>JAKEPQ010001010.1:10000000-15887500 GCA_024500445.1 Entomyzon cyanotis
TTAACCTGTGAGAACCCATTAGCTATTTTCAGGCCCCCTGGTTAGCTGGACTAGCTGTATAAAAATATGTAAATCCAATTCCTGCTATTGATTTCATCCTTAAAGGCTATCAGATTACACATATAAAATTCCTGTCCTATCCTCTCCAAACAGTACACCTACATTTACTGAACACTCCTGCCACCCTTCTCTAGCAATTCCATCAGCCTCATAATGAAATGAGTCAGAATCTCTGATAACATTTCTCTTGCCCTTGATTACTTAATTCCTTACCGTCATCTTAACTTTCTTTGGCTTGGTATTTCTTACTGTGTCACTTCATTTCCCATATTAATTTTCTACACTACAGCTTCTATCAGGTTCTTCCCTAGTTTAAAGCTTTTTTTGTAACTGCTTTAATTTTCCTAGTTCAAAGGGCTTGTTTTGCTTTTGTCAAAATCTACATTGCCTTCTTTCTCATTTCTCATTCTAGAAATGCAGCTTTGGTAGCATGCAGTACAAACTCAAATATTACCAGCTTTATCTTATTCCTTCAAAACAGAAATTAATACAAATAAGTCATAATCAATTATACCTATAAATTAAATCAATTATTTCCCAGATGGATTTTTCATCCTTGATCAAAACAAGAACATGTGCTTTACTCTATGCAAAACTCCAAATGTTGTAACTCCTAATATTAAAACAAGAGACAACAATTTCTTTAGAAATGCCATGGTTTTGTGTTGGCAACAGGAAATCTTCCGAGTACCTCCCCAGAATGAAATCCCTCATTGTAGATTGTCCCTCTGCCGTTTATATATAGATGGGTTAAAAAGGAGTCATTTTGTTCTCCGTCGCAGCGGGAGCACACGTCAGACAGTAGTGAATAACCCACCTTGTGTTTTATGGCAGGATATGAATGGATCAGCATTTACAATTGTTTGCTTTCAAGCTATAAATGACTTAGCAGTGGCTAATGTGTCTTAGAAATATGGTGAACCCAATGAAGTTAACTTCATAATCATGCAAATCTTTCCACAAGGTCGCAGTAACAAGATGTGGGTCAAATATGCACTCAAAACCAAGCAAGTCCAGCTTCTATTTGTTATTATTCAAGTTCATAACACTTTAGTATGGAGAATTACAGACTCTATTTTCACCTAATATTTTGCCTTGATATATGGTATTCTTAATACTCAGCTTTCTTCTAGATACAGCTTTTCTTCCATTTTCTCAAATACAGTCTTCCACATTTTCACAAGTAAGATTTTCCTTTCTGTTCTTAACGGAAAATTCTAAGTCAGAAAATGCACGTGAAAAAGATCATTTGAATGTACACACAAACCTACGGACACAGAGAAATCCACTGTTTTGATACAGAGGCTGAATAAAAAGACCTTTAAAACTGAAGTCCTTTAAATAGTTGATTTTTAAGATTTTTTTATTTATTACAAGATTAAGGCCTACAAGAAGAAAATGAAATTCTACTAATACGCTGGCAAAATGAAAAGACAATATGAGCTTAAAACACCAATCCTTATTTTGTAGCAACAAAGTTTCCTTACACATCCGTGTAATTTGCAATTACTCAAACTACTTTAATAAGTAAAGCTCAAACAGAAGGTACCAGTGATCAGTCAGGAGCTGGAAAGAGAGAGAGAAAGAGGGAAAATATAGTGGGAAAAGCTATTACACAATCTATATGGATTTTTTTTCTCAGGGATAACTTTAACTGAAGAATGTTGAGGCTTGAAATTATTTTAGTAAAATTATTTTTTTAAGATGTGCAACTGGTAATTCAAATCTTTTAAGTAATTTCTAATGCAAATTTCAGCACATGCAAACAGCCTTCAGTAAGGCATTAGTAACCATTTTCTAACCACTTTATCTGCTTCTACACATACTTCTTAGCTATTTTGATAAGGAATAATTCCACAGGGAGCTTCAGACAACTCAGAAGATGGTAGAAAGTGTAAAACCACATTAAGCTCATATACTTTTAAAAAGAGCAAGAGGGCAATAGATTGACACCAGTTTAAACCATGCAACAATTCAACTTATTAATTCCACAGGAGGGAATCAAGTTGTATTTTGATTTAGAGCTCATTCCTGTTTCAATCAGAACCATCAAATAATTTTGGTTATCTTTTCAAAAGATTTTTTATATTCCTAAAAGCAGCAAAGAGGCTGCTGAAATACGTAGTTCTGGCAGGCTTTGATCAAAACCAAGCACAACAATAAATAACCATAATCATTCCAAGTGATTCTGGACCACACCAAAGAGACTACAAGCACCAAGATAATGCAAGACTTCTGACATCAGACACACATCTTAAGCCCCTAGTTCACAATAACTTCTGCTTAGATTCAAGCACAATATAGTTTTTAATGTAAAATTAAAGTTTAAAACCATTGTGAAATAATGGAACCTGGATTAAACAATTATGCTAGTGCAAGGATGCTGGACAAAGTTTGGTCCCTCTTCCCTCGAGGATTCATTATAAGTCTCCTATAAAGAGTTCTTGATGTTTCAAATTAACAGCCTAATTTTGCAAACTGATAACCACCTGTTAGGAAGGCTGACAGACTCCTTCACCTCTCTTAAAATTACTGAAAATTGAATGACTGCAAAGGTCAAAGGATGAGACCACAGCAAGCCAGCACTTCTCTGATCACGATCAAGATCTCACTATAGAAAAAAGGAAAATGCCATCTCTTGCCATCACAGAAAAATGGATAATGATAAAATGAGCAGTGTTTTTCCAGCTCTCTGCACACACCATGCACAGCTCACACAGGACCTCGGGCTGCAGCACTGACTGAGCAGCAAACCCAGCACCTCACGGGGAAAATTTGGCAAGAACCCCCAAGTCCAGCCAAGACTGCTGTGCAACTGAAACCCCCTGGGCAACACAAATCAGCAACTTCCCCTTTCTTGAGTACAGGGGGAAAGGCAAAAAGGAAAGAAAGGAATATTCCATTATTATACAAATAATGAAAGAAAGGTCAGAAATAGCTCTAAGGCAAGTGAAATACCTTAAAGCTGATCATTAGTACAACGTATTTTCTTGCCTAGCAAGCAAGAAAATATTTTCTTGCTTAGCACTTTTGTTTCTGCTGTTTGGAGGGTTGTTTGGGTTTTTGTGCCAGGTGGGGATAAAAGAGGGACATTGGAGGAGAGACTGCACAGGGCAGAAACACCATCTCATCTCTGCACAGCCGCTCAGCACTGCCCAGGTGTGACCCAGTGCACTTGGCAGCCTGTGCCACTGCTCAGCCGCATGCCAGGAAAGGGAGTCATAGTCACTAGTACCTGAGAATGCTTCTTTGGAACCTGATCTCACGCAGCCAAATATACAAACTACTGCACTGTCAATGGGAAAACACTGCGTCCATCACTGCACTTCAGTCATTTCACTCTCTTCAAAGAAGGGAGCAATGCATTTGAAGACGATCTAGAAAACCACAGTATGCCTCATTTCAGAAGGCAGGATGTGCTGTGTCTGAAATGAGAATTTTTGCAGTAGAATTTAAAGAATTGCAGAGAATCTCAGCACTGACAGAAGAGAACAGCATGACCAAACTGACTGTAGCAGTAAGCATCACCATAGCACAGTGAGTTATAGAACACAAAGGTTTAGCACTTCAGGCCTAATTTCAAAAGCAAAGTGATTCTAGGTATTTTCAAACATACTAAAATCTCCTGATAAGGACAGAAAGAATGAACAGAAGGCTCTACATACATACACCTCATAAAAAATTATTGCAAACCTGTGTGTGTCAAAGGAAGGAAACAGGGAAGGGCAATGAGCTTGTAACTCCATCTTCATTTGAAACATGGCCCTGTCAGTTGCTTGCAGACAATCATGAAATGATATTTTGCATACAAGACCTTATGACTTTCAACTGTTGGTCAGAAAAGTGAATGACCATGCTCAGGGATGACCATGGGATAGCTATCATTTTCTTCCATCTTTCCTAATAGGGGACACGCCTCACATCTCAATTCACAGACCGAATCAAGACCAGGCACACAACACATTCCCAAGTTAGCTCAATAAACTGACTTCCAACTATTTAAAAACTCAGACACAATAATGCTCTGTCCACAGGTGACACTGAAAGGCCAGTTGATAAATGCATCCAATCACAACACACTTTTCTTTCCACACGGGCCATTTCCTTAAATAATTACTCACTGTTAAGCACTCCCTGTCCTCTCCTCCCCCCAGCCAGACACCATTACTCACCACAGTCAGACCCCAATGTGTCATCATTGGAAAGTACATGGCAAAGATATCAGAGGGTGTTCAGAAGGAAAGAAAACAAAACTCTGTAAATATTTAAAAACTTATTTCCTATGATGTCTGACACTTCTTACCAATGAGGTTTGGATGTGGTATGTGACGAAATTATCACCATGCCACTTCTGTCTGCTCCCTTCCAGTGCCAGAGATGGTTTCACACATAAGCAAGACCATTTCCCAGCTGCTTCAGTGCACAGTGCAGCACTGAGCTCAAATAGCTGAGATTTAACACTGGCTAATGCTAAGATGTCACAGGAACCAGGGACTCGGAGTGCAAACCATTCAGGCACTGTTTCTGGCAGGGTTATAAACCTGGCAGCAGCAATGTCTGAAAATACTACAGCTGTGCTGCGGACAGATCACAGCTCCAAGTTGCTTCTCGTTATTTTCACAAGAGTAAAAAATATCCATGGAAGCATATCTAACACTGGTACCATAACTCTTTATTCTGTATTACACAGCCAAAAAGTTAGTTATTGCCTCCTATAATCCAGTCCCAGGAATATTACCCTTTAATTTATGAATCTGATTACTCCATTTCTTCATGTCTTCCTCACCTTTGCTTGTTGCAAATTGTTCTCATATATTGACTTACTGGCACACTTCAGCCTAAATTTATTTTCCATTCCGTAAACTGCTTCACAAATCCATTTCTGCACAGATGATCTGTTTAACATGTCTTTCTAGCAAATATTATCTAGTCTTCCTAGGATACTGGTTAAAGAACAGGACTTTGAATTAATAGCTTACTAATAATATGAGACTAACATTATCACTTACATTTGATGCACAGAACAATTCAGGCTGACTATTTTACAAAGTATGTTAGCAATCTATTTTCCAGAACAAATATACAACTATTTTCATGCCAATTTTGTTCTTGCAGCTGACCCAGTTCTCAAAGGCTGTAACTGAAAAGTAATAACATTACAGTAATAAAATAAAAAAATAGTGTTCAAAAATTATTATTACAGAATTGGAGTGATTTGTTGCACACATTTTAATCCAACACACAGACTAAGCATTTCACCAAAATCAAAGCCTTAGCTCTGTTGTTCCCAATTATGTGCGGCAGCAGTCCAAATACAGAAAATTGTTACCACATTTTATTCTTTTCCATGATGAAGAAAACAGTAAGCAATGCAGCTAAATGAAGAATAACTTCTCATTTCTGAATAGTCAGTTACCTGACAAACTCTAGCCTTAGTTTGCTGTATAAGCACCAAAGGACCGTATCTTTGCAGACTTTAATTTTACCAATTTCTTTCACAGGCTAGCAACAATTAGATAAAATTCTGACTTGATTTTCATCTCCCTTTTTGCTAAAAAGTAACTAGCTTTGGTGACATATTTATTGTCAAGACCAGATGATTATTAAGGAGAATGGATTCTACTACAGAACTTTGCAAATTTCATTTAAAAAGAACAAGTTGGCTGAAGCTTATTACTACTTTTTAGAAAGTGTTCTTAGGACTGCCACGTTATACAAACTCTCTTTACATACCACAAAGTATTAACTATTAACTAGCAAGGTAAAGACAAAGCTAGTAGACAAGCTCTGGGTATTTTTTTTCTCTTTGGCTCCAAAAGACACTGACTAAAGTAACTAAGACTGTCCAAAAGTAGTGCAAACTGTTTAAGAAAAATAGATCCTAATGACTTACAGAATATTACATAGAGTGACATCCAAAGAGGGAAAATGCTTTCAGACAACGCAATGCATACGATTTAAAGAGATACTGCTCACATTTACAAAGGAGATGGAGTGGTACAATACACTAGAAATAACCTTTTCTTTTCTAAAATATAAATGCTCCTCTGCAGTGCCATGAAACAGAATTGCAGTGCACTGGAATGAAACTCAGTCCAGAACTGAAAACGGGTTATAAATAAAAAGGGGAGGTGAGAGAAAGAGAGGGAACCAATTTTCAGTGCTCAGGCTCAGTGAAATACAGCAGGAGTAAACATACAGCAGAAACTGAGAGAAGTCGAATTGCTTTCAGTGTGGGAAGGCAGTAAACGTAATAATGATGATTTGGGTGCTGGTAATGAAATGTTAACCTAATGATACACACACAAATATCTTGTGCTCCTAAGAGAACTCTGAACTTCTGAACTCCTGGCAGCTCTTTAATAAAGTAATTAGAACAATCAGTATCTTACTACTTTGTAACAAGAATCATCAAGCTTGTCCGAAGCAAGCTCCCTCTCTTCCATAATCCAAAATGACCAGCACTCCTGAGAAATTATAATGGTGGAAAACTTCCACTGAAGGAAAGGAAGGTGCAAACAGATTGTATCCCTGTGAAGACTCTGCTCCACATGGCAGACAGCTCCCTGGCCAAATTTCTTCAACCAGACAGTTACTCAGGCTTTTGTATTCTCATATACATGCATTTTTTGTGATATGATTTTAGTGATGACAGACTTGATATTATGTAAATAATGATTTATTTTGTACTAGCCTAAAGACTCTGGAATAACTAATTCTGTTCTTCAGTAAGGCTGTAACAGACTTTTATGTTTCATACAGCCAGCTGAAAAGACATGAAAAATATCTGAAAAACAGTGACAACACAGAGCATTTGATTTTCACAGAATTTTTTTAACAATTATTTCATTTCATGGTTGCATAATAACTCACCAAAAAATCTCAGAAAGTGTTAAAAATTTAAGTCAATATTGTACCAAAATTGCTTCAGACACTAATACCTCACCGCAAACTCTATGATGAAACACATCAACTACTTAATTGAAATACCATGCAACCCTCCATGTTACAGAATCAGATTTCTTCCTCAATGAAACTGTGGCATCACTCTGTGTGTACACCATTGTAATCATGACCAGAATCTGGATCATTTTGCATAACCACATATATGGGATTTGCATTAAGACTGTGGTCCAAAAATAAACACAGTAATAACTTAGTGCACTATTTAACTCTGAATAAGACTGAAGTATCTCTGTTGAAATGTTATAGAATACATGCCATAACTCTAGAACTATCACATGTATTCAATTTCTATTACTAGAAGTAAAAAACCAAGAAGGTAAATGATCCAGTCTTGATTCGTAAGTTTTCAACTAAGCAAGTATAGTTATAGTAAATACATATTATACACACCAATATGAAGTACATGAGATGCTAATACATGTGCTTCATTACTCATATCATTTCTTTAAAGCCTTCTTATAACACATTCCTGTCTTCATTGACAACTTGGTGGAAGGAGTCTTCTCTTTGCTTAGCCCTAATGGGTGGATGTCCCCCAGAGTCAATGAGTGACTGGCCTCAAGTGACTGAGGACCATCATATCTTTAATATAAGATTATAGAAACTATTGATGACAATTGTCAATTAAACTCTTTGTAAAACCAGATCAAAAGTCTGATTTTCCCAAGCAGTGAGAGAGTACAGAATAGTAAGCATCTTAAAACAGGAAGGAACGGGGAGGGAAACGGATAAGAATCCACAGACAATTCTCAAACTTAGGGCAGAGTTCTCTTCACTTGCATGCAGCAGGAGAGAAGACCAAAAGGTCTTTACTGACTCCTGTTAATGATGTAATGAAGAGCACTTTTTGGTTCCTTAACTTAAGGTATTAGTCAAGAACAACTGCATGTCTTATTTCTAAAAGACTTTGAATTACCACGAATACTCTAGATAAATATGGGAGAGGTTTTGTGCATTTACTGAAAGTGTAAGCAACTCCACATTCTTAGCATATTGTTTAACATTTCTTAAGTTTTTAATAGCATCTGTGCTGATGCCTTTGGCCTTTCCTTACTCATCACACTTGCTCTGTATACATTATTTTAGTCTAACAGATATTGCAAATCTATTTTTACCTCAGCACTGGAAACTGGCATCTCTTCTACTTGTTGAAGGGAATTTCAGGTCTTAAAATTTCATTTGCCTCCACATGTGGGCCAAATCATTAAAACCTGGAAACAGTCACCAGCCTGAGTGTCTTTAACAGGAACATGCAAGATCTAAGACTGCAAATCTAACAGGTTTTTGTTTCCTCCCTATTAGACAGAACTGCTTGGTTTTGTGGGTATTCAGACATGATATCCAGCATGAAGCCCAGGTCCTAACTACAGGAGAAGTGTTAGACTCACTGACTTTGATGAGAGAACAATAACTCAGTGGGGGAATCCCACTGCCTGTGACTACATGAACACTCTCACAGGAAACAGCCAGTGCCGGGGGGGTGCTGGGGAAGAGAGAGACCCACCCAGTTTCAGAGGCCTCTTGTCGAAAGCTGGGCCATAGTGGTGCAACCAAAAGTGACACACTCCAGTTGTATTTTACTAATTATGTGCTTACAAGGAATAGCATCAGAATCCTGGAAACTGTCATGTGTACTGAATGGTCCATTACACTGATCACTGTTTAGAACAATTTCTCATTACTTATTTTAGAAAACAAGGTCTCTCTCACCTTCATGCTGCATAAATCCCATCACAGCTGATTTTTTTTTTCCATGACAATCACTGAAATTTATCTGTGTAAATGCACACATCTGGGATTAATGGTTTCAAATAATGGAGCTCATAAAGTGGTCCTCCACAACATACGTGAGAGCCAGTGAGAACTAGGTAAGTAATTTTCATTTAGAAGACATGGGAGAAAGGAATCAGGAGTTCAGCAAAGAAGCCAGGGGTCTATAATAACTAACAAGTGTACTGAGGGGAACAAACAAGCTCTGGCCTGTTCTTTGTGTATTACCACATAGTAATGCTGATTTCATACCAGAACGGGAGATGCCAGTTGAAGAAGGGGGATGGTTACACACGTACATATATCCACACATACTTGCACTTCTTTTATCCTCTTCCATTTGGGATACAACAGATTCAAGCCGAAGTTTTGTTACACTCCAGCTATACAGAGATGCTCCTAAAGACAAGCAAATACTCAACATAATAGGAATCACTCAGATTTAGGTCAGCAAACTGCAAGCCTCACCAACTCCCAACACAGGAGTACTTAACCTTTGCATAACACTGGAGCGTTAGCCTGTCATGCGACCCGAGCCTCCCTTTCTGAGCTTACACGGCATGGTGCAACACCCTGCACAGCCTGGCGTAGCTACGCATCACTGCTAATGCATCATGATGGATGAGTAGCACCAGAATCTAAAACATATGAAAATTAGACAGCTACAGACAACAGAAGTCATTTAAACACATTTTTGAATCTTAAAAAAATCATTAAAATGCCTTGAATTTAAGTACTGGTTTTATAAATTTAACTGTGTTATTTATTGATAAAATAGTAATTTATGTAAAATTTACAAAGCCCTTAGAGGCTTTGCTTCTGTTTACAGATAAAAGTATCCGCAGAAACTGCTGCTGATCCAGATGCCTGTCTAATACATAATACTTCACAGCCTTGCAAAATGCTGTGTATTAAAGGTTGGAAACTGCTTTTTGGCCTACTTTCTACACTGACATACTGAAAAGGAGGGAGAGTCTTGTGGTTGAGACGCTTGGCTGGGACTGAGATGACCTGGGTTCAGTTTCAGACTCTGCTACAGACTCCCAGTACGTCCTTACACAAGTGACTTAATCTCCCTGTATATTAGCTCCCCACATGGAACGTGGGGCTGCCAATACTTCTGGATGCTGGTGGGGCTTTTTCCTCTTCAGACTACACAGCCTTTGGGACACAGACTTGTATGTTTTCTGAATGATAAAGGGAGCCTCAAGGTGAGTTCAGGCCTCTTGGCACAACTCTAATAAAATGAGAAAAGATCTTTCATGTAAAGTTTTTTGTGTTATGATTTTTCAAGGTTTTATGGTTGGTTGGGTTTGGGGTTTTTTTCTTTTTTGGAAGGAGGACTGTTGTGGTGTTTTATGGGGTTTTTAAATGTTCAATTAATTGTCAGTTTCTAGTAAAAGACAGGAGGAATTTGCTCCTGAGATTTTCTGTGCTGGGCGAGTGCAACAGCAGCAGAACACATTCCACAGAGGAACTCATGCACAATCAATTAGGTCGTCTAATTAATTTTCCAACTCAATAGATGCTATGAACTTTTTTTTTTTCAGAAATATATCTATACACATATGTAAAAGCAATCCAAAAACTTTTAAAATCTTGGAGAAGGACTGGTGATATTCACTTGAAGGGAATAATGCCCTCTCACATGGGATTCATATTTCTGTCATGAAGGGAGAAAACACATATGGGGGGGATAAGAGTATTTTCCCATTGACAAGGTTGTGTAGTTACCATTAGGGACTGACTTGTTAACCAGCATTTTGAGTGATTTATGATATTAGGGTACCCCATAATTAGGAAGAATGAAAACATGTGGAGAGAAAGAGACACATTTAAAAAATAGGTTTGAATCAAACACGGACAAGAAATATAGATATTTACAGGGAGTTTAACCATATATTACATAAGGTATGTTACAGCATCTAACAACACGTATCTTTTTCTCTAGTCCTAACACAGACAAAACTTCAACTGGCATCACCCAGAACTGTGACTGAATAAGGACTCTGGAATAAAGAGTGAAACAAAAAGGAGAAGAATGGCCAGAGAATTTTCTGCCTTCTCTCACAGAGTCTTCAGCAGCAAATTTTCAACTGCCATGAATTTTCTCTGCATTTCCTTTCCCATCATTGTGATCACCCAAAAGTCCTTATTCCACACTAACATAATGAAGTGTTCGTGACCCTAGAGTTATAATTGTGATGTGTGGATTAAAACAGTGAGTTGTGACATTTCTAAGAGTCCTAAGGGAGACGACAGGGAGTTACAGAGAATACACAGATACTTGATAATCCACAATTATGGGGAAAAAGACACAGAAGTACCACTAAGTGCTTCAGTTGTGATTTTACTATGGGAGCTTCTATGAAAGCACAGACTAGATTTATAAAGAACTTATAAAAATATCCATAGTAAATAAAAAGAGATAAACATAACAGTTTCTCCAACCTGTAACAGGAATCACTGTTCTGTTAGTAACTGTTTCAAACAATGTGGCTGCTAGATCAGATGAACAGACAGGACAGAGA
The DNA here is from genome assembly GCA_024500445.1 of Entomyzon cyanotis. Classification (NCBI taxonomy): domain Eukaryota; kingdom Metazoa; phylum Chordata; class Aves; order Passeriformes; family Meliphagidae; genus Entomyzon; species Entomyzon cyanotis. The sequence continues at coordinate 10,011,328 of JAKEPQ010001010.1, forward strand.
CAGACAGCTCTGGAAAAGATACATACTGCCTGTAGGTAGGTGAAAGCCAGAGCAAAAAGCCTTCAGGGAACAAGTGTGAAGGAAACAAGAATACAAAGAAGCAAAACAGCAAAAGAGCAGAGGGATGAAAAACAGGAAGGCAGCAAAGATGGGATGGATCAAAGCAAATCTAAGAAATGAGTGGGAGGCACAGAGACAAGGAGAGATAAACACTGGGAGCCAGCAGACACCATGTGTGAGAAGGGGAAAAAAGGAAGGGGAAGGGAAGGGAAGGAAAAGGCTGGCCAGCCTGAGAGCTTCACCAGCCGACTTGGAGAGGGAAGTTTGCCAGGACAGGCCAGCCAACTAACTAAGTAAAAATGAGGGCCAGAGAGCCAACTAGTAGAGAGCAGCCAGGCAGCCAAAGCCATCTTGGAGAGGAATCAGTGTATAGAACAGGGTGGGCTCAGTCCCAGCTCCACCCAGGAGCTGGGTTACCTGCAGCAAGCACCACACTTTGCAGGGGGAATGGACAGGAGCAGCACTCAGCTCTGTGCTACAAGAACAGCAGTGGGCAAGAAGCAAAAAGATGCCGGAGAACATCCCAGCAATAGGATGAGCATCTCACTGACACATCTGGCTATGCACTCTGAAATACTATCCACTAGAATCATTGGGTGGCCAAATATGAATAAACAATGACTACACAAATTACAGATATTAACCACCCATTTTCCCAAAAGGCATTTTCCTCCCATTTGTAATCTTGATATCCGTATTTGTTTTCTACTTTGATATTTTCAAGCTGATAAAGTACAAATTATGTACCCAATATTATTTACATAGATCAATGTCATAATCCTAAATCAGGAAAAACAAACACCAGGCCAGTGATAAATGAGAATATGAGATAAAAAAGGGGTTACAAACCACACAAAGAATGGCTTAATCTAGCAGTGACAATATACTGCTTATCTGTTCAATTAGGCAGCTCCTATCAATCCATCTCAAAGAAATAAAACTAACTGTATTGAATAAGAAAAAAAATTTAAGCCATTGCTAAAGGATTTCTACTAGATACTAAATACTTGTGCTGTCTTCTGAAGTATTTTTTACACTAGAAGAACAATAATTTAACAATTGAATGGATCAGAATAAACCGTGACCAGGTCTAATTATGTTCCTATCTTCAGAGCTAAAATTTATTTTTAAAAAAAAAGAGCAATAAGGTTTATATATAAATTATTTCTAAGAAGAACAAGCTTCATTTCACAGTCAAAACAGACTGCTAAATGCATCCTGTTCCTTTTTTTCTCCCTAACAAGTGCTCCTGGTGTAACTCAGCATCACATAAAGCTGGTACTTATATTAACGGGCGGTCCAAGGAATCAGGATTCAGAGAAAGAACACAAGTGAAGTAATCCAGGTGTAGGCAGTGTCTCAATGTTTACCTTACCGTTCTGGGCATAGGACCTGATCCACACCACCAAAACTCCTGAGTATGTTTTTCCTTTTAACTTCACTGGGCTTTGAATGAAGTATTAAGCCATCATGAAGCCAGTGATCCAATTCAACTCCCTTACCCCTCAAACCAAAAGGAGATTCACAGCTGATACAGACAATACTTTACATATTAAGAGTCAAATTCTGCTTGGGACCAAGTGCAAGAGAGCAGTACATGCCAGGCAGCACCTTGGGGTTCCTACAACTGGTAAGAGGAGAGAGGGGAAGGGAAGCAGGAGGGAACAGGGAGCACCCTTGTACTGCTGGGGAGCAGTGAAGAGTTAAGAGGGGGAAGCATACAGAGCGCAGCATAATACAGTTTAAAGTTCCTCTGCAGGAGCTCTGACATCTGTCTAAGCTGCAAGGTTTAGCAATTGCAGTGCCAATTTAAACTTGTACCTAAAAGTATAGGAAATACTTTCTTTTAATTTTTAGAATGGGTACATTTAGCAATCTAGGTGGTCGTCAGTACACATGTGCATCACTCTCAACAGAAATGTTAGTGGAACAACAGACTCTTCTGCGTGGCGTCTAAAGTTTCAGCTGCTTGTAAACCAGCACTGTGGGAAAACATTTAGGTGGCTTTTAAAAAATTCTCATAAAACAGTAGAAAGCTCATAATTTAAGACACTTCAGTGGAAGAGAAAATTTCCTCCTGATTATCAGAAATATTTTGCACTATATCCAAAACGTAAGTAGGATTTCCTCCAGAAATAATCTTTTATCCACATCATCCTTGTCAGGAAAGGGTTTGAATATCTGTTTTAATAATTAAGTTTCAGGTTTCAGCTACACTTGCGATAAATAACATTCACATGAGAAAAATGTTTTTAGAGCATCAAATAGTTCAGTCTTGTAAAATAAGCTTGTGGTGGTTAAACTACCCTTACATAAGAACATTTTATTAGTGTATGAATATACCATAAGCTTAAGTTATAAAGATATTTAGCCCACACATTTGAAATGAGATAACCACGGGATTGGAACTCTTGCCTGGCAGCATTCTGATCTCTTTTTTTTTGCTGATCCCGTTTCATTTAATTAGAAACTTGAAATTGGATCAGCAACTTTTAAACAGCTGATTAAAAGCCCTGTTCACAAAATTGATCTTGGTTATTTTTCACGTGAGCATCAGGCTGCTCCTCTGCAGGGCAGCAATTCTGCTGACAGTGTGATCTCATTCCACCTTGGAAGAGGTGTGGAGAATCACTGGCATCTTGGGTACTGCATCTGCACCTCTGCATCAACATCCCACCACTGCAAACCACACACAATCCTGACTACCTAAACAAAAACAACAGAGATAAATAACAGACACAAGGACATCATCTCCTCAAAAAAAGAAGGCCCAAAACTCTTCCACATCTGTGCTAACTTGAGCATAACCTAAATCCTACTAAAATGCAAACATCTCCTTTAGATTTAAAAGGTCTCCTTACGCTTCAGCAGAGGCTATTGGAGGACACATATACAAACTTGTCTAAGTGTTAATCAATGTACATTAACACTCTTGCATTCTAAAAACACTTTGAAAAGAGACTATCACATGAAAGACTGTGTATGTAGCATGTAAGCCCAAAAGGAAAAGAACAGTATACTATAAAACTGAAAGAAGCTGTGTGGATTTTCTTTGCTATTTACTCTACTAGAATATTTCTTATTCATCATCTTGAAATCCCTAGTTGCAGTTAAATAAACACCATTCCATATAATGGTATTTTCTATACACTATAACCACAATCTTTGCTAAAACATGTTCATATTTGTGGCTTATGCATAAGCACTTTAAATTTTTCTCCAAAATTACTGATCAATATGTCAGCACAGCACAGATCTAATTGCTTTCTCAATAACCTTATTGAAATTTGGCTGACAAGATTTGGTCAGATCTCTCTGACTCCTCATTCAAAGCCCATTAAGGTCTTTGGGCATCCCTTTATTTAGTGTGAGTACGTTTCAGATCACCTCGATAGTGACCACGAAGTTTCATTCAGGCTTCACTTCTCTGAACAATGTCAAGACTTCTACCTTTGAGTTTAAAGTACTGACCAATGTGTGAACATAATACCAATCCAGGCGTGTGTGTGTGTGTGTGTGTGTGTGTGTGTGTCTCTGTGTGTGTGTGGTGTGTGTGTCTGTGTGTGTGTGTCTGTGTGTCTGTGTTAGCGTCTGTGTGTGAAGTGCATGTATAATCTACCCTCCGGACACAGCAAAACAAGCTGCAGAATAAACATAAGCCGTTCCCTGCAGGGTTTTGGCAATAGCTTACACTAAGTGGCAAATCATTACTGCTTTAGATGTTCATTGAAATGCCAGTCATCTTGAGCTCGTTTGGTATTTCCTTGGATGCAATGGGCAGTTGCCTAGAAATTTTGTATGTGGTATCTGACGCTGAGACCCTGTGTAACTTTTTATAAGATTACCCAAATATTTATGAGCAAAGAATAAAAGTTATATGTGCATATGCACAAACCCCATCTAACTTGTTAAATAATTTCAGACACTAAAAAAACCTCAATTCTCATATCAAGAATTCCTTCAGCAGACAAACATGAAGCAGTCTGTCAGTAGTGGAAGATGTTAAAAGGAGCTCCTGTAAGCTGCACTCCAGACAACTATCACTGAAGTGTCAAAACGATCTTAAGTCTTCTCAGTAAGTCTCTCCTCCATTATACTCAATTCAAAGGAAGTGTTACCATTTATTTCAAAGACGACCAGGATACCAGTCCTAATCTGTTTGGGGGATAGTCAAATCATTGATGCAAAGACTTGCTGCTGTTGCAGAGTAACAAAGAGAAATTCCTCCCAGCTTGAACTGAAACAGACATCAACAACGTAGGCTGAAGGAAGTTGTTATTTCTACTCAAAATTCTAAACAGCTGTTTTCAAGGCAGATTAAAAGATTTTTCAATGTTTGGATTCAACTCAAGAGCTTTATCTAATGCATACTTTGTATTTGAGTATTTGTTGAATTAGAAATTTAATAGAGCAGCTGAGTATTTTAAAATCTTTTGGAAGATGTGAAAAAGGGATGTGAACTCTAGCACACCCTGTAAAACATAAATTTCTTACCAAAAGAATATGTTATTCATGTGCTCTGTACATTAGGTCAATTATTACTCACTTTCTTTGGAGAACCACCAAGTGCCTCCACCCTTTATAACAGAGCACTGTAATCAACTGTAGTAAGAATAGCAGAATTATTTTAATACACACCGATGGCTCAGGCCTGAGCTCAAGAAGGCTTGAACAGTAAGAGACTAAGATGGATTTACCATCATCTTTCCTTTTTAAGAGGGAAAGAAATTAATGTTTCCTTGTACACCTTTGTAAATAATTTCAATTGCATGTAAATAAGGAAAAATTTATAAAAAGGAATGCTTTAAATTTGCCCTCCAATTTAAACACTTCTGTTATTTGATGACAAATTCCATAAACATTCTGATACCAAAACTTCTTCCACTGCACGTCTTTCATTTCCGCTAACCCAATTCAACCTCTCATCTTCCTTGCACTCAGCAGCTGTACAAAACACTTTTTTCTGTACTGATGACATAATCAAGTGACTGAAGTGCTAGAGCTAGATTTAGAATGCCTTCTAAAACCAAGACTTTTTGTATTGAATTTGGAACCAAGTTTGATACAACTTGTACTGTTAGTTTAATATAGTATCACCTTTCATGGAGCCATATCTTGTTGGGTTCCTGCTGGGACCTGAGAACTGAAATAGCACAAGGTTTAATGCATGGCATTTCATTTTGTCCAGCCTGGCTCAGGCCAAGAGAAGCATTTCAAATTATTTAGATAACCACACAGATTAAATACCCAGCAAGATAGCTTGCTAAGTCATTCATCATTTGCCATTCCTGGCCTGTGCTTGTGTCTAGCAATGTTTTTACTAAAAGAGCCATTCAGATGAATGGAATGCACATCTCCGCCGGGTCTCCCCTGCCCAAGCAACACTTTAAACTTCTCAACCTGTTTCCAATGCTCTTTTACCAAGATGTGAAAACTGTTTCTCTAGATCCCCTCTGTCACCATCTTCTCGCTTGTCTTCCCTTCTCACCTGTTTCTCTCACTTTTGCTTTCTGAGCCCCTATAACTCTACCAAATTTCAGTGTATTAAAACATCACCCTCTCCTTACTTCAATCCCTTGAAAAGGTCACAAATTGCCCCCTTATTACTCTTTTACTCCTCAACTCCAGAATCAAGTAGCTGGAATTAGTTCACGCCATGTGGTGTAATTCAATTCCAGACATAATATCTGCATCATTAAGTTGTATCTTATCTTAAAGGTTATTGGAGTCAAAGTAACCCAACATCAACTCTCCTTTCACAGGATCCTTTCACAGAGGTGGATCATTCACCTCTTTTTTTACTGTCCATTTCAATGGCAGATCTTTCAGCCTTTGAAGCCTGTGGCCTGGAAGTAATGTTTGACTCTGTGGCTTCTCCTGAAGCTTGTATTAATCTGACTGTAAAGCTGTCATACTTGCATTTTACAAATCTCTCCAAGTTACCACCCATACTGTCCCACCAGGACATGGAGATTCTCATAAAGGCTTCCATAATATCCCAGCAGGACAATTACACTTCATTGCTTGCTGGTTTTACTATTACCTCTTCTAAACATTTCAAGTCCAAGTAGTGTTCTGTCACTGTACTGCTCAACTGAACTGAGACATCTGGACAATCCAGCCCAGAGGTCAGTCCAATGTCCCTTGAAGAAACATTTCAAGGTGTTTAAGATCCACCTTAATTGCTCTTTGATGAAGGTGCACAGCACGCTCTTTCCACTGTATGTTTACCACTTTTTTCTTGCTGTAGTTCTCAGAAACATAAGCAAACAGGAGCTTTTGAGGTCCTAAAATCTCCCATCACTGAGGGACCCAGCTGCCCCCTAAATCAGGTGAAATTATTAAGCACCTAATAGGTCTCCCCATTTTTTTGTGGCAAGCGGGTAACTACAATTAGCATCAAGTGCAAACAGGAAAATTCCCCGACAGTACTAGTATTTATATGTAGTTATTAGTATTACTCCAAGTTAAAACCATTCCCTGTTCCACACCCCACAAACCACTGCAATTTTGTCAGCTTATTTTTTTATTTTTAAACTAACTGTTCCATTTTTAAAATTTTATTAGGCAAGTACATTAGAAATTATCAGCATAACATATGCTTTCGTTTCACAGCACTCAATCAATCACTGCCGCAGGACAAAGACTGTGAATAACAGAACATGCAAGTAAGAAAAAAACTCAGAAGATCCAGCATTATGAACACTTTGACAGTGTTAGCACTGGATCTTCATTAAATAGCTAATAGGTCTGAATGGTACAGCTGGAGGTGTTACAAATCACAGACTAACATATATTTTACACATTTTCCAGAGGGTGACTGGACACAGTCCTGGGCAATCTGCTCCAGCTGATCCTGGTTGAGCTGGTGAGTTGGACTAGGTGATCTCAAGAGATCCCTTCCACCCTAAGCAATTCTGTAAACTGAAATACAGTTAGAAATTATCCTCTCTCCCTGTAATTCTTATGGTGCTATTTTTAAAAGAATGTAAATGCATCTTCTGATAGGTAGGAGTTACCCCACTAAACAGCAGATACACATTTTGGTGTGCTGTCTGTTTTTGCCGGAGATAAACTGAATTTCCAAGCCTTTATAAAAATTCAGCTATCAATAAATGCAATTGACGTAGGTAACAGGACCTAGAGAAAAAACTGGTAGGTAATCTTGAGAGCACAAACCAAAGAGCACTAAGAGATCCCTGTGTATACAGATATAAGGAAAATGCTCAGTCTAGTAAAATATCACTGAACTTATGAACACTGCTGCAATGCCAGGAAGGACACCTCTTTGTCCTATGCTGTGTGCAGTGGTGGAGGATGAAAGTATCAGCCACTACTTCCCCAAGGAGGCAAGAACTGTGAGCATACAGGTTTCTACTCAGCTCCTGCTTCTCTGACTGTCAGCACCTCTGTGCTAGAAGAAAAAGCACTTCAGGGTCACAGAAGACCATTCATTCCAAGGACTAAGGAGCAAATGGGGACAGTACTGAACACCTGGCAATCATTGGGTAAACTTTGCAAAAAACATAAACGTTGAGGACAGGATCATTATAAAACATGACCAAGATCACTTGGTAAGCCAGGCTTACCCGAGTTAAATGGTTTTTAAAAATTGAGTCACACACTAAGTTAAACATTCAGGGACAAGTAAAACAGTACAGAGACCACTCCCTCAGAATGGGAGACCTATAATCTGAATTACACCATCACAAAAAGAAATTAAGGCTATGGCACAGCAGACTGCCGTTGCCTTAACCTAAATCCATGTGTATAAATAAGTGTAAACACACGTGCACTTTTAGTAACTGCCATGCTTTTTTAAAATTACTTATCCCTAGCCTTTGCATGCCTTCCTACAAAAGGAAATACTGAATTTTGGTTTCTTTATGTAGCAAAATTCCACCTTTTTTCAAAAAAAGTTTCTTCTGGATAAAGAGTGCAAAGCCAGGCTCTGTCTTACAGCATAGCAGAATTTGGAGAGTGGTATTTCTCTCAGGGCTCCTTTCTTTTCAGACCTTATTTAGGCCTCTTTTCTTTTCCTACAGCATTTCTCTAAAGTGCCAAACTGTACAAGCTGTCACAAAAAAAAATATATATAAAAACTACTCAGTCATTATTTGTGAACCCCTCAAGGGCAACTGGAAGTAAGAATGTGCCTGTCCTTACAGCTGCTCTTAAGTAGTTGTTTCTCACAATTTTTTGCATCTTTTATGCTGATATAGGATAGACCTCTTTATAATATAAGTTTACTTTAGAAAAGTTTTATCTTTTACAGAGATTTCAACAGCTCTGTTACAAATACGTAGCACAAAAAAATTTACACGTGTCAAAACAGTTGCACTGACCACTTTGAGCACCTCTGCTGAAGATGCATTTTCATGAGCATTTTGCAGCTGACCTACATAAAAGAATTGTTTTACTTGGAAATGCCTTCGTCAGTTTATCCTTTCATTAGGTTAGATCTATGTTTTAAAAGAGGTTTCTTTTTTTTGTTAGAACTGACCATCAAGAAAGTTTTAGATCACTTGTAAAAACAAAGAAAAAAAGTAAGTCAAAAACTTGAGTGAGGCATCATGCATACTGATATTTGTTTCTGTGGCAACTCTAACAAATTCTCAGCTTACCAGCCCAACAAGAAAAATGCTGTGAATGGGTGATTCACAAGGAAAACATTTGTTTTCACTGTAACAAATGGGAGGATTTCAGGTAGCTGTGCTTTCTTATATCAAAATATTTTGCAGCCCAGAGGAGAAGGAATAACTTTCTCCATGAACAGCTAAGTAGGCATTGTTAGATAAGTTCTCAGCTGCATTTACTCATTCCCTGTATTATGTCCATCTCCAGGAGTCACCATTTCAAAGGCACCTTTTTTTGGAAAGTTTCATGAGAAATCAGTTGTGCCCAGCTATTTTATTTTCTACAAGTTTTAGCTGAAATTAGAAAAATGGGCCTGGTACAATGGTTCTGACAGGGGAAGAACAGCTTGAAGACACTCATTCTGAAGGCCTCAAATGTAATACTGTGCTGCAATGGCAACCAACATCAATAAAAGATGATTCAATCTTTCAACACATACAAAAAAATTGACTCTCATGATATAACACATGTGAGGGATTCTTTCCAATTCTCCCTGGAACACTGCAGAGCACAGATCTGGCAGTGCAGGCCATTCAGAGAAGTCATAGCTTTCAACTGTCTGCACTGTGTATATAGAAGTCATATCTGTATGCATGTTACATCCCATAATCAAACAAACATAGACATCTCTCCATGTAGGTATCTTCTAAAAAGCCTCTCCTCCACTCTTCATTTCTTAAGACACAGCAAGGCAGACTGCAACCACCACATGCAGGCAAAGCCAGCACAAGGTCCAGCCCAGCTGCAGTGAAGGCTGAACCCAATTTCTTGCACAGCAAACAGGAGCCAGAGGCTGCCAGCACAACTGGAGGTATGAGTCAGGTTCAACAACAAAACTGTTTGCAGTACCAGAAGAGTGATCTCAGTGATTCGTTCTCCTGTGAGTCCTTTCAATGTCCTACATGCAAGAACCAAATCTTACAGATTAGAACAATTCATCTATTTAATTCAAATGTTTTTATAATTTACACCAAAAATAGTTTCCACAATTTGTGATTAAATTTGTATGCATCTCCACTGCTACAACTAAAATCAAAACAAAGCGAAGTCCAAACAATACTTTACTGCACATCTAAAGGTCAGTGTCCATAGCAGCCTATCAAGAAGGAAGAAGGCATGGAAATATAAAAAGGTCTGCCAAATAGCTGAATGAAAACTTTAGATTTGTTTGACTGAAATCAAAACTCAATTTGGAACAAAATGTAAATGTTCAGCTTCATGTACAAAAGTTGGAACCCTCACATCTCACAAGAGACCTAAGCCATATGTACTTAATCATTTATGCATCTTGATTAAGCTTATAAGCATATATCTGAAGAAACATTTTAAAACTTGCTATGTGGTACTTTAAGACACACAAAGCATAGAGCAAGCAACACAGGACCAGTTATGGGGTGTACCTGCAAGGACCAGAACAATGGATAAAAGCCTTCCCATACACAAGATCCCTAAAAATGCTTTTTGACATCAAGTAACAGACTGAACTGAGTCCTGAGTTCTGATCCAGGGATCTATTGATTATATTGCTAAGTATTAAAAACCACTTTAAATCACACACAATCATACTGTAGAGGCTGACTCCTCCACCATAAAGCTGCAGCTTCAATTTTAAAAGCTAAAAACCGCATCCAGTTATCTCAACTTCTTTTATAGAAAGAATAACACAAAGGAATTTTTATCCTAAAACTGAAAGACATCAAGGGTAACAACATACACCAAAATTATTTTAAAGTCAGTGTAAAACATCACTCTGTGACTGAATATATTGATCTTCAGCCTGAAGCCATTTTGCATAACTTTTCAGGGGGAAAAATGTGTGCAAGAGTCCTTACTGCAGGCCTTCAAGTTTAGCCATCCTTCAGTTTGCTGCTATAACACTGTACATGCATTCATGTTACAGGGCTGCAGAAATTACATGTCTATGTCAACAGATGTGTTTCTTGGAAGAAAGCTACAGAAATCAAGTTTATTCAAATGTTTGCCAGCTACCATATGCTGCAATACTACTTTAAATGCAACATAAGGCTTTGGGAACATACTTTTACTGCTATCTACACTTTGTTATTTACTTTCCATTTAGACTAAATACCAGAGACGGGGCACACTAAGGGGTGCAGTGTCCTCTTCGCAAAAACATTCTACCCGTTGTAGTATTTAGAAAGGAAAAAAAAATATACAGAGCCCTACATTACTCTTCACCATTTTCAGTGGCTGCACTTTCTTAGAGAGGCTCTGGGAAAGTATTTTTACATATGGCATTAATTCTGGGAACTTTTAATAATGGCCAAATATAATTAAAAATTATGCAAAAATTCCTGCCATGAAGAAAGCAGTACAGAAACTACTCTGTTTGAAGAAACAGAAATCGTTTGCTCATATTCTGAGTCCATAAAAAAACAAAACACACGTGGTACATTTTTAATATTTGAACTACATCAGGCCCAATTCTGCTCCTATGCGAAGCGAGTGGCAGAACTCCAGAATGCAGCAGGATTGAGCCCCTGATGTTGTCACAAGCATTCAAATAAACAAACAGGGCTGTAACACATTCTAAGCTTCCACTGTGTTCCTCTAAATGAATCCAGGCAGAAAAAGAAAAGCACATTTCATTGCATTTCTGCAATACAAGAATAACAATGTACTATCTTATCTTATATAGGACTCACCCTCTTAAAGTACAATCACCCAAATGTCCAAAGAGAAACAGTTTCAAAGAGTCAAGAAAGCCCCTATGCACAAATTTGGAGACAGCTCTACCAAATCTGATAGGATTGTCTGATCTCTCTGAGCTCCTAACATCACTTTTTCCTCTGGACTTTCATAAAGTGCAGGATACAGGGATGTTTTCACATGACCCGAACATGGGCATCTCCCATAGCCAGCTAAATCCCCTAGGCTCTTTTACAGACAATAGAAAGAGCTGTCAATGTTCTGAATCATCCTCAGGGGAGCATAAGCTAAGTCTCTGCTCTCAGTCTCTTCAGCAACTCTAAAAGAAACTGCAGAATCTGTAACTCACTCAAGTTATTCAGCATTAACAGGCAAATGGCATTACGATGCCACCCAGTTTTTAACCAGTGGGAGAAATTGTGCTTTGCCCACACCTTCATTTTCTGTTACCTGTGGTTTCTTTTCATTAACAATATGACTACTGATAAGCTAAACACTGAGTGCATCCTCCCTCAGATCTTAACTAACTCTGAAAGCTTGGGCCAAAATCCAGCAAGGCCCTTAGCACTTGCATAATTCTAGGCATTTTGACATCTCAGGTTTGAATTTAAAGGCGTGTCAAAGCCCATCACTGGACCACCGCCAGAGAACTCAGCACCTCCCTAAAAGAAATCCCTGAAGTTCAAATTTTAACTGAGACAATAACTGTGAAAGTTATCGATCCAGCTCTGGTGAGATCCAGCCTGTCTCACCAGTGACATGGTACACACTCTCAGAACATGAATAGGAACTCCACTGATAAAAGTGAACCTCAAAATTCCTTGTGCTCATGTTTATCGTGCTTTACACTAAGATTAACACTTGTAAGACACACAAAAAAGCAATCTGTGTGCCAAAACTGTCCAAGGCCAGCTGTTACCCTCCCAAAGAATGAGTAAATACCCAGAAATACTCATGCCACAAATTTGATAGAGTTTGCTGCACTGTGAAAGCAGTAGGGCTTTCACCAGATAAAGCCCTTCATTGTGCATGTATTTGATGTTACTGACCTACGCAGAAGTCTTGTAGATGTTCCTGAACCAACCACATGGTCAGCATTTACTGAGTTAATGTATGGAAAAACTACTTTAAACAGTAGACACACAGCTACACAACTCATCTCTGTATCTAAGAAACTGGATCTAACTTTGTTCCAACCACCTGCAACATTTCAAGGGTTTTCCCTATCGGATTATTAGAATAACTCCACGTGTTTGGTTGCCTTGACATTGTTTTATTCAAGTCAGTTCTAAGTTACACCATATGCAGCAAAGGCTGGGATATTCTTTGGTGTGTGACATATGTGCCACGAACACTCTTTGATTGTTACTGTTAGTTGATGCTTGTAGAGAAAAGCACTGGGTGATACACAGCAGTAAATTACTTCCATAACTGTTAGTTTGCGGGATGGCATAACCAAGAAGTCAAACCACAGCCAAACAGATGGAGAATGTGTATGCCACAAAACTCTATCACTTCACATTACATTTATATCCAGAAATGGTGTTTTCAAAACAACCTGCTTCTCCGACATCACCCCAGAAATAGCATAGTTTAAGACACCATTTCTCTTGGGTATTTTCCTTTTTTTCCCCCTCTCCATGCACAGAGAGGCTTTGGTTTTGTTTCCTCTCCTCTTTCTTTTCTTTCTAATAAACACACAATTTTACTCTACAAGGCATGAATCTTGTCAATTTACTGGCTACCATCCATTCCCATGTACATCAGAAGCCCACCAGGGAGTGTCAAATCCACAGAACTTTCCAAAGCTAGATTCAAAATATGGACCTCTTACTTAGCTGACAGCTGTGTAAAATCATATGCAGCCAGACAACTCCCCAGTGACCACACAGGTGCATGTGCTGAACAAGGCAAGTTATTCTAAGACCAACATTAGTTTATACTTGAAAAGTTATCTTCAGAAAAAATTTTTCTCATGGAATAATGTGATTCTGAGACCAAAAACCACCACACCCTTTTTAGAGGAGGGGAACATATTAGCTCAGCTAGGTAGAGAGGCTGCAGGAAATCTGTGAAAGCAGCCAAATTTCAGAGGTTTTCTGGGAAGATATGACAATCGTTTGGCCTCAACACAGCAAGTGAGCATTAACCAAGAATACTACAGCTCATTAATGTCTATTTTCTCTTTTATTGATAACTATAAAATAAAACACATGTTTTAAGTAAAAAACTGCCTATGGACAAGACATTTAAGTTACAGATTCCCACCTCAGTTGTGCTCAATAGCATGCAAGTAATTTCAGGACAGCTTGACTTGGCTCAAATGGCTCTGTGTCACCAGTTTCTCACTCCACCCAACACCAGGAAGGAGCCCTGAGGGATAGGACTGAAGCTATTACCAGGATTCAGCCTAGAAACTTGCCCTAATGACGTGGATTCAAACTGGTCACAGACCAGGCAACACAGAAGTAGCACTGAACAATCTTCTTCTGAACTAACACTTTACACCTCCTCAACTAGACTGAAGGCTCAAAAACTTCACCCATGAAGAACAAGTAGTAATTGCTTGAAATTCTTAGTCTTTGCAGTAATATTTGGTGCATTCTCACCTATAAGCATTTATTCTCTTCAAACTAAGGAATTTTAACCTAATTGCCCATTCCTCTTACTCTTCTCCAGCAGTGAGATCCTGTGATTCAGAACAGAGCTACTTTTCAGTCTTTGGAAAAAAAATTAACCATTGGTTTAAACTACTTTTATAACATCTGAGTGAACAACTGGCAAGACTTCACACAGTGCCAACACAGCAATTTTATCTACTGTAGGGAGTGCAGGAAATACCTGCTTCATCCTCCCATCTGTTCTAGCCCAGATCAAATAGCTTTGGTCCCCTCAGAGTTGTTGTTCTCTATCACCCACCTATGCTGCCCACATAAAAAAAGCCAACCATTACTTCTCCAGGTGCAGCACTAACAGCAGGTATCATCTGACACTCATTGACAGAAATTTCATGTGCTAAGCACATCCTCTACATGGAAGCCCAAAATCATATTATTCATGTGAATACTGTACCAGGTTCATAGATATGTAAGATAGCCTATTTTATGAGTAGTATGTATGAATTCCCGACTACATAGACCAATTGCTCTGACAAGTGAAAGTATTTTATTTGTCTTTTTGTAAAACTGAACAGGATTATACCTAAACATTGTCCACTATATTGCTCACAAATGAAATATTAAATTGGTTTAATAACCCTGAAAAAAATCCACATTCCATATAAGGCAGTTGGTATAGCTGTGTTTTCATTTGGAGATTATCACTATGGATATGCAACTAAAAGATTAAAATTAAAAAATTTAAATCTGCACAAAATGTAAAAAATAATTGAATAAACTCTGCAAAAGAAAACATAACAAAGGCAGAGGCAAGATGCTACTTATCACGTATATCAGATTCAAAGAGCTTTTCTGATGACTTAGAAACTGAAGTTTGAGTAAAAGCACACGAAAACTTTCATTTGCCACCTCTTCCACTGTAGTGCTTTCATCACAAAAACATAAACAGTTCCATCTGTGTTTCACCCTGGCCTCCATCCTAATGAAGTTCACATACTTCTAAAAACTCTACTTAAAATTTCTTTTCAGTCTTGAGACCAACAAAACCACAACCAGTTCAGCTATAGGATACAGTAGGTAATGGCCCAACAACCCTACTGTTAGAGGTGTTGGAACATAATTATTCCCACTGATTTAGGGCACATACCTCTTTCACACTGGGGTCCAGTGAAGCCATACGTGCAAGCACATCGGTTCGGAGCTACGCATCTCCCTCCATTTAAACATCCATTTTCACAGACAGCTGTATCAAACGAAAGGCAAAAGTAATCTTTATTGAGCTATTTGCAGAATGACATGAAGTTATGTACTTGGCCAACTTAGGAAAACTGGTAAAAACGGTAAACACAACAGAATACCAAACTCTTTCTCTAGAATCTACTTAATGACCTTTTACTACTTCCTGGCCTCATTAGTACCATGAACTCATCTTTTCAAGGGAGCATAACACAAATACAGTAACAACCAGAGCTTTTCTGACCTCTCAGAGCCTTTCCCTTTGGGATAGCTAGAAAATCCCATAACTTCAAAATAACATCTCTTTCAAACTTGCAGCAAATAAACACTGATAGAGACTGCAGATAGAAGATGCAGAGGAATATTTCATCTCTAAATTCTCAAATGTATGTTCCTCCTGTAATAATCCAGTATTAAAAGGCTGTTTGCTGATGTTAAATAAATAATGCTATTAACTAGGAGAGCAAAATGTAATCAATATCTATTCCATGTTAATCCAATATATTCTTCCTCAGTAGGATGTTTTCACTAGCTTCAGAACTCAATTTTTTATAATAAACTCCAAAAGCAGTTCCACTCAAAAATAATCAGAAAATATAACATGCACATGAAAAAGGAGATTTTAAATACAATTTGATGCTCATTGAGTAATGTTATTCTTTGTTCTGTTTCACATTCACTTCAGTAGAAAGATTTCCATTTATCCTTTTTTATCCAGTTGATATTTCACAGTGAAGGCAGAAATACAATTCTTAATCCTTTCACCACGTGATCCTCCTCCAAATTACTAGGGTGAATTCTTGGTCCCACTGAAGTTCATGTAAAGTGTGCCATTGATTTTGACAGAGCACAAAAGGTTTTCATTAAATGAGCTAAACACATTTTCTGTGTCAGACCAATAGTTCACTAGATAGCAATGTGACAGCCTTGCTTAAAAGCACTGTCTGCATCCTTATTTGAGTTACTTCACAGCATTCCAGCCAAGAAGAACAAGAGAGCACTAGAGTCAGTTTGGGAGAGATTTCAAGCGGCAGATCCAGGAATGCTTTTGGCTAAGGACTGACGGAGGAAAGAAAAAAAATCTGTCGATCAACTCTAATAAGACAACATTAAAATTTCTAAAGCATACTAGCTAAGTCTGATGCAAACCCTGAAATGAAAACAAGATTTTGTATTTAAAAAATCTTAATTTTTTCTATAAAATGAAAAGCTGAATCCTGTGTAAATTTTAGATGTATGACCCATTGCTCTAGTGGGTGAAAAGTCCTGGAGGTCAACAGGAATTATGGTAATGTGAGAACTACAGGATCAAATTATATCCAATTATTATGAAGTCACATGATGTTTATTTTAATAGTCTTGATCAGAAAGAATTCACTCAGCACTTATTACAAAGTCACGTGTTTTTCTGTAAAATTCCACTATACCTGATGAAAAACAAGCCCAACAGCAGCTGAAATTTAGTGCCAAAGGGTGTTCAATCTACACATTACAGAATCACTTGACAGTATCTACATTGCTAGAAGTGTACTTACGCTGTCCACAGTGTGTTCCTGTATATCCCTTCTGACAGAGGCAATGGTCATCACTGCAGCTACCTCCATTCATGCACCGGATGTTACAGTGTTGGACTTGAAAGGAAAAAAGGTTTTTCTCAGTTAAATCAAGCCAGTCAGAAACACTTAACTGTTTGGGGGTTTTTTTGGGATTGAGTCTGTGAACTAGAAAGTATTAGAAGTCAAGAATGCACATTTTAGGAGAGATACGTAAAAGGGCACTACAGAAGAAAATACAGATATACAGTTCCTAAAGAATACAGGATACCATGCAAGGACTTAATGGCCCCCTCATTCAAATGAAGTCAAAGCCATTTCATATGCGCATAAATCTTCAACATTTCTTTCCTAGTTTGCAATTATGAGAAAAAGCCATCAATAAGGGAAAGGTACTAAATTTCTGGCAGACAGCGCCATTAGAAATGGAGTCTTATCATCTGGGAAATGGGGGAGCAAAGTATTAAAGGGGAGCATATAAGGAAGCTCCTGAGACAGCCTTGTTCTGCCAACATATGCAACACCAGAAGCTGATCTGGCCAGGCAGGACTTGGTGCATAAAAAGGAAAAATAACAGAGTGATTTCTTTCTATATGCCAACTGTGGGCTCACCCCACCAGCAGAGCTGCTGTGCTTGGGAGCTACAGAGCTCACAGACAGCACTTCCCCAGAGCCAACAACCTTCCCCTGCCAAGGGCAGAGGCAGGGGAGCAGCAGCACATTCTCCCCAGCTGCAGCCCCACCACTTCTAATGGTTAACAGGCTGCTTAAGCCCCATGCCAGTAAAGCATAATATCTCTGCTGCATTTTTCTGGTAATAAGGGCAAACATCTTTTTAAACTAGATGTTGGGAGCAACTAAATCAGGCTCTCCATCAGGCATAGAGAAGTGGGCAGGTCTCCCAACAAAGTGAAGTCCTTACAGGTCCTGCTGTCCAACACAGCTGTGAACTGGGGCCTGCACTCCAGTAAGCAGCTGAGAAATGGTTTTCCTCTTAACAGGAACCACATGAAAGGCTCCTCCCCAGATAAGATTACAATCTGATCAGCATTTCAGTAGATTGTGATGCAGCACTGGATACCTACACCAAGCTGTCTGAAATGCCCAGGACTGAAAAACAAAATTGCATATCCTGTCAGAGCCCACAGCTAGCAGGTGTCATGCCAACCACTGAATTTTTCATCTTGCACATAACCCTTAGGCATCATTTGGCTTTTTACAGTTCAGAAGTATGTGAATGGAATTTTTTATTTTCAAGTAGAAATAATAATTTAACTGTACTGCCTTCTATAGCAACATGAATCCACAAAATAGAAGTAAAACATACAACTGGAGAAAGAATTTAAAGCAATCTAGCATTTAAAACACTAGTAATCTCAATTCTTCAATTATGAAAGCAAAAACTGTGTATTACATTTCTTATGTGGCTAATAGTTATGATACATCTTTGTTCTGCTTTGGATGTACTTCAGGCAACAAAAATGTCCTAACATTCCTTAATAAAAAGTAAAATTGACTGCAAATACAGAGTGTATATCTCGTGTAGACTTTTGGACAATGTCCTAAGTAGGTCAGAAAAAGGTGTATAGTTACTTTAAAATGTGTAGTTCAACTTAGCTTTATACAATCTTAGAAAAACAGAGGGGATTACAAAAAGCATAGGAAATGATATCATCTGTCAAGCAGGGAAGGAACTTAAAAACCACAAACTGATTTCAATTAGAGCAAGCTATGCCAAGAGCTAATTTCCATTCCCACATGAAGACCAAAGCCATTTAAGTAGTTTGAACTGCATTTGAGATAAAAAGGTTAACAGTAGCTTAAATGATGATTTTCATATTATTTGTTCATGTAAAAATAAAGTGTATTTCCTCATTTTGGGATACACACAAAGTTTCCATAACTTGTCTTACTGCTTCTTAAAAGAACTTTTCCAAGGTAAAAGTATTTCTTCCTCCTTTTTAAATTAAAGTCATTATAGGAGACTGCTAGGACATCCAGTCATCCTTACTAAAATGAGCCATTTAAATCAGTAAGCTTTCTCCCCTGTTACCAGGCAAGAGAATCGGTGATATACAGTCAGTAAACTAATTACTTATTTTCTGCCCTCTTTTGCGGGAATGTTGAAAAGAGTACTTCCAAAGTCATACAGACTATTCTGTAATATTATCCTTCCAAAAGTTTATAGAAACACATTCAAAGGCTGTCTGGAGCTCAGATGATGATTTTTAAAATGCATTTTTGAAAACTAGCATACTAATGCAGGTCCAGGTTCTCTTTTCTCAGCTATATCAACAATTCCATTAATGTCAGTGGAGATATTCCGGTAAATGAAACAACCTGTTCCAAGATACCACACTGACAGAGATTCAAAGAAAAACCACACAGGAATTACCACAAGGCTGGTAAATCATTGCATATAGCTTTGCCTTATCTTGGCATGCACAGGAAATGTTAACACTAATAAATGGTTGCTTTTAATCAATTCTTGTTCTTTTTCCCGTCCAATTTGTAAACAGTCTGCAATGGAAATGTCTGAAGTCAAAACAGGAATAACTGCAGGAACATAACTTTATAAACCTGCAAAAGAGCCAGCAAGACCATACATATCCACCCAGGCTTTGCGTGTGGGCGATAGTTGTGGTTTTTTATCAAAGTGCTGCCCTCTTAAGCATAACAGTTCCACACTTATTAAATAAATACCCAGCAAAACTTACTGAAGACTTCATCACACCCAGAGCGCTACCACAACCACAACCACTGACGAAATGTGCAGGAGCTCACCAAGCAGACGAAAGGTGACACACGTGCCATCTACTCTGCGACCCCGAGCTAAGAAACATGAGGTGTGAGGGTCTGCAGTCCTCAGGTGGGAAAAGCAGCAGAGCTGTTGGCCCAGCACCTCGGGCTGAGGGCACCGCGGGAGAGCCCGCCTGGCCTCTGTGCCACTGCCGAGGAAACGCTCCCAGCCCCGGCCGTGCATGACGCAGGGCTTTGCCTGCCAGCAGCTGTAAACAAGGAATGACGGCCTCATCGCATCCCAGATGCTCAGCGTGCTTTCTCTGTCGAGTGACTGACTCGGGAGAGGGATAGCAGCTAGCGCCAAGGCGGGACACAGGCCTGCTGCCCTGCAGCCCTGCACAAGGCACAGACAAAGCCCGCAGCACCCTCAAAAACTCTGGGAACGTTCAAAATTCAACACCTTACACCATCTCTGACAGTAGCAGAATATAAGAGAAGGGGCTGAGCTCTAGGCTTCACTACCATTGAGCAGACACCACCCACAGCATGGGGAGCAGGGTCCTGGGGCACGGAGCCAAGGCCAGGCTCAGCCCTGCACCGTGGGCAGTCTGCGAGGAAGACTGAGCAGGAAGGCTCTGAGGAAGAGCTCAGTCCTCAGCTGTGCCTCCAAAACGGCTGGCAGAGGAGCAGAGCAGGCCCCGCTCTGGACACAGACACTGTCTCCACAGCTGCCACCCCAAGCACCCACCACAGCTCCTGCTGCCCCTGTCACGGCTCCCTTCCTTCAGGGACAGCCCCATCAGCAAATGGGTTCCCTGTTTCAGCCAGCCAAAACCATTCTGACTATAGAAGCAAAACCAGTGGCTGAGCACGGAGGCACACCTGATCCATAACCCTGGGAGCAGCCTGACACCCCCCTCGTTTGCCTCCCTCTCCCACAGTGGCAGAGCAGCAGCTCCAGCAACGTGCCAGGATCACAGAGCATGAATGGAGCACCAAGAGGGCCCTGCTGCAGCACCAACACACATGGACACAGCAGCCACAGCCCGGGTGCTCTGGGAGCAGCAGTGAAGCTGTTGCCACCACAGAGCTGGCAGAGCACAGAGCATATGACCACAGAGCTGCCACAGCACGGAGAGTGGGGCATCTCCACACAGGGGCACCTGCGGCAGCAGAGCACCCACACACCAGAGCCTGAGGCAGGGAGGCCTCCACACTTGGCACTCTAATTTCCTGCTGCAAGCACACCCAAAAATTTTACTAATTACACAGAAATAACCACTACTCAGCCAGCAAGTTTACTGATGTCACTAAAATCCCCGCTGAGAAAACCACCGGTTGATCTTTTCAACCACAAACCAGATTCCTAAAGCTGACTCGTAACCAGAAATTCCCAACAACTGACCTGCATAAGAATCCAACTTGGAGGCTTTGTTTTGCTCTCGAATCCACATGCTTTCCAATCTGCATTAAATGCTTTATTTCAACAGAGAACCAGAGTATTAGAGTCACTGTTAACTCAGTTTCTGTCTATGGGTGTACCTGCTATAAAATCTGTGCCCACTACTGATTCTTTAAATAATAAAGACACACGTAGCTTAAAATATCCAAAGGACATTTCAGACACATCTTCTATACCAGAAGCTATACACTTAATTCTGAGAAATCATGGCATTTTCACTCATATTTGTTCTTTTTATTTTGCATGTGACAAACATGTATCATTTACAATAGATTTTAAAATTATTTTAATTTTTTTTTGGTATTTTTTAAAACATAAAATTAAAGTAAGATTTCATGAATGCATATATTAACTGTTACCAAAGGGAGTTGACAGTAACCATTTGATGTCAAACAGTACTTTTTATGTTTACTTTGTCTCCTAATTGCACATCTAAGCCATTGTGGTCTATTGTGTAAATACATACTCATGGATTTTGTCTACAGTGCCAACAGAGCAAGTGACTTACATAAAGTATGTTCTATAAGTACTAGTGATATGCTGAATCATAAAAAATATTACACAAGAGTGCACAGAAGCAGTGAAGTCTCTTATTTCTACAAAGACACTCTTAAATGACACTTTTGCTTTTAGAATTGGTATGTTTTAATAAATAAAGGGGATGTAACCACATACACAAAATGTATCTTACTGCAGGAATTGAACAAGATGCAAACTATACATGTTTTAAGCCGACTGCTAACTTTGTTTATAAAGTGTTAATACTTATACCATGTACCAAAAATCAGCACTTAAAAGCAGGCAAACCTATGCAGCAATGCAAGGAAACTAATGTCAGCACTGATTAAAGCTTGTGATTACTACAAAATTCATTCTTAGGAGAAGTAATGGTCACCAACTATTATTAATAACTATATCATTAGCTATGTCATATAGCCTTTAAATGCTGCTGGATTAAACACTGTAGTCAAGCCCTGCACGCATTTATCTCTGCTACTCTAATGAAGGCTAAAACTACAGAGATCGATGGTAGAATATTTCAGAAAAAGAACAAGAAGAACTGAAACTTTACTTATACTCTATTTTTGTTTTAAGTCTTGACTCATACAAGACTTCAGTGTAGCCAAAGAAAAAAATGAGGTCATACTAAGGCCCACTTGCTCCTGCCTTTTACAGAGGTGCCAAAACATGTAACAGATACAGGGAAATTTCTCTCCTTCTGTGCCCCAAAAGGTACTTGGGAGAAGGTTGTACCTTCCTTTACTGGCTTACAAGATTTAGGCATAAGCACCTGGTAAAGCAGGAGCTGCAAACCCAGGCAGGAACACACCACCACACACATTTGTGCAGCATATTGAACACTTCCCTCCCTCCAATACTCTCTGGGAACTCCATAGCTCCATATCTTTCTCACGCTGTCCTTTCCCTAACAGACATCACAGGAGCACAAGGATGGGTTGAACTACAAAGAACAATATTTACCATTTTAGTACATGCCATTCCATTACATTCTGCAGTTGTTACTGTTTTTTCACTGTTACTGCATAAAAAGGACGTTAAAACCACAAACTGAAATGGTCAGTTATGTGGGAAAACTCTTATCAACCAGCAAAGCAAAAAAAAAAGGCAAGGTAAAAAATACAGAGACAAAGCAGACCACACACTGAGTCTCAAAAGATATTCAGAACTGTAAGGATGACCACTTTGCATATTACAGACCTCAGCTGGGTGCATCCCCCCGCTGACTTCTGTTAATATGTTGTTCACATAGTTATAGGCATTTGTGGGAACCATTCTCCCCCAAAGTTCTTTCCAGAAACTTCACATTTCATAAAGAAAACTACATCTTCTACATTCTAAGAGACAAGCACCACATTCAAATGAGAATGGAGAGTACTTTACAGTTGGCATATCTTTTCATACCTCAGATATGAACTGAACGAAATCCTACTTTATATCACATACTCAGCTCATGTTTAGCCATTGAGTTCTCTGTTCATTGAATTAATTTAATTTTACTCATTTTTCCCTGGCTCTGAGGAGCCTTCCTTGAAAACCTGAAACACAAACATTTCTAGGAAAAGTCATCTCTCTGAAAAGTTTCATTTTCAAAGCATCTTTGTTTTTCTGATGAAAAGCTGTTCCACTTAAAAAACCTTGAGCAGCTCTGTACCTCTTGTGCCTACAGAAGTGCCACCTGAAGAAGGTCAGCAGTATTAGATTCAGAAGATATGTACCATGCCTGGCAAAGAAATGCTCTAATGCTTGTAGCACTATATATTATCATAGAGCATACATAGTGTCTGGTTTGTAGCCCTTAAAATCTGAGGAAAATTGCAAATCATGTCAAGTTCAGCCAACTGTCAAGAGTCTTCTCTCTATCATTACAACTTCTGTGCTGTATCCATGTGCAGGTCTACCAGCAAATAGACCTAAGGCATTTTACATAGAGCAAGGAAGACTGGAATTAGTGTTACAAAGTAGCAAATAAAAATAGCTTCCAATAAGACTAATTTGGGTTTGATTTGGCAAAAAAAAAGCTGTCTCCAATAGCCAGTCTCTGAGTCATTATTCAGTTTCATCATAGGAAGCTACACTTCCCTTCTTGTGGTAAAAGTACGTCTGGTGACTCAGAGGTTATTTGTCTTAAATACTGACCACTGAACTATTTTACATACCTTAGTAGCTTCACAGACTCAAAAGAGCAGTATCAGCAACACAGAAGAAATACTTACTTGATTTTGAGCCACAGGAGGGGGCTATCTGACCATTTGGGCATGTGCACATGTTTGGTCTAGAGCAAAATCCATCCCCACAGGAATGTCTGCAGATTGCTATAAAGAAAACATAAATGCCTTTAAAATATGTCTCAAAAACCTCAAACACATAAAAAAACACCTGATAGAAAATTCAGTACCATAACAAATGCCCACAAACTCATTAAACTGCATACAACAGATCCCAAAACAGTTCCTCCTGTTCATCTGCATCTTTACAGGGGTAGCTAAGACCTAGACTTTCACCATCTGCTATGAAAAAGTCTGGAACATGCCACAGGCCACACTAGATCTGGGGAGATTTCCTTGGCAAAGTGAAACTGTTGTCCATTTTACCAGACTACTCTAGGAGGAAGGATGACACTGAGGCAGCATTACAATGCTTCCTTTATTTCTGCACCACACACAAACAAGAGCAATAATTCCCATCCAACAGCACATTGCCACAGTATCTCTGGAGAGAGTCTTATCAGCTTTGGGCAAAGTGCCTTTAGGAGTTATTTCTGGTATGCTGTTCTACTACACATGAATATGCACATGGCACTGTCATGTATGCATATATTTATATCCCTACATATACATTTCAGGGATATGGTCCAAAGAAGCAGAGAAAATGTACTTGCTGGCCTGATGCTGTTGCCTCCTTCCATTAAATTAAATAGATTAGCATATTCCGTTCCTTCCCGAGAGTTCACACACCCCTTGGAACCCTTTTACCACAGACTTAAACAGAACATGTGGATGAGATTAATCTTTTGTTAAATACTGGTATCACATCACTGTGTTGTAGCCCACAAAACTGTGTATATTAGCTTAATATATTTTAAATGGTAAAGCAATCATGTACAGCTGCTATTGAAAACATACAGAAACACACTGAAGGTCTGGTATACAATTAAAAATACCCTGAGACATAGAGGGACAAAGATAAACCTCAGTCATTACACATAACTAGATTAACTTACGGACTATGCATTGGTTTCCACCAGGTAAAGTTTTCCATCCAGGGCAGCAGTAGGCATTGTAACGTGATCCACACACATTTGGTCTGGGAAAAAAAAAAGGATGAATTCTTATTTTTACTCAGAAATATGTCTTGAAAGTAGAGGCATAAAACAGAAAGAGTAAATCACTGCAATATACATGCCAATAATTAAATTGAGAAGTGTTGTATGTTTTTAGCCTGTAGTTTTGGGGCTTTTTAGGTAACATACACTTTTACAAAATAAAGATTACATTACAAGCACAAAATCAAATCAGTAACATCTGAACAACAGGAATAGAATGGGCAAACCTTCCCCCCCCATCTCACATCACTCCATATCTGAAGAAGTAGCCATACAGGTTTTTTGAGCAAAACTCACATTTAAATACAAAATCAGGGATCCCATTCACCATCATTAATAAGCACAAGTCAAATCTAGTGCTCTTTGAGTGGTAATTTTTAAGCTTCTTGTTGCTTTCTCTTCTTTAAAGCACTATTACTGTTCCCTGTTTTGTCCATGAACAAAACTATGTGTGTGTGAGTGAAATGTGCCAACAAAAACATTAGCCAAATAAATGAGTCAAAATATGTTAATTCTTCATTAGGAAAAATTGCTTGCTACCAAAAACAATCAAGGACATGGGTGTATGTAGTGATAGCATCCTATGAGAGGAGTATGACGGGCCAACTGCCCTCCTTAAATGATGTATCCTCAGGAAATTTTCTTTCCTAACCATTTCACTCATCCACATTTACCCTGTAAAATTACTTTATTACAAAAGTTTACAATGAAAGCTGACAGGACATGACACCATTCCTATCATGATTTTACTGGTAAAAATAGAGAAGTTGAAATTATTCTATGTCCCTCATAGATAATAGGGGTTTCTTAATCTATCTTGTCCTGTTTATTTAATGCATCTATCCATGCAAATAAAGCTAGTTAGAATAGCTGCAAAAATGAGAATATGTGCCTTCTTTTGTCTTATGTTCAATAACCTCAGCAGAGGAAACTTTTACAACATCTATTAATATTGTGAGCAATTACTCAATAGTAGCTATAAATTTCCTAGGAACTGCTTTATTAAGATATTGTATACAGATCAGAGCCAGATTTAAGTGTTTACTGCTTCAGGAAGGGTTTTCTATTATTATTTTGTCCCTGGTCTTTCAGAAAGTTCTTCATTCCTACGATTGCAATGTCTAAGTAAACAATAGTTACTTCATATGGTGAGGCAACTTAAGACAAACAATCTTAATATATACAAACATTTCTTTATGCACGTTTTCTGACTAACAAAAGTCTTATACTGTATTTATTTAGGGATATGCATTGCTAATGCAATTTCAAGTATTCTGATTACACCAATTTCAGTGACATCTACTCTTTCCAACTAAGTGTTTGGCCAGAAACTACTTAAGTCAAAGCAAGCACTACCATCACCTTCCACTGGCTCTGGATAATTACAAAGTAGCAACTGAGGTGAATGTGAACAACACAATTGGACTTGTTGCAGGGTCCTTCCTCCTTCCTGCAATTGGTGTTACAGACTCAAGGTCTTACTCATTTAATTCCAATGTATTCAGTTTTAGTAATGTCACCTACTTCCCTGCAGGGCTATAACCATGTAACTTTCCTAGAGTTCCCTGTTCATCAATGCCAAATGTTGCTCCACAATCATCTGCCAAGTAAGACTGGCAAGCACACAAGTAAGATTGCTTTTCACCTTCTCCAGTCAGAAGAAATAATGGAACTTATTAAGACAGACAGAATGGGTTTGTTGCTACCTGTTACAACCTATGGGCATTAACCACCCATTTCTGATTCCAGTTGGTGAGGATCTATTGAAAGCTGAAATAAAGTGATGTTTTATGTGCTCTGTCAAATTTCAGTCTCAGCAAGTACGTGGCTTTGGGGACCATCTGCTCCATGTTAAGAGTCAGGAGCAGATTTCTGTGTCACAGAGAAACCTGGTTTTGAAAATCTTTTTCCAAAATGGGACTCCAGAAAACCTACATGTGCCAGCAACCATGAAGTCAGAGACCCTGAGAGCCTTGAAGCTATCCACAGGGTAGGCTAAGCCACACACCCAGGAGGCTCCAACTCAGATGCAGCATGCTTAGCTTTGGAGGGACAAAAAAAAAGGGGAAAAAAAAAAGCCATCAAACTGTACTTCTATGGAACAGTTTGAGCCTGACAAGTGCATTTTCCAGTGGAACACTTTTTCGTCAGAAAGCTGCTGTCTAGCTTATAAAAGAAACCTATATTAAAGTCTGAATGCTACTTCTTTGAGACAGAGGGAGTGTTCTTAAATCACGCATATTTGTAAAGTGACTTTGAAAATAATTAATTTTGAAGGTTAAATTCGTTGATATTTATGAGGTGATCAGACACTACAGCAATAAATCCCTATAAATAAATAAATATTCAGGGGAATAATAAATAATTTACCTCATGTAAAATCATGGAAACCATTAATCAATTTGTAAAGGCTCTATCATGGTACTTACTTTAAACAGGTACCCACTTTGTGTTAAATAGAGCATATTTTCCTGCTGATATTATAAGCTATGAATACGAAAGCAGTGTTTTATATACTTATGAAACTGTTTTCCTGGACAGCACTACAAACAGAATGCCGTTATGAAACCTGATTTGTAGTGATGAAATAACCAAGAACACATCTATACACACTCAAACCACCTACAGCACCTTCCTTTCACTCCAAAGCCCAGAGAAGAGAGAATATCAGAACAAAGCTGTTACCATTGCAATTAAAAAAAAAAAAAAAGACAAGTCTTTTATTTTAGGGTCAACTTAATGAACTTGTAAAGTATAAAAAGATCTTTGTAATGGCACGGTGCTGAGAGACAGGATGGCGGATGCTCAGAGTTTCATCAAAGATGTCCAAAGTAAACAAGCTATTAAGTCTTTGATTAATGATATGCAAGTAGAAATTCAGTAGCAAAGTTAGCCGAATAATTATCAAAAGATATTAGACATTTGTCATCAACTAGAAGAATCTTGGAACAGCAGAGAGAAGTTCATCTGGAAATTCTGAAAACTACCGCTTGAGAGTGGTAATTTGCGTAGGTATTGACAGCATCTGTATGCACCAAACTAGAAGATAGTCTTCTTCAGAAAAAAACACAGGGACCCTAGACCCCATTAGGAAGTAAAGTCTTGTCTGTCCTTTCCCAACAGTGGGGAATGAGCCTGGGCTGAACCGTGGCATTTGCTCCTTGAGATGGACACAAGTCGTCCTGCCCGGTCAGCGCGCTGATGCAGCACAGCCTCCGTCTGTCACACGCTCTCAAATAAAAGGTCTCCCTTTTCCACGGGGCAATCCTGATGTCACCCACGGAAAGGACCAACAAGGTCTGTCCCTCCAGTACTTCCAGAGCCCTGTCTCAGCAGGGATGCGTGGCTGCCCGGCTCCCCCGAACTGCAGCCATCACCCAGGCACTGCGGGTGCGTTTGCGGAGCAGGTACACAGAGGTAAAACAATCAGAAGCAAATCACGCTAAGGTTGGCAGAGTCTTCTCATCAGCTATAACCAGGCAGCAAGGATACGTGACAGCCAGAGAAGTGAGAGAGGTGTTCAAAAGCCCTGTGTGAAGCTGACAGCAGCGAACAGCCAGCCCGGGAGTGGCAGGGACGCCTCCGGCACTGGGACTGTCCTCTCCGGAGTCCCGGCAGAGGCACGGTGGGAGCCCCGTGCTGCAGCCCGCCAGGGGGAAGGGCTAATTCTGTACAACCCCACTGTGCCCTGCCTGTGACCCCTTGAGGAAATCACAGCCCTCTCCAGAAGAAAGCATTGCCCATCTGCAACTCCCATGGGAGGAAGAGTTTCTGGCACTGCTGTGAGCGAGGCTTCAGGCAGAAATTTTGTCAGCAGCACTGCCATGCACTGGCCAACGCTGGCGTAATCCGCACTGAATCAAACCCAAAGCACGGGTCTCAAATAAATTAGACAGAGACCAGAGAGAGTGGGTAGAGAGCAGCTGAGAGAGCAGCTGAGAGAGCAAGAAAAACAGCTGATCACCAGTTAGAGCTGAGCTGAGATGCACGGATACTGGGAAGGGCTTCTTATCGCTCCCTCAATGCATTTTTGCTCTCCCTAGGAAAAAACACAGGGATTCTTCCTTGCAAGAGAACGTTTCATGAACAATTTCTATTAACTATTTGGCTGCAGCAGTTAGCATATATTTAACATAATGTAGGGAGACCCAGTTTTCTGGCAGAAAAATACAATTTAAAGCAATATCATCAGCCAATGGTTATATTTAGAGAAACCTTTGCCTACTTTTTTTCTTATGTGGGTAACTCTGGTAGCTGCTAAAACTGTACCCAGAACTATTTGCTGATCATTTCCCCATAAAATTGGAGTGATGCTTCAATGCTTGCATTAGGGAGTTAGAAAGAATGACAAACTGTACCTGAAAAAATGGGAGGCTGGTCTTAAAAATGTGCTTGTCTGAATCCAACCAGTGTAATAAGAAATACTAGTTAAGTATCCAGAACATGAAGATGAAGAGCTTTTAACAGTAGGTTTCAAGAGACACAAAACCAGATCTATACCTTTTACTGAAAACCAGCTTTATGCACCTGCCTAAACTTCTGAGTGTCTCAGAGTAAATATTAAATGTACAGAGTGGCTCAGCTCAGCTGACTCCACTGGAGTTTTACACAGCTTTCCCACAGAATCAAGAACTTCCATTGCTAGAGATAGTCCAAACTTCAGGGGACACAGCCCTGAGCAACCTGATTTGAGTTCACCCTGCTCTGAGTAGGGGCTGGACCACACAGCCTTCCAAGATCTCTCCTCACCTAAACGACAGAAGCCAAGTATGCCTAAATTACAGGTCAGAATCTAAAGCACCTCTTTAACTGTGCTGGCACCTACCCCTCCTCCAAGGAGCAGCCAACAAAGCAGAACTGGGAAGGGAAGATCTGGCTCCTAGTGGGATGCAGCAGTAACAGCTACAACACATGACAGGCAGCTGTCCCAAGCCACCTGCAACCCTGACACACCACTGTGCATCAAGCCATAAGGAAAAAGCCTGGTTGTGCTTTAAACTCACCACTTTCAGCAAGTACATCCACAAACCAAAAAATTTAATTGTGCATGCAATGGAGTCAAAACCACAAACACAGGTCTGCATTTCGCACGCACAAGGCTCATTTCCAGGTACCTCAAATAGTTTAAACAGGGATTTCTTTCCTGTTGTTTAGCTAAATATTATAAAAATTGGATGTTTTTATCACTGTGCCTCTTTTAACCATTCAGTGAAGATCACTGAGAAGTCTTGAAGCTATTTAATTCAACAGTATAAAAGGAAAACCTAGGAACCCATGCTAGACTCTGAAACAAACACAAAATTTAGCTTCTATTACACTATAAAGAATAAGCATGGATTTTTAAGCAAAATATATTTTTTACATACAAAGGATTGCATCTGATGTACTCATTTTTACACTGCAATAAGCAAGCCTGGGCCATGCAGAGAGCCTAATACGATAACTATTTCTCACTCTGACAGTAAGGATACCGCTGTCCCAGAATCCTGGCTCAGTTCAACTAAAAAAATAACATGCTGAGCAGCTCTACGGGTATCTTTGGCACTGGCCTATGTGCAAGTCAAGAGTTCAAAATGACATGCAAGTTTCCTGCAGCAATACTGAACACTTTTCTAACCCTAACCTCCATCACACTGTGGCAGCTAAATACAGCAATCCAACAGCATTTGACATTAAGAGAATTCTTCCGCGCTTGCTCTGAAAATCCAGCCCTGTCTTTTGCAGGGACACGCTCATCTAACCTGACAGCCAGGCATTGTTCTCATTCATAGCCAGGGACAGACGCGTTTCTGGCATGTATTCCTTCATTGTTCCACTTGAGAATGTCAACGGGTCCAGCTCAAAACCCATCTACATGGCTGTATAAGACACGTTAAGTACAAGTATGTCACAACAAGAAACTATTTGCCAGGACAGACAAGTGCAGCGGGTAAACAGGAAGGATCCATCAGGTACTTTCTTAAAACAAACACAGGCAAAACAAACAAACTAAAAACATATATTCAGAGGACAAGAAGTCTTTTCTATCGGGTAGCACCAAACAATATCCCATGGGAAATGGATGTAACTGCGGGCTAAGGCAATGCTTAGCTGTCCAAATGTCACTTCCAACAGGGCAACAGGGAGAGATCATTCCACACCTCCAGGTCTACTTCCCATACTCACCATGTACCTACTAATGGCTACGGAGGAGGAAAACCTCTAGTTTCCCGAAAGAAAGCACATAGGGAACTCGGGATTTCCCCAGCCCATGCCCAAGCTGAGCAGCAGCACAAGGGTTGGTGTGGGGCACACTGGCCAGCCAAACCCAAGGCCAGCCAGCCCCTTGCTGAGGCTTCCCTGCAGGCTGCAGGTTGTGTTGGTGCCACCCACCATCCCTACCACGGAGGAAACTCAGTCCTTTAGGGAGTTTCCTAATCCTGACACTTGCATCAATACTGTCAGAGGATGCCCTTAAGTGCTAAGCAATGCTATTAATTTGTGTATTAAGTGCTCTCCCTTAGGCTACTGAAGATTTATTTTAGGTAAGTTATCAGTGTTTCTCCTCCTCCTTTCACTACACACTATTCTATCCTTTGTCTATCTCCTTGCTGCGACAGTGACTCCCCATTTTCTAAAGCCCAGGTACCTGCACATCTGCCACAAGTAAACAGGAAAACCCTGTTGATACACATCCCACTGTATCTGTTCAACTTTAGTTCAGCTTGTCCTAGCAGACACTTGTAATTTACTCTGTACACAGGGAAGAGAAAAAGATGGAATATTAGTGGGAAAAACAAAGAAGGAGAAAAGAGACAGGAAAATAATGTTCCTGAAAGGAAACAAATTTTAGTTTGAAACCTCAGCTGAACATCACTGGATATTCTGATGTCCTCCAGCAAAACATGAGAGAGAGGGAAGCTTGAAAAAGAGGATGAAAATTATTAAGACTGTAGACAAAAGAACTGTGGCTTTCATTTGGTATTTCTGAGGCTATAATGGTCATGAATCATTTCATAAAATGAGAAGTGGAAAGGAAAACAACAGATTCTCTAGCAAGTCAACATTGAAAATATTTGTCCAGATAAAAGCTAGACCTCCTTCATACTTCAGTGAAGATCTATAAGCAAAACCAGAAGGCAAAGGTTTTAATTTAACAGGCCACATTTTACATCCCAATGTACCTTCCAAAGAAGAACCCAACTTTACTGAACTGTTCCAAAAAAACAAATAGTTGTCCTCATGCCTCTATCTGCACACCAGCCTTAGCATCAATGAGGCTGTTCAGTAGGTCTGAAATCCTTCTAAAAAATTAAATAAATAAAATTAGGTGGGAAAGTCAGAGTGGATGAGAAAACAACTGAGGAAGAAATATAAGATCAAAAAGCTACAAATACATTTCCCAGCATAGTGCAATGGTTAATCAGAAACACTCCAGGCCACAATTGCTCCACTCCACAAAAACACTTACTGAGTCTGGGGAGTAAGACCAAAGTGAGACATGCATCTATATCCTCTTTATCTTTAGGGTTCAGTATGGACATGAAGAAGAATGACATGGGAGGCAATCTCATTGCAAAACAAACAAGCTAATGATTACTTTCTTACTATTTTCATATGTGCAAATTCAAAGATCTCAAGGTCCTAAAGACTTAAGTCAAGATGTCCTCCTATTACCCAACATCTACCACATTTCTACCAAGAGCAGGTTTTCCTAATGATCCATACAGCTAAATAGTTGGGGTCTTTCATTCTGGGTAATATTGTTCTAACAATCACAGGCTGCTCAGTCCATGAACGTATTTAAAGTGACCCTTGTCAAAAACTCCATACTCTGAACATTCAAGTTTGGAAGATGAATGACACTCTGAACATTCAAGTTTGGAAGATGAATGACAAAGGCTGTCCTGAGCAGCAATGCTGAGCAATATATCACAGGAAAGGAAAATAAGCATACAGGGAAACAGAAGCTGCACTCTTATTTGATAAGGATGACTGTAAGTGAAGCTGACAGATGGACTGTTCCTGCCAAGCTCTAAACCAGAGATCCTCCCTTTGCTCCCACATAAACTGAGAGCAACCTGATGCTTACTTCAAGTCTGCATCTGCTAGCCCAGCACAGCCCCAAAGGTTCCAACACTGCTGTGTGAAGCTGCACATAGAGTAGAAGCTTATCCAGGGACCAAGGCAAACAGACCCAGATGACATCCCACTTGCTGAACAGGTTGATGAACTTTTGGAATCACCATTGAACACAAAATGTATCCTGTGCTGCCTAACAACAGGGAAGAAGTCTACTTTCATAAATCTCAAGTAGGCTCTTGACTGAGGAAAGTGCAGCTATGCCTTGCCAGAGTTTCTTCTGTCTCCTTTAAACAATTCTCTCAGGAAACCTGCACTGCAAACTGCAAATCGCTGCACCCTGCTCCAACAAGACACACTTTCTGAAGGTGCTGTTCTTCTCCCAACCCTTTATGCACCCAGTTTCTAAAGACACTACACCCCATCAATGAAAGTTCAAGTGAACACCAGTAAACTGAGATCAGAAAGTCTCCAGAAAGACACCACCACACATAATATTAGACAATTGCACAACAAATCCACAAAAGACAATTATTACCTGGAGCACAAAGAAAGAAAAAAAGCATGACATCTCTAGTGTTCCAAGTAAGGGCTGTGGGATCAATCTGTTTCTAACCTGCCAAGCAATTAAATCATAGCAACAATCAGCCTTAAAAGACCCCTCAGGATGTAGGGCAGCAAGGTACCTTCCTGCAATGGGACACAAAGAGACAATCCTGGCATGAAATACATGAAAGCCACCATAGGCCAGCTGTGACTGATCCTGCAGCATGTGGGGCAGTGTATCAGGCCAGCCTGACACAGCCAAGAGCCATGCAGACAAAAATGAATTGACAGATAAATGAGGGAAAGAAAGGAAAATAATTACAACCAGTATTGCTCTCCTGATCTTCAACATGTCATCTTGGCACAGTGGTGCTAGGTCACAGGAAAGCTGCTTCATCTTAGTCTCCCAGGCTGACTTTACAACATTTCCAAAACAATCTTGTTTCATACAGTGCATCATGAATGCTGCTACACTGTTTATTGTAGCCTTTTTCTTCTGTTTGCACTATTTATGACCTCATACCATCAAATGGCAAGAAAGTATTTATCTAATGTATTTTAGGAGAGGCACATGGTGCTTCAAAACCATTTGTGTCCCACTAAAATAGAACAAGAGAAAAGATCACAGAGAGGAAGACTGGCTAAACTGCTGGTAACAGAATCACATGTGCCTTGGAGCCTCCCCAGTGAAAGGGAGACTACAACAAGTAGTTCCAACAAATCCTTGGTTAAAATTCACCAAGAATTTTAACAACAGGTTTCACTGGCCCAAAATTAACAAAGTCCTAATTCTGCACTACAAACTAGAGAGGCCTAGAAGTCTATCCCCAAAACTGATGAACTAGAATTGGGACTAAGGCTGTGCCTTTTAAAGAGATGGTGTCAAAAAGACAGAATTTGGAAATCTGAATGGAGACTACAAGGACAACAAATCCCTGAAGATTATTTACTGTTTACTGTTTTCCTTCTGCTCTACGAAGTCACACCTACATCAAATCACATCATACCGAAAGAGAGGAAACACATATATGAGGCACAGTGCCAATATCTATGAACTTATCTCACTCCGGACCTAGATTTCCAAGGAAACAAGAGAACAGCACCACAACCATTGGCAAATTAACTCAGAGAGGTGCAGAATATTACCACTATGTGTAGTTGCCATGGACTTCACTTTTCACACTAGGATGAGCTGGAATAAAGTTGTTCATCCTCCATGTAAGCTTTACCCCATAGGTGCAGAGGACTGGAAGGAGGCCAGCTGTGCCACCTGGAAGCCAGGTGAGTGCTCCAGCACGTCGGGTATTACAGCAACTTGCATGTATTTTTAATTAAGTTTTTTATTTCCAAGTATTCAGGCTGCCTCCTGCTTACAGAGTGACATTGACAAGGTGTGGCACCAGCAGCTGCCCAGAGGTGTGAAGGCCACAAGTGGCAAGAAAAATGTTTGAGGTTTTTCAGTATAAACAAATATTTACCAGTACAGACAGTCTGCTTTTCTTCAGCAGGCTTTTAGGGGTAAATACTGGTTTAAAACGAAAACCAGAAGCCTTAATTATATAGCTGAACACTAGAATTAAGTTATAGATTTATAAGATTTACTCTATTTCAGGGAGCACTGATGCATAAAAAGGGTCAAATCAAACCGAGTTTACTCAAGGAAGAGTATCAGTAAACCTGTGGTCTTCATTTGAGATAACCAAAAGAAATTGGTCCAAAAAGCTCAATCCCCTGTTGAATACCTTTAATCCAAGACTTTTATACATCATTTTGGAGCCAAGTAGTCTGTTCTGCAATATTCACTATTATTTCAACTTAATAAAAACAAAGAAATTAAATCATTCTTGCACAAATACATTTAATTAGTCTCCTAATTAGAAACATATCAGAATTCAGCTATCTTGAAGAAATTTCAGTTCTTTCAAAATTTCTGCTATTTGTTAGGTAAATCATTGTTTTCTTTGCCCATAATACCAAGAAGAGACTAATAAACATGACAAACACTGCTTATAATATTATTATGAACAGACTGATACTCATTAGTGTTTGAAGTCGTCTAGCACCATCAGAAAATGAGAAATCCTAATTGATTCTAAGACCTTTGAGTACGATACTTCTTGTATTCAGGCAAGTACCAATCAAATCACCAGTAAATTATTCTTTACTTTATATTCAGATTATTAAAACACATATGAATGGCTGCCTTCAAGTATATATTGTTTACAAAAAACTTCCCATTAATGGCCAGTTTTATGGGATTTATTTCTTACAGAAGGGGTAGCAGGATAATTGCTTGATGCCTTATAACTCAATACAGCTACATGAGTGATAAAGTTCTGGGGAACTAGGGGAGAAGTGTCTCACTAGCAGTTTATTATTTTAACTTGCTGAATCACAATGGAATCCAGCAACATTTCCACAACCAGAGAGTCAAGTTATATTTTTTAATAATTACTGCCTTTACTCTGATTGCCTTCCAATCACTTAGAAGCATCAGGCACCACCACATAAATATACACTGCATTAGGCCAAACACGGATGGCATTAAAAGGACTTCACCTCTAATGCCTCCATAGCAGGATTGATTCAAACTACATGAGCAGCAAGTGTAAAGTTTTAAAACAAGAGCCTAAGAGGCACTTCCAAATAATTCATAACTATTAAAATTAAAATATGCTTCTAGAATCACGTTATACATTCACACAGCTCACTGGCACAAACAATAAGGCATAGGTCACACAGATGAAAGCAAACATCTCCAGCAGTCAGCAGCTTGCAGTAAAAAATGTTAAGTAGGAAAAATCATGAGAAGTGAAACAGATCTTAGGCTTCTTCATTTTAACATACAAGACCACTATTCACACACAGACTAACCTCAATGCTTTCAAATGCTATAATAGTCATTATAATCAAACACAGAAAGACTAAGTGTAAAGGGTTTTGTCTTAAAACATATCCCCATATGCCTTACAATCAGAGCAAGAGTTCATTTCAAAATGAAAAGAAAGTCTTAGTCAACGGCAATAACATGAAAATAAAGTCTCCTAGCATCTGTTATGACTTGTATTACAATTATCAGATTCCCAAATGTATTTGTACTGATGAACAAGTTTAAGAAATACTATGTCTTCTTGTAAAATCATATTTTTAGTGGTTTAGTCCTCCAATTACAATGAATAATGTATATACAGTTCCTGTACATTCAAAATGTTTTCCATCTGTCCTTCCAAAAAATTCATTCCAACCTTGTCTGTTAGAATGACAATTCTTTTTATTCACACTGTACAGTACAGTACCACACCTAAGAAAGTGCTCACAACTTCTAAACTGGAAATAACCAGCAGCATTCATCCAACAATGATCAAAATTATTGTCCTCCAAGCAATTTGGGAACTCTATATTCAGGCTCAAATCAGGGTTACAAAAAAAAGGTGTAACAAGAAACCAAACTCATAATTTGTTTTGTCTTTACTGTATCTCAGTTCATCTGGCGAATTATTACATCCTCGTTAAGAATCTGCTTCCCAGACGTGACCAAGATGCAGAATACCTAAAATTTATGTTGACATTATCTCTAGATTTGCAGATTACTAAGCAGATATATAACACAGAGATAATATACAATAAAAGGAAGAATTTTTGCAAGGTACATAAAATATGGAAGGCTTCTATCAAGCTTAAGAATCAACTCATAAGATTAAATACTTACCCCAATTAATTTTAGATTCGAAAAATAATTAACAATTGAAATATCATCGCTGGATGCACTATTATTACTGGCTAAACAGCCTAGTTTAGAGTGACAGTTACATACACCAAAGAAATTTTATCCTCAGCTAACATGCCTCTAACTTCCACCAAGTCAGCACAGTGTGCTAGATGGCACACTCTGTGTCACTGAGCAGAAAATGGTGTTTATCAGTTTGGTATTACCTCAGAGTTCTATAACCACAAAGGTTATTAAAACACCTTATTTCACTCCAGATTAGAGGCACTTTCTGATAAATGTTCTTCCTTATCATCTTTTATTGCTTGCAATTAGTCCCTCTTTACTGTACATCCTTCTCACTTTAGTGTACATCCTTCTCACGTCCTAGATTTTGTCTCATCTACTTTGGATCTGCTTTGTCTGACTATTTCTTTTGTGAAAAGGTGTAAGGAAATGAAATAAAAGAGTCTGATCCTGCAAAATCAGATCCATGAAAAACAATGCTGACAGCTTGCACCCATTTTTGCAGCATGCGGACCTAAATACATAAACCTTTTTCAATCAGGCAAGCATTAAAAAAGCCAAGATTGTATATCCAAATATAGGTAAAAAGTACTATAGAAGTATGAGGAAGTTAGCAAGAAATTAAAGTATATGCATCAAGGCCTCTAACAATAAAGTTGCAATAACTTCTTTTTGAGGAAACGGGGAGGAAAAAGCAAATAGCCTGCATCCCTTACAGAAGCACAACTATTTTAATACAATTTTTGCTACATTTGTTCTCTGACAACAGAAAAAATCTGGCTATGGGCTGAAAAGGCACACTGGATCACCTGAGAAAGGAAACTTCTTTTTTATTGCTTTATTGCAAGCTTTTCACTTTACAGTGAACTAGATTTTCAACTGCACATGCACACAATGCCTTTCAGCTGACTTCACAACTATTTTTGCATTGGAAAGGTGTTCCATTAGAACTGGGAAAGGTTTGCCTGATGCAGATTTAGCCTTTAAAAACACCTCTCTGCTAAGCTTGTACCCTAATGTTTCATAAGAAGTTAAACTCTTTTATGTATGGGCTCACTCATACTAGTACTAAACAGTCCACTTGAGAGCAAGATGAACATCACAAAAAGTTCAAGGTGGAGATGAGAGAGGACAGCTGATGGACAGGGCATGCTGTAGACTCCAGACAACACCGTTATTCTGCTTTAGGCAAAGCAGAAGCGCGGGATGCGGGAGGAATGCACAAACCCGAAGTGTGCCTTTCTAAGGCCTTCCTAAAAGAAAAATTAGCAACCTCCGCGCTGCTGCGGCTCATCCTCAGGAAGCATCGCCCACCCAGATGGTGGCTGCAGGTCGGAGAGGACCCTGCAGAGCAGCCTGGCCCGCGGGGGGGGTCTGGGAGGGTGGCGGGGCTCCACGCCCTGAGCCCTGGCGCTACCCTGCAGTGCTGCAGGCGGCGGCCGGCGCCCCCAGCCCAAACCGCTCCTCGGTACGGGCAGCCCCAGGGGGGCTCGGGGAGTTCTCGCACCCCTACAGCTCCCACCGTGAAGAGGTTCTGGCTATGGACACACACGGTCACACACACACGCAGGCAGATGTGCGC
The DNA here is from genome assembly GCA_024500445.1 of Entomyzon cyanotis. Taxonomy (NCBI): domain Eukaryota; kingdom Metazoa; phylum Chordata; class Aves; order Passeriformes; family Meliphagidae; genus Entomyzon; species Entomyzon cyanotis. Next base: position 10,050,072 of record JAKEPQ010001010.1, read on the forward strand.
CGGCTGCCCGGGCCGCGCCGCGGCACCCCGGGAGGGGCCGGGACCGCCCCGCACCTACCCTTTGAGCGCGTCGTGCCCGCCGCCGTGCCCTCGCCTCTTGGCCCGGCTCGACCGGCTCTCCTTGGCGCTCGCCCCCTCGGCGTGCCCGGCGGCGGCGGCGGCGCCCGCCTGGGACGCCCACAGCACGGCAACTCCCAGGGCGATCCCCAGCAGCCGCCCCCGCCACATCGCGTCCCCCGAGCCCCCGGGCTGCGAGCGGCCGCTGCCTCCTCTCCGCCGCCGAAGACCGCCGGTCACCGCCGCCCTGTCTCCGACCAGCCTCTCCAAGGCGAGCTGCGAGGGGAGAAATGAGGAGGAAAAGGAGTTAGGGACCGAGGAAAAGCGGCCGCGGCCACCCCGCGCCCCCCGCCGCTTGCCCCCGCGCCCCGAAGCCGTCGGCCCCCGGCCAGCCCGGCGCTATCGCGCCCGCGAGAGGCGGCGGCCGCGGGGGATGGCGAGGGGCTGCCCGGGGCCGCGCGGGCTCTGCCTCCCCTCCGGCAGCATCCGCGGGGGCTCCCGCACCCGCCGCGGACAGACCGCGGCCGCCGCCACCGCTCCCGAAGCCGCTCCGGGGCTGGAAGCGTCCCCCGGGCATGAACCCTCCCGGCTGCCCGAGCCGGGCACCGCTAGAGCCGCAGCGGCCGGAGCGCCGCGGGCAGGAGCCCCGCGCCCAGCCCGCCCGCCCGGGAGAAGCCGCTGCGAGGGGCGCGCACCCGCTGGAGCCGCCGCCGCCGGCTGCCGTTCCCGCTGCTGTTCCAGCTGCGGCCGCTGCACCCACCGCTAATCCAGCTGCGGTTCCAGCTGCCCCCTCCCTCCTCCTCCTCCTCCTTTTTCCCCTCCTCTCTCCCCCCTCTCCAAATATCGCCCGCCCAACACTTTCTCGCGAGAGAGAGGGGAATAAAAATGTTCCCCCACCCCCGAGCCGCCAACCCGGGGGCTCCCGGCGGTGTCCGGACGGCCCCTGGCCCGCCCCGCCGTGGGTCACCTGCGGGCGGCCCGGGGCTGGCGAGATGCTCGGCTCCGAGGGGCTCCCCGGGAGCCGCGGGAAGGGTGCGCTGCTGCCCGGGAGGACGCGGCGCTGCCGCTCCCTCCGCTTTGGAGGCAGCTGCGGCCAGGCAGCGCTGCCAGCTCGGGTTACCCCGCGGGTCCCCGGCTCACACGGTGGCAGAAGCATCAGCGCCTGGGGAGCCTTAATGCGGAGCCAAGTGTGTCAGACGGGAGTGGGGGGGAAGCGGAGGAAGTGCACACGCCTATGCCTCTGACTAAATGCATATAGAGATGTATATGTAACGGTATCTACCTCCTAGAGGTGCAGCATTTTGCATCTATGGCTTACGAAAAAAACATAAAGGTATGTTTCCCTTATAAGGAAAAACAGCAACGATGGTGGCTTTACCGGAGAGGCTGCTGCAGATTGAATAATGCACTTTTTAGTAACTAACATGGCACAGACACCGAGGCACCAAGCCCTTCTGTACCTACTCCTAAATCTCCTCAGCCAGCTCCAGAACAAATGCCTGCCTCATCCTTCCCAAGGAAAGGAAGCCCTGCAGGTTTTATTTATGGTTTTAAAAGAGCAAACCACTACCAACACCCGAAAGGTAGAAAGTTTTTATACCGAAATAGTTGAAGGGGGAACACAACACCAAACATTTAATAGTCAAGAGTTCAAGCCCAGATTCTATATGCTCCTATCAAGTCACTCTCTGTACCAGGATGATCCCATTTCAACATACACAGGAAATACAAAACACAAAAAAGCAAACCAATTAGACTAAAAGTAAATGATAGTTATGCGTTCTGTTGCTGCTCACAAATAAATATTTTGGCAGGAATCTTGGATTTCCTAATTTGCAAGTATTTTCCTTTTTTTGTTAGTTTCAGGCAGGTGCAGATGGTGAGTGGTTCTATATTATTGAATTGACATTGCAAATGCTCAGCTGCACAATTTCATAAGCAAGCAGCTGACCACCCACAGCAGCTGCCAAACCACCCTGCCCAAAGATAAATGTATGGTGTATTCCACCACTAATACAGTATCAGGAAAAAAGGAAGTAGTGTATAAGATCTCCTAGTACCAATCTCTGTTTATGGCTGAATTGTAATGGTGACACAAGATATGACAGATGCTATTTGAAATACACTGTTTGGATCAGTTTAGAGTAATTTATATATTACATATATAAATATGCATTATCTTTCTAAACATACATAGAAGTATTTAAACTATGTACTCACCACAATAGCAGCTTTCTAATCCTTTTGGCCGATTTTTATCAGCAAGAGAAGTGTTAGATTCTGCAAATTACAAAAGAGTCGCTTGATTTTGACCATCTCAATGTCACTGTTTAACAGTTTAGTGTTAAAACTTCCATATGAAGAGTATAACGTAAAATGCAGATGTGAAATACTATGAGATACTAGCTTGAGAAAGCAGTGGTGGGGTGCAGAGTGTGCTTCTTCAGTGAGTATGAACAAGGCTCAAGACAGTAGTAGCCCACGCTTTATACCACTACTTTGTAACTTGTACGAAATGAACCAATTAACTTCAATTCTGCAAGCAAAGTATTACTGATTTGCAGTTTACACCACAGAAGTAGAAGTTAGGGGTTGTAATTAATGTGGAATGTTGATTATCGTGCTACAATCTAGTTGGATAAATAGGATTTTGATTTTTCAAATTTTTTCTAGTTTGTCTGACACATAAGCATACAAAGATAAGATTTTTTTATGCCTATGCTTGTTGAAGAGACAATATAGCATTGTTTAAAGGATTTTGTATTTCTTTTGCAGTGTCAAATTAAAATTTGCCCAAACGCAGAAAGAGATGAAGATAAAGGTGGTACTAATTATCCCTTCTGTTAAGAAATTCAGGACATGCAGTGCATTGATACACAGTTCTCTTCCTTCACTATCATCTACACATACAGCAAAATTTAAACATTTACTTAGTGAATATGGAAGTTAAACTGAACCACTGCAAAAACGTCATCAGATAGTTACTAATTATGTTTATAATGAGAAGATAGAATTTACCAGTAAACAAAAGTGAGTTGTGAAAGAATTCTGGGTTGCTATTTACTCAAACATTCTTTTGGTTTCAACGTTTTCTGTTTCAGTTTTGTGTATGAGGTACCAGAAAAATATCTAGTCTGTGTCACAGGCTAATGGGGTGACTTTCTCATATCTTCTAGCACATTTTATGATGTATTTTTTTTGGTATCTTGCAGGGTTGCAGAAATGTGGATTACACTATATGAAGTAATGTTACATGATATGTGGGCTGGAAGTTCATTAATCTAGTGAAATATGTAGCACATCATCAACCTCTGGTGTGTCATTTTAAAGAATATGCTTATATATTAGAAGTACTTACATTGTTGACAACTTTAAAATAGTGCCTACCTGGGTTCTCAAACCACTAGGAAAATACACTGTCACAGGCCAAAGACTTAGAACAACTTCTGCTCTCTGCTGTGAGCAGAGCTACTAATAAGGGTCATCCACACTCTTTCTTTCCCACAGCCACTTGAGTCAATGCAAACATTTGGACTCTGAAGAATATCTAGACAAACAGAGTTCTATATGGCCTCCAAAACACTTGTCAGCCACTTGAAGTTTCACTTAAGGGGAGAAAAAACAAGGCAACTAAGAAGCAATTCTGATGATCCAGTGGATCACAATTTCCTATGACAAACAGAAAGATGAACTCTTAGATTAACAGAGGCCCAGAAGCTCAGTGTTATTTGAGTTCCTTGATCAAACCATGGAATCAAACCCAAAAATCAATGACACCAAGAACAAGACATATAACATCATTGCTGTAGTAGAATTTTCCATAACATTTAAGCAACTATTTTCCCACAATGCTAATTCTTCCAGGTAATTTTGAGTATCTTATAGGTGTATTTTGGAGGATGTAGATGGCATGGATTGTGGTGGCAGGGCCCAAAATCAGGGAAGGACAATTGCAAGTAGATTGATTTTAAGAGGGAACGATAGAAAAGACATAGACTACACTTTACAGTTGGCTATTACCTGGGAAACAATGATCCTAAATATTTACCAAACTATACACACACTTCAAATGAAGTCCAGTACATTCCTTTAGTGAAAGACATGCTACTTGCTAACTATGCATTAGTGCACCTCCGTGTGCTTATCAAAATCACGTGCATAAATCATTTCATACAATGCCCAAATTATTAACATGTAACCAATTCTCAGAGATATACCTATTTCTCCTGCTATTCAGTTTCCATAAGAACACTGAAGTGAAATTTTTAGTGCTCGTGATCTTTGTGCTCAGCAGCAGAGATGCAAAGTGCTGGTCTCCCTCCTTGCTGGCCTTTGGCTGGCCAGTCCTCTTCATCTTAGACAAATACTCCTTCCTCTCCTCCTGGAGGATGTTTAGCAGAATTGTCATATTTCAAGCAAATTGTTTTGAATTGTTGCAAATAAAAAAATTTTATCACTAGAAGTACTATGATAAATGGGAGCTCATTTCATAAGGTTTTTCTTTATTTCAGTTTGTATGAACTTTTGAAATAATAGCATTTTTTTAATCTGTAAATTTACTCTAACCCAAGTGAGCAAAAATAAGTATGTCCATCTTACATATTTCTTTATTAAGTGGGCCTTTATTATGCCAATGAAAACAAATAGTGTGGGAAAGTTTTAGTGTGTGTATTTTTTTAAGTGCATTACAAGCACAAACAGTAATTACATCCAGACAACCAATTAACTAGTTTAAATCTAAAGAAATAAAATTTTTAAAAAATAGGTAACTCAAAATAAAACAAGCACCCATTTTTCTTAATGCTGTTTGGTCAGACAAGCTGTGACAAGTAGCTATGGAATCCATTAATGATAGATTAGGGGACATATTTCACCCAAAACTTTTACTTAATTTTTACAAATAGTTTTATTTGGAGTTTTCATCTGTCAGCAGAGTTTGCAGTGATGGAGAAGGAAATCCAACCAACATTAACATATAATTCCATAATTTGTGATACTGTGCAAAGCGTTGTAGTATTTTTGTTATATAAGAAATATAAGAAGAAATAAAAGAAGTTCTTTCTCGGCTTAGACATTGGGGGCTATGTGTTTCTGCGGAAATTACAGTATTTTATCTCGTATCCTAAGTGGGCATAAACCTATTACATTTTATTACATTCAGAACACATCTCTCCTATTTCTGCCTCTATGGAATAGTTTTAGCACAGAACTTATGTTGTTCTAAACAAAATAACACCATTAATTTACAAGAACAAGGCCATTTTTTATGTCACCCCACCAAGAACCAGACGTTTGTCCTTACTAAGATCTAAATGAAACAGATGTTCCTTCTCCTCTAAAACACCTCAGAATTCCTCAGAATCAGTGACAAAGAAAGAACAAGGCGACTCAAGAGATGCCTTAATTCAGACATTTCCTTCTCAGTATTTTTTTAGGAATGTTCTGTACCCCATTCATAGTTGGTTTTGTTTCTAAAACTAGAATCTCATTTTAAATCAATCCTCACCCAGTAAGGGTGGAATTTATTGTACATCTCCATTAGCTGAAGGCAGATTCCATTAGCAAAATTATTCGTGGAGGTCCTAAAGAAAAGAGAACTAAACCAGAAGAAAACCTATGACTTATTATGTCTTCCAGGTAGGGGAAGCACAGCCTATTTTTGTAGGACTAGTTTTGAATAAAAATATACATGAAATACAGCGGAATTTTATTTTTAATCCCAATCTAATGTAAATACAGTGATGTATTTAATTTTATGTGTACTGATAGAAAACCTAGCTTAACAAATAGCAATTGCTTCTTTGATTTAAAAATAAGAATTTTAATCCACCCTTAGTGCAAGAAAAGGAAATATATATACTGCTACTTCCTGTCAGCTAATAACCCTGTCAAAGTTAATGGGAATTTTGCCACAGTAATAGTTGCAAGCAGAGCCTCCTCAATCTTACATTTGTCCCCAATGACTTCTAAAATCCCACCTGTAAACTCATAAGCAAAGTGAAGCAACTTCCATGGCTTAGCACAAAATGCTAATTCACCTAATATGTGAATTTTCAGGCTAAAACATTGAGCAAAATGGATATAGCTTTTTATCCAAATTAATACATTCCAAGTGGGTGGAAATCAGTAACCAAGAGCCTCTTCTTGTAACTGTGATTTATGCAGAACTCCCTACTGACTCCAACAAAGACAGCTGAATCAGGCCCTACATTCCTTCAAACACTGTCAGCAAGGGATTGGGTGTCTCTGCCTCTGTTTTCCATCCTAGTGTTCCTCTGGCTATGTGATGTCTGGGTTGATAGGGAGTTGCCCCATGATGCAGTTGAAATAATAAAATAGGTAATAAGAGACCAGGGATTAGACTCTGAACCCACCACATTCCATTGGCAAGGGCCTTCCTTTGAGAAATAACACTATGAGAGCATTGCATACAGCTCTCATAGAATCAATGATGAGTTTAAATTGGAAAGGACTTGTGAAAGTCACAGTCCATGTCCCTGTTCAGTGCAGGACCAACTCAAGAATGGGCTGCTCAGGCTCTTATTCAAATGAGTTCTGAATATCTCCAAGGATGGACACCCCACTTTTCTGGAGCAACCTACTCCATTGTTTCACAACCCTTGCTGTGACAAATTTTTCTTAACACTTAGTAGGAATTTCCCTTCCTAGACTTTGTGCCCGTGCCTTATCCTACCACTGCTCACCAGCCACAAGAGTCAGGCTCTATCTCCACTACACCCTGAAGACAGCAGAAAGATCCTCCCTAACCTATGCTTAAGTTGGGATGAACCTTCTGCTCAGAGAGCATTGCTTTAGCCCCTCACCACGTCGGTGTCCTCTGCCAGGCTCGCTCCAGGTGGCAGTGGCTTTTGGCTTTAGGGGTGGGTGTGGGTTTTTCGTGCCAGGGTGCCCATAGTTGAATACAGTACTGCAGATGCAGTTTCTAAAGGAGGAAGAATGGCTTCCCTGCACTGCCTGCTTGCACTCCCATAACACATGTGCAGTTGGCTGCCTTTGCTGCAAGAGCGCTGCTGACTCACGGAGGACAGGGATGAGTCTCTGGCCAGTAAAGAGTTCAGAACAGCTCTGATCTGCACTTTCCTTTATTCAGTAACTTTCAAAAGGCTGACTTCATTTCCTCAGGTTTTTCTAGATACCAGTAAACTGAGACAACCTCATCTAGAGTCTGTGATTTCTTACCGGGTATAAAATCACTTGGGGATTTCCCTCCCACTTCATCTGTTGAAAGTATTAAAAATTACTTACTGAGGATCACTGGGGTGTTATTTTATCAGGTTCACAAGTTTCAGCACCCAGCCTTCATTGCCTCAAAATGTCCATCAGATGCTAGGTCTTTATCCACTACACTGGATTGGACATCATCCATTTATTAATACATACATCTTTAATATATTGCATTGTGCACTTCCAGTACAGTTACTTGGGTAAATTCAGCCCACAGGCATCAACAGGAGGCTTCCTATTAACTTAGAGATTATTCTGTTTCATTTTTAGCCCCTTCTCATTTATGTATTGGCTCAACTCACAGCAAACTGATTGATTTGCAGTATATAGATGTTTTATAGCTATTTGTTTGAGAACACAATCAAATTGCCTTTCTTTGTAAGCAAACAGGAAATAAAAGTTGCAGTTAATTTTAAAATATATTCATTTTATAAGAAGCCAAATTAAGTAAAAGACACTATTAAGGAGGAAGTTACAATAGGTTCCACATACTGTGGCTCAAAGTGGGAATGAAAAGGGACAGGAAGAAAACTCTGTATATTTTTTTTGAGGTTTAAAACCCCTTTTTTCTCTCCTACAGAGAAAACTAAAATACGGGGATAGAGTTAAAATCTATTCCTTAGAACACTTGAAATGAGAGTAACTTTTACTAGTTTTTAGTACAAATTATTCAGATTAAATTTAAATGGGGGAAAAATTCCAACAATAAAAAAATCTTTTCAGCTTTTTTTTTAAAAAACAGAATTACTCCCTCTAGAACGTCCCTAGTGGTTTACAAATTATCAACACCAGGTCCACCCAAAATTGCTATAACTGTGATGAATGGGGTGGAGTTCAGAAGAGATTGAGCTGCTACATTTCTTTTTTAAAGAGTCAGGTTTTGACACTTTACAAATTTTGAATAAAGATGTTGAACACTTTTTGTAGCTTTGTGAACTCCTTTCAATACCAAGAAAAATACCACATAACTCCAGACAAATAAGAAAGGAGGTCGAACAGGCACAGAGTCAGCAGAGGAAATGTCATTTGACACCCATGAGGGAGAGCCAAGGAAAAATACTCATGGGCAGGAGATGCTTGGGAAAAAGGACATCTATATCTATCTATCTGTAGATATATGGATATAAATTAAGGCTGATCTTTCCCACTCCTGTTCATCAGTAAAAGGAAGGAAGTGTAATTTTATGGATGAAAAGTGCATGATGTAAATAAGGAGATTCATGGTGCCTTTTCAAGATAAGCAAATCTTCCAGAGGCTCCAGTCTGGACGCATTTTATGATAAACTATTGGGAAAACAGAGTTTCCCTGCACTGCAATGATCTGGAGAAGCTTCCTTTGGCACTACAAGACTAGTCCAAGCCCAAGATAATTTTTTCCCCCCTCCATTTATTTCAGTGGAGTTCAGAGCATGCCCTAACTGTGGTGTGGTGAGTGCTATTCCATCAGTTTAGCTAAGCTAGAGCAATGAAATTTCTGAAAAGAGCCTATTACATGGATTTGAAAGCTTTATGGAGAACTGGAAACAATTCCTTCCACACAGTTGGCTACAAAGTCTTTCCTCCTTTTCAAAGAATGCAATCATCTGCATTCCTTAGTCTGTACATGAGGCTCTTAACCTACCTGGAGTTTTGTCACAAACAGTGAAACAACAAAAAGCCTGCACAGTCTTGCTGACTAAATATTCAGAGTCCTGCACAGTGAAAATACAAAGTGAAATTCCAGAAGGGTTCTCTAAACCAAGAAATAACTGCTTTTTGAATTTACTCAAACTTGTAAAAAATAAGTCTTCAGAATTCACATATGTATATACACACATGTTCAAGAGTGTCCAATTCAGAGCTAAATGTGTTATAAAAACAACTGTACCATTATATCAGTTCAGCAGATCACTGATGGGCATGTGCCAACAATAGTCATTCCCCATGGAATCCTGAAAACAGTAATTTCTTCTAGGGCATCTCAATATTTAAAATCTAACTAGCATTTTCTTTGTGGTTTTTTTTGTTTGGTTTCCACCTTTCCCCCTATCACAAACTCCATTTGAAGGGTAGTTGACTTAGGCAACCCTGGTAGCTACTTACTCTGCTTTGACAGGTTTGTTTCACAAGCTGTCCTTCCCCTTCCTGCAGTCAAAAACTGTAATACCATTTACAAGTAAAAAGGAAAGAAGAAAGTTTAAACATTTTAAATAGAATATTATCAATTATGCCACTGGCTACACCCATAATATGGGAGATGTTAGTCCTGTGCTTAACTAAATCCCATGCTGGGTAAGAGAGTTCTTCTAACATACTTCAAACTAAATTCTCTTAACTGTGACCGGAGGACCAGAGTAGAAAAAAAACCTGAAGAACTTCTTCCATTCATGCAGAATGCAGGTGGGATTTAGCCCAGGAAGATGCTGTGGAGTACAACAGAGTGTTAATCTGCAAATCCCAGCTATAAACCCATTGGAATCTGCACTGTTCGGCCCCACTCCCAAGGTATCAGCAAACGGCCGTGTGTTGAGAACACTCTGTCTGACAGCTGCCAGGTGTAGAAGTTGCTGCTCTTCAGATGATCAGCAAAATATGTTCAACAGTTGCCAGCACTTCTGCAAGAAAGCATTCAGCAGACAGTGTGGTGATTTAATTTATAAGGTTGTTCATACTCCAGAAAGTCTCAGAAAGCCCAAGCAAGACTGGCCTGTGGCAGTGTATGAACAGCACAGAAGGCAAGCTCCAGTCAATTACCTCTGCCTTTGACACCAGGTCTAGGAAAACTACAGCAGCGTTGAAAAGACACTTGGACAGCAAGGCAGAAACATGTGCAGCAAGTAGCTCATCTCTTGGATGACTCCAGAACTTCATTTGCCATAACAGGATCTTACAGGTTTTGGATATGGACACTTGCACAGTCATTTTAAGACCTACTTTCCTTATCAAAAGCCTCATTCTTCTCAAACTACAAAAAGGGAAGAGAATAATTATAAGGGTGGCAGAATGTGTCCAATTATTAGGGATTTTAGCAAATATTTATCAGTCATATCAGAGATATTTGAAGGTGACTGAGCACTAGAACAGGTTGTGCCATAGAGGCTGTGGACTCTCCATCCTTGGAGATATTCCAAATCATGGACAACTGGCTCTGGGTGACCCTGCTTATTCAGTGCGTATGGGACTCCAGAGCTCCTTGCCAACCTCAGCCAAGCCTGTGATTCTCTGCTCTGACAAACAGAGGTACTAGGATCACAAGCTTCACATTGGAATCTATTCAATCACTTCCTCTCTGATACTTCTACTGGGGGGCACAGTGCTTCAGTAGATTTTCTGATTCAGAAAGCTACAGTCACTGAGTCTGAATTCACACTGGCCAATTTCCCTGTTCTCCTAAGCACAAGAACCCAGCAGTCCTACTTCGACTCATGTTAAGCGCTTAAATAACTACATCTGCTCCTTGGAGGAAGGTACTGAGCTTATGCCTGGAATTGCAAGGTTATGGGACTACAACACAGACTGGATGCAGAGAGCTAACAAATGGAACCCACAAAGAAGAATAATAGCAATACCACCAAAAGAGGCAGGGAAACTAGTGTCAGCTCTCAACCACAGCACCCACACTGCAGTGCTGGAGTAGCAGTGCTGGGTTGGGCACACCTGCAGAATTGCCTGGTGTCAGGCAAGATGCCCAAAGCAGCAGCAGATCCTGCCCTGCTCAGGCCCACACACTCCCCAAAGCAGGGCCTGCCAGCTCATTGAGTAAGGAAACTTCTGCACCAGCTGCCTGCCTGTGTGCTTTTTACAGCTATACTGATGATTTTATTTCAACATTACATGTCTTACCTGCTTCCTACATGTGTACACATGAATGATTTTGATTTGGTTTGACTGTTGACACTGCTGTTCAAGAGAAGAGTTAAGAACAAGTTAAACTCCCTGGCTGATGAATTGGTCACAGCTTCCCACAGGGACTGCTCAGACATCCGCAATGATAAATAGAGTCAAAGCCTCTACTGGCTCAGCTCATGTTTATTAGAACTATCTGCTAATGACCTAAAGGGAACAATCTTGAGAAGTGTAGGAAATAGTTTCCCCAGCTATTGGTTATTGTAGCATGCATCGCTGACACAGGCAAATAATCTCTTGTAAGAGCACTGCAGGAAGACAGAAGTTACGTTTTATGAAGGATTTTACTTTTCACATTTGGTTTCCTTCCAGTTTGGAAGGAAACTGAGATACTTAAGTTTTCCACAAAAGAAAAATCATGTGGAAAAAAGGCCGGATTTGGATCTCCTAAACTGTTTCGTTTCAATTTTGACTTTTTAGAGCTGCAAAAGTTTACAAACTTTTAAAACAAAACCACTCATTTTAAAACAAAAGGTTCCAGTCAAAGAGTGTTAAAATGTTTTGATTCTTGGAATGTTTCCATTTTTCTCCCATAGCTAAATATGAAGACAAACAGAATTCCATGAAGTATTTTAGGAGAACTGTATTTTTCAAATGGAAAATTGTCAACATTCTCCTTATTGACTCTATACTCCTTTTATTCCCCTTTATTTTCTCAAAAATATTAGTCCAAAGCATTCTAAAAGAAAATGGAAATGTTTCTAGTGGGTAGTTTGAAAAGAGCAACTAACTTCTGAAAAGTGAATCCTCTATCTACATTTTTCTTAATACACTCTGTCTAAACAGAAACAGATGATAAGCCTCTTACTAGTTACCCTATCTTCTCCAAGGACATTAGCAAGTCATTTCTGTTTAAAATACAGACTCCAGGAAGCAAAAAAAAAGCCAAGAACTCACCCCTTAACTACTGCTAAATGTAGCCTGTGCTGCACACCTGGATTACAACATCAGTAACTTGAGCAACAAACCAGGGATATACTGGAAAAGTAGAAGTTTCCATTCTGATCCTGTAGGTTCTTGCCTGATTTCCACCTCATGAAAGCTGCATAGTACACAAAATGGCCAGCTGGCAAGTTTGAAGGAGGAACCCAGTCATCTGACAGTCTCCTTATGTCCCACAACTTCCACTGGCCCAAACAGTGTTAGACACACACCAAAACCTGGCATGTGCCACAGAACAAACACAGAGCAGCACTGCAGTTAGGACTGGGTTCTGCTGGTATTTCTAGAGCCCTGGCTGCAGTTTTAGTCACTATGACATTGACACCAACACCCCTTGTGAACACCTTTGAGAGCACAGAAAATAAATGTTTAGTACATAGCTATAAGACTTATCTGCACATACTGATTTTTAAGCTGGGGGTACAGTTTGGCCTTTAATTAAAGTCAACACATAACGAACCATTTCACTAGAAGAGTTACATTGGCAAGAATCCCAATCCCTAAAGTGGTTTCTCTATAGAAAGGGAAGAGCAGCAGAAGGAAGAAGTTACCAGAAGACTTTTGGTTTTCACAGAATACGAACGTTGTCCTTAAACGTATGGTGATGAAGTGTTACATAAACGTACGTGTGGTATAAGACCACTAGAGGGGAGTAAAGTAACTTAAAAGTGAATGTTTCCTCTACTCGGTTTTGCTGTACAAATTGCATTTGCACATGGTAATTAACAGCTATAGTAAAGCCAGAGTATTAAAGAATTGCATTTGCTTAACATTCTAAGCAAAGTTGATTAGATAATTACAGTATTTCTGTACCATTGTCCCCTCTCACTAGGCTGCAGGCTGACAGGGAACATTTGTCATCTGGATGAAGCCAGAACACCAGGGATGGCATTCGGCCAGAACATTTGGCAATAGACATGGATTTCTTTACTTGTATTCAGATTTACAAAGAAGCAATGCTACATGATGGAAACAGACTCATTTTATCAAGTGTGAAAAAGGCATTGGGCTCAAAAGCTTGCTTGGTAGGTAAGCATGTACAAGAAGGAAATGAAGGACCTTGGTTCTCACACAGATCACTGCCCAAGACTACATGAGAGTGAAATATTTACCCAAGCAAGAAAAACAGAGAGGAGCATGATTAATTTGGAAGTGCAAAGTACTCTGCATCAGAATGCTGGGTGAAATCTCACTACAGCTGCAAGTAATGTGCTCCTGTATCACTGCCAGGTTGCCATCGTCTCCATTGTAAGCCATCCACACTGTGGGAGACAGGACTGCACAGTGAATCTGCACAAAAGAGAAAAATAAATTTCAATGGGAAATCTTAGCAACTCCCACAGAACAAAGGGAAACATGAGAACAGCATTCCAACAGCAGAAGAATAGTCTTGACAGCAAATTTTTAGAATGAATGACTGAAATATACATATATATATGTGACTGCGTATCTCAATACTTCTGGGAAGTAAAACCAGCTTGAGATTTTATGGGAAAAGGGACGTGATACGGTGGTAAGTAGACCTTCAAACCTCAGAGCAAAGTACCAGCTACAAAGTAAAGTAAGAGGTAAGGGACAAATGAGATGAAATTGCAAAGGTGCTAAGTAAAGCCTGGGAATGCAAACAAGCCAGACCTCTCCTTAGTTGCATATCCACAGGTTATACTTAGGGAACCTGAATTTAATCATGGCATTTAATCATAGCAGGCTTTCACAATCTGTAGGGTATTTTGCAAAGATTGTAGTAATTCTGCAGAACAGACAACTGGCTGAACCAGACTGAAAACTACCAAGCATGGTAGGACGAAGACTGTTTGGTCTAATTTTTTTTGTATTTATCATTTGCTGTCCTATATTATACCTGCAGGATAAATCAGTTAAAGAAAATACAGAGAAAAATACAGCAAAGAAAAGAATACCAGTGCATTCTGCTACTTTGGGGGTGCTGTTAAGCAAAGTTTAAGCTAAATAGTGCCGAACTGCAACATTATTAGAATAAAATGTGATCTGGCTCCTACAGCATAAACACAGTATTTAAAAAGGAATTATCTGAACCAGAAAGACGTAACAGCAGGTAATCAGTTCTCAAATAGAGTAAGTAAATTCTTTCAGCCATATAATCTAAGGTGAAAATACAAAATAGGCAACGCTACATCCCCCTTTCTGACTGGTGTCAGCTGTCCAATTTCAGCAGTTGCCACCCCCTATGCTACTCTATTACTGCTTCGGTTTTTCCTACTGATTTTGGAAGGAGGAGGGCTGAGGAACACTTTTGAACAGGAGCTGTTGACTCTTGGGCTAAGGATCATCTTGCACCTTAAACTTTACTCACCAGGGAATGATTGGTGCTGTTTGGATATAGATCTTCTCTCCAGGCCTCTACAGCTGATTTTTGTTAAGGAAAACTGAAAATCTCAGCAGCTCTGTAGCTCTCTGGAGTTGCCACTGCAACAAGACACACAGTAAACATTAGGTGAGCAAGGATTTAACTGAATTTTTACCTACCTTCACGTTCTCACATACATTGCAGTTTTGGTCACTGAAGTTGTCTGATAGACACAGATGAAACAGCAAGACAAGAGCAGTCACTCATACAAGATTGCTCCTCGTCAATGGGGCCCAAGCTTCTAAATTAAGTACGTAGGATCAGTAAATACTTCATTCTGCATTGAAACCATTTCACTTTTAAACACTGAGGATTTGTTAAAAGCTGTGGAAGTTGACACTAAGAATTATGCACACAACACTGAACAAGGAAACAGAAATAAAATGTGTTGTAACAAGTTACATTGTAGAATTTTAAAAGCAGTTTGCACATTGTCACTAAGTGTGGCATTTGAGGGAGCAACTACAGAGAAGCTCTTGAACCCACCTCAGATGGAATATTTGGAAAAGTTCCATTTGGTCCACAGCAATGAGGATGAACCCTCAGCTGGTGTCTGAATGGTTAGGGATGTCCTACAGAATAGCTGGATGTTTACTTTTACAGATCCAATCTTCATCTGGGACAGTTCCTGAACTAGCCCAAGGACTGAATTAATCCGATGTGTTGGCTTAAAAACTTGTGTAAGAATCTCTTATACAGGACTAAATGTGCTTTTTTACCTCATGGAATTTGGGAAAATGTCTAAGCTAACCAGAAGCAGCAACTCATTATTTAAAAAAAAAAAAAGGCTCCACTTGGGGCTTAGAGGACAACTAATAAAAACTTTTCTTTGCACACAAGGCCACAGCTATTTCCTCAGCTAAGAGCTTGGAATTTGGCCCTTGAACTTAACCATGGCCCATGTTTGTTTAGGCACCAGTGGTCTCTCATGGCCTCAGTTTGCTCCCACTGATGATGACAAACCCCACCTCACTAAAGAGGAAGTAGGGTTGGATTTATGGGCAACATGAAAGGCCACCAAGAAATTGAGAAGTTTCTCACTAGAGAGCCTGTGAGAGTCTCAAGTCACAACCCAGGCCTGCGTACCAAGAGCTGTAATGCACCCTGCCTGGCCAGTTGGCCTGGGATATAAACATGCAGGACATTTTTGTAAAGGAAGTGAAGCACATTTGTCTTCAGATTCTGTACTGTTTTTCTTCTTAAAACTCAAAAGATTCTCAAACTGAATTGTGATGTGCAACTCCAAAAGACCAAATAAACAACCTTAACAAATAAGCAGTTAAATGTTACGTACGAAAGGCATACAGAACATCTCTGAGAGAATAGTCAGACTTTTTTCTTGTTCTAATATCACAGAACAATAGCAAGCAAAGCCTTTTTGCTTAGCACTGCCATATTATTGTGGCTGTGAATTGCTGGCCCATAACAATTAATTGCACCAAGTATGATTTCATCACCCCCTGCATAAGCCAGCAGCAAAATGCCTCTGGCTCCTCATAGGATCAACAGAAATGAAATGCCATCCCAAGGAAAGAGAAAAAGTCTAGGTAAAAAGATGCATTTTGCAATTCTCTTTAAAATGTGAGCAGGCCTTTAAAATAGGTTTCTAAGCATCAGGAGGACCATTATTACATCTTCAGTTTATCCTGATAACCTATACTATTTAAGAAACACTAACAGAACACGGTCATTCTAATTGATACCTTTCTTATGCCCAGGATGCACTATTTTTTGCTGTACCAAAGGGAAGAGTAATTGAAATGTGATTTGTTACGATGATTTAATGAAAAAATGCAAGCATTTTTGCTTTTATTGTGGGAACACAAACAGAGGCTTACAGGGGGTCCTTCAAAATGGAAAAGTCAATTAAAATACTAACTTCAAACAAATCCCAAAACATCTCTCATTACACTCTGAAGGAATTTTGATAACCATTTAAAAAATGACCACAAGTTACAGTCGCTTTGTTTTACATAAACACTGCACTGCAAGCTAAATTGAATATAAAAATAGATTCTATTTAATAATTTGTATCTAGTGCACTATAAACATTTATGAAATTGTTACTACAAAGGTAAACAAAAGTCTGCAATAGTATTTCAAGAAACTTGACAAAATTTGTTTAACATTGATCACGAAATGAAAAGACTAGATTTTCCTCAATCATCACTTTTATTTAAACATCATGTTAATCTCTTTCTTCAAATGAGGATGGCTGGTATTGGTTCAAGTTAGAAAGTGGGCTAATTAAAAACCACTATCGTGCTGATGAGACTGGGGATCCCACACCATTTTTCTCCATGCATTTGCTGCAGCATTTTCCTACACTTGAATGTGGTGATGCATTGAGTTGTGAGACAGCTGAATTTGATTTGTCAGAGTTGAGGAATGAAGGATGCTCTGGATTTGTTATCTGCTGGTCTCTACTGTAAAGTTTTGTGCTGCTTTTTGTACTGAAAATCTTGCCATTGCCACTAGAAATGTCTTTCCAAGAAGTAACATTTTCATCTGCAGGGGAAAATGACCTGATGTGAGGAAACTCTTCACAGTACACAGTCTGTGCTTGAACATTAGTATTGGCGTTTTGCTGAGGATACAAGAGAGGCATTTCACCACAATCCAGATTCAGGCTTCCATTCCCAGAACTCCATTCACTGCTGCTCCCTTCATCTCCTTCTGGAGTGTCTCTAAAATCAAATTCCTGAGTTCTCTTAGACTTAGTTTTCCATTGTCCACATGATTGCATACATTTATCCTCTTTCAAGACTCTTCTTCTATTCTTGCCCATAACCATATGATGACTTGGCCCAGAGCTGGTGGGGCCATTTGTAGCACTGGGTCCTTGCATATTTTGTAGTATTACCTGACCAGCAGATGGAGGAGCATCATCATTACTTGCACCACACAAAGGTCCTCTCCCTACATTTACAACAGGGCCATATTTTTCTCTTCTTCCATCTTCATTTGGATGACACTCTGGTAGAACACCTCCAGAAGCACCATCCAGATTTTGAGAATTATTCCTGCTCTGAATATCTGAAGTCACTGTTTCATGAAGCACATATTGAGTTTTGGTCTGCGTTGCATCAAACTGCTGTCTCAAGTCACGTGGTGCACACTTCTGGACAACTTTATCAGTGGCATTTTCAGTACTGCTTTCATGACATGATTTGCTTTCCATATGGTGGGACCTAGTCTGAAGTACACAATCTCTTCTGGAGCATTTGGCTCCAGGATGAGAATTTAAACGTAGAGCTAGGAGAGGAGGGAAAGAAATAGATATTTGACAATAATACTGGAAAGAAAAGCATTTTCATTACTATGCATTAAATCAATATGATCAAGAAGAGACAGACCACAGAACCCAGCATACCTGAGCGGGAGGATTTGCACTGGGGAATGTGCCTAAGAGGTGTTTCGAGTCCTTTAGCCATTGTAGCAAGTTTACTGGCAGCATTCATTATTTTCTTTTCAGCTCTGTCAAGAATTGCAGAACATGGGGGAAAAAAAATAAAAACAAGTTTAAGGGTAACTCAACTCTATATTTTACTTCCAGGCAACGTTACTGGGAGTCAGAGAATTCTGAAAGAATGGTGTGCCAGGCAGCTCAGCAGTGACCCTGTGCCAACATGCACACGCTGGCAAGACTTCAGGCCAGGCACTGTTTGCTCTAAGGTGGACAAACACCAGACTAACATCTACACACCTTTTCCGAAGCCAACAGTCATTTCCAAACATACTTGAACTTACCCTTCGTGTTTCCCATTATCAGTGAGCAGTTGTTGAAGGCATGTCAAGTAGTATTTGCGCATTTTCCGTGCTGTCTCTTGGCGTTCTCTTAAAACCTCCACTTTAATCATTTCAGCAGCTCGTTCCTTACTTTCACGGATATAACGAAGCATATCGCCTACAAACACACTTCATTAGTAGCAGTTTTCCCCCAGAGTGGGAAAAAACCAACACCACAAACTGAGATTGTCTAGCAGACCTGGAACAAGTCAGCAAGGGCATGGATTTACCTGCCAGCATTCCACCAAATCTTCATGGCAAGTGTTGCCTACTGGATGAATGCCAGTGCAAACCACAGCAGGTCAATATGAAGCATCAGAAAGGAATTCAGTTGTCTGATTCTGCATCTTAAGCAGCAATAGAAAACACCAGGCACAGGGATTTGGGAGGAATGTTGGCTGGCAAAATATGGGTCTAGAAACTTTTCAATGACCACGCAGCTGGAATCTGGGGACCTGCTACACTCCGGTAAGACCTGAGTGCTACACTTAATCCTTTCTCCTCAGCCAGAAGGTTGCTGACTAAGCCAGAAGGCAGAATACAGCACAAGAGAAAAGCAGGTTTTCTCTCAGGACAAGCTGCAGGCTAGGTAGGTTTTTTTCCTGGAAGAGTAAGATCTCAAAATAAACTTGACCACTTTAAGAGATGTAATTGAGTGCAACAAAGCAAGGATGGTGTAACAAGGCTCCACCCATCGCAACTGCACGTTGAATTTAGGGTGACAATTCCATTTCTTACAGTTACTCTAGTAAAATGGAAAAATTTACTTCTCGTGTGATTCGGTTGTCAGATTCCTGTCCAAGCTGGCTGAAGGAAGAAGCAACAAATTAAATTCTTTTCCTCTACTAAATTTTTAGCTAAGACTTTAGTACTTACACTTAATCTTGCTCACAGCTTTAATGTAGTGAGCACGCATTTCTTCTAGACCTTTCACAGAGTCAGAGGATGCACAAGGTTTAGAGATGCCTTCCCTTGACAGTGACCTGAAATGCATACACATCACACTGCACAAAAAAGCAACTTATATCTTGTGAAAAAAAGAAATCGTCTTCTTTAGTTTTTTAAATACCTTGGTGGTGATCCCTGGTCTTTCAGTTTAGTCTTCATCTCAGAATTTTCTGCACTTAGAGCTCCCAGAACCTTCTCATTTTCTATTAAAAAAAGTTGAACCATAATTCACCACATTTCTCTAAATTCAAGTTCAAGAAATGTTTATGTAATAACTGCTGCTTCTGTTACAAGCGCTCAATGTCCCAAAGCATCATCAGTTGCAGTACAGCTGTTGCAGTAACAAGCAGATAGGAATCCAATACACTTTAATGAAGTCTGACTATAAAAGTCATCTCATACAATAATTAAATAAGCTTAAAGCCTTCATATGCTATTACTAACACCATGCTGGAGGCTGGACTTCCGAGATCTCAAGTATACTTGTAGAGAAAGGACAGGATAAAAAATAACAAGGGTTGTTTTGATAAATACTGGAAAAGAATTATGAATCTGTGGGTTAGCAATTGTGCCTTCAAGATAGAAAGACACCAAGATAAAACTTGGTTGATCTTGTTGGTTTGTTGTGGTGAGGGTTTTTTGTTTGTTTTCAGGTTAATAACCAAAAGCCAATATCCACCGAAAACCAAAAGATGCAACAGATGAGGGAATCAAAGTTGTCTTTAGGTGACTAACAATCTTAAACTTGGATTTGCTCTGACTTAGCTTCATGTTCCTTCACAGCAAGCTGAAGATGTTTGTGGGCCATTTCTAGCTCTCTTTTCAAGTCCTGGCACACAGCCTCTCTTTTTCAAGCTCCTGGCAGCAGTGTTTGCAGCACAAATCTTCCTGAGACCCAAGGTTCCTTTTCGTACATGTCTGACATACAACAGTAATTGCTAGAAGTTATACATCAACATGGGACCAAAAAAAAAGAATCAAGCCCAACCTATTTCCATTGTTCTGTTTAGTCCTCCTCTCACTGGAAAGCATATAACATTTTAGCCCAATTAAACTGATCACAAGAGGCTGGTACCCTGTACCAGAAGGTGCAGCAGCAACTATCAACATACAGCCCTCACAGACTCAATGCACTCCCATCAGTGACGATCTGAGTTCTTCAGTCAGCAAAAAGACTTGCAGGTTAAATGATGTTTAAATTTTTTTTAGTATCTTTTGGTTTTTTTTAAAAAACAACAGCCAAGCAGGGTCTTTTAAAGTCAGCTGAAGGAAGCTGTCCCAGCTGGAAAGCCTCACACGCGTCTGAGTCTGGTTAAGGGATACACAAAGACTGGGATCCTTCCAGGAGAGCGATGGCTGCTCCCCACAGCCAGGCCAGGGCGCTCTAGAGCCAGGAGCACTGCAGTGCTGGTATTGTTCTGTGTTAATAGACTGTTTGTTATGCTGGTGTTGAAGGAATTCAGGCCACACTACAGGCATAGAGCCAAAAACTCTCTTGGGTTTTGCTGCTTTATGTTTTCCAGTTGCGTAAGAACTCAAACTAAACAGAAAGCCCCAGGGAGATCTGTCCCTCCCATGAAGTTTTTCCCATCTACGCTGTCTCAAGTTTTGCCATAGTACACGTGACAGCCTTGGGAAAAGCTACAATGCTGAAGTACATACTGGGCAGAGGAAGTGGGGGGAAAGGGAAGAAGGGCAAAAACAAAAAAAAGAGAGAAACACCACCCAGGGATTCACATTTTTTCAACTACATTCTTGACCAAAAGAACCAGAAAAGACTACTATGCCAGGTCAAGCAAGTTCTTGACACAATAGCATCTATTACATGAATGCAGAATTCCTTGTCTTGTGTAATGTCAAGAGCAAGTAGTATAATTCAATCTTTGAAGCTCTGATTTAGTATTACCCATTTACAAGACAGAGTTTAGACCATGCCCTGCATATCATGGCCAACACTGCCTTGCATATGAACTGTTATACACTCCAAAGGTTTTAGTGTTAACAACCCCCAAAGAATATATACATCTCCAGCAGATGTGACAGCTATTTCTTCACTCATGAAGAATGGCTTTAAAAAGCAGAAGGCTACTAGCATTTGATAAAACGAAACCTCAAAGCCTAGCATTAAATCAGTAAACTGGAGACCAGTACCATTTGTTGCAGTTTAAGATTTTAAATTAGCTTATGCAATATTAAACAACCTTACAGTCAGAACTGTATCTTCCTCTATCACCCAACTATCCACTAATTAACTAACTTTGCATTGGGGTCATCAATAGGACATTGACTATTAAAGACTGCTACTAACAAGCCTTATTTGATGATATGCAATCTGACAGATTAAGATCAAACACCATACCTTTGTCTGTTCCAGTTTCCTGCAAGGGTGTCAGTCTTGGCAGTCTCCTTTGTGTTTCTGCTTGGTGTCCAACATTGCACACAGGTCTTGCCACATCCCCACTGTCTCCTGCATCATGTTGTGGGTAAGGGTATGATTCTTGGTTTGCATTACTCACTAACTCTTCATATTTCTGCAATTGAAAAACAATTCAAACACTTCTTGAAAACCCAACACAGAGCAAAAAAAGGTGTTCCACACTCAACAGTCAACACCGGCCACCAAGTGGCTTCAGTAATTTTAACACAGGTACTTCAAACCTGCAGTAGAACCACAGATTACAAGTCAAATAGTGAAGAAAGCATCTATTCTATGATATAGAAGTTTTACTTAGCATAAATAACTTCAACAGCACTACCTGAATATCTGGAGTATTATTTGGAAATGCCAGTAGCTTTTAACACTGCAGAACTATACCATGTCTTTGAATAGTTGAAGATAACTTGCTTTTTCAAGAGAGAAGACATTACTAGGAAATTAAAAAGGCTTCACTAGATAACGTGGTTCAAGCCAACCAACATTTTGAGGTTCAAAAGCATATTAAACAGTTTACCAAGAGACATTTCATATCCATAACAGCAGATGCATAAGGCACAGGAAAAAAGTTTTTGATTCTCTTTACCATTGTGGATATGACTTGTGACAAGAAAACATTTAAGGCCCATTTGCTGAACAGAAATATATTGACACTAAAGAAATTGTAATATCCTGTCTTGTCTTGAAAAACAAGACATTTTCCCTGTCTTATTCTTGGATAATTCCCAAGCTACTAAATGCTGCGTGGCAATGGCATTTCTGGTGGGGTGCTCCCCATAACAAAAAACTTACTACAAGCATAAGCATTGCAAGAAGAGGAATCTGCTAAAACAACAGAAACAAAGGCTTCTGAACACAATTTGACTTAGCCCCAAACTGCTCTAGAAGAGGGTAGGACATCTTTCCTCATTTGGGCAGGCACACTGAAAAAGATCTCCTAGAGGCACAATAAAATAGGCAAGACTGTTATTCCCAAGACAGAACTGAATAACTGACAAACTGACCTACTGCAGGCAATTTGCAAGAAGTATTTACTATTTTCATCTTTATTTGTATAAGGAGGAGGAAAACAAAACGTAACATGATCCACAATCACTAACCAATCACCACTATAAACTGGATTTTGCAGCTATGCAAAAATCTGAGGTGGGTTGTCATTACAGTCCATCTAAGAGATCACAAGGAGCCTTCAACAGGCTCCCAAACTTAAGGGGGTGGAATAATCTCTTTAATTTACAAGTCTTTGCAAAAATTACACTCCTTACCTGACTTTATCTTCTTTAAAGATTGAAGATGTCAAAGCTAAACCCATCCTTTCCCTTTTCACTTGCTAATGGTAGATTTAGCCTTCTTTTAGTTTTAGTGTACTCTTATTAATGAACAGAAATGTTGAATTTGCTATTTCTCACAATTACATAGATATTTCATGGGAGAAAACAGGCCTGACTGACTTCTCAAATCCCTTTTTTGATTGGCAGTTACAATTTATAGAAATATTACCTCTTTCCATTCTCGCTCTTTCTTTTCCAGAATTGTGCAAAGTGTGGTTCTATAGGCCTCTTGCAAAGAAACCTTCAGTTTGTCTTTGCCTTGACTGTTTAATTGAACATGAGAGTCAAAACACTTCTCCTTCCAAGAATGTTTACCATGTGTGCACTTGACCAGATCTTCATGAATTTCACTCAACAAATACTCAAGCTCAACCAGAGTCTTCTCCTCATACCGATTAATTTCATCCTGCAGTCTCTTGGCTTCCTGAGCCTCCCATTCTCGCTGCTTTTGGTCTAGTAACATCTTTATTTCTGCTTCTTTCTGAATGGAGAGATCATTCTTCTGCTTTGCAAGCTCCTCCTTTGCTGTTGCAAGGACCTCTTTAATTCTGTTTCTATGATCATCTAAGAATGATCGGTAGTCTCTCTCATTTTGCTCTTGTATCTGTAGAATTTCTTCTTGCTTTTCTTTGTTCCACTGCACACGGGCTTTTGCTAGTTCTGCTTTGACAGCTGCAGGGATTTCCTCTTTCTTTAGCTCCAATTCCTTCCTCAGAGAAATTATCTTTTCTTCCAGTTCTTTTATTCTTGGACCAGATCTCTCTGTACTCTCATATTCTTTCTTCCATTTCTCCTCAGCAGCTGAGAGAACCAGGGCTAACTGCAAATATACAACACAGTCATTATGAACATATCCACACTTTTATAGATGCACAAATTATAACTCTAAGTCATTATAAATCTACTGGAGATATTTTCAATTTATTTAATAAAAATTAAACCTGTACAGGCACAAAAAAAGGGTGCGGACCAGAGTACACAAGAAACATCTTTCTTTAATGATTCCCTGTCCCTGTCTACATTCATTCCTCAGAAATATTTGGGATTTGGAAGACTTAACTGTTTATCAATACACATGTAGTAGTATTTCGAGCTACCTGCTTTGCTGTAGTCTTTTGGTGTTCTTTTTCCCATTTTTCTTGTTCTATCTTTAGATTTAGTTTGTACTCTTGCAGCCACTTGGCATGAGCTTGGGTTAAAGCTGCATCTACCTTCAAACAGATAAAAAACCTACTTCAGTCACCACCACTGAATACATTTTTATTTTTACCTTCATGTAACAGTGCAAGAACAGATTTCAGTTTGGATTGCCTGTGTTTACAGATATTAAAAGAATCAGACCAGCAGCACTTGATGCATTTCTTGATGCAAAAATTATGCCAAAATTACAAATACTAAATTTATTTTTAACAAAATGGTATAAAACCTAAGTGTTGCTCAGTTCTGTCCAAAAATCCTCCAAAACGTGTTTAAAAGCGTGAAAGACAAATCACATGCTGCAATTCTTTCAGAACTTAAAAAACCCCAAAACTCTATTTCTAATATAGCAAGTATCAACTATTAAGCTTAAGAGGAAGTTAGTGGAAGAGCTCACTTTCTTTTTTTTTAAGTGACTTAATTGGACACAGCAGTTTCACAGACTCCAGGCAGACAGAACAATTATTTGTTACCTGGCTGGCAAGATTTTTACAGTATTTGTTTTCCACTTCTAATTCAAATTCGTTTAAGGCCTCCTCAGAGGCTGTATTTTCTTTCAGAGCCTTCTGGATCTGCAGCCTCTGGTCTTCAACAGTCCCTTCTAACACTGTAGTTGAAACTTCATCCACAACTGTTACTTGGTCAGTTTGGCAGCTGCAGTCATTACAATCAACTACAGTTCTTCTCACTTCTTCCAGCCTACTTTGCCATTCTCTTTCTAGTTTGGCAAAGACTTGTTCTTTATTCTAAGGAAAAAAATATTTTTTAAGAAAATCTCCCCCAGTGTCCAAACAAACAGATTTCACTGGTGTTTAACAAATGAAACACTGTTCACACCAATGTGAAGAGGAGAAGAACAAAACCATGCACAGAGAGGAGAGAGTTTGGTGACTCAGCACAGCTTTCTTCTATGGGATTGGATACACAAAGGACTTCTACATGATACCCGAGCAAAACAATTGAAAGCATAACTGCTCACTCGAGGATGAGGGTGGAAAACTCCAGCATATTAGCAGCTGTGATATTCAGGGTATTCTGTTTGTTACTTTGCAAGATCTAGGTTTGGGGTTTTTTAAAAAATCTGAAACATGTAATACCTCATGACTTCTTCAGAAGCTTTTAAAATGACAGATCCTTAACAGCCACTTCCAATGGCAGAATAACAGCACATAAATCTAAAGTTTTGTTTCTGAAAAGAAACAACAAAACAACAAAAAAAATTGAAATTTCCTGATCTAAGCTCCACACCTCTTTTTCTTCCTTTTCCCAATGAACTTTGGCTAGTGCAACTTCCTCTTTAACCTGCTGTTCTTTTTCTTCCAGCCACTGCTTCTTTGCTGCTGTCATAGACCTGATGTGTTCCTCTTCAAGCTCAGTCCTCAGAAGTTTAAGGGAGACTTCTTTTTCTTCTAGTAGCTGTTTCTTGAGCTAGATCAAAAATAAATAAATGAAGTATTCTCCAAAGCATAGCAACTGCTCTGGTACAAAGTGATGAGAATGCATGAAACATGATTAACTCTTTAAAGTCTGTGCATTGATCTTACTGATGACACTTAGACAAGAGATTCAGCTCTCAAAAAAAGATGTTTTAAGATACTATATCAGAGGTTATTATAGGCTATTGCTGTAAAGTAAGTTTTCATATCAAGCATCTTTACTCCCCTCATACTTTGAGCTGCACCTCTTTACTGTACTTGCTCATCCAGACAGATGATGTACTTTAGTCACTGCACACTGCTATCTTCAGAAAAGTAAAGTTTCTAATCAACTCAGTCTGAATTCAGACTTTAAAAAGTTTACCACTTTAAAAACTTTTTACTACTTTAAAAACCCACAGTATTTTCATATCAGTGTTATATAGAGAGAAGTAAATTTGAATCATCACTCAAATTTATCAGTATCACCAAATTAATTTAAAAACCACTAAGTCATATGTACAAGCTTTCTGATAGAGCTGCATCTCTTCCAAGTATGTTCCACAAACATTTACAAAATTAAATACACTTATTACTGTTACATTTTGAAAACAGTCTAAAATTATATGGTTTATAGGCTTTTCCATTTGTACCTTCTCTTCCTTCATCTGTTGCTCTTGTTGAAATTTCTGTCTTAGAGTAGTTTCCAAGGTGTCCTTGTCCCGACAAATTCCAATGTAACATTCCTTCACTGCAGTTATCTCTTTGTTCAGTTCCTCTATATTAGCCCTTCACAGGACAGATTACTTATTATCAACTGGCTTTACACTCACAGGATAGCAAGCCACTTTTAAAAGAAGTACAACTAGCAGTGAAGGTCAGACAGGAAACATGAAAGTTTCAATAAAAATGGAAAAAATTGTAAGTCTTACCTTAACTGCAAGATTGTCTCTTCATAAGTTTGAACAAGCTGCTGTTTTTCCACAGCAAACCTCTCCATCAGATCTTTTTCAAACTGTGCTTTGGTGTCCTCATGATGTTGCTGGTAAGTTCTTTCACACCTACGATTTCAAGAAGGGAACAATAACTACCTAGTTTCTACCACCTAGGTTCAACTTTCCCATAAGAAAATACCTTTCTAACATTGACCCCCTTTTGTACTTGACAGCTGGAACAAGATTGTGCATGCAGGCTGAAAACCCACAAATTAAATTAAACTAAGTTAACAGACTTACCTGTCAATGGCTTCTTGCTTATCATGATCAAAATCCTGAACCATCTTTCTCATCTGACAACAGAGGTCTTGATTTAAGCTTTTCAGTTTTTCCTCATTTTCCTTTAGTTCTTCAATAGTTGAAGTATAAGCCTGGACAAACAAGGGTCAATTAATATGTGGGTTGTAAGGACCTTTTCTAATCACAGGTTTTAGCACAGGGCAGGGGTTTTTTGTGGATTTTTTTTCCTGTAGTGATAAGCAGCATCTCTGTCTTACCTCAACTTCCTGTAGCAAAGTTTCATTAGCCTTTTTGAGTCTCAGAACTTCTTCCTTTAGATTATCAGAAGCATCATTCAAGTTTGTGACAGGCTAAAAAAGAAAATTAAGATGGTATCTTTCAAGAGACAAATGATTTAGTAGTTAGTGCCTTAAAAAGTTAGAGCTGTCAAATAAAAATTACACCTAAATAAATAAAAAATCCAGGAAATTATTGCAGTGCAAGGTAACAGTATTACTGCTGTTCTAGATGAATTTTGAAACTCAATATCACATGAAGGTTTGGAGAAGCACACACTCTGTTGTGTTTGCAGGCTGAATGACAACAGTCATCCAACAGAGAGCACACTTGTCACGTATATTGTATTCCTATCCCACATCATGTCACCATGTATAGATACTGCAAGCCTGATCAATTTACAGAGGGAAGGCAATAACAGGGTGAAGAGAGATGCTATATCAATCAATGAGATTCCTTGATGATCAAATTACACAGTGAAGACCCTCTGAAGACAGTCTGTTAAATGTTCTATTTGTAACATCTAATGGTACCAACAGCTTTCTCAGAGAAATTACGAGGTCCTTTTGGCCAAGAAAACCAACTTTCTCCAATGAAATTTACCTCTAATGAAAGCAGGGTGGCCACTAAGCACTCTCAAGCATATCAGTCATCATTTTAGAACTCACCTAATAATGCATAGGCTGCCCAAGTTGTGCTATTCAGTTGTTTTCTTTTCAACCAAAGATACAAAAGAAAGAGTTGCTATGAATACTCAGTTATGCATAAATTTTTGATCCATTCTCGTAAGAAGTTTAAACGTTGGTTTTGTTCACCAAAAACTAGGGATACCTGACTTTTAAAAAAGTATAAAAGAACAAACCTCTGAATCTTTTGATGCTTTTTCTGCTTTCAACTGCTTGTATTCCTCTAGTGTCTTCTGGCAATCTTTAAGACTATTTTGTAATTCAGTAATCTGGTTTCTCTTCATTTTATTACTGCTCAATAAACGTTCCAGCTCAGCTTTTAATTCTACAATAATTTCATCTTTAGAGAGTTCTTTATCCATGTCTCTGTTCTGTATTGCACTATCAGGGAAGACATAACCAGATCAGTATTTAGAAGACAAAACACATTTATCTGAAAGGCAGTGGCATCAAAGAGAAGAGCAACCAATGCTACCAGAAATACCAGAATGTCTAAGATTTAATAGTACAAAGCATAAGAGGACATGAATATCAAAGCATTTTCATCAAGTTGCAATTAATTTACAGAGAACTTGTTAATTCAGCTGTTTCCTCAAAAGATTCATTCTCACATGATGTGAAATGTTTTGAAATAACTCAACTGGTTGATGTAAAAGACAGCTTTAGTTTTAAGTAACTATGTGGAGTCTTTGAGCAAGAAAAGTATCAACGAATACAATTCATACAATTAAAGGAACAGCAATATGGTCCCCATAAAATCTGAAGATTTATTAAGCAGCAATTAGAAACCAGTTTATGGAATTAGTACAGTTTTCTGTTTCTCAGATTACCTGGCAATACAAGTAGTGTTTCAAGTATCTATCAAAAACCCCTATGTTGATCCAGTAAGATCCTCTTTTTACACATCACTTGCGTAATTTCTTGAGGATTTTAGATTTTTCTTTCAACAAGAATCATTCAATACCTGCAGAACCTTGGCTTCTTCCTGGTGATTTTTTTAATTCCTAGATCTACATAGGAATCACCCAGGCTCATATGCCGCTCTCCACTCACATCATTCAAAAACACTCCAAACTTGGCAGCAGATTCATACAAAGCTATTTCTTCTTTCAGTTCCATTAATTCTTCCTGAAAGGAAGAGACAAAAAAAAATACATTGACCAGAGAGACTCCGAGCCAACATATCAGGCACATAACTCTTCCAAAGAAAACAAATACATGGAGCTATTCTTTCTAAATATAGTTATATTTAGCTGTATCTAGTTTAATTGTCTAGCATTAACTTATTTATATTCTCATTTTTGATACCTCCAGCAAAGAATATGTAAAAACTGTAAGTTATTTAGAATATACTGAGCAACAGAAAATATTCCCTATTGTTCTTATTACAGTTGATCTATGAAGTATTATTTCTTTTGCTCCTCTGCTTTCTTGCTGCCCTTGTATATTAAAATGGATGACAACAGAACAGTACATACCATAAGAGCTATTACTCTAATACTCAGTAGGATTCATAGTTTCCAAGATAACAGATTTAAATCAAATATATGAAGTGAATTGGAAACACAGACTTCCACTCATACTTTACAGCGGACTTTCTAGCATTCCCTTTTGCTGACAAAAGACAAATTTCAGAACATGGTATCTCCTAAATAAGTTACAAGACTCCCAGCACATTGAATTTACATCCATTTTTTTCCAAAAGCAGGTTGGACAGAAGTATGGGATCAGATCTGTGCCAATACAGTTGCCCCACTGCGCTTTAATTGGTGTGGAAGAAGGAAGTCCAACATGCAACACTGGGAGATGAAGTAGTCAAAAGATGATGTGTTTGTTCCCAAAAAAAATTCAAAGTGTTTCAACCACCAACCTCTTAGTTAATGAAAATGAAATGAAAACGGAAACATTTTATGCAAACGTAAAATATTCAATAAAATTATTTAACCTGCAAAGCCTTATTCATGTTGTTGCTTATCATCTGTGCTGACTGAGCTTGTTGCAACTGAAACCGTAACTGATTTGTCTCCTGCATTGAGCCTATTGTAGGAGAGAAAAGGGAGGAAAAGAGTAAGTCGTAAATATGCAAGAAAGACTATGCAATCTGAAAAAAGATCTCTGTTAAAAATAGCAATGTTGATTCTGGCAATACACATTACTGTTTCTATTTCCTTGAACTTGCTAACAGCTACTAAATACATTACTATCAAAAGACTTCAATGTGTAAATGTAGGCAAAATATATGCAAAATTGTAAAATATTTCACAATCTGTTGTACAATACAGGTTTCCAATAATCAGCCTCCAGCTCCCAAAACAAGTCTCACTGAGATTTGGATTTAGAATGGCAATTCAAGTCAAGCACCTTAACACAAAATTAAGCAGCTTGCTCCCAAAGCCTGTTGTTTAGTATGAAACAAGGTTTCATACATATTTTGTGCTGTACATGTGTAAAACAAAAGTTTAATCACTGTTGTTTGGGGTTTGGAGATGGTGCTTGTTTTTATTTTTATTTGGTTTTCACATCTCAGTCTAGACTTAACTTTAAGTCTGACTAATCCACTGCATAGGAAATGGTCTGTGACTAATCCACTGCAACATCAAACAATTAGTTTGATGTTGATTCCACTTCCATAAAAACATTGATATACAACTTCATACTTTGACAAACTGAAGACATTTCTGCAAGGAAAAATAAGGTATGAGTAAAAGGCTGACCTGTTTGCAGTAAATTTGCACATTGCTTTTGGCTTTCTTCAAGGCTTCTTGTCAGTCTATTTATTATTTCAGTTTTTTCACATTTGGTTTCTTCCAGCAATTTTTCAAGTTGCTTAACATGCTCTCCCAGATTTTTGCAAAGCTCTTTCTAGGAAGAGAGTATTTTTACTCATGTTACAAACATTTAACCATCTAGAACAGTTTCAGATATAGAAAAAGTCAATACATACAGGACAAAGGAGAAAAATAATCAATCTGATACCTAAAGGGGTAGAGGACACTTAAATCAATCACAGATCAAATGCTGTCCACCTCTTACAGCATCAAAGTTTAGTTTTCATGGGAGACAGTGATTGTACTCATATATAAACATACATGGATGAGAATCATTTCATATTTCCTAGAGCAGTCAATCTGATGTGCTGAAAAGTATCTCCTGTAATTAATCACATACACTTGGTCTACTGCAGAAAAATCAAGCCTTCACATTATATCAAGTCAGAGCTTAACTCAGTTTATTTTAACTGAGCCTAAGCCAAGCTACCAAGTGCCAACACTCCGTAAAAGAGGAACTGTAGTTTCTTCTTCACAGGATATACAAAGTAGACATTTATATGGCATTACTTAGTTACCTACACAGACCTGGGAGGCACAGTACGTTGTATTTACACCTTTTGACTTTTCTATTTCCTCTCAAAAAACAGGAGATCTCCCTCTTTAAATACCCCCAAAACAATACCATGTATTTTACAATAGAGACAAAATCATGTAAGCTTTGTTGTGGTACTAACAGACAAAAATTTAGCAGTGCATTTTGTCTAGAAACAAGTGCTGGTTACCTTTTCAA
Source organism: Entomyzon cyanotis (assembly GCA_024500445.1). NCBI lineage: Eukaryota > Metazoa > Chordata > Aves > Passeriformes > Meliphagidae > Entomyzon > Entomyzon cyanotis. The sequence continues at coordinate 10,081,459 of JAKEPQ010001010.1, forward strand.
ATATACAACCCATCTATTTTTATGTATATTTATGTTAAAACAAGAATTACAGAAATGTAATTTTGTTTTCTTTACATGAAATAAGAGGACAATTTATTAAGACCTGTCTGAAATACATTGCTTGAATATTTCTAATAGTGATACGTCATAAGAATCCATTACAAGTAGAATTTCACTAAGGCTCTACAACCATGTGACACAATCTATATCAAAGTCTGTCTTAAAGACAGCCTTTTGCCCCCTCTCTACTTTTAAATCCTAACTTCTAAAATAAAGTTGCTGTTCAGTGGTTACTCATCCTTCATCATTTTGAGACCAAATCTTGGCAACAGACTGTTCAATAAACAGTTTTTCTTGCTTTTTTCTTGCATGAATATCACGTTATTTCTCATTTAGTCCTTTTCTTTCCCAGTTATTTGCAGAACTCTCAAAAAAAGATTGTGTACAGAAGGAAAGCTCAGGAGAACAACTAAGAAAATGAATTCCTGCCTCCTCTGCATCCACTGTGTACAAACTCACAATTTGAACTTGCAACTGCCTGGAGATGTTTATGAAGACACACCACATAGGCCTCATAAAGCTGAGACTTTGCTTTCCATTTTCTTAGCAGCTTCCAGAAGGAGTTATTAGAATTGTAGGTCAAGAAATACCGTTTGGGAAACATGGGGAGCTCTACAGTCTCTCCAGTACAGTACTCAGCATCCTAAAATAACTTCTCACCTGCTCTCGGAGTGCAGATTTTGTAGTATCAAGTTTCTGCTCTAATGACGAAACTTGCTGCTCATACTTCTGCTTGAGTGCAGAAATAATGGCCTCATGTTGTTCTCTAGCTCGCTGGAGGGCATCTGATCGCTGAAGTTCTAACAGCTGCTTTTGCATGCCTTCCATGGCCACCTCTGCCACTTTGGATTGCTTCAGTATCTGTAGGAGTATTACAGCAGCTTCTAGTTACATATATTTTACTGTTGCTCCAATATTCTGTACATCAGTTCATTTTTGTGCAAGAGTTGCCAAAAGTCCTCTGACAATGCCTGTGTTTTCATACAAATTATTTTCAACCAATGAATCCTATTCACCCATCACATATTTAGCTTTTGCAATGATCGTGAGCAGCATTCAAGAGACTAGTACTAGTACTAATGCAAAAGCACCACACATTTAACTGTAGAGGTCTTCCACAATAAACAGGCTAAAAATATTTACAGTACCTTCTCCTCATTGGTAGTAAGAGTCTGAATTTGAGTTTCAAGGGCCTTGATTTGACCTTCAAGAAGCATTTCCTGTTCCTTTGCATCCTGATAGAGTTTCTGAGACTCGTGAAGACTAAGAGCCAAACCATCCTTTTCATCTGAAGAAAGAGACATAATTGTGTCAGAACCATGGCAAGCCACCCAAGAACTTCATGCAACACAACTGTTCAGTACCTGCTCTACAGAACCATTCACTCTGTCTCATACTGTGGACAGTAACAGAAACACTCAGTCAGTCTCCATCCAGCAACCACTGTCTCCTGGCAGCAGGAAGCACTCCAATATACAATTTCCACTAGGGTTCTGAAGGTACAAGCCCCATCCTGGCAGCAGCAGGACCTCACATGCACCCTTACACCATTTAAAAGGAGAGTCCTCCGGAGGAACAGCCAAGACACAGCCAAATGGTTGACAGTTGAAGTTTTCTCTCTCCTTTGCTTCTTTTACATTCTAAAAACTATATTCTTACTCTAAGTTCACTGCTCCTTTTTGCCTGCTCCTATAAGAAGTGGGAAACTATGACAATCATCAGTCTCCACCACAGATTTTATAAACTTTGATAGAGATTTTCTACATACAGTCTATGAAATGGCTTGTTAAACCAGACAGCACAAAAAAAAAAAAACAAACACCAAAACAATTGTTTTCACAGATGTCCACTTCTCCTGCTGGGGGTTTGAATGTTTTGGTGCTGGCTGTTTTGGTTTTTTTTAATATTGTCTGACTTTAAAGGACTACTTTTGCAAACTTTTCACTTTTCTGTACATTTGTGATGCCTAACACATGGGGACTCCAGAAAACAACAGTAGTGTTGAAAATAAAGCAAAAGTTAAGACAGTCATGCAGTCAGCTACTCATCCAGAGATTTTTATTTAGAACAATGTTTGGAGGAAGAAGATTAGGTGCATACAGTCCCAAATCAAGTTTATAAGTATGATAAACACCTTCAAAGACAGTTTCTAAATCAAAGTCCCAGAATTAAAAAGTTACTTAATAAAATCTAAGAATTAGCACAAAATATTTTACCTTTGACCATTGAAAGCTGATGATTCAAATACCTAATCTGCTGTGCACTCTTTTCTAGCTTTTCATTAAGTTCTTCCAGTTGTCTTTCCCTTGCTTTATTTAGAACTTGAAGTTGAAGAATCTGCATATTTTCTGAAGAATCTGCCAAATTTCAAATAGCATGCAGACATGTCAGCACAGATTGCAGGAAATTTTAATAGTTTTAATTCCTACTCCAAGATACTTTTTTTTTTTTATAGTGCAAAGTTCATTGTTGGTGCACAAAATCTTTTTTTTAATCCACCTTTGATTTTCATCACACAAATTGCTCTGGCAGCAATGGCTGAAAGATTCTGGAAACTACCAACACAATTTCAACCCAACAGCAAACCCATATAAAAGTTTACATGCTGTGAACTCAGAGACTTGTGGTGACTACAAATTTACAAGATGTCCAATGAAGTAGTTCTGTCATTTGAAGTGTACCTAACAGAAAAGTCCAAAGTGGCATCACTCAGAGTACAACTTCCTAAGGTATTTCCCATAAAATAAATAATTTCTTTTTTTAAAAAGTACTTATTTTCCAATATTATTAAAAGAGACAAAGTGTCAGCAAGATGTGACATCAAACCATCAGAAATAATTTCTTTCAGTCTCCTCTGTCAAAACTACATTTTTAATAGCCCGAAACTCATATACCCTGATCAAAAATATATAATTTCTAGATATAAATATTATATACATCAACATATTTTCAGTTGTCCTATTACTGAGAAATTACTGAAATCAACATGTTTTCTATCACTGACTTCCCGTGAACTTTTCACACAAGTTTATTTCCAGTCTACGCAGCAAACACTTACTTTCATCACTGCCCAAGAATTCATGTTGCAAATCTTCAAACACTTCATTTCTTCTGTTTCCTTCTTGGATTCCTGGAATATTTTGATGAATGCCATTTTGGTATGGTTTATAAGTCACTTTGTAAGATTCTGGTGATTGGCCATTGACAACATCAGATGCAACAAATTGCTGTTGGGACAATACATACATAAGAGGAAATAAATTAAAATCACATCTGTAGTCTTGCTCAGTGAAAATATTTCTTCATTTTACAGATTAACATTAAGAAGAGTTCTAGTTGCTCTTCATTTTCAGGCTCCAATCCAGCACGCCATTTAAACGTGATAGAATTTTTCATGAAAGCTTCCTCCTCAGAAGAGTGGTGAAGTGTTAACTTCCATAGAGTAAGCACACACTTAAGTAAATCACATTCATTCTACCTCATGGAATTCTACCCAGGCAACAAGAGGGAAAAAAAAAATCATAACATGAACATATAAAAATCCAATTATGAACATTTCATTTTTTAAACTAGGCTACAGAAGCCTCCCATCACTGTTTGAACTGATTGTAAAAGACTGAAGGCATTTAGAAATATTACTACCAATAGTTAAAGACCCATGAAATTTTCCAAGAGTCAGAAAAACATGTCAGCTTCTGACATACCTTAAGATGTTCCTTTGGATCATCTGGAAAATTTATAATTTTATGTTGCTGATTGTTAAATTCTGGCTTATGGCCATTTGTAAAAGGCCTGAAGTTTTCAGGAAGATGATACACATTGTTCTCTTGGTAGCAACTTGGAGAGTTAAAGCCATCTCTACCAAGATACACATCATCAGGATCACCTGGACCATTCTGGCCACAGTAATCTTCTTTAACATCATATAAATGTTTTTTCTCTTCATCATTATGTAAGCCATTCCAATTCTTCCCATGTTTTTCAACGTGATCATTTTGCTGGTCACACAAGAATTGTTCAGTGTACAGATTTTGTCCTTGTTCATAGCCCTGTGAATCGATAAGAGGTTTGGAACTGCTTGCTCAAAATGCAGATTTCACCCCACCCTCGTTTTTTTGATGTTACCAGCCCTCAAGTTAGAAATACTTCAAACAAATACCAAAACATGTCACCCACACAGCAAGTATTTCTCTAATGAATTTAAACTATTTAGCACATTATTATGAACAAGCAGCTCATACAAATTACACCCCTGCTCATACAAGCTTACATTTGGAGGGTCAGTTATCAATGGATGATCATTCCATCTTCCATCATGCTTCCCAGGCTCATGTGACCTACAGAGACACAAGCAGCTTAACTACGTACTAATAATCTCAGGGCAAAAACAAACCATCTTTTCTAAAATTAAGGGACATTTAGTTTACTGCAAATTGCACTACAGCTGCCCTTTTATTTGGATTGTTTTTACACACTTCATTAACTGAGACTTTGCTCTATTCTTGAAAGCACAACATAAATAATAAAAAAACGGTGCCAAATGCCTTACTGCTCCTCAGTCTCCTGAATGCTACAGTCTGAATAACTGGAGAGTTGGTCTCCACTGTCCTCCAGCATATCATGGGGAAGGTCTGTCAGGAGTTGTTGCAACTGAAACAGAACAAACAACATTCATTATATGCTCTTCAGAAGAATTAATACAAGTTCAGCCCAAAACCATAGGCAAAGTAGGCCACTTGAACTAAATCCTTGTTTTCTTCCTCCAAGGAAGAATACACAAAACTGGAATTCACAAAGAGACTTAGACCACAGAATGCTTGCTAGACTAGACTACCAACTAAAGGATTTTTCTTCCAAACCCTTGTTAAGAAAAGAGCTGCATCAAAAAGAGGTAAGGGAAATGCCACCTGGTAGACATATCCCAGGACAGACTGATTTTGAAGAATGATCTGATGGCAAACCAGTCATGCCAAGGTTTCTCCTTTCTAAATTCTAGGCCAGAGATGTAGTAGACATTCAAAGCATGACCTTTCTGAGAAGTCTGAATGGAAACCCACATAAGAACTTGCCAGTCAGTATCACTACAGGCAAGAAGTCCTCACTGCAAAGATTAAGGTCTCCTGTGGACCAAGCACCTGGACACAGACAGAGAAAAATACCACCACAACTAAAACACACCTGAACTTAACTCTTTACTTTTTATGCTTTGCAGGATTGGCACAGTCTGCACCCTCTTTCGCTCTTACCAAAGACTGCATAAACCTTTTTCTTTCTTTTTAAGCACTTAAAAGATAGAAGAAACTAAACACACAAGTCTTCAGATTAAATTACTTAATTCTTTTTCACCTCTTGTTCCCTTGCATAATCTTCTTGGTCATAGTCTTCATCTTCATGCTGAGTTTGCAGAGCTCCACTGTCAAAGTCAAGGGACATAGTTTTCTAGTAATGATTTTGTGTATCCAGCAAAACCTATCACAGGACAGGAAAACATCACGCGTGAGTAAAATACAAGAAGGATTAAAAAGCACCACCCTCCTCACCTGAGTTATTTAGCCCACCATACACAAAAATATCACTTTTTAAACAGGCATTGCACATTACTTACATAATTTGTTTCTCATATATCCAATCCTACTCACGTCTAAGAATTTAGCATTTAAAACAAGTATTTGGGTTTTTCATAGGCTGACACTATATAATTTCTGAAGTTCACTTACAACCAGACATTATTTTCTGCAAGTTCTAATATTGCACGACAGACATACGATGTGATACATGTTGATAGCTATATCCACTTTTACATCCTGCTCCATATTCTTCTAGAGAATAACTACATTCTATATTTGTGTTTATGTTCCTTGTGCATTTGAATAACAGCTCCAAAAAGAAAAATAGGATATGTATCACAGAAATCTGAAAAGTATCACTTCAGGTCCAGATTTCACTGATAACTGAAGAGACTGTGACTCCCAAGGGCTTGTCTACACCGAGCAGTGAGTTCACAGCAGCTACTGTGTAAGTGCTGCTGCACGTTTGGTTACAAGTTACTCCCCGAAGAAGAGATACTCGTTTGAGCACAGGTGTAGCACATACTGAAGTCTTCACTCAGTATAATGTAACGAGAGCATTATTTCCACGTCACTTAATCACGTTTAAAGGACCTTCTTGCCCTCTGCCGTTCAAGGAAACTCTACAACAGAGCTGGCAGAAGGCCTCACAACGCACCTACCGTCTCTGTGCACCCTCTGGAATACCCGCGGCCCCTCACAAGAGGCTCTGAGGCATTACCTTCAGGCTGTGTGCGGCCACATCAGCTGCACACAACCACCCACCGTCTCCCCTTTCCTTAGAGCCCTTCCCGGCCTCGGGAGCGGAGGCAGCCGGACGAGAAGGCACAGCCAGCCAGGGCCGCGATCAGCCCCGGAGTGCCGGGCAAGGACAGGCCGGGGGCAGCCCGGGGGCGCGAGGCGAGCTCGGCCGCCGTCACCTCCGCCGCCTCAGCCACCTCAGGGGAGCGGCGCAGCGCCGGCAGGGGCGATGCTGCCGTTATTCGCTGCGCCTCCCGCGGGGTCTCCGGGGCCGGAGAAGGCGGCAAAGCGCGGTCCGAACAGCAAAACTCACCGGAGTCACCGGAGTCACCGGAGCCACCCGCCTTCCACAGCCACCACTGGGGCGGGCTCGCCGCTCTTCCGCATCACACCCGACCCGCGCCCGCCGCGCTGATTGACAGCCGCGGGCGCCAGTCAGTGGTCATAACCCCGCCCAGCCGCGCTGACTGACGGCTCCGAGAACCAACCGGCGGTCAGAGCCCGCCCAGCCGCGCGGGAGGGCAGCCCCGCCCCCGCCGATTGTTTGAAAGCAGGCGCGCATGGTCGCGGGAACGCGCCTGACGCGCTGATTGGCCAACCAGGCGACCAGTGGCAGTGCGCGTTTTGTGGAGGGGCGGGGTCTCCGCGGGCGGGCAGCGGCGCCATCTCGCAGCGGGACGTGGCGGTCGCCTGGCAACGCGCGGCCGGGCGGTGACGTCACGCGGCGCGAGCGGCCCCTCAGGGAGGTGTCACGGTGTCGCTGAGGGAGGCGCGGGCAGCGCTCCTGTCCCAGCAGCTTCCCCAGGCTGCCCTCGCTGGGCTGCTCGGGAACCCTCTGCTTCGGGAGCTCAGGCTCTTGAAACAGTTAAAACCTTCTCAGAACAACCGATTTACTGCGCAGAGCGGCGGGCAGGGAGCAATTGTGACAAGGAGTTGGTTCTGTTTGTAACAGCCCCTTCTGTGCCTCGCCCTCAGCCCGGACAGCGGGAATGGACCCCGGAGCTGAGGCCTTTGGCTTATTTGTTACAGCATTTTTTATTGATGGGAGTAAAGAGTTCGTGTGTTTCAGTGAAATTTTTATAAGCTTGAAAAGGAACGAACGTGTTATGTCTTGTAAATGTGACATTATAGGCGAAATCAGACATTTTCCCCAGAGGATTCTAGTAACTATTAGAACAGAGGTTAACCAATTCTCAGCATTTTCACAGGCATTAAATGACTCAAACAAGAACAAAAAAGGTCCTCAATGTGTCTGACAATTCCTATTGTGTTTCTCAAGAACAGTATTTTGGAAACTTTGTAAAATTCAGGTAACGTTTTTTCTTTTTTTCATGATAATTTCCAAGACTTGCACAGAGGAGTTGACAGTGCACTTTACATGAAAGGCTGGGCAACAGAGCAACATTAATAGCTCAAATGAAAGCACACAAATGTTAGCAAAAACTGAGAATGAATGTAGTTTATTCTAGAAAAATGCATGGATATGTTGTGTTTGATTTCTATCTGTAATTGGATTATCTGCTTTTTGTTACAGCAGAAGATTTTGATATACTTCTTTATTGCACTAGCACCCAATTATCTCCCTTTCCTTCCTTTTTCCTTCACAGCTCTGCTTCAAACACTTAAAAACATGCAGGAGCATCAGAACAAAGATTCAGGCCTTTTAAACTTTTTACATTAGTGATATTCAAAGAGAGAAACACAGACTGCATTCTACTGTGATTCAAACATCACATACTGGCTCTGGCTGTTATTATTCACTGGTAAAATGAAAACTGATGAAGTGAAAAAAAGTCCCTGAGTCAGCATCTTGACTGGCAAAGTCAAAAAACTTTGATCTCATACTATCACAGCTCCAAATGCTATTCTTTAAGTCCTGAGTAACTTTGATTGGTACTAAAAATAGAGATGGAGTTCTGCACATTTTCCTTCTATGACCTGTCAAAAAACTCTGCTTCGATGCAAAAATCAAAACAGCAGGTCTTTCTCTCCCCTTGACATACCACAGAAGTAGCTAGTTTTGCTTCATTGCTTGCTCCATAAAGTCATGTCAAGCACATTGTGAAGTTTGACAATGTTTTAAAGCTTCTCACTACTTCAGTATATGTAATTGAGTATTTTAATAATGTTATTATCAAAGAATGAAATGTATTTTTATGGCTAATAGCTGAGGAAGAATAAAGATGTTTTCTAGTAGTCTCTAAGTGTGGCTCTTTACATTATATTATCTGTATATGACCTCTCGTTTTCTAGAGGAAAGAGCTCATACTACAGTGTCCCATTTAACATGAACACTGGCAAAAGAACAGAATGTATTTTTTTATAGTCAAGATTTCCAGCAACTGCTGAGCTCCACAACAATTGTCTGCCTTAGGAACTGAGCCGGTGGGCTGGGAGACAGAGAGAGTTATGCCTGCTCATGCCAGAGGACATTGCTTATCTTAAAGACACAATTTCCCTCAGGCCATCACCTGGACTACCAGTTCATTCCCCAAATCTCTCCTGCCTTTCTTCTTATTAAATCACTGTTTCTTCAACAGGAAACCAAATAAATCACTGTTCACTCTGAATATAGGACTGTTCATATTTAGAGTATTTATTGTGGCAAAACAATTAATAGATTTCTTTTAAAAGACTTTTTTTCCATGTTTAGGAACAAATGAACTCTATGTGAAGAGGGAAAAACTATCTTGTTTTGGAAAGAACACTGAGTAAGGACACATGCAAAGTTCAAACATCTTTTAAATAGTTTTCTCCCAAAATGTATCATAAGTTTTGTTCAGCTTTTCTAGTTTGTAAACAACTATGTAATCAATGAAAATATATTTAGCCTACCTTTAAAAAGATGTTTCCAGTATTAATTGATAATAATAGTAAAATCATATGCAAGACAAAAATATTAAGATCTAGCATGCTTGTCCCTTAACAAGTTCTATTCCAAAATTGTATTACATATATTAATTTCAACTTTGTAAATGTTCATCATCTCAAATCTTTGAGTAGTCAGACAGTGACAAAAAATGATTAAGAAACTGGACAACCTTTCTGTATTGTGAATGCTATTCATTTCAAACGTTACTTGCTAGTAAAGTGCTGTTACAAGCAAAATGAAATCGTTAGTGTCTATCGAAAGAAGATGACATTTTAGTAATATTCAAATTGTATTTGTTTTTGGCAAATAGTTAAAAGCTTAGACATGTTTGTTTAACCACCCAAAACTAATTCAGTATAAATAATATTGGTTTCAATAACTCTATGCTAAAAGGCACATACTAATGTTCCAGCAGTCCTTTCAAGTGAGCTTTTGTATGTAGTTTTAATTGTGCTTTTAAATAGTTACTGATTCAGTATGACCTTGAAAGTGACATTTGTGCATGTCTGAAATACCTTCTCACAAATGAATCTCACACTCTGAAGGTGTAATTTTGTTAAGATTAAGATTATATGTATCTATATAACTATGTGTGTTGATCTCTATAGATCTACATAGATATACACATATACATATATTCATACACACACAAAAGGGCTTCTTCTGGAACAGCAGCAGAAAGTGCAGTCTATACTTTTTTGACTTGTCTTCATAATAGAAAGTTCAGATATGAATTGTCTTGGGATTTGTGAGATCCAAGGGATTATTTGTGATATTGCATGTGCCCCATATTACTCTCTTTTCTTACAGGCTGCTTCAAGCTAACTTCACTTCCAGAAGAGATGATTGGCAAATTATTTTCCATGTGATACTGAATAAGATGACCCACACTATCAAATATATGGTCTTTGGTTCTCACCTAGAGGAAAAAGCAAAAGAATATATTTATGGTTCAATAGTGCTTGTAACTGGTTGAACATGAGCCTAACACATTAAAGTCAAAAGACAATTAAGCCATTGAACTCACTTGAGCAGTATCATTAGGCTGTAGACAGCAATTCAGACCTATCCTTTGACCCACCACTAGCTCACATGAAAAGTAGAGAAGTTAAAGAGACTGAATGTCAAACTGGGCTGATTCTGCACAGGGGAATGAAATGACCTTTTTATTTTTTTCTCCACAGAAGAGATGTATTTTTCTCTAAATCCCATTGAGGATTACTCTTCTCATTTACTCTCTCCTCAGACATGTCACTCAAGACTACTCTTCTTACCCTGAACAGAAGAAAGTAGAATTGAAGTGACAACAAACCTTTCCTGTATCCAGAAATACATTATTTAAGGGTAGGGCTGTTTTTTTTCTAGCAATAACAATTCAAAGGATGTGTTAAGTGTATACACTAATTATCAGCACCTGGACTAACAGTATTTAAGTCCCTCACTTCTACTTCCATGGTATTTCAGTGCTTACAAGTTCTTGAACTTTCAAACCTATTGCAGCCACTGGCTATATTTAAATTAACCTGGATGGAATCAAATCAGTTCCACTTCAAGGAATGCACCCATGCATTTTGATTGAAATATCTGAGCAGCACTGAAATTTCATTACATGAAATATTCATACCTTGCCCTCAGGATCCACCAGGAGTAGATGCTTTGCCTGCCCTCCCTGAAGTCCACTGAGGACATACTGACCAGGTGATGTTGTGCTCTCTCGTACCAGAAAATCCCCGTCGTTGACTAAGAGGCTCTCTGCTGCTTTCCTGTTCAATTTCCCATGGTAACAATCTTCATTCTTTAGCTGTTGCTTTATTTGTGGCAGAACACAGAGACCAGCTGTGTTGCTTGTGGCACTCTGCTGAACAGCTTCCGGTAACTCTAAAATTAAATGAAAGGGAATGTATTGGACACTTCACCTAGAACTTCATCCTAAAAGGATGCAAGACAATATTTTTAATAGATTTCAAAAAATTTGAACAATTCAGTCCTGAAGCTGTGATCAAACCAACCTTGCAGACTGCAAGAATATTCACACGAATGCTCATGACCCTCCAGTGCATTAGGCAAAATTATCACACCACCTCCTCCCCTACCTTAGATGGGAAAGCCTTTGGTCGCTAGGCAACAGGGATTAGAAACAGGAATTTTTCTTATGGTGTACTGCTTTGGGTTTACATTTCTTTGATTATATGAAAAATTCAACTATTCCCTGTAAAAACGAGATTTTTGTTGGCTTTTTAGCTTTTTTTCTTTCCTTAAGATCTTGCTTTTCCTTCTTCCTTAACAAGCTCTGAAGACATTGTCAAAGATCATTGGGAGAGTCATGTTGAGTGGCTCCAGCTATGTGCAGGAATGTAAGACAACATAGCCAACGTAGCCAGAAGGGAAGGATTGCAGCATGATGCATTTGCTGTGAAAAAATGAACAATTACCAAATGTACTAAAAAAACTGTGTGGTTTGGGATATAGCCAGTCAGATTGCAAATGATTCACAGGCAGGATTCTTCTAAGGAAAATAAGAGGATTCCACTTCTTCAATGGAATTGTGCAATCTAAGGCTCCTCAGGATATGGGCAGTTCCTTTTTAGAGCATGATACAGCCCCAAGTTGGAAAAGTCTCAATGGTCACAGATTTTCTTTATTGTATTTCCTTTATTGTCCAGCCCTTTTTCCACTTTCTTGTGTGGAGCCAGCTCTGACAGAGAAAACACTCAGTGGGAAACCATAAAAGGCAAAGCTAATAAAGTATATTCAATAATGAGGACAATCAGTAGCAAATGTATAATCTGTTAAGGGATATCCACCACTTTGAGTCCATAAATCAAGTTTTAATTTGACATACTTTTAATAGGTACCACAGATCAAACAGTTTGATTTAGAAATTATTGGATGAGATTCAATGGTCACTTATAGAAGAACTGAGAAAACACAGTCACCACTTTAATCTTACACGCTACTGCCTGTGAAGCAAAGGCACCTGAGGTAATTTCCACCTTAGAATGGCTAAGACCTTGAGCATACAGGAGAACCGTCTTCCTTGAGGCAAGGTGCAGTCCCATCCTAAAGACTTGCTTTTTAATACCTGTGGAACTCTACTTATTGTCATCAATCAACTACAGAAGATGAAATGTTATTCTGCTTGTTTACCATCACTACTTTTGCTTTTTAATCCCCTTTCTCTTGAATTCAATAAGCAAGGAGAACAACTAGGATAGATTTCTTCCCCCCACATTTTCTATATTTCTTATGGGGAAACCAAAGCACAGGGATAACAAGTGCCCCTCCTTTCAGTGCTTAGACAGGTATGGCATTGCAATGGGAACCTACTGGCCTGGCGCAGAGGGCTCCCAGGGATCTGTGCTGCTGCTGTAGCTCGGGCTGCACAGGCTGCAGACTGCAGGGACTGGGTGTTGATGTAACACGGATCATCAAAGAGATCTGCTTTGTAGGCAGGTTTCAATGAGGTTGCCTCTTTTATTGTCTTCTGTGATCTTTCATCACAATTACCTGCAATTAGTATATAGTATGCACAGATTTCCTTCTTTTTTTTTTTTTTTTTTAACTCAGCTTTAAGTAACTGTAAAAACTGAAATAGGAATTATGTTGCTCTTTATACCCCCACTAAAGTAATTCAGAAGGAAAAGAAAAATGCAAATGAACTTGGTTTTCCTTATGGCTAGAAGACACAAGGTCCAAAATTAATTAGAATGACGTTTTCAAGAATGTTCTGCACCGGTTCAAGTTCTGCTTCAATTAGTGTCAGCAGTGAACCCCCCACAGACTGGAAAGAAATTAACACATAGGACTCTACAGAAACACAAACCATATATGTTATTTGTTGCAAAACCCTTTCCTTCCCCTCTGCACCACAAAAAGAGCTTGTGGGAAGCTGAGAAATTCTCTCTCTTGCTATTCTGGTGAAGAAGGGAAATACGGAGGAGATTGGTGCTTTGAGGCTCTGCCTGGAGAGCCAAAGCCACATCTGTCAGGTTAGGATCCAAGCTTAGGAACAGGCTAACAGAATATCCCCTGCAGGGTATGAAAATAATAGCACTTCAGCTAGCCAAATAGCGGGCATATTTTTGCTCTTCAACAAACGTTTTATTCATAGATCTATTCATTCTTTCTTTTATTTGTTCACCCTCTCTTTGTGGAAACCATTTGATTCTCCTTTCCTTGAATTGGAAATAACACAAGAAACTGAAGTATCCCCTGCAGACAGTGTAATGGATCACTTCAGAGCCGTGCAGGTGGGAATTCAGAAAGGACCTCATTGTACAGTGGAAGAGAGGAGCTGAGGAAATGCACTCAGGGCATCAGCTGTAGCAAAGGAGGTCCAGAAAGGGATAGAGGCTGATGATCTCCTGGGGTCCCTGAGAGCAGGTTTTGCTAAAGGCAAATTGATCCTGGGCACAAAGCTGCCTAAGGCAGGGGAAGGGCAGAGTCGCACTGAGAAGTCAGGGATGCTGTAACCAAGGGACCAGGCTCTGTTGGAACAACCCAGTGCTGATACTTTGGGTCTCATTGAGCATTTGTAGGAGAAGGGATATATTCAGAGACTGATTATCTTCCTTTTTCAAATGGGATGAAGAAAGGGAATAAAACAACAAAGAGTATGAAAGAGAATAAAAAAAAACAAAGAGCTACTGTACAGTATCATGAGAAGTAAAATGAGTAAGTCTGCCAGCAGACATGAAGATAGATGGGTGGCCTTTAGAAAAGCTGTAAGGCTTTTTTGTCTGCCCTTCATCTAGGAAACTAAAAATGACCCACTAAGTAGAACACTTTTCACCATTGTATCGAAAGCCAAGGGGCAGCTCTTCCAGGCAGCCTGCCCTGGCTAATTCTGCATATGCATGAGAAGGAAAAAAGAGTACATACCCACAGTTTTGTTTTCTTCTAGACAATTTTCATATATATTGATGAATGTTGGGCTGCCTGTCTGTAGAGAAATTTTAAAATCAGTCACATAAAGCAGTCCTTTAGAAAACTCAGGTAACTTCAAAACATCCATGCGTCAGTTAATAGACATACAGGTAATTAAACATGTTCTTCACCAAAAAATTCTCATCTCCTCATATAATATTTCACACTGATACTCTTCTTTCTGCAGGATGTCATGTCTGGACTCCAACCTCATATAACTGCCCAGTTATGTATCTAAGGTTTAGTATATATATATATAGTATAATTCCTAGATAAGAAAGCCCAGATTTTCTTATAAATGTCCCTCACAATAAAAGCAACTACAGGTATCCTGGTTTGAAAGTGAAATGGTCACTAAATTGTCTGAGCAGCACTGAAAGAAAAAGGAAAACCAAAAAGTAACACCCCACAGGAAAAAGGCATTTGCATTTACATGCAGGGTAACTCCTTGCAACAACTCTGGCAAGTGTCAGATGCAAACTCAGGATATACTAAAACATTTTTAGAATTAGAGAACTGCTGGGGAGGTGTAGACCTGATATGTGCAGTATGGTTCGTGTTAGCAAAAAATGGATGGAACAGTAACGCAGGAACACACAGCAGCCCGGGAGCAGCTGCTACCGAACACAAATAACACTTGGGAACAGCAACTTTTTAGACAGAACCAAGTGGATTCCAGCGGCACATCTGAGCATGCTTCCTCTGAGCAAGTGGTGGTGCCTCCTTTTCTTTGGGGGGAAAGGATGGTGTTCCCAAGGACTTGCACTGCAGGCTTAGAAATCTGTGCAGCCAGTCTGAACTTGGGTTGTTTTACCCCCTGATTGGTTTTTATTTCCCACTATCCCAGACAAAAGCCACACATATCTTCTGCCAATTTAACAGAGCTTCTTGAAACAATCCAAGAGTAATGAATATTGTATATATATTGCAATCAGTCAATGTTGTATGTATAAGTTGTAGAGCATAATGGACAGGATGAAATATTTATTAGATCACAGAATCAGGAGCCAGGAGGTCCCAGATTTTGCAGATGTTCTCTCCAACAAGCCATTTAAATTGGTATCTATTTTCTTCTCAGAGCTAATGAGTGAACAAGGGAATATTACTTGGTCTCCTAAAAGTACTCTAAGGACAAACCAGTTAATATTCAGAAAGTGCTTTGGGATTCAATTATGTACTAAGCATCATTAAATCTAGCCTAAAAAAACCTTTTCCCAGGATAATCAGGACCTGGTTCTGATGTTAATGCCATGCTTTAACACCACAGAAACATTTTATTATTCATTCCCATAATAGGCAGCGAATATTTATCTCAGCAGATGATGTACTTACTGAGCAATACTGCTTTTTGCACTGGATAGGACACTTAGCCCTTTGGTCTGTCTGCACTTTCATTCGCATGTCTAACACTCCACCGGTGGGAGGCTCCTTCCCTGGAATTTCGTTGTAATATTCATGATCCTCCCTCTCCTGTGAATTCCCAGCTGATCCATTAGCATTTGCTGCCTCGCTGAAAAAAATATGGGGGAAAAAATGAAGCTTCTGATGTAATCAATTGCTTTCTAGTGCAGGCAAACATCCCCAGTGTCTGCACATCGCACAATACACAGATTCGCCATATGGAGGCTGTAAAGAGCTTTGGGCCGGAACTTTCAGAGCTATTTATTTTTCCAGTTACTTCTTCCTGAATTAAAAATAGAGTCATGACAGTTTGGGGTAAAGGGAGATACAGTCATTTCATTAGCACTAGGCAGCCCAGATATATTTTCAAGTCAAAGAAAAGGTAAGAGGCAACTACTGAAACTTTTAAGAATTCTAATGCGTTGTTCATTAAGGTATCAAAAATTTTGTCCATAAAACTAATTCTTCTGGCTTCTTGACTCAACTCTATAAATCTAGAGGGGCAGCCAGACTTCAAAAGAAAAGTTAAAACCTCATGGCATTTAGTCAGACAAGCCTACAACTGTTTTAGAAAATCAAATATTGCTACCAAAAACAAAAAGAAAAAGAAGAAAAAAAAAAAGGTAGCTGCCCTGAGTGGAATATACTCTGATTTTAATAACCATAATCAATATTCTGTTTCAGCTTGAAGGAAAACCTGAATGACATGAAGAAGCACACACAATGTTTTTTCTGAGCTAAACCACAATGATGATAGTTTAAATGTACAGCTGATACAGTGCAAAACAACTAGGTGCTTCCTGTACTGTCTCCGGTCCCAAAATAAAAAAAACTCATCTCAAATCTTACTTCTCTGATTAACAAGAGTATAATTGGATAAAAGGCCGTGAGCAGGAAAGAGATAAAGTTCAAGTAGTTGATTATGTGATATGCAGTGCAAGTATTTGATTATGTGATTCATAGTAGTTTGGAAAGGAGTGACTCATTCACACAGCAATATCCGACTTCTCTGCCCGAGGACCATTCTCCGAGGCTGGCTGTGGGTTATGCTCAAGGACGAAATCTAATTACCCTCTTCCATTTCTCCCTACTCCTATGCTACTTGAGACATAACCAAGCAAGGTTTCTTAGGAAAGAAAGGTTTTTCCTCTGGTTATTTTTCCCAGGGAAACAGACCAGTGTTAACAGTGGAATGGCAAGAACCACCATATACATTGAAACAAATATAAACTGGAGGTGCATTTATGTAATAAAACCAGCTCTACTGCACTGCATTAGGTCCTGATCCAGTGCCACTGCTTGCACAGGACTCCTGTGCTCAGGGCGCAGGTAAGCAGTGCCATGGATTTCCCTACTCATGGGAGGTAGCAGGCAATCAGATTTAGTGTTGAAGTAAAAAGAAGCCTGAGAAAATAGGCATGGCTAATCTGTGAGGAGAGCCATAAATTAGAGCAAGAATTGTATCCCCAGTGCAATGGAAAAAGGGTAATTGAAGTGGGGAATTGTGGTTCAGAAACTAATCTAGGCCCTGTATTTTGGGCAATGTGCAGAGGACAGGGCTTCACACGTTAAAATGCCAAGTGGTGGCTGTGTTTATTTCAGTACATGAGGCTGATCTAAGTCACGCCAGGTGAAAACTGAGGCTGCTGCCATGACATGAACAGAACAGCAGAAGGGTGAATTAAAATGGCTTTTTTTCCCCTCTACACACTTTCCACAGCTGCAGCAAGCTTAAACTTGGCACAGGTCAGGACTGAGCTCAGTCTGTGTGTGTGTTTTTGTGTGTGTGTGTGTGTATGTGCTATTTATAGAGCTGAACTTACCCAGGCAGAGTAATTTGAACATTTGTTCAACTTGCATGACTTAAAATAAGGCTGCTTTATCTAAGGAACAATACAGCTTAATTCTGTGTTCTGCGCCTGTCCAAATGTCACAGAGATTAATGGATTTTACTGGAATAAGCTAATTTTGGTATATTATAAGCTGCATATACAGGCATATATTACAATTATCCTATGTCCAGAAAGCGTACTCAAAGCATCTCACTTACTGATCACTCTTTGTAGTTTATTGTTTTCCTGAAAAGTACTAAAGAGAAGGAAACTGCCAGTGAAGTGACTAAGAATGTGCTGACCTTTCATTAGATGTAACCAGGTTAGATGGGTTCTTCAGGTACTGTCTGAACCGGAGCTCAAAAGCCTGCCCTATGGTGTTGATCACCTCCTGTGCCATCCCATTGGGACATTCCAGGATGTGGCATGCTGCAAAGAGACACCTTACTTTAATAAGTAAATGCAGTTTATAGCAGAAAGTAGAGATTCAAGCTATAGTGCTTATAGCAGAAAAGCTAGGCATGAAAATATGCATGTAGATAGCTTCAGGATAATACACAGACTGGGATATAACAATTATATATAACAATTTGAATATATATACCTCTCTGATTAACAGGGTCTTTTGCTACATATGCCACGTAGTCTGTTGTATCCTACAGGAAAGAAGACAACAAATGTCTTGAAAATTATAATTATGAACAACCCGACCACCACAGCAAAGCAACTGAGTATAGACAGATGCATTTTTAGCTCTAAAATGCATGCTTCTTTCAGACAAAAACAACCAGAGGTACTAGCAAAGTAAACTAGGAAAAGTATCAGTGACACATTGGTGGCTATCGACACAGTAATTGTCTCATAATCTTTTTCTTCTCAAAAATGCACTGGGCCATTTGGCATTCTTTGGGTCTTCAAGAAACTATGTATTCAATTCCAGCTCTGCAACAGGAGAAGAAACACAACTGGTGCCTCATCAACAGGCAATGCTGCTCCTTCCACTGCTCCCATGGAGCTCACAGCCTCTCCTGTGTAACACATCAGGGCTGTGTGACTGCTGGTCACAGCTTTTGGCTGGGACAGTACTTATCAGAAGATAAATGGAAGATAAAATAGTGCTAACATACTGCAAAGGACAAGTTACAATGTTTGCAATTTGTAGCAATGAGATTGAGTTTTGAAGGCATCTTAGCGAAAACCTTAATTTTAAAATTACGCAGAATAAAATGGGTATCTGCTGCCTATTGATTGCTGCTCCCTGATTTTAGTCTGGCTACAATCAGGTTAAATTACCCTGGATCTCAAAGCTGCTGTTGAGATCAGACAACCTCAATATAATCAGTTTTCTGTTTCTGATTCTCTTCCCAGCCAGCACTGAAATAATCCTCTTTTTCTAGTCAAACTGAAAAGGGAACTGGAATAGAAAAATTAACATTTCTAGTGATACTACAAAAGCAAAGAGTGGCTTGATAATTCAGTGTTGTATTCACATTGGTGAGGTAATGAATAACATTCTTTTAATTATTAAAGATGCATTTTGTTATTTTGGATCTTTAAGGTGGGATGGGGAAAACTCAATTCACAGCTTAAAGGCATGGCTCTCTTGAGGGAAGATGCAATCAGCTGGCAGGAAACAAGGCCCCATTTGCAATATGCACAAGAACAATCATTTAATAATTCACAATGAATGACACAAGAGGCAGGTCTTAGGGCCAGCAGAACTTGTCCTAGATAATTATTTTTTAAATCTCTAAAGTTTATATCATTAAAAGAAAGCAAGCTAAATATTTCTTATGCGTCTAGTGAACTCAATTTCCTTCCTTTTCCTTTCAAGTTTTTCTTTAAGTTCATAAATATTTTAGGATAGATATTTTAAAATAAATTAGATCTAGGGAACAACTAGGAACTAAAGTAACTGGAGCAGTACCTGCTATTTTTTATGTATTTTTAATGTTTATGTACATGCCTGGATGATTTTGCTTTAAAATAAAGCCAGAATTGGTTTAATTCTCAGGCAGAATTGTGCTACTCCTTCATAGCCCAGGGCAACACTGAACTTCTCTTAGACCCTGAATGTGGGGCAGGTGGAAATACATGTCTTGTGCAAACTATCTCCCATTTTAAATGTAAATGGAATTTTGAAAAAATTACCTGAACAAGACAACAAAATTGCCCCTTATGTGAAGGGCCACTAGATTTATAGTTACCACTGATGAGCAAGACCTCTATTTTACATAACCTCCCAGTAAGGAGTGTCACCAGCTGTACCACCAGGCCCATTTCCTGCAGCACATCTGTGTGCAAGCACATCTCTTGCTGGCTCTGCCATTAAGCACTGACCAAACCCAGCCCTGTGTAGCCTCTGAAATATGATGAGGTCACTCATTTTCTATTATTAATATAACAATATATTATTATATAATAATTTTGTATAATGTTTAATTATATAAAATCACTGATTTTTTTATTCTTTCACTAATATAATAATTTTACTAATTTTTATATTATTATCTTTATGTTATTATTTCACCAATTTTTCTATTATTATCCTGTGAGACCAGTGCAGGATAATAGTATTAAAAAGTACTAAAAAAGGTAAACAAGCCCTAAAGAATGACTTATCCAATGTCTATAGATGACACTTGCTGCTTACAATCATTGCAGTAAAGAGTTTGGAATAGAATAAAAAAACTCTGGCTTGAAAATATCCATGACTGCATGACTGTGACACTAGGAAGAATAGCCCTATCTGCAGGAAGAAGGTGGGTATGTCACATCTGTCTCAGTCATCTTTTTGCTTGACTCAAAATTAATCTAAAAATTTAGAGGTGCCAGTGCTGACTGCTTTTGTGACAGGTATTGGGTCACAGGGACCACTGAACTGATCAGTTCTGATGTTCACATTCTTACTTTTAGATCCCCAAGTCAGAGGACTTTTGAATGGGCTGAGGCTCTCTGATGGGCAACAGGAAAGTTAACTGTATGTATCTGTTAAAGATGCATTGAGTCTCTATTCCACATTTCCTTTTCAATCTCAGTCCCTCAGTTTTCTTGTATTACTGGTCATGATCCAGAAGTGCAGTGCTGTTAGTGCTTGTGGAAGGAAGGGATAAAGCAAAGTATTGCAGGTAATAATAATTACCTAAGTTCATTATACCTGCACAAGTATTCATCTCATAAATCAATACTTACTGGGTCACCTCCAGAAGCAAATGAGATGGACTGCATGTGATGGTTGGCAATAATCTGAAAAGCATAACAGACTAGTTAAACATGCTCATGAGCCACACATTAGAAGACAGCAGAACATATGTCTTCACAGAACAAGCAATTAAATTCATAACAACCCTGTTTATTAATTCATGCATGTATCATTTAGGAAGGAAGGAGATAAAAATAGGAATATTTTTAAACTGCCCATTAATGTTTAGCAGTGTCTAGATCCCTGAGTAATCTCCCTTATAGGCTTTTCAGAATTAATTCAACCACCAACTTCTAATTGTACCTGAAAAGAAGGGAAACGTGGTGTCCTAAGCCCCTCCTGGCACGGATGTCCAATGGACAGGAGACCTCTGTACTACAGGCACACCCCTAAGAGCTCCTTGATCCTCAGCATGGCACCAGCTCAGTGCAGGATTCCTCAGAGCCAGTGAGCCAAAATTACCTCCATGATGTTCCCCTACTCCAGCTTGGAGCAAAACCTGCTGCTGGCCCCAGGTGAGATCATCCTGGGAGCTGATACCAGTAGCTGAGGGAGGAATTAGGTGGGCAGGACAAAGATCCTTATCATATCTGCCAAGAAGAAGGGAGCACAGCCCAGTTCCAAGCAAATCCAAACTCTTAGGAAAACACCTTAATGGAGCTTAGAGACTTTACATAGTATAATTGATTGTACACTTACATTATCCAGCTGTAAAATAGATTTGAATGACACCAAAGCCAAGCTCTGACTTAATATCTATATTTTTTTTTCCCCTAGGACTTGTCAGAAACTACAGCTGGGACAAGTGCTTTGTTTATTAGGCACTTTACAGGCAAACACATTCAGAGGAACAGTTTGCCAAGTGCTCAAGGATCCCTCCCCACGGAACATACCACCATGAACAAAAAGGACCTGTGCTGTATATTCAATTCCTCCAAAGCACTTTCAGTTTTAAATTCAGAGGCATCATGTAATTCAGCTTCACCAGGCATGCACAGGTCTGCTAATGAGTGCTGCTTTCCCTTTGAAGGAAAAAGCCTTTCCATCAGAAGCCAGGAAGGAGGAGGAAACAGTAGCATGGAGAAAAGGACACTGATTACATGTATCCTACCTGCTGCGTGTCAGCATTAATCAAAGTGAGGCTGCTTGTTGAAATGGTCAGCTTTATATTCATGCCAGAAAACTGAAGGTTACTTTTGCCAAGTACAGAAGACAGGAACTTCACTGGAGGCTTTGAAAAAAGAAACAAAAGAAAGAGGCTGTCAGCCGAGTCTGTGAGGGGCAGAAACATATCAAAGTCAAGTAGCTTTTACAGTATCTTATTGAGACTTTGAGTGGAGTAAGGATAATGGGATGATGAAACGCAAACAGATCTAACAAACATCAGCTCTGAATACAATACTGGTAGGAATGGGTTTTATGTCAATAATGGGAAAAAAAGTCTTAAAGCAAAATCCCGGTGAGCTAAATGTTATGGCTGGCTCAGTAATTCATAATGTGCAATTTTCCTTCTGAACTCCTCTTTGTTTCCTGAGGATTAACTGTTTCTGGGAGAAGCAAGAAATTCTCTCATGTATTCCTTTTTCAGGAGCAAGTTCATTCCTCTTGAGCTTACAGAAGGAAATCAATAAGTTCTGCTGGACATAACCCAACAGTAACCACTGATGTTGCCCATCACTGCATCCCAGTTACTTAATAAAATCCATTAAACACTGCCATTTTAGTTGTGTTTAGTTTTTTATATATATAAATAAATGGTAGATAATCCTCCAGTGAATCAGCTCCCTCTCGCAAACCAAAAAACTCAATTCCAATAATGTAGCAGCCAAAGCCTAAAACTTGTAAAGCACCACACACAGCAAGGGCTGGTAGAAGCAGGAACTCTGGGCAAAGCATTAATCCTGAGAAAAATAAAATAGGGCATAGCCTCAGCCCCAAACCAAACAGGCTAAACACCCTGCTACCAGCACTTCCTTGTTATCCAGGCTGAGTTCAGATGGATTAATATGTGCTAATTCCAGCATGGTCTGAAGGCTGTTAGGGAATCATGTGTCCAGCTTATCAAAAGCAGATACAAGAAAAATAATTGCTGAGCTAAAACAGGATTTACCTTCCGCTTTTTTATAGCTCCATTTGTACCCGACACAGCTTCACACAGTCGGCTTATTGCTTCCCTGCAAATAAAAAAAAATACAGCACTAACTGTTGGATCATTTCACATGCACCATCTGTAACAGAGCCAGCAACTCTGCAATTTATTGTTATCGGCCCACTTATAAACACTTAAATCTTCTGGAAGGTCTTTCACAGTTGTTTTTCTTTCTTCCTTCCTCCCACTGTTAAAAAAAAAAAACCCAACCAAAAGAACTGTTTAACAAAATACAGTGATTCAGCAGCCTGTTTTGGATTTACTCTTTTTCTTCAACTAACACATCACTTTCACCGAATGAAAATTTGTTTAATTTAAAAAACCCCCAAACATAACTAACCGGAAGACAAACAACCTAATGCCTTCAAACCCTTTTACTCAGAATGGTTGACAGGTCTCTTGCTTGGCAGGAGGGGTTCCTCCCTGCTCAATCCTTCATATTTAGCACAGCAGGTACATGCTGAGTGAGCCCAGCTGGGTGCTCTGATTGACTTTCTGGGGTTTGGGATTTCTTTTCAAAAAAACTCCCAGAAAACAAAACAACAGCCTCCCCCCCCCCCCAAAAAAAAAAACCAATATGAAAACATAAAACCACAGTAACTCAAACAGCAGTGTCAAGGGGTGGGGAGGTAAAATCAGCTTCTCCAGTTCATTTTCAGAGATGAGATATCAGTCCATATCTTCCCATCCCTGGTAGGAACTTCCCAAACTAGACTTTCTCTCTAGCCACCCATGCTCCTCTGCAGGCTCCTCTCAGTTCGGGCAGCAGAAGGGTAAGGCATAAAACAAGTACAGTGTTAATTTCCAGATCAATCACACGCAGTATAGCAGAGGGGTGTGCTGTGCCTATTTTCCATACTTGACTGAGACAAATTCTGGCTTTTGCTCAGGCAGGTGACTGGTCTGGACATACAGTGGAGCATGGCCCTGGTCAAGATTACCATAGGAGCTGGAAAAAACCCTTTCTGCTGGCTTATTTTATCACAGGCTTTTCCTCACTGATACAGCTTTGAAGTCAACAGGAAAATAGTACCTTACTGGGCTGGGATGTGCTCAGTGAGTTTCCATAGCCTTGCCTAGTTGGAGCCTCAGCCCTGACCTGTCCAGCTGCCCTGGCCCAGTGCCACAGGGCTTGTCACCCTGTTAGGCTTGGGGTCCCATATTGGGCCTTTCAAGCCTCAGCTTTTCTCTTGTGGCTGAATTCACTTAGCTTCTAAGGGTTAGGATTTTTTTGTTGTTGTTCTAAAGGGGAAGGGAATTTGTTTAATTATTTGTTGATATTATTGGATTATTATCCAAAGAGCTAATTAGGAAACGAGCTAGTTAGGAAACTTTGTCTGTTTCCAGATCCCGACGCATGTGTAGGAGGAAAATACCACTGGCCTTCATCTCATGAGAAGGTTTTGGTTCAGAAGGGCTGAAAAATATCAGGAGACCACACAATGGCAAGAGGCTCCAGCCAGGTGTGTCTCATGAAGCAGAGGTGCCCCAGTGAAGAGTGTGATCCCCTCAGCACCCTGCAGATCAGAGAGGAAGTAAAAGCAGCCCAGCACTGGTGAACCCCAGCATTGCTTCTGCCCCTGCTCAGTGCCCCAGGGGCTGCCACACCAGTGGGCTCCGTGCCTGAAGCACTGAAGATCAGTGATACACATTGAGGCTTCCTGC
This sequence comes from Entomyzon cyanotis, assembly GCA_024500445.1. Taxonomy (NCBI): domain Eukaryota; kingdom Metazoa; phylum Chordata; class Aves; order Passeriformes; family Meliphagidae; genus Entomyzon; species Entomyzon cyanotis. The sequence continues at coordinate 10,105,874 of JAKEPQ010001010.1, forward strand.
CAGCGAACATCCTGAGAAATTCAACCTGGATGCTGTCAAATGAATGAAGACCTCATCCACAGCAAAACATAATTAATATTTTCTGAGTGAAAACAGCAGGGAAGAAGAGGGGCCTCATTGTGGGCTACACAAGATGGGTCAGAAACCCAGCCTTTTAAACACTGACCTTTCTTAGCATTTTAAAGTAAAGTACTTCCCCCTACACAACTGAAAATATGTTTTTTAAGCAAATTTCCTGATACCCTTCTTGGTTAGCTCCTGTTTTATTTAGCTGTTACCAGGAGGAAGGCCAAAAATGAAAAAAAAGAAAGAAAAAAAAAAAAAAAAGAGAGAAAGGCATCCTGCAGGATGATCTTGCAGATTCCAATAATCAGCTTGGAAAATGAGAACTCATCTTCTCATTCAATATTAAAGGAAATTAAAATCAGAGCCAAGACATTAAGGCTACTTGGAGCCTTCAAGTCTAGCCCTACCTACAAAGAAAACCAGATACAGAACAAATTGGAAAAACAGGGAAGTTGTCTCTTTTGGTGACAAATGAGTTCTTGCACGTCAGGCAGCCCATGTGAAATCAAGAGTTCTAGGCAGAGTTGCCAGCCACAGAACCTGTTCTTGTGCAAGCCACTGTGATGACTGCCCACTTCACCATGCTCTGAAGCAACTGTCCAGCAAAAAGGAACCAAAAAGTAGGCAAACCGTTTCTACTTAATAGTTTCTATTACCTCTCTTTGGTAGGGGAAATAATCTCACAGACATTCCTTGTTGCATATCTCTGGGTGGTTTTCCAAGTGATCTAACAAAACTTCACAAATATTATTTTAAAGGTGTGAAAAGCAGGAGTTTGGTAACACCTGCTGCTACAACTGAACACTTCCTACATACAGTCGTTTCCACAAACTAGAAACTGCACCGTACACTAGGAAAAAATGAAACTCTGGATGTATCCACGATAAACTGAAATGGGCGGCCCATCTTTCGCATCCATAAGCCTTTAAACCAGCTTTTTTTTTTTTTCAGGCCAGGTCAGAACTACTGTCCACAGGTTTTCTCTGGGTCTGCAGCCCTGGAGTGAAACCTGTGGCAGACACAGCTCCTGCTCCTCCCAGAGCAGGCCCGTGCGGGAGAGTGCCTGTGGGCAGTAACACTGAGCTGCTTTGTTTATTGTTCCCCCAAAACCAGAATAAAAGACGAAAGATGGGCTGATGTAAGCAAGCAAGCATGCTGTTGAGGATTTGCTTTTAAGCATCTAGGGCCCTGCCTACACCATGTAACAGAAAGGGATTATGTGGCTCAACAAAGTTGAAATTAATCTTCCAAACAAAGTCAGCCTTCTTCCAGCAGCCCTCCCCAGCTGCACATTTCAGACACCCTTCACCCCTCACTGCCTGACCATTTTCAAGTTTGTAAGTTAATACTCCAATCCAAGATACAGAATCCCTTTTCCCAGAAATACCCAAATTTGATGACTAATAATCAGCTTGATTTAACAGAAGTGGGAAATGTACAAGAGGAAAAGAGCTGAAGGGCTGGACAAGAGAAACACACATCAGGGTCCAGCAAAGGCAGGACTGCCGCAGCACAAGGGCGACAACCCAAACATCTTGTAACCAGAAGAGAAAGCACAGGCTAACCATTACAAAAAAATACAAAGCCCCTCAAGCAGAAGAATCTGTTACCCTTATTGTTATTTCTTGGTGTTGCTTTTGTCATCCACATGGAGTCTGAGATCACAAATTTCTGCAAAATGGGAGGCATGTCCTAAGAACATGTAAGTAAGGTCATGGCGGGCAACAGCAGAGAGCTGGAAAACTTGTAGTGGAATCTCCTCTGCCAATGTCCTCAACCCGCTGCCACTGAGGGTAAAGAGCACCTCAGTGCCCAGCCCTTCCCTTGCTGCACTGTGGTCATTTGGCCACACAGCACCTCTGCACTCCATGGTCATTCATAGCACTGGAGAGGCCACTTTCTGCCTTTCCTAACCATGTGCCTGCCAAGCAACTGAAAATACAAGTCCAGCAAGAAAACAGAAAGTAAATCGTCCATGTTCACCTCTCTGGACTCCTCACTGCACTTTGGCAAACAGGAGTTTGTTGATCTTTCCAACATTCATGAGGTAGGTAAACAGTATCTTCAATTTTAGATACCATGAGATAACTAAGCATGCACATGCACAAAGCAAGGCAGGGTGCAGACATAACTAGAGACCCTTTCTACATCACTTTAAAACAGAAGATGCCTCTTTGTTTAGTGAAATGCCATCAAAATAAAAATATTTTTTACCCCAGTTCACATAACAGGCATGATTAAAACGGGATAATTTCCAGCAGCTCCTTGGTTGGTGCATTGTGCACATGTCTATAAACTTACTCCCCTGAGAGAACAATAGGGGAATAATCAATGTTATCTTTGCCCCAGTCAGCTTGTCATCGATCGAACTTTAAAGTTTGCATGCGTGAGCTCAGCACTTCAGTGTCTGGTTTGCAAACAGTTTAAGTTTTGAATTTCTCATGCACAAAAGAGCCTGTTAAGGTCAGCAGTGGGGGTTTTTTTTAGGTGATGGAAGTATTTCCATTGTTAAGTTTTGACATAGTTCTGCTTAACAAAACCTTACTATCTGGCCCAAATTTAAGTTGGCAAGCTCTTGTCACACAATAAATCATATTCATTATTTTCCAGACAAACCATCCAAAGCTCAGCACAGCAGCACACACACCTCTTGCAAACGGGAGATAACCTCACCCTTTGGCTGAGCTGTGAAGAACACAGTGGCCTGGCATGGGTGCTTTGGGCTCAGTGTATTACACTGCTCTTCCTGATCAGTAAAGGACTTGCCTGAGGGAAGTATCTCAGGCACTTCTTCATACACACCTGCAGAAACTGGGTGAGTGTGTGCTTATACCAATTTTAAATATCAACAACTGATGATTTTGAATATAAAACAAACGGGGCAGCTCTCAAGTGAAGTCTATAGGCATTGAAGGACTCAAGCTTTTCAGTTCCTTTTTCCTGGTAAGTCTGGGAGCCAACAGGCATAAATGTAACACTAATCTCTTCATGTTCCTTTCCTTTTTCCACGACTTCTTTGATACAAACTTGAGGAAGCAAAACAGTATCTGAAAATCTCCAGCAGGAATAGCTGGGCAAGCGTGGGAAGCCTCAACCACACTCCTGGCATCCTCAGCATGAACTATGCTAGAAAAGCAGCTGAGAGGACAAGGGAACATGTCTAAGGCCAGGTCAAAATAACCTGCACCCACCCACCTCTCCAAAAAGCCTCTGGAGGTGCTGAGCTGCTGGGTGGCTGCCGGGGCTGCCTGGCAGAGCACTAGTCCTCACTGCTGGACTGTGAGTACATCACAGCAGCACACAGCACTCAGAGCTGGAAAGAAGGTGATTATTTTGAAAACTCAAACACTCCTGCAGTGCCAGACTTACCAGAATAAATGTAAAAAAAAAATTCTGCTTTTCTGTTCCTGACAGGACATTTCAGTCACCCCACAGGGGGGCCCCCGGGCAAGCGATGTCACACATCTGATAAAAATTCATTAGATGACGTTGTTAGATCGAGGGACTGATTACACTTTCTGCATCAGATGTGAGGCAGCATGGCAGAGAGACCCATGAGGATCCTGGCTCTCCACCCTGGCCACGGCAGCACCAGTGGATCTCCCCTGTGCCTTGGCAGAGCCGTGCAGCAGCGCTGAGCCCACGTGCACAGCCCGGCTGCTGCCGGTCCCCAGCTGGCTGGGGATGTCTGCTCTGTGCTGCCACTGCAGGGGGAGGCTCTCTGAGGAAGAACTGGGAGAGAAATTATGTCTGTGCCTGAAACAATTCATTTTCCAATGCAAACAGCCTATTGTAATGATCAAATAATTCAAGTCATCACTTAGGGAAAAACAAAACAAAACACGCAAACTCCTATTCAAAATTGTCTCAGAGCTTGGCACACACACTCAGCTTTATACAGAAATTGGCACTCAGGCTTTTCATTCTCGGTCTGAGTTTCAGTTTTATGCCACCTACCTGGTGACTTGTGTTCGCGTGCCAAAGTCCAGGGATCTCATTGACTGCAGCACTTCAATACAGCCCATGTACTATGGAAAACAGACAGAGGAAAGGGAGGACTGTTAATATCTGGTACACAAGTAAGAGGAGGATCACAGGAGGAAGCAAATGTGATTATGGTCCACTAAGTTTATGCAGAACCAGTCTAAATGGGAAATCAAATCAGCCATCCTAAAGCTGCTTCCTAAATAGATCTTGTTTTACTAAAAGTGTAGAGAAGAGCAATAAAGATACCAATGGCTTAAACACCGTAACACAACAAAAAAAAAAGTAAAGCGCTCTGGGGATACAAAATCCAATTATTCCTTTTTTTTTCCATTTCTGCTTACTCTCACTTATGAGCCTGTGGCACTGAGCTGGGAGGAATACATAAGGAAATACTGGAGAGAAGAGAGTCCCCAGGAGCAGAGAGGCTCTGGAAGCCCCTCCAGACCAACGCACTCAGAGCCCCCATGCCGGAGAGCTGAGTGTCCCTTCAGAGAGTAGGAGGCACTGCAGGGCATGAGGAAAACCACTGGCTCCACACTGCTACATGTCTGATGACAAATAACCTCTGCAGAAGATGAAGGATGTAAAATTGCAATTCCAGCTCATAGCAACAGCTCTTAAGAGCTTACAATATAAACTGACCTGCTTTAAATTAAAGGCTGACTGCCACACTTCTGTTGTATGGGACAGAGCTGGGGTTTTTTCTATACTCATTTGAGATTTGCATAAGACTAATTCTCAGAAATAACAAGGATGTGATGGCATATCCCCAGCCATATCTTATTCATCCTTCAGCGTTTCTGTGGATGTCCATCTCTCTGCTGTTGAAGCAGTCTGATCTCTTCATTTCAACAGGATGGCATAGGTCTGGGTCTCTCATTTTTCCCCTTGGGACCATCCTGCAGTGCTCACAGTGCCCGAGGGCTGCAGTCACAGCCTGCCTGTGCAGACCTTTCCTGCAGGAAGTCAAAACCTCTGGGACACAGAGACAACTTGGAAAACCCAGGCAGGGATATGCATGCTCTGTCCCCTTGTCTGAATGGATGGAGGAAGCATTCTATGTCAGGGAAAGGTACTGTATTTAGTTCCTGTGCCTCATTTTGCCTGTAAATCAATTTTTCTGCTGGGCCATTCAGAGAGGGTTGGGTTTAGGTATCTGTTTCGGCTCTGGAGACTTTCAGAAATGGATGTGTGTGTGAAAAGAGAATGTTATATGTGCAGTCAGGGATTCCACAACAATTGTATTATCCCTATTTTGCTTTCTTTCCAGATAGCAATGTAACCCTTGGGAGAACTCCAGAATTAGGTCAGAGACCTGGAAGGACATCAATAAGAATCTGAAAGGTTGGCAGAACTGCTTCCCTAATGAACATTTAATGACTTTGAGAGCTATCTGCCTTGTTAAAGATATTCCTGCTTAACAGGAACAAAGCAAATGTGGAAAATATGTCTAGAGCCTCAGCTTGTAGCACAGCAACGACCTCTGATCCTACAGTATAAGGTCAAGCATCCTGTGAGCTGGTTGGCTGCTCCTCTATCCTTGAAAAAAGAAAAATTTAGAGGAGTAGGTGAGTCATATGCTGATAAGTGAGTCCCCATTGCATCCTGAACAGATGCGTGGGAAGCTACTCTAAGCAAAGATGAAAAATCAATATTAGGTTTTTGCATAAGTGACCCTGAGTGAAGCTGAACTTATCAATGATTCACAAAAGACCTTTTTTTTTTCCCTTTAAAAGCCTGAGTAGGGAAGTGCATTAACATGGCACCTCACTGCATCTCTCATTTATTTCAGCTGTCGTTGGTTATCTGAACTGGCACAGTTAGTAATGGCTGAACCTTCACATCGCAGTACAAGGGTAGCAGAACCAGCAGAGCCTTGGGCATGGGGACAATGTGGGGCTGAGGCAGAGGAAGTCAGGGTCACAGAGCCTGGGAGAAGCCTGTGGAGCACACAAAAGGACAATGGAATACCAGAAGCCTATTCAAGAAAACAAAAGACACTCTCCAAGGAAGAAAAAAATAACTAACAAATAAACAAGGAAAATATTAACCCCTCCATAGTGAAATCTGAGAAGCAGCACAGCCAATGCATGAGAGGAAGGGGAAAGCAGGGGAGAAAGACAATGTTTGTCTCTGAGACTTCTGCACCCAAACTCCAGTTCAGGTGGTGCCCCTACTCCCCGTCCTGTACATCCCAAACAGCAGCTCCCAAAAAACCCTAATGGGCTTCTCTGGTGATGCAATGTTGAGACCAACTCCATTTTTCCTGAAGCAGGGAAGGTTAAACCAAAGCATGGGCAGGGCAGCAACCACAGGTGCTGGGGAGAGGAAGCCAAAGTAACCCACAGCTCTTGCCCCAGCCCAAGCTGTTCACCAGGTGATTTTGTGAAAACCAGGTCCAAAGGTGGTGTCCAAGGAGGGGCATTCATCTTCTGAAGCCCAGAGAGAGGCATGGCCCAGTTCACTGAGCTGCTAGGCAAGCTGGGGGAAGCTGGACACAGGCCCAAGGGTGCACTAACCAGCCTGGGGCAACAAGCACAGATGTAACTACAGAATTCAGTTACCTACAGAAAAATAAAACAGCAACAGTGAAACAGGCCAAGTGCTAAAGACCTGACATTGCTAATGAAAGCGGATGCTGAACCCACTGTTCTGTCAGCAGCAGGATGGAGAGCTCTTGCCAAGACAAGCAGCAGCTCTTGGGAAGGAAAGACTCACTGGCCCCTGCTGGAAAGAGAACAGCTCCACGAACAGCAACATGTGCACAGACACTCCGTCTGCCTGCAAAGGGCTGTGGAGAGCACTGGCACCAGGAACTGCTTTGTCCCTTGGTACTTTAATAGAGAGGGTGATCTGGGGCTGGCTGCCATTTCCCTACACCACCAGGATGGCACGGAGGTGGTGGGAGAGAGCAGCAGCTATTGAAGATGCACACATCTTCTCACATCTGTTCACATGAGATGACAGAAAGTGACTGCAAACAGGATGAGGGACTGTGTGGGAGGAGATGTGAAGGCACTAGGCAGGACCCATGTGAATAAGCAGCACATGGCAGGACAATGCAGAGTACCAGGCTCAGGAACCTGTTGGCACATTTCTCTGCTTTCCCACTAGCAGGAAGATAAAGTGCTGCCTTCCCTCCATGGACAACACCAGGAGCCAGCAGCAGTGCCCATCACACGGGGGTGATACCCCCGGGGCACCTCTGAGACAGCATAAAATCCGGGCAGGACCAGCTGGAAAACAGCTAGATACCTTCAAGGATTAAAACAGTCCATTGAAGATCATTAAGCACAATAAAACCCCTCACTATTAGTTTATCAGTGCTAGCCTAATTCTCCTCATGTGCTTGCCCTCCTCTCATCATCCCCCCTGCAGCAGCAGCGGTGCAGACAGACAGACAGACAGGCCCTTGGTCTGTCCTGCTCCTCATGCCCACGCAGCACAGCCTCTTCCCTTAGGGCAGCAAGCCAGTGCTTTTTCTGATGAAGAATAGCTTCTGATAAATGAAAAATTTTCTGGGAAAGTCTGGCCCTTTCATTCAAAGGTTTTTAAATATATCTTGAGAAAAAAAAAAAACAGGGGAAAAATCATAAATACAGACATATAGAAATATTTTCCTTTTCATTTTAGTTTCATGCTGAAAAACCACTTTCTGCAGCACTGCACTCAGGCCAGGTCTCTAATAGAATTGTTCCCAATCCAGCCTGTCCCCGTTCTCCGGCTGTGACAAAGCAAATGGCCTGAAAACACGCAGGTTTCTGTGCGAATCGATTCCCCAGAGAGCCGCGTGTGCCCCGCGGGCGATCAGGGCGCAGAGGCGCATTCCCGTGGGACAAGGCGCTGCAGGGCTGCTCAAACCCCATACCCCAAAGCCGGCACAGCCAGCACCGCCCCGGCACCCTTCAGTCCCGAGCCCCCGGCTCATGATTCACAGCTGCGGCTCTGAAGCCATGAATCACCGGAGCCCATCTCCTTCCTGCGAGAGCCCCGGCTGTGCATACGCGTGGAGTTATTTATTGACGACGGGCGATGCAGAGCAGCTCTCCGGGTGCAGTGTCAGGGTGCTGCAGACCAGGGAAGTGGCTGCAGCTGAAATACAACAATATTTCCCTGCCCTGAACATGGGAGAGGTGCTGGTGGCAACTTGGGACCAGGAAAGGGCTGCCCTGAACCCCATTCTCCACACAGAGGCAGGGAGCAACTGCTCCAGGCTGACCTGTCACATCCTCCATGGACAAGAGGAGGACTGGGCAAGGCAGTGGTGCCCACACGCACTTTCAGGGTGTAGTTCATGTCATTGTGAACTTCCACGTTAGAAATAGTCAGGCTCCTTTTAATCTAGAGATATGTAACTGATTTTAGATATATATGATGGCATATGTCTATATGCATACACCGTCAAACTGCTGGCAGAGGATCAACCTGTACATTGGTAAAACTCCTTTGAAAGTTGTACCATATTATTTTAAAGCAAAATAGCATTGTAATGAAGCATCTGGCAATAGTATTTTCTTTTCATATTTTAGTTAAATAGCACATTTTTAAAACCAATCATCTTTCAAAGTCTCATGCTTTGATTTAAGCTTAGGCACAGAGCCTTACTCCATATTGTCGAGTAAACATCATCCTCACTATTCTCAGAGAAACCACTGGTGCAGGACAGTGCTGAGAGCCAGATCTCCTCCTCCTGCTTGGGAGCAGCCACCTTCCTGGCACTCCCCAACAAGCAACAGTGAGGATGGCAAGTGCCTCTTGGCATATTCCTCAGGCTCCTCACAGCCATAACAAACACCAGCAGGAAAGATAAGTGCCATGGCCACTATGGGCACCATTTAGAGACAACCTCAGCTGCAGATGGGCAGAGCTGTGGGAAGGTGTGTCATAGGTAGAATGTGAACATGTACGTGGTAAATATCCCCCTTGTAAAGCCTGCAGCAGTCTGTGTACAAAGTATGTTTTGAAAGATAACAGTGTGAGAATCAGAGCTGTCCAGACTCCTCTCAAAATATTAATATTGCGGCTTTTTGTTATTTGCACGAACATTTTGGGGGAGCAGGTACTGTTATGGGTCTCAGCTTCCCCAGCAGGCCCAGATGACACATGGCTGTGACACAGGTGCCCTGTCACCGCCAGTCATGCCTGGCCACAGCTGCCTCCCCAGGGATGCAATGAGCCCATTGCAATGCCTCTTTTTCAAACACCACCAAGAAAATTTCTACCTCACTCCAGTCTGCAGGGGACTGCTTCTGCCCTATGGCATTTATTTAATTCAACACATTATCGCCTTTCTAAATTAACTGTAAATCCTCTCTATGCAATTGCTGAATCCTCCTCAGACTCTGATTAAGCTGTTAAGGCCAAAGATCTCTGGCAACAGCAGTCCCAATAACAAAGACCTGACCTGCCTCCTAAAAGGGTTTCTGCGGAGATCCCAACAATCCCATACCCCAACAGGGCACAAGAAGCTGCATGGGGATAGTGGGTGTCTCCAAACACACAGGAGGGAGGGCAAGGGCCAGAGCAAGAGGGTAAGGATTGGAAGCAGCTCCAACTGCCCAGCCCTTGGTCTCCTAGCCCTGCTTTGCCTACAGGTGAGACCATCCCTCTGCACCATGCTCCTGCCATGCTGCAGCCCTGGTCACTTCCCAGCCCACCTGAGGCTTCACCACCAGCTCCTGAAGAAGCCTGGCGGTCTCTGGGAAAACAAGCACCTTGCTCATCCTCTCACCTTGCCCATCCTCTGATGCCAAAATGTCCAAACCCCTGTGCTACTTATTTACCAACCTGCTTGTTATTATTAAAGTGGCTGGTTGAAAAAAACACCAAGAGTTTGGCTAGGACATGTCAGCAATATTCTTGCAGGCCCACAGCCATGGGAGCAATATGCGCAGGAAGATGTAGGGAAAAAACATCTCCCTGTTGCATTGTGAGGCTCCTGCCAGTGAACCCCCTTCGGAGATACTGCCCATGAATGGAAGATCAGCAGAAAACCACACTGGAAATACAACCTGAGCAGCACCTGCCCTACAGCCTCCCTGACAAATGTGTCAGCAGCATGGGCCAGAATGCACCTAGTGCCTGGAATTGCTCTGTGAGGGATGGAAAGCCCTTTCATGGGCCTCCTTTTCTCTCCAACATGCACTTCAGGCCAGAGTAACCCATGTTGGTTGGAGCTCAGCAGCACTCCTCAGAGAGTCTACAGATAGTCCATTGGAGATGGCTGTTGTGTTACCTCTGGAAGCAGATGGGGTGCTCTTAGCTCCCTCAGTTCAACACCACAGCCCCATGTACACCAGAAGAGAGGAAATACATGGGAGAATTCAGTGGTTTGGGGCATAGACTCCAGATGCAGGAAAATGGAGGCCACCAGCAGCCACCTGAGCAGCCTGCTTTGTCAGAGAATGGAAGCCCAGGGAGAAGTACTCACCCGCACGCTGTAGGTGGTTCCTGGCTCCTGGCTGTACGTACTTTCACTGCTCTGGGCGAGGCCGCTGTCCTGCCTGCCCACAGCAGCAGCCTCCTCAGTTCCCTGCACAGCACAGTCACCCGCTGGCTTTGGGGTTAGGACCAGCTTGTCCAGGTCGGGCTGGGGATACGAGGCCGACAGGCAGCTGATCTCAGGCGAGGTCGGGCTGCTCGGGATGGTAACGCACTCCGTGAGTTTAATTCGTGGCACCTCTTTCGTTCCCAGGCAGAAGCTTTTCAGCCCAGGCAAATTTGACGGGTTGGCAAGTTTAATGTTGGCCATCCGGGGGGATCAGCGTGCACAGCGTGGTGCAGGTGTCCTGTGGCCCCAAGGAGACATCTTCTGTCAGTAAATTAGGTGTTGAAGAATGGGAAGAGGAGGAAGAACCTTTGATGTTTAAAGACGTATTTTGTGTACCTTCATCTAGGGAGGTTATGGAATCATTCCTGAATCGGCTGTACTTAGCCCTGTGCAGCATTCCTGGATGTCTGAATAACCCTACATACAGGACGTGTCCACCGAGGCTCTGCTGGCTGCGTTCTCTCATAGCCTTGGCAGGTCTGTAACTGGATATTCCTGCATAAATTGGCTCTTGTAGATAAATTATATGGAAATCAAGCAAGTCAAACAATTTTCAAAACAGAAACCTATTGGATATTTTTGCTGACTCCCTCTTGAATGGTTTATTTTCCTCAATGGACAAGGCTTAAAATTGCATGGACATCTGGCATTTTGTAAGCAGTAATAAAAGCAGCAATACAGGAAAGCACATCAGTGGTACAGCAGCTTAAGCTGAAGAGCCACTATCCAAACCTGCCTTCATTCCTGCCCCAAGCCAGGCACTAAATCCCACCTAGCTCTGAAGACTCACAGCTGTAGCATCAATAATTGCGGAGTCCTGGCTGCAGCGAAAGCTCAAGCATATTCCACACAAAGCAGAACAAGACAGCTACAAGCCCAAACGTATTCTCAGACCGGCATGAACCCCGTAAGGTGCCCAGCTCTCTGCACTTCCACCGCCGCTTCCCCGCGCTGCGGCTCCTGCCCCGCCGTCAGGCACAAACCCAGGATTCTTCGAAAAACACCGAGCAGCGTCGGCCTCGTTAATTCCTGCCGGAAAGTCCTTCAGCACCATAATAATCCCGAAACAACCGAATATTCCCGGGGCTCCGGGGCCGTTTCCCCCAGCGCCGCGGGGCAGCAGCTCCGCAGCGCCCGGGCCGCCCCCGCCGCAGCCCCGGCCGCCGCCGCCGCCGGTTTTATGAATGAAGTTTTAGTGAATGGGCTCGGCGCGTGCGGGCGGGCAGCGCCGTGAATGGCGCTCGGCGCGCGGCCGCGGCCCGGCGGCCCCCGGGGGGCGCCCGGCAGCCAATCGCCGCCCGCCGCCGGCTCACGCGCCCTCCGCGCGCGGGGGCGGGGGGGCGCGAGGGACCCTCGGGATGGAGCCCCGAATCCCCAAAATTCCCGTTCTCCGCCCTTCCTCCTCCGCCGGCGGCGCGGGCACAGCCGGGGGCTGGGGCCCAGCCGGAGCCGGGGCTGCCCTGCCTCCCTGGCTGCCGCCCGGCCCCGGGGAAAGGGCAGGCTTGTCCCAGCCTCTGTGCCCGGCAGCTCAGCTCCAGCCCCGGGGGAAAGCTCCCCTCAGGCATCGCGTGTACCGCGGGCAGCGAAAGAAGCCAGACATGTTTGTTTAGTCACTGAACATATCAGGGCCCTCAGCACGAGTTACCTCGGCTCCGTGTGGGGCTTCGACACCTGGGGCAGGGTGGCGGGAAGAGAGATTCAGCCCCACGGGGGTCGGGCCAGGAGAGGGAAACTGGCAGGAGGGCCTCGCTTCCCTCCATTAGCTGAGGCTTTTTCTCTCGCTAGGTATTTAATGTTGAGTTCACCTTCCTCCTGCTCACAGTGGTACCGGCCTCATTCTCTGCGTTCAGGGATGTGAATCAGCTGCCGGTGGATGAGGGGAGGCCGTGCTGCCCAGTGCCCTGCCTGTGACAGGCGGAGAAAATCACAGCCTCTCTCTGTCACAGAAAGAGAGCTCATCACAGCCATTGCGTGTTTTACCGCATGTATGAAAGCCGGTGTTAATCCTAAAGATGCAATAGTTGCTACAGCAAGGTAGGGGGAAAGAAACAGTCCAGTCTCTGTTAGTGAAATATGGCTCAAAGAGGAAGTGGCTGCTTTGAATCAATCCGTTTTGGTGAGGATGGCTCAGACTGCTCACAAAATCAAACCCAAAGGCGAAACCTGGACCAGCCTCAAGTTACAAAGAATGACTAATTTCTCATGAAGCTTTAATGATGCCTTTGAGCACAAAAGAACAGAAAATTTCAGAAGTGATTAGCAGCAGTATTGATTGTACATAAAGCACAGAAATTCTCTTAGCATGAACATTTTTCTTTCATTTCAATGCCATGCTGGAACATGACATCAGCGTGGCTGGAAGAAAAACCAGGATGGAGAGGCCATGGAGCTCACCCTGGTGACGAGGAGGGCCTGGAGGGGAGTGCAAACTGTGCTTCCCATGAAGGGGAGAATGAAGACCAGCATTCAAGGAGATGCTGATGCCCCAGGCTTCTATATAGGGGAACCTCCCAGATTTGTCTTCTTTTTTACTGACATGAAAAACATACAAACAGATAAGTCAAATTTCCTCTTCGTGCAAGATCATCATTACCATCCTTCCTACCTTTTCTCTGAGCACACAGCAAGGGTCTTCTTACCTTACAGCAGTCCCTTGGCATAGATGACAGCACCAGGAAAGTCCCCCGTGCCTTAGCTCAGGTAAGATTAGTTCATGGCTGTGGGCTGCCTCTGGCCCATGGTGGTCCTCATCTCCTGAGCCTGCCTGCTGCTTCTTCCTCAGAGGCAGTTTGAGCCTTCTTTACCTGTGTGAATGAGAAAATGGGCAGGTGGGGTCCCTGCTGGGCCTGCAGGAGATGCAATGCCCTCCATGTCCCACTGCAGCCAACAGAGCTGGCAGGTGAAAAGGGTTAATGGGGCAGGCTTTGAACCTGTGCCATGAAAGGGGACATTTTCAAGAAAAAGAAATAATAATGCACCAGCCTGTCTTTCACCAATCACCCACGAGATGTGTCTGGAGCCCTGCATGGCACCAGCATCTGCTGCCCCATGGTCAAAGCGTTGTTGCCCTCTCCAGGGAGGGACTCAGGGTGGCTTCTCCAGAGAGGCAAGGGAGGCCAGCAATTCAGTCGGCATTTCCCTGCTCACAGGCACCAGCAAGTGTGATTACAGTGTGGGAGGTGAAGAATAGCTGGTGTTTTACTGCAAGTTCCAGAGACAAATGCAATTGTGACAAGCTCTGTTTTCAGCAGTGATCAAGAAATACAAGCTCAGGAGCAGAACCCCCTTGGACAATGCTGCAAAGAGCAGCATTGTCCAAGCAATAGTAGCCATTGTGGGGAGGGAGAGGAGGGAGAAGAAAAATGCCATGCCTTTATAAATTAAAAAGCTTTTTTTCTCAAGGCTAAAAACAAGATTTCTGTTTAAGATACTGGGAAATCAGCCTCTAACCAGGACAGAGAACAAAGCTCCTTTAAGCACTGGCGAAACTGAGCCTACAGCCTTGTATTCTGCCTAAAAGGAGCCTGTGTTTCTTGCTCACAGCTCAAGTTCCCGGTTGCTCAGAGTGCTCAGGGCTCCCCACCCTCCCAGCTCCCTGCCCACCCCTGCTGCTGCCCCAGCAGGACACAGGGAAAAGTCATTTTGCCTCTCACATGGCTGCTGACACAGAATGGTGCATGCTGACTAAGGGCTGTGCCACACGTGTTTTCTCAGGCTACATGGGAATGCCCTAATGGTGCACAGTTATGAGATGAAACCTCCCTCAATCACTGTTACCCCATCACACCCAAACCCTCCATCATACCCTGCTGACAGCCCCAAACAGTCTTTCAGCCTCAAATATGCTGCATGAAAAACTGCTGTGAGCAGCCCCCAGTCAAGTGTTGTTAGAGGGGACAGGAGCTTTGGCAGGTGTAACCACACTGATGGGGCAGCACTATTACTTAGGAGCAGTTAACCAGCTACAGCTACTTGTAATGCCCCTCTCAAAGAGCTGCAGAGAAGGAGGCAAGATAGCAGCAGCCATGTCTCCAGCATCACCACAGGCAGGTGTTCAGGCATGAAGCAGCAGTGTCAGATCAGAGCCTGAGGCACCGTTGGGAGCAGCACCATTTCAGATTGGAGGCTGTGGGACCCCAGCTCGAGCAGGCACTTGATGCCACCACCCCATCCTCTCTCTGCAGGGGAGGCAGGGGCCAGGACAAGTGCAGATAGCACTCACTGGGGACAGGAGAGTTCACGGCGAGTTGGGGACCAATTGAGAGGAGAGGAGGCAGCTCAGCAGTCTCACACTGAGAGTGTGGGGGCAGCACGAGAGAAAAGCTGTCACCCACCTGCAGAGCACACCTGAACAGCAGCTGCATCTTGCAGGAGCCCAGAGGAAGGCATTACGTGCTGCTTGCAACTGGTAGAACAGAGCTTGGCCTTTCTGTTAGAACATGGGACTTTTTTTCCTTTATAAATAGCAACAGCAGAGTTAACTCAGGCTGAGGTGCACCAAACTGATCTGCCTTACTTCCTCATTGACATGCCTGGCTGATCCTGGCAGAAATCAGCAAAATGTTACAGAACAGCAGAAAAATCCTGTGGCAGGTAACAAAATGGTGGCAGCTGCCTCTGGGAAGCCTGAAGCAGCTTATTTCCACTAGAGAAAGTCACACACAGAAACTGTTTTATTTCAATTGACAGGAATTTATTTTCCCAGGTGTTGAATCATTCTCACTGTTTTGTCTCCTCTCCATTGTTCTGAATGAGATAAAACCAGGTGTATTTGACAACGGCAGCCCCTTCTACTTTCCAGTAGAGTCAGAGAGGGTTGCTTGGGCTGAAAACACAGGGATCACAGCTACTGGGTTTGAGGAGGGCAAAGCCAGGGCCCTGGATACAAAAATCAGAGATTAGACTATTACTGCTTGTCTCCTATTCTAGCTCTGAAGTGCTAATCCCAGAAATCATGTTCTAGGGTGACTGGAAGTCAAGTTGCAATTTCCCTTCTTGGGCACCACACTGTGTTTAGCTCAGCCCAGTTTCACCACTCACAGCAACATTGCTCTGTCCAAAACTGCAGCTCCAAGACAGCAGAAGTGCACTAGGACAAGGCAGCAGAAGGCAGGGCTGCTTTACCTGGGCAAAGCTCAGGTGAGCAGGATGGAGTGGAAGGAGCCAGCCTGCCATGCAGCATGGTTGAGCTGGATGTGCTCCATGCCCTCCCTGTTTATATCCTCTTTGCCTGGCTTCTCTCAGCACTGCTTGTGAGGAGGCTGAGTGCCATGAGCAAAACCAGCATCACCCGGTATCTGTTGTACCACAATGTTCAAAGAGATTAAACACTTAATGTCTGGTGCTTAATGCAGCTCTGAGCACAGCCCACAGCAGGAGGAGTAAAAAGACAAATTTCAGCCTAAAGTAGCCTAAAGCTTCCTCACTGCAGAGTTACCCACCACATGAAACAAGTTTCAGCATCAGCATCACCAAACTAATGGCTCCAAAGGAAGTTGGGAACAATTAATGCTTTAGCGGCATCACAGGGTTTGGTATGCATGTGGTAGCAGGCAGGGAACATCCTTTCCTGCAACTATCCTGAAAGCTGTATTTTTGTAGGGCAATCCACTCACCCATATTAGAAAATAATAAATCCCGCAACAGCGTTGAACTTCTCCCAGTGTCTCCTTAGGTGTGCAGAGGAGACCCAAGGAAACACTGAAGAATGTACCCTTGTTCAGCATCTCCCACTTACATCCTTGGATGATTGCCTTTAACTTGGAAAAATCAGAAAATAAACCCTGACATGGGGGCATTTCCAATCACTTTTTTGTTAATTTGCTCTCCTCCTCTACACTCAACATTCCTCCATAAGGAAAGCTTTCCAAGAGCTTCTTCTGGTTCTTGCTTTTTTTTTTTTTTTTTTTCCCCCTCGGAACATCCTCACCTCTCCCATGCTTACCTATTCATCAAGACAATCAATGGAGAAGGGACACTTACCATCTCAGCTGCAGACAGGAAGTTCCCAACAGCTTGAAACAGCACTTGTGGGCAGAATCCATCTGAAAATGCAGCCTTCCCTTGCAGGAAAAGCATTATAGGGAGTTTAATGCTCTAAACATACATTTAGGGTTCTTTTCCCTGAGAGATGCCACTTAACAGGAGCACTTTTTTGAAAACTGTACAAAATCCCCAAATGTTTTGAGTGACAACATTTATTGTTGCTTTATAGGTCTGCAAAAAATGAGCAACCTACTACATAGGTACAAAGCCTTACAGAAGGATGAAGTTCTAAATTTGGCGTGGACACTCATTAACTTTCCCTATAACCACAGACTGAATTGCTGTGGGTGTGAGCAATGCTGTTGCAGCCTCCAGAGTCACCAGGGGAACCCAGGGATAAACACAGCTCCACACAGATAACTGTGCAACATGCAGTTTATTCCCTGCCCCCTCTCCCATTTCCCTTTGTGTGAGAACAAGTCTGTTATCAGTGTTACATGATTATTAAATTCCTCATTACTCACTGAAGCTCCTATGAGTAATGAATACTGAAGTATCCCTGGAAAACACTGCAGGAGAGAGGTGGGTGTTCTCATAGTGCCCAGACGGAGCCCCCCACACATCTCCTGGTGTAGGAGCTCACCAGCCTCCATGAAAATTGTCATTTAACAGCCTGGAGCACACCAGGATCTGCAGCTGGGGCCAGGAAATGCAGTCCAGCTTAGCTTCCCCTCTATCTGGTAACTCATAAAAGACCCCAAGGTAAAGAGCCTGCAGCTGTGTATTCTCTCCTGGGGGTGTGTTGGTTTTGCCCCATAATGCTTAAAAAAAAAAAAACCCCACAATAAAACCCAAAAATTTAATAAATCCCTGCATTTTATTCACAATGATCCAAAAAATCTGAAAGCAATTTTTGCTTAGTGGAGTTTGACTGACATATATATTCCCTATACACTAGTATCCAACAGAGCCCAGACTGCTGTTGGAGCACAGGCAGTGCTAGTCCTTGCCTGAAGCAATTTAGCAGGAGCAATTTCTTTCTTGTGGTGCTTTTTCTGGTGTGTGCAGGAGTGCAAAGGACCATTTAAAACTCACCAGAGGCAAGGAACTTTGCTCAACATTAGTGTTTCTTAAATGATGAAGAAATGAAGAGGGAGAATAAAAATTCAGTTTGTAAAGGCTTAAGGGTAATTATTTTTTGTAATCTCCATAGCACAGGTCACACTGTGCCACCCACTTTTTGTACTTTCCAAAACTTGCATCAGTTGAGTTGAGAAGACAGAGATAGAAGCAATTACAAGGAGTAATTCTGACTGCAAGTCACAGAACCTCCCAAGTGAGGTTTCTAAAGCACTTTCACCAGAAGACAACTGCAATAGCACAACTGAAACATGAAGTTAACGTACATAAATAGAAACATCAGAATTACAGGAGGAAGCTTTATCCTTTTTGAATTGCTACAAATATTTTCACACGTGGGAGTTGCAAAACCAGTTAATGACACTGTTACAAGTCACTGTTACTGCCACAGAGGTGTGAGCAGCTAGAGTAGGGGACAACATGCAGAGACTTTCACATTGTTTTCCAAAGGACTTCATGCATCACTACAATAAGGGCAAGTCAACTGAAATTCTCATCCAGTAGAGCATGAGAGAAATCCCAGCTTTTGGAGGTACCTGTGCTTATCCTTGCTCATTTCCTCTTCAAGTGAAACACTATTTCCAACTCAATATTCTGATCTGGTTCAATCCCAGGGTCTCTGAAGAAGGGTGGGTTTTTCTATCTAATATTTTTCTGACCAGTGAGATAGTGGGTGACAACATGGGGTTGGGATCCATGTGAAAAGCCCTCTGCTAATGCTGCTTTTTGCTTCAGCCACTCCCCCTGTGTGGCTGAGGGGCTCAGCTCCCTGCACTGGCTGTCACCCCGAGCTGGGCCCGAGTGTCACCACACAGCTCCTCCGCCCTGTGGCCACAGACAGAGTGACACAGACCTTTCCCAGCACCTGCAGTGCCACGGCAGCCCTTGCAAACCAACTCAGCATCAAAGAGTCATCAACAAACACATCACTGTAATAAGCCATCAATTTCTACAATAATTTTTATTAGTTATGGAAGAACCCCCACTAGTATTTACATAGTGCAAAAAAGCTGTTATTACTCCAAAAAGTACGGTAGACAGAACAGTTATCCTTCATACAGCAAAAAAGAAATGGAACAAACCCCTTCATATTGTATTTTATAATGGTTTTTCTACTGCTTTAACCTAAATATTATATAAATTTTAAGACATTAAACAGCTTTTCTTATTAGAATCTATTTAAAAAGTAAATTATATGAACTATTTATGAACATTTAGAAGGTGGGCTGTGCCAACTGGGTTTCTGCTTTCAGCATTTGACTGGTGAGGAAGTTTTGGGTTAGACATTCTCATGTTTCCTTGTGTGTGGCAGGGTGAGTAGAACCCCCCCATTCCGGGTTTCTATGGCTTGTTTCTGCTGGGTTTTGTTCTGTTCACAAATTGCCATGTCTAATTTTTAAACGGCTGACACTGAAATCAACTCAACAGTTTCATTAGTTGGCACAACTTCACAAGAAATACTTAATGACAGTTTCAGCAACAGCAGCTTTTCAAACAATAATACTTTTTTTACATACATATTTAAAGTAACATTATTAAAATTTAAGCTTGTGTTAAAGAACTGGACAGAACCACATTGTGTAAGCTCCCACCCACCCATAAAGACACCTCTTAGCTTTACCAGAAGAACACCAACAAGTGCATTACTGAACATTTTCTATAATGAATTTTTAAAACACAGGTCAATACCCTCTGTCACTGTTTAGCTCCAATCCTACAACAACCTGCACACAACTTAAGCAGATAAGCAGGCCACCAATTTAAGCCAGTGGCACTAACACTCCAAAGCATGTGTGAGCAGGATCAGAGCCTTAGCCTTACTCAGACATTGCTACTTGGTTCAACTAAGGACAGAAGTTCTTCGCAATTTTTCCCTTTTACAGATTTGTAATTAATGTTTTATTATCGACTGAGATACTTAAGAGTATTTATATAAATAGGTTGTATACATAGCCACCTCTATCAGTTTTAAAGATCCCTACCCCTACCACAGATACATTATTTTTTATTTTACCAGATAAAGTAAGTGGTGAAATCATTTCTATAAACAATGCCTTAAGAAAAGTAGATTTGTTTCCCGAATAATTATTTTCACAACAAAAATATCTATACACCTATAGCTACAGAAACATCTTTTCATGGGGACAGTAACAACCTGTATAAACTGCACACTTTTACACTGAAGTAGAAATTCAACTACTTTTTAAAAAAATCAAGGTATTGTAGAACATTTCAATGCTTTCTTCCTAAATTCTGTTGATAATAGAACCAAAATTACCACAGTGAGATATTCTCCTTAAGTGCTTCAAGTGGCAAGGAACTTCCCTAATTTCAGATGCAAATGGATCACTCCCAAAGGAATTGCAATTTCATTCTTACAGTTATTGCTCATTCCCAGCTTATCAAAAAGGAAGCACTAAACCCAGTTTTCTTTACTCAGTTTCAGTTTGCTCCCCAAGGGTCATCTGCCACATTTTAAAAAGAGACTAGTTCCTTATTTGCTGGCAAATTGAGAGATAATTGTAAGTGCTGTATCACTTTCAAGAACTCTATTAAACCTGTAGCAAAATTGCAGTTAAATAGCGGGCTGAATATTACAAGACTTCTTTGATATAAATGTCAGAAAATTTTAAAATGACAGTCCAAGTTCAGAAAAGACATATAAAAAGATGCGCCTTTGATGTTAATACTTCAAGATCAAAAGTTATTTGAATCACTGGCACTGGAAAAGCAAAAGGAAAAACTACAAACACCTTTATTTTTTGATGTTCTGGCGAAGTTTTGCCCTCAGTGTATGCACTGATCTCACCTGTGCTGAGCTGTGCTTACACATCCAAGGGCGAGTTTTGCTTGTCAGCAGTTCAAATACCTGTCATGTCCTAAAGCAAAAACTCTTAAAACATACAGACAGTAGAATCTGCCACAGGGACAGTAAAAGGTTTAACATTCAGGAGGCATCATTCCTTAGTCTTTGTTTTCCTATGAAATGCCTGTTCTAACACCTAGGAAGGTTACATTAAGGAGCTAAGAACGTGACAGAACAGCCAGTTGTCACAGCAGCTCTCTACACTGCTTATCTACATAGCATTTGCTATGCCTATAGCTATCAAAGCATTATTTACATAATACACAGTTTCTTTTATTCTCATTAGCATCCAAAAACCCAGGGCTAGATGTCTTCTAAACCTGGAGTCTTATTTTCCCAGTGCAACTTAAAACACCAGCATCACTACCACTATAAACATTGGTCCCATGTTCCTAAGTGTGGACTGAACACCCAACTCAGCTAACTTCAGTTTCCTGTGGTCTTCAGCCTACCCAGAGGCTTTTCATGCATTTTGAAACAAGTGATCAAGAAAAACCAAGTGAAATTAAAAGAAACATATGTTTGCTATGAAAGTGTTATTCACGTGAGTTACTCTTTGGCTACTCTTGTAGTGAAGCTCCTGCTGCTGGCAGTTTCAGGATATCCCTTGCCAATACCAGACAAAGATGGAAAACAGACTCCTGACGTGCGAGGTTTAGACACAAACACCATCCTCAATCTGAAACAAATTCGTCATCAGGTAACACATTTCACACCTCAGTATTCAGAACAGAACATGGAACAATTCTCTAGCAACAGGTATGTTTCAGGGAGGGCACATTTTTGTTTCTTTTACCTCTGTGCCACTGAAATACTTCCCCAAACTACAGGGCACTTCCTCCTTCCCTGGAATAACTACTTTCTTTTCTATCTAGAAGTCAACTCCTAAAGCCATTACAACTGCAAGAATAGACAAATAGGTCACATTTTCAGCAGGAGTTGTTAAGATACATCCTGGCCAGGATCACAGCATGCAGGTGAATGCAGAGATAGCCACCATATCATTCACACTTGCTGTTAAAGGATAATTCTTGCTTTTTGCAATGTTATGCAGAATACAATATGCAAAACAGCATTCCTGAGGTAAGTGACAGGAGAGAGAGGAAGTCATCAGTTTACTAAAAGCCCTGAATAGGGATTATGGTCAATGAGTCACTTAGTGTGGTTTGGCAGACAGCAACTGCAGAGAGAATGGGGAATTTTTGTTTTCTTTCCCGTTTTGGTTTTTTTGGTTTTTTTTAATGCAATATTTCTACCTTGTAAAAAAACCTGCAAAACATTAATTATATCCCTCTGGTTTAAAGTTTTTCTGGAATCAAAGTTATTATAGCTTATTGTAACCATCTCAGCTATCAGCAGCTTTTTAATGATGCATTCACCAAGATCAACTAAAAAGCTGCATCTATTTTAGCATAAGAATCACACACAACTTCTCTACTATTTAATTCTCATTAGGATTGCAAATGGCTTTTTCTAGCTTTTCTTGAAAGAGAATCAAAATTTTCCTTTCATTTCTAGATAGAACTGGAAAGGCATGGCCAAATTCACTGACAGGCCTAGTATAACCCCATACCACCAACATGAATTGTTGGTAATTTGTCAGTGTTAATACAGGTTACCTGTTTGAAAACAAGCTGAAGAGTCATGACTCAAAAGATTTTTGCTTAAAACTGGTGAGTTACAAGATATTTCCTTTTACAAAAGATCAAATGAATGCTTACTGACAAATTCTCCACACAGTTTCTAATCTGGAAAATCAATACTGATTAAGAGCTAAGCTAGTTTTTAAATCAAAAAAGTAACAGACAGCTACAAAAATATCGTTGTGAATTAAATACACATATTAAATGTTTAACAGTGCAAAATGTTGAGATGAAGCATATGGAATAATGGCTGCAACATTTACAACAGTTAGTTTTAATATAATTTCTAAAAAGTTCCTGAGTTCCTGCTTATTTTTACGGCATATAGATGGAATCTGTGTGTTCTTTATTCAAAGAACTGCAGATGGTGGTTTTATGTTGAGTGTTACTTGCGTGCTTATCACTTGTCCATTCCTCCCCATCAGTGATGGGATCAGCCTGCTCTGAAGTCTCTATTTCTTCCTCTTCACTTTGTTCTGCATTGTCTTCTTCAGCACCACTAAGGGTCTTCCCGAGCTGCAGTGTCTCCATAGTTCTCTGGGTCTCTGAAACCCAAGATTCAATTCTGCTATTAAGCTGAACTTCTACAGAAATTGGTTCATGGGCATAATCCTCATCATCATCATCTTCCTCTTCCTCCTCCTCTTCCAGCATTCCTGGCACAAGAGTACTGGTAGTACTGGTCATGGAGGAATTGAGAAGATCTCGGCAGCTGCCATCTAGGGATCCTGTTTCTGTACTCTGCTGTGAGGCCCATTCCAGATTGTCATCTGGTTTCACCTCATCTTTGTCACCTGGGGTGGATTTTCCGTGGTTTGTTGCTGAGGTAGTGCCAGTTGTAGCCAGAGATGGCTGTTTATTAAGAGTGGTTTTTTCCATTTGGCCATTACCAGCTTTTTCTGGTACCGCAGCCTTGCACACGGATTCTCTCTCATTTTCAGAGGTCTCTAACCCATCAGATGTTTCCACCATATTTCTCCAGTTTGTTTCTACAAATTTCAAAAAAGTTTAAGTAGAAAACATTAATTCTTTGTATATAAAAATATTTCTCCTGAGCATGCCATAACAGCCTAAATAACAATACAAGCTAATAATTTGAATATTATTCTATGCTTTCTAGAAAAATTTCTACTAGAAAAAAAGAGGGAGAATGGAAGAGGAGAGACAACAAAAAGAGCTGTGAATAACCTTGGGTTTTTACAGTACCCTGAAACAGACATTACAAAGTCAAAAGTTTGTCCCACTTAGTTTCCTCTGTAAACAACAAATGTAGCACCGAGTGTAGTCAAAGAGGTTACTCTCAAGTATAAATTTAAAGAATATTGCCACCATCTTAAGTCATTAATTTAAGGATTTCTTAAAGGTTTAACACCTGAAATGAATTCAAGATACCACAAAAGAATTGACTAGGAAGATAGCATTCTCTTTAATTCACTCTCAGATTAAAAAAAAGAAGTCTTTAGACTTCTGACAAGCATTCTCCCTTTTATATTGCTTTTCATCTGGGCTTAAGCAACTGGATAAATGAACTCTCCTTTTGCTCAAAGCAGAATCCATTCACTGCCATCTCAAGTTTAAAAATTTAAGCTACATATCCTATCTTCAGAGACCTCAAATTTTAGTTCCTGCTCTGTCATCAGTTCTTCCTCAGTCATATAATCAATTCTGTGCTATCAGTTTTAGAACAGTTCAATAAAACTGGAGAAGTCGCCTCCACTGATGTTAGCTAGCTACAACACTTCTGAAGATTAGAAATGATTGTTTTTTATATAGTTCAGAGAAAAAAATTACTTAAGTAACTGAAGACAAATCTATTTTTTCTTATCGCTGAGTATTGTAGAATACTGTTAATTAGGAAGAAAGATTGCATTTTTAGCTACATTTCACAACAAACAGCATTTGGAAAACTCCAGCTTATATTTACAAAGGTAAGTTTTAACCTACTTACCATATTCTTTCTCATTGACCTCAGATATGGGTTCAGAAATAACACTACAGAATGAGATAGCACTTGCTGCAGAAGGGTTACGAGAATGACCCATGTGATGTGGGGCTTTCTTGACATTCTTCAAGGCTTCTTCTGCCTGTTCCTGTTCCATTGCAGCCACCATGTCCCTGTAGGCTTTCCTGGCCTCTTCAGTCAGGGATACCAGCTTATTAAACAGATCCTAAGTACAAAGGCAGTTTTATCAGCAGTAACTCTTACTAATAGTTTTCACTTAAGATTACTCCTTTTAGTCCAAGAAATAGCATATGAGCCTCAAGAGTCACACCAATACCTCAGCTTCAATTAAGAATTAGTTCTTCTCTGTATTAAGTAACAAAAACACCACTCCATGTTTATGCAACTTTGAGGAGATGGACATATTTTAAAGTACTGTTTTTCTTACATTCTTAAGCCTTCCAGAGAATTTCAGATTACATTTTAAGTCTGTTTGACAGCTAGAACAAGATGTTGTGACCCAAGTGTTTCAGCACGTTCCCTCAGTACCATAAAAACTGAATTTCAAAGACATCCTAATATAGGTCAGATCAGGGCTATTATCAAAGGTGTATTAGGTGTGCTCTCAATGCCGAATCAGTTCTTTACTACAAGGAACATAATTGTTTACTCCAGCCATTTATGAGACTAGAATGACTCACCTCAGCACCCGAGTAGTTGAAGATACCCACAACACTAACAGGAACCAGCTTGTTCACACAGCGGCCAAGAGCCTTGCGGCCAAGAGCAAAGACAAATGGAATTTCTTGTTCCCGTGCCATGGCTATTACATTATATAGAGCCTCATCTAGTCCACCTTGAAGGAAGCAATTTTAAATAGTTATCTAGTCAGGTAAAGTCATCATATAGCATGATACAGCTCTCTAACCCACTTTAACTGCAATTAGTCAGTAAAACTTCAATACACACACCAGCAGCTCCTATATCCCAGAGGATAACACACAATACATTTCAACTACAGTGAGTACAGATGAAGGTGATATTTGTTGTTTGCTCTTAGTCCTGCACACAAACCAGAGTTTCAGAGGTCTTTTCTTAAGCAGAGCTTACCTGTTCTCCCATCTCAGGAAGCCTCTGTTTATACTTCTGGTGGTGGCAAAATGTGTGGGTTGGCTAACTAACCAATTCACATTACTCTTAAAGGAGTCTTCCTCAAAAGCATCCAGAACTCAGGACTCTGCAAGGTGTACTGAACACCAAATGAAGTAACACGCAGAGGAGAGTTCAGTTCCACAACAGCTACTTTTCTGTAAGCTTTTCACCCCTCATAAATGAGTTTCTTCCAGAATGGAGCAGAAAAGAATAGATGTGGAATGGTAATTACCCAGTTGGAGGCTGGAAGTGCTACATCATGCACAGTAACAAATGCTTCTAACCTTGCTAATTAACACATCTAATCAGCACAAGAAAACTGAAAACAGCTACGTGCACCACTTGTTTTTATCATTTATACCTTTTGACTGAATTTTCTCGCAGTTGGGGGATATGATTACACACTTGATCTTGTTTAGTTTCATGTGCTTCGTAACCTCACGCAACCCCATAACGAGTCTCCTCCTTGCTTTAGCTCTCGTGGGATCCTTTTGGTAAATCCGTTCCTGGAAGCTGACAAGCTCTTGCAATAGGAGAGTCACGCACTCATCTATTTCTTTACTTAGAACTTGGTTACAGTATCTGTCAGTTCAAAACAACATTCACAAGTGTCAGCATTGCTACTTCACAAACATTAGCACAACCAAGGTTTCACTGAACCTTTTTCCAAATAAAAATAATTTTACTTCCTCAGAACAGTTATTAAACTTTTACTGAAGTCATTAAAAAGATTTAGACTGCAAGCTGTAAGTTAAAAATACATCCTGAAAACATTTGTATTTGTAGTAATATCCTTTACTCAAGAAGCCAATCAAAAATATTAAAAATACAAACAAATACTCCAATAAGTGCCTCAAGCAATTGTTCTTTTCCTTAAAACATTATGACGATACATTAACAAAAAAGCCCTAATACATTAAAAGGTACTATTATAGTATTTTCACCATTCCTAAGTATTCCTTCCTTTCCCATCCAAAGCATACATAGCCTTCCTTTCAAAAATATTTTTTAGAGAATACTCCCACCTTGCTTACTTGCTGTGGCAACCAAAGAAAGTCTCAAGTGAGTATGTGTACATATAGACATATATTTGTGTACAAACACAAGTGATCCATTTAGGGGAGAAAAAAAGAAAATACTTGCAGAACCTTCTATTTCTGAAAGGGAAGCTTATGTTATTACGCTCTTAAGTCTACTAAATCTACCCACACTTAAAACACAACAGTGACTGAAGTGCAAACCTTGAATTTGTATTAATAATGCAAAACTCTTACTCTCTGAATCTCTTGCTGTGAATTTTGGTTATTGCAGAAGATGCCATTGGACTGCCTATTCCAGAACTAGCAGGTGAACCCTGTGACACTGGGGTCATGCAGTACGGAGAATTTTGACTTGCTGGAGAAAGGGAAGTATCACTAGGCATACTCAGTCCAGTTTCTGAAAGGCAATTTTGAAACATTATAAAATACAAACACATTTTGTCTGTAAAAGGAACATAATCACATCTTGTGTATTGCTCCCTTACTTTGTCCAAATTACATCTTGAAAACACTAAACATTATTCTTCCCTTCTGGAGGGGTAGGGAGAAGGGGAGAAAACAAACTGAACACACATCCACCACTCAACATGGACTGGATAAATAAGCAGTGTTTGAATATTCATTAAAATACCTTGAGCTTACTTTGGGAAATTAGTAAAACAGAAGGAAAAAGCCTGTCTGAATGCTATTACTCATTCCAATAATTCCTTACTATTTATATACATAAAATACTCAACTAACTTATTCCTAGAATACTTAGGATTTTCCCAGTTTAGTCTGGAATCCTGACAGACTCTACATTCCCCTCACTTCCACTGGCCCAAACATGTTGAAGAGATTGAAAATTCTTTGGAGTTTCTCAGTTGCTCAGAGCTGCTGCTGCAAATTGACAGTCCAGACATTGCAGCTGACTGACATGTTCAACAAACTGGAAAACCCTATTTACAGTTTGCAGCTTCTCTATCTGGAAAACTTTCACTATGTTCATCATTAAAAAGCACCGTGATCAACATGGCATGGTTGACAACAGGTCACATTTTGTTTGCTTATCAAAAATACTAGCAACTCTGACATGTGTTGGGAACATCCTCTGGAGATGACAATTAAAATGCTGTATGGAGATCATGTACTGAGAACCCACAGTGTACTGAGCCTTCCACAGCTGAGGGACAG
Source organism: Entomyzon cyanotis (assembly GCA_024500445.1). Classification (NCBI taxonomy): domain Eukaryota; kingdom Metazoa; phylum Chordata; class Aves; order Passeriformes; family Meliphagidae; genus Entomyzon; species Entomyzon cyanotis. The sequence continues at coordinate 10,133,418 of JAKEPQ010001010.1, forward strand.
AGAAGGCATTGCAGAAGAGGGTTTCAACTGCTAGTATTTCATAAAGTTAAAAAAGCTAAAAGATAACACCAATAGATTGTGTGGCATAAAAAGAGAGACAAAATATGAAAATAAGCAGATTAGTACAGCTGAGGGGGAGTGATGGGAGTCTAGAGATATAGAGACCAACCTTCCTGAGAGGCCAGCTCCTGAGACTGGTCAGCAGTCAAGTTTAAATGAGCCTCTTTCTGTTCATCAGAACCCAGAAGGCTGTGGTCAGCTGATAAACGGCCCTTCTTCTCTTCTCTCTCTTTCAAAATAATCTAGAAACAAAACCAACACCTGTCAGCATCTGAAAATTATAGAGACACCTGTAAACATGCCTTTCACTGAACATAACAAAATTAAGCAAGTTGTTTCATACCTTCCTACTCACACCAGGATAGAAGCCCTTGAAATCATTTCAATTTCCTCTTTGATCACAAAGAGTCTTGCATTGCAGCATTTTACAGATGGTATACTTAACATTCACATACTGCTATATAAATAGTACTTTCCATAGTTTAAGTACTTTCACAGCTTCTTTTCTGATAAATAGCATTCACTTATTAACAATTCCTCATCCCCATGCCTGTAAAAAAATACCTTATGCAAACATACTGGTCATCTTTGTGAAGCACCACAATAAAGACAATCCCTTCTTCAAAGAAAGGCAAGTGCAAAGGTAAGTAGCCATGGATATATGGCTATTACTATGATGTTTAATAGCAATAACATAAGAAGTATTGACAACAGAGTTATGAAACTTTTCTGAACAGGTAAATTCCTCTAACTTAGATAACAGGGAGGTCAGAGAAAGGCTTTCACACTTGCATTTTTAAGGCTCACTTTTTATATTTTACCTTCTGATCTCCACATATACTCTACTCCTTCTGCACATACCTACTTTATGACTGCATGTATATAGATATATACAAGCAATTATATCTAAATTTACTCAATTAAAAATGGTGTGTTTGCTTCAAATTCTATACCCATCTCTATAAAAAGGAGTAGGAAAATTAAAGTTAGCATACTACATTGCACTACAGATTAGGAATCAGCTACATGAAAAAACTATGTATCCTAGTGCCTATAGTTAAAAAAAGAAAACACCCTTGCAATCTATATTGAGATAATTTTTATTACCTTCAACTAATGACAGGGATATAAAAGTTACATTACTTGTGTAGATCCAAAGGACAGGACATCAGTTTAGCAGGAACTGGAGGCAGAAGCTCCTAACTCCCTTGCCCTGTGCTCATGGAAACTAGTCCTCAACTAAGAAAATACCAGTTTTTATTTTTGAAGTATGAGTGTGGGTCAGAACACCCCAAGGTTGGCATGTTTACCTTTTTAAGTGCTGTAGGGCGTTTCAGTTTTGCAATCTCTCTCTCTTTTCCTCTTTTCACTTTTGGGGCAGTCGAATCCAAAGGATTAAGGCAACCCATAGATGGCTGTCCCTTTGTTAAGGACTTTCTGCTGGCAGATTCTTTGGTATGAAAGGGAGCAGCACTGCCAACTAAATACAAGATAGATATTAGTTTCACCAAAAGACATGTCAGCTTTATTTCAACACTGTTTTCAGAATTTCCACTGAAGAATTCTCTAAGCACATTTTCCTTCCTTGGAAAAAAAGCAGTTCATAATGACAGGAAAATTACATCATCACATATTGTTGCTTCCAGATGGTTTTAAGCTTTCTTCAACTTAGCCTCACGTTTTAGGAAGCTATGGATTCCAAGAATTATTTTAATAAACAGTAAGGGGTCTCTCTCAACAACTACATGTAGGTTTATTAGTAGTTAAATGAGTATAGTAAGATAAATTACAAATATTTATCAAAACATTGATTCTCAGTGTTAAAGACTTGAACAGCTGTCAGGACAAAACAGATGAGAGAGTGCAGCATGTAGTTAAGTGGATCTTTTGCCAGAAAGAATAAAACAAGTGCTGTCTCCAATGGAAATGCCAACAGCTCTTTGCTAAGCTTTGTTTGATACAACCTTGCCAACTTGAATTAATGTTTGAACACTGCTGAAAATCAAAGCAGGTAAAGGAACCGACACACCAGAAGGAAAATGGTAACTATGTGCATAATGGTTGACTCCAGGCTACATACAAGTGCTTAGGAATGAGATAGGTTGTTCTAATCAGTAATTACAAAAATGTCAATTCTCTATTTGGCAGCAAGTATTAAAAAAGCTAATTTAATGTTGTGTTGATAAAGAAACAGCAAACAAAAAAGCATAATTAAGCCAATGTATACATTCATGATGGAACTATAACCTAATAGTCTGTGTATGTCTGGTCTTATTTTTAAAAGAACACAGTAGAACTACACAAAAAAGCAGAAAAAGCAACGTGGATTTGCAGAAAAGATACTTCCAGAATTAAATAGCTAAACAGACTTGCTATTTAGCTATTTAATTCTCACTTCACTTTTATTCTCACTTTAGAGACATGACAGACATCTAAGAATCGGAGCAAGAAAGCAGGGAATCATTGCTCAGTCCTTGTAATACAAAGGCTGGGAAAGCGAACAAAATTATGAATTGGGGTACAAAAAAACTCCAATACTGACCCCCACTCCAAAAAAAACCACAGCAGAAAGAAAAGTTTCCCACACAGGATGCTGTGAGGTTAGAATTCCCTACCGCTGGACATTATGGATGGTGAAAGCATAAGATAGAAACACAATGGATAGTTTAAGAAAAAAATTTTGTTTGAGAAAGCCTTGGGTCAGGAGACCCTGAACCATAATCAGCAGGAATAGGAAGAATACCCTAGGGAGATATCCCTCCATATCATACTCATAGGTATCCTCTCTTTCAACGAGTATTTTAAATTATCTTTTGTAGATGTTCTTTTCACATGTTCATTTCAGCACTGAATTACTCTCAGGACACAAATCCTGAGTTTTGAATAGCAGGCCTTTTAAAAGACATTTGGCCTTAGTTCTATATGGATTTTCACCACTGCACACCTGCATGCAGCTCAGAAGATGATAGCAGAGATAATTTATTAAGAAATGCATTTCTCAATCTTTCCAGGTTTTTATCATCTTATACTCAAAAGCTGAAACTTGACAGAAAGAAAAACATTTAAGATGCTCAGCTCAATCACATTCATGTTGGCACAAAATGTATTTAGTCACTGTCAAGCAGATTAGAAATACCTGTGTATGAGAGAGGCCTGGTGTTGGTGATCTGACGAGCCTTCATTGCTTGCTGCTGCTTTTCAAGAGCTGCTAACATGTCACCCAAATCTAACTGAACAGGGGTTTTGCTCTTCTTTCCAGCTGCTTTTGATAAAGCCTCCTACAAACAAGAACATCACATACAATAAACACAAAGAAATGATGCCCACAACGTTCTTTACAAAGAGATTACTGCTATTAGAGGGTAAGAGGAGCAACAGGTAACTGATTCTCCTCTTAACCAAGTGCTGGGGGTGGGCAGAGTGCTACACACTTGAAGTTTTTTCTGTTCCATGCTTATCTCTGAATACTCTTGCGCTGTTGCAAGTGCTGCAGCCAAGGCCTTCTTCTTCTGACTTTTTGCACGCTTTGGTACAGAGGTTGTAATGGGAATTGGAGTTTGGACTATATTGATTGGAGAATTCTCTGGTAAGTCATCCAACTAGAATTTTAAGCAAAATGCAAAAAAACCCACAATTAAAAAACCTTTCTCTCAAAACCACAGAACATGTGGCATTTCAGAAATCAAATCACCCAAGGCTTTGATTACCAGTATGACATCCTAATTAATTACAGCTAGATGACACAGCAAGTTAATAAAACTAGAAACTTGCTTATATTTCATTTTTGTATAGAAAAGCTATTCTATTTAGCGCCAACTATAGCTTCAGAAGGTCTTGCAGTCTGATTGCTAAATAAAGAATTTCCCCCTCCCCCCAAAGATTTCACATAGGACTTGACTTTCCTGGAAAGCAGCCAAATAGATTAAGCAGCCTATATGCACAGTTCTGCAACAGAATATGTAAGTAGATCACATACTAAAAAAAGTACCTTTCCAACAACTGCTTCCACAGCCTTAAAGCAGATGCAATTTGTTTCGAAATGAAAACAAACTACACAAACTGTAACTATTTTGAAAAACTGACACCATTACTACTATTTGCAGATGTAACAATTTTAAGAGACACCTGCATGAAAACATCATGATGTAGCAGTCCCTTCCAACTTGGGCCAGTCTGTGATACTGAGTGTCTACAATATGTATCTTACAATCTCATTAGCAGAGAAAAATCCTGGGATTTTTTTTTTTGCTCTTTTTTAAGACTGGTTCCCTGCACCACTTATTTTAATTGGCATTTCTTTAGCATCCAAGGCTGGTAACATGAACACCCCAAGATCATCACAATTACTGCAGTGTAAGTCTTGTAGCAGTCACAAAAAATAACACAAATTGAATAGTCTCAAAAGAGAATGCTTTGAAAACAAAGTAATTACTTACTACTTTGGGTGAAATCTTTTGCTGGATGCTACTACTTTTGCTGCTACCATTGTCACTATTTAGCTCTGGAAATTCATCTTCATCCTAAACAATACAGAAATAAAGAGTAAAAAGAACGGAACCAAAGTCACCTGAGAAGCATCGAGTGAAACTGCTTACGGTAGAAAAATAAACCAAATCCCTAAGTCCCACATAACTAGAAGGGATTAAGTGACACTAATAGAAAATAACAAAAAATTAGGAAAGCTTTTCTGTATTCAAGTAATAGTTTTTAAAAAAAGAAGAAAAATATTTTTTTACACACAAAAAAAATCCCATTACAATTTGACGGGATAAACCAGAGACCACACTTCTATTCACAAATGAACAGAGAAAGTTACTTAGAGGCTGCTTGTATAACTTTTCAAACACAGATAATTCTAAATTACTTTCCACAACACCCAAACACAAGTTTTTTTGTGTACATGAAAGGATCATCTAATCAACTAGTGACCTTGAGTGTACGCCTCTTGGAGCCAGATGTCCTGTAACTTCCCATTGAGAACATCACTTACTCCACACACAACTTGCACTGCTACCAAGTGGAAAGAGTTTTCATCCAACAGTACCTCAAAATACAGAGGTTCAGGACTCTGCTCCGCTCTGCTTGCCTGGCTTGCAGCTAAAGGTTTTTCGTGTCGTTTCTGTAAACTCTGCCTTCTTTCAGAAGATGTGCTGTGGTCTCTGCATCTGAAACCAGACTGAAAACAACAAACGTGATTGGCATTTTGCAATTTCAGTTTTTCAAAATGTGTATATGCATGCACATAAAGCTTTCTTGTGCCTGCCAATTAGCAACTAGGTACAGTTTTTACAGGATAAATTGTGCTTTGGTGTTTTGATTTCTTTTTTTTTGGTGGGGGTTTTCTGGTGGGTTTTTTTGGTTGTCTTTTTTTTTTTTTTAAGGCCTGCACAAACATTCTACAGACAGTACCAAATTAGTTTCAAAGGAAAATAGTTTCTAGGACAATTCTGCCTTGAGGTACAGTGAATTTGGCTGAGGCAACCTCATTTAAAACTCTTTGTGCCAGCTTTGTTTTTAAGTATCTAAAATAACTGCCAGATTTAGAGTCTAAACTGTGACTGGATGAAAGAAAGTCTGGTTCTTCCTACTCTCCCAATGCCATAAACTAACAATAGTGGCTTCTAAAGCCTCTGATTTGACAACAGGTTATAAAAAGATTCAGAACTGCTGCACTGCCAGATACAAGCATCCACAAGCTTCTTTATATAATAAACCCACAGTTACCAAACTGAAAAATTCAAGACAATTTAACAATTCCATGTAAAAGCCTAAACAAGCCAAGCTGGCTCACATATGTTTGCACAAACAGGCATGTTTATATGAAGCTCCCACTTGGGAGCTCAGCTTGCTTGTCTGCAATAACAGAGTTCAAGCAAAACCTATGTTTAAACAAAGGCAAACATTTCAGCCTTCTTTGTACCCCTCTGGATCACCTGACCCAAATACAATCTATCAAAATTAGGAAAACCACCTTCTCCTTTCTCCTCACACACTAATTACAGAAACATTGTTCCACCTGAAGAAAGTTTCACAGAAAGATATTCACGCTTTAGCATTAAAAAATTAAGTCATTAAGAAATAATAAAAACACTAAAAAATGGTATGTTAATGTAAATTTTCAAAAGAAAGTTTTGAAGATAACAGGAGTGAGATCACAGGATTCTACTCCACCACCACAGCAGAATCTTTCTTTGGAAAGTTTGAGAAATTTTTTTCTTCTGAAGTGTGAATGGGTCAGAAAATAAAGTAACTTTTCTACACCCACACTCCCTTGATTTCACAGGTTACTTTATATTTGCAATGTTCTTCCTAGGTATTTACATATAAAGAACAGGCTATAAGGCAGAAGACTGTCAAGGACAGTAAATTTTATTTTTATTTGTATTTCTATATATATAGCTCAAAAAACACAGCAGTTAGAAACATGAAACTAGACTTTGAGTTTCTATACTGTTTTCATTAAATATTTATTGTACTTTAATAATTCCTTTCAAATTCCTTGTTTTCACATATTACAAAAACCCCAAAATACTTCTGTTTAAAATAACTGACAATGTACCTGTGGATTATTTCTTTGCTCAGCTTGTCTTCCACCTCTAGAAAAGGTCTGAGTCTTTTCAGTCCAAGGTTTTTTTTGAGTTGCTTGGGAATTTACATTAGACCAACTTATACCAGCTGAAAGAGAAGTGCCATCTATGAAAAACGGAATTAGTATCTGGATCATAATGATTCATATGCCACCAGAGCCAGGAACACAATTCTGATACAAATAAAGTTCTTGGAGAACTTTATGTGACAACATTTACTTCCGTAGCTATTTTCAGATGTTGGCAGAGTCACCTTTATGGAACATTCAGGCTGCCAATAATTGATCACCACAAAGCAATAGTACAAAGGAAATCTCAGGTTCACATCCATACCAATTTCAGTTCAGCCATAAATAGCAGTCCCTGGCATTACCTACTACTACCAGACTGATCACACTATTTGGTCATGGTACATTTAAAGCTTCTAAAAAGTCTCAGTGCTTCTGAAATAGAAAATGAGAACTCCTTGGCTCTGTTACTACCCAGGTATGAACTGCAGCCCAACAAGGTAAGGATGCCTGAGGAGAAAAACCAAAACACAGATTTGTGTTTCCACTGGAGTCTCTAGCTTTTTTTGAACCCATTAAAGAAAAGCACCTGTTAATAAATCACTAATGATAGCTATACACTTGGTCATTCAGGAAGTAACAGGTATCTTAGTGGTGATTGTTGGAAATCACAGTAAAGATCCATCCTCAGAAGCATCTGATCAGTTAGAGCAGCATGCTGAAGTAGATCAAGAGGTGGCTCCTAGCAAAATGTAAAGTGAAAATACAAATGCAACCCAGGCAAATTTCAAACAGCTCACCAGTCAAGACAATGCTTACTTGTATTCATCGATGGTTCTACAACCTGAAAAGGAAAAAAACAATTATTTTAGTAACTTTCATTAGTCTATAGGCTACAAATATAGTTAAGTTACTCAGTTGTGTTTACATACATTCATTGCACAAGGATCTGTATTTCTTGAAGCCATAGCTGCAGCCTGGTTATTGCCATGCTTAGGACTACAATAGCCACTGTCACTGTCAATGTCTGCTTCACTTGCACCCTGTTCACTGGAGGACTCTGCAGCTGGGTGAGAAGTTCTCCTGCGCCTGCCTTTTGACTTCCAAAGCATTGTGGAGGCGCTCTCAGAAAGTGATTTATTGGCTATATCTGAAGGAAAGTCTTCAAGAAACAGTAAAACCAAAATTACTTGTGCAGGAATTGATAAGAGACATGAAAAAGCTACACATCATAAAAATAAATTGACAAAGCCAGTCTTGGCATTAAACCAGCACTGAATTTTAATTATGTCTAGGTCCAAATGTTATTAATAACAAGTCCTTCAAGAGCATTTCTAACAGTGGCAAAGTCTCTGCAAGAGTACCATATCACTGCAACATTACAAAGTGATATATTGAGTAGTTATCTGCAACGATCAGCACCTTTTCTTCATTATCCTTTTGATCCGCAAAGACTTCTCTTAAAAGCCACATCTAAATCAGGTCCACCCTCTTTTAGAAAAGATGACAACTGACATGTGGTTCTAGTTATTTCATACACCCAGAACTTAAGAAACAAATTACCTGTTTGCTGTGATGCATCAACCAACAAAACAATCTTTGATCTGTTCTCAGGACCTGATGAACTGGTCTCCTTCTGAGTAGCAACATTTTTCACTGGAGGACGTTTATTTTTTATGTGCATCTGTAACTGCTGTTGCTGCTTTCAAACATGAGACACACACACAAAAGAAGTTGATTAAAAGAAATGAGATACTGTGCTTCCTGTGCAAAGACATTTTCTTTATGCAGCTCTACTTATCCAATTCATAAGCAGACTTACTTTTTGTATGACTGGTCCCCTGTTACTGCTTCTGCTCCGCTGAGTGGACAATGGAAAGACCTGACCTGATGGGTTGGGACGTTCAGTGCACTCCGCAGTAACTGTACTTACAGCATTTGCTGTTTGAAAGGGTGCAGGATATGGGGTAGGGAAAGGATGGTAGAAACCCATGACCTGAGCACATGGTGCTGGCATCAGCTGATAGTAAGTATATTCTGTAGAAACAGGTGGCTGTGCAGATATTATAGGATAAGCAAGGTATGGTCCTGCAGGATTTGGGCTGGGCTGCTGCCATCTGATGTCATTGTTATATAATGGAAACTGTCTGTAGAAAAAACAAAAGCAAAGAAAACTCAGTACGTTTTCCCATCACCAAGAAAATTCAGACCTTCATCACCCCTTCAAAATCAACAGTTCCATTACAGTAAGTTCCTAGACTCCCCATACTTTAACTAGTTGTGTGAAGCAAACTGGATACAGCTACACTCAATACTGAATCAGCTCCATACTGTTTCACCACAGCAGGACCCAAGTTGGACACCCAAAGCCTTGCTTCATCCAGAGAAGCATCAGATATTCAGACAAAAAACCTCCTGACTGCCCTGGAGGATCCAAGAGCACAGCAGGTGACTTTGGGAGGGATTTGTACCAAAAAAAAAAGAGGTAACATAGCCAGGAAAAAAAGGCAACAAAGAATATGAATGGAGAAAAGCAGAGGGAAGAAAATAAGTAAAAGACTGGGGACAGTGAAACTTCATCCTCACCCATGAAGTGTCACAAGATTAAATATTGTGATCAAAAAGAAGATACAACCCACAGTCACTGACTCCTCTCAAGCCTACCAGAAGTTTCAACTCATTTAGAAACAAATCATCTTCCATGAAGATCACAACCACTTATTACCTGTTGGATGGGTTTTCCTGTACAAATGGATAGCAAGTGATCAGGTAGCTAGGGATCGGAGTTGGTTCCATGCCATTAATTCCTCCACTGTCGTTAGGAAGCGCCATTGGGATCATTAGTGTTTCTGGACCCTTCTTCTGAGGAATAAACGGTTCTACTTCAGCTGACAGCTTGACATTCTGACAGAGAAAAGGAAGAATGTCTTCATTAATTACAATCATAAATTGCTTGGGAAAATTTAGATTCATAAAGTTGTACGCAAAGTACCACAAACAGCAGGCAAATGGATGACAAGACTGCAGGATTTCTGCAGTAAACCAAGAGAGGTGGAAAACAGTTGGCAAGTGCTTACTGCACCCTTCCAATCAATGCAGGGTGTAATACAGATCACCAACATTTAGCATTTGGGTTAACCTTTACAAATGCAATACACATGCTAATTAATTTAAAAGGGACTGAAGTTCAGATCTTGCAGAGGATGTATGAGTGTGAGCACAGAACGAAACCAAATTAGCACTGTATGTGGAGCACAGTTGTGTAGGCTTTCTCAAGTGAAACCAACATATGGAAGATGTAGTAATGCCTGGCCTGCTCTACAAAATTGACCGTGTTTCCAGGCAATTATAAAAGAGACTTTCCAGCACTAAACCATAGTTTTACTGCTAAGAGATGATGCACCACAAAAGAACCCTCCCCACACATTCTATCTGCATAACTTTAACACACTTTAAAGTGTTAAGATGTGACTAAAGGTTGTCATGAAGAAGGCATGAAAGACTGCTTAGAAATAAGTTTTGCACTCTGCTTTCAACAAAAATTATCTCCCCCAATCCTGAAGGTATCCTTAGTTTAAGAAGGTTTTGCTCACATTTTTGGTTTGAAAAATGCTGAATGAGAAATGCTCCATTCAATAAGACAAGTGTAGATCCAAAGAACCCTTAAATTCTATATTCCATTATAACTTACATTCAGATGAAAATAATCTTTTATTGGTACAAAGATTTCAGCTTAATTATATGTGTCTCACGTCACCACCTCATGGAGTACCAAATCCTAAGAAAATTCCTTCTAAAGCAGAAAAGGACTCTAGACATTTTTCCTTCCTTATGCCTAAGAACTAATTCCAAAGGAAACACATAACCTGTATGAGTACATGCTCTTATTTTAGAAAGAGGAAATCCTACAAGTTTGCTGAGGACAGTCTTCTATCCTTTCTACTACCTCCAGAACATCCACATGAGCCAAAACAGATAAATGGGAGCTCTAGAAGTATCATGGCAAGGAGTCCCACACCTACCATACACTTCTCAGTCCATGTCTTTGCTCTGTGTCACACCCACAATGCATCCAGAGACAGCCTTACCATCCAATATCTGAATCTCCATGCCTCCAAAACTTATTCTTCTTAAATAAGATCACATATTGGTTTAGCAGCACAGGAATGGAAGAGATAGGAAGGACAAGCTGGAAAGTTTTTTTTTGAAAATACAGTTCTCAGTGAAAAAAAAATATGTCTTTCAAACTGACAAGACATACTGTTCTTGGCAGAAAATTATTTTTTAATTGCTGTTCAGAAAATGGCTATAATATAGAGAGATATAGATATACATGGAAGGATGTCCCTGGAAGAGTTCTTCCAAGAGCTCCCTGGAAGAGCTCAAGACCAGCTTGGATGGGGCTTTGAGCAATGTGGTGTAAACGAAGGTGCCCCTGCCCATGGAGGGGTTTGGAACCAAATGATTTTTAAGGTCCCTTCCAACACAGGGCAGTCTGATTCTGTAAGCACACATACAGAAGTATCACTACTGCTGCACAACAAGGTCTGTATTACAGCGGAAAAACACCTTATTATCAATTAAATGCATTTCTTTATCATTAGTAGTGGGTGAATATACCTTTCTTCTACAGTACCTCTTTTCCAACTCCTGAAGTTCCATTCAGAAGAAAAGCTGTGGGGCAGCTGCAGCAGCAGCACTGAACTTGTGCAACACAAATCAAATGACTTGCTCTACCCAGAGCTTCCTCTCTGGCCTTGGGCACATCCCTCAGCTGCCTCGTGACTCGCCTACCCCTCTGCAAAGCTCCAAGGCATTCTCCTCAACACAAGAGAAAAACTTTTCATAATTTTTTTTTAAAGTGTTTATGTACAGTGATCATGTAATAAGTAACAGAAATATAAACACTGAAATCCCTCCCTGAAACTATGAGGGTTTTTTCCATGCTATTTAAAGACCTTCAGGCAAAAATATTTGCTTAAGAATAGATTCAGTTATGGGCTAACCTACAAAACTAGATCATTGAATATTTTGAATCTGAAGGGATCCACAAGGATCATCAAGTCCAATTCTTTAGTGAATGGTCCATATGGGGATTGAACCCACAACCTCAGCATCATCAGCACCCTGCTCTAACCAACTGAGCAATGTAAACATTAAAGGAACACTCCAAGGGTGCTACACCCACAGAACATGCAAGAGTAAAACTGGGATGAGTGCTTTACAAACCTGGTATTCCTAAGGAAACACTGAAAACTGCCAAACAACTATTCCTAACCTGCTGGTCACTGACCTACCACAGCATGCCAGGTGAACTTTAGCCAAAATGATAATAATAAACTCTAGTATACTGGGTCAGAAAACAGTCAAAACATTCTATTTGTCATTCACATTGGGGCCAGATTTCCCATTTTAAAGATCTTTCCTGTCTGGTTGTCTGTTCGTTCCCTTATTTGGGAGATTGATGTGAAAATACAAAAATTGTTCTTTATTGCCAAGTCTCTTGCAGAACAGTCTCATTACAATGATTTCTGTGATACTGTACTACATCATCACTGGTTATTAGGATTATGAGAGAGCAGTCTTTCACATCAGGTATTAAAACCAGAGATATAACTGATCAAAGCAGGAAGCAAATGACTCCCACCTGCAAGGCTGCCATAGCAAAATATTTCTTGTTAATTCCCAAAGATAATCCCTACCTTACTTTTACATCCAAGGTGGATTGGATAAAATTTGATTTATTTAAATCTGTCCAGCAAAACTATGGTATGTTGGGGGTTTTTGTTTATTTTAATTTTATTTAAAAACTTCCACAAGACACAACACTCTATGTAATTTTATCATTTTAGGAAAATAATTTAAATTATTCTGCTTGATTTAGTTAGGTCCAAACAATTCAGAGATGCCTAAACTAGAAAGACAACTTTAATTCTTCCTTTCCTGTTGCTCAGTCTCTTATACTGGTTATGATTACTATTGCTGTGACAGAGTAATTGCCTGATATATTTAATTATCATTTTCTGTACAGCTCATAACAAGTTTAGCTTACCTGTAATGGCAAAATAAAGATACAGCACATCCTGTAATCATCAACACGTATGGGTGCATTTGAAAGTTAACTCCTTTTTTTGCTTACAGAACTTTGAGAGTGCCTGCTATTAAAAGGAATCAAAACTGCATTTCACATACCTTTTATATGCATTATACCTTAAACACTTTTCGTGTGCAGTTTACTCTGCTCCTACAGGTTTACGGCAGTTGGGTTCTTTTAATTCTTTCAAGAAACTAGTTTCCACAAAGAATTTAGTGTAAACCTGTGTTTTCCGATTTTGCATTTTGTTCTGTAATGCATGCACATATATTCACCAAAACAGCAACTGAAAACTTAAAAACCTCAGTACAGGTGTTTCAAAATCATTCTGCAAGCATGATACATCCAATCCTCAACATAACTCACATTTCATTAGACAACAAGGCCTCATTTCCACTTTGGGGTAGAAAACAGAAAGACAGCTCAAGTGTATTACCAACTAAACTAAATTAACTTCCACATACTGCTTCCTTATAGCATTTTACCAGTCTTTGAAAAGTACTTCAAGAGTTCTGTGTTAAATAGGATGTGTCTTCAGATGAGGGCAGTAAACTTTACCAAACTTAAAGCAAAAAAGGGAAACAAATGTACTAAGTAGGGCCAGACTGCTAACTAAACCAAAACATAAACAGAATTAACTGTCCAGGGTGATTCTCCAGACATCTCAGCACATTTCACAGATGGCTAGTGGTTTCACTGGACAAGTTAGGGAAACAAAAGAGCAATGCTAAGTAATTTGTCCAAAGCTATCTTAGCAGATCTTTTTAGGACTACAGATTTCTCAGCTAGGAAGAAATGTTGGCAAAAATAGACAGCAAAGGACCTCCTCTTTTTGATAAATGGCCTTCTTCCTTCATAGTGTAAGGAGAAGAAGTGAAGAAAGAAAAAAAATAAAAGAACAATCAATTTAGTATCATGTAAAGGTGCTGCTAATTTCTTATTGCACTGGACAAGCAGAAGGTATCTCCTACTGAAACTTGTTATTTCTTCTACAGAAAAATCTCTTTTGGTGAGCTACAGAAACAATAACACCAAATAAGCAGTTTGGTGGTGGATTTGGTTTTTTAAGTACTGACGTACTTAAGACTCAGTGGAAAATGCAACCAATAACAAATGAAGTAAACTCCAGAATACAAGACAAGCTCCTTTTTATTTCAGAGGCAAACAAGAAAATGCATAAAACAAAGTTCATGCAAATATATGTGAACACAGTTTCTCAGAGATTTCACCCACACAGTACAAATGGAGTGCCAAGTGCACATGAACAGCACAAAAAGGACTCATCATGCCACTGGTTTGTAACCACAGACAAGAAAGATTTGTCAAACACAAAAGGATTTGGAGGAAGGTTGCTACACTTTCCCTAATCCTTACAACAGAGAACTTGTGATATGAGCTTATGCTTTAATTGCTCTCACAGTACTGAGATTTATTCTAGTCTGCATCCTCTAAAACAAATTAGCACTTTGCCACTGCCATCAGTAAATGCAGGGTCAGACCTTAATGCAAAATTCTACGTGGTTTGATCGGGCAATCTAAAAGCAAACACTGAATGACCAAACTTATTTTTAGAGTGCAACTTTTTCATGTTTATTCAACCTTTCATATCACAAAGCTAAACAAGGCTTTATTGAAATCAACCTTTGATAACCAAACTCAATTCTAAATATAAATCTAAGTCATGCTGAAACATCAGATTTTCAATCAGTGCCCTACTAATGGAAGCACACCCCTTCAAAAGAAACCAAGATTTAGACAGAAGTCTCTTTTGTAGATATCCCTAGTTTCAATTTACAAAACGTTTTGCAGTAGCTCATTACATATTACAGTCCAACAATTACAAGTCTTTCAAGACAGCATATATACTGAAGAGCTCCTTTGTTTCCTATATAAAAGCTACTGTAGTCATCAACAGCTGCAAAGACAGAAGATGACACAAGCAGGAACAGACTGGTAAACTTTGTCCTATAGTTATAGCACTGTACGTTTAATCTTAGAAAAGTTTTTGTTCATTGTAGCTTAATGTCATTCAGCATTTTCCATTAAATAGGATCTCTGTCATCCTGCTCTCAGAGGAGAGCTCTTAGATATCAATCTCACCATTTACAGGGTGAGAAAATAGACACAGATGCCACATCTCAGAGGGCTATAATAAAATCAGCTGTTTTACTGTCTCAAAGTCTGGAAACAAGAAGTCTCATCCCAAATGTGAAATAAAAACATAGCTCAAAGTTTTGGATTTTTTAAAAGAAAAACAGTCTTGTTTCTGTATTCTGGATTTCATAATTTAAACACCATGTTAGTAGTAAGGCGAGTCACAGTTCATCTATTTTAAGATAAACTTTACAAATATGGAAGTCATTGTTTCTATAATTAGTTGCTTTCTAAGTGGCAGATACCTCAGGAATGGTAAATATGCAGTCCGACTGGAAACACCAGCAGCAGGCCATTTAATGAAGCACAAAATTTAATCCTCCCTATTTACATTTAAGATAGTAATTTCAACACAGCACTTAAAGCAAATACACTATGAAGTGAGTCTTTCCCTTTTCCTTCAGCTCATAAAAAGAGAATCATGCATAATTCTCTTCCCTTTCACAGGATTAAGTATCATGATCAGAACACAGCAAAGCTAAATACTTAACATTTTTACCTATATATAGGAAATATATATATATAGGAAACAAGCAAGTGGCAGAACATGACAAGCTGGCATGTTTAAACTCAAAGCCAAAATATTCTAAGAAAAAAAGGGGGGGAAAATAAAACTTAATACTTACATAAAGCTTGTCCAAAGATAAAAAAAGCTACCAAAAGGATCCTCTTCACTCACCTACTTTATGGCATTTAACAGTAAAAACAAACTTCTAAACTCATGCTATCCATACGAAGTAATATTTGAATGCTTTATAGACAGTGTACTAAAAGGATTAATCCAAACTATTTATGCAACACAGTTTCCCAATCTCCACAAACTAGTCAACGATAAATAATTTTGTGCTCAAACAGTTAAGATACTCCTGGAATTGTATCGATAACATTTAAATTCACCAGAGAACATATTCTAAAATAAGACAATACAAAACTCCCACAAATTCCAAACTGTTCTGCATTTGCAAGGTTCAAGAGAAAGTAATGTGCAAACAGTACAGGAAACCAGACATTCTCCAGTTGGCCTCAGCTGAAGAGTCTGCCATGGCTAAGAAACACCAAAGGAAAATGGATAAAGAGCACAAAACATTGATTAGCTCTACTTCTATGGCAGCCATACTATCAAGCCACCTGTTGAGTGGTCAGGAATAGCAGAGGCAAGCAGAACAGGCTGTCTTTAAGCAATACTAAAACAAAACACAGGTCACTGATTTTGCAACTTCACCTGATTTCCCAACTGTACTAAAGGCACCAAATGTCTTAATCGCAGGGCAAGACAAAAGTATTAGACTGAGAAAAATCAAAGCACAGCAGTACCTTTGAAAGGGGAAGTGGTTTCTCTAGTTTTCTATCATATTCTGCCTAAACAGAAAGAGCATCAGAGGTCATCTGCTGAGTTCTCTCTCTTGTAGGAAAATAACCTACATTTAACTACTGAAACCCATGGGCTTTTTAATGGGAACAGTTTTGTTCTGGTGTAGACAGAAGTGAATGTACACACCCACTACAAAAATCACAACTATTCCAATCATAAAATAATTGGTTTTAAACAGCTTAATTCTGTTTTCATCTACGTCAGCTGCCAAAATATCACTGAGCATATTATAACAAGTAAAGTCATACCAGAATTTGGGTAACAGAAACCTTAAAAGGCAACCCAAAAGGAACATCTTTTCATCAATTAAGTGTCCAAATGATCTTGTGACATGAAATCTCATACTGATTCACTAAGCCAATGCCACAAAACTGTTTACCCACCAAATCCATTTGTGATCTTCCTTTGCTCTTGAAATACCACACTAACATGGTACAAATAGCCCTAGCTGCTCATACTCTAATTCCACAGCAGTTACTCCTATAAGCACATACAATTCCTATATTGTGCCTGATAGAACATTCCTAGGGAAAAGAAGGAGAGAATGAGTACTGCTAATGCACATTTGCAAGCATTAATATTCATCTATCAGATGTCATGCAGTACAGGCACAGAAAGGAGCCCAAATAAAGAAAAAATGAAATGGCTCCCAAAACTGATGCAACCTTACCAAACACACTGGTAAAGATGATTACATTCAATTCTTACAGCACAAAAGGCTCAAACCCAAAGCATCGAGGAGTCTCCTAATCAATATGCTACTGTATAATGAGAAGACAAAAGCAACAAGATTATTGGATCATTTTAGAAACTCATCAGGTATTCATTGTTTGTCTGCCCAGAAGCCTTACTAGTGGATAAGGAACCAACAGGACCAGAAATGCAGCAAACAGAACAAACAAGAGGATGATTCCTGCTTCAGAGCTTAACTACACCTCCAAGTTGACATACTGCACTTAGTTAAGACAATCACCCAGAATCAACACTTTATACTGTAAATAACACAACAACTCTTCATTTTCATGAACTATTTTGACAGATAAAAAGAATGGTTTGATAAGGGCATGTGTGTGAACCTCCAGTACTGAAGAGCTCAAGCAACAAGGAATAAATATTTCACAAGTGTACTGCAGTACTAATTACAGATGAAACAAAGGGGGGGGGGCAGAAAACCCACACCAAAATTCAGTATTTTAAAGCAAAAAGTACTACAGATTGGACTAATGTAAATTTCACAGAATAAGATCTGTGAAAAGATCTGACTTTTTCTACATGAAGGCAAATAAAAAGAATGGAAACCAAAAATAATTTAAAATCATTATCACCCCAGAAAGCAAGCCACAGTGGGAGCCATCCTGTAATAAGACACACTGTTCACTAACTTCCGTAGATATACGTACAGAATGAAAAGCAGTGTATCTTTAGAGAGTGCATTATTAGTCATTATCTACTTTGGTACAGGAACCTGTGTTATTTTATTCCTTTAACCCTACTATTAGAACCCCTGGAGACGCCAAAGCTAAAAACTAGGAAACAAAGAGCTGTAAATCACCGATTTTCAACACATTCTGCTGAAACAGAAGCTTAAAAGTAACATCAGGCTGGTACAGATGACATCATTCATTTCGGATCTTTTAGAATCACCTCCTGATGATGAAATGTTTTGTTGCACATATGTAACAAACCATACCAACTCTTAAGTTGCAGCTTAGGTTTTTTCACACCTACACTTTAAAAGGTCTTAAGAATAACGCAAACTGATTACCTCGCAAAGCCAAGCTTAATACAGAACAAAAAAACATAGCGACCTGTAAAATTAGTGAGCTACACCCAGTGAGCTATGAGGAGCCCATCAGCTGTGTCCTGTCAATGAAAACTTCAACCCGACCTGACATTTACAGCATTTCAGCAAGAGTCACACCTCAATTGTGCTGCTAAGTTCTCACAAAAACCTGTTTCCTTCTCAAGAAACCAAACATCTACTAATGACCAGGCGAGTTTAAACTACATGTCACTAACTGCAGTGACTCCCTAAGCTCGAAGCAAAGCCTGAAGGAGCAGGAGGGAGAAGAACAGAGGCGGGTTTACATTCCCAGGGGAGCACTCCCGGTTCGCAGCTCCCCGGACAGCCGGGCCGGGCGCGGCCTGACGCCTCGCGCCGGGGAGGGACACACGGCGCCAGGGACACAGCCGAGCTCCGCTCCAGCCCGGAGAACGCGCTGCCCGCAGCTCCCCCGGGCCGCTCTCCGCCGGGCCGGGTCGGCAGCCCCTCACGGTGGGTCCCGGCGCCCCCGCCCCGCAGGCCTCGAGCCGCGCCCCGCCCTGCCGTGCCCTGCCTTGCCCGCCGCTCCGCTGCTGCCCACGGCCCTGCCGGGCTGACACGGCCGGGCCCGCTCCGCTCCGCTCCGCGCCTCACCGCCGCCCCTCCCGCCGCGGCCGCTCGCCGTCCCCTCGCACCTTGTCCGCTTTGTCCATGGCTCCAGCTGCGCCGGGCGGCGGCTCTACTGAGGGCGGCGGAGGGCCCGGGCCGCCTCCCCCATGGCGCTGCTTCCCCGCCGCGCTCCGCACACGCCCGGAGCGGCGCCGGCCCCGCTCGCGGTTATCACGGGAACCGGGACCGGCTACGCCACGGCCGGGGCGGGACGGGCGGTGAGGCGGGGAGGGACCAGCTGGGACGGAAGCCGGGCGGGCTCAGGCCGGGAACGCCTTCGCTCCCCCCTGCGGCGGGCGTTCCCCTCCCGCGCTGTGCCGCCCGAAAACAAGCGAGGCCGCGGTAGCTGCGCTGCGGAAACCCGCGGAATGAGCGCGGAGAGCGTTGTTCCCCCAGCCCGGCCCGGCCCGGCCCGGCCCGCTCCGCTGGGCAGCCAGGGCCGTAGGTGCGCTGCGGGCCAGCCTGCTCGGGGCGGCGCCGGGGAGCCTCGGGCTGCTGTGTCCTTGAAATTATCTGGAACACCGAGGGAAAAAACCAAACCCTGTGATTTATTCAGAGGCAGAAATCTAAAAATGTCGCAGCAGCGTCTGGAGGGCCGGGCTGAAGCGGGTCCTGGTGTGCGGGATGATTCTGAGACGTGGGGTTTGGCACAGCTTGTGTGACGTTCCTTTATTTTGCTGCCCTGGTTTTAACATGTGGTTAATGACGAGTAACGCCATGGAAATCCGTGAGAGCGTGTTCTCCCCGAGCCTGGGGAGTGGAAACCCGTGCAGGAGCTGGTGCTGCACAACACCACCTGATCCCGTGTGCTCTGCAGGGATGTCCCGCACTTCATTAGCTAACATTGCTGCCTTGGGTGTCATGGAAATGAGGGATGATTTATTTACAACTTGGTTGATTCATGGCAAGGGGGGAAAAGCGGAACTAGACTAAGTACCTTTGTGAAAGAAATACACAAAGGATACCCCAGAACAGACTCTTGAGCACTTCCAGGTGAAATACATTATAAATGTATTACGTATTAATACAAGAATCAGCTTTCTGCTTGGTAGAGGTTCTTTTGAGGAATAAATGGTTTGCTTTTCAAAGAAACGAGCAAGCCTGTATCTGATTGACAGAAGTAAAAGCTATCAAGAACGTCTCTACAAAGCAATCTTGCTATAGCTTCCTAATTGAACCTTTATAATTATTTAATCTTTCCAGATTTATGTTCATGATACCACGTAACAATGTTTTCTACTTCATAAAAATTTTATTTCTTGGATAAACCCACATAATCCCTTTGTATTTTCTTAAGAGTTGCTCTTCACCTTTAGAACTTCATATGTACCATATGGGATTATTATGCATTGCGCAGCAAGATCTCATCTTGCAAACAGATGACATGAACACAGAATTGTGCAGACTCTCGCTGCCTTCTGTGCTATTCCATCCACATCAGCAGGATCACCATCTAAGTGTAACTTTTGCCTAGATGTCTGTAACATTACTTATGTTCTGTGAGTCAAGTTTTCATGAGGTCGCAGTACACAGAATCATAGATCCCATGGAGCATATGGGAAAGGGAGTGGGTGAGGTTGCAATCCCAATTAAATTTGACTTTCGAGTTTCTGTTAACTTCAGTGAGGACAATGTTTTATTACCAATGAAGAGGAGACCTGCTGCAGTGCCCTAACTGGTACAGAAACTTCATGTGAACTGGAGAAGCTGCAGCACTTGTATGCCTTCTATGCACTTCTGTATCCCAGCACTTTTCTTGACAAGATTAAATGCCAGCAGAACTCCCACAAGTGTTTGTAACACTGGAAAGCCATTCCAAGGTGGTAAGACAGACTAATTTGAGGTTATGAGGTTAT
Source organism: Entomyzon cyanotis (assembly GCA_024500445.1). Classification (NCBI taxonomy): domain Eukaryota; kingdom Metazoa; phylum Chordata; class Aves; order Passeriformes; family Meliphagidae; genus Entomyzon; species Entomyzon cyanotis. The sequence goes on from JAKEPQ010001010.1 coordinate 10,153,980, forward strand.
GTTCCCAGGGGCTTTTACACAATGAGATTTGTTATTTCAACACAAGAAGTCACGAAAGTTAAACCAGGGATTAAGCTGGTTGTACACAGAGCTTTCAGCTGATGCAATGGAACAGCATTTCATCAGTAATTGATGAACTTAAATATGAGATGGAAATCTACAGATAAATAATTACGAAACATAAACCACGTAAACTTAACCTCACTTAACAACAAATCTCTACTGAGCCAAATGTATTTAATTTCCAGTAGTTGAATGTATTTTGCTTATTTGTGTGAAATTAGGTTGATTTATTTCAAACTTAATCACTTTTCATCTGCAAATGATGTGGGAGAACTTGCCTGACTGGACAGAAAACAGTGAAAAAATCCCACTGAAACAACTAGAACAATCATGTTCTTGTATTAGCACACCAGTGTTTTAGTGTGGAATGCAGCTTAATTTGTTCAAATTGGTGCTGACCATGGAATATATATTATGACATTTGCTTAAGATAGTTGCTGTGTTTTTAAAAAATAATGACTCATTATGGCAAGGCTGTCCATTATGAAATTCTTCTTTTGTTCCCAAGATACATACCAACAGAAAGGTCACACTTGAAAGGGCTGTTATGCACACTCAAATAACAAGAATGTCTAAGATCTAAATTGGGCAGTGATTCAATAGACATCAGATCTACATAAATCTATACAATATACATAATACAGAAAGTCATGTTGGGTGACCCGAGTGGCCACTCGGGTGAAAGAAACTCAAGTCTCCCATAAAATTTAACTGTGTTATTACCAGAAAGAAAAACAAACCAAAGCACTCAGAACCAGTTATGTTAGATCCTCTATCCACAGCTATCACAAATATGCCAGGGTATCTGGTTACAACATCATCATCTTGATCGAGTCTTGTGTAAGAGAACTCAACAGTGTTACAGTTCTTAAGGAAGCCATCGAAAAATTCTAAAAACCCTGCTGAATTTAAACACACTTGTAAGGGTCCAGTTCTCACATCTGGCAGTTTGTAAACAATTACTGTTACTTCTTGGTTGCAACATGGAGTACTGAATAGTTCATAAGCAAAAATGATGGTTGAACTCAGCAGGTTCTGACTGCAATTTTGCTAAGTTTTTGGCTTTATTGCTGCATCTGCTGGGTAGTGGAGCTATCCTTCCTGAACACAATGGAGGACACAGATCAAATGAAGAAGAAAATCTAGGTCAATATGAAAATAAAAAATGGGAGTCTAAACCAAAATATCTCAGCAATATGGAAAGGCACTTAGTAATGACTATTCAGAATTCAAATCACAGAATGACAAGCAAATCTAACAGCACATGTGTTAGATTAGAGCCCTCACTTACATGGGCTCTGTTTACATCTAGTGGATACAAAGTCCTACGAAACACGTAAGGATGTGATTACAGATGTCTCACTGAAATCAAGGCAGCTTCTTATATTGAAAGCTGAATATATATATAGGCTTAATGGCACTGGCATGGAAGTATGAAATAAGGGCTGCTCAGTAACACCCTCCACTCCAAGGTCTAGGCAGGCTCAGACTGAGCTCCATGGCAGTGGCACCAGCTGAGCAAGGACTGCAGCAGCACTGGTGGGGCTGGAGGCTACCATGGTGAGCAAGTGGAAAAGGCAGTGGGCATGAAGCACACTCCAAAATGACATTTTTACTGGTCTGCAACTAAAATCTTCAGCATAATTAGTGAAAAAGACAAGGACAGAAAGAAAAGCATGTCTTGGCAAATAAAACTGTATCTGGTGACGTGACATGTGGTGTCCTGCACAGGCAGCCATGGGCAGACGCAACAGGGAACACAACTGGAACCAAGTGGGAAGGTGAGCTGGGAACTGTTCCAGGAACCTGAGAATCACAATTCCAATAGCAATATATGATTATTACCTGGCAGCAGCCAGAGTGAGCCCAGCACTCCCACCAAGAGCAGCTGCAGAGAGAGAGGCAGCAGAACCAGCCAGGACAGAACTGCCATGCAACTCTTTCTAACACGGCCAGGAAGGGATGAGCCTTGCCTCTTGCTGTAATGCTTACACTTACTACATCTAAAATTTAGCACTACATATGCAATTATTCTAACACAGATAGTTTGCAATCCACCTTACCACACAAAGGTATTTAAGATGGTGATAATCCTTTCTTAGTACCTTAATTAACACTTAACTAGTTGACTAGCTTGTAATGTATTTTACCTAGTTCACTAACCTGGTTCTAAAATACATTTTTAGCACTTTGAAAATAATAAAGTAACAGCTACACTTTTATGTTTAAAATCCACATTAACATCTATATATGGAAATTTAGTTCCAATAACTGCTGTATTTTCAAGAAAGCAAGGGGTACTGTCCCAAGTGGTGTCATTTTACTCTACTCCATACATACATAGTTCCTGCTCAAGTAAGTTAATTCACTACCTCTCAAAGACAAAAATATGAAAATACAATCTTCAATTACAGACAATATTTTACAGCTGACACCGCCTGAGTAATTACGAAACCAGAGTTTATTTACAGACTACAATTCAAATATCTTCATTATATTATTCTGCTGGGTGTGTTTCAGCTGCCTTGCCATTTTTCTGGTGTTTGCTGTTGTTGTTCAATGTATTTTTAGGCCTATTTAAAAGGAAAATGAAATCAAATTGGTTTCAGATCCAATAGAGTACGACTTCGAGATGCACAAAGAATACATTCTTTCAAAGTATGTTTGATTAAAAATAATAATAAAAATCTAAAATGCAGACATAGCACCCAGATTCTTCTGGATTTGCCTGTTGCTCAGTTTTAATGCATAAGCTGCCAGCAACTTAAAAGAAGGGTTTATATATACACAGCTTAATCACTGTTGTAATCTTACATAAGATTACAACAGCTATTAAAATGTTCTTTGGCAAACAGTGTTATGGTAACTAGCTAAGATGCCAATTTGTCTTGGACCAACAGCAACAAGAGGTGTATAAAAGCCACCAAGAAGTTGTGACAAGTGTGGCTCTGACAATTAGCAACAATTGCAGAAATTTGATGATTGGACCCAAGACTGAGAATGCACTGAGGTTGCTTACCACATTTCAAACAAACTGCAGTGCAATAGTGTTCCTTGGGAAAAAAAAATCATTTGCCCTCTTCCTTCAAGTGCTTGTTCACTTTTCCTGAGGAGACAGAAATTACACCAGAGCCAGATCTACCAGGGACTATAGGTGGGCTACAGCAACTGTTTGTGATTTCTGCTGCAGTTGTATGACAACAGCTCCTCTCTATTTCCCCAGAGAAAATCCTCATCTTCCAGGTTAAGAATTATGAGAACTCAGAAAAGGGGTAGAATCCCTTAGGGATTATATAAATCTTCCTTATGTGCCTAGAGCACAGATGCTAAGGCACTGTACACAAATGAGAACTGAAGTATGCCAAAACACACAACCATTTCTTAGAGGTAGACTGACACCTTTTCTGTCTGAAAGCATTGCTAGCCCTCACTATTCAGACTGAGTCCTTCACTAGTTGGACTACTGCTACAACAATTAGTCCTTCAGAACAAACAGATAAGGGAACTAGATGGACAGGACAAGATTTACTGCAGTATTCCCATTTCCTTCTTGAAAAACATCAAAAAATGCCTCCCTGACATAGCTGGGATGGAAAAGGTTACAAGTACAACAGACAAAGCCAAGAAGACTTTTTAAAAAAATTTCACTGATTGTGAGTTTATGCACAGTTCTCTTTTTTCCCCTCCTCTAAAAGAGAGGAGTTGTTCCATCCCACAGGAAGGGAAATGGCAGAGAAAGAAAACCTGCTTGAACAGCTGTCACTGTCCCCTGTCTCCATGGGAAGGAGAACCTTGAAATAGCTGTGACAATCCCTTGTCCCCATGGGAGGAAGAACATTGCAAGATTTGCTATCCAAAATAAAGTCTCTGGATCTGTAGGTAAGGGTACCAATGACTGTGCAGTGTTGTTGAGTTCAACTTTGCATCACCAGGTATTACTGGAATTTTCAAAGTAAAAACTATGCTACACATCACAGGAAAGGAAACAAAATATAAGGTGCTTTAGTCAAATGTTAGCTACAGATTTTACAAAGGGAAAAAAACTTCGCTTAAAAAATTAAATTTTACTATTAAGTAAGTGGATAAATTAAAAACACCAATTGGTAAAAAAAATATGTGAGTGAAGAAATGCTCACCCAAGATTCAGCATCATGCTACTCATGGTACACATTAAGTTTTATGGTGTAAACACTAGGAACAAAAAAAATCATTTGCCTTGACAAGTGAAGTGCAAAATAATTTTCTAAGGGTCATAACTATTCTTCAGATTGAAGTTAATTTTATCCTATTTAATTATACCCCGTTACCAATTTAAATCCTGCCCTAGAACATTGAGTTTACCACACTGCCTTGCATGGATGTGATGGACATTTCTAATTTATTAGGCTTTTTCATTATTTTTGGGGTGTTTTAATTACTCTATGTATGTATTTTTCCTTCTACTGTTACAATGTCTGTGTGTGGCACTGCATGTGTACCATCACACACTACTCTCAGCTTTAAAATGGAATACTGGCAGTTAAGGAAAAATGGACCCTTTTTACTATGTTTCTGAGACCTGCATGAGAATTTTTCTGTTAGCTCCATGCAGTTTGCTACAGGAATAATATTTGCTGTAGTCAACACTGTATTTTAGAATGATCTGATGATCCCAAAATCTTAGGACACAAAAGGCATGTGGCTGTACTGTGGTAGGACTTGAGGACTTGAATAGCAGCTCTGAAGGGACTACAATACATTCAAACATTTGAGACAGAACAGATTCCTTTACCACCAAGGTCACTGTTCTTGGTCCCCACTCCATACACACAGTGTCATTTTATATACACTAAATCTGCTGCAAAAGACCACAGATTAGGCCAAGAGAGATAATAATCAGGGTCTGCATCTCTGTTCCCAGGGTACTGCTTGGAAAATCTCTGTTCTTGAAGTAGCAAAATAAAAACCAAGCATATACCTGAGAGATGCCAAATACCCACCAACATAACAAGACAGGACTGATAATAGTTTGGCATCTTGAAGCTACAAGTCAGTTAGCAAGACTGCTAAATGTCAGCTCTTTAGTATTTATGTTTCACTATTTCAAGGGGAAAAAAAAAGAAAAATCAACAGCACACATACCAAGGGGTTTGGACTTAGAATCTCCATATTGTCCTTCACACATGAGATGACATCAAGTAATACCTATTTTCTTTTTAAAGTAACACAAGTAAAATTCAAGTATAATGAAAGCACATCAAGAAACAAACTGTACAATTTCTGAACTGCACTGTTTATTTTGCTGCTTGAAACCTAAGTGACAGTATGCCACTATAATTATGGGGTTTCTTCTAAACCTTTACTACACTGCAGGTACAGAAATATATGGACACATTTTTGGAGAATTGACATTTTGCAAAATGCAGCAAACATTTCAATTTATACATGAGAAAAGGAAGTGTTCAAAAGGGTATGCATTTCAAGTTATTGCAGGTTATTTCTGTGAGAGAATTTCTGCAGGTAAAACATGTTTAAATTTAACCAACAGTAACGTGTCAGTGTATTTAAAATCATGACAAAAATCTTCTCTCTGGTCATTAATTGCCCCTTGACAAATTACTAGGATGTTGTATATTTAGGGCAAGATGTCAATACAGCATAAATCCCGTGGCATTTTGGTTTTCTTCTGGAGATTAAAGCTGTTTTTTTCTTGGGATAAATGCAGCAGCAAAACACAAACCAGCTGATCAAAAAAGCACTTCTGCCATAACTCCAATAATTTCAGGGCACACCAACCGACAGTAGTTTTGCCATTCCCAGTTCTTTTAAGGTTTACATCACTGCACTGTTGCCTTAAGTAGGTTTGTAGAAGCTTGTTTTCTGTTAGGCCAGCTTGCTGACTACAGCCTGGTTGAGAGAATTTAGTTGGTTGGTCCATTTATCTAACGCAGTATAACGTGCACCACCTCTCTTCTGATGATCCAGTTCTAGGAGCTGGTTGACTTGATCAATTCGGCCATGTATAGTGCTAGAAGTAAATAAGTAAAAACTATCAGTTGCTGATGGACATGGAAATAGGAGCGAACAAGAAATCAGAGGTAAAATAAGAGGTCTTACACAAGAGAGGCATAAAGTCCATTTCAGAATTCAGCGCTTCTATAATTATTGCCCTGGGTAGAATTGCCTATTAAGCTGTCATCGTGACTGGAAATCAAATGGACTAATTCACTGGGCAATTTGTATTTTATCTGCTTAGCTATGACCCACACAAAATCTGAAGCAATATGAGATAAAGAGTTCTTGAAAGTCAAAGAATCATGAAAAATGGAGATTTATGTAAAAAGAAATCAAATAATATAAGCCCATGAATAGATTGTATTTTCCTAGGGGATGTAACAAGTTACCCTCCAGAAAAATAGATTTTACAAATTGTAGTTAAGTTATTCTAGTTAAGGAAAGCAGACTACCAACCTGTCAGCTTGAAAACACACTCAAAAATATACATGGGTATAAGCAGCAATTAAGAATAACAACTTTCATAATTTCATAATAATTCAGGAAATTCCTTATGTAATTAAAAATTAAAGTAAAAAGATGCCACACAATCTCTCTGTGTAATTTTCTTGGCTCCCATCTTTCAAACATACTTTACTGCTCAGAAACCAAGCAAATCCAAAGTCAGCACCATTACCTTTCACTTCTAGAACCAACCAGTATTATCAAAATGCCCCAAAATACTGTTTTGTTGATTCTTCTACAGTTTGATTATTTTAAAGTAATCAAAGATCAACAATCAAGTACATACTTATCCAATATGCACTGCACAAGCAAGCTTTCCACATCAGCTACATCTATGTTTAACTCCTGAAACAAAAAGAAAACTCATTACTCTGCTGCCATGTTTTGCAACATTGAAACTCTCCGATCTTTATTTTCATATATAGAAGTTGGTTTAACCTCTGTTTCTTACTTTTCAAAAGTAACAATTCAATCATAATCTATCAAGCAAAAGACCTTCACCCAAAGGACACATGGCCAAGAATTAAGAGACCAGTAACCTCTCAGAAAAAGCTGAAGAGGCTAAAGCAAGATTTTGGGAGCTCCAGAAATGAGTTCCTTTACTGACTTACTGAAAAAATAAACAGATAAAAAATATCCCAAACCAAACAACAACACAATAAACCACAACCACAAAAACCCAGGAAATAAAAGAAGACAATAATTATCAGAAAAGAATGGATCTGCACCCAAAACCATGTAGAGATGTAATTGCATCTTCTGGCTCAAGCAAGCTCTACAAGTGCTAAGTCTAGTTTAAAAAAAAAAAGCATACTGAGTTCTAAAGAGAATTCAAGGATAAAAAATAGGCATTGCTAATACTTCGTGACATATGTTGTAATGCTGTAAATTTTTGCAAGCAAAATCACAGACCCACAGGAGATGGAAATAGTTATATATTATCACTGGGTTTTTATTTTGTTCTTTCCAGATTAGGCAATGAAATCAGTGATTCTATGGTAACAGTTGGTTTGTTCTACTACCACAGTTCTGTAACTCATACAACACAAACATGTGAAGATAGCTTATGAACAAAAGGAATTAAAGTTTGAATTTTTACGTTCATAAAATTTATGTTTAAAACTACATTTTTAATTATACAAATTTCACTTTTTATAATTTTCTTCAGAAATGTGATTTTCTACACCAAGTAGAATATGGTAGTTGTGTATTTTAGAAGTACATCATAGTACATATTATAAAAAGCATTTGGATGACACTTGAAATTTACATTTTTGCACTGCAAAGCTGCCAGCAATGCATCAGTAATACTTTATGGTTTAGTGTATATTTTAGATGCTCTATTTCTGAAAGCATTGTATTTATTTAGAAGCTTTTATTCACAGTTAATAATTTACTTAAGCAAATGCAAGGCTCCACTGACACATACCTTAGAAATAAAAGGAATATGTATTCTTGTGTAAGGCTTAATTAATTTTATAAGCACTTGTGTTCTGATGTTTCGCAAAAGCTCTGTAAGAGAAGAAAAAATAAACACTGTAAAAACAACTGTTTTGAAATAAAGATGCAATACCACTCCATATAGAAAGATATACTAAACACCATGATCTTTTAAGGTAGTAATTCAGTGGGTGGGGAAGCCCAGCAACATAACAAGGGCCCTCCTTTTCCAGGGATCCAAGCAATATGTAACTCTGAAGGTGGACAGACAGATAAAAACCCCTAGATCCATTTTTACTTGGTTAAACAAGGACTGTTTATATAATTAAATACCACTGAACACCAGATTATGTGTCTTGATAAAACTAGGGAGATTAAAACAACGAGGCAAGGTATGTAAACATAACCATGAACATGCTGTGTATCACCACAGAGTGCAAATGATGAGACATCAGTAGCATATAAGGAGTGGCACTCAAATTTTCTTCAGTGCCTTGGTTCAGCTGTCCTTCTCTTGCTCTCCAGTTCTCTCACACCTTCCTCCATAAGCATCCATCTCTGATCTTACAGAGTCTCCCTACAAGACTTTGCAGCTCACCAGCAGTCAACATGGAACAGCAGTAGTGGGTTATATTTAGCTTCCCCTGCTGTTTGCCCTGTTCTCTTTCACAAACAACAAGTATAAAAAACCAGGTCTCTGGATTTAACTCTTTTCTTTCATATGCCTATCCAGCTAAATGACCTTGCAATGCCACATAAGACCCACTCTTGGAAACAATAGGTACCTGAAGAACTGAGCACTGCATTCGAGTGAAGAGACTCTTCAATTCTCAGATACATGAAAAATGGATGAAGTAACTTTTCCGAGTTAATGGAACAGAAAGGCACATATGAATGTGTTCCCATTTTATGAAGTATAGGTACTATAACTCCAAACATTGTTTACAAGATACAAATTGAAAGTGTGCACCTTTTTACATATTGTATCACTACGTATTTGTTAGTGCAACCTTCATTACATCTGTGTATTTTGTTTTTAATCTGAAACAGAAAATTAACTTTATAAACTACCAAACATCAAACTGGATGAGACTGATACAAACCATCTTTACAGGTAAGGGTTGCTCTCATTTCACCATTCCAATGTGAAAAAAAGAAAGAACAAGAACAACACTCAAAATACTCGGTGTCTTAACACCACCACAGATACTATCTTACAATATCTACTCTTCAAGAATTTTCCCCATCATTCCTGCAATCTTTCGCAGTCATACCACATGCCTGGATACAAGTTAGTCCTGACCAACTTCTAAATAACTCATAAAGGAATCATCCACAAGTAATTACAAAGAACTCTTAGTGCCAAAAGAAAAATAAACCAGGGTGGGGGAAAGAAAAGAAAAAAAAAGGACCTTACTAAGTAGTGATAACAAAAAAGATTAAAATAGCCTTCAAAATACCTTCAATGTGCTCCCTTATGAAGGGATCGTCCATGATGTTGCTGTGATTTGTTTTCAGAATCTTCTCAAATTCAGTGATGTCATTATTCTGATAGGCACTTCAGGAAAAAACCCCAAGAGACTGAATTATTAATTTTAAAAGTTAAACAAACTCATAAAATTATGTTCCACAACTTCTAAAAAAACATGTATTAAGCACTGGTGGAAAATATTTATATTCAGAACCTTTATAAGCAAAAACTCTTTCAAGATGAAATGCAACAGAAATGACCTTTCTCCTATTTCAATTTTAGTAGCATTTACTGAAGTTTAGTATGAACATTTACTTGTTCCACAAGTGCACTCTAGTTTCACAACTTCTGTACTTTACGAAGCTATTCTTAAATAGCCTGTTTTGAAAAGTATCATTACATGAATTTTGGCTTCATGAAGTCATACTTTATGGAACAAATAAGAGCTAAAAAGAGTCCAGAAGGCTGTTTCTGTCTCTACAATGTCCATCTTAAACTGAATGCTAAAAATACTGGAAGATGAAAGAAATCCTAACTTCCAGGATTATCTGTCAATAATTCTGGCATATTACTTTTTAGATTTCTATTTATAACTTATTTGTTATATCATTTCAAGAGTCAATCCTGTCATCTGAGGAAGCACTGCAAAAGAAGGTGCCATCACAGCATCATTTAAAGGTCGAGAGCTGCAACCTCTGAAGAAAGACCTTTTTCTTGAAAAAAACATACTTTTAACTTCTGTTTAATACTAACATCAAACATTTTAATAACATCTATTTGTCCTTCATATTCTGTACATTAAAGAATTGTTCTGAAACTGGTTAAAAAAGATTAATCCTTTATTAAAATGACAAAGAAAAAGACCTGTTAAATATAAGGCAGAACCTGAGCAGTTTATAAATAGAGTTATGTGACTGGCATGGACTGTGTCACAGGAAACCAGTAAATTTTACTTCATAATGAAAAGGAATTTCAATTCAGTATATTTTATTGTTTATTTCAGAAGTCTCTTTTTATCATATGTAAAGCATTCAAGTTCCCACTGTAAAACATAGGAGGGATTAAAAACATAATTGTAATCTTTGAAATTAATTTTAACTTCTGCATATTTTTAATCTACACTTCTTTAATTGCATTATTAATTTTAAAGAAGCAGTCATATTCAAATGTCAAGATAAAAGATATAAATTAGAAATATGAATCAAATCAGATTGGGTAAGGCCATCTGGAGTTCCTTCTGCCTCAAATTCACATGACATTATGACAGTGAATTAGAAAAAAACCACATCTAAAGTGGAATAAATTACTGGAAATAGTCCTTTAATAAACTGCCAAATAATTTATTCAATCACCGTGTCAATAATAGATGAATATCCTCCCTTTCAGAACCAATTTGTTTGTATAACATGGTACAGCACAACAGCAGTATCAGAGCAAGGTTTTTTCCAAGGCAGGACCAACTGGTTCAAAATGTGAGCAGACATTAATTCTTATGTAGTGAAAAGATGGGGAAAGTAGCAAAGGCAGGACAGAGTGGATGCACTAGGTGAGCTTCAAAGCCCATTATACAAAACCTGCCTCAGTTCATCAACTTGACGGTCTTAATACACTAAAACTTCTCACAGTTGCCTGTAAGAGGTAATAAGGCTTTCTTTTGATTTTCCCATGTTTGAAGGATGTGGGAGATCATTGAGAGTTAAGTTTTGTATTCCTACAGTGGGAAATCATGACACATCCATGCATCAAACTGTTCTGTGGCTTTGGTATGAGATGTCACTCAGCTCAGTTTCTCTTATGTAATCAGCCAAAGCCTAAAAAGACCAGTTGCAGTACAAGATGAGAAAACTTATTTAAGGGGAGAAATGAGGTTTCTGTCACAGCATAAAGTGACAAAAGTACAGTTTCTGTACTCCTACATAGTATGCTATCTATACTCTGGTATACTAAGGTATACTGTGGTACCTCACAGTAAGTTTCTTGAGTAAAACAGTCCCCAAATATTTGCCCAATATTTATGAATAATTGTATTAACTGTGCAGAGAAAAGGCATTTCTAAAAATATTCTCTTTGGACACTGTATCATTTTCTTTTCTTTTTATCTTTTTGTTCTTTCTTCCAGAAAAATGAAAATCTTACCTTACTAAATTCGTCATTGCTAGAATCTCTGGATCATTTTTGTATGGTTTAGCCTACACAGAACAGAAAGTATAATATTAAAGTTTAGATTTTTTTTTTTTTCCATTTCCATCTTTTGGATAATTTCCCTATATATGCAGAAAAGGGTGAGGGGATGTGAAGGAAAAAGAAAAAAATACCTCCTGAGAATCAAATGGATTTATTCCAGACTTCATGAGCATGTTTGCTAAGACCAAATATTTTAAGCAAGTGGTTCTTCTGGGGCTCCCTGATTCATCATAATTCTTGAATGCTTCAAAAAAATCAGTATGTGCCTTTTCAAACTCTCCTTCTCGTAAGTGCATTTTGCCTCCACATTCTGGAAACACAGATGAAGAGAAAAGGAACACAGTGTGCTTGTTGCTGACTACAATAATTGTACTCAAGTTCCATGCTATTTCTAAATAGATTACTGAAACATTTTCAGAAGTCATTTCATTCTCTGAAATCACTAGGAAAAAAAAGCACTAGGGCCTTCACATACAGCACTGCCATTTGAATAAACCCAATTCCAAAGAAGAAAAAACAAAACCCAACCCACACCATAAAACTCAAAGAATACTAATCCTCATAGCCAATAATTACTTCACCCTTATGTTAAAATACTGCAAAAACTGAGATAGAATTTATCTCCATTTCAATGGCAACAGACTGTACATTTATGGAGTTTTCCCTATCTGTTGAGCAAAACCACACAGAAAAAATGAGAAATACTTTCTGTATCCTTTTATTTCTGAAGCACCCACTGCTGCCTGATTGTCTGTGCAGTGTCTACACCAGGGGAAGGAGGAGGCATAACAATATTGTGAAGTTATTTTTTTTAAAGACACATGGCTTGCTTCCACTACAATCCATTAATGCAGATAATAAATAATACTTTCAAGCACATCTTAAAGCCCTTTGGCTCCTGCTGAGTTTTAGTGAGGTGAGACACAAATTTAGACAAGGCAACTGCAGAAACAGCAGTCCCTTCTGCTAGCAGTCCTGTCAAGCCTTTGTTTTAATCCCCTGCAGATGCCTTTGCATTTCTCTTTTGCTGTCTGCCATGCTGCCAAACAGCAAGTCTTCCTCTTTTCCTTCTACTGCTTCTCTCCTAACAGTTTTGTAGCCAACTGTCCTGCCCTTCTGACCAGTGTATCTGGTACTTGGGCACCAGAACTGCAGAGCTGAAGTCCTGCAAGAAGCAAACATTAAATGATAAGTCTGTGGATCTACAGAAACCTCTGTCTTTATAGCTGGAACTGGAAAAAAACATTGGTTATCAGATTTTCATGAAAGAAATCTATGCAACAGAAGACAAAGGAAAACTTCAAGATGAACTTGCCTCTGATAACTCCCATGATCAGCGGATGAGGAATGGCTGACTTGATGTGCAATGACTGTTCATATAGTGCTTTAAGTTTTTTGTTATTTTTCTGTGCTGTATACATTTGAATTTCCAAAGCATAGATTTCCAAGAGTTGAGTACCTTTTTTTAGATCATCTTCTCCATCATCAGTCTAGGACAGATTAAGTAATAAATACTGTAAAATTTTAAAAGAACAGCAATTTCAGCTTTATACTAGTAAATAACTGATAAGCAAATACTCTCAGTAATTTCCTGTCAAAAATAAGAATATTCCTGAAACTCTGAAATTTTGATGTAACTACAACAGAAGATATAGTACTCAAAGAACTTACCACAGGCTACTTTTTGAAGACTTTTATTTAAAATGACAGTATTCTTGTTTAATTATATGTTCTCCTCAAAACTTTAACCTTGATTCTTTTCCACTTTCCTTAAGCCACACTCTTAGTATATACATACAATGACTGACACAAATACATATATATATGTATGTATGTAACACATATGACTCTCCTGCTGTCTCTAACAGAACCATTTCCCACTGTAACCTATTTTCCATACTGAAGGAGGAGAAGTGTCACAAACAAGCACAGCAGGCTGCATGGCTAATTTATTTTTTCTCCTCCCAGATGGGAAAGTAACAACTGTACTTTCAGCTTTTAATAAAGCTCACTTGGAATCTTTGCTACATTTTAAAATAAATGTCTGTGCATTATAGATTATTGTTATGTGCTACTCAACCTTGCACCTGAAGAGAAACCTCATCAGCAGTTGTGAATAATTTTTTAAAAATCATCTTCAAGGCAGAAATAAAACACTTAGCATTTTTTGTTTATGTTATCAAGCAGACAACAAATTAAAGCAGGAACAGTATTTCTTCCCTCTGTACTGAAGCTCAGCAAAATGCCTCAAAGGCCAACAAGAGATGTATTTAAAAAAAAACATCAATGCATCTATGTTGTTTACTAAGCCACAGTGATTTAGAATATAAAGGTACCTGGCATGACTGATGCAGCTGACGCAAAATCTTTTGTAACTTTCCATATTCTTCTCGTTCTAAATATAATTTGCCAAGCTGTAATGAAAAGAAAGTTGCAGTACTGAGATCTATTAGAATTTCACGATTATACTTTATAAAAATTAGTTGAAGGTGCCAAACAAAAGCAAAAAATAGGAAGTTACATATTTTACCTTTGTGTTTGTCTTAAACCACAATCTATCATTCTTAGCATCTTTCAGAGCTTCAAGTGTTGTTTCATAGAATTCCTGAAGCAAATCCATCTGACATAAAAAATCAGAATTCTATAATTGTAAACAGCAAATTTGTACCTGTTAATAAAGTCAATCTGAACAAACTAAAAGTGCATGCTTGAACTTCAAAATAAGAAAGGTATCTGCAACTTACTTAATGTTTGCATTTAAACTGCAAACAGCTTCTAAAATAACAAAGCTAACTACACTTCCTTTTCTTATATAAAACAGATATAATTTAAAAGTATTCACATTTTAAGATGTGTACCCATCTGTGAAAAATATAAGCCACCTTATAAAAGCCCATCTTATATAACCAAGGAATAGAATTCTGATGTTGTGTAACAAACACCAGCAATATTGTTCTCACTTAAAAGAATAAAAATACTTTATGTATCAAAAAGAAAACAGGCTTTACAAAGAGAGGAAAATGGTCAAAGGAAAAGATGCCTTCTCCTTTCTGTACTAGCAGTGCTGAGTGAAAGAAAGCTCTTGAGCACATCAAACCATTTCTTTGCATAAAACCCCAAAATACAACATCTAAAATGGAAATCAAAGTGCTGAGTGTTACCTTCTACAAGGATTCTATAAAGAATGCACTAGTATTGTTCATGGCCACTGTTCCTTTAGGAATAACAAATCTGTGACTATACATCAAGTTAAGATTTCCAGATGGTCCCTCCAGGTGTGGCTCAACTGCATTTGGAGCAGAGACACTGACCTCTGCCAAGAAGGGACAGCCTAAGACAATCCTTTAGACCTTTAGAGTAACCCGTCTTTCAGCTATTCAGCTTTCACTTCTAAGAGTGGCAGGACAGGAAGGATTGTGATAATGACCAAGGACTCATCACTAACAACCAATGATCCTCCATATGAAGGTGCTACTTCCAGGTGGTCAGTGAGGGGAGCTTCCTACTCTGTAAAGCTTCTACAACATGAAAGAAAAGGGGCTGGGCTGTGTATCTGTGGACATGTAGCTCGCTTGCACAGTGCACTGGACAGGCAGTATTTCACACCAACACTGCAAAGATTCCTCTTCCCCCATCCCCCCCCCCCCCAAAAAAAAAAACCACCCAAACCCAAAACATTATTTAATTAGAAATTATATTTCAGAGGACACTTATATTGTGTAGCTATGCAAAAAAACCCCAAAAACAAAACCCATAGAAATTCCAGGTAAATATTGCCAAAAAAGGACAAGTTCATGAAAATTTATCTGTGTTATAGAATCCACTACAAGTGGGAAATATGTTTTTACATATGACAGCAAATGAATACTCAAAATTCCTCTATTCAGATCAAAAAAGCCCAAACCAAACACAAAAGATGTCCATAGTTTAAAATGCAAAACTGAAAACTATGAAGATGAAAGAACTGATGATCCAACCTGCTTGGAAGTAGAGATATAATCAAGAATAGAATTGATGGATTTTTCAGAGTAATTCCTTGTAACTGCACTCCGTATGTAGGTCAATAGCTGTTTATACCTATTCATCATTTCAGGAAAGTTAGTCTAAAAGGAAAACAAAGTCACATTATAATTTTTGTTTAAATTATTAAAAACTGAGATATCTTGCAAGTGTACATACAGGGAAAAAAGCATAAAAGAAAGACAATGCAGTAGTGGTTGCTACTAAAACATTAATATCACCATTTTATTCATAACCTGTAGAATCAGAAATAACTTCAGAACTGCATGGAACACATATTTAAAATATTTATCTCAATTAAGAAGAGCTGGCTATACAACTCTTTGGAATGGTTGCATACATAGGATATAAATTTTTCACTGTTTTGTCCTGGTGCAGCACACACACACAGAAACATGACCACCTTGAGTGCTGTGATACCCCAGGACAGCAAGGACTGAGCCCCACACTTTCATGGAGTACCAGCTGACTACAGCAGTTATTTTGCATACATTTTGCCTTGGACTTGCCAACACCACATAATTTCCCTGCTATATGTATATGTAGTAGCCATTAAAGACTGCAAAAGACAAGTTCTGGCAGATTTACTTGTCATACACATAAATTAAAATAATAACTTAAGATCTCTGGATCAAATACATATTTATGCCATTTACTCCCAAGTGATAGCTGTAATTCCTACCAATTTAAAGTTTATTTTAATCATCTGTTTCAGAGCTTTGAATCCCCATTCTCCCTTTTCGCCTTCGAGTTCCAAAACCTGAAATAGAAGAATTTTTAAAACAATATTTATAAAAGCTTTATTCAAACTTAAATTGTTTAAAATACACATCTCCCACACAGGCCTTTCCCCCCCACTTTGTTCCTTACAATGTTTAACTCTGCCCTGTTCTTCAATTTTACTCTTTCTTGGTATTATTGAAAAAATTAGTGAGAGGTATGGATCTCATCAGTTCTCACAACTTAGCTGATGTAGGGAGGGTGAACACGATTGATGTTGTTGTTGGTGTTGTTGTCTAACAGCAAACACTTTAATGCCAAACACTAAATTTCAATGCCACTTCATAAATACATATGCAAAAATAGTTGTAACACCTCCTGCAAAACTGAGTCAACTAAATATTGACTTAATTAGTTAAAAAGCTCTTCTGAATTACTACAGTTCCTTCACAAAGCAGAAACAATTCTAGGCTTTAAAATAACAGTTAAGGAAATGTTTTGGAAGTAAAAATTTTAGAAAGTTTTTTTAAGTGGTGCATATAATTTTGTTGTACACTATAAATAAGCCAAGAGATATAAAAATCTATTTTTTCTTTAGAAAGGTACATCTTAAAAAAGTTACATCAGCATACTGCTTTCTCGTAGCAGTGTGCAAACATTAAAAATTTAAAACTGAGATGAAGAAAAGAAACTCTATGTCACTTAGTATTTATACACTTAAAGCTTTGGAATCAGACAGCAAAGCAAATATAATGTTACATAAGACACTGGGGAAAACACCATTTCATTTAAAAAACCCAAATGGATCTGATTTCTATTGTTGACACATGAAAACACATTTAGAACTGTTTAATTAACTTAGTAAATCCCAAAGATCAAAAAGTCAGATCTGTGATAAGACTATACCATGGCTTATTTATTATCCCTAAGAATGATCCTGAAAGGCAGTCAGCCAGGAGTCTAAGATGCTCAATAACAAACTTAGCACATTAGTAAGTTAAAAGATAAATGCTACTCTTAAAATTTCAGGAAATAACTTAAATGGTATCAAATATTTTAAAATGTGAATTAACATAAAAAGTAGAGAGAGAATATAAAGACAGAAAACCTTCTGAAAACTGCTTAATGCTGCTTTGGGGTCATCTTCCTTCAAAGCTTTGGAATTGTAGTATTGATTTTCCAGATCCACATTTGGTTCAGAATTGCTGTCCTCAGAATATTCCTACATTTTTAGAAAAAAAAAATCAGAGAAAAAAAAGGATTCAGAACATCTAATAATCTGCTGAAAATAATAAATAGTAAGACATATTACTCCAACTGACAGGGAATGCTTGTATATTAACAGACAGTGGTTTTAGAGCATGTAACAGGTATAGACCCATATGATGATTTTCTGTCTCTCCCATTACTAGACCAGACTCACCATCCACCA
The DNA here is from genome assembly GCA_024500445.1 of Entomyzon cyanotis. Taxonomy (NCBI): domain Eukaryota; kingdom Metazoa; phylum Chordata; class Aves; order Passeriformes; family Meliphagidae; genus Entomyzon; species Entomyzon cyanotis. The sequence continues at coordinate 10,171,808 of JAKEPQ010001010.1, forward strand.
ACACTTGCCTATCAGCAGGTTTCCTTCTGAATCAATGAACTCATAGCTCTACCAACTTCACCTTTATGACAAGTACAGACTGTATGACTGAAATTCTGCTGATGCTGGAGCTTAAGGACAGAGGCCCAACAGCACATGTCATTTCTGGGGGTGAGAGAACATGCTGCCCACTGGTCTTCAACAAGGCACTCTGTTATCGAGCCTCTGCTAGCCACAGAAAAGACTCTGGCTGAGCTGCCATGCAAGTAATGATTCAGCTATGGAGGATATCAAATGCTTCCACGAATCTCTCTGTAATCTGCCTTTTTGTGCCATAACGATTCATCCTTGTCTAAGGAAATTAAAAAAAAGAATAATGATGATAACACCAGCTGCTTCTGCACTGAGAAGCAGGAGATGATTGAGAAAATGCTAAAGATGCTGCTGAAGATGGTGGGGTGCAGCATAGGCACAATAATTTAATCAAATAATTATCCATCATGTACACTAGCATCAAACAAACTGAAGTATTTATTTCTAACAATTGTTACCTAATTTTTTTTAAAAGTACTCTGAAACTTCTTCTGATTAAAAACCCCTGCATATTTTATCTTTTGCTAAAGGACAATGCTGCATGTCCAAATTACAAAATGCTAACAAAGCTCAGAAAAGAATTTCATTTAATGTTTACATGATTCAAAACCACTTCACACCTCTGCATTTTCAAGCCAATTTATCAGAACAGGATTTTGGCTAATAGGAGATGAACTGTTTAACAGAATCTGTTTAAATTTCAAAGTTACTGTTGTCAGAGTAACTTCCCCTTGTAACAACACAAGCAATGCTCAGTCAGGTCCCTTCCTTTAAGGTGGGTTTTACTCTTACTGTACTTTGTCAGGCACATTTATTCTTTTGTTCATTTGTATACTCCTACTATTAATGGACTCCTTGGGAGTTCCTCCAAAACCACAGGAAGGAATAAAAAAAAGATGAGGCAAAAGAGAAGTTTTGAATTAGCTCTCTCCTCCCTGCACTGCAAGCAGATCTCTCAAAGTTTAAGTTTTCTAAAGTTCTAAAGCAAAAATTAATTGTGGGAACCCACAGTTGAAGCAAATTTTATTAAATGTGGTATTTGAGACATTTGTCCTTCCACCTTTTAACGTTTCTATTTGTAACATGTAGGCAAGTTGCCCAGGTATGTGTTTATTTTCACCCAACGAAGTACTATCGCTAGTGAGAATGAACAGACTGAAAAGTCTTGTGAATTCCACAAACCTGTTTTCTGAATTCCCACAGAACTACAAAAATGTGATACTGAAAACAGCAAAGGAAACAAGAAACAAGTGTCTTATTTCATTGGGCAGGCTTTCATTTTGGTTAGCTTGTTTTTGTAAACTCCTTATCCTATTGATCCAACTCCACTGGAGCAGCTATGAGTACATGCACACGACGTCAACAGCTGCATCAGGCACCTTATGAATATACAGGCCGCCAAAAATTAAACAACATAGCATTTAAGAAATGTGTAATCAGCTGATGTCTTGTTTATGTTTAACTTGAACAATGGGGAATATTTTTGGCAGAAGTGTCTATTTGCAAAGATGAAAGGAAAGCAAACTGAATTAATTCCTTTTAAGAGACAATGTGCTCCGTTAGCCTCAAGCCAGAAATATCTGAACTTTCATCTTAGCTCTGGCAATGATTCTGGATGTGGATTCATGCAGGAAGCCTTTTTTCAGATAATTTTTCTAAATGCTACTAGAATATCCCATAAAGATCCTTCCATAATATTGATACATAATAAAGAAGTGTTAAGTCTATTGATAATTTTTTCTTTCCCTAGTGGAAATGTGCTGAAATGCATCAAAGGTACTGGTTTATGTTTTATGTTTTCATAGCTGTACTTTTTCTTCACTTGATGCCCATTTGCGTCATATCAGATTTAGGATGATGATATGGACTCAAAGCTGTAGAGAGATAAGGCTTTCCTACTTCCAGAAAATGTAAGGTGATTACTTTAAAAGACATATTTAGACTTAATGGCTGTGAAGAAAACTTTAAAACCTCAAACTAAATATGATCTGATGCCATTAATCTTTGGATAATGTAAAAAAAAAAAAAAAAAAAAAAAAAAATCAGCCTTGTAGATTCTACATCTTATTTCAAGCACTGATGCTAATTATGCCAGTGCTGATAAATTCAGAAGGATGAGCACTCTGTCTTCTTTTGATGCAGTGATGGCTTAGTGCAGTAGGATACAAATGCGAGAACATTAAGCTTCTGCCAAAAGCAAAAAAAGAGGAACGCATAAAGCTCTGTCCTCAAAGTTCCAATTAGGAAAAAGATGAATTTCCTTTTCAGTTCTGAAAACAGAAAAGTTCTTTTAACAATAAATTCAGATACCAAAAGCCTAGCCTTTCCTCACCCTCATTTTTAACACCCCTGGTTCCTGCCTGAACAACTTTTCCAAGTCAAACTGTCTAGATAGAAAGTTTGTTGCAAATTAAGTACAAATATATGGTTTACAAATAGGATTTCTACGTAACTAAAAATTTCCACTATAGCATCCAGACCTAACAATTTGCATAGTGACAAACATCCTTAATTAGAACTTTGAGATATAAAAGCAGCTGGATGATAAAATTTATCTCTAGCTGATGTACAAAAAGTAAAAGGCTTAGGAATTTTTAAAACTAAGACCCTGGTGATATTTTTCAAATGGACAGCAACATTGTAAGTACAAATCAGAAAAAGAGCTTTCTGAGTATACAGAATTGATCTTTGAAACCCATTGAGTTCTTCCTTCCTTGGAGGATCAAGACAAATAAATGGGGTTTTTTATTACTACTCAAGAAATAAGAAAGCCCTGATAGAGTTTGAAAAAATGCAGTTAAAGAAATCAGGACATTATTTAAGCTACATTGAAAATCTGCATGTTCTAAATGCCATCAGTTATGTTCAATCCCATGCCATCCCATCACTTTTTGGGGGAAGAGAAATTACCACACTAGCTCAATTGCAACAGAGATAAAACCTCTGATGGAGTTTACACTACCTGGAACACAGTTCTTTCAAATAGTTTTAATGAAAGGGAAATTAGTATCAAGAAACCAATTTAATTAAGAAGTCTTTATTATGTTTCATAATAAGTTTTCATAAAATTTTATCTAGTGAACAGCTTTAAAACATTAAGCCTCAGCTTCTGAAAGGAGCAGGCACAGAAGTCAATTCACCCGTGTCAGCTTTAGTTATGCTTTTTAGTGCATGGATCCCTTTGCCGTTTCTGCAGCAGCCAAGGCAGGTTAACAGCATGCAGCACTCCCAGATCGTCCCTGTCCATGTCTGCTCCTAGCATGCCCTTCCCCATTCCCTGCAGCAGTCCAGCAGTTTGCGCTGTTTGGATCCTTGCTGGTTTCAGAGAGCTGGGGCAGGAGCCTTGGCAATGTGGTCACGAGAGATTAGGTATCTTGAAGCAGAGCCCCTGTGCCCACAGCCAGAACAAGTGACACCGACATGGAGACCATAACAGTGTATCAGTGACATTTAAAGGCAGATGTGTGACATTCTATCAGAGTAGCACACTGACCTGGTAAAGTCCTACATGGACAAAAACAAAGATACAAGTATTTTGTGAAAGCTACTGTTGTTACCAATTTTCTGGTTTCCTCTCTTGCCTGAAGCACTTCCCTAACTTCTACATCACAACTGGAGTGATTACCTAAACTTGTGCTCCTCTATTTATCACTCACCACTGCTACAGGAACTAAATTCATACTTTGCAAACCTTTCACAAAAAAAGAAAAAGGGCAAAGTAGCTATATAGAGGATAACTTTCCAGCAAAAAAGACAAGACAAAGACTTTTATTTCTGTAAAAAATTATCTTTCAATGACATTTCTGAAATACCTATTACTGTCAATTGTCGACTGCCGGTAATTTTAACAAATTTCAAACATTTAGCTGACTCAAACATTTCTTTTTTTTTATGAAGTGCACTTGTTTCTGAGAAGTCTGGTACAAATTCGATTTTACTTCAGCTAACTTTGTTTCATAACCGTGGCATTTGGGGGCTCTGCTAAGCACAACTTTCTTTGCATTTGCTCTTCCTGAACTACCAGGCTGCAGGCACCAGGAACAAAGAGCAACTACTAGGCTCCATGTGCATTTGCCAGTTGGTATCCAGGCACATGAATATAAAGAAAGCAATCAGACTGGAATGCAAAAGAGCAAAGAGGAAAAGAGGCAAACCCTGACAGTAAAAACAAGAGTGTGATTTGTGTAAGAAGCCTGCAACTGCTCAGCCATGCATTGGGAGTCCTGGTTTCTTTTCCACATTCCAGGTCTCTGCTCTTCTGCTGCTACTCGATAACTCTGCAAGTCATCCAGTGCCTGCTGCCTCACACCAGGAATAGAAGTCTGTGAAACCAGCGATGTGCAATGGCGTCACAAGAGTTCCATGAAACACAGTGCTCTGCCTTTGTTTTATTTTTTTTTCCAGTTAGAAGATGCACAGAAATGAGACAGGAGACTGCAGAAAGAAAAACCTGGCATTAAGACATGAAAAGAGCACAGAAAAAAGAGCCTTTTCTTTCTAACAGTCTTGTGCAGCTCTCCTGTAGTTATGTGCATCCTCTTCTGAAAGTCCAGTTTGCAGCATAACTTAGATGTAATTTGCTTGTGTTTAACACCAAACTGCACATCAGATCCTGGAGAGCACCATTCTGAATACAGCCCTAAATAATTGTCAAAAGTAGCCAACAAAAACCAGGACTTACTGACACTTGTCAATGTTTAGACAGAAAGAATTTACTGACTAATTATTCTCAGGCTTTTTGCCTCAATACTTCCTTCTGAGATATTATGGTAATGAGCAAAATAAACCTCAAATATATTAATTCTGTGTTTGAAGATGAGTCTGAAGAGAATGCATGAAAAAAAATCACAACACATGCTGATTCCATATAAAATATGAAACAATAATTCAGAGAACAGTACATCCTATGTCCTCTGTGAAGCTCACCTTTTTATAAATCACATACTACTATAATTAACAAAACAAAGAAGAGGGGCAAGTGGATCTGCTTGATTTGGTATTTCCCTAGATCTGAACACTTGTTTTTGCAGCACTACCACTTTCTTGCTTGCAACATATGTATGTATTTCATAAAATGATGGTAATAGTGAAATATGAGCAGTTGGGCAGAGGAGGCAACATCTGCATGAAATTTCAACTGTATCTATTAAAATCCATCAATAAAAGAATAATGTTTCTGTCTAGTGATGAGATTGCTTATCAAGTTTGGTAACAAACAGAAATTCATTTTGCAATGGACTGTATTTCACTCAGTTGGAAAGAAAGAGAGAGCCAATTCACGTAGTTTGAAGTAAGTAGTAAGACTATTTCCTAATATCACATCCTGAAACAGGTAATCCTCAGCAATCTGAAGGGATGCTCCCTGTATTTGAATCATGCCAATCCTCATGAACCTGTAGCTGTCTCACCAGGGTGCAAACTCATGGCTGCTCATTGGAATTGTTACAGATCTTCTACAAGTCACTGAAATAATACAACTTCATAATATAAAAAGACCAATTGCTTGGCAAACATATTTGTCCAGCCTTTCCCCAGATTAATTTTAAAGTTGAATTTCCGAACACAGCAAGATGACTCATTAAGAAAACCACAAATTCCTTATTTATCTAAACCAAAACAAAAAGAAGCCCAGTAGATGTACTACAACTGTCAATGTGTTGTCATTATGCCTGGAAGAATCAATTTCTGGAGGAAGGCTGAGTTTAGCTTCCAAGTCAATTCTAAACATAGTCTTTTGTCCCAGACCGAAAACAAAACTGGAATTTACAATGGTCTTCTCCTCTTTATCCTTCTCCACCCTCAAGCTGAATCTAGTAAAAAGAATTTGTACTGAAATCATGTAAGGCACCTAGCAGCACCAAACTAGAAATTAAAATTGAGTGGCTTTCATAATGACCAGTAAACATTATTCTGTTCACTGAAGCATAAAGTGGAATAATTCATGTTATAATCAAAGCTGTCACAGCATATTACTAGCAAATTGTGAATCTAGATTCATCCACCCACAAATATAAATGAAATTTCTTCCTGATATCAAGACTCCAGTGAATTAACTAAACTTCTGTAGGAGTGGCTGAAGTCATTTACACGTAAAACATTGGCTTCTTACCCACTGAAAAACTAAACAGAAACAATACAGTACAACCTGGATAGTCTTCAATTGTTTAACAGTGTAGTAATTACTCTAATTATACACAATTCCATGATGAAGCTGGGGAAGAGCTGGGCCTTTGGAATATCTGTTCACATTGCAGTTCAAGTGTGAAACATTTGCATACTTCAGGAAATTTAACTGACTGGCTCTACATAATCAGCAGGTCAAGTGCACAGTAAAGAGGAACAGCCATAATCGTGACTAATAAGAGCTGACAAAATTAATTTTTTTGGGGGGTCTTCAATGCTATTGGTATGATGGCAGCTACCTTGGGAGACCTGAACCCAGTTTTGCCACAGTTTGACAATAGCTACTTCTCCTTTCATTGACTGTTTGGGTAATCACTGCCTCTCCTCCTATTCCTTAAAAAAGTATTCATTGCATTCACATTTGCTTTTACTTTCAATTCTGCACTGACATGAGCATTAAGTCTTGTAGTCATTCTTTTCTTGCAAAGCCTCTTGCAGCAGCTATTACACTGAACTTAAGAATCATGCATCCCCTCATAGTCTTTCCTTAATTTAACTAGGTATCAACATGAAAGGAAGGAATCAAGCCCTATCTTCAGGGCCCTTAACTTCTTTTCTGAAACAATTCTGTGGAACCCTATAATTACAGTCTCAAGCATTTTTGAAAACAACAGTCAATCATGGTTTGTTAGTCCCAGAAACTAGTGTAGCTGAAGTATTTTTACTCTTCAATTCTTGGGGTTTTCCCCCATCAATTATGAACTAAAATTAATTTTTTTAAACCTGCAGCTTAAGTATTAGTTGATGCTTTATATGGGAGTTACATACTGAAAAGAAAAAAAAAAACTAATGAGCTCCTAATTATTACAAGCAGTATTTTAAAATTTTTGAAAAGTCTGAGCTAGGGGTAATTAATGACAATGAAAACGTTCCAGCAAAAGTAACTACAGTCAGAGGCTGAAATCTGCCACAAGCAAGGTGTTTCAGGAAGGTTTTTCCAATGAGAAAGAAGGTACTTCAGAAGAAAGAAACACAGGAAAAAGCATTAGACCAATTATTCTTGGAGAAAACGGACATAAAGCAGTGTAAGTTTGAACTGCACTCTTATCCATACCGGTCTAAATTGAAAACCACAATGCCAATGGTTTCTTACACACCCTGTTCTCATGTTATGGATGGATATGGAATATGAATTCTGATGTGTTTAATACTTCTCTGATTGTATCAGATGGAAAAAACCACCACAGTATTTTAAATCAGGACACAGAATTTTCAGTGTTATGAAAAATGAATGGAAATTCACTTTGGAACATTTTTAACAGTCTCTGTATTTCCTTTAGTAACCTTGTCTCTAGAGTATGTGAATTCATTCATGAACTTAAAGCAGAACACAAACATTTCTTGGAATAGTGACACAAACAGCTTATAGGGTTATGATGACAATGCCTGTCAAACAAGCACTCTTACATGAATGAAAAAACCCCTCAAAACCAAAAGCAGATGCTTTTATTCTATATCTAATGTCATCCAACCATTCTGAGCAGTTCCTAACAAAAACCGCCCAGAAACTATTCCAAATAAAATCAGGTAAATATTTTAAGGGGATTCCTAAGTAGCAATGACTACCAAATAATGTGTCAGAAAGCAACTCTTCCAGAAGCAAGTTTCTGGAGTCTTTCAGTGAAACTGCAATGTTGTCAATATAGGTTTAGCTGAAATGAATGAAATAGACTCTCAAGCCTCAATCATACATAGGGTTTGGTTTTTTTTTCAAAGTCTCTAGTTCTCAAAACCCAATCAAACTTCAGAAAAGCAAAAAAAACAAAAACAAAAAAACAAACAAACAAAAAAACCCCCAAACAAGCAAACCTCAAGCTCCAATATAACGTAAGGGCAATATAATTATAATTAACCACACAAGCGGCATTTTTTTAACTTTAAAAGCTTAGGACAATACCTGATGTCAACATTTAACTAAATGAAAGAGGGAAAACCCCAACCCTTACAATTAAGAGCAAAAAGGAGTGGATTAAAGGTCACAAAGACTGTAAAGACAAAAAGTTAGAAATAAGTGCACCCTTCGGCGCGTTGCATCCGAAAGCGGCCGTGAGGCCATTTCTACCCACTCCCCTTTCTCTTCCCCCACTTTCTCCCCAGTTTGTTGCTCACACAAGCACACGAACACTGTTTGCTCCCAAGGGCCTCTCGCTGCCGCGGCTGGGGAGAAGGGCGGCCAACTGTCCCACTTCAGTCGGTGCCCGACACTCGGGCCGGGGCAGGAGCACAGAGGGAAGGAGGCAGCGCGCCGCTCCCTCCACTCCCCGTGAGCCCTGCGGGGACACAGGGGCCAGCCTGGCGCCGGGGCACCAGCCGGGCCTATGCACCTGCCCGGCCCGCAGCTGGCCTGATCCTCCGCCGAGACGCGACCGAGCGGCTGCTCCGACAGCAGCGCCCGGCCCTCGCAGCCCCTGCCCGCACCCTCCTCCCCGGGAGGGAAACTCATGCTGGATGTCCGCGCTCCCTGCCGGGGCAGCAGCCGGCGGGGCGGTCCTGCGGCGGGCGCGCCGCGCCAACAGCGGCCCGAAGCGGCGCCGCGCCGGCGGCACCCCCGGCCGCACCGCTGAGCCCCCGCGCCGCCCCGCGCCCTACCAGGTCGTAGTCCTCCTCATCATCGCACATGAAATCATCCTCCATGTCAGACATCTTGGCCGGAGGACGGGCGGGGGGCGGCGGCGGGGACGGCCCCTTCTCCCACAACCCCGCGCGGCGCTGCCCAATGTGGCTCCGCTCCGCCCGGAACCCGCTGCCGCCCGCGCCTCTCCCGCCCCCGGCCCGGGCCGCTCGGAGCCCAATCCGCGCCGCCCCGCCGCCGGCTCCCGCCCCCTGCTAGCGACCGGCCCTTGGCAACGGCGGCCGGGCGGGGCCTGGGCGCTGCACGCCGGAGCCTCCCCGGGCCGGCTCTGCCGCCCGGAGCGCGCCGTGCTGGCGCCGGGGCCGCCCGCCGTGTATCCGGCGTGGGCGCTGCCAGCCCGGATCCCTTACGGGGCTGCGAGGCTGGCGCGTCTCTGGACAGCACACTCGGAAAGGTCGAGGCAGTGATCCTGCCCCTCTGCTCAGCCCTGATGAGGCCGCATTTGGAGTTCTGTGTGCAGTTAGGAGCTCCACAGTGCAAAAGAGATATGAACTCCTGGAGCAGGTCCAGTGGAGAGCTACTGAGTTGGTCAAGGGTCTGGAGATAGCTCTCATAAGGAAGGGCTAGGCGAGCTGGGCCGGTTCAGCCTCAAAAAGAGGCGACTGAGAGGAGTCCTGTGTATAAATATCTAAAGTGTGGGTGTCACGAGGGTGGAATTGCGTTCTTCTTGGCGGTGCCATCCAGTACAACAAGGAGCAATGGGCAGAAGAACCCTTAAAACCCACGGACCTTGCAAAGCAATGGCTTTATAAAGAATTTTACATGCTCATTTCTGCTGCCGCCTTACAACTGAGTGAGGCAAAACCCCTGGCAGAGCAGCTCTTGCCTCCACAATGCCACGAGGCCTGGGATTCTCATGGACACCCAGATCCATCTGCAATATTTACTGGCCCTCCAGATTTTCGTGTTACTGGTCATTTTATATTGTTACGGTTTCTGACAGTGGGTTGTTTTTTGGTTTTTTTCTTTCCCTACAGCTACTGTCAAGTCTTTTAAAAAGCTGTGTTTGTCTTCTGCCACTATGCTAATGGGGAGAAAAAAGTTTTGGCTCTGAAAATCCACAATGAAATTTGTTACTGTGCTTCCTTCGGTCTGAGCACTTGAAGCTCCCTGAGTGGGATATGAAGGGCAATAAGATAGACGCCAAAATGGACTAATATATACACTGAAACACCGAGTTAGTGAGCCTGCAAACACTTTTGAAATGCTCAAGTGTCTGCAGCCATTAATCCGAGGCTAACAGGAGCCATGAGGCTGCCTGCCTGTTGGGAGGGGAGCTGGCAGAAACACACACCAGAAAAAACATGGGGACAGGGATGCCCATCCCTCCGTGCCCTGAGGGTGCCACTGCCCATTTATCATTTTCAATGCACGTGCATTTTGCGGGAGCATCGGCAGGAATGCCGGAAAACCCCAAACATTTCCTTGGCAGCAGCTTCCCCGTCCCGCCTGGGCTGTGGCGGGCGCGGGGCGGAGGGCAGGGCGGCCCAGAGCCGAGCGGGCCCTGACAGGAGCGCCCAGCGCCGAGCACCGCCGGCGGGGCGGGACGGGGCCGGGCCGCCGGAGCTGCCGCCCGGAAGGAAGGACGCGGCGTTCGCCTGCCCCGTGACCGCGGGCCCGCCGGAGCCACCTCACCCGGGCCGGCGGTGGACCCGCCATGGCGGGGGACAGCCCTGCCGCCCTCCCGGTGCAGCTGGTGGAGCAGCCCAGGTGGGTGGCTCGCTCCCCGGCTCTTATCCCGGGGCGGGTGGGCGGTCTGCGGGCGGCCGGGGGAGGTGGGAGAACGGGTGGGCAGGCCCATGCTCATGCCCCGGGCGGAGGTGCGAGGGGGTGTGGACTCGTAGCGGTTTGATTTTTCCCTGACACCACCAGAGGCTTGTTGGGAAGCTCCTCGTGCCCGGGGCTTGCCGGGCTCCGGCCCCTTGTCCCACACGCAGCTCCGCAGCCCGGCCCGCCCTCACGCCCCTCGCAGGGTGGCGCTGGAGCAGCAGGACGAATCATTCATTCATCATTCCACCTACTTTTTTTTTTTTTTTCCTGTAGAGTTTTTGGGGAATATCGATTATTTCGTCCTTTTTGCTCTAGAAGTCCCTGGAGCGGCGCTGGCCTGGCCTTGGCGTGGCTGTGGCTCGTGCCAACGCCTGCTCCTTCCCCAGGGAGCTGCTCTCGGGGTGAGGAAGCAGAAAGCACACAAACCATCCTTTCTGCCTGGGTTAGCCCCGCAGAAGGGTCACTTTGTAAAAAGTCGGTTACTTGCATATGATTGCACCGTAAATCCCACGGAAAGGACAAGTCCAGCACTTCCAGACTTGGAAGTGTGAAGCTGTGAGGAGTGCCTTTGATTTAAGGCTTCTGACAATTTTCTGCTTGCTGTAGGTGCTTAAAATGCAGTGTGCGTGTTGCAACATCAAGGCCAAAGCCTGTAAATAGCCTTTCATCAGGCCTGCTTGTAAAACCCACATTAAAAAAAAGAGTTCAATCAGCACTTAGATAAACATGCCCTCATGACTGCTTTGTTTGTTGTTAGTCTCTTGGTACCAACACTACTATAAAAATATCTGTGAAACAAAGCACCATTCTAAATACTGACACAAAAAGGAATAAAGTTAACACCTAGAATTCTGCCAACAGATTCCCCCATGGGCTATAATATTATTAATATGATCTAGAGAAGGGATTGAGCAATGAAACGGCAGTAACTGCTTCTGCTAATTGGAAGAGTGATATACCAGTCCATACTAGGGGAGATTATAAGGAGGGGAAATTACAGAGATGTAATACACCTTTGTAACTGGGCACTGATGGAAAGATAGAAAGGCACTGAAGGATCTGTTTAAAAATATCACAACAAATAATATTTTGTAGTTTTCAATTAAAAATATTAAAGACATTTGAATATACATAACTGGACAGTAACAAAGAAGTTACAAACGAAATAATAGTGAGATTTTCTAACATCTGTTTCTCATAGCTGTCTTCTTACTTCCACTTTGCATTAACTAGGCTTCCAGGTCTAGTTTAAGATTAAATGTAGAAACCTTATCAGGGTTCCTGTGACTGGATTTTTGTTAGTAGACTAAAATTTTGCTTTAAGGTAGTTTCAGAATGAATTACTATCAAATTTCCTATGCTTCAAGATTATGGCTTAATCTGTTATCAGCCTTTGTTTTCCTACTGTTCTGTATGACACACTCAAGTATTCCAACTTTGCAAACATCGGGCAGAAGGTTGGTACCTTTACAGTTGCAGGAAATAAAGCAGGATGCCAAAGTTTATTTACATTGAACTTTCAGTAGCACATCAGGCAACTCTAAATGGAAAACCTGAAGTACTGTTGCTGTAATCCTGTGGAGTAAATACTGTTTTAAATCACTGGGATAATCTGAGGTTTAGAGTTTTAGTTCTCTGTGTATGTATTTGTACAAAGATGGTGTAGTGTCAAATATGGAAATTAATAAAAATAAAAATTTTAGTAGAGTCTTCTTTGTCACAATGTTATGTGAAGAGCAGAAATAAGCAGTTTAATGTCACTCCTGATGTAGCAGAGAAAACTCCACATACTTCAGGAAGCTGAATTGAATTTACTTCAAGAAACAGTGAAACTTCCTGTCTTTTATGCAAATATAGTCCTTTTAAGTGTTTCTAACCTGCCTTTTAGATTGCAGAAACTGAAGGAGATGTTTATATCAAAGTTTGGATCAGCTCCCAAGTTTTATGCTCGTGCACCAGGACGAGTCAACTTAATAGGTAAAAGAGAAAAATTAACCTTACGTTATTTTACTTCATCTGCCATCATGGAAGTCTAGTAGTTTAAAACATAGAATGAAAATAATATTGGTATTTTTTGTTTTCCCCAGAGAAGTTTGTGATAAATGGAAAAATCATATAGAATATAAAATATGTATATTTTACTGTATCTTCTTATAAACAACTGTACATGGATATTGGTTTTGGAAAAAACCATTAATAAACAGTAGTGATGGTTTTGAAAATTGGAATAACTTGCTAGTTTATGGTTCTTTTAAAGGCTTTGGAAATCTGAATTAGTTTATGAACCAGCATATCCAGCAAATCAATTAGTAATTTTTTTTCTTTTCTATTTTAATTGAAGTTACCAGATAAAACCAACCACGCGACAATGCATATGATAAAGCATGAAATGATTCTACCATGATTTCTTCTTTACTCTTCTATAGAGTTCTGTCCACAGAACTTTAAAACATTGGGTGTCATTCACTGGCAGACTGCAGAGTCACAATTACTTTGTGTTTAGTACTTACTTGTATTTCTGTAGCAGCCTTATTTTTGAGATTTCTCTATCCATATTAGAATTGTGTTCTCTCTGGAGCTGAGTTTCTTGCTTATGTTCATAAAATAATCCTACACATTTGAAGACGTTGTAGGTAAAAGGATCCTGAAAAACAGAGAAGTAAAAGTCAATTAGTCTATTGTGCAGTTAATGTTAATTTTTCTCTCAGTGTTGTGTGAACATCTTGTATAGACTAAATAGAAAGTATGTGATAACTGGGAATTATTCCCAAGAGAGAGGATGTTTACTACATATATTTGATTGTTACTTTATGTGTTGTATGCAACTATATTAATGATTATTTAAATATACTTATTATCTTCTTGGAAAAGGGTCCAGAAATTGTATGTACAGAACAGTTCTCATTGTTGGACAATAATCTACATGGTGGGGTTTTTAAAAAAAAATTTGTAAGCCAGTTTTAAAACATGAACATTTATATACAGGTGCAATAGATGAAAGTCACTAAAGAAAGAAAAAATTTTGTGAAGTAACGTGAAATGGAGGAAATGTACCCCAAACCTGAAGTAATAAGAGTTGAAACTACACTAAGAAATTGTCTCATCCAGCAAACAACACTGAACCCCTGCAGAAGCCCTGTTACTGCTATTCTAGAATTATTGAAAAGTATTTTCTTTGTATTTCTTTGGTAGGAGAACACATAGACTACTGTGGTTATGCTGTGCTGCCGATGGCTATAGAACAAGACATCCTGGTTGCAGTAGAACCTGTACAATCTCAAGTTGTGCAGCTGGCTAATACCAGTTCTTCATACTTGTACGTAATTCCTTTGTGTTCACTCATTTTTATGAAACTATTTATGCAGTAGCAATACAGTTTACCTTTTCAGAAATCTGACAAACTTCCATTGCAATACAGTGTCTGATTGTGTAAAACAATTTATGTCAGCAGATGGAATCCCACTGACTGACTCCACGCTGTGTGTATTAGAGCAGTAGCTTTGCAGCTGCTGTCTCCCACTTGTTTGTTTTTACTCTTGAAAGGCCTCTAGTTTTTCAATGCTTCTAAAAGTGCAATTCTATCTTTCCTTCTTTTAGCTCATCTTGATGTAATCCCCATAATTGGCAGCAGCTCAGTTTCTCCTGGAGAAGGGAGTGAAATGTTTTGTAATCGAATACTGTATAGTTAAGGTAACACTCCCCTGCACTGGAGAACCTGGGACTGTGTTTTCACAACACAATGGCTTTAGGAACAATCCTGGCTCGAAAAAATATGTATTCCCTCGCTTTCACTCCTCCACAGCTGTTGTTCACAGAATTATACACCAATTTAGGTTGGAAGGCACCTTTGAAGATCCCTTGTAAATATCTTGTTGGCCTTCTGCTGAACTCCCTGCCAAACTCTTTCATGTATTGGAAACCCCAAAACTGGATGCGGTATTCCAGCTATGGTCTCACAAGTGCTGAACATAGGGAAATAATCCTGCCACTCTTTTCAACTCCAGCCACATTTTTCTGCCTCATTGTAACAGACAGATATTTGTGTAGTTGCATGGCAGTTCAGATCAGGTCACTCATCCACATGAGCTTTTGTGGACATTTTGCAAAAATCAGAATCAGCAAAAGCTTAGTTTAAGCCATTTTTATTGAGCCATTTGTTTAATTGGTAAATTAGTCCCTGAAAGCACAGTGTGTGGCAGCAGAGGGACAGGAACATACTGTCAAAAAAGGGAAACACTTGAGCACATATTCCTGTTTAAAGCTCAGATTGATCTAAAAAACATGGTCTGAGCTGCTGCCTATGACTAAGACAGTTGAAAGGAATTTGTACTTCCATGCTAAGTATAAATAGTTAAGAGATTTTTCACTTTGTGGTGTATGTTTTCACATGATAGCTGGGCTGAATTAAGAGTTTGCCATTGCCAGAAGGTGATGGCTTGGCTTCTTTTACCCCTAGTCTCCCTGTACCTCCTCCTAAGATCAATTAATCCTCTGCCTTTTAGCAGGTGTAGAGTACTTGTTTGATCGTAAGATAAAGTGCACTATTCCCCCATTTTTTGCTTGGTGAATTTTCTGTCATTTTAGTGAATTGCCATGCACTCTGTGCTAAAGCTGACTTGGGGTAAACAGTGGGAACAAGCAGTGGTGAATAGGGAAAGGAAATGCAAGATGTGCCTGGGACCTTTCCCTTTCTTCAACAGCAACCTCCCACCAGGGCTTAAGCTGTATTGCAAAACCATTCAGCTATAGACAATAGCTTCAGAATTACAATGGTTTTGATTAGGAGAAGTTGTTATAATGGACACTAAATAAAGCAGTAATAAAAAGGTAAACGTTTTCACTTAGTCTTCAAGCTTTGCTGCATTATATTGCAATTGAAATGGCCACCTCAGAACAGTTCCTACCATATCTAGAATTACAGCCTTTGAATTTAAATTGCACACACAGTCACTATATTTTTACATCTCCCCTTGTTTCAGTTTGAAATCATATTCTTAAAGCCATAAACCAAGAAAAGATCTCAGAACACAGCATTAAGCATCGTGGTTTTGTTGAGACACTGTTGCTTAAAAACAAAGCTAAAACATGCCCATAAGTTCATAACAAAGAAATATTTTTCAACACTTTGAATGTTACACCACATAACAAAACTGATGACAGTATGTCTTTTTTTCCCAGCCTGTTACACTGGTAGATTTATGCCTCTGGTGAATGCATATATGTATATATAGGCCTTTGGTGAACAAGGATTAACCAGAATCCTCTGTAGAATCACTATTTCCTATTTCATTCTTCTTTTGAGAACTTGTAAACTGTGGAACAGTTCTGTAACACTCTTCCACCCTGATAGTTCATGTTAACTTCCAGTAGAAATAGGACAGAGAACAGGTTGCTAGAAAAATCACCTATTTGTTTTTCATCATAAATTATCTCAACTGATCTGATGCCTTTTATGTTATTTGGATGAGAACCATATTCAAAACTTACATTCTTTTGAAGTTCCTGATACCTCCCCTTCAAAAAACATCTTTGTAATTGAGAAGTTTGTGTAGATAGAATATCTGACATTATACTTCCCAAAATGCCTTCAGAAGTACCAGAGGATGGTAATTACCAATCAGTTTCCATCTCATGGCAAAACCTGAAAGTTTAGTTAGTTTGTTTGTTTTTAAATCAGGGTATTTGTACGGAGGACTCAAACAGATAAACTATGAGATTGACAAGACAATGAGGTTCTGTGAGAAAGAGCTAAATTGGTCTCCCAAAAATAAGGATTATTTACTATTCAAGCAGTAAAAGTCACTTCAGTCACACTACTTAAAAATCCTGTCTAATTATACAGAAAAATTGAAATGCTTATGTCTGGTTATGGAGAAGTGGCATTCTTTCCCAAGAATTTTTTAAAACAGAAAGGCTGGAACAGAAAATATCAGAGTATTTTTATTTCATGGGTATGTTTCTCCCAATCTTATTTTATTTCTTTAGAAAGTTCTTATATTGAACTGCCTACTTTTCCATGGGAGGTTCAAAAGCAAGCCTGAAGGTTTACTGATTTAAAACAAAGCTTGGGTATTGAGGAACTGGTTTTTATAAAAAACTGAGTGAGATAATAAAAAATAGACTTAAGGATTCTGCGGATCTTGACAGTGTTACGTTCTGTGTTTGTGTGAATTATGTCCATATGAAACCTGCCAAAATCAAAGCTATTTTTTCTATGTGAGAAGACTGCAAAAAAGAGCAAAATGCATTTTAAGAAGTCATTATTTTAATTTATCTTGAGAACCAGCAAATATAGTCATATGTCTTCTTCATTGAAGTTTTACTCTGTCTGAGAGGGTAAAAAGACTTACGAAGACAAAATATTTTAGAGCTCTTTTTTGAGGCAAAGAGGACTTAAGATTCCTTTTCTGTTAGTCACTTTTACACATTGCTTTCCACAAACCTTGTTTTTTACCACAATAATTTAGCATTATTGTAGGAAACAAGCATAAGCAAACACAGAATTTTTAAATCTTCATTACTTTTGACAAATATTTTCTATTTTGCAAATGCTTCAGGGTTTTTTTATTCAAAAGCCATAAGCAAGTTGATGTTTTATTCTCTTGGAGATCATTCTAAATACACATGAATCTCAAACTGGAAGAATTTACAGCTATTCTCAAACTTTCCTTGTACTCTAATCCCAATACTCCCTTTCATATCTTTTGTGTTACTCTACAAAACCTAGTAGTTTCTGACACTAGCTTTGTTTAATTCTTTGCTGCTGCATTGTTAATAAAATCCTGTTTGTGGCACTAAGATAGCAGCTTACATGTTAAACTGTACACCAGTCTGGAGGG
Source organism: Entomyzon cyanotis (assembly GCA_024500445.1). NCBI lineage: Eukaryota > Metazoa > Chordata > Aves > Passeriformes > Meliphagidae > Entomyzon > Entomyzon cyanotis. The sequence goes on from JAKEPQ010001010.1 coordinate 10,189,304, forward strand.
TTTGCACTGTAATTAAGGCTGAAATTGAATGTATAACTGGCAGAAAAGGAATTCTAAGTTGATGCTCAAAGTGCAAGGTCTGTCATTACCACTGAGCTAGGAATAGGCTGTAGGCTGGCAGCACAAGTGCAGTACCTCACTACAGTGTGGCAAGCAATAGACCATAAGAATTGTGGGGCCACTTCAACCCTGGTTGTTGCTTTGGGGGTTGCATGACATAAAAATTGCAGCCTTTAAGTGCACCAGAATAAAGTGAGCTTTTCAGACATTGTTTGAAGACAATTATGTCATAGCAAAGACGCTTTATCTTTGTATAACTTTTTCTCCATGAGTAACAGAATAATTAACAGATAAAACCATCTTTTCAATGGTATCCATTACAGGTATTAATTAGTGATGTCATTTTGGACAAAAATAAACCCAGCAAATCAATAACCTACATAGTTTACTGGGACCAGTGTAAGAAGGAAAAATTCCATCCTCTTAGGACTTGCAGACTGTCCCTTGAAGTATTATTTCTTGAAACTGGTTTTCTTCCCGTTAAGTATTTCCAGGAATTCAGCTGCCTCTGTTCATATTCTTTAGCAGACCTTGCCTTGTAAAGCACATCTTAGTCTGCAGCTTTTGAATACTTTATATTTGTTTTTTTGACATTCTCAGTGCCTTTGCTGTTTCTCTGTTGGGCATCTGCTCTCATGACAGCAAGCAGATAAAGTTAATTGCTATTCAAGAGTACAGACTGCCAAACAACTTGCACACCTGGGGGCCTCTGATGCACTCTGAGGCCTCTGCATGTCACTCCATGCCTATTTTGACAGCACCTATCTGTTCTTTAGGAACATTCAAGCTTATGTTTTTTATTATTTTGAAAGGAAGGCGGAGTAGGAATTATCCTGGAGGAAACAGATAAAATATTTAAACTAAATAATTTTATCTTGTAACACGCACAGTATAATTCTGCAGCATTAGGCCTGTTTTAGTGACGTGCCATTCAGAGCCAAGGTAATAAAAATGAAATCCTGAGCAGGAATTACCCAAGAGCCTGCAGTTTATCTGCCTCTAGTCAGGGTTTGACAAATAAGATTACTTAGATTTTCACTTTTAAGAAATCATGATAGCATACACATACATGATGGAAGGCATCCTGCCTTAATTAAGGTTGTCAAAGGCAGCTTAATTTCTGGATTTATTTAATATATTCTCTATACTTAATCAAGAACTCTTGTGCTTTCATCTAAAATAACCATACAGAAATGATAATAAAGAAGATATGTAAAAAGATCAAACAAAAAACCAAGCCAGAAAACATTGCACTGAAAACCATCAACCCGGTTTTGTCCATCAGCAGGTGGCAGTAATAAGCCATGTTTTTTCAAACTAAATTTAATACAATTTAAAGCCTCAAGGTTTTTCTGTTTTTGCAGGGATTTCAGTACTAGTGTTAATAACATTCAGATTAACAAAACCAAACCTCAGTGGCATAACTACTTCCTGTGTGGACTGAAGGGTATTCAGGTAAGCCAAATACATTTAACTTCTGAAATTAATGTAGAAGTAAAATACAATAATACCTATTTACCCTCACAATGTTCACAATGTTTACCTGCATTCCATAGCATTGTTTTTTTTAAACATACAGTTAAGTATCTTTATGTTAAAATTTGAAGAGGAGATATGAGTGGGTTTGCTTTAAAATATTTGCAGAGCACTATTTTCATTTCTATAAAACAAATTACAATAGCAAATAATTACATAGAAAAGTCACGATCAAACATTATCAGGATGACATTTCTGTATTTTGAAGTTAAAAGGAATGCTTTCCAATGGGATCATCTAATTAAAATTTGCTTTGGAAAAGGTTTGGACGCCTGTCTTTCAGGACATGAAGATCATATCTTAGTCCTTGTCTTTCTATGGAAACTTTTAAAAAACATGAACTTCCATTAATGCTGAAAACCTATAATTTGTGCACTACAGCTGAGTAAAGCTGACTCACGCAGTAGGCAAGAGAATATGTAAAAGTCAAGTAAACAGCATACAGAAGAAATAATCCATTAAGAACCATTACTCATCCTGGTTTTGGGTGCTTGGAATTTGAATGGGATTTTCAGAACGACCTGAGTTCAAAGTGCAGCTCTGCAGGGAAGGCACACTTACGGTAAAGGCAGGAGCAGAACACACAGACGTTTTCCTGTCTGCCCACTCAAGCTTTATCTCCGCCTGGAGCTCGCCTGTCTCCAGACCGACCTGAACACCCAGCTGTTGTCCAACCAAGTGCTGGTTGTCAGTGCTGCCCTGGGAGGCAGCCTCAACTCACTGTCAAGGCTCCTGTAAATCTCACCTGCTGTTTGCAGCTGAGTCACAGAATTCACAGAATTCATGGCTCTTTGAGAGGGGAAAAAAAAAGAAAGTGACTTCTCTGCTTGATGTCAATCCAGTGATATTTCTGGAAGGGCAGATGGGATAAACAGTGATGGCTAGGTCAGGAACAGGTCACCACAGCCAGTCCAAATTATGGGTAAATGTGCTTTTTAAAGCACATGAAGTTTGCCTCAGGATAGACCATCTAGATCACCCCACACGATGATCCAATAGATAAGAACTGCAGACACCAAAAGGCCTACCTCAGACCTGCCACTGGAGTCTTCAAAATACAATATGCAGAACCATCAGTGCCAAAAATCACTTTATTACAATTCACAGGTCCTAAACAGCCCCCTGCTGCTATGTATAGACCCTAAGAAATTACTTACGTGTGCAGTAACATAAGTATTTTCAATTTTGTATTGCTCAGTAACACAGGCATTTAAATTGCATTGACTGTAGAGATACAGATTAGATTTCTTTACAATATATCCTTTCTTATATTAAGGCTAGCATGACCAATTGACTTTATTTATTTTGCAGTCTGCTACTGAGATTTATTTCCTAAGGACCAGCTTTCATACTTGAAGGTTAATTTGCAAGGCAGGTTTGCAGACTCTGGTACTGGCAGAAAATAAGCATAAATGTTACAGACTTAAGAAACACTGAAATACAAGTACTCAGAGGGTCCGGCGGGATAATCTGTTTATATTAAGTTGAACATGCTATCCTTTTGGGACAGAACTGTTGCAGAACTTGGCAAAGTCCATTTTCATTTTTGAAACTGAAGTACATTTTCTATTTAAACATTGCGTGATAAGTCTGCAAGCCTGATTCACATTCAAGACAATCCAGAAACTGTGGATCAGTTTCTGGTTACTCAAGCATTTTCTGTTTATGAACAAGCCTGTCTAGTGTCCTTCTTGAAGGGCAGCAATAGTATTCTAGATATGAATATCCTTTATTTGTAAAACAGGAAATTCAAAATATAATTTGAAGTGATGGTAGAAGACTTTAAAGGAGGCACTCTGGGTTTGCTGATCTCTACCATTGGTATTTATGGTTGAAATTGTTTCAGGAGAAGTAGTAGAAATCTTTTGAAGGTGGACATTTAATCATGAAAGTACTCCTATTTTTTCTGATTATTGACACTGGAACATAGTTTATGAGAAGTTAGCTAGAAGTTAGAAATTAGCTATTCATATACCCCCCATATACATTCAATGATTTTTTAATAAGCACTGCATGTTTGTTTCAAACTAACAGCAGAGAGAAATTTATATTAAAGCGATTATAATTAAAAAGACAAAGCAACTAAAGAATAATTAAAAGAGTATGTACATTAGGATTTATGACTTCTGGATTAAATGTATTATCTGTGATATCTATCATGTATGTTAGAATATTTTAAACTTTATTCAAAAAATAGCATGACAGAGACTATGCCCGCTGGTAGGTGTGTCTTTGTGACCCTAAAGCACAGAGTTCCTCAAGTACCATTGTGGTTTTCCCAGTGTCAGTCCTGTGGGTGCTTCAGGACATGAGTATCTGGCTTTGAAAAGAGCTGCATGGCTACTGGTTCCCCATCAGCGTCATGTGGCTCCCTAATACCACATGCCAGTGTTGGAAGTGAAGCATAAAGTGGACCTTGAGCTCTTCATGGTGCCTAAAATGAAGAGCTGTCAAGAAAAGGACAAAAGTTGGGTATAAAATGATTGGTAACTTCACACTGTCACTATGGCAGCTCAAAGCAGAGCCAGTTGCTGCAAAACCCACCCACGAAGCTTGGTGAATTCTTGGGCGTTCAGCCCATGCTGAGTTCTGCTTGGGGTAGTTATATGTTTGTGTACAGGAATTGCAGACATACCTTTGGCTGAAGCCCCACAATTGGCTTTGTTCTTAAGGAATAGAATGAAAATTTTCCTTTTGCTTTATTTTGGAGATACCAGAAGCAAGTCCTTGGTTCCAGCAACTCAGCAGAAGGATTCTCTTTCTAAGTATCAGATAATTGCAAGCCTGAGCCTGTCTGTACTTGAAACTGAGATTGTTTATTTTTTCATTGTTAGGAACATTTTGGTCTCAATAACCCAACTGGAATGAATTGTCTGCTAGATGGAACCATCCCTCCAAGTTCTGGTCTCTCTAGCTCCAGTGCCTTGGTGTGCTGTGCAGGACTCGTGACACTCAGAGCTAATGGAAAAACCCTCTCTAAGGTAATTTGCTGTAAAACACAAGAGTGTCAGCAGTAAAATTCTACTTAAAATTAAATATTGTTAATGCCTGTAAACATTAAAAACACGATACAATTGTTTTTGCAAAGAGTTGTTGGATATAAACTTAAGATATTGCACAATTGAGCAAACATCTTTGGCCAAATTTTGGCAGGATTTGATTTTGGCAAGAAAACAGGCTTACATTAAAGCTGAAAAAAGGAGCATTATTGTAAGCCTGTATTTTGGCCAACCATCAGGTCCATGCCTGGACCAGATGTGCTATCTGCAGGCCAGGACTGAGGATATATGTGCTGAAGCATGTGGACCACACCCCCGAGGCCTTTACTCTCTCCCTGAATGACTTTTCATGGCTTTAACAGCAGAGCATCTGTTGGAGGCCTGTGGAACAATTTTTTGATAAATTATATAATCAGCACAAAGTAGAGGTAAAATTCTTCCATCTGACTCTCCTTATTCTCTTCACAGTTTTTTTGGAATGAACATATTCACAATCCAAAATGTATTCCTCACTTTTAAACAAACATTAGTCTAAAAACAAACCCCAAGTATGTGACCTGTTAGCAGTACAACTGTCAGTACTATTACACTTTGGCTTGTGTAATACAGATTTCTGGAGGAGTCATGGTCCTTGAAGGTGCCATATGGGAATGAAGTTCTCTCCATTAAAAATGTCTGGTTAAGTGAAACTGGGATCTTAAATTAGAACATTGTCAGGAAGAGAAAAGAACAGATCTAAATGTGACTGTTACACATATTTGTGCCTATTGTCTAAGACAGACATTCCCAAATCGTGGTACAAAGCCAACTGAAAGTGGTAAATGATGATGGCAGCTGTTAACTCTCCTTGTAACAAGCACTTCTTTGAGCCATGAAGTGAACAGATCCTCACAGAAGATTTTTGCTGATCTGTTGAGATACACTTCTCTATGTAGCTGCAATTGCAGAAATTCTCTCAGCAGTGAGTACACCATCCCACATTGCCTAGCTCCCCTGGCTGGCTTCAGGAGTGTCAGGCAGAGCTCAGGCAAAAAAAAAAGCAGGGTTGGTGAGGCAGGGAAGTTTTCTATGTAAGAAGATGTGGCTATAGTTGCTGTCACCCTGGCTTGTGTTGGTGTGTGATCAAAAGGTCAGTAAGGTATTGGACACCTAACAGAGGCTCTGGTTTGTGAGATGAGACACATAGAGCAGTGGTAGATGAAAACATGGAATTGAGGATCCTTCTTTGGTGGATGAGACTTTGCTGTTAAAGGGTTGGAGGTACAGGGCGTCTACGTGGCCTGGCAAGAAGCTTCTGGTTTTGCATAGATGGTCCTACCACAGGTCAGAACCATCTCTGATCTCCCAAGAGCTTGGGAACTGCTGATCAAAATCACTGGAGTGCACATGTTCAGAAATTGGGTATCTGCGTAATCCGTAAAACTGACAGAGGTCATAAAGCCCAAATTTTACTAGGTAGTAAGAAATCTGTATCTGGAAAACCAGAAGGTAGGTTTTCATTATTCCAACACTGCACGGTGTCCTTCAGAGAATAAATGATACAGTGCACATCTTGAGCTGAATTTACATGTGTCTTGGGAGTACCGGCCAGCATTATGCCAGACTTGTTGTAAAGAAAGGTGCAAAACTCCTGTCATTTTCATAGAAAATTATGGAAGAACAGAAGGAAAACAGAGACTCCACTGAATGTCTTTCCTTCTCCTAATATGTCCTGTTCAATCCTCCTCTTTCTGGTTGAAAAATGTGCTGAAAGTTAAGCTTGTGTCTGAAATACAGTTGGACAAACACAAGAGACACAATTGCACATTTTTGTCAGGAAACCCTGCTGTCTGCAGCTAGATGTTTTGCACTTGTGATGAAAAATGAGCAATTAATGTACATATGAGAATTCTCAATAGCCAGCATTGGTGCAGTTAAGAACATAGCCAAGGTTTTGTGTGCTTGCATAGACCAAGGCACCTGGTTGTCATGATTAAGAGAGAGGATGACAACTCTGAAGACTGATTGCTTTTGTTCAGGCTTTAAGTTTCTCCAAATCTTACAGGACAGTAAAAACACATTCAGTGTTTTTAGCTAATTTATGATTTAGCATTAGAGACCTCTTACATCCAGCTAAATCCAGAGTCTCTGTTGCACTGGATTTATGCTTAGCCTTGCAGAACTGCCTTGTCTAAGGCAGGGCTAGTCTGAGTATAAATTAGAGCAATCTAGGCATGTGAGCCCTCAGAAGTATAAAATGTGCTCTGGCCACTTCTTGCCAGCTCCTAATGCATCCTGTGCTGGTGTCAAGTGGTATCTGTGCAGGATCCAGTCCTGCTGGCTCCGTGTCAGCAGGGAGCTCCCCCATGGCAGGGGAATTCTTAGCTGCGCTGAAGTAGGGGCTTTCCAGATCCTTTCTACTAGAAAGCAAACCAGGGCCCTGCATTTTTAAGGCTCTGGATATTTATGTGTTTGTTTATTTTAAACAAGAAATAACACTTCACTCCTCCCATCCTTCTTTTTTTTTCCAAATGCTTTAGAGTTGTGAAAGTTGTAAATTGTAGTATTTATAAGTAACAATATTTGGTTATGATGGTAATTTTATGAGAAAAGATTGACTTTTTGCCCCTCATTAGTCTGATGGACTGCAAAATCTTAGTATGATGGTTTGTAGCAGGAAGACAGGAAACGTTTGGCTTTGGAATCAAATTTGGCTGAATCGTAGGGCTTCTGTAGCCAAAGTTATGAAAAATTGACCTTTTACTGAATGGAACATTTATCTGTTTTGTTTCTGTGAAACTATTTTTATGAGAATATTTTAGTTATATGCTCTTTTTCCTGATAAATGTAAGTTTAAAATAGTTGCTGTAGAGTAAAAGTCGTTGAAATTTAGAGCTTTTATGAGATAACACTTCCAGTGTGAAGTTCAGGCCTATGAGATTAAGAGCCAAAAAACCGCAAAATTAAAAAACGTTGTAAAAGCATGGCTAGAATTTCATGGTGGCTTACTTTAAAAATAGCACTTTTTTGACACTGAAAACAAAATCAGAAAAAAATATGCTCTCCCTAATTGTGTGTAGCAGTCTGCAATAGGGCATTGTTTCAGTGTGCATACAGTATTTTTTTTTTAAAAACCCATCATACACATACACAATAGTTAGGGAAAATACCAGTTGAAGACAATTCAGCCAGATGTGCAGTGCTAACCAGTTGCAGCAGTGCAATAGCATTCAAATAACAAGATGGAAAAATGTAGAATGAGATCTTTAAAAAGAATCCATTTTTCTTCTCCAAACAGGATACCAGTCTAAGGTTGTGCTGGCATCACTCAAACAGCAGCAATGCTCAGTGTTAGTAGGTCTTGATTTTAAAGTGATTTTTATTTCACTTTAAAAAGTGAAATAAAAGTAGGTCTTGATTTTAAAGTGATTTTTATTTCACTTTCATTTTACAAAATCAATCTTTTGTATAACTTTTCATCAGGAGAAGATACTTTTTGTAAAGGAAACATAATAATGCTCTAAACTGTCCTAGCTTTGTGTTTCGTGGTAGGAATTAATGAGCACAGCAAATCACTTAGGACTTTGAATTTTACTTTAAAGATGTGATGATAGTGTTGCTGTCCAAATGTGAAACCCTTGTGAAACTAAGGTCTGTTCAGCCACCTTAACATTTTTTCTGTTACTCAAGGCTGGGTAGCTATGCACATATTTACTGGGAAGATGAGATCAAAAGTGAATAGGGTTTATCTATGGATGTGATATCATATTTGGCTTTATTTAGACGGAGAAAAAGCTAAGACAGACTAAATAAAGGACCTGAATCTAATCTGTAATGGCACAGTGTCCATTGGCTTCAATTTCCCAAACTATGGCTCAGATGAATTTGAGTGTGGGTTTTAAACATTTTTAAACAATGTTTAAACAGTTACTATACTTGCTAATGTCACTGATTTCAGTGGGAGAATATATAGGCCAACTGGAATCCTTTCTACTTTGTTTCTGAAGCCTCTGTATAATAAAGAAAGTGCTTGAGTTGAACCCTTTACCACTCCCAATCCCTAGCTATCTGGGAAGAAAACCTGTGAGTATCCATATTGATAGCGTGACTTTGAAATTAATAACTTGTGCTGATAATACTCCTTAGGATTGTTTTATAATCTATTTTTTTTTCTTCTAAACAGTACTTATTTTTATGATTTATTTTATTGATCTATCAAAAATCTTTGATAGATGTATGCTCAGGTTATTTATATGAGAAACCAAAAATTGGCACATAGATATTGTATTTTAAAGTGCTATTAATATGGAGAAATGCTAAAGTTCCTTTCTCCCTGTGGAATTAAAAAAACAGGGTTCTTGTTAAGCTTGACTGTGTGTGCTTGTAATCAAGGGAAACAGAGTACTTTGGAGCAGTGGTAATCAAAGGCCATAATCTCTCATCAACCAAATTGATAACCTTCTATTTGAGCATGTTAGGGGGCAGACAAAGTCAGGCTAAGATTGCTGTGCTTATGAGGACATCCAGATACTATCTGACAAATATTTTCCCATTTTGGAAAAAAGTAAGCATAATTACCTTGCAAAACATATATGAAGTTCAGCTAATTGGGATTTTATGTGCAAACTAGAAGCAGATGATAACTTTTCAGCAACCTATTCCTAGTCAAGACCAGATATTACAAATAAAGGCGTTCCTGGTGGTAAAAATAACCTCAAAAATTTGGGCATCATTTTATACCTCACTAAATAAAACATAGTGCCTTATATTTCAGAAGCTATTTTCATGCCTATATACATATATATAAAATGTGCACAGATTGGAAAAAAATATGACAGTCTAACTAGAGTTTAAATATGCCTTATATGATGGAGAAGGTTTCCATCTTACTGTAAAAGACTCATCTTTATCTATAGATGTTTCTTCTTAATTTTCAGTCTCGTGTAATGTGAACCAAACTCTGTAGAATTTAACAGAAAATCTACACTACATTTGCCTTTAAATTACCAGCATTATTTGTTGTAAAAGAAAGCAGCAGACTGAGTCTGACTTTTGAGATTAAACTTGCTGAAATTTTAGGGAGTGTTCATTGGGGAACAATTACTGTGTTTCTGAGAAGGAGTAAATGTATACACAGGACTTTTGACTGAATAGATATTTAAATACTCCAGTTGTTTCAATTTGCACACTGAAGAGAATTCTGGAGCCCTGAAAATGGCAGTGCAAAAAATAACTTACAATAACAAATTTATTTTCTTCATGGAGCTTCTATTCATGAACAATAAAATTTAAAACAGCAAGAAAACTATTTTTTTAAATTTTAAAGATCAGTTACCATTACTACTGCACTGTAGTATATAGAAAATCTAGCACACTTCACTTTGGCTAAAATGAGCTACATTAAACCACTGAGGCAGATGTAATTTAATACTATCATTTTATGGAGAAGATTGCTTTATTTTGGCTGCTGTCATTCTGGATTTGTATATATCGAATTTCTGTGTAATGTAGGGTGAGCTGTTCCAAAAAAATACTAAGCAACACGAATTCTGTTTTACTAACAAATATTTGCCTGTCTCCTACTCACTAATTGTCCTACTCTTTTAAGGGGTTTACTCTTACACAAGTTTACTTCTTTAAAGGGCTGTGTGAGATTGAAAGGGATTGATCACTGGTTTGGAACATATTAACAGTGACAGTTATATAGGGACAAATTCTGTCACAGTTTACACACTGTCCAGACCCATTATTGCATGAGTGAAAATCAGAGCAGTTGGCCCTTGGCCTCTTTGTGAGCAGGAGGATTGTTAAAGGTGAAACTCCCTTATCTGTTCTCACTCAGATAATTTTTTAGGTTTCTACTTTTAGGATTTTTTTATAAGTAAGTGATCATCTGTTCACTTTCATTATTCCTAGGATGCCTAAATACCTTTCTATATTTAGGCCTTCATAACATCAAACTGATAGAAAGTAAAATAAATGATGGGGCACCAGAGAATTAAGTGAGCTGTATGGGGTGGTTCATGATTCATCAGTTCTTCAACTGGAAAGACCAAAAAGACTTAGTTGTAAATCTAAACCTGAATTTGAGGTGTTTCACATTGAAACATAAACAAGTAGAGAAAAGCACATATTAGTGAAAAGTATAATTTTACTGAAAACTCACTATTTCCATTAAAAATCCAAAACAAGGTAACATGATGCAGAGCTACTGATGATTTCTTATTACAAGAAATCTCTCCATCTAGAGTAACTACACATAGGGCAACTAATAATAAAAAAATCACAACCCTTCTTTGTCAGACTAAATTATATCTCCACTGATATGATCTCCCAGATTAGACTTTCTGCATGCTGGATAGGAAATCTTGTGACTCAAAGATAAAACAGATTTAAGTGGTAGTAATTTCTTTCTTTGTAACCCAAGATTGACTTGCCCCTTATCAGGGAGAACCTCAAATTGTTTCAAACAAACAGCAGGGTAGTTAGTAGAGTCTTAGATCAAAAGCTAGCCTAGATCTGCACAGGGGGCCAGTTGCCTGCTAGACAAACTGGTAAGTGTTACCCTCTGAAGTCGGATACATTCTGGACAGACTTTAGAATTAAGCTTAGCAAAAGGAATACATTGAAAACTGTTAGTTTTAGATTTTTCCTAGTGCTCCAGGTAACGTTGTCTAAAACCTGAGAGAAGCTTCCTTAAGTAATTAATTTACATAAATTTCTTAATGCTTAATTGTTTGTTAGTGAATTGTATGCACTGAGATTCTACTCGTAGTGATGTGGCTTTATATTGTTTTAATTATGGATATTCTAATTTATTATGTTGTATCTTTTTTTGTTGGATAAACAACAAAAGAACTGATGTTAATATATCATGAAACTCATTGATTCTAAACATCTCCCATGGAAGCACAGCCAACCTTGCATGTGTACTTGCCAACAGCTATAAAAGTAGTGTTTGCGTGGATGATATTTGGTCTGGCATTCAAAAGCTGCAATATTTAGTGTTTCTTGACAGATCACCAGGGAGACTTCAAGGTTTAACTCACCTACCAGCTACTGCTGCTGTCACATTACACTCATCCCTCCCCCTGTGTTCAGAGGCTGAACAGAGCAAGTGCACGAAGCAGCTCAGGGTATTGCTAGAATAATTTCAGGTATTTTCAGTTACCATCCCAACTATGCCACTTGCTGACCTCACTACAGCCAGCAGAAGGGAATAGTTTGCTTCAGCCATGTCACTGCCAAAGCAGGTTTAAACAAAGGGACTTTGTACAGGAGGGGCAGACATGGTCACATAATCTCTCCTGATGACTCTGGTGTCCAGACAGTAACCTCAGGGAAAGAGGTGGAATAGTATTGCTGAACTGCTTGAGGTTGCATTACAATGTGCTTGTGTCAACACTAATTAACACACATTTTATGTGGTTCATTTGTCACATTAAAATTGCAAATGATACAGTGACATTTTCTGTAAGGTGTCTAAGAAAAGCTGTAAGTCTGACTTTCTCCTTTCTTACCAATAAGACAGTTAAACTGAAAAAGGTTCAGGAAAAAGCCACATGGACAATTAAAGGTACAGAATGACCACCATAAAAGTATGTTAGGACTCTTCGGAAAAAAGCACTTAAAGGAGGAAGTGACAGAGATCCATCAAATGATGAATGTAATTGATGGAGTGGATAGGAATCAATTGTTTGTTGTCCCTCAAGTGTTTAGAGCCAGGAGGTATGAAATGAAGCTAGTCCGGTACACATCAATAATCAACAAAAGGAGACATTCGTCACCTGACAGGGTGTAGAAGTCCTTGTTCCTGGATGATCTACATGTTAAAATCACACATGAGTTAAAAGGGAGTATGGACAAATTCTTATATAAGAAATCCATTGTTGGTAACTAAGGGTGCAGAACTGACATGCAGCCTAGGAAACTCTCTATCCAAATATAAAGTCCTGGGGCAATACGATCTAAACTTGGCCTCTGGTCCATACAAAGAGCCCACTTTCAGTTACAAGACACAGGACTAGAAGTGGCATTGGTTTGATCCACAGAGGCTGATTTTATGTTCATATAGTCTATATTTTTACTCTGACTCAAGTCTTTTAATGAATTTTATCTAGCTGACGGTCCCTGACTTACTCATGGGCACATGGTGGAATTCTGGGGCTTGTCCTGGGCAGGGGCAGGAGAGGGACTTCAATATCCTTGGGGGTCCCTTCCACATCAGGATATCCTCTGATTCTATGATTATATGCACTTGCCTTCTTCACTAGGTTGTTGGGTTCTTTGGGGTATTTTTGCAGGGGATGAGATCAAAGGAAATATCTGATGTTTGAGCTTTTTGAATGACTATGTTAAATATATCACTTTGCTTGTTTAGTAGTGTAGATGACAGCCTAGGACTTATTGTTCACATGATAGTTATTGTTCACCTGGTCTAGTTAGTCCTGGTGGAACAACTTCCTGAAACAATAATGCAGAAATTCAGAGGGCAGTAACATATGTGGACCTCAGAACAGGTGAGGTAAGGAAATTCTTTATTTGTCACAGTAATTTTTTTGTAGAGTCATAATGCTACTGTTCAGACCCACTTTAACTATGATTTTAGTATCTTTCTGTTCCACTTTCATTACCATCACATGAATAAGATTTTAAATCCACCCTGCAACTGTTTCCCTGAGACCATATTCTTGAGAGAACACGCCACAATACTGGGAACAGGGAGGTTTTTGAATTCTCATTTCAGCTTTGTGATTCACATGACTTTGAACAAATCATCTCAGTATCTGTGCTGTCTCTAAACTGTAAATAACAGCAGCCTTATCGGAATGCTTTTAAAGTAAACTGTGTAAAATTCTATGAAGATTTAAATTGTGATTTACTAATGTTTTTGAAATACTGCTTTAGGGATGGAAAAGCATGCTACTGAGCCTTGGGTGCATAGAACTAGATGTGTTTTGTGGTTGGCTCAAAGCGCTCTCTCATATGATTCAGAATATGTGGGATGCAAGTGGAATCTATGTACAGATGGGATATTTCTCATGGTGTTTCATGATGAACAAATATCTGCCTTCACCTAGTTCAGTGAGACAGCTTGCTCTAGGACTTCTGCAGAACTCAATGGAGCTAAAATTGTTTATTTTATACACATAACAATTGTATCTTGAAGTCTACCAAGGAGTATTAGGCCCCCTCTGACCTACCAGCCTGACAGGTGATGCTGTGCTGTGGCCTGGGGTGCAGTCCCCCTAAATGTGGCTGTGAGAATGCTCTGAGTTGCTTCTCTGCAGGAACTGCAGCGCATCCAGAAGGAAGGCATTCCGTGCCTAGGTATTGTTCAGACAGACATTTGAGATGTTGCCAAACTGTGCAGTGAAGTCTGGGATCCCAGAAGCTCTGTATTTTTACAGGTCAGACATACACTGAAAAAGTATAAATAGCAGATGATTCAAACAGTCCCTGCCCTAAAGAGCTTCTGAGTGTTGCAAGTTGCATGGAAACAAGGCATTGCTCTGAGATAGGCAAAAGTTATTTCCTTTTATTACATGGTTCTCACACTTTTCCTTAGAGATATTTTCTGTGGAAGCGTAAACTCTAAGAACTTCTGTAGTAAAATGTGGGTTTTTTCACTTTCTAGTAATGAAGTCACACATATTTATAGCATTATCATGTAAGAATCCCAAGTAGCAACAACTAATTAGAAAGAGGAGGAAGATACTTCTCATTTTACTGAGGAAATGGAACCATGATGAATTAAAGAAACTTTCCCTGACTCACAAGAAACTTAATGTGGAGCTAGAAATTGAGCCCAGACCTCCTGAAATTCAGTTCACTGTTTCAGTCATATGACCATCCTTTTCCAAGCATCAAATATGTACACAAGGCTCTCCAGTTCAGTCTTCACATTAGTTTCCAATGAAACTTTGCCCTTTCACTCATTTTAGCAAAAAGGCAAACATTTGCCCATTTGTCTCAATAGTAAATAGAAACTGCTCTCTATACAGATGGCAATTTCCTCTCCATTCACATGCTTCTCATCCTAGTGTTAGAAGGCCAGCCTGTGTCAGCAAGGGCCTGTTTAAATTAGAAACAAAATAATATTTCAGGGATGCCTTGGGCTGTCTTGTGGAGAGGGTTCTTTGCAACCCTTGCCAGTTACTACTTGGTGGTCCTGCCAATCCTTGCTAAGTTTCAAAACAGCAGTTGCTCAAGCTGGAGCAGCGCTGCTCACCCAGCATACGCAGCTGGACAGCTGGAGAGCCAGGACCAAGCGAGGACTGGTGTTCAACCAGGCACAGCTCACCAGACCTTGTAAAGGGACAGGGGAGTGGCACTGTCCTAATTGTTAACATTCCTCCTCTGCAAGACTTTTGATACTTTTTTAATAAGCTCAGCTCATGATATCGAAACAAGTTAAGCAATCAAGTCGTAGCTGATTTGTATGTGGAGATAGAGATGCAGCCAGACTAAATGAAGAGTGAAATGCTTAATTTCTGACTTTGCCAAGCTTCTTCTGGCAGTTGCAGGTGAGGTAATACCTCAGGGAGCTGTGCCCAAGAATGAAATACACATTGTGAGTACCTCAGGAGCTGTACTTCAGGCCAGGTTTGCACAGCCACAGCTCCTGCTTGAGTGCACATGACCTGTCTGCTGGCATGGTGTTCTTGTCCAGTGAGTAATACTCATGAGCTCCAGTCTCAAAGCTCCTGCCAGTGGCAACAAAAATTAGGGATGTGGTATTGCTGTGTTGTCAGAGGGATGAAAGGCAGGTTCAGCAGAACTGGCAGAAACATGCAGGCATTCCCACATCCCAGCAACAGTTGTTTGTAAATAGGCACGCCTTCGTATGTAGAAAGGAGTGAGCATCTAGAGACTGCTGTATGTGGAGGTTTGTTATTTTCTGTGGAGCTGTTGCTGAGTATTTTAGCATTAAATGGGAAAAAGCATCATTACATTCATTAGGATTTCATTCAGTATTATTTTCAGCTTATAGTGGACCAGGGAGATATGGTAACTAGATGTTAAACTTTCATTGATGAGATTGAAGAGGTCTGAGGTTCAGACTGGAAATGGGACTTGAGTGGACATGGGACAGGGAGGAAAAACGAATTTTTATTAACCTGGGAGATGGTTTTGTTAAAAAGAAAGAGCATGAAAATGAATGAAGTTTTCTGCTTTCTCAAGAAAAATAAAAGAAACATTATTTCAGCTCATCTTTGAAATACACAAAGGAAAAGCAGTGCCAAAAAGGAGAGTATTTTTGCAGGTTGTACTTTTGATGTTCTCTCATTAATGGTCTTTTTCTTGTAAGAGGTCGTTTACCATGTTTGATTCAAAGAGATCCACTCTGCATAGTGTTCAAGTTACTTTGTTAATGTTCTTTTGATAACTTCTGCTTATCAGCCTAAGGCTTATTGGCCATAACTGCATTGTGAGCTGAGTAAATTGGTTGTTAGTGCATTTTCGAACAGGTCAGCCTGATTACATTCATCTAAGCGCCAATTTTACAGCTTTGTCAGTGGGGCCATTACAGAACTTGAGCGAGCAAGCAAGCAGGCACCCTGCACATACCTCTCTCAGCATCGTGATTTACTGCCTCTATCTGCTGCCTTTTACAGCTGTGTGCTGGCTAATGTCCCTGTCTTGCTGGTTAGCTTGTTTCAGTCCTGTAATGCTACATCCTTAGAGTGGAATCTGAATCTGACTTTGCCACCAGAATGGAAAACGGCCTGTGGCTTTTCTGAAGTTCTTTTCCCATCTTTCCCGTGGTTACCTGGTGCTTAGAAAAACAAAGTGGTAGGGGTCATAATAGGTGGACAGAAATACTTTCCTTTTGACCCACTTCTTTTTGACTAGTCTCTGTTCTTTGACCATTCTCCAAGGCTTCTCTTGTGTATTGCTCTGACTTGGCCTGACAGCTGAAAGCTTTATTGTTAATTATTATTTTTGACAGTTACGACAGTGATATTCAATGCTCCCATAGTATCCTCTGACCTCCAGGTATTAGAATGCACAAAGATATGCCTAAAATGTCACAAAGGAATACACATCACATATAGTTATGAATTAGTTCAGATAAAGACAGTACAGTATCTCAAGCAGAAATGACAAGCATCGCTGACTTGACTACCTACAGTGAGAAACAGTTTTGGAGTAATTTCTAATAATGGAGTCAGTACATTAAAACAATATGGAGTAATAACTTGCCATTTTTCTGTAAGCTACTGAAATTCATATGTAGATGGATTCAACTGATTACATCAACAAAATACTGGCTATTGCGATGGAAGGTTTGAAGTGAACAAGGAAGGTGGGAGGACGACAGCTACAGGAGTTAAAAAATCTGAAAATCATTTGGCTGTGGTGGGTCCTCTGGATGCTGAGTAGTTGGTTCTTTTTTACTTCAGAACAGAAGGGAAAAGGGGCCATGGGGCATCCTGGTTGATACCAGCTTACATTGTTTAATGGAGCATCCTGGTTGATACCAGCTTACATTGCTTAATGTGTGAGAGATAATAGTTTCAGAACTCTGTCATTATTTCCTTTGTTTTCTCACTAATTAATATGTAAGCAGAAATAAACGTGTCATCCTTAACCCTGGCTGAAGGTTCGCATGTTAATATTTTTTCAGGTGGAACTCGCAGAAATTTGCACAAAGAGTGAACGTTATATTGGCACAGAAGGTGGAGGAATGGACCAGTCTATCTCTTTTCTGGCAGAAGAAGGAACTGTATGTGGATCTTTGTAATCTAAACTAACATTGTAATATAAATTTATGCAAGCAAAAAATATCTTGATTGGTTTCTAGCAGAAAGACAAGACAAGAAACTGGAATACCTTAGTAAGCAGTATAAGAACCACTGGTATACAAATGAATCAGGAATTAAATTTATAAATCTGTGTACAGTCAAGTATGACAAGTTTGAGTAAGATGAGGAAAATCAGAAATAGGATGGAGGAAGGAAAAGATGTGGGAAAAGATGTCCTCTAGAAGAGCACCAGGTTCCTCACTATTTGACTAATTCATGCTGAACTGAGACTGTTTCCGATATAATGAAATCTGAATGGTCGGCATGCCTTGTATTCAGTGCAAATGGGATAATTATTACAAAAATGCTTTCTTGAAACTTCTTATAACCAAACAGTTCTAGGAAGTTTTGCCAGGTTCAGTTACAAAGACAATGGAGACTTATTTTTTCACCCGTTTTGCTAATTCCAGACAATTCTGTGGCTGGATTTTGATGTAAAAGGCATTTAGCAGTCTTAAACGTGGTGACAGAAGGTGAACTAGCTGTGATAAACAGGACCTGCCAAGTTATGCATGAGTGCTTGCAGTGGAATTTAGAGTGAGGTTCATCTACTGTCCCAGAAGGTGCACAGGACTGCAACTGTTCAAACCTCAGGCCTGTCAAAATACTTTTGTAGGAATTAATGTCATGTTTCATTACAACCTTTACTTTCCTTATGATTGTGGCATTATATCTCTACAGCTTTTTCTCCTTAATGACATATCTTGATGAGCTTACACAGAATAAAATTATTTCCTAGAATTACTCCAAGCATTTAATGCCATCATGAGGCATATGTATTTTCAATTTTGCATCACCTACTCTACGCCTTTCCTTCATGATTACACTGTTAGTAGTAAAAACAGCTACATGAATAATGCAAAAAGGAAGCAGCATATTTTCCTGCCGTACACAGAGATGATCATGTAAATGGAAGCTCTTCTGATAAATAGCGGTGGCAGCAAAAAGAGAAAGAAAATGTTAGAAAAGATGAGAAAAAAAAATTGTGAACAAACCAGAAAATATCCTTGCTTCAGTGTATTTGTAGCTGAATGCAGCTCTAGCCTCCCATCTTCAAAAAACAAGAAAAGTACAGTAAAGGACACTGAGGTTTATCAAAGGTTTTTTTTTTATATATATATATATAGGCATTGACTGAATAATTTAAAACTTTTCAGCTTGGAAAACAAGAAGCTTTGAGGGTGATACTTTGAAGCTTTGTAAATTCCCTAAACAAGTAAAGAGAAGGTAAATGGAGAATTGAATGTTTTTCATAACTGAAGAACTAATAGAAACACAATGACATTAGCAAGCAGCTTGTAAAAAACAAACAAGGAAGTTTGGGTTTTTTTCCAAAACATTCATTGTTAAATTGAGAAATACCGTACATTGTGGAAGACAGAAGTTTTACAAGGATTCAGAAAAGACCTTTGTGGATACACTAATAGAGTATTAACCTATTTGTAGCTATTCAACATAATAGTCAGATATTTCTTCCACTGTATAACCATTTGTAATCTTTGCTTATGGGAATCTCAAAAAATACAGCCCAAGAAAAGATTGGTTTGTGTATGTTCTGTTTTTACATTCCCCCTAAATAGCCATTTATGGCTACTCTCAGAATCAGGACACTAGACCAGCTGAGTGGTACATTCTGGTCTAATGTAGCACATCTTAGAGGGTATATTTAAATGTAAGCAAGTCTGTCTTGATAGTAGTTCTGTGATGGGGTCCAGAATCTCAATGGCAGGGAGTAACACACATGCTGTACATAATGTACAAGCAGATTTGTCATTGTTTATTTAGCACTCTAGCTTCTCAAGGAACTCTCTGGGGATGAACAATGCCAAAACCAGTAAGACGTCCCTGCTTGCAGAGTTACAGTCTATTCTAAGAAGCCAAAGCAGGGCACATGATTTACAACTTATCCCAGTGAAAAACCAGATGTGAATTTAATCTCTTGATTACATTACATCCTGAATTATTTAATTAATGGATGCCTAACTTATTCCATGAAAAGGTCACAAATGTTGGGAACATCTTACACAGCTTATGTAAGCATGTGTGAGGCAAGGCAGTCTCTTATGTCAGAAAGGAGGAAACAGTAACTACATCCTTTTATGTAATTTTATTTAATTTCTTTGTTTGATTTTCTGTATGTACCATGATCACTGTCTCAATTCAGTCTGAAAATGCTGGTACTATACTCAGTGAACTAATCTTGATGGAGTGCAAAATCAGAAGACTGAGGGGGGGATGGACATTGATGAAGGGGCAGGGAATGTGAAGCCCCTTGTTTCTAGTGGCACGCACATTAGCTTCAGCCAGGCCTGGTAGTCCTCTGCAGATCAAAGTAAAACTGTTGTCTTAAACAGGCAAGAAAAATAGGTTGGGTGGGGTTCTGTGAAATGCTGAAAAAACACAAAGACTTAATGGAAACATTTTAAAATCCAGCTACAGGGAAAGGTTTGAAATGTATGTGTAACTTGACCAATGAGGTTCAACCCCTTTTCTTGCTGTTTCATGTCAGTTTTCTTTCCTTAACTGTCCCTGGATTTTCAAGAGAAAAAACACGCAAATTTGCATTTGATTTATAGAACTAAGTGCACTGTTAGCTAGTAGTAAATTAAAACTAACCATTCATTTTTCTTTCAATAGGCTAAGTTGATAGAGTTCAGTCCACTGAGGGCAACTGATGTTAGACTTCCAAGTGGAGCAACGTTTGTTATTGCTAACAGTTGTGTTGAAATGAATAAAGCAGCAACTTCTCATTACAATATTAGGGTAATGGAGTGTCGGCTGGCTACAAAGGTAACGCATGGCTTATGTCAAACTCTAATGAAACCTTCGTCTAAATATGTGCTTTTTTCCACTTGCTAGCAATTGTGTCTTTAACACCTGGCTAGGTGCTACTCTAAGTATAATTTTTCTTTCCAGAACCAGACACTTCCATCTGCAGGAACAGAACTTCTGCTGAGCTTAATGGAAGTGCAAGGACTGTGTCCTTTTATAGAAGGTTATGTGATTTAGTTCTATTTAATTTATTTTTTATTGTATTTCAATGGAGGAAATAAGTCTATTTTTCAGAAAAAAATATTCCCAGTTAATAAGATAGACTGTTTCTAATTAAAGATGACTAATGACATATAATGGAAAGCAACCAGTATAGTCACATGTTTATATGTATATATGGCAATAGCTGTGTGTTTTCTAGGATGTAGAGAACATCCAAGCTAGTAGTTGAAGGCCTGGAAGTAATATTAGAAATGCTGAATAGCAGCATGTTTGTCAGTGTAAAGTTTAAAAACAGGCTTGAATCCAACCCCAGCATTTAGGTTGTCCTGCCAGTTTACAGCTTGAAATTATCTTTAAAATATATGGAAATTGAACAGGGGAAGTCTAAGTTCTGCTTTAATTCTGGATTTTGTACATTCAGGAATATGTAGATGTAGAGTTTGATTTGAGGCTTTTTTGGGGAAGACAGTACATTTTTCTTTGATAAATGAGGAGTAAGCATAAAGATTCACTGCAGTTATACCCAACATAAGGTGCTGTGTGAAAGAAGAGAATATGGGTCACAAAGTCTAGAAGAAAGCTTTGAAAAATGCAGTGTGGAACTCCTTACCACAGAACATTTGACCAGTATCTGATCAATATTAAAAAGTACTTTGAACATCTGTTGGCATGATGATTCTATAAAAAAATATTTTTTAATAAGTTTTAGTTAGTGCTAAAAAAGTAGTTGAAGAGATGATTAGATGCTGACAACATGTATTACAAAAAAATGTGCTGAGATATTTTTTGAGGAGGGAAGCCAAACTTCACATGACTTTTAAAGTGACCTTTAAACTCAAGTATAAAAGAAATAGTTGCATTTTAGTTGTATAGAAGAGATGGTAAAACAAATAGCACCAATGACCACAGTTAAAGCTGTTGTCACTGAAGTGAATAAGAATTACGCTGTTAAGAAAATGAAGATAAGGACTTGTCTATTTGTTCGTTCTGTTGTAACTGATAAATCTCTAATTTAGGATTGCTAATTGAAAAAATACATATTTTTCAGGAAGAGCGTCTTTTGGAAATTCATTTTTTTTGCGTAAGGAATAGAGAGCCTTCACAGATTATCTATTCTAAATGGCACTGTACAATGAGTGCATTAAGCTCTGAGAGCTTTTGAAGTTATTGTTCCATATACCAGACTTTGTGAATTGTGACTTGAATCGCAGTTTTCTAAATTGCTTTAAATTACTAGTCCTGAAGAAGTAGTAAGGAAACATCTTTTTTTTTTTTTTTTTTTACATTCCTGTTAGCTATGATGCAATCTCTAAAAATGTACTCTTAGCAGATGCTTGATTGTAAGGAGACTAACAACATACACCTGTCTGTTTTTAAACATATGCTACCCAGATGGAAAGCTGCACACACTATAAAAATACATTGAGCCAGGAAAAGACTGTCTTTAGGAAGAGGTCACAGTGGGGTGAAGGAGGGCAGGTATGTAAGTGGAAACAGGGAAGTCTTTTAAGCACCATTAAGCTAATGGAACTATGAACTAACATGCTAGGCCTTGCAATAATGCTTTAAAAGAAATTCTCATTGTAAGTGCCTTAGGATAGGCTTTTTCCCCCTCTTCTGCTTTAGGTAATTCTAGAATTTCATACTGCTTGTAGATAGCTCTGTGTAGGTAAAGATACCAACAAAACATATCCCTGCTGGCATTAGTGTAGAACATTTTGATATCAGTTTGTACTATAGCAAGTGACCTCTTGATCATCTTGACAAAATTATCTTTCTTAGATTCTGTTCCTTTCCCTTCCCTCCAGAGAGTCATTCTTTTGCTTTTTTCCTTTCCCCTTCTCTATTCTTGTTGCAGCCTCAGAGTGCTCTCCTGCACTCTATTACAGTGTGTTTAAAGACTCTCATTTTCTGCAGAGCACTCCCAATTCCAAAGGAAATGGATTTGTCCCTCATCATTCTGAGCTCCCACACGGTGGGAAGGATGTGGCACTGGGGACACTGTGCTCTCCCTGTTGGCTGTCAGTGTGCTGTGGGGCCAGCAGTGTCTGCAGCTGCAGAGCCATGAGCAGCTCATGTTTGCTATGTGGGCAGAGATGCTCAGATGGCATTATAGAAATGTACTGTGTAAGAAAGTGATGTTGCTACAGAAGTATTCCTGGACGCACTCCTAGTCAGACTTTCTTTTATTGATATTTGTCCCATCATTTACCAAGTATGTTTTCCTCTCAGTTACTTACAGTTCTCCAGTGCGCCTATGTTGAACAATAAAGAACGATAAAACCAACAGATGCTATATTCTGGCAGTTAAGGGCCAGCTGCATGATGTCCACATCTTTAATCCATCTAGTCAGAGATCATCAAGAAAATATCCAACTGTGGGAGCAGTATTGGGATTACTTTTTGTACTTTAAAGAGATGGGATTTTTTTTTCCCATTTCTTTTCCATGTCCATTACAATTTAATCTGCTGCAGCTAGAATGTTTTCAAAAACCATTTCTGTTTGCCCATAATATTTTTCCCAGTGCTGTCAGAATCAAAACTCTGCTATAAGCAGGATAGACCTTTCCAGCAAAGTCGTGCCCACTTGCTCAACAGGGTCAGTTTCCATTTGGAACATTTGACCTGTAAAGCCCCAGTGTAGTTGGCTTGTCTGAAATACAGCATCTCCCTTGAAGTACAGAAATGGGAACAGATGTGACAATGCATGTGGCATATTTCTGCAGGGGATAATTTATTTAAAAAGGAAGTATAAAATTTTTCATTGCCTTATAGAATATTATTGTTTGTAAATTCTAAATTCTGTTTAATAAAGTCCAGGGGATGCCTGAACATTGGGATTTAAAGCATGAGGAAAATAATTTCTGTTCATTTAGCACCTTGAAGCAGATCTAAAAACATGCCATAAAAACGCACCAACGTACAACATGTTTAAGTAAAATGAAGCAGTAATTTTTATTCTAACTTACCAGTAAGTAAGCAAGCTAAAATAAAATTACATAAAAGCTGTGGAGTTCTAGGTACTCAGAGCCTCCAGAAAAGGAGGCCAGAAGTGACTTAACCAGTCTTTTACAAAAAAAATTCTCTCACCCCGATTTCTGCATTAGGCTCTAAACAGTCCTGCTTCTTTCTCTACCACTGAATATATAAAATTGTGTTTTAAATGGCAATAGAGTTATATGATTAGGATTTTGTTTTGCTCTGCTGAGCTTCTCATAAATCTCAGCAAGTCACTAGATGGCACCAAAAGTAGTTAATTTTTAGATACTGCAATAAAGCAAAACTGGAAGAGCCCCTGCAAAAGCACTGTTGGAGGAGAGTGAGAATCTACACCAGATAGTTGGGCAGCAGAACTTCTGCTTAAATGTCATGCTGTAACTTTGCACAAAACAAAGCAAATAGTTTTCAGACGTATGTAAATTGCGTGGCTTTTTAAACCCAGGACATTAAATGGCTTTGCTGAATCAAGACATAAATTATTTCAAACCAATCTCAGTCAAAAAAAGTACTTACTGAAAAGGAAAAAACACACTGGGTGAAATCTTGGCCTTGTTGATGAGAGGTTTGAATGCTGATTTGTATAGAAAAAGGATTTAATTCCCTGGTCTTGCTGCACTGGTTTAAACTCTTTCCAAACATGCAAGCTTGATCTAAAAGTTTTAAACCAAATTTAAATGGTGCAGTACTGGAGATACACCAGAGCCTATGACCACAGTAAAATTACATTAGTGTGTACTTGCTAATCTTTGTTTTACTTTGTAATCTGTTGAAATTACAGGTGGTATGTCCATGACCACTGACTATTCTTCTGTAATTCATAACATCAAAATATTTCACCTTATGAGGAAAGCTGCTTTACTCTGCCACTTTCATTAGACACATGGGAGCATCAGCACATATCTCAGCCTTCCAGAGAAAAGCCTGTTGGACATCCTGCCTTTCAGGATTCTGGTGTGTTGTTGAACTAATGACTGTCAATTGCCAAAACATCACAAAACAGAATATCATTGCCAGGAGTGGGGAAAGCAGATCCATCTATAACCAATTAATATCACAGCAACCCTGTTGGAATGGAACAGATTCTGACCAACATCATAACATTCCTGTAAAGGCTCAAAAGTTCCTTTAAATTGGATGTTAAAAGAAGGTACTTAAAATTTACTTAAAATTCTAGAGATTGAGAAAGGTTAGAGTTATTCTCCCCACAAATCTTATGACCACTTTCATATTTTTAAGGCTATTACGAGAAAAGCTTTTAATCACAACCTCAAATGTTAATCAGAAAATTCCAGGAGCATATTGGAAACGTCAAACTGATTTTTAAATGTTGGAGCAAATACTAGTAGTATGGAAATAGACTTTTTAAGGACTTTTAGTGTTACAACATCATAGCACTTGTATAAACAGTCGTCCAGATGGGATTGTAAAAGGTTAGTAAGTGCTTGAAGTAACAAAATCTGTGGAAGAGAATAAATCACTGATTTGATATCACACAAATAATGCCACTAGGGCTTTTACAGAGAGTATCTGATTTGAGGGAAGAATATCTGTCTTTCACAGACCTTTTATAATAAATAAATATAACTATTGACTGCTCTGTAATGATAGAAAGTAGGTTCTGATGGTTCCAATTAAGAAGTGAAAAGAGAAAATGGGACTTAAAGATACTTATGGGAAAGCACAGTATTTTCTGATTTCTTTTGCTTTTTTTTTTTTTTTTTTTAACTTTAGCTTCTCTCAAAGTCAAAAGGCCTGGACTGGAAAAAAATGTTGAGACTCCATGATGTGCAAACCAAGCTTGGAGTTAGCCTAGAGGAAATGCTGACCATTGTCGAGGAGGTATTACATCCTGAGCCTTACAGCACAGAGGAAATTTGTAAATGCCTGGGAATTAGCCTGGAGGAGCTCCAATCTCAGATCCTAAGTCAAAACATGCGAGATGGTGAGCATATATGAAATGGTGGAGTTTACTGTACAATGTTTGTATTATATAAAAAATTTATGCATAATAAGTAGCGCAAGTGGAAGTCTTGCCAGAATACTTGGCTGGAATCTTGGTTGGGAAGTAAAAGAATTGATACCATCATCAACTGATATTTTCATTCTAGCTTGTAACTTAAAATAGAGCAAACCTTTGATTTTGATTGAACTATTTCTAAGATGATGGAAATAGCAGATCACTTAACTGGCGTTCCAGACCAGCACAGATGGGCTTGTGTTTCTCTTTTCAGATGATAAATACATGATCACTTCCTAAAACATGCAGTGGCCAGCATGTCATCTTTGTCCCTCCTGAGAAAGAAGTTTCTGTCACTATTAATACTTGTTTTTCTTTTAGGAAGATGGTGGTGGAGATGAACAATTTACTATTTAAAGTATTTCCCATGTACTATTGTTTAGGATTATACCATGCAGTCATGGGTGTTGTCATGCATGAAATGTATCCTGGATGCATATAGTAGGGTTGCTAATAATACCAAATAATAGAGAATTTATGAAATAATTTGTTTGCTTTCCTAACAGGTTTCCAGTGGAGATCAGAATCTTTCTGTAAGAACTACACAGAATCCTTCTTCCTTGCTTCCATTCTGTAGCCCTAATACTTGTATTCTTTTGGAGCCAAATTACATCCTTGTCAGTCCTTCCCAAGAACGATTTCAGGAATGTATACATTTGATGTATATAGATCTATAACATATCTATCTATACTGACACTTACTTTAAACAATCTGTCCATCTGGAGTGACTGTCAATTTGATATATTGACCAAGGACCAGGTCCTGAATCTTTAACCTGTTTTGCACCCCAGTGGTATCAGACAGTGTGAGACTATCTTAGTGTCTAATTACACTGCCAGAGGATACCAGGATGAAATAAGATATCTTAAGCCAGCTTTTTATCTCCATAGAAAGAGTTTTGATAACTTTGTGCTGTCTGTACATGAGGAATATATGAACCATGTATCTGCACTCTGCAGCATTTTCATGGGAAACTGCAAGGTTGTAAATCTCTTACTCTGTCCCTGTACTCTCCCCTTCATGAAGCAATGCAAGACTATTAACTTACAGATGTTTATACTCCTTATACCTGGTTTATAAAACAAAATTCTACAATTCTGCAGAATTGAGTTGTTTATACAGGTTATCTTGATTTTTTTCAAAAAACAAAGTCTAGATGAAAAATTTAGACATAAAAGCAATAGAAGAAACTCAAAGGAAATTTTATACTGTAGCTCTGAATACCATTTGCAGATGTTTGTTGAACAGAATCTCTTAAACTTTCATGACTGTGATTTCATTTGATAAGACCAATTAAAAAGGGTTATGCTGAAAGCCTCTTTGCATGTACAATATAAAATTAAATAACAGATTTCTGTAAAACTTATGCAGAAGAAACAAGACAGACACAGAAAGAATCTAAATCTGCTGGGTTTGTTACACACTATACAAATTACTCGTTATGTTGGCTTTGGAACACCAGAGGCTGTTTGAAGAAAATATTTTTCTTACTTCCCCTCTACTTTCCCACTCAATTTTAATGACAATGCCTGGCTTCTTCATGTGTGAGAGAGAAAACATACTGTCAAATAAGTAACCTCTGCAGAGAATTTCAGAGTGTAGTTGAATTTCTTTGTTCAATGTGAAGAACAAACCATAACATTTACGGAATCTTTTCATGCCCAGGGATCGTTACAAATAAGCTTTTGTACTAGCATTGTGTCTCAAGTTTAAGGATCTGAAATTGCTCTGTACATGCGAGTTTAGCCTTAAGTCCAGCTTCCCCTCTACTCCTCCCATGACAGTACTGTATCCTTACATAAAGTTTTATCAGTTTGTAAGGATGACCAGATAAAAACTCCTCATGTCAAAGGAACATGGTATGGACCAGCTTTGGTCAAGTCCCAAGCCAGGTCTGGAAGCACACAGCAACTCTGCATCCCTTTTATAGGCAAGTATTCAAGGATTTCTGCAGTTCCCCACCATACAGCCCATTCATTCCCCATGTTTGGAGAAGTAGAGATGGTGTATAAAGCCTCTCTAAACTTCTTGCAGTTGTTCCTTGGCCAATTCAAAATCCTGAGTTTAAAGCTCTCTTGCAAATGTTTACACATGGATTGCACTTGTGGCTTCTGAACATCTCTAGAAAAATAATATTTATTACTTTCTAAGGTGCACTGTGCCATAATTTTGGCTTGGACTTGAGTGCTTCACAGAACATGCAGTGTGTGGTGATTGTGGGACATTAGGTATTTATAAGCTTCACCACAAAAGCATATTCTCCTGTAAAACAGTGTATTCCTTTAACCATGAAATGGTTTTTCTTCTTAAATGAGGTATTTTTTAAACCCATTTTTCCTTTTCATGTATAAAATTTTAATCTAATTCTGACATTTAAACCTGAGAATGAAATTGCCGTGGGAGGAGCAGGCATCCATTTTCTGTGTGGATTTGGCTGTTTAACTCCTATTTGTCCCCTGGAGAGAGAATTCTAAATCTGTGCTGCAAATTGCATGAGTGATGCTTGAACAACCTTTCATGGGCATTGATAGTGATCTCAGTGCAGGAACAGTTTCCACATTCCCTGCACTGATGGGTGAAGGGGTCTTGGGTGTTCTGTCAGGGGGATCTGGGGTACAAAAAGCTCTCTCTGTGCATCAGCAGATGCCCTGCATGAACAGAAATTACCTCCAAACTGATAGACCTAAGGGCACTTTCCAGCTTAAGGGTCCAGGTGACTAGTTCAGCCTCACCCTGATCCATGTCGTGGAGAAATTTTGGGAGATATCATTCCCTTCCACAGAAACAGAGATGTGGCTGTTCCAGGCAGATCCCATACCTGGAGGATGGAGGCTTTTGGGGTGTGCCACAGGTTAGGCACAGGCACTGAATAATTTAGTTGCAAAAGCCTTGCTAAAGCCATCATTCCTCTGGAGGAAAAATCACTTTAAACCAGTAGTTATCGTAATCTCAAAACAGGTGTCTGCTAAATGTGTCACCAAATCCAGTGATGACTCGTCCCCTGGTTTATTTTCAGAAAGCCAGATTGCAAACAGTTACTTGAGCAGTCCCAGTGGAGTAACTGTTCCCCACTTCAAGTAGGGGGTTCACAATCTGGCTCAAATTAAAGCCATCTGGCAGCATTTTCTGATATACATTGTGAGCCAGAAACCTTCACCCTCATCATGTTCAATCAGCAGGATGCCTAACAGAGAAGGGTACTATTCCACGTGAGTAATGGTGCTAGAAACTGTCCCCTACACGATTGCGCGTCCGTGAGTTTTTCCGGTTGTAAATTTCTAACAGTCCCATCAGCCATGTGTAGCTCATTAATCTACAGTGAAATGTATCTTTAGAAGCTGCCAAAGCAACTAGAAAAAAATATATAGCCTGGAGAGGTTGGTCTTTAGCTAAAGGTCAGGCAGAATTGTACAGGAAGCCTCTAAAGAAAGGAATCTGCTGAAGTTGAAGTTGTAACAAATAATATGAGTTGCTGAGAAGCCACAACGTTTACTTATACAGAAAAAAAAAATCCTTGAAATTGACTGGACAGGTTTGCACAGTTTTTGTAAAGCTAAAATGAAAAATATGACCATACAGTTGAAAATCCACAGTAAACATTTCTGTTATATTTAGTTAACCCACAATTATTTGGGACTAATAGCCCAGATTTTTGTTTGTTTAGAGATTTTATATGGATTTTGGACATGCTTTCATTGACATTAGTCTGCTGGGTCACAGCAACTTGGAAGGTTCTTGCTGCAGTGCAATCTATTAGTGCCCTGAAAAGTGGCACCATTCTTTCAAGGGCATTTGGTGGTTCGTAAAAGGACTGAATCTACCTGTTCATGGGTGACCTGACAGAAATCCTCTGCAGGAGCAAAGCTCAGAGAGCTCAGAAATAATTTGAAGTGGAAGAAACCAGGCCTTTTTTATAGTTTAGTGGATTAGGAAAGTATATTTACATTTTTGGTCTAATTAATTACCTAATCCATACTTTATAGTAGATTTAAGAATCCACATGCTTTTAAGAATCTGGCACTAGTTCCCTAAACTTTGCGTTTTATGATCTCCTTTGGGCACCACAGCGGGTGAGACCATATAACCCAGTTCTGTGCAACCCTGCAAGGGTTTCTTTGAGGGCTTCAGCTTATCCTGAATAAGCTGAAGGGATCTGGCTCTTCCAGATCCCTCCAACCTTGGCTCAGATATAAACTAATCAGGTGTGGGCCCTCTGGTTTTGTTTCTTTTAACTGTGACAGAGTATAGCTTAGGAAATGGGTGGAGCCAATATACAAACTGTGATGTAGCAAACAGATTCCAATACAGATGTTACTTTTGGAAATATCATCTGTACTCTATCTTCTGTTAGGTAGAGAGGGTTTGTTTGGACTACCCATCCAAACAGAAGAGATAGAAGAAGTTTTCTGTATTATCAGAGGCATTTGGTGTTGAAAGATGAAAATAATGAATGATAAAATTATTTTACAATAAGGCTTACAGAGTACCGAGCTGTTTGCTGTCCTGAAGATAAT
Organism: Entomyzon cyanotis; assembly: GCA_024500445.1. Classification (NCBI taxonomy): domain Eukaryota; kingdom Metazoa; phylum Chordata; class Aves; order Passeriformes; family Meliphagidae; genus Entomyzon; species Entomyzon cyanotis. The sequence goes on from JAKEPQ010001010.1 coordinate 10,219,213, forward strand.
TTTGCCTGAGAAGAAATCTGCCTGAGAAGAAAGTCAAGCTGTAACAAAAATTTTTTAAAACAAACATAAGTTTTTTGAAATAGAATGCTGCCCATTACCGACCAATAGCTGATGTCAGGATCCCAGCCTTTAACTGATACTAATTTGGTAAATGCCCGCAAAGGAGTCTGCAAATAACACACAGCCGCTCTCTCCTGCCTGGAAGGAGCATGTTCCCGTCGAGAGGAAGCTGTGTCAAGGTAGCAAATTCCCCCCTCCACCGAGAGGCTCTCCTGGGAGCCAGCGCTGCCCAGGACACAGCTCACATGCCCTGGCTGGCAGCCAGCAGCCCAGCGCCCATTCTGGTTGCCAATTCCTAACATGACGAGCACAACACAACCCCAGAGGTTTTAAGGTAATCTGGCCAGTAGAGCATTGCTCTACCAAAGGGTGGTCTCCGAATCAATCACAGCCTTTGGCAAGTCTGTGGCCCGACAATTGAAACCAGACATGTTTTCAGTTCATTCTCTCGGTTACTACTGTTCGATGGTGATTTACAAGAGAGTGTGAGCTATGGCAATCTCTCACGCAACTTTAGATATTCCCTAAACGAATGCACATTTAGAAATCTCCTTGCTCTAAAACAATGCCTCAGAAGAAAAGAATATTTAAAGAGAAACCATCCTTAAAAATAGGCCAAGCTGCCTTTCTTCAGTGTTCAAAAACACTGAGGCACCACTTTGCAAAACACAGTGCAACTAACTCCAGCAGCAACAAAATCAGAAACCAAAATATGCTCTTCCTGTGTGATACTCTGAAGTCCATGTTTCTGGGGGGCACTCAATTTTCTCATTTCTGTCCTAGTTTGAAATGTTTTCAGAAGGCCTGTTCAAAAGACAAACAGCACAGGGTTTCTCAGTAGCAGGCTGTGTTGAATTACAAAATAAATAGGAGCAGAAGCAATATCAGCAGTAGCAGAACATTGCTATGTTAAATGTTTCTGTCTCATTTTAGACTACTTGTGTCTCAGCACTATTTTAAGTTGTGAAATACTCTGGAGAAATAAAAAGGCATTATAAAGGTGCTGATGAAGTTTTAGTCTGTAAGGGTTGCTGCCTGGAGTGTACAATACGAGAGACTTCATATTGGACCTAATTTTATTTCCAGTCTTTCAAGGAAGATTTCTACATATCTTTGCAAATGTAGATTGCTGAAAGTGTCAGAAGTGGTTCCAAAACTTGGAAGTCTTCAGAGAACAGCCAAGTAGGAACTCTGTGAGTCTGGGTCAGACAGTGAGTTCTATTTTTAATACAGGGCTGGTCTTGCTTCTCCTTTTACCTCTATTTGAGTGTTTTATCAGCCATTTTAGAAAGCAAGAGAGACCAGGAGCTGAACTGAGAGAGAATCCTCACTCTAAAGGAGAATTTATGTGTAGAAAGAAAATTAAGGATGTTCTGAAGTGTCTAACAAGGATGTGCTGTGCTAAAAAAAGGAAACAAAGTGCAGAAGGTACTCCATAGAGAGATTAAAGTTCATTAATATTTACCACCCAAATAGCTCAAATAAACCAATTTAGTCTTAAAGTATGTCATGCATGCTTCTGGTGAACAATACTTCCTTAATAGTAGCCATGGTATTAAAGCAAACAGAACTATATTGGGAGAGGAAAACAATGACTACAGCACAAGCTTGGGAACAGCAGATCAATTCTCAGATATTAGTAGCAAACCAAACCTTCTTGTAAACATGGGTGGCTTGTGGAGTCTTTAACCACAGCCATCTTCTTCCTTTTTATGCCTCATTATTCAGGCTTGGTGGAGGTCTTTACCCTGATGGCCACACAGGTTTGGGCAGCCCCCTGACCCTTCCCAGTGGAATTGCTTTTTTATGTCACAATAGAAAAAGTTTAGCCAAATCCTTACACTAGACTTTGATCTTAGTAGGTCAGTACTAATCAGTACCTGTCTGGGCTTGGCACCTCTTCACATCCACACAGGCAACACTAATGCTTTGGCAATTAACCTATACCAGAAGTAAACCCTGAAAACCAAAGTGAAAGCACCTGTTCTCTTCACTGTACCTTTAATCCAGTATTACTTACAGTCACAGTAAGCCTACATTGCTGAGAAAAGAAAAAAAAAAAAAAGAAGAAAAAAAGTGGGTGGTGTTTTTTGTGGTTTGTTGGTTGGGTTTTTTTCAAGCAAAAGTCCATCTGCACAGTTCAATAATTGATGCAGATTTGGCCTGGAGCAGCCATACACAAGGCCCTGGGCCAGCAGGTGCTGGCTGACAGCTGTCTGCAGGGCACTGGGGACCCTCCAGGTATTCTCCTGCTTCTGTTCTGCTGCTATTTGAAAACCTGAGAGCTTTAGTTTAATGCCCTAAGGCTTTCGCTGCCAACCCTTGCACTTCTGCCTTGCCTCTGCAAAGTAAGAGGAGACACCAAGCCTGTTCAGTGGCACAGCAAATAACCAGAGCATGTACATGAAGTTGTCAAAACAAACAAAAAAAAGTCCACATTGTATTTTGATAAACTCTAAACATTATTTTTTATTAGGGCTTTTGAAGAAGATGTAGGTGAACTTCTGCAAAAGCCTTCTAGCCTAGAGAGTTCTCATATAAAAGATGAATTGCTGAAAAAACAGAATTCTGTTATGTTTTCGTATGTTCCTTTTGTAGCAAATGTTAATGCAGTTTTCTTTTTGTTTAGTTTCTACCTTTAAGTTATACCAGCGTGCAAAGCACGTGTACAGTGAGGCTGCCAGAGTGCTGGAATTTAAGAAGATTTGCAGTGAAGCACCTGCCAACGCACTCCAGCTGCTGGGAGAATTAATGAAGCAGAGCCATATCAGCTGCAGGGAGATGTATGAGTGCAGCTGTCCTGAACTCGATCGGCTGGTCGACATCTGCCTGTAAGTTCTGACCACAAGCAAGAGTAATTGTCTGTGGAGAATACGGTTCGAATTGAGGAGAAAATATGACATCCTTGGCCATTGCAATCTTAAAATGAAAGTATTCTTGTCTCTTATTACAAAATTAATCTCCTGCAGGGACATTACATGGTCAATTGTTTCCCTGCTGACATCTGTGTAATACTTTCAGATGAAAGCTAGGGTTTATGGCTTTATTACAGATTTTGTTTTTGGACTGACTCATTGTCACAAGTGTTACGTTAGACTGTTGGCTATTCTTTTTTAAGTTGTAGAAGAAGTCATAAGTGGTTTTCTTAAAACATCATCTTGTTCTATCTGAACTGTTACTTTTTCTGTATTAGAATTACAGCATCATGGAATGATTTGGGTTGGAAGGGACCTTAAAGATCATGGTGTTCCAACTCTCCTGCCATAGGCAAGGACACCTTGCATCAGACCAGGTTGCACAGAGCCCCATCCAACCTGGCCTTGAACATTTCCGGGGATGGGGCATCCATAACTTCTCTGGGCAACCTATTCCAGTGCCTCACAACTCTCACAGGAAATAATTTCTTTCCAATATCTAATCTATATCTACCTTTTCATGTTTCTTAGCCATTTCGGTACTGCTGCTACAGGAGTTCCAGGGCATAGGCAAGTTGTTCTACAATCTTGGGTTGTCTTGAAATTATAACAAAGTGCAATGAAATGTCATTTGCATTCTTTTCAATTAAAAAGTAAGTTGTCTAGAGTATCAGATAGGTTGGACAGCATTTCACTGTTTAAAAAATGAGTGTGTTAACTGTTACAGGGGCTGACACTGCTTCTCTCTGTGCTGTCTGAGCTTTCCATCTCTGCCCCAACATTCCCTTTCAGCTGGGATCACTTCCTGAATTTGGTCATGAGGAAACAGTCTCTCAACTCTAAAGCACATTCCCTGAGTAACATTTTGTCCGTTCTCTTCTCCCACACACAGGTTGTTGTGGTATCAGGCTGTTGATTTCATGACTCAGCTACAGGGCATCTGGTACAATCACATGTTAATACACAAAATAAAAACCAGCACTTAGTACTCACATCCTGCATACCATTTCACCCCTACCACAGGGTCATGAAACAATGTACACATTTCAGTCCTTCTTAATTTCTATTTTCCTGGTTTTCTATTTAATCATGGGACAGACATGCTAACTTTGATTTAAATTCAGTGCCTATAGAAGGAATTCAGTGATGGTGATAATTTTAACAGTGACTTGGGGAAATAAACAGTTGCCCACCTCGGCTGTCCTACCTCTACTCCATCCCTGCCTCTGCCCCAGCCGCTTCCCACAGTCCCATAATGGCTCCTGGTGATGCCACCTTCCTACTTCTGCTCCTGATTGTTCCTACTTCTCCTTGAAGATGGGTGTGCTTAGTTTGGGAAACTCTGCCCTAAGCCAGAGCATTACTGCCCTACCAAGAAGGAAATGCAGGGTGACACAAGTGTTTGCAGGCCTGAGGTCAAGAAATGTTGTTTCACTGTCTTTTAGAAGCAAGGACCACATCCACTCTCTACATATTTTCCGTCTTGAAGAAAATAAACAATTTCAATTTGAAGCTAAAAAAAATTAAATAATCAATACCTTACCAGCTGTACTAGCTTTTTTTTTTTTTAAATTAACTAAGAAACTAGTCTAGCTTAGAATGAAAATATGAAGTTTACAAGCATGCAATTTACCTTATGCTTTTCTGTTTCTGCTCTCGTGGATTTTTTAAGTTCCAGTACTCATTTATCAGGTTTGTAAATCAATAGAATACAAAACAGATGATTATTTAGGTGAGTCTGATTTGTTTTGCAGACAAGATGGAATGGCCTCTGAGACAGAAAGCTACAAACCTAAAAACTGAACAGAAGACTTCTGGACACTGATAGATTATATTGCATATGGGATAGACATGCTGTTTTGTGACAAAACACAAAGCAGCCTCATAGCCACTGGACAGACCAATTGCAATTGAGCAGAACAAGTTTTGATTCTTCTCTTGGGAGCCAATCCAGAGTGTAACTCACAAGCTGTGTTCAGTTTACTGTATCACATATTGATCACATCATGCAATAAGCTGTGACAGTCACTCAGCAGGGCAGTTCCACCAGAGTTATCCCAGCTGCTCAAAGGGAACTGCTGATCTGTGTGTGAGAGGGGAGAACTATCTCCAGGGTCAGCTGAAGACTGAAACTGAGCTCTACTGAATTATCAAAAATCTTGGGCAACAAAGTCTTGATCCCATGCAAGGCATCAGCACTGCCTGTTCTAAGACACCACTGAGAGGACAAGAGCCTTCAAACTTAACTTCTGCATTGTTTTTAGGAACAGTAAGTGCCCAGAGCTGGTGCCTCAGTCAGTGGCATCCAGTGACTGCACTAGGCAGACCTAAGGAGCTCATTCTGACAGGGCCTGTTCTCAGAAGAGCTGGGAGGAAACTGTCCTGCCGTGTGCAGGGGAAAACAAGCAGATACACAGCAGCCAGATCTGCGCTGCAGCATGGAGTTACCTGTGCTACATTCCAGTAGAGCAGTGAGGAGGGCAGCGACTGCCTGTTGCAGCAGGAAGCTCAGCATGGCAATGGAAATTGTGTTGCCCATTTCTGCTGAGCTCTGTGCTTCCATGGGGACACAGCTCCAGCCAGCTCAGGCAGGGGGACACTGGCTGGCAGGCAGTAGCAGAGCCACAGCACCAAAAGGAAAGCATTAGGATTTTTCTAAATTAAATTAAAATTCATCAGAGTATTTCAGTTCCAGGAAGCAAAATATAAATAGTAAAGGAAAAAAGTGATTTGTGTGCCCATGTTATGTAAAATTTCTGATTTAGCAGTGGAAGACCCCACAGAATATGATGGGCAGAGCTAAGTACCACAGTGGAGTGTCATTCACGTGAAATTATTTGGAATTTATATATTAAAATTATTTCAGCTGGTTTTTATTGTATTCTTTGCACAGAAAAACGTAAATTGTTTGTTCATTATTCTTTACAGTCTTGCCCCATTGAGAGTATTTCCTAAGAAATGCATCTTTCTTCTCTAGAAGTTTAGTATTAAATCTTTTTCTGATTCAGTAATTAGATTTCTAAAAGTATATAGCTATTCCGGATGAATGCTGCTTAAGCCAGAACCTAGTTTTTGGGAAAAAAGGTCTTAACTTTTCTAAAGTTGTACATTAAAAAACCTAAAGGACATAAAATCACTAGTCACTCTAGGAAAACTTGGCTGATGTGATTAGAGAAATGGCCAAGAACGACATAAATTACATTCTTTACTTACGATGATATACAGCTGCCCCGTAACTTTCAAAAGCCTTTCCAAAAATACATTCCACAGAATTGCCTGAGTCTGCTGCTGCTCTCTCCTTACAAGGTTTAAACTGTGAAGAATAATCTACATATCCAGATGTTTTCTGTTTTGCCTAGGTCTTTATGTTTTACTGTATAACCTCTGCCAAGAAAGAAAGGGATCCATACTTGCTGTGGTTTGTAGTGCTGAAAACTGTAACCACGAGTTGGTCAGTTGCTTTTTTTACTTTTTGCAAAGATGGAAGACTTGTACTTTCTCTAACCAACCTCATGTTGTTAGTAGCTGCTTTACCTGTTGGTCTTTTAAAGCAGGTAACACAGCAGATTTACTAAACAATTAAGGGACAAAAAATTGGATGGGAGCTCCTGAATAAGTTAGGCACTCTTGAAAATCTCTCAGTCCTTAGTGTTGCACCTAACTTACTTCCATTCTCTTATTCTCCATTTTTTGGTGCTATAAATCCTGATAATTTTTGTATTCCCAGCCATGCCTCTTACATGACAGACAGCTGAATCTTCTCTGACCACTTTTAAAAGATACAGATTTTTCATTATATCCAGGTGCATTATGGTAGCCAAGACAATTCTGCATTTTATCAAGACTCTTACCATTACCTCTGATGATTTTCTTAAAGCTGCAAAGCCCGCAATCATGGCATAATTTGAAATTTCAACAAAGCCAGAAAGGCTTAAAGATGCTATTCAAATGCAAACTAAACTACAAAGCAGAATAAGTATAGTCCTCCCCATTTATATATTAAAATCTTATCATGTTAACTCCATGCTTTCTGAAAAGCTACTTCATAATTTTAAGTATTTCAAATTAACAATATTGCTCTGGTTTTTTTCACCTCTTAACAGCACAATTATTTTTAAAATGGACTACTGCCATGTCTTACCTACTGTTTCCATATACCAAACTATGTGATTTCCATTTTTACTCTTTTCTTCTTTTATTCATCTTTCCTTTGCTGCAGTACTCATATTTTTACTCTCATTTAGCCCCCCATAAGCTAATTCTCTTTGTATCCAGTGAAGACTGGAACAAGGTACATAAACACTTCCAGAAGCAAAGGCCAGAACCTGGGACTGGGAGCTGAGTGCCCCCAGCACTGGACTGCAGACACATTCTCCCTCTTATGAGCTCCATCTCTCTGTGCATTCCATGTCCTGGTGCTGCAGCACAGCCCAGGCAGCACACAGGGCCTTTCCCACACATGAAATCCACACTTCCCCCTGGGTGAGCTCCCCATCCACAAGATTGTCTGCTCAGACTCCTCTTCAAAAATCAATTTAGATGCCAGTGCACAAGAACAGTGTCTGACCAGGAATTTCACTTTACCAGAGGGGTCCAGCTTAGTACTGAACTGATTAAGACTATATTGAGACAGTTTCAGACCTGTTCCAAAGACAACTTCCTTGTGTTTGACCTCCACACCTCCCATGCACCACATCTCCTGCAGACACAGAATTAGGACCTTACTCCTGAATTTGTGTAATATCAGGTACCCAGTTTTCAGAGGTGCAGCACTGCCCATCAAGTTCCTCAGCAGTAAGCCCCAAGTGGCTGATATCACCACATTTGACACTGTTAAGCCACAGTATTTTGAAACACAGTGACTTCAGCTCTGCAACAGACATATTTTCTGTCTACTTTATGCTTTATTTCAACTAAGTATTTTAAAATGACTCAGTAAAAATGAGGCATGAGCATGACCACAGAGAATTATGAAATCAATAAAAGGTTCAGACCAATTCTGAAGGGATTTCAGTTGCCTACCAAAATAAAAGCCAGACACAATCTGAAACACAAAGTTCTGACTGAGGTAACAGACCAAATGAGTACAGACAGCTGATTTAACAGACTTGAAAAGTGGATTGGGCCTTATAAATTCAATGGGAATTTCCTTATTGATTACAACTGAGACTGGATTGGATCCTGCTCATTTCAGGAGGTTGCTCCATGGACTAGAAACTACCAACATTGCATCAGAGAATGACTGGCTTACAGGAATAACAATAAGTAAAATAAAACACCAACAGGAAATGCAGAATGAACATAAAATCGAGTCAATATGAAGGGTGGCACCACACAGACACACTGAAGAAAGTGTTTCTGTTCAAGAAGAGATGTGTGTTTGGAATCAAACACATATGCAAGTACTTGCTTGAAATATGACCTAAACCTCTGCTAACCCAGCACTACACCAGATCCATTTAACATAAAATGCACACATGAAGAATTACAACAGCCCACTCTGAATGAGCTGTCATTTTCCAGTGTTATTCACATGATGTTGTCTCTAACATATTCTAGGGCTGTTAAGTCTCTCTGTGCATGGCTGTTGGAAACACATCAAAAGTATTTGTTTGTAAATCAGATTAGATCTCCCACAAGAATAAGATTTCAGATGAGTTTTCTAAATCTGACTTGTTCTGTTCTCACTGGGTTAGAAAATCCCCAAAGTAGCTTACTACACAGTATTTTCCTACTTTTTCTGAGTCTAAAGAAAGATCAGGAGCACAGGTAAGCAATCTATTGAAAACCACTCTAAATTCTAATGAGATGGCATCTGAGTCTTGCAGCATAACAGCATGGGATTTGCTGTAGGACATTTCTACAGGCCACTTTCTGGAGGCTGGGAATGGTTTATATTTTGGATGTCATTTATTTGTCATTGTTCTTTCTGTTCACACTCCTCATTAAGAGCATTTTTTTCTTTAGGGACAACATTCTTTCTTTACCTCTACTGCTGTCCATCTTAAGTTCATGAGGTTCCTCTAAAGAGAGATACCAACTCTGTCCATTCAGCATAAACAGAAGTTTATGTGGGTTTATTTATACAGGGTGCAGTGACTATGACTTTTTGAGAGTCTGAACTCTCCTTTTCTTGACTGGCATGCTCAGCAGTCCTGCAGAAGCCTGTGACTCTTCAGCATGGTTTAGATCTGTCCTGGAAGAATAGAGCTATTTGTCTTTGCCACATTAGAAAATGGTTTGCATGCCTACATCCTGTGCAATTAGTTTATGAACCCTCTCTTGTTATTTTTGTCATGTATTTCTGTTTTCACTTCTGATGTCTTATGAATGTTGCTAACACAATTCCTTTCTTCTCCTGCTTTCTTCATCTCTGCCGTGCTGATCCTAAAAACAGCTGATGCTGAAGCATTACAAAACAGGGGGACTTTTGGAAGTGTCAGAAAGGACTGTATTGCAGTTTAAAGTGTCAGCACTTTTCTTTGGTCCAAAAGGGTAACTGCAAATTGCTGCAGTGTTACATACAAGCAAGTGAACATCAGAAAAATCAAGTGACATGGGAATACTCAAAACACATCTGAGTTTTCTATATGAATTTTATGTATGATGAAGTACCCCTTTTTGGTTCATTTGACATGAATTTTTTTTCCCTGTTATTTTGTTTTAGGCAATTTGGGGCCATTGGGTCACGTCTGACTGGAGCTGGATGGGGTGGCTGCACTGTGTCAATGGTGCCTACTGACAAGCTGAACACTTTCCTAAAAAATGTCAAAAAAGCTTATTACCAAACGGATGGCCAAAGGTTAGGAGTGGAGAATAATAGTCTATTTGCTACCAAACCTGGAAGAGGAGCTTTGGTTTTTGTTGAGGCCTAAAGAACGTAAAAATTTTAAAGAAACTATGTAGAGCATGTAGAACTGGCAGTACTTCCCATGCCACAGTAAATGAAGTCTTTTTTCTGGTTTGAATTGTAATGAGCAGTTGTTATTATCAAAATGTATTTCTGAAGGAGCAATTAAAAGAAAACTCTTTGATTATAAAAGTCTTTTTTTTCCATATTAAATATATCTTTCAGTATAAATATTGATTTGCTAAAACCTATTGATGTGGAAAACTGAAATTAAAATAAAGATGATACGTCGTTCCAGCGTCTCTCTCTTCTTTTCCCTGTAATCAATGAGGGACCAGGTGTGCAATGAGCTGCCTCAGCAGAGGGTGGGAACCCTGCAGTGTTTGCAGGGCTGTTCAGTGCTTTTTCTCTTCAGGTCCTGAATATTGTTTTGTTTGGAGTGTTCCGTAAAAAGGAAGATTAAACTGAAGCATTCAAAAAACTGGAATGACCTTGCTGAACATTTGAAGCTTTATACTCTCCACAAGTAGGATAATTACTGTTGTAATTAATGATAATATTGGAGGAGCACCTGCAGGCCAAGTAAAGCATTAGGAATACATCATGTTAAGTAGGACAACTTTTCTGCTAGTAGTATTTCTTAGGTATCTTTTCTTTGTGCAAGATGACTTGGTATGAAAGTTTCAATTAAAAAGAGTGCTATTCCTGAGTTGTATGATATGACAATTTAAGTGACTGAGCAAATAATGAAGCAAAGCTGGATTTTGACTTATCCAAACACTGTACTCTGATACTTGAGTCCCAGCTGTGCTTTACATCATGGAACATTTGCATTTTATGCAAAAGTATTACAAAGGATTAAATACAATCCACTGACCATGTAAAGAAGCAATTAAAAGGAATAATAATTAATGAGAGAATTTACTTAGTTATACTAATCAAAATAAGTTCTAGGTAGGACCAAGAGAAAATGTCATTGCCATTACTGACAAATTCTGACCTTGCTCCCACTTTCTGCTCTGCCATCTCCAGGGTGTAACTGCTCTGGCAGGACAGACCCACAATTCATAAGCCACCTCCTCAGGAAATGACTGTGATTGCAGAAAGGTGACTGTACATCAGGACCCCCAAAGATGTCCTAACCCTGCTCCCAAGGGGAAAGTTTGAATGCATAGTATATCTGTGGCCTCTTTCTTGCACAAACTTCCACTTCTCTGCTCTCTCCAAAGGAAACCAAAGAGAAGATTTGGTCCTGTCACAGCCCTTGCAGCCATAAAAGACACAGCACGAGTTGGCCCTGGGCATGTTTTTGTGATGCTAAGCACAAGTTAATGTCCAGAAGTCTGCATCAAATTAGAGATCTCTCAGATTTTCTGTACATTACCCATGCTAATTCAGGCCAAACCCAAATTCTCAGAGGCTCCTAATTCTGTGAGAGGACTCTGCCAAATCTGAGCACAGCAGATGAACAACAGCCAATGCAAACTACCAGATTTTTTCAGGAACCTCAGAGGGGCCATGTCATAGCAGTAATATCACTGCAGAAGATTTCTGTTTTCTGACAACCAGGAAAAGTGGAACAGAGTGCTTGGGTCAAGTAAACCAAACACTCAAGAGGAAAAGATGGGGTCTGCGCACAAGGGGGGAGATGAAAAGACGATTTGGAGAGAGGAAGTTAAAAGGATGAACGTGAGAAGGGGAAAGCAAGGGATAGGGGAAACAGTTCTGAACAACAGGCAGAATTACAGAATGGGCAAGTCTTAAACATTTCCTATTGCTATCTTTGAATATCTTGTAACTCATTTGTAATATACAGTAGATATACTGTGCATTCAAATAAACCTGTAAACATAGGACCCCAAAAAGTAAAAAACAAGTGAGGATCTTCAAGAATGTCTAAGATAACCACAGAGATTTTAAAGAAAATAATGCCATTGCTTTGTCATCAACTGCCTACTGAAATACAATCCTGAGTTTAATCCAGTGAGTTCCTATCTATTACCACAAAAATGGAGTGGAACACAGTGCATACCAGTTCTTTCATTACTATATTTGCATTGAACTTTAGTTCAGCTGGATTCATGGATGCACTAATCGGTGTATGAGCAGAATTAAAATATATTAGGGGTTTTTTTATTCTTCTTTTTTAAGTTGGGCATGACACAAAGTCATAGAATCTTCCCCAAAACATGCAGGCTTCAGTACATTTCAAATTTTTTCTGTCCATGAATCTTATAAATTATATTCTCATAAACAAAAGGAAAAGAGAAAACTGGCAGAGCATAAAAGAATAAAACCAAAACTTCTAAACTTCTGATAAATTTCTTTTCCTTTTTTATTGCTTCAGTCTCTTTCCCAGTAAAATTTAGACTTAACTATCATTGGAAAACCTACAGAATTCAAACTATTTACATAAAAAGGGCATTCCTGCATTTTTATTTACTGACTGTACATAGGAAATAAACATTTCTTTTTTAAAAAACAAGAATAATAAATTTGTGGTTTGGCTTGGTTTTTTGGGGTTTTTTTGTTGTTTGCTTTTTAAACCTTTAAAGACCTGTTTCTACATAATGGTAAAACGCCCCATTGATCAGACATGAGAATGATAAGCAGCAAGGACATTGGTAGTACCTCTAAGAAAGCAAGAAGATTTTGATTTTGATGAAAATCTCTACATCTAAAGCAGCAGCTCATGAGCATATTGCCAAAGCAAATCTTTCCAGGTCTGTATTTTTAGTAGCTTTTTCTGACTACCTTTAAAAAATCTCCTCTATAGTTAGAATAACACTAATTTGTGAATCAGATCATAGAGTTGTTTAGGTTGGAAAAAACCTCTAACACCATCAAGTCCAACCATTAACCCAGCACTGACAAGTCCACCACAAACTGTGTCCCCAAGTGCCACATCTACATGTCTTTTAAATCCCTCCATGGGTGGTGACTCCACCAGTGCCCTGAGCAGCCTGTTCCAGTGCTTGAAAATCCTTTCCATGACAAATTGTTTCCAAATATACAATCTAAATCTCCTCTGGTGAAACTGCTGAAAAATGATGGAAAGGAACTCAGTGAGCACATCCATCATGTCCCTCTGTTCACGTGGGTGGATCCATCCAGCCCCAGAGATTTGTGAGTGTTGAAGCTGAGTGGCAGTGAAGTCACTGACCATCTCCCCTGGTGTTACAGGTGCTTCATTCTCATCCCTGTCCCTCTCCTCCAGCTTAGGGTGTTTGGGACCCAGAGAACAACTGCTCTTACTATTAATGCCTTCTCTGCCTCAGTCTTTAAGTACCTCAGCCATTTCCTCATCCTTTGTCACTATGTTCCTCCTGCACCCAATAAAGGTTAGCTCAAGCTATGATTATCCATGGAGCGTAATTTTATCTTATTTTAATGCCTGACTGTAATTCACTCAATCACAAGTTTAATCTTAGCGTGCAGTAAATGGGCTCTAAATCTTTCCAAAAAGGATCTGGAATGGAGACCCTGTGAGACATCCGGGTGCAGCATCATTGCCTGGTGCCATATTAATACTCTGTATTATGGTAATCCCACTGACATGTACATCTTCATCACTGCATTTGCTGACTGTGTGTCTTGTACAAAGGAACATGCTCGTCCTCTGAAATAGCAGGAGAGCAATTTTACCATTCACTCCACGGGAGGGGATCACGACTGTGTATTTGACGTTTGCTGTCTTGGACACAGCACACACACAGGGACATATGGCAACCTAATATATAGTAATTACTTATGTAACATTTTCGGGAATATTGGTTTCTAGTTAATATGATCTGAATGCCAACTTTTATTTTAGCAACTGCTGTGTACTTAGTCAGTATAATCCTTCTGAAATTCCTCTCTGAGTCCATGTGTCTCTTTAATAACATCTTGATACGTTGGAGCAGCTGCTGCGCTACAGCTTCAGTCAAGTGAAAGATTCGTATATTCAGCTAACTACGAAGTTTATTTGTGTGCTAAGCCCAACCAGATCTAGTTAAAGATATACATACAACATGCAGAAGAGCTATCCTGTTCCAAAAAAGATACCTTGCAAATCATAGCTGCTCGGCGCAGGACTCAAGTAGTGCTCCCTGATTCTTGCCATTATAAGCTTCATCAAGAAAAAATGAACTCTATAACACTACAAAGTACCAGTATCACAAAAACTGACCTGGTAAGACTTAATGTCATAAAACCTGTGAATTGTGCAGCACATAAAATTAATTTGAGATGGAAGGCTAGGTATTGATAAGGGAGACTAATTCAGAGTGCTAGTGAACTAAAGGACTACAATGGAGACTTCAATACTAACAGAAAATTGCACGCTGCGATAAAGCCCTGTTTGACAGATTTTCCCAGTGGACAGAGGACTGGCAGAGGAAGCACCGCCAAGCAATGCTGCTGACACATCTGTCCTCCCTCAGCTCTGCAGTTCAGCCAGCTCTTTCATCAAGTGCTCTTCCGAGACTCAATATCTCATAAAACAGAGACAAGCGATTAATTCTATTACTGATCTTATCTCTCACACTCTGCCCTGTGCTTTTGGACTTGTGTCACAAGTAACTGAGATTCTGTGGGAATGCAGCCTCCCCTGACAGCCCTGGGTTTCCAGAGACAGCTGTCACTGTGCCGAGGGTGGGCAGTGCCAACCACCTCCTCTGCAGCCTCACCGTGCCTGGGACTGCAATGCTCCCCTACCTCAGACAGCAGGACAAAGCTGGAGCTGCTGCTTTGGGAACTGCTGCTTCCTGAGCACATTTTCTTCCTCAGGTCAGCTACGACTGACCAGCACAACCTCCAGATGAACATTTTCTGGAGCTCCTAAAGCCTCTGCAGATTTGGTCACTGATTTCAGCATAATGTGGATTTACCCAGCCCATACTCCTTTGCAAACAATTCACGCAATAAAATAACAAATAGTGAGAGCATGCACATAAAACTGACGTGCCCAAATCTCACGTGTAATTTAAGGCACTCATACCAAATTCATCATAAGTGTCAGACCTAGTAATGGAAAACCTGCAGACAAATAAAAAATGTTTGAGCTTCAGATGAGAAGACATTAAGGAGCTTTCAGAATTAATTGAGCATTAAAATGTTTGAGATTGATTTCCAATAGCAGTGCTTCCTGCATAAGCAACAAAATGATGAGGATTTATACAAAAGCATTGGATATATTTATTGGATTTTAAGTCTAATGCATTTTGAGAACTGCTGCCATCTCCTAAACCTTTTTTTGTTGGCCAAAATGACACATTAATATTAAAAGGAGAGAAAAAAAAATCTCTTCCCACAAAAGCACAACTTTCTGCACTTGGCACATGAGGCTCAAATAACTCAATAAAGATTAGATGTACTTCAGACTGAAACACAACTAGTGCCCAAGCAGCTGTCTTCTTTCCAGCCAAGCTGTGTGTGATTTGGGATGGGAATAAAAATATATTCTATCAGCCAATGATCAAGCCAAAAGTGTGGGGTTCTCTTTGTAAAATCCAAATTAATTTTTCAAGGGACACAGATGCAGGTTTGTATGAAGCTCTTACAGCAATTGCTCAGGAATATTATTCAAGACCTTATTTTTTGCCAAATGTCATACGGTGCAAGATTTCATCTAGATTGTTCTACATTTTCTGGTTTCTTATCTGTCCCTCATGTGATAAATACATGTATATATTTTTGCTGGCCGAGTTGTTCTGACTTCGAGCAGGATTTTTAATTATGTTCTATTGATCGATTATCAACAGAACTAAAATTTTCTGATTAAATGCTGAAGCATTTTCTACTGACTTTCTCTTAGTGAACATTCTTTCTTCATGTTGTCTCCTTCCTTTTCAGGCTTCTATCTAGAACAGAATTCAGATAAGACCCTATATTTGAAGAAAAAAAAAAAAAATCAGAGCACCAGTTTTAAACATCTATGGCAGCTACACGAATAATAAGTATTTTATAAAGGGCTGAACCTAATTTTTTTTAGGAACATAAAGCTCTAACTTTCATAGCTGAATTAAAAAGTCTAACCAAAAACAGGAACTAAAATCAGAACCAAAAATGTCTAGCAAGGATTTACAGAATTTCTGTCAGATTAAGTTAAAGCTCCACAGTTGAATCATAAACCTAGAGCCAAATACTAATTGTGAATAAAAAAATTTGGGGACAAAGGGTTAAAGGTCAAGGAAAAAATACCTATTTGGCTTTTTTTCAAGTTGGTTATGATCAGGCCTTGACCCTACAAGTATATCCAGTCAAATTCCTCTGCAATCTTTCCACAGCCAATCCAACTATGTCAGCAGCAGAATAGATGATGAGCTTTGAATAGCCTTGATTTAAACTTTTTTTTTTTTTTTCATTTCTTTTCAGAAGACCATTTGAGAGAGTGAGTGGAGGCCTGGGCAGCTTTTGTTTCTGAAGATCTATAACCCGATGATGGCCAGCGGGGAGAGAGGGGTCATTGGCTGCAAATGATTTTCAGTGCTTCCTCTAGAGGGAATAGGATGGTTACTGGGAGCTGCTTCAGGAGACGGACCTACAGGCCTCTTGCTATTGTTACTGAAAACCTTCAAAATTTATTGTCCTGCCTAAAAGCCATAAAATGTTTCACTTTCTTGATTATAAGATTGCAGTGTTATGCCTTCCTAAAATTGATTTTTCATAAAACAAATTAAATGGTTAAATGAATACCATTTTTTTAATACAGAAAAACTCTGTCATGATTTATGGGATTTCTTAGTACCATACTCGGCTATCAGTCTCTTGCACACAACTGCTCTGGGTGACCTCCTTTCTCCCCGCCTTAGCTGTGCTCATTCAGCAAGAACAATCTGGTTGGATCCTCTGCAAGTAAGGGCACAGCTAAGACAGGAAATGCACATCAAGCCACCAGAGCTCCAGTGAGGGGCACAGAGTGGGTTTTCACAGCTCTGTCCCATTCCAAGGAAAATGGCAGTGACTTCATAAGCTCTTTCTGGCGAGCCTAAGGGGTTTGGTTTGCAGAGTTTGAATCTCAACTATCTGCTTTAGCTCCACTAATGAGATTTATTTTATTTCTATGTAGGTGGTCTTTCATTTCTTAAATGCAATTAGCATACAGTTGTTGCCTGATGGTTTTATTTATTTTTGAAAGTGCCGACTACTGGACTTGCTTTCATAGTTCTTGCGTTTCCAGAATTGTCTTTTGTGCTCCACAAGCCTATTTTCAGGAAATATTTTGTAAGAGGGATGATATTTTGAACTCTACTTTTAAGGCTGCGAAGGCTTCTGCTTTTTTCGTTCCTTTGTCTGTTCATTAGGGACCATCTTGAATTCCTAGATGTGTTTTTTGGAGTCAAGTTCCTTTCCTTTGAAACATACCATGAAGACAAAACATTAAAAATACTTTCAGACTTTAGGCAAAGTTATAGGTTTATTTTATGAGATTCTATGCTATATAAGGTTCCGGGTGGTGCACCGAAATTTATGTATTTGTCCCTTTTTAGATTTCCTCTAAACATTTCCTGACATGTTCCTTAGCTGCCTTTTGCTCATTACACAAATGCATGAAAAACTATCCAACTTGCTCGACTTCAGCTGTACAATGAATAGAAGGTTTCTAGGCTTTTAATCAAACTATGAAAAATTTCAACATCCCTGTTTTTTTTGAGGATGACATAGATGAGTGCTATGTAGTGTTTCCAACTCCTGAGCTGTATTACAGTCTTGATTTCTGTGATTCATGAATTTATAATTCATACTCTCAAAAAAAGAAAATGGAACATTTATGAAAATCAACATCATGCATATTGCAAACTACAATAAACATGTCAGCAAAAGTGGATATACTAACAGTTTATGGTGGCCAATTTGCTACTTTATTCTTTTTTATAAATGGACAAATTACGACTGCCCATTGTGGTCACATTAAAGGGAGAATGGTGTGGAAATTTCTGTTCTCAATAAACCCATAAAGAAGTGGACACAACTTATTTTTAGACAGAATTGTGCTCATAATGTGAACAGTCACCTAAAATCTGCTGAGAAAAACATAATCAGTTTCACAAGAAGTCTAAAATTTTCTTTTTATCCCATTAGTCAGCCTAATAACAAGTTTTACAATTTATCCTTGTAAAGTTCATAAAAACAATGACAAATATAAAAATGCCACACTGAAAGCTGAAAAAAAAAAGTTTCCACTCTTCTATATGATGTTGCGAAATTGGTTGAAGTCAGTGAAGTTAAACTACCATAATCTGACCCCTGAATTCACTGAAGAAGGGCTGCCCTGTTGTAACAGAAGCTGCTGAGAATTTACAAGCAATCTGAGGCTCCCTATGCTGAATATGCTGAAAAGCAGTGGCAAACTGCTTTTCCTTTAATGTGTTGTGTGCAAAATCTTGAATATACAGAAAACTGAAATTCTTAGAATCCCAAGAGAAAAGGTTTCAGAGAAACTAAAGTAAGTCTTCATTAAATCCTCCAAAAACATCGTGATTAAAGAAGTTCTATGTGTGTCAGGGAAAGAACAGAATTAATTAGCAAATCTTTGCTTCTGAAACCTCTTTGTTTTAAGATAAAAAGAACAAAGGGCTCTGAATATCTGTTCCCCACAACAGATAAGTCCTTTCTAAATTCAGAAAGACACATGCCAGATTGAAATATGTCCAAATTCAGAAACTACTCTAAACTTCCTCATGATTTATAGATGCTTGGAACCAAATAGTATAATTCAGGACCATAACAGAACAAATTCCATATATAAAGCTAGACTCCAGATATGAGAGGAGTTTCATTACAATCGGTGAGGTTTGATTTATATTTCTCATTCAGCCTTATTCCCCAAAAATCTAACAGAAATAAAGTAATCAAGCTGAAATGCAGTCTCACTTCAGACATTTTAAATCATATGTTAGGTTAAAGGATAACAAGATGAGGAACCAATCAAACCTTTTTTCTGTATTTTTAAGTTTCTGTCTTTCAGGCAAACCACTTGCTGAGATTGTCTGCATTACTGTGGTCTGTCTCAGTCTAGAAAAGAGAAAACTGTCCCAGCTATTGTGGATCATAGCAGAAAAAGGAAACAAAATAAATGGGTGAGACTTGAGTAATGCATTCTTCTCCTCCCTGCCCCAGCTGGTTTAAACCATCTTGGCTAAAACTTCTGAAGAAAGGTTTTTAAACACAATACAGGTTGGTCAGGGAGTCAAAAAGGATATCATGTTTGTAAACTTCAGTACAGCTACTCTTCAAGTCAGGGGGTATGACACAGCATTATCAGTATCATGTGCATGAAGAAAGTAGGAGATAAAGGACATTGGCCACTGAAATCTGAGGAGCACAGACTACATTCAGATCTGAGCCGATACAAGAGGGCTGTAAAAATGGGATTAATGTCAATAAAGGATATTATCAAACTGTCTGAGAAGAATATCAGAAGAGACTAAGAAATTCTACATTCATATTACAAAATATTTATTGAGTTTTTTTCCTAAGACTTTTTTCACCAAAACAAAGTACTGTACTACTTAGTGGTGATAGCAGTACAAGAAGGGATCAGAATTTCTGACAAAGATTGATGGCAATGATCTAATGTTACAGGAGAACATTCTCCATTTCAAGCAGAGAAACTGCAGACTATGATAGGCATGGAACATGAACACCTGCAAGCTTGAGTTATTTTAAAAACCAATGCAGGATTTTGTGTACAGTTATTTTTAAAAATCAAGGTGTGCGAAAAAGTTTTATCAATAATTAAACTAGTATATCACATTTTTAAACTGCAGCTTACCACAATCAAGCCCTTACCTTAATATGACCAATTGGTTCTTATCTCAGGCTAAAGCATTTTACTTTTGTGAACATTGAAAGCATTAAAACATATTAGAAAGGAGAACTGAAAAAAAACATGTAAAATATGTAAAAACAATCCAGCACAAATACTGGTTATGAAAGGAAAAGTCCAAAATAAATGCAGCACTGTTCAAAACCACTGATGGTATAACCTACACAACAATCTTAAAGATGACATTCACCTCTGGCTTTTCTGCCTGGTTTTTAAAATATATCACACCTAATATTACTGCAACTGCAGATCAGTAGAGAAAAACACCATTCTTGTTCAGTTTTCCTTTGGTTACATGCATTGTTGTTTTCCCTCCCAACAGAATTCTCTATATTCTGTAAGCATTTTAGTATCATAGCTTATAAATATTGACAGAATCATGGCTTTTGTTAGTACATTACCCATGGTATGACCCTTTTAATATCAGAAGTATGTAAAGCAAACCACTGTTATGGTTTTGGATTCCTTTGGCACAGTATTTTTATGTTCACAGCATTCACTTATTTCTTCATCTGCCATATATTTCCTATCTTTAGGTAGATTTTTGCAAATTGAATCATTTTCTAACAAAAATATAAAAATCACACATAGCATTTTCTTGGTACTTTAGGATGCACATCACACTTCCAGCAAAATGCTAATAAACTATATCTCCCCTTAGTACATTTTCTATGATTTTTTCCCCCCCAGACAAAGTGCTATGCAATGAGATTTCTCTACAGATAATGAACCAGTTAATGAAAAAAGGTGTTAAGAAGGTTATTTAATCCATTTTCTGTATCTTAAAAGATTAAACTACATTATTTGGAACAGATAGATCTGTCACTGGAAACTAGAAAAAATACTACCATTAACACAAGCAATAGAACAGATACTAAGCTCTGTCTCAGATGTTTTAAAAAGACTGTGTCTGGACAGACTGATATTAATAATCCTGGATTTCTGGGGTGGTAAAGAGCAGTATTTATGCAGTCTCACATGGTCAGTGTCTTTCTGTCTGTCTGTCCCCACCCCACCTGCCTACTGAAGTGAAAACTAACTGTAAAGCAGAGGTATGTGCAAAGCCTTCCAGCATCCAAAGGGGCTACAGGAGAGCTGGAGACAAACCTTTTTGAAAGACATGAAGTGATGGGACAAGGGGTAATGGCTTAAAACTGAGACAGGGCAGGTTTAGATTAGATAAAAGGAAGAAATTCTTTGCTGTGAGGGTGGTGAGGCACTGGGACAGGCTGCTCAGAGAGGTTGTGGCTGTCCCGTCCCTGAAGTGTTTACGGCCAGGCTGGATGGGGCTTTGAGCAAGAGGGAGGTGACCCTGCCCGTGGCAGGGGGTTGGAACTGGGTGATCTTTCAGGCGGCTTCCAACCCAAACCATTCACTGACTGGTTTTGCCTGTGCTCCATACACGAAGGTGGCATTTTGTGCAGAGCACACACAACCCAGGGCATGCCTTATGCTCCCCCATGATTCTTTGTTACAGTGACAAATGAGTAAAACAATTACTCACACGTGGAACATGCAAGCACAACACGCTGATAATTTTATGGAGATCTTCAGTACCCTCATTTCCATTCAGAAAAGCTGTTAAGGAAAAGGAAAGCTGTTCACTTCTTGAAAGTCTTGAAACAAACAAGCAGGAGCTCTAATTTGCAGTTTTACAGGAAGTTGTCAGACATCCATGAAGACAAAGCCAGATCTTAACTGGGCAAGTACATCTTAGCCACAGGTTATAAAGCAGACACAGATGTACAAAACTATCAAGACAGGAAAACAAAAGTTTGGAAGAACAGCGAGAAAAGCTTTACATTTTTGCATAACAGGAAATCCACTGAACAAAAAAGAATTACAAATAACCACTAACATGTCTCATTTGCCTTAAAGAAATACAAAAGCTCCTAAAATGAGAAATAACATCATTGAATAAGAACCACAAAATGAAGAATTTTATTTCAAAAAATGTCTTTGAACACAGCAGCTCAGTGCACAGAGAAGATGATGGAGTTGAAGACAAAGAACTGCTAAAATAGAACTGAAATGAAAGCCAAGATGAAATAACCTCCTCGAGTTCGGATGCTGGCAGACAAACACCATTCAATAAAAGTTTTCCAGCAATGACAATTATCCCATAGGGCTTCAAAACAATTTATATACTCATAAGAAGAATACGTGTGAGAACAATGTTCCAGATTGCTGAAAATTAGCAAGAGGGGGAAGGAGGTACCAAGCACTTCCAAATCAGTTAATTTGATTTCTTAGAAAGATCTTAAAAAAGGCCAGAGTTTTCAGATATAGCCAAGGACTTTTTGAAACCAATTAGCATAGATAGTCTTTAGCCCCAGTATGTGAGTTTAGGAAAGAAGAGGGAAAAAGCAATGTCTGACTCAAACTGAATTATAGTCTAACCTCACTCAAATTGTGGGGTTCAGAGACAGAGACAAGGGCCTGAAAGGCTGATTAATAGGAGCTACAGATTTAAAAGTCATAGGTGCAGAGTTCTGCTCAGGAAGAAATACTCTCACACCAGAAAAAAAGAAGATGGGGAGCCCATCTGACAGAGTACTGAGGACAGAAGTTTTACTGCCTGTTAAAACCAGGAGTGATTTCAAATCCTTGCAGTGCTCCCCTGCTGTGCAGCAGGAGCAGTTCTCCCTGGAAAAAAGAAAGTGGACAGAATGGAACAGGATCAGGAACCAACAACAGGAGGCTAAAGAAGAGCTACTGTCATCAAAGAGTGCCAGATGATCTGAGCGGAACAAAACGAGAAAAGCATGACAAAGATGATTAACTCTTCCTGCCCCTCCCTTGATCTTGAAGGAATCCCAGTGTACCAGGATAAGAGAGACAGACAGACACAATATCCAGCCCAGTTTGCCAGTCTAGTGAGAAGAGCAATGGAAAAATCATGTCTCAGAGCCTGGCTGAGCCCTGCAGCCTGACAAGTCAGTAACAAGGGCTTTGTTGACAAGATTTGAGTACCATTTGAGTACAACTGAATATCTGTCAGAGAGAGAGGAAGGACTGCAAGATCAGCAGTGGTATCCCTTTTTTCTTTTACTGTAACCACCAAGCTCAGTGGTGCTGCCATCAAAGTACCCTCAGAGGCCACACTTGAATGCACCCCAACACTTTCCAAATTGCTGGCTCTTTATCTGATAACATAATGATTCCAATTGGATTTCAAGAAGGACCTGCATGTCTGAAAGCTGACATTTTTCAAATTACATCATATGATTTAATTAAAATACTGATTCTTCCCACAAACTTTTCTCATTTGTGTTACATATGAACACTAGATACTCAAGTCCTTGAGAAATTTAAACTTAGCAAGATGGCCAGTATGTCAGTGGGACTTATTTTATAACTCCTATGAGCTCACCCAACAATCCTTACGCACACTGCAAAAATAATAGCTTTGAGGTTTATTCCTCTTCCTTTTACATTCCTCCACAGTAGACAAGTCCAGAAACCAATTCAACAGATGTGTTTAAAAGGGTTAATAAGACCTAAATAAGACTAATCAGGACTAGACAAATCCTGATTTTGATAAGCTTCTCATCAACAGCATTAGCATTGACTTACAGTCCAGTGATGGACAGTTTAACTAAAGGCATAATATACCCCGAAGAACTTTTTTATTGCTGACAGTAATACTTGGATTAAAATTAGCACAGCATGATTTTTAAATCCCAAATTGAGTCTGCAGAGAAGGCAGTTAAAAAAGGGTGGTGGTTTTTTTTTTTACTCACAAACTGAGCAAACTTGATCTGGAAGTCATTAACAGATAATAAACATAACCTTCCCCCACTCACTCCCAAGATGCCATCTCTACAGTCACTTTTCAGCATACAGTTGTATTTTTACAACTTGTCATCCTACAGAGAAAAGCCTCACAGGCTTTCATTTTATCCTATTTCTCCCTTACTGGTAAGGAATTAGTGCCTTCTTTTCAACAAGGACTCAGTTCCTAACAAGGAGAAAGAAGTGGAATGAAAGGAGAAGAAAAATTTGGTTTGCTTAGTGAAAAGGTTACAAAGTTCTTTTTAGGATGACAAAAGCCATTCTGAAAAGAAAATAAAAAATTAAAGCAGGTCAGCTTTAAAGTGAGCTGCAACAACTGCCTCACACAGACACCTCACACATTCCCATTATGGAACAGATTCAACGAGAACCAAAGACAGCCACTCCTTCTCACAAGACCATTTCTTAAAAAGAAAAAGAAAATCTGTAAAATCAGCTTTGGAAATTTTAAATTACTCTTTCACGGGAAGTATCTGCACCCTCTTGGCGATCAAAACCAACTGGCTTACTTTGCATGACAGCCTTGTAAACTAAATTGTAATCTGGTTTTCTGCATCATAACTGGCCATAGTCTACTGTCAGACTAAGCTTGGAGATGCACCTTTTTTAATTCTGTGCTTTCGCAATAGAAAAATAATTAATATGAAAACAGTAGTATTGATGAGCTAATTAAATAACTTACACAGAATTAAACAAGTGGTAAGGGTTCTACAGAGGAGAGCTTGTTTTATTACATTAAGATCCACATTAAGTCTTTATTATGTCATCATGGAAAGCTGAAGAGCTTATCCTCACTGCATAAGGAACACAAAATTAGATATGGTGCAAACATCATGTCACCTGCTTCTCCTATTTGAAATTACTTACATTGCAGGTCCTATGAGTCTTGGAGAAACAATGATTAGTTAAAAGAAGTAAGAATTAGTGACTCAAGGAATATTAATGCAAAAGACGCTCAGTACTGAAGGGAATAAGTGAAGGAGAAGTAAACCACAAAGCATTATAGGGAGGCTGGACATCCAAATGTTGATATTCAAGAAGAGACCAATGATAGAAGGATATTTTGAAATGCAATGAACACATCATTCTAACACAGCTCTAATGCAAAAGAACAACTTGGTCAGCCATCAGATACCACTCAGTGCCTCAATCTTCTCAAACTCTTAAGAAAAAAAAAGAGAGAAAAAAAGGATGGCTTTCCAAACAAGCCTGTGGAGCCACGGCATGCAGGCTCTGAGTAAGAATGGAACTAGATAATTTAAAAACCAATAAAATTTTCTAACAGCTCCTTCTTATTAAAATATAGAATCTATATTGTAGTAAGTCTGTTCATCATTGGATGAGAAGGCTTTAAAAATCAAAATTAACAAATTGAGAGTTTGTATGTCACCAGACAGCTTAATGCTGTATCTGCTTTACTCTACTTGAAAATCTGACTTCTCTCAGTAGAACAAAAATAAGACATATCTGGATTGTTTCCTGTTACAACAGAAGAATACAAGAATAGCTGTACTCGGTCAAACCAAAGGTACACAGAGCGCAAGATCCAATTTCCAGCTCTGACCAACATCGGATGCCAAAGGAAGACTAAGAACGTGGCAAGCACATAGTGATATTTCCACAGAAATCTCTCTTGGCCACAAACATTTTGTGGCTCATGAACCAGAGGTAGTGACTCTATTTGACAGCTCTGTACAAGTTTCTTCAAACTACTTCAGTAATCTTTGTAACTTTTAAAAATATAATATCTACAGTATCCTTTGGTGCTTAATAAGGGCATGAAGAGCCATTTTTCTTTTCTTTTAGTTTAATCTGGTATTCTGCTAGTCTTGCTTGCTTTAAAATTAGGGTATAATCAGAGGGCTTCTTGTAACATATAAAGTCTTGCTATAGACAGCTGAAGATTTTTGTATATTAAGATGTCTTGCAAACAAAAGGCTCTTCTCTCATTATAGGCTCCTTTTCCTAATTCTGCTCATTTAATAGTCCCAAACTGATAGAGAAGAATTTCCATTTTCTGGATTCAATATTTCCAAGTCCTTATACTATAACCAAAATAGCACTTTTATAAAATGTTTTGATGTTAGACTATATTTTTCTGAGAGATTACTTTACAACAATTTTTAGCCAGGCAAAAATCACCCATTCCACCTACCTTTTTATAAATTACCATAAAAACGAGCTTGTCTGCAGACCAAGACACTGAGATGCACAACGGTTCAAGTGCACCTCACTCATCTCAGTCCTTAAGCAAAATAAATAACTCAGAAATTAAAGCAAACAACTTTTCTCAGTAGCTGCCACTAGATAGCACTTTAAATTCAGCTGTTCACAAGAGTCCTTGTGGGAGGAACACAAGCAGAAAGGTCAAATAGACTGGATCAGAGGAGCAGAGCAGTTTGAACCACAACCATTTTTCAGGATTCACCTAGACCTGTTCCTAGCAGAACTATTCCTTTATTGGGATGGATTGCTAGCCTTACACATATACATTCTTTAAAAAAAAAATACTGGACATTCACACTTCTGTCTAGGAAACCAGGTACTAAATTTTATAGAAATAAACCATCCTCAAAACAAAGATCACTTAATGGAGCAACAAAGTGTTCTGCTGCTTGAGGTGTACAGACATGTCAATGTGTCACCTGGCACCAGGTATGTTGAGTCAAGAAGTAACCCAATACCATTAGAATGTTCTGCTCCAAGCCAGCTACTACAGTGTAATATCTTCCTGCTGCTACCACTGCTGCCCAGACTTCTGCCTCTACAGAACCAATATTGTTGCTATCAACAGAAGGATTTATTCCCCCTTCAATTACTGTGTTTCTTAGAAGCCAAATTTTACTGTACAACACACAATGAATAAGTAAAAAAACACCTGGTGTTCGGTGAGCACCTTAATCCTTGAAAAAAAATCTGCCTCCCAGCAAGTATGGGAAATGTTTCAGACCAGGCTATTTTAGGTATGCCACATCCCAGTGGCACAGCTACTGCAACTGCTACAAATTCCAGACTGGCTTCAGGAAAAGGCATCTTTAAGTCTGAAGTCTTCAGAGAGCACTGCAAATTATCTGCTACATATGAGCAAAAGATACTCCTTACTTCATGAACAAATGTCCAAGCAGCCACATATTGGTGGCTGTTGGTATTTTCATCATACCAAAAATATCAGCAATAACTAGAAGTGCATACCAAGTTTGTAGTTGGCATTCAGTACTTTGAATTTGCTGCTTTCAATAAACAAGCAATTGGGAGTTCATGTGCCTTCAACTTTGTTACTTTTATATCACCCTTAGGGTTATCTCCCACATAGAGTTAGGAAATAGTATGGAAACTTGACCTACAGCTACATTATGACTTAACAAAATATGGCAGTGAGAGTAAAAACGTGAAACAAATCTGAGAGTATTAACTTAGATAGTGTCTTTCTCAATATCTTATCCACATCTTATCTCACTAATTATCCTAATGTGTGGTGGGAAGCAACCAAATGTGTTCCTACCTGAATGACCTGAAAGTACCTTGAGTAATATTCAGTCTAAATCAATTGAAGAGGAGACCTGCAGGCCACCCAGACAGACTAGACATTGTGACTGACCTCCAGAATATTTTTCCTCTTTTGCAGTGCAAGATAATAATTGGATCAGAGTTGGGCTTTAACATCTGCTGCTGGTTGATATTTCTGACTGGCCCTTCCAGCTTCAATCTGAGATACATTTTGAACATTATTAATTCCCATGACCTAGTGTCAAAGTCTGATAGAGAAAGTGATCTGGTTGTGTTATCTTCCAGTATTTAATATCAGTTCTGGATAGAAACAGCTGGAAACAATATCACTTTTGCTACAATAAATTTTCAGAGGAATTTGTTGAAAATATTTCATATGTAAAAAGAGCTGATTTCAAAAATAGACTTATAAACTGAAGGTGTAGAGGAAAAGCCAGATGAGCAAACTGCTCAAGATGATTACCTGATCCTGTTATACAGGACATATTCAGAAGTAAATTCATATCTTAGAAACTCATATGGAAGTTTAGGTACAATTTCATCCCAAACTCTGAATCAAAATTTTCAAATTAAATTTAAGTAGAGTCAGATTATCTCATAGTTACTATTTATTTATCATTAAGCTGTGGATGGGTTCTGCAAGATCTCTTCATGTGCAGCTGTCATTGATTTCAGTAGATGCATAGCATGCAGAAACTTAGGATGAACTCTGAGTCTGCTCTAGTATCATGCACAAATTGTACTATGCAGGCTTTTACTCTGCTGGGATTTTTCCAAGTTAAATGAAACCATTTAACTCTTAAAAATGTTTTTGATTTAAAAACAGAGTACCTAGGCTGTCATTAGTTATTGCAGCATGCCATGAAATGACCACAAATGAAAGTAAGAAATGAGGAATTATTAACAACTGAAAGTGAGGCTTTATTTACAATTACCTAGTCAAAAAAGTATGACAATTTTGATAGGTCAAGTTCCCCTGCTCCTTTGATGAGATGAGGCTAACGAGTGTTGCATGCCTATCTAGGAAATTCCACCAGCAGTGTGTGCACTGTCAGAGAGATTACACAGTGGATGAATGCTTCCAGAACCTCTCCAAGCAGCACTTGCATGCTGGCAGGAAAAAAAAAGTCTCTATTTTCAGCTAGGGAGGTACTAACGAAATATTTCAACAATCTAGAGCAGCAAATTTTAGGGTAAAGAAATGGGCTAAGTCCAAATAAAAAAAAAATTGGAAAATAAATTTGCTCTCTACTTTTTATTGGCCATGAAATAGTCTATATGAAGTGCTTTGCATATTTTTGCATGATAGAAGAATAAAAGGAATAGAAGATACATGTATTCTTTCTTTTTTTCTGATTAAATGCTGCACGTAACCCTCTGACTAACAGCAGGAACAGTAGTGGCAAGAGAAAGCTGATGCATTTTTAACATGATGTCAAACTTTTCATATGGGAGTCTTGGAAAGTGGGTAGTGATACCTCATTCACTCAAATATGCACACATGGAAAAAAGCCCACCCCAAAAACAGGTACAGAAATTCTGTTCCCCATTACTGCCACTCAGATTTCAAGAAACTTTTGAGTGAAAGAGCAACTTCCAAGAGGCTTTAGGAATTCAGCTTGCTTCCATTTTTTCATTAAATTATGAAACACTCCAAGGCCTTTCTGTTCTCTGAGGCTATTTGAGGCTTAGAAAAAGGAAGGAGCTAAGATTCTGGTTCTAATTATTACAGTAATTTTGAATGAACAACTATCAGGTGATGAGGACCTGGTAATACTTTAATACATTCCCCTATTTTCAAAGACGGGAGAAAAGAGCTGGTGCAGTAGCTGGAACTCAAATCTTTCTGAGATCTATTTTTCTTAGTGCAAATACCAGAAACTACTTAAAACTGTTGACCTTCCTGAAAGTGTTGATACATAACACCAGATTTTCCACACTTCTATATTTCTTTCACAGTAAAGTCTGCTTTTTTTCTCCCTGACTGCTTGAATGCCTGAAGACACTTTATAGTTCTTAATCCCTCATTAATAATTATTGCCACTAATACAGCAATCTGAGTGCTTTTAGAAGATTGCCATCAGATGAAGAGTTTATTACAGATATGCCCTCTTAGGAAGCATCCAAGTTGAACAAAATTTAATCATACTTGATTATATTATTTTGAGGGTCTGGCACTTTAGTTCATACACAGTTACTTTTTGGATACAGACTCAGCATTTGAGGAAAGATAGCATGTACTTCTGTAGGTATATTGGCTCCCATGCTTGAATCTAGTATGAGGTGTCAGATAAAATATGGATTGTACTTGTCTTCAGTGTCAAAGGAAAGAAAAAGCATTGTAATAAAGTTAATCATCAAAGATTTACACCCCTGTAAATGATAGTATCTCTGGCAGTGACAATAGCAGCTTTATTAGTGCAGTCATGCAGTTACTGTTGTTTCTAAGTGGAGGGCAAAGTTAGAACTCCCCAAGACAGACAATAAACCACAGATCCTCCTCTATTTTATGTAAATCTGTATATTGCTTTTGATCACCTGAAACGCAGGAAGCTGGTTTTGGTTAACAGAAATTACTGTCTTGAACGAGGGTTATGAATAGAAAATCATTTCAGCTTACTTCTTCAGTACTGCTCACTAAACTGCACCATCAATTTATAAATTAGAACAACCAAATTCCCAAAACCTTTTAATCTAAAATTGCAGTAACATCAGAATAAGAAAGAAAAAAAGAATCATTAACTTTTTCTTTAGAAAAAAATCAGGACTGGGAAAGCATGATGCTACCCCAGTCCCTGAATACACCAGAGGCACCAGAGATCCATCTCCATTTAAAAAGCAGCCTCGTTGCCACTCACACAAACATATTCTCGGAATAGCAGAAAGCTGGAACAGGTGCAGTGGGACAGGGGATTGTACACAGGCATGTGGCAGAGGCTCAGGAGAGAGTCTAGCTCTCTGACATAAGGCACTCTCCTACTATCTGAAATTTTATCTCCAAATATTTAATTTACACATTTATCTGTCTGCAATTAAAAAGAATAAATTTTAAAAAGGAGACCAAGTTAAACTCCTTAACTGACTCATTTCTTCAAGAAGATGCCAGAAAAATTTAATGTATCAAGGAATACAACTGACTGAATCCATACCAGCCCTAATTCCTTTGTCAGTCTTGTGAATAGATTAAAACAACCACAAAAAATTAAATAGGAAAGCTGCACTACACGGCCTTTAAATTGTGAGGAAAGGTAAAAGTAACATATTAATTTAGGTTACAAAATAATTCCCTTATGATGAAATATGGGCTAAATATACAACAAATTCTGAATTAACATGAATTTCCTTGGACTGTGTATGAAAGCAATGGATTGATTTTAAAAACTCATTCTGTGATAGAGTTTAATTTTAAAACAAGCCTGGCCTATTGCAAGAGTAGTTAATCAAAAGGGATTGATTTCTAACAGCTGTTATTGTTCGAAAAGTTAATATCTAGGAATTTTGTATTGGTTTAAAAAGGCATCTGTTTCTAGAACGTGTAAAGCTTTGATAAAGCAGAGATAATTTATCTGCTTTCATTTTGTACAATAAAGCTGCTCTTAATATTCTTATAATATTGGATGTTAAATAGACTGACTTTATCATGCCTTCAGATTTTAAGCAAAATCATTGAAGTCAGGTGGGTTTTCTGTTTTAGAATAGAGGAGTTATGTGATCCACTATCATCTTACTTGTAGTGAGAAAATGAAAGAAAACCAATGGAACAGAAAAGGTTGTATTATGCCACTAATTTTGCTTTTAAAACTATACCTAAATTAATATTTCACTGTATCTACTTGTAGAAAGTGAGTTCACACCAAATACTTCTTTTTGTATTTCTTCTGCTTACCATGGAAAAATTCCAAATTGGCATTATGCACACAGGAAGAACAATTTTAGGAAACCAAACACTTCTTGAGCCAGAGGAAAAATTGAACTGGCTTCCATAAACAAGACAGTAGCATCTTTCAAAATAAAAGGTGGAGCTAATGATTTTTAAGGGGGAGAAAGAGAGGGAAACTATTCTGAAAAAATTGGCAAAAAGAACATCTCCTCCAACTGAAGTCAAGGAGGGAATTATGAAAAACTACATGCTTGAGCTGCAAAAGGCTGAGCAATATGTTGAGGCTGAGGCGGGACATAAAAGTAGTTCTCAAAAGTCACAGAAGTTCCATGACTTCATAATTTTCTGAACCTGAATACCCATTCTAGGAATGTGTTTTATTTAGCAATATATGTACTGTTCCTGAGTCCATGTACATAGAAAATTGAACAGATAGGTTCTTCTGTAAATAGTACCAAACAAAGGAAAAATATGATGACAAGAGAGGAAAACCAGAAAGTCAAATGCACACTCAGGATACAGCCCAAGCAGTAGATCTCATTCTGAAAGCTCTTGCAGTGAGGCCACCTGCACTTAACTCCAAGGTCTGTGGCTACATCACCTCATAGCCATGGAAAATGTACATCTCCTCTTTTTACCTCATTTTCCCCAGCTATGAGATCAAGTTACAAGGACTTTCTCTGTTATTTCTTCAGAATGCCTACTGCTTGCATATGCTTTTTGGTATGCAGTCAATAAACTTTTTTTCTGATGAAAACCATCACATTTCAGAAATCATACATTTACATATGGGAAGCTTTATTTCCTTTTCATTATTTACACAGTTTCCCCCCAAGTATCCTGAAAGTATTTATGTAGAACTTAAATTGTGATACATATGAGAAATATACTAGAGGAGGCACTTAAAGTTCAACCACAAGAAATTAAACCAAGGATCTGGAAAGACAGATTTGTTTTGTGTTCAGGGTATAATTTCAACATCAGAAACAATGCACACCATCTATGACTTGAAGAGCAACCCAGATGGGAAACTTGTTTCAGTATCCACAGCTTGAAATTGGTTACTAGGGAAATCAAAATGTGCCAAAGGGATAAGTACTGTAATTCTCCACCTCCTCCTTCAATAGAAGCAAAAATATTTTTTGACTCATGAACGTCCTTTCAAAATGAAACATTCTAAAGATGAGAATGGTTTTTAAAATACAGATTAAATTCTGAAATTATGTAGTGTCAAAACAGGAAAAAATTAAAACAAATAATAAAATCCGGTTTACAAAAGCAACCAGGAATGTAGCATCAGTTCAAATGAGAGCAAGGAATATCACTTGATAATCTTCTGGAGATTCTCTCTTGTAAAGGGGGTAGCTGAAAATACAACATTTCACCAGTTTAACCAACCCCATGCTTCAAGATGCTGGAATAAAGTTATTCAAGACATTCCCTCTGCCAGCATAAGGCTGAGATACTATATATAACCTGCACTTGTTCCTGGCTTATTTAAAAATGCAAACTAAAAACTTCAGTTATGAGAGACATTGCAGCTCCCCCGCTTCAGTGTGTAGTCACGGGATATCCCTGACCTGATATTCTGACCTTGAGCACAGATTATTTACAGAAGTTCAGACACTGCTTTAAAAGCTCAGCTCCCCTGAAATTTGCCTTGCCTTCCTCTGATATTTTAGATAATTTATTCTTTTAGAACTGTGAGGAAAAGGCTTGTTTTATTCCATAGAACAAAACCATGTAAGTGTTAAGATATCCATTAATCAGTAGTCTTAAGATGGGAAAGTGAGCAATAAATTAAGAGCAGTGTTTCTTAGAGAACTACAGAAACCTACTGCTGAGGTCAACATGCATGCCTTCTCCATACTCTCTCACCAAGAACACAGACCTTTAGGAGGATTTCACTAATGCTGACTGCAGTGACTGTGCTCCAAAACATAACCTTTTCTATCTAAAAACTGATTTTGCAAAATTTTAATGTTTCTTTTAATTTTGGGCTTTAGCTCTTCCTAACACAAGGTTAGAGACAAAAGAAGGTCACAAATATCAACTATCACTCGTAAGCTTAGTCTCTAAAATAATTAATGTATAACTCTGTCATCCTGCCAAGAATGCTGCTCCTTATTTGATCATACCAGTACTAAGTTTGACCGCCCAATTTAAGATATGCTACAACCTACTTCATTGAGAAACTCTGCTGAAGAGTCAAGGTAGAAGCAGGTGTATATCAATGAGACAGTTCCAAGAAATATTTTTAAGGCTGAATGAAGGTGTTAGATAAATACTCTGTTATCACAGCATTCACAACAAATAAGAGTATGTTCTCCCCACCTCTCAAAGTTATTTTTAAAGGGCAGCCTCCTCAGTTTATTCTGCTATCATGTGGAACTCTTGTTTGGAGATGGTATCAGAATGATACACTTTAAAGTAAGTGGCAATGCAAATATGGGCATGACTGAGAGGTCCACACTTCAACAAAGACCTTGGAGGCTGCTGCTTTGCTGGATCATTCACATGGGATTTGCAGAGATAAAAAGTTTCACTTTTACATAATTGCTTAATATGCATTAGTTACAGAAACAGTAGAAATCTCTCCTCTTTTTTGCTGGCTTAAACCATGACAAGAAATATTGAAAACAAGTCCTACCACTGGAAGGCTGTTTGGCAACCTATTTTAGTTTATCTGCTAGCTTTGTAATAAAACTACCACTGTCGCTTTCTGGCAGGCTTACCATATGTGCTGAATATTGAATCAACGAACAATGCGAAGAAAAACTAGAGCAAGACCTCCAACTCTGTCACCTCTAGAGGCAGAACTATGTCAAATAAAAGGCAGAAGTAGTTTACATCTAAACCAGCACTGGGGTTGTTTTACCCAACCTCTTTGTCAAGTGATTGCTTCAGTTTGCACA
Source organism: Entomyzon cyanotis (assembly GCA_024500445.1). Classification (NCBI taxonomy): domain Eukaryota; kingdom Metazoa; phylum Chordata; class Aves; order Passeriformes; family Meliphagidae; genus Entomyzon; species Entomyzon cyanotis. The sequence continues at coordinate 10,252,946 of JAKEPQ010001010.1, forward strand.
GCTGTCAGTTTTGCACATTCTACAAGTACTGAAACGCTCAGACACTTCAGGAATTGCTGACAGTTCGAAAGGTTCCCTTACGTGGATGTCAGATATTCTCTGTTATGAGGACCCAGGGTGAGTTTAATCTACAAAGAGATCACTTGGCCGACATCATTAACACACTTCTACAAACAGTGGATAAAACAGTTTTAAATTACCAGAAGTTGCATCATTACGGATTATTATTTTAGCATTGTTAGCCTTCTATAATATGATGTTGCTCCCACTGGAATACTGATTAAAATAGGAACCAGATGTGCTTTTCATGACCAGATTGAAAAAGATAAACAACCAGAAAATCAATTCAAATAAAAAGGATGCCCTCGGGGTATTTCTCGAAACTGAAGAGGGAGAGTGTATGTATCTTTTAGAAGGGTGGGGTAGGAACTGAAAAACACTCAAACCCAGAAATCTCTCTCACAAAAACATCCCTAAGAAACATGAAGCAATCTAGTTCTTTAGACACCTATTTTGATTATACTCCAATGCACCATTATCTTAAAACTGGGTGTACCAGCCAACACTAAAACAAAGAAAAATCTCTATTTTCAGTTTTGCTCATAAATCCACAAGAAATAAAGCTCACAGGAAAAAGACTAATTCACATTTAGACCTCAGCATTTTACAGGAATACCACTTTGGTTTACTGGACCGTAAGTAAGATAATTTTTTTGGAACCTTCATATCAATCTTCAACTCCAGAGAGGCACTAAATGGAAATCTTTATGCCAATCCTGATGGGAGCTCTTTTCCTGCTAAATGCAGGCCAGTATCTGCAATCTTGAAGACTAAGTATGACCCAATAGCACTGTTTTGCAGAGTAGACCATCTGTTTCTTTACAGGGAATAGAAAATAACAAAATTTCTTGTCACAGAGGAACAGGGATCACAAGGCACAAAGGAAATAATAGGACCACTCCTCAGCATCACAGCTTCTACTGCAGATAGCAGTGTGGCCCTACTGAAGCCTTGCTTTTTCCCTTGCACATTTACATCTAGGCCAGGAACCAAAGACCAGTGAAGAGGGTGGCAGTCGCCTTTGGCAAGCGTGGAGAAGAATGGATTTCTTCATTGGGTAGACAAAATAATAATTTCAAAAATAGATTAAAAAAACCATGTCTTTCTCACATATCTACCCTATTTTCAAAAAAACTAGAAGAGAGACTGGGTTAGCCCTGTTCAGCACCAACTCTAATGAGCCCTATCCCAGTTGTCACTTTGCCAGGTCACTTTGCTGCAGCTGAATGTCACTTACAATGGGAAAAGTACAAGCCACACAATCTGACCTGCAAAACTGGAAATAGCACACCATATAGAGGCAGAAGAGATAACTTATTTCTAAATTATCTCTTTTTGCTATCAGCACCTTATTTTTTGTGTGAACAAAGCTTTATCATCATGTGGTACAGTAATCATTCCATCCCTAGAAGTCCTGCAGGTTACCAAAGCCCAAATACAAATTTAGAAATGAAAGATTTCATGTAATACAGCCTAATATGCATTTGTTTTGCCAAATGATATTATTTCTCTTCAACAGATTTTGAAAAAGTGTCAGACAGAAGAAGAGGGGATTCATATGAGAAATTCCTTTATCTCTTCCTGCATCTTAAAGTGACTTCCAAGGTTCCCTCTTTTCTAGCTCCCATTTCTTCTGACATACTGCATACATTAGGACCTCATTACTTTCCTCTGCTCTGTCTTAAATCTCTCTCCCTCTCCCTGACAGTTCACCAAATTTTTTCCATTATTTCTTCTCTTCTACTCCTATAAAAGATACCTTCTTATTGCTATTGAACTAATGGCTATCAAAATCATGTTGTTATTTGGATTACTGATAAAACCTCACAATCCTCACAGAAGAGTCTCAATTGTAATAAGCCCTCAAATTTCAAGGCACTTTGAGAGAGCTGTCTTTTCTTCCACAGGTTTCTCATCAAGAAAAGATATAAAAGTTTTAGTCACCATCAGGAATAATAAGGAAGGGCACAGAAGACTAACTTGAGGAAAAAACCTAATCTGTAATTTAAGATTATAGTATACATGTTCAATTTGATAAACCATTCACCAGAGACTTTTTAGAGACCAAGAATTCATACCAGGCACTGCCAGCTTATTGTTCATGTCTAACAATGCTATGAAACAAACAAACAAACAATGGCATGATCTTCAGAGAGGAATTTTATTGAAATGTGGTTAACTAGCAAGAAACTGCCTGTCAAAATTCTTTAAAAAATAGCTTTTCAGTAACTTCCCTTTAATATTTGGATCTTCTTATTCTGATGCTTTCAGTCAACTAGATTAAAAAAACCCACAAAAACTTGTTCAGTTGATTTCCGTGTCAAGGGACTTTGTACCTCAGCATGTGGAGTTTAGTACAGTGACTTCAGCACTGGAGCCAATACACATACTCAGTGTGAAAAAAGTTTTCACAAAGTCACATCAACAAAAGTTCTCTACTCCAGAAAACTTTTGCAAGTTGCAATAACCCACTGTCAAGCATGGCAGTGGTAACAGAGATGCAAGAGGTACACAAACTAGACAGATGCTACCGATGCACCCAACCCAGTATCATAAAAGGCTGATAAAGGGAATTTACCACTACACTAGACAAATTCCTATCAGGGAATCAAGTTTTCCCTCCTCTCTTATAGGGGACAAACGAATACAGAGATGTTTTAGTCACAGCTCTTTATCCCCCTCTTTCTTTCTTTCTATCACCTCCCAAATGTTCTGCATTCCAGCTTCACAGAAGAGTAATACTTAGTTTTGTGGAGAATACTTTAGTTGCAATGGACAGTCTTTGTTAAAGTTGTGAAAAACTAGCAACTGGCATTACTGTTAAAAGGGCAGAAATTATTTTAGTAATGTGATAGTTATGACAAGCAAAGTAAGGCAGGAGTAAGGAGGCAAATCAGAACATCAAGTCTGATAACAATCTGTTTCAAGGCTTGACCCTCATCAGTTCCTGACAAAATTCAATCCTTGCTGATGCCACAAGCCAGGCAAATAACCATCTAACAGAGCAACAGCTGCAGTGGGAGACATTTAAACTCTTGGAAGCACAGCTATTTCCAGATAGAAGGGATCACTCCTGCAATCTGCAGAACTATACATACAGAGGAGCAGGATGGTTCATATTGCAAATAAATAGCACTCTCTGGTAACCCTCAGTGTAAGCATCTTTAAATTACAGCCAGTTTGAAATCAATAGTGTCCCTTCTCACTTAACTCTCTTGAGGCAGCTCTGAAAGAAAACACAGTTTTGACATAGCCTCAATTTGCCCTTTGAATGCAAAGGTATTTTGACACTTTCTTTTCTTCCTTTTATAATTAGAAAAACTGGGCCACCAGTCTATGCCCACACCAGATGACTCAGGGATAATGCTGACATGCTCGTTCTAACTCTGCACTTGATATGCTGAACTGAACTCAGATGCCTAGCACTTTATAGCCTTCTTTCACACCCTTGCTAGATTATGAAATGACTGTTCTGGCCTGAATTTACATAGGATTTAATAGAATACCATGGACTTCATTATCAGTAAGTGAGGGAATGGAAAAAGTGAGGAAATGTGGTGGAGTTCACTCTGTAAGCCAATTACTAACACAGATTCCCTAGGAACGACACCCTTTTATTAGATTCCCTCAGTTTAGCAAATGCTTATCTACCATTCAAATGGCAAACAGCTGGAAAACCTTAAATTTTTGTGACTAAGTGGTATCCCTGTCTCTGACAGATGGGTAATAAATAACACAATCATTAGAGAATCGCTCTGAGTCAACTGGTGAGTTTTGAACTCTACAAGGAGCACAGCTTTACAGGGGAATAAGGCAGTTTCCTCCTATCTTATTTTGCCTTTAGAACACATGTAACAATAGCCCATATAATGACCTAAAACTTGGGAAAGTCTTACTCCAGCTGTTTCCCAAAATAAAATCATAAATACACAGTAGCGAATCAGTAGCATTTCTGCCATACGCAGTCCCGTGTTTTGTTTTTGCATTTGTTTGCATCGATTGTAACAACCTGCTTTATTGCCCGCTTTGTACAGAAAGGAGAAAGCCACTGAAAATATGTTTCGTTAAATCTCAAGACTGAAGACACTCGTAAATAACACAGAACCATAAAGAAGGAATTTACATCAAACCTCGGGTGAAACCCTGAACTTGCTGAAGTATACAGAGATGCCAAGAGCTTACTTTGATAAATACTGTTTGGTTGAGTGTGTGAGTATGTACTATGATACAGACTCTAACTTTTATCCTTATTGTTTTCTTCACCATTTTCCTTCCTGACTGAATGCATGAGATGGATAACTGGAATTTGTGTCTTTTGAGTATTTTATTTTACAACATTGAGAATGTTTCAGTGTATGGTGTGGATATATGTGTGCCTAGGTTTTTAGAATTCAATCACAGGAACATTTTGACACCTACAGTGTGCAACAGGGGCTGTACATATTTGATGTATCACACCTATTTAGCTGGAGAAACAGCTGTAAAAGGTGGCTCTCAGCACATGGATTCCACAAATCCAAGACTTAAAGCTGGTTCTTTTCCAACCATCAGTGTATATAAAAAGATGCTACAAGTCTTTTATTTTGTAAAAAGAATATATTTAAAGTCAGGCAGAAAAATAAAAATCACTGCATGGTTAAGTATTTTGGTAAAATCAAAATTTGACTGCAAATGTATGGATCACTTCAGAAAGAGAGATCTCTCAACATCACACCTGGTAATAAATGACATAAACCAAATAGCTCTCCTCAGTATTTTCTCATACCAGTTCTCTGCTTTTTATATCTCCACCAAAAATATACTGTTACAATTCTGCATCAACATCTGAGGTTATGATAAACATAGCCTGAGTGTCCTGATGTCATCACAAGCAAGATTCCCTCAAATTGAGGGCTATTAAGCAATGAATAACAAGGAGGTCTAGCATAACCATACACAGTGTTAATTCCATTCAGAAAGGAAGGATTCGTCTGGCTGCCACTGCATTCTTTTTTTATTCTCTCCCCTTCAAAGTCAGTCTCATGATACTCCATTGTCCTACTGAAAAAGGCTTGGATAAATTTACCTTTAAATTTAGTATTGACTGAGCTAAGGTATCCACAGCCTTTGTTTTCCCTAAAATAAGCTATATAAAACACATTTGCTGTAATTAATTATGAGAAAAGGAATTAGTTATGTAGCTGTTAAACTCTTTGATAGTTTGAAGGGGTTTTTTTTCCAAGTATCTATTGCATCCCATTCAAATTTTCCTGTAGATCTAAATCATCTCAATGTGATCTGAATGAATAGGAGGAAACAAAAAAGGAACGATGTTGAAGAGATCTGTTTTGAAAATTGCTAGGAAAAAATTACTGTTGTCTTTTCAATATGATTTTAATAACCCATACCAGTTACCAAAACCAAAAAGGCAATCTTATAGTCAGGGAGACAAAGGATTCACACTTACAGTTTTTAATCTTAGGCTTACAACCTGAAAAGATAAATCCAAACTGAAGTGCAATACTCCTTGTCTCTCTTGTTTTTACTGCCTTGTTATATTTTATTTTCCATGCATGTTGCAATGTTTCTCAGATACTGTAACACTGACCAAAGATTTGCTCAAACTGTAGCACTATTCTTGTATCTTTTGCATGTAGTAAAAGTCAGCCTTGATCTCATCCTCATTTCTGATATCTGGAAACTATGGATAAGGACTTCACCACAAGAAGATTTAGCACCTTCACATCTATCTTATTTTTTTTCCCTAGGACCTTTCAATCCCATTTTAGCTATTGCTGCAGGGCATTAAAACCCAACATCTTGGGTTTGAAGTCTGATACAGAGATTTTTATCTTCCTACTGTCTAAAACTCTGGAAGTTGTGGAAGATGTTCTAAAGCAAATTCAAAATGGATCAAAAAACAAGGAGGAAGAGACTGATGGTTTCTTAGCAGATATGTGTTGTCCTAAGGGCAAACTGGACAAAATGGAGGTTTTTAAAGAGTCATATTCATGACCCAAAGCTAAACCTGGCCAGTAAATTTGCAGCAGGCCAGCCTGGAGATGAAGAAAGCATGGGTCCTTATGGTAATGCTTTCATCTAAAAGGACAAAAAGTAATTTCCTACGTAAGGAAAAAGGGAATAAATTTAATTAAGCTCTATTTGAACTGGAGACCTATGCACAATCTTTATAACTGGAAGCAAAGTGCTTGCAATTCATTTCCACTTTCCTTTTCAGTGTAGGCACTGTAACAATGCTGTGCAAAACTGTCTTATCAACAGGAAGGAGGAAACCAATGCACACATTAAGTATTAAAGGATGGCTTACAGCATGTGCATTTTGCACATTTCCATGTCTCCTGTGGTCCTGAAACCCGAACACATCACCAAAGGAACAGAAAATCATACGCATTTTAGGTGGAAAATTTCTACATATTATTAAAGATTTGCTTGGGATTGTAATGTGAAGGCCTGGGCATGTACTTTTATAAACAGCTAGAGGACCAAGAGTCAGTCAAGCTAAATCTTCTCTAAACCTCAACCAGTTCAATTTGAGAGAGATATTAGTTATGCTTGATTCAAACAGATGCATGTTGGACAATCCCGAGGCTTGGAGACACATGCAGAGAAGCCTGATGTGTACATGCACAGCAAGATGGCATCCTTCCATTAAAAATTATGGAGCTGTACTTGTATGGCAAGACATAAAAATGTGTAATTAAGGAAAACTGCTGCAAAAGCATGGTGGAAAGATGTTATTCTATAATTACAAAACATTGAGGATATGAATGTTATCAGCAATAATTAAAGAGTAACTGCACTGTTCACCAAATAAAATTAGAGCTAGTGACTTATTTAAACCACTTTTCATTTATTCTTAACTACAAAACTTTACAGAGATCTGAACTGAGACACCATGTAAAAAAACTCACTGCAAATGATTTATTTTTTCAGAGCCAAGAGAAATACATGCCTATGCCTGGACTACGAATAGCTCAAGCTTTCTGGAACTGAAACCTCAGGTATGTATTTTTTCTCCTGTTACTGTCAGAAACAATAAGTTAGCAAGGAAAAAGAAAAATTAAAACCAGTATGGATCTGAAAGTGCAGGTTGTTATTGCACATAAAAGACACAGAATATTTAGAAAAATATTTCTACTTGCATCCTATTTTGCTGAGTAAAACACAGATTACCTTTTATCCTTGGTTGCTTTCTTTATAATACACAACAGATAAGCCTTTTGAATACCACGAATTTTTTTCATTGCTATCATTCTGAATTCAGACTGTGGAATGGGTCAGGGAACATAAATCCAGCAAATGTACTGGCAAAACCCACAACTGGGGTAAGTCACTTCCCCACTTCTTGTCAGAATGGTGGTCGTGGGTTGACAAGATACAAGTCGAACCGGAAACAGCTGTAATCACAGTTTACAAGAGTTAATTAATGAAAGCCACTTTGTGTATTAGCTGCAGTTATCCCGCCTTTGAAAGCCCTAAGCACATCCTTCATATCAGAAAGGTGCATATATTGAGTCTTTTGCTAAAGTAGGAAAATTAGGCTGAACTACAGAACAAACAGCCCAATATGCTGAAATAGACATTGGACTTTGTGTGAAAATTGTTAAAAAAACTCCACAAAGTGAGTGACAAATGGGATTGATCCATGTGAGTGCTGACAAGGAGGCTGTCAACATTAAGGAAGGAAATTACTCATTCTCTTTGTGCATAAGAAAGGCTGAGTACTACAAGGTTGCCTGGTGCACCTTTCTGTCCATTTTGGATCAGTCCAGTGAAACACCCTGGTTTACTTATGTCCCCCTCACCACAAGGTGGCACATATGTACTCCCTGGGATTTTTAACCGCCTCTACAGTTTACTTAATTTTTAATAAGTACCTGTTATCCCGTAAGAGAGGAAGGAAAGGAGTGGGAATGGAATAAAGGCATGGAATGATAAACTGCATTGTATTCTCAAGTATAAACAACTAAACATAATTAAACTATTCTTAATAACTGGATTAATTCCAAACTTTCCTTGTTGCTGTTACTTACTAAAGGGACTGAGGTGTTCTCACATCAACAGTGTGGCAGTTAAACACAGTAAGGAGCTACTGAACACTTTGCTTCAGTACGTTTTACAAATACATTCACCAGAAACTCAACAGCTTGTAGGGGTGAAATGGAACATGGGCAGGCTGGTGCCAGAGAGGGAAATGGGTACACAAAAGCAGAAAACCAGGTGTATCCACCTATTATTCTGATTTTAAGCCTGTCAGTTGGCATGCAATAGGGGTTTTCTAATATTGCTGCCAGTTTTCATTCTCACATTGTGAGTTTCCAGAACTAACTGCATTTGCTAAGACTGCTCCCTAGTAGCAATTTTTCCTTCATGCTGATAAAGGTTGTGTTTGAATGTCAGACTTTGAAACGTCTAAATATACATTCTCATTTTCACCTAGTGGCTGATCAAATAAAATCTCAGTGCAGTGGTCCCTCTTTTCAAATCCAAGATATAAAAATATACTGCAAGATCTACAATGGCTACAGCACACACCTCTCCACTGTATGTCACAGACCCACATTTCATATATCCTTCAGAAAGGCACTAAGCAGACTATGAATGCACCAAACTGCAGAAGAGATTTGAAAGCAAACTAAGATAAGCATGTGAGTACAAAAGAGAGGAGGAGGAATTTTTTTAAGGACAGGAAAAATACTGACCTAAACCAGAGCACAGAAACACTAACTAGCATGTGAAGGAATTCTATCCACGCAGCACAAAATATACGTTTTTAGAAAGTAGATTCTTGGAGATTTAAAGTATAAACTATGTACATAGCTCCCTCTGATGACCATTGGACACGATACAATGCAAGTCTCCTTTTACTTTTGTTCGTGCATTCAACTGACAGCTGACTGGTTAAATTCTAATTGCTTCCAAGTGAGGTCAGCAAAGGTATTTATCGAAAAGGACTGAACAACAGGCTCAACACACACATGCACGCGCACGCATAAGCACATACACACCATCTCTCCAGCGTGTTGATTTATGGAAACAATTATAATTCTGGTGGAGTCTTTCTGAGCTGAGAAAGTTTGTAGCTACAGTAGAGTGTCTCATGTTGCAAAAAGGAGACAACAGAAATGGAGTACTTGGCTATCCAGCTCTTATCAACAGGAACAAGTAAGTTATCTGTCCTTTACATGATTATTCAACAGTTTCTAATAGCTAATAACTTATCTTTATTTCTATATGCTAGACATTAAAAAAAGAATTAAGAAAACTATTTCTACTGAAAATCTGAAAAGCATAGGAATAAAAATACTGGGCTAAAGCCATGAGATCTGTTTTGAAACTTGCACTAGAGAAAAGTTATATGATAGATTGTGCTAATAGTAAATATATAGATTTGAAGTAATCACGAGAATTTTATAATGCATGAGAAAGCAGTTGAAATTAATCAATAGGAGATTTTTGGGAGGACTTAAAACTGAAAACAGAACTGTGTTTACAATCAGTGTAAACGTCTGTTTATGTAAAAAGTTGTATGAGAGACATCTATTGTATATTCATTTGCATATTTTAAAAAATGAGCTCAGCATGTCATATATTTATGTGTAGTATTTTTCAGTAGCATAATGTACCCTCGTACGTTTGTAACAATTGAGCATAAAGACTTACACATGCACCTTTTCTCACAGATCTTTTACTTTCAGTGCAAGCAGCAAATTCAAGTAGTAAAGAAGGTCACGACAACAAAGTTTTTTATAACTTGTGTCTTTAAAGGATATTCTGACTGAAGAGATATTTAAGAAGCTCTTCTATTTCGCCATTAACTATTAAGGAATAACGATCAGAATTCTAGAAGAGGGAGCAATCTCATTTAAATGAATCTGTAACTCGTAAAGACAGAAGGCAGGTCGGTGACCTAAGAGCAACAGTCTACTTGAGATTTAATTTTCATTATGTTGTTCATGAACACCCAGAACACTGCACTATAATGCACAAATGGATACTGACATGGATCCTGCCAATTTTGCTCTACAGATCATACTTTTACATTATCTTTCTAATGGGCACTATATCTTTAGCTTGCAATGACATGACTCCAGAGCAAATGGCTACAAATGTGAACTGTTCCAGCCCTGAGCGACATACCAGAAGCTATGATTATATGGAAGGGGGGATGTAAGAGTGAGAAGACTTTTCTGTCGAACTCAGTGGTATATGAGGATTGATAAGCGAGGCAAAGTGAAAGGGACAAGAGAAGCAAATAACAACTACAGTAAGTAATATTTTTGTTTTTCCTGTTTCTAAGGTTTTAGAAATTTACACATTGTTTCCTAATCCTTGATTTATCATAATTTCAAAAGAGTTCTGTATCATGTACTGACCATTGTGTAAAACAAGTTTTCCAATTAATCATACAGCAGGACATTTGCTATTGATTTTGAAATGCGTCATTTTAAATACTACATGGTAGATCTGCTAATGTATTAGTTACAGCTGGGAACTATTAGCAAACAGAGAGCCTATTTTAACAAGTGAACTAAGGTTGTAAGTACGAAAATGTATAACCACCAACTCTGCTCATAAAATACTCCTGAAACATTAAACCACATTTATATAGTGCACAAATGACTTAAAATTTTGGTGTGTTTGAGTTAACAATTAAAACATATGCAATACTAGAAAGTATAGTGGAAAGAATTATGTAAACTCTCTTGCAAAATCTTTTAGATAGTTTGCCAAGCCAGGAACAAAATCTATTATAGTTTCTGCAGTTCATTATTACGATGATTATGATGCTGAAAAAATATTCTCCCCCTTTCTTCCAAAACCATGACTCATCTAGAGAGAATGGACATATAATATTTTACAAAGCTGTGCCAAATATAAATTCTGAGCTGGAAAAAGAATTGTTGTACTAATATGCATTTTCCACACAATACCTATATACTCTTTGATTTACACTTGAAGACATCAATTTTTACAGTCACTATTTTTGCCACTTTGTCTTTTGTGTTGTTACAAATCTATTGCTTATTTAGAGAAACATGACATCTGCTTGAAAAACATTGCTTTATTAAGATGCAATAGGAAAATACATAGGATTATATTGCATATTTCAAAAAAAAATTATAACAAAAAGGGGACAGGGACATGCTGGTCTACTGTTTAGAGACAAATAAAGGGACAAATATATTTCCAAGAATGCTGTTAAATATAGTTTTAATTTGTTGTATATAATAACATGCTTTTTATAACAGCAGCAGCAAAAGAAATCAATAAATCAAACTTCAAGAAGTGTTAGTGTGTTTCAACCTTCAGCTGAAGCTGAGTGCTTGTTTTCTATCAGAACAGCACTTTTGAGTGCTATGCGCCTGGCTAGTGGGCTTCGTAATTTATTTCTTTACTTCATGACTACATTAAGTGCTTGGCAACTTGTGTGGCTAAAACTGCATTGACTAACGTTACTGTTTCTTTTAAAATTTGTTTCCATATGTCTCCTTTCTTCCTACACTATTACATAGTGAATAACCATATTCCTCTGAAAGACAACACATGGCCAGCAGCCAACTAAATTATTTGGTCCATATTCAAGAAGACTCCCTTTGAGTTTCGGGAGGGCACTGCTACAATAGAGATCCACAGGGGTAGTTTTTGAAGGGAAATGTTGTTCCCATAAAAATCACTGGAAAAAATGTTACTGACTGTTGAAACTGATTCTTCCAAATTAATGCAGATAAGTGAATATTCACAGTACCTTTTTTTTTTTCTGTTATTATTTACAAATACATTATGACAGCATCTAGAGCTGAGTAATTATACACAGTTGCTTTTTTAGTTCTGTGACGCTTAAGTAAAAACTTTGTAAGCAATTCAGCATTATTTCAAATTCAAGCAGAGGTTCTCAGTTCTCTGAAGGATCCCATGCAGCTTAAGCACATTAACGAGACCTTTAAACATTCTGTAGTGAGCCCATTAGAGAACACCAGATCCTCTTGCGCCACTGATGTCTCTTGCAGTTTTCTGAACAGTTTATGATAATTTAGTGATGGTAACTAACTATTACAAATTACAGAAAGGCAAACTTGAGTCACTAAGCCCTTACACTTCTATTGCAGTGGAAAAAGAATGGAATCCTTTTTCTGGTAAATACAATGAGTATCAGGAGAAAAACCAAATGAAACTGTAATGGTTATCTGGTTACTGATGTGCACTGTGATGAACTGTCTTTAAATTTGGCTCAAGTATGTAGGAAGTTCCCACCATCTTAAGTCTAATACTTTAACTTATCTATTGTATCTTAGGGAATAGCATCCAAATGCTTTTGTTGGACAAGTAGAATAGGTAATTATAGGCAAAGAGGACTAGAAAAAGGTGAACACTGATAAGCTGCATTTTCTGAGAAACTAAAAAAATTGGTAGCGTAGTATTATTATAGAAACACTTTTTGTTGTACCCGTTGTTCAACAAAAGATGTAAACAGCCTTTCTGAAGACCTGCTTATGGCTCTCTACTAAAATCCATAATCATAAATAATATTATATGAGGGGGCAAAAACCAAACCAAACAAACAGGAAAAATAAAATCCCCACATGGACTAGTATACCTTCCCTAAGTTAAAATTTTAATATTAGAAGACTATACAGGCTATTTTTACCCAGGGTCTCTGAAAAGCATAATTTTAAAACCATACCCATGAAAAGGATGTATTTTTGTGCGTGTTCAAATGTTCTTGTTCCATGACTTCCAGTTCTGAAAGTTAGTAAAAGGTAAATCAAACCTGTTTCTGAGGATGGAATGCCAGAACTGCTGCAGGCAAACTAATCAATGGACATGAAAAGTGTCCAAGACGTTTCTTCTCATTTTATCCTAATTTTCCACTTACATAACATATAAAAGGTATTCTTTTCCTTTTTGAATTCACTAACTTGTGCTACTAAAATAAAATAAGAAAAAACATATTTTTATCTATCATAACTTTGCTTCATAAAGGAAGCTGCCCGGACAGTTTTGTAGATCAAATGAACTACTTCTTTTCAGCCCACGAGGTGTGAAGCCCTAATATTGTGAAGAACAATCTTCACATGGAGAAATGTCTGCAGAAGGATAACTTCATCACAACTTTGGCCAAAATTCACAGAGCTTCTCTTATCAGTTGGGACCATAAATATAAGAATGCCAAGATGGTGAAGAATTAGGCTCTTTGTATTTCAAACTTCTCTAGTTACAGAATAAAAATGTATATACACATACATACTATGAAAGTAACAGCACAAATAGTGAAAGTGTTAAAATTTCAAAGGTTTTAAGTTAACAGCCACTGTATTAAATGTGTGTGGATTCAAATTTCATGACATAACTAAATACTGAACCAAATCATCACTCAGCAATTGTAAATAACCTGTATTTTGTATTCAGTTGCTTCAAAACACATTAGAATTTAACTTCTTCGTTCAAGAAATATAGGTGCTGTCTCAGTGCAAGTAAATTGCCAAATCCTGTTTACAACAGTGACGACCTTGTTAGGTACCCAAAGAATATGGTTCTGTGCACATTTCAGAAAGCAGTAGAGCCTTCTGGTGGACATAAAGGTGATAACTCAAGAGTGAACTAATCAAATCAGAGGACAGTGATCTCCACTAAGCAGGGGAAATCACTTTGCACCTGACAGATTTGCTTTCAATCTGAAAACTAAATGGCAGAGTGAGAACTGAGAGTCACCCACTGAAAACTAAAGCAAGAATTAGGCAGCAGCCTAGAGGTTAGGTCACCCAGAAAAATCTGTCATTAGTCATAAAAAAATTTCTCTTTGACAAAAACTTACTATAACTTGCCAAAGCCTAAATCTTTTTAACAAAAAATAAATTTTGTATCTTGTTTATGGAAAAGAATCTAAGTGGGCACACAGAACACACTCCTTGAATTCATGATTGTAAAATGTGAGATTGACAGAACAAATCTTGGAGATAACAAGGCAATTTGCTAACTCTCAATCTTTGATAGAAAAATAAATCTCTCTTTACCACTGTTTACCCTTTCCTTCATTTCGTGTTTCAGAATGTTACCAGATTCCACTTAATTTTGTTTAAAAAAAAAAAGGCAGCAAAAATCAGTTTGTTTTGACCCTATCCAGGAGGATTTATAACTATGACGGGATGATGCTTTAGGACTTTCCATGCTCTGTTGCCTTTGGAATCTCATTTTAAAGACTTCAAAGGGTCTCTTAGTTACTAGAAAAGCCTTCCCCGGAACCTGAATCCTAAGATGTCTGATCCGATCATATTGCATGTGCGCTCTAAACCCAGAAAGTGCCTATTTCCTCTTCTTTTCAGTGGGTAAAGCCAACCAAAAAAAACCCTAGAAAAAGTAGTCTAGTGAGATCTTGACATAAAACGGCTGAAATCTTGATTAGAACTTTATCTTGGAAAACTACTTCTATTTTGACCAAAATCTAACAAGTCATAGTTTTCAGCAATAATAAATTAACTCTGACTCAGTTTTGCTCAAATGTAAACCGTAAGTGATGATAAAATATACTTTATACACATCTTAGTGGCTAAATACTCCAATTTGCTTAGAAATCAGAATTACCTCCACTAGCATTTTATATATTCTTCTTAGCATAAAACAAATGTATGTATGCTGTGTTACTGTATAAATATAATTTCTGTTGCTTAAATACATATTACCTAGAGAACCAAGAAGATTCAGCTTCTTAAAATCAGGTATTTCAAGGCAGGTATTGATGGACTAGTTTCAGTTAAGGGTTATGTGTGTTCCAAACAAACAGAAAGTCTGTCTCTCCCACTGCATTCTTGATTTTTCAAGAGGTTGTTGGTTCAACCAACGCCTAGATGTCAGAAGACAAACCTTCACTAGCATGAAAGTACTTTGTTTCACATTACTACACTGCTATTCTTTTCAATTATAACAGAAAGAGATTTAATTCAAAAAGAAATATATGCATATTCTCTCAAAACCTAGCCCACAGCACCAAGGATAACTTTCTCTCCCTCAGTGATTCATCAGACCTAAATACACCAGATTTCCCTGCTGCCTCTCCAGTTCTTTGCCTGGCACTGGGGGAACATCCCAGCCCTCAAGTTTCGGCCAGCACAGAGATCTATGCCTATCCCTCAGCCTATACCTTATCACAAACCCCAGGTTTTCACCCTCAGCTGCTGATGAAATGGGTTTTAGCAAAGATGTGGATAACAGAAGCAGCTGAGTTATACCTGTCTTACAGCTTCTACTGACTTTCTTGGTAAGTGTAGCCTTTGGGGAAGTAAAAAGAGGAAAGCAGGGCATGAAGCCTTGAACCATTGCAGCAAGATTTGTCAGGTCTCACATATCAACATCCAGATCAGTGCTCAACTGGCAGAGTATGCAGGGGTGCCACAAAACATAATTAAATCTGTTTGTCACTTCTGAATTTACCTCCTGAATCTTCGTCACCTTGTCTATTCTTAGGCATTTACCAGCTGAAAAATATGCATAAAGCCAGATGGTAGCAGTTTATACTCACTTTCTTCTCACTCTCATGAACAAAAACGATTGCATAAGTTCTGTGCAAACTGGGAAAACTCAAACCTCTGGGCTCAAGCCCAGGCAGCAGTTCCACAAGTTAATATACACCAACAGGGCTATGCTTGCCTGGGGGAGCTTCAAAACAGAGCTAACATCAGTCTGAGCACTGAAAAACATCTGAATCTATACACATTGTTCTTACTGATTCCTTCGACCTTGATACACCCTCATAGTTCAGCTGTGACTTGGCAGTTTTTTCTGAATCTCTCAATATTGAGATTTATCAGAAATGAGAAATAGTGCATTTTATGGAATGATCAATCAAATTGAGCAGGCAACTGCAGAAGCAGTTACAGGATACATTTAAAAAGATAAATTGCAGCCCCTTCTCTCCCACAGCTTTCTCCCCCACATCGTTTACGATTTCAGAATCTTCAAAAAATTGAGTGTTGTATCATTAAGTATGTTATTGCCCCATCCTGAAGAAAATGTGCTGAAGTGGCCCTGACCTGAGACTCAAGAGACTTGAGGCTAATCCAAACTTCTAAGCAATTTGCTTACAGACTTTGGGAAAATTCTTCAAACTCTCTGTGCCTCTATGAAAAAGAATTATTCACCTCTCTGTAAAGAGCTTTAAAAAGTGCTAGTGAAAATACTTCCAAAACACAAAAGAATTGTGTGTTAATATTATAAATAATAAATAATTTGATAATAGAACATTGATTGACTAATAGAAAATTAACTAGAATACTTGAAGTCATTAGCTAGACAGAAAAACACAGAGCTCAGATGAATCTTAAAGAAGCCATTTCCATACAGGCTAATAGAATTTAGTAGGAAATTTAATTCCTTATAGTCAGCCTTGCAAAACAAGACCTAAATCCAGATATTCCCTTTGCAGTTTCCAACTTCCTGTATTGTCTGAGTATCTGAAAGTGAATGTTTCAGATTTCTAGGATCCTGGAATACAGAACAGAGTTGGCTTTCCTCTCCATCTTCCCTAAAGCTCAGGAAGACCAAGACATCCTAAGCCATATAAATATACTGTTCCACACTGCAAGACCTATCAACTAGTGGCATATTTTGGAACACTTTTCTCATCAAAACAGAGTAAGTTTAGGCAAATGTAGGCTATTACTCTTCGTGGGTGGCACACTGCTTTCGTTGCATAATTGTCTATCTATGACTATATTTGGCAACTGTATTTCAATTGTCTTGTTTGACCTTTGACATTATTTTTAATTCTGGATATGAAAGAAAGATCAAGTAAGCCTTCTGGTGTATGCAGTTTAGAAACATTATTAATAAAATGTTAATAGTGAAAATTTTTATGGCAGTAACATAATAGAGATTAACAATCATAGCACTGAATTGTCACACTTGAAAACTTTTGTAACACATGACATCATTTATACAAATGGAAAAAATTCTTTGTAACAATTGGTGTTGAAAAGTTAGAAGGGGATATTCAAGATGTGGCCCACAACTTCATGAAAACACACCAAAAAAAGCAATAAAAATATCAATGCAATCAATAGGCACTTTTGACTATTCTTTAGCTTTTAAAACAAAGAACAAAACCAGAATGAAGTTATTAAAAGTTCTAGATACTCTGTTCAAAACACTGAAATCTTCCGTCTGTATCCAGTCTTTCAAAAATTAAGCTCAGTCAGAATACTGACAGATCAACTCAAAACGATAAATGAAAACAGCAAACATGAACATTCCATGGCATTTATATGCACAACAACTTCAACAGGGATCAACAAACACCACTCATCTCCATCTCTTTAAAAATAACACTTTTTGAATACCCTTATAACCTGTGGATTTTTTTGGAAGGAGTTTCCTAGCATTAGTACTTCCATTTTTGGTAAGCTTGCTTGCTTCCTTTTAAACGTGTCAACAGACACTGGGAGGTGCTATAGACTATAAAAAGAAGGTGATCAGACTTGTCCTTGGCCATTTTGATACCTTGGAATTTTAATATTTGTCTAACTAGAAGGTAATGTATTTCAAAGCAGAAAAAACAGCCCCACCTGTTAAAAAGAAGCACATTTTCCTTAATTACCTGTGCTAATTTTGTATGTTTTATTATGACCTTCGAAATATCAAATCCCATGTGACATTTAACCAAAAGTAAATGTTTAACACATAAAAAAAATAGAAGTTTATGACTGTTAAACACATAAATTACTTTAGATAAACATACCTCTTATCTAGAGGGGAAAATATTTAAAATATTAGAGGGGAAAAATAACCACAGTCAACATCAAATTTGGGAAAGGTTGTATGTGAATCTGTGCTGCAGTCCCTGAGCTGCTCAGGTGAACTGGTACTGTTGTTCCGTGGCTGTTTGTGTGCACAGCTGGAAAGCAGTAGCAAATGTGGAGTTTTACATGTCAGGTGTGTGGAAACGCTCACTTCAAGAGTTTTCTGGCTTCTTGTATAACACACACACAACATTACATGGTGATGATAGATTTGCCCTTAGAGTGGTCTGCATGAACTCTAAGGGTGGCAATGTTCAGGCTCTCTAGCTAGCCACTAAGCAGATGGATTTGGGAGAAAACGCAGATCTAGTCAAGGGAAGAAGGCAGCAAACAGTGGAGTGATTCCATGCAGTGTTTGTGTAGCTGTTGGGAAAATAAGAGTTGTACTCCCTGACAGAAACTCTGAAGTAAAACAGAAAGGATAACTGAATCCTGGAGAGTGCAGTCAGTACTAACACAATGGGAAACTGCAACTTTCACCAGCTTTCAAAAGCAACTTTAACTCTACCATGCTAATTTATTTCCTTTGGAATAGCCCTGGCAGCTTGGGGACTGCACACAATGTGCAAGACGATACACAGAAATCCAAGCAGTTTTTGAGTACTTATTGGTGAAATTTTACAAGGATTTAGGGAACTAGCTATATAAATCCAGCACATAGTGATCAAATAATGAGACTTGCTTGATAGAGCTGCCTTACAACAAGAGACAGACTTATGCTGTGGGAAAGGCCAGCACAGCAGCTCCCTAAGCAGCAGCCCTGTATGTTTGCTTAGGTGAGGAAACTGCACCTGGGAAGTGCTGAAGTCATCACAGCCACGTCATTTCCCAATGCCACAGCAAAAAATTGGAATACTACTTTTACATAAGGACAGGGACAAATACCTGTGCTCAAACTGAGATTCATCCCAATTGAATTCCACACCCAGCACTAGTGCCTGCATTAGTTCAGCACCATCTTAGAAATACCATGTTAGAACATAGCACAGAAAGAAATTTCTGCCATGTACTCAGCACATCTCCGACCACATCTGAATGGCAAATGTGACAGAACTCACACAGCACTCTGCCTACAAACATTGCTACTAATAAAAAGCTAAATTGTACACAACTACAAGTACTTTCAAAGTAACTGGTAACAAAAAGCCATTCCTCCAATTTAAGTAAGCCCCATTCTTCTAGCCAAACTTTTAACATTTTTTACTGAGTGTGGAGATTCTGGTTGGTATTTCCAACAAAACAAAACAAACACCAAAACCGAACAAAAAGGTACATAATTTCCAGGGCAAGCAAGTTCTTTAGACCACTCTAAAACACTGCATACCAGTTAGAAGAAAAAGAACAAAATTTCTTTGTGCCCAAATTCTGATCCCAAAAAGACCATTCATCCAGTCAGGAAACAAAACACCACCTACCACACCAGGTAAGGGGCTCCATAAGAACTGTGGAGAAAACCCCAGTGGGAAACACATGGAGAGCCTCTTCCCTGCAAGGCATCCTCTCTGACCACTGGCCAGCTACAAGGGCCTGGCTCTGCCCTCCTTCCTCATTAGTGTGCAATCAAGCACACAGGTGCTTTGAGCCTCTTGCTCTGTTTTGCATCCTGCCACCCCATCAGGGCTGGCACTGTGTTTCACAGAGCTGAGCATTCTGTCTGAGCACCTGCTTCAGCAGCCAGGAAAGAAGTTTTCTTACTGAGGCTGTAAAAGACAAACAGTCTGGCATGTTTTCCTACCTTAGTAACAGTGTAAGAGCCACATATTTTGGTGAATTTGTATTGGACTATGTAGCTAATATTTATTAGTTTAAAGGAAATCAAATGTTACATCAATTTTGACAATAGCCTTGGAGAGTCCACTCAAATTAGAAAGCAAATGGCAAGAGTCCTAGGCCACTTATACTTGTCCCTTTAAATGCCTTTTAAATTGAGCAATGAAAATAATACAGCTATTAATAAAACCAAGCTTTTAGATTATTATACACCAATTTCAATCAGAATGTTTGTATTAGCAAACTGGGATTCAGTCTCCTTGACCAAATATCAAACTAAAATTACTTAATGTGCCTTCATTTCTGATTGCACCCTTATGTGATGGGAAATTTAGTCTATATTACTGAAGAGAAATGTCATGCAACTAAATTAAAGAAAAGAAAATTACCACATCTTTCTAGGAAAGTATTACCACATATTTCGCAGAAATCATGCTCTGTTGATTTTTTAGCTAAGTAATCCAGTGTTTTGAATTTGAATTCTTCTAATTTAGTCATATTCTTCTAGGACACATTCTGATGAAAACTTCTGAAATGCCACTTTCATCCAGAGGGAACACTGGAAGCAAAACCAGACTACACCAAACTCATAAACTGTTATCAGACCAAAAGCAGAATTTTCAAAATATTCCTAATATATAAGGCAAACTCCCCCTAATTTAGTTTGGTGATGAACAGCCTTACTGTGACCCAGGCAGATTATTTAAGAAACTGATGAGTTACAATGGCTGTATCATTTAAGCAGAAAATGATCAAGTGATAGAAGATATATTTGTCATAACTATTCTGAGAAATTATTGAAGAATTATTCAAAACTGTTCAACATTTGAAATGTAATACACTTCTATATTTGTCAAAATAAGACATTTTCTTCTTAGATAACAAAATGGTCCATAAGCACAAGTAGGTATCTGTACACTGTCCTTTTCACACAGGATCTGCAGACAACCCAGAGACAGTTCTCTAAAAGGGCTGACAAGTACTCAAGAGACACTTCTAGTCACCTTAAAAAAGGGCAATATTGAAGCCTAAATCCTGCATCATATATATGGTGCTTACATTTCCACATCACTTCAGGTGATATCTGCAAAAATGTGCAAGTAGCCACTGTTATGCAACTGTGAGGCAAAAATAACAGAACCCACATTTCCCGACTTTGTTCTAATCCCTTGTAAATGATAATCTTGTATACCTAAGATACAGACATTTTTCTCCTGCTCGGGCTCAGTTTAAATCACGACTGCCATTACAAAAATCTTTTTTCCCTTTCTTCCTCTTCACATTGCTCTTCACTTTTTTCTGTCAGTGATATTATTTTGTTTAGGGTATTCATATATGACAAAACTGAATGAACATTAGTTTTGTATAAATTATTCCCCCAAAAGACTACTCAGATTCCAGAATTAAAATGTAGGTGATCACCCTTTTTTAGGTGATGTAGGAAAATGAACAATATTTCTGTCTGTATACAGAACTGTAAGTATTGAAGATTTTGGATCACAATTTATTACACTGTCTTCTTGTTCATACATCAGCAATGCAGTTATGGGTGTTTTCAGCTGAACTGAGCTTAGCAGGTAGAATTGCTTGTTCCAGTGCTCATTTCACGAGTTTACTCTCCAACACCAGACCCATCACAGTGGGATGGTTCCTTTCTTTGTTTTTCTCTTAAGAGCTATCTGGTAGCTGCACCCCAAACCACCCTCTGTCAATAGATTCCTAAAGAATTATATATACATCATCTCTTGTAATCACATGTGCTGCAATCTACATCACAGGTGGTATTGTACAAAAAAGTCTGATTTGAGCCCTGTCAGACCATGCCATATTTGTTTCATTAACATAGATTTCTACATGAAAAAAACAATTCCCTCTCTGTGTGCATGGTATTTGACTGAAATACATTCTCAACAGCACAGAGATGTAATCAGCATGAGAAAGTAATTGTCAAGAAGTACAGCATTAGCTCTTTCCAACAAAAAGTCAAAATATGGCTTTTCTATTCATACTGACTTAGGGATGAACTATGGAAAACTATCACTGATAGTCTAAATAGTTGCTGTTGAAAGTAAAAAATATTGCACAGCTGTGGAGGAGTTAAGTTACTGACTAGTGGAAAAGCTATCTAGCCCTGTGATTCATTAGGAAAAATTTGCTCAAGAGTTGAAAGACCTATATTAGGAAAGAGACAAATACATGCCATTTGTAAAAGTCTGGCTCTACTGAAATCAGTAAAAGTTTTGTTACTGATGCCTATCCATGGCTGAGGAGTTTATTTAAAAATATGGCAAATAATAACTATTGCGTCTGAAAATCCATGTGCTTTTACTTTAAGGTACCATTTCATAACATTGGTAATAAATACTGGGCACAAAGAAAAATGAAATTCCTGTTCCACCATTAATCTCTTCCTGACTTTCAAGTCAGAATGACTTATCTATCTCACCAATATCTATGTAGGAGTAAGACTGTTATCTCTATTTATTCTACTTAAGGTATGGCCCGAAAAGTGCAATACATCAGAATATACCCAATTTAGTAGCTATTACTTCTCAAATATATCTGCAAATTTGTATTTATGTATTAAAGATATAACTGGAAGTTTATTCTAGGTTTTTCTGATCTATATTAAAACCACAGATTCACATTTCTATACTGACTAAAAACTGATAGCATTATTTATAATGAATATATATTTAATAGTAGAGGTATAATCTTGGTTTGTAAGACTTCTTCCTACCACAGAACATTTGCATTTACATATGAATAAAGAATACATTGATAGTCAAAGGGGAATTAAGGTTGCTCAAAAAGATGAAGTTAAGAACAGCAGAAGTGCTTTGTTTCTTTTTATGTGGTAAAAAGAAATCATCATCGCAGTGAACTTTGATAATGTTTCTCCAGCTCTTTGCTGCAATACAGATGAAGTCACTAATATTTTATGCAAAGAAAGAAAAGATTTCTTCACCACTTTAAGTGCTTGGAATAGCCATAATTGTTTCAGTCAGAGCAAAAAGCATAGCAAATCCTTTACTAAGAACAGGTTTTCTTTATACATTTTAGAACATACAGCTACGGGCACAACCAAGCCCTGTGTCTTTTAACTATATGCTCTTCAAGGCAGTTCAAAAATTTCCTGCTAAGTTCAATGTTACGCAGTCACTTTTATGTTACAAACACCAGGAGAGAATAGGACCATGAGGAGTAGACATGATCATAAATATAAAGCAGACTCAAAAAAGGCTGTCAAACTGAGTCCGCCAATCACAGAATTATGCAATGCAAATCCTCCACAAAATAAAAATCTAAGAGCTGCAAACCCTTTATTTGCACATGCAGCTTCTGCTAGCTAGTCCAGAATCTAGCATTAAAACCCCACCAACCATTACCTGAGTCTTCTAGCTTTATAAACCTAGAAGAAATCTCTACCCTTTTACTCTGCTTCTTTAAAATGAACATTTTATTCCTCCCTGATTGAACAAGGTTCTTGTTTAAACCCATTAGCTGCAATGCATGTTTCCAAATATCTACAACCCATAGACCAGCTGTTTTCCAGATTTTAAAGGGGTCCATATATTCTGCTACAGGTTGCTTATGTATGACTTCTATAGAGCTCATCAAAATTTCATGACACCAATACATATAAACTGTAGCCAAAAAAATTGAAAAGTGGAACATTCTCAAAGGCCCCTGACTGAAGCTCTTCTCAAATGCTTGAGTGGTATGAAATCTGCCATTTGTTTCACGATCAAGAGAAAAGTGTGTCTTTACGCTTATGCCAATGCACTGTACTGTTGTCTATCAAACAGGTTGGTTGATTATTGTCAGAGATGGAAATTTGGAATTTTACCAATATAACAATATGGATGCCAGAATGGATCTGAATTTAAGTTATTAAATCCTTTAACAGAGTGGTCACAGATATCTTTATTACAAATAGTCACCATATAGTGATACAGCAGTACCTGTGTGCTTCAAGAGCTCAGAAAATGAAGTACGGCAGTTTACAGGCACAGGGGAGCTCACATTCTTCCTTAGGCAGTTCAGAGCCACAAGAAACTTCCCTTAGTTAAAAGAGAAGGTAAAGGTAAGGCAAAGGTAAAGTGAAAGGTAAAGGTAAAGAAAGTGAAGTGGTTTCTATCATACTTTACGTACTTTCCTCTGGTTAATTGAGAAAAGGCTTTATATGGGTTTCTTGGTGATAATGCAAAGGAACAGTGGGTAAGAACACAAGGCAGCTTTCTAACTTCATAGCTGCCCTTGTTTATGTCCCCTCTATATATCTTTAGCTGGTATAAATGGATAACTTATTTGAAATAAATATAACTGCACATACATGGGATATTCATACATGGGGATATAAAAGATAGAACAAAAGCTATGGGAAACTGGGTTGTGTACAACCGATAATATACTAAAAATGGGTAAAAGTTAATTAAAGAATTTAAAGAAATGTCATATAATTCAGCTAATACTATGCTCTATTAACTGTTCAGTACTGTTACTTATTCCATTACACTTCTACATTAGCTATGACTGATAACTTCTTTTTATAATGTAACATCACACCATTCTATCACAACACACTGGAATGTGAGTTCTAGAGGCCTGATTTCTACTTTTATGGTACAAGTAATTGTCACTGAAAAACAGGGCACTATTTCTGTGTAATCCAAAAAAATCAAAGCACAGAAAGGCTGTGGACTCTAGAAAATATTTATGTTACTCTAGTTGAAATAGTTTTCTCACTGACTTCCTGATATTTTACAAATGGACAAAGCTAAAAGTGTGCATGGATACTTTTATCACCAGACACAAGATGGTTAACACCCGATTTCCTCTACATCCCAGCATTTGCAGTCAAAACTGAAAAGAAGTTTAGATTTTCCAACTGGTCAGTTCAGCTGAATTTTAAAAGGCATATTAAAAATCACAAAAATAAATACAGAATAAAAGAGCAATTCGGCTGCAGCTCTTTTAGTCTACTTGCTCGGGTAATAGCAATTGGTCCTGTAGCAGAGGAACAATTTTCTCCACTGATGCTGATGTTTTCTCAGTTTTGATACAGAATTTTTTGTAAAGTGAGATAACAACTAAAGGTAATAACAGGATGACAGTGACACTTTTACAAATATCTGGTCACATCGAGAAAGAGAGAGGTTTCAAAGTGACGCCTGTTTGTAATGGCAAATATTCTACTGATTTCCCTAAAGTCAGGCTTCCAGTCAGGCTTAAATTTTAGACTGGTCAAAACAGTGTGTAATTAGAAAGAAACTAATTACTTTAGGCAAAATTAAGACAAAGATTAACTTAAGCTATTCTAAAAAACAGTGGTAGGATAACTGACACACATCTTGATCCATATACTGAGCAAGACAGGAGAAACATCTGCTAAAAATCCCAATTTATTTATCAGAATTGAATTCGATTATTAGATTTGCTTTTATTTTGAGTGGGTCTTAATTTTCTCCTTCTATTTGTTTATATTTTAGTCTTTGGTCTTATACAGATTTTGAAAGTTCAACCATATCTGAATTATTTGT
This sequence comes from Entomyzon cyanotis, assembly GCA_024500445.1. Taxonomy (NCBI): domain Eukaryota; kingdom Metazoa; phylum Chordata; class Aves; order Passeriformes; family Meliphagidae; genus Entomyzon; species Entomyzon cyanotis. The sequence continues at coordinate 10,278,111 of JAKEPQ010001010.1, forward strand.
CAGCAGCAAACCAGAACAATTTGAGAGACCCTACATATAAATGTAGGTCCAGTCGTGTTTTGAAGGCAGGAGTGAGCCAGCTGGTTTCTATCAATCCCCACTCTGCGATGCAGCAAGGGGTTAGTAAGATTTCTTAGCAGCTTCTTGCATTTTGTACCTTGGAAGGAATTACGTAGTGCCTGCTCGTGTTTTTCTAGACATTGTAATTGATACATTCAGATGTCCGACTTCAGCTGTTCCTGCACAAAAGAGCAGATCTGATGGAAATTAAACTAAAATCTGTTCAGTTGGGTAGTGCTTGCCCTACATTTTACAAAACTTCTTAGAGTGGGAAAAGATGTCTCTCTTCAATAGGGATTGTAATGTTTATGACTGAAATGATCTCTTAACTATGTTAAACAAAATTTTACTGTCTAAAATTTCAAATAATTTAAAACTATATGCTTCCATGCCATAGGCCCCTTAGGATTCCTCCACGCTCTGGAATACTGCAGCCACCTTCTTTGTTACGCAACCACTTTTTGAATTTTACTTATTTTAAATAATTCTGGTTATTAGCTACTTCTGGGACAATTTTCACTGTTAAAAATGTGTTGTATATTTAAACTGACAACACATTGTAGAATGCCATTACGATCACTCTACAAAAATTTATTATTTGCTTTTAGTAATTTGCCTCAGCAATGTATAATTTTAAGTTATCCTGAAAGAACACAAGCAGACAGTTCTTAGATGTAGTTTGTCCCCAGAATATGGCTCTGCTCTTCCTCCTGTCAAGCCTGTTTCAGGAACCTTGAAAAGCTGCCACAAGAACAGCTAGAGACAGTACAAGACACAGAACAAACCAGCAAGACCTTGAGCCCAGGGAATATTTCATATAAAAAGGAGCAGATTCAATGTTGGATTTATTTTTGCCCCGTTTAGCTAGCTAAAGGACCCAGTGCCACGTTCAGGCTGATTTTGCGACTGCCTGCAGCCAATTCGCATAGGTGATAAATGGGAAATGCACCTGGAATTAATGTTCTTCAGAACACAATTCAGAGAAGGAATCACTTGTTTTCTTATACACTGAAAAGGCATGTGAACACGCACTCCTTTTTTTCTTAGAAAAACAGAAGAAAAAGTCTTCCTCAGAAAGGACATGACTAATTTTACGTCAACTGTGATCACTAGTTAAGGAAAGGGAGAAGGAAAACACCAGCTCTTTACTAGATGAAAACACAACATAGCGTAGTAACAAAAATTTTTTAAAAAAGCACCAAGTAATCTATTTAAAGACTTTTGCATTATGGAAGAATTTGGGAAACAGGCAGCTGTGCTCCTATGTGGAATTATCCAAGTTCAGATAATCAAAACAACTGTAGACGCTGAAGTGAATTTGGGAAGTTTTGTGCCTCTAGTTGGATATATCTTATTTTGCTGTGAAAAGGTTAATAAGCAACATTTTGCATTCACTTCTGGTATTTTGAGGCTACATTCTGAAAGTTTGTGAAGCTTGAAAAGATCACTTATTCTAGTAAAATTGGCACAAAATATTTAAATACTAGAAATATCCTTCATCTGAGCTGTAGGGAAAGCATTTGTTGTACAAGTTCAGCTCTAAACTATTAAATCATTAATTTTATTACTGCTTGGAAACAACTACATTTTGTAAACAGTCATTCCACTTTTTTTTTTTCCATTTTTCATATCAGTAAATTATTAATGCTGTAATAAGAGAGCACTTTTTCAGACTGAGGATTAAGACTTGGATTTTACATGACAGTATTAATTCTAAAAAATAATATTATTCTTCATTATAACCATATGTTTAGCTTCAAGGCAATTTTTATTGGAGGGAAATGTAGTTTCCTGCAAAAATGAGAAATGACTACATGCTGTCTAAGAGGCTGATCAAGAAAATATTTATATAAAGCACAGTGGAGATCAGCAGAGTAAAGGCTTCTAATAAGTTTAATGAGACATTCCCAAGAGACTGACTGCCCGGGGCAGCATGCTATTCAGTTGTTGTTATATACTGCTATTCACCAGTCACACCTCTAAATTGAAAAGCTCCATAATTTTGCAATTTACTTTAGTGAAAAATGTCACACCCTTTGGTTCTGAAGATCAAAAAAATATGGGAAATACAGTGGTCTGAATTGCTAATGTTCAGAAGAAACAGGCACAGAAGAAGGCAGTTTGGAGTCAGAACATTCTAGGCCAATTCTTACTACGACACCATTTTCAATGAAGAATGAAGCATTTGATTTATAAAACTATCTCCTAACTCACCAAAATTAACAGAGAGTTAATATAAAACTGAAGCCAAACAGGCTGTACAATAAGGGAAAATATTCAAAGATTTTACGGTATTTCTCTTCAGCAATTATTAATTGCAATATGGTCACTGAAATTCTCACTAGAGTAATTCAGGGAGGTAAACTTTAGTGAGTGTTGTAAACTGACATTTTTCCACTTTGAAAAATAACTTAAAAAAAAGGTATTTTGGCTTTTAATATTTCCCGCTGCAGATCAAATGTGTGAGGTTTTAAGCAAAAAGGAAGATGTATTTCCAAACATCAGTCTGGAAGTTCAACCCAGACTCCTCACTTCATGCTATAGTATCAGCCATACGTGGCTGGAAGGGCAGATTATACATTGGATGATGCATGAGAAATTGTGTAAATACTTTGAACAATGCAGACTTAAGAGTGGAACTTGGCTTACCCCCTCCTTTTCTGTCATAAAGGTAAACACCCACAAGTCCAAGTACACATGCAAAGAACAGATCTTGTAAGTAAAATAACAGCATTTCTAAATAATCATTTTAGTTCCCTGTTGTATCTTCTCTCTTATGTTTGGTTCTCATCTTGCATTTTTATACTGTTTTCACAGAGTTATCAAGTTAGCAGTTTCTTTCATAAACCTAGACATGGTTCAATGGTTCAGATTCCATAACTAACTTATCTGTCAGCTGTTTGATTATCACCAGGACAATGGTTTATCACAAAGTTGTTCCATCTAGCAATGCATGTATTTATCATCTTTTATTATTGAAAAACAGTGGAGAAATTTATAGATAAGATAATGTCAAATAAAGAAAATTTAAAATGAACAATAAATGAAAATCCAATGGAGTACAAAAAATACTTAAACGGGTTTCTGTTTAGCACTTAGTTGATTTTCTTCTCAATGCAGTATGCCTACTGTTTTTGTGTCCAGTGAATTGCAAAAGGGTAATTAAACACCAGCTACTCATGCTTAATCAAACATTCTGTACACGGACTAAACCTTATAAGCAAATTCTGTTGTTTGATTATGTTGAACAATGTGCTGCATCAAGTCCTCAAGAAATACATCTCTACTGTTAATCATGTTTCCTCAGACAAATACAATTTTTCCTCCTTGGAAATTACACACAGGACAAACCCAGGAGTTTTGAGTGCTTTGAATATTTCTCCACAATATCCAGATGTCTGGCACCTCACTGAAGCGGTAGCTTCAACTGTTCTCTTGAAAATTCTTGACAGATCCATTTTTTCTGTGCAGATCACTTTTACAGCCATATTCTGCACAGCAAACGCATGCACGGATATGGCACAAAGCCCACAGAGCCCCTAAATAAGAATTTTTTTAGCCTTCTATATTGGTTGATGTTGTAAATAACAACATATGTGTTTATGACATAAATCAAAATTCTGAGTATCACAGGGAGAAGGTAAAAGAAGAAAGTGATAGTGAATGTACTAGTTTGTTTCCTTTTAAGTTAATTAATTGTTCATTAAACTCACATCCATAGACAGAAAGTTCCAGGGTAGAGAAATCTCATCTCTGCTTTGAAAGCCATTATAACATTTACTTGTACATTTATTTCTAATTACAAAGCTTATGAACAGGAGTTCTATGAGGTACCATCTAGGAAACTCCTTCATTCTACTGCTAAGGAAAGTACTCAATACAAATGCAAATTTTACCTTCTATCGGTTTTAATTTAATCTTAGGGAAGGGTAAAAATTAAGTCATATTACAAAATACCTTGAATCAATACTTTTATTTGCAGTAAATTTTTTTACCATTAGTTTTTTGAGAGAAAGAATGAGCACACGAATTGTTTTACCTAAAAATGAACTTCAAGATGCACGCATTTAAAAATATTAAGGGTCAAAATACAAACCAAAAAAATACTTTACAATATAGACACTATATAGAAAAGTATTTCCTGAAACGAATTACTTTCAAAACTATCCAATAAAAGTATTCATTTCACTGATAAGACTCTTCTGGAAAAACATTTACACCGGCTAATGAACGTATTTACTGTGCTGGCTCACCAAATGCACGCACATACCAGTAACACCATGAAAGTTTTCCAAGATTGACCATTGTGATTCGTATTTTCTTGCTTTAAGCACAAACTTTAACTTATTAAGTCCCAGAACAGAAGAATAAATTACATCACATACCATTAAACAGTGTCTTGTAAGCAAGGACGAGATTATTTTACTTGGCCTTGAATCATTTGCAAAGGTCATTTGAATTCATAAATATGTGCTCCAAATTCAATTAATGAGAAACAAAATTTAGTGAAATTTAAAAGTTACATTTTGTTTTAACTTATTTTCCATCCAAGTCCCTTCTGCCCCCTCTGTCCCTATTTAAGATTTCACATACTTTATCTTAAGACAATTCTGCCTAGGAAAGGGTGTTTCATACATTCCTCACAAGTGCTTAACTGTCAGTGCCAACCTCCCTACCCCTAAAAATCAGCAACAGACTGCTTTTTTTCAACTTCACTGCACAGAGAGGCTGCAAGAAATAAAGTGCTGTACATATCATATGCACTCTCACAACATCTGTACCTGACAGAAGAGTACTAGAGTGAAATTGCCATCAGCTTTCTGAAAAATGTAATGGATGTCAAAATGTCTCTTTGAATGAATGCCTACAGAAACTGTGTCTCTAACAAACTGAGGAGCAGTGACCAAAAACCTCATGTGATAGACATTGAGGGGATACCCGTGACATGTGGAATGTCTGGAAACAGAGCCAGCTGATGAGGGACTGAACACGACATGTACTTCACAGAATCTTCTCGAGCACTCCTGGCATACTGGGGCAGTTCCCTAGAATGTAAAAAGGGATCTCTCTCTGTGGTTCTTCCTCTTCCAAAAACCCCCTGACAGGTTATTCCTGCCTGCAGGATCTTCAGGCACAAGCAGAACTTACTGCTTTCCTTACAGCTCTCAGAAGCAGGAGCTGCAATCGCTCTTTCAGCCGCTTAGCTGACAAATGATTAAAGAGAAATGCCCTGATTTTGCCAAATCACAAGGCTCTTGCTACTTTTTTATAGACAAGACACTGTTATTTAAGGATGTTATGGGCAAACACAGAGACTGCCTATTCAGCTATGCCTGCATACTGATGGCAATTAATATAGTCTGCAAACGGATTGTGTAGTAATAACAGCAAAGATTCGTTTTAACAAACAAAATGTCATGGTGTGTTGTAAAAGCAAAAAAAGTCTAACCAATAAAAGGAAGATGAACATGGTGATTTGAAAATATTAATCAAATCAGAAAAAACACTTTTCTCTGATATCAGGTGAAAAAATCATCAAATACCTCTTGCCAGGAAATAATTATCTCACAGACAATGCTCAATTTTATGTTAATGATGTAGCTAAATGCCCATTTTTCTACACAAATTTACAGCCTGAGGTACTGTCCTGTCGATCAGGCTACAGTTATGGAATAAGTCTAGACATAAAAGTGTCTGCTTGTAAAGCACTGAGCAACTGTCATTCTAGACCAGAATGCCAGGAAACTCACCTCATTTATGACACAAATTTTCTCCAAAACCTGATTTATATTTCACCCACTAATTCTGTTGTGTCAGGCTTGTTTTGTTTCTTTCCTTTTCACTTTTTTTTTCCTGCTGGATATCAATTGTCTGCTCTTGAATTTACACCACGTGGTTATAAAGACTGTTGCCACCATCCATAGCCATCTTTTCTGAAGACAAACTATAGCCCATCTCGGCTGAGTGTCTCTAACATACACCAGACAGAATTTCAGCTCTGTAGGAAACTTCATTCACTACAGGAATTTTAAGCTACATTTGATACACAGGTTATACCATATAAAATTGTTTGGAATTTCATGCTGATTTTATAGAAAGTACAGTTGTTTTCAATTTTGGATGCCCATCTCTAGGTTGTTTTTTTCCCTCTTTCTGGCTTTAATGTGATTTCTTTCCCATTTACTTTGTGGTATATTCAAGTCTTCTCGTAAATGTCTTCTGAACTTCTCCAGGGATGCTTTAGATAAAGCAACTGAAGAACATAGTTTGCATTTTGATTTTTAAATCAGGGATATTTAAGACCTTGTTGAAGCTTGGACATCTGAATTTCTCCCCATCAATATCTTATTAATTTAAGCATTACTTTAAAGTAATTTTGGTTATTAGAGTATGAAAAGAGTATTTCAACAAAACAATCTATGTAAAAGAATTTTCTCTTTCCCATCCTAGTCTGGTGGCTTTTTTCTGTTAATGAATAGATATTAAAAGGATTAAAACCCTTTACTTCAAAAGGAAGTACATAAGAATACACCTGCTCACTTAAGACAATGAAAAACATTGATGTCTCAACTGCAAATGAAGTAGAAAAACAAGTACCCCAAACTAAAATAAAATAACTTCAACAAGTTAGTATGAGTATCACAGTCTACTTCAGAAAAAAAACCTTTAAAAAATAATGTCAAAATTGTAACAATAATAATATTGCTTTGGACAAAACCTTTTGGCATTTCCTTTTTAAAGCAGTAGGATTTCTTACTACTTTAGCTTCAGCCAACATCAACTTACTCAAGGAAATCTCAATTCCTATTAGCATGACTTGTTTTAAAAAGTAATTTTAAATCTTTCATTTTTAAAAATCCTGTATAAATAGAAAACTCAAACACAGTTGTTTGATTTTTATTTTTTTTAAACTCTACTGAAGTTAATGGCCAGCACAGGCAAAAGAGCAAATGCACATAAGCTGTCACTGAAGAAATGCAGATTGCAAATTACCACGAAGTCTCTAGCCATTAAAATAAATCAAATTCTGGAACAGCCTTCGGCAGAAACACTGGGGGCAAAGAAATAACAACTCCAATTTAGTACTGGCAAAGTTTATGAAAAGACAATTATCTGATCCAATTCCCAGGCTAGCAGAGCACTGGACTTGATGACCCAGAGATCCCATCCACTGTTATGTTCTTTGTTTGGCTAAATGCAGATGTTCATCTGGTTTTCAGCCTCACTGTGGTTTTTCTAAAGTGAAATTTAAATGAAAGTTAACATAATTTTTGTAAGTTTCGGTTACAAATTGCCCTTTTTAAGAACTATTGCTAGGTCTGCAACAGAGTGAAACTTGTCAAAGAATTCTAAAAGCTTTACTTAAAAGCTGGCTTAGCATTATTGGGGAGTACAGAAGTATAAATGCTCCAAGATGAATGCTCTGCAGCACACACCATGAGAAGAGGTAACTGATTTGGTAAGTAAAATAGGAAGAAAAGAATAACCATATGTGCTAGGACTGAGACATCAGTAATATCAAGGAGAAAAGCTAAACAGAACCCAAAAGAAAGCAAAGGACAAGCGGATATAAAAATGTATAGGGAAAGAGACGTATCATAGATATTTAATGCCTGTCTTAAAAAAACTAACCAGTGAAAAACTATTACCATGTGTCTGTGAAAAGTCAATGCCAACTTGAAGTGGAAAAAAAGGAAATGTTTTGTTAGATAGGAAATTCAGGTGACAATCTAACACATGCCTCTCTCCCACCTCCCTCACTTGTTTCTCCCATGCTTAGCTCTTGCAATTTCCCTCAAGTTAGCTGCCTTTGAAAGACCCCATTTTGGAGAAGGTGCCACAGTGCAGTTGCTATGGCACAGAGTTCTGTCAGTGATTCAATATAGAACGAAACAGCTCAAACTCAGATGCAGAACTCTTAACTATTGCTTAAGACAACATTAATAATATTTAAGCTTGAAAACAACCTGGTGTTCCTTAATAACTTGCATAATCCTGCTACCTTCACTTTTTTTCCTTTCTTATTAGCAAAAGAATATTTTTAATGTTGCAGGTAATTTAAATGTATTACAGTGACTACCGAAAGCATTGCTGATATGTATCAGTGAGATGAAAATAAAGTAGTTAAGAGAAAACAACACTAAATGTTTTCTGGTTTTGAGTAAGTAAGTTCTCAGGGCAGCCTTTAATGATTTTCAAATACACATATCTTTACAGCTCCGATCAGTCATAAAAGCACACAAAGGTCAAGCAAATACTTTATCTTATTTAAGACACTGTGGTCTGTTTTCTATCACTCGCAAGTTCTAAAGTTTACACTCTTTCAAGGAGATGATACTGCTACACAAGACTTCAAAATAAAGGCTTTACACAAATTCTGTGAACCTTGATGGCTAACTACATATTCCAAATGAAACCCTGATCCTGATAAATTCTAAGCTACGTGGATTCTCTGAAAAGAGAGAAATTACTTATATTGACATCACAACTTCAGTATATACTTAAAAATTATCACCATACAAATTTTAAAGTGGCTGCAAGCAGACATGATCACATAGAGGGATTTTTTAAAGTCTAGCCCTTCCTTCACATGAATACACATAATTTTTCTGTTTTCCAAGAGTGATTGCTGTAGATTTTCAATAAACATGGAAAGATCACAGAATATTAGTTCAACTAAACTGTCTAAGCTGACTGGAGAACAACCAACCATTTTACAGCCCTTACTGTGTACTTTTGCAGGTATTCTAGAAATCCGAACAGTGGCAGTTGGAATAGTGGCAATCAAAGGAGTGGAAAGTGAATATTTTCTGGCAATGAACAAATCAGGACGACTCTATGGAAAGGTATGGATGCAAACATCTCTTATATTACATCCCTATAATCTTAAAGATATGTATTTATAGATGTAGCATCTGTATGACTTTTTTAAAAACAAATTCCTAACTAAGTAAAATGTATTCTGTACTTATCCCATGCATCCCATAATAGACTTCCATGTCCATTTAATAAATTCAGTTATTAGGTCTTACATACACTTCTTCAAAATGTGGAATACTAAGGGGGAATAGACAAAGCCAAAATATTCAATATTCAGAAGTCAATTTTATTTATTAAAATATTCATAATATGCAGGGTCTATAACATATATTCTTCTCCCATCTTCCCTAATCTAAGTATTTAAAAAGACACTTGTATTTACCTCACCTTATTTTATTATTTCCTCTCAACAGAAAGTATGCAATGAGGACTGCAACTTCATAGAACTGATTGAAGAAAACCATTATAATACATATGCTTCTGCAAAATGGACACACAAAGGAAAGGAGATGTTTGTTACACTAAACCACAAAGGGGTTCCAATGAAAGGTAAAAAAACAAAGAAAGAACACAGAGCATCCCACTTTCTTCCTCTGGCAATATCCTAATCACAAATGATCTATAAAGAACTAGTTCCAGCAGGAAGATTAATTTTAAGAAGACTGTTTGACAAGATATCAAGAGAGGCTGGAATACTACTGAGAAACTGAACAAGCTGGACTTGCGCATTTATGTTTATTTTTGAGAGACTACGTGAAAAAGATTTGAAAATATACACAAAACCAGATTTACTAACTAAAAGTTGTAAAAAATTCTAAAGAGTTGTACAATCATTATCTTAGTCATTGTAACTGGGTAGTTTCTTAAATTAATTTACCCTGAAGAATAAGTCATTACTTGATTATCTGATAATATTTTATTTAAAAAACTATCTGCTTCTTAAATATGGCTGCTATAATAATAATAAGCAGATGATAATGTTGTGTAAAATATGTCAGACTTTAAGGCTGCTGGAATGAGTTGTCAGATTATCAAGTCAATAGAAAATGTGGAGGCTGAGCAGTATTTTAAATACTTCCCCCAAGAAACTGATATCCTATACATAAACTATATGGTCAAAAAAAATATAATCTTGTAAATGTTTATTGTTGTATTCAGATAAGAGAGTTAGTTTGGAAAAATTAAGTTTACTCTAACACAAAATGTTCCTATCTATTAATGAAACAAATACCTAATGCTGCTCTAAAAGATGTTTCAAATAGTGTATGTAAAATAAAAATAGGAATAAATAATGTACTTCATCTCACTTTTCACAAATTAACATTTTATATAACAATGAAGCAAAAATTCAGACATATTAAGGTTTTTTATGTAACATATCCTATCTTTTGTATAATTCCTGTTAGGGCATACAGCTTTCAATATTGTTTTCCATTCTTATACATGCTTTTTCTGTTGTTACAGCATTAAACTTTATTTTAAGTTGTATTTGAACTTTATTGTTTTAAGTTATTTAAATGTTATTTATAAAAAAAGATACTTATTAAGCTGCATCTGTTTCATATGCTTTTAATTCTAAAGGAATAACAAAATGGTCTGGCTGAAATGCATGAATTTTTTTCTGTGACCAGACACAAAGACTAGTACACAACCCTCCTGCCAACATACATTGGATGGCAGACAAAAATGACAGCCTGCAGCAAATCACACAATGGAGATCTCAAAAGAAACAATGCAAAAATTTAAAAAATCTATGCCGCATACTCTTGATAATTGAATTACTGGCATGCTCAGAGTTATGCCAGGTAAAAAAAGGTTATGGTTCCAGCAGGCACTGGAAATAATCCTCAAATGGTAGAACCTCCACTCACAGATACCGAAATACGTGCAAGCCTGTGTGACTAGTTTGGAACTACAGCTAAAATCAGTGTGACCTGATGAAGAAAACACATCTTAATTTTCTAGCTATTAAAGTGTTCAACTAAGCCCTACCTGACTTATGCATTATATAATCTCCTTCTGTTCAGTTTCCCTACACGTTTTCTTGGCATTGTTACAATTGCATTCAAATAAAGATCACAAAAAAGCTAGCTAAAGCAGTTGACACATGACTGGGAGAGAGTTAAGTTAATTAAAAATGGTCTTAAATGGTCTAGTTTGAATAACAAGTGTCTAGAGTAAATTTTTTTTCTACATGAAACACTTTTAAGAGCACTCAGAGAAAATGCCAACAATTTCCTTTGACAAATATTTATTTAAAAAAAAACCAACTTGTCTAAGAAATAATGCCATTTGAAAATGAATTATATTAGCAAGTCAAAAATCAAAGAAGACATGAACGGATCCATGCAGAAAACTTTGTCAATACAGCTCCATCAGTAAACCTTCACTGTGCTTGTGCTAGTTTATTTATTACTTGCTCACTGAACACAACAGACTGTACTATGAAAGAAGCTTTTTTGCTATTACCACTCTGCACTATTTTCTGTGAATATATAAACAGTGAAACAAAGTTCACACTCATGATCAACACTAACATACTAGCAGAAGTTTCTATATCTAAACTACGTTAGTTGAAACTTTGAAATAAAAGTGAAAATAACAAAACCTCATTAAGATTGTTTGTGCTTCAAAGCTTTACTGAAGTTTTAATTTAAATGTATGTATGCACGTCAATATATAAATATGTATGTAAAAGAAATCTTAAAATTAAAACCAGATGCAGACAGGCTCTTTTAAATGATCTTTTGATTATGTAATTCAAGAATACAGAAATACAGTCGAACAAATCCTGAATGCAAATTGTAATTAGCCCTTACTGCTAAATGCTTTATACAATGAATCACTGTTACCACCATTATCAGGTAAGCCAAGGCTGCTTTATGTTTTACAGCTGTCATAACTGAAATGTGTTCGGGGAGGGAATTCCTCCCAGAAAAACACCTAACTGCAAATGGTGCAATTTGTCAGTACCACAGTCATATGTCCTTACAATTGAGCAATTTTCATGGTATCTTTATCTCAGAAAATCTCTTCCAAAATGCTGATTCAAAAAAAAAAAAAAAAATCTGTTCAATGATAAAACTCGAGAATAATAATCAGAAAAATTATAGTGATTATCTACAGCAGCAAACTATTAAAAAACCAGGAAATAAGAAGAATCTATTAGATTTTAACAGAAATTCAAAAAGATGTCAGAAATCTTCACAAAAGCCTACTACATCAATTAGATCACAATCCAAGCAATCTTAACACCAACATACAACATACCATATAGGAGAAAAACATGTTTATACAAAAACCAGATACATCTATCTGGAAATGGCTTGTTACTAACCTCTATCATACTAAAAGTTCAAGAAAACCCAAGCGAAGTGGGTTATAAAAGCCAGCCTCAAGTGTAATTACTTTGCTTTTCTTTCAGAGACATTAGCTTCCATGTAGCTTTTCTCTTTGTTTCCCACCAACCCTACAGTGTCTCCAGACTGGCTTTAAGAAGTGAAATCCAAGCCCCTGTGGTCAGAGCAGCAACCTACAACAGCCAGTCAGGTTTCACAGGAACTGCTCCATTACACAGGCTCTTTAACTAGAAAGGTTTTACTTACTTAACCTTGCATTACTGCTGATAAACACTCTGGGACACAGAAATGAGCAAATCTCATCTGAGGAATCTGAGAGAAGACTGCAGAACCTCCATTCTTGAAGCTTTTTAAGATCTGACCAGACAAAGCCCTGCACAACCAGCATGGGCCCTAATTAGAGCAGGAGATCGGACAAGAGACCTGCAGTACCCTTCCAACCTGAATGAGTCTAGGATTCCATAAGAAAGTTATTTTTCTTGAAACAATCCCTTCAAACAACTACACAAAACACATTTTCCATGTCAGGGGGTTAATTACACATTTGTCTCACAACTTGTTGAGTCCTTGAAGGTATGCAAAATGGTGTGAATACATTCCGTAACACAATAAAAATGACAATTGGACAATATCCATGACCTTTACAATACATGATATGGTACAATACGGTCTCACTTCTATTTCTGTTGCAAATACTTTAAAACATGGCTCTGCATAGCATCTGTTATAATCACATTACTAAATGATTGATCAATTAATTATTAAAATACACTTGTCTGTGTTTTAAACTTTTTAAAAGAAATATGTATATTCTCTTTGAATAAGCTGAAGCAAAATGTAAGTTGACATTAAATCAATAAAGTAATGAGAGTATCAGTATTTCATTGCACTCAACGACCAGTATCTGAGTAGTCTAAATACTTCATAAGCCTATAAAATCTATCTCCTCACTGCTACCTTTTCAAACACCGTAATGATTTCATAACATTTAACATGTAGAAAAAGGAAGTGACAGGTTAGACCATTTTCCCCAAATTAGGAAAAGTCATCATCAGAGTTGAGATCCATACTTAGACATAATATTAGCTTTTTAACTAACATTTAATAACCAAAAAAAAAAAAAAAAAGTACAATTGTCTAAAGCACATGTTTACTTAATACAGGGGAGAAGGTGAATTTACTAGCAGGAAAGAAGTTAAATTCTCTGTGCTCTTACTAGAATACTTTTGAAGATTAAGAATGTATTTAAAGCAGAAATTCAGATGGGAAAAATATTCAAAGAGTTGCACAAGGTTTTTAACACGACATTTATATTAACTTTAATAATAATCCCACAGCAAAATTTCTATAAAAGCTTTTTAACACCATATATTGAAATTCATAAAACCACAGAATTTAATTGTAAATATTTGGGGATGAGGGGATTAATATAGTATTAAAACTACCAAGTGTTAAGTCTTGAGCTCTGTATATAACTTCACAATACCTGTCTGAGGAAAGCTAGCTTGTAAAGCTCAAGCATTCCAGACACTGAAATTCCATAACTTACATTCCAGGCCTAAAAGGGGAGATTTTCTTCAATTCTGTTTGGAAGGCCAATCCTAGCATACCAAGACTGGTTGTTTCATTAGGGAAACTCTTTTATTTAGAAGCCTGGCACTTGAAAAGACTTAGATGAAATTACTTTCTCACAAAAATAATTGCTTTACTTCAGTGCTAACCAGAAATCCAGAGGAATTAGAAAGAAGATGCATAAATTTGTCACACAAAGGTTAGTGTCACATTAGTTAGCCTGGCTCAGTTCTCTTTGCACCCTCCCTTCAGGAATTTATATGAATTGCTAAGTTTCCCCCTAAGCCTTCTCATCTCCTGGCTGAACAGTCCCAGCTCTCCATCTTTCCTCATGGGAGAGATTCCCCAGTCCCCTAATCCCCTTGGTGGCATTTCACTGGACTCTCTCCAGTATGTCCATGCCTCTCCTGTACTAAGGAGCCCAGAACTGAACACACAACTCCAGGTGTGGTGCCACCAGTACACAGTAGAGCAGGAGAATGACTGTCAGCTAATCCAGTAACATCTTTATTACCCCTAGAAATGCTTCTTATGATGTTATACCGCATAATTTCAATCAGAATTCAGGACCAATGCACTTTATAATTACAACTGGATGTCCAAACATAAACACAATTTGCTATTACCTTGGACAGCACCAGTTTTGATGGACAAGAATCCAATCCTCAGCTAGTGACTGCTGAGTTTTCAGGGTTCATCTACTGGCCCTTAAAACCTCGCTCTGCTACATATCTGTTACATAACTTTCAGCAGGCCACTTTCAGTGCTCTATTTGATAAGTAGGACAAACAAGTTCAAGTGTGGTACATGCTGCTAAAACATCAAACATACACAAATAATCTAACTAATGAAATTACCTGACTAATCCTACCAGGGCAGCAGAGGAACTGCAGCTGTTTTTGCCCACACTCACAGTGACTTCTGTTTCTACACAGGACTCCTTTGTGCCACAGGGAGATCAGAGTCTCTGGTCACCTGAGCAAACAGGGTGAGCCTGTTTATGTCTGCTTGACATATATGATATCATTGCACAGCACAGGAAAATGAGATCATTAGAGGAAAAGGAACATTTGAAAGCCATGGACACTCAATTCTTGTGCAAGACACATTAATATGACAGCTAACTTGCCTATGCACCCTATTGGTATTGATTTCACCAAAACCAGGCACAAAGGTGGATATGAACAAGTAACTAACTTCTCAGTGGTCATTAAAGAGAACAAGTGATCATTAAAAAAACTGTGAGCAACCTGAAAGCTTAAAGCAATAAGGCAGATCACTAGTAGGAGGGCTAAAATAGTAAGGCTTCTCCCTATTATTTTATTGCCACAGGAAAAAACACGTCATTATATCTTGGCAAGAAACATCAAGGTAACAGCTCCAGTGACTTCAGGATTATTGTCATTAAAACAGGCTCTCTGAGGTCAGAAGTGCTAATCAACAGCTGAGGTGATTATTGAACCTGCTTCACGAGTAAGCACTTTCTACTAGTTTTCATACTCTTGTTTTCATACACTAGTAAAGCACCAAGATCTAAAAGGAAATATGATTATACTAGAATGAAACCATTGGAATTTACAAAAATCAGACAAATGTTTCCAGTGGGTTTAAGGTTTTTTGGTTTAAAAAAACACCCAAATGTTTCTCTGTTTAAAAACACAGATCCATTTCTGTTTCTAAACACTGTACTGCAAACTGAGCAACACACAAAAAATGGATTCTGTAAACAAGAATTTCCTTTCAAGACTGTAACTTGATGAGAGTAACACAGATTTTCAATTTTAAAGAAACCACATTAATTGTACATTTAAAGAAACACTAAAGTAAAAGAGGAAAATTATTCAGGAAAGCTAACAGGCAATACATAATGACAATAAGATAGTTCACTTTAGTAAGTCACAGCTGTGCATAGCCAATATATACAAACATTCCATAAGGCTGTATCCATTTGCAGAGACCAAAATCTTCAGCTAGGCCTCAAGAGGAACTCTCTTTGCTTAGATAGCCTCACACAGCTCTTTCACATCCACATTACAAGAGAAAGCTTTGTGGAAACCACATGACAGAACACTTCCCTTCCTCTGACATGGCTGCAGTACCTCATTAATTCAGGATTTCCTGAGCACAGCATGTTCCAAACCTTCTCTCCTCAACGTTAACAGGCACAACAGACAACCCTCCATCTTTTCCTAAGCATTTAACCTAACTGTAGATAAAACACATCAGAGTGGTATCACTGAAAATGGTATGGGCTGGGGACTGGGAATGCAAACGTACAAGTTTCCAGTCAGGTATTTTCCTCTGAACTATTTTGCAAGAAAAATAAGGTTTTCCTACCTTGATGAATGGGGAATTATCTAAATTCAGAAAAAGAACATGAGCCCATGAAAACAAAAATTATCACAGGGAAAAAAAGGCAAGGACAGGAAAAGTTATGGTTAGAGTTGGTACAGACTGACAAAAAGGAGTAAGAGTTCATTGGCAGCATAAAACTGTGGCCGTAGATGCTTGAAGGAAAACAGCAATTTCAGGAAGGGGGAAGAGAGAAGAAACTGGCTACCCTGAAGAAACAAAATGCTGGATAACATTCAGAAAGGGAGCAAGTTAGAAGCAACATCTTCTAGGGAGCAAGTTAGAAGCAACAGCACAAGAAGCTTGAAAAAAAGAAGCTAAAATAGTGGCCATGAGAAAGAACAGAAGGCTAGTCTGAAAGAATAAAAATGAAGGTCTGATCCATGGGGACAGCAAAGACAAGGGGTAAAAGTTAGATGCTACAATGCAAGACATACGGAAAATGGGATCCAGATACCAGAGAAAGGAGTAGAAAAAAGAGTAGCTGTCATTAGTGTAAGAAAACTGACAAATCAAACCAAAATGGAATATCAGCAGCTTCTTTAAAAACTTCATAATATTGTCTATAGTTGTATCAAATAGAATTATCAATATATTGGCAGGATATATGTTTAGAGCTGATCAAAATTCACAGTTAATTTTGAATTGCTTTAACATTTTGGTTTCGTGCAAAAGAAACCGAAAACATTAGTAATAATTTATGTTGACAATTAAAATTTTACAGTGTACAGTAAGTTTTCTTCCAAAATTAACAGTCACATGCATTATGTGTTTAAAATATTTACAAGACTGACTGGCTGCTGCAGAACTGGTAGATGCACCAGTTTGTAAGTTAGCAGTAGCATCTTTACTGGTACGATTTACTGTGGTAGGCTTTTGAGATTCCATTTTTTTCCACACACATTTCCTTGGTTTTAGACCTAAAATTAAAAAAATTTAATTTAGAAAAATGTTTATGTGAATTTTGAAAATCACCCTATGAACATCCCCAAATGAAATTTAAATTGCTTTATTTCCTGTCTCCAATGTGCAAATTTTTATGCCACTGTCAACTTTAGGCATGGAATCCAAGCCTGTTAACTGAAATAATTATATTCATATACTTAAAGTCAACCAGAACAGTTTTTGCTATCTCCCTTCTGCTCTCCTTGGGTTTGCACATGGGTGAATATCCTTACTTTGTGGTTGTTCCAATTCTGGTAATTTAATACATTTGCATATGTTTTGTTGAGGTTGCAAATTATTCTCGCAGCAATACTTAATTGACTTTATTCCGTGGTTTTCAGTCTTCATTCCACTAGAATTCTACACAGCTCCCACACCGTAAGTTTCATGCAAACACAGGATCTGTGCCATAGCAGTGGCCTCCCAGAGTCCTGGGATTTTTTCTGGTCTGACTAAATTTCAGTTAAATCCATCCATTATCTATTTATAGTGGTTACACATTACAGAGAATACTGTGGGCTTATCCAACCCTTCCAAGTTAAAGGCCCTTTAGGAGTTTGGAGCATGTATGACTTTGATGTATGTATTCCTTCGGTAAATTAAATTTTTCAGGGTGATCTTTTTCTACATACAATTTTCTCTGTCTGTAACTAAAAAGAAAATTCTGCCCAACAAACAGTGACTGACACAGGGAAAGGTTTTAAGAAAATATTTCTGTATTTTACATCTACTTCAAAAACATATTTCTATTGCATTTGTCAATCAGCTTCAACATACAAGATAATGAAATCCACATTGTCATGAAACCTAAATAAATGAGCACTAAAGATAGAAATCTGCTCTAAATCTAAGTTTTGGAATGAATATCAAATGACATATGCAATCTAAAAATCATAAACTTTTACTGTCAAAACATGCAGATATTTAATGGTAATATAATACTACTTCCTTTAATGGTAATATAATATTACTTCCAATTGACATTTCTAGGACAGGTAAAGACTGAATCATGTAAGAATACTTACAAAAAACCTCTTTTTTATAGAGAGGTACCTTCACGGCCACCTACAAACAGCTACTTTTGCCAAAAACATTTTGAGATGTTTGATCTAGTTTTACTTTTCTTAAGGAGAAATAATGCCATGTTAGCTTTCTTTCCAGGGTATTGTTTTAAAATATTTATCCATATTTATATACCAACAACTAGTATTAAGAAATCATCATAATTATTATTACTGAGCAGAGAAAGTCAGATTTGACACCATTATTTCTAGTACTGCATTTTCTATGTATGTATATGTGTATGTCTTTACTTGGGGAAAAAGCAATAAATTCTCACTGAAATGCACACCTGGTAGTCTGAAAAAAATATGCCTCAGGAGAAGGAAAATATCCTACCAGTATCTGATATCCACTGGAAAACTAAATCTACCAATCCCTCCTTAATGTCATCACCAAAATATTTAATAGATTCAGGAAGTACTTCCCAGAAGGCAACATAAATGACTTGTGACAACCAATCAGGATATACCTGACAAAATAAGAATAACACCATATCTAAAAAGACTACAAAAGAGATTTCACATTGTAATTGTTTTAATTAATACAAAAATATTCAAGTGAGCTGTAGCAAAGACCTTCTACTAAAGAAAAAGAAGTATAACCCTTTGTTATTTGTGTGAAATACTAGTCAACTGTATGAACAATCAGGGAATTAACTTCTCAAAAACTTACTAAATCAATGTATAAATCCAGGTTCCCAGTTAAACCTGAACTGGAGGATGCTGATTTCAACAAATTACATCATTTGAACAATTCCTTGGGGTTAAAATTAGGATGCAGAATAAGTAATATTTGTTAATATTTAACTAATTTTTATATTCAATGAAAATCAAGTAAGCTTTTAAAAATTACATCATTTAGTATTATAATTCAATTTTACTATTCACATGCTATCTGAGCCCAAAAATTCCCTTTAGTGACCGCCCACAATAATTTCCAGCTTTTCCTCGCCAATTCTGGTTGTTTTCTCTCTCTAGTACTTACATGCATGTGCTTCCAGCTGTCTTTTGGAGCCAAAAGCTGCCAATCTGGATGTAGGTAAATTGGCTTATGTGTCATGCTAATAGTTTTATGAGCCGAAATGCAGCAGCTACCCATGTATCACCAAAAATGCAACTTGTATTCTTACCTGAGAAGAAGCATCCTTAGCATCCCCAGGAACAAGAAGAAAATGTGCCACAAAATCTGCTATTCTGTCAAACAAGGGGTCTTGGTTAGGCTTCAAGAGGGGTGCCTTCTCTTACATCAATATGTTTTTCTTCTAAACATTTTAACAACTTCTAAGCACTTAATTTTTTGAGTATACTGAAGTAGTTCCTGATTCAGAATAGCACTGAAAAACATGCACTATCTGAAGCATATGTTAAGTTTACCAGCCAACAATTCAGAGGGAATCTAAGTGATGTATTGAATCAAAGGCAGTGTACATAATCACAGTCTCCGGCCACACAAATACTTTCCTTCTCTTTTTAATAAAGAACATAGTGATCACCTGAGGTAACAGAACACATACACTTTTGATTTATGCTCTTAACCTAAATATTCCAAACTCATACCTTTTATAAACTTTAGCACCATTACACAAAGTACGCAAAGTAAAATAAACAGTCATTTTCACCTAAAAGTTTTTTTCAAGCTTCATGATATAAACTTGCTAACTAAACTAATTCTTCATTTGTTCAACCACAGCTCTTTAAAGTTACATGAGAAGTTAATCTTGGACCTACAGCTGATGCAGTTGAGCTTCATGAGTAAAACACTTGCCCTTTTGTACTTGTGGAATACACAGATTAGTTGTTTGATAATAACAGATCTACGAATACTTAAGATTAATTTACTTGTTAAACTTCTGGAGAAACCACGACCACAAAGAATCCTGAAACACTGCAATAGATTATTTTGAGAGAAACAAAACTTCTCTAGACTTTGAGAACAATTTTCTATCAAAACAATGGAAAAACATTCAGTACACGGAATGTAGGGATTAAAAAACTCCTAAAACCACAAAACAAATCCAAACTAGACAAAGGTAAAAAGTACAAGGATTTTAAATTGAAACTGAATCCACAAGCATACAGGAACTTCTTTGAGTTTGCAAAAACACTGAAGGAAAAAACTCACAGGGCGACTGTATAGCTTTTAGTGAGAGGAACAAAACCAGCTTCTTTGGGCATCTCAACATCAGATCATCAAAACACACTTGTGGCAAGCACTTGTTGCGGTGGCCCTTTGACATATTAGCCTGAGCGACCCGTCGCAAGGAGCTGCACCTGTGGATGAGGAATCCTGGGTCTAAAAGAGAAGACCTGCTCTGCTGTAGTTAGGGCGACAATTTGGCAAGCCCCATGAGCCCCTGTGGCCTGGAAGATTTGCCATGCACCAGCTCAGGAGACTATTGGCTCCGCGCACTTCCCCACCTCTGTTTTATATATGGTTATGTTCTAGTACCTTCTCCCCAGTTCGGTTCCCCATTGGTTCTTGAGCTTTGTACCCTCCCTTGTTTATTGACGATTGGATTGTATCCCTTTCCTTCTCCCCTCGGACTTTCCCTGGTTGGCTCTCCAGAGCTGACCACTCCCCTTTTCCCTTCCCTTTTAATCCCCTGTCGCCCTTTGTTTGGGGCTCTTGAGCCTTGGCTTCCTGCCCATTCGCTGGTCTGTGTCTCTCCACCCATTTTCCATTGCCCTTCGCCTCCCCTGTTTGGACCTACCAATAACCTCCCTGGAACCCCAGCTCAAGAGCCTGCATTTCCCTCGTCTCTGCTTTATCTGCCCAGCGCGCTTCTGTCCCCCGAGCTCTGCGGTTCACTGCCGCGCTCACTGCTGTGGGGCACCCAGTGCTGCCCGGCGCAGCCAGCTGTCCCTTTCGTATGGCGTTGGGGGCTGCCGGCTGGATTGGGGTCACAATGCTACAAGTGCTATCAACAGTTTAGTATTTAAAAACACTGTTTATCAAGGCTGTTCAACAATCTGAATTTGAAATCGATCCTTCACTCTGCACAACTTGTTTTTATCAGCTTGACAGTATTTGGACTTGAACAAATGACAGGAATTAGGTTTCCCTCCTTTATAAATGTGAAGCAGTTAAAATTCATGCAGAATGTTTACAGTATTTTTAAGTCTTATCAGTTTGCAACTATTTTAATATAGATTGTGAAATTCAGTCAGTGCAATACCATTTAATGATAGGTTAATTGGCAAAAAATAGTAAAATTATTTTTATTTTTATTAATAATAGCAACATAATATATAAGTCAAAAGTCAGAATTTCAGAAAGGTTGTTCTATGTTGGTGATAACAATGACCTGGTGAATATTGGGAATCTGTACCTCTTGTTTATATATATATTTCTGTACCAATATAATGCTACTTTTCCTTTCACATAAAGGAAGTATTTTTGACAGCTAATTAAGAAATTTTTTAAATGCTTCTATAGCAAGATTTTTATCTGTAAAATAAATTACTTCTTCATGGTTTAATTTATATTCTACATATACTGACCTAGTCTGTATTTTATTACATTAAGCATTTACATGTTAAAGATAAATATTAACAAAATCTTACACATTTCCAATTCAAGTCAAAATTATAAAACAATCTAGAACCTTGGCCATTCACAGAGCCATGAATTCTGACTCAACCCCAAACTGACTTTCCCAAGGAGAAAGCTACCCTGACCTAGCAGTCAACCAACCAGCCAGAGGAACAGGGATCACCACCTGAAGCAGATCACAAAGGCAGGAGAGACATAGCTCAAATCAGCCCTGGTTTTTCCAACTGTTATTTAAAATCCTGAATTCACAGGAAAAGACTGTGACTTCTCATTTGTCTTCTCTAAATTATTTAAAGCCATAGCTAATTCCTGCTAAAGTGAGTAAAAATATCCAGAATTTACAATTTTTATAGTTAAGTCAGTCATCATATTTACACAGTATTTGGAATTTCCATTACCCAACACATCTGAATTCTTGTAATCTTAGAAAAATTGACTGACTTAGTTTGGTATCAGAGGTTTGACTTCCAAGTCAAACGATACTCATAAGACAGAATGCTGTGTACTTTTCTACATGCAAGGTAAAAAAACCCACTTCTACATTTCTGCCATTAGCTGACTCCTCAGCAATGTATTTGGGAACCTGAAAAATGTACAAATACTTATGTCATAATCAATTCTATTTCACACAATGAAATTAACAATATTATCAGCTAAGACAATTCACACTATGAACTGTGAATACACTTCCGATACAGAACAAAGGTCTAAAACTCATACTTTAAGTGACTACAAGATACTCTTGGAGATATAAAGAAACCAAAGCATTTTTTCAAGTTGGGTTTTTCCCCCAAAAAACCATACAGAGATAGGTGATTCCATTTCTGTATCCAAGGGGAAAAAGAAGAAAATTTGATCTTTCTTGTCTTATCCTTAAAAAGAATTTAAAATATTTAATACTCCTTTGCTTTCCACATCTCATTTGTCTGAGTAAGAATTTCCTCTCTAGTAATTTGCTCAGTAACAATGTCTTAGAAAAATTAGCAATGTTTAGCTAGAAATAGAGGCTGGATTGATGATTTCACTGATTAAAAGCTCTAATCAGGAAAAGACCTTACATATATCTGGATCTACATCTCAATGTGTCTACACACAAAACTTAACACACTGTACAGTCCCCCTGCATCACTGGAAGGGTTGGAAGGTTTAAAAGTCATCATTTTGGCCTCATCTTTCCTTTATTAACAGCATGATCTGTGGAGAACATGTTTCATAGATATTTGCCTGCACTTTTTTTAGGCCCAAACAAAATGTTCTTAAAACCCAGGCAGAACTGGGACTTTAGTTTATTAGGCTTTTTTAAATTACAAACTTGACACTTCACACTCACAGACTGAGGGAAAGCTGTAAACACTTATCTGGACCAATGCCTGTTGGGTGCTCTGTTCAAGAGCATTAAGATGTTCCTCTAGATATGCTGGGCCACATTGTCATGAAAACACTTTTTCAGCACGATTCTGTGCTTCAGAGACATGTGTTTATTCTCTTCTCCATGTCTGAGGGTGGACTGATGTTCATACAGATATTTATATATAACACACAAGCAATAATGTTTTTGTAACCTACTCACCAAAGCGTAAAGCTCATCAAGAGAGATACAGCTCAGCATTCCTTCTGCAATCAGTACATTGTAAAAACAGCTATTTCTGAAAATTATACAAATGAAAAGATTAAATTAAGTACTCTGTGAACTTTATTTTGCATAAAGAATTGCAACACAAGTATAAATGCATTTTACATCTAAGAATCTCTAATTTTGGCAACATTGCAATGCAGACGGCGATTTCCACCCCTCTCATGTACTGCATTCAGAGATGATTACATCATCTCAAAGAGCCAGAAAAACAGAAATAGACCAGGGAGGCCCATTACAGCAGACACAGAGTAATTAAAAAGACTATAACTTTTTAGTTAGAGAAGGAGATAACTCAAGAAAAAAGGGTCATTATGTTTCTAAAGAGACAAATAAAATCATGTGCAATTTAAGTTCTCGGAAAGGCCAGTAATGCCTTCCATCTGTTGAGAACAGCCTTGGAAGCACAGGAGGAAACTCTGTTCCTTGATCTAGCAAAGAATTTCAACTAGCAGCTTAAATATTTGAGCGAATTGTTGAAACCAAAGGTAGTTGTTTGAAATTCATCATCAAATTGATCACTTTCCTGAAATAACTTAGTAAGCGTTAAAACTGGGTAATCAGTGTGGTTTTAAGCACTCTAGGACAGCTGAAGGACATTGATACGCTCTATCTTAATAGCAGGGCAGCAGGACAAATTATGTCATTGAAAAAGTAAGTCAACAAAATGCTATTGACTGCAATTAAACTATTAATACACACATGTTCATTCTGTGATGCTGTTATTTCAGGGTAAAATAGTAAGTAAAACCAACTAGAAAATGTAAACAAATCAATGTTTTGTTTTGACATTATCCTAAATTAAAGTGTTTCCATTTTTGTCAGGTTCCTCCTCTTAGATAGATACCTTTTAAAGAAAAGATTATGTTTTATAATTAACTGTTCCTCATATTTTCAAACATTTTTGTTTCTTTGTTCAAGTGAGAGAAAAAGTTCTGGTTCAAAGCTCAAAAGAGCAAACTTTCTGTTTTAAAGGCTTTGAGTGAATCAATACTTGCAAATAATATAGGCAGGTCAAAAGGAATGTCCTGCTTCTTCCAAAAGGAATGTCATTCTGACAAATCACTGGTAACCACATTGTATTAAATTCTTCAACAAAACAGAAAGACATTTATAGTCAAAGATTTCCCTAGCAGTTTCACCAGTATAAAAAAAGACAGAAAGCTCATAAAAAATCCTAACTACCTATCCCCCCCCTTCATCCTCATCAGAACCTTTGGCCTCGGGGTTCACAACTTTGTCTTACATTAGTAATACCGTGATCTAATCAAATCTTTTAAACAAAGCTTAATTCAGTGTCATCACTCAAGCATGCTTCCAACAACAGAAAATTGCTGTACTGCAGGCAGACATGGTAAAGCTTTGAGGAAGAAGAAAGTTAACAGCACAAAAGCTGCTCTCTTAAAGGTTTGCCATTTTTATAAACTTCTTTTGCAGTGCCCCAGAGTCTTTAAGTGCAATCTACACTCAAACTCAATTCTTAATATTTACATTCATAGGGTTTTGCTCAGGACCTGACTCCTACATGTTCACTTCTCCATACACGTGGATAGTTAAAATAATAGCCAATTGGATTCACCAAATCTTGAGCCCCTAATAATGCTTCAAAAGTAAAAGGAAGCTTTTGCATTTCCTGCTGACAGACATTAAGAATTCCTCTCACCCAAATGTCTTACATAACCCCTTAGATAACATATATTAGTAAATATTTAAACTTCAGACAACTAAAACTGACAGTCAAAGCTATCAGTATAGCATATAGAGAGCATGTTCATTGTAGTTTCTTCCAACAAACAAAATCCTATTACACATTTTTAGATGGTAAGAAACATGCTAAATGTAAAAGATATGTAAGGGCATTTAATTGCAAAGATAGAGCTTCCATTTCCTTCTCACTACCTCCATATTATTACACTATTATCATTCATGCACATCTAAAATGCACACTGAAGAAAAAGCAAAAAATCTGCCACTATTCTTATGTATTCAGTTTTTTGTTTAGAAGTTGGAATCTATGTGAGGTTTGCATATTAGCTGACGTTTTTACTGAAATCAATCAACTGGCATATACTGAGTTCAGTATAATTAAAAACTCAGACTTTAGAGTTATGACTGAGCAGAAAACAAGTGTGAGAAATGCTGGTTTGAAAATACAAATCTGTCTTTCTAGTGTATTCTGAAGTAAAGAACCCCAAATGAAAGTAAAATGACAAACATTCCTAAAAATATTGTGTGAGTCTTGGGTTTTTTTACAGTTTTTGTGTAAATAACTGGAAAGAATGAAAATATACAAAGAAGTAATTCAGATTTCAGAGCCTTATTTTAAATAAAATGGAAGACTGGTTTGTTCCCAAACAAGTTCCGGATTAAGCACCCAAAGAAATAATTCAAATAAAATAAGATAGGGTAAACTTAGCAAAACATAAGTTTGGTAAGAAAGAATTTTTGAAACCATTATAAAGGTCTCCTTTTTTGTGCCCAGTAAACATTTTTTAATGTAATTAACTACTGCACATCACAACACACTGCCACAGCGTAATGTGATGAAAAAATATGGTGAAAATGTCACTGTTTTTCCCTATGACTGCTATGTGTTACATGCTGCTAGCATGGAGAACTCATCAAGTCAAAACAAAACAAATAACAACAGTGCTGGTAGGAATTCTCTGCCATTGAAATCAGGGAGGGCTTAGGGGTGTAACTGAGATCCAAGTTTGGCATAAAAACTGCCTATAATGTCAATTTCCCCCCTGAAGCTATTGTAACTAATATATCACAGACTTTATTTCACTGAGCGGAGAAAAATATCCTCTACACCACAATTACTATGTTAGTTCAGCCACTTCCACCTAAATATGTAGTCACTAAAGAGTGACTATTGAGTAAATGCTGCTATGGAGCAGCACCCTCAGCCAGGCCAAGGAACCCCTCAGAGGAGATCCCATGGCCCCTTTAGAGAGAGGCAAAACAAGCAGAGAGGCAGCAGCCCAATTCTTCTAGCCCTCGGTGTCAATAAATATGCTCGAAGGATACTACTAAGTGCGGGGAGAAATACAGGGAAAAACCAACAATATGATCTGCTTTTCCTGGAGTTCTGCCTCGCGGGGTAGCGCTCCCCAGGCGGTGCCTCGCTGAGGGGCAGCGCTGAGCACTGCTCGCAGGGCGGGAAACACCTGAGGGGACCAGCTTTGGGGCGCCGGGATTCTCCCCCCGGCCAGGTAGCTGGTTGTGGTTTCTAGTCAAGTTTTTGTGACACAAATCACGGATCAGCGCATCCTGGCCCGGAGACCCCAGACGAACGAAACCCCCTCAGGCACAGGCGGCTCGGCGGGAGCCGCTCCCGGCCTCGGGCTGCTTCCGCTCCCCGCCTCCCCGCGGCGGCCGAGCCCGGCACTTTGGTTCCGGGGGCTGCGAGGGCCGCGCGGGAGCAGCGCCGGGCGGCGGGTGAGCAGCGGGCGGTGCGGGGGCTGGAGCCGCCCGAGGAGCGGCTGAGGAGCGGCTGAGGAGCTCCCGCCCCACCGCGGCGGTGCCGTCAGGAGAGGCGGCAGCGCGGCTCGGGAGCGCTGCGGGGCCGCGGGGGGAAGGGGCTGTGCGCCCGCAGAGGCCTTGGTGCCGCGGCGGCGGCGGGAGCGGTGCCATGCAGACGCCCAAACGGCAGAACCACTGGGATTCTGCTGGCAGAGGCTGCGGCGGAGGGCTGTGCTCGCCCTGCGCTACCTGCGGCCGCAGAAACTGCGATTGCTGCGCTTCGGAGCGGCCCTGGGCACACCTCGCTCGGGTGACACCAGCGAGCAGCGGCAGGGAGAGAGCTGCTGGCACCCCATGGGCTTTACACAAACCCTGAGGTGTCCTGGCCGGCGTGCTGAGGTGTCCTAGGACTGCAGGCTGGAGTGTGCAGGGCACCCTCCGCCGGCACTGATTTATCAGGGGTTTGGAGATGAGGTGTAGACGGCGTTATGTAGTCTTAAAAGTATGTGTCTGAAAAGAGATTTGGGTCTTACAAGTTGCATGAAGTCTAGTCTGTTATTTTCTGAAGCGTGCTGTGTGTATAGTGCTGCATCCTGGGCACAGCTACTGTCCTCAGGCCACAGCATATCCCTTGTCAGTACCGATAACAAAACTGCTTCAGGGTGTCACCGCTGAGCGCCACAGTGTAAGACATTACATTGAAAAGAATCCGTTTGCAGGCTGGGAATGCATGTCCAATTCCAGGGCCTCTGGCCCTCTCCTTCGTCAGGAAATTTGATAATAGCACAGGTTACTCTGAGATGTAAAGTATATTTACTTTATCTCAGAGAAACGTGACAGCAAATTGCACTAGAAAATTCGTGTGCATATTAGATTCTGTGTTTATTTGAGCAGACATCCCTGACCTTTCAAAAGTTAGACCTGGGCAGAGGGGGAGGGGAAGGTATTATAGCATGCATGAGTATTTAATTTCACCAGAAAATAACAATTTTTTCTGGGATTGATTTTAATTTTATATTGGAAAGTTAGCTGAGTTTTTTTGTTCTGTTACTTTCCAATTATATTAGTCTTGATTTTATTTAAACACTTAATTTTGGATTACATTTCAAGACTTAATTGTTTGTTTGTTTTTGTTAAACTTGACTTTGCTACATCATTTCATAAGTGTGATCCTTGACAAAAATAGTAAACCTAAATTAGCTGAAAGTAAATACTGAGAATAGCTTCTTTCTTTCAAGTGATGCAGCACAAAGTGCAAAAGGCAGTTTATAACTAGTGCAGGCTCCTGACTGGGGGCTGCTTTGAGGATGAGAGAGGAGCCCAGGTGAACTGTCAGAAGGGATTGTGACAGCACAGCAGCATGAATTCTGGCCACACTGGGGTGGGCACACGGTTGTGTTTCTGATGCCTTGCTCATGGTACATGGTGAAAATTCTGTGCCACCTGCAGAGGGTGACACAACAGCTGTCCTGAAGAAAGTCTGAAAAAAATCCATCAATGGTACTAAGTAAACACAAAGTTGCAGCAGTCAAGACTGGGTCAGCACTTACTATCTTATGGAGCAGCAAAGCCCTCTTCTAGCTCTTACTTTTCAGCCTCCAGCTCTTCTCCTGGAAAATGGCTTCTATTTCACAGAGTTCTATCCAAGAAGGATTTTTTCAGGTTGTTTGGTTGGCCCACACACAATAAATTTCAGGATGGAGATCTAAATTTGTACAATCTAAATTGGAGATCTAAATTTGTCTTATGAATTTATATCCTGTGGGCATATAATTCCTTGTCAGTAGTCATGCTGAAGACTACTGGGATTGTTCATCCAGGTAAACACTGCTTACCAGTGTTTTCATAAACTTATAGGCACGGATATTAACAACAGAGAAATAATAGACTTCTGTGGGAGTTGAGTGAGTGGGACAATGAATGTGCATCTGTGTGCATTAAGGATGCAGATCTCAGGCTCTTTCCAGCCGTTTATTTCATGCTCTCCTGAAAACTCTTGAATCAGACGATTTTATTATTCCTTCTGTTGTAAGAAATATCTTCTTTGATAAGATTTTTTTGTTAAATGGGATAGTGCAGAATAATTTTCCAGTAGGTTAGTTCACAGTAATCAGATTTTTATTTAACAACATATTGTCTGTTTCAGCTAACCATGTCTTTAAATTCATCTGCACTTTTAAATGAAGAAAATGCTCAAGGACCAAAAAGAAATACTGAGTGCTTGGAAAGCCTAGAACTGCAGACTCCATCATCACTTCAAGACAACCCACTTCAACAATTACAGTTGGCATCCCAGGAAGTACTGGAAAAGGCAAAAAAGAGTGGGAGATCAAAATGCCCCCGATGCAATAGTTCAAGGATGTTTTATTGTTACACATGCTTTGTTCCTGTTGAAACTGTCCCTACCAAAGAAATTCCAACTGTGAAGGTGAATATTTCTTTTGGATTTTTAATAATATTCTTGTGGGTTTTAGTTACTCTGTACAGAGAATAGCCTGTTTGCTGCCATTTCTTTTCTGACTCATTATTTATGGACATTCATCTTGAACACAGTTATAAGTATGAATAAACTACAGTTAGATAAAATTACCATTCTTACTTGAGGAATTACATGTACAAACACTGAAAATGTTGCAGTCCTCACATAAACATTTTTGTATCTTCTAGATGAGAAAGTAGGCTAAAGTCACTCAGCTTCTCATTCAACTGTGTTTGCACTTAGTTGTTCAAAGTTTCTTATGGTGCTCTTGCTCATTCTTCAGTTTCTAATAACTGTGGCCAGAACACATTATACTGTGAACAAAAAATTTATCCATAACTGAGGGTGAATTTTACATAAAATGGGAGCTAAAAGACATTCCTAAATGTCATAGTTGTATAATTCAGATAACCACTCATAAAATATAAATAAACAGTGTAATGTCTCTCTGCAAAAATACTTTGGGAAACTATCAGAGAGAACGGAGACGTTTTGCAAAATCAGTTAAGACCTAAAGTGCATTTTGAAGACACTGGAGTTTGAAAGCATCATAAAAATACTTTAGAAGTACTTTGGAAATTTGACCTTGTAAATTTAGGTGTATTTTCATTGAAATAGCCATTTTCACAATTGGGTGAATACATAATAGAGATAAGTATTCATATTTAGAACAATTATATTGCTCAAATTAAGACGACATCTTACTTACCTTATTGATTCTATTTCTAGAAATTTTACCACACTACTCCTGGCAACATTCCAAAGTGCACTCATTGCTTACTTAGGAATTTCCATAAATTGAATGTAAAAGGTGCATCCTCTAACTTGTTTCTAGTTTAGTTCTAAACATCTCAAACTAAAAATATTATCAAAAATTATCAGATATGTTTTAATTACACACCCATAGGAATTTCTCTGAATTTTGAGTAAGTTTTTATGTGAATGTTCATATATATGATGATAAATATTGCTTTTTTCTTTTTTCACTCTAGTTACCTTTGAAGATTGACATTATTAAACACCCAAATGAAACTGACGGCAAAAGCACTGCTGTGCATGCTAAGCTCCTGGCACCTGATGATGTTACAATTTATAAATACCCTTGCATTCCAGAATACAAAGAAAAGAGACATGAAGTAAGAGATTTTCTAGAGATAACCAGGCTTTATAGTGGGGAAGTGCAGCTTCCTCCTGCAGTTGTTCTGCACTGCTGGGAGGAAACCGCTTTTCCATTAGTGCAGTTCATCCTGTGCTCTCAAAGCTTAGGTCTGCAAACATATGGTGTTCTGGACTGTAAGTTTTCCTCCAAAGCTGAGAAAGAAAACAGCACTATTTAACCACCTTGAATTTCCTATGTTCATCACCTCACATAATGGAGAATTGGATTCACTGTATACCTGAAGAAATATTTTGCCCATAAATGAAAGTATTCAACTTGCAGCAAGTTAAACAGCAGTTGAGTGTTGTGCTCATATATAGCAGCTGCAGTATTTAAACCTCAAAAAAATTTTTAACATTCACTATTACAGAGGAGAACAACTAAAATGCAACTCCTGTTTGTCATAGCATAGAGCCTGAAAAAAGTGAGCTATGAACTTAAATGTTCATTTAAATGGTATGGTTACTCTCAAGTCTAGTATTTACCCATTTGAGGTCATAACTAACACTTTCATTGTGAAGAAAATGATAATATAATAGTTTCTAATAATTTTTCTAATCTAGAAATATTTTCTTCAAGGAATGAGCTAGCAAGGAAAGCATATGTGGCAAAGAGGCAGGAAGCTGAAAAAAACGCAGAAAGAGTAATGGGCAAGGCAGGCAAAAGTGGGAAGAGATTGCATTGTCCAGACTTTCCAAGTCACAGTTTCTGTATACTGCAGGAGACTACTGAAGAAGTACTAAATAAGGCATCACTGGTTTTCATGGAAAGTATTTGTGGGACTTGCAATAGACACAAGGGTGGAGAAGATTATTTCTTCTGATGTAAAATCTGTGAATGACATTAGAAACTATTCCTTTTGGCCTTCCTGCCCCATATACAATGACAAGTGACATTTGAACTTTCTCAGGGCTGACACCATTGTCTTGGCTGAAAAACCATTTTATGCAGAACTATTAGAGTTGGTATGAAAGGCATGAAAGTGACATTAATTAAAAATCTCTATTATATATCTCAATTAATTATTTTAACTGTTTTTTAACATGGATTTAACATATTAGACAATAGAATATTTTTAAGATACTTTTCTTTCTGTCTTGTCTTGACTTAAATATTTATAGGCAGAGAGAGAAAATTTCTGTTCTTTAACATAAAAATTCCTGTTGTTTTATTAGATTTTGTTGACACTCAGATCTCTTTGTTTTCTTCATTCAGATAGCACTTATATTTCCTGGCCCAGATTCAGTTTCAGTAAAAGATATTGCTTTCCATCTCCAAAAGTACACTAAGAAAGGTGTCTGTGATAGTGACGATGATTGTTCCAGAGAGCCACTTCTTAAACAAGCAAAAATAGAACCTAAAGAAGAAAAAAATCCAAATGAATGCATCTCAAGCAGCAGGAGTGAAGGCACTAGACTGAAGAAAATAATATTTATTGACAGTACCTGGAATCAAACTAACAAGATAATAACTGATGAACGACTTCAAGGTAAAAAAATACAAGTTGATATTGAGATGTTATTGTTACAGAAATGGTTAAGGGACATATGTCTCTAACAGACCTGAGCATGATGTAAGCTTGTATGTACCCCAATATCTGAGTGTACATGAAGGACTCAACAGCCTGTTCAGTGCTGTAGGATCCTTCCTGAGCCAAAGACTCCATTACTTTTCATGCCGTGTAATTTGTTTTGCAAAAAGATAATACTAGTACTAAGAAAGCATTTACATTTATTTGTCTCACCTCTCTATTGGAGCAAATTTCCTCATTCTCACAGAATGGAAGCTGCTATGTTAAGACAGTAGAACAATAGTTTGAATGACCTCCAAAGGAAGCCAGGAAGATTTCCCTGGCAGTTGGCTTCTGCTTTTTCAGAGATTCAGGGACCATTTGTGTACACAGTGGTGGCAGACAGGCCCTGAGAAGGTAAATGAGGGATTTAGGAGGTACAGCACAGGTTTGGCATGGCTTGGGTTCTCTTTCTTGTGGAGTTATTACATGGATGTTTCAATGATCTCACCACTCCAGACAAAAAGGGAATGGCTGCATGCCCTCCACACCCTCCCAACTCTGAATGCAGAAATTCTGCAAAAATTTTTTGTCTTAGGTTCTTTACAAGAAGTTTACATTTAAGCATTCTAATTAAAACCACAAAAGACAAAACAATTTAGCAATAGCATTCCATTTCCTTTGAGATGAATAGGAGTTTGAAAATACTTTCATTAGTGCAAAAAGTTCACTTAGCTGGGAGGCAGGTTGTCAAGTTTATGTGATATATATGCAGTGTATATATGCTCTCTCTATATATATGTTCTATACATATGCTCTTTATATATAAGTACACATAAATATACACATATATATACATACATATTTACACACCATTGCTTTGCACTGGATCCTACAATGAATTTCACAGACTTTCTTACATAGAAGATGAATGTTGCCTTGCTGTCTAGTCAGTTTATTAAAGAATCCCACATGTTAGGATGATGTATTGGCCAATTAAAAGCCTGTTATAAGTATTTAGTTTAACACAAAACATACTCTATCAACTACAGTGAAGTATTACTGTAAAGATTAGAGTAATTGCATGTTGCAAGTTACAGTAAAGCATATGGAACTTACTTGAAGAGGATGAATTCAAGGAAAGTAACAGGCAGCCAGGGGAACTGAAGATTTCCATGGAAGCCTATGTATATATTAGTCAAAAAGTCTTGACTGGTGTTACTTTGGATCTCTTAAATGGTTTCCAGTTACCCCATGACAATGCCCTCCTTTCTAGAACATCTCAGTTCCAGCTGTTTTCCAGTCCTCTGCGTCCCTGGGCACCTTTCAGGATAGCTGGAAGATTTTATAGTGTCATGCAGGTCAGTTTCTAGTATGGGGAGAATTTTATCCATCCACACATTGGGTGTAACAGTGTGCACAGCCCATGCATGCATTGCTTTTCCTAGTAGCTGTCGTGAAGAACATAAATTGCTTTAATACCCCTTTTAGAGATGGCAGTTTTGACTTCCAAGGTGAATGGGGCAAAGTTTCCTTAGGCGTAAACTCATGAAATTTTTACATTGTACATGCATGAAAAATAGAGAACTGCTTTCATTTTTCAGTTCAATTACAAATGAAGTCATCATCCAACAAAATACTCGTTAAACACTAAAGTTCAAAAAGGAGTGTTCATAATTCCAAATAAAAAATATTTGCCATACTTATTAAGAAATATTAAGTTACAAAAAATACTGGATTAAAACATTAATGAAGCCAAGAAAATGTAAAGAAAAGCCTTGTGTTTTGTAAGCCTGTATTTATACAGACAGTAAATCTAGCAAATTGTACTGCAAGAGAAAGCAAATGAGTACATCAATCTTAAAAAAAAAAGCCTAGAGAACTGGGACAAAAATACTTTTATATCTTGGAAAAGTGTGTAATATATCTTTAGAAAACAAAACTAAATCAGTTAAAGACAGGAAATATATGAGAGCTGGTAATGTCTAGGATTGATTACTTCGTTATATGTGATCCCTAGATCAGAAAGCAAACAGTTGACTCTAATGCTAATGATTACTTTCTCACGACTGATGGAGCTTCTTGGCAATATCACCATGGTTGTTAAAGAAACAGAGTGCTTTGGTATATTTTCCTGTAAGTTTGAACTGCTTTGTATGAGCCAAACGTTTTATTAGCTTATACATTAGTATTGTAAGGTTTCACATGAACAGTGCATATTTGTGAGTAGACATTGCCTTTGGCTGAATACAGATACAGTACAGATGAAATATGCTCAGCGAACTCTAACCCTTAACTCCCTTTGGTTTTACTTTTTATAAAAATCTCCTAAAATCTTTTGTTTGAAAGTAACTGATCCTGCACTTGTGGTAAGCTCAGTAGTGTCCGTGGTCTTGCCTTCAGTGAACTTTTGTTTGTGTTCAAACCACAACTACGTGGGAGTTTATGTTGGAAGAGCCATCCCTGAGATTTGCTTCACTGCTTTTAGGGTGGAAGCACTGCTGGATTTCATGAAGTTTTCACTTTGGTTAGAGCTGAGAATTCAAGTGTTGAAAACTCTTAAGGGCAACCAGCTTAATGCAGTTTCATACTACTATTTTAAGTTTCGCATGTATAGGATTATTAGAGGTAATAATTAGACTATGCTATTTTGAGGTGTTTTTGAGGTGTTTCTGAGATGCCAATAATAACATTTAAATTCGGGGACAGACTTTCCTGTTCAGGTTTTTTTTTTAATGCTGTAATTGGGATTTCATTTACAGTGCAAAATATCATACATTACTAAAAGCAAAGCAAACAACTAAATCCCTCTTGCAATTGCACTGAAAAGAATTAAACACAGTTTGTAGGTAAAAAGTGTAGAATTACAAGTGCTGGGCTATAGCCCAGTTTGTACTTCTGAATTTGGGCCTTACTGAAACTTCTCTGTCTGTAAATTCCAAGCAATTCTTGGACTATATTGGGTTTTGTACTATTATCTGTACTAAAACATTCCATGAGACAGAGTATCAGATTGTGACAGAAAAAGATAACTTTGCAATCTGCTGCTGATATTGTTGACAGGTGTATACCCTGCTCTTCATGATCTAACTGTCCATCCTGTTTACTAAGTGATAACACATTAAGGTGGTTTCAGTTTTGAATAGCTTGTGAATTTAGGGAACAAAAAAAACAAGATACATGTCTAAAATTTATCTGAGTAATTAAATAGTTACAGAGACTAGAAGTAGATAAAAAATTTTCATGTGCCACACACACACCAAATTGTCTCTTTCATCTTAAGTGGGAATGCTTTTAGTTTCTAATAAAGTTAATTACCAGATGCTGTCATACTTACTCCTGAGTAATTTCAGTGAGATTTCAGTTACTTAACAAGCATCGATGGAAAGTTTCTGGCTCTTGGAAATAGTCCTCATTTCAGCAGCGTTAACAATCTGAGGGATTCTGTTTTACACTTGAAAAGTATTAACTTTGCAAAAGATGAAGTAATAATTTTATGAACGTTGATGAGTCTTGGTAAGTGTGGGTTTCACTCTTGCCATGGGAAGCGACCCTGCAGTTTTACTGAGGGCTGTGTGGCTGTTTGAATGAAAGGATAACCTGTAATTAATTGCAATTATGAAGATTGTAACTTAGGACTAACAGCACTTCATCAAATTCCAAAGTGGCCCACAAAAGAGGATAAAATTAGTGCCTCAGTTTTACAGATGAAAAATGGAGGTACAAGAAGAGAAATTGTTTGCATGTGGGCATTGAGCAGGCTAGCAGCAAATTCAGAAAACAAAACTAAAGTCTTGTTTGACATTCTGGCCACCAATCCACATTGTCTAATCTATGTCATCTTTTTTTCTTGATAGGGTTACTGCAAATTGAGTTGAAGACAAGGAAAACTTGCTTTTGGCGTCATCAGAAAGGAAAACCAGATACATATCTTTCCACAATAGAAGCAATTTATTATTTTCTTGTGGACTATCATCAGGAGATTTTGAGAGAAAGCTACAAAGGACAATATGATAATCTGCTTTTTTTCTTTTCATTTATGTACACATTGATTAAAAATGCCAAATGTTTGGCACATTGATTAAAAATGTTGTGCAGGAAAAGAGTAAAGTATCTGTCTATTGGTGCATGACACTACTTTTTTTTTAATAATAATAAACTGCGCAAACATAACTGGGGTTTTTTTGGAAATAGATTGTATCCTAAATAATGGCAACAGTGTTTATCCAAAAGTGAGCTGAAGACCTCCTCCCCCACACTTGAGGTTGTAGAACTACTCAGAGGAGCAGTTGGATTAGAGTTACTGATTTGAAAACAGTTCCATTTTGCTAAATATTGCGGTACTTCAACCTACAGGCCTGGTGTGCTCACCGTTATGAGCATATTTCCTGAGAAGGGAGTGGAGGACTTGACCCCTCTTGCCATAAGGAGTGATCTCTTAACTGTAAGAAGGAGTTAGCATGCTAGCTTTTTATTGTTACTAATACTTAAGTCAGATGTTTTCTTTGTGGTTTACACAGCAATACTGATACAACTTTCATGGCATCAAAAGCTTACTGAAATGAGCAGATGGTGTTCAGTTGTGGGGAAGAGTGGCAGCAATACAAAATGAAAGAACACATTAATTGAATATGAATTACTTTCAAATTAATTCTGGAAAATTCTTCTAGTAATAAAAAAGTGGTCCCTTAGAACACTGTTATACAGTATATGATTTCTGCAGTACCATTCACGTAGTGTTACATTTAGGTTATTCTCAATTTCTTGGGTAATTTTAGACTTCTTCAAACAAATTTAGTAAAGTGTTTATTACTATTATGTGATATTATTATTTGGGGGAGCACTAACCTAATGAATGTCACTATGGCATATTGTAGGCATTAAAAAAAAAAAAAGGATGGTGGTTCTGACCACAGCATACCTGACAAGGCTTCCTTGAATTAGGCAGAGTGTGAATCTGCTCTGTTTTTTTCTTTTGCAGTAATAGAGCAAATTGGAACAGCATAGGTAAGACTTTCTGTGTGCTGATGAGAGTTTTGTTGGTAGGTGTAGCACTGCTGTCAGAGTCATCACATGTGTGAATGTAGTTTTGCCAAGCTATACCAGCAGAGCTAGTGCTGGCAGAGGTAATAGACCTGAGCTACCACTTTACAAGCAGAGTTATATGAGTATATTTTTATCATACTATAATAAAAAAATCACAGTGATAAAAATTATATTCTTAAGGTAGAAAAAAGTTTCATTGGAGGTACAACGTAAGATGGATAAATATTTCTGAAATCCTCAGAAATGTGTTACTTAAGAAAAAATATATCTTGTCAAAGTGACAAACTGAAAAATTACAATAGATTATTTTTTAAACAAAAAAATCCAAGTTTTTGTTATCACTTGCAGCATCCTCTCTAGGAGGGCACTCTCACACCTTGGTGAATATGGAAATAGTGTCTTGGAAAATACTTCAAGAAAATCTTGCTTACACAGCAATCCATACAGGCTCAAACAACTGGTTTGTACTGTGTTTTTTAATGCTTCAAGATATTGAAATCCTAATATTTATTTAACATTATCTTAGGTCATCTTTAATTGTCTTTAACAGTATCTTAGGTCATACTTCAGATTTGTTTGCTTATCTGCACAAGTAAGTGCTTATAAAAATGCTTGTCAGTGGACAACAAAAACGTTATCTCCCCATTTGCTCAATGAAAATGCTGGTTTTGTTATGAGTGCACATGAAATGTGCATGAACTATAACAGCACCACAGGAAACACAGGCTTGAAGTCAGAATGAGGGAGATAATTTTTATATCTGCCTATATATTGAGTTCATGTGCCAGGCAATGAGAAAAATCAGCAGTCATGTCTCAGTGCTATTGAAACAACGCTGCCTACTCATTTGGTTCCTATTGCTATTGAGAGGCTAGTTTGGCTTTTTTAAATGATTTATGTTATTTCCTTTGGTATGAATTTTGATAGTCTTTTGACATTTCCATCTGTTCTTGTATTTCTTAAACAAAAATTGTTGTAATATTTTTTTTAAAATCACACAAGTATAATAGCTTGAGAAGGAAACTTTCACCCACTTTAAACAAACAAAAATAAAATGAACCCACTGACCTAATGTTTTACAAGAACCAGAGAGAAAAATCTGAGGGGAGAGGGGGATTACTTCCAAGACACATTTCCCTGAAAACATGTTTTTTATTTAAGAAGCAGAGGTCAGATAAAAGCTTGTATAAGCTGTTCTTTGTTACTTTTGGAAAATAGTTTCATAAGGTGAAAAATTGTTTCCAAATTTAAATTTTGTGTACCTCACTTTATTTGAACAATGGGAATTAAGAATCTATTCCAAAAGAAAATTAGTTTTAACTCTCAGATGAGATTAATGTAGAGAAAGAATTTTAAATGTGTCACACTGTGTCCAGGAATTGGGTTCAGATTCTTTTTCTTCCAGTGAAACCTCAGTGTAATGCAAGAGCCATTTGTTATACCAAGGGACAGAGGCACACCTAATATCTGTAATTTGTTATGGTCTGTTGGTATTCCTCTGATAACCTTTTATAGGGGCAAGAAGGAGGTTGTTGTCACTTCTGCTGCAAATCTGTCCTGTCTGAGCCGCAGCTGTAGTTCCCCCTTATCTCATAAATATAAAAATATTTAAATCCTCTGTTTAATTTTGAAGTTGATCTAAGAAGCCAAACCAAGTCATCTATCTCACATTGAAAGCATCTGAGTACCACTGATACATTTTCCCAGCTTTGAGACTGAAGAAAACTTTTGTTGCACTAAACGAAAGCGATCAAGTGGTTAATCCTTTCAAGTGCAATTAGCAGCACTGACCTCCGTGTTCCTTAAAGTGAGGGTCATGGGGAGGTGAAGGCCAGTTCTGGGCCCTTTCTTTCAGATCAGAATACCCCTTCACTATCTCTTTTTCCAAAAACATCAGAGACCATGAGAGAAAAACAGGCTTCTGCTTCCATTAGCAGTAACTTAAACAGCCATAAGTTAAAGGGGGAGGAAAAGGAAGAGCATCTCTATCTCCTCTCACAACAGAAGACATCTGGTCTGTGGGGAGGCCCCAGATAACAAAGAACCTGTCAGTGCAAACCTCCGCGATGTGTTCAGAGAACCATTTTACCTGCATTCTGGCTCATTCATTTCCTGCCACTGAAGCCATCTGCTTTTGCTTATTGTGGGTATTTTTGTTCTTTGGCCAGGAGCATGAAGTGGCTTCACTTCAGCATGCCTGTAAGCTTGGTCAGAGGGAGTATTTAATCCTTTTCTCAAAATGAATAAGAGAGGGAGCTGCTGCAAAAAACAATTCCTATCCTGGAAGGTAGCAGAAATGTCATCCAAACTGAGGTTGAATCAAGGGTCATGTCAGTCCATGGGGTAAAGATACATTGAGATTGAAAAGAGATGCCAACTTGGAATCTACAGCACAACCTCCCAAAGCACTTGTAATCTTACCTGATTTAAATCCTTTGCTACTGCTTCTTGCAATTTTTGAGCCCATGTGGTTTTCCACATAGTCTTCTTCAGGCCCTATTGCAGAGTATTACAAGGATCTTTTCTTACCTTTCCCTTGCACTGAGTTTAAGTATTTTGCCTGAATATTTTAAAAATCAGTCGACATAAATGATGGTTATAGCATACTTGTATAAAATGTAACATGATATGAAAATCCATTCTACCTGTCCCTGCCTTTAAAAGTGCCAAAAGAAGAAGGGAGGGAAACTTCCTATTAATTTCCCATTGTTTACTATAATGCAGTTAATACTGCATTACCTGGTACCTGGTACCATTAACTTGTGTCTCAGAGTATTATGGGACACAAAAGTTAACAGTGATTGCAATACACTTGCAACAGGAAGGCTTTTCCACCAAGATTAAAATATGCGGCAGTTAAATCCCTGATCTACTGATACCAGAATATGAGATCACCTACTAAGGCACTGAAGGACTGAACATAGTTTCTAAACTGTTATTCCTTGTCTTGAGGGACACCATTGTAGTAAAATGGCAGTGCTGTCATTAAGAATGTTAATTGTGACTAGTGAAACTTAGTAATACCAACATTTAAAAGAAGTGTTTATATGAAAAATCTACCACATTCTTCCTGTTCACTTGGGAAAGATAACACATGGCTGCCATTTTATGGACTCTGAAGAGAAATGAGATGCTGTCCAATTTTGAAAGCAATGTATCACATTAAAGTAAAACCACTCATAATGGTGCGATTTCTTCACCACTATCTGCGAGAATAAATTCAAATAGTTCTGAAGTTCCAAAGCAAGAGGTGGGAAGTAGTTCTCTAATGCAAAACAGACAGCAGACTTTGTATTTTCACCTCATGGAAAGTGGAAATTTTTGTCTAACTTTAGCAATCCTGATGCGGTTACCACATGATTTTACTGCTGACTTCTCAGACCACTGGTGTTGCAATAGGATGTTTAGAAACATACCACAGAAGAGTGAACAGAAGAGAATGTGCCACACCAACATAGCCCAGACTGAGTCCTGCTCCACCTCTGATCCTGTGCACTGAGCTTCCATTACCTGTAAAGTTAATTTCTGCCTCTGAATAAAAGTGTCTATATATGAAACTGGGCCCATAAGCCAGTTGAACTGGCATGAAATCTAAAAGCTTTAGTACAACTGCTGAAATGATTTCTTTTGGAGATGGATGCTAATGAACTAAAGAGAATCAAACTCTTCTAAATTTAAAAAAGCATCCCTATTGTGTTTTATACAGAAGAACAATACTTTGGGTTCCAGCAAAAGAAGTTTGCTCAAGCTGAAACAGCTTTCATTTCAAATGCTGCTCCTAATGCTAAACAAAACTTCTGTATTTCAGGAACATCATAATGTTTTATTTCTTTAAAACAAATTTTGTGAGGTTTCAGTTCCATTACTAAATTGTTTGCCAAATGCAGCATGAATTTCAGCTGACCTAGTATTTTCTAGTGATTAGTCTATGCAGCTGAAACATGTCATATAGTTTTCTGTTCACAAGTTTCCTTTGGGCAGAATCAATGCTACAGTTTTGGTTTTTTTCATATTTACAGCAGAAGAGGAAGCAAATTGATAAAGCTTCAATTGTCAGAAATGTCATGTGATGCACCTCAGTCTACTTGAAGCAGTTGGATCATGTTACTTCCTCATTAAACCTCACACGTGTCTGAGTGTGGTTACAATATTGGCTTTGATCTGCATACCTGTGTTGGTTAAGGATACAAAAGTGCTTGCATTCTATTCTATCATGACTGTGTTGGCAAAAAATATAACATAGAAACTTTTACATCACCAAAATCTTCCTCTTTTCCTTGAATATGGCTTACTTTATCTGGGAAACTGGTTTAAAATCAATGCCTGAAGCAGCTATCAGGGAATTTGCCAACAAAATTATCACGCTGAAATCTTGAATGCAGCATGCTCTCTAAGGTAGGCATAGCCCAGCTGATTTTGCTCATTTTAAAAGGAGAATTCATTGAAAAAAGAATAGAGCAAGAAACAAAAAAAAAAAGCTTGAATTTTTTTAAGCCCATGAAAACTAACACAGAAGATTCAAGCAATCAAGGTAACATGCAATACTTCAGCTGTTCCAACATATGGACAGTCCAGTGGCAATAGCCAGGATTTGTTTTTCCAGGCCTCTGCAAAGTTCTGCCCTCTTTGTATAGGCAGTGGTCATTTTCAGCTAAACATGTGCCTATGTATTTTCATCTTGTGAAGCATTGATTTAGAAAAGACATTTCTTGTTTATATCTCTATAAGTTGGCAATTTTCTTGCGAGAAGTTAACATACCATAACTAACACTGTACTAAACTCTGTCAATGTCTTTTAGCACCTTGTTTGGTTTTCCAGAGCTCCAGTATTGGCATGCTACTGATAACAGAATTGGGATCTTCCTGTGCTGCTGAGTTTACTGTGTCATTTGCACCAATGACCAGAGCCAAGTCTGTATCTCAGACAAAAAGGAAATATATTACAAAATGTGTTATTTTGAAAGGAAAAGCCACTGCTTCAAGTTATCAAGATAACACCAAAGCTCATTAATCAAGCATACAATAAATGATGACAGTTTGTTGTTTCATCTGAATGAAAAAATTAAATCCATCTGTTGGTGTTCAAACCTAGAATTCAATCTTGGCAGTTTCATGTGCTAATGAAAACTATTTAAAAAAATTTCATGCATTCTCTATGCAAGATACCATAAAAATAAATACTCCTAAGACTTAAGAGGCAGTGTTATGCAAGGCCCTGGTGAGGTCACTAAATAGAGCACATGTGTGGAATCTGAGGATGACGTGCATTATGCTATACCACATAGTATATTTCAAAACTGCTCACTTACAGGTCAGGCCTACAGTCTCTGTTGTGTTCAGCTCCTCAGTTCCTTGGCTCTGCATGCAGGAAGCACTCCATTTACACCCATCCATTGTAGCACAGGAATTAACAGTTTAGTAATTCAAGAGATTCCACCACTTAAGATAGTAGAACACAGGTCAGAAAATTGCTAATAATTCCTAAAACCTCTAGCCACAGTGGTCATGAATGGTGTATTTCTAGAGTAACTCTACTGATAAAAATACAGGGTTTAGTTTAGAGCTTTAGCACCAGCAGTATCAAATAGATTTCCCTTATCCTCATCATGCTCATTGAATCCTTCAAGGAACTCTTAATGGGCTTGTGAAATACAACATCTGCACAAGCAGCACTAATTCCTCTGTTGAACATACCCATATGCCTACCAATATATTTTTTTCAAGTTGTTCACAGTTTGCCCAGTAAAGTGAAGCTTAATGGTCTGTACATCTGTTCAGTCTCCTAGAGTCTGTATTAAAATCAGCACCACGTTACAGCTTCCATTTCCCTTGACTTTTCTAACCTCAGGGCTGGCTATGCCTCCCAGGAGCCTGGCAACCAGAGAAGGATGCTTGGCTGTAGCAATTTTCTATCTTCTGTAACAGCCCTCCCAGCAACTGAGGTGCATGAGCCAAAGGAATTTAGTGTTCTGTTACATGGAGAACAACATCCAGGTCTAGGGCAACCATAGGTTTACTCTGAGCATAGAAGGGAATAATAGCAGTCTAATACAGAAGTATCTGATTTCCCTGCTGATTCCAAGTTCCTAAAACACATGCAAATGTAATGTCAACAAATTTACAGCATCAGATACATCAACACAAACAGATTGTCCTCATTGACAGCAACGAAGCTACACTTATTTCAGATATTTATGAAACATAGATACATAATCTTGTCTTTCCAATCTGAGTTTACAGGATAAACAGTGAGTCAAATATTTTAAGATTGTCAGCTGAAAACATTTGACATGGAGTCTTCTAGAAGCAGTAAATTCAATCTCCCATGGTACTAAACTTAGCTTACAAATCTTCCTGTATGAGCTATCACCTGCATAGCTGCTTAGAACAAAATCATCTTGTTTGACTCCCATCCATTAAAGCTGGGTCCAGCGATGCAAAGCAGCTT
Source organism: Entomyzon cyanotis (assembly GCA_024500445.1). NCBI lineage: Eukaryota > Metazoa > Chordata > Aves > Passeriformes > Meliphagidae > Entomyzon > Entomyzon cyanotis. The sequence goes on from JAKEPQ010001010.1 coordinate 10,321,576, forward strand.
TAAACCAGATAAAGCAGTGAAGAACTCTTCTGTGAAGGAAATATGGTCACTGCAAGGTGAATCGAAGATCTGAAAAGGTGCTGTTGAAATTACCAGATCTCCACCTGTCAGTGACCTATATAGTCTCTAGTCTAATAGTTAGGAGCCTCAGAAAGAAGTGAAAGGCAGAGGCAGTATAGAGCCATCTTTGCCTTTCTTCCTGATGCTGCAGCTCATATGCATCTCCAGAGAAGTTATCAGAGCTCTTATAGCCTTCCTTACTTAAGCAGTGTGGAACACAATAGGAAAGATTTGCCATCCTCGCAAACTTGGGACTTATAAAAAAAAAATCCAAAAGAGACAATTGAGTGAAAATTAAAACCATAAATCATTAACATCCTAAACACAGATTTTTTTTTTTAATGTGTATATTTGTAACAATGCAGCATTCTACTTGGAATACACTATTTTATTACAAGTAAAGCCCCTGACCTTTTTAAAAATAATTTCTTTCATCTTCAGGGGAAGAGTATATCAACATCTTGACTAATAACAAATTTCTAGGACATTGAGTGTTTTCTGTTGGATTTTTTTAATGTGACTATACAAAATGAACTGCACTTAGCATTATTTTATACAGCAGCCTGCTCTGCTGGGGGAGTTTGGCATTTCTCTTCCTTTTTTTCCATATCCCTCTCCTTTCAGAGGCCCCTCATCATGATGACCCATTCATTTGGCTACAGGCTGCATGCAGCTGCCTCTGAAAGAAGCCAACTGTATTCTTGGGTCAGCTGGAGAAGTCAGCTTGATTACAGCTGTAGGGATATCCAGCACTTCCAATGCCTGTAACTTAAGGCACAGAAGACCCAGGCTTTCCCCTCAGGTTTCAGCAGAGGTGCAGAATATATCAGCTGGCTACATAGCAAGTGCTCAATTGCTTCAGGCAATCCAGTGTATAAAAACTATTATATTTAAGGATATTCTGCTACATAATTTGGAACCATTGTCTTTTGTTCACATGCCTTCATAGGCATTTGCAATTTTTTATAATGAAAGAGGAATGATTAGCTGGCACATCTCAGCTTAGTGGCTTATGCTGTCCTGTAGATGGGATGTATGAAAATTGAATGTTTCCTGATTTCCATTAATATTTTCCATGTATAGTTATCCTACAGAAATAAAACTGTCCTGAAATAACATGGCACAAACTTTATTGTTATTGTTGCAATCGAAAATGAATGTTGGCCAAAGCTTGCCATTCTTAGAGAAATCTCAGGCTGAATAGCTGATTACCCTGCATAAATCTTGGCAGTGCTGGGTTACCCATTTTTAGGAAAAGCAAGTTTGGGGATTTTTTTTAATGAGAATTAACACAATGAGGGAGGCCCAGTGAAGTTACTTCAGTGACTTCATCTCATATTTCTTTGCTATAAACCAGTACTATTCAAAGGGTAAAAAACCAAAACCATTTAGGTTTGTGTCCAATTCTTTGCATTTCCACTATCCCCAGTCCTGTACTGAAGGCCTTCATTATTTTTTAAGATGAGGAAAACTCCTAGAAGAGTTCACAGATATCAAGTGAGTCATTGTTCATTAAGGTCTAACCATAAAGAACAGGACAGGCTTGCATTGGAAGTGGAATATACATCAGTTGCAAAACCCCAAAATTCCAGGATATGACAAATAGTGTAAACCTGATGAAATTAGTCTTAGGGCCTTGATTAACCCTTTTGCCTTATGCTGTATCATTACAGAAGAATGAACACTACAGCATTACCAAGGTGTATGCTGTGAAGTTGACTAATGATGGTAAAGGTCTGTATTTATGGGCAAAACCAAGAAAAGAATGACTGCTAACATCAGATGAGATACAGATGGCATATAAAGGAGAGAAGAGGTATTTAACAATTTTAGTATTTGGATTACAAGTGTGAATTGGATAGATTCAAAGGAAGCGGAAACAAGATTTTGACTTGATTAATGTGAAATGAACAGTGAAATATTCAGTGTTACTCAAGACCTGCGGTAGCTTGGAAAGCCTACTGTTGAGTAATTAGAACAGCAAATATCTGAACTCTCATCCAGGGTAATGATAGATTCAGACTCTTTTATCAATTCAATAGCTTGGTCTAATTCAGCTTCAGTGCAAATTCCAACAATTTCCACAGGTTTCCTTCCTGCTGTAGATGCTGTGCCATGTCCACCTAAATGTGACATTTGGCAAAGATCAGGCCTAAATGTGAATACAGCAAATGAGCACATCGGTCAAAACAACAGTTCCAAGTCCATTAAAAGAATCCCAAAATAAATAGTTCATTTGTTCATTCGCTGTAAGTTCCTATGTAGTTTGTTTGGGATGTCAGACTGCATTATTCTTCAGCTCATTGACGTTTACTTTAACAAGCTGTGAAGCTGATACAGAAATGGTTCAACAGTTCAATTTTTTTTTTTTTTAAGCTTCAGGATCTCACTTGGCGTAAAAAATCACATTTCAAACAGATTTTCAGATATGCTTTGGAGAAAACTCTGTTTTTCAGACATTTTTGAACAATTTCTCTTCTCCCCCCTAAACTACCTTAATATTTTTCGCTAGTGAAACAAAGATGTTCTTTGTTTAAATAACATTTCCCATCCTGCATGTTATGAAACAGCACATTTCGCATTTCCTCAAAGCCAGTTGCTGGGTGAGATCTTTCAGCAAAGGCCATTCAGTGTTTTATAAAATATTAACTTACATGGTTGGTTTCACGAGTAAATCACATTGCTGTTACTGTTTTTTCTGGTTGTTTTTAAAGTTCAGTTGCCAGATTTAGTGTACTAGGAACTGTTTACATACAGAAGGGCTAGAACTTGGACAAAGCTATACAAATTCTCTTCTGGCATAAGATCACTTCAATCGGAAGGAATCAACTGTCTCAAGGCCAGTGGTTTGTACTCCATGCCAACATGTGAGTGCCAGTCACAACCCAGTGTGTGACCAGCCAGAATTGAGCTGATGGCACACTCACACTGTTCAGTGAAGTGCCACGTGGAAGTGCTTGAGCTATGGGTAAAAGGGCTATTAAAAAGCAGGGTAAAAATGAGGAAGAGCTCTCCTAGCACTTATGTATTGCTTGCAATCCTTCAGTTGGCTGAATCTATCTCTATAGTGTTATACATCATGCAACCCAGACATATTTTGATTTCTTTGCTGTCATTGGCATTTTAGGAGTTTGTTTGCCAAATTTTAATTCTAGAAAACCCACCAGGCATCTATATCCAGTTGTCATAACTTGTCATTTTTTATACAACCAGTATGAGCAAAATTCTGTCAGAGAGCCAGTCCAGTAATCCAATCTCCTGCAACATCTTATTTGTAAAATTTTCCAAAGTAGATGCCTTTGTCTTTTTTCATACAGAAAAGAGGACAAACTAGTGGAATTTCCTTACCACACACACAGTGCATGACAGAATAGCTCCATCCAGAGGAACTAATCAAGATACCCACAACTGTCAAGACTGGTGTCAAGAAGAAAACCTTCTGCACACAAGGCTCAGCCAGAGTAACTGTTTGGTATTTGAGTAACAGGCATAGCTGCTCCACCTCCAGCTGTCAGTCCCTGAAATCTAGTATACACCATACAAGGGAAATAAAAATTGAATTAATATTTCAAGAAATTATATCATTCCTAAAACATTTACTAAGTGAAACAAAAGCAAATAAAAGTTCATTCAATTACCCAGTTAGCAGAAGATTGTTACCTGTGACCACTATTGGGTTTGTTCACATAAGCAAATGTGCCTTTAGGATTTTTGCTCAAAGATTATACAGGCATAATAGGAGCTGACATCATTTGTTACTTTGCAGGACAAGACCCTTACTGTCTTATTTCTTTCCAAAACTAGTCCACAGTTACAGCAATGGCTAGGATTACATATACATTTGACTAGATAAACATCCACAGCTTATTTTACAGCACTGCTGCTGGCTAGAAAGTTTTGGATCCCTGCAGCGTGGTTTGTGGGATCCCACAAGGTCTTGCAGACTTGTTAAGGAATTTCTATAGGGCTAGATAAACATTCTGCAGAATGCTTTGTTGATTCCTCATAGTTTATGCCAATTTTTTTCTGTTAACATGCAAGACTGCTTTGTGGAGAGTATTCAGCAAGTGCTGGATGTGCGTGCAAAAAACTTACATTCGCAGTGAAATGGTTCAAGAGTTACTCTCTTGGGACTTTTACCATAATTGAAGAGAGTCCTGTAAGTCCAAGACTGCATACTAATCCAGGGGTGCAGCTTGGACCCAATGCAAAAATTGACCATACTAGACATGGAAGTTGTCAGCAAGCCAGCTAGTGGTGCCCAAATAGGAAACTGTGCTGACTTCAGCACACCTGGAGGTGAGCATGGCTGCTCTAATGCTGTATTGCCTTTAGCACTATTTTAAATATATTTTTAATGCTAAATCACTAGAAAGTAAGACAGGCTACAGTGCAGAATAAAAATAGCAGAGCTACTTGGTGATTAGTTTAGCTGAAAGATCCACCAATCTCAGGTAGAAGACAAAAATTAGGAATTTTTTTGGAAGGAATTCTCAGAAATGGAAGTGCTCCAGCTCCTTTTCATGTCATAGTCTTTGACTCCTTCTATATCAGCCTTGTTAATTATGAGAAAACAAAAGCAGTTTGATATGTTTGCTTTGTAATATCAAATAGGAGAGCAGTTACGGAGAACACAAACTTTCAATGGCTGTATAACTTCACAGTAGGAAGTAATTGCTACTTAGGGATCTAAAAAATCTCTTACTACAATTCCTCTAGCCAACGGTTGTTCACATGAGTCTCTTAAGAGTAAAGCTCTATGGAGTCTAAGTCAGATTCTCAGTTAAACCAACATTGTTTAGCAAATCCAGAAAAAAACCAAAAATCCTTGAGACCAACATCAACATCTCTCCCAATCAACACAAAAGCCAAAGTCACTAACCTCCTTTTTCTTCTGTTCCATTCCTACCAAATTTATTATGCTAAATTGTTTAAGACTGCTTCCCTCCCCTTGTAAAGGGCCTAAGATAATTATCCCCCAGCTCCTCCTAGGATCCAACTGCATTTTGAGGAAAACATAAAAGGGCATCTAGTGAACTGCATTTTAATTTCATATGACAGACTACAATAAAGAGTACCCAGCAATTTTATAAGAGTCACTAAAGAAGCACTGAGAGCTACACCCCAATACAGTGCCCAGATGTGCCACAATTTTGAGAACGTTGGCAGAATGGTGAACATTAAGGTGTGGGTATTCAATTCCATACTTGGCAATTCATGTAAGAGTTTCTGCTGCCAAACCAACCAGACTGTGAAATGCAGCTACAGGCTGAGGAAGGTCAGAGATTTCAGTTCATTTTGCAATGGTAAGACCTGCAAAATTAAATTATTTTGATCCAAAATAAAATATTACATTGTGTTTCATACTCAGAGCATAAACAGACCATTGAGCAAGAAAGGACTGTTTACTTATGTTGTTTTCCTCTTCATACAATGAATTAGAAATATAATAGTTATAGGAAATTTTAACCTAATTTAAGTCTTTTCCAAAAATACATTGCTAGAACATTTTGGGATGACAACTTGTAAGAAACAGAGCCAGAACAGCTCCTTTGAAGCCACTGTTTCTCAAGTATGGGAGAGAGTTGTGTGGATGTACCCGCCAGAGTTTCCAAGCACATTTTGCCTACAGAGAATCAAGGCAGGCAAAATGGCTCTGGATGCATTAGAAGACTGCCACAAGCTAGGTGACAAACTGGCAGAGCAGTGCCTTCCCCTCTTCTCTCTCACCAAGTTTCAGGCTCAACTTTTGAGAATTTCTATTTGCCTTCACAGTATTGGATACAAAATCCTCCTTAACAAATCAGCATTAAAACTGAATTAAAATTTTCGAACGTTTCCTTTCCCATAAATTTATTGTAATTTAGATCAACTGAGGCAGTTGGTAAATTCATAACAAGGAAATTGTTTCATGTGAGAAAACAAATGGGGAAATGAGAAATTACAAAAACATCTAACTACATTAGTGCTTTTTGAAACATTAATTTTTCATTTCAGAACAGTATTTGATTTGAACAAAACAAACTTTTTATACACAATTAAGATCTTTCACCCCTTAGATAGAAGTGTCACCTTTAGGAATTCATGTTTTCATAGTATATATTTTCCTATCCTCTCAAATAATAGTAAAATTATCAATAACAAGGATGCTATGGATTGAGCACATTAACTTGCAAGAAGTGTACACACCCATTGTGCCACCCAGAATTTCTGCTGAAGATTTCAGTGCTTCTACTGCTGCTTGCTCCTAAAGCTTTGACATCTCAGTCCTACCAGGGGTATTCCCAAATCCAGAAGTGTTCTGACTAGACAGCCCTGCCATCCCTCTTGCACAGCACACAACTGAGCTGAAATACATGAGGTGAAAAAAACCAAAACACAAAAATCAAAGGAAAAAATCAAACATGTAGTATTAATGTACTTCATACTATTTTATAATTTCCAGGAGGACTTAGAACAAATAGTTTATCTTTAAAGATGAGAAAGATTTCTTCTCTGTTTGTTATTGCAAGTGAATATCCGTTTCTGATTATTCAACTTCTGCATATTCCTCTCTTAACATTTTCTGCTTTCTGTATTTTTTGACACCAATCCACCAAGCAACTATGAAACTAATTAGCATCCCAGCAATTCAGCTCCAGTATCCATTGACATATATTTGAGTACATGTTTTCAATTATCATCAACACTGATGTATTGTTTTCTAATATTAGTTTAAAATGCCTCAATTACTGCCTTAGTCTTTATTGTTTTCAGACATATTTCTTAATATATTATAGAAAAATACTTAGCACATTAATTTAAGCTGAAAGATGAAAAAATCACCTTTGCTAAATTAGTCCTGCCCTGCACTGTGCTTATTTTAAAATGTTTTGGCCATTATATTCTTCATGGGTAAAAGTTTTATATTTTATAAAGGTAAATACAAAGTCCTGATTCTCTCACATTTTGATTTTAGATACTTTGATATAAAAAATGCTCTGAAATTCCTACATGATCTCATTTAGTAAACACATAGTCATCCATCTGATATTTAAAGAGCACATGGTGACTTAATTTTAAATAATAAACTGTCTCTTTTAACCTACATCACTGAATGAGTTGAAAGTATGATCTAAAACAATACAGTCAGAAAAATCCATAATGCTCAAATCATAACAGACAGATATAAGTGTTCAACAACATTTTTGGAACATTTGGAAAGGCCAAAGACCATGTGTTGGCTGGTATCTGCAAGAAATATTTATGAGCTTTTCAGAGTCTGAGCCCAAAGGCTTCAAGCTGACAGAAGGGAAACTGTCACATAAGGATATGAACAATCCTGAGATGGAGCAAGTTTATAGATATTGTAGCCTAAGGAAATCTGGGGTTAAACAGAATAGCTGTATGACTGTATCGCTGTGGCTTTTACAATGGCCTGTGGAAAGGATGCAACATAAGAAGCAACACAAATTTCCCAGAATGCCTCTAAAGTACTCTTTCATGAGACAACTAAAAAAAATAAGCTACAGTGATTTTACACATTATCTTTAAGGAGCAACAGTTCAGGTCTAATTACTGACAGATTGCTGTCTTCCCAAAATAATTCCTTTCTCTGTCTTTAGTAAAGATGAATACCAGTTATCTTCTACCTCTAATAAGAAATATCTCAGTTTTAATAAGTTCTGAACAACACAGAAAGAAATAGCAATATCACCCAATAGAGGGTGGATTTAAAAATAGCAAATAAAATAAATATGGTCTCTCCTGATAAACTCTCAACTAGCTAGAGATTGGTACCTCAGCAAATGATTTAAGTTCTTTGATGAATTTTGCTGCTTTTGTAACTGACTGAACATTACAGAACTGGAAATGCAGAACTGTTTTGTCTTGAATGAAACACAGCACAGTCAAAGGAATATGCTCAAATTAGGACAGTAGAAAACAAAAAGGCTATAAAATTGTTTCCCTGGCCCTAGGGATAACAGATTCCATGATCTAATGAAGAAGGATGACAAATATTTGCCCATATAAGTGAATGGCTTTCCTAGAGGGTTGTTTTCCAAGAGGGCCTGATTCTGCACATACCCCTTGTTCCTCACTGCTTGTAGCACTAATATTTCATGCAGCATCCAGAGCTTTACTTGCTCCTATTACTCACTTCCTAGCCAAGACCACCCTCCTAGCTTTGGGGGTTACTTCGCTATTGAACAAATTCTACCTTTGTTTTTCTTTGAGAGCTACAGAACTTCATGCTAGATTATGTTATTATCTAATTTATCTGCTTTTCCCAGTCTTGTGTTTTGAAAACTACCCTGTAATCTTTAATGTGTCAATAACCTTTCATCTTCCATTAAACAGAACCCATTCTGCTATTGTGAGCTCCATCTATTCCACAGGTTTCCCAGCTCTTTCTTTTCTGTGGTTGCAGACTTTGTCTCTACACGCAGTTTTGGGGAGTATTTTAGAGAAATGCTAGAATGGAGTTTCTTATCTTTAATTGCTGAAAATACAGACTTGTGATTCAGGGCCTTTTTTACATCCACAGTGGAGTCCTAATCAGTATGACAAACCTACCCCCAGATGTAAGATTTAACCCAGTAACTTCATCAGCTGATGACACACTCTCCTTTTTTGGAGATATATTCCTTTTTTAACTGCTCAGGCAGAAAGGAGCTGGTCCTATGCAGAAGAAAAAGCAAAGGGTATACACAGACATACCTGAGGTTGTATCAAAATTTCTCACCACTCCTTCTCACTATTATCATTAATTCTGTTAAACTTTTTCTTCTTTCGTGACCTTATCACTCACAAAATGATGTATATTTACGGTAGAAACCATGGGTATAAACATGAAGTTGATGCTTATGTTGGTATTCCTATATGATCATTTTACAATCCTTTGGTTGCCAGTAAAATCTTTGTCCATAAATATGCACCATGAATTTAAAGTAAATAGGAAAAAAACCCCATCATTTAATGCCAGGAGCAAAAGTTTTGAGGCAGGAACTCAGAAATTCTAATGTCATTTGTAATTCCCTTTGGGTAAGTCATTAACATTGTTTTGATTTCATATAGGTCCCTTCTAATGAAATTGAACTCAAATCTGTCAGTGAAGCATATGAGAGAAGAATGCAGCAGACAATACACTTGGCAATAATAAATACAATTTCTGGTATGAGAGGCAAATGAAGGCCAGGTGTGACTCCCTGGGTAGTGTGATAACCACTATTCCAAGCAAGAATAAATCTGGTCACTATTTGATTAAAAAAAAGATTGGGAGAAACAAGCATCAGTCCTAAAATACCTGCCAAAGCTATAAAGAAAAAACTATGCTCTCAGAAGAGTAAAAAAGCACTTTCCTTTATTAATCATAAAATAAAAACAGGCGTAGAACCCAAACCCTACTTCCACAGAAGTTGTGTCACAAACACCCATGATAGCAGAAGGCATTTCCTGCTCATGCTTTTGCATGCATAACTTGTATACATTGTTTTTGCCAGAAAACTAATTTGGAATAATAGACTCTTGGCCAACGTGAGAACAAAGCGTGTACCCCAGGATTCGCAGATGCACGTGGGACTACCAAACTAAATTTATGAAATAAAAAATATTCCACTTGGGCAAATATGGAGAAATGGTTCCCCAAAAAACCTCCAAAATTAAGTATGTCATAAATTCCCCAGTGGCTTTTCACAACCTTTACTGCATTAGTAGAAATACAGACCACAGTGTAGCATCTGAACATTGTTAAAAGATGCAGACCACACAAAGAGTTCAACAATACTTCCTTGGGAGAAAATATTATTGCTTCCAGTACTAGTCTCTTTGACCATATGTGTTAGTGGTTTAAGGAAATGTTTCTCCCTCTTTAGGAAAAGACTAGATCATTTCATTAATCCAAGATAATATGGTATTCTACTCGGAGACATATTTTGTCATCACTCGCACTAGCTTTTGTTAAATATACCCAAGTAAGCTCTGAGCAAATCATTGTACAGAATGAATTTCTCTGATCAAGACAAAGCCCAAAATAGCAAAATATTCCAAACTCACTCTTAGAAATGACAGGAGTTTAATTTTCACTTGTCCTGTCATTTTAGAAAGTTTTTAACAAAAACTTTTAAAATTATATCCAAAATTGCCCACTGTTAATCAAGGAAAATAGATCTTCAAACAAGGTTGGTAATTTGGACAAAACATGGTGAGTCCATGACCCTGGGAGAAGACAGTAAGGGAGGACTTTAGGCAGCTGTACAAAGTTTGGTTAAGGAATGAGTGAAACAGACTTCCTTCTCTGTGCTCTTCCTTTAAAATCAACTTTCCATACTGCCAGAATTTGCTTTCCTTGAATTAATAGGTATTTCTGCTGTTACTCATTCACCTTGAACAGGAGCCTTGAAGGTAGTGAACCCTTGCAAAGCTGTGCTATATATATCTTTTTCTGTTATCATTTGCATTATTCTTTCATTCCATCATTATTTTTAATGTTAAGTGCATAACAATCTTGTTTATGAGAAAAATACTCTTGAACATAATCAAAACCTTGCTATATGATTCATTTTTCCATTCCATACGTGTATTTCAACACAGATAATGACATCTGGGGTTATGCAGTACACAAAGGCCCTGATCCAACAGCTTTTGAGAACAGTCTATGTTCATTTCAATTGGCCCTGGATTAGGTCCCTAACCTATAATATATTGGCTCTTTATTTCATACATAATTAATATCAGAGTTAATTTATTGGTAACAAAAGGCATCACCAAGGACCCTGAAAAGTGAATTTTTAGCCTTTCCTTTAACTGGAAAGCAAGATGAAGTGTTAGCAAACCTGACTTACCACTGTCTGCAGGTTTTCAGTGTTAGTCCACACTAACATCTTTCAGCAGATCACTTAATTTTTACATAATTATTCCTAGCATGGCTCATCATTAAAATGCCAACTGGTAACAAGAAATATAGATAAATTCTCTTGTACTTCTTATATCAATTCCAATTCTGGTCAAAATTTTCCTAGATTATAAGGATATTACTCTGCCCAATCTTGTGGTAATTATTGGTTTTTTAATAGAAAAGGGCACTATCCCTGGGCAAGATTACTGAAATAATACTTTACATCTTCCTATTGCAGAACAGAACAATCATTATGATGGATTCCTATTTTATCTTACCTTTCTTTATATTATGGGCTGACTGTTTCAGCAAAGTTCTGTTGTGATGACTCGTTTATCCTTCTGAAATTACTGGGATTACTCACATGAGTAAATAAAATGGGATTTGGCCTTTCCTTATACTAATTACTGTAACCCTTGATCTGCAAAATAGCACCAACCACTGAATGCAGTCAGTTGTAAAAAACAACTTTGTGTTCTTACTAAACCAATTTCGGCCTGATTTATTTCAGATGTAATACACTTACCACTGAAGGGGGAAGAACAACAATCAAACAAAAAATTCAAGAAAGACACAAATCAAACACAAAAAAAGCACAGGAAACAAACATTAAAAAAGATAACCTTCCTAAATCCTAGACTGTGCTCCTTGAGAGCTTAACATGAATATGCTTCTCTTTACAAATATTTCCTCAGCTGAAAAGTAAATCCAGTCTGCCAATATGTAAATATTTAGCATGACTGTGCTTTGGTTTAACGCTACCTGCAGGCAAATATGGATTCCTGTCAATCTTCAATTCCCCACAACTACAGAAATTAATTTTTCTTCTTATCTACGTCCAAAATAAACTTGACTGAAAAAGAATCAGTTTATCTCAAGAAACATCTTGCATATAGAAAATTGCAGTCAGCACACAAGTAATATCAGTTTTCACAGATCTTAAGGCTGTCTCCTAATTTAACTAGTATATCTAGCTCCTTTTCTCCTCCAAAATAAAGGGCTGAAGGAAGGCATGAGGGCTGCTGCTGTTATAATGTAGACTACATAGGGAATAGCCTAATGATGTCATATCAGGGTTGAAATATGTTTGATATTCTCAGGCTCATTTCAAAAGAAAACCATTGTATCTTTATAAGTAGCAATACTCCACCTCTCCTGACCTTGAGGCAAAGATGTACCAAGTGTCACCAGACCATTTGGCCTTTGAAGTATTTGCACTGCTTGAAGTCCTTTTGTGTATCACACACAGCTCACCTATTCCTACTTACCAGCTCCTTTGTTCAATACGTGTTCATTTGAGTCCATAAACTTTAGCCCTTGAAGTTCCATTGCTAAAGCAGAGCTGAGTAGCTCAGGAGATGGGCTGATTCTCAAAACACATCCTTTAAAAACACGAGTTTAAAGGACAGCAGTGATTTTAGAGTATCGACATTTTTATAATTCTTTTTGCCCCCATATTTTACTGCTGGAAACAAGCAAGAAATTCCCTTCCCAACGTTATGAGTAGACATTGAATGATAACGTTTCCTCAGAATGACTAAACTCCTGAATAAAATCACTGCTTTCAGACAACACATTTTATACGTTTTTTATCAAAAATGTTGAAGTAGTGTTGAAACTCACCTTTATTACCCAAATTCCTCTAATGACATGATCAATAGTCCCATAATCTAAATCGTCCTTTTGTTCAAAGGGAAAATACTCTTTCTCAGGAGAAACAGCTTTAATAATTTCAAGATGTTGCTGGAAAAAAGGCTACTGGCTTGAGTAGCCATTCTACTTGGCAAGTGCTTGTAACCAGTGTTCACCACACCCTGATGGGAAAGCAAAATAAATAGTTGTCAAAGCTTTCATGTGTTGGAAACTTTTCACATGTTCTCCACAGATCTGATGCCTGCTTTATACATGCTAGTAAATCAAATTTGCATATTACTACAGACATGAGTTACTAAAGCTTTCTTTTACAAGTTAAGGTTTCTGTGTAAAACTAATAGCTTACTCTGATGCATGACCAAAGAAAGTCAGCAATTTTGTCAGGAAGCCAGAGATTAAATGAGCTGGGAGGCCAGTCAGGGAACTGGTTACAAAACCATATGGTGCTTATTTTTGAGAATAAGAAATCAAGTACTTCTTCAAATGTGAAAACACCTCATGATTGTCTGATAAGAATCCCATTGCACAATGTGTTTCACAGATTAACTGCATTCCAGTCAATCCCAAGGAAGAAGATAGTGATACCTTCGAAACTTAAACTCCTTGCAAGTACATCTGGATTAATAGTATGTCTCTAGCATCCCTTCATATTAGGATGAAAGCAGAACATCAAAGAAACGCAAACAAATTCTAATGCCATGCTCTGAAAACAATTGCCATTGAATTCTGACCTTGAATGCTGTACCCTAAACTTGTGTGTCTTTCTTAAATCGCACCATTCCAGGATAGCCATCTGGACATTAAACTCACCAGTTCATCTCAAATGAAGTCACACATGTTGGCTTCCATACACATCCTGGAGTAAATCACAACACAATAATCAACCATGGAAGCCCCTGAAGTTGTCAATACAAGGTAAAATTAAAATACTGTAGCCAGACTCTTCTCCTGGCACTCCAGAAGAGGCCGTTGCAGCTACCTGGGGGACAGTGGCAGCAAGCATTCTGCTTTATAGCTCCTCCCTGTGACTAGCACAGGTCCTTCCCGTGGGAACATTTTGCTATATTTCATAAACAAGATAAAGTTTGGATGTTTTGCAAGCAACTTCTCCGGATTGGGTCAGTTCGGGCTTGGCCAATTGGGCCTAGGGGGAGGTCTCGGGCTGACCAATCTGGGGCACTTCTGTAAACTCTATATATATGGAAATCAAAACAATAAATATTTCTTCTCTCTTTCCTTGTCTGAGACCTTGGGTCATTCCTCAGCTAGCCGCTCAACAGCGACACCTCCCCAGGTTGGTTCCTGATGAGATTTATACTTCTTGGGTAAATGTCCAAATATTGAAATGATACTATTTTTAATTGCATCAACTAATGGGTCTTTACAAACATATAACTGCACCTTTATATCATCTTATCATTATACACTGCATGACTTTTCCACATCACAATGGAACTTAGTCGTCATCTAAAAATCATATTAATTTTAATGATAATCCAATAAAATCTACGATTCGTATTAAAAACTGTTCTATGCCTCTACTTTAAAATAGTGAAATTAAGCAAATCTCTGAATTGGTTTTTCTTTTCCTCTATCTGGAATTGAACACTCAAAATCCTTGTTAATAAAGCTCTAGGAATTAATTAATTAAAATTAATTATTACTTAATATTCAAATCAATAATTTTATGTTTATATTAATTAGCAATGAATTTACTAAAAATTCTGGTTGTCCCATGACAGAAAGAAATCAGATTGTTTCTTCCAGATTGTTTTTGAATGACAATGCTTTGCTTCAGTGCAAAGCAAAGCAGAACTTTGACCAGAATGCTTTATAAAGTGCTAAGCAGTGTTCTAGATTCTAAGCCATATTTTCTTAGTCCACCTGGTATCAAATCCCCTGACAGCAATTCCCATTGCTTTGGCAGCTACTGCTGCAGTCAGCCCAGCAACGCCACCACCAATTATCAGCATCTAGAGAGATCAAACGGAGAGTAAAGTGCATTCTATGCTCACTTATTCCATCACATGCTGTGTCTGCAATATGCCTTATCTTCAAAAGCACTTGAACTTTAAAGAGCATCAGAGGCTAAAAATTGTTAAGTACTTCAGAGAAATAAAAAAAAATTAAATCTTATCTCAACAATACAACATTGTTAAACAGCTGGTTTGGTCTATAAGAGCAGGTGGTCATCTGTACAAAAGGTACCAGATGTAGAAAAAAGTTTGAAAAAATAAGTTAAACAAAACATGATTAGAGGCACTTTTTCTGTTCCACAGGACATAGACCTTAACTCAAACTTTGATACCAAAGGATGCTGACATTATTTGTCCAGTTATGTAAATGCTTTCCTTTACTGCAGCTCTTCTCAGCTATGATTTCTGACAGGTATGCTGCAAGGGTTATTAGAGGGCAGGGCTCAGTCCCACAGTGAAGAAATAGACTGGCTTAAGGTCCTTTAAAAAACAGTGAACATCCTTCTGAAGCAATGTGACAATGCATTTTTTACACTGAAAATAATTGATCAAGCATTTGCCAAAAATAAATGAAAAATGCAAGGCTGAATTTAGATGTACATACATTCACTACAAATTTCAATTGCCCTTGGCTCAACTGTATTAAGGCAGGTGGGAACAAACAGAAGTCCTTGATGTTGGTGTCCTGCCCAAGCAGAAGCAGATCTAGTACAGTATCTTTTTTGGGACCATCCTGGGAAGAATCTGGTCCTGAGCCCTTGGGAAAGTCTTAAAAGGTTCTGATCAAGTAAACCACACTAGAATATACCTTTGTAACAGGCTTTTTTGTTACCAACATCTAGTACTTGTAGGATGCTTTGTTTGCAGTTTTTGTTGTTTTGGTTTTTGGGTTTTTTTGCTCATCAGGAAATGAGGAAAAGAATTACTGATTTCTTCAAAAGAGTTATGTAGGTACCTAATAATTTGAACAAGAGCTGCAGTTGTGTGCTTGTTCTGTTAACAAAAGATTTCCAAACCAGATAACTTAGGGTGTCTCAGTCCTTTCATAGTATTTGGCCTAAAGGCCAAGCAACTTCAAGATTTCATGTAACAAAATGGAACTATTTGAAAACCCAGTTATCATCTTTATACTATTCTTACTTTAAACCTTTTTTCTCCATCTTTCAAACTAAGATGGGCATGAGAGTAAAATCCTCTTTATCCTAAAAGAGTAACAGACACAAAATCAATTTAATAACAGGGATCTAAATGCTGAAGCAAAGTGCATCCAGGGCAACTCTCTTGATTCCTTGGTTATAGATAGCAGAAAAGTTAGGCCACTGTCAGTACTGCAGGAGAAGACAGGCAGTTATTCTGGGAATTCATATACATCTCTAGAAAATTAATATTTTGTAGCTGAAGGTAAGTGGTAATTTTTCCTTACTGAAGTTAATGACAAAATTTGTTCTGGCTTTACTGAAGAGAAATTTCATGCAGTGAAAGAAAATGAAAGACTGGCAAAAACAAGAGTTGCTCATACCCAAGCTGAGCCAGAGCAAGACAGCCATTGTATACACATGCTTTCTGTACTAGAGAAAAAACTGTTTTTCTTCTGTGGGTACCATCTGATTCAGTGTCATAGCAATATAACTGAGGTAATAATTTATTTTGGTATACAGGCAAATAAAAGGATAAATGTTAAAACCAAATATTTTAAGAGAACTTGGTATTAAAAAAAATCAACATTGTTTAAGGCCCTGTGTTAGAACATTGGAGGGAAATCAGAGAGTTTGACACTAGGTTAATTAGATTTAAATAGTTTCAGGGAGAGAGAGGGAATGTGCAACAGGAAAATACTATTCATCTTTGTAGCCAGATTGCTTAAATTTACCAGAGCTGTCATCGAGACCTTTTAGAGACTAGTTGCATGATTTTGTTTATGGTTCTGTAAAGAGAAACAATATTGACTGCTGACATTTATCATGGCTTGTAATTTTTCTTCCCCTTCACTGTGGTTGACTACATGAAAAGTGATTTGTTTTGCTTCATCTTCTTCGGTAAGAAAAAAGAATAGCCCTTGTAATAAGGTAAGAAGATGCAACTGAAGGCCCTAATCTAGATCACGAGGCTCTTTCAACTGCAACACCACACAATCTCACTCCAAGATGGAAAAAATAATGGTAGATTGTTTCCTATGACTTACTGAAAGTGAGGAGGGCCAAAGCAGAGAGGATACATAATAAGGAGACCCTCTTCCACCCACTTGCAAGCAGATGGGTGACAAAAAACTGCTTTGCACCACTGTGCTGACCTGGCCAGAGTCAGTTAGTGCTTAGACTAAGGGGTCACTGCCACCATTTGCCCAGAGCTGGTTCCATCTGAACCTGAGTGAGATTTCTCATTGGGATGGTGTGAGAATCTTGACATCAGAAAACCTAAAACATTAGACCAGACATAACTTATTCTTAAACCTCATCAAAATTTAAGGAAAGCTTTTCATAGAAGTATAGATGTTGTACAATTTAACACTAAAAGTTAAGCTCATTGTTTACAGATTCTCAAGCCACTTAAGGTATCCAAGTCCTAGACAGTTTTTGTGTAAATAAAAATCCTGGGGAAAAGTTGTTGCTCTTTTACATATACAATGTTTACAGCAAAGCAGGAGTGGCCCAGGGATGGGCCCAAACATCCTCCTTGCTATGAAAGGGCGCTTAACATTTTCCTTTATACGCACAGCAGAAGAGAAATGCATAAATTTACTTTGCTACAGCCTGTTATGCATGATGTGGAACACAGAGGACTGCATTCACTCTGTACCTCCATAGTGGAATGCTATACCATAAACAGAGATATGAAAGACTCTTTTCAGATGATTTATGGATACAACAGTGGCAAGGCAGCAAGTGGCAGGGAAAAAGCCTTGTTCAATGAAGCAGTTATGTGTTTGATACCTTTACCAAATTGATTCTGCTTCAGATGAACTGCTTCAAATTTAAAACCATTTCAATATGCAGCCTATGTACATAAATAATTGGTTCAGCATTCAAACTAGTTGTTTGTGTTTGGCAGTTTTTTTAATGAATTCCTTATAGAAATCTAACTGGCTTTGAAATCAGTTCCAAATCTGAATTGTTTCAAAATGTGTCTTATATTGAATGACAACTGGTCTCCACTGTTGTTCGGCCACTAATGCAACGTGATACTATGTGGGGAGTCAGAATCCAGAACCAGCAGGGAGAATTTTGCACCTTTAGTTGTCAGAGGCTGCAGTTTTGGGAAGGTAACAAATTCTTTTACCCAATTCATACTGTCCCTGGGGCAAGACCTCAAAATAAGCACAGTAGCTTCAAAGACAGTATTACAGGTTACCCTCCAGGCTCCAGACAGTCCTGTTCGCATGTTGTGATCAGTTCACACTTTCCATTGCAAACAATCTTAGATTACAGTCCCACTTATGTGAGAGATTATCATGGAAAAATAATAAAAAGTGGTATGTTAAAGCCATGCCAAATATAAGACACATTTATCATGCTGTCAATGGAATTTTTTACCATATGTCTCAATGGATTTACTAAAATTAGTTTTGTTTTATACCTATAATAGCTATAGGTCTTAGGCCATGGATAATGTATTTCACAAAAAGAAAGACTGTTGTTCAAATAGCAGGAAAAACCCAAAACATGTGACACATGTGCCCTAGAAAAAAAAATAAAGCTCAACTTTTTGGGAAAGCAGTCAAAACCATTTCTCTACACCTGATTGTGTAAAGGTGAAGCCAGAAAATGGGAGAGTATGCCTAAAGGTCAAATTGCTATTGTTTCTAAACTGATGATCATATTTAGTTAACATAAATAAGTCTTCAAAATAAATATGGTCACATTATTCACAAATTGCATACTTACCTTTAATTATATATAATTTTCGAACATTAATTGCTACACTGGCTTGTCTGCATTGTTCAGCAGAGAATTTTGGTTTTTTGTCACCTTCATGTTCCACTTTCAATTTTAGTTGATATTTTACCAAGGACTAGACACCAGGAGGACAATGCAGCCCACTTCTCACTGTGACATTTCTTCAGTAAATCCCACACTATAGGTGTTCACTATTAAGTTCTTATCGTGAGCTTCTCTAAAACAAAAGATATAATTAAATAGAAAGACCATTTTTTCCTTTCCAGATCATATAAATTTAGTTTTATTTCACTCCAAAGGCACAAATTTCAACATCCAATGGATGTCAGCAGACATGATTTCTCTGAAGTTTGAAAATTCCATCATTATATCCAACCCAGTAAAGTTTTATGCGCATATATTATTCTTAAAGAGGTATAATCACTGGTTGATCTTAGGGCGATGGTTAGCGTGAGAGAAGGTGGCAGGATTGGGCCCCAAGTTTTCATAAATAATACAGAACATCTCCAGATGAACATTCCACTGTTAGTTTTTATAGTGCCTTCCACAGCCAACCCACATGGTCTCTCACACACATTCATAGATGCCAGAACAATAACAAATTAAAGTTTGGTTTATAAAAGTGCCTTGGCTCAGATGCTGCTTATACAAGTTTGCATGCTGTTTACCCTGAAAAAGGTGTGGAACTGACCACAATGAAGTGACAACCTCAATTCCACTCACACATGAGGTGAGAAAACCAATAACAAAACTGCGGGATTAGGAAAGGACACTTTGTTTCTCCTGGCTTGTATGTGAATAAAGTGTGTTTTGTTAAAAAAGAAATGAAATCACTTTGTGAAGCAGACTAAGGAAATCTCTCTTCCTCCTTAGTGCATGTAAACATTTTATATACATGTATATAAGGAATATATAGAAATACATGTCTGATTGTACACACATACCCGTACTAAATATGATCATCCAGAGAAGGATGAAGTCCTAAATTATTATTGCCCTACCTTACCATCCCTTGCAGTCAGTGAAGATTTTCATTGACTTCAGGGAAACTGTATTTCTAAGCATTTCACACCCCCTGTGCTCACCACTGGTTCAAAGACAACATTATTATATCAAAATCCTGCCTGTGCTTTCAAAACAGGGTTTGAGTGATTGAAGGGTTACATTCTGCTTCCCTGAACCATTTAGATTAACCTTCACAGCTTGATCCTCCAGAATACCCTTAAAATCCAATGTTGTCTGTTAAAGTCGTGTGTGCAGAGAATAAGGGAAATACCTTGGAAGATGAATCAGTTTCATCTAAGAACTATTTCTGTCCAAATCAATATGAATATTCTTACAAACATCAAGTGGACCTGAAATTTAGCCCCAAATTAGAACAATTTTTAAAAAGGGAAACAAATGTTTTACCACGCCCACATAATTTCAAAGGTTTTTGCATAATTTCTTTTTTTTTAATATTATATACAACCAAATGCCTGATTGCAGACATCTCTGTAAAACTTGGTTGTCCCTGTAATTAACTGGGGATACCCCAAGCTACATTAATTACTAACAGAGATGCAAAACTAAACTATGTTTACTTGAACATACACAGTCAGTTCAACGCCAGAAAACATTCTACAAGAGATTACACAGACCAAGCAGATACATGTGGCAGGGACATTTCTATTAGAAACACTCTAAACAAAACCATTTAGTATAGAGTACATTTTGCTTAAAAGATATACACATGGCATTAGAGCAAAGCTGGGAACAACTATAAGAACTTTAATTGACTAAAAAAATAACTGCCAGTATTTATAATTCTACAAAGAAAAGTGTCAAAACGAGTTCACTGGAAAAAATCTCAGTTCTATGCTGCACATGTGTACATGATGTTTTCAAGCAATCAAGGCAGCAGAAACTAAAAGAAAGTACTGGTTTGGGGGTTTTTTTAAGTGAAAAGGAAAACCTCTATTTGTGAAGTACCACAGAAAAATGGAAGGTTTTTGTTACAATTCTAAGAAGATACATAACCAACATTGTTAAATAAAGAAAAAATGCATCAGATACACTCCCAAATTAGAAGCTCTTCCCTGTCTTTGGGGAGAAAGGCAGTAATCCTTCACTATCAGCAATTATTATACACAATGCACTTGCAGTATCTCAGCTGCTTCGTTAATGAGTAGCAGGTAATGTAAAGCAAAATCTCCCTCTAATCCCTGCCCATTTGCTGTAGGAAGGAAAGAAATAAACACAGAATACTTCTGATGCAAGATCTAAGTAACCCAAAGGAGAAGCAAAAATAGATTCTGGAAATGCTTAACCTATATCCTGTTCTACCCCATATGGCTAATGGAATTATATAAGTCTAAGAAACAAAAGATTTAACCCACAGTAATTTTTATATCCTTGATTCATCTAAGGTCAAACAGAAAGACATTGTTCTCATTTTATTTATTAATCCATAAGAACATTCTAATATTTTGCAAACTGGTTGCACAATATAGGAAGAATTGGTTTCCAGCACTAACCTTCAATCTGTAGTCAATTCTATATGTCATCCATATCAACTTGCACTCTTTGATGTTATGACAGCACTACAGATCAGCATCTGGTCTTTGAATTTAGATTCCAGTTTTATATTGGAAATTGTATTCTCATTTATATACCAAATTTGAAAAAGCTTAATCCTCAGATCTCTTGCACAACCTATCACTGCTTCAGTGTCATGCAAGTCACAAACACTATTGCCCAAAAGTGAAACACTATTCTAGAAGTTTGTGCAGAATGGATCACATTAATAAAAAACACTCTAAACCTACTATTTCTGTTAATACAATTCTTTCCATAGCCATTTTTGGGGGAAAGAAAGGGTCATTGTTTTATTATCTCTATATATGCAACAGCAGTAAAAGCTCTGGCAGGGCTAGAATCAACAGGATCCAAATCTCCCTAAGACTTTCCTGAAAATTGGCAGACTTTAGCTTGAGAGCAAGCCTCTGAAACAGATATATTCAGACTCATACCCTCTAGCAAACTTGTCATTGTAACACGTTTATTCTCAGCCTAAACCTGCATACTTTTCTTAGCTCACTTATGTAGCTGTCCCCAAAAGAAAAAAAAAAAGGTTCTTCAGCACCGTGAGCCAACAACCTTAAACCCAAACAACTCATTCTAAGGCCAATGACAGGCTGTAATCAAGCCAGAATGGGATCTGAAACTGAACGTTACTGCTGTCTCTTATACACTGTTTCCTTTACCAAACTGGAGATTAATTTTAAATTTGTGCTAATGAAACATAGCATTGTCTAAATCTGGAGCTTCATGAGTTCCCATGAGTATCTTTCACTTGCAAACTTACCTGTTTTAGGCCTGACTCTCCTTTGAGCACATTTTACCAGATGGTCCAAGTTACACTGGGTATTATTAGGTACAATACAACAGACTGCAGACTGTACATCAAGTAAATGAGCTGATAAAAAATAACAAACAAATGCTGAATGCTTGCCTAACGTAATTAACATTAGCATAGGGTTAATTTAAAGTTCTCCATTTGTAGAGCAGACAGAATAATTACAGGAAACTTTACTGCAGCATTTGAAGAATTCAGATACCTTTCTTCATTCTATGGTTTTAACCAGGATGTGAAATAGGTTAATTGATTACATTTTTTAAGTGCCGTAAGCAAAACCACAGGAATACTTCTGAATTTCATGGTCCTGGAACATTCTAGTAAATAGTTTTGAATAATCACAATACATGTCTTAAAACAAATTTAAAAGTAATTAAGAATATGAGCAAGTGAACACTTTAGTGTACATGTACAAGGTTAGTTACAATCATGCTCCTTTCTGCAGGTCAGTAAATTCATTAGTTACATGTATTTTCTGAACACAGAAGTGTTATGTCCTTACATCAAGAAAAAAGATAAGTATAAAGTACTGAAAATCATTTGTACAATTCTTTTGTTTTAAAATCTTCTTTACCTGTCTCACCTGTAGTAGGTGTCCCATATAATTCGGCATATTTCTGAACTTGGACATTTGCTTTTAGCAGATTCTGCTTTCTACATCTACATTCATTCTCCCGGTAATAACAGCCCTAGTTTTATTGTTTCATTCCACACAGATCACAGATTGTGCATTCAATCTAATAGTTTATAGTGCTTCCTTTCTGACAAAGTATCTGTCAAATACCCAAATATTTAAAATCCCCTTGCAACAAGTATTTGGTGCATCCAAGTCTAACCTCCTCCAGAAAATTAAGATTTTCCACAGCTCTTCTCAGTCTCTATATAGCTGGCAGCAATTTAAACCACATCCTTATGTCTTCTTACATTCTAAAGAAAGTCCAACAGCTTAGTTTGGGACAAAAAATATTTATAAAATACACACATAGCCCACTCCAGGCCCAAGTTCATTGGATAAAGCAATACATTTTGCAGTAATCCATAAGCTCTTTTCAAAAAGAGCAGCTATTCAGTATTAGCCACTTATTGTGTTATTTGTCCATAGCTATTCACAGAATATACTAACAGTATTCCAGGAATTCAGGAAAAGATAGCCCTTAATTGAGAAGTTAATAGCAAAATCCAGCAAAGCATAAAAATATTTGTGAGACAAGGTGGGGGCAAGACATTTTTAAAGCATATTCCTTTTCTAGCTGAACAGTGGCATCCAAAAATTTACCAATAATCTTCAGGGGGTTGCCATTGCTCTCAGGGGAAAGGCAAGTGTATTTGAGGCATACAATGAGGTAAAGAATATTTCTAACTCATTTCTGTACAGGTAGAGTATACAGCAAGAAAGAGCACCAGCTTTTCAATCACAACAATCTGTGATGTCTCTTCTAAACATGGAAGAATTACTAGTATGAAATACCTAGTATGAAATACCTTTGCACTCTGCTTTAGAGAAGGGTTAGCATCTCTTGCTGTTTGTTGGCTTTTGGTTTCCTTTTAATTTGTTTGCAAAGGATTTCTAGGCCTCATTTAGGAGCAGGAATTAATGTGATAGACTTTGTGAAAAATGTTTAGACTTACAGGTACTCACACAATTAGCTTTCTAGTGACTACCTCAAAATCAGCCAGTAGTGCATGGCTGTCAGTGGCAGCAAGCCTTGCTGCAGGCCTTTTGTTTGTGTTTTTACTCTGCCTTTCAGAAGTCTATTATGGATTACAGTGAAGAATGCTGCTAATCTAGTTTAACTATGCCTATAATAGTCTGAATAAAAAAGTGGCACACACACAGGCATACACACTTAACACCACAGTTTTGTAGAGGTCTAGCTCATTCAATTCTAAGAACAAGAACGGCACTTGAGCAATATTCCTCACATGATTCATTACACTTTTGCCTCAAAGGCTTTCTGCCATAGGAAATCTTTTCGTTTTTCCATTTTATTTAATTCTTTAACATTCTCAAAGCGCTTCAAATGAAATTAAGTGTTCCTATATTCCTTTATGGTAACACAATTCCCATATTCTATTGATTTCTCTTTATGTTTTCTCTTTTTTTTTTTCATTGAAATGTTCCAAGAAGGTCCCTAAGGAAGCAATAGCATATTAATTATTGTTTGGTTTATTCTTAAAAGAACAGTCATTTAGATTATTTTATTATGTTCCAGACAATGATTGCCTAACCAGATAATGTAAGCAAAGCAAAGTAAACTGGAAACTTGAGTTTAATTACAAAAACAATTGCTTGGACTGCATTTGTGGTTGAGAAATACCAATTAATTCAGTTCATAGTGCAGGGATGATTATCACAATATCACAGTGATAAACAAGTAATGCAGAAAAAGCTTTCATCAAGAAGTAAATAATGCAATTGAAGAAAGGTTCTAAATAGGTGCTGTAGTATCTCTGCAGAGACTCCTAATCTTGGTTTTATTTGCCACAAGACTGTGTCCCAGATACAAATATTACTGTGGCCAAATGGCTGTTTTAACTTATACTGGATACATTCATCACCAGGAAGTAGTATAACATTTGGTACAGACAGACATAGATACTATTATCCTACTCTTATTGGCATCACAGTGATAAAACAGTGTCAGAGTCATTATTTCAGCCCAACATACCTGAAGATGATCTTCCAGAACCACATGTAGAAGTCCTAAAGGCAGCCTGCATCACTCTTGGTGTACAAAGTAGACACTTTAGAAGTCAGACCTTGTGCTCATAGAAGTAGATGCAGATAAATCAGTTTCATACCATTTGGAAAAATGCATTCCAGTAGCTATAAATTGTTCAGCATTGTGAAGTAAATTTGGTAGATTACAGGTAGATTTGAAAAGAGACTGGGGGGGGGGGGTGTGTTCACTTTAAAAATTTCCGGTATAGTACTTTTATTAACATTCCTGAAAGATACTGAAAGACTCAACATGAAACCAAAAGGAAGGCAAAAATATGGGACTGACAAAGACAGGCTAAGGAACATCCTCTAAAATTCTTGTTCTATTTTCAACTGCATGAATGACCACACATTTCAATTGACTCCACTGACAGCTTAATTACATAAACAAGTCTACTGGACCTGACAAGATGCATTCCAAGGTCCTGAAAGAATTGGCTGGTGTAGTTGTGAAGAGTTTCTCCATCATATTTGAAAAGTGAAGGCAGTCAGGCAAAGTCCCAGGACCTGGAAAAATGGGAATATCTCACCCATTTTTAGATAGGTTTAGATTGGCTCTAAGGAAGAAATTATTTTCTGTGAGACCCCAGAATAGATTGCCCAGAGAAGTTGTGGATGCCCCATCTCTGGAAGGGCTCTAGGTCAGGTTGAGTAACCTGATCTACCGAAATCATTCTACTTCACAGCAAAAAATGGAACTCATGGACTATGAGGTAAAAGACGGACATATGTTTTGGGCTTGGGGTTTTTGGTTGTTCAGGGATTTTAAAAAATAATTGTTATATTGGGCAAGATTTGTTCTCAAATTTTCCCAAGAAAAATGAATAATACCTTCTTACAACATCACCACATCCTGTGTATTATTGTAAAATCTAACTTCTGAGTTGTCATTGATGTATTTAATGAAAATAAAGTATAGAAAGCTAATTTTTGTTTATTCCACAAATAATCTAGTCTTTTAAAATTGTCTAAATCTACAGATTCCATGTACAATGACTACAGGTTTCATTGCTAGTGGTGAAGTTACCATCACCTTTCTGTTAGTATTGGAATGAAATTATGCTAAAACAAAACAAACAAAAAACCCAAAAAACCCCACCAAAAACAAACAAAAAAAACTTGCTAACTCTTTCATTACAAATTCAATCGAAAGTTTTAACAGAAAGCAAAATTACAAAATAGGAGATAGGATTAATTATCTTCCAATGTATTCTTTTATTCAGTGTGCAAACGATGCTGATTACATAGTTATTTTTAAAGTAATTTACCTTGCTATAAACACTTTTTGGCTAAAGGAGTTATCTTGACACCCAGAAGCAGTTTGAGATATAGCAAGATTACAGGATTATGAACGATCAAACATCAAGAAGCTCTACTTCCTCTCCATGTTGCTATAAGTAACAATGTTTTTTCTCCATTCTCAATTTATTTGCACTACTTCCATCTTTTAATGTAAATATTTTACTTTCTGGAAGTAGTGATCAACATGACAGTTCATCTTTATTTCATGTCAGCAGGGACCCCAGATCTTATCCAGGGTTACACCGATACATCACACAGCTATGTGTGTACACCACTCCCAGTTTGAACGTACTTTCACTGACCTGGTGAGCTAACTTGCTTATAAATCATCATTACTACAGGTGTTTCTTGCCCCAAGATATGTAAGAATCAAACACCTCATATGAAACAGCTTTTCCAACAAAAATCACACAAGATTGAAACCAAATGTTAACCAATAACATCAGTAAGTAAATACAACTATTTTCATGAAGTCTTAGGACTTGAACGCACTCAAGACAATCTAGACCACTTTCTGCCCCAAAACAGTGTCAAGTCTATGTATAAAATTGCTGGAAATGTCAAGAACTATGGACACTACAGTATCTTATCTCAGGAAGTTTATTCCATTTCCCTTTATCTAAATTTACCAAGTATCTGGTTTAATTTATCTGCATTTATACATCTTCTTCACAAGAGGTATACATCTATTTTGGGTTTGCAACTTTCTATTACATATCAAAGAACTGATATAAAAGTTTCAGTGAAGAAAGGCCAGTTCCACTTGTCTTTCCTTGTAAGTCATATTTCCTAAGCACTTAGTCCTTTTTATTCTTCACCTTGGTGAATCATTCTCTTCATCTGGTCCACACCTTCCCTTAAATGTGACAACGACTTACTCGATACTTAACTTTCCAGAGAAGCATTGATACTTATCTCCAAATACTCTTACAAAACAGACCAGTACCAACCTCACAGCAGATGCATCAAGACTAAGTTTTACCAGCCTGTTTAAATGAACCTCAAAGTTGAGATATATGCCAAACTGCTTCTCCTCCAGTCAGAGGGGAGAAGGGCCAATGCCCTGGTAGACAGAAATTAAGATAGCTTGGTATAATTTCCCTGTGAAAGTTTTGTTCTGACCATTAATCACCTTGATTTTGGGGGTATTTTTAACAAATATTTCTTTTTATGGGAACTGAGCTAAAGTTCACTTATCTATAACATTGTACTTGCTTTCTCTCCCTTCCTAAAGACAGGCACCAATTTTTTCTCCTTCCATGGTTTTGCATCTTAACTAGCCTTTGAAAAAAATTCCAATGCATAGTCCTGGAAATTCCATTAAGTAATAAAACCAGTAATAAAACCTCACTATAGATGTGTTAGACTTGTTACTTTGCTGTCAAATTGATTGTTTTGCATATCCCTTGTATATGGCTACCTAGAGTAAGAAAACAATCTCAACAAGCCAGATTATGTGTCAGAAAAAGTGTTTAGCATATAAAGAATATCATGATCAATCCTTGCTATTGCAATCAATTGCAAATAGTTTCTAATCAGTTAATGTTAATGTGGTATTAAGATAAGATAGCTATATTAAAAAAAAAAGCGCCACTGGTAAAGCAGTAGAGTGTTCAAGTCATTGGTTTTCTTCTTCACCTAACCTGACAGCTGTTTTGATCACTTGCAAAAGTTTTCTGTTGTAAAAATAAAGAGCTCACTGACATTTGAGGTTTAGCTTTACTCATCCATCCTCTTCCTGCAGCCTGAGACGTTGACGTGACATTAATCCTGAGCAGCTGCTTTATGCAACAAAAGGAATTTGTTATGGAGAGTTATTTTAAAAGTGCAAGTAACCAATTAATAACCAAATGTAAAATTTCAGAAAAACTTTACTAAATGCTTGAATTCTTTCCTTATATAGTCACATTAATTTTGATGAAAATTTTGATCTGAAGAAAGGGCCAGATTATTCGCCTGATTTCATTTCTTACATGTGAAGATACTTTACAAAATAAAAGGCTGAAACATAGAGAAAAATTGATTTTTTCTTGTCAGACTCAAAGTTTCAGATTTCTGTCACTACTAGAACAACTCACTATCTCTATTGTTCCCTTAAGTAAATTATCAATACACTAGTGGTGTTATGCATGGTCCTCAATAACCCTGAGGACAAATGTGACTTACTGACATACATATTCCTTCCAGATGTTATGTTTCCCATAGCACTCTTGGCAAGAGAAAGTATAAGCAGATCTTACTCAGCTAGATTTTACCAGTCCATGTCTTTAAACATGAGCAAAGAGAAAAAAATCCTTAACTATGTCTTCTTTACAGTTGATTGTGTTTAACACTAGCAGATAATATGGTTTTCACCCTCTACACCTCATACATGCCAAAAAAAGTCTCCAGTAATGTCTGTACTGTATCCACTCATCACAGAACAGGAGAAACCAGGGCAATAAAGTTATATTGTCATCAAAAAACTTTGATGAAAGTTGTCCATAACTGAATTAAGTGTCAAAGTAAGGAGATACCAACACAAGCAGCAGTTCCTTCTCTTGTACAGACCTTCAGAACGATGTGAAGCTACAATCACCACCTAGCAATACAACTTACAAAATGCTCAGTGTATTCAGTGACCCCATTAAGTAGTCATTCACGGGGGCTCTCTCGCACTCCATTTGAAATTGCAGAGTGTTGTCTACAACAACTATCTCTAAGTCTCCAAAATGAGCCCTTGCCCAAACTAGCTAATGTGAAACACTCTGAATCAAAGATGTAAAACTAATCCCCCAAGTGCCCAAAGCTGATGTAGCAACCTATCTGCTGGCCTCAAATATTCCCTCAAACATAAGTTGCAGGTTGTCATGGATTCAAAGTTCAGAAAGGTTTTAATACGCAACAATTTCTCAAAGACTGAGTCTGCATTTCCTAGGAATTGTAGTAACTTATCCTGGTTTCTGTTCACATAATTCATGAAAGCAGATAGAGATCTGCTCACAAAGTAAGCTGAAAAGTTTTGTGAAAAAAATCCACCACACTCAAATGTTATATATAAGAAGAAAAACAAAATACCCCAAACAATAAAAATTTGCTAAGGTGAGTCAATGCAGCAAAAATGGTGAAGCATATTGGTTGTTCTTATGTTCAGCAAAAGGTTTGCAATACTGTGTAATTCTAGAAATTGTAATTGAATGTTTAATTGCTGCACTTGTTGAAAAAAGACCCTCTACAAATATAGAAAGGCTGTTTCCCAAGGCTCAGAACACTAACGTATTTTCACAATTATTCATGCTTACACACAATCAGTGAGTCTCTCTTTTCTGGAACCATGCCAATAGTATTAGGAGTGGTTTCCTCTTCTAAATTTACCTCTGTATAACTTTTGAATCATGCATTGCAACTGCAGTTCAGAACTTTTCCCCAGTTCATCTGTCTGATTTCAGGAGTTACACATGGACAGAAAAAACCCACCACAAACAATTCAAGGTATTCAAGGATGACTTACTTCTTTTTTCATTCTTTCACTGTACTAGATCAACCCACCTTAATAACCACAGTTACCTAAGTCATATACTAATTGGTTGGTGGTATCTCACAAGAGGATATTCCAATTACCATTTAATTAATTATAATATTATAATAAACAGACACAGATTTCTCAGCAGGAAAAGAGGTGAGCAAGTATAGCAGAAAGTTTAAATCATGATTAATTCAATGGCAAGGACTAAGGGGCATTACATGAAAGTAGTAGACAGCAGGTACAACACAGAAATTAATTTTACACTGTAGAACTTATTGATATATGTAGCGAATATTCAAAGACAAAACCTTTACATTTAGTAAACAAAGAACCACTTTTGGTTCAGTGAGTCTTTTAGATGCAGATTGTTGGAAGTACAAAAGTAACATGAGAAAGTATCATTACATATTTGCCTAAGTGTTATACTCTTTAGTCCTTTGCTTATAGACAGTTGAAAAGAGTCTTCTGAAATACAAGGTCATCAGACTGACTACTATGACCATTAAGGTCTACTGAAAGCTCCTAAACAGAGGTGAAAGATTTTGAACAGCAATTTATGAGGGATAGAACAAAACCCCTGTTTGCTGAGAGTATAGGCACATCTCACATACAAATTTTAAAATAAGGGTTTTCTCTTAATTAATTAAATATTGATTTAATTTTTTTCTGATACTACCTATTACTGAATGAAAAAATTTAAAGGGGGAGGTTAGGTCTTCATTCTCATAAAATACATTTTAAACGCTCAGGAGATAAAGTTTGGGACTCTGATTAAACATTTCCCATAGGTCTCCCATAAACCTCTCCCAGTTCAACATACTGCTAATTTTAAATCATGTTTACCTTGCAAGGACCCCACTCTTTGACTCCTTCAATATTTCTTAAATCATTAATTTAATGTTTCCTGAAGAAAAATGCTCACAGAGAAAGAATAAAGAAAAAAAAAAAAAAAGAAATCTAGGTTGTCTCTTGAAAAGCCTGAGATATTAAGAGAGCCCTTTACTTCAGTAGAATTACAGAATTACTTACTGGATGTCTTCTATAGTAGATGTAGTTTAGATAGGGGCAGTCATTTTGTCATGGCTTATCTACACACTCCTTACAACCACACAGACAATCCCTGGGATTTACCATTAAAGCACAACATATGGTTCTCTTTTCTTCCTAAGTATGAGGCAGAAGTGTATAACACATGAAAACAGTATGTCTTAAACTGGGAAAATGAAGGGGATCATTAAGTGTAGTAACTGAAGTCAGATACATTTATGTTTTGAAAACAGAAAAAGAAACAATAATTATTTTCTTTAACTTCCAAAACACTTGTACTCAAATATTTAGATTACCTAACTCATTCTTCTGACTTCCAGTAACTTCTAGGTATCTAAAGGGTACAAGTCACTGTTTTGTTCATTTATAAACTTAAAAACCAGAAACAAACGTGAGTAGAGAAGTCACAGATGACAAAGCACAAACAGAGCAGTGTGAAAGCGAAATTTTTGTGGAAGAAAACATAAGAACTTGCACATTTTCAAACAGGAATGCCTGCCAGGAATCTGCAAGAGGCTCTGGAGGTATTTGAACTGGGTTGTCAGTCACTCGCAAAGGCTGCTTCCATTCCTTCCTAGCCACTGATGCCAACTCCTATGTGTGCACCTGCAAGCCAAGAGAGGAAACTTCCTTCTACTGAACAGCTGACAACCAGATGTCAGGGAATTAAGCTACTGCATAGACAGTTTCAGACAATAGATATAATTACTGTCAATGGAAAACATTAACTTAGATTACAGGAAATTTGAAATAAGTGCCAGAAGTGTTCATCAAAGTTCACATCAACGCTTGCCTTCGTGACTCAGTTTGTACAGTCCCTCATCCCACGAGGGATGGTTAAGAAGCAACTTATGCAAAATAATTTATTGCTATGATTATTTTTTATCTAAGCCAGTTTCTGTTCTTTCCCTTACACATCCTGTTTCCATCCCTCTTGCATTGTTTCTTCTTCCCACCAAAACAGAGAAGAAAATGCAACCTAAATTTATACTAATTATAACCCGTTCCAGACCTAGATGGCCATAGCAAAACATCAAATAAAAGTGTTACAGAACAATCCATATCTTGAATATTTTTGTGGAGGCCTATTTTGCTATTTCTCCTGCTTCAACAATATGTCACTGGAATTTGAGGTTCTGACATTTATAGGGCAAGGCTAGCAGGAGCAAGATGGAACAATGTAAGCAAACAAGGCAGGCCATTTTTCATCATGAAGTCACCTTATATCATTTTAAGAATGGCCATCAATTAAATAGAAAGTTACATTTTACTCTATAATCTCATGTAGCTATTATTCTATAAAAAGGGTCTTCCAGGTATCTCACAGTAAAATAAACAGAGCAGTTACAAATATTAACTTAAGTGTAAATCATTTTCTATGCTTAATAGTGTCTGATATTCTAATCCCACCACATTGTGTTCTTAATACGAACATCAATCAGCTAGGAAACTTTACAGGCTATCAAAACATAATGACTAATACAATAGTCTTCTGCTTTCTTGAAGCACTAATTCTGAGATGCTTGTATGCAATTCAATGGCAGATATCTGTACTACATTCTGAGCCTCATGTTGCCCCTGAAAAGTACAGATTCCATCAGGTCCAGCATTTGATCAGCTCACAGTGGGTAAAATAACTATATATTTGTGCAACTGGCTTGATTTTTTTTTTTTATTCAAAAGACACAGCCATGAGTAAAATAAAGCCATGAAAGAAATTTCAGCTAATAGCAAAAGATGCACCATTTTTTGACCAAAAAAAATCTCCCTAAAGAAAGAGAAAAGCTAAGCATTTAGGATGGCAGTTGAAAAGACTCAATGCAGTATTCAGTAAATGCCTGGAATGAAAAGGATATCCAGGACAGCAGGCAGAGAATAAGAACTCTGCTCATACTCACACTCTCTGCTGCTACACAGGCTTTATTCTACACTTAAACAATGGGTGGTGAATAAAATGCACAATAGTAACTGTCAGCCTCCCATTTGAGAAACACAGGAACATGTTCAAGTCCTTCAGTCATAGTCCATTACTTATGTTTGATGCAAACATTTGTAACAGTAACCTCACATTTTAGGAAATAATAATAACCATTTGGAGGATTTTGTGGAAGCTATAATTTACCATGTTTTTCAAATGTGACCAAAGTTATAGGACAAAAAAAACCCCATCAAGAGTTAGCGATCACAAAGAAAGCACATATCTTTCTAAGACACAAAGACTGGATAAAGGTGCACATGGAACTTGGAATAGTTGTCCTCTTTCTTTGTTCTTTCCTAAGCATCTGCTCTTGGTCACTGCTGAAGATAGGACCTTGGATTAGACACTGGTTTTGACTAGTTTGAGTTCACCCCACACAAACTAATTTATTTCTTTCTCAGAGCTTCTTTCAAGTGCCAATTATAAAGGTTGATCTTAGTAGGTCTTATTTTTTCCATATAAGGAAAAGTAATTCTTCAAATTAAAAAAGTAAGGGGCCTGCTATAAATACAAATTCATTAATAAACCATAATTTGTATTGACATTTTAAATTCTAAATTTGCCCTTACTTTTGATCATGCTGATGTCATTAGCTCTATCTCCTATTGCCAAAGTAACTGCCTTCCTGTTTCCTAATCAGCTGTGAGACTCATGCATTTTTTAAAGGAGTGACTCAACAGCCAGGCGCAGTTTGACACAGACAGTCAAGTTCAAAGAATTTTCTCCAAATCTGCCTCAATAGCAAGAGCCTGAAAACTTTTGGTAACTCAGTTGGTTTCATAACTATTATAAAACAACATGATGTTGATCACTCCTGGAATTTAATGAATAGGGTATCTTTTTTTGTAACAAAGTCAAAGAAATTTTAAGCAACGGAATCCTATTCAGCATTATAAATCACCCTCTTGTGTGTACACACATGTATAGCATATATTATCTCAACACAAACAAGATTATAAAACACATTTTCTTGCACAACTGATTTCACTTTTACCTACTAAATGCAAAAAAGAAAACAACTCCCTTAACTTGGCTTCTAGAGAAAAACATTCCGTTTTCCAGCTGACACTGTGAGGATTAAAGAGTAAACAAAGACTTACTAAATTGAACTATCAGCCCAGTAGGCATTTATTACAGGAATGTGTTTCTCTGACTCAGTACTTGGAAGAATGTCCAGCGGTAACTTTTGAATTTATCATTACATAACCTTCAGCAATCCTCTTCAGGATTTGTCTCTAATGCTAAAGCTAAACACAGAGAATGTGGCCAGGAACACAAATTCTGTAGCCCCTGCATATATATCACATGATTTAATTTATTGTAAAAATTATTACATTAAAATGTAAACAAAAAACTTTCTGAATGGAAAAAAATAGGAAGATCAGAAGTTTTGGAATGCTGTAAATCACAGGATATGGCAGTAAAACATGAAGAAAAATGCATAGAAATGAGGAAAGCATGCATTGACGAGTCAAGAGTCAGAACAGGCTGAGAGCAGAACTGCTATCTTGTATCTTTTAATGTAGTTACATGCTCGTGAATGAAGCCTGAAGCCCTGTCAAATTAGTAAATTTAAAAAAGTAACGAATCTTGATTTTTTTGTTAAAGAGTTCAAATCCCAAGTACATAAAAGGAAGACCAACTGACACAGCTGCAAATCAAAGTGTTATTTAGAAGCTCACCTTGGATAAAACAGTACTATAGATGGGACATGAATAGAGAGGGTTTTTTACTAAGTACTTTCTAAATGTCTTATTCCAATGGCATAACCGTAGTTTATGAGTGTTTTGGCATAACAACATAGCTGACCTACTCTGTAGGCAATAAGATAGATCATGGCTGTAGGGCACATCTGAGTGTCCTCATATATCTCACCAAGGAAGATCATTAAATTAAATTGGTATCTTTTTTCCCCGTTTTTGCACTTTTAGCAGCTGTAGTATTGAAATAACTAGCACTTCGATACCTATATCTATTATTTTTTCTAGCTATTTTTTATTCTATAAATTGTTCAGCTTACTTTCTTAAATCTTAATATAGATTTAAAGGAAACTAGTCTCAACATATTCAACGTCTAATACGGCCACAACACAAGTCAGAGTCTATCTTTATAGATCATGTCTTGACGCTTTGTTCCAAAAATGTTTCGGAAAGCTGTTCAGGAACTAATTCAAAGAATAAGCTCGCACAAAAGCAGGCAGTGTCAGCAATTACCAGCAGCATCACCGGCTGTAATGGTGGCTGCAACAATGGTGCAGAGACCCCCGCGGGAGCAGGGGGAGCATTTCTTTGCCCCGCGCCAAGGCTCCGCCGGGACTCTCGGCGTCTCTCCGCTGCCGCGGGCCCCCTGCGGGCCGAGCCGGGCACTGCAGAGCGCGGGAGACGCACCGCCCCGGGCACGGCAATGCTCACACCGCCCCCGGCACGGGCACCGCTCACACCGCCCCGGGGCACGGGCACCGCTCACACCGCCCCGGGCACGGCAGTGCTCACACCGCCCCGGGCACGGGCACCGCTCACACCGCCCCGGGCACGGCAATGCTCACAGCTCCACCGGGCAGGGGCATCTCTCACAGCCGCACCGGGCACGGCCCAGCAGCCAAGGGGTCAGGGCCCCAACCCGGCGGGGGAAGGACAAGGCGGACACGCCTCGAGACACAACGGGCACTGAAGGAGGGAACCCCCTTAAACGATGGTCACATATTTCCAGTCTTGAATAAGAGAGATAATATTGTAGTACTAGTTGCTTAAGTAATCTCACACCCGAGGAAGATGTACGTTCACTAATAACAAGTTTGAGATGGATCTTTCAGCATGTAGGACCAATCTTTATAGTAACTCTTAACAGTGGAATATATTTTCAAGAGAAAAACATTTTATATTGCTCTTACCTAATTCTGAACATATATTCTCTCAAGTCCTAATCCTCCGTGATTAGTACTCATGCTAGGTTTTCCTCCTGTATTTTAAGTCTGTTTGCACAACAATTTCAAATAAGTTATGAAACAATAAAATTGATTTAGCAAAACTGATTTCCACAGTCTAAACTATGTATTTTGCTATAACGATGTGGTCAATACCACATGTATATTATAAGCAGAAATGAAAAAGTAACTCTTGCAAGTACATATTTTCCATTTGTAGATTAATAGTGTATTAACTATAAACTGAAATGCCTATAATCCTCAGTTCAGCTCAAAACCTTTGCAACTGTGGGCCAGTAAGGGATTGGTTATGCTCTGAGGGTTACAAGCTTTGGAGAGTGTGCTGAGTGTAACTGAGCCTTACAGCTCTGACAAGCCATTCAAAGGCATTCAGGAACCGATTATCAATATAACAACTTTAGAAGTGCAAAGGTTCTTTGTGCGTGCATGGATGGGCTGTTAAAAGGCTGCTGGACTGTTAGGCATGACACAGCTGAATACTACAGTGTCTAGAAATCTTTGTTAGTTTTGGTGCTTGTCGCTTTTCAGATGTCATCGGCATTGACAAGAACACTCACAACCATCTCCAACGAACAAATGAGCATGCCACCATTTTCAAAGGTGTTAAAATTGTTCAAAATTTCCTCAATAGCCAACTGCAAGTGCTGGACACTCAGAATCTACTGTCCCTGCTGCAGCACCTGTCTGTACAACTAAGCCAAGTCTGCCCTCCTGTATCTACAGTCAGACTGGCTGGTAGCACCCAGGGCATGAGGAGACAGCAGCCACAGCAACCACACAGCATGACTGCTTCCACCACTGATTGGTACAACTTCTCAGCACCACTTGTATTAGGAAAACTATATTCACACTAACTTCAAAGTAAGGCTTCATCACTCCTTAAGTTTTTATTTTCTTTTGCAGTAAGTGAGATGCACTCCTAGAGATACAAGCTTATACGAAAAAGCCACCATTCATTTGTGGAATTGTCCTATCCTTCAAACCATATTGCAAACAAAACTTGTATACAAGTAATTAAGTACTTTATTCAGAAAGAGGTAGAACCCAAACTTTGTTTACGCAATGACAGAGGCTGACAATTCTTGAAACTGTCTTTGCATTATTTGGAAACAACAGAATAATCTGCAATTAAAACACTTCTA
The DNA here is from genome assembly GCA_024500445.1 of Entomyzon cyanotis. Lineage (NCBI taxonomy): Eukaryota > Metazoa > Chordata > Aves > Passeriformes > Meliphagidae > Entomyzon > Entomyzon cyanotis. Next base: position 10,358,072 of record JAKEPQ010001010.1, read on the forward strand.
CATTGCTGTTTCATGGCCAAGTCAATTATGTTTTCCTTGCCATAAGCCCCCAAGATCACTTTGAGCTTTAGTTAACACCTAGAAAAATAAGGATATAATTAGGTAAAAATTAGCCAGTACACATAGATACAAACACTTTACTGCCAAATTGTAAGAGTTCCAAACATATTAAGAAACAGATGTGATTATGATTTTCATCCTCCCTGATATCCTAAAGACCTATGCCCGTTACAATTGCACTGGGTCAAGTCAAAGAAAAGACACTGGATTCAAAACTTCAGTTAACTTATTTCTTGAATATCAATCTTGGTATATCTGTGGTGGCATTCAAATTTTGTACTTTTATTTTACTCTACTATCCATGAGGCATTTTTATTAAGCAAAATATACTGCATTACTTATAACCTGAAATTTAAGTAAGCAAATGTCTTTGAAGTCCAAAGATCACGAGCCGTTTCATTGCTAAAGGGGAGGAATATGTCCAGAAATGTTTTTCATCTTAAACACACATCAACAAAACAGGCTGTTGTATGCTTTACCATTAACAGCAATGTATCTTGATGATTCCACATATTCTGGTATAAGTAAGATACTACAATGAAACTAAGAACATGAAATATAAAAAATTAATGGACTGCAAAACGTTTTGTAACTGTATAAATGAAGTATTAAGGAAAAACTCTACTTGTTTGGGAAAAAGATTTGCAGAAATATGAGGGAAAAAAGCAGAAGGAAGGGAGAGGGGAAGAGAGAAAAAGGAGAGACATTGACTATGAAGTCACAGGTGCAACCTGACAGAAATATGTGAAAGGGACACAACTTGCTAGCCATCATCAGCTAATTCAGTGTGTACATGCTGCACACATTGTGGTTTCAGCCATATATAGCTTGTTCCATTCCCCAGAAAGCAGCCCTACCCTGGCCACACAAACAAATTTAACCTTGCAGAGCAAGAATGAAAAGTCAAGGTTCTAACATCTAAGGAAATGTTTAAAAAAAAAAATCAGATGCTTATGATTCCAACTTAGTTTTCATATAAAACACGTTGGCCTTCTGGAAAAGATTAAAAGAAAGCCAAGAAAGCTCTATTACAGAGAGGAAAACAATAGTTATGTTTGTAACCCATATGAAGTATATGTTATGATGGTTTTGTTATGTCTGACATATTTTAAAATCATGGACTGGTTTGTATTAGGTATGGACTCTTACAGAGAACATGAATCCTTAAAGCAAGAAAGGAAAACTAGATAAAATTCTCATTTAAGTTCACATTACGGTAGATCCCTGAATACAAGCAGAGATCATACTTTATAAAATAACATGAGACTGGACTATTTGTATTCACGTTCATAGACTTTCACAGATTTCAAGCTAGGAATTCTGAGATATGGATTACTTGCACAATGTAAATATTCTAAGTGTTTTAAATATTACCATAAAACCTCAGAACCCACATTATTTACGTAGATTTAGCTCTCTAATCAACACTTGGATGTGGCTAACTTCACAGCAAAACATTCTAGCTCTGATTCAAGAAGTCCTGCATTTACGTATATCTTTACATTAAGAAGAATACTCAAACCACGTGATTTTTAAAAGCCTCTATTTTGAGTTGAATATGTTGACAGGTTAATGAGTTTTTGAATCAGTATCCCCAGTAGAAGCACTTACACCAAAACAGTTGGATGCCAAAGACATTGGTACTCCATTGCTGGATTAAGCTGTTCAAATAAAGTGCTATCTATCCCTTTACAACAAAGCTTTATCTGATCATCGGGATTACTAACTGAAAAAGACAACAAAAATTTAAAAAACCCAAAACCAACCCTGTTTGTTAGCCATTGTTCTTGGAGGGGTTGTGTCGGGTTTTTTAAAGGTTGTTTGATCTCCCAGGTCTAATTGCATTTTTCTTGTACATACCAGTTTAAAAAACAGCTATAACACAGAAATAGCCCCAAGTGTATTTTTTAACTCCACTGACTTCAAGACAAACTGAGGAAACTTCCTAGCTCAGTTTTAACTGACTACATTGAGTGCCAAATTTGACTCTTGGGAGTACCTCCTAGGCTCCTTGCATTTGTTGGCTCAGAGAAGACATCCCTGTGCACCAGAAAAAAGAACTCAACTGCACAGACAAAGACTAATAAACAGAAAATTTAAATGAAGGTTACACATAGCAAAGAACATGTCTCATTCTTTAGAGCTCAGGTTCCAGATTCACCTGATGATGGTTTATCCCCTAGAGAAACATCACTGTTCATCTCTCACAATAACTAAACTTGCTCTTGGAATCAAATGGACGGCATTAAGAGTGAAATGATGCTACCAGTCCTTTGAGACATCTACCTATCAAGCATTTCCCTAAAACCTTTTCAGAGTGAAACACTCACATTTTCAAGAAAATAGAAGGGAAGAAATTAAAAATTCACATTTCTAGTGTTTTGCTTGTGATCAAGTTCCTAATTCTGTTGTGTTATAAACACAGGCTGAATTTGCAGTCTTTATAGTAGAACACTTCTTATTTCTCTAAATGTTTTGGCAAAAATAGACATGATCCCCTACATAAATGCAGTATACTGCAGACAGAAAACTAAAGCTCAAAACAAGTACAGTGCATGAAACAGCTTGTGTTTATTTAAAGAGTGTATTGGAATGCCAGTGATTCTTTTCAGCTGTCCCATTACTTTTTCCCTCCTCAACTTTTGTTTAATTTTTTCCATGGTCCTAATTAGTCAATGCTCAAATTTGGAAAAACCAGCAAACGTATAGTCCTGTGTAGCAGATGGCAAGATATTCTAAAGACATGCCACTAACAGTAACTTGGACATCTTTTGATGCAAGACAAAAGCAAACACTTGTAGCAGACAACTGGAATCAATTCTTTACAGTGACAGAGATGGCTTCCTACAGCTTGCAGGAACAGAAAATTGAGTGTGAAATCACAGGCCACCCACATATATAGAGGTGATGTAAATTAAGTACCTCAAGCTTGGTCACTGGTTCCAAATTAACAAAACATTTGTCCTTAATTCACATAACCTAAATTTTAAGTGTGAGGCAATATAAAATGTCAAAAGTCAACCATACTGGTTAACACCAGCTAACTGTTTGCTTAAGTTTTTAGCTCAATGCTGTGTGCGATAATTCCCTGTTACACAATCTGAAGCACATTTGGTTTCACACGCCCCTCAAAATATGTGTTTAGTTTTGATAGATATAAATTCTTTCATATTAAAAATTGCTGGCAGATTTTGTTTTCACTTCTCACATTCTCCACAGTCAAAAATCCTCTATCACGAACCCCACATTTTGTGTTATAAGTACACCACTGCTTACTTATTTTCCTCATTATTACTGTCACTGTTTTAAAGCTGATACTTAGATTAATAAATGTATAATTTACATAACTGTTTAATAAATATGAGTAAGAACTTTTAGCAGGATGATCTGATTGGTATTTTTATTGCCCAGCTGTGGCTGGACAAGACTGACCAGCTGACTCCTCAGCAAGGCTGATTTCAGTAGACAGTTTTGGCACACTAAAAAAAAAAACCTTAAGTAAATGCTATTTAATATACAGAAGTCTCAGCTATTCAGTGGCTCTTTTTACATCAGCATTATGTGAAAATAAGTAATTTAAGCTCTCAACTCTAGAAGACTGTACAGTATAGTAGAATAAAAATAATGGGGGTCTGTTCACAGCTACCTTGGGCTGACTGCAAGCTGGAATTCCTGGATTTCATCCCTGTTCCTCTGAAGTGTTACACAATTAACTTACCTTACCTTTTTCACTTCATATTTTGCATTTGAAAAATCATTTTGCTGATTTATAGCCCAAAAGTCATCGCAGATAAGCTAAGTCTTTCACCACAGGAAAGCAAGGAATTAACTGTGAACTCTTGCAGGTTAGGGAACATGACATTAACACAAAGCCTAATTTATCTAGTCTCAGCCACGTCACTTTAAAGAGCACAAAACACCCCAGTGACTGGTGATAATAGGCAGGGATGATGACACAATAGAGGGATTTACAAGTAATATCTTGCTAAATTCCCACTTGAGTTTGTCTCCCCTATGGTTTCCTTTTTAAAAGCAAGGATTTTAATCTGAAGATCTTTGTATCAGTTCTTCATTTTGTGAACTGTTTTAAATGAAGAAAACCATAAATACACATCCAGGCATGTATGTTATCAGAAGAATTAAGTACTAAAACACTGATATTTCACTAAAAAGAACACAGAATATGCTGAGTTGCAAGGGACCCGCAAGGATCATCAAGTCCAACTCCTGGCTCTGCACAGCACCATCCCCAAGAGTCACACCACGTGCCCAAGAGTATTGTCCAAACACTTCTTGAACTCTGTAAGGCTTGGTGCTGTTTATTTTTCTCCTTTTCCATTCCATAAGTTGTCAAAATGACCACATGGTATTGGACGTTTCCTTGTAAAGGACTCCTAAACCTTTTGCTAGTATAGAATTTAGTATTAACAGTCATGAAAATATGTAAACTTGCCATAAGTAACATAAAACAGATCACAACAACAGTCAAAAATCAGACTGCTAGGCAAGATTGTATTAAATGCAAAATGGCATATACTGTACTTTCATACAGAAATAATACCCAACTATGTGCAGATTCTGGTATTTTTAGATTACCCTTACTTGGTGAATTGTAATGCCTATAAAATTCAAATAAGAGACAACCGAAATGAACACCAGCTCAGTATAAAAATATATTCCAGTGTTAAAAGTATTTGCACAAGTTAAACAACTGTATAAGTTTTTTTAAAAGTACACTTTTTTGTTTTCTAGATCAACTAGTGAGATTTATTCAAGATAGCAATCTCATGTTTTCATTGTTATTGAAAGCTTGTAAATATACCATTACAAAAATCCTTTGTACTGGCCAGGATAGCCTCTTAGATTAGTAAATCCTAAAAACAAAGCTAACAGGTTTTGGGACTTATAATTTAATATTCTTCCCACAAAACCTGTTTGTGAAGTCATTCATGAGCTTATAAAAAAGTGTCATGAAGTGTATAAACAGAATCTTAAGGAACCCTTTTCTGTATTACAAGAAAGGATATAATATTCCCTGAAATCCATCCTAGTTAACATCAAACAACTTTGACTAAAACATTGGGAAAAAAACTTTTCATTCAAGCTACAAGCATCCTCAAAACAATGGAACAAATGCAATTAGAAAGTCCTTATTTGCTACAACATATTCATAATAACATAAAAACTTTAACTCATATAGATTAATCAAATTAAGTCCTTACATTTATAATAAGCATATAATATATTACTGTAGTTAGTACTGTATAGTCTGGAAAATACTATGCTGCTTTTGTGGAATAAAATTACAAAGTGTAAGTTTGCCCAATGACAAAACTGATGACTACTAATCTGACCTAAGCAATTGGTTCTCTTTAAAGACATTCCAAATTTGAGTAATAAATACTACTTGTATTAAATATTATTATAGTAAAAGGTCACCAAGCATTCCAGAAAGTTTAAAGGAGACATATAAGAAATATAAGACTATAACCTAGACTTTTGAGACATTCCAAAAGTTTAAACTCCACTACAAATTATGTATTTCTTGTTTGCATTGTTTCTCTACAAAATATTATGAGATACTATGAGTGAGAAAAGAAGACAAAGCATTAACAAAAATAATGCTTTAACATTAGAAATTATAATAACAAAATCCTATGTGTTGGCAGAACAGTAAGTCATATTTCAAAATGTGCTTGTACTGCTTTTGGGGAACTCTTCAGAGCAGTGAAAGCTGAAAAGTTTGTTTCCTATTTCTTGTCAGAGCCAGACAGTTAAAGCTCAAGATTGTTCTGAGTCAGGGAAAGGTTGCTTCAGATCATTAATGGAAAACAAACATGGGAATTAAGGCAGAAGACAATGGAAAGGAATAAAATGTGTTAAAACTCCTCATTTTTATTATCCTCCAGTGTTGATGCTGAAAAAAATCTCTTCGTTGGGTGAACCTAGGTGAAAGTATTGCACAAAAGCTTATTACGTTTTAAAAACATTATTTTGTAAATATTTCATGTTAAACTATCAAACTAAAACAAAATACAATACCCTAGGATGCATGTTCTTAAGAATTATTGCTTGAGAAGACTGTTTAAGTTTCATGATACGAAAAAATAAAAGGGGCTTTTAATACTTCAAATAATTTATCCCTTCACTCAGAGTTATAAAATGAAAACGACAAAAAAGGAAAACCAAAAGGAAAACAGAAAAATAAGGTGAAAATTCTGACAGCAAACCAATAGTTGCCTAGAGTAAAAATGTGGCCAAAAACTGGCACCACTGATACCAATTTACGAAGATACCCTCATTTTGTGACAAATATGACTGCTATGTTTGTGAACAGACCTGCAGTCTTTCTAACCTGTTTATGGCAGATCTGCAAAAAATAGCAAGTTCTCTGTATATCTCTATACATCCATGTAACAGTTTAAAGACTTTAAATTTGATCTATGTCATATTGGCGTTAGGTCAATTTTGGGTTTTGCAACAAGCACTACAATATATGTACTTTGATGTTTAATGATGTCACCCTTACTTTCCTCCATTTTTCATTCTGTAATCTATGTAAAAGAAAACATTCTCAGTAACTAATGTTTTAAGTTACAGATAGTTATTTAAACTTACAGTGGTATAAAAATCAAGTGCTAAAGTACAAAATGGGTGCTTAACATCTACTGACATCAACACTGTGCTCATTTATTAACAAGCCTTCTTTAAAAGAAGGTATGAAATTTCATGTTCTTTTGTTGGTGACATAAGTGTTTAACTTCTTCCACAAGATTCTTCAGTGATTCATACAGACTAAAACAGTCTTTGACAAACCGCTGCATGCATGAGTAGAGCAAAAATAGTGTTTGACAGAGAAAGGAAATTAAAACAAGCAAAGCAACGTGAAAGATGTAGATACATTAAATAAAAGCAGAAATGAGACAAGAGTCTTTTTCACTTCCTTGAAAAATATTTCCTGTTTCCAGCATTTGCAATGATCTTCTTATTGGCATTCATTATAATGGAGGAAAGACCTGTTCATTGCTAAATATTGCTTTAAGAACTGAACTAAAGGAAGCCTATTGACATTTTTACCTAAAGGCACAGTGAGTGTAACAATGCAGCTTTGAGGGGCTCTTTAATGTCAAATAGAGGAGCATGTCACATATCTTGTTTCCTGGAATCATTAAGTTAGTAGCGTGCTTCCCTCTAACAATAATAGACTTGCTACTGGAGTCAATTTCAGAACAAAAATACTTAAGGCAGACAGTCTCCCTTTACTTTTAGCTTAAATTCTAATTTACTTGTTTTAGAGACTGAAAAAAACCAATTTAAGTATTTATATAACTGTGAAATATGCTCTGCACAATCAATGCGCTAGGTCATTTGGCTTAGACATACACAATACTTCCCTTTAATACTGATCCAAGTACATGTTGCTCTGGAAAGAGTTCAATAGCAGCATTTTCATCTAGAGCCAAAATGCACTTGTTTTCCATTTCTATTGTCTTCTGCACTTTATCTTAAGTGGGGAAATATATATTAGTTGCAGCATATTTAACTTATTTTTATTTAGTTTTACAGGTGCTTTAATGCATTTGGATAATCTTTAAAGAAAACAGCTGTAGGAAATGTAATTATCTTTGGTATTATTTCTCCAGATAATTTGTAGAACAAAGCTCAGTCAAGATAGAAGTTTCAAGATGGAAGTTTAATCTTTACTAGCAATCTAAATGGGATCCCAGATCCACAGTCTTCAGTTTTACATCGCAAAAAAATGCTATATATCATAGCTCGTTCAGACCTAAATGACACTGCCTAGACAATCTACTGTTCATCTATTAAGTATGAAATCAACAATTAAAGAGTACTAATCCCAGTAAGTGCTTGGCTACCAAATTGTGCTCAATACAAAAATGAAGCACAACCCTGTTGCAGTCCTGTATGGAGACACTGAATTGTGGACTGCCTTCCTTGGAAGAAATAAGTCACCATGAAACCTGGCAGACAGCATTCAAAAAGAACCAATAAGCACAACTAAAACCTCCAGCTTCTTGCTAGCAACAGGTGTCTATGAGATCCTGTAAAACAGAGCCAGATAACTCAAAGTCATGGTTCCCTATTTGGTACTGAAATTATTTTCTTACAGATGGAAAAGCAGAGAGCTCTTAAGCAGTGAAACAGTGCCTGGCTTCACAAGAATATGATTTGTAAATAATAACACATCACCGTGATTTACAAAGCATTGCATTTAGTTTCTAAGGAATGTAGCTTGAGGAAGATTTTAAAAAAATTAATGTACCAGCAAACCAATCTAACTCTTCTGCAAATAAACACAATGCTAAAACTTTTTACTGTGACTTTCTATCTGTGAAAGAGCTTTCTCCTTCAAGGCCTTTTAAACTAACAACAGTGGAAGAAATCCACATAAAGCCGTTACATGCACAGGTTCAGTTTACCAACTGTGAGAGGCAAACTTTCATGTTCACACAAAAAGTAAGAAAACTCCTCTCATGGTGTAGAAATCATGCCCTTTGAACTCACAAGTTTCAAAATGTAAAACTCACTTCCATAAAACAAACATCTTTATACTAACATCTATTTTGTGTAATTCCAACACATAAAAGTCTGAGTCTGAAGTTTACTATGAAAACCATTTTATAACATCTTATTTGCCCATTTTAACATAAAGTTCCACAGGAGAGTCTGGCTGGAAAGCACTGCATCACTGTAGCATCCACAGTGACTGAGAACAGAGTTAGACAGAGCAGCTTAAGTTAGCAGAAATCAGTATTCCTACATGTGAAATACCAAAGATTTTGCGATTTTCCACACAGGATATTAATAGGTTTCTGAATTAGACATTCATAGCTCAACGCAAGCCATCCATTCCTTTCCATGAGAGGCAGAACAACACAGTGCCAAGTAGAGATATCTTAATTAACTGCTTCTGTGCTGACCCATATTTAGAAGCAGTAAAATTTAATTACTGGAAAGACCTGCACAGGCTGCTTAGCCTATCCACAGTGCTGTGTACAGGTACCCCTCATCACAGCACCTGAAGTTTCATTTCCCTCATCTGGTAGGATTTTCAAAGCTTCAAAAGCTTCTTTACACCTCCCACCCCTTGAAACTCTTTCTAAGCAAGTTGGTTTTCAGGAAGCATTTTTTTAGACCATGTTCCTCTAAATAATTAAGAAATATTTCATATATGCTGAACATCCAAAAAGAGAGGAATTATAAACAAACATTTAAAAATTTACCTAAACACAAAGATCTCTGATTATTAAAGTATTTTATTCTTAGTAAAACTAATAGGTTTTCCTTGGTTAGTTTGGCAAACTTACTGATAAAATTTTGCAACACAATACTTTGACTGCTTTGTACTTATGATCATGGGGCACTAACTATATCCAAAAGACTTTTGTCATTCTACTGCATTCCTAAATGAAATGGACTCACAACTAACGAAAAGCACTTCATCATCCACAGGACTTACAGAATATCTGCAAATAAGTTAAAGTTCTATAAAACCTGATGCATTCCAATGGTTTTATAGCTTTTAACTAGCTGTATACCTGTTAAATATATGCAGCAGACCAGTTCTTAAATCTTTGATCTGTTTATAGCCCAAATGACACTACGGTTTATTCCAGCCAAACTTCTACTAGAAAGTAACAATAAGCAAAATACAGTTTCATAAATGTTCGTAAAATTATAATGTTCCAGCATGTAAAAGAAAATTAAAAATGTGCAGAGACATCTTTCATTCTTTTTCTGGTAAAAAATATAAAAAGGCTTCATGCACTTTAAATCAATCTGTTTTAATCTGTGTTACAAATGCAATTCCTCCTATTCCTTGGAACAAACTCACTTTAGTACAACAAGAGAAAAGGATTCAAATTTACAAGAGAAGGCATCCCTTTCATACAATAAAACAGCTTTCTCCTAAGTTTCCAAGAAAGGCTATATTTTCTTTGTTTTATTATTAATTCCCCAAAGATATCTGGGGCCCATTACCCTCCTACAAACCACTGAATCAGGTCCTCCATTACAAAAGAAACAGGAAAAACGGTAGGAGACAGTATCAGTGATATTCTGCCCATGATAAAGGTGCTATTTTCATTCCTCCTGTAGCATAACCAGACAGTCTAAAGCTGTCAAGGAGTTGGAGTGAAAACATAACAGTTGATGTGAAAATGAAAAATAAGTGTTGATGTCTCATGATTTAAGAATTTGGATCAAAGCAAACCCAAAAGGAACAGCAAAGTTGTCTGTATATCATCAAGATGCCTATGAGGAAATCCTCAGCTGGAGATCTGCCCCCTACACTTCATCCTCAGCACCAAGCACATTTGGAAAATGATTCTGTCTCTTCCCAAAATAATGTCTTCCCTACAGTCACAGACAAGAAAAAAGGTAATGACCAAACCTACGCAAAACCAACTAAACTTTGGTCAAATTAAACGCCTCGCTATATAAATGCCACACAAAACAGAACTGGTGGTACCAGGCATCCCAGTCCTACTAATACCAGAGAAAGGAATTGAATGTTTTTGGCACTGGAAAAGGCATTGCGAGGGCATCACGGCAGGCTGCCGCCAGAGACTGGGTGTTCCCTGTCCCCAGGTGTCTTGGAGTGGCAGTGCCTGTGTCTGCTGGGAGGGGCCGGCCAGGCTTGGCTGAAGGTGAAGCCTTTAGCACCTGCTGTGCCCCAGAGCTGCCCCAAGGCCTGGCTGAGCTGTCACTCCTGGACTCTTGGGGTGGCCAAGTGACCAGCAGTCCCACCGAAGGGACAGCGCTTGAAGACTGTCATGGGGCTTAAAGGGTGGAGCATGAGGTCAGCGCATGGTCAGCCTAGAATCCTTGAACTCTTTGGCTATAGTAAGCTTTTCCATTTCTAACATGCATCTTGTCAATACTTCTTTTATTTAAAAACTAGTAATTCTCAGCCCAACATCCAATAACCATTACATTTTTATTACTTTCTTTGAAGCTGGCACACAAAAAATAACTTTGAGATATCATTTGCTATAACAAGTGTTTGCTCCCAAAGTAATCTATTACTGCCAATCTGTCTACATTACTATTATACATTAACAAAATGGAAAGCAACCCAGCTTTTCAAATCAGTTGTCTTCCTTTAAAAAAAAAACATACAAAGAAAATGGCTTCCTCTAATTTATTGAGTTTTCCCTAATTAAATGTCTCTCTCAAAACCAGTATCTTAAGTGTTTGGTTCTTCTTACATCTTGCTGGGTTTTGTTATGTATTTTATTGGTTTTCAGAGGCATTCAAGAGAAAACATGGAAAAAATCAATCTCAATTGTTAAAAATATCTCAAGCAATTTTAAAAATTGGAGCAAGTTAGAGCTATCTGTTTACATAAAGTCCAGAAAGCTCCATTATGATCACGTAATGTAGACATGGCCAATTAGTGGTTCTTGAGCCACATGTAACCTTCAGGCAGTTCAAGTGAAGCTCTAATGGGGCTAAATCACGCAACGAACACGTCTGCCCTGAACTGCTGAATAATCCAAACCTCCAGTTCTTAGGTATCATCCAGGGTTATACTACTCATCTCTTTCAGCAGACAGAAAAATATCGGCAAAGCTCCAACATCCTCAGATAAAAGCAGGCACATTCAAAGTATTTTCATAATGTTACTTTGTAACATTGACAGCTATCATCTTCTGCAATATTTCCCTCTTCAAAGTATTCATTTTCAATAATACCACTGTAATTTCATCAGGTTACTTGAGGACAGAGACGACTCTTAAATTCCTGTCTCCATCTCAACACACCGCCTGACTACCAAACATGGCATTTTTCACATCTGAAATTCTCCTAAAAAAAACAAAAAAGGCAGTGTCTCCTCTACATCACTTAGATTTTTCCCTACTTCTCAAATCTTTTTGGTGTTAGCTTAACACAAGTACGACCACATACCAGAATCTATATCCAGTCATCTAGAAACTACCTTTGAATGCCTGTTTATCCCAAACACAGAAAATTTCTCATTGTTTAAAGCACTGTGTTAAGCTGCATAGATATGAAACAGATAAAAATTTGCTCATTCAAAAATAACAAAATATATTTCAGAAAAGAAATTGTGTTATCTCACCTATAATTTTGGGGGAGGGAAAGATAAGCATTTCTTTGAGATATACATCAGTTGGCAGTTAAAATATTTTAAGTCATAAGGTTAGCTTTATGGCTATTTTATAATTATTCCTTAATAAGTCAACCAATATATATGGCTGTAGTTAAGAAACAAACAACTGCCATTGTAACTGAGTTTAATTTAAAAAATCAGTATTGGAATCCTCCATATTACTTACATCTCTTCATCATACCAGATTCTTGCATTGGGAAATACACGTATGCTTGGAAAAATTGTACTTACACTCTATTTCACATTGACTTTCTTTCCAAACTGTTGTAACTCCACTAAAGGCTTCCTGCTTTTCCCAGCAGATGTCACTGCAAGGCAGGTGCAGAGAAGGCACAGATGTTGAAAGCATTGCAAAGTGCAGCATAAGCTGCACAGGTTTCCTTGCCCATACAAAAAGGCACTTTATGAATCGTTTAAATTCAGTGTAACTTTTTTACAAGATAACTTTAGTTTAACTGCTACAATAGCTACAAATTCCAATTTTAAAGTTTTATTTTCAGCTGTTTCATCCTTTCTATTTCTTTTAGGACATACACTTGATTTGTCTTACTATTCCACTATGAATTATCCTCTGTAATTTCAGACTACTGTGATTTATTATGTTTCTAACTGCCCTTTCAGGTATTCAAGGGGAATCTGAAGCTGGGAGACTATTAATCGACTCACTTTATCAAACCTAGGATCTAATAAAAACATAGGTATATACTCTGGGTAGGCAGTCTTGCAATAGCTTTGTACCAACAAGCTCCTCACCCCTCCCTGCTTCCCCTCCCACCCCCCTTATTCAGTGTATTCTAGTAGGGAGATATCACATGATTAATTGAGCAGGTCCTCAGCTCCACTTTAAAAACAAGTACATGAAAATAATCACTTCAATATCCCTGTTTTCACTTTTTTTGAGATTATTTTCTTTTGTGAGGCAAAGGCAATATTTCAGATTAAAATTAAACCAAAGGAAGATAACACATTTACAGAAATTGATGAGGAAAATTGTGATTACTAGTGGCTTCACAAGCTGGAGCATTCTAGCTTTCAAATCTCAGACTAAACCAGAACCTTTAGCAAGGGAAATGATTAAAAATGCATTCTTAAAATGAAAAATAATTTGATCAGCAGCTATTAATTTGAGGAACAAATGCATATAGTAATTTTTACACAGATTCTTCCACCATAGAACTCCACAAACTTTGCACAAATATGCTTTGAACAGTTACATTCTCTGTTCTGTGCAAGTACAGTTTTTCCTAAATTGGCTGCCACAACATCCAGAATACTTAGTGGGATTTTTCAAATTACTTCCCTGGGAGACAACTGATCCCCTATTGAGCTACTTCTAAGAAAAAAGTTGTCTATAAACAATGGAGCAAATAGAATTCTACAAATTTGGATTTTAACACTCAACCTCTTGCTGGCAGTGATAAAGGTAATATAGCCAATGGCTGGTTCCAATCTACAAGCAAGCTATTACTGAGCCTCTTATTTTCATTAAACTTGTGGGAAACAACTATGGTGTATGTAGCTTTGGGCTTAAATGCAGTGAATTTAGAACTGCCCCATCAGTTTAAAGAGATACAGCCTGATCTCTGATTTTCTTAAGTGAAAATGAGGATGATAAAAATAGCACAACTTCTAACAGCTTTGAAAAAGGCTGAGACAATAAAGTCAAAAAAAGCTAAGAACCAAAGCTCTGTGGGTAAACCACATACTGCCTGACTTGGGGATAAGTGTTTCTACTGAGATATTTAATTTCATAACAGATTGGAAAAACAGAAATAGAATCTTCAGTTTTATGAAAGCATTTGCTCAAGAACCAGAACTACTTAGAACATTCAGAGAATTAGTCTTCAGAGGGAATTTATCTTGAGATATATTTAATCAGCAGTCATTTTCAGTCTTGTAGATCTATGGGAGAGAAGCATCACATATGTCTCATGAGTTTAATTCCCTAGTCATAATTCACATGAGTTAATATGTTTTAAGGGTACTTCCTGGACATTTTCACTAAAAATTGCTAACAGTGTATTCAGCTATAAGTGATTATAGCAACTTGCTTCATCAGATGACTGCTCTGGACTCTAAAATGTGATTCATCTGAAAGCTAAGTTTAATTTCTATTTTTTTTCAGAAGTTCTGCTTTTGTAGAATTCTCAAACTAGGAAAGTTATGAGTTTCCTTAGAGATTGAGATGTTGGATAGTTTCTCTCTTCGAAATGCAGACCACCAAGAATTTCTGAACTAAAGAATTCATCTTATTGAAGATAGATTGCTAAGATGGTTTAATTGATGCACTGACAATTTCAATGGTTCTGCTTTTTAAGATATGCCTTCATGAAAAAAGAACTAAATTTTAGCCAACTGCATTTTAGAAAGGAAAATATTCGTACTCTGCTAACCATCAAACACAACAAAGACATTTGAAGTCATAATTCAATCTGTTGTGATTGGCTGCAGCTCCACCAATCTCAACAAGTTAATTATTTCACTGATATTGCTTCAGAGACCTATGTTCACCACAATAACAAACAGCTGTTTACCATTAACAAGATTCAATTTGACAAGTGGCTTTATTAGTTTTTAATTATTCACTTTAATCTTTTGCAAATTTTAATCACTTTCAATTACAATGAAATAATACTTGACAAGAACCTCCTTTTGGAAAAGATTCTGGAAAAAACAACATTTCCTTCAGGCTACTGATGTTCACGGTGCTTTTCAAGCAACCCATCAGTTTGGATGACGTAACAAATTATGCCTAAGGTCATGTTGTTGGCTTGATAGATTGAAACACAAAAATCAGTCTCTGCTATATCTGTTTGCACAAGCAGTCCCTATTTTTACTGTCAGTGATCTATGTAAGGTGAATTTCGAAGAGCATTCTTAAGATTCTTTCTACTTCAATTGGACTATTCACTGCACAAGTTAGAAAGGTTTAAACCTTTGAAGAAAAAGGTATTTCTATTGCAACTACTTCTAGCCTTCCCTTTTTTCAGTTTTGCTAACTCTGTGCCTACCTGAATACATAGTTAGGTTGAAATTTTAAAACAACAATGTAGGTATCTGAATCAAATGATCTTTTGCACAGGTTAGTCAGCCAGCTCCTTAAAGCACAAGGCAAGATCCCCAAACAGACACTATCAGTAGAAGGTTGCTTAGTTACTTGAATAAAAAAAGCTTTTTAAATTAAGATCAAAGTCTAATTATGACATCTGCATCACAGCACTAAGTTGATCTCATTATAAACAGGATTAATTCGTAATTCTTCCACCAGGAAAAATTAAAGGAAAAGAATACTCCCTTATTAGGCAAAAGAAATCCTCACTGCAATTTTTCAAAGTAATACACTGCTACAGTTCTTACAGAAGAACAGGACTGAGTGGCCCCTGGTTAGCATCTGAACAGTGATGTAAATTCAAAGTAATTGCATACTTGATGCCTTACAGTCATCAGTGCCTCCAAATTATTCTTGCAGGCAACAGCTCCTTTGTTCTTGAAAACATCACTCTCCAAGTTCACCTTTGCCCTCTTGAAGGCCAGAAAAACAGACACACAGATTTCATGTTGCTCCCATTGCCGTAAATACACTTTCTATATCCACTGATAATGTTGATTTACAAACCTAAACATTTGCTTTCATTTCTTTGATAGCTAAGAAATCCAATTCAGCTTCCACAGCACTAGCTAAGGTAACAGGGAATTATTTTTTAGCAACTTAACCCAAGTACTGAGGAACCGGCATTCTTGATACCCTTCTAAAGAGAATAAATGGGAAAAAATACATTAAATATGGAGCAGCATGAGGAATAATTAAAGCCATTTCCATTCAGGCCCAGTCTAAAAAAAATTATATCACACCTAGGAATCTGGAAATATGACTTAGTCATTATTTCTGTGTGGATCTTCAAACTCTTTTTATTAGAAGAAAAAGAAATTTACATCTTCCAACTTCCACAGTCAGAAGCTAAGGAAGTCAGTCACTGAAAATTCCTGCTATGGTTTTCTTCCATTTTTGTTCATTGCAGCATTTGGGTGACATTACTTAACCACCAGAATTTGAAAGTCAGTATGTTACAAGAGAAGATTACATTCTGTGAAATATTTTGCATTGTATTTTCTGAGGTACAGAACTATTCCAACAGCGTGGAAATCATTCCTACTCCCTTTGTTAAGTCATACCAGTCTCACATCAGTAAGATCAGTCATCAAAGACTAGAGTGGGAAGTACAAAGGGCAATTCATTCCAGTAGCTTTAAAAATTTTAAAACATCAATAGACAGTTTCAAGACAGCTTGAAATAGAAGTGCAAAACCACAGACATTGAAGTGAAAATTCATACTCGTTTAGAATAATTAATCTAATTACAGGATCATGAAAAGGGAAGACGTGTCAATATTTGGGCATGACTATGTTCCAAAATACTTGTTTTAGGAAAGACGAATGCTGAAGGCATAGGATCCCTCCCAAAGGCAGCGACTAAAATTATTATATTCTCCAAAGACAATTGCTCTAACCAGCAGTTGGATTGGCTGTCTCCAAAGTTTCAAAAATACGTCTTCATCTAAAACATAAGAGCTATGCATAAATATGGACGAAACACACAGTCATTCTAATATACAAAAATGTAAAAATATCTGTAGAATCATTCACATTTCCGTATGGAATGCATGCATCACTGTAAGGACAGAGAAACTGCAGGGGTTTGTTTCAAAAACTGCAGCATTTCCCTTCATACTGTCTTTCCTGCTTTATCCTACCCTCATGGAACCTATGTCAAGATTCCTGACTTCTTTTACTGTCTTAGTCCCTTTCTACTGTGACTGTTATTTGTTCCTCTCAGCACAGACAACTTCTGTTAATACTGTAGTGCATCTGATGCCTGAAAGACAATTTTACACAATAAAATTCCCTTCCAGTGAAGAATTATTTTAATAATGCTTTGTTTCTTGTACATTTCCTCACCATTTGTATAAAAGCAGAAATGAAAAACTAAATAATTGCTATGACAAATATTAACATGCTTTGTCAGGACTCTACATTAGGGAAATGACACAAGTTTCAAGCTATCTCCAAAAACAGTAGTAACAACATTTAGTCACAAGTACTCTTTAGAATGTCTTTGCTTCCTTATTTTTAAAATGGAATAAAATATTCTACATTGCATTACATAATTAAACTACGAATAAAGGTATGCAAACAGGACTCCACAACAGTGAGTTACAGATGACAGTACATGGTAACTACTCAAAAACTCTAATAGTTTCAGACATCCATACCAACTGACAGTGACATTTGTAGAAACCTTTGGCAGAAATTCCCACAAAGCAAGGAAGGAAAACTTTCAGAAAGCACGCAAAAGTTTCTATCAACCCTTAGAATAATTCTTGAATTTTTTTAAAAGCACAAGAGAAATTCCTAAACACTACAGTGGGAATTCCTTGAAAGCATTTGGGAAAATTCCTAGAAAGCACTGGGAAAAGCCCTAGGAAGCTGCAAGACCATTCTACATAAACCATACACTAATCTGTGTGACTGCTATGTGGGATTTTCTAAGAGGGAAAATGTGAATACAAAACATCTTCCAGCAGAGATGCAGCATGAATTCTGTCTAAGGTTCAATAACTTCACCATAGCTTCTCTCAGCAGGCAGAGGTTATCCACACTGCAAGGCCTAGGCCTAACTCCATATGCCTTTCCCATCCAAAATTCCTAACTGCAATGGGAACTTTTTCCATGTAAAGATACAAGACTGGATGCTTAGTAGAAAATTAAGTAAACACATTGAGGGTGGCCCTCCCATAAAGACATGCAGACATACAAAAGCTCTTTCCACTCCTTTTCTAAGCATGTCTTTACAATTTATTTATGAAGTTTCATTATAATAAAGCCTGGTGTTTGAAATGTGCAATGTCTAGCCTGAGTGCAATACAGGGTTTATACTTAGTCAAAGAATCTCCACAAATACTAAAATCCTGCCCTAAAACATATACATGCCAGCTACTCACTTTGAACTATCTTTATTTGATTAACAGACAATCAGACCACATCTTCAAATCCATCTCCCATGAAAAAAGACTATGTTAAAAACACGGCTAATTTGTCAATTTAAAATAAAAATATCCATTCCAATAATAGACAGAGTAAAACCTACCAAAATGATCAACCTAATATCTTATTTACATTGTATGCAGGGAACTATTGTAACAAGACACAATTATTTTACTTTGTGAGTTACAACAATTGGGAATTTTGAACACCAGTCCACCAAAACCCAATACCTATATTTTAAAAAACAGAACAATGAAATATTGTTCTTTCTTTTTAGAAGCTTTAATAATTGTATATTCTCCTTTGAAATAAGTTAATCTGGCCCACTAAATATGAAAAAAAAAAAAAAAGAAACATTCTTCCCCAGAAAGAGAGCAACAAGCCCAACAAGAAAAACTAATGAAGCTGAAAATTATCTGAACACTCACTGTGCTGGTTTTTCAGTTTCATATTAGAAAAGGAGTGAAGACAATGCTGGACAATATTTGATTTCTCCAGGAACTGATGACTACTCCCTCCACATTATCAGATCTGAAAGGAGAAATACAGCCATTCTTGAAGATCAGCTGCCATCTAGTGAATGCTGAGAAAACTGTTTAAAACATTACTTCCTTTTTTTTTGTCAATTCAAACTAGATTCTTGGTGGAATATTTTTTGCCACTTTGTCACTAAATTTTGAGGTCTGTAAATTATTCAGGAGCATGGCTACTAAAAAGTATGCATTCTAAAGCAGCATAATGTCACTCAGCAAAGTTTTCTGTTAAAATACATAAATATATATGTAATTCCATAGTTTGTTCTAGAAAAGCAAATCCTGTGTGCTTCCAATAGGACATACTAGTTTTTTGGGGCCTCCACTTTACTGTACCAAAAAGAACTGAACTATCAGTGTCTTCAAGTAAAATAATCAGTATTACAATAATAAACTACAGTAAGAACTCAAAGAAGTTGAAGTAAAAATTCATTGAAACGTGCTCATCAAGCAACAATAGCTAAGTTTTTATGCTGGACACCAACTTTTGCTACTTTGTTACTTAAGATTAGATTTGCAGGTGTTCTCATAAGAAATCAGATTTTAACAGATATTACAATAAGTCTTTTAGAAGGAACAATTACATATGAATATAAACCACAGACCTCATTGCAAATACGCAATTTTCCATACTTTTTTTCCTAAACACAACTTTCTAAAACCAACCAGAGGGTCTACCACTTACAGTTTGAAACTCTGAAACACAAATCTGCCATTTTAAGCAGAGTATGTTTTTTGTTTAATTGAGTACGTACTTGAGGGTACTTGTGTTTATAAAAACCTTTGATGGCAAGAAATAAAACAAGATAATGTGTTTATAAGACATTGGCTTGAAAATACATTTGCCTTCTTGGAGGGAAACCTCCTTATAATCTTTTGTCTGTACATTCTCTGAACAGACATTAGTATGTCCCACACCAAATACCTAATAAGTCTACATATTCTATATAAGCATATTTCATATAAACATTTGCATATGTGTGCAGTACAAAACTGTGCTATGGAAGAAAGATTAAGTAGATACCCAGGAGGAATAGAAATTAAAAACTGAAATGAGAAAATTTGGTCATGAATTGAAAGGAAATACATCACAGGCCCTTTTGCACATAATTAGGCTTAAAGAGAAGGCTTGCTGGTTTTCACACTGCTCAGCCTACAGCATTCTTGGTAGTTTCTACTCAGCAGTTAGAATTAGTATTAACTGGTTCTCTTAACACTGCCTGCTTTTATTCATATCACTTACTGAAATATTTTGCGTACATCATTGATTCAGTAAGGAATGTGATTAACCAGGACATCACCAAAAAGGTTTTCTTATGCTGTCCCTCCTGAGGCCTTCAGAATACATGCAGGACAGATTATAGTTGAGCTGTAAACCACATTCTTTGGCTTTTCTGTGAATATATCTGTGTCTGAGTGGCATCTTGCATTTAAGATCCCAATTCTTGTATGCCTGTGGTCTCAAAGTCTGTGTGTATTCAGCACATGTGATTTTATTTAAAATGAAGCTACTTATAAGAATTAAATTATGCACGTACTAAATTTCATAGACCATGGTTTTATCTTGTAGTTCTATCTTGTATGCTAACAGACCTTCTGGAAGGTTTTTATAAAAGTACTGCACAATTCATGGCACAATCTAAAAAGGTGGTGGGCCGAAACTTTTCTTAAATGCTGACTAAGCATTTGTCAGAGCAACATACTACAACAGTTTTACCAAATTTTGAATAAATATATAGTGTTTTTATCACTTTTATCAGCAGCTTCTCAAGTCAGTTGTGTGGCTCCCCATGTGTTTTCTTTAACCAGCACCCACAGCTGACTCAACCCTGACTGCTGGTGACAAAGGAGCAGAGGGAAGTACTGGTGGGACTGGGGAAGTCCAACGTTTGGGAACATGTTTAGGATGCACCAAATTGACGAGTAGGTGGCACTGAGGAGATAAAAAGAGGGCGAGGAAATAAGGGTGGCAAACAAGCCCTGCTGTGACCAGCTCTGTGGAGAACAAGCCAGCTGACAATGAGAAAGCGGGTCAGTGCAATTCGTCTGTGGGATGAGGGTATAAGAAGTCTCCAGGACACAGCTTTTACCTCACAGACAGCGCTTCGACAGCCCTTCAGAAGGGGCTAGGCCCTAGGGCAGCAGCTGAGGGAGGTGGTGGACATCCAGTACTGTGGCCAGTTCTGGGTCAGTTTAGGAAGGACATTGAGGTGCTGGAGCGTGTCCAGAGAAGGGCAACAAAGCTGGTGAAGGGTCTGGAGCACAAGTCCTATGAGGAGAGGCTGAACAGCTGGGGTTGTTTAGCCTCGAGATAAGGAGGCTCAGGCAGGATCTTATCGCTCTCTACAACTCCCTGAAAGGAGGACGTAACCAGCTGGGGCATGGCCTCTTCTCCCAGACAACCAGGCACAGGACGAGAGGACACAGTCTCAAGCTGCACCAGGTGACGTTTAGGAAAAATTAGGAAAAATTTCTTCATAAAAGGGTGATTAGACATTGGAATGACCTGTCCATGGAGGTGGTGGAATCACCACCCCTGGAGGCGTTTAAGGAGCGTCTGGAGCTGGCACTCAGTCCATGGTCAGGTTGACACGATGGTGTTGGAACACAGCTTGTACTGGATGATCTCAGAGCTCCACTCCGACCGAATTAATTCCATGATACTGTGGCAGCTGAGGCGGGGCGTGAGGCGGGGCGTGAGGCGGGGCGTGAGGCGGGGCGTGAGGCGGGGCGTGAGGCGGGGCGTGAGGCGGGGCGTGAGGCGGGGCGTGAGGCGGGGCCGGAGCGCGTGCCCTGCTGCGGCGCACGCGCGGGGCCGCCTGTCAGCTCAGCCCGCGAGCGGTTCTGCTCCGCTCCGGGCCGTGCAGTCCCTGCCTGGGCGGTCCCGTCCGGGCCCTGCGTGGCCCGCGGGCTCCTGGAGGTGTTCTAGGAGAGACTGGAGCTGGCACTCAGTGCCATGGTCAGGTTGACACGGTGGTGCTGGGACACAGGTTGTACTCGATCTCAGAGCTCCCTCCTTACCGAATTCATTCCATGGTCCTGTGGCGGCTGAGGCGGGGCCTAGTGCGCGTGCCCTGCTGCGGCGCATGCGCGGGGCCGCCTGTCAGCTCAGCCCGCGAGCGGTTCTGCTCCGCTCCGGCCCGTGCAGTCCGTGCCCGCGGGCTCCTGTCCGGTCCCTGCCCGGGCGGTGCCGTCCCGCCCGCCGCGGGTCGGGAACGTCGGGCGGCCGCGGTGGCGGAGCGGAAGCCCCGCGGGAGGGCGAGGCGCGGTGAGTAAGGAGCCGACGGGCCCGCGCAGAGCAGGGGTGTTGCTGCCGTTCCCCGCGGAGGCGACGATGGAGGCGGCAGCCTTGAAGCTGCTCCCGCTGGACCCGGGAGATGAGGGCACCCAGCGGTGCCGGTTGGGACCTGCCGCTCTCTCCTTGCTGGGAGCCAGGATCGGCGCCCCTCTGAGGATCTCGGTGCCCGGCGGGTGCTGCGTGTGCACGGCGTGGCCCCGGCACGATCTGGCGGACGGCTACCTGCAGGCTGACCTCACCTGCCGCACGGCGGGGCTGGCGGCGCGGGAGCTGCGCGGGCTCTCGCTGAGCGTGGGGCAGCTGCAGCTGCTGCCCTCCCGACAGCTGCGGAAAGCCGCCGTGAGAGTGGTCTTCAAGAGCACCGCGCTGAAAAAGTCTACTCCCAGAGCGGTGTTGCAGGAGACAATCAGAGAACTGCTAAGAAATGTGTATGTTTCACTTCATTGTGTTGTTACCGTTGCCCCAAGTCCCGAAAATCCTGTGGTGCATATTGAAATAGTGTCTGCAGACCTTTTGGAGGAGGAAGCTGGATTGATAACTCCCCAAACAAGCATAAAAATTAAGGAGGTGATGACTTTAGAGTGGTACAGACATCTATCAGAAGACACTGCCAAAACCTCAGTTGCAGGACTAGATGATGTGAGGAAGTCTTTGAAAGAAATGATTGACCTGCCTTTCCGCTTTCCAAAAACTTTTAAGAAGCTGGGGCTTTCTGTCCCTAATGGAGTGCTATTAATTGGGCCCCCAGGTGTAGGGAAAACTCTTATGGTAAAGGCAGTAGCAAAAGAGCTGGGAGCGTATCTGTTTGGCATCAGTGGCCCAGCCCTCCATGGCTCAAGACCAGGAGAAGGTGAAGAGAATTTGCGAAGAGTCTTTGAAAAGGGCAGAGAGATGTCAAACGAGGGCCCAACCATTCTCTTTTTTGATGAGATTGATTCTTTATGCCCAAAGCGTGGAAGTTCAAACAATGCTCCTGAAGATCGTATTGTTGCTCAGTTGCTGACGCTGCTGGATGGTGTAGGGAGTGAAGGTAAGATGGTCATTGTGGCAGCAACAAATAGGCCTGATGCCTTAGACCCTGCACTGAGAAGACCTGGCAGATTTGACAGAGAGGTAAATAAACCTTGTTCCTGATATACGCACTTTTTTCTTTCTTTATTGAGGTGGAAGGGGGCTGTTAATAAAGGTTTTTTAATGTCTTCTAGTCATGTTTCATTGTGGGATTTTATGAGTATGAGACAGGTGTCTTGTTTCTGTCTTTAGTTTGCTGCAACTTGGGTAAGGTTGTTTTGTGTTTTTAACTCAGGACACGGAGAGCTCCATATACTCCAAAATGGATGGGAGGAGTCTTTATGCTTCTTTATCATAGACATTGACCTGATCTTGAGGGGATTGGTTTGCTTACAGATACTTACCTTTATGGGATTAGATTTTTTTCCATTTAAATCCTAGAGTGAAGGTTTATGCATCTGTCCTTAAAGGTTTATTTTGACACAGAGCTAGTAACTTGTTGTGTCAAAACTTCTATTCAGGTTTCAGTAACAGAGGTTGTGTCTACTTTGGAAAACTTCCATTAGCCCAGTAGTCCAAAGAAGAGAAACACACGCAGTTATACAACACACAGTGTTTGTGCTTGTATTGTTTCTTTTTCTGGCTAAACCCACTCCTAGGTCACCAGTTTAGTCAAGTTTTTTAATGCTTTCATAATTCTAATTTCCATTATTTTCCAGGATTTATAGATTGTTGAGCTATGTTTTTATGATGATGTTATACCAGATTTTCAATAATGTATGAATGTTTATCTCATTATTTTTTCCTATCACATAAATCTAATTTAGTGCCTGTGATGTGAGGAAATTATTATTTCAGTGTTAGGAGACTTGATAAACACTATCTGACAGTGTCTTATGAACAATTGTTTTTACAAACACTGTTCACTTGGAAAGTAAATGGTATTTTAAATACCTGTCAGTTGTATAATGCTGGTAATGGGTTTCCTGTAAAACTTTTCAGTTGGGATATAAGTATATATAAATTTTTAGTAGGCAATATAAAGCAGAGACAAAATTGCTTGCCTAGTTCTATCAAGTAAATGAATATAACAAATTATGTGCTTTAAATTTTTGTTTATTCCATTTGGTTTAGGTTATTATTGGGACCCCAACAGTTACACAGAGAAGATCCATCTTGCAGTTGCTTACATCTAATATGCCCATTTCTGCAGAGGTTGATTTGGCTAAGCTGGCAGAAATGACGACTGGGTATGTTGGAGCTGACCTTACAGCACTCTGCAGAGAAGCTGCTATGCAGGCTGTGTCCCACAGTGCTTGGGTATGGTTGCAAATCAGTCAAGAACAATGTCAGTAGCATATGTACGACCCTTCCCTCATTAATACTCAACTTTACTTGAAAAGCTCAACAAGTTGAAGACTCACACCAAGTGTGTTACAAATGTAAATATGTAATTTTTGCTAGTCCTTTCAGTTCTCGTCTTAGTTCTGTTACTGCATCTGCGGTTTAATAGTGGCATTTTATAGCCTGTTAGGGATAAAATGTCTTACATTCTTCAGTGTGTGGTGAAAATGGATTTTGCAGCTTTTTTATTTCTATTCAGAAGATTGTAGGATTTGATGTGTGTTAACCCAGAAAGCAACCATTTGATTTAGCAGGCCACTGTCTAATGGTGCTATAATTTAGGGAATAGTAGTTTCCTCTTAGACATTAATTTCTGTTAAAACTGTTTTTTCCTGTGTAAAAACTTACTATTAAAGAGGTGTATATTTTACTTTGTGTTGCATTTTTGTGTCTGCAGTGTTTAGGCTCATTAGGTCAGAAATTGGCTTCCTTATTAGTTGTATTTGGCCTTATGTGAAGTGTTTTGCATATCAATGCAGCATATAAGTATTACATAAAAATACTGTTAATATGCTCTATCTATTGGGGTTTTTTCAGGATGCAACTGCAACTGAAACAAAGATTAACATGGGAGATTTCCAAGAAGCTTTTAAAAAAATCCAACCATCCTCTTTTCGAAGTGCAGTTGGACTAACAGAGTGTAAACCTGTGACTTGGGAGCAAATTGGTGATCTTGAAGATGTGAAATTAAAGTTAAAGCAGGTAATGTATAAAACAAATTTAGATAAACAGCTAATCTCTAACAAATGTATGCTCCAAGTATTCTGTATGGTGCATTATGAAAATTAATTCTCTTGCAAATTACCTGATTATAAACTGTATTTTAAACATTATTACAGTGTTATTACAATGTTTGAGTTAGAAATCTTGCAGTCACAAGATACCACTACCAATCATAGTGACATCATGGGAAAATATTCATGGTTTTAATAGCTGAAGAGTACTTTACTTGAAGCCAGATAATTTGTCCATTCCTGAATATCTATGCAGGGATTGCTCTTGGTTATTATGTCTTTAAGATTGCTTTCAGTGCTGTTTCAGATGGAAACTTTAAGAAGGGAGCATTCTATGAAGAAAGACTAAATCAGTATTCTTTGATTTCAAATCAATTTTTGTATCAGGGGAAGGAAATTATGTACTTGGCAATTTTTTTGATTGCGTGTTACTAGGAATTTCTTTCCTTTTTTATGTATTGACAGAGTATTGAGTGGCCTATGAAATTTCCTGAGGCGTTTGCCAGGATGGGCCTGTCTCATCCCAAGGGAATTCTTCTCTATGGGCCATCTGGGTGTGCCAAAACCACGCTGGTGAGGGCTGTGGCCACGAGTTGTCACTGTTCCTTTCTCTCTGTGAGTGGTGCTGACCTGTTCTCACCTTATGTTGGAGATTCAGAGAAGGTTTTGTCTCAGGTACAGTGTTTCATTTGTGTAAGGTCTATTGTTTATTTTTGCTTGATTTTTGTAAAGTATTAGTTAGACCTAAATTTAGTTGTTGAAAAGATGACAGACCTCTCATCTGATTATAAAATAGAAATGGCTTACAGGTTCACATGTATATGAAGTGAGAATCTATCCCTGAAATTGTACTAATTTTAAACTTTGGAAGTATTGCTACCCTTTTGTTTTCAGTTCATTTAAGAATATAAATAAGAAACAGAATTTGCCAATATTAATTGTAAGCCAGAGCAGCTCTTAAAAATCATTACAAATGTACGTTTAAAGTTAAGTAAAATATAGAGCGTATATGTAAGTAGGATTTTTTTTCACCTTATCAGATAGAACACAGACATTGATGTTTTACTTCATTAACATTTGTTATAAAGGTTTTTCGCCAAGCAAGAGCAAACACTCCAGCAATAATATTCCTGGATGAGATTGATTCTATCTTGGGATCTCGCGCACACTGCAGAACTGGCCATGGTGTCTCAGAGCGAGTTCTTTCTGTTCTTCTCAATGAATTGGATGGGGTTGGGCTGAAAGTTACAGAAAGAAGAGGAAGCAAGCTACAGCTTGAGGCTCAGTGCCAAGAGCAAAGTGACGAGGAAAGAAAGGTATTGATGCTCCTTTTTCTGTATAGGAAGAATGAGAAATGCTGTCCAGTTGTTTCAAAAATTTTAGTTGTTGGCATTCACATTTAAACTTAAAATCCGCAAACTTAAAAACATGCAAGAAGCTCCATTACTCTGTCATAATTACCAGCTTTTAGGAAATACTGTGTATAGGCTGTTGACTGTTTTTACATACACTGTTCCTCAATGAGACTTTGTTTGAACAAAATACCCACAAGGGCTAATGACCATTACTAGTTGGTGTTCATCTTCTGTCACAAAAATCCTTTTCTTGACACTGAAGTAACTTTTTAGATTGATTGTGGTATTTTTACTCTTAAACAAGCTCCTCCCTGAGCTTACTTTTTGCAAGTATTTCCCTTACTTTATTTGCAGTTATTTCTCACACATACTGCATTCAAAAGCGGCACAGTTATGATCAGTTAATTATTTAAACAAAAAGTTGCACCTTCACTTGTCAGTGAATTGTTCAAAACATTTAATATTTAGCTTTTTTGTGTATAACTTCTTCTTATGATACTCTCTGGGGAAATAATAAAGAAAACAGTTCCAGAATTGTAGGATACTGAATTTTTTGCATATAAAAGTTCTTTGTTACAATCTGGCCAAAGAAAAGTCTTTATTTATTGCCAAGGCAGATACTATTTTTCTTCTTTGTCATGTAATCTGCCCTGCACCAAGACATTTTTTTTTGCCTCAAGAAAAGTGAAATACTAATATTAAAGGGAAAATAACTACATGTAAAATTACATTATCTTTTTGCCCTTCCTCTCTTCTCATCAGTAGTTAACTAATATATTTAGATATTATCTGTCTTAAACACATTGCACTAATTTGTTGATATGATCTCTTATTCAGCTAGAGTTTCAAGAAACTTTGAACAAAGATTTCATGGTAGTTGCTGCAACAAATAGACCAGATATGTTGGATGATGCCTTACTCCGTCCTGGAAGGCTGGACAAGATGATCTATATTCCACCTCCAGATCTGAAGGTATTACACATCCATAT
The DNA here is from genome assembly GCA_024500445.1 of Entomyzon cyanotis. Taxonomy (NCBI): domain Eukaryota; kingdom Metazoa; phylum Chordata; class Aves; order Passeriformes; family Meliphagidae; genus Entomyzon; species Entomyzon cyanotis. The sequence goes on from JAKEPQ010001010.1 coordinate 10,385,655, forward strand.
GTGGCTTTAATGGAGAGATATTAATTACCAGCATGCTTTGAGAGCAAAGGGGGCATATTCCTATAAGATATATAACAATTGATGGGTGCTGCACTGAAGATCAGTCACCACATTCAAGAAATTTATGAAGAAATTTTAAAAGGAATAAAGACCTTTGTATTTTAAACACCAGTAACATTTTAACCAATGTAGGTAGTTACGGTATTGCATATGGAAATAGAGAAAAAGTATACTTACAAAATCAAGCTACCATTCAGGAAGCACCAAAGTAAGTTTTCTGTCCTTGCTTCAAATAATTTGTGTCCTATTCCCAAGAGTAATGTAGCTACTTGTCCTAACTTCACAAAAAAGGTTGACCCAAAGTATGCCAAATAAGGCCTGTTCAGTCTAAAATGCTGTGTTTTCATGAAGTAATCAGTAATTGTGGATAACAGACCTTAAGTATATGGGACAACCAGAAGACTGTTACCTCCATTAAGAGCATTTTATTCTTTCACCAAAACCAGGTAGTTTTGGTACGTGTCTGGATTTTGCTTGGTTATAATTTCAATTTGGTACTGCTTTGGAGAAAGATTAATTTTTGGTTTGTTTGGTTTTGTTTTCTTGTACAATATGCACCAATTTACAGGGAAGACTTTCCATTTTGAAAATCTGCACTGAAAAAATTCCATTAGATACTGATGTGTCATTACAAGATGTCGCAGTCCTAACAGACCTCTTCTCTGGAGCTGATATTGAAAATCTGTGCAAGGAGGTAAGAAATATTCCTGGTTCATCTGTGAAATGAACTCTAAATAACAACTTTGAATGAAAAAAAAGAGAGCTAACTCATAGATGTTACCAAGGCATCTGTAATACAGATTCTTTTAGTTTGTATTGAAAATATAAAGAAAACGTGTAAAATAGGAGAATGGAACAAGCATTCATTCTCAGATAAAAATGGCAAATAATAATAAAGTCTGTGATAATTTACAAGAAGTTAAGGAGCTGTACTACCCTTTATTTCATGTGGCCCTTTCTAATCCATACTCACATCCAGATGAATTGTATTCTTTGAACTGCAAGCTGAAATTAGCAGGTACTGTCAAGGCTAGAGAGAAAAAAAAATGAGAAGTCCAGAATTTTGAGTTGAGTTGTATAAAAGACAGAAGACTAGCAGGAAAGTCCAAATATATAAGTGATAAAAGATGTATTGTCAGATCCAGACAGAAAAAATGAATGAAAATGTTATGGTAACCTTACTTGGATCTTTATCTGTTGTTAAATAACCGTAAGTTATACAATGCTGTTTTCAGATGCTTTAACTAACACTTTGTTCCTTGTAAAATATTTTAGAATAGTTACAGTATTCTTTGAAATTTAAAGCATTATAAGGACTTTAAGTTGTTTTTCTTTTCTTTTAAAGGCTGCTTTGTTGGCTTTGCAAGAGAATGGACTTGAAGCAACTGCTGTAAAACAGGAACATTTTGTGAAATCTTTGAAGACTGTAAAACCGTCTTTAAACATAAAAGACTTGGAATTTTATGAAAAATTCTCTAATCAAGAATTAGCCTCTTGAATCTAAAAAGGAGTGGCATAGGTATTTTTAAATATATTACAAAGATTTTGAAAAGGTTTGCATCTTTCCTGCTTTTTAATACTGTACTTACTGTAGTTTCAGGGTGTGTGAAATACAGTAAAGTTTCACTTGTGAAAAGTTCTGTAATTTCAGTAACAAATAATAAATTAATATCTTGTTTGCATTGGCTAGATTTACATCTGATGAAACAAGAAATTGAGATACTTAGATAAAACACTGTGGAACAGCCTAGTGTTACTGTAGATTTTCTACTTTTGAGTACAAACACTGGCATAATAAGAAAATTGAAAATGTGTTGTGAAGTCTCCAAAGGACAGTGAATATTTTAAAAATAGAAAAGTTTTCAGGAAGTTAAATAGGAGGAAGAAAGTCCCATTCTGTATAAAATGTAAGGTGTTTTGTATGTGTCTGTCTACAGGCTTGCTTTCTTACAAGCAGATGCCAAAATATACTGGCAGTAAAAAGGGTATCAATACTTAATACCTTGTTGTAGGTTTGGAAGTCTGGGGGTTTGGGAGTAATTTTAGATTAGTTACTGCTTACTGTACAAACATTTGGATTGAGTAAGCAGTTAAGTATGTAATCAACTCAAGCTATAATAATTTCTCTTTAGAAAAGAGTTTGCTTAATGACAATTTCTGCAGAATTATTTTCCCGACCCAACCATTCTTTGTCAATACATTTTCGTGGGTTGCGTTCTAAAATACACAAATACATCCAAGGAAATTGGTGTCATGTCTATGTAAGTGATCATTTCAACTTAGTAGAGTAGGAAGGGGGTTTTTTTAAATTATCTTTTTCTTTTCCCAGTGAAAATTCTTGTGCACAAAATACACCACTGTCAAAGATAGTTTCTTATTTTAGCTGAGATTTGTAAGTTATAAGCCCATTAACAAATACAACTTTCTCATCACAGGCACACTAGGGACTGCACTGAGTGTGGTTTATAGTGAGATGGATCACAAAAGGAAGTTCCAATGCAACTGGTGATTGAGGAGGGCAAAAAGCAGTAGTAGAAGCTGTTGTAGCCTAGGAAAGGGTTCAGATACAAACAACTGCCCTACAGCTTGGTGGCTTTGATGACCATTTTATAGAAAGGACTATCCTCTTGCTTTATTGGTGGCAACAAATAGTGCTAGTGAACTTCGCAAACACACAAAGGTTTCTCAGCAGCAGTGCTGATAAAAAGTTTGAAAACTCGGTTTTGCTTTCCAGTGTTTGAGAGTTTGCATTAGAATTGCTGGACCTGAAAGTTACTGTGACTGCAAAATGCCACCAGCTCCTTTGCCTCAAAGACAGTGCTGCTTAACTTCCACACTTGCTCCCTAGAAGGAGCAGCTGAGCTGGTTGTGCCCTGTCATGTCTGTTCCTTGCAGCAGGGAGCGAGCAGAGCATGCAGTAAAGGCAGCCTCTCCTTCCTCTCTAGCGGGCAAGAGAGAAGGGGAGAAACAGAGGTACAGGAGTTGCCTGCTGTCGCCTCCAGCCTGCCCCTGGTAGGGGTTTCTCTCAGACAGGGGTATTGGGAAGTGCTAGTAACTGTGTAACACAATAGAATGACGGGAACCTGGGCCTGGGTTGAGCTTTTGCTGCAGCGCAAGGGGACATGGTAACACTGGGCTCCTCTTTTGGTCACTATGAGCACCTCCCCGAGCTCTGGAAGTGGCAGGCTCTGTCCTCACCTAGGCGTTTGCCTAGGTATGCTGTTCTTTGGGCAGCTGCCTGGAGAAGGGGACAGGCAAGAAGGCAAAGGAGGAGTGGAGAGGCAAGGTTTGAGTGCTGCAGTCCCGGAGAGAGGATTGGCGGCGGGCAGGTGGAAGGGCTCTCCCCGTCCCGCTCTCTCCCAGCCGCTCCGTGTGGCACCTGGGGCGCTGCCCGCTTGCCGCCGGGGGGCGCTGTCCGTGCCCTCATTGCCCTCATGCCCTCAGCGGGGCTGAGGGAGCGCGGGGAGGGCTCGGTGACACCGCCCGGCACGCCCGCATCAATCAGCTGCCAGCACACACCCGTGCCACTCCGCAGCCGCCGCCACCATGAGCAGGGGCATCTTGCACACGCTGAAAACCAAAAGAGAAGTAAGTTTGCCCGAGCGTCGGGCCGTGGTACCTCGGCGGGGAGGGATGCAGCGGGCTCGGGAGGCTGCACGGGGGGTGCCACTTGGCTTCCTGAGGGAATGGTGATAGCGGGGAGCCGCGTAAGGTTCGTGTGTTAAAAGTGAGGTGTGGAGAAGGGTAATACAGTGAGGTGAAAAAAGTGAGGTGGTGTAAAGAGTAATAGAGAGGTAATGTACCTGAGCAGGTGATCCCTCCTGAGTTCTGTGTAACCCTTGCTCCCCCTACTCGAGGGTCTCTAGCTGAGACCTAAGTTCAGCTCTTTTCTCCATTTTCTCTTTCAGCTTATTCCCCTGGCTGGAATATTGTCCTTGGCAGCAGTTGGGGCGTTCTCTTTTTGTGTCTATTCCCTATTCCGCAAATCTGATGTGATGTAAGCAAAAACTTACTGCTTGGAGCTTACCCTAACTTTTTTTATTCAACAGAAAATTTGACTATCATGTTTTACACACACACACACACACAAAAAAAAGCATGTTCCAGAGTACTGGTAATGACTAAAGTATCTGCAGATTGTAAACAGTGAAGAAATTAATTAATTTGGAGTGTAGTCCAAGTTATTTTCTAACTTTTGATTTAATAATTATAGTTTTTCTTTGCTTTGGGTTTTAAACGTTCTTATCAAAAATTTCACAGGTGGATGACATGCATGTATATTGCAACCAGGCTATTGACTTGTGTATAAAGAACAGCATTGGATGATATTAACTTAAAATAAGATAGTATTCCAATGGCTTGGCTAATAAGTGGAGCCAATTCCTATACTCTTCAAGCTTTCGGGAGTTTATTTATTTTAAAGTGATTGGAATAAGCATTTTAACTGTCAGGGTAAAAGTCCCCTTTCTTTCTTTCTTTATTCAGTTTTGGTTTTTCACCTTGCTTCCCTCACAATGATATGTGAACAATGCTGACTTGCTTGGTGCTTTGGAAGCTGCAAATAAAGCAAGCCATCATTGATTCCTACCCAGATTTTAAAAAAGAGTGCCCAAACCTGTAAACTTTTGTTTTAGGGAACTCATTACTTAAGTGAATAGCTTTACTGATGACAGGCTGCTCATATAAGAAAAATGTATGCAAGGACACATCTTAAAACATAATACCTGTTTTATCATCTTTTAAAGCATTCACAAGATGGGCAGCCCAGAACCATGGGAAACTATTGATCCTACTAAGGCTCAGAAGGTAATTTGTACATATATGTATAAATAGCATAAATTTCCAACACGATGAATCATTTCTTTTAAAAGTGTAAGAACTAGCAAAATATGAATGAGGAAACAAATGCAAAGCTGATGTATATCTAGTTAAAAGTATAAACAAGTGCTTAATTCGTTACTTTATGTCTTCCCCATATTACCTAATGATAGAGATTCAGCTATTACATTCCAGGTCTGATCTTGAACTATACTTCTGATTGCTCCTCAAAGTCCATTTCCACCCCTAATTTCCATCCATTTACTCTATTCCATTGATTCCATTGGAAATTTGGAGTATAGAGGAAGTGCTGTTTACCCTTACCTGTTTCCTGAATTACAAAATTGAGTAAGAATGTTTGAGTGCCACAGCCTGCAGGAAAAATATCTTAGTTTAGTAGAGCATCTAGGATAAGGAAACATAAAATTATTTGGCATTATTACTTAATTAATACCCAAGTGATTTTGTTCAACAAATTAGCATGTCATCAGCTGCATATTTCTGAAGGGAAATTGTAAAGCCGCTAGAACTTCTTTAGCAATAAGTTGATGTATGATATGGGGGGATGTGGGAGTGGAGTAAGCGCTCACTGGGATTTTGCTAACTTTTATATTTTCCGTTTCTTCTAGCTGGTAACAATCAATCAGAAGTGGCAACCTATAGAGGAGCTGGAAAAGGTCAAAAAGCTTATGAAGTGAGAAGTTTCTGTTGCCTCAAAAAGGTACCCTATGAATCTAGTGGAATCACTTCTGCACAAACTTGACTACTGAAATCAGTGTGCGGAAATGCTTCTGCTACATTTTTAGGGTCTCCCTACATTTTTTTGGACTCTGGATGAGGAATTTGGTGTTGCTTTAGAAGCTGGCATATAGCATCCACATAGTCCAAAAATCTGACTCAAAATATTCACTTTCAATAGGCATTCGATGTAAATTGTTGAATATTCAGCTGGTAATTATCGATGGAAAAGGCCTTCACGGTTTTTGTGGAATTTCAGGATTTGCTTCAAAATACATTAGTTTTGCCATTTAATCATTTTTAACAGAATAAATTCTAAATTTATACATTTCATGTAAATTGCCCAAAAGCCTTTCTAAGTGCCCTTGCATTCCTTATCTGTATTAGATGTGGTGACAGTTTAAGTCAAAACTAATGTTCTGCTGCAAATGCTGAAACTTACCCACTGAGGAGTCTGATAGGTTGGTTATTTAAGGGTGTGTTTGAGACTGCAGATTTAGAATCTAAAATCATAAGAGTTAAGCATGGCTAGAAGGGTAAATGGCAAATCAGATAATGTCTGTTGTATTTAAGTATTGTTCATGACTAAATTTGTTTTAATTACCAGAATTAGAAAACCTGCATTATCCAAAACTATGTAGTGTTAATTTCCTCTTTTTGTGCAAGGTAGTTCAAGTGCAAGCTCAAATGTACTGCACAGTTGACAATATTTTTAAAGCTTTCTACATGCTATTAGGAATATCTCCTTTGTCAAATAGAAACTAACTGATTAAAATTAGGAGTGATTCTATGAAGAGACAGTTCCTCTTTAAGCTTCTGTGTGTTTGCTTATGGGTTGGCCAGGGAAAGAACGTAATGGGCAGGCTCCCAGTAAATTCATGAGACAATAAATGCATCCAATGGCAGAACAGTCCTTTTGTATGTATTTTCTGTATGTGTCCTCTTCTGAGCAGTTTTACAATCTATAACACAGTTTCTATTACAATGGATGTTCAGAATTCATACTGTTTTCTGTGAGGAAGAAAGCAAAAGCGAAACAACTGCTAATTGGAAAAAGTCCCCTTAAATGAGTAATAGTCAAATGCTTTAGGTTACTCTGCTGCAGCAAAGAAAACTTCAATTAGAAAAGCTGTCTCCTGAATTCCCAGGTAGTTTAGAAGCTTTGTTTTCTTCAGCTGAGAAAAAAACAGTTTAAATGTTGCATAAATATTTGTTTATCAAGTAAGGATGATTCAGTATCATTTATGTTTTAGTGAGAGAAGAACTACTAGTCTTCAGAATAAGTCATTAGCTTTCATTTTGAGGAATGATGTTACAAGAAGATTGGATAGCATAGAACCACAAAAATACAGTGCTCTGAGGAATACAAGTTTTAAGTTTTTTAATAGAGAAAATATTTTTAAATACTTATCTATATTTCCATATTTCTACTGGACTGTACCAAAGTGCTGTGTTCTGAGTTGATGCATTCATTTAATAATTGTGTTCTTCAGTAAATCACTTGTTTGGTGTGCAAATACTATGACCTAAGTATCTGTCAACATTGGGGAAATAAGTGTAAGTAATTTTTAGTTAATTTTTGTATTTAGCTGGATTTCATCAATGTTTCCAGTAGTGCATTAAGTAGAGTGACTGCTGTCAGTCACAGGTTGTTGCTTCTCTTATCCTGTCCTGAGGCTTAACAGCTCTGGTAATAAACAGTTTTGCTTTGTTAACTGTTCTGTTTTTCTTTATTAATATAGATTTTTTGGGAGAGTTGTCACACAATGTAAGAAATCAAAATATTTTTCTGCACTTTGAAAAGAGTATTAATATTGTTATAATTCTTGGAATTTTGTGTCTTCCCTGACTGTGCCTAAAAATCTGTCTCCTGCATAGATTAGGATTTTTTTCTTGTAAGTAGAATACACCAAGGGCAATTACTGTATCTCCCCACTCAACTACTCAACACAGATCTATAAAGCAACATAAAAATTATTTTCTTGTTCTACAAACAGTAAAGATTCAATTGGCTGAATTCTTTGAGCTGATGTTTATGAGAACAGTAAGACTTCCCTGATCTGTGTTATGCAAACCCATGAGTTTTTATTCCGTGAGCAATTTAGAGGCTGTTGAAATAATTTAACAGCTTTCTTATTTCTCTCCATTCTGTTCTCTCCCATTTGTCTCCTGCTCCATTCTGTTCTTGGTCTTGGTTTGGGTTTTTTGGTTGGTTTTGGCTTTTTTTTTAAACAATCAGTGTCTTTTTTCACCCTAGCTAGTACATTTCCATGGAACTATATCACTTCCAAATTTCATATTAATTACAAACTTTATAAAAATGCCAACTAGCTTGTTAGAGTTTCAACTATAGGTTAGAAACCATTAGAAATGTGTTTTAATAGTTCTAATCACCAGTATAAATGCATCAGTAGAATCCATGGTCATGCTTTTCTAGCTTTTTCTAAGTAGTATTTTTGTAAATAGCTTTCTAGAAGAACAGAAGAATAGAAGGTTGCTTTTTGCAGTGTATATACAATGAATTACTAATTTTTGTTATTATAGTAGAACATCAAGACCTTACAACTGCAGATCTTGTAGTGTTATGGTTATCAGAGGGCTCTGTTGAGTTTTTTGGTTTCTTTGGATGTGAAGCCCCAGTGTCAGCATTTCTCCTTCTGACCCCTGCATTTCTCTGCCACAAGGTGCTATTAGTCCTGCACTGTCTGGTGACTTCGCTGGTGTGTGGGCTTTCTGCAAAAATAGGTAACTTACAGAGGGGCCTGATGCAATCATTGAAGGACATGCTTCATCCTGGAGATATTGTCTGCCTCAGTGGAGAGGGTGGCTCTCCCTAGGGCTAGTTGTGGAAAACAAACAAGAGTAATGGGAATGATTCACTGAATCCAGCCAATATTTGCTGTTGGACACTTCCCAAAAAAAGCTTTCAGATTAAACAAACATGACACAGTTTTCATTTGCTGTCTGAAGCCTTTGCTGTCCAGCAAATCCCTGCCATACGGGAGCACACAGACAATGAGCTCACATAAAAGTGTAACTGAAACGGAAATAAAAGCACTACTGCTGGCCTGGCCTTGGGCACTGTGGTTGGACATGGTGAGTGTTGCCCTTCAGGTGCTGATGAGAACAGGGAGCAGGCAGCTTGTTTGGGAGCCCAAAGCTCTCTCCATTGGGAAGCAGCCACAGCAGTCACAGTAGTGGCACCTGGGAAGCCATGAGCTGACACTGCATCCGAAGCACCTTCGCCTGTGTGCCTCGCCCTGACCAAAGATCACACACCCTCACCAGGGCTGTGCCAACCCTATTTATGCTGGACCTTGACCAGATGAACAAGGAGTTTGGTTTAATTAGCTTTTACTCTTAGATAATTTTGTTGTGCATACATTCTGGCCAGAGAAATTACCGGAGAGGTGCTGCCCTTCTGCTGGGCTCACTGGGGACGTGCGAGGGCTCCTCACAGCATGGGGAGCCCAGGGCCTGGGACAAATTGCACCCTAACAAGTGAAAACTGTCCTGTAGCATCACCATGGCACCTGTGTGGGGACTGAGGGCCATGTGAGCAAGGTGTGACAGTGGTGTGGCAGAGCACTAGCTTGGAGCCCGAGAGACAGTTTGGGTATCAGGATAGGGGCCATGAACTGGCCTTCACTGCCAGGTTACCAAATCAATTTAAATAAACCCTCATCTGTTAGCATCAGGGGCATGACAAAGGGCTTGGTTTGGTGTAGGTTTTCACGTAGTTTAAGACTTCAGGATTTGGCCTGGTGCAGCAGGCACTCTGTTGTCTCTGTTTGGGGCCTGGAGGTGTCTGGGGTGTCCTGGCTGGTGGCTGTGTGTGTCCAGCCCCATGAACAGGCTGGGTTGGGCAGCAGCAGCAGTGACAGCCAGGGCTGGGGTGCTGGGCTGGCAGGTGTGCTCCTGTCCTGGCTGACAATAACATTTCTGCTGCTCGTGGTCAAGATTTGACCATGTGTAACATTCTTTAAAAGGTCTGTATAAATAACTTCATCATGCAATGTTTTTAAGATAAAGCAAGTCACCTATGTGACCTTCTTTCCATATGGTTTAAAAAGTTCTTGAGAACATTTGTTAAAATTCAGGTAGATGTGCTTCCAGTTTTACTGGCTGTCAAGCAGTAGAAAAATCACTCACTTCAACTTGAAATATTTGATACAGAATATTAGGCTCTGGTACTACTTGCTTGCTGCTTCTCACATCCTCTTCCCTATTTTCTCTTGAGACTCCTTTCTTTTTTCACTTTTTGGCATATATTTTCTTCTTGCCAAATCTCTTTCTGTCTCACCAATCAAAACAAACATATCAGAAAAACTTATATTTTTCTTGGCCTAATTTATTTCTACTATTACTACTGTTTATTGGTACATCTGCACTGTGCTCTAGAAAGTTACATGTCAAATGAGTAGATCAGAATATAGTTAACCTGGTGGTTTAAACTAAGAAATTAAGCAGAAAAGGCCCTGCTTGTAATGTTTGCCTTCCGTCTCCCTCTCTGTTCTTCTGCTTTGCCTTATTTATGCTAATGGATTGTAATAAATGCATCATGGGGGGAAAAAGGAGGAGCCTTACTAATAATAGTAAGGATACATAGACTAAACACTTTAAGCAGTTTGCATATTTCCATTGTGTGCAGAAATAACAAAAGTACTTAAAAATTATCTTTCCATTTTTTAAAAAATGAAGCGCAAATTTGGGCCATAGACATGAGCATGCATTATCTTTCAATAGTCTCACATAAAAACATTTGCAATTTTTCTTTAAATTTGTTAACAATTTAATGTTATGCTGGTAGGTAGGATTCATTCCACTGAAAGGTCTCTCTAAATTATCCTGCTGCAGAAAAATAAAGGCTGTATCTGCTAATATTATGGGAGGCTCTTCCTCTCCTACTTGTATCTAGATGTCTTTGTTTCAAGTAAGGGCTGTTCTGTTACTGAAATTCAGTTCATCTGGTTGTTTCCTTGCAAGAGAATGGTAAGATAATTTGTTCATGTTCTGTAACTCCAAACTCAAAGTGGTCTGGACCTTTATAATCGTAAGCACTATAAATCATCATGATTCCTGTGGCCTGGCAGAATGTGATAGTGCCAGTCCAGGCAAGAACTATGAAACAACTTTTTATCATTTGTGTATTTTCTGAGTAATTAGAAAACATCATTTCTGTAAGTTCAACTCCATTAGCTCTCACTCAGCCAGATTTGCTGACTTGACTGACCCAAAGTGTTGCTGAAGGCAGGGAAGGAGATGATAGCTCTTGAACTTGGGACTTTTATCACAGCCATTGATTTTATAATCAGAATTCCCTGCTGAAGGGCATGGGAATTCTGCACAGATATTGCTGTTACCAGATGATGGTAAACTGAGGATCTACAGACTCCAGAGGATAAGTCATTAGGATACAGCACCAAAAATGGACTGTGGGGACCAGAGCTCTGTAGCAATCCTGTCAGCATTGCCTAAATCATTAAATAATGCAGTCACAAGGCAGAGCCACCTGCATCCCACTTTATGGTCACAGCTGTTCTATAGAACTCTGGTTTTCAAGCCACTTCCTATCACTTTGCTCATTTGTACAGTATTTGGCATGAGACCAGTCTGTTCTGGTACACCAGAGGTGGACTGTGGGCTCAAGGGCTGCATCAGTCTTTTGCACAGAACTGTATTTTATCTTCAGAAAGCACTGGTGCATGGTGTGAGGGATAAATGAGGAACCTCATTTACTCACCTTCCCACTAGATTCTGACACAGATTGTTAACAGCACGATGTTAGTGAAAAGCTGGAGCTCTTTCCCTTCCTGTTCCAGTATTGTGCACTCTGTGAATTTTTCATTGCAAAGTTCTGTATTAGCTGAGAGGTCAGAAAGACACATAAGTCTGAAAAAGTTCTTGCATGTAAATAAATCTGTTTAAACTTTCAACTTTAGCAAAACGATCACATTCTTGATCTCCTTTTGGGTGCCACTTCTTTAATTGAATCAAATGTATTTCCAGTAGGCAGGTAACTAATAAACACCATCCTTTATCTGATGCTGCTGCTGCTGTACAAACAAGGAAGTAAATGCAGAAAGTCCTGATCCCTGGTGGTAACAGAAAAATCTTATCAGTTTGCCAAAGAAAAGCAAAGTCATCAACTGCTAATAAATCACTGATTCACTACATTAAAACAGAGGGAAAGGGGTTTTTTTATTGAAGCTGTTAAAACTGTTTCATTTAATGATGCATCTTTCCCTTCTGCTGTGACTTCCTTCATAATTCAGTAAAGCCTGAATATGTTTTTAAGATTTAACACTATGCTGCCCATGCTGTAGCACTATTAAATATGTTAGCATTATGCTGCCATTACTGTGTTTAGTTTTCCTCTTGGGAAATGCTTTGAACGAAACATGCTATGGTCAAAAAAAAAATTAATTTGGCTTCAAGACTGCAGTATCCATCCTACTCCCCAAAGCAGAAATCCACAGCACAATCCTGGTCATAATGACTTGCAGTTCTAGTCATTGCCTCATTTCCAAACTCTTGGTCATAATTTCAGTTACAATAGCCTGGTGTACAAAGTAGGTGAAAGAAACATTAGTTTGAAGTTAGGTGAATGTTTTTATACTATTTCAGGGAGGTATAGAATTAATACAGAATTCTGGCTGTGTATATGTACTAGTATGTGTTTTTTGAAAATTCTCCCTCTTCTTAAGGAAAATTAAAACATTTAAGAATTGAGCATGTCTCTGCTCAAGTTCCTGTATTTGTATTAGTTCAAAGAGGAAGCTTTTGCACTACACACAACAGGGTGTTACAGGGTGTTACATGGAAGTTTCTGTTTCTGGATATACTATTGTGTCACTTCTCAGTAGGTGTAAAGAGCACAGGTGTACACCCTCTGTGGTAAACAAAAATTACCACCAAAGTCTTAGATGGATTCCCTGAATAAAGAACCAGTGCTTGACCTTCCTTTCTGCTTCTAAAAATCCTCACAGTTGTCTGGCTGGCAGTGCCACAGCTGTTAACATGCATTCCTTAAGGAATAGCACGGCACAGGGGTATGGCTGTAGCTACAATGCATTTGTTGAAGCAAAGTGTAATCAGTTTCAAAAAGCAAAAGCTGAGAGAATCTCTCTACCTACTGGACTTTTTTCTTCTTCACTAAACAGATAAAAGAAAGTATGGCAGCCCAGCAAAGGGAGATGGGGACAATGCTCCAATCTTCTTTTTTCTGGCAGTAATGAAAGTTTGTGGTGTAGGCTAGACAGGTAAACCATACCTTGTTTAATAGAAAAATGACTGTAAAACCATCAGATGTCCTAGTTGAACTCTCAACAGATCAATTAATACTGCAGTCTGTAAAGGAAATTGGTATTGATGTCATTTCTGACCACCACAATTTGGTGGAGATACAGTAGTATGTGCCATGCTTGGTTGCATGGTAATGTGATGGAGTCTGATGTTTCCCAGTTGCTATCCGCAGTACCCACATGATGTGGCTTTATGTTTTCCTCCCTCCTTCCTCTTTTGTACACCAGCACATCTTGTGTCATAAACAAAGTATGAACTCTTAAAAAAGAAAAATAAAAAAGCCAAGCAAACAACCCTGCAGTATGAATACCCCTACTTAGCCATAGCAGGTGGTGGGCTGATTTGTAGGATTTAATTTTGTCATTATTCCAACTTCATGAGCAGCTTCCTTCTAGCTCTGACAGCTGAAATTAGGAACTAACTCTTCTCTTTATCCTCTCCTTACAGCAATCTTAAATGTAGTGCGTCTGTGGAAGAAAAATATTCTGCTTTCATTGCTATTTTACAAAGACAGTTAATGGAGCTAATATGATGAGATATCCTGCATAGCTATTCACAAGTGAGCATATCTAAAACATATCTTCATTTACAGCTAACTGCCTGTGAACTTTTAACTTTTGATAAGCACAGAGTTACTTTCCTTTGAATTTTCTATTATATGACTCGAACTTTACTCTGTGGCAAGTTGAGGCATCTTGAAATCCATCCTCATTTATTCCATCTAGGTTCTATTTAAAGTAAGTAGAAAGAAAGAAACCAGTGTGTAACTGGTTAGGCAATTTCTGTTTCCAGTTAAAGGTGTGTGTCTTCTGCAAAAGCTTAGAAAATACAGAATTGCTTAATAGCTTGAAGAAATGAAAGAAGACTTTACTGGAAGGAAGTTGTGGTTCTGAGTTCATCAGTCCCTGTCATCTGTATTTTCTCCCTCTGACGTCTGCTCAACTAAATCAAAAACCAGCATTCTACTAGCAACTGCCGCATGCAAATACAACAATATTCAACATTTATAATTGTACCTGCCTAGTTTGAAACAAAATTTTTTCCCTCAGTTTATGTTTTTGATTAAAAGTGTCCTCTGATTCTTTACAAAAAACAGTCAGGAATGTTTCAGATGGAAGTATCTGTTGTCCTGAAAACATTAATTCAGCACCCCAAAGGAATACTTATTTTCATAGAAACAAAGGGCTTGCATGATAACTTACATTGTTTGCATTAATTATTATAATCTGTTCTAATTACATTTCAGATACATGTAGCCTCAACTTATTTCCACTTATATGACTTTTTTATTATATGTTTGGAACTAGAGGAAAGCATTAGAGCATGCATGCCATGGTATTTACCCATATATGCCTTCAAGAAGCATTTCAACTCCTTCCCAGTAATTAATTAGCCAATCTCTGCTAGGTTTGTGCTTTTCCTCATTATAAAGTTAAATCCCCTGTGTTATTCTTACTAAAAAAAATAAGAGGGTTTGGTGGTGGTTTATTTTAGGGGGAGGGGGTGTTTTGGGTTGTTTTTTGTTGTTTCTTTACTTACTAATAAGACATTCTAGAATGTGTTACAAAATACATTCTCTTGCCAGGGAAGTCTCCATGGCTCTCCTCAGCACACAACTCTTGGTTAACGCTGGGAGCGACGCGCCATCGTCTGGAGAAATGGGGAACAGCCTGGAAAGCTCCCCGGTGAGAGGAATCTTTGCTCCTACAGGTGTGTCAGACTTGTTCTCACGGGGGGCTTGGAAACGGGAGCACGAGAAATCTGTAAAAAAAAAAAAAAAAAAAAAGGCAGAATAATTGTATGCTACATTGAAATATCTTCATCTTAACTATGAGAATATTTGTGGTGTTTTTCTCAAAATTTCTGTTTTGGTTTTAAAAGGCCAGATAGTAGACTTAGGTAGCTGGTTTTGTAAGTTCACATTTCATCGGTTTATTTAGGGATCTATTAGATAATTTCTTTGTGTGTGCTTTGGGAAAAAGAAATAGGAAGATTGCAGGGACCTGGGTGCTCTTCATGCACCTATGATTCAAGCAAATCTTTAGTCTGCTTGCCATCTGGGTCCTTTTATTTATTCATCAGCTGAACTAAAAATCCCAGTGTGGATCAGTACTTAGTTTACTATGTAAAACAATCCAAAACACACTCTGGACAGACAGCACTGACTGGTTTCATGTATCATTTACTGGCTAATAATGGTCCTGGAAAAACAACTTATCTTTTTACCATGTATAATAGTAAGGCAATCATGAAGCAGTCATCTTAAGGATAAAATTATACTTTTGCTTATGAAATGGGTTTTTTTCCCTACGCAAATTGATGCCATAAAAGGTGTAAATGCTTCATAGCTGTAATAAAAGCAGTTACTTTGTCCTGCATAGTTAGCACCGGTCGCTTTCAAACTGTGTGATACTGTGAGAAAAACCAAAAAAAAAGGAGAACACAGTGGAGAAAGGGTAAATAGAGATAAAAGGGCAAGAATACTGACGTACATATCATCATTTTACAGCTGTACACAGAGGGCAGCTACACGTGTTGTAAGAGCAGATTACTTTGGTGGCTGCAGAGCAGTAAATGGAAAGGATCCATATTTATTCTAGTAACTTCCACAGCTGTGTCAGGTATTTCACAGAACACAAGGCATGTAGGGTCCTTCCTAGCACATTGAGCTGTGGAAAATGGGATGAGAAGAGTCGAACAGAAGGGGATTTGCCAGCTCCAGAGCACTGAGACTGTCAGTGCTCAGCACGATTTGTTACAGAGGGGAGGATGGGGTGAAACTGGAAAGGGAATTAAGGGTGGGGATATGGAGGACATTTATCTTTTTTACATGGTATAAAGGGAATCTAGAGGTTTTCAACTTAGGTCTTTCCTGTGAATTAGCAACTTGATGTCTAGAAGGCTTTTTTTAATCTATTGATCAATGAGGAAATTAACTTTGGGCAAGGGCAGGCCTGTATTTGAACAGCACTGTTGTTGGGTGTGTTCCACACCTGGTACAGGGAAAGAAGCTCCTGGTGACCCTGTAAGCAGCAGGTGCCCAGGGTGTGAGCTGGACATTATTAATTAAACTGTGGAGAGGACAGAATATGACCCAAAAAAACCAAAGAGAGGGAAGCTGAGAGCAATGGCATAATGCAAAGAGCTGGTGAAACATGACACTTGAGCTAGGTGTGCTAAGTCCTGGAAAAACTGAATGTGCTTGGAGCAACCAGCAAGAAAAAAGACCTTGGCAATGCCATTTTGGGTGGATAGAGGGAAATGAGCTGGATATTTCAGAGGGTTGTCCCCTTCCCTTGAGATTCCAAGGGAACTTACTCGCTGGCAATGGACTACTTTATTGGACTCTAGGAAGCTGCTGCAGTATGTACCATGTCTATTACCCAATAACCTTTCTTTATTTATTATAGTCTGGTAGCGTCTGTAGAGAGAAATAATGCTTTAACAGCCCTGCAGCATGATGTGCAGCATCACTGCAGTGTCCTCATGAGATCCCACCAAAATACCTGAACAAAATCCTTGCCACTCATAACTTGATGGGTGTCTTTTGGGGTTTTTGGTTCTGTGTCAAAAAATTGCTTTTAAATGCCAGCCTACTGCTTTTCTGAGTCATTCTGCCACTTGGGAGTTATTCTGCAAGAAAAAGCAGATATGTACATTAGTAAGATAATTGAAGACCAGATTCAAGTATGACATTTTAAATGGTAATTTTGCTGATGAAGAAAGAAATGCTGCTGGTATTGAAAAGACTAAATGTCAACACAATTAAAAACAAAAACCAAACCATATAATTAAGCAAGGAAAACACTCAGAAACAAAATATATTTCTGATAATTTTCTTCTTAGGATAAGAACACTTCAGAAGGGAAGAGTGGGATGTGAGGGTTTGCAGTCTACTCATATGAAAATGTTTTATTGACTCATATGAGTAGGTTGTCATCAAAACTGTATCTGTGCTTCAGAAAAGGATGGGTGACAATCACACATTTAGAAAGGAAAAACCTTCTCCCAGTGTGGACTTTTAGAAGTGGCAGAATTTTCACAGGATTTCATCTGTTCAGTCAGCAAGAGCATTCCAGCACAGCTCTGGAAACCAGGGATACTAGTTGTGGAAACTCGCTCAGATCTTGCAAGTCTTTTGCTTAGAAAGAACTCCTGTCAAGTATATGGATTTTAATTTCAAGCAGAGGATTTGTTAGAAGGAAAAGAATAGTGTAAGAGTGTGTAAACTATCTTAGCCACATGAAATAATCTGGCTTGGAAAGACACTAGACTTTGTGAGAAAATGCCCCTTTTCTCTAAGCTGATACTGAAAATGATCTTGAAGTATCTATAAAAAGTTACTGATTCTTTTATTCCTTATGCTCATTTCATCTTCTGTTGCCTTTTCTCTGAACTTCCAGTATACAGATCTTGGTAGCAAGGGCCCCTCAAGGGTGAATGTAAGGTTTCAAGAATGTTTTGCCAGTTGCTTTATGGTGATACTTCACCATATTTTGTCAGCTTATATTTTTTTAAGTGCAATTATTGCATAGGAAATAACCAGATTTAAATTGTTCTGACTAAAGATATATTTAATTCATTCTATCTATAGCATCTGCAAACTGAATTAAAATTGAGTGTTCAAACATTTCAAAACACAGCTGCTGTAAGAATCAGATTGCTGTAAGAACTTGAAGATGACAAGCGAAATACAAATAAATATTTTATAAGACAATGTGAAGTTTAATAATTGATTTAATAAAAACCACAATAAAGCAACACACCTTTTTTCTTCAATTAAAGAAATGTATAGTAAATTATTAAAAAACTGCAAATACAATACATGTCCACTGTACTTCAACATCTAATTACATCAACTGTAAACCCCAATTTAATTAAAACCCATTTGAGCATTAGTATGTGCAAAATACCTATTGTTTGTGGTTTGGGGTGTTTCTCCCAATAAGTTTGTAAGGATGGGATGCACATTTTTCATGAACCGTGATATGGCTTAATTAATGATAGTGTTTGTATTGCAGCATTTCCTTCCCAAGCACAGTGCTGCTTTTGAGCTGCCTGTGCTCCCATGCCGTACATGAGTGTTCCTGTTTCTTGCCCAAACAGATACAAACACAATCCAGTGTTTTGTGCACTTTGTCCAAATTCACAATGTGCTATCAGTTTTCATCAATAAAAATTCATCATGTGCCACTCTACTCCAAAAAGGGAAGAAGCCAAGATAGTTACCACCAAATGCAGATACAAATCAGCCTGATGAAAATGTGAAACCCTAACAAGTTTCAAACCAGACAATAGCTGAAGTATTCACAGCTGAGTATCATAATAACTATAACTGGGCAAAAATGTTCCTTTCTGATCCATACAGAGAACTACTTTAGATGTCAGTGGAAGTTCTGCATAAAGATGAAAGTACAGAATAAACAAAAAATATTTGAAGCCAAGTTCTTCCCATGTTCTGAACTTTGAAGGTCATATTCTTGCTGTCCTTAGCTTCTTCAATGCCAATGACTTCAGAAGCAGGTTAAATCTGAGCTTGTAGGTGTATGATAGCTTATTGTCAAGATTTAGTATCTTGTGTACATTCAAAATGCAGGGGTTCCACAATGAGGCCAAACAGTTCCACTTGGTGGACTCTGAGCTGTCCAGATGCATACACAGTCTTTTCAGGCTGCCTCCTCTCTGTAAATGCAAAAGGGCCTTTCTGCCACTGTAGGTTGTTATGATATTGTTGTCCAACACCATTAGATTACTGAGCTTGCTTGGATTTTGCTTTATTCATAAGCTAAGTAGTGGGAACTGCTATTGCAGTGGCATTCCTGTTGGGATGCTGCCATGCTGTGCTCAAAGCAAAGATGAAAAGGTCAGAGATTGTGATGGATGGAATAGTGCTTCTCTAAAACTTCTGCTTCCCACTTTCCTGTAAGATGCACATACCTGTAGGTTGCATTTGAGAGTATTTCCATGTCAAACATCACTTCTATCATTTGACTTTTTTAAAACAAAACAATCGTGGAAAAATGATCAATTACAGGACATTTATTAATTACAATTAGAATGCATGCTAATCAACTGGCCTTTTAACGTGAATCAAATGATGGTTTAGACATTCAAGATTATTAATAATAAATTCATCTTACAAGTCAAAACTTTGTAAAATAAATAACCTGTTTCTAATGTATAAATCCTATTCTAAAATACATTAAAGATAACTGATCACTTAAAACACTTTGGGTCCAGTGTTGGGTCTCTAGTTAAATACCAGAAGTCTGGGCAAGGATCTTCTTATCTGGATCTCTGAATGCCCAGATTAAAGCTAAATTTCTGGTCTGGGTACAGTAAATTCTGTATTTTGCAGTGTCTCCAGAGAGACAGTTTCCACAAGAATTCAACTTAATCTATGTGTTAATAGTTTGAGACACTGTATGAAAATTACTATTGCAAAAATCCTGAATAATGAATTTGGGGATCATGATACATTGTGCAACCCTGGTATGATCAGCGTAAGAGACTTTTGACTGAAATACTGAATACTTGATGCTCCATTTGGAGTGCAGGTACTTTGTGGTGTGTAATTATTAAAGGACAATATTGGACTGTAATTTGTGAGGTATCTGCAGAGCCACATTCCAGTTTGTAAACAATAATTCAAAACCAGCTTTGTCTCAAAATCATAATAAATTGAATAAACCAGTACAAGGGAGAGAGCGAACTACATGTTCTGTAGGGCAACCACTGCACTTTCTGCAGCACCAGTTCTCCCTGCTGCATGTCCCATGGTACAAATCCACATATTAATGGTTACTATTGGATAATTTTCATTTTGCATTTATTGCTCTCAGTCTTTGACTACACAAGGTAAGGAATAAGGCAGCAGCTCCCAAAACATACGAAATTAGGCACTGGAACTCTGACAACTTGCGCAGGTTTTGCTCATTTCCTGTTTGTAACTCTGAAGTTGGACTGAGCACTTGTACATTCCAAACGTGTTCAGCAGCAGTTGTCGGGCCTTGGACTGAACGTCCTCCCATTTAGATGAACTTCCAGGAACTGGAAAATTAAGAATATAATTAATAAATTCACTCCTTAAGAAACCTGGGCAATCCAAATGTTCTCAAACTTATCACAGTGTTACTGATGAGAATAATTTTTGCTCACACTCATTAATTTAATATTGTTCTTGTGGTCACTGTGTACTCTCTCTTTATTATTTTACATGTCTCTTTATAGAACTCTATCAAGTGTGTGTTCGATACTTTCCCCCCAAAAACCTGAACTTGCTTACTAAGAACTGATATTTGTGGTATAGTTAGATGTCTGAATCAGCACATGTTTTGGCAAAACATTTATTTTTCATATGTTAGATTGTTCCATCTGCTCCAGGTGATAGAACTTCACCCTTTCTTTCCCTAAACATGTAAGAAAATTTCTGAGGAGAAATTTTGTGTTGGTTTCCTCCCGCTCCCCCGCTAAAGAATCTGCACTGGATATTTTGGTATGAATATATTTTATTTGCACAATTTTCCTTTACACCAAGTCTTTCTGGGCCAATGTGTTCTATTCTTTGCTGTACAAAACCTGAGTTAGTAGATTTTCTTTCCCCAGAATGGTATTTCTTAGTTCAACTTAATTAATAATATGAAGAGGAAGTGGTGGGTTTTTTCCTACACTTGGATTTAATTTAGAATTATGCTATCCAGCAGTTTACCTAGTTGCAAGTGGACGATGGCAGTTGTTTTTCCTGCAGTGAGAGACCAAACATTTAAGTCTTCTATAGAATAAACATCTTCAATTTTCATCAAGTCTTCCTTGATGCGATCCACGTTTAAGTGCCTTGGAACTCCTGTGATACCAAACACAAGATAAAATTAATTCTGTCTTCTGCAAAGTCTCAGTGGCCTTTAAAATGTCATGACAGATCTCAATGACAAAAAAATTAGAATTTGTGCTGTTGGAAGTGATTAGTAACTTCCATGTTATCAGCAGAAAATAATGGAAATGGGCCTGTTAAGCCTGGTATGGATACAGAAGTTGTACAGGAATTGCAGTGTTGTCTCAACTGGAATCTGTCCTGTCCAGAATCCTCTCTCTGGCAACAGCCAGCATTAGATCCTTTGCAATGATGTACTTTTGTTGACAACTGTACTGCAGCTTCTAACCTCTAGTAACTGCTTAGGCCAGACTTGAAGGTCAAAATCTATTGAAAAATAAAATGCTAGGGCCTGTGTCCTGAAACTTCTCTTCAGGTGCCTGGTACCACATTAACAGACTACAGTAATCCACGTGCAGTAGTTAACACAGAGGACTGTGTCTTACAGTGTGTCATCTCTGCAAATCAGTGATTGCACTGATCAAGCCCTTTTGGTATTTTCAGCAGCCACAGCACCTCTGTAGCTTCCCACCACCACCCTTTATCCATACAAAGGGCAGAATCAAAATTTTAGATGATCAACATGGATCAAAAACCAATACAAGTACTGAATAAACTCTTTCTGAGTAGTTTTGTTTCTATAATAGCTTTTACTGCTTATCTTCTGTTTTTATGGAGTTTCTTTATATACACTATGAGGAGTTCAGCCACTTGCTTCTCAAATTCCTCCAGACTTTTTGCATGACTTCTCCGAACCTGGTGTCTTGCTGTCTCTTAAATTATATTAGTTCCAGTACTGTCTCTTTTGAAAGTTCAGTGTCTAGGATTGGCTCAGATGAAACAAAATTTTCCTTCTAGTGGAGACCATCAAAACTCACTTAGCTCATAAGTAACTCGCTAAGTGCCTGGTGTTTGTATAGCTTTCTTCTTCCCAGGATGTATGGACTTAAAACTCTTGTATCTACATCATACTTGTGATGGGCTTCCATTCTGCCTTATAAATCTATATTAAAAGCTAGAATCTCATTGCTTGTGTTGTATACCTATTCAATTTTTTAATTTAGCATTCCTAGTATTATGATGAAACTTAAGTTAATACCAAAAGTTGATACAACTTCAAGACCCTTGATGTTGTGGCAGGAGTTTCCAGCATAAACACAAGTCCATTCTCTGGAGATCCTGAATCTGAGTTGGAAAAGTTATCTAGCATGCATAAAGCCCATGTATCATCACTTTAATGACGTCATTAATTTGGAGATTTTTGTGACAACTGGGATACCTATGCAAACAGCTAAAACGCAAAACATCTGGAATCTGATACCTCATTAGTTTGTCTTACTTATTTTCTTCAGCTGAATCTATTGCCTTAGAGCTAACTGAGGGTTCTTCAGCAAATTTCATCGTTTCTGCCTTCTTGGTGAACTTCCATTTCATTGGACTTTTTTTTAATCTTAAGTGACAGCAAAAGCACTTGACTGAAGATTCTGAGGTTTCTGATTTAACCCCGTAACATAATAAAAGTAAAGTCAATAATAATTCACAAGACAGTTAGGAATCTGCAGCTAAAACCGAGGATTTTTCTCCCAACCCTAACATCTTCACTTTCATAAAGTAATAGGACTAGATCAAGCAGTAATAGTTGGCATGTAAGCGATGATAATGCAAGGAATGTTGCTGACATGTTTCCTTCTATATCACACAAGATAAGATCCTTTAGCCTATGTTGAGCTTTTTCTTCCCTTTTTTTTTTCTTCTTTTTATACCACTCTTAACTTGCAGCTTCCCCTATGAGAACAGTAGATGCACACAAGTAATATAAAGGCACTTGTAGGAAAGGGGAACACAGGACAGGCATTTGGCCTAAGCTTGTTGCTTCCTCTTACCTGCATTCACATTCACTTTAACTGTACAAATAATTAAAGTGAGAGTGTAGAACTGAGTCTGGGCAAATGTTCACTTGATTTAGCTGAGAGTCACTGCACACACACAGCAAAGTTCTGTACATTTTACTGTCCCATCTCCTGATGGTAAAGGG
The DNA here is from genome assembly GCA_024500445.1 of Entomyzon cyanotis. Classification (NCBI taxonomy): domain Eukaryota; kingdom Metazoa; phylum Chordata; class Aves; order Passeriformes; family Meliphagidae; genus Entomyzon; species Entomyzon cyanotis. Next base: position 10,408,481 of record JAKEPQ010001010.1, read on the forward strand.
TGAGCAGAGATAGGACTTGTGTCATTCTGGCCACAGTCAAAGACACCTGAAGACTGCTGTAATTTAAAGGAGCCATAAAGAAAACACCAGACTAAAGCAGCACCAAGACAGACAGGTGTCCAGGCAAAATCCACTTAAGAGATGTCAAGAAAGGGCCAGTGCTCACTGGTATTTGGCATGTAAAGTAGTGCAGACTGTGCACAGATCTTACCTTCCAGAATAATAACTCCTGTGTCACACAGAATTCGAATTGTTGTAAAAACCACCAGGATGGAAAATACATATGTACATATAGGATCAGCAATCTTGTATTCTGGCTGCAAGGGAAATTTCACAATGTCAAAGCATGTATGAAAATAAGCTTATAGAAATAAGACTCAGAAATCACAGTTACTTCTAGTTCCAAGTTTCATGAATATTTTTTTTTGTTTGAATAGTTACCATATATGTGATAGAGACAGTTTTGCTTACTTTGCATGAATGTATCAAGCTTATAATAAAATATCACAGGTAATTTTAACAGCATATAAAAACAGGCCCCTTTTTACTTAAATCACCAGAGTTGAAATTAAGGAATTCCCCCGTGCCTCAAGGAGAGGCTCTTGCTCACCTTGAAGCGGATGATGTAGGCAGCCACGAGCACCCCGATGCTCTGTACCAGATCCCCCAGGGCATGGACAAACGCTGCTCTCACCGCCAGGCTGCTGTGCCCCTGGCTGCTGTGCCCATGGCTGCTGCCCTGGGCTGTGCTCGGAGAGCTCGACTGAGGTACGTGAGAGTGAGAGTGGGAATGGGAGTGGGAGTGAAGGTGGCCAGATTGGTTCAGCAAAAACCCCATTCTGGAAGTGGAAGAAGAGAAATGCTTTAAGAAATGGGCTTTAGGGTTTGTTGGGTGGGGAGGATTTGTTTCATTTTAAACCAAATAATTGAAAAAGTAATTCTCAGTATCATTTCTTGGTTTTGAAAATTAAGAGGTCCAGCAAAATTACATCCCATGAGAGAGTTACAGGCCATGAATGAATTAGCAGTTTATTCAGAAACACATTTATGAGTATTAATGGAGAGAGAGATCTTACATTAAGTTAACTGCAACGCCGACGGCTGCTGTGATGAGCATGATGTCACCATTTATTTCATAGTCCATATGGATAGTTCTCTGAACAGCCTCATACAAGAGGAATGCCATAAGGATATAGACCAGCAATACACTAATGATGGCTGACAGTACTTCTGCAAACAGAAAGGAAAAACGTTACAAAAACGTGTCTCAGATCTATTTCTATTTCCAAAGTAGAATGTGGACAGGGCCTTGTTTTAACTACTCTATGCATATTATACCTAATATAAACTAACAAGTTGTGTGGCAAATAAAACTTGTAAAACAGGATTAACCAACGGAGTTTGTTCTAATCACTCCTTCACACATCCCTGTCATCAGTGTACACCTCAAATTATGTTTTCTCTGAAAACTTCTGCACAGGTGATGAGCCTGACTTCTTCAGACAACCCCAAACATTTGCCTGAGAAGTCACAGGCAAAGTCCCCATCCAGGGGTGACGAGGACAAGTGGTCTCAAACATCACCAGCCTACCCACAAATAAGGGAAACCTTGATTTTAAGTATCCAGTATTAGGCTGGATTTAGAAATTATTTTTATATATCCTTTTGTATTTAGGATGGAGAAGAAATTATAAAAAGATAAAGAAACCAAACACATGACACTCTTAAACTCCTTGACATATGTGTTCCTAAATGTTATCTAAGGCAGATTTCAGCCACAAAGGCTAGCTTAATGTAAGTTTCTGTATTGCAGTGATATGCTGTTTTAACATTATCTAATATTTACCAAATATTAATATTTCACAAAATAAGAGCACTATGACCATTCTTTTGGCATAGGAATTTTATCTGATCAGCAGGGACTTCCAAAAGGAAACATATATCTAAATAAAGATAAAAATTAGAAAATTAATAAAAACTAATATTTCATTGCCCTGCACTTTCTGCTGCCATTTACATCTGTGGAAATTGGTTACATTCTCTACATGGTTCCTGCTGTACAGATGGGAGGTAAACAGGTCTGAGTATTTTATAAGTCGGGACCTTTGTGCTGCCTCAGTACCTGAGTCATGAAATTGGGCTGCTAATGGCACACAAACCTGAGGAGGATGAGTCCACACTACAGTTTTAAGGTCCTCCTATATAGAATATAAGTATTTCTCTGTCAGTCAAAAAAAAAAAGCAACACAGCTGACAGAGAAAACATTAGCCCATTAGGGACTGTCTCAGTTATAACTAAGTTAATACAGGGCTTTACAAAAAGCACTGGGAAAACCTTAATGCTCACTCCATTGTATTGTCTGTAAATCTGCAGCCATGCCTGAGTAATCTGTAATCATTATGCATAATGCTCATTACTGTCACTTGCCAGATGGATCACTGGGATCTCAGCCTTCCTCTGCGAACTCAAAGATCAGAGGTGGAATTAATTTACTTGGAACTGTAATGGTTGTTCTTTCCCCTAGTTCCACACATGTTGCCCTGATTTATTCCCCAGCAAGGGCAAAATTCTGCCCTAGGCTATACCATAGCTCTAAGAACACTCATCTGAGAATTACCTCTCTTCTCCCTCTGCTTTGAATCTGTCAGCATGCAGTACAACTTTGGTTACTGCAGATGTCATTTCTAACAAAGAAGTGTTTTATTTATTATTACAGAAAAAAAAACATGCAGCTATATCAGCATTTTAATACCACCAAAATCACTTGATCCATACATTGAATTATTAACATCATTATGAGAGAAGAAGCTCACACCAACGCATTCAGCTGCTGGGTAGTGTGTCAATGCCTGGGTGAGGAACAGCATTACCAGGCAGTAACAAGGCTCTGAAAGGCAACTGTCATAATCTGAGATTATTTCAGAGCAATTTGAAAATCCTGGAAATATCCACGCAAATTGAAGTATTCTTTACTAAGATGGCAGATTATTCAGGGCAACAGCCCTAAAAATACACAATACATGGCTTAGACGTTTTTCCAGAATGCTTTTTAAAAAACTTGTGAAGCCATAGCCCATTAGCATTTACCAGAGAAATAATATAGTGTGCTTTTACAATCTAAACCCATGCTTTCTGCAATGGAAACCAGTGTTTTCCTTGCAGTTTCTTCCACAGTCACTGTCATGTCAGCATTGTAGATTTGTGCTGAGATCTTTCACTTCTTGTGAAATGAACTGTGCACTGTCTCAGTGGACTGTCTGATTCTGTCATTACTAACATTGTCTCTGCAGCAATGGAAAAGTGCCAGGTTCCATATCTATGCTTAAATCTGCTCAGTGTCTTGCTGAAAAGGAGGTATCTGCACTTGGTGGTGAAACGGAACTATTTTTGGCTTCAAGAGTTTAATTCTTTTTCGACATGACTGCAATTTCCATTATTTTGTCTTCACTTCTCTAACCCATTCCTGAATCTGTCAGCTTCCTTTTCACCACTGAAAATGGAATAAAACTGAAGATGGAACAGATATATTATGTATTCAAAGAGAATTCAAATAAATGAAAATTAGTGCTAACTTCCTTCTGGAATTTGAGTAGGCAACTAACAGGTCTGTTGCTTTTACAAAGCAGTGTTTATGGGAACAAGTTTGAAAGTTCACCATTCTACAAACAAAAATGATAGCAAGTACCAGGAATATTGTTCATTAGAACATTTTCATGCCTACTGAATGTATGGGGTATCTTAAAACAATGCAAAGCAGGTCAGTGATGAAACAGTTCTTGCACATATTCCCAGCTTTAAACAAATGCTCCACATCTTTTTCTGTGACAGATGCCCAATCAGTACCCTATTTTTAACATTCTGACATATTTTAACATCTCTCTTGTGAAATTTAAGCTATTGTTGAGCTGATATTATTTGCTGACAAGCTCCTTACATATAGGTTTCTTGGCAAAATGTGTTACAACGAGGATATACCCTAGAAACTGCTTTGTTCCATTGCCAGCACTCGCTGATGTGTGAAACTGGGCCCTGAGGCCCAGCATTCAGACTGGGTGCCTAAAATCAGGCATATAAATTTCACAAATGTGATTTTTAAAAAGACTCTGTGCATTAATTTTGAACCATCTCATCTTCTGTACTTTGGGGGTCCCTGGCAAGACCTTTACTTACTGCAACCTCTTCCTTACTGCAGCCACAGAAACTCTTCTCCTCAGCCCCAGACTCTCCTCCTCCTCAAGAGAGAGAGAACTGCACTGCTGCTACTCATGCAGGATGGTTGAAGTAAAAAGGAACCCCTGGAAACTGTGGAGTCCTGCTCAAAGGAGGGTCAACTACAGCAGGTGGCTCAGGGCTGCGTCCAGGTGGGTTTCATGTATTTCCAACCATGGACATTCCACACCCTGTTCTAGTCTTTGACCACCTACTGGCACTGAGAGCAGAAAAGGAGGAGCAATTGGTGCAGAACTGAGAAGCTGCTCTCTGTAGCTTCTCCTAGGGAGAAGCACAGTACAGACTAAATTTATGGGCCACATCTGGCCCATGGACCACCACTGATCAGTCTGGTTAGTATTTTTCCTGGCAGTAAAATGGAAAGAAAAAGATATATAGAAAATGAGGTGGCAGGAATCCTCAGGGATTTCTTCTTTCACAATAATTAAAAAGTCAGTGAAAATTTACAGCACTGAGTAAGATTTTAATGATTAATAAATTTATTTTATTTTTTTTAAGTTAAATTTTAACTTAAACATTTTAACATTCATGGCCCTGTTTTAAGCCAGGCTATGGCATGTTCAATGTATGTACTATTTGGTTTTATAAAAGTTACAGAAACACATAAACTACCCAAATGATTTTGAAATAGGGTTAAAGTATGTATAAATGCTAACAAACATCCTTCTGGAGAGTATGAGCAAATGCCAGGGGCATACCTGCAAGGTCAGGTTTCAGTATCAGGGGAGCTCCTATCGCAAAATTAAAACTTCATGAAAGAAAAGTTTGTAATGGGAAATGCTGGCATTGCTAATGCTTTCTTGCTAGAGCCCCAAAGAGCTTAGCTAGTGTACAGAGTTATGCATTCATGCACTAGTGACTAACTGATGACAAATGACAAGGAGTGATGGAGTTGTTGAATTCTACTGCTGTTCTAGCAGCCAAAATAAGAATTGCAAATAGTGACTACACAAGACTGAAATTCCTTGAAAAATGTATGCTATAGAGTGTTGTGGAGAACTGTGACTCTAGAAATTATCTACTTCATGAAAAAAGATACCTTGAAGCTTTTGCTAAAATGTCTACAGACCTGCAGCTGTATATTATGAATTATTATATCCAGTTAGCAACCACATGAAAACACCGTTTATCATCATTACATTTCCAAACATGAAGTAATGAATCCTGAAAATAGTCTTCCAAGGGTTAGTCCATAATTCTGTTTATACTTCTTTTTACAGACACCTACAATGGACAGAGGTTAAGTAACTTGCTGTATTTTGCAAACCATTGGACATTTTGACCTCAGTTTTCTGTGGTTTGGGGAATGCAAGAGGAACACTGATTTATATAACTTCTGGCAGGGCAGAGCTCTCTAATAATATGTTCTACGTAACTTCTTAGTTGTGGATTAAAATGTAATTTTTCACATTGAATAGGACCTTTTTCCAGTATCCCAATTCTGCTGAAGTCAACAAGATTTTGTAAATCCTGTGCACTGGCAATAATCTGTTGTGAACAACAACAGGCTGACATGCACAGCTCCTGCACCGACAGTGTCAGCATGAATTCAAAGCCCCAGCCTTCCTCTTTAAGATGGAAGATGAATCAAGCATTCAGAATTTAACTGTGACTCTGCTAAGTCCTGGTTCCACAGAGATGGAGAGACTTGCCCTGCTCCCAGTGAATGAAATTCTGCCATCAAACTTTTGGCCAAGTTTTTTTTGTTTTGTTTTTTTTCTTTTAATCTATTCCCTTGTAGCAATACAACCTATGTGGTGTATCCACAATGGCCAGAAAGAACATTAAGAATCAGTTACAGCAACTCTTAGGTTTGTTGCTGCTTTCTTTCCAGTTACCTAAGCTTCTAGAATTAGTGCTCTTTACAGTTGTTGGTTAAAATACTCTGCAATAGGAAAATCTGATATTACATACCTAAGCGATGAAATCCAAAAGTGAACCTCTTTGTTGGAGATTTTGCAGACAGCCAGAGAGCAAGGAGGGTCAAAATAATACCACTAAGGTCAGTTAGCATGTGAAGTGCATCTGTCATAATTGCTAGACTGTTAGCAACATAGCCACCTGAAAACATAATTGGAAAAGTCAGGACACATGACATTTTAAATTATTTTACATAGTATCTTCTTGCATAGCTTACAGTTATTTCTTTTCAGAACAGTGCAATAAGTACACAGAGCCCTTCTTATACTCACTAAACATGGGGAGGGTTTTGCCATTACAAGCGAAATGCCATGCTGTAATTCAAAGCTACCATAGCTAAAAGTGCAGTCAAGTGTGCTTTCTACTAAGAGTAACATAGAAGGGATTCACTCCTGTTATTCTAACAGAGACTACTTGCATCATAATGTTTGCAGGATCAGGTCCAAAACAGTTTTGTATCTTTTCTCTATATATTACTGCACATGTATTTAATCCACTGATCCTTTTATTAAACTACATCTGTTAAACATCTGACATTACAGAAAAGGAACAGAAGTCCAAAGATTCAACATCCAGGAAATTTACCCTGTCCCCTTTTTATTTTTATTATGTTATTTTTTAACCTTAATTATTCCCTGTCCTGGCAGGAATGTGTGAGTTCTGCCAATATCTATTGCAGACAATGACTTTCACTTGTACAGCATTTTTCTTTGTTATTTATTACCATAATTTTTTCTTGTAATTATGAGCTGCATTGAGACAAATAATCTGAGATCAAAGGTTAATATCTTCGTTCCAATTCAACTGCTAGTGCTACTATTGGATGGGTGAGAGATTTAAACAATGCACCTCTCACTTAAATATCCTTTATACAAAGGGGAATCAAGGACAGGCTGTGTTGTCTTCCATATGCTTGAAGGTAAGCCCATTATCTCAGAAAAGATCACATCTTCAGTGTCAGCTCAGCTATGATTCGGTTTCTCTTTTTACCTTGAGATTGTCATGCAGTCTGTAAATTGTACTGAGCAAAGCATGCAGCTGGTGTGCCATTTGGCAGGCTTGAGGCTCCAACTAACATTTCAAATAAAGAAATCTCCGTATACAATTAAAATTGTCTTAGTGAAGAGGCTGACCAGAGGAAATAGCAAAGGGGAATTCACAACTGGCAGATTGCTTTTAAGACTAGTCATAAAACCTGTGTGTGTGGCTGTGTGTGTTCTCATGTACACACACCTGCAGGCAGAGCTCACTCTCCTCCCCAGCCAAACAGGGAGTGCAGCTTGTACTGCAGTACTGCTTGTGCTGTGGGTAACTACCAAATGCACTACATTGCAAACAGCTCTGTTCCTCTGTCCCCTTTCTTCAATTGTTCAGAACTTTCGGCATCAAATTCTTCTGAGGCTGAAATTCTCCAAAAGGCCATCGCAGCTCCAAAACAATGAGCTTTTAAGATTTAGCAATTCAGCAGCTTTTTAAGTAAAATGACACCTTTCCTTTCTGAATTAATTTGTGTTCTTCCATAATTTAAAAAAAAATACTTAGAAAAGTGCAACTCAGCTTCTTTTATAGCCAACAGAGAAGAAACAATAATTTATACCTAAGGACATTTAGTTCAGCAGTTTCACATACCATTATTTACAGTATATATGTTGATTCATATGTATTAATTTTGAGAATTGCTTCAGTCCAAGAAGAGTCAATTCCACTTCACCTAGCCTCTCACTTTTAAGGCTTTCAAAATAAAATTATAAGGAAGGAATTCAGGTGAACTGAAGCTAAACATAATGCAGCATGTGGATTAAGAAAATATAATTGCCATTTATGAAATTCTGAAATCAAAGGTTCTCTGTTTCTAAAGGTAGCAGCTCATCGCTTGGTTAAACATACTGCCTAAGGGCTGTTTAAATACAATGGGCAACTTGGAAAAAAAGACATCTATAACCTTTACAAATAGACAGCTTGATGGCTCACCACTGTTTTCAGTGACCCATGAAGGACAGCAGTTGTCCTTATGGATGATCAATTAGAAATCTCTAAACATAGCTGAAAACATCAAAACCCTGTCAGAAGAGCTAACTAGGACTTGCAATATGTTTTTCATTTCTTCATGCACAGTGGTTTCCCCAAAGTGTAAATTGTTATCTGACTGTTCATCAAGTTAAACAAGAAACACTGAGATGGACTGGAGTAATGAGTTTGGGAAAAATACGCCAATCAAGATTTCACAAAAAAAGCTGCTGAAACGAGATTTCCTTCATCTTGACATTGGTAACAGACAGCAGAAAGATTTTTACTGAAAAAATTATCTGACAGAGTCTTCTGCCTTTTTCTCAGAAACTCAAATCTGTCAAAGATCACAGAAGGAAGTCAGTTAAAATATCCTATACAATCAGAGTTTCCCAAATATCTGAGTTTCAGATCAATTCATGAAGACCAGAAATTGGAAACCAACAGAAGAGAACACAGTACAAGGCTGGAGTGAAATAAATTAAACAGGTGGGGCACTGACCCAGGACTTGGGGGCTGTATTCTAATTACTCTTCTGCTGATGATTACTTGCCCTGTGACAAGTCATTCAGGTCGACATCCACAGAAGTACAGAGATATCCAAACCCTCTATTTATTCGCTGTGGAAGGTGGATGCCTGAATATTTTACAGGTCTAGCCCTCAGTGCTCTCTGATTCTGCGCCCAAAGAATGAAATATGGCTGGAAACAGCACACCCAGGCCTGAGGAGGACGAGCTCACAGTACAGCACTAACATTCTGTACAGATAAATCCAGCCGAGCTGAGCCTGCACAAGTCCTGACTGTACGGGAAGAACACCAGATGATAAGACAGTGATGAGACAGTATTTTTATTCTCAATACCTATTATTTCTAGAGCTCTCCCTGCACTAGCTATCGGGAGGTCTACAACAGCATGAATCAGATCCAAAACCCCAAACAGAAACACTCCCAGTGACCTGAGCATCAGTCTGCCAACAGCTCAGGTATTATTCAGGAAGAGGCCCTTCAGATGAACTAAGTTCAGTGTACGTAAGAACTCTGATAATAATACAATCAACTAACATCACTCTTATGTTAAAGGATGTCTAAACCTAAAATACAACACTATTGCTTATCAAATTTACCTGAATTCATACTGAACCAAAATCTGAACCAGAGAAAAAACATGGAGCCAGGGGGCAAATGGAGGTGTTCAGGTAAATCCCCACAACAAGTTTGACACATGGTGCCTTAGCCATAATAAGCTGATGTATTGTGGCAGCGTTATTAATGACCAGCCACATACTGAGACATGCAGAAGGACAAAACCACTTTTTCGATTAACCCACGTTCCTGAAATAAGGCCCCAAAAAAACCTGGTGCAGACACAGTCAATATTCTGGTCTTTCTCTGAAAAATGGAACCTTTCTCCTAGGGTTTTTTTCCCTACATCTGTGGGATAAACTGCATTATTTATCCTCTAGCAATGATTTTGCTTTCTATCCATCTTGCACAAGTTTGTCTTAAAGACACAATTAACAGCTGTCCTAACAAAAGCATCTGAGAGCATGAGCTCAGTTCACATGAGCTCTCCATTCACTTAATTTCCAGAAGTCAGGAGGAAGATGTAGGTCCCATGCTACCATACCAGAGGCATCACTTGTTCTTCTCTCCCAGAAAGTTTTTATTATTTGATTTTTTTGTGTGTGTGAATTATGGCAAGTAATTAATTTGATTAGCTCTAATTCAGACCTGAATGTTGAAATTAAAGAAATTTAAAAGCAATTAATTGTAATGGAGAGACCTAGCTCAACATATACATCAATGTACGGGCACTGTGTAGTGCTCCCCACAACTCCCAATCAGGGGACAGTGGATGAGAGCATTTAGGTATTTTTCAGGAGGCTGAGTCAAACCCAGCAAACGCTTGCACTGCATGGCATGGATGTATCCAAAAAACAGATAGTAACAGGACACAGTAACTGAACAGAGATTAAAAGATAAATACTGAACTTTGTAAAAATGATTAGACAATGGCAAAGGCATAACATTTAATAGCTAATCTATGCATCTCAGGGACACTCACATTTTATTTCAAGTCTGTTCTGCTATAGCCTATTAGATAAAGCACAGTTGTTCAGTACAGACTGCTGTATAATGCACAGGTTCTCCTCATCCTGCACAGCACAGTCATTAGGAGGGAGCAATAAAAGCTGGACTTGAGCAATAGGTTCATTCTTTTGACCAGCCATGAGACACTTATATAGGAACTCATTTTCGGGTAAAACCCCACTACACTTCCACAAGTACTAACAAATGAAAACCACAAATAATTTAATGCAACTACATGGTATTCTTATACATTGTAGCAGGAAGTGTTAAAATACCTATCACTTTAATTGACTGTGCTCATATGATTTATGTCTGCATGGAGCACATGCTAGCCCAAGAACACAGTAGGACATCAAGAAGTTCTCAAGAGAGTGATTTCTTCACTGGATTGCCATTGATAGCTCAGAACTTGTCTTTTCAGTTCTAAGTCACAGTGTGTATTGCTGTATCTGGTGAATAAGGACAAATACCCCCCAGCATTAATTTTGTTATTATGGTAAATGTCACATTTGAAATTTTATTTCCCTCTTGTTTGGTTGTTGCAAACACAGCAAGATTTTATGGCAGTGATTAAACAATACTGCGATTGAAATTGTTCATGCCACTTCTCCTTTGTTAAAAACACCTTTAAAACTTACAAGGGAAAATAAAAATCCATGGACAAAGAAAAATACAGATTTTATACCATTTCGGGGAATTAATAATGTAAGGAAAATTGCAAATTCTTTCATGGAAAATACAGGTGGACTTTATTCCCTCTCACTCTGCACGTGCAGCTCGTCTCTCTGGTATCTCTCTACAGGACTCATGGTTTCTCTCAGTCAATACTCAAAGCCAAGGCCGGAGCAGCGTACCAAGCTGCGAGGCACCGTGCCGGAGGGAGGGCACAAAAGGCCCCCGACTCACCTATGAGCTCCCCCGTCATGAAGAGGAGGTAGAGGAGGGCAGCGAGCGTCAGCCGCTTCTTCACCTTCCTCTGCTTGGAGCGCTCCCGCCGGCTGCTGCAGCCGCTGCAGGGGTCCGGCCGGCCGGCCCGGGCGCTGCGCAGGGCGATGTCCCGGTCCAGCAGGGACTCGTCGTCAGACGGCAGCCCCGGGGACGCTCCGTTCACCGGCGTCTCCGGAGCCGCCTCCGAGCCGTCGTCCGCCACCACCACGCGCAGCTTGTTAAACCTGGGGAAGTCCTCGTCCCCCACCTCGTCCGAGAAGTCAAAGGCACTGGAGTCGTTCAGGAACAGGGGGTCCTCGTTCCTCCTTAGCAGGGACTTGATGCTGGTCCAGAGCCCGGCCCCGGCCATAGCGGCGGCGCTCGGGGCCCTCGCCGGGCGCGGCCGACCCGCCGCGGGCGGCTCCGCTGGCGCAGCTGTGCCCTCGCAGGCGGCGCCCCGACCGCTCGTCGTCCCGTCAGGGCATGTCCCCTACATCGCCCCGCCGGGCCCTGCGCAGGCCGGACGGAACGCGGCGCGGGGCTCCGCCGCGGAGCGCCCCGGCAGCGCCGGCCCACCGCGCCGCCCCCGCGCCGGGCACCGCGCCGCGAGGCGCTGTCACCGCCGGAGCCCCGCTCGCCCCGCGCGGCGCTCGGCCGGCGCAGCCCCGCTCACGCCGCGCCCGGGCAGGCGGCGCCGGGCGCGGGGCCGCCTCCCTGCAGGCGCAGGGGGAGCGCCGCCGCCGCCGCCGTGCGCGTCACATCCCTCCGCTCCGCGCACCGCCGCGGGCGGGCGCCGCGCGCCCCCGCAATCCCTGCGCGCTCCCGGGGCCGCCGCGCGCACGGGGGCAGCAGCGGTTGGGAGTCGTGTCCCCTGCGCGCCCGCGGACCCCGCCGGCACCGCGCCTGCGCCGCCCGCGCGGTGGGACCGCGAGTTCGAGTCCCGCTGCCGCTGGCCCGCCGGCCCGCGCTGCTGGGGGCTCGTGGGGCGGCCCGAGGGGCTGTTTGCCGCCCCTGCGTGCGTTTATTCAATGGGTAAATGTCGTGCGAGGTAGAGGCTCAGAGCTGCTAGAGCCATACCATGCAGGTATGGTGGTCTGTGATAGACGAGGCTGTTTTCATGTACGCTGGAAGCCTGAACTGCATAGCCCGGTGCCCCGGCTTCAGATTTTGAAAGGCAGAAGTTTGCATTGTGTTGCTTTTCTCTTTTTCTTCTGTTATTGCACAGCTCTTTATACCATTTCAGTAACTGCTTTAAGGCAGTGTTGTAGGAAACTTGAAGTGCTTTTCTGAGCATTTCTTAAAGGATGTAAGGAGAAACAAAGGTTAGGGACAGTGCTATTGTATAATTCCTTTCATAACTCTGCTCTAACTTAAGAGTAATTAGATTTTTGCCTTTACTAATTTTTCTGAGAGGTTATTCCCCCTCCTCACTGATCTGAGTACTAGAAATTTTATTTTTATTTGCAGCCTACACGTGTTCAGCACCAGCTTGTACCTGTGGCCGAATTCTGTTAGTGTATCCACTCAGTTTCCAAAGCCTTCTATGTTTCTGGAGAATCATGCCTGTCTGAGAGAAAGTACATATTTTGGTTTTTAACTTGGCTGAAGGAAGTCACCAAGTGAAGATCGGAGAGTTGAGTAGAAGTGCAGGACTTTGGAGAAGGGCCCTCCCTTTCTGGTGGAGGGCTGATAGGCGATTCTGGCAGGCATCGGGGCGGTGCTGCAGGACAGTGAGCCCTTCTTGGAACTGGCCCCGCGCGAGGGGAGTCCTGGGTGGTAAATCCTGCCCTTGGGTGGAGGTTGCTTATTGTTGTTCTCTTAATGATGTCCAAAAATAGACCGTACGATGCTATGTCGGAGCTCCTTACAATGTGGCTGTTCTCCTGAGCATGTAATCTCAAGTCATTTTTTCTCAAACGGCTAAAGCAGTGCCATCTCCTGTCCTTTCAATCACCTCATCATTCCCCCGACAGCACAATATTCAGGGGCCAGACAGTGAAGTGGGTCCCTGAAATGGGCCAGAATTAAACAATGCATATTGGAAGGGTTTTGGATATATTTGAATGTGTAACTGAGACTGCTTCCATGATCTCAACTCACACTGACATCCACGTGACAACTCAGGGGGCAGTGTGGGAGTCGGAATGAGCAGCCAAGGCTGGGAACCTGTTAAGCCAGCCTTGGTGCCTAGGAAAATGCTCCCAGCTGTGTTCCAGTTCACCCATTTTTAATGTTTCTGTTCTTTCTGGATGATTTAACTCACTCTGTGTTTCAAGAGTTCCCGCACTTGTACCAGCACAAGTGAGTGAGAGCACACTGGCATGAGCAGCCAGGTTCCTGGAGCCACCAAAACAACTGCTTTTAAAACTGTCTTAAAATGTTGGGCTTTGCATGGGAGCTTTGCTGCTTCTACAGGAACAGAAACCTCCAGCACTGAGGAAGGGTAGTAAGCTGGGAGGACTAACATGCTAAACCAGTGCCCCAAGGTTTGCCAGCTCACTTTTTACTGAATAACTAAGACCAGATCTGAAGTATTGTCAAGTCAAGAACCAGGTCATACCTCGGTAAGATGAGCCTCTGTTGAACAGAACCTTTTGTAACAGCCTGCTACACTCCATTTCTTTATTGTGACAGCCAAGGCTCTGCTCTTTCTACAGTCTCATTTACTTAATGGGGACAGAGAGTCTTTAAGAGGTTACCTATTAATGTGAAGTATTTCCTTTTCATATTGTCATCCCTGAAGTCATACACCACTTCCAAAGCTGATGGTTTAGAACATACTATTCGCTACCCAATTCAAGCTAATTTTACTCCATTTTTGCCCTGATTTATAGGGTGGGGCACTGTTACAATATACGTAACTGCTTAAATCAGTTGCAACAATAAAATCCAAAATGTGTGACAGTGTTGCATTAACGGTTTCTGAACACAGTTGCTACAACGTAAAATGAAAATGAAACACGATTATTTGGTGTTAACAGTATTACATACATAGGTATTTGGGAAGTAGTTACTGTGAAACAGAGGATATTTTGCAGAAGAAAATGAATAAGAAAAGTTTTCTATCAATCTCTTTTTTGGAGTGTTTGAGTTGACAAACAGTTAAATTTTCATTTGTCTAGAAAACCAGATACCAGTTTTCTATTCCAATCCTTAGTCTATTTCTGCAAGACGTGGGAAGGCCTGGAACAGGCAAAGCAGGAGCACAAATCTGAAACTCCCACATCTCAAGAGAGACTATTTCAGAGTCATTATCTCACTTGCTCTTACTAGAAATTCCATCTGGAAGCTGAGAAGTCTTTCCCAGTGAAACTTGCAACAAAAGTTGTGGTTCTTCCCCCAACCAAAAGAAAGTAAAATTGCTAACCAGTTTTAATTAAGAATTTGAGTCGAGTCTGTTAACTTAACTTCCTGTTGTTGTTTCTTTAAAAAAGCAGAAAAAGAAAAATGGGTTAGTTTTTAATCTGAAGATGGAATAGTGACATAATTGTGATCAATAGTTAATTAGAATATACATATGAAGAAAAATACAAATGAATTTGCAACAATCTTGCTGTTAAACATGTTGCTTTTAAGGTTGACCAATCTTCTCAAAAGCTCGGGGTTTTTTTGCCTTGGTCTGTTTCTGAAGAGCAATAAGGGGACTGCCTGAATTTAATCTTGAAGATTTGGGGATTTATGAAAATACTGCATTAAAAAAATGAGTGGTCCTTCATTAGTTTCTTTCTATAATTGCACCTGCGTTTTCTGAAAATACCTTTATAGGTAAAAGAGGGGAAAAAATATAAATCCTACCATACCACAGAAAAGTGCTATATATATATGTATATATATGTATTTGCAAGTTGGTTGGATTGGGGAGCTGATAACGCAAACATCGCAGGTTCGATCCCCGTATGGGCCACTCACTTAATTGGTTTTAATGATCCTTCTGGGTCCCTTCGAACTCAGACTATTCTGTGTGAAGTTTTTGCTCTTGCAATGTATAGTCTGCACGGTGTCTGGAGAATGAAACACGACTCTATGAAGCCCAAAAGCAGGGCTGTCCCTAAGAAAGGCACGAGCAGTGATGTATGTTAGCTGTCTTCTCCGCGGCAGCAGAGCTCCCTGCGCTGCGCTGCTCCCGCCCGGCACCTCTCGCCCCCTGCAGGTCGGACGGTGCATTGCAGTGCGCTTTGTGTGGCCCTGCGGCACCCGGGGCTCCGCCGGCCTGCAACCCGCGGACACCGAGGCTCGGCCCGGCCACAGCCGCTGCTCCCGGGGCCAGGCGGCCTCACACCGCCCCGGGCGGGTCGGGCACCCCCGGGGAGCGGAGGGAAAGGGCAGGAAGGACCGCCGCGACACCAACACCGCCTCCAATACCGACAGCGCCCCGGTGGGCGGCCGCGACCCCGCTGTCAGTCATCTCACATCGTCACTGCGCGTCACTTCCGCGGCCGGCGCGGAGGCCCCGTCCCGGAGCGCAGCAGCGGCTCTATGGTGCGGCGGCGGCGGGGCGCGGGCCGGGGGGCGCCGGGCCGCCCCGCTCGGTGAGGGCAGCCGGACCGTGCCTGCCCCCTGCCCGCCCTGCCCGAGGGCGCCGGGAGCGGCAGCGATGAGCGGCGCGGAGCGGCCGGACGGGAAGGAGGCGGCGGCCGGCGGCCCCGGGCGCTCGCTGGGTGCGTGAGGGGAGGCCGGGCCGGGCCGGGCCGGGCGGGACGCGGGGAGAGGCGAGGAGAGGCTGGGGCTGCACCGCCCCGATCACACGGCCGAGCTCTCTGGAGGCCAAGTGCTGCCTGCGGCTGCGTTCTTTGCCGTGCAGGGGTTGGGGGGCTGTAGGTTAAAGGGTTTTGTGTTCCACGGGCTCTGCAGTCAAAAAATAATCATAGCATGCCCGGATGAAACGTACAGTAGCTGTGAACCAACTCCTGCAAACTCTTGGAGTTCAGCATGTCGTGTTCCAATGAGCTCTTCGTGTGTTTTGAATGACTGGCGAAGACCTTTCATAGTCTAGTTTGTCCTCTGCCTTTGAAAGCAAAGGCTGGGGAGTGTTAATGTTTAGGTACTGTTGAAGCATAGTCAGAACAACTAATGTTGCCCATTTTTCTCCTCAGTAGACTGGAGTACTCTTGGGGGTTTTTTTGGTTTTGGGTTTGGGTTTTTTTTTGTTTGTTTGGGTTTTTTTGCAAGATGTCTTTGGAACACTCATGTTTCCCTGTCTGTTCTGTGGGTATTCACATAAAAGGGTTTACCAGTAAGCTTGTGACCTAGGACTGGGAATAAGAGAGGAATAAAGAAGAGGAGGAAAAAGAAAGCCCAGTTTAGCTGAAAAAGTGCAAAGAATTTTAACTTCTATGTGAAACTTGCAGTGGATACTGAGCTGTCACATTCAGCCTTGCTGTTCTTTGGTGTAGGTCCCAGTGATGCATCTCCAGATGAAGGAGTCGTAGAAGATCTGCCTTTAATAGATGAGAAAGCTGTAGAGCAGCTAACTGAAGGATTGATTTCCCATTATCTGCCTGATCTTCAGCGATCAAAATCAGCTCTGCAGGAACTTACGTAAGCAGATTTTTCAAACCAACTTCATATACATGCATTCTTTGTCTGCTACTTCTTTCAGTATAGTGTGCCAGCTCCCCTTAACTACAATATAGTTTATCAGCATTTCTGTATCCTGACTGGAGCAGCCTGAATAATTCACTGATCTGTGCGAGTACCCGGGGGTGTGTAAGCTGAAGGGTAGCCTGTGAGCACTTTGGCTGAAGAATGTAAACACTAAGAATGTAAAATCCACTAAGCCGGGCAGAGCAGAAGACATGTAGATTTCTTAAATGCTTGTTCATTTCTCTAGTGGAAAAGTGTGCTGAAAGTTGGATTTATTTTGCTTGGAGACAAGCAGTTTTCAGGGCAGCCTGTAGTGAGATATATTATTTGCTGTTCAGCCTCTAAACTATGTTGCAAAACACTTGAAAAATGCAAGTAAGGAGCTAAACAGGTAAGAGTTCTTTGTACACTGATATCTCAGTGATAACTGAGAGTAGCTGATTTCAAATGCAGACCAGATCTGCCGTGGATACAAAGATACTGGAAAGAGCTTTACACAAATCCATCTCAGGTTTTGCAGGGTGCATGGTTGGGTTTCACTACGCGTGATGTGGTTCTGCTGCTGCCAAGGACAGCCTTTGTCTGGAAAGAGTTGAGCTGATTTGTGTGGGATGGAGGATCCTTAATAAGCACCAGGAATCCACACAAGTTCTGTACAGAAATAACTTAGTCCTGCATCATGACACAGAAGCACCGAAGTGGAAAGTCAAGAGCTAATTGTTCTTCTTTCATTCAACCACTGCAGCCTGGAGAGTGCCTCTTCAGGGGTCTGGGATATTCATCCTGGATATCCAGGCTGTATGATTCCAGCTGGATTTGTGTAACAAATAACAGACTGGAATTTTCTAAAATCATTTACTCGTGTTTCTATTGAAATCACCTAACAATTCTTAAGAGGAATCTGGTATTGGGAAATGTGTATTCATACTGTTATGATTGAAAGTCCTATTTAAAGGGCTGGTTGAAAAGCATATGTGCTGCTTTACTTTGGGTTTATGTATCTTTTTTTTGTTTTAGACAGAACCAAGTGGTATTGCTAGAAACCTTGGAACAAGAAATTTCAAAATTCAAAGAGTGTAACTCCATTCTTGATATCAATGCTTTGGTAAGTACCAGTAATGCCTTTTAAATTCTAGATTAATGTAGATTTTCTATCTGAAGTATTAATAGCAGCTTGTGTCTTTTCCTTGATCTTAATGACCTACAGAAAGAAAACCAGTTCAGATATTAGGAACAAATTTATGGAGAGGGTGGGAACCAGCATATTTTCCTTAAATAGGAAAGGCAATGGGAAGAGAGAGAGCAGGCTCAATCAGACAGCATTAGTGAGATTGGCTATAGAAAGCCAGTAGCCAAAGAAAAGGTACACATTTTTCCAATAGAATTGAGGCTCCAACGTAAGCTCTGGGCACCTCCCCAGACTAGCAGGAAGGGTGCATGAAACACTCATATATGGTGCATAAAATGGTAATATTGTTGTTCTGTTTTGTGAATCATAATTCATTAGATTACTGGGTGTAACTGTTGAGAAGTAGTAGTTTTCTATATTAATATAAATAATACGTAAATTTTATATATAAACTTTAACATGTTCCTTTTTCAAACTGGTCTGGTTATCACTATGTTTTTGATTGCTATTTTGCTGTGTAGCTTTATAAAACAACTGTTCTAACTTGACAGTCACTGCTTTAACAGTTATGGTTTTTAAGTTTTCAGAAGCTAAACACTATCACAACAAGTTAGTGAATATTAGAAACGAAATGATGATGCTCCACGAGAAAACATCAAAGTTAAAAGTAAGTGGGATAAATATTTTTACTTTCCAATAGAGATATTTGTTCATGTATTATTGACTTCCAACTTTTGTTTTGGACGCATGCTGAACATTTTGGATGTTTGGATGCATACTGAAAATGCATGCCGATTAAAATGGAGATTTATGTTAAAAGAATGTTTTCAGTAGCTCCAAGTATGTTTTTAAACTTTCACTTGCTCCTAAGGGTGCTCAAGCAACTTACACATCTGAACTACTCATAATTTTCAGTGTCATCTTCATGTTTAGATGGTATAAGAATCATGCCTTGTTCTGTTGCTTAATCCACTCCGTTCTAAGTACTCTTCATTGTTTCAGTTTCTTTTCAATGGAAACTAGATTGTCACAAATGCAAGAATCTCTCCTTCTATTTAATGTACCATTAACAGTGGCGTAAGTTCACTGACTTCATGCTATACAGACAGTCTCTGGTTACATTCTGGCAGCATTAGTCCTTCAGTGTGTTCAACAAGAGAATTTTTCTTGGAGGCAGCAAATTGCATGGTAAGAGCCTTGTCAGGTATACTCAAAGGATGACTTCTAGTGAGCCTGAAGGGACTCCAGTTTGTGTTTTCCCAGTGTAGATCACAGACTTGCCATTTCTGAACAGTAAGCTGGAAGTTGGAGGGATGAAGAAAAAAGGAGCAGTTTATGTTACATTCAGTCGTAAGGAGGATGTGTTGGAGAGAGAGAATGGAAGGGATTCTGTTTGTAGCTCAGACTTTAATATATCTATTAAAAATGTTTTCGTGTCTTTTCTGTTTAGAAAAGAGCACTTAAGCTGCAACAAAAGAGGCAGAAGGAAGAATTGGAACGGGAGCAGCAGCGTGAGAAGGAACTTGAAAGAGAGAAACAGTTAACAGCAAAACCTGCAAAGAGGACATGAAAGCAGGGCATGCAACAACTTGTCTGAATTAATGATTTCTGCATTCACTGGATTTAAGGCAGATTTTGCTTATATTGGGCTATAGCTGTTGCTAGCAACAGTCTACTCTGTGGTGTTATAAATTCCAGAATGGTAATAATAGAGTTGGTAACATTCACATTTTTTAATTTCAGCCATTCAAGTTGCCTTCTTTTGTAATGCTATGCAGTTTAATATTATTACAATGTAAGTTAATTTTTATATATCTATATGTATATAGGAGAACTAGGCATCATAGTTTTAAGTACATATCCATTTCTGTTTTCATCTGTTCTTTTGGTGTTTAGAGTTCTGACAGATACTTGATGACTGGCACATGTTTTTCAGACAAAATGCAGAATACTGCTTAAAGTTCAGTTCTCATCACCAGACTTCAGTGGCTGCATTTTCACTGAAACTCCTTTGTTTCAAGCAGTTGGGATCTGTCTTTGACCATAAATACTGACTTCTTGTGCAGTCTTAGTTTGATCCACTTCTAATGAACTGAAGAAGATACTTTTATATTTGCCTAAAAGTTCACTTCATTGCAGCAATCTTAACTTTTTTTTGTCATCAAGTAAATTATCAACAGCTTTAAAGTAACTTCTGAATAAGTTCGCAGCTGAATTGATTGGCAGGGGGGAAGCAGAACATTAAAAGATTGTCAAAATTGATGTGTGCACAATGCAAAGATTAATGAATTTGTGCTTCCACAAACAATTAAGTTAAACCAGGAAACTGTTGCTTCTGTAATGGTTTATCAGGAAGACTTGTGTGGTCTAAGCATATTTTTGTGGGGTTTGGAGCTGTAGTTTCTTCATCTTGCGTGACAAAATAAAAAACAACCAAAACTAAAAAAAATTCCACTCCATGTGAAAGTCAGCAACCTGTAGGAAAACTACTGCATTTAATGTTTTTTCCTTAACAAATGAATCATTTGCACTTTGGGGCTATATAAGAGATTTTTTGTTACACTGTCCTCACTCAAACTGATGATTGTTAGTGTGTACTGATGATAAATTTGGAATGGAGGTTGATATCCATTTCTCTGAATGTAATTCCTATCTTGCAGCACTTGTTGTGAACTCCCATTAAAATGAATGTACAAGTTGTCTAGACTGGTAAAAGAGCTTTAAATTATTTGTTCCTACAGTCTAACAAACAAGTTATTTTATATTTGTGTTTAAGTAGTATTGTAAGTGGTGTGTTTTGAAGTAAGATAAAGGGTAAGCTATGTAAAGTTTTCCATAAAATAATGTGTGGGAAGGTATCACAGGGGCACAGCCAATTTACTTTTTCTTCTGTTCTAGATGATTCACACAGTGTACTGCCTGGACTCTTCTGTATTGTAATTTTGTGAACTCCTAATTTCCTGTTCTTAGTATTTGTCATCTTTTTCTGTGAAAGTTGTACTCTTAACAAGTACCCATACAACATGCAGAGTAAACTGGGATAGTGTTTTGGGGTAAGGAGAACAAACTACTTAAAGCAGTCTGAAGAGACACTGAAATGCTGTTACTGAAGCAGCATCAGATTAAAACTTTCCACAGGTAATTTTCCTTTAAATTGACTCATGTCTATTAATTGCCACTGGATTGTTTGCCTCTGCTGTGGTTTGTGTGTATTTCTGAGAGAAATGTAAAGAATTTCCACAGTCCATTTTTTGGAGCAGAATGTACATAACTAAATGTTGTCTAAGTATTTTATTTTTTAATGTAACTTCAAAATCAGGTTCTGGGAATTAAAACAGTTCTCATTAAAGTATAATGTGAAAATAGACGCCTCATTGTCCAAATCAGGATTTAATTCCTTTGATATATTTTGATTTGTATCCCCTCATCTAGAATCCAGTTTACTGTGTTAAGTCATACTCTCTGTCAAGATCTGTGTGGTTTTTTCCAAAGAACTGTGGTTTGATGGTTTTGTTTGTTTGTTTTGTTTTGTTTCCAAAAAAATCAGTTATTTCAACTGAAGCTAGAGAATTCTAAGAAATTGGGAGAGATTGATGCTTTCGAAATTTGGTACATTTCAGCATTTGGAATAATTTCCAATCAAAGGAATAAAAGCTGGCGGTACTTGCCTGAGGAATACACATACATAAAAATGTAATTGATTAACTTTTCCTATAAAAATGTGGCAAGATCTGGGGTTTCTTTGAATAAGGATCTAATTTTAGTAAACGATTTTTCTGTAATAAAGGGGGGGAAATTAATAAAATTGTATAGGAGGAAATTTGTTCAGTTTACATAATTTCTGTTAATGTGCTCTTAAATTACTTAGGTCAAAACTCTAATTCATTATCTCTATAGGATGTTGTTCTACCAAATAGTCTTGTGTCTTAATGCATAAAAGTAAATCCACCATTGGATTAATTTAATGATACTGACATCTAAAATTCTGCGCTTTCGTCAACATGCACAGCCAGAGTGAGCAATTCTGCTGTATGCACTCAATCTTGCTTGATTTGACAAAAAGTTACTTACTGAGTAGGTAACTGTGGTAGTGTAGTGTTAGGGCTAGGCAGTGTGTGCCCAGCCCTCACACAGCACCTCCCACCCTCAACCTGCCTGGACTTTGAAAGGTTTAGGCAGCACTAAAGCTGCTGGATGCCTCTGTGCTACAGGTGAGGAGTTTCTTCATGTTTTGTTTGTGAGATGTTTCTGTGAGGAAATATGCATGGGAGCAAAAGGAAGGTATTTCAATATTTAAAGACAATCCTAAAAAAACATGCTTGAAAAGCAGCCCAACAACTTTCTCATAAACAGATGAGGATCAACCTCTTAGAACAAAAAATGTAGAAAAAAGGCTGCACTCTGATTATACTAAGGCAGCTGGGAACAGGAAGTTTGAGAAACTTATAAAAATTGGCAGTTTGGGTCTTTTAAAGGATGTAACTATAGACCTTGGCTTTTTTTTTTTTTTTTCTCTTTAGAGAAGTCTCTTGTATTAACCAAGATGTCTAATCTCCATGTCATGCTTTTAAAGATACTGATTGTGTCTTCTTTCAGTACATTTTCTGTCCAGTAAAACCCAGGAACTGTGGGTGTTCAGCAGCTTTGGAAAGAAAGCCTTTGCCCATCACTGGGGAGTGCACTCCATCGGAGCTCATTTATTAATTATTGATCTAGTAAGTGTTTTGGTGTTATTTTATTAAACTTAATTATTTTGCTGGTTTTTCTGTCTATAGAAAAGGACCACGAGATTACCGTTTAGAGTTGATGCTTACAGGTAACCTGAGAAAGCTCAGATACTGAATTATCAGTGGTCACTCCATCCCAGGCACTGCAGTGTCAGCCCGAGGTGAGTGAGCTGTGCTCTGTGTGTCCAGCTGGGGCTCCAGGCTGCTGCCTGGGTTTCCATCAGGGATTGGCACGGGGCCAGGCTTAAGGCTGGAGTTTCAAAACTTTGGGAAGCACGGGCTCTGGAGCTGTAGTTGCGATCGGCACTGCCCGGAGCTGCCCGCCCGCCGCAGCCCCTGGCGGGTGTTCTGCTCCCGGGCGGGTGTTCTGCTCCCGGGCGGCTGCGCACACCCTGCCCGGCCGGAGCGCGGCCTTTGCCCGCCGCCGGACAGCCCCACAGCCCCGAGCTCCGCCCCGCCGCCCCGGGAGCTGCCGCTGATCGCGCACGGGCCGGCGGAGCGCTCATCCCGGCCCTGCTCGGAGGAGCGGGTGAGTGCGGGCCCGGGAGCGGCCCGGGGGTCAGTCCTGCTGAGGGAGCGGAGCTGTGGGCTCGGCTCGGGCCGCGCAGGGGGCGAAGGGAGGGCCGTGCCGGGGGACAGCCTGCGGGCCGCGGCGGCCGAGCCCAGCGCGGCCGGGGTTGTGCCCCAGCCCGGGGTTGTCCCAGCCCGGGGTCTGGCCCTGCTCCCCCCGCAGCACGGGGTCCCTTGGCAGCGGGGGGCGCGGAGCAGCGCTGGGCAGCGGGCTCAGCTCTCCCGTGAGCCGGGCTGCGGGGCTCGCAGGCTCCCGAGCCGGCCGGGAAGTGCCGCCGAGCTCGCACACGTGCGGGGGTGGGATGTTTAACCTGTTCATCTGCGGCCGGCTGGTAAAGAATAGTTGCAATGATCTGTACTTCTTGCCAGCAGGACTTTTCTAACTTCATTTCTTCCAACTTGGTGCAATAAACTGGCTCGATGCAGTAGGCAGTCTGCGGAGCTAAGCTCGTGGTAGGTAAGGTACTGCGGAGAGGCGGAACTGTAGTTAGGTCCTGAGTGCCTCTGTATGAACTGGCGTGGCTCTGTTCCATGTTTGTTCTAGGCTCTAGCTGAGATACTGAGGCACTGAGCTCTCCTGCTCAGTCTTAAATATGATTTTTTAAAGCGCATTTTGTTTAGTATTTAACAGACTTATTCTAAAAACAGGCAAACAAGTAGCCTTAGATTGTAAGGGGAAAGAGATTCATGAATAGAGGTGTGACAGCTACTGACTATCTTCAAGCTAAGTCTAAGTCTGTTTTTAAAACGACATCTCTCTTTTGAAAAAGAAAGGGGAGGAGGGGAAACCCCTTTGAAATGCTGACTCTCCCTGTAGAAATTATGTTTCTGTGGACTTAGCGTGAGTCACATCACCCTGATCTTTATGAGGTGCTAGGTGAGTACTGCTGAAGCAGCATTACCCAAGCTGCCGACACTGTAACAAACCACAGTGTCCTGAAGGCATTTGTAGAGCACTTAACCTTCCTGGTGACAAAACGAGTTTTAAACAGCAGAACTGTCCCAGGCTAAGCAGAGCGCTCATTATGCTAAGGTGGAGAAGTGTACTGCAGGCTTTGCCTTTCTAGGCAGTACTCTGAGTCATGATCTTCATATATTATTTCATGCTGTACAAGGTCAGTGTTATGTTTTGCTGTGCTTTCTTTAAAGGATGATGGATAAGTATGCTGTCTGCTAAAGTGGTCATGTAAAAGCTTAGCATTGCAGCTCAGTTCAGTAGGCTAACAACAAATTTTCTTCATTTCCTTCTCTTATAGTACTGTATGGTTCCCCTGTTCTTCTGTCTCCTGAATCCAAAGTAGAGAGCTGATGTTGTTGTTGACAGAATCAATCCTACAGCTGTTGTCTGACTTGGGAATTTAACACAAGAGGTTTAAAACAGCTGTCTACATTTGACACTTCAGATTGTTTCTGTATGCTCTGAAACCACTGAGAAGCAACATAATACTGCATTCTCATCAATTACACTGCTGTTAGTTAAGGTACATGTTGTGTGTGCTTATGCTTAGTTCAAAATCTGTTTGGTCGGAGAGGATAATTACTCCTTTGCATTACAAAAGTGGAGTCTTGTTCTTTTGGTCCAGAGTGTGTTGTCAACCAGCAGGTCTGTTCTTTGTATTTAATAAATGCAAAGCAAAATGCCACATTCATGAACTTCCACAAACAAGATGTTGCTCTTAAAACTGTCTTGCAAATGAAAATTTTAAAACCATCTCTTCCCAGTTCATCTCACTAATCTGAAGAGAACAGGACATGTCCTCACCAGATACCTTTTATTTCTAGGCCTAGGACAACTTCTTGCTTGAGCAATCTGTCCACATTTTTAAATAGCTACCTGCACAGATGATAAACAGACTTCTAAAGTGAAACTGACTTTATAATGGTGGGGTGTTTTGTTCTGAATGGGGAGGGGATGAGAAGAAAATGTCTGCATCTTGGAAACCTTCTGTAAAACAAAATTATTAACTCTTTTTTTGCAGTGGACACCTCTGATATTTTTCCCCAGTCTGTCCCAAATTAATTGTAACTTTAAGGATTAATAATGGGGCATTATAAAGAATTCAGGGTACAGGGACATGAGGGATGTCAAGATAGCACAGGAAGGTGCAGAATGAGTTGCTCAATTATATCTAGTGTAGTGGAGAATTTTTGAAGCTGACATTGGAAGAGTTTCTTGAAAATATTTGAGGTTTCTAGTGTAATATTCAAACTCTGGTCTGTAAGTACCATAAGTGAGTTCTACTCTTTTTAAGTGAAAAAACTGTAATTCTTGTCTGATGACTCAAGGAATTTAGTATTGTAATTTTTGCCTTTAAGACTAACCTAGGCATTTAAATAAATATAAATTCTGCCTCCTGTAATTGTTACTGGTGCCTTATCTCATAGCTTCCCACTTAATGAAAGATGTCAGCAATTGGAGCAGTGTCCTCTTGCTCCTGTCTCCGTCCTGGTGTGTGGTTGCTGAAACCAGGAATGCAGAAGATGAGCTCCTTTGGCTTACACACAGCAGCCAGGTGTGCTGCCAAGGATTATTATGAAGTACTTGTGTTGGGTGGAGGTGCTGGTGGAATCTCCATGAGTGCTCGGATGAAGAGGAAAGTGGGAGCAGGAAATGTGGCTGTTGTTGAGCCAAGTAAGGTGAGTCTCCCTCTGCTGTAAAGCATTGAAAAGAATAAGCATGTTGCATGTGACCACATGGCTCTGGTTCTCATCCCTCTCCAGCCCCATGTCTCCTTTTGTTAAGAATAATACAATGTTAACAGTAGATTGCTCTCACTGGGAGTGATGTGCTTTCATCTTAAAGTCCCATTAAACAGTTTTCCATTTGAACTTTTATTTCAGACCCATTACTATCAGCCTCTGTGGACCCTGGTTGGTGGTGGTGCAAAGCAGCTGGCAGCTTCTGCACGTCCAATGGGAAGCGTAATGCCTAAAGGTGTTGAGTGGATCAAATCTCAAGTTACAGCCTTGGATCCAGATAAGAACTGTGTCTGGCTGGAGAATGATAGCAAGGTAATTAAGTAAAAAAAACCAAAAAAATCATCAATTGTGTGTCCACTTCATGCAGATCCCCTTAGAACTGCCTATTGAGCAAGACCTCCAGCATGTAGGAGGCTGGGAAATTCCAATTAGTCTTATGAGAAGTACTTGGTAATAAAATATTTTTCTAATAAAAATTGTGGTAGATAACTAGGTTAAAATAACGTCAACTTAAAATACAATTATAAGCCTTTGCCCTGTTTATGGTGAACTGAACAGAAAAGAGAGAATATTTTGCTTCAGATACCTGGGTCTGTGTATAGCAAAGGCTGTGTGTGTAACTCATAATGCAGTTAGCATATTAACTAGAATTCTTAGAGCTTAACTTATGTTACTACTGCTCCCTATATCTCCTTCCCATGTGACTCTGTTGCTGTCAGATAACTTAAATTTGCTTTGAGGTAATGCATTGGTTTCTTTGTCTAAAATACTTTTTTCCCCTTACACAACAGGTATCTTACAAGTATCTGATAATTGCCCTTGGAATTAGTCTGCATTATGAAAAGGTATTTGTTTTACAGTAATCACATTTTTACTAGTTTTAATAACATCACATACATTCATTAAAGTAAATGGCTTTTCAGTACTGTTTGTACTGCAAGGTATTGAACACTATAGGAATTAAAGAGCTAGAAGACAGACTAATGACTTTACTCCTTCCACAGATCTCTGTGTAATAACCCAAATTACCCTTGGGAAGGTCTTTTATGACAACTTCGTTGTATCTCTGTGGCAATATCAGCAGATGGGGCAGCAAGTTAAATCTAGAACTTAAAGGCAGCCTGTAGTAATGAGATAATGAGGTATGCTGAGTGTAGTCTGAAGCATCTCTAATGTAAAAAGAACGAGGAGCACACAGCAGTCAGTAAAATCTGTCCTGCAGAATTAATTTGACCTTCCCTCACCTTTCTTAAAGAATGTGCTTCGAAAGGAGCCAGCTGAGTTATCAGGCTTGTGTTTAAATAGGCCCTGGGGCCCTTCCCTTGTGGAAGGTTTCCTGTACACTTCACACAGTGGCACTCAGAGGAGTATGTTGGTGCAAGAATGACCATGGCAGTATTTAGGAGAAGGAAAATGCAGAGGCAAGATGTCTGAGCAATTTGACTCTCGTGGTTTTACCCTGATCTGAAAATGATGTAGTACCTGATAATATATTTAAGTATCTTTCTGAAAAGCTCCCAAGAGATATGTAGAGCAAGAGCTGGTCTCACTTAACTACAGTCACACATAAATTCTGGTGATTAGGTCAGCGGAATGAGGAGTTGCAGCATGTTCAGTGACCCTCCTCTCAGTCTTCATACATATTGCTTCAGTACAAGCTGATAAAAGTAAATTCAGTCTTCACTAGAAGAAGCCATGTATTACAGTCAATCACTATTGCTATGTAATGAAAACTCATAGTAACTTTAAAACAGAAGTGGACACTTTAAAAAGAGGGATGGTTTCTCTTCAACAGTGTACTTCTGGTGCAGACTGGAATGTCCCAAACACATTGTAGTGTGTGTTACATGATACTGTTGTCTCACAGAAGTTCTGCAATCCGTTATTTTGAAATGGGTACAACTTCCTTTCTAAGAAGCAGATGCTCAGGCCATAGTAGGAGTAATAGGGAAATAATAACTGGATACAGTTTAGTTAAAACAAAATATCCCTAGGCAAATACAGGTATCTGCAACTGAAAAGTTTTGTTTAGCTTATAAATTTTTACAATGTTTGGGGGTTTTTTTACATGATTTTTACTTGTGATCATGTGGGAGTGACTTTATATATTCTTACTCTGAATTTCAGTCTACAAAAACTTGTGTCTGGATCTGCACTGAAGACTTACATTCAAATGCAGCAGACCAAAGTAATTTCACTAAATGTTACATCTACTAAATCACTACTAAGTTCTAAAGGAAGTACCTGTTTTATTGGTAGGCCTATTTTTAAAAATACCAACAAGCAAGTAAGTATAGGCTTTGTTTTGATAGAAACTTCTTACATAGTTATTCCTCAGTCAGTATTTAATACTTGTCAATGATGCCAAAACTTTTGCCATCTGTACTTTAAACCTTAATTTCTCTTTTCGTAGATCAAAGGCTTGCCTGAGGGGTTTAATCACCCCAAAATCGGTTCCAATTATTCGGTTCATACAGTAGAGAAAACATGGAAAGCTTTACAAGATTTTAAGGAAGGAAATGCTATCTTCACTTTTCCAAATACTCCAGTGAAGTGTGCAGGGGCTCCTCAGAAGATCATGTATTTATCAGATGCGTACTTGAGAAAAGTAAGTATTTTACCCCCTGCCAGTGCTTGTTCTCACAGTTGGAAGAAAGGCTTGTTCTAAGGGTTTAATATTTTTTTTAAAACAAATATAAACCACTTGAGAGTGCTGAGACTCAAGATTATTAAAGTGACTGAGTTGCTTTTTGTATTTTTAATGTATAATGAATGCAAGTAAATGGATTGTACATAAATATTTAGCGTGTATTTAATACGGGGGAAACTTGTAGAATTCCAAATCCACACTGAAAGAACTGCTTACCCTGCTTCTGGTGAGCTGCAGATACCACTGTTCTCAGCCTTATTTATAACTTCATGTGGTGCACCATAATAATTATGGGTGGAATTAAGTAATTCTTGTTACTTTAAGTACTGAAAAGCTGTTGCCATTTGTCTTTCTACTAGTCTGACAAGGGGCTATGCTTGCTCCTTGGGGCGCATTGTCTCAGCATCAGGAGGAGTCTTAGCCAGGCTGTTAAAGCAAGCTTAGTGGAAGCAAAACACAACTTCAGGTGGAAGTGTCAGGCTTCATATGTTTAAGTTTCATGAGCTACCTACTGGGTGAGTACCTGAATTATGCATAGAAGTGAAGGTTTCAGAAAGCTTTATAACACTAAACCACTTCAGCATTTAACCTGCATACAGTAGTTCCTCAGTGCCTTGCAGCCACCTCTTCTCACAAGTCATTTGTGTGAGGTATCTTCAGTACCTCACACTGAAAGGGTCTACCTTCTAACATGGTGTGAAATATTAATTAAATATTCATTAATAATTGAACTGCAGAAATAATTCAGCTCTTTAGTAGTGCAGCATAGCTCTTTTGTCTCTTCTAGCTTGTCACAGTTTCTTAATGGAAAAGACTAATTTGATCTCCTCCTGCAGACAGGAAAACGTTCCAAAGCAAACATCATGTTCAACACTTCACTTGGTGTGGTTTTTGCTGTTAAGAAATATGCTGATGCATTGCTTGAAGTAATAAAGGAGAGGAATCTTGCTGTTAACTATAAACGCAACCTCATAGAAGTTCGAGCAGACAAGCAAGAAGCTGTGTTTGAAAACTTGGACAAACCTGGAGTGACTGAAGTTCATCAGGTCAGGAGCTTTCAGACCCCTCACTTGGTTCTGTTTATTTTCCTTGTGTACTGTAAAATAATTTCTACCTTATAATAACATAGTCTGCTTCGTTGTGTATTGCTGTTCCCCCAAGAGTACTATCTCACTATCTCTAACTTTAGTAGAATATTAAAAAAATTTAAACTAAGGTGGAGAGAAGAAAAAAAAAATCTCATAAATTATGCTTGGAGTCCTGTATGCTGTAGGAATGTCTCAGGTGTGTATGGAAGATGGCAAATTGCTTCCAAATGCAGTTGCTTGATAAGGGTCATGCTAATTAAAGGATGCACTTGAAATTTGAGAGCAGATTTTCATTCAATATACTTGCATTTAAGAAACCAAAACAGACACAAACCCAAGGAATCCTCTCCCCACACTGTGCTTATTGCCTTATACAACAGATAGAGTTTGCTCTGATGAACTAACCACTGAGTGCCTTTTCTTTCTGTTTAGTATGAAATGCTTCATGTCACACCCCCAATGGGGCCACCTGCTGTACTCATCAACAGTCCTGTCTCAGATGAAAGCGGCTGGGTGGATGTAGATAAGGAGACTCTACAACATAAAAAGTATCCTAATGTCTTTGGTATTGGAGACTGCACCAACCTCCCAACATCAAAAACTGCTGCAGCTGTAGGTAAAGTTGCATGTGTGTGTGTAAGTGACAGGAGAGGAGTCACTGTAAGGTTTTTGTTTAGTTTGCTACTCCTGAGGTCATGACTTCAATTTTGAGCTTTCAGAAAGACCAGTCTCCTGGGCCAATTAGTTAGTTACAGACCATGCTGATGCCACTACCCCAACAGTGCTGTTGTTCCAGATGCCTCAGATGAACTAATTCTATTTTTGTGTTCACAGAATGTCATAAAATGAATGTACTGTTTTTGTATTCCATCATCATTCAGTAATGAACCTTTCTGCTTTATCTTAGCATCTCATGCATATGTTACCTGATAAGCCACTATCAGAAAATCACGTTCTGCTCTTGTAGCCACAGGTTCCACAATTAAAATACTTCAGGTATATGGTCTCACAATTGATAAAAGGCAAATAGAAGGGTATTTAAAAAAACAGGGTTTACAGTATATTATTGATGTAAGGTAAGAATGGGGTAGTCAACTATTTCAGTAAACAGGTCTACAATTACAGCAGGCAAAACAGAATTTCAGTGTGCCAGAATCCGTGTTTGTTAAGACTGAGCAAGTATAATTTATCATAGGAGAATGGGCATTGGCTAAAAATACCAGCTCAGGTTTCATTAATCATTAGCATGTTTGAAACAGTGAGGCCAAAGCATTAGTCCATTTTTTTTTTAATCTGGGACAGTAAACTTACATGTAAGTTCAATTGCAGCTGAATTGTCCAACAAAATGCTTGGCTACTACTGTTGGCTTTAGTAATGACAGTAACTGCTGCCTGAAACAAAGTCTTAATACACTTCTTTTTCTTTCTTACTTAGCTGCACAGTCTGGAGTCCTTGATAAAACTATTTCTCTGGTAATGAAGAATGAGTTGCCAGTTAAAAAGGTACTTACAGTTTATGTCTCAGGGAGAAATTCTCTTGAATGTTTTCTCCCTTCTTCTGCAGGAAGTCTTGCAAGCAGCTGTGCTGTGTGAACGGAAGGCAGGAAAGGCTTTGCCTCCACAGTTGTGATGCAAACTGGTCACATGCTGCATATCAGAGTAGTAATGCAATTGCACAGTTCATACTCTTAAAACTGCTGTTAAAAGTATTACCTATTTGATTCCTTGACCTCTGAGTTGAGAGAAGTTTAAAGGCTGATTAGTCTGGCTTTTTCACCAGTGTAAGTGACTTATTGACACTGTTCACTAATATAATTCCTACTCCAGAAAAACTCTTGCAAACTTGCATCTCTGGTACAGGACATGATCTTTCAAGGAGTTAAACAAGCTTTTGTACTACAGCTGTTAAGCCTAAAAATATGTTCATATTTGTCCTTGAGCCTTTAATTTTACACATTGCTTCCTTGGCACACTAAACTGAATATCCTGCAATTCTCTGGAAATTCTTACTAGATTAAAGATCCTGTTTGCCTATTAAAGTAAATACCAGCTCTCATCAGAATCTGCTGGTCACCTGTTCCACTAGTTACAACAATTCATGACATTAATCCCTATTATTCTAGGTTAGGTCTAATTTAAGCAATGTTGTTAAGGAGATCCACATTTGGAATAGAGTGGCGTAGTATTATGGTTATTAAACCATACTACTTAGCAGCCTTCCACCTTCACTGGTATTTACACTGTAAATGCAGAAATCTCCTAGGAAGTTATTTTGAAATGTGTTAACCATGGCTTGTAAAACCCCAGCCTTTAGGCTTTGCTAAGAATAAAGAAAAATGGGTATTTTTCATTGCAGTATGATGGATACACTTCCTGCCCACTAGTAACAGGCTACAACAAGGTGATTCTGGCAGAGTTTGACTACAGTGCTCAGCCTTTGGAGACCTTTCCCGTTGACCAGAGTAAGGAGAGAACAACCATGTACCATATGAAAGCTGATATGATGCCTCTGCTCTATTGGAATGCACTACTTAAGTAAGTATTGAAGAAAAAAAATCAGGTGTAGACCCAAGTACATCCTTAGTTATGATCCTCACATGCATCTCTTAGCACTATAGTATCTTATAAGGAAAACCTTCCCCAAGCCCTACTTCAATAGTTTGTAAAAGAACTTTCTCTGCTTCCAGGGGATACTGGGGAGGACCAGCTCCTGTCCGGAAGCTAATGCATCTGGGCTTGAAGTAACTGCTGGTTCTCAGTGTTGGTAAAAACCTTCCGAAGAAACGGGACTGGTCTCACGCTGGATCAGTACAATCCTCCTTTGGAATACCTGGCAGACTTTTTTTTTTAAATCAAGCTTCACTTTTCCTCCTACTATGGATTAAGCCTTCATAATGCTCTTTCCCTGCTCTGCTAGGTAAACTGAGGACTTAAACTACTTCTGTATTTACACAGGAGTCTGAACTTGCCTTACCCTACAGATTACTACAGGAATTGCTAGAGCAATCAATACTTCTAAAGCTGTTGTATATGTAAGATTTTCTTCTTCACCCTAAACTGAACTGTCTGCATACAAGATCAATACATGCACTGGATTAACAGTGATTCAGTACTAGTAAAATGGCTTGAAAGTCTCCTATTGTTCTCTCATTTTTGAAGAACATCAGTCCTAATTTCTAATCATACCTACTGCCTAATATCAGAATGCAGTGTCTGTGTATATGGATACACACATAGTCTCCTAGGATAGTTCTGCCACCTCACATCAGTTCCACTACAATGTTTTAACCTGTGTCTAAGAACATCATGAAAATAATCAACTGAGACCACATAGTAGACTGAAGCACAATTTACGATCACAGACAAGGGGGAAGTGCTTTTTAATTATGACCATACAGAACTCAGTTTTCAAGGGAAAGGTTGAGCAAGGTTGAATTTGAGAGTGGAGTCTTCACAGAAGCTGGAACTTTAGAGGCAGTCAGGTAGACAGCGTGGAGCAAACAGGAATCATCTTCATTTACAAGAGTCAGCAGCAGCAGCTTTATTTCTAAACAGAAAGATATGAGAACATATTTTAAATTACAGCTTCCTGCTTTTTCAACACAGTCTTTAAAAGGGATGCCTTTGAATTGCAACTATAAGCATGAATATATACCTGGGTGTGAAGTAATTCTTGAATCTTATTCTGGATCTGCCCATACACATCATTAAACAGCTCGTCCTTTGATTTTGTCCCATTCAAATGCACTTAAAGAAAGTAAAATAAGAGAGCTGTAATAGAATGGCTCTGTAAGCTTGCCAGATCTCAATTTAAAAAGCATGCACCTGACTGCTATCAGAGGAATACACTCACTCCACCTGCTTCATTCACCTCCTCTCATACAACTAACCACTATGTATAGTACAGGTTTGAAAAGCAACCTCATAAAGTGCTTTTGTCTTTAAAGACTTACCCACATCAACTCCAAGTTCTTCCATTATCTTCCTGTGCTTTACATACATAGGCCAAACGTGGCCATCAAACAATCCAGGTGGATCCGGAACAGTGTAATTCCTTGAACTAAAAATTAAGGCATTGTTACTCACACATACTCTAGTACTCTAGTTCAGGGAAATGACAGATCCTTCACTGGGTTTCTCCACACATTAGCCTGAGCATATTGACTCCAGTGGGGTTTCTGAGCTTATCAAAAGTTAGTAGTTAGCAAGAGCTGCAAGCATTAAGTTATGCAAGTAAGTTGAAATTTGATGTGCAGGTTCAAAGTGTTCAAAATGCAAAAAGAGTTCCCAAGACAGACTGATCTCAACAGTGATGAATAAACTCTTAAAAGCTTCAGCAGAACTTTGAATAAAATAGCTGTCTGCTTATTCCTCTTGAAATGTAACTTCAAGTTTAATACTTTTCATTTGCAGTAAGAACAGTTGTATGAATACAACATACAACAACACTGCCAAAACATAAAACCTCGAGTAGTTGGGAGACCTGGGAACTGTGTAACTGGAAAACCAGCAAGGGAGAAAGCCTAATGAAAGCCTGATGTGCAGAAACTGAGCATTACATACATGACACAATAGCTTGGTATGTTTTGGGTTAGGTCGATGGAGGAAGCTACAGTCTTCTAACACAGCAGCTACATTTGCCTTCATCCCTTCTCATCTAAAAGCTTCAGAGAAATAAAGTTTGAATGGAGTAAGATGTTATTGGGCTGGCAAGGAACTCGGACAAACTTACCTTCTTCTCCTTTTACATTCTTCATATGGAATGGAAAGAAAATACCGATGGTGGAACACATCAATCAGTGGCCTGAAAGAGATGTGTTTGGTTACATCTCAACTAATTAGTACCCAGGAAGATAAAACTATATCCATTTCCTGTACTTAGAGCAACCTTTAGATTTGTGACACCTAAACTTGGCATCAGTCAATGCCAGCTGCTAACTACTGGTTTAGAACAAGTCTCTTTATTCCCTTGGAGGTTTCCCTGTCATGTAAAATAATGCAAAAATCAAAATGTAAGAAGGTACAATTGATTACCTGTAGGTGTAAAGTAGGAAGCCTTCAACAATAAGAATGTGGATTGTTTCATCTCCTCCCTCCTTATCTTCCAAGATCTGGGCATCCATTGTGTTGTTGATCCCATGAGACCGTTCAAATTTGACTGGGTTTTTTATCCAAGCATTTATGGTACTCATCATAGCTTCCATATCTAATGCACTAATCACTAAGACAAAACAGATAACTATCATTAAGCAGTAATTAAATATCAGCTAGTAATACAGTCGGTACAAAACTGCACATAAAAAATCAAAATACTCTGAAATTTTTGAGTTATGCTTTGGTAACTCTAACAAAGGCTTACCATCATACTGTTTAAACCCATCTTCAACTTCAATTTCATCTTGGGGCTGAAACAGTAACAAGAAAAAAAAAACAAACCTGCTTGGTCAGGACAACTACCGAGAAGCTCAATACCCATTTCAAAGCAAGATTCAAGATCCAAACCCTGAAGCTACAAAGGGGAATCTTAACCCTCCACCAGGTTCCTTTGCATGCAGATAAAACCAGCAGTACGAGGCTCAGATAAAGCCACCTGCTCCTCTATCTTCCCACGGACACGAGCACAACGTACAGGGCGACAGGGAATGTCATGGGGACCCGCTCCATGGCAGCCTTATCCGGCAGCTGCACGGCCCCGCCAGCAGCGCAGCAGCAGCGGCGGGCAGGGCGGCGCAGGGCGGGCAGCGCGCCAGCAGCGCGGGCGGAAGCTCGCGGGGTCACCCCGCGCCCTCCCGCGGCCTGCGGACCCGCTCACCTTGAAGAAGTCATCCTGGTGCACCACGCTGCAGTTGGGCAGGGCCCGCATCAGCCGGCGGGTCAGGGTGGTCTTGCCGCCGTTGGTGACCCTGCGGCGAGAGCGCGGCCGTCGGGAAGCGCCACGTGGGGCAGCGTCCACCCCCCACCCCCACTGCGGCACCGGGAGGGGCCCGGTGCCCGCCGGAGAGACCCGCGCCCGTCCCGCACCCCGAGCCGCCTCGCCCGCCCGCTCCCGGCTCTCACCCGCCGATGCCGATGATGATGTTCATGGCGCGTCCCGCGGCCGCCCGGCCCGACTCCTACTGCCTGTTTCTGAGGGGCGGGGGGGACCCGGTGTCTCCGGTACCGGCCGTCTACGTGCCTGAGCCGGGACCCGGGCAGAGGGGAAGAAGGGGCCGGAGAAAGAGGAGAAGGTGGAGAGGGGAGAAGCCAAACGTCAACTGCTGGGCAGCGCCATGGTCGCTCAGAGCAGCAGCAGGGCCGGTCCGCGCCACGCCGCGCGCTCCGCAAAGGGGGGCGGTGCCCACCCGCGCGCGCCTTCCCCTCGCGCTCCGCCGCGCCCATTGGGCGGCCGCCTCCGCTTTCCAGCCAGTAGGAAGCGGCGTGACGCGGACGGCTAGCGGCGATTGGCTGCGGCGCGCTCACTCACGCCCGGCCGTATCACAGCGCGACCGCTCGGGGGCGCTCGAGCGCCTCCTCGCCGGGAAGCGCGGGGGCGCAAAGGCGGGGGCGTGGCGCCCCCAGCCGGCCCTGCCGGCGCACCGCGGGTCTCCTCAGGCCCCGTGAGGGCGGAGCTGCGGCAGCGTCGGGCGCTCGGTCCTGCCGGTGGTTCGGCCGGGCCCCGCTCCGGACACCGACCCGGTTCTGCAGTGAGGAGCTGCGCCGGGGCAGGGACCGGCCGTGGCTCCCCGTGAGGGCGCGCGAGGCTCCTGAGGGAGCGGCGGGGCGTGCAGGGCGCCCCCTGGCGTTCCCTCGGCGCAGCGCGGCAGCCCCGGAGCATCGCGGCGGCCAAGGTCACGGCGTGTCCTCGGCGGGACGGCAGAGAACCGCGGCTGCCCTGCGGAGAACTGGCCGGGAAATCCTCCTCTGTAGCCCGCTCTAAACGAGGGCAGTTCCCTGCTTTTCCTGCTTCCTTCTTGTGCTTTTCCTTGGTGGTTGTGTTTGCTCCTCAGCTGTGCCTGAGGAACTTCGCCTTTTCTTGTTAAGGCTTTTTTTCCTTTCTGTAAAGAAGGGAAATTTATGATCATAGCTTTTTTTGTGGTAACGTTAAATTTCGTAATTTAAGAGCCAGTTAATCCGTTCAACATGATTTCATTATCAGTGGTGAGTGCGTTGCCAACCATTTGCTTGCTTCTCATCTTTTCGTGATTTTTTTTTTTTTTTTTTTAAATAGGACTGCAAGCAAATCTCAACTGATTTAATTCGCAGTTGTTTTTAACTTCCAAACAGAACACATAGTTTGGTCTCTTAGTTCAAAACACATTTTTATTTTCATTTTGAGATTAAGGTCATTTAACCAATTTTCATTTTGAAAGAGAAAAACTGCCTTTATGGTTTAGGGATTTTTTGTGTGTGTCGGTTTTGGTTGGTTGGTTGGTTGGTTGGTTTTGAAGAGTTATTTTTTAACTATGTGTGTCTATTTAGCTTTGGAAAGGAAAATGTCCTCACAGAGTACACCCCAATTCCTTAGGTTAAAAATCCAACACACCTAGATTATCAAAGGGCTCAGGTAAAACCCTGTCTTGACCTTCCTGTGAAGCTCCAGGATAGTAGACCAACACATACACTTATGCTACACAATAGCATTTTTATGTAGGTTGAGGAATGCATCCCAAACTCTTTAGCTGTTTGGCTCCAAGGTTCTTCCAAAGTCTGGGTAATTGTTTTGTACTCTTTACCTTTTACCAAGCAAGATACAGTCTTCAAGTTTCATGCTCAAAACTAATACTTGAAATGCAAGTTTTGCTGTCTTTTGCCACACCTTGTCCTTCACGTATGCAAAGAGACAACTGTTTGAGGATTTTAACATGATGTTGATGTCAAATAAGCAAAGGAGGGGTAAGGAAGAGATTAGAAGTACGGTGGTTTTTAGAAAGGCATTTAGGCTGAAATATACTGCTTCTTGAATCAACTCAGTCTTGACAGAGCTGGAATCAAAATGACAACAGTTGGGTCTAGCAGTAATCCCAGTTTAATGCTGAACTGGAGCAGGGGGATGGCAGCCTGTGCCTGATGTGTGACAATACAGACAGTGACAGTATCCTCATTGCCCTGCACTAACAATTCGAGTCAAGGATTTTGAAGGATCTGACCTGGAGTCTAAAGGCCAGCTGAGAAGAAGAAATATGTTTAGTGATGTTATTTTTAGAGATTATCATGTGTGTCTTTTCTCTATGCAAAGAGAATTCTTCTGGTTTGATTTAGGCAAATATTTTCCGTTGATATTTTGTAAGTAAAATACAAGGAGGTTTTGAATACTTTTGAATACTTTGAATACACGGCAGTGGTAGACTGTTACGCTCAGGAAAGTTTATCTCAACGTTCCCAAAGCTCTGGGGTGCTTTAAGGCCCCGGGCTCCAGCAGGGCTGTGCATCCTGCCAGCGCATCCAGCATCCGTGTCTGCGCGTGCTAGCCATTCCCAGGCCCTTTGTCTCCTTGCCTCGATGATACTGCTGCCATGGTGAAAAACAGAGAGAAAGAACAACAGGATATTGTCCCGTTCTCGTCTGTGTGCCAACTGTGACAAAATGTTGTTTTCTCTTTGGTTTGAGGATTCTTGTTGGCTTTTACTTGTCCTGGGTGAGCCTGAAAACGTTAAGATATTTTTAAAATTCTTCCAGTTAGTGTGGAAGCCTTGAGTCTCGGGGAACAAGGTGATGTCCCATGCCTTGGCACAAACATTCCTGTCCTGGGGGATGATTCTCTGAGTCATGCAGAGGAAAAGAAGCGTTCTGATGTAAAAGACAACAGGAAGACGTTGAGCACGCTGTGTGCCAGCAGGACACCTGCAGAGCTGCCGCAGGGGTGGAAGTGAGCCACAGGCTGCATGGAGAGTGCTGAGAAAACTGCACGGCTGCACAAATCTGACGCCAAACCAGGTCTCTATTTTTGGTCTCTGCTCTGCGTTTCTGACACCTGTAGGGACGCGTGAAGTGCACAAGGGACTTGTGCAGCACCTCCCGGAGAGGAGGAACCGCCGCAGGGCATGGGAGCGCAGCGGAGCGTTCTTGCTTAGCCAACAGGACTAATTATAACCCAGGAATATGAACTGTAAATGTGCTGAAGCTGCCAAGACGGGAGTTGGGTGTGTGCCAGCGCTTGAATGAGGACACACCACCCCATCAGGACTCCCTGGGAGCAGCAGGCAGCATCGAGGTACGCACGGAGCCCACGGAGGGAGATGGACAAATGGGGGGTA
This sequence comes from Entomyzon cyanotis, assembly GCA_024500445.1. Classification (NCBI taxonomy): domain Eukaryota; kingdom Metazoa; phylum Chordata; class Aves; order Passeriformes; family Meliphagidae; genus Entomyzon; species Entomyzon cyanotis. The sequence goes on from JAKEPQ010001010.1 coordinate 10,447,339, forward strand.
CGGCAGGAGGACGGTAGGCATTCAACTGTTGCTTTAGGGTGGGGATGGTGTCGTCTCAGTCAGTCTGCTTTCAAAATAGGTTATTTCTGTGCGGTGACACACTATGATTTTTAAGAAAATCTTAGCGTTGTTATGGTCTCATTAACACGCAACAAACCCAAAAAACCTGCGACTAATGTGAAGTGCTGGCAAAAGCTTTGACTTCTGCATGTTCTTATCGTTTTGTCGACTACTGTCCCTTCTGGTGGTGATAAAGACCACTGTGAGAGCATGAGGTGAAAAATTGTTATTGGGGCAGATAACAAGTTGTTATTGAAACCACCTAGGATGAACTGGAATAATATAAGACACATTCTGCAGAAATTCTTCTTAAAACAAAGGGGCAGACATAATAAATGCTTTGAAAGATAAATGGCAGAAATTTAAGAAAACTGTTTGAAGTGTGGGAAGTGGTGAACTGTTAGAAAACCACAAAGGTGAAAGAAATAGATGTGCTAATTACATAACTCTGGGACTACATAAGAAATGCCTATGAAGGAGGAAGCTTATGCTGGTTGGTTATGAAAGCTTTAGTGGGGATTCACAGAGATTGAATTGACGAAGCTATACCTTCTGTTAGGCTGTTAGCTTTAAAAAATAACAGAACCTTCTTTAAATGAACACGTTGTAATATTTTTTTAATGATCTGGGGTATGAAAAATTTGATATCAAAGACTATTGTATAACCCTAGGTTTGATTTGAAGGCAGACATTAAAAAAAAGTCAGTAACTACTAAAAGCTGTATCCTGGCTTCAGGGTACTTAAAGTCAGTGACTTTTCTGGTTGTGTCTCCAGTTCAGGATTGCTATGTTAATATTTTTATACATTCTGGGAAGCTCTAAGCTCTGATGAATGGTTTCTCTTGCTGGTATACAAGGCTCCTCTCTTTTAAGAGCTATTTGGAGTTGTTGAAGGCTCTTTGCTTTGAGCTTTTCCATATCTAAGAAGAGTAACCATATCATATGTAAGGCTGAAACTTTCTTTTGCCCCAGTTTGTAAATATTAAAAGGTCAATCTGTTCAAAGCTGGTTACTTTCAAAACAGTAAATAATTTGTAAGTATTTGTTAGCTCTGTTTATAACCAGATCATGGACTGTTAAACAAGACCTGACTTAATTCTAGAATTGTTTTTATTACATTTCCATAAAGAACTTACACTAGTCTCTGTGAGTAAATATGGAGAGCTCTAAACCCTGATTTCTGACATGAACATACTGATATTAAATTGATGTTTCTCTCCTCTACAGGTATGTATAAGAATGGAACAGTCTTGGTTTAATCTTATGGACTGCTCATTGCTCAATAACTGTTACAAAAATTGGATATATTTTAACATAAATTTAAATATTAATCTCTTTGCAGGTGTACTTATCAGATGCATTCTGTGATCTCTACCAGTGAACCTGCACAAGCAATACCTTTCTAAGCTCACTCGAGGAACTGCATCTTGGTCCTTATACTCCTCAAACTCCCAGAGAAATAATTACACTTAACAGGCCCTTATCACCTACAGAGAAATATAATGACTGAGTTCCTGGTTTGTTTCAATTGGTGCAATGGTGAACAGCCCCCGCCGGTAAGTAGATGCACAACTGCCACCCTTTATAAGATTTGAAATTTTGTCTTTCAGTTACGTGGAAAATGCTTTTGTTGTCCTGTTGTTTTGATTAGTTTGGGCAACGGAATGCAAAAGTTAAAGCCAGTTCTGTTAAACTATGTTTGAACTGTGTGTGCTTTGCCAGAAACTTAGACCATATGACTATTTGCAGTTCTTAGGCCCTGACTTGCCAGCATTAAAGAAAGTTTTTGCTAAAATTCAGTTAGCAGTAATAAAAGTGACTTTCATAGTGTCTTACTGCGAACAGTCTGAAACTTCAGCCCGCTTACCATGAGGTGTCATTAGGGGTCAGTACTGGCTATCTATTTTTATCTTGGCTGCTTGTTTCTGGCTGAAAGCTGCTGATATTTTCTGAATAGAGAACTAAGATATATTTCTTTCTCATAGAAGAGGCGTCGGAGATTGGACCGGAATATGATAGGAGAGCCAATGAATTTTGTACACACCGCGCACGTTGGGGCCAGAGAGATGAGTAGTGACTATTCCTCAGTAAGTGTGCACCTCTGGGCGAAGCACAAATCTTCTCTCAGTAACCTGTACAGCAGGTAGCTAATAATATACTAGATAATTATAATAGAGAGAAAAATCTGATCTTTTTTTATTAATCAATAGAATAGCATCAGAAGAGAATTTTCTTTTGATTTGTGAACATAAGATAGTGTGGGAGATACATTGAGCAGGAACTGCTCATTTCCTCAGTATCTTTACATATGATGAGAACCTTTTAGTTACAGATTCTATGGATGCACTTGATTTTAGTGCATCACCTTGAAGTCAAAGCTGTGCCAGGGTGAGCACAGAGAAAAGGAGTAAGAATAAGTGGATTTTGTGTAGAAAAATGAATCTCAAACACTGACTCAAAATAGTATTTAACAATCGTGGATTTAGTTGTTATTTCTCCCTACTACACTTGGGACTCAGCACTGTAAACATATGGCCCACCTGCCTTTCCAAATTGAAGCTTTAAATAATTGCTCTGGCAACCAGAATTTGTAAGATGCATGTTCTAATAAGCGTTTTTTTTCTAGGCTGTATCAATTCAGGACCACATGAAGTCTAAAGGTGGCTACACAAATGGCACTTCTGCAACTGTTGAGATATAGGAAACTGAGAGAAGGCTGAAATCTGCTCTATCTTATGAGGACCCCCTGGATTGTGCTTTTGTATTCTCTAAAACCTCTTTATCATGGAGTAGGGAGAGTACCTGAATTATAAATAGGTCAGTACAAGCTTTGGTGTTCTTTGCACAATATCTTCTGAAGGAGTTATTGTAAATCATCCTTAAAATGGTCTGTCATGGTAGTGTTGTAGTAGCAACTGTAATTTGTCACTGTGGATGACTTCTTAGCTCTGTCCCAAAAACCTCTCAAAGCTGTCATGTAAGATGGGATTGGAAGTCAGTATGAATTGTCTAGGATTTTGGTATCTGTCTTTTTTTCCTCTCAGGAAATGCAGAGGTTGATTTAATTGGAAGGTATTGCATGTTTTCACTTCTTACATGGGCTCAACTGAGTTGCTAAGTACGATCCTATAGCTGTCAGATAACTTTGGACCTGTGTTTTGGATGCTTTACAGCCTGATGCATAAATCTTTGGTATTTTCTAATGTATTTTGATGGTGAATGAACTCTAATGTAGGATAGTTAGCTGAGTCTGCAAAACACAGTGAAACTTCTGCCTTACCAAGATAACACTTTTGTATCTAAAAATGGAGCTTTTGCAAACATTCTGACTCTGAAATGAGACTTAGAACAAGAGATGTGTCTCTCAGTGACTGGGCTGCCTCCAATCCACACACACACACATACTGGTGTGACTGGCAGCTATTACTGCAACACAGGTAATTGTACCTACCAGTTAACTTCCAGTGGTGCTACAATATGCTCACAGCTGTGTGTTAGTTTTGCATGACTACCACTGAATTTTAAACTAAACATATTTAAGATCTTTCTCTTTGTTACCTCTCTGTAACAGTTACCACACAAGACTTCAAGGGATGTCTTGCTTGTCTTTCTGGCTCCTTAATTTCAAGACTGTCTGTTTTATATGAAATTAATTTTTTCTTGCTTGTGGTTGAAGTGATACAGCCATGTGAATGACACACATGTAAAGAATATTGTGAAAAGTTGCAGGAGAATATTAAATGGAAACAGCATTTTGCAGAGTTCCAGCACTTCATAAATATTTAAATAAGTATCCATAAATATTTAGACAGGCTCAAACTACAGTTTATTACTTAGCTCTTATTCATCTTTCCATTAAGTGATATGACAAAACTGCTGATGCAGAACTAGGTTTTTCTTTTACCCCATCACTGACAATTGTTCTCTAGCTCAAAATTCTGCATGACTACCAGTGTAGAAACTTATGAAATCTGCTTGCTCTCATGGGATTAACTAAATAAAAGTGTTTAAATTGCTGCCATATCAGCATAAGTTGTGCTGGAAGTCAGCGAAACTCTTCCCTTGCTCTAGGCAGAAGATCAGTTACGAACTTTTTTCATTTAAAATAATTTCTAGCTGGTGAATCGTTTAACTTGTGTGATTCTGTTTGTAGCTTGTGACACTTCTTTAATCTAGGCTGCTGGCTTTGCTGAATTGTTAGGCTGCCTTTTCTGAGTGTACTAGGGAAGGTAGCTCTGTGTTTCTGCCTATGTTCACACAAACAGCTTTTCCCCTCCCCCATGTTTTATCTTTTAGGGCCAAAAAGGAAGAGGGAGTATTACTTTCTGTAGCAGTCAACAGCTGATCATAACATTCTGTAACCACGTAAGAGAAATCTAATAACCATGTCTTGCTAGGTCCTTACTCTTGAATTAGAATGCACGCCAATTTTTTATATATTTTAAAATTAGCATAGTTAACTGTACATTAAGCTTTTGCAAGTATTTAATATCTCTGTCTTCTAACTTCAGATATACTCTAACACCCTAGTTAAGACAGAGTTTAAAGAAGCTAAATCCTGTATACTGTCAAGGAAGCATAAAGTGGCCAAGTTGTCTGAAAGAATAGATTCTAATTAATCTGCTATTATGTTGCATTAATGCATTCAGTCATCTATAACTGCCCAGAAAAAGTGGTGATAGGGCAGTTGTCAAGAAGAAAATATGTTGCATTTTGTTAACACTGTAAGAAAACACATTGAACAGAAGTTAGGGTTTTTTGAAGACCCATTCAGTAGATTTAAGATTAGTGTAACTAGAAATGAAGGAGTTGGTGATCAGTTCTTCTCTCTAAAAATAAATCAACAGAGAATTTTTTATTAACCAGTTATTTAGAGAAAAATCCTAGTTTTGATCGTGTAACACCAAGTAGCACTATCTGGTGTAAAACTAACCTATTTTCATCAGACTATATACTATTATATAGGGCCATGATAAAGTGCAACAGCATTAAAAAGGAATGTTTTGCTATTTCATTAAAAGTGTCATTACTTTTAAAAATCTAACAAACATAAACACGTCTTAGGGCTTAGGAACTTTTTGTTCTATATTTAGAAACCTTATGTACCTCTAATCTGTCATGTAACTCAGTATAAGCCTATCTTAGTTATAATAAACATGGTAAACTGGTGACTTGCACTCTTTTCATATTGTGGAAAATCTTGATATTTCCTCTGCACTGAAAACCTGTTGGTTAAGTGGATGGATCAGCATGGCTTGAACTTTTATTGCATAAAATCAAATTTCTCCACTAGAGAGCACAGTTTTACATCAAGTCTTCTCTGTTCTATGCAAGCTCTTACTCCATTGTGGGGTTTGGTGGTTTTTTGAGCTTGACTGGAATAAAATACTGAAATAATACCAATTGACCAAACTTTTTAATCTACATTTTAGGCTGTGAAGACCTTATACCAAGACAATCAAGAAACGTTACTGCTTTGACTTGATGCCATTTTATGTTTCTTCTTTTAGTCAGAAGTAAAATAACTTGCAAGCAGAGCACAATCAACTGTTTTATATGTAGTCTGGCAGAGTCTCAACGCTGTTTGCTTCCTTGGAAAAAAAAATCTGGGATGGGGAGGTATTTTCAATTCTGGCTGTCTTATCCCTTGATGTTCCTGCTAGGCTTTATTGTGACTGTCCCATAATGCTGCATAAACCTGTGGTCAGTATATAGAAAAGGTATTTGTCTTTTTCCCAACCTAATATGTCTTTTTACCTTCTGCAGAGCAGCTTTATACCAATTACATGGTGTCAATGCTATGCTCCAAGTTAGCCTGTAATATGATAACTTGCAACCCACACATGTGGTATTATTCCTTTGTGTGTTCTGGCCATATTGGACTACCAGGTGCTGCTGTAGCTTCCACTCTGAATAGACAAAAAATGTTAAGGGATTAATAAATACCCTTATTCTTCCTATGCCAGCAAGAATAAGCACAATTCAACAGTGTTAAATTCCACATTCATTAAATTCATTATATGTTACTAAAACAGGTAACACTAAAAAATACTCCAATCTGTCAATGAAAGACAATTGCATGGCTGCTCCTGGCCATGTTTGGATTTACTTTACTGTCAGCACTGTGATGATGCCATGAAAACCCAACAGCTGAAGATAAGAACGATTTTGTCTGCCTTTCATAATCACTGCGGAACTACAGGAAGAAAACAGTGCTGTTTTACAGTGGTGTTCAGATGTCCCCTGGTGAGTGGGTACCTTTAGGGCTTCCAGATACTTTGTGGTTAGTGCTTGGAATTCAAAATTTTAGCTGCTTACCTACAAAGGTGAAGTCCTGAATGCCTAAGGAGATTCTGGAAGTGGTTGGTACCTGGACTTCTGCAGATAAACTGTCCTTTCTTCATACACAGTAATTTGTCTGACACAGAAGACCCAAGGTACTTACATTAGTAGTTTTCCTCCTAATATTCATGTGGTTACAGTGCATATGTAAAAGGTTTCTTGTCCTGTACAAAGTAAGTCCTGTCTAAGAACTGGCCTGTTGGACAGTTGTTTCCTCAACAGAGCCTTAAGCTCTGGAGTTACTTAAAATTGTCATCACACACAGCTATGAGCCGGTTTTGTACTTTCCTATGTGAAAGCATAAAGCCCCCTTGTTATTGCTCAACTCTTCCCACTGTAGGGAAGGTGTTGAAGAGGCTAACAGGCTGATCAGGAACTACAGAAAAAATGAGCCATGGAAGTGAGAGGGATTTAGCCGCAGAGAGGCAATGTGGTGTACATTTATGAGGAAGGAGCAGGGAGCAGAACATGCTCCCTGTGTTGACGTTTCTTATCTGCAGTGCACAGGACAGCTTTGATATCAATTGGAAAATACCCATAATATGTGCATAATTGGTATATGGAGGAAATTAGGCACTTAAATGCATGACTAAGCTGGGACTTTGAGACACAGATTGCCAATATAACTTTAATGAATTGTAGTATCCTCTTGCTGCAGTGGCTTACAAAGCTGTTTTCAGAAAGTACAGAGCCACCCAGAAAGGCAACTCTGGTTTCAGTAGTTGCAGACTCATGTCACACATATGTTTGGGAGACAAGAGGGCTTTTTCTCTTTTTTTCCTGCTATATGTGATGTTGCAGATGTTCTAGATGCTGAGGCTTGCTGCACCCAATGGAACACAAACCAAATAAAACCTTGCGTTAATACAAAATAGCAGTAGTAAAAGGGTATCTGCCTTTGGTCCACTGCACTACCAAAACTTCAGGGAAACTAACTAGATCCATCTGATATTCAGATTTCAGGTGTTGGAAAGATATAGACAGGTTGGAGTGTAAAATCATGAAGATTTACTTGTGCCTGAGGAAGTTTGGGTGATAGTTTTTTGGACTCTGCACATTGAGATGCCAGGAAGTCACCACGGCTATAACAGATTTCCATTAATATTTTTTCTCCTGCTATTATGTAGAGAATGGAAAGATGAAACAAAATAGTGAAAGCACTTTGAGTTGACAGGGATGTTACTAGTATGTGTTCTTGTGCCAAAAAAACTCCTGACTTGAGGTGCTTGATACTGAACTACAGCTGCTGTCTTCACCTGGGAACTAGAGATGAGCAAACCATAACAAAAACCTTTACCCTTTTAGGGAGAGTGGGGTGTGCAGGACACCCATGGCATGGTCTGCCTTGGCCTCTGCGCTGCCCAAACCCAGCTTATCAAGCAATGCACTGTGGCTATTGAACACCTTGTGGTTGTCACTTGTTCCACACATCCCATTTATGTGCATCCCATTAGCATGATCAATATCCTAAAATGACACCTAAAACCTTAGTTCAAATGGAAGTTCTCTTAACCTAGTTTTAATCTAAGAGAGTAGTATCAGCTGGACAAGAGCAACAGCTTTGAAGTGTCTGTTGAGACCTGTATAATAAATTACTCATGAAATCAAGGCCACAAAACTGTATTTAAACTACTTTATTCAGTGAACCTTTTAAATTTTTTGTTGTTATTAAAACAATGTAAGTGGGAAGAATATTCTAACAAATTTTAAGTTTCCTCTAATATTTGCATATGAATCCAAACTGAACAAAACCAAGGTTATTATTACAAAGGACCCACCTTAATTCAGGGGCAAAAAAAAATTGAATTATGTCTTTTACTCTTTTAATATATAGGTTTTAATATATATGTATATATTTAGGCCTTCATCTTAAGTAATGTGTAAGGAAATAAGCCATTCTTTTAAACTGAAATTAGTATGATTGCTCTGGCTTACTGAAAATTTGAAAAATGGACTTAAAATCTATGTTTAAATTACCAGAAGAGAATGTGCTGTGCTTTTAAAGCTGACATTGGCCTGTACAAGTGGATGACTAATTAATTTCATATTTCTTCATCAAAGAACTAGAAAAAAGTATTTGGTTACGGGATTATATTTATTTTATATATAATAGTGTATTTACATGCATCTGATCTTGCTGGTGCTTAAGAAATACGTGTTTTACATAACTTACCTGACCTGAGTCTAAAGAATGAAGACTGTCCTAATAACCAGTAATTAATGAGCTGTGTGTAATTAAGAATTCATAGATCTGACAAAACTACAGTGCTTATTCTAGTCAGAAATCTATTTTTAAAAATTTGATCTAATATATGCAAGTTTGAAAGTCTGGATTCAACATGAGCTGAAGCTGCAGATTAATGGTGTAAGAAATACCCTTTTAAATGCAGTCACCCACATTTACCCTTGCAGTCTCTACCAGCAGGGAACATTAAAACCTGACTCAATACCTCTGAGGGTGTGATACAAGCTTAAGAATGTAATTCAAAATTAAGGTTTACAGTGATTCATTAATTCATGCTAATGTGGCCTTGTTGCATAATGGTGTATGAGTAAGGCTTTCACCAGTTTTCAACTAATTTAAACATTACCTTGAAAATGCATTTAAATTAGTTATTCTCTCTGCTGCTTAATATTTAGTGAAACGGTATCTCTTCCTTGCAGAAATTCATATTTACTGGTGTTCAGAGAAGGCTGTTGGTGCATGGAGAAAACTTGCTAGACGTGCTTGTATTAACAAATAATTCTCAAATGCTGTTGTTTCTATGTTTTGGATCACTCTTGCCAGGCCATGCAGGTCTCATCAGGTTGTTGCACATGTCCCTATCACTGCCATGTGTGCCTGTCTCACACAGACAGCCAGTTTCAGCAATAATGTTTCCGGTGCCCATTTAATCAAGAGCTTTCACAGTGTTATGTTGCTATTCTGTTCCAGACTCCAGCCAAAAAGGTGTGAAAATGTGAAGCACTGAAAATAATTTATATGATGGAGTAAAATATTTTTTGTTAAGCTATTTCCTTTTCCTCATCAGCTGCTTTATTCTGTCCTATTACTCTACTGCCTACCGAATTTCTTAAAAATACCTGCAGCATTTGGTTCAATGGTTTTTTTTTAGTTCTTAGTACAACATGTTAAAAATTCCCTCATCCCTTTGAAGCTTGTGTATTGATTAATGAACCCCAAATGCCCTCTGTCCTGATTCTTGTGCGACATAACTATTTGATAGGCCGAAGACAGTTGCTTTTGCAATCTTAGTTGTCTAAAAATTATGCAATGTTTCTCTAAAATACCTAATGCTGATAGCCGCCCTTCCATATCTCCCTACCTAGGAAGGAACTATCTTCTGTTTATGGCATTTTATGCAAAACTAACAGAATTAGACAAGAATTCAAAGTCAAGCTATTGGAAGAGCAGATTTAATTGCATAAGCATAAACAGGGAAAGGAATAGAAAAAGGCAGATTGGTTGGGATAAGTTTACTGAAAAGCCAAGAGGCTGATTATTATGAAAAACATAAATTAGCATTTAATGCAATGTTAGAATTAGGAGAACAGTGCTGGAATAGAAGATACTTTGAATTTCTTTCCTTGTGAGTGGAATCATTAGTATTTAGAAGTGTGTGTAAGTGGTGGAAAACAACAGAGGGAAGGATAATTTCATTATTCCCATGAAAAGGATTTCAATAGATGCATAATATTATTCAAGCAGTTCATTTTCTGTGCTAATTGTTATTTAGATTCAGTTTCCACTTCCTAACTAATGTCCTCAATATCTACATTGAGCATCTCCATTTCTTAACACTTTAGGAATGCCTGAGTTGAGTTACAGATTTTATTCCATGTTGATGTTTTGGTTGGGAAAGGGAATTTTTCTGAGAGCAGTGTTGCTTTCCTCTCTGATGGGAAGAATTACGGTGATTAGATAGAAAGGATACAATTCTTGGTACAGATCTTTAATATCTCACACTGGTTATGAGTAGAGGCTACGTTGGTCATTGCAGGTAAGGAACTTCAGGTTTAAAACTGGGAAAAGAAAGAAAGAAGGATCCTTCAGGCGTACAAGTAATTCTTCAAGCTCTGAATGTCTTTATAGCTTAGATTTCTTCTGCCTGGAATTGGAAATCACATATATGAACAAAATCTAGCTTTTCTCAGTGTTGAAATTTGAGAAGAGATCATGGTTTTAGTTTTGGTTACATATTAAAGCTAATGGTAAAAATTAGGGACTGCTAAAGTTGCCAGTCAGGATTATCTAAGAAGATTTCATTGATATCCTAAATGTGGGCTTTTCAGTGCAGTTATTTCTAACCCACATAGTCTCACTGGACTGCAGAATACATGTTTAGTGTAAAAGATGTGTTCACAATGTCTTTGAACAACCATCAAGGCAGGGGACATCAAGTATACACTTTCTGAGAGAGAAATTTCCTTTGATTCAGAGGAAATTGTATTCCTTTCTCCTTGGCCCATTTTTTATTTCCAGCTGCAGACAGAATAAAAACTGCTGTGTTTTCCTGGGAACACAAGGAGAAGGATTAGTATGTGGCAGGACAGGACATGCTGCCATGGAATCTGATCCCAGGAGCAGCTACGCACTTCCAATTCAAATTAAAATACAGTGTCATGTCCATAGTCATAGCTCATTACAGATCGCAGAACTGGCAGATTTATTGAAGTAAATCAGTATTCATTTGTCATCCAGATCTTGTTAGATTCAGAAGAAGGCATAGTAGTTGGCGTAAAGTGTCATGGTTACTCTGACAACAGCACCAAAATAGAAACCCACAGATGGACACCGCACTAGCCTGTTTTTTTTAAAATACCAGTTCTGCATAGAATATGAATTATTAGCTGTGTCATAGTGTGCCATTATCTGGTTAACTGTTTAAGCACATGAAATTGTGCTCAAACTTTTGCAGCTCAGCAATTCTACAAGATGCGTAAGCCTGTTCTGTTGCTGATATAATGATGAATTGCAGATTTGTCACTGAGGGAAATAAAAAGCCTGTCTGCTACCATCAAGATATCAGTATTGATCAAAACACTACTTATGTATAGGTATGTAAACGTTACTCAGATTTTTACAGCAACAGAACACCTTCCTGACAATTTGCCATAATGCAGTGCGGAATGTTCTCTGTAGAGGTTCCACGTGCCTTTGTCCTTGTATGTACAGAGAGGGAAAAACCATGCGTGCAGGAATCTCCTTCCTCAGAAATAATAACTAATAATCACTTAGTTTGTGAGCAACTCAAACTGAGTTACCCACTCAAGGCTTTGATTTACTGATCTTGGAGTTGAACTCTCATCCTCTTGCGTCTCCCTTTCCCTCACGCCTCCGCCATCTCAGTCATGGCCACATTCCCTTTTTCTACATCAGTCTTCCGTAGCTTCACCCCTTCCCCTTCCCTGTGCACGCTGACCCTTCGGCAGGCCCCGGGAAGGGGCACAGAGGGACCGCAGAACCAGGGCTGGAAAACCTCCAGTGAAAAAAAGATGTTGCACAACTTCCTTTTCTGGTAAATCACGGAGGTGTTTTAGTCCATCTTTTTCCCGCAAATCATTGCCGGTTCTTACATCTGATGCATCACAGCCCTATGAATACTTTCGCAGCCTGAAAGACATCTCTGAAATGCCCTTGTTTGGCTTTTTTAAAGAGCAAACAATGCAATTTCCTCAACCTTGTGTTACAGGTCACACTTGGCTGCTTCTTGTACTTGTTGCTCTCACGTACGACATCCTGCTATTCTCACCACACCTCTCTCCCATGGCTCTGAGAGAGCAGGACCGAGGCGAAACACTCGGAATTGCTTTGTGTCGGGAAACGTGGGGCAAACGCGCCCGTTTCCTTCTACTTGTAATGGCTCTGAGGAGTTTCAGTGAGCCCGTCAGCACCTAAAACACTGGAAATTGCTAAATGGATACCCCGACATGCTGACAGCCACTGAGCCCCGCAAATCGCGGCGAAAGAAGACAGAGCCGCGGAGGCACAAAGGCACCCGGGGCGGGGAAGCGCAGCCCCGCGCCCGCCCGGCCCCGCAGCACCGCCCCGCCCCGCCCGGAGCGCCGCCCCGCGCCCGCCGTGCCCGCCCCGTCCCGGGACCGGGCCGGCAGCGGCGGCAGGCGGAAGAGGAAGTGGCGCCGCTCCGGGAGCCGGTGGAAGGCTCCGCGGGGGCGTGCGGAGCCCGAGCCCAGCGAGGCCCCTCCCCGAGCAGCCGGCGGAGGACGATGGGGGCGGCCGGGCTGCTGTGGGCCGCGCTCTGGGCGCTGCTGCTCCCGCCGGTAAGGACGGGGCCGCGCTGCCGGGCCGGCCGGGGCCGAGCGGCGCTGCTGGGGGAGGCCCCGACGGATGGGGCCGCCTGTCGCTTCTCTTGGCTGCCGGCCGAGGGGCTCCCTCTGCCCGCGTTATCCCCGGCACGTTCCCGGGAGCTCTCCGGCCGCCGTGGGCAGGGCCCGCGCAGCTGCCTCTCCCGCGGCCGGGTCGGGCCGGGCTCCCCCTGCTCCGAGCGCCGCGGGGCGGGTCGGTCCCGAGTGCGGCCCGGGGGATTTGGGCCTCCTGGGCGCGTTCGGGCCAGGCCTCTCGGTTCCTCCCAGCGGGCCGGGCAGCGCAGGCCGGGCCGGCTCTGCTCACGCCTTGGGAGTTGAGATAACACATTTCCCGGCTGCGTGCGTGGATAAACCCGATGTTTGTGGAGGTGTTTAAATCTGGGTGCAGGGAAAGGACGAGCTCCTAGTGTGTGTATGTGTGCTGATTTTCAACTCGTTCATCCTGAGTTCATCTTTTATTTCAGTATGGCGCATGTTCACAGCTTCTCCCTCTGCACAGGTGTACATTACCATGGAAATCTGGCAGACCACCTTCTGCCAAGTGGGATAGTGAAATGGGGAAGTCAGAAACCTCTATAGACTGCTTAGGCAGTGTAAAGGACACGTATGCATTAAATGCTGTTCCACTGAATTGTTTTGTTGTTGAGGTTTTTTTCTTTACTTAATTTTAACCAAGTTTTTATCTTGTTTTGGTAAGACCGGATGCAGAATACTTCTTTCCTGTGTAGGAAGTCACCATTGGATATGCTCAGCAACAGGTGCATGGCACAGTCTGTTAGTACCTTGAGAATGCCTGTGGGGGAAGCAGCTTGTCTCCCTTGCTTTTCCTGAGTCCCACGTAGCTGTCACTGTTGTATTGGGGTTTTCTAAAGAGTGCCTTTACTCCTTAACCCAGTGGTTTGCTGATGATGATGAGGGGGCTTCTGCCTCCTGTGAGACTCCAGGCCCTGTGTCCTGCCTCCTTTGCTCTACAGATGCAGTTGTAGCAGTGGTGAGCATTGGACCAGGTCATTCTGCCTCAGGAGCAGTCTCATGACATTAACAGTGTTTTATGTTGTTACTTGCTACATACAAAATACCTTCTCCCTAGTCTGTACCTTTGAGTTTCTGTAAGTCTTACCTAGATACTAATTGTGATGGATGTTGTAAATGTAGGCTTGGTTTGGTGTCTGTGTCTACTGGTTCATCTGATTTCCTGTATTCTACATGGTGGGGTTACTGGTACACTCCAAAGCTCAGCAGTCAGCCCAAGCTTATAACCCTGCAGTGACAGGGACATGTTTGGAAAATTAGGGATTAAGAGATAGAATGAGACTTCTTCTCTATCAAAGATAAGAAATTATACAACAAAAATGTAATGGTGATAAGGGAGGGAAATATGATGAAAGAACTACCTGTCAAAAATAGGAAGGAATTTGTCTGGAGGTGAGGGGCCATTGGGAATTGTCTGAACCTGAAGTGAAAGGAGATGGTAATGCCCCTTTAGGCAAAGACAAGCTGTCATGCCTCTTCTCTATGTGGGAATGCTTTTATGCCAGAGCAAGTCAGCCTAGGGAAGCAGGTTAATTGTATCAAGAGATACTTCTGTGATCAGATGTCGCTGTTGAGCCGCTAGCTGAGGAATGACCCAAGTTCTCAGACAAGGAAAGAGAGAAGAGAGAAGAGAGCTTTATTGTTTTGATTTCCATATATATAGAGTTTTCAGAGGTCCCCCAGATTGGTCAGCCCGAGACCTCCCCCTAGGCCCAATTGGCCAAGCCCGAACTGACCTAATCCAGAGAAGTTGTTTGCAAAACATCCAAACCTTATCTTTGTTTATGAAATATAGCAAAATGTTCCCACGGGAAGGACCTGTGCTAGCCACAATCACACACTTAGTTTTGTTCTTAAATTACAAGATCGAAAATGTTCTCACAAAGAAATGTTAACTTTGTATGTATACTGAGAGTAGGATTTGTTCAGTGGCACAGCTGACTGCAAGGCCACCTACCCAAACCAGTAGCCCTTGTTTGTTGTAAAAGAAGGATACTGAAGCAATTAGAAAGGAACAGGATTTTAGCTGGATGCAGCAGGGTTTCTGTAGGGGTGTTCCAAGTGATGTGCATCATGTAGTGTTCCTTTTAATTTTTAACTTCTAAATGTGGTCTTTAGAACTCAGCAACAAATAGGTGTGGACAAACGTCATTCTCTGGTCCTGCCTCCCTCCGCCTCATGAGGATGAATTGTGTTCTCTGATTAATCCTCAGAGAAGGGAAGCTTGCCAAACAAAACATGCATATCAAATAAGCAAGTAATCACTCCTTCTAGGTAGATTTATGCTCGTGTAGCATTAACACTTGATTTCCTGGAACCCAGAAAACACTTATTATTCTACTTGGTGAAGCAGAAAGAGCTTTTAATGGATGTAAACTCTGGGGTTTGCACCTGTTGGAAGTCTTTACTGCTTTTAATTCACCATTAGTTTGTACTTCTAGGTGAGTGCACTTAAGAGGGAAGCTTGATCATTTCTGTGCTGATCATAAATCATGGAACAATTTATTTTAGCTGACAGCTGAAGAACTGTTCTGTGTTAAACAGTTAATGTGCTCAGGCCCTTTGACACAGTTCTCCCAGCAGATGTTCATGCGCTGTGGATATAATGGATTCCTCTGAAGAAGGTTTTTTGCTATTCAAACCAGGCAGACATAAACCTCTGAAACAATATCGTCACATGCTTTTATTTTCTCTCCAGTTCTCCCTTGCTGCAGAATACAGATCTTCTAGCTTGAGGAGAAATGCCTCTCTAGCACTATTAATGGTTAGCATTTTGTATCTGACAACTGTTTGGGCTTTTTCCCCCATACCCATGCCTACTTCTAGCTTAATATGTTAGTGTTTTTTAATACAAATCTGGAATTTACAGCAGAATTATTTTTTTTTAAATCTAGTGATGCTTCTTGCTATTGAGGTTGGTTTCAAGACAAACAGTTAAAATAAGATCATCTTCCAGTTTTTTTATGGTGATGTTCCTTTGAGATGCAAATAATGTTTATTTGTTTTCACTGCTTTATAGCTGTAGCTGCATTTAAACTTTAATTTGTTAATTTATCCACTTAGGTACGTGACCTTTATTAAAGCCTGAGGAGACATATATATTCCCAACATTATCAGAAGTTTTAAAATTCAGCTGTATTTGTAAATAACAGGAATCATATTATGTGAGGAACTCTAATCTTAAGAAACACCATTTCCTTAACTACACAAATTCTTCTTAAAGTACACTAGTTGGTCTCTTTGTGTTTAGTTATTTGACAAAAAGTATTTTGGGAATTGTCATATGATGCATATATATATAGTACATATAATCCCCTACTTTACTGGTAGGGAAAATTCTAGAGTCTGCAAGGAGGGGAAAATTTTAATCTCTTTTCCAGGTACTGTTCTAATTGCTTTCCATGTAAAATTTTACACTTTTTGGAAGGCACAAGGTAGAGAATCTTAAATAATTTGTATAGGTTTCTTACTGCTATTCTGCTTGGTGACATGAACTGTACATGTCATAAATACACTGTATTTGCAAAGAGGATAAGCAGCATTATATAGTAACTAGGTTCTTACTAGTGTTCCAACCTGCTCTCAAGTTGCCCATCTCTCATGGAATCAGTCATTATGTAAAATAATTAATTGAGTAAATTACTTTTCTCCTAACAGCTCTTTCTCTTTCTAGCAGCTTTTTAGAAGAATGTCTGTTTGACTGATATTCTGAACATGGTTTAATTCAGAATACCCTGGTCTATTGCAGGTAGCTGCTGATGAGGGGATCCTGCATGCCTCTGGAAGTGGAGTGCCTCCAGTAACTAAGGATTACTGCATCATTTACAATTCTAATTGGGTATCTCTTCCAAAAACCTTGGACAATGCTGTAAGTAGCTTGTAGTTATACTCTCTAACAAAACTAGAACGGAGTATGAATTTGGGTCAACTGTATCAGTAACATATATATAATTAATATCAAATTTCTTACTTTAATTGCATTCCTTTTCTTCCTTTTTGTCTGCAGACTTTCAGGACCCTGGAAAACCTGACTTCTACAGTCCTCTGCAGTTCATCGGAAGTTCCTTCTGGCTTAATGAAGGACAAAGCAGTTGTAGTGATGAGAGGAAACTGCACTTTCTTGGAGAAAGCAAGAATTGCACAAAGTTTGGGTGCTAAAATGCTGTTGATTGCCAGTAAATCTAGGCTGGTGAGTTACAATCTTCAGTTTACTTCTGTAGTGCAATAGTGTCTTGTCTATTTGGTCCTATGCAGCGTTGTGCATGGTTAGCTGAGAGAAGCCCCAAAAGCTGAGTACCCTGGCCATGTGTGATTCCAGCAGGAGTCATTAACCCTCCCCACAGAGCTGTGCTGGTGGGGCTGTGCAATGCTGGGTTACATCAGCTGAGAGGAGCTGCAGCTGAGCTGTGTTTTTAATATGTTCCTTGTATGTTCAAACATGTTTCTGAATGCAAATACTTGTCTATATTGCTCTTTAATTTTAGTGCATTCTGAGCTCTGTGTAAACTTAGGTGACACTTAGGTGTCTAAACCATGTGTGATAGAAATAAGCTAGGAATATGTAATCCAAAGTTGGAAATAAAAAAGGTATTGTGAGATCTCATTGCTTTATTGTTCTCCATTACAGCTGCAACATGTATGTACAAATATGTACAATTCATGAATTTGTGTGATTATCATGAAAAGTTAATCTTGTTTTAGAATTGTAGAAATTAAAACCAGTTTTGATTTTCCCTTTTAAAAGCACAAGAGCCATATGACTCCAGCTGTATTGGTAGTATCAACTGTCTTGATTAATCTTTTGCAAAGTTTGATGAATGACCTTTTTGGTCTTTACCTTCCTACAAATACACTGAAATTTAAAGGATAATCTGCTTTTAGGGATCTAACCTCCTTTGCAAATAGGCTGAATATACTTAACACACTTTCTCTTTTAGTCTGCTATTTCAGATAACAAGACTGATTTTGAAGATGTGACTCTTCCAGTTGCTCTTATAAGATATAGTGACATAGTAGATATGCAGCTGGTAAGTAACAGAACTTCAGCATGCTATGGTTATATAAACTTAGGTATTTGAACCAATAAATAAATTTCAGGCCAGGTCTGTACGTCTGCTTGGTTTTAGTGTGCTTAGATACTGCATTCAGTTCCTCAGAGAGGCTGGACATTTAGTTGTGGAAGTGCTTGTCTTGCTAATCAGGTGAACAAGAGAGAGTGGTTGATTGATTGATTAGAACACTGAGAATGGGAAACACAGTACCTCACCAGAGATGGGGAACCTTAGAAGTCTTCCTGCCAAACAAGATAAGCTGTCTTCCAGTAGATTTGGATACAGTTGCAGGTGCCTGACAAAGGCGAAGAGCTGTAGCCTGACAGGGCTGTTCCTTTAGCTTAGAGGCTGCAACAGCTGAGCTTGTAGCTACTGGCACGAGAGCTTTCAGGCAAGCAGCACCTGAGCAGGTTGGATCTTGAGGAAAGAATGAGAGGTTTTTTGCTTTTGCCAGATGATGAGATCTCTGTATATAGGGTGACAGCATCAGCTACAGAGTGGTTGGGCAGTGTAGTTTGAGTTTCTGCTGGTGACTCCATGGTGAGATGCCAAATGTGTGTCATTAAAACACAGCAGTTGTGGTGTCTCCTACACTTCACAAGGGGAGTTTGTTTTGGGAATATTTGGAGTTTCTTTTCCTTGGCATGTAATATTAGGATAACAAAATGCTGCACAGGATTTTAAGGAAAACAGTATATTTTCTTCAGTGTGGCCTTTTCTGTTGTTATTATATTGTTTTGAGTTTTTTATTTAGTGTTAAACAGTTTTGCTAAGCAGGAGTTGCATTGCATCTGCTTTTCCTGGAATAGCAGAGGCTAGCACTGTGTAGTCTTAGCTTCTTGAGTTGAATTTGCAAGCTCACTTCACCATTTCTGCTCTTAATCTTCAGAGCTGCCTTGGGAGGTTGTCTTAGGTAAGTATGCAAACTGAAACTGCCTAGATTCATAGGACTTTGGTTGTTTACAGTTCTCATTAAAGATAGGTACTTGCTGAGCACTGACATGACTGAAGGTTTGTGGTGTCTTCAGACTGCCACAGCCTTGATAACTGCTGCAGTTTGGTTCAGGTTGTCCTCTGTCTTCAAGTTTATTTCTTCAAGTCAGATAAATGTTATTTGCTTAGCTGAGTGATTTTGGGGTGTCCTACTAATGTGAAAGGGCAAGTTAGGTCTCTGAATGGTTCCGAATCTTCTCTGCACCACTTTATTGCCCAGTTATGCTTGGAGTGGTGTCATGAAGAATAGCTCCTGTACAGCTGTAGTAACTCACCAAAGCACCTCTGCTGGTAGATTGGTGTGCCAGCAGATGTCTCATACTGCTGCTGAATCAAAAAATTCATTTTGTTTTATAATGAGACTGCCTTCATAAAAGTAGTGAGGAACACAGCCTAGACTACAAGTGATCTTTCCTGGTTCTCTAGTTTTTTGCCAAAGCCTGCTGTCATGTCCCTGGCAGCTGTTGTTTTGAATGAAATGCACTGCTTAGAATCTAGCAGCCATTGTACACTTCCTACTACTGTTGCATTTCTGGTTTAACTCTCTTTAAGGCTTCCAACTTTATTCTTTTCTTTAGAAGGGAGGGACAGCATCAGTCTGAGGGCAACTAGTCTGTATAAGCGTTCTTTTTGCTCTTTCTTGACAAGACTTTCTCTCTGTTTGCCTTCACCATTAGAGTCAGGTCTGTTATGAATCTTGATAGCAATAGCAGAGTGTTACAAACCCTCTAGTCAGTGGACAGCTCTCTTGCAGAGTTGTTACCTGATGCAGTCTCTTTGATTCTAGTGCGCCCTATGGTGGAATTTGAGACTTTGGAAGTTTTTAGTGAGGAGAGGAGCAATAGGGACAAAAGGAAGCAATTGCTCTAGAATCTAACATGAATTATACTCTGTAAGATTTATGAAACTTAAAGGAAAAACTGCATTAAGATATGTTGGAACTGAATACCAAAAGCGTATAAGCCTCTTGGGGTTTTTGGCAATTTTTAGAGTCTGGTTTGGTTTGTTTTTGTGGGGCTTTTTTCTCCCCTTTAATGTTGTGTTCCACTTCATGCAACTGCAATGTTTCACTAGAATTTAATTTTTTCTTTGTTTTCTGAACTTCCATAACTTCAGGCAAAAAAAAGATTCTGACTTCTTTAGCCTGCAGAAAGGTTATTATCTATAATTACAAAATTCAGATGCTGAAATGAGTCAGCTTTCTTCATATGTGGCCACTGTATTCCACTCTACTGTTGGGCTTCCCATTTAGTCTTTCTACTGCCAGTTTGATCTTTCTGAAGCCAAACCTGTCTGGTATGTTCTTCTCTCTCCTGCTTTTATCTCACATGCAGACTGTAAACAAATCTGGGGGTTTTTTTTCTGCATCTCTGAAGTCTGTTCTCACTACACAATTATTTTAGATGTCTGGACTTACTTTGACTGCAACAGCAAACCTGTCTTCCCCACTACTTTCCATTTCCTGTCAAATTACTATACTTTCTTTGTTTTTTAAATCTCACCTTTCAGTCAAATGGAAGCATCTTGGTTTTGCTTTCAAGATTTTTGTACAATTCAGTACCAGTTACGTCTTGGTGTTCTCTCACATTTTCTTCTGTGTACTTCAGCTGATTGGTTCTTTTACTTAGGTCTTAAATTTAAGTAGTGTGAAATTGCTTTCTTTTCATTTGAATCTATCTCAAATCATATTTGTGTGAAGCTGTTGGTAAATAACTTTCTGCCACCTTGAGCTGTCACTGTGTTCTGTCTGAAGCATCATGTCTGTATCTGAACTGTGATATTTGTGGTTTTGAGAGCTAGAGGTAGATCTTTGCTGATACCTCAGTGGACTTGTGAGTTTGTGTTTCAAGTTGATTGAATTAGATGTGCTTTCCTGCCGAGCAGATGTCTTTGATAGCACTTAGTATATTTGGAGAAGGCATTTGGGCTAGAGGCACAACTTCTCAGAAGTGTGGAAAGAATGCAAAGAAGTACCATTTTCTCTTGTGGTATCTCTGTATTTACACAGCAGTAGTAATAGGTTTGTTTCCAAACCTGACCATCCTGAAAGGTAGCATGGAAAGCACTGCTTCTTGGCAAACATATGAGATGTCTTGTGCAGTAAGTTGAAAACTTCCTCTCACCTTTGTGTACATTAAGAGTAGTAAATCATGATGTACATCTTGTTGTAAAATAAGCAATATAATTTCTTTGTTCTCCTTATGAACCAACTTGTATGTTGTATTTCAGGTGCTTGGAAATGAAGTTAATGTGACTCTGTATTCACCACCTTTGCCAGAGTTTGATTACAGTATGGTTGTCATCTTCCTAATCGCTGTGTTTACAGTGGCACTGGGAGGCTACTGGAGCGGAGTGGCAGAACTGTAAGTTTGTTAAATGGAACTGCTTAAGTTACATGGACTGCAAAGCTTGTGCAAACTGTCACTATGATCAGCAAGAAATTATTTTCTTTTACGTTGGTAGTTAGAAAGTTAGAAGATCTAAGCTCAATTAGCTGCTTTGCCATAAAATGTTTGCGCACTGTAAGCTCTGAAAAATCACCATAGGTTTTTGAGGAACCTCAAGCATAGATTGTAAAAGTCCCTGAGGGATAATGCAGCTCTTGGGAGGAGGCATAAATTAACATTTTGACAAATTACCAAGCACTCTGTAACCAGCATCATAATTCTCCAATATTCACAGTAGAAATCAGGTATTTTAGTTACACCTTTCAAGTCCAGTGATTCAGGAGGTACATACATATTGTGTGTAGTGTCTGTATTGGCAGGGATCTGTACAACTGCTCCATCCCAGCTGGCTGTGCAGCACTCCTGTCACTAGGAGCAATGGGAAGCACAGTTTGGTTGTCTAGCTGGCTCCAGATGAAGTCCAGCCTGCCTTATCTGCTTCAGCTTTTTGTGTTATCTGGTGGAGAAACAGAGCCGAGGCAGCAGCAGCTCAAGGACTAGGCAAGGGGAAAGAGGCAGCTGCAGTCCCTGTGAGGGGAAGAGGAAGGAGTGAAAGTGTAGAATGTGACAAAGGCAGGGAAACAAGGGGTAGTAGGGGTTTCTGCACTGTCTTGAGGGGTGTGCAGCTTTAAGTGATGCCCAGGATTGTTATTAGTCTGGGGTTAAACTGGCTGTAGCTGGCCTTTGAGAGCATGGCATTATTCTGCAGTGTTTCTTGGGTGTCTGTATGCTAAATGGGCCAGTGTGTGTTGCTACCTTCAGTGTCTCACTGGTGTTCTGGTGCTTTGCTCCCCAGAACAACAAGGAGAGGATTGTATGTGATAACAAGAGCTTCCTTTTTCCCACAGTTATGCAAATCTAGCTATTTTAAAGAGATTAAAGAAGTAGAAGGAGGAGAGGTGTGTATGTTTCTTTTTTCAAAGGTTGGATCTGATTATGCTTCTCTTTCACCCTGCAGTGCTGCAGGGTGTGGCTGCACTGAATTCTAAAATAACAAAATGTGGTGCTGTCTCCCATATTAAAAATACCTAGATGTAATTTATTAAACTAGTTAAAGTGCTCTTTCATAAATCTAGGGTGAGCTATTTTTTTTTAAGAAAGCTGCTTATTCAAAGCATGTCTTCTGAGAAGGTGATTCATCTAACAAGGTGCCTTGCTCCTGTGGGTTATTCTGTTTTGAAGGTTGCTGTTTCAGTGCTGAATTCAGCATTTTGTGGGTAGGTCCTGGGATTCCTCAGGAACACACTATCTGATGGGCAATTTGCACTAGGTCTGTACTAAGGAGTAGAAGGGCTATCTGCTCAAAGAACAAACACAGCAATTTAAGTCTCCTTATTTTTCATGGTGAGGTATAAATATGGAGTATGTATGCACAGAAATCTTACTCCCAGTGAAAATCCCCAATTATACTGCCTCTCTTTCATTTACTCTGTAATTATGAGGCGTAAGGGTAAAAGACCTGGTACTTAGCTAGCTTCATTCTGCTAACATGAATGGGTTTTGCAGACACTTAGTGTTTAGTTGAGGTTTTAAGAGTGTGCAATACGCATGATTTTGATTTATTGTAGACATATTTATCAGACTGTCTACATTAAGGCAAATAAATTTTGTAGTCAGAGGTGATGCACTAAGAGAGCTCAGCATGTTCATCCTGAAAAGCTGTTTAGGAGTATAGGACTACTCCTCTTCATGTAGATGAGGGTTTTGGCTGGGGGTGCTCCATTAAAGTTGGCAATTACCACGCCATTGGAAAGCAGTGCAGTTAAGAATATTTTCCTTATGAACTGTGCTAGGTTGGAAGTGCATATCTTCATTTAAAAATGGAGAGAAACTCAAACAGTAACCATAATATTTTCTGTGGTTCTAAGTCTAGTAATAGTATGAAGGATTAAACTGAAACCTTAACAGTCTAAATGTTCTATAACCAACAATTCTGGTCATAGTAAAACATTTTCTTAATCTGTCATCTGAGGTAAATGTGTTTGTTGTTTTCTTAAAACAGTGAGAATCTAAAAGCAATAGCAAGTCCTGGGGAGAGAGAAACCCGACGGAAGAAAGAAGAAAATGTTACTTTCACCCCTGTAACAGTTATCTTTTTTGTTGTCATCTGTTGTGTTATGCTGGTCTTACTCTATTTCTTCTACAAATGGTTAGGTAAGAAAAAATGAATAATCTCATTTGACTGATTTTTCTGCATCATCATATGGGGTGTTTAAGTCTAGAAAGCTAGATTTCTAAACTAAAATTAGTGTAACTTTTTTAATTGCTCTCTCCATGTGTGAGTTGAGGGTTAAGAGGATGCAGTTGCTACTTAAAGAAGGTTTCTTCAGCTATCTTACAAAGACTGCCTTGACAGTGCTTGTTCTGAATGAAGTAATTGGAAGAGAGGTGACTAATGACGAGCAAAAAAAAATTATATGATTTATGTTAACATTCTTGGGAGGATGACAGTGAAAACCTAGAAGTGCTTAGAGTTTGCTTGATGAGAACATTTTTTGCTAATTGGGGTTTGGTGTTTAAGTTTTTTGGTAGTGAGGATCTGGCTAGAAAGTAATTCTAATACCTCTAAGTCAAGTTTTTGCTTGATGAGACCTTTGTCATGGCAGAGACACCCAGAATTCAGCTGACTATAGTCTCCAATGACTGTTGAGCACTGCTATAACTATTAACACTTTATATTGTGGAATCATAGAATCCTCAAGGTTGAAAGAGACATTCAAGATCATCCAGCCCATCTGTCCACTCAATTCTCTCACTGTAACCCTTAAACCACATCACCCAGTGCCAGATCAGACACCTCTTGAACAAAATACCAAATGTACCTTATTGTGTTTGTTTTCTGTTTGCTATTTTTTGTCACTTATTCTCATCTTCATTGATTTTATTTAGTATATGTTATAATATCAGTCTTCTGCCTGGCATCTGCGATGAGTCTGTACAACTGTCTTGCAGCATTAATAGGAGAAATCCCATATGGGCAATGCAGGTATTGTGCACCTTTCACTTATTAAAAATGGAAGGTTTCCTCTGGGTATTCTCTGGTTGTTACTCAAGGCAGCATGAAAATACGAGAACAGTTTGATAAATTATTTCCTGTGTGGTTTTAGTATGTGGGATAGCTACAAAAGGAAATTGCAAGCTGCATTAATAAATATTAAAGGTATCTGTAGCATAATCAACAGTTAAAATAGTTGTAGGAGACTTGCTGCATTGCCTTTATTTGAAAGCATTCTGTAATCAAATTTGAAAGGCTCTGCTTGGCTGTCTGAGCTTGGTTTTACAAAATTCTGGTTGCCTGTCATATGTACTTACTTTGTTCATCAAGGAACTCTGTAAGAGGAGGATCCTGCACATTTGAGGGGTTTTTCCCTCATCTTAACCTGTGCTGTACCTGCCAAGTTCTAACTTTCTTGTGTAGACAACACATTGCTCATGTCATCCATGTTAGAAGGTAGCAGTTACAGTCCCCACTTGGGTGGTGTGTCACCAGTCTACAGATAGGTGCTTCTTACCACTCTAAGATAAATATCCTGCAGGCATTAGGGGGTATGGGAGTGTCCCTGTTCTCCTCCCCTACATTTTCACTTTTTCACTGAATGTTTAATGCAAGAAATGGTTCTTTTTCCCAAAAAGAACAATGCTTATGAACTTGATGTGAATTGTGTGGTTTGTGTGTTACTTAGTGCAGGATACTCATGTCAGGTGATTCAGTAGCCCATCAAAGGTAGAAGAAAGCAGAGAGAAAAGAGCAGGTTTTGTGTAAGCTGCAGGAGAGGCATTATTTCTGTCAGTTGTCAGTTCAAGAACTGCTGCAGAAAATTGAGTAGGTGGTAGAAATGGATATTGGCTCACAGTTTTGCAAAGCATAGTTACTTCATTTTTAATCTTGTATTATGTTTCCTAAGATTGGTTTTTCTCACCACTGCCACTTTGTGCAATTCTGACATGGCTGTCCCTCACATAGATAGTTCACTTGGTGTAATTATTACATGACAGAAATGAACTAAACAAACTCATCTGCTTGCTGCCTTCCCTGGATGTGTTTGCTAGAATGAGGACAGGCCGTCCAAGCCCTTCTTGGCTTGTTTTTAGTGCAGCCCAGAAAAGGATTGGTACTGCAGTTGCAAGAACAATGCCACCTGAATCTGTACAGAACAGATGGGCAAAAAAGAAGCTCTTGGATTGAGAACATCTTGCCAGCTTAATGACCCTGATAGCACAGGCTTGTGTCTTGGCTGTTGCAGGCTTTCTCTTCTAATTTAATTATTTTCTTTTAGGATTACATGTTGCAACAAAACCATTGAAGTGAGGCTTATTTTTCTTGCTGTGTTCTGTATAGCAGCAGCTGTTGTCTGGGCAGTGTTTCGAAATGAAGATAGGTAAGTGATGCATTCTGACTTAAGAGTAAGGTGAATAATTGGTGTTAATGAACTTCCCAGCATACAACTAATCCTGGAGTGCAGCATCCTTCTAAACTCCAGTGCCAATTTCAAAAAAGTCATGAAAGTATTTATGAAGCTTAACAAGCATGGGAGTAATAGAGAACAAAGCTATGCAAATGAACTGTGTGGTAATTTGAAGTTATAAAAAACTATGAAGATGAGGAAGAACTAGCTTGATTGCTAATGATTGCCACAGAAGAAAAAAGGTGCAGAATAGCATAGGGAATAGCTCTGCTGAGCTGTGACTACAACATCCCTGTGTTATCAACACTGTTTCCAGCACAAATCCAAAACATAGCCCTTACCAGCTATTGTGAAGAAAATGAACTCTAACCTAGCCATCCCCAATACAAACCGTTACCTGTTTATGATCAGAGGCTGATGTAAATTGACCATCTTGAAACTAGGACTTTCGTGGTCCTGGTAGCAGTAATTCTGAAAAGCTAATTTCTTGCTTTCTGAGAAATTTTCCGTGCTATTTCCAGCAAAATCTAGATTCCACCATAGTTTGAACTACCTGTAAAAATGTTTTGTGGGGTTTTTTTTTTCTTTTTTTAGGTGGGCTTGGATTTTGCAAGATATTTTGGGAGTTGCTTTCTGCCTAAACTTCATTAAAACACTGAAAATGCCCAACTTTAAGGTACTGTAAGTTGCTTACTTTAAGATAGTATTCTACTGCCATGAATCTGCAAGTTTACTGTCAGGAAGTAGGTTTTCAACAAGCAAGAAATATATATTAAAAAACATATTTACAATTTTTAATAATTATTAAAAGAAACTAATCCTGTTCTAAATGTTATGCCAGATTAAAAAACATAGTGGGCAGTGGTGTAGGTTGGTTGGGTTTTCACATGGTGGTACAGTAATGGTACCAGAATCTATCTGTCTGAATCTTGAAAACCCACAATAATATTTTCTTCTCATTTTTTTACCAGTCCTGTGTAATACTTCTAGGCCTCCTCCTTCTCTATGATGTGTTTTTTGTCTTCATAACACCATTTATCACAAAGGTATGTCTGTGAATTTATAGTTAAACCAAAAATGTCTGGTCATGGGGGCAGTATTTTTGTCCAACAGGTCAGTGTTTGCAATGTTCTCAAGGTGGAAAAGCTGACTTCCGTTTTTCCCCATTTAAGATAACAGTGCCCTAAATTCTTATGGCAATCACATGGCCAAAAGTAAACTGTCCCCAGTTACATGAGGGATAGTGTGATCATGAGAAATTATTGCCCTGCAGTTTTTTCCCTTCATTTGCTTTAAACACTCATTTATTGCGATGTGCTCTAGTACTTTCTGCAGTGATCACTTGCAGTGTGGTATGAACTGTGTGCAAGTGTTAACCTGCTTTTATTTTGAAGTAGAAAGCTCATGGCAGAAAAAGCTGACATGTTTTTATCTAAAATTCCAGCTACATCTAGTGGACTTGTTGTTTGGGGAGTTTTTAGCATTAGTTTAGGCTGGACCACATGTTTTTATTGCAGAACAATACTGTATAATACTGCACTGGGGCATTCCTTTTGATACTCAGGATGGATTTTTCTAATCCTGAATTTTAAGTGGAGGTACAAGCAGTTTTTGTAAATGCAATATGAAAGTTAAGGTGCATTAAACCACTAATTTTTGAAAAATAACTTTGATTTCAGAATGGGGCAAGTATAATGGTTGAAGTTGCAGCTGGTCCCTTTGGAAATAGTGAAAAGGTATGAACAGCCATTGTAATATGGGCACCATAAAAATACTGACTCTGTGTAGCTAATTCATAGTGTGCTTTTCAGCATAACTTTCTCACAAAATATAGCCAGCTTCTGCTATTTTCTTATAAGTATTAAATGCCTGTTGACTTGGGTTTGATCCTAGAGTGATGGAAACTTGGTGGAAGTCCCTACTGAACGCTCAGCTCCCCATGAGAAAGTAAGGATTGTATTTCAGATACTGGATTTTTAAATTATTTCCTCTGAAAAGACTATTCTTTTGGGGAAAACCTCACTGTCCAAATTTCTCTTCAGGGCCTGGATGTCATTGATCAGTATTCTATAGTTAGGTTAATAATCCAGATTTGTTACTCCCATTATATGGTTAAATATTGTTTTAACTTTTTTTTTTGTGTGTGCATATTATTTGTAAATCTGAAATTCCAGCTTACCAGTTGCCTTAAGCTTTATCTACTTTCTATGTTGTTTTCTGGTTTTTACTTCAGGTTCTACCTATTTTGAAGCTCTGCATTAACAATAAGTTAATTATATTTAAACTGTTCATTAGTTTAAGCAACCAAAAAAATCCAGAACACCAGAATGCTTTAGATGAGATTTATGTGGCTTCTGAAATAATGTTTTCCAGTTACCCGTGGTTATTAGAGTGCCTAGACTTGAACACTCTGCATCAACACTCTGTGACTTGCCATTTTCATTGTTGGGTTTTGGAGACATTATTGTCCCAGGTGAGCAAATGTTTTTGGTGAGTGTAACTTATGAATAAATATTTTGGGTTTTATTCTCAGCTGACTTGCAGCAGAATTTATTCACAGAGTAATTACTAAATCAAATGCAGCAGTTTGCCTTGATCAGTCAGTGCAGAATACAACAAAAGCCAGAGTAGAAGAAGAAAGCTCAGTGTGTTACAGAATACCTAAATAGTGAAAGGTTTTTTAATTTTCTATTGTTGGTTTTTTTAATTTTCTATTTTCTATTTTTGAGTAAATGCAAGTCCCATAGGTAAATCCAGTTGTCAGTATTAACTAAATTTCATCAGAATCTCACAGAAAGCAAATATTCTGTGACTTCATAGGATTTTCATATCCTAGACTATGTAATTAGAGGTGAGGTAATGTAAAATGTTTTGCCAAGTTTTTCCATCTTTCTCAGAAGAGCTGAATTTGGCCATAATTGGAATCTTGAGCAAATTACTTAAGTTGAGCATGTGCAGGCAAAATTGCTGAATGTTAAGAGGGAGCATTAGAATCCTATTGAAGAAAAGTATTAAAAATAGGTTGTTACACTTCGTACTAGAAAGCTGAAAATAGCACAATGTAATTAGGTTGCTTAAAAACCCGAAACCTCTAATTCCAAGCTTGCTTGGCTCGTATTTCCATTATGGTTTGATTTTCTAGACTTACTGTAGGATTTCTTAGACTGGTTCTTGCCTTTACAGAAAAAAAAAATTGGAAGAAGATAAAATACAATAATGGGAAGTCTCACTATAAATTCTTTTATGCTGCTTTCATTTGGAAAATTGGGGAGACAAAAGTTCATAACTAAACATTTCATTAATCCTTCTCCTTTGTTTGATTTTTTTTTTTTTTCTCTCCTTTGAAGGGCTTCTGGTTGCCTATTGTCGAAGATTTGATGTTCAAACAAGATCATCTTCTGTATACTACATTTCCTGCACAATAGGTAAATCATGTGATATTTCAGCATTGTTGATCTTTGTGGTAGCTTTTTTAAAATGG
This sequence comes from Entomyzon cyanotis, assembly GCA_024500445.1. NCBI lineage: Eukaryota > Metazoa > Chordata > Aves > Passeriformes > Meliphagidae > Entomyzon > Entomyzon cyanotis. The sequence goes on from JAKEPQ010001010.1 coordinate 10,476,479, forward strand.
CAGAACTAGATGGTTTTCTTCAGGTAAGATTCAATGTTGTGAAGAATTTCTTTATAAACTCTTTTTAGTGTACCTACTTACATTTAAGGTGACTGTTCTTTATGGTAGTCAGTTGCTTTGAGAAAGCTTGCAAATACAGAGCAACCAACTGTGTCTCTTCAGTTATATTAACAAAGAAAATACTGCTTAAAAAGAAATTGTCTTGCTAAATGATTGATTTAATCTGAAAATTCTCCTGTTCTTGATTGTGTATGTATGAATACCTTTCTATAGCTTACGCCGTTGGTATGGTGCTGACTTTCGTTGTTTTGGCGTTGATGAAGATGGGACAGCCTGCCCTTCTCTATCTGGTACCATGTACACTCATCACGAGCTCCCTTGTTGCCTGGAGGCGCAAAGAGATGAAAAAGTTTTGGAAAGGAAGCAGTTACCAGGTGGGCTGGATGCCTTGAGTATTTTGTCGTTAATTCCTCTGAGTGTCTGCTTCTCTGAGAATTTGGTGATAGATCACCTGCAATCCAGTTTTTACTAGTTTTCCTGTGATCTTCTGGAACTAATAGGGAAAAGTAGTCTTTACTCTTAGAAAATCTTAGTCTAGTAGTTGACATGGCAGAACAAAGTTCAAGGGAGTTGAAATAGCTGGTTGAGTACTCAGGGAGGAGAAGTAATTTGTTCTATTTATTTTGAAATGTTTTCTTGTGTTTTAACATTCCTCATCTATCATCTTGATGTGGTAAAACATGAGTCACTGAAATAAGCATGCAGACTCCAAACTGCACTAGTTCTGTATTAGAGACAGTTCAAAAAAATTGGTAATCAACTAGAACTTCAGAAGCTTTCCATGCATCACTGATGGTCTACATCATCAGGATTGCATGGAGTTTTCAGGAGCAAAATAGCTGGGTTACATATCAGTTTCCTATCACAGCACACACTGTGGACACACTGCCTTGGATATTCTGTATTTCTGCTTTGGTTACGTCTAACACTACCAAGGAATTGCAGTTTTTAAAATCCCACTTGTTAACACGTGCACATTTCCCTGATGTGACTTGCTGTAGTAACTGGGTGTGCCAGTAGCCCTTGTGAGCTGGCGTTTATCATAAGACAGAGCGGTCTCAAGATTACTCTGTTTTGCTTGAGACCTAAGTCCAATATTGTTTGAGGCACCATCACCTCTACCTAGAGCATATTGAGCTCTGAGATTGGATAATCTGTTCTGGGGGAAGGTGGGTGTCAAGTTGATGGTGGATAGGAGCAGCTCCTGCTTTTTCATGTTAAGTGGGTCACTGGAAGTCAAGGGTAATTCCTGTAAAGGTAAAACTACAGCCACCAGCTCCTGTAGTATTACCAGCGAAATGCTGCCTTTTGTTGATCTAACAAATACTCTACACTTGCTTCAGCTGGAGGTTGGCTTAGGTGTGAAGTTACTCAGGAGATTTCAGCTTTAACTAAATTCCCTCTCTGTTTGTTTACAAAATCAAATCTTCTCCTTTCATAGGTCCAATGAATAGAAATGTTCCTCTGTAGGGCAGAATTAATTTGCCTTACCGTGCATTTATATATAAATTGGTGACTGTTTGCTCTTCTAAGATAAACAAGGTCACATTTATGAAGCCCAGTACCTCTGGGTTTGTTGGGGGGAAAACACTTTGCAATTTATTTTCCTCACTTGAGTTCTGAGTAAGATTGGCCTAAGTAAATTTGGCAGGTCTCCTTAGCGACAAAAAACTTCTTGCACTTTTTGTAGCAAAACTCATACTTGAAAGAATTATGTTGCCATAGTAGTTATTTCATGTCCTTTCAACTGGTTTCTTGAAGGATTAAAACTACTCTGAACTTCAGCTTGTTTTGAGTCAGATGACTTTGTTTCTAGCCCAATACAAAATGTTGATTTCAACCCCCACTCCACCATTCCCGAGTTAGACTTGTCTGTAACTGAGCACATCTGTGTAACTTTACTAACTCCTATTTTTTCTATAGCTTCCTGAAGAATATTTTTATATTAATTTTTTTTTTCCCAGAGAGTGTTATTAAAGTTGCACTCTTGAAATGCTGCAGGGTTGATCTTTCTTATATATTGTCCTCCTTATCTAAAACTGTCCTTACTAAACTTACAAGCGTGCAAAAAAATTGAAGCAAGCAAACAAAACTCCAAACTGTCCCAACCCACACAGCCCCAGGGTGGAAATCTCCAGTGCTTATTCTGACAAGAAAAGCTATGGAAAGGTGTCAGAAGAAAGTGCTTATTCTGAGGAGGAAAGCTATGGAAAGGTGTCAATTTTTTGCTATGACAGTGATTTGGACTCAGGCAGAGCTGCTCCATTGACAAGGGTGGCCAGAGCTGTGTAGAGGTTTGCTTTGCCCTCAAGAAAAACCTTGCAGAGTTGTTAGAGCAAAGAGTCCTAAGAATAAGGGTTCAGTGTCCTAAAAACAGGGGTACAGTGCATCAGGTGACTAAACTTCGTAATAACAATCCATTAATTAGTTACCTTTTTTGAGTTTTGGGGTTTTCTGATTTTTTGTTGGTTTTGTTGTATATGATTTTAATAATGGAATGAATTTTATTTAGGTGTCGGACTCCTCCAGGACGCCTTTGCTACAAGGTGTGATTATGGCCTTCTTTTAATGCGGCTTTAATAATCATCTTACAGTTTCTTTTTTCTTCTTTTTCCCCATCTGCTTCCTCTTTTCAGTCTTTTTTGCATCTACTTCTTAATTTTGTATGAATAACTCAGTAGAAGAGGGTAGAACTGAAGACAAGATGCAAATCTGTATTTATGCTTAGGTCTCTTGGGTTTTTTATTTTTTTTAAAGAAGTACAGGAAAACAATATTAGGTAGCAATGAAGCTGGGATCCTAAGCCTGAAGGCAGGCTTTGTATGCTTCTCTACTCTCTAACTTCCCAAATCCCTAGGAGTGTCTTCAAATATTTGCAGCTGCTGTTAGTTCCTCTTCTGTTACCTACATTGCAGTCCTTCACCTGATTTTTCTGTGTCCTGCATTGATGTGAAAACCTGCTTAGAGCTAAACAACAATTTTGTTGTCTTTTCTTACAATGCTGAGCATTGTAAATTTGCCTCTAGTAATTATGTCTACATCCCTTCTGTGATCCTCCTGCCCCACAGTGTCCTTTTTCCCATCCTGTCTGCTCTGCTTGCACTGGGGTGAGGAGCAGGGATTGGGATTGGCTCCTGTGGTCTTGCTGCTGCACCACGTCTGGACTGCAGCGAGGTTTGACCTTTCTTGGCAGTAGCTCATGACTGCTAACACTGATGGTATTTATTTTCACTCTCCACACAGCTTAGATAGAGCAGTATAAGCTTTCAAATTTCAGCTCCTTGTGCAATTTAAGCATTTAAATATAATCTTGAATTATAGTTGCTGGAGTTATACATCTATTTATAAAGCAAAGGATGGCTGCCCTGAAGACAGTTTGAGATGGTGAACTCTGCCTGACTGTGTCTTAAATTCTCAAATAAAAAGTACTTTTCTCATTAGCTTCTATCTTCTAAAAAAAAGTACTTTAACAATTTAAGTCTCATTAAAAAGCCTTAATAATAAGGAAATTAGATATAAACCAAAGATGATATTAGGAAGTGGGAGGGGTTGAGTGCAAATTAAAAGCAGATGGCCAGAGTATTTTTATAACATAGAATTCTTCTGTCCTGCTGCGTGCTCTTGAGCTCTTGGATAGGTTAGTTAAAATCAGTTTTGTAGTTTCTACTTTTTACGTATGACAAATACTTGACTCCCCAAGATAGCTCTGAGGTCCCATAATTCATAGCTGAGGTAATTTCTGTTTCTGCATAATGATGCAGTCCTAAATTCTAGTTATGCTCTGTGTGGCTTTTTTATGGTGTAGTCTTGAGCTGTAATGAGTTGTTGCACAGAAAAAAATTTTAACTATTCACTGAAGTGCAGAGATTTCTTGGAAGAGTAACATACTTACTTTACTGCCACTCAGCTGGCAGTACTACTGCTGCAAAGTGTATAATAAAGGTTTATCTAGGTTCTGGATTGCATATACTCCTCATGTTTGCCTTCATGATAAAGTAATTTCATACTTATTTTCCAGGTATTGATTTAATTTTAGAATACTATTTTTTGTATTAGTGCAATCTATGAAATAATTTCAGCAACATCATGGAAAATCTAGTGACCTAATGCAACTTTGAAGTCTTCTACATAGAGAAGTCTTGCAACTTGCTAGAGTTTGTCAGTTTGGAGTGTTTAGCACTTCTTACCTGTCTTTGAAGTAATAAATCAACAGATTTGTCACTGGCGTGTTCTACAGCATGCACCTGCTGTTTAGTACCTTAAGTTTTATAATTACATTTTCAGATACTTGCAGATTCATTGTAACTGTGAGTTGTTAAGAATTCTGTGAATGAAACATTATTGATATGAATCTTGCAGGCAAGTGTGTGCATAGGTACCATGTACTCTTACAGGGAGAGGTTTGTACTGCCATTTCTAGTTTGGCTCTCTGGAAGGGGTTTTTTTTGGGGTGAGTGTGGTGGTTTAAGTTTTTCATAGTTCACCATGTTAGTAGATAGGTCAAACAGAAATGTATTTTAGTTACAAAGCTGTCTTAACACCTCCCCGTTAAAATCTGTCAGAAATTCAGATGTGAGAGCAAAGCTTCTAAATCTCTTCCACTTCAAAAATGTTCATGAACTCACCACAAGGTACAGTCAGATTGCTTTGGCTCTTTCTTGGCTTAAGACAGCATCTTTGTCCAGGATTGTAGCAAGGTGCCTTCATCTTGCAGCTGGTTGTCATAAAGATTCCTGCAACTTCCGCTGAGGCTTTGAGGAAGGGATTGTCCTGAGAGAATCCACAGTGGAAATATATGTGTGGAGAAAGCTGTTTAAATGCCATCTCGTACTTTCAGAGAGGCACCTGTTGTGCCCAGCTTTAAGTTGTGGACTGTCCTTCTGTGTGGAGGAAAGACTAGAAATGGGGTGGCGTGGCTTTTTTAGCCTTGAAACATTTATATAAATACATCCCCTAAACATCCTTAGTGCTTTACTAGGCATTTGGTTTTAAAGTTAACTTTAACATCTGATTATTAAGCGGAGACTTCAAAATTTAAATACAGTTGCTATCTCCAGCATTTGCACAAATAAGTACATTTTTTGCTGCTTAGTGTTGTGGGATTAAGAGAAGAATCTTTGACTTTGGAATACACTGAATTATTGCAAATACTGTTAACTCTTATTTCTAGACGCATCTTGTCAATTTAATAGGAAAACATTGTACATAAATGCTTACCAAAGTTACCTTCTCTATGCCAGCTGTTAGATGATCCTCCCTAGGCTGAAGGAAGATACATGGCATGACTTGATATAATATGGTACTGTGGGGGGAGGTTGTTCTTGTTTTATCCTGGAAACAAATACTTTAATCCTCCCTCAGAGGGATGGTTTGAGTTCTGTAATTGTAGGGAGAGTTTTGCTTTGGGTGACTTTTGATGTGGCTTTTTGGTCACAGTGCAAGGGAGAATTCTGGGTACACTGAAATAAATATAAGATTGTCATTAGCAGAACAGCTAGGCATGCACTGCTGGACTGAGTGTGTGCTGTTGCCCTAACTCCGTTCTTAAATCTATTGGCAAGACTGGTGCCTGCCTTAATTCTTACTGTCATGATTCTGGCACATGAAGGGAGGGATGTGAAAGACCTTTTCTGGTCTTATTCAGATTCATACTGTGGCCACTGGGCTCTCCTAAACCTTACCCAAATCCCACTGACTTGTTTTTTGGAACTGCATCTCAGTTTTCTGCACAGCATGTTGGTGTGGCTGGACTGTGAAACAGCTTGTTTAAGCAAAAGTGCTTTTGATAAGGTATGTTTGTGTCCTTTGCAATGAAACAATTCTCTTGGCATAAGAGAAGGAATGGCACAGAGCTGGTTCATAACTAGAAAAGAAGAGAGAGGTAATGGAATTAAGTCTCTTTGCCCTGTACATAGAATTATGCCACACTAAAGCCTGTACAGCACAACAGGCTCAGAGCCTGGCTTTGTCTTGCCGAGGATTCTCCAGCAGGTGCTAGTAAGCCAAGAAAACAATTATGTGGAAAACTGCCCAGCTTAGATCAGAACCCACACAGTGAGCAGCTGTTTCACAGAAGGACAGGCAGGATATGCCACTATGGAAGACCATAAGAAGGGTTTTCTACCTTTTGATGCTTAAAGCAGTATCCCTTGCCCTAATAATCCTGCCACTCTGGGCATATGAGCTCCTTGGCATGCTCTGTTTTTTCAGCATTAGTTGTACTACTTCTGTGTGCTCTGTCTCTGGTTGTCAGCTAGCCAAACTGTCCAGCTCTTGGCCTCTTGTTACTGATGCTCAGTTCTGAAACCCTCAAACTGATGGTCTCAGTTTGTCGCACTAACAAACACGTATTACCTCTGTAATTCATTCAATGCCTTGTCCCACGGGGAAAACCAGAGCCTTCTTTGCCATCCAGCAATGCAGCAGTGGATAGGGAAACAGACTGCTTTTTAGTCAGGACAACTGTAAATTTGTTTTGAGTTATTCAGGCAATCTAATCAGTTACATTAATGCAAAGTATAATCAGTCTGTATAATAATCTGGTTTAGATTCTCTCCTGATGCAGGACTTTACAGTTCCATTTCCTTTATCCTTTCTAAAATAGAAGGAAAACCTACAAAGAAATGTGACCAATACAGTTAGTTTTGACTAACTGTACTATAGGTAGCTTTTACAGCCATGAAAAGAGCAAGTTAGTCTTTTCAAGCTATTGCTTGCAACCTGTGAATGTCACGTTACATCCTAGAGTCTATTTCCAGTTCTTCAAACCATGTCTTTGAAAAATTTGCTTAACCCAAATTGGTTTTTGTTCTCTATATTTAATAATTGAGACACTTCAGATTCATAAGTTTATTTTCTTGTAGAGGACCTGGGTCCTTGTTTAGAGAATTGTTTTGTAGTGGAAAATATTAGCTAATAGAGCTTTGATTATTTGGCTTAAATACTTTCCTGATCTGTAGAGGACTTCCTAAATGTATGCTGCTAAAATGCACTCTAACACATGTTTAATTACATTTTTCTTAGCTAACAAATACTTCAGATCAATGGGGGAAAGGAGTATTTCTTTATAATGAGCCATCTCTTTTCCCTTTTTTTCCCCTTTTTACTTTTAGATGATGGAACACCTGGATTACACAGGAAATGAAGAAAGCACAGCATCAGCCAGTGAACAGCCTGGAGGACAATAATATGTGGGATCCTGATTTAAAATAGCATTTGAATTTTCGACAGCTGAATTACAGTAAATTTGGTGAAATTTTACAATAGAGTGTTTCCCACTCTGTGTAAAAGGGTTTTTTATTCCTGCACCTATATTTTTATGGAAAATACTGTTAATAACATGAAAGTAATCAAAATAGAGTCGCATTTTTACAGCCAAACTATAGCTAGTAAAACCGTGCCTTATTTCGATTTAAATAAAAGGATATTTTCTATGCAATTTTCCAACTGTGTTTCTATACAGTATATTTTTATAAAAGTTGCTTGCCCAGACCAGCTTGAGTGAAATGTTTTTTTAAAGTTTTGATTAAGACTAGTCAAGTCTCTTTGAGAAAAAACACAGTACCCTTCATAGGATTTCTTTCTAGATTTTGAATGCAAAAGTTGGATAGTAATGTAACTATAGCAACTGAAGAATGAAACTACAGTTCCATTCCTACAAGTAATTCAATAAACAGAGTCTATGTCTGTGTACATTGTAAGCCATAAAAGAAATAACAGGGCAAATTGAGTATGGGGTTGTGAACTCTTCCTCCCCACCCCCTTAATTGTGAAAATTGTCAAGCTTTGATGCAAGTCTTTGGATTATATACGTTACCAAACATTTAAAAATAATAAAAGAGGGGAGGTACTTACACATGGTTCTTCAAACTTCTGTGCAGCTCCTGGAATAGTTGACAAGCAAGATGGTGTGAAATGCAAGAGGTCTTTTGCTCAATAACTATTTTAAGGGATGGGATAAAATGTTAACACTGGCCTGTTGAGACTCCCACCTGTTGAGACTAGGTGTGTATTTGTGGTCTTTATTTGGCTGTAGATCAGTTCAGAGGGATGGGGGAAGACAGGACACTTTTTTTTTTTTCTTAACTTTTGCATCTGCAACATACTTTTTTTGGAACTATTTCTGAAAATTTTTTGCAATTGATAAACAGGTTTGAATAGTGCTAGTAGTACCTGTGTTAGTTAAGGCCAATGCATGTGTTTAACTTGTTTAATCTTTATTTGTTTTTGCTTTTAAAAACTTGGAAAAGGATAAATAGTTTAAATCATTAGTTTGCATTTAGAAGAGTTTGAGTTTGTTTGACACTTGTTCTTTTTTCAGGAAACTGCAAATTGAGGGGGATTAGGCATAGAAAATTTGTATAGCTGTAATGCTAACACTTCACACCAAAGAAAACTGGAGAAGGCAACAAGGGGAGGAGACCACTGAGTTCACTTAGTCCTAATGTCAGGTAGTCGTTAAAACATTTTTCCTATTCTTTAAATGAATGTCATTCCTATACCAAGCACAAGTTCAAGAACCCTGGAGAAAACAACTGAGTAAGCACATGCTGGGCAGTGGCAATGGAGGCTTTCCTGCAGTGCCTCCTGCAAGTGCCTCCTTTGTTTGAAGGTCATCTCTAGACAGTTATAGTCAGTTTGGGGCATGTCAGCTCAGGAAAATTTACCCTGATTAGATCTAGATTAGTTAGATTTACTTTGGAAGTATGCTAATTAAGACAATTGAAAATCTGTATTGGCAGTTAACAAAGGCTTACTGCAAATTTACGTAATTTATATCAAGTTTAAACTTTTGTTTGCAAGAGTAAGGAGCAGACAAAGTGACAGCCTGGATATCAGTTGTTGCCATTCACACAGAATGAGCGTGGTGCCAGTTGATACGGGTAAGATAACTCACCTTGTTTGCAGCTTCCCTAAGAAAACAGAAATTACAAGCAGTTTTTGTGTGTTAGTAGTTTCCTCCTTGACTCGAGCTTGAACTGACAGCCTCAGAATGCTGTGGTCATCTTCTGATTTATTTAACTGGCTTTTCATAATAAGTTACCGCATACCTCAATGTTTTAATAGTAGTCTGAAAATGTGTCTTCTGATGTGTTGTCATGCTCTTTGACAAGCCCAGTATCTGCCAAAGTTCAATGGTTTTGAAGAAGTTTCTGAAAATTCCTGAAGCAGATAAAGAAGTCATAACTCATTCAAATCATGTACAGTTGAAAGCCCTCAGAAGCTTCACAAACCTATGTAAGATGACTTCTTTGTCTCTTTGAAATCTTCCACATGGAGGATTTATTAAATTTTCAGCTATAAGTGATAGTGGAATTAATATAAATAAAAAAGACCTTTGGCAACATAAGTGTATTCAGCAGCTGGCTGTGGAAGCTCTGTCTTGTTCTGTGCCTAATAATGCTCCATGCCTGATCATGCCTGAGGTTTCACACACGTGCTGCAGTTTAGTGGGATGTAAACTAACTTTTTTTTTCTTTCAAATGCTTAGGTGCTTTGTTTACAAAAATTATGAATGGAGTTTAAAATTTTGTATAAATAGTAGGTTAGTATTGACTACTGAAATGAGGTTTTGTAAGTTCAATAGAACTGATTGCAACACTTCTAGCAATTTTGAATTTTTTTAAATATTAAATTTGGTTGAGCTAAACATTGTTAAAAGCCTTGTTAGTCATACTTTAATAGAAAAATCTTACTACCCTTTCATTGTATGTTTACTGACAACAGCCCCCTTCCTTATAACTCTTAAGTTATCACCTTAAGAATGTTGTTAATAAATGTTACTTGGAAAAAAATAGTTGAGTAATTGCTTTGTTCTAACTCATCCTTTTCTTACTGTGAATGTTCATGGCAAAACAGTTAACTCTTCATAATACCAAGTAAATTAAAAATCCATTATATACTCCCATAAATATGTAGTTGCAGTTTTTCTGCATGTATCAAAGTTCTGATTCTGTTTGTAAGTACCTGTGTGGTGGGTCTGGTACGTTGCTTTTCTCTTTTTTTTTCCCTGGGATGAAGAGGGAGGAAATGAAGTGAATTGAGCTACATCAGTTTCCTGGTGTGACTCAGTAAATGCTTGTTGTACAGCTGTTAGTGGTGAGGCTCGCTGAAAGTACACCTGAGAAACAGTGAGCTGGAAACTTAACAGCTGCAAACTTCTCGTGGGAAACAAGCTCCCTGCAATCAGCCAGGAAACAGTGCTGTAGAGGCATCCTTCAGCTGAAGGTACTTAGCCATGAGGGCAAGAAACGGCCAAGCCTCAGACTTGAAACGCAGCCTGGGTTGGAAATGTTGACAGGGAAAAAGAAACATCACTGAACCTGAGTGCACTTGATATGTGATGCTTGAGACATCCCTACAGCCCTGTGGTAGTGTGTTTTGTATGTAACATGTTTTTAGGTATTTTAAGTAATGGAGTACCTAGGGGGAAGAAAACTCTCCAAAATGCTCTTTGAATTTACTTATTTTAAAAAGTAGAAATTAAGAAGAACAGACACAGCTGCAATCAGCAAACTTGTTTTTCACTGTCTGTTCCCCATGCATTCCATTGTTAAGGCTGCTCTGCTCCATTTGACACACTGGCAAAACTGTAAATCTCAAAACTGCAAGTAGAAGGGGCAGTTTCTTCTAAGGAAGGGATGCTTGACAGTTTAGATCAGTCCAGCCTTTACAATACAATTCCATTTAGACACAAAAATAAGTTTTTCCCTGTGAATGTGGTCAAACATTGGCACAAGTTGCACAGACAGGTGGCTGAGTCTCCATCCTTGGAGACAGACAAAATACAAGTGGCCACAGGCCTGGCAGTCAGCTCTGAGAAGGGTGGGTGGAACTAGGCAACATGCAGAGGAGCATTCCACCTCTACTGGTCTGGTTATGAAGGCAGGATTTTTTTGCTTGTTTTCCAGCTTCAATAATCTGTAATTTTTTCCTTCGTGGAAAAACTCAGATTTATCACCACACCATGGGTTTGACTTTTTTTTCCCTTGGAATAATTTACTTATACTAAACTGTTAAACATATTTAAAAGTTGTCCTTGGATTTCTAATGCTTTCAGGAGCTAAAGCACTGTTTTGGTTTCAAGTAGCCCATGCAGCACATTTTCTGGGTGAATGCTTTATCTTTACAATTTTTGAGGAAAGAAGAAGGGCAACTCAGACTGTTATCCTTTTTGTCAGTAGTGAGCAAAGTTCAAGGTTTTGTGTTCTTGAGAGAGGTTGATGGTGGAGGCTCAGGTATCTCTGGAATTCTTCTTATTGATAAAGAATGTGCAAGATCCTGTTTCCCTCAATACTGAGGACATCAAATAGCTGAGAATAGGTTTTTGCTTGCAGCTGAAAGACCTTTTAACCAAGAAGGTGTTTAGATCAAAGAGCTTTCAGCTTTTTGTTAGGGGTGTGCTCATGGGTACTCTGCTGTCTGGTTTCTGTTCTCTCTCCTTGCTCAGGAACATAAGACCTCCTAGATAATGGAAACATGCTGGAGAACTGATCCATCCTCATGCTTTTAAAGCAACTAACTACAGAGAATTAGTAAACAGATATTTAGCTAGTAGAGAGTATTTCTGTGGTAGTGGATTTAAAAAGGAAATTTAAGTAAATTTACATTATAGTAACAATGGAACCAAGAGCCAAATGCATGCCCACTGGTACCTCCTTCTCTAAGAAATGGAAGAGCAAGCTTCTGCAGGACAAAGTGACATTTTTGTCATGGTCACCGTCGAGTAAGAATTTCAAGTTGGACAAATAAGACCAATCCTGTATAGAGTCATCTAAAACTTTACATTTTGATTATGAGTTACCTATCCCTGGATTTAAAACCCCCAAAACATCAAGAAGCAGAGCTCTGTGAATTTACTCTGATTGGTAAAATTCAGGTACCTTCGGCTGCTGTTGCTTTCATTGCTGCTTCAGGCAGCACAGTCCTAGAAGGAGATGCTGCACCTCTGCTTCTTGCCCGTGGATCATCTCTGTGCAAAGGCCACCTCACTGCCTGACCATCTACTCAGCTGCTAGTATGTGAAAACACAAGAATTTGTGGGCTCAAAGATTGCAGCAGAAACAGTTTTCACACGGAATCTTTAGAAGTTCTAAAAATTTAATGGGAGGAGAAAGTTCAGAAGGAACGAAACTGAGATAAAGTAATTTTAGTTATATTTTTAAAGGCAGGCACTGATAAAATCTTGCCAAGGGTCACCATTATGTTGTAAATGTACCCATACAGTTCCTGGCAGCTACTGGTTTTACACATCTAAATAGAGATGTGTGGAGGCACACCCTTGGCACTTTTGTGCAAGACTGTGGCCTGTGTTGGTTAAGCTCTCAAACTGTTTTCTGAGCAGGAAGTAACATATTCCCAAATACAGGGTATGTTTGCATTCTACTTTAGATGATAGGTTGGGTAACGTATCTTTTTGTGCACTCATGGAGCATGTAAAAGAACATTCAGAATTGCATGTGCACAATTACCTCATTAAGTTGATATCCCTTCCTGTTACTACGGAATCTCTTTAATGCAGATTTTAAAACTGGAAAACCCACACTCTCAGTTGCCTAATTTGGATGCAATGAGTCCTAGCACAAAGTTGAACTGGAGTTACTGGTTTTGCACTCTGAGCTTGGTGTGTTTGGTCATCGGGGCCTTTGTGCTGCCATCAGAAAGCCATTCTCCAGTCCTTTTCTGGACTAACAAGTGGTGATTTGCCATTCCCAGCAGAGCACTGAAAAACTGAGAAGCCTCCCATACCATTCCCTGCATCTGTGTTGCAAAATCAGTGCCTGACTTTGCATTGTGCTCTGGCCCTTACTTAACACCTAAATGCAGTGTTGTTAGAGAGGAGCTGAACTGCACTGGTGGCCTTCAGGTGATACCAGATCAGCTCTCTTATCTCCAAAGGTATGCAACCTCCATCTTCCCTCTCTGGGGTTGTGTGGCACACTGCTGTCAGTGTTATTTTGTCGATTTTAATACTAGAGCTGCTTTGTTACTTTAATTTAAAGACATCCATTGTTTGTGAGATTGGAGTCTAAATCAGTCACAGGGGATAATTTGTTTAAGGACTGATAAATATGCAAATTTTAACTTTTTCTACATTATTCTTCTCCTGCTATATCTTCAATTTACCTTGGACTTTATGACCTATTTCTGTACACTATTTTCTTTTGAGAGAATACATCTTCTCAGCTTTAAAGCTAACACATTGCTTAGCCTAACTACTTTTTGCCTTTAAGGAACCTTGTTATAATGTGAAGAGATTACTAAAACTTGGGGAACTTTTCAGAAGACTCTGGATTGTATCACAAACCAACAAAGTAACCAAAATTACAACACAATTTGAAAACTGTTAAGTTACACATTTTCTAAGGTTTATTTTCCCTAGTTTCAATAAGACTTCTCCTTCCTGCTACTACTTCATCCCATTCTGAAACAGTATATTTTGAATTTCTGCCAAGTTGTGTGTTTGTCACATTATTCGGTATATTGTAGGAGAGGTATTGGACAAATGTTTTCACAAAAAGTCAGCAACAGCATGACTAGAAAAACTTTCACAAATAATGAAGGGGACTTATAGATCCCATTAACCTGTGTCATTGTATGTTTTTTGCCTTACCTGATAAATTTTAAACTTCCAGGTGGAGAAAAAAGCAATCTTCAATTTTCAGGAGTAGTAGTCAGAATGTAAACTGCTAAGTTGCCACTGTAGTTGTAGCTGGAGAAATTATTTATGTGGGTAAATCAGAAAAGGACAAACCTGTGGCCAAAGAAAAAATAGGGCATTTGGGAGAGTTCAACCCTGTCTCAAAAATATGAAAAGTGAACAAATAATAGCTCTTTTCTGCCACAGATTACTTCACTATGGGACAAAAAATGTTTTCTACACAGAATCAGTTTGACCTGGAGTGGGATATTAACTAGGTCTCCTTATCAGTTAGTATTTGCAACTTATTTAACTACTTGAATTCCAGCACTTATTTGGAACAACTGCAGAATAACAGCATATATCTGGCAAAACTTTTTATATTGTCAAACAAACTCAAAACTAGGTTACTTTCATTTAATGGTAACTCATTAAATTTCTCATCAAGAGGAATGCTGTGGTTTTTTTCTATGCATGAGTCAGTATTTCATCCATGTGAACAACCAGACAGTGGTGTCCTGGCTACTGGATATTGCAGTATTGAGATAAGAGCTTCCTAAGAGAGGTTTCTTATCCTTTGGCACTTACAGTGAGATTGAGTTAACAACTGGTTTAATGGGATGTAAAGCCTATTGGGGTTGGCATCACAAATTTTACTAGTTCTAGTGATTATTACATAATAAACTCAACGTGTCAAGGACAGACTGATACGTTGATTTGAGATATAAAAATGAGATATGGGAACCACATAACAAAAGGAGTATTGTTTAAACCAGTTATGTTCAATCTGAGATAGCAGAAGTTTGCTTCAGGTTAAAGGTCCTTAAATGGAATGAGGTATAAAATAATGCTTCATTATTCCTTGTCATTCACAGCTGACAGCTGTTGATTTGGAAGGAGATAGCAGAGGAATTTTGAGTTGACTTTTGATCTGATTGAAAGGAAACACTTAGCATGACAAGTAGCAAACATTTATCCTACTGTTCAGCCCTCTTAGGCTGAGGTACAGTGATTTACAAGATTTACCATCTGAATGTACCAACTCTGCTAGCTTAGGGTCAAATCATGCCATGTTCTGTACGGCTCATCAAGGTAGTAGGAGGATATAAGGTGACTTCCTCAGGCCATGTGCCATCCCTGCCAGGTCACAGGGATGTATTTCTCCGTGGTGCTGTGTTCTGCCCCCACAACACTGAAGGCTCATGCTCCCCCAGACAGCGTGAGGCAGAGAGGATGTTGATGACTCATTTTCCTTTCATTTTCATCACAAGCTGTTCCAGTGAAACAATGTGCTCTCTCTCCATCTAAGCTTATCACAGTTGAACTCTCAGGCAGTTTGATGTTGATCTCTACAGTTTTGCAGGATCATCAGGAAAACAAGGCATGGAAATTCCTCATCTTACACGTGTTCTCCTCAACCAATAGCTTGTACCAGAGGAGACTCATGCCCAGGTGGCTTTCAGCTACTTTTTCTTACTTTCCTTGCTTCTTCTAGCTTTTGGATTTACAAATATGAAACTTGGAGGCCAAAATTATAATCATGACAATCAAATCAGAATAGCCCAAATATTGCTGTGAGATGAGGTGAAGGATCTAGTCATAGAAGAACTGACTCATTAATTTCATGTGGGATGTGAGCTTTAGATGCATTAATTAGAAAGAGAAGAAGAGGAGGAGAGGAAGCAGGAATGAGGTAATTTCTCAGAAATGCTTTATGGTGTCAACTGAAGAATTCAAAAACTCCCCATTTTCTCTACTTTGGAAGGTTCTTGAACCATTTCCCATAAAATTCTACTGGGCTTCCACTGCTCCTTCTGTTCCTGCTCCCTCAGCCAAGAACAAGCACATGGGAATCTGGGCAGGAACAAGTAGCAGCAGATCAGCAGGCTTGAGGCTTCTCCATAGTAAGAGAGTGAACGGAGCCTCTTTGTTGTGTGATCTTGTTCTCAGAACTCATTTAAGTTTTTCCTGGAAAAGCCTAATTTTCCCTTTCTATGGAAATTGAGAGTCCTAAGAGCCTAATTTTCATATCTATGTAAGATAGCATGAATTCTTCTGAAGTTAACTTAAAACAAGCATTAGGAGCTTCCCTGCAGCTGAGGAACTCCCTGCAACACCCTAATGTGAGCTGGATGCCACAGTTGCTGGGTCTTCTCAAATTTGCACCTATTGTCTGCAGCAAAGGTGTTCTGACACTAGAATTTACAACTGGACTTGCCCTGCTAAATGGCTGTTAATGCAAGAACATTTTGTTTCTTGTTATCTACAGTTTTGTTTAAACTTGCAGCAGCCAGAGCCACTTTTGCTGCCTTTTTTTTTTAATGTTTGGTTTGATTTTTGATCATGCCTGTCTGATAATTGGCTCTGTTACCCTGTGATGCACAAGCCCACGGTTCAGGTTTGAGCACACGTCAGTTCAGCCCAACACTGGCATTAATGCTGGCATTTTGCAGCAAGGGGAGATAGATGAGAACTCTCAACAGCTGTCAAATGATCAGGCCTGACAATGAAAAATCCAAGGTTTTAAATTAGTTTGAATGTCTGGATTGAGTTTATTTATAAATATTGCTCTTGTACGGCCATGGTATTTTAGAGAGAGATTTTTCTAGGATCTCTTAAATTTTTCGTATGGAAGGAACACAAATAAGTTGAGCCAAACTTAATCTCACTTTCTTCCCTTGCAAATGCTGTTTGCTCTAGCAAAGAGTCGTTGCAAAAGCTATATAATGACACATATGGTAGAAATTATTGTGTAAAGCTTTTCATTTGTGGTACTGATTCTCCAAATTTGCAGATTGCATACATGGACAATAGAAGACAAGATTCCTCCCCTGGGCAATTCCTCATCTCAACTGGGAGCTGACTTGAAGTGGAAGAGATGCATCCTCCCTTTTCCCTCCCAAACGAACTCTCCTCCGGTTTGGCTCAGGCCTGTTAGCAGATGCCTTCGCACGGTGCTGATGGGGCACTGCCATGGGGAGCAGGGCTGGCAAGAGCAGCGCGATGGATCTGACCGAACGCTGCTCCTGCTCTGTGGTTCGGTAAGGAGTGAGGCCAGGATAGGCTGTGCTGTGCAGTGCTGTACCGTGCCGTGCCGTGCCGTGCCCGGGCTGAGGTGACTCCCCGCTCCGCTCTGTGCCCTCAGGGCTCCGCAGCCGCTGCAAGGCCGATGCCCCGGCGGAGCCGCGGGGTCCCTCTGAACCGCGCCTTCCCGGCCAGGCGGCTTTCTCTCCCGGGAAGCTCCATGTTTAACATCTCTGCCTTCACCTCACCAGCTGCACAGGGCGGCACGGCCCCTGCCCGCCCGCAGCCCCCGAGCCTCCTCAGGGGATCCCGCTCGGGGCTCGCCGCTCGTGCGGAGAGGCCGCCGGACCCCTCCGCTCCCCGGCCGCCCCGCCCCAGGTACCGGGCGGGCAGCACCGCCCCGACAGCCCCCTCGTCCTCCTCCTCCTCCTCGTCGTCGTCCTCCTCCTCCCGGGGGCGGTGCGCGCTGACGCGGCAGCGCCGCGGCTTCTCTGCCGGCCGAGTCGCACAATTATGAGAAAGAGGCGCCGGGCCGAGACCGCCGCCAGCCCTGGGTCCCGGTGCGGAGCCGAACCAGCGCCGTCCTCCGCGTCCCGCGCTTCCCTTCGCCCCCGGAGCGTCGTCCTCGCCCGGCCGCTCCCCACCCAGCCCTCCGCTGCCGCCGAGCCCAGCCCCGATAGATGGAGACAGGCCCCGCCACCGCCGACGCCGAACCACGAGCAGGAGCTGCCCGGCGAGAGGAGAACCAGAGTCGGCGCCGAGACCCAGCCCGGCCCTGAGGAGAATGGTGAGAGCCGCGGGGGTGCCGGGCGGCGGGGCGGCGCGCCCGGCGGGGAGGGGAGCGGAGAGGGACGGGGCCGCCGGATCAGACCTGTCCCAGCCGGCTGCCGCGGGTCCCGGCCGCCCCGAGCCGCCGGGCTGTGCCGCTGCCGTGCCGGGAAGGACGGGCACCGCCGGGCTGTGCCGCCGGGCCGGAGGGGCAGCTCGGGCTCATCGCGGGCTCGGCCCTCCCGGAGCTGCCGGCCGGGAATGCCCCTTGCCGCCGGGGCGAGGCTCCCGCCGCCGCCCTCCCGCGCCGTGCCCGGGGCAGCCTCCGGGGCAGAGCCTTAGCTCAGCCGGTCCCGCGGCGGAGGCACCGCACGGCTTGGAACAGAGCTCTCCGTTAGTGCTGCCGGTGCCGCAGCGTCCGGCACGGTGGTTTGGTCCAACACCAGGATTCGCACGGCGGACTGTGTAGTTCTCTGGGCTGCAGCAGTTCTTCCCCTCTGATCTTCACACCTCTTTGATTTTTGCACTTTCTACGCGTTACACTTAAAGGGAGCATATACACACTTTTACAGCCATGTATGAGCGCTGCGAAGAAAACACAGTTTCAGTTCCAGCTCTTTATTCTGCCTGTTGGTCGGTTCTTTATCCCTATCAGTTTATTCCTTAATTAATATTTACAGAATTTAGAGTGACTCATCGCATCATGTGCTTTCAAGCAATTTTGAAAATGTAAGTATGAAGTCTAAATATGTGCATTTCTACAGTCTGCTTGAACTTCTAGTCAGATGCTTTGTTTAATTTTAAATAAAGGTGTTTTATTTCCATGATGCTTTCTTCAAAACCACAGGGATTCATGCCCATGAATCTTCCATTTCGGAGTATATCTGTGAACTATGTGGACATGTAGGCTGTGTTTTTCTAGAAACTGCAAATCCAGCACTCCTCTAGGAAGAAGCTGAAAATGCAGCCTTCCGTTCTGACTTAAGAGTGCTTGGCATCTGCCACTCGTGTGGTACTTGCTCTTCTCGGCTGAAGTGATTTGGTGTTGGGTTTAGTTCTGAGGAGTGGGAGATTTGGGTTTTTTTGTTTATTTCATTTTTCTTTTTAGTTTAGCTCTGGTGGGTTTTCTTGGTGCTGACATAGCCTAGAAATGTACAGATTGGCTTTAACCATCATAGTTTTGTAAATTCGAGACTCAGCAGCTTTTCTGGCGATGTAGTGTGTTTGCAATGTTTTATACTTGCTGTGTGTTTACTAAATGCTTTGAAACCACTGTGAAGCAGGTGTTTTGGTTGAGTTGAATATAGGACATTTTATGCAAGTTCATTTTGCCAAAAATTTCCCTGCTGCTCCATGACTACTTAGCAGCTTTGAATAATTGCTGGACCGTGTCCAACATCAAATCAGGAATTATTCTAAGGAGTGAGTTGTTCAATGTGGCAATTCCGGCTGTTCAGTCTTTTTTTTAAATGTGTCTGTGTGGGTGAGATAAGTGTCTGCTAGATCATCCTTCATACCTTCTGGTATGAGGCCATTCTTGACTTTGCTATTTCAAGGGGGGGGGGTGAAAAACCTTTGTGCATGTGGAGCTGTTTAGGCTGGGTTTGGACTGTTTGTACCTTAGTTTCCTGATGTTGTACTTTGATACTTTTCTTGCTTGCTTGAGCTCAGCAGTGGAAGGGTAATGTTCACTTGTCATACAAAGGCACCTTCAAACATCACCTTGCATTTGACAGTTATCTCACACTTTTAAAGATACTCTATCAGATCATCTGCCTCCCCACGTGGATTGTCTTGGAGAGAGTTACTCCATTGTGTTTTAAACTTTCATTTCTTTTCTTGTCCCTTGAGGCTCTGCCTAACTAGTCTTGCTGCATTACCATTTTGTCTCACATCAGCCCAGCTTTCTCTGCTCTGCTGGTGATAGACTGCAGCATCCAAAGTCCTCTCTTTTTCTCATCGTTATCTTTGCCACTTGCTGTGCTTCCCTTTCCTGGAAACTTGGGACCAACACCCAAACTTCTCATGCTTCTCTTTCATGGTGCATTCATGAGGTGCATTTCTATTAACCATTCAATCAACGGACAGTCATGACAGATGAGCGTTTTCTAACTGAAACAATACTGGTTTGAACTTAAGTAACTGACTCTAACACTATAGATCTAGTTTGGCTATATTGGTTTGTGATTGGACACCGGTAATGCAAATAAATCTCTAAGAGAACATGTCAAAAAGTGCGTGTGAAGGGAGATGCTTGATAGAATTTTGCAATCTTTAAACACTTAAAAATGGATTTTTATGTTATGAAGCTTTGAAATACCAACACAATACGAAATGATACTTCTAATGCCTAAATATTTAACCTGAAAAATGTATCTTTGTCTTTTTTTTAGCTGGTATTTATTTCTTTTGGAATTCCAAATTTCATTCAGCGGTGTCTACTTTGGCTGCGGTATTTACGTGCCATGTTAATTTCCTAAAACAAGCAACATTAGTTCTGTTTCTTTGCCCCACTTTTTTAAGGGCAAACTGACAGTAAAATCAATGTGTGTGTTTTTCAGAATAGAAGTTTTGTTTTTGAAGTGATTTTTCTTGTTTCTGTGAATAATTCTGTCTTGGTGCATTTTACCTTCAGTGGCTGAAGTTTCAGCAGCTGACTTCTCAGCAGTTAAATTACTGAATAGTCTCTTTCTCTGTCTGTATTTGGATAAGATACTTATATGATTATTAAAACTATGTCACCTTTTACCTCTGATACTGACAAATAGCTGTAACCCCTGACAAATGAGTCTATGTGCATCATTGGTTCTACAAAAAATAGTCCACTTAACCTGTGGTGGAACTTGAATTTTTGTTGCACATTTTCTTTGTATTCCCTGGCCTGAAGCCTTCTTTTTCCTCTATTGTGGTCTCTGCAGCCTTGTTATTGTCTTTTTTAAAATTTAATCCCATTGCTTTAGCTCACATAATGAGAATGTAGAAGTAATGGTGTCATATATCATGATACAGTCAGTACTGAAAGTGATCTACCTAATCCTTGGTTTCTGTTATTTTTATTATGGGAAGCCTGGCTTTTCTCATGCTTAAGTTATAAGTGTTTTTGTGCTTCAAGTAATAGAAAATGAATCTAACAAAAGAACAGAAAAATAAACCCCAAAACTTTAGTGTTGGCCAGCTTTGCTCCCTGGCCTGGCTCAGCACAGGATTAGCTGGGCATCCCTGCTGCTGAGCAGGAGGGGAGGGAGGATGTGCAGGAGGGAACTTGTCTTTTTGGTAGCAGCCAGTCATTAAACAGCTGACCAGCTGCATCTTAGCTGGGTGGGACCACAGCCCTGAGCAGCAGTAGCAGCAGCAGCAGCAGCGGTGATTCCAAGAGCAGTCTCCATCACAGCTGTTCCACTGTTGGAGGGAATGCTATTTTGCTTAAGGAGTGGTGAGGTTTTTCCAGCTTTTACACCTATATTTTGCTTAGCATGTAGAGTGTGAGCCACTTTCTTTAACTGCCAGGTTTGCTGGACCCACAGAACAACCTGAGTTTGTTTTTCTCCCCAACCATTACAGTTTTTGCACAGGAGAAGGGACCACGCAGGTTGTTTAATTGCTGTTGGGTTGACAGAGGAGAGTTCTTACTGCTGTGTTCTTTCCGAGAAGGAAAGGCCAATGAACTTCTGATGGGATAATGAAATACAAAAAACAAGAGAGAAACTGTATAAGATTTTTTTTTCCTTCCCAAGTATTGGGGGATAAGTGTCATGAACATATGGAAAATGCAGGGAGTAAAATAACTGTATTGCTAATCGTGGTGCTGGTAGTTCCAAAAAGCTGCTTTATGAAAGGACTAGAATATTTAACTGTGGCAAGTGGTTTGACAGCATATGGTATAAGGATGTTGCAGGATTAGTCTGTGAGATATATGTGGTTGATTGCCAAGGAGAATTTAAAGTATGGTACTAAACTGACAGCACATTAAAGCTTGGTTTACAAGTCATGCATTTTTTTCCCCCTTAACTAAAACTAAGTTCAGATGTTTCTGAAATGTTAGGCTTGAATTAAACCTTAATGGTGGGAATTTCTGTGTGTCTTAAAAAAAATCCTAAGAGTTGCATCATAGTTACAGTTAATTTAATCTTTATATTATTATTAAGAGAAATATAAGGCTTTTTTTCCCTGAAGATGCATACAAACTCATTCTAACTTGAGCTGTTTTGTGTATTCTGTTGTCACATTTTCTGAAATGTTTGAACACTCTGTGTGTATGTCAACCCATCTTTATTCCATTTGTTCTCAGCTCAAGGAGGATGGTGTGTGATTTGTGTGGTAGTTGATTTTCTACAGCTGCAAAATCAGAATTTTAGAGGCTGATTCAGTAATCAAGTTAGTCTGCCGGGTGTAGTTGGACAACTGCTGTTTTTAGATCATCCAGTTTCAGAAACAGCTATTGTAAACCCTCTGTGAAGCTTTATTGGGACTTCATCTTCAGCCTGTCTGTGGAGAGCCCTAGTTAACATCATATACAGTCCAACATGAAGTGCTTATTTTGTTTAAATGGACATCATGTGTTTTGCAAAGAGCACACACCTGGCCAGTACGCAGTTTCAATGAGTGTGGCTGTGTGCTTATAGTTTGTGAAAACTATGCACATATGAATCTTACCAATGTCTAGATTTACTGGTAGTAATTGTAACAGCAAGAATTCGAGGCCTCTCTTTGATTTGGAGAACACTGGACCTCTCTTTCAAGGTCTGTAGCAGCCTGGTAAAGCTTTTTGTTTCCTAGTCATGGAAAATTCCCAAAGCCTGGTCTGGATGACTCCCAGTGGTATTGGATTCTCTTTTAATTGTTTACTGCTAAACAGAGCAGACATAAAAAATAAGGAAAGAAGATATAGTTTTGAGAATTGGCATATTTCAATTAAGTTCTGGTTTGCTGATTTAAATGTTTTGGTTTTATTTTCTGCTGGCAATCTTTTGGGTGATTACCGAAGTATATTTTTGCTGCATTACACTAAATCATAGAATACTTTCTCAGTTACAGCTCTCGTTTAATCTAGGTGTTCAGTCTTTCACCATAACTCTGTAATCTTTAAAGCCTGGGAAAGTGTCTGTTACAGCTCAGTCAGTTGTAGCACAATGGTTTTTGTAATTGAATCCCAGCTTTTGTTCCATGCTTTGTCCACATTTACCTCTACTCAAAGTGGTACTTATTTTCTTTGCCGTATCTACTTGATTCTTGTCACCTCTGCTAAGACTTTTCACTTTGTAGTCCCTTGACGTATGGTGGGTCGAATTTTGCAAGATGTCCCTGGCTGATGGTTCTTATCCAAATGTCTGCTAATTTTTTCTCTAATGCTGCAGCTTTTGTGAAACCTGGACTTGAAAATCTTGGCCCGTAAAATTTAAATTTAATAAATAAATTTACATGTATGCCTTGTGCAGATGAATTTCTAGATGCTTTGTTAGGAAAACTTAATTTCACAAGCACTTACCGCTTAAAAATTTCTAGACTTGGGGCACTCTTAGAGCTAGTACTATTTAGCAGCCCAGTTCTTCCCACTCTTATTCATTTTATTGACAATATCTTTTCTGACTGACCTGGAGAGCTTGAGATGTGTTGTAGGGTAGTAACCTCAGGTTATGGTTTGTTCTTCAAGCCCTTTGCTAGCTATTCCCACATCTGCCAAAGTTCTTAAAGGTGTGTTGTAATCCAGTCTAAACTCATCTAAACCCTGGCTGTCACCCTTTCACCTGTCCCTTTTTGTTTCCTTGAGTGCTCAGTCACTGGGGATCTGAGTTGAATAAACTTCTCGTCACCTCCTTTCCTTCTTTTTTTGCGGATTATTTTTTTGGTCATTTCCCTGAATCGGCTTCCATGTGACTGCATAAATGCTGGTGCTGGTATGAGATAGGGTGGGATCATGTGCAGAGGCTTAGGAAAATGGGATTGTGGCACCCCAAACTTGACAGGAGCTGTGAAGCTGGCTTGGAAGCTTACTCTAAGGTGCCTGAGATTTGATTTGTGCCATTGCATTAGGAAGTGTGCAGTTACTCTGTGTATCACACACTGTATGTGAATGTTTTCTGGGTCTCACAGCCTTGTGCACAGGCATGGATGGAGCTGTGCCAGCACAAGTCAGGTTCCATGGCCTCTTCCAAGTATACACCAAATTGCTTTTTAGACCTTGTCTAATTGTACTGGAGGCACATGGTAGCTATTCTTGAATACTTCTGTATCCAAATTCTTGCTCACAGAGGATGTTTTTCTTGACCTGCTTTTCTCAGTGTGTGCTAACAGAAGCAGGATCACTTGTTTTTACCAGATGTGCTGTGCTCCAGTCTGTCTCTGAACTGAGCAGCACCAAGATGAATTGATCCCTCCCATCGAGTTATTTCTGTTGGCAAACGATGCACTGCTGGTAACTTATCTCATGTAACAAAATACTGCTGGATTTTTTCCTCAGTGTTCTTAACATATGGCATATTTGCTTTTTAGTGCTATTCCCATTCTTGTTTAACTTTCTCAGGAAACGGAACCTGTTTCTTTGGGTAGGGAGAGGCCAAAGCTGCCTTCTACTAGTGTATCTGCCAGAGCTCAGCACAGCAGCCATGTGGACAGGTTCAAAGACAGTCATGCTGCTGTACAACATTGTTAAACTTGCATGTACATTGGCTTTGTGTAGTGAGCATAGCGCAGTATTCTAGTTTGTGACTAGAGCCAGTCTGAAAAAGCTGTTTCCTTTCAAAGCCTGTCCCTGGTGTTGCTGCAGGTCATGCAAGTCTTCAGGCATAACTTCAGTCACCTGGCTAGGTTAAATTATGCATGTGCTTAAGTGACACATGATTGGAGCCTAAAAATACCAGTTGTGTAATTACAGAACTGTTAATCAACTTTCTCTTCAATTATAAAAATCAGTTAATCTACGCAAGTAGGTGCAGTTAATGATGTTTTAAATGTCAAAGCCTTACCAGTTTCTCCTGTGTTCCCTGGCTGCATTGTTGTCTGTAGTTTGCAGAATTCTGTAAACCAGCAAATTTAATAAAACTTCAGCTGAAGGCATTTAAGAGTACATAGCTGAAGGTGATCTTCTGGACAAAGTTTGAGAGAGATTCATCTTGAAGGAACTCCTGCTCGTGGTAGTAATCTCGCACTAGGGAAAGAGTAAGGAAACACTGATCCCTTAGCTGACAAATATCCTAAAGAACTTTATAGGAACTTAGCATTGGCTGGTGTGGCAATGCCTCTGGATGCAGAACTAGTTGGAAAAGGCTCGTTCTTCCCGATTTCACAGGCTCTTCTTTACTGACCCTGCAACTGCTGCTGGAGGTGTTCATGGGTTTCCTCGCCTGCTGGCCCTGGGGACAGCCCTGGGAGCACTCACCTGGCCCTGGGGACAGCCCTGGGGACAGCCCTGGGAGCACTCACCTGGCCTGGGCCAGGGGCACTAAGCACAGATGTGGAGGTTGGGATGGACTTTTACCTCTTAAACTGGCATCAACTGGCTTTGCAGCCAGAGGCACTGAAAAACAGAAATATCCACTTAACTAACCTTTGTCCTTTTAATTTGTGCAACTTCAGAAATGCTCTTGATGAGGATTTATGCCTTTGCCTCGTTAAGCAATTGGTCTGTCTTAGTCTTGGTTTCTTTTATGGAGAAAATTACTTTTAAAATTTTCAACTGTAGAAATCTCAAAGTGTGTGTGCATGCAGGTTTCAGTATGAATCTCACTGCTCCATGTGCAGCTCCGGGACTCTTCCCTGTTAAATTCTCTGTAATTGTTTCAAATGCTTTAGTGAAACAATGTGGCCTTTTAATGTTGCTTTATATAGGGAAAGAGGGCAGAAAACACTCCTCATCCTTGTCCTGGTTTGGGCTGCGGCTAGTGTTACAGGTGAACATTCTGTGGTGCTGGAGGCGGCTAACAAACGAGTCATTGTGTGAATGTATCCTCTGCTTGTGCTCGGTGTTTTCTGACCCACAAGAGAAATATTTGGTTCTGGTACAGTCACAGGACTTTGCTGGGCAATGCGATGCAGTAAACTTTGGGCTGTGCTTTCTTCCTGGTGTAGAAAATGTGCAAGACTGAAGCTTTTCTGCCTTCAGGAAAATCCTGTTTTCGGGTTGTAGAAGAATGTTTTCTGGTCACAGGCAATCTGCAGAATACAGGTAGACTTTGCAGAGAGGGGGAGGATTATTCTCAGAAGCTAATTAGCCAGTGAGTCCCTAGGCTTGCTCAGTGGAGACCAAGGGGGATTCAGAGCAGCTCTTTTCTCTCTGCAAAGAGGATGTAGAAAAATTAGCACTGCTGAGATAAGTTTAGTCTTTTTGACTATCCTCTTGGGTGTCATTACTGGATTTTGGGGTGTTTTCTGAGAAATGTAAAGATCTTGCATGTAGGACAAGACAGATCTTTTGTAATTAATGTATTAGGAGTTAGTTGAGTTTTAATTATACCATGAATTAGAACAAATCTTTAATGCCAGATGAGAATGGATGCTACTCATAAACGCAGTGTATCTACCCCTCCAAAATTTGACCTTAGGCAATATGTTCTTGCTTCATTGGCAGCTCTCCAAGAAAGAAAGAAATACAGTCTTAACTTCCTTTTCTTCCTGAATGTTAGGATGCATGTGCCTAAAAAGAAAAAAAAAGTCTTTTTGTGTGACAGATCTGTAGTCTTTCCCTGGGTGCTTAAAGTCGGTGTGCTTTTGGGGATTATTTTGACACACCTTGACAATGTGCTTAGATCAGCCCAGCTCTTCTGCCAACCCAGTATCTTTCTGCTACCAAAGCGGGTGTCCTACTTCCCTCGTTCCCACCCTGAGCATGGCCATGTGATCCTTTCTTGTGCCTAAGTTTTCTGTCCAGTTTGCATCTGAATCTGTTCATTCTGACACTGAAGCTACCTGCCCCTTTTTCCCCCTTTTTTTTTTCCCCGGAAGTAAAGTGATGGTTGAGGGAGCTCAATCAAATCGCCAAAGGGCAAGTGCACAGCTGCCAGTGGGGGAAAGGTAGCAGGAGAATGGGTGGGAGGGCAGAGTAGGAACTTCTTCAGCTTGTCTCCTCTGACTGCACCCTCACTTTATAATTGGAAGAATTGCATCTGTTAAAGCAAATATTTCCCCTGTGTTTCTTGGCTTTGCCAGAACCTCCACCTCCCTTCTGGTGTCTTTTGTTTCTCTAGAATGATTGTCTTCACTCTTTTCCCAGCAGGCCAGGGAGGAGCCTGTCCCAGGTATAAGTTCAGTACAGCTTAGACAGGCTGTGTACTTACTCAGCATTGGTGAGTTTTACTGGAATTTAGTATGCTGGAAGAAATTACCATAAATAGGAAACATTTTCCATGTGAAGTCGTGCTGTGGTCTCTCAATATAATTTAATTAGTTGTTTCCCCTACCCCGGGAAAAAAAAACAACAAACCAAAAAAAAGGGTACTTTATTTCTAAAAATAATATATTTAGTTTCTGAGTAATTATTTAGACTTGTGGTATTTAATATAGAAGAGCCTCTGAAAGCATCAAAAGCTCAAACAACCCTCAAAAACAGAGGGTGGAAATTTTAAAAAGTGCCTAAATAAACATTGTATATTATTTCAGACAGTAATTAGGTGCTTTCACATTTCCTTAATAAACCCAGTTAAGTTTCTTCTTTGCCCTTTCTAGAGTAGAAAACAGAAACTACTTGAATAGTTTTAATGGGGAACTTTATCTTTTGATAAGAGTTTAGGTACATGGATGTCTCTCGAATGCTGTCAGGCTACTTGTAGCCCGAGGTGGGGCTGCAGTCAGGCTGCACTCAGCAGCTGCAGGCTGAGCTGCCTGTGAGAGGAGAGCTGCTGCTTTGTCTTGACAGGCACTGGAAGTGTAACTGAATCCAGCAGCTCTTTGTTATGAGCTGTATTTAAAAATGCTTAAGTCTTGGTAATTCTACAGTAGGTGAACTGTAGCAAATTCTTGTTTTGGCTTGCTTTTATGCCAGCTCATCCTCCTTTCTCCATCCTGCTCTAACCTCCCAAGAAGTCTGATCACTGTAAAGAGCTGGCCAAAATGTTTGCTTCCCCTCCTGTGCCTAGCAAATGCTGGCACATTGATGTGCACGTGTGTGCAGGCAGGGAGAACATTAGAGAACAGCAGTTAAAATGATATACTCCATCACATCTGCTCAATCCTGCCCGTGAGTAGTGCACAAATTCCCCTTAGCAAGGCAGTGAAGGCAGATCAGGGCTTGTATGACTAAATTCTGTTTCCCTCAGTCATCAGGTCCAATGCTGATAGTCTTATGTTAGCCTGGAACCAGCCTAATACTAATTTTGTGCTCTGAGTTGACTTGCATAACCTCTACAAAGTGATTTCCTTGTAGTACTCACTGTTAAAGCAAACAGAATTCCAGTTCTGTTTCAGGTGTGTCTTTGGTTGCGTGTTTGCTGATGGGATGCTTTCCTAGTGTCAGTGGTTTTGATTATTGCAATAAATTTGTTTTTCCAGATACTGTGTCTAAACATGTGAAATTTCATCATCCTTAGCAGTGATCTGGTGCTGTCTCCTATTTCATGTACCCACTAGTATGTTCTGTTGCTCTTTCTTCTCACCCATGCTATTCAAAGAAATATTATTGATCTGTCATAATAAACGTGGGCATAGGCTTCATTTTTTAAAAAATATATATTCAGAGAGTTGTCTGAGGCCAGCTATGTCAAAAATCCCTTAGTGATAACAAGTTTCCATTGCTCTAGTGAGTTAATAATAGCCTACTTAAGTCAGGAGGCACCAGAATCTTTGCTCTGATGATAGAGAAGTGTCTTTCTTTGTATGACATGAAAAATAAGTCAGATCTGTAAAGTGAACAGGCTAAGAAAGTGGTAGAGCAAGACAAACAGCATCCACCCTTCCAGTTTGCTTTTGTAGTTGTAATGTGCTTCAGCACATACTGAATTAATCAGATGTTCATGCACTTCATGAACTAGAAAGGGAGGACCTTCCTTAAATCTGCAGCTCAAATATCGCTGAAATACATCCTTTGCACGAGGTGAGGGGGTTTGCAGCCTGTAAAGCTGTCTGGGAGCAGTGGCTGCCAGAGCTGAGATTTTTCATCAGGGAGCAAACCAGAAGCAAATTGAGGGCAGGATTAATTATTTGGCTGGTCACACGAGCCCTTTCCCACTGCTTTATGTCCAGAGGTAGCCACCACTGACTCCTTTCTTGCATCTGTGGTTTGTATTCCCTGTGTGAATGAGGAAGGGACTGGAGGTTGCTTGAGGAGGACAGCAACCGGATTCCAGGCTGTGTGAGTTGCTTACTGCTGAAACCATCCCCAAGCCTCATTCCTTCCAAAAATAAGTCCAGAGTTTATGGGATTGTCTGTTTGTACACCCTCTGTGGCACGTGCAAGGTAAGCCCAGCACTTGCCAGAAATGTGAGGTATGAACCAAGCTAATACTTGAATGTAGACTAAATCTGGCGAGCCAGGAAGCCCAGGGATTTCAGCAGCCAGCACAGCGTGTCCCATCTGTCCCTGTGGAAGGGACCAGGGAGAGGCACCAGCCTCCATACCCACAGAAATGTTTTGACCGACTTAAAAAGACTTGGCATCACTCTGTGTGTGTTGGTGAGTAGGAATGCTGGCTCTACCTTCCTGCTGGTGCTATTTAAGAGAGTGTGTAGGCTTGCAATCTGCATCTGGTAAGGTCAGAGCGATCTCAGGCTGCAGCTCAGTCTCTGGTGCTGAGAGAGGTGAGGAGGATGCAGGCTGTGCAATTGTATCACTGGGGAAAAGGAAGGGAAAGGAGGCTGTGTGCTTAAAAATGTAAGAGATTTGAAGTTGGTTTATATGGGTCATTCAACGTTATTAAAAGTGGGTTTTAAGTGAGGGACCCTATCAGATAGAAGTAGGCACTGTATGACAGGATTGCAAACGTTCCTATGTACTTTGCCATGCGTTTTTTGTTTGGTTTTTGTTTTGTTTTAATCTCATCTGAGCAAAGTGAATATTAACAGTGAAAATGTTGGCTGAAAAGCTGTAGCTATATTTCTTATAGTTACTACCACACACTCCTTTTCTATCCTTTTATCGATGGTGTTAAGTTTTAGGGAGTAAAGAACTATTTTCATCTCCTTTGAAAACTCAGTGGTTTGTTGCTTCTAGGTCATAAATTCAGTATATGTTTTGAAATACTTTATGGAATGCATCAAAATGTGATTGGTCTTTGTGCTCAGAGGAAGAAATTTATGGATTCTTTACCAGGGCTAAAATTTTTTAGCTTGGTGTTTCATTAGCTGGGAAGACTGCAAAAGTAAACTATTCTGAAATCAATTTACGTACTCTAGCTCACAGCAATGAAACTGGTTTATCTTGTGCTGTATTTTAATTTTCCTACCAAAATTCCAAATTCTGTCAATGAAAGTTGTTGGAAAATAAAAATTAAAATGCGTTTCTCTCCTTGCTTCCCCTCAGCTTGTCTGCAGGCATGTTCAGGAACAGCTTGCTACCTGCTGTGCTCACACAGTCTCAGGGAGTCTCTGGTTTTGGTGAGCTGAATTACTGTATCTGTTATAATTGGGCATTTAACTCTGAAGGTGTTTATTATTATATCAGCTGAGAAAAAGCCAGTTGGAAATTACACCAGTGGGTGATTGTCTTCTGAAATCAACTGGTGGTCCATTCCATAGTGACCTGAGCTATCTCATACTGTAGAATCAGTTGTGGAATATTTTCTAGGTGTATATTAATATTTATTTTATACCTTGTATGGATGATGTTTGCATTTTCAAATTTAATATTTTCTGAAAAAGAGGAATAATTTTATGGCTGTCTTAACTGCAGAACAGTGTGGATCTTCACCTATTAAATAAATAAATAAATTTATTTTAAAATGTGTTGCATTCACTCCGAATTTCCCGCTGAAAGACCTGTATTGCAATTACAAGATAACTTTCCCAACAATACGGGTAAAGTGGATTGAATTTGAATGTAATAAAAATATACCAAAAATGTTAAGTCTGTAGGTTTTATTCTGGTGCATCAGGGTTAAAAGTCACCATTTCATAATGCTAAGTTCTGTATATGAATTTAGAGTATTCTTAATTAAATGAATCTGCAGGAAAACAAATCTCTAAACAACTGAATTATATGCTTTGTAATCGTACAGTGAAATAATTCTCACAAAACCAGCCTGTTCTCCAAATAGCAGATTGCAATAATTTTCCTCAAGTTTGAGAGAGCTGTAAAAATCCCTTTTGACAAATCCCGATTACTCTTGGCATCCAAAACTGCACGTGGATTCAGAGAGTTCTGTGGTGGCTCTCATTACGTCAGAGAAGAACTTGATGAAACAATAGCTACTCTGTTAGAGACCTGGATTGCTGTGAAATCTGTTCAGAGCAAATCTCCTGAACTGTTTAATAAAAAATAGGATTGTTGAAGGTTTGTTTTCAGCACTAAGGGAGCCATTGAGATGAAGATTCATATCGTTGCTCTCTGGCTCACTTGCGATCTGCTTCCCATGTGCAGAATTGACAGAAGGCTTTCTCTGACTGCCCTCTTTCCTTCCCTGCTTCAACAGTTTTTATTTAAAGTAAACCCAGTAATTTTTTTGCTGTCAAACAATCTATTTTCAGGACTGGAGCAATATTTTCACTAGAGAAGTTTTTCAGTCCAGGAAACGAGCCGTTTGCTTTCTCAGGAGCCCAGTGAAGCCTGGTGAGCTGTTGTGTTCTTCAAGATCCAGTTCTTCAACATAGCAGAGACTTGTTTGGTGCATGATGGGTCTGTCTGTCTGTCTGAGCTGGTCATGCTCTGTGACAAGAGATGCCCCAATGCATTTGGGGAAAAAAAAACCCCAACTTTTTCTTGTAGATGAAGCTGGTAGTTGTTATAAAATAATAAGTAATTCTGAGGCAGCAGGTAAAATGCCCTTGCAAAAATTTTCATTTCTAATGGATTAAATAATTAAAAATAAAGCATAGTCCTCATTTAGAGTGACACACTTCACAGGGATACATTAAAGCACTGCATAAATATCTTTTGGCATTGTGATAGTATCTGAGCCTCTGTCTTTCGAGTATTGCATCTATCCATATTTTCTGTGGAAGTTAGTACAAAAAATTGAGGTTGACTGATATAGTAGATACTGATTCAGAAACAAGTTTTGTAGGTGCTTTATGTGTGTTGTGCATTCTCTGCATAGACAGCACTGTTACTCTATGTCAGAGAGTCTTTTAAATATAGTTTGTAATACTAGCTGGCTAAATGCTTTGTGTTGTCTCCCTTTTTTATAAAACAAAACAAAAACCCCCGAACTGAAATTACAGAAGTATGTAACTTTAAATTGAAGGGAAAGCAAGTAAATTAAATGCCTGATGTTTTTTGGAGCCAAAAGTTTAAAATAAATGTTAGCAAATATATGGCATCAAAGTCCCTAACTTTTTTTACCCTTTCCATTTGCTTATTTGCTTAGTTAGCTGAAGTTTTGAAGAGTTTCCTCAAATGATAAATGTTTCCCTGAGGAACTTGAGTTGTGCTCTGCTAGTGTTTTTAATACAAAAATTTAAGTATTTTCTTTGGTAGATAGGCATAACTGTCTTTCAGATAGCTCTATACCCCATACACAGTGGCTGAGTTACTCAGCTCATCTTGGGGTGTACATTTTCAGCATCATCCAGATAATTTGTCCTAAAACCAAGTCCAGGTGCTTTACCTGGAGTGTGGTTCTCACTGCCTTAAGGGTTTGAACTTCCTACTGGAAATCTTTTTTCAATGAGCTATTTATGTAGAGGAGGCTTTATAATGTTATCAAAACATACTTGAAACTTTTCATTTGGTGCATTTTATTTATGGCTCCTCTTCCCACAAGAAGCTTTGTGAATTCCAAACTACTTGATATGCATTAACCTAATTGGATATTGTGTTTATCACGGTTGTTTGTGTTTATTTGGCTTTATTCAATGTATCGAGCATAAAAGCAATGAGATAGAGGTTTGTCTGGAATTTCTGCCTTTCAGCTATAGCTGCAGGAGCCCAGAGCTTGGCTGGGGTTAGCTGTCTGGGCAGGGATCACAGGTCAGTCCCATGGTGTAGCACGTGTCTGGATAATGGAGTGGGTTTCTCAGATAAGAGATCCTCGGGTAAGTCACAGAAAGAGTGTGTGCTGGATGTATAGTTATATAAGAAGCAGTAACTTCAAGTTGGAACATTGTCAGTGGACAATTCCTTGACTAGACAAGCTAAAGGACATTCTTAGTACAAAACGTCTCTTAGAAGTGTTTTTTGAAATTTATCTTGTTGCCTGTAAGTGACCTAGACAGATAGGACTCCTGCGGCAGTGCTAGCATGACTATTCCTGCTGCACATAGTTTCCACTGTGTCTTCTTGTTCTCAGGCTTGCTGAAACTTTCCTGTATTTTCTTCTGTCCAGATGGAAAATAAACTTTTTGGAAAATCTGAGGCAGTGGAAAAAGAATATAGAGTCTATATTAATTTTTAAATAAAGGACAAATAAAACTATCAGATCATTTCCTTTAAAAAGTATTGCATGTATTGAACTGCCATATGGTGTAAGCAGAGATTTGAAAGATGAAATATGAGATGGTGTAGAAAGTGATATGACTTCTAAATTTGAAGCTCAGTCTGTGCAATCAGTAACTGAAATCCCCATTATCTGCCTTCCACAAAGGTCAGAGCTTGGCAAATTATTTTTTAATTCAGGTCAGTTTCCTGATCCAGTGGGGAGCTTTATTGAAGAACTGTCAGGAGAACCGCTGGGTTGGTATGCACTGTTGCAGGCTCCAGAGCAATATAGGTGGGAAAAGTTAAATTTTAGTTTTGTAACAAATATTGTTACAATATTGTATCTTATGATCTTGCAACAGGATAGAGGATAACAAAAGAGTAGAAAGAATAAATTGGGATCTCTTTGTGCGTGAAGAATTTCAGGATTGTTGGCTACAAATACTACTTATACCTGCCACATTTGTATTAGTTGAAAATCATACAAATAATTTTGAGATCTTGCCAAGCAGGCAGGCTTACTTTCTATAGAGAAAATAATTCAGACTGAGCTTGTTGAATAAACTTCCAGAATTTCACAATAGTTTGATAAGGCTTTGCCATACTGTTGTGCATCAATTGCCAGAACTTAGTTGTCTTCTTATTTTAGTATGTTGAATGAGAGGCTCTTACAAACACGTGAACTGAAGTGGGGAGAGAGGTAGGTGGTTGTTTTTTATTTCTGAGCCCTGATCTCATGCTGTACTTTGGTGATGGATTCTTTTTTTTGTGGTTTTTTTTCACCTGCTATATGCAAAACCTTAAATTATAGTTTGTGGTGAAAGTTTCAGTCTACAAAGAGACTTGCTAAAGCTATCCAGTATGAATTTCAGTAAAGATAACATATAAATCTTGAGCAAGTACACTTAAATAATGTCTGTTATTGGAGCTTTGGAGTGCTAATGCTATTGCTGAATTGAACATAACTAATACGAAAATGGCTGTGGTAAAACTTCCACCTGTTATAAAAGGCCATGGGATTATCTTGGCATTTAGACACTTCCAGAAGTCAGAAATAGTTGGGCATGTCCTCTTGAGTTTGCAGGTCAGCAAGTACTTGTGTAAGTTTTGTTTCAAATAGCCATTAGAATTATCTCACCATTTGTGAAACCGTTGGGAGAGGATTTATTTATTTGAAATAGTGTGAAGTATTTTCTTTACTCATGATCCCAGGGAGACTCTATCTCTTCTTGATGATTGAATCAAAGCTATGTGCTTTCTTCTTCTTGAAGTTCTTTCAGAGGTACTGAAAGACAAAGTGAATTTTGTCTGCTCAGAAATCAGTACAACCAGAATGAGGAATCTTGTAAAACCTTAAAGTGTGTGCAAAAGCTTTGTTGGTCTCTTTGGGATGAGAGGAGTTAGTACTTTCTGTAGTACCTCTTCCAAAAAGGCAAAAAGTTAAGAATTACCATGTGTATAGACAATGCAATATTGTCTATAGACCTGCCAATATTGTCTGCTGAGAGGTCTTAATGTGAAATTTTCATAATCTCACCTGAAGGGAAGATTGAAGGTAGTTCTGGAGTAATATAAATTGTATTAAAATTTTTCTTGTAAGTCTAAAATTTTATTTTGCCTGAGAGACTGAGAATGCACAGGAGAGGATATGGAAAACTAAGTTTTTTTTTCCACAAGATGCAATTTTGAAAGGAAAGAGAGTAAATAGTTGCAAAGTAGCTCTCTATATGTTGATGCCCCTTGTGCTTTTTGCTGAAAGGCTCCTGACCCACGTTAGCCATAACCATGGTGTAAAGTGCATCTTCTAAAAATACACTGGGAAAACAGAGCACTTGGAGCAGCAGGAGCTGCCTGTTACTGGAAGCAGACTTTGGGAGGTGGAGTTGTGTATCATGTACAGATGATAAAAAAGCTTTAATAAGAGTAGGCAGTTTTTCTAAAACAGTCTGATAATTCGCGTATTGATTTTTGACTACTGACTTTATCTTTTATTTTAACTTTATCTCATAAGGAAGTATTTCTTAAAGGTAATTGCTGCAACTAACTTGTCCTTAACAGTGTCCTCATGTCATCTTCCTTTTTCTGGTCATCACAGGAACATTATGTAATAATAGTTCTTATTTACATGGAAGGCAGTACTTCCTACATTTTTAATGTGATATTTACCCATTTATGGGAAGTGTCTTTCACTCAGTTCTCTTCTTGGTTTGTATTTTCTTTTTTTTTTTTTTTTTTCCCTTTTTCTCTTTTCCCCCTCTCAAAAGAAAACAAGACTTTGGGATTAGCAAATTCTGTATAAAATCTTCTGCAATAAAAATTAATTACCATACAGGCGTGCATCTACAGAGAATCTAATTTTACAAAATAAGACATTCCAAGTATGTTTTAATAATATTACAGAGCTTTTTCTACATAAATAATATAGCTGTAATAATGCTGTACTGAAAATATTTGCACTGCTTAAGAATAGAGAGAAATCCTTGATGAGTGGTTAAATCTACCTTCTTGAAGAGAAAAATAAATGAATGGTTAGTTGTTTTGTTTTGGGGGCTTTTTTTTTTCCCGGAACTGTTTATTATGAAAAGTGGTGTGTTGCACGTCGTGAGCCAGTGTTCCTTGTCCCCAGCTTTGATCACCACTTAATAATAAAACAATATTGCGTGGAGCAATTGACGCAATTGCTTGTGGTTTATATTCTTTGGATTTTAACATCTAGCATGTTATGCTTGTGATCTCTTGCTTCAAGGTGTGGTTTTAGCCAGCTGGCTGAAACATCTAAGTATTAAATTACTCTTCTGTATCTTTTTATATTCTGGAGGATCTGTGGAGTTAAACTTAAACTTCTGCAGTGTTAAAGTAATGCTCGATTTTAAGAAATTAAATACAAAAATACCCATGTAAACAGTGGGGACTCAGACAAGAAAAAGTAGCTTCCAGAACTGGGATTCATATCACAAAGGCTAAAGCTTAATAGTGTTTAAAATAAATTTTGCAAGGAGCTAAAAATTTGGACTGCCTACTGTATGTAAAAATATACAATTAGTATGATATACATATAAATGTACACATAGACATATATCAAGTTTATATTTTTATAGCACTGCTAATCTGATAAAGGTAGAGAAGAGAGAAAGCTGTTTTGTGCCCAACTCTTATAAGGTGTCCTAGGAAATACTCAGCTCCTTTATGGTGTGTGGTACACTTTCCTTACCAAAGAGCTGAGGCGATTCTACTGAAAGATTAGGGGTGAATTCTGAGAAGAGCAGAGGAAGAGATCTCCTCCACAAGCCTCTTAAGGGTCAGTCAGTTTGGTCTGCTTCAAAGGAGAAGAACAGAAAAACACACAAAAAACCCCCATCAAACAAAAAAGAGGGAAAAGCACTGTAAAGGTAATGGAGTAATGGAGAGGTAATGCTCCATAACACAATGTTTGCATATAGTGTTTACTATCCTGCTTTTCCCTTGCTAGGCTTTCTTTCTCCTTTGCAACAGCATTCATTCCTGTCTGTAGGGAAAGAAAGTAGGACAGTAGCAAATTATGACCATAGCTATTTATTCCAGGTGCTTAAAGTGTCAGTTTAAATATAAAATACACTGTGTGAGTGCTCGTTCTGTTGTTTGGCATTTCCTTACATGGTTCTTCACTGTGGACTGTGCATCTTTTCTCCTTCTTTGTCTTGGGAAGTGCCTGTCCCCTGCAATTTTCCCTATTCCTAAGAGGCTGATGGCCTTCTTAATGGGAAGACAGAACCTGGAGCAGCAATTTGTTGCTGTCTTGATAAATTCATAGTCAAAGTTCACTAAAGCAAAATATTGGAAGGCGATCCTGATGAATGTGGGAAAAGAGCTGCTGAGTCTGGGAAATGTTTTGAAAGAGATGGGCAGTTAAGGAGCAGTTTTCCAGGGGTCTTTGTTGAAATTAGCTGGTGCATTCTTTCTTGTAATAATTCCTCTGTATTGTCTTAAACTGGTGTTGAAGTTGCAGTGAGTGAGAAATGCATCCATCTTTGCTGAATCTTCTCTTATAATCTTATTAAAAAAAAAGCCAACCTAATTTCTTCGTAGCTTCCACAGACCTCTGATTCGATACCTGTGAATAATATCCATCAGTCTTTTTTCACCTTGTTGCAAAACAAAACAGTGTGAAATTTATCAGATTTTTCTAAAGGTAAAATGTAAATGTAATGCATTGCTGGTAGCAATGAAGTAATTTTAATGTAATCTGAATAAGGATTGAAAGTAATATTGCATAAGATGCAAATTAGCATTCCAAGATTTTTTCATGTTTTTAATTGCTAAAAATCCTGACCGAATTCCTTTCCCAGTGTATTGCTGAAACATGACATAGATGTTATGCATTATGATGTTGTTTAGCAAGTAATCTCAAGATTATTATGTGAGATAATGTTAATGTGGTTGTTTGAAAGCAACTGAAATGAAGTTATGTCCAGTGATTAGGATAGTAAGCATTTGAAGTAATGCACATCCTTAATTTCATGTTTCAGAACATGTTTCAAGTTTAACCTTAGAACACAGTTCAGAGATGCCAATTAATTTTATTTACTGACGTGAAAAGTTTCTTTTTGAAGAACAAAGGTTAATGACCTATTTGTTGCTAATAGAAAAGATTGCCAGTATTAGAAAGCTTCCTTACCCACAATTTCAAGATAAAAATTTTACTTCATTAAAGAGGGAAATAGTATTAATTTCATCTATCTCAGTTTAGTGCAGGTAATTTTAAATAAATTTACCTGATATTTATTTTTATTAGTAAGATAGGTGAACAGTCTATCTTTAAATTGTTTATGGGGTTTTTGGGGTACATATTTATATACACATTAGAATTTTTGCTATTTGTATGTTAGCTTTGAAAAAGATCACTTCTGAATGTAAGCGATTTCTGTATAAGTAACATAATGATTCTGGTTATCTCAGCTTTTGGAGAGATGTGTGAGATGCTTTTCTAAGGTCATATATGGTTTTGTTAGTTTTTGAGAGACAGCAAACTCCTATATTCTAACTCTGGTTTCCTTAAAAAGTATTTTTCATTGCAAATGTGTGTGATCTGTATTTTATAATACTGTAAAACCTTTTTTTTTTCAGTCCCAGAAATCCTGGATAGAAAATACTTTCACGAAGAGGGAGTGTGTATATATTATACCAAGTTCAAAAGACCCCCACAGGTAAATGAGAAATGATGCAAGAACTCCTTGCTGCTCTTTAAAATTAAAAAAAGTACATTTTTTAATGAGTGTTGGACTGTTTTTCTCTATTAAATACTGTCTGGGGTTCGTGCTCTCATGACTGGACATTGTCACTCCGTGAATAGATTGGATTTTTTTTTTCTTTTTCTGCAACTACTTTGGCATTGCAGAAATCTCTCAAGAATGTTCCCCAGTTCCCTTTGCTGCTTCTTACCAGTCCTCCTACTGATGTCTATGATCTGTTTACAGTGAGTGGGGTGTGAAAAAGAAATTTCTGAAGTCAAAAAGTCTCATAGAGATATCTTCTACTAAAATTTAAGTGACATTGTGGATGTAGGGTGAAGTGTAAAAATAAATCTGACAGTGCAGGAAAAAGGGATGAGGGATTCATAGAAGAATAAAAAACTCCAAGAATTGTGGTGGGGAAAAAATTACAAAAAAGCTGAAGAAATACTTCCTTCTAGAGAAAACAGGTAAATGAGAACTGTTTGGATTGCATGTGGTGTGAAATAATCTTTCGTCCTTAAATTCTCAAAGGAAAAAAAAATTAGGCTGAAAAATGGGGAAATATGTTTCTAGAGGGGAGGCTGAGGCTAAGAATATTTTGCATATCTCACATGCTGTTTTTACCTTATCCTTAATTAGAGGTGTGAAATCCAGCAAGTTTGTGATAACTCCAGTATATATCTGCTTTCCTTTCACCAAGGTTATAGGTATAAATTAGGAGTTCCTAAAATGACTTCGTTTGATGTGCATAGTCACGACATTTGTGTCACAGATAAAATAAAGTCAAATCGAAAATAGATTTAAAATGGGTGATTTTAAGGCAGTTTTGTCTCCCCAAAGTGTTTACTATTGTAAGTATGGATTTCAGATCACCTTTTTAAGATTCATATATGAAGAAGCTGAGAAATCTGAGGTTGAAAAAACTTCTATTTCACTCTTTTCCATGAAAAACACTTATAAATCTCTTTTGTTATGTTGGGGCAGATTACTATTTTTCATCTAAGAACTTCGTTTTTAAACAGAAAAAGAACTAAGCACTGTAGAATTTTTAAATTATTGTAAATAATTCACTACATTCCTTGAAACCATGTGACATGAGAAGCTTTTAGAATTTATAGCCATGATTGCAGCCCATGGAAAATTTGCAAATGCAAACAAAGTAATTAGGAAGCTGTTAAAATTTCCAGTGCATTTAACAAGGAACAGAATGGTCTTCAACACTTGCCCTTTCAGTTTAACCTATTTGTAGCTTACAATGGACTTTACAACTTTCCCACCACATTTTGTCCTTCAGTTTCTAAGAATGGCCTACTGTTGTTGGTGAATTGCTCACTGTTGTTTGTAAATTATGTGTGAAGTTTAGTCATATCTTTAAATATTTCCTACAGATGCCTTCCAGGATGTCAGATTTGTCAGCAACTTGTCAGGTAAAAGTTCTTTGTAATTACAATATTTATGACTATTTTCCCATTAAATAAGTGCTTTCATAATAGGATTTTCAAAAGTTTTGATCAATGTTATGAATGACAAGTTGGTGAAAGGTTAGATATAAAATAAATATAACTAATGTTTAAAGAACTGTCTGCAATATGTAGGTCACAGATTTATAAATGTTATATAAATTACTTGGCTTCAAAGAAGCAATTTCTCCTGGCCTTGCTACCTTAGTGAGCTTCAATATTTTGCATAGTAATGCATATTGCAATTAACTATTGCTGTAAATATTTATGACAACAAGGCTTGCTCTGGAAAAGAGGTTTATTTAATGTCTAGAATCTTGGCTTTCTAAATCTCACCTATTGCTGTTATCAGTAAAGGAAGTTCTTTTGTCTTACAACTAGTATTTACTGAAGTGTTCTCGATGCTCTGGCTGGTGCAGGTGCTGCTGTGGCCGCTTGGTCAGACAACATGCTTGTTTCACTGCCAGCCTGGCTATGAAATACTCCGATGTGAAGCTGGGTGAAAACTATAATCAGGAAATAGAAGAGTGGTCAGTGGAAAAACACACAGAACAGACCTCTACTGATGCTTTCGGTGTCATCAACTTCCAAGGTGGCTCTCATTCTTACAGGGCTAAGGCATGTATGATGTTTTGTTGTCTTTTTTCTCCTACCCTAACCATGTTGGGGCTGAATGCTTCATTTAACTTCTGAAACTGAAGACTGAAAATCTTAACACCCCTATTGTGACAAACCAGTGCCCTCTTCTATTCTAGCATTTTTGTTGTGATTTGAATTCTTTCTGATTTCCATTGGTAAAAGATTTTTAGTTGTGGTAGAAATTATTTAAAGCTTATGCAGTTACAGGCTACAAGGAGTTCTTCTACAGTGTGACTCCTGTGGTCAAACTGGAGTGCTTGAGTGAGGGAGCTGTGTTCTTTAGCAGCTGGCACAACCCCCAAGGACAGTCCAATGCTCCAGGTCACATTGTCTCTGTGATGGGAAGGGCCCTTAGCACGGTTCTTTCATGTTCATAATAGCAGTGTATGACTTCCTTTGTACTTAGTGTAGCTTAAAATTGCTGTGAATCCTTTTCTAGGAGCACACAAACAGCAAGCTGCCCACATTCATTTCTGCTTCCTTCTGCAGAGTGCAAGTGGGGTTGCTCAAACCAGTTTAATGGAGTAGTGGTGTGTTTTTTATTGAGAACTTGATTCAGGAAGGGTTCAATTTCTGCCCACTGTCCCCATCTCTATTCAATAGCTCACACTAAAGATGTGACAGCACTGTAGCTGATCAAGCATCTACTTAATCTTATGCTGTTAAACGTAGCAAGTTAAAAAGCTACCAGTTTTGAATTTTTCAATTAAAAATGTAGGTCTCCTTCCCACCAGGAACAGGAAAGGAAAACCAAGCAACTGTAAAACTCTTTGCAGGGGACATGAAAGCCTCTCCCAGTAGATGGCAGAGCTTTTACAAATACTTCTGAATTTCATCTAATTTAAAGATCATCCAGTGCTTTCATAGAGTAATTTTTCTAGGTCACTGTGGCAGTAGGATGGAATACCATGATCTCTCTGTAGTCATTTCCTTTCCAGAACTTCCTTTCAAAACTGTCATGTCCTGGACTGTGGTGGATATAAAGGAAGCTTGTTCTTTTATTGCATCTGCTGTGTTTTGAGAAAGTTAATTACATTCTCCATAGCCAGGATTAGGATAATATATCCTGAAATACGTCCTGGTTCTTCTTTTTAACACATTTGAACCTTTTAACTCTCTTCTTGTGCCTGCAGTATGTGCGATTGTCATACGACACTAAGCCTGAAGCTATTCTGCAGCTTATGCTTAAAGAATGGCAGATGGAGTTGCCAAAGCTTGTTATATCTGTACATGGGGGCATGCAGAAATTTGAACTTCACCCACGCATCAAACAGTTGCTTGGCAAAGGTCTTATCAAAGCTGCAGTAACCACAGGAGCCTGGATTATAACTGGAGGAGTGAATACAGGTAAGGAGCTACCAATGAATGTGCCTGATTACCTTGACTGTAGTTTTATAAGAACCAAAAGATTTAATGGATGCATTGCTTCATCCTAAAACAAAGTAAATTTGAGTGTGTAGGGTCAAGTGAAATTAAAATAATACATTTTGAACATGTGTATTTGAAAGTGGGCTGCTGTTTCATCTTGCCAAGAGAAATAACATATGGGGGTTGGGTTTTGTGCTTGGTTTTGTGTAGTTGTTTGGTTTCTGGGTTTTGTTTTTGAAATGAAGAAAAGTTTAATGTGATTCAAAAGAAGTACAGTAATGTGCTGGAAACTATTTAGTTCTTACTAGGCTGATACTTGTTTTGTTGAATTAATTTGTTTCCTTCTAGTAGATGTAGCATGGTGCTTTTTCTTTGGTAGCGTGTCAGTAAGTTCCCAGATCCTTAAAATTACCTAAATAAAAGAGTTAAAGGTCCAGTGACCTAAATAAACAGTTGTATTTCTTAGTGAGATGTAGCATTCAGTGCATTGGAATCTCTTTATATACAAACAGGTGTTGCAAAGCACGTTGGTGATGCTCTAAGAGAACACGCTTCCAGATCATCTCGAAAGATTTGCACTATAGGGATTGCTCCGTGGGGAGTGATTGAAAACAGAAACGACCTTGTTGGAAGAGATGTAAGGATGAATTACCTCATTGGAATAACAATTTGCCTGATTTACTTTTGACACATCTGCTCAAGCATGTTTTTCCCTTGCTTTGCATCACTGGAATACTTGCTTTACTGTGAAGATACACTGACATCTGTGACTTAGGCAAGATCATTACTGTAAACAAGTTGCAAAATGCAAATGTGCTACAGGCGGAGCTTGTTCTCAAGTATTTGATCCTCCCCCCAACCCCGCCCTGATATTATTGCATCAGTTTTAAAAGATGCTAAAATATTACAGAAAATTCACATTTAGAGAGGTTAATCAGTTGAAAAATTTTGATTTGGAGTCTTCAGTGCTACTATTTGCCAGAGAAGTCACAAATTTTCCCCTGAGATGCCTTTTCAAGGATCTTTTGTCTGTTACCCTTTGGAACAGCATCATCTAGTGATATACTTATCTGCTTCCCCACCCAAAGTTAAGAGCTACAGCTGTTGGTGTATCCTGATCCATGGCATGCTTCTATGTGTCAGTGCTTCTTGTTCAGCCACCAGTTCTTGTGTTTAGTTAAGTTTCACAGAAACAAGTGTGAATCTTAGCAAGTAAAAGACATTGTTGTGTGCTTACACTTAGGTGGTTGCTCCATATCAGACCTTGTTAAATCCATTAAGTAAACTAAACGTCCTAAATAACCTCCATTCCCATTTCATTCTGGTGGATGATGGAACAGTTGGAAAGTATGGAGCAGAAGTTAAACTGCGAAGAGAACTGGAAAAAACGATTAATTTGCAACGCATCCATGCAAGTAAGTTTATTCTGCTGCCTGAGGGCTGTTACTGTGTCTTAATGAAAAAGGTGCTTGCACCAAACATCTGAATGACAAAAGAAAAAAATGAAAACTTTTGTTTATACTTCAAGTCTAAAATTGTAAATTTCAACGGTTGCTCTGGACCCTCATTGTTGCTGGCAGATTTGTGATTTCTCTGGGACCACAGAGGAATCCTTTTTGAATAAAGTTATCTATTTACTTTGGTAGAACAAATGTAAGTCATTTTAGGTCTTGGTGTGTTGTCAGACCTTATTGTTCTGATTGATTAATAGTTTTGACACTGATCACTTGCAGTTTCACAGTTTGCAGTTTGGTGTTTTCCCAAAAGTGGAGCAACACATGTATCTTGACTCTTGTAGGAAAGCTTTTGCAATATTTGCCATCAATAGAGAGTTTCCATGTACCTGTTTTCAAACTGTATGTGTGTTGTCACCTTTGGAAAGTGTTTGGGGGAAGTTAAAAGAGGAGTTCAATAAAGAAAAATTCTTCAGTTTTCTGCATTAGTTCATGAATATTTCTGTGAAGAATCTCTTCTGTTTTATAGACTGCGTCCTGTTGTATTTACCAGCTTGGTGGTGCTGGTGTCCCAGCCCAGAATACAGAGTGCTTGAAATCTTGCATTACCAACAGTTAATGTCTGGCAGGCAGCATTTTAATAAATCAAGTTTGTCCCTTCTATTGAATCAAAATTAAATATGTAAAATGACCTTTGCATTTGCGATACACTTACAACATTGTCTGAGTTTTGTTACTTATTTGCAATTTTACAGGAATTGGCCAAGGTGTGCCTGTGGTGGCACTTGTGTTTGAAGGTGGCCCCAATGTCATCCTGACAGTTCTAGACTTCCTTCAGGAGAGCCCTCCAGTGCCCGTGGTGGTGTGTGAAGGAACTGGCAGAGCTGCAGACATCCTAGCCTATGTTCACAAGCAAACAGAGGAGGGGGGGTAAGTGCCAGCAGAGCCAGACTGTCACAGCACCACAGAATGGGTCAGGTTGGAAGAGACCACAGTGCATCCCAGAGCACACCGCACAGGGTTGTGTTCAGACAGTTCTTGTCACACACAGATGCATGACAAGATGTATAGAAGCATGGCATCTATGTATGTCTGTCATCCACAGTTGAGTTTTGAGGTGATTTCTTTATGAATCTGTAGAGGGGCTGCCTCAGAACCTT
Source organism: Entomyzon cyanotis (assembly GCA_024500445.1). NCBI lineage: Eukaryota > Metazoa > Chordata > Aves > Passeriformes > Meliphagidae > Entomyzon > Entomyzon cyanotis. Next base: position 10,520,757 of record JAKEPQ010001010.1, read on the forward strand.
GGGAGGCAGGGGTAAACCAGACAGCTTTGTCCAGGGTTAGATCTGAATTGGGTCTTATTCAGAGCAGTGACTACTTTTGTGTCAAAATCTTTTGGTTGAGAATATCTCAGAACTCAATATGGGAAATAAAGGGAGAGAGACTTGAGTTACATTTAGGAGGCAGTAGTAGAAAATTGTAGGTTAGGTAACCTGTAGTTCTTCCTAAAGGTTACCTAAGGTTTTGCCACAGCAACAGTAATAAGCTTATAGATAGCAGGACTTTGAATGGACATGTTGGAACTAATTAAATGCATTGTTGTTCTTACTGTTCATCTAGAAGAATTGTTTTCCTCTTTGTTTGTTTCAATCTCAGGAATGTTCCTGAGGGTGCTGAGCCTGAAATCATTTCAACCATCAAAAAGACATTTAACTTTGGTCAAAGTGAAGCAGTTCATTTGTTTCAGACACTGCTGGAATGCATGAAAAAAAAAGAACTTGTAAGTAGATCTTGCCATAAAATTTTCTATGCAAGGTGCAACATTTGTGGATATATTATATGATTTTTTTCTTTCTTTTTTTGGATCTTTTAGTTATGACTACTAATAAAGGTATGTTATCACTGTGTGCTTAAAGTAAAACCACTTTATAGAGGTTATATGTAGCCTGAATTCGGGGACTGATGTCTCATTTGGACATCACATTATGCTGTTCTGAGATATAAAATTACCATATTTAACTAACCATGTTTGCTGGCAGGGTAATTTCATAATCTGTAATGAACTGGAGAGATAAACAGGATACTGTGTTATAGACAGCAGTGAATTGTAATCATAGGAGGAAAAGAAGTTCAAATTAATTGAAGATACGCACTTAGGAAAGCAAAACAGAATGCACACTAAAAGTTTAAATTGAGCATACACAGGCCTCAAATTGCATTGAAGACAAGGTGTCTTTTTTGTCAGTAATTGAAATAGATTCAAAAGACTAGAACTAATCACCTTTGCCTGAAAATAACTTTCAAATATTTTTTCCCCATTTTGCTCTTTTGGACAGATTACAGTTTTTCATATTGGGTCAGATGAACATCAGGACATTGATGTTGCAATACTTACGGCATTGTTAAAAGGTGAGACTTAATTTTAAGATCATTTGTAGCCCCCAGCTATTATTGTTCAGTGTTTTATGTGGTGGATTTTTTTATAAAATACCAGTAGGAATCTTTAGTTTTTAAACAAATAAGTTCATTACATGTTCTTGCTGTATAATACCATTATGTGACATAAAAACCAAAATATCCTGCATAACTTTGTAGTGGGTTGCTTGATTAGGCCTTTTTAGGAAGCAAGAATGTTTATTATCTTGTATTATAATTGATTTTAAATTTTCTTCATTGTGTTTGCTTCTTAAGGCACGAATGCATCTGCCTTTGACCAGCTTGTTCTTACACTTGCATGGGACAGAGTTGACATTGCCAAAAACCACGTTTTTGTTTATGGGCAACAATGGCTGGTATGTAATAGTCTGGATTAAACAGACTGATCATTTCTAATAGAGAGAAGCACAATTTACTGTAAAGAATTAATCTTTTGTAGAGAGAGACTATAGAATACTGACACATTTATTTTGAGACAGTAATTTGTGTGTACTGCATAGTCTAACAGCTGTTTTGTTATGTATTTGAAAATGATCCAAAACTTTCAGAAATGTGCTAACTGTTCTGAGCAACTAGCAGAGAAAATACATTACTAAAGGTGGAAGCTGAATTCATGTTAGTCAGATGCTCTTTTTTCTTTACAGTTGCATGGTCCTAGAAAGTTGTTAAGAAGCATCTAGTAAAATGCACTACTGGAGCAGTGCACTGTCTTTTGAGGGAGGCACAAAATGTCCATTTCTTGTAGTTAGAAAATGAGTTTAAGAACTACCTGGTGGCTCTTGCCTTTTCCCCATATTACTGTAAAAATAAAACCCAAGCTTATTGAGTGTGCAGTGAGAAATACATACTGTGTAAGACTTACTGGTTGCCATGATGGTTCTCACCATTTGTCTTTGAAGCAAATTGTGCTTTAGATGTTTTATACCTTTGTTTTATCCAATATCAACCTATGAGAGCAGCATTACTATGTTAGACCAAATGTCTCCTTAGTCCCATGTACAGTCTCAGTAGGCAATATCTGTGGAACAGTTTAATTCTTCAGGGTATTCTCTCATCCTGTAGTTGTGTGAAGTTCAGGGGATATTCTGAACCAAGGGTGACATCTGTATAGACACGTAAGGTTTTTACAGCTCTGTAAATAAAGAGGATTGATATATTCTCTGGGTACACTTTTTTTACTGGCTCTCTCCAGGCTCTCCCTTGTTGATTATTTGTTGCAGGTTGGCTCCCTGGAACAGGCGATGTTGGATGCCCTTGTGATGGACAGAGTTGCATTTGTGAAACTTCTGATTGAAAATGGAGTCAGCATGCACAAATTTCTTACAATTCCCAGGCTGGAAGAACTTTATAACACAGTAAGGAAATTATTGCCTTTTCAGCTACTTTTAGAACAGTTTTTTAGTTGCTCAGGCTGTTGTATCCTGGGTCATGTGCAGCAGTCTGAAGGTTGTGGGGTGTTGGTAGGGAAAGCTCCTGTGCTTGAGGTTAGAGTTGGGAAGTGGATGCTGTTGGCTGCTGTGTGCTGCCCCAGCAGCACCAGAATTGTCTGTCAGCAGGGTTTGATGGTGCAGATAGACAATAAAGGGAAGATTGCAGCTCTGTTGTGGACACATGAAGTATGTAAACTACAGTGGGGACGAGAATGAGAGAAAGTCACGTGGGTGAAACTTGTGCACAGACTATAAGGTCTGTAGGGCTTCATAGGATGGATTCTGTCTATAGCAGTTAACATCTCATAGTTCTAAAAATAGTTTGATTTGTCAATCTGCATAGTTGTAATTATTACTTAGAAAAATTTTGTTGCTGTAGGTGTTGATCTAAGAATTTCAAGGTAATTTTGATAACAGTTAAACATCCAACAAAGACAGAACAAAGAACCTTCCACCAAAAATTAGCTAATGTGAGTAGTGCACAAGTATGGCTTAGGTTTGTGTCAAGTCTCATTTTCTGCTTTTGACAAAAAAAGAACGAATTCTTCAGCTAATAAATCTCTATTAAAAACCTTCTTGAGAAGTTTATTATATTTATTAATATTATATTATATTTCTATATTTTTAATTATTTTCTAAAATTAACCTCTTACAGTGTTGCCATTGCACATTAATTTCTCATTCCAAGTTTTTCCCTTCTCTTTTTATACAGAAACAAGGCCCTACTAACCCAACACTCTTCCATCTTGTTCGGGACGTGAAACAGGTATGCTGTAAATGAAAAATCTGTCAAACTAGCAAAGCTAGGTTATTGTTAATTTCTTGTATTTGGCTATCAGGTTGATCTGAAGTTTATTAATTAAGGTTTTTTGTCAGTATTAAGCCACCTCTGCAGACATTTTGGTAGTTTGTAACACTTCTATCGTATGCTTGGTGCCCTGCTGCCTAAAAGATGTTAAACCCAAAGGGTGCTGTCTTTCATCTTTCTTTTGATTATTTTCCTTCTTGGAGGGTTTGAAAGCTGATGCTCGCCGCATGGAATAATTTTTGACTGTTAAAACAATAGACAAAAAACCCCAGTGCCTCCCCCACCAGTGGAATGAGTATCTGTCCTGTTAGGGGAGTCAAATAGAAAAGAAGGGTCTGTCTTTGAAAGTAATAACTGTTGGGCCACTTAGATGCTTTTTGGGTTTTGTGTTGAAAGGTTATTTATCATGAAAGGCTTTTTAAAAAATTATTATTTAGAGCTTTGGCAGAACATGTAGAAACACTCTAAACAAGTTTAATATTATACCTTGAAAAACTAAAATACTTTTGTTTTCCTAGGGAAATCTTCCTCCGGGATATAAAATCAACCTGATTGATGTGGGACTGGTTATTGAATATCTGATGGGAGGAACCTACAGATGCACCTATACAAGGAAACGCTTCAGAGCGATCTACAACAGTCTCAGCGGGAACAATCGGGTATGTGCACTTCGGTACCCTGCAGGACATTTGTTCTCAATTAAAAACCCCAAAGCTTTGTGTGTTGTAGAATAATTGATGTTGTTTTGTTCTTCTTGTCAATGGACTGGTTCATTTAAATGCAGTAGTAAGGGTGAAGAGGTCAGCTGAGAACTGTCTTGGGATTGAGGGCAAAGGACAGGTTTTGTTCTCCTCATCCTTAATCTCTCATATCCTAATTCCTTCTCTGTGATTCCCTTATTTCCTGCTCATAGGGGAAGAATGGACACTACACATGCAGATTCAGTAGGGCTTGGGATGCAGGTATTTTAGCTTCTTGTGCAAGCTGCACTAACCAAAAAGTGTAAATGCCTATTTAGTGACTTCTTAAAAGTAATGAAAACAAGCAAGAAACCATGTTAAATATCCAGTGAAAATTGTGGTTGTGCTGTTGTCTAAGTTCATCAATGTTTCAGTAACCAAGCCCCTTCTCCTCGTTACAGAGATCTGGGCGAAATCCTTCAAGTACTACTCCTCAGATGTGTAAAAGCCATGAGTCTTTTGGTAACAGGGCAGACAAGAAAGAAAAAATGCGTCATAATCATTTCATCAAAACAGCGCAGCCGTACAAACCAAAGGTAGGGCTGGTGAGGGGAGCACACTGGGGTTTATTTCAGGTAGCTAAGAGTGGGGAGCCTGCTGGAAATCCAAGTGCCACTGCAGTGTGAGTAGCAGCAATTGCATTGACTTTGGTAAAGCTGGAATGTCAGCCTTGCTTTTGTACTTGTTTCTAAACTGCAGCTTTTTTACAAGATTCTGTAAAGGGTGTTTCTGTATAGTAGTCTTGTGCATAAGCTTTGATTTGTTAGGGACCAAAAAGCTTATCTTTGACACAGTTCTAGTAATGAGGGTGGGACTCACATGGCTTTGTAGATGGAGCAAGATTATTACTACTATAAGCAGTTTCTATGAATTTCTTCATTTGTATGTAGGTATATTAGTTACTGCTTTTCTTTGATCTATAATTCAAATTAATTCAGTCTCACAGTTATTAAAATGAATTGGGCTCAACTGAAGTTTTTGAACAAAAGTTCCAGGTGCTTTTCAAGTCTTCAGAAATTCTTTTTTCTTTTTATAATTATTTATAATTTGGTATTGGATCACTCAGCATTTTATTTCAAGTCGCGTAATGACCAAGTATAGAGACTTAAAACTGTGGCTTTCTGGGTTTATTTTAAAGATTGACACTGGTGCAGAAGAGGGAAAAAAGAAAAGAACCAAAGATGAAATAGTTGACATAGATGATCCTGAAACAAGACGTTTTGCTTATCCTCTGAACGAGCTGTTGCTGTGGGCAGTGCTGATGAAGAGGCAGAAAATGGCCCTTTTCTTCTGGCAGCATGGCGAGGAGTCCATGGCCAAAGCTTTGGTGGCTTGCAAAGTCTATCGTTCCATGGCATACGAGGCGAAACAAAGTGACCTTGTGGATGATACTTCAGAAGAACTGAAACAGTATTCCAAGTAAATATATATTGTTTAAAATATGTTCTTGATATCTGCAATAAAAGTAATGGACTGCATATGAACAAAACACAAATTGTTCTGTTAGCATACTTGAAGACAATTCTTTTGCAAAATAAGGATTTGGTGGAAGACTAGGAGCAGCTTTATATTAGATATTGCTCTCTCTTGAGGGCTGTTAAAAGTCTTGATTTATAATTAAATTAAAAGGACACTGAATGTGCCATTTACTTCTGTGTAATTTCTGTGCATATTTTAATAGCTGTTTGTAGCATGCATATGTTTTTAATAGAAGTCACAGATGGATGTGTTGTAGTTACAAATTACAGTGTATCCTTACAGAAGGGACAAGTAATAATCCTTTCAAGTTGTGCTATTGAGAATTTGATTGTACAAGAAAACTCACTCTAAACTAATTTCTATAGATACGATATTTTGTTTTGTTGGTTTTTTTCTTCCTTTTAGCGAGTTTGGTCAGCTGGCAGTTGAACTTTTAGAGCAGTCCTTCCGGCAAGATGAAACTATGGCAATGAAATTACTGACTTACGAGCTGAAAAACTGGAGCAACTCCACTTGTCTGAAGCTGGCAGTGTCATCGAGGCTCCGTCCCTTTGTAGCACACACTTGTACCCAGATGTTGTTATCAGATATGTGGATGGGAAGGCTGAACATGAGGAAGAATTCATGGTACAAAGTAAGCACTGTCACAGCTTGTTGGTGTAAAAAGGGTCAGTGGAGTTTGTGTTTAAAGGGAAGGAAAGTGTGTGTTTAAATGCTGTTAGCATAAAGCTTTCACAACTATAGCTTTCATTAATAAATCCTGTAAACCAGTCTCCTATAACATAATCAAAACTGGAAGTATTTGTTGTAAACTCTTCTTTTGACACTTTATTATCTTTTCAAATAAGGTACAGAAATATAGAAGGCAAAAACCAGGCAAGTAGCCTTTAATCAGAGGCTTAAAGAGATCATGTGAATACTAATCCACTACTAAAAACATAGTAGTAACAAACCTTAACAGATGGAAAACCTGTTGTAAGACTGTAGTTTCATGCATTTTGGCTTTTTACAGGTAGCACATAAGACTTGGTGTAAAAAAGCTTTGTGAACATCCTATTTTGGAGGAACTGAGCAAAAGCAGGGCACAGAGCAAAACAAGGGCAGGCAAATTGGGGACGGGTTTTCCAATGGTGCCCTTTGTGTAATAGAGATATAGATCAGTTATGATCAAGATAGAGATAATTGATACCGATCAACTGAACCAAAATGGGAGTTGCATATTTCTTAGAGGTGGTGTACCAAAACCTAATTGTTGCTAGAAGTATAATGAAATAAAACCTTCCTACAAAATACCTACAAGCATCATTTAACTTGTGACCTACTAAAATCCTCTTTAGTAACTGATTAACTGTTTTCCTGCTTGCTTTGTAACAGGCTAATGACAGTAAATAGCTTTCACTTTCTCTCTTCTTCTATGCCTTAGCTCATTTTTCTACCATAAATTGAAAAAAACTCCCTGAAACAAAACATACACCACTCCCCTCTCCCCCAACAAACCACAACCTTGTCTATGCTTTTAAACTACACTGTAACAACACACGTCTCCAGAGTTTCTGGGAGTGGATTAAATAACAGAGTGTGAACAGAACATCTCTGTCTTCAGGCTTGGAGTTAATTATTTCTAGTAGCTTTTAATTTTGGAATTTGTTTGTTTTTCCCATTTTCTATGTCTTCAAGTCAAGAAACATTCTGTATATGTGATCCTACACTCTTAAGTGTATATACAAGTAATAACTAAATATTTTCTACATTTTTCCCCCTCAATAACAAGCAAGTGTAATTTAAATAATATATTTTCAGAGGCTATTCTCTGTTGGTGTATTCTGATGCTTTAATGTAGTTGTGAACGATTTGCGCTTAGTCTTCCTCTTTTCCAGGTGATACTGAGTATTCTACTCCCTCCTGCTATACTGCTGTTGGAATATAAGACCAAGGCTGAAATGTCACATATTCCTCAGTCTCAAGATGCACATCAAATGGCAATGGATGACAGCGAAAACAACTTCCAGGCTGCAGCAGATGAAATACCTATGGTAACATGGGGCAGGGGGAGATATTAAAAACAATATTCCTGACATAAATAACTACGTTTTTAAGTCAAAGCAGAAGTGAAAGTGAGTGCCAAAAAGCATGTATTTTTGTGTGGAAAGTTAACAGTCCTTTTATTTTAGGAGGTTTTTAAAGAAGTGAGGATCTTGGACAGTACTTTTGAAAAGCATGACATGGAGACTCCAGCAAAACCTAAAAGACTCCCAATTACACAGAAGTTTTATGCATTTTATCATGCTCCAATTGTGAAGTTTTGGTTTAATACGGTGAGTTTTTCCCTGTGTACTGTGTACTTTATTTGGAAATGCAACATAGATTTTTGGGTTCTTTTCCCAACATTTAGCTCTAACTGAATGAAATGTTAAGCACTTCCAAAAAAACCAAACAAAACCCCCCTTACCTTGCTAAGCTGGAAGTGAGAAATACTTGATTTTGTAAAACTGCATATGCACATGCTGTGCCCTGTGGTTGGGGTTTTTTTATTCTGTTCTGAGTAATTAATTTCATCAGTTGCTAGCAGGAGTTCTATAACCATTTATTAGTCTGGAGTGTTCCTGCACAGCTTCGTTTCAATCACTGTAATAGAAATGTCAGAAGTTGTACTAAAGGAAAAGAACTGTAATCAGAGCAAAGCTTTGGTAACAATAAATAGCTCATTACAGCTATTTTTCCTTTTGTAAGATGAAAATGTTTGTATCCCCTTATAAATAATAACTTGTCTGCGTAGAGGGGTAAATGTAGTCCTGTAATCCTACTAGAAGCTTTTATTGTATACCACATCAAAAGATTCCATGCACAACTATAAAGGATCCTTCAGTAATTATATGTATATGTTTTATTTGGTTTTCTAGTTGGCATACTTAGGATTCCTCATGCTCTACACATTTGTGGTTCTTGTAAAAATGGAAGAATTGCCATCTGTTCAGGAGTGGATTGTTATTGCTTACATTTTCACATCAGCAATTGAGAAAATTCGTGAGGTATGCCTGTAACAATCTGGGATTTTAGCCTGTCTTTGTCAGTTAAAACAGTATGCTTTAAACTACTATTCTATAAACAAGAAAACCTAAGAAACGTCAAGCATCAGAGTACATGACCTCTATCTCAAACCTTGTTATAGGCTGCTAGATGGAGGCCTTGTAAAACAAGGTAGGTAAAATGTGTTTTTATTTGTCAGTCAGACTCTACCACTGTGCAATGACCAAGATATCAAAACAAACCAAAAAAAAACCTCACTGAGACAGGAGAGCCATCATAACTACAACATTCCTGGTCAGCAAGAGACTTCACGAAAGTTCTGTAATAATTTTTAAATGGGAAAAATTAAGTTAGTTCCTTAACCTGCTTCCTCAGGCTCAACTGAAGGGGCAGATAGGGCTCATTTTTGTCACAATGACTCCCTCAAAGAAATAAAAACGTCATCTAGACCCGCTAAACTGAAAATTCCTTAATAAATTGTTTAGACAGAGCAAAGCATACACCCTCCTTTCCTTGTTGTGAAGCTGACACAGTTAAACACTGGTTTTGATTCCTCAGCATTTAAGAGTTATCCATTTGAGCAGCTATTTTATTTTTGCAAGCATAAAAATGCTAGTGATTCATGTTTTACTGTTGGTCCCAGTGCAATAAAAATGAGCTGTCCTGACCTTCATTTCTTTTACAGATTTTTATGTCAGAGGCTGGGAAGATTAATCAGAAGATCAAAGTGTGGTTCAGTGATTACTTCAATATCAGTGACACAGTTGCCATAGTCACTTTCTTCATTGGGTTTGCGTTAAGATTTGGAGCCAAGGGGAATTTTGGAGAAAACACTTACAGAGAAAATTACGTCTTTGTTGCTGGAAGAATAACTTACTGTCTCAATATAATTTTTTGGTATGTGCGATTACTGGATTTTCTAGCTGTAAATCAACAGGCTGGCCCTTATGTTATGATGATTGGGAAAATGGTAAGTACTATATTACTAATTTTTTTTTTTTTTTTTCCCAACTGCATTCATTTACAACTTCTCTCATAGTTTTATTTAGTAAGAAGTTTCTTATCCTGCTGTAATAGGATAACAATTTGGTGTGCCGAGTTAGCTGGCTGGAATATAACTTGAAGTGTTTCAAAACGAGCTATGATTAGAAGGCTTCCTTTATGGAGCTGTCTCTGTCACATCAATGTAAAAATATGGCAAATCTTCCTTCTCTGGCCTGTTTTTTTCTCAGATGTCAGAGACGTAAATGAAAATGATGAAGCCTTGTCTTGATTCAGCTGGCATTGCTTCCCATTTGGGTCTGAGATTTATAGATTTTTGTGCACTTTAGGTCAAAACTTTTAACTTGTTTTGTGTCCTAAAGCATGGTTTTGTGTCCTAACCTTCATGGTTTTGTGCTATAGAAGACTGGGAATAGATTGTGGTTAATCTAATCTCACACAAAAATATTTAAATTGTTTAAACTTAAAATTAAATAATCTAGCTCTACTGTCAGTTGCTATTCTAAATGTTAAAAAACATTTTAAGGCTTGAGAGCTGTATATATGAATGTGGAGGGGGCTTTTGTGTTTCTTTCCTCTATAAAATGGTTTCTACAAAACTGATCCCTGTTACTCCTTAAAAATGAGGGCATCAAGTTGCTCATTTCTCACTTTGATTTCTTGCAAGAGGCATAGGTTTTGTGTTCCTGCTCTTGGAAGACTACCTCTGGGTTTTGTGCAGCTGTTGAGTACATTTAGGAAAAAATATTTCTCTTTGTCAGCTGCTCCTCGTGTACATAATGAGATTGAAGTTGAAAGGGTCAGTTGCCTTTGGCCAAGGATACTAAATACATCATAAGAAAAGACACTATTGGAAAAAACCTGATAGTTTTGGGGTTTTTTAACAGGACTTATTATTTATCAAAATTTTCTGAATGAAATATTCATGTCCTGGACTCTGTTCCTTATATATAATACATAGAAATGTGTCAAGTGTACACTGTCACTGTAAAAGTTTTAAAGTTGTGAAATTACAATTATGATCTCATGGATTAACTGACTTTTTTGTGTTGATAGGTGGCCAACATGTTTTACATTGTGGTGATTATGGCGCTTGTGCTACTTAGTTTTGGTGTTCCCAGGAAGGCAATACTGTATCCTGATGAGGCACCTTCTTGGACTCTTGCTAGAGATATTGTGTTTCATCCATACTGGATGATTTTTGGGGAAGTCTATGCCTATGAAATTGATGGTAAGATACTGCAATTATGAAGCAAGTAAAGAGAAAATTTACTCTGATAAGGTCTTCTCAAAATCTTACAAAATTCCAATTATATGAAATTAAATGGCCAGTGCTGTTGACATTGACTCCATTCATTGGATTGACTCCCTTTTGTGGGTTGCAGCTATATAACTATGTGAGCTGATTTTTTCACTTTCTTTTCTAAAACTTGACTGGCTTAGAATGAAAACTCTACATAATCACAATTTCTCACAAGGCTATTCCTAGCAAGATTTTGGAATTCTGCCCCACAGCTATAATGACAAAATTTTGGCTGTGATGGTGTACTGTGCTTTTTTAAAAAAGCCAATAATATGATTATAGCATAGTATCAGCCAGAAATTTTGGTCTTTTTCCACAATGTCCTGAAATGCATGGAGACATTTGGAATTGCAGAACCTAGTGCATGATGGTTGTTGCAAACTGTATGTGACTTTTTTTTTTTTTTTGGTGTCTATACCTGCTGAGAGTTCTAAAAGATGTACCTATCTTTTCTGTATCTCTTTTTTCCCAACACAGTATGTGCAAATGATTCTGATGAAAAAGTTGCTCATCTCTGTGGCCCAGGAACATGGTTGACCCCATTTCTTCAAGCTGTCTACCTCTTTGTACAGTATATAATCATGGTTAATCTCCTTATTGCATTTTTCAAGTAAGTATATGGATAATAGTTACTTTCTGCTGGTAATTTGGCAAGTTTCTGTTTCATTGCAATAAGATTATAAGATAAGAACTGATGCCAGGTGAAAGCAATCCCATTTCCTGGAAATTTTTTTGGGTTCCAAGGCTAGTCATTGTCTCTTCCTCACTGCAAGCCCATGGCTAATCAAGGGAAGTGTGTGATGTGACTGGTTCACCTCACGTCTGTGAGGTCAGGGGAATCACAAGTTCAAGGAAATTTGAAAGCATTTTGTAACTTTTCTTTGTCAGCAAACAAACAAAATTGTTTCTTTGTCTTTGTATTGACTGTTGTTCCTAAATTCATGTAACATTCTCCAGTTGGTTTAGTCCAGTTGTAGTAAGTTGTATTTTATAGTTCTCTGCAAGTGTTTGATTTATGGGCATAAGCAGCTCACAAACACTGAAGAAGGCAGACTGCAGAATTAACATGGTGTGAAATAAAATAAAATAAAATTCTGGGGTTAGTTAGAAATATTTTTTTGTTCAGCAAACTTGAAATTTGATCCCACTGTAATTTATTTCTGAGTAAAGATACTGAGATGTTACTTGGTGGGAGAATTTTTTTAACCCTATCCTTGCTCTGGATCATGGTGTTGTCTTGAATGTGTTTCCAACTTCCACAAAAATAATTTCGCAGCAAAATTCAAGTTCATGCTTTTGTCTCTTACTTAACTGGCTTCAGAATTCAAGATTGATATCCAAGTGAACAACCACCAAACAAACACCAACAGCTCCCCACCACCCCAAAAACCACCTTGGTGTGTTAATACTATTCTGTTCCTTTTCAGCAACGTGTATTTACAAGTCAAGGCAATTTCAAACATCGTGTGGAAGTATCAGCGCTATCATTTCATTATGGCCTACCATGAAAAACCTGTTCTGCCTCCACCACTGATCATTCTTAGCCACATGGCTTCCCTCTTCTGTTGTATATGTAAGAGAAGGAAGACAGACAAGACTTCAGATGGGCCAAGTATGAACAGTTATCAAAAAAAATTGCAGCAATGTTTTTGATGTGGTTAAGGCAAACTGTCAGAAAAGTGCCATGTTCTTGGTTATAATGTGTATTTTGAAGAAAGTCAAAGTGGGTCTTAACTCACTGTGTTTTCAATATTGATAATTCTTTTAAAAATCACCATGCTTTTCTCAAGAGCATAATGCCAGTCCCTAGAAATCTACAATACAACTAACTTATGACACAAACAAACAAGCCAACTTGAATTCTTGTTATTGTTAATGGAGATTTTTTCTTTCTGTAAAATGTCTCTGAAATGTAAAAAAAAAAAAAAAAAAAAGGCAGAGAGTTCCACAGACTAAGGAATCTAGCTTCTGCCTCAAAGATAAAGGGATTAAAGGGTAGGAGTAAAAGGAATGATAATACTGTGCACAGATCCTCTCAAAATTACTGGTTTTGTTCTATTGTAGTGGAAGTCTTTGACCTAGAACTTTTTTTAATGATACGAGAGGAGGGGTCTTAGGTGGCATTCTGATATTTCATTTTGTTGGTTTGTTATCTTTTTTTTTAACCCTTTGTAGAGTTGTGACTCTTAGTTTTCAGCACCTATACAACTTCACTACATGTGTGTCATCTTGACTGTTAATCTCTCTTTAGAACTCTTCCTGACAGAAGAAGATCAGAAGAAACTTCATGATTTTGAAGAGCTGTGTGTTGAGATGTATTTCAATGAAAAGGATGATAAATTTCATTCTGGGAGTGAGGAGAGGATTCGAGTCACATTCGAACGGTACAATATTTACAAGTAAAATTTCTGAATAGAGAATTAGAACTTTTACGGGTTTTTTAAATGTGCTTTAAGGAGGGAGGAATGCAGCTCAAGAACATAAAGTGTTTATTCAAATTTTAGATGGTATTTTTCCATTGCTGTGCAGAAACTGATAATGTGGTTGATGCTTTTTGATCTGTAGAAGCACTCAGTAAACTGACGCAATAGTATTGTTTAGTTCCCCATGATGCTTTAAGAAACTGATAGATTTCAGAAAGTGTTGTAGGCTCTCTATTTATGTGTTTTAATTCTGTGATTCACAAGTATGTACAAATGTTGTATTACAAAACAGTCCAATACTATTGTATCATCGTGACATTTCAGAGTTGTTTTTCCCCCTGATTAAATGGGCAGAAAGGGTTATAATCATGTTTCTTTTGCATATTGAGAAAAATACCTTTCATATCTACTTCATAATTTGATTTTTCTTAGGGTGGAACAAATGTGCATTCAGATAAAGGAAGTTGGTGATCGTGTCAACTACATTAAAAGGTCATTGCAGTCTTTAGATTCACAGATTGGCCACCTCCAGGATCTGTCTGCTCTAACTGTGGATACTCTGAAAACCCTGACTGCACAGAAAGCTTCAGAAGCCAGCAAGGTTCATAATGAAATCACACGGGAACTGAGCATTTCAAAACATTTGGCACAAAATCTCATTGAGGATGGCTCTCTCAGATCATCTGTGTGGAAAAAGCACAGCATTGGAAATGTCTTTGGTTCTTTTCCACAAGGAGGCCTTGAGAGCAATAACGCTTTACTCTGTAACATTTCTCTACGTGATGACAAAGAGCTCCAGCATAAGACAATTGGTCAGGAGTTGGCTCTGGTTCCCCGAAGAGAAGAAAAAAACTTCCAAGAGGCAGGTTCCTCAGGCAGTGCCTTATTTTCAAACGCTGTTTCTCCTCCAGAACTTCGCCAACGGATACAGGCTGCAGATATCTCAAAATCCACTAGTAAAAGTAAAAAATTAGGCAACTCATCCAACAGCATGCCACATGTAACATCCCCAACAGCAAAGTTTTTTGTTAGCACTCCATCTCGACCCAGTTGCAAAAGTCAGCTGGATTCTTCAGCAAAGCATGAAGAGACTGTTTTCTCTAAGGCTACAGAAGGAGATAATAATGTAGAATTTGGTGCATTTGTGGGTAAGTATAACAAAGTAGATTCTGAATGTCCTGAAGTCATTATTAGCTGCTCTTATCCTCTTGCTTCTGGCTCTGCTTGCCTTGCTTTCACCCAACCTTGTGTTGAAAATGGAGGATACGTTAATTGTGGTTTTATTCATGATGAGAGTGACACTAATGATAACTACAGCTGCAGAGTTGACAAATGTGCTCACCAGTCCTCTGTCAAGTTAGCGAAGAACAAGCCCCAAACGAAGTTCTCTTTGTCAACGGGCGACTTGACGTCAACAGTCAACTGTGGCGGCTCACATGGAAAATTGAATATTAAAGATGAACTTTCCAAAAGTCAGCATGTCCATGCAATGGAACTGCAAACCCGAGATTTATGTTCTAACATCCTTATGGGACTACTTCATAAACTGTGGACCAAATCTAAGCCACAAGGTTTGACTTATCAAGAATTGTATGGTATTTTGGGTGTATTCCGGTTGCAGGTGACTTTATTCTACCATTTTGCTCTGCTTTTTTTGCATTTAACATCTCTAATTTCCCTATGTTGCTTGAATGTTTTTTTTTAACTTAAATTATAATTTCTCCATAATTCTGTCACATAGACAATATTTTTCTGAAAAACATTATCCAGCCGTTGAGTCTAGCAGTTCTGGGCAATTAGCAGCTGTACAACTTGGTACAGGCACTGTAGACAAACCTTTTGTGACTCATTATAAAGCTCCTATCTTCTGATTGCGTAAATCAAAAATATTGTCTATTTCTTGACGTAATTACAGAACACTACTCAGGCTGATGGAGTCCTGGACAAATATCTTTGTGGTATCTGTGTCAAGCTGAGGGTTTCTCCTATACTATATTTCTAAACACTGTTACAACTGGGATCTTCCACTGTTGCCTAGGCTAACCTTTGTTGGGGCAGTCGCTTTGGAAGCTTCCAAAGTCCTTTAATTCAATACAACATTTTACCTTCCCTCAAGTTCTGCTTAACAGTAAAAAGGTGGATGGCTTTGGTTAGTTACCTACATATTTCAATGGTAAAACAGTGGCAGATTCATTGCAAAACACAGGTGTGGGTTTACTAACTGATCCCTGTAAAGTACATAATGCTTTAAGTATGCTTAGTGTTTACCAGAAGATTGTAATCTGGAATTGTCAGGTTGCCTGCAGAGGGGTTGTCTTGCCCTAGTTGTTTAGGGATGTCTCAGTGTTTTACAGAGTTTTGCTGAGGTAGTATAAATTTAAATCTCTAGACAAGTGTTTATTCTACTGCTGTGAAATTTGGATTTCTAAGAAGTTACCTACATTAGCTATTTGTTTACAAGTGCCTCATGGTTGAAAAAAAGAAAGCAAGGCTAAACAGAATTAATGGACAATGATTGTATAACTCTTATCTAATCTTTAAATGTACTTCACCACTAATAACTTTGAATACTAACTATACTTATTTACTGGAGCCAGATTTTTTGTATATGGTCCTCTGACATCTCTAGCATTTAGAACATACCCTTCATTCTTACTGCCCACAATTTACAACACTGGTGATACCATGCAGGTTTCAGTTGTGAAGCCAAGTAGAATTTCATTAATTAGAAAGCTTGGGAAAATTCTGAGAAGTATTACTTGCAATTGGGAGGATGAAGGGTATATTGTAAAAGCTACCTCCAGGAAACTGTCTACTTTTCCTCCATTTGTCAAGCATACATAAAAGTACTGTAATTCAGGCCTTGTTCCTTTCCTGTGAGGAGCATACGCTTGAGTAAAATTTTAAAACATTAGCTTTACCTTTGGAATTGTGATGCTCCACACCTCTGTGGGAAAGACAATAATATCATATCAATCTATTGGTACACTGATTTTTACTTTAGCGTGTTTGTAATGTCTTTCCTAGTGCAAACAGGCACACAGACCTTAGGTGGTTGTAACCCTTTGCTATGGCGATGCAAACTATTGGCATGGTCAGAACATTGGAGGTTGCCTTTGATTTTGAATACTCTTTTTGAATTCACTGTGTCAAAGGTCACAGAGACAGCATGGACCTACAGCGGTTCAAAGAGGCAGCCAGCAAAATGAAGGAAAGAAGTGCTGATATCGAGGTAAGCTTGAAAGGCTTTGTCAGCATGTTAATCAGGATCGTTTTCTTTTAAACTGTAACAGCACAGTATGTTTTCAAAAAGTAAGACCAAATATAATCAAAAAACTTACACATTCCTTGCAGACTGCACTTTGCCTCTGTTTCATGATTTAAAAAAATCCAGTGAAAACTCATGTAACCTTAACTGCCATTGAGGACTGTTGCTTCATAATAGGATACTAATGAAATAATAAACAAGCTCTGAGGTTATGAAAGCTAAGATGACTACAACTGTGAATTAAGATAAAATTAAGTATCCCATAATTAGTGTTTAATTAAATGCTTTACAGTCATAAATTTCAAGATCAGCCTTTAGGAAGACTAGAGTGATTTATAGAATGACATGACAGTAAATAAAATTTTCAAAAGTGAAAAAAATTGTTCATTATGCTTCCAAGCTGAGAAAGCTTTTCTAATAAACTTGTCATAAATGGAAAGAAATAATTTCCATTTTCTTTAATGGCTAAATGGAAAGTGATTAATCATAATAAACCTGCCTTCCAAGTACTATAGTGTGTGTATCTGTATATGAAAACACGTTTTCTCCATGTAGCTGTTAAATTAGTAAACACAAATTACTATTTGCAGTTATCATGCATTCAGGGGAGAATATGCCTTGAGAATTCCATTATGACCCTTTGCAATGTTTCTGTTCTTCTGAGTTGCTCCTTCTGAACCTTCTGATGAGTATAATTTGTGACCAGAAAGCTTTTTCTGTGTATTTTTGACATGGATTTTTGGTGTTAATGTTAACAATTTGCTTTGTTTTTTTGATAGGAGCAGCAGGAAGACTTCAAAAAAGCTATATTGGAGGGTATAGAGACAACCAGACTTCAAGTAAGTAAAGAATTTCCATTTATTAGGGACATTATTTTCAACAGATACTAAAAGTATTCTTTACAGGGTCTCTGGCAAGGGTTTACTACATTTTGTTCCTATTTTAAGTGGGTGCAAACAGAACTTTAGTTTCTGCCAGAGCCATATCCTTATGAGAATTGAGAGCTAAAGGCATGGAACAGATAAGCTGAACATGGTGCCAGTGGGGATCCAGTGTAGTGGACATTTCTGTAGTTTTATCCTATTGTGACATTCCCTTGCACAGAGCTCTTTCCATGTGGGTCAGGAGAGTTAATGTGTGCCTGAAAACGTTACAGCTGGTGGTTAATGTGAACAGAGCATTTTAACTGAATTAATGCACTCAATTTGTGCATTTTTGTGCAGTGAGGTATTTGAAGTACATCCGAAAATTTTGAAGAATCCCGGATAGTCCTGAAAAGAAAAACTGGGCAGATTGTGTTCCAAGAGCAGTAGTTGAAAGCAATAATGATAATGATGACTAATAGTAAAAGGAATTTTTCTTTTTTTGGTAGGGTCTTCAAACTGACTGTGGTCTACAACAATCCAGTTCTTGTGCTGGCATTGCTGACCCTCTGACAGCCCAGTCAGAGCAATGTAAGTCTGTTCTCTGTTCAGGTGACCTAATGTTGGCTCTAAATTGCATTGCTAATGGATATCCTAAGAAGATGCAAAGGAAACACAAAAGGTTCAATCACCTTGAAATATTTTCATGTTTAGTAGGACTTGAATCTTCTGCTTCTTGTGGTCATGCCAGCTCGGTTCTGTTGCCTTGGATTTGCCGCAGACACTCAGAGCTGTAAAGAGCAATCTAGTTAGGCATAAAAACTCTTTTAAAAGGTGAGGTAGTTGTGGGTCAGGCTTTTTTAATGAGAGCTACATTAAGCTGACTGTTTGTTCACTGTTAGGAAGTAGGTGACAGTGACAGGTGGCATTCTTTGTGCAGTTACAAATCTCCTTTGTTTGTAGCGTACAGCAAGAGCAGGAGAGCATCGAGTGAAGACACTCAGCAAGTCGACTCGAAAGCAGCCTTACTGACGGTTTGTATCAACCTTTTGTGACATTGTTGAGCAGAACTAGAAGCTGAACAAATAAAGGAGAAGAAACAGATAAAGAATAATACTGATTTGTGGACTTGCTTGTTCTAGGAGGCAACAGGAGACCTGTTTTCACTAAGGGAAGAAGTTGTGTATGTTCTCACTATGAAAATCTGTGCTGTTTTCTGTTTGTAGAAAAAACTAAAATTCTTTTCTTTTAAAGAAAAGAATTATTTATATGATCCATAAACCAGTAGTGAATACATAGCCTTAAATATTCTTTTAATTGTAGTTACCATTTCTTGGTCGTATTTGGGTCTCTCCATTCAACTGCAGCTCAGTACAGCCTGGTGAAGTATTTCCAATAAATAGGCTGTACTGCAAGAGCTTAAAACACATTACCACCCCACCTCCAACTGAATATGCTGTGCTTTCCTTACAAAACTGAAGCCCTCTTTGTTTTTCCTCTCCTTTATTTAAAGGATTGGCTACAAGGTAGACCTTCAAATAGCACTCAAATGTAAGTAATCTTTCTATTGATAGAGCAATTTTTTCACTCTGTATTTCGTTCTGTTTTTCTTTTTGGTTGTCTTTGGCTATAGTGATATTTAGTTGCATTTAATGAAAAAAACCCACAGGGTTTGGATTTTTTTTCCTAATAAATGCCCAGATGTATCCACTGGAGTCATAGGATCATCATACAGTGTTTTGGGTTGAAAGGCTTGGGATGCAGCCCAGGATTGGGTTGGCTCCCTGGGCTGCAGGTGCTTGTGGACAGGTCATGTTGAGCTTTTCTTGTGGTGCTTTGACAGGCTCTGTTTAGATTAATGGTGTCACATGCTGGAGGGCAAAACATGTCCCTAAATGAAAATGACTGTGTTGACACTTAGTGAGCAGCTTGCTTCCTGGTAAAGGTCTTTACTCAACCTTTCAAACTGTAACCACCTCTGAAATTGAGCAGACATAGCTCTTGTTAACAATTATCCCCTGAGTTAACTGTTAAAGCCATTACCTTTTTTTATCTGATAACAGAAGGGTAAGCTGTTGTGAACAAGTTTTAATTAAAGCACCTCTGTGGGAATGAGCTCTTGTGATGCAAACTTTACATAATGTTGTGCATGACTTGGAGGTATTTAAAGTGTAGCTCTTAAAACATGAGATTACTTAACAGCTTTCCATTACTATTTTGTAATTAAGAAACCTGTACTGCCCTTGAAAAATAGGATAACAGGATAAAAGGGGTACTGTGAGGTTAACAAGGTGACCTAGGATGATGTATCAAAATCAGGGAATACAAAGTAAATTTTGAAGATGACTGTTTTTGTGGCATTTCACAGGCCATCGGAAGAAGATGCATTGAATGGTAAGTTTTTTTTCTGCTGTAAAGAAGGTGAGAGATTTTTATATAACCAGCAGCTTGGGTCTTGCATGAGAATGTATTTAATTGATGGTAATTTGAAATTTAATGAACACACAATACTGTGATTTCTTTGTTTTTTGGGTTTTTGGTTTTTTTTTTTTGTTTGGTTTGTTTTGTTTTTAATAAACAGCCTATCATTAAGCACTACAATTTTAATTTTTTCCCTCTGCGGTACTAAAAACCTAAGTGAAATATTTAATCTTCTACACAGCAGATCCTTTTCAAACTGTAGTTACTTGGCAATTGTTCTTTGCATGTGGTATTGTAGTGCATAAATTATTAGCAAGAGTATTTCTTTCCTTCTTTTTTTTTTTATTTCTCCTTAATCTGTTTTCAGGCATTGCTTCTCCTTTCAAGCCTATCATGGATATCAATTACTATTACTCAGGTCAGTCCCTCTTATGAACTAATGTTTGTTTTTATTGACATTTATAAGATCCTTAAACTTCAACAAATGCTGTAATTTTCCTCTAGCTGTAGAAAGAAATAACCTGATGAGATTATCACAGAGCATTCCATTCACTCCTGTGCCTCCAAGAGGTAAGAATTATATTTCTTGTTGTTAGTTCACTGTGGTCTTTTGGGGAAGAAAATAAAAGCAAACTTTATCTGGATTCTAATTTGGTTTGATCATTCTAACATAGAAGGATCAAGGCAAAGTTCACACTTTCTCACAGCAAGTGTGAAACTGAAGTCTTAATGAACTAAAAGAAGTCTAGTCTCTGTCTTAGAACACTCAGAAATATATGTGAGTATGACACCTTTTCTAGGGCAACTCACTTGATTATGAAATGTAGATTTAATTATAGTTGTCCTCAGAAATGGTGCTACAGTGATGGTAGTATTGTACTAGCAGTTCTATAACAAACTATTCTGGAAGGATTCTTTAAAGTTGTCTTCACTTGAATCAACTGTAAACAAACATTTATTTAGTGTTCTGAGTGCTGTTTGAACAGTGTCATTAATAGGTCTAAATATGAGAACAAGTTTTGTACCTCTGTCAAAAAAGCTGGAGCAGGGCCTTCCTTCTGGGCAGTTGAAATTTTTTGTTAATTCTAGACATTTGTAATGACTTCAACCTGCAGCTTGTTGTAAGAAGTGGTAGGTTTTCAGTGCTTTTAAACTTGGAAAATTCAATTCAGTAATTGCTTTCTGTGCTGCAACATAGGGGAACCAGTCACTGTGTATCGCCTTGAAGAAAGTTCTCCCAGCATCCTGAACAACAGCATGTCCTCCTGGTCACAGCTGGGACTCTGTGCTAAAATTGAATTTTTAAGTAAAGAGGAGATGGGAGGAGGTTTACGTCGAGCTCTAAAAGTCGTATGCACGTGGTCAGAATATGATATCCTGAAATCAGGACATCTTTATATCATCAAGTCTTTTCTTCCTGAAGTTGTGAATACTTGGTCAAGCATTTATAAGGAGGACACTGTGTTGCACTTGTGCTTGAGAGTAAGTTCTGTCTTTGTCAATTATTAAACATGGACAAGCATTACAGTTAAACAGAATCATTTTCCCACCTGAAAGCTAGTAAGAAAAAAAAGTGAAGTATGGGGTTCTGTATGAGCAAAAGGATTAAAATCTGCTCGAGGGTGGCTTATTTAATCAAAGAGCTCAAACTCTTAAAATATAGACATAATTTAAAAAGCAAGTAATCTGTTACCCTGTCCTGGGGGGATGGACACTGTTCCCACTGCCTGCTTGGCTCTTTGCTGTTCCCTGTTCCATAATGCAGCTAACAAAGTGTGGATTTGACTCGTAGGAAATCCAGCAGCAGAGAGCAGCACAGAAGCTCACCTTTGCATTCAACCAGATGAAGCCCAAATCCATCCCATACTCTCCAAGGTGAGTGTATTTAAGCTGCCATTATGGTGCATTCTTTTGGCTCAGGGAAATGCCTACAGGGGTGTTAACAGGTGCATCAAATATATTAAGATAGTCATATGTGAATATATGTCTTGGAATATTGCTGTGAATGTGTCAAGCAGAATTGTCCTTGGCAGTATTTTCCACTGATACTTTTTGCACTGATTCTAATCTAGTGTGAGCATTTAAATGGCTTTGTACAACAGTTTAAAAATATTTAAATTGTTAGTAAATTTAATAAAAATCTAATAATAATGATAGATCTGTAATTTATTTTGGAGCTATATTCATTCAGTATGCATTTTACCAGGTTCTTGGAAGTTTTCCTGTTATATTGCCACTCTGCTGGCCAGTGGTTTGCAGTTGAAGAGTGCATGACCGGAGAGTTTAGAAAGTATAATAACAATAATGGTGATGAAATAATCCCAACTAACATGCTGGAGGAGGTTATGCTGGCTTTCAGCCACTGGACATATGAGTATACAAGAGGAGAATTGTTGGTACTAGATCTGCAAGGTAATGCCCTGATTTTGAAACTGGGATTGGGGCCAAGGTGTATGTGGGTTTTTCTTTTGATAGCATTTTATTAAGAATTTGTATGCCTGTAATAAATAACAAGCATTATTTAGTGCTTCTTCTAGTTAGTTTGAATCTATGATGTTCTTATTTAATCATGTATAATGACATAGATTGGGAAGGACCTCTGAGATCATTGAGTCCAACTTTACCCAGCACTGCCAAGTCCACCACAAACCATGTCCCCAGGTGCCACCCCTTTTAAATCCCTGCAGGGATGGTGACTGCCCCACTTCCCTGGGCAGCTGCTCCAGTGCTTCCCAACCTTTCCAGTGAATAAATTTTACCTCTTATCCAACCTAAACCACCCCCTCTTGCAACTTCAGGCCAATTTCTTGTCCTGTTACTGGAGACTGAACCCACCTGGCTACAACCTCCTTTCAGGTAGTTCTAGACAGTGATAAGGTCTCCCTGAGCCTCCTTTACTCCAGGCTGAACACCCCCAGCTCCCACTCCTTACAGGACCTGTGCTCCAGACTCTTCACCAGCTTTGTTGCTCTAATATGACATTAAATCTTACAGCAACATAGAGAATATAAATACATACATCTTTTCCAAATGAAATGTGCCATAAAAAATGGTATTTTTGGCGTATTTGTGTAGTGCCCATGTAAGCTGGTTTTATCCTGAACTCTGTGCCAAATATTCTGGCTGTGAGAACTGTATAGGAGATTTTTCTCATGTGTGAAAACTCAAGCTAGGAAATGCAGGGAGTTGTAAAAATAGGTGTAAGAAATCTTAGAAGTCCAAAGTGCTTGTTTAAGAGCAATTTTCTAAGGATAGAGAATCACATATGGTTTGGGTTGGGTTTGTTGTGGGGGTTTTTCTGCTTTTACTCTTGGAGTAGCTGAGAAGTCATAGCTAAGGATTTCAAGGCTTTTTAATATTAATATATTTATGTAATCAGAAATGTATGAGATTTAACTTTGTCTTCATGTGCATTTTGAAGGTGTTGGTGAAAATTTGACAGATCCCTCTGTGATAAAAGCTGGGGAAAAAAGGTAAGGTTCAAGAAAGACTTGAAGTATTACAAATTTTTCACTGGAAAGAGAACACATGGAAGTGATGTTTATGTGCACTTTTTTTCTAAGGTCATATGACATGGTGTTTGGTCCGGCCAATTTGGGAGAGGATGCAATAAAAAACTTCAGAGCAAAGCACCACTGTAATTCCTGCTGCAGGAAACTGAAACTTCCTGGTAAGAGCTGCTGTATCCCTCCTTCTAAAACAATTAGATCATGAGATGTTGTATGATATATAATGAAATAGTCAAGGCATGCTGTGAAAGTGGAATAAGTAATAAACAGCAGTTTTGTAATTTGACTTTAGGCTTACTATAAAAACATCCCTTTTTTGACCCTGCATATCCTGGAATTCCTCTTTCTAAGTCCATTTGCCTATCCAGTTCTTTGCTAGGCGTTTATGCCCCACTAATTCTACTAGCTCAAGAAATAGTAATCATAATGACTTTGTTCTGTTTGTACAGATCTGAAGAGGAATGATTACACACCTGACAAGATCATATTTCCTCAGGACGATGGCCCTGAATTGACAATTCAGCCTGGAAGCTGCACCAAAGATTCTGATCCGGCCAATTCTATTCGTCTGATGCTCTGATGATGTGACCAACTCAGTGGCTTCGTACAAACTTCATGGAACCTCACAAAGTTGCCACTTACCTTTCCCTCACTATAATGAAAAGAAAAACTTGTCAAAACAAGGATTACTGTCTTATAAGTGGAATTTTGGCTGGTCCATAATCTAAGGATTTTACGACTTGTGATAACCATCTACAGAGCAGCATGGCAGCTGATCATTCTAAAGGTGGAATAATGACAAGTATTTAAGATGTGTTTTTAAAGGGGCTTTTTAAGCAGAAAGTTTTATTTTTTATTTTATTTTGGTTTAGTGGAGGATTTTCTTTCTGTAGTCCTGTGGTGGGAAATATGCCTTCCACCAGAAGGATTTTGGTAGTTGATGTTTTAAGGTAAAGCATTTGTCTTCTTGGCATTTGTCTTACTGTCAATGAGCAAAACCAGGAGAAAGCACCTACCTCTGTAATGCCAGAGTATTCTTAGAGTGTTTTCAGAAGTGCTCCACTAATGTTTTCTCACCAGGTGTCTTTTAATATGGCCTTTTGAAGAGGACAGAGCCAAATGAGGTGTATATAGGATGCCAATAGACTGAAGTTGAAGGTAGGAACTTGATCTGTTCCAAAAGAGAGAAAGTCTCCTGAATCAGGATTCTTTCAGCTTCATGACTGTAAAGCTGGGCTTGGTTGTTTTTGTTTTGTGAAATAGAGCCTGAATTGTGCATAATGAAATTTCTTGTTTTACACATTTCAATTTTATCAAGTCACTGTCAAATAGTAACAAAGCCATGATAGACTGGTATAATCATATTTAATAGAAGAATTAGTTTGTGCTGGTCCAAATAAGTTGCCTTGTAAGAACACAAGTTGGAAGTGCTTTCCCTCGTATGTATGTAGTGACTGCTTCAGAAGTTCTGCCTTCCAAAGATCTCCTAAAACCAGTATATCGAAACCGAATGTACACATAACTTGTAAATGTATTTAAAATTGTGTAGAAAACATCTTTATTGTTATGTTATTTGTGGTACTTACTTAAGAGAGACTAGGGTTGGATTAGCATTGTGTAAAGTACGGGAGATTGCAATGCACCTTCATGCCAATAAAATGTAATTTAACTGTCCCAAATATTGTTGAGCATTCAGCAAGAAAAAACCTGTTGTCCAACTGAAGTTTCATGCTGCGATTTTTTTTTTTTTTTTTTTTTTTGTTACATAGGTACTAATTTGTAATTTTTAATTGAAAGGGCAGTATATAGCTCTATAAATTTTTTATTCAGTAGTGTATCTTATAGATACAGACCTAAGGCACGAACACAATAGTTGTTTAAATGGTGTTTTATGTTTGATGGGGAAAGGTAAAATGTTATAAGGATATAATACTGTATACATTTTGTATATCATTAAATCTTTAAAGAATCTAAAATAAATTTATTCTTGTTTACAGACTTCTGCTCTCCGTCTCAGTCTGAAGGTTATTTTGGTGAATTTAAGTAACTCTTTATGCAGAAAAGTAGAATTTGCCATGCTGGATCAAAGCAGTTGTTTGCCTTGGAGGTATCACAACTTTGGCTGACACCAGAAACTAGGGAGGTAATCAAGTGAAAATTGTCACAGTTGTCAAACACATGTGAGGGGATTAATGAGTAAATGAGTCAGAAATAGCTCTTCACAGTGTTTAATTAGGAGCTGCTGCTTAGATGCCTGACTGCATCTCCTCCTGTTGCTGGGAGGGAATGGGCAGATACTCGAGATGTACCTGCACCTTTCCAGTGCCAACTAACAGAAACACTGAGTCTGCAAGTGTGACTGGCTCTGCAAATTGAGAGAGATTTCTAGAGGACCCTCTGGTGTTTTGAAAATGTGACCAAATTAAGTGTATGAAATAATAAAAACATTTAGAGAAAGTTGTAAGTAAAAGCTGGGAAACTTTTTGTTTCTTCACAAATACTTAACTACACACAGTTATTTTTTTAGCCATGTTACTGGACTTCAGTAGTTCTGCTTGTGACTCATTTCTTAGCAAAATAAACAGATGTGACCACCTTGTGATGGGTGTGAGTGATCATGGGGAGTGTTCCTTCTGTTCTGTCTTGCAGTGACTCAGGCCTGAAGCCTTTTCAAGACCAAAAGGGAAAAATGTGGTTGGGAAATGCCTGTAAGAGTTGGAGTTGTTACCACTGTTCATATTTCTGTACCTTTCCCTGGCATGAGCAGTAGCTTATTCTGGGTGATTTACAGCTAGAATTACATGAGAAGTGTATGTCTGAACTGAGAGGTAGAAACATGTAACTTTCAGAAGTGATCTGCTCTATACTTGCAGAAAAACATAAATGCCAAGTATCCTTCAGGGGAAAGTATTGGAAAAGTGTGGTGGCAAAGGAAAAAAACAAGTTGGCTTGAAAAAGTAGTCTGTGTTTGGACAGTGCCACATCCTGCTGATGTTGGGCAGTAGGACCATGAAAATTATTCCATGAAATTCGGTTTTTTTGAGATCAAGTGTCACTCCTCTGCTGAAAACCTCATCAGTCTTGAAATGCTCTACCAATAGGGAGGAGCTGTGATCCTTTAGCTTTTAAATTTCTTTAGATTATGAAAGAGAAGGAAAGTAGAAGCACTGCAACGTCTGATAACTATCTAAGAACTAAGGTATTGGCATATATTCTTAGAACCTATCTTTTAAATATGGGAACATAATTCAAACCTCTATTTTTTAGGGAAAATCTGAAATGCCTCAGCAACTACTTTCTTTCTAGGACGGTATTTAAAAAGAGTATTTCTCATATAGAGAAATAAGTAAGCTGCATAATTTAGACTTTTAATTAATCCACCAAAGTCAGCATTGTTGACTGCTTTCTTGCAATATTTAGGTGGTGAAACATTTCACAGAAAATCAATCCCAAATGTGTTGTGGCAAAATAGACAGCTCCTGGGGAGCAGTTTTTTTAACTGCTACTCAGCAGCCTTGTGGAAGGGTTTGCTTTTTAAGCCTGATTTCCTACACTTTAATTCTCTGTGGTTGCATCTCACTTAATGCCATAACTCTTTACACTGCAGGAATTTAGAAAGGAGAAAAGGCCACAGCTGGAAACTTGGTAGTAACAGTTCATATTGAATGTTCCTAAAAGATCAGTTGGAAAAAAATAGCATCTTTTTACACGTAACAATGCCTTTGAAAAAAGTTCTGATGATTTAATCTTTCTTTTCACAATTAATACTTCTCCTTGCAAGTAATCCACTTTGTGGTGAGATTAATGGGAAGTTAACTCTCAGCCCCAGAGCTTGCAGTAGGTAATTTGTGGATTTGTGTATCATGTTACATTAAAACGCTAAGTCAAAGTCTTGATTCAGATTCCACAAAAAGTAGGAATGAACTAGGAATACCCAGTTCCATTTACAAAACCAGATCAGATTTTGAGCAGGGGCAGGGGGGAGTGTGTTGCTTTTGTGTCTCAGTTTGCAGGTAACCAGTTTGGGAGATTAACAGCAGTGACAGCTGTCCCAGGAGTGCTGCAGACATCCTTTGCTTGAAGTTTACCAAGTAAGATGATTAGGCGGGTTTTTAAATTGCTTCGTGGTCCTCTTCTGTGGATACTTGTTACTTCCCAAGTTGCCTGTTAAATAGGGGAAAACTGCTGCTCTTCAGTGGTGCATGGAATTCAGAGATGAACTGCACTAATGTACCTAATTAAAAGCCACTTGTCTGCCATACCTTTCTTTTCCCCCAGGAAAATCTTCAGAACACCGATAAACTAATTTGGTAAGATGTTTTGAGGTAGCTCCATCCTTTTAGGGTCAACATCCTTGTTCATCACTGCCATTCCAGCAGAGCATGGCAACAACAGATCCTAATACAAGTGTGAGCAAATGTAGATAAAGGTGTGTTGGGCCAAAGCTCTTTGCTCAGTGGAATGGGTGGGTTCCCCTCTCTCCCCAAGGTTTTCTGTTCTTCCCCTTGTGAGAGGGAGATGGAGGCAGGTCAGGCCAGGCGTGTCCCCCTGCCCAGTGTAACCAAGTGACATCACAAGGGGAGTGGGGCAGGAGGAGCTGGGGTGACAGCATGGAACATGGGACAGAACTCACGGGGCACCCTCATCTTTGCTCTAGAGATTGCTGTGGTTTTAGAATTCTCTGTCCTGCCTCACAGTAGAATATCAGCCTCTAAAAATACCAGTCTCTAAAAGAGAGAGAGAGCAGCAACATCAATTAGGACATGTGGGTGGTGTAGGGTCTGTGTTCAGCCTTTCAACTGCCTGATTGGAGATGGAGACAGTTTGGTCCAGGACAGACTTGTGCAGCCAGAAAAACCGACTAAAATTTTCTTAACATGAATTAAGTAACATTTTATGGCAAAAATCTAAAGAACAACCTGTCTATAGTAGCGTCTGGACTACAACCTATGGGTTTAGAAAACATGTAAGTACTGTGCCCTGGGGGAAATGAAAAATAATGTAATATGCATTCTTCAGGCCAAAATGCTTAAGATGGCTATTCACAGGTGACTGTAGTTTTTGAGTAATTGTGTATGGAGTAAAAGACTGAATGGAATTTTAGGGATAACTCTGAAACCTCAGGTGTTTAAATAATGATGTATCTCACCATATTGGAAAGAGCTTAGTATGGAAGATGAAGAGTCTTCACCATTATAAACCCATTGAAAATAAATGTGAATGTAATTTTTAAAGAAGAAACCGTAGCATTTTAGATTTCCACTGTTGTGGATTTTTCTCATAGTAGGTGGAAGGATGGCATGGAAATGGAAGTATTCCTGCAAGGAAGAGCTGGAGGACACGAGCAACCGGCACCCGGGGCTCACGGGGCTGCAGAACCTGGAGAACACGTGCTACATGAACGCTGTGCTGCAGTGCCTCTGCAGCCTGAGCCCCCTCGTGGACTATTTCCTCTCAGGAGACTGGAACACAGTCCTGCACGAGTGAGTTGGTTTGTTCACAGTTCTGAGATTCTTCTGCTTGGCACTTTTTTCCTTCCAAAGGATGTACGTTGCCATAGGAATGTTGAAGGCAGGCACCTGCCAGCTCACCCCAGGCAGTTCCAGGCAGATTGGCCACCAGCTGCTTTCCTTCTCCTTTGGGAGCCCTTTGTCTCCTTGCTGCGTCCTTCATCATCACACTATTTTTGCCATTCGATGGTAATACCCCTTATGTCACTGCTGTCTCAATGGTAATTTCCACCACTTTCTAGGATCTGCAGTCTCTCAAGCCAAGAGACAGCTGTGAGAGCTGTACAGTACCTGCACCTGTTTTCTAAGTCTCTGTATCGTGCTCCTGTTTGAAGCCAGACACACTATTTTTTCATACTTCACCTGAAACTCTCCCCTTTTCACCAAGGGAGATTGGCGAGTCTGCAACTGCCTTTGCCTGTCTGGTGTCTGACATGTGGCTTGGAGAGTTTGACTATGTTTCCCCTGAGGCTTTTCATTCCGTCTTTGGGAAGCGGTACCCAGCTTTCAGCAAGAGGACTCAGCATGATGCGCAGGAGTTTCTCATCTGTGTGCTGGATGACCTCCACGAGGCTTTCAAAGAGGTAAGAGCCCAGCTGTGGTGGTTTGAGAACTGCACCTGTTTTCTCTGCATTTCATGACTTTGCGTTCCATGTAGTAATTGCCAGTTGTCCTCTTCTGAAGTCCAGGATGGGGCCACTAATAACGGTCCTTTTCTACCTTAGTTCCATATCCATGTACACACAATTATTAATTTGCTTCTCGTCTAATGCTCCATCAAGTCGCAGCCCCAGTCTAAATGGCAATGCTGTGTGTAGTTTCACTGTTGTAACCTCTCCCTCTCCTTGCTTCTTCCACACTTAATGTTCTTCCACTTTCTAATCTGCCTGAAATCTTCATGTCTGCCATGCTCTCAAGTTTGTCTCTGTCCCCTCCAAAACCACTGATAAAGAGCTTTTCAAGAAGTTAATGCTGTCAAATGTCTCGTTGTATTTTTGTTACATTTCTCTCAGAAAAGGAATCAATCTTAGTCTGCATATATGAAACATCAAATAAAGGTGCAGCATTTTAGAGCCAAGTTCTGTGGCAAGACTATCTACTGACCTACCCAGGCAGTGGGCAGCAACTTAAAACCCAGTGAAGGCACTTCTCAAACAGTTGCTTATCTACATTTTGTTGGTTTTTCTCCTTCTGTATAGTCAAGTGAAGAAAAAGAGAGCCCTAATGCAGGAACAAGCACAGGGAGAAGCAATGGCAAATCTATTATAACAACGTTGTTTGAGGGACAGCTCAGTTATGCTATCAGGTGCCTGAGATGCAAAGCCGTCACTGAGAGATGTGAGAGCTTCACTGTCCTCTCCCTGCCCATCCCTCCTGCCAGAGTGTGCTCCCTGCAGGTACAACAGCCAACACATTCCTACTGGTTTCTGCTAAATGTTGGAGTGGTAGTGGCTTAGACTAATAGGTGTTACTAGAAAGATGCGGGGGTTTAGTTACTTTGGCCTCGTGGGCACTAATGGATAGCCTTGGATGTGGTCCTTAGAGAAGTGGGGTTTCCTTACTGGTCTCAGAACCATGGAGGCTTGGTAAGGTTACAGGAGCAATGTTCATGAGCTGCCAAGGGATGAGGGATATCAAGATCATTCAGTAGCACCCATGAGGCTTTCTTTCACTCATTCAAGTATTTCCCCCCTTGGGGAGAGAAAGGAAGCCAATGTTGGCTGCTTTGTCTCTCAAATGTGTTTGTAATGTCAGCCTTGCTGCATCACACTTCAGCTAGGAGAGCTCTGGAGAGCTCTCCCTACAGCAAATTCATCTCCTACTTTGCTTAGCACCTTCAGGGGTGGAGGGAAATCTGTTTGATCAAGTAATTTTTTTTTCCTTGGACAGGACTGCCTGGAATGCTTTTTTCAGCCAGACACACTGACTCGGAACAACCAAATCCACTGCCAGTGGTGTGGAACCAAGCAAGATGCTACAGTAAAGGCCTCTATAGCCCATGCACCACCACAGATCATTATTTTTCACCTAAAGAGGTATAGTCTAAGTGGAGTAAGACATAGCCAGTTCCTGGGTAATGTGAGACATGAAGGACAGTCACTTGTGTTTCCATGAAAGGAAACAAATCACTGCAAGTAAGTGGGTTTAGTACTTTTGATACATGAAAGCTAAATGGGCATTTACAGAAATACAGCTGTGAAACATGCAAGTTGCATTCCTGAAATCTCTTGCAAGGTGTTCTGCCTTACTGTGTACTGCAGCCCACCAAATTTCTCACTAAACTTGGGATCTGCTCTCCAGAGGGAAGAAAAACTCCACCAAGCAGTGACTGACTACAGCCCAGTGCAGTGGCTCATACAGGCCCTGTAAGATCCCTGTCATTCAGATCCTATGGCGAGTCAGAGAGCTTATGGCTTGGGCTCCAAGAGCAGGGTGTTCTGCTTGCCATTACTGCAGCTGAGACATTCTGGCTCTGTTTATCCCTTTACTGATTCAGGCCTAAACGGTGCATCAGCAAAGGAGCACCGGGGTTAGCAGACTGCACTTGACATACATAGCCAGATGCTGAACTTAGTCTAAAAATTTTTTTCTTAACAACTTTCTACCTATAAAGAAAACTACTCTGGGATCATTTGGCTTCCCAGAACTATGTTATCTGAAGTTATGATTTAATTTTCCATTCAGCATCTGCTTTTCTCAACATTCTCAAAGGACACATGGTCCCCAGCTGCAGCTCTTGGCCACACTGTAAATGTTTAAAAGTGCAGTGATGTACTCAAAGTTTGAGAGGGAAGAGGGATGGAGTCTGGCACAACAGAAGAGTGGACAATGGCACTGCAGTCCAAAATGTTTAGGACACAGAGTGATGCAAAGATTTGATTTCAAGCTTTGACTGAAGGATAAGGAAGCAAGAGCTTTGCTTTTCTTGCTAGATATCTCGTGTGGGTTTAGTGCATTTTCTGCCAGTTTACTGTAATGCTCAACATTAACAGAGACCTTTCTTTCAAATGCTGGGTAGTGAGGTGTCAGTTTTCCATCCTCCTAGAAAAGTCAGTTAAACAACCACCACAATGCAAAGAGAAGTTAAGGGTCACTTAAAATCCTTCAAAATTTCATTTCAGGTTTGCCTGGCAGGACAAGCACAGAAGGAAACTCTCAACCACTGTCTGCTACCCGTTCAGCAATCTGGATCTCTCTCCCTATACCTCCACATTGTTTTGCAAGACAATGTACAACTTGTGTGCTGTAGTGGTAAGCTTTGTTTTTCCTGCTTTTATTGGGAATGCCCTGCCTCATGGAGCAGATGAAGCCTGTGTTGGTTTGGACCTCATGTATAATGATTTATATTTTAATATATGTTTTTCTGTACATTTTTACCTGCCACAGACATAATCCAGTAAAAGAATGTAACTAAAGAGAAAGAAGTAATTTTCTTCTTCTTTCCCAACATCCCAGTTTTAAAAGAATGCACTCCTGGTGCATAATGCCGCTTCAGAATAAACTCACAGACTGATCCTGCATGAATCCTGTTTTTAAATAAGGACATGGCTCTCAACAAGTGGGGCCCTCCTAGGACTTGTATCGGAGCTAATACTTGGGTTGCCAGTGTAACTGCAAAATAAATAAGCATAATCATCATCCATTCACTCTGTTTGAAAGAATTTATTTGAATTAACATTCCCTGCCCTAGGCCAAAACAGGCTAGAACCCTCTCCCCCATCTTTTCCAAGTGCATACATAAAATGATTGCCAGTTCCTATCTCTGCCTGTAAGGAGACAGAACAGGACTCTGGCTTTAGCAGACTGTGTTGTCTGTTACAGAACCACGCTGGAGATCTGGATTATGGCCACTACACGGCCTTCTGCAAGCACTCAGTCACCAAACACTGGTACAGCTTTGATGATGCACAGGTCACCAAGATCCCAGACTCTGCAGTGCAGGCTGACACAGCTTACCTCCTCTTCTACATCTCCCAAGGCTATTGAGAGTCTGTTAGTCCTTGAAAACCAACAGTGAGCAGGGCAGCAACTAGAATTCACCAGCAGCATTAACCAACTCCTGTTCCATCAATAAACTAGAGCATTTGCACTACTGATCAGCTGTTGTGGTCTTTCAGGAAGTGATTCCCAGAAAGGACAGTTACAGCCTCTAAGCCCATGAAGGAAGGTGCATCTGCTCCATGTGCACAAGGTCCAAGGGCTGTTTTCCATGACAACACCCTTGCACCCCTCAAAAGAACACAGATGCTGAGCATACAGATGCACTTACCTGGAAATTCTTGTTTTTCTGCTGGTTAGGTAGAATAGGTGGTTTTAAGCTGCCTTTCAGGAACTAACAGAAGGATACCCAAATGAAAGCACACAACCAGACCACACTGTGTGTTTCAGAAGAGAGCAGAGGATGGAGTGACCATTAACATATAAGAAAGAAAAAGGCATTGTTCTACTGATGTAATTTTTGTTCCTCTAGCACTTCAGACTTGTTTGCAGCTTGTAAGCCTCTGGAAAACAATCAATATTGGTCTTAATTCCATCAGCAAGACAGACACAGGTAAAAGCTCAGAATGTAAGATGTAAGACTTTTGAATGCCAACCTAACTAGAAAAAGAAAACTAACCCTAATCCAGAGCAGGGAAATACATAAGATGCAACTAAAAGAAGTTTTCAAACGAATCAGTTCTAAGCAAAATAGTATTTTTTTTTCATCTGGCGAACCTTGAACTGTGTGAATATGATTCAGACTGTTAATATGTACAGTCCTGATCATTACACAACAAGCTGAGAATGAAAAACCAAACCCAAACATACATTTAACAGGATATATTTTTAAATAATTTCTTCATTAAGGTTTTTAATGCATGTGTACATGAAAATTTATATTAAAAAATTAAAAAGGAAAATTTTGTTTGTTTAGAATAACTCTGAAGTGCACAAATATTGACAAAAGCTAACAGAAAAAATAATACAGCTCTGCTTTTTTTATTAAGTAGTGTTGCAATTACTTAGAGCTGGCAAATAAATGCAATCCTCTGAGTTTTAGAGATTCTCACAAAAAGGACAACATTTTATTATATACATAATTCTGATGTGCAAGTATGCAATCAATATGTACACTTACATTCCTAACTGTTTACATCATTCTAGAGTATTCACAGTAGAATCAAGCTTAAGGTTAGAAATGTGAAAAGGCCATTAACAGTGAAAGAAAAAAATAAACCAAGATATGCCTTGGGATTTTAAGACATTTTAAACTACTTGTTAATAGATTTCAGATGACTAAGCTAGAATTTAATTTTGGAGCAGACTAAAAATATAGTTCTTTTTTAAATAAACAGTAATGCAAGTATGCTTGTAAATGGTTTCACAGATGGCAGTATGACCACAAGCGTTGCTCATCAGTCTCTGATTGTTAAGCACTACTACAGACCCAAGTGAACCCTGCCGGCAGACAGCCTGCTGCAGCCCTCCCACACCTCCAAGTGACTATGTCTGCTGTAGTTTTGCATATTTATATGCATTCTCAGGCCTCACTTTGCTCTTGAAGAAAGAAAACCAGTTTCCTTATCCCACATTCCTTTACGTGGCCATATCCACTGCTCGCTGTTCATAGGAAGTATAAAAGAGAATGTAAGCAGCTGAGGACTTCACCGAGGACGCCGAGATCTCAGACACTTCGTGGTCATCAAACTTAAACCAGCGCTGTTTTGAAGCATTTTTGCAGTAGGCTGTGTAGTGCCCCCCATCCAGCCCACCATAATGATTCTGTGAATGGAAGACAAGGATTAGTGGCCTCAAAAGCTGCCATTTCTTCCCTGGTTAGGAAAATAATCTAGAATGTGATACCAATCATCCTTTTTAGAACGCAACTTAGTCTGCAACTACAATGCAGCCTGGAAACCTGGCTGAATCAGAGAGGCTACCTTGAGCCCTGGCATAAAGTGCAGCTGGATTTTGAAATGTGACATGGTTACTCACCGATACCGAGAACAGATTGTATCTCTTCAAGGAAGTCTTTGGACCAATAACATACTGTGAAAGGTCAAGAGTTTCCAATGGAAAATCCACAGAAGTTTGAAGCTTTTGTTTCCATCTTCCATCATAGGAAAATCTAGAGAATTAAAAAGCATCATTAAAAGTTACAGTTTGTTCACAAGCTATTTAAGAGTATTAAGCATGCTTGTTTTCTCTGTTTTTAACCAGATGTGATCTCAGCTAAAGCCCCCAGTTTTGTTAATGCTTGCCCATGTGTTTCTCAGCACAAATAACAAGAGGTCACTTGTAAAAGTGCCTTGGGAACTAGAGCCTTATAAAAGAAGCACCAGATGAAAATAAAATTCTTGCAACATTACAACTGGTAATATATCTGTAACTTTCTCTAAGTAAAAATGGGTCAGCTACTGCCCTAGAACAATCCAGCTCCATCAAAGCCTGGTCATTTCATCCTCATTAATATTCACCAATCACCATTTCCTTACCGTTTCAAGTGCACAAGAAGAACAGGTGGTAATTTCCAAATTTCTATCTTTTTTAAAGAATCCCTTCGAGTTTTGCAATGGCTACAGTAAAATCTATTGTTATCAGTGAGCTTTTCTTCTTTGGAGAACAATCTAAGGCATTCCTAAAACAAAATACAAAGAGAGATTGTGAATGGCAGGCATTTATGGAAGTATTGCAAAAATGTTTCTTTCATGTTTGGCTGTTAACATGCATCAGCTATTTGCATCCTACATTTCACAAAAACCAGGAAAAGTGACTTAAATCTATGTGTGGAAGCCAATTTTACTGTATATATTAATTAACATCCTTCAATATAAACAGACAATATTTTGTTTAAAACCACAGAATACTTACACTGTGACCTACCAAAGTAAATAATATACATGCTGCTATTGCAGCTTCAGTATTTCCATCCTGCTTCTAATTTCAAACTTTTAAGGGATGACCTATTTCTTTAAACTTTAGAAGAATTAAAAACCAATTCAGATTCAGATTCAGATCTGTGCATGTTTCTGGTTAGTGCAAATTAAGCGGAACGTTGACCAACCCTTTCAACCAGAGGGTGAGCAGAAGTAGCATCATAATGGAGGGAAAGAGGAACTTTCTCACTTCAGGAGCTGTTCCTCTCTAGCTCCCCATACCTGCAGAGTACATTTGCTAGAGGATGCGAGTGGCAACGACAGATACATGAAAGCCTCAAAGGTTCGGGACTTCTTGTGACACGTCAGACACTGCACAGTGGATTTGAACTGGCCTTGGAACAGTGTCACAATAATGGACTCGTTGAGCTGCTTGTGCTTGTGCCAGGCTACTTCTGCTGCTCTGAAGTCATCAAGGTGATCGTTATTTTCTTCCTTGTATCTTTTCCTGTTGTCAGCCTGGACAGCAGAAGTTTAAATACCATAGCAATATATTAACAAAGCTATAAATCAGAAGTCTCATCTATAGGCAAGCATACTATTGAATATTTGCAAGAATATTTAAACTTGTCAGTGTAGCCATCCAGTTGTTATCTAGTGAAGCTTCTTCTGTCACTTCCTCCAGTACCTTAGACTGTTTCATATTAGATTTCTACTTTAATTCTAAATACCCATATTTCTTTCTATAAAAGGTCACAGTAACATAATCTTCTTATGGAATAAGAAAGCATTTTTAAAATTTATTTCTCTTGGTCATCTGACAGATATATAATTTGTTTTAAGAGTATTGCTTACTTTATTTAGGTCTTCATGCAAGCCATCCATTAGAAAGAGAAGCAGTTCTTGAGAGTCCTGTTGGCTATATCCTGCAAATTGGTCATTAATCTTTCCAATTGTAATTTTGAAGTCTTTTGGACTGATATATTTATACTGTCCTGCCCATAAAGCTTTCATTATTACACCAAACTCTTCAGCCACTTCACCTTTATGCCCCAGGAAATTTGACCTATACAACAAAAGACAAAAAAAAAATTCTGAGCCATTCAAATAACTGGTTTTTAACATTATTGTTTTAAATTCAATACATGATCCCAATTTTAAAATAATTTCTTTAGACCAAGGAAAACTGGCTGTTGGGCTGAGTTAAAATTTTCATCTGTGTTAGCACTGTAATTAGGTTCCATATTCATGATGGAAGGTACAGCTGTTTTCAGCATATTTTGTAAGCTATTTAAAAATTCAGTTTGGTTTTAGGAGTCTCTAGTACACATGTATTTATGAATGTGGTGACCATAATTTAATTATCACTGTCCAGTAAAACCTATTTAGTGACAAATTTAAAAAAGATGCCTAAAAGTAACCATTTGTCTCCTACTTAAAAAAACAATCACCCCTCCTTTAGCCCCACTAAATGATCTTTTTCAATTGGCAAGTACAAAGGCAGATGAGAGATTATTACCTGTTAATATCATCTTGATAACAGTTTCTGTTGAAATAGTCAGCCAGGTGAGGTGCATTGCACAGACACTGTAATATGGAATTCATGTAGCAAGTGTTCCCTAGATTACGAAGTCCTGTCAGAGCTGGTCCTGATCCCCCAAACACGGGGTTGAGATTCCGAATCTGCGATGCAGAGAGTCTGGAAATTTCCGCTTTAGTGTAACAGACAGGTCTACAAGCAAGAAATTATTTTTAGGAGTCTCAGACTTGACAAGGTTGTGTACATAAACCAACAGACACCCCACCTCACCCCACCACCCACAGGGACTGGACCATCCTGGCATCAAATACCATCATTTAGGGTATTCAAAACCAGCCAATGCAATAGTGAGAAATCCATATATACTGGCCTATAATGAGGCTGAGTTTTAGGCACTAGCAGTAGTGAGATTTATAGGGTTTTTTTTGCTTTGTTTCTTTACTTCACAGATAAAGAATTGACTTTATTTAATACAGTTTAAATTCTGAAAACTTTGCATTTCACAAGCTGTCAGAAGTAATTTAGTATGTCAGTACAAATAACAGAACTTAAAAGCAACTGTTATCCAACAATAGACTGTGACCTCTGAAATTCCTGCTAATACGTAACTATTATATTGATTTCTCAAAGATAACTGCCCTATACATTGAACCTTTAGCAACAAAATTTCAGCCTATCACTCTTGCACCCTTTCAAACCCAATTAGAAAGTATTAATGAATTTCAGCTGGTTAAACACAAAGCAAGTCCTATGTGCTGTCATACTGCCTGAGTTGTGATCTAACTTATCAAACATACTTATTGTCACGATTGACTGCAGGAGTTACAGGGATTCTTTTCTTCTCTTCCTCCTGAATGGCTTGGGTTATGTCTGGGGAGGAGTAGGAGCGCTTCAGTTTGGAGTGTTCTCTCTCTCGTTCAACAGTCACCTTCGGCTTGGCTTTCCGAGTTGGAGGGGTTGATGGAGGGGTGGAGGAAGGAGCCATTTCTGGTGGGTACATCTGAACAGTGTTGGATGGCGAGTGATAGTAACGAAAGGTTCCAGTGATTTCATCCAGGAACTTCGGGAAAAAAAAACCAAGTAGTTTCATACCCAAGTGAAAATCCTTCATTAACTTACCTATTTATAAATTACTGTAAGCAGAGTGCATGAGTTTTTCAGACATTGGGATGTTAATAGTCATGATTGGTCTCAACATTTAATGGACTAAATTTAGTAGAATGGAGCATTTTCACTGAAATGCCTATTAACATCAACTACTTAATACCAGGAACAGCAGATGAACTGTCCTAGTTTCATTACAAATAATATTAAAATTCAGAAAGTAACCATGTGGAAGTTGAAGGGGAGTAAAAAGTAACAAAACACAATCTAACTTAGACACAACCAAAACACAGGACAAAAGTACACAAGACAATTTGATTTTCAAATCAGAAGAGGAGTTACCTTTACCCAACCTGCAGGCAGCCCTGGGACTATCCTTCCCATCTCCTCACTTCGTGCTCTCATTAATGGCTCCCGCTGGGACTATTAAACAAAGAGAAAAGTAAGGTATGTACAGTTACCCATGCAGAGCAACAAGCTGCCTGTGACTTCTCTATGGAGTTAGATGATTCAGTGCAAACAGTACAATAAATCCTTGATTATAGATAGAAATACAATGTATTGTAATGGTCATTTAGTATTTTCTATCACTGAACTTAAAAAAAAACCAAAAAACAAACAAACAAAAAAAAATTTGTTGACACATTCCAGGAAAAAAAACCCAAAAAACAAACCAACCATTCAGTCTCATGAAAGTCTCAAAACTCAGATTTTTTCCCTGAAGAATCAGGAAATTGTAGGAGTATGTGCTTCTGTTAAACACATAAGGCTGAGCTTTATTCCCTCTCAAAGCAGCACATGAAGGTGTATGCATGAGATGATGAATGTGTGGAGAATGCTTGTTAATGCCATCAGAAACAGATCAAGACTTCCAATGAAAGTTTCAAATATTTCTTCATATGAATATGAAAATGAAAAAAAGCAAACTAACACTGTAAACATGGCATATTCTTAAGATAATGACTTTAAAAATTGAAATGAGGTGGAATTTAACATAATATAATAATCACAAAGCATCTGCGCTTGACTATTTTGGCTACATACAATACATTTGTATTTACTTTAAGTTTTTCAGTATCTTGTTCAGAATCCTCTCTAAGGGGTCCTGGCTTTTGAGCTCCACTGTCTGGTTGTCCTTTTACCCCCGTTTGCTGCAAAAGATTTTGAGAGAAGGCTTCAATTTTCATTTGGCATGTCAGTAAAGAATACTGGTAAAGCAGAGTTATACTTTCTTTTTTGGTTGTTAAATGCATGTACCACAACAAAGTGGTTAAGGCAGGTATTTTTTATTCTTTCTATATACAATAGGCAATACACTAGAACAGCTTTTGAAACTGAATGTTGTGTTATAGTTTGTTCTGTAGTGTCAACAGCTCAGAAATAAAGTATGGAAGTTCCACCTATGCTACTTTTCCCCCTAAAAGTTGTGGGGTTTACAATTTGTTGTTAAATTTCAGGCTTTTTCCCCTTTTAGTCCTCACTAGCCAAACCTCTCCAGAAAAAGGCAAACTGTGAAGCCAACAAGAATTTGGTTGATCACAGGCCATCATTTTGGGATTATCTGAAGTTGCTCTGTCAGTCAAAAGATCATGACTGACTGTGCTAAGGTTGCATAGGAAGATTTATTTTGGCTTTCTTACGCATTTGGATTAAACAAGAATCAGAGTTTGATCAAATAACTACTGCAATTGCAAAAGCAGAGAAAACATCCTAATGTTCTTGAGAAGTGGTTTTGAAGACATTTGTTCCATTGTTAACTTAGCTTCCCAAGTGGCTCCTGTTTTATGATCAGATGATTTGTACATTGAGAAATTTTGCAGTTTTTATCAAGAACGAGGATAGAATGAACTGTGACACTCCTACCCTCCCCCAAGATTTGGAACTGCACTGTATTCTGTAAAAATCCTAGATTAGGGTGTTGCTTTGCTTCCTGTGCCAGGCAACAAAACTGTGTTCTGTCAGCATTTCTACAGCTGGGGGCACTAAAGGGTTCCTACTGACACCACCATTGTGTGCCTAACATCACGTACAGTACCAAGCTGGTACAAGAGAGAAAATACCACCAGGCTTCTATTTCTGAAACAGAGGGTTGCAGTCTATGAACCATCATCCCTTCTAGCTCCATGTGAGTGGGAAGTTTATTATCCTGTAGGAATTCCATGCTGCCCACCTACAAGCAAGAAACAAGCTTGTCTTGGAATAAAAAATAATGTGTGTCTTGGTTTTAACTCTCTCCTCTGCTTTTATGTAAAAAATGGTCTAAATAACCATCCAGTTATGTATTTAAAATTTCTAGATTGAAACTAGACTATTCAGGATGATTTGAGTGCATAACTACTTCCCAATTGATGATGATTTTTCTTTTTCACTAACCTTGGCTGGAACAGTCACAAAGGTCTGAGATGCATCACCCAGTGCCCGTTTCTGTGTTTCTGGTGTTCGAGTTCCCTTTTCTCTTTCTTCCACAGATATTTTGTCAATCTCAATCCTTTTTGCACCAATGTTTTCTGGTTCATTTTTATTTTGCTTTTTAGCTTCCACTGCTTCTCTGTGTGCTCTTTCTTGTTCCTCCTGTTCTCTTTTTATTTGTTCATCCCTCTCCTTCTGCTCTCTGTCCTCTTTGGATTGCTGTAACTTTTCTTTGTGTTCCTTTTCCTTCTGTTCTTCTTTTGCTTTTTGTTCTTGCTGTTCTTTTTCTTTTCGTTCTTGTTCTTCCTTTTCTCTCTTGAGTCTCTCTCTCTGTTCCTGTTGTTGCCTCTCCCGCAGTTCCTTTTCCCGCCTGTTCTTCTCTAACAAAGCAGCAGTTTCTGCATGGACCTGACTTTTTTCTTCTTCTGTCAGAGCACTCCTTGCATCAAGCACGGGCTTTGTGGAGCGGTCTGGAACTATTCTTCCATTCTCACCAGCCTGGCTGTCACTGACTGTACTTGGAGATTTTGCTCTGTTATCATCAAGGATTTTTAGTGAAGGCTTTTTAGTACGATCCACCTGTAACACAGGTGCAGAACACAGAGTGTGGGACAAAATTCACTACAGTGATTACTGCTCTCTTAGCTAAGCTCTTCCTAAGTGAGATTTATAAGATAATAAAGATGATACAAAGCTGACTTCTGCCAGAGAGAGTGATCTTTCAATTTCATTAAATCTGCTCCTTCAAATTGCTTGTTACTAAGATTAGGTATTCATTCCAGATGGGAACTAATAAGCCCTAGAGAACCATAAGGACAGCATTATGCACTGATTACCACAACCCCTTATTTTCGAGCTTTCGAAGTGAGTGTTTTAGGGCAATCAGGCAGCCTAATTTGGGCTTGGTTCTCTCAGTCATGTGACAAAGCATGTGCTTAAGGCAGATCTGCTTGATGGGAAGGGGTATTTAAGAACGGCTTATGCTCTTATCAAGGGCTGTAGGTTGTTTTTGATGCTGAAGTGAATGTTCTGAAGATGTAAAAGCTCATCTGGTTCAGGGACAAACAAATAAGGTCTTCAAATCTTACATTTTAGGGTCTCTTGAATGAAATCAATACTGAAGGCTGTATCTAGAAGCGTGAAAGTAAGGAGTTTTTAGCCTTGTCTCCTAAGGAAAGCATTCTTTTAGTGTAAGAACTCTACAAAGATGTTCTTACAAAGTTTTACGCACATGAAAGGAAGAAATGAATCCCTATACTTTCACTACTGGGCCAAGAGTGATAAAACACCTAAATGTTTTATTATTTGAAGGAAGATACAGTGGCTGGAAATCAGACCTGTGGAACAGCCACAGTAAGCTACAGCTTACCTGTCCTCTCTGGGTTTCATCTTATGTGCTTTAAGTAGAAAGCTTGCTTATAAACTTTCCGAAGTAATGATCAATTGCTGACCTTGAATTTCTCATGTGCTCATGCAAGAACATTTATGAAAAGTTCTGCTATACTGTTAAGTGTATTTAGTTTCACAGAATTCTGTAGATCAGTTACAGAGCTTCACAGCCCACCAGTAGTCTCTGTAGCAATATATTTGTGTACAAGGCTTAAACAAATGCAGAGTATGTTTGTTTGTGGATTTAGAGTTCTGGGTGGGGTGGGGCTCAAACAGAATAACAATATACTAACTGAAAAAAGAACAGGTAAAAAAAGCTTACCTTAGGGATACTTCTTGTAATTGACACTGGATTAACTACAAATGAACTGTCAGATTTTGGAACAGCAGCATCGTGTATATTTGGTCTGTTAAGT
Organism: Entomyzon cyanotis; assembly: GCA_024500445.1. Classification (NCBI taxonomy): domain Eukaryota; kingdom Metazoa; phylum Chordata; class Aves; order Passeriformes; family Meliphagidae; genus Entomyzon; species Entomyzon cyanotis. Next base: position 10,563,387 of record JAKEPQ010001010.1, read on the forward strand.
GATTTTAGTCTCTCTTCCAAATTATCTCCCATTTCTTCATTTTCAATCGTTTCTGTTGGACATGGCTTTACAACAACAACAGGTGGCACAGGAGCTGGCTCCTCCAGAGATGGATATGTAAAATCCACTGCAGGAGGGGGGAGAAGAGGGAACCATAAGAGAGCTCTCAAAACAAAACCACAAAAGCAAAATAAACCCCCACAGTCCAACCCAAAATTTAGTTTTTAGCCAGAACAAGACCTTCCTAAAAACAGCTGAATGAAATAAAGACTCATCCAGTAACTACAAATGTTTGCTGGGGTGTCATCCTTTATACTTACAAGAAACAGTCACTGCTTCAGTCCTGCCATGCTGGGGTGGAGTTACTCTAGCATTTGTTGTATACTGGGGAAAACAAAGGAGCCAGTTTTCATAACCTCCCTCTAGAATTAAAGGTTCATTCTGTAGTATGGTTTTGCTTTCCCACTGTATGGAAAAAAAAGTTTAGAGTTAATTGATTTAAAAATAGAAAGAAAACTTTTACAACTTAATAGTGTTGTTGAAATTTCTGTGCCTAGTCATTAAACTGAGAGATTATTTTTGAGATTTTTAAACAAGAATTAAAAAGGTTGCAAAAATAGAGATCCTCTTTGTGTCTGGAGAATGCCCAGCACAGTTGGGTTCCTGGCTCTGCCTACAACAGGATGTGAGTATTTTCAGTATAGAAAGAACCGCTTACTGCTACTTCACATAACAATCCTCCATGCAGAAAAGTATTTTTATTACAATATTTGCTTCAGTTTCTTATCTGGTATGTTTGCTGAGGGATTAGTGCTTTAGAAAGCCTAACATTAACTTTTTGAAACCCCTTGAGAGTTCAGGCTTCAGACTGCCCTCCTCCTGATGTCCTCAGTATTAGTACATGAAAAAGACAGAGAGGGTTTAGAGAATATTCTGCAAAGCAATAAACAGGGAGAACTGCCCTACTAGCTCTGAACTATCTCTGAACCTCAGTCCTAAATGTCAAGGTAACAGAAAGATTTGCAGTCTTTCACAAGAGCCACCTCTAGAGAGAGGAGGGACAACATAGCCATAGCCAGAGTTTAATTCAAAAATGTTGGGCATCTACTCACTGTGGAATCTGTAAGCTTCCTGTACTGATGAAACTCAAATTTAAATTAATACTTATCTAAAAGTTATATTCAATAATGCGGAAAAGTTAACCATGCTCAAAATATTTCTGGAGCCTCCTTCATTGAAGCCCCTCGATTGTAGGACCTACCTGGCTGACAGGACTGCAAAGCAACTGCCCTTCTCTGGCCTGCCTGAGCAGGTGGCCAGCCAGTTCCAGGGATAAGGGATTACTGTTGCTAGTACAGGAGAGAGGGGACTGCTTCTGGGAAACACTACTAGAAGTACCTTCCCAAATAACTCTGTTGGCAAAGAACTCTAAGTTGGTGAGCTGGTTGGTGAGGAGGTGAGTTGAAAAATTTTGCTGTTTACCTATTTAATAAATGATACTGTCCTCTACTACAGTATGATGTGAAACTTCAAACTACACTTCTGCTATCCAAACAAGCAGGCTTTGAAAACTCAACCAACTGAAGTGTTATTAAGGCCTCCACATACTTTGTAAATACAGGTGCTTCAAGACCTTCTTATTTGCAAAAATGAATTAATTAATGAATTAAAAGATGAAATTTGCCAACCTTAAAAAGTGCATCTTTCAGGCTCTGAAGAGTTGTTCCCAGCTTTAAGTCTTCAGCAGAACTAAACCAGTCTAGCAGTATAACATAATGGAACTGTCCTCTTCTCTTCCATGAATCTCTAGAATCCTCTGGGAGTCTACCTTCAATCAGATTAGCAGTATCTCTGAAATGTATTAACATGCATAAAGATTCATGTACAAGTAACATTTTGTCCAGCAATATATAATCCATGTTTATGTGCTTGGATAAAATAAAGATGCATTGTCTTCAAGTCAGTATAAGAACAGAGCTGTGCAGATACATCTCATCCACTGGTACACAACAGGGGCTCTGATACTAGGTGTACAAGCTTTAAAAGCATGTCATTTTTTAGAAAATTAAATATTTCACTATCATTTAACATCATTTCATACCCAGGACGGATAGCTTCTTCTGGGACGCTGATGGATTTTGGAATACAGGATTCCTGATAATCCTTCAATCTTCGAGCATCCATTATAAGCAATTCAATATTTTTGTCTGACATCATTGCAAACAGTTTCTCAGGTGTGACTGCTCCTTGAAAGAGAGAAGCAATTACATTTAAGAAGCTATATTATAAATGGAGATAACTATGAATGGCTATGATGTCTGACTGGTGCAATCCAGACTGCAAACAGATGAAACAGAGCTACAAAGTCCCACAAAGTCATGGACATGAGACATTACAGAATAAACAGTGTGAACCTTTTGCTCCCACTGCTGTAGTGGATCAGCACCTGATCTGCTAAATTAGACTGAGTAATTCAGTGATAAACAAATTTAACTTGTTGTGGTCTTATTTAAATCAAGCTATATAGGCAAGCATTTGTGAACTATATGCTGCAGATGTTCCTCTTAACTCTAGAGAACATTTTCACATACTTATTAGAAGAACAAAAAGCAGAAGATTTTGAGGGGAAAGGAAAAATTTCATATTTAACTGAGAAAGCTATCACATTTCAGCCTTGCCTATGAGCTGAGGAGCTGTTTTTCTTTCTAATTTGACCACTTCAGGACTAGTTCAACTTTAATTATTGAACAGCTGAAAAACTAACCACAGCTTTCTAAGTTTATGAGAAGTAAAGAAGGCTTCAATACAAAGTTTAATTAATTACTAGTTTGTTATAACTGAAATGCAAGATACTAGAATTTCATCAAAATATTCTAAAGTAACTGCTGAGAAGAATTGCAGCTGTGAGGTGATTAGTGCACAGTCACACAGAAATCTTTTTCACATTTGTGTGAGCATTGCATCTCTTACCACTCAGGCTATCAGACTGATCCTTTCTTTCCAGTGAATGCTTTGTCTCACCATTAATCTGTTATAAAGGAAAAAAATAAAAGTTTCATGTGTAATACTCAGAACCAAGGTGGCCAACAGACAATGAATCTCACAGAGCCTGAAGGAAACTGGTCAGACAGTTAAGCCACAGGAAGAAACACAGCACAAGGGTGCTGCTTCTGAAGATGGCTTGACAAATGTACTCAAAAGGTACAAAGGTTGCTGCCCTGACTAGACAGAAATCAGTTAAAAAGGCAATACAGCCTAGGGCACCATCATCTAACAGAAGAAACTCTTGAAGTATTTATAGAGAAGTGAGTGTTTCCACACTACTGTTAAAATGTCAATCTTCCCCTAAAATGGAGACATGTCATCCCTACCATCAGTTTATCACCATTATCTTGAGTTTCTTGCACATGCTAATTCTAGTATAAAATAGAATTTGACTTCACAATAAAGCTCAGTCTATCTTTTACAAGAGTTGGAGGCTGGTAGTACTTAACATATTTTAAAGAAATATCACAAAAGGGTTATGGAGAGTGTAAGTTAATTCAAAAAAACCCTCACCTCGATTCTGAACTGGAAATAGCTACTAGTAAAGACCAAATTCTAGATTGAAACTATACGTTTAGACTGAATTAGAGAGTTTGTAAACATCTTCACTTACCCTTTGGCTTTTTCCTTTGGAATCCACAACACTTTCTGAGGAGTTTTTGGCTGAGCTCTTTCCATCATCTTTTGGTTCTTGCTTTTTTTGTAGCTCTTGTCTGTCCCTCTCTTCGAGTTTCTTTCGAACTTCAGCTTCCTCATATCTGTTGGGGAAAAAAAGTGCCTTTTTTCCAATATTGTGTTTTTGCTAACTTTGGATTATTAATATCAAAATCATTAAGTCTTCAGGCAGTAATTTAAAAGGAAGTATTTACAGTTTTAAAAAGGTAAAGCACTGTCAGTTTTTGTATTCCAGCAAACTCCATTTTCCTTCCTAACTACATGGTCTTATTTCTCCCACTTTTGTGTTGGTTTTCTTATTGTTAAATCCTGGTTTGAGTCCTATTTCATAGCCACTGCTTGTAAAGCTATTTTTCTGTCTCTAGACCTGGGGTCATGCTTAGCTATGTTATCTCTAAATGTTTTTCATTTTCCACAGAAAAGGGTAGGTACCTGTGACTTACAGGTAAACTCCGATATATTACAACAGTCATCCCAGGTATTTTATTTTGTTTTGCAATGAAGCTAGTGAGGAGTAAGTTAGCTCAGTTATCTAAATTTCCTTTTCCTGAAAAGCTGGATCAGAACTACTTATATAGTAGTCACCTTCAGAATGTAAGTTGCCTCTATAAATCCATTCTGTGCTCACCCGTGTGCCCGGTGCTTGTTTCAAACACTGGGCCTACAGGGAAGCCAAGGCAAGAACCATATACACTCAGGAGTTTTGGGGGACTGAGGTCTTGCATACAGCTGTTCTTTTCATAAAGCCAAGCCTCAGACTTGAAAATTACTTCTGCAGCCTTTTGCCACTGGAAGGACAATCATGACAACTACTGTAGGCCAGTGATCTCCAGTTTTTACATCACCCACTGGAGGTTTGTATAGTCACATCATTGTTCAATAGTATTCACTTGTATTTAATACAACTGAGAAGTTTAAGGGTTACTAGTATCATAAAACAAAAAAAAAGAATGTCTGACCTAACAATTTGGATGACTGAACCAAGAAGTGAAACATGAACTGTGTAAGTGCTCATTTTAACCGGATGTTGTGTAATGAGGGTTAAAATAACAATGACAATACAGCTGTATTTCATTTCTAAAGTACTGTGTTAATAAACTAGATCATTAAATCAAATCCCACCTCCATGTCTACTGCACTAATTGGCCACTAACAGGAACGAGGCAGCAAGTCTGTGATTTTAGTTTTTAAACAGGCTGCTTGATTTGGCAAAAGCATTATAAGCTGGAATTGAGCATTTTGTTCCTACTTGGAGTTAATGACACTAGAGCATATTTCAGATTTTAGTTTAATTTGGTCAATATGACATATTTACCCATCAATTTCCCATGTATGCTTTTGAAGCACATAGTCTGTCATTCATCTAGGTATTCCTGCCCCTATACAAGTGTTGATTCAGCAGCTCCACTTTTAGTTAACAATTAACTTTCAAACTATTTGCTGGCCTACTGCCTGGGGAAGAAATTATACAAATAATTTCCTTGAAACCTCTTCTGTAGTTACACAGGAGTCATGTTTCATTTCTATTACCTTTAAATATTTCTACATTTTGCCAGAGTAGTTAAAAGTTACTCCATCAACTTCAAAACTCTGTTCCTTTCATTAAAAGACATAAGTTATTTAAACAACTCTCTATATTTTGAGTTTCTGTAATGCTATCCATGTTTACTCTTAGAATGAATTTGTAGCTCTGTTGAATTGTAAGACTCACCTAAACAATGAAAATCTAAAGATGTTTCATACACAGTACCATGAGATATCTTTGCAAAGTCCCTCTTCACATACATGTAACTACACTCATGGTTCACCTGAACTAACTTTATAGATTAAGCACTTTGAAGGGCATAAAATATGCTTTCACAAGAATACTTGGGAGGGGTGCGGTGGGACATGACACTTGTGAAGGGCAATGTGCCCAGCTGCAGAGAGAGAGAGAGTTAAGAGTGAGAAAGAGTCGCTAAGGATGCAAGAAACAGAGAAGGCTCAAAGAAAGAAGTACTGTGCTAAATATTGCCTAAAGATAGACCCTACCTTACAACTTGTTCCTAACACAATTTCATGGCTTATGGCACGAAGATGTAACTTGACAGTTGTCAGTCAAGTACCCAAAAGCCCATTAGCATCTGCTCATTTACATACTGGCAGAACTGTGCATTCCATATACATGGCTGCAAGTGGCAGAGAAAAGGTGTGGCTAGAGAATCAAAACCTGGCGTTTCTTAGTGTAAACAACATCCAGACTAGGGGGACTTTTTAACATATCTGATTATTAGGAACGTTCATTAATATATTTGGGTTCAGATGACCTTATGATTAAAAGGCTTAGGAGGAAATTGCTCTTGATCATCTCTACTGTATAGGTACTTCAAATCTTGTGGTTTCTTTATACTAGTCAATAAACAAAACTAGGAGGCACTGTCAGCAAATCAAAGTTACCAGGATTTAGGAGACAATGTGTAAAGTGACAAGTTACTGGAGTGTGTGGCAATGAAAATTATCTCTACTAGAAGACTTCTGCGAATAAATTTAAACTCTCAAGATTTTCAGGTACCTCTGGTTTACTCAAGTGCAACCGCTTACTACTAAATAGCATGAAAAGCTGCACTTCAGCACAGGTACAGCTCCAGGTATAAGGAACAATGTCTTAGCCATCAACTGTATTACATACCTGAGTTTAAGGCTGTCTGACAGTATTTCAGCTTCTTCAATAGCTTTTTTTAAATTTGTAGGTCCCAGAATTGAATGAAAATAATCCTAGAATGACAAGCATCACAATGCATAAATACAGTTTAACAATGCCTACTCCTATGCATGTCAAAAGTCACTAATATATGGAAAATTTATTTTATAATGATATTAATGCCAACAAAAGGAACTGGTTTGAATCAAAATATTTTCCTTTCAAACTTGAGTTTGTAAGTAAAACTGTTTTATAGCACTGATAAATAAAGGCTATGTAAGGCAACTTCACCAAAGAAGTCTGACTGGGAAAAATTACAAGAATACCTTTCCATGAAAAAATATTCACAGATCTCACAATTTATATAGTTCATTCATTAAAAGAAAACTGTAAAAACATTTAACACCAGACTTGTCAAAAACAGAATGAAAAAAAGAAAGAAGAAAGGAAGAAAGGAAAGAAAAAGTAACACCATAAGTGAGACATTTACTTAATACCAGAGTGATCCTTTGAATGTGCATTAGCGTAATTCTCTGTACTTCTCATACTTTGACCAAGGCAGAAAAGATCAGTCAGAAAGCTTTTATACCTGTTGCTGCTTAAAATCAGGTCTCTTTTTAATATGGTTATAAACAGTCACATATTTCATATATAGGATGTAAGCTTTTTCTTCATCTCGGTCCAATCTGCTTTCCTCCGCTGCCTTGAAAATCTTAAGGGCACTCTGCACATAACTGAAACCAAAGAAGAGTAAAGCACGATTGTTGACTTGTCCCCAAACACCTTTTCATTACAATGTGCCATTTAAAGTGTTTACAGACTTCACCCATATAGCAAGCGTTTGATTTTACCACCTTAGTATAAAGCTTTCATTAAATATGAATTGCAATCATGTTCCTCCAAATAATGTTTATCTTCGCTAGTTTGTTTACCAGCCTCATTTAAAGTCTGCCATAATTAAATACCACAGTGAGACACAGAAAAAGGTACTTGTCCTTTCTAAGAATAACTTTTTTTTCTACGAAAAACTAATTCATAGTAACACAAAATTAAATCACTGACTGTCCAAAAATACTAGAGGCAAAGCACTCACACACTTGCTGAAGGTTTTATAATTTTTAAGGATTTGCAATTATGTAGCCTTTCAAGTATGCAGATTTTCATGGGCATTGTGCTCTGTCCAAGACATGTTTTGGCAGTAAGCCAAGTGACCTTCTGAAGGCAGTAAGCATATCCAATGTGACAGCTGAGATCCATACATAGGACTACTGAAGATTTTATATCTAGCAAAAATAATGGAGGAAATTTTGAACCACAACAAATTTGTTCTGGAACCACTAATACTTTAAATATTAATTCAAAATCAGTTATAACATATATACCTTTTTGTACTCGTCTTTTCAGGTTTTATTTCTGTCTTCTTGTTGAGATCTTTCAGTGAAGTAGAGAGGTACAGCTCCTTAGGTACAGATGCCACAGCAGGCATGTTAATGTTGTTACTTATGTCCCTCCTAGGATGTTACAGCTTCTTAGAAGTCTCTATCAATATTTTTCTGGAGGAGGAAAAAGGGGTAGAAAGAGCCTAATTATGTTCTAATTACTCTTAATACAGTAGTTATAGTTACATGTGCAGGTTTATTACCTAATTCATCTCACCTTACGTGAGCTAGCAAACAGAATGTCTGAACAACTAACAGTATAAATTAATCCTCCCAAAGTGACAGAATTGTTTGAAATCACTTCAGGTAATTTATCAAGAACATCCAGCAATATGTTGCTAACAGAAGGAAAAAAAAAAAAAAAAAAAAAAGAAATGCTGACTCAAGAATGTTCAAAACCATCATATCCAGCAAATTTATTCTACTGAAATGCCAGCAAGTATACTATCAAAAATTAGCTGACTCCTCTGTACTCTGCAAATACACACTACCCCTTTGGAAAAATGACTTCTAATGTCTTGCTGAAAGATACACTGAGAACAGGAAGGCTGCTACCATTAAAGTCAACTTGAAACTTCCTGGACATACTGAAGGTCTTCAGCTCCTTGGTACCACTGACTTGGTGCTTTCACTTGAGAGTGCTCTCCAGGTAGCCATGAAATAGTTAAGTAGAGTTTGGTCACAAGGAACTATTACATCATGTTATCGGAGATAGGGAAGTCCATGAAGTCTCCTGCAGATAGTGTAACTAAAACTCTTTGCATCTAGTACACAGTAAGATATTTTACCCTTGGAGGTGGCAGGGGAGGAACTGAGCTCCCTCACAAGCAAGTGGTGAGACATTATGATGTAAGCAATACTCAAGAAATTAATGGGGACTCATCAGAAGAAACATGCTCAAATTATATCAGCAAGTAAGCTATTTCCTAGCAGAGAAAAACTACATGGCTTTTGACAAGACGAAGGTAGAGCATTTCCCTTCCACTCTCAAGGTGATGACCAGCATGAGAAGTGTGACCAGAAACAACCAGCCAGTGACCTCAGAGGGAAGTTTCACCTGACCAAATCGATCTGTAGCTGACTGCCACCAAATGAGGTGGTCCCAATTTCCCTCCCTCTTTCTCATGCTGGTCTGGTGCCTCCCTAGCCTTTTACTGAGCCAATCCAGCCTGCTGAAGAGGCAGAAAGGCTACACAGCTTGTGCAAGGGCAGCAGCTGGCATGTGCAGTCAAGAATGGGAAGTCAAGGTGGGAATGGGATCCCTTCCAACTCATAGCTGTTGTACTTCTTGAAGCATTACTGCACACCGTATTACTAGGTTGACAATTGCTGGTCTAGAAACTGGTTATCAAATAAAGATACTAAGTTAACACAAACCTTTGGTTTAAGGTCTGGCATGTCAACGTCAGATTAAACAGTATCTAGCAAAATAACTTACTGCTTGAACACGGATGCTGTACTTCCTGATTTCCAATTATGTATCAGCTTTTTAAAACTGAAAAACTTGTCCAAAATTCCCCCTTAGGAGACTCATTTCCAGATAATTATATAAAGTGAATAATAAAGTCCTCAAATACTACCTTGAATACATAAAATTAAAAATATATCCCACACCTCACTCATCTTAAAACATTGTCTTTCCTATATAAGGCATCTTATATTAAATTTTAACTTTCAGGGAGATTATTAGGTGCTGGAAATAAGGCAGATAATTCATTAGAACTGCATTCAGTAGAAACAAAACACAGACACCACCCGGCCTCAAGTAAGACCTTTCCAATACAAAAAGCCTTTTAGCCTAAAACAAAGACATACTTTTTGACATCTCATAAAGAAAAGCTTCACGCTTATTAGGATTTTAGTATTGCTTGTCTGATTCTAACTTCAGAGCATGTCTTTACCTGGCTTTTTTTTTCCTCAGTGGAACTGTAAATAGACTTTTCCTTTGAAGCTTTAAGTCCTTTCCAAATATATCTTCAATGTTTGCTCTGTTATGTAACCAGTATTTTCTTAATCTTAAGTGGCAGAATTTGGTTGTGTTCTGACAGAATATTGTAACTAAATACGCAGTCTGAATAAGATATGCACATAGCATTAGAGTGCTGTGTGCATATGAGCAAAAAAAGCCCCAAGATTAGGTGGAAGATGAACCATTTAATGATGTCAGTAAATTCTCAAGTGCTGCTGACACACCTTGAAAAGGGCAGCTCTTCTGGAACATCATCCATACAAATGCAGAACTACTAAAAAAAACTCTGAGATTTGGTCTGAAACAAAAATTGTCTTTCCACATTTTCCTATGGTCACTAAGTTATAATTACATGTCTTTAAACTGCCAGCAAGTTCACTGCTGAACTTTTATTTTCCGTTTTGAAGAAATTTCTGTACCTTTTTTCAAAACATGCTTCTAACCACAGTAGCTGATGAATGAGGTATTACTCTTTGACCTCCCACAGCACCACAATTCATACAATATCCTGCAGTGAAATGAGTAAGAATGGATAAGGAACAACATTTTCTAAATTTTTTAAAATCAAATTCTCAACCACCCACTTCATCGAATTACACACAGCATATGTCATCAGTTGATATGAGATTTCAGTTGCAGTTTCTAAGACATTCTTCTATACAGAATCTTACTTTTGGATCTGTAACTAACATTTTCAGGTTTATGCATCGAAAATCCCCTAACTGGATTTTACTTACTACAGGCTGACCACTGCTGACTGCCAGTTGACTGCTCAGTCTTAACTCATAAGGACCCTTAAAACTTCTTAAGCTTCTACTAAAGTTTAAGATGTGATTTACCTTAATTTTTCTTCATACTCAAATGAACATTGTTTATTTCCTTCATATTTGAGCAAGCTTTGGGAAGACCATGATTTCAGAATCCAAATCAGCTCCTTTATAGATAAATATTACCATCTGATTTTGAACACAAATTTTTGCAGATATCTGACTGCTAACTGGCCTAGTCTCAATGGAGCAATCCAGCAAAATAAGTTGCACAAATGGAGTTTGGAACTCATCAATATAAAAGAAACCTGGATCATAAAACCAGGAATACAAGGGACTAAAGAAGATGTAGTAGCCAAATCTACTGTTAGTCAACCCCCTGAGGAAGAAGAAACAACCTATTTCAGATTTGTCAACTGTTTTCTTAAAAACTAAGATCAAACTCAAAACATGGAACCTTTTCTATCCCCAGCTGAAGTGTTATCTCAAGCTCCTTTTTCATATCTATAAGTGTTAAAAACCAGGCCAATATCCCAGAAACTTAAGTGAAGTTATGCTTGTATGTTTGTGGGCATTTGACATACTTAGAATGGATAGTTTTACCCTGACAGGGAAACATACCTGTTGGTAACAGGTTTTTCAACACCTAATTATCATGCCAGTTCTACTAAGGATATGAGTAAGCTTTAAGTGGAATGAGCACACCGAGAACAACACAGAGAAGCAGGTACATTGCAAGCAGCACACACACTAACACAGTGTGAAATACTGACATAAATACCGTGCATCACCAATTCGGGTATGTAATAAAGTATTATTCACTTATTTTTGTCTCTAGCACTTGAGCAAGTGAGAAATGGCTTTCTCATGAGCATTAAGTTACTCAGTTTTCTCAGAATTAAGTTCTACTGTCTGCACTTAGTACACAAGAGTTGGTTTTGTTAAGATTATCAGTGAGAGTCTAGAGATTGAGAATTTCAAGATGACTGAACTACACAATCAGCATCTTTAGTTCTGTGAACCCCCTAGCTCTCTTCCAAGCTCTCGTACTGTTAATACTACAGGCCCTGGTGTCCTGTAACCTACTGTGCATAGGATGATTATAACCATTGGGGCTGTTTATAGCAAGCCCATTATACTCACAAAGAGTACCCAAACTTTCACCATTCTTCTGGCTGCTAGTAGTCACCAGAGCAGTAACACACCACGGGGCTCCCTGTCTCTGCTGAACCCTGCTGAAACTGCACCAACCTGCACTGCCAAGGCAGGCAAGGACTCTCCACAGCATGAGAAAACCCTCTGACACAACACCATCCAACGGTTTAACTGACACCGAGGGGAAAGAAAGACACCATAAAGTTTCTTAAAAAGAAATACACTGGATTTTCTGCAGGAAGTTTGAAAGTTATTCTATCTATTGAAAACCACAAATAGTTCTACTTGTTATTTAGATAAACGAACATTTGCAAAGCGTAGGCAAACAGCAGAGGTGATAAGAAGGCGGGGAGGTGACAGAGAGGCAGAAAACTCCTTCAAGTTTCTAGGCGGGCGGTCACTAGCGCTGCGGCGGCCCGGCCGGCTGTGCAGTCTCCATGACACCGCAGCTCGCCGGCCGCAGGAGTGCGGCACTCTGGGAAGCGCCGCTTCCCTGCCATCTTCCTCCGGCCGCTCTCGGGCTGCGCTGCGGCTCCCCCGGGCCCGCTCGCTCCTCACCCTGGCCGGGCTAAGGCTGGGGGACTGCGGGCTGCCCAAGGTCACACCGCCGGCTGCCCGCCGGGCCAGGCCCGATTCTCCCAGCCGGCCCAGACCGGCTCCCCCGCCCTCCGCAGCCCCTCGAGGGCCGCTCCCCCGGCACGGCGGGGCTGGGCCCGGGGATCCCTCCAAGGGCGCCCGCCCCTCCCGCCGCCGCCAGAGTCCCCCAGACCCGCAGGCCTCGCTCCCCGCCGGCCCAGAGCCGCCCGGCCGCACACTCACCGCCGCGGGGACTCGCTGCCTCCGCCCGCCGGCCCGGGGCAGGCCCATGTCCGAGCGCGGCTGCCGAGGAGACGCTACGCGGCCATGGCTGCTAGGGCGGAACTCGGCAGCGTCCCTCCCTCCCTGCTTCCCTCCCTCCTGCCGGGCCTCCGCTGCCTGCGGGGGCGGGGACTGTCGCGGCCCTATCGGTGCCGCGGGGCCGGCTCGGGCCGCGGGGTGCGGGGAAAGCCCTGGCCCTGCAGTCGTTCTGAGGGCTCTGCGGGGCGCGGCCGCGCTGGCTCGGGCAGGAACGCAGACCTACGCCCACCGTGGGGCTGCCTTGGAGCTGGGCTGGGGCTGGGGGCCGTGTGAGGGAGAGGCGGGTCACCTCGGCCCAACAGCACCCGCCAGCCCTGCAGAGCGCTCCCAGTGAGGTTGGGTACCTGCCGTGCCCTGCAAGCCTCCGTGGGCTGCTGCCCTGCCGGGCCTGGCTCCTGCTCTCGGGACGGGGAGATTGTTACCGAGGTCAAGCCACTAAGAGCGGGCTCTGGGGTCCTTCACATTCTGTAGGACATCCAGCGTTTATATGGGGTGTTAAACCGGCTCACTGCTGCACTGTGCAGTCTGGGGTGGGAAGGCGAGACACCTCTCCTTATAAAAATGTCCTATTTTTTGTCTAGAGAGAACTGGATTGACAGGGGACACTCCAAGTTTTTTCTTGATGACAGTGTTTTCTGTGCAGCTTGTGGTGTTACTACAAGCATCACACCTCAGGGATGGCAGGTACGTGTGGACGTGCTGGTACAGTCATGCTGGGAGAAGGAGAGAGGCTGGTCGTGCCTTAGAGATCTTACACAAATGGAAAGATGCTCTGTGCCACAGTCCTGGTCTGTCCCCTAACTGTGTCGGAGGGTGACGCATTCAATTTGAACATTTCATCCTAGGGCTCAATTTTGCCAATGGAAATGTCTTGTGAGCTGGTGCAGTTTCCTTAGGCTGCTTTAGAAAACAGGGAGGTAATGAAGCTCAAATGAGAGCAATGGCTGTCTCCATGCAGTTTTCCAAAATACTTCTGATTCCTTGCCCAGGAAGCTGAACTGTATCACAGCACCCAGTGGTACAGTAATGTTGGCTGGTACTGGGTACATGAAAGCCTCAAACATCTCTAATCTGCAGTGTGTGTCAGTGATCAGGCATGTGAAAGGTCTGGGGAGAAATGAGAACAGTTCTATGTTTTCTATATTGTGCAGAGAGGTTAATATCAAAGTGAGTAGATAGATTCCAACAACTCTAAGCTGAACTGAATACCAGTAACACCACGATCTTGTAAGTGCCTTTTCCAGACCTACTCTTTATGTTTTAGCCAGGGTAGAGGATGCCAAAAAGTCATGACAAGATGGAAGGGGTAAGTCCGCTGATGTCAAAGCTTGGGATGTGTACAAATTAATGTTGACTCTCATACTCGCTGATCTCAAAACTGGACTCAGAGAATCCTTTATTGTTTTTCTTACATGAAAAAACTGTGTGATACAATCTTTGGTATGGGCAAACCCCAGGCAAATATAGAAAGGTGTTGGGGAGGAGTTGCCTGTGCAATTAGTTTTACTCCACTCCAGAGCTTGTTAAAACATGCTAATATGTTGATTATGTTATAACATGCTATGGTTGCCTCAGGTTAGAACACATTTTCCAATCAGCATGTATGTTCTTGTGTAGTAGTATTAAATAAATAAAGAAAACAATTTTAGACAGTAGAAATTGGTGTGCTTTTTAATAGAATATATTAGATTATTTAGCTAAAAAACTTACATTTCCTAAAGCATGGTAAAATATAGAAGTAGAAACCAGGTATTTTACAGATGTGAAATGTGTTCTGACTTGCCTATATCAGACACCCAATGTCTCTCTCTGACAGGTACTTTTGGTGAATCCTGTAAAAAAACCAGATGATTGTTTTGTGATCATAATAATGAAAACTGATATACAGTGCTAATGGACTAAATGCAGACTGCATTATTCACCTCTATGGAAGATTGTCATTAATATGGAAAGTTTGGCCTTTTTGTAGCAATGCTGTTAACACCACTAAGTGTTCCTGTTTATTGGCACATGCCTGTGAGGACTATGTAACGTTTTCTGTGTCTTCTGCTACTGTGTAAATGAAAAGCCATAACATGACAAGCTAAATCCTTGTAGAGAGACACAGACACTTGCCCACAACGAAAGAGAGATGTGCTGAAGGTTGGATTTAAGGTTTCTCTGCCCTGGGGAACAAGTGGCAGCCCCGAGGTGTTTGGATTTGTTCTCTAGTGCCGCCTTCTGGTTGAGCACGCCTAGAAAAACCAGTCCACAGGTGACAACATAAGAAGTGGTTACTCCTTGGAATATCATTATTTGTATTTTGTCCAAAGCTGCATTAGGTAGGTCAAAGGCAAATAAGAATGGTTTTGTAAACAATGTTATTACACGTATTCCTCTGATTATCTGGCAGGTATTATAATATCCACAGTAACAGACTGGAATTTTGTCGTTGGTATGTTTTCCTGAAGGAGGAAGGTCATGAGATCCATGCTTCACGGTGGTATGGATTTATGACTTGGAACAGCTTTGGTGAGAACGTGTGCACAACCATTTTACATTGTTGAAACAAAACTGGGAGAAATGTTTCAGGGTCTGGGCTGTCAGATTCAGTACCAGCCTGGGATTTAAGGCCAGAGCCCTCTGAAAGAGCAGTAAGGATTGAAGCATTTCAGAGCTGTCATCCTACCAAATCCTATCGCTATGATACCAAACTGTACTTGCAACTGCTGAGGCTACGCCTTGAGTACTGAATCCAGTTCTCAGACTCTAAATTCAAGGACATTTTGGGGCTGAAGCAGGTCCTGAGAAGGGCAATGAAGCTGGTGGAGGGCCTGGAATGCAAGTCCTGTGAGGAGCAGCTGAGGGAGCTGGGCTTGTTCAGCCTGGAGGAGGCTCAGGGGTGACTTAATCGCTCTCCACAACTCCTTGATAGGAGCTTGTGGCCAGGTGGGAGGGAGTTGGTCTCTTCTCCTAGGTAACGATTGACAGGACAAGAGGAGAGTTTTGAGTTGCGCCAGGGAAGGTTCAGTAATAATCTCTTCACAGAAAGGTTGATTAGGCATTGGAACGGGCTGCCCAGGGAGCTGGTGGAGCCACTGTCCCTGGGGGTGTTGAAGACTGGAGCTGGCACTCAGTGCCATGGTCTAAGTTGACACGGTAGTGTTGGGTCACAGGCTGGACTCTCACGATCTCTGAGGCCTTTTCCAACCGAATTGATTCTGCGATTATCTCTAAAGCCCCTGCCTCGGCCAGGCAAGACATCGAAATCCGTGCTCAGACAGTGCACCCTCACCTGGGAGCACAAGCAGAGCCCCAGCAGCCAAGAGGCGGGAAAGCCAAGCCCCGCCACCCTGTGACACAGAATACCCCGGGACAGCGACCCCTGTTCTTATTCTATAAGCTGCCTGGCTGGAGGCCACCCGGGGCCCGCCGAGAGCGCGGGGCCGGCCCTGCCCCCGCCGGGCGGGCAGCGGGACGGAACATGGCGGGGCCCCTCCAGCCCGCGCTTCCCCGCCTTTCCCCGCGGCGGCGCGCATGCGCGCTGTGCGGCGGCGAGGCCGTATCCCTCCGCGCGCCCCTTTTCCCTCGATGTCTGTGTTAATAAGGTAATTCCCGCGCCCATGGTAAGTGCCAGGCGCCCCTCCGGGCCCGCCCGGGGCGCCCCGCGCCGCCTCGCGCCCGCCCGCGCGCCCGCGGCGGGGCAGCGCCGCGCGGAGCCGCGCCACTCCCCTCCGCCCGCCGTGTCCCTCCGCCGGGCGCGGCGCGGACTCTCGTGTGGGGCTCTCGGCCTGCGGAGCCCCGGGTCGGTGCGGCGGCGGCGGCGGCGGCCGGGCCGGCAGCACGGTAAGGGCCCGTCCCCGCGCCCCGTCTCTCCCTCACCCCCCCCCGGGCCGGCCAAGCTTTTCCAGGTCAGTCTGCGCCTTTGTATAGGGCCCTGTTACCGGATGTGGAAGTTGATCTCTTCGCTGGTAAAAAATAATTCCACTTCCCCCGGAACCCGGCGCCGCGGCTCCCTCCGCAGCGCCCAGCCCAGCCAGGATTTCCTGTTGGGGAGAGCGGGCGGCCGGCCGGCCTTCCGGGGACCCCGCCGCGCGGGGGGCGCGGGCGGCACGCTGGGCCCTGGCGGCGGCCTGGGCGGCCCGCGGGGCGCGGGCGAGCGCGACGCGCTCGGCGAGGGACCCGGGAGCTGAGGGGCAGAGCGGGGCTCGGCTCGTCCCGCGGCTTTCCCCGCCGGGCAGCGCGCCGTGGGCCGCGTGGGGACGATCCTGGGCCCCGCGTGGGCCGGTGGGGCCGGGCCCGGGCCCTTGAGGCGGCGGGGCTGCGTGCGGAGCTTGGCGCCAAAGGTGCCCTGGGGAGAGGCGGCTCGGGCGGGAAGGGAGCGGTTTCCCCTCCGCAGTGCCCCTCGCCCGGAGTCTGTAACTCTTGCTTTGGACTCTTAATAAAGCGTATGATGGGAGCAGAAAAGTGGGGTGCGATGCGTTAGTGTGGATTGTCGTTTTTTTCTGTTTTCCCCGACTAGTCAAAGTAGTTTCCGTTGGTGGGACGCTGGCGGCACGTCAGTGAAATCCCCTGTGGGAAGTCGTCTGTGGTAGTTCTTACGGCATTTGTGTATTTTCCTTTAACCTGCTTACTAAGTCAGCTTTGATTTAACGGCAAATGCTTCATATTAGAGTTAAATGTGCTCAGAGTTGTGAATGCACTCCCTGTAGTTCTTCAGCTTATTTTAAGTTATTCCTTATTTCTGAGCTATTACAGTGTGCAGCTAACTGAGTGTTGTGCACAAGTATTTGTAATGCACACAAGTATTTGTAAGAGAACTTAAGTGTGCCATATGTGAGTAAGGTTAAGAGTCTATGTGGCAGATCAGCATGCGCTAGGTAGAGACTCTTGTTCATGACCCACTTTCTTTGCTGAAAACACTTTGTTTTCTAGTTGGATTTTTTTTTTAGGCCTATGTGCCAGACAGAAACTGTCGAGGAAGATTCCTCATCATAAAACGGATGCTGTAGGTAGGAGGCGGCTGATTTTTATTTGATGGTATTTTCAAGGTTAATTAACCTGAGACAGCGTCTTAAGGCTGTGGTACAGTTCAAAGGCTACATCACAAGCCCTTGGATTCTTCATGTCAATCACAGCTGCTGTAAATTAGCCTTTTTTGGTATCTAGTGCCAAATTTACTTGTGGAAACTGTGTAGCTTGTTGGCAGTGCCAGTCCAAATCTTGGTGCCAATGGTTCACTCTTGTTGCATAATAACACTCTTTAGATATTACAGATAATGGCCAAATCTGTGTTCTCCCTTGTAAGAAAAGACTTTTCTGCAATCTCTGCAATTTGATTGATTCATTGTTGATTGGTGCTTACTTAAATTAATGTGTGAACCTAATAGAGGGACAGACCTGCATTAATAACAGGCCTGGCTGTCTTTGCCATTAAGCTGTTCAACAATGTTTGCTTTTCTCAGATCAGGTATTTTTCGTCTGATGCCACGTCTGACATGAAGGTCATGTTGCTGTTCAAACAAACTAGAGAGAATTTAATTACAAATGCAATAGTTATAGAGGAAACCTGAAAGCACTGGAATTAAAGCTGACTGCAATTAAGATATTAGTGTGATTTTCACTATCATGATAGAAATGTGGATAGTCTAAGCCTATGATACTTACAATAAAATTTGAAGTATCACATGTGAAATCATTGTCAAAAGATGTTTGATTCACGTAGGCAACAGTACAGGAACTTTTTGAGTTTATTCCATGTAAGTTGCTACAATCACTGCTAATTGATATGTACAGTAAAATCATGTCAAAGTGTTTGGGAGATGCTAACTACTCTGTCGCTGTTGAGCCGCTAGCTGAGAAAAGACCCAGGTTCTCAGACAAGGAAAGAGAAAAGGTGTCTTTATTATTTTGATTTCCATATATATAGAGTTTTCAGAGGTCACCCAGATTGGTCAGCCAGAAACCTCCCCCTAGGCCCAATTGGCCAAGCCCGAACTGACCTAATCTAGAGACGCTGTTTGCAAAACATCCAAACTTTATCTTTGTTTA
Source organism: Entomyzon cyanotis (assembly GCA_024500445.1). NCBI lineage: Eukaryota > Metazoa > Chordata > Aves > Passeriformes > Meliphagidae > Entomyzon > Entomyzon cyanotis. The sequence continues at coordinate 10,582,044 of JAKEPQ010001010.1, forward strand.
TGAAATGTAGCAAAATGTTCTCACGAGAAAGACCTGTGCTAGCCACACTACTCTATGCTGTACTTCTAAATATTGTTGACCTTGGTATGGACAAGCACCTAAAATTAGCTAGAAATGGCTATTCTGAATTTCTAGCAATACTGTGAGATGTTGAAATCAGTAGGGTGGTAGCATTTTGTGAAGGTCAGGTTTGAGGAAGGAGGTTAAATAGTTTTTTTTTCTTAAATAGTGGAAAGAAAAAGGCATTCTGAAAAAGCATTTTTCTTCCAGATGTAATGGATATGAGAGATGATGGGTCTGTAGCTATCTTCTAAGTACAATTCTGCCATGTGTCACTTGAGTAGGGAAAAGTGTTTAATGAGCTTTTAATGGAACTTTGTGATTGCAAATCCTTATCAGAGATAGGATGTACATTGATTTGGTTACTGTTGGTAAGTTGCACTGCTGCAGTCCATGCTCCTCTAGCATAAGGATGTCTCTTTCAGGAGTGTACCTTGGGACAAACACTGGGCTTGGTGATCTCCATGTTGGCAGATGTTCTGCAACTGCTGTTTTGTGCCTGTTGATGTTGACCAGCTGATGTTCAGCACTGCAGAGACAGAAGAGGAACACAGTTGGGTCCTGGGGGCAGAACACCAGTCAGAGATGCTGCAGGGTTTTAAGCCAAACTTAATTTTGATTTGGACTGCAGGCTTTGCTGCTCTGTTGTTTGTAGACTGTGGTGTGGTAGCTCAGGCATCCCAAGTTGCGGGGTTGTCAGCTCCACTTGCTTCCCATGGAGCTTGTTTCACAAACAGTTCCACCCAAACTCCTGTTGAGTGCTATTCTATACCCTTCTGGTAACAATATGATCTTCAAGGTTTTATAGAGTGTATAAAAACCTAAACCTAAGATGGATGCAATAAAGTAGTATAATTTCCTTTTGAACAGAAGTAAAATAGCAATAATAATTGGATCTAAGTTTTAATTACCAGTTAAATGTGGCATCTGGCTAACGATACTGTGCAGAATACATTGCAGTAATGTGGGAGTTCAGGAGGTGATTAATCCAGAGTAGTATAAAGCCAGCAGAAGCTCTTTCCTATTTACTCAGTTTTAGACAAAACCCTCTCTTCACAGAATTGTGTAGGAGCTCTTAGAAGTCTGAAAACATTATCACATTGCCATAAGAATAACAGTCTCAAGACTTTATTTCAGAGCCAGTGATGTTTTTATTCTCTGAAAAAGTCCTCATGTAAAGTGTTACTAAAGCTGTCATGCTAGCAGAGCTAGGTGGAAATGACACAGTTGGTGAAGAGAACTCTCTAACACAGTTCAGCAGAGTCGATTTTAACAGTGTGGAGTAGCAACAGAGTGCTCTTTGAAATGGCAATCTCATTTCAGTTTTAAATGAATTATTGTATTACATATAGTGAACCTTGCTTGTGCTAGTATCACTGCGCTATTGTAGTGTTAGTGATCTCGAGAGAGCAGCTGAAAAGGTTTTCTAGAATGGGAAATTGTGACACTGCAGACCCTTCTCACTATGTCCCAGTACTATGCATGAGTATACGGGAAGTTGGGTGTGTTGTTACTCAGGAGGTTCTTACAGTACTGGTCTTTGGAATGGGCTGCCAAGTGGAAATCAGCTTTGGGTTGACTACTCTTGAGAAATTTTGTGCGTGCTAGTATTCATTGGTTAAAAGTGACTAAATGTACATGAGTTTTGTTAGAAAGTCCTCTTCATTTGCTGCTGTGAGCACAGTAGTGATGTGTAATGGGATCTTTTATTATTTTAGTTGAACAGTGTAATTTTGCTGGGGTTTTTTCTTTTTTCCACTAGATGGCCTAAGCATGCTTCCAACTACCCCATGAGAATAAACTGAGCTCATTTCTCTTTTAACTGAAGTTAAAATTCTACATTATGAGGCATATACAAACTTGTGTGATGCTTTGTGCTTGTTTAAAATCAAACACTTTACATCAACCAAAAGAGTGTTGGTTAATGTAAGGAATATGTGGTAATGATAGGGTATATTTTCCTTGATTAGAACATTTTTAATCAAGTGTAGTATAAAGCTGTTTTGCATTGAGAACTGGTGTGCTTTCACTGACTGTGCTCCACAGTAATAGTTCATGGAGGCTCTGAAAAGATGTTGATCTGAAGTTTGTCCCTATCATCTCCTGGCAATGAGACTGGTATTTTGAGGCCACCATAATTGATTTTTTTGGGGGGGCGGGGGGTGGCTTGACTTTTGCTTCATTGGGTTTTCATAACAACTTTGCAGTTCATTTCACCAGTGTATAGATGTGGTCAGCAGGTTCTGAATAGGCTGTTAAATGTACAGATTAATTTACCCATTTTTGTTTAGCAGACATCAAGTATGAGCTTGTTACCATGAGCGTCTTTTTGGTTAGTGGAGGAAGATGGGTATACACCAAAGGCAGCTCTTGCTGTGAGGGTGGTTGTACACTGGAATTAGGCCGAAGAAGTGGTGGGATGTTCATCCATAGATATTCAAAACTCACCAGGACTGAGCCCTGGGCCAGCTCTGACTGGGATGTTGAACTAGGTGACCTTGGGAGGTCCCCTTCAGCCTTAATTATTCTGCAATTCCAAAATGCAATTTTATTAGTTCATTTGCTCTAATGCTGTTTAAACCAAAAATAAGGAAAACTTGTCTTTCCGAACTAGTTCATAACTTCAGTATTTTGAATTAAGTTCCAGCTTTCCTCTGCTTCTGAGGGCCTTGATGTGTATTCTGAGGGCCTTGTGTGTGTTAGACCACCAGGAAAAGGATGAAAGTCCATGTGTGTACTTTTCCTCCTTCACTTGCAGTCCCCACTGGGGAAACAAAAAGCCGTGTAAAGGGAGTGCTCTATTCCTTCATTTCACTGCTGCACTTGGCAAATGCCATCTCTTGTCTTATGTTTTACATTGTTACTTCTAGTGTCTCTCTTTAGCAGGTATGAAAGATTTTGTCTTATTCCATTCCTTAGGATCTTTCCTAGATTTTCTCCTTCGCTCTTTTTCTTTATGGAAGAGAGACAGCAGTTGTTCCTTCCTCTGCATCTGACTGTGTTCCTTTTTTACCTTTTCCCATTGTCAGTATTTGTCCTGTCCTGCCAGCTTCCTGCTTCTCTTCCCTTTTCTGGCTGGAAACAAATCAAGGTGTACTAGAAGGATGGACATAAATGGAGTGTTTTGGTGACAGGGATATTGCTGCCTGCAGTCAGCTCTGTAGACAGAGGTAATCTGCTCTAGTACATGGCCCTACTGATATGTGTTGAGTACAGCATTGGCAGTATTTTGGTCTCCTTTCTAGTTTCTTCCAAAGTCAGTAGCTTTCAGTTTATTGAGCAATGTGCCAGTTGAGCCAGGGACAGAGAAATTTCTAAATGTGTTGTTTTTGTGATAGATTTGTGTGTTTAATGGGATTTCTTTCCTGAACTGATATACTCTTCACTTTGTGTTGGATGTTGGCTGCATGGCCTCACAACTGCTCTTACTAGTAATGCAGGCTTAGTTTTGCTTGTGACTGGAAACTAAACTGATGAAAGCAATTCCATTTTTAGCATCCGGGTAGTAGAAAACATAGCTAACTAAAATGTTGGTAGTATATTTTGGTTAGTAGCATAAGTTATGATTTAGCTCTAAATTTTTTTACCAAACAAATTTAAAGCAAGTATGAAATGGGGTGAGTTAAAAAAGTTGTGTTTCTAGGAAATCTTTGGTGCAACAGAAACAGATAGGTGTAATTTGTCTACATATATTATTGCAAGTATTATATGGAACTTTGTTGCAAAAGGAACATTATCTAATCATGATGTGAAGGTTTTTGAGGTAGTGTCTTAGTTATGTCTCAAAACTTTGCACTTAAATGCTTTTAGTAACTGTATACAATTAAAGAAGGTAGTAATACTTGTTTTTCAGGCAAAGATTTTATTTCATATGTCTGATATATGTAGTACAAGAATATGCTTATTGTGTCATTTTGCATCTGGGAATACAGAAATTATATTTTAGGGTGAACAAAAATAGCGATGGACAAGGTGTCAGAAAGGTGTTGTGTTTCGTGTCTATCTCAGTGCATTTGCATAGTGGTACCTCCTAAATACAAGTAGGTGTTTTGGCTAAGTGGGTGTAGTGTCTTTGGGTGTATGATGTAGCAGCCACAATGTAGGACCATTTGAAAGCTGGACAAAGCTGCAGAAGGTTGCAGTATCAGGTGAGAGATTTTAAACCATCTTCTCCTATAAGAAATGTTCATCCAGTTCAGTTTAAGTTTTGTTTAACTTTACAGCTTCTATGGTTACAGCTCCTATGGTTACAGCATTGTAATACTGACATCTTCAGTATCTGTTCTGTTTGGATGGCAAAAGTAATTTTGAAATCAAACTGCTTATTGCCATCAATAAAGCTTGTTCTAATGGCTAAAATGCCAACTCCAGTTTTTGAACTTTTCAGAGTAGTTCAGAAATAATAATTTAAAAAAAGCAACACGTATGTACTTAAAATAGTGTTAATGTTATTATTTTGTCTTTATGTTCCTTTATGTCCTTCACTAGATGTCACTAGTAGATTTGGGAAAGAAACTTTTAGAAGCTGCACGAGCAGGTCAAGATGACGAAGTTCGTATTTTGATGGCAAATGGAGCACCTTTTACCACAGACTGGGTAATGGAAACTTTTGCAATAGGGAAAGTAACTCATCTTGCTTTTCTCATCTGAAGAAAGAAATCGTATTATTGCAATGAAGCATTTGTATTAAAAGTCTTCTTGGAATTATGCAGTCACATCATCTAATGTTTAATTCAAAATTAAAATTGTCTGTTTCTTCATATGACCTCCTACTGATTTTAGTAACAGACTGTGAATGAGCTCATTCTGGTGACTTTTAAGATGAACTTTGGAATGGTTAATGGGAAAAAGCAGCAATCATCCTCCTAGTTACTGTGTTTAAGCATTTGGTGTAGTAAGAGGTCTGGATTATGAAATCAGTCCTAACTACCTAATACGTGGAGCTCAGAGTTCCCTGATACAGGGGTACTGAGTTCTCTTTTGGCAGTGCTGATTTTTGAATAGGTTGTATAGAGAAGTCAGGTACCCAAAATTCCTAGGGCATTTACAAGCTCTTAAGAGCCTTAATCTGCTTAGTGACCTAACTTTCAAATTAACTCTGTTTTGAGCAGGAGAGTGGATTTAATTGACTTCCAGAGGTCCCTGTTGACCAACACTAAAAATGGGGTTAGCCCCCTTGAAATATTACACTTCAGAAAGACAGAAAAAACATTGTAAAAAGAAAGCAACAACAAACTTCCCTCCCCTGTTCATATTCTGTAAAAGCCCCAACAGCTTCTTTCCTTAAGACTGCAAGGGCAAATGGTTTTGAAATGATGTCTTGACACCTGGGTTTGATAGCTTCACAGTAAGAAAAAATGCTTCATGCTGACATCTGTTAGAAGTGCATGTTTTCTGTTACATTGCAGTTGGGAACATCTCCACTTCATCTAGCAGCACAGTATGGACACTACTCCACCACAGAAGTGTTGCTGCGAGCAGGTGTAAGTCGGGATGCCAGAACCAAAGTGGACAGAACTCCATTACATATGGCAGCATCAGAAGGCCATGCCAGCATAGTAGAAGTCTTACTTAAGGTGAGAATGGCTGAAACAAGTCTGAGGTGGGATTATTGCAATGGTTTGTGATCAGATATTAGCAATTTGCATTTAGTCATGAAACCAACACTGAAATTATATGAATGGTTAAACTGTGGGCATTGGGAGCTTTGTTTTCCAGTGGAACGGTAATTTATTTTAGCATTAAAATCATCATGATTTCAGGTGAATTATTTACTGCTGTTTCAAAATAAGAATACTCCCTAATTTGATACTGTGTTTAGTAACAGATTTTAGAAGCAAGATGTGTTTTAGGGAATCTTTAATCCTTTTGAGGTAAATAATGTGTTTGGTAGTTACATTTACGCATTTGTGAAAAGTAATATAATCTAAGATAACAGGGTGTTCCTGATGGAGAAAGACAATTTTGGGCTTCATTCTGTGACCAGCATCCCTTAATTCAGATATTTCTAATGACATAGTTTATGCAATGATCTTGTTTGTAGCATGGTGCTGATGTCAATGCGAAGGACATGCTCAAAATGACTGCACTTCACTGGGCTACTGAACATCACCACCAAGAAGTTGTAGAACTCTTGATAAAGTATGGAGCAGATGTTCATGCTCAGAGTAAATTTTGCAAAACGGCATTAGATATTGCAGTAGACAATGGAAATGAAGACATTGCAGAAATATTACAGGTAACTTTTAATTCCTCATGTTAAGGGAACTTACAGCAAAGTACTGGATTACACATGTCATAAAGTAAGCTTTTAATATAGCAGCTGTGACATCATATATTGATAATGCCAAACTCCAGTCTAGTTCATTATGTGGAAATGAGATTAATGTTACTAAATGTTACTTGGCCAAAGAACTTCTTCACCACTTAAAAAGTCAAGGGTAAATATCCTTTATTGCCTTAAATTTGAGAATAAACAGAGCTAGGTGGACTCTTTACCATTGAGGCATAAAAATTTAACACCCTACTCTGATGGTATATTTTGACTGTACCCTAGTGTTCAGTTAGCTTCATATGTAGATATTAACTTCCTAACAATTGGAGTTCAAACAGGAGAGAGGAGTTGCCAGTTTTTCCAGAATTAGAAAAGCTAGGACTGAATTGTTGGAGAAGTGATTGTCGTTGGGATTATAATAGATAATTCCATGGAAATCTGTGCTCACTGTTCCAATAGTGTTGTTAAAGGCAAATTAAGTGATAAGTCTTATTGAGAAAAGAATGCAAAACAAATCAAAAATATCATTATGCCACTGTATAAATCTGTTGCTCCCCTATGTCTTTAAATGTCTTCTGGTCTGTTCCTTTAGCCTCCTCTTGACTGCAGAAAGAATATAGTAAATACAAGTTAATAATAATTCATAGAAAGTCAGAAAGTCTGCCGTGTACATTTCATGGCAATTGCTAAGCTGTCAGAGCAGCTTTTCATGACTTGTATCTGCCCTGGCAGTCTTGGTTCTTCAGACTTCTGTTTTACATATGTGAGCTTGCATATCTGCAAAAGGGCTTTGTCCTCTTTGTTTACAATCAGTGGTAGGGAGAAGTAGTGGTGTGTTGTTATCCTCTTTCACTCTAACAGACTTTCTGTCTTCGGATTTCAACCAAAAAAAAAAAGTTTCTTGTGTACTTGGAGATGGGATACGATGTGTGTGTACTGCATGAGTATGAGGGAGATCCTCCCTGTTTGTGTGAAGTGTGCAATAATTCTAGCCCTTACACAAGGTAAACAACTTTATACCTACAGTGGGAATGATGTTGTTCCCTTTGTCTCCCAGATTGCAATGCAGAACCAAATCAATACGAATCCTGAGAGTCCGGACACTGTGACAATACATGCAGCAACACCGCAGTTCATCATCGGACCTGGAGGGGTGGTGAACCTAACAGGTCTGGTATCTTCTGCAAATACATTCAATGGAACAGGTATTTAGAAGCCTATAGGATAGCTACTGGGATTTTATACTTTAATCGATTTTCACCGTTTAGTGAAAAGGTTTGAGGGAAAACAGTGGTAAGAATAGTTACCAAGTTCCTCTTCAGTGTTTTTTGTGTGTTGTAAATACCTAAAAAAGCCAGTCTTCACAGAGATAAATTGTCAGAAGTCATATTTGCTTAATAATCCTAACTTCAGAATAGCACTTTGTTTCAGCAGAATGCTGCTGAAAATGCAGTGTGTGTTAGAAGCTTCAGTGCAATAAAAATAGAAAAAGGGACTTTGTTGGTTTTAAATTTATCAGCTATTTTTTTTTCACCCTTCTAGATGAAACAGGAGTGTCTGCTGTACAGTTTGGAAATTCATCAACATCAGTATTAGCTACGTTGGCAGCTTTAGCAGAAGCATCAGCTCCACTGTCTAATTCTTCGGAAACACCAGGTTAGAAAGTTAAGCCATTTAAACTAATTTAATAAATTAAAAGTATGTAACTTCAAGTTTTCTTCACCACATGAAGTAGTGTGGTAAATAATGATTCTGTGGGTATAGATACTGAAGGAGAGCAAGGAAGGAATAATGACAATATTTATGGGGCTGTGTTTCTTTGTCTATAGTAGCTTCTTTTTAGACAAAATCTAAAACCCTTTTCTTTTAAGATTTGAAGAAGTACTAGCAATGTTTCCTTCCAGAACTAAAACCCAACACTGAGTTTGAAACTGAAAGAGCAGAGCTGTTTGCCACAGCACCTAGTATTGGCATTTGCAGCTTGGACTTTTTTGTGAAAGTGATCTTTCTTACTGCTGAGCCTCTACTTGGAAGCCAGATCAAGTTCAACACGACACTGCTTATTCATGTAGGAGCTGCTGTTTTGGTTTCCTGAATAAGTACTCTGTGAATATTTAAGCAGTGTTATGGGACAGTAATCTCCAAACATAAAGATCTTCAGAAGATAATGTCTGTACTCATTATTTCAACTACAGAGTGATTTTTCTGTGTATGTTATATTGTAATTAACTTAAAAGATGAAAGCTTTAGAGTTTTATCTACCTTCTCTCATCTTGAACATCACAACACTGTCTATAGGGTTTTAATTTCATCTCTGTAGACAGAGAGCACTCTAATGTCTGTTATTTAAATCAAAGACTTTGCTTTTACCCTGACAAATTGAAAAGAAAATACAGAGCTAGTGTTCTTGAATTGCCTTGATTGTGCTACCAGTGATCTTGCTCTTTGTCTCAGCATCTTGCTTTAAAAAAGTAAGGATGGTAGCAAAAGACCCCATTTGCAGCGTATAGCGCCGGGTGGGGTATGTGTTGTAGCTCTGACTGAATGCAGGCTTTCCTTATCTTACCTTCCTTTGTAGAAGTAATATAGAACTGTGTGAGTTCACTGCATTACACTCATTATTGAATCATGAATTTGAAATGGATAGTTGAGCTGGAATTTTTTACTTTTACCTATAAAATTATATGCATTCAATGTTTGTTTTACTTTCTAAGCTTTATCTTTCTTCTTCAAAAGTGTAAAAATGTCAGCTCTGCCCAACTTTTCCTTTGGTCTTGTTTCATTCTTTGTATAATAAATAAAGTTGTTGAGTTTGAAGTATCCATGTAGTACAGACAAAACTTTAGGATTCTCTAGGGATCCTTTAGTCTGTTACCCTCTTGAAGACCATTATGTTGTGTAGAGAAATCTGAGGTACAGCTGGCAAGGCATTGGTTGAGAAGTAGTTTCAAGCTAGTATTTCAAGTTTAAAATTTTTTTTTATTCTGCAATTTGTGTGACTTAGTCCAGCATGTGTACAATGCAAAAGTTGTGTTCTAAAAGCAGCTCCTGTTCTTGCTGCCCTGTTAACATTGAACACACAGCATCAATTTTGAGTGGGATATGTCAAGATTATTAAATTGAGCAAGGTATACCAGGATGGTGTTGCATGTATATGTCAAAATATGAGTGCTTTATGTTGGCCTGATGAAAGACTCTATTTAAAATAGCATACATAGTAAAGTATTAACCAGGGGGGTCAAGTTTTGAAAGTCATGGAAAAAATTTTTTCTCAGCTGAAGCAAAATGCATTTGAAATCATAAAAGCCTAATTTATGAATTGACATAATTCTTTTACTAATGTGTTGATAGTTGTGGCCACCGAAGAAGTTGTGACTGCAGAATCTGTGGATGGGGCCATTCAGCAAGTGGTCAGTTCTGGAGGTCAGCAGGTTATTACTATAGTTACGGACGGCATTCAGCTGGGTAACCTACATTCCATTCCAACCAGTGGCATAGGGCAACCCATCATTGTGACCATGCCAGATGGCCAGCAAGGTGAGTGCACACTTGTATGATTCCAGCTTGAGGAACTGTTTCAGTTACAGTAATCATAATGACTTGTTAGTTGCAAATAGCTTGGACAATTTTGTGTACATGTATGAATTCTTATACTAAAGAAGGCTCAGACACATAAACCACTGCAATTCAGTGGGCTAACACATGTCAGCTGAGTCTCTGCTTTAGGAGAGAGAATGGAAGAGTTACTGAACTGTATGGAGGAGAAATGGGACATTTAAGAGAAAAGTGATAACTACTTGATTTGCCTTTAGTAGTTTGATTTTTGCAAACTTGCTTGTTACACAAACCAAAAGATGGAGTAAAACAAAAGCCTTCTTCTAATTCTTATGCTGTTTCCTTGCTGGAAGTACAGTAGGGAGGTGTATGCTTTGGGTTGTTTCTTTTAAAGATGCTACGCTGCTATTTAGATAAAAATGATTCCTTCTCTGGTTTCTTCATGAGGACTCCCTGTGTGAAGCTTGAAGAGTTGTACACAGGAGGCAAATCATTTGTTTCACAGTCTGTCTGAACTAGTACACCTAGTTATCACTATGAGTGAGTGGAAGTAGATAGTGACTGAAGTGACAGTCACGTTTATTTGTCAGATGGCTGCGTGTGGAAATAGAGTATGAATTTACGAGAATGCTGGTTTTCTTATTCATGGCTAGTAACTACTGGATTTGTAGATTGCTTAAGGTGTATTAATCAAAACAAAAACAAGATTTGTATTTAGTATTTCTTAAAAACATTATATAGATGGTCTGCTACAGAAGTTAGAATTGACAGACTGGTAACTGCTGCAATTCTTCTCCATGTCTGTTTACTCTATGAAAAATGGCAGCAGTACTCCAGAGTTAATTACTGTAGACCTCGATAACAAGGAATTTTAAAGTTCTTTAATAGCATACAAGCAACTAAAATTTTTAGTTGATTTTCTCTGACCTTATAGTCCACTTTATTATGTAATTGTGTTTTTATAAGCAAAAGTATCTGCATTTTCTTGCTGTTAATAAAACTATAAATTGGTAAATAATGTGGGTTTTATATAGTGCAAGTACTGTTTGAAGTAAACGTATTTACACATACAAATACGTTTTCAGTGTTAACAGTTCCAGCAACAGACATTGCTGAAGAAACTGTGATAAGTGAAGAACCGCCAGTGAAGAGACAGTGCATTGAGATTGTTGAAAATCGTGTGGAGTCTGCAGAAATAGAAGTAAGGCGTATATTACATGATCTGTGTTAAACAGTGTTCAGGACTGAGTATCTGGTTGTGGCTTTTGTATTGTTCAAGAGGTTAATTTCTGTCTTACCACAGAATGAAGTGTGTAAAATGATTAACTTGTTCAGTCTCTCCTGTAACTGAAATTCATCTTTTACAAAGTTGTTGTAAAAAGAAAATAGGAGGGCTGTTTGCTTGATCCTGTGGTCATGCATGTAAAAGTGATACTTAAGTATATGAGAACATTTTTTTTTTTTGTTTTTCCTTGAAGATCACTAGCTGGTTTTTAAAATGGGGTACTGATACGTTATCGAGTGACTTGACTCTTTCCGCTAGGAGTGAATGAGAGCCCTGTACCCTCATCTTTCTGTTACAGCCACATGCTTGTTCTGATTGTGAGATCATTTTTAGCAATGTTTCCTTTCCATTCATGGTATGTAGATAACTGTTAATGGAAGTGTGAAACAGTAAGATTCTGTGTTTGTTAATTTTTATCTGTATGGCGTTCCTCGCCTCTTTTTTTAAATTCCAAAGCCATTTTCTATTACACGACTTTGCACCACCCAGTTTTTTTAAAACTATACTGCAAAAGACTTAAAAATGTTGAGAGCGCCTTCCTTTTTATATGACAAATGGATGTAGCTGTTCAGTTTAAAACTGTAGCTTTTTTATACTAGCCACAAAAGGTCAACCATCTCATTCCTTTTTCTGTTACTTTTTAACTGTGCTGACCAGTTTTGGTCAAAAGTTTATGAAAATTGCTGTCTGCTTTGACTAGACTGTAAGTTGTCCTTTTGTCAACTCCACGATATTTCATTTATCAAAGGTTGTATTCTCCAGCTTCTGTTCATATTATCAAGTTGTGCCTAATTGAATACTTTCTGTTGTACAGTATGTGCTATATGTTATCCATGTCTAATAACAATATTTTCCACTTCTCATCATTTGCTTTCCGTGTCCCTAAGTTGTTGCATCAGATACTTTTGGCCTTTGCAGCTTTGTGGTCATTACAGATTATCCTGACAGCTGAAATTTTCTTGCTGCATTTTTTAAAATGTATGACTGTTACAATAAAAGCATTTCTTTTGTTCACACTTTTAAAAATCTGCCTGAATTATTCATAAAGGAAATTACATTTCCTTAAGTATTTTAGTAATTCTGTTAGGTGAATTTTAAAAAAATCCAGATTGGTTAAGGGATAAATTGACCTGTTCCTAATTAGAGATAATTGGTATAACAATACCAATAATTCTTTTAAGGGGATTACCAGTTTCAATTATATGTGTTAAATATATTTCTCAGATATCAAAGGAATTGGTTTAGATGTGTTACTTTTAAGTGGAGGTTTGGATGACTGACTTGTCTCTGCCTGTACAACTGGAAATGCACACGCTGACCTCTGCCTCTGTGTGAAGGCCACTTGACTTTAGGGGCCTTACTGTGGTTCACAGGGGTGTGGTGCTACCTTACTTTAGTAGCAGTGGCATTAAAGAAGTGCTCATAAAGCTGGTTCACTTCAAATTTCTTGCACAGACAGTGGTAGATATTTGAATTTGGTGAGAGTGGGACCTCTCCCTTCATTAAAATATTTAAAAATATTTTAGAATGTGGAAATACAGGAAACCTTTATTGTTTGTTTTCTTTGTCTTGTGCTAATTCATTATTTTATTATAAGGAGTTGATTGCAAGGCTGAATGCTTTCTTTCAGCTGTTTAAATTCATAGTTTGTGAACAGTTAACTGTAGTTTGAAAGTTTTTGTAAGTTGAAAATACTCCCATCCATGTGAGGTGGCAAACTTTCCTGTGAATGTATTGTGGAACGCCTAAAGCTGGAATGGTGTTTTTAAATTTTCTATTCTGGGTCTGTTAAGTTCAAACATTTCAGCTCATTTTGAAGAGTGACAGCAGTTTTCCTAAGCAGTTTGGTATTTTAAACATGGGATGGCAGCAAAAAAACCCTGTCACACAGATACTCTGTTTTGAAAAACATTCATTTTCATGCGTAATTCATTAACATATAGTGATTTTTATTTTCATTCTTTAATTTGACTGTTTTTCCCATGTTGCATGTTTGAAAGGTGACTCACATTAGAACCAGGACAACCATTTCATTATAGTAAAAAAAAAAAATCATAGTTGGAAGCTAATTATATTCATGGATTCATATCTTGGATCTTTTTGTTGTTTAAAAGAGTGGTTGGTTATTTTAGTTACAGGTGTTCCTATTGTCAATGGTTAGACTGTTAAGAAAAGTTTAGATGTAATGAAGAAAATTCCCTGGTAAAATGGAAGATTTCTTAAGAGCACTGGGCATCCTTTAATATGATTTTTACCTGGGTGGCTGATACAAAAGGACTCCAGATCTTTAGAGCATTTTAGGTTGTGTTCTAAAGAATGTCCCAAGAAGTCTTTGTGGGTTTGATTAAATTGGTAGATCAGATACAGTCCTCTCTATTCTAGATGTCATAGTTAGGGAACCAGTTTTACTGTTGAGCCCACAGTAGATATGTGTTGCTGCTCCAGAAGCACTGGGTTCTGTCCACTGCCTAGTCACACAGAATAGTTGGCTTCAGTTCCTTAACTGTGACAGTCCAAAAACTACACCTGTTAGCTGCTGACTAATCCACATGCTTTGAATTGCTAGTCTGTCTAGTAGATACTGGTTTTATCTTCTGGTCATGCCACGGATTTTTCTTTTTTTTCTTACCCCTTCTTTAATGTGCTATACTACTTTTGGGTACACAGCTCTAGTTTTCTCTTCTGTGGGAAATACTCTTAAGATGTGGTCTGAGAACCTCTCTGCCCCCAAATGTTGCAGTGTGCACACACTCCACAGCAGTGATAGCCCCTTTCGGTCTGTAATGCACCACAGAACTTCTGGCCAGTGAACTACCAATGGTTCTTACTCCTCTGCAGGCCAGTAGATAGAGCAGCTTTGCTTCTTGCCAGTATTAGTTTTTTTATGGCTTTTATGAGACCAATTCATGGGATAGATAATGCCCAGCTCAGTACGTCCCAGCCCTCAAAAAGGAAAGGCTGCTTTCCACTTGTGGAAAGATCGACTGTTATGACTCATTCCCTGGGAATTGTCTTGTAGCTATTTACCTACACTCCATGAGGCTCTTTTATGTACGCTGTTGGTTCCCTCATACTAGAGAGATAACTTTTGGAAATAGCAGTATGTTTTGGCTGGGCTGGTGCTGGGGGATCATTGGTGTTTTTCAGATCCTCTGAGGTGTAGGCTCTGTTGTTCATTTGGCATCTGTCAGTCTAGTTGCTACGTGGGTTGACCATTCATAAAATTACCTTAAAAGCAGAATCCAGATTTTCAGAGGTGGAAGCTGAACTTCCTTTTCAAATAAGTAAGCAAAATCAGATGAGCTCTCATTTAATTAGCATATGCTCCAAATGAACCAAACTCTAGCCTGCTGCCTTCAGCTCTTAAAGCCCCTTGGAAAATCAAGTTGCACTTAGTGGAGTTTGTTCTGTGTTCTAGCTAGTCTTTATAACCTGTTAATATCTCCTTCGCCTGTTGTTTTTGCTGTACAGGTGCTGCTGTTAGCAATGATCTGACCACCTCTGTCATTGTATTTCAGCACATTCAGCTGACATGTGACTGCTAAATGTGACTGTGACAAGTACTGAGAACATTAGCAAGTAGAAGGGAGGCAGAGTATTTTGTATTATTTTTGGCCATGAAAGTATGTGAGTGCATCAGAGGTGGAGAATAGGGATGCTGTTATGGGAATGTGGGGGGCCAAAGCTTCTAACAACTGTTAGAGGTATGAAATGGGAATGTGATACTGAACTGCTGGGATGGGAATATGGTGAAAAGACAACTGACTTTCACTGGACCTCAGTTTTTTGATAAGTTTTGTTTTTCTGGGAGATGGCTTGCTTCTCTGGCAGCCTTCCTTCCTGTTCCTACTTAACTACAGTGGAAAGAATGATTTTAAATCCAATAGTACCTTACTCATAAAAAGCATGAGGCACTCTAATGAAATGGTATTTGATTGAATATTTGATCAAAACAAAACTATTTCCCAAGCAAATTGCTTTTTCAATTGGGCTCAGAGCAACATCAGACAAAATGACAGTACCTATGTCACTGGAGATGGAAATGCGTTCTTAGTTCCTAAGGCAGCTTCAGAGGAAGTGGCATTTCCCATATTATTTTGCTTGGAAACCATTTTATATCCATCCCCAACAAACTTGTATGCAGGATTTCTGCAGTTACTTAGGGATTTTTTTACTTACTACTTTTAAATTGAAAAAAGCCTATCCAGCTTTTAATTGCCTGTTAATTCATAAAGGTACGGTGTCCTTGGTGATGTAGTTAGACCTCTGGATTGCAGAGTATCAATCACTGCTCAGACACAGTCAGGTCTATGCTTTGGTCAGTGGGCAGCTGACACTCTCCAGCACAGATGGCTGGTAGATAACAGTTTGTCATTGTACTGTCTGATTAGAAATACAACATCAAGGGACAATCCTCTTAGATTGGATTCAAGTTTTAAAAATTAACAACAGGAATTGAGTCATTGGAGAAATGTTAATATATTCTGTTAGTATTTAATCACCATGCTTCCACTTCTTTTATTTAGCTCTTTTTTTACCTTTACAGCTCAGTTGATTTGGGCTTACTGTCTCCACACTTCCAGCCTTATGTGGGGAGTTTCTGGTGTGATAATTGGGGTTTAATTTGCACAGCAGCATTCATACAGGTTTGCCTGAGTAAGAACTTAACAGTTTCTACATGATACCCCAACACTTGAACTGCATGTAAAGGAAAAGTATTTGCCATTTTAACTTGTATTTGATACTTATTTGACAAAATATTGCTGGTTCTGTTTCTGATAGGAAAGAGAAACTCTTCAGAAACAGCTGGATGAGGCAAACAGAGAAGCACAAAAATATCGTCAGCAGCTTCTAAAGAAGGAACAAGAAGCAGAGGCCTATCGGCAGAAGTTAGAGGCAATGAACCGCCTCCAGACTAATAAAGAAGCTGTTTAATAAAAAATGAACACACTGCAAAGCCTGTTACTTTCAAAAACCTGCAGTACAATCTTGAACTGTACGCTATATAGGTACAGCCGTGGGATTTCATGATAGAGAAGATGCTACAAGTTGATAACTGGACTTAAGCCGTGAGCTCTGATTAATTTCTTGTAACATAAAAACTCTGAATTTAGAAATTGTGAAAAGTATTTAAAATGAAATACTGTAAATAGTTGGTTTTTTTACAGTTTCAAAATGAGTTGATAAATCTTTTTGAAGGGATCCAGAAACACGAAAAGCCAATGTTTTTGTGAAATTTTTGATTTTAGTATGAATCTAACTTCTGAAAAACAGAACAGTTTTAAGGGTGATGTTGATTTAAGCTGACAATTTGAAATTTGATTATGTGACAAAATTAATTAACAGTTATTTCTACATGATAACAACTCAAACACCTTCTCTGAATAAGATGTTTCCAGGTGGAAATCTTTGTACAGCTTTAAGTAGTTGTCTCAGATTCTCTGAAAACCATTTTTTGGGGTTTTTTTTATTTTAGGTGGTGAAATTTTTATATTTAATTTCAGATATATCCAAGTAGATTTACATGTATATGAAGCTAATATTTTTTAAACTTTTCAGTTTGTACATATGCTGCATGTTTTTATAATTTCTACACATACATCTTGCATAGGTATTTTTCAGCAAAGATGAGAAAAATTATGAGAAAAATGTTTAGCCTATAGGTCATTTGAAGTAAGCTAGCAGCCAGTTTTATTGTGGATGGTATATTTCTTGGAAGAATGTAATTTGTAATTAAGAACAAAAAAGTATCTTAATTTACATATTAAGAGGCAAAATTTGGTAGTGGAGGCGTCAAAACTTCACTTGGTGTATCTTACAATTTTCCTGTACAAACGTTTTAAAGTTCAGTAATGAATAGAAAAGAACGTCTCCACTGGAACACAAATAGTAGCTATTTTAGAGTTTCCCTATTGATCTCTCTTCCCCAATAGCCTTGAAATTACTTCAGTGATACATTTTTTTAAACGGACTTTTGCATTTTAATTATGCAATTGGACAAGGAATTTTTTTATGTTGTAGTGATGCTCTTCCTATCCAGCATCATTTTTCCTCACTGTGATACTGTGTTTGTGTGTGTCTGTGCAGTGATCTATTATGCTTAAAATTTATATGGCACGTTACATCTTCAGAGCATTGTAAAATCTTTTAAAGAACCCTTACTGCACTGCCTGAGGCAGGTAAGTGAGTGTTATTGTCTCAATTTTATAACTGGTATAAGTGCAACACAAGGGAGTGTTAAATGACTGGCTTAACACCACGTGAACCTGTGGTCACCTGGGAATGGATCTCAGGAGTTCCTGGCTTCTAGTCCTGTGCTTAGACTGAGCTGCCTTAAGATTGTTCAGTGCTGTGTTACATTAAATTTTTAACTACTGTGCAGATTCGTTTTTTGTAAGATAAAACTCTTTGTGCTTTGCTTTGTTGTTCCATGTTCACTGCTTTTATGGAATTGTTTATATAAACTTAAACAAAAAGTCTGGTTTATCTATACTGTACACGGAAGAATTACCCTTAAAACTGTACTCTGGCCTACTTTTTCTATTTTACAATTAAATATCTTTTCCACATATGTATAGTGTAGAATCAATTCAATTTCAATTGGTTTGTGTGTGAATGAGAAGGTCAAAGTTGTTCTGTGTTAGGGATCTGGAAAAACATGGAAAAACAGTTTTGGGCATAGAATGGCCTTAAATGGTAGGAGGGAGGAATGGGGAAAGAATTGTAGTGTACTGTACAAAACTTTGTCAAACAGGTCAAAATTTGACTTGGGTTTATAGATCTGGCAGTTAGGAAAAATTCTAAGTATCTTCATATCATTACGTATTTCATAAATTTGATTTTGATTGGCAAATTCAATCTAAAAATAATCAGAAGATAATAAAAATGAAAAATCTCTGGTGGTGCGTTTTAGAAGAATTATTTTCCAGGATATCATCATGCTAGTACTAGGACTTGAAGCAAACCTTGTGCAGTGATTAACTGGAAATTGCTCTATTTTAGGGATTTTTTCAGGAACTATCCATTATGTCACTAGCAAATTCAGGAACCAGTAGGTCGAGGGAAATGTGCTCCTTAGGCATTGCTCCAATTGAATTATTCTGGGATCAAAATAATTTTTGTGTCCTCACACACATCCCACAAACTTAACAACAGTGTAATCTCTGTGATTTCTTAATAATGATAAGAGTTGCAGTGTTAGTCTGAATGGTGATAGTGGTAACGTTCACATCCAAGTGGAGAGTTTCCCACGGTTGTGACGGCAGATGTTTGTAGCAAACAATGAAATGAACCTTTTCTATTAATTCTGTTTCCTGTGAGCAAATATTCTATTCCTCATTGCCATAAAAAACCCCTTCTGAGTACAGTGTAGCTGTAACAAAACCTTATTTATCACCAGCAATATTTGCCCTGCCTGTAATCCAGTATCACCTATTTTATTTTAGTTCTGAACAGGACCTGCTGTTTGTTCTCTTCTGCACAGAACAAGAGACCAACCCAATGGAACTGTCACCTTTGAGCTAAAGTGTAGGGTATCTGTTACGTGAAATATTAATTGTATCATTTAGCTCTGAAAACATTGTTAAAAATATTGTTCCTTATTTGCTGTCCCAAATCAAAAACGTAAATGGAATTAGCTACCATCTGTCTCTTTGAATAGATGTCCATATATATTAGCATATTGATCACTTGTAATGAGATAAAATCACAGTTTTTGAGAACTTTGGGCTCTTTTTGAGTTGGTCCTGTGTTTGATGCTTGTCCCTTCTTACCTTCCTTGTTCCCCTTTATGGGATCATTTCCAGTACAGCCAAGAGATGTTCATAAATTCCTATTAAGTGTGTGGGCAGCTTAATAGTTTTTTCCTAATGTTTCCAGAGCATTATGAGATAAAACAGATGAATATGCATATAGTGGTTTTCTGCACTTCTCTCAATTAGTTTCGGGTTTTTTATTTCAGTACATTAATCTGATGTGTGTGTGTCAGATCATCTTTGTCATATCTATAAAACACTTCCTTCTCAAGTATCTAACTGCAGCAGAAACTAGGAAAGGTTTCATACTGTTCTATAGACAGTGTGCTGTGAGAGCAATGTAAAAACTTCCTAGAACTATGGAAGTGTTTGTGCAGCGTTAGAGTGCATGGGGCAGAGAATCAAAGCTGTTCTGGCAGCCAGGTCTCTGCTCTGTGAGAACAGCAAAACTGCTGTCAGGTATCAGACAGAGAGTCTGCCTAGCCTGGCATCCTGTCTCCTGCAGGGCCAGCCCTAAGCAGGAGCCTAGGGTATGGCAAAAATAGGCAAGAATATATTGTATGGGAAATAATTTCTCCTTCTGGTGCTTAGTCCACAAGTCTTACCTCTCTTTCCCAGGGCTGCATGGTGCAGTGTAGAGCAAGTGAGAATTACAAGGATTTAACATTGAGGACTGTGTCAAATGTCGTGCTGCCAGAGAGAGGTCAGGATGTGTTTTCAGGTCCTAAAACTGGAACAAGAGGGTATCTCTAAGGCTGTTCTTTCAAACTGAGAACAGTCTAGGTGGAGGACTTGGAGGAATTCTGGAGAGACAGGACTAAATGCCAGTGCTTATCATGTGGGAGAAAAGCAAGCACAATGAGGGGAAAAGATGCATTTTCCCAGCTCAGCAATCTAGGGTGATATCCATGGGGGAACATCACTCTGATTTGTGTAACCTGCTCTGATCTGGAGGGCAGGAAATCCACAAAGAGGATCATTGCTGCTTTATATTGTACTTCTGGAGCTGGCAATAACTAAAGCCTTTCCTTCCAGCAGCACAAGAGTGACAGCATAAGGACCAAACGTTTGTGGAGATGTAGGTATACTCTTTTTTTGGGAAAAATGAGTTCTCAAAACAAATCTTAGAAAAAGTCCCTGTCTTCCATGTCAAATTTGTTCTGTGCTGGTACCTTGTTTTAATGGCTACTGCTGGCACGGTAGCTGGGTGTGCTGGCGTAACATCTGCTAGCTTTTATTTGGTTTTGAAAGCTCTTGAGCTTTTTCTCTCCCACAAGTCTCATGTTCATGTGCCTTATATTCATGGCATGGATTACTGTGAGACTTCTGAAAGATTGATTGAAAATGGAAATGTGCAGAGGCAGCTCCTCTTAGTGATACACTATCTTACACATCAAAAGAGCACAGATGAGAACATAAGAGATTGTAAAAACCCTCAGTTGTGAGGAGTTAGATAAACACTGACCAATAACCTGCCTGTTAAACCTTTTCCAGAATGCGTGAGTCAGAGATAAAGGGAGCTATAAAGGGGGAAGCAGCTGGCAGGGCATCAGACTGAACTGACCACAGCTCCTGAAAGGTTGTAGCCCAGGTTTGAAGAGGTGCATTTCTAAGGAATCAGTATGGAGCCTGAGGAGTACAGACAGAGAGGTGAGTGATCCTTGGCTCTGGCAAATAAGTAACATTTGCTTGTGGAGATGGACTGCTGTAGGGCTGCAAGTGGTACCCAAAATTAGCGTGGGCTATATACTCTATTTGTGCACTTTTCCTCAAGACTTGGATCTGCCGAGGCAAAAGTGTGTCCCAGGGCTGAGTTTAAATTAATGGATTTAGGGTCTGTGGGTAGCTTAGGTTTTTTGGTCTTACATCTAAGATGCTGTGGCAAAGCTGCAAAACTGTAATTCTGAAAAAACTTGTGCTAAGGGGTTATGCCCAGCGGCTCTTCCCTGGCTGACACCATGAGCCTGCAGTGATACTTGGACAGTTCTGGGGATGGAGAGCCAGCTTTGGTTCCAGGGCTGGAGGAGATTGCCTTAAAAAGTGGAGAAAAGGTGTGGAGCTCTGCAGCTGATTTCAGAGGATGCAGAAGCGGGTATGCTATAATGACAAGGAAGCGTAGGACATGAAAATTTAATTCCTGTGAAATGCAGTTTCAGTTAATTTGTAGGGAAGAAAATCTAACCTTTCAGTAACTAAACAAACTGTACTTGTACCATGATTGTGTTTTAAAGGTACGTTTGAACTATTCAACAATGACACTGAAAAACCCTGTGAGCCTCTTCTAGAAACCATGTCCCCGTTTTATTAGATAGGACAAGTAGGGTGTAGGGGGAAGGTCAGTTCCAGTGGCTATGCTGGGAGCAGTATTCCAGTGCTAATGGAATCCCTGTCCAATGCTAATGACAGATTGTATGGAATGCTGGTACTGTTAGTTAGCTTTTCCATAATCAAAACTCAAAACGCTGGTTTGCCTCTTCCAGGGAAAGAGATGGTGGATTACATTTGCCAGTACCTGAGCAATGTGAGAGAGAGACGGGTGACTCCTGATGTACAGCCAGGTTACATGAGAGCCCAGCTGCCCGATTCTGCCCCAATGGACCCAGACAGCTGGGACAACATCTTTGGAGATATAGAGAAGATTATTATGCCAGGGGTAAGAAATAAAGTATAATCGTGACAGGAAAAGCCATTACTGGGGTGAACACCAGATGCTGGGAATGCACAGGTTCTGCAGGCCATTGGTCTAAATAAGTAAAGTACCCAAAAATGTGGCATAAATCTTTTAGATGTTGTGTCCACAGTTATGTTCCTAACTATAATTTTAGGGGTTAGACTGTCAGTGTATTTTTAAGTACTTTGTATGTAACTCATATCTGCTTATGGAGAAATAAATTCACCAGTGTCAGAAAATTATTAGCTTCACAATGTCTCTACCTGCTGAACTGTAAAACCTAAATTTCAGAGATGTGGATACTCGGGCACAGCAAGATGAAGCAGCTCTTGCCCAACTTCATGTACATACAAGGCTTGTCTCCTGCACTTTGAATGTAAATGTCTACCTCCTCTTGTACATAAATACTGCAGATTCTGCTAAGGGAGATCATATTACCAAATTACATGTTTTATGTAAGGCGCTTTTTCGAAGTATTTTCTCACATTTTTTATAGATGTTTGCAGAAACTTGATCTGATGTGGGAAGGGCAATCACATTACATGTGCTTATGCTGGTGTCTCACAAAAAGCTCTTTCAGGTGTATAAAAGGGTTTATATAGTTGTAAATTGCTGTGTGTAGCTAAAGGCAAGTTGTTTGACAAAATGAGCAACTTTGTTGCAAGGATTTCCTTTATAAAGATAAATATTTTGATAAATCTTTCTGACTCTGGTCTTTCAAACATGGCATGACATTCTTTCCTGTTCAGAATCTTTGTCTGCCTGTTTAATTCAGATAAATGCTTTTGCTGTTATTTGCAATTTATCTAGTAATGACAGAGTGTTATCATCTGCTAGTGCTGCTCTCCTGTTGGTAATTATTGCTTCAGCTTTCTGCTAGCAGATGTATGGTTGCACATATTATGTTGCTGTAATCCTTTTCCCTCACTTTAAACAGATACTAACCACTATATCTCGTGCAGAGTTTTGTGACATTTTCATTGACTTCTACATAATTCTGTTCTAGGTAGTCCATTGGCAAAGCCCACATATGCATGCCTACTTTCCAGCTCTAACTTCCTGGCCTTCACTCCTTGGAGATATGTTGGCTGATGCAATTAACTGCTTGGGATTCACATGGGTAAATTTTTTTGGGAGCTATTTTAGACATTCCTCTCCTGTGTGTAATATGCAAGAGCAGGTCATAGGCGTTCTTTTTTGTTCTCTCAGTACAATTATTTGTTTTAACCAATTGTATGGTTTTTGCATAAATGAACATTGTCTGAAAAAAAATCCTCCAAAAGAATATATAAGAACAAAGATTACCTAGTAGTAAGAGGTGAATGAAAAAAATATACTAGAAATGTCTGTTTTCAAATTCTTTGCATATCCCACTGTGAGCATTGTTCCCTGTCATCTAGTCTCAGTGCCAAGACTGTTACACAAGCAGTGTAGGCAATAGAGGCAGCCACCATCCATGACTGCAGGCTAGGTTGGGCTCCATTCCAGTTCTCCTGCTCCTTTGAGAGAACACATTTCCTATTTTTCCTCTTCTGATAATAATTGTTTGGTGGCCTGGGCCAGAATATCTGAGTATTATGTATCCTCCTGCAGCAGCTACACAGCGCTACTTGGCTGTGACTCTGCACACCACAGTAGTTTCCAGAGCCAGTGTTTTCCCTAGTGGTGAAGTTGCCCAGATTTTTAGATGAGTGTATTTGTGTAAGAAAGTAGAAGCTCATAAACCTATAAGAAATTGATGGGTGTGGTCTCCATGCAGTTGTATCAGATTAGCTCATTGCCTCTCAGCTCTCAGTTAGACGAGGGATCAGCGCTCAGGGTGAATTACAGACTGATTCTCCTTTTTTAATTTTTTCTAGGCCTCCAGCCCAGCCTGTACAGAACTGGAAATGAATGTGATGGATTGGTTGGCTAAAATGCTGGGTCTTCCAGATAAATTCCTGCACCACCATCCTGACAGTGTGGGTGGAGGAGTATTACAGGTAGGGGGAGATTAGAAATGGCCTCATCAACATTTTGTTTTCAAGTGAATTTCTCTCTGGGTGATAGTTTTCCTTGAGGCAAAACCAACAAAATTTTCCATATGGGTCTGAATCCTGATTTGGCATTATTTTCCCAAATTTTAGTATTAAATGTAGAAGATTATAGAATAGAAATTGCTATTGCTTTTAGTCCTAACTGTGTTATGGACAAACAGCAGGTATTCTCATGGTCTTTGTAAAGATAAATGAGACTTATATTTAATTTCTTCATTCTGCTTCACATCCCCAAGTTACGCACTAAAGTGATTCTTATGTAATTAGAGAAGGAATCCTTGTCACTGTCCTTCTCCCACAGTCCTTAGCCACACAAGAAATTATTTTTCCTTTTTCCCATGACTACTTTTTGTCTCAGAGAGGTGCAAGATCAAAGCCTGAAGCTTTACCTCCTTCTGGAAGGCCTAAGGAAGAGTTCCCTGGAATCAGTGCTGCATCTTTGTTTTTATAAGGGGCTTTGCTCATGTTTGTAATTTTAGGGGAAATACTATGTTTTATCTGTAGAACAAAAGGAAAATGTGATTTACTTACTCCCCAGAACTTGGTGCTGCACATTAAAATATACAGCAGTTAAAAGGGTTTGTTTTGTGTTGCTGGCCCAGAGAGCTGCTCATCAGCTAATTACTCTCCACTGTGTCAAAGAAAAGCAGAAGTAGGAAAAAAAGAGGGGGTAGGCAGCAGGTCACTTCACTGATTTCAGGAGATCCCTGGCAAAATAGCGATGAAGTAGCAATTGCAGCAAATGAGCAATGTCTTTGCAGAGCACTGTGAGTGAATCAACCTTGGTTGCACTGCTGGCAGCAAGGAAGAACAAAATTCTGGAGATGAAGGTTTCTGAGCCAGACGCTGATGAGTCCTCACTCAATTCTCGCCTCATTGCTTATGCATCTGATCAGGTGGGTTCTTATGATTACTAGGAAAACAAGCTGCTTCTGTTGTCTCACTCAGCCTATGCCATGTAAAGTCACATTTATGTTCAAAGACACAGGAATGCCTCACAAGCACGAACCAGCTCCTCTACTGCTGCTTTCTGCAGATGGGGAAACTAAATCATTGTGAGGTGAGGTTTTTAGGGTCTTGGCAGTCCTCAAGAGATTGTTTCACATGACTGATTTCTGCATTTCCTTCCTGTTTTTCACAAAGCCTTGCTGCAGGAACTAGGTGCTGATCTCATGCTGCTTCAGCTCATGTTTCTTTGCAGCCTCTTTCCCCTCAGAGACAGGCATGCTGAAGGCATTGCCACCTAAATGCTGCTCCTGGTTGTGAGCTCCACTGCTGGCCTCTGCCAGCAAACCTGTTCTGTCCTTGGCCTCCTGAACTGAACAATTATATTCCCCTGGGAAAACTGCCACAGGACAGACATTCATGCTGATTCTTAGTATAACTAAAAGGACTTTTTCTTGTAAGCTATTTTGCTCTGTCCAGAAGCAAACACACTACAAGGGATTAATCTTCTTACAGCAGGGAGGAGGGAATAAACTGAGGTTGATTCATTTCTAGAGGCTCCTTTAAGAGCTGAGTTTTGATAAACAGCCCTCCAAACACAAGATGAGGATGCCTATTATTATATTTTAGAAACCAGTACCCAAATAAATGAAGTATTCTTTGGAATTACAGTGTACTATTTCTTATAGTTACTCACAAAGAAGATGCTTTCAGACTTGTATTAATATGGATTACAATAAGGCCGTTATCTCTGTATTTCTTGCCACCGCTGTCTTTCATAAGACCATAACTTAGCACAGCTGTTCAGCCTCAGAGCTTGAGTTCTTACTGTTTTTCTTATTTTAAAGGCACATTCCTCTGTAGAAAAGGCTGGCTTGATTTCTCTTGTGAAGATAAAATTTCTGCCTGTGGATGAGAACTTTTCCCTCAGAGGTGAAACACTGAAGAAAGCCATTTCAGAAGACAGAAAGAAAGGCCTAGTGCCAGTCTTTGTATGTTCAACTTTCTGGTTGGGGGTATTGACATAGTATTATATTCTTAATGTCAACGTGAATTACATATGAAAATTTTCTTGTGATAAAATACATTAGCTAAAGGTTCAAATGTATACAAGATTTTCTATTTTATTAAATAAAAAATTTTAATGTTTTGACTGTCTACAATAAACTGCCCACTTTTAAAGTGCTGCATCCATGTATTAAAAGAAACCAAACCTACTATAACATGTTTGGTTTTTTCTAGGTTTGTGCAACTTTGGGTACAACTGGTGTCTGTGCTTTTGACAGTCTCTCAGAACTGGGTCCAATTTGTAAGTGTCTTTTTTTTCCTGATTTTAAACTATGAAAGTATATAAAAGATAGTGTGAGATTTTTTTTCATGCCAAAACCAAGGAGAGCTGAGTTTTTTGGATGTGTCTCAGGGATCACTGAAGTGAGAACAAGACTTTGCAGTCAGATTTCTGTAAGATTTAGATTAGGATGCTAAAATACATTCTATTCAAGATGGATGAAATTTGCCAACTGATAAATCTTTAATGAGGTTACTCAGGAAATACAGACTGTGTGGTGCTGTTGTAGGATGAATACATTAATATTTAACCTAGCAAAGGAGTTTTGAAGGTAGATTCTGGTAGGACATCCTTTGGATCCACCAGTTTCATGGTAAATTTGACAT
The DNA here is from genome assembly GCA_024500445.1 of Entomyzon cyanotis. Lineage (NCBI taxonomy): Eukaryota > Metazoa > Chordata > Aves > Passeriformes > Meliphagidae > Entomyzon > Entomyzon cyanotis. The sequence goes on from JAKEPQ010001010.1 coordinate 10,608,298, forward strand.
GGTTGCAAATTCTAGTCCAACATAAATTCTTACCAGAACCTGCTGAAGACCTCTGGAGCTTTCTCTTATGGGTCAGATTGTGGATTCTATTTCTGGGTCCTTTTTTGCTTGCCACCATGTCTTTATTTTGCTTTTGTGCAACTGAGAGGTACTGGGGAATTTCACTTACTGAACGGACAGGTGAGAGAAATCAGATGTGAAAAAGACTCACAGGAAATATGGAACAGTGAATTTTGTTACAGAGTCCACCTGGTTTCAGCACTATCCTGTATTTTTGGCATTATGGATCCACATCTTTAGAATAAAACTAGATTGTCAGGTTTTTGTCTGCCTCCTCAAAAACAATGAACGTGGTTTGCAGAGAGGAGGGATGAAACATGCACTTTGATTCTTTGTGTCTCTTACATAACAACAATCTCAATTCCCACAGGTGATGCTGAGGGACTCTGGCTTCATATTGATGCTGCATATGCAGGAACAGCATTTGTATGTCCTGAATTTCGATTGTTTTTGGATGGAATTGAATATGCAGATTCCTTTACTTTTAATCCTTCTAAATGGATGATGGTTCATTTTGACTGCACTGGATTTTGGTGAGTATAGTCAAAGCACAAAGAACACCAAATGGGTAACATGCCAATTGCAAAGTTTTTCTCTGCACTTATTTTGCTAAATCTGTTTCCTTCTACAATTGATAGGGTTAAAGATAAATACAAGTTACATCAAACCTTCAGTGTTAACCCTGTCTACCTCAGACATGCCAATTCAGGAGCTGCAATTGACTTCATGGTAAGTTATTATTTGATATTTTATGTTACCTATAAAATGTTCAAACAGACTATGAAGTTCCTCTCACATTCTGGAGTATGCTTATCTTATAGCTGGTCTTATTACATAAACCAAATTTTACTGAGATCCTAATGCAGAGAAAATAGTAAAACTTTGCAGTGAGCACTGGATAGGTAGATTAATTGTAAAATTGCTTTCAGATTGAAGTACTTAAGATTTTTACACAGATGGAGTTCCAGCCCTGCCTTTCTAATGCAGAGGGTCATTTCTGTGCATTGTGTTGCTGAAGTAAGTCCTACTGATGCCATTTGGCTGGATTTCTTGTATCTGTGATCTGTAATAAAAGAGAGAAAGGAGTAAGCAAAAGAAATGCCATGCTCTGAAACAGCAGGAGAATGGATTACATTTTTTCTTCAGATTAAGGTATTCATAGGAGAGCTAAGAGGCATTTCACTTCAGATTCATGTTACAGCAGATTTCAGTACAGTAAGACAAAGGAATATTCACTGCCAATTATTTCTGCTATGATCTCACCCTACTCCTGAAAAGATAATTGTTTCCTGGAAATCAATAGTGCTTTTCACGAGAGTGGAGGGAGGGATGGAAAAAAAGATGCTGAGTCCCTCTTGTGGTTAAATTGGATCCTGCACGTGATTGTGCAGCTTCCCTGAAATACTCCTTTACATGTTTCCTCACTCCTTCCCTTGCAGTAGGTGTTACTTTGCCTGGAACTATCCATCTCTGTATCAAGTCTTGCTGTTTATAGTTGATTTGGGAAAATGTTCAGGATGGCACATAAATATGCAAATTACAAGAGCTGAAGTGAGCACTTAGTCCTAAAGTGTAAATGGCCACATCTTAAATGGATCGCACTCTTAAATGCAAAAAGTTGTTGTTATTAGCTGGTAATTAATTTAAAATTCTAAGTAGAGCTAGGAATAGATTAAGGGGAATAGCCAAAGTCTTATTTTTGCAAATAATCGAAAAAATATGTGGACACCATGTTTCTTTGATGGCTGTTTCCTCAGCTTAGCAGATTTTCAGTAATATGACACTATTCATTCATCTCAACAGAGGTTTCTGACCTGAGTCTGAAGCAAGAGATGTAACAGTGGAAGGGGAACTCTCCTTTCTGTTGTTCCTGCACTCATAGATGCACTGTTGTGTTTTCACAGCACTGGCAAATTCCACTGAGTCGTCGATTTCGTTCTTTGAAGCTGTGGTTTGTGCTTCGTTCATTTGGGGTGAAAAAGCTTCAAGCTCATGTCCGACATGTATGTGAATTACCAATATGTTATGTTCAGTTCTTGGTAGGTGAGATTAGGAAACTCAGAGATGCAGAGACGAGTAACAGAAATCTTCTCACATGCAAGGCTTGCATGTGAACACTAAATGCATGCTGGTTTTGCTCTAAAATAACCTGTAAAGATTGACTGTAGACAAAACATTTCCAGTCCCCTTCCTGACAGCACTGGGCAAAGGAAAGGGACCTGGTAAGTCACTGCCTTCTGCACTTCACTGAGTCCTAATCAGGAGAAGCTTCATCTGAGGTCAAGTGGCAGCTGTTTGGGAGGCATGGTGTGATGAATAGCTGAACCCATCACCATGAAAATGTGCAGGCTTAAGTCTCTGATGAAGTGTAAATACAAGGGATGACATTGTGGATCAATGGTTGCTGCAAAAGGACTCTAATCTGGGAAGGCGCATTCTGTTTGCAAGCCTCCTTCTAGAAAAGTCCTATGTATAGGCCAGTTACTCATGTTCATTGTCAAGGGTTTGGGCAAATAGAGACAGACTTTAAAATTCTTAGCTTTATTCCATGCCTTATTCATGCATTGGAATGATGTGCTTTAGTAAGGAAAGGAATTATTTTTACTACCTAGTTTAGTGTCTTACAGTGGGTTTGTGACAAACCAATATATAACTTCTTTCTTTCCTTAATTATAGGGTACTGAAACAGCCAAATTCTTTGAGTCCTTGGTTAAAAGTGATCCACTCTTTGAAATTCCTGCCAAGAGACATCTTGGACTGGTTGTATTTCGCCTAAAGGTAAAGATTGCTCCTTTTGCATGTCTCTTTGGAATGAACTGACCACAGCTGATCTCTTCCCAGACATTAAGAGCTGTGAATAAACTCCTATAACTGTAATCGTAAGAATTTGCGATTACAGTTCTTAGAGATATTTGGATGTCACTGGAAATTCTAACAATAGTATTTTTTAAATTATTCATATTTAAAACAGGGTCCCAACTGGCTGACAGAAAGACTCCTGAAAGAACTAAGCAGTTCTGGCAGGCTCTTCCTCATTCCAGCAACCATCCGTGACAAGTTCATCATTCGCTTCACTGTAACATCTCAGTTCACAACCAGGGAAGATATTCTGCAGGACTGGAACATCATTCAACACACTGCAGCCCAAATAGTTAGCCAGAATTATGGGTTGCACTGTATCAATTCTGAGGATGGGACAGGAATCCCCAGTACAATAGTTCAGCCTAGTTCTGATGCCATTAGTAATGCTCCTCAGATTTATTTAGATGGAGGGAAATACCAAACACCTTCCAGAAAAACAGTAGTTGAGCCTAAGAAGTTACCAGTGAGTCCCAGTACATGTGTGATTAGTCAGCAGGTGAAAGGTCAAGGGGATCCTATGGATGACTGTTTTCCAGAAGATGTCCAAGAAGTTACCAAACATAAGTTAACCTCTTTTTTATTCAGTTATTTATCTGTTCAAGGCAAGAAAAAGACAGCACGTTCCCTTAGCTGCACCAGTGTGCCAATGACTGGTAATCTTGAGCAATGTAACCCCAAAGCAGCAGCTGCTGACAAGAAGGAGTCTCGTGCCAATGCCAGAGTCCTTTCCAGGCTGCCTGAAGACATGATGATATTCAAAAAAGGTGCCTTCAAAAAACTAATTAAGTTCTACAGCGTCCCAAGCTTTCCAGAGTGTAGCATTCAGTGTGGCCTTCAGCTGCCTTGTTGTCCTCTGCAAGCCATTGTTTAACAAGTAAGAGAGCTTGGTCCTTAGAACCAAAGTTTGCTTATTCACATGCAATACTACATGTTCTTTTGTTCAAAATGTAAGCAGTGGCGATAACCACTGAGAAAATTCCTGTGCTTTTACTGGTGAAAACCTCATGTATTTATAGATTAAAATGTCAAATAAATCTTGTAGGCATATAACATGAATCTTTCTGTTTTGTAGACTGTGGTAAAGAAAATGCCAGTTTCTGCCTTATCAGTCCTGGTAATGGAGAGTTTCCAGCTGGTGGGCTAGAACCACTTTGACAAAGAATGCTATCCTCAGGAGGGGATAAACAATTTAGGTCTCTATTTGCACCATTGTTTTGTGGTTTGTTTTTTTTTGTTTGGTTGGTTGGTTGGGGTTTTTTTTTTTGTTTGCTTGTTTTTTTGTTTTGTTAGTTGGTTTTTTTGATACCTTGACTTAAACTCTCTAGACTGATGTGAGGATTTGTGTGTGCAGACAATGCCAACATCGATTCCGAACTGTGCAAAAAGAAGGATATAACCTGAGAGATTTTGCTGCATTAGGGCAATTTTCCCAGAGTTAAACACCGCAGCCCTGCCAGTCCATCTGTTCTAATCAGCTGCAGGAGGCTTGGTACAACCATGTTGCAAGAGCAGTTGCCCTTGCAAAGCACCTGTGGCCTTTCTCAGCATTACCTAAGGTCTGCACATCACAAATGCATGAGGAAAGGGAGTAGGAATGATATTTCCCTCTCTCTCATAACAGAGAACTAAAGAGGCGTTATGGAAGAAAGAGTCTCTCTACAGCAAACAAATGTATTGCTTCAAGAGGCCAATGATTTATGTATATTAAAAAATTGGGGGGGCAGAAAAATCTATTAAGGACAGATTTAAATTCAGAGATAGTACAGTTGAGTCAGGAAGCATTATGATTGCTAGGACATTATTCTGGGAAAGCACTCCTCGATCCTTGCTGCTTTCCTTGGAGGTGTTTCCAGACACCTTCAGTCACCCCATCTTGAAGGCAGTGCACTGAGACAGATGAATCTTCCATCTGATCCAGAACAACTATTCCCAAGTTGTACAAACAATGAGTCTGGTTAATCAGAACAATGTCTGCACCCTTATACAACATCAGATAAGCTCATCAGCTAAGGTACAGGTAGAGTTGGAGCAGTTCTGTTTTATTAAAACAATCTCATATTCACACTTTATTTCCGCTAAAAAATCAATAACCGCATTTCATATCACTTTTAATAGTCCTATTAAATCTTTCTGTTTACACAATGAAGCATTAAACACACAGTGAGGATGGCAGTCCATTTGTGCCTAGTATTAGATGTTTAAATTTATATTCAGCAATAGGAATTACTGACCTGAGTCAGACACTTGTAATTTATAAACATATCCAACATGCTAGTGAGTAACAAAAGTATGATAGAATTTTAGCAAATTATGGAAAGGCTCTTTTTCCCCTACTTCCTGTCCTTTCCTCCAACTGTTTCTTTTATTATGTAATTTAATACTATTTTATTAGACACTAAGAATCTTTAAAAATATATATTGGTTTCTTAACTTGGTAATTGATACCTTTTTTCTTACTAAATTTTGACTGCAGTTCTACATCTGTGACATTGATTTTATGCACATACATTTTTTAAATGAAGGAGGAACTGATATGATTGCAGTGACCTCAACCATCCATGAAGCACCTGTGAGTAGGCACCCTGTGAAGACAATAGCCTAAGTGCATCTTCAAAGGGGGCACTCTTTAAATACTCACAATAACACTTTCACCTGGAAATCATCTGTCTTGGGTTAGGATATTTTGCCTACAAAACCCCCAAAACTCCCACAGCCCAAAACACAGGTCCATTGGTTTCTAGAGAACTCCTCCTTTTTTGTGTGCAGCTGAAGTGCTCACATAAGGTGTGTGTTTCCTCTATCAATTTTAACAGACTGTCACTTAATGAATTGCCATTTGTTCCACCATGCAAAAGAATGATTAATTCAAGCCAAAAGTTCCTTTGTTTTCCTTTGAAAAAGTTAATGTTAGTATGCAGTGAGATTACAAATCTCATTAGGAAAGGCTTTTGTTGGGCTTCCCTCTTTCCCTTTACGGTTAGATTTTCAGCATAATATAACAAATATTCCCTGTTATAGAATTAGCAAACAACAAGAAAGGTGTTTAATGATACCTGTGGCACACTGCATAGCTCACGCAAATATCTAATGACGTGGCACCTTAGAGGTAAATAACCCCCAATAAACTTTCACTGAGATAAATAGCCCTTCAGTAAACTTTGAAATCCATATTTTATTGTAGAGATAAGTAACTTTAATGACATAAAAACTGTATGATTGAATTCAGTATATTTATTTCCTTAGTTAGTCAGACAACCTTGAAGCAAACTCCATGAATTTCACCATTCCTACAGGACCTACTGACCAGGACTCAGTTAGAACTCAAGGGACTGAGTGAGGAGTTGGTTCAGGGAGCTGGCAGGGGTGAAAATGAACTGATTTATGTCTAGGGTAAATTTTGACCATCACTAGAAATAGTATTTGGATAAATTAGAGGGTTTTTTTACACTTCTCCTGTAACAGAGCCACTGTTTCAAACTGGTACCTCAGGATTTTTTTAGAAGTTGTTTCACAGCTGTAAACATTGCAGAACATTTTTGGAAACTCCTTTATGTGATGGCAACCGCCTGGGAAAAGTAGGAGAAATTAGTAGACCCTTTTAGCTAGGGTCATAGCCCATCTTTCCTAAGCATTGCTGAACTTCCATAAATTATTCCAGCCTCCTGCTCAGAAGGGTGTGTAGCAGTTTTGTGCTATGGTCCTGCCACGGGCTTTCTGAAGAAGTTTTTCTGTGTAACCTTTTCTTCTCCAGTTACATCTCTGACTTTCTTACATGGGAAATGCTGTTAGTTCTGTAGCTTCAGTAGGGAATTGTAATCAGCAGCCTGGAGAGCTGAAACACTCAGATTTCTTGATCATGAATGTAACATTTTCAAGGACCTTTGTCTATCTTATTATTCAGGGCTAATTTTTAAAAAAACTTGTAAATTTTCACACAACAAATACTTGATTTACTGACTAGTTTATGCACAATGCATTGTTTTTCTAAGCTACTCCTTGAGATAAACCTTTTCCCCTGTTCTCCTGCTACAGGTTTCTCACAAAGGTTTTCAGCTCAAGACTTTGCAGGGTTTGCCAAAAGGCAACGATATCTTGCTGTGATCCACGAGATGTCACCAGAGGGCAACAAGTAACTGGAAGTTTGTGTTAAAGTGGGGTTTAGGCTGAATGTACTGTTAAGAGAAAGGTATGGAGACAGAGAGCATGGGAAAGCCCAGCACTCCCCATGCTGGCTGGCAGAGGATGCTCCAGGCTGCAGCACTTTCTCTGCATGCCTCCTCTCTTTTTCTGTTTTGTTATGGTTTAATGGGAGACTTCAGCGTACTGGTAGAAGTCATAGTGCACCATTGCAGCTAGCCCAAGTGACAATGATCATACCACAAAACAGCACTTACCTAATTACTGAAGAATGGCAGAGAGATGGGATTCAGACTGGATGACTTGTGGCTTCAGTGAACCTGTGTAACAGGTCAGCTGGGGTTGTTCTTTCTTTATTTGTTTCACCTGGCCATTCCCATGGAAAGTCTCAGCTGGGTATTTTTCAGGATTGCTAAACTGAAGCCTTCAAACTTCATTTTTCAGTTTCAAATGTCTTTCTGTCACATTTCAAATTAATAACTACTACAGTCTCTATTAAAGGTTTATTTGCAGTTTTACCAGTTTTACAGTCAGGTTGCAATCAGATGAGACAGATTGACCTGATCTAATTAATTGGTGCTGCCAAAAGGGGTTATTCTGTTTCCCTGTCCTTATGTGACCTCCTTGTTATGCTGCCTCCCTTGTTCCAGCTCTGGTGCTCTTCTGACAATTCAGTGATGGATTCAGCTCACTAAGCCAGCAAAAAACTGTATTTTTTTGGGTGAGTTCTCTGTTGAATCACTGAGTAGAACTGACTTATTAAGGAGTTATATTACTATCAATATTAGGACTAATACAAAGGGAGGAATGAGGAAATAATAAGCAACAGCTTGATCTCCCTTCCCTACATGCCTACATCTCAAATTCTTCTGTTCCCTTCCTACTTGGGAAGGAGTGTAAAGTGTCTATTAACCAGGCAAAATAATTGCAAATTTAAGAACCAAGCTGATAGTCTGTGCAGAGATAAATCACTGAACCCACTCACAGCAGAGTTCAAGCCATTCCATTTTCACCCTCCCTGCCTGGCAGAGGTTCAGGAGATGAAGGTCAGTGAAATACATGCTCTGGCACTACTGAGACTCTGCTAACATCAGCAGTTTATTGGTACTTTTCCATACCTTTCCCCACTTCTGAGGGATGATGCTCACAAATCTGTAATGCATCAGGATTTCTAGTAGGTCAGCCAGGTGAGTTGATTTGCTGGTCCAGTTGCAGTGATTTGGCATCACTGGAATACTTTGCAATCACCAGCCTCGAAAAAAGTCTCCTTCAAAAGGAGTGAGCCACTCCTGTGGCTGGAATTTCCAAGGAAGCCTTGTCTAATGGATTACCCAGGTCCCTCCTAAAATCAAGAAATTTAGATGTTACAGGGTGCCTTTGCTGCATTCTGTCACAAGCTCTTTCATGTTCCTTTATGTTACTGATTCTGCTTTTGAAAGATAAAATGGTGCAACATGGCTGGGAATAAACATGTCCTGACTTATTGGACAAAGCCATATAGATAGTCTAGATTTGTGTGCTGCACATGTAGATACCTAGAAGTGGAGACATACAGGAGATCTGCTACACTCCACAGAAGATGAGAGGTGTGTGGCTAGGGCAGCATAAAATGCCAGTACTATTACTGTGTATTCAGTTACTGACTATGGATCTTAGCTACTCCAAACTGCATATCATGACCTGTAGTTTAGCCCACTGGTCAGAGGATGGCATCTTCAATACCATGGTGGTTTCTAGGCTTTTGAAGCTAAAATTCTTTGACTATTTTGGATTGTGTGGTGAGCTTAGGTTTACCTCTCTGCTCTTTTATGACTGGGTAAAGAAATTCTAGGTGAAGCTGTCTGAGTCACAGTGAGACTCATCTTTCCATTGCAGAGGTGTTAGAAGCAACTGCTATGAAATTCTAGGAACAAAATTTTAATATTCTGCAGCGACATGTTAGAGATTCCTGGTGCTGGATGGTAACTAAATTCTTGGCACTGAGCCCATCCTCATCTTTCTTGCATAGGCATGATTGGGATTCCTCAGAACAGATGTGCTCTCCAGGATCAGAGAAGGGAACTGTCAAAGCTCAGGAATTATCTCCTGTCCTCATACAGAAACTCCTAAAAGTGCCTTGCTCAATTCTCTTTCCTGAAGTTGAGAAAATGTTTCCATCCCATAAATAGGTTTTGAGTTTTGTTGGTTCATTACAGATACACAGTGAAGCTCATTCCAGAGCTATGCCAGCAGAGTTGGCCCAGAGTTCAGTTAGCTGGGTTAGCACAGGTATCCCAGTCACAGCAAGCTCCTTGCTCTCTCCTGTGCTGAGAACTTATCAGTCAAGAACTGGAGTGACCATGAGGAGACAGAATGGTAAGGATTAAGCAGAAAGCTTAGCTGAGAATTTCAAATTACTCATTTCCACCAAATTTTGACTTTACCATTTTTTTTCATTTATGGTGGAAGAGTAATTGACATCCATGTGTCCAAATCCAGTGTTGTTTTTTAGACCAGTAAATTTAAGCTTGATTCAGATTCACCATAAAACTCCACATGAATTTATTAAATCCTCTGAAGAAGACACTCAAGTCAAATCCTCCTGGTACGATTTGCTGCTATCCTACCATCAAAGCAAGATTATGCTCAGCAAACTTTTCAAAGGCAGTACAGTATGAGCAATGTTCATAGGTGCTGCCAAAACCAGCATCAAATGGCAGGGTGTGCTTATCAAAGAGCAGTGTTCTCTTAGAAAGAGGGGTGGGAGAAGAGGCTTTGCTCTCACAACCTTATTGCCTGGGCAGCAGCAAAGTGAACAGACAAGCCCTGCCATCTGGTTTAGTGTAAGGGTACTTCAGCCTTTCACATGAATAAATCCCTTCAAATTAGGAGGTAGGTTCCTTGCTTGCAGTTGCTACTCACACAATAGCTAAAGGAGCCTGAATTTTAACTCTTGTGAGTGAGCAGAAAACTGAATGCAGTTGTTATTTCAAGGGCACAGCAAAGTTATATTAACAATTTCTATAAATATTCTTCAAGAAAGATGTGAAGCAGTTTTCAAATTTTAAATGCTAATGTTCAACAGGCTATGTTGCAGGACCATATATTTGAAATTCAAGAAATTTCAAATGTCCTAGAGCCATGAAGTTCACTTGGCAGCCCTGAGAGAAAGTATTGTCACAGTACTGACCCTAGAAAATGTTAGCAGATTATATTACTGTATACATGGAAATACTGGGCTGAATGAAATCTATCCCACCCAGTGATGTGCCTCTTGCTGCATGAACCTCCAGCATTTTTCAGTAGTCAGCACTGCACTGCCTCTGGAAATGACAGAGTGTAAAATGTCATGGATTATGGCCACCAAATCCTTTGCCTTCACTGAACTTTATTCAGCTCTGTCACCTTTCTATAATAGAAATGTGACATCTAAAATTAAAACAGGTATTTATATGTATGCTGGAACTCATATTTATATGCACATGAAGTGCAGCTAATCAGAATGTAGATTTCTGCAAACTCAGTGAGGAAAAGAAATTAATTATTAAATCAGTTATTTCTTTGATGTAACATAGTTTTTAAGTGGCCAGAAGGACAGTGGAAACTCTTATCTTCCTGAAACCATGTGGATTCAGTCAACAAGGACTATTTTATTTGCTCAAAGTTTCAAACTTTTTTTTTTTTTTTTTTTACAACTTTTAATCCAAAAATTTAGTCTAACAATTATCTCACCATAGCTCTGTCAGAGTGTTTTCTATTTCATTGCAACTTCTATCTCCTCACTGGCCAGTGTTCTGCTCTTCATGTTCATACACCTCTACTATCTGTGCTGTTTCCTTGGCTCTGTTGCTGAGTCTTTTTTTGGGTGGGGCTACATAACTGTATTTCTCTACATCATTTTAGCATTCCAGCTACTTGGCTCCCAAAGAAGGAGTTAAATTATTTCCTAAGTTATCAGACATGCTTGAAATTTAGTGCAATGCACGTTATTATCAATATGTTATTTTGAATGATATATGTTGAAATGAGTTTTGATTGTATATGTGGTTTGTTTACATTTTGCAGTTAATTTTTAAAGATGTTTTAACAAAAAGATATGAAGAGCAATATTTGCATAAATAAAATATTACACCAAGAATTGCCTAATACCATCAGACTAACAATCTTACAAAAATTTTATCTATTTCTACCTAAGCTTCATATAGCAAACATCTACAGAAGTCATCTGCTTTCATCAAAAGAGGTTTGATTTCTTGAAGACGAGGAAGGTTTTAGCCTTGCTTCCAAGAACATGAGGTTACATGGCCATGGGTTGTGTATGTGCAGATACATGTCTGTGTCTGTTCTCTCCATCCCCTCCCTGTAACTTGAACCTCTGGCTGCTTTCAGACACGTTTGGGAAAGGGTAATAGGTCTCAATGGTATTAGGTTTCTATGACTTTCATGATAATAGCTGGCTGGGTAGGAATAAAGAGACCCCGTAAGTGCCCTAGCAAGAAGGGGCGTTGCTGTTACATGCCAGTGTATCCACATAATGGAGATTCCTTGCAAATTCTGATCTGTGATTGTAGTAAAAGCTATCCACTTTATGTTTGTGATTTAGCATTTACCACAAATGCTAAATTCTCAATTGCACAAAATATAGGAAATCAGTTTCATCAGTTCTTGTACTCATAGAAGGGTTTCATTCCATAGTCAAAACTCATTGTAGCAGATTGTGTTCAGTCTGATGGAGAGTTTGGCATTCAGTGTGTCACACAGGGAAGATGTCCTGACAAGGAGGAACAGAAAATCTTCCAAGAAGTACCCAGAATTGGCATTTGGGGAAAACTACAGGATCCTTCAATAAATATAAAAGATAAATATGCAGAAGCCATGTAGAATTTGTTAGGAAGTTTAAAGATTAAATTGGATTTGATGAAGCTGGGATTAGGGAGAAAGAATTTCCCGACATTTTATATATGTAACTTGTTTAGTTGGATACATTTAATTATATCTTTTGAGCATGAAGAATGATAAAGCAAGATTTATATTATTTAATTAAAATTGAACTATCTTTCAAAGTACTTTGAAAATAGTTCACTGTTTTATCTCTATAATAGGCCACAAGTTAAAGTAAAATATTTTAAATTAGAGAAATTGTTTTAATTCTGTGTAACAATATTTTGACTGTTTTTTGAGTTCAGAGTTAACTACAAAATTTTGAGCTTAAAGGAAGGGAAAAAAATAATATTACTGTTTTGAGGTGCATTTATTCTTTCCATTTGGTACAGTCCAGACTTTTGAACTTCAGGAAGTTTGAAACTTGCTTTCTAAGAAGCATACTGGATTCTTCTGTGTTGTTTCTGATAGCTAACAGATAAGATTTGCTGGGCCAAATTCTCTTCCTGGGGGTGTAGTCTGTTGGAATTTAGCAAGCAGTATCCTTGACAAGGCAGTAGTAGGCAGGAACTGAAATCTCTCACGTTTGTATTTTTGAGCAGATTAAGTTCCTGTAAGTGAAGTAAAAACTGTCAAATAGATGTAAATGTTAAGACCAGCTCACACTAAATACACCAAATTGTTTTCATCAGTAATATAGCAGAAATACTGGTAAGAAAGGGTAAGCTGTTCCTTAACCTTAAATATCATGTCCTCCAGGTCAGATGTGTTGCTGTACCACTCTACAAATCTAAACAACAATTGAGGACCTCAATTCCTGGACAGATTGAAATTCACACGTAAGTATTATTAAAATCCGTTGAGACATCTGTTTCCCTAATAGAGATGTGTTAGAGATAAGATAGGTGAAGCTGAGATACTGTCCTAAAACATAGATGAGTTTATACTTTGAACTTCAGTAACTCTGGTTTTGTTGCCAAGGATGGCTTCTCTCTACTATGTCTTCTGTTGCTTTTTCTAGTTCTGTAGTTATAAACTCCATTTTTACTACTAAGTGTCTTATTCTCTCCTGCTTCTGGGCCAGAATGTTGCTCTTCAGTAACTGGAACTGGAATTATTCTAAATTGATTACCTAGTTATCAGAATTAGGTGGTTTTATATCAGCCTGCAAGGCACCTTGTGTCATTCAAAAATGATGGATAGACTATTACAAAACATGCATAGAGCCCCATTGAAAAGAACAAATCACAACTTGCTAGTTAATATTCATAGGCCAAATCTCAGCAATAGCAATGTGAAACTTTCTTCTGTTTCAAGTTAAAATTCCATACTGAGGTGAGGTTTACAGAGGAAGAAAGTATCTTTACTAGATCAGCACATCATTTTACAATAATTGGCAAGCTTTTGGTTAGTGTGGTGAGCTTTCAAGGTGTTACAATAATTCTAGCAATTTTGTGCAATAACATTAAATGATGTGATCTTTATAAAGATTTTTGATCCAAAAAGCTCTGTGCCTGCTTAGACAAACACATGTTTACATAAACTTCTTCTATTTGAATGAATGAACTTGGCTTTGTCTATATTTGAATAATCATGACTGGTATTTTGCTCCTAGATTTATGTCTCTATTAAAATGTACACTGCTAGATCAAGTCCTTATAGAAGCAGAAGATATAAAGAGCTGCCTCCTATACAAAAAGCAAGAAGACTCTCATTTTGATGCCAAAGAGGGAACTGTAAGGAATTACATTTCATACACCACAAATGCAAACCATGTGATGCCTATGTTGGATGCTAAGGATGTTAAGATATAAGCAAAGAAATAATAAGTAACTGCCTAAGGAGACAAATAAGGTTTTTTTCTAGAAGATGGTCAAGTGATGACAGAAGCATAGTGATACCTTTAGAGTGCATTATAGATGGTTAGGGCAGTCTGGGGGTCAAATGACTGGTATAAAGGCTGGAAACAAAATGCTATTTGCCTTTGCTATTTATGAGTAAAGCCTTCAAGGTCAGACTGCAAATATGCCAGTTAGGAAAAGGAAAGGATTTCTGCTTTGATTGTACTTAGATGAAGATTGCCTTGTGTCCTGGAGGAGCTATCCCTAAAAAAGGAAGAAAGAGACCTATGAGATATGGGAAAGAATGTTTTCATGTAAAAAAAAAATTCTGAGCAGAAAAAATGCAATCCAAAAGAAAAATTAAAAATATGTTAGAAGATTCAGCAAAAACTTGTTGTAGGGATGGTGAGGACTCTATGAAGCATCAGACCTATGTAGTAAGTGGGGAATGAAGTGTTGTGCACAGTCAAAAAAACTATGTAAACTGAGTTGATAAAGAATGATCCAAAGGTCCAAGACCAGCTGATAAGTCAAAAAGCACAGAAAAGGAAGCAAGACCTTTGGATTTAGCCGCAGGCCAATCATTAATTTTTTTAGAAGGTCAATGTGAGTAGAGTGACCTTAGCAAAATCAACTGAATCAAAAAGCAAGAATTTGAGCAGAACTAGTATAAACTTGGTGGAGGGTTTTTTTTGTTTGTTTAGTTTTTGCGGAGTTTTTTTGTTTGTTTAGTTTGTTATTTTTAAATTCTATTTTTTATTAGATGACAAAAATTGGTAACTAGGAATTAAATAGCATCAAGAAAATTCCCTTTTGAAACTTGAAAAAATAATCCTGGTAGGCTTTTTGGTGCAAGAATAGTGTTTGATGCAATTATGTTACAAATGAGTCCTAACAAGCTGAGTGAATTATGAGAAAGTTCTGGAGCTGTATGAAACTGGGTAATGTGTTCTTGGTATCAAGCCAACTAAAATAATTAACTTTTCTCTGTGAACTGTGTAAATTCATGGAGAACTCCCATGTTCTGTGTTATTTAACCTGGGAAGGTGTAGTGTTTACCTGTGCCAAAAAGGCAAAGTGCTGAATAAATAATTGCCAACTAGAATAAAACTTACTTACTTGTCTATCTAAGGCATGTTAAAACTGTGGCTGGTTTGCTGTGTTCTACAACCATAGCTCATGTTTTAATATGTTACTACTGGTGATGTTTACCTTTTCCTGCCATAGATATGTCTGCTGACTTCACCAGCACTAGCTGCAATCTTGCATACAGAAGTAATGTTAAATATTGTGTCTGTTCAAACCGTGCCCCACTGTATGAGCTCTGGGGAGCAGAGCATGTGCCGGAGGAGTATTGAGCAAGACTCTGCATGGATGATAAAGGCAGAACCAAAAATCATGTTGAAAGAAATATAGATTCTTTACAACCTTAAACAGAATCATTTGAATCAAAGTAATTTTTGCTACGTCTGCTTTTTACTTGGCAAAAATGATTTAAAAGTGTACTTACGTGCAAAGTAAAGAAAATGCAGACTAGGCTAAGGGGGTTACACTAAATATGAGTAGAGCTGGTAGCAAACACGTTTCTTGTTGTAGGCTGTTTCTGTTGAGATAGAGGTGTTTTTGAAGATGTCTGTTGATTTTATCATGGAGAGGTTTTGCAGGCAAACTTAAGTACAGGTCTACCAGGAACAGTTTAGGTTTTAATTTTAAGATGACTTTTCATCATATCACAATATGGATTTTGAGAAGCCAGGATTCAAAAATTTTTGGGATATTCTTGAAACACCCCTTCGGTAATTAAAGAATTCAAACATTTTTTAGGTGGATCACAAACTCCTCTTTAGGTTGTAGTCTAAAAATGTGAATTCCTAACACATGAAATATTGGAATTTTTGGTGAAGTCGAATTTGTCTTCTACAGGCTTAAGGAAGAACATGCATATTTGATGACTAAAAATAACTGCATGATGCACTTCAGTATGCTTTTTGAAGAAAAATTTTAAAGCGTGACTGGAAATCTTCCAAGTCATGTTGGTGC
Organism: Entomyzon cyanotis; assembly: GCA_024500445.1. Lineage (NCBI taxonomy): Eukaryota > Metazoa > Chordata > Aves > Passeriformes > Meliphagidae > Entomyzon > Entomyzon cyanotis. The sequence goes on from JAKEPQ010001010.1 coordinate 10,624,098, forward strand.
TGAATGAGCCCTTGGTGGAAACGAAACGCAGGTGTGTTGGAAGAAGCCCTCGGGCAGCTGCGGGGCTGTGTGCCCGCCGGGGCTGTGTGCCCGCCTGTCTGTGCCCGCCGGGGCTGTGTGCCCGCCGGGGCTGTGCTGTGCCCGCCGGGGCTGTGTGCCCGCCGGGGCTGCTGTGCCCGCCGGGGCTGTGTGCCCGCCGGGGCTGTGTGCCCGCAGGGGCTGTGTGCCTGCCTGTCTGTGCCCGCCGGGGCTGTGTGCCCGCCGGGGCTGTGTGCCTGCCGGGGCTCTGTGTCCGCCGGGGCTGCCGCTCCTCCCTGGGGACAGCCGGGCAGCTCGGGGGACAGCAGCAGCCCCTCCCGCCCCGGTCGGCAGCCGTAGGCGGGCGCTGCCCCTGGGGCTCGGCGGGCGGGGCGGGCCGGGCGCACATAAAGCGGCGCTGGGGGCGCGGAGCGGCGCGGAGCTGTGCTGTCTGTCCTGCCCTGCCCTGCCTGCCGGCCGGCAGAGATGCTGCGAGTGCGGTGCCTGCGCGGGGGCAGCCGGGGAGCCGAGGCAGCGCACTACATCGGCTCGCGGGTTGGTGCCGCGCAGATCCGGGGCTGGGGAGGAGGAGGAGGATGAGGATGAGGATGCTCCATGGAGAGGGTCCCTTGTGGCTCTCGCCGGGCTGCTCCGAGCGGTGACGGGAGGGTGCGGGACAGCTACAGGCTTCTCTCGCTGAGCTTCAGCCAGCATCCTCCAGCCTCAGCCCGCCCGTGCCGTGCTCCGACCTCATTACCCTCCTAAATTGACTCTATCTTAAAAGGCAAAATTTCCTTTAAGTATCTGCTAGGCTGAGAATAAATTAGAATGTGTGTTCCTGTTAATTCTACAAATAACATACATTGCTCTGGGATTATAGTGTTAAGGAACCTGTGGGCTGAACCATAGCTTTTTGCCTTTTGTAAGGGAAGCATAATTTTCTTTCTTATTTTTATTTCAAGCTTCGAGGAGTCTTTACAGGATGGGTGCAGCGAACTTTCCAGAGCACCCAGGCAGCTCCGGCCTCCCAGACCAGCTGTGCTGCTGATGACAAGGCGACAAGCCCTGTGCCCAAGGACTGTCTTGTTTGCTCCTACAATGAATGGGATCCACTGGAAGAGGTCATTGTGGGAAGAGCTGAAAATGCTTGTGTCCCACCTTTTTCTGTGGAGGTTAAGGTAAACAAGAAAAAAGAAATAGGAAATGTGGATTTTATTTATAAAATTTACTTAAGCTTTACAATGTATAAGATGTGGTGTTTACTCTTGAGGATTTTTCTTTCAAGGTAGTTGTTTACATCTGTGAAACTTTACAGCTAGCTGTGTTGGTGAGGGATGTGCTTTTTTCTTTGGACTTTCAACTGAATTAGCTGTTTTAACAGAAGTCACTGGTAGAGAGAACCTCTAATATGTGCTAGCTACTCTAGTAATATAGCCCTGATGTTATCAAAGTACATACACAAGCTTTTGAGATAGCTGGTTGGGCTGATGAAATGTTAATTTGGCTTTACCACTTGAAAAAAAAAAAGTGCAGTTTTCTGCTTAATAGTCTGAGCAAGATTGAGTTCTGTAGCTGTAGACTAACAGGGCTCTTGTGTTAAAAAGCTCTGAAGTAGTTCACTAAAACTCCTGTGTGCTACAGTAAATATTTTGTGGAAATACATAGTCCACTGTTTTTTCAGGTTTTTTCTATGCCTAAAACTACAACAGCAGCCTAAATAAATCCATGATTCTTTGTTCTCTGGAATCTTGTTTTAAAACAGTAACACTCAAATAATGGGCTTGCTCCAGATTTTTTGTGCTTTACCTGGACTTTAAAGGTCCTGAGTATGTGTGTTACCTGCATTTGTGGGCATGTTCTCGAAACTTTGTCTATCACTGTTACACTACAACCTGCAGGGCAGTAATTCATGGCTATCACAGCAAAATGAGCTAGCACACTACTTCTGCTCAAGAGACCTTAATAAAAATTTAAAGGATATACTGACAAAGTTGACCAGAAGACCTCAGTTAAAAAGAAGAAAGAATTCTCATCCAACATTGAAAGAATGGCAAAGAAAGATACTGAAAATATGTTTAAAGTGCTGGAAATGGTTGTTTAGGGGAAGTTTGACATGTATAGAAAACTTCTCTTCCCTTAGCCCTTTTTATATTTCTATAACTTTTTTTTAGAATCTGGGGTTATGATTCTGGGCAGAAGTGGTTGGAGGAGTGTGAATGAATAACTGCAGCTTGGTGTTTTAATCCCCAGCAGCAGAGTAATCATTTGACTTACATGGGGACATTTGAGATGATATCTTGGTGCCAGTGAGCACAAGGAAAGCTTTACTACTGACTTCATTATCACTCCTTGAAAGCTGCAGCTCAGTCACCAATCTCTGGAGTCCTATCAGAGACTCCAAAGATATCCTAGCACCTTCAGAGAAAGAGGTGAATGAGGATTAGCATTTCCAATATACAAGTGTATGTATGTGCATTTATCTAAGACTGACACAATGAGTGTACAGAAAGAGTAAGGGAAAAATGTCCAACATTTTACATGGCAACATTTAATGAGGCAAAATTCTGTTCCTAAGCAGTGGATAAGGGCTTGTTTAGCACCAGAAAAAATATTTCAAGTGTCTAACTAGCTGAAGTGTGACATGCTGTACAGGTTTTACTGCCTATGAAGCCATAACTACTCATATGAGGTCAGAACTTCACTTTCTCTTACATGTGATATCAAAAGCTCAGTGAGGAATGACAAAATATAGGATTACCTCTGCAATTCAAATATCTATGACTTATGGTTAAAGCAAGATTTAAATTTGCTTTATGTCAACCGTCAAGTCCACATCAGGTAATGGGAACTGAGCCAGCTGAGAGGTGGTTTCCTCTAATTTTCTCTGCTTTTGTCTTCAGTGTTGCTGTAGAAACTGCAACGGTAACATTAACAGCTGGGGGGTGTTGCTGAATAATCCAAGCAGTAGTCCAGTCCTACCTTGACATTATTATTAATTAATTAACAGATTCATTATTGTTCAAATCTTCATGTGGCTGAAGGGTCAAGTATGTATATGTGTGTTGCTCCAGCATAACACAATAGCCCTAAATCCATGTTCCTATTCCTGTAAGTTGCAAAACTGTCTGCCAAGTGCATGAGGGTCACTGGTTATAAAAACCGCAGTTTAAAATGAATGAATTTTACTGTTATAAGGAAGATTTTAAACTTCGGACCTGAGATGCTGTAAAAAATGTATCTCAAATTCTAGCAGTTGGGTAAATACTTGTGTTGAGACTGTGTTTTAAGATTGTATGCATGTTTATTTCCCAAATATTTAAATGCAGGAAGTATGGCTGCATTTGGCATTCTCTTGTGCTTTGAGACAAGGGTTTGGTATACTCAAGTGTTTTTGCTGTGATGTGGGAATGATGTGCTTGGCATAAGAAGGAGGAAGGAAGGAATTGAATAGGGAGCCCTGCATATCTGATTAATATTAATGAGCTGACACTTTATTGCAAATCCTTTTCAGAGCTTGAAATGGGCTATGTAAAGGTAAATACAGTATTTGAAAAGTTGAAAAATCTTAACTGCGAGGTTAACAACTGCATTAATTAGGAAGATGCCCTTTTTTGAATCAGCACTTCAGTGATAAATCCCACCACTGAGATGTATTCTTCTGAAGCAGTTAACAGTCAAGCAGTAGAACTTTATAACTCTGCAATGCTTGTCAGTATATTTTGTGAATAATAATGCATTTTGGGTGAGGAGGTGTTATTAACACAGATCATTGTCTTGAGTGAGAAGATGGGAGTGTCTATGTGTGTTTACTATTGAATTACGCAAAAAGAATTTTGATCTGAATTTAAGTTTTAATGTCCTAAATTTAATAACTGTCATTACTAGGTTTAAGGTAGATCTTGATAATGTTAATTATTTTCCATGACAAATGTTTAGAGTAAAGGGCAACAATAGGGAGCAACACTGCTGTTTTTTAAAGATAATCTTTCCTTACACCACACTCTTAAATTTCTTATTATATTATGCTATCCCATTAGTGCAACACAAGTGTGGCTCCTCAGGTTGAGAAAAAGCAGTACTAGAGGACGTGGTGGAGAGAGGAGCTGCAGCTCAGGCATTGATGATATTCACATACATCATGGCAGGCTCTGAAAATAACCAGCTTTACTCCACAGGACAAATTTATCTCATTAGCAGCACACATTTCCGTAGGCATGTTAAACACTTCATGTGATCTGCATGTGACTTCTGAGCAGCTGGCAAGTTCAAGGTGATCAAATTACCCAAGACCTCACTTATAGAAAAAGAACAAATTCCCTCAGGAAGGATGGGAAGAAGCTTCAGTACTGGAGGGGCAGGATGCCCATGCTGAGGCTCTCTGTGTAAATGTTAAGGCTGAATTTTCTTTCTTCTCTCTTACCTCTATAGCATGAGGCAAATAGCCAGAAATACTAGAGGGTAGGGGCCCAGTGGCATTGCTAGCACAAAGGAACATTATTGCTCTGATTTTGGTGAAAACACTGCATTTTGGGAGGCAGTCATGTCTGCAGTGTCAGGACACAGCCTCATGTTTGGAAGGGCAGGTTCTCCTGCATCCCCTTGCTGTCCCTCATGCTGCCTGAATGTGATGGACTCTGTTGGGGAGAAAGAACCAACTTGCTGACCTGCTCCTGACCCCTTCTGCTGTCATTCCACAAGGGGTCCATATGCACTTCCATCTCTTTTAACACTGACATGACAGAGGAACATCAGTTACATCAAACTGAAGCAGCATCATTTATTTTGATTATATGTCTGGGCTTTCTCACCCATGAGAACTAGGACATTCGTTTGAATTTGTTTTTAATTTAAGAAGGTTATCACAGCATTTCAGCAGAGGATTTTGGTCTGCAAAAGTTGTACTTGCTTGAATCCAACCCTGGCAGGTGAATTTGGTATCTTTTACATCTTCTAGACAGCTGCTGTACCTGAAGTATGGCTCCTTCTGGCCAACAAGGCATATTATCTGTACTTGGAATTCCTGATGTCACCATTGTGACAGTACTGAAGTGAGGCTTTAATAAGGTGACTACAGATGTATACATTTTGGAGATGAGCTCAAGGTTGTTTTAATTTAAAAACATGTCTGATAGCCTTATTAAATAGCAGAGTCTACAGTGTTTGCCACGTTTGATGTGTTTGCACAAGTGTTCTGTAATGAGGACCAAATGGCCACTTGGCAGTACTAGTCACTCCATATTAATTGAAGTGTAATGTAGTCAAAATATTGCAGGAATCAGATAAAAGGCACACTCCAACAGGTTAAGATCAAGAACAAGAAACTTCGAATGTTAAAAATTGTGTTTTACACATCTATTTAGCTCCAAAATAACTGATGCTTATTCTTTGTCACTTCATGTCCTTTTCTTTTAGGCAAACACATATGAAAAATATTGGGGATTTTACCAGAAATTTGGAGGCCAGAGTTTCCCCAAAGACCATTTAAAAAAAGCTATTGCTGAAATTGAAGAGATGTGCAATATTTTGAAGGGAGAAGGTGTTACTGTCAAGAGGCCTGATCCAGTTGACTGGTCTGTGAAGTATAAAACACCTGATTTTGAGTCTACAGGTAAATGTTCCTCTGTTGTTGAAGGTCTTGTCTGTTTAGCTCTTGTCTGAGACATTTGGGATGTCATCTAGCCTACCTTCCTGCTAGGAGCAGGATTATCACCAGCTCTAAGTGAGCTCAGTGATAGTTTTCTGTAGTTACAACTTGGAAGATCTCCAGGGATGGAGATTCTGCCACCTGATTTGCTGACCTGCTTCAGTGCTCTGCGAATTTCCGGATGAAAGACCTTTGCCTGACACCTTACCTGAACTTCCCACACCAGCATCTCTTGCCAGCATGCCTCTCTATGTTGTCACTGCCTCTGCCAAGAAGTTTTAATCTTTCATGACCCTCACAGTGGCTGTGGGCTGTCACTGCTTTGTCCCCTACTTGCCACATGGAAGTCAAATGCTCTAAGGTCCCCTGGCTGTCTTGATAGCTCTTTGTTGGATCCCAGAGTTGGATTAATCTTGAACCATGGAGGACAAAACAGTTGGAGGCAAAGGTTTGCCGGGAAGATCCTCACAAGTGTCAAGGAAATTTGAATGTCTCTTTACCTGCACACCTTCCTCCATGTGTAGCTTTGGTTATCTACCGTGAGAGCACATTGCCTCACCAAGCTGTGCATCAAGTGTAGTCCTCAGGCTTCTTTCATGTAAAATACGTTATTAAATTGTTCCAATGAAATTCAAACTCATTAAGGAACAGATAATGTTAATGAAAAGTCTAATGGGACTATTTCCTGCGCTAGTTCTGTGTCCCTTCAAATTCCTCTTCTGTGCTATTAATTTTTAAAAGGATTGTCTGTAAAGAAATGATGGAAAAGTTGGAAAATTTGGTGCCCATCATCACTTTTTAAAGGCATCTGGGTAATTCATAAGCCTTGGTTTAGTTAATTTTCAATATGAAGTGAGGCTTTCAAATTATGAAGTGGAGGCTTGATGGTGGATGGCTTTGATATAGCTGTGAATTTGTTATGAGTGAGGCTTTGTAGCAAAAGTTCCATGTATTTTGGATAAAAAATATTACTTTGAAAAATCACCAACAAATGTAAGGATCTAATATGATGTGCTGGCTTCCTCACATTGCAAATGATGCTTTTTGACATTATTTTGGACAGAAATAATGGTAAAAAGGAGGGTAAAAAGTGCATTAGCTGAAAGAGCTGAGAAAGGCATAATTGTCTCATTAATGGCCACTTTTCTTTCAGGTATGTATGCTGCCATGCCAAGAGACATCCTGTTAGTGGTGGGAAATGAAATTATTGAAGCACCTATGGCTTGGCGTGCTCGGTTCTTTGAGTACAGGGCATATAGACGACTAATCAAAGATTATTTCAACAGTGGTGCTAAGTGGACAACTGCCCCCAAACCCACAATGGCAGATGAACTCTATGATCAGGTACTGTTCTCATTTTCCTCAGAACTTCAGTGCTTTATATACAGAATTTTGCTGATAGTTTCAACCTGATATCTAGGATTCACAAAATTGTCAGGGAAAATGACAGAAAACAATTCTGGATATTTGGTTTTTTTCTAGTGTGTGCAAACATGCTGTAGCCTTTGCAGCTGAAACTCAGTGTGTGCAATTAGAGAATAAGGAACAGGAAGTTGTGTCTATTGAATTCCTCTGCTTTGAATTGTTTTGGTTACTGGCTGTAACTGAGCATTACTAAAGAGGAAGGAATGCTAGAGAAACATCACAGAGATTACTTTAAAGAATGAAGATTCTCTGAGAATGTCCATGTGTCCTGAGTGCATTAGCAAAGTGGGAAAGGATATAGATTTTGTCACAGAAACCCCCCCAACTCAGAATTGGTGTTTTGCATGATGATTAGTATTTTGAAAGTTATATAAATACTGGAAGGTCTCAACTGTGACTATTTACCTTCCAAATATTAAAGTGAATAGTTTCTTTTTTTTTTTTCCCTAATAATTTTGGTCTTGAAAAATTTTGGTAGTTTCCTATGGGCCCCCAAATGCATTGGGACGTTGGTGACAGCATTTGCAATAAACGCAGTAAACTAGTTGTGGAATGATTGCAACCTTCTGGGAACCATGTCATCAATGATGCAAATAAGTCTTTGCTAATTAAAATTACCTTAGAGTAATATGTCAGTATAAGAATTTTCAGAGCCTGTTCTAAAAGATAGAAACTCTTTTTTTTTTTTCCCTCTGGATTTTTACATCTGATTTGTTCTTATTTTCCTTGTTTAATTTTAAAATAATGATCTACCTTCTAGTTTGAAGTACTGCTCCATTCTAAAACGTGGTAAAGTATGGAGACCACCTTTTTTTAGGAAATAGCTTCCATTCTAGTATCTCTGTCACTGTGCAGTGATTTGTTGGACTGGTAGTTAAACTCCACTGGTAATGAATACTTTTCATCAGGAAGGCAGAATATAATCCACACAGTGGTTCTGAAAAGCAATTAATTTCTTGATATAACTCTTGTCTCTTATCTCGTGACCTATTCTTGAATGTGCTTAAAACCTTTCACTTTATGTCCACATTTAGATTTTCTTTTCTACTCTAGTAGAAAAAACCACCTCCAAGGAACATACTAGCTATCAATATTAACACATTTTCCTAATTTTGATTTACTCTTCAGTAGCAAATAACTTGAGAACTTTCTTTTAACATCTCCAACCTAAAGCTGTTATTCCCTTTTCTACAACCAGAATTATCCAATCCACTCTGTTGAAGACAGGCATAAACTGGCTGCTCAGGGAAAATTTGTAACTACTGAATTTGAGCCATGCTTTGATGCTGCTGACTTCATTAGAGCTGGAAGAGATATCTTTGTACAAAGGAGCCAGGTAAACAAAGCTTTGTTTCAACACTTTTGGTATTTATCTTCATGCTTGGTATTTTATCTTTTTAAATTCCCAAGCAGCATTCAAATAAGAGTGTTGGCAAAAGAAGTTGCTCTCCATAGGATGTTTGATATATACGTAAGACCCCAGGTAAGGGGTTGGCTAGAGGCACAAAATTCTCTATTATTTTGGCTTTAAATATTTAATTAAATAAAACCTTAAACTAACCTTGGATGCAGTTTATATTCTAGCCTAGTAAAACTAAATTTGTCCTGTTTTCAGGTTACAAACTACATGGGTATTGAATGGATGAGGCGACACCTTGCCCCAGAATATAGAGTGCATATAATATCCTTTAAGGATCCCAACCCTATGCACATTGATGCCACTTTTAATATCATTGGGCCTGGCCTTGTTCTGTCTAACCCAGACCGTCCTTGCCATCAGGTGAGAGTGTGCAAGATGGGAAAGTGTTTTGTGTTTAAAAACCACTCTGGGATTAGTTCCTGCTGGGTAATTACTATTCCACACATTTATTTTATATGCATAATCTTATTTTTCCCCCTTTTCCTTTCCACAGCTTCTAATAATGTCACTTGAAAGAGGATTTTTGGTCTCCTTTTAAAAAAACCCATGTTCTGGGACTTTTTTCAGGGAAAGCTGCTGTCTGTGTAGATAGAAAAGATACATGCAGCTCGCTTTCATAAAAACTGGTTTGGCAGTTCTGGCTGACCGAGAAGTGGTGGGGGTGTGTGTGAATGGTGCCGATGAAAGGAGGCTTTTCTTGAATGGTGCCCATGAAAAGGAGCTTTTCTTTGAAATCCTGGCAGGCCAGGCTAGTTATTGAATGTTTGGGATCGGAGCTCCACCTCGTGGTAATGCTAGAACACTCGCGAATACTCTCCCAACTATTCAGATAATGAACCTTAAAACTCAATTCTCTTTAGCCAAATTATCCTCCTCTTATTTTTAACTTCATTGTGTAATTCTTAGAGACACAAATTATTCCTTAGGATGCCTTTACACTGTTCCCTTTGTTAAATGAACTGCACATTAGTTTTCTTATAAAGCATGAAGGTAAGGTAATTTTGTGTTATTTCTGATGGGTTTTTCATATCAGTATAATTCATATCAATGGCTTTTACAATCATATGGGAAGAAATACACACACAAAAAAAAAGTTTGGGCTGTTACCAATATGTTTACTTAACAGGCTCCAAACTGCAAATGCTAGCTTTAGTCTTTAACGTATCTTAGCATACCTAGCATATATAAACCTGTAGAAATAAATACCACTGATATGCAAAATCTAAAAAGACTTAAAAAAATTGCTTGTATGAAAACTGGGTTTGTAGATGAAACCTGAATGAGGGCAAGAATAGTGAACTGAGGGCAGGGGATGTCATGCATTGAAATATTCTGAGAAAATCTGGCATGGGTTGTAGGACATAATGTGACACTCTGAGAACCCTCTGGAGAACATATTTAAATTGCTCTTCCAGATTGAGCTCTTCAAGAAAGCTGGCTGGACTGTGATTCAACCCCCAGTGCCACTCATCCCAGATGGTATAGTCACTCTTCCTTTTCTAAGGATCCCAAGAGCATTCTCAGGGGTATTAATATGGAGTAACATTGGTACAGTGCAAGGTTTATTCTCTGTTTAGATCACCCGCTGTGGATGTCTTCTAAATGGCTCTCCATGAATGTCCTAATGCTGGATGAGAAACGTGTGATGGTGGATGCCAATGAGACATCGATTCAGAAAATGTTTGAAAAGCTGGGTATGTCCTAACACATTTCTACATATACTTAAAAGAAAATTACTGTGCCACCAGCCAGGGTAAATGGAGATTTCACTTAAAGTAGTCAAAGCAGCCAGCCCTGGAAAAAGTACTCAAACAGTTGGATTAGCAAGTGAGAATCATCAGTGATTTTTCTCCTGAATACTTCAGCCATAGAAATATGAGCTTTGTTTGCCCCCTATAGCTTGCAGCACATAAAGGTATGAGTAGCAACTAAAGTTTTTGCTAGGATGCCTTTGAATGAGCTTTTTAAATATAAAATGTCTGTTCAGTTTAAGGTCAACATGTCCCTTGGAGAGTCTGAGTGCACCTATTGCTGAATGATACAGAGCTGGTTATTGGTCATTGCCAAGATGCTTTCAGATTTTTCTAGTTGCAAACTCATTGTACTTTAAAATGTCAAATTCAGACCACTTAACCCGGGAATTCCTGCTCATTTATGGAGTGTCTCAGTCCTGTGAAATGTAACTTCATGATAGTGTGGAATTCCTTGACATATGCAGTGACAGGAGAACTGTAATTGAACACAAAATCTGGAAGTATTCTTATGCACAGCTTCTCAGCCTTAGGCTGTTTGAATGCATGACCAAGGAGCTGAGGATTTATAAATGCTTGAAAGTACTTACAAAATGAGGCTATTAATGCCAATCATGACTTATCTTTCACATATGAAATTCACAGTCTGTGTGAGTTCTAAATAAACTCTGGTAGTCAGAAAGTTTGTGTGACTGAGATGGATCTACTGGGAACAAAACTATTGCTGACCTAAGTGATAAATTCCACTGAGCTGATCCTGAGCTCCTGAAAGTAGTAAAGAGGCAAGAAACAAAAAGGCAAACTCTGTAAGTTTGAGTTGTCTCAGAGAAGTTGTCTGATCCTTCTGTTAGGACTTCATATAAGTTGAGCCACAGCTGAAATATCAGAGGTGAAAAAAAGGGGGAGGAAGCTTAACCTAGGCAGTAAAAGCCTCTTTTCCCTTTCAGAGAAACAGGGAGTCAGTGCTCTTTACCTTGAATACTTCTTTTCTTCAAAGGCACTTGAAAGAGCACATTCAGTGTCTGAATCATAAATGCTTACACATATTTATGAAAATGTGTCCTGATCATATATTGAAGTAGAATTTCAGCTAATTCTTCACATACGGCAAAAAAGGGAATTTATAGTTTTATTACTGCCACACCATAACACATCGAACACTGGCTGTGCTCCAGGCAGTGTGTATTCCTGAGGGTATCATTGGAATAAACAAGCCAGCTATGTTCCTAGTTTGTTCTCTGCCTAGAATTTGGGAAAATAAATTCTTAACAAACTAGTAGGAAATACTTTCCATACTTGCATCTAGCCAAATGATTGGATAAACTATCATCAAATGTTCTGATCAGAGTTTGCCACATGAATTCGAGAGTCTAATTTTAAAGTGTGTATTGTATATTTCTTGCAGGCATTTCTACAATTAAAGTGAACATTCGCCATGCCAATTCTCTGGGAGGTGGTTTCCACTGCTGGACATGTGACATCCGCCGCCGTGGCACCCTGCAGTCTTACTTTGACTAGCAAATAGGTAGCAATGGTTCAGCTTCTGAAATAGGCATAGGAAATGAGCAAATCACTGTCACTGTTGTTTAAAATGACTGCATGAGCTCTAGTGCTTGATAAGTGGTGTCCTTATAATGGTCTGGTAAATGTTATTCTTAAATACCCTTTACCTTCAGCAGGATAATTGAAACTACTTCCATCAGCAATACAGGTTTTCTGGCTGCCTTTTTGAAAGACATCTGTGAAGCCTTTTCACATTGGCTTTGAATGTAAAAGCTTGACAAGATAGCTAAAAGGTCTTGTTAGAATAGCTTGGCCATTAATATTGGATATCTACCTCTGTCTGGTTACTCTATCAAATAGGCAGCTTGAAATGTGAAACTTGAGTAAACTTTTCTTATTCCATTTAATCACTATTGTTCGAATATATTCATGTCTAATTAACTTGAAATAAATGCAACTGTATAGATCTCTTAGGGAACCAAGTAATTTTATCATGTTTTTCATGTCTAACCATACAGATATTTACAGAGAATTTTCAGTATGATCTAACTTTTAAGACATGTTCACTTATTTGCCATGTTCTTCTACATTTTCTTCTGATGCATGTCATGCACCTGAGTACTTTTTTATATTGCTTTTTGTATTGCTGAAATTGGGTTTTATTTAACTTTTAAGTGTACCAATGATAGCTAATATTCTGCTTGTACAGGTTTCACTCTGAATTGTTTACATAACTTAAAAAGAGGCACAAAACAAAAACCCAGCAACAACTCCCCCCCAGCCTTAAACTTCCAACATCCTACAACCCGGTCTTCCTTCAGCTGTAGCAGATACAGAAATATGTATCAAACACACCAGATGAAGGAATTTGAGTATTGATTCCTGAATATGTACTTTTTATGCTAATAAAGTTTTTTGCATTCTCAATTTGTAGCACTTCTGATAATTTGTAAGTGTGCAATGTCTGGATGGAGACAAAATACACATAGAATTTTTTTCCTGTAACATAGGTAACATCTTAAACACTTGTATAATGCAGAAAACCTTTGTAGTGTATTATTCATATACCATGTTTCTACTTCTGTTTTTCACAAAAGTATGACTGGTGGGGGAAAGTAACACTCACGTTTCTTGCCATAGTGTTGAGGAATCTACTACTACAAGGCAGTGCACCTGACAGAAAAGGTGTCAGGCAGCACATGCTCACAAATAAGCTGTATTTGCCATATTTTAGAGTTGGGTAGGGCTAAACAGGTCAAATATCAACAATGTAAAATGCTTCAATGTATGCCAAATGAAAGAGATAATTAGACAGCTGCCAGCACTCGACCAAGTAGAGATGGTGTCTATTTTCATTCTAAAATCAAAGATTTATAGCGAATGAAAATTTGTCTGAGTCTTCCTCTAACCAAGCTTTGTTTTCCACTACTAGCACTGGAGCTGGGCAGCTGCGTTAGAGCAGCACACTCAGCAGGTTACCTCTCCCATCAGTCTGCATGCTGCAGTGTCAAAATGTCTGTGTCTATGCTTGGCATAAAGTATCACCAGCTATGGTTGAAACCATTAGAAACTGATCAAATGTGGATTAATAACGAGACATGTGCACCCTGGATGCCTGCAGAATTAAGGAGACTATATTTTCCTATCATGTTATGCATGACACTCTGGCTTTAAAAACATTTCAGCCTTTTCCCAGCTTTTTTGTTTATCCCTCATCAATTTTTTTTTTTTAATCTTAAACTGTGCACACAGTAAGAAGTCTTTCAGCTTGACCACCATTATGTTTCTGAAGTTGTTTGGATTTTTTTTTTCTGCCAGTAACACAAGTTCTTTTACATAATCCACAGATCCTTTGACTGGTTTGGAAACAGACTTGTCTCTAAAGTCATCTTTCCTTCAACAAGAAAGGCAGGGGGTCTGTTCCATTTGAGGAGGAGCTTCCTGTTCAGTATCAGCAGTAGTGTCAGAACACAGATTGTAAACACATAGCAGCAGGAATGCACTGACCTGAGGAAGTGTTCTTACCATCATTCCATCATTTTGGGACAGAGCAGGATCTGGTGGTGTCAATCTTTTTGGGACTTTCTCAGACCTGACTCTTTCACTGACCATAAAGCAGTCAATTAGCCAATCCATTTCCATGCTAAGTTGCAAGGGAATTATACTTAAGTACTCCATAAGGTACAGTGATGGTTAAAGAGTGAGTGCCTGGGAGCTGCTCCAACCTACAAAAGCAAGGACTATTTAGGAACCATGTGGGATTCCCTCAGTCTTCTGCAGCACAGACCAGGGAGTTCAGTTTGTATCTCCCCTGGAACAATAATATTTTCTCACCAGTGCAGAGGGCATGAGAATTTATTCACAGGTATGTTTACAAATGTCCCTGGAGTGGATGTGCATGTCTGCATTGCCAAATGTAAAACTGCCCTGTCTTACAATTTCTTCTGTGCTATCAGTGTTAGTTGGAGACACGACTGTGCAGCTGTAGGAGAGAATTTGTGAAGTGGAAAACAATGATAAAAAAAGTTCAAAGGTAAATTTTAAAGCTCTAATGGACTTTCTTTATAGTGGAATAACTTGAAAAAAGCTGATAAGAGGCAACATTTTCCCCAGTAACCCATTCAAGAGAGAGTAATACAGAGACAGCAAAGCCTTTAGAGGAATGATGGAGGGAACATGATATATAATAGAGTTATGGTGGATGCCACCACATAATAGTGATACATATAATCTTCCAAGCTATTTTTATTCTTGCAGAGAGGGAGGTCAGCCTGTGTCACAGTTGGTTTTGGTTAGACAAGAACCTGGAAATAGGAGTCTGCAGTGAGAAACAGAAGGGCTGGGTTTTTCCTCTGATATTGAATTACAAGCAATTTTATGAAGCCAAATTACATGTGGGCAATAGGATCCTATTGGCCACAGGAAGTAGGCATGATGGTGTTTGACCACCTCTGGGCCAGACTGCAGTTTATTTGTAAATAAAGCAAATTAAATGGGGGCTAGACTTGAATTCTCCATAATTTGTTTTTCACTGGCTATGCAGGCCTTAAATACTTGCTATTGCTTCAGACAAGGTCAGCTTCAGCTTTCAAAACAGACAGCCTAAAGCTGCATCAGTCAGAGCTGTAAGGAAAGATGATAAATCAGTTGCCCAATTCACAGACAGGTTTTCAGGGTGGGCTCAGTCAGCTGCAGGGAATTAGCTGATCACTCCCTGGGCAAGGGCCCTGGGAAGCTAGGATTTTCCTCCCTTTTTCCTGCTGAGACTCTGCTCCAGTAAACTTACTGGTTATGACAAGGCATGTGTACTTGCATAGATGCCTGTAATAAAGATTCTTCATGTCTGCTTTTTAGACAAGATACAATTCTTAAAGTACCACCAGCAAGCCAGAGAGGATGTGGAAAGAAGGTAAAGTCTCTGAGGCAGGAATAATCTGCTTTTATGTGTAGTTTATGGCTGGGAATGCTGAGGGCCAGTGGGATACAAACTGCTGCAAGGAGGGGGTGTTTGCCCTACTTAGTGGGCGAAAGGGAAAGAGTGGTTTTCTCCAGTCAGTTGCCTTGAGCTATGTCTGTCCTAGCAGAAATTGGTTGTTTCTTGCTTCAGCGTTTTCTGAGTGTTTCTGCTGTCCAGTTTAAAATACTCTCTTTTGGCTCCATTTCTTGCCATCCATATGATTAAGAACCCAAACTGGAAAGGCTGATGGACAGTTCTGCAACTGCTGTTAATGCTTAACAAGGGCAGGCTGATGTCTACTTGCCTCAATTTTAAATTAGTCTTGGTTTTTAGGTCAGAAATTAGGGCCACTGCTGAATTTTTCTTTTTCTGGTGTTATGCAGTGCAGGGGGAAATCTGAGTGTTGGATCCATGCATATTTCTGCTAGTTAAAGATGTTGCTAGAGTTGAATTCCCTGTTCCAGCCTCCCAGGCCATCTGAGGCACTTTATTCTTGCTAGGGAGCAACTCAGTGTTTTTAGCTGTGCTGAAACTGTCAGGATACCCCTCAGCCTCCAGCATTTATCACTTCCCAAGAGGGTCTGCTTCTGCTTTCCTTCTGCAGGAGCATTCTCTGAGCTTAATTAAGCAGGCAGGAAATAGCTTTATGATAATGAATGATGTCCCAAGTTAGTGGTTCATTCATTAGTTTACAGCAAACTGTCACAATTTATGACTTAATGAAGTCAAATATATGAATGAAAAACACAACCTGCCGAAGAGTTTTTTACTGCTATGTTATTTTCATAAAGATTGGGAATGTGAGGAATTGGGCAGACGCACAAAAAATGAACTAGCAAAATCCAAGGCACACTCTGTAACATTTTACACCCTCTCTCTGCTCACTCTATGTCTCAAATGACAGGAATGAGGGAGAAACTATTTGTCTGAGACCCAGAGAGGATAACATGAAGGTGATTCCAGCTGGCAGAGACTGAGATCCTTCAGCAGGTATGTTGATCTATTTGTTATCTACAAGGATGATTGTTTAGGACCTGACAGACTTCACTATGCTTCTACAGGTTCCCATTTAGAAAAAGGAGAAAAAAAGGTGTAGGCATCTCATTGGTGTTGTTTCCTGAGGTGTAATATATCTGTCCTAATGCATCAGAGGATTTTTAAATTTGTTTTTAACATTCCAGTACTTACCTTTAGGGAGTTCTGGATCTTCATGTCATCTGCTTGGGGTATTGGATGCTGAAGTGACAAACACAGTGATTATAACTGTGGCCTTGCCCCATTTGAGGCACTTGGAGAAAGGCATATTCTGAAAATTGCATGTGATGGGATGAAGGCTGAGTTATTAACAGGTTTGGATGGGTGTGTCAATGTATAGCACTTAAGGCAACCTAATTCCTCCTGGTCTTTCCCTACAGCTGCAGAGAACAAGGTGGAGAAAGCATGGTCACTGTGGCTTGGTTGCCTTGCAGCTGTTCCATGATTTTAGGAGAGCATTAACTGTTTTTTTAAAGTCATACTTTATATTCTTCTCAAGTATGGTATCTCACACACACTGTTTTACACACTCAGTCTTGCCTCCATCCTTTTATTTTCTGTTCACCTCTGTGGCAGATGAACATTTAGCTCATTTACAGACCTGGCCTTATGTACTTATTTTGTTGTGGCTGTGTGCTGGTTTTGGCTGGGACATAGTTAATTTCTTCACAGTAGCTGGTGCTGGGATTTGTTTTGGATTTGTGCTGGAAACAATGTCAGTAACACAGGGGTGTTGTAGTTATTGCTGAACAGAGCTTTTACAGGGCCAAGGCCTTTTCTGCTTCCCACAAGGAGCTGGGAGGGGACAGAGCTTGGACAGATGATCTCAACTGGCCCAAAGAATATCCCAGACCATGTGGCATCACGCTCAGCATGAAAGCATGGAGGGAGAAGAAAGAAGGGGATGATGTTCAGAGTGAGGGTGTTTGTCTTTCCAAGTCCCTGTTATGTTTGATGGAGCCCAGCTCTCCTGAACAGCTGCCTGCCCATGGGAAGTGGTGAATAAATCCCTTGTTTTGCTCTGCTTGTGTGCACAGCTTTTGCTCTACCCATTAAACTGTTTACCTCAACCCATGAGTTTTGTCACTTTTGCTTTTCCAGTTCCCCATCCCACCAGGGAAAGTGAGCAAGAGGCTCTGTGGGGCTTCATTGCTGCCTGGGGGTAAAACAGCATTCTGACAGTTGTTACTTTCAGGCTGCATCTCTGCATTACTTGGAATCTGTGGGAGCAGTCTCCTTTCTTTCCCACTGAACAACCAAAAAACAATCTCCGCCTTTGCACTGGTCTTTATTTTCATAATTTGGGAGTTACTGGGCTGTAGGTGCTGTTAACACAGCTAATTGCAAGCTCTCTCTTAAAATATTTGTTAGTAATGGTGGATTTGTCTCCATAGCCATCTATGTCTCATTCTGTTCGTATGAGAATGTTGATATTCTGACCTTATTGTGAGCTGTGTCTAGGACAAGAGAAGTTTTATCCTGACACCTAATGTCAAATTTTATCCAGGAAGTGCTGGCAAAGCCCAGTGACAGCAGCACTAGAGGGTGCTGCTGTGACGCCAGTAGCTTTTCTCCAGTCTATCCTAAGGGCCGTTTTAGAACCATGTTTTGTTTATACATCTTGTTTCTGATGATGTTTTGATCAAAGTCCTTGAAAACACACCAAGATTTTTCTCAGCTGTAGATATAATTTGTTTGATAATACATAAATTACTATTTCTCAGCATCAAAATAGTACATATCTATACCTGTGAAAGCAATGACTGTGAGCTTAAGGACACAAACATTTTCTTCAGGGCTGGCCTATATTGTTTGGACTTGCATAGGTTGTCAGAAATTAAATTAGGGCCACATGAAGATGATTGTTGCCTTTTCAAACCTCCTTCTCATGGGCTGAGCACATGTTTTCACATAGCCATTAGATACCTTTTTGGGGTTCAGTTATGCCTCCTTCTTTACAGGAAATTAAGACCAAATATTGGTATTTTATTGAGATCTAATATAGGTGAGATTTCTGTGGGTAATGTGGTCTATGTTGGCAGTTCCTGTTCTCTGAGATTACTTCTAGAGTGTTTCCTTCAGTTAATGAACACATACTGCTTTCTCTTAGAAATATAAAATGTATTTGGGAGAACTAGAATTTAAGATGACCTGGAATATATTCACATTACCCTTAAGAAACTCCAAGTCATTAGGGCAAAATGCAATTTAAATTTCTACAGAAGCAGCAATTGCTTGCTAATTGCACGTTATTTCCTTTGCAAGTTGAAATACCACCTTGGTAGTACCTCATTTATGCTGCACTTCTGAACAGCAAATGCAAATCCAAACACAATCTCTTCTGTTTCCTCTTTTGTCTATATTACTTCTGAGTCAGCAAGGCACTGAAATAACTGCTGGGTGACCTGCTTGATGTTTATAGGGACGATGGGTAGAGTTTGGCCCTAATGAGTTGTAATACTGAACTGTGTTCAAGGGAGCTACAGTTCAGTGACCCAGGTTTTGTTACTCAGCTCATGCAGAACTTGTGAGGTTTATCCTGCAGTTGAGTAGTGAGCAATACAGCTGTTGCTGAGTGTGGGGCATCTGTGGAAGATAGGAAGTGATAACACATTTGGGGTTTTAAAAATATCATTGAAAGTACGATTACTTAACACTTCATCAGTATTTATCTAGTACTTAATACATACAAGTATTTGGTTTACCACAGCCTTTTCTCTCATGGGAAAAAATAGTCATTGCATCCTTCAGTGTGGTAGTGGCAACAGAGGGTGTGGGCTTGCTCTTCTCAATAGTCATAAATTTTGTAGTCTGAGGAAGTGCACACATCACCCTCCATTTAAGGGCGAGAATGTGTGAACCAAATTTCTTTGGTCTTGAGGTGGCCTGGACTTTTCTTTTGATTGCTGACATCAGGAGCTGGTATCTCATGCTACAAGGTGTTATGATGCCCTAGGGAGTTCCTGAAAAGAAGGGTGAAATGGGAATGGCTGTCTGGATTTGAAACAAGGCATGAAGAAACATCATTCTTCTGCAAAGGCCTGCTAAAAGAGTCTCCTGCAGCACCTCGTACAAGGTACCTGACATGGCTTTCTTTGAAGGGATAGATGTCTCCCCCAACTCTATTTACAAACCCCATTCCTTGGGAGAACTCAAGGGCTGTCTGAAAGATGGTAAATATTGTCATGAAAGAAGAAAAAAAAAGAGTTGCAAAGACTGAATTACTTGGCCAAAGGTGAAAGAGGAAACCAGACGAGACATGGAAATAAATTCTCTGTCTTCTGTGTGTGTGGCTTGTATTTTAACCACATTGCCATTCTCTTTTCTGTATATCCAGTAATGTGTGGTAATTGGGATGCTGGCCAAGAGGAGGCAGGGACAGGATTGCAGCAGTTGTCCTTATCAATTGTTAAGCAATGATTTCACAACTGTAGCTCGTTTTCCTCACTGTGAAGCTGAGAGACTGGCTGTACTGCACCACTGCTGTCTGCAAACACCAGCATATTCAGATCCTGCCCCTGCCCCTGCTAAAAGATAAGCACAATATCATGAAAAATGAGATTTCTTTCCTAAACAAGAAAAAATTTATAATGGTCAAACACTCAGGGTATGCCTAGCAAATACCAAAACCTAAATCCTCTGCAATGGTCTTCAAGATACTGTAATTTCCCTGATAACTTGGGCCCCTGAGTTCAGCTCACAACCTTTTCTCTAACTGGAACAAACAGGTTTATTTCACTATACCAAGAGTCCGTGTTTTCTCACAGCAGCCCTGATCCATGCCTTGCAGCTTATCTTGGGGAGGAAAAAAAAATAAACCTTTATTTAAAGTTGAATTATAGTGTTAAAGTTACAGCAGGATGTCCATTAACCTGTTCTGACACATCTGCTTGAGGCAGCAGCTTGGAAGTGCCAGTCCAGGGCAGCCTTACCCGGGCTTGGGGCAAAGGCCTGTCAGATGTAAGCCCCAGTTTTGGGCTTGCACCCACCCTGTGTGCAGCTGGACATGCACTTTGGTGAGGTCTCAACAGTGCTGGGGTGTCACTAATGGCCAGCACTGGCATAAACCTGTCCCCAGACTGATGCCACATGCACCGTGTCTGTGGCACTGGAGCCTTCCCCCTGCTCTGCCTTCCCACGTGGGCCTGCTTGATGCCTTGAGCTCAGCTGGGAGCCTTCCACTCCGGGGGTATTTGCAAGATCTCTTTTGTCTGCTGAACCACCTTGTTTTGGGAACCTGATGTCTCCTCTCCGTTGCGTTTACTTGAGCCTGGTCCTATTTCAAGGAATTCGAGCAGAGCCCGCAAGTTCCTTAGGAAACAAAATAAGAAATAGTTTTTAGCTTTCCTGGCTGGTCCAGAAGTAGTAAAACTAATTTCAGACATGTTCAAGGTACTTTCTGTTTGCCTTTGCATTAGAAACACAAAGAGCTGTTTTTACTCTGTGGTTCTTTCATTTAACAGCAACTTCTGTTCTCCTGTAGAGGTGAGTGTTGTGCCTGCCTTGTTTCTGAGGGAGAAACTCCAGCATGCTGTGGGCGATCCTGAAATAAAAAAGGAAACTGATACCCAGCTGCAATTACAGCTCTCACTTCCTGATCTCCGCTCCCAAGCTGTACTTCAAAGCCATCTTTAGACCCATTCTGCACTTTCCCTTTTCTTTTTCATCCTTTCCTTTCCCTTCCTGGTGGACTTTGACATCAGGACTGCAGATGAACAAATGGACTTGGTGTTGGGGCTACATCCTCCCTGCAAGTCACCTCCAGATGGGGGAAAGAGCTGTCCCCCTTTTACAGGGAAAACCACCGAGCTGCAGAGACAAATGTGTCTGGCCTGTCATTGCCCAAGAAGCTAGTGACTCATCCATGGGGAGAGTTCTGATTTCCTAAATTAGTTTGGAGTAAACCAAGCTGTGGGCTATCCTTCCTGTGATCTGACACAACTCGAAACAGATGTCTGGTTTACACTAAAAGGCTGAAGCTGAAAACCTTGTCAGTTTGCTTCTCCACAGCAACCATAGGAAAGTTTATCTTATGTTATGCTGTGTATGTGGAAAGTTTTTCCTTTGATTGCTCTGTTTTAAATTAGGAAATGGCCAATTCAAAACCAAAAAAACCTGTGAAAATTACTGCCACAGAATGTCATCAAAGCAAAAGACATAACATGGACACCTACATGGATAATGAGATACAGCACTTTTGCTTGGTATTTAATGCAAGCAAACTTCAGAAGGCTGGGTTTGCCTACTCTGGAACACGGCTAGTATGTCACTAAATGGGTGACCTGTAAAGAGAAACCAGAGAAAAAACAAAATGCAAAGAAATTTGATATTTCAGGCAGGCCCCTTGCCTGCTCTCCTAAAATTCAAATGGCAATAAGTGATCAGAGATTTTTTCTGCCCAAGAGAGTTAAAGGAACGGTGGAAAAAAGAGTCCTTGAAGCTGCTGTAATAAACAGCCCCTGTGAATAATTGGGGCAAAGACTGGTACAGTCCCCTCCCATCTTGCACCCCGCCTGAGGCTGAGCTGACTCCCAGCTGGGCAGGGAGGGCTGGCCAGAGGTGCCCCAGGAGCCAGGATTGAGAGACTCTGGGGTTCTGTGCTGTGAAAGCTCTTTGGCTCTCAGAAAATGATCTGGGCATACGAAATCACAGAAAGGGACATTTAAACTTGGTGAACATTTGTAGCAGAACCTTCCAGCTGGGAAGGGAGCACCTCATCTGATTATCTGCTGGTTTGGATAGTGAGTTCATGTGAATTATTTCAAAATAGACAAAACTTGCTAACTGTGTTGCTGCGGTGAAATGAGCTTGTGCCTGGGGTCACAGGGGCTGGAGGCTTCTGTTGGGCACTGGGAGAAGGCTGGGGTGGGGTTACACTTCAGCATGTGGCGATAAGTCAGCTTTGCTTTTCCTTGAGCTTATGAGGGCGAATGATAGAAGGAGCCTGCCTGTCAGTGGATAGAGGAGCAAGTTTGGTGAAGACATCGAGCATCTCCAGTGCACTGTTAACTGGTTAAGCCAGTAATTCTGAGTATTGCTGGTCTCACAGCATAGGAGGGGAAACTGAGGCACAGGGCTTTCAATTTACCTCTCGAGATCACAGAATCAGTGGCAGAGACAAGCTAAGTTGCTCGTTACCAAATCTGCACTAATTGTTTGTCTTGCTCTCTCTATAAAGACACACCCATCACACCTCATAATTCTTGCCTTTGCTGTCACATTTGTCTTCACTTATTGAAATAAATACCTAATCAATGCGTACAGCAGGCTCAGTCAGACATACCCTACTCAGTGTTTGAGGGCCTGTAACTATTATGTCACAACAAGATAGACACTTCCAGTTACTGACAATTTTGATAAAATGTAATCTCAAACTCCTTAAAGACCAATTTTAATCAAACTGTTGAGAAATATCTCACGAAATCCTATGTGACTAATGATGAGTATAACTGAGCATGTGATCTCAACCTAATCACTTATGCACTTCATGCGTCAGTGGCAGAAAGAGGTCTAAAAATCAGATTCCTGTACCACTAACTTTTAATGATGCTGTCAATATGAGTGTTGGATTACAGTACTTTATATTTTATATTTGAACAGAATTAACTTTGATCTTTCTACACTGTTGCCCCTACCCCCTGCCCCCCCCAAAAAGGTTGTCTCCTGCCACATAGAAAGGTTGCATATCAGAGAGGAGGAAAAGTGGCCTTAATTTCCCGGAGTAGCCAACGACCCTGGATTCCTCTCTTTTCTTTAAAGAGAGGCCCTTCCCAAGGCAGACCAAGTGGCTGCACTGAAAATGAAGCCATGTTTGTCTTTAAATAGATGTCAGAGATCACAGTCAGTTTCGAAATTTCAGGGCAGCAGCTATCTGCAGTGGCACTGCCTGATACCCAGTGCAAACAGAACAAAGAGGGTCAATCTTTTGTTGCTTGCTTTTATTTATATTTATTGTAGCCCCTCTCTATAACGTGTACGGTGTGTTTGGAGAGAAATGTCGCTTCCTAAATTGAGTGTGCTCCTCTAGGTATGTGGTTGCTCCTAGGTATGTGGTGCTCCTCTAGGTATGTGGTTGATTACTGAGACAAATAATCCATTTGGTTGAGAAAGCTCCTGTAGGCTGTCTTATGGTATAACCTGATTTTTACTGACTCTGGCAGGGAATGGAAGCTATTTTGTAAATTCATTCCGATTTTATGTAGACTTTTGAGAGTGAGTGGAACTTTAAGCTGAGCATGTGGCAGATAGAAGTCTTGTGGGCACTTGGATGGGAACTTATGATCTCTGCTGCAAGATAACCCTCTGGACATCACCCATCCCATAGCCTGCTGGAGTACAGGGTCTGTGCATCCTTAGGGGAAAATGCTTAGGGGTTTGACCCCAATGGCATTCACAAGCAGAGCCTTGTGGGTTTGCATGTGGCCCATGCATGTCTGCTGAGAGCTTTGCATCGATCAGAATTAATGTATCTCAGCTCAGAACAGTCTGACCCCTGCCATCCTCTCTCGGCTTCTTTCTTCTAACAAAAATATTTATCTACCCAAGCAATAATTTGAATGTAAGTTGGCTTTATTACTGTAGTGACGTTGAATGGTTGGTTGCTGGGTGACCTTGCTTCTGATTTTATGGTCTAGGCCAGCTCTGGCAGCAGAGAGGTGTGGCCACGTATCGCACTCTGTTGTCAGGCTTCTCCTGAGATGATCAGAGGTTCAGTGTCACTTCTCCTATAGCGCCTGGGAAGCTGTAAACGTTTGCCATTTGTTATGTGGAAATCTGGATCCACAAGGAAGGGCTGAAGGAGATAAATGCCTGACAAGGGGAACTATTAAACCTTAAAAGAAAGGCCAAGCTCTGTGAAATCCAGCACGGAACCAGGACCTGCAACCTTGGATTAGACCAGTGACCATAAAACGGACGTGTGACTCACTGCAGGGCTTTGACAAACTGGGATACTGGAGCCTGCATGGTCTACTTTGCTTTTGCTTGGAGGGTGATTTAATGTTTTTCATTGAAAACAAAGTTTTGCAACTAATCAGACATGGAAGAAAATGAAGGAGCAGGTATTTTGGAAACCAGCTCTCTCTCTAATGGTCCTTGGTGCAAGGTGAGAACTTTTATTCTCCCTCCTCCCTCAGTTACAGAAAAATATAACTTCTTTCTGCTGTTTACAAGTGACCTCAGTAAACCATTGTCCTTGGACCAGACTGAATGCAACTTCTGCATCAGCTTTGTAAACAACTTCAGAAATTCATTAGAGCAAGGTTGTGTGAAACATTAGGAATAGAAATGAAATGGTCATGTTTGTGGTTAAGAAACTGTCATCCACCTCACTGGAAGCTTCAAATATCTGAGTTTAGGTTTCTGTGCTGTGGAAACTACCAAAATAGTTTTCTTAGATGTTTGGAGAATCCAGAAACTTCATATAATTTTAGCAAAGCTGCTGCTTTAACATTTGCAGATCAAATGTGTTGAGTAAAACCACAGCAAGCAAGGGGTAAGATAAGCATTAACCTGGGCAAACAAATTGACAATTTAACTGCATGGAACTCAGTGTCCAGAAATTCCTCATGTTCCCCCAGAGCTCACTTGAGAGCATTTAACCTCCCGAATGGGTCAGCTGTGCTTCTTGTCAAATCCCAAACAGTGACGTTCAGAGATTGTTTTCTGTTTGCTTGTGTTTGTAATTTGATCTCATGTAGCAACATTGTCCTCAGCTCACATATAACCACGGGGGTAACTCTGACATCCTGCCTGAAAAAAAAAACTTGTTGTTTCCTGTGCTTGATGTTTGAAAGATTTCCAATTTGGACAGGTTAGCATGTTTATATTAATCCCATCCTGTTACTTGAAATTAAACCACTAGCATTTTGGAAGCTGGACATTCTACTCCCATTTTGTTTTCCCCAAAAATACTGGGGTTTGTTATCTTCACAAGATTTGCAGGGGACTGGTGGATGTTTTGCTGTTGCCTGTGCTGAGGCCAGGATTTCAGTCCAGACATTTGTGCTTTGGAGAAGGAGTCTCTGGGAGGTCAGGTCAGAAACGTGCCAGTTTAGATTCTAGCTCAATATTGCCTTTTCTCCATAGGAGTTACTGGAAATAAAGACAGAGAACTTAGGAAACTGGAAATCTGAAAATATCTGAGTGCTTGCCACTTGTTAAAAAATATTCTTAGTGAGTACAGACACGTGTGTATCTAATGAAAATAAGTTTGAAGAGCTGGTCAAGCATAAGAAACACAATCACTTTGTCCTGTTGGAACATCTGCTTGGCATTGATTGCTTGGTGCATCTCCCACAGCACTGCCCAGACAGTCACTCTCATCAGTGCTTAGGGTCCTTCACTTCAGCATGTTTAACAAAAACTAAAAAAAAATTGCTGCTGCATTAGCTGTTTGCTACTTTTATTTTTTGTTTACAAAGTTGGATATCCAGTTAAATGACTCCAAAAAGGGAGGGGGGGGGGGGGGGGGGAAGAAGAAAAAAGGGACAAAACAGTGAGTATGGTCTGTAAACACCAAGGCTGAAAATTATCCTCCTCGAATATTTGGCAAGTGGGCAACAATAACAAAATATGTTCACAGAACTCTAGAGCAGTTTGCAATCAAAAAGTCTGTTTTTTCATAGTGTATATTATTAATCTCAGACCCTGATTTCTGTGGAGGTAAAGGGTGAGAAACTGATTTCTGGAAGCAGTGAGCTCAGTCAATTTTTACTATATCTGCAAGTGTGCCTATTGGTGCTTTTTTAGAAATTGAGATTTTAATTCATGGGAACCTGGGCAGAACACATGGTTGTGGCAGGAGACAATTTATTAACAACATGCACTCTGTTATGGCCTAAAAATTCACAGAGTAGATGAAGATTTGCCTATTATTGTTTTGTGGCTCATAGAATATGATTTTCTTTCTGTGAACCTGGTATTTTCTAGTTATTCCTTTAAAAAAGGGGGAAAACTGCCGCCTTGCCCTGGGAAAAATCTAGAGGATTTTTTCAACCATATTTTGGTTATATTGGTTGCAGTCTCAAAAATTTTACTTCACTGTGATAGCACATTTTTCCTCAATAAATATTGAGAAATAATACTGAGAATAACTCATTATTCAACCATTCAGCAACTGCCTTCACATCTTTCAAGTGCAAATTTGTGTTTGCAAATAACTTTGCCTGCATCTCATTGTGGGTACAAGTGTTATTCATTAAACCCTCTTTGTCAGCATCCCAAAATGTGGTAATTGAAGATCCAGCTACAAATATTTCTGTTTGTGTTTCCTATCTTAGTGTTTAGTTTAAGAGGGTTGAATCTTGAGCAGAAGTGTGTTGATGTTCTTTTGTTTATGTTGATCATAAAATCATAAAATCCTGTCATTTTGTGTGGTTAGCCCGGGCAGCGGCCTGGCAGTGGCTGAGCACAGAGGCCTGCACGTGGCCTGGCTCGCTCCACAGCCAGCAGGGCCTTGCTGTCAGACAGCTCTAAACGCACTTAGAGGCTTTTAAATGAAAAAGAAGCTGGTTAGTTATTAACTCGCAGAAATATCTGATTTTAGAGAACAGAAGATTACAAAACAAACTGGATTTTCACCAGCTCCTGAAGGGCAAACAGTACACTGTGTCTGGCGGGGTGGGGGGAGGAGAGGATTTACTCCTCACATGTCCCTGCAGTGTGTTTGTGTTGAAGCATTTTCACTCTCCTAGTAGTTGATGTAAATGTTAATTAGCACTCCAGGGGAAATGTGTTAACAAATGTACCTTTGACACAGGTGCACAGCTACGCTTTGCTCTGTAGCTGCAGGCTGGAAAGATCAGCTGGCAAAGTAGCTGGTGCTGGTTTTGTGGAAACTCTTGCAACAGGAGTTCAGGGGAGCTTGCTGAACACTTGGACTTTGCTGCTCTGCTGCAGCTCAGGCTGCTCTTGCTGTTCCGTGGAAGAGGTGCTGGTAAAATGTGAGCAACTCCAAGAAAGAAGAGCAAATTCCCAGAATAGGGATACTTCAAGAAATTAACAGGTTTCAAGTAAGACTGCCCGGGCTATGGCTTTCACGTGGTGAAGAAAAAATGACTTAGCACAAACTCTGTGGCAGAATTTATTCCTTCTCTTCTCTCAGTGCTGATCTTGATTAGCAATAAATAAGGGTGGTAAAGCAATTCCTGTCAGTTGTTAGAGTAGAAAGGTAACAGTAGTGTATTCATAAACACATTTACCTCATTGCTGCACTTCCTTGCCTTTCCATAAACAACAGAGATTCAGAAACGGAAATAATCCACAGGGTGGGATTTTTCAGCAGTATTTTCCTAAACTCAGGTTAGCATGGAGATATATTGGTGGTTTCTGGCCAGATAATTCCAGAACCTGCCATGACTTCTGTGAAAACATATACTGAGCCACTTCTCACGATTTGGGTTGTTCAGCTTTTCATTTCTGTGCAGCATCAAAGCCTGATTTCTCCCTGATGAGGAATAGCTCATATTTAAGGCACAGTGAGAAGAGTCCAAGGTTATTAACCACTCTCTGGAAATGAGGTTGGTAATTTCAGCCCAGGCCTTGTGAAACTGGTCTGGGGTTTGCAAAAGCGATGCAAACCCTGCTGCAGGAGCAAGCCTGTGTCTCCAAGAGCAAAGGCAAAACTGCTGTTGGGAGTCCTTCTCTTCCCTGGGGCAGGGTGTTGCATGAAGGATGCTGATGTTACCACATGGCTCTTCATCGTCTGCTCTGACCCTGGCATCCTTCTCTGTTGCCCTCAGTGGGTATTTGCAAGAAGGGTGCCACATACCTTTTCCCTTCCTGTAAAATGGTGTCTTTCTTGCTTTTATGGCCCTACGAGGAGTTTCCAGCCAGTGAGCTGTTGCTGGTGAGGAGCCATCAGCCTCTGTTTCAGACCTGACTCGGAGGTTTTCAGGGACTTCAGCAAGGAGTAGGAGTGTGAACTAGGGCATATCTGAGTGGTGAGCAGCCCACAGAACATGGTCCGGAGCCCCTGGGCAAGCCTGACCTCTAAGTAGGTCAGCCATGGAGCGGCACTGCTGCTTTCTGCTCACCACATGTGTGGGCTACAAGTATGACCTGGGCTGTGCAGAGTGTACTTGGGCTGCCTGTCCCAGCCGTGCCTTCAGCTTGGTTTTTCCTGTGGGCTGGAACAGCCCTGAGATGGTTTCCTGGCAGACGGAGTTCATGGGAGCACTCTTATTTTGAAGTGCAGGTGAAAGAAACGCCAATCTTCTCCACAGTGGGAGATCTCCGCACTTTGAATTGCTGCTAGATAAATGTGGCCTTGACTCGGTAAAATATGTCCAAAACTACTGGATGGGAGCCCTCTGGCAGGGTACTGCCTGAGGATGCTGCTGCCTGGGAGGAGAGTTTTACTGCATCTCAAACTGCTCCCTCCTCACCCCTGCAGGGAGCCCCATGTGAGCAAACAGCATGGGGCATCCCAAACCCACCATGAGCAGGGATGGGGAGCCTGTGAAGGCACCACCACCCCCCAGCTCCTGAGCCTGCCCTGGAGTGAGCATGGCTGGATTTTGGCATCACACATGAAGTGTTGACAGAGGTCAGACCTGAGCTACACTGGTTGGTGCCATGGACATGTTAAATCACTTTCTTAAGAGTGATGGGCTGGATTAGCGTCTGGCCCTTCTCCTGCTGAAAAATTCCATGTGGGAGATGCTGGGCCCTGGGTTTGGCTGCCTGAGGAGGAGACAGCACATGGCACCCCCAGAGTCACCTGGTGATAGGCTGTAACCAAGCAGACTGCCTGCTTCTGTGTCCTGTGGTGGTGACAAAAGGAATTTTTATTGTTCAAAACAATTGCTTCAATAGCCCCTCTTCCCACCTGATTGCAGTTAGTTTTCTCAGATGCTATACTTTTACTGATTGTTTCTATATTCGTAAATCTTGTCTTCCAAATTTTAGCAACAATAGATATACCAGCCAGCAATTGTCAAAGATCATGTAAAAGCTGAAACTTTTAAGGACAGTCCAGTTCCACCCAGAGGGTTGCTATCTATCTGGCTGCTTTGGTTTTGGCTCTTGCTGTAAGTAATCTGACTCCACAGTATCCAGCCGGGGTTAAAATTCAGCTCAAGACAAGTGCAAAACTCTCTCAGGTTTTGATAACTTGCTTGCTGTCTAACTCAGCAATAATCTGGTTCTCGCATTTGAGTAAACTGATCACCCAGCAGGAACTGGACTTCTGCTTTGTTGAATGATGAATGTTGCTTTAGTTGCTCAAAAGGCAAACATACAAGAAACGCAGAATTCTTGTTGACCCAACTGAAAGAAACATCACAACATTTCCTAAATCAACACATGGCAATTCTCAAAACAAAATCTGAATGGCAGCCAGAAGCTTACAAAGCAAGACATGATACTATGACCAAACTGAGACCTTGAATCTTCCCTGCCTAAGCCATGGGGATGAGTTGGGAGCTCTGTCTGGTGACATTCATTTGTGTCTCAGAAGAGCCGCTTGTACACGAACCTACCTGCTTTGCAGTCAGGAAATTTAATTATTGCTTCCACAGTAGCCCTCACAGAGTACCCTCTGCAAGAAATATGTGTTCATACCTGATATGTCCCATAATTTTTTCTGTTTCCGCATATGAAGTTAAGGTTAATGTTCCATACACTGTGGACAAATAGTAGTTGTCATGGATACGATAGCCTTGAATTTCCTGTCTCCCGAGTGATTAAATTCCCCACTGTAATTTTACTTTATTGGTTTGTTTCTGTAACTCCTTATTTCCTTGGTTTGCTCTCCTTGAGGACATTTCACAGGCTACTTGGATCTCCTCAGGCTTTTGCATTTTGTACACCAGCTTCAGGAAAAATTGAGCGTTTTCCACAAGGTGTGTGAATGAAGCAGGAAACAGAGCAGAGTGAAGCCCCCCGGGGCCATGTGAGCCCTGGGCTGTGCAGTGGATACCTGATTTGTTGAAGTCTCTGCTGCTGGGGATCGCCAGCCTGGCTGGGCAGCTCACTCCAACACCTGTAGAGCTTCAGGATTGCAGTGGTTCCTCCTGCCAGGCTGTCTTTAGGTTTATTCCATAATCCTAGCCCTCCAGAAAATAGTATTGAAATGGGAACAACAACCTGTAAAAACATAGCCTTAGCTGGTAAGTAAAATGAATGAGTAGCTGTTAAATGCAAAATTTTATGCAAAAGGCATAAAAAGACAGTGGGAGCTTTTGCTGTTTAATCTGAAATGTTCTATAAATAAAGCTAGGTGGCTACATACTGACAAAATTGGTCACCCCTAATTTAAGGCATGTCATAGGCAGTGGAAAGAGTGTTCCCATAGACCTGACTAATGTGGATAGAAATAGAGAGCAATTTGGAAAACTAGTGCTAGAATGGCATCACTGTAAGTGCAGACCCTGCAGGCTGGATGTCAGTGCTGCCAGCTGAACAGCTCTTTCCTTCAATAGCCTTCATGGTACTGAGCTTGATTAACTGGCACTGTTCAGTTTGAAGTTGTGATAATTAAAGCTGGAGTGTCATCTGCATTGTAATTAATATGCTCCTCTGCACCTAATTCATTCTGACAGTATAGATTAATGATGGTAAATGACCAACAAGGATTTATCATGAGATGATTCTTGGTTCTACAGGCTGCCTCAGACAATTACAGGAAGTGATTGTTAAGTTCAGGCTATTGTCCTGGTGTAATCGTGCATGTGCGTTCTCAGCGTTGTTTTGCAGTAAAACCCATCCAAGGGCTTCATAAAGACTCAGAAATGGCCCCTAAGAGGCTGAGCCACCCTCGTAAATGTGGGAGAGGGGAAGCACAGGCTGGTGATACTGCTCTCATATCTCAGTATCCCAGTGCGTGCAGCTTCTTCTGATACCGGTAGGAGATGAGACTGAGCACAATTTCTGCAAATCAGATGCTTTTGCAAAAGTAATTTTCTTGGGAGGTCTGGAACAGGGTCAGGAGTGCAGTGGGGTGCCCAGCTAGGGCTGGGCAACCTTTTTGTGGCCAGTGCCCTTCCTCTGTGGCAGTGCTGGCATCTCCTCCTTTGGTGCCATGGGGAGGAAGGAGCTTTGGCTCTGAGCATGTTACAGTGCCACAATAACTCAGCAGCCCTGTCTGCCAAGAACTGCTGTGCATCTAAGCAACTGCCTCAAGAGTGGTCATTATTTTGAGCTACCAGAACACACTATGTAGAAGAGATGCCCCCCCCAACAGGAAGGTACTGAATTCCCAGAAAGCTTAGAGCCTCAGGAGGTTTCACTAGTTGGGCTTGCAAAATCTTGACTTTCAAGCCAAACTGGTCCCAGCTGGGGGACAACCCCACATCATGCTAAGCAAACATGAAAAATGATATAAATAAAGTGAAAATTTTCAAAGCATATAAGGTGCTTCAGCTCTGCTTGCTTCTTGCAAGAAGTGGTTTCATCATTACATTTTCTTATAATAGCTTCCTTGTGTACACAAGGAACTTAGCCTGGCTTATTTAAACTGCATCCTGCATTGCTGCAAGAATACCTGATTAACAAGATGATCGATGTGTGCTGTTCCACCTGTCAGTCAATAGGAATTAATATGCAGGAGACTAGCTCAGAAATGAGAGATTATAATGGACACTTGCTTTTCTTTGTGCTGAAGTGTTGCTGCATGAGCAAACAAGTGCTAATACGATGAGCTGAGCTCCACTGCCTCCCCTCCCTAAGGCGGGCATTTTCCTCACTCCTTGACTGTTCCCCCATTTGTACCAATCCCAACCTCCATCCTAGGACTGGTGAAGTTCCTTCGTGCTTGCAGCAGAGGCCTGGGATTTTTTTTTCCCTCTGCCCCTGGGATGTTCCTGGGAGTGCCCCTCCAACCTCCTGTAAGTCCCATCCAGCCTCTGCAGCACCTTTTGCAGTGCTGGCCATGAGCATGTGGTTGGCTGAAGCTGTCATTGACCCCAAGTGGACTTGAGTCAGTCTCTGGTGTGGTTCATCTACCCAATGTCGTATACTCCCACGTCAGACCAAGCACAAGGCTTAACTACAAGTGGTTTTAGTGTTTATCGGAAAATATTGCTCCGTTTTGCCCGTGCTGCCCTGGGGACACCAACGTGATCCTGGTGGCTGCTGGTTGTGCAACAGTGCTCCCTGTGCTACTTCTCTGCACTTTAATGACACAGCTTCTCTTCCACCAGTAACCGCATGGGATGGGTAATGAGACTTGAGAAAACAAGAGAGATGTGAAAAGAATGAAAAAGCAGTAACACCTTTTTTCCCCCCTTCTTCTTCCCCCTAGTAACAAAATCTATAGGTAAGGGGGTGTAGCTGACCTGTCCCTTCTTCCCCAGTCTCAGAGCGATGGTGATGAGGTGGCTTTGGAGGGGAGGAGTGTGTGGATGAAAGAGGAGGTCTCTGGGGCACCATGGCCATGGAAACGTGCAAAGTTGGTGTTAGTGTTTGTTATTGTTGGCTGCAGAGACGCCTGCTCTGCACCTTCAGCCCTGAAGGAACTGGGGTACATCTGAAAGGGTTTATCTGTGAATAAGAAAATAGGGGTTGGGAGCAGAGCTGGATGAATGGTGAGTGTTTTTTTTGGTTTGCTCTCTGACCCTTCTCCCTCAGCTATAAAGTATAAATATAGGTCTAATGAAACTAAAAGCAGAGGTTCCTTTGGAGAAAATTGAGGAGGCTTAGGAGGAAAATTCTTAAATTTTGCAAAATGTTTTTATTCAGTCCCAAACAGAATGCCTGCAGTTGCTTTATAAGCTGTTTATGTTTGTCCCCTTTCATTTTGGAAAAGAAAAATCAAACCCAAACCATTTCATTTAGAAAATACCAAAGCAAAACATTTCACAGAACCATAGAATAGTTGAGGTTGGAAGGGAACTCTGGAGATCATCTAGTTCAACCCCTCTGCTCGAAGCATATTTGAATATACTATGCATTTCTGTTTTGAATTTTTATCTGTGTCCATGGTAATTTCCCAACTTTGGCTTGAATTTCTAAACAGATCTGTGTCCCCTTCCCAACTGTATTTTGGGATCAACTTTTTATTTACTGATTTTTTTATTTTCTTAGGATTCTATTTGGGAAATTTTTGTCCTCTGTGCTAGGCTGGCAATATATGCTGTCTTCAGACTCCATGTAGAAAGTGTTTTCCAGATGTCATGGATTCCACATAGCTTCTCTTTTCTTCTTCCACATAGCTTTATATAACCACAAGTGTTTGACTTCACATTTGCTTAGTACAGCACACTTGTGACTTAAAAAGATGCGGACGCTCATGGGAGCAAAACATTAGCATTTATTGTAAAAGGTAGTAATATACTGTCTGGTTGGCTTCCTACCTGTGTCCATACATAGAATCATAGAGTCATTTAGGGTGGAAAAGACCTTTAAGATCATAAAGTCCAGCCATAAACCCAACTAGTCCACCACTAAACTGTGTTCCTGTCATCTCAATATGCTGACCCATGTCTGCCAATGATTTACTAAAGGGACAAGGTAGTGTCTGTCATTTATCCACTAACTTTTTTTGCCAAGTTAAAAGAAGAAACAACCCAAAACAAAACAGAACAAAAATCAGAAACATTCATAGTGCATAAAGAGCAGCTGAGGACCCAGAAACATGGATGACTAGGATGCCTTGGATTTGGATGTGCCCAAAAGCTTACACAAAACCTAAAAAGAGATTGCTTTGTGAAAGCCATTTGTTGGTGCCCATGACAGTGTCATGTGTGTGCCCTGTGGGGTTTGACACCTGAATTCCTGCTAGCTGGGGGTGAGTGCACTGTCTGAGCTGCCATTTTGGCAGAGATGTTTAATGATAATTGGTGTGATTTGGACACTGGCTGGAGCAATACAATTGGATTTTTCACATTTGTAGTCACAAGGTGCTGTGGGTCAGGACTGTGGAACTTCCACCTCTGTATGAGAGCTGCACTGATGTGAACCTCATGGAAAGGAAATCCCTCACTTCCAGTACAGTGTGAAACTCGTCCACTCTGTGAAATGGAAAAACATTAATGGCTCTCTCTCAGAAAATGCAACTCAGCCTTTCTATATATTTTTTTTATCAAGGATTTTAATTTCCTTTCCTGGCTTTTCTTATTGCAAATAAAAAACCCCAAGAAACAAATGGGGAAAACTCCAGGGTTCCTTAGCAAAACTATTCCCTCATGCTTTCAGCTGGAGCAGGTTTCCAACAGTGACATGAGCTCACAATATGTTAGTCTCACTCTAAATAAGATTTCCCAGAGCTGACTGAAGGTTTTGGCTTCGTTCTAGAATAAACTGCTTTGGAAACCTTTCTGCAGTGGATTCTGGATAACCTGGCACCATTTAAGGGATTAAAAAGTCATGCATAATTTGCCCTTTCAAAATACTCAAGTCTTTTAAATTTCTCACCCCAGAAAATATCTCTCTTTTCATCAACCATCAGCTGTTTCCAATTGCTTCATTCTATTTTGGTCACTTATTCTCTCTTTTCCTTCCCATGCATGACTAAATATCTCCTTTAAATCAACTCGAAGCAATTCGTTTTTCCATTCATCCATTGGGTTGTGCTGGTTTCTTTCACCGTCGGAATGCCACACGAATGTCATACATTGAAGGAGCAATATCATCTGTGCAGTCCTGAGTGCGGGAGGGCTTGGTGCCAGCTCTGCAGCTTTGTACGTGAAAAACATGGCAGCTGCTGCTTTCTGCATGTTTTAACTGCATTTAACTGTTCATTTTCTGCAGCTCTGAGCAGAAATGCTGAGGCCGTGGCAGTCCCACACAACGGTGTGATGATGCTCAGGTCTGTGGTCTCATGGGGAGCATTTCACAGTGCAGTGACGTGCAGGTGTCAGCCCTCAATTTGATTTTGATCAAAAGCCAATGACCAAAAAATCCACTGACTGATCCTCAGGTCAGTCCTGCCAGTGCTGTGGCACCTAAATGCAATCTTGCATTTGCCTTGGTCCGTACAGCTGACGAGCAGGCACACGGCTCTTCAATAGCCTTGTTTTGTTGCCCTCAGGTTAGAATGAAGTTTCTCCAATCTTTGATCTCTTGTATAATATACAAACACCCACCAGATTTGTGACCCATGCGTATGTGACACATGTGTTTTCCTTTCAGCTGACAAACACAGAAGCTGAAATTATCTAGAAAAAATAAATACCAAGGCCAAGCATAAGAAAGGGTTTGTTTTGGTTTGGGTTTCTTTTGGTGAAGTAAATATGCTGGAGACAGATTTGACAAAGTGAGTGATCCAGATTTTCGTGGCAATTGCATCCCAGCTCTAGCTGTCGTAGGCACAGCTGATCCAAGCTGTGCTGTGCTCTGCAGGGGAAGGAGTCAGGTTCAGACCTGCCAGAAGGCCCTGAGCACTAAACCCTTCTGTCCAGAGAGGGATATGTAAAGCTACATTTCCTCAGGATTCCTGCCAAATGACTAATCTTGGACACTTTCAGGCATTCCAGCGTGTCTGGTTAGTGGTTACTCTAGCCATTCTATCGTGTTTTTGGGAACCAAATGTCTTGCACACTAAAGCAAGGTGCATATTATACAAGGGGTTCCTATAGTGGATGTAGGTAGAGTTAGTGGCCAGTGCACAGTGACTTTACATGAAAGATAGCCTTGTGAACAGGGAGCATTGAGTATAGGCTCAAAGTCAGACATGCAAGGGAATCAGACCACTTTCTTCATAATTTTCTTGGGAGTCATGAGCTGAAAGGGATTTTTAAACACACACTAAATGAATTAGTCCATTAACTTCTCCTTTCCTTTCCATGCAAGTGACGACTACCTGTGACCAGAGGTGAGCTAATGAGACAGCATTGCAATCAGCCACTGGTCAGACCAGATCACACTATTTACAGTAAAAGAGAGCTCATGCTTTCTGCAAAGAGATCCCAAGCTCAGAAACTATTCTGTTACATAACCTTGCTTGTTCCCATTTGCTAGGGACTCCCTAAAACTGGACTGTGGCGATTCTTTCATTGTATGTTCACAGAGCTGTCTCAGGGTATACTCCAGTGAATATTCAAGCTTCATCTCATGGGATTTTCCTTTCTAAGGTGCAACATTATTGGTTTTCAGAACATAATTATATGTCCAGACCCTGACTACACCCTGCATGTATTTGAATGCTTTCCTGTATGCAGTACCTCTCCCAGAGGCCACTTCTGGTTCATGTCAATGAACTTTGGGGTTTCACTGTACTTTTTACTTCAATGATAAATTATTGTGGTTTCCAAAGGTTAATCATTAGTGCTCTGCAGAAGATGTCCTGTCTAGATAGTGTGGTTTCCTTTTAATTGTCCTTTTGGATCTAGCTTTGTTCTTATACTATGGGATAATGTGCCAAAGATGGCACTGTGCAGGCTGTGTTGATGAGTTGAACTGTGCTACAAAATACTCCTTTTGATCCTGCTTTTTTTTTTTTCTGAACTCCACCAGCTCCTTTTTTTCCATATATAGAAGCCCTTTGCCTTGTATCTCCTGTTTGGATCAGGGCTTCATGGGTTGGATCAGGACACAGTACTTTCTTGTCTGACTGAGACAGGATGGACATCCAAGAGGATGAGCTGACCTCCATCACAGCTGGTTATGTGAGGAGGGAGCCATGCACCAGTGAAATTGGCTTCCCAGCCCCAGCGAATACATTGTGTTGTCTTGTCTTCATAAGTAACACTGAATCTTCTCATAAATCTATTACATTTTATGGCTACATGAATCCATTGTATGAATCTTTGTTGAGAATTACAGTCAGTAACTAATTGTAGTAGTGCAAGAAGCTATTGTTATGTCCTAACCTGTTCCCTAAAATACTGGCTGTCTTCACTGAGGAGACATAAAAGGTCTTTATCAGGGTCCATCCACCCTGGCTAGCTAAGCCTAATTTTAAACTCATACAAGTCAATGCTCATGAAACACACTTCAAAAGTGCACTAAGTATCTGCTTTAAGTGGGAAGAACGAGTGTCTATGGGTGCCACCCAGCAGTTTCCTGCCTGGCTGACTGCACTGTGGAAGGGATTTTGCCCCTGAATGCCATGTCCCAGGCAGTGCAGTGACCATCCCAGGGCTCTGGACAGCCCTGCTCAGTCTCCCGACTCCCTCTGCACCAGGAAAGGGAGGGAGTGCTCCAGCTGCATCCGGCCTGCCTGCCTGCCCACGGGAGGCCCTTGAAGTACAGAACAAAATAAATTCCTTCAATCCTAGCAATTTTCTCCAAAGCAGATCAGCAGGCAGCAGGCCTATGTTCTGTGGCTGGCAGTGGGCATCTGTGAGTGTCCCAAGATGCCTGCGTTTGATGACTATATCCCAAAGACATGTCTCTGGTGTTTTTCTGCCCACAAGCAACATTTGAAAGACATCACACAGAGAACCAAAATCATCTCCAGTGGCTTCAGCGGAGCTGTTCCTGGTCCAAGAGCTCCTTGCCCAGATCCCAGCACTCAGGCACTCCAGGTGATTTGGCTGCAGAGAGCACACCAGCACACCTCTGGGCCTGCTCTCCATCCCACCAGGAGTGCTGCTCTCCAAAGCCCCCATGGATAGGAATTGAACTGATGCACAGAAGATGCCAACAGCTCAATGTTCAAACAAGAATTAGGAAGACTTTTAAAATAGCAGAGTTAACAAAATAGATGCAGATGAGAATTCTTTCCTTGTACAGCTGTGCCATGGTTCTTTGTGGGTTTCTGAGCATCCTCAAAAGTGTCAGGTTATTCCCCAAATCCAAGTCAGATACTGAATAAACCCACTGCATGTGTCTCCCCAGACACCAGCCCCTTTATCTGGGAGACATTCCTTCCTAGAAGCAAAGCTGCTCCACTAAATGCCATCTCACTTGACTGTTACTAGCATTTCCTGATAAACTGACCTTCAGAGAAATGCACTCTTATCAGAAAGCTGTTTTGTTTAAAACCTTTTAGATGACCATTAGACAGCTCAAGCCTGTGGCTGACCCCAAGCCATTTTTCACTGGTGCAGATCAAGATGTGCTACCTCTATGAGAGGCAAAGTGTTGCTCCAGAATCATAGGTTATGTTGCACTTGAAAAATATGGAATTTTACTTGGCTATACTGTCTTAAATATATGATTTTCCAGAAACCACTGAACCTTCAAATGGTGGAGACTTTGATGAAAGAGGTCAGATTACAGCCTTGCTTCTGGGAAATGACAAATACTTCCCAGGTCACTAAGAGCAAATCGCCCAATATTTTCCCATCTCTAAGGAATTAGAATCATAAATCAACTAGTATTTATGATGTGTTCCAGTATGTCTGTGATAGGGCCATGTAACTTCAGATAAAAGAAAGTTTACTTTTATTTGTAGTTACGAGATGAAAGGAAGCACTACAGTATCTGTTCTAGAAGAAATCCATGGTTTCTATAATCTTTTCTGAAGTTCTTTTCTCACTGAAGCAGTTAACAAAGCTTGGATGTAATGTATTCTAATCTAATGTGTCTAATTTAGCTGAACACTTTAAATTCTTTCAGTTATATGGCTCCGGTCTGTCTGTTTTTGTTTTACCTTTTTTTCCACTGCTGAGCTCCGTAATTGTTCCTTTTAGCCACAGTCACCTAAGGTCAGGCTGTACCTTGCTAAGGAGCCGAACTGCAAACAAGGCTAACTCAATCACGTGTCTCCAGCCCATTCCTGTTATTAATCCTCCCAAGTTCTGGGCCTAGCACTTGGCAGAGCGACTAAAGTAAACTTTTTATTAGAAGTTCACATTCTCCTCAAGTGGAGGAAGAGCTGGATAATTCCTGCCTTCATTTTCTAAAAGGGTATTGTAATGTGGGAGCCACCTCAGATTTATTTCAATAATGCAGGGGGCACAAATGCATTGAAAAAACATTGTGCAATGCAAATTTAGTGTGATAAAATTCTGTTTCTCATCCCAAAATGTCTTTCAGAGTGCTTTCATCAGTAAATCTGCTGTCATTGTCACAAACGTGATGCTGGCTGTAAACTGTCAGGATGAACTCCTCACACTGTGGCTGCTGAGGATGCTCTGACAGCCCAGGCCCTTTCACAGGGTCCTTTGTATCCCAGAGTCATCTTTTGGTGATAATTTAATTTCTCTCTTCCACGTGTTAAGAAGCAGTCAGCACAGTTAGCCAGCAACAGAATAAGTAACAATGTGTTTTACAAAGCACTTGCAATCTTATTGAAACCTGTGTGTCAGTGATTTCCCTGTGTGTATCTAATTTTGCAGGTAATTCATACAGTGATGAAAATCTCTGAGCTGTCACTGTAGGCTAATGCCCTTTTCCATTCTTAAATGTTCAACAACCTGAGCTACCAGTCAGGAAAGTTTACATTTTTCTAGTTTGTTTCATAAAAACAGCATCTGCATGAAAGAAGTTGAAGTGTCATATTTAACATGTACAGCTACAGTCTCTCCAAGCACAGCACTTCCAAAACAGCCCTTGTTCACTAACTTTTCTTTTATTTAGCTAAACTTGAATGGAAATGCTGTGATGGATGGATTTTGCTATATTGCTATTTACTTCTTTAATTTGTTTTTCTTTTTGATCATCTGTTGCACAATCAGTGAAATACCTCACAGATGGACACAGAGTTTCAGCTGTGAGATGCCACCAGTTCTTTTTCTTTTTTTTCTTTTTTTCTTTTTCTTTTTCTTTTCCTTTTCCTTTTCCTTTTCCTTTTCCTTTTTCTTATGAGCAAGTGGTTTAGAAATAGCCCTGTATCCTCTCATTGCTGCTGGTCCAAGATGGAGGGAAAATGGGAAAATTGGGACTGGGCTTCTGCCTAGACACTAAATTAATTGCAGGTGTAAAGGGCCTGTTATAGCTCTCCTCTTTCTATCTCTTTGGGGTTTGGTAGAGGGCTGAAGGGTGCCTTGCTTAGTCAAGGGCAGGTATAAGTCCAGGGTAATTGTTGCTATTTTGGGGGAAACCTGCAGCAGAGGACAAGTGTTTCCTGATGTCCCGCTCCCAGAGCTTCCTAAAAATTCCCTGCGATGGCAGCGAGCCAGGGTGGAGATCCCAGGTAGTTTGCCCACCTGTGTATGATGTATGGGTGAGTCAGGACACTGAGTGAAAACTGATCAAGTAAGATGGCAACTCTGGGTGCAGGATGTGGGCAATAACTCCCATGCTACCCAAAACTGATCCTCTGGAGAACCAGGCACAGCTGAGGCATGGTGATCCACGCAGCTTTCATCACTTCCTGCCCCTGTGCAGCACCAGGCTGTGCACTCTGCACTAGGTAAATGGAATTTAAACTGTTCTCTCTTGTAGTACTTTCCTTAAATACCTGTATTTCTCCCCAGTGAAAGACTGATTTTGCTGAGATTTGCTGTTCCTCCTGAAAAAAAGTGTGGCTGTGTTTGGAAAAAACTTTTATAGTGAGGTTATCTTACAATAAGTGTCTTATGTAGCAGACATACTTTCTTTTTTTCTTCTCAATATACCCTCTTCTCCCAAAACACCACATAGCTTTTCCCATGTGGATCGGTGAAATGCACAGTTACTAACTTAGTTTCCTTTTAAAAATATAATCAATTTAGATCAGATTTTTGAAGTCGTAAAGACAGCTTTTTTTGGAAAAAATGGTTATTTTATTTGGTGCCCAAGACTGTCAAAAGGAAGATGTGACTTTTAGGTGTTTATATCATCTAAGCAAGAGGGAGGCAGTTGGCATGGGGTCTGAAGAGTCCATGTGCATGGTGTCATGTGCATGGTGTGATTCTGACCTTCTCAAACGACTCTGACACTCGCCTAATGA
The DNA here is from genome assembly GCA_024500445.1 of Entomyzon cyanotis. NCBI lineage: Eukaryota > Metazoa > Chordata > Aves > Passeriformes > Meliphagidae > Entomyzon > Entomyzon cyanotis. The sequence goes on from JAKEPQ010001010.1 coordinate 10,665,051, forward strand.
ACTTCCAAGAGTGCAAGGAGATGAAAAAATCTTCAATTGCTTTGTCCAGATTGGTATACTTGTTGTGGCAGTGAATTAAAGAGTGATTGTTTTGTCTTGTAATTCTTTAATGAATTACTTAAGTCATTGTAAAGGTGATGTGTGGAATGGTTTGCTCTGAAACTCCCCCAAAGCAGAAGTGTTAACCAGATTAGGTGTGTGGGGAAAAGTGTGTTTGGCACCTGGGCCATGTGAGAGATAAGGCTTGCTCGTGGTTACCTGCAGCCACCAGAGTGAGAGGCCTTTATGTGAGAGATAGGAAGTGGGCAACTGTGCCCTGGAGGTAAATCAGGGAGGCAGAGAGATGGCATTACAGGTTATTTCAAGTGAGCTGGCATTAAAAAGCTTCTTGATGGAGCATTAGGAACCTCCCCACTTGGGCACAGTAAGTGCAGACTCGGGAGATCTTGCCAAGGCAGATATAAACCATGAGATCAGCCCCCTCAGTTCATCAGATCATTCCCCGCCCCATCTGTTTGGAAGTCTCTCACGAATTTAAAGGATGTGTTTTAAAACTATTTTTCAAGTCTGTTCCCAAAAGATTTTTTCTTTAGTGCTTGCTATTGTGCCTGTGTTACAGAGCCTGTCAACCCCTGCAGCACCCAGCTGTGCTGGCTGTAACCATAATTCACACAACCTGCCAAGTGCTGTTCTGCTTAATATGACAGATCCTTCCGTGAGCTGTGCTACAGCCAGCCCTGGTGAATGCGCTGGGAAGGATGGTGCCCATGTGAGTAAGATTTATGTTTGTTAGGGCTGTGGTGAATGAGTCTGCAAGCGCTGCCTTCCCCTTTCAAAAACTCATAAGATTTATCTTCCCGACACATCCTGAGTCTGTTTCTCCCTTTTTAAAAATAGCTATCCCCAGAAAACTTACAACGTCTCTCCACCTGCCCTCAGTGTGGCTTCTCTTTATCTCTTGCCCAAGTTGTCATCTCCTCTTGCAGTTCTTGTGGTGTTGCTCTTCCTGCTGCTCAGCTGGATGTGCAGACAGCCATAAAATGGAGTTTACAAGAACCATGATCTATGGGTGCTGTGCCATGGCACCACAGAGATCCTTGTTCATTCCTTACAATTGTCTGCATGCAGAACTGCGTGTAAGCAAGGGACAAGGACTGCAACTTCCCTGGTGGGAGCTTACAGAAATAAGAACACAGTTGGAAAAATATTGGAAAGAATAGTGTTGGAAAAATGCTCTGCCATTGCTGGACAAGCAGAGCCTGATTGCAATGAAAGAACTGGATGTGAAACATTCCTGGAAAAAGGGGTATATTCAATTGCACAACCACCTCTGGGTTACCTGTGGGTTGCAGGGTACGATCCTCTTTGTTAATTAATGGTTCACCTTCTTGCATATGTAAGAATACTGCCTTGCTCCACAGAAAGACTTCACATCAGGAAGGACTGTACACAGTCGGATACAACTGAGTGTATTTAAAGGTGTTGTTTTGACCCAAAGAAAGGAAATGTGTTTGAGAACACAGCTAGGAGTTGTTAAGTATTCAGATGAGGTCCAGTTGCCTGTCTTATATTCAGACAAGTTTGTAGGATAAATTCTTCAGATGTTTCAGTGATCTAGGAACATAAATCTCACAGCCAGGACATGGGATTTTTTTCTATTGTGAATATATAATAAATCACTGCTCAGTATGACCATGGATGATGGATCTGTTCCTTAAATAATAAATTCAGCGACCATGAAAGCCATCTGTTTTGCAGGTGTACACTCTAGTCTTAAAGAGTAATTTTAGAGAGTTTTTCAGCTTCTGCTGCTGCCATACAGCAGGGATGAATTTCTAGATCCATATTTTGTTGTTCTCTTTACTCCATCTGTCTTTGGGAAGGGTTAAGGCTGCTGGCCCAGGAAGACAGGCTGCTGGCCACTAGCACTGCTGGTTAACCAGCAGCAAACAAGAAGTGGCTGCTGGGTAGGAGGCAGAGGGATTGTGGGAGAGCCAGGGGTGAGGGGTCTGTGGATTTGAGAGCCTGTCTTGAGTGAGTCTTCCCTCATCAGCCTGAACTGACCTTTTAGTTGCTGGGGTAGACAATAAGGCTAAGAGCTTGTCCTTCTAGCTCTGATGACCAAAGAAAACTGACCTACTGATGGAGAAGACAAGTTGCTTGTTCTTTTCCTGATTTTCTCTTGTTTTCTCTTATTGGGTCCAGGCAGGCCACGATGTAATATAGAGGGTTGTGGCATTGGGAACCAATCCAGGAGTCTGAAGGGTCTTGAGGCTGTGGCCACTTTTGGGCTGGGCCAGAGACTGGCTAGTTAAGAGAAGGATCCAATACTCTTAGAAAGCAGAGGGACAACAGGCACTTGTAGGGTTTAAGAATTGGGTATACCACTCCACCTAAAAGGACCAATTGCCATCCTTGGTTTAGTAAATCACAAACTGAAAGGGTTGCATGCTAAATAAATGTAAGTTGGCTTAAAAATACTTAGGAAGAGAGAAGGGAAAATTCTCCAAGAGGGGAACAGCTAATTCTCTATGGTCACAGCTGGCTACATGGCACAGTGTATCCAGACAGATAATACTGCTGTGGAAGCACAGGATAATTACAGGGGAGTGGGTGGGGATGACAGTGCTTTGTTCCTCCCTTCCCCACAAATTTTTGGTCAACTCTAGGCAAGGCCAGGCAGTAGGAGCTGTTGGAGGCTGCTTTGGCAGCAGGTCCTCCTCCTTCCCGCTGGGCTCTGCGCCTGGCAGTGCTGGAGCAGCTGGGTGACACAGTGCAGCCTGGAGGTGCTGCACTCCCTGGGCTGTGCAGAGCTCCGGGCTCGAGCTTTGCAAAGACACGGGTTAGGTGGTGAATATTAGACACTGGGAGGGAGAGCAGCAGCATCCAAAGGCCCATCCATGCCCAGTGATTAAAGCTGGGTGGCAGAGATCTGCTCACCTTCACTCTGCATCTGCTGTGGAAGCAGGTGCTGCTCCTGGGCCATTTGGGGAGACCCTACCAAAAACAGAGCAGAGAAAGTATAATGCTGACGGAAGCTTGAGAAGCATTGGACAGATGGACAATTGTGAAACCAGAAAAGGTGTGTGTGTGGGGGTTTTGTGGGAGATTTAAGGGGTCCGTCAGCTTTTGGGAGATCATAGAGGTGAGAACTGTTTGGGGCTGGATGAAGGATTTTGATCTAATGTGGGGTGGGGGGAAAGGCAAGAGAATGCAGGTGGCAAAAGGGGAACTTACAGGGGGAAACAAAAGGATCTGAGGAAGAACCAGGAAGGAGGAGAGACTAAGATACACCAGAAAGGGAGACAAATCTTAAGGATAGGTAGGATGGGGCTAGGAAAAACACTTCCACAATGTGGGACAGCAGCGAAGGTAATCAAAGTGGGAAGGTACAGTGAAGAAGGAGGTACATTTTTCTCCTAGAAACAGTGTGTCTATCCTGCTGATCACTGACCAGTGCTGAGTGTGATGTGTAAACTACAGCTGCAAAAGCTGTTGTGACACCAGTTATGATGATGAAGCTTGTATATACATATAGTATCTGAGCTTTAGACTTGAATGTCTTTAGTGTTAGAGTTGAAAAAGTTGCTGACTTAGACTGCCTTGAAGGCTCTGATTTCCAAGTGGTACAGACAACTGTCTGTGCTCTGCAATTGCAGTTACACAACAGCAGCAGCCAGACAGCCTGCCAGGACATCAGGGCGGCCCTGCTCTCAGCTGCTTTGGGGTTTCTCAGGACACCAGGAAAGTGGTGCAGAAAACAAACTCATTGTACTTCTGTACATTCCAGGAGCTGGAGATGAGCTGTCTCAGGACAAATTTTACTCTTGTGTCACCTGAAAATGCCCTGTTCCAGGATACCTGATGCTTCTGCACAAACAAGCAGATGTACCCTCGGGAGTGTAATGCTGATACTCACTTGTGGCTAAGGCAGCATATGGTCCTTGTTTCCTCTTCTAGAATATCTTGGGATGGAGAGACATACTATGTCACAGCTTGCACGTGTCAGTAGTTAGTGTTGTAGAGTCCATTCAGCTGTTTGCGTGCTGGCGCAGTTTCCACAGTTCCTCCTTCTCCTTCTCCCCACTGCCTCCTTCTCTGGCCCAGAGACCAACAGGATTGCCTAACTTTTTAGAAGGCCAAAAGACACAATTGGAACATACAGCTGACTTGGGGGGAGAAGCAATTAAAACCACATAGAGTAATCTCTTACCAAGACTGCTGCCTGTGCTCACAGGACTGCAGGCATGCTCACTCTGCCTTTGCTAGACAGACATCTTTTCAAGGGACACTGATATTTCAGTGTTCGTGGAGATATTAGCCCATCATTTCTTCTGCATAATTCTGCCTGCCACTGTCTCAGGTATTGAAGTATTATCAGAATTGGATTTTGGCAACAAACTTTGCTCTGGGCCTTCAAATGCATTTTTGTGTAACTGGACAGGAGTGAACTGTCCCAGTGCTCATGCATGAACTCTTACAATGTGCAATGGGAATTGGTCAAGGTCTGTGTGAAATGGATGGGTACTGCTGATCCATCAAGGGAAGTGGTTTTACTTATGGAAATTTGGGGGGGACATAGCAGATATGGGGAAGAGTGGGTGAGATCTGGGTGATGGTGTGTTCAGTATTTTGTAAAAAAACCAAAAAACAGGATCCAATGTAATTTCTCTGTGAGAAGGATGAGGAAGGATGTGGCTGAATAGTGTAATTTTCAATCCTTTTAAATTTTGACACTTACTTATTTGTTCTCTAAATACTTTGATCTCCCCAGCACCCACTTGTCTGCAGATGAAGCTGATAATAATTCCAAGCTCTTTCCTAGCATTCTTTCTTATTCTGCAGTCCTGAAGGAAATTCAACCTTACTCTCCATAAATAACCTTTCTCATTCCCCTAGCTGTCTCCTAGTTGTCTTCTGACCTCTCCCTTACTGACTCTGTACTGACCTTGCACTTCCCCCACAGCCCTAATCTGCCACTGTCTACACTCCTAGTCTTCCTCTGCTATTTTGCATGCTTTTTTTTTTTTTTAAATAACAGGGCCCACCATTTCCTGAACTGCACTTCAGCAGAAAGCTTGAACAAGGCCCTTTATCCCCACAGTTCATAAATGTAGTGACAATTTACTACCATTGGCAATGATTTTGATATTTTCACCCCTCCTCTCTGATTCTAGGCTCTGGGTGCATCTAAACTTTCAACTGTATTTTTCTATTGGCAATGAAACCCAGCACCACTGTTTTCAGATTGCAGAGAAACAAGACAATTCCAGGGCCAGTGTCTTGTTCAAAGCAATTTTTGTCTCTAGTTGAATTTTTATCAGTGTCACAATAACTCCAGTGATTTCACAATGGCTTTTATTAAACTGCTAAGGGATTATTCAGGTTCATCCTTCCATTCAAGGCAGTGTGAGTTCTCATCTGAAAATCTAGCAAATGGAGACATTTTTGGTTTGGTTTGGGTTTTTTTTTCATAAAGTTAGGCTGTAGAAATAATCAATAATAACCTGCCAATGGAGAGTCATGGAAAAACTTTTAAAAAGAGCAAAGTGGTCATGCACATCATATCTGATGTAAATTTTCTTGTTTTGTCATGCTGTTACCAAACAAAGCATTTGCCCCTCCCCCCAGTATTTGTCTGTTATTTGCATAAATTTTTGTAATAACTGAGTGGGAATTTGTTTGCCTTCAAACTGGAAAGCAGAGATTTTTCCAATATTGATTTTGTTTTTAAAAGATGCCATGAATTGTACATTTCATCGCTATGTACCTGCAAACCAGACCCATTTATTTTACAAAGTAGAAAGCTTAACTCTAGGTGTCAGCACTGCAAACTGAATGTGAAGTTTTGCTGTCTCTGACTCCTCCAGTGCCACCAGAAATAAAGTGCAATAGCAGTTTTGCTGACAGATCCATTAAGGCTGAGGAAGGGAGCCCACACTTATGGTTAATGGCACAAGGAGGAATCGTAGCATTCTCTTCTTACACAGTCTTTTTCTAGCTGCGCTTAAGTGTATTCTTATTAATGGGATCTAGTAAATAATGTTTAACGTAAAGGAAAGAATGAGGACGAGATCCATCTCCAAACAGTGCACACTGTTTCAAATGGGTATGTTAAGCCTTTCCCTTCATTTATTGTTAAACACTTATATTAAGTGGGTGTCCAAAGTGATGAAAGGGCACAGGAAGCTGACTTCTTTTTCTGGTTGTAACAGGCTGTACAGATCAGCTAAATTAATGGGGTGGATGAAGTTTATGTGACTATTGCTTACACTCAAAACTGCACAGTAGCAGAAACATCGGGGAAGGAAAGACTTGATTTTCCAGCCTTTAATGCTAGCAATTATGAGAAGTAAATAAAAGCATTTCTGCATTGCAAGTACTGTGGTTATCCTGAAAAACCACATTTCTCAAAAGCACTGACTTTTGGCTTTGCATCTCTCAACCTTACTAGGTGCTCTCATCTGGATCAAGTGATGCTGTTGCATATATGAATGAAGAGCTGCTTCTTGCTAGTCTTGTTGTCTGTAGTCATCACTTATCTGCATGTTTTGCTTTTAATTATGACCTGATGGCATTTGTCATGTAGTTAGGGCACTGTTTAAAGTCTGGCTGTTCTGAATGCACAAAAGTGCTCCTGCTGTACTGGATTTTTCTGAAACACACTGATTCTGCTCAGGGGAGCACAGAAGTGTTTATGGTACAAAACTGGAGTACTTTAAAGTTTCATCCTGTAATACATAATTTCGCCCTCTTTAAGATGCTGAAGCTTATTGGTAACAGTCATGTCTCTGATATTTGGTTTTCACCATGCTCCTAAATCTAATGTTTGGTTGGGCCTTCCCTAAGCTGCTGTTGCCTCTGAGCTGTTCCTCAGCTAGTGGAAACAGACAGGACCTTGGAGAAGCACCTCTGTGAGCCATTAAGCATGAAGGTAGCAGAAGCTACAAATGATATAGTGAAAAAAGTGAAAGGCGCGTGAAGATCCAATTGGGTTATGTGTGGTCTGTGGTAGGGTATGGTGCTGCATGTCAGTTGTTGAAGCTGGGCTGCACTTGAGCTGGTACTTCTGGAACACAAATTGTCTATGGCAGTGACTTGTCTTGCCCTAGGCATGATGTTTGAAGGGCTTTAAATACTGCGTTTTCTCTCCTGAAGTAGGTACAGACATCTAGTCTCTCAACACACCTATATGATAAGGAAGCACAGTACTTCCATACGACAGAAAAGGTTTATTTTACATACATATTCCGGGAAAAGTCTGCCTGCAGTTGATTTCCCAAGCCCCGGGGCCTGGCTCCACCCATAGCACCATCTTCCCTTTTCACAGGCTTTGCTTTCAAAAATATTTTCAAAGAAATTGGCATGGGCAGAGTCGAAGAGGAAAACGATGGGAAGCAACAACCGAGTCCGTCGTCCGGTTGCTGAAGGAGGGCACCCGGCGTGTCGCGGGGCTCGCCGGCTCCCGGAGGCGGCTGCCCGGGGCACCCCCGAGCCCTGAGCGGTGCGGGCCGCGCTGCGGTGCGGGGTGCGAGCGGCGTGCGGAGCCGCGGGCTCGGGCGGGGCTGGCGCGGCATTGGCCGCGGCCGCTGATCTGCATTGACGCCAGCGCGGGCCGGAGGTCAGCGCCGCCGGGCGCTGCATTGGCTCGGCCGGCAGCGGGGCAGCGCGGGGGGAGCCGCGGGCCGGGGCGGGCCGGGCCGGGCGGGGCGGCGGAGGGGCCGCGGCCGCCGCCGCCGCCGAGGAACATCAATAATAACAAGGTGAGCGCGGCGCGAGGGACGGCGGCTGCGGGGAGCCAGGCATTTCCCTGCTGAGGGATGCAGACACCACGGCCCCGGGAACCAGAGCTCTCGCCGCTGCAGCCCGTGCCGCCGGGATGGGACGCTAGGATCGTTTTCCTTCTACTTCTCGCTCTTTTTAATTTTTCTCGCCCTTTTTTCCCCACGATTTTTGATTTTTCCACTCTCGCCGTCTCGCATCACTTCTCTGCCCAACAAACCAACCGCATCATGGAGGCCCTTTGATGCGTCCGCCCGCCGCGCCGGCTGCCCCGCGGCTGAGGGAAGCCCTCCGGGCCGTGCCCGACTCCCTGAGGGGCTCCCCGCGGCCCGGCCCGCCCCTGCCCCGCGCCGCTCAGCCGGGATGCCGCTGCGGCGGCCCGAGAGCCCCGCTGCCGCCTGACGGGGGGCTCTTCCTTCCTTCCGACGACGGGAACCTGAATGTCACCCCCGCGGCGGCCGCCCGCCCGCCCGCGACCGAGGCGGCGCGGGACGAGCCCAGCGCGGCGTGAGGAGCGCAGCCGGCTCCCCGGGGCGGCCGGGCGCCTTTCGGTCCTCGCTGTCATTTTTTAATAAATCGTTGATTTTTTTTTTTTTTTTAAATTTTTGGGCCCCAAAGCACACCCCAAAGCGCACCCCCGGCACAGCGCAGCGCCGAGCGGGACCGCGAGGAGTGAGCGCGGCTCGGCGGGAGCGCGGACGCGGAGGTGGGGAGCGTCCCCGGCCCGGCCCCGGGTTAATCGGTAACGCGGAGCAAGCCCGGGTGGACAATGCGCCGTGCTCCGGGCTCAGGGGAGGAGATGGTGCCGTGCCCCCGGCTGCTCTGAGCGCCGAGCCGACGCCGGGGTGTCTGTGGTTTGGGGCTTGGGGGTTTTTTGTTATTTTTGCTTTTGCTTTTTCCTTTTTCCCCCTCTTTTTTTTTTCGTCCGTTTTTCCCAGAAGGAAAGAAAACCTTACCAAGATTCTCAGATGTCTTAGACAAATTAATAATAATCTGTGAAAATACGAAGTCGACCGGTTCTTGACTTCCCCCTTCCCTCCCCTCCAGCTCCCCAGTCCACTGCTGAGATTGAGCTAAAAGGACCTGTTTCCTGGAGGACGAGGAGAACAGACACGTTTCTGGTGGTGTAGAAGGGACCGATGGCAATGCTTCAGAGTGTAGCGGAGACACAGGAGAGAGATTCAACCTGTTAACAGAAAAATTAAGCAGGGGGAAAATATCAACGGGAAGGAAAGATATATATACATATATATATGTATATACACACGTATATATATACAAATTAGAAGTATTCCCCAGGTGGCCACAAAGCATGGGCTGTGTTCCAAGCACCAACCTCTCTGACAGCAGAGTGATCTGTCACAGTAGCAATGAGTCTGAGGAGTACAATTTCCCTCACCAGACCAACACAACCATGTCTCAACAGCAGCAAGGCAACCCCGTCCCAGGATTATTCATTAAATGCTACAACACATCCACTTATGAGGCGAGGACTAATTCCTCTAAGAAAGACAAGAGGGAGAACAGCCAGAGCATGGAGGCAGAGGCCCAGACCGGCAGATCCAGTGTTAAGGTAAAAAGGGTGCTAAACACGAGCACTGTTTCTCTCAGAACAGGAGTTGGCTGTAGCTGTTGAGCCCAAGGAGTCTCCCTGCCGTCGTGGGGGAGCTTTTCCTGGCCTGGGCTATTACTTTCGTTTATAAACTAATCAGTGTCTTGGCGACTTTGTAGAGGTACCCGAGCCTCGTTCTTCATTCCACAAAATGAGTTTTCCGAATTCTGGGGCGGAGAGGGATACTAATTGTCCCCGTGGATCGCTCGAGCCGGGGGCACGGGTCTTGCTGCTGAACCTGGGGGGCTCCTCCGGCCGTGGGGCTGCGGCGTGCCTGGCTGTACCGAGCAGTGTTGGTGCTGGGTCGTCCCGCGTGGCTGTTTGTGTTTGTCCCCTTTGGAAACGGGCAGAGCGCGGGCTGGAGCGATCTGCGAGCTGGGCTGATCACTTCGCATACCTCTGCCATTCGGAAAGTTGAAGGGAGAGCGGCAGCGTGTTTTGCTCTGGGTTCTGATTTACCTTAACAACTTGTTGACCTTGTCTGTTGCTGCATATAGGGTATTTTTTTGAGCTTTTTTTCCATGTGTTAGCGCCCATACTTGTGATTAGAGGCACAACAAAACTGTATGAAGTCGACTGACACGTCCTGAAAAAAAAAATTGTAATTTGTGATTATTTTCTTGGAAGTGAGACAGTTAGTGGTGTGGAGTGCTTGCTTGTCTGTTTGCATTTTATCGATGGACTGTTTGTCTATGGGTTGAACTTTAGCTCCTGATGTTATAGGTTTAGATTGTATCTTTGGTTTTATTGGGAAACTGTTTTTATTTTGGAAAAATAAGTAGTTGCAAATGTAAGAAAAATCACATCGTAGCAGCCCTGGGGATATTATATAACATGGCTGATCTGGTTGCTGTGATAAGAACTGAGATACACATGCTGTAAATATAAGATACAGGCTTGAGATGCAAGTGAGATCTAGCTGAATGTCAAGTGTTTTGCAGACTAACAGAAACTCTGATGATTTGTTGTTTTCTTAGGGTTTTATTTGCTTATTAAGACGACTTCTAGGGTATTGACCTGGAATAATTTACTTAAGTTATGTGGGTGATTTTCTTCGATTGTTTTCTTTCAGCTTTAGTAATCTTTGTTCATCATTTAGTAAGTCTCATGGTTTAAAAAAAGTCTAGAAAATTAGCAGACACTTTTTAAGTAGTGAGCTGGGGGAGGAATTAGCAATACTTAAGACAGAACATGAAGCTGAATGGTGGTGTACTAAACTAAATTTTTGTGTTAACAACACTGTACAGGAAATGAACTTTACGGCCCTGTTCACACGCGATAGACATGCTCACGGCATATTTAACACAGCAACCACACTGAGGAAGCTTAAGTTGTCATCAGAGTCCTGATAATTGTTTTGCTAGCTGAATTTTTAATAGTGATTATAATTGCATGTTACAAAACCTAAATCAAAAATAGTCTTAAAATTTTTGTTCTGTGAATTTTTCTTCTGTGTGATTGTTTAAGGGGAAAAATCCCTTAAACCTGTTTCCAGCAGTATGTGTGGGAAGCAGTCTTATTTTGTTTAATTTCACCTTCAAGAACTTAGTACAGATTCTTGTTTCAGGTTTGGGTAATTCAGCCAGACACTACAGGTTGCTGTTGGTTGGTATGCATGCTGTCATCTCATTGACAGTCACTCAGATTTTTATCACTCAATCACATTTTCTGCCCTTGTCATCACTCTTTAGCACAGTTCTGTGAAAGATAGGTTTTGAGAAATCAGAGTGGAGCTCTGTTTGTGATCAGTTGAATACCAAATCTGTTGGACACAGCACATCTACATTATTTTCACATGCAAAATCCTGTAATAGTGTTTAGAGCTGTCAGGAAGCATGGTATTTCGCTCTCCGCTTTTATCATTAGTGTGTGTAGTATGATCAGATTTGCAGTTCTTAGAGTGCTGGATAACTGTGCTGTCTCAGAGTTTGTGCTGGAGTGAGGGATCATCGAGAGCATTTTTCACAGTACGTTGAAGTTGTTTGGAAAGAAAAAAAGTGTGAGAAAATAGAAATCAATGTGCAGGAGCCTAAAACTCCTGAAGGCAGAAGGAGCATTGGGCAGGATGTTGTGCTGTTTTGTAATTAAAAGAATTTTTGATTTGAGGAAGACCTACAAGATTTAGGGTGCTACTAAGAACCATTGCTATATCTCAGTGTGTAGTACACCCTTTATGGCCCCAGGGAGTCCTTCACACAAACACGAAATGCTACAAACCTTGTGTGCTTTGAGCAGCGGTGGTGTCTCCCACAATTTGTGTCAATTGCTGGTAACATGCCTGAATGACATTTTCACTTGGTTTTGGGTCACTTTAATTTAAATTGTTGTATATTCTCAGATTAAAGCCAACAGAATGCTGTGTTAGAGCTAAGAACAAAACTTGGCCTGTGTGTAAATCTCATATTTTCACTCTGGCTCGCATTAGCGTTAAGTTTATTAAAACATGTATAATGCATAGAGCAATAATTTTTATTGAATCTGTTGGCTAGCTATAATGCACATTTTTCAAGTGAGAAAAGGTAATAATAAGAAAAAAGCCCCATGTTAATTGGAAAATGGCATTATATCTGTTGCTAATTAACCCCCAATTTACTCTGGTTTTGTGTTCATGTCTTGTTATATCTTTCTCCTGGCCAAACAGCAGAGGATCATTTTCTGGATGAGTGGTGTGAGCTTACTATATTTTGTGATTTGCATCAATTTATAAACTGTAGATAAAAAAGTTACGTGTTCTTTCCAAGTATGGGAAACCCTGTATTAATCCACCTAAGTTTGTGGAATAATCCTGAAAGTGTGTGTGTGCAGAGGTAAATGCCGTAATACCTATTTTTGTTATTTATGAATATGGTGACAGTATGTGGGAAATGGAAAACCCTTCTTAGGTTATGGCACCTGTATCTCCCTCCTTAATTTGTATTTTCCTATGCAGCTTTTATTTGAAAATTATGAGCATCTTGCAATAAGTGCCATATTTAAACAGTGAACCCACCATAAAACTCCTCCCTTAATTTTCAGTGTATCTACTCTGCAGATTAAACCCTCTACTAGTGAAAGATGAGCAGGACTTGGGTGCAGGGACTGGGATTTGATTATCCAGTGCTACATAAAGAATATCAAATTACACTTACCCAGTACTGTTGCAAAGAAGAGTTTCCCTGACTGTTGTTTTAACTCTCAAAATCTCAATAGCATGAACTCAAAATTGTGATAGTTTGTCTTTTTAATATATATTAGTTATGCTTTTCAGATATTTTTGTTGTTGAATTTGTGGTAAAGGTATTTGGGTTTATAGAAACCTGCTTAAACACTGTTAGAATAATAACTGTTTAATCTATAACATAAGTGGAGTAAATGCTGAAAGGCATAAGGACTTCATGGGCATTTATTTAAATTGGCTTGGATATTCATAATCGTATGCTATCCCAACATCCTGTGTGTGTGTGGCTCTTCTCCAGTGCATTAATATACACTGTAGCACCTTGGTTTTGCTCTGTCATTCTTTTACGTATGTATGATTTCCGTCCTCTTTTCTTGTGTAACTCTCCCTGTTGGGTACATTTAATACAGAAACACATGCATTTGGGTGCAAGGGGATCAGAGAGCAAATCCAAACTTCCTTCGTTTTAAATTAAAATTACTCTTCAGCCAGAAGGACAAAATATGAAATAGTCTTTTGATTTATCAGCTGATGTGGCACAGCCAGTTTAAATCCATCCCCCTACAGCCAGTAAGTTTTCTGCATTCAAACCCTGAAACTGTCTGTGAATTTTGCAGTCACTGCAAGCCAGTGTTGCATAATTCTGCATAGGCTGTATGCTATATGGTACCTGCAGTGCTGAAGTGGATCTCATTTCAGCAGTTAACAGCACGTTATTTAGTCCATTAAGCTGTCTGCTCTTTTCCTCCCTGTCTGGCAATTCCTTTCCCTTGGAACACATGAGCACTGCCTCCCTTTGATACTCCCACACTTTCTGTCCATGCTTCCACTGAGGCCATCCAGCCTCTCTTGAATCCTCCCTGTTCCCACTGAAACTGTCCTCAATCATTTCCCCGACAAACCTCCCATCACCATTTCCCTCCCACCTCCACTGATGTCAACTCTCCTGTACAGAGATTCCTTGCTTCCACTGAGAGGATCCTTCCCACGCTGAGATACATGAACTTTTCTCAGTCATTAGGGCTCCAGACTTTCAGAGTGATACTTTTTATGCTGTTGTTCTAAGGCATGAGCCCTTTCTCCAGGGGTGGGAGTCTAACGTTTAAATTGTACAAAGCAAAGTGGTGTAGTAACATGTGAACTGGGCTCATATTTAAGTCTAATTTTTATCTTTTTAAATTTCCTGCTGTTTGTTATGTAAATTGGGAAAAAAGGCCAAACTATAAATCACTCACAGTGTATAGATGGCTACACCACTAATACAGCATAAGCCGTGCTTTCAATTTTTATAGCATTATTACTGATACTTCTTTTTGTCATGCAAACCAACTCATGCAAAATGTGTCACTGCATCTGAGGGCAATTCCTTGTGTGACTGAGATGAGCATGGTTAGACCCTGAATTTTTGCGGTATTTACTGTTGCTTCAAACTTCACTGAAACTCCTTTCAGCTGTAAATTCTTCTGTCCTTTTCCTTTGTTCACTCCTGCTGTCTGAGTTTGCTTTTTGTCTCTTCCCTGGCCATTTAATGTAGTTAAGTACTAAGGTTTTCCTTTTCTGCCACCTGAATCTGTCCATAGAGGAAATATTAAAACCAAGCCTTTATTTCTGCAGTTCTAGCTATTTTTCTTACTGTGTTGTACCTTTTGTATTCTTAATTGTATGGCTCAGATTGAAGTATAAGTACATCCACAGAGAGAAATTTTCTAGTTGTAGAATGTACTTACAAGCCAGGGAGAATAATGAGAGATGATGTACTAATGAGTTTCTACTATTCCAAATATTACATGTGGTGTGAAATTCCAATGAACTTACCAGCTTTGCTGTGCTATTTAAGGTGCCAGAAATTCAGATTTTACATCCAAAAAGTGAAGTTTAACTACAAAATTAAAAATATCAAATGGTTACACCTGCTTGCAAATACTTCTCATTCAATGAACTGTAGATTAGAAGATGCTAACAATCTATGTGACAATGAAGAATGTCTTATTAAGAAAGTTGTGCATGGTTCATTTAAAACTAAGAAAAAGTACTGTTGGAAACTGTTTTGCTTTCCATTTTGTATGCTTAAATATTTGTTCCTCATGTACAAGTAAATGTCCACGTCAAGAAAGGGAGAGGTATTTGAATGAGAATTATTTTTAACATCCATTGAATTGTTACATCCAGCAGTCGCCACTACCAACAGTGATAAATTGCTGTTTTGTTTTAGTTATTATATGAACGTTTGTTCACCTCTCTTGGCTGTCACATTGAGAAAGGACTCCAGAATTGGGTTACTTAAGCAATAGTAACAATACACTGAAAATATTCCACTTTTTGAGCAGTTGGAATGTCAGCAGACTTTCAGATGGGTCATCAAAAAGGAAATAAATATTTCAAGATACAGACAGCTAGAGCTTTTATTAGCTCTGAGCAAAAAGTGAAAGAAACTTAAAGCAAATACGATAACGAGCAGACTGGCCTCAAGGTGAAATAGTTTCAATACAAGATTTACGTAAGTTGTCATTTTATCAGGGGGCCACAGAAGCACCTGCATACGTAGGAGAACAATTTAGCATTGTGTTCTATTTTGGTGGTGTGTATGGATAGAATGTAAACTGTAAACTGCTTTACCAGCCATGGATGGATTTAAAACATTGTTAGCAATGTTTCCAAGGTTGTACACAGAACGTGATTTCATGTCCCAAGCTCAGTTTTCCATGTGAATTGCAGTGTTTTATGTATCAGACCCATTCATCCAGTGGAGGTTCAGTAGGAATTTGCTTGGTCCTTTGACATTCTACACATTGCTATCTGTTCTTTGGATAAAATAATTAGGTATCATCATTTAATTATAATTTAAATTGGCACAGGATGACAAGATACAAATTGAATAGCTTTAATGTGCATGACATAGTTTTATTGCCCAGAGTCAGATTTTTAAGTTTTCAAAGGCATCAAGAAAATGATGTTAAAGTCCTCTGCTTTGCATAAGGATTTCAGCATCCAGCCCCTTTTAGGTTCTTTCTCGATACCCCTTTTAGGGCCAAAATGTAATAAATGATGATGTTACACATGCTGTGAAATTAAATAGCAAAGTCTCTAATTTGTGCATTCTTCCAGACCATTCTCTTTTTCTATGGGTTGTACTGCTGGCCTCAAATCAAACTCCCAGGCCCTTTTCTTCTCTTTCTTGTAAAATCTGTAACTCTGTCACTGTACATAAAGTAAAAAGGCTTAGCATTCTGTAAGCCAGTTCCCACATGTATGGCTTTGTTCCAGGAGAAAGGAAGAGAGCTAGAACCTGCTTTTTGACATGGAAATGTGTTGACATAAATTAGGTTATATCTGTTCTGAATGTGGTAGACAAGGTAATTTGAGATGGGTTTTGATAGTGTTTTAAATGTTCAAAGGTAGTCTGCAGATATATGTAGAGAGTTAATGTCCTTGCATAGCAGAAGAACTTGGAATGAAAAAGGAATATTCAAGATTTAAAAGCAGTTTTGGGAATAAAATGTTGCTCATGAAAAGGACTAGTTCCAGCATGAGTGACTCAGATTAGGATTCCCATTCTTGCTTGGAGTGGGAGGAAATGTGGCTTTTGGTTCTGTCACTTTGTTACATGATAGACAATTTTTGAGCACTAGACCCCGAGAAACTGGGATAACTTATTTTTGTTGATGTAAAGAAAAATCTCTTTGTTGGCCAGATGGGTCTTTCATTTCTGAGTGAACTAAATTGATACTATTTCAAGGATTTTTTTTTAAGTCAGGATATATATATATTAAACAGTTTGTTAAATAATATTTGAACAGATTTAAGATGTGTCTTTCTCTGTTGGAAATGAAAATTCACTTTTTTTGCAGAAGGAGAATTATTTTGCATGTTCATTTGAAAGTTGCATGGGAAACCAAACATTTTATATGCCATTTTAAAGGAAGATGCACTTTGCTTTATAAATCAAACATTTTATGTAGTGACATGAACGGATTACTGATCTTGTTACGGGGAAAACGGTAACATTGAAATCTTTTCATTGTGTTTTAGATTTCCCAGTTTCCTAAGTAAATCCATACAAAGAAAACACAGAATCACTGGACAAATATGAAAGAATGGCATCCTCTCCTTCCCATTGTTTTCATTTTGAGTTAGCAGTGACCTTTAGCTCCCCACTGGGATGCGGTGGAAACTTCACGAGGCCCCATCTTACTCGCCACTAAAAGACAACTTATTTTTAAAGTTACACATTTACTATCCTGTTCTGTCTTTGAGACTGAGGTTCTGTTATCTCTATCAAAATGTAATCAGGAAAACAACCTCAGTAAGTGATCAGCAAAGTAAACCTTCTTTGTAAGAATCTTGTTTGGAAAAAACCTGTGCTAATTTGTTAATTAAAGCGCAACAAAAGAACATTGAATGCAATATTCCTGTATTTAGGAGTAGCTACACTTTTGCATCATAAGGAAGGTGTTCCTCATTCACACTGAGTTATCAGGGTTGCAGCTCTTCTGACACTGAGGTGTAGAAGTCTGTTTACAGCAGTGGTTTTAATTCCAGGTTTAAATGCATGAACACATCTGTGGGAGATGTAGGTAGGTCAAGATCAGCACTGAGCTGAGATGACTAGTTTGCAGATTTGTATTCTTTTTGGAATACTGTCTCCTCTTCCTTCCAGTTTTTTTTTTTTTCTTCCTTCATAACTTTTCATAAGTTTGGTGAGAAATTCCGCAAATGGTTGAGGACAGCCACACCTATTACTCTGGTAACTTGAAGCAGAAGTGATGTGTCCTCCACACAGTTTAACTGCCTGGTAAAAATTGCACTTTTCCATGAGCTGTAACTCAAAGATAAATATTTCAGCATAGGATGAGTATCAGAATGCACATCTATAAATACTGGAATCCAGAGCTTGTACTGAAGTGTACAAATTTACTGGGATTGCTGGCAAGATACCTGCGTTTTATTTGTCAAACCAAAGGAAAGTATTATTTTCAAATACCAAAGAGATTTATTGGTGGGCCAAATTCTTACTAAAATTACAGTCTTTCAACCCTGCTAAGATCAGTGGGCTCAAGGGTTTTTGCTGTGGCTTTAGGTAGAGTAACTTCGACAGTGGTGACTGTCAAAGATAAAATTTGAATTTCTAAGTATTCAAAAGGATTTTTTCCCCTACATATTTGCACCTGTGTAGTTCTTCACTCGCTGGAGTGAAGGATCATTCTGTAAGCAGTGATGCAGCGGCAATCCAGATTTCCCCTGGTTGGTGTGTGGCTGCCTGGCCAACTTGCTGTGTGTTTCCACTTGAATGCCTGATCTCAATGATGTGTCATGCAGGATCAGGGCCACCATGTACCCAGGAGCACAAGAGCTGCACTCAGACCAAGCTGTGTCCATGTGTGCAGTGCTTTGTCTCCAAAGCCGTCAGCAGAGCGTGCTTTGGACAAAGATGCAAGGGATCTATTTAAAGGTACAAAACTGAGAAGGGTTCTTCATGTTCCTCTTCTGGCTTTAGTCTGAACATACTGGTTTACTTTTCATTTTTCACCATTTTGGCACGTAATATGATAACCGATATTTTAGTTTTATGTCCTTAAAACTTGGTTGACAAGTACAATAAAAAATTGGGCTCTTGAGTGGGATCTGCGAATGGAGGATTAATTTCCAAACCAGTGTTAGCACATACTTATCGCTGCAACACCACCGGTGTGAATGGCTGATGTATTTGTTTCTGCAGATACTGTTGCAGGGACCAAGAACAACCTATAAAAGAGTTTAAAAGAAAGCAGGGGACATGAATATGGGTTTATGGGGGCATATATCTGGGACTAAATATGGATTTGCATTTTAAAGAGGACTTCATGACCAGGGTAGCTAGTTCTTTTCATACCTAAGGGAGAATGTCCTGCAGATGTAAAAACCTGAGGGTAAAATGGATATTTTAGAGGAATGAAACATATCAAAACTAGGCAAAGGGGGTTTTGCAAACCCAAACAGCCTTTGTTTTGTTAACAAAAGGTAAGTCCTGTGAACTCAGACACTGTTTCATGCTTCCATTGATGCTGCTGGAACTTCTATTTTACTTAGTATTTGGGGTATTCTTCTTTGGTAGGAACAGATCTGCAGAATTTTGGATGAAAGGGCTGTTCTGCTTGTACTGTCAATTACTGATGTTATCACACGTCCTCTGTTCTGGAGGTGCTGATCTTGTTCCTTGCTGTGCAATGCCATGGAGCTGAGATCTGTCATGAGAGCAGTCAGGTCAAATTCTGTGGCAGTGCTGTCACTCACAGCCCCTAAGCCTACCAGTGACACTTCTTCCCTCAGCAAATAATCTCACACTGTGCCTTTTCTGAAGTATGGAATGTTTTACTTTGGGGCAGCTGCTTACTTTTTAGGAGGGATTTATGTTTTCTGAAATACTATTGCAAGTTACTGATCTTTAAAATGAATGTATTAGAGCAGTAGCTTGTTGGGAACCAAGTTTTATCCAAAAAGCAGTTGCCTCTAGCTGTGGTACCCAGTAGGAAAAGCCAGATTCTTGGAGGTTAGAGAGATTTAGTTTTTACGATCTGTGTTCATCCCAACAAATACTCATTGAACTAATGAAGCTGCTCAGTGAGGAAGCTGACCCATCCCTCTCCCTCTTGGCTTTGGTGAGAAGGGCAGAGGTAGTGTCTGTCTGTCCCTGAAGGACAGGTAGTAGTGGCAGCCTCCTGGTTTGGTAGCAGATAATAAAATAATTTTTTTTTATTTTATAAATTGGGCATTATTTTATAAATTGGACATTCTGTACTGTTGGTACCAAGAGCTAAATATTGATGTATCAGCTTATGATAGTTTTCTGACAATCATAATTCTTCTGTCACTGTTTCTAGGTTGGAAGGTTTTTTTTCCCAACACAGTTGGAAGATTTTTTTCTTGTTTGTATCAGTGTAGAGCTTTAGAGTTGGAGTGGGAGTGGGGCAGAGAGAGCAAGCCTTGCCCGTGGTCGGTGGGAGCTGTGGGAAGTCGAGAGCCTTGTCACATCCTCAGACTTAGCCTCTGGTCACAGTGTGACCATGGGAACATTGCCAAGCACCAAATTTTTAGGGAAGTGTGACTGAAGTTCACAATTTCTGAAAATCTAAGCTGTCTTATGAATCACTTACAGTGAGATTTGTAGCTGGACTATCAAAAAAAGCAAGCAGAAATTGCAATCTCTTATTTTTCCAATTAAACTAAAAGCAACTTCTTTTTGGAGGTTACATAGCTCTGAAGTTTTCTGCTAACTTTATCTTGGCTGTTCTGATTGCTAAGAGCTGTTACAAGGCTCTCTTGTGCTCTTTGGGCAATATAAACTCTCCTCTGCTGTGCTCTGCTAAGTTTGTGGGACACTGTTCATGGGGTAGTTTTTGCTTTGTGGGGTAGCCTTGTTTGGTTGTTGTACAAAGTCTAAGCAAACCAGAGAATTTCAAGGACTGTGGCAATGAAATAGACCTGGTGCAGGATCAGGGAAGGGCAATCTTTCCCTCCATTTCTTCTGAGAGCCTTTGAGCTGTGCTAGGAAGTGCAGGCTGTGAGTGTTAAGAGGTAGCTGTGATTTTCACCCTTTTATTGGGTGCACAGGATTTACATGGGTTAGGATGTGCCTCCCTGATACGGTGCACTGCTCTGTCAGTCCTTCTGAAATTAAACCAAGACCAGAGGCCAGTGTAGAGTGTAAGTGGTGCAGTCTGGCACTTGGCTCAGATGTCTCTATCAGGTATGGTTTAGTTGCAGAAGTCACAGTTGTCTCCACAGGGATGTTCACCTAGTTATGGAAAAGTGTTTTGTCCTAAAAAGTTGAGAAACCTCATAAATTCTCCCATCATCAGTTTAAACAAGGACATGGTCTTCCTCAGTCTGTTGTTTTCTCAAGTGTGTGTTTAGCAGGGAGGCCATGTAGTCTCTTGCCCTTTCTCCACGGATGACCTGACAAGAGGAACGATCAACCCTCTTCGGGAAACCTGATACTTTGGTCAATGGTCCCTTACATTTTTTCCCCAGCTGACTGGCATTCCAGCTGACTGATCAGAGAAGTACCTGGCTGCATCCACTTGTTAGGATTTGCTGTGCCAGGGCTGTTCCATTGCAGGACAAAGGTACCAAGGAAGTGCGTTGTGTTGAGCACACCTGAGAGCCGAGCGGCACTTTCCTGGCTGTGGCCAATCACTTGGGCTACTTTGGGATCTGGTTTCCACTTACCCCTGTAACACTACACTCAGTAAATACTCACCTGAAATATTACCTGGGAATCATTAAATGCTTGTCTGCTATTACTTCCTGCCACTTTGTAAGAGGTGCAAGGATTTGTATAGTACCTCAATTGTTTTTTTCTTCTTTTTTCCCCTCCATTTTGCAGAGAGAGGGATGTGGGTGAAGGGCTTGGCATTCTTTTTGTCATGGCAGCAAGACAGCAGGTAGAATTTCTCAGATATTCTTCTAAAGGAGGCTCCTTTAGCCCATCCTAAATAGTTTAATGGTTTTTTAAGGCAAACCAATGCAACAGTCATATAGAGCAAAAAGCATGACAGAGGATTGCCAGGATAAAGGGATTATTGCTTACAGCACTGCCCCTGTGCTTTTGCTGGGTGCTGCAAGAAGTCTTCATATCCTTAGGAGTCTGAGTTAGGTTTGGGAAACCTTGACTCCTGTACTGAGGAATGATCTGAGGCCAGCACTAGTAATTTGTTTAAACACAGGTTCTTAAACACAGATTAATTGATTACTATAACTGCAGATACTTTTGTTTTATAACAGACATGAGCAGACTGTCCAAGGGCTATGTAGACATGTACAGGATGTTTGCCAATTAGCCTGTGGTTAATTTAAGTAGAATACAACCTCCTGACTTAGTAAACCCTCACCTGTGGCAGCTCAGCCACAGCCACTTGTCCTCAGCCCAGCACCACTCTCAGCCCATGTAAAACAGCATTGCCTTTAACATGCAGAGTTTATCTGTGGTGATGTGCATCACTCTACTGCAGAGCAGAGTATTTTCAGTATCACTTAGAGGAGGCCTGAACTGGTTTTAGAAGAAGCAGGAGTTCAGTAATAAATCTGATCTCTTGAAACATGAGTTGGAAGTTGTAGCTCCTGTCAGCAGGTTCACTATGATGTATTGTGGAGCCTTGGCTGCAAAGAAGCTGTAGCCTGCAGTTAATGAGCTGTTCAAAGTAGCTGTGAAATTGTCAACTTAATTAAGCCAAGTTTAGTTAACAGTCATCTTTTAAAGATTTTCTGTGAAGAAGCAGGCACTGGAGCTGCCCAGCTATGCACTGTAGGAAAGTGCTGTGTGCTTTTCTGAACTGAGAAATTAAGAGCTCATGTGGTAAGAGAGAGTGCTATTTTGCAAAGTGTTTAAAGAAAGCCCCTGGCTGTCCCAGCATGTTAGAGAGCTTCAGAGTTATTTTGATTTTTAGACATTTAAAAAGCAGAAGTGCTATAAAACAGTCAGTGGATTGCAGCTCCTGTGCAATGCTGATTGAAGATCCACAGTTTTGGGGTTTTTTTCCACTTTTATTTTGTAATGACCACACATGTGCAATTCTTTTAATCATTATCTGTTTCTTTGTAAAACAATTGATACTTATTTCTGTGCTTTGTCCTTAGTCCCTTTCTCTTCTGATAGTATGGAAAATTTAGTCTGTGCACTACTAAAACACCTGCTGAAGGCAGTGGAGACTGCAGTTCAGTTAGCTGGGTTTCTTCAGTGTGTCCTTGGAGAAAGAGTAAATACTCTTGCAGACATTTGCAAACCTCTTCCACCCATGGCATAGAAAGGACCCTCATATGTTGCAGAAACGAATGTTTAGGGTCTTAGGTGTTGAGGTGTCTCCTCTCACCTCAAATGTCAGTATTGCAGTGGTCTGTTCTTCATGTTGGAGATTTGTTACTGACAGGAGTAGGGTAAAGCCCTCTTCTAATTAAAGCAATACTGATACTCCTGTGCCTGTTGCAGCATAGTTTATGTCATTTGAGAGTATAAATACAATGGTATAGCTTTTTCCACAATAGAAAGCTTGCCTGTATTTCTTGACTTCTGGAACTATACTTAGGACACATTTAGGCGAAGTCTTAACACAGTCAAGGCCAGAACTGTATGAGGAATGTTACATAGATTAGAAATATTAGTGAGGGACTTGGGTTTTTAATTATATTTTATATTGGAAAAAATCTCTGTTATGGATATAGTGGTCGTGGATAGGGGGAAGCATGCTTTTATTAGAATAGCTTGTTTCAGCTGAGGAACTGGTATAAAGTACACCAGCAAAACCAGTTTTGCTAATGTTAGCTCCATTTGCAATAAGAAAGTTTCCCAGGACATTTGTGTTATACCTATGCCAGGAATTTAGGACTGTGCAAGTGAAATGGAAGTGAAGTGAGGGCACATGGAGCCTTTGCTCCTTGTTGAGCCTTTGGACTGTGATAGTTTCTGGCAGCTGATGCCTATGCGCCCCTTGCCTGCTTTTATGGTACCTTTACAGCCAGAATTGGTAGCAGTGAGAGCTCCAAGGAACTCTGTAAGCACTCTGAACGCTGCCACCACACTGGCGCTTTTTTGGAATTTTCCCTCTTTTGGGCAGACAGATTTAACAGGAAATAGTTTGGCTGAGGTGTGAAATCATAATGTGAATATTTGCAAACCTTTGGGAAGAAAAGGTATTTTTTGTCAGCAAGACCAGGCAGTAGAACAAACAGAGGGGGGAACAGTCCTTGAATTAGGACAAATAAGTGATTGTTAATGGCCTTTGTCCTCTGTTGCTGTTTGTTTGCCTTTTGCTATAGGACACTGCTCTTCAGAATGGGCTGTAAGTGGCTCTGCAGTCTGTGACTTCAGGTTATTAAGGAAAAGTTGAAGTCTCAGTTAATTAATTGCATTATTTAGAACTGACTTAATAATTATCTCATGAAACTATTCCAGATTTATGTTTGAGTATGGGACAAATACATATAATAATACATACAATAAATATGGGAGATACTGAATTATCAGGTGTGATTTGATTGTAATGCCAAATTGTGGCAATATGTGGTAGAAATGTTGTCATACCACAGCTGCTTTTGCATCAAAACCCCCATTTTGCTGCATGTTTCTTCTTATTTTGTCATCCGTGGTGGTCTGTAGTTTAACTTGTTCAGTCACACATAGCAGAGGTTTCTTCCTCCAGCCCCTATTCCTCTTTTTGCCATTGTGTTCTACCTTCAACTGCCATTTTCATGTTTCTAATGCTCACAAATGCATGTATTTTTGGGGGTTACAAATGGTATGTATCCTCTCACTGATACAACTGATATCAGCTCCTCTCAGTACTTTTTTAAATGAAGTGCTTTTGTTGGGTGAAGGTCTTTGAGGAAGGTTTAGCTTCTTCCCACCCTCTGGCATAGGAGACTATTCTGGAAATGATAGAATCTTGCTTACAAAGAGGCATAGCTAGTAAACAGATGTCTCCCTGAAAATCTTTATTTAGTACACACAGTGTACTCTTAATCATTTGCACCAAGGTCAATAGCCCTTAAAAGGCCATTATTATAAATCAATCTGATATTAGAGGAGTATTTTCATAGATGTGTACACAAACACAAATAAACAAACCAGTAATTTTTTTCTCTAACTTCAGCTAAAATGCAGTAAACTTATTTCTAATCTGCTGTACTAGAAAAATGATTTTTTTCTCTTTCTGAAAGCTTTCAAAACTGCAGTGCTGTTCTATGCTTAAAATGTTTTCCGTACCAACATTTTAAATTGTAGGTATGTTCTTGCGTTGCTTAACAAAAAGAGGTAATATCATGGGGAAAAACAGTTTTGTTTTTCATAGCACAAAACATAAATAATCAGTGGATGTGTAAATTGCTTGATTATAGTTTGTGTAGATGTATTTTAGTTATTTAACCATGAATAGAAACTGTCATAAATGACACTAGTCATGGATTCCTAGTCTTGGATTCCTAGTCTTATATGATTCAGCAGGTGCTGACACAATTTCATAACAAAAATTAGACATTTTTCATCTATTTTTGTAACCGTGTTAGTTCAGATACTTGCTGTGTAAAGCTAATATCTGCACATATAGTTGTGATCAAACTGAACTTTGATCTGAAATGAAAATTGATTTTTCTCCTTACTAGGGATTTTACAATGGCTTCGCAAAGTATTGAAGCTCAAACTGGTTTTGTGACAGCTTTCTTTTTGACAAGGACTGAGTGAAAGAAATTGTGACTTTTCTTCCAGGTACACTGCCAACAAATGCCACAATTCCTATTTTTTTCATAGGGTCATGGTCATTGTGTCTCTAATGTAACTAACTCTTCTTCTAAGTGTTTAATATCCATTCTTTCTTGCACTTGCAGAGTTGGTGCCATTAATGCAAGGGCTGTTTTCTCAGAGCTGTTCTGTTTCTAGGTGCTTTTGGCTACTCTTTACTTGACTGATGCATCACAAACAAAATCCAGATGGTAATCCATCACAAACAAAATTACAGCTGGTAATCCATGCTGGTTTAGCCTAGTGAGGTCTCCTGGTGCCACAGCCAGTGGATGTCCATAGTAGAGCACAGCAGATTGAGTCCTGCATATGTGGAGAATCTGCTGCCGGACAAGACTTTATAGCCTGTTTGAAGTCACTTATATGGGGGTGACTGGAATGGTGATGGTCTTCATTAATATAACAAACAGCCAAGAGCAGATATGACAGAAAAAGTGTACCAAAATGAAGTAATCTACATTAATTTGTAATTTTGCAAAAACCCCAAAAAAGTCTGTGATGTTAGGCTTAGCACAAAGATGTGCTAGCCTGTATTGGTGCAGTATTTTTATGTAGGCTGGAGATACGTTGGTGTTGAACCTCAGCAGTCATTTCTTTTACATGTCATCATCTTCCTCTTTCAGTCCATGGAAAATAAACCTAAACTCTAATTACTGTGCCTTTTTTTATTTTTTATTCTTTAAATTTTTGCCTTTTTTATAGCATCCTTGCAAAATGCGTTGCCCTCTACAAACATTAGGCTATTAGATTTTTGAAGCTCATGACAGTGTTGTTCCACAGATCATGCATTTGCTGGCATTTTCAGGGTAAACACCCTCCAACCAGAAACTAAGCAAGCTCAGTCTTTGTGGCCCAACTGTCCTCATATGCCCTGGGATCAGGAGTCCCTTGCCTGTTTTCACGTCACTCACATGATGTTGTTTCACACTTGGAAGTTACATCTTTAGGTCAGCACTTCCTTGCTTTTTGAAAATACCTCTCTTTTTAGGGAAAGCAGTTGCTTGATTCTGACTGCACGTAGTAAAATAGCAAATTTTTTAGGGCTAATGAGTAGGTCTTTTTAAACTTTACAGTCCTTTCCAAGCAAAGGTTAGCATCATGGAATTAGAAATTACCCCAAGGAAACTTAGACAGCAGCTGCAAATCTAGCACAGATAAACAAAGAGAGTTGTCTGGGAAAGGCCTTCAGTATTTGCAGCCATCATTTTAAACCCACCAGATTCCTCTTTCAAAACTCCTTGAGACTGATCCCGTTGTGCCTTGGCAAAGACTTTTGGGATGTAGACTGGTGTTTTACTTAGTGACTCGTGGGTCTCCTCACTCAGGCGGGGAGATAAAGGAAGATAAGGTGGTCAAATAGAAAAATGTTAACTTTGAATGATGTACAATGGTCTGTCAAGGCCATTGTGTAGCTTGTCTGCGTTGTGATAGATAAGCAACTGTGGTGCAAGGACTACACATGCGTTTTAGATTAAAATTTCTCATTTAGCTATTTAGCTTTGTCTAAATTATAGGAGCTTCTTTTTTTTTTCCCCTGTTACTTGAGCTGAGATTATTTATTTTTCTGAGTTTTTTTTTCTTCTGGATACAAATGATACCAAATCTTGCTGAAGCAATGTGCTACTGAAAAGCTTAATGAATGTGATACTTGGGAAAAAAAAAACCATGGAAATACATATAAAATATCTAAAAACTGTTTCTCATTCCAATAGTTTGACATTTCAGATGCCATTGCTAATGTTCAGGAATGACTGGCTGTGCTTGAGAGTTCAGTGTATTAAGCTCAGTTTGGTAACTTGTGTTCCAAGTGTGTTGCTGGGGAGGGCAGAGAGGAGAGGGTCATACTGCATTGTGGAAAATGGATTTAGGAAAAAAAACCCAAGTAATGATTCATGTTATTTGTGTTAGCAGGCGGCAGCACACATAGTTTGTACAGATCTTTGTAATTGTTTTTGATAATCAGCCCAAGAAAGTGGAATGAATTAGTGCTAACAAGAAATCCCATCTTGGAATGCAAACTCCCTGGGACAGGGATC
The DNA here is from genome assembly GCA_024500445.1 of Entomyzon cyanotis. Lineage (NCBI taxonomy): Eukaryota > Metazoa > Chordata > Aves > Passeriformes > Meliphagidae > Entomyzon > Entomyzon cyanotis. The sequence goes on from JAKEPQ010001010.1 coordinate 10,691,903, forward strand.
ATATTTTCCTGTCTGTTTATAGGGCTGTTGTACACTTCAGTGCTTACACAGTGCAAATGTAAAAATAAAATAAAACCAGTGATGGTGATGTCAGTAAGGGAACACTCTGTGAATTCACTCCCTGTAATGACATGCACTTAAAAAAAAAAAAAAAAAAAGACATAAATTCCTTTATGCATAAGGAGAATGCAAGAGTTGCATGTGCAATTAGAAGTAATTTAGTTCAGAAATAGATGACTTGTTTGTCTGTTGGCGTAATTAATGATAGCACTGGTATCCAGTGCCCCAGATTTTTACAGTAAAAAAAGGAAATTAACAATAAATCCATCAAACTGAAGTTATCAACTGATGGGAAAAAAATCTTCTGCCCTCCTCTTTAGGGGTTCTGCTGGCCAGTGGATGTGGGTTGAGAGCCCTGGCACAGCTCAGTCCCAAGGTACTTGAGATGCTGGGTCTACTAGTTAGAAAATAAACAGTAGTTAAAAATTAAAAAACTTAGGGTTTCTTTGATAAAATCTTGGATCCTAAGGCAAGTGCTGAAATCACCTGAAATACATCTTGATAAGAAGATATCCAAAAGCATAGTCTCAAGCAATATGGTCTAAGTTGGGACTTCATCTTCTCATAATAATGTTTTCTTCCCTGCTGGAATGGGCAATGTCCTCATTTATTCTGAGAAAGAAGTCCCTAAAGGATGGGTAAGGGGCTGGCAGCTCCTCCTGGAACAGAATGCTGACCTTAGAGTGGTTCAATGCCCTGGGAAAAAAAGGTTGTTTATTTAAGGTTTAAATTATTAAATGGGGATTAAGTCAGATACGTAAAAGATTGTCGCGTAACTCGTTCTTGCCTCAATCTTATGCTGTGCAGAGATTAAATAACTGTTTCCTGGATATAGAAGGAGGTTTTAATATGGACCAAGTGGCAACATTCTTTTGTTTTCAGGGAGGCAGGAGAGACTTACCTCACATCCAGGTGTAGAGGATCATATTAATGGGATTTGCTTTTTCCAGTTTGGTTCTTCATCTGAACCATTAAAAAATCTCTAGGTGTATCTAAAGGGCAGAGGTGGAGCAGTAATACCCAGGAAAACATGAATTAATTTTGAATGAGCAGGCCAGCCTGGGCAGCAGCAGTAGGAGAGGTGTGAGCATCAGCAGTGATGTGTGCAGCGTCCTGTCAGAATGCAGCTCCAGTGCTTCCCGTCCTCCAGCAAACCAAGTCAGAGCTGCCTTTGACACTCACCACCCTGCATCCTGCTCTGTAGGTCTCCTTGTAAAAAGCTGAGGAGATCACGCCTTTAGCAAGATGAGGAAGGAGTCCTGAACTGCCCTTTTTGTTCAGCTCAGCCTGACTGGGGACTGCCTGTGGCAGAGCATGGGACATTGCATCCCCAGCGCTGTGATAAGGACTCCAGTTGCTGTCAGGAGCAGAATAAATCCCAGGGGCTGGGGAGTTCAGTGTGCAGGAATCTTACAGGAGGTCAGCAAGTCTCTAAGAGGTTTTTCTCGGCTTGCACTTTTTGGTGTTGTGAAGATGAGGAAGTCTTTCTCTCAGTGGGGCAGTGGCAGAGCCCAGAGTGTAGCAGGGCAGAGCTCTACCTGCTCAGGAAGCTGCACCTTTTCTTCCACATCTCTTGCCTCCTTGAGCATTCCCGTATGATTTTGGGATACCTCAGGAATACTTGGAGCTCTGCAGCACTCTGCAGCTTGAAGCTGTGTGTGTGAATGGCAGATGAGGGCTGGCAGAAAGGGAAGAGGACAGAGGGTTTTTACCCTACAGCAGAATTGTTTCCAGATGTAACTGTGAAAATGACAGCAGGAGATTCTGCGATTCTGCACTTGTTCTCTGTCCGTCTCTCTCTGATAAAACTTTGCTTACTTTACAAGTCAAAAGGTGATTTTTCTAACAGCCAGTATTTCTAACTCACACATTTGGGTTTGACAATCAAGCTGTTTTCTGTCTGAATCTTACTTCATTGCTAGTAATAAAAATTCCAGCTCGCTCAGCCATGGTTATATTGGTTTTGCAGAGCTAACAGTAGTAAAAGCTTGTTTTTGTCCACAAAGTTAGCAGATTAGGTCTCAGAGAAACATCACACAGACAGCGGATGTATAGAAAAATCTGGGGTTTTTTTTATTGGTGACTTAGCTTGAACCAAACGCTACTGAAACAACTGAGTGCTTCTTTTACCACCCTCAGCCTCTGTGCATTGCCTTGCATGGGTGAAGAAGAGATTCTTGCTGTGGAAGCACTGATGAAGCTTATGCAACTTAGCATGTATTACTGACTACTCCAGCAAAAACACTCTATGTTATAGGACATGCTTCCTCTACTTTCTTGTTTTTAATGCCAATATTTGAATTCTGAAGTGAAACCATATGTTATCAACCAGTGCTTCTTTCTCATAGAATTTTTAAAGCTCGATTAAAATGCTGGTGGGCTGTTTCTCTTGTATGTCCTCTCATTTCTATTATTTCCTTACTTCAATGACAGGAGACAATTTCTGTTATGATTAATCCTTTGTAGAGGTGACAACAAGAAAAGATGAATCTTTGTTTTAAAGAAACATGAAAAATATATCTGCTTAATTTTTATTTGTTTACTCTGCAGTCTGTCTACCAGAATTATCTGTCTTCCCAGCCTCCTGCTGTTTGTAGTGTTTTTTGCTGTTACAGAAGCTACCAACATGCAGAAGCCCGTTGAAGTCAGAATGTAATTCCAAAGTCATTGGTCTGTTTTATTCTTTCACTTCTAACTTCTAGGAATGAGCAAGGCAAGTATTTTGTTGTACAATAAAATTCGTGATTTGAGAGTATCCTTTGAAGGCGTGGATGAAACATCAGTTATGGAAAGGCTGTTGCTGCAATAAAGTGATGCAGTCCTTCTTTGATTGCTACCTTGATCTTTTATTAGAGAGTAGTTGTGTGTGGTAGGTTTTTCCAGCTACTGACAGAGATCTCTCCTGGCTGTTTATCCATGGCTCTTGTTCCTGGCGGTGCTGAAAGCATGGGAATTGGTCATACCAACCCATGCACTATGCAAGCTACTCTACATTGCCTCTATCGTGAAAATAAATTGCTGTTAGCATTAAGAACAAATTTGAATGGAAAAAGAACAAATAGAAAAGATTACAATCCTATAAATCAGTGCTTCTGAATCCTGAATATACAACATGGAACTGGGGGAGGAGGATTACTTTTAGAAGCTCTGTGTACAGCTCAGGCTGGTGCTGAGCCTTAACTTGGAGCAAGGCGGCAGCTTTGTGTGTCTGTGCTTTCACGGATCTTTGCTACCCACAGGCAGCAAACCATGGACTAGTTAAATTGTTCTAGTATTTCATTACTCTCTTCTCTGAAGGGGCTGAAGTCCATTTGTTATTCTATAATATGAAGTATCCTGGTTCACATGCAAGCACTGGGCATTCATCTGATAAATGTCTGTCATACCTTGGTGCATGGGGGCATGCTGGCTGGAAATGCACACACCAGGTGCTTGAAAAGCACATTATCTGGTACTGGTGTTTTACTCAGTGGTGAATGAATTTCTGTTTTTGTGACAAGAGAGGGAGTACGGCCTTCCAGGGGCTCCATAAACAAAGATTTCTTAGTCTGATTTCTCTGTAAGCTGAAATGGCCGCAGGGGGTGGGGGGTGATACCCTATGTATGAATATCTCTTGTTTTAAAGAATACCTAACACCTGTATCCTGTAAATTAAGCTGACAGCATTGAAATCTGCAGTATCCTTACTTAGAAAGGAAAGACCTTCCAAAATGTCACGTGTTTTTTGGTGGACATGCTGCTTGGTCACAGACATGGGGTAGTCCCACACGTGTCTTATGGAAAATCAGCAAGCAGGATATTTTGGTTTGCCTCTTAACTGACATGTTTTCCTTTTAAGCAAATACAAAGGGGCTTTTCTAACTGCTGGATGTGCTGTGCCTTCTGTATTGGAATTTACAGAAAACTGTTGAGGGTCTAAGATATGTGGAAAAAATGGGATGATGTGGTGAGAGCAGGATTATGTTTTATTATGCAGATACTGTGTGCTTTGTAGTCTCCTGAGGAGCTTGTGAAGGCTTCTCTAGTGGGGCATGTTTTAGTGACTGTCAGATATTTCTCATGTGGCATGTCCAAGCTGTTCAGTCCCTGTCCTCGTTAAAGGATAGACATCCGTGTCTTGTTTTGGACTCGGTGTATCTGTTAATTAGAGATTCTGCTAATAGTCACTTGAGGGTTAAACTGTTCCCAAAGGATTATTTTCAACACTGTTTTTCTTCTGCCATCTCTCCTCCCCATTCCATTTTACTGAGAAAATGTTTCACCTCATGATGGGTCTAATGTTCTACCTTCATGGATGCTGCCATGAAGGTAGCCTTTATTCCAAAGACTAAACTTTATTCCAAAGACTAAAAGACCCTCAGCTGTGTCTGACAGAGAGCCCAGCCTGCAGCACCAAACTGAAACACACACTGATCTCTGTGCAGAGCCCTGTAACAAGTGGACTTTGGGGCCATTTCCAGCAGTGCTGGCTGCTGGATCTGATTGTCTCTTCTGATTCGGAGCAGGAAGAATTATTCTGAGATTATTTTTCCTCTGCAGTTTGTACTGGGGAGGTTGCTGGTTTTTGCTGTTGATTCTAAGCCCTATGCAGATCAATAGGGAACATAGGAACATAAACAAAACCAAATTAGACACTGCCAGTTTGAGGTTTCCCCCTCTGCAGGGCCCTTGTGGTTCCTGGGCTCAAGCTGTGAAAGGAGGCGACTGTGCTGCCACAGCGATCTCCTATCCCATGGCAAAGGCTGCATTCCTGAGGCCATTGCTGAGAGTCTGGCAAGGAAAATTGTGTTTGCTCTGATCTTGCTACCATTGTTCCATTTTCCTGCACAGTTAGCAACTTAAAAGGCCCCAGTTTCCCCCAAGACATTGGTTTATGGGTTTCTTTATTTCTCACCATTGGACCAAACCTGTTCACAGGCCAGGTGTAAAGTTTTTGGATGGCTAGTGTCATATTTTTTTTTTCTTTAGAAGCCTATCCAAAACAGTTTTAGTACCAAACAATCTTCCTTTTATAGTCTATGTTACACACAGAGACGCATTTAGTTTACATTTGCCCCATTCCTCAAGTGAAGATTACGTTAACGACTCTTATTACTTTCTTCTGCCTTCTTTTTCTAATGTGTTTGTTTATTCCCATTTATTTCTGGCATAGTTTAACTAAAGCTGAGAGTTCAGTCAAACTTTCTGGCTCTGACTGCTTCAATGGTTCTGTGCAAACTATTCCTTCATGACACTAAATTTACTGATACCCTTCCTTTTGAAAATGAGCACTATTTGAAAAATTTTTGGTAGCTGCAAGAGTGGTTACCTCTTCACCATGTCCTAAATCATTATAAAATACTGGAGAAGCTCTGCAGACTCCCACAGCTTACTGTATTGAAAAAAGCTCGAACTTTTTAATGTGCATAGTGATATGTATCTCTTCTTTCTATTCAAGATTAACTAATTTTCTTTCACTTACTGAATTAAAACGTCTGCACAATCCTGATTTAGGAGATAACATTTTATGGCTAAAACAGCAGCAAAGTGCTGCTTTTGATGATCCACCTCAGTGTGACAAATGCTCTTCCTTTTGATGAGGCATTAACCTTTCAGCTGGCACATCGATGCTTTCACTACAATTCTAATACAAAGAAGTTTAGGAAATGAGCAACAGATAGATTTTCAAAAATTTGCTGTAATGTCTTAAGTAACTTCAGGCATCTACACATTGCTAATGAGATGCCATAGACCTTCTTTTCTGTCAGAATTAGGGTGATCAGCAGAGTAGAAGAAGGCTGCTGGTGTGTTAGCCCCTTCGGAGAGCAAACCCTCCTTTGATCAAGTGGGGCTAAAGTCTGAGTATTAAAAGATGGGTTTGTTAAATGAAAACTTCCTTGGTGTTTCATGTCAGGGACACAAATGGGGCCGTTGAGCCACTGTGAGGGGGAAAAAAAAAGAGAAGAAATAATTAGTAGTCCTAAAAATCAACATTCTGGGTATGAAAAGCTATTTTCTGGGCCATGCAGATTGGATAAACTTGTGTGGGTTGAGTACTCTTGTTTGTGTATGTGGCTGATTAGCATGAGCCCTGTACCCGAGATTGTTGGTCTGTGTCAATCACATGTGGGTCTAACAAAAAATGGCATTCTGCAGCCAAGTGCAGTTCTGATGACTCAGCGGGTTGGGTGTACAGCCAAGCTCTGTGCCCCTCAGTGACATGGAAACCACAGCCGCCTGTGGAAAACAGGGCTCTTTGCCTTTCCATGGAGCAAGTGGAGCAAAAGAGTTTGCAAATATGGCATATTTTCTAGATTATATGATTGCTTTTTTAAGAGCATGCCATGAAAAATTATCACTTTGAGGAAATGTCACTAAGAGAAGGCAGCATTTTGTAACTGTATCCAGTTTGGTGAAGTTCTTACGTACACAAAGAAGAGATGCAAAATGTCGGTGTCTTGTTTAGTAAGAAACTGGTTTAAGGAAAATGTTAACTCACAGGAAAACAAGATCACAAAAGGCTGTGAAATATGTCCCTTTTCTTGTCTTTTAAGGTGAATTGAGTCTTTACATTAAGTAAAGCTAATTTTGTCTTGAAATTATTGTTCCCAGAAGAATTGGTATGATACTGAGTAGAAATTTATCCTATGCCAGTCCTGAGATTTAAAGCAAAATAGTTTTATAAGGATGTAAATCTCTAAGGCTTAAAAACCCCCAATTTTTCACAATCATTCAGCATTAGTAAGATTAAAATGAAACTATATTTGATAAAATACTGGGTTTATGTACAAAATAAGAATGATCATTTCCTCACATGAGCATACATTTGTTTGCTAATGCATCTCATTGAAAAAGGGATTTTAAAAAACAGCATGTCAGTTTTCACATAAGCTGCACTGCAGATAATCTGCAGTTTAAAAATACTGATTACTGGGGGGCAGGGGGGAAAGTCTCTAGATGATGATCCCTGCGTTCAGATAACCTTCAGAAAGTAGAGAGCAGGAGAGGGTCAGGGAAGAGGAGGAAGGAAAGGGGCTGTGGGGGAGACAGAGCCCGGGGAGCCAGAGCAGGGTGTGAGCTCCCCCGCGTCACCTCCCGACAGTGCTCCAGTCCTGTGGCTGCCACGCGTGACCCCGAGTGCGGGCGTCACACCCCCGGGTACCTCCCGCCCTCATCCCGGAGCATCCCCACCCCGCCGGTACCTCCCTCCCTCATCCCGGGGCATTCCCACCCCCGCAGGTACCTCCTTCCCTCATCCCGGGGCGTCCCCACCCCGCCGGTACCTCCCTCCCTCATCCCGGAGCATCCCCACCCCGCAGGTACCTCCTTCCTCCCGGAACACACCTGGTACAGGTGTGGGTCGAGCTGCTGGAGTGCAGTGTGTGCAGGGGGTGGAAGTGCTCTGGGGGCACTGGGCACTGCCAGGCTGGAATTAGAACAAGGCTGCTCCCCATGTGTTTAAGTCAAACAGGAACTGCTCCTGGGAAAGAGCTAAGTGTGAGAAGCTGATAGGTGATTGTGCAGCAGCATGTACACTTAAACATAAAAGGAGGTGAAATCCTTGGGAGAGTACGAGTTATTGGACTTCTTGCAATTTAGTGTTATCCTGGGCAACTAATTTTTTTTATTTTTCAGTGTTCGTGGTATATCCTTAAGCCCAGTGTGGTTTTTTCTTTAGGAAATGGAAAGTTTCTTTAGGAAGTATGAAATCAGAATCTAATGCTACCTGGCTAAGAAGACCACTTCTGAATTAATTTTCTGTTTCTGTAATCACCCCCACCTTTTGTTGCATGTTTTCTGTTGATAATTATAAATATTTCTACACAAAATCAGGCGGTGTTATAGCAAAAATGGAATGTCTTGCTTTCTTAAAACAGCAGATTTTGGCAAAAGCCTTTTCCTCCTTGTCTTCTGAACTGTCAGCAACAAAGATTTAAGAACTTTCAGTGGAGGTTTAAATGACTGTCTTTCTATAAACATTGCAGCTACCCAGTTGTGTATGTAACGTAAGACTTGCTGGTGCTTTGTAACAAAATCAGAGTATTTATTTTCCTCTTTTAAACAATGTTTTTGAGACTGGCAATATAACTTCTTAATATACAAAACTCTGAGATTTATAGTACTTTGCCATGTTCTTTTAGAAATCTTGTACAGACAATTGAGCCATAATTTTTAATAGCAGTGCTACTTATGGCATCTAGGTTGAAATTATTTAATTTTTTCTTCTGATGTTTTGAACTGTTCTGTTTATTGTAGAGACCTTAGAGCTATTTTGTAATTCACCATTAAAATAAAATGGTTTGGATATCTGGATGGATTTTCTGAGTTAAAAATAAAATATAAAAAATCCATATTTTAAAATCAAGGAATTTTGCATAATCATTAATACAAATATTTTGAAAAATAATTCGTAAAATTTTAATTCTTCAAATACAGACAATAACAAAGCAGAAAATTTGGATAATGGCTGAAATTCAATTACAATTCTTGGAAGAGTTTGCCATTAAATTAGCTAATGGTGGCTGCATGACTGTCCAGAACTCCACTTTCTAAGTCTTAAATAAAACCAGTAATGAAATAGTTATATATGTTATATATGCATATATATGTCACGTTAGTAAAAGAGGAAAAAGAGAGATAGTCAGAAAATACTTTAGGAAATGAGTTTATGAATGAGCCTTATTTCTTAAACTATAATTTCAGAGATATTTTTGCAGTACCAGAAGCATCTGCTCCGTTAGAGAACTGTGATGTGGATAATGATTTTTGTCCTTTTATGTTTCTTTATTCCTTTCATTTAATTTTCTTAATTGAAACAATGGAAGGGTAACATGCTTGCTTTTTTCCCTACAATCTCTCTGTATCACACATACTGCTTGTCTGAGGATTTTCTCTGAACAGAGAGGGTTTTGCTCATGCAGTGTGCAGGTGGGAAGCACACTGAGACAATGGAAGGGACGCTGGGTTGGCAGACAGTGTTCTCCCTGTATTGCTCCTGGGCAGCTCATCCAAATCAACCTGGTTTCCTGCCCTGCTGTGAAAGCCTGATAGAGCTGACAAAGCTGAAACCACCAAGATCCAACTGAAATTGCGTTAAATTAGCAGAGGCCAAAGCAAACGTAATTGAGTAGGAATTTATTTTGTGGTGGGGTGTGTAGAGTCACTGCTGTAAATGTTTCCTGACAGAGTACACTAGTAAGCTCTGGGATTTTTTTGTTTTATTGTTATTTCATCGAATTTCAAGCACTGACTTTAATTTGTCTGGGGTCTCCCTCAGGGGCAGTGTGTGTTTGTGTTTGGTTGTGTGCAAAATCTGCAGCCGAAATAGTGCCATTGTTTCTAAGAGTTGTGTCATAAAAATTCGAATTCGGGCCATGCAAAACTCCTGGAAATGTTCTCTGTTAAAATCTGTAATAGCTTGGGACCAGGAACTTGGTAATTATCTCAAGTTTGGTGGATCTGTGCTGTCCTTAAGGATTCAGTCTGATTTGAGACTTTATGGAAGAAAAACGCTTTAAGGAGGAACAACTTGATGGGTAGCTCTCTGTATTAATTTTGAAGTTTAGTTTGAATGATCTAAATATTTTTCTGTCGTACAAATGATGTTGATGTCATATGGGAACAAGCAGTGTTTATAATGGGAGGACAAAATTAAAATCATATTATTTAATCAAGGCAGAAATTGCTGCATATTGTACATTTTAGGAAATAAGAAACTGTTGACAGAGAAGAGAGAAAATCTGAAAGAACTGGAAGAAATCACATTTGTGTCAAGTTCCAGTAATGCTTGAAATGGCATGCACAGTATAATTAAAAAACTGTGATGTTAACAGGAACCACAAAACTTCATCTGTATTACTTTTTATGACAATAAGTAAACAAATGACCACTACATACGTAGCAATTCTATGGCTGCAAGAAGCATATTATTAAAGTGAACTGAAATGTTGGTACACAAAAAGTTATTTTAAAATTTCAGTAAATTCTGTTTTTCCATTGTTTAGAAATGCCCAGGAGTAAAGGCTGTGTTTTTAGTAGTTGATATTAATAGTTGATACATTTTCCTGTCCACAGCTGAAAAATAAGATTAATAATATTGGTGTAAAGTTATACACTATACAGGCTTTCATTTGTAGTGATTGCCAGATTTTTTCAGGTATTTCTAACCTCTCTAACATGTTTTTCCTTTATGGAATTGTGGATGATTTTAGCCAAAGTATATTGCTTACTAGTATAATTTGTAATGGGACTTACTAAGCTGATAATTTATTAAGATAAATCATGAAAATATTATATTCAGCTAGCCAGATGTCAAACAGTTAAAATTGTCGTTTGTTAAAGCCGTGGGCCATTCTCAGCCTGGTAACTATAGTTGTTATACAGTCACTGTTTTGAAAACCCTCTGCCTTTCAGCCTTACTTTTATTCCCTCCCTTTCCTCCAGCCCAGAGTCTCACCAACCAAAAAACCCCAAAAGAGAGCCTATGCTTTGGCTGGATTGCTCTTTGTCAGGAACGCAGGGAATTAGAATACTGTTCAGTTCTTTAAACAAATTCAGAAGTTTTTCCAAGGTCAAGCTCAGAGAGAGAAGAGCTTTAATAACACTATGGACTTCATTTGGCTTAAACAATTTGTGCCTGTCCCCACTGACCTCATTAGAAGCCGCCCTGGGCTGTGGGTGTGAAGGGGCTGCTCTCACCTCTCTTCTAGCCCACATTTTGCTTTCTTTTCACTTGGGTGCTGCAGTGTTGTCCACAGGCACCCGTGTGGGAGACAGTGCTGAGCTGCAGAGGGAAATCCCAGCTCACCCTGACACAGTGAACCTGGGAGCTTGTGGGAATGGATAGTGCTGTAGGGCTGAGGCCATGTTTAATTTTTATAATGCAATAATTGTGGAGCAAATATGATTCGTTCCCTCTTCATTCCTTGTTTTGAATGCCTCTCTTCAGAGTATTTGAGCATTTTATGGAAGACCTTTTGGTTGGCTGGAAAAGGCAGGAAAACATCTCTTTCTATAAATGGAATAATAATTGCACTGTGTGCTGCTGGCCAGCAGAGACCAACATCTGGATCCTGGTTATCAGTTATCTTTTAATCATAGATATGTAAAACGTCTTTCTTCTCAGCTGCTCTTTGCCAGAGCCCAAGGCACAGTCAGGAGAACAGAGTCACTGGCTGTGTGTTCCTTGCCTGGAAAGTCAGGAGAGATCCAGTGGAGCAAAGAGTGATAGCAGATTAGGATGGCATTTTAACTGCGCAAATATTCCCTGGAGAATCTAAAAATTCACCTCTTGCCTAATGGTAGCATTTCTGGTCTTTGAGATCTTGGAATAAGTAAAGAATATGGAAATCTTTGAGCATATTTTACACACTAAGAAGAAACACACCTTGTGTTAGTAAGAGGGGTAGTAGATGGTGAAAGTAAGGCAAATCCTCCTGTTCGGTATAGAGTGGGGAACAAAGAAGTTCTGCTCCATCCCCCAAGGGGGAGGATGGCTGTGCCTCTGCTTTGTGACACTCCAAAGTGCTGCCTTTACAGAAATGAAAAAAGTGCTGGCGAGGAATTCTGTGTATCTTTAAAAGGGAGTATGACTTGTATTTAAAAGGTGTAGAGCCGACTGGAGTGCAGCAGATTCTTTGTATTGATTTGAGCAGAAAATGAGTCTTTGTCTAAAGAGTAAGAGAAAGGAAACTGGTAGTTCTGTAACCTAGCCCTGAGGCACAGAGGATTTGAAGCCTTGTAAAAATCAATCTCTAATTAGTACAGGAATTTTGGTTGGAATATGATCTGAATGCATACCCATGTTGGAATTTCCAGTTCAGTATTTTGGGGCTTCCTTTTTCAGTAGCAGAGGTTTTCTTTTACCATCTGTGTATCAATGTAACTAAATAGTTCTTGAGCCATTGTCAGTAATGTACCAGTTCTTTAAAGAAAATTTTAATTTAGTGCAGACTAATTTAATAGGGATATTTTCACACAAAGAGTTTAGCTGCTAGTGCTTAAAAAATAGCTTCAAAAGCATGTCTTTTTAAAGTGTGACCTTTATCTTCCAAATCTTAAGGGAAAAGGAGGTTGGAAAAGCAGAGCTGAGTTCTGCAGCTATGATAAACACACATTTATCAAGTGCAGTCTGCCTACATACTGGGCTGTGGAAGTCCATGGCATCACATTTCTGGTGAATAGAGCCCTTAGTTAGGGCTCTACCCCACAGAAAATATTTGAGGTTTTTCAGTCTATACAGCCCTAAAAGATGCAGATTTCAGCTTTGCGGGAGGCCTGCCAGTGCAAAGGGAAACTGGCCTGCTGTGGAAATGGGAAGCCAATTCAAGCACTGTCAACTCGTGTCTGGAGTGCCACACTCAAGCTTGGTCAGCAGAACAGTCACAAAAAAAATGTCACCTCTTCCATTTGGTAGATGCTTGGATCTCCCAGGGCTCCTGTGCCAGGCTGACCAGGTGAAGTTCATACTGCGGGCAGGGACAGTGAAGGGAGAACTCTGTGGTTATAAAAAGGAAAGAAACCCAAATAGAGGGAGTGTCTGAAGGATGAGAAGGAATCTGTGGGAAGGGAAAATGAAAACTGGAAAGTAAGGCAGGAGAAAATGAAGAGCAGAAGATGAACAGAAATGCTGTGGAAAGTAGGTGGAGAGGAGGGAGAAAACTGGAGTGTATGGAATGTGCAGTATACCCCACATGAGAAATAACAAACCATGGTTTGGTAGTTGCTGAAGGAAAAAAAATCTGAAAATTTCTGTCTCAGCTTTGATTGAAGGGAGATCTCAAGCTCTGTCTCCTTTGAATACTGCAGAGTGCACACACTTTTTCTGAATATTTGCCATGGGTAACCATTTTTCCTCGTGGACTGGCAGCTATGGAGATACATTTAAAAACAGATCAAAACTTTAGGAAGTGTGGCTGCTTTAAAATTTTTTTTGTTCTAAATCTGCTTGAGTAGCAAACCACTAGAATACACTCTTCAATATAGAGATAAAAATATTGTTGAGGTGTGAAAACAATTTTTCAAGCTGAAGAGATGAGTTATCTGGTAAGAAAAGTATTTGCAAAAAAGTTCAAATAAATGTAATTAGTAGTGTGCAGGTCTGACAGGTGGGAGGACTGAAGTGAATTTAGTGCACTTATTAGTCTGTTACCAGAAATGCAGCAGCTCTGCAAAAATGTGATTGCTGAATGATTTAATGTAAGCAGAGCCTTAAGAAGAATTATAACCATCTGACGTATCATTAAGAATGTCACCAAGAATTAGAGGCCTGAGTAAAGCCTACTGTCTCCTGCCCTTTATCACGCCGATTGCTGCTAATTTAACTGCATTTCAAAAAGAGAGCAGCCTAAGGACAGCCAGGGAAAGGGATTTTGGAAGAGCTTGTCTATGGAAGTGCTTTTTCAGGTGATACCTCTTTTGTGCTTACAGGTATACACACATTTGGGTTTGGGTGACTTGGCAAGGCTTTAATTTTCTCTTCCCAAACTGCAATCCAGAAGTCACTTACTGTAGTTGTTACATGGGTAGCACTGTTAGGGTGAGTTAAAAGGTGAGCTTATGGTTGAGGAAGATGACACAGCGGTGTCTATGGCTGAGTGATTTTACTAACTAACCATCAGATTGGGAACTGCTCAGCATAATGACTTGCTCATGTGTTTGTACTGCACCAAGCAGAATGAGCTTTGATGTGTGGTGGGGTCCTTGGGCTCTATTGCAGAATGAATAATATGGCAGTAATGAATAATAGTAAGTGACAGTTGTATTGGTTGGCTTCCCTGGGAGCTCTTAACTCCTCTTCTGGAGTTTCTTTGCCATCAGCCTGAAAATGAAATACTTCTGTTTGCCTGAAGGAGTTTTTCCAGTTCTTTACAACACATGAGGCTGAGATCCTCCTGAGGCTACACACAAACATATGAGTGTTTCTAAGAGCGGGCTTTGAAAGTTAACAGTGCTGCCTAAATTACCACTAAATGGATTAGAAATCTCAGCCTGCATCTTAAAATCAGTACAAAAAGCTTTCTGTACCTTTTTTGTTTGCTTTTTATTTTTCTCTAAGACTTTTGGGGTTGTCTACTGTCACAGATGGAGTGAGGCACTTCACTTGCAAGAGGAACAATATCTTATATTGATTTAGTGAGTCAACAAAGTTCAATGGTAAATGTGACAGTGGTTTAACAAGATTTGCTGGCGAGGTACACTTGATTATTTACTGCACAGAGAACAGGATAAATCAGATGTGTCAGGGGTGCCTTCCCATTGAGTCTTGAGGTTTAGACTCCTCCTATGTAGAGGAGTCCAGGTGCAGCTGGATCCAGTCTCAGGTGCAGACTTGGTCAACAGTTTGTGTCCCAAGGATTATATGTGCACAGCCCATCTAAGATATAATCTTAGTGAAGCTTAGCAGGCTCTTAGTCACTGAGAATCTGTTGCAGGAAGGAATCTCTCAGCCTGGAGTAATAACCCTGGGAGATGTCCCTGCTCAAGGGGAGAGCCTGGCATGCAGGAGAGCACAACGGGCCCTGGGCTGGCCACTATTTATAGAGGAAAATAATTGACTTGTAGTCGTATTTACATACTGGCAAGAGTCTGGGTTGCTGCTCCATACAGCCCATAGCTACTGAGTTGCCATTCATCTTCCAAAAATCCAGCTTAGGGTGGGTGCAGCCCTCAGGATCCTCTCTGGTGGTTATTGCTGAAGTGGGGAGACAGAGGAGAACACACTACCACAGCTGCTACACATTATTACTTAACACTTCATGCAGTTATAAAAGTACATGCCACCCAGCCTCAGTTGTACATTATTATTAAATTTTCACTAGCATGACATGATAGTAAATTCAGACTCCTTGGTGTGCTGAGGCCACTTCAGCAGCTCCTACCCTCATCCTAAATGTGAGCAAATTGCAATTGGTTGGGTGATTCCTCAGCTGAATCTGAACTACAGAGAATTTTCTGTAAACAGGTCCCAGAAAATGGCACAGAGATTGCAGTTAAAGGAATAACTTTCTCTTGTTAATTCTGTCTCTGCACTGACCAAGGACGGGAGTTAAACATCTCCGTGATTTTATGCCAACCAGGAAGAATTTCACTTTTGCTGGCTCAAACTACTTGATGTGTTTTTGTGCTTTGAAAACCTGAAAGCTTTGATATGGTGCATACTATGAACTGATGCCAAGCTGTGACTAAACAATCTCATTAAAAACGCAAGGTAACTGAAGCAAATATTTCCTTTGAAGAGACAGTATCAGTTAAGTACTCATTTCCTCTTTAAAGTCTGACATTAAAGGGGCAAAGACAGGTGGGCTAATAAGAACAAGATAAAGCTTGTTGTGTTCGTTTTCCAGCTAATTTGGCCAAAAAGCAGAGTCTTGTTGCGTGCAGTTTTAAGAGCTTGTATCACTTGCATTTGTTGTATGAGGGATCAACTGTCTAAATATCTAGTGTAATTGTGAAATGCTTTTGTATGCATTTGTAACTTGATATATTTACATATTTTCCACAAGATGTAGTATCAGTAAGATAAGATCTCACCTACGTAGTACCCATAATCTCTGATGCTAATTCTAAGCTTTTATTTAGGCTTGTTTGACCATGGCAAACCCAAACCAAATGCAGGAACTTTCGCTGTGGCACTGCTAGAGCTGCACTGGTCAGTGGTAGCCTCATATTGAGCTCTTCCACAGGGTGTACCAGCTGAGATCCAAAACACCCAACTTATATGAGCCTGTCATGAATTTCCAAAATAATTAAATCATGCATTTTTTGTTAAATCAGTGTACAGGATGAGGTAATCTTTCTTAGCATGACATTCTGGTTGGTGGATTGCCCCAAGAGGAGGATGTTCTTTGAATATTGAAGTAGAACAGCCTGTATTCTTGGGTGGTTTTGCCTGTTTTCTGTAAGGATCTGGACTCATTATAACCTGCTGTCAGCCATCCCACACACATTTGGGCAGGGGGAGCCTCCTCTGCAGGGCAATGTGTGTTCAGCCCTGATGTTCCAGAGCCATGCAATAAGTGCAGGACACCAGGGCAGCTGATGTGACTATGAGTATTTTTGCGGCAGTTTCACGGTGACGTGAGCAAAATCATTTGCCATCCACGTACAGAATATCATTGGCATGAGCATATTTGGTGATTAACTGTAGTCCTGTCACTCATTGTTTTATAATTTCTGTCTCAAATCCTTTTAAGAGACAGAAGGCAAGAATTTTCATTGCTTTCTTAACCAAGGCGTTGAACACAACCATGTAGAAGCCAGGAAAGAAACTCCTCTGGCAGAACTATTGTGGATGTATTTTATGTATCAGAGCCACTTTGCACACAGATGTTCCAAGAATATAATGGCAGTAAGTGATAAAGATGTGTACATTTAGTGTGAAGGCTAAAATTACATTTAGTGTAAAGGTGTAGAAGCTTAGGCCTGGAGGGATTCCCATTAGTTTCAACAGGCCCTAAGAAAACAGATAAGATAAGGCCCTAAGAAAACGGATAAGACACTTTACAGAAGAGGCTAAAATGTGCTGAAGTTTTTTCTCACACCACTTGCCTTCCAACCTCTACCATTCCTCTTTCCATTCCATTAGAATATAGAAAGATTCTGATTCTGAAGTACAAATGTGTGCCATGAGAGTCTGTACCCCAGACTGAGCAGCCCATACCCAGATACTGGGCAGCTCTGTTGACACAAAATATTTTGCATTACTTTACAAAACAGAGAAGAATCCCATTGCTGCTCTGGAAACTTCATAAACTGAATATATGGATTCCTGGCTACTCTTGTGGGACTTTCAGCACCCAGTTGTGAGTCATAACATTGAAGTCTGGAAGGAAAGAACATCTTGTAAATTGTTTCAGAATTGTCTTTCACCTCCTATTCTAACGAGCTCCCAAGCTTTTCTTTGGGTCAAGATGCATTCAATTATAAAAGATGGGAACATGAGGGATTACAAGACATCCGTGACTTTTTCCATGAGAAAATAATAATAATAAACTTTCAGTAATTCAAGGATAAGTTCAAGCTTCCCTCTGGAGACTTGTACATGCATTTGCAAATGAGAGAGTTCTGATGTCTGCTAAGAAAAAAAATAAATATCTCACAACAGGAAAAGGATTTGTTTGGAAGAATCTCTCCTCCACAGCTGAGACTTTTAATCACTGTCTGCACTAGAGAAGCTTTATGCTGTGTTCCCAGCCTTGCAAGCACCCTCTCATGCCCATGGTGAGTGGGGAGGGAGCAGTGAGGTGCACACATTTCCTTTGGCCCCTTCCCATGCCAGGCTGGAGGGGCCTGCTTCTGTCCCCAGTAGAGCCCAATGGCAGCTTTCAGTTTTCTTCACTGAGGTCTGGATTCCTGGTAAAGCAGTGGAGGGGAAACATCAGGACTGCAAAGCCACAGATCTCCTGGCTTATAACCACAAGAGGTGCCTTAGTGCCTCACATGGTGAACAGAAAAGGGAGCTTGGTGAGGTGCAAGAGGCACCTTCAGTGTCTTTGGAAGTTACTTCACTTCAGAAGGTTGTATAGATAACTGCTAAGTTGATCAGTGTACTAGCAGCACCTTTTTAAAAAGCATTCCTGGACTATAGATGTTTTATGGTCTCCTCCCTCCCCACCTTCATTTTCTTCCAATTCCCTGCGCTGTGCTAGCACAGAAAGCAGCACTGTCTGGCTCCTGCACCCTGCCTTGCTGCTCCCTCACAGTGACAGGTCCTTCTGCCTCTGCCCTCCCGTGCACCTGCACCCTGAGCTCTGTGCAGGTGCCTCTCCTGCTGCAGAGAACCTTTCCTGGGAGCAGTGGGACAGTGGTGAGGATGATTTGGGCAGCCAGCACAACTGCCCACCAAAGCCTGAGTCCCCACTCTCAGCCCGGAGCAGCAGAGGTGGTGAGGCTTCTTGTGTGCTGGCTGGGAAGGCAGCACTGCATCTGGGTGCCATTTGTGCCTGAGGCTGAGTCAGCTGAAAACCCACAAGGACATAGCTTGGGACTGAGAGAGAGAGAAATACTTCAATTTGTGCAAAAGGTGGGAGCACTTCCCAGAAAAGCTCTGTCCTGTCCCTGGTGGACAGGCAAGTGAGTATTTAAGGCCCTGACATTGTCATCTGCTTTATTTTTTTTTCCCATCAGCTTTCTGGATGTTCTCTCTGGGCATAAGTGGCCCTTTAATAGAATTGTTTTTTCCTGTATCTCATCACAAGTCCTGCACATTTATCCTCATGTTTGGAAAAAATTCTAAATATTCACATGAGCTTCGGCATAATTTATTTTCTTTTGTAGCTTAATAAAACCTTGGGTTTCATTCCATCTAGCTATCTTCAGGGATTTACAAAAGGCCAGTGGGGCTGAAACGCAGGACTGAACTAAGAGACAAAGGAAAACAATCAACAGTATGAATACCTAGAATTTGCTCAGAGTGCAGTGATGCAGCTCCGGTGCTGCTTTTTTGAGAGAGATGGTAAATTATTAATGCTTCTAGGAGGAAATAACACAGTAGTGGTTCTGCAATGGCTGTAAAATGCAATGTATTTATGCAGCCTTCCTTCCTAGTCCTGCAGAGCCCAAGTTATTACACCAGAGCTGTGCTCCTGAGTCACACGTGTCCCCCCAGACACAGCTCTCTGACACACACGTTGGCAGTTTCCTTGTTTTGCTGGAATGTCACTGGTGTGGGGCACTGCTGTTGCAGGAGAAGCAATTCTGTCAGCAGCCATCCTTCCCTGGCAGTGGAGGGTCTGTGTCTTGTGCAGGAGAATCTCTTACCTGGTGAAGATTTCCAACAAAACAAATGCATTCGCTTGTGTCCCAGCCTGGCCATGGGGAGGTGTGGATGGAGTGTGTGGTCTGGGGCCTCAAAAACCTCTGATTTTATGCTGGCAGTGACAGGCTTTGGACTTGTAGAAACCTTTTTTTTTTTTTTCTTTGAGACCACCAGCTTCTCTTCATGTGGATCACAGATGTTTATATGGTGTAGTGAAAAAAGGATACAGAATAAGAGTTTCTTAAAAGTTATTGATATGCTACAATATTTTGGCTCCTGTATCTCATTAAAAAGAAAAGCCTAAAACTTTAGGTTGATTTTCAACATTTACATAACAGACATCTAAAAATATTTTACAAAGGTGTCTTTCTATGTCAGTAATCAAATAGAATTCACAATTTTATAGAAATATGATGCCAATGATAATTTCAGACTGTCACTGTTTCCTCTTTTACTTTTATGTATACATGCACATGTATGATGGTTGTGACTTTACCATAACTTCTGTGCTTCTTTTGAAGGGTAATTTGCAGAATAAGGCAGGAAAAGAGAATTTGCTGTTTTGCTGTTTCCGGCCTGAGTGGATGATGATGAAATGAAAATTTAAGTTCCCTAATGTTCCTGAAGAATCAGACATATTTCCTAAGCAAGAGAAGTGAATTGAAAAGTGGTATAACATTAGGGGAGGTATGGACTTTTTTCAGTTCTAAAGATTCATGTTTGTAAGAAAGTGAGGCACCAAGACTAGAAATACTTCAATATTCTGCATGCAGGTAGAATATTAAAAAGTTTTATTAAGAAGTTTATTTAGTTTTAAAAATTATCAACCACCTTTTCAGTAAACGAGTGATACTGCATTCCTCAGACTGGAGACATGCCTGGATTTCTCTTAAAGCAGACAAATCAGTACAGTAAAAATATTGAAGTAATTAATTATGTTTTGCATTTTAAAACAGTATTTACTGAGACATTTACTATAAACATGGCAAATGAGATGTATTCACTTTAAAAGTCCTTCCATTGTGTTTATCAAATAGCTGTTGCAGTACTTTCAATGCCGTATTGAGTTGGAAAAAATCTGAAGCTGCTTTGTGTATTTTCCCTCAAGGTTAAAGGTTTGAATCATGGGATAATGTGTGATATCTCTAGGGCTCCTTGAAACAGTTCAAGAACATGCACAAAGGACTGTGGTTTGTGCTATATTTGCACAGAATTTAACATCATGTTCCTTTGGCTTGAGAGCAAAGATGAAGATACTAGAAAAAATATCCTTTCCTTTAACACCACGATATACATTTTCGCAGAAAAACTTATAGCTGTTTTATAAGGTGTTAAAAAAAATAGCCATGCACTATTTTTCTCTGTTTTGATTTTTCTTTTGAAACTACCTTATCAATGAGGAATGAAAAGAAATTGAAAAGAACTTTGAAAAACAAATGTTCCCTGTTTCAATTAGAATTTCCTTCTTTGACAAGTTAGTTATGGTTTGCTTGTGGTATGGCAAGTTACAGTATTTGCACTCAAAATCTCTCTCACATTTAAAAAGCAATTGTCCAATATTTTGTTCATTTAAGAGAAAAGTTGTCGAAAGTTAAAACCCTTGGTGTGTATTTGTAAAATATATTTGTCTTGCTTTTTCAGCTGAAATGTCCCAGGAAATGCTAGTGCGCTCTTGGGTGAGAGTTGTATTCTCTCTGATTAATGAGGATTTCTTGTTAGCTGCTGGGCAGAGGCTATCCAAGCCACCTGTGTTTCCACTAAAAGAGAGTTAAACTCGAGCTCTGTCATTTTGCAGCAGCATTGGACGAAGCTGGCTGCAGCTGCAGAGTGGCTGTGATTTACTCTGCAGCCACTTCCAGGCGTTCAGGTCAGACAGGACACAGTGCAAAGGCTCATCAATGAGTCTGCTCATCGGTTTTATGGACAGCTGTAATCCCTCACAAGGAAAACAAAGTTATATTTGTGAGAAAAGACCTTCTCTTGAGTTCTAGGACTATGTAATTCGGTGAGGGAAGCCATCACTGTTCTTGAGTCCCCTCATACTTTCCTCTGTTTATGCTTACTTTAACATTTGCTGTCAATATTAATGCATTTATGCTTTTTGAGTTATTGTCTCTGAATGTTTTCTGTATGTATAAATATGCCAGTCCTCGAGCTTTTGGGTACTCCTGTATCCAGAAACATCCTGGTTTTTAATGTGTTTCTCCTCTGCACCACCCATGGAGCTATTGCTCAGGCGTGCAGGGAATAAACAACTCCACTGGGTCATACAAAAACTCTGTGGTAGACAGGAACTTGAACCCTGACTTTCTCAGCTGCCTATCAACTCTTTTTCTTACTTTTTTATGCCCATTTTTCTTTCTGCAAAAATCAAACATGCTCCACTTCATGCTTGCTGGGTTGCTGTTGTGGGCTGTGTGACACACACAGACCTGAGGTCTGTCCTGTACCCGATGTCTGTGGGACACCTTTGTATGATACTCGACAGTTTGGAGCTCCATACAATTCAATACCTATTTATCTTTCACTTGAGTCAAAGACAAAGTGCTGATTTTGATAATTGTTATCTTTTTAGAAAGTTGCCTCTGAGTGTATTTTCAGAGTCTTTATTGTGCATGTGTGACCCCTTGGTAGTACTTGGTAGCACTGCCTGCTTTCCAGGTATTATCAAAGGGTTTGTGAAAGCTTTAATACTGCTGCAGTCTGTACGTGGATGATTGCATGGAGCCAGTTAGGGTTCATTCTTCTGGAGGGGTGTTTGAGGATACCACATTACATCTTATTCATGCATTGCAGCAAGTTCTTCAGCCAGCTGTGCCGTGCTTATTACCTTGCATGTTTTACATGGCTGTGCATCACCTTTGTTGGTGCTGTTTGGCAGGGACTTGGTCATAGGGTTTAGGCTCAGTTTTGATTGTTTTCCTGTTGGACCTGTCTCTTCAGCAGTTTACATGAGTTTTAAAAGGGGACAACAATGCTTTGGATGTTTTACCCAAGTCAACACTTCCTCTGAAATGAAACAAAGTGCAAAAAAGAAAAGGCCATACACATCTTTGAAGGCAAAAGCCTTGGTGAACTGTCATCACTCCATTGACTGCACTAGAACAAGTGCAGATTTGGATCAACACAAGTGTCCCTAGTGAAGCACAGAGCTTGCCTTTTATTAACTTCTTCAGCTTCAGTTTTCATCTGTGCCTTCAGAAATAAGGAAGACTTGTAAGTGAAATCATAGTCTGGTTGCTGAAGAAAGACAATAGAGTGAGCTGCCAGAATAAGTATCATTCTTTGTGACTGATGAATATTGCTCAAATAATTTTCCATTGTTTTGGCTTTCTGTGGTCACTGCATAAAAAAGAGCATCAAATTGGTTAACTCTTGCCAAATGAAAAAAACACTTGAGTGTTAGAAATCAAAAAAAGAACTACTTTTACACTGAAGCTATCAAAGTATATTCTTTCTTTCCCCTGTGATATGGTCACCTTTTCAAGGGTGGCAACACTTCAGGAAATGGAGCTGTCTGGTAGGTCCATATATGCCATTTTACTGAGCACAAAAAAACCCAAAAACCCCCAAACATACAGTCATGGTGACTAATAAATATATGAGATGTGAATCTCTGATTTGCTTACAGTTAAGTAAAATTTCCCCCCCACACAATTTCTTCCTGTAACTGTGTAACTACCTTAGTGATTGCCTTTATGGAGTAGCTTCTATTTTTAATTTTGAGCTGCTGCTGTGTTCTAATGTAAAACTTGAACTCCTAATTGGATTCAATACATTTATTTTCAAGAAACTCCTACAGCATTGTGGTTATTTGTTCCAGCCTTCTCTTCCCTGTGAACAAATGCTGAAATTATGCTCAGGATGGGATTGTTGTGTTGAAAAGGCTAATGTAGGGAGAGGAAAAATCAAGCCATGAAGAAATACTTTAGGGGACAATCTGAGTATTGGTGGTTAATGAGTAAAGAGCAGAAAGAAAAAAAGGTCTTGCATAAACTGGCTGAAGAGAAGTGGAAAGCTGCTTGGGAGGGAAAGGTAGAAAGCTGAGAAAATAATAGTGGGGACAATGGTATGGGAGGAGCTGTAGGGGAGCAAAGATGTAGATGGAGTGAAAAACATCTACAGTACCGACAGTACTGTAAGTGAGGAAAAGGCTTCTTTAGTTTGTAGCAGGAACAGGAAACCACTGGAGAAATTCAGAGATTTTAGCTGCTTGATTTAGGGTGGAGTGAAGAGTCCAGAGGTTGGGAAGCTGGAAAAATAAAAACTGGAACAGTCAAGGTGGTGAACCAGTAACCAAGAGTTTCAGCAGTAAGGAAAGCGCAGAGCTTGGAGCTACTGGAGAGAAGAAACACAGGACATATGTAGAGACTGAATTTATTGTCTAGTTTTGCAAATTGTTTGTAAAACTGATATGGTAAACAACTGTAAGTTTTGCTTTTAGCTTCAAGGCAAAGATTTTAAATCAGGGTCCTCCTGCCTTAAATAGTCAAAACAAGTTTTTCTGTGTTTTAATCAACACTGCCATTTTTGGATGAAATCCAGCAACTGTTCAGAAAGTAGAGTAAAACGTGTATCAAAGGAGAGCTGTCTCTGTTGTTTGTTTCTTCATGGTGTGGGTTGTTGCACAGGTCAGAAGTACATGGCATATAAAGTACTAGATTGATTTGCAAATGGTCAGCCTGGAAACTTGGCAGTGTTGTCGATTGTTTCATTAAAACCAAGTACAGAAACCAACTCGTGTTCTTTCTCCCATTGGCCAGAGAAGCCAGGACGTTTCCTGAAGGTGAAACACTTGAGCTCAGAGGGAGGAAAGAGCACAAACTGCTGGTGGATGTCACAACCTGGAAGCAATAGAGAATACTGGGGTGGGGGGAAAAGTGCATGTTGCAATAACAACCAGTTGCAACATCTCAGAAAATGCTTACACAGATGACTTTAGAATGGAGGCAGGATGGGGAGATGTCATGGTTCAAATGGCAGTATGTTCACTCCTATTCCCAGAAAATGCAGAGGGAGCTGTATGAAAAAAATAGATAAATATATTTTGAAAGGTATCTTGAGTTCAGTAACATTACATGGCCCAGACAAAGAGTTTCTTCTGAGTTCTGCATTGCTGAAAAAGACAAGCTCCTTGGAGTCCATAAGAAGGCACTGTCAATAGGGCCTAATGCAACATTTCCATGCTTGGCTGAAATGCAAAGACACAACTTCCCGAGGTTATTTTTGGGAACCCAGAATATTGTGGGGGTGTGACATGTTCTTCTGAAGTGCTGAGCACCTCAGAGCCCTCACTGGCTTCAGTTGCTTAAACAGCAGCTATGAAGCACAAAGAGTATCCAAACCTTTAAAGTACAATAAACAGGGAAAATGTTTGACTTGTGTTTTTTCCTCCAACTATGAGACTGTTTCCCAGAACCGAGAGTATTTTTAGTTAAGTTAGTTAAATACAATTTAAGCAAACCTATTACTTCTCATCCTAACACTGCTTTTTGGACTATGGCTGGGTGTTATGTAGTATAGGAAATGAAAAATAATTTTTTTTTCTTTTCTGTTTTTTTGTTTACAACTCTATTTTATTTCTGTACATATTTCTGTAAATTTATTTTTTCCCCTGATTGTTGTCATTCCTCTGGTAGAAAGTTACGTGAGAATCCAGAGCTTTTGGGAGAGTGCATGAATAAATTAGGGGTATATCTAAATTTGTAGATTTTGAAAATCAGGCATGGTGCTTAAACCCAAAGGTCTCTGTCTCCATCTGTTGGAATGAGAAGGGCATAGCCCCAATGGCTGCTTGTTTGGACTCATCACATGGAAATTGTAATTTAATTTTACTGTGTTCCTCCACTATTTTCAGTTTAACCAACATTAGCAATAGCAGTGACTTGATGGTCTGCTTTGCCATGGATGCAGAAAGTTTGTCTTCACTGGAAAATAACAATTATAGCAAGACCTCTTAAGGTACTCAAACATAAAATTGTACCTCCTTAAAGACAGGCAGGAGTTAGCACGGATTGGGCAGCTCTGTGATTTGGACTAAATGTGTTTCTAAATGTTAAAAGAATATGTCATCGTATTTTTCTGCTCCTATGACAAAGGGAGAATACTGTGTATAAATGTTGGGGCAAGTTCTACTGATACAGTTACATCCACATAAAAAGTCGAAAAAGAGAGAAGCTCATTCCGTTTTCAGATATCCTTATATTACATCATGATATTCAAAATGGTCCAATGGTATAAAGGATTTTAGTAAATGTTTGCCTGAAAGCAAACATTGGAGCTACCTGGTCTTTAAGGACCCAAATCATTCTATGATTATTCATTGAGGGATTAAAGGACAAGCGTTGACAGGTTCCTGAGATGCATGTGAGCACCAATTAGGATTTTCAGCAGTACTCATCTTATGAAGGAGTAATTCTCTGGGATGCTTTAAAAGGTTATGAGTCACCTTTCTCTCTTTATGTGCTGAAACACCCATAAAGGATATCCCTGTATTTGTTCACTAAGAAAATTTTAGTCCTGTATTTAATTAGGAAACTATCTTGGTATCAGCTGTGTTGTTCACCTAAGATCTAGGAATTTCAGTTTGGTAAGCTAAACCCACCTTCTTCTTCTGTTATCTTTTTCTCAGTGTTTTTCTCCTCTGTGAGAGAACTTCCTGGCTGCACATGAGCAGATGTGCTGTGGCTCCTAGCTGCTCAAGTGGTCATTCCCAAGGCTTAAGGAGCAAGGAGTGTTGCTCTGATGCCTTTCCTTGGACTTGCTAACTGGTGGGGAAGAGTCTGTCCTTTGAAATGGTAAAAGTTTTTGGTGCTGTCTGAAACAGTTATAGAGCACGTTCCATTTCTTTTCTGTATGATATGGTGTCTCACCCCATCTCTGCCTGAGTTTTAGAGTTCATCCAGTAGAATTTAGCTGGGCACTGACTTGGCTTTTAATGAACTTAAGAGTACATTTGAGTTTGGAAAGGACAGTGTTCCATTTGATGGGTATTTGGAACTTCCTGGTTTAATAGGGTTTTAACGTAGTGCTCATTAGGTTAATTACCCACTCAAAGCATATAATCATACATCCCTTCTAAGGGAGGTTTTATTTCTATTAGTAAATGCAGTCTGGACTATCAGACTTACTATCAGGTTTTTCAAGAATAGCACATGTAATTTAAATACAATGTTAAAAAAAAAAAATCATCAACACAACCTTTAACAAAGCCATCCCATCATTATCTGACACATTGAAAGGACAGTTGCAAGGTTGCCAATAGCAGCTCTGAGATGGCAGGTTTAAAACATATTGACACTTTTTCATGCACCGCAGGCAGCTGGACTAGTTGACATTGCCCCAGCTCTTCTTCAGAACAGAGAATATTTTTGCTGGGCTGACTCTGTACTTGGTGGTATTTTTATTCCTGATATAGATTACAAAACAAAACAAAGCAGTTGTTGCTTAGCTACCCCTCTGGAGTGATGGTCTCTCACCATTTTGTAACTCTCTAATCTCAATGTTGCATTTTTCGCTTGTTAGAATCTATTTTTACTGTCTGGTGTTTCACACAGACACTTCTGGAACTTTTTCATCTGCCAGAGTGGGATGGCAGGTTACTGCTGTCTTGAAACTACAGACAGGACCCTGGCTGGGGTGGTCTGGAAAAGGTCCCACAATCAGCACAAACCCCACAGCAGCACAAAAACGAGTTTACTGTCGGTTCAGAGATACCAATTCTGATGAAATCGCCCACTTGGGGTGAAAGGGTCTGTATTTCTTTGCCATTACCACATGGCTCTGTGTTAAGAATAGATTCATTTTGGATGAGGATAAATGCCAGAAAGCAAAATATCTGACTCCCACCTTCTTCAAGACTTCCTGAGTGAGAAGCTGTAAATTGGCATTTTGGAGTCATGATACTAATTAGTACAGAGCACAGCAAAATGGAGCAAGCTCAACTGTTTATGCAGTCAGAAAGGAATCTGAAAAAGTCTCTAAATTATTTCTTTTGAAAGAAGCAAGACATGCCTAATGCTCACAGCTGTACTTTTACCCTTTTGATGCAGTACTGGGGCATAAGGGAAGTAGAGAGCTTTGCTTAATGGAGAGTAAAACGTGGTTAGATACTGTGGATTCTGTTTGCACCAAAATGAGAAAAATATTTGGCCAAGCAGCGTTAGTTTTTGGTTACTTTACCGGGAGAAAGAGTTCTCCAGGACTGCTGCATGCAGAATCAGTCTGAGACTACGTGTGTGCTTTGGCCCCTGAGCTGTCTCTCTCTGCCTTCTGCTCTCTTCTCTCCTTGGCATCCTGAGCAGCAGTCAGCCATGCTTGCAGAAAGAGCCTGGTCTTAAATACAGGCCATTTCCCCTGCTAGTCAACAGATCTTGGCAAATTTCTGTCAACCCTGACAATGCTTAATTTACAGCCTTTAGCCACAATGCCACTTTCTGGCATTGTTAGAGAAATCAGAGTCTGTTCCCATAAAGCTTGTTACTTGACAGCGTTTATGTTGCATGACTAATATGGCAATGGCAGCAATTTGCAATTAGCTGTGTGTCTCTCCTTGCCTCCCTGCCACATGCGCCAGAGCATACGTGTCTGTCTAAGCCTGACCTGCTTCCCTTTACAATTTTCTTTCTCTATAATGTATTTTTTTGAGCTCACAGAGGTAAATGTGTGACTCGGATAAATAAAGAGTGGAATGAAAGCTGCAGACTTTATATCATCAGCTTAGATCTGGCTGTGCTGCACAGTCACAGGCAGCGTATGGAAGGTACCTGTCCTGTGGCTGCAGGGTGTCCTCGGCAGCTCCCAGGGGGATGTGACATTATTGGAACCTCTTTGAACCCCACCTAATCTGTATTTAACTGGGTTGATTCCCTTCGACTCTGCTTTCACACATCACAAAAGACCGGGTGAGGCTGGATGATCCAGCAGCTCTGTCTGGAGAGGATAGCTGAATGGGTTCCAGGAGCAAGGGATCCCTTGGCACACTGCAGGGAGAGAGGGACAGTGGTGGGCGAGTTGCTGCCTCCAGTTCCTGCCTGCCCCTGGCAGGAGCAGCACCAACTTGCCTCCCTTCCCCCAGCTCCAGCCGAGATTTCAGTGAATCAAAGCTATAGAGTAGAGTTGAGTCAGAGCCAAGGAGAGGCTCTGGCTCAAATCCACCAGCTAAAAATGAGCAAAGCTTTTGAGCCTAACTGGAATCTCTCAAAAACAAACAAACAAACAAACAAAAATCCTTCCCCAAATCCTGGTTGTCTTTTTAACTTGATTTTAGTAAAATCGTTCATTTTCATCTGTTTTTCAGATATTTCTCTTATTTTTTTCTTGCCTGATTATATAAACATATCCCTGTTCAGATGTATATTTTAGATGTTTTTAGTTCGTGGTGGAAAGTGTTCCTTTTTGTGGTGTTTTCATTGAGACAATCAGGGGCAAAGTTCTTGTGGCAGTGCCAGGTCTAATACCACAGGAAGAGCTGTGTCCGCTGGAAACACCACAGAGTACAGAACCCGCAGTATTTTCTAAAAACACAAAATGGTTTTGAAAGCATGGCAAATACTGCAAAGTCAGCTCAGATTATTATTTTGTCTCAAATTGTTTGTTTGTCTTTGTTTTGTTTTTTAAAGGGGTGCTGGGGAACATGACTTACCTTAAATCTAGTTTTGCCAGTGCCCTTCCAGTTATAAGTGCTGCTGTAAAGTAATGGGAATGCCATGATTGCATCATTTGCAGTCCTTTAGAGATACTGTTAACTTCAGTCAACAGCCAGGGAGCTGCTCTGCCTGGAGGTTTTGTTGACACTGTGTCTTTTTGGTTTTGCAGTCTTTATACTGCAGCAGCATTCAGAAATGGAGCTATGGCCCTGATTTCTGCCGACTTGTAGCTCTGAGTGAATCCTACTGAGATAAAGTGTGCTACTTGTGCATAAGTGCTCGCATGAGCAAGAGTCCCAATCTGCAAAAAAACATATAATGAATAAATAACGTTATGGAGAAGGAGGTGAGGAGTAAATCTTTGCCACTGAAATGAAGGCGGTTCTACCCAGTCACCAGCATAGAATGGGAATGTTTTTAATTTTCCTCTTCCACCTTGACAAGTAGCTTAGGGAACACTAATTTGATCTTTTTATTAATCAGGGCTATTCAAGACCAAAAGCAAACTATTGAATAAATTGTTTCTTCCTAAAAGTCTATATCACAAAAAGAGATTTTAAAAATGAAGAATCTGGAATGGGCAGGAAAACAAGTGTTGAATGCTGAGGTTTGGAAGTAAATCCTTATGTTTATGGAACAGCTTTCTTTTGCAGGAAGAACAGCCAACTCAATGTATTATTAAGTAAACGATTTTTTGCAGTGACAATGAGTTAACAGTGGTTGTTGAGCAGAGGATAACAGATGGTCCCTGGGTGAGTGAGCTCCCAGTCCCTGCTGATGCTGTGAGCAGCAGAGCTCTGCACAAGTGGGTTGGGAATGGTGCAAAGCCAGGGCTCTGCATCTTCTCCTGGGACAATTCTTGTTATTGCTATACCAGCCCTGTACTCTTTGGCACTCAGCTTGGGGAGAGAACTTCAGCTTCTTAGCCTCAGATGTCAATTTCAAAGTTTCTACTGCTTTCACCTGTGGTACATTTTACTGTTGTGTAATTATTTTGCATGTTAGCTTTGTCTTTTTTAGCTGTGCTTCAGGTTTTGTTGTGTGCAGGAACAAACTATTGAAGCCAGTCTGCATGCTAAAAAGTCTCCTTTTGTAGCATGGAACAATTCTTTCTTCAAGGTCTAATACTGTGTTTTAAGGATCTGTTGTCCTTCTTGATTAAAAAATAAAAAAGAAGGACAATTTTACACAGTTTAATGTACTCCACTTCAAAGACGTTGTCTGCCTGAGGGAGGGAGAACTTGGTAGCCTCGTGGAAAAAGCCACAGTCAGTGTCTAAACACCATGGGAGTCAGAAGGCTCTCAGAGAAATCTGAGTGGAGCTCCCTGACTGGGATATTTGTGCTGAGATGTAATCCATTTCCTCGTCTTTACTGTGTCAGCATGGTCCACGCAGGAATTCACAGTGCCAGTGGCTCTCTGGAGCTTTTGATGGATCCCTAACTCTCCCCAGGAATTATCCCATATGAATATGAAGTCACATCTGCTCACTGGGGCATTGTCCTCTGGTGGGAATTGAAACAGAAATCAGCGTATTTTTGAGGGCTCTTGCCATGAGGTTGGCTGCTCCTGGGGTTTGGGGTAGCTGAGGTCCATCCTCTCCCCTGAACTTCAGATGAGCTCAGCCATGCTGTGCTGTTCATAGAAGGGCAGCTGCAGCACAGCAGAGCCGCTCTTATCAACCATTATCTGCCACTTCTATGCTTGTTGGGCTTTGAGGGAAGGGTCTTTCTGTCTCTTTAGTACCATGTTAAAATCCTGTTTAGCTGCCATGTATTTCCTTGATCTTTTCTTTCCCATAATCACCAATTAGAAAGATGTGTGTGTACATGCAGATTCTTCCTTTCTAATTAGCTGATTCCTAATGCCCCATGGATTCACTGTCCTAAACGAGTTTTATGTGACCTTGCACTCCTCATGTGCTTCCTCTGTCCAGGTGACACAGCTCAGTCACCTCCAGACAAAAGCACCCAGACAGTTCTGTTTCTAAAAATGCCTTTATTACAGGTTAAAGTTGACACATGTCAGCCATAAGCAAAGCCCTCATCTTTTCCCAGCCTGCAGTAAATGTGACGCCCCTCATTCAAGCCAGCTCAGTCCACCCCTCCAGGAGTCTGGGAAAACAGGCCTTGCAGGGAGCTCCAGAGGTCAGCAAAACAGGCACTGTCAGACAAATTAAATACCATCAGAAGGTTGCTGAAGCTCTATGGTTTAACAGCAAATATTATATAGTAGTCAGCAGGAATATGAATATGTGCTGTAAATGAGGCATTCTGTGTCCAGTTATCTTCAGGTCTCTTAGCTATTTAGTTAGTTATTGCTTTATAGAATTTTCTAAATAAATCCTCACAAATGAGTGTACAAAGGTACTAAATCAAAATTAAGCCAGCACAGCCATGTGCAGGAGTCACAGACAGCACCCATAACCCCAGCAGGCCAGCTCTCCTCCTGGTCTGCGTGTTGTTTATGTGCTACAAGCCATTTTCTGCCAAAGTAAAGATTCCTATCATCATGGTGGCTTTCTTTGATGTCCAGCGGGGCAGATGCCTTGTACACTTGGAGGAAGCTGAAAAAGTCTTTGTTCTGCCTTATCCAAAGGTCATGTTTCCCAGAGGGAGACTTCTTCAGAGTAAAATCTTTCAGGATTTTAGTATTGTCTGGGAATAAGTAACAACTGGTTTTCTACAAATCAAGCCTTCATCTTGATAACGACTTGTGGAGTATTCATGGAGGGAGATTCCAGGTTTGAGCTTCAGGAAGGGCCAAATATGGTGGTCTTTTGTAGCTTAAAGGCATCACAGTCCACTGCAGCTACTGACTTAGAGACTGTAAGTGTTAAACTGATCTGTGCATGCAACTAACCAGCACTGGGACTGCTGCCAGAGATGGAGGCTTTGTGTGCTGTCAGGGACAGGGATTAGGAGCTGCAGGGCAGCTGTGCTGGAGGGGTTGACAGTCTCTGATATGTTTGCCAGCATCACCAGCTGTGGGTCACGGAGAGCAGGCTCTGCTGAAAAGGGAGGGAAATCCCAACTTAATCTGCTCATGGTAGATCCTCTTTCCTGGGCTGTGCCCAGCCAGAGTAGCAAAAATTCCCTGTGAAAGAAAATGGGGTGACTGAGGGTGATCCCTCGCTATAGTGATGGAGCTGAGAAGCAAAGACATTCAAAATGTTAAAACAGTGAAATTCAGCAGGTTCATGTGAGAGCAGCTGGTTCCCTGCTGCGCTGCTGGGTGGCTCTGTCTGGTGGGACCTGGGTGGCACAGGCTGAGGGGTGGGCATAGGACAGGCTTGCAGCTCTGTGCCACTGACTGCTGTGGCTGGTACTGCTCTGGTTAATGGAAACGAGGATGAATGGATGCTTGAGCAGGGGAGCAAATAAATAGGACTGAAAGGGGGAGACAGTGAGAGGGAGGCAGGGAAAAAGAAAAGAGAAAAACCACCAAAACACGAGGTAGGGAGGAGAGAAAAGGTGGACAGTGAGGAAAAAGGGAAACAAAAGTATGGCAAACAGTGAGCAGGAGGAGTGCTTGCCTCCTCGGCTGCCCTGACCCTGCTGACCCTGCTCTCCTGAAGCATCTCCTCTTCACCTCCCCGTGAACTGTCCTGCGCCGGGGCACAGTGCCCAACTGTTCCCTGTTCTACAGCAGAGCCTGACCCTCACCTACCTCATGAAGGGCAAGGGCTGCAGGAGCAGGGAAAACAGCCCTTCAGTTCAAGCTGGGTTGATGCAGTTCAGGCAGAAGGAGAAGGGAGACCCTGAGCTGGCAGATGCACTGTATCACACTGAGGCACCACTGCTTGTGGTAAGACAAGTTGAGAACTGGTTCAAAGACCGTGTTTCTCAGTGTGGTAAATATGGTTCGCAGCACTAAAGGATTTTGCAAGTCATTCCAACGTCCATGGATGTTTGAGCTCCTGCCTCAAAGTAGTGTCAGACTCCTCCTGTTGTTCCCCTGGCCTGGCAATGTGGACTTTGCTTAATTGTGACAGGGTTAGAAAGGAGCCAGTCCAAAACTTCCCCCTATCCCTAGCTGTTTGTGATCCATTACTTATTGCTCTCCTGTTTTTGGCAGACCTCACTAAGCTGTGGATCTTACTGCCTAGTCTCAGAGCTGGGCTCTATGTCTTGTGACTGTCTCCTTCCTGTTCTGCTTGTCTCCTTTTTTTTCCCTCTGGAAATTTATGGCCGTGTGCACTAGGATAACTGCTGTTGCTGGTGGGAAAGGTGTGCATGCACTCACACAGAGTGCTGTGTGCCAATTAAATACACCAATGTGTTAAGAAAAATGTCTTTCAAATTAAAATTCAGTAGCAAACTCCCCCTTAATTACTAGTCATTAAAAATAATCTAACAGTCAGTTAAAAGCTTTGCCAAACAATAACAATAATCTTGTAAAACCCCAGCATTGTCTTCAAGCAGTGCTTTGCCAAAGATCATTAATTGGGAATGTGTGGATTTTTATGCTCTTCTCTAATTTAGTTTTCAGCCTTTAAGTGGAAAACCTGTTTTATCTGCTGAAGAGACATGCCATGGGGAAGACATGCTGCTTGAGGCTGGGAAAAAATAGGAAGAAATATTTCTGTGGTGCAATTGGACAGGAGAGACTGAGGCTAAGCAGGCAGACTGATTTTCAGGGAAGTCACTAGAGCAGAGCACTACCTATAGTGGTGCCGGAAAGCCGCTTTGCTTTTCTGCCAGATGGGAAGTTATGACCCGGTTACAGGAGCGGGTAGGCAGTCATTTTTCAAAGAACAAAAGAATGAATAACTGGGAAATGTTGAGGTGGATTAAAGAGCTAAGGGAAGGAGTTCCCATCTGTGTAGCTGGAGCTTGAGTGGTCCTGTCACTGGGGACTCTGATCTGTCCAGCAGAAGGGCAGAAAGAAGGTGCTGAGGTTCTGGTGGAGTGGGGTTCAGTGCTGCTCAGCTGTGGGGCTGAAAGTGGCCCACAGGGACACTGGGGCAGGTGACATGTCCCATGGAGATGAGTGCTGCTCCTGCACCTCCTGCTGCTTCAGTCTTGAAGCACCTGCAGCCAGAAAATGAGGATGAGGAGCAGAAAGTCTCTGTTAGTTGGCCATGGCCTAAGTGATGCAAATGCCATGGGGATCCCCCTTTAACCTTGACTGACAAGTGGGGAAGAATGTTTCTACTGCTTACAGTACTGACAGCTTTGTTCCATACTAAAATGAGACATAGGTAGTTTTGTGCTATGAGAAAATGTAAGGCTTTGATGTGGTAACACTGTTTGATAAGGTTAATATGATAGCATCAATGTACTTACCGAAAATATTGATGAATATTCTTGCCAAATAGTCTTACCTGCTTTATGGTCCAGATACTGAACCATGTGGGAAATGCCCCCCCACAAGAACGTAAAAGTGAACAGAGAGGTTTTGTAACTACCTTTTGAAGACCTTAAATATCCACATCCCTGAATAGACTTATGAACAAAAAATTGCTGAGGTTTTCACACTGGGAGTCCTTGAAAGTCAGTTTCTTTCCTGCTTCACTGCCAAAGCCCAGCCCAACTTCTTCAAAAGCTGATAAAATTGCACATGCCTGAAATGGGAAGGAGAGCAGCAGTACCTCATGCAGCTGATGCATTCACAGTGGGACATTGTAACAAAGAGGTAACAAGCAGATTACTATATATTATCTCAGCTGAAAGTAAACTACTACAATTTTCAAAACTAAGTGTTGATGGAAGAGCTTTTAAACCTGCAGTTAGGCAGCTTGAATGAAATGTTAAGAGGAAGTAAGAGAAGACTTTCATGTGGCATTAACTCCAAGGGTGGATGATGTGATTTTGAAGAGGGAATTAAAGATTGATGTGGGGTTTTTTAACCTAGAAATACTCCAAGGTTTACATAGATGCTGAGTTATCCCATTCTCACTGAGCATGCTGACTGCACCAAAGGCTGTGTTTGCTTTAGTTTTGAAATGTCATTTGGGTAACTTTCAGTGAATTTGGAAGCTGACTTTGAACTGGGTTTTTACAGAACTTGCAAACCGCAAAAAATAAAGCTTCTTGTTCTGAGGATTGATGCTAAATTCTTTGCTTTTAAAAAGATAATTAAGATACATTTTGTCTGTAGTCATTGCAGTGTTGAGTTGAACAGATGTAAAGTAAGGCAGCCTCTCCTGTGGAAAGGGAACTGGAGGTCTCTGAATTTTGCTTTACTTTGCCAGAGCAGATCTAACAGACTTACTGTGTGTGAAGCTGCCAAACTCCAGAATCAAACAGACTGGCCAGGTAAGAAAATAAACAGCAAATTTGCAGCCCTTTTGAGATTCAGCTGTGTTAGGAGTGTTACCTGAAGTTTCCAAAGTGGAAGGCACCCAGAACTGGAAGTAATTTCTCAAGTTTTGTCTTACTGTTTGATTCAGTCCCATTCCCCCTTCAGTACCTTTTGGAATTCTATATGGAGCAGGAGTGAGTAGATAAATGTGCTTCTTGAAGGGAGTTCAGCTTTCCTTTATCCTGTGTGAGGTGTCTGTGGGACCACTTTCCCACCCAACTCACTGAAAAACCTCCTTTCTTCCCTTTTTTTCTTTTTCTTTTTAAATTCAAGCAACTCTCTTGTAGTTTCCAGGAGTAGCTACCAGTTGAGGTACTCATAGTAATGAAGGATTTTAGCCCAGGCCAGAGGACTGCACAAGCTGTGTTGTATGATGCACTCGCAGTCACGTGGCTGTGCAGCTGCCCTCTCCTCTTCTCTGGGCTGAGTGAGCTCTGTGTGCTGCTGAGCAGTTGCTTCTCTTCAAAACCCTAAAATCACATGCTGACTAGTGAGATTACTTTTCATTTAGGACATGGTTGTAATTATGTTTAATGTATTAAAGGCGTAAAGAGCCAGAGTCAGTAATTTTTATGACCTGTTTAATGACAACCATAAAACCAGGAGATTTGGTTCCCCAATCACTTTTGTGCTCTTATACTTTGGAGTTGGGGATGGAAGATTTAAATGCTGAATTTCAAATAGAATTCATTTGGGGTTTTGATATCCTGACTTACTCTGTTTCTGCTTAATGCATTTTCTTGGACTTAAAATCTTTTTTCCTATAATTTGTTCACTATTTCAGTGGCCACTGCAGAAGTGGATTAAGCACACAACAAACACATAGGCAAAAGGGCTTTGAACAAAAGCTTTTGGCCTCTTCTGGGAACATATGCATTTATCAGAGTAGGAGGATGACCTGGGTTGTGAAGGTCAGCCCTCTGCTATTATGGGCAGCCACAGCATTAAATGTCTTTCATAAATGCATCCTGTACTGTCTCAAAGCTAATTACTCCTCAGCCTTTCCCTGTTTCTGCTAGAAGGTTGTTCTTTCTGAGGGTTTCTAATCCTCCTCATTTCAAACCTAAACTCATTTACGGTGAGTTGATACCTGCTTGGGCTTATTCGCTGCTCTGAAAAGCTTGCCAGTGTTGCTGGCAGCAGCAGCCATGCCAGACCCAGTGAATGATGGCTGTGTCTCCAGTCTGTGGAAAGCACTGCCTTCCACCATGGCAGTGCTGTTTTCCCCTGTGTTACACCTCATCCACCTATCCCCATTGTTCCCTCTGTGTCATACACTTGATCTGTAAGTTGTTGCCCATAGTTGTGTTTTGTTGATCCAGCAAAACAGCATCCCAGGGCTGTTGGATATACTGGTGATAGAAATAAACACAAACAGTGGACCTGATGGGACTGCAAAGCTGAAAAGGCACTTGAGGCTTTCCTGTTCCAATAGCAGTGGTAAAGATGGTTGTAAGTAGCAAATACAGCAAAGAGAGACCTGATTTAGATCTCCTCACCTAAGACTGTGATGCTTAGGCCACTCAGTCCTGCTGTACCTCTGCTGATCCTCCTGGGCTGCCACAGAGTGCACACAGCACATGACTGACAAACAGCCTTTGGGACCAGTAGGGAAGACCATGTGGGAGATACCAAGACATCTCAAATGGGGCAAAACACCTGTGTTCAGCTGAAAATGTCTGTGGGTCATAAAAGTTCTCATCTTTGTTAGTGTATCAGCATTGTGATGCACTTAATTGTAAGTACAAAGACTAACAGTGAATATATTTTGAGACTTGTAGTAAAAGGAAAACCAGGGAGAGCAGGTTTAAAACTGAACAGAACTTGCCTAGTTCTGTTTCAGGCCCTTTATACAACAGCCTTTCTCTGTGCTCTCCCTAAAGTGTTTTGCAGATCACCATTAATAGATTATTTTTCTGAGTATGTGTTGTCTGCTGTGAAGTTTTGATTGTGGGTCTTGCATCTCATGCAGTAAGGCTGTTCATATAAAAAAAGGACACTAGCATAAGGAAGAATTGAGGGCTGTTTCTCATAGTCTGCAGGGTCATTAGGCTAGAGACCAAATTTCTGATGTTTGCATGTAATATCAACACTTACATAATATGTTACAACAATGATGAATACTCATGACCATCTCATTGAAGTCTTCCTCCTTGTATTACATTCCCTATTAGATTTTAATGAAAAATAGTTTTCTTTAGACACTGTTTTCTTTAGACTTTGTCACTTTACCAGTGTGTGATAAAAAACTGTCCAGCATTAATGTGTTGCAGGTTTTGTGCCTCACCTTCTCCCCTTGAGATGAACCATTGTTTAACTGAGCAGCTTTCACATCTGCAGACTCCATTGATTTATTTCATGCAAGCCCTTTGTAGCTGTGTTGTTACTATGGTGATAAAAAAACATAAACAGAATAAATGAGTAATGGTGATAAGGAATTGTTAGCTGGCAACTGAGATGATACATTTTGACCCTTTGTGAGATTTCTTTGTTGTCTGAGGGCAAACAACAAAGGAAAGGGATGGATTTCATCTGTCACAGGGACTGCATCCAGGTGGAGAATATGCTGAATTGAGAAGGAGTGCATTAACTCCAGGACAGCCTTAGACCTTTGGTACCTGTGACAAAGATCTGGGGCCCAAAAAGATGTCCAGAAATGTTGGAATGAAGACACAGAATTAGTTGCTCT
Source organism: Entomyzon cyanotis (assembly GCA_024500445.1). Taxonomy (NCBI): domain Eukaryota; kingdom Metazoa; phylum Chordata; class Aves; order Passeriformes; family Meliphagidae; genus Entomyzon; species Entomyzon cyanotis. The sequence continues at coordinate 10,729,341 of JAKEPQ010001010.1, forward strand.
TACTCTGTCCTGGAATGTGAGCTGTTCTGGCTGTTGTGGATGAGTAGAATGCACCTCAATCAAAAGACAGAAGGAGCAGTATGTTTTATTAAGGTGAAATAATAATTTGACAGAGTCCAGTAAATTTTGTGGTATTTAATAAAATTTAACAGGGGTTTGCTACGGGTCAATAAATTTTATGGCAATGTTCACCTTATTAATTACTGCGTGGAAGAAACATACAAAGGAAAACTGGATTACAATCTGGTTAGTGTGAGTCACAGAGAGACCACGGTCCTTCCTGTTGGGTCACAAGGTTCAGCGTGGACCCCCTTGGTTTCTGTGCTCCTTATGGAGCCTGGGTGCAGCTGGGCCAACCTTAGTCTCAGACTTGGACAATGGTGTAAATCTACTGAAATTATTTGTATGAGGTTTATACTGGTTGACTAGCTTCATAGATTAATAATATTTCATTAGTGTTACTTCAGCGTGCTAGCAGTCACAAGGGGATCTCTCTGCCTTGGGCAGGGAAGGCTCTCCTAGTCTCAGGTAAGGAATCTCAAACCTGGAGAGACATCCCTGCTTGAGGGGAAAGTCATGGCTGTTGCAGTCCAGCTGCAGCTGAGGGAGAGCTCAGATTTGGCTGATCCTGATGGTAATATTTATAGAGCAAAGTAATTGGCTGTTAGTCAATAGTATAGACAAGATACATGTTTTTGACTTAGCTCTGATATCTTGTTCTGTACCTAGGTTATCTTGCATTTTTGAGCTTTTAGACCACCTTTCAAAATATGTTTCTGAGGCATCTTCATTCTCTTGTGTGTGAGCCAGGATTCCCAGCCCCCAGGCTCACACAGGGAATGGGGCTGGTTGCACCTTCCTCAGCATGAACCAAAATACAGCCTATGGTCAGGTGTGTCTGTCACACTGCCCCGCAGCTCTGCTTCTGTAGGAGCTAATTGTCATCTGCAAAGTGCTGGTTGGAGTGAACTCTTCACATGTTTTCATCTCCTGAGAGATGCCAGCTCTCAGCAGCTCCTCCCCACTCAGCAGGAGGAAGGGCAGTGCCACTGAACCCACAGGAGGGTTGGATGTGACCAGGGCCACGGATCTCACACATCCCCAGGGACCCTGCTGAGCAAGGGCTTTGAACACAGGCTTTGCCATAGGTTTGCACAGTCCTGACCCAATGAACTGCAACCTGCTGCTCTGGGGGCACTCCAGAAAATGTAATTGCTAAGTCATGTGTAGAGTTTGTAAGGAGAAAATAACATTTCACTCACACAAGTACTGGAAGTTACGTTCAAAGCACAGCCCCTTAGTGGTGTGAGTCTGCAGCTCTCTGGAGAATGCTGCAGTGACAGCTGATGATGCTTTCCTGCATCCATCACGTAGGTTATTTGCTGACTGCTCATTCTTATCTGTTAGAAATGCTGCAGGGCATGTAGACTTATGTGCAAAGGATTTCTACTATGGTTTCACTCAGAATTAATCTTTCCCAGAACTGGTTTACGTTTAGATCAGGTTTGCCAGCATTTTTATTTTGCCCAGACTTTTCAAGTAGTAAGGTGCTGCACAGCAGGAGCTAAAGTACCAAAACCTTATCATCCATGTTAAAATTGATTTGGAATTTTGGGATTAATAATTGCAACAGCAGTGAAATACCGACTAGTTACTTTATAGCTTTCCAGTGTAAACAGATGGCAAGACTGATGCTGAGCCTGTGTGTTGCTAGTGTTTCCTTTCTTATTTTTAAGGACTGTTAATTTAATGTGGGAGTTTTGAGCTTTATAGTACATGTAGAAAGCTGTTGGCCATGAAACATAGTTAGCTGCAGCTGTGAAAAGTTTAACTTCCAAAATAATTATCAAGAGGGTCAGATCCTCACCTGGGGGCATCTTTGCTGCTACCAGTACTCATATTCATTAATGTAATATTCTGACACCCCTTAATAATGCCTCTTTGGGTGATGGTAACAGCAATAAACTGTGCACTAAAAGCATTTTTGCATCAGAAGACATGGAGATGAAGTTAACAAGAAAAGCAAAGCTCAAGACCAGAAGTACTGGAGGTGTTTTTCTTAGCATGAAAGTTTAAAATCTTGGTATGTGTTAGCCTGAATTTTATGTTTGGCATATGCAATATAAGACATGATATTGCAATGAGAAAAAAAGAATACATTGTTTCTAAACACTCAAAGCCTACTTACATGGTATGAGACATAGATTCCTGCTGGGACAGCTCAGAGACAGGACTGTGAGAGCTGTGCCTGATTAGGCCAGGGCTACATGTACCTTTTTTGTTTCTGATGCATCTGTTGAAACAGGTCCTCTGTAACTCTGAGGGAAGCTGTGCTGAGGAGCAGTGCATGTCTCACATCTCCTGAGCAGGGCCAATACCAAAGAGTGTTCTCCACAAAGATTCCACTTGGAGAAACACAAACCTTGTTCATTGCCCTCTTGGTGTGCTCCAATGATAGGACCTTCCAGAAGCTGGGATATATGAAAGTGGGAAGCTTTGTAAGTGTACAATAATGACAGTTTCCTGGTAATTTGCAGTAGTTGGTTAATGTATAGAGAGTCAGAGAACAAAGAAATGGAATATAGATTTATCAGTATCAAATAGATTTGAAGATATAAATGTATGTACAGATTTATTTCACAGTCTCATGGGAATACCTACTCCATCCTCCTTGGCTTAGATGCAAAAAAGTCAAAGTATTGCTTTTGTGCTATGAAGTTAAAACCGCAGCTTCCTACCAAATAGAAATTATTCTCTTTTCAACATGGTTCGATGCTAACCTGGTACTGTACAATACATGCACACAGCTTTTATAAGTTTTGGTAGATCATAGGCATGATTTCATATTTAGGTGGTGGTGTACTCTCTGACCCATCCCCTTACAAAAAGCCAAAATAAAAGAAACATTTTTTCCATTTCAAGCAGTCACTAGGCATTACACAACTATTTCCTTTATATTTTCTAGTTTGCTGGAACCTCATTGAAATTAAATATGGTAAGTGTGGCTAGTCTGTTTTGCAATAAGCTTTTCGCTGTGTGTTTATAAATCTACAAAAACTTCATTTATGAGTTTGTATGCTCTGGGGGTGTCAGTAAGCACTAACTGAGATTCATATTTTGTTCTTAGATATCTGTGAGAAGTGTGATTATACAGTTACATCCTGCTAGGATTTCTAGTGTCTTTACTAGAGCACATAGTTAAACACAGCTCTTGTAATGAACAGTGGAATTCTCTCTTTGGGGACTGACAAAATGAGTCCAAGTGCAATCCTAAGAGCAAGATGTAATTCCTACCATGTCTGGGTTGTCTGATTGAAAATGAATGTGTATTATAAACTTCCTTGTCTACACCACCAAGCCATATTTCAGCAAGGACTTAAGCCGAAGCTTAACTTAAAATTCTCTTAATTGTAATAAGATATGTGTGTGTGCTGGGCATGCATAGCCTGGGTTTTCAACAAAACAGATTCTGTGGAAGTCAGTCCCTGTGCTCTCACTGGGCATTTGCTCTAAACTGGGATTCAGCTGGTTGGGATTGTCAGATACACCTTCTGTGTCCAGCTGCTGCTTCTCTGTGTGTGTCTGCATCCCTCTGCAACCCCTCCCTTAAGTTCTGCTTAAACTCTTTTGGACTGTTGCTCACAAGTTGTAGCTTATACAGCTACCATGACAGTGTTTACAACCTTCTGATCTGAACCACAGGCTTCTGCATTCCTCTGTGAGTTAGAGAGGTGAAGGGAATTCCAGTTTTTCAGTGCTGGCACCTGTGTGACTGTGACATGGTAGAGGTTCATTATCCTCTTTTGCTCCTATTCATGTACATAGAGCTGAACTTCATAAGACCAGGAAATAGCCACAGTCCCACCAAGCAGAGCACTCATAGCAAAATAAATACTCCAGATTTTTACCTTTAAAGGTACCAGTGTCCTTAAAAAACATCAATTTTTCTGCACCTGCATGTTTCCCTTTTCTGCTTTTCAGCTGGAGAAGAGTGGGGATCCCCGAAGTGTTTGTGCATCGAGGAATTGAGTGCTAAACATACTGTGTTCAGACACTGTTTCTGCTGTCTTCAGGGAAAGAGAAGCTGCTGCTGAAAATCCGTTTTAGAACAAGAATTACCTTTTTAAGGAGCACATCAGAAATGTCCTGAACCCCTAAATCAAATAATGATTTTTTTGTGTGTATGATCCTTTAGCTATATAAACATGATTATTTGTTTATGGCCCTTTTTATGCTTATGAAGGACGCATAGGTTCACTGTTCATTCGTGATTTTCCTAAGTTCAATTATTGCATTTCTCTTGCAATCTGGAGTCTTTTTCCCCTGAGCAGACAGGTTTCTTTATCCCCACCTTTAAATGACAAAACAGCATCTTCTTGCAAGTCATTCAATGTGTTCATGTAGCCAGAAACATAGATTTTTTTGTTCCAACTCTTCTGCGATGTTGAAGAATTTTTAAGTATACATTCCTAGTGTATGACCTCTTTGGCTGTATGGTGATTATTAATATTACAGAAGCAGCTAAGAGGAAATTACATCAGTAGATATGATGAACTGTGCAATAGCAGGAGCTTTATTCACACTGAATACACTATTCATTTGCACAGAAAGATCATTTCTCAATTCAAAGAGGAATATTCTAATTTAAGTCTAACTTCAGCCATATGTCAAAATCTCTACAGAAACAAAGCTTACCACTGTGCAGTCATCCTGTAAGAAACACATTCCCCTTTGTGGATGGGCACATGGTAGGTGCATCAAACCCTTGGAGCTCTCAGTTTTCCTGACAAGCACTCTTTTACTATCAGAACATACTTCAGTTTAGTCCATTTGCTAATTTAATGTAAAGTGACCTGAAATAGGTGTAAAATTGAGGAAATACCATAGTTAATGGTCTTCAGATTCACTCCTCTCTAAACCTAGGCTGGGTTTTTATTACTCATTTAATCTTATTAAAAGGTGCTTTTACATTACACTGAAGAAGTAAAATTTCAAAATACACGTCTATGAAATGAAATAATCAGTAGAAATTTAATTGATCATGGGTGATAATGACAGAGATCCCAGGCACAGAAAGTTGAAAGGAGTTCTCTGCTTAGTTGCACTGGAAAAAGCAGGAAACAGTGCCTGGCTGCCAAATCGATCTTAGCAGTATGGCATTGTAGGGTTAACTGGAAAACATTTTGTGTTTTTTGGAATACCTGCTAGTCTGGGGCCTCAGACCATTAAAAGCGGGATGGAACTCCTGTAGAAATTGCTGTCCTTTCTGCCAGATCCTATCAAGTAGAGGTAGTAACTAACCCCTATCCTCAGAGTGCTCAGCACAGCCACCCACCCTTCCTGTGCTGTGCTTGCTCCTGTGCTTGCACACAATGGGATTCCATGGTTTCACTTATATTTAAAACCATGTACTATCTGCCTTTGGTCACCTCAGTTGATATAAATCAGAACCTAACAATAGAAGGCCCTAAATAAGTGGTCCATGTGGATGACAGGCTTGCACAGCAATGTATCTCCACTCGGGTCGTGTCACAGCAGCACCATTGCTGTTCCTGCAGGTCACAGCAAGGTCTTTTTCCCTAGCCATGTATTAGCCATCAGCATCAGTGCAATGAAACATAGGAAAAGGAGCTGTAGCAAAATAATGATTTCATCCTGATGGTTTGCAGAAAACCTGTCTTCTGACACAACTGACTTCTTGACATTGTTGGCACACTGAGGTGAGTATCATTCTCTGATATTCTTTGGAGTTCATCCAGTTTGGCATGCTTATTCTTGGAAGTTTTTGCTAGTCATGTACATAGTTCTAATTTCACCATGTAAGCAAAGATAGAAGAGGATTGGGAATAATTAGCTTCAGAGGGGAGCTTGTTTTCTAAACCCTTAATTCTTATATTCAAACCGTGGAGTCAGGGAAGAATGACAGAACTGGTGCAAACTCATACTCTGCTGAAAGGACAAATTAATTGAAGCCAGGAAGATGTAGGTGGAATGATGAGTGAGAAGCAGTTTGTTTTGTTTATGGACCTGCTGCCTTTTGCTGGCATTTGCTGCTCTTTAGGTGCACATATTTATTTATTTATTATTTGCCATCCTGTAGTTACTTGCCAGGATTTAGGAAGAACAAAGTTTGCTCAAATCCCTGGATATATTGCAGCTGGATTTGGCCCAGTGGGTTTGCCTTGTCATTTGACTGCAGAGTTAACATGGTTATTGGTGTGTCTTCCTCCCCAGGATTACATAGTACATTTTTTTGTCTCCAAAGAGAGGAGAATTTGGCAAGGAGAGCTGAGAAGCATCTGGTTCTTTCCTGTTGTTCTCTCTCTCTGTTACTGAGAGTGGGGCAGTCTCATGGACAGCTCTAAATTTAGCTGCTAATTTTCATCATAGGAGTCAGTGCTGCTTAGATTTTGGCTGGAGGGGATACCTGGGTGAGATGAGAATCCTTGGGTTGTACCTACTGAATTGTATCCTCCTGGGGAACATCCCTGTGTATTTTCTGTAAGGTCCCAGATGTTTCCCGGTTATAAAGCCCCAGCTAAGTCCTGATCTGACTTGTCAACAGTTTAAGAACCAGCTTGTTCAGAATAGGACTTAATTCTCTACATGCCTTTGAAAGGGATAGTAGAAAAGGCAAAATTACATGCCTTGGTGGTATCTTTACACATAGGTGTGTAGCAAGAGAGTTTTTCTAGGGGTTGCCATCTTTCTTGACACAGTTGATTGGAATTCATTAGTGAAGCTGCATGTTTGTGGTCACTGGTCAAATATTACTGCTTGCAGTTAAGAGACCTTTAAACTGGACAGAGATGGAGAGAATGATATTCTGTTGGAGCAAAAATATCCTCCCTTACATTTCCTTCCTGCCTGCTGTAACCTGGCTTTGAGTCACTGCAGGCCTACCTGAGAGGCTAATTTTTTGGATCACATTTGACATTTGCCCATAGCTGGAAAATAGGAGAGCAGATTCCACAAAGCAAGCAGTGAAATCCAAAAAGGAGATGTTATACCTACTGTGTGGTTCCACCAGCAAAGTGCTTCTTTCATATGAAAGTACTTGAACAAGAATATTACATGACATATGTATAAATATTCATTGTATATATAAAACTGATGGTACTATGATCATAATGAAGTGGCACCTGTATTATTGGTACTGCCTTCCATACTTTCACTGAAGTTTATCCTTTCTACTTGAATCAACTTTTGTTGTGTTTTAAAATAATGAGAATATTTGCAAAATATGTAGAATATCAACAATGTGAATTCTCAAAAACTATGTTTTCAGGATCAGAAAGGTGTAAAGACCTGGAGTCAGATATTAAACAGACAATATTAGTGGTGTCCATAGATTTCTAGGGAGCAACTCCAATTTGCATCAGCCAAAGATCTCTCCCAGTTTCACCAAAACTGTAATTTTCATGCAAAACACACCAGACATCACAGGATTCCAGTAGTTCCGGCCCATTTGTCTGCTGCTGCTAGGAGGTTGTTTACTCTTTTGTATCACTCTCTGCTGACGTCTGCTCACTGAACAATGTCATCAAATTTCCTGTTTTTTGGCTTGTGGAAAGTAGCTCCCCCACCTTAGGCTGAGGCTTTGGTGTGTGGAGATCCGTGGAGCCGGATGCACCCAGCAGACAGGATGTAAGGTTAAATGCAGCAGAGCTAAATAAATAAAGTAGGTGTTCAGTTGTGAACTAGAGCTGCTTGCTTGCCAGGGGCATAAAGCTGACAGTTCAAACATTGAGCAGTGATAAAATACTTGTTTCAGGTTGTGGGTTTTTTTAATGGCTTTTGGGTTTTTTTCCACGAGTTTATGTTAGCAGCTTCCTGAAGCAGCCTGAAATAGTTGATAATGTGGTGCAGTGTGATGTATGTGTGAAAACACCTCTGCCAGGTTCTGCACAGCGTTCTGCTGCTGGGGCTGGAGTTCTGCAGGCAGAGGGGCTGCCAGAAATGTGTTCATTAATCCAGAGCAGAGTCTGGTGCTGAGCTCAGGAGTGCTGACACTCTGCCAGGGGCTGATCAAACTCTGATGGTTTTGGTTTTTTTGGTGTTCTGGCCAGTGCCACAGGGTCATTACCTTCCACTTGGACAAGCACCAGTGATAAGCAGAGCACACCTTGGTTAGTTCAACTGGTCTTCCAGACAAAGCTTGGGGCAGCTTTCATTGACAGCACCAACAGAATGATATTGGCCTCCTGTCATCCACAGCAAGAGGGAGCAGCTATTGTTTAAAAACCCACCCAGCCTTTGTAAAAGTAGGGCATGCTGTGTGCTTTATGGTACCGAGTCTTGTGCTTCTCTCTCTTCTGTAGGTCTGTCATGCTCCAGATGGTTACCCCTGGCTTAGTGTTACTCTGTCTCTGAATCCTATTTTTCCTTCTCCAAAGGGCCTGTATACTTGGCAAAGAGCATTTCATCACTTCATGAAAACAATTCTTGTAAGGATTCTCTTAAGATCCTTTATTAAAACAAAACATCCCCCAGCCTCCCCCCCCCAAAAAAAAAACCCCAAAAAAACCCCAAAACAAAAAACCCCAACCAAAGTGCAAACAAAGAAAAAAGCCCCACCAAAACCCAAGCCAAACCAAACCAAACCAACCCCCCACAAAAAACCCAGCAAAAAACCCCACCAAAAACCCCTGACAAAAAAAGCCCCCAAAACCCCAAAAAACAACCAAACCCACCAAACACCAGAAAAATAAAAATCCCACAACATAGAACATTTGGCATTAACTTGCAGAGCACTGAAAAAATCCAGGAGTATCTGATGACAGAGAGAACTACAGGGTATGCTTGGAGTGGTTTATAGGAACTGTCCCACCACTGGGGACATTGAGTTTGTCTTTATTCTTTAAAGGTTTTTATTAAGTTGCAGCCAGAACATTTTGCCTACTGCCTTCCTCTACTAAATTCAGGTTTGTTGCACTGTCTCACTGATGCTTCCAGTAACTGGAAATAGTCTGAGTGTGTGAAATCCTGAGTGTGGAGCATGTGGGCTGTCACCTCATTGAAATGCTGAGTTCTTGTCATAATTTCTGACATCTTCATGCTTGGGTCTCTGCAGAGACAAAAATGCTGTTTGCCTCAGAGTATCTTCCATTCTAATCAGAAAGGAATATAAGAGGGTTCCCTTGCAATACTGAGTTCCTGTGCTTGCAGCATCCTGCATCCCTAATGGGGCCCATAGTATATAGAGAAATGGTCTGGATGCAGTACCCAGCCAGGGCTACCTGTGGGACTCTGCTTTACATCTCCAGGTGTGTGCTTGCATTTTGAATGGGCTTGTCTCAATAAAATCACACCAATGCCTAAACATGAACTTTTTCCAAGACAGGCTGTCAAGCTGGATAAGATGTGGTTGACTTGCGCTTCAGTCAGTTTAACCCTTGCAGTGCAAACCTTGCCCTCTGCACAAGTGACAATAAAGAAGTTGGTCTGGTCCCTGGTACAGACCTGCCCATAGTGCAGGACCCACATAGGTCACCTTCCGATTTGGAACGAGTGCTGTCTGTGCTGAGGGAGACTCAGGAAAGCAGCAGGAAAGGAGAGGCTGCAGACAATGAGTTCAGTGCCTAGGCAAAGGTAACACCTCATCCAAACAATTGGCAGGGGCTTCTATCTCTTTGTTTCTCCCTGCCCTTCTTCCTCTCTGTGTATTCCCTGTTCCCTCCTGTACATGTTTTGTGGGGTTCATCCTGTATCTTTGTGCCTTCCCATCAGATAACAGTGGTGGTGTTTGATTCTTTTGACCTCTGCCCCCCCCCCCCCCCCCATTACTATTCTGTTTGCAGAACTGTCCTCTTAAATTTCTCCTGTGCTCTTTTCCATTCCCCTTCGCAGCTTCTGCTGAAGTTTGAACCTCTAATGGTGTCACAGCCAGCAAAAATAACCTTCAGGGTTACATTTCCTCCGTGGCAAAGCTGGACAAAGCTCCCAGTTGCCTGTGAGGACTGTAAGGGTGGATAGACCTCTGCATCCCTGGGGAGAGGGCTGTGCCCCCCATCCTCTCTGCAGGGCTGTCTGCACATGGGCACTGCCAGCATGGGGGCCCAGCAGGCCTAATACAGTCCATTCCTTACTGCAGTGAAAGAGGAGTGCTCAACAAATTGTGTCTCCAGGGCATCCTAGTACCAACCTTCTTCCTGGGGCCCTTGACAGGGACTGAGCCAAAGGGCTCAAAACCTGAGCCTTCTGCCTTCTGCTCCTGGCTAAATTTATTCATAATTTGCCCTCATGGAGATTTATAAGTACAGGTGCAAGCTAAAACTCCTGAAAAGATGTAATTCATTTCATTACTGACAAATAAATTCCAGATGTTTGCCTCTAACTCCTGGAGTGCTGATACAATCAGCTTGGGGCTCCAGTTGTTCAGTCTTGTGTTAGATGACAGAACAGAGAGTGAAATGAATGCTCACCATTGCCAGTGGTTTGCAGTCAGAGGGACACAAGTTTTTCTAACAAGATGAAACTGGGAGAGTTGTGTTGAGAAAACAACTGGCTGGCACTGCAGTGACGGAACACTAGTAACTAGATTGAAAAGAAAATAAAAATAATCTTGTATTATGGGAATGCTGGAAATAATGGAACATTTCAGAAAGAAAATATGCTATCATGTACTGCAAAAAATAGGTCTATACTTATCATAAGGTGTTTTCTTCCTGCAGACTCTGTGAAAAGCTTCTTATGTGGGAAACATTGATTTGCATAGTGCTGCTTGCAAAGGCTGTAGCTTAATTCTCAAAGTCAAACTTGTGGGAGAAAGTGTTTTTCCTTGACTGGCAGAGGCAAGGGATTCTTCTTACTCTAAAAAAAAATAGCAAGGCAGTCCAATGGTGTGGCTAGCACAGGTCCTTCCCGTGAGAACATTTTGCTGTGTTTCATAAACAAGATAAAGTTTGGATGTTTTGCAAACAACTTCTCCGGATTGGGTCAGTTCGGGCTTAGCCAATTGGGCCTAGGGAGAGGTCTCGAGCTAACCAATCTGGAGCACCTCTATAAACTCTATATATATATAATTCAAAACAATAAAGTTCTCTTCTCTCTTTCCTTGTCTGAGACCTTGGGTCATTCCTCAGCTAGCTGCTCAACAGCGACACAGTGGTAGTCCTGTTAATTCTATATGCCCTATATGCCATGCAGATTAGAAAAGAAATAGAATAGGCTAAAAATACAGAGGAGAATTGCAAAGCAGAATCATCAGTTAAGCTATGAAGTTGTCATAAACACTGCAAAATTCTATCTTGAAACTTGGTCTGAAGTAGAAATGTAATATGTGCAATGTGAGTTGCGACACCCCTAGCTTCATATTTACAGCATTAGAAATTTTTTTTTCCCAACATGGGCATGTTGCTCTTGTAAAAAATTGAAATTAGTCTTAAATGTAAGTAGTATTGATTTATGGTACAAACAAGCCATGCTTCACTTTCTTCCCAAAGAGCACGTGGGTAGCAATGGCAGGGCTGTGTTATTTAAGAATAAATAAGGGTGTGAGGTTGGAACACCACATGCAGCTGGTTGGCAGTGGATTTGTTGGATTTGTGTGACAAAGGACCTCGCAGGTAATCTGGTACTCAGCGTTCAGGGCCAGCTGGGCAGAGAGGGAAGGACACTGAGAGTCACAACAGACCTTGGTTTGTACCTTCTTCAGCTGGCATCGCGTGGAGCTGAGAAAAGGAGATGTGCAAGGACACAGAATCTGTGCAGCAAACGCACCAGATAACCTCTTCCTCTGGCAGGAAAATGTCAGCTGTGTCACAAAACCACTGCAAATCTTGCTTGCTTCATCTGGAAAGTATTTCTGGGTACAACCTCATACTGTGGCCTGCAAATTTTGTTACTCTGTTACGGTGGGGAGCATACTGTGAGTAATTTATGTCTAATGGAGCAGTGGTTTGATGCCACCTCTAATGTGTTCCTGCTGTTTCACATAAGGGCTTTTTTTTTTTAATATATTTGAAGGTTCTTAGCAAAATTAGATTACAGAATATAACTGGATTAAATTATGTGTCTCATAGTATATTCTGAAGTCATCCAGAGTACGACATATTGGTTCAAATTAAGCAGTGAAGAAAACAATTAGAGCTTTGCTGTTCCATGGTGGGTGCTTAGACTGTACATGGTAGTGGCTCATAGAGTTAGTCAAAATATATTCCTGCTGCAACCTATTACTAAAATTATAAAGTTCAACACTGAGCAGCAACACCATTTGTTTTGTCTTTGGAGGATGAGGACAAAGGAGATGCAGAAAAAGCTGCTAACCACACAAATATGAATGTGGTAAGAACATTTGTCCTGGCTTAAAGGAACATGCAAACACATAAAACAAGTCAAATGAAACTTCCCAGGATTGAAAAAAGCTTCCATATTCAAGGACACTGTTCTCTCCTGCATCTGTAGTAAGTAATTACAGCCTTATGTTTAAAGTTCATAGAGGAAGAAAAAGAAATCAGGTGATATATCTGAGTAATAAACTTCTTAAGAAGAGTCAGACCTACATCATCCTTCAGTGAGTTTGTTGGTTTATTTTTTAATTCTCTAAGTGACCTGTAGTTTTACTGTAGCTTTATTGGAACTGTTAATGAAGTGAGTCTGGTTTTTCCCTTCTGTTCCTTCCATGAGACATTAGACTTTATGGTATAAAAAACTATTTATCCTTGATATCTGATTTATTTGTAATGGGTTATAGTTACTAATTCACATAGGCTGTCTTTCCCATTAAACTGGTTTATAGAAATGCAGTATGATTTTTACACAGAGCAATAGTTTTATTTTATTCCAGTTCTGTGAATTTCCAGCTAGGTTTTGTGTCCTAGAAGTCTGGCTGAGCTCAGAGTCAGGCCATGAAACTACACAAAATTGCATATTTCATTAATAGAATTTTTCTGTTTGCTTTGGACGTTCTTCCTAGTATTTCGTAGCTTGGGGGAAAAGGCAAAAGAAAATAAATGAATACAGTTGGTTTTTTACTCAGCTTTGCTGGAGATACAGAGGAGTTTCTCTTCTGTGTGTTGCAGGCAGGTCTGAGGAGCTCTAAGTCCCCACAGTTTGGTCATGCAGATACAGCGTCCATCCTCCCCAAGGGAGGACACTGAGGCTTGCAAATTAACATTTCCTGCTAAAATTTCTGGTAAAAGCTCCCAGCCAGAGCTATCAGCAGTCTGGATCACTGTCTGGGAAGAAACACTTGGTGCAGGGGAGGAAGAAGGAAATGGTGACTGTGAACTTATTAATGGTGTCGCCAGACAGGACTTTAATGTCTATTTTCTCTTGTTTGTTCTTTGGCATAAAGCTTTCACGCTCGCAATGGAAGGCGCAGGCCCGCTGCATCCTTTCCTTAGAAAAACCAGCAGAGTGAGAAACACATTCTGGATAGTTGCAAAACAGATTAAACAAGCTTGTTTGATGCCAGAATTGGGATCTCGAGGGAGATTGATTTTGGGTAGATGCCAGTTTTGCTTGCAGTTAATCATGGGTGTTTTGCATAGGTGGACACTATTTAGTTATATAATGAGTAAGTGGAGCCTCTTTCTTTCATACTGCTCCCTCTTTTAGTTCATTGTCATTATCCAAGTGGAATGAGGATGTCGCTGCTTGACTGAAAGGTACCACATATGACAGAAGAGCCACCTGTCATAGCTCCAGCACTGGTTCCTACTGTAAAACAATTGTACCACTCTCAGTTGCACACTAGGCCTTTTTCGATGAGCCAGATAAATGCAGGTGTCAATAAAATTGTGCAGAAGGTGGTAGGCACCTGGTGATCCTAATATTTGAGAAGTTGTTTTTGCTGCTCCAGTCTCGGCTCTGCTCTGCTCAAATTTTGCCGTACTTGCAAAAGGAGGAGGAGGAGGAGAAAGGAGGAGCAGAGAACCTGCACATTTTCAGAGGCAGCACATGGTGCTGGTGTTCAGACATCCCCTGTAGAAGGGCCCACTCAAGGGTCTGAGGACTGGTAACCTGAGGAGTCTGATAAAGCTTCTGAGAAAAAGTTTTCTGACATCCACTCACATCATAGGGAAGACAAGCAGTGTTCTATAATGTCTGTTCAAATGACTCATGAAAAGTCCACATCTGCTCATCCAAATGCACCTTTCAACCAGTGCTGTCTGTGTGCTTAAAAGAGTTCATGGTTTATACATCACTTGTCCTATGCAGTTTGCAGGTGAACATGTGTTTACATTAAAAAATTACTCAGTGTTTTTGCATCTTACCCCCCAACATGTTGTAGTCAAACTTTGTGACTGCAGCAGCTCTCTGTGACAAAGCTGCACTGACACCGTATGACTTGTAAAAGTATTTGATGCAAGTATCTCCAGATGATGTCTCTCTTTCCTGGAAATCTCAAGGTTAAATAATTTATATGAGGCTATTCAACATCTATAGATTATTATCTGGATAATTATGGCACGTGTACTTTATTTGAGAAATGCAAACACAGTACCTGGAGAGAGTATATTTGGACAGTCGGGCAAGATTTCATCTTAAGTGGATATTTGATACCCAGCTGGATTTGTTTCCCAGTTAAGGACTGCAATGTCAGAGTGCTTTATGGGCTTCCTTGATGATGGGTTGTTTATTAAAGAGCTGCCTTGTGGGAGACTCCTCTGCTGAGGCCTCAGCTGCCACAGCTTTAATCCTGTGAAACTTTACTAGGAGTTGGTAACATATTCATTGCTTGTGCGTTTCTAGGGAGAAAATCATGCTGCTGGTATAAAATAATAATTTATTTTATACCAGCAGCATCCTCTTTGGCATATCAAGCAGTTCTTTTGTAAAGGAAATGCTACTTGTAGGCAGAAGGTGCAGAGATTGCTTTGTATCAAAGATAATAGTATAATTGCATAGATTTTTTTCATTTAAATGAAATAAAATGGAGTGTGCCTACCACAATCCAGATAGAGTGAAATTATGTTTACAAGAAAACTGGAATGAAAAGCTGCTTTGTTGCATTAAATTCTACTTAATTGCAGTTCTGATTATAATGAAAATCCTACTTTATTAAAGACATGCAAGGTTTTGGGGGATTGGCATAACTGTTAAAAGGTTCTGCTTAAGGAAAAAAAAAGCAATCCCATCCCAGGCGTGTGATATTTAACAAGCCCTGTGGGCTGGCAGAAGTACTGTGTGTTACTGAACCAGAGTCAAGCAGAAAGCCAGGGTCAGGTTTCAAACTACCCTGTAGGTCCTCAGGAATGAAGAGACATCTGTATTAGAGGAAGGCAGTCCCTCATCCCCTCAGCCAGTGGAGTTCCTAGTGGTCAAAAGAAAGGGATCCCCAGGACTCTGAAATCTTTTTGTCTGTTTTCCTTCTTATCCTAAACCCAGAAGTTAGTCTGTTGGACTGGCTATTGCTGTGAAAAAGCAAAATTAATGCTAAAACTTAGTGTGAAAGAAAGAATACTGTGTACTACTGTGAATTTGCTCAAGTTTTTTAAAAGGATGTCTTGAATATGCCTGCAGTCTCAAGTCTTCATTTTCTGGAGACAAAGTTCCCTATTTAGAAAAGTTTTGACTGCCAAGAAATTCTCTTGGTTTTCTCAAGTATCAGTTGACAGTTCCACTCAGTCTGAGAAACATGTATTCACTAGACAAAAATACAGTTATGTTTATTATCAGTATTGAACAATTCTCCTCAGTACTGTCTGCTGTCCCACTGACTTTGCATTTATTCTACCTGCAGAAACCCATCTCAGAGACAGCACCTTCGCTGTTGCTCAGAGCAGCTCCAGACAGGGTACTGGATGATAGAGCACCAGTGAGTTCATGCATCCTTAAGGTGGGCAGAGCAAACTTCTTGAGCCCTAAAGAAAAGCACAGTCTAGTGATGTCCAGCAGAGTCACAGACACCTGAGCGAGCTGGGTGATGGTGTTGTGTGTGCAGATGGCTGGAAGAACAGGGAAGGAGGAGGAGAAGGAGGCAGCTCTGAACTGTCACCATCCAGTCTTGGAGGACAAAACTGGCACATGCAGGATGCCCACTTATGCAGAGGCTGGAGATTTGTGAGATAAGATAACAGATGGCAGCAGGTAGAAAAAATTACTATGGTCAGTAAAGCCTGAACTGTGTCAGCACAAAGTGTGTTACTAATGACAGGGGAGAAAGCAAGTTTATTCCTTAACAAATGGAGGTTTAGGACAAAATAGAGATCTTCTAGGAAGCCTAGCAGATCCACTGACTGGATTTTGCTATTTTTGGGCTGTACTCTCTTGCTTTGCTTGGTCTGTTTGTGACGATTGCAGTGTTGGTAGATGAAGCCATGAAAAGTTTGTCTGGCATAAAGTAGTTGGAAAACTTCCTGGTAAACTGGAACTTCCTTTTAGTTAGATGAGTCTGTTCAAATCCAGATGGTTCAAAGAAAACTGTCGCTGAAATTCATATTCATAAAGAAAAAACAAAAACTGATAATGGAGTTGTGTTACATTCTGATGCATCTGTAATCATCTCTAAAATAAAACTAGTATCCACTGGTATCCACCAGAAAGAAGAGAATTAGCTGATAGACAGGAAACAGATTAGCACTTACTGCTATACTTCAGGATCTTGCAGAATCACAAGAGACCAAGCAGCTTTAATAATATTAAACAATAGAACTACTGTGCCATATATAAGTCTCCCAGAGTGCCATGCAGCTCAACTGTTAAAAAGCAGGCAGGAAGAATTTCCCTCAGGGCCAGAAGAATGTAGTATTTGTAGTAAAGTGTCTGCTCAAGCAGGGGGGATGGAAAGTTAGCCACAGCCTGCCTGCAAAATTAATACACCTGAGGCGACAGCAGATGAGTGAGAAGTTCCTTTCCCGTTAGACAGAGATGTTGATAAAGCCAAAGGCTGCGCTTATTTGTTTGGAGTTAGACAAACCCCGATATATTTAATGTGTGATTTTGAACACGTCTTGGCTGATGACCTGCAAGACTTACAGACCGATTTCTTGTCTGTTGATTCGGCTAGCCTTTGCATCTGGGTAAAAGTTATTGCTGCCAACAGATGAGAGAGGAGAGCACACTGCAACTTTTATAGCAATGCCGGCGCATGAGGAGTGAGTTGGTCCCCAGAGCTCAGCTGCAGCTCTGCCAGCCAGTGGAATAACCAGACTTGTGTCAGCTGAGGGGAAAAGGGGAGAGGAAACAAATCTCTCAGCCTTCTGGGTGTTGCTAGGCACATTGTTTTTATGTGGCTGCCATTAAAGCATTTTGTGAGATAGAGTGTGGCTGGTCCTGACTGCAAAGGGGAAAACAGAGTTCTCAGAGTTGTTGGAGTCCAAGGGAAGAGCTGCTGAAACTCAGCAAGTTGCAATATCCACCTGGATGTGCTATTCACCTGCCCATGAGGTACCATCTCACTGAGACAATCTAAACCCTTACTTGCCCCCAGGAGTGCCTGGCTTCACGGGACATTTACTCTGAAGTATGTGGTATTCTATCCAACCCTTAAATTTTGTCAGAAACAAAACACGGAATTAGGTGCTAGTGCCTTAAAGACAACCTCTTTTTTCTTCATCTGAAGTAATTCAGTTTCTGCATGTTGCACATTCTGTTCCTGTTTGAACAGCTGAAAACGTTCATACTACTTTTTTTTTTTTTTGCATTGATAAAGTCATCCATTTCTGCAACCTATGTATAGCAAACCATTATTATAGGGTTTAAAAAATTCTTCTAAAGTACAGGCCAGATCATTCAAGCTGCTGTTTTTCTCTTAGTGCAGGATATAACTACAGATGCTCCACAGCATGCCCTCACCGCACAGAAATATTTGACTATAGTTTAGTGAGCAGCCCAGGGACTCAGCATGGGGAGACCTCACAGCCTTCAGACAAAGTTCTGTGCATATTTGGCCTAAAAGGAGAAGTTCTTGCCAGCACTATCAGAAAGGTGGACCTTAATGAAGACCCCAGTGAACAATCTCAAATCTTAAGATTGTGAAGACTTAGTACACTTTAAATTCTGTGCTTGTTGGTCAGAGTAGTATCTGGCAAAATGACAACCGTGAGGCACAAACCAATGTTAAGGTTATTCATATTTGTTGTTGTGGAGTGTACGATTCACATTTTTTTCTCTTCTAAACAGATAAACAATTTCAAGCCTAGTGTAAAAATTTCAAGCCTAGTGTACTTGTGCATAACATGCAGGTCTAAAAGGGGTTTTTGAATCAGGTAGATGCTGCAGCAAATATAACTTGATGGATTTGAATGGCTTTTAATATGAGGACTGGTTTCTGTTCAACTTTGTTCTCATTGGACAGAAAATGTCAGTGTGGATTAATGAGTAAATGGCTCTCTTTTTCTGTCTTGGCTGAGGTATTCCATCCCTTTTTGCTGTGTGATTCATTGAGAGTGAGGACTCCTGTGGAAGTATGTAGTGTGAGATTTGCAGAGTCGCTTTGCTGGAGTTGGATCTGCTTACCTTAGAAACCTACAGTGCTGCTGTGATCACCAAGATGTGATATAACTTGTTTGAATTATCACCAACATAATTTTGTATTTCAGAAACAAGTGGGTGTTTCCCAGGTATCAGTGTAATGCTCCCAGTATTCCCAGTGCCTGCTGCTGTAGGTTGGCTAGCAAGCAGGGGCACTGGACACCCTGCCCAGGAGTGCCAGGGCTCAGCATGAGAGGGTTTGGACTGTCTCTCTCTCTCAGTGCCTCAGTTCCTCTGAATGTCAAAATGAAATCAGCAACCTCCCTCTTCAAGTTTGGAGATCTGTGCAGCAGTTCCATAGGCACGCTAAGTGATAATGACATTTATTTTATCACTTCAATACCATATCAGGAGCTAAAAAAGTTCCCCAATTTGTCAGCATGTTCTGTGTAAAAGTTCAGAGCTTTACCAGTGGCAGGGACTGCTGACTGGCTTTTTCTGCTGTCATTGTACAACGTGACCAGAGTGGGCCAGAGGCCATCCAGTCCTCACCACAGTGCAGATGATAATACAAGTCACTTTGGGACAGCATCGTTAATTATTCCCAACCAAACAGAATGATTCACTTTTGCATGTGCTGCGCTTGCAGTTTGATAACCAAAGTTTCCTGTAAAGAATAAGGGGAGAACTTACAAACAATAGAAGTTGGGATTTCTTGGTTATGTCTGAAGTGGGCAAGAAGGCAGCAAGTGTGATTTCCCAACAGCATTGCTGCAGTTCTGTTCTAACTTGGCTTCACTTATTGCACTGAGGAAATGCAGTGGGGAACCAGGCCCAAAACACAAACAAACAAACAAATATAATGGTGGCTGGCATGTGTGGCAAGCTGGACATAGAGCCAAAAATCAGCTGTACCTGGGAGAGTCCTGATGGAGCTGGGATAGTCCTTGTGTTCAGCATCATGTGCTGGCACTCCTGTAAAGCAGTCCTAGTCCTGCCAGGGTGTAAATCTCCTGGGAGGCCTCCTCAGCACTTGGGTTAACACAAAAATTACCCCCAGGCTGAGTAATGGAAGAGGGGCTGGATTTTGGGAGCAGTAAAGTTGTTGTCAGTTCCTTGGGATTAAGAAAGTGAGCCCCATGGCTGGTTACATGCCCAGAGAGAAGGGCCAGCAGCCTGATGTGAGAGCTCTGGCGACTCATTACACTCAGTAAAGCTTTTCTTCTCACAAAAACTGCAAGCTGTCAAAATTTTGTGTTGCTAATGATGTGAATTGGAGGCCGGAGTTTGGCTCTCAAGAGCCAAACTGTTTATGTAAAACTGGTTCATAGTTTGAACTATGTTTACTGTTTATGTAAAACTGGTTCAAAAACGGATGCTAAAACTTAAGAAACATTAAGAAAACAGAAGGTGTTTTACCCCATTATTTACTGTCTGCTGTATTGTTACCTGGCAGCATTGTAGGTAATTCTAATAGGAATCAATTTAAACCAGGAAATAGATAAAAGGAAAACTATACCAGAACAAAACATTGGGTGATCTGCAGGCCTTGTGATATAGATATAAATCTGCATTGTTTTGTTGAGAGAGATGCATCAGTGAGAACATGATGTAGATTAATCTAAATGCTAGATTTTATCAAAGCACTGAGTCAGAATGCTACATTTTGAGTTCAGAGTCTGTGACATTTGTCTACATCTTTTATGAAGCAGAAATAGCAAAAAATATCAAGGGCTGGAATTAACAGGTTTCATCTAGGTTGAACAGCAGTTTTGGAAAATTTTAATTGCCTTTCAGAACTCATGTCTTTGTATTTCAGCAAAGAATAAGCTGACTCTGTGCAGCATAGGGTCTTTGAAGGCCAAGTTTACCTTTGTCCTTGAATCTGTTGAGCAAAGGCAGAAACCTTGGACACTTTGTTCTCTCTTATTCTTTATTCAAACTGCTGTGGCCTCCAAACAACAAAAGAAGGAGCTGCACAGGGCCAGACTCCCACTTCATTTACACTGAAGTAAATCCAGCATATTTTCCATGTATTTGATGGAATTGCTCTGGATTTCACTGTTGCTAACCAGGCTGGAATTCAAGCCATGGATTATAAAATTCATTTTATGCTCTGAACAGTTGTGCCCATCAGGAAGATCTGCTTGGATGGCATTTTACATTACTTGTACCGATGCTGAGTTGGTAACAAAAGAGTTCTGTCAAAATCTGCCAGGAAGACATGAGCAGTGATGTTCAGTGTCTAGCAGAAAGTGCATGGAAAATAGGAAGCTGAGTCTTAAGTCATCTACTTAGGTGCATTTCCTTGGAGAAAGAAATAGGTAAATGACCATAGATGGGATTAGTATTCATATAATTAAGAAACTGATAAACGTTATTATAAACAAGGAAAAACGTGAATTGTGAGAACTTGATCTTGAACATAGAGACTTTCTTGCCCAGAAATGTGAGCTACAGGAAGTCACAAAGCCCCTCTCTGTTGAGAAAGAGGCACCATGCTGGTATGACCTGGCTGGACAAGATCCTGGGCCTTGTCATGCCAGTTCATAGGAAATGGTTTATTTCCCAGCTTTCTGCAGCCAGGAGAATTTGGCTAAGGTTTCTGAGAAAGCATATTATCATGCCAAATTTAAATTTCTGCAGCAAATGGAACCTGAATCAATAAAAGTTTAAGATATGGTATAAATCTATTAGTTCATTTGAGCTTTTGTTTTCTGGGGTGATAAATCTGTGTTTAAAATGGTAGGTTAAGAGAAAGGATCTTTTTTCCTTTGTAAAATCAACGTCTGTTTTTCTTAGAATTACGAAAATTCCGTTTATGTTAACAGACCTATGGCTTCCAGCATATCTTGATAATGAAGACTGTTAAATCTTACTGTGATGAGTCAACTCATGCAGATTCATATCAAGTATTTAGTATATGTAGAAAATTTAAGTATGTATTTTAAAAGCAGATAAAATTTTTTTGGTGATGTCCTAAAACGCTGATCTGAGGAAGATGATGAATTTTGCTGGCTGTATTCCATTAGGACCAGCAATGAAGTAATATGTCTAATCACTATAGGTATTTGTCATGTATTACAATGAGTCAGAGACTCTGACTGTCTGCCCACTGAGCACAGATGTTGCCCTCCAGCAGCAGCTTCCATCTGCAATCCATTCAGCAGAAGTTTGTGGCACCTCTTTCTTCAAGGAAAAATAAGCTGTGCTCACCTGGAAAAGGCGAGAAGAGCAGCAGGAGCAGAAGTGCTCCCAGCTGCCCTTTAGGAAGGAGCACCATCAGGAGGCCAGGGCTGAGCATGGAATGGTCAGAGTAAGTCATTGCTGTCGCCAGCACAGCTCCTGCTGTGGCAGAAAGGAAGGGATGGAGCACTGTGGATTGCAGGGGAGCACTCCTTCTCTCCACCAGCCCTTCCCATGGATGGGCAGTGCTGCAGCAGCCACTCTGCCCAGGGCTGCCTTGGGCTGCCCAGGGCTCTGCTTTAAAGCACCTCACAAAAACTTCAGTGAAGAGGTGTCTTAAGAAAATCAGCCTCTGGAAGGAATGCATTTGTGCCTCCCTAGCAGGAGTATCACATGGAAGTTAATGCCCAAAGGATTTTTTGGGAGCTGATTCTGCCCAAAATTCTAGGTGTACTCTCCGATGGTAATGGTAAGAGACATTTCAGAGAAAGCCAGGATACAACACTTCTAGCCAACAGGAGACCCATGGGCTGCAGAGATCTGTTCCTGTCACCAGCCAGGCAATTTATCACCAGAGGGAGCATGTGAATCAAGCTGGCTTTGTGTCCCCCCTTTATTCCTTTCTGCATTTATTCATTGAGCAAGTTCAGTTCAAGTTTTTCTAGCTGTAGGAAGAAAGAAAAAACAATCCAGCAGTGATGAACAGACCATTCCTTTAGATTCTGTTCTGGTAAAATATGAAGAATGACTCACAGCAAGAAGTACTTCACCAGGTTATATTGGGTCAACACCGAGTTTGCTGTACTTTAATCAGATCAGTCACGGTTGTGTAGTCTGTGTTTTTAAAGCTTATTTCACTTGTTTTTATTTACCTGGCATTCGCTTTTCTCAGGGCACTGGAGACATGAACTATTTCTATCAGCAATTTCAATGCTTGCAATGTAGCTGCTACAACGCAGAGATCATTGCTGCTCACAACAGTCAGTGGATGACCTTCCTCACTGACAGCTGTCAATCACTTATGGCTAACGCCACTGCCTTGGGATGAATCCCACTTTGTGTCAGGGCCGGGGCTGGTTCCACAGGACAGAAAATACACTGTTCAAATAAGAAAAGCAAATATGAGGGGAAAAGGGTGCTACCAGCAGTAGTTCAGGGGTCAGAGAATGCAAAATGGCTGCAGTTGCTGTGTGTGCATTTGCAGAGCCACAGACGCTGCACTTACAGACTTTGCGTCAGCAGCTCTTTGGCAATGGACCCAGCTCTATCACAGTCACTTCCAGGAACCCACAGCTAGTTCTACCTCTGTCTTCTCAGACATCTTCCCAATCTGTGCCTGCCTGGAAGGCTTTCACATGCGTAAGTCGTGTCTGCCAATCTGAAAATGTACTTGGGCTTTTCAACTAGGAAAGAAGTAGAAAAAGGTGTGAGTGAATAAAGATGTGTTTGTGCAGTTACTATACATGTGAGCTATGGCTGCGTTTGGTTTTGTTACAAGCTTGCAGCATTAGAGGTGTTTTTAAAGCTCTTTTAGTTCAGTGATAGTTCAGAGTTTCTGCTAATCCTTGCTGAAGCCTTGATTTTTGACACAATACTTAATCAGCATGTTACTTCTCAGTGTTACCTGCAGCACACAAAAAGTTTAAATGATTAATCAGGTTATTTGAACAGATTTCAACAGGATTAAGAATTAACTGGAGTTCACCAAAATTCTCCAGTTGAGATGCAGACCAAGACTTTGATTCTACTCAGGACAGCAAGTTAATGTGTAACAAGACAGGTTACCTCATTTGGTCACTTCTTGTGACCATTAGGCTTAAATGGTGCATAGACAGGTATTTTCAGTGCAGCAATAGCCACAGATTTCTGTCAGAAAAGTGTTTCTCAGCCTCAGTCCTTTAAATACTTCGATGACTGTTCGTTGACAAACTTCTTAAAAGAAAGAAGCATCTGAAAAGCAGTAACTGGCAATACTGTGTTTATCTCATTTGTTAAAATTCCCCTTGGGCTGGGAGTGATAGTCCAAGGGTACACTGGCCTGGTAGATGGAGTTTTGCATCCCCCTAGATGCCAGTGAAGTTCGGCTCTGGATCTGAACCTCCCAGCTCCCGGTGACACAGAACACTCACTGTTATATGCTGGCAGGTGGAGTGTACAAAAAAATGGTCCAAATTTGATTTGAAGTACAGTTCTGGTCAGAGAAGTGAGTGTAAAAAGGCATCTCTTACTCAGTTGAAATGCTCCCTCCCTGTCCTTCGGGCATTTCTGCTGATCTTACTGATTTAGGACAAGTAGTTACTGTCAGTGCTGCAAAACCACTAACACTGGTGCAAAGAGCTGGATTCCCTCCTGCTGTGTGCATTATCAGCAAAAGTCTTTGCTGTTTCGTAGTGCACATTTTGAATAATTGGGTGGTGGCCCACAAGGGAGAGTGAAGCAGCTTGAGTTTTTGAACTGAAAAGAGATTTTTGGTATCAAAACTGGAAAAAAAAAGAGTGGAGAGTATTTAAACTAAGCTGATCTGACCAGAATGACTGAGTAAATCTCAACCCCCTTGATGCCATTTTAGCATTAGCTCTTCAAGGTCCTCTTAAACATGACAGGCAAACACTGGATCCTGGCATGCTTTTGTAGGCACTACATTGCCATTTCCCCTTCACTCCTGTTTCTTGCTTATTTAATGTTGCAATGATGACTTCCAAGTTGATAAATAAATAAAATCACACATGAGATTCTCTGAGGGCTGAGCAATGGAGCATTAAGTTCATAGAAAGAGTGGAGCATGCAATTTTAGAAGATTTTTCTGTGGGATGTGCTGATGATTTTTTAAAACTACTTACTGGAAAAATTATAGGCTTCAAAGCAATAAATCTGATCTTCAAGTGTGGGGTTAATTTTGAAAAAGAACAATGTAAAAATGCCACCTTTGTGCTCAACAGCCCATTTTCTTTTAACATTTCAGTCCAGAGATGCCTTACATTTACTGCATTGCCAAAAATTATTTCCCTCTGGTTTCTTACTCCAGTTACTTTTGAAGAGTCTATGTGACTCCAAGGGCCATTGGTTGGACTTTGTTTCCTGTTTTGAATTGGGAACATTGTTATTCCTGCTTTCTACTTTTTATTGCTGCGACAAGAGGTGAAAAATATTTAAGTACATTGAAAGTGCTGGTACTTGCCTGGTGGGGATTCCCAAAGAACTAAACCTGTGTAATCCTAGTAGAGTCTCTCTCTGTGTTTATGTGTTTAACTCCTTTACAAGTGCTCTCATACCAATTGAAGAGTCATTCATGTTGATTAATGATTAATCATATAAAAGACAAACAGTTGTGATAAACAGCACTTTGTGGCCATTGCCCTCCTTCCCATGAAGGGACAAGTGAGGGGGAAGGATCCTGGCTCAGTTCATGCATCCTATATGCTGAGCTGTGTTACTGAGCAGAATCTGCTGTGGGAATCACTGACCTGTCAAAAGCATGATGTATGAGCATTTTTGAAGGGTTTTTCGAAGCAAAGCTGCATGCTGAATACATGCTGCATCCCAACAAATACCTGAGTTCTGGAATCTTCCCTGGGGAGTTGGGTGGGCAGCAGGGAATGCAGCAAAATGCTATTGGAGAGATGAAATTAGTGTGGTTTTGTAGCACCCTTGAGCACCTGTTACATGTGAAATTCAGACACCTGTTACATTTGAAATTGTAAGAGCAGAATTACGTATTTTTGGACTTTAAAAGAAGTGATTTTTAAACACTTCCAGGTTTTGCAGAACAGCTGGAGTGATACAGAGGATTCAGAAAAATAACAATGTCTCCCAGACTTTCATGACTAATCTGTTAGTTTACATTTAAAATAACAATAAAAAATGACTTGAAGACTAGCTTGTTATTTCTAACTGTTAATGCAGCTTAGCATATAAATTTACAAAAGCAGAGTAAGACCCTCATGAAGAAGCAGCCTCTTAATGATAGCAATATGTGCCCCAGACAGTGGTAGATAACAGAGATCATTTTTCTTCTTCCTTAAGTTTAATGCATTAATAAGTTCCCTTCTTATTTCTTCTAGGCACCAGTAACAGATGTGCAGTTTGGTCCTATGAGACTTCATCAAGATCAACTTCAGGTAACACAACAGTTCAAACTGAAATCCTGGTTTCTAAAATATCACAGATGTTAGCTTAAAATTTATGACTGGAATTTTTTGGATTCTAGAGGTCTTCCCAGAGCATTTTTATCAAGCGATAATGTGCACATAACAGATTTTTATCATGATGTTTTATGTGATATCCTAAAAACCCTGCCTGTTTCCTCCAACCATCTCTCAGCTCATAAAAATAGATCTATCTATTCTTTCTGCTCTCAGTTACCTTGTAATCAATTGAGTTTGTGCCTCATTTTGCATTTTACTGGTAGTCAAATTCTTAATCAAAATCTCACCAAACCGATGCTAAGCCAAGCAAACCTGCAATATCATTACAAAATATATGGTGAGCTTGGCAAAATATATATTTTTTGCTATTCATTACAAGTGACAATAATTAATCCTCCTTTATCCCTTTATTAATAGAGGGCTTATGTCATTTGTCCCTTATTTTGCCTGGGATGGGTATGAGGTTGGGAGATATATGACTCTTTTGGACCTCCTTTGGAAATTCTCCCATATCCTAAGGCATACTGAACCATTAATCATCCAAGATGTTCCTCAGTCAGTAATTTCAAAACTCCTCAGTGGAAGCAATCTGGACCTAATAATTTGAAAGTGTCTGTTTTAAGAACTGCAGTTTCAACATCTTACTGAGCTATTGTCGGAACAGTAATGCCATCAAAAATCAGATCTCAGGACATCCTCATCCAGCTGTTCCCCAAGTATAAATCAGAATCCTTGAGTATTTCTGCCTCCTGTATTGTTATTAATGGTTGTATCACTTTTGTCCAGTTGTAGAGCACTCTGAAACACTGCTGATTTATCCTGGTAGTATAGCTGGCAGGTATGACAGAAGGCAACATCACATTTTTGCCAGCTCAGATCTGCTGACTTTCTGTGCTCTTGCTGAAACCCATTCTTCCCCTCCTAAGGAGTGTTATAGATTAACTTCACTAAATATAGGCCAAACTATGACATGTTTTTGCAAACAGTTTTGCAGGTTGCTACAAAAGGAACCTGAACTGAATGTGTGCAAAGTCCTTCATTCTTACAAAAGTATGCAGTACATGGAAATGTTAAGATTTACTGGTAGACATTTCACCATCCTGGTCCAAAGTGTAACAGCACTGGAGCTCCCAAAATCACCCAGAAGATAAACAGCAGTGGGATGTGGTGTGAGTTACACAGGCTTCACTTTGCCTGACCAAAGCACATATCTGAGTGTGGTTTGATTAAACTACTGAAAGATTGGTGCCATGGCACAATAGACCAAATGCTGGCTTAGTTATCCATCTTTCCCAGAAGGCTGCAGGTGCTGAGCCATCCCCCAAATCAACACAGCATAGGTCTCTAGTCTGCTGTGCTGTATTCTTTCAGGCAAGAGAATTTTCTTCTGCAAAACATTATCCTGACACAGAACACAATCCCATCAGCGAGAGTCTTCCTTAGCACACTTTATCTTCTGTACTGTATTGAATCCTAGAAATACATTTTAAAGGAATTGGGCCTTACCATACTTTCAGTCTACAGGCATCGTGTTGGTGTTAAAAAGGCTCAGAGAGATTAGTTCCTGGCAATTACACGGCAAGTTAGGACAGAGCAAATACTGGCTCATAGGTCTGACCTCCAGTTCTGGATTTCAGCTATGATAATCTCCTTCTGTGATATAAATCCCATGGCAGGCTTTGTGTAGGAGTCACACGGGGACGTACTGCTTATGATTTCAGTCTGGCATGAGTTCCTTTTGACCAGTCTGCCCAGAATTTCCAAAAACTCCACAGAATGGGCAGCATCCAGTACTTTGGGGAATTAGGATAGGGAAAGGAAAGCACATTTTTCATCATGCCATTGAAGCAGCATTAAAGACTGATGCACACGAGATGAACCATGGCTTCCCACCCACCCACCCCACTTTTCTGGAATATAATCCTGGCAAGAAAAGTAAAACCCAAGAAAATGGTTGCATGTGAGACAGTTTTAGTGAATTAAAGTGCACTCACTGTTGGTTCATGTACACTGTCTGAAACACAGGCATCTTGTCTCAGCTGGTTCCTAAGCTCTCTGTGTAGATAATGACAAGAGAGTTCCAAAACTTGTTCTTCCCATGTGGATACACATGGCTCTGGCTGACTGTTTTACCCACTTGAAACACCTCTGTGTACAGACAACTATAAAAAAAGCAGTGGTCTGTAGAAAGCAATTCTGTTAAAAACAATGCCTCAAAAGTGGCTTTAAAAAACGTTAAGAATAGGGAAAAGTCACAGAATCTAGTGTAAGTGTAAGATTAGTGTGTGATGATCCCCTGCCTGTCTTTACCTCAGGTACTTTTAGTGTTTGCTGAGGAGGATGAGCAGAGTAACGGGTTCCGCTGGGCGTGTGACAAGGCTGGATTTCGCTGTAACATCGCCAGGACACCTCAGTCTGCACTAGAGTGTTTTCTAGATAAACACCATGACATTATCATTATTGACCATAGACATTCCAGATACTTTGATGCAGAAGCATTATGCAGGTAAGCACTGTTTCAGTGTAATTAATGCTTAATAATGTAGTTAACACATCATCAAAATTGTTTCGCTTTTATATGACATTTTTATAAGCTCTATCCATCACTGTTTGGGTTTTTTTTGGACAGATGTACACTGGCAGCATCAAATAATGTTACCTCAGTGCTTTACATCTGATAGCAGCATTATTTTTAGCTGTGTGTTAGGGTTTCTGAAGCTTGATCTGGCTGGGAGCCACAGTGGGCAAATTTGTTGCCATAGTGAACTGTTGGGTATTTTTTTGGGTTTCTTTTGTTGTTTGTTTGTTTGTGGTGTTTTTTTTTAAATACCTGGTCCCTAGTTTTCATACTAAATCAACTGCAGAGATGGCATGTGCCACCAAGCAATTTAATTAATTAATTCACTTCATTAATGTTCTCATTTCTTTGCAATGTCACTTGCTCTTGGATAACTCCCAATGCAAACAGGCAATATTTGGTGTGCACATTTCCGTACCTACAACATTTGAAAATATGTTATGAAGAGCAAAATTGCTAATAAAATATTCCAAAAATAATTTAAAATAATATAGCTGCTGTAAAGTATGAGAAAAGGAGAAGAGGATTTGCCTTTGTGAGTCTCTCCACAGAGAGTTGAGTTCCTTGCTCCAGTGCCTTTCCAGTGAAATAACCCTTGGGAATGTGTCTAGACGGAGTGAGTCTGTGGGGTGGGGTGGCAGGGTCAGGGTGTGAGCCCTGGGCACTCTGCTGGGGCAAAGGCTCTTCTTGCTAAACTGAAGGAGCTAGATATGATCTTAGTCAGGCCAAAACTAGGTAGCAGCGCTGTTCCTCTTGTTCCATTCTTGCCAATCTGTCCCAGGATTCAGTAAAATGCACCTTAAATGAGTAAGGCCAAGCCCTTCAAACAAGTCCGTTATTATGCTGTTTCAGAGAGGAGAATTTTTGCTATTTCCCTACTGAGAGTATTTGAGTTGTAGGTTAATTTGTGTTCATGGAGTGTCAAATGCAATTTGCTGCCCTTTCTTAACAGCAGGCTCAGAATTTGACTTTTGTTTTGTTGTTGAATGATTTAAAAGAGATATTTTAAGGAAAGTGCTGTGTGAGGACTCTATAAAGTCGTTTTCTGAAATGTGAACTTAAAAAAAAATTAAAAGGTTTGCTTTTTATTTAAAGGTCTATCAGAACAACGAAAGCCTCAGAAAATACAGTCATTATTTGTGTAGTACAAAGGTAAATACTCATATTTTTACTTTCACATGTGATCAACACTGTAAATCTTACCATTGTAAAAGTAAGCACTATATTAAAAAACCTGAATTAGAACTTCTTACTCTGCTAACAATAATAATGTGCTATACCAGAGCTTTTACTGTCCTTGACCATAGGATTGTGACAGAAATTGTTTTTTTAATTTCTGTTTTTTACTAAAGAGTCTCACTTTGGGTTTTGTTTTGGGTTCTTCCCCCAGCTCCCCCTATCACTGCAGGCTTTCAGAGTATGTTTCAAACAACTTCTGCAACATCCTGTACAAAACTGTCTCACAGATCAGTGTTTTGAACCTTTCTTGGTCTGCCTTTCAATATGATTTATCTCAGCAAAAACTGGAGATCTGATGAGTGTGAAAAACGATATAGAACAATTTGATCAGTACAAAGTATCATCTGACCACAGAAGTTCTAAAAACAAAAGCAATTATGACATCTCAGTAAAGCACTACATATGCTATTTCCCTCCTTCTTTGAAAACATTACTTATAAAATAATGTAAGAGTAAAAAAAAAAATTCAGTATAGTTAATAAAATGAAATAACTGGAAGACAATTTCCTCAAAGTATAATTTGGGAATGGCTATTTCTCAGAAAACATTGATTCTGAAAACCAATTCTGAGGTGTTGAAATTTCCCATTAAAAATATACTACCATCTCTACCAAAAAAAAAAAAGGGCCCTAATTAAACATGTCAAGATCCAAAACTTCATGCATAAATAAAAGCTATTATGCCATCTGCTGAACATGACCAGCTTCAATCTGCTTATTGACTGAAACTTCACATAATGGCCTTTCTTCCAGATTCCAGCCTTACATTCATATATGTTGAAATGTCTTTTAACAGCTAGTATAGCCAGATTATTCAGATACTTCATTTGGGAATATGTCCCAAATGTGACTTGCAGGAAGGCAGTGGGTAGGCAACACTAGAAAATCCATCCTCATTCAGGCACCTCATGTTGCTCATCTAAGATTTGGTACATTCAGAGGACAAGTAATTTCTTAAAACTTTGCCCATGTAGACTTTCAGGTGCATTTCTGACTAAGGACAGCATAATCAACAAGGATCCAATACAGAAAGATCCAACAGTCTAGCTCATAGATTGGTTTCCTCGAAGCATTAGGGTTTTTTTGATGTAAGCAGCTCATTACATGCATGAAGGAAAATAACATTTTGGCTTATCCATGCCAAAGATGAAAGCCTATACAAAATACAAAAATACGTTTTATCCCTAGATCCTGTAAAGATCTGGCAGTATTAGCCTTGCTGTTACATCTGGGGTACAAGTAGATCAAAGGATTGTGAAATTTGTTCTGAGTTGATTACAACAGTAAATCTGACTTTATTCTCCTTGTTTAAAAGGCACACAGATCGGGAAGAGTCATCAATATTGCCCCTGATCTCCGCTGGCTTCACAAGGGTATGTGCTGTACTCAGCAGGCCTGCTCTGACATTGCAAAATTGTCATGCAAGAAACTCTCCAGAAGTTTGGCTGTCAGTCACCATTTTGCAGTGATCCAACCTGTAGATCTTGTTCTTCCATGTCCCAATACTGAACACCACACACCAGCAGAATTAGAATAATGCTAAGCAGGTGGATACTCTTGGGAATATAAGAAGTGGGGCTGAGACTTTTCTACTTTATACATTTGTTTCAGATTAAATACAAGATCCTTTGCTTGAAATGTTGACATTGACAAAATTGATTAGTGGCTGTGGCAGAGCCAGAGAGTAGCTTGCAATGAACAACAGAATGTGCTGTGGGAAGTTTCTTCTATCAAATGCCAATTCCCTTCTGTAAACAGCCTTCAGACACTGTCAAGTGCCATTAGCTATTGTTTGGAGGCACCTGAGAAGTATTCCATTGAATCTGTTCCTTGGCAACTATTCCAGCTGAGGAGAAAAGGTGCTTATTAGTGTGTCAGTTAAGTGGGTTCCTTATTGCATTCAGCTGACAGTGGAACAAGAAAGGGCCTGATTTGCAGTGTGATTCAGAATATTTGGTTGTGTGCTCACCAGATTTTTGCTGTCCCATCGCATTCCATTTGCACCCATCTGCTTATTTCTAGTATGGTCCCAATCCAGGAAGTGCTACAGCCTGAAGATAATGGCATTTATCTGAACAGAGTCATTCTAGTGGGCACATAAGTAATTCAACACAGGTTATGAATTATTTATGGATCAGAGCCTTGGAGATGGGGCTAATGGCCAAGCATAGAAAATTTTGTTTAGCAGCTTTGATTGTGGTGGTTTACATGTGATAATCAATCCTCCCTTCCAAACTATCCATGTCTGTGGCAGTTTAGTGTGAACAAAGATTTAACATTCAGGCTCATACCTGGTAGATGTGAAATGTTTCCTAAAAATATGAAAGATACTGAGATCATTGCTGTAAAAGCTCTGAAGTCAATAAAGGTCTATTTGACAGGAAATTTTGCTTTCATCTTTATAGACAATTTGGGGTATTAACAATTAGAAACTCATAATAATTTCAAATTTTTATTACTTGAGACCCAATAGTTTTTTCACTGTTGTTTTAAATAAGTAGCAGGAAAGCTTAAAGTAGATTTTTTTAAAATACATTGATCCTGCTGACAATCACAGAGAATAAACAGGTTGGTTGAATCCTCATTGCCATGAGGATCTGTCACCTTTTCAAAATGCAGTAACCTGAAAGTTTTCCTAGTATGAAAAAATAATCTTCTTGCATTGCTCATGTCACAGCATGTTCATTTTTGGCATACCTACTCATTTTTTTCTTTTTTAGCAAGCAAAAGAAAACAGAGCTTCAAATCCTTGAATACAGGAATGTGTATTAATGAAATATTTCTAACCTTTCATTTGCAGAGATATATAGAAAATTCTAGTAGAATGGCCTGTTACAATGAGTTGATTCAGCTGGAATTTGGACAGGTGCAGGCACAGTTCAAACTAAGGTAATTTTACCCAAAACGTTATCAACAAAAAAGTTCCAATTCAGCTACATCCTTAATAGAGTATTTATTTTAATGTGCAGTAATTAATTATAGCATGTCAGTGGAAGAAAATACATTAATCGTGAGACCGCAACATTATTCAGTATGGAGTTGTAATACTTTGTTATCATATATAAGAAGAATTAAGTGGATAAAATTTTATTGGATACCTTTTTCTTTTTTCTTCAGGGCATGCAATTCATTATTTACAGCATTAGAGAAAAGTCAAGAAGCCATTGAGATCACAAGTGAAGACCATGTAATACAGGTTTGTTCCAGTCATAAGTACAGAAAATTGCTCTGTATTTTATTTTGTCTGTTATTACACTTACTCTTTCTTGCAGCACAAGAATCTAATCTAACTTAATGGTTCTAAAAGATTGAAGTGAGTTTAGCTGTAGAGTAGAATTTTCTGCATTTAAAGTATCTTGCATAAATCAAATAAATTTTAAGGGAGATTGTTGTTTCTGAATGAATAAGGATTTACTCTCTTGTTTTTGCTTTTTGAATTGATTCTTTATCTCTATTATTCATTCTTTCTCTATATCAAGAATGAATGCCGCCATTGGCTAATGTGAATTCTTTCCCAAAAATATTGTATGTTAATTTGATGCTCTTTAAAATCTAACGGGTGTTCTATTTAAATAATTCTCCTTTTTTTTTTTTCTAAAATCCGATACCATTTGATGTATCAGAATTTTTGGGCCAGCTGTTTTTGAATGTAATCCTCTCTTAGAAGTTTCTTTAAAACAGGGAAAAGGAATTGTGCTTATGTTTGCAGTTCTGAAAACCATCATCTTTTTAAAGGAGTTAGTTCCATCCCTAGCTATGAAGCAGTGAGGAGTGATTTTATTATCAATAAAGAGCTTGAGTCTGAGCCTCTGGGAATTATAACATGCATACAGATTGTATCTTTGTGACCCAAATCTTGACAATGGCAATTTCATTGAAGGATGTGCCTTCTTCATCCTTTCTGCAGGAGTAACTGAACACATCCTGAACTTGTTTTAAATGCATTTTTTCAGACCCAATTTTGTCCTTCTCTGACAGCCCCAGAGTAGGAGAGAGCTGACATGTGCAGGAGTCCTGGTTCTCTCATATTAAAACATTTTAAGTTGTAAAGGCATTCAGATGCTGTTCTGACAGGATTGTGCAAGTGAGAGGGCCATGAGGAGTGGGCTGTCAGTACCAGGATGCAGCTTTATTGGGCAAGGGCCAAAAACTGCACTGAAATGCAACATTCCCTTCAGGGAGAAGCCTGCTTTGTTAAATTCCACTTCCTCGAGTCTGGTTGGCTGGGCTTTGCCTGGACAGGGCAATAGGGATGGTTGGCCCTTACACAGAATAAGACGATGAATTTGCCAATTGATATGGTTAATATTCCTATGGTATCCCACCATCCAATTTGTGATTTTTAGGAACACTGAGGTAGGTTTGAGGTTTATTGGTTTGGGAACTGACAGAGCCCATTTTTCAGGAATTTATGTTGTCTGTCTAAACTCTGGGGATATGTGATACTCAGCTGTTTGCATAATTTCTCTCTTTGCTGACATGCACACACTCTGCACAACTGTTCTAGCGTGGAAATTCCTGGTTTGCTTCACAAAGGAAAAATTGTGAGCATCTCTCTCAGAAATAGTACATACAGACATTTATTTCAGGCTGGGAAAGAGATCTCCTGCTTAAGCAAACAAAACTAGGGATTCTGTTGTGCTTTAAGTATACTGTTGAATGGGTATTTGTTTGTTTTTATTTCACAGTACGTCAATCCTGCTTTTGAAACAATGATGGGCTATCAAATAGGTGAACTAATAGAAAAGGAATTAACAGAAGTGCCTATAAATGAAAAAAAAAGCTGATTTCCTAGATACTATTAATTCCTGCATAAAGATAGGAAAGGTGAGTAATGGCATTGTATCACTTTTATTTGCTACCTGTAAAGGTTATTATGATCCAGCAGGGACATACTTAGTGGCGTGCAGCTTCACAGACATGTAGCAGTTGCAAGTTACTTAAAATAAGAACAGGAAGTTAAAAAAAAAAAGTTCATTTTTTAAGGGCTTGTTTCTCTTTCCTTGCTTGGTAGAGGTACTTCTTTTACAAGAATAAGTGACTTGCTGTGTTTCTTTATAATTTATGCTGTTTGTAGCAAATGGTGTGGGATTGCAGAAGAAAAATGAGATGGATACACGTTATCTGGTGTTATGCAAATGAGAAAAGTACCATATTGAAGTATTTCACCATGAAATGTGGAAGCTGATTTGCAAGTTCAGAATGTAAAAATACCAAAGAGACATTTGCAATATCACTTGAAAGTGATAGGCAGTGTCAGCTGCCAGCTGCCAATCTGTTTAGTTCCCTAATGGCATAGGAGCTGTCTAATGGATTTCCATTAGAAACGTTCATTGCAAACGTTTGAGCTGAGCTGGTTTCTGATGTCATTGAAGATGGCATGGTGCCTTGTAGGAAGATCATGGAGGCTGCATGGGGAGATTTGGGATTTGTGTGTTTGATGGTGTGCCATGGCCCAGGCTCAGAGCTGGCTCAGGAGAGCTGGGGTGTCATGGGGACTCTGTGGGGGCACATGGCATTGGCACAGAGCAGGGAGATGCCAGAGGGAATCACCTGGATCTAGACAGGGATGCAAAAGCACAGATTCAAATCTGTGGTGAGTGATGCTCTGTAGGTCAGGGTGCTGACACAGCACACAGTGACACAAGCTGGGTGCAGATTCCTTGTGCATTCCAAGGAGAAAGTGTCCTCATTTCCACATAGGTTGGCCTGTTGAAAGAGATCCCAGTGACAGAATAGTTTGGATTATGGTGCTTCACACTTCTGTTGCCTGAATTAAGTTATTTCAGTAAATGTGTGCAATACAAAACTGATGTTAGGAGGGAGTATTTATTAAGTTATAATTCAAATACATTATATGTGTCAGGCCTTAAATCCACACCATCAATTCTCAAGATATGAAGTGATAAATTTTTTAATATTTCAGTGGACTGATAAAAATTTCATTAATAACAGAAATACATTTTACTCTATGAATGATAGAAATCTAAATCTAATTCATCTCCTTCCTTGTACTAATTTCACTCCTGACTGTGTGACTTCAACAGTGAGGGCTAATGAAATACTACTCACTTAAACCTGTCTGGAACAGCTTAAGCTGTTTTAGGTGAATATATTCTGTTTGCAGGTGTTTTGTGTTTCCCTTTGGAACATTTTATGATATGTAATCTATGTAACCTTACGTTTATATATTAATATAAAAATGAATTTCCAATTAAATTATTGCAGGAAGCATTTGCAAGTAGAGGTTAACTGTGAGGAACAACCTTTGAAATACTTCAAAATACTTGAAGTTTTGGAATCAGTGTGTCAAGATATTAAAGCATTTTCAGAGGTGCTTGAGTCACCTGGATCATTCTGACATGGTCTGTGTGTTGTTTTCAGGCTTGTGATATTTTTTATATCCTAAATTTAAAACACTGCCTCCCACTACAGTAGGCCATATATTGGCTACTGTAGGTTACAGCACATCAAAAAAAAGAAACTGCTGCTGTGATATTCTCCTGTCAACAGGTTTGACTTTTCTGTTTTGAACAAATGTGATACTATGCTAACATAGGAATAAAAACAATAGAAAACAAGTTTTTCGCATCTTTGGAAAAATCTAAGCTGCATGAAAAATCTCTCTTGTCTTTAAATAGAATTTAGGAAGATGGAGTCTTGCAGTATTTCACCTCTTGCGCTGACAAGCACAGCGCTGTGAGCAAGTTCAGTGTATTCAATCAAAAGTTCATAGGTGTTATACTCAAAAATTGGTAGTTACATATCCCTATGATACATAGGGATTCTCGGGTCATGATGCTGTTTCTCTTAGAAAAGCCATATCTCTGCAATTTAATTTTTTTGTTACTGCAGCTGGCTGTAATTTGCCAGAAGCCATTGTTATTGAAAGGCATGTTCATCCATCCATACCTGAGGAGTTTAAAAAAAAAGTGCTTTTTTTCATTCTTCTGTTTTATGATTCAAATTGCATCCATTAAGGTGAAATGTGCAGTTCTGACTAGAATTCTTGCTGCCTCTGATCTCTGCAGTTTGACACGAAGCTCTTGGTGTTGCTTTTTCTGAAGTGAGATGAATAGCTACTGATAAAGCAGACAAGTCATGCAGCTCCTCTTGCTGTGTGGGCACTGCTTGCAAGGTCTTTCCAGAGGGGGTGGGAGAGAATTGCACTCTGTGATAAAGTTCTGTGGCAGCACCTTCCTAACCCAGGCTTCTGTTCTGTGGGATTGTGTTCATGGTGTCCTGTGTTTATTTTGGTTTTCTCTCTTCCCTACGAGCATTTTGCTGAACTTTGCTGTCTCGTGTGAGAAGCCCCAGTCTGAAAGGAAGGCTGGGCTGGGGGCTCCTCACTGTGCCTGTGTGAGGGCTCAGTGCATGGATGTGTGTGCCTTGGCT
Source organism: Entomyzon cyanotis (assembly GCA_024500445.1). Classification (NCBI taxonomy): domain Eukaryota; kingdom Metazoa; phylum Chordata; class Aves; order Passeriformes; family Meliphagidae; genus Entomyzon; species Entomyzon cyanotis. The sequence continues at coordinate 10,766,243 of JAKEPQ010001010.1, forward strand.
TTCTTCATGGAGCCTGAACCCTCATGACTGATTCACTCTGTGAGGGTGACACCATGGGGTTTTGCTGTGTCTGGTGTTTGCTCTGGTTTGATCCCAGCACTCCCCACAGCAGGGCCTGGTTACAGGGCTTGTGTGGCTCCAGTGCAGACAGAACCATGGGCCTGACTGACAGCACGTCTCGGGAATAGCTCTCCTCTCTTGGATTGCTGACAGAGGCTCTGGGAGAGAGCATATGGTGTTCTTAAAATACATTTAAGTAACATCCCTGGGAGAACTTTACATACCAGCAGGAGCTTGGCTTGGACCTCCTGTTTCTCAGAATTGTGCTGACCTTTTCCCTCACACATTTCCTGCCACAGTTTCACAGGTTTTAGAATTTCACAAGTTGAAAAATCAATCTGTTGACTAAGAACACATTAGTGAATAACCTGTCTTGAAAAGGATGCGCTTTCAGTGAAGGAATTATCCAATCTGTAGCTTATGACTTCACCCTTTGTGAACATCCTGGGTTTACTACCTGGGTTAGAGATCAGTTACTCATCTGTACCTCATCCTGGTTGTCAGGAAACTATTGATATGCATACTTTTAATTATGAGAGCATTGAATTTTGTGGTACTTGCTTTATCTTCATTTGTATTCCTCAAGCAGCTCACAGAAGACATTATGCTCACTACACAGTTTGTTATGCACAGTTCTCTCCTCTGACAGATCCTTAGAAAAGCCTTTCATATTTTTTTCTGTACAGCCTGTCACTATGTAGTTCTCTGTGGGCTGGAGTTTTTATTTGCTGGTTCCATCAACATAAATGTAAAACTATTCTCTCTGTACCTGTTCTCTGGCCTGCTTGACTGGGAAGTCTGCCAGTCTCAAATAAATCTGTATTGTGTGCCTCATGAAGGTATTTTCACATTTGTAAGATCTGATCTACAGTTTGTTGAACTCAAATACAGCAATTGGCATGAGCAGTTTGTGTTAAGTGAACATGCAATATGGGTTCAATTATTCATTAATCACTTGGTATTTAGTAAATGTCCAGATCAAAATATGTATCTGTTTAAAAAGACAAAGAAACAGCTATTCTAGGGATGGAAACACACTGGCGATCCTAAAACCAGAGTGGTTTTAGAGGGGAAGCAGAAGCCAGGCACTATTCTACTGGGCTCTCTTCTGATTAAAAAAACCCCTGAAAAACAGAATAAATCTCTGCTGCTTTTTGATAATAAACTGACAGTATGGAAAATAAATCTGCTAGGATATCAAAGCACTTCTAGTCACAGATATATTTAATGTTAACCAGTGATAAGACACCCCAACCCTGCAGGAGAGATGGGGCATCCAGTAGGGAAGGTGATCAGGTCAGTGTAACATGGTTCTGATTCCCACAGCTCCTGAGGTCCAGCTAGTGCCAGCAGAGTATTCCAGGCTGCCCCTCTGGAAGTTCTTCCTGCATTGGCACCAGCACTGTGACCTACAGGTTACTTACAGGGGAGAAATTAGAGGGTTTGAGCACAGTTTAACCAGTCGTGCCTGGGTTTGTATTGTCAGACAGCTTTCAGTCAAAGAAGGTATGAGGCTACAGCTTCTCTTCCTGTTTTATCTGAACTTCCTTCCACTTGAATTATTTTTTCAGGAATGGCAAGGAATGTACTATGCGAAAAAGAAAAATGGAGATAGCATACAACAAAATGTGAAGATACTACCTGTCATTGGACAGGGAGGGTAAGTATGAAAGCTAAAACCATGATTTGTATCTGAATGAAGGCTCAGTTTCAAGTTCAGATGCTTTCAGCAGATATTGGATTATCCTGCTACTGAGTATAACGGAAGCTCACGTAAGGAAAAGTGCCACAGACCTCTGCACTTAATTCCTTGGGGCAAAATCAACTTCACATGCTGTGCACTGGGAAAGTCAAATTCTCCTAATTCTCCCCCAAAAGGAGCCAAAGATGCAGATGTGCTTACTTGTGACTCTGACTCTTCTGATCTGAAGTGCAAGTGCTCCCTTCTGTCTTTCTGTGCATTTTCTGATTGTGGTACCACCAGGACCTGTTTCACTGAGCACCTGCCTGTACTATGCACTTCATCTCTTCCATGCTCACTTTTCCGTGCTCCTTTCATGGCTGTTTCCAAGGGTTGTTATGTGATGGGGTTACTGTGTGCTTTGATCATGGGTGAAATTCAAGCATGTCTAGATTTTTATGCAACTTGCATTTGGTCCCCAAATTGAGCCTTCGGATCCCACAAGTATCAGCACTGAATTAAAGCTAAGGTTTGGATGGGAATTAACACACTGTTTTTTGCCTACAGAAAGATTAGACACTATGTGTCAATTAGTAGACTGTGCAATGACAACAATAAGGTAAGTGAAAATAGTTCTATGCTCACTTTAGTTTGAGCCCTAATTACAAAATAATGGCAAAGTTCTGACTAACTGGATTTCTCATACTTAATTGTAGGTGGAGAAGACATGTGAATGTATTCAGGCTGAATCTCAGACAGGTATGACACATCTCTTTGGTTCCAATAAGTGGAGAACATACCTGGGGAGAGAATAAAGGCTATTGTTAGTGATTTGACTGCAAACAGTTTCACTGAACAGTCCTGTTTACCTAGTGGTAAGCTGGGAATCCAACTCAAAAGGCAGGAAAATAAATACAAGCCCTCTCTGCCAGCCTCACTTATTTTACAGGTGACATAAAGCAACCCACCTTTGAAAACAGATACAGGGCCCTGAGTTGGTATGGTGGTATTGCTGGATTCGGGGTCACAATTCAGCCGTAGATGGTGGATCCCTGGGAGAGAATTAGAGATGAGAAGGATGCTGTCATGTTTTCATGTTGCTGTGAGCTGCTTTGGGGGGAATTTGCACGTGGGTGGGAATGAGGATGACCAACACTACCATTCACCCTCATCCCATCTATCAACACTTCAATTAGGAAATCCTTGGCATCCATGCTGTAGATACTTATTAACTGTAGCCTTAGCACAGGTTGGATCTTGTAGTCCACTGGGATGCACTGCCTTGTTTGCTGGCATGTGCTCTGCTTTGGCCCACCAGGTCTTGCTGGCTGTGGTTGTGTTCACAACTGCAGTTGTGTCACAGTGGCAAGAGAGGAGCTTTAACCTCCACACTGTTTCCTTCTGCACAAACATTAAGGCATGTTCTGCCAGAGAACTTGACTGGGCTCAGGACACTGTGATAGGGCAAGAGCTTTAAAAGGCACTTTCATCAGCTCTCATCTGCTGAAGTGTTGAGGTCCATGCCACTCAGCTGCTGCCAGGCTTTTCTGAGCTTCAGTTCCTTTAATATACATCTTAGACACAACTTTGTGTCATTATACCATTTTCTTCACAGATACCCATTTCATAAAACACCCACACCCCACAAACACCCCATATCATTTTCTTCACAGATACTCAGACTTGCAGACACAAAGACATGAGGAAAGGATCCCTGGATGTCAGATCCACAACATCACGAGGGAGTGATGGTATGTGAAACAACTCATCGTGTTGGGTCTGGCTGAGATGGAGTTGTCATGTAAACCCAATAGACAAATTACTACATTTTTTATCTCTTCTCTTGATAAAGCTATGAAATTTTTTTTCTTAATTTTGTTTTTTTTCACTGTGCTGTATTTTGGTCGGTTAGGTCACCCCAAACTAGATAGATGAGTCATACTCAAAAGTGTTGCTGATACATGCTTTTGTTAAATCATACATCATCACAGTCTGGGAGCATTCACTAGGGAAGCATGTCTGTGGCAGTGAGAATACAGTCATGCTCCAGTATAGCAAAAATAGCATTGATTCTTCTTCTTAAGAACTGCTCAGCACAATGAGTAACAGAGTATATTTTATAGGTATCCAGAAAAATCTCATCTTGATATTTCCTCTGCAGAACCAAAATTGCAAACTGATCTAAAACATTAGTTTTTAAATTTCCAATGAATAATAGACCAGAACCTCTGCTGTCTTTATTTGGATTAGGTACCCACTTCAAAAGAGCTTCACTGATTTACCTCAGCTTGGAAGCTGACTCATTATGACTTGTCATGTTGCATCAGGCAGCAAGAGTAGATACATCCTGTAATAATCTAAATTCAGTGGTTACCTACCTGTGCCTGACAGTTCATCCACACATCTGTATAGTCTTTTAACTGAGTTTGTAATTGAATAATTTCATTAGTTAAAATAAAAAAGCAAAGCCATGATTTTGCCAGGCTGTCACAGCCACTTTAATCAGGGACATCAGTGGTTCAGCCAGCATCTCCTTGCACTTGTGTGTCCCCAGCATCACGAGCATGCATGTGCATTCTGCCACAGATAGCCTCTGAAAGGCACAGCAGGGCAGGCAGTGCAGAAAAGGAGTCAGGAGTTCCTGGCTGGATCTCCCTGCTGTGCCTTGTGGCTGAGCCTGGGCACAAACTCTGCTCTGTTTTCTCGCAGGCAGCTCCCAGCGGCGCCGCTCCTCCATGGCCAGGGTCCATTCCATGACCATCGAGGCTCCCATCACCAAGGTAATGGCACAGGCCCTGGGCAGCTGTGCTGTGCTGCAGCTCTGGGGCTCCAGGACAGTGTCCAGGCAGCACCAGCCTCCGGTGCACCTCCTTCCCCTGTTCCACCTGCCCCCTGCTGTAGCTCCAAAAAGCCTCTGAATTCACAAAGATCTCCCAAGCCTGCTTGGTAGGGAGCCATCCATGGGGTCAGCCTTCACAGGATCCTTTTTAAGAGCTTGCCTGTGTGAAGGAGGGACTGGAGCTCCTCCTTCTTACTTATGCATTGTCAACTGATTTCTGAAAGCATTCAAGAATTTATCAAAAATCAGCTCTTCAGTAAATTGAGAGAGGCAAATGGGAGAAAGTTACATTAAATACATTCAGAGATGTTTTGAGGCTGTGTCTTGGAGGGGAAAGTCATTAATAAGATTGCTGTCTTTAAGGCCACAATCTTATTTCCAGAGTCAGTAGCAAACATCAGTGTTTCAATAACATCTCTTTCATTTTGATTTTCCCCCATGTGGATTAAAGTTTTAGATCTTGCTATTTTCCTGAGTTTTCCATAGTAATTAATGAGTGTCTCTGGTTTTCTTAAATCACTTCTAAGTTCACAATGTGTCTAATGCTACATTAGGTAATAAACATCATCAATGCTGCCCAAGAAAGCAGTCCCCTGCCAGTTGCAGAAGCTTTAGACCGGGCTTTGGAGATTTTAAGAACCACTGAATTGTATTCTCCACAACTGGGGACAAAAGATGAGGATCCACATACAAGTGACCTTGTTGGAGGGTTAATGACAGTAAGTACTTCATGTCACAACAGCTCTTGATTAATGTCCTGCTACCTGATTTTCCCAGTTACTTCATCTTTATCATCTGTCACCTGCTCTGTCTCTACCAAATTGTCAGGAAAAACTGCACACCTCTTTTTGTGGAGTTCCCCCACTACTTAAATAGTGGAGAAAATGAAAAGAAGTGGAAGAAAATTGATAAGCCCCTTTAAAACATTAGTTTAGCTAGAAATGGAAAATAAAAACAATTTTTTTTTCAATGTGATTCATTTGAGTAAGGTATAGATGGCAAAGAAAGAAAGAAAGAGAGCCAGATACTTGTATTTATTAATGAGGATTAGAATGACATGTTTATGGGGGGCTTTTCAGTCTACAGAAAGAATGTGTTTTCAAAAGAATGCAAAATACATGCTTTTGTTGCTCTTTCTTGGATTATATTTGTACCTGTAGCGTTGTTCCCAAAGTTGAACCAAGGGCATGTAGGAAAGCAAGAGCTGAACCCAAACCTTCAGAGCCTGGAGTCTGACCCTCCTGCTGGTTACAAGAGGAGTTCAGATGAATGTTACCTGTGCCTTAAGGATATGTGTTCTCATTAGTCTGTGGATTACATATGAAAGGCTATGTCAGGAAAAAAATACTACAGCGTGTTGGATGCAAAAAGGCTTACAAGATGTGAGCTTTTTAGAGAGGTCTCTGGACTATTCTGATTTCATTTTGGAACTATCACGATGCCTTTGCAGTATCTATCAGAATCTTCAAATAGTTTATGTGTATTTTTATGTTTTAAAATACCACAGCAAATACCTAATCAAGAGGAACATATGGGAGACTCCCAGAATTCCAGGAGAAGACCAGAGTGGTTCATATAGGGTTGTATTTACTACCTGAGTAGACAAAATATATTTTTACCTTAACTATAAAAATATAGGAAGTATACTGATAGATAGAATCATTAGTCTCAAAGTGAATCTTTTCTCCTGCTCAATACCTAAGAATTCATAAACTCAGCTGTTGTCTCCTTTTTGTGAATTGTTGATTCTTACATGCATTTGTATTCTGATTGTATTTGTCCATGAACATGAAGATAACGGTATTGCAAAATATAAAATCCTTAGTAAAAATAAACTAAAGGCTCTTTTATGGAGCAATAAGAAGAGCTGAGAAAATTCATTTCAGAGCATATGGCATGGTATGAGGTTATTGAAGAGAAACATTTTTCCATCAAAGGGTCTGCTGAAAACAGAATCATATTGTTCCATTTGTGTTCAGAAGTTATGTCTGAGAAGAGGAACAAGGAATACGTTAATGGATTTGAACTCTCAAGCGGGAAGGGCATTTGGAGTTCAAAGATAGATTTACCAGATACCATTACACCTGCTATTTCAACTCTTAAAAAACTAATCTTTGATTTTAAATGATAGGCAGCATCTGGTGTCCTAAATATTTGTGTCATAGCAGTTTTATTGAACAGCCACTGTTGTATTCTCTGTCCTTTTAAATCACAAAACTCCAGACTCATTTACTTAAAAACGTGAAAATAAAAATTAGATGTAACAATTCTTTTAAGAGCAGATATTCCATGTTCAGATACAGGATCCAAAATTACTTCTGCTATACGTGGTGTGAATAACATTTTTAGTAAGGTGCATTCAGAAATATTTTCTTAAACACTGGTTTTTTACATCATGGGCTAAACATGAGCTAACAGCTGTAACCTCAAAAGAGCAAGCAGGATTTGGGCCACAGCATGTGGAATTGTAAAACGAAAAGTAAACATTGAATACATAATTCTGTTCGTTTTAATCCATCATCTCAGTGTTCACATCTAGGCATCATGCCAGAATTAAGCCTAGGAGGCACTGAACTGAAGAATAAACAAGCATACATTCTGTGTGGTAGAAAGGAAGCCTCAGAGTAACTTGTTCCTCTGCAGTCATGAGATCCTTGTGCTGCTGAGGTGACTGGATCTGCCAATACCAGGGCAGGAGAGCAGGGGAATGTCTCCATCCACTCCCTCCCAGCGCCCACCACTGCCTGTTGGTGGGAAGTGTGGACACACCGTGTCTGCTCTGTGGCACACAGCCACAGCTGCTCTGCATGTTGTCCAGACAAGGACAGATGTGAGGCTGCAATTCCAGACCTCCACCTGCACCTGAGAAACTTGGGTTTTTACCTGAGAGTTCATATTGTATTCCCTAGCCTGCAGTTTCTTAACTGTTATGAGCTACATGTAAAACATGTAAAACAGGCAAATCTTAACAGTACAGACAAATAAGGGAGAGGCAGCTCTGATGGCTGTGACAAGCTGCAGTCAGGCTTCTCTGAAGTTGTTGTGCTACTATTTGGTGTCATCATCTTCTAGACATTTTGTGCAATACCCTGCATTTAACTTGCAACTTTTATTTAACAGGATGGTTTACGAAGATTATCAGGGAACGAATACATATTGTCAGCAAAACGTAAGTTTTAATTTGGCAGCTACTGAGATACTGTAACATGTTCAGAAATTTAAGAAACAAGGGAAATTTTATTAGATTTTTTTTTTATGGGCATTTTTTGTGTTTGGTTTATTATTATCTGTAAGCATTTTTCTGTAGTATTACTGAGCTTTATAGAAACAAGAGTTGCCAGGTCTTACTACCGAAAAGAAAATGTATATTCAGTAAAATTGCATCTCACTATTAAATAGACTCTAATATATAGAGTAATAACTGCATTCCTCAACAGAAACTCACCAGGTGGCTGGCAGTCTGAGCTCTCCCATCTCCCTCAATGACATACCCCCACGGATAACACAAGCAATGGAAAATGAAGAACAGTGGGATTTTGATATCTTTGAACTTGAGGCTGCCACCCATAAAAGGTCAGTAAACGCAAGAGCTCATAAGATGAAGTTGCTGAAAAGTGACTTAAATGTCACCCAGTAATCCGATCCTTAAGTTCTCTACCTGCGCTTTTGCAGTGGAATGAATTTTATTTTCAATGTCAGATGTTTGAAATTTTCTCATTGTCATTTCTAGTTGAATATGAACCTTAAATGTCTTCTGTTTCATCATACAGTATTTCCTGCAAACTCCCAGTGGATATAAGTCATGATTATATATTTTTGGTGTGGTATAATGACAATACAACATAATTCTTAAAGCCCTTTTTTTACTCAATAATAGAAAAGTAATACAAATCAAATTATTTTCTTGTGGGGATTCAAATTCCTGTTATGGCAAACTACACACAGAGTCAGAGTGCTGGTCTTGATTTGATCAGTTGATACAGATCAGGTTTTATGTTCTTTCCATTTGATTGGGTAGGTTTTATTCCTGAACAGTTCCAATACAGCTTTTCAGCAGAATTCCCATTGCCTTTCTCTAGGATTAGAGGAAGGTCTTTATTCTAAAATCTTGGCAGGCTATATTTTATGTGTAAGATTAACTGAATAATATTTACTGATAAAAAGCAGGGCATACCAATTGCCATCATAAAAGTTTTCAAAAGCAGATCAGCAGTTTTGATAGACTGTACTTCATTAGTAGCAAAGGCTTCCCCTAAGACTGTAAATTGATCTTTCTGTTTAAATCCTTGGTTTTATTTTCTGATGCTTATCAGAAGTTCCCCCTTTGGGTCTAGTTTCATGTATCATGCTTTGTCTTAGGTAAAAGCTTTTGTAAGACACTAATTTGGAGGCCAGATCCTGCAATGAATTGACTCTCTTAAACCCTTTGTCAAAATCCCAGATCTGTAAGAGCTTTGAAAGGTATTCAAAACCAAAGTCTAAGAAAAATACCAGGCACTTAGTTGACCTATATGCATTTCATTTTTATATTGTGGTTTTATGAGCCAAAAAGGTGCAAAACCCCCTAGATTTTTATTCTTTAAAATTATTTTTTTTTAAGTGAAGGTATTTACATCTAGTTGCTTTAGGTTTTTTTTTCTTTGCTGCATTTGGATTTCTAATGAACTAATATAGATAAGTTATTAAAAAGAAAAATCTAAAAATACAGTCAGTCTGTGGGATTTACAGCATTTAATGGGTACATTGCAGTAACTTCAATTAATCATCCCAGCCAACATGTATGAGATCACCAGGTAGGTTTCTCTGTTCTTACTGATCTGGAGAGACTACAGAGGGACAAAGGAGGTACTTTGTTGCCTGGCCTCTTATTAAAGGTAGTATAACTATGATTGCTTCCTACTGTGTTTAAATAATGGCAGTTCATTTATTAAGAGAACTAAAGTGATTTTCAGTGACTCACAAGTATGAATATATTATTAGTATTGCCTTAAGTCCAAGCAGACTTATGGTAATAAAGCCAGGATAATTAATTAAATATTAGTGCATTACAGTTCCCTGACAGAGAAACCTGGAGGCACCTTTGTCTGACACTGGGGGGGATTACAGAGGATTTGACTTTATCTATGTTACAGTTCTAGCATATGACACAGTGTTGTTGAGTGTTTTTGACAAAAGATGCACATCTAACTCTGCATGGCCTCAGCAGCTCTAGATGATGTCGCCTCACCTGTCAGATGCAGCTAAAAGTCAGGGCTGAACCGAGCAGCCTCCTCTTGCTGCATGCAGAGTCAGCAGGCGAGGGGAGCCTGCAAGGGTGGGCGTGAGAGAAGGGGAGCAGATCTGCAGTGCAGAAAGCACAGCGACTGCAGCATCCTGGAGCACACATGGACTTGATTTAACTATAAACAAGCTAGTTTAGGAATCTGTGGCAGCAGCAAGATTATCTCCCTCCTCCCATGTTCAGAGTTTGGTACTTGCTAATTTCTCTCATTTTGGCTGCAGTCTGCATTTAGCCAACATAGTCTCCCCAAGCCCCAGCACTGCTACATGTACTACAGCAGCAATACTGAGCATTTTGAATATTCCTGGGAGGAGATGGCCTGGTTCTGAGACTGTGCATGTGAGGGGTAGGCAGAACACTGCTACAGGTCAGGACTGTAATTCTGTAATGAGTCCTTACACATAATTTTAGATGTCATTAGCTAAAAGTCCTGTATGGATTCTATTCTCTACAATTTGTGCCATGTAATATTCTTTCAGCTGCATTCATTTTAAAACTTTCTCTTTATTTTTCTCCACAGGCCTTTGGTTTATCTGGGTCTCAAAATATTTGCTCGCTTTGGAATCTGTGAATTCCTAAACTGTTCAGAATCCACTCTGAGGTCATGGTTACAAGTTATTGAGGCTAACTACCATTCCTCCAACTCCTACCATAATTCTACTCATTCAGCAGATGTACTACATGCTACTGCTTACTTCTTGTCTAAAGAAAGAGTAAAGGTCAGTCCACATTTATAAGAAACAGTGTAAGGGGGAAATGCAAATGCAATCAAAGAAAGATCTCTTAAAAACAGATTCAAAAGCCAAATGTGTGCCTAGTGCCAATTAGTTTGGTAACTCTGAGGTCAAAAAACTGGGCTGCTTTACATGAATTCTAGGATCTCTCTATAGTATATGTAGAAGTATGGATGCCAGTATTACAGAATTGAACAATTCTTGATGGGAGAATAAGAAAACCTTATTTTCAAGTAAAACTTCTTCATATAGCTAAACCTTCTCAGATAGGTGAGCTAATGACAGAATTACTTTTGTGGTGGTACATGCCAAATACAGATATAATATAATAAATCACCATCTCTTATGTCTTGTGATGGTCATTTTGCAAAAGACTCCTAGGACAATATAGGCCATAAAGTGGGCTATATCAGCCACAGGACAAGATGCCCTGAGGCTTATAGAGACTGCATTGGAGGAAAGTATTGAAAAAAATTACTTGTCAGTACCATAACATCCACTGGGGTATTAGAGCCACTGACAACCAGAATAAATCAGAGCAACTTCTGCTCTCATGTTCCCAGACTGGAGAAGGGGAGTAAAGCAGTGCTTGGTGTGTGTGCAGTAGAGTGCTAGGACATGTTTCTGAGTCACGTTCTTGGGTAGAAATTCCTACCCTGAACTGGTCTGCCGAAGGATAGTGCCACTGATGGGCACCTGGCTGAGAAATTTGGGACTGTAAACAAGCTTCTGACAGCTCATTAAACTGCAGTAATTCCCTTAACTTGGAGCTGCAGCTCATTAGTGTGCTCTCCAGAGGCTGATTTACAAATACTATATGCCAAGTGGGGCTAGAACGTCACTGGATATTTTTCAGCGCCTGGTTTGCCAGAGGTTTAGCTGGTCTTCCCAAGAATATCTATGAAAAGCAGACAAGATCTGGATCCATTTCAGTGTCACAGAAGCATGACTGCCTCCTCTTTTTCCAGAATGTTACTTCCATTCCGCTGTAGGCATAGGAAGAGAAAAAAATGTTGCAGCAGAAGAAGAATCAAAGTTCAAAATTGTCTTTTTATCTTTTCAAAGTTACAGCCCAGATGCTTTTGTGTTGCCCAGAGTTCAACTTAACCTAAACACAGAAAACCCAATTCTGCCACTCAAATTCATGCTGAGAATATTTTTTTTTTGTAATTTGAACTCAGTTCAACTTGTCTGGGAAAATTTTCTGGCTCCCAAATTGAAGCCTTATTCCCAGAATCATTTCCACATCTGGGCCATGGGAGTTAAGATAACAAAGTTAGAATCCTTGACCTGATGTTGGGTGTAAAAGTGCTGTAAATCCATGTGAAGTAAGTGTCAGATAGGCTGCTGTGGTCCTGCAGGTCAGGTGTTCCCAAGTTTCTGGCCATTTCCCATTTGCACAGGTCTTTCTCAGTTGGACTGAATGCTGCTCAGTGTGTCCCTCTGAGGAGAGCCTGTTCCCAAATATCTCTTTCCTAACTTCATACCACAAAAATAGGACCCCATGAGCAGCAGCTGAAAGAAAGGAGGAAGAAGCTCACACACAGCAAATAACATTTCAGACAGTGCTAACTATCAACTAGAACAGAAATAATTATTTGCTTTTTCTTGTTCTCCACTAGACTCTCTTGACAGTCCTCAGTGAATAATGTCCCCACTCCTGCAAAGTCAAGTCACTGCATAATTTCAGGAGATGTAAAGTAGGGTAGGGTTTGACTTTTCACCTACCAAGTGTAACTATTCTGAATGGTAGTAGAGAGCCTGTAGAGAATTTGGACCTCAAATTCAAGCTAATTGGAATGAAAATGATCTGCTCTACTCCCAGATTCAAATGGGAATATTTCTGCTCTTTCATTTTATCAAAACATTTAATATAATTGTTTCATATCTGTGGTCCAAATTGCCAAAGGAAATTAAGGGATCTGGTGGTAACAGAATAATTTTTATCCGTATTGGTCTTTTTCCTAAGCCAAATACCTTAACTCCAAGTGAAGGTGGTTTCAGTGTTGCTAGAAAACACAAACTAATTTATTACTTTACGTTTCTTTAATTTGATGTGCTGTGACAAAGGTGTGGTTAAGGCACAATTTAAGAGGTACAAAATTGTCGCTGTTGAGCCGCTAGCTGAGAAATGACCCAGGTTCTCAGACAAGGAAAGAGAAAAGGTGTCTTTATTATTTTGATTTCCACATATATAGAGTTTTCAGAGGTCACCCAGATTGGTCAGCCAGAAACCTCCCCCTAGGCCCAATTGGCCAAGCCCGAACTGCCCTAATCTGGAGACGTTGTTTGCAAAACATCCAAACTTTATCTTTGTTTATGAAATGTAGCAAAATGTTCTCACGAGAAAGACCTGTACTAGCCACACAAAATGGTCAAAAAAGTAACGCAATGTTCAATGAAGCTTATAATGAATTTTCCATTGCTCTGTGTAGAACGTCTGACCCTTACTGATCTCCAGAGTTTTGGCTTTTATTCTTCAGCAACTTGGCTTAATCTTATGGACAGAATAGGGTTTCTAATCAGTCTGCCAGGAAAACTAAACACCCTTCTATTTTCAGCAAACTTTGGATCCAATTGATGAGGTTGCCGCGCTCATTGCTGCCACAGTCCATGATGTGGATCACCCAGGAAGAACAAATTCTTTCCTGTGCAATGCTGGCAGCGAGCTTGCAATTCTCTACAACGACACAGCAGTGCTGGAAAGCCATCATGCTGCCCTGGCTTTCCAGCTCACCACACGGGATGGCAAATGCAATATATTTAAAAACATGGAGAGGTAAGCTTAACCCCCAGAGTCCTTTTTTGCCCACTAACATCTCTCACTTTCTTCTGTGTAACATAAGGCAAACAAGCATCGTAGAGGAAGGCAGTGCCTTGTGGGTAACTGTCCATGGCCCTTGTGAAATCTGCTTCTAAAAGAGTAGAGTGCTTCTGCCTCTTCTGCAAAGACTTCAGAGTAATTCCCCAATGTCAGTTTCTCCTGTTGATAAAAAGGCAGACCCTGTCTAAGGAACTTAGTGTAAATCTTAACGTGAGCAAGTCTAGAGAGTTATTTTGTGTCATTGAATGTAGACACCAAGCTATGGCTGAGTGGGTAGATGTTTGCTGGCTAGAACAAAGAGAGAAAGAGCCACAGAGCATCAGTCAAAAATTAAATACCCGGTTGAAGTGGCAAGGATAGTGAAGGACCTGTTGCTCTTGCAGCCTCAGAAAAGCATTTGGGGCAAGGATGTGACCATTGCCTTGGTCCTCTCAAGACACAGCAGAAAAATATTGCTGAAAGCTTGACTGGAGAGTGAGCCACTGCTGAGTGTCTGTGCTAAAAGCCTTGGGACATGTGGGTGTGGCATGTCCTGGCAGCCTCCTAAGCAGCTGGCACCTCTGCTTCTGCTCAGCTCTGGCACTGTTTCTCCTAGAGATCCATCATGCCTGGAGCACATATGTCTCTACACACCAAAGGTACTCCTTCTAGCATAGTTGCAGCTGCCCAAGCCTTTATTACTATTTTTTCTTCTCCCAGCACCTCTGTCCACCAGGAACGGTCTGTAGCATTTTTGTTAGACTTGTTTTAGCAACCAGCCCTTTGTGAACCAGCCAGCATTCTTAATTGTTTCCTTCTTCAAACAGGAATGAGTATCGAACCCTTCGCCAAGTCATTATTGACATGGTCTTAGCAACAGAAATGACAAAGCACTTTGAGCATGTCAACAAGTTTGTCAACAGCATTAATAAACCCTTGGCAGCGCTAGAAGAAAATGGGGTAAGCAACATTGCAAGTTCTCACTTAAAATGCCTAGGCAGGGACTGGGAACTCTTGGCAGCAGGAAATTCCCACATGGTTTTCTGAGAAAGTTCATCAGAAATGTGGAGAAAGAGACTGGAGATTTATCTTTCACCTCTGGTTTGAATGCCCTTCTATTTAACATGGTTGTCACTCATATGGAGGGTGAGTGGGACTCACTAGGGTCCTATTAATATCACAGTGCTGTGATGTTCTACTTGAAACCAGAGCCTTGGGCTATATGTTTTGATGTTAAAAATGCCATTTTGAGTAACCCAGTCACTCCCATGGACAGAGTGGCAAGACAGGGCGTTGTTGTTGGCCTTTTCTGCAAAGGAGACAAGGTTTGCTTCAAAACAGAGGCTGAATTACTCCCTCCCTCTCAAGGGGACATACTGGGGGTGCAGCAGAAGGGCAGGTCTGGGCTGGCATATGGTGCATTCTGTGGGAATAAGGGCCCTCAGCCTCCAGTGCTGCCTGGCAGCATTCATGGGTTTTCTGTGTACTTTCTTTTTTAATCTTTAAAATAGATGATGGTGACATTATGTATCATATAGACATAATCAATAGCCATCTGGAACACCATGCACACAAAGAAATTGCCTGTTAGGACCTCATTCTGAAAAACCACTCCGGTTTCAACAACAGCTTCAACCAGCAGTTTTGTTGCCAGTAAGAGCAGTATATAATTTTGTTGGAATGATTTTTGCAAAGAGAAGACTTCCAGAAATGGTTACGATAAAGTTTGCGTCGGTGGCAACGTCAGCCACTCCATGTAGGAGCTGTAATGGTTTTCTGTATTTTCCTACCATGTTCTTTAGAAAGCCACATTTATGACTGTTGTGTGCAATAGGGAGAGGCAGTCTTATTATCTGAGAGTGGGAGAGAAACAGCTCTCCTTCCTTCACCCATGAGAAGCAGACTGGAGCTTAACTGGAGAATTTTACCTTTGTCCACAGGAGTATGTGCTTCAATTAGCTTTGTTCTTGGCACCTGGCAATGCTAATGGTGACTGAGAAGCCAAAGTCCCAGTAGGACACTGGTTGTACTGAATAAATTAGAAGCAAGGATGTTAAGTTCCCAGCTGGACAGCCTCTGTGGATGAGCATAGCAGCGTCAGTGCGAGAGCAGAACGAGGCAGCTGCTGCTGCTGGATGTAGTGCACTGCACTGAGCCTGTGGAGTGTGTAACTCTCTAGGGCTCCTGCTCCTGCTGAAGGGCTCTGTACTGGCCTGGCTTGGTTGCAGAGCCCCTTCTCTAGCCCCAAGGATTGCAACTCCAAAGAGCTAAACTGCTCTTCTTGCCTATTAGATAGAGCAGAACAGCTGGTGCTGCTGAAGAACAGGGCTTAGACCTGTATAAGCAGAGAGTAAAAACACGTCCAGGGACATAGAAACGTGAAACAAAAGTTTAGTTCTGCCCTTAAGCCCCAGAGACTGCAGGGAAATAATCTGCCCCACAAGGCATTTGTGATTCATAGCAAATTGTGCCCGAGGATGGGAAGAAAGACAACAGATATATAATTTCTATTGAAAACAAGAAGCAAAATGTTTCCCTTCTTCCAGCTGGGAGTTTCAGTTCAGCAAGTTCCTATTAAAAGGCCTGTAATGTGTGAGTGGGTAAAACAAATTATTTACTGTGCTGAGCAGAACAACACTGTCAGCCCCTCTTTCAAGTCTGTTGTCCCTCTGGCTGCAGAGGCAGTGTGTGTTTTCTGGCCTGGTTTCCAGTCGTGGCAGTGACTCAGTGTAGTGTTTGCAGGCTGAGCTGCCAACCGCCTGTTCCAAATGGGACAGTTCCACTTCTTTTTTTTTTTTTAATTTATTATTTTTATAAAAATGTGTTCAAAGAGCCATGCTGAGAAGCTGCTGTTTGTTTCCTTTCTGCTTTTGTTTCATAAACTGAAAAAAATCCTTTCCAGCTCCAGCATCCTTTATCCTCCCATTTCCCTTCATGATGTCACCTAAGCCTATGACAGGAAGCCAACATCTGACATGCAGAGACACCTCTGCACTCTGAGCAGGATGCTGGGACTAAGCACAGTTAGCACATTCTATTCCCAAGACATCTGCATCCACCAAGTAGAACTGTGCCTTTGGGTTGAACAGATCACAGAAGTGAACATTGTTTCTTGATTCCTGGTGCTTTACCTACTAGGATATTCTCTACTATCCATAACTGAACGATCTCTAATTTTCCATACTTAATTTCCATGCTTGTGTTTCTGGAGCTTCCATCACTTCATGTTGGCTTTCTCATATGTAATTTTTCCATGCATTTGGAGGTGTATACATCTAACTTTGTTTCCTCTGTTTTCCCTTCCACATAGCTAAAAATGAGGGGAAAAAATTGGTTTGAGCATCTCATTTTGGTGAGAACTGTGGAGCTGGTATATCTGAGCCAGTGTACTACCAAATAATTTTTTTATTACTGTCAGTTTCTTCATTTAGGAAGAACTTCCTTCCCCACAAGAATTTGCTTCTGAAAAATGTCATGGTCATTCTGACCTAATAAAAGGTCAGAATGTTTCTGCTACTTTGTGTCTCCCTCTTTGTACAAAACACTGCAGGAGCTGGTAGCACATTATTATTATCATTATTGTTAGTTACTTCTTCCCTGCTCTGACTGTAAAGCAAGACCTTGTTAGGTGCCAGTGAAGTGTTGTATGTTCCTTGCTTCAAAAAGTTTCTATTCTGAGTAGACAGTGCTGTAAATTGCTGTACCTATCCGTTCCTAAAAAGTCCAGCAACAAGGGAAGGGAAGGAGGAGCATGCCTGGGAGGCAGCGTGGGATCTGACTCTGAACAGTAGTAGTGCTGTCAGAATGGTTGATACACTAATGGGTTGTGCATGCCAAGGGTGACTCTGCATCTCGGGTCAGTCCCTCTTTTTAAACCAACTATTCCACTCTTAATGTGCAAGTCCATTAATCCTTGGATTTCAGCAGAGAGTTACATTTTTCTGCCTACACGGTGCTCATCACTGTGTGTGGTGACGAACTGATCCTCTCCACACTTTTGAGAAGGCAGATAAGGCACAGAGAGATTAGATGACCTGCCCAAAGATGCCCAAGAGATCTGTCACAAAGACAGTGACTGAATCCAGAAACTGGAGTTCAGTGCTAGCTCAGAGCTGTGGCTAACTTTCGTAATCCACCTATAAATTCAGTTAGACATCAAATATGGTAGGCAGTAGCACGACTGATCCCTGCAGGATTTGCCGAAAGCATTCCCAAGGCACAAAAGCTTTTTAGTTAGTGCATGGAGACCTCGCTAATGGATTGTTTTTCATTCTTGAATGTTACAGAATAATGGGGATGGAGAGTCAATCAAAACTGTTCTCAGGTCTCCTGAAAACCGTATCCTTATCAAACGCATGTTGATAAAGTGTGCTGACATTTCCAATCCATGCAGACCCAGAGAACAGTGTATAGAGTGGGCTGGACGCATCTCTGAGGAGTACTTTGCACAGGTAAGGCAGCTAAAACAGGCTGCTGAAACTCCAGGTGAGCATCTCCTTAAAAGGGAGGAGGAGGGTGCCACAGTACCTAAGGCTGCATTATGTTGCATGAAAAATAACAACATTTTTATTTTAAATGATGTGTATTACTCATGCTGATATGAAACTAGATGCCTTCAGACAGATGAAAGTTGACAACTTCTATTGTGCAGTTTCTGAAAAATTTAAGCTTTCAAGTTGTTCAGTTTGGAACCGGGCTTTTTGAGCTTTGCCTGCAAATGCACTCCCATCACAGAGCAAGGATGCCTTCTGTACCCACATGATGGGTTTGCCTTGGGAATAGGATCATCAAGTTCCAGTGTTTGGATGGGAACAGCACTTCCTCCAAGAAATGCTGTAAGCCCATAGCACTCTGTGCTGAGGAAAGGTTTCAGGAAGATGTGGAAGAGGAGAGGACAGTCATAATTACAGATGACAACCCAAACACTTCAGTTGGAACTTGGCACCCTGAGCAGGGAATGAGGGGATAAAAAAGGTATTTCACCATCTCTGAGTGGGACAAACCATTGCTTTCATCAGAGACTGAAAATGATTAAGCAGCTCTTAGCTCCAAAGCAGTCATAACTTGGTAGAATGTGAAGTTACTTAGGGTCAGCCTGTATGCAGATACAAAAGGTAAATGTATCTCTTTGTGGGGGAGACTGGAAGGCACTGTGTGTCTGCTGTTTTGCTGGAACCTGAACATCTAGGTGCTTAAGATTAAGTTGCTGCTGCTTCAGATTTGTTCAGGTTCCTCCTTTGATTTAGCAGATGCATGCTCTAGTCAGTGCCAAATAACCTGCTGCTAAAAGAAGTCCATTAACAGAATCTGTCTTAGATGAATAATCACAAATGTTTTTTGCAGACTGATGAAGAAAGGAGGCAAGGTTTACCTGTTGTGATGCCAGTTTTTGACAGAAATACTTGCAGCATCCCCAAATCCCAATTATCGTTCATCGATTACTTCATTATTGATATGTTTGATGCCTGGGATGGTAAGCAAAACTCTCCTGTTTCCTGATGTGAACATTTTGTGAACATTTTTAACTGCTGTGATATAAGATTTCTTTTTTATGGCTCCTAAATAAAGGGAGAAAAAAGGGAAGATTCATGCAGTTCAAATAAGATTAATAACTTCATTATTGCTTATAAGTATTGCTACAAGCAATTCTCATGGGTTCTCTTTAATATATCAAATTCAGGCAATCTTTAACTTTTTAAACTTGTTTCTCTGTAAATGGAGAGCAGAACACATTTTCTTTGATAGCTCTTTGAGCACAGTCATTTTGTCCATGTTAATATTGGTTATTCATCAAGGCAAATTTCTACAGTCTGGAAAATGCTTGGGGGAGCAGCTGTTTCCTTCCAAGCGCTGCCTCCGTGGTAAAAGTGGTCAGAAATGTGACTCTCCTGAATGCCAGATCATGACATGTGACTGAGGTTTGATGGGGCAGGGTAATTACAACCATAATTAGCTATGCCCCTCCTGGAAAACTGTGTTCCTTTGCAATACCAGTGTTAAGTAGATTTACAGAACAGTTCTCAGTGGCCCGAGTGCTACACGAGTGCTGAGAGCTTTACAGCCAAAATCATTTCAAGCATCAGTATGACCAGTTTAAGCTTTTCCCCAGACATTTCAAGTGATGCTTAAGCAGACAGAATCTGTGACAGCTCCAGTTCTGCAAACTCAATACTCTCTGCTCTTTCTTCCCTAGCATTTGCAGACCTGCCAAATCTGATGGAGCATCTGAATAATAACATTAAATACTGGAAAGGACTAGATGGAAGGAACCTGCGAGTCCTCCGACCACCACCAGAATTGCAGTTAGACCATGGTGTGTAATTTACTAGCCAGATGCATATTTATTCAAGCTCACTTTTATCCGCGTGAATTCAGATTTGTTTTGGTCTCTTCAGTATTACAGTAAAGCTAGCCCATGCACTTGGGGAACTTTCACATTCAAGAGAACACGAGGTCAGCAGTTGACTTCCACAAAGTACCATGTGTGGACTCGGATGAAATAAGCCCACCAAGTGGAATTACACTGGATTGCTGCAGTACTTGTACTGAAGAGGGTTTATTAGTGAACATGCTTCTGCCATATCTTCATACCAGCATGTGAAGCTGGAAGACCTTGAAGAATCCTCGTAAAAAAGACATTCACTAGAAGTTTATCTATTAATAGAGACTCACAGCTTTCATGAGAAAGCTACATGCTTTTTATAAGCACTTAAGACAGTTATGTAGAACAATCAGACATTTAAAATGGAACTGTCTATGAAAGAATTTTTGATCTATGAAAAATAGATGTACTGTATTTTTTCACATCACAGAAGGTGCAATCATTCACTTCTGAGCACTACTGAAAGTGAGTTCTCCTTAAGAAATTTAGTAGCAAATGTAAAAAATAACACAAGAATTTTTGAGGTTGATCGTTAGCATCTATGATTAAAATGTTATGTTTTATTTATTTTGTTAGATGTTCAATATTTTCTATGAATTTATAAATACTTAAAAGCCAAAGCCAACTTTAGATGCATTATAAATTTACATGATTCATACTCATTAATATACATTTAATTGATGTACAGACCTTTTATTTTCATAATGCAAATACAAAATACTATACAATGATACATTTTTATTGCACTGTAAGGATAGATGTGTATGTTTAAATATTGTCTGATTTATGTTAATTAAAATAAGTTTTATTAAAAAGGTCTCACTTGAGAATAGTAGAATAAACAAGAACTGTATACTGTCTGAGCACCAGAACTGCAGTAGTTCTCCCACAAACCAGTGAGGACCACCTGATCTTCTCTTGGCTACAAAAATAATAATGTGTTGGAACTCTTTGTTTTCTCCCATGACATTTTATGACTGAATTCCCTGTTAAAGTCTGCCTTATTTTATATAGTATTTTTACAAAGCATTCCACAGCATACATGGAGAGGTGATACTAAGCATCTAATGAGTTTCAACGTTTTATAGCCAATGTATTTTCCTCTGCCGTAAAAGAAAAAGAACATAAAACCACCAACAAAAACCTTTAACTCAAGAAGTTTGTAAAGGCTGTGTACCTTCACAATTTGAATGAAACCTTCATAGCACCTACCAGAAAATAATAAAATGTATATTTTAAGAAGTGTCAAGTCCTACCCATTTCATTTGAAATGTATATTCACTTTGTAGTGTGCAGACTAACAAACACATGAAATTCTTTTAAAAATAACTAAGATACTTTCTGTCCAGGGAAGGGGAAAGTTGAGGGGGTTGAACTGGCGTAAGGGTACTGAAAGGTGGTATGGAGCTGTGTTTGTGTCCTGCCCTTGGCAAGCCCATCAGACCCCGTGTGCCCTTGGACAAGACTCTTCACAGCTACAAGCAGTGTCACGCTGTGTTCACTGAAGGACTCAAGGAGTGTCCTGCCAGCCTTCCCAGTCAACAGAAAGGCATCCAAAGGCACTGGAAGAATTGCTGACTATCGTTACTGCAGAGGCAATTGACTTTAGAGACATTTTGAACCATTCCTGAAGAAGCAGAAGCTGGACAGAGGTGGATGATGGAGCAGTTCAGGGACTGCAGCAGTAGCAGCCTTAGAGGAGGTAAGAAAGGAAGAGGTGACCTCTTCTGGTGTTACCTGCTTTGTGTTTCTCCTTCCTCTCCAAGCCAGTGAGACTGATGGGCTACCACCATTTATTCCTATTAGTGTCATGCCTTTCTGCCCTTACCCTGCTTGTGTGCTCTCCCTCCCTGCTCAGAATTCAGTTCCATGCTGTTGGGGTAGGGAACTCCCTGTTGTAATTCCGCGTAGTTCATTGTTGTGTGTATATTGCCTAAGCCAGGGGGCTCAGATCCTGCAAGGGGTGCCCAGACCATGCCACTGTCTCACTACAGGTGGTAGGACAGAGGCTTGGGGTCCTGGTCAGGCTTCCAGAGGTTCTGATATCAATGCTGAAGGAGCAGAATTACTTCCATTAAAGGCTCAATAAAACAAGTATCCTGTTTTCAAAGGGAACGTACAAGGAGAGAGAGAGTTGGCTGACAGATAGTTTTCCTGGCAATATTACATTGTATTTCCCTATGCTGCATCTATAGTAATTGCCTGTAATTTGCTATCTGGTATTAATCTCTTCTGGTCCTTGCAGGCTCCTGTGTCTCCATTAGAGGGAAACTGCATCCCCACCATCAGTGTCTCCTCTGCTTATCTGCTCCAGTGAGGATGGGAGAGGAAGTGTGGGTGTGTGGGCACGAACATGTGGGCCCAGAGACTGTCTGCAGGTAAAAATCATAGAATCTTGGAATCATTTAGGCTGGAAAAGATGTTTAAGATTATGGAGTCCAACCGTTTCTCCAGCACTGCCAAATCCACTGCTAAACCATGTCCCCAGGTGCCACCTCTACACATGTTTTAGACCCCTTCAGGGATGGTGATTCCACCACTGCCCTGGATAGACTGTTCCAATGCTTGACAACCCTTCACATGAAAAATGTTTTCCTAATATCCAGTCTAAACTTCCCGTGGTGCAACTTGAGGCCATTTCCTCTTGTCCTATCGCTTGTTTTTTGGCAGGAGAGACCAACTCCCACCTGGCTGCAGTGTCCTTTCAGCTAGTTCTAGACAGTGAAAAGGTCTTTTTCACTCTTTTTCTCCAGGCTGAACACCCCCAGCTCCCTCAGCTGCTCCTCCCAGGACTTGTGCTCCAGACCCTTCCCCAGCCCTCTTGCCCTTCTCTGGACTCACTCCAGCTGCACTCCTATCCAACTTAGCATCATCTGTCAACTGACTGAGGGTGCACTTAATCCCCTCATCCACATCCTCAATAATTATATTAAACAGAACTGGCCAGAAAAAATATTTCTTCATGGGCATAGTTAATATTCTGGGTTATATTAATAAATGGTGAAAAGCAGTTAATTTAATTTGCTATAAAAATGCCTGATGCGTCATCATTGAAAAGATGTGATCAATATGATTAATTCCCTGAAATTCATGCTGCATCTTTATTTCCATTACTTGGACTGTAGAGCTGTGCTAATTAACCCTCTGTATCAGTCAGATTTATGTCCATATTGGTGTACAGTAATTTCACTTAACATAAAACACTGATTTTCAGCCGCTGCAGCTTTGTTCATTCTCCTGTCCATCTAAATTTGCCAAGGTTGGATTGTAATTAAAATCTGGAGCCATTATGCCTGATCTTCACTTGAGATTTCTTCCCACTAAGATTCTCTCTCCAAGCTACACCTCTGAAGCCTTCTGTGCCCTGGGAGGCTGTGCCCATTCCGTGGGGGGATTCCAGGCTGCTGCCCATGCAGCATGAAGGGCCTTGCTGTGGAGCAGTAGTAACTCTAACCTGATACTCATCACTCCAGGATGCAGATGTCTTTGGATCCCATTGCAAGTTCCTCAGCCGTTCCAGATCCCCTTCCTTTATTCTCCAAGATTACACAGCAACATCACATGCCCTGTGCTCTGAGCCCTTTCCAGTGTTTTGAACTGTCACTCAGTGATGGAACTTCATAGGGACAGAAATGGCTTTACTGATGGCCCTTCACCGTGGAAGGGAGAACACTGGAATAAACTGAGTGTGATTGAATTGTTCCCAATTTCAGTCAGGCTGACAGTCTTATACAGTGTCTGCACTTTTCATTTGTTCTTGCTTTAATGCTAATACAAGAGTAAATTCTAGTGTAGACATGACGAAGGAGAGGTCCTTTATGTACCTCCAGGGCTCTAGTCCTAAAGCTTTGTGTTTTAAAACTTAATAAGGTTCCACATTTCAACATTAAATAACAGAATGACTGGCTTTATTTTCCATGCTGCATATTTTATATCACATAATACTGCTTCTAAACCTGGGTATCACTGTAGATGCTTCCAAGTGAGTCTGAACTATTATGATCTGGTAAAAAAAAATTTGGCTTCTCAGCAGATTGTCCTAGATGAATATCTTGGTCCCTTGTATAAAATTCTGAGTAAGAATTGCTTATTCTGACAAAGGAGAAACCACACAGGTGGTATGCACAGCCACTTTGTCACAGGTCTGAAGATGGCCTTCATACTGCAGTTTACCCAATGGCTATATATAAATTAAAAATCACCTGAAATGGAATGAATGCCTTGTTTTTTGTTGCAGTGCCTTTCGCTGTGGGTGTTCCTGCTTGTCTCAGTAGAGACATCCTTGATAAAACATTTAAGAAAATGTGTCTTGAACATGAAGGAATTGAGCAATAGCAAAGCCATTGCTACATAGAAGTGAAGAAAGGATAATAGATGTCTACTAATCACTTACTGTGTGCTCAGAAACAGCACAGGGAAATGGTAGTCAGTTGTGCCCTTCAGTGAGACCAGAAGGGTTTGAGTCATGACTCTGCAAGGAGTGCTTTGAAATGAAATCTCAGAGCTATTCACAAGCTTCAAAACAAATAATCTCTCTGCTGATGTGTGACATCATGCCTCCAAGGTACAGGGGTCCCAGGGGTGCTGTTAAATGATAGCAGGATGAAGTGCAGTTCTTCCTGACATGATGTTTGGATGCAGAAAACAAGCTTTTAAATTGCTGCCATGTCCCTGTGCAGCCTGTAGTGCTGGTTCAGAACAAAGGCAATGCCCAGGTGTTTCAGCTGTTTTTTTGTTCTGCTGAAGCATTGGCTCTGTGGGCAAAGGGCTGTGGCTTAACTCCACTGAATGCTTTCTTGGTGCTTGCTTTGAATGTTACTTGGGCAAAGTGTCTCATGTTTTGCTTTATTCCCCTTTTTTGACATCTTTAAGACTCTCCTCCCACACTTCTCATGCAAACCTCAGTGGACTCAGCTCTTCAAGCCCTGTGAAGCAATGGCATCACGCCATCCTTTTTAGCAAGCAAAGCAACTGAGTAGGAAAGGCCAGAGGACCCAAAGCCACCAAGCAAAAAGGCTTTGAGGCTTCTAAACATCTTTGAAGTCCTGAACCTTCAAGCCCTGCCTGTGGTTTAACAATAAGTGTTAAGCCAGGAAACAGTCTTCTGGTCTTATGTTCCACTTTCCCCCCTCACTTCCAGCTTCTCTGCTTCCATTTTATTTCTTATGTCATTTGCCAGGAGGCTTTGCCTTAACTTTCACTGGCTGAACATCCCCTCAAACACACAGCCTTAACGCTGGGACTAAACCTTGCCTTTCAAACTGACTCTCACTGCTTGCCACAGCTTTTATCACAGGAAAATCTTTTTCTTTCTGAGTCAAGGTGAGCCTGGTAAAATATGCTATAATGGCTGAAAGTCTTACACTGGTATCCACAGGCAGGAGGAGAATACAAACACAGTTAACTGAAACAGCTTGTGAGCACTGCATTGCTGCTGGGGCAGTGGGAATATGTGTGCAAGGTCTTTGGTACTGTACTCCCACACTCAAAGAGAAGTTCAGGAGTGTTCCCAGGCACCTCTACCTTTGAAGTTACATTAGCAAACACAAACAGCTGGGGACACTTGTTGAAATTTGAATCTGCCTTTTCCTGGTTTGCTTGCTCCCCCCCTCGAGTGGCAAGAGTCATTGCTAGAGCTAAAACGCATCTTAGTTCAGCCCATGGTAATTAACAGAAATTACTTCATTGTTTTACCACACAGGTAGTGAAATAGCACACCAATGCATATGGTTTTTAAGAGGAAGTGAGAAAGGTGATTCCTGTCTTTGAAACAAAAGAAGGAACTTAGCCAGTGTGTAATTATTCAAGTGAGAAGTGGGTCCTGTCTGTATTTAATATTCCAGAGTGGTATTTGATGTAAATCCTTCCCCAGAGTTCATTACATTAGCTCTTAGCTCAACCTGAGCATGCTGTGTGCCAAGTTCAGCATGCAGCATGTTTTATAACCAAGGAGAATGACGTCAACCTGGTGATCCTGCAGCTCCCTAGCTCGGGGGAGGAGGTATGGCTTTGTCTTCAGCCTAAAGATGAAATGGAATATGTTTGATAATATTTTCTTGGTATTTGCAGTACAAAATGTGTGAGGAATATTGCTTTGTACCTCCAGCAAGAACTGTCCCTTTTTGCCTAAAAAAAAATTTTAAATGTTATTTTGCTTGTATACAGAAAATTAAATTTTTCCTTTAAGATCCCCAAGCTTTACAAGCAGACCCACAGAGCCTTCACGGGTGGGTGAAATGAGCTGCAAGGAAGCACAGGGGCTTGTGGGCATCCACCCCATGGCAAACCCTGACCTTGTCCTGGGGCTGCCTGGCTGCTGCTGAGGGCTCTGGGTGAGGATCCTGCTCGCTGCCAGAAAATGGAGAGAGAAATGGAGAAAGCAGGTGCTTTCATAAGGGTTTGTCTCTGGTGTTTTTCAGAGATACTGGTCAGAGCTCCGGAGATGCCAGAGCTCTGTGCTCCCACCCTGCTGTGTCCCGAGCCTGGAGAGACTCCCGGCAGAGCCCAGTGCCATTGCCAGGCACACACGGAGTCCCAGCGCTGTCCCTGGGCTGGGTGGTGCTGGCTGCTTCAGACACTGCTTACTGTAAGGCAGACTGCAAGGATACAGCGGCAATGGGAGTGCTCAGGAGCCCGCAAGACATCCAGCCACCCCTCCAGGACTGGGCTGGGAACGACACACTTGACATCAGACACGGCTTTTTGGGTTAATCAGGGAGGAAGACTCCAATTGCATCAGTACAGACAGTTTTCAAGATACTGTGAGGGAAAGAGTGAAGTATTTCTCACAACCAAACCCTAAAAGCGAGCAGCCTCTCCCAGCCCCTCAAAATCCATGCTAGCAGACTCAGTGCCAATGTGCTGTCCCCTGTTATGACAGATCTCTGAAAAGCCAAGGTCAGAAAGCACAAGGTTCTAGCTGCTCTGTCACACCAGGAACAAAAAAACCCAAAAAACCCACAAAACAAAAACCCAACCAATCAATCAACCAAAACCCACACAGAAACATTAACAACGACCCCACCCCCAGACTTCTTTTAAAATAAGCTGTTTTAAATAAACAACTGTTCTTTGAACCACAGCAGAGTACATACCTAACAATGTTTGTTAAGTAAATATCAGTGACATGTTTAAGTCTGGCTTAGTAGGTATTAGCAAAGTAGTATTTGTGTTGCTTTTGTTTTAAGAAGAGTCAATCATGTTTGTAGAAGGTGGTCTGAAAAAAGGGACTTTGGATTTGGGTTTTAATTTCTCCCATCTGCCTACCAGTAGCCCCACTTTGGGACTTAGAAGGCCTTCCCAATGCATTGATTTTTGTGAAGTTATACTTACTTCTGTTGGCTTTGTTCTGTTCATAATCTGTCTCATGGGTGTTACTGCACACCCATTGATCCACTTCTTAGATAATTTTGGCTTTCTGAAGGAAATCTGTCCTAACCCTGGTTGCAAATGGTCACATTATTACAGTCTGTACCTGAAATGCCACAGTGCTGTGGCTGAGCAAAGTTCAGACCTACTCCCACCTCTCCTGCTCAGATGCAACCTCAGCTTAGATTTGCTTCAGTGTGATACCTGTGCTGCAAGCAGAGAGAGCCAGAGACCCCACATGGGTCTGCTCTCACTGCTTTGCCACTGAGCTGACCCAGCCATGAGATACTTGCAATGTGCAAAACTCCACTGAGGGGCTGAGACAGCACCACACAGCCAAAAAGCCAATGGCTGCTTTTCCATGTGCAGCAAAAGAAAAAAAGTAACATCAATTTCTAATTTAAACAGCTGTTTATATAGGTATTTGTATTTTGTTTTCTGTCTATCCCTTGACCTTTTGGTTTAACTCTTTTAAGAGCCAGATATGAGCTCTAGGGTTAGTGCACAGAGGAATGCAAAGCAAGAGAACAGATTGTAACAATGATGATGCTGAATTTGAAATTCTCCACCAGAAACAAAGGCTTCTTTTTCTATTGGACAGACTGTGAGGAAGTCGAACTGATTTGTAAGTTTCCTTTCCAGTATGTCAATATGAGCCATCTCTTTGGGCATGCTCAGAAATTTGGGGCTTAATAAATCCTCACCGTAAACTACATACTTACATGTATGGGAAGCAAAATGTTTATTTCATAAAGCATATTTTACACAGACCATGAAATATATCTGACTCTCCCTGCACAAGCACAACCCATAGTTGTATTGCAGCAACCTGGCTGCAGCTTTCCCCTCAGCACAGGGGCACAAGGCAGGAGGTGCTGGGGTGGCCCCAGGCATCATCGCCTGACTATGCACCTTCCAACACCAGAGACTGAATGTAAAGGAATTTTGTTTCGAGATGGAGAGAAAACTTCCGTGTGTTCAACTGGCTGTGCAATACCTCCAAGGAAAGGGAGTTAGCACGCTACTTTTGGCTCAGCGCAGCCAGGTGGATGTGGGAGCTGTGGGACATCATCCCAGGGCTGAGAACAGCAGCTTTGTCCGGCTGGTGAGACCCAGCGGTGGGTGAGGTGGTGGCTCTGCCCAGTGCCAGCAGCAGGTGTTATTGCAGTGCTGCGGTCTGCAGGATCGAGCACGTGTTGTGGCGAGGAACGGAGATGGACAAGTGCGGCAGGTGCTGCACAGGATGGTGCGTGGATGGAGCATCACTGGAGAGGCCGCTCCACGGCTCAGCCGAGGGCAGGCAGGGCTCGAGTGGGTGGCGAGCGCGGTGAGCTTGGCTTGGGCAGCAATGCCGCGGGAAAAGGCTGCGTTAGTGAGGCCAGCGCTGCGGGGACAGAGCTCCCACGCCGGGGGACCTGGAGCGGTCTCTCTCCGCCCCTGAGGCGCTGTCCCGGCACGGGGAGGGACGGAGGGAGGGAAGGAAGGCAGCGCCCGCCCTCTCCCCGCCCTCTCGGGGAGCACCGGCCCCTTCCGCCGCGCCGGGCGGGAACGGCAGCTGCGGCAAATGGCGGCGCCACGAGGTGAGGCGGGGAGCCCGTGCCGGGGGAAGCGGCCTCGCCAGCAGCGGAGAGCGGCGGAGCTTGGGCACGGCGTCCCGCGCTCGCTCGCACACGGAGAGGCTCCGTGCGGTGGGACTGAGCCGCGGCGTGCCCGCGGCCGTGCCCGTGGCCGTGCCCGTGGCCGTGCCCGTGACCCGCGTGTCCCTTGCAGGAGCCGCCGCGGCCGGCCCGGCCCGTGAGGAGGCGCTGCCCCCGCAGCCCTGTGCCCGCGGCCCAGGTAAGCGCTGCCCGCCGGGCCCGCTGCCGCCCGGGGAGGTTGGTTTGTGAGGTAGCCCGAGAGCCGCTGCTGCAGCCTCTCTGGGGCTGTTTAAGCCACTTTGCGTTTGGAGAATCCCGCTTTTATTCAGCGCTAGCTGCGGGGTGAGCACCCTTTTGGCAGAGAGTGCAGCCCCTTACAGCCGTTTTGTGAAGCAGTTCAGGTTTCGGTGTCGCTTCTACCAGGGCAAGTAAAGCTTAAAAAATGAGCCCGTTTGGAAAAGGTTTAAGTAAGGTGGGCTAGGACAGCTGAGTCCCAGTGTATACTGGCAGCTGAACACACCACCATAAACGTGATGGAGACAAAATGTAACAAAAAGGCAGTGTGTGTCTCGGACTGGCTCAGGCCTGCAGGAGAGTCCCGTGCTGAGCTGAGCAGGAAGCAAAGCCTCACCTCTGCATGGTCCCTGTGCTTTGCTGTGCACTGCTGATGAGTGATTCTGGTTACTGCTGGGAAACAGAGGTGGGCAGTAAAAGGATTCAACTGAATTTGAAGACAGGAATAGGGAATTGCCTTCCTGGCTGAGTGGTTAGGCCCTGCAGTCTGCTTTAGGAGAGCTCAGTCTGTACTGAGACTTTTCAGGAGTTTCTTGTGGAGATTCATCTGGAGGACTAAGAAAGTGGAGCCAGTGGCATAATATTGACTCCACTGATACTATCCTCCTAAATTAAATGGTGGAAGAACAAGGCCTGCCTGTGAGATAAAGTCAGGACCTGCTTCATCTACCTACAATGATTTAATGGCAGTGAGAGGGAAAAAAAGTCGTGTGTTTCTGTAGTAAAAGTTCGGGTGTGTTTGTTTTGAATCTACATTAAACTGTATTGCAGGGCTTTTGTGTTGTGTTTTGTACTTGTGCTTTTGACATGGCTCACCTGTGTGGTTTTGCTCACAGGCCCTTGGGTCCCTTTCTTCCTGGCTCCAGCACTGGGTGAGGAGGAACACAGGACGTGCCTACAATTATGGTAACTAGTTTGAAAATTGTTTTCAGCTATAGAAACCTGTGTGAGACTGGTGTGGCCTTCTGAAAGGGCTTCACGTGATGCCCTCCAGTGGCACCAACGTGTATTTGAAATCACAGGGTGTTGGGAAAAGGGATCTTTCTGGCTCACCCTGAAGGGGTTTGGGCAGCACCTGATGCTGCAGATCACTGCTGCACATCAGGGCAACCTGTGGGCTTCAGGTGGCCAAAACCAGAGCTTTAGGCATGAGCTCCTGTCCTTCGCAGGGGGTGGATTTTGCTGTGTGCCAGTAAATGCACATAAGGAAAAGGAACAGGAAGAAAAAGACCCAACAGGTACCAGGAAAAATGCATCTTGCAGCACATAATGTTAGAGACAAGGATAACTCTTTTAACTGATTGTTGCCCTTCCATATGATGTAGTTCAGCCAGAGTTCCTGTAGACAGGCTAGAGGTAAGAATTGGTTTTTTCTCATCTCAGATACTTTTCAGTCTGAAATTTCTCTCAGTATCTCATCTGAGATAGAGAGAAATAGATCTCAGATCAGCAGCTTAACACAGTTCTCCAGGTTGAGTGCTATACCCTGGATTCCAATAAACTGAATACACTTGGTGCTACACAGGGATGCAGGGTTGATGTGAATTTACAGTTCAGTAGACCTGCGGTGGAAGTGGTGGCCTCCTTGTAAAGGATTTATATAGTGGTTGTTCAGAGCAACATTTAAAGAAATGCAAGTTGTTAAGTTTCCTATGCTGTATAAATATTTAAGTGACAGGGTTGGGATTCCTAAGGGACAAAAAGCTTGGGTTAGTGCCAACAGGGGAAGCTTTTATTAAACAGAAATACACAAACTCATTTCCCTTACTGTTTTTAACTAGAGACCAATTATTGCTTATTTGTTCTTTTTTTTCAGGTAGCTCTTTTGCTGCCTTAGCTGTCCTGTACCATGCCTGGTGATGACAATGGGGTCATTCTTCTGAGCAGGCTGCTCAGCACTCAGCCACCCAGCCTGCATTCTCTAGTAGATTCATCAAGCTGGCAGCATGACAACAGGGCTGTTTGGTAGCTGTGGAGTCCCACTGCAAGGATGTCTGAGCACCTCACATTTGGCTCAGAAAATCTGCCCTTGCACAGTCCAGCAAGAGCATTGTGGAGTCCTGGGCACTGCCAGTTCAGTTCTCTGGTTGGAAAGCATCTTGCCAGGTGACAGCTATGGTTTAAACACTTGAGGTGAAAGCTGGTGATGGGAAGTGGAATTGTGGCTTCACCAGCAGCCTTTCTGCATTAAGGGCTCTGGAGGTTCAGACATCCTCATACCTCTGCTCTGCTGCCTGTGTGTTACACTCTTTCAGGTATCTCCTTGAAAATAAGAGTGGGGCTCTCCACTTTTGGCTGATAGGGGTAAGATGTCCTTTTCCTGTTCCAGTGGGTAGAAGCTGGACCCCAGAATCAAGGAGTACATTTTTAAGCAAATTTTATGCTTTCTCCCCACTTCAGTCTCCTGCACAGGAGCTGCACACTAGAGCTGCTGTTTTCTGGGATGGCTGGGATGCCCTGGCCAGGATCAGCAGGGCACACATGGTCACCTCCTGCCCTCTGCACTGGCAGTGGTTGCTGGCTGAGTTGTCTGTTCTGGTGGGCACAAGCTGCTCTGCTCACTGGCAGACATAGCAACTGAAAGTCTCTGGCCTGTTTACAAGTCAGACAAAGTGACTATAACAACCCTTTCTGTCGTGGAAATCTTGTAACTCCTGGTAGGCTAAGAAATCAGCCTGTGCTGGTATAGCTCAGTGTTGCTAAACCCATCTTCTTTTGAGGCTTGTGAAACAGATATCCAAGAGCAGATGGTACTAATCACTGCTGTAGTGACCTATTCAGCTCCTCTTTTTGTAGTTTCTGAAGGTCTGTTCTGGCAAGATGTTTTTAAAGCTATTTGAGGAAGAACAGACAAGCTTTTGACACACAGTCATATAAAATCTCTTTTGTATTGCCAATGGCATTTATTTGCAAAGACCTTGTATATTGTAGAGGTTGTTGCCTGTTCCTGGCTATTTTTTAGAATGGAAACTTGAACCAATGATTTTTGTAATGAATGTGCAATAAATCTGTGGAAAAGTTTCTCTGTTAATGACTCTTGATTGAATTTAGGTAGTTTTGACATACATGGATGAGACTGTTCAGAGCTGGCCAAGCCTGCTTGACAAGCAGGGCCTGTCTTGATTGGTGTCTGGGAATAAAACCCAAACAGACATCTCAACTGTGCGCTGGGCCTGAGTCCTTCCAGCCCCACTGGACACCCAGAGCTTCAAGGGCACAGCATTGGGGTGGAATTCTTCAGTGCTGAGGGGGAAAGCAGATTTGTGGGCGTGGAGGGAGGATACACCCAAGTGGAGGTGAGCGTAGCTAAAAAGAAGCAGCTACAAATGTTGCTTTAGATTTCTCTATAAGGGCAATCAAGCACCGCAAAATTCCTACTTCTTCTCCCTGGATGAATGAATGAGAAGCATGGGCATTCTGTAAAACTGGTTTATATTTGAGACTGTAGTGCAGGTTTGGGTATTTCAGAAAGCCTCACTGGGTATGTAGACACTAACAGTTCACACACAGGGGAGGTGTATTTGCTTATCTTGTGTCACAGGCTTCATGTAGCAACAAGAACACTTGATTGTGAGATCAGCTTCATGGTTGGAGTGTTTTCAGCTCCAGCAGCTGCATAGTGATTATGCCTTTTGCTATTTTTATTTTTCTTTGAGTTTTTAGCTCTTTGAGTAAACTCAGGAATAGAATTAACGACTGCTTTGGAACTGGGGACTTCCCTAGGCTTCAGGTGGGTGTTGGGGGAACCTGTGATCCAGCTGCCACTGCTGCATGGTGATAGTGTCACCTCTGAGAAGGATGGTATCCATTTCTAACTGGAGAATTCTGGGATTCTGATGGACCTTGTGACCATAGTGGCCTTTTGCTAAGATCCTTCCCACGAGGATGTAAACTGAGGGCTTGGGCCTGGCAGCTGGTTTGGGTCAAGGTTGCTTTGCTCATACTATTGGGCAACAGCTGGTTTATAGGGAGTGTGATGGAGGAGCTAAGACTGAAAGAGGTCATTGCTCAGTGCAGGTTCCACATAGGTGTGGTAGCTGCAGAACACAGGTTATAGGAGAGCAGTCCATGGGGGTGTTGGAATTCCAGTACGTATCCTTAAGATACCAGGTGTTTCCAGTGCAAAGCAGGGGTGTACATAATGCTGGAAGTGTGAGTTGAATGTGTGAAGGTGCTGGGCAATGTCTGCATTGAAAAATGACAGTCTGCAGTTCTCGTAGTCCAGCAGGATGCCAATCCTTCTGGGGGGAATAGTAATTCTGATGTCAGGTGTCATCCCACTGTGCAGGAATTCGTACTTGTGCCTGCAGGCAAGAAACAAAAGAGAAGGCACCCTGGCTGTTTTCAAAGGGAAAACATAGGTGCCCAAGTTGCTCATGAGAGTCATGGGCAGTGATGTTAATGTATCAGGGTCTGGGAGAGAGTCAGCAGTACAGCTGAGGCATGACGGGAGCTGGCATTTCTGCAGGCAGGTGTGACATACTTCCAGAGGTAGGGCAGAGATCAAAAACGGTTGGGTAAAGCTGGGTTTGGCTAGATACGTAGTTTTGGGTTATATGGATCTATTACTCTCTGTCTTCCCACTGAGGTTTTGGTAATTCCACACTAAATTCTCAACTCAGGTTTTATTCAAATTTGGGGCCGTTTTAATGTCACAATGTTTCATTTCAATGAGAGACCCTTCAGTTTGATTTACTAGCCTCGTCTCAGAGTCAAGGGAACTGCGTGCTTCAAAGATGCAAATTTGCAAAAACACAGATTCTGAAGCAAGGAATGTGGGCAGGATAACCCATGCCAAATGCTTCTGAAACACCATAGAAAAAGCCAGAGGATTTGCTTAGTGTTCCAGGATCCTTCCAGCACCAGTTTACAGTGACAGCAGTGAAATGTCAGAGGCCCCTGGTGCCTTTCTGAGCTGATGCAAAATCTCTTGCTTCTCTGCTGCCCTGCCTGCAGGTGTAAGAGGTGTTCCTATCAGAGACCTGCAGCCCCCACAGCCCTTACCTTGAGGGTGTGATGATGTGCCTCATGCACCAGGATGAGTTGTTTGCCCCCAGGTGACCATGTCTTGGAGTGTTCTCAAAAGCCACACCAGTTCTGTACTCTGTATCTTCC
This sequence comes from Entomyzon cyanotis, assembly GCA_024500445.1. Classification (NCBI taxonomy): domain Eukaryota; kingdom Metazoa; phylum Chordata; class Aves; order Passeriformes; family Meliphagidae; genus Entomyzon; species Entomyzon cyanotis. The sequence continues at coordinate 10,800,437 of JAKEPQ010001010.1, forward strand.
TCAACTTCCACCTCCCAATAATGCTTTCCTGGAAATGGGATCAGACTGCCCAGGATTGCAATACATCTGTGGCAGACAGACAGGAATGTGAGTTTTGGCAGGGCCTATCATGCTCTTTACAGTGTTTAGATACGTTCAGGTATGTATATACCAGGACATTACATACCAATAAACAAAAGCCACTTTTTCTGTCTCCTTAGCAGTGCAGTGTGGATTTTTGACTCCAGTGAATTCCCCATGCTGAGGAGCTGACACCCAGCCTGCAGGTTTCTTTGTGACACCTGCCCTGATTTTACCTGTGGGTAGCTTTGTAGAAGTGAGTGCCTTGGGCACTTCCAGGAAGATGGAGAACAGTGTCCCATGCTGCCTGGGTTTTCTAGGAAAGTTATCACTTGCTAGAAGAGAGTGCCCTGATGAACCCCAGCACAGCAGGGGAAAAAAGTCTACAGATTTTGAATTTTCTTCCCAAACAGCCCAGGGTTTTAAATGTCACTCACCACTAGAAACTGAGCACTGTAACAGCATGAAGTTCTTGGGGCAGCTGGGGAGGAGGAAACCTGCCTCTGTTGCATTTGGAGATATTAGGAAGAATTGAACACAGTAGGAGAACTTGGAATATTCTGGGTACCTGGGCTGTGAAATGTATGATAGGAGCCATGTAGAAAATACCCCTTTTAAAAGTTGTGTAGTAGAGACAGACAAAGAGTGTACTACAGAGAGACCCTTCAGCTTGAATTACTGGCACAGTTTTAAGTCAAAGGAACTGGGTGCTTTGAAGATGCAATTCTGTAAAAACACTGGTTCTGAAGCAAGAAAATTGAGCAAAATAACCCATGCCAAATGCTTCTGAAACACTCTAAGAGGCAAACATAAGTCCTGTAAGATTATGCCTCAGCTTTTTCTCAGGAAAACTACATGTTTTATTAGCTGTCATTGTCAAGGGGGACAGCAAGTTTCAAACACACACAACTTTTATGTTACTAAGGTGGTGTTCAAAGTTGTAAGTTACAAAGGCAAAGAATGTTTCTGGCAGACACTGAGCTCTTCTAGTTAATGTGAGGGAGAGCTGCACTCAGCATTTGGAGGGCCTGGTGTGTGAGGATGGGCATGCACAGCACAACTGCTGTACTCTGCAGCTGCACTTGCTTAGAGCAAGTGTACAGTTCATTGCAAGGGCATGTAAATGTCTTGGGAACAGCTTAAAGGCTGCTGAAATCAGGACTCAGAGGGGCTGTGTTGCAACAGCTTGAGAAGGAAAAGGAATGATGCAAAATAGATGGGTGAACATCTGTGAACAAAACATGACCGTAGTAATGAGAGCTACAAAGCCACTGAGGCAAACTTGAGCTGGGCTGAAGAAGCTGCTGTGGTTAGGAAACACATCAGCCTTTAGGAGATCACACAAACTTCAGAAAGAAGAGTTTGCTGTAATTTCCTTGCAGTATGAATGTCAGTTATTTCATCTTGGGAGCATTTTTTTTTCTTTTTTCAGTATCTTGCCTTGAAAGAGACTTGTGAAAGTTCATTATGGTACCAAAACCTCAGCCTTTGAATGAGGTGAGTGCCAGTTCTGGCCGTTTATGTGAAACACAAAAGCACCCATAGAAGTGGGATGAAATCCCATTTAAGATTACCATTACACCTTTAATGAAATGAATCACCAGACTCCCAACTCTTTTCTACTGAGCCCTCTAGTAGCACTGCATTTCCATGGAGGGACTAAGTTGTGGACTTCTATTATCCTGTGTCTGCAGATGCCTGTCATGGTTATGTGGTGTTTCCATGGTTTTGACTGGAAATAAGCATTTTGACAAGCTCAGTCTCTCACTTCAATGGCAAAGGGCCTAATTCTTTTTTGAAAGTAATACCTGTTGGTCCAAATAGTATCAGTTAGATCTTTCAGCAAGAAGTAAGTTTTCAGATCCCTCTCCTTCCCTTAGCATTTCTTATGGCACCTAAATACCTGTTCAAACCTAGCTCAGTGTGCCAGACATGTAAAGTAGGCTTGTACGGAATTGTGGCTGCTGCATTTGTAATCCTCTTTAAGAACTTACATTAACTTCCAAGTTCCAAAGAGCAGCTGCAGAGAGAGATTTCGACTCAAAAAATTAATGAGCTGCTGAAAGCCCCATTAGACATTTCCTGGCATCTGTTAAAAAAACCCAAAGAAACTGAAATACTTCTGTATACCTTGTAAAGCTGTTATCATAGACGGGCAAATCACACTCTGGGTTTTCCAGTTCATCACATGAAATGGTAAATCCATCATCTAGAATTGCCAGTAAAGGATGGGCTGTGTCCTCGTTAAGGTGGAAGCAGGTACCTGCAAGAGAAAATGCTGGAGGATAACTCCAGTAACTCCTTATAGCATTAGGATTTGCAGTGAGGGTATGGTGAAATGTTGTTTGAATCTACAAAAAGAGTCACCAATGCTCTGGAAAGAATCTGTGGCTGACATTGAGAGGACAAGATCATTTTAAAGTTGTTCTAATAAATGGGTGTTTTACAGCTTAACACTGTTTAGTTTCAGCCTTGTGAAAATCAGGGGACTTAGTTTGGTTTTGAACTCTACCAGGGCTCAAAGCTGCAGGCATTGGGCTGGAAGCAGCTATTCAAAGATAGGGGGTCGTCCCTGCAATGGACTGTCTAGTTTCAAGTAATCTATTTTTAATCACTGAAATGAGAAAGGGGGACTCTCCATGGCCTCACTTATCCATGTAAATGTTAAAATGTTAAAATGTTAAAATGTTAAAATCCATGTAAATGCTGGGCACAGTTTGAAGAGAAAGGATCCCTCACACTTCAGCACCTCCCTCATCACATCAGCCCTCAGAGAGGTAACTCCAACCCAGGATAAAAGTGCTTCTTCACAGAGCAGGTCTGGTGCACTGGGCTCTGAGGAGCAGCCACAAGTGGCAGAGCTGCTGTTTGTAGTTGGTGCTTGTTTATCCACCCCAGAAAGGATCAAAGGCCATTCACAGTGTTGGAGGTGGGTTCTTGCAGCTGACAGATCAATTTGCATCAGCTGTTTGCATAATGTAGACTCTGAGAAGATAAATCTCTCCTTGCTAATCCCAAATGAAATCATTATAATCAAACTGCAAGTTACTTCATTGCAAATACAATACAAACAATGACAGGGCAATTACAGGCATGTGCTGCTGAAAACAAACACATGCTGTGCAAACAGAATGGGCAATTTCAAATATTGAGTTTGATTTAAGCAGTTGGAAAACATACAAACGATGGGAACACAATGACAGTCTTCCTCTCCAGGCATATAAGGATGAGCATTTCTTTTCTGTGGTGTCACTAATGTCTGGCAGACAGGTTTTTTACCAAAATATAACCTTGTGTGGTCATCTTGCTGAATAAATACAATTTGCAAATCTCTCACAGAAGGTAAGGGCAGAAGAGACACAGGCAAGGTGTGAACAGATCCGTGAGTGATGTGGGAGATTTGAGATGAGCCAGTAAAGTTGCAGTGTCATTGCAGCAGTGATGAAGGTGAACACAGGTGTCTGCTAAATGACTCCAGAAAGTGCTGTCTCAGCTATACTTTCCAGCAGCAGCTTCATTACACGGTAATCTCTGAAGTAAAGTAAAATCACACTGCAACTTTCCTCACTGGTGTGTCAGTACTTTGCAGGCTGGCAATATGTGGGCGTTGGGTTGATAATGTCTTTTAAAATGTTTAGAAATTAGTAACTTTCAAGTATCAAATGTACCAGACAGAAATAATATAAATTACAGAGCTAAAGCAATGCACTTATTGTTACAAGAAGTTGTTTTTTTCATTCCTAAAAGGTTACCAGGTGTGTAATTAGATGTAAGAGATTAGGACCTGATCCAGAGGCCATTGAAACCAGCAGGAATCCTTCTGTTAATACAATAGATGCTACAATAAGCTGCTGGAGTTGTTCCAAGCTGTACTGTACCTGTGGTGTCTATCAGGACAGGTTCACTTCTTTCACTGGTGCCACCCAGGTTTTGGGCTCTGACACAGATGTGATACTTTTGTGTTGGCTGGAGGTGAATTAGGACTTCACAGTTAGGGATCCCAACAATAGATCTACAGAAAATAAATCCATGGAAAATGATAGGGTAGAGAACAAAGGTAGGCCTTTGAGATTATTTTTCTGAGCAACAAAGAATAAATTACACTTCAACTTCTCTTGTAACCCATCAACATTTTACCTTGTCAGTAGCACGGCAGGAGAGAGTCTGTGACAGACTGCAGATTTTTACATTTGCTTCTGCCCTTTTCCCATATCCATAATTCTCACATAGTAATTTTGATTAACATTTATACAACTGATTTTACTAAGAGAGTTTGTAAATGTAAATTCACCAGAAGGTCACGGGTCTTTTCTTAGTCCTATCTGATGCCACACAATTGAAATGGTTTCATCTTTACAGGTCATGGACTCAACAGAAGAGTAACTCACTCAGTGATAATATCATCATTTTCTTCATCTGTCAGCTTGGACAATTCAACCGTGTAGGAATCAACAGGGTTAATGTCTCTGGATTCCCAGCACACCAATGCTGCATTTTCACAGCTTCGGATCTTTTTACTGTTTATGGTAGGTGGTGAAGGAGCTAAAAAGTAGGCAAAAGAACAATTATAAGCTGTTGCTTGAAGATGTTTGCATGCTTTGAAAGATTTAAAAAATAGAAAAATGTTGTTTACTAATACTGTATAAAGAAACCTGCTTCCCCAATGGACAATAAACAGCAGGTAGAGTAATTAACAGTACTATTTAAAGACTTAATTTGGAGTATGAAAGTCCCAAGAGAATTAAAAAGAGAAGGAATATAAAGACAGAATACACAACTGTTTTATATCATTAGTTTTATCTTTGTCATAAAGGTGCATCTCTGCTCTAAGATATCAAAGACATCTGGAACAGGTACTTGAAGGTCTCACCCTGACTTGCTCAATCTGATGTCAGGATTTCACACCATGTCCTTGACTGAACTGCAGTTTAAAAGAACAGCATAGCAGGTGAATTCACAAAATATCTATAGGCTAATAAAAGGAGAGCTGGGATTCATCTGGCACAACCATGAAACTTGACCCTTGTTCATAGCTGGTCTACATGCTTGCATTTAAATAAGTTATTTTTTCTCTCTGGTTCTGTTTTTTCCACTCTAAAACAGGGGCAGTTGGAATGATAGACTCTCCAAATAAAAGTAGGGAATTCCCATGCAGTCAGTATGTTTACATCAGAAGAAAGAAAGTGCCCAGAAAGCATTACTGGCATAAAATTCAGAGATGATTTTGAACTTCACTATGAAGGTCACAAAGTTGTATAAATAAAATATTTTTACCTGTTACATAAACTGCTCTTTCACTTGGTGGACTGATACCGGAGGCATTTAAAGCACTGACCCAAAATTCATACTGTGTATTTGGCAACAGATCAGTAATGGTGCAGTATGTTTCCTTGACTTTCAGTGTATGCTCTGAAACGACAACAACAAAGCATTTACAGTGCCTTTACACAGCTGCCCACCCTTGCCCAAAGCTGCATCACACAGTGGAGTTGGGGTGCATTGTTTTGTATGCTGAGTTCAAGAGAGCTCCTTGGGCCCCACACCCTTTGATCAGCTGCAGGCAGTTTCACTATGCCTTCATCTAAAGCAGCAGCAATCACGTGGGACAAGAGCTGAAGCTATTTTATTACTAATTTCTCGTTCTTCATCTTATAAAATTTGGATAACTTCTGCTTTTCTCTCTCAACTGGCCCTTGGCACTCAACTGGCTTCCACTTTTGAAGGTTCTGCTAGAACAGTATTAGCAAAGGCAGTTTTGTCACAAGGCTGGGACATTTTACAACGGTTTTCTGGTTCTTTGTATGCCTGTGCATCTTAGGGAGTTGCAGCCTATTATTAGCACTAAAAGAAGCAGTAAAATCATCTGGGGGTTTCAGTGGGTATGCTGACGATATGAGAATTTGCTCTTTAAAAATACTGTGCTTTGCAGTGGATGCAGCACATGTGTGTCTAATGCAGTGCCCACCCTCCAGAAATCCAGACTCCATCCACTGTCCCCCTCCCATTCCTGCAGTCCCTGCTGCTGCCATGTCCTGCCTTTGCTCCTGTGATGGGTCCTGCTGCAGCGGGCAGCATGGCAAACCTGGCAGGGGAAGAGGGACAAGATGGTGGTGGCAGATATGACAGTTTTGGTGGCACAGAGAGTGCACAGGGCACGCAGAGGCACTTTGGAATCAGCTGGTTTTGCCAGTGGAGGGCTGAGGTGTCCCCTTGGGCCCAGGCCTCCTCACCTGCTTGCTCATCACTGTGCCTCTCGTTGCTCACTGGTTTGTAGCACAGCTGGTAGCACTCCACAGTGTCATCTGAGAAGAGGCCCCAGCAAACTCTCAGTGAGGTGCCAGTTGCTGCACTGGGAGCCTGGGGATTGATCACAGGGGCACAAGGAGCTGCAGAGAGAAAAACAGGACAGTTTTGGAATGTGTAATCACGGTATGTTGTACCTCTCCTCTCACAAAGGTGCTGGCACAAAGCTTTGGCACTGAATAGGGTCATATTCCTCCCACATGGAGAAAAGTCAGCAGCTGACTCTGTAAACAGTTGCAGATAATAATCAGGTCACTGGTGTGTGAGCTAGTCTTGCTTCAAATCAAAATCAAAACAACAAAATAAATAAGCCTCAGCCTGTCCCTTCTCTGTAAACTCTGTCTCCCCTGCTCTGAAACTGTTCCAGTGAGCCCAACATCTGCCCAACATCAGCACTGCTCCCAACCACCCCAGGGATCAGGGAAAAGCTGTACAACAGGGGGTCAGCAGCACAAGAAAACAAGTACCAAATGCTGTTTTATGTTAAGAAAACACAACATTGAGTGTAAAAAAGGAATATTGTTCTTTCTGGCCATTTGTGATGCACCAGAAAAGATTTAAAATTTTAGGGTATTTTTTTAGTTATTTGATATTTGTTGATGTTTTGCTGTTTCCTGTGGATTATGGGGAAAAAATGCTTGCTAAATAGCAGAGGAATAAGTCACTGAAATCTGTTTATCAAGGGAAGCTGTGTAAATTCTTTAAAGCAATCTGGTGTCCCTCTCTATATTGTTTAAGCAACTACAAGGTAAGACAAGTTACCACCACCTAAGTATACCAGACCCCTCAACAGAGGGGATAATCTTCATGAGTCTTCTAGGAAATCATCCAGCAAAAGCAATGAAGGCCAAATTTAGCAGGAAGTCTGATAATTTTATACTGAAAACAAATTTTAAAAAATCCAAAAATATCTTCCAGTGTCTCTGTATATACAGGCAAACAACAACAACAACAACAAAAAACCTAGAAGGGAAACTAGGGAGAAGTTAATTCTGCCTTTGCAGACCTCCTTTAAAAGAAGCAATGTTTAATACATATCCTTACTAAAATGTAAATAGGTCTGAAATAATGATCAGTCAGGAAAAGTACCTGGAATAGCATTAATGGAGTTCATTAGTTGTTCAACTTCAGAGACATCTATGACCCGCTCTTCAAAGTCTGGCAGCGTTGAAAGCTCTAAATCCACTTCTTCCTTTAAAAATTCTTTCAGCCTGTCATTGTAGGGAGAAACAAATTAATGTCCAATTGGAAGTACCATAGTGTTGGAAATATCTTTCTACAATACCTATTTGTAAGAGAAAAAGAACAGCAGACTCCAAATTAACATCTATTTCCTTAAAACACTGTCTTCATAGTTGTACAAGCTCAGCCTCCCAGTGCCTGTTGCTTGGAGATACATGGCCACCAGTGCTCCAAGATGCCAAAGAGAGTTGGCAGCTGCTGGGACTGAGGGCCACACTGGTGTGCCCTGCTCCTGCAGAGAGCTGGCTGTGCATGCTGTGCTCCCACCCAGCAGGGGAGGGAGGTGTGCCCAGCATCTCTGGGGGAAGCACCCAGGAGCTCCAAAACTTTCATTATTTTGAATTTATACTATTACTAGTTCAGGAACTTGTGGCTCTCGGTGTTGGAAATTTGAAAAAAGGGGTATCTTTTCTCAGTGTTTTCATGAACACTAACAGTCGATTAAGAGGATGTTTTTTGCATACGATTTAGTGTGCCTTAAGACTTCTTCCAATTGCTCCAGGATTTTTCAGTACCTGTTTTGAGCTCCCACAGCTTGACTTTCTACCGTACTATATTAATGCATAAATAAGCCTGTTGTAGTATATTTAGGGAGCTCCATTTTAGTCTCATTTGTATCCAGAGCATTTCTTTCAAGAGCTTTAGCAATTCTGTTTTTCAGTGAAATTAGTTCCTTATGACTAAGCTGAAAACACTGATTTATTCAGGCTCTAACTCTCGGGTTTCTTGAAATTGGATCCAAACAAGTTTTGAGTGTTAAGCTTCTTAGAGCAACTTTTCCTGATGCACTTTAAAACAAAAATACTAAATATTTCAATAGCTCTAGTGGCTTAGACAACATTTGTGTGCCTGAACAAAGTTCAGACCATGCAAGTGTCTCTGATAACCCATCCAGTTAGCAGGAAAAAATGTGACACAAAATCCCAAACTGTGATACTACCTGTCAACCATGGTTACCGCTGCCTGTAGGAAAAAAAGAGAGCGTGTTAAAGATAGAAAAGTCCAGAGTCAGACTACATCATGCTGTTGACCTGTCTTACATAAATTGCCCCAAATGCAGCCCTTGGAGTGAAGTAATTTGCCCTCACCCAGGTCTGAGAACAAAGCCAGCTCTGTCTATTCAAATGGACAGATCTTGGCTGAATTTACAGTAAGATAATAAGCAATATCAGGTAGTCATCAGTGTCTGCCCATCTAGTCTTTAGACGGATTCTTCCCTCAGTTGTCCAAAGTGCCAACAGATCCCTCACAAAGACCAGAATCAACCAGGCAAAAGAGCTTAGTGAGACAATCTGCACTGGTGGGAGTCTGAGCAGTGCATGTAACCAGAAGACAGATGTGCAGTCCCTGGAGAAATCTAAGCAGCTGAGAGCTCAGGTATTCACTTCTTGATGAATAATAGTTCTTAGGGGTAATGTAAAACTGCTTACAAGCTAAGGAGAAAATGAGGTTATTCCTGAGATGCAGAGGAATGGGAAAAGGCAGCTCATGTGAAGAACTCAACAGGTTGGAGTCACACAGCAAACTGACCCACTGGACTAGACTGGAGCTGTTATGAGATTTTGATTGTTGTCTCGTTCAGAAGTTACTGTCATAGCACAGCTCAGGTTAGAGCAATCACTCATCGTCAGTGAAAATTCTCTTTTTTTTCCAATTATTTTTCTACCTGCCAAAGAAAAATACCTTCTTGACACCGCCTCAAGGGTGGGATTTCTTTCATCACTTTGCAGGAGTTCCTGATGTAATTAGTTTGGAGCCTCCTGTTCAGCTGAACTTTCCTCCAAAATGAGTAAGAAAAGGAAACATTTTCCTAAGTGATTGCATCAGCCTGCCTGCTGTGAGCCCAGAATAGAGCAAGAGAGCTGAGCCTGCACAAGGCAAGGAACACTGAGTGCTTCCAGAGTTTCCCCAGATAAGCATTTCAGGGAGATATATTCTCTCTGAACCCCAGTGTGACTCACAAATCAATGAGCATCCAAATTACAAACTTCTGCTTCTGTTTTGCCCCCATTGTGTTGCTCTACTAAGTCAATGCCACCATGCTAAGCACCTGGAGCAGTGACAGCACCACAGACTGAGCATCCCAAATTCTCCCTAGCAACAAAGCTGCTTGGGATTTCTCAGATGGGGACTACTTGCACGCATCCAAAAAAAAAAAAAAAAAACCACTTAGAAGGGGTTTTGGCAGTTAAAGCTCTTTACCTTCATAAATTCAGCATTATCATTTTCCAGGAGAAGCTCCTGGGTTTCATCTGTCAGCTCTTTGCAGGTGTCAAGATGTTTCCCACAATGGACCAGCTGCTCATACAGAGCTTCCAGCTTCTGCCTCTTCTCTTCTCCCAGTGCTTCCAGCTGTTCTTCATACTTCTGAGCAAGCACTTGCACTGCATCATTGTAATGTACCTCAAAGTTCTGCTCCTGCCTCCCAAAGTTTTCCTGCAAAGAATTTGAGGGTTTGTACCTTGGCATCAAGCCTGATCTATAGGTCATCCAGAGGAAAAGCTTACTCTGGCCTGCCTAAAATTCTCCTGACCAGGGAGGCAATGTGTCATGATTCAATTCACAAAACTAGGACACAGTACCAGTACACAGAAGCTGTAATTTGACTGATTTGCATTTTTAGGGGTTTACTCTGATCATTCACCCCTACTGAGGCACAAAAGAGTGTTGGGTTTTGCTCCAAACACAAGAGCAACGAGAGTTACAAGAACAAAGATGTAAGGCAACCTAAACCCAGGGAGCACAGCTAGGATATATCCTAGCCATAATCTCCCAAGCATTTCCACCAACACAGTCAAGCACATCCTTCCATAAGAGAAACCATGGCAACCCAGTGGGATCCATGGATGTGTGCTGAGGGAGCTGAGCAGCTAATGCTGGTATACTCACACACAGATGGAGAAAGCATTAGGAAGGAAGATTTAAGGAGCAAGCGAGGCTTTATTGCCAGCAGCTGCCCACTGCTCAGGCACTGATGTCCTCCTGTGCCACACGCAGCAGAGAAAAGACCGTAGTGCCTTGAGTTATTGCTTCAGTTTGAACGTGCTGCCAGCTGACCTCCTTCCCCTGGGGCCAAGTTGACAGCAGCCGAGCAGGAGCACAACTCTTGAAGTCATCAGCATGAAGCAGCTGGTCCAAGGATTTGCCTGGATCTGACACTGCTGTGAATGAAGCCGAGGGAACACAAGGGCTGCACTCTGAATGGAGTAGTTTGGCCATTGAAAACTAAGATGACCTGAGTGGGGGCCACTTTATTTCTGAGTGCAAATTTATGTGCAAATTATAAATGTGATTTTACTAGCCCACTTAAAATCATTAGGATGAGTCTTCCTGAGTACTTCAGTCTAGACAAACCCCAAGACAGCTCTGTGCTCTGTTACTGTAAGTACTCACCTCATTAACAACTAAACACTATGAATGTCAATATGACTGTCAAAACTGTTTAACCCACCTACCATAAAGTTAACCCAAGAAAAAAATGCTTTACCTCTACAGTGATGAAGATTTCCTCCAAATGGCTGGCAACATTTTCCATCTGAGCAATCTGTTCTTCCAGCTTGCACATGTTTTTATGGATCTCCTCCTACAAAACACTCAGTGTGATTCTTACTATTTCTAAAGGCTGTTTTAGAGGCACCACAGTACACCTGTGTTACTCTCACCTTTTCACTTTCCAAGGCATTGGGGAGCTGAGCTACCTCATGATCCTTGTGCTCACCAAATAGTTTGTCGAAAGCTCGGATTGGTATCTTGCAGGTAGAACAAAAAACATTTGCTGCTTCCTCCTCTTCCTCCTCCTCTTCCTCACTGACAGCTTGACTGTTCCACTCATCTGACATGCCACCACTGCTTAGTCCCCCTCTGGACCATGTATTGCTCTCAGCCTCATCATCTGCTCTGGCTTTGCTCTGGTCTTCATCTTGAGAAGCCTCATCAGGAAGTCCTTGTTGCTTTGTGCTTTGACTTCGATCTTTCACCGAAGAGCTGCTTTTTGATGTGTTATATACAGAGCCTTGTGATCCCACTTTTTCTGTGCGAGCAGGTGGCCATCTGCTCCCCACCTTCTCCAGATGCCCTCCAAGAAGCTCAAGCTCCTTTTCTCTATCCTCATCAAGTCCATACATCTTAGCCAACTCTGCAACCTCCTTTTCCAAGTCATAGCCAACTTCCTGTGGGCGCTGAACTTTTTCACTACTCAGTGCAGGTTCCCTTCTCGTATCCCCCAGCGATCTGTCTCCTCGACCAGAGAGCTCTTCAGGAAAGATATCGAACCTGTCCTTTGATCCATAAAGATCCATGTGATAAAATATCAAACCTTCAGTCTCAGTGTCACTAGACTCTGGGACTGGTGGGGAAGTAGAATGATCTTGTGACTGGCCACTAGTCTCATAGTCTCTCGTGCTGCGAGATCTGGATGACATTGGTATCCTCAGCGAGGCTTTGGAGATGATGAGTCTCAATCTTGTAAAAGATAAGAAAGATCTTTAGTTACATACTTAGATATCAAGTGTGAGGTTTTTCTTGCTTAAAAGTATATAGATGGAATAGATTTGGCTGAGGACTGCTCAGGTCCTGGAGGTAGGCATGGGAAAGACCAAAGTCAGTAGCTTCACTCCCTAAGTGAAGCTTCTGAAGGAAAGCCACAGGAAGCTTGTTTTCTTCTCACCACAGTGCAAAGCACAGCAGAGAGCTGTCTCTGGTGTGCATCCTGTTTTCTGAGTGGCTCATCTGTGACCCTGATGCCTGATTTCCAAACTGTGCAGTAGTCCTGTCCTCGGCTCAACACTGTGACTGTGCTTCAGGCACAGTTAGTGCTGTTCTGTGCAATTGGAAATGGCCTGGTTTGAAGTCTGCTCACCCTTCAGCTGCTGTCAAACGTGTTTTCTGAACTGTCAGTCAGGCATGATGTAGAATGTCCTCTGTTGTGACCACTGATGCAACAGAACACACTAGTAAATGCCCTGAAAAGTCCTGTTCTGCATTTTTCAAGTTGTTGTTCTTAATACTGAAACTTGAGTCCAGGTCTTGGGTCCTTTCTAAAAAATACTGCAAAGAAAACACACTGCTCTTTGGGGCTTCTCATGTGCTGTGAAAAATATATATTTTAGCATATAAAGCATACAATAACTAGGGAGCAAGGCAGGCCATTGACCTCAGGACTTAGAGAAATGCCTTCTGTGACCCAAACCTTGCACATTTTGGCCATTGGGTGCAAGGGAGGTGTGAAAAGAGTATGTGCAGGTGACATGCAAATCTGTATGATAAAACAGATGCTCATGGGACAACATTAAAAGTGCAAAGGCAATTTTAATGCTGATTCCCCAAGCCCACTCTTTCCAATCAGCGTGTATTAACAACAGCAATGAAATAATGCTAGTACAGAGTCAGAGCTCTCTCTGAGCTGAAATGTCTCCACAACCCTCCATGCTCACCAGCATGAATGGAATCATGGCTACAAAACTACTCAGATCAATTTTATCAGCAGTTTAATACCACAAGCTAAAGAGTTCATGGAGAGATTTCAGCTGAATATCAATGAACCTGTAGTTATACCTAGTCCTAGTAAGTGAAGCATATGAATGCTTTAAAACAGCTTTCTTGCAGAACAAAAAGCCAAAAGATCAGTTAGACATCAGAGTTATCAGAGCTTCCAGGTAAGCTTTCACATAAGTTTGCTTTCAAACTACTTCTTATGGTCTTTTTAGTTTTGCGTAGTTGCTATAACCTCACATTTATTTCATCAATATTTTAATAATTTTCCTGAGAATTGCTTAGCTAACAAAGTCAACACAATCAGTGACTTATTAGAAAGCAACTTCCCAAACCAGTGAAAAATACTGAGACACTTTGTACTCTCAGGTTTTATATCCCTGACTGAGTCCAGCCTTACGGATCTGTAAGAAAACCCCCACAGAAGTTCATCATTTGTCTTCTGGCACTGCAGACATGGGTGTGGATTCTACAGCTAGCAATATCCTACTATAGACAAAAACACTGAAGTTAGGCAGAAATACTATTTATGCTAAAGGCAACAAAAGAAATCATGCAAATTCTAACATTTTAAACAGAGAAAAGGTCTTAACACATACCAGAAAATGTTGTCTGGCTCCCGCAAAGACTTTTTCCCCCATAATTATAACAATAAGGCTTGCTTTAGAAGCTACTACTAATTAGAAAAGTGAATTAACATGTATTTTCCCTACCAAAATGCAATCAAATAAATTAAAATGAGCATAATTAAGCTTGTCTGGAATCCTGCTGCCTTAAATAAGATTTTCAGATGGCTGCTCAACGTTTGCTCTGTTTGCAGGCACAGATACAATTACATGAAGCATGTTTAAGTCCGTGACGGTCAACTATCGTAAATACATAACAAAGAGTGTTACTACCTAAAAACTTGCCTTCTATCTTAAGACGTCATAAATTCTTCTGATAGCTCAGATGGCATCAAAGTTAACTTCTATTCCCCCTAGTAAAAATTAATTCACACGAAAGCAATTCCTTGCCACTTTCCTATAACTGCAGTTGGAAGACTTATTGCGGTAACCCTACCCTGCCTCTTTGCTCAGATAGGGACATGCCAGCAATGAGCAATGGCACAAATATAGATGTGTCCCGGCTGTCCTTCAGCAGTGTGCTACTTGAGTGTCACCAGGATGAATGTCATACACTGAGAAAAGGCTCTGAAGGTTGATTCCTGGACCTGAAGTACTTAGAACAGTCAAAGAGAGCCCTCAGTAAAGCCAGAGTACCCTCTCACTTTTGGAGGTGGTATTAATAAACCCTGCAGAGTGCAGTCATTGCCTCTGGGTGTGATTTCCAAGGCTGGGGTGTTAGGCAGAGTATCATGTGTGGGATACACAAAACGTGCATCCTGTGCGAACAATTCACATGGCTGGACATGTGCTTACAGACTTGCACAACTTAATGGAAGTATCTGTTCTGTTCTTTGTGAACACTTACTGGAAAATCCTCTCTCTCAGATTAGCAAGAGATTTGCTATGGGGTTGAGTTGGAACCATGATCATATACTAGAAAAAAAATTAAAATTTAGAATTTAGAAAAGAAAATAGAAATCATACTGTCGCATATGCTTATTATACATACTCATGCATCCTCACCCTGTGTGTGTTTGCCAGACCTCTGGAAAGCTAATTATAGTGAAGAAAGTGGCCAATAGCCCCACTAGGGAGGCTTTAACAGGAACATATCTCTTCAGTCTGTGCTCAGGAGGGGTGCACCTGTTAAAAAACAGGCTGTGTATGTGCTGGTCATTGTCACTGCTGTAGCACTTGAGCTTTGTGTATCTGCTCAAACCCACAGCTGCCCAGCACAAGGCTGCTGCTTGGGATCACGCTACCGAGTCAGCCTTGCTGGCAGGAGATTTTTTTAGCACGTTTGAGAACGTTGTATTATATATGGCTTGAGCTCAGGGGACAGCTCAAGGGACAACGTCTATTATATCTTGACACAGCTCTGCTTTCTCCTCCTTTTCCAATTATCTTGGTGTCACTTCCTTGCTTTTCTAGCAGTGCAATTGTTTGCTGTTGGGTGAAGAATCACAAGTTAATTGCCCATGTAGGCACGATCTCATTACCACTAACAGTGCTTCTATCATCTGTGAGATTAGAACAGAAGTGTTTTCACATAGAGACACAGCCCTTGCTGAAACGTTAACATTTATGCTGTCTGACAGATTTGATTAATTTTTCAAACGAGAGCTTATTTTTGCTTTGTGTTAAACTACACTATCTTGTAGGCCTTTGGTTTCTTGAAAAATTAGCAGTGTCAGCTTTGCTGCCAAAGACTGGAATATAATATTCGGTGTATAGTGAATTAAATTCTGCCTTGGTCACAGGGCCTGAGGAGGAGAGCAGTGACACACAGTCACCGTGCTGCTCTTTGCTCCCCTCAGTGCTGAGGCGGCGTTCGGGCAGCCTTGACACACAGCACGGTGAGCTGGGGCCGAGCTGGCTGTCAGGACAAGCACCACGGGGCTGTCTGTGGCCGCAGGGCTCCGTGCTGGCTCAGTGCAGCATGGGGAAGGAGTGTGGGGTTCTGCCCGCCTTTGGAGAAAGCAACAACTCGTGGATTTCTGCGAGGAGCACAGGAATGACGGCCGTGAGGAAAGCCGCCCCTCAGGCAGTGGCACAGCGTGGGCTGTGTGTCCCGTGCTCCCTGCCACCGCCCCTCACAGAAACAGCGGCTCAGCTCACAAAGCCTTCCCCTTCTGAAGGAAACACACAGGAGAGATGGGGCAAGACTGTTTGCAAGAGCATGTACTGACAGGACAAGGGGGAATGGGTTCAGATTGAAAGAGAGTAGTTTTAGATTGTATATTGGGAAGAAATTCTTTATTGTGAGGGTGGTGAGGCCTCACACAGGTTGCCCAAGGCAGCTGTGGATGCCCCATCCCTGAAGGCGCCCAAGGCCAGGCTGGATGGAGCTCTGAGCAGCCTGGCTTGGTGGAAGGGGCCCGTGCCCACGGCAGAGGAGTTGGAACGCGATGGCTGCGGAGTCCCCTCCGAACCGGTTCCATGATCCCGTGAAAAACGCCCATTCCCGGAGCCGCCCCTCTCGCTCCCTTTGCTATAGCACTATTTATTTTCCACGCCCGCCGTGAGGGCCGCCCTGGCCCCGCCTCTACCTCGCCCCCGCCCATTTGACCCCGCCCCAGTAATGGCCACGCCCCCTTCCGCTCCCGCCAATGGGCTCGCGAGCTGCCTCTGACGCGCCGCGGCCCCGCCCCGCCCCGCCCGGCGCTCGGTTTCTGTTTCGCTCCGGGGTCCGCGGGGCCGCCGCCGCCGCCGCGATGGAGCCGCAGCCCGACAGCCTGGAGGGGTGGGTGGCCGTGCGCGACACCGCCTTCGCCGAGCCTCAGCCGCCGCCGCGGCTCCGCTTCCTTGTGGGCTGGAACGGCGCGGAGGGCGCGTTCGCGGTGACCTGCCACGGGCGGGCGGAGGCGGCGGCGCAGGCCCCGCAGAGCTGGGCCGGGCTGTTCTCGGCGCCGGCCCTGCGCGGCGTCCACCGGCAGCTGTCGGCCGTGTGCCCGCGCCTGGAGCCCGCCTTCCCCGAGCTGCCGCCCGCGCTGCCCGGCGCGGCCGCCGGCGGGCTCTGGGCCTTGCTGTTTCCCGGCGGCGCCGCGCCGGATGAGGCCGAGCTGCAGGAGCTGTGCCGGGCGCTGGAGCTCTACCTGGGCTGGGCCCTGGAGCTCTGCGGCTGTCGCGTGGTGCTGGACGCGCTCTTCGCCGCCGACCGCTGCTGCGACGACGAGTACTTCGAGAGCCTCCAGGAGCTCCGCGGGAAGGCCCTGCGCGGCCACCTGGCCCGGGCCAAGGAGGCCCTGCGGCGGGTACGGGCCCCGGGGCCGGGCGCGGGGCGGAGAGGCCCGGGGGCGCGGGGCTGGCCCGAGGGGTGCGGGGGCGGATGCTGCCAGATCATCCCCTGCGGGCAGGAGAAGGGACCCCTCGGAGTAGCACCGTCTGCAGTGCTCGGTGCTGCAGCCCAGCTCACGGGTGCACCTGTCGGAGCTCAGCTTGGTACACCTGGCAGTTGCATGGTGAGCCTGGCAGCCGCCGCTGCTGCTGCTGCGGGACCTTATCGATCAGGGCAGACTAACGTGAGCAAGGGTGACCAAGTCACTGATATCATCGTGCTCCTAGCGTTGTGCAATGTTCAGACTTGTGCTTACACAAACCCTTTTTTTATTGTCTGGAAGCCACCAAGTTAAGCCACTTTCTCAGGTGCTAAGTGTCATCAGTCGTGCGTACTCCTACAAAAACACATTGCTAAAAACATCCAGCAGTGTTGTGCAATGGGTGGAACAGTAACCGAAGAGGAGAATACAATCATGTGCTAATTTTCTAACCTCCCTATGAAGGTCTCAGACGATATGTTTGCAGTAACGCTTATAACTGCGGGAGTCTCAGTCTAAGACCAAACTTAGCCCTGGTCCTATAACAAATAAGTGGTTTGTATTCAAAGAAATTGTGTATAGGGTTTTTTGTTTGTTTTGGGTTTTTTAAGTGTCAAATCCTGCCCTAATGACTGTATGAAGTAATGATGATGTCAGCACTTTCTTCTTTTGGTACCTTAAGTTTCTTCTTGCTGTGGATGTGTTCCTGGATTTTTTCCCCTTCTTGTAAGTGTGAATTCAAAGGGTGGTATGTAGTAACACAGTTGCAGTTAGGACATTGGAATGTTGAAGAATTACAGATACCTCAGGCTCAGCAGTGTGTTGCTGCTGTTTCTTTCAGTACCTGTTTACAATCTATTTTCTGGCAAAGTAAGATGAAAGGTATTTTATGAAAGTCATCCTGCATTGGAGGAAAGTTATGACAGTTGACTTCAGCCTTCTGTTTCCTACTGCAGTATTTAACAGATGTGACAACACTATTTTTTCAGAAAGACACTGTTTTTAAAAACACAGCTTTAGTTTACATGAACATGTACCTTGTTGTATACAAAAGCCAGTGTCTGTCACTGGCTCAGTTCACAGCCCAGTTAGAAATACATTCCAGCCACCACATTCTTTTGGAAGCTGCACAAGCACATACAGCTGTGTAGCACTTTGAGGCTTGGTGGTGAAGTACAACTTGGTGCCTCTGGTAGTTACTCTGCTATTTCCAGCTATATTTTGGATATGGCTAAATGTACTGTAGAGTGGTGCTTAAGAATACCTTGCTTGTCCTTCCAGTATTTGCAGGCCTAACAGGGACATAAATTCATTATACTGCACTCTAGACTAAGTTATGCAAGATTCAAGAAATAGACATTAAACCAACTTGAAGTACCAGAACATCCTTTTTTCCTTTTTACATTCATGTCCTTCACTAATACTTCCCCTCTACTCACTCTAAGCATCCTCCAGGAGCAGCATGACCCTCACTACTTGCTTTTAGAATGGGAATCAGAAAGTCAGCTGTTGCATTTGTATTTGGCTTCAATAGTGGGGCAAAGGCAGACTGTGAAATTGGTGCAGGTGGGCTGTAGGACTGAGTGTGAGCAACCACAAGCTCTTGGGGAGGCCTAGGGGGCTGGACATGTATGGGATTATCAGAAATGTTGCAGTTCAGATTCTCTTGTTCCCCTGACTTGCCTGTGCCAGGCCTGCAGACAGGTGGGTGAGAAATGCCCTTGAACTGACTTCCACAGATTTTCTCTGGGGAGGTGCTTCCACACGTGGGAACTCTGCTCCTTCTGTCTAAGCCAGACTCAGCTGGCAAGAGCAAAGGTGATGGTTTAGTTTCAGTGCTTTCCAGTTGCAACACAACCAAGCTTATTCTCTGTAATGCTTTTTCTCATTGCTAGTAGCACACATCCCCCTCCCATCCACTGCTCTCTTTATGGAGCTGTAGAGCACACACTGTCCTTCCAGGAAGGTCTGTTTCTCAGTGGAACTTAGCTGTGTTCTCTTAGACAGCTCACTATCCTGGCATGTAGAGCATGCCATGCTCTCTGCCAGCTGATGTCAAAAATCTTTGAAGCTTTGATTGGTGCCAGTAAACAAAAGCAATTGAGGGGAAATCCCCAAGTTTGTATCTTTTCATAAAAGGAAATAAATAGGGCCTAGTGTATCAGAAGGGTAGTAATTCCATGGAAGAATTATGACTTACAAAGTGTAATATCTCTAGAACTGAGGTTAGAATAAGCTATTACAAATGATACAAATCTTAAAGGAATTTAACTGCAGGGTATATTGAAAGTAAATGCCAATCTGGTTTTTTTCTGTGCCTGAAGTCAGAAATTCTGGATCCAGAAACTCATTAGCAGGCATTTAGTAATTGTGGAAGCAACACAAGAGCTAGTTTAAGAATACCTTGCTTGTGCTTCCAGTACACAGACTTCCCAAGATTCCCATTTATGTTTATAAAAAGCAGCAACCAAGTCATCTGGACACAGTTATTAGAATGATTCTGATGGCTGCTCTAGGCAGGATGCTCCTTGCAGGCTCCTAATGAAACATGCAGCAATTAGTGCCTTTAACAGTGTGGAATTGGAGGTATTTTCATCTGGGATTGCTGCACAATACCTGGCACAGGTCTCCTGTGCAGTGGGAGTTCCTGGCTGTGGAAGGACAGGTCCTTCCTGCCGGAGCCTGGCAGCATCCAGCACACACAAATGCAAAGCAGCCATGTCTGACTTACCTTTTATCCCTCTAGGTTCTGCAGCAGCATAAAAGTGCTGACACAATGGTGGCTTTGATGAAGGTTTATGAAGAAGAAGATGAAGCTTATCAGGATTTGGTCACCATGGCAACACAATTCTACCAGTATTTACTGCAGCCCTTCAGAGATATGCGAGAGCTGGCGACGCTGTACAAACTGGAAATCCTGGTAAGTCTGTCTTTGCAAAGTGAAAGGCCAAGCTACATAGTGGGGCATCAGCTGCTCTTGGAGTAGTTTAGACTCAAATCATGGAACATTCCCTACTTCTGTCTGTACCTGCTTTTTTTTTTTCTTCTGCCAAACCACCAAACATGACTGACAAATTCAGAGTTAATGCACAGCCGCTCTCAGAGGATCTCAGAGTCCATGGTAATGGATTGAACTGCAGCTGTGTTCCCACCAGTGTCCCGCTTAAAAGGAGAATGTCCCCAGGCTTCACCTCCCTGGGGTTTGCTCTCTGAGAGGCTTATTTTACATCGATCTAAGTAGCCTTTGTTGTGCCACCTTCTGTGGGATTAGTTTGTGACATTGAGAATGTCATCCCCCAGGAATGCTGATGCACCAGATTAACTCAGTTGTGGTGGTAGAACAGAAGACAGAGACCTTCCCACTCAAAGGAGTTTCCTATTACTGCTACAACCTGCTAGAAGTGCAGATTAAAACATTACAGTTGTCACTGCATTCACTTTGTTTTATGTGCATCTTAAACTGGAAGCACATTCTGAAATGTATGATGCCCCTGGAAATGACAGCAATTTACTATTTTGATTTTCCTAGTGTGTTAAAATTAAAGTGAGCTGTTAGTGTTCTCAAAAAGAGCAGAACAGTTTTAAGTTTAGATTAAGGTGCTTGGATACTGAGGTCTAAACCTGTGACAATAAAATTTTCAATGTAGTGTTATAAAAATTAAAGTGGAAATTGGAAAGAATGAAACTTTGTATAAAATAAACCCAAGATAACCTCAAAGGGATATTTAGGCTCATTTGAAATACAATTATTTTAAAAATATATTTGAATACTAGGCTTGTACCCATGTATACTTCATGGACTTGAAAACATTATCTTACATTTCTTTTCTGTATCTCTGTTCCTGTGTGAAAGAAGTGCCAAACTGGAGAACCTGCTGGTGCAATGTGCTGTCAACACGTGGGGAAAAATAGAAGAGAACATTGCACAGAGAAGAGTGGGTTTGAGTTACTTTTAGTAACAACTAAAAACACTTGTGTTGGACATGTTTTTTAAGATGATGATTTAAAAATATTTTAAGAAGTAAATTAATTCAAACTTAAACGTGAGGTCAGGTTTGGGGAACAAAAGTTCTGAACTGGCCTAGAGAATGAGAAATAGGCATGAGCAGTTACTCATTTTGTGACAGGTGAGGGGAAGGTTGTGTTTGCCACCATGCTTGAAATGTGTCCAAGTGTGGCAAAGTAGGACTGCACCTCTGTGGAAACCAGGTGGTAACTGAGAATTTTGTGTCCTTGCAGAAATCTTTGCAGTATGATAATTTGGGGCCTCGAAGAGTAGCAGCTTTGCAGAAAGATGCTGAAGAATGGACTAAGCGAGCTGAGAGTGCTGTGTGCTCCATTCAGGATATCACTGTGAACTACTTCAAGGAAACTGTAAAGGCTCTGGCAGGTAATTGGAATGATTTGCACAACAGGTTGTGTAAATACTTAGATTAGGTGACTGAGAACTTTTCTTATCTCTGTGCAGAACCTGAGGTTCAGGTGAATGACCAGCTTAAGTGTTTTATTCACTTAAGATTTATATCTTTTAACCAATTTGGTTTACAACTTGGATTTGTCTTGCCTGAGACTGTTGGCTGCAGACCTCTGAACAAAACCTGTGGGTGCTTTTAAAGCTTGATGTGCAAGCCTGAAAGATTTCAGCATGTGAACAGAGTATGTTGCTGTGCAACTCTTAGGGCATGTTTCCATGGTACAATGAAGTATTTTACTTATATATATAAGATCACAAATTCAACCTTGTAATCTTGTAATTTCTAAAGCTTCAGAAATCGCTTAATAGGATTAGCCTTTTTAATACTTCAGAAATACACAAGGGCTATTAGTATACTGCATTTGTCATGTCTTACTGGCATGTTTTAATCTACAGCAATGCACAAACAGATGGAACAAGATGAGGAGAGATTTGGTAAAAGCACCTGGGCATCAGCTTTACCACGACTAGAAAACCTGAAATACATGTTAGCAAAAGAAACTCTTCAGCATCTGAGGGCAAGAGAGCTGTGCCTGAAACAGAAGAGAACTGGCATTCAGAAACTTGTAAGACCTTAAAAGCCTCCTTTTCTGTCACTGTTCTTTGAAAGGCTGATCAAAACCTACCAAAATGGTCATGGGAGTAGGCTTTTGAAGTCTTTGTCTGTGAAACAATTTAGGTTTTCAGCATGGTTTTAAGTTCTGGAAAATGCAGTTTTTTAATTGCTTCTGCATGTTTGAGGACACGTAGCAAAGCTTAAGATACATGCTTGTACTATTCAAGTATCGTTTGAGCATTTGCGATATTAATCTTCAGAATTGTTAGTTTTAGGGAGATAAAGACCAGATATTATTTTCAGAGGACAATGAAAAATAAGGATACTTATTTAATATTAATCTCTGATGCCATCTAACTGCTGCTAGAAATACGTGATATTTGTTTTCCAAGAGTAGTGCACTGTACCATACATAATTGTTTTCAGGAGCAGTATCATTTGTGCAGATTATGATGAAGTCTCTCCTGGTAAACTTAAGGTAAATTTACAATTTAGGCTAATGAGGCTCTCTGCTCCTCTGAGTTTCTGCTCCAAGCCATTTCTAATGCTCTGTTGTTTCCATAGCAAAGCAGCTGCCAGTTAGCCCAGGCTCTTTACAGGTATTTGTGCATCCAGACATGTTTCATGTGTGCATATTTTGTTCCTAATGCTTTTTATTTTCTGTTACAGATGGAGAATCTTGGTGAACAGGAAGAGAACTTGAGTGTAGTGGAGGAGCTGGAAATACAGTATTATGAAACACAGCTGGAATTATATAATGTACAGCTTGAAGTATTGAAACATGAAGAGATGCTGCTTATTGTACAGTTGGACACTATAAAGAGACAGATTAAAGGTGAGAATAAAATACTTTTAAGCACATATTCAGAACACAGGAGTGACATAGCCTGCTGTGTTTTCACTTAAAGAAAGGATGTCACTGCTTGGGTCTTGATAGTAGAAAGCATTGCTGGAAAACATTAATGCTGTGGCACCATCTGATATTTTGCCTGTTGATTAATTAGACACTAATTTGATAACAGTTTTTTTTTTTTAAAGCCACACTGGTTGCTCATTTTGCCAGCAGCTGTGATATGTGCATGCCCTGGTTTAGCATGGAATAATTTATATTGACAGTGCTCAACCTCTTGCATAGTTAAAAGATCTATGTACAGAAACTGTGGATATCGTGAACCTGCTGAAATAGGTCCTGTAATTTATCATAATCTATTCTAATCTACAAAATACATCCTATAATGACAAAAAGAGGTGATTATAGCTAGAATGGTACCTGAAGAGTACTGTATGCCAGTTTAAGTGTCTCTTTGTGAAATATTTATACCAAACAAGGCACCAGTCCTGTTCTTATTTGTGCTTATGAATTCTGTTACCATGTACACTGTGAAGTAAACATTGCTGCCAGTTGTTACGTAACTAAAGCGTGGTAAATAGTAAAACAAGACACCCAGTGTTGATCAGAGCAGTCTTAATTTTCCAGGAAAACTCCAGTTGGTGAAAGTAGGAGTTAAAACACAGGGAGACATTTGAAAGAGGAAGCTTAATAACAAATGCTAACAGCATAAATTTGATCCTGCAAAGCACCCCTGTGAGTAACGTGGCATGTTTGCATAAGAGTGGGAAGGACCCAGCTCTGCTCTGGAGCATTACACTTACTCATAACTAACTCACTGCCTTCAATGGCTTTTAAAATGTTATTAGCTCTTTAAATGTTTAAATAATTGTGGCAATTTTTGGTTTCTTAAAAACTGCCAAATGCCTTTTTAGAGAAACAGGATGAAGTTGTTTACTATGATACATGTGAAAATCCTGAGGAGCTCAAGGTCATTGAACAGACCATGGGACAACATTACGCTAACTTGTCAGCAATGACGATGCTGAGGCAGAAGACTAAGCAGTTGGAGACAAAGCGTGGGACTGTCTGTGCGAGGAGAGCCTACCTCAGGAACAAAAAAGTAAATGCAGTCCTGGAGATGTGCATTTTCTTCAGCTCATGACTCATGAGGGATGGACAGGAAACAATTAGGGAAGTTTGGGTGGAGCGTACAAGATAATCCGTGACTTGGTGCCAAGGCCTGCAAGCAGAAAGAGGGGCAGTGTCATTTTAAGCCAACTTTACACTCCATGGTGTGTCTCTGGCTTAGAGAGCACAAACTTACCTGGGTGACCCAGGTGTTCCCCCATCAGCTAGACCTTACCAGAGTTCTGTGGGACCAGCTGGAGCTTTGCCCTAGCAGCCTTTTCCAAAGCAGCTGCAGTTCAGGAGGAAACTGGCCTTCTGTGAAGGAAGCTGCAGTGATAGGACAGCCCACACACTGATACTTTACCTTTGAACAGGGGAAACTTTAACAGCTGCAGTTCTCTCTCCAGCCTCTCAGTTCTGTGCAAAGGGCAATTTTTCCTTTGTTTCCCATTCAGAGCAGAACACTAGGAAGACACAGGTTGACTCTCATGAGCCTTCCCAGTGAGATGAGTTTACCTTGCACCTGCAGTTCTGCTGGGGCAGAGAGCAGAGCTCAGGTTCCAGTCTGTCTGACCTCCTATCTCTCACTAGCCTGGACAAACTGAGAATGACATTGGAAATGTCATTCCAAGAGCCATCACTGTCTTGCTTGCAACTGCTTCCTTGGCAGACATTTCTTTTGCTTCTGTTTTCATTTACTTGATTGCTGTCTATTGACTGTATAGCACTGAAGCCAAATGCCACGTGATTTGCAAATGCTTCTCTAGCCATGTGGATAATCCCCCTCTGTACAGAGACAAAAACCTACTCCCAGAGAAAATACTGAAAGCTTCAGCTTCTCTGTGGCACTTGTGACTAACAGAAGCTACCCTTGCTAGGCATTCATTTTGCTTCCCATACCTTTGATTCTCTGCCTTTCATACTTGGGAGCTATGGCAAATAAGGAGGGTGGGGGGGTGGAAATGGCCTTGTAAGCTATCTGCCTTCTTACCTTCTTCCTCATGTCTTTGCATGAGCTTCTTTCTTATTTTTTTGTATTACTTCTCTTTCTTTTTTTTTTCCCTCTCTTTTTTTAACCAAAGTGTGAGACAGAGGGATCAGGTCAGGTCTGGATATATTTTTGCTGCAGCATGAATAAAAATATAGCTAGTTAGGAGAATAAAAGGTTGCATTGGCACTAGCCACGAAGGAGTCCCACAGATTTTAGAGATTTTCACCGTCAGGGTCTCTGATCTGACACTAGTTGAGCTTAGCCATCTTTCTTGGCACTGCCAAGCACTCAGCCATGGTTGCTATTTAGTGGCCTGTGCACAGGAATTAATGACACAGCTGGTGCACAGAAAATGTGAACTGACTGAGAGTTGCATGAATTCTGCTCTTCTCCCAGGACCAATGTGAAGCGAGCCATCGGCAGAGACTGCAACAGGCAGAAGAGAGCAGAAAACGCTTCCAGCAGCATCACAGCATACAGATAGTGAGTACCAAACAGCAGCCTTGGGGAATCTGGCAGCTGC
Source organism: Entomyzon cyanotis (assembly GCA_024500445.1). Taxonomy (NCBI): domain Eukaryota; kingdom Metazoa; phylum Chordata; class Aves; order Passeriformes; family Meliphagidae; genus Entomyzon; species Entomyzon cyanotis. The sequence goes on from JAKEPQ010001010.1 coordinate 10,825,961, forward strand.
TTGTTTTCACACACTAAAGCTCACTTGTGTTTTAATGCAGAAGAGAGACAAACAAAAAGAGGAGGAGAAAAAGAAAAAAGCTTGGATAAGCCAGGAACGTCAGAAAACACTGGAGAGGCTGAAAGCATTCAGGGAGGCAAGTACTGTGAACTACAGCAGTCCTAAATGATGTCAAAACACATCAGAAAGTAGCCGTAGCTCACATGTGAACGTGGTCCAAATCAGAGACAACCATTTGGATAGCAAAAATAAATGTGTAATGAGTCAAGAGGATTAAATCCTGTAAAAATACAGTTTCCAGGTGTGGAATCTGTTGCAAAGAATACAGGTGAGGAAATGGCTTTGAAAGAAATACTTTGTTATTAATTTAAATTTATTCAGGGTTGAATTTTCTGCTGAATGGGTGAGTGGGATAGGTTGGTGCTCCATGGCTTTTTATGTCTTTGGGGTTGATGTTTAGGCCAGCCCAATGGAGATTTGACCTCCTGCTGTATGATTTCTTTTTCAGAAGTGTCCAGCTCATGTTGTTCTGAAAACATCTTGTCCCCAGCCTCTCAGTCCCAAGCTACCACGAGTCATCCCTCAGCAGACTGTGGTGCTGTCCCCTCCACCTGCACCGAGCACAGGGACAGCCCCAGCAGTCCTGTCCCCTGCACCCTCATCGAGAGTGAGCGCAGCTCTCGAGCAGCCACAGAGCATACTCCTTGTGGAAAACAAAGAACCAGAAGCTTCATGTCAGAATACCCCAGCAGACATCCCTGTCCAGATTTTGGTTACTGATGGTGACACAGAGGAGCAAAAGCACAGCGAGGAATTGATGATCTCTCCATCCTCACTACCTCCTCCTCCACCCCCTCCTCCCTTGCCCCCTCCACCCCCACCTCCCCCGCTCCCTTTCCAGTTCAAAACACCATCAGCAACACAGGATAAACCACTTCCCCTCAGCTCTGATAGCCCCTCAGAAAGCCCTGCACTGCACAAACAGGATGACTCATCCAGGAGGTCTATAAATAATTGCATAGGTAAGTAGGCTCACATCAACTGGTGCTTTTTAATGCATTTCCTGTATTTTTGTGGTCTCCCTCCCTCTGCTTCTGGACAAGAATAATGTGTCATTTTGATCAAGAGAATGAGGCGCTTGGAAAGCTTAGTCTAAGAAACTACATGCAACAACACTGACCATAGCTCAGGATGTTAAATGAGTAACAATGATTTATGTGTCCTGTTTAAAACACTTTACAGATGCTCCAATCAGAAGACCAATGTGGGTAAATTTGTTGCTGTACTAAGGCTACACTTTCGTGTTTATGATTTATGTATTACAGAGCTGGCAATTGGGCTGCTTGTGTTTCTAAGGTGTGCGCAGCCTGTGTCCACTTAAAATTTGCTTGGTTTCTAAATAAAGGTTTCCTGAGAGAATTCGTGCAGAATTGAACCAGGATTTGAAAGGCAAGTGCATAGCTTTGGCATACATTTCTAGGGAAGAAATTCTGCTCGATTACACCTTTGCTTTGTTAGCAAGATCATGCAGGTGTAATTGAAGGCTGAACTTGGCAATTGAAAGAGTAGTTTGAATGAGAATAGAGCTCCACAGCCTCCCAAGGCTGCGCTGGTTACATCCTGCTAACAGGCTTATTTTTATCTCTAAAGCAAGCGGATATTTTGACTATGTCAGAGGGATGGATCTAAGTTGGAAGGCAGCAATTTTTTTTGTTGTTTTTCACAGTGGAGCTTATGCTAGAATGAAGAATGTCTTTAAACATGGTACATTCCTTTTCCTTTTTGACTCTTCACAATACATCCAAGCAGCCTTTGTATCCTATCAGTTAAGAGGCGAACCACAGGCAGAAATACCAGGGGAAGTTCAGCATTTTTAGTTCTTACAAGCTGTGGGGAAGTACAAGTAGCTGAAGGGCTGAGACACAGTTGAGTTACCACGGCAAACTACTGTGCATCCAGTGCAGACTTCAGTCTGGGATGTCCATGGATACTCTACCACAGATACTCTTAAGAAGCCTTCATTAACAGCATGAGTTGTACACCAGAGTAGTCTGATTGCTGTTGGGGCAGCCTTGCTGGTAGCTAGTATTTACTGCCATTCACAGCCTAACACTGATGTCTTTTCATTATTTTTGGATGAGAAATTTTTTTTTTTTTGGAGAGCTCTGGTTACAGTTGTCTACACCTATTTTTTGCAGAAAACCATCATATCAGTAGCTGTAACAGTAATTGCTAAATTACTGCCACAGGAACTTATTGAAACAGCTTGATAAACATGTTGGTTTTAGTTATGGGCTACTCATGTCTTTGTATGTGAAAATCCAGGAGAGGCTTCTTTGTTAGTCTGACTAATCTTTTACCAGGCAACCCATTTAATTAGTAGACTTAAGACTTTTTCACTTGTAGACTTTGTAAGGTGACCTGGTGGATCTTTCCTTGATCCCTTTGAGTCTCTCAAGGTACCACAGGATTCAGCAGAATGTTACATTTCAAGTGGTTGATGTTAATCACATAACCTTGTGTGCACTGCGCATGGCAAAAATATTTCTAGCTGTGAGGCACAGATGGTCTGGACCTATTGCTGTCCAGGGAAACAGCCTCCCTGCCTGACAGTCTGGAGCAAGCAGCAAAGAATCCAGCAGAAGGAGTAAAACACAAATTAGTGTGTATCAGGAGGACTAGTGGAAGCTCTCAGTATGGTGTCCTTCATGGTCTGAAGTTCAGAAACATACACCTGAGATCTAAATCATGTTGTAAAATAGGAATTATTTTCTAAGTCCATACAGAAAAGAGCTGCCTGTGTAGGGCTTGATCTGGCTCCCACTGACTTCAGTGGTGCACTTTCAAATCCTTTCATTTTTCTCTTGGCTTGGCAAAAATGCAATTGACGGTCTCAGCAGGCTTCTGGGCAAGCTAGGAGGGATGGTGGATTGTTTATAACACAGGATGCAAGAGATTTTTTTGGTTCACTGAAATTTTTTTGAAAGCCCATAAAGTTGTAATGAAAAAGAGCATTGTCCTTTGTGTATCATTTCTTCCTTAGAGCACAACCTTGTGTAATGATGAAGAGGCATTGGATTCTGAATTCAAGATATAAAAGCTTTAACTGGCTTTTAAATGCAGTTCCAGAACTTGCTGTTGCAGAAGCTTGAAAAAGTCTGTGCCAATCAGACCATTCTTTTTCCTGTCAGTAACAAAGATTAAGGGAAGAGCCCTGAACACCTGGGTAGGGCTTTATACCTCTTCAGTGTGGTTGCCTCATTCATTCTTCTGGTAACAGTAGATTTATCTGTTGCAGGTTCCATGGATGAAGTGTTGGCTTCTCTGAAGCGCAGTGAAGTTCACCTTCGCAAGGTGGACCAGCCAAATCCATATGCCTCTGTGAAGGACAGCATCCTCTCTGCCATAAGGCAAGGAGTTAAACTCAGAAAAGTGAATCAAGATACTGAGAGAGATGTCAGTAAAGGATCCCCTAATGAGCTAGAGAGAAGCATTAAGGCAGCCATGCAGAGAATTAAGAAAGTGTCTGCTGATTCTGAAGAAGAGGAGGACAATGATCAGAATAATGGAGAATGGGACAGCTAACCAGCATAACAGACTTACTGACTGGAACAGAGTGTGTGCCTCATTTTGCACATTGTAGAAGACAGCCCCTTTCAAAATGAAAGAACTGTGTGATTGTGTGTGGTGTTCTCATAGTCCAATATGTCTCGTAAATTAAAAGAATCTTGTTGATTTTCTATAGGAGCTACAGATTCATATTTTTGCATAAGAAATCATACTCCAAATTATGCTTGCACTAATAGGTATTTCTGGCTCAACCATGTAGTGTTTTCACCACTTCTGAAGACAGCTAAAATGCTGGATTGAAACATACATTATTTAGATTGTTACTGCACTGTAGGTAATGCTATCACAACAAAGTATAAGGAGTGAAAAAATAACTGAAAATCTCTTTTGTCAGATAAAAGTAGAAGCAAATCTGTGGTGACAGAGGCAGACCAGAAAACTTAGCATAATCTGGAATCTTTCCCTCCTACCTCCACTGTCCAGAAAATTCTTAAACATTTTGCTTGTCTAATACAGCTCACTCTCAAATAACTGCATGGATACTCCATTTATCATAATGTTAGAAAGTGTGTACTTATGGATGGCTTGATAATGCTGATTGGGAAAATCAGTTTCAAGTTTGAAATAAAAACTACTGCAGTATTTACTGAAAAGTTTACTTTTTCAGCTGAAAGATTAAATATAGAGAACTTTCAGATGTTAAATGTTTTTCATACATCTTCATTTACAATGTGTTGACATAAAAGAAAGAGCCAAAATATTGCATACAATATTTTTCAGGATTTAGTCCTGTAATTCAGGGCTGCATTTCTCCACTGAGAACTTCAATACATGTTTATAGCTACTCTCATGAATTTAAATTACCTGATGGCCTTATAAAAGGCAGGTATTTATATTGTGCCTGGAAGCTGACTATTTCAAAATTCAGCTGCATTCAGTTTAGACTCTTGCTATTTTGGGTAGATAGTGGCAAAAATGATTCAGGTTATTTTTTTTGAAGTTTATACTGACCCTTAATAAAAGTATATCTTGACAGAAGTGGATTCAGTGTGCTGTCATTTTAAGATATTGTTGTGAACTGAGCATTATTTATTCCATAGTACCCTGGCTTTTGATAGCAAGTGGCAGCCATACAACAACTGCACTCTCACTAATGGTGTAGGTAAATGCCCTTATTTTCACAACTACTTATGAATTGTACCACGGTAACAAAATTGCAAATACAGTGCTGTAATTCCCTGTTTTACTGTAGAGCAGCAGATCTGTTTAATCAGCACAGTAAATATGTCTGCAGCAGTTTTCACGCAAGAAGCAGCAGCTGGGAGTTCATTTTGTACTGTTTAAGCACCTACTGCTGTTTGAATGGGAGAAAAAACAACCCCTTTTTTGTCCAGTGCTATCAAACCAAACTGGGACAAAAGGAACATCAGCACAGCTCAGGTCTTACTCAGCTCTCCTGAGGAGACAGCTGTGGAGGGAAGCTGAGAGTGTTCCACAGCACCCTGCTGCCCCTGGGCTGGGCTGGGCAGGGGGAGCAGGGCACAATGCACTGCACATTCAGCCTGCAGCACCCCAAATACTGAGCACTGCCCACAGCCTGGGACTCGAGACAAAGTCTGATCCTTGAAAAGCAAAGATCTCTTCCCCAGGCATACTCTGGGCAGAAGGGGTGTTCAGCCCATGGGAAAGGCTGAGAGCTCTCCCAGGCTGTGCCCTTTAGTGCTGCAGCTATTTAAAGCTGGATAAAGGGTGCAGAGGCTCGGCTGCCTCCCCCTGGCTGCTACCTCCTGCCAAATGGCAGCATAAAGCCCTTTGCTGGTTTACTATTGCTGCACTCCTAACTATAGTGCTAGGAAGTTGAATACAGCATAAAGTATGCATAGAATAAGTGAGCTGCAATTTCTCCAACTAATATCACAGCTTCTTTGTGTTTAATGGCAGCACTTATACTCAGGAGAGGCTGAGGATCAGCACCACTGCGCAGTGATTTCTCCTGCTTAGGGGTTTTTTTTGTTACCATGTCTGAAGCTCATCTGGGTCTGATCTCATGTGTCCAACAGAGCTCCCTGCATACCAGGCTGAAAAATGTCCTTGAAAATCCACTCAGAAACCACTGAACCCACCTGTTTTCTGAAGCCCAACAGCCAACAGGCCTGCTCTGTGGAAAATGTGCTGCTACAATTTTCTGTTTGGCGTGGAAGATTTCACCCTTATCAAATAATCCTCACTGCCTGGTTCACTACCAAAATTTAATGGATCCTACTCAGCACAGTAGCTGCTGGATGACCAACTCTCCTGGATGTCAGAAGCATGGCTGAGGTAAACACCAAAAGCACTGGTGTTAGCCTAAAGAGAAGGTGAGAGAGCAGTTTTCAAATACATAAGAGGCTGCCGCAAAGAGGAGGGAAGTAATTTGTTCTGTGTGTTCACAGGGAGATAAGGGGCTTAAATTATAGCTGAAAGGATTCAGGGTAATGGTAGGAAAACCTTTCTAACAAACAGTGAGAGCAGAGAGGTGCAGGGACAGGATGCCTGGAAAGGTGGTAGAGTTTCTGTCACTGGAAATCTCTCTAAGCAGGTCAGATAAACACCCTGGGGTGCTGCTGGTATTGCTGAGTGCTGTGGCAGGGAGGTTTGCAGCTCATGCCCAGCTGAGCCAGGTGAGCTCAGTGTCCTGCTGCCTTCAGGCTTGGTTTGCTCTGCAGGGGAGGCTACAGCCTGTTTTCTGAGAGATGCCCAAATGTAAGAGGACTCAAAAAAACCTTCCTAAGCCTCCCTCAGATGACCACACTGGGCTGTGGAGGGAAGGGTGGGTAGGAAGTGGCCCTAGTGCCTCAGGTTGATGGGGTGCTCCAGAAAACCACCTGCAAGTGCCAAAAAGAGAGAGACCTTAATCTGGATTTGAATTCAGGCTTCAGCAGATGCCTTCCCACCTCAACATGTTCCATGCAGCTGCTGGTGCCATGCACTGGCAGCAAAGTGCAAGGGCTGATGGACAAAATGGGAGGAACTGGACTGATGGCTTGGCACCAGCTCTACCAGACTGGATAATTATTAACCTGCAAAAATGTTGGGACACCTTTTTGACATTAAATACCCTTCTTAAACTGCTTCACTCTGGGCTATTAAGTTAATCCCTTGGTGGGAATAGTCTGCCCTAATTGTCCATCTGCAGAAAAAATTGTCTGCCCTAATTGTCCATTTTTTCAGAAAAAACCTGAAAAAATACAGTTGTCTGGCTTTAAAGAGTTAATAATGGACAGATTTGCTGGAAATCCTGGTCATGAGTTAAAGAGATCAATTTCTATAAATCAGTATCTCCGTGGCTTGTGATCTTTCTAACTATGATGTGGGCAGTCCAGACAGCAGCTGCCAGTATTTTTAGGGAGGTTTAAAGTTAATGTATTCAAAGACTACTTGGTCTGACTAAAAGAATTTCCCTTTGAAACATGAGTGCTTTGATCACAGCAAGAGAAGAGTTGTGGCAGCATTGCTGGGGCACAGAGCACTGTGGCTGTAGCTGGTGGTGCCAGGGCAGCCATGGATTTGTCAGTATTTCTGTCAACATGCTGTTTTTTGGGATTTATGAAGCTTCTCCACAGCCAGCCCTCCAGTTCAGCACACAGGGCTGTCTCACAAGCCGAATACTGACTTTTTTTTTCTGCAAAATGGTACTGAAGCAAGCAAGTCAAGTCTGAGTGTGAACACTTTGAAGTGACCCAGACTTACAGGGGCTTGAGCAAGTATGTCACATTGTGCACCTGTGGGGCTGCAGGGACAATGGAATAGGCCTGAATAAAAGGGCTTGAAGTGGTGAAGGTGTGCAGGGCAGTACTCATGATCCATCCTTCAATCACTTCCTTCTTTTATCCCTTAAAATAAAAGGATGCATGCGTACACCAGGACACCTGGAACAAGACAGACAAAGAGGATCAGTATGAAGGCATTCATTAGGACTAACAAAAAGCTGGGAAATGCTTCTCTTTTCAGTCTTCCTCTATGACAGAGTTGGTAAATAAGAGTGTACACCCTTTGGAGAAAATGAGACTTAAGGCTGTGCATGCCCTCACTCAAAAAGCTTGGATTTAATTCCAAAAGCTTCTGTATTTGCATCCAAGAGCACATCTGTGCACTACACGCCATAATAATGTGATATTGGTGGGAAAGAGGGACACATCATTTCAGCAAAACCCATGGCGATTATAAAAGGTGAATGGTATTGAAAGCATTTTTTAATAAATGCCACAGCAAACCTTGGCAGCAAAAACTGCTCAGAACAATATGTAAATGTATCCCTGGAGGATACACTCAAAACTGCTCCAGAACATGGCATTTTTTCCCTGGCAAAAAGGTATGTGATTTTCATTCTCAGCATGTCACGCTAAGCTGAGAGCAAGAAGCAACACAATTAAATCTGCTCAGGTAACAGTGACATTAACAGCTCAGCTACTTGTGAAAATGCTTTGTAAAACAAGCCATCTTTAGCGAGCCTTTGCTCTTGCAGTACGAGTGAGCCACAAACTGCTTAGAAAACATATTTAGCAGAACTATGCTTGTTCATTTTTCACCAGATCCCCCTCCTGCCCCAAATCCCCATTGAAGAGCTGAGGATGGGGGAACAGCATCCTCCCAGGGCAGCTGCCTGCAGGTGGTCAGGGCCATGTGGCTGTGGCTTGGGGACAGCCCTGGGCAGGGGCCTTCTGGCAGGAAGGGGCCATGAGCAGCCCTGACCCACAGCAGTGTCCAGCACCCAAAGGGTCACAGTTTGGTGAAAGGCTGACCAGGCTACAGCTTAGAAAAGAAATTCCATGTCCTCCTGGGAGGCTGGGATTCTCCCCACTCGAGCATCAGTTAATCATTTGCAGCTCCCTTCTACCCCAAGGCAATAGTCTAAACAGCATCCCACGGGTGTCTTTGCAGAGCCTTGGCAAAGGTATTTGTGTGAGCAGCAGCAGCCTCTGCTCCACCCCTGGTTCCCATCCTCTTCTCAGCCAGGAGCAGTGGAAAGGCTGCCAGCTCCGGCACAGCAGCGTCTCGGCTCCGTGGCAGTGGGCACGGCAGACACGGGGGGCGAGGAAATGAGTCTGTCCCACTGCTGGAGACACGCTTGAATCACTTATTCATCAGCAAGTGAGTCACTGCCCTGCCCACAGTCTCTTCCTGCGCAGCAGAGGTGACAGCGAAAGAGGATCCAGCGCCTACACTTGCCCAGCCTCCGGGGAGAGCTCTGAGCCATCCCTCCTCCCGAGCCCGACAGATGGGAATGGCAGTCCTGGGAAGTGTGCAGGAGTGTGCAGGCATGAGGGGTGAGGAGCCAGCAGTGCATGCTGTCTGCTCTGCCAGAAGGAGCATTTGCCTGTGGGAGCTCCCTGGGCAGTGTCTGCTGCAGGGAAAAGGGCTGCTGTTCCCTCCTGGCTTTTAAACATCATTCCTGTATCTCTCATCCCTGTCCTAAAGCCATTCCCCACCCACTGAAATGACTGTGCTAGTGACCATGGGACCTCTACAGCATTAGGGAGTCGTTAGTGAATCACTGCAATTTCTCAGCTTTCAGAGCCAGGGATTATTTTTATAAATGCACCCAACACTTCTCTATAGATGATCAGGGTTTGAAAGGTCTCTGTTCTTCAGGGAACTCCAGCATCCTGTTTTGCAACATTCATCTGCAGGCTAATGAACAGTACAAACCTGCATCCAGAGAAAAATTAAAGCCATGGCTAATGGTAGCAACAAAATAAGTGGCAAAAGACTAAATGTAAATAGCTTTGAAAACTGATATGTTTCAGTGTGACATGATAATGCAAAAAGGTTGCCAGTGCTGCTATTAATTAAAATTCCCCAAATGTCTGAATTCCCTCCAGCCAGCATACATTAAGCACAATCCAGGGCATATGCAACAAATCATATTCAATGATGAAAAGTAGGAGAAAAGCAAGAGCTCAATCTCTCTTGATTACAGCAGCCACAGATTTCATAGACTGCCAGTCCTAATAAATGGAGAGGACATGGAAGGAAAACAAAAATGCTCAAATCAACGTGCCTCATGTGCCAATAGATGTATCTGCTCATAATCTTGACTAATTAAATGCAAACTGGTGTCAAGAAAGGTTCAGGTTTTTTAAGTCCTCACTCTGACTGCAGCATCCAGCCATGAATGTGGAATGGTCCTGGAAATCTGCATGGGATTTAGCTCTGGGATCCTGGATACGACCACTGCTACACACAAACACAGGAGGTAGGTATTTATGAAGAGATCCATTTTGTGGTGGAGAACAGTAGGTCTCCAAAGCCCTGCTAGAGCAGGAGTGATTCAGTAGGATGTGTCTTGCTGCTGTGCCTGTACAAATGGGGTACAGGCTCAAAACCAGAAGCTGGGGCTCATGCTGGCTCACAAAAATCTCAGATTTTCAACACGCAGCTTTCCATCTAGAGATCATTTCATTCCAGACAGTGCTTCTGAGAAGATCTAACAGATCTGAAAAGTTACTGAAATACATTCAATGTTCAAGAAAAGTTTTAAGACCCAAAGGGAATTTCATAGCACAGAGATCTGTCTTTGAAAAATTCAGAGGCAGAGGTCAGAGTTAAGCACCCCTTGGCTGCAGTGATCTGTTACATGTTCCCAGCAATGCATTATTGCAATGGGATCGGAATGTTTGCCTTGCAAAGGTTAGCTATGCTTTTAAAATTCACCAGGACTCAGATCTCCACAGCCTGAACAGCTCCATGGCAGTGCAGCCCTGACACTGCTAATGACAAAGTGGAAAGCTGTGGCAGGCTCTGGCACAGCCCTTGCAGAGCTGCTTCATGAGCCTTTGGATGGCCATTTTTAGCCTTGCTCGCTGAAATCAAACCTGGCAGTGCACCTGGCAGGGCATTTTTTTTCCATTTTTGAAGGATGGTTGGACTTTGCTCCAGTGGGTTCAGTGGCTGAAGCATGGCTGCACCACCACTGCAGGTCAGGCTGGGCTCCTGTCATCACCTGGCTGTGCTTTTTCAGCTGCTACTGCCACATTTTTTTATCTAACATTAACATTTCAGTTGTTCTCAGGAGAAGAACAGTCCATTATGTATTAGTCTCACTGATGCTGCTCTTCTGCTCTGGTTGGCAATGCTGATTATGTAAAGGATATTTAATGTTGTAAATAATTAAAAATTTTTACAAGATTTTGGCTACTCTTTAGGATTAAAAAAGAAATAAAAGAAAATGTATGCAATGAATTTGAAAAAAGGCTCAAGTCTTCTAGGAAGTGGGGAGACAGTTAATAATATATAATTAACATATCTTCCTTCCTTCCCTTGTTGGTACAGACATGCCTTTAGATGAAAAGCATGGAAAATTGAAAGTGTGTGGGACTGAATAATGTTGAATTTTATGTAAGTTCAACCTTGTCACCAGCTACACTGGTTATGGAGAGAGCAAGCCTGCTCCTGCTCAGGGATCTCATCCTGTACTCCCTCCATAGAGTCCTCCCCCGTGGTGCCATGCTGGGAGTTTTCCTCCAAAAGGAAGGAAATTATGGCCTATCTTATCCCACACTGCTGAAGGAATCCAAGGTGTGCAAAAGGAGTCCATATGATAGGGTAGTTCATCCACTTAGAGTCCAACACTTGATTTAAAGTTCACCTCATGTTTCCATCACACATCCCAAGGTGGCACATCGCAGCTCAGCAGCCCACAGCCAGGTAAAATGCTTTTTAATGTGTGACACACTCCATTGAGGGGACTCCCGAGTTTTCTGTCAGCAATCCAGCCAAACATGAAAATTAAGGGATCCCAGACAGCAGCAGCAACAGGTATCCCTGCTGGCAGCATCACCCAGCACAGCTCCCAGACCAGGCTGCTTCTTTTGGAACCACTGGTCACTTGCACAATGAACAGCTGGCAAGGAACAGCCTTTCACACAAACCAGAGACTTTCTTGATGCTACAAATGTACCCTGGGCAAAAAGGCTGCAGAAGTGCCAGGTGTGGCTGTACAAACAGGTCCCTCTGTGCCCAGCAGAAGCACTGCCTGGTGCTCATGAGGATGGATGGGAATGGCCATTGTGGGACCAGCAGCCTGCTAGGAACAGGATGGGGCTTGCTTCTGGCAGCTGTGGGTGATGGGATGTACACACAGCTACTGCTGTTGTACTAACATTCATAATTATGCAAATCCAAATAGATACATGGGGGTGTTTTTTGCTAAGAATTAGAGACTTGTGTTTTACTACAACGCACACAAGCTGGTTTTGTAGCTACTGGTTTGTAGTCCCTGGTTATTTGGAGACTGCAAGAATTTGCTGCACTGCTTGTCAGAGCTGTTGATGGCTCCTGGTAGAAAAGCTCTGGCTAAAGGTCAGGGGTAGATGAGTTTCTTGCTCACCCCAAAGCTGACATTTGCAGCCCTGTAGCCCAGAGTAACAAAGGCACAACGAGCCTCAGACACTTAACAATCTTCAAAAGCTCTTATTTCCTTTGGGGGAACCTGGTTTGGTGCAGAGACAGCAAACCCTGCTTCTGTAGGATGAATACAAGTGCTGAGAGCATCATTCTGTACTGTCTGTGGATGCACTGCAGTGCCATTCCCTCCCAGGGATGTGCTGTTGTCACAGAGTCACTGGGCTCCAGCAGGGACCTTGGGGACAGTCCTGTCTGAGAGGGCTCCCATCAGCTGGGAGTCAAAACATCCCTCATTTCAACACAGAAATTTCAGCTCAGTTACTCCTGAGTCCTAGGTAATTTCTCCAGGGAAAATACCACCTTCAGCTGCCAACAGGGGCTGCTGCATCTGTTACAGGAATCACAAGAGGGTTTTCAGTCTGAGCACACCCCAAACACGGCCATAAAAAGCTGCTGCCTAACAGCCCTCTCTCAGCACACAACAAATCCAAAATTTAATGTCCAAATATTTATAAGTTCTGCTTTTCCAGTCATGTAAGTACCACTGATCCTGCACCCCCTCTGACTGAGCTAATGGAGCAAAGTGAAGGAAGACAAATATTTTAAAGCTCCACCTCTTGAAAAAAGAGTTCTCAAGATTACCAAGCCTCTATACCACGTGTATAGATCAAAATCACATATTTCTGATCAAGGGACAGCATTCCATTGAATTCAGACTTGTAGCCACAAAGATACTCATTTTCTGAAGTCAATTAAGACAGTGAGACAAGAGATTTTACTTAAACTATATATTTTTACATAAAACAACTTTATGTTACAATAAAATCAGATAAAAATCACAAAGTTATATAATAAGTTCATAAAGAAAAAAATCAAGTTTTCATTTTATAGATATAAAACCCAGCATTTACTGCTACTAGGAGTCTAAATATTAACATTGACTGTCTATGGTCAATTTGAAAAAAAAAGAAAAAAGAAGAGGATAGTACTTTTATACAGCAGACAAAATGATGAGGTAAGAGATGTTTTTACAATGATCCAACTGTAGTAAACACTTCAGTTTTCATTAAAACATATACTAAATATAATAAACCCAAATAAAAATATACATTTAGAGCACTGCAGTGTTTTCCCACAGTTGTATATCAACAAATTGTCAGTCATTCACTAAACTTTACTTGAAACAGTAAAAACAGGGTGTATGTTTATCTTTAGTACTAAAATCTCATAATCTAAATATTTTGGTATAGCAGACCACACTAGTACACTCTCAGAACTTTCAACTACAAGGGATATATTCATGTAAAAAACGATGTGCTTTGTTTGTCATTCATTATGAGCTTTATAGAATATTATGTTCATGATCACTATTAGGCAATTAAATGAAAACATCTAAATGCTGCAAAATACTCTTTTATTGAGCATAGCTTCCTCATAACATACTCAGATTAATCAAAATCCTGCAAACTTAGAAGCCTAGTTCACAAATCTTACACATTGGTCTTTTTAGCTAGTATATGGCTAAAATAATTATTGCTGACCAGTGTTAAAAAAAACCAAGCAAACCCAACCCAAACAAAAATACAATAGCAGACAGATTTTTCTCAAGTGCCTTTCTTGTAGGTACCATTTTTGTTAGGTAACTAGATTAACTAAATTTCAAAATGTGCATATAAAATTTTTGGAGGTATAGGCACCTTCATCTGAAGACTGTATGTTCAGGCTACCTGTTAAAAAAACCCTAAAAAAACAACCACAAAAACCAAACAAAAAAAAAAGGAAAAAAAAGAAAAAGAAGAAGAGCTAACACAAACCACAGTAGAAAATCAAAGGTTGGACATCCAACATCCCCCAGGAGTGCAAGCAGAGCCCTCCTGGCCAGGACCAGCTCTGCCCACAGCCTGCAGGAGAGCCCTCCTTTGGGAAGCACCTTCATCACATTTATCATTCACCTCCTGACTCCATTTCCCTCCAGGTACCTTTTCATTGAGCACAGAGAATGGGATTGAGGATGTGCAAACTTCATGTCAGGTTTACATTCCAGCAGTGAGCCCAAAGCCCTGCTGAGCTCCTGGGGCTGCAGGCACAGCATCCCTGGCCAGGCTGAGGGGGCAGCTGGGGCTCCCTGACTGCAGCTGGGTCTGGCTTATTCCTGTGGCTGGGTATTGCTTTGCCTGCTTGTTGAACATGATCCATGGAAAAAAAGACTGCCTTAGGGTAGCTTTCTGCCTTACCATTGCTAAATTGTGCCCACAACCAGACCCTGCCCACCCAGCTGGGACTCCTTGCTGCCCCTCAGCCTCCCACAAGCTGGACCTGCCCCTCTGCAAGGTCCCTGGCACTGCTGAGGCCCTGTGGGACAGAAACAGCTTTTCCTATTTTTGACTGGAAGTGTCTGACCATAACTGCACTGCTCTCTCAGCTCTGTGTGTGTGAACATCACCCTTCCATCCCTCACACCACCACCTGTGTGATATGCTGAGGACTTTTTGATATTTACAGGCTTGACAAGCCCAGAACTGCCTGGACAAAGGTGGGTGAGCTGGTGGATTGGTGTGGCCAGTGAGACCTTTGGCACATCCACAGCTTATGGGCAGAGCACATCTTTCACTGAAACCTCTGCTGAAACAATGGTCAAAAATATTTGCTGCTGCTGCTGCTGACTCCCCTTGCACCTCCTCCCTTCAGATTCAGCATCAGGCACACACTAAGCTGAGCAATTTCACCCTGACAGGGGTTTTATCTTTGTTAATCCATTGGCTCAGGAAGACAGCACTCTATTCCTTACAAGCCATTGATGCTTTGAAGGGTTTTGCTGAGATAACTCTTTGGAAGGGCCTAAGGAAGAGCAATGTCTTGTAGCTGAGAAACTCCCACCACTGCAACAGTGACAGGAACAGGGAATTTTCCTTCCGTCACTTACCACGCAGCCAAAGGTGGCAAAAAATTAATAAAAAAATAAATAAACACTGGGGAAAAAAATAAACAGCATAGGGAAGAGAGCAGAAGCCTATGGACAATTTATGCCCTGCTGTGAGGGGGGACCTGCATTCCCTGTGCCCAAGAAGCCACGGAGCAAACACTGGACAGGGCAGGGGAGCACCTGCCTTAGGTGCTTTGGCTGGAACCCTTGTGACACAGTGGCAGTGGCAGGGACAGCAGGCAGAACAGCAGAAACCCTTCCTGCTCACCTTAATCCAGCCAGCAGCTTTAAAAAATTGTTCTCCCTAAATCACTCACACAAAAACCAAATTGGGTGTCTCTCCTGAAAAAAGATATTGTCTAAATAACATTTGTTCTCTGGCCGCAGATGCGCCCAGTGTAAAGCTGGTTTTAGAAAGTGCATCTTTTGAATGCTTGGATACAGAAAATGACAGGTGGCACTGAATTTCTTAAAGAAAAGAGAGTTTTCTTCCAGTGGTCTCACTTAGTAAAGGAGACACCAGTGAGGTGTAGACAGAACCCTGCAAAGTACTGCATTTGCTGAAAATGCACTTCTAGGCCAAACAGACCTACTTGTGCAGTTGAGTCAAAATTGGCAAAAGAAGATTCAGCCAAATTATAAAACCCCAAAAGGGTTAACCTACTTTATTCAGTGGTGTGCAACGAAGTTTCAGTTTTTAATTTTGAAATAATTTATTCCTAATATAAGACTAAGGTATTTTTCCAAAAATGTGACACAATATATCTAATGGAACATTCTCTCCCCTTGAAAACAATTCTATGCATTTTTAGGCCACTTTTGCTTTTATGTAATACAAGGTAGACCTGATTATTTCTCATTTTGTCAAAGAATCTCAAACCTTACCATTATTCAGCAGCTCTAACACCTCAAAGAATCATCTCACCCAGAGGCCAATAAGATATTCCCTATCCCAGTGTCACAGACCAGCACAGATTTTTCTTCCTAAAGCTCCCAGGCTGCTGATGCCACGAGGGCCAGGCAGGCAGGATGGGCAGTGTGGCAGGACCTGTGGTGGTGCAGCTGACAGAAATCCACACGGGAAGTGCTAAGCACATGTCCTTTGTTAAGGAAAGACCATGTCAGTGAGGTAGGAGAGATCCTGCCATAAACCATCCAGAGGAGAAACCTGTGTCCAGAAAGGGAACTCACAAGGTGAGGTTTAGCCTCCTGCCAACCCCTGCTCAGGCTGGGTGGAAGTGGAGCTCTGACCAAGGCATTGCTGACTGCACAGGGAAACCAGGATTTGCCCAGAACTGTGTGACAAATAAAACCAAACTCTGCAGATCCTCTCTTGGACAGGCATGAGTATTTCTTGGCCCTGGTGGTGTTCAGAGCCATCCCTAAGCCAGCTGAACTCAGGGGGAATTCCAGCTGTGCACAGAAGGAGGGTCAGTGCATCCACAGGATGGGGTGTGCATTTTGGTGGGGGAAGGCTGGCTGCCCTGCTGCTCCCACCGGGATGGAGGAGGCACTTCAGTGCTGGGATGAGTCTCAGAGGGGCAGTGTGAGGCTCCCAATTTGGCACAGGTAGTGCTGAGCCACCAGAGAGCATCAAGCAATAAGCAGTGTGTGACACTGCTGGTCCCCTGGGGCAGGGACAGGGGCAGGGACAGGCCAGAGGTGCAGCAGTGCCCAAACACTCCTGAGAGCAAGCACTGCCTCTTCTTACCATGCTTTTTGCTCTTGAAGAGGAAAAATCCAGTGAAAAAGAGGGAAAGGTTAGAAAGGATGGAGTTTGGAGGGTTTCAGTGATTATACATGGAAGCTCTCAACTTACTGCCGTTGGGAAGGAAAAGGAAAGAAGGCAATTATAACAAGCCCTTGGATGCTTGAGGGATGGAGCTGTACAGGCATCCCTAAGAACTCAACATCAGAGCAAGAGCAGATATGGAATACATACATCTGGGGCAAAACAGAAGAGACAGGGCAGGGATTTCTTTAAAGACACTCCATTCTTCCTCTGGTGGGCACTAAGCACCCAGAAAAAACTGCCTGTGTCAGAGCTATGCCCTGGCTTAATGTGCCAGCATTAAACTCCATCTGTTTAATCGATTCAATCCCATGGAAACACTTCTCCTGCAATTTAAGAGTGGCTTAATACATTCCTAATGAACTGGATCTGAGATAGACCTGACTAAAGTGGAAAACGAAGATCTGGATTAACCCAAATACTACAATTTTTTCACAGAGCCTTTTGCATTCTTTTACCCAGAATCATGTTAAAAACATAATTTATGTTAAAATGAAGAGAGAAGCCCTAAGATTACTCAACAGGAAAGGGAAGATAGAGCAGGGTCCTCGGTGCAAAAGCAATGAACCACTGCGAAGAGTAGAGCTCTGCCAGTACTGCCAGCAGCTCTTAATTGTGTTATCCTGTGGTTCCCAGCTGATGCAGGGACCAAAAGCAGCATGGGAGGAGAGGAGAAGCAGGATGAGCTGCCTGCGAAATGATGGTGTATATCTGACTTTCTATCAAATAAAAAGACTAAAAATGGAGACTACTTGTGCACAACTACACAGTTTCTGACGTCATTTTCAATTTTGAGAAGTCTGACCTAACCCCACATTATGCAACTGTTGAATCTTCCATGCTGGCAAAGTCTAATTTTCACACTCCTACATGCTAGGTACCTGATTTTTATTTTTATTTTTAAATATCAACACCCTACAAAATTTTTTTAAAACAGACATAGATGGTCATAATGGTTATGAAAGGTCCTAGCTTTACATCCATTGTTTCAAAGGAGTAAAAGCAAAAATACTCAAGATCCATTCTAAAAAAAACAGGCAATGGAGATAATAATGTAACAGTAACAGAAGAAATGAAAATTCAAGGGACAATTGCAGACAGATCCTATCTCCACCATGGGGATTATATATTCATCTGCAAAAAAGTATTCAATGCATGTTTCATCTATAACCCACCTTTCTTTTAAAGGTCACTTTAATAATCAAGGCGTGCCAAAAAAGAAAAAAGCCCAGAAATTCCAAGAAAAGCATGGCCATTTTATATCAGCCACTGCTGGGAAGCACTAACATGGTGCTTAACCAAGTTGTTGTCTGAATCAAGCAAATAATAATGTCACATAGGCAGAAGTACTTTCCTGAACTAATTCAGATCCCACGTAAACACTCTCAGAACATGATTTCTTCATGGAGAAAGAAGAGAAAGATGCTGAAGAAAGTCCTAGGGGAAAGAGCAAAGCCTGGGCTGGATTCTCCTCTCTGGTCCTTTTTACACCCCTCTCTGTGATGGAGTGAATTTCCTTCCCACTGAAGGCCAGGGCATGACCTTGCATTTCTCAAAACTCTCTTAGAGCTGCTGAACAATCAGTTCAAGAATAAAAGAGCATTTCTGCCTCTTGGATTGAGTGGTTGGTTTTTTTTTTTGTATAATCTAACTTGGTGACTAATTCCCACCCTCCTGCCAGAGAACACAGAAATCACAGGAAAGGATTTTGATTTCACGTGGCCATTGCCCTGCCAGCCTCCTGGGCAGAAATTTGCTTCTGAGCAACACCTTCCAGTAACCTTACAATACTTTTCAGATCAATGTCTCCTTCCTCACTGCTGCAGAAGTTCATAAAAAACAATCAAGTTGCACGCAGAGGGGCATTGAGTCCTGTACAAACCAGCAACATATCACTGTTAAAAATAAATATCTGGTCCCAGACTCAGGTGGGCATTTTTCAGAGATGCACATAATGATGGAACTGTGTGGGTTCAAAACTGAAGGCCAGAGAGAGGTGATGCTGCTAAGCAAGAGAAGCTTTCCTCACCGACTGGGTAAGACACATAACTTCAGGAGCTGAAACTCATTTCTGCCTTGTTGACTTTGTGCTGTATGGGTCCAGGCAAGCACATGCAACCTCTGTCAGAGGTTATCTGAAATCCACTGCATTTTTTTTTTTTTTGGTGAATCAGGCCTGATTGACATGGTCCCTAAAGATACTAATATCTGTGTGAAGTGATTCTCTTGACTGCAGCTCATCACAGGCACATTTTATAAACTGCAGGGGCTCCAGCTAATCTCTCTGCTCCACCAAGGAATAAAGTCAATGTTGCTAAGAGTGCTGATAGTCTGGACAAGAAAAAGTCTTCTTTTCTGTTTCTATGGTTGCAACAGCCCTTAAGAAAGATATAAATTTCCCTGCAACAACTAACTGCATATTCATTTTAAGGTAGATCTAGTTCCAGATTCCTGAGACAGAACCCTCTACCTGTTCCCAACCCCACAAAGCCAGAGCAGCAATATAGAAAGTTTCTACTCTCAACAGAATTCAGTGAGCAGCACGATTGGTTTGGTAAATAAACAAACAAAAAAAAAAAGAGAAACCCACCAAAAAAACCCCACAGCAAAATTTTCAGCCTCTATGTACAAAACCAATGCAAACAAGTGGAACATTCTAGTTATATTTTGTAAAACACACGTTTGGGATCAACAAAACATCAAACATCCAGACCCTAGATTACAAAAAAGATCTATTGCCATCTAATTGTCAACCCCAAGTTTAGACAGTCCTTGTCGGAAATCATGTAATTCATCTATCTTCCCATCTAGTACATCTAAAAAATTCTTTAATTCAGTTTTAAGGTTGGTCTGCCTATGTTTGTTCTCTTCGACTTCTGTCCTTAATGTTCTGACTTTCTCTTCAAGATCTTTGTTCTTTTTCTCAGCAGCCTTAAAGACAAAAGAGACAATAAGATGAATCACAGAGAAGAAGGATGAACAGCATTTCATAGATTAAAGCAACAAATGGCAGCTGGGCTGTGAGAGTCTGCATGAACTTCTGTAAACTGATTAACACAAGCACCTCTGAGAGCAACTGACATGAGCTCGTCTGATTAAAAGCCCACACAGGAAAGGACACAGATTAGCTGGAAAAGATGCTTTGCATCAGACTTTGTCATTTGGTTGATCTCTTCAAACTCAGCTGGATTTAAATCACGCACTGTGCATACATTTCTGCCATTGCTACAGTTGCAGAATTAGACACCGTGCCATCAATTACATACAGAATTATCTATGGTGGTTTAACCTTGAAAAAACAAACTTAGAAAATACTATCTGAGGAATAAAGTTGCTTTATTCAGCACTTTGGGATTTATTGGTATTTTTTAAAGTTCCGCTTTGCGTGATGGCTTATTTATTGATCGGATTTTACTTTGTTGATGAGACTGTGCAGATTTGTTCTCCTTTCATGTATCGATTTCCTGCATTCCCACCAGACCTGACTCGAGGAGGTGATGCCCAAAGTCCAGCTGCTGGCTGGGGCAGCAACATCTGCCCAACACCTGCCATGGCCTCGGGGAGCTCTCAGCACAAGTGGCTGTGCAGCTGCATCACCCAGAGCAGCAGAAACACAGAATGCCTGGAAGGATAGCCTAGAATTGCAGGAGATAGGTGCTACCTGATCCCAGGCAAACCAATTTCTGTGATGGAGCTATTTAATCACTCCTGTGCTGGGTATTTTGCATGTAATTAGCATTTTTTGTTTTTACAAACTGGAGCTCTTTTGCTTTGAAACACTGAAGTCTGGACAGAGAAATGCAAACAGCTATGAGAAAAACAGTAAAGGTACCAACTATTTTGAAATTAATTTCATTGCTAAACTGTACCTGTAATTGTTCAGATACAGATTCACATTCTGACATTAGCTCTGGTATAATTTCACCCTGCTTTCGGAGCTCTTCCAGTTCCTTTGAAAACATAAAAGAAAAAATATTAGTGCAAGCTTCAAATTAAAACATAATGAAAATTTGAAAAGATGAAATGTCTTTGCATATTTTATTGTATTCTGCACAGTATTTGCATGGAAAATAATCAAAATAATCAAAATAACCTGCCTGCATTCCGAAATTGTTAATTTTCTACAAGAATACTTTTTTTCACTGAATTTTTTACTTTGCATTTCTAAAACAGACAATGTAATCCAATCTCCAGCATAAATTCCCTTAATTACATTAATAAAATCTTAACCTAAACCATGTAGCTATGCAAAAGATGTATTAAATAACAGAGAAATTGGGAGGGCTGTAATGCTACAAGCAATTTATAGATGGTAGCAAAGAGCAAATTAGACAATTTCAATGATGTATGACAGTATAAAGAAAAAGGACCAGTGGCATTACCAGCTTCACATATAGAGACATCATTACAGAACACAGGTCTAACATGCTTTCCACCATGGTACAGCTCTGAAGGGTGTTAATGGAAAGAGCAACAGCAGGAATCCCTGTCTCTGTTGGAAATTCAGACAACTTGAAGAAAAGTGCAAGATCCTCCTCCAGAAGCTGCCCATGTAGGTGATGATCTCAAGAGAAAGCAGGGGTTTATCCCTGGGCCATCTGGATTTGTGCAAAGCATTTGACACACAAGATCCTTGTCTTGAAATCAAAGAGATGTGGATTTGGTGAAGGAACAAGTTGGTGGATAAGCATCTCCTACATGAGGAGGGCATGAGAGGACTTCATGTGGGTTTGAATTCCAGATCATGGAAGATTACTTGTGGGTAGTTTACAGCTAATCAAGAACCTGCTAATATATTGTATGAATTTTTAAAGCAGGTTAGTATATTTTCTGTGTAAATGGAAGACAGGCATGTAATATTCACAAGTCAATCAATTTTCTGGTTCATTTGGTAGCATAAAAACATGAAACTTGAGGAGAATGTTAGGAGAGAATAAGGGTTGTTATTCATGCTATTGCCACAGAAAGGTTGGGAAGACAGCATTGCATTGTCCTTTGAAATATAGGGCTGAAAAACATTATATTTATGACAGTGCATCAAAATCCATCTCCCTAAACTATTTCCTTGTGCCACCATAAAACCCCTTAACAGCACTGCTTTTAAGAGCACCAGCAGAGATGCTGTAATGGCACATGGCAAACTTTACTGCACCTGCTGACAGCTTTTTCTCTTCAGCCAGCACAGAGCATTTGGTCACTGTCAGAATGGAAAAAAAGAGCTTCCCATTATTTTCCCCACTGTTCAGAGATTCCAAGCCATCATCCTCCTTAGAAAAATTAACACCCTGTAATGTAAAATATGATAAACTGGGGTACTCTAGATGAATTTGAATTTCTCACTCTTGGCATTAGTCCTGAGATCAGAGGGAGACCATAAAACAGCAAAGATGGAAACGATGAGCCATCCAGAAAAAGAAACAGGACTTGTTACACAAATGCCAATTTATTTTGTAAATGATGTGTTTTTAAGGATGGTCTTGATGTCTATGGGAATTTTTGGCACAGGGAGTGTCAAATGAATCTGTTCTCAGCACACATCTCCCTGGCACTGGGCACCAAGTTTCAGCACTCTGGCTCTTCTACTAGAACAAGTGTTGTGTATGTACAAGTATACTTTTCTAACCCCTGCCAAGTTACAGTGCTCAGCCACAGCACAGAACACATCGTGAAACTCAGAGGGAGAAACTCCATCAAACTGCTGCTAAGGAGCTGTACATGGAAAACCCAGAAAGAGGCAACACCCCAAGACATCAGGCAGCTTCTGGTTGTAGGAGAGCCACTCCATAAATCTTCAACCCAAGAGAGGAGCAGACAGTCCCACTCAAAATGTGAAAATGCCATTTCCATGTTCAGGGCACTCACCAGCTCTTTGTCCTGAAGCTCTGTTTCCAGTTCCTGCAAACGTCTACTCAACTGTGCATTTCTTTCCTTCTCTTTATTTACTTCATTGCACTGTTCCTCCAGTTCTTCAATCTTTAAGAAATGTCAGACATTAGGTGAAATTTTTCAAATTTCTGAAAATCTGGGGCAGAACACAGCTGATGAAATGGACATGGGATCTGTTTTCTAAATCACAGCATTTGATTCACTGCAACCAAATTATCACTTCTTTCCTTCAAAAGAGCCAATTTACACATCCACTAGGAAGCCCTAGGTCTGTATTTATTCTCTCTTATAAGTACTCAGGAATGCAGAAAACACTGAGCTGCTAAAGTAAGTGGAACTGGGGATAAAATCTGCACATCACTTCTATGAAGCCAGCACAAGGCCACAAGGAATGGGTTTTCTTAACACAACAAGGAGAAGAAATCTCTTGGGGGCTGCTTATTATTCTAGCTGGTGTGTGAGGGACACAACATCAAAACTTTGGGGGGAGAACCAGTTCAGAGCAACATCTGCTGCTTTGTTCTCTCGCCCAGGGATGTGCTTTGCTCTCTGCACACCTCCTGCTGCCAGCTCTGGACTCAGCTCCCAGGAGATGCACTTCCCACAGGCCAATGGACCAGCTCATTAAAGTATGTACTTTAATTCTCAGCCTCGTGTAGCTTTGGGATTATAACTTCCCTCATTTGAAGGTAGAGCAGTATGCAAAAAATTCTGACCCAATTATCAAAGGAGAGGAACTTCCCAGGGCGCTGCAGTGGTGCAGTGTGAGCACTGAGCAAGGAACCTACTTGGGGGAAAAGGTCAGGAAACCTCCCTGTATAGAGGAAGAGAGCACATTATGCAGACAGCATTGCTGCACAGCCTGGCTGGTCACCAGCATGGTGGCTTTGAAGCTGCAGCAAGGTGGTGTTTTAATAATCTCTTCATCTCTAGGACAGCTACTGGGATGTGGCATGTGTTGATGAGAACAACTTTTCCCTGCAACAGTGTAGAAAAGGAAATAACTACCCTGCAAATTATGATATTTTCTTATAACATACTGTTCCAGTCTCTCACTTCTCCCCTGTCCACAACAGACTGGAAACAGGAACTCAAATAATGTAACAACTAATATTAATTTGTTCATGTAACGTCAGTTAATACAGCTCTGGTTTGATCTCTGCGTTACCACTGTGCACTCATTAAATAGCAGTGAATAAACAGTGAGTATCTCTCTCAGAAAAAGATTGTTCCACAAGGATTTTCAGAGCCAACAGACAGCCCAAACCACCTCCAGAGCTGAAATACTACTTGCAGCCTACTGACACACAAAAAGACATCAAATTCCTTCCCTCTTCAAAAGCAAACACAAAACAAAAAAATATATCCTCACCAGACTGATACAATCTGATCTCTACTTCACATGTCCCAGTGATCCATCTAAGCAAGCAGGAGAAGGATCCAGCTTTACCACAAACATTTAGGATGAATGGGGTGAAATCAGCCCTGCAAGCAGTGCTCATGGAACCCAGGATCCCCTGTGCCCACAGGCTGGTGCCATCCCTCTGTGGGGCTGCTGCAGACAGCACAGTATTATCTGAGAGATGCTACTAATGACCACTCTGAACTGAGACTTCACAAATTTAAACTTCTGAGTTGTTCTCTGCTGTAGCCATTGCTAGTCCTCCATCTTAGACAACAGAGAAATGTGCTCAGTAATGAAGAGGAAAAGGCATTTGCAGATGCCTCCTGGCAGGTTTCTGGATGAGTTGTGTCAGGTGCTAGTGCTGCAGGACTCAGCTCACAGTCCCCAGTGCTGAGGGAATAACTCACAGCCTCACTCCCCTGCACCCTGTTGGGATTTGCTGCTAATACTGAGTGATTCCCAGGCTGGGCTCCTGTGGATAACCAGGCCATAACCAAGTCTTCTGCTCATCCATATCTGGCAGTATTTAAGCAAACTTTGAAAGGAGATACACAATAGCAGCCCCACTTTTCAAACCTTTCTGGTTTCTCACCCCAGCCAGCAAGCCCTACTGACACTAAGTCTCCCAAATCCCAAGGCAGGGAACTTCACAGGATCCCTGCCTGCTGTGTGCAGAGGGAAGGAGCTGCCTTAGCTCCCCATCCACCTCCCTTCCAAAGGGCAAATCCATCTCCCAGCACACACAGCTAGAAAGCTGCAGGGATCCAAGGCAAAGAGCCGTGGTGAGAGCAGCTGAGTGGAGGGGCAGCTCTCCCTGGGTGTGCTCTGCTACCTTGCCCCTCAGCTGCTCGTTCTCCTCCTTGCAGGCTGAGAATTGCTTCTTCCAGTGCTCGATGCTGGCCGCCGACTCCTGCAGGGCTGTGGACAGCCGCGCGTTGCTCTCCCGCAGCGTCTGCAGCTCCGTCTCCCACTTCTTCACGTTGGATGAACTGAGAAAAACAGGGCACCATGAGCTGGTTTCACCTTCTGCTCTTGGGAGTTGTTATTTACCTGCCTGCAAAGCCCACCACAGTGTGCTCACCATTAATTTGTGGCAGTAAGAGGCAGAGCGCTCAGATGTGTGTAATTGCCTTTTGCCATTACCTGCCTGAGGAGAACAAAAGCCTTCATTTGTCTGTCTCTGCCAGAACAAAGGGCTCTACCACCTCCAGCAGCACTGACCTGGGTGTCTGGAGCAAAGCCCTGCTGGCAGAGCAGGCTGTAGGGTCCAGCTGGCCATGGGCACACAGGAGTGTCACCCCAGCAGTGCATGGCTCCTGTCACCTCCCGAGCAGGGTGGCTGCAGCACCAGGGCTGGGGACATGGCACCCTGCAGCAAAGCCACTCTGCACATCTGCAGATGGCACAGCAATCCCGAGTGGAAGATTTCAGGGGCTTGACATGATCTATATTTGAATTTATTTTAATGCTGAGTCTTAACTATAAAAGTGTTACATAATGCTGCAGAATTAAACTACTCATTCCCCAAAGCTTCGAGCTGCAGCACAGAGCACAAGATTAGAGGGTGAATGGGAGGAAACTCCCTGTGTACCACTTGCTGCCTGCCTGTGGAGGTGTCTTCAGCAAGAGGAATGAGCTAACGTTATGGTTTGAAACAGGTTAAGCCATTGAAATGTCAATTAAGAGAGATGTTGTACTTCAAACGTAATATATGCAACCTTGGAATTGCTCGCTGGATAACGCTGCTTACAGGGATGCTTTGTTTTTTAAATACCTTTCTAAGAGTAGCTTGATCTTGTTAGATTTTCCTTCCATTCACATGCACGAGGCAGAGAAGACAAGATCCCAATAGGGAATTATTCTATTTTAATGTTGTAACTTTGCATATTGCAACGCCTGTATTTTCACTACAGCTGCAAATTACTCTTCTCAGCATTTTCAAATTATTTATCAAAGCAAATAGCAAAAAATGTGATTTCAAGGGGCTCTGTCCACAATTTAGAAATATCCCCTAAGACGTCCAAGCAGTCTGATGAAATTACATTTCTCACTTCAACTTTTTATGGTTGAGTTCATTCCCTTTCATAATTTTAAATATCCATATCTATTTTCATCAAAGTAAGTGTAGCAAACTCAAAGAGGAAGAAAGATTGGCTTCACATGTTATCAGCAGCAATTGCTCCCCTATGGCTTTAATGTTATTTCTGTAGCTCTAAAACTTCACGAAAGAAGATGGTTATAATATTTGGCATCAGCAGAATAAAAGAGAGCTTACTTCTTCACAAACTAGATCAGGAATAAATAAAATGGCAAATATCTCTCACCTGGACACCAGGAGGTACTTGCTAAAATCTGGTCATTCATCCATTCTGCTTCACCATTTAATATTAATTACAATTTGAATAATTTCTGTTAATATCATTATCCATCAGATAATTACAGCACACTACTCCAATGCAGTTTAGGTACTATAGGAACTTCACCTTTGGGCTAGAGCAATTTTTAATTTATCATTCTCAGATTTGAGATGTGCCTCAGCAGGGCCACCATGTGATGCCTTCTCGTCGTCTGTGCCATTCACACTTGAAGCTCGAGTGGAGGAAGGTGTTTCACGTCCAGACTCCTGCAGCACAACACACAAACGAACACTGGGTGTCTCCTGCATCTCCTGCAAGACCACAACACCAATTTCTTTGTAATCTTGATCCCACACCACTTGGCTGAGACCTCGGCTCTGCTGGCAGAACAGTGGTAACACACACATACCCTTTTCATCTTGGCTGCAAAGCTGGTCTGTTCGAAAAGAATGAAAAAATTATAGTGATACACAAATGGAAGTTTCAAGTGTTCAAAACTTTTTTAAAGTTTTTTTCCCTGATAAGCCCTGATAAGTTTTCTACAGGTTGTTTGGTTTGTTTTGAGATAATGAAACAATACAGTATGCCTAGAAGCACACAAAGTACAAACAAACAAACAAACAAACATAATATTGCTCCTTCAAAGAGATATTATTCACACACTGCTTGGTGGTGACCACGAACAGAGAACAAACAAAGTGAACTACAAAGATCATTACCAAAGCTTTTACAAAATGAGTATCCAAAGTCAGTCAGATATTTGTGGGCCCCACAAAACAGGGTGGTTGCAAGACTAAAACCATTCAGCAACTTTTTCTCATCATTCATCTGAATTTCACTCTGATCAAAATCTGTTTGTCTTTCCTCCACACACTAACCCAGGCCAGGAACACCTGCTGAGCAGGGTTCCCTCTTTTCCAAAGCAATGCACATGAAAATACAGCCAACCATGTAGAGAGACTGGGGCAACACCCAATTTCCCCAGTTTGTAGGAAACCCAGATCTCTTGGTGGCATGAGGTGTGCTGCCTAGGAAAGTTTACTGTGCAGATATACAACACAAGCCTCTTCCAGCCCTCCCTACAGCACTGCCCCTGCTCCCACACCACAGCTTCCCACCACTCCAAGGGAACTCTGGACACAAAGTCAGGCTCTCCACTGGCAAACCAAAAGCCCACAGTAATGGTTGGACAGGTGACAAAAGGAAGGATCTCCATGAATCTCATTTACTGTCTGCTGAAGTGCTACACTGACTTACTTTCCAGCGACTCAAGCTATGTCTAACAGTACAAATCAAAGGATGCATAGCTTTCCCTGCTATTAAAAAAGTTTTAACAGCTCAAGGACTGCTGAAAAAAATTAGATTTAAATGAAAGTAAAGGGCATGGATGGATGAAAAATATTCCTCTGACAATGCTAATGTCCAGCAGCTGACAATTACCTTCAGCAATTTCCATTTTATATACTTTAAACTGGCTGCCAGAAGCTGGCAGAGTCCATTTGAAAATTTAACTTTAAATTATTTATCCTGTATGTGTACAGGTATTAAAGCTAAATTACAAACCTGTGAATGATTGCTTGAGGTCTCAATTTTCTCTTGAGATCTGTCTCTTGCTAGTTTGGCAGCTTCTTTTACTTCTTGGAACTTCTCTGCAAACTAGAAAAAGCATGAAAGATATTTATTAACATGATTTGTGATCTACTAAGCTATTAAGAAAGATTGCTATCTTTATATGGTATAGGTCTCCAAAAGTGAACAACTAATTTTATTAATTTAAGATTTTTGGCAAGAAAAAGCATTTTAATTCTTTGGCAGGATGGTTCTCCCCAAAGGAATGGGGGTGTTTCTAAAGGAGGGACATCTCTGTAACTCTGGCCAACCACAGTAAAAAACCCATGGAGGAAAAGGAGCTTTGGTGTCTCCTGGTTTGATTTGGTTCTGTTTATTTCTTCCCCCTTCTCTTTTTCACTTGGTGTTGACAGTGTATTAAAGACAAAAGTATTAAAGACAGATGTTTGGATAAAAACATTATCAATGTCTTCCACTCCTAAGAGCAGGTGAATTCAATTAAAGAATGCAAATAAGCTCATCTGCAGGAGGTAAGCAAGGGATTATCAAGACATAGGAAAAAGGAGAAGAAGGTAGATGTGAATGCATAATGGAGTCATATGGAAACACAGCTTTTCTGGTCTAATTTTCTTATTACTTTCAAAAATAAAGGTAGAAGACTTCAGATAAAGGTTTGAGTGCTTCCTGTAAGAGGTTTAAATAAAACTGGGGGAGGTGAGGGGAAGGAAAGCTAAAGATGGAAGGTTAACAATCCCAACCTCTGCGAGTTGCTGTAGGACATCTGCTCCAAAGCCAGCCTGGCACTTTTGAAATACAAGTATCATCACAGCCAGTCATGGTTGCAAGGCTTCAAACACTTTACACAGTGTTTAAAATTTTAGAAGGAGGATTATAAAGATGGGGGAAAAAAGGTATAATACATAGTTTATTTTTAAAATTAAGATGTAAGCACTATAAGAATGGGTAACTATCTTTTGTCTAAAGCTGCTTGGTCTTGCTTGCCTGTGTTTTGAGAAACTTGAAATGCTAGAAAGGCAACACATTTTAAAAGTAAAAATATAAACAAATGTGTTTTATTGCAGTTTGTGAACAAAAGGGATTGCCACTATACCCTTGGATAATTCAGAACACTTATGAAAAAAATGTAAATATAAGTATGGAAAAACCCATCCAGTTTTACTGTTGAGGAATAGGAAGAATCATTATTCACTTAGTAATCTTGCCTTCTAACTTTAGACTTACATCAGGTATTTATCACGCTGTCTCTCAGTAAAATGCTGGGACTGTAAAGAATCATTAAACAAACCTCCATTTGGTCTAAAAGAAATCTGGATTTACATGGGGAGGCACCCGTGTTTTGTACAACACAAATGGTGATTTCCAACAAACACACCCCCAGCACGGTTAAACCCCAGGGACAAGCACATCCTAGGAGGTGAGGGACATCTTGGGTGTCCCCTACGAGCTGTGGCAGTGCCTGTGAGTGAGGATGGAGCTCTGGGCTCCAGCTGTTCCCTGCACAGCAGCTGACATTGCACATGCAGACCGTGTGCCCTTGGATGGCAGCAGTTGCCATCTGATGGCATTGCAGTCACTGCACGCACAAATGACTTGATTACCTCTGTAGCACTCCACAGATCGTTAAGAACAACCACATTACATTTGTGCCTTTAGTGATTTACCTCTAACTTTACACAAAGCCTATCTCCTGCTGTGGCAGAGCAGCTATAACCAGCTGATTATTTCTAAAATATTGTATCAATAGTAAGTTCTACATTTGTGTTTCTTGTGGATAGTATGAGGCTGTTTTGAGTCTGTCTTTTATAACAAATCTCTCTCTTTTACAATAAATCTCTTCATCTTATGTATGAAAAATTTATGAGGGTTCTTTGAGGACGATACGAAATATGAACAGACAAAAAGAATCGGAAGTGATCTATCAAATTTTATTTTGCAGCTATCTTCATAAAGCACACAGGAGACTGCTGTGAAAAATTATGTGTGCTGAGAAGAAAAGGACATTTTCCCACATTTCCATAATAAAAAATTGTATATGATTGAGCAACGCTAATCTTCAATACCAACCCAATAATGACCTCATTGCATAACAGATTTCAGTCATGTCTCTAGTTCACCAACACATGTATTTAAACATATTTGCATTTAGAAACCGATTGCTGTTCTGGGTGGGGCAGTGCCAGCCCAGCTCTGCAGCACCACAACACTCACTGTACAGGAGCAAAGCAGATTCTGGAGCCACCCAGAGCCCAAGGCTGTCTGAGAGTGTGGCACAGCCACAGGGCCAAAGCACTGGGAGAAATCACAGCTGATTTCTCTCTAGTGACCAACTGCTTCTGCCCCAAACACAAATAATTCACAAATAACTGGTACCACAAAATTATGCCCCATGTCCAAGGTCTAAGTTGACTTTGAGACATCAAACAATTACAACAAAAGGGAGTGCTTTTTAAATGTGAAATTCCTAATGAAAAAGCAAAATAATCATCTGTTCAGTAAAGGAAAACTTGGTAAGTGTGGTCTCAAGGGGCAATGAAAATCTAAAGATCCAAAACCAACTTAAAAAATTCATAATGCTCTCCTTATCTCTGTGCTTGCCCTCTGGCAAAGTTCCCCAACATCAGCAAAAAAAACCCCACTGGAGCAGGATGCCAACTGAATACCACCCCAATAATCCATCATGGATTATAGGATATGTGTTCCCACACCCCAGGAAGCTGTGAGACTAAGCTGCAATACAAGGAAGATTTGCTGCTCCCAACACTTGTGAAGCCTCTTGGTCAGGCAGCTGCAGCACTGCTTGAAGAGTCTTGGCCAGTGAAATTTAATGGGGACTCGAGGATGCTACTGTGCATTGCACAAATTATTTAAAGGCTGTTCAAATCTGCAGTCATTTTGTCACCAGGAGAAATATATATATATTCAAATAGACCTCCTTTGCATTTTATACATTAAAAAGCATGATTTTGTTCGCATAAATTTTAAGCTCCTGGTCTGGCATTATATTTTATGTCTCCTGCTGACAAATTGTGCCAGTATCGGCTGGAACAGCTGCTCCCACCCAAAGCAGGCTCATAAATATTTCATCTCCCTCTCGGTTTGCAGGAGGCTGGGTGATGTGAGGCCCTGGGGGAACACCGCTGTGCTGTGACCCACAACACACACATGTGCTTTCCCTGCTTCTCCCGGGATGAGCCCTCAGCACGGGGCACATGGGCACCCAACAGGACTGTTTGCCCCAGAGAGTGGCAGTAATCTGCTGTCCCAGCCAGGGTGTGCCCAGCTCTGATGGCAGTGTGTGTTGTGCTGTGTGCTGGGCAGGCTCTGCCCTGAGCCTGCTGCCCTGCAAAGCAGTGTCTGGCACACACACGATGTGCAAGAGTGCAGAGAAATCAAGCCCAGCGCTTCCCAGGGGCCACGGGCAGCTGCTTTATGATGTGCAAAGTCTGGCTTTCCTGGGTTTCTCACCTGCATAAAGCTTTGTCCCTATGCCCTTGACTACCTGCAGCTCCTCACACAGCACTGCTGCCTCAAAGCCTCCTGAGCGACAGCAGAGATCTTCCTTCACCACTTGGTGTGCAAAATGCAGCCCTACCTTTGCAGCAGCAGCAGCCCTGCCTTCCCACACCCACTGCCAGCTTCCTGGGATTCCTGCTTCAGTCTGGCTGCAGCAATGCTTGAGCAATGCCTTTGTGAGGCACAGGGGAGGAACGGGGAGAGGAGGGTCAGCTAGTGCTGCAGAAGGGAAAAAGGACCCTGAGTAGGACATCCACTTGGAGCCCTGGGATTCTCCCAATCAATGGGAATGGTAATTAGGTTACTGGGTCACGGAATGCAGTTTTCATTAATGGCTCATGTTTAATTTGAACTGCTTCTCCCTATAGGTATGGATTAATGCTTTAAGTATCTCAAGAGAAGAAAGGCATTAGAACGAGGCAATATCTTTTATTAGGCCAAGCAATATACTTCAAAATGCAGGCATTTTTAGGCGTGCTAACCTCTTCTCCTGCCTCATTATTATCTGTTGTTTTCAGCGGATATTTTTCACCTTTATTTATTTATATTTATTTTAAGCCAGAGCTATTGATCTCTGGTTTAGTGGAGTTTTAGTGTGTCCTTCCAATTCCTGACTAAGCACTTCAATTATTTCCCGTAAAATAGGCAAGCTTTAATTTATATCTTTTATAAGAGTATAATGATATTAATATAAAATGAAACTTGATTTTACTATTCCCAATACACTTATATAGCTGTAATCTCACTCTCAACTCTGATCTTTCTTACTAATGGCTCAATAATTAAACTGAGAAGCACAGACAATAAAGGAGTATCTTTGTCCCATTGCTATGCATGGTGGTAATAAACCAGGTTTTCTCTACATTTTTCAGCTAGATAACTGTCAGAGTTTTGGGTTTTTTTCTTTTTTAAAAAATCATCTCAAGCTATTTTCAGAAGTACATCCCTTAAGCTTCCTCTCAATATTCTGACCAGAAAAAAGTCTTTCTGCTGATTTGGAAAGCTTTCCATGCAAGTAGAAGGTTGCATTTTGGGCAGTGGGCTCTTCAGCAGATCATGCAGTGCAAACAAATGTGCAAAACGACCTGGAAAGGAACACAGCTGGTGCTGGTGCCCCTGTGCCCACACGTGTTATTCAGAGTGGCTCTGAACACTGGTGAGCTGCTTTCTGATAGCAGCAGCACATTTCTCCTCAGTATGTATTTGAACAGGTTTGCAGAACATGGTAAAATTTCTCTGATTGGGATGCAAGGCCATCCAAATGTGCCTCCTGCCTTATCACAGTGTACCCAGTGCCTTATAACATTATTTACCTCTCTCTGCTGAGCCAGGCTCAGCACCAGCTGCTCCACGTGGCACAGGGTGCATGTTCAGCCCCAGCCTGCACTGAGGCACCACGGGGCCATGTCATGCTGCAAGGTATAACTTCAGTAACCCAGGATTAAAAATCCTGCAGTGGTGCTAATTCTCTCATTAGGTGTTCAAAGGTTGCACTGGATCATGCTTATCTGTTACTCAAAACAAATTATTCCCCCAGGTCCACTTTAATCCTCCCCTAGTCTCACACATCTTATTAGCTGCTATGAACACCTCTTTGCCTCAGAAGTGAAGAATATGGAGAGGTGAAATGAGCAGTCCTGGACACCTGGGTAAGCATCATAAAACACAACCACCTCCAGCAACACATTTTTAAACAAGTTTTGCACACGATGACCTTATCATCCCTGAAGAACAGATTAATGCCATGGCACCTTTCTGGGCATCCCCAGTCCAAAACCAATTTAACACAAGAAAAGTAAAATAACTTTAACCTTTAAAAAGCACTTGCAAAAATGCAATTCTCTAGAAACGGTGAAAACTTAGTAAGACAGACTTACTAAAATAAATTCCTGTAACAACTCGCTTTGTAGGGAAGTCCTTCTGGTGCACTGCTGTCTCTGCCTTTGCTGCTTTAGACATCACAAGAAACACCTTGCTCTCCTGATCCTTTCCTTATTAAAGCACAGGAGAGCACAGCAACATGAGAGGCTGTGCCATGCCCAAGGACACTGTGTTGAGGTCACTTATGGAGCCCAGTGCCAAGCAGCCAATGCTTCAGGAGTCAAGTATGTGTTAGATAAGTAGGGCTTTTCACTACGTGAACAAACACCTCAGCTGCTTGATAAGCACTTGTCAGGACCACTACTCCAATGACAGAGGAGGATTTTCAGGTGCTGCTTACTCAGAACAAGAGGCTGCTCTAGACTTTACAAGCCTGCCAGTGTACCCAGTCCCTGCTCCAGGAAGTGTTTCATTAACACCAAACCCATGGTGAGGGGTTTGGTATTGAAGCAGAGGCAGTTTTGTCAGCCAGCCTGGCACCAGCCCTCCCTGGCTACTCACCCCCTGCCACCAGCAGCACTCCCTGCACACACAGACAGTGGGAGACGCCAGGGACAAGCAACTTGCACTACTGAAGCAGAAACACACAGGTTGGATATATACAATTTTGCATTAACAAGAAGTAAGGCAGCCTTTGCAGAAATCCAGTGAGCCCTGTTACCTTTGTCAGCTGCTGCTCAGAGGGGAAGCCCAGCCCAAACACGGTGTTGGCTCTGCTGTCTGCCCACTGCCCGAACTTCTGCGACGTTTTGGTGAAGGTCATGTTGGGGGTGATGGTGCTGTTTATGATCACCTGGCCACAGGCAGAGAAAAAAAGAATTAAAATGTGGGAGTCACATCGGAAGTGCATATCCTAGCAACGGTATCATCCAAAGCAATTAGCAGGCTAAATTGGGAAATTGCTGTGTTCAGAAGATTTTTTTCCTCCCCCCAAAACAAAACAGTTTTTATCTTGTCTTAGTTCTTGCAGGAGTTCTGATGCTTTGTCTTGTTTTCCAAAGCCCCATCACAGCCCTGCAGTTAAACACGGCTGCAGGAACTGCTGAACCCAAAGCCACAGCCTGGGCAGGAGCTACAAAACTACCCTGGCAGAAATGCACATGCAAAATCCTCTTTTTTTGCATGAGGAAGCCATACAGCTACTCCTGCTGCCTCAACAGGCACCTGCCTGAGGCTCTAAGCAGGGCATCCACCAGCAACACCTGAACTCAGGGCTTAAGGGCAGAGAGGTGTTTCTGCATTTTTCCATTTGTCCTCAGGATTCCACAAGCAGGATGCCAGAGACATATTGGAAGTTAAAAAAAAAAAACCAAACCAGACAACAAAAAACAAGACAAGGAGAAGCTGATAGCTTAATAGTGAGTTTAACTTGGGAGGGTGGTGAAGTGCATCACCAGCAATGCACACACAGTATCAAATTTGGGCCTGGGAACAAATATTTTGCCTCTTTACACGTTACCTAATATCTGCTTCATCACCAGCAACCTTGAAAGCAACAGTGGTTCTTGTGATTAAAGAAATAGCCAACAAGAGGAAGGCTGGTGGGTGAAGTCTCTAAGGAACTTAGTGGAACAAATATAAAATGTAATCTTGCCAAAAGGAGTGAAGATATATGTCAGTTCATTATCAAAAATCTAAACTTTATTTTGAAGATACTTCATTATATGAGTCTAGTGACTTCTTCCCCTGGAAATTAATTCATGTACAATGTTCTTTCTGCTAGCAGAATAAGAGCTTTCTTTAGTAATGCGTACCATCATTTCCAAAATGCAAATTATGCAGTAATTAAGCCCAATCTGTGGGACAGTTTAATTAACATGATCAGGAAGTATCCTGGCAACATCATTTAGTATGTATTCCAAGCAGTTTTTTCCTAAGCTATCATTTACATTTAGCAAAAAGTGTTAAATTAAATTTACAAGAGGAAGATCCTTACTTGCTTCCATCCCCTCCCTGACTTCAGACCTCTGTGCTGATTGAGGTCTTTGAGGTCAAATGAAGCTTTCATTTGCTTTCTTAAAAATTACTTAATTTATCTCCCTCTTTTTGCATCATTCACTTGTGTTCTCCTCCAGTGACGTAATGCAATAGAAACAACCAACAAAAAATCTAAGTGTGATTTCAGATATGTAAATTAAAATAAAATCAGAGCTTTTATGTAGGGGTTTGACAATGCAAAGGGACTGTGATAATACCAGGATTGAATGATACAGAGAGTCAAAAGAACAGGAGGAAAAGCCACCACAAACCCCCAAAATCAGGGTGCTTTCCAGAAACTTTAAAGAAAGTGCTATATATATATATTTATTTTTTAAAAATCTTACATCAGATGAACCACTTACAAATGTTTCGTTTCTCAAGTGACAGAATTTATTTTAAAAACTATGAAATTCCCAGACATTTCAAGTCATAAAAAGTATTATTTCAGTCCTGCTGTGCCTATCAACTTAGACATCTGGGAGAAAAAATATAATAAAACGACCAGTTTGATTGAAAAGCAAAAGTTTCACTCACTGATAGCTGACCCTGAGAAGAATAAAATTCGTCCATACCTCCTACAATAATCATTGAGAAAATACAACCATATTAAAAAACCCACACTAAAGTTATCTGTTACAACACAGTTCAATATTATCAGATGTGATAAAAGGAATAATGAAGGCTGCAAACTGCAAACCAAGGAACACCTTATTGAGCAATGAAATGCACTGCACTAGCTGAGCACCTTAGAAGTTAATTTTTTTCTATGACCAGTGCAGAATCCAAGGAAAGGCTGTGGTGAGCACACACCTCCCAGAAACTGACAGTTCATCTGTTAAATTTTTAATAAGCTGCAATTAGTGAAACTGCCTGGAAG
Organism: Entomyzon cyanotis; assembly: GCA_024500445.1. Classification (NCBI taxonomy): domain Eukaryota; kingdom Metazoa; phylum Chordata; class Aves; order Passeriformes; family Meliphagidae; genus Entomyzon; species Entomyzon cyanotis. The sequence goes on from JAKEPQ010001010.1 coordinate 10,862,120, forward strand.
CTGGCTCTACCTTTCTTTCCCTTTAAATCCTCCTGTGTCAGTCAGGCACTCCAGAAACACTGCATTCCTACAGAGAAGTGAAAACCTAAGTAGAAGCTTAGGAGATTAAATCAGAGCCCATGTTTGAGTTCACAGGAGGTGGATGCTGCAGGTTCCTTGCACTCATCCACCTGCTCTTCCTGCCCATCCTCACCCCACCTGCCTGAAATTCACCTCCCCACAAAGCTGGCCCTCATTTCAGAGCAGGGACACCACACTGCCACGGGAACAATCACACTGGGTGTGTTTGGGAGGAAGAAAGGGTGCTATGATTTCAAAGAACAATAACAGCTGAGGCTCGCAGGGGTTCCTGCCAGGTAGCCCAGCTTATCCCCACTCCCAAGGCTGGCTCACCCTGGGCTACATGAGACCAGGAGCAGAGTGACCACCAGCATTTGTGACCACCACAACAGGAAAGGCCAAATGAACTGGCAAAATATTCTTTTTTTTTGTTTGTGAAAGTATGAACCAGAATTTTGAAATTTCAAAAGAAGGAGAGAAGGAAAAGGGCACTATTTTGCTGCAGGCAGGATGAGCCCCCAGACTCTTTTCCATCCCTACCTGCAATCCAGTATTATAATTCCGTAAGAAAAGGCCACTCATCAATTCAAATGAGCCCTTATGAAATACTTTGCATTTGGTCCTCATTTGTATAATACACACACAGTGCAATTCCAGCTGCATCATAAAATGGAATAAACTTGTGGGCTTTCATACAAGATAATGGATTCAGAAGACAAACTGCTCTCTAATCAAATGCAATCAATCCCTGAAGTGGTTAAAGAAGTCTCCCTAAAGACAAAGGCAAAGAGAAGCACAATATAATAAGCACCTTACAGAATAATAAACCCATTCATCACGCTCAGTTGCCTACATGTGGTTAAAAAAATCCCTGCCTTTGCACTCACCTACATGCAAATGTATCAGATGGCAAACATTCCTGAGACACCTGCATGAGCCAAACAAGATCTCACACTAATTTCACTTCCTTTGGGAGAAAATCAAACCCGAGAGATCTACATTTTCATCTGCAGATGACACAGAAGTACGTTCACAGCACCAGGTAGCGCTCCATCACCCAAAATGACTGCAGACATTTAGGAACACACTGGCCACGTTCATCAGATAAAAGCGAATGCAAATAGGCTGGTGTAGAGCACAACATTCATCGGCTGAAACACACCCAAGCTGCTGCCTTCCCACGGAGAGAAACTGCCAAATAAATCAAGAAGGAAGAGGTCACAAGACGACCTGAGTGCGTAGAAGGAGAAAAACGCATTGGCAGCTCCTGCTGCTCATAAGAGATGAGCAGAGCCCACCAATGCAGCTGTGCTGCTCTGCGGGGCACACCTGGGGTGTTTGAAGGGCTCCCCTCTGCACATCCCACACCTCAGCAATGGGAAGGGAAAATCCCATACAAAAGGCTCCTGGAAATGCATTTCGCAGTGCTGTCTCAGCCACAGAAGGAGAACAGGCTCGCTGGCAGCTGGAGCAGCACTCGGGGTTGCCAGCCTGGCTCCCTCTGCACAACCCGATCCCAGCAGGCTCACCGGAGGGGAGAGCAGAGAGGAGAGGAGCTCAGCTCCCAGCGAGGAGAGCAGAGACTGCCCAGGGCACTTGGCACAGCCCCGAGAGGAGGAGAATGATGAACCTGCCGGGACACTCACCAAAGGGGTGAGGAGCTGAGTCTGCCAGCCCTGCCACCAGCTTCTCTACCTAGGAAAAGACTGAAATAACAGCTGTGAAATAGCTAATAAATGTATTGGCCAATATATCTTGGAACTGTGTCAAATTAAATCAGAAAAAGGCACCTTATTCTAGGACAAGAGTGCCAGAATAGGAATTATTCTGAAATTTCCCCTTTAAATACACATCACCTGTTACTCTGAAGTAACCACACCTCCAGAAAAGCCCCAAGGCTCCAAGCCATAGGATCTACTCCTTAACACTATATTAAAACCTCCCCATTTCATTTTCACACCTCTGAATACGTGCTTCCAGTTTGCAGCCCTTGTGAAATTTAATTTCCTCAACCCACCAGGCTGCTAATCTTCAGTAAAGATGTATCCCAGCCTAAAAGCAGGATTGAAGAAGGAAAGAAGCTGTTAATCCTCTGGCCATAGCTATCACAGGCTCAGCAGGTTCTTCCAGCTCACCAAGTCAACATGAATCAGGAGGGCTTGTGACACAGGACGTGAAGATGAGGAGTCAGAGGTGGATTTACAGAGAAATTCTTCCTTCATCCCAAATATTCAGCAGCACTTTTGTGGAATTAGCCCACCTACATTTCCCTGATCTCTGTTATCCTTTGCACTATCTACCATCCTTCCTACCTCTGCTTCCAGACAGGATGTAACATCTTTTTACCAGGATGTCACTGGTGATAAACTGCTCATCTCACTTCCAGTCCTAGAAAGCCAGTGTACACACACACACACACACACACACAGAGAGAGTTAATTGAGACAGTGGTAATAAAGGGGAAAAAGAGAGTCCCTCGCTGAGACCACCAAACTGAGTAAAGCCAGGGAAGCACAAAGACACACAAACCTGAAAATAGCAACGACACTTGTTCTGCTTTGCTTTATCTGCTCACGTCCATGGTACTTTCCCTGGGACAGGCAGAGGGTGTGGAATAACCAGCTTGGGAGCACTGTGAGTGTACATTAAGGAGAGCTCTGGGTTTCTCCCCTTTGCTCTCCCTCCTGCTCCACTGCACCGCTGCTGCAGGATGCAGGGCTGAGCACAGGGTGGGCAGCAGCTGGCAGGAGCCACCAGCAGCCCCTTGCTCTGGTCACCCTCCATTTACCCCTGCAGCACGGCGAGCCTGGCCTGCTGCTGCTCTTCAAGAATTTCTGTTCTGCACAGTTAACCAGGACAGCAGCTATTTCACCCATCACTGGGCTCCAAAAGCTCCCATAGCTACCCCAGGTATTTCTGTGGGAGGTGGGAGTGAAGCAGAACCGTGGTGGTTCCTGCAAAAAGGGAGATGCCAGGACATCTTACAAGCCTCGGAGGATTTGCTGCAACCCTTGGCATTCACCTCCCAACCTGAGCTCCCTCTGCAGACAGGAGACTCTCCCTTTAGGGATAAAGTCTCTCACGTGCTGCTGCTGCTTGTTTTATGGGGAAAAGGGCCATTTCCACAGTTGCACATGGTGCTTTTTTTCTCCTAAATTGCCTTGCATCCCCAGGATAATTCCATGAATTATGAAGTTCGTTTTTAACCCCAAAAGCTAACAAATCAAAAAAATGCCATACAATTCTTGTCCTCCTTCATAAAGAGATGTAAAAATAGCCCCCCCTAATAACTGTTTTTCCTCTGATAAAATACCTGTGTTGTAAAGCCCTCACTAAGAACCTGTCTAAATGCAACAAAAGTGGGTTCATGATTATGTGAATTCTATTAAGTAAATCTCCTGCTACACCTACTTCATTGCTCTCTTTTTCTTCCCAAGGTAATTAACATCTCTGCAGAGTTGGATTCCCACCTCCTCCACCCAGTCCAAATCTCTAAAATCTCCTATTTTTGCTTTGACATCTGACTAGAATTTTTTTCCTTTTAGGCACAGCACACACATCCACCCACCCACACAATTCAAAGCACCAGCAGCTGTTTCATGAAGGAAATCTACAGCGAGGGTTTTCAAACCCCCTGGAACAAATTGTTACCCAGGAATTTCATGCAACAATTTACAAAATATATAAAGCAAGATCCTTGTGTATTATTTTCACATGAGATGTAAGATTCCTAACTTATCGCAGAAAGGGAGAAAAATACAGTGGAGACACTTTGGTTTTTCCTAGTGACTAATATTGGGGTGAGGTAGAAGGCTGCTTTAACTACAATTAGAAACAATTATAAAACTTCCCATAGACACATCACATTTACACTTTGGGAGATTTAACAAAAGCATATAGGCTTTGTGTAGAGTATAACCACATCCCTAAGTTAATCATTTAAGCACTGATAATTTTCTGCATTCTTCAAGCTTGTAACAAGAGCCTCACTAAAGCCTGAAGGTCCCTTTTGAAAGTCAGGAATGGCACAACCATGCAGCATCATTAAAGACTCCTCTGCTCTGTAATAACCTACACACCCTGGGAGTGGTCAGCAACAGAAAGGCTTAGATCCTCTCCAAAATCTGGAGAAACTGTCCCTTGGCATGAGCAGCGGCCATGAAGGACAGGTACATTATTTTTTGGAGGTAACAGGATGTCCAGGTTTCTTTACAATGACACCACATGGTTTCACTAACCTCTCTGGCACATTCAGGTGCTCCTGAATCACACTCAAGTCTGGTGATCAGAAACCACTCTGTGTGGGACAGTTACTGAAACACTTGTTTTGACAGAGCTTTTCTGAGTACTTTTACTGAGGGGTTTTAAAAAGGAAAAATCTACCCAGACCAAAGTTTCCCCACTTGCTGGTAAGTAGTGCAGCAAGAAATCCTTAGCGTGGATTTTTATCTTTTCTTTTTAGTGAGTAACAAATTGCATTTCTGGAAAGGTTTTTGCAATCTCCTGGATTCAGCTGTGTGTGGTCTTTCCAGAGCCAGTGACACACACACAAAACACACATACAAGCAGAAAAATGAGCCAGATAGGAACAAACAGTGGCAGATGTGCTTCTGCTCTTCTGTCAAGGATACAGCTGTTGACAGCACTCTGGTATGTTGTCTCCTAAGCTCACTAACCAGCTTCTGAAGGATTTACTTCCAGAAATAATCCAGGAAATGAACAGAGGATTTTTCACATTTCAAAGTTAATAACTTGGAAAGAGATTAATATAGAAACATTTAAGTGACATGAGTTCTACAGCTCTAGACTTCAATTTTTTTCTACACCAGAACACAACCTCAGCAGATGATCGTGATTTCTGGTTGATTCAATCTCAAGTCACCAAATTTCCTGGCGTTTACTCTGCTACCTTTCTCAGCTTTTGACAAGCTCTCTTTTTCACCTGGAGTCCTAGGTCTTTTTTCGTGCAAACATTTTTAACTTTTCCTCCTATTCTTGGCTCATCTCTACCAGTATTAGCAGTCCTGAAATTCCTATTGCAGCTAAGCCCTAACCATTTTTTTTTCATCCTCTGAATACTCAAAGACCTGTTCACACAAGTGCACCCCACATAACCAGCTCTACCTATCTAAACCTGTCTCAACTGTTGACAATTCTCCTGCAGACACAACTCCAGGCAATGTACTATTCTCCCAATTATTAAATCCTGCACCTCCCCTCAGCCTGAATTCCTGAATACCTGATACCACCTTAAGCAAATAAAGGATGATGCAAGAGAGTAGTCTCATCCGTGGCTGACAGCTCTGCTTCTCCTTTATGCTGTGTTTCTCACTCACCAAATTCCAAAGAAAATGTTCTCAGGATATTTGAACATTTAGAGAAACCAAAACTCAAGCAGCTTTAATCAAGCCTACTACACCCCTAGCACAGACACCACAAATATTTTAAGATCATCAGAGACTGCTGGTTTCCTTAATTTGATTCACTCTTATTTCAAAGATGTCTTTGAGAGGAATAGGAAGTCCTGGTCTATGGAGCAGAAAGATCCAGCACACACCTCAGTGTGCTCACCCCAGCTACTGATCCTGGTGTTAAAATGTCCATTTCCTTTTCTGTTTGAGTCTGTCCTGCTTCAGCTTCCCCCAACCCCACCATTCACATTTCTCTTTGATCCTCCACAGGATCCCTCTGGAGCATCACACTTGGGGCACACCCTGCACCTTTGAGTACCTGACCCATGCAGACCCTCCAGCCTGGAAGTTGCACCATGACAACTCTAACACTTTTAAATGAAATCAGAAAATAGCTCTTAAAAATATTAATTATTTTCTGTAAGTTGTTTCACTGTCTGAATGAAAGACAGGTTTCAGCTTAGGTTGGGCTGGTGGGCTTTGACTCAGGCCAGGACAGATGTTCTGCTCTCAATCTGATATCCTGCAAAATGAAGGAGAACTCCACAAAAGGAGCAGCTGCATCTCAGGGAGCAGCTCAATCCAGTTTCATCAGTTACAGCAACAAGACCAAAAGGCACCACAAAAAGCAGCTTGAGACTCCTCCAGCATCTTTTACAAAGCCTTTTGTTTAGCACTACTGGTTTAGAACATGTCTCCAGCAGATGAGCATCATTCTCCAGCTGAGCCATCTGAACCAGGAAAAGTCCAAAACTCATCTGATGAGACTGATGAAATGACACCAAATTATTTCAAAGGCTTTAGTATGGATTAACAGCATATACACACTGATACTACTGTAGCTGTTCTGCTCAACAGTATTTATCTATTCCATTCTTATATATTCTGTTATCTATTTGGGGTGGTCCTGTGCAGAGCCAAGAGTTGAAACCAATGAGCCTTGTGGGTCCTTTGTAACACAGGATATTTTATGATTCTGTGACTACATAATGCATATAGGAAATCATAAACCCACAACTAATGTTTTTACTTAATAGTCATCTCAGCAGCATAAAAGCAATGAGATGTTTATTGTAACATGCACACAGACTATGCATGCTGGAAGACAGGACTATGCATTAAAATTATATTTTATACCATATTTTGTATTCCAAAAGACATAGCACAATTTTTATATGGGCCATTAATTAGTTCCATTTGTTGACTCTGGTATCATCTGCAGTGCTAACAGTCATGTTGAAATTAGCCCCAGTAGCTCATGGAATACCTAACATACTATGATAAAGAGGGAATGAAGCCCATCAAATGTGCTTAAATTTCTGTATTCCAGCAATCAGCCAGACCAGTATTGGAAATCTTCTTTTATAACATACGAAGGTTTCTTTTGTGGACAGCTATGGACAAGAAGGCAGAAATAGTGGATCAGTGAAATCAGACCTTCAGAGGTCAAAACCTGGGCTCCTTTGCACTGGTTCACCCTAATGCAGTGTCACCCTTAAGCTGGATGTGTCTTCTGGGCATGGTGTCACACACTGCCTTTTGAGGAAAGGTCATCAGAGTGTCACATGCTGCCTTTAGATGAAAGGTCCTTTCCATGCTGGTTCTCAGTGTCAGATATTTAAGTAATACTGAGCTCACACTCCTCCCCCCTCCACATTTTATGGCTGGTACACTTTCTGGGACCACCAGAAAAGATTTCCCACCCAGCCTGGAGGAATCTGCATGGAGGGCAAAAACAGCATGGCAGAAGAAATTTTAGAAAAAAAAACAACCCGGTCTCAGTTGCCCATTGATGAAAAAAAGCTTTGAAAAGATGGAATAAAAAATATTTTCTTTTAATTTAATCAGCTTTTACTAGCCATGACTCTCTGGAAATCACAGTCCTGCCAGTGCTGCAGTCAGCAAAATAATCTTCAGGGTGAGGAGTAGGGATTCTTGGCATTTGGGCAGGCAAAGGGCAGCTGGCTGGGACCAGCAGCACCTCACTCTGGGACACAGCACACTCCTGACAAGCAAGGGCCATAAATAAAACTAGGGCAGGCAAAACTAGAAATCAAAGAATCTCTGTCCCTTTGACAAAACACACAAATACCCTCACCCACACCTTTCAAAATCAGAGCATTTAATTCAGGATTTATCTATACACATTAAAAGAAAAGCCAGCACACCACTTTGTAAGGTCACTTTTCACATACTTTTGCATCCCTTTATCTTTGGTTACCCAAGGCTGTAAAACATCCTCTGTAGTTTCACCACAAAACTACTGAAAAACCTGAAAAATTAGGTAGTTAAATAACACAGGTATTTAATAAAAGGTAGGCATTTAAAAAAATAAAACACTCTGCATCACTGCTCCTAATTCATGGGGTGTGGGGTGTGGTGAACACACACTGACACTCTGAATGCCAAGTGAGAAGCCAATGTTTTGATTGTTGCTGCCACACATCATCACAAATCACACCCATGAGGTCCCAGAGGCAGAGTTAAATGCTGCCACACCAACGCAGACCCCTGGTGAGGTACACACTGCCAGAAGCCTTTTATAATTCAGTGCCAAAATTTTTGTAATATATAAATTACTTGGTAGGTTTTTTCCTGAGAAAGAGTTGCTATTGGTTTAATGGCTGAATTTACGTCAATGGAAGAAAAAATATAATGAAAATATCTAGCCAGATGAAGGAATTTCATCTGCGCTACCATACCCTGCAATTGTTTTCCTTTGAAAGGAAAGATTCTCAAATCTAAGAGTCACCTTTTGGCAAAATACTCCAGGATATTTTTAACAACTATGCCTTAAAATAATTCCTTTTCCATGGGCAAAGAAAAAGATCTGTTTTGAGCCTCTGAACGCATCACTGGAAGAACTCAATTTCCTCTTTGTGTGCTGAGGACACCTGCCTCAGTGGTGACAAGAAAAGCGTGGTCATAAAGAGGTGGGCAGCTATTAAATGAGGCAGCAATTAGGAGTGGAACAGGAATGGAGAAAGCCAGGAATACGTCAAATACTAGCAGATTTACATATCACCCCTTCTTACCTCTCTAAATATCTGCTGCCACAGGCTGCTGGGGCTCTGTCCCTGCCAGCTGCATTGTCCTCTGTAAATCACACTGTCCCCTGCATGGATGCCACTTGATCAAACAGCTCCATCACACCACATAATGTACTGTATTCACTTTGGGCAACATTATGTGAATACTAAACGGCAAAATTTGGCCCATATTCTTATTCTTACTAATGGCAATTTACTTCAGAAACAGACCCACTGATCTTGCTTTCCCAGCAAGCAATTTTTCTGGTTCTCTCTTCAATACTTTCACCTACTTATGCCCAACTTAGCTGGTGATCTCCAATGTTCAAGGTAATTATCAGGTAATAAACTCTTAAACGAACTAATAACTGGGAATGTCAGCCAGCCGTTTTTTTTCTCAGAAACATAATCTTTATTTCTGTATCATGTATTTACCACAATTACTCTAGCAAAGTAGTCATCTTTTAAATCCGGATTTTAATTTTTTCTAGTCATCCGTTTAAGCATCTCTCAGAGACAACTTGGGACTGGCATCTGCAATGACTCTTGCTGCGTCACTTCTCTTCGCTGCTGCCAACTCAGTATGTCTCACTATGCACTTTATTGCTGGCTATTAATCTTTAAGCTAGCTTTATGTTCCCTATTAACAACTCATTTCTCAAAAATGATGTTGTTGCAATCGCAAGTTTTGTAGAAACACAACGTGAACATCTGAAAAGAGGGCAGAGGCTTGATTCTGAGATATTACATTTCCATCTCAAATTCCTTTCCCTCTTCTCTATGCTGTTTGGATAACATGCATTATAAAAAATAAATAAACCCACCAACCAGGGTACTAGCATGCATTATTCCTGAGGATGACAGAGGCAATTGGTCTGCATAATTTTCATACTGTCAAACTTTCTTTTTGCCTCCAAAAGGCAGGCCAGTTTTAATGAGGAGCCCTGTGAGTGGCTTTCCCCACACACTGCACAGCAATTGGACACTTACAACTTCACGTTCTCACCGCATCATCACCGTATTTTGTCTTTTTTCAACAGGGTTGACTTTTGTCCACACCACCAGGCACTTTCACACGGTGAAGTCTCTTGGCTGCCTCATTAACTCTGAACCAGTCTGTGCCCTTGCATTTTACTGTATCATTTCCTCCAGCATTCATTATGCTGCAGTTCGCCTCTGGCTAGAAACTTCTTAAAACATCATGATGAAATTACTTGCTCGACAACATACAAGTCAATTATAATGTAATTAAAAGATACACTAATATATTCCCTTGTTTGGTTATGGTATCTGGGTTAAGATCATCCAGTGCATTCTCATATGGTATCTGTGAAATCTTTTGCTATAAATTGTAAGCTCCTGTCCACAGCACCTGTTTATCTGTGAAAGACGCAGGAATTAGAAGAGCTGTTGTCTTTAGCTTTGCAAACACGAGGAATTAAAGTGGTACAAGCTGTTTTGAATCTAGGGTCTCCTCTCTGCAGTGCTTGATTCCCCAGGCATTTTAATGGGTTTATTTGTCATTGGGATGGGAGGATTTGGAAGAAACCTGGCCCCTGCAGGCATGTGCTCTCTCCTGGCTGGCCTGCACATCACACTCCTTGTTTTCAGCATAAGACTCCTGCACACCTCTCTGCAAGGGAAGAGTTAAGCTCCCTAGACTTCACTCTGCTTCCTATCTTTACCCTACTCTCTTTCTATCCCATTTTTCTCGCCACCTCCACGTGCAGCACCCAGACTCTCCCAGCCTTCCCCAAGGGGTAAGGCAAAGGTAGTGTTGCACTGAACTGGGCAGCAGAGCCAAGCAGCTCCTCTGCAGCCAGGCTCTCAAATGGAGTTACCAATATTTACACCTTTAAACACACGGGCTCAGCAGTTCCCTTAATCCTCATCTTAGCCAATTGCTAAATCCTGCTGCTCCCCTCTGCCCTGCAGCATTGCCACTCATCCCCCTGCACCCTGGGTGTGCAGGGACAAGGGACAAGGAGGGGACAGGGACAGGCTGCACCTGCTGGGAGAAGAGAGGGAGGGATGGAAGGATGGGGTCTGTGAAGGGTTCAGACCTTTGAGGACAGCAGCAGCTGCCTGAGGAAGCCTCTCCTGTGAGAATCACAGCCCATCAGGTCAGTGCTGCATCAGAGGGAAAGGGCTCATCAGGGTGACATTCCCCAGCCTGCCCCTGCTCTGTGCCACAGCAGTGCTCAAGGGCTCCAGCAGCTCCAGGCTCCTCCACACCGTGGCAATTCAAGCCTGCCCAGGGTGATGTGCTGAATGCCACAAGTAAAATCAAGCTTATGCAAGCAGGTGATGGCCAAGATATAAGTGAAGTACCCCATATTTGTGATCACTGTAAGATGTTTTTACTGGTACTATGTAAGTCAATATAAGGTAAAAAAAACCCCCAAATTAAGACAACATCTGCATACAAATTTGATTTAACTGAGATTTCTCTGCAAACCAATGTGCATCATTTATGCCTGTCTAAAATAAACATTAGAACAGCCCCTTTGCAGTTCAGACAAGGATGGAGAGTTATAAGAGATACATGTCCTTCGTCACTGCCTTCCTTCTAGGGCCAAGTCCTTTCATTTACTTGAGCTTCAGCTTTTTTGTCCTTAAAACAGACATAACTTATGCCCACAGTGATGCTGTCACATTAATCCATCTGGTATTTGCCACCACATGGAAGCCTTTATTCTAATGAGATGTACAGAAAGCAGGACACCATCATCTGAAGCTGTCTATATTCCTCCTTACAGTTCTACCCAGTTTCATTTTTGCCTGGAAAAGTAGGTCAAAACACTAAACAATAGTTGTTTGAAGGGGAAAATGCAACTTTTAACTTATTTTGCCATAAACATTGGGGGTTTTTTCCAATCTTAAAATGGACAGGCAGGGTCATGGGACTCTCCAGAGGTGAGTGTGAAGGCAGCATCTATTCTTGACCTGTTCCTTAATCAGCAAAGATTCAACACAAGAGGAATAATTTATGTGGCCAGCAATTGATTCTTGCTTGGGAAGCCCCAGGGGAGAATTCTAATCATGGCAAGCTCACCTTCTTCTGGGACATGTTAAAATAGGGGATGGGGGGAAATGTTCCTTCCGAGTGTCTTTTGAGCAGGTGACAAAGCAAAGCCTGGATGCCCAGCTTGCTCTCCATGCACACTTTGCAGTCCTGAGCAGGACCTCCAGCTGTGGCCATACGCTGCCCCTGCAGCTTCCCCCGCCACATGCAGTAATTACTTTGTTTTCATTAATTGGCTTTAATGCATGCATGCACACCCACAAATCAAGCCACCCACTGCTGGGAGTGCAGCAGTTTTGGCTCGGAAGTCGCACTCGCCTGGGTTTGTAAAGCCACCAGCCTCAGCCTCAGCCTCAGCATCCCTGGGGTGAAGCAAATCTGGGGGTTCAGCTTCCCCCAGCCCATCCCAGGGGCTGAGTGTGCTGCCTGCAAACTGTGATATTCCTGGGAATGGGAAGGCAGCAGCACAAACAGCGTCCTGATGGGGATGTATTAATGCTGCACTGGTGTCAATGAAACATTACCATCAATTAAAGCAGGCAGGATGGCTGATTTATAAGCCAATATACAACCAAATATAGCACAGGAGATGTTTGGAAAAACAAGTATGTGAAATAGGCATGACAAATAGAAAAGCTTTATTAAGGGATGATTTCTGTGATCTCTATCTCCCAGAACAGTGATATTTTAACATCCTTATCCGAACAGGAACAGAGATAAACAGGCTGTAAACTCATCTTGTTACCCTGTGGTTTGTGCTTTGACAGAAATGACTGATGATTTTTGTACATGAGCAAAATGTTTTCATTTTTGCGTCTGACTGGGGTCTGCTAGGAGAAAGTGGTCACCCATCAAGTGACTTTGGAGGGACTACTCAGAGGGATAAATGCAGTTTGTAGTAAAAACAGTTGTCTAAGCAACCTATTCAATCTGACTGATTTGGATTCTTACAGCAAATGCTTCAGCACACTCGCTGGTAATGCAAAACAAATTAAGAAAAAAGGTTGGGGGAAGAGCCTTCACGCCTAACTTGTCACCTAAGGCTGATGAACTCCAGCGCGAAAGCTGAAGAAAATTAAGTACTAAACTGTAAATAGTTTAGCCAGGCAAAAGCGAATATGCAGTTGGCATTTACATTAAAAGCTATAGTCTGCATGTATCTGTTTCCTCGTTCCTTTTAGAAAGAACATTTTTATCACCAAAAAGGCCTCAGCCTTATCTACCCTAATATAGGTGGCTGTTTTAGATACCATGCTACTGACTCAATTTGGACACTTAAACTTCTTGGCTCATTGATCATGAAGTTAAATTCGTCAGAGATACAATCAACTAAGCCAGGCAAAATCACTTTTAGAGCGCCCTGTGTTTTTCCAATTATCACTACAAGCCTCCATAATGGATTCCATAGAAAATGCAGTATTTACACCATATTTAATGCAGCCCTTCTGTGTCTGTGTTCAGCCAGGCTGCCAGTCCCACACCTCTCCACACAGAACACACCAGGTACCTCCAGCCTCCTACCTTGGCTCCATCCACACTGATAATCCGATAGCTGTTTCTCGTGCTGTCATAGAAGTAGGAAACAGTTACAGCCTGCTTGCTTGCGGGAACCCAGTTCTTCTTCGTGCTGGGGTCAATTTGGAAGACATGGGCTCTGGTGGTGAAGATGGGCTGTTCTCTGGAATAGGGAGGGACAGGAGAAATGGATGCATGAGTCTGCGGAAGATGAAATGTCACAGCAGCCCAGCCTTGGCCAGGCACATTGAAAGCACAGTGTGTGCACTGCACACGAAGCACAGAGCATTGTCCTTTGGCAATCCCCCGAAAGACAGAGCAGTGACACTGCCAGCCACACTCCAGCCTTGGGTGCCTTTCCTTGGCATCACTAAGTGACATTCAGCACCCTAAAGTTACTGCCACAGCCCAAAAAACAACTGCTTTTTTCTCCCCATATTATACTAACTCAATAACCATCTTTTCCTCAAAGTATTTATTTCCGGGAAAGGACATTCACGTGCATTCTTTCTTTCTTTCCTTCCCCATCCACAAATTTGGCCAAAAGCAACAAGCTCCCCACGGCTGGCTTTCCTCCTGCTGACATTCCTGTGAGCTGCTGCCTACAGCCAGGGCTCCTCTGTGGTGCCCCAAGGACTCCAGTGACACACAGGCGTGGTGTAATTACTGAAGTATTAATCTCTCTCCTCAGAATCCCACTGTTCTGTGGATGTGCATGAAAATTTCATTACATGCCAACCAGTCAATCATCCTGGGAAGTGAGGGGGAAAGGAAACCCAACCAAAGCCCGGTGTTGATGCAGATATTGCCTTTCTGTTCAGCTCTCAGTGGATGACACAGCACCCCTGACACCCTGCTCCAAAATTCCAGCTTTCCTTGGAGGCTTTTTCTCCTCAAGATGACTGTGCACACAATGGAGGGGTTTCATTTTACTTTCAGCATGTGAAAGTGCAAATCACACAGAAAAGCAGAGAAGATGCAGGACCAAAACCACATGTGATACATACAAAGTCATCTAGGTTAAAGATCAGAATTAAGGCTTTCTTAAATGCCATAAAACTAAATTCACCACCAACTATACCTTTAATTCAAGTTTAGAAGTAGAAGGGAACTGCAAATCAAGCCCTGAGTTTTTATATGCATCTTTATGCTTTTGGTTCTTAAAAGCTACAGTATATAATGTTTTATATTAAGTGTACCACTCAGTATATTCTTGTCCCATACAAAATATTGCATCATGAATAGGTAAACTTGACAGAATGATGACAGGATTCAAAACCAGTGGTACTACAACAGAGTTACCACCCGGAAATTTAAACTAAAATTGAGGGGAGTAAATTTGCAAACATCAAACAGATGAAGTGATTTAAGAGCACAATTAGCTCAGGAAAGATGGAGTGAACTTTCAAAGCCCAGCAAGGCCTAAGGAGGGAGAAAATGAACTGGTTTTCTCCTTGCAAGACTTATGCAAAATTCTACATTTTTCCAGGGGCTGCCATGCAGGTTTCTGGATGGACAGCTGTGCTGAACCACATAAAATACTTATTTAAAATAAATTGAAGTGACAATGGGACTGTCATATTACAGCTGTCAAAGAGTAGCATTTGCTTCAGTTCTTCCTTATCAGTAACTTGCTGAACCCAGCTCTCATTTCACAGGCCAATACTGATGCCATCCTCAGCTGGCAGGAAAGAAGGGGCAGGTTTCCTTAACATTTTAAAATACTTCCACTATCCATTCCACAGGATTAGCAGTGTAACTCCTACAAAGGTCATGGAGTTTGTCTCCAACAACAAACTCAGGGAGGGGAAGTTTCCTCCAAGCTGTTTACTCTTTTAAAAAACATACATTCCCTGAGTGAAGAATAATTTTGAAATTTATTTTGCCTTTTACATAGTTCTTTTTTTTTTAGTTGACTCAACTGAAAATATGGTAATATGACCTAAATACTGCAGTCTAAATTTTAGGAAGTTTCCTCCGTGCAAACCTACTCCACAAACGACTCTTTACGTCATCTTAACTACACCAGAAAACACTGCTAGAACTGTGCCTGGCTGCTCTGCAGCAGGAGCAGCAAGCATATAAAGTAAATCTGGAGATAATAAAAGTAGAAGGAAGGAAAAGACCCCACAACTACCTATCTCCATTTGTTCAGGAGTCTTGAAGCTGCTGCTGCTGCTGAAACAGGAGCTGTATACATCCATCCTGATGGATAAATCACTGGATGGTGAAGCTCAGGGCTGCAAATAGCCATCTATACATTCATGTGGGGCTTTTATTAAGAAGTAAAGGCAAAAGCCTGTTTCTAATCCATAAGATTATTATCAACAACAAAAAACCCCACTTGCATTTTGTCTTTCTGTCTCATAATGTGCTAGTTGATAAATTATTAAAAGCAAGAAAACGCAATGTGTAAACTTAAACATTTAAAATCATTTGGGGTAGCTGATCTGTTGACCTTTATTTGGGACTCAGATTTTGAAGGGCCAGCTGGACACTCCACATGCCTCTGGCCTTTCTGCTGTAGGTGGCCACAGGTCAGCAAAGCCCCTGGACTAATTTCTGACTCCCTGAAGAAGAGGAAGCACCCCAGCACATAATATCCTGGATTTCCCAGTGTTGCCTTGTAATAACTAAGAAGATGCATTTCTGTGGCTGTGTCTGCCCTGCTGCAGTTGAGTGCCCAGCTCTTGCCCCAAGCAGCCCAAAGCCCTTGGCAGAGCCCAGGATTCAGCCCTGGCACTGGGAGCTGGTGCCACGCCTGTCCCACACAGCTCAGTGGGATGGCAGAGCCAAGAGCACTGACAAACTGCAGGGCTGCAGCTCTGACAGGGGAAAGGTGTACACTGCATCCCAAACTCCTCTGGCCACTGAAGCACACATAGGCAGCTATAAAACTGTGGCACTCAATTTTCAAGTGAAACGCTGTATTAGAAACTTTTAAAACACTTTACCATGGTCCCACAGAGCTTCAAACTGAGAACTCTTACTCTGTTACTCCCTCACAACTTTTGACTTTCAAGAAAGCACTTTACTCATAGAGGAATGACTTCATTTCCCAGGGATCTCTTCCTTTTCATTTTATCAGGGATTGATCAGCTTTTATGATGAAACAACAGCAGTGCTAGCTTTACACTCCTTTACCACATCCTGCACAGTTTTAGCCCTGTGAGCTGGTCCTTCTGTGAGGCTGCCAGTTTGCCCAGGGAGGCAGGAGCAGCACTGCCAGCCAGGCTTGGACCCAAACATGAAGGCAAAGAGAATTTATGAATGTTTAAAATCTCATGAATTTTAACCAAAGTCGTTAATGATTGATTAAATACTCTTTAAAAACCCCAGCTGTTTAAAAATCAATTTGACAGTAACATCCACTGCTTGGAGTAAAGCTGCTTGAGAAGTCAAACACAAAATTTAGAAAATCACACCTAATGATTCTTTATTTGATAATGAAATTTAAGGCAGAAAATGCTTTTTTAATTATTAAATATGGCAAGCATGTTTTATAAATATAATTGCAATATTCAAGTCATGGCTTCACACATTTTTGTCGACCTTTAATTTCTGTCCTTGCTTCATATCAGCCAAATCTCAAGTAAAAAGCAACCACTCCCCCTTAATGTCATTAACCTTTTCTAAAGTTTAAAAAGCAAACCCCAAGACTCTCGAGCTAACTAAGTGCTCCACAGCTGTGTGAGATACAGTATCACTTCCTAGTTAATATACAACCATGCCAAATTTTACAAGTGTGTGACTAGCTGCAAGCCATGTGTTTTGTATCACTCTTCCTAATCAACGGGAATGACCTCCCACTTAGGAAAAGTTCAAATTATTTAATTCAAATTTCCTTGTTTATCACTTGACTCATGAGCACAACCAGTGATTTTAACCACTTCAGCTGCAGAGAGTCCTTGCTGGCTGGCAGGTGGGATGGTGGTGGCCAATGGAGCTCTGGCTGGTGACATCCTGGAGAGCCACAGATCCTGGATCCATGTAGCCCCGGGCGAGGCACTGATGAGTGAACATCTGCACTGGAGCAATCCTTTTTGGGGTAAAACAACACGGTGACCCCGTGGGTGTCTGTGGGATTAGCACCCAAATGCCTTTAAATGCACCAAGTGCCCAGAGCACTTCAGGTGGATGCACCATTCAGCAGGTTACTGACCACCCAGTAACTGGGACAAAATAGTTTTTGTAGGGTCTGGAATATCAAGTATACTTGTGACAGGAGCTCTGGTATTTCACCAGAGGCAAAAACCACTATTTGCGTATTTTGCTAAAACACTTTCGCTAACAGATCGCTTCAGATTTCTAGGATAAGGATTCCCAGTTTACAGCACAAGATTATTTGTGCTCTCCCCACACTAACTCCCCACTTTGCCTTAACTGCCTAATTTATGAACTGAAATAAAAATATTTTTTAAAAGCACGTGTCCTCGTATGTCTGCCATTTGGAGGAGGATGCACATGCCTGCAGACATCAGCCCAGAGATTTTGGAACGTGGAGCTTCAGCCCAGCATCATGCACACACTGAGTTTATACTACCTGACAGCGCCAGCACATCAGCAGTGATTTGCTCTAACAAGTATTAGATAATGAGAATCTCCCAAGAAAGAAGAGTAGACACAAATGCAAAATCCTACTTTGTGACCTGTACCCCATCACTGGGCACAATACCTGTGACAATAGTTTTATCTACTTGTAACTCTACTCACTCCTGTGTACATGTGCATCTCAAACTTTATATAACAACCAACTCCTCTCCCTAAAACACCAAAATTGAAGTAAAGGCAAGCCTCTGATGAAGAGGTAACTGCTGTGGGAAGAAGTTGCAGTTCATGGTGTCACACACAGCAATTAGCACAGTGGTTGCAGTTTATACACAATATTAATCTTTGCTCCAAGCAAAAATGAGAGTTCATTATCCTCCAACCTGTTATCTCTATGCAATAACACTTGTGCCATCTTGGATCAAATCTTTTCAGAAAAAAAGAGAACCACACAAATTAGCTCCTTAATGATGAGCAAGGATGAAGGCAGAGGACCCTTTGTCCCCTCACTGCACACACTCCAGTCCAGACAAGAGCATCCCCCTGTGCCACACACACAGCAAATGCAGCTGCCTCAGCCCAGTGCCTGAGATGCTGTCACCTCAACACCCACAGCTGCCCGGCTCATGGCTGGGGTCATGGCCAGGACAGCAGGCTGGACCCACTCAGCACAGGCAATACACAGAGCTGGGGAGAGGCAGACACTAAATCTGTGCAAGTTTTGGACGTGATAGCAGCAAACTGGCATGATGAGAGCAGGCAGTTTATTGCCTTCCCAAACTGCCATATGCTAATTAATGCAGGTCACTCAGGTCCCATCAGCTGCCACAGGCAGGTTCTGGTGCTGGCTGCCAGTGCACACAACCAGCAGGAGCAAATGAGAGCCTGCTTCAACTTGCAAGGGTGCAAAACTCAGCATGAGGAGAGCAGGTGAGTAATGGCTCCATTTTACACCTGAGGAAACAGCCATGGAGAGAGAGAGATGGCATCTCAGGATAACAGAGCCACTGGCAAGCCTGGAAACAAAATTAATCACCTCATTTCCCCTCTGCAGCTTTGCTATCACTATCATTGCAGGGCAGTTTCATACCACATCTACCCAGGGAAGTTTTTGACTATGTGAATTCAAAAGGCTATATCAACAGCTGAATATTCACCACTCAAAAAAAGAGATGATTATAAGAATTAATAGTCTGTACAGAGCAGAGAGAAGCTCTCAGTGGATTTGACAGCTGCTCCTCCACACTGTGGAGGAAGGTGGGATGGGTGTCAGCCCTGCCAAGCACCCATTGGTCCTGCAGTGCAAACAGTCCTTCCTCCTCACAGTTATTCCCACACAAAAATTACTTGTGAGGATGGAGACATAACCCTGACCAACACAGGGCACAGAGAGAGGGAGGCTTTACTATCAGCTGGAAATGGGGATGGGATAACTGGCCCAGAGTGATGGGCTGGGCTAGGAGAGGGCAACTGCACCTGGGTTTTGCTGCTTTTCATTCTCTCTGTAAAGAAAAATATGCAGGTACCCCTGAAGGTGCCATTGTCAGCACTCACCAGCCAAGCCCTGTGCTCCCAGGTGGCAATTCCTTCCACAAGGGTGAGAAGGAGAGAGAAACAGCTATTTTTAAAATAAAATTTACTCCAAGTCCTTCTTTTCAGTCTTCTGAAATTCCTATTTTACAGGCAGACCAGTCTCCTCACGATGAGGCTGAAGTGAGGTTGAATTTGGCAGCAGTGCTAATCAAGAGCAAGGTCATGCAACTCGTTCAAATATCCAGTCATGACTCTCTGGTGCCCACTTGATATTAGATTTGATATTAACTCCCCTGCAGAAATATAGGAAATTCGTGCAAAAAATCCATCTTTTTACCTCTATTTACAGGCATTTTAATTTCAACAGAATATAATTAGCAAAAGTGCTTCTTGCATTTGTAGGAAACATAATAGTTAAAGATACTTAGACAGAAAAAAAAATATAGAATAAAAGTACCTAGCTAAAGAGTTGTCTGTTAAAAGTATAGACATCAATTAAACTCATTTTTGATTTGTGGCTGAGTAAATCCAAAAGAATAAATCTTGAGGACAAAAGCTCTCAGTATGAAAATCATTGTAACATCTGTAAGGTCTCACAACACCATCAGACCTTTATGAAGTCAATATACAAATTAAAAGGCCTAGCCTGGGCACTGTGAAAGCTCACACTTTATTTTGGGCCATCTCCAGAGGTCGATTAACCTTTCAAGACACTGTGACTAAACACTGATACACAAGTGACAGGAACTGAGAGGACACTGAACTAATCCTCCATAGGTAAGGTTACTTACTGGAAAAAAAGCAAGTTGAGGCACATGTGTGTGAAACTGGTTGTGTAACTGATCATTTCAGAGACTTTTGTCTGAGAAGACACTGAAAAAAGATCCATAAATCTGCACCTCAGTAATGTTACCACAGCCTCCCATTTGCAAGGGTGTGAATTCAAACTCTGCAAATTGGAAAAAATACTTGTACTCTGTTTACACCCAGCACTTCTACCTCGTGACAAATGAAGCTGGATCAGCACATGAACAGCCCCCAAAGTCATCCTATTGCTCTGGATTGGTTAAAAATTACATGCTCTGTGTTCACTCCAGCTCCAGTGGAGTTAATGCTTTCAGCACAGCCTCCTCTGTGGCACAGTGTTTGCATTGTAATATTTCAGGGAGCGATGCCATTGTAAATTGGAAGTGTAAACCCTGGAGTGGAGAGAGCAGGTCTGTAGCAGCAGGAGTAAATTCTCTCCCAGTGCCTTCCCTGCAGTCCTCACCTGAGAACAGACCCAGAGCACAAGGGGATATCCCAGATCCCCAGCTCTGGACCATGGACATGCCTGCATGGTCCAAAACCTACCCCATGCCGCTGGGCTTGGGAAGGAATTTATTTTGCATTTATAAACCAGCACAAAATTCCTTTAACACACTAGTGGAGTCTTTATTACTACTTTTAATCCTTTGCACTTCTGGATGGCAGAAGGCTTGGGGTACTTTGAGGTTGTATGGGCTATTTGGTGTTTATTTACAAAATTAAGTCTTAATGTCAGTGGATATTTGATCAAAACACATGGTACCTACAAAAGGAAGACTGAAGTGAAGGACCATGTGTGTGCAAGTAAAACCCACTGACACCACCAGGGCAGCATCTTTCTGACTTTTTCTCCTCCCATGCTATAGGAATTTGCATGGCTGATGAGGATAGCTTCACACAAAGCAATCTGAAAAGTTGATTTCAATCAGTGGCGTAATCAAAGCCTCACTATTGCAAAATAATATGATTAAACACTCCATTATTTCAAACGCCACAGCACTAAGCAGATCCTTGGAGGGGAGTACTTTTGTGCACTAATCCATGCATGTAATTATCGATATGCTTTCCCATGCCCTATTCAAATGCTCTCCCCTGAGGCTTTTCTTCCACTTACACTAGGGGAGGAAAAAAAAAAAAAAGGCCAATCAGTTCAGTTTAAAGAACAAGTTGTATAACTCTTTTTGATCTACTGCCTGAAGGATCAAATAAGGAATTCTACCAGCTGTAACGTCAGAAGCAAACGATAGGGCTTTGCTTGCCCTGGCCACCACCACGTGCCAGCAGCACAGGGAGGACAGGGCTGTCCCTGTGCTGGGACATGCTGTGACCCCGAGCTGCTGCCAGAGCACCTGGGATGACAACACCCTCAGCTCTGAGTGCTCTGTGGGGCTGCAAGGAAAAGGGCACCAACAGATGGTTTCATGCAAGGCTGCATGTCTTTAATGGAACTTAAGGATGCAAAAATTAAAAGCAATTAAAGGATAAGCAAGTTGCTCTGCAAGGGATTAGAAAGATGCAAAGCAATGCCCACACTGGGTTTTCAGGGCTTGCATTGACTTGCCCTTGCTGAGAACAGCACCAGGCTGGCAACAGCACTGCCACGTTTGGATGGATTGGATCCTACCAGGATTGGAGCCTCTTCCAGAGGAAATCATCTAGCAGGCAAAAATCACCAAATGTAGTCAAGAGCACCAAAGACAGTGTGCTAAAAATAGGAAAGAGGTTCCAGTGCAAGCACAGCCCCCGTGCTCACAGCTGCAGGTGGGCAAGGACAAGGTGCTGGGCACAAAGAGGCATGGCTAAAGCCAGCCCTACTCAATGCAGCTCATTTTAGACTATCTGAAAAGAAGCAATTTCCATTTTCTGGTGATTTTAATAGACTAATAGAGTCAACAGCCAGAGTGCCTTGGCTGCTGCTTGCATGCAGGCAGCAGCTCCCAGGAACTGGGGGACACGGTTCCTGGAACTTGTGGATTTCCTAGCAGCCAATAAGAGAACAGAATGACACATTTCTTCTGCTTCGAGTTAAAAATACAAAGGAAAATTCAAACATTTAGAAGCTAACAGTACTCACTTTGATCTTTAAAAATATAACACCATCTGTAGCCGTCAGATTTACAGTACAGATCTCAGATATGTACATTATTTGTTGGTATAAAAAGCTGTCAGCAGCCCCAGTGCAAAAGTGACGATCCTCTGGCAATCTCCTGAGTTTCAGAGAGAAGAACTACTAACCTGAAAAACTTAACCAACAGGTTATTCATGAGGAACACGGTATCTACAAAACTGGAAACCACCACTTCCCTCGCCACAAACCCCACAAAACTAATCCTCACAAATCTAAACCCCACAAAACTAAACCCCTGCAACATGCTAACACTGCAAAGTGTACATATATGCAGGTAATGTTGGGAGAAACTTATCCCAGAAATTCCTGAACCTCAACAGCCACCTATTTCTGATCTCTACAGTCCTGTTCCCTTGGCACTTCTGATTTCTGCATGTCAATGCCTTCAACATTGTAGGTTACACACAGGTTATACAAAGTGTGGGCTATGGAAGGACTTAATTCCAAGTACCACCATTTTTCAAGCTATGCAGGCTCCATAGCTACAGATACAAAGGAAATACGCCAAAAAAATTACATCTTCCTGTCAGCAGAGTCTCAAAAATTAGTGTGGGCTGGCTGAAAATTTGTAGAATAAACAAAACATAGCACACACGCCTTTTATAAACTTATTATGCAAGATGAGTTTGGGTAATATGCAAAACCAATAAACAAAACATTCAAATTATTTTCTGGATATGCATTAGCAATTCCAAATCTAACCCCAGTTTTAAGGAGGTGACAGTCTTGAGGGGCCAGGCTAGGACACAAGCCAGGGGAGAGACTGGCAGGAGCAGTCAAAAGTCAGAACCCTTATAATGTCAGATCATTAATAGCTTTAAAACCAAAAGGCCTTGACCTTTTAAAAAAATATATTCACTCTGCTGAAAAACCCTTCTTGCTTTTCTGAAGTTAAACGAGAAACCTTGGAAATAAATTCTTAACTGTATGATGCTAATGATGACATTTCTCATATTTGTAGTATTTAGCTTTCTGTGCCTTGGAAATTAATACAACAGGAGAGGACATAATATTTTTTTTGCCTGTGATATACTCTGTCCTGCTGGTATTTTTTGATTGAAAGACTGCACTTAAATCTGGCTTTGCCTTATGAAATTAAGGTCTGCTAGACATTAAAAAATCCAATTAGTGCTACAAAAATTAAGGCATACCATTTCCTCAGTCTCATTTACACTAATACAGACTTTTTTCCTTTCTGTCAAGGGTGAAGGACACAGCTGAATGATGGGATTTTTTCCATCTCATTTATATATTGATGTAATAAGGGCAGACAGGTAGGCCCATGCAAGTGCTGATTCTGTCAGCAGCCCAAGTTGCCTGGACTGTGAATATTGTCACTTATAGATTGATAAATGGACTACATGGACTAATTGTATTCCAGCGTCTCTGGACAGATGGCAAATCTTACAGCCATATGGTGATTATTTCCACCGAGCTGAAAGTATATTAACACTTACCAAATGTTTAAAATGATGAGATGATCTGAAATATTTTTTTCCACGAAGGGGGACAAAAACAATGGGCTGGGCTGGGCTGGC
Source organism: Entomyzon cyanotis (assembly GCA_024500445.1). NCBI lineage: Eukaryota > Metazoa > Chordata > Aves > Passeriformes > Meliphagidae > Entomyzon > Entomyzon cyanotis. The sequence goes on from JAKEPQ010001010.1 coordinate 10,885,714, forward strand.
ACCCTGGGCTGGGCTCTCTCCCAGGATTGCTGCTCCATGCAGGCTGCAGGGCATCGCGGTTATCGATGGAGCTGGCTGTGTGCTGGGCTGGAGCTCAGGCTGGGTGACACAGGGCACACAGTGCCTCATGCCAGCTCTTCTGCACAGCCTTGTTTAGTGCCACTCTGCCTGCTGCCCTAGGAGCTGGCAGCACTGAGACACACATTTCCTTCTCCTGCTACTTCTCATTGCTTCTCTTCTCGCTGGTTGAAGATGCTCAAGTTATTGTCCTACTTTTGAAGGCAGCTGCATACCCAGCCCTGCCCCCTGCAAATCCAGTGGAGGATTGCCCAAACCCCAAACACAGGATCCCTGGAGTAGGACTCACTCAGCAATGTGCGCCTGCAGCCCAAAAAGCCAACCATATTCTGGGCTGCATCCCAAGAACAGGTCCAGGAGAGGGGATTCTCCCCCTCTCAGCTGCTCTCATGAGCCCCCAGCTGGAATACTGCATCCAGGTCAAGGGCCCTGATGTAAGAAGGACGTGAAGCTGTTGGAGCGTCCAGAGGAGGACACATGTGATTAGAGGGATGGAGCACCTCTCATCTGCAGACAGGCTGGGAGAGTTGGGCTTTTCAGCCTTCCAGTACCTAAATGGCTACAGGAAAGCTGCAGAAGGATTTATTACAAGGACATGTAGTGAAAGAAGGGGGAATGGTTTTAAACTGAAATAGGGCAAGTTTAGATTATAGAAAAAAATTCTTCCCTGTGAGAGTGGTGAGGCACTGGCACAGGTTGCCCAGAGAAGCTGTGGATGCTCCATCCCTGAAAGTGCTCAAGGCCAGGCTGGATGAGGCTTTGAGCAGCCCTGTCCAGTGCAAGGTGTCCCTGCTCATGGCAGAGTGGTTACAACTAGATGATCTTTAAAGGACCTTCCAACCCAAACCATTCTATGACTACACATGCACCAAATGCATTTTGCTATCCCCATGACTGCTCCCAAAAGAGGAATCGGCTGGGAGGGGACAGAACTATGCTGCAGCAATCCTGTGAAACAGATCAAACCAGCTGAACAGTGACCTGAGGCTCACCCTGCTCCCTGCCAGCCACAGAACCCTTGCAAAGTTCTGCAGTGCTCCTTCAGCACCAAGCTGGTGGCTCAGCGTGTTTACCCCATGCAAGTAAAACTCACCAGGCTGAGACACATCCCAGGTGACACAACTTGCTTATGGCTGCATCCTTCACTAATACTTTTGCTGTGGGGCTTTGAACCTTGCATGAGATTTGTGCAGCAGTGAATTCACCCTTCAGAACAATGGGAGAATACATGCAGGAGAACTGATCCTCTTCTTCTCTAAGTTACTGCTTATTTACACCAAACAAATGTGAGCAAAACCAGCTCAAGTTCTCCACAGATGTTTATGCTGGAATAATAAACCCATATTACACAATTTAAATGATTTTTTGCTTCATTTTCAGAACGAAATTCTGAGCACTGATTTGTTTTAAAATTGGATTGAAAATAATGTTTTGTATTCTGCAGTAATTTTTTTTTTGCATTCATTTTCATGATAGGAAAGTCCTTGCTAGTGGAAACAACCACCTCCCTTGCTCAGGGAGAAAAAAGTTCATGTACAAGTTTTCCCTATTTGCCATAAGTAAAATACAGCAAGTTGAGAGCTGGAAACTGCACTCTTCGTAGTCCCTGTGATGTAAAATTAATGCCTGGTGTTGGTATGGAGAATGGATCAAGTACTTGCTCAGCCACTGAGGACAAGGTGCCAGCTGGTGAGAAATTCTTACTACGCTTTTCACACATTCACACTTTAGCACCCAAAGAATTAAATCGATTTGATTTGCAAGTCCTCTGTTGCAGGTCTCCCTAAACACAGGGCTTTTTAAGGAAGCTTTACTACCCCTGAAAGGCAGCAAAAGAGCATTTCAGTTGCCCATTTCTCCCTAGGCAACGCAGACTAGCCCTGTGTTTTCCCATGTGCCTGGAGCTGCTGCCACCCTGGGCTCCGGCCAGGCTGTCCCCCCAGGCAGCAGCAGCTCCAACGTCACTGCAGGGCAAAGAGAAGTGCCAAAGGGAGATGGAGAAAGAAGAGAGGGGGAAAAGTAACTTAACTCCAAGGTGCAAAGTTTGGACCACCTGTTTAGCTCATGGAAATCAGCTGTTCTTTTATGGGATAACAGACAGCACTGAACCATCTCAAATCATTCCCGGCGGCTGCGTGTCTGTTTTGTCTTCTGGCCAATAAATTCAGAGGTCACCCTGTAAAGCAGCTGATGAGCATAAACTTTGCAGTACAACCTCATGCCACTTGTGCTAATTTAACAGTTATTGGGAAGGGTGTTGGAAATCACTGCAATATTACTTTGATATTTCACAAGAGAAGCTGTATAGAATTGCACAATATTGCTCTCCCTCCAAAGGCCAAGGATGCCAATTCATAAGGCAGGGAGGAAAGACCAAGCAGGGAATGCAAAGTGGATTAGATATTTTTATTCCATTCCAAACTCTAAGCTTAAAATATAAAAAACTTTGGCAAGTTCTCCCCCATAGAATTTGAAATGCTAATTTCTAACTCAATGGAGAAAAGTTCTTGCAAAGATCTGAACAATACGTATGCAGGATTATTACTTTGCAGCTGAAAAATTCAGAACAGACCTTCTCTGTAGAGGGAAAAGCAGATAACCACAACCACAGGAGGGGTGTTCACCCCAGGCTTAGGTCCAGCTGATGAAGGATGTTGTCCCTACAGCCCTCTGCAAAACCACAGGCTCTGCAGAAAAGTCTGGGAAGGCAAAACAGGGTGAGAGAGATTGCTGGGAGCTGCACACAACCACATCCTTGAAAGCTGATGCATCTCCCATAATATGCAATTTTGAAGGTCTCAGAAAACACATGCTCAGAACCTTCTGTCTGGGGAAAGTCTTGGAGGATCACATGGAAATTTTAAAGACATTATTTGTCCTTCAGATCTCTCAAAAGACGAAGTGGAATTTTACATTTCACATTGAGCACAAATACCCATTTCCCTGCTCCAAAGCACACAGGAAGGTTAAAGTGGCACAGAGGGGAGAGAAAAGTTCCCCAGGGAAGCTTGGACACATACACACTTCTGGATCTGCCTGGGAGGACATGAGCAGCCTCCCAATCCACCCCAAATAACTCCTAAACCAACAATTCCCTCACCAGAGCGTGGGATCTGGTCCTAGCTTCCCAGCTATTGTGTTCCATTGTAACTGAGATTACAGACTCAAGCTTTTAATTCAATTCCCTTGAATTTGGGTGGGTGTAGTGAAGTGACAGATCCCTGTTCTCAGTCAAGCCAGTTTCTGTTCTTCTTGAAAAGGACCATAAACCAAATTAGACTGGTTTTTATGAATGAGCATTTTTAGAAGACACTTTAAATACAAGTTTATGAGGAACACCTCTATAAACAACAGGCAACAGAAAATTAGCTATCTCCTGTAATAGTCTACATAAGTGACAAACAGCTGTCAAACATAAAATAATCATGAAAAGAGAGAGTTCTCATTCACCTGTGTGTTGTAAAGTTCTAGGCAACTAAATCTCCTTTATTATTTCACAAAAGAATGAATTTGCCCCTTTTGCAGCTGGAGGAGAGGGGATTATTATGACAATCACTGAATTTAACATGAACATGACCTGAGTGCAAAACACTTTTATCTGCTCTCTGTACACCCAAGGACCACAGCTGTGCCCTTGCTGTACATTGTGCCCATGAGCACTGCCCTCCTTCTGTCCTGTCTGGGCAGAAACCTCCTGCCAGGTCAGGGAGGAGTATTTCAGCTTTGGGGTGTTTTTACCAGGGGTTTGGACTACCTGAGGGTGTAAGAAGTAGGGATTTTACCTGGAGGGACAGTGCTGAGGTACATCCTGTGTATAGACCACACAAGATACAGACTCATCACAAGCAATATTGAGAGAAAAAAATAATTGAAAATAGGAAAGTGCATACATGCTATATTAGTGTTTGAGAGAGAAGGGGAGGTGGCTAGACCTCCTCTTTTGTATAAATGTGGAATGAGATTAAGCTGACCAGCTTGTGGCTCTCAAGTTGTGAAACCCCAGCTCCATGTCAGGATGTGCTACACAGTGGAAGTGTGCTAATGGAGGGACACCAGAACAATCCCAACTGACAGCTCTGGGAGAAAGTTAAGCTAATAGGGACTGACAACATCACCTTCAGGATTGGCATCACATCATCCTGCATGCCAGAACCTGCTCTGTCCCAAAAGGTAGGATCCTCCAAGGGCAACTGTCACCAACTCTCTGCAAGCCAAATCCGCCACTTGGAGGCATGGAACCAGTCTAAAATCTGGAATTCACACCAACTTACCTATGTGATTTGTATAGATAAGGGTGATTTGGGGTGGTTGGGGGACACAGGGACAACTACACTGTTGCCATCTTTGCATCAGTGTCTGAACTACCCACCAGAACAGAGCTCCTGCCTCATCTTCAGACATCAGCATCTCTGAAGTAAATGATCATAAGGTGTCAGACTCTCCCCACATTTCCCACACATCCTGCAAGCACAGCCCTGAGTGCTGGCTGGGGACAGTCTACACTTCTCATCTCAGAGAACTTCAGCTTTTTTCAACTCCTGCTCGTACTGAACATGTTCAATATCACAAAACAGATCATATGCTCCCACAACCAACTGCAGGGAGACATTTTAGATGTGTGCCACAGATTCATAATGGGAAGCTGGAATACAAGAGCCTGATAAAACCAGGGAATGAAACAAAGGCAATGACAAAGTGTTGCTGTTACAGATTACAGAGCAACTCACCAGCAGCAGAGTGCCTGAGTCAATCATTGCAACACAATTAACAGGAGGGGAGACAGTGTGCATCATGAAGTACTACCTTTCAAAAGGAAAAGCTCTGAATACTCCCCAGCTCTGGCTACACCGTCCTTCTTTCAGGGATGAAACAATGAGTAATTGAATACTAAAAATAAGATGCTCACACCTCCACATATAAAATTAAGATTTCCCTTCAGAATCAAGCAAGATTAAAATTTTGTAATTTTTCTCCCCCCAAGAAATGCAGTGGTTCCATATCTGAGGAGAATCTACTGCAAAGTGTTAAGCAAACAACAAGTATTTATTCAGTAAGTACTCATACAGCACCATTTCACAGTTCCACAAGGAAGGATCCTCAATACAAGCAGAACCAGCTTTAGGAAAGAATATTTTACAAGCTGGCTACATATTTTTAAATGTATTCCACAGAGGCCTTTGCTGTCTTGCTGCACTGAGGTACTAAACGTTGCCTGATAAGAATGCAGTTGCAGGATTATTATTATTATTATTATGAAAATGCTAATGGGGAACAACACTGGCAGTTCTGGAGGGCTCTCCCAGGCCTCTTGATGCATAGGCAGAAAACTGAGACTTCTACAGAAATTTTCTTTTTGAATCGCAGAAGGGTTTGAGTTTCTAAATCCTGTAGGCTGCAGTGAAACTTCCAGATGGAAAGGAAACAGTTTGTCCCTTCAGGAATTCTTACAATCTCGCATTTTGATAAGCTACATCAAGTAAATAAAAGCAGAGCAGTGCAGGAGGAGGCAGGGAAGGAGGATGCAGTGCCACTGAAGGGAACAGGTCTGCACAGTAAGCAGCACTCACTGCTGCTCACACCTCCATCACCCTCTTTTCCCTTGCTCCCCTGTCTCCAATCTGCACACTCTCGCTCTGTGATAAAGCCACTTGTTTTGCAGCTAAAGCTCCTGCTAGCCTCCATCCATGAAGCCCACAAATCCTAGAACACCTACACAGCAGAGCCTCCTGCTCCCCTATGAGTCACTAAGCAGGCTGTCCCGCTTGCTGATGTCAGCCAGCAACATCCATTTTTTTTAAAACAAATCCTAAAACGCCTCGAGCATCAATTATTTAAAATATTATCTTCATTTTAATCCTGACCCCAGTGGCAAAATTACCATTACGAAGCAATTCTGAGTGATGCAGAGGGTCCAGCAGCCTCTGGTAGTTGCTGCGTCAATGAGGAGTAAGCAGGCAGCTCCTCGTGTCACACATGAGCTCAGCACAGAGCAGCAGCGGGCACACTCCTCTCACAAACAGGCAGAGAGCAGCTGGGATGTGTCACCAAAAATACAATCAAAGATCAACTGCATCATCCAGTCTCATCTCGTACATTTTGCATGAGTGTGTATTACACAAGCCCTACTCACACCAGCCCTAGCCAGGGGTGGTGCGTGCCTGTGGCGCAGCAGAAACCTTCCCAGATACTCATTGTCTATTCCCTGACTAATTGCTCTTGCCATTAAAAGTGCTTCTTTAATGCTCAAGCTTAAACACTTCCTGTCTTCGTCTGAAGGCAGTGCCCTTGTCACATTCTGAGGTTTGAGAACAGGATCATCAGCTGTTTGCAGTGTACAGCCAAATTATCAGAGAAACACTGGTGAAATACGTTCCTCTGAGCACATTTACATCCCAAAGAGTCACGACCAAATCACAGGATAAACAAGTCACACACGGTATTTGCAGTGCACAGAGTGCAAAAGGCGATGGAGAGCATTCAAGGTGAAAGCAGACAGAGATGTGATCATGTAGCAACCTTCAGGAGTGAGGACTCTGCACACACCCCACCACAAAGCCAACAGGAAAACCAACAGCTGATTCAAAATGCTTACGCGTCCCTAAGTGTACGTGCATGGGCGAGGCTATTTATCTTGGGCACTGCAATAACAGAGCCAAATGAATGAATAAAATGAAAACACAGCACTGCAGAAAATCTAGCAAAACCAGGCTGATGCCCTTGCTCTTGGGTTCTCAGCAAACTCACTGTCCTTCTCTGCCTGTTTCAGTCATGCTGAGAATATGTCTGAGCAGTTTGAGACACTTTATCAGATCTTGGATCAGTTAAAAAAGTTTCACTTTAAACGAACTGAACATCAAATAATACTTTTTATCATTTCAAATTATACCATTGTTATCAGGAGACCTCCTCACCATTCCCTTTTCAAATGGAAAGAAGGGCTTGAGGGACATTCCAACTTTGTGGAGAATAATTTATTTATAAGATTTTTCTCAAGTGATGCTCGAATTAACAGTGGTAATTAATTAGGTTAGCTGCTGAAAGCAACTTGACTATGATGACTCTCAGCATCAAGTTTTCTTTCTGTTCACTCTTACTACAGCATAGTCTACACAAACAAATGTCTGAAAAATCTGGAGCAGAGCACGCAAACTAGTTGTGGTACTGGAAGATTTCTCCTCTTGTAATTTGGTGAATTTATCTGTAGCAGACCCTATAAATTCAGTTATGTGCATCTGTCTGCACTGCCATGAACTCCTCCCATAGTTGTGAGAGGCGAAGTCACTTGGACCAAACACTGTTACAGGTTTGTTCACTCACCTGAATACAGCCACACCAAAACTCTAAGCACACACAAATCATTATGAGGATCTAGCTATTTGGCCTCCTTTTTTTTTTTCTTCCACCCACCCCACCAAGCTCCCTGCCTCTCCAACCTTATATAAATGGAGTTCAACATAAGCAAGGGACTACATCCTATTGAGGTCAATGGAGCTTTCCCATCATTTCAGTGATCCCAACACACTGCTCTAGAGCACAAAGCTCTTGGGACCTGACTTTTCCACTGGCTTTTGTACAGACACCTGTTTTCTGTACACAGAGACACAGAATTCTCCAAGTCAGAACAACACCCATTTATATCCATCCTGCAAAATGGAAATAGCTATGTCAGGAACCAAGGCTGTGAAGAATCAAGCACCCCCAGCCAGCTGCTTCAAAAACCAGGAGAGGAACAGTCTCAGCATCTATCAGACCTCAGCTCCTTTCCTTGAACACCAAAACCACCAGCAGCTAGATATAATCTGACCCCCTGAGCTATGCTGGGGACTGAACTGAAGCTGCTGACCTTAAGATCTCAGAAAAGGAGTCGCTGTGCTCACAGTACCAGCTAAGCTATGTTTGGGCACACTCTGGCCCCAGCCCTGCTTTGAGGGACCCAGACTGCAGTGACAGCCAGGTGTCACTCTCTGCCTGCCACTCCCAGGGTCCCAGGATGCCCCCTTCCCTCGCAGACAGATGGCTTGGCCAAACTTTGGAGGGAGCTGGTGCGAGACTCCCATGGATTTCAGCAGGAGCTGGATGAAAGCCAAGGTGAATTTCCCCTGCAACAACACAACGGAGCTTCTCAGGCAAAGCTTATCACCATGGTTTCTAAAGTACTGCTGGTACCAGAAAGTGAACACCCTCCAAAATTACTGTCTTCCTATAACATGAGCTTCATCACATCTTCTGCTTCGTTCATCTCCTTCTTTCCTCGCCCTTTTGCCTTTTTCTTCCCAAACAAAGTGTGTTGGCCAATGGACATTAGTACTGCTGATAGCAGAAGGGAGGAGAGCAAGGCAGACCTTCCTGATCTCCTAAATGTCAGTGCATAATCAAAACATTACATATGGCTACCCTCAGTAACACAGCCCCAACTGCACCTTACTGTGAATATATTGCAAGGGAACAGAGTTTTGTTCAAGGTACCAATCTCCTTATGATGAAGTTACTTCATTGCCTGATCCAGGCTTGGAAACTTTCCTTTTCCAAGCTTCGTGGTGCTTGGCTCAAAGCTCACCTGGACAGGTATGGATATATCCCAGCTGGAGGGGACTAAATTACCCCATTAACCCCTGAGGAAGCAGCAAAGAGAAGACTTCTCATGTCAGCCAAAAGAAAGGTGTGTTGTGAGCTAGTTCACCATTAACCTGTATAGCACACACTTCTACATGGTTGTGCAGCTTTCTGCAACAACTTCTACCACTCAGAGGCCTGATTGTCACTTTGATATGACTTATAAAACTAAACTTATAGAACTATAGACTTATAAACTAACTTATAGAACTAAAGTACAATTTTAATGCTAGAAGGTATTTAAATTGGTTGAGTTTTAGTCCAACAGATAATATAAGTAACAGCTTCAGCAGCAATGAAGTGATTTACAGGTCTAATTCAAACTGGATACTTGTCACACACCTCATAACAGAAACGTATTATAATGGATAGATAAGAAAATACAAAGATACTAAAGAAATGAAAATAATAAAAGAATTTAGGGACAGATGAAACAGCTATCCAATACCTTCTTAAATCAGCTAATACCTAAACCTCAAGCATCTTTATAACTAAATTTAACTCAGACTGCTTACACTGAGCTCAAACTGAATCAGACCACAGCTATTAGATGAGTAGGTACAGCCCACTAATATCAGAGACACTTCCTTGATTGTGTCAGCCCTTGGCTTGCAAAAGCAGGTGGTATTTTCAGAGACACATTTCTACAGCTGGAAATGTGTTACATTGTGGTTTTCAAATAGCTGGAGTTTAAGCTCTGAGACTATCGTGGTAACAGCAGCTATCAGATATGCTGGGTAGAAGAAAAAGGTGATTTGGGAAAACATTTATTCCCTTTAAAGTAGACATTTGTCCAGTGAGATTCTTAACAGTGGCATGACCAAAATACAATGGTTTTCAGTCAGCAGTGACTTTCACATTGACTTTTATGGACATCAGAGCAGATTCTTTTCCCAGGACGCTTTTTTACATTGTTTTCATATCCCCTGTATTGCAGGCATTAGGTTTTTTTTAAAACATGGAAATTGCTTTTGTAAAACTTGACACTACCTTGCTGCCTAGTAAGTTGAACTAAACCAACAGTTTAAATAGCTCAGCTCACAGCTAATAAGCAATTTAAATAGCTTTGCTTTGCTGAGCTCAAGTAGCTGTATCAGGTTTCATAGCACCATCAGTCACTGCCAAATCCATAGGCAGCATTTAAATGAATCATTAGCAATAGTCACCCCCAGGAAAAAGAATAAAAGGAAAGTATAAGAAAAAATATTTTAAGAGCTAAGAATCAAGTAATTGTCACAATTTCTGTGAGTACACATCCCATATGTGACACCAAAGTGTGCACAGGAAGCAAATGCCACTCGAATGCCTGGGCCAAAATACATTCTTCCAAGCAAGAACAAGTGAGCTCTGTGTCCTGAGCACAACCTGCTTCACAAAGACATGTGAGTATAGAGGTGCCTGTTTCACAGAAGGGAAAGCTAGAGCATGCTGAGGTGAAGGATTTGCAGCACAGATGGAACCGGAAGAAAACTGGGAGGTTGCTCCTGTGTCATGTGTGCTAAGCCACAGCTGCAGTAATGCTATCACCAATGTGCTTCCAAGCTCTCCGGATCACAAAGGTGAACGGCAAGATAATGATGTGAGACACTGGGAAAATGCATATTCACTAAACACCCTGCTTGAACTCTGTACAGAGTGCAAGAGTAGGTGCAACCCACGCCGAAACCCGGGGAATGAATGGCACTGGGAGCTTGAGCTCACGTGCACCAGTGTAAGACTGAAATAACTGAGAAACACATTAAATCAGGGTATTGAACTTGACTAGTGAATGTGCCTGCTCCCTGCACAAGCCTGCATGACCTGACAGTGCATGTAGCAGCTCAGACAGGAGCACAACCAGAGCTCTCAAAAGCCTTCCAGTCCTTCGCAGCTTGAACAGCTCTGGAGGCAGAGCAGGACCACAGCGAGCCCAGAACCACAACTGACTGACAGAAGGGATGGGAGACAACTGTGACCTTCCTCTCAATTATCTCCAAGCCACAGCTAAACTGATTACCAATATGGAAATGGTTAAAAATGACAACAGCAAAAGTATCTGCCTTTAGAGACACCCAGGTAGAGTGACAGAGGCAGGTTTCCCCAGGATGGATGTTTCTGACCATCCTGGACTCCGCGGGGCAGTGCTGCTCCAGACAGGTTCTGATATTTCTTTCTCAAACCTCAAGGAGAGTTTCTGTTTTATTTTCCAGTGAAACTTGGTATAATTAAGACGCAGATGAGCCTCTTGTAATCCCGAAGTGAAACATGGGAAGAAACTCACTTAGATCCTATTTCTCCCTCTGCCCCTGTACTTCTATTCAGTACTCCTGGGTATCAAATTCAGACACATGCATGTCATTTTAATTCATTATTTATCCATATAGTCTCGAATTATATCACTTTGACAACAATAAACAATTCTGTAGAGGGAATTTGGACAGTTGAAAGCAGCAAGAGGAAGCTCAGAAACTGAAGAACGATTCCTTGCCACAGAAGCGTGAGGAGAGGCAAGGAAAAGGTGGAAGAGAACATAATAGGATAAAAATAAAGTAAATTAAATGTGTGGGTTTGGAATCCCCCAAGACATTCTGGTCGAGAAGATCTCAAACCTATATATAGTTCAAGCCAAAGACACAACCTTAACCTCTGTTTCCTGATATTTAGTTCACGAATTGCCCTAATGCCAGCATTTGGCTTTTGTCCCCTCACGTAAGTTAGAGGATAGCAAAAATGTAGGACTAATTTTTGGAAACACCAAGCCGAATTCTCCAAGAGGCCATCACATGTGACCAGAGACTTCTAGCACGTTAAAAAAAAATTAAAATAAAAGGGGGAAAATATTCACACAAATTAGGGAGCAACTGGCACAATTCAGGCAAGTTTACCGTGTGCCTCCAGCAGCCAGAGCTGCCGCTGAAGCAGCGCGGGGAAGATGTGACAATGAACTCGCTGCACATCCCGCAGCTGCCCGGCCAGGGAGCGGAGCGGCCCCGCACAGCCCCGCTCCGCCACAGCCCGAGCTCCTCCCGCTCCTTCCAGCGGGGATTCCGCCGCCGGTGCTCTTCCCCCGCGGCGTGCCCGCTCCGCCGGCGGCTCGGGCGGGAGGCAGCTCCCGAGCGGGCGGCGAGCATTAATTACGCTCTCGAACGCCGGTGCCGGGCAGCGCTCCCGGGGCGGCCGCGCTCTCCCCGCTCCGCTCCGCACCTGCGGCGGGCCGGGCGGCGGCGCCCACGCGGGGCCGGGGCGGGACGCGGTGCCCACGCGGAGCCGGGGCCCGGCGGACTCACCCCATGTCTCGGCACCTTTCGGCGGCGGCGGCACCCCCGGGCGGCTCCCCGCGCTCGGCGGCCAGCGGCGGCCGCGTCCCCACTTCGCACATGCGGCCGCCCCGGCCCCGGCTGGCTGCGGCTGCACGGCGGCTGCACGGCGGCGAGAGCCGTCCTGCTCCTCCTCCCGCCGCCTCCCTCCCCCCTTACATAACCTCCCTCCCGGGCGGCGGCGGCACCGAGCAGCTCCCGCGGCACCCGCCGCCCTGCCAGGCGGCAGCGCGGGGGCGGCGGGCGGGGCGGGGCGGTGGGCGAGCCCCGGAGCAGCTCCGCTCCCCGCCCCGGGCCGGGCCGCGCCGGTGGGCGGGTTGTGCCCCGGCGGCAGGCTGCGGGATCTCCTTCCCACCGTGCCCTCGCCGGGGGGCCGCGACCCGCCCGACGGGGACGAGGCGGCGAGAAAACTTCGGGTGAAGTTGTGGGGGTGTCCCCGCACGGCCCCGCCCGCGGCCGCGAAGCCTCGGCGGGGACAGGGCTGAGCCCACCCCGGGCACCGGCTGTCCGGGAGCGGCTGTCCCGCACCGGGAGCGCCCCGCCGGCAGCCCCCGCTCCGCTCCGCGGGCACGGCGCGGTCCGAGCGCGGATCCCGGGGATGCCCTCCCGACCGGAGGCGATGCCGCGCCCAGGGATGCCTGGGGAAACACGAGCGGGCGATTCTCCCCCACTGTCACGCCCTCCCCGCGTCTTTTCACTCCCCGAATCCGCGTTCCCGTAGTTGAGTGCGGAGGCTGCGAGCCACGGGGCTGTGTCAGCCCTTTTGGCCACTGGCAGCCCCAGCCCCGCAGCCCACCTCAGGGACCGCGCCCAGCCAGCGCCGGCTGCTCTGCCCGCAAATGGGAGTCCCGTCGGGAGGACTGAACCTCCTTCGGCCCTTCTCAGCCCCGCTGCAAATCTGTGCCACACAGGGTCCCCAAATTATGTGGGTTTCGTGAAAACAAAAAGATTCCTAACCAGGGAAGGAAAAATTGCGCTGGTGTGGAATAGCCGTGTGATGGCTACCCAGCCGCGAGGGTGACACTGGCATCTGACCGGCAATCACAGGACACAAATCCATAGCAGAGCCATGGACCTGCTCGTTCGGGTGTTCACAGAGCTGTGTACACAGACACACTTACTCTTTCGTGGAGAAAAGACGCCCAATTCACACATAAGACAGGCTTTTAACTTCACCCACACAAAGTTATAATTAATACTCTGCCACCAAGAGTGATTATTTTAATCTTTTTTTTTTTTTTTTTTTTTTTTTTTTAATCTCACGCTGTTTTATCCTTTCTTTCCAAGAAAGTTTAGAAGTTGTGGGAAAGGTTCTATGTTTGCTTGCTTTAACTTGGTGTGTAATAACTGGTGGTGTCCCCAGTATTGCCTCGGGACCTCATGGGAATCCTGAAAGGGAAACTTAGCCAGCAACAAAACACCTTCCAGCTATGGACAATGGAACTGTTTTCTGACAGACAATTATTTCCTGATGTCTGGAACACCAAAATAGAATTTCAGTCCCATATACTCAAATAAAGTCCATGGTCTGGGGGAAAGGAAAGGAGCAGGGTGGATTTCATAGACATTTTCACAAGGCTGTGGGATGTCACCTCTCCAATCATCTCCAATCATCTTTATCATGGTCCAGCAGTTACTGTGGATGTTGAAGGAGACTTAAGCCCTTACCTAATGGGACTCACTGATGTCAGAAGTTCCCATGTCCTGCTCTACCAGCTGAAGGTGAGGTTCCATTTGCTCTGAGATAGCCATGGCAAAAGTGGCAATCCTTTCGTGTTCACGATGGCCTGCATCCTTGAATATTGCTTTGATGTGACCATTCCTCTCTTCTAGGGGACGCAGTGAGGGGTAATATTCTCTGAGGTGAAAAACAGCAGCCTAGCAATCTTGTGGGAAAAACTTGCACCATGAATCTGAGCATTTTATAACACTGTTTTTACACCATTTACCTCATTTTGTTAAATTACATACTCCATTCATCAGAGAGAAATTGTCTTGGTCCTCTCTGATTAATTAGCTCATTTTGGTGAGTATCCAAAAGCTGTGTTTTATGAACCAGTGCTGCATGTGACTTACAAGTATCTAATGGAATTGGATCAAAATAGGGTAATGCACTCACTATGTGTGTCATGGTAAGATGAGAATTGGAAATTGGAACTGCAGTTGCCTTAGCATTTTCTAATTTTTTAATCTTTTCCAACCTTGCATTCAAGACTGTGTTTTCATCCCCAGTTACAAAAATAAAGCTTAAGTTCATGGAAGCATAATCGGCTGTGAAATTCACATGATACAAGTTTTGTATATTGCTTTTGTTCATAAGGTCTTCCCACGTCATTCATGCTCTTTGCAGAACTGTCTTCCAGGAGAGACAGAGTTCTAGTCCCATTTCTCCAGTACCCTGACACATTTGGTCTGGCAGACAGCAAGTTAACCCAGTTTTCTGCTCATATTTGGGTTTCTCTAAGTACAGTCCCTTCACCTGAAATTCCTACTATTCTTCCAAATGGACAAGGTATTCCTCTTTCTGAAGTGTGGCATGCTGTTTTAGTCTTCTTTTCTCTGCCGAAAAGAGGATGAAGTCCTGTCCTCAGTTTCAGTCAGTGGTAAAAGTCCCATGGATTTGAGTAAGGCCCCAATCTCATGCAAATTATTTAACATTATCAGTATTGAATCAAGCAATTTCTCTACAGACAGTTCCATCTTGAACCTCTCCACCCATCACCATGCCCTAATTTGTGTATAGTTGCCACTGATTTGCATTATTTTTGTATAATTTAGTATTCCAGTTGTTTAAAGTATTTTCAGTTCTCTGTAAATGAGAACTATAAATATGCTATCAAAATTAATCAGTTCTCCAGCCTTCATATGTGACATGATCTTTCATTTCCGAGTTGGCTCAGATGCAGGATGTGTATGGGATGGTAATTCAGTCCTCATTTAGTATTCACAAGTGTGCCCTTATTGCTGTGGCACGCTTAGGAGCACTCAAAATACTGAAAGCACAGGATCCCTTGGTGGGATTCAAGCTGAGCAATAAAAATATCCACATTCTGTAAATGGATCTAACATCTTTAGATGAGAAATTTCTCCTATTCCCACAGGCCTCCTAAGATATAATTTTTTGATTCCTAGATACAGGGTGAATATCCTTTTCAGAAAGCTGATCTAACAATCAGGAGTATGTACCCAGCATTCTGAAAAAGCAAAGAGCTTGCTGGGCTCTTCCTCTCTCTCAGTGTTTCTGTTCTCTCCTTTTGTTTGGCTTTCACTATTGTTGTCTTCTGCCACTCTATTTTATTTTAGATATAATTTTATTGCAGAAAACCTGCTGTTCGGTCTTTTTAAACTATTATACTTCAGGATAGTCATCTCTCTATTTCCCATGGCAGATAGTATTAAATAAAACATTCGGTACTGTGATTTTCTTTTTTTTCCAAGTAGACTGCTGAAATCTGCATTTTTTTACTCCAACAGAACTGTGCCATTTCCATTTTTTTTCCCTTTGACAAATAACCAACCATTTCCTAGCTTTAAATGTTATCCAGGAGTTTAACCAAAATAAGCTTGGGGGAATTCTTGATTTTTACATTTGAAACAGAGAATTAGATTTTTAAATCTCCTGACAAATGGAGAACTAATGTAATTATAATATCACTGGATATAAAATGTTAAAGGTGAGCAGCTGAGAAAAGAAAGGATTTATAGTCATTTTTAACACTGAAAACACTCTGATTCACAGTATTTTTTAAAACGTATTTAATGTGATATCTAATAAATAATTAGGACAAAAGATCTATTTGCTTAAAAAAATGAACACTCTTGTCCTTTCAATTAAAATGTCAGAGCTGACAATAAACACAAGACCTTCAACTAGTCCTCCAGCAAGACACCTGATTTCTAGGAAAACAACAATTTTCCTCTCCAGTCTCCTTCAGAAATAAGCCAAAATAATAGGACTACTTTCTGTGTCTTTAAAAGCAAAAAAGGGGAGAAAGTAATTTAAAAGCCTTTTGTCAATCTACTTTAAAATAGGTTGCATGTTCTCTTAGTATTCTTTGCAGTTTTTTCTTGTAGTTACTTAACAGACCTATTTTGTTGTACTTACTAGGTAAGACAAACAGGTAACCCCAATTCTCCTTCTTAATGTTTTCACTGACATAGACATTTGATTATGTCCACTCCACTGTAAAGGAAATAAGGCTGGAACCCAACAGCTTTGTTTTCTGTGTTAGTTGGTCTTGCTGCTCTGCTCTGGAATCATGCTAATTTGAACTGGTTTGGCACTGGACAGACTGGGACACTGCAGAGTAGGTGAGGAGTGCTGCATGTAAGGCTCCTTACAGCTTGTATTTGAGTCTGTGTATTGTTTCATCTGCACTCAAATACTGAGCACACATGCATGAGTGAGGATCTTCACAAAGCTGCTCACAGGCATGCACAGGTCTCCCAGATGATGAGCTGGATCCTGACTTGCTCCTCAAAATTGTACCAAATATGTTCAATTTTCCCCTTCCAATATGCAGTGCTTTGCATTTCATATGGTACTTTAGAAGTTATCAGCTTTTTCACTCAAAATTTATTTTGGTGGTTTTCTTTTCAAATCCCCAAAGAAGAAAAAGACGTTCCATTTCATCTGCAAATACAGATTTTGACTCTGGTTTCCTTCCAGGCTTATAACATAAAATTCCTTTTATTTGCATTATCTAAAATGGAAGTTAGAGCAATCAAGCACCGATTATGCAAATAGGGTAGATTAGTTTTCTTTTAAACTAATTCAGATCAAAATTGTTGGTCCTGGCAGGCCAAATTATACAAGAGAAAGGAGAAAGAAAGAACTGTATGTCTTGTCTGTTAGAAACAGGACCCTCATATTGCGACTTGGCTGTCACAATGATGGTGACAGCCAAGGCTGCGGCAGAGAAGCAGATAATAGGGAAGGGAAGAGATATTCACATTTTTAGTGAAAAAAAGCTTGATTTTCAAACATGCAGAATTGTATGACCATACATTTCAGCAAAACATTTTGCTCACATGTAAATTTCCTTGTAGCTCGAGAGTTTTTAATTCTCAGGCCCTTTCTACCATCTGTAACTCAATCTCTATTTTTTAAAGAAATTGCAGACATCTGTTTAAATACCCATCTCTTCCGTCACATGGAATTTTGGATTCAAAAATCTAAGCTCGAAAATAATACTAAAGTTGGATTTCATTTCCAAGCAACCACGGAGTGGCATTTTCAACGCTGCCTTCCTAATCAGCTCATTGCACTGTGCTGGCTCTGTCAGGCTCTCCAGGACAGCAGCAGTGTCTGGTGTGGGTCGTGAGCTGGGCAAGGGGGTCCTGCTGCATGGGGCAGAAAGAAGAGGGGAGGTGGAAAAGATCCCCCAGGCTCACTGCAGCTGCTCTGGAGGGCAGAGCAGTGGGAGCCAGGGGAGGGAATGAGAAGGAAATGTGGGATGTTCCTGGAGGTTGCAGTGAGAAAATGTTTTTTTTCTTTTTCAGCCTGTCCTTCTCCAAGTCACCCTGTTTCCCCCCTGCCCTTCTCCCAGGGTCCTGTATGTGCCAAAAGGTAGATTTTTATCTCCCAGCTACCTGTCGAAGGTTCACTCACCACTGTGTCCCCACTGTCTGTCTCTCAAGGAAACACTATAGAGATAGAGAGGCTGGGGCCAGAAATTTCAGAGCATTTTAGTTTTCCAGAACTGCTTGCCTTGGCTGCTTGTGGGAATTCATACCTCGGGCTGGTGCAAAATACCTCATTGTTTGTGTTTGGGATTCACTCATCGGTGGGCTTTAACCCTTCATCAGCTCCTTGCTTGCCTGACTGGAAAGGGAAGACATTTCCCTGGGCACACCAGAGGTCTGATTCATTTATATAAATGCCCAAAGGGTTATGTATTTCCATGTGGGCTGAGGTATCTGGATCCTTTGCCTGGGTGAATTCTCAAAGGACTGAGCAGCACTGACAGTGCCAGGTGGGGACAAAGCCACATGGGATTTCAAGCTTAGTTACAAAACTGATGGTTGAGGTACAGTGGTGAGTACCCCAAACATTTCACTTGAATTCACAAAGACAGCAATGGCACCACAGCACAAGGTTTCTCTCCTCCAGTGGAAAACATCTCGACTTCAGAGAAGGCAGACCTGGCTCAGAGTTTGGAAGCTGGAAGGGCGCAGGACACCAGTTATGGGTGTTTTTCACAGACGGGGTAACATTCATTTGTGAGGAAAACTATTTGTCACCCAAAAAGGTATATTTTGCACCATTCTCTGAAAAAAGTGTGGAGTGTTTTACCTTGCAGACTGTCCTATGGAAATCAATTGAGATGCATTTAAGAAGTAGGATAATATCTTTATGCTTACAAAATGCATTAGAAAAGAAAAACAATAAATCCAAACCAAACAAACAATCCCCAAATAACCAACCAACCAACCAACCAAACAAACAAACAAAACCTACTGACCTTAACTTGTATAACTTTCAAATAAAATTAAAGACCTTGACTTATACCAGTGTTTTTGTCTAAGTATTGCTAAATTACATTGATTAATAATAAAAGTGAAGCCAGAGGACCACAAATCATGCTCTTTTTACTACACTAAAAACTCAGATCTGGAAAAGTAAGAAATACCTATTTGACAAAAGAATAACAAGATTACAGCTCCCACAAAGAAACCAGGAATACTTTTATGAGAAAAAGCATTTTAAAGGCCTCAACTGGGGGCAAGTTGGGCTGGATTTCTTCCCTGGATAAAACCAGTTCAAGGAGAGCTTCTGCATTCCTAATTCTACCCAATATATCTTTTTTCTGCAGCAACAGTTGGATGAAAAAATACATAAACGCTACCAGTCAGTTAAATAAATATAATCTTTTTTTTCTTTTTTCTGCTCAATATTTTCCTTCTCAGAAAGTATCTACTACCAACACTTAAATTCAGTCTTGCATAATTCTACTTAACAGAAGTTATAAAATGCTTATATCTAATGGTAAGCACAGATTCCACTTTTTTTGGGAAATTTCATGGTCCTTGGGGGAGGGTGTATAAAATCCATATTCTTTGAAAAATCAGAGCAAAACTTTGATCATTGCAAATATTTTTTTTTAAACCCAAACATTTTAGAGACATGTTTGCAGCTCAAGCACCCAGAGGAGCACTCTTTAGATCCTGAGTCCTTACCTGGGTTTAGAAGAAAAAGGATGGCAGACAGCAGCAGCCATGCAAAATATTAGAACAAGCTTTTCATCCACAGTTCAGTTTGGGCTTTGGAGCCAGGGGAAGGATCACTGTGCGCTACCTTGGGAGATAACACCTAACAATTCAGTTTAACACTGATGGAAAGTGGAGCAGAACACTTACAACTTCCAGAAAAGCTTTGAACTGTGTTTTGCTTTAATTTGGTCTTTGTCCAACAGAGAAATATCAATATACACACATCAAAACCTCTTCTACATAGTTGAGAAAATGAAGTCAACACTACAACGTATGGAGGACACATATCCTCTATTTTTCATTTACTATTTCTTTGCAGAAGAGCACATAATTTATGTTGTGAATGTACCATTATTTTGCTAAGTTTAATTTGATAGTTTTCCTGTAGGAATAAGTTAATCTTCATCCATACCCATGTTTAATAATATTTATCACTGTTCTTCTGCTCCTCTGTGTCTGACTGAATATTCTCTCTATGTCCATCTGGTGAGTACCCTTTTCCCAAAATAGTTCATGACCACTCTTTCCTATATTTGCATGAGAGATGTACTATTATTATATTTGCATGGAAGAAGTTAGGTGATCCTGCAAAAATGTTTTTCAGTGATATCATTTGTCCAACTTGTAAATTGAGTTACAGTTTTAAATGTGACATCATAAGATCATAAGAAGATCTAAGCAAGAAATATTTTGCAGTCTCCTAGAAATATAGCCAGAATTGCTCTTTTTTAGATCCTGTGTGTTTGCCCAAAATAATCAACACTCGGTGATAGAGAATAACCTGCAGCTATTGTTTTTCAGTATTCATAATTCATAATAAAAGTATGTTTTTCTAGTATTTAAAGCTGAACTGTTGCTGGATTTAAGAGCATGGCTTTTGAGAAACAATTCCCCAGCATAAGCTGTTCTGGGAAAAGAGCAGGAGCCAGCCCTGGAAGCACTACAAAGTATGTTTTGAATGCATAGGACATGCAAAGCCACAAATGCCAGCCAGCACCACATGCTTAAAGCCACATTCAACAAACCAGAATTTCCTGGAGCACAGTAATGCCTGCTGTGACAAGTAACTAAACTTTTGAGGAAACAGCTGTTAAAATGCATTTTCTTCTCCAGCTAAAGGAATTCTCACCACACAGACACCCTCAACAAGGTGATGCTTTGCATTTTCCTTTGTTTTTACATGCAGGTATCCCAAAACAATATCATCCACACAGATGCCAGCCCTGGCCTTCTTGATGTCCATGGAAAATACCCTTCTTTGACTTCACTGGGATCATGATTCAGTCATAATTGATTAATCCTCATTCCATTCCTGTGACACAAGGAGGGATACACAAAGATCTCTTCACACATCAGTGCAGCACGGTGTTTCTGGAAAATATCAGCTGTTCCAAAGCAGAGAGGAGCCCAGCACGCAGCTTGGAACAGGATGCAATGGCCAACACTATCTCCATCTGGAACAATACAGGAAATGCCGAGTGGCAGTGCTAAAAATAGATTTTGACCAGCATACAGGGATTAAGAGACTTAATTTTCAAAAGGTGCACTGGGACCTCAAATAACCATAAATAGTCAGGAGTTTGCATTGGTGCCCCACTGGAATGGTTTAAGCACATGCAGTGTGGGGTTCGTCATGCCATGGGAACACATTGCTTCCTCGCTGGATCATCTGTACCTTTCAACAGGACCAACAGGGCTCCCACATCCCATGCAGAGCCTCTGCAAAACCCTGACTCTGTGGAAGGCAAAATCACAACAGTGCTTGGAACCAGTGGAACAAGGATTTCACTCCCTGCAAATAGTCTATGAGATCTGGCAGCAACATTTCCCATCAGACAGCAACCATGAGAGATCTTTGATATCTTATATAACTGCTATCCTTAAATAAAATGTAGATCTAGTTCATCGTTTTTCCTCCTGATTTAATTAGAATCGTGCTTAGTTTTTCAGGTTGGTGAAGTCTTATCTTGCAAAATGCTGCAGATACTACTGCTTGGAGATTAATGTTTGCTTTTTAATTAAGGTTTTTACTTGGGAAGTTTGTGATATCCCCACACCACCATTTAAGACCAAGAAAATAACAGTGTATTCTTAAAATGAGCAGCCATAGCACAATAAGAAACAATCATATTTAGCGTATCACCAAGAACTACCATGCGGTTTCATTTATATTTGAGATTTTCTGAGCTTGTTTTTAATGAGCCTCCATCAGAAGCTCCATCAGAACTATGAATTTGCCATGATAATATCTCTGAACTTTTATGAGTTTAGACTGTTGAGTAGTCAGCAAGTTCCTCTGCCCTAGTTCCCCACCAGCATCAGACAGTTCAGCTGAGCATTGCCATGCTAAGCAGCTGATTGCCCCCACAGCACAGCTCTGCAGGTCGTGTGGGGATGGGGAAGAAACAGCCACAGCTCAAGGAAGCAGAAAAGAGGGACCTGAAATTGGGAGGGTGAGCAGGGCCACAGGACCAGCAGCACTGTGGAAAGGTTCCAGGAAAGGAAACTGCTGCAGGAGTCCAGGGCAAAGATGGAGAAGGAATTACAGCAGGACTAAGGCAGGCAAGGATGCTGTGCCTTGACATCTGAGGCAGAGGTCCCTGCCAGGGCAGGAGGGGGTGCAGAGGGGTGGCAGCCAATACATAATCTCCTGAAAGATTAGGAACCCTTGTTTTCTGGAAAGAATGATCTCAAGTCCTAATTTAGTAACAGGAGGGAGAGTTATTACTCCTCGGAGCAGTGTTGACCCAGACCCCCAGACAAGCACCAGCCCTAGCACAGCACAGACATAAACTGGATAGACAGTCCTTGTCCAAAGAGTTCCAGGTTTTGTGTAGGGCAAGGCAGAATACAGAGATGCACAGAGGAGTGCTCCCAATAGGTAGCAGACTGCTCAGTTCAGCTTTGCAAAATCCTGCAGGCTTCTCTGCACCTCAGCTAATTCACTTACACCTTATTTCACTGTAGCACGGTGTGGTCTCAATGCTGATTGGTATGTCTGGAAAATTCTGGTTTGCAACTTTTAAGAACAATTACTTAACACTAAAAAGACACTCTAAATTTGAATTAGTACAAAGCTGGCCTATAGTTCAGCCCTTGCTTTCTCTAAGAAGAACTGCAAAGAACATTCAGGAGCTCTCCTTACCTGCAAGGACAAGAGAAAAAAGGGAGACCAATTCCTATGCTAACAGCTTCTTGGTAAAGCCATCTGGGAAGAGGCATGTTTAGTATCTGATGGAAGGAGAATTACTTAGACCAGTTCCAGTGACCTCAGCCTTGAGAGGGAACAAAACCCTGAAATGCTGTTCTATTTCAGTGCCTTTAGCTGAACCTGAACACATACTCCCACACTGCACACTGGCACAGGAGGATGGGCTGGAGCATTCATGGCACATCTACTGGCAGGTTTCAGACCTGGGCCTCAGGGAGAACACAGGAGCCTCAGGGCAGTGCTCCAGTGCCAGGGAATGTCACCCTTCTGAGAAGGGAGACTCTGGAAGTAAAACAGGAGACCTAGCTATCCTCTTTAGAGGTTGAATATTTGACTTTGTATCCGAGGCAACTGATTAGAGTGCAGCAGGCAAACTGCATCAAGTGTCCAACCCAGGAGAAACGCTAGACCTTTGCTGAGAGGCGTAACCACTTTCCCCTGCTAGACCCTGGGCTTTGCACGGATCTGAGTTTCTGATTTAAACACAGCAGCAATTGCTACCAGATGTGCATGTCAGGGCCCTGGATGCACTGACAGCCCTTAATTGCCACGACCAGCCCTGGGCCCCCCTGCCCCAGGCATGGAGCCCCTCAGTCCCTGCTCAGCACTGCCGGGCTGCAGATCCAGCCTGTGTGCCTGCTCAGCTGGGCACTGACACACATGCTGACCTGAATTTCTGCCTTGCCTTGGACTTGTCCCATCCCCGTGAACTTGTCTGCCCCTCTGAGCTCTGTCAGCTGCCAACCCCGGCCAGCCCTGCTCAGGGGCTGTGGGCTGAGCCCCTACCCTGCTGGCTCCTGTCCCTCTCTGCTCCCTGACAGCAAGGAGGAAATACTCTAAATTCCCCTTCTAAACTCAGCTGGGTGCTACTAATTTGTATTTAAGTTACAAGCTGGTGTTTCTGTACTGCAGAGGATTTGAATGTTTTAGACTAGACGTGGACAAGAGAAATGAGACAAAACTAAAATTAAATATCCAACTGTAAAAGAAAATTGAGTATGAATAAAATCTAGTTCTAGAAACTCCTGCAAGTACCTTCTTTATATTTTGCAGCTATCTTAACAATAGGTATTCCATGGTAGCACTGATTCACACATCCCCACTTGCAGAATTACTTGACATCTAAAAAGCTTCTGAGTTGGAGTTGAGACAGCCTGACGATCAAGATGAGTTTGATATCTTAGCGTTTGGCTACTCCATTTTCTGACTTTCAAGCAGTTTCACAGAAGTACACTTAAAGTGTCTGAATATTCCTCCCACTTTTTTCTTCTTTTTTTTTCTTTCCCATTTGTACAGTACCTACGTCTAGGAAAGAACATAACCTGTGCACCAGATGTGTTATGTAAAATTTCTGTCTGCCCCCCAGCCCCAGCATGTGTGCCCCACAGGGTCTAACCCACCTCCACCCCAAACGAGGAACATATGGAGCACCATGAATGGCAGAAACAAGACTTTGCTTTGAACTACATTCCTCCTATCAAAGGGTCCTCTGTCTTGCCTTCTTCTTCTTCATTCCTCTGGGTAATCATGAGGAAAGAACTGAACATTTGGAAAAGCCTCCTGGGGACAAATTCATTGCTAGTGTAACTCTGCTGAAGTTAATGGTGTTGCACCTTGGATTAAAATGGCACCATAATATTAAAAACCAGAGACAGCATACTACCCTGTAATTACTGTCTAAGAGAGAAAAAAAATAATAAAAATGATTCATTCTTATAGACCCCAAAGGGCACAGCTGCCTTAGTCAGTTTAAAAGGTGAAAATAAAAGAAGGCAGCTAGAATGCAGTGATTTTAAATTTGTATATATGTATATAAATATGTATAAATGACAGTCAGATTTTAAGAACAATATCTAGAAATATAATTTAATGTGATTGTGAGTTTTAAAAGACAGAAAACAGAAGTAGCTCTTAGGAAAATTAAAGGTTTTCTTTCATACTGGCATAAATTAGGAATAAATTCCTTCTAATCAAGTATTACACTGTTGTAAGCTTAATGCATAGGAATTGAGCCCCACAGCACCAAAGTTGTTATTCTGTAACACAATCAAGCACAAGGAATTGCATTTTCCCCTTTAAAAAAAAGGACAATGTTATTTTTGTGGCCAGTTAACATTTAAAGGTCATTGATATGGGAAGGAAACATTTCTTGTATTAAGCTTAGGGAAGTTGTTAGAAACGCGTGGTCTGTTCCTTTATGGACTTCACATTATGACACCATATGGAGGTGTGTGAAAGACACTCTGAAGCTCAGTGATATTGTACAGTACAGCAGCAAAGGCAAAGCAGAGATCTGACAGAAGAGCTGCATGGGTTTCAGAGGCATTTGTCATCAGCAGCTGTTGTATCTCCATCTTTCTTGTTATTTAAGTGAGGTTCATCTAGGTAATAATCCTCTCCAGCCAAAGGAATAAAATCCCATGATGAGAACTCATCTTCTGAGCACAGGAGGTCCTAGAGAAAGAGCACAACCCAGAATATTTCTGCAGACTGGCTAAAGAGTATCTCTGCTTACCTATCTCTCGGTGCAATGGATGATAGAGCAAACGCTTGGCTCTCATTATTGCTCAGATGTCCCCTGGTGGTCTTACAGCCTCTCATGCCCACAGAAACACAGCTTTCCTTTATGTGTAATCAATAACAAGGCTGCCACACATGCCCTTTGGACCTGCTGTAGCCAGAACACAAAGTCTTGCTCTCCCTAGCTGAGCCAGACATCACCATTTCCTAGAATGTATTACCTGGGGAAATCAGGTTTCGTTGTACAAACAAGCCAGGCTTTCAGTTACACAGTAACTGAGACATTCAAAAAGAACAGGGGGAGAGGGAAATTGGCTGACAGGAAACCACTGAGCAGTTTCAGCAAGCTAAGAAAAAAATCAGGGTTTTGAAGACAAATTTTCACTACAATATTTTCTGATATGTTCCTTTGTTATTAAAAATCCCCAGCAGGATCCATAACCATCTATGGACGTTTCGCCGCTTATTCATTTATAGACAAATATTCCCTCAATCAGACAGGCCCCAATTATAAGTGATGTTAGTTTCTTAGTTGATTTCTTGAAGTAGATATTAACACTAAAGAAAAAGAATGCCTCCTGTTTAAAGATATAGAAATGTACAAAAAAAAAGCAGTTCTCCTTTTCTTTTGCTACTGAGATAGACACATGCTGACTTTTCATTAAAAATGTCACAGTTGTCAAGCTCTACTGAGACAGAGCAATGAACTCAGTCTTAAAGAAACAGAAAATTGCAAAAGATATAAGATTATAAACAAATACAATTTGAGCGATGTTTTCCTTTTGCTTCTTGGTACAGGCTGGTTATCCTGTAGGACAGACTTACCTCTTTTCCCAAGAACTGCCTGTATTAACAAGGGTTGAAAATTAATTTTCAAATGGAAGTTGAGTATAGTGAAAATACATGAGTCCAAAAGCTGGGGATTTAGGCAAAACATCAAATACAAAGTCCTGTGACAGAACAGCAAGAGTTATCAAGATCAAATAGCTATAAAAACCCCTGTCATTTTCCATTGTTTCAAGGCAAACAAGACTTTGCTAGTTTTAGCACATACTCCTTTGTTCAGCCAGGAAGATCCATTCTACAGAAGCTTAATTAATTTCCAATAGGCTACAAGGAACAAGTCTTAGTTTAAAATGTAGAAGATAAGACTTCATCTAACAGTATGTTATTTAACATAATGAAATCCCCAGGAAAAAAGCAAACCCTTTGAGGCTTTATCACACCGCAGTAGACTTCAGAGATGCTGATTACAAGATCGTGTTCACACAAAAACAACACATTAATTACCCAGAGAGACTTGAAGTGAGCAGAAAGATTGCAAGAGTGGATTATCAATTGCTCTGTCTTGACAACACTTGGAGCTTGACCTTTTAAGTACTCAGGCACCTAGTCTGTAGGTATGTGCTATGTGAGGCATTTAGTGGGTGTTGAAAGTTCTACTTGGTGACAATACTCAGTTTTGAATGCCTTTATTCCTTTAAAAATCATCTGTCACTTTGGGCTTTTGATATGCAGTTTGAATTTCAGAATAACATCTATGAGAAATCTTAGGATATTGCCTGGATCATGATCTCCTTCTTGATGTTATAACCCAAAGCAGGCATAAAGACATGCCATGAAAAAGAACCAAAGAGCAAGCATCATGTATAAATATATATTATATATATAATTGTGTGATACTCTGGTTTAGCCATTCCCTGCAAGTGTTTTCCTATGCAAAATATGCTGATGAGAGCACCTTACCAAAACTGTAATTTGTGAAGTATACTGCTTATAGGATTACAGGGGGCCCATGCCTTCAATAGAACTTATATATGTACTTAAATTACGTACATTCGTAACTGTATGGATGACTTGAGTCTATAATTAAAGGTTTAATATGAAGTTTGATCTTTTAATGAAAAACGTCACCCTTGAAACAGCAGATTAAATAGTGCAGACCTCAAAAATAAAGAAGTGTGTACCTTTTATTAATAATCCTTTCATTAACTTGATGCATTAAATCCTCTGTAGACACACCTGAAACTGCAACATCCAGCAATCAAAATGAAATATGTCTGGAGAAGAACTAAAATCCTACTTACTTCTGCCCATTTCAAAAGGGCAGTCAGTAGAAAAGGGATTACCTGGGGAAAACTTAAGCAAAAAGATATTATTTTTCAGCCTCAATCACAATTTGTTTGGCTTAGAACTAGCTATTTAGGCTAAGGTGTTTGCATTATGCTATTTGGATTGAGACCACCATTTCCTATTCCACAAGTGACAATACACTGGTGCTCTAGGTCACACAGGAGAGCAGATTGTAATTATGGCTGCTTATATCAAACAAAGGGCACTTATTCTGTTCTAATATTTTTTGAGAATTGGATGCCGCTATTGCTGCTGCTGCAGTATTTTGTTTCAAGTGATCTACCTGATTATCACTCTATGCTTTGCTAGTGCCTGCGAGCGATAGAATCTCTAGCAGAGCTTGTAAAAAAACATTGCTTTCTGAAAGGATCCTATAAAAACCCCATTTCTTATAGACAGCACAAGAGACCGTTTAAAAATCATTGGCTTAAGTGTTGTGGAAATTAGTCAGCACTGCAAAGACATGGGCGCTGCGGGAACAAGGCGAAGTGGGGACCAAGGACACCGACAGCATTTCTGCTGCGGGAAGGTCTCCATGCCTAACCTCGCAGGTATTAAAGGTGACAAGCCTCAAGTTTGGAGGCTCACACGTAACTTCACCTGTGTGAAGGGTGACAAGACTGACCGCTATCTACAGAACCAGGTGGGAGCGTAAGTATGTTCCTGGAGCACGGGCCAACACAGAATTATTTTGGTTTACACGGAGATATCTACCTGCCAAAAAGCTTCACGTCATCTTACCTTCCTCACGTAGCAGTCAACACATCCCTAAGCTTTTTCATACCAGAAATACTTAAATGGCATTACAGACAGCCACAAGCGCTATGCTCACCTCATCTTTCTCATTCGCACCTTTGAGTTAAAACCCAAACATTTCAGGCGTCGCCTGCTAAAAACCCGCGTGGCAGCGAAGGAGAGTTCCACACGAGCCTCACTGCTATTGCTGCCCACGGCTTTGGATCAAACCCTAACCTGGGGGAATCGCTGCTTTCACCCCTGCCCGCCCCGCCCGGACCGGTGTCCCCTGTCCCGTGTCCCATGTCCCGCCCCAGTGTCCCGCTCCGGTATCCCCTGTCCCGCCCCGGTGCCCCCTGTCCCGCCCGGTGTCCCGCCCCGGTGTCCCGTGTCCTCTGTCCCGCCCCGGTGTCCCGTGTCCTGTGTCCCCTGTCCCGCCCGGTGTCCCGTATCCCGCCCGGTGTCCCCTGTCCCGCCCCGGTGTCCCGTGTCCCCTGTCCCGCCCCGGTGTCCCGCCCGGTGTCCCCTGTCCCGCCCCGGTGTCCCTGTCCCGCCCGGCGCGGGAAGCGGCGGGGCCCGGCCCGGAAGAGGCGGGATCGCGGCGGCGGCTCCGGCGGCAGAGGCGCGGTGAGGGGCGGCGGGGCGGCTGCGGGGGAGTGAGGGAGGGAGGCTGTGAGGGAGGAGGGAGCGGGAGCGACCCCCGCTGCCCCCCTCAGCTCTGCCCGGCCCGCCGTGAGGGGAGGGGGCTCGGCGGACCTCTCCCGGGACTCCAGCCCCCTCCGTCGCTCCTTGCTCGGCCTGAGGTGCAGGACGGTGCCGATTGTCCCCGGCGCCGCCCCGGCGGGATGAGTGTGATATTAACGGGATAAACCGTGAGGGAGCAGCTCGGAGAAGCTGTAGCAGCGGCTCCCCAGGGCAGCGCTACGCCCGCCGCCCTCACCCCCACTGCCTTAGACTTGAGCAGCGAAGTTCCTTGGAGATAGCTCGTAATAAAACTAACGAGGTTAGCTCCTGGCAGGAGGAAGGAGGATGAATAACTCCTCCACGTGCCTCAGGGAGGTGTGCGCTGCGGCACTGGCGGGGAAGGCAGCAGGCACGGCGTGTCTGCGGCTGCTGAGGGCAGTTGGGGCCGCAGGAGCACTGTGCTGATTGCCCGAACATCCGCTTACCTTCGGCCCGGGCTGCTCATGGCTACGGCGGGCAGAAGCCTCAAACTCAGCTTGGCCATTGAAGGTGTACATTTTAGCTCTTTGGGTGCTGCCGGCAAATCTTTGGGAGACAGCAGAAGAGCATATTCTGGAAGTCTGGAGACAGATACTGTAAATGCTCTAAAATATGTGAGGCTTGTTAAAACAGTGGGCTTAGAGCCTTTCTCAGTATTTGCTATTAAGGCCTGATTTTGCTGATGGACAGTACCAGGTAACACCAACATCTGAATGGTAAATGCATTTATACAATAATTAGGAAACTAAGGCCTTAAATACAAATCCCATCAGACAGGCATATTGTGAGGTAATTTAACATCCTCTTAGGTGCTGACCTTTCCCTGCATCAAGTTATTAACACATAAATTACTGTAAATAAATCTGATCCTTTTGCCTGTCTCACTGGTTATGTGTATCTGTAGGCTTTGTGTTATATTCTACCTTAGCAAACTTTACAAACTGATTATAGTAATGTTCTTCCTGTCAAAAGTGTATCAATAGTAGATGGGGAGCATGTTCTGAAGTACTTTTTTCTGTGAGGCATCTATGCTGTCTGCCCAAAACCCAACAGCTGTGTTAGTCTGAGTGTAACTTCTCTTTGTCCTTCATTTTTACTGAGTGGATTTTGGTAACTATTACAATGAGAGGCTTCATACATTGCTAAAGCCACTTTTGTTGTGTTTGTGTTTAAAGTTTTCAGAATGACTTCCTTGGCTGACATGCCCCCAAATTATGAAATGATGTTTGCTCATCGATTCACATCGGATGATGAAGAATACCAAGAATATCTAAAACGCCCTGCAGATCCCCCTCCTATAGTTGAAGAATGGAGAAACAGATCTGGTGGCAACCAGAGAAACAGAGATCGGTACTGATTTTTCTTTTTAATTGTGGTATTTTCACAAATGTAGGTAAATGATCTTTTATTTCAGAAGAAATACAGGAATCTGTTCTGTTCATAGAAATATTTTCTTATTACTTCGTAGTTAACGATGTTTAAGAGAAATACAGTCTTCTCTGAAAAGTAATGAGGTTTTTAATTTTCTCTGTATTGACAGGTAAAGTTTTTGCACTGTGTATAAAAGTACTAAATTGTTTTCTTTTAAGTAAAGAATGAGCTGGAACCACTGAACCCATTGCCCTGGGGTTTGTTACTGCTTAGCCAGCACCATTTTTCCAGAGGGGAAAGTGAGATTTCTGCAAAACTAAGCAGCCTCTCTTATGTTGGATGATAACTGGCAGGAAGAAGTGCAAAGGAGCAAGCTAATAGTGTGAATATCTGTTGCTAGCTGTCCAGGAAACATTTCATTTGTAATCTAAATATTTGCTGTACTTTTAAAGATTAGCCTGTATTTCTTTTATTCAGTAGAAGTGACTGTAAAATCAATCATACAGTCTGTCTGGCAAGTAGAGTGTTACCTGCCAAATCAAAATAGTTTGAATTATTTCTTCAAGATGTAATTGCAGCTTTTTACTGAATTTTGGACAGATTTTTGAGTGACTGAAAAACATCGATTACAGCATATAGTACATTTGCGAATACTAACATCAGCCTTTAGTATAAAGTAATTAAACTCAGTCCAGCCAACAGTTGGGAAGACTCCTTAGCTAATTATGTAAATAGGATTTATGCCTTATCTGAAGAAAAGGAAGACAACATTCTAACCTTTTCTCACCTTAGAAGCTTGTCATTAAGTTAAACACAGAATCACAGATTTAAAAAAAGGTGATTGTTTAAGATGTTCCTGAAAACTCTGTGGGTCTTTGAACTGATGAATTCTTACATCTACACTATGGTCACAAAGCGAACTTTATGCAAAAGTCATTTGTCTACACCACACCATTTGCAAACAAGTGACTATGAGGCAGCTCAAGCGTTGATAGGAATTGAGATAGAGCTGAAAAGAAAGAATTTAAACTGAACAATGGCAAAATACCATTGATAAGGTACAGTGTGTTGAGTGTGGGAATCTGCAGGACATTGTGGTAGCAGTAATTTAGTAGTAGCATGTATTTTAGGGAATATACAAAGTGCAGGACTCAGTGCTGCTAGGTAGCTGTAACTGTACTTAAGCCTGCTTTGCCAAAGCTTTTAACCATGAAGCTACTGGATGGAACCTGGATTTGATGCTCTACAGATGTGCCTTGGGGTTGTTTCTTAAATTTATGGTCTTCTTGAGTCTCTGTTCAAACTTGCAGCAGTTCACCTAATGCCTGGGAATAGCTTGTGCTAGGAAACAGACTGTCCTTCATCACTTAGCAAATGGTGTGTTGGGTAAGAAATTCATGAATGATCTCAGATATATTTTCATGAGCTGGTCATATAAACATGTAAATATTTGAGTGTATTAACAGTTACATGGCAGTTTTCATGAAAACTGCCAAATGTAAGAGTTCATTATCATTCATCTTTTTAGAGTTGATAATTTATGTCAGACTTTGATATATCTTTTCATTGCAGTTTCCAAGATGGCAGATATTTTAGAGGGGACAGGTACAACTGGCAAGGTGACTACAGATCTAATCAGAGGCCAGACAGAGGTTGGGGTAACAACTACCAGCAGCACAGACAAGGACAATCCTACTCATCCCACTACGGACAATATGGCTACAACTCCTACAACCCGGGGCCTCGTTACCATCCCTACTGATACTCTTGTGGGTGGAAAGTCCACTGATGCTATGTAACAAATCCAGTTAGTTTTTAGTTCTCTTATTTTTTTTCCACAGTTTTATAGATAACTAAAGAATCACTGTCCATTGCTGTTTTTCTGTAGTGTGAAATGGAAAAGGGAATTACTTTTACGAATAATAAAAGCATATTATTTGCAGGTTGTTTAGAGTCTGTAGATTTTAGATTAAATTTCTATCTCATTCTTTTGTCTGATTATGTACTAGTACATGTCTTTTCTTCCATCACTGAGATTTCTCTCCGTTACATTTTAGAAACCAAAACAGGTGAGGGGAGGATAGCTGTGGTTTGTATGCAGCCTGTAGCAGTGGCACATTGCCTTAAGATAGCTCTTTTTGAAAATAACATACTGTGTCTTTCTGTGGAGAGAATTTCAGAATTTCTTAGTTTGGCTTTTGACAGTGAGAAAAGCTCTGTTTGGTTTGAATTTCAGATGCCTTAAAACTGAGAAGAAAGATCCTATTACTGAAATATTTTATGGGGTCGGCATAGTGTCTGTTGAGTCAATGGCTTCAATGCATTTGCAGTATTCCTCTGAAAACGTGGTTTAAAAGTTGGATAAAAAATAAGTAGTTAAATATGTATTTTCTTGTAGTTGTTCAGTGATATATATGTTTTACCTGAGAAGTAACAACAAACTTAGATTAATCCATGTCATCTTCAAATAAATTTGCTGTGTGCATAACAAATTTTGGAATTCTCATTTCAGTAAAGCTGTAAAACTTCAACGCTACTGTAGTTTGTATGAAATACTTTGTGCATGTTATAGAAGAAAAGAACTATGATCAGTACTGGTCTGTACTTTTTTCTGTATGGGAAAATAGCATAAGCAGTGCAGAGTGTTACTCAGTTCTTAGATTTTAAGCAGATTTATGGGTTTTTTTAAGTATTCACACAATAAAAGTATAGTTCACATGTAAGGATGTTTCTGAGTATTTCTGAGTGATTCTGTATTTTCTGAGTATTTTGAAAAATTCAGGATTGCAACATTGTCTCCTCAGCCAACAGCTGAACAAGGAGCTGGACTGACAGATAAGTGTTTATACTGGACAGCTGTGAGCTTAAGTTAGAAGAATGGCCTACTCAGCTGCAATCAGAAGGATGAGACATATTGTGATTAATTAGAAGTCTGGAGTGTTAATCCACTATCCACATTCTGCTCTAATAGGGTCAGAGTTCTCTGTTTCCCCATTTACGTGATCAGCTAATTTGTATCAAGGGAGCAGTGCGTGTCTTTGTACTTGACATTTTCTTCAGCTGCTGTACAGAAACAGGGCCCCATCCCTGCTGACTGCTGTAAAAGTCATGGCATTATGTGATAAGGAGTGCAAATTAGTGCATCTTGATTTAAAGACAAAGTACAGAAGTCAAAACCAGAGTCCCCCAGCTCATCAAATGCTCTTAAGAGCTAAAGGGTGTGTTTACTGCTGACCCTAGAAAGAGTCACTGGATGTGGTGACTGTTTTTTTACATAATCTGTGATACTCAAGTGTCTTCACCTTCCTGCTAAGTATTTGTTTTCTGCTTTTCATGTAATACTGTTAGCACTGATACAGGTTTTAGTATCCTACTCCCTGAAGTATTTGCCTCAAATTCATTTAGAAATCTTTTCACAAGAGGTTTGTTTTTCCTCTAAGGAGTTCTGCTGGATGAAAGGCACTCTTCTGAACCCTCATTAATACAGTGGAGCCTTTACAAAGGGAGATACAAGATCATGCACAGTTCTTACCTTTGCTCTATGGAGAGCCTGCAAGTTGGTACCCTTGGGTGGAATTCCCTTTTAATGCAGAGTCATGTGCAAAGTGCTGAACCCCAGACTCCTGCCTCCAAGAAGGGAGTGCATCTCTTTCTGCAAAGAGCCTGGCACTACCAGCTATGCCACGGAAGTCAGGCTGTGCCAGGATGTTCTTCTTCCTCACCATCTGGAGTAGCATCTCAGGTTGAAATGAAATCCGGCAGAAGGAACAGATCTGTTTCATCTGTTGCCTTTCCTCAAGCCCTATAACTATTTTATTATTTTGATTATCTTTCAGCTAGTGAATAAAGAGTCCTAAAAGGTTTTGGGTTGAAAGGGACCTCAAAGATCATTTAGTTCCAAC
The DNA here is from genome assembly GCA_024500445.1 of Entomyzon cyanotis. Lineage (NCBI taxonomy): Eukaryota > Metazoa > Chordata > Aves > Passeriformes > Meliphagidae > Entomyzon > Entomyzon cyanotis. Next base: position 10,919,508 of record JAKEPQ010001010.1, read on the forward strand.
CCCCTGCCATACCTTCCACCAGACCAGGTTACTCAAAGCCCCATCCAACCTGGCCTTGAACACTTGAAGGGATGGGGCATCCACAGCTTCTTGGGGCAATGCATGCCAGCATCTCACCACCCTTGCAGGAAAGAATTTCTTCCTAATACCATCTAAAGCTGCCCACTTTCAGTTTGAAGCCATTCCCCCTTGTCCTGTCACTACATGTCCTTGTTGAAGTCCCTCTCCAGCTCTCCTGTAGCCCCTGTAGGTACTGGAAGGTGCTCTAAGGTCTCCTCAGGTTCTTCTCCAGGCTGAACATCCCCAGCTCTCTCAGCCTGTCTTCATGACAGAGTGGTGAATCCCACTTTGATGGCTGTGCAGAAAAGCATTCCAAAAAAATGCCAGGTGGTGTAGTATTCCAGAAAACGGCAAATGCAACCTACAACATTGTGGGTGAACTGTAGAAGCAGATAGATCAGGATGGTCTATGTGGAAGTTATGAATCAGAATCACACATTTCATAGTCTTGGCTTTCTTATTCTGAGTTTCTTGACTATGAGACCAGGAGAGAGACAGGCCAGTGCAGCTTCCCAGTTTGTGTTTTTAATTCATGACTCCATATGCCTTCCCAGTAGAGCTATCAATTCAACTTTAAGGGCCTTGTATTGTTTACAAAACTTTTCATTGGAACAATTATGGTAAGAGTCTAATTTGGGGAGGTGGGAGGAGAAAAGTGCATTGCTAAATAAATGCATGCCTTGCACCAGACAAAGATAAATAAAATTCAAAATATATTACCTCCGTTTCCATTTAGATAGATTAGTGTTTATGATAAAGTCCAGTTTAATGTCTCTGTCAAGCTAAACAAAACCAGTTAAATATTGTCTGCAATTACAGTTTTGCATTACAGTGTGTTACACATGATAAAACTGAAGCTGGGTAACTTTAATATTCACAACTTCAAACACTACAGAAATTGTTTGCTTTAACTATGCTGAAGATTGCAGGGCAAACATTAAAATTCAGTGTCTGGAATCTGACTTTAAGAGATCTTTTCCATCTGACATTTGCTCAGACATCATTATTATCATGAATAAAACAAAGATAAGTGTTATGTATTAAAAAATGACAGCCACATTACCAAGAGTGGGAATGTGAAGTTTTGAATAGGGTTTTGTAGCAGTTCTCAATCCATTCCTGAGCACATACAGCAATTTTGCATGGATTGTTAATTGATACTTAAGAATAATCATGCTAAATTACAGGTCTTTGGGTAAATAACTAAGAAAAATCAATAGCTTTTATACAATTTCTTAACTAGCATTTTAAAAAATGCTAAAGGCTTTCAAATCACAGCTAAGCCCCTAGAAACTTGAACGCAAAACAACGTGCACAGTTTAAAAAAAAATCGTACTGTGATTTGTGAGATACAGTTTTATAAGTTTTCATTGCTATTCAACCTCTATCTTATCCTGTCTGTGCAGCTGGGAACAGAAATGTGCAGATGTGCTTTGAAAGGTTAGTTAGAAGCTGAACTACTTTCAAGAAGCTCTCTAGTAGAGATTTCAGACCTGGGAGACAAATGTCATTTGCGATATAAATATAATCAACATTCAACTCCTAGAACAAGAAAGATATTTAATCTACTGTTTAAATATATTTTAATATATTGCAGCAGTTATATATTTGAATCTATCTAAACTAATACTATTAATTTGCTAATAAATATACTGCTTAACCAAGAAACATGTTCACATTGCTTCTTACACTGAGATGTTGGAAGGGGAAAGCTTTTGGTACCAAGTTAAAGAGAAGGTTTTATCTGCCACCAACTCTATTCCTTAGGTAAAACAAAAATCCCTGAATTACACAACTCTGGGGAATTTTTCTGGCTGGTCCAACTGTGCTGTCACACCTTCTCTAATGCTGACAAACAAGGGGAGCATGAACATGAAGCAAGAAGGAAGGGAAAACCGGACTGCACCTTACAGCAGCTACTGACTACCTTGGAAGCAACTTGGCAAAACTGCATCTCCTTTGCCTTTCATTTGCCAATCAGGAAAAATTGCTATAATCTGTCTCCTTGTCCCTGAATGTCAGAAGAGAGCTACATAGCCCTGCTTGAATTATGCACAGCGCTGATACTCTGATGCCCAGGCTAAGCAAGATTATAGGGCAGATCAGGTTTCCCTGAAAGCACCTAGGAAAAATGCAGCCTGATTCCAGACACACGGAGGTAAATCTAGAGATCAAAACTGAGTCCAGCAGCTCCAGCAATGCCAGGAGAGTCGATGGCAACCATGCTGCAGTGGTGCACAATGATCTTTCCTCTCAAGAGGCTTATTTTTTGATTAGGCCCTGCAGGCTGGAATGTATTTTTGTGTTTACCATGGCCTATATTTTTCTTCAGAAAGCCTGGACTGCACTTAGTGGTTGTCAGTTCTCATTTGCTTGTGTGAAACAGAGATGCCAAAGTGTTATTTCTGTATAGCTCACCCCTGACTGAATACCCTGCCCTGTTAAAAACACATTTATTACAAGAGATGGTGGAAGTTGCTAATACCTGTTTTACACCAGGATAAACACACAACATGATAAATCATATCACCATCCTCAGTGCAAAACTTCTGTGTTATTTGTGACTAGCATGAAAACAAATGAATGTTGTCTTTATCCTAACACAGAGATGCTTTTTTTTCCAAAATCAAATCATACTTCAGCAGCTGGGTGACTTTTTTCCCCACAAGTATGGGCTGCATTTTATTTGGGGTTTTTTTGTGGTATGTTGTATAATTCCAACTTTGCTTCATTAATAAAAGATGTCTCAACAACAAGGATCAAAACTGATTCTGCTCATTGCTTGAAGAAAAAGACCTTATCTATTCAAGAAATGAGTTAAAGTCGTGAAAATAACTTAGTTATTTGTTCTAGAACTACAGAAATAATTAATGCTCGATCTCATCCATGAAAAAAACAATCTTCAAGCAGAATCTTCAGACTGAAACATGTTACATGTTAAAAGAATGATTAAGACACTACGCTTTTTCAATGCTCTTGTTCTGTGTGAGGAAAGACAGTTTGGTATTTATATATCCACATAAATTACTTAAGATTATAATCAGTACTGCTGAGGTAAAAGTTAAAAGCCCAACTATATTGTAAGACATTTCACACAGCTTTTGGCCAGGTTTAGCACGATCAAAAGTAGATGCTTTTTATCCAAAGTCATGTCTGAAGTTTGTTTATGAAGAAATGGTTGAAATTATACATTTTTCTATTGAAAATAAAATTACAGTAATAATTGCCAAAAGCAAACAGCCCAAAATGATTACATATTCTTTTTACGTAACAAGAAAATTCTTTTCCCCACAGCAAAGGCCTGGCTTTCAGTCACCATGTCATCTTGATTTATGAAGGCCACTGAGACCTAAACCAAAGTACATTTAAGAATACTGCTTCAGTGGTTTTAATGGAATGAGCATTTAAACACAGCATACAAAACCTCTGGAGTTTAGATCAGTTTAGTGCAAGAGCTCTGTGGGGACACACGTTCTTCTCAGATCAAGCTCATATTACTCATTTACAAGCCACACACTTGAAGCACCCGCTCTGAAGTGAGCTGAGGGAGCATCAAGCCTGGGGTACACATATGCTCCTCTAAACCCCAGCTAAACTCCTGTAAGAATGCAAAGGAGCTTTACTTTAAACTGCCAACATGGACAAATCCTATTTCTCCAGCCCTGGGGCTCAGAGGATACTTCCATCAGAAGGATTGATTTATTTTCTTTTAAGTTCTAAGAGAAGATGGGAGTGGAGGCGTGGTGTGACAGCTCTGGCATTGAAGGGAAGGAGCATGGCTGGACTTAAAGGTTTGTTTCATGGCTGTTTCCCCATGTATCCTGCAAAGCAGAGTTTAAGTGCTGAGATTTGATTGCAGGTCATCAAGTGACCTTATGGCCACTCCTCAGCTTGGGGGTGGGAAACAAAAACCAAAAACCAACCAAACAAAAAAACCCCAACAACAAATCAAAATAAATTCCTTCCTCCACAGACTCCAGGGACCTCCCCATCATAAAACAAGCTGGCAGAATACAGAATCTGGAAGCAGTTAAGCAGCTGGCTCATTACACTGGCACAGCTTAAGTCCTTAAGTAAGGTGGACAGATCCAAGGAACAATAAACAAATCACTATTTATTACATATCCTGCAGTCTGGGTAAATCCAATTGAAGAACCTCTTTAGACCTTGATAGTAGGATTTTAGTTTTTAGAGACAAAATGGATTTACTGCAAGACACTAAAAGCTAAGCCTAATCTTACTTCACACCTGCATTAGACATATTCTTACTACTGACCTAAAAATATTTTTTAAATCTGATACTGTTTTTACTTTTGCCTTCCTATCACTACATGGGCACCAGGCCACTTATTTCAGGTAATGCTGTTTTACTAGTTTCTCATATTCTGAGCACTTCTGAGAACAAGAACTCTTAAAGCTACTTTAAAATTCTGAAAAGACAATTCTGCCACAGTTCCAGTCACTCTTCCAGAACGAAAAAGAAAGTGAAAAGGATGTTTTCAAAAATAGAACCAGACATGTGTGTTACATGCTCAGCTACAAATCACATTTAATGCTTTTGTGTCTCAGCTTCCATCTGTAAAACTGTGTTTCTCTGCCCTGTTTTCCTCTTCTGTGCTCTGCATTTTGGCTACAAAACCTACCAGGCAGGGGCTACTCCATATAAAACATAGATATGGTATATAAATCTCAGTTGGTGTCTGTATATCCCAACACAATGTATTGGAAACATCCTGGTGAGCAAATTACTTGGTTGTTGATGTTTAAATATTTTTTTAACTAAACCCAAAGATACTATGAAGGCACTGACTTGTTTCAAACAGTGTCTTTATGTCATTCCATAGTTATATAGCATATAAACATGGGATTCTGTAGCCTAGGAAGTTCTCGAAGCTAGATCTGCACTAAACAATAAGTGATTCTAATCCTATGGGTATAGTTGAAAAGACATTAAAAAATGTAAGTAGCATAAAAACAGCCTCATCATAGCTAAGAGGTGTGGGTAGTCCAACTGGATAATTAACACTGAATTATACAGAGGTGAATTAAAAATGAGGGGACAATCTACTCAAACTAGATTCCACATCAAGAAAACTTGTGACAGTTACTGTATTGAATGTGCTATTCATGTATATTTAATTGATTTTATAAACATTCTGACACACACCATACAGTCACGGCAAGGGTGAGCAAAATTGCAGCCTTGGAAATATTACTGTGCTTGCTTTTTAAAAAAAAAACCAAGTAGATGCAAAAATGTTAATGCAAACAGCTGAAATTACATAGTTAAACATCTGAGTTTCACAAAACATAAAAAGTAAAGTTGTCCTTTGCACCTACAGCAAGTTGTCCTTTGCACCTACAGCAAAAGAAAATAAAAAGCAGTGGTGAGGAGAGGAAGGGATGAGTCAGCTGTGATGGAAGAGGGGATGTACAGGTAAAGGAAATGTCTGATAGATCAGCCATTGCAATAAAGTCTCTTATCAGAAATAAAGTCTTATTCTAGAAGAGTCTGCTGAAAGGTCAGTGTCCTTAGTAGCTGAGAAGATGAAATCATATAACTGAAGGTAAACTAAAATCTATTTAAAAGTCATTTGTAATTGATAAGAACTGAAAGACAAAGATGGCATCACAGACTGTTGGCAAGAGAATTCCTCCATATGGCATCTATTTCTCATTAATGCTCTGGGGGAGGATCCTAGACATCCCAGCAGGTCCTGTCGTGACTTTGGATTCAAAGCTGTCCACACACTCAGCTGCTCTCTGGCTGAACTCCACTTTTGCTGCACATAATGCACACAGCAGTGCCAGGAACATGGGCTGATGAGTGGTTTCTGTCTCTTTCAATCACACTTCCTGTACTACGTTTGAAAAGGTACAAACCTGTCCCTGACCATGCCACCCCAGACATGACTCAGAAAACCTTCTCAGATTCTTCACATTTTCTGCTACTAGTACAGAAACTTTAGGGATTTGTCGCTGTTGAGCCGCTAGCTGAGGAATGACCCAAGTTCTCAGACAAGGAAAGAGAGAAGAGAGCTTTATTGTTTTGATTTCCATATATATAGAGTTTACAGAAGTGCCCCAGATTGGTCAGCCCGAGACCTCCCCCTAGGCCCAATTGGCCAAGCCCGAACTGACCCAATCCGGAGAAGTTGTTTGCAAAACATCCAAACTTTATCTTTGTTTATGAAATATAGCAAAATGTTCTCACGAGAAAGACCTGTGCTAGTCACAGGGATTTCCTCTGAAAGCTATTCTTTGAGAGCCTGGAGCTCATTGCCAATTCCTTCTCTCAACAATAGCTTAAGCCTGAGAGCTCTTCCTTCACTACATTGTTTATCATCAGCTATGGATTGGTTGTTTTGCAACAGCTTCATTGTGGAACAGTGTGTAGCAGTGACTTTATAGTATTTTTGTCTGCACCACTTGGGATAAAAGCAGCCTATTCAGAGATACCAGCTAAGTTCAGGATCCTTACAGCACCTACCAAAATCTCTATGGAGCACCCCCACTATTGCTTGCAAGAGACAAGAGGAGTTTAATACGACAATCTCAGTAAACTGCACAAGAGTGCCTCAGTTTCAACAGCTGAGAGGAGGTCATTAAACAAAAGAAAATTACTGTAGGTAATAAAGATCCCTGTCACCTCACTAGGAGTTGTCTGGGTTAACACAGACAGGGTGGAGTACACTACAGACCTGAAAACAAGAAAAGGGTCCAAAGAGCAGAATTTATTTGAATTCCTCTGGATTAAGCTGCTAAATCAACCACATTTTTTTCTATGAGCACAACAGATACAAATATATAGGAGCTGTCAGTCCACTGCAGCATGCTGAGAACCTAAACTAATGTTATAATGCATGAAGGATTTTGTGCCTATAACATCTGCATCACGACCAGGGTGGGGAAGTGCCACACTGGGCTGCTGCTTCCGAGGCTCCTGATGCCCCATGTGTCCCCGTGACACTGTCAGCCTCAGGCAGAGCTGGACAGGGCACAGTGTGCAAACAGGGCTGATTATCTGCCAGCAGCTGAGAAACTGCAGATTCCCATGCAGTAACAGCATGGCCTTCTGTTTTAACTAGCAAAACACTACAGCAGAATCACTGATCTGTAGTTATGGTTTTATTTAATTCATGAAATTGTTTACTCTGTGTCCACATCTTACTCTATTTCCAAGTCAAATTAACACATCACTTCAGATTTGGATAAGCAATACATCCTGAATACTGATACAGGCCAGAATGTGATTATACTAAACTCAGTTTATAAATCTTCTTCATTGACTCTTTGTCAGGAAACTTCACTAGACACAAAAGGAAACACAGGAATAAAACAAAGATCGTATACTTAAGTAACAATTAAAATTGGTATTTTAATTCACATTTGTAACTTTCTAAGAGATTTCAGATTTATATGGCTTTAAATAATAATGATTTTGACAAAAAACTTTTTTTTCCTCTGTGAAAGGTGTTAACAGGAAATTGAAAAGCCCAAGGAAAATGAAGTTCCATTTTTCACATTTGCAATGAGCCTACCCTAACTGTGCAATGGGAGAGGTATTTATCATGCATAGCCTGTCCTCCTCCTTGGATGCTGTCTTCCAATTTGGACTGGATGCACTGTGTGTTAGAGGATCATTAACCAGGGTCATGTATATCATCTCTCCCTCACAAATGAACACTGTCAACACTGCAACTGTATAATCAGGGCCCAATGTACACATTGTGGCTCACACACGGCAAAGCAGACAGACTAAACTACACAAGAGAAATCTGTTTTTCCATAAAACATGTCCACCCCAAAACAAGGGCAAGGCAATGGCCTCACAGCTGCTACAAGGCTCCTTGGAGCTGGTCTACCCCTCATGCAAAGCACAGAACCTACACAGACACCTCTGGTCCTGAGAGATCCTGCCACCAAGTGTTCTCACAACAATTCTATTACCTGGTTTCCAGATGGACAGTGGTCTTATCCCTTGGATTACACAAAGTTTCAAGCACCTGACAGGAGCTTTACACTGTGAACACATTATGAAAGAAGACTGGAGACAAATACCACCTTACACTGCTGTGTAATGTAGGGACTGAGTATTGTTTCATGGAGCAAAAGTCTGGGTCATAGAACCGTATCACATTCTGCTTTTACATCCACACACTCCAAGAAAACACTGGCCGCATAGATCTATAAAGCAATCAGATTGCATGGTGAGAGGTAGAGAGGTATATGGAAGAATTACTTTCTTCACACTTAGTATATTCCTGTCTCTGGGCTCTAAACATAGTATCGCTGACTACTACTGCATTGCTAAAATTACAGGTAACTAGTTATTGAAACTGAATTAATTTGTTTCGTTTTTCCCACATAAACTTGTATTTTACATGGCACTCTTGACCCCTAGCATTTTTAAAATCATTTTAGATTCCTCTTTTTGCCATAAAAGAGAGAGGAATGCAATGCAACGCCTGTAGTACCGATGAAAACTGAGCAAGATTTTCATCTCCTTCCAGGAGTCTCATGACCCACTCTTAAATCTTTTTCCATTACTATTTAATGGTCTTATAATTACTGTTAGTCTCCAGTGTTCAGAATAATCACAAAACAAATACAACCTTGCTTATGCTCATATTATTATTTATTTACAGGGGCAACATGAGATTTTGAGCCTTTCCAAAGGAACAGAGGAATGTGCATCTCCAAGAACCCCCACCTAATCTAGAATGAGAATTTGTAGGTTATTACAAACAGGAAAGACTGGAGAAAAGGGGCAGAACACAGAGGTTGCTATACCTAGTTTATATGCTCTTATTTTCTTACTTTAGAAGTCTGACATTTTGATTTTGAAAAGATTATGTCCTTCATGTAAATGGATGCATAATACAAGACATATAGGATAACCAGCAGTCCTACTCTCTACAATTGGCTCAAACCTTATTGTTTAGGACAAGTTCTTTAAAATCCTTAAATATAGTTATCTCCTCTGCTGCCACTCCAACGTTCACAACAGTCTTGATAGCTTATTCTCTGCTGCCAAACCTGCCTCCAGTCACACTTTTTTTGTTGCAACTAAGAAGTCACAGATTTATTTATCCTCTAAAACTGTAGGCTGTATTTATCCTCTAAAACTGTACAAGCATGTAGCAGTAGACCAAAGGCTCCTTTGTGGAGAAAGTGTGTAATCTGGAAGACAGACAGACGGGTGTCTCTTCTGCTTGATGCTGTTCACAGACAGCAGAGCAAAAGAAAATAAGTGTTTGATTCACTTTCTCACATACTATGCTATCAAGTGAATCAGTTAATCAGAAAACCTGATTTAACCATTCCCAAGTGATTTCACTTAAACTGTGAAGTGTCATACTCTTTTGGTATTTGCACTTTTTCCAACAGTGACAATCCAAGCAGCAGAGTGGCTAGGTCTGAAATTCAGAGATGAAAGGTGCCAATGATTAATTTCTCCACGTTCAAATTTATCTTTAATTAGAGTCTTAACACTTCATTTCCTGACACAGAAGTGTCTCATATTTTGAAACATTTTTTAATACAGTCCAGAGCTCTCTTCCCCTGCAGAGCCAACTCACCATATCCACTAACCTGACTGAGCATTTCTGGCTGCAGCTCCTCCCAGTGCAAAAGGTTCCTAGGGCTGCCAATTCAGCACCAGCTAAACCTGTGGGAGATCTCACAACACTTTGGACAAAGCTCTGCAGATAAGACAAGACCTGGGAGCTGCACTTGGCTGACCCTGGTGTCAAGGTGTGCCAGACTCTCACAGCAATTACCAAGTGTTAGCCCTGCCTTGCTGTGAGGGGTAATAGTTCAGCCACCAACACCAAAAAATATTGACAAGATGTAGCTGCCTTTGTAGAACCAATTTACTTAAATAAGATGGGAAGGCAGAATAGATGAACTACTTGTGAGCAGCTCACCACCTTTTTCATCTGAGTTTGTATTTTAACCCACACAACCCTCAACAACAACCACATCAATAGATGCTTTTTTTATATTGCATATCAGTGGTCCTCACACAAACCTATCATTTCAGAAGATTAATCTTTCCTGTCTGAAAATTTCAGATTGGCAGGACTCAGGAGTCACACTAAGCGGGCCATAGGTAATATCCCTTTTCCACCCAGATTCACAGTTTGCCAGTAAGAAATAACTGTGAAACTTGTATTGCAAATTATTAGATTTACAGTCTTTGAAAACCTGACAAGTTTTTTCCCCATTCTGACTTGAGTGCTAAACAGCAGAGGAGGTGCTATAAAACATCCAGAGTCTATCACACCCTCTATTCTGTGTATCTTCCTTCCCAGCAGAGTTTAGAAGGACACGCAGGACAAGCCTGCAAAGCCCATAAGCCAAGCAAAATTGCTCCTAGCCCAGTGAATTAACCTTTGTTTAACAAAATGATTCTGTTCCCCTCCCCCCCATTTTATTTTACTTTGTCATTTCAGAAGTTAACCTATTATGCAAAGCCAGGAATCAAACAAGCAAGGTCTGTTTCTTCAGAGAGTCTTACGAAGGTAGCATTGGATAGTCACAAGGCAAAGCCTAAAACCCAACCTGAAAATAGCTAAGATCTGAAAATGAACTAACAGGAATTGCTTATTTAAGTTTGGAAGTTCAAGTGTGTAAAACCTGGAGTACTTCACTAAATTCCTCTCCAGGTAAAAAGACCAAGTAGGTTCACTGAAGTGAGCAGGAATTGCATGCAGCTGAGAAACCAAAGGTTTTCTATAGGTTTCCTGTGGAGGCCTACCTTACAGCAAGATCAGTGAAAAAAAAAGCTTTCAAATCCAGATTTGCAAGGGCAGCCCCATAAAGCTGGCAGAATGGCTTATGGCAAGCTCTGGTATAACACATTCTTTTTGTCTTGAAGTGCATAAAATGTGTATCAACATGTCCTCTGACAGGCTCCTCACTTCACTTGTTTCTGTGTATGTAGGATTTATATACTTTTCAGACTACTGAAAGTAGTGTTTAATCAGATCTTACACCTTTTCTGCTATTACACACACAGGTACTTGACTACTGAAAGATGGGCCCTGCCTCACATCCAGAATTTACCAACAGCTATTGGCAAATTATTGTTTTCAGATGTTCCATTTTCACATTTCTCTTCTGCCAGAAATATTGCCTCGCATGGTATTAAATACAGAAAAAATTTATTCTATTTGATATGTGACAGCAATCACAGCAAACAGAAGTCACAGACTTTGAGAACATTATTATAAGCTGATCATATTTTAAAAATATTTAACAAAAAGCTCCTGGGTTTGCTTTAGCAGCTGAATGTGAACTCAGTGAGGAAGTGACTGAACAGAATCAGACATTCTCATTAAGTAAAATTAGCCAAGTGCAATTTGCCTGGCTGGTTCCCTCTATGTATTAGCATTTATATTCAGTCAGTGATGAGCTTAATCAGGTTTTTCAAACAAAAAGGAAAAATCTCCTCAAAACCCATAAACATATCAGGTTTATTAGTAACAGTTTGCAGTTCCATTGTAAAAAGCCAGTTAAGAAACGGAAGAAAATTGTCTGTTCAGAAGTGTATCTGAGTAGTTACCAGCAATCTTTCCTCATAGCAGGAACATGACCTCACATATGTGCTGGCTGATTGCTGTCAGATTTACTGGAGAGAAAAAGGAGATGTTTCCTTAAAGGGCAAATGCCAGGAGGCTACAAAAGAGCTGCCACAGGGCCTCACTGGAAGCGACAAGCTTGCTCTCTGATTGCAAAGATTGTATCACAAGGTCTTTTCCCTCCTTCTACAATGAATGCACCTCAAAGAGCTGTCAGGCCCAAAAAACAGAAAAAGAAACGCGGTGGCATCTAAGGAGATAAGACCAGCAACAATGCTGATGTGACAAACACAGAGCAGAGACAACCCCAGAGAGCCTAGTCCTGCTGGAGGACACTTACCTGGAACAACAGCAGCAGAACTGAAGGTGAGAGGCAGCAAGAGGGCCCAGGTGTGGCAGGAAGGTGGCTGCTGGGGCCGAGAATGTGTGGTGACACCTCTAGCAAATGTAACCCCACAGACCTTCTGAACATCAGAAAGGAAGCAAAAAACTTTGTCGATTTTAAGACAAGCTATGGAAAGTAGCACTGGTGAAAAAAGGGCTCCACACAAATAGCTTGTTTTATAAAATTCAATGGCAATGAATTTATATTACTTGGCAGTGCCCCTGTCAGACATCTGGGCACAAAATATGCCCTAACACATGTTGAGAGCTTTGAAATTTGTTATAAATTATGCCTCAGTGCATCCTGGTTTGCAAAGCACTACAGCAACCAAAGGAACAGCATTGCTGCAGCCCTTCCCATGTGCACTGTACACCTAGTAGGTATTAGAAAGAAAGCAACTTAATGACAATCACCTCAGAATTACAGTTTGTAACCCCAGTTACACTCTTAAGGCAGACAACTGCTTTATATGAGCAGCATAAAATGAGGCTTTGACCCTCTGTTGTTCATTCTTTTTTCCTAGGGTCCATGGCTAACAGCTCTCTTTATAGCACGTTTCTATAGTGACCAACTGCTGAACTGATACTCCATATGTTTCCCTTTCCACCTGCCATACCTCAGATTTGGAAACTCAGAATGTTATTTAAACAATATTCCAAAAACTTACCCTCAGGCTGCAGTAAGATGGCACAGTGGATACTTCATCACTCTAACTTCCCCAGCTCTTGAAAGAACAAATAAATGCAGCCTTTATAGAGGAAAGACAATTTATCACAGCTCAGTTACAATTACTTGAGAAGCCAATATATAAGGCACCAGGAAGAAACGAATTCCCAGTATCTCAGAGAAGTACCAGACTCCTCCTTGCAGGCAAGCATTTCTTTTCTTCAGCAGCTTTTTGACTGTTTATTGTGCCTCAGTTGTATTAAGAGCACTTTACCTCAAGTGCAGCCCCTTCCTAGAGAGTAACAACCAGGACAGGTTTTACAGGAGGATAAAGCACTGTGCTCCCCAAAGGAGACAGGGGAGCCCATTTTTAAACCAGTCACTATGGCAATGAATCATCCTCCCAAGATAAAGACTAAAAACATTTAGAGGGGAACACAGTGGGTAGAAGCAAGGCAGAAAAAAATTTAACTCAGCTGGTTCAAATTTTACACATGCAAATAAACATCACGAGAAAGGAAACAGGAATGAGATGTGAAGTACTGAGCAGGAAGATCAGGTGTATCTATCTTCCTGGAAGCTGGATGTAGGAAGGTATTAAACTGTGCTTTCTGCTAAATTGCTGCTGCCAGTTATTGACAAAGTTGTCAATTATCCAGGATTATTTAGACTGATGATACCTGAAGAAATGAGGATTTAGAAACACTTGGGACTAAAAGGAGAGCTAGGAATGCACTGCAGATGATAAATGGAGTGGATAGAAAGAAAATGAGCAAAGAGGCCAGTTTCAGAGGGTATAATTAAATATCCCTAATTAGCATATTACACTCCTACAATGAAACCTACTTTCAAAGCTGGATTTTAGAAAGTAAATGAGTGGATGGAAGACTAAGAGCCTTCTATGCCATAAGACTGGCATAGACTTTATTCAGGTAACTTCTATTTTGCTAATGTTTAAATAACTTAATTATACTTAAAATTTGCACTGACTGCCTAGGTCTGCAAGCAGTAAGATATTAAATCACCATTAGACAGATTTTACTGAAATTGGTCAGACCATGCATTAGGGAAAGAGGACAGTGTTTGATTTCAATAGTTGAGTAATCATGTAGCTTAACGCACATGACATGGATAAAGCAGGTACCAACAAGTAAAAGTTATGCAGCAACTGGCACCACAACGTTTTCAAATCGGTCCAGGAATAAGAATTTATTTTAAGCAGGGATTTGTACAGTGTTTTGAAATTCCTGAAGAAGCAGCCTCTTAGAATATCACAAGTTGGAGTAAGGGATATTTGCTACCACAATTTTTTCAATAGAATTAAAGACATTTCACTTTGTTCATGAAGACACAGTTGACAGGTTAGGATTTCAATGCAAGGTTTGTAGGAGCTAGGCCTAAATCACAGTTTTGGCATTGCCTTGTTTGGTCATACAAGTTGCTTACCTCTTCTCTACCTCTCTTTTGATATGGAGTGGACCAGCAGTTCCTGCCTCCCAGGCATTTCACCAGGTTACATAAATCCACAACCAAGATATTAGGGATATAATTGCAAGACAGCACAAAAAGCACTGACACAAGAGGCTGTCAGATATTAGATATGATTCTATATGGCAACACCCCAGTGTTATTTATACTACCGTTCTAAAATAATTTTGGTTACTCATATTAAATAAATTGTTCGTTCCCAGCATGTAAAGGCTTTATTTGCCACACTATTAGAATTCAAGTTACTTTCATTGATTGAGAAGAACAGACTCAGAATGCCAGCTGAAGGTGCTCAGGACAGGTGAAGAAGCCAAGGCAGAAACCAGCAAAGGTTAGGCAGAACATGTTGACAAGACAGAGAGGGTACTGAAAAACTAAATTGGCTATTGCAGATAATCATCACAGAAGATCAGTGTACTTCAGAGACTGTATCTGTCCACACAGCTCCTCCCTCCGTCTGTGTCTGAAGTCATAGGAAAGCGTAATTGTTTCAACAGAATATATAAGCTTTCAAAGCAAACTTTACAGTCACTGTTGTAGCATCCAATGCCAAATGTAATTTATAAATACAGAATTCCTCAGTCTTTTTACTGCTGTTTTCTCCTCATGATGAGTTTAGGAAATAAAAAAAACCCCAACAACAAACCACTAACACTTCGTTTTGGTTTGCTTTGCCTTAGTTTTTCTGCAAGACACGGTACCCCTCTGCTGGGCAAGAACAGATCTAACAGGAGGGAGGGGTGAACCAAAACCGATGGAACAGTACAATGAAGCCAGCCTGTGCAGACTGAAAAGGTAAGTAAGGAAAGAGGACTGAGGCAATGTACAGCTGCCCGAATGGCTGGGAAAGTAAGGGGCCCAGGTGCAAACCATTAAACAAAAGAGCATTCAGAATTTAGAATTATTTCTCCAAACAAGAAAGCACCATTTTCCATAACATCTTTAAAATGAGTCACTTCGAAGGAGCTGTCATCTTGACAAACACCAGTTCTCTAACTCCAAAAGCAACAGTTGCAATATTTAAGATAACAGGAAACTGAAAGAATTCCCTAAAGCAAAAGATTTTTGCCCATGAAAAAGCTAAATTATGAGCGATAAAGCCTGTACTGCATCAATCTGCTGATGCATCTGCATAAATGATTATGCATTCATAACATTGCTTTCCAGGAGAATGTATGACAAACCTTAAGCAAACCTTCAGAATAGTTTATGTTTTTTTCCTTTAGGCATTACTTTCTTTTTAACATGACAAACATAGGACAAATACAGGACAATTTCAGACATCAGCAGTGATGCAGACGAAAAAGCAAACTCCAACCAGAACCATGTGTGATATCACACACATTTTAGGGAAAAGCCAATTAAATCTTACTCTGACCTCTGAAGCATGAAAAGGAGACGAGTTCAGCCTTCTTCTCATCAGTCCTGCAACTGAAGTATAGCTGCCCATTTTATTTCAGACTTCCGTTCTACAAATGACTCTGCTCAGTTCCTAGGGGTTGGAATACTACTCATTTTCAGACCAAGAAAAGACTGTAAAAAAAGGCTGTATTCCATTGTAAAAAAGAGTACTATTCTATTAAGAGACTTCTAGGAAACAACTTTTTCCTTTGTTAAAAATATAAACACAAAACAAAGTTTGATAATATTTTTGCCACTTTTATTAAAAACAGTCATTACAGGTGACATACAACTGGAAAATATATATATGATCATATATCTACTTTTAAAGAAACTATTTACAAACCATTACAAAGTGACCCCAGGTATGCAATTACCAGGTTCTGAAGTGGTTTTCCATAGTGAAAACTTCTGGTTTTCTTTCAGTTGTTCACGTGATTCTACCTTTAGCTTGTCTGTGTGATCAACAACACATTGGCTTCAAATACATTTATTTTAGATGTCAGTAAGTGCCCTCAGTGCAAAGCTGCACACAGTACCTGTTTTAAGATATCAGAGAGAACAGTCTCCTTTATGCCTCTGCCATCCAGACTTGTCCTTTTGTGCCACTTTTCACATGGAAGGCTGTCACTCCAAGCCTTTCACTTGGTTACCCAATGTTTGCTCCACTAAAAGAAGTTTTCTAAACCATTTGTTTAGGGACCAGGAAAGAGGACAAATCTTACTCACAGGAAACTCTCCAGAGCAGAAGAAAGTCTGTAGTGACAGAAGCAGATATGACAAAGCCTCAATAAAGGCAAATTCCTCCAACCAAACCTACAGAAAAACCTCAAATATAGAGCAGCTATATTAACAAGGGGAGAAGAAGTATCTTTCTGTAGTCATTACCCACATTCTCACCAGCACTAGAGTATCAGTCCATATACGAAGATGCATTGTCCCATTTCCTGCTCTTGTTTTAGATCAACTGGAAGCTTCTTTTTTCAGTTTTTCTAAAATCTCATCTGGTGTCGCAGATGCCAAAATCTTCACCACTTTGTCACGTGATTTACCCCCCTGGTTTAGACAAACACAGAAAAACCCCATCTTTCAGGGAATCACCCTTTAAGGTAAGAAAACAGTGCTATTTATAAAATGTTGATAAACAAATTAAGCAGTCTGCCCATAATTCAGAAAAAACAAGACTCAAATCTCTTCATCTCTACTTTTTGACAGCACAGTGCTCAATTCCTTGGTCATCTTATCATTTACCACTACCCTTTAAAAGACTTATACAACTACTCCATTAAACCAACATAAAAATAAAAAGAAACATGTTTCATTGTGCTCTTATGCTTATAAACTATAAATAGAAATGGCTGAAAAGAATGGTTTCAAGTACAATTAATTAATGAAACAAATTATTTATTCAGTGCAATGAATAAAACAAAGAGTTTCAGCTCACCAAAGTCAAGACATGTAAATTCTAACACAGAGAAACTCTTGAGGCCCAGCTATAACCCAAGTGCTTACATATGCTCTCTTTTATTTGTTACAATTAAATGTCATAAACTTTTGACTCAAATACAGAAGTTATTTCTTTAAAAAAGTGAAAAGTTATTAATAAAATGCACATTCTCTCCAAAACACAAATTTTGTGAACTCATTGGACATGAAACAAGAGAATCTTCGAAGAACACAGAAAACATAAACTACAGAGATTTGCAAAATATTATCATGATAACTCTTCTGATTAGAAGATCTCAAGATCAGCCGTAGCTCTTCCTACACTAAGTTTGTTCTCAGTGAATCATTCATTAATTCAATTGAACTTTTTAAAGTGTCCTTTGGACTGAATTTGGAGAATAGCTCTCTGTACTCAGTATCTAAGTTTCAAACTCCTGTATTTTCAATTGCAGTGTGGCAAAACTGAAAGGAAAGAAAGGAAGTACCTTCTCTAAAACAATGTCACTCTTCTTCACCTCTAGCACCTTAGAGAGGTAGCGACACAGCTCAGCATTTGCCTCCCCTTCCGATGGAGGTGCAGCAATAGCTACACCTACTGCCTCAGCCGTCACATCTATAACAAATAGTTGGAGAATTTAATGCTCAAAATATTCAAAACATCTAGTCATTGTTTCCTAAAAATGAATGTTTTATGCTTTCAAAAGCATTTTAAATTAAAACCAAATAAATGTATAGATTAGCAGGTGATGATGTTTCACATTTCATAAACTCCCGGCTGTCGGCCAGCACAAATACAAACTCCTGACACCACAAGCAGTGAAGCCTTCATGCCGTACTGGAGTTGCCAGCCTTCTCACGACGGGGGCACCATTCTGAGCTCCTCAAGTGCCCACTGTGGCACGGGTGCTGTCCTGCTTGGCACCACCTAACAGGACACAAATCACGTTATTCCCTCCCAGAGCCGCTCGCTAAATCAGTCTGGTTAGAGAGTGACACTGTCAGTATTTCCCTGTGGTGCCAGCGGGGCACTGGGCACTGCCACAGCCCCGTGGCTCTCACACACACACACGGGGTGCGAAGGCAGCTCCAAGGTGTGCAGGCCCGAGCCCAGGGCTGCAGAGAGGAAACACGTTTTATTAGATCCACCCTTGATGATTTCAATAAAACCGCACAGACCCTTGAAACACAAACACCGTGCACGAAACCATAGATGCCAAACGGAAGGGTTTAGGATCAGGATTCGCCCCGTGCTCGCCGCACCGCCCAGCGCTGCCCGCAGGGAACGCGAACGAGCTACCGCCGGAGAGCCGAGCGACTCGCTTTAGCTTCCCGGTGGGATTTTGCGGTTCCCTCCCTGTTCCTCGGGGCGCAGCGCTGCAGGGCCCGCCGCCCCGGCCCCGCACACCCACCTGTGACGGCGCTGCAGCGGGCGCCGGGCTTGGCGCGCACAGCCACCCTCACGGAGCCGCCGCCCGCCGCCACCACCGGGCCCGCGGCGGCAACCGGCTCGGCGGGGCCCTTGGCGGCTGCTTTTCCCTGAAACACAGCAACAGGCGCGGTCAGCGCGGGCGCCACCCGCCCCTGCCCGCCTTGCCCTCTGCTGGCCCTGCCCGCACCTTCCCGGGCATGGCCCCGCCGCTCCGCACCGGTACCAGCCCCGCCCGCAGGAACCCGGCCAGGCGAGGCATGGCATAGCGGGGCGGCTCTTCCGGCAGCCGCGCTGGGCCCGCCCCGAGGAGCCTGCGCGTTACCCTCTGCCGGCCGGGCCCGGCCCTGGATCTGCTGGGGCTGCTCCGGCATAGCCTCGCCCTGTGCCCGCAGCGACTGCTCCCGCACGGCCAGGCCCGGCCCGGTGCCGCAGCGGCTGCTAAGGCTGCTCCCGCACGGCCAGGCCCGGCCCGGTGCCCGCAGCGGCTGCTCCCGCCCATCCCTGCCTCGGAACACCCCCGCTCCCGGGAATGTGGTGTGCACAGAGCTGCGGGTTTGACAGACACTTGTTCTACACGCGGCCTTTGGACACCCCAAACCTGCGTGACCTTCCCCCACTACAGACAGAAAAAGAGGAAATTTTGCTGTTTTTTCTCCTGCGTTCTCAAATTATTAATTTAGTACAACTTGGGGGAGGGTACAGTCTTTTTACATGAACACATTCTATTACTACATGGTACATACTGCAAGACACCGGATACTATATACATACAGCAATTGCATCAAATTATTGTATGCAATCTGTGAAACTCGTTGCACACAAATAATCCTTAGGTTTATACTAATTTTTTAGTACTAGAATATCCGATGATAAAATAACATCATTACAAGTCCTGTATTCTCATTTTCACATTATACATTTTTTATAGGCACATACGTATATACAGTGGCTATTTGCATAACCAGTTCTATATTCCAAAACAGCCCTTCTGAATTAAGAGAGATTCTGGAAAGATCTGTTTGTTGCTGAATTTGACATTCTGTTTCTTCGGTGCAGCTGCAGATGTTCTCTGCAGTGCTAAGTCCATTAATTCTCCATGGCTCTTGGAAAAAGTCAAGATGATGGCAATATGAATCCAGCTTTGCTGACATACTTAAAAAAAAAAAAAAATACAGTAGCAATCCATTTCCATAGGGTTAATCCAAGGTCATTTTGGAAAGAAGTGCAAGATGGGACTACAGCAGCAGCATTACTGTCTTTTTAGGACAGATTGGAAAAAACATACACAAGTTGTTCATAACAAGTAAGGATCTTCCAGTTCAAAAAATGAATTTTACTACATGAGAAACAAAGGGGTGAAAACACAAAGTAATTGATCACAAGGTAGTATTTAAAACAAACTTTTCAATATACAGAGTACTTACTCCACTTGACATTTTGTATAGAGGAAAAGCTAAATTACAATCTACCAATAACAATGCAGAAAAAAAAATAGCTTTTCTGGTACCCCTCAAACAAGTTAGTTTTGTTTTTACACATTGATGTAATTTCACAGACTTTTTTAACTGCTGCCAATTGTGAGCTGAAGTCCACTGAGACACCAACAGATTCCAGATCATCACGTGAAACTAAGTATAAAATATTATTTCTGGTATCTGTCCATCTTCTATTGATGTACCATTGTTGTTACCTGGTGAACTATAAAAGACAAAGCATGTTTTGCTAGCAGTAGGAGATTCGTGGATCACTTTTTTTAAACCTTTTGTTCCATAGTGGGAATCAGGACCCTGAAAAACATCACAAGAGAATAGCAACTGAATGGAAGTGGACAAGACCCAAAAACTGCTGATGTTCAAACACTATTGTCTTGGATTATTTCAATAGTATAAAATTTCTGTACCCACATCATATAAATTATATACAAAATCACAAACAACAGAAACAAGGGCCCTATGTCTAAATAAAAAATATTCTTTGACAGCAGACTTAAACCAGTTGATTTTATCCAACTAGTAATGAATACTTTCTAGTATTTCTCCTTATCACACAGGTTTTCTATATTCTCACTTAGTTTCCTACCTCAGCTGCTTTTCCTGTGCAATACTTTTTTCCAATACACTCAACTCTGATTTCTGTATAGGGAATTAATTTAGAAGAACACTGAAAACTTTCTGAGAAATAAATTTGTCCACAACACTAAGGGAGACTTTCCCATAACAAGTAATTCATGCCTATTATTTCAGCACTAGTATATAGAAAGTGATTAAAAAAAAAAAAAAAAAGCTTTGGCTTTTTTTTCTTGGCTTTAGCTAGTGGTTAGAATATGCTTGATAAAAGAAGTCAAACTTAAATTTTAATAGAGAGCTGTCAGATTACATATTCTAGATAGTGCTTTTTTTCCCCACACAGAACCAGTGACTTCCATTAGAATTCATTCTAACACCTACATCAAGCAGAGAAAGTGGGAAGGCACAAAGGATCCAGTTAGGAATTCCATGCTGTGGCACAGAAGAGACGTAACAGTCTTACAAGTTACAGTGGAGTTTTAACTATATCTTTCTTTAGACTTAAAATAAATTCTAGATCTAGAAGACACTTTCCCATCGGAAGATGGATAAAAGAACAACTCTTGCATCAAAGTAACACTTTCTCCTGTACAGTTAGACATTCTTACTTTCAATGTTGCACAAGCTGTGTAGCAAACCGTGGGCAGAATCTCTATGGGCTCTTTGAACATAACTCTGAAGGTACTGGCTGTTCCATCACAGCTAAATCCAGTGTCGTTCTGTCCTAGCGTCTGATTCTTTTCATAATCAATTATCTGCACAAAAGCATGAAAAACAGTATTTTTATGTTTACAAGTGTGAGAAAGGTTCTGATTGTATGCACATGAGAAGATTACATGCAAACACTTGCCTACTCCACCCAGTCTAAATGCAAGGACAGTGCAATCTCAGCTGGAAAGGTGTGATTTCCTGATAGCACTGGAGCTGACGCAGCAGCTCGGAATGATGGCTCACCAGTTTTTACACAGGCTGTGGGCACTGCTCCAGCCAGGTTACAGTCTTTCCTTGGGAGATGAAGAATAGCTCTTAGACCTTCAGCTTCTGACCTTCATATACAACATATAATCCTGGGCTTAGACGTGCTGAGCTCTGTACACCTACACAGCCCACATGAGGGAAGCTCATTCACTGGCAGTGACTAGTTTAGAAAACAAGTTTTTACAGATAATGTAAGTAGTCAATGACACCTTCATAAAAGAAAACAAGAACTTGTGCTGGGATGTTTTATACAGTTTATTTCTAATCTTGATTCAGTATAAAAATTACACCTCAGACTACACAATATTTATTTCTCCTTCAATTTCAGTGGCGAATAAGAATCACTAGTTCCAACGTAGTAACAA
Organism: Entomyzon cyanotis; assembly: GCA_024500445.1. Classification (NCBI taxonomy): domain Eukaryota; kingdom Metazoa; phylum Chordata; class Aves; order Passeriformes; family Meliphagidae; genus Entomyzon; species Entomyzon cyanotis. Next base: position 10,941,377 of record JAKEPQ010001010.1, read on the forward strand.
CAGATACCTCACTTCCCATTTTGGATTTCAATCATGTTTCATGCTGCCCAACACTCCTTGCAGGAGTAGGATATCAGAGCTTTAGAGTAGAGCACTTCTTGTGATTACTGCACTAAGAAGAATCCTATCAGTTTTAATAGGTTGTTATTATTATATTGCCATATAATTTTTAGTATTACCCAAATGAGATTAAGCTTTATTCTAGGCAAAATGTACTCTAATTTTTCCCCAGCCACAATCAATAGAAATATTAACAATTATGATGCTGAAGTCCTAAGTTCTTTTCACATAAAAGATGTATTTGCAGTATACATTATCACTACTTTACAACAAGTTTTAAATGTTTAACTCTCTGAAGTTCTGCTAGTACTTATGCAGAGCCAAGAAGAAAGTGAGAGGCAGAAGATTTAAATAACTGTCTGAAAAGATTGTGACAAGAAAGTTTCAGATTCATCAGTTATTAGGGATACTTCCAAGATAAAGAGAACCTATATAAGAGGGACGGCCTTAATAGGAACCATAAAGGATTATTTAATCTTTCAGCTTGAATCAGAAGGATCTTTTTCAAGTGAATCTCCTAATCATTTCCACTTAATATGCATTGGTTTGCTTTGAAAAAATCTAAATTCTTTTCAGATTAAATAAATCCAGCAAATATCCTGAGGGAACACACGAAATGCTTGCATCTGCTAACAGGAATTCAGCTGAGAGGTTCAAAAGAGAGTTTACGTGAAGTACAAATTCCCAAGCTGCTAGGTTCCCAAGACCAACTCTTTTGTTCTAAACATCCTGTCTAGTGTACTATGCTACTCATTTACATGGATGGAGAGTTTGATAAAACCAAACTGAAGGTACTTCAAATTGAGGAATTTGCACATGAGCTTTTAAACAGAGGAATGTGGAAAAGCCAAATTCCTTCAAAACCTCATTCCAGATACATTCTGTTTGGAACACCATTAAGAGGAAAGGCACAATATCTTTGTCTTAGGAAACAGACACAAAATCCCTTACTCCTACAGAACAGTCAGATAATAATAATCATCCAATAGGAAGCAGAAGACAAATAGTAATTTCAACAGAATGTCCACCAATGAACTGAAACAGCAATTCCAGCACATGCTAGAAGTCTATGAAAGATAGGGATAATAGAATTTCTGCCCCTATTTGAAGTCAAAGATTATTTGTTTCACAAAATTTCCCACGCACCTAATAAATTAATGTGACATGATTGTACCAGGTTATGCAATACACAGCACAGGGTAAAACTGTGCCAGTCATGGAATACTAATACCTTGTAATAAAACTTAGAATAAAAAAAAAACCTAATCTCAGTAAAAAAAGGAATTAAAATTGACTGAAATTCCACACTTAAAAAGGAAAAAAAAAGTGTAGTGCTGGATCAATACTACTAGAAGACAATCTTGACCACAACATGCTAAGGGATCAAACAGGCTGCAAGAGCAGGAAATACAATTTTAGTGGTGTCTTCAATTACCCACTGGCAGGCAAGGGTCACGTCAGGACACAAAGCAGGGGTGACATTTTTAGATGCTGTCACTGACCACTTCATGAGCCTGCTAACCAATTGCTCAGTAGGAAGAAACGCGACCCTTGATTTGGTACTGAGGGATGAGCAGGATCAGATTCAAAATTTCATAATGGAAACACTATGTAACAGTGTCCATAATATACTTGGAGTCAACACTCCCACATGAACAACAAAAGCAAATCCCCCACAGCTGTGCTAATTAAAAAAAAAAAAAAACCAAAAATCTGAGGAAGCTTGATCAAAATAAATTAAAAGGAACAATTAAGAAAATCAAATCCTTATAAGAAGCATGCAGACTACTGAAGGATGTCACATACCCAAGTACAGTATCAGCACATACCTCCTATTAGGATAGGCTTGAGGAAAGGGGGCAAAATCTGGATGTTGGGAAACACCTATACTGAAAAGGATTGAAGGACACAAGAATACAGGAGAAAGGGAGAAGAGTTTCATACTGCTCTTACTTTTGCCTAGACACCCACTTACGCCCACTTGTGACAAAACACAGCTTAGACTCCCGGCCTATAAATTGCTCCCTCCCAAATATGTACCAAACCTTTTGCAAGTGCTACAAGTGTAGTTCCTGTACAAGCCTATTTAAACATAATATACTGTACCTGTATATTAACTTGATAGTCTGTGGGTCCATGAATAGATCCATATAATCCAAATCCCACTATGGAAATTCTTCTGTTCACTGTGAACCTGGTAAAACACAACCCAAGGAAGGAATTCAAACAACTGTGGTGGGTGTGTTGCCTTATTTCAAACAGGAAAAAGACTCCCACTGAAGGGTAGGGAAGTAAACTGAGAACAGCATTACTTTTTTTTTTTTAAATAGCACTTTTTATTTAGATTTCAATACTAACAAAAATGCTTTGTCAGCTTTATAGGTTAAAGCTTTGCTAATTCGTCAAGATATTCAGTATCACTAAACAAAATATAACCAGATTCTTTTCAGTGTATCCAAAATAAAAACAGATCATGACTTGGTATTTCAAAAAGGAATATACAGATAACACCCAATCATTCTAGAATGCACCCAGTCTTCCTGAACCTCATTCTTTGCTAGGTTGTGTTTTATGTGTGTAATAGCCTAAGTTATAAAAAAAAAAAAAGGAAAAGATCAAATGTGTGCAACAGAGCCAGCATGTTTGCTACTGTATCTTATACCAAAAAGTCAAAGTTGAGTGATTTGTTCCCTTCCTTCCCACACGTCTGTCTCTCCTTCAGACAATTTCCAAAGTCCTACCTAATCCGGTCGCTCGTTCCACTGTAGCCCCAGCGACTCTCCACCTGCTGGAACCTGTTAATGCTGCATTCTTTCCCTCTAAGGCAACACCTTGGTCGGTCAATATAATCCACCTTAGGTTTAGGATTGACAGTAAAGTGCAGAAAGAGATTTACTACTTCCCGATCCGACAAGATTCCAGATTGAGCAGGGCCTGCGAACACATAAAACTTCTAAGATGATCTGAAGGATTACTCCAGCAGTTGCATTTAAACCACACATATTTACAAACTGAAGACAACAATAATATTTTCCAATGGCCAGAGCATAATCTGCAGAATATTTTGATTTCATTAGTGCATCACAACTCTTATTAGTTACAATATTAATAACAGAATTCAGTGTCAAGCATCTAAATACAGTTAAACAGCACTGAGAGATGATATAACAGTAAGACAAAAAACTCCAAAACTCACCTGCTGCAAATTCTTCAATGGTCATTAATGGAAAACGGATTAAGGAAAGAGCTCTCCCAAGGACTTTTTGTTTGTTCCCGAACGTCACGGGCAGTTGTTGTCTTTGACATTCTGCTTCTGCCCAGCGAACAACAGCTCCAAAGAGCCTACTTTCTCGAATACTGAGAGTGTCCCTTTCTAGGACTGCACATAATGTGTCTAAAGAAAAAAAAAGTTAGTGGCTTTAGATCAGTTTTCATCCAAGACAGTAACAGTGCTACATTATGTAACCTTAAAACACTAAGTACACACTAAGAACATTCATAGTAAGACTATTAGATTTGTCTTATTATTATATGTTATATGTGTATAAATATATATATGCATTACACAGAATTTAACTTTATCATAGAAAGAAATGTCTCAATGACGTATAGATTTCAAACTAAAAATTAATTTTCCTGCTAAGAAGACAGATATGAACTTTCTTCTTGATTCCTAAGAGTGTAACTAATCTCTGTAGTGACAACCAATATCCTGAAGAATTTCTTTTGCTAGGGCAAGATCAAAACTGGAAGTGCCCAAGCAGTGAATGTACACTACTGAAAAACCAAGTTACTCATGATGACACTGTCATACTCTTATCTGGGCAGCCACCTACCCATCTAGATCAACTACAGCCACAAGCAGCAGTGCTGCACACAAAATAAGTTCAAACATACATTAAAGTGATCTTAAGCATTGACATATTTGCCATCAACAAAACCTGAAGGTGAAACACAGAATCTGAGGCAAGGTACTCTCACATGCTTTACAAAAGAAACCTATCCTGTATTTATTACTCCTGGCTTTCTATGAGTAACAGGTAGGCAAAATTAATATAGAACACAAGTGCAAAAAAAAGAAAGTTTTTATATTCTGAATCTTCTGTCTCTGGGAATTCTTATCTGGCTTGAATTTAAGTATGGCATATTTGCAGTTATAGACAGTATCATACTGGAAAGTCAAAACAGATTGAGGCTTACCAAGACTATAAATCATTCACAGTCTGGGTACAAATCCCACTGAAAATGAGGTAACAATGACTTTACAATTTCTTTATGCCGTGAAATACCTTTTTCCAGTTTAATTTTTTCCCACTATCTAGCTGAATGGGAGTAAAACCTTAGACACATATAGAAGCAATGAAATTACAACTGCTAGCTTTTCACAGAAGATTAAACAGAGAAACTAGCAGTTTATGTATTTATTTTTTAAAGCAGATTTCATTAATTGTACCTGATCTGTGCAACTTTGAATAGCTAAGTACCATGTGGAAACAGAATAATTCCTGTTGCACATGAAAAGCAGGTATGGATGCCTCAGGGATGAGGCACAACCCTCAGTAAGTGAAAGCTTTGACTTCAATGAAGTGTGGTGTCACCACAGTGGGAGACTTGGGACACCACCACTACTCAATGGGGACACAGTGCAGTGGAACCCAGCTCAGGAGTGAAGCACTGCAGGCATGGGCAGCCAAGAAGGGAAGAAGTGCTTGGTGCTCTGCATACTCAGATGGGGGAAGGAAGTATCCTGGGGTGCTGTAATTTGACACTTAGAACATGCAGAGTGACTTACCTATGTCAATATCTGTAAAGCCTTCTGCACTTATGGCATCCATAGTGCTTTTGTCTATTGTGTCAAGACAAAGACTAGCAAGCTGAGGTTCATCAAACAAACGAGCCTGAAAAGATAAAGAAATACATCTAAAGCATAAAGTTGACAAACTGCAAATCTTAAAAAGCAAGCATTTTCACTCTAGTATAGACATAAATTAAAATAGGTTGATTTGTCTAAGTACTCTTTGTGCTTATACCTTCAAGAGCACTTAAAATCTCAAAGGAGTACATACATAAGGATAATTAGTCATTTCCTTCCAATTATCAATTTAACTAGTAAATAAAAACTTAAATTTAAACTTAAATTTACCTACTTGAGTAAGCAGCATAAAGGCATTATCTGCTCGGAGATGCTTTGTTAGGAAATCCACACAATGTGCTTCCAGGGCAGGGACTGCATACTTTTTAGCAGTGTATAAAGTGGTCATGACTGTTTCTGGACCAATCTGAACTTCATCTGAATAAAGAAACCTATAAATCAATACACAAATAGAGATCATAAAAACATATCTTTAGAGGGGCAGTCAAAAACAACAGATTCTTTGCATTTAGAAAACAGGCCACAGTTGACCTCACAGCATTTTCACAAATACAGAAGGAAAGTTAAAAGGTACAAGGAAGACTATTATGTTAACCTAATGGCATAGATTTGTTTTAAATATGTATTAGTCCCTAGGACTGATCTGGCTGTACTAGTTATACATAGCTCCCCAACTGTAAACAACAGCTGAGCTGCAGAATTACTTAACATCCAAGTGCATGCTCTCAGCTCATCAGGAAAATATCAATACTCAACCCTCTATGGCTGTACTCCTGAAACTCATTTACTGACAGTGCACACTGGCTTCCCCCCTGTGAGGGAATAGTGTCAAAAACTTCGATTGTGAGACGTCTTATGTCAAAGTTATCCCTCTGTATATTCAGAGAGGAAATGGAGTATATTCTAGCAGATGACCTTGACTCTTCTATTCCTGCCACAGCAAAACACTCTGGCTTGTCTCCACTGCTTGAGGCAAGAGGATTGGTTGAGATTTTAGCATAGGCTGTGAACCAGAAAATAGAAGCCTCCACCAATACCAGGAAAAAAACCCCTGTTTCCTGAGCAGCAGTTATTTGAGACTGGACAAGATAAGATTTATTTTAAGGTTCTGTATGGAAAATATGACTTTTTTAAAAATAACTTTTCTTACAGGTGACATTTAAGATAATTTTAGCAATATTTCATCAGCCTTTCAGATAACAATCAAGAATAGTCTGTGATTTACAAAAATACATTTTTTCCCAACACAGAGTTCATTAAACATAATAAACCAGAGCACACTAGCAAATGCAAGACTTCCACAATGAAAACCAAGCCTTTCCTTTATATTTCTTAATATTTGTTGTTCAAAACATCCCAGAAATGTTCTGAACAGCAGGTGTGTTGGTTTTTAAATGTAGCAATAAGCAGTTTGTATCCAACAAAAGAAATTTGTGAAAGTAACTGTCTTGTTAAACTTCCTTGCAACATGAAGAAATTGAAGTAATACAAACCTAGAATTAAAGTTTCAACTGAAGTTCTTCCCTGTTTATATTTCTTATATTCCAAGAAAATTGTAATTCTCAGTAGCTGCTAACACACAACTAAATATGGTGTTCCACATTAAACCTGCTGCCACAATACAGGTACGTATTTACCATTACAAGATTCCAATCTACTTAAACAGCCAGCTTGCACATCACTTTGGAGATGTGAATGATGCTCTAGATTAATTTTTTTAAACTGCATTTAAATTGAACAGCATTTAGGAAGAATGCATTTGATTAAATGCTAACTTTTTTACTTAAAAGTTTCATAAGGTTCAATTAGAATTGATTTATGAAAGCTATGAACTGTTATGTGTTGAAGAAAATGATGGGCTAGTTTGCTAGTCACAACTGCTGGCAAATTTACTTTTAAGAAACTAATGTTTCATAGGTGCACGTTTGCATACTAAATTGACAAGCTCTTCGTTAAAGCACTAGAACAGTGCATTTACAGTTTAGTTCTAAGATGTAAAATAATCAATTTAAAATGCCATCACTTTCATTGTATGACTTTATAGGAGCTTAGAGTCCAAATCACATAAGAGTTGGATATTAACAGGCTGTAAAAAAAGCAATACTGGCATGCAAACTACAGTATAAATTTTACTTAATTAAAAAAAAAAATCCCTAGTTGGTTTTGGAACATGATTTTGATTTTATTCCTTAAGTGAATCCAATCTGAAGCCAATGAAGTGACACGCCAGAGAAGCTCATCTGGCTTGTGTTTCACTTTCTGCTACACCTTCTAAAGAGACAGGGTGCAGTTCTAGGTGTGTCTTCCCTCTAAAAACCCCTTGCTCACATGTGCCAAGAGCCGTGTCTCTGGGTTAACTCTCCCCTCTGTGGCACGCCTGAACTAGCACAGCTTTGTGTTTACACCACTGTTCCTCCTCCACTTAACTCAGTGGGACTGAAGATCACTTATCCTTCCCCCTTGCCTTCTTCCCTCCTCTCGTTCCCTTCCAGAGACAGAAACAACCTAATTTTACTTAAATTTAATTTCCCAGGATGAGGGAACAGGAAGGTGGAAGATATATGTGCATAGTGGAAGAACACTTTGTGACCAGAACAAACTACTTTTCCAAGTGACCATTTAATTATTCACTCTACATAAACCTCTCATATATTTTATACTGCTTTTCTTTACTCTCAGGTTAGCACTTCCTTCTCCCCTTGTTTGAGCATCCTCTCAGTAGCTGAAATGTTGTCACCATTATAAAAGCACACAGCAATCTTTTTTCCCAGTTAGTAATGATTACCCTTTATTTACTGCTTGCCAAAACTCTCTGCAAAAAATTCTGGAAGACAGACTGCTAATTTGTGCCATGTCATCACTTTCCTTACACTATGATCAAAGCACAAGTTAGCTTATTGTAAAATATGAATGAAAATTTAAAAAAAAAGTTACTAAAAGCAACAAAAAGAAACCCTAAAGCACAACCCTACTGAGACAACTTGAATTTTCTTGATCATTGCTATTCAATTTGTAGTTAGAAACACACACAAAAAAAGTTGTTTCATTGAGAAATAGATTCAAAGTTTGTGACTTGGATATTATTTCAGCTCTTAAGGATTTATCTGTCAAACTGTTTCATTTTGTTTTCATCAAAAAATCTTTTCCTTTGACTTTAATCTACAAGTAGCATTTGTCAGTAGACCTTTATGAAATACATAAACTACAGACATGACTTAACAAACCACATGAGTAAATAAAATGGAAATGAGCTGAGGAACATTAAATAATTAGTAAATTATCCTTTACACATTTTGCATTACTTAAGCATTTCCTTTTCCTGATGTTCATTTGCTATGTGCATTTAAAGATTCTAACTTAATTTCTAGCCAGTATACCTCGAACTGGTATTTGCAAACATTACAGAAATGCCCTCTGAAGGGTAATTATCATTATCTGACCAATTTACTAATGATAGATAAAAGAGGCCAGCAGTACAATGTCTCATTCCTGCCTCTTTCAGTCAATACCAGGAAAAAAACCCAGACTGTCTTATAGTTGGTACACTTTGGAAATAGGATATATAAGCATGGGGAAAATCCTGGCATGTATTAAAGAAGTTCTCCTTAGGTATGTTTTTAACAAGGTATTGCAACGTATACTTATTTCAATATAAGCTCAAAGAAATATACATAACACGGAAGAATGTCCTGAAGAGCTGGAATAGACAGCAAACCAGAGATGTTTCAACAGTCCAGCAGAGTGGTGATATTCAGACAAGATACAAGCATAATCAGTTTACTGACGCAAGTCCCCTGGCCATTACGTCCTGGCAGCTCGACCAACACAAGATGGCTTTTGTTTGCTTCTAACAACATCTCTTCATTCACTTCTACAGTTTTCAAGTACCATCCTTCTTATCTTTACTTAGAAATCTCTTAGAAATCTGTTTCTGTGTTTCTATTTTTATCAAAATTCTCTCACTTAATCAAATTTTTTTACTGTCCAGCATTTTTTCCACGTATATACAAACACATACATGTACACTGTCATTTACTTTTAACCTTTGAAAGGTTAATGTGCTTGAAAGACACATCCCACAGCCTCCCACTCCTCTGCACAAATTCTCCACCTCGCCACTCACTCTTTGCAGAAAATCCACAGAGTACAGTTCATTTGCTAATGGCAACAGAGACATTGCTGCTGCATGGGGGTTTGTTCACATGTGCTTCAACTCCTGTGTCCATGATTACCAAAGGACCAGGTGACTCTTCACACTGCTCCCATCTGTTAGACCCCAGAAAAAAAAGGAAGTTGCCAAGACTTTGGAGTTTTTCCCATTACAAAAGACTTTGAGACACTACCTATTTATTTCCAGGCAATAATATTACTTGTTTCCCCAAAGTTCTTATCAGAGAACTGTTTTATATATTTTGTAGTTTTGCCTAGCAGAGTGGTTTCTTTGATAAAAACCTTATGGTTATGCAGTTTAGTGGTATTACCACATCACAGCCCTAGGCACAAAGCAACTATTAATAATTGTTTCTATGAACACCATAAATTTTATTTGCCACTACACTGAGTAAACAGAAATGGTAGGTAGACTTATCAGTTCTGTGAGCATGTGAAGCAGCAAATCCTATTCTGCCCAAATTAGAAACCACTAACACATTTCACATCCTTTTTGCCACCACTGCACTCCCAGTCTCACACTTGGATGGTCTGAGGGTAAAAATCAGCTGGGTGCTGCCTTCTGCTGCATATTCCCTCTCCACCCAAGTATGATTACAATGGATGTTACCACGGCAAAAGGCTACAACAGTAATTACCATCACTGACAAAGGAAAGTGAACAGGAAGATGACTAAGGCTGCAAAGAAAGTGTCAAATTTCAAGGTAAGGATGAAATGAAACTAAAAGCTTGGTACAACAACCTGTGCCCCTCCTTGGTTACTATTAGAAGACGGCTGGATAGTTGCAACACCAAGGGGACCCACTAATTCCCATCACTGTACTTTAACGAACCAAAACACTGAATCCAAGAGCCCAACCAGACACCCACCAAGTGTTTCCCTAAACGGACAGTCAGCTGCCACGGAATCAGGGCACTTCTGTTGGGAAAACAGTGCAGGGTAAAGAGCAAGAAGGAACCAAAACATGTTGGCGGGGTGATGCGACCTTGCGTGGAGCCCACAAGGTATTTCCGCGCCTTCCCTGCATCTCCCTCCAGAGACGGACACCGGGGAAAGGCCGGGCTGATGGGGAGGGGAGCCGGGAGGGGCCGCGGAGCGAGGAAGAAGCACCGGCGGCCAAGCGGCGTCCCGGCGCGGAGCCCCTCCGTGCAGCTCCTCCGCGCAGCTCCTCCGCGGAGCCCCTCCGTGCAGCTCCTCCGCGCAGCCCCTCCGTGCAGCGCCTCCGTGCGCGGAGCCCCTCCGTACAGCCGCTCCGCGCGCGGCCGCCCCCGCCCCGCGCTGACCTGAGGAGCGCCAGGAAGGCGGCGGGCTCCACGTCGGGCAGCTCGATCTCGGCCGAGGTGGTGGCCATGCCGCCGTTGAACATCGCGTCGAACACGGCGCTGCCGGCCGCCAGCACGAACCGGTGGGCGGGGATGCGCTGCTGGCCGGGCCCGGGGGGCGCCGCCCCGCCACCGCCGCCGCCGCGGGCGCTGCCCTTGCCCACCACGAAGTGCACGTCGCTGAGGAGCTCGTTGGAGAAGAGGAAGGCGAAGCGCTCCCTCAGCGAGCCCTTGGTGGCCTGCCAGTTGTACAGCGGCTCCCGCTGCAGCACCGCGCCGGCCTCGGCGGCGGCGACAACCGCGGCGGTGGCGGGCGGCGTCTCCGCGGGCGCCCCCGGGCCGCCCCCCGCGGCCGCCATCGCCTCGGGGCCGCGCCGGGCCGGGCCGCGCCGGCCGCTCCGTCCAGAACCGCCCGACGTCACCGCGCGGCCCCGCCCGCCGCCCCCGCGCCGCGCACGCGCCGCCGCCCGCGCAGGCCCGGCCGGGAGCGCCGCCCGCCCTCAGCGGGGATGTGCCCGGGATGTGCCCCGGGACTGTGTCACTCGCTAGGGCCACTAGCCACGGCCGGCAGGGTGTCCGGGACCGCCCGTGCAGGGCGAATGCACTTGCCGAGCCGCGGAGAGGGAGCGAGCGGACGGGCAGGGCGCAGAGCGCCGCGGCAGGCTCGGAACTGATAGCGCTGCCTGTGGGAGCGAATAAGCAGCAGCGATGGTGATCAGGCACGCGAAGTGCCAGTTCATTTTCTTAACGCCCGTTTCGCTGCGGCAGCAGGGAGAGCGAGGGCTGGTGACCTCTATTAACTCTTTCTGAAGTAACACTGAAACATCGGTGGCGTTTGGCACATACGCCTTACAGTGCTCGTACAGCGGGTCTGACATTTTAACTTCTGAGGAGAGCAGTGCCAGCAGACGAGGCCGCAGTGGCAGAGCGGCAGTGCTGTCCGTGCCCCAGCAGCCTCAGTCAGACACCTCACCGGGAGGTGAATTACCCATCGCCTTTTGCGCACTGTCCTGCTGCCTTTTAGGAGCAAGGGGAAAGGAATAAGAAGTGTTTGCCTTCTCCCGGGGCTGTCAAGCCGCTGCCGGTGCCCAGCTGAGGCGGCTCCTTTTGCCCTCTGGTGGGGCTGTGCTGTAAGCACAGCGGCGATGGCCTGCGAGCTGTTTGTCATCGCTCCCGGCTCGTCAGCATTTATGGAAGCGTGTGGCTAAAAGAGGAATAGAACATGTCACCGCTCTGCATTCAGGTTTATAATTAGGACAAAACTGAGACCAAGAAAATGTGGTCCATTTCGCAGAACAAGTTTTTGAGAACCTTAAGCAAGATGGAAGCAATTTCAGCAGGGTAAACTATAGTGGGAAAGGGCACCAGAAGATATAGTGTGCCAACCAGAAAGCAGCAGCTAGCTTTGCACAGAGGCTATATTTAAAAATAAAATCATACTGCTGACTTAGAAGAATGAAGATACCATCTCTGCACTTTTCTTGTCCCAAGGTAGGGAAAGAAGGAGAGCCCCACATTCCCTCGATAGCTTAGGGACAGCGATCTGGAACACTGACACCTTGGGCACAAATAGATAATTTTCATTTAAATCGGGTATTTTTTTTTCAGTGATGGGATGACCTGGGTATTAATAAGTATTTCTGTCATTGCTGTCTTTCTGCTTTTACCATTCTGTGCTCCCTCAAAGGTTAATCTGTCAGCTGCGAGCCAACAGCCATGACTGCTCTGCTTAGAGAGAGCCTTGTTTGTAGAAAGTGTCAGAAACACACTAGAGAAAGTTAACAAGGATGGAAGAGGGCTAAGGAAAAGGGGAAAGGTACAGCAGAGAACTAAAAGGAGGTCGGCTGAGGCAGACAAAGTGTGTAAGATAGCTTCAGGGACAAGCAATCAGCCATAAGAAGGCAAAGCTATACAACATAGAAAAAAATGGAAAGACGTGAGATGGTCTGAGAAAGAAAACAGAGAGAGAAAATGAGGGGAAAGAAACAGAAATAAAAATAACATGAAAGGAAACAAAAGCCTAAAAAACCAACAACAACAGCAAAAAGAAAACAGGAAAGGAGACAAATGTAAGGAGAAATGTGACCTGGATGTCCATCTGATCTGTTCGGCTAAACGCCAAGTGCACTGATTTAAACAGTTTTAAAAGTGACAATTAAGAAAATATTAGGTAACATATTTCCTTTTGAAACTGGGCTTTGCTTCATGTAGACAATGAGTCTCAGACATTTGTTTCACCTTGTAATCTTTGTGCTAGCTTCCTTTGAAAAAAAAAAAAAAAATCCAGCCAGCTTTTCTTTGGCATTCTCAGTGGGTGGATCACAGCCATTTTTAAATGTGATGTCAAGGGATTGTATTTGCCAGTCCAGATCAGAAATAATACACAATGCTTTTCCCAAAAGGGCTACACATGAATGTCACTAAAATGCCGACCCATTATTTTCTTTCTTAGTGTGTTCAGGTTTTTCCTAGGAAATATAGCAGAAATTAGTTTAGGAAAAAAATATTTATATAACATAAAGGGTTCAAGAAGAAATTTTCTTGTTTGATGTCATGTATCATAATAGTTACAAACCAAGGGCTGCAAACAAAAGATCAACAGTATTATATTATATAGCTGTGAAGGTTGTCCTGATCTCTAGCCAGCAAAACAGAAGGTCAGGGAGTGTCTACACTTTTGAGCAGCTAATTTGCAAGGTCTACATAATAGCCTAAGCAAGCCCATGCTGACCTGGTGCCTTTTTTTCTGTGGAAATTCGTGAAGGAAGTACTCGCCAAGTTTTGAGGTTTCCTTACCTATCAGCAGGGAGAGAGAGGACAAAGTGTGTTTATATGTACTGAAGAAGAACCAGAGAATGCTGTGATCAAACTGCAGGGATTTCTGAGATACTTGTGATGCCAGGGATGTCCCAGAGACAGAGGAATGCCTGCCCAGTGGCCCTGGCCTTCCCTGCCCCTGAAACGGGGCCAGTGCTCAGAGAGCCATCAAAAAGGTTTAGGTTACTAAGAGTATTGTTTTCAATCATTTGTTCCTGAAATAATTTAAATTCTCCTCCCTTTCCTTCTTTTCCCCACATGAACTCAGCTTTGTGTATGCTCCAAGGAGCTGTTTGTTGTTATGATCAGAGTTTTTGAACTGGCACATATTTTCACAGTGATGAGCAATTGTTCTCATAAGCAGTTAGCATCCTCTCTCTGCTTCAGGAGGGAAGAGAATAATTCAGAGTAAATCACAGATTTGTTTCTGATTAAGCTTCCTGGTTGGAGCCATTTGATGATATATTTTCCTTTCCATGCTCAATTAGATTCTTAAAATCCCCTGCATCTGATCCATGCCATTGCTGTGAATGACAGACATGCATATTACTGTTTCCATCCCTGAATTACCAGTAGCATTACAGTTGCTCAAATGTGTAATTTTTAATAACTACAGTTAATAACAACCACAAAAACAATGTTATCTCCTTGGGCCTTTTTCTTGCGGTTATTATTATCTTCTCTTTGGTTTGCATTAGCCTGTACTGTTGGGATGTGGGGTCTGCAGATAACAGATCCAGTTTTTGGAGCACAGAATCCACTCAGGCACAGAAAACAGTCTTAGATCTGAGGAATGCTAAAGGTAGGGATTAAGTTTTATTCTCATGTCTTGTAAAGTGCCTATATAATGTTGATTTAAAAAAAACATAATTAGAGAAACTCCTTTTTTTCCTGGTGTAGTTCACCTGTATTCTAAACCAGACCATAATAAGTACACAACATTCTCAGAATTTCTTTAATTCATAATTCTTTGCCTTATCATTTCTACAAGTAATTCTTGTATTTGAGCATTTAATTGCACATTTTCAGCTGTGGTGGCTAGCTGTCGTGGAGTGTTGAGGTAATCATGTATCTTGTGCCTTCTATTACATGGATATACTTTTCTCATTTTTAGTGATAGTACTAATGATTTCTACTTTAATATCTATTAATGTATAGTAGTTATTACTTACAGTACACTGTTGTCCTAAACATTACTGCTAATCAAAGCATTTCTATGAAAATTTTCAGAATTGTGCCTTAAAGATGTGTACAACTGATACAAATATGACATGGAAGCTTTTGAGGACTCCAGTTGTAGAAGTAGCTCCTTCGTTTCTCATTTAGCATATTTATGTATTTCGAAAACATACAGCAAGAGGCAACAGCAACATTCATCACGTCTTTTCTCTGAAAGTAATTACAAAGCAAAACCAATTATTTAAACCTTAGAAGATTCTACTCACCACATATGTATTTTATATATAATTTCAAATACTGACACAGCTGGTTCTATGAAAAATCCTCTACTTTGACATGTATTTTAAAGAATTAAAAATATTCTGCTACTGCATAGCTAGAGAAGCAAAGGAGAGGAAGTTATTTTATTAGTTATTTCTGTCATGTCTTTATGACTGATCAGCAACTATTTTCTGAAGCTATTTACCTTTCAATTCCTGCTAAATGTGTTGAGGCACAGCAGTGCTCTGGACAGAATCCTTATGTCCTATACTTCTACCAGGATATTTAGCCAGCAGTTTAATTTCCACATAATTGACAAGACTTTTACTGAGAAATCACACTTGCCATTTACTGTTTAACATGAATGCTAGAATTGACATGCTCCCTTTTAATATAACGCCTATTAATTTCACCCTGGCATGTCTTTTTTTCCTCTTAAGATCATTGTTTGGTGAATGGAGAGGTTGTAACATAAAAATCAGCTCTGTTTTTAAGGTACTGATATTAAATTTTGTAAGTGTAATGGTCATGAATCACTAATTCCTGTTTGTATTCTTCGATGCTGTGATTGCTGCTGGTGAATCCCCCCAGATGCTCAGCAGATCCTTAGCACGTGGCTAAGGCTGACCTTAGTGCGTCCTGACCCCCAGTGCATACCATGTGAGCTACGTTGTGTTGCCTCTGATGCACCATGCAGTCTGAAATTTACCACACAGCATCACTTATTACCTGTTATACCCTCAGCTAATAAGAAATTCAGAAAGAGAGTGGCTTTAAAGCTGTTAAAAGACTGCAGTTATGTGTTGTCTAAGCTGCTCTCAGCAAATTAACACATTAACAAAGAAGACCCAAACATGAAGCTTTTAATTAATTTCTTAATTCACCTTTTAATCTACCATCTTTATCTGGACTATTAGTTACTGACTCCTCTTGCCTTAAAAATTCACTTGCAAATACAGGAAAGTAAACCCTCCAAAATGTATCAGTTTAGTTCCATAAAAATGGAATGACACAAGTTGTTTTGTACCAGGATGGCATTTTGTAACTGGCATCATAATGCTATGAAAGCTTGCTGCTTGGCAGAGCCCTGTGTGAACACATGAGCAGTGCTTCCAAGAGATATAAATAGTGTCTCTTAATCCTTGCATTGATCTTCATGAGCATGCTTAAGGTTCAGCTACCTATGTTTGTTTAGATAGCTGTAATTTTGATTTAAAATTAAGACAATTATGTCTCAATATAGTGTTAAAGCCTACAAGTAGTCATGATTTAACAGGCAGTTATTAAAGATAAGAGCTGTTTCTCAGGCTAAATGTAGACACAAAGACCTAATGGCCAGTTAGCCTCCTACTTTGTAGCTGACCATTAATAAATACATATTTTTATATTCTCCATAATATTCTTTTTCTGGCACACTTACAAATGCCTTCTCAGTCCTGACATCAGAACTGATCTTTAGTACACACACTGGAGAGAAACAACTTCCATATTATAAATACTGATTAATGTTCTAATCGAGAAGCCAACAAACATCAACCCAAGCATATTGCTTGTGAGTTGAGCACTGCCAGCTGAGGGGCCACACAAATGGAACTGGCTTCTTGCTGTGGTCAGGATTCCCAGTGAGGAATCTGACCTGTGGCATAAGGCTAATACTTGTGATTTGACAGAGAGTTGCGTTGCCTATTTTAAAATGACCATTTAGACAGAACTTATTTAGCTTCTGACACGAGAATGTTACGGTGTGGTCAAGGATCACCAGTTTTGGCACTGTGCTGCTGAAGGGACTATCAGATGAAACATAAGATCAGAATTCTAGGAACATCTTGATGTCAATAAATATGATCCTCTGAAAATTTCTGCATGGGAAGGAGTCTCAATTTTCATGTTTTCATTACTCCATTTTGCTTTCCTAAGCTTCATGGCAGTTTGTGTTAGATATATGTATTTTTCAATCTTATTCTGACATCTAATATTGCTGAATAGTTTAATAGTTGTTTGATTTTCTACAAGTTATGGCATCCACATGTCTCATGATGGTGTTACCATTTATAAAATTCAGGGGGAATAAAAGGAAGAAAAAGATTTTGCAACATCAAGAATTGAGTGTAATTGAGTATGTGACAGGGAGCGGGGAGGTTACACTTATTTTGGTGACAGCAGCTTATCAACACTGCTTTCATATAACACTTTGATTAGTAATTATGTTGTTAAAGACACCCTATTCCTACCTTCATTTTTATATCACTGTTCTGGTACATGTGAATAGAGGGTGGTGTTACAAACAGTTGAAGTTGAAGTTCTTCTTTCCCCTTCCTCCCCCACAAGAACACTTAGAGTTGTCAAAAAATGCATGTGTTAGTTTTAGAGGACTCCTGGTTTTCAAGTGAGGGGTGTTGTTTGATCAGTAAGATTGTTTGCTCTTTGATTTAATTTCTGACTTAAGCCAAATTAGGAACTATTTGCCGTTGGGGAAGTTGGTCAGTGGTTTTGGACTGTGCCAACCTAACAAGTTTTCCTTTTTCTCTAGAATTGGTTTCAACTGTAAAAATAAAGTCAACAAGAATGCTCTTGGTTTTATTTTCTTCTGAAAGCCTGAAATAGAAGCCAGGATATTTTGGCACAGAGAAGGAAGGCCAGAGTTAGAAGGAACTGTAGCTAGAAGAAGAAAAGATTTCTGATATGGAAAGTGTGGCATACCAGAATCCACATGTTCAGCACTATAATGAGTGGACTTGGGGGCCTCCTCTGTCAGGACGTGGAAAGGAATGATGGAGCTGGAAGGCTCACTAATGTTTCATTCATATGGTGACAGATGAAAATGGAAGGGAAAAACATGCCCTTTTGAACAAACACTTGAAATATTCCATTTCAGGGGTCTTTTCTGCTACCAGATGCTCATAATTATTTTTCTAATCAAAAGTGGATGGATCTCAACACAATAGACTCAAACAATGCACCTGCACAGTTGAGTTGCTATATGATTATCACAGGATGTGCCTTGACATTTTCTACTCAGAAGCTGAAATAGGACTTGAGGAGCAAGCTGGATGCAAATCAGAGCTGGAATAAGCTGGCAGAGTAGTAAGGAAGAAGTTTCCCGTATAGTGTTTGACTTTGGAGACACAGGAACTGAGAAGTGAAGCTTGAGACGTGAATCTTGAGCTGCACTGTGGCAGCTGCATACAAATAAGCAGCCTATACATTTGAAAGCTTGAGAAGTAAACCGGCTGTGCATTGAAAGGTAGGCATTTGGAGGTGGTAAATTTAGCCCTGACTCATCCAATGGCAATTTTGACACTTGGGTGGACTAAATTACTTTTAGGAGTTGCATCATGTTTTTACCAGATAGTTTGATTGAGCATGGTTTAACCCGTTTGTATACCTTGGCCAGATTCTAGATCTTTCTCAATTGAAATAATGGTGCAAGAATTTGTTTGTATATAATACAAAGGACATAGATACATTCTGGGTCATCAGGTTCCTTTCTGTGAGAGGCATTACATCAATTAGTCTATTGCTTAAACTTACCCGATTTACTCTAAAAGACTTAGAAGACCCTTTATTGCTCATAGCTGTTCCTGAAAACGAGTTACAGTTTCTTCACAGCTTCGTCCTTCAAATTGAAGAGTTCTTTCCTCTCACTGGTGTTAACTCCTCAAAGTATTTACAGAGAGCACTCTAAGCCAAGCTCTTCAGCCTTTCCTGACAGACAGGTGCCCTGTTTCCTCAGCCACCTTAGCAGTCCTCCTTTGTGTCATTTCAACAGGAGGGAATCTGAATTGCGCCCATTATTGCAGAGGGTGCTTTTAGAAGGGTGTTAATTCTTCCAGAAAGAGCTTGCCTGGCACGCTAGAAGTGCATTTGCTGTTTTCTTCAGGCAACTCTTTTTCACTTGCCAATGTCCTGGAATGAAACGCTCTGTAACTTCTAGAAACAAGCGGTTTTCATTTCCGTTTGCCTTGCACACAAGGCTCATTCCACCACTGACACTTTAGTGTTGATATTGAGGTATAAACAAAGTTTGAAGCCAGAAAGAAAAGGCTGATGGATAAGGTCAAACATATTTAGCATAGTTTTTGCTTTTTTTTTTTTTTTTTGTGTCATTTAAATGGAAAAGGTGAACTCACAATTTTTTGCAACATTTAAAAAATACTAATGTCCTCGTTCTTGATAACGCAGCTAAATACTGATGCAAAAGAGATGCATAATTTTTTTACGGGCTTCTCAGGGAGCTCCGCGCTAGCCGGACCAAGGGACCCTCTCTCCATCCACCACCTCTCATGAGACCGGATCGCTTCGGGGGCCCCGCGCCCCGACTGCCGCCTCCCCGGTCCCTCGCCGTGCCGTCAGCCCGCAGTTAACCCGCGACACCACTGTCGCGGCGCTCAGCTCGGCTGTCACAGCAGCCCCTTGGCACGTCGCCGCTGTCGGTCACCGGAGGAGCGTCCGTCCCCGCGGGGCTGGTCCCGCACCCCCGGTGCCGAGAGGGCGGCATCGCCCGTCGGGCAGTCCCCGACCGCGGGGCAGGGGCGAGGGGAGCGGGGCGAGCCCCGGGGCGGGCGGAGGCGCTCCCCGAACCGCCGGAGGAGCGGCGGGCGGCTCCGGTTTCCGAGGCGGATTTAACCTTTGCGGCGCGGGCGGGGGGCGGCCGCCGGCGATGGGGCGGGCGGCGGGCAGGGGCGGCGGGCGCGCAGGGCCGGGGCGAGGCGGTGCCTCGGGCTCGGCGCGGCGCTGGGCTGGGGCTGGGGCGCGCAGGGCGGCCGCCGCCTCCCGCCGCGGGGATGAGCGCCTCGGCGGCCACCGGCGTGTTCGTGCTCTCGCTCACCGCCATCCCCGTCACGTACCTCTTCAACTGCCTGGCGGCCACCGGCAGGTGAGGCGGGAGGGGCGCGGCGGGGTTCGTGCCGCGGGGCGAGCGGGACGGGGCGGGCGGCGGAGCGGGGCAGCGCGGGGCGCGGGGCGGGCCTCGCCTCGCCGCTCCCGGGTCCTGCCCGCGTCCTCTGACCGGAGCCGAGCCGGGATGCGGCGGGACCCGGCCGCTCGCCCCGGGACCGTCGCGCCGCCGGTTGCCATCCCCGGAGCGTGTCCCGGAGCTCGGACCGCTCCGGCCTGCTCGGTGCCGCCGAGGGTGCGGAGCGGCGCGGTTGCTACCGCCCGACCCCGCGGGGCAGCGCCCGCTCCGTGCCGGGACCCGCGGCCTCCCCGGGGCTCCCTGTCCGGCCATTCGCGAACAAAATCCAATTCTAGTTCAAAGCGAGTGAGAAGTCGGCAGCCCCGGGGAGCTCCCGAGCCGCAGGCACCTCTCAGGCTGCGCAGGGAACTGGACATGACCGCGTGCCCTCGTTCTGCCAAAAAACACGATCCCGGGATAAACCGCAGCTCTAGAAAAGGAAAGTCTTTCCTCATGGCAAAGCCCGCTTCACATAAACGTCTGTGTGGTATTTTGTGATCCCACAGCCCGGGGTGTTTTGCAACTTTACTGCACAAATATTTGCTTCTTGTTTTTAGGGCTTTGCTACATCTGTTCCTTCCTCATTTTCCTCCTTCTGGCCGATAACTAAATTTTTTGTTTCTCATTGCTAGAATAATGTCGAATAACACATGATGACTTACTTGATCAACTGCCAATATTTATTTCAAATTGATAGACTGCAGTGAAAAGTCACTGCAATATTAACAGCTGTAACGGTATGAAGAAATTCATCACTGGGAAAACAGACTATCAGAAAATTCAAAGCGTAAAATAAATCAACCAGCTAGTACTGCTCATCCTGAGTCAGAAAGTATGTGTGTGTATTTTCTGAAGTATTTGGTCTTGAAAAGTCCTTGCAATAATTTTCAGTCAAGTTTTGCTAAAGTTGGTATTGTCATAATATAATTTGTTTGTACACAACTTGTTTTCTTGACACAGAGTGGTACTATGTACAAAATGATGTACCAGATATTTTAAGCTTATTCTTCTGGACTTTACCTGATTTTCCCCTTCATTTTTTTTCCCTTGCACAAGGACAGAAGTGAAGCCTGAGGAAGGGGAATCTTGCCTTAAAGGGAGCTACATACAATTTACACACTTAGACCTATGAAACAATTTAAAACTGATTTTCCTAGCTTGCATTTTCTTGGGAATGGAGATAAATTTGCTTTGTGCCCAGGATTTTTTGTACTTTATGCCACTCCTGCTTTACATGCAGTAACATTATAGCTCCATCTCCAGGGAAAAGATCCTTTTGCCTGAGCCCACCTGCGCTGATCACTGAACCCGCTCAAGTGGTCCTGCCTTGTAGGGCTGGAGAACCCTCTGGTATCGCTTCCATAACTGAACATTAAACCCAGATCCATCAGAAGTGCCCCACACTGCTGATCCTATTTCACGGGAATGATGTGTTTTATTTTTGAGTATGTAATTTCCTGAGTAGATAATTTATTGCTGAGGTTAGACAAAATGTCCCCAATGATCCTTTTTGGCCTTGAAATCTCTGTGGGTTTGATCTTCATCTTTCATTTGCCTTTAATTTTCCCATAGTTTCTGTTTATTTTTGCAGATACCAGTATGAAAACTGATTTTAGACAAATCTAGATTTCTGGATATGTTGTTTATCTAGCTATTTCTGTATTTTCTTTTTTTAGCTTATCACATGTGAAAAGAGAGGCACATAAATTCTGCAAAACTATAAGATGAATACTATGGCAGACTATGCAATAAACTTTAAAATCTGTATTTTAAAGCATTAAAAGTTACTTTATAAGTATGTGTGTTTGCAGACAGCTGGCTAAAGAAGCAAAATTCTGTCTATTTCTCTGTCTTTAAGTTCTGATTTTTTTTTCTTTTTTTTCCTTTTTTTTTAACGTGTTACAGTTCCTGGGTAATCGTTGCCGCTGGATTGCTGGTTCTGGTTCTTATTGCTCTGTCAGCTCGTGTTCTTGTCAAGAGAAAACCACCAAAAGACCCTCTGTTTTATGGTATGTCCTGGTAAAACTAAATGTCCTGTCTCACAGCAGTGGCTGGCTCACTTACAGGTTTGCTCTAGGCTGCCATGGCTCATGCACTTTGCCTTGCTCACCTG
The DNA here is from genome assembly GCA_024500445.1 of Entomyzon cyanotis. Taxonomy (NCBI): domain Eukaryota; kingdom Metazoa; phylum Chordata; class Aves; order Passeriformes; family Meliphagidae; genus Entomyzon; species Entomyzon cyanotis. Next base: position 10,963,127 of record JAKEPQ010001010.1, read on the forward strand.
CAAAAATGGCAAGTGACATTTCCCTCTCCACCTCCTTTTTGTTGTCCTTTCAGCTTTTAAAGTGATGACCACATCAAGGCTATAAACTTCATGTGACCAAGATTTTGGAACTGCTACATTGTCCTTTTTGCAGACACTGACCTTCCATGGAGGCTGTGCCTACAGCTCTACGGAATTTCCCATTCCTCAGAAAAGCTCCCTGTGAGCTGTGTTGACCAGCTACTAATTAAAAAAGACTGAGCTATGTGGCAAAGTCATATTGTGTGTTAAATATCTCTGTGACCTCAAAGCTGACACATCCAGTTCAATAGATCTCTGCCTGACCGAATTATTTGGACTGTGAAGCAACTGTGTGATTCCAAGTATTTATTAATTTTTTGTCCTCTATCTTGTTACAGTTTATGCTGTATTTGCCTTTACCAGTGTAGTGAATCTAATAATTGGACTGGAACAGGATGGAATTATTGATGGATTCATGACTCATTACTTGAGAGAGGTAAATACTTGTTTGGCTTACAAATGTAAATAAAACCTTCACTATGAATAACTTGGAGTAGTATTTGTCACAGAAAAATAGCCACTTACACATTCAAAAGGGTCTTCTTGAATTCTGTAGTTAACCTGCTTTGTTATTGTTATTGATAAAACCTTCACTGACTTGCAATCTTCTGACTCATTTGGGAAAAATAATGTAGCTTCAAGCTCCACTGTTAATACATTTGACTTCAGTGACACTGTTCTCTGTTAACTTCTGTGGGAATTGAATGGATTGCACATGATTGCAGAAAACCATACACAGCACTCAGGAGTGGATGAGTACTGCAACACCAAAATGTGTTACCAAGAAGAAAACAAAATTGCTCCTTTATTTTTGCCTAATCACCTTACTAAAAGGAATTAAAGTAGAGTTAAAAAATGGTGATGCCAGATACCTAGTCAGCAGAATCTGTTGGCTGCTGAATATCAACATCCACCAAAAATAGCTCAGTAAGAGCTTGATAGGAAAGTCCCTGAAGTCATTGAAAAGATTCCATGTTAAACGTGAAATGAGTTGGACCTTACAAGGTTATATGTTGACATCCATATATTCAGTACTGCTGTAGATCTCTAGGTTTCTAAATATATCTCTATTTATTCTATGCTAGGTCTGTCTTTATTTTGTAATTTTTATCAGTAAGATATGGAAAAATCGTATTTCCATAATGTGGCCGAATAATGCTGACAGTCACACGTAAGAGTTTCCCCTTCCATCTCACACCCTTTATTGCAAATCTAGAGCACATTCAGTTATACCTGAGCCTGCCTAGGTCACCTGTCTGCTTGGAAATGTGCATTGTCAGTCAAAAGCTGTACCACTAGCCTGAAAGTACAACAGTTACTTTTCTGAACTAGTTTCTTGCTGTTCTTTATCACTTGTTATTCTTGCTCCAAGCTGTATCTTTTTCCGTTCCCCAGGGTGAGCCCTATCTGAACACTGCCTACGGCCATGTGATCTGCTACTGGGATGGCTCTGCTCACTACCTGATGTACCTGCTGATGGTGGCAGCTATTGCGTGGGAGTGAGTGCCTTGGATCTGTGTGCTCTTGAACTTCTTTGCATTCTCGTATGACCTACAAAGGCCTTTCTTTTCTGTGTGGTATTTAGGTTTTTTTTTTCGGGGTGGTTTCATGTTGTAGGCCAAAGCAACGCTATTGAAATTTAATTGCTTTCGGGGGTTCCAAGTTACCCTTTCTCTCAGCTGACTAAGCCCAGCAAATGCATGGAGATGTAGCCTGTCTTACCCTGCAGCAGACTGTAGCACATCTGCATGGCTTTGTGTTAGCTAAAAGCTGAAAGATGATGAGCATTAAAAGCATGTGTGAAAAAAACTCTGTTTTTCAAATAAAAAATTTATGATAGGAATAATGTATTGCTTAGCACCATGATGGTCTCTCATCCCTGTTAGAGAGTGTAATGAAGTTTAAGAGAAAATGGTTGTTTCTAGAGATTCTTATGCTTCTTGCTGTTGAATAAAGTGTTTGAGAGAGTAAGTAACTAAATTCCAGAGGCAAACGTACCTCCTGGTAATAGCATTAGCAGTATGAAATAAATTATTAATCCTTTTATAGTCTTGTACAGCCTGTGATGTGCAAACTCATGCAGTCAGCCTTCAGAGGAGTGACACATAACAGCAAATAGCTGAGTATGCCCAAAGCCTGTGCTGTTGATGTGATAACCTTCTCCCAGGTGAATGCAGGATTTCTCCATGACTCCTCTCAGAGGCTACAGTCCACTTCTGACTTGTGGTACAGATTTTAAAAACCTCTGCTTACCAAAATACAACCACGGCAATGAGTGGTTGTATAATACAGCCACGGCAATGAGTATAATATTTAGGGTAGGGAATTTTTAGAAACAGTTCAATAATTTTGTCATTTTCTTTTTTAAACAGACAAAGCTATAGAACCATTGGTCTCTACTGGCTGGGTTCCATTATCATGAGCATCATTGTCTTTATGCCTGGAAATATTGTGGGTAAGGAAGCAATTTATGTGACCAGCTTTATCCTCTGAAACGTTTTCTAAATTCAGCATTGTGCTATCTATATTTTAGTGCAGTGTTGGTTTATTTCTGTAATAATATGAAAGAGGAATTTCAGGAATATTGGTAAAGAGATGCAAGATATTCTAAAATTTAAGTACACGGAAGAAAGGATGGAGACTGGGGGAAAAAACCCCTTTAAATTTACTTTGTTTTCAAGGGTAAAAAAGAAAGTACTGTGTTTTATCTATAAGATGTTCATCTAAACTAGGTTTAAGTAATGAGACAATACTGTCTCTTAGTATTATAAAAATATAAACCTTACTTTGCGTAAAATTTCCAATTTGATTAGAAGTCTGACTTTCCAGCAGCTTACAAGAGGCATGCAAATCACCTTTAAAAGTAAAATCTGGAAGTTACTCTGTTTTCAAATTAAATTTAATGTTCCTAGATTTCAATAAAAAGATTCCAATAAAAATATTTACATCATTGTTACTGGCAGGTGATCCACTAAGGGTGAAAGCTTTCCCAAGAAAAGATTTGCTTTTCAGCTTAAACTGTTGCAAAGCTGACAAATGCTCAACTGAGAAAAATGTTGATGTGTCCAAATCCTGTAGGCAGCTTTAGGGAAGGTCACTCTGGTCCTGCTTTTTATGAGAGAGGAGAAATATTCATGGTGCAGGCTGGGGCAGCCCAGCTCCCTCCTTTGAAGATACACTCACCACAGAGAAAACAGCAGATTTAGTGTGACTGTCCCTTCCTTTTCCTCTTGGGAAAGCCTCTTAGGAGCATGCCTGCCACCTTTCTTTCTGACACAGAGAGAAGCCAGTGTCAAAGACACACATGTTTCCTGATCTACCTGAGGTTGAGGAGAGCTCTGTGAATAGTAGGTCCTCAGTACAGGCCTGTAGGAGAAATCAGGACTTTGGAACACAAAGGCAATATCTGATGGAGAAAAATTGATATCATTCCCACCCCCCCACCCCCACCCACCCGGCCCCATTTTTAAAAAAAACGAGGTCTCTATTTGAAGCAGATTCCATTGAGAGATTTCAAAACTGTCCCATCCTATAGGATTACCCAATACAGACTGACAGAGGTGGCTTCCCATCTTCTCAAAAAGTCACTAATTCTGAAATGGCTTCCTGTCTCATAGGCTCTCCTTTACCTATGTCTCTACTGTCTCTACTTCTGTTGAGCATGTGATTTTCAAGATTTGTGTGTTAATAGTGATTTCTAATGTTTTATGTTTGTTTGCATTACCATAGTTGCTTCAGGTTTGATGTTACACAGGACACTTCTTAATTCTCCTGCAACACAGCTTACAAATCCTCATAAATCTTGTAATAATTTTTTAACAGGCAAATATGGAACAAAAGTGTGTCCTGCTATTTTCCTAAGTTTACCATATGTCTGCCTCCCCATATGGGCTGGGTTCAGAATTTATAACCAACCTTCGGCGACTCACGACACTCCAGTCAAGGTAATTTTATTGTGTTTCAGTGCTGGCTGCTGTTAGGGAAGCTGAAATCCTCTGGCTTTTCTGGTGGGTTTTATAGGTCCCCTGGCGAGCATGGAATGTGCTGTGACTGTTCACTCTTATGACAATTGCTGTTGGGCTGTGAAGACACTGGAAAAATATCTATACTGCAGTGCTATTTCATTATAGTGGAATAAAGAAAAAGCAAAAGAATCTTATTTTTAAAGAAAAGAAGCCATTCATAGGTGTAATTGTGTTTCTATCTATTCAGTTTCTGTTTCAATTTCTTAGCTGATAAACATACTGGCATTTACTAGCTTCATAAAGCACCACAAAGTCCTGTAGAAACACTGCAGGAAAGTACTCTTCTGCAGGTGATTTACAGATTTAATGTAATTTAATAATTTTTTGTGTGTGCTTTCTGTAATACTAGATTTTACAGGTGAGACACTGTACTAAAATTGATACAAAAATTCTTTACGCATTTCTTATTAAAAAATCTGTAAAAATGTTTACTTGAAACACTTTTTGCCTCTGAAATTACTAGCTGGGTTGTCATAAGATTAACTGAGCAATCAAAACAATGCATTAATATATTATGCACTGTTTCATACTAAAAAATAATATATATATCTATATATATATATATCCCTGCAGTACATAGCACAGAACAGATCTTCTAACTCTTAGTTGCTGTGAGCAAGTCAGTTGCTCACACTTTATTGCTGCAGCACTTCATACCAGTTGTAAGCAATATTATCAGTTAATACTTTTGCATCACAAGAGCTCCTGAGTCTCAGTCAGGTTCATTCTGTAACTGAAAACATGGACAGAGATGAAGGATTAGCTCCTGTTCAGAGCCAGCAGGCAGCCAGAGTGTGAGTGGCAGAGCCTGTGGCACAGAGTGACAGTAGGTGATGCAGGACAGACCTTCCCAGAGAGGTGTGAAAGACATCCATCCATCCATCCATCCATCCATCCATCCATCCATCCATCCATCATTCTTCAGGAGGAAAGAGAGGTATAGACAGATGTTCATATCTCCTCAGGGTTGAAGAGCAGCTATAGAATCATAATTTTTAGGGCAAATCCCTATGAAAGGCAAATTGGGAGAATCTTCATGTGCCAAACCTCCTTCTACTCTCCTGCATGGGCTTATATGAAACCACATGTCCCAGCCCAAAGCTATTTGAGATGATTTATTTGAAGGAGTCACTTATTCTGGCCAGAAGCACATCCTTTAAAGTCATCAAGTGTAGTTAAAGGTAATGATGATGATTTTTGTGAGAGTGGCCTTTGTGTGGAGCAAGGATGAAGGTTTCAGTTTGTTTTCCTAGCATTAAGACCACCACAGAAATAGACATTATAGAAAATATGTGATTGACTGATTACTTGCTGAAATATAGCCATGTCTCCTGGGCTGCTTACCTGGGTTTGATATTTTAATTTATTATATATTTCACAGAAACTTAGTTTTAAAATTCTCTTTCAAAAATAGAGTGCATGAAAAGCTGGTCATCTGAAAATTTAACAGTGCACTTCTTCGTGAATCCTTTCTTGTAAACCTAAATTTCCTTGCCCAGAAGGTTGTAGAAAAAGCCTTGATTCCTTTCACTGGGACCTCATAGCCCACCCAACTTGTTTGTTGTATTTAATCTTCACAGGTATATTATGCTCTATATCTGAGCATGCCTTTAAATCTTAATATGACTACTCATGAATTTTTCATATGACTCTTTCAGTCCCAAATTAAGAATTGTTTCCAGGAAATAATTGTGTTTAATGGTACTAATCAGTGAGCTAATCACTCTAAGTCCTGAACATATCAGTAGATCATTAGGAATTAGCTGTAAAATTTAACTTTTTCTAGCTATCATTATTCAGATTTGGCATGAAACGACTTAGGAAGAAAATGTAACAATGGGTGTAAACATGGTATCATTAGTATATAGGAAAATTTTTACATGAAAGCAACAGAAGCAAGGCGTATTCTGTTGGCCAAGGTATACATTGCTGTAACATTATTACAAAGCAGTTAGGTAAAAAAAAAAAAAATCACTGTGGGGGCAGAGCAGAGGTACTCAGGTTTTGGGTGTTTTCTAATAAAGGTGGTGCATGGCAGTGGAATGGAGCTATGCCCTCATTTGGAATCAAACCAGGCTGTGCTGCAGTCTTTAGAAAGCCCAACAGATTTATCTACAGGTGTATCAGCTCAGGAAAGTTTAATATAATTTAAAATTCTTTAACAGAATTAATACACAAATTCAGAGTTGCACATGAATTCTGCAGGGACAGACTTTTACAGACAGCACGTAAGATTATTCTGATTCCTTAAAACTGATGATGTAAGAAGCCTCCCAGAAGTTATGGAAAGTAGCTTTTTCCTGGAAGTGAGAGGAATTGCAAAGTTTGCCCACTCACTTCCTTGCTGCACAAAAGAAACCCCAGGGATGCAGAGACCTGTGCAGAGTTCAACGTTGTTTGCAGCACATGGGAAACCCATGGCAGGCCAGCTCTGCTTGGCCAATGCTCTCAACATTTCATTCAGTTTAGCACAGAGTGATGGGGCTTTTCTGGGTAAAAGAATGGAAGGAAAAATTACACTGTAGCTGAGGACTGTCAGCAAAGTGCATCCTGTCTGTGTCCTGGAAATTTCACAAACTAGTGCTGCACCAAAGGTTGCTTCCACTTATATTGGCTTTGTCTTCAAACCCTCTAAATACAAAGTTCTATTGTAGTGTTGTGATTACAGTAAATATGCACATCCATTTGATATTTGAAGAGGAATACTGAAATCTTTGAAAAGAGGATATATATATATATATATCCTCTTTTGGGGGGGGGGGGGGGGGGGGGGGGGGGGGGGGGGGGGGGGGGGGGGGGGGGGGGGGGGGGGGGGGGGGGGGGGGGGGGGGGGGGGGGGGGGGGGGGGGGGGGGGGGGGGGGGATATATATATATATATATAAAAGCTCAATACATAGTCAAAAAGGGAAAATATATATCAGCTTTCCATTATCCTAAGTAGTCTGCAATTGAAAATTATTTGTAACTCAGCCATGAGACACCTTTTTTGTTTATAGAAATGAATATTTGAATATAGGCATTCTTTGCAGGTAATATTGAAAATACTCCTACACTAATACTGTAACTACTGTGAAGTGACACCATACTGCTAAAATGTGTTACTTAAGTTTGAAAAGCAAACAAAGGTGTCACTTTGTTTTTCTGAAAAAGATTCTTTAAAAGAAAATCAGAAAAAAGTTGTTATGAAAGGGATGGCCTATACCTTTGCAATAGCCTTATTTTTGTTAACCTGTAATTCAGTCCTTGTAGTTCTTTCTCAGAAATTGTGCTTGCAAGATTGGTTCTCCTGTTTCAATAACAATATTGTGAGTATCTTGTTCCTGTGTGCTTTTAACTGTGCCCCTGCATCCTAATTTTTGTTTTGCACATTGGAGACAATTCCACAAGTGTATAACGGGAAGGAAATCAGATTTTTCTTTTGCTGTCTGCATGCCAACAAAAGGCCAATAAAAAGGAACAGGAAATGAGTAACACATATACATGGGGAAGTTTTCCCTCTGAACTACAGGAAGATACTCTGATGTGTTTATAATTTTGTCTGTGACTACACAGTGCAGAAAATTTAGCTCAAATTATTTCCACTGGTCTTGTTGGTTTTACTGTGTAGGCAAAGAGATGCCTTTGGTTCCCCCAAGCCACCTTCCCTGGTGGATGTTGAAATGTCCTTTGCTCCTGGAGAGTGTGAACTCCTCACCTCTGTCCCTGCAGCACTGGGGGGTTCCTGTGCTGAGGAAAGGAGGCACAAAATCACAGCCAGAGGTTGGAGGTGCCTCAGTGCCCATCTGAGGAATTCACAGCATTCAGGGACAGAGAAAGGAAAGAAGGGGTTTCCACATGCTCAATACACACACATTTCATTCTCTATTTCTGCACTGCATACTAAATATAGTATTTGCTCACTGAATTCAGCAGAGGACTCAACCAGCCACAGAAAAGCTTTTATTTTATGCCAGTGATAGTCCATTAATTTTAATAGTGTCACAAGCTGCTGAAAACCAGCATTCAGTAATGAGATGGACCCAGTCCTGTTACAAAGCATACTAGATTCGGCTTCAAATGATTGAGACAAACCTACATTTCCAAGGCTTTTCTACATAGGGACATTCAGGAAAACAAATAATTTCCAATTATAAAAAGACAATTTTGAAGAAGTTGTGCTGCTTTATAGCCTTAGGTGATTGCAGAGTTAGAGTAGTGCTCATTTGATTTAGGTTGCTTTGAAATGACACTAATCTGTATTGAAATGGTGTCAGCTGGATCTGTCCATTTCTAGAGTTTATTCAAATTAATCTTCCTCACTACATCCTATAAAGTCTGAAATCTTTCTGACTCTGAAATCAGTGGATAGATGTGATGTTTCATGATGTTTCACCACTCCACCCTGCGTGCAGTGACTGATCTGGACTCAATACATGGGACATGGAACCAGGATTACCCACTAAACATCTTCTGTATTGCAGGTGGTTCAGGAAGTCCAGAAGAAAGGACTCTTAAGACGACCAATAGATTTAATGTTAGCTGCATACCTCATCCTAGCCACGGGGTTTTGCATATTTAGGGGCATGGTAAGTTGAACATATTTTAATAATATAATTTAATTTTCGGTCAAACTTTTAAATTTGAGTCTGTATGAAAAACCATGTATGTTGTGGTCAGAGGAAATCCTGTCACATTTGGGGTTCAAATAGGCCTTAGATATAAAAAGATAAAGTATTTATGATAACTAATGGTGCTTTGCTTCTCCATTTTGTGCTGTGTGCTGTATATTTTTCAAAAGGAGCTGCGCAATCACCAGAGTAAATAGCATCCCAAGTGGAAATCAACATGACCTAAAACTGTTTTCATTGGTCTGTTGTTACATTTATGGCCAACAACATGGAGACAAAGCAACTAAAGGAATTCTGTATTCATGTTTTTCTAAGCAGAAATGCCTATTTAAAATTATATACAAAACCAAGTTAGCTTACACTGCATGAGATAGAGGAGAACATTTCCACCTGAAAGGAAAAAAAAAATTATCCACATTACCTGAACAACACACGTTGTTTCTACTTACCAAGAGACACTTTTTTAAAATGGTTGCTCTCTAAGTATAGTTGATTGAATTAAAATTTCTGAGGGAAGGAAGCACTACTGAAAATGCTTTCAGGAGTAAATCCAGTAGTAGGTAAATCTATTCCCTTGTCAGCTCTAATGCATTTTGTGTCTTAAGCAGAATGAAACTTGTGTATCATTCAGTGAACGCAGCTCAAATGTTTAGGCATTTCAGACAACTGCCTGCTTGCTTGATTTGTGAATTTGATCCTTTCTAGAATAATTCAAGTAGGAGGTGATGATAAATACCCAAGCAACATTTTATTTACCTAGTGCAGATTGTCCTTTTGTGGTTGTGCTGCTCACATTCCTCTCTCATCTCCTGTTTCTCTTAAAACTTTCCTCAGAAACACTTTTTAAAATAATTTCTCAGACTGCTTTATTTATTATAGATCATGTTACTTCAGATCACCACTGATGCAGGTTAAATCAGCTAGTTTACCTGTCATTTCACTGTGGAAAATGTTGGTCTCATGGTCTAACTTGGTTCTGCAGTCCCCCTTTGGTTCTCAGAGGAATTTTTTTTGTTGATTTAGAGACTGTAATAATTTCCTTATATATTTCCTTCATCAAAAAGGAACTGCTTACTGGCCTTGCTTACACATACAGAGATCAACTGAACATCTCTGTAGAAGCTACAGGAACCATAATTTTGTGAAAAAGCTTGTAAAACATAATCCATAATAGTGCACTCAGTCCTGCTTCTTGGACGCCTGTGTTGGAAAAGAGCAGGGAGGAATATTGACTGTAAAGTTTTGCTTTGCCCCCTCAGAGTCACACAACAAATGCACATTAAATCAAATTGTGCAAAACTTACTGTTCAGCCCTGTAGCTCAGGCATTAAAGATGCCTCAAAGAGGCTCAGTGGCAGCAGCTCACATGGATTGTTAGCTCAATTTAGAGCAGGACTGTTTGTAGTAATTTTAAGGGTTACTATGAAAAGGAACTACTTTGGCAATCTCTCCATGTTTATTTGGAACTTTTCTTTCTGTAGGACTGTAAAATCCAATAATCTCTCATTTGCTACTCTCAAAAATTATTACTTTAAGTAACACCTGTCTCATGCATTGCTCTCCACTGCTGCCTTGTCCCAGTGCAGATCTTTTCTTGGATTACATCCATAGCTTGCTATCCTAAAACTGAGTGCTTATCCTGAAGTTTCCACTCTTAGAGCAATTTTCCATTGGAAAGTTCATTTGGTGGGATCAAAGGCTGTTTATCAGAGCAAATCAATAGCAATTATACTTTTACTACAGCATAGCCAATGGACCAAATTCTCTTCCAGTCAAAATCTTCAAAGCAGGCTGCCAGCATTTCCTCACAAACCCGCTGAGCAGGAGCTGAGAGGAAGCTCCATTTCACCTTTTAATTGGTGACCACGTGGATCACCTTTGCAAGCTCCTGGGTGGCTGTGCTGCAGACCACGAGTGCACCTTTAGGGTTGGTAACACATGTAGGTTGGCTGGTTTCAGAACAAATTGTTCACTGGAAGTTTGAAAACTTCTTCTCAGATTGCCCTGGACTGCCCTGCTGAGCTCTGCCGGCTGTACATTCAACTGCACGAGCCTTACATAAAAGATCCTGCTGCCTACCCCAAGCTTCAGGTAAAGCATGCACCATGGAGCCTGGAGTGTTGTGTTAAAAGGGCAAAGTAGACTTTCAGTCTAGAATTATGGAGCAAGAAAGGGTGTGGTAGGACTAGATTCCTTAAGCTCACATTACCCTTCTGCCCCAGTGACACTCTGCTGAGAAAGGGCACTTCAGACAAAAAGCATTGCAGATGTTGTGCTTTAGTGCTGTAGCATTTGAGGCTGGCATTCTTCTGCAAGCCTGGCTGCTGCTCGGGGACAGGGCCCAAAGGAGTCAGAGGACACAGGGATGAGAAAATGAGCAGAAACCAAGTCTCTGCTGGATGAGTTCTTTCTGGGAAAGGGGGGGCATGGCTGTGTCTCACAGCTCCCAACTGAGTGCGCAGAGGAGCTTGAGAGAGGGACTCTGGTATTGTGTGGATAAGAAGTTAAGTCTAGCCCTGCTTTTTGGCATGGTCCCAAGAGAGTAAGGGGCAGAAATACATGTTCTGGGATGAAGTGGATATGGATGGGGCAAGGAAACAACAGCCACCAATGTAAGGAGAGGCCTTAGGGAAGCTGGATCCAGCCAATAGTATCCAGGTGTGCCAAAAAGCCTGGGAATCATCGCTGCAGGGAGTGTGGTTTTGAGTAGTCTCAACTCCTCAGTAAGCAGCTGACTGATTTTTAAATGTATCTCCCTCACTGCAAAGCAGCTAACATTTGTGTTTGAATGCAGATGCTGGCATACATGTTCTACTCGGTGCCATACTATGTGATTGCTCTGTATGGCCTGCTGGTGCCTGGCTGCTCCTGGATGCCAGATTTAACCCTAATACATGCTGGAGGACTAGCTCAGGTATTTCTTTCACTTCTAAATTACATAATATGAAGTAGAAACCTATGGAATCAATAAGGGGACTAGGTTGATCTTCCCCTGCAGGTTTTGTGCTGATGTAACTCAGATCACCTTTCGTATCTGTAAAAACCCTTAAGGGAGTGAAGAATCAAATCTATTATGTGTCTCTAATGACCACATTCTTGCTTTAGCAGACTTCTCTCCTACACAATGTTTTTACTGGGCTCATTTAACCTGTATTAAGCACCATGCACTCTTTAGCTGGGATCAGGAAGGAAGCCCAACTTAAAGCTGTGACAGTTAATCATAAAGCAAACAAACAAAACCCACACACAACACAACACCACAATACATTGTTTCCATAATATGTGTTAGCCAAATAGGTAGTTTGAAATCTATAAATGGAAAATGTATGTACTTGTCACACAGAATGTACAGTATCAGTGGATGATATTGATAGAACTCTGGGAATCCTGGGCCACAAACCACAGCAACACCCAGACGTGTTGGTGTTGCCAAAGGCAACCCAATGGTCAGATTTCCTTTACTCATTCTGTTCTGATTCTCTTAAATAAACAACTGGAGTTAATTACTAAATGGTGCTGATGCTTATGAGAAGACTGACCAAAACAAAACAATACAATTCAACAGGAACTAGTAAATGATTTCTGACAGACAGATGACCATGAAACAGATGAGACACAGGGACAATTGGTTTGTTCTGTACACAGGAAATGAAATGTGTATGCTCAGAGCATCCAGACAATGCAGAAAATAAGCACATAACCCTGCCACAATAATGACAACGTAGGGACACAGCAATAAATATCACTATGAGACAAACACAAACCAACAGTTTGTTCCTCAGGTCTAGGATGATCATGGATACCAACTACAGTCCACTTTTATTGCCCAAAAAGGGTGGTGGAGTGACATTTGCTATTTGGAAGCAGTTACCACACAGAATAGGGCTTTTTTTCTTCTCTCAGTTTATAAAGAATCTTGAACTATCAAGTGATATCAAAACAGAATCTGCCAAAATTAATGAGGAGGTTTGGATGCTCTAAAGGTATCATAAATACTAGACAACTGTGTTTGGCCTAAATCTAATAAAAAACAATAAAATAAAAAAAAGAAGCACAAGCTAGCTAAGTAGGTAAGGGGGTGTTGGGAACTTAACTGACAGATGACTCAGGTTTCATGAATTGCCCAGACAAGCAGGAAAGAAACCACTCACTCAAAGATTTTTTTAACACAAGGAAAAGTAAATCAGGAGTCAGAGTGTGCTGACTATCACAACCTTGCAAACTTACCAGAAAGTTCAGCCTCCCAGTCTGGAGGTGACTTTTTTTGTTGATTTAGGCATTTGTTTTCCCCCTTTTAAATGTTTCCTATAACAAATACTGTTTAATGGCCCTTTGTACCTTTTGGATGTGTGAATGTTACACTTTTTTGCTGAAGTCTAAAACCCCTCTTTTTCTTTGTGGTTTGGGCTCAGGATGTCAATTTACACATTAGACTAACACTCAAAATTTCCCATTTCACTATTTAAAGCTCATCCTGGCACCAGCAAAAACTGTGGGCTGACAGAAACTGATTAAGAGAACTATATGTTACTGTGAACTCTCCATATTTTACCTTGCTTCAAAAAACATTTCTTGACATTTGGGAGGGTTTTTTTGGTCATTTTTACTTTAATGCATTGCAGGATGAACTTCAGTTATCCCACAAGTGAACATGATTTAATTGATTTGACTTGGTAAACTGTGAGAAACCTGGGATGTAAAATGCACATGACAATGAATTGAGGATTCTTTTTAGATTATTTGAGGGTTTTGTAATATTGAGGCACCAAACACATTTACAGGTTTGTCTACTGTTATCTTAAGTTGAAATACTAATTGATAATTAAAACATATGTAGTTACTGAAGCACATTTTGGTTCCTCTCACACACAAAGGTCCAATAAAGGTAAGTGTCTGACGGTGGAAGCAGTGAGCACTGCTCCCTGGGAATGAACACTGCTCCTACAGATGGGGAACATGGAGATTTTAATTGTTTTTATTTCTGTCATTATGATGTACTTTTTACAAAAACAAGTCACAAAATACCATGTGATGCATCTAAACTAAGAACCTCTAAAGTGCCTACTAGCCTTTCACACAGACACACATTTACTGTTTTTCAGAATTACATGTAACTCTCAGCTTGAATGACTCCATTAGTAACATTCAGACTCCAAAACCAGTTGTGACCCAATAGTTATTAGACTTTCTGAAGCTTCAGGAGGAGCTCTTTGAATTTCATATGAGTGAAGTACCAGGAGCTTTGATTGTACAAAAGGGTTGGAACAGCCTCTGAACTTGATGAAATTGGTATTTCCCTATGCAAGGGAGCCATGTGAGAAGGGATGAAGAGCCACAGCCTTGCTAGCCAAAATCATTTTGTCTCACCAGTGTTTTGCAGCCCATTTCTCTGTTTTCTCAGGTGTGGAAAGTTTCCCTCTACTCCCCTCATGTTTTCTGTAACCCTGCCATTTTTGGTGGCTACTTTCTGTAGTGCCTCGTGTCTACTAGAGAACTTAAACCCAAGGAATGTATTTTTCTAGGTTACTCTCTCCCCCCTCTATTTGATGACTTTGCTCAGGCTCATGAGACCAGGTCCAACCCCTTCTCAAGTTATAGTCTTTGCCTGATTTTAGTCAGTCTTAGAAGGCACAGAGTGAAGAAGGACTCAAACCTGTTCTGGGTCCTTCTCTGTCCTTGGCTGCAGGCCTTTCTTGACTGCAGGGTAAGAAATATTTGAAATATTGTCAGTGATTAGGCAAAAAGGCAAAAAATGTCGTGAAGAGTCCAAATCCAAACTAGTTCATACAGACAAGCAGGTAAATGAGGAGCAGGCATCCCCAGACTGCAGCTGTCAAGCTGGGCAGTGCCACATCCAGCACCAGGCAGCTTCCAACTGCTTGGGAATGCTGAGGAGCAGAGCAGCCAAGGCTTCAGGGGTAACAAAGGCTGGATGTGAGACATGTAAGGCTACCTTAGAAGGTTACCTGCAGCATCTCATTTGGTTGATTTCTCAGCCAAGGTTCAGGGGTTTGTTGGAGGCTCAAAGTTCTCCACTTGGGGAGAGTTCAGTACCAGAAAGCACCAAGGAATGGCTTATTCACTGAGAGACCCCAATTACAGCGAGGTAACACCACAGACTCAAGACTTCTCTCACTGAGCACCAGCCTGCTGCACACAGACACAGAGCTCTGCAGGGGCTGACAGCTCAGAGTTAGGGATTTGGTGCCAGTCCGCCTGATACTTGAAAGAAGAGCAGGATTGGGCTACTGCTGAGTGAGAGATCTGCTTTTAAGACATATCCCCTGCCCCAAGTAAGAAGAAAAAAGAGGGGAAAGAAAAAAAAGTAGCAGCAGAGAACAGTCATGGAAAAGAAACACACGAGATTAAAGACATAACACAATTTTCACAGAGGCAAATCAAATAAATAAAAAAAAAGTGACTTTACAGACTAAATATCCTTCCTGGCAATGAAAGGAAGAAGCCATGTGTTACAGTGAAAAACAAGTCTAATAAACAATAACTTCATTATATGGTGTATCATTAGCTAGTAAAAATCTTTGTAGGCTACAGACAGGACATCATGTTACTGCTTTTTGGTTTTACAACAATTAAAGCTCACTAATGTGCCACAGCTTTTGTAAGAGACAAGACCACACAGTAAGGCTTAGATACTCAGGCATCTTGGAGGCTCTGGGAGTTCTGGGTCTCTCAGAAGCATCCCCTTACAGCTCCTTCTGACAAGGTTTACTATGAATTATGAGGAATTTACAATCAACTGACTCTGATGCACAGCTGGCCACTCTTGCAGACAGGCAGGCATCACAGCCCTCCACAGAGAAGTAGCAGCTTAGCAGCTTGCTCAGCCCAGACAATGCTCTAAAACGCTGTCAAGAGGCTCTCAGTGTCTAGGTGAACATCAGAGAGCCAAAACCTTCTGCCTGCAGTCTGCTGGTGGCTGTCTGTCCATCTGTCTGGGAGTCTGCAATGAGAGGCTTTGCTGCTGAGCAGCTCTGGCTGCCTGGGCTGAGAGCGCTCCCACACCTGAGAGGTAGCAGGGATTTGAGCAAGCCCACCCAGGTGCCAAAGGCAGGTCCTGCCTGAGGCAGGTGAGAACAAATGGGCTGCAAGAGACAGAGTGAATTACCAGGCCGATATAAAGAGGCTGCTGACAGTGTGCCCCTGAACATCTGCTAGCAGTGCAACAGCTATTTACAGAAACATGCTAAGTGGCACTCTGCTGAAGTGTGTTTGTATTTGATTTCGTTGATTACTTTGTTTCCTAGCTTAGGTTTGCTCAACGAGCTCTCCCAATTCAGTTCAGGTGGTTAGAAACACCTGAAAACCAATTTCCTTTTCTGTTTTGATGGATGGTCTCAGCCTAACCTTTTGCTAGGATGGTGCATTGAAACACCTGCACTTTATTTCCCTTTCTGCTTTGCTTGACCAGAACTGTATTGTATGTGAGGCCAAAATGAGACCTGCTGAAGCCAGAACAGATGATGTGATTTGGCCATAGTGTAATCCTCTGTGTTCCTAAAATCCTGGTGTCCCACTGCTCCCCTTATGATCAAATTGGTGTTTATCTCAGATCTCCTCCACTGCTAACTAACTAAATAATAATTAAAAGATTGGACACACAATAGTTAATGTGAATGAGCTGTGGCTTGAAATAGCAGGTAACAGATGGAAACAAAAGACACTGACTATCCTGACACTTCTATCTTTAAATGTTTGTTTACACTAAAAATATGCTTCAGGCCAGCAAGCCTGTCTGTGCCTATAACCTTCACTGTATGCTCAACCTATTCTCCAGCCCAAAACCCAAATATTGCAGACATTTTCTGAAATCATTGGAGTTCTGGGGTCAGAATCTGGAACACTCTGGGTTTAAAAAATCCAAACCCAAACCAGAACTAGCATAGGTTCCAAGATTTTACTTTCCACCTTTATTCAGAGTTGAATGTCTGTCTGCTCCCACTGATGCCTAACTCCCAACAACCCTCCCAGGCAGGAGGGTGAGAGCTGTCACCCCTGACTGGGCTCTGCAGGGATGTGCCCTTCAGTGGCCACTTGTCTGGGGAAGGATTGTGGACCCTCTTGCACAAATGATGATCCAGAAACCCAGGGT
This sequence comes from Entomyzon cyanotis, assembly GCA_024500445.1. NCBI lineage: Eukaryota > Metazoa > Chordata > Aves > Passeriformes > Meliphagidae > Entomyzon > Entomyzon cyanotis. Next base: position 10,979,930 of record JAKEPQ010001010.1, read on the forward strand.
GCAATCCTGTACTCGATGGAATGGTCAGTGCCACCCTGTGCATAAAACAAACCTCTTACCATGCCACTGATGGTTCCAGTTAGGCCTCATACACCAAGATATTGATTTTAGTTTAGACTATATTTTTATACCGTTGTGCAAAAGTGTGATGGATAATTCTGGAATAAGAATAAGGGCTGGTTTGGAAAATGTCACTGGAGATGCAGACTTGCATGCAGATTATGCCATCTTTCCAAAAATATACATCAACTTTACCTTTTTTTAATATATGTGTTATATACACACCACAGGCTCAATTTTCCCATATTGGTGCTTCTCTTCATGCTCGAACTCCTTACATCTACAGAGTCCCTGAAGAAGCAAAAGAGTTTTTCCTGATATTGAACATAATGTATGGGATTCTTCCCCAGCTGTTCGCTTACAGGTGTGTCAACAAGCCAGAGTTTTTTATGAAACCAAAACAAGAAGAAAAAACAGAATAGCAGAACTGTTTCCAGCTCCTGTCCTTGGCTATGTATATAATTGGGTTGGGATGTAACTGAACTGCTCAAATGGAACCCAAATGAAGCGTGTAAGATGTGTAAAATTGCACAACTGTGTAAAGTTGCACGGTCTGTTTTGTTTATCCTACTCAAAAAGGGAAAATAAAGACAACTGCCTTTAGCACCACTTCTCAACATTGTGACTTTGCATGGCAGTGGATTGCCAGTTCCCACAGCTATTTTTAAGTAAGCTGCTTTGACAGTTTTAGAAATACTGCATGAAGTTAAATAATAATAATGATGTCAGTGTTTAGCCTCCGCACGCTGAAGAATAGCAGTGCTAGCAGTCCCTGCACAGAGCTACTGCAGAACATGAAGGTCAGCATTGTGAAGCATGAAAAATTAACATACATAACTCTGTCACATGCACATGTTTTATTTGTCAAAAAGTATGTCTTGTGGGTCAGCCTTGTTAAAAATCCCAAGAAATCTTTTAAGAAGCAATCAACTTTTATGGTAAGACTCCATATATGATAAGCAAATCATATAGTTTTGTTAATTCTCTCAAGGATTCACTTCTGCAAGGACTGTTTGAAGCCCAGCAGGTGCTCACAGCACTTGTGAGCTGGGCACAGAGGGCTCAGGACCGTGAGCCACCAGGCTCAGGCCATACGAGCAGAGAGGAGGAGTTCTGGCTGTGTCTCTGCAGCTCCTTTTGCTAATGGTGCTGGCTCAGAAACAAGCAGCAGCAAACACTGCGACCTTGGTTTGGACAGCTTATGTTTCTGTTTGCAGTTACAGCTATTTCTATGCCTTCTATGTGTATTTATATTAAAAGCAGTACACCTAGTGCCTTTCTCACAGATGAAACTAGCTGATCCATTTTAACTGGAAACACTTTAATTGGGGATGTTGACTTCTTGGTGTTTTGATTGAAAGAATTTTGATTTTGTTTTTAAGCCTAATCAGTAAAAAGAAAGCAGTTCACGTGCCTGTGTGTTGCACCCTGCACGAGGGGACCTCCAGAGCACTGAGAAATACAGGCTGTGACTCCCTCCTGCTGAATGCTGCCGTGCAGTTCCCAGCAGCAATCAGAGGAGAGGCCCCAGGTTTTACACCTCAAGCCAAAGGGGAGGTCCAGAACAGCCACAGCACACCTCAGGCAATGCTCATGGGCACCCAGCAGCCCTGTGGGGCTCCTTAGGCTTTGGGAGAGCTCCATCCCAGTGCCTCTTCCCAGGGAAACAAGCTGTCGGGCTGACACAGCACGTGCTGGCTCACCAACAGGTATTTGAGCCTCTGGTGTGACTTCTGATGTTCTTTAAAGAAACTTTGAATACATTCAAGGTGAATTTAATGACCTCCTGTTATCCAGAAAAGGCAAAGTACAGAAAAAATAAAGATCTCACCTGCACTTGTATCTATTATGGTCAACTCATGTTAACAGAATGTTTTGCTTTAATACTTGACTTACATTAATACCTCACATTATTACACGTATGAAGCCAAATATGACGCTAACTTAGTTGCTTACAACCTCAAACCTTACTCCCAATACACATTCCAATAAATTTATTCTGTAAAAACAATACATTTTTTTTTGTTTCCTTTTTGTTTTGTTTTGGTGTTTTTTTTATGTTTTTTTTCCTTGTGGGTTTTTTTTTTTTAGTTTTTTACAGTAAACTCATCAACTACAAACCTTGAATACGCAAAAGATGTTCCAAGGACAAGCATAACAAGGATTGATAAAACCAGACTAAATATGTTTTCACAATAAAAGCTGGCATAAAAATAAATAAAAATCTCTATTATCACAATAGCAACAATAATGTACACAGAGTAATGGATTTGGAATGCTTACTTACTAGTCTAGTCCTATTTCCAAAAGGAAAAAAAAAGCCAGAATGACAGCATCCTTTTTTAAGCCTTTCGTTATTTAAAATTGATGTTTTGTTTTGGTTTCCCATAGGGCTGTATATCACAGTAAGCTTAAAAATGGAAAGCATCCAAATGAATGATTTCAAATTGTGTTGGCATTGGAAAAATCCTTGTATTAATCTAAAGGAACACAAAAAGACTTTCACTAACTCCACATATAGGAACTAAGTCAGATAGTGTACATTACATCATGATTTGGAGAAGTATTAAGAGTATAACTAGCTAGGTACTTCTAATAAGGAAAGGTATTTTATTACATTATTGAACTTGGCGGTGATCTCAACTTAAGAAGAAATTTTCTTTTATGTTGTAAACTGATCAAAATCAAGGGATTATGGATATAGGAAAATTTAAAATTATGTTTGTATGTGGAAGATATTGTAGCATTGTATGGAGGGGACTCATTTCTAAGATTTAGTTGTGTTTAAAAAATGCTGATTTAGAATGACATAATTTGGATTTATGCCTTTTCTGTCTAGAAAAGGAATCTAAAACATGTTCAAGTATGCGATATCTTCATAAACCTCAGCCACTGATAAAGGGCAACTTCATGCAACCAAATAATATGAAAATCAAAAAGTAACCCTTAGAAAAAAGGGTAAAAATGTCATTTCTGCAAACACAACAGATAGGAATGTGAATAATGTGCATACAAACTGGGATGCTGTTGATGGTACTAATGAACAGATGTGGTGACTCATATCAAATCCAAGAATATTAGACAACCAAACATGTAACCTTCTTTTGTTTTCCCTTAATATTCATCAGTCATTATGTTGGTTAAGTCTGAAAGAGAAAGAGAAAAAAGTCACATTTAATGTAAGAAGTAACATGCTTCATCAAACTTGATACAATTGATGTAATATTTCCACACTTCAAAGTCACAGGTACAAGTAACCACCTGGTCTGTTCAAACAAATGTTTTTCTGGAGAAAACTGCTTTTTTACATCAACTAAACATATCCCTACAAAATATTAAAGAGCATACTTTAAAAGTAAACATTTAGGGCTGTATTCAACAAGCAGCTCCAGTGATGTATCTGGATGGGTTTTTCCCCCAATCACTCCATTACAAATCTTGTAGCACACATCAGGCACAATCAAATTTTGTTTTTTTCCACTGCACTAAATCCCTGATGGGCTTCATGCAGCAGCTCAGGCACTGCTGCATTCCTGGATGTCCAGCCACAAGAACAGCCTTTTGTTCAAATACACGAACGCTTAGCAAGCATGAGCAAAGATAAACATTTGCATCGCTAAGGGATCCAAATGCTGCTTCTGAAAAGGAAACAGTTTGGCTCCAGCTCCCTGTAAGGTGATGACAGAAAAGGAAGGAGCTCCCATTTCCATGGCTGAGTCAAGGTCAGCTCTTGCTTTCCCTGACATGAGTGGGATCAGGATCGGACTGTGCTCACATGATCATGGCAAGTGTCTGCAAGTCTCGGTTTCCTCAAATTGGACAGAGATGGCAAAACTCATCTGATGGCCCAGGGACACTTTAGCCAGCAACAGGACAGCATGCAGTGCACCATGACTACCCAGCCCTGGCAAAGGCACCCCTGCTCCTGCAATGCTACAATATCTTCCCTGTGCTTGGTCAGTGCTGTCCTTCTCTCCTGTGGCAGTGGTTTGTGAGTGGTAAGTAATGGAAACCTGTGCTTTCTGTGTGGGAGGTCCTGGTGCATCCTGACAAATGACACACAATCAGGGGTTATTATCAAGTGCTCAGGCATGCACTGATGGTTTACAGGAACTGCCTGAGCCCTGACTCCCCCAAAAGGTGTAACCATGTGCTGTTCATCCAGCCCACTGCACTCCAAAGACTCCTCTCCTGTTGAGAGTCAGGGAGATCACACTTAAGAGATGCTTTGGCGATGTGGCTTGGAGGGGCTCACTGGTGTTCCTCTCCCTTCAGACACAGACACCCATAAAAACAACTACACGTGATCAGTCAATCAAGCCCTGCCTTCTGCTGAGGTTCTCAGTGGCAGCTGCTGCTGCCCAGCACTGACAGGTAGGATGGGGGGGTAACAGACTCGGTTCCTATGCTGTAACCTCAGATCCAGTACAGAAAGCTGTCCTTTTGGAGTATGAAACCCACAATTCCCTTCTGGGCTATGTCTAGGAGATTGGATAGGCATCATTCCTTCATGGGGCACTGGGAATATTAATATTCCCCCTGACACTGTGTCACACATAGAGCTGTTGGGCCACAGTGTGGCACAGGAGGGACAACAAAGAGCCACATAACGCAAACCATCCACTAGGGTTTTCAGAGTTTCCAGTGCTATCTTCCAGCATGGCCCACATTTTTTCTCCTGGGTGCACTGCCAGGTGCCCCAGAAGTGAGGAGTCTGTGGTCCCCAGCAGCAGAGAGCCCCTGGAGCAGTGTGGCTGCTCAGCCTGGCTCCTGCCCTGCCCTGCAGCTCCTGCCGCCAGCTCTGCCGCAGCCGCTGCTCGGGGATGCGGCAGAGCTGAGCACATCCCGTGGTCTCCATGGTTTCACGTCTCTTCAGAAACAGATCAGCTCTCATCATCTTTGTTTGAACAAGTCTCTCAGCTTAACTGTAAGCTGTGGTACAACGTGTGCCATGCTGCCCAGAGCTACTGCACACAAAGGAAAGAGCACGGGATTTCACTGATTCGAGTGAAAAGTTTCTGTCATCAATGACAGCACAGAGAAAACAGAGCAGGGAACAAAACTAAATCCACAAACTGCCATCTTTTTTTGCTGGCACTGAAAATTTCTTCCTTAACAGTGTCTGGCAGATAATTCAGCCATCCTGTACTTTGAAACTGTGTGGGCAGAAGGATAATTATTTACTTGCTCCGTGCAATAGTAGTTATTCCATGTTGGTTTGAGGTCAAAATGGTTACAGGATTCCATGTACACAGAGCTGCAAATATTTCATCTATACTGGCTGCTTTAATCTCAGCTTGCATTCAGACATTTATGTTTCCCCTGAGTTATGTCCCATGTCCTTAGCCAGCAGTGCTGTTATCCTGAGCTACTGGAAGGCAGCAGACAACACAACTCTTTACACAAGATACTATGCCACTATTTGATTTTTACACAGAAATTTTTACTGTGCAATAGTTAGACCCCTTCTTACAATTGCTATCTTTTTCTTTGAAGGCTAGATTTTAACTTGCCTCAAATTGCAGAAAAAAAAAATCAGACAGAAAAACAGTCTATTTCCATTTTTTGGTAAAAATGCTTTTACACTGAACCAAGCCTTAAATGCTATGCTTTCAATGCTGATAACCCCCAAACATATTATGCAGCCTGGCCAACGTTATTCTTGACAAGTAAAGAAGAGCAAAGGAACCAAACATCTCCAAACCACATCAGAAGAACACAGTGTGTTTCTCTGGCGAGTTTGGCCATTACACTTGTACTTCACAGCAGTAACTGGGATTGTTGCTACCCCATGAGAACATCACAACAAAAAAGCCTGGACACAGGCTGTTTTAAATATGTTCTCCCAAATGCAATGGTGTCAGATGGCAGTAATTTTGGACCAGATTTTGATCCCCTTATTCATGCTGGCAGTTGCCTCCACAAATAGATCCACTGACTCAGTTGGTAACTGATTGTCAGTGTGAGTAAAAGGATCACAGTCCTTTACTCTACTTTAATATTCAGGTTATACCAGGAGCAAGAAAATGTATTTAATTTCCAGCAAATTTATTGTTTTCTGATGCCTGCTGCATCTGTACACCAAGTGAATGCCTCCTTTACCAACACACTGTCTGGACTGTCACTAAAATAGTGAATACCAAAAGAAAAGCTTGCCACACACCCTGTGTGATGACCCTGACATTCAAACACTCTCTAATAAGGCTAGAACCACAGCTAGCTTTGAAACATCAGCATGTAGCCATCCAGAGAGTAAAAGTAAAAAGCAGTTGAGGTATTCAGTTGTAAAGATTCAGAGTTATGCCAGCCAAGAACTAAAAACACAAAACACCTGAGATTTAAATGTAGAATGTAAAACTACTGGCATGAATTCACTGATTTATGAGCTAATTTAATACCATGGAGGTAAACATAGATCTATGAACACCTTTCCGCCAGGAAAATTCTCTTTTATGTGGTGTTCTGAGACAGCCAAAAGAATATAATATTTAATAGCAGAGAACAGTCCTGAGGAGATTCTGTGACTCAAGATTTGAGCAAACTCTGGGATGGGCTGTCTTAGCTAATATACTATTAGTTCATTAATATCAGATGGTTAACCCCTGAGGTTCAGGCTCTGCATCTTTCTGAGGAAGGAATCAGCCAGAGAACAGCAGTTAGGGAAAGAGCTTGAGAAACAGGTAGTGACAGAATACAATACCCAACTGTGGTTGAGACTGAGGAAACGTCTCTTTCTTGTGAGTGCCTGTAGTACTCAAGAATAGTTGAGAAACTAAGGGATGGAAATAAAAAAAGAAAGCACCTCTGTCTACCCAAGGGATAGAAAAAAAATCACAAGTTGAGCCCTTGAACAGTATGAAATTGGCTGAAAAAATATAATAGCTTTGAAAGTACTTTTATTTGCTCTGGGTTTAAGTCTTCAGGAAGCCATCACTTCACATTTTCAAGCTTACCCCTACCACCTGGAGGTTAGAATTTTCATTAAAAAATGTAGGTGAAGGTGCTCCTGCAATCATTTGACTTCAGCCTTTAGCCCTTCAAGAAGATCCCTATAATGCTGAGGGTAAGAGTGTGATTAAAAGGCAGGAGTCCGTCTGGGCTGAGGAGGGGAGATGTGCCTTCAGCCTGCAGCCCAGGCATTTTAAAAGGTAATTACTACCTCATTATTAGTAGCATTACTAAGAGAATAATGTTCTGGAGGGTCCTGGCGCCATCTCATGGCCACATCAAGGTCCCTGGCGTGGCCGGTCTGGGGACAAGTGACCTCCGGGGAGGAGGCTCATCTTCACAATGCGTGCTGCTAGCCCAGGGCTCTTCTCACGAGCTAAATGATTCTAAAGAGACCATTATCCCATCTGTGGTGGTGTCTTTTGGCAGATTGAGACATTCTTCTGAATCCGTGTGTGTGAACAAAAGGATCGTATCCCAACTCCGCAGGCATGTGTTGGTCATTTTCAGCCTTCCTTTCTGCAGCAGAGAAGTCCAAGAGTGTGGGCCAGAGAAGCTCAATGTCCTGCAGCAGAGCCCCAGGCTGGGTGTCCAGCAGAGGTGGCTGCAGTGTCCAGCAGGACAGCTGGCCCTGTGCTCCAGCTCTCCGATCCGGACATGCCGCTGGTCTGGCTGTTTAACCCCAACTGAGAAAAAACCTGCTACTCTTTCCCTAAGTGCCCTTTGTTTTCTGAAGGCAGATCTAAAAAGACACCTGGTCTGGCTCTGAGGAGCAGCAGGAGATGGAGTGTCCCCTCCTGGTCCTCAAACAGAATTGCACTACTGACAAAAGCTCAATGAAACACTGAAGAGGTTCACTGGTGAAATTATGATTTGGCAGCAGAAATGCCCAAGGTGAAATATGTGGACCAGGACGTGAACTTTACCAAACTTATCAGTGCTGCCCTTAAAACCACATCCCCATTGTCTCTTTAATCCATATTACTAAAACTCCATCTTTTCCATAACATAAAAAGCGTCCAAGACCTAGTTACAGACTGGTTGCTCAAGTGTGAGATCAAGGCTGAGTGCTGTGGCTGCAGAAGTCAGAGCAGAGCCACCTCCCCACATGGACATGACAGTGTTGACTGTGAATATTCCTTTGAGTTGGTGCTGCAGGAAGGACAAGACCATCGATGGTACTTTAGCACAGAGGCTAAAATATCTGCAATCCTAAAAATGCTGAGAAGCACCACGATATTGTAGCATGATGCTCTCTACCTCCCAAGCATGTCACAAGCATGTCACACACAGAAGAAAGAGCCATATGAATGTCAACAGCCACAAAGCCAACATCCTGTGTGACTTTTTAGCCACTTAGTTTGTGACTGACCTACCTCAGTAAGCATCTTGTCCTTACACGGAAAAAGTGCCTGAAGTTCACAGGCATATCCCCTGTCACTGCCACAAACATGGGAAACACAGCAGGCCCTCCTGAGCCTCTTTCTGTCTCTGGTGCATCTTACAAACACTCTTCTCACTCAAATAGCTATTTGAAGCCATGGAAATGTCAGAGGGTTCAGTGGCCAGAACGTGGGCCACACTCAGGAGCCCCAGCCTCTGACCCTCTGTGGGTGAGGGGCTGGGAGGGCACAGCTAGGCAGTGTCTCCTTGCATCAGTCTCTGGCTCAAGCCAGTGGCTCGTTCAGAGTTTATGGGAGACACTCAGGACACATTTTCCTCGTGACCCCATGAGCTACCTATCAGTGTCTTTATAAAGCAGTGTCACAAAACAAATACCCTGCACTGCAGAGAGACACGGGGAAAGGAAGCTCTGGGAGGAGCCTTTTAGCAGGAGGCAGCAGCAGCTCCCAGAGGCTGTGTTTTGTGAGCAAGGCTGAGGCTGAGCATGCAGCTGGGTGCTAAGGCACCTCAGCAGAGTCAGATGAGAGCCTGGGCTCCTCTCACACCTGGGGATTTGTGTCACTCAGCTCCTGCCACAGCCCAGCCCAGCTGCTGCCCACGTGGCACAGCTTGGCATGGCAACTGCACAGGGGCTGGTTCTGAGCTGGAGCTGTAAGTGCTGGAGCAGAGAGGCCTCAGAAATAGCAGGGCTGTTAAAGGTGGCTCAGTAATCAGCTGCCATGCTAATCCCCCTGCTCAGCAGTGTTCCTGTCCTGCTGTTGTGGTCACAACAAAATAATATTGATACGAACACACAACTGGCACAAACACACCAGGAGATTGTGTGGAGCTGCTCTGGAGCAGACTGAATATCCTGTCCTTGGAAGGTCACAGCCCAGGGCAGGATCTGCCCTGGAACCCACAGTATGCAGAGCCTGTAATGTGCACACGAACCCTCATGAACTCTGAAGAAGACAGTGGGACTGCACAAATTAAACAAGTGTGAAAGGGTGAGCAGGCTCCCCCTGTTAGTGAGCCAACATGCATTATGCAAACAGTCTGAGTCTGCTCTCACATCAATTTTGCATCATTCCAGCTCATGGTTTTCAGTAGCTCCTCTCAGCTGGCATCTATGCAAGTGTCGGAACAAAATAATGCTCTTTTCTCTTTCAGTCCTTTCTCTAGAACAAAATTTGCACCAGTGCAGGCACCAAGTCTGTGTTTCTGCTCTAGACACATATTCTGAGCACTGAAATGTAACCCAAGAAGATGGCACGTGGTGCACACAGGTCACCCCTGGCTCCAAAGCCCCCCCGGGAGCAAATTGCAAGGGAAGTGAATGACAGGAACAGAAGATTACCCCTTCACTGGTTTTCTGCAAATCTGAAGAAGTGTTTCTTGTGTCATTGCCTGCGTCCCCAGCATCAGAGCTGCTCTTATTTTCTTCCTCTTTGCAGTCCTTATCATCTTCATCTCCAGGAGATTTCCGTGACTGCTTGGAGGATTTCTAAAATGATCAACAACAAAATTAAAATTAAAACCTGAGCTTCAGCCATGGAAAGACACTTCTGAAATGTATGTGGAATGCTGTCTGATCATGCAGTTCCCTGCTCAAGGCGAATATTGGGGAGGATATGTGGGGTGAAAAGCATTTTTCAGGTAAAGTAGCTGGAGTTACTGCCACCAGTGAAGGAAATTTCTGTGAAATCCTGTGTTCAGCACAGGCTGGCAGCTCAATTGACTGAAAGACAGACACAGTAATAGGAGCTGGGTATTAGTGTTGGGTCACCTGTAGGTTTTGCTAGTTAATGAAACAGATGGTGCCAGCTTGACAAAAGTTTTGATTAAATGCAGAGATGTAAAAGGAGAATAACATTAGCAGAGCTGCTTTCCATACTTTTTTTTTAGTGCTGTCAGCTTTAATATATTAACATTAGAGCCATGTGGAACCAATACATCTTTTCTGCTCCCTTTATGTTATGCAATTCTACACTACAAAAGGATAAATTGTGGCATTAAGCCACCATTTTCCTAATCCTCTGTTTGCCCAGAGTCTTCTGGAAAGAAGATGGTAGACCAGACCTGAATTTCTAATGTAAAACACACAAAGGGGGTGAAATTACTTAATACACTTTGTTCGGTGGATCAACCACAAAAATTCACACTCTCCCCCAAACTGAGCCTGGATCAGATTGTTTGCTTGCTTCATCTCATTTTCATTAGTTTTCACTTTCAGAGAAGAGTAACATGAATGTGAATAAATTGACTCTGCCACACTTTCCACGATTTTCAGGCAAAGTGCAGTCCTGGAGGCACACACAGAAGCAGAGGAAGTGACTGTAATGTTTCTCCCTTTCACACAGGTGACAAGTGAGAAGTCTGTCTGAACCCAAGGGTGTCACTTCTCAGATGATTATGTCCACCAGCCATTCTGAGACAGGCATATTACTCTTAGCTTCCTGATCTACTCTGTTACTTGAACACTAACAGGGCTGGTAGGTACTACAGGGCAGGTCTTTTATCTACAAGTTGAGCATCCTACTCCCTGCTTAATGAATTAGTTCTTCCTCCTTCCCATTCTGCATCCTGGATTGAAGTATTTTACACTCAGCTACAAGAGGAGCAGCTGAGCACATCTGACCCTACCAGATCTTTCACAATCTGGGGTATTCTGGGAGATGGGAGAGGGAATCTTGAATTCTCCTGCACAGGGACCAAACCTGAACTCATGACTTTCAGGAGGCACACTCCTAAATCTTTTTTTGTTCTTCGTGGGGAGAGACCTATCTGAGATGATCAAACCTATCAATCCATCTTTCCATGGGTTTTCTTTCCAGCCCTTCTAGTCACCTTCCCATAGTTTTAATTATAATGCACATGGGTAACAATGGAAATACTCAGAAGATAACCTTTGAAGTGTAGGATTTTTTCCGTTTTGAGCCGGCTTTTTCATTCTTTCTTTTTCCTTTTCCATCCTCTTCTACCCGGTCACCTTCCTCCTCACTGCTGGCATCTGCTGTATTTCCTCCTTCTCCTTCAGTTTCTGATGAGCTCTGTTGCTGAATTGCCTTTAAAATAACAACAATAATAAAAACATAAACTATAAAAATATCACTAATATCTATTACTTAATTTTTGTTCTGCTGAAGACAGACATACTGGAAATGGACAGCTTACACTTTAATTGCTATATTAAGGAAGAGCTCAGGTTATTCTTGCAATTAGCAGAAAAAAGGGCTGCAAAGGCAATTTTCTCAGTCACCACTTGAACTCAGTTATCAGATGCAGATTCTGGGATAGCATGTTCTGAAGCGTTTACACAGAAACAGAACATCTGATAACAAAAGCGTGTTTGCTGGAGGAGAACTAAGGGCTGCTCAGTGGAGAGACCTCACATGTTCTACTTTGGGAGAAACTACAGAAACTTTTAGACTTTGGCTGCAACAGGAGACTTCTTTGTGAGAGAAGATGGTTGTTACACTCCTCTCAAAGGGCAAGAACTCTGTGTTTCAGAAAAGCAAACACTGACCAGCAGGCTGAGCACTCTTTGACAGCCCATCTCCCACAGACTATTCACTGGATTTTTTTAAAACCCCCAAGTATATGCAAAACATGTGTAGGGCTGAAAATGTGAAACAGGAACTGAGAGAGGCAGCAGCTTTTCTGCAGGTGGTCTGTATCTCTGGCTTGTAGGGTTTTGTGATAATAATGTAATAGGTGTTTGCCTTCTTTTGGAGGTGATTCCTGCCTTCAAAGGACCACACTTTTTTAATGAGAAAAGTTCTTTGTTTTATACAGCCTGCCAACTATTCTCCCCCTCCAGCTTCACTGACTTTCTGCTCTGGACACCCAACAGGGAGAGCTGTTGTACAGCAGCAACTGTCTCCTCACAGCAGCTTAACCCTCCACCTCCTCACTCCTCCCAGCTTTGGCACTGTGTGTTATACATTACCAATGTGAAAAGCAAAATGCAGTGACCTTAAGGTCTGTGTAAAATACACTGAGCCTGATATAAAAATAAACAACAGAAAGAAGAAGTCAGAAATTATTCATGTTTGTACAGGAGTAAATAAAACCTTCCATTTTTAATTCAGATAAATCTGTTGCAGAATTTTCCACTTCACCACCCCAGAATATCATCGAAAGCAAAGGGCTCTGCAGTATGATTAAAGTTCCATTTGTCACAGAGTGTGAGACCACAGTTGTCTTTACATTACACAATTACCAAAGCTGTGAAACTTTCTCGCTCCATCAAAACCAAAACCTTCCACATCAGCTCATAAAATGTTCACTTTGACAAGAAGTCTTCAAAGAAAAAAACAAGAAAGATAAGGAGGAATAGGTGTGAAAGTCATTTACCTGATATCCAGTAAACTTTACTCCAGGGTTGTTTTCTATTTCCCACAGGCCTTCATTAAATCCTTTTCGCTTGTTCGATTTGCCAAACTTATCTTTATATTCTTTATAGGGGAAAAGGTCTTTGGGGCCCAGGAACGCACTGCATTTTAACAAAGGTAACATTCAAAAAAAGACTTAAAACTCTCCTATTCAAAAAAATCAAAACATTAACAGTGCAAATGTTTTCCCTATTCTGCTCACTCCATCATTTCTTTTCTAGTTTTACTTATTTATTTTTTTGTCACACTGGCTTTGAGTTACTGCTGTGAGTCTGATTTAATGGATTGGCTCACCATCCTGATGTTTGATGTAGTAAAATCACGCTGGTTATCTCTAGAAACAACTAAAACATCTCTGTTATATTAACTACTGCTGGGAACTGGCACTTGAAGAGTTTATGAAAGGGATTATATGATGGGATTGCCTGAGATAGCAAGAGACCAAACTTCCAATCCCAATGTTACAAATCCAGAAAGGCCTAAAAATGCCACATGAAAAGTTAAAGCATTTAAGGAGTGCCTAGGAGCCAAAATTCATCCCTTGTACTATGGGATAGAAAAAGCAGTGGCATTTATTATTATCTATATTGCCAGTAAGCCCGGGAGCTGCTTTCTTGGAATAAGCCCCCCACATACTAAATTCTGTGCAAACACAATAAAAATGCTCTTTCCCAAAAATCTTATAATTTCATATAAGACAAAAAACAATGGATGAATATAGGCAGATGAGTAATACAAGGAAACAATGAGACACACAGGGTGCTTGTGGCCAAATAGTTTTTTAGACAGCACAGCAAAGGAGGGATTTTGTGCTCTGCTGCTGCCTAAGTCAACTACTCACTGGGCCAACTAATTTCAGGCACAAGCACCACAATGCAGGGAAAAATAATTATTAAAAAAAAAAGAAGAGGGATGATTTATCCTCCTTTTTCTACACATACTACAGTAAAACTCTAACTTCTTCTTAACTCTTAAACTGAAGAAAGCGTAGCTTTCTTTTCATTGGGTATCTATATCTACTGTATTCTGCATCATGACATTGAGATTTAATCACAAGTTAAATTAAAACAATGAAGGCAAAAAGACCCCTTCATTCCCACAGGTAAAGATTCTGTGTCATCAATGACTGGAGCTGAGCAAGTCCCAGTGTCCTTCACCATAATCACTGTCCTACTTTCCTGATGATCTTTGCAATTAATGTTAACTCTCTGGTCTCCATGATTGTGGGATTGTGGAGCTCCACCTCATCCAACACATTTATTGTTGTAACCTCACCAGGACGTTGGGAATTCACCCTTTTTTTTTTTCAGATGAGCTTCTGAGGCACAAAGGTTTGTCCAAGGTCAAACTCAAGCTGATAGCAGAGTACAGAGGAAAAACCAGCTCTCTTCAGTCTCAGTCTAGTACCTTAATTACATGATCATATTTCTTCCTTTCTGTAATCATTATTTCAGGTTAATGCCTGATTTATGCCCAGCATGTACGAATGTGCAAAGTTCCATTCACTTAAATCATCCCACTGGCCAAGAAGTTTGCCAGTGCAGAGCCAACTGCTTGCTAAAGGCATCAGATGATGAGTCCCTGAGGAAGGAGCTTCCTTCCAACTCCACGAGACAGCATGGGATCCACACTCAGTTGGATACTGAGAAATATCTTAATTATATAATTACAAAGCCAAGAATGGATTTCTACCTGAAAGCCAAATGGTGATCTCCAGACTAACAGATGTCATGTTAATATTAAGTGCTACAGTAGAGCAAGGGATCTGAATCAATTATGGTATCTGTGCTTTTGCTAATACCAAGAGATGTCTCCTTGTTGTCAAAAATATATACAAACAGTTCTAACACAAATAAAAAATGAAAACTGTATGAAACTTACTATGAGCTATCTTAACTTAGCTCAACATTAATGTATGGAAATGTTTCTACAGACTTTTATGTGTGATGAACACTGAAAAACTGTCTACAGCTTCGAAATACATTCATTGCCACTGGGAGAGTAAAAGTTTCTACAGCTCTGCTATAAAACTAAAAATTTTCCTTAGTTTTATATGTGCAATCTAGAGTTAATTTTTAACAGTTAGGCTTTTAAAATTATTAAGGTGGTAACTAAAATCTGTTTTCCTGTTTCAGATGCTACATTGAGATCATGAGCTCACAAAATCCAAAACAAAACAGAATACCAGTTTGGGATTCATTAATTTTGGAATAAAAGTGGTCAGAGTTTTTTCTTTAACATTTTTCTCAAAAATGATGTTTCCATTCAAAAAATAATTACATTTTGGTTTCTAATTTGAAAGCATCCTAAGTTTATTTGAACTTTATTCTTTTCAGATTATTCTGTGACAGTAGTAGTAGACCACAATATATCAAAATATCAGCTTGTTTCAGCTTGTTTCAGCTTCCAGCAACAGGAAGAAATATGTTAACTAAAGAGAGGTTATTACAAAATTTATTAAGCAGAAACTGCCCTTAAAGATTTTTTTAAAATAAAATGTGATGTTTGAACTATGGAGCTTATCACATTCTGGAATAATATTAAAATTCAAAAATAAATAATAAAATTTAAATAAAGCTTCAAGCCTCTAGCACTGGATTTCAAATATCAACAGAATTTAATTTTTTCCAGTTTTAAAGGAATTCCACAAAACATGTTCCCTGCAAATGGGGAAGGAAAAGTTTTAAAATTGAAATATTTAATGCAAAATGGAAACTGTGACTTATTTTTTACCTACCTCAGAGACATTTTAAAATCTAGACATGTACATTATAATCTTGAAACTCTGTACTTTGTAGCAATTATGATGAGACCTAACTTACCTCTTGTGCTCTGATTTCCTTCTTTCCCTATCAACTCAGGCAGCTCAGTTCTTCTATCACTTCAGTGAGCTCCATCCTACAATATCCCCAGCACAGATCTCCCAGGAATGCACATATTTTAAAGCTCTGTGAGGACTGCCTGAGCCTCTGGGGTCTCCTTGCTTTCATATCACAAACTACCAAGAGAGTTCTCACCCAGGACATGAACTCAAACATGCCCAAACACAAGAGCCTGATCTCCGCTATGGGCATCCAAGTAAAAAATATTTGCCCCTGTCTCTGAGTTCAGGGCTTTTTCAGACCCTTTAATAAATCCACTCCAACATATTTCTTCACAGGAAACACAGGTTTTATGCTTAGCTCATGGCAGACCATGAAGGCAGCAGCATTCCCAACTACTTTCAGCTTGCACTCCCATTTGTTAATACAAATGAGTTGGGCTTGTAGGACCTATCTCTAGGCTCCCAATGGCTTCATCCCACTGGATTTGTTCCAATAAAATCAGAGGAGATGATGTTAGCTGAAGTGGAAAAAGACATTTTCAAAGGAACAGGTCACGTTCATTCACTTACGTTTCATGAGTCCCAAAAAAGAAGATGGGGTATTTATTTGCTGGAGGCTTCACGGCTCCTTCAGGAAGTTCATCAATCTGTAAGACAGGAAGCAGTGGAAACAGGATTACTCCCCAAAGTGGTGTCCCTAATCCTAGAATCCCTACCATGGAAGCCATGGAAGTGCTAGCACAGGTATCCCCTGTCCCTGGGAGGTCCCACTGTGTGCTGGGCTGGGGAAGGGAAGACAGCTGCTGTTTTTTTCAGGCAGGCAGGTCATACAAAGTCAGCAAATGACTGAAACCCTGCAGGGAGACAACAGAAGACCCAGGAGTGCACACAAAGTTTTAATGATTTCATGGGCATTATAATACACAAAGGCAATAAAATCAAGTCTGCTTAATTTAAGTGTTAACTTTAGATGCTGCTTCATCAAAGGCATTGAAGCCTAGAGGGTAATCCTGCCTGTCCCACACAGCCACCTCAATAACTTCTGCAACAAATGGGGAACAGATGGTATCTCTGAGACTCTGCAGCTGGAAAAGGGGACAATCTCCCAGTGGTGCTTCCCTGGTGACAGTGGGACACAGAGTAAAACACGTAATCCACACCAGGGAAGAGGGCCAGGGACTCTCCTGCCCTTGCAACACCCTGACAACTGGTTTTGGTTACCACTCCCCTCTGTACTCTCTCTTCTTTCACATTTTATCCCTGGCCTCATATTTCTCAGGATGCAGCTGCAGAGCAGGGAAAGAAGGGATGCTGAGTGCGTTATTCTGAGACATTGGAACCAACCCCTGGGGCTGAGCAGTGCCCAGAGCCCTTCTCCTGATGTCTGAGTGAGAGCATTGGCCGTGAGACATGAGGTGAGGCCCATGACTTAGTCTTGTCCATGTCTAATTTTGTAGTCCTCTGCAACAGAAATAAGAGAGTCCAGTTGCCTACCCACATAAACCAGAAACACAGCACAGCTTTAAATAAGATCTAAGAGCCTGCCTTCCCAGAAAATTGGCACTTCTGAGCATGTGTGGGTGTGTGAAATCAAATGTCCAGAGAACTCTGTGGCTAAGAGCGAGCCTAATGAATCTAGATATCTACAGGGCAGCACCAGTGAGCTGGTGAATGGCTTGGTGCCTCGTCTAAGGCAACTCAGTCAACATAAGCATATCAAATCCTGCCAAATGTCACTGCAACTGAGAGCAAAGTGCTGACATAACAATGCTATACAAAATCTGCTCCTCAGCAGAGTACAGGGATGGAACCTGCATGTTTTCACTCAGGAGGCCAGACCCACATGTGCTTCCCTTCTCTTTTTTTGCTGAAGGACCCCTAGCACTGAATTCTTATTGATTAATAAGCACCAGATTGTTTTCAAAGGATGTTCTCTTTCACGGTAAAGCATCTGCTTGGCTACGTAGCTCTCAAAGGAGTATGAGTTTTTGTAAGAATTCAAAGCCTTTTGGTCTTTCTGCAAGGACACCCCTTGGGGATGGAGAAATGAGAGCCACATGTGGAACTGTAACATCACAGGAGTCCTTTCTGCAAAAGAAATGAATGCCTATCATTTAGGTGGAAGTGGAACATTCTCTGAAGCTACACCAAAATCTGGAGATCTGAGAGCACTTCCAAACCATTCCCTGTCTCTTTCCCACAGCACGACTCAGGGTGTGGATGGTGGGGCTCTGGCACACTGGATCATGTGTCCCCATGCACTCACTGCCCAGCACGGCCTGCAGGAGACAATCCAGGATTGTCAGAGGTGTCACACACCTTGTGGGCACAGCAATTACCCACCCCTTGTACTTAACAAAGCTAACAATTTGATAAATAAAAGGAGAATCTATTATTTAAATGTGCATAGAAGGAAGATACGTGCTGGTGGAAGATGAACACATGCATTCACTTTTGGCTCAGCTGTCTGTAAGGAGGACCTGAAACAATGTGACAGGCATTTTGGTGTCCTCTTTATCTTCAGGAGTACATAGAGGAAAGGCTGCCAAAGATATTACTTTGGAGCTCATCATTTTCTGACATTAACTAGTTGTTTTTTAAGAAAGTGCCCATAACGTTGCTATTTGCTCACAATTCACAATTTGAATACAGGTATTAGACTTGTTGTAAGTGATAAAAAGACTGCAGGGCAAAAACACTGCAACTCCCTTTCCAAACTGATAGCAAGTCAGGGAGATATCGCAGGTCTGCAAAGTATTTTATGCCTCCTTAAAGATTGAAGTATCTGCATGTTGGACTAAAAAAGGCTGTGCTGGCAGTTTACCAAACACAGGGAAGGGTAACACACCTCGACTGTCTGCATGCCATAGCCATCCTCCTCTTTATTGCGACAAGGAAGATGTCCAGATACCAGACCTCAGAAAAATGTGGACTCCTTTGACCGAGACAAACAGTATCTGCTGGGACTTGAGTGCAAATCTCATTTGGCCACTTGAAACGTGGCGCCAGCTCTGGGCTGCATTACAGAGCAGCACAGTCCAGTTACTGCCTCAGCCCTTTCAGAATTTCTCATGAAATGAAGTAAACAGCTGTAAATGATCAGTGAAGAGGGGGAATGAAGACATGCTTAGTAGGGAGTGGTAATCAGAAGGGATTGGGGATCTTATATCACACAACGTGCTGTGCTCCAAAGCAGTGAGGATCTCCTAAGCAATATCCCAAGTGGAGTTAAGCCTTCTGTCTTATTCCCAGCACTGTTAGCTAAGGAGCAGCAGCAAATCAACAAAGGACAGAACACACATCTGTCATGCAGCTCACCTGCTCTCCATTTCGTGGCATATTTCGTTATTCATCCAAGTATCCCTTCTGACTATGTATCATCACAGGAAGCCATAAAAAACCTTTTCATAGCTTTTGGGAGTTGGCATACACATACAAACACATGCAGTATAAATCTGCACCAAACAGCTCAAGGAGAGGCTGTAAATGCTCCCACTCTAACATTTCACTCTGCAGCTGAGGTCAAGACTTTTCCTGCCTTCTCTGATGTTGCTGTGAGCTCCCCAGCTCTTGGGCTTATGTTGCTAGTACTGTAACAAGGTTGGATATAAAGTGACAGTGTTGTCTTAGGGCCATTGAACTCGGTGGCAAAAACTCCAGGGAATTTAGTGGAGGATGAGACCCTCTCTGCCATTAGGAAAGATCTCTTCCCGTTTTATCTGTTTCACACAAATCCCTGCATTAGAGACTGTGAGAGGAGAGCTTGGTCCAGTCTCCCTGTTCCCAGCAAAGCCACCTTAGCCCTCTGTGAATGTGGAGTCCCTAAGTGCTTATTTAGCTGCAGAACAACCCCG
Organism: Entomyzon cyanotis; assembly: GCA_024500445.1. Lineage (NCBI taxonomy): Eukaryota > Metazoa > Chordata > Aves > Passeriformes > Meliphagidae > Entomyzon > Entomyzon cyanotis. Next base: position 10,999,396 of record JAKEPQ010001010.1, read on the forward strand.
GTACTCCATGATGATTGCTGCTGTTTTGTTGTAGCAGACAGCAAGCAGTACAAGCAACCATACTGCAATCTCCTGCTGCTGCACTCAGTCACAATTTATTCCCATTCTACAGGATGTTTTGGTTAAATATGCTGCAGTTTTGGATCCGATATTTTCCCCCATATCAGCAAGATCAAAGACAGAGAGAGAGAGGGAGAGAGGGAGAGAAGGAGAGTGAGCGCATGAGCACAAGAGCGAAAAAAGCATCGCTGCCTTGAACCAGGAACAAAAGAGGGAAGAGCACCCATACTAGAACACAGTGTTGTAGTCACAGAAACCTCACTAATGACTAAAGCATCTGTCTATCAGAGAGCCAGACTGCGACTGCGTTTTGCCACTGGAAGGAAACAAACAGATTCTAAAGCACCCACTATAACCTGCAATCAAGCAGGAGCTCCATCCCTGCCTGAACCAGAGCAGACAGTGGGCTGGAGCTTGCTGCCACAGAAATCAGTGCGAGCAGCGCATGGCGTGCAAATCTGATACGTGCAGCAGCAACACCATGGGCAGCCGCTTCAATTATGGCTAAAATTAAAGCAGGTGGTTTCAGATTTTGAGTTTTATCCCCTTAGCTCCCGTTGCTGTCATCTGCTTAATGAATAACAATTGCTTTCTTTTTTGCACAGCCTCAGCAGAGCTGCGCTGCCCAGCATTTGTTTGCCAACCAAGCAGCAGAGCTTTAAAGATGTAACTGTGAGGTTTTTTCCAGTAAACAAATGCCAGGCTTCTGGGGTCAAGAACACTGAAGAGAAAATTCAGCTTGGTCCTCTCAAACCAGAGTAGGGCTTTATCTAACAGTGTTGCTAGTGACTACCAACGTGGAGGCAAGAAATCTGTCAGGATCCTTACATTGTAGTTTACAGGCTAGGATGTATATACAGCCCGAATATGTTGTTCTCGGTGGTGCTGAGCTATTGCTGACTTCTGAGGGAGAATTTCCCACTGGCTGTCACAGGGTGGGTTTGGCAGCACTCACACTGCAGTGCTCCCTTCCCGGTTGCCATGAGGTTGGGGACCCTGGGGAGAGAGGCGCTGGCTGGGTGGGCTGGACTGGCGCTGCAGAGCCAGAGCCCAGCGAGAAGGACAACGACAGTGGCTCCCAGAAGCACAAATCATCGCCCTGCCCGCCTGTGGGATAACGTGGCATTTTCCTGACAGGCGGAGGAGCTCGCTGGGAGGGCTGGTGCAGAAACAGAGGAAGCTGCACCCCCTCCCGGGTGTTCTGCTCCGCAGAGCTCTACATTCCCTGCAAAATGGGAAACATGTCTCTGCGAGACACGGAGAGAGCAGCACGCTTTGTCTCTGCTGGGCTGTGCACAGCTGCTTTGGGGAGGCTGATGCTCCTGCAGCGGGTGAGGAAGGGGCAGCTCTGCCCACTAAAGCAGAAGGGCATCCCAGATGCATCTCCTTCCAGCTGGAGGGGCAGCAGGTGTCATATTTTATGGCATCACAAAACCTCTGTGCTGTGGATAAGCTGCTGTTCAGAAGCAGGAATTCCAGGCTGTCAGGGTGGCTTTCGGACCAGAGCTTGTCCTATTGCGTTCCAACAGAATTTTACAGTGAAATTAAAAAGGTATTATGCAAAAATACCTATCAGGTCCCCGTGTACAGAAAAGAAAACTTGACATCAGCATGCAGGGATGCTTATTTGGGCACCGAACCCACAAGAACAAGTCCTTTTATTTTGCAGAAAGAGGGAATTAAAACTGCAGAGCAGTAATCACTGATTGTTTTGACATAGTGTGAATGCCTTTGATTGGCAAAAGCACACAGAACCATTGCCGAGATCAGTATCTCCCCCTGAAATCCCTGGAGTCACTGCACAGCAGCCGAGCAAAGGCCCATAGTATTTGCTGGAAAGTGGTTCAAGTTGCTTATTATTGCCCAACACATGCAAGCAGCTTGATCTTTTGCAGTTAGCCTATTAGCAGAACTCTAGATGGATAAAAGCAATGCTCTTCAAAATCCATTATTAAAATAGGATATTTTGCATTACTACAACATTTTTATTCCAATGGATTTATTATGCTTTTTAATAGCTAATGCTACTGGGAGTCAGCAGTATAGCAGTATCTTTTCTAAACCATTATTTAAAATACTGTTCTGTGAGATGTAAAATATTAATTTTTTTTTCCCAGAGGATCCTAAAATGTAAAAAAAAAAAAGGAAAAAAATCCAACCTGCTTCAAGCAGAAAACTGTGACTCAAATTCCATAGTGCTTAAATTGAAGAGCAATCCAACTAAAGCTGATTGGAGACTGCTGACTTTTTCTCTCATGTATCAGGGCTGATATTTGAAGCAAAGCACTACTCCCCAATGCACATCACATACCTGAACTCCTAGTGTGGAATGCTGGCATATGCACTTTTTCACCCTTTAAAGAAGATAACCCTGTGAAGGGTGAGACTGGAAGCAGAATCCCACTTAATAAGGTGGAATTGCACAGCTACAAAAGTAAGAATTACAGAAGTCTCTGGGCATGGAAGAGTGCCACCAGCAAAAACAAAAAGCAAAACAAGATTAAAACCAGCACAGCATACTTTTGAGCACTACTGAAAATGGCTGAAGGGTATCCTGCAGACAGCCAGAAATGACAATATAAAGACATCAATCCTCTTTTTTTTTTCTGTGCATGCTCAGGACCTCAACGAGATAGAAGACAATGAAGGGTTAGTTGGAGTCCAAACAATGCTGGCAGCAATGTCTCACTAGGAAAGATCAGCAGTCTTGCAGCTGAGTTCGGCCCCTTTACATCCCTAATTAGCAGCATATTTTTAAGACAGAAAGTTGAAATACACTTTCTGCAGAGCTGCTTTAATCTCCAATATGAAAATGGGGCCAGAGCTTAGTTCTGCGTGACTGGTATCTATATGCATGACTTTGTAGATAACTGATCTGTTCATGTGACTCCAGTCCTCTCTGCACTTGTGGGGATGCTGGGCAGAAGACTGTCAGAGGAGGGGACTCAGGGATACAAAGACAGTCCTCTCTCTGCCACTGGCCCCTGGGATGACCTTGGCCACATGAATCACTGCATCTCCTTCAGTCTCGCTTTTATGAATGGGGACTGTGGGACTGCTCTCCTTATAAAGCACTTGAGGTCCACTGCTAAAATGAGAGGAATTCCTATTAGCACATACTTCCAGCTCTGTCAGAGTTGGATTTCAGGTTACCAAACTGTAATGCTCTCAGTGAGCACACCCCAAAGTCAGGCTGCTGCAAAAATGCTCCGTTTTCTCCAAAAGAAGTGTTTCCCTGCTACTGTGAATGAAGCAATGGTACTACCACTAGGGTTCTTTTTTTCCAGTCTGCTCCCTAGGGAAAGAAAAGGATGTGATCACACTATTTTCAGTCTGACTCTTACCTGCAATAACTCAGGGACACATCAGACAATTTTGCCTAACCAGGCAAAAGGAGAAAGGCCAGAGAGATATTAAGTTTCCCCATGTTTTGTGATAAATAGGCTGTCCAACAGAAGATGGGCAGACAAGCAGTCCATATGTTGAGAGACAGCTTGCAACGAAGGCTGAATCAAAACATCAGACACTAGGAAATCCATACAAAAGCAAGCCAGAGAAAAATAAACTTCTTAAGTTTCTTGGCTCACAGAATTACCTTTTATTTGTGTATGGGTGGGGAGAGGTTGTTTATTTTAAACAAATATTGCCAGTTCTGAGGCATTTAGCATTTACTTTTCTTCCCTTTAAGCATAGTGAAGCTTGGTTCTCCTTTATCTGAATTTTCCTCTGATATCAAAATATTGTTTGCAATTTACATCCACCAAAGCAAATCAGAGCAAGCCCACTAACACCAAATGAAAGCAGTTTCTGATGACAAAATTTGATTATCCTACTTTATAATCTTACCACAAATATTTTTGCCTTGAAATATACAAGTGTGTAAGAAATGCACTTACAAAAATGTGTTTGGAAGACATAAGCAAATAAGAATTAATTAACCAGTCAAGACATCAATAAGTGAGAAATTTTATGGACTGGACATTCACAAACTTTGTATTTCTGTCCTCTCACTCTCTCCTAACAAGCCAAATGGACATGAAAAGTCACATCATTGTCCCCCCCAAAGTGCTCAAACAAACCCTGCCACCTTCTGTATCTCATCTGCTTGAAGGAGTAGATGGATGATATAAGAACTCTTTAGACTGAAGAATATTTTTTTCCTTCCAATATTTATACTGGAATGTAACTACTGTACTGATTTTGTTTGGTTTTAAGGAAGAATGTTACACTCATGAGGTACGATTTTTTGGCCAGTTAACTTGATCAAAACACTTTCAATTAGATGCATCCAGCCTAGAGTGTTGACATTTGGTCAAACACACACAACTGAATTTATACTTGTGGCTCATTTGTTCCACCCAAAGCTCCATATTCCACTGCCCAAGCTTTTATTAAAAGAGGTGTTGCTAGTCCTTATACTCCTATCAGCACATTTAAAGCCAAAAGGTAAGCAAATTTCTGGAAGACTGCGGTCTCCTAGACTTGGCTGGCTTAATTTACCATTTCTTTTCCAATATAATTTTCTACCCCAAAAAGTCAGTTAAAAAAACTAGATTTACACAGTATTTCCAGGATGAAGAATACAGAGCATCCCTGTGCAGAATTTGGTCCAGCTTCCCAAAAAATACTCAAAACCCTACTGATACTACCAATTTTGGTCAAGATTGTTTTGGGTAAGGAGACATGGGTAAGGATCAATGAGATGGCAGGTCCCAGAACACAACCCTCCAGTTTGTGACAGGGTGGACACACACATACCAGACACAAAGAAAGGAACAGTCTGCTTCACTCACTGCACCCACCGGCTCCTGCTAGTCAGGATTCAAGCTTGAGACTCTGGAGATTCCACTGTTTTGGGGTACAGAAAACCTTCCTGCTTGTCTCCTCTGTGACTGTTTTCTTACCTGGAGCTAAGGGGTATATTGGTCAAATACACAGAACTGAATTTATACTTGATGTCCCCTTCATCAGGGGCTTGAAACACTCCTCTCCACTGAACAAGTCCCTTCATACAAAAAATGCTTACTGTTACCTGGGAAAACAACACAAAATCTTTGTCCCTTGAAAACAGAGCATTTTTAGTACCCTGCAACCCTCTGAGGTTCAGGTGCAGCAGCAGAGATGAGACTATGAGTGTCCTACCAGTCCTCTAGAGGGAATGGAGACACAGCCAAGCATGTGTTTGTCTTCATTACGCTGCTCTCTGTGGACACACAGAACATAAAGTCTCATGGTCTTAATGTGTTCACACCAGAACATCTATTTGCAGGATTTAAGCAACTCCATCAAACCTCAGCTTGTGTTTGCTGGGATGATGAGACAATATGGCCTGCTCCCTGCCCAGCCCTGCTAGGCACAGCAGCCTGCACCAGCTGAGCTGCACCCGCAGCGCCGCAGCCACGCAAACAGCTTCTGCAGGGCTGCTGGAGGTGACTCTACAGCTGGTGCTGAGACTGCAGCAGCACAGCCACGCTCTCAGCACCAAAACTCAGCTCTTGTGGTGCTCACAGTGCACTGGGAGAGGCCTCAGTCCGTATTTTGGGGCTGTGGATAGGTCTAATCACTGAGCATCACTGTCACACAGGTCAATTGTTTTGTTGTGATGCAAGTAAGGTGTACAAAACAACAACATGGACACAATCTGGGGGAACGAGCAGCAATGAAATCTAATTGCAAAGGCAATGAAATGGAGCGATTTGCAATAATTTTGCAAAGGCAGGTTTCTCTGTTTACTCTGCTGCCAAACTGTGAACTTGTACCTGCAGAAGGGCTCAGGGTCTCTGAAAGCCTGTGGTTGCTATAAACCTAACAACTGTCTGTAAATAATTGTTTCCATTACTCCCACAGCCTCAGCCACCATTGACAACACAAAACAACCCATTAAACCCCCAGACCATTTTGCTAAGATAGAACTTTTGCCTGTGTCAACTGGGTTGCCAAAACCATGGAATGAAAAGAGATCATGGAGTCACAGTGGTCTCTGTGCAGCACTTGGACCCAACTTGGGTATTTTTACTGGGTTTGCTTTCAATCTCTGCTCGAATTTCCAGGAGTTGCCATTATGGTGTCAAATACCTTCTTTGCAAAGTCCCTCAGTCCAGGTTAAACTCTTAGGAATTTTAATCCTCCTGCCTAAAGAGACTCAGGAACAAGTTTTTCCAAGCCAAGTCATACCCCTCCCCACCTGCCCATTTTTCTGCTTCCAAAACCTCAGAATGAGAGTTTTCATTTAGTTTTGACTCAAAATATAATGGTGCTGAAATTTAGTTAGATAGTCCCTAAAAGAATAACAACCTTATTTATTAAAATGAATATTTTCATCAAACCCAACCCCCCAAACTCAAGCAGCAGCTTACAGGAATGAAACTATATTAAAATATACAAAGCACTCCATTATGTACTGCAGACCTATGAACTTCAATCCTAATTACTAAACCACGTTAGAAGAAACTAACTCAAACGAAATAATGAAAACATGAAAGACAAAAATATGTATTTTTAGAGATATCAGTGGCATTAATGTCAGAGACAAGATGAATACATCAATATGGCAGTGTCCAGATTTGCTAGGGTGGCAGCCCATCATTCTAAAGAATATATTTTACATCAAAACCACTAAATACAAGTTTTAAGCATGTGAGTACTCTCTTTTAATTCACATGGACTTGAAGTTGCCTAAATGTTTATATACAAGTAGGACTAAGAGTTACTTTTAAATATCCATTGTTTCTATCCAATATGTTAAGCTGAATAGATGTATGAGGTATGTATTTTGTGTAAGTATTTTGTGTTGAAGAACCTCTCAGAATATGGTGTTGCCATAAACACAAGTTACCTACAAAACCTCATAACAGCTGCAGTTATGTCACAAAGTTTACTCCAGAATCTGCTTTCTTCTGATTTTCTCTAACTTTCCTTCTCTGAACCTTCTGGCCATCTCTGTTTCTCAGTTCTTATTCCAGACTTGGAGAGGTAACCAGAAGATTAATATTAAGGATACAGGTTGTCAAGGGACAAATAAAAGGTGTGGAACTGTGCTAACTATTTCCCACATACAATAATATTAATTTTTTAAAGCACTCTTTACTTATGAATCAGGAATGGAATCCATACTAAGCATGTTTTAAATCAGGTTACTATGTTGTTTTAAAAAGCAGCTTTAAAGAAACAGCATATTATTCTAAGGAAAGGCCAATTACAAATAAAAGAGGACTTGGTTAGCAATGCACATATCTGGAACTAGGAAGGACTTTAGGGAGCACTGCACATACAAATTTATACTGGGATCCAGAGTGTTTATACAGACCTCATACAAATCGACAGAATCCAACCAAAAGCCTTTCTGTCAGTATAGAAAATTTTAATTCTGTCACTTGCCTTTACTTTTTAATGCAATGGTGATGACACATGATGGGTCCAAACCATGCTCCACAATCACAGAGTTTTAGCTCACACTGCTTTTACCTGTCAAGATCCTCAATTCAGCCTCACATGCAGCACTCAGGAAGGCAAAGTTTTCAATAAATCTGCCTTGGTTCCTACCCTGACACCCCTGTCATTATACTAGGTCACTCCCTAGCTGACATTTGACAAACAAGCAAACTAACACCATCATCCAGCAGCAAATGTTTCAGAAAAAGTATAAACTTCTCATTAAAAGATTGTTCTCCTTGCTCCCACATCTGCGAAAGAAGCTGGCATTTCTTCTGAACATATTGCCACTAAAATCTTTATTATTATGGGCTTCTAGAAAGTTAACAGCTAGAGGCTTGATCCTGCAAGCACAGCTGGGCATACAGTTTGGCAGCACAAACAAAGCCATTGTCTTTGTATGATCAGATCCCATCCAGCACAATAACATGGCAATTATACACACAGGTGAATCCATTCATTTGTAAGGCAGGAGATGGCATAAAGTATCTTCTAAAAGATTAGAAGCAAACATTCACAGCATTTTAATGCTGAAGAGCCACATCTGACAAATGTGTCTTCTCTAATCTGTTTTCATCTTTTAACAAGGAGTTCTTGTCATCTTACCAGAAGCACCAATTCAAAAAATCTGTTCACAAAACTGACCCACTACCTTACAAACAATAAAAAGCTCTAAAGCAGAGTCTCACAAATAAATCCAAAGAAAACAAAATATTAACAGACAGAACAAACTTACTACTTTGCAGACATTAAAATTCTAACCATGAGGCTTAATAACTTTATGCTACCTTCTTCTATAAGCTGTGATAGAAATATTGACTGTGACAAAGGAAAATAAATTTGCACATGAGGAAGATTTTGGAAAAGAACTGCTGATAAAAAGCAGCAAAAGGAGTACCTGAAAATGTGCACATATGCAAGTCACCTGATCCAGACACCATACGAAAAGAATTATCTTTTGAGTTTGCTGCACCACTAATATCTTTCAAAAGTCCTGGTATCTGGAGAGGCACTGCAGTAAGGAATGTCAGATTTTATTCTTTTCTTTTTTAAGATGAACGTCTGCCTTCTCCCTTAGGCTGTGGTCCTACTCAATGTTTCTAGAGGCACTGCAGCACACATGTAAGCAGTTTTATTGAAGTCAAGGAATCTTTACGCAGTCAAACCCATTCCCTGCCTTTGGGACATGGTCTTTAGAGAGCAAACCACTGGGATAGGTATCATCTTCCTTCTGTTCCATAACACTCAGGACAGCCATGCAGTGGATCTGTGCAGGGCAACTAACACATGAAATTCCCAAGCCCCTTCCTGCTGGGGGATAATGAAATTTAGCAGTAACAGTATGCGGCTAAGAACACAGGAACCTCAATTCTGCAAACACTTCCACATGTGATTAATCCTGAATGAACGCTACTTAATTGGATTCCAGATAATAGTGTCTGAAGAAATTCTTACAGAAATACAAATTTACACTGGCTCAGATGGAAACTATGACATCTGGGCTGAAAACCAACTAGCAACTAATTAGTTTAAGAAAAAGATGGCAAAAACATGCCACTACAGTAGGACCCAGTGCCTGGCATGAGATGCCTTGTTTAGGTGTATTCCTTGCCAGGATCTGCCTCCCTTAGCACTTTTTCCATGTTCTGGAAGAGGCATTTGGGACAGCAAGGTGGGAACCTTTGCAGATATTCAAAGACAGTCTCGTGCTCGTAGGTGTGTATGCAGAAATGTGCAGTCAGTTCCCTACACCCAGTGATTGTAAACCCAGTGACAACTGACTCAGCCCTGGGTCTGTGAGAAATACGAGCTGCACGTAAACCCAAATTCAGTCTGTAAAAGGAAAAGGCTAACACAGCTGGGAAAAAGGATTGGCAACATAAGAGAGAGAAAGCTGGACGCAGCAATACTACAGGAAGCCAATAGTGGACCACAAGTTCCATTTGAATAACCAGTGTGCTGCAAAGGTCATGGCACTCTGCAGCAATCCCATATACAAACACACGTCCTGCCAGAGCAGGCAGAGAGCCCCACTTGGTGCAACTGCACCCGGGAGAATGATCCAGGCCTTGTGCAGGACAGGGATGTACAGACTGGGAACATGCTAAATGAAGCTAAGGAAAAAATACACAGAGACTCAGGGCAGTGCACACACCAAAATCAGTGGGGCTGGTGGGATTGATTTACACACAGCGCTCAGCAACAAATTCTATCCCAAGGAAGGAAGGAGGCCATACATTGAGAGCTTTGCTTTTGCTATGGGGTGCAAAACACAGCCCCCTGTGTCTGCTGGCTTTGGAGCCCCTCAGCCATGGTGCCTGGCTGGTCTCTGCACAAGAAGCAGGAAAGAGAAAGGCAAAACTCAAGAGAAGGAAGGATACAAATCTCGTTTCGAGGTACAGTGCTCTGCTTTCTGGCATCACCTTGTGCTGCTTCATCAGGACAGACAACCCATGGCACACGTGGGGCCAAACACTGCTCCAGGGGTGCCTCCCTCCCTCCCTTGCTCCCACCCCACAGCTGCTGCAAGGGAAGATGCCCATAGTGCCATGGAAAAGGTGAACTCTAAGTGCCCTGCATCCAAACCTTCCCCAGAGGATTAAGTGGAAGATGAGCTGCAGGAACTTTCTCTGAGTTATCAAACAACAGGTTGGAGACTAGGGAAACAGTCAGGAACAGAGACCTGGATTCTTGTCTTTTTCATGTGAAGGAGATTCCAGATGAGGAAGATACATTGCCCTCCAAGAATTAAAAGAAGTGGTTGACAGCAACCCTTTATGGTGTGAATGCTGTAAAATAAAAAATTTGTGAAGCTGCAGAAAAGCTAGCAAAAAAGAGCTGCTTGATTCCAATGACTTTGTGTACAAAACACATCAGCATATCAAGGAAATAACAGCAACTCCAGAGTTGTTCTTTGCAACTATAGCATTTGCTCCTCTATCTGCACTTTCCTGCCTCTCCCACCTGGATTGCATCTCCAGATTGATGCAACACATCTCTTTAAGGTCACTCCCTGTGTTATTATTAAGTTTCAATATGTACTTATATTTAGTACATTTAGCAATCCAGTCTGATACGGGATTGATTCCCAGAAATGGTCTGCATTATTGTACAATTGTATCTTGAGCTCTCCCAGATTTAAAGTTTCTTCTACTCATTGCTTTTGGTGTAGTTTTACTCTCTGTATTTTAAGTGGCTTGATAGGTAGGTGCCTTCCAAGCCCAAGGAGGATGAAGTTCCTGACTTTAAAGGCTGACACACTGTTTCCTGCTTGACATCAGTGACATCACAGTGATATCTGCAAGATCCCTACAGCCTGGAATTTTTTCCTTCCTCCCTGGCCCTACTTACTCTGCTGCATGTAGGATGTTTTGTTAACTGATGGTCCTAAAGAAATTCTTTGGTGTATGATATTCCTTGCCCTGTTTTTCCTCTTTTATTATATGATGTCTTCTATTCAAGCAGCCAAACCAGAGCTGGCAAACGGCCTCTCTCTAGGATTTTTACACATTGCTGCAAGGCAAAATAAACAGTTGTTTCCAGTTTGCATTGTCGGGGCTACAGATGTATGTTAATTAACCTTTCAATCTGCTGATAGAAAGCTGAAAGAGATTTAAATGTACTTTTCTAAGGCAGAGACCAAAGTCTATAGACACCTGTCCTTTCTAATGCTGGGCTCTGTGTTGCCCAGAGCAGAGTACGTCATCTCCTCCCTTGATGTTGACTCTGAAGGCATTTTCAGATTTCAGCAGAGCTTTACAAAAGGCCAGGAGGCAGAGATAAAATCCTTCTGAAATTCAAGGACATTACGTGTCTTTTTGGAGAAGCACTGATGCCAAGGATAATATTTGGGTTGACCTGAGACCACTTGAAGGATGGGGAACTTCAGTCTGGGGCAATAGGAACTACATCATGGGAAGTTCATTATTTTGTTAAGATGCTTCAGTATTTCCTCAATTTCTTACCTCCCTTTTGTTTTCTAGAACAAAAAAGACCCAAACAAACAAACAAAATCCCAAAGTCAAGTCTCATATACCCTTCAGGCAAAAGTATTATCAAGCCTGTCATGTCAAACAGTCTGAGTACAAGAAAGGAAAACTGGAAATGAATCTGCAGTTTATATCAAATTTCAGTATCAGGTTTAGAACTGGCTGCTCCACAAATGAATGAAACAATCTCAGATGTGCAAAGCCAGTGCTGCAGAGACCTTCCCAAGAGGAGGAAGCAAGGCTCTGTTTCCTTCTTTAAGTTTTAAAAGCTTTACCTCATGATACTCTCTTGTTTGCCAAATATTTCTTGGAATCTTTCAAATAACTGTTCATTCTCATTGCTGCTATTGTGCTTCAGCCAAACTACTGCAGTTGATGCTGCCTCTGTTGGAGTCCTGAGCCAGCTGATGTCCTTCCCATGTGCTACACCTGTGCTTGAAGCATCTCACCTTTCCCAGGGGAGCCTGTGTAGATGCACAGGACAGGTGTGTCTGTACACACACCAACACATCCACAGGATGCAGGGATCAGAGATGGATGGCACAGGGGCAGCCTTGGAAAGTACCAAGGTACCTAAAGAAACAGCAAAGTACTGATGTTCTGCTAACTCCTAACACCTTTAAAAAGCCATCTCCACAACCTCTTCCTGCCTGCTCCACACTGACTACTTCCCAGTGTTTGTTGCTATATTTATCACTCAAATTACAGTATTACTGAGAGGCCTCAGGCAGGCTCCTTCTCCCTTATGTCTCTCAAGTACACAGTGGAAAGGTTTTTACAGCTCAGGCACCACCATTTGAACAGTTTAAATGTCCAACCTTTCCTCATCATTATCACTTCTCCAGCTTTATCAGGAAGTCCTCTCATCTATCCTCAAATGACAATTGTATGTACTTACTGTCAGCAATCACTTGCTTACAAGATTTTTATTATCCTAAGTGTAGGAAGACTTGTTAATGTGTTATTATGACAGGAAAATCAGGAAATGAAGAGCTAAGCCTGAAACATCTGTCTTCATTTTGTTGTGTACAAAATGTTCATTCCAGTTGTGGGGTCCCAAAAGGTTCTTTACCCAATTAAATAAAGATATCTGTAAATTAATGAGGGGAAACTAATATTTCTCCTGTCTTTCTTGTAGCAGCAACATACAGATTGACTTGATAGGCTACAGATTTCATTGGAATGGATGGTATTCTTTCATCCAAAATATATATCCATGATTTCCATGAGATCAGTTGATGAAAATTATTCAGTGTCCTCAAAGTAACAAGGAAAAGTATCTCACAGAAAGTCTGTAGAGTATGGGTATGAAAAAACTCCAGTTGCCTATTGCCTCAACAATTATTCTGTGTTAGCTTCATTTGGACTTAAAATTCTGACACTGCAGGAGAAAATGTATTCATGTATTGTCATTTACACAAAAAGATCAGACTTGCACATTTGGGGCTAATTATTTAAACTAATTAAAGAGGAAAAAAAGACCAATAGACAGATTTAAAGAACTGAATTTTAAAGATGTTTCCCCATATACCCCTGCCATGCTAACAACAAACATGGAACATATTGGCCCCAACATGATTCATCTGTCAAACAAGAGCAAAGGCTTTACTGTAAGGTATGGTTCAACTTCATGTATAAAAATTATGACATTTTATGCTACAATCCTCAGATGAAATTGTTTTTAATTCACACTTAAAACTGAATGCAGGAGACCAGAGAAAGACCACCAGCTGCTGAAGTTCCCTACTTTCCAAACACTAGAAGAATTTATACTTTCCTTGTTATTTTTGTTTTTGGAAATGAAGAAATCAGTGGTCGATGAACTGATTAAGTCACTGAAAATGCATTCACCCCTACTCTAGGATATGACAAGGTATGTGCAAATAAGTTCAAATGCTGTCTGAGCAACATGTGTCAATGTGGTGCAGAAGAACTAGAAACTAAAAACTATTCCATAAAGGACTCACCGCCTTTATGGAATATGCTCTCCTCCTATGAACCACAGCAGAACTCATGGAAGTGCTGCCTGAAAAAGCCACGACCTCACCATCAGTTCCTGGGGTAAGACAGACCTCAGTGATCAGCAAATCATGTCTCATCTCAGAAAGGAACAAACAGAGACCTGCCAGGAAAAATTGCTTGCAGATCTCCAAGGACTCATGTATGAGTGAGGTACATAATTAAAGAGGGAGAGAGACTGAAGAAGGTCTGAGTTGGTAAAGGAGAAGTCCCAGGGGACTCATATTTAGTAACATGGTAAAACTGAGGTCATAAACCAAAGCAACCAAAAGGAGGAAAGGAGAAAAGCACATGGTGAAGGACTGGACAGATCCCAAATGGCCAAGGAGAAAAGCTCAAAAGACTGCAGACAGTTTTGGCAGAAAAACACAGAGAAAGATCTGTTGTCTATTTCGATGGACCCTTTGAAGTTCTCTGGATCTAATCTGATTTTTGTCTGTCATTCTTTGCCAAAAAAGATAAACCCTGCCAGGGAAAAACCCACCTTCCCTTATTCTTATATTAATACAAAAACAAACGGTCTGTTTCAAATATCAAACACTTAAAATGCAGAACCTTTCTTTTGTGATGTGTTTAAGAGTTGAATATTTGCAAGCTGTCATACTTGCCATTGTAACAGACCAAAGTTGTTTCTGTACCTTGCACTTTATCAAATTATGTCAGAACATGGGCCTTGGTCCTACACCTACAGCTGCACCACAATCAACCCACTAGCTCCATCCATACTGAACTGGATGACAGAGGCTCATTTACTAAAATGCATGCATAGGGGTGTCCAAAATATATTTTAAATTTTTTTTTACTGATACTGAACGTCTTCTGTCACCTTGTAGCAGTAATTTCTTTTAATAGTGTTTAACATTATATTTCACTATGATACCTAATAGAGTTATGAGCCTTTCTAGGCTGTCATCTAACACAGTCTTCAAGCATAACCTTACATTTAAACCTTTCCCTTGAATTATTTTAGTTGATACTTTCAGGTGCCTTACTCTCATGCCTTTTTGGAGGAGGGACATAGTCAACAATACTAAAAATACACACTCAGCTAAAAACTATCACTACATTATGATGCTCACCCTGCCACTGACACTAGTTCCCATTAAAATGACAGCATTTACTATGTATTAGTCTAAGCAATATACTGAAAATTTCACATCCATTTGCAGCTCTAATAGATTGAAGTGCCCCAAATCCCATTCAGCCATTGCTATTGGCAGGTGCATTTTAATAGTGACATTCATAGGATAATTTTTAGCTAACTAGCAAATTTGGAGTTAAAGTATGTGTTAATTCAAAGTAGCAATAAAGGATCTGGACAAGACAAACAGGAGTCCAGGAAATAGGAAATTTGCCCTGACAAGATAGTAAATACACCTTCATAACTGTGTGACACCAACACTTTAAAGGCTGTGTTCTCCTCCCAGCACAACGTGTTCTAAACAGCTTTAAAAATCCATGTGTTTTACACTAAAATACATTGCCTTACCTGCTTGGATTTCTTGTATTACCCAAAAAAACCTTTGCCATCACTACACAAACTCCTGGTGCTTATCCAAATACAGTTCTTGTTTCCGAAGTTGCACAGTCCTAGACTTCTGTTCAATAATGGCATCAGCCATTTATTTGGGCATGTTCTTATTTTATTGAGGTCATTCCAGACTTTTTCTCTGCTCTCTACAGTTGCATTAACAGCTTCCTTCCTATTTTTAAATCAGCAGCTAATTTCAGCAACTAAGTGCCTATTGTTTCTTCAGGGTCACTCATAAAACAAACACCATTATTGATCTTTCTGAATCTACCACTAGTTTTCCCCTTTTATCTCATCTCAGTGACTATTCAAGGGGCAATTTCTCACTAAACCAGGACATTTCTCCTAGATAAACTAGGGTATCTGAAGAAAGAGATTTTTCTGTGTGTGCTAATACAGCTCCTATCACAGCAGTATCAAAGAAACTCATAAACGTTAGTGATTTTGTCTCCACAACACCTTTTTAAAGGGAAAAGTGTTGTTAACTGTCTTTTACAAACAAGGAAATAAGACACAGGGGGATTTAGTGCTTCAAAGGCAAAGACCAATCATGAAATGTACAATGAGTGAAATTCTTAGTTTCAACATTTTAACCACAATTGTATCATCCCTCTCTTTTTGCGTGCTCTCTGGATACACAGTTGCTTATTTGTTGGATTACATCAACTGATGACCTGGCCAGTTAGTATTTATTCTGCATTTTTGACCAGCATCTGAAGACAACAGCCATCATGAACATAAAAACCATGTTAAACCAAACTGTATTTCCTCTACCATTATTATTAAACTTCAATACAATTCTAAACCTATTTGTTGTCTTCCAGTCAAGCTAAAGGAAATTTTGGCTTTGCACAAGAAACTGTGATACCAAAATGCAAAGCAACCCTTCCAGGTAATAAGACCTAAGTGATCTCTTTCAGCCATCAGGTATGTTGCCATTATTGTTTTGGCCAAGTGTGGTAAATTCCATCCTTCTCAAATGAATTCTAGACCAACCCACAAAGAAACGTTAAACTGCAGTTTGGCTGCTAAAGCATTCCATCAGTTATAAAACACAATTTTTCAATGGTGCCCTGGTGTTTCATCACTATTTAGCCCCTTTTTGCATGTTTTTTCTCTCTTTACTCACAGGGATGGAAGTTGGGTTTGTCATGTTTGTTCTTACTGATCACTGGATCAACATAGCTCCAAAGAGAGGGGGTGGGAAGCAAATGTTGTAGGACTTGAGAGTGCTCCCTGTGCTGGGTTTGTCTGTGCTGCTGTGGCACGTGGAGCTGGCTGAGCCCACAAGCACTGTCTCTGTGAGAGACAGGAGTCACTGAGCTGGGGGCAGATCTGCACTCCAGCTGCTGGAGCCTCTGGGATCGGAGCTAGCTCCTCAGCGTGACACTACCCATGTGCACAAAAATATACAGCTGATTCTGAGCCAGGTCAGCTCTGTCTGTGTGTTTCATTAAAGGGCAGGCAGATCACTTCTGTCCTGCTCTAACACTTCGCAGGTTTATTAAACACAGTTTAAGAAGTTTGTCCCTAGACAGGAAATTCGTGCCAAAGGTCTCAGAGATGCCAAACACCACTTGGTAGGGATAATAACACTACCATTTAAATGTATTGTTACTTGTGTTATTAAGCTACTATGTTAGCATGAAATATAGAAGTTTTTATGAGAATACAAAGATCAAACAGGCTAATTGCATAATGAACAGAGAAGTAGCTAGCAACCACTCAAGGATCTGGAAACAAGTGAATCCCCTAGATAAATGACATTCAGTTAATCAGAGTATCTGAGTTGCATTCTCAACTCAAATATTTATTTTCTCCTTATTTGTATGCAATAATGTTTTCTGGGAAACAAAATAAAGACTAATGTCCTCACTAGGCTTTTTCTTCACTGAAGAAAACGTGCATCAGGCAAAACTTGGCAACCAAGATGAAGAAAAGTCCTAGCAAAGATGGCATGGACTGTAATTTTAACAAGGTTCAGGCAGACACCAGCCTGATCTACCATGAAGTTGTATATAATGGCATCACAAGTTACAGGAGCACATTCTGTGCCTCTTGACACTGTGCTGAACTAATACCCAGTACTAATGCTCCCCTCTCCTGACAGCTCTATTCCTACCTGATGGTAGACTCTGGGCTCTCTATAGGTTCTGCCTCTACTAGATAAGTCATGTTAAAACTAGAGACTGTTTTGCCTTTACTTGAACTTTACGTCCTGTTAGTCTGCACAAAGGAAGTGAGTTATGTGAACAGCACACCTATTTTTTCCTAGTCAAGATGTACTTTGCTGTACAAAGTTACATTTTATTATTATTGCCATTCAGGTGCCTATTTAGTAACCCAGTCAAAAGCTATGACCAGCTGCATAGCATATAATGATTTTTTGAAAGGAAAGAAAATGCCATTAAAACAAAAGGCCCTGTTCTGCTTCTGAGTAAACAAATGGGAACTTTACAAAGGCTCAAAAAGGAAAGGGATTAACATGCTTCAATGTGGTAATGGTCTCAACTGTTCACATTAAAATTTTCACAGTAAATTAAACCATGACAGAGGTAGGAAAGAAGTCAGTTTTCAGTGGCTCATGCTGTTCTGCTGACATAAATTGCCATTTTTTAGGTAGTATATCCACCAACCTGTATAATGATAGAATTATAAAACCACAACCCGTTGTTGATTATGTTCGGCCTTTTGCATGCTAATTTTAGCCTGCTCTGCCAAAATAATTGCATGCACCACCTCATTACCAGGCTTCTGGATATTTAGAACTCTGTCACTGTGCTTTTTTCACCAACCTTTGCTCAAGCCTGCTGTGCTGGCCTTCCCTCCTTGTACAGTGTCTGCTGTTCAACACCACTTCTGCTTCCTCAGTTCTGCTCAGGACACCTTTCCAGCACTTAGATCCATGCTTTTCCAGGGCTTTCTTGCCAAGGGTAATGCTAAATGTTGGTCCATCTCTACCTGGCTCATCTATGTTTCCCTGCAGGTTGCATACAACTCTTCTCTACCTTCATGCAGTCTATAAAGAACAGCAACTTTCCTTGACTAGCGAATGATGGCATGAAGCACAACCCAAGCATCCCAGCAAGGCTGGGGAAGACAAGTAAATACAGACTCACTGGTTGATGCCTGCCAAGAGTTCCCACAACACGTGTTACTTAGTGAGTTTACACAACAGTGACCAAACAGGAGGGAAGGGACAGGCCAAGTAAGTGTGCCAGTACCAGACCCCCCAGGGGAAGCTCTGCCCTGCGTTTTTGTGGCAGCACCAGAAATGGATGTTCAAGTACAATCTGCGCTTATCGGACCACCAAATGACCGCGATGCTTTCGCACCTCAGTTGTATCACAGCAGTGTAAAACAAAAAATGACAAAGGCCTGTGAAAGAAAGTCAACCCAGTAAAGGACAAGGTGCAGCGGGAGATGCCACTCGCAAAAAGCCTGGGTGCAGCGGGGTGGCACCTGGGCTGGGGGCTGCCAGAGCCAGACCTGCTTCACCTCACCCAACCTCTGCGCCTCACCGAGCCCCCCGGGGACACTCTCAGCCTGAGCCCGGGCCTCGGCCCCTCCAGCCCCGTCCCTGCCCCGGGCCGTGCCCCTTCCCCGCAGGTCCCCGGGCCCGGTTCGCAGCGCTGTCCCGCCCGGTCCCTGGGCCGCTGTAGCCCGGAGGCGGCGGCTGCCCTGCCCTGCCCTGCCCTGGTCTGCCCCGGGCCGGGGGGCGCGGCGGGGCCCCTCTGTCTCCCGGGGGAGCCGGGGGCCGGGGCGAGGGAGGGCGCATAATAAACAGCATCGTTGTCATGCAGGCAGGGCTGCCGGCTCCCCAAGCCTCCTCCCCGCGATAACAACCCAGGTACAGCCCGCGCTCGCCCCCCTCCCTCCCCCTTCCTCCTCCTCCTCCTCCTCCTCCTCCTCCTCCTCCTCCCGGGGGGCCGGGGAGAAATCTACAGATCAAAGAAAAGATGCACAATAATAGCGGGGTGGGCGCGCACCGCGGCCCCCCGTCCGGCGGGGCCGGAGCTGGGGCCTCCGGCGGCTCCTGGCCGCGGCCCGGCCGCTGTCCGCCCGGCCGCGGGGCGAGGGGGGCGGCGGTGCGGGGCCGGGCGCCCCCGCCGCGGTACTCACCCGGGCCGGCCAGTGCGGGTACCCCTTCATTTTGGCGAACACCAGGTCTCCAGCCTTGTATTCTCGGGGCCGCGGACGAGCCATCGGGAGCCGCCGCGGGAGCCGCCGTGTGTCCCCCCGCCCTCCCGCACCCCCGCCCCGCGCACGCCGCCCCGGGGGCAGCCGGGCGAGCCCCCGCGGGGTGCGATGCGCCGGGGCACGGGGCGCAGCCGGGAGCGGGGCCGGGCCGCGGGCGATCCCCGATCTCTCCGGCGGCGGCGGCGGCGGCGGCAGGAGGAGATGGGGTGTGTGTGAGTGTGAGTGTGTGTGCGTGTGTCTGTGTGTGTGAGTGTGTACGCGGGGGAGGGGGAGGCCTTGGACACAACCCCAGCAGCCCCCGGTACCAGGGAGCGGGCTGGCCGGGCGGGGGCGGCCGGGGAGCCCTCGCCCCGCGGCGGCGGCGGGCGCGGCGCTGCCCGCGGCCCCCCCGTGCGCGCTGGGCTACGCCGCCCGCGCCGCCCGCTCCATCCCCGCCGCAGCCGCCGCGGCCCCGGGAATATGGAGCCGTCTCCGACGAATTACTCCTCGGGCAGCGACCGAAAACAGGATCTTCTTATCCCCCCCACCACCCCGCCCGCGCCTCCCCCCGCGCTTTCCCTTCCTGTTATTTTCTAGGTACACAGATCGGTTTCTATGAAAATAGGAGAGCAGAGAGCGCTCCAGTCCCGCCCGGCCCTCCCTTGCCGCTGAAGCATGACATGGTTCTTTATGCGCGCCCGACATGGAGGCTGGGCGGCGAGGAGAAGCCGGCCGGGTTGGCAGCAGGGCGCCCGCTTCCCCGGCCGAAGGCGCCCGGCCCTCGGGCCTGGTAGTGCCCTGGAACCCCGGCATGAGGCCCAGGCCCGGCACGGCCCGGCACGGCCCGGCACGGCCCGGCACGGCCCGGCTCCTCCGGCTGCCCGCAGAGCCCTCCTCAGCCCTCTCCATGCCAAGCAGCCTGAGCAGACCCTAGACAAGAGCCTGGCTCCTAAGGACAAAGCTGTCCCAGTTTCTGTACCCAGCCTCTTCTCCACCGCCAGACCCTGCACCTGCCTTCTCAGCTAAAAACTGAAACCCACAGCCACCAAGCCATGGACCTCGGAGCTGCACAACGAGGGCTTCCCCTCACAGAGGGTTTGGGATCTGGCGCCTGCCAGCTAATGCCAGGTTTTCCCCGTGGAAGGGAAGCACTGGTAACTCACAAATCCCAGATACTGCTGCTTTTTACCATAATGTTACCAGTTCAGTTGTAATGTTCAAACATAAATTATTATTGACATTTATTATACTCAAGTATTATCTAGTGGAGCAAAACTAGAAAGGCACATGCAAGGTGGGTGACAAGCAGCAAAGTTTAGAAAAGGTTTTTCCGCAGGTCTGTCTGAAACTCTAGCAATAGGTTCCCCAGCCATTCCCACACTGAAGATGGCAGCTGTCCTCTTTGGGTTTAGGGAGACAGCTCTGGCTGGTACTCCTTTGACTCGCAAGGAAAGCACGAGGGCATAGGCAGTTCCTGCTGATGGAGAAGGAAATAGATGGCTGAAGACTGTAGGGTCATGTCTAGGGGAGGGAGCAGATGGACCACAGAGAGCACTTCCAATCTGCAAGGGCTGGTAACAGCAGAAAAAGAAGACAAATAAATGTTTCTTCTAGCACCTGTTCCAGGGCTGGCACAGGACCAAGAAAACTTGCTGTTTATGGTGCCCCCAGATGTGGCTCTGGAGCCCAAATGCTGCTACTGCTAGTATGTAAGTCAGGAAAGTTTTCACTCTGGGTCATAAAAAAGGATAAGCACTTCCCTGCTGGTGGGAGCATTGCTGTAAAATCATTAGCTCAGGTATCAGTAGCAGACTAATAATGGAAAAAGAATTCCAAAAAGCTGGCTAAACATTTAGATGATTAGCCTGCACTGTGCTCAGTACCTGTTCCTGAAGAACTGATCAGTGACAGGGTTGCCAGTGCAGCCACCTGCAGTATATACATCTGGCCAAACAACTCACTTTCACTTTCACATCAAATAGGATTTTGTATCCTTTTAAACTGATACCTAATTTCAATTTAAATTCCCTTCAGAAAAACGTAATATAAAATCTCTGAGTATAGGAGATCGGGACTCTGATCTGAGTCTGTCCAGAATAATCCTATGTGCTGTCTTACCTCCGATTCCTCTATTACTTCCCCAAACCAGCCCTGCCCCCAGAATACTTACTAGAGGTGGAGCTGCCTTTTTCCCTCCAATGCACTGTTTGCTTTTCATCTCAGATATGAGGTATGAGATATCTCATAGCTCTTTCTAGTAACTTACTTAGTGACCTTATATCAGAAAGGAGCAGGATGTGTGCCAATTTATTGCAAAAGGAAACTCTGCACTTTATATACACACACCCAAACAACAATGTATTGCTAATGTCAAAACAGCAACATTGGAAGTGACTAGATACAGAATTGAAACATCTCATTGTAATGTGTACAACGTTTATTTCCTTTTGTCCCAACATTGGTGTCTGTAGAGAATGCAGTGAATGAATAATGTTTCTAGTCTGCAGTGAAGATAATCATATACTGGAGCTCCCAAGAAAACTCATCCCACGGACATGCAAGGATGCAGCTCTCTTTTCCTCTTGTGTACAGACTGCAAACGATAAATGAGTTGCTAAGGTAAGAACTCTGTTCAGGTTTGGCCAGCTGAAAACTCTTAAACACTCTGCACATAGTTCCTCCATCAAGCTGTGGTTAGGATGCTGAGAAAAGAAGGAGAAAAAAAAGCAAATTTCCTTGCTGACAAATGAAAAACCAAATCAAACATTCCACACATTAGCAGCACAGAGAAGCACCTTGGCACAAAACGCAAAGGAATTTGGTAGTGTGCATAACCCTCTCAGCCACTCATCACAGCATACAAAGCATGAGATCTCCTGCTAGGTCACCTGTATTCTGTTCCTTTCTCTTCTCTTACAAAGGCCAGTTCATCTAGTCCTTCTACACAGAAGTGGAAAAGAGGAGTGAAGAGAGTTTCTTCCAAACACTTCAAGAGTAGTTTCAGATCATATCAGTGAGTGGAGGGGTGCAGAGGCTTGCTAATGCATGCACTGCATGTACATAGGCCAGGTCCTAAGTCTGCAGAAGCCAAGAGCTGTCTGCTTTGGGCACAAACATCAGCAGGTTACAGATGCAGTAACAGCCATGTCCTTACAGAACAAGGGAGACCTGCATGGGATGGGTCTCTCCTTCCCCCTGAACTCCCCAGAATGATAATACCAAGTTGTGTCTCACTTTTCCCCCTGCCAGAGAGGTGTTCTATTTCCAGAGCAGGGCAGTATACACAAGTATGAGCAGGGGAGATGGTAATGACAGAGACCCAGCAGGACCGTGAGGGAGGTGGCAGGGTCAGGAGTGTGGTCAGTAGTGAAACCCTGAGTCACCCAGCACAGATGGAGTCTGAGGTAACTGCTTTGAAGTCATTACCGCATGACTGAACTTTGCTTTCCTGAT
The DNA here is from genome assembly GCA_024500445.1 of Entomyzon cyanotis. Taxonomy (NCBI): domain Eukaryota; kingdom Metazoa; phylum Chordata; class Aves; order Passeriformes; family Meliphagidae; genus Entomyzon; species Entomyzon cyanotis. The sequence goes on from JAKEPQ010001010.1 coordinate 11,022,058, forward strand.
AATTTCCAGGAAACAGTGTTCTTAAGCCATTGAGAAGGTTTCAGCTAGTTCTGGTAATTTCTCCCCAATTCATAAGAGGAAAAAATAGCTACACATTCCTGGTTGAATACTTTCATAGTGAAAGGATTTCATTGATTTGAAAGTGTAGATGAATCTTTAAGAAGAGAGCATGTGTACATAAAAGGCCTAATTCAAAAGAACCTTCCAAAGTCATGAATAAATTTTTAAACATACCTAAGTTTTGCATTAAATACTCCATGATCACAGTTTTGCACACACCTATTTGCATGCAGTCTGCTGCATGAATCCTATTCATACTGCTATCTTGCACTTGCCATTTTGTGAGAAGCCTATATTGTGTCTGTTGAAGCCACATGGATTTTTACATTTGCCTCTAACATTCTGTCCCTGGCCATCTTACAATTCTTGCTTTCCCTGCTGAAATCTCTTTTGAGATCAGACTGCAAATGCTCTGCAGTATGGTCACCTGTACAATCAACTTTACCGTTAGATACCAAAAGAAAAGTATTTTTACTTACATATCTATGGCTGATGTAATTTTCTTCCCTTCTGCATTTCCTGTATGTAAAAATGTGTCAGTGATGATTACCATGATTAGTATTTTGCCTATCACCACAGTAGGCTAGTGCTTCTCTGTTAAATATTTTAATAGGAAATTGTTCTGAATCACAACTGAGCCATTCCCCTGTGCAAGACATGTCTGAGAGCACTGTCTGAAATCACAGAACTACTTCATGTCAAGCAGAAAGAGGCCATGATGGTTTATGTCCACCCCAACATGCATAGAAAGGCACTTACCATGCCCATTAGGATATTCTTAATTACTGGAGATAAGAAGCTCACCAGGGGATCTCAAGCTTTCTCTTTAATAAGCTTAGAAGGGAGAAGGGTGTGTATCATGGCTGTAGCAAGTTATCTATACTCAGTTTCATGAATCTTCTTATACACTCCTAATCATATTAAATTAGACAATCTTTAAGGTGATTGCTTTACATGTTGCAGAGGTGTGAACACATATCCTTGAGGCAGAAGAGATAGAAGCACTTCAGTTAAAATTAACTTTCTCTCTGGTTTCCACTATAAGCTGGAAAGGTTTGTATGGGATGGAAATGTTATTAGCAAGTATGCATTGCTGCCATTCCTTGCTCTCTACAGGCATTTCAGCTAAAGCTACAGCAGGGAAAAGATGCTCACAGTCAGCGCTGCTTACCAAGTTCCAATTCAAACCTCTGTTTTTAGTTGCTTGCTTAGCTTTCATAATTTAACCATTAGAACTGAAATTTTCAACGATGGATCAAAACTCTTCTGACAATGCCAGTAAAAGAAATAATTGTAAAATTACCAAATTTCTAGGTACTATGTAAATGTAGCTGAGTTGAAAGAGTCTGAAAAGCATTTGTACACACTCAACAGGGATTAATAAACAAGCCTCATGTTCTGTCTGGACTAAACATGCTCTAGGCTAAAGTGAATGCGATTCAGCTTATGACTGGAGATGACTGTGGAAGCAAAGCTCATGAGAGGAAAAAATGGCTGTCTCCCTGTGAGAGAACTGGGGAAAGCTGGAGGGGAAGCAGGAGCTACATCCTGGAAAGGATGTGAGAAAAGCAGAAAGGGATTAAGAAAATGAGGTAAAAGCAGACATGTGTATAAGAAGACAAAAATTTCAGAGTATCTTAGTATAAATCAAGAGAACATGCACATTATCTAACAAAATTCTGTAGCCCAGTACATCTCATTCTCTGCTGGCAAGCTGTCCATACAAAGACTAATGGTCTGCCACTGTGCTACCAGTGAGTTCATCAGCCTATGTGGAAATCCACACTGCATTCACAGGTATCAGACTCTATGACCTACCAGTCTCTAAGTGGTAACCAGCCTGTGATTATCTACAGAGGAAAAAACCCCAAATCACGAGATTATTAAAGATTGTATCACAAACCTTTCCAGCAACCTGAATATTTCCCAACATTTAACTAACTGACTTTGCAACTTCACTGTTTGAATTTTCTCTTGTGGCATGTGAGATGTTTTAGCAGCCATTTATTGAGAAACACTCATCAAAATCTAGTACTTCCATAAACATTACACATGATATGGAGATTATCTTGATGGACAGAAGTTGCACAATTTACTTTGCTGTTCCCATAACTTTTAAGTCTTTGTTATAGATGTCATTCATTACAATGAAACTAGTGACTCACCTTTCTATTTGATACTCTAATCTATAAAATGCTTCTTCAAATGGCCAGGTGGGAAACTACACCTCTAAAGCTTTAAAGACACAATTTCTAAGAAAGAAAACCTACAACAGATATTTCTCCTCTGGAGAAGTATTTTAGACATGTCATCTAAAGTCTCAGAGATTTATTGGGTGAGAAGTGTGTTGAGAGTTGACAAGAACAATAAATTTAGTGCCAGATTCATGACACTTACCCCATCATAGTTTCCCCTCATAAATATTGGAGAAAAGGATTTCTCTCACATGCCCTCTGGTACATTAATCAAAACGCCTTTGAAATGTGACTTAATGAATAATTACATCCCAACATGGACAACAGAACATATTTATTTAAGGAGACTTGTAACTTCACTTTTGTATCTCCTGAATAACAGTGTCAGAAGCCAGGAAACAAAGAAATAATGCAGCTAGCATGCAATTTCTGGTGATTGCTGCTGCTTCGTACCATAAAACCCCTCTCAAGAGCAGCCGTTTGATGATGGGATGTACCTATTGCTCAAGAATTCACACTTCCAGAACCCAAGCCCTGAATCTCATCTGTTGTACTGCAATCTAATGTGTGTTATCACAGGGAAAAAACTTAATAATTCTGTCAGGAGTTTCTTCCATGATAGATTGGCATCAACAAGAGTTTAATAGAATGCAAACTAAATGACAAGAATGTCATCCCAACTCTGTTGAAATCAGTAGAAAATCTCAGAGTAGAAATCTCAGCATGTCACCTCTGAAACTTTCTTCAGCTCATCCCTCTCTATTCCAGGGGCAACATCATCAAACCCTCAGTGACTCAAATCAATATACTGTGTATTATGCTCATCTCCCTCCAAATCTTTTACCTAGGCCACATCCAAATCTTACTATCTTCCTTTTTCCATGACCATTTTTCATGTCTGTGAAGGCACTTTTCTCCAGATATGACCTCTATAGATCTTTCTTGACCTCTCCCATCCACATGCCCTCTTTCTCCAGTTCATGCAGTTTCTTCCAGTTCAGTGCCTTTGAGGATATGCCATTCTTTAAAAGCACTTTGCTTTGCTCAAGTCACTTGGAAACATCCTCTTCTTGTTATACCTGTGTTTTACACCTTGACTTCACAGGATTGAGTGTCCTGCTGCTTCTTTGTTGTGGGTTAACTCCAGTAGGCAACCAAGTCCCACACATTCCTGTGTTGTCAGCATCACCTTAGTCACAAATCCAAAACACATCACCGTAGGAGCTACTATAAAGAAAATTAACTTATCCCAGCCAAAACCAGAACTTTTTTCTCACCTTCCCACCCCCATCCTGCCCAGACTTATTACATCATCCCCCTGGCTCCTGGATGATGAGTGCTCAAAGGGACTTGGGGGTAAGGACTGAGATACTACTGGGTTTGAAGCACAGAGGGGAGTCCTCAGGCTGTGTGGTTATGGTGATGCTGAGGGTGATGACCATGTAGGATGAAAAGGGCATGAAGAAGTGCCTGGAGAAGTGGATATGGATGATATACCTGATGGGTTGCAGGGGAAGTAAGCCATGGCTGATCAGGCAGCAAACAGGGCAAGTTATTGCCTCTCCTTCCATCATTCCCAACAAACAAGGACTCAGCTCTCTGGGCAGCCATTCCTTTCCTCTCCAGAGCATGACAGGAAGCTGGGATGGAGGGACTGAAGTGGCTGAATCCATCACCACCACACTTGGTTTGACGTGCTGTGGCTTAAACCTCCTGATGTACTCGGAAAGATCAGCACACCACCCGGCACAATGCAAGAACTAGCTCCAGCTGTCTCCCAAGAGAACTTCTTAAAAGCACATTTCTTCACACATTCCACATACCCTCTACCTCCAGATCATGTTTCTTACGATGGCCTGCAAGTCTGCCCCTTCCTACTTAACATCTTGTCATGTGGCAGCCACATGTTGATTGTTTCTCCATTAACCAAACCTAATATCCTGCTCACCTATTTGTCTCTCAGAGATCTGCAGCCTGTACTTCTGCTCATGACATGTCCTTCTAAGAATTGTAACCTCATTTCTTTTGAATTCCTTTCTCAAAACTCCATCCCTCCCAGAAAACCCAGGATGGCTGATGAGGTCTGCCACACATCTAATAGGTGAGAGTTAGCCTAGGAGCCTGGAATTAAAGTGGTATAGAGGTTGAAAAGAAAAGGTCATGAGTAGGATGTGGAGAAGAAAATGAAGATATCATGTTTAATAACAATTAAGATTAAAATGTATAATTAATATTACCTTGCCTAGTGTTTCAGTGATCCCTTTGTTGTATAATGTATCTTTCCCCACAGTCTGACTTTTTCTCCACACTGCCCTCTTCAAAGAAGGCATGGTTTTCTTCTTCTGAGTTCACAAAGTTATATATTTATAAATAATAAATATTACAATAAAAAACCAGGGCTACTGTGCTTGCTAGCAAACAGCCAATATGCTCTAGGTGTCTTAGAAGTCAGAGGTCTGTTTCTGCTACTGTTTGTGCCACTTTCTCCACTTTGATGCAATGAAGTTGCTCCTGATTTGTATCACTGAAAAACTGAGTTGCTAAAATGTAAAATCACAATAAGATAAAAAGACAATATAAATATTACAAAATAATACACATCCTAGCAGAGATTTGTAGAGACATCATTATAAGCCAGGAAACATATATATTTCTAGAGAAGTGACAGCATTACTATATAATTAGTACCTAGAGGCTTCATACGGAAATAGCCTGTTTCTGTCCACTTATTTTCTTCTTTAGCTGCCACTTATGTGTGAGTGGATGCTATTTTACTGAACATCAACCCCACTCCAAACCTCCCCACTGCAGTTCAGAGAACTACAACGTTGCAGAAGAAAAATGTTTTCAGGAGAAAAATTATAACCTATCTTCACTGAGTAGTAGCAGCAAAGGGCTTAGTATATTGCTGGAAGACAAACATAAAATATTTAGGCTGGTTAGTATTAAGAAAGTCAAAGAGAATATTATGAGATGAAGCAGCCAAACAGAATTGGCAATGATTGCCTTATAATGGAGAGGTATTAATAGACTGCTACTCCCACTGGACATGATACTCCTGTCTTACTTAGGCAAACCTCCCACTAAAACTTTCAAAGGGCATAATGCCAGTCTAGAGCTGAACAGGAACTTTGGGACCAAAAGTGATATTCAATCTTCTGTCCATTCATGTAATACTTCTGTTAACTGCTTGTACTGCATCATGCCTCAACAGCTTCATGGGGCCTGGCAGCTGGAGGGCCTGGCAGTTTGCTCTACTGGGCAGATGCTGGCCCTCTGAAAATAAAAGTCAGTGTTTGCTGCCATGCAGGCCATGGTGCCTAAAAAGGAGAAATAGTTTGAACATTCACAGCTGCTTTTTGTCATCCAGTGACCAACAGTGAACTTCTGGAGCATGGCTAGCAGATGATCAGTAGAAAGGCAAGAATTAGTACAATTGATTAGGCACCCCAGACCTTTAGTTAAATTGTGCTGTCTCACAAGCCTCAGTTGAGCAGAGCTCTGGACCTACATGTTATTTTGGACCTGCCAACAGGAAGAGATCTATTTTTCCATTCTTCTGTGTGAAGGACAAATCTCAGGCAGAAATAGTATGAACCTGAAATGAGCTGCAGTTTGCTTTCCCATGCAGTGTCCTCTGCTCATTCCCAGTCTTTCAGGACAGTTTTTACCTTACAGTGGTAGCTTAGGGAACTCATAGGATGTAGACTTCAGCATCCAGTACAGAAGGATTGAAACCAATATACACTATTTACATGGATGTCAGTAATGTTCACCTAACATAAAATTAACATTGTTAACAGGAGATAAGAAGAATCAAGATTCAAGGCAGTAATATAAACTATTCTGTTCTATAACCACAAGCCGTAAGTTGTTTTACATCTAGTACTGGCCATTATATAAACTTAGTGCAATTTGTTTGTCCGTTTGTTTCAGCAATGGGACTTTAAATGAACAGGCAAAAGATGGGTCTATTTTGTATTCATTTCCCCAAGTTAATAAAGTGTCGAATTAAAGCAAGGAATTAATTTCTCAGCAAACATGTAGTTTACAATAATTGTAGTTGTAACAAAGGTCAATAGACCGTATGGCCCTGCCTTGGTGCAATTTTGCTGACAGCAATACAAGAAATGATTTGGCTACTGTGTATGTGGTGTACCCAGCTCTCTGCTGCACAAGGCAATGAAAGGAAGCACACTCACGCAAGCCTGCTTAGTGTAAAGCTCCCATTATTGCTCACTGCACTCTTGCATGACCAGCAAGATCCTGCTTTTGAATTCTCTGGACAGAATTTCAGTCTTAAAAATACTATGTAGTTGTGCACATTTAGAGACTGCTAATGAAAAACTGGCAGATTAAATTTATACTGCATGTTGCTTAAACTGTATACATATATCATGTAAAATTGTATGCAGCAAAGTACACACACAGAGCTGATGTAAACCCTCAGACACCAGACATTCCTTTATTTCACTGAATATGAACTCATTTTCCCTGTCACACACATTCTCACACACACACACACACACTGTAAGGAACCTACTGGTTCTCAGTGATCCCGAGCACTCCTGGAGGGCTGGGTAAGGTCCAAAGAGCTGCCTCGTAGTAGATCACTCTGCCATATGTTTGCATTTCCATACAAACATTTGCCAGGAAATCTATCACCGTCAATGCAGCACCATCATGTGACATGACAGTAAAAATGTTTATGTGCAGTCTCTCTCAGCGTTTTGCAGACAGGGAAGTATCTGTAGGAATGAGGATACTGCTGTACCCTCTCTTTTAAGTGCCCCCTTTTTTTTTGGGCAATAGCTTTGATCCTTTACCACTGTCCTCCTTCTGTCAGCAACCACTCTGGTTTGGATTCAGGACAAATGCTCCAAATGCTCCATTTCCCTCATTTTTTGAGAGAAGCACTCCTGCAAGCTGCTTTGTTTGAAACTTGTGCTTCAAACACTTAAAAACTAGAGCTGTGAGCCCCTAAATGTTTGCCTTCAGATTCATGGCATGTAGCTCACTGCTAGGCATGTGAAAGGCTGCTGCCCCACCACATAGTATGGTCAGCTCCAGCCTTCCATGGAATGGGCAGCGGCGTTTGGAGATGCTGCTGCAGAAATGAGCAGAAGCCAAATCAGAACATGTACAATTATTACTGCAGTTGATGGGAATCTGGGTTATGTTGTGACGCTTCTAAGGCCTGGAGCTGTATTGTTAATGTCTATCCATATCCTGACTGAATCACTCAGCTGTCCTACAGAAAACCCCAGGAATAAATGACTGAGGAAAATGAATGTTGCAGTAGAGACATCTCCATATGAAACAGCCCATGGAGGCAAACTAGAGATTCTTACTTCGAAAGACTGAAGACATCATCTCTTGACTTTGTGTCACCATGCATTGGGATATGCCTGGGCAGTGTCAGCAGCTGAATCTCTACTGAATTCAGTGGAGTCTTCGCTTTCCTGGCTAACAAAACTGCTGGGGATTGGTTTGCTTTTAAAATGTTAATTTATTCCATCTTAAAGGCTGATTAGTCCCAGTGCTGGGCTTTTGTTTTCAGGATGGTCTGAATTCTTCATTTAGGAGAAGGTGTCAATATGATGACCAAACTGGTTTAATTTCCAATCTGTGAAATCTACACAAATCACACAACTCTGTCCTATGGCATACACACATGAACTCTTGACCCATGGCTCTTGCTATTCAGAGGGAAAGGTTTTTCTACATTTTGGTGGGCTTTGCACTACAAGTCAGGGAGGCCCAGCTGGGGGCTCCCACACTATTTAAAAGGATACCGCAGGGCTGTTTTAGTGTAAAAGTAAAAACAGATGACACTGTGAAAAGGGCTTCTCACTTGCTTGCCAAAACCTCTACAATTCCAAAATTCAGCTATGCATCTTTTAATATTCATTTCTGTGATCATTTGTAACATCCAAATGCTTTTGAAGTGGCTTTTGAAGTGGCCTCTCAAAACAGACTTTCTAAACATTCTTGCTTTCTGTTGTACTTTTAATTCTCTTACTTTTAGGGTAAAAGGAAGATAATGTTGGCTTTCTCTAAAGTTGGCTTACTTTCAGAAATATATGTACTATGACCCTTGCTTTCCTTACAATGCTAATGATGTGCATAACAGGTAAAAACACTAATAAAACAATGGGTATTTTTACAAATTTGGTTGGCTACATGTTCTGTCCAGCTGCAATCTCAATTATTTCATCAGAATTAAGCACAATAATGTAAGTAAACTTCTGCCTAGTGTTTGATCCTCTGTGAAACAATGGAGTCAATTTGCAGCTTTGCACTGACTATCCTAAGCTGGCCACATAGTTTTTTATGAACATAGAAATGATTGTAACGTTAAAAGATGTTCAAATTATTTTCAGTTTGAATTACTAGACCTTTAAGAATATTTTTGAGAATGACATGGAAGCCAAACACCCAGAACATCTTATATATATTAATTTTTCTCCTTTGACACTAAAATGGCCACCAGAGTGCTTAAGTTACCCAAAATGTCCATGCAGATCAGAATGCTCACAGGGATAAGCAATAGAAAACTCAGTAAAGACATGTTTTTGAAAATGTTAAGGTGGAGTGTATAAAAAATTCAGAAACTTTGTTTGTTCAGCACATGTCTAACACATAGCCCAGTGGAGCCTATGTCTGTGACATATGTTTGTCACAAAACCTAAATACAGACAGGTTATGAAAACTGCCTGCGTCTGAAGAAAGGAACAACATTCAGGCCCAATATCACAGCAAGGATTACCACAGTGTTAATTTTATTTATGACTAGGAGAAAATAATGTAAAGTATTTTTGAGTGATTTATTCTGGCATGACAGGGAAACTGATCTGTAAGAATGCAACTCTGTCTTTTAGGAAATAGATTCTTTATTTTATTTTAAATATTCCAGGTTGCATATTCTATTTACCACAGAAAAATGATGTTAGTGTAGATCCAAGAAGAGTCAAACAATGTTTTAGGAAGGACGTATTAGAGGATCTAATTAAACATCAGTGACTGGGTCAATGGCCTCTTTGTGTAAGACAAAGGTTGTAACACCTGTGGTTTCTTCTGACAATCAAAAGCCAAGCAGCCCAGGAACTCCTAAAATATATCTAGGATTGCTGTGAGAAGTGGTTTGTCAAATAATGAGTCAGAACTGAAATCTGCCAAGAAGGAATTTTGAACAAGCAGTTATGTATAGAGGCTGGACTTTGGGGTGGGCTGCTGGATGAAAGAGCTTTAGGCCAAGGTTATCTGATTTTTTTTTTCCCTTTAACATAAAAATCTGTGACTCCAGATATTCTTTTAAATGAAGAGATGTGTGTGAACAGAACTAGTTCCCAAGTATTCAGTAGTGACTGTGTCAGTAGGAGCAAGAATGTGTTTATACTAAAATTAACTGACAGAAACATTAACCAACAGAACTATAAAATACCACAAAGTTGGAATTTCTAAACTGGGCTTTGGTCTGAGGATAAGCCCAGGAAATTTTGACAGTTTTTTTTTTTTTTAAAGAAAAATGGGAATTCCACTGGGAAGCGTAAGTTTGGAAACTAATATTCCAGGCTCTGCAAGAGGTCTGTCAGACTGTCACTCACTGAGAAATTCCCTACCATTCCTTGTACACATGGCCACCAGCTACACTTTGTTGAGTTTAAAGCAGAGAAAACTGCAGTTGTAAATGTCCAGAGAAACTGCTGAAATGCACCTACAATGTATGTGTACTGTGCAGCCTGTGAAGATGCTCTCTTTGAGCACAATCAAAAACTTTAAGGCAGTAGAAACCTTTCCAGTAACAAATAAACTTTACACAAGGGCCATTTAATTGCATAATTTACTCCAAATTGCATTGATTATACTGCTTGTAGCTCTGTACCATACCAGACCAATGGACTGACTCATCAGCCTACACTTCTAGACATTTTATTGTAAATTTTTATGGATTTGGGGAGAAAATAAAAGCACATGCTTACAAGTTGCAATTTTCAGAAGTATTCTTTTATTTTTGAGCGTGAATCCTGTTTTCACAAGATGAACTTGGGACTCTTCAGAATTGTGCCTGATGGACACTCATTGAACTTTGGGAGCCCTGTTGATATTTTTGCTCTGCTGCTGTTCCAGAGCAAAACCAGTTTCCTTTTCAGAAATAGGAAGCAAATATTTCTGACAGCTACCAAATTTTGCAACATACTGGGAAAAACTATTGGGCCAAGTCCTCCTTTAGCTTATTTAACCTGCCTTGAGCTGAGGCAGTGGCAGTGCACTGCAGGCTGTCCTTTGTGTCCAAAAGCACCACAACTATTAATGGAAGAAAATATCTATGAGGAAGCTTCTCCAGGACAGATTAGGACAGGGGTTGTGGCTTCAACATCTCGCTGATCACTTGCTGCTGCAGGTAATGGCTCTCTCTGAAACTCCTTAGCACATGCTGCTGCTACTACCATGGTGTACACGCCAGAAAGACTTGTCCATCTGGGCTTCCCCTTTTCCCTTTTAGCTAATGCAGGGTTCCCTGCATTAGCTAAAAGTGCATCTCCAGCACAGCTGTTTCCAGCACCATGGACACACTGCAGTCTGCCAAGACACTGCTGGGTCAAATGGACTGCTGCTTCCCAGAGACAGCTTGAAGGGTTGCCATTGTTGTCTTTGTGTACAGATCCAAGTTAGATTGTTTATTTTCTTTAAAGAGAGGCATTAAGCTCTCCTAGAAAGCACGGAGAGAAAAGCCACATAAAGGATATCTATGCTGCTGTTAATGCAGTCCTTCCCAAGCCTCTGACCTTTCTTACCAGGAGGTTTTTCCAAGCCTTGTTCTAAAACAGAGATCTGTATTTCCCTGAAGTACTGAACAATTTCCACCAGAGGTCTCTGCCTACTAATAATTCCAGTCTGGCAGGATTGCTTATGCTCTTGCGGGGTTCAAAAGTCAGGGTTAGGCTTCTGTCCCTTCACAGGAGTAAGAAACAAAACCAAGATTTCGCAAATCTGAGTGCTTGGGAAATCATCCTCTACTTTACAGGGCAGTAATACCCATCTGTTACACACACAGAGATTGTCAAGAAAGGTTTCCTCATATAAGTTATTTAAATAACTCTCTTGAGGTTTGCACAGCATGTGCAGTCTATATACCAAAACCAATGTTTCAATGAATTTAAGAATTAGGAGCCCCTCATCAGAGAATTATGAAACTGTAAATATTACACTTTTGCATGCAAAACAGATAAGTTCATTTGAAGCAAGGGAAAGAAACCTCTCCTGTCTTCTCAGAGTGTACTGTGATCCCTAAGTTGAGATCTAACTATGCTCAGGGGGAACTCCAAGAGACATTTCGCTTTCAGGCTACAATCGCTTTGCATCTCATCTGGCTTTAATACAAATGTACCATCTGCTTATGACAAAATTATTTATTTTTATGCCTACACTTCCCTGTCTTTAATTTTATTTATTAATCTACTTCACTGTATGGGATGCACTCAAAAAATGCAAGGTGCTAAAAATAAGGATTAAACATTTCTACCTTTAGGTCTGGTCTTTAATTGCTCTGTGCAGCACCTCAATTTACCAAGAAACATTAAAAAGGTCTCAAACAGAGGCTCTTTTGAAGCTCAAACAGTATAATCAGGGTAGGGCAAGTTCCCTTCCCTCACCTCAGGAAAGAACCTTACCCTCCTCTGTGCCAAGCCATTTGCTGGTGTTTTGTTATGGCAGAGGATGATGTGACATGACAACCACCATGATTTCCCCAGCTCACAGTGCAACCACAACACCTGCTTGTGTGGCACATTACAGTAAATGTACAGCAACAAAATGCTGCTAATGGCTGCTCACCCTGAAATCGTCTCAATAAACATACCCTGGTGTAGTCTCTCAACTGAGATGTGAAAGGTGCACACTCCATCTCCAGCTGGTCAAAAGCCACAGCTCCATATTTGAAATTGAAACAAGGTCAATGACCAGTCCAGCACATCTGTGTCACCACCAGATGTGTGTCTCTCTCTAAAGAGAAGACCACTGGACAAATACCATGGGAGCCTGTGCAAGGTGTGATCCTACCCATCTCAGTGGGGTGACTCACAGCAGTAGTTTTTGTGGGGAATGCCTGAAGAACTACAAGCCAATTTCTTAGTAGCTCTTACTCATGTCATAAAATGCAGCATTATTATATGCTAACTCTATATACATACATGCTCTCAGCCCCTTCATTTCCACAAAATATTACAAGTTGGGGCATTGAGGCAGTACTGGAAGCTGCACATATAGCACTGAGAAAAATGCTGAAAACAAATTCAGCCTTTGAACACAACAAACAACAGTTGCAAAACGAGAAAAGGTATTAATGCTCTTTGCAACACCTGGCACAAGGCCTATAACTTACCTTAACAGAACAGCAAAATTTACTCCAATCTACAACATAATCATACTGGAGTTAAGGTGGCATTATATGGATGTGATTGCAGGCTGAATTCCAAAAGCACTGCAATACTTTGTTCAGCTTTGACTCACTCCCTTCTGTTCATGCACAGATAGCAGAAGGGGTATTTATTGAATGAACAGACTGATAATGTGCTCAACTCAGTGTCCACTGCTATAATAAACCCTTTGGGATTAAGTGAAAGAGGAGGAACTGCTTGTGATTTAGCACAAGGAATTTTAACCAAACAGCAAAAAGTTCCACTGTGTCTCAAACTGAATATTTTAGTCAAATCAATGCCTGCACCTGGCTTCTGCTTACAATTCACCATGAGACAGAAGTCCCTTGGTAATCTGGTAGAAATTCTTGCAGTCCTTTGAAAAAATCACTTGTAATTCAGTAGTTCTTTGATTTGCAAATTCTGGGTAGAATTTGATTCATGTTTCACTCCCTATTTTCCAGCAAAAATCCACATTCCAGCTGAAGCTGATCCTTGTTTTCTTAGTGTTGTCTCTGATTTAAGATGGTATGTTCACTTTTTTGAGAATGCACTATAATCTAATCTCTCCTTCTGCCTTGCATTTAGCTGAAGAAATATATTGTGATTATGCGAATGGGGAGATGAGAGGCAGACCTGGCTATCAGGGTTCAATTCCAGTTCTGATACTTTGCAGTTTGATTCTTTCCTCCTACACAGGTGCTGCAGGTCTGGATGACACTGTAGATAGGATTCCCTCCTCTTTCTTCTCTGCCACATCATCTTATAAATGAAAGACCCTGAAGAAGCTACAGTGGGGGAGAGAGGATTGTCTGGGAACAACACAGATTTAATTTGAAGCTATGGATGTTAAGAACCTCTGCAAATTATCTAAAAGTCACAACAGTATCAGAGACTCCATCTGAGGAGACTGTCCTTCACTTCTCTAAAGCCAAGGACAGGAATACTCTTTTTAGGCTAGAAATGACAAAGACTGTTTCATTACAGTTTGGAAGCCCTGCAGCTGCCACACAAGTATCCCTGTGGCCTAGAACAGTAAATACAATTGACCATATCCCTCCTTCTTACTGCTTTTTTCTTAGGTTTCCATAAACATTCTATTTTGTCCCAGAATGCTTCCCTGAGCTAAGATCTTCTGGCCAAGACCATTCAAAAACCTCACGTTAGGAAGAAATGAAACAAATGGCAAGGAAAATGAACTCAGGCTATAGGATCAAAGGCACATTTGTCATATTTCATACCTGTGAACAACCTCAAAGTGAGTCTATTTGATCACAGATTAAAGGTCTGCCTTGAGCTCAACTATTAACTGAATTTTGATCCATATGATGGACCAGGATAAAGAAATGTGTCAACTAAAAGCGGCTTTGGTCCTGTTTTGTGTCCAAAAGGGACTCTTATGTTCACTTCACGTGAAAGAAGCAGTGAGATGGAAGAACTTTCTGTTCTTGTTTAGTCTCTAAGTAAGAGTTAGGTCTCTCCTTTCCTGCTGCTCTAAAAGGTAAGTCCTTTCAGTAGCCTACAACTACCTTCAAGAAATTAAAATAGGGCAAGAATAGACCAGGGACCCAGCAGAAAATGGGGCATAATCCAGTCAGTAAAAGGGGTTTGAGAGTATTTTTTCTTGGCAACTGGTCTTTTTGGGAAAATTCTATCATAGCAGAAAGGTTCAGAGCCACCTTACTATACATCTTCCCCCAAGATCTATCCTTTTGGTTTACATCTGCTATAGCAAAACACTTAAAAGTGTCTTTCTATTGAGAGAGACTGGTATTGGCTTAGAAAATAAGACTTTTCCCCTAGATACTGATTTCAGCAGAAATATACATTTATTATGTGAGAGCAGAAGCTGAGATTAACAGAAGCTGAAGTGCACAAATTATCAAAGATCGTCACTTTTAAACATGGAATGTGGTCCAGCTTTTAATATAGCACAAGAAAACAGGAAAAAAGTTCAACAATAGAAAAAACATTGTCTAACAATGTGGAGAAGGAACTGAGTGATGAGAGTACAATTCTTTACTCTCAGTTTTTGGAGCCACAAACATTAAGGTCCCAGCAAATCTTTCAATACTTCCAGAAGAAGAGAAATCATATTTATGGCACCTGTCAGATATGGGGCATAATGCTGCCATGATTTAACTGCATTACAAAACTGAGTTCCATTAATTCAGTTACCTGCTGGTGTGAATTTGAGGCTTTTGAGTGATGAGACACTCTAATTCCAACAGTCCCTGTCAATTCATGCATGATGACACTGCAGAGACAGTATTAACTTTTAAAATTAAAAAAATTATGTACTTTTGCTGTGTGCTGCTACTCAAAGTTAGCACTTCAAAAGTGAGTACTGCCTTTTCAGGGCAGAAGGCCTGAGGACACAGGAAGGCCATGATTTGATTATTTACATAATCTTTCCTTATGTCACAGTCCACATGAGAAAGATGTTGCAACATGGTTCTTGAAGTAAGGATGCAACACTGGGCTTGGTTTTCACACTGTAAACACCAGATAAAAATGGAATACTAACAACACTTGGAATTATAATGCATTGTGTTTTGGGCTGGCTGGTTGGAGGAATACAATGATGAATATCTGAGCTTTCCCAAACCACATTTACTGTAATTGCCAGTGGCACTAATTTCTGTATGCTTGGGTCCTTTTTCTCACATTTCTAATTCCCACTTAGCTTTAGATTCTGTAAGAATTCTTGGGACTAGGAATAAAACCTACTTTTCTTCATTTAATCAAATTATAGTTCTGAAGTTTTGCATTGGTGCAAAGAAGCCACATAACTGCAAAGAAGAGTATAGCACTTTGTGCCAGGACCCTAGGTTGGAAAAGGGAGGTCAAAAAGTCATTGTATCGCATAGAAAAAACCTCAAAGTGCACCCAACCCAGCTGCAATGTGGGTGCATTTTAAGCCCTGAAGTTTACAATGAAAATAACCCTGGGTGCATGGCCTTATATGCATTAAGGCACTCATCCTTAATCCACAACAGGGCTGTAAGTTTTAACTTGCACCAGGATGAACACAGGGTCACACAATTGGATCCAAAAACTTGGACTATCCTCCAGGTCAAACATAGCTCCTATAAAGCTTTCAACTGTCTTGAATATCCATCTACTATTACCCCTAGCTACTTCTTCCATCCAGTAACCTCATTCTGCTAACATGGCAGCATATAATTATTTTAACAAGAACACCAACAAGACAGCATTGACACTGTACTTGTGACTCAGTCCTGGGCCTTCAGAGGGGTTGCAAGGTCAAAACTCTGGAGAGGGAGCAATCTCTTTGCAATGTATGTTTCACTTGAAAGCATTTTCTATATGCAGAATTAAACATTTTTATCTTCATTTGAAATGCCCTGAGACTCTCCTTTGATGTTAAGTTAGAAAAAAGGTGCACTCTTTGCATGTTCACGGCATTGGTGCAATTTTGGGATTTTCTACTTACGTCCATGTTAAAGCACAAGAGAAATAAATCCAAGAAAAGACTGTGCTTTAATACAAAGATAGAAACTATAAATACAAAATTTATTTTGTATTGTAAACAAAATTTGAGAAATTGTAACAATTGTAAACAAAATGAGAAATTGTAAATCAGAAATATTCCTTTCTAGAAAAGCATCACTACTTCATAAGGTACTCTTAATTTCAGATGCAGGGTGCCAAGTAGGGTGACATTGCTGGTTTGCTCTGCTAAACCATGCTCTGCAGAGATTTCTGGGATAGAGTGTGCTCACTTTAGTTTGCAGGATTCTTTGTGGTATTTATATTAGTGCGAAATTTGTTGATGTAATGTCATGATGGTGGTCTTCTGCACAAATCCAACATGTAATTAATGTGATTAAAACCACAACTTTTCAAAGACGTTTTGGCATGCTTTTCTAGAAGGATATGCAGACTTCTTGAGTTTGTAGCACATATCTGAATGCAAATATGTGTGTTTGATTTCCCCTGAGTGCTGTGTGAACAGTTATTATTACTGACCTGGAAATTATTCTACTTTCCCTATTTGACTATTGTTTTTGTCTGGGTTAATGCATCCCTGAAACCAGATGTGCAACACTGGACATATTTCCATTACTTAACAGGATCATGCATATTTATTATCCCAATGTTTGAAGCAGTAACAGTTGGTTTGTGCTGCACACTCCATGATCTTGGTCTGGTACAATGACCAACAGGCCTCACAGGACAAAACGCAGGGTGCTGTAAGGAATCCATGCCAATGAGGCATTGCCTGGGATATTATTGCTATGAACCACTTGAAACAAAAGGAAAGAAAATTTAGATTTTAGTTTTCTAAAGCATGCATGTGTTAGATTTTACACAGGCATCTACCATGTGGCAGAACCAGCACCACCTCCCGCTGTTAGCAATGAAAAGGCTGGTCTGGCCAGTTCTAATTCCAGCCAGAAGAGTGCAGCAGGATATACCTGTGCTGAACATGTCCTCACAGGGCAGACCTAGAAAATGGACAACAATTTTTTAAAAATCACCCACTCCCTACAATAATAGCCCTGGCATGTGAAGCAAAATAAATGCCAGTTAACAATAAATTGATTTCTTTCAGTCACAGAGAAGGGCAATAGAAAGGAGAGGAGAGTTGATCAAACAGTGGCTACTGCTTCTTAGCTCTAAACTCAGTAATTTACAGCGCTGTAAACAAAAGACTAGTAATGGAGGAAGTGATTTCTGGATACTGAAGATATTTTAGAAATAACAAATTGAAGACTGGGGGAATATAATGTCATGCAAAAACTGCATTTGCAATAATCTTCCATAGGGACACCAAAAGGATTTTATGGAACTGGATTCTTAAATGTTCTGCAATATCACAGCATACACCCAAGCCTTCGTGTTACTCTCACAATTTTTTTGAGGTCAGAAACTACTGCTCTGAGTATGCAATAAAATGCATGTGCAGATATCTTTGCTTAATTTTAAACAGAAAGTTAGAGTTATGGCTGGAGTTCACATGCAAACCAGCTCAGTTACCTGTAGATAGCCTTCCCTGCCTCTGCATGAAGAACACGTACCAGACTCATCTTACATCTCCTCAAGGGCACTAGCAAGAGAGCAGAGTGTGTGTAATGCAGTTGGCAGCTCTGCGTGAGAACAAGCACCAGCTTTTTGGGGGTTTGCTTCCCCCTCAACTGCATAGTCTGAATAAGGGGGAAACCCCCAAACCTTTACCATAAAAAGTGTTACAAAGACATGGGTGAGAAACTGAGGCTGCTTTCCAACTGTACCCTTAAAGAAGTTTTTTCATACAATCAATAGCAGAAAACAGGGAAAAGAAGGGAGAGTACCATTACCAAATGCAACAGGGAAAAGAGTAGGAACAGAGAAAGTAAATCAGAGAAAACATAAATTTTCCTTTTCATTTCAACATTCCTGCTTCATCTCCCCCACATTGGCACTGGCATCATCCAGTCACTGACAGTAGCTGTTCATGCCTGCATATATTCCAAAATGGGTTCTTCTCCATTCAGTTCCTACTGTTTTCTTCAACCAAGAAAGATCTTCTCCCTGTCTGCCACAAATAATATTCAAGAAGGAACTCCTCATCAAAGATTCTCTCTCTGTGGATGGTAGTAACACACAAAAGTGCACAAATGCCACCTGCATTAGTAACTGTGCTCTGTGCACTCCTTCCCCCTTTGGAACCACCCTGTGGCTTCTCTCCAAATTACCATCCCCCAGTTTTATTCTCAGCTACTGCTCTTCTTCATTCTTTGTGCAAGGTAAGACTGGGGAAAAGAAACACAGAGTCTGGAGATTTTCATCAAACTCCACAGAAGCGAGAAACCTATGTGCACCACCAACCTGCCACCCTCCTTGGAAAGGAAGGAGATGAAACAACTGAAGGATAAGGATGGGCACAGCAGAAACTTGAGCTATGCTGTCCTTTGTATTCAGAGGGTGAAGGTGTTTTGTGCTAAAGCAGGGGGAGGCAGAGTGCTGGCAAAGAAAGCTAACTAGATGGTTTCACTCAAAGGAGTTTTTTCCTGGATATGCTGAGGAAGGCAAAGGGGCTCACAATCTACAGGCCATTAGCAAAAGGTGGAAGTGCTGCACACTGACTTTCTGACGAGAGGGAAGCCCCCATTTTTGTAGATATTGTTACCAAGCCCTTGTTGCTAGCTTGGAGCACACTCCCTTTGAGCTGCTCACAGCCTTAGGAGCCTGCACGCTCCTCTCGCTTGCACATGGCCTCTCTGTGCTCAGGAATCCAACGTAAGGTTTATGTCATCCCACACAGAGGTGCAGATGTTGGCTTCCCAGAGCAGCAATAACATGTCTCCTCTCCAGTAAGTTATGTTGTTTTCCTAGCGTCTCCTCTGAAGTCACTCTGGCTGCTCCTGGTTCTTCCACATCTCTATATGCCATACACTCACACATTTTGTTCTTTTAGAGAATTTTTGGCTGGAGACTGCTGGAATGTCATAAGGCATATCTGTCCAGATTTTGAACTTGCCTAAACTGGCCAAGATCACTCAGAGTTAGTCTTTTATCTGCACAGGATCTGTTTCATGCTCTCTTACCAGCAAAGATAACACTAGTACAGTTGTTACATTGGGTATGTTGAAATAGCTGCAAACTAGTAATTTATAGTGGAGATGGGAGTGTAGAAATGAGTAAAACCTTATTTTTTCTTTCACAGTATTGTATTTTGACCCATTTCAGTAAGCTAGCAGCTACAAAGCACTGTAAGCAGCCAACATGGGCCTATGTACTCATGCATGTAACTAACGATCCTTGTTTAGACATGATTCTAGTATTATTTGCCCTGTTCTACTGAATTCATTGAAATTGCTCCCAATTCACATTACTATAAATGAGAACAGAATTAGTTTTAACATGAATATGCAGCCCTATACATATGCAATTGTACTATGTATTGATATATATGTGTGCATAAAATACCTATGCATAGAGCACATATACATAATCTCATTCTTATAAATCAGCAGATTCAAATAAGATATTTTCCTAGAAAACAGTCTGTATAATGACTATAGTTAAAAATAATAATTTTGGAATTAAAATGAGAGCTCAGATTGAACTCTTTGCTCAGTTTTACTGCAGTGCAAGTTGTTCAGTACAGAACTTAACAGTAATGTATAACTTGCAACTGTAAGATCCTCTTTTAAAAAAAAATTAGGATGCCATTGCAGCTTATGGTTGCAACTGAACAAATGTCAGGACTAGCTGCTTCTGAATTTGAATGGATACAAACAGGAGAGGAGAACAGGATTATTCAGTTAATCCTTTACAGTCACCTCACTGGCTTTAGGCTTCAGTGGGAAGGGCAGCCTGGGCTTCTGGTCTTGAGAAACACTGGTCTGGGGTAGGAGATGTACAGACAGGGAGTGAATAGGAAATGTGTAACACGTCTTAAGAACTTACAGTCTGACTCAAAGACTGAAAACGTCAAAGCAGGGAAGCTTCAAAAGTACTGAGTTCTCTCTCATATCATCACTGGACAGGGAAGGCTTGAGCTTTTTCTAGCACATGGTGAGTCCATCTAGGACCTTTTTCCAAAGAAGTGGTAACTAATTCCACAGTCCAACCCTGACAGATTCTCAGACTTGAAACTACCTGCAGAGCATACAGTCTTCAAGGACTGTCTCTACCTCAATTTGCAAGTTTCTAAAGAGTGGCAGATGCAGGAGCTAATGATAGCAGCAATATTATGGAGGTAACATATTTTGGAAATCCCTACACTGAATGAGCATAAACTACAGAACAAGAAGGCTAGTGAACAAAGATTTAAAAGGCTGAAGCAATGAATCAGCTCATACTTAAGACATGTTTAGATTGGCCTTAATTTATTGAAAAGCCAAAAAAATTTAAAAAATTTAGAATGACGCTGATATATATGGTAGCCCTCACAGTCCAACTAATAAAGAGTTCTGCTAGAGATTTTGGCAAGCACAAGTTTGACAAACTCTTTCAGTGCTGCACACAGCAGTCAAAGCAACTTCTCCGCTTATTAAACACATGCATCTGCAGGCAATAATGGACAGCAATTCACAGTCAGTTTTACCAGTTTAGGGTAGGAGCTACAGAGACACAATATAAAAGGCTACAAATGCTTCCATGAAGCTTTAAACCAGCACAGAATTAAAATAACTGCTCACCAGAGAGGGACTGTCACTTCACGGCGTTGCCTTTCCTTTGCCTCTTTACAGACCACACAGAAAAGCTGGAGGCTGCTCACAGGGAACGGAGCTGACAGGGCTACAGTTTAACAGGGTGATGTTTCAACAGTACATTTCCAAGTTAGCAATCTCACATAATCCATGGAATGCCAAAAGGCAAGGGGAGCCAGGGGGTGAGGGGTGAAGGCAAGGGGAAATTAAAAACCAGTCTACCTTCAGAAACACGCTTGCTGAGGTTATGTGGAAATCTCTCTAGCCAGCAATCTGTTCGAGAGTTTTCCAAAAGTTTTCCAAGTCATTCAAAGCTGACTTGATCATGCTATGCATACTTAATTCAACTTCAAACCTTGTCTTGCCCTCCCCTCAAATCAGGGGGACTGGCAGTAAATGCTGCTCTGAACAAAACCTTTGATCCAACCTTCCTTCTCTTATTGCACTGTTGTCTCCTTCCCAGTTCAAACTCTCATTTCAGCTTGGAAATGAATGCTCCCTTGCAGGCTGAATGGAATCCTGATGGGCTGTATCTCAGACTCTAAAGGTGTTTTTAGTTTAGCTGCTTTTCTTAAATCTGTGCTTGCTGATTAATCAGAAGTTGCTTGTGAACCCTTTCCAAGGAGGACCTGGCACTCTATTTAAAAACCCCTGGATTAAGTCCAAGTAGTTTAGCTGTTTTTAGGTTTCCCTATTCAATACAGGGCATCAGACAGGTATTTTCAGAACTTGTTTTTCCACTTTGCTGGGTTTTGCAGTGTATAACTTCAGTAAAGATTCATTAGAAACAACAGCCTCTGGTTTTGCCACAGTTCTTTTCAAAGTACTTAGAAAACTGCGGCTATAAAAACAGATCCCTTACACTCCATTCAAAACAGATTTCTGCAAACACTCCTGTAAGCACAAGGACACTCATTGTTCCAGAGTGACACAGATTTGCTACCACAAACTATTCAAAATACCTGTGTTCTGAGAAATTGGATGCTCAGAGTGGCTACGCCGCAGTGTGCATCTGTGCCTTCTCCTTTGGAGTCACAGAAAGATGACAGGATCTAGTTTTTGAGGCTCTTGCTTTCTAAGGAAGAAGAAAAAAGATACAAATAAAACAGGAGCAACATACTTGAGTAGCAAGGGTGGGCATGTCCAGGTTCAGTTCAAATCTCAGGCAAAGATCTGAGCCCCCAACTGTACATACTCACAGATCACAGATGTGAACATCTCTGGAACTGAGCCTCAGCCAGGGCAAGCTGCTTCAGCTTTCCAGACCGACTCTGAAAAGCCCCAAAAATAATGGTACTACTATTCTGAAGTGAGGTTACTTCCTTCAACATCTGTGGTGAATATGTGATACGGGCTTCTCTAAGCATCACACATATTTAAAACTAACAGGAGATGTCAAGGCTTGGTCCAGCCACATTGTGGTCATTAGGAGGAGGGAGCTACACAAATGCTTCATGAGATACATATGCTGTTCTAGGGGTACTAAGGGTTAGCCTCTTCTGAGAAATCTCCCATCCTGTCCAGATTTTTGAGAAATAACAAAAAACCCCCCACCAAACCATTCCAAAACATAAAGAATAAAGAGGGCATAAAATATTTTTCAGCGTAGTTCTCAATGATGAGATATTTACCCTCTGTTTAGCTGACAGCTTTTAAACAAATCTCTACCCTTGCCTACTGCACAAAGAAAAAAAAAAAAAATCAATAAAATATCTGACAACATTTATTACATTATTTCTAATGGCTCATTAAAATAATGACACTTCCTTATTATGGAATAAGTTAGTACCATTGTCAAACCAGTGCTCTCTACAGACAGAATGTGTTTTCAAAAATTGGTTTTCTTTAAAATAAAAATTAAGAAGAGCAGTATTTTCAAGCAAAAAAAGCCTATTTTTCTGAATCAAACAGAGGCATTATTATTGGTTTTTATTAACACATACAAAATTATTAGGGTATACAAATGTGTTTCTTTTTTTTGACACAGTGAAAACTAAATAAATGGGCATTACAACATTAGTTTACATCACATTTTGTTTCAAAAAAACAGTTAATGATTAAACAAAGAGGTTTCTCTCTATATATATGTATATAAAAAAAAGAGCTTGAAATAGCTGGATAACAAATAATTGATTTATACTATCAAAAGGCTGGGCACAATTGTGTCTCCTGTGATTGTGTCCTTAGCTTTCAAACTATGACCCCCATTGATATGGGTTTCTAGCAAAAATTCAAAGAAAACAACAATAAAAAAACCTCAACAAAACAAACACCACCCTACTCCCCCCCAAAAACCAACACACCAACTCCCCCCAGAACACAAAACCTCAAAGCAATGGCACAACTTTCCGCAGGCTAATATTTTTTCCTGACAGCTTCAAGCACGAATGGATTATTTTAAATATCACATAAACCTACAGTAAATTAAAAAAATAGAAGATTACTTTACACAATCCATGGAAACCATTTCTAGTGAGCACAAACATTTACAACTGTGTCATGTTTTTTCCTTGCATAACCCATACTCACATACAAACCAGTTTTCAAAAGAATCGGTGAAATATTCAGTCCACATTTGTTTCTTTTATACAATATGAAATGGTTACAATACCATAGTATTTTTTAGAATAAGTTAAACAACAAGACATATGGCAATAGCATTGTACTATTCTTTCTACATACATATGAAATCCTGAATTTCAGTCTATTTTTTATTCAGTCACAAAAACGAATAAAGACTAAGATCCAGTTGCACTGGAAAACTAGACTAGTTCTAGAAACCACAAATACTGTAAGCACTTTGGTATTATATGTACAGATTGTGCTGTCAATGTCATGCTTGCATACTAGAATTGATCAACAGATTTCCAGTGGTGGAATAAAGTAAAAAAGGTACTGTAAGACTTGCTTTCTTATTTCTTTTCCTCTTTGCTAATGATTCAAAGAGGATGCACCACAAGTACACACACAGCATTTGTATGATGTGACTACAAATTAAATATTAAAGTGTTTTTTTAAATACAATGCAAGGCCAGTCTTCTTAAGTGCATAGAACGTAATGCAGAATACTGTTAATTACAGGGGCAAGTACAAAGATATGAAACATTTTAACAGATATTGAACAACGTTCTTATAAAAAAAGAGGTGTGAATGAGAATAAGCATTCTTCTATTGTTAAAAAGATCAACACCTTTTATCCCCCACTGGTAAGAGAAACTAATTGCTGCATCATGAAACATACCTACTGCATCCATTTTATCTCTTTCTCTCAGAGCCTTAGAATTGCACCCTCAAACTCAAGTAGTTTGGCTACTTGCATGGGGACTTTTTTTCCTCCTTTTTTTTTTTCTTTCCTATTTTAACAAAACTTTCCTCTTCCTGAAAGTAGAACTCAAAAAGTGCATTTTAAATTTAAGAGCTTACTTTTTTCCCCCTGTTTTATGGATGCATTTGCTGTAGTTTAGAAATTTTAGCTTAACCTATTCATTTTTTCTACCACTACAATCTATCAGAATATCTTAGATTTATTCAGGCTACTACACCAATAAGTTAAGTAGCCCCTTCTCCTGCAAAGCAAATGGTATTAAATGCTAAGAAATCCCAAATACTGTGATCTTTATTGAAGTGAAATGCAAACTTAGAGTAAGGACTGCAGGATTTTCAGAAGATTTGTACTGTATGGAAAATTTTCCCAAACTTATATTTTTTCTTTGGATTTTGGGGTATAGTTAACTACAAATATTCTGTTCTACTAACACTGCAAGTCAGCTTCAGACTAAGGTCTCAGGAACAAAATGGTAGCCTCAAAACCCTCAACCCAACCAGAGGAAACTCACTCCAATCATTACTCATTTCTTACACAACACAACAACTCATTTAACGTGTAAACACAAGCAATGATGATTCTCATTTGAAGCTCTTATTTTTAGCAAGTAATACTTCACAGGTATCAGAAACACTTTAGTTAATGTCTCTGTATTTCCCCCATCTCCAAGATGTTTTCTTTTCCTTACAGAAGTTTTAGCTGTTCAACATCAAACCAAACAATTGCACAAAACCTACAGCACCAAGCTTTGCTAACTGAAACAGCTGGAGAACACACAGAGGAGAAAAGAATTTGACTGTGGTTGTTGAGTGGGCTAGAAGTCAAATGAGTTTAAATAAAACCAATGTTAACACATTCCTTAATTGAAATGATTAATTCTTAGCAGAAATAAATTAAGATCAGTCTGATCTTACTGTAAGCTAGTTGGTGACCCAGCCAGACTTTTGTGCAGATTGGGGTTTTGACTGTGCCTGTTCCGACTGCGAACAGATGAAAACATTGTGTTGCAACCTGGGACTTTGCATTTGTGGAGCTGGCGGAGATGCACAGTTTTGTAATGTGCCCTGAAAGTTCCTTTATTACTGTATGTTTTTTGACATATGTGACAAGTTATTGGCAAACTGGAAGGCAAACTTGTAAAGTTTTGATTAGCTTTCTCAATTAAAGTACAGTCTTGGTAGAGTTCATCACTGGGCATTAGGCTGGGTCCTTCACAGCTTTCATCACTATCATCCAAGGGCATGGTGCATATTTCACTTCCTCCGTCAGAATCCCAAGAAGAATGAGCACTGCTCTCAGATTTAATGCTGGAAGTAGTGCTTAGATCCAGAACAGCTCCATCATTTAATGGATCGTATCCACAACTCTCAGAACAGGGTTCTCTAATTTTGCTCATTGGAAAAACATAGCTGCCTGTTCTGTTCATTCCTTTGAAGATTACAGAAGTATGTCCAACGTGTTGTTTTAAAGAAACATCTTGGCAAAACTCCTTAGCCATGTCTTTCAAGAGGTATGTTGCATTGAAATGGTTGTTGAATTCCAGTGTATCTTTAGTCAGAAGCTTATGATGAAGATTTAGGTTTGAACTATGTCTAGAAGAACAAAGACAAGCTTAGCAAGAAAGTGTTTTGCCTCACTTAACAGCTGCTTCATAATGATCATAAACAAAGAAAAGGAAAATCAATATTTAGTAGCATGCATGAATACTATACTTCAGATTTGACCAACTGCCACACTGGGAGTGCACATGGACAATTTACATATGTGACAGGGTTTCTGAACTTGTTTGCACTGGCATGTATCAGAAATAGCTCTACAGCAATCAATGTTTCAGATTCTCTCCTGCGTTATGGATAGCTGTCTGCTCTGCTAGATCTAATGCTGAGCCTAAAAGAGTTGGGTACAGACTGAAAAGCTGTAAACTGAACTGAGATCAGAGAATGGACTGAGGTGGGTAAGAAACAAGATTCTTTCCCAATGGACAAAGCAGGAAAGAAGTCACACCTGAGTCTGCAAAAACTGTTGATCTCAAATACTGTAACCATGTCCAGGATGCATCTGTACACATCCGTACAGAGCTTTTTCTTGACAGGAGCTTCCTTGAAAAAGGAATATTGAATTATACACAACTTGCAGTTTTCAAATAGGCATCCCTGGATTCAGTTTAAAACCACCAAAACATACGAAACAACTGCACCTCACTGAATACTATCAATCAGATCACTGGGAACTTACAGGCTCTGTCTAGAAGGCTGAGTTTATTGTAATACTAGAAGAACATTTGTGTTTCTCCTTGCCATCATGGTTTAATCAGAACCATGAATTGTTCAAAAAGGCACAGAAATATTTCGCACTTGTAGTCACACTACTCTATGTTAAAGTCTAGCAACTTCTGCAAAGTTGTCCCAAATAATTATTGTTTTGTACAAAGCTTGCGAAATGTCTTCTGAGCTGTCTTGCCTGGTTTTTTTTTTTTTACCCATCTTCCAAAAGCACCTATGCTAAAACTTATCTTCTCAACATACTGGTGTGGGAAGGAATTTGTGGCATGTGAATGCAAATCTTACTGCTGGCCTTCTTTCCTGTGGCCCATATCGCAATTACAGCGGAGAGGAATTCACATCTGGGAAGGTGCAGGCAGCAGGGTATGAAGCCCTGCCAGCAGCAGATGAATCTGTGCATCTCAGATGCAGCGGCCAGTCCTCAGAGACCAGCTCATCCTCTCTCTGGATTGCATCAGCTGGCTCCAGCACTCCTAGCAGATGACAGACAATCTAAACCTTGTGTCACTCTGAACTACAATCCAGGCATGCTTCCTGCAGCCAAAAGCTGCTCTAACACTGTTACGGAGTTGGAAAACTTGTAACACTTGGTTGCACTTCAATAGGTTTGTTACCTATCACAGACCGTTTCAGATGCATCACTGATGGTCAGCAAAGCCTCAGGTCTTGTTTCTCAGTTTATGTGCATAATAGGCTGAAATAAAATGAATTACAGCCATACAGTACTGAAACGAACATTAAACTGAATAAAGCTCATGCTATTGTTTAGAAATTAGTATTTAATCTCACAGAAAGGCACTACTGATGTGGATACACACCAGATAGTGTTAGCTTGACTACACTGCATTTGTTAATTTTGTGCTGACAAAGACCAATCTAGCTTTTCTTATGGGCTTTTTCTCACTAGTCTGTTCCAAATCCTTGAGTAAAGAAAGGACAAAGGCAAGTGAATATTTCCTGAATTGACCTCATTGCTTTTTCATTAAAAAACACTGTACACATTAAAATACACATGAAAGTACATATTAAACATAGAAGTCCACACATGCATCTACTGGAAAATTGCTGAATTCATACCCTTGTGGCTTTCCCTTTATGTACTAAAGTATTCTTTCAACCACTGCAGTCTTTATCAGTTATGAAATTTTCATGGCTTTATTTAATACCTTGTAGTCTAGTGGAAAGAAAATGTTTCTTTCAATGGATTTTCGTTTCAAGAATGTTCTGATAAGTTATCATACCTGTTATACGAGGATACAGAGAAAATATTTGTAGGCTCCATTCCTCAAACACTGATTTTAATTTCAAATTAGGCTCCATTGTGATGGTAAAATAAATACAATTTTGTTTATAATTTTCTTACCTGTCTCGACTTCTACGAGAAGGGAAAGCAGCATTACAGCCCTCAACTGTGCAAATATGCATTTCTTTGAGATGTACATTTTTGAAATGCATTTTTACACTGTAAGGGTTTTTAAAAGTCTTCTTACAGATGTCGCAATGAAAGCGGCTTTCTTCCTTCTGAATCCCTAGTGCATGTTGACTGACATGATCCATATCTTTAGAGTCTTCAAAACAAGGAATGGCAGCACCCCTGTTTGACAAAGTGCTGAAAAAGCCCCCGGTCAGCAAGTGGTGTTGCAATTCAGGGCAGTCATTTTTAGGAATCCTGTGCTTTGACTGCTCTTTAAAATACATAGGGGGTTCAGTCATTGGTTTTATAACATCACTGTGGTGGTGTTTTGGATCTTCATATATAATCTCATGGGAAACTATTTTTAATGGTTGGTTTTCTTCTGGTTTAACCTCTTTCTCACAGTGTTGCAATTCATTCTCAGAGATATCCTCGATGTATTTGTTATTTGGTGCAAAGACAGATTCAAAATACTTTGGGCCCTCTACCCCAGAGAGAGATTTCCATGAATTACCTGAATGGGGGTGCTTTTCCACCCTGTCGGTCACCCGCTTCTCTATCTTATGTTCACAGCTCTCAAGCTCTCCATCGCTTACCACCTGCAGACGCGAATCATCTTCAGAACTGGCAACATCACTACTTTCATTGGGTGTCTCAACAGCTTCCTTCTCTATCTTAATGGGCATACTCGACTTACGAGATTTCTTCTTGGGGAGCATGTCAAATGGCAATTCATTGGAAACAAGCTGCTCTGGAATTGAGGAAGAAACAAGAGGCAGAGAAGGAAGAGTACCTGGAGTATTGGCAAGCTCAGCTGGTGTGACTGGACTACGGTAAAAAGGAAGAACAGGTTGTACTGTCTTCAGGTTTGGAAAGAGGACACCGTTATGTCCAATACTGGAAAATCCAGCCTGGCCTTTTGAATCTGTACAAGAGCTGGCATAGCTGGAAATAGTTCTGCTATCCGGAGTTAAAATTGTAAATTCTGTCCTTTTACTATCTCCAGGTCCAGCAATGGTCAAACCATTTCTTAGATCTTTATCCCTGTTATTTCTGTTCATTGGCATATGGAGTCTGGGGTTAGGATTTGCACTATGACGATTTCGACTACGCAGTGAGCTAAACACCATATTGCAGCCCTCAATGGTGCATTTGTGCTTTATCTTCAGATGAACAGCATTGTAATGTATTTTCAAAGTACCTTTGTCGTAAAATGTTTTTTCACATGCCGTGCAGAAGACACGCCCTTTCCTTGGGCCAGCGTTTTTTTCAACAGATTTCATTTTGTTTTCTGGAGATAGTGCTGTCATTTCAAGCTTTGCTGCTGTGTTGTGTGAACTGGAATCACTTAAAAGGGCATCATCTTCTGTTTTAGTGACATCTGGACCATTTATGCTCCTCTCATTTTCAATTTGAAATGGTGCAGAACTAGAAGTTAAGAAGCTGCTTTCAGAAAATGGTATCTGAAGATCTTGTTTGGTTTCATTGCTATGGTCTTGACCTTGCTCAATCAAATGTCTTTCTGGTGGTGAACCTATCAAAGGTGGAGGCACTGGACTGAAAAACTGAAATGGCAGCATGAAAGCCATGTTATTTACAATATTCTCAAAGGGATGAATGTTGGTGGGACTCATTTTGTCCAAGGAAGCAGAAAAATTAGGACTGTGTGGATTGCAGCTCTCAATGAATGCCCTAATATCCAAATTGGCAGTTGGTGGTGGTATTATAATCGATTGCCCTTCTTTCTCTTGAATTGCCATCAACTCTACAATGGACTTAGTTTCTCCAAAGCGAAGAAACTGCTGCAAAGTAGCCAGTTCTTCTTCAGTGGTCATTATGCTCCAGTGATCCAGCACCTTTCCTGAAGCATCCTAAAGCCAAAAATATTTAAATGGGTAAGACATTAGTTAAGGGAAACAAAAACCACCTCCCCCTCAAATCACTCATTTTTTTCAGGGACTAAAATTTATTCTCTAGCAAAACAATAAAAACATTCAATTTAATGAGATTAATGGAATTCTGTGGTAATTTCTTCCAAATTTTACCACATTGGTGATATTATTTCTTCCTGAACTGATAGTAATACTTTCCAATAAAGTATTCTTTTCCACAAAAATTAAGACACATTATTTGAACAACAGATAGTATCCTGCAAGCACAGACAGCAGAGATGGAGCAATCAGACCAAGATTTAGCTCCTCATTTAAGTCAAGTATTCTTTCATTGCAAGTTTAATAATCTTCCAAGCAACTAAGATCAGAGAACAAATGAACCTGTATTGATCTACTGCCAGTTTTCACAGAGCACAGCTGTAATTACACTAGTGTTGGAGTTCTTTCAAACTCTAGCTATGCCTAACTTTTCCCAATAACTACAATAAATATTTTATCACAGAACATGTATTTGATGGCCTACTGAGATTTTTCACAGTGCATGTAAGAGTTTCTAAGATGATGAAGAACGTAACATTATAAATTTTTCATGTGATAGAGGTTCAAGGTAATTGATTCCATATTTTTAATCCTAACACTAAAAAGCAAGATTATCAAGACCATTAAATATTGATTCATGTCATAATGTAAGATCATAATGTTACTTTACATAAAAGGTAACTTCCACAGCAGCAAGGACTCACATCAGTGTAAGCACACAGGGCCAAATACACTCTGGCTGTAGCTCCAGTAAGGTCAGTAGCACTACACCAGAGATGAATGTTGTCCCTGGTGTTTTAAATAATGGTAAGTTTATTTCTTGATGTATTATTCTGCTGTATAAAAGCAAACTCACTGTTTAAATAATTGGAGCAAGTTCTAAAGCCTTTACTTTGATACATTACCAGTAACTTGATTTTTATCTTTGCTTACCTTTGTTGATAGATTTGAGCAAGTAGAAAGATTTCAATTAATTCCAAGTAAAAAAAGAAAGCAATCACCAGAAATCCACCCTTTCTTTTCTGGCATTAAGCCTGTGCAGGTCTATTACTGCCTTTCAGATGTGCCATGCTGTTAAAACATTGTGAACCACTGAGACGATTAAGCTAGAAAACTACTTAACTGTCATATTTCTATTTAAAAAGCCCCTCTAAATACCTGTAGCACATATCCACGTATATAATCCTGCAGTGTCCAATCCAGAGCATGGAGAATCTGTATCACCTCTTCCTGCTTCAGAACACTGAAAAGCCGATCGAGCAGAATTTTAAGGCGTACAGGAATGGCTTGGGTTCCGTACAACATGAGGCTACTGATATCAAAGACAACATTGGATTGAACTATTTCTACTTGGCTTGATGGGTAGAGGTTTGGAATCCTTAGTTTGCTCAGGGCTGAAAGTAAAAATCACAAAATGTAAATAAACTTGAGTCCCGAGAGAGAGAGAAGGGAATGTAACTAATACTGGGGTGGGGTTTGAGGGGTGACACAAAAAGCATATAATAGTTATGAGGATCCGAAATGGCTTTCTACAGATTGTAAAAACAAATATTACCATGTGCTACCCATCCATGCCGGCACTGGTCACATTGTCGCTGATTTATTTTCCCAGGTTTGAAACACTGACAACTACAGTTCACGAGAGTGCACCGGATAGCCTGGAGATCAATGAAAAGCGTGATAGGTAATATATAAGCACTGTTTAGAGTGTGCAGAATATAGATCTACAGTCCCCCCATAAAAGCCACATGAAGATAGAGTTAACATACCAGCACACACCCATCAATGTGCAATATAAGTAATCCAGGCAAAGCCTGAGTTATACAAGGCTACCTCTGCCTGAAAGAGTCAAGTCACCAGCAGAAACACCACAATAATATGGAAGGAGAGTATTTAACCATATACATAGCAACACTTCAGTGGATTTATTTAGGCTGAAGCACCTTTATAACAATTATAAAGTGTTAAAATTATGCAATCATCTGTGATCCTCATGTATGATCACTTTCTCAGGAAGGTTTGAAAACAAAAAGGTACAGATGAAAGACCTCCTGTCTTGCAGTTTTGCTGGAACTCTGTACTGCAATATAGGAAGTTCTAATGAGCAATGCCTTAGATCTGAACAGATGCCATGCCCTACACATGAGGAATTCACATGAAATATATGTATTTTGTCAAAGACAAAGGAGTTCACTAATGCTTCCCAGTAACAAAGTTCACCAAAAAGTATTTCCACTACTCAAAATCTAAACAATCACATTTTGTAAGGGAAATGCTTGAAAGCAAAATAGAGCACACAGAGAGACACCAGTTGCACCGTTCAATTTGTACATCGCTTTACTCTCACCAAGGTCATCTATAATGCAAATCAAATTAGTATTCAGATGTCCCTAATCAATGGGGTGATACAAAGTTGCTTCCCGGAATATATGGTTTCTTCTGCCCTTCTGCTGCCCAAGGCAAACAGACAACTTGGAGGTCCTAGTAAAAGCTCCAGAGAATGCTACAGAGCAAAGCATTTGCAGGATTCTGCACTGCTTGGATCTGATACTGAGAATAGTTCCTGAATAAACAGAATATTTATTAAGGGAGGAAAAGCAAAGAAATTCTGCACTGGAATAAAAAAGAAAAAAGTTTGATTATGTAATTCTAATTTGTCTGCATTTTTCTGCTTTTAAAGCAATGTTCCCACTCCTCAGCTCTTATGTAAAATGGGGGCTTCCACTCCTCATAATACCCCTAGGAAAGCAAGATAAGATATGAAGAAAAAAGGAAACATGGCATTCCCATACTGGCACTTCAGAAAACATACAAGGAAGAAGATTTTTGGACAATCAGGTTAAGAAAGATGGATACAGGAAACATACATTAAAAACAAAAAGTACATGAGAGAAAGTTAATTTCACTGGGATTTGCAATGGACATTACTTTAGACTAGAATTCAGATGACTCAGGGCAGAAGAGGACACTGCATACAAAAGCTTGCTACAAGCAAGCATGTCCACAATATTTGGATGTCAAGTGCTTCACAGTAATGGATTTGGAGTGAGATCAGAAAATCTCAGTGTCTGGTTAATCCAGGAGTTACCTTACATGCACATCTCCAAACTGCAGTGACTTGATGCTGAGATTTGCCTGTATCTGAAGAATCGAAAAAGTGGCAACAGGGCTGTTAAAACCTCTGAATCACTTTGCCTTTAATCTTTTAAAGGAGCCATTGCAAAATCCTGTATTCTTGAGAAAAGCTCTATGCTCTCCACAAAGTCATAAAATGCACATCAATACCCTACACAGTGTCAATTGCTTCACTTTAATGGAGAATATATTTTCACTGAGATGCTAAAATACTTCCATATAACAATAAAAAGCCATAAATTTCTTACGGAAAGGTTGGGGGGGGAAAAAGGTGTAGTTGACTGCAGATTCATTTTTACCACAAGATATCAAACAATAATGCAGTCGAAGTCTTCTGCCTCTCTACGTACATAATATTCTGTGACTTGCCTGGACTGAAGCCCTTCCACAGGCAACCCTGCTAGGTTTGGTAAGGTACAGTACATTCCATAAATGCATCTTTTGCATTCCCTTCAGACAGAATTACAAAAGAGTACTTCCTTTTTCTGCAAGAAGTAACAGAAATCTGCACAATGAAAAAAGCTGTCATGATGATAAGTTAATTGAGATTTCTAAATCTTTTTCATTCCTTTTCTTTTGGAAGTGTTCCACAAACCACTGACCTTTAAAACCATTTTTTTCCACTTAATTTGTGTACTTGGACAAGAAAGATATACCACATCAAATTTTGCATTTCAGACCTTTCTGTAAGAGCTTTCTTCTATATGGTACATGTTTATTTTGCTTTTCTGTGTGTCTGTAGAAGACTGCACATGCCAAACAGGAATAAGTAAAAGGAGGACATTTTGTTCTACACACATGAAAGCAGCTGTTAGAAAGGGAGTGGAACTCCCCTTCTATTCTAAATACTGACTTGATCCCCTCTCAAGTCACATTATTGCTTCTAGAAAACTAGATGAAGTTAGCTTGCATCTTGCTAACATACCAAAGGCGCACCTTCCAATTAGGGATCTGTCGCTGACTGTAAAAATGACTTGAAGTAATCCCTAAGAAAAACCCACTGTGATTTTCAGGTTTGTAGCATTTCCCTTCATTTGTGCTTGTCACAAATGTCACGCTTGTCTATGTCTCCTAAAACTTATCTGGCAACGTTTAAAATAATATATATAATGTAGTCCCAGAGAATATATAACAGAGCAAAATTAAGTTTTGAAATAATCATTGAGTCACAATTTTAAATTGTTCTTCATTGTTCAACATAAAAAGGTATTTGTAAAAGATGCACTTTGATTATCTCCCAAATTAACATATATCAGACTTTAATGGAAAGAAATTTAGCAAAACTTCATGAAAATAATACCCTTGTCTTTTGCCCGTTAATCCTACTATCCTTAATACGCCTATTCTAAGTTACTGTAATTATATCAAGTCATTTAATAAGCTTTATTTTCCCAACAAGTGGAATGTACACACAATTTCATTCTGCAGAACAAAGGAATAACTTTCTGTATTGCATACATGTAAGGCTTGAAAATTATAATTAAAGGATTGGAAATGTAGAAGGAAATTACAGTGGAAATTTTCTAAAGTACAATCCTTTCATTCATGTCATTATTTAATTTCATTTTCTAGAAACACAAGGCAGATGGTCTAAAAAACTAAATCTTATGCTATCATCGAGGATCTTGGTACTGCTTTCCAGTCACTCTCTCCTTCACAAATGGATCTTTCCAAATCCATTATCAGCTGCACTTTCTTAATTCTTTTAAAAAATAGAGTTGAAAAGACTGATCAAAATTTTCTGTGGTTTTACCAGTATGACCGTGGGAATCTGAATGCTGAATTTTAATAAAAATGATCCCTCATTACAAGACAGATTAACCATTAAACTGGTCACTGAAAAACATCAAACTACTAATCACTGAATCTTAACATCTGCTGCCTGAAAGTCACGCCTGCTCACGCCTTTTTTTTTTTGCCAGATTTTGATGTGGCTTCAATTAGCCTTCAAAAGTTACTGCATGTTTCTTTGCTACCCACTCACAGCCCTCACAGGTAAGAAAAAGCCCAGGTTAATGGGACATACTCATGCTGATTCCGGGTATATAATCAGGCTTCATTTCACAAAGCAAGTGTGAGATCATCCATGCTCTGCTGAAGTCTTCTGGGACCTACGTTCATTTTCAACATGCAACAGGTTTAAAAAGATGCAGCAAGAGAAGAAGGGCACTGTAAGTGTATCCAATCTCATTCAATGTTAAGTGGGTTCTGGTTTGACAGCACTCTGGCTTGGGAAATAAATTAAGTAGTAAAGAAATACTGAAGACCTTGTCAGGACCGAGCTGGAGATCTCTGCTCATGCTGCAAAGCTGGTCTGGGTCTCTGCAAGCAGCAAGGGCTGCAAATGCAGACACCAGGAAAATGGAAGAGCAAATCCCAGGTTACCCTGGTGGTATTTAACAGCAGAATTGCACAGGTCAGCACACCCTCACTTCCGGCACTTTGTGGCATTTAAGAAAAACCCTTGACTTTTTTCTACAGAGTTTCTCCCCACCTTAAAAACTGCTGCTTTTTTAAAAACCTACTGCTACCACATGAAGAACTTGAGAGCTTCCCTGCTCTGCTACGAGTATTGCTGACAAAATGGTGTCAGTTGATGCCAGGTTACAGGAACACTTTGCAGGCAGGGCTTGGAAATTTCTATCAGTTTAAAATGCAAGTTTGAAGAAGAAATAGGAATTACATGAAACAAATACATGAGAGAAACTTTCATTAGATGAGCTATAGCAGATGCTGCTTTCCATGCCCTCTACTGAGGGTTTCTAGCAATGAGCCATATCTCCTATGGCCATCTCCTCCTCATCAGTGGTAATTCAACTGAATATACATAACCCACCATGATATGTGCTCTGGTGAGTACTAACCCTATAGCAAAGAACTGTATTTGCAGAACAGACCCACAGTGGCTCCACAGTAACAACACTTGTGGAGAAAGAGACATGATTTAGAGTGGGGCAAGAAATACATGGGACATAAATCTGGTCATTTGGAAATATTTTCTTTCTTGCACCTTGTAAAATATTTGCAAGCAAAGTGAAGGGATAGATACCTTTACCACTTCTGAAATGGAAAGTATGACCCACAGCTAAATCAAAGGCCAAATCCAAATCTGTGTGCATCTTTCACAGAGAACAGTAACTATGAATGAGTGTGAAGTTGCCTTCCTGGTCAATTTGTTTTCTTTCCTGTTTTTATTATAACCCACCAGGCTTCTTGTGCTCTCAAAGTTGAACTAAGTCTTCCTTTTTCCTCACCCAGTTACAGTTGATTACTTTTGTGTTTGAATCCTTTGTACAGCCACTAAAAGCAAAGACAAATCAAAACCCCCTTAAGTGTCTCTCTCAATGCCATAGTTTTTATGTGACACAATGAGCAAAGCTCTGCTTTGTCCATTGTTTATCAGGCAACTTTTGCCACTTTCCTTTGGGATATATTCTGCTGATAAATAACACTGTCTGTCAGTTTTGTCATGATTTAAAACAAGTTCTCAATTTACATTTTGTCCATGTTACTTCCACTATATCACAATCCAGCTGTACTTATCAAACTAATATCAGGGGTTTTATCCATCCCATATGTATTTATATCCCCCCTGTCCACTCTATAGTGAATATTTAGCCCTTGTGTGTATTCTTAATACAGACTTCAGTTTTTGATATACTGTTGAGCTTCCTGTAGTTTACTGAAACTAAAATATATGCCAGCATATTCTGTGTACAGCCAAAAAAGGCGCTGGGCTGCTCTAGATGGTGTAAGTACTTGTTGAAGAGGTAGTCCAACATTCAGGCATGAAATGCATGTTGATATTAAATCTATTAGATTAAGCATTTTATACCTCTAATTGTTCCTTGAAAGTTTCAATGTATTCCCAGCTTAGCAAGGCTCAGAATCCCATCTGCCTGCAGAGACCATTAGCAGGGCCTCTGCAGCATCTTCAAGGAAAGACTCTGGGCCATTTTCTTCTTCCTGACATGCTCACTTCAAAGAGGTAGCAAGATGCCTGGAGGATGGACAGAACATGGAAGCCCTTTGCTGCCTGTAAGTGGAGCTGGGAGGACACACTGGGAACGGGAAAAAGGGAGGAACAGTGCACTGCAGCACACTGACATGTGCACAGGTCTGACAGCAAGGCCCGTTTGAGACTAACTGCACAAAGGCTTGGCCCATGCTGCAACTTGCACGTGTTCAGCTCAGCATTGTGGTGGTTCCTTCTGTCACGTGTTTAAGGTCCTGGAAAGTTCCCCACCACCACAGCACAGAAACACTGCCTGCCTTGCACAGCCTGAGCCCCCAAAACAAAGTGAGTTCCATTCAAGTACATTTCCACTCCACTACAGTTGGTTGCTGCAAGTTCTAGTATTTCTATACTAAAGTCTAGAAATATCTAAGATTGAAAAAAAAATTACATAAAATTATTAAGATGAGAAAAATGTCCCTATAAGACTTCTAATTATATTGGACTGAATGCACACATTGTTTCACAGTCTTATATAAAAAAACCTGTTTCTTAAAAAGTAACAGCTGCTGTTAATCATTATTTAATAAACATAAGTAACAACAAACAACTTTCCTGAAAAGCAAACCAACTTTACAGCTTGTTGTATCCAGAAAACAGTCTGGTATCTTCTGTATTTTGAGCTTTTAATTAAGTAAAGTCGTACACAGATGTGACAGCGTAAACAAGCTGACCAAATAGCTCCAACCCTCTCCATTCAGGCACCTTAAAAATGCTGGCCCGAGACAATTCATTTGACAAACTTATTAGTAAAATAATTTAGCAAAAATTATTGTCTCCTGCTTAAGAGACCAAACAAGAGACAGATGGGAAATGTGGAGGTGGGCCACAATTTGCTTTTTACAGTGTCACTAAACACAAAGTTACACTCAGCTCAGTTCCTAAACTGACAATGGCTCCTCAGTAACCTGGCTGGTTTTCATTCACACCAAGCATCTCCTCCTACAAAGCTTAGGAGGTGCAAGAACCTTTGAAAAGCCCAGACAAAAAGCTTTTGTTTCAGAGGCCAACCATAGATTTAGAAATTGAATTTAACACCTATTCTACTCAAAATTTTGGCTGGTGCAGATACCACTCAGCTTCCACTTACCCGTGTTCTGTGGGAGAATTATGCTATGATTTTTCTTCTAGAAGTACACAAAGGCCACAAGTTGAATACATTTTCTATACAAGACCACGGAATACAACCCATTAATTATCTGGATCCTTATGTGTATATCCATACTGTTTACTTGGGGTCAGATACCAAAACCCAACCTCCTTTTAAACAGCTACAGTTTAAGAATATACATCAACAGGATATTTACAACCTAGATCCTGCAGCAAGTTGTGTTTTACCTCATTACTCTTTCCCTCAGCAGGACTGAACAAAAATTTTGGCCTAGAATTTGACCAACTCTCCCTCTTGTGGGTGTAACTGAACACCTTGAGCTGAAAATGTTTAATTGCCCTTGTAATAATTGACTAAAATGTCCTCAAAAACAGACAAAAAGGTGAGGCGAATGAATAAGCTCAGTAAGACAGAATCGAAATTAGGTAATGCCTTCCCAGGATGGCACCACTCTGTCAAATCAACCTTTCTTACAGATTTAAACGACAGCCCCCATGCTGCCACTTACATTAGAAAGTTTTTCTAAGTGAGAAGAGTCTGAGGAGTGAGCAGGTGAGACAAGAGACTGAACTAAACACAGCCTCACAACCCGGAGCCAGCTGGGGCTCCGTGGCAGCTCTGGCGGCCGAGGGAGAGGAGCTCAGGGCAGTCTCGGGCACTGCAGCGGGCGAGGAAGCACAAGGAGCTGCTGCTGAGAAAGGCAGCCACGCTACAAGGCCAAACTTTAATCACAGCATAACTTGTGGGATGAAAATCACTCCTCATGCATGTCACTTACCCTAAAGGGCCCCTTAGGGCAACTCTTGTTAATGGCACTGTCAAAATAATTATAAAGAGAAAAGAATGTGTGTGTGTGTGAGAGTGTGTGTGAGCACACATACACACACACTCGGGCTGCTACTTTAAACAAAAAGCTCTGGACACTAAAACTTAATTTTGCCATTCAGCAGTGTGGTTGTAGATAGACTGGCTTATGCTGCAATTAATCTCACTTGTTAACAACAGGTGAGTGCTGACAGACAGCTCGGTCCACCTCAGTGACATAGTCAGAGCCTCTTTTACAGTTTGGTTTGGAAATGAAAACAAGAAATACAAATTGAGGAAGGAAAAACATCACGTTATCATTATCTTAGAGCTGTTATTTACTTTTGATTCAGAAACAGACTGCGATGCTACAGTTCCCAAACATACCTGCCCTGGCCTGCGTAGGTCAGAAACATTTTGCTGGTATTAAGCTGTTTATCTATCGCAAGATATTAAAATAATGTCCCTTGTTAATAAATTCACAGGAAAAATGATTCTTATTAGTGAATTTCAAAAATGAGTTACAGATTGCTACATATTGATGAGAAAAACTGCTCAGACTTCAGGGCCAAAGATAAGTCACTGGACAGAAATAGTGTGAAATTTCTTACGATAAAGCACTAGATGCTATTTAATCTAACAAATAAATTGTGTACATACTACTTATCCATACTGACTTGCTAAGCATGCTACACTAAATGCTGAATCTACAGATCTAGCCACGAACTGAAGCTGAATTAAATATTTAACTCCAAGCCCTGTGCTAGCAAGAAATAAGTGTTATTAACACAAATGCACAAGTATTAAAGAAATGTGGAATATTAGCATGTATCAATTGCAAGGCCTTTAAAATTTGTCTTTAACTTTTTACCTAGTTTATAAAATGTTGTATGCATGCAATGTGGGTGAGTTAATGTTTCAGACAATCCTAAAATTTTCAGCTCCTCACACTGCTGCTAAAGTCTCAAAGCCATAAAATATGCATGCTTAAAATCTCTTCCTTTTTCCTGTTACGAAGCAAAGACATGGATTAAAGAATAAAAGAAAAATAACAGCTCTCTGAAATATTTAGTGTTACACAATTCCATTTAATGCAATTTCATAAATTTTGAACCCAAACACTATCTGTACACATATACATGATACTATCTATGGTGCTACAGTTATGCAATATTTTACGCAACAGCATAGCTCCATTGGTAATTTCACAATTTAAAATTCAGTATTCCTTTTTATTGAACACAGGTGAGGAAATTTTTACCTGGTTTTCAGACATCAGGTACTCTCACGTGAAAAAATATCCATTTGTCACTGATAATCTTCTATATTTGAGATTTGAAGTAAAAAAATAGTATTTTTCTTTCCCCCACCCCTTTGTTTAAATTCTCTAATGGTTTTTAAAGTGTGAAATGAAATATTATTCTTTATACTAAAATGACTGAAGTCTGTTAAAAACTGCCACTTTTCCTCATTCCCTCAATAATATTTTTTAAACTGAACATAGAAATTTTAGTGTCTAGGATTTTTAAAATGACAGTTAGCAACAATATAATAAGAAATAAAAACTCTAAAGAAGACACACAGT
Source organism: Entomyzon cyanotis (assembly GCA_024500445.1). Lineage (NCBI taxonomy): Eukaryota > Metazoa > Chordata > Aves > Passeriformes > Meliphagidae > Entomyzon > Entomyzon cyanotis. The sequence goes on from JAKEPQ010001010.1 coordinate 11,062,498, forward strand.
GACACTTGCTGTAAAACTTACACTGTAGCATCTGCTAGGAAAAAACCTGCTGCTTCCAGCTCATAAGAACTGAGAGAGTTCCTGCACCACTGAAGCCAGAAAGGGCAGGAGATGACCCAGAGGGCAAAACCAGTTTTTCTTCCTTACATTTGGTGGATATTTTACAGAATAATGAATTCAAGATCCATACCTAAACTTCAGCTCAAATCCGCATGAAAAATGTTTACTAAACGCCAAATTATCCCAAAATGCTTTAAAAACATTTATATGTAGCAAAAGTTGTAATCCAAAATAAAATGAGAGCATTTCTGTTCTTATCAGGGGTATATTTAATAACATTGTAATAAAGTCTTTATTACTGCAAACCAAATAAATCACTGGCTTGTTGGATTGGAAATAGAATGACATGCTCAATATGTAGGAACAGATCTTTTAACAGTATCATGAACAGACACGGAAGCTGGAAGTCAAGACATTTGGTACCAAAAGGCCAAACCTCGCTGCAGCCCCAGGAGGCAGAAGTTCAAGTAAAAGCCCGTGAAGTGACCCAATATTTGTAATAATTTTTTTCTATTTCTGTGAAGATTCAACTCTCCTGAATGTTTGGATATGTTTGCAGACACCATTATTCTTAGGGTTCTGAATTGGTTGTAGATGGTTCAGTGGTACAAAGAATAAACAGAACAACTACTTTTAAGAAACCAATCAAGCAAAAATACATATATATATTAAGTGTAACAAAAATGTTTTTCTCCATAAGATTAGGCTTTTTTCACTTTTTCACTTATTGTTAAAAGTCGGATTAAGCCGCAAACTGCTCAAAATTCTAGCACTTAATTCAAACAGAATTGCACAACTACACTGATTGTAAAAAAAAAAACCCTATCAGCACTATACACAGAATGGTAAATAATCTTGTTGAATATCTGATGTGTTCCTCAAAAATCGGTGTATTTCCCTTTTCTGTAAAAGGGGCAATTAGAAAAGTATTCTTCAGTGTACATTGTTCTAATCACTAGAACAAAGCAAACCAACATGCACTGTTGTTAGTAGTTAAAATAATGGTGGACCCACTTTGCCCCATGACCCGGAGTGGAGTGAGACTCCCCCACCTCCCACTCCCCCAGCACTGAGAGCTGAGCCACAATTTCACTGTTTGAAAACCAAAGGACAGAAACAGACACTCTTGTGTAACATTAAGGCTTGCATATTTTACAACAAACTGCACTGTGTTTTCCAAAAGGATGTTAAAAATAGAAGCATATGATCTTTTCCCACCTAGAATTGTATCCTTACAATTAAAGACTATTAGCTGGCATCCCTTTTAACCGTCAAACTCAGACAGTGGCAGTTCTATAGCCACAAAGAGAAGCAGTAAATGAGAAGAACATGTTACTACACTGCATTTGAGAAAGTTTGGCTCCAAGCTATGCACTGATTAATATCAGATCTCCTTCTTTACTTGCCTCTTGACAATCTTGTCACATCTGGCTGACAAATCCTTACAAGCTTATCCAAACCAAGGCAGCCCAGATCATGCTCCGGGAGTAGCTTGAAGGAAGCGGCAACACCAGCCATGCACTGATGTGCCATCATGAAACTAATGAAGCTGACTTCACTTGCAGACTGCAGGAACACGAAGAAACACAACATGCCCCAAGGTTTTGCAACATAACGCAGAGTTAGCTCACCAAAAGATAAGACAAACAATCAGCTCCCGAGGTTCAAGAAGCCAAGTAGTTACACGAATTACAAAAATTTATATGGAATTGCTTGAACAACAATCTCACCTAAATGAGCACAATAAAATCCAACTTCAGATCAGATGTGAAAATTGACTGTTAAATGCCTTTCAAACAATGTTTTGTTTTAAACTAAAACAAAACTAGTCTGTTTTATTTTCTCTCTCCCACATCCCCAAAATATCAGAATGTTCCCTGGCTCCCAGGTTATTCAAACTGAAAAATATCTAAAAAAGAAAAAAGAAAAAAAAAAGAAAAGAAAGAGGAAAAAAAATAGTGTCACTTTTTATCCGTAGGATTTTACAGAAGGATAAACCACAGCCTGTGTATATCAGTAGTCCTCCCCTGGGTTAGTGATCTGCCCTCTCCTCATTTTTAAACCAAGAATTCGTTACACAGAGGACTGGAAGTATTTGACCAATTAATAAACCAGAAAGTAAAATGCTGTATCTTAAACACATCTAACAAAACCTCATTATGTATGAGCTGACAATTAAACCATGTTTATTTTTCTATGTGATGAAAAAATCCAAATAAATAAGTTAAAAGCATCACAAAACAAGACACTCAATTAGCACAATATATTTAAAAACCCAGACCCCCCCCTACACACACACACTCTCATGCTCAAACCCACCCACCTCCTCCCACCCCCCCGTGCCCCCCCTTCCTCCCCCCCCAAAATACAAACAGACTGATCCTAAGAACAGAATTACTGGCCTTATTTTCTGGATGCTAAACAGTCAACAATAAATTGTATATAAAGGGCATACATTACACTCCACTTTAGTGGTAATTTCTAAAGAACTTCGTAGTGAAATTACATTGTTGTCTGCTCTCTAGTGCATTTATATGTCATGATAATGATAATGTATCTGGTTAAAGCACTTGACTCAACACATCTGAGTCACAAATCAGAGATTTTACTGCTATTAATGTATATTGAGGACTTGTACAATTAAACATTGTCAAGTATTTATGATTTACATGCTACTACTTCAATTGGAAAACAATTACACAAGTGATGGCTCTGCTTATTATAATCAGTCTGCAATTCTGCATTACTTACTGTAGAACAGGAAAGTCATACAGTTGTTTACAGTGCATAACAGAAAGAAAAAACTGATTTTTTGCAAAAACTAGTTTTCTACTTTTACAGTATCTTTTCATAATTAAGACATAGAGAACACAGCTCCCTACAGCTCTCATCTCCATTGTTCATTAGCCAAAACAACACTATTGCAACATTTTTTATATCTCCACAGTGCATAGCCACAAGTAAAAGTTGCACAGTAAAAACATACATTCACATAGAACTGCAAAGAACTTTCCTTACCTCAGACATTCTTACTGTGCTTATGTTTCCAGAGCTATAAAACAGTTTCCCATTCCCTCAGTGAGTTGTACAAAGAAGTACTGGAAACACTCCTGCCTGTACAAGTACTAAGGCAGAACCATCACACGCCTCTTTACTCTTGTCTGACTCTGAGCACCTCAAGGTCTGATGTATGCTCAGGCTGTGCACAGGGGAGTGAAATAAGATCCTCCCCCTTGGTGTTCTCCAGACCTACAGTACGAAGTTGTGTCTGCCTCTCACCTCTGCAGCCAGCTCTCACCTCGCTGCCCCGGAGTGCTGTGCTCCAGCGCGCTCCTCCAGTCGCAGGGCAGTCCCCTCACAGCTGGCTTGAAGAGGGCATGACACTCATCTTTCACAGAGATTTGATCAAAAGGAGTCACGGAGGCTTGAGGCGCTCCTAATGCAGTGCGAGGAGATTCTACCTCTGCTCTGGCAGCCTAAGTAATGCATTAAATCAATGCAGCTGACCTAAGGCCTATTACAATTTTTTTTTTCTTCTTCTCGGAGTGTACAACTATCTGCAAATAAGCTATGAGGTACTTATGAGTAAAATTACTTATTTTTAGCGTCAGTGTTGTTTTTCAAATTGCAGCTGCTGCAGGTTTTTTTTTTCTTTTAAAACATTTGCAGGTCTCAAAGGTTCAGTGAGTGGGGTGTGTATTTTTTAAAGTTAAAACATTCCCCCTTATCAACTTACTTTTGAGTTAGGGCTGAATTTTATTCCTTTTTATGAAGTTGAAGCTTCCTATTAACAGCAGTACAGGTCATAAAGACAGGAGAAGAATTACTTTCTCGTAATTGGGCCAAAATCTGGTTTTAGTTATTCAGGTGTTAGGTTGCATTCATGAGTTAGAGCAGGATTTTTGTCATAGTCCTTTCTCACCTATTTAAAAAACTAAAACAACCCCCCAGGACAAAACACTTCTCTCCTCTTCCCTCTACTTTTAACTTCTGTAGATAATTTCTTTGCAAGAGAGACATGAGCAAGTTGCATTAAACTCGGAATCCTTGTAGGAACATACCAGGACAACATTTGACCAGATGAATACCTGTAATCCCAGGAAAGGCAGCAGGAAATAAGATGGCTGTAGGGAGAAGACACCTAACATATTATTATTGTTGGTTTATTAGTTGTCTTCTACTAATCCTGTTTACTATTCACTAGATAAACGCACAACACTTAAGGAGAACCTAATTTACATTTAGCTAAATACTGGAGTACAGTTAATGTTACGTGCATAGCAGTAATTGGAATCAGACCAGGGTAAGGCCAACATGATCCCAGAATGTGATCCTACAGAGCATGACATGAAGTATATGCTTTCCTAAATCCTTAGGTTTCTCCACTCTATACCTTATTTCTCCTATTGAACAAGATGGAAAAACAGAGAGGGCAATGGAGTTTCCTAGAATGGTCTGCCAGATACTTCTGGTAAAAACCACTCAAGTGTGGTAAAAATCAACCACCAGTGGTGACTTTGTCCATCCCCAACAGAGAATTATGTGGAGGCACCAGTGCCACCTCTGTGCCCTGCAAGATACCTCAGGCACTTCTCTCTTGGGGACACAAGGCAGGACACATGGATTACCACTGGTCTTGTAAACTGTGGTAAAAAATGCCCAAGAAATCATGGCCAAAATCATGTTATTTGAGTTCTGTGATGAGGACAAAACCTAGATGCTCTCTCAAGATGATAAGTCAAAGCTAAAGGCACACCTTGTTACTAAAACTGTTTTACCTTCTTAATGAAACAAGCAGTGATATAACTAAAAAGGACTCAACATAACTGAGAATTCTGCAACAAAGGTAAGAGTGGCTTAAGATTACATAAACTGCCAGAAGCTCTGAATTGACTTCAAAATGATAAGTGACTAAAACTTAGATGTGTAGAGAGCTGCTCTCCCCTCTAGCCAGTTCTCAGGAAAATCTATTTACTAGTTGTCTGCCATTTGCCTGGAAGATGATAATTCTTATTAAATGGGCTAACTATCCATAGCAAACAATTTAAGATCAATTTACTGTTTTCTTAATCAGTTATCTACTAACAGTCTTTTATTTTAAGCATTGTTTTCATTATTCAAGCTTTTTCAATGAATATTTAATGGGAACATATTCATGCTCTTTTTAAATTGTTCACTACTTCTGATTAGCAATTTTTCCGTGTTTCACTACGTGTGCACCTTTTAGCAAAATCCAGTGATCCCTACCATAATGTGACATGTGCAAGGCAGGGTTTGTATCTACAGGTCAACTTCTAAAGAAATACTGATACACTAACAGTGATTTTTAATAATTCCAGCTGATTCATAGTTCAGGCTTGTTTGTACAGAGCAGCTACCAAGATGTATCTTAAGAACGACCAAAATGGAAAGCAGAGGGTGACTTCCTGGAAAACCAGCTTCTTGTGAAAAGAAACAGACATTAGGACAGGGCACTAGCCTTGAGACAAAGGTCCTGGACTTCACCTGGGGCTCTGCCACTGAATTGCTATTTAACCTCAGGCAAGTTATTTAAATTGATTTATATTTCCTTGCTTCTGAATTACTATTTTTTTGGTTTTAAATCTATGTAAATTGTAAGCTCTTTGAGGAAACTATAGCTCCTCCTTAATGTTCTCAGGGACAGTCCTGAGGGCAAAGGAAAAGGGTCCCCAGGTCTGAACTCCACGTTTGTCATAACAAATACCTAAAATCACAGTGCAACAGCGCAGCCCAAGGAAAGCAGCATTCTCCTCCCACCTGCCCCAGCCTGTTCCTTCTCCTCCGTGTCTCAGCCTGTGTGCTCAGAGCAGCATGAGCGTAGGGGGATGTAGGGCAGATTGTGAAGAGCTAGAGCTCCTTACCCAAAACCAAGAATATTCGTGGTTTTGAGAAGAGTTTCAACACATGGAACTGACTATACACAAAAAGCTGCTGCTCTTAACTGATTTTATTCAGGGTACTTTAAAAATGGGTATTGATAGTAAGGAATCACTACAAACAAAACTGAGTGATACAGCACAAAGTGCAATACAATCCCCAGGAAAAGATTTCTCCTGACTCTTACATTTCAATCATGACCTGAATTTTAGTGTTTGATTCAAAAAAATAATTCTAAAGAGAGTATCACGAAAATAACCAAGCACTGACTAAACACTGGGAGTAGATTTGGTCTGCCACTGTGTTCTCTAGGCAAATGGGCATGTAAATTCCAAATTCCCCCAACCACATGCTGCTGCCTCATGCTGTTTCTCCCAGAGTTCGCTGCACCACGGCGTTAACCTCCGTGTCCTGCCTGCTTGGCCTAAATTCCAATCACATAATACACTATGTCCCTCTTACTTAAATCAGTGCTGGCAAAGATCTTAGCACTAATTTAATGCTTTGCTCACTTATTGCCTTGGAGAGATGTGTGGATTAATATTTCACCTCTCAGAAGAAATGTGAAGCAATGGTCAGCCTCATGATTGTACCACTGGGGCCACGGTCACCTTTCAAAGATAAAAGCCCACAGGAGTAGGAATTGTTGTTCAGGACTGCAGGGACACAAGATTTTGGGGAAGTAGGAGGAGAAAGAGAAACAGACTTTGAAAATGAGGAGAACTGATAACCTGTCAGCAAGACAAAGACAGTTGTGGGTTCCAAACAACTTGCAAGTTCAATGTTTTTTAAAATCTAACAAATCCATGCACATGAAGATGAAAACCAGTTTAAACTTAGTGTGTTGCAGCACAGGTTTTGTGCACTAGTCAAGCTACAAACAGGCCTGCTAAAGGCATAAAGCACTTGATAAAGTTTCCTGAGATCTGTGGAAGGACAGTTAGGGCACTCCAGTTCTCACTAAGCAACAGAGAAACTCAAATTTCTTGTTCAGCATTTCCACATTCGCTAATTTTATAAGGTAGCCTGAGCTGTAAAGTGTCCAATCCTGTTTTCTACTAAGAGTTTAACCACAGTTTAAATGTTTATCCCTGTCTGGCTGCTTACATCCCCTTTAAGGTAATCAGAGAAATTGAACCTAACAAAAATAAGTTTATTGTATACTCTCTGAATTTGCACTCCTGCTTCAGCACTAATTTTCATCTAACTGTTCACTGCATTACTTTTCTGTAGCTGAAACCGGTAGGGAAGTTAAGTCATTATAAAATGCTAACATTTAAAATAGTGCGTATGGCAAATCCAGAGACACATCACCAACCCCAGTACCACTGACCCATCCCTGAGAAACAGTGCCTTTCCACTGATTGCCACTAAGATCGAGAAACTCTGCAATTAACAATTAGGATTGGCCTGCACAGTAAGTTTATTTTTAACACTTATTAATAGTTGCTTTATGTCACAGTGTATTTGTCTCTGAAAAAATTGATTATGTAATACTTTTGCATCTAATAAAGTTTGGTGTTTTTTAGTTACAGCCTTTTTCAAGGCAAATCTCTCAGCATGAATAGTAGCATATTTATACAACATGGTGTAATTATGCATTGCACAGCAAAAGCTTTTTAGTATACTGGTGTTAAAGCATATAGCTTTAAACCATGAAACAGAATAAACCAAAAGACTTGGTTTGATTCCTCCAAGCCAATCAGTACATTTGTCCATAATCATCTCTTACTGACCTCTTTACTACTTGAGACAGTCTTGCTGATGATCCTCCTACCAAAGCCTTCCCCTGCTTCCAATGATTTCTGTAGTTGTGTATTTTGATTCTCTAATTTTGATTCTTCATTCTTTGTGTACATCTCTTTGAAGGTATCTTAGGATCACAAATACAGCATTCTATCTCTCCTAATGAAAGAGCAGAGTTAATCCATTGCTCAAATATGCCGCAGTGGTGAGTTCACCCAATTCTGCAGTAACTGGGCCTTTCTGTTGAATGCTTACAATTTCATTCTAGGACCTGAGAGCATTTATAAAGTCTCCAAATTAGGAATATTACATCCTTTTGGAGAGTCTGCACTAAAAGGACTCCTTTTGCTCCCTCTCTCCTCACTGCCCCCCACCCTGGGTTGTGAGATAGAAAACTGGCTTAACTATTGGTTCTGCTCTCTACCTTTCTAGACATTTTTACCTGCAATGAAGCACGCAGCTTCTGTCTAAGTGGACGGCAAAAGACTGCATCATTTTCCCATATACAAATGTCATATACATGTATGAGATACCCACCCAGCTAGATAGGGCTATAGAGTGAGATGGGAATGCTGCAGCAAGGACAACATCCCCAAAGGTTCTTGGCAGCTCTGCCCATCTTTCTTGGCATGGTCAGTCTAGTTTGGGGTGGGTTTGCGCAAAAGGACTAGCAAAAAAAAAAAAAAAAAAAAAAAGAATTTGCAAAGTTGAGTTCTCACCAAAGATGAGAAAGGTGTTATCAAGTGAAATCCAATTTCTTAATTTTATGTAATAACCAAACAATAATGGGAGTTGAAGTCTTTCACTGTCAGGGATTAAGGTGGGTGCTGTATTGGCTACACATGTCCCTTTCTGCACAAGTCTACCAACTGCCCTCTAATCTTGCAAGTCCTGTGAGGAGTTTAAAACATTTAATTGCTAACTCTGTTTTTAAGGAATCTACCCTGTCAGACTGCAGCTCCTAACAACGTTAAGTCTCTTAGAGAAAATCAGTTTTGATACTGATGTTTCTCAGAGGTGCAGCATTTAATCCTCAAATTACAACACAAGTTTTAACAGGCAGTTTTCTGCCTGTCACCAAGATTTAGTAATTGACAAAAAAATTCAAACCCCTTCCTAACACTAATGGTTTATCAAAAGAATACCAGTAATTTCAGTCAAGCCATTCTGATGAACCAGGCAGAAATACAATGGGAAGACAGACATGTTTATGCTATCTGATTGAAAGGGCTGAGACAGAATTCCAGAGACTTGGTGTTGTCATAAGAGGAACAGTCAGGAACCATGATTGTGCCCTGGGGCCAAAGGGTGTGACATCGGACCAAAGGTGTGTCAAAGTCAGAATAAAATGCCTGCCATAAATCTGGTAGCCACTCATATTCACATGGTTAAACAAAGGAGAGTTGGGAATATGACACTTAACAGTAATGCCCTTTGTTCTTTTTTCCCCAAAGATGATGAATCCTGCCAATACAGGAGACCCTATACCTACTCTATGGAGCTTTCTCTTTATTTTCACAGCCTCCAGCCTCTTCCTTCCTCTTAGTTATGGCTTTGTTTTTTTATTTTCTTCTCTTTTTTCTGTCCTTCTTGTTCTGTAATACTAGGTAGTGGTTTTCAACCGTTTAAACCGTGGCATATAATAACTGATGAGTAACATAGCAATAATACCAGTGGTGGCAATTTTGCTTTGTTTCATGGGAGTGTTAGAGTATTAGAGAGATGACTAGGACATGTCTCAGTGGCAGACTGATAAAATGAAAGATGAATTTTCCCTGCCTACAACTATTGTCAAGTTTTAATCATAAACATCAAACAAGTTACAGGACACCTTTTTCCCAGGCAATAAAATAAAAAGCAAACCGGTCTGTGTTTTCTAACCAAATTTTTGGATGAAGAATTATTGCAAAAAAATTACTAATTTATCCACTGAAGATTCTTTTGCAAGTTCACCAGCTACAAATTTCTGACCAAATGGTGGAGTTTAACCATACTTGAAAAACTGTCACTCCTATGACAATCAATGCTTGTTCTAGAGGCTTATTTACCAGCACTCCCACTCTGCTGAAGACTTTTCTTACAGCTTTATGCTTTAACCAAAACCTTAATTCTCAGTTATCTCTTCCCATCTACACACTCTTCTAATTGATGGGGAGAAAATCTTAGTTCCTATTTTACAGTGACATTTCAAGAAAACTTCCTTGAAAGGGTCACCCATCCTCCATTAGCAGATTTCTTTAAAACTGCCTCCTTTACTAACTTACTCCAGACACATGCCTGTTCTTTTTATGTCTAGATAAGTGTTAAACTTTTGAAGTTTACCCAGGAGTGAAAGCAGAAGGTATAGCAATGTCCTGGAGTAGCATCTGACTACCCCCTCCGCCCGGGATAGCACATCGATACCAGGACGGTTTGCGGTGAGCTGTTTTTAATGGACAGCTCCCAGGTGACACCAGACACTGCTGCAGCAGCAGCCGCAATATCATACATCCTTGATTGAACTTTGATTAATTTTCCAGACTTTCAGAGCCTGTGGCAAAAGGATCCACAGCGGTAGCTGCAGCCATTAACTCCATCTTTTGTGATTTCTCCTTCTTCATTATGTTTGGGTCTTGATTGAACTTTGTTCCAAGTTAGTAGCTGTTGGCTATGGACAAGGGAGATAAGACTTTAGAAATGGAGTGCAGAAGGATAATATGTGAGAAACTTGCAGAGAAAGCTGCCTGGCTACTTGGTGGTAGCTTTGGATATACCTTGATGATGTGAGTGGCATTAACAAAAACATTGGAACTCTGGCTAACACAAACCATTACTTTTATGCAGTCATAGTCCAAATGTCTTCCAACATTCGTGCATAGCAGATGCTATTTTATTACGCTGAACAAATTCAAAGTTGCTGCATTCACATAATGAATAAAATCACCATTCCTGGTCAAAGCTGTAACTTCACAGAAGCACTTGTTAAAATAAATTATAATAGTCTCCAATAGGCCTCCAAAGATTATTTACAGAGTTTGCTGCTAAATTGTGCAAGCAACTATCCCAGTATTGGCATGCTCAATAGGACAACTTCACACTGTACAGTCAACCTAAGTGTCTGTTATATTATCATATCCAAAAGAGCAGCTTAGTAGCAGCTAGGACAAATCCTGCTGTTTACTGGGGAAAAAAATAAAACTGACAATATTTCACTGAAAATGTTACACTGAATTTTTCCCAAAGATCCTTCAGTGATTCCATTACATTTCTGCCTCTTTCATTTTTGGCCACAGCATGTCTAAATACTTTGCTAGCAAAGGGACATTTCAATTTTAAGATTACTTCACAAATTCTCATTTTTCTACTCTTTTTACAGTTACTGTCCAAATCTACCACTCTGATACACTATCAGAATCATTATATATAGTTTTGCCTACTGTTGGTATTTGCCAATGGTGGTATATACAAATTGTATGCAGAGGTGGCTGTAGCAATCTACAGAAATTTTTGCCTGAACCTAGAAAAGCCCTTTCAAAGCCCCTTTCAAAGCCTGAAAACTGAAACTTACTGATGGGAAAAAATATTAAACTATTAAGGGTGATTCAAAATCCACTATAAATCAAAGATATACATGATGTTTCCATAACATCTGACACAATGGGGCTTTGTCCCTACAAGAGGCCTCTGGGCATTCCTGTGATATAAGCTATAATAGATTTGTCTCTGTGAAGCTCTGAGTTATTGTGGCACCTCCAATAGAGGCAGCATCTGAAATAATTTAAAACCTGGAAATAAGAGAAACCTTTTCAAAATAAAATACATACATACATATACATACACACACACACATATATAAATAAATATAACTTTGCCTTGCTTTAACCTTTGTATTCATTGCCAAGAATAGCTGGCTGAGGAATTGGCATCTGCCGTGAGCTCTCATTTATTTTCCAATGCTGTCTTGCCCCATTGCCCAGGCAGCCTCCGCAGTTCCCTTCCTCTCATCTCCTCACCACTTTGCCTTCCTCTGAACCCAGGATACAGAGCAGACTTCCAGCACAGAGCCCTTCTCTGCTTACAGCCTTTCCAGCCCCTTTCCTGCTCCTGCCAATCCCCATCTCAGCTTTCTGACAGGAGATTGTATAGAAAAAACAGAACCTCTCCTACCCGGTATTTAGGCAGCATTAACAACAGACTTTCATACTGGAAATTATCAGCTTAAATGTGTTCAGACTGGAGCTAAACTCCTGTCAGCTCAAGCTGTATCTATCTGGGTGATCTGGACACTAGACTTGGTTAAAGTGGCTGTGATGCCACAGACAGCTAGCAACTTTGGGAAGTAAATTACTTGTGGGAATGTTTGAGTGTTGCAACAGGTAGAAGCAATTCAAGAAAAACAAAGCCGATATGAATTAAGTATTGTATTAGCTACTGAGTCCCTTAATTTTTAGCACTGATGCTTCTTGAAATGTACTTGAACAAGCACAAGCCTATTTTAGGGTAAAATGAGTGCTGCCCTGCTTATAACTTTGAAGCCCTGGACTGGTTACCTGAGCTTTCCATCCATTAATACAGTGGTTTAAAATAATAGTGAAGTATGCATAGCATGAAAAGTGGAAAAGAAGAAAAGTGCTTCAAGACCAACCACTTTTTAGTGCACTTTTGGGAACTGCTTGGAGGAGTGCCAAGGCTAGAACAAGGTGCGAAATCGTACAATTATAAGAAGGGTGGCAGGTGTAAAACAGAAGTCTCTTATGGAGCAGTGGTTTGGGTATAATATCTGCAGGAAGCTGACTGCCAGACCGACACAGAAGTGATTGAAGGAGGAGGCCTGGCAGGATTACCACAAGGAAGTAACAAGCTTTCAGGTATCCTAAACACACACACGGTTTGTGTGACTTTTCACAAACCTCCTTTTCTCTTTTATGTTGTCCTAGTGTTAAAGTAAACCATACAGTGGTGGTATGAAGGAGCCTGGGGCTCCTGGAAAGAAGAGCTGAATGGTCACTGCCCTATAGAATGTAAGGGCTGCTACCCTTCATCAGCCCATACTGGAGCAGCATGGGGTTAATGGCAGCTCAGGATCACTTTTGATGCTTTTTTCAATGGCTGGGACAGGTGTCCCCTCCTGCTGAGGGTCTCCACAAGCTGAAAGACCTTATCCTGCCTTTGCACAGCTAATGTGACTTGTGTCACTTGCTTGAAGGGAAGCAGGATCAAGCCCTCCAGCAGTAACTGTGAGACATTTTTATTAGTCCGGCCACATGCTTTGCTCCAAAGCCCCTGGCTTGTCATAAATTTTTCTGCGTTAAACTCTTCACCCAGATATGGCTCTACCATACACTCCTAGCCTAACAGATTATTAAAAGAATATTCTTTTTGAACTCTTCCACAAACAGGAGATTCAGCTTGCATCCAACCTCTGTGACTTCCAATTACAGGAGCACTAAAATTCCATGCTCATTAGACAAAAACTTGAAGAGGGAAGAAACACTAAATTCAGCCTGAGTATTTAGTGCTATCGTCTTCTGAAATCACTCATGCTAAAATGAGGCTGTGGTATTGTCAGCAGAATCTTTTTTAAAAAAAACTGCTGCAATTTCAAATAGGAATTAATTATTTGGTGTGATCTTTAATTTTCCCTATAGTAAAGAAGGATTACTAAAAGAGATGCCCTTTTATAGTCTGAATACATTAAAATCCTTATTGCTATAAATCTGTTTAGTTCCCAGAAACACAATTTATACCAGATCTGTAATAAACTCCATATACCTCTGACACCATTCTTTTCAAGTAATTTCAACACATTGTATAAAAAAATCCCCACCAATAAAACATCACAACCCTCACTGTAAGCATTATCTCCCCTTAACAATCTAGTAAATTTGTGATTTACCCAAAATTATATAATAAACCTGGGACAGAGACAGCCTGTCGTTCAGTCAGTTTTGTGGCTTCATCTTCTTCCCAAGAATAGCACTTTCTCCTGAGCTCCATTTTAGGAAGTGAGTGGCAACTGCTGCTTATAAAACCAGCACAGTACAGGTACAGTCCCAATTGCCTTTACAAACTCTTTCTCTATAGACGTAGAAAGAGATGTCTTTGTGCTGAACCGTCATACTGGCTAGTAAAGAGAAATAGCAGAGCCTCTGCAACACGTCTATCTAAAAAGCTAGGCTCCTTTAGAAAGCTCTAAAAACTCATTTCTAGCCATAGAAATTTTGTATTCTGTTTTTCAATATGCTTTTTCCAAACCACATTACCTGGATGACATTCATTGTGAGGCATCTGCCTCACAGAATGAGAAACACATGTTTACAAGGAAGGGGGGTGCAAGCTACTTTCATATACAGATTTTGGGATGTAAATAAATTTTGCTGGAAAGTGAGTTTGTGACAATGCCAGTATTTAGAGCTGGCATTAGAAAATGCTCTATACAGTCCAGCCATTAGCAGTGGAACACACTGCTGATTTTATGTCCCAATAAACTGTTGCATCACACGTAGCCAGTTTTAATCAGAAAAACTGGCCTAAGGAGCATATACAAACAACATTTGTGACCAAGAATACAGCTGATACCTGTTTAATATGTCTCTACTAAATTAATGCAGTTTGAAACAAATGTTTACCAAAGACCTGCAGTTTGCAAATCTCAGGTGACTAAGGACCACATCCAGGACTGGATATTACCAAGCTCTGAACACTCAGATGGACTTTGAAGCACAGCTGACAAATAAATGAGCCAATAAAGTAACAGCAATCTTGGGAAAAGAAAGACATCCATATTAAAGAGCATTTGCTGCTCCTCTCTGAAATCAAACAGTTCTTTACCAGGAAGCACAAGCATCACTCAAGCACACACGCAGGGAACACGGAGGGGACACCAGGTCCACCATCCTGCTGTGCTGCCTTAGGCAAAACCACACCCAATTAGCAATGCCAGTACCTGGCCCCAAGCAGCTACAGCAGGAGTGGCATAGGCACTTCTCTCCTTTTAACTTGTCTATCAGTATTTCAGATTAAAAAAAAATATATAATTGCATTTTAAAAAACAACAAACTAGACTTTCACTCAATATTAACAGCAAAAAGATGGACAAGATATTTGCCAATTACAGTATGCAAAAAGTACTTGACCAGCTCTTCAGAAATTTATTTTGGATCAAACTGCTTGGTCTTTGTCAAAAACATTTTATTTCAGATTCAGATGATCTCTTTAAATTTAAGCATATAAGGATTGTTAATTTTTTTAAATACTTAAGTGACTTGTGTGTCACTTTTAAATTTTGACTTTACAGATGAAACTGCATAAATGATGCCACTGAACCTGCAACTAAAAGCCAACTGAACAAACATGAACCATATGAAAAAAAATTTCTCTACTTCTTGCAAAAAATTCTCTGGCTCCTCATACAACAAAATCCACCAGCCCTATGATAGCACAAGCAGATTTTTAAAATTATGTCTTATTTCACCTTTTGAGGAAAGGCATCAAGCAGACATTTGAGGGGCCTGCAGACAGTACATGCTTTCCTACCCTGTCCCACCTACCACCCAAATCCAGCCCTGGAAAGACCAACTGAAGAAAAACATGTTCTCTTTTCACAGCTCACTCAAATCCTTGCTTTCCCTGATCCTGTTGAATATTATTTCATTTAACAGGAAAAAAAAATCTAGAAAAAAGGTGCCAGTTTAAGCAATGTGTACACCTTCCCATGTGAGAACTAAACTGAATCCATACGGGAACTGAACTGAAACCAGTCATCATTACTGAGGTTAAAGCAAGACAGTAATCCATCCCATTTTTGAGTTACCTGCACTATGTTTTGTGAAATTCATTCTGCTGTGCAGTGATCTCATGTAGAAGAGTGATGAGCCACAGGTTATCTCTGTGGAACAACGATGGTTTTTATTTGAGGAAGATATATTTCATCTCTGTGTATTGCAACACCAATACACGACTGGAACAAATGTCTCATGTTTCTTTGTACACTTATATAGCCATGCAAGTGATTTTAGGCACTTCTTTCTATTACACCTAGATTGCCAATGAACTGTTGAGAATAGGTGAGAATAACAAGAGGGTGAACTTGAAAGTGAAGCCAGGCAGGTTTTGGTGAACCATTAAATACCTTTGTGCCTATGCTCACCCATTTGACCATCAGTGAAATACTTCCATCACTAACATGGTGAAGACACCAGCTTTTTAATTTCTGGAGACTAACTGGCATTGAGTAGAAAAGTACACTGGAAAAGGGCCACAAAGCACTGAAGGAAAGGAATTACACCAGTGATGCATTTGACTTGCAGGTTTACTTCATTTATTAGGGTTTATTTCTTGGGTTTTTTAGTAGTTCACTTACTGCATGCCTCAGCCAAAGTTTTTTTATGTATGTGCTAAAACAGAAACACACACACACACACACACCCCTTTTAAAATAGATATATGTGCTCCAAAGCACACCCTTGGGCAGCTGTTTTTACACCAGAAGAGCCTGCATTCGTCTGACCTCCCTAGTGCATCTGTTAAAGGCTGCTGGAAGGGATGGGCACCTATTTTGATCTGCAGTGTCACATTAGCAGGCAGATAACGTGCAACCACAGATCCATTCCTCAGTGCCTGACAAAGACAGGGGACTTTGAAACAATCTGACTGTGACTCATTTCAGGTCAGCTAGAAGAGATTGGGGTTTTTGGCTGGAGAACTATTTGGAGGACTGAGCAGGAGCAGTGCCTGCTATACATATGCACTGACTATTCTTGGCTTGAGGGTTTATATACAGCAGTGCTCATCGAGAGACCTGCCTGTTTGTGGCTGGGGAAGAGGCCCTGCCGATTCACCTTGCCTTGGTCACCTCTGTACAAGATTAATGCAGTGCATTCCTCTGAGCTGGGCTGAAAGCAGAGCAGGTGCAGAAAAGCATCTGTTTTCCCCCGGAGCAGAGAGAACCTCTGTGAGCAGGCAACACCTGCACACTGCCCATTTGCTGGGCTCGGGTGGCTTCCTGGAGCCATTCACTGTGGTACAAAAGTTTCTTCCAAGTCCTGTGCAGCTCTAGACTCACTCCTCCTAAGTGATATCCTCGCACTCAAAGTACTGTCACAGCTATTAAGATCTGCCAGGAAGCTCTTGCTCTAAGACTGAGGTAAGACCTCCTGGGACTGGCAGGCTCTCAGCTAATAGTCTCAGTCTTTGAAATTCATTCCCTTTGGCAGCTTCCCAAAGCCAGATGCTAATGACCTTAGGCATGATGCAAGACCTTTTTATTGGTGTAATTTTAATTTTTTTTTAGTTTCTGAAGTAGCAATGAAACCAGACATGTCTTCTCTTTTGAACAAGTGTCCATTTTAGCATTGCAAGTAACCACCTAACTTTTGCAGAAGCATTGCCTGAATCAATCTCACATGTGAAAATGTAACTCACCTCAGCAGCAGTAGACAACAAAAGTTTTGAATGGTTCTCTACATAACAAAGGAAGACTTTTTAATGCAAGCTTAAGCTCAAATATTTCTGGACTTATATACATCTATTACACACGTTTCCAGAGAATTTGGCCAAATGGGCTAAATGCTGACTTTGTACCATATTCCCAACCTTCTGCCAAGCCATTGTGTAATGACAGGCAGGGATACCTCTCTCTCCACCTTGCTCTCTGTGCAGCAGGATCTGCCCTATTGCAGAAACAAGAAATACCCTGGACTGCACTAAGGGCTGTTTCAGAGCCAGGCAGCCTCGTGCTGCTGTGCCAGTACTTAACTGCTTGTAAAGGTCTGAAAACCATACATTCAAATTAATGAAACATGAGTAAATTTTTTTTAGGACAACAGTTTCCTGACTTCTCTAACAATTAGTAAGCATCAGCAGAGGATATTCTGAACATTTATTCTGTCCAGGCTTCCTCTATCTTCAGGGCAGAGGGAGAGGCTCCTTCTGTGCGTGTTTAAAAGCAGGAGCCTAAAGCAGATATTCTGCCTAGTTCTGCACAGGACTCTACAGAAATGTGGATACGTGGGGCCTAGGAAGATTAGCTTCAGTAAGCATTATCTTTTCTCCCTTCCTTCTCTCTTGCCTCCAGACACACTGAAGAAAACAGTACCAAATCAAAATAATATCATAAAACTACAGAATTCTCAGTTTAAATTCCCTTTAAAACTTACTTAAAATTAGCTCCTAGTATGTTATCAGTGATAAAAGCAGCAAGAGCGACTCTGCTCCTGCACAAAGATACAGTAAATAATAAGTCAGTGTTATTCTGTGGGTAAATAAATTTTAGTTTGAGACTTAAATATCTCAACTGTTTTCTTGGATGAGTATTTTATTTGTCCACAAATGCTACAAATCTTCTCAGAAATGAGTTCTTGCTCCTCATTTCAATCAACTGCCATAAATATAACCAAAGCACATGTGACTCCCTTTCACAAGAAGATAGGCACAATAAACAGGTTTTTCTCCTATTGCATGGAACTTCAGCTTCTGAACATACCAACCACCAATCTAATATAGAATAGACAATGAAAGACTCACCTATGTGTAAAACAGCTCTGCAATTCTAATCAGAAACAGTCAGACATTTTGCTGTTCTCCAGTTTTAAACTTAAAGGAAATTGTTATTTTTGGGGTTCTTTAGCTTTGACATCTCAGCATTAGGTCATCAGTGCACAAACCCTCAGTGGCAGAGTTACAAAGATGCTGCAGCACTAATAGGTGAGCACAGAAGGAACAAGTGCTGCACACCACTCCTACAATCAAGAAATCACTTTTGAGACCAAAGGGAGGAAGTAAAATATGTTTACAAAGCTTCATCTCTAGAGATTTGCACCTGTTGACAAATCTGTATTTTTTTGAATGGGCAAATAATTCATTCAGTGACTTCTCTAAAATTCAGTGGGCTGCATCTGTTCATCTCCAGGAACCTACACAGGTATCAACAGCAAGCTCCATTTAAAGGTTTGGAAAAACAGCCACCACATTAGCTGTTATCTGGAAATGAGGTAAGATCACGAGCTCTGCAGCTGGAGCCAAAGGATGGAGCCTCACGCTGCATTCCAGTGGCAGGCTCCTGATCTCTGTGCATTAAAGAAATGTAACCTCAGCTGAGCACTGGGGTTATACTGGACTTCCTGTACTTGACTGTGAGAAGTACCCGGCACAGTTTGCCACACTAATGGTATTTCAGCTCTTTGCGGAGGTTGGTCCCCAAAGACATGACCAGGGACTTTTCCCACCCTGCTTTTATGCTGGCTGGAGGAGCTGAAGTTGCAGAGGAAGGCAAGCACTTGCTGTTAAATATTCTCTCCCTGACAGGCGCTGCTGCAGCACTCAGTAAGATTCTGATCAGTCGCAGCGCTTTTACAGTTCAATTGTGGAGACTTTCAGAGTATTTCTAATGATCTATTATTAATTGCCAAGAATTACATTCCAGTCTTAAATTCAGAGCATGTGCAACTTTCAGCTGTCAAGGACAGTAATTCAGTACTTAAATTTTAAGTGTCAAAAGCTGTAAGTGGACTGATTTATACTAATTTGAACAGCCTTGTTCATCTAGATGAAATAATGAAACAAAAGCAGGGAAAAGGCATTTGAGTAACTGGTGTCACTAAACCAGCACACAACTGATTAACTCAGATGAAGTGTGCTGGTGTTAGTGTTTCAGTGAGAAGTGAGGACTACAAGCTGACCACAAAGTGTAAAGAAAATGTATTTAGAAAAGGTCAAATAAAGGGAAAAATTCAGATTTACAAGCCAGATCTTTAGTACACCTCAGAGTGGGTATAAGACCACTGAAGTCAGTTAAATCATGCCATTTCCCACTGACTGTGGGTTTTGTCCTGTGTTTGTGCAAAAGAAAATGACAGTGTTAACTAATCTGTAAAGTAAAAACCTGGCAGATCTGCAAAACAGTCTGCTGCTTGACTTTTTGGTTAGGGTATGTATTCCATGGCTGTATAAAGAAAAGGGTGAAAAAAAAAAAAAGGAAAGAAAAAAAAAAGAAAAAAGGAAAAAGAGGACTGGAAACTCCACCTGGATGCTATCCGTCTTGCCCAAGTAAACAGTACTGACATTAGTGCTAGCCTGCTGAGTGGTACAGGTTAGGAAGGGTCACAAAGGCAAAATGGTGACCAAACGTGCCTTGAGGTAGAGATGCTCTGGAATCTGTCACAAAAGGAGAGAGCTGAAAGCTCATTTTATCTAGAAGTCATTTCATTTTAGAGTTCAAAACAATTAAAAGACATTGAAAGAATTGTACAAACATGGATTATAACAAGACAGAAACAATCTCCTTTTTCATATAAACATGCCCTTAACTACATGCATACAGTTCGATATGTATTGTTCTTGAGATAACAGTGCAGCACACCATGAAATGTCAAGGGAATGTGTTAAGAGGGATAGCAAAAAAAAGTCACAGAAGTTTTCCTCATAATATTAAACAAATACTCATACCCAAAATATAACAAAAAACTTTTGTCTAAAGGAAAGAAAGCAAGCAAATGCCAAAGAATTTGGTTGTCATGTCCCAATACCTAAATGAAGTTTTTTGCTCATGTGTCTTGAGATTAACTTTCTTTTGACCCTCAACTTGTTAAGTTGCACCCAAATTCCCAAACCAGAGAAATATCTATTAGTATATAATAATCACTGGGTTATCATAAGTATTTAATGAGTTTTTTTTAACGTGGCTTTATATTCACTTGAAAACAACATTATTAAGGGAAACAGCCTACAATAATTACTCACTTAAATTTTCTAGTTTGTTTTCTTTCTCTTCTGTCTACAAAAGTAACCCTGAAACCACCTGGAAGCCCCAGCTCCTGAAAAATAACTTTTACCAGTAATATTTTTGTAAGAAAATTACACAGACGAAGGATTTTTTTCTAATATCACTTCCAGTTACCTCCCAATGTTTTAGTCCACACAGAGGAAACAGAATAAAGCATGAATGATACTTGCATGTAGCATTAAGCAACAAGACTGTCTTCAGAGATTTTGACCACTGTTCAAGTCTACAACCAGGCTAGGAGGCAATGGCCCACTCAGAAATGAAATGGTTAATACATCTTAAACACTGACCATTTTCCAGGCATGTTCAAATAACACAGGGAAAAAAAAAGCCGCAACAGTGAAGTGAAGTTCTGAACCAATTTTACTTCTCCTACAGCATGCCAGGAAGTGTATTATATGCCATTGGCGAGATACCAAACCTGTGACTCTGGGGGGATGACTGAAGGAATCCTCACAGTTCTACATCTTGGAAATAAATTCTGTGCTACAAGGAAAAGCTCTGTAACACATGCCATCTGGTACCCTTTGCCTTCTTTTTATGAAAAGGGAGAGAAGAGAGAGGCTGCTTCCTCATGTATAGACCAAGAGAGGGTGGGCCAACACCAGCTTGTGGTAAGAGCTGAAGAAACAGCAACTCAGCTGGTGCTTTTCTCTCCCTGTTGCATCTCTGCAGAATAGGGCATTTCCATAAGTCTCAGTATCAATCTGAGTTATCTCAGATTCATATCGAGGAAGCTTATTATAGTAAGTGGGAGTGTCATTTGGCCCATTAATTGCAGGAGAATAACACATAATTGCATCGTAAATGCAAAGGGTTATGCTGAAGCCACTATATTGCACTGAACTCAGCTCTCAGCTATTGCATGATTTTTCCCATAAAATATAATTTGTAATATGCAAAGCAAAACTGCAAAGCAAGGCTTGTTTTTTTAAGCAAAAACCAAAACTAGGTCCAAAATTTAAAATCACCATTTTATTTAACTTGAAAATAAGTAAATAAAAGCTCAAGTGAAATCAATATTATATTGTATTCAGAGAATCCAGATGAGAAGCAATTACTGCTTCAGGATTACCAAAAGGATAGTTCAATAATTCTTTGAGAAACACTTTCTTTAACCAGCAGAGAAAAATTCAAATGCAGGTAAGACTCATATCCAGACAGGTAAAAAACTGTCTACCCTTCATTCCCAGTGCCCCAGTAAGCTGTCCTAACTCTTCTTTATCCTGCTAGGAGTTAAAGCAGAAATGGCTATGAGCCAGTGTGAGTTAGCCCCAAGGAAATTCCTGCAGAGTAGCAGGAGGCATATTGGGGACTGGCTTGAGCATTTCTGCATTCCAGCCTTCTCCAGTGGCTGTAATGACCCAGCGGGGCCATCTGCAGCCACATTTCAGTTTGGGCAACCCCCATGCTGCTCTAACCTGGGGAATGGGCTGAAGTAGCTCATCTAGCTGAGGAAACAGGCACTGAAGTGATACAAAGCTTCTTTCCATGTATATCAACGCTGCACTGATACAGTGATTTATTTGGGTCATTCATTAACCTGTTGTAGGACTTGTCCCATATAAGTTAAAGTTAGTGTTCAAATCTCACGAGACAAAGAACATGACAGGAAATCACCAGCATAATAAAAATTCAATAATTTATATCGTAAGACCTTGCAATACTATTTTAACAGTTTGTTCCATAATAATGCAGTAAAAGCTATTAAACATGCAATGCTCATTTATATTATGTAATATAAGCACAGATTGTATCATATCTGGGGTCTATTTTCCTCTGAGTACAAATATTTAACTCCCTTTAATGTTAACAAGAGGTTACCTAGCATGTACTTTGGCAAGAGAATAAAACCTGAATTTTAACATTAATCTTAAGCAAGCTTTCAACTTGAAAGAATCTTAGGAGCACCTTGTATTAACACTATCTTAATTGCCCTGAAATCTGGATTTTGCGAGAAGCATATACACAGATAAAACTAATTCGTGTTAACTTTAAATTGCACATTTTAGGATAATGGGAAATATCTGTGTGTCACCTTTCTGTAAACTGCATAGCTTGCACTGTGAAGGCACTGTTAGCAGAGACAGTGATAACATCTTTGAAGAATTCTCTCCATTTCTAAGAACATTTTTTCCCTAGCCTTGCTTCCCAGCAGAAAATTAACTCACACTATATTTCACAGAAAGAATAGTGGGGGAAATTCCTACTACATTTGAAAATGAAACAACTTTTTGGCATTCTCTATTTACAGTTTGGGGAATCTCCTTGGTCACATTCACACTCTCAGTGAGGACAGTGAGGTAGCATAGATACATAGTGCAAGTAGAATCTGGCCCTTTTCAATTTGTGAAACTGCTTTGATCATGATTCTCTCAAGACATTATTTTAAACTCGAATGCAATTGACCGCTATTGCACCATATGTTCCTTATGTGTGAGCTCTGTCTTGTTCATTAATTTTTATGCCACTACTGTTGGAATTCAGCCAGTGTAATGTGGAGGCAATTAGCAATGTCAGAGTGTTCATGCCAGCATATAATGAGAGAGAGAGAAGGAGAGAGAAAGAGAGAAATGGGTAGATTATGCTTCCTGCTACAGGCAATGGTCCTTTTCAGAGGCTTTTCTTTTTTTTTTTAATAATGTTATTTGAAAATTGAAAAATCTAATAAAAAAATAAAGGTGACAAGAAATAAAAGTCTTGTTACAGAAGACAAATTTACTCACTTATAAAAATTCTCCCATAGCTTTGTAATATCTTCACTTATTTTCAGAGGCTGAAACTGAAGATGCCCTCTGGCCTGATGACCTTGTCTTTTAATCTTACAAACACTGTGGTCTGCTAAAGCTCTATATCAAAATGCTTAATTTTAGCCCGCAAAAAAAGATGCACACATATACTAGAACAGAAATGTGCATTAAATAATATGGGTTCCAATAACATGACTAAATCTGTGGCTTCTTGTTTTCTTAAAAAAACCCTACTACTGCAAATCTTGCCATCTGAGATTTACACCATTTGCCATTCTTATTGCTACTTGTGTTAAGTTTGCAAGATAAAAAAGAACAACATATGCCTGAAGTTCCAGGGAGTACTGGAGATCTCACTAAAGCCTCCACCTCTTCCCATTCTCTGTGTCACCCCCAACCTTCCCTTCCAGTGGGCTGGTTTCAGAATACAGTTTTTGCCCCATCTCAGAATACAAATGCAACTAACACAAAAGCTGAAAAAACTCAGCAGTATTAAAAATCTTGTGTGCATAAATCCAGAAGTAGGACTCCACTAGAATTCTCTCACAGTATCTTCCAACTGAACTCCATATTATTCTCCCATGAAAGCAAAGATAAAAACCACTATTTACACAGAAACCTCTTCATAGTGCAAGACCTGATGGAATTTTGTTATTCTTGTGCAAACATCTACAGGTATATTTACAAAGTAGACAACTCAGAAAAACCTGACTAATCAGGAGAATGGCTGAAGCTGAAAAATCTAGATCTGTATTCTCCAATAGATCCTTCCACTTCACATTGTGATTCAGACCAGGCTTGCTTTCACAGTCCATTAAGAAGACAGACAACTTCAAAGTTCGCTGGGGACACAGTTCTCAGTTCTGTAGTGTTTAATGGTTTAATTATCTATTTGCCTGTGAAGTCATTAAGCAGCTCTGTACTAATATGGTTATTAAGAGATACCTCCCACTGCAATCATTTAAATAACAGTTACAGTAGCATGGTGCTGCTTGTGGTAAGGGTCTTGTGGCTTAGTGGCAGCCTTTCCCCTTTGAAAGCCTGGCAACTATATAAAGGTAGTTTGACTAATCCACCTTAATTCCTCCTGGATATTTACCCTCATCACAAAAATCACAGCATCTGGCCAGCTTCGTAGTATACAACCATCTTTACAGAAGCCCAGAGTTCGCAAAGGCATTGCTGCCCTGAATTAACACACATAAAGAGCCTGCTCCAAAGCCCACAGAGGTCCAAGTCACGGCTTATTGGGCTCAGAAGACATTTATGCAGTTTGGCAGCATAGCCTGCCTACGATCCAGCTACTGTCATTTGTTCAAACTTTATGAGTAATAGAATTCAGTCAGAGTTTTCAGAATATTTCTAAGGCAGGTCACAGAAGTATAAAAAACTTTCTAAACTGCAAGAGTTTTAGTGGAACTTAGTCTACACCAAATGTTTTAGTAGCATGACATTAGACAGCCTTATTGAAAAGCTGGAATTAATTGAATTGAATTTTGTTTTGAATTGAATTGCTTGAATTGAAATTTTGTTTTGAAAGCACTGCTTTTCCCCAATTAATTTTGACTTTTATATTGTATCTTATATTTAATACTGAGAATAATTGTGGAAGAAAGCTGGGAACTTCCAGAAAGAACAGATTTCTGTAGCTTAGCAGGTTCCCCATACCTGTTTGTGTCTTCTGCAGTAGAAGCAGCAGAGATCTGCATGGCTATTTAAAGCAAGAGCAAACCTCATCTTTATGTCAGTGACAAACACAATTAGGTTTATTCATTACTGAACATTTACGTACTCTACTAGCAAGGGGAAAAATCACGTGCTGTCATAAGTCCAATAAAGTCAGCTAAGTTATCAAAGCAATACAGTTTAACTAACAGGAGGGAGCAAAGCAGTGACATTTGAAAAGTATGCTCTTCTCTTATTTCCATGTTATTTACAGTTATAATACAGGAGAGTTTCATTTTAATTGCAGATTAAGAATAGAAAAGGAAGGGGAAATCTTAGAAAGCAGTCACAAGGCGATTGGATTAAGAAACAAACCCAAGCACTACTGAAGAGCACGGTAATTCTTCAGTCAAATGTTATTAGAACAATTAATATAGTCCTTACACTGCAAACTAATCATGTGATTTCAGTTTCCTCTTTTAAGAATTTTTAAGAAGATGGTATGCTTGCATGTTACATGCAAGACCAAGTTAGACAAAAACTTTTATAGCTTCACAGAAATCTCACACTAGTAGCTAGATTTTATTCACAGATCATATTTGCCAATGCTGTCTCTCAGATACGTCCACCGCAGTTTTAACAAAGTGTCCTCCAAGAGGAGTGGCAGTGAACTCTGCTCACTGAGGCTGTGCAGTTGTGTGCCCCCTCTGGCACTCATTGCCAAGGCCTTCCTCCCCACGATGTTCCTAATGTGCTCAGACACCCGGGGTGCAGGGAGAGGCTGTGCATTCAGCACAAGGCATGACAGAAATGCCAGCTACAGTCACCAACTTGCCCCAACCAATTCTGCTTCCGATATAAATTGTGTGTCAGACGCAGAGTCTGCAGAAAGCGCTTTCATAGGGTAACTGCAACAAGGACAGTGAAATTTTTTTTCTGAAGCAAAACTATTTCCTCCTGTCTTTGTCTAGAGCTCTCTCCAAAGCCAAAGTATTCACATAGTATGAAAGACAAACTCCAGTTTTTCTGCCTCAAAATCTAAGGAATGTGCTGCATGCTGCAAAACTAGGAGTGAGCAGAAACGGCACAAGGAGACCCAGGCACAGATAACATTTGGTTGCTGAAAAGACACCTCCTAACATGAAATGTATAATCCTCCCAAATGCCAAAACATGCATTCGATGCGACCCTGTCACCTACTTGGGACAGCACAAGTCCTCCCAAGCTTATAATTATGGGTGTTTGATACTTTGCTGAAGACTCCCTTCCAGCTGTAGATTTGGCAGCAGGGGTTCCTTTGTCCTTTCGGAGACCCGCGACTAACACACACAGCAGATACCCTGTATCTGTTCAGACAGGCTGGCTGAATTCCAACCACTTCTTCCAGCTGCTGGATTTGTGGATCGAGCCCTCAGTAGCACTGGACACTGCCAGTAGCACACTGAGCAGTCCAGGTATGTTCCAGAGCTACTGCCTAGGAATCGCTGCTATGGAAACTACTATACCTTCCAAATCTATACTCAGGACACATTTTCAAGCTTTCCCCCTCAAAGCAAAGACCAGAAGGACACTCAATTCAGAATATGAGCTGAAATTCAGAGATAATCAATCAATTTCAAAAGACATCCAAGGCACAAACTGATCTAGTTGTGCCTTAATGTGATTCACAGAAGCAGCTGGCAGAAGAAAAGAAATCCAGAGGTCATCCTTTTGCCCATGGATTTCAGAGGAAGTAACTGTAGTTTTTACCTTCTATCTTAGTTCTGAAATTCATCTGCTTCTGAGCACACCACCTAAAATTTCCATACTTTCCTTTTCTCATATGAAAATAATGAGTATTACCTATCAGCTGGCCCACTGATCAGGTTCAATTTATTTTTTGTGAAGAACCTGCGATCCTTTCGGATAGGGTGCCTTATAAGTAAAAACTATTACTACTCTATTCTTGTAATAACTCCAGGACATCCCAGAGAGTCAAACAGCAAAGCTCTCCCACTAAACACAAAAACAACTTCACAAGAAGTAAAAATTAAAATAAAATAAAACAAAACCTGGACATTCAGGAGAATTAAATAAGAGACCAGCTTGTAGTTTTCAAGTGCAGTCATCTGAGTCAGCTCTCTAAGGAGTGCCAAGGGCTAAATTCATCCCTGAGCTATGCTGGCTTCTGCCAATGTAAACCAGGACACGCAGCCTCTGCCAGCAAAGCAGGGAGAGGCAGCAGCAGTGGAAAGCACCCATTGCCTTCCTCTTTGTTGGGGGTCTAAATGCAGTGGCAGCAGCACCAAGAGAGGCCTGGCAAGGCAGGTTCACAGCTGTGGAACCCTGAGGTGTCATGGTGTGCACAAGGGAACATCTTTTACTCTGGGCTCTGTTACAGAGGTTCAAGCAGATTTTAAAGCAGTCTTTGGCAGAGCCTGCTGCAATGAGGAATAATGGTGACCAAACCTCTTGGAAATCAAGGCAGGGTGAGCTTATAAGGGAAGTGTCACTGACACAAAGAAGAGCAAACACTTCAGAGTAATGGGATTTTGTCCATCTTCAGATTTTTCTGTGCAGTTTGTATCAGTGGACAAGTTTGCCAGCCTGTGTTGCATAACACAACCTAATATACAGTCAGATTGAGTCTGTGATTTTACTGGGAAACAGCTGTGTGACTCAGATGTTTTAAGGGGAAGGCAGAATATTGTGTACAGAAAACTGTCCTCATTCCCCCATGAACAAAGAGTGGCAAAAACACAGGCACCTCCACTATGCCATTTGCAGTGTAGCAGTCCTCACTTGGCAAGATATAAAAAAGAAGATTAACAAGTATAATAGCATTTTACTGTGCTCTTTAGAGAAAAAAATCATTTGTATGTTACCACTACTGATGGTCCAAAACCACAATGCTGAAACTAAACAGAGAATACAGATCTGAAACTTCATCCAAACCCCACCCTCTAGGTTCAGCTCTTTGTTGGATCCAAGACTGGAAGGTACCTATTTTCTCTCTTCTGGGAGGCTGGTGTTTTGCAAAGCCCCAAATTCATATGCTTCACAGCTGAAAACCTTGAGAGAATCTCAATTTTGATTGCCACAAACCAGACTTGCCAACCTAACTGGTAAGCCCCAAACTAAGCCTCAACCCAAAGCATGCACCACTGCCCAGTCTCCCCCAGGCTGGAGCTCTGCCAGCAGATGAGGCCAGCAGCCGCCCAGGTATACCTTACATTATGAGGATGGCTCCAAGTATAATCCAGGAGAATACACAAAGATTTGGCTTTATGTAAAGGCTAAGTTGTGACTGAGTGTCTCATCTTGGTCCCCGTTGGAGCAGGGCCCAAAACCACCACACGCTTTGGCACTGTTTGTTGTACTTGGCAATCCTCGCTCAAGCTAGGTGGGTGCATTGGCAGCACTTGTGAGGAACCCCTCCTCTTTAATTGGTGGGAATGTACCTGTAAGGCTGAGCTGTGTTTGGTAAGGCTAAGTGTTCCCGCAAGGGAAAACGACTCGAGACAATGCAGTTGGTGTTTAGAGTAACAAGACAGAGGATGACTGAGGCACTCTTTCATGTTACCTGGAGGGCCCTGTTAAGCTCTTACTGCTTTCTGTTGTTTCACCACGAAACTGTGTCCCTTGCTTTAGTTAAAGAGAAAGCTGATGAAATAGTGGGACAGCCTGAAGAATTTTCCCCCAGTAACTTAGAGAAGCCTGGACCATATTTAGCTTTAGTCACTATTTTGTTCCATGTCAGAGGTTTAAAAAAACACCACAGATATATTTTTTTGTCTTGAACTGTTTAAAGAAAAGAAATTAAAAGCTACAACTGCTGCTCTTTTTAATTTATTAAAATAATTTCTTATAAACGGGAAGATTACATGAAAATTAAACTTTGTTCTACTTACAGGCAGACTAGTGCTTTGTTTTGTGTTTTTTATATAACAGGAGTTGGTGACATTTCCTAAAGCTCGGCATACATTGCATGCATTGACTTGAGAGCTATTAATTCTACATGCACAGGATATAAGGGGCTTAAATGGTGTTCAATTTGAACATTAGTAGGAGTGTTTTCTCCAAGCTCTGCACCTTTGCATTACATGACAGAAGGCTGTGTATCACTTCCTGCACAAAATTAAGATGTCCAGAAGTATGTAACCTCTACTGTCTTCTAATGGAGTCTCAGACACCTCAAGACTCAAATTATTACAAAAACAGATAGCTGAAAAATCATCTATTCTATCTCTCATATTCTATTCAGTAGAGGGCAGTGGCAGATAAAAGCCATGCACAGCTATTAACCTGTGTAAAGTCCTGTCTCCAAGCTGGTTGGCTGCCATGAATCTAATGGCAGCAAACACACCAGGCAGACAGAAAGAAAATGGTGGATTAAGTGCTTTTGGTCATGTTCCTTCACTCACTCTCTCCCATCACCCCTCCTACCCTCATCCCCCACTTTTTTTTTCCTTCTGCAATAAGTGTTATCATCAAGGCCAAATGCCTTCTAAAAGGTGTTCCCCCTGAAAAGCCGGCAGGAAATAAAAATGCTCCAAACCTTATAGGATCAAGTTCTTAATGGCTCTAAATGAGAGTAAAATAAACACATGCACATGTGCATGCATGCACACACACACCCAGCACCTATTTGTCAGACCTTTTTACCAGACAAGGAGAACACAAGCTGGAAAATGACTGTTGCCTAGTGGCAAAGGCACTCAGAGACACGGGGGAGTAAGTTTTAGCACAGTCCTTGCACTTAGCAAATTAATCAATTCATTGTTATGGTTACAATTAAATACAAGTGCCAAGACATACAGCAAGAATGTTACATTTTGCTCCATTACCTCACAATTACATATGCAGTGTCACTTCACAAACACTCATTTCTCAACCTGGGCAACTGAGTAAGAAAAAGAAGCATGCGTTCATTGTTAATAGCATGTAGTATTGTACATCTAAATTTACACACATGACCATCTATGAACAACTGTATTTATCCCAACTTTTCCTGGTCTAAAATACCTTACCTTGACGATCTTAAAGCATACATGAAAAGAAGGATCTCCCTGTCAAATAATGGAGATTCCAAGTCTGAGTGTAAAACCAAAAAAACTAGAAGCCAGGTCAGGAACACTGGAAACAGGAATTGTGAAACAACTCCGTATTTGTTTTCAGAGAAAAAAGTGCAATTCCACTTTTTCTGTTACAGGTAAGGAGCACTTCTGGCACAATGGATTATATCTTTATGACTTACTACAATTATCTCAAAGAGAATTACTGCTGAATATAAGAAGCATGGTGGTTGTATGTCTGTACATTCTTGTGTAAGCTGCTAAATGCTGACTGGCAAGAAATACTGATTCATTAGAACAAATCCCCTGTGCCATAACTGGTGCGGGGGAAAAAGGCAATGACTACTACATGCACAGATTGCCATAAGTGCAAGTCTCTGCAGCATTTCTAAAGATCAGACAGTTCTACCTGCCTGGCTGCAGAGTGGACAAGACAGGCAAGTGGCACTCGGGTCTGACTGACGAGTGCTGTCCTGTCAGGCTTTGCCTCAGCACGTCTCCACCCGCATCCCCTCCTCGGTTCACTCTGGCCTACAGCCTTTGCAGAGACCTATCTGCAACTGCCAGACTTTATAACTGCCAAATGACACTTCCTATCAGCAGCTACTTAATGAAAGAGGCTTTCCAAGAGAAGGATCAAGTGTCAGCCAGTTTTGTCCTTCTCCTTCTCTTCTGGAAAACCTTACAGGTCCAAATGAGAGCCTATTTAGTTGCCCTGCCACGGGATTCTACCGCAGAACTTTAAACATGGCCCAGTTTCATTACAGGGCTGTTCTCACTTCAGCTGGAATGGATTTGCTGGGGGGAAAGTGCAACAGCCTTTCCTCCTACCCCACAGCAGTGCTGAGGGCACTGCTTGTGTTTTGGCTCACGTGGAAAAGTTGCAGATATGTAGCTCTGCATCCAGCCCTGCTCTTCTGAGCCTCATCCCACTGCCTTCATCAACAGAGTTTGTGAATCAGAAACACGTTTGGGAAAGATCCCAAGTGTGTAATGACTTCTTAAAAAAACCCAAGCAGATTGTGCTTCACTATCCGAACAGTGAACTACAGCTTCATTCTGCTCTCATTTCAAGTACTCAGTATTTTGAGCTAAATTTAGCTTCAGAACTTTATTTGCGTTGAGAAACAAACCCCGTATTTACTATGCTAGATGATGCCGTTCTGCTTACATACGTACTTTTATACAAGCAATAACATCATTCACTTTTTATCTCCAATAGGCTTTGAAAGAAAGAAAAAATAAATCACAAAATGAACAAATGCGCGCTGGTGCAATCTACTGAAACATACACTGAAATGAGCTACCTATAACAGCAGTAAAGAGATAAAAAGCCATGAAAACAACACTGAACAGGTAAAATTAAACCTTTGGTTTTAGCCAGGTATGACTGTCAGAGTACTGAAGAAGCTTGTTAGCTAGTTGGCAGGATTTGAAATATTATTTTCTGATTAAGTTGATAGCTGGTATTCATTGAATGATTTGAGGATATCTTAGAATCCTGTGAAATTTTAAGTCCTCCATAAAAATATCTGGAAGGAAGTCTTGCAGGCTGTCTACCATTGACTCAGCTACTTGGTGACCAGCTGCTTTGCTGTGGTAGCAGTAAACTGCAAAGTCCTGTACTTACAGAACACTAAACACCAAACCTTTGTTCAGTACAGAAACAACACACTCAGCAACTATTTATTTGCTGTATTGTCTCTCTGGGAAAAGCCCTGCAACTTTCTCATAGCCTGCCTAGCAAAAGCTGTGAATGGATTTCGTTCTACATGACACATGGGAACCTAATGTTTTCTCAGAAAAGAGCCATAACTTGTAATCTTTGCCCACGTTTATACATCCAGACATTGGGCTGGGGCTTGGCAGTGGTCAGTATGCAAAATGCTCCCACACACCTAACCTCAGAGGGAAAATTCATAGAGAATCCACTCGGTGTAGCCAGCAGAGGCAAAGCACAGCTGTCTGCAGCCATCTGAACGTCTCAGCCTTGGTCATCTTGATCTTTTTAATGACCCCGCATATCAGCGGAACACAGGCATCTGTTCAAAAGAACCTCGCAGCTCCTGACAGAGCAGAGCACACATCAAAGCCGAGTGGGTCAGATTCTGCCCTCACCAGATACATTAATTCAGAATAACTCAAATGAAATCAACAGAATTACCCGTCATTAACACTACAGTAACCAAGGACTAAATTTGCATGGTTGTCTTTGCGCTGTAACTTACACAGATGTGCTAGTTTTCGTACTTCAAAATAGCTATATGCTTTTTAGCCTAAGTACTTTTTATTTTCCTCAGGCAAAATAAAGGGTAGTTTCTAAAGAAGGCAAGAGCCTGACTATATTTCTATGAGAACTTTTTGTTGCTGGCAATACTGAAATGGCAGCAAATGCAACAGATCTGTAACACATCTCAGGGTACAAAGAGTTAATATCTTTTCTTGCAGATCATCTGTATCAGTCCAGATGCTTGGTTGGAAGGAAATACAACCCAAGTGCCTGGTCTAGTACAGCAGACTAAAGAATAAAAATATTTTTATGTACTGTGCTTATAAAATATTCTATTTGCTGTGTAGTACCAGTTCTGTTTAGAACCTTCCTTCAAAGATTTTCTTTTCATATTGAGAAAAATAGATCCATACTGTCCTTGTTAAAAAACACCTCTGCCTAAATGTCTGACCTCCACTGTGAAAACTGATCCTTTGCTGTTGGTCTGCATCTTTATTGTGCCTTCAAACTCAAACGTTAAAATAAAACCAAGACAATAGAAATCCCAGTAAAGTGCCACTTAAAGTCAATGTAAAGTTTATAATCCTTTGCAGTCCATTCTTCTATTATGCTGATGACAAGTTAATTTGGCTGATAAAAGGGAAACAAAAAGCAAGGAAGTAATCCTGTTTTACAGAATATTATTCAAACAATAATAACTTCCTTTGCATAACACTTATTTCATTCCATCATTACTACTATTATTACTACTATCTTAAGCTATGACAGATTGTGAAGGGTCAGAGATAATTTTTATCAATCAGCCTCCCTTTGTCTTTGGCAGGTTTAATCATGTCACTTGGAATGTAGCATGAGGGGCCTGATGAAATTGGAAAAGCATGTGAAGATAAAAATCACTCTCAGATGAATTCAGACACTTCCTGCCACTCTGCAGATGCCACAGTGCTGCAAGCCACCCTCCCAGGAGAGATGATTCACCTGGAAGGAGGGCCAGGCTCTGCCAGATGTGTAGGAGGCTGCCTGAGACCCACATGCTAACACTGTCTCAATTGTATGAAGCATATGCTTTCAGTCAAGGGTGAAAAATGCAGGCACCAGCACATGCCAAAAGTCTTTCAAGCATGGCCCACCAGTCAGCCTGAAGCTTAATGCACTGATCCATCGAGTCAGCAGATGTGTGTCACCACAGTACAAGTTGAAGCTGGTTAAAGCTATAAAAGAGTGAAGTGACCTAATCCAGACATTCAAATCTCACAAAGAAAACCATATTGTTGTCACTTTGGGGGCCTTAATGTGGGACTTTAGGCACAAACACTGAAAGCCTTCTTGGAGTAAAAAGGTATGTTGCTGTGAAAACATAAATCCCAACCCTAAGCTACACTTGTACTGATTTCAAGTTGATCTGATAAAAGCATAGCACGGCTTTCCTTTTTAGTACTGCAGTACATACAAAAAAGAACATCTGCAGAATTTTATTGCTAGAGCCATAAATGCTCCTTATCCGCTTGGTTTGAGGCAGAAGTCCAAAAATACCTTGATAGAAAGTTTATTTGCAGAGTACCACTACGTACTTGGTAGAGCCAGTGAGTTCTACAACATATTCTTCCACTCCTGGCTAAGTGCTGTCAGTGTCAGCTAGGAGTCCAGCTGTGGAACCTGGCTCCATAATGCCTGGGAACTCCTCCTTCCTTTCCATTTAATAATCATTTAGTGGGTACAGTATTTCCCGACACACTCAACGTCAAAGCACACTTTACAATGAAAATATGCACCTTGTTCACATGCAGAAAGATTTGTTTAAAGAAACCAGATCTCCCTAGCACTCAAAGATCAACCCAACACTGGACGTGTGCAAACCCACTTCACTGTCAACACAGTTGCTTCAAACAGCTTGTTCAGAGGTGGGTGATAAGATGTAGTTCTCACTGGGCAAACACAATTAGGCAGACAAAGATTTTTCTTGAAGTCTTTTCTGTCTATCATCTGCAATCCACTCTACAGATCTTTCTTAAGTATTCCTGCCTGTAACAGCCAGGTCTCTGGAAGAATACTGATGTTTCACAATGACCTCATTGTGCTTTGACATAGCTTTCCTGAGCTGTGGCCTGTGGCAAACACACACCTGCTCTATTTATGCCCAAGAGGCCGAAAAAAAAACCAAACCAACCCAACTTCAAATAATATTCAAGTTCAAACAACAAGCAGGGTTCTTCTGCCTTAAGAAAAGTCCATCCTGCAATCCACTTTGCAAAACATGATAGCTGGTCATTTAAAAGTTAACTCTTAGGAACCACCATAGATAAGAGCTGAGAAAACTCACGCCAGCTTAAACAGGGAAACACACAGAGTGCATCTGAACTTTTGTCATGTCCCCTCTCCCTGTCTCTATCTGCAAGTATTGATTATTACTACTGATTCATAGCAGGGGCTCCCTGTAGCCTAAGATCAGGACTAAGCCTGAGACTGCACCAAGAATCAGACATCTGCACCATGAAAAGAAGGTCGCAAGACCAAAATCTCTAAGTACAGGATGAAAAACAACAGAGACACAGGACACAGATGGCAGTGCCAGGAACAGATGCAAAAAGCAAGAAAATATGAACATAAACACACACACTTACTTGTGCCCCCTGTATTGATTCTATCCAGACAATGAAGAATGTTTTAAATGATGTTTATAAAAAAAGGTTTTTAATTAATTGGGTTGGGTTTTGGGGTTCTTTCTTGTTTAGTTCTCTCCTGATTTTTTAAATTACCATGCTCCCCTGGAAGCTGGTTATACTGGGCTAAAAAAGACTTCTGGCAACTACCCTTACACCAAATACCTTCTGCATGTCAGCTATGCAATACTTTGCATCATCCATAGTCTTCATTAGCAACTTTGCCCTTTCACCTCAATAGCACCCATCTGACATTTCCACAGCTTCAGAGGCTTTTCTTCCCTCCACCAAAGCATGTTTTGGAGTGGTTTCAGGGCAAATTCTTTGATTCTGGTGCTGGAGCATTAAAAAAAAAAAAATAGGAGAGAACAGTTGAATGTTCCTAGAGAAAATGAGTAAGACAAAAGCAGAGCTCCAGAACTATGATTTTTCACAACTCCTTTTCTCACACCTTTTGTGAAAAAAGAAAAATTGCTGAATGGTACTTTCCCTACTCATAAGCTTTTATTCCTCAGAGGAATAAATAATATGCTATGTCTCCTATGGAAGAGTAACTAGAGACCAATAGAGGAATGAAAGTGAAGGGTCCTCAAGACATCCCCAGTGGTGCTTGAAGGTTTTCTCTTTGGCTGTCAGGGTAAGACTGGATCCCGCAGGAGCCAAAATAACAGTATCAACACTTGTGCAACCTAACAAAAGTGTAAACAGAGACAGGAAAGAAAAGATATCAGTGAAACAACAGAACATAAAGAAATAGCAGGTATCAAGTTCAGTTTCTTACAGTCTAAGATGAAATATACCTTTGCACTACCTAAAAACCATTGAAAGCTCACATGATAGCATTTGTTTTCATGGTTTATATAAAACCATACATGCTGCCTCATATAAACCATATGAAACCATATTAAAACCCCATATAAAACAGTATTAAAAAACCCCACATAAAACCATATAAAGCCATGTAAAACCATATGCTACCTCAGTATTAGGTAAAGTTAACTTATTCTTTGTTCATAAGATATTAATCATTTTTCCCTACTATGTGCTGTAGAAGCATTCACTGCTCATTTCATTTTTGGGACTGATATGGAGAGCATAAACTAGAGCTCTTTGGGCTTTACCACTTCTTCCCCCCCAAGTGAGTGGACAGGAGTGAGCTCCACAGATATACTCCTGTGACCCTGCTATCAGCTCCTGAAGAACTTAAGAAAATAAGAAATTCTGCAGAACAACAAAAGTGTATTGACTGAGATATGTTCATGCCTTCTTTTTTTTTCAGAAATAACTGTTATTAAAGAGTTAAGCCACTGTATGTGTGGGCGAACCGCTTTTTGTAATTGCTATCTATCTACAGATCTTGAGAGAGATGTTGATCTTCTGAAATGAAGGGTGCAGACGCAAGTCTTTTTAAACCAATAAAAATACCAACATTTAAGTGGGGTTTTTCTACCATAGATCCTTTGTATGCAAATCACTCAGATCAGTTAGAAAGAAAATCAAAGACTTCTCCTTGAACAAAACATTGTCATTTGAACTTGGGAAAATACATGGCTGCCAACAGAAATCTAAACTGTATCTGACAAAGTTCTCCACTTTCCCATCACAATCTCACTATATGGTTTTTATATGCAGTGTACACATAGCAATATAAAAAAAACCAGAGGCTGTAATTTTCCTACTTTTTCGGAATAAACCATCCTCTAGCACTCTATATGTTACATCCTCCACCAAAATCCTCTAGCTTTGCACTGCAAGAAATCTCTCTCCATCAGAAAAATAAAAAAACTTCCAAAACTTGTCCCTCTCGCATCCCCGTCAAAACATGGTGATGTGTGTACACAACTCTACGATTATTTCAGAGGGCTCTGAAATATCCCAAATAAATATTTTTAAGGGCCTGTCCTACTTGTGGATGTAAAACAGTATTTCTACATTGCAATGGAATAGCTATGTAGAAAGAAGTCAAATACTGAAGTCTAGACCCAACTGCTGCTAGCATTGGAACCTCTCGCAGTGTTTTATTTTCCAGAGCTTTCCTTCTGTAACACCATATTCAATTCAACTTTAGTGTAATACATACACACTCTATAGCTTACATTTAGTGTGACCACACATTTTCCTGTCTTTGGGCTTGATCCTGCCAAATGTTTTCTTCCATGAGTAAACTTTTCTCACGAAAGATGTATCATGGAGGTCTGCACTCACATAAGAAAGATAGTTCTGAGGATGGAATTAGAGCACGAGTGCCAAGCAAACAACTGGTGGGATTACTCCTGCAAAATAGCTCCTGGCCCATGGACTCCACATAATGTTGGCTCATGCCAAAACTGCAGAGCAGTGCATGGGGCAGAGTGCTGACTCACACAGTAAGATTTCACAGAGCTCTGCAGACCTTTCTGCAGGTACCAGTTGAAGCCTGGAAGCAGTAAAGTCACATTTGCATTGAGTCTTCCTCATAGGGTTTAAGCCAGGACAAAACTATGCAAAGGTAGCAACGCCACTTCCCCAAAGCAAATCAGCCCCAAACTGGTTCAGGCAGTGCCAAATATCAAGGAGCAGTATATTGGTATTCAAATTTAGATTTTATCTATGTATAACTGTGCAGAATTTTGTAACTTTGCTGTAAGTGGTCTTTCTACACGCCAGAACATAAAATAGATTTGGTATCTTTGGATTACAGACTGGTGCCTGCAGCTTGCAATTCCAGAGTTTGCTTTGAAGCTTCAGCTTTTTGCCTTGCAGTGGTTTGACAATGGTCATGATTCAGCATATTCAACAAGCTTAGATCAAGATGGCTTTTCCTTTATCATTTGGGACTGAAGGATAACACCAAGGATGTTTTTTAGCCCTTTCTGTCACATTAATGGACTGGTTAGATTTTACAGCCCTTGCACTCTTCAGAGGACACAAACTAGTTCCTGTTCCTTCCTTGTACCCCAAGAGGAGTGTTACAATCAGATATAAATACATCTCATTTTTCATCCCACCAGAACTATGAAAGTAGACAGAAGATGGAGCAACACTTGTGCTTCCCAGGAATGTCAGACAGTATTCAAACAACACTCAGCAGAAGCACCCTGAGGTGCTTTGCTCCATATTGTTCCCAGCACCAGACAGGCCCCAAAATTAACTGTGATCCATTATTTCATTGAATCTGACCATGAGGTCAGTGGGAGTTTTCAGGACCAGCCTTCCTACATTTGTGTAAGGAAATATTTCCTTTTCTTTAATATTTCTTATCTATCTTACCTGTACACCTAACATTTGTAACAGATTCAATCAATTAATTAGAGTATTTCTCTTAAAACCCACATTAACTCACTGACTGGAATCTACTAATTTTCCAAATACTTTCCATGTTACTCTTTAGATTTAGTGTGTGTTACTCTTTCGATTTTTTTATTCCTGCACAATGATCAGGATGTGCCTTGTAGTTTTCTGACAATAATTCACTCCACAAAGGGCACGCTCGCTCCAAATGTGATTAATGACAACTTGATTTGTGTGCAAATAGTCTAGTACAGACTATTGGACTCTTTCACTTCAAACAGTCAAAACTGCAAAGAAGATGAACATACTGCATATTTCAGACAGGACCATTTATCCCATAGCACATAAGTTACATTAGTTCCTATGAAGGAAGCTGTGATCTCACAGGGTTATTTTAGGGGAATCTTCGACACTTTTGAATGCTAGGGCTGCACTTAGGCTGAATATATAGTCTAGTATTTCCAATAAATTATTTGCCTCCTTATACAGATACTGCTCCCTGTAAATGTCAAGACTGCATTGTGGGC
This sequence comes from Entomyzon cyanotis, assembly GCA_024500445.1. Lineage (NCBI taxonomy): Eukaryota > Metazoa > Chordata > Aves > Passeriformes > Meliphagidae > Entomyzon > Entomyzon cyanotis. The sequence continues at coordinate 11,101,118 of JAKEPQ010001010.1, forward strand.
AACAAGCAACTGTCCTCCTGCCTTACACAAGCTCTCCTAACTAGAAAGAATTTGTGGAAGGAAACAATTCAGAGAGCAGATAATGGTTTTGGGGCTTTTACAGTGGTCTTAGGGATCAGTGTTTCAGTTTTACTTGCATTTCACTTAAGTCTTTGCAATGTCCTTCATGACCCAAGTGCAAACTGAGTCCTCACAGCTATGCTGGTCCCACAGCCAAGTAAGCTATCCCAGCTTCGATAGAAAAGTAATTTTTTCCTCACATCCTATGATGAGGTACAAGTTTTGAAGTCAAAGCATTATTAGAGAGATGCCAAAATTGACTTCACTCCCTGCTGAATGCCGACCCTCCAGGTACATTCAGCAACTGCTATAACTAAATGCAACTGGCCATAGTTGGCATGCTCTGATACTGCATTTGTTCAAACAGATATTCCACGTAGACTGATGCCAGAACTCACGCGTGTTCCAACAGCGAAGGCTGTGAAACATCAGGTTGTGACAGCTGGCTTTAAAATAAAAACTGTCCAATGAAATATATGAAAACATAAACAAGAGGACCCTTGTTAGTCCAGGGAATTCAGTCATTTTCTCAAGGCTAGTTTTAAGTTTACTACATTTATCCAGTGTATACCTTTAATGCATACATAGTTCCACCTACTTATAAAGTGAACAACTGAGTACAAATTGAGGAGTACCTTCTGTGCAGAGAAATAAAAGATAGCATCTCTCAGCTTTCTCACTACTTTCATCACTATAACCGGCAGGAGGCAAGTAAGAGGTCATCAAAATACTGTGGCAGTGCTCTGTTTTCATGTTGCAAATCCAGAATCAGGAACTCCAAGGTCAAAGTATTCATTGTATTTCTGCTTTTCTCACAGATATCTCCTTGCACAAACCAGAGAAAGTGCAAGACGTAGTTATCTACAATTTTAGAACTACAAGACACTAAGACAGTAATGAAGACCAGCAATTTCTAGAAATAATTCACCTGCAGACAACCTAGGGTGCAACTGCTCCTCTGATGCAGAAGGATCCACGAGTCCAGTTGCTTTCACTCTATAAACCTCTTCTAATCAGAAAAAGGCAGATAAGTGGAAAGTTCCTGCAAGAGCAATCATGACTACAGTTAGGAAAACCATGACACTCCTACAAGGCTCTTTAGGAAAAAGGGCTCTAGTTTTCCAAGGATCTCATTTCAGCCTGTGACATGACTACTCATGGTCCTTCCATGGAATACCTACACACCATTTTTTCATTTTGCAGTACTTTCCTTGGTATTTAATAATTCAGAATCACTTTAAAAGTAAGGCTCTAATTTCCATTAGACATCAAAATTACTTTTAAATTTTTCTCTGTAACTTAATATTTCCTGTGCACCTTGTAAACTACTGAGTGCTGTAAAAATCCCCAAACAGGATCTTCCCCTGGGGTGTAAAGACCAAAGGAAAAAACCCACCAAATATCCTTTCCTCTTAGAATGAATAATAATTGCAAAAGGACACGCTTAGGCTTATGAAGAACAGTAGATTCAAGGGATAATTTTATATAAATTACAGTCTTTTCATGATTTTTTTTTTCTCTGAAGGTGGAGCTCCTCTAGCAAGGAGGGTGATCATTAAGGGAAGAATTGAGAGACAACTCTGCATAACTATTTTTTCTGTCTTATAAGCCCTTTCAGTACTCATTTTTCCAGTCCTGAAATGCCTATTTGATCTTTTTTTCATGTGACATGCAAGAGTGCTTTTTCTTGCCTTACAGCATCATTCTAAATAAACCACCAAGCACCATTTGATTCTTCACCTTAAAGAAGAAACATCTGCATCTCAGACTTCTTCAGCCCACAAAAAACCCCTCATTACACAGTATCCTGCTACACTTGATCCAGAGAAATAGATAAAAGTCATTATCTCCTGTCTGTCCCATGCCAGTTATCACTATTTCCCTACTGTCATCTCCTCCACTTACATTCTGAAAACAAATAGCTATTTTAGGAGCATTGCCTTTTTTTTTTTTTTTTTTTTTCAATAAGGGTAAGTCACACCAACTCTCAGTCTGAAGCATATAAATGGTTTAGATTTTTGGAAGAAAACAAAATGACTGCATCCTAGCAAACAGTTTACTGAATGAATTGATCTAAAATGATGATCTTCTCAGTAAGTGTTAAAATTTCTTTAAATACGTATCTTACCAGATTGCAAGCTGTATTTTGTATACACAGTCAAGTATTACACCTGTATCCTGTAGGTACAGCAACAGTCTACTGGAAAAGACACAGACTATGATTAGAAGTGAAAAAAATGCCTTCAGAGAGGGAAATGCACCTGCAACTCTTACTGTATTAGGGGGATGAATAGAGTAAATGGTCAGGTTTGGCTTATCCACTTCACAGGCTTAAAGGCAAATGTTTTCTGTTTGGTCCAAGTCCACAAGAGGTATTTTCAATGGCAAAGTGAACTGCTCTGGACCTGTTGTAGGAGGGACTCAGGCAGGCTGGGGCTAAGCTGCCCTTCCCTTTTGGGTCCTAAAGTCACCTGGAAAGGCACACAGCAGAGGATGGATGCAGTATTCCCTGAGCAAAGAGAGCTGTCTACAGAGCCCCTTTTACATCTGCAAAAGATTTAGTCCTTCACTGCAATAAAGCATAGGATACAGCAATTCATATCCCTAATTTACATCAATACAGCTTTGATGACAATGGAGATACTTGGGCTTCAAAACAGAGTGCTTTGATACAAGACCTCTACTAGAAGAAGTAAGACAGACTTAATGTATACTAGAAGAAGTAAGACAGACTTAATGTATATTTTATGCTCTATCGTACAGTGCATTCACTAAACAGAAAACTTAGAAAGCCTGGCTCAAAAATGGTTTTTCTAACTTTGTAGTACCAATTACACTATAAAAATGCACTTATGAGAGATGTTACAAACTGTAATAATTTTGCAGATAATGTTTGTCAATATATATTTTAGAATAGCCAGTATTTTTACAAATATTTAAATTACATCAGGCATCACACAGTCCTCATATTTTATGCTTTAAACTGCGCAGGCATGGCATGCTTTTGTCATTGCTACAGCAGAGCGAGTCTGGTATTTCAGATCAAACATGGTATGTAGTCCAGATGTGTTAGCTGTCACTGTGTGAGTAAACATTTCTGATGGACAGTGTGTTAACAACAGATTATTACTCATGATGTTGCATGATTGTTACAAAAAGTTAGCCTGAATGTCAGAGATAACACCAGTGAGAACTGCTGGTGGAAGTGATGCAGACTGGTATGTTTACAGTCATTGCTGTCATGTGCTTCCCCCATTTACTTTTCAAGGGAGAACCAAATATGATTTGAACAACTCCCCAAGGGGACTGTGGTGGAAATATGGAGCTATTTGATCTGAGGGGCAGGACTCTTACTGAATAACTATCAAGAATGCTAAGCAATGCAGTATTAAATTCATAATTGTGCAGTTAAAACTATTAGATACATGAAGGTATGCCTGAAGTGCTAAGCACGTTAATTTATATTGTCATTTATGTGCCCTATTAAGGGGATACTTGCAGGGTGTCTTAGATTAACAGATGTTGAATGACAAGATGTTTATCAGTCCCTACAACAAAGGGAGTACAAGCAATACTATCTGCAATTTAAGTTTCTCTTTGCACAGGCAGACCTCACTCTGTGCCAGAAGAAACTCTTCCAAGACAGGGTCACCACTTATCTTCTGTAAACACTCACCCTTCAGCTTCCCTTCTGTCACAGGGAGAAGGGCTGTCCAACTGCTAACATGGTACTGTGCCTTTGTGCCCCAGCACATCTCTGGAAAACCAGGATGGAGTGATGGGACATGGCATGCAGATCTGCAAATTCCAGCGACTGTGCAGTGCCACCTTCTGCCGTGCACATCCAGCCCAAAGAAAGCCAGCTCTGCTAGACCTGTGCTGGCTTCATGTGGGGCCAGGCCTGGGAGGGTCTGCACCTTGCTCCTCACACTGAACCAAGGGCAGCAGAAGCTTTGCTGGCAGTGGCAAAGGAGGTTTATAGCAACAGAAGAGCAAGGCAAAGGTCAGCAATCCAGGCAAGGTGTGAAAGGTGTGTTTTCTCTAGGTTGGTTAGACCTCAGCTAATTGAAAGCTGTTAGCAGTGATCCCTAAATTGTCCCCACAGCCATGACTTCTGGCTGTTGAGCTGAATACAAGCCATTTCAAAGTACTTTTTCTTCCCCCCACTTGTTAAAATATGACTGTTTTGATACTCTGCTCCACTTGTCACTCCTGGCAACTGAAAATAACAGGCAGCATAATGTGCAATTATGGGCCTGCCAAGGACCTGGAGTCCCAAGGCTAGATGTGTTACACCATAGAGAATTACAGGTGATTATATAAAGAATTGCACATTCATATGCTAACAAGTATCATGAGACATGCATGAGAAGATGACACTGGTCTATTTTCCTCACACAAAACTGTCACCATACAGTGCAAAATCTGACTGGCAGGTTACTGTGTCCTTGGGACCACCCAGCAGCTCAGGCCACTTAGATCTGGCGTAAGATTGCAGAGCATTTTTATTTTTCTTCAAGAACCCACAGAAAGGATAAGTTATGCATAAAATGTGGTTAAGGAAGCTGCCTCACTTTTTATTTTTTATCAAAAAGATGTTTTCTAGTAGAAAATGTGACAGGAAATTTCAAGACACTTCCAGTATTATTGTATACAAAAACCCCTCAAAACATATCAAACATACCCTGCTATTCCACCTGAGAGAACACGAGCTCCCTGCACATTACAAACACACTTATAAAATTTTTTATGCCACTCTGTCACCTAAGGCTAATCTGCACAATATCAATGCCTCCAACTGAGTCACACTGCTTTATGCCAATTGTAGATAGCTCATCCTCAATGCAACAAATTGTAACGCTCAGATTTCTCTAAAATTGCAGAAAACTGCAGGAAACAAAGTCCACTGCCTAGCATATTAGGACTTAATTTTATTCTTAAAAATGGCAGCAACGTATGCTTCTGGTTATGGAGGTGTGCCAGTAGTGCTACAATTAGGGCTGTGCTGTCACTTCAATTATAAACCTGATTTTTTGAGGGTTTACTAAAACTTCAGATTAAAAGGAAAAGCTTGCTCCAGGCTGAAATGTTTTGTATAATGTCTCAGCCAGGGGATAACTTGTTTCCAACATTCTAAAAAAAATTAATCAGGTGCCTCAAATGTTAGAATTTAAATGTGCTTGAAGAGGCAAAATACTAAAAAAGAACATTAAGTTATGAATTCTCAGTGCAGAGCGAGTTGCTTCCCAGTTCCTATCAGAAATACTATGCAGAAGCATGGCTGCAGATTAAGCAAGTGAAGAAGAGGAATACAGAGAACAATGTCCCAAATGTTTGGGGGTGGTTTTGTACTGTTTGGGTTTTTTATTTTGTTGTGGGTTTTTTTTTCCCTTTTAAACAATCAACTGGGACTAGCTTCATCAAAAAGAGACTGACCTATGCAATTTTCAGGATGGAGGAGCAAACCACCTTTTCAGAAATGCAAAATAGAGCAAGGACCACAAGGACAACACAGGCTTTCCTCACTGGAGTGAGGGATGAGGCCCAGGTGCGACAGTTTTCACACATGCACATTGTATTCCATGGTATTGGCACTGAGTGTCAACACCCCTCAAACTAAGCTAAAACCAAAAATAATGTTGTGGAAGATGCACAAAGCTGAGTGTGGGCTGCAAACTTCAAGTGAGCAGGCAGATTTACAGTGACAAGATTATCTTGCCATGACTATCTGAAAAGGCTGTATCTGAATAATACAGTTCTTTAAAACCATCCAAGTTAAATTTGCATCCCCACTCCTGACTGCAGTGAGGGCACAGTGTCCCAGGCTGAAGACCATTAGTTAAACAGAGAAATGGTATCACACATTGCATAGTCATGGTTTCTCCATGCTGCCTTTGCTCTCTTCTACAAACACTTCTTACAGAGAAGGGATATCTTTTGCCCTGAAAATTTATTCCTTGATCTCTCATGCTGGCAGGCTGGTGACACTGACACCTCTTTGCTATTGAAAGCACTATAAAACACATCCATGCAATACAAACAGACCCTTGTTTCTGCATCTCCTGCAGTTTAGAAAGTTCCAGGTCCCACACATTCATTTTTGCCAAATTGGCAGTTGCTAGGAAGCAAAAGAAAAATGCTGGCAATGGTTCTGTGGAACTGGGGAACACGCAGGCAGTTTTCCTGCAGCACAGGAAAACAGACAGGAATTCTCAAATGACTTCTCAAGCTTGAGACATCCAAGGATGTCTACTAACAAGAAAAGCAAAGTAACTTCAAGGGGATGATGGGAATGAGCTAAACAATAATAATGCAGCTTTTGTAATGAATTTAAATTGGACACTTTGATTTACTTACCTACTGTAGTTAGAGTGTCTATAGAGGCAGAGAAGTTACTTAAATACTAGCAGCCTGCACATCTACACCGCACAGCAGAAATAAGTTTTTAAATAGCAAGTTGTCAGCCTGAGCTGAAATACAAAGAAATAAATTGCAACCGATAACTTAAATCAAAGACTCCCTTAATACAAGAGAAACAGTTTACAACTGTTCAGAAAATAAACTAATGCTGCACTGCTTCCACACAGTAATTTCTCTTTTACAGAGAGGAAAGTGGGACCAAGAAGAGACTGTTAGAAAGCTGCAAGGTTAAAGGTATACCAATAAATGGAGAGGTCAAAAGCCTATTTTTACAGAGCACCAAGCCTAGCTATTTATTGCTTTGTACTTTTGGGAGAGGGGGTTATAAAAAAAAAAATCTGATACCAAGACACAAGATCAAGCAACTGTATCGACTGCTTTTCTGAAATATTCTTCTCATACAATAATGAAAAATTGCATGGGCAACTGCACTGGGGAGCAAATGAAGTGCAATGGGACTCTGCCCATTGAAGCTCATTGCAGTGTATCACAGAGGTGAATTGTTGTAATTTAAAATATAGGGCTTAAACATAGAGTAATTTTTTCTAAGTCCACATTACACATGCTGTACATAATATACTTTTATCTTTGATCACACCATACAGTAATTGATTATATCCAGCCCTCTACCAGCAGGAGCCTTTATTCCAGCAGCGTGATTCTTGCAAGAAGGTCCATCAGGGCTCTCAAAAGCAACCATAAGCTTCACACTCTGCAACAGCTGAGATTTTGCTCAGGGTGTTTAAGGATCTGCAGAATTATTCTTCCCCCCGCTCCACTTCCTCCACTGTGCTCATTTATAGTAAAATAGGGAAAATGCTGTTGGCAAGAAGATATAAGAATGATTTCCTTCTCTCGCTACTTTGATGATTCCCCTCAGGGAACACAGACCAAAGAAAATCAACACTGGCGGTAGTGGGGAAGATCCAAAAGTCTTTTAGGGCAAAGGACACAGGTTGTGAAACAGCTCCCTTCTTCTGGATCTATTCAATACAATTCAATCGTCAACTCCATGCACCTTCTTTTATGTTGCTACAGTGTCTGTTGTCTCATGCAAAGGCACCACACAACCTCTACTTCTGACAGACAATGCAAGAGAAAATAAAGAATAACTCCCCACCCTCCCCCAAGTAGAGAGTTAACTACAGAAGACAATTAGGCGAAATTTCTTCCTTCAACAAATACCAGTATTTTCCTCAAATTCGGGGATGTTTGCAGAAATTCACAATGAATTTATGTCTTTAGTGAAACTCTACATTTTAATGCTGCAAACATTGAGTATCTTCCTTAATCCAGGCCTAAGCTGACAAAGTAAACACAAGTAATACAGGTCATTCTGCAAAATGCAGCAAATATCTGAAGTGCACATTGTTTTCTTGCTCTCGACTAGAAGACACTGTCTAACACATAACACATGGCAAGCTCATCAGGAAAGCAGAGTGATTCATAGGACCTCCAATCTCACAGTTCTGTATTTGGCACACTTTAGGAAAACCAAAGCCTGGAAGTTCAGGGAGACTGCCTGCTGGACTTTCAGCTCTGGGTCTTGTATACAGAAACACTGTACCTCAGCTGACTTCTGAAACCTGTGATTATTTACTAGAAACACTACACACCACAAGTCCCTTCCAAAAATATAAGAAAAAATTGGTTTGGTAATTGTCAGCTCTTTAATTCTGAGCACCAACACCACCAGCACAACTCTCAATCAACCAGCGGCACCTGGAAAGGCCAGGCTGAGGTGGATTACGCTGCACAGTTCCTGATTATTTTTGGTTCTCAGTGAGATACTCTGATGTAATTTAAACTAGGTGTTCATAAGGTCAAAAATGGGCAAAATATTTCTTACCAATTTTCAAAAATCAAAATATGCCTGATCCAAGAGTTTTCACAAGTTTTGAGAAAAAGCAAATCTAACTAAAAAGCAGATCGATACAACAGTGTTGAGTCAGACACCCCACTTAATTTAAAGTGCTATAAATGCAGAATGAACAATTTAACTGGGAAACTCATGCCCTCATGTCTGTTTGTGTGCGTGCACAAATACACAAGCATGTTTACACACATCAAAAACGAGTCCAAGACATAGGGCTACTTAACAAACAAAAGAATATTCATGTTTTGGCAAAATACTACTTTGCTTTTACTGGCATGTAAGCCCAGGCTGCACTAGGCATATTTTAGCAATAATGATCAAAGCAAAGGCTTCCCCTGAAGATTAATGACTGGCTAAGAGGATAGTTTGAGGTCTGTTTACCCCAGCTGGTCCTTAATTCCCAGGAAAAGCATCTGCAAGGCTTATTATTGCTATAAACCTAAGATGGAGGGAGGGGTTATGCTGTTTCAAATGATACGTACAATGACTTTTTAGAGACTTAATGTCTTGCATATTAGCCAGAATGTTTAACCCATCTCTTAAAGAACTATTCATCTTTAAAGTAAATAACTTCAAACTTCCACAGCCGCACACTTCACGTAAGCACTGCAAACTCCTTTACAAGCAATTCATTACCCCCCCCGCCCGCCTCTATGGCAAGCGAGGAAAGAGATACACAAGGATCATTTCCCTCTTCATTGAAATACAGCTCCATCTGGGTGGAGAATGAAAGCTTTTTAACAGCAGACAGAACTCCTATGCAATATTTAGGACAGAAAGCAAAGAATATCATCTTTACTTCAAACTGAGGAGGATTTAGCTACACAGAAAGCAACTGCTTGACTGAACAGAAGCTAATGTGTAATACTCTTGGAAAATATGCATATGGTTTTTCAGACAGATTGTGAATCTCTTATCCACACTGCTGAACAGCTACTCAAAGGACTAATTTCCCTGATTTAATGGAGGAACAGTTCCAGTTTGAGTAAGTAGTTTCCAACCTGAATCTTATTTATCACAGTGGTTGCAAACGTCATGGCTCACCAGAAGATCCCAAAAGCCTGCACTTAAGGTTGAAATGTTATTCCCTAAAACACGTGGAATGCTCAGTTATGATGAAGTTGCATCTTAAAATACAAAACCCCCAAAAAACAATGATAATATGCTCAGCTTAAATTCACAGCAAATTTTGGATTATTGATAGCAACTGGCCCAAGGATTTTCAGTTATTGTAATGTGGCAACTGACAGACAGCTTAGATTCAAATCTTGAAGGTGTTTCATTTCATTGTATATACGTTAGTAATCGTGTTTAGACTTGAAGCAGGCTATATACTATACTTTCCTGTATACTTTCCCACAGATGCACTCTAAACAACAACAAAACAAGTTGTTTTTAGCACCATTATGAAAAAAAACCAACCCCTGAATGTTTCAAATTAAGCATGTGATTCAAACAGTCTCTTTATAAAGGATGAATAAACCAAACAGGATTAATTTCTTAAGACTCCAATGATCTAAAGCCTATTCACAGCTAGCAAAAATATTCATGGTCTTGAACAGGATTTGCATAAGAAAAACCTGTGTTCTAAAAAAATTTTACCTTTCCTTGCACAAATAAAGTGCTCTGCTAAGTAAAACAAGATTCAGAGAAGTGTGCAATAGTTTTGCAACTGAAAAACTCTTCTCAGCTTTCATCCTTCTGAACTTTCCATAGCTGTGTCAAGATAGGTAAATAGATTAAGAACCCTCAGTTTAGGTCTCTAGATTCTTCATTATCAGTTTGTAAGGTAGTGAGTAGACTAAGTAAACAAAATATTTTAGTGAAAGACGACATAAAAATATACTTTGCATTATCTGAAACAAAGCTCTTAAAAATGCATTAAACTTGCTCAAGTTGTGTACTCTCTTTGGAAATATGTGATTTTGAGAAGATCCAAAGACTTTTGGAAATGCAACTTCCAACGTGTTTGAATTTCCATGTGTGCCTAAATCCTTTCCTATAATTAAAAGGGCCTTTCAAACTTTGAGTCCATGGGGTTTCTGTACCTATTAGGAATGATCCTTCTCTCTATGACAACTTTTAGCTTGTTTCAACATATCTCCTAAATGAAGGCATCCATAAGTGGAAAAGCAGCTGATCTCATTTTTGCAGCTAGGTGTGATGCAAAACAGCAGAGCAGCCTGGTGGTTAGACACCCATACCTATATTTACCAGAAAAACTCTTAGGACATTAAAAAGGGCAACTGACTGATCATGACAAGACATGAGTAACAACTTGTAAGTGTCTAACACACAGTAGTGCCACTCATACACACAAGTGTGGAGACACCAAAGGAAGCTGTAGAACTCTGCTGGTACACAGTTTCTCAAACCTTTTACTTCTATGCAGACAGCAGGATAACAAAACTAAGGCTTTTGTTTCTGAAAAATGCCCATCTTTATGTTTTTATGAACATACTGTGTTAATGAGAGATGCTGGGTAGACTGACATTATTTATTAGCACATTGTTGTCTGCTCTTACAGCTCATCACTTTGTTAATTTCCTGGTTTATGCATATATAATAAATCCATGTAGCTGCCCTGTTTCTTTTTTTTCATTTAGCCTTATATAGAGGAACTCTTTTCTCTGGCTTCAAACTCCCTCCAGATATCCTGACTAGTCCAAATTATTTTACTTGAGAATATGGATGATATTGCGATCCTCTTTTTTTGGCTAGGTTTTTTTTTACTATTGGTATGTTGTTTTAGCAAAATTCTACTGGCTCCATATTCCACTATTCCAGACTTCTTCAGACAGTTACAGCAGATGTGCTTAGATGGTACTACCTGACAACACAAGAAAGCAAAGATAAGATTATACAAAGATCCCAACAATATAACTGAAATGAAATGACCTGGTAATCCAAACAAGATTCAGACAGCAAAGATATTCAGAAAGATAATCCACTGAGTAACACATATTTGATACCTAAGTCTTCACTGCCCCTCAGCTTCTATTGCATCAGGTGTATCACCAAGATCTGTGCAAAGTTAATATAAAGAAATGCCAAGACAGACTCCAGTGTATCAGAAAAGCAGCTCCTTCCTGCTTTGAAGCAGGTTAATGTGGAATCCCAATACAATTCCAGCTGCAGAACTTCTTAGGGAACATGATGATGTCAGCAACATTTCAAAACCCAATCCTACTCCAAAACCTCAGAAAATTCTGCAAATTTCTTAACACATTTGATAAAGCACATCTAAAAACAGTAGTTTCACAGATATTCCTGAGTGTATAAACTGATCTGTAGCATTTTTCTCATACATTCATGTACATTAAGATGAAAACAACTACCCAGCTGTCAGTGTGAGGAACTGTCTCTGGCAAAAACCCAACCAATTTAAAATATTTCATTAACAGCACAATGCTACTTCTGTCCTTTAAAAAAACTGCAAATTCAACAAATCAGATCAGAAGAAATCCCCCAACAACTACAACAAAAAAACCCAGGAAAAATCATATAAATATGGCTTTAAACAACATATTGTTTTATATATTACAGATTGTATTTTAAAAACCTAATTGCATTTGTTCCTCAATAGAAATTTAGCACTGCTCTTGCTCCTCAGCATAAATACCCTTTATTCCTTTGGTCATTCATACGTGAATCCACCAAAATGCATTTCCCAATCTGGAACTTATTTATGATTAATTTCTGCATTAACGGGCTAAATTACAGCTTATTCAAGCATATAATGTAAGCTCTTATACATTTTTAAAGAAAGTGCTGCTTTAGAAACTGAATTGTAGAGAGCAGTTTAATTCACTCTGAAAATACACTACTTTTATTGACAATAATGAAATTATCGTCCAACCAAATAATACATATATGTCCAAAAGAATAGAACTTTACCCATGGGACTTCATATACATCATGCTGTATCAGAAAATGTTTTACATGCTAGATATGATTAGCTGATACTTGAAAGTTGATACTTAAGTATTAACAGCTTCTACAACTAAGACATCTGTATTCTACCATCATGAAAGCACAGTACTATTCATCATTATGCTTTAAGAATGTGAAACAAGAAAAACAATTTTATGCAATAAACTCAGTTAGTTAACTTTTATTATATGGGGATACTTTGACAAAAAATCCACAGTACTCATTTTGATCCAACTGTTGTTATTATAGAATATTTAATTGTGTCAGGATAGAAGTAAAGAATAAAATCAATTTTATTATTAAAAAAACGCATGTAAACTTATACTAAAATTTAGATTCTTACTGATATCAGATTAAAAAGATGTCAAACTCTGAACACAATATTCTTACATTTCAGCTCTATTAATTTATCAGCTTTTTATCAAAACTGTTTTTACTGGAGACAGTTAATTCTATACTTTTTTCCTCTGCTGTATCTGTTATAGTTGTTTGCAAATGAAGGACCAGAAAGTACATTTATTTCAATGTTATTTACAAGCACTTTCAGTGTGCTTCCAATGTAATATATCATCAGCACAGTCTTTGATTTAATCGTTGCCGTCACTCGTTTTTGTGCACTAACACATGTAGGAGATCCAAACGCCAAAATATTCTTGCCTATTTTTTGTGCTACATACCAGATTTTGTAACCTGTGTCAAGCTACCTCCGATGCTTACAACTTGTGAACAGAGGCCAACAATGAGCCTCCCCAGACACTAAATCATAATCTTCATGTTTTTCGTATTTCACATTCTAGCCACAGTTTCAACATCCATACCCCGTGACATTAGGGAAGGATAAATCAAGGAGGATGACAGCTCCCTTGTAGAGACTGGTACGGCCCTGGGATCTGCCACACCCAACACCCACAGCTTCTGCCAGATGTCTCCAAGAGTTTTGCTATATTAACCCCTTCAGGAGTAACTGAGGGTTTTGTGCTGAACCTTTTTAAAGTAATCGCGCCTTTTTTTTCTTTGTAGAAAGAGAGAAAAAATATAACACACTCTTCTTCCAGAAACTTTAACTAAAACAGAGAGAGGGCTATCATTATGACAATTAGCAAATCAGTCCTTGTATTTCCTTAAAGACACAAATTAAAAGTGAAGGGTTAGCATCAGACAACATTCCTTCTTTCACACCATGCTGTGGTTCCATATCTAAAATGACACAGTAAAAACTTCTAATCAGTTTTAAGTTCATGTCTTTAGAGCCAGAACACTGCTTTACCTTCTTGGAATTGGAATGCCCATTAACTGCCCTTCAGCCAAACAGACTATCCAGGCCTTAAATCAACGGGATTTCTAATCCAGAAGCCGTATGGCAAACTCTACAACTCTTTCTCTGGGTCTAATCTGGCCCCAGGGACATAAATTTGCATGCAACTTCTAAGTTTGTGAATAGTCCCTGGGCTTAAAGTTGCACATGTGCTTAAGTACTTTGTTCAGTCTGGGTCTAAACTAGTTACTTTGAAATAAAAACAGAAGCCATACAAAGAATAACATTGTTAAAAATATTTTTCCTCTGTAAATATCGTACAAAAGGAAAAAATGCAACAAAATAAACATACTGATTCCTAGAAGCACATACTAACCTAACAGTAGTCAAACAGCAGCTAAAAAGCCATCAGCAAATATCAATGGCTGCCACTTTGCATAAAAGGGCAAAGTCAATTTTATTTAAAAATAATAATAACAATACTATATGTGAATTGTATCAAAGATACTTTGTACACTATTGCAGGTAAAAGCATCTGTGGCTATAAACAGCAAGCAAATGGTCAAAGCTCTTAGAGTAAGACTGGCCCCTATTCTTCACCAAGTTTATTTTGAGGATTTGGAAGCAGATGTCTAGGCAATTTCATTTGTTACTCCTGTGCAAAATTTGTTCACATTTCCAGTTCGTGTGTGGCTTTTCATAAAAAAAGTAAAGCAGTAAAAAATAAGGCAAGGCTAGCACTACCAAAAAATGTACTTATGAATATTGTACTTCCTAAAACTACATCCAGTTTGCTTTCCAGCAGGTTAGGATTCAAGTTGAGCATCTGTATTTCTTTTAACAGTTTGAAGAACACACTTTAGGTTTCCATCTGTGGAAGAAATCACACTGAAAGTAATAGAGTTATTGCACCTCTTGTTTAAAACAAACATACAGTAATCATGGTTGGATTTGGGCAGAAAAAAATTAACATGCCTTCAACTATTTTTCATTTGGGGAACATGCCACTAATAATGTTAAAAACACTTGAAATAACTATCCACAGTTCACAAGAAACAAATTCAGATGCAGTTTTTAAATTTAAATAAATTGCTCATAAATATCTGCACTGATGCACTGAGGGTTTGTTCTCATTTACAAGCATTTCAAGACAGAGAATTCAGATTTCTTCTTGAGAAGGATTTTTTTTCCTCCAGTTTGTTCTTCACACACATGCTCAATGAGTTAAAGGGTTAAGTAACCATTATATTCTAAAGAGCAAACTGTTTGCCTTAGGGCCATCTCCTCCTTACTCCTGATGAATTGCCTGACACTTCATGTATCATATATTACTCTTCACTAGGAAGCAGCATTTGTTTCCAGTCATGGTGTAAGAACTGACTTTGGAAGTATGAAGCAACACGGGATAGACCAAAAAAAACTGAACTACCTCATCATCTACTAAATAGTCTGTACTTAAATAGTGATGCATCTCTTTATAAATATGTATGTACTTTAAAAAGGAACACATAAGTATATATAAAAAAATTCTATGCATACCAAGATGAATAAAAGGTCAACTGTGAAAATCAATATTCTGAGTGACAAGACACTTTCCTGGACTAGAATGAAAGAAATGCAAGTGCAATTGAGGGCTTTGCACTAAAAGTGTTTGTTAGATGTAAGCTGAACACATGCACCCAAGCCCCTGGCCCAATTCCCTCTGTGATCTTAGAAAAACTTGTTTGTAAGACACCAGGGGATTCATGTGCAGCTCCTGCCAGTGCTTCACACCTCTGAATCATCAGTGCACCTTCCTCCCTCTCTTCTGTGTATGGGAAAATGAATGGTTCCTTACTACAGTGGTACAGCAAGGGTTAAGTCATAAACATTTATAAAGGAGTAGAGACTGCAGAAGCTCTGGACTGCAGGGTATGCAAGGACCGAACATAAATTTTAATCAAAATACTTCTATTAGCTGAAGGAAGTGGCCAGTGTAACAACAGGTACCAGAACAGAGAGGAGAATTAACGCCTTTACACACAACATATCAAAACATTCAGATGCTGCAGAAAAAAGAAAAATAAAAGTTCCCCCTTCTCCGGGGAACAGAGGACAAAAAACATGCTTAGGTGACAGATTTGAAAGAAGATAGGAAGGACAAGAACAGATGGAGGCCAATGCAAAAGGGTAAAGAGCTCAGGAATGGAGATTTCTCAAACAAGTTGTCAGCAAACAGCTACAAAATCCATTTACAAAACAGAAGTCAGATCTCTCTCCAGTTATCCTTTTAATAGTCTGGTTTCTGTTACCAGTGAGATGAAGATCCAATGTGTGATGTTCTTTTGACAGGCTCTGCCCTTTGAATCCTATCATATTGCCAATGAATGTAGCTGTTGTGAATTTCACTGCTGAGTTTTGCTAAAATGAAAAATAACATTAAAATTCATATTGAACCCCCCCCCCCCCAACAGGTTGCAAAGTTAAAACTTCCCATTAGAAATGCTGAACAACTTGGATGTACGTGTGCACCACAATTCAGTTTTGTATCTTAGAGTATGATTACCTGATTATCCCATTACAGAGGGCAAAAGACAAACCAAAGATCCCCAGTAATTAAGCATTATCCTTTTATGTGAGATGAGTGAACCATGTGCCTGGAAAGGCAAATAATAAGGAATAATTAAAAGAGTTCCATAATTCAGAAGATTGTCCAGGCAAACACTGTTTCTAACTAGAGAACCTGGTTTTGAAGCCTTTTCCTTTTGCCTTTCCTCAAACAAAACTTTCTGCATTAGCAAGATGGTCACTCATTTGGAATGGTCTGTGGCATTCGCAAAATGCTCAAAACTTACATCCAGTCTTCTTTCCCACCTAAGAATTCCCTTCACTGAAGGACTTCTAAAGCTATCTTTGGCATCCTGACTTTGAACAATGGAGTTTTGTGATTTATCTGTCCTAGGTTCTTGTCCAGCTGTAAGCTTGCACATATGGCTGTCAGACTGCTATGTTACCCCAAATCATTAAATCCTGTGCATGTCTGTATTTTTTGTTTGCTATCCCAACACGAAATAATATCAGCACTCTTTATCTACTTATAAGGGTTTAAAAATAATGGAAAGGATGAAAAAAACTAGAACGAGGACAGCCATTATACACACCAACAGCTGATTAAGTATCTTTTATCCACTCCTTTATTCACATAAAGGAGCTGGAGAAATGTCCCCCCTTTTTTTTAATAGAAACATCCAGCATCCCTGAAAGATTAAAAAAAACACTCACTGTTTCAGAATTGCCCTTCAAAGCAGGCATACAGCAACTGAAGAAGTGTTCAACTGAAGCACACATCAAATGAAATGGTATAATTAAGACACTCTATTTCACAGATAAGCAGCTCAATTTTTGAAGGTAACATGTGCTACCCTCAATCTGGCCACAAGAAGAATTGTAGAGAATGTTCTAAGAGCAAATGTATTAAGATGTAAAGGAAAAAAGGAAAACAATGAAAGGAAAAAATTAAAACATTTTTGCACATCCCTTACAGTTGCCATTTTGGTTTGTAGAGATCTTTACCTGAGGAAAAAGTTACATTAACATGTAAGTGATAAACATTATCAGAATGCTTGCTCTCAAGACCTCAAGTGTGTTCCAGCCTCTTGAGAGTTGATAAAGGCACTCCCAAAACACAAGATGGTATGTTTTAATAGAGAAGGAACTCAACCTTAAAACGTTAACTCACAACACAAAAATACATTGTTTGTGTAACTCATTGAAAAATGAAGCCTCAAAGCTAAACCTGAGAATTTACCCTAAAAAGCAGAATGAGTAAAATGAAACCAGAATGTCTTCCAGGAGGCTCCGGATGATATTGTGATAGTGCTGTCAACTTCTCAGTGATTCTGTAAACAGACACGTATATTTCAACGGGTTCTTATGACCACAAAAACACTTCCCCTGACTGCTATCAAAGGCTTTACAAGGTAGCAATTAACCATCAGCTAAATGCGCAACGCCCAAGCTTGCTAATAAAAGGGCAAAAAACCGTGCCCTCTGGCACTCGCGAAAAAAGGAAAAACACACACGCACCAAACCAAGTCAATAACTTAAGGCCCAAAGCCGCCCCGTCCTTGCTGGGGCTCGGGCAGCGCAGCTCGCCGTGAGGAGCAGCTCGCCGCGAGGCGCCGCTTCCCGCGGACACTGCCGCCCGCGGCCCTTGGCGCTCCTGGGGCGGCTCTGTCCCCACTCCGTCCCCGCTCTGTCCCCACTCCGTCCCCACTCCCTTCTCGCCGCCACACGAAGCCTCCTCGGCGTCGCGGCAGTGCCACGTGCGGCCGGCGGGGCGGAGATACCGTTGGGAGCGGGGAAGCCCGCGGGGCCCGGCCCGGTCCGGCCCCGCCACACGGCCCCTCAGGGGCGCAGCAGCGGGCGGCCTCCCGCAAGGCGCCCTTCCAGCCGCCGGCCCTGCCCGGAGGCTCCAGCGGGGCTTCCCCTCATCCCAACACCACATAACCCGAGGTGCCGAAGCCGCCCGGCGGGAAGGTACTCACGGGCTCCATGTCCGACGGGACCGCGAAGCACCCGATGCTGAGGCGACTCCTGAGGCGACCCGAACCGGCGGCGGCGCCCCCTGCGCTCCGGGCGGGCAGCTCTGCTCCCTCAGTGTTTAATGCTCGCTGCCCCGGGCCGGGGGCGGTTCACAGGTGAGCTGCCATAGGTGGGCTGTCACCTGCCGGCTGTCACAGGTGGCCTGTCACCTGCCGGCTGTCACAGGTGGGCTGTCGCTGCCGGCTGTGACCCCGCTCCGCCCCGCCGCACCTGGGCGCCCTTTGCAGCACGCTGGGTCAGCACGGGCTGAGGGCTCAGGGTGCCCCGCCAGGCTCTGGGAGCCTCGCCGCACCGGGAGGCAGCGCTGCAGGCTTGGAGGGGCGCTGCTCGGACACGGTGAGGAGCGCGCTCTTTGGCTGCTCCGAGGTGTCAGGAGGTGGCCTTTCCTGTCTGCCAGTCCATCTGCATAGCAAGAGTTCGATGGAAAGTGTGAATTTGATTTCTGACGTGGAAAGGAGAAGTGATCCCACAATGATGTGCGAAGCTATATCAGAGTAAAACTTGGGCAAATGACAAGAGAATTAACCTTTTCCTTCTCTTTTTCTAGAAGCTTCCACAGCTAAGAAGAGCCACCAGCGTCAGAAACAGAAAATTGAAGAGTTGTCGAATTTGTCTTCCCAAGAAGATACACTCATTTGAAAAGAGTGAATCAAAGGTATGGATCCTACAAATCACTCTATGTATAAAAAAAGTGTTCAATGTGCACGTGCAAACTATATTGGTGCATATTGGAGACACAAAACACAGGGAAAAAATATCTCAGCACCTTTTTGCCAATATAACTAGTATTTTCTTACCCAGGCTACAAGGTTGTTAGAGAGTTCTGGAAGATTGGGTGTGGTTACAGTTTTACAGTTCTAAATAATATATACTTAATAAGGATCATTGTTATTTCTTAGATGCTCATATGATGCATAGAAATTGAACCCTGTAATCACTTTATGCCCTTTGCAATCTTATTGGGTTTTAGTGGAAACAGTAACTAATGTCAACCGACTGTCCGCAGTTGGTCACATAAGAAACTGTTTACAGAGTCAAGTTATTAATCAGGCAAAAATGTTTGAATAATTTAATAAATGAAGTATATTACAGCAGGCAATCTGAGGACATAGGACAAGGTTTTTGATAAGCATAATGTCCATACTGAAATTCTTTAATGCCCAGTGTTATAACTATTCAGAAAGGAAGCAGCTTTGGGGAAAAAAGTCACATTGATTTAATGCTACATGTGAACTTATTACTACTACTCTTTATTTGGTCTTGCAATAAAAATGTGGGAAATACAAACAGAAAAGACCTTTTAAATGAACCTTTTGTAAATGTATGTAGCATACAATTACCAAAATACTGCAGTTCACTAAGCTGCTTCAAGTAAATGGATCTTTTCAAATTCAGGTTTAAATGCATGTGAATAATAGAGATCTTACTGACAAGTCATTTTACACACAGCTCTCCTGTTTTATGTCATGATTATCATGATTTTGAAACAGAATCAAAGAATCTTCAATTCTATAAACAGGAATTTAAAGACACATTACTTTCTTCTTTGAAATGTGTCGATGCTGTAAAAGCATAGTGCTGAAAGGCTGCCAAGCTAATAGTCCAGTGAGCACTAGGAAGAGATTAATTTTATACCTGGAATGAGTGTATACAGTTTCCATGCTATTTATTGAAAGGGCTGGAATGTGAACTAGAGTTTCTTTCATGGTGCAGTGTTGTGTTAAACCCTGGAGTAATGAGCTAGCCTCTGCAAGAGGGAGTCTCAGTTCAGGACTGGGACCACCTATGGATGTTAGTCCACAAGAAAGTAAATCAAAATGGGATGTTTGAGATGCTTACTTGTCTTTTTTTTTCCCCCCAGTGTTTTGTTGAATACTGGTGATTGTATGCCAAAATCAATGTGAATATTTGGGAATGCAAATATGTTATGAGCATTTCTGTTTATTTTGAAACCTGCATATATTAAAATAGAGAGGTGCGTGCTAGCAACCACAATCCCCTCACTAGAGAGCTCTGCCTGAGGTGTAGCCACAGTTGTAATCTCCAGGTGTGTTCTTTCTACTTTTCAAAGGAGCCTGATCAATAAAAAGAGGCAGAGTGTAGGCAAAGCAATGGATCCACTTCCACAAGCTTCATTAGCCAGTGGTTATTAGGAGAAGATGCTCAAGAGCTCCAGACCAGTTTTGGAAGCTTGTTTCTTTAAAGGTTTCCAGAAAAGTTGTATTAAATTGGCTTTTGTTGTCCTGTAGCTTGCTGTTTACTGTTCAGAATGGATTTCTGGAGAAGAAAAAAAAAACAACAAACCAAAAATCCTGAAAACAAACAAGCAAACAAAACCCAGGTCTTTTTTAGTATTAATTACCTTAAGGTATTTAGTTCAATATATTGTATTGTACTACCAAGGTCTATATATTGGGTCATCCTACTGGGATTATTCCAATTTATCTTTCCTTGTGAGGAGGATGACATCTCCATACTTTTTCTAGGGCAGCTGGAAAAGAAGCCAAACACTTCTGGTGTGAGGAGTTCAGTCTGGGTTACAGAGTAGGAAGAAAAATGCTGAAGGAGGAATTTTTTCCTAAGCAAAACTATGACTGAATTGTATTCATGAAAAATTATCACTTCCTAACTGGCATTCTTAGTCAGAAGTAGCTGGCATAGGGCACCATGAATATTTGGAATGTTAAAGAATGGTCAGAAAGAGCAAAAGCATTACACAAGTTGTTCTTCTATGCTGCATGTCATACAAGGTTTCTGTTCCAGACAGAAAACACACTGAAGTAGGTGACCACACCTCGAATTCATGTGAGAGGAGGCATTGAGTCATCCGTTTTGTCCAAGAAAATACCTACAGGCAACAGTTACAGCTGTTGATATAACATGGTTATACACCTATAGACTTGCACAAGTAAACAAATTGGCTGCTAAATCAGTAAATTGATAAGCCAAAGAAAGCCCATTTAAAACTATTGAGAAAACAGCTGGGCCTAGTGGAGTGCTTAATATAACACTCAATTTCAAGTAAATAACCAAACTTCATAGTTCATTTTTATATTTGGCTGAAGAAGAAATGTGAGGAACTGTACTCACAGAAAGTTTCATCAATGATCACTTCAAATTTTTTTAGTCATGTAGAGATTCAGATTACACAATCCTGAATACAATCCTGGATATTCTTTATTTTTCGGGGTCTTTGAGCTTTAAGTGTGACTAAATACAACTTCAAAGTCAAAACACTTAGATATATAAAACCTAAGGCCAAAGGTTTCATTAGCTTATATTGTTCAACTTCAAGAGCATTGTCTTCTATTCTCCCTCTCGTGTTTAATTCATTCATACACTGCCACTGCAGACCCCAGCAGCCAAGGAGGCCTTCTGGACTTTGGAGCAGATGATTTTCTGAGTCCCTTCACCCTCAGGTTATTTCCTCTTCTCCAGCTGTGATGATTTCACTCATAGTCACTCAAATGCTATTACATACTACATATGGGAGAAGCAACATTTACCCATAATTTGTTTAGAACTGCTTTAGAAAAAAGAAGGGATTGTATTTATCAGAAGAATAAAAGGTACAGGGGCAGTTCTGTTGGGAATCAGTCAGCCTGGTCGTGTAATAATTACTGTATTGTAATTTTATTGTAAACTTTAGCTATAGCATTTGGTAAGCAAAGCTTGTAAATTATTTGCCTTCTAAAATATTTGGAAAATGCATTGAAGAGTAATCACAGTTCTAACCACTAGGGAAAAAATCATGTGATCTGTGCCAGCTGCACATTTTTGTTGAGCCACTGAAGAGCCTCCCTGCATGAATCTTTGGTCGAGGTTGGATTTTTATCATGTGTCAGTATATAAATTCAATAGAATGAACAGCATGTCTCTCTTTTTCTTTAGTAAAAAAATTGACTAATGCCACGGTGACCTCATATAGCTATGTTTTATGCTTTTGGCATTTTGGCTCACCACAGCAAGTAGATAAGAAGGATACATGTCCAGCTGTAAAGAAATAAGCAATCTAATCATACTGCTGAAAATGATGTGGTTCAGTTTCACTTCTGGTTCATCTTGTTTCCTCTTGTACCTCTATTGAGGAGTGAACATGTCAGGCTATGCTATCTTTCAGCCAAAAAACTTGATAGTAAGGCCATGCCAGCTACAGAGTCTCTGCCTTGAGCCAGCTGAGAGATTCTTCTTTTTGTGAGGCCATTAATGTGCGTGGCAGTGGTGAAATTGGAATTGCAGAAACACAAATTCTCGGTTTGTCATTCAGTGGTTGGCAGATGGAATACTGCATCATACAATGGACCATATAAAATACAGAAAAAAGGTGGCATAACAAAGAAAGTATGAATAAATGGTACTTTTCATTAAGATGTATGAATATATGCTTTTCAAGGATATTAATTTGATTTGGGTAATGTCAGTGGTGTATCAGTCCAGAGGAAGTAGCAGAAGACATTTTGCATTTAAGCTGCTGACTGTACTGATCGGTTTTGTGGGGAACAGGTCCATGGCCCTTTTTCTTTCTAATGGGTATCTCTGTAACAAATGTAGTAAAAAGGTGTACTCAGGAATATTGTGTTCTTCAGGTTATATAAAACAATTGAGACTCCTTGTGGGCTCCTCTCTGTCTGGGCAGTCAGAGGGCTCCTTTAAAGGTGGCCAGGAGTCACTGTAACTCCAGTGTTTAAAAAGACAAGAGAAAGTTTGAGTCATCATGACATGATAACTCAGGGTAACACTTTTCTGAGGCAAATGAGGACTTTTCTGTTTATTAAAGCTCCACAAGCAGTATATGTCTAGCCCTCACATATTATATGCTCTTTTCTATCATTATTTTCTTTCACTTAGAGATTTCTTTAATAAAGATCTTACCATGTGCAACTACAGACCAGTAGGCTAGTTTCATCTATAGGAATGACATTTGAAGGAATTTTAACAGATTAGGAGAAGGAGTATCTTGTAAAAGCATCCTTCAGCCTGATTAGTTGTATACACATCGTTTAGGAAAAAAAAAGTCATGCTTCACTAGCCTTCTGGAACTCTTTGAAGATAACACTGCCAAGATAGGGTGTAGCATGGACATTATATTTTTAGATTTTCAGGAGTCATTTGACAATGTTTTACCCAAGAGATTAATGCTTAAAGAGAGGGGAGTGAAGGGGCAAGAGAAAGGTTTTCTCATTAAATTGAAAAGTAGCTGTAAGCAAGAACAGTGAGGAGCTAGAAGTGTCATTTTTACAGACAGGGGGAAGCAGAATTTGTAAGGCTGCAGCACTTCTGTGTATTAAGTTAACTTATTTACATGAAAGGCTGGGATGGATGTATTCTTCTGAAACTAAAACAGGCTCCTTATTATTCATTTATTGCACTAAGAAGGTCTAACAAGTATGCTGAGCACTGTATTTGTTGAGACTGTCCCAGCACCCATCTAGACACTGTGGAACGAAAGCAGGAGGCAAATGTTGTTTTCCTGATTACATAGAGGAGGTTCTGAGGCTTGGACAGACTTAATACAAGCCACAGAGGAAAATCAGTATATCTGATGAGTGAATGTGTTTTCTTCATGAGATGGGATTTCTGATTTGGAGATGATACTTCACAGGAAACAACAGTAAATTCCAAAAACTGGGGAAGTGCTGGAAAGCAAATATTGCCAGGTGAAATCCATCTCCAAATTAATATACAGTCTAATCAGAAAAGAAATTTAAAGTTTATTTAAAAGCATATCTTTTAGCATAACTTATGCATCTGTAGGAAATACAATTTTATATAGAAGTTACATCAAAGAACCTATTTAGAACAGTTATCTCTCCATGCTGTATAAAAGAACCCCTTAGAAATGGTGCAACATTCCTAATTAAAATATGCATGATTCAAATATAACTTTTTTAATGAAAGCCATATCTTAATTGTTTCTATATGTAACAGTAAAAGAACTAAGCAGAAAGGAGCACTTATTTTGGCACACATCATATATATAATGGTACCTCAGTGACAAATTGAGTGTGAGCACCACTGTGTCTGTAATTTGGGTTTGAAATATTAATGTTCTGAGATGCTGCCCACCTCTTTCTGTGCATCCACTAACCAGGATAGTAAGCTTAAAATTGTAAGTGGCAGATGAAATTTTCAAAGGAACTATCTGTACTGTAAAAAAAAAAAACCTCTTTTTAGACTAGAAATCCACCTTGTATTCCTACAGGTCTTTTCCCTAGTTTTAATACGCTCTTTCAAAAAGCAAGACCCTACCCTTCTGCTTTGTTTTTGAGCTCCTAGGAATCCTGCCTGACTGCACTTCCAATACAAGATCATAATTTACTCTTGCAAAGGAGACTTCATAAGAGTCCAGCATAGATAATACTGATTTATCCAGCTGTGAAATGGAACAGATTGAGATCCTTCATCTTAAAAATATCTCGTCTCTCTTCCCATTCTACTTATCTTCCTCAAACTTTGCTGAGACTTCTTAGAGCTACTTGGTGCTCCTCTCTGCCTCTTTACAGTCCCTTGCTTTGTGCATATTAGACACTTAACTGGAATGTATCTGTAGGAACAAATTCCTGTGAGGCAAGTTAGGGTGGTAATTCATACTGTTTGATACTACATGGTTAATAATTAGGGTATGTGGTCTTACATCCTGGTAAACATAAGGTAACTTCAGGTAGTTTGATGGTCAATGAAAGTGGGCTAATCAACCTTGTACTCACCACAGGATAACAATGTGTGCATGAATAGCTGCCATGTATTACATAATGCACTGTAATTTTTACCTTCTCTTACTTCACAATTTATGCCTGGAAATAACTTGTTCTGGTTGCTATATCTGACTTGTTGAATGACTGAGTGATTGTAGGAACTAATCCATGCGTTGCCTCAAAAAGCTTTTCAGCTGGAGTTGTGCATGGTAAGGATTTTTATCTAAACAACAAAAGCTCTAATCCCAGTTCTTTATCGATGTCTATAATATAATTATGTATGTTTGAGACTGCCGTATTCTTTATGCAAGATGGCTGTGGTAGGGTCTTTTATGCTAAAGCTCCAATGTATACCTTACCCATGCCTAGGTTGGAAGTGCCACACCTCTTATATGGCATAAAGAGGTATCTAAGTTAGAAAAGCTGCTCAGTGTGCTGTTATTGCTTGTGTTATGTCCTAAAGGAACATGAGTCAATCAATAATTAAGCCACAAAGTACTGCCTGTTGACATGGCAACATGTTCACAGATGTGACGTGAACTTAATGTCCTTCTTTCATGTCTCCTGTGAAAGTAAGAGTCTCCTAAGCTCAGTAACAAAGAATTGGAGAAGATGTTGCCAGGAGAAAAGGAGAAAATACAAAAAATAGATAATTTCTTTTATAAAAAGGGATGCCTTTTAACCCTTTCTTTTTCAAATCTACTGTATAAATGGTCCCCCTGTTTTTTTAGTGCAAGGACCTTTCCCTAAGGAAAAAATCCCCAATTGCTTATTGCCAAACCCTTTTAGAAGCATGAAATGAACTTCCTTATGGATCGCTTTCATGATTGCTTCTTTCCCATGTATTTCACCCCACCCACATTTTTTAATGGAGCTGAAGTGAACACACTCTTTTAGGTTACTGCTGTTTAGGCAAGACTCTGTCTAGCTCCAAGAATAACATTAGCTGCGGCACCACAGATTAAGGGTTGGCATGAAGGTCCAAATGTGAATTTGTCATCATTGGTTGGTGCCTGTTGTTCTGAAGACGAAAGAAGCGCGAGTTTGTGTGACATCAACTTCCGTACGTTGGGATCATTTTTCCTGGCTGTTTCTGCAGCTTCCCTGCACGTGCTCCCACTCTCACACTCTCCCTGCTTGCCAGTTACCCTATTCTCCTCTTGGCTTGCATGTCTTTCTTCCCAGCTTTCTGCAGCAGATGTTAATGGGTCTCGCCAACACGCTTTGTTTGCCACATGTGTTGCTACCTGTGTCACAATGGGTGAGGTTAATTTTTCTTTTTTTTCCAGGGCATCTTTTTACTTCTGCCTCAGTCGGTCTCTTGGTCTTTCACACATTAAAAGTTTACTGCACGTTCTTTCCTTTGGGAGCTTGGTGTCCTCCATGCAAAGGACATGTCCAGTCCAGCAGAACTACGCTTTTATAAGATTGCTTCAACACTGTTTGTGCAACCACTTTGCAGAACTTTGTTATTCATGATTTTATCTTGCCACTTGATATGCATAATAGCTTGAAGGTGCTGTTGATTAAATTTTTCCAATGCTTTGATGTACCAGTACTAGCATTTCCATGTTTCTCAGCTGTAGAGTGAGGTAAAATTTAGAACACTACAGAAAAGCCAGGGTTCGGTCTTATGTCTAATAATGTACTAATTCCAGATTTATTGGATGTAATTCTCCATCTCAATATAAAAAAACTAATTCATGTATAAAACCCAACGGTTTTGAAACTCGTGTGAGGCAGAGGCATTAGATGTAGGGTATAAAATTCTTGTGTGTATTCCTTGCCCTTTAAGAAATCAGGAAACATTTTTGATAGCCTAAATTTTATAAAAGTACAAATCTCAGCTGCAGACTATTGTGCAGCTAGGCAGTCTGAATGTTTGGTGGACCCTACACCCTTCAGCAAGTATTAATCCTAACCTTCCAGACATAAAATATGTGGAAAAGTAATACCTAAGTACAGTGATAAAAAGAGACAGACAAGATTGCTGAGACAGCAGGGTGACCTCATACTTTATGAAATACATCCCTGCATTTCTCCTTGGCTGCTTTTTTTAATTATTTTCTCCAGCATCCTGTGAGTTCAGATCTCTGACCAGCTGAAATTTTATTTTTAAAAAAGAAACCTCTTTTTGCTTATATCACTTTCCAGATCAATTTTGATAACAGAAGTGTACTTCAGCAATATATTTTGATAGGATGAGGAGCAATTCAAGAATTTAACATCCACAACAGCATCTTTGGGTTTGGATTTGGGCAAAGTGTACAGCTGAATGACATGTTTGCTGTGCCCTTAATAAATAAATTGCTCACTGGCTGTGCTGCTTGCAAACAGACAGCCTTAGGCAATGCCCAATTGTCCTTTGTAATATTTGAAAGGCAAGTTCAGTTGAGCTGGAGAAAAGGACCCAAATCTCCATTTTCAAATACTGACATCCTATTTTCATTTACTGAAAAATAATACTCTATGGCTCTCTACTTGGAATTCTTCTGTGAATTTTTAACACGCAAATCAGTTCATAAACCTTACGATACATATAATTTATAAACAAAAGCTAGACATTTAATGGGATTTCTGCAGGCACATTATAATTATACCTGAACAATAGTCAACAGGGAAGGGAGTGATGGTAGCACCATTAGGAAAAGAGAAGCATGACTGCTACCTCTGCAAGACTTAACTTGATGGGAACTCAGCTATTCCCATGGCAATTCAAAACACTGGAATTATGCTGAT
The DNA here is from genome assembly GCA_024500445.1 of Entomyzon cyanotis. NCBI lineage: Eukaryota > Metazoa > Chordata > Aves > Passeriformes > Meliphagidae > Entomyzon > Entomyzon cyanotis. The sequence continues at coordinate 11,128,680 of JAKEPQ010001010.1, forward strand.
TTAGTACTTGGTGTGCAATCATGACATGTTTGGGTTTTTTTTAGATCTTACTTGAAAAGTGTCGCATTGATATAAGTGGGCCTCATCACAGGCAATAAAATTCCATAGAAAAGAAATTAAAATGTACAATACCTTTAGTTCACTTTCCAGCACATGTACATGTTTGAAAAAAATACAGTAAATTATTGTACCATTGAATGCATTCGGATCTCTTCTAAGCTGTAAAGTATACTTTTGTTCTGACCTTCAGTACTTAGAGAGTTTCATTAATTTTGCAAATTACAGTTTCTCTGTTTCATTCCTGTGACTTTAATAGCCCCATCTGCTGGCTGAGCACCAGGTACGAGAACTAGCATGTACCTTTGAAACTCTCTTGTTGTAACAGGGCTTCCATAAACTTGCTACTGAAATGTTCTGTTTCTTTCCTAAGTGAGACAAAAGAGAGAAAATGGGAAAACTGCATTTTATAGATGCACATTATCTCACTACGCTGTGGAGTTCATTTTGTGTTTACAAAGTTCTTGGTTTCTGCCAGTGTTGGTCTGCTTTGCTGATGATAAAGATGCACTTTTGTGGTTGTAGGAACTTAATTTCCTAAAACGATTTGCAGTTTGCTAAAGGGAGAAGCTGTGAAACTATAGAAACTGGAAGAAAATGTAGGATTAAATGGAAATGGCAATACTCACTGAAAAAGGAACTAAGCAAAGATTTGCCTTCAGATGCAGTACTTCTGTAGCACTGAGACTGTGTTGTGTTCTGGAGTTTGTCTTATTGCTACTCCTCCCTAGGCATCTATTTGTGTAGAAGGTAGGATACAGGGAAGGAGACACTCTTGATGTGACTCAGTAGGCTCATTTTCATGTTCTACTGTTCTTTTAATGGAAATGGATGTGACAAATCTCCCAGAAATAATAAGGGAGGCTTGATTCATCCCCTCATTCTTTAAATGGAACTACTCTTTACTGCTATTTGAGGGAAAGCTTTTGATGTTGTGTTTACAGCCATGGTACTACTTGGATATCAAGAAAGTAGCTTAGAAGATAGCTAAGGAATATGAGCACATGTTTCTTGTACATCATTGAAACTGAACACAAATTTGATGTTGCATCTGCAGATTGTCCTAAATAAGTATTGTTACTATAAACATGTATGTATTAATATGTATTAATACAACAAATAGATTTTAATGATCTTTAGAAATATCTTATATTTAAAAATATATTCTCTTCAAAACCTGTCAAATGGCCTGAGAAAGAAAAATCCTGAAAAAAGCCATGTTGGGGGAGGATGTATGTTGGAGGAATATCCCAGACATCTGATTGTGGTCACTATGAAGAAACAAAAACTTGAGGAGGAAGGGAAAAGTACTAATGAATGTACAGTGAATCAGAGCCTAAACTGTATTATAATTTTTGATGCTGTCCATTGCAATAAAGATCACCTTAATTCTTTTGCAATGTGCAGTAAGGAAAACTATGCTGAATAAAAGCAATTTGTCTTTTTCCAAAGTTTAGTCCAGTGACTGAAGACAGAGAGAATGATTTAACAGAGCTTAAGCAAACACTAACAGAAAAATAAGTTACCACAGCCATCCTATTAATCAGTTGATTCTGCTCTGATAAGATACTTGAGTGTTTTTTAGGGCAGTGAAATGTACAAGACAAGTTGAAATCACTAATGATATGATGGTCTCACTGATGTAGCAATCCACATTTTTTATGAATGCGAAGATGTTAAGTCCTTGCAAGGAAATCACAGTGAAACTATTGCTCTCTTAGTAAATTAAGGTTTACAAATCCTTTTGAACTCAAATTGGTAAGTAAAAGTTACCTCTGCTTTTAGCCTGGTATAAAATACAGAGAGATTGAGTAACAAAAAGAAATAAAAGATTTATTTCTTAAAGATTAAGTACAGGATTGTGTTCAGGCTCTTTTAAAAACTCTTTTAAAATTCAGTTGCTGAAATTTTCAAAATATTTAAATGTTCCAGGTGAGTTTTACTGGAAGTCAAAAGGGCTCATGGTCCCCATTCACATAATTGCTTGGGAAAATACCAGCTCCTATCCTAGTTCTATAATAAATAGCACATGGCTTAGAAGACCAAAGGAGAGCTTCCTGCTGAAGATCAGGCACAAATACTAGCATACCATGGAAAATTTTCTGGTGGTGTCAGTGCAGAAGATACAACGCAGGATGCCTTTAAGTGCATTAAAAGAACACAGATGATTTTAAAAGGAAGCCTGGGAAATACATTGATCATATGTTCAAGATCAACATTTTTCAGTTAGCAGGAGTGTTCCTGTAATACCCTTCTACTTGTGGTCTTTTGCCTTCCAAATGCATTTAACACAGTGATCCAAGGAAATCCACCCTGCTGCAGCTTTCCCAGCCTCTGTGCTGTTCCTCTCCTGCAGAGGTGTTCTTTAATGAGCACATGTTTCTCGGTCACAGGTAGTCCACGTTATGCCTGACTGCATTTCTTTACAGCCTTTAAAACCCTAAGCCTGCAGGCACAAGTGCCATATGTACGCTGCATGAAAGCCTGATCCTTCAGTGGACAGCTCAAGTGATTATGAATTACTCACTTGTGAAATCCTGAAGTGACATAAACAAAAGGACTGGTGAATCATTTAAAAAAAACCCCCTGATTTCTGTTTTATAAACAATTTAGTTCATTTAATAATGAAGTTTTAAAGTTAGCTGGAAGTTTTCTAACCAATTATCCTGTATACCTTGAGAAAGAAAAAACATGTATGTATAGAAAATCTTAGATAAATAATTGTTACCTTTTAGATACCACATAAAGACATGTAGAGAGGTAACCATCAAAGAAAATGTTACAAACAGCAGACCCTAAACTTTGTTTTTGTAGGATTGGCAGCTAACACTGACCATTTCTGCTCAGCAAATATCTGGATTTGTCTTTTCCTAAGACCAGCTAATCCTTGCTCTCCTCTTCAGGAACTACATTCACATCTTTTTGTATTCACTTGAAGAACAGGTGGCTCAGATCAGCCAAACCTTAATCCTAGCAGAGCTTGAACTTACTGGAACACTATTGCTCTTCCAGTGGGCTTAGAAGTTTTCTTTTTTCCCCCTGCCATTACTATGATTAATAATGATCTTGACACACAGACACAGATGCACTTATATACACACTAATAAACATAAATAGGAAACATAATAGGTTAAGATATTTAAACCAGAAATCAGTCAGGAAGGCTGACCAGCAGGTTTTTTAAATGTGGTAGGCAAAAAGTCATATTTTAACTAAACAAAGACAGAGTTAGTATTTTAGATAGTCTTACAAGTAAGAGACAAATGCTCTTCATTATCCATTGATTAAAGGAAAGATGGTTTCCTATTCTACATCAGTTTACTGAACAGCTGGACAAATCTCCAAAACTTAAAAGATATTTTTACCAAATGTTTTGAAATATATTGTGCTTTGCCTGTTCTAAATCTAAATGTTGTACAGTTTGATGATCTGAGATAACCAATTTGTACTCAGAGTAGCACAGAACCCGTAACAACACATCTCTTGTGATTGTCTGTACTTAGTAACCGTTTCTAAAATCCTAAACTGTCCACTGTGAGCTTGGAGTACTGAGACCACTTACAGACACTTTTCCAAATTATGACTCATTATGTTAAGCCTTCTTTTCATGAAACTCTGCTTAACTGTGCATGTGCTGATTGTTTTCTTTGTCATCTGACTTTCAGACTGGTTACTGATCTCCTTTGATATACTGTACATGACATCCTAACAAAACCAAGTCTTTAATCAAAATGATGAGGATTCAAATGTGTGCCACTGTCAGACAGCAGGGTAAGGCTAACATGCAGCAGATGTGTACTTGCAGGTCAGATGGAATGAATGGATTTAAGACATACAGTTGGTACAATCTTTAGTTTAACCCTAGATCTGATTTTAAAATCCAGGCAAAACATTTTCACAATGAGCTGTGTTGGTTTGAACTGCCAGCTGGCAAAAGACTGGCACAAATATTTTATCCATGGGGTAGTCCTGACAAGCCCTGATAGTCACAATCTAGAAAACAACAGGAATTCATTGCAGAGAAAGAGATTGATGGCTCTTTATGACAAAAATAATGTTGTGACAAAAATCACTTGCATTAGTAGTTCTGTGTCAATATTTTCTCTTTCATGCTGCTAATCTACAAAATCAAGATGTAGAAAAGCAAAAGACAGGTGATTTTTTTCTAACAGATTTCATTAATGTAAACCCAAACCAGTGAGACTGCATAAATGAAATCTGCAGCTGTGAGTCAAAAATAACACTCAAGGATCAGGGAGCACCAAGAGCTAGTATGTCAGAATATAATCTGCTTTAATATAGTTTAGAAAAGAGGCTGGAAATTTAAACATTATTTGTGTGAGCTGAACTTTTCTCAATAAAACAATACATAAACTGTGGGTGGGATAGACTGCTCTATTTTTCAATACACAGACACAAAAGTTTTAACACAGTGCCAGCCTTACTGAGCTCAGTGAGAGCTGTGCTGCTCCACACTGTCAAGGAGATGGTTTTGCTGCAAACGACTTCTGAAGGGACTGATGCCGCTAGTGTTTAAGCTACAGCATGATTAATTTTCTTAAGTTCATTACAGGCATTGAATTTATAGTAGTAAAGACTGTTGAGGGCACTGCTATTTATTAGGGAAAGTGTTACCAGATAGTATTTTTATTATAGGGAAGTACAGTAGATATAAGTTCATGGACTATAAAACAAAAGAGACAGGTTATGCGTTTATTCTACTCTGAGAAAATACAGATTTTCATGCACTGTAGTGATATTTGTTTAATGCTGCTTATTTTGAACTGGAGTCCTGTCCCCCATTGCTTTTTGTACATGCCAAGATTTTGTGGATTCAAGCTGTGCACTGGTTAATTGTAAATTCACTGAAAGATCCATGAGAAATGCTGATGGCAATAATAACGCTCAACTGAATAAGCAGTTAAGCACTTCTTAACAAGTTATCTTGTTGATGAGCCCAGTAGAAATACTGACATGGATAAATTAATCAGGAGCTAGTTCCTGCTCAAGAGCTCTGAGCAGAGTGTTCTGTTCCAGGGATACAAAAGAACCAGGGAGTTAGTAGGTATCCCCAGATGTTGGTTCTTCTTGTGTTAGAGCTTTTCCTTTCCAGCATTTCCAGCAGTGTCACTGGTCTGTATGGCTGTTGATCTCCAGCTGAAGCATCAGTCCTTTGATGGTTAAAGGTAGAGGGATTGAATTCACAGCAACCCTAACGGCACTCTAATGTATACCAGACAATGAAATGGCTTTTGTCAGCCACGAGTTTGGGGAAATGTTACCATTTGCAGACTAATCTTCCACTGAGAATAGTTTTTCCTCTGAAAACAGAGGTGAATGAGTCCACTGAGGTTAATGAATTCATGAACATGAGTCAGAGATGTAGATCAAAATTCCTGCCTTTATTCTATTACCGTATACTGAAGTATTTGTACAGTCATTGCTTTCCTTTTACATGGAGAAAATAGCATTATGATAACCTTTTTTAAGTCATCATAAGAAGAGAATCCCTGTTGTTTAGTCATGTAATATAATGGGCCTACCAAAGCATGATGTGTATCAAAAATGTTTTTCAAGAGCACTCAGAAACTACAGTGCCCAATTTTGTACTTGGGTGCCATACTCAAAATGATTAGAATTATTTTCAGAAGAACCCCCATGCATGACCATTTAATTTATGATAACAATGCTCCTTACATTGCAGTTCATCTGCACCCTGGCATCTTTGGGCAAAGAAAAGAATCCAGTTCTATATTTTTCCTTACTCTATTGGGAAGAATTTTATTGAAGCTTTGGATTAGAAAGGGTAACAACTGAAAATGTAACTTCACCTTTGTGACCTTAGCGCATTTTTCCTCAGTTCTGTTCAGCACACTGAAAACTCAATAAGAATACCCACATTTGTCAGAGAGTAAAGGATTATATGCAAATGCACAGTGCTTTAATAGCTGAGGAGGGAAATCTGTTTTTCTCCTTGTGACCCCTGTATTTAGGTTATACAACAAATACCTTATTGAATTGATATAGTCACATATTGCTGAAGAGCTATTAAGTTCCATAGTGTTTACATATATATAATCATGGAGCATTATGGCTCTATGGTCATCAGGTAGTTTCTGTTTGATTCTCTTAATATACTCGGATAGGTGATGTACTGAAGCTTCAAGAATCTGTTTAACCTAGAAGGTAACTTATGCCACGTGTGTATGGGATGTACAACACAGTGAATGCCAGTAGAAAGTCCCTGTTTTGCAGTTGTGAAATGTTCCAAACCCCAGTCCTGTTCTGTACCCATCCTGGGTAATGGTACAGTTTGTAGCAGGGTTGACATAGCATGGTCAGTACAGTATTTGCCTTTGAAGTGCACTGTGGAAAATCTCTGGTTTAGGAAATGAATATTTTGTGGAGAATATTGTCTTAGCTCTCACTCGTGCCATCTTTAGTTTCTACAGTTGGATATAGATGTACTGACTTCTGACTGAGTGTCTTAGATTTTTAGATACACATTTTTGTCTTAAAAATCAAAAAGGAAGAGTTGCACATTATTGATAGCCACAAACTACACACCTTCCTGATGAGGAAGAATGTTGTCATAAGTCAACGCCTACACTTTTGTCTTTCAATCTTATGTCTCTGTAAGGCTGCACGATAGTAATATCAGCTGCCTCCTCTCATGTACTTTATGATTCTTCTATCCAGGACCTCAAATATTCCACCTGTGCTTTCTTGTCCTTTCTTGCTGTCCACACACAGTATCCTGAGGTCTCATTGCTATACCTAATTGCTAGCTGGGCAAGAGGCAGCATGTCCTGTGGCTGCTTGTGTGTTGATTGTCCAGCTGGTGAGCCAGACAAAACAGAACTTCTAAGTTCACATTGCAGTTTTTCTCTTAATGAGGCCAGTCATCTATCTAGTCATCAGTTTTCATGTAGCTGGGTAGAACTTAATATCTTTGAGATCGCTGCTCTTCTATCAAATTTGTTTGCGATTGGCCAATAGATTCAAAAGTTAGTGGGAAAGACAGAAAACACAGTTGCATAAGCACGGGATGATCAGGTTAGGAACACAATAATGCTTTCTGAGTGCTAGACTAGACTAGTGCACTCTTTAGGTGTGTACTCACTAGACTGAATGAGACAGATTCAGAGATCAGATAGTTTCCTAGATTGTAAATAATGCTATCCCAGGAATGGGTCAAGGAGACCTGCTTGTGTCAGCATATTCATATTGCCTCTCCTTCTACATTTTGCATCATGGAAATAACTTTGAATCTAGGACAGCCTCTAAGGCTAATTACATCAGAATACAGGGGAAAATTTTGATATTGCAAAGATGCGCAGCAGAATCCTCATAGGCAGATCACAAACTTGAAGGTGTGTATATTGAACTCACAGGAAATCTCTGAGATTTCATGCATGTGTTCCTTCAGCTTACTTTATGCAGAGGCAAAATCATTCAAATGTGTGAAATTGAGATTCAGAGTTCACAGACTGTCCTTCGCAGAAGCAATACAATGAAATCGCTGAATAATCCAAATAATCACACTCATTGTAATTATATTACGATAACCGAAATAAACACACTAGATTCAAGATGGATGTCCTGAATTTAGCTGAAAAAGCTTGCACTTTGTGGTGGGATGTGGTTTATATTAATGCAGATGGAAGGCCACCATCCTAGAAATGTCTTCTTGTACTGACAGCTGGATTTATTTGGGTGAACTGTGTTAAACTGTGGTTCTTCATAGTAACTGATTTCTGAGATCAACTCCACAAATACATCTGCTGCAATTCCATGTTACAGAACTAGATCTTCAGTGTACCAGTCTTCTTGAAAAACTGAGAGAAAACTTTAACTAAAGTTGAGCAACATTTTACCGCCACCAGTGACACCTTTCACAGCAGTTTCTGGGGGGCCATAAAGTAATGCTGATAAATCACCATATTTTTCAGATGCAGGAAGATGTGCCTCTGTTCAGTGCAACAGAGAAGTGGAGGTGATACTTCTGCTGGATTCCTGCAGGACCAAACTCACTGGGCCATTAATTTTCATTTGCCTCACTTCCTCAAGACAAAGCTGGCTTGATGCTATGTTAACTGGCAGCCCAGAGGTTCACAGTGTGCTGGGGAGTCCAGGTGGTGCAGCTCTGGGGAAGTGTAGTCCCTTCCTTGCAGTTTCAGTGTAGATGCAGAGCAATACAGGGTGGGCAAAAGCAGGAGCAGATGAAGTTCTCAGTATAATTTTCTTCTTTAACTCACAGCTTCCAAAATTCTGTGGTTAGGTAAGAATCTCCGCTTTCATTTAAAAATTAAATTTCAGAAGCCATAAAGTAAATCAAAAGAAAAACAAACAGATATTAATCTTGTGATGTTTGATCCAATTTTGTGTTTTGGGAACTGTCTTCTGGTTTTTGAACACCTGGATTTGGCAAGGCTGCTATCATGCCTGTAACAGCATACCCAGAGAGTTTTCTTACTATCGCTATTCCCCAACCACTCCCTTTCAGGCAAAGGAAATAATTTGGACACAATATTTCAACACATTTTTTGCATTGAAGGTGTCTAATAGCCTTCTACAGAAGGCATATATCTAAAAGCCCAAATAAATAGCTGAATAATGTGCTTTTTACGAACCAAATTATCCAAATCTATAGCAAACCAAAATATTAAAAATTAATTTCTCTGCTTACATACCAAGTCTGAGTTTAGGATTTAATATTTAAAAAAATACAAGGGTGGCATAACTTCTATGCTAGGGGCTATGAGTTCTCCTACTTTAATGAGCATCTTGACAACTTTAGGACATTTACATTAGAAATATTTTATATGGTACTGCAGATAACATGGGAAAGCACTTCGAGTCCATGATTTTTTACTATTTATCATCTTAAGGAGAGTAAAAAGCTGAGTGTATACATTTATTTAAATTAGTTAGTCTTTAAAGACCTCAAATTCCTAGATCTGTTAGAACTAAATCCTAAAATATGTTCTGGCAATCAGCAGTTTAACTGAATTGAAGCATGCATTTGCAATTTCTTTGTTGGATCACTATCTCATTAAAGGTATCCTGCAGGTTTGAGTCCTTTCTGTCTAAATATCCTGAAACTTTACAACAGTTACTTACAATCCCAAAATAGAAAACAAAAATATTGCACTAGAACCTGAAATGGGGGAAAAGAATTTAAAATCCTGTTTTTGAATAATAGGATCCTATTTTGATATTTGCAAATGCACTTCATTAATATCTTAGGGTTTAGGAAAAAGAAATTTCTTTAAAACTTTATAGTTTATCTTGGTATGACTTAACACTTTAAAATGCCTTTTCTTCTGTTCAAATGCACTCGAGGGGCTTCTGTGAATCTTTTTATTTACTGAGCACACCAGAGTGGCTCACTCAGAAAAGTTAGGGGCTCTCAAGTAGAAAAAGTATTTAGGGATTTCTCTAAATGTCTGGAGATGCTTCTCTATCATACTAATTCCTAGGATATCAGTTGATAGTTTTTCAGCTGTTTTGTATAAGAAGGTATCTGTTTGCTGAGAATGCATTATCAGATTGTGAGTGGAAGATTTTCACTCTCTGGATGCTGTTTAATGTGGTCATATACCACACGTGCATTTTACTGAAATACCTGCTTTAGTTTCCTGATTGTTTTTTTTTTCCCCCTTCCTTTTTTCTTTTCTTTCATTTTTTTTACTTAAAGACCTGAATGCAGTGGCTGGGGGGGACTGGAGAGCTCAAAATGTTAGTAATGAGATATGGAGCCCTTTTCTTCTAGGTCACTGGCATGAATTTGACCCTGGTTAGTAATAACCGAGAGTCATTATCAGCTGGTGGCTGTTTGGTGGCCTACGACACACAAGCTGGTGGTTTCACTTTGGGTAATGACCCATGGCTGCGTACACATACACACAGTCTGCAGCTAAAACATGTGCAAATAGCTGGGGAAATACCATATATCTCATGATTGAACTTCAAAACTCAGGCTGAAAGGTCATCTGTGGTGGCAATTAAGAGTGACAGGCTTTATACCCTGTCAGCCGCAGAGAACAAGGTGCTCAGCAGCGTTCACACAGGTCATTTGCTCCTGCTTGGACAGTGGAACTTATGCATTTAAAGCAGAATAACACAAAATAATGGATAGGTACTAAATTAATTCTGTACAAGACAAAGTAATGAAGCAAAGTCCTTACAGATTTGGAGTCTGTGAGCAAAAAGAAAGCAGCAGAAAATAAAAAAAAGTACTGGAAAAGGGAAGATATGGAATGGTAAAATAGCAAATGTGGAGAAGTGACAGCAAATACACTGATGGCCCATGCTTCCCAAAACACCTGACTTCTCTTGCCTCCTTTACAGAGTTAATTTACTTTCTGTGAAAAAATAGCTTGTTATATAAGATGAAAAAAATTCAGCAGAGTATTTAAGCGCATTCTTCACTTCCAGCATGTGAAAAATCCTGCTTGTTTCAGCAGAGTGAGTGTTGTTCCTTACAGTAGGTATTTGCTTATCTGCCTCACCAAAGTAGAGTTTCATAATTAAACTGTGTAGACTCAGCGAAAGGGTTTGGTTATGATGATGGATGTGGTTTTACTACATCATCAGCAAGCAACACGATGACCAGGAAATTAGCAAGGAGTAACAAAGGAATAAAATCTCCACTGATGTGACAGGAACTTAAGAGATTGTTGGGAGGGCTTTTGGGGCAAATGCATGCTGGGTCAGGATTTTCCACAAACTCGTTCATCCATCTCTGCAGTTACTGTTAAATATCTGTGACACACGTGTGTTGATTCAATGGTGAAAGGCTTAAAGATCAGGCTGGGTTGACATTTTTCTTGTAAGGCTCAATATCATGAAAACATTTGAAGTGTAAAGAGCTGCAGAACTGGCTAGTTTCACATGTCATACTGATGCTGTGTGGCTTTGTAAAAGAACTGATACACTTTGACGCTCTAGGCCTGAAGCAAATACAAAGCATAGGACTTCTGAGCATGGCAAGAGACCGTGAAGCAGCAGCACAGAGCACCAGGTAAGATCAAATTCCTGGCTATCTTCCACTTCCCTGTCACACTGTGTATGCTTAATAAACTGCTTTTACAATAGTGATAGGATATGACTGCCACCTGCATGCTATGTAATGTGTATCCTCTACAGAAAGAACATTTAGCAGCTGCAAGATATAAGTACTTTAAGCCTAGAATACCTGGATGTTCTAAGGTGAGCTCACTGCTTTTTAAGCTGTAAAAATGCTTAATCCCTGTGTCACTTTACATTATTTTGTAGTTAATGTTGTCAGTGGGTTGAGAAAGGCACATAACCATGGGCAGAATCTGGCCTATCATATTTACTAGGATGTAATTCCTTAATTAGACACTACAGCCTTGTAAGGGCACATACTCTGCTTTGTTTTTACATCTGAAATGTGAGGGGGTAGACCTTCTCTTGCAAAGCTGTAATTGCCAGCTCTGTGACAATTATATGTGAGCTCAGTGCTGGTACATGATAAGCTGTAGGTGCTGAGACCAGTTTGGTAACTTTAAACAAATACTCAATTTACCACTTAGCAACATATTTTTGTCTGACTTTTTTGACTGCCACTTAGGTAGAAAGCTTTTTGGAGCAGGAAATAATCTCTTATTTGATAATTATACAAGGCCATGATCCTAACTAAAATTCTACTGAAAAATTATTATATTGTTTAATGATTTTTTAAAATGTAAAATAGTGCAAACACTGTACTTAGCTAATACTAAGTTCTGAGGCTTATTCATAATTCTTATGTATAAATACCTTTCTTCTGTCTAATTCTCTTCTCATCTGAAATCACTTTTCTTTAAGCTGCAGTTATATGACCTCATTAACTTTTTCTTGTTTTGCAGAAGCAGTAGATTCTACCCTGCTCAAAACCAAATCTTTATGCCATAGTTAGCAGGGGATTGTTCATATGTAGGTCTTCACTTCCTGCTCATTGTGTCTCCTCGCAAGAAACTAAAGTTTATTATAATATTTAGTCAACTTTGTTTTTGTCTTTTGCAGTCCTTCATTGCTAAATAAGAAAGCCAAGCTTCTTTCACAAACTCAAGAAGCATATTGCTGCTTTCCAATAGGTAACCACAGATACTTCATACGTAACCATTGATTTTCTATCCAGGGATATGTAGGAAGTCTTACAAAGAGCATGAGTAAGGACGCATCTAATAACATGTCAGACTTTTCCTGTTTCCACACTTGAATGCTCAGTCCAGAATACTGATCCCCGCACCAGAGAACAACCACAGTTTACAAAGTCAATATATACTGTATGAAGTAGCTGTATAGTTATGATAGTTACCACAGGGAATGAAACCTAAAATTTTTAGATGCAAGCAGAGGGCATAGGCAGGATCTGACTTTTCTCTGAAGTAGGCTCAGCTAGAGGAAAAATATTGATTTTCACCACAGCCATCCTTCCTTCAGAAGTTATTTCATGTTTGAAAGGAATGCATGAGGCTATAGAGAAAAAGAAAAAGGGTGGTATTTTATCTTAATTTATAATTTTATTTTATTTACAGGGTTCAGTTATTTTATGTGATCTCTTCCTTAAATAAAAGCAAATAAACCATAAGATTTTCTTTAAGTGCAGTGTTTGATGTATACTGCATTGGAAGTTATTAATTAGTATCAGTGCTCAGTTGCGGCAGTCATGAGTTCTTCCAAGCAGATATTGCAGACATCAAACAAAAAAAGTAAACATAGATTAAACTTGAGACTTTTATTTGTGTAAAGCAGCCAAACATTAACAAATTTCTCTGAACCAACTGCTATGTCTTAAATCTCTAAAGTGTGAAACCAGCTTTTCTAAGACTGCATGGAAGCTGCCAGCTTCAGTTCAGGAGGTCTTTGCAGACTGAAATCAATTTCTTGGCTTCAAAACCCTGCAGTCAATACTGGCTTTTTCTGGGAGAAGGGCTGCTGGGCTTGGTGGGACATGGATCAGGTGCACAACGAGGTTGCTATTGGGGTTGGGTGGGTTTTGATAGAACACATTTATGCAGAAATTCAGGTCCTCCTTTCTGATGGGTCAAAAGAAAAGTGGAAGAGGGCATTGAGGAAGCAGACATGCAGATTACATTTTCTAAGCCCCCTGGAATATCTGGTTTTGCCTGTGTTTTTAGACTCATTTTTTCAATGTGCACAATTGACAGCTTGATAATCATGAGCAGTATGAAAAAAACCCAACAAAAACAGTTCTAAACCAGTATCCTATGTAATTCTCATGTTATGGCATTTACTTGAGATAATTTTAATAAAAGCAGAATTATACAGTGTACCCAAATGCATATATATTTCCACTGCAGTATTTTTGTATATGACCTCCAGTATTCTGTCCTTTAAACAAAAGAAAAAAGGAAAAGTAACTCCTTTTTTTTTAAATTTAAACAGTTCCACTTCGTCTTCTTTTTCCTCATTCTTCTGAAGAATTTCTGCCTGAAGCACAGCTACATTACACTCATAAAACATATCAAGGTATCAGCATTCTTAGTACTCCAACCACTCCAATCACTGATGTGTGAACAGCTGTGAGTGCATTTTTTTAATATTTGCAACTAAAAATACTTCTGTGCTTAGAAGTGTCCAGTTCTGCAAACCTTCCTTGGCCAGGACACTTCTCAAATGTTCAGTGAAATTCTAAACACAGTTGGACTCCAGACTGAAAATCAGAATCTTGGGAATGTACTTTTCAGGGGTAAAAAACCAAAACAGTAAATAAACTTTGAGGGGGAAAAAAATCCTTTTGGACTAAGAAAGCAAAAAACTTGGTAAAACAAATTCTTAAAAATACTGACTCTAAAAACGCAGCTCTATGTTTCTGAGAGAGTAATTCCTTGTGCAGGAAATACCTGTGTAATTAACATTTACTAAAGCAAAAGCTCAAACCTTCATTCTGCCCATTCCAAACTTCTGCTGACTTCATGCAAACATAAGTGGTCTAGAAGTGTCCTACTTTCTTACATAAAACAAATGCAGATTTTATAATAGTGTAAAGAAGCATAAATCTTACTAATACAGTACCCATATAAAACTACTAATAATCATGTTACCATGGATAGTGTGAAATAAGCAACAAAAGATCTTGGATATTAACAGAAATTCAGATGTGATTTCAGTGATGAACCATGGCACATTTTGCAAAAGATGTCTGGCTTGGGAGTCCAGGTAGTCCAGCAGAGGCAATTAGGTGAACTGAAGGGAAGGTAATTCATTCCTTAGTTGACTCTGAACTAAAATAATTCTGCATGGACTGAATGTACCAGGGTTTTCAGTCACTGATACTTAGAATACTTAATATTTACAATATTAAATATTTGCATTTTATTGGGTCAGTGAATAGTTATCTGCTTATTCAGCTGTTAATAGTAATTACAGATCATTAGAAACAAATATGCAGCACCTATCAATATGGGAATATATTGTGACACTGCTTCACAAAGCATTGTCACAGTATAAGGTACACAAATACTGATTTGGTACCTCAGTAGTAATTTTAAGCATGGCAGTTTGTTAATCCTAAAATTGAGTAAAAATGAATGCAACAGCAAAGAGAATATCTAGACATTTAATTACCTTATAATTTGAAAGGCTTTTTGTTATTATTAGTTCAATTTATAAAAGCACCATGTTTAAATTAGGTGAGTGTATGGGTAGTTCTCTACTTACTATACCTACTTAGCAATGCTAGAGATTTTTAAAAGATAATGAGAAAAAGGTTTTTCCCCTTCATTCTCAGCTAATTTTGTTTTGTGATTACCATGGCAGTCTTGTTTAAACTGACGAATTCATAGGTTGTATGGTGTAAAATGAGATTTTATATTTTCTACATCACACAAAAGACAATTAAAGCACTAAATCAGTTTATGAAAGAAAATAACTCAGTTGCACTTCTCACAGTACACAGGGTAAAAAGTGGGTCCAAAATGTTTAGATTTTTTTTTTTTTCCAGCTCTTGAGGCAATTAATCTAGCTAGGTGCAAAAATGACAGGGGAAGAAGCCTTCAAATTGAACTCTTAATTCTTCGGAGAAGTTCATTACTGGAACAATGTTGTGTTAGTTCTTGTCTGCTCAGGTATTCATTCCTCCAACAAATCTACGCCATGTCACTTGTTTCAGTAGCTCCTGTATTTAAGATAGACCAAAAGATGTAGATGTTCAGGGGTTTACAGCTCCTTCTTAAAAATGGCTCACAAAACACATCTGACTATGTCTCATCCATCAAATAGCAAACAATGAAAATCCATGGCATGAAATTGTACCTTGTAGAGCTT
Organism: Entomyzon cyanotis; assembly: GCA_024500445.1. Taxonomy (NCBI): domain Eukaryota; kingdom Metazoa; phylum Chordata; class Aves; order Passeriformes; family Meliphagidae; genus Entomyzon; species Entomyzon cyanotis. The sequence continues at coordinate 11,144,037 of JAKEPQ010001010.1, forward strand.
CTCGTTAGAGGCAAAGAATTATAAAAGGAGGGGAAACCAGCAGTTTCATTATTGGAACAATTGGAGTAACTAGACTAAAGATACTCCATCTAGTCTTAAAATGCTGTTTCTATTCCAACATAAAATATAAAACCTCCACTGCTCTACGAGTAAATCTGTTCCATATTCACATGGCAAGCAATGCTGTGTTCAGTTGTAGAGTAGGTTTCTAAGCCACAGTAATTTCAATGCCACAAGGAATACAGACTATTAAGTAAGTAGTAGAACCTGGCTAATTCACATCAGTAGTTCAAAGCACCAATGTCTATTACTAAAATTTGTAAATTAGTAAGTTATCAACCAACATAGCCCATTTTTGCAATTTTCCCATGAGCGTTAATGATATTTGATGTTTTCTTAAAGTCTGCTCCTGCAGGCTAGTGAGTAGATGCAAACTTTAGCTTCCATCAAAAACGTGTTCTCACCTTTATGGTTAGAGATAAAACATGAAAACATGAGCCAGCTGAACCCTGGAGTATCAAAAACCAGGAGGCAAATAAGCAGAGCACCAAATTTATTTATTTATTTTTTTAAATATCTGGCAAGCACAAAGCTAATCTTTTGATATTTGATGGACCACTTTATGCTTTTTAAACACCTGTAGTTAGCAATATTGAACTGGCACAGTATGAAACAGAAGTGCTCTCCAAATACCATTGTACCAGATCCTGATTTTGCAAGTCGATAAACACCATCCAGTGGGAGCTTACGGCACCGTGCAAGTTTGAACCTTTATTTAATAGATGCAGGTTAATATTAATTATTTATTAAAATATAGTGTAAAATATTCTTTTTTTTTCCTGTATAGAATTAAAGTAGTCCTTGTAATATGAAACCTGAGCACAGCTCTCTAATTTAGCACAGCACATAATTATGGAGTTAAGCACGTGTGAAAATGCTGATTCAGCTTTTTTCTTCTGTGTGTGCTGAGAACTAGGGAAGAATCTCCAAATTATTTAAAATTTTATTTTATTATTCATTTAACAACAAAACATGACAAAAATGAAAATGTCACTGAAAGAATTGGAGGCACAAATCTTGTGACTTACTTTCTTTCATGTGAGAGATCGTCAAGCTCCTCAGAATGCATCCATGAACAAAATTATGAAATAAGTTTCTGTACGTAGATTCCAATTTTTGCAAATGATGAAGTAATGTTTGTAACAGATTTGGCTTTCTGAATCTTGTTGACCTAGTGGAATATGGCTCATTTTCCTTCAGGATCATTGCAGGAATCTCAGCTAAAACCTTACATCTGCCAGAATAGAGGATTAGACAAATTGGCAGGTGGTAATAGATTCAGAAGTTAAAAGGAAACAAACTGAGCAGCAGGATAAAATCAGGGCAAGGTAATTAACATTCTGTTTATATTTTCAAAGAAGAAACAACAGGAAAAGAACAGATGCCGGTTCAGATTTGTGGACACTCCCAGGAATTTTTTGCTTTAGGTAAAACAGTAAGAACTGTCCAGAACCCATGGGACTCAACTGGCCACTGTGGTGAAGGAGGTCAGATTGCACTGAGACACAAGTCACACAGAAGGGTGTCATTTAATACACATGGCTGCTTCCTGCACAGAACTGCTTCTCAGCTCCAGATGCGCTTGTGGAAAAAAAAAATCACAAGGAGCAACTAGAATTTAGGAATTATAATATAAATTAAATGTGATATCAGAGCTATTGGTAGTTTGTTTAAGGCAAATTTTAGTCTGGCATCGTACCATGGTACCTTAACACACCTGAAGATATATAGCCCAAGAGCTACAGGGGAAAACAGAACAATCATGCAGCAATCAGTCATTTTTTAAAATACCACATGGGGCATATGGCAGAGAACAAAGACTATTGTGTGCACAGTACCTACTGCCAATGCAGTGTGCTTTGAGGGGCTGATTCAGAAGTCAGATGATGCAGAAAGGACTGGGTTTCTATCAAAATACGTAAGGTTTTGGGGACCTTACCAATGAAAAGAGGAATCATATAAAATGCTGGCCCTGGTGATGACTACTGCAAAATTCCCAGCTTCTCAAGGTAGACCAGATCGTTCATTAGTGATTAAGTGTCCTGCAGCTTTGCAGAAGTCAAATAACCTTCAGTTTTACCCTGTTGGCCACAGGCTTGATCTAGTGATGGCTGAAATCTTTGTAATTTTTTTTCAATAGTCTCAGTGAGCTTTAAAACATACACCCATTTGGGATCTGCAGCCTTTCACCTGTACTGAGCAGAAGAACTGCCTGTGTGTCTGATTTTCATGTCTATACAAGTAACATTAAAATAATTTTACCAGTTTGTTTGAAATATATCAGTAGTTTTATTTAGGCCTGTAAGTATATAGCAGTTGTATCTGAATAACCAAGCAGAGGTGATTTCATGCAGAGAGAAAGAGAAATTATTGCTTTTCTTCAGTGTAGCAATTTGTACTGAAGTAGGATTGTCTTCCATTCTAGGGATAAGATAAAAAAGTTTAAATGTCAGTGAAAGGAATTTTGAGGCAAAATGCCGTAAAAATGGTCTCTGCAGACTCAAAAGGTGAGAATTTTATGTGTAATTTCATATGCATTTAGGGTGAAACTCTCGACAAAAGAGTACTGTGACACCCTGTCCGTGAGGTGTGGGCTGAACGCCAGGTAGGGGCAAAGCATTTGGCTAAGGCACAGCTGTGGAGCCTGAGAGAGATGTGCACTAGCCATTCCTGGAGAATTTTCTGGGTCAAACACTTTGAGCAGCCTGTATCTCAGTTCCTTCACTGGTAAAATATGGATCATATTCCCCAACTGCATGATGAGTTAAATATCACATCATCCTTAACACTTACGAATTCTTGTAATCATTCACTGTGAGATCATATAGTCTTGTAAGGTAAATCAATCCAAATAAAGGTAATAAGAGTCAAAGCCTTCCCAATATTACTCATTGGGAATAAATTTCCATTCCAGCCTATTTCAAATGTGCATGCAATGCTACTGTTATGCCATCTGAAGTTTCTTACGGCAGCATTAATTTCCTTGAAATGGATTGTAGCATGGAGCTGCAAGGGCTTCCTGTCTAGAAGAGGGAACTTGCTGATTTTCGTGTCTATTATTCCAGTGTAGCATTTATGGCAAGGGTTTATTTTATGTGAACAGATTTGGTTCTTAAGGCAGCAGAGTGTATTTGCTGTTGTCTTTCTGTGTTGTTGTTTTATGTTAGGTGGTGAAGTGTAAAATATGTCAGGACTTTTAGCTATAAATTTTAAAGTTTAGCTGAGTCTTTTATAGTAAGCTGATCTTTCTCTAAGATGTCATTACAGTATTTTTTTAAGTCTTCAAATTTTCCTTTTTTTTTTTTTAATAAGAAACATAAAAGGAGATTAAAAGCATATTTGATGTGTACATTTTAAATTTATTGTTTCTTTGTAGTGCTCTTGCAGAGCCTGGATAGATACATTTTGTATATTATGTCCTTGCAGAATTCCCACTGTGGTACATAGGCAGAAGAAGTAGGGCATAGAGGATGGATTTACATTTCTCCCCCTTTGTTTTGTTAAGAATTTAACTTGTTTTTAGCTGCAGTGTGCATAACTCCATGCTATATCACATCAGAAATATTTTGTTGAAATCAAGTTCCCCTAATTGTCTAGCATGCTAAAATAGAAAGACAATAATCTCTCTTTTGCTAACACAGTTCTTTCTAACCCAGTGACCCAGATCCTAGTGAGTTTCCTTAAGCTCAGAAAATTATTTCACAGAACAGTCTGTATATTGGTGCTAGTTCTACCTTTTTCTAAATTGTTTTCCTTATGGTTGATATTTTCATGTTTGGTTGCAAATTCTTTCTCTTTGTTTCAAAGCAAAGCTAAGATAATAATTGTTCCTAGTTCATCAACATGCCCTAGTTCATTTCTCGTCTTCCTTTTACTAAACTTCTCAAGGGAATTTTAAAATAAATTTGTTTTTGAAAGATGAAGTTTCTGGGCATCATCCTACAGCATAAGAAGCAGATTTAAAGGACATTTACCCAACTTAAATAAGCAGCATAGTAACAGGCAGAAGATATTCCACTGTAAATTGGAAGGAAATCAGTAGAAGCTAATTGATTTATAAAATAAATGATTGGAATGATTTTTAAATAAATTATGAGCAGGTATACTAGAGCTTGTAAATAAATCCATATCCCTCTAGATAATTCCAACAGGCTAACTTTAGGAATCTAAGTATTAGTAAACAAGAGCAAGGATGCTGTAACACTGCATGGATAGAGATCCCCTGACATTTTTGGCCCTTACCAGATTTATTTAATTTATGGAAACTAAATTTCAGTACAGACAGCACTGCACTTGGCATGGTGGCAAAATGCTCCATGTGCCATTCCAAAAAAAGGAAGCAATTTTAGACATCCAGGGAAACTGCAATAAGCCTCCTATTTGCTGGAGGTCAGGAAATCTAAGGCTCATGAATGTACCACAAAACAGTTTTGTATTGAATCAGCTTTTCCAGAAAAGTTGAAACAGTAGGAGGTATCAGGGAGATTTGAATAACCTCTTTAAATCATATTCTACTGGATACAAATGCTGAACAAATTTTCACCAGTTTATCTGGAATTCTATGTTTTGATTTAAGTCACGCTCCAGTAAATGTTCAACATGACTTCAATGGATGAGTGAGTTTACATTTCGGGTTGCTCAGTTTAGGAGCTTCTAATCCCTGTGGAGCTGCTATTAGCCATTGGTTGACCTGAAATTCACATGAGTTGGCATTAATTCAGAGCCTGGTTTGCTCTGCCTGGTTTGCTGCTTTGGGGTGGGTGTTGTTTAAATTTGGACCTGTCACTTAAGCCAGTTTTTCTTGAGTTTTACCTCTTACTTTTGGGAAAATCAGTTTTTAACCGTACTTTCAAGCACTCCTTCATGACCATGCTATTTCTTGTGCTGATTGTCTTTAGGGTTTGGCCAGAGTGGTAGGGAGGGCCAGGGACAAGAGGATGGGCAGGAGGAAGCAAGAATGAGCTTTCAGTGTGGCCTCTAACATCAGCGTGTTTTGTTCCTTGCCTATGAGGAATACTCAGAGTGTCCAGACAGTGTGCAGTTAAATTCCAAAGGTACTGGAGGGAACATTCCACATGTTTTTAATAATGACCCTTAGAAATTTAATGTGACCTTTTTTTTTTTAGTATCATTTGGGATCTGGCAGTCTAACTTTTGATTAGATTGCAGAAGGGTTGCGTTTTATATCAGAAAAAAATGTATGTCTGTATTTGGCTTGCAGAAAAGTGCTTGAAAGCTGCATGCAATCCTCAGCAAAGAAAAGCTTTCTTTTTTCAATGCAATGTTAACAAGCAAATAGATTTCATCTGCTTTTTTAACAAGGGGAATATTGCTGTGAGTTTAAAGTCTGAGATATTTTCTGGGAGTATTTCTCTATGTTCCTATTGCAGATTTATTTGTATTTATCGTACTGGGAACTACTAGTTGATGGGACAAAATGTGATTGCAAGATCGTTTAGCTTTAGAAGGTCCTATTCAGTATTCCCCGTGTGTGAAAATCTCACTAGCTGGCATTACAAGGGCAGAATCTTAATGCACTTCTTTGGGTTTGTTCTGTAGAGCATTGGTTTGATGTGGCCTCTGCCTTTTTACTGGCTAATCAAGGTCCTCTGGGACAGAAGATGGGTAAGTAGCTACTTCACTTATCCTGTACTTGTCCATATACAAAGATACATGGTTACTTACCACGGAGATGGACAGGAAATAACAGTGAGGGGGGAGATCTTTACCTCATTAGTAACATTACATTTCCTATAGTGCATATTTTTCATATATTAAAAGTTAATAAGATGGTGTAAGCTTACAAGACTTAAAGAGAGGTGATCATAGTAAATCTGTCTAGAGGCTCAGAAGATATTACTAAGGTATTTTAAAGCATATCCAGAACTCTTTCCTTCATATTCTTCATATGTCAAACAGTAGTAATTTTTTATTCCTTGTTTAAAGTCTTAATGCCTGCAGCTACCATAGTAAAATTAATGTTTCATATTACATTGGATATAACAGTTACAGTTTGAGCCCCCAGTCTTGACTAGGGCTATGGAGTAACAGGGTGGAGCAACACCCGTAGCAGGATAGCTCCTCTCAGAAGACATTGAAATGTGCCTGGACAAGACTCACAGAAGTCCTGATGCATCTCTTTTATAGATAAGGAATTGATAGATTAAATTATACACTAAATTAATAACTAAGTTACAAAAGAAGTGAATGAAATCTTCTTTGGAGAAAGCTCTGTTTATCATTCCTATAGGTATTGTGTATGTTTTGCAGTGGGCACACTGTCAACCAAAGCTAAGTTTAACACACACATAAAAGGTACTTTGCTGGCATCTTTTCAGTGCCATTATATCAAAATTACTGTAGCTCAGCTGCTGTGGCTTCAAATTGCTTCTTCCATATATGAACAGAGTGCTGCTTGTAAGAACAGATAAGAACCAAGAATATATTTGGCACCAAATAAATAATACTTAATATTTTCATCCTTTTATAAATAACTCTCTTGCATTCTTCTCTCAAGTTTACACACATACCTGGATGGGGTTCTGTTTAACTTAGGTATTTTTTCCATTGTTTAGAGAAAATATATAGAGAGGAGAACTTTTCAATTAACTGCACATACTCCAAGAGTTATAAAGGTCAGTCACTTCTCAGGAAGCTTTGGAATGTCTGTAAAATGCTTCCATGTATTTATGTATCTGAAAATATGAAGCAAAAAACAGAATAACAAAAATGCTGAGAAGGAGGATTGCTCAGATAGTAAAAATATAAGGAAAAACCTCATCATGAAAGTAAGAGGCATTGTCTCCAGCCTAGCTCGGTGTGGTAGACTCCCAGCCTTTGCATACCGACTGCATTGCTGACTTTCTTTGTGCAAAAGGTAATTTTTGGGGAAGCTTTGGAGGAAAACCCAGCAAGGTGCAATAGCCTTTGCATTATACTCAGAGTATGATCAGTTGTTTGTTTGCACTTCGCATTAAACACACTTCTTGAAAGTAGCTGGACTGAGCTCCTTGCATGCATCTGACTGCAGTCAGCAGCTGGAATTGCTGTGAGGGTGGAGATGACACTACTCTCCTTACTGTCTCTCTTGCATAAAACATTGAGTAGACATTAAAATACATCTCTAGTTTTGAGGGTGACTTTATGTAGTTTGGCATAGAGGCGATAGAGCCAATTTCTGCAAAATTTCAGCAGTCAGATTAAGTCCCCTGATGAGATTTCTGATAAGATTTAAAATATTTTTTGTAGCCTGTAGAAATGCTACTTTCACAGTTTTGTGATAGATCTAGAAACTTTTGATTTTGCTGCAATGTTTTTTAGTATTGAACAGAAAATAGCACTAAACTGATTTACTGAAAAAAGGCTTTCTTATGCAATACCCATCAAATATACAAGGACTGTAACTTAACCTTTTATTCTTAGTGTTGACATTGTCTCTTGCCTTATTTTTACACAGTTCAGTGGAAGTTATGCTTGCAGCAGAATGCAGGCTCTTTCTGCATGTCAGTTTTGAAACATTTTCACTAGGCAAAGCAGTTTGAATCCTGAGAATAGGAGATATGGGCTAACTACCAGAGTAGTTTTACATAAACATTTAATTTGTTACTTTTCTGTTCTTTCTCCTTCTTTTTTTAAACTTCATTTATGGTGACTGTATTTGGTCTGCAGAAAAGTGCCGAAGTAATCAGAATGTTTATTTTATCACCAAGTTTCTATGATAACGTTTGCTCTAAACCAATGTTTTTAAGGTTCCAAGAGAGCACAATTGATTAGATGCATATTTTCTGCGTTATACAACAGATCACACCCAACTGCACAGCTTTTCTCAGGTAAGTGAGCTATTATATATTCCCCTTTTTCTTCCTCTCCCCATCTCCCTTAATTAATAAGGAAAACCAGACATCTATCTGCATGAGGCTTCTTTTAAAGTCAGTACATATATGCATGGAAAATAAATATCTAGTTACTAGGATTTATCCACTGGGGCCAGCTCTAATAATGAATTTGAAATAGAATTTTCTTACTACAGTGGAAAAAAAAAATTCCTCAGACTCAAAGATAAATCAAAGGAAAGTGGCACCCCAGTGGACCAGACAACCCATTGGCAGCACAGTCACATGAAAGCCTCAGAGGTCACTACCTCAGTATCAGCAAAGCTATTTGTAGAGCTCACTGTGGAGTTGTGGCTGAATCAGAATACTTAATAACCTGGCACCCAAATTTCACATGTTGCCAGCCTCAGTCCATATGCAAGCCTTCCTTCACGGCTTTGGAAGCGTCCCTTTGAGTTGTAAAACATGGATACACAGTCCTGTGTTTTTACAACTCCAAAAAATTAATTTAGAATTAACATTAAGAGACTAACTGTGTGGATGTACAGGTAGGTGGATTTTATTGCAAAAAAGCATGCTGGCTACATCTACAGCAGATACGCTGAAATGAGACGGAAAAGATAATTCCAATGAAATCTTAATTATGTGCTTTTTGTTCTAGTCTGTGATACAACTAGGGCCATTACAGAATTTTCTTCAGAAGTCAGCATTTTTAGATCACTAACTGTTTATGAGTAAAGTATCTGGTTTGCATGTTTTGGTTTTTTTTTAGGATGCTTTGGTTTCTTTTGGGGGAATGGAAATGTAGGTCAGACACTTGAACCCATTCCCACACACATTCTCTTTTCTACCCATCCATTAATTTTGATTTTGAAAAGTCACAATGGGTTTTTTTTAAATGTCTGAATTTCTGTCTCATGTCCCTGTTCTAATGTAAGAAGAGTCTCCCCAGCCAATTCATATATGCCAGAAGCCAAAAATGCTGGAGTGATGGCCTGTCCTCACTTGGAAAAGAGGCTGTGGTGCACTGCAGGAGATGTAGTTCAACAGGAATGTTCAATCTATACAGCAGATCAGGAGCCAAGAAATACTTGAATAGAGCTCCCACGGCTAAGCAGGGCTCTGAGCACCTCACTTAATCTACAGTGTGACCACTCCCCACCTGTAAATTGACACACACTTCCTTGTTTCACAAAGGCTTCAAGAGGATAAAAATCTGTGAAAGTTATGAGATTCTCAGATACTGTGATAAGTCCCAGGATAAACAAATGTTGGATGCAAAACAGCAGCTTACATGGTACATATTCAAGGGCATGTGGAATGAATTAGAAAGATGAAGAGAGGGAGCAAAAGAATGAGAATGGGAAGAAACAGAAGGGAGGAAGGATAGACAGAAACACTGCAAGTCAGGCACTGTCACTGGAAGCTATAGGAGAGTTGTAGAGTCCTGCACACTTTGAGTTCATGCTGCAAATAATCTTGGAAGTGTATCTAAAGCAAACTGAGCCAACAACTTGCTAAAGGAGTTTTTTGCAAAATTCCAATATTGACGTTTTTGTGAAGTGACCAAAAGTAACTCCCCAAGAAGGGATCTTACTGAGTGCATTTTAGAGCATGAGTGGAGATATTAAACCTAGGTTTTATTTAATATTTCCCCATAGTCTTTTTTTGGAGGGAGAACAATATAAGCAGGTTAAGACAATTAATTTTCTGTACTGTGCCCTGCCAGTGGTGTGAGGGAAAAGGCAGGTGTGGATATAGACATATGTCAATCTGTAAATAATAGGCAATAAGGCCATACACACTTCCTTTGCTGCCCTTTCTTTGTTTTTTTTTTTTTTGGTTGGGTTTTTTTGTTGGTTTTTTTTTTTTTGTGAGAGTGCATACTATGAAACTGCATGCTGGGAACAGATTAATGGATTATTTTTCTGACAATGGAATATAAAGATTTACCGTTCACTCATTAAAAAACAAATTCATTTTTAGAACTGCAGGTTAAGCAATGTGACAGATCAGTTAGAGAAACTGCTGCTTTTCAAAGAATTGAAAAATGTGGTCAGTAAATAAGAGGAAAAGCTATTTGGCATTGCAAGAAAGAGGTGACAAAATTCAAAGGAGAAAATGTAGCATTCATGTATAGAAAGCTCTAAATACAGTGATGCCAGGCTTTTTGTTACTTCTGGAATGTGTGGAAAGCCTAGTGTTAGGATGAAGAGTGTCCTTTTTGCTCCAGAACATATGGGATGTGATACATTCCTGTGCAGAAGGACAAAACTCACAGTTAAGCTTTCCAAAAAGGATTTAGGCGATGCACAGTAATTTATACTGTCTTTCTGCACTAGAGGTCAAAATTGCCACTGGTCATACTAATGACAACTCTCTGCTCGACTGCAGTGAAACAACAGTGGCTGCAGATTAGGTGTGCTGATATTGCAAAACCTCTTTCAGCATCAAGGAACAAAATGGCTTAATATTAAATAGAAGGACCTGAAACAGAGAGTTGCTCATGATTTGCTGAGGAATGTCTCAAAGTCACTCGAAGGAGTCTAATGCTCAGACAATTTACATGACAGTGGGCTGCCTTAGAAGTAGATGAATTGGTTTGGGATTTTTTCTCTTTTCAGTGATACACTTTCTACTAAAAACAATGGGCATTAAGAAATAACTGGCTTAGGTACTTCTCTATGTCCACTTTGCATATACATGAATCATAGGCATCTTCCTCCTCACAATACCCAAAATCTCCTTGATATTTATAACTGCAAAGCAAATTTTAAAATACTATTTAGGTGGTGTTTGAAATCCTATTAAGCACCTCATCTGCATTTGTGTGTCTAGATTCCATTTAAAACCTGATGCTAGAAGCCCATGTGACACTTGAAATAGCACTTCAGAAATGTAGTTTTTAGAGTCTGATCTTCATGAAAAGTATCATATTTTGAAATTCTATAGGCAGAACCACTAAGATAAAAACAATCCACAACTGAAAATAGTGGCTTTATGTTCTATTTTAAAGAGTCTCTCTGCCACTCACCAAGCAAGGTAGATTTTGGGAGGCAAGATTATAAAGCTAATGAAATTAATAAGAACTCTGCTTTCAGTGAGCTTCACATCACACCTTTCACTGAAGTATACCCAGACGGACTTACACACTCTTTACTGCCTTTGACTTGAATGAAAGTGAAAACTAATGCAAACGTTAAGAGAAAAACAGCTAAAAATTAAATGGGTAATAGACCTGCTGAACAACTGATGAAGGAGGTAACTAAAGTACCCAGAGGGGTTTGGAAGGAAAACAGCAGGTATTATTTGAATAAGCATGTTTAAAATAATGAAGTGTGTCTAAGGTGCATACAAGAAGTCCAGAATGCCAACAAAGGGTTTTAATCATAGATATATTTCAAAACACAATATTCTGGATTTTTTCATCAAAATCCTTTGGTACAGAAATTTATAGATTCTAAATGGCATGACACATTTCCTCATCACATGAATGAAATACAGTGAGGCATATACCTTCCCATACCTTGTGACTTCTCTTCCCCACATCTGTTTTGCACAGTGGTTTTAATTTTAGGATTTCATCATCACCACCATTCCCGAACCAGGCAGTGGAAGATCACTGCCATCTACAGATAGAAGATAGTATCACTAATATTAGAGCAAATAGTTGGAACAGTGTCATGTTGGAACATTTTTCCCTTTTTCCCTTGAGCACTTGTCTCCTCAACCCTCCCTTCCTCTTAAAAACCCCACAAAGTCACCCAACACACTCTATCATTTCTTTGGCACCCTGATCATAATAAACCTCATTAAAGAAAAAGCATAGTACTTTAAGAATCTTAAAAGCCCTGTTTTAATTCAAAGAAAAGAAAAAGAAAAAAACAGGATTCACAAATGTGCTTTCCATTACCTATTAAATTCAAAATTTAGTATATATGTCAAAATTATAAATGGCTTCTTACAGAATTCTCAGAAAGCAGCTGAGAGAAATAACAAACTCTGTGGACATCTGTGTAGATGGATTGAGTAAGTGGGTACCTGCTTTCCATGTATCAGTGCCTGGGTCACAGTTTCAAGATGACACATCAGGAAAGACAAGCAAGTATAGCACTGTAGGAACAGCAGAGGTACAGCTGAATCTCACTTTATTCCATCTCTTAGTTTCTTCCTCCAAAGAAGGGAGTAAGAAAAGAAAATTGATAAAGCTTCATGCTATTTTTATTTGTTGAAGAATCACGAATCTGCAGCCTATCAAAAGTCATTCTAATCAACATAATTTTATAAAGAAAAAAATTAATCATTTCCCTCCTGTACCTTCTGTATTTAGATAGAAAGTTTTTAATTGTAATGAAAATGTTTATCAAACATGTCAGATATCTGTTACTAAGATACAGTAGCATTCACTAATTTTTAATCCCTTCCAATAGACACTGTTCCACTGAATCCTTGAAATTACTGCCTACTGACAGTATTAAGAAAATCAAGAATCACAGATTTGGCAAACTGTAAGCAGTCCAGTGTCCCCATTAAGGATATGTGATTTGTCAGCTTGCATTACCAATTCTGCTGTGTTGTGCTTAACACAGTAAAGAAACTGATGGGGAAAACCAAAGAGAACCTATTTCCCTTTGAAATATCTAAGTGTAGGATTGGGCTCACCAAAATTATTTTTAGCTATGAACTTGAGAATTAAAGTCTGCAAGAGATCACACAGCTGTAATATTTAGGTAAAAAAAAAAAATAAGGCAGAAGCTAAATGCTGTAGAGTTAAAGTGATCTGTAATTGCAGGGGCTTTCATCTGCTGTCTGCCCAAATAGTCTTCTTCATGCACTGGAGAAGAAATGGAGAAATGCATGTTATTTGCTTCCCGGGTGAGAGAAATTCCCTGGCTTGTTTACCCTGCTGTCTGTATATCATCCTAGCAGCCAGAGTAGAATTCTGCTTTGATTTGGGAGTACATCGCAGCGTGATAATATGGTTGCTTCAAGGAACATATTCCTGTACTAGCAACACCAAACAGCTCTAAGTCTATTGTTGGAGAAGTTCAAGCAATAAAAGCAACAGCTAATCTGGTCTGATTATAGGGAAGGAGAGATTTCTGACTCTGAAAACCTTTACCACCATTGCTTTGTGCAAGCAGTTTCCCCTTTATAATCCTGTGCCCACTGAATTGCAGAAGAATAGATGTCTCATTTCCTTTAAAACTTCTGCCAGTTCAAACCCAGTTCATAAGAGCAACTTTCAAAAAATACAGGCTGAAAGTTTAGGTCCCACTGAAGTCAGTGACAAAAGTCCTGTCAGCTTCGGTAAGGTCAGATTTTCATTCACGATATTGATTCAGCTGCTACCTTTAAATACAACAGCTTTAAGGTTGTTTCTACAGTCAATGTCAGGTGTGTTTATTATTTTAAACCACACAATTTCTTCAGAAAAGTAAATATCTGAGTACCTTTACATTTCAACGAGTAAGACAGGAAGTCTGCAAGGAGGCATGTCTGTGTTTCACACATTTTTAACATATATTTAATTGAAATGGTTTTCTGGAAACTACAGAATGAAAGCTTCTTTTTCCCCCTCTCTCTCAAAGGGCATTTCTGTACATAGCCAGGAGGTGGCATTCCTGGGTAACAGTTAAAGGAATTCATATGCACTATTTCTCTTTTGCATATGAGAGAGAAAAAGGTATCTTACTATAGTGGCAGTTAGTCAATTAACTGAGGCTTAAACTAATGCAATAAATTTGCTTTATATAGTCTTGGTTTTACGAGAAGTGGCAGAGTTATCCAGTAGTAGACATTAATCTTCATGATGAGACAGCAGGGATCTGGCAAGCTGTATTCATCTTCCTGTAGAGTATTTGATAGTAAAAGTCCTTGTCTTCAGTTACATCATTTTGTTCCTCCAAATAAGCCAGTTTGCAATAATTCATTGACCACAATAATACCCACTAAAATACTGTTATAGGAACAGTTAGGAATTTTAAGGAAAAAAAAAAAGCTGAATTTTATCCAGTCAATGAATCTTAATCAGATTTTTCAAAGTCTGATCATTCCCATTTGTGATCCAGTTGGTCTATGGAGTATTGCCATATTTAACATCTGTGTCACATCATGCCTTTCCTGTTGCCTCATTGATCAACAGACAACATGTGATGTTTCCCAGATGTTCAAACATGGCAGATCCCAAAAGACCTATTAAATTACACTGAAAGCAAAACAACATCTATGTTGTAAAAGTTTTGTTAAATTCAGGTATGCCTGAATATTCACAAACTTGCTACAAGATACTTACTGATATTCAAATTGATGTTAAAAATCAGTCAAACTCTTTGAAATGTCCACATTCTGTATTATTTAAGGGCTCTGTGTCACAGAGTTGATAAGATTTTCTGTTCTGCAATATAAAGCAAGTTCAAAAAGAATTAAGTATCTATTTAGGCATGGAGAAGATAAAACACTGGATTTTTACTTCATTTTATTATTTGTCTCCTCTTACTACATGCAGTCTGTGTTGTTGCAGATTTTTGCTCAGATTTCTTGCCAATTATATATTTTTTTCCTCTGATAAAGCTGAATAAATAATGATTTTTAGAAGCTTGTGCATTGCATTCTCTAAGTAAGGCAAGGCAGTATGTGCTGTTCTTCAGTGTGGCCCTTTTCCACTGAGGTCATCATTATAAAGGTCAAGACTTACTAAGACGTTACTTAAACCTTTGTTCTGTACCTGAGTAACAGTTACATGGAATTTTAGATTGGATTTCACACAGTAAATGTGATCCAGTTTACACCATCATGGTACAACATTCTGCTTTGAAACAGAATGATACAGTAATTTGTGATACAGTAAGTTTAACATGACCATGAATGTCCTTCACAGCTTTCTGAAGATAGTGCTACTCTTCTAGCAACATTTCAACTTCAGCTCTTGTGACTGCATTGTCAGCAAGGAGAGTCTCAGCATTTTCTGATGAACACAGGCAGCTGTGTGCAGAAAATCAGTACCTTTATTTTGTCACCTGTGAAACAGCAGCAGTGAACTCAGGTGTAATCTGTTTAAATCAAAGCAACATTGCTCCCCATTAGTACAATGACTCATCAAAATTTAGAGTTTGCCTTACTCTTTAATAAGAAGGAACACAGCTACTTTAGAAAGGCCACCGCAAAGAGAACTGTTCCTTCTGTGGTTATTGATAATTTGCAAGATTAGGACTGCTAATTTTTACAAGCTTCAGAATGACAGAGCTGCATACACAGAAAAGTAGGTTGTTGAGTTTTCAAAATTAGAGTATCTACTTATAGTGTTGACAGATGTAACTTTAAAAAAAAACTGTCTAGATTTTGAACTCACATAAATTGTTTATATATCTTTTTAAAAGAAATATGGAATTAGAACCATCTTGATTATTTAATGGCATAAGACCTAACAAACTTTTGTTTTGTTATTGGCACTTTTAGAACAACAGCCAGAGATTTAGCAAAGTGAGGACAGAAGGTATGTGCAGAATCATGGAGAAGCATGTGGAATACAAACACAGGAAGGAGACAAGAAGAGAAGCAAAGATCTGGATAATGGTAAAGCGACACATATGGAAAGTCAGCTTGAGAAGAACAGTCACATATGCTAAAAATAATTCACTAGCTACATTTAGTTACAAGATCTGGGGAGCAAACATAAGCATCCTAAACAACTGCAGTAGGTTAGCCAGAGTGTCTGCTGGCCCCAGGGTCACATATTCCTGCTCTAACTGCCAGCAGTGTCCGTTTGCAATGCAGAGCTTTCCAAGTTCTGGCCAGTGCTGGCTGTGTAGAGAAAACTGTCTGCTCTTTTCCGTCTCTCATGATTTCTTATGAAATGTATAGTGCAATGTAAATCCCTGTCAGTGATACCTGAGCCAGTTTATCTGTGCAGAATGTGCTGATCTGCAGAATTTCTTGGTTGTGTTCTAGAAACAGAAACGTAGTGTTGGCCTGCTCCTGTACATGAACATATTTTCATATGACCAACTTTTTTTTTCTTAATCATAAATAATTCTTTCATGTAAATATATAGAAAGGCTGCTAGAACAGGCACATGAGATGTCCTTATTGTCTTGGGCATTTTTTGCAGAAGGATTCTCTTCAGTTCTTGCTATTGGGGTAATTTGCTGTTGGCATTGCTTTCACAGTGTCAGCTCCCAAGTTTGTTGTGTGACACTTGTAAAATAATGGAATGGATGACATTTGGGATGTCTTCACTAAACTAAATCACTAAATTTCACCTAGTGTTCTAGTACTTTGGATTTTGCTCTTGAATGCTATATTATATATTACTTAATTTGCTTGGGTCAAAACTTAAGTATCAGTGTCAATTCAGTTTATTAATCCCTTCTTTTTTCCTACAATGGTCAAACTACATGAATGAGCCTGCTTTATTTTTAAATCTTTCTACAAGTTTGCTCTTGTAGGGTGGGTTATTGGCCAACTGTTCTTTCAAATGGCATCATTTTCCTAGAGGATCACCTTTTCCAGAAAGCACAGCCTATCGCCACAATTTTGACAACTAACATGAAAAGTAACCAAGTAATCTGCACTGTCACTACATACAGATAATCCTTACAGACCATCGATGGATATCACGTCATGTCTGAGAGTCTTGCTCACTGTTGTTTGTAGTTACTCTTGTCCTGGATCAGGTGAGTACATCCAAAGTCTCCTTCTGATGCCTTGTGTTGAAATGTATTGCATGATAAGCTGATGCACAGTAATTTATCTTTTCCTTAAGGCTTAAATATTAAAAAAAAAAAAAAAAAGTGCTTTAATAAAGTAGCCAGCATGGCCCAGAATCAAATACAATAGAATTTCATCACAAACCCATTTTTCCTCCCCTTTTTGATGTTTTCTTTTATAGCAGTAAGCACCAAAGACCCAGATTGTATTTCAATGACAGTTTTCATTATTTTTAAGAGACATTCAAATGAATGTGTATGTAGTTGGCTTCAAATTCCAAGTATTTTCAAATGCTGAGATGCCTCTAGATAATTTTAAAAATATTTCTAGTTTTCATTCTGCTGTAAACCTAATACTTCATATGGCTGTTATTGCAATTTCAGCTGTTACAAGGAAGATGATTTGTTCATTGAAAACCAAATCAATGAGATTGTTTGCCACATCTTTAGACTGAGTTTCTGATGAGTGTTTTTTCCATGGTATTAGCCCCACTGAAATGCAAGTGAATTATAAATTTAGCCATTTATCCAAAAGTCTATCTTGTTTGAATTTCACAGGACCAATTTTCAAGCACAGTTCTCCCATTTAAGTAGGCAGTGCATATTTTCTAGTCACTACCTTGATCTGAGCCCAGTTAGGAGTTCTCAGTTTGTAGAAATTCCATTGTCCATTTTAGCACACCTGATTCAGTAATATGTTGGGGCTATTATGAATTCCTCTCATGCACTTTAATGTTTCCTGGGTAGTGGAACTGTAATTGTTGTTTAAATACACAGACATCTAGAACTTTTGCCCTGAAGGCTCCCTCTGTGAAGCATTTTTCACTCTGCCCTTGTAGTACTATGCCCTGCCCTGTCTTCTACTTGTAACAGTTAACTTTAATAGAAGAATTTTTTTTAATAGAATTTTTTTTTACTTCATGTCAGCGTTTATTTGAACCACTTCCCATATTCTTGTAGGATTCCTAATTTCCTTCATTTTACAGACTAAATCACTAACTTTGCATTAAACTTAAGGATTATCACCCAGCAAATTGTAATCCTTTTTTTCCATGAGATATAACTGTGATTATAAAGCCTTCTAGACATTCCTTAGCCACTGTGTATTGCTGGCTACAAGCTATAACTTTTGCTTAGATCTGAACTGAATACCAGTGTCTTTCTGGGTGCCTCCACCAAATCATTAATATCTGGACTATTCAAATTGGCTCATTAATTAGGTTTTCACCTTGTCTGTGTTATTGAGCATGTAGGCTATGAAGTGAAATTTCCACAGGGCATTTCCCACTTGAAAATTCTTCTATCACTTCAGCAGAGACAACAAGGCTGCTATCCTTGGGTTATAAGCAAGATTTTTACACAAAAAAGAAGTTGTACACATAGAGCCTTACTAAAGTTCTTTATCTAATCCAATTTCACAGCTAACAGCTACAGCAGCTCCATAATCCATTCATTCCCCTCCACAGCGATTTATTTCAAGCTCCTTCCTTCTTTGCTCTGGTCCAGCCATTCTTAAAGCTGAAGATTAGCCAAAGCTGCCTTCTCACCCTAATTCCACAGTACAGAAGGAGCTTGCTTTAATTCCATTTATGGAGTTCCAATATCCTAGTTTAGGCCTTATTTCCTCACCTGAGGTGTCTACAAATGTGTCACTAATTTAAGCCATACCTAATTTGGCCCTGACAGGTAACATCTTGCTGCCAGTTTCAGTTAGGGAGGAGAAACAACTGCTGAAATCAGGTGTCTGTGGTGTAATCTTGTTTACTTGTAAGGAGGCTGAAAATGCTCTGTCCCTACACCCAGGTGGCACCAGATAACATGGTGATTGCAGGCCTCTTTCAAACATTTCCAAAAACCTGAAGGACTTCACCTAAGTTTGTCTTCCAGAGCAAATGTTGACTGGTGCTCTCTTTGCTTTCTCTTCTGCCTCTCCTCTACAGAGAGTCCTTTGTCAAGTAACAGCCTGATCCTTAACTCATTAATGTGTTTGTCTTTACACTTTGCTTGTTAGTGGTTTAATAATTTTTTTTGTAACAAGTGGGAACAATAATTCCTTTCTCCCAAATTACAGAGTGACAATCACTCTGAAAGTTCTTGTATTTTTTTCTTCTTTGCTATTCTAAAGAAGTAACTATAACACACTCTGGAAATGCCTTTGTCTCCAAACCCACTAAAAACGCAGTCAGCATGACAGTGAGTTACACAGAGCCCTGCTGCAGCCAGCAAAGCTTATCTCTGAACTGCTCTCCAGGTCGCTGTGTAAGTTTCAGCTGAATCATAACTCCCAAGTATTCTCACAGCCAGGATCAAGCAGCACAATCACTGAGCTTATCTTCCCCAGAATCTAAGCAGCTCTTGGAAGTGTTTTACCATGAAGGCAAAACCACATCTCTAATTTATGTCAGCACATTCCTGATACACAGTCATATATAAGAATATAATCAATCAATCCCTCGTGTAACAACCAACCAAACAACTAAAACATCCTTTCAGCAGAGCTCTTTCTAGACCATCTACTCCTCTTCATGGGAGACTGTGCCTTTAGAACCCTGAGCAGCATCACTGCAGGTATGGAGTCACACTACCAAGTGGATTTTGTTCTGGTGTGCAGCACCAGACACTTGTGTTCTGGACTACTGCAAGAGCTTTCATGTTTTAAGAGCTATAATTAAATTACCACCTACAATAATAGACCTGAGGTTAATGAGCTCAGCTAGAGATGCTACGTTGAACCACAAGAAATGAGACAGACCGATAATGAGACATTTTCAGCCTTATTAGAAATAAGACAGATGAAACCAGGCAACTGATTAGCCTTTCGGTGCCGGGGCGGTGCTCCCCGCGGGCAGGGTGCCTTCTGGTGCCGGGGCAGTGCTTCTCAGGGGCGGGGTGCCCTGGGGGTGCCGGGGCAGTGCTTCTGAGGGGCAGGGTGCCCTGGGGGTGCTGGGGTGGTGCTCTTCGTGGGCGGGACGCCCTTTGGGTGCCCGGGCGGTGCTCCCCACTGTCCTGTGGATACCCGGGCGGTGCTCCCCGGTGCCCTGAGGGTGCCCGGCGGTGTTCCCCACTGTCCTGAGGGTGCCCTGCCCGGGCCAGCTCAGCCCCCGCCCGGCTCCCTCCGCTGTCTCCATGCGACAGCGCAGCGTGGGCGTCTTCCAGCGCTCTCATTTGCATAGCCCCGCGAGTGGCCAATGGGCGTGCTCCGCTGCCGCTTTCATTTGCATGCGGCCGGGCGGCGGCCAATGGGGCGGCGGCCGGGCGCGCGGAGGGCGATGCTGGCGGCGGCGCGCGGGCGGCGCAGCGAGAGGCCGGGCCGGGCGCGGGGAGCTGCCGGGACCTGGCGGCCCTCGGCCCGGGCGGCCGCGGGGCAGCGGCGGCGGGAACATGTCGGTGGCGGGGCTCAAGAAGCAGTTCCACAAAGCCAGCCAGGTAAGGGCGGCGGCGGGGCCCGGCACGCCTTTGCTGTTGATGGGCGGTTCGCCCAGCGCCCGCTCCCGCGCGGGGCGGCGGATCCCTCCTCCGTGTGTGGCAGCATCACCATGGCACCTCCGGGGAGTGTTCCCTTCAGCGGTGCCGCTGGGTCCTTTGCTTGTGTTTCTGCGTGTCAGCCTCTTGTGTTGGTCTCGCAAGAGATCAGCCCGTTCCATTCTTTTGCTTGGGGCTTCAGGTCTTTCCTTTAGTTACTAATATTTGTCATTTAATGATGGGTTCGTGTTCGTGCTTTGAGGCCTCGGTTGAAGCTACAGCCTGTAGGGTACCAGCTTTCCCCCGAAGAGTTCATTGTTTTCATCTTCCACAGATTGCTGGTTTGTTATCCTACCTGGAATGCCATGTATTTGTCCTGTAGAGGGTATCAGAGGATTCTAGAGTTTTCCCTCCTTTTCTAGATGATGTGCTCTTATCTTCTCTGGGGTGAATCTTCATCTTCTCCTGACTTCTTGATCTTTCTCTTTTACAATGTGCTTTGCTTCAATAGTTTAGCTGGCTTGTTTTAAGAGAGAAACCTCTTTCTGTCAAGCAGGTGGAGTGGTTGCATTCCATGGCAGGATATTCCATGGTGCCAGCGCCAAACCCCACATTGGTGCGGGGGCTTCAGGATGTGCCTGCAGTGGGACTCTGCCACTGAAGGGTTTTGGAAGCCTCCACTGCTTTGCTTGCTTGTTCCAAGCCAAAGAGATCTGTATTTCTGTTGGCTGTCATTAATGATAATGGTAATATTGCAATTAGTGCCTGTAACCTATTCAGTCAAATCCGACAGCTGCTCTTGTCTTGGTTAGAGTGAAGAATATAAAGGCTCATTGAGTGCTTAGCTGTCCTCTTTCTAGGTCTTCTTTCAGATATGTAGCTTGTCAGCCACCCAAGTGCAGAATCTGTACTTTGTTTGGATACAGAGATGCTAAATATTTGTATCTAATGTTTCAGTAGTGTGCCTTTTTTCATGGAATGTACTGATCCTGAAAAATGTTGTGAATCAGTATGTTTTGGTTGACTTTCACTATTCCTTTGAGAAAATGCTGGACTTGCAGGGTAAACAAACCTAAGGATAATTTATTAAAGATTTTGGCTTGTTTTGCATCTGACATGCTGGTAAGTGATGCAGCCTGTGCTATGGAGATCTTGTGACTCAAGAAGCAGAAGATACTTCACTGAGGAAGTCAGAGAGGTAACCACAACAAGAGTCCTCTTGTCTGACAACTGGTAACAGTGCAAGTTACTTGATCCTGCCCAGATGTCAGGTAAACAAACAACAGCAACAAAAAAGATGTGTGGGATCTGATGAAGGCAATAGTAATGGCAAAAAGGAACTGTAGAATATATTGAATTTGACTACATTTATTGGAAAGTTGTGGTATGACTTCCAGTATTCAATACAGTGAGGAACTGCAATGCATAACTCAGGTAATATTCTTCTTCTCAGGGTGGGTCAAAGGTAAAGTTTGAACTCACTTTCAAATGCAGAACTGAGGAAGAAATTTAAAATCAGTTGATTGAAAGGTCTGTTGTTATGGAAAGAAATACTGTTTACTAGGAAATTAAAGTTCAGGAATAAGATACTGGATTTCATTTTTTTTTTTTTTTTTTTTGGTATGTAAGGTAACATAAGATGCTTCTTAAGAGCTCATTCTTTAAGAATTGGGATAAGATGTTGGACAAAATAGTAGTGGGAAAGTAACAGAAGAAAGAGCATATGTATATAGTAGATCAAAACACCCAGGTTCAAACAATGAAACTGTTTATCTCTGACAGAGACACAGTCATGCCTAGACATATAAAATTGTTGAACTAACAAAAATAAGGTGGAACATGAAAAATGGAAATATTGGGACTCCATCTTTTAGCAGAATTCATTTAGAAAATGCTAAAGCAAGCAAATGCAGAGCATGAAGGAATATTTCTCTACAGAAGATTTGTTAAATCTCCAAGTACAATGGGATCACTTAAGGAGACACAGACCTTTGTGTATTGAGTGGATGAGAGATACCAGTGGTAACTGTTAACAGCAGAGACAGGCATTGCTTGGGGAAAGAATGAAATTAATTCCTTTAGTGTTCCCAAAGGAGAATGGGGGCAGATGACAAAAACTGGCAAATGTCCCAGAGGACATTGAAGAATACTGGAGGGAATGAGACTTGTGCCAGGACATGTGATTAAAGAATAAGAATAATGTTTGAAAGCTAACACAACCTAAGGACAAAAAATCTGAAGTTTGAAGCAGGTGTATTAAGACAGTCTGTATTTAACAGCTCATTCAAAAATGTGAATAAATATCAAAAAAGTGACAGGATCCATATATTTTCAGAAGATACTATTTCCTTGCTAAAATAGACCTTTGTTCAGTGGAAATAAACTACAATCAAATGAAATATGGAATGGTATAGATGTATAGTTAGAAAAAGATTAAGTAAAATAATATAAATGGACTTATTCCATAAGTCTTTATTCTGACTGAACCGCTGACCTTTTTTGCAAAAGAACTGCATTTTAGTTTTGTTCTTGTAAAAAGCCTGCCTCTTCTGTGTGTCTTTATGCACAACTTTTATGTTGATTAGTGGTGATCACCTTTGTGTTTAGGCTTAGGTGCAGGAGTCCAGGAAAAAGCAAAAATTACTTACGATTTCATACATGCAGTTGAGGTTTCTAGGATGTTTGTCTGGTGCTTGTCAGCCTGGTTTGTCTGAAGTTACAGTCAAGTAAACGAGTGTTAGCTTTATGAAAGGTCAGTAGCTAACTTTTTATGGTTACTGAAGCCCTTGCCAAAATCAGGCATGACACACTTGCAAACTTGCTTGGTGTAGTAAAAAGTTACCATGGGTCTGGCTGTAATCCAGTAATTTACAAGAAATGTTCTGATGGTTTTCCCCTAGAATTTTTTGCCCAGTTGTATTTTTTTCCCTTGGAAATTGGGTGTATTTATTGGTTTCCAGTGAAGTGTCTGGTAGTGAGATGTAAAAGAAAACTCTTGTTGTTATGATGTCTGTTGAAATTACTGCAGTAAGTTCTGCACCCCAGACGGAGTCGAGTTTTAGCTATTTTTCTGTATATTCCAATATATAAAGCTGCAGTGCTAGTCCTTTATCTGTCCCCTAATGATTGCTTGTCCTGGTGTCACAGAACGGATAGACCCAAGGCTTGTCTGTATCTCAAAGTTTCTGTGTCTGTTATGTAGTGATAATACCCTTCATGTTATTAGAGTTTTCTTTACTATGCTTTCTACTTAGGTTGTAAGTTTAAATTAAACTTCTTTAATTGAAAGTGGACTGCAATGAGGATCACTTCCATTTTCTCCATTTAACATCAGTGATGATTCCTTGAGTATAACTCATTTGACTCGTGAAATACCAAGCAGAACCCGTGCAGTGTCTTACCACCTCTCACGAGCGGATAAGCAAGGGCAGGCCGTTTCTCAGAGCTGATAACTCGTGTGCAACTCTCACGGAATTCAGCTTTTTAAAAAAAATATATTTTCAAATATAATTTTTTTCATTAACCTCCGTGGAGTTCTGTTTGCAATGAGAGTTTGTGTCCTGTCACTTTCAGCCTGTGCCAGCTGTGATCTGTTTTCCTGTTTTCAGTTTGAGACCTTTTGATGTAGGTGTGTATCTCTGCCTGCTGGCTCTGCAGGCCTTGTTCTTGTGGTGGCTGTGCGTGTGGGACAGCCCAGGTGGTGGGAGGACTGCATCTTCTGCTGTGTGCTGGGAGTATTTTTAGAGTGGTGCTTCTGTTCAGAAAAGCAGGAAGCATAGAGAGTGAATAAGAAAGCCTTAATAGGTGTCAGATGCATTTCTAATTTCTGCTGTGCTCTAAAACTGCAGCCAGGCTAGGATCTCTGTCTAAAGATGTGTGATTTTTCAAAGTACTGGGAGGGAGGTGAGCTCAGAACCTCACTCCCTTAGGGTGTTTTGAAAGCTTAGCCATGATACTGGCATAGGAAATCTGCTGTTGAGTTTGAATTCACGCATTTTTTTATATATTTTTTGGATTGATTGTAGCTGAAGGCTGTGTATGGAAGCAGTTTGACTCTCAACAGCTTATTCATATTATATTTCTTAGGCTTAGTTTCTAAAAGGTAGTGGAAGGTAATGCTTTTCTGAGGAAACACAACTGCCAATATTCACAATTATTGTGAATGTCTTACTTGTAGCGTGGTCATCAACAGCTACTGTAGCCTCTGCAGGCTGGTTTCTTAAACCTTCTCCTATTGTCAGTGAGGAAAGAGAGGCTCCAAGGGAGTGTGAATCAAGAGCTGGTTCTATTGTCTGTAGATAGAACCTAAGGGGGAGCAGATTTTCTAACCAAAACAACCAAAATTTATTACTGTTTTTTTGCTTTCTGGAAGTGATTTAAGCTAGTATAATAAAGTATATGCTCTGTGTTTTAATTTCTTACATATCCTGAATGGCATTTGTCTTTTCAAGTGCTGCAATTTTTCTAGCAATTTTTAAAAGGCCTTTTTCTATTTTTTAATTTTTTTAAACTTTTGATTATCACCAACAGTTGCAGGGATGCTGCTGCATCTCTTGCAGATTTCTGCTTTTGCTTCATTGATTTATGTAGCACTTTCATCCAATCTGTTGGAGTGAAGACCAGATCAGAATCAAGACCACCTTGTTCCCCAGACAGTATAAGTTGTGTGATTGGATTTTGTTGTTAGATTATTTGGTGGTGGTGGTGATGTTTTTTGGTCTCTTGACTATTTTTCCTTTCTGTTGTATTGTAGATACTAGCCTAGACATAATATTTAAGCATTTTTTAAAGACCATGTTGATTGAGTTAATACACAAAACTTCAATTACGCAAGTGCTTGATTGCAGAGGAAGTACTTTGGTAAACTTTATACAAAGAGAACCTGAACTTGACAGTGGGACATGAAAAGAAACTTTATTGACTACATGCAGATATATTTGTTTCCTAGGACTACAAGCTGTTATCATACAGTCTGTTAGAGATATTGTCCTTTCACAGCCAGTGGAAATTGGGCATGATAAATCCGTGACAGTAATAGTGAGAAAGCTTCCATCCTGTTTCTACTTTTTGTTAGATATTTGGACTTACTTTTATGAAAATCTTACAGAATTGTGGAAGAAGAACAGTGGTGAAAAGGACATTAGAATTTTATTTCTTGTCTGATATGTTTTTAAATGAATAATTATACTTCTACAGTTGTATTTATGAGCTGCTAAGGTAGTCAGGCAGTAAGGCACAAGTGTAGCAAAAAGAAACTGTCTTTCAGTCAGCATATGTACAGTAAGTTAGCAGAAGGTAGAGGTCATGCTCTGCAGCCTTTCACAATGCAGCTCTCAAAGCCTGCAAGAGGGATCATAATGCAGTAAACTGGAATCCTAGCAGAGATACAGCTGCAATTTGGAGGGAGGTTATTTATATTATACCTGTAAAATATTTATATATGAAAGTCTGAATGGCATTGCAATGGAATAGAGAGTGGCATAATAGAATGGGAGCTGAACTTTCTCCTTGAATTCATCTCCTTTTATAGCTGCTTGGCTTTGCTGTAGAGTTTTGCACAGGCATCCTGAAAGTTGGAGTGAGAGCTGGCACTCCATCCCAAACTCCTGCTGTTGCCTGAGTCACTGCGGCACATGCTGGGTAATACATTGCAGTGCAGCCTCCTGAGAATCCTGCAATGCTGAAAAACAAAGAGCCAAGTGAAGCACAGCAGCAGCACTGCATTGAGGTTTTCCTTAGCATCACTTGGTGTTACTTGAAGTTGCAGTGCAACCACTTTCTGTAAACACATACGTAATTCAAGTTCAAAATACATCTTATTCTTCATGGCTTCTGTAAAAACCATATAAAACGCAGACGTGGTCTCATAATGATATTGTTAAGGACAAAGTGCTTCTGTTTGTATTAATGCCACTTTCACCCCAGTTTTATTACCATAGTCTAATATAGTGCTGTGCTGAGTTCTCATTGTTGGTCTCTTTTCTGTTCACAGAGAGGAAGGCACTGCTGGAGTTTTATGACTAGTTGAAAGTTGGAGATGCAGGTTTTAATAATGCTTTTAACAAGTCCACTTAGAAAAGAGCTATTCAAATGTCAGGTTGCACCTTCAATTTTATTTTCTAGAGCCCTAGTGTCCTATCACTGTGTACATGTTTCTGTTATCAAAGTTATTAAGAATTTTATGCATTGATGGGAGAGTATACCAGTTAATTTCCTGTAACATCTCAGATATCAGCAGCTGTGCAGGTTAAACACAAAAATAACTTGGTCTTACATACTTTCTATTCTATTGGACAATGCCAAGCCTCTGAGGAGAATCATTTCTGTTTCTTTACTACCCTAATTAAGGTGTATTTTTGATACTGTACTTGTGTTTAATGAACTACAGTGGAATCAGTAAACAGCTGAACATCACTTAAGAGTCCAGGACTCAAGGAAATCAAGGGGTTCTAAAATTCTGGTTTGTGTGATTGCTGGTGTTTCTATTCTTGCGCAGTTAGGTTACACAGTGAAAAAGTAGAGAAAGTATTTTTTTTCTTTTTTTCTTAACCAAGCAAAAAAGAAATAAAATATTTTTTAAAAAGTGTTAATGGTCTTGGTAGTAACAGCCCCTTTATTCCCTTGTGAGTCTGTTGCAAATGCTAGTAGGTCTTACTGCTCTCATTCTTTTTCTTACAGATGCAAATAAATATGGTACTAGAAAGTGACATGAGTTCGAGGATAAGGAGCTGGTCAGTGGCAGAACCAAAAGTAGATTATATGTTTCCGAACTATAGATGCAATGTCCAGTCACTGTGTTTCTTTTGTTGTTTTTTTTTTTTTGAAAGTTATTGTTTGTTTGTTTGTTTTATATTTATTTTGCATATGTATCGATAAATGCAAAATGTAGATTCAGGTTTGGATTAAAGTTTCCATATTAATATGATGTAATTTCACTGACTGAAGGTTTGGCAAGGCTGAGCATGGTATTTTCAGTTACCTTCATGGCATTTAATGCCCCTCTGGAATGGGCAAGCAATCTTTTAGAAACTGGGGTTTTTGGGTAATGGTATCTCCTCAGCAGAAAATGAGAGAGTATGTGTGTGTGTGTGTGTGTGTGTGTGTGTGAAAGGTACTTAGTGCCATAAACAAAATGTTGGATTGGGGGTCAAAAAGTCAGTGTTTTGATTCAAAATTATGGTTGTCCTTTTTGCAATCCTGTTGAGAGAGCTGGAAAGTGAAATACGGTGCCTGTGCCATCTGTGTGGTCAGAGAGTGCCACAAACATGAGAACGCTTTGTCGTTCTTTCCCACAGAGAACGTAGCACCTGCCAGCTTGGCATCTGGGTCACAATAGATGTGGGCATGGTGAGGGGGAAGGACACACATTAAATGAGGAAATTGGTAATCAAAGACTAGAACCTTTCATCAGTTTAGAACCAGCAGTTCCAGTCTGCTCTTTTGAAATTTCTTACCAAAAAAAAAAAAAAAAAAAAATTTAAAGATGTTAGGATGAATTCTGTGTTTGGTGTGATCTGCTTGGATGACTGCCTGAGGCACTGGAATATAGCAACTCTTACCTTTAAGATTAACTGTTTTTCATTTTATGGATTTAGCTTCTGAATAATCCCTACTTGCTTTTTTTCCCTGTACGTTGTAGTAATTCAAGATTCAAAGTGCCATATCTACTGCTTTGTTTTATGTGGAGAATGCAAGAATCATGGCATTTTCACTGTGACCTTGATGATTAAGAGTTTCAGTGATCTCTTCAGCTGTGGTTAAAGGTTCCTGTTTCATGGGACTTGGCTCGTTTTGCTACTGATGGTTGTGGTGCCTTTTTTGTAGGAATTTCTTGCTGCAAAGCCGTGTGCCCCCACAGAGAAGGACAGAGCCTTTTGACCTCATTTGCACTAGAGCTTTATAGCTTGTTGGGGAATTCTTCAGGGGTCTGTGTTCTAGGTGTAAATTATACTTGGAAATTATTTCACTTTTCTCTGTCATTTGTTTAATTTGATAACAATGGAAGTCAATTTGTGTGCCTGCTGAGGGAAGTTCTTTTCTGTCCCCATGGATGAAGTCAGTGGTGCATTTCAGCAATGCTGCTCTTACTACTAGAAAGAATTGTGCCTTGTGGAGATTCAGTACAGTGTGTGTCTTTCTTGGAAATGGAGCTGAGGAGCCCTGTTAGCCCCAATTGCATTTTAGTTTGTGGTGTTGCATGTTACAATGTCTTGCCTAAAACCATAGGCATGTTTTGAAATGGAGTTACGAAAATAAGGCAAAAATGTACAGTGACTTCCTCTCCAAACTAGTCTTGGTGAATAAAGTGATGAAATAATGCCTTTTTTTTTTCTTTACTTTTTGCTATGATACATGGAAGTTTTCTATTAAATGAATGAAAAGAGCATGGATTATTGCAAACTTTCAGATACAAGAAAGTGCTTTAGACTTGTTTGTTCCATTTAGGTTTTCCAACTCATGATGAGCACAGGCTGCATTAGCAAAGAGTGAACTGTCAAAGTCCTTTCTTTTTTCCCATGGGTAGTGTTTCTAAGGGCCTCC
The DNA here is from genome assembly GCA_024500445.1 of Entomyzon cyanotis. NCBI lineage: Eukaryota > Metazoa > Chordata > Aves > Passeriformes > Meliphagidae > Entomyzon > Entomyzon cyanotis. The sequence goes on from JAKEPQ010001010.1 coordinate 11,172,640, forward strand.
ATGGATCCTAGCTAAGTCAGCAGTGCTGCTGGGAGCACATTGATGGATTTTTCAAAATATTTGAGTAATGAGACTTTTAAGACCATTAAAAATTCAGTTGCATTTGTAGTAGACCCAGGAACTGGAAGCATTTTGCTTCACAGTGCTCTGATGCTGGATGTGAACTTAGACTTGGGAAAACTGTGGACTAAAATGCCTTAAGAAAAAAAGAAACAAATAAACAAGAAACCTCTCAAGCAGGGCAGACAATATTCTTTGTTTCACAGGGAAAGTGTGCAATCCATGTACAGCAGGACCAGAATGTGGGTGTTTCACACTGTACCAAAAGCACAGGAAACTACAGGACTGGCAGCTCAGATAAGTAGGAATGGTGCCATTTAAATCAAAATAGCGTGCAGTAAAAAGTAAGGATATGAGGAGGAGTTCTCAGTCCATTTTATAGTGATTTAAAATCCACACAGCTAGTCTAAGTGCTAAAAAGCGTAAGCAGCAGTTTAATAACATTGAAGGACAAATTTCTAACTTGATTATGTGGAATGGAATTGTGTAAGAATTACTGTCTGGAAAGTAGTTTCTGAAAGAGCAATAAACAGATTATTTGTCACTTTTCATGCATAAAAAGTAGACTTGCTGATAAACATGCAGAAGTGGTGATGAGAAATAGCATGCTAATGTGGGGAGAAGTTAATTCTAAAGCAAATCAACTTAAAATCACAATTTCTGACTGTTGGTGTATGTGGCTGTGTACAACTTCCGTTGACAGTCTTGTTGTGCTTCCTCTGTGCAGCTCACCTGGGGCTCTGTAGTGGATGATCTTGACCAGATTTTTGCTGATAATGGATTCACTAAAACTGTCACTTTAAACTATGGCACTGCCAAGGGAATTTTTACTTTAGATAAATATGTAGTTGCATAGTAACTTTTAAAATGAATATTCCTATATATTTGAAACATATCTTTTAGTGTTAGCAGCTCTTGAACTTTGACAAATTAAAAAATACTTGGCCCAAATGCATAAGCTTTGAGCTTGAAGCTGTATATCACTGTTAAAAATGCCGACATACTGTCTATATTATTTCTCCTGTAGTTGGTCTGCACTGGTGCTTGAAACTATTTGCCAAGTAATTACTAAGACTCAAATAAACTGCTTTGATGTTGAATGTATAATGAATAGGTCTGACTTCAGCAAAGGTGATGTAAGTATATTCTGGCTTTACAGAAATCGGAATTAGGTTATCCATGACTTTTTCCTGCTCTTTGACAGTCTCTCTGACATGAGTTGTGTGTAAGTGATCTTTCTAATCTTGCATGTGGACACTGTGGATGTGTTGGTGCTTGGTGTCCTAACAAGGTGGCCCAGTGTATTCAGCCTTAAAAAAACCACCAACTTTTAGATCAGCTGATTTGTATTTAAATGGATTTTCAGTAAGTCATCGAAGAAGCAGAAATCTCTGGTCATGGAAGTGTAGGAGGGCAATTGGGTAGTCATGAATTATGCAGTGCACTTACATGTTTTAGGAAGAAAAAATATTTACATGTTTTGAGGATTTTAATTTCCTGTTCTGCATATGCAGGCTGTGATTTATGTGTTGATCTCTGCTATTTGACAAACTAGGATTTTTTTTTTTGTTTGTTTCAAATGGTGCATAGGAAACAGCAATAGCATGTTACTCTAACAGAAAAATGGTGCAGTTAGCTATTCTGTAGCAACTCTAACCAAGTCAGACTTCATGCAGGATCCAGCTACAGGGTAACACACTGGATTATAGTTCCCTTAAGTTGTGAAGTGGTTGCTCAGCTTTAAATCTATGGATAATTCAGTGACTGTTGATGTGCTGAAAGCTGACTGCACCCTCCTGAGTTCAGGCCTGTGCTACAATCAGTGATGTATTTAATGGTAACTTTTGCAAGAGGCAGTGGGAGCCATCTTCCTGAATAAGCTAGGGTAGTTTAACCTGAGAAAAGAGTGAGGGATCCAGTTTCTGGGTTTAATTCCAGGGCATTGTGCTGAAACTGGTCACATAATGTTCTGGGAACATGAAGTGTATTCAATTCCTTTTAGGAGCTATGAATCAGAGTAGTGCTCTCTTCCAGAACTATGACTGACAATATGCCAACATTCTCTAGAACAAGGCAGAGCATAGATTTTCACCAGACTGAGTGGCAGTTGTAGCTGTCATACAAAGAGCAGAAATGGAGAGATATTGAATGGACAAGGTAATGTAAAGCTTCCTGGTTTAGGGCAGAGAGGTCATTAAAGAAGTCAGACCACCCTTGTACACACACCTTTGCACTGTGTGAGGAGGTACAATGTTTGTGCAGTCAGCTTTAACAGCTGGATGCCATCAGATGCAGGATAAAGTTGCATGGCCATTTGGATCACCCTAAATCTAGCCTTGCTCTACCCTCAGGGTAAGGTCCTGCCCACTTCCTTGAGTCAGCCCTGGGTGCTTGTGTGATCACACACTAAGCTGTTAGAGGCAGTTTATCAGTCTCAAAATCAGCCCAGCTCCAATGTGTGATCAGCTTTTAGGTGGATTAACCCACTGAAGAGCTCACAGCGCACAGGAGTTGCTACTAGCAGTGTAAGGGAAGTGGAGGGAATGTCTCAACAGGGATGAAAAGGATTTAGAGAAGGCTAAGCATCTGTGGAAAATTACCTTAATGATTATTAGAATGTTTTGTTCACAGAGTAGAATAAACTATGCTTTTTAAGGGATTTGTATCTCACTGAAGTTCTGAATGATGAGCCAATAAGGAATCTCTGCTACCAGCTCACCCTGGGTTAATGGTGACTGTGATGATTGTGATAATATATCATGTGAGGGCAAAAAGATCTATCCTTAATCCAGCAAGCCTGGAGTCCAAACAGGGCAATTGAGTGGTTTGGGTGAAATGGTAGTCAACCTGGATGGAGGTAAAAGGAATACTCCTGGTGAAAGCAGCACCTCAAGCCATGTGAGGTCTTACACAGTGAGACCTGAGAGGCTTCAGCCTGACTTCAGTGAAAGACTGGGAATGCTGTTGAAGGAGAGAGGAAACACATTTCTTCAGTGGAGGAAAGAGTGCCTTTATTTGAACAGAGGAGTGTCTGGGGAAGGAAATTCTGCTCAGTTGGCATTAGTACTAATGTGACAAGTGATGTACAGCAGAGACACAAGTTAGGGTGTGGTCAAAGGATGTTAAAGGTAGCAAGAGGCAAGCTAATCAGTAAAAAATAAATGCAGTGTAATTTCTCATGTTCTCTCAATACTCTGGGCAAAACAGAACGGTTTAGGGGTTTCTTTGACAATTACTTACTAGCATCTGTAAAAGCAATCTTTAAATATAGTCATGCAAGACATCCAGTATAGAAACATCTTCAATCACACAAGAGCAAGGAGTAAGAAGGTAATATGAAAGGTTCTGATATTACTTGGAAAGGAAGTATGTAAAGGGGTTATTTAAATCTCTGATTTTAAGTGTTTTGGTTTATAGTATAATCACTCTTTCTCATCTTTGCAGTGGGTATATATGAGTATATCAAAAGGAAGCCACACCTTCCTTACAAGCACACAGAACAACTTCAGAAAGGGGGATTGTTTTAAGGCCAAATCAGAATGGTATTGCTGCCAAGTGAAATTTTGCACTTGGAGCCTGTGGAGGGAGGAAGAAGTGTTAATGTGGTAACAGCCAGTGGAATGCACGCAGTGTGTAACTTGTCATTCACAGCTCCAGCTCCTCTCCATGCAGAGGAAATGGGATGAAATATTGCCCAGTTGTACCTGAAACAAGATGCTGAAAGAGAGGCAGAAACTGGTTCTGACAGGGTATGTGTCCAGCACTGAGGTGCTGCTCATCCTGAGGAAGGGCTGTCTCTGTGGGATGCACCCACTGCCTCCACTTGTCTGCAGTGCTCATGCACGTTCTGTCTCGTTGTATTGGCTGAGTAAGCAAATGCCAATCAGACCATAGTTTAGAATAAAAATGCCCAAGTTTTACTTTTCAAGGAAATTCAGATTTTTTTTTTAAACAGGAGTTTGGAACTGAGTGAGAAGTCAGGGGAATTGAAAAGTGAGGAAGGGTAATCACTACATGTATTTTTTTATGGCCCTTTGATGACTTCAAAGTTCTCTTTTAGGGTGTGCTGACTTTCAAAAGAAGATTTTAAACACATTAGGGAACAGTATTTTAGATTTGCAAAATGAAGGATGGAAGTAAAAGTGTGATTCTGTCAGCATGGAGATTTATGGTTTCAGGTATGTCATTGTTCTTGGCTATTTGAACTCTCATATCAATTCATTTAAATTACTGTCAGAGACTTTAGTGTAATCAGGTTTTCTCATTAAAAGCACCCCTATGTTTTCTTCTGAAAAGTGGACAGTCTTGAGTCTTACATTTTTTAAGTAGGCTTGCAGATTAAATAATCTGTCTGTGTCGAAAAATTTAGATAGGTTTATTACATTTGAATTCCTACAAAGATGTTTTCCCTTAGAGATGTGTACAATAAGATGACTTTGAATTTCCTGATTTATAAATGCATATGTAAGCATCAGTGTCGAGTTCTTTGGGAAACAGTGAAGGTTTGTCAGGAAGATTTCAAGGTTTTGCAGTACAAAGTAGTTTCTGTTGTACAATGCATGTGCTAAAGAATAGCTGTAGCAGACAAGTTTGACTAAAACGCTCAGAAATAGTGTGATGTGTCACTGCCTGGTGCGAAATGAGTCACTCTCTATAGAAGAGCAAAATCACATTATAGAGTCCAGAGTCTTGTACTTTATTCATATATGGACAAGACTGGCCTTTGTCCACGATACTGGTTTTCTTCAATATCTCTATGCATCTAATGTAAGCCCATAGACAACATTGCACTGGTGTATATACCATCTCATACTAATGATCTCTTTGACTTGTACCATTTGCCTCCATTTTCTCAGGGCTCAGTATCTTACTCTCCTTTTTCTATACTTTTTTTAGATTTGATTAAAGAGTAAGTACAGTTGTCAAACTGGAGTGGCTGTTTTGTCATATGTGGAAATACTGGCCTCAGAGCTGTTTTTATTTGGGCTTGCTTCAGAGCAATTGTTTATGTTCTGACTGAGCAGTTGCAGTAAGTAGGAAAGATCATTTGATGCTGCTTGGAAGGACCACATCTAGGAGTCATCAAAGGGCAGTGTGAAGCCTTTCTGTGCAGAGAATTGGAGCAAGTCTGGAGAAAGCATGAGAGAGAGTTACTGGAGCTCTATGGTTTATGCAATGGCATAGAGATGAAGGCTTTATTTAGGAATATGATTTTTCTTGTTGAAATGTGCCTGGATTTTACCACAAGTTGGATTTATAGGCAAGGGGGAGTAGGTGGCATGCAGGTAACTTGAAAAACTGAGTTTGCCATGAGATGGACACAGTTTCTGGAATATACTTCCCAGTGTTTTTGCTGCCTGCAAAGTTCTGTAGTTGCCAAGGGCATCAAGAATGAAAGCACCGTGGTTTAGAAGTGTCTATGTGAAGCCTGGGTTTCTTGCTCTTTCATCCCACTACTGTGGTCAAACAGTTAAAGTGAAAATGGCAGTGTTAGTGGGTGCACTCAGTCTGTGTAGGTACCTGGGAGGGAGGCCATGTCTGATAGGGATTCCAAGTTTAAAGCGTTTAAGGCTTTAGATCACAGTCACTGTGTGTCTGCAAATTACAGAACTAGAAGCACTGGCTGTGCCCAAGTTCAGCTGGTTTAAGAGCCTGTAGGACCCAGAGGTAAAAGTCCAATTTCAGGATAATGATATTACTGCAGCAGATTGTCTGGGTAAGTTAATAACAAGTTCCATTAATCACTGGGTGGTCCAGCTCATTTGTGAGAAACTATGGGGGAGCAGAGGGGGAAGAATTTTTTTAAATTGTTCTTTATTGGAGTTCAGCTCCTTTGGCCAGAATGGCCTGGAATAACAAGTGCTGGGCCACTGCTACTGAGATGTTGTTCTAGGTCTCTGTGGCTGGAATCAAGCTTCTGCTATGTCACAGCTGCTCTTCTTTCCTTTAAATGTACAACATATTTCCTTTCACATTGTTCAGTGGCTAATGTTTAAACTCTGTGCTAGTGGTTAAAAAGAATAAGGAATGTGTGTAATTAGGAAGCGGAGAAAGCTGCTTTATGTGCTGGGAAAGAAATAAAAGACACTTTTTACAACTACAGTTGAGGGTCCTGCCATAATTATCTGCATGTGATTACTGATTACTTAATAGCTTTTTGTCAAAAATTCAGTAAAGAAAATTATGTCAAACAAATGCTGTATGCATTATAAGAGAAAGGACTGAGTCTTTTAGGTTTATTAAGTGGTAGAATACATCCCTTTAAACATTCTCTGCTAGAATTACATTAAACATTCTATATGCTTCTAGCTCATGTATTTAATGTTACCTGGTAGAGCTGTAGGTCTCACCTAAAGCTTAAATCAAAAAGTGTTTTGCTGCTGATAGGTCTGAACGGAGGAGGAGACTCAAGTTGCATTTACAAAATGAAGGGTTTAATACATGCTGATGACATTTTGTCTAAGTGACAGATTTCTAATCAAAAGCCTTTACTCTTGCAGTGGTTTAGAACCAAGATGTATTGCATTTTCTGAGCCTGGCACTCAGTACTTTATAAGCCATTTGGGAAGTAGGTGTTCACAGTCAGTGTAAGTGGTGATGCTTATCTGTTGTGTTCCTAAGTTTGAGTGTTCTTGCATCCATGGGAAAGTGCTTTTGCAATTTAAAGGCAGAAGGTCAAATTTAATGAAATGTGGAGTCATATCTATGTGAAAGAAGGCAAAGCTGATAGAAGGTGGATTTTCAAGGAAAGGTTTATTGCAACTCTCCTTGAAAGCAAAGGTAGTTTTTATGTCTTTCTGGCTGTTTTCTTGTTCCTTTTGTTACTGTCTCTTTCTCAAAATAACAGCAAGTACATGATCTTCTCTGGGATGTTCTGTACAGTATTTCTGTCCTAGGACTCTTATTCTTTTGACCTTGAGCAGAAATTATAAATTACCAGGATAAACCAGTCTTGTACTTTGATAAAAGAACATGAGAGTGTACCAATAAATGACTCCTGAACAGAGCACTGAAGAGAACAAAAGTATATGCATCTCTTGATGGGAACAGAAAAGAGACACTAGCAGGGAAAAAGGAAGGAGGGGCTGGCTTGTGAGAGAGAATATTTAGGATGGAAGGTTGAATGCATTTTTATAATCTCTAGATGCACAAAGTAACTGTTCATTCTGAAATGTTTCATTTCCTGCCTAAGTATCATTTCTCTAAACAATTTATCAAGTCACTGCTCCTAGCTGTGGGAACATTTTTTCGACACGCAGCAAACATGGAACAATAGCTGGACAGGTCTTGGCTCCTCTGAGTTGAGCTTTAGTATTGGAACTAACATCATGATTGGACATTTTTCTGGAAAAAGTGTGTTGTGTGTATGAGATTTGCTCAGGTTTTGAGCAGTCCATACATTCAGCAGAGGTGGAGAGAAGTGTGTGTTAGAACAAAACAATGGAAACTGAAAGGAACAGAAGGCAAAGGGAGGTAGTGAGGGGTGAGGCAACTGACAGAGAAACAAGCTAAATGGAAGCAGTAGTAGTGAAAAGAGACTAAAATGGAAGAAAAAAAAGGTGTACCAGTGATTAGTAAATGAGGAGAAAACATTTCTCAGAATGCATGGCTGACTTAATGTCTCTGTGAAAGAGAAAGATTACAAAGCTTAGTAGAAATACTCGAGATGGGCAAGAGTGACAGCTCTGCCCTCCTGTGCTGCAAGGTGAGGTGAGCACACCCAGGGCTCTGCCAGGAAAACCTGAGGTGAGTGTCTCAACAGAGCTGACTGCCCCTGGCACAGAGCTGGGTAATAGAATCTGTGTCAGTGGGAAAGAGATTTCCTTGCTCTACCCTTGCCTGGTTCTTGTTTCAGTTTTTGAGCACTGAGCCAAACTCTTCTATTTCTCAGTCTCAGAGATGATGATGCCCTAACAAAGAACAGGCTTTGTATTTGAACCTGTGGCATTGATTTCACCTTGATGGGACAGAGGAGCAGCAGTTTTGCTTTCTCTCCAAGGAGGGCAAGCAGTGCTTGTACTTCAGCCTTGCACAGGAGCTTCAGCACTCTTCAAATTGTCACTGGGAGCCTGGGAACCCAGCTGGTAGTGGCTGCTTAGGGAATGCTCTGAATTGCTACAACCCTTCTTGCTGGGGGCATTCCTGCACCTCTTCTCCAGTGTCTGAACTGTGCTGGGCTTTGGGCTCCCTCTCACCAAAGGCTCTGAAACTGGGATCCTCAGGCTAAAAGAGGAACTTGTAACAAAGCTCTTCTGAAAATAGAGCTAAATTCAAATAGGTTTGCAAAAGAAATACAGGAATTTAAAGTGCTAATGTTTTAAATAGGACTCAGAATTAAATTATTATGGAGCATTAAATATGCTACCCTTTCAAAAGTGGTAATTTCTGCCATGGTTTCCTTTAAAACTTTGTTTTGCAAACTCTGGTACTGGTCATACAGGTGAGAGAAGTGCCATCCTGAGCTGATTTTGCAAGTGCAGACGACTGGGATTTGAGAATTAACAAAAGGAGGCATGTAGTGGACTCCGGAAGAAATTAGTGCATTCATTGTAGCAAAAAGAATGTATAAAAAATGGGACTCCTGTGTATAATTTAATATTATTACATGTGCCTTTTGGGTAGGTAGGATTGCCATTGCTTTGCAAATAATCATGCAGTGTTTCTTTGCAGAAGTGTATCTTTGCATTTGCACTGGCACGGTGCTGGGAAGCCAGGAGCCATCAATCTGAGCTTCGTTGTGCAAGTTTGCCTTCTCTCTAGAGTATTCAACTTTCTGTGTACTTTTAAAGCATCTAGCTTATTTTTGTGAAAAAAGTATTTGCTGATTGTCAGAATTCTTAATGCTGTTTGAAATTAGGCCACAGTGCTATGGATCTTGCTATATGCATTGTCATTTGCAAGAAGTGATGGGTCCAGACATGCACAGGTAACTCCATAGTCAAGCAATAGTTTAAATATTGGCAAGTTTTGTAGTGTTCTCTTTGTGAAAATTGTAGACCATACACAGAAGCTGCCCTAAACTGCATGTGCCATAAGGCATACTGATGGTTCTACATTTTGGATGTATAGATTGATTAAGAAAATACCCACAACCTATCTGGCAATTATTTTTGGATGTAAATAACAGAAGCCTTTGCTATGCTGTGCCAGAAGAAACTCAAGGACAAAATATTGCTTGCAAAGAAGGCATTTAGTAGTACTAATGCAGTAGTAGTAGTAGTTTAGCTCCTCTCAGCTGTTTATGACTAGAATCTGAAATGAAACAGAACTCATATCTTGGCAGTGTTGAGTCCTGTGTGCTTCTCTGATGAGTCTCATGGGTTACACTCTTAAGAAGTATTTACATGCCTGGAGATTTAGATAAGCACTTGGTGGGGTGTTCAAAAGCATCCAGGTCCCTAATACTTCTTGTCTTACTTAAGGGAATATGGCAGTGCATATATGCACATGTGTGTGTATATAAAAGCTCTTGATTAATTCTATTGTTTTGAAGCAAAATCATATAAAATTTAATAGAAAATAGCATTCCATCCCAGCCAGTGAGTTATTTCACAAATTCTGCAATGCTTGTGTCTTCTTTTCCTATATATTTTTTTTTTGTTTTTTTCTAGTTTTTCATTACTTGGTTGTATTTGTTGAAGCAAAGGGAAAAGTTGTTAATTCTTGCGAGTTCTGACCTGCATGGAAAAGAATGTCCTTTGACACATCATTTTGCAGAATTTAAGTGTTATCACTCAGAATTTGAAAACTTGGAACCATCTAGTCATATCTGTTTTAACATGGAAAATAGATGTAAACACTTTTCACTTTTCTACAGGCTAGGTACAGTAAAATCTTTCTTGCATAGAGTGTATACTAATCTTTTAATTTTTTGCAACAAAATCTGGAATTGTATTCTCATAATAAATGAATTGCATTCCCATAATAAATAAACTCTGCAATCCACAATTTGTGTCCCATAAACATAAATTTCCCTTGATTTGCTTGCTCAGAAATACAGATAGAGTATTTTATTTAAGACAGCATTCCTCAGGGCAAAGAGTGGAGATCTGAGACTCTGGCATTATTATTTCAGAGGTAGCAGTTGTTTGCTGTGTGGTTAAGGACAAGTCAGTTTACCCAAATTCAAGTATTTAGTCTTTCAGTTCCTCCCCTACATTACTGCCATATTAGGAACTTGGATGTGTGGTTTCAACCTGTCGAAATTTGTTCCCCATGTTTCCTGTAGCATCCAGAGCTATAGCAGTGGCTAAAAAGTAGTTCTTGCTGAGAGCAGAAAGTCTGGAATCCAGACATGTGAAAAAGAAGCACAAGTAGCATGGACTTGGTTTTAATGAGAGACTCGAGACCTCTGGAGGGTCACAGAAGGGGTGAAGCGCTCCATTACATTGTGAGGATAAAATAGTCTGAAATATGCTAAGACCTTTCAAAGGGTGTGCTTGCTTAGAGCAAGAGACAGCACCCTTCTCAATGTGCAGACTTCTTTGTAAGTCTAGATTACACAGTCTATATTTACACATACTTTGGCTGGATTTAGTTAATAAGGTTAATTTAAAAGGCTGTGTGATTGTGTGCAGACTAGATCAGCTGGGTACAGGATTTTGAGTGTTGACTAAGCAACAGAAAGTGCCTAGCATTCCTGACCCTACTTATAATTCTCTTTCTGGCATTGACTTACTTGCAGAACAACTTCAAGTGGTATCAGAGCTAGAATTCAATGTCTGATGTTTCTGCTACTAAATTAATAACCCCTCAACACCAAACCATAGGTAATTTTGTGCCGAATTTTGGCAAAAAATTACATTCAAGAAATACACTAGGAAGAGCACAGGAATCATATGGGGTAGGTTCTCATTATTGCTATCAAAGGAAGAAGAGTAATTTTTTTAAAAGCAGATACAGCAAATATAAAATTGAATAATAAACAACATTTCAGTAGGTGTCATTATTGACTTTCATAAAATGCAGAAGCATGACTGGCATATTGGCCTGTTTTTACAGATTAGTTGTTTAATGCCAGGTGCTTCTTACCGAATTCATTGTAGACCTTTTCTGAGAGAAGGAGGTTACTGTATCTTTTGCTGTTTTCTGAGCGATGAGTTTTTAAAGCACATCCACTGAATTTTTCCAACCTGTCGAGACCTTTACTCATGTCTGTTTCCTTTTTGTTTTATTTCTTTTGTTGAAAGAGCAGGAATCAAAAACTATTTAATGCATCCCAGAGCTTCTGTCAGCAGAAAAAATTGCAAGGATGCTGGGAACTTGGAGCTCTGGTCAAACACCCACATCCCAGACGTGGTGTGGCAGATCTTTGTGTAAAGCCCTCCTTAGCTTTGCCAAAATGGCCACCTTCTCTTTTGAAAAATTTCTGTTGTGCTAATACTCCCACGTGGCAGAACCTTTTGTTTTGACTTTGTAAAATCAAGTTGATGAATAACACTTTAAACTATTTTCTTCCATCTTTGTTTTGTGTTGTGTGAGTCCTTCCTGAAGAAAAGAAGGCATTCCTCAACCAGTAACCTTGTTTGTCATGTTCTTGGTCTCTGTGTCTTTTCCTTTTTCTTAATTGTGGTTTCCCAAGCACAGTCTGTTAAGTTGATTAAATACATTATCATGTATTGTGTGTTTTCAGCAGTCCTTATTCATACAAGGTGATCTAAGGTGGGAGAGCTCACACTAAATGGTGCCGCAGAACTGTTTATAAAAGAGTTGAAAGCAGCAGGAATTCTTGTCTGGATAGGTATGAGAGTCTCACAGGGTTAGTCGGGAAGCAGAAGCTCTGGTTGATGGGTTGGTGAGGGGATTTTGCTGAAAAACAAATTGGGTTGTTTCTGAGAGGTATATCTGGATTGCCTGCTGAAACTCTTCCCTCAGTGGGGAGTGCTGTCATTGCTCAGTTTTCTGTATGTACCAGTGCTTGTAAGGGCTTTCTCAATCACAGAACACATGGATTGCACTATTTAAGCTTCCTTTCTGAGTAGAACTTAGCTGCCACTTCTGAGCCTTTGCCAGAGCTGCTCTCCAGCTTCTGAGCCTTTGCTGCTGCTGCTCTCCAGCTGCGGCTGTTCATCGATTGCAGCGGGAGCTGCAGCCTGACGTTCCCGGCTGTGAACGGGCATTCTGCTCTGCAGGAGCATATGGGGACTTTGATGGACTGGGTCCATTCCTGTTCATACTGGCAGCTGTAGGGTACACTGCAGAGGGCTCAGCTGATTGCCTGGCTGGACTTCTCTACACTCTGGGTCATGCTCAGCTGTGAAGAGTTTGCTCCATGTTAGAAAGTAGACTGAATAATAATGCTTGGCATAGATCTGCACGTGACCCATTAACAGTGATGTGCTTGATGCTGAGCTTGTGCTAGGCTGGTAGCTCACAGAACATCTCCATGTGGGGAAGATGTGTCTGGGGACAGCCTCAGATCCCCCTTTCCAGGCAAGCCACATTGCCAACACCTTTCTCTTCCATTCCTCTCTAGCTGGCATATCCTTGTGTAACTCAGTTCATCTGGCTTCCTAAAAATAATCTTCTGTGATCTCATGGCTTCTGTTTGCCTGAGAAGTTACAAGTAATAAAGTAAGGGGTTCATAAATATTAGTGAGATAGGAATGTTCTGTTTGAATATAAACACTCTGGCAGTACTCTCATGTATTTCTTTAACTTTGTTTGTATGATTCAGAGATCTCTTGGTAGAAAAAGTATGTTTTGCTTCTTGGGAAACAGGCCCTTGAGATTCCTGGTGTCCTTTAGATGGCCTGGGTTGTTTTTTTATTTGCTATGTAAAGGAATTTCCTACCAAAAATTGGGTTCTGAAAAATGAGATGGGGCTCAGTTTTTATATTTCATGGTTATAATTTGTATGCAATTTTTAATATTAGAAAATATGTAAGAAATATTTTAATATTTCTCTTGGTGTGTCTTTAAATGTAACACATTTCTCTACTTATCTTTAAAATCCTCCATATTTTACAAAAATAGAAATGGTTTTAGTATTTTAATTTTGTTGGCTGCTGGGGCAAGATTTGCTATTGGGTCCATCAGAAATCCATAAGGAAATTGGTAGTGTGAGCATAGTCATGAGCTGTCTTTGAAGTACAGGCATGGCCTTCAGTTCTTACTTTATGTTTCTACTTCAAATATCTGGGAATAGACATCTTCAGTGAAACACTAGACTGTGAATTCCTATGGCCATAGATGTAGTTTTCTAGAGTTCTGGTTCAGCTGCTTGTGGTAGGTAATGAACTATGGGTGAATCATCTCATTTTATGCAACACTTCCTTGTTTCCCTGAATTTCTATAGAAGTGCACTCTGCCATGGGTACTGACAGAATGCTGCTTGAATTTGTATGCTCAATATGATTATAATTTTTAATGTGTTCATGTCTCACATAAATCCCAAAATACAGTTATGATTTATAATTATGTAGGAACTGTTACCAAAAAAGAAAGCTGCGCTTCCTTAAATACCTGTGTATGATCATTGTTAAATTCAGAGATATTTTATAGCACTTATGCAGCTATGGGAGCAATAACAAGTATTTGACTTCTAGGGCACAGCTTCTGGCACACCATCATTTTGTTTAAATAGCAGTAGGACCCAATTCAGCTGCTTGACTAATTTTTTCAAAAAAAGCCAGTTCTCTCTGCTGCTGTCAGAAATCTTTCCTACCATTTTACCAAGTGCTTTGGGGAAATCTGTGCCACTGCTGGCTGAAAGTTTAGTAGAAGAAAAGTTACAAAATCCTCCGTGTGAGGGTGATGACCCTCTGAGCTTGATGCTGCAAGGTGCTGAACACTCGGGGCTTCATCCAGCAAAGCACTTTAGCACCTACTGAGGATGAACTTAAATGATTTCCTGGATGTGGGCCAGAGTGCTCTGTATTTGTGTGACTGAAACATGTGCGCTTTGTAGTAGACCCTCTATTTACTTTGGAGAGCAGAATAAATCTTTTTTCTTTAAAGTACATCAGAGCGAGAGAATTTCTGTTTTCTTTGAAAACACAACGCACTGAGGCAACTCAAGAGTTCTTGTCGTCATTTAGTGCTTAACCTCTAAAATGGGGGAATTTGTATTTTCTCCAAAGCATTAGGGTAGAATGAGCTGTGTCAGTATAATTAAAAGAACAGGTCCAAGTACCAGGACACTTTCACAGTTTGGTTTTTTTCTTTATTGTTGTAGGGGTATTTTAGGAGAAAATATCTTTTTAGGTACATATTACCCATTTCCTTTTGCAGATGATTTTGTACCCAAGGGCCAAGTATTGTGTTTCTTTAGTCTTTTGTTTAGATCTCTGTTTGAAAATGTGCATCTTAGTTTAGTTTCTCAGTGTGGGGCACTTCTTTTTCTCCTGAGCATCCAGACCTTTAGAAAATCTCTAGAAGTCAATCACAGGGGTGCCTATTAGCTGCTCATTCACCTAGTCAGTAAAGCAAAATATTTTATTTTTTTTAAAGAATACTTTTCTATCATGGTGGCAAACTTTGTGCAGCTGCCTCTGCCAGCGTGTACTCCTTTAAAGATGTACTAAAATGCAAGACATTAAATAAGCTGTGTTGTAGGTACAAGTTCTTGGTGGTCTGCACTACATGAACCTTCTTTTTCAGTGTGGGAGTGAGCAATTTATATGAAATATAGCAATCAGGAAAGAAGAAAAACCAATAATGTACATATCATTGTAATAGAACTTGGAAGCACAAAACAGAGAATTACAGCTATTTGAGGTTAAACTACTTTTGATCTAGAAAAGAGGCTGAAGTCTTGGTGTCTAATCTGATAGAGCATTTCAGAAGAGGACAAAGAAGAAAATCTCTCCCTCCCCTCAGGAGGTTGAACAGTGCAAGGAGATTTGACTTCATCTTGCCAGCCACCTTATTCTTCCCTTTGTTTGTGACATGCTTAAATAAGATTCTTGAGAAAGCTGTTAGTATTGTCACATTGCATTAAACCAAATCAAACAGTTATGTGGCTGCAGGGAAATCACTGGAACTTTCAATGATTTATAAAGAGAAGCATAACTATTATGTGTTAACCATGCTGGAATGTAGTATTTTGTACTAAGTACTGTATTTAAGATGTATTTAATGCATTTGTGCAGTTTGGCCCAGTTGTGTTTCTATGGGAAATGTAGCCATACAGTTACATTATTTCCTGGCTCTCTGTGTGTTAACTTTGGGATGAATCTGTTCATTTTCCCAGTTGATTGCTTGCTTCCTTTTTAGAGAGAGAGGGAAATAAATTTAAAGTCTTTCCATAGCCTTGGCTTTTTTGTTGAATAAAAAAATCTAGGTTTTGCCTCATGGGTTTGACAGCATGCATATTTATCACAAATGTAGGAATTTCCTATTCTATTAAAGTTTCAACAGATAATTTCAGCAGATACTCTTTCAGAACAAACTAAATGCTATAACTTTGTAAAGAGTCATTAAAAGCTCTTAAGTCTTTAATAGAATATGATACCTTTCATTCAGCCTTTAAATAGCGTAGGCTGATTTCCTGGACAGTTATGTACAAGAGAGTTTTGCTGGCCAGCCACTTCTTTCAGTAGTGGCTGAATAACAAGAAAAAAACTGTGATTGTTCTTAGTTAATGAGTGTTGCAAAAGAAAGGAAAAACTAGTGAAACAGAAGGTCAGAGCATGTGTGCAAGTATTGGCTGGCAGGAATCCTATTGACTTGTATTATAAAATACCCAGTGGGTATATTAAAAAAAAATAGGGTAATTGTTTTGAGAGTTTTATCAGCTCTCTGTTGATCTGGGATATTTTTGGCAGTTTCTTATATTCAGTAACCTTCCATGGTGAAATATGAAAAAGGGCTGTAATTCGGTGGATATGATGTACAGAACATTAGTAAAACAGCATTTTTCTGAACCTTGTTTGTTATAATTCATATGAAAATGGGGAAATGTACTATTCCTGTGCAGTAGGGATAAATCTTAATATTCTTAATGTAAATTTTTGGTATTTTTATTTAAATTTTGAGACTTTTTAAATTTATAGAGTTTTGGTGAGCCATGCATTTTACTTTAAAGTATGGACAGCTCATGTGCTGTGTTAATAAAATCACAGAATGGTAAGGGGCTGGAATGGACCTTAAAGACCGTCTAGTCCCAGCCCCCCTGCCATGGCAGGGACACTTCCCACTAAACCAGATTACTCAAGGTATTCTCTAGCCAGGTTTGGAACACTGCCAGGGTTGGATCAATGCTTCATCATAACAGAACACATCAAAAGAAAATTATGCTATCTGAAAAAAAAAGAATAATAAAGGACTATCTTGAGAACAAAACCTAAATATTAGGTTTGTAGAAAAATAATTTCTCAGAGAATTCCTTGGAATAAAAATGCCTTAGCAGATAAATATTTGTCTTTTAAGATTGTAGCAAAATTGTGGATTGCATTTTGAACTGTAGCTGGCTATACAGAACTCAGATAGAAATCACAGGATCTGGAGGGGCTTCTTTCAAAGCCTATTTATTTTATTCCAGATTTTTCTTCATATAGAATTCCACATAAGCCCACCAGAGACTTTCAGATTATTTATAATACAACATCATATTTAATTTTTCAATATTGAAAAGAACAGTAGGATCTAGCAAGAAGTAACAAGCAAGGAGCATTTGTGTACAAACTGCAGTGGTTTTTAGGCAAAAAGGTCTTCTATTATATAGAGCATGGAAATTTTACAATAGAAGGTTGTTTGCTATCATGTAACTACAAATGAGAGATGATAATAGAAATGGCTGATTTGAAAGTGTAGATTTTGATCCTGATAAAACCTAGTTAGCTTCACCAGAAAGAGGACTAATGAAAGGCTTTAGCTTCTGGCCTGGCAGTAAAGAAGTGGTGACCCCCAAGGTGGGAGCAGTGTGACCCTGTCTAGCCAAAAGGTCCTGAATCCATGGTGCCCAGGGTCTGAATTTGGTGAAGGATTCTTCCCATACAAGAAATTCCAAGCTCTCTCGGAGTACCTGTCTTGTGTGATAGGTAGCTGTCTTGTAGCAGCTTTGTCCTTGATTAGGTGACTCCTAAAGCCTGATAGATATTGCCATGTAATTACACAGCCCCTCAGCAGGCATCTTCTATTTATGTTCAAAGCATTTTGCAGCTTGATACAATGCATGTAAATGATGCTCAGCAAATAGTCAGGGAACTAAAACTCAGCAGCTGTCTCCTTTGTGCATCCATTTTCAATAATTAATTTGGTATCCTGTGACTTTTAATTGTGAGAAGGGTGATGGCTAGTTTTACAACTCCTAAATTCAGTATGAGCAGAACAAAAGCTTTTCTTTTTCTAAATGCGAGACTAGTACAGCTATTCCCAATTATATTAATATGAAATAAACTGTAGGGGTGTAAAATTTGATTATAACCATTAGAACTTTATACCAGTTTTTACTTCTAGTAGCTCAGACAACTTACAGATTTTAAGGAATCATTATTTTTGAAGCATCGTTTTTCAAAGGACATTAGAGCTCAGAGTAAATACCATTGAAGAAGTGTGGCCTTGGCAAAAAATTGCAGTATCATTAATGTTTGCATAGAATTGGCAAAATGTGTTAACATTTTTTTTTTCTCATAATCAGTGCTTTTTTCCCTGGTGTAGGTGTGTGTTAGATTGTCTTCAGAGTCTGTATGAAACAGTGTCTGCAGATCTTGCAACTCCTGGCTCTGTGGAGTTGCGTTCACAAGTCACTGTAAAATAGATTTAGAATTTTATCATTGATTATACTTTCACAGTTGAGCAATCATGTTACTTCATTACGTTTATTTTTCACCAGCATGTAAATGGATTATCTGTAATGGGACAGCTATGGGCTGCTGCTGAATTTGGGTTTTGCAGCTTAGCATGAGATGGGTAATTCCCCCTGTGCAGTGAGCCTTTGAAAAGGGCTTCAGGAAACCACAGATCTCTTCGTTGCCTGATGGAGAAAGGAGACATGTGTGAGTCTGTGGAAAATGGCATTGATTATTTTTGGAATTAACAGCGCACAGAAAGGAGACAGAAACTGCTATTGTGGAGGAGCTGCAGAATTCCTGACAGGAATTCCTGCTTTTCATGCAGCCTTGTCATGTACCTTTCTCCATCTGCTCAAGGACTCCTCAGACATTCCTGCAGAGACTGGGGCAGCGTCCCGCTCCATGTGTGACCTCAGGTCACTTCTCTGCTGTTGTGTCTTACGGCAGCAAGTTGATGACCTGCAGGAACTCGCTGGTGCTTGGGCTCCTCCATCTGTTTTATCTGCTTTTGTGCTTGTTCTGTCAGTGCTCTGGAAGAGAAATGATCCTGACAAGTGTGTGTGCTGCTTGGCATATTAAGCATGAAAATTGTGAGTGCTGCTGTAAAGCCAATAGAAATAATTAGCCATGTGTCTCTCTTTGAACTCACATTTTCCCTGAAGCAGGACTGTTCTCTGACTGTGTGGTAGCAGTGATATTGATGCAAGGTCAGCCACTGCTGAGCTCCCAGCTCTGCTTCTTCAGCTCCTTGCTGGTTTTTGGCAGGGCAGTGCACTCCCCCCACACCTGAGCCATGCAGGCAGTGGCTGAGAACAGGGAACCATTGCACTACGGAGAGCCCTGACCCATTTTCAGGTTATGCAAGTCCCCAAGGCCCTTCTAATTCAGTGAGATGAATTCCCTTTTAGAAGGTGCTGAGGACAAACAAAATGCTTTATTGGGGACAGGTTTGGGGAGCAGCAGCAGTCAGTGAGCTAGGCCTGGATTTCACACTACACTGTTACAGTTTCAGTGATAAACCTCAATTAAAACAGATAAACGTTAGGTATTTTTAAAGGAATTTAATGTTTGTTGAATATGTGTTAAATCACTGCCATAGTGGAGGGATGCTTTCCAAGGCTGTTTCCCACTGGGTGAGGATCTGGCTTTCTTTTCATGTTGTCACAGTGCAGGTACCATGCACTGCAAGAAGCAGATGGCTGAGTTCTGCTCAGTGGCTTATTCCTGCTCACGATTTACTCACTGAGGACCACAGTCAGCTCTGACAGCCTGGAGTTCTCACACGAAAGCTGGATAACTTTTAGCCTTTTCAGAAGGTTTACTGAAATCTATCTGAAACTGGTGCTTTGAGCTTCTGGAGAGCACATAGCATTCTTGTTTTGAACATAAAGGTGCTCAAGTCTCACAGGTGAGTCACAGTGGAGCATTTTTCACAACTGTGTTCCTTCCACAGAATTGCACACAACTCCCAGCAGCAGGAATGGGAATTAAATCCCTGAACCTATTGGCACACAGGGCCAGAAGGTACTCAGAGGTACAGAGCTACAGAGACATACTTGAAAAGATTACTGTGGATTTACCTGCAGTCAGACTCTGGTCCCTGTGCTGAAATCTGCCGTGTAGGTCATGCCTGTAGAGTACAAACTCTGCAAGCACGAGAAATGATTTTTTGTTTGCTTGTTCTAAATTTGTATCAGATCTCCTTGTCTCTCTTGAAGAGAGTGCTTCACTTCGAAGACTGTTTACTCTTGTCCTGCACAGTTGCCTCAAATGAATGCTGCTTATTTTCTGGAGTCAATTCCTACAATTCTCAGAGATACTTATTCTGTAATTGAATAATAATACCTTTTTTTGGTGTGTGTTAAATTTATCTTTTTACAGCTATTCAGTGAAAAAATAAGTGGAGCAGAAGGAACAAAGTTAGATGAGGAGTTTCAAGAGATGGAAAGGGTAAGAAAAGTCACATTATATTTTTCAATTTTAAGCTATTGCAGAAACAAAAACATTTCATGTTTCAAGTGATTGAATGGTACTGTGGATTTACCTGTGGGGAAACCCTATAATGTCCTTCCAAACAGAATGATAAAAGGAAAAATGCAAATTTATCCTTGAGCCTTGTCAGCTCAGCCAAGGAAGAAGAGAGATCCACAAAGGCTGTTTGAGCAGAGGACCAGATTCCACTGACACCTCTCGACAGTGGAGAGAAATTCCTCCAAGAAGGGTGCAGAGCAACAGGAGGAACCTTCTTCCTCTGTCCATGTGGGAGATTAGACAAGTCTGCAGTGTTAGTGAGGCTTTTTAAATATCAGAAAGCCTTTGCATCTGATAGAATTAATAATAAAATTCTAACTATTTGGGCCAAATATTCTTCTGATAAAAGATTATATTTCTTAGTTTAAATCCATATTCAGAAATTTACATGAAATTGAAATGTTTGCTATCCACTGCTGAGTTGTGTTGGAAATTAAACATTACTGTCAATTTCTGCTTTTGCAGTTTAGTTTCCATGTTCTTTTTTTTAAATTGCCCTTGCCTTTCTGTGTATTTTTAATGTTCATAGTAGACTTGCTTTTCTTTTTCAGAAAATTGATGTTACTAATAAAGCTGTAACAGAGCTTCTGTCCAAATCCACGGAGTATCTTCAGCCAAATCCAGGTAGGATAGGAACAATAGGTGTTGTATTTTGATGAACATTGCTTTATTACTTGGAAATTAATTCTAGGTAAATAAAAGCTAAATAGGCCATTATTGTGAGGTTTCTGTCTGGAGTTCTGCAAAGGTCTTTTAAGTAAGAGGGAAAGAGAGAGGAAAACGGCTTTGGCTGTGCTTGGATCTATTCTGAGTTTGCTTTCTGCAGTATTTCTAATCAAGGAGCTCACAAGCAGGACTATTCAAAGGAATGTGAGTGTTGGTGAATATTTGCCTGGAGAAATGATGCATTTTCAGTTGGGAATAAAACCAGTTTCATATGACCCATATTATTGAATGGCATATTTCAGCTTTGGACTGTGAGGTACTGACAACAAAAAATTACCAATCTGAGATAAGCTTAGTGATTTGCTTCGTGACTTTGCTTGTGAAATCATTTATTGCTTTGAAGAGATTTTAAGACTGGTTTTATCACTTTTTTTTTTTTCTTTTTCTATGTCCCTCTTAGCATACAGGGCCAAGCTGGGAATGCTGAACACAATGTCCAAGATCAGAGGACAAGTTAAAACCACAGGCTATCCCCAGACAGAGGGACTCCTGGGAGACTGCATGATACGGTATGGCAGAGAGCTGGGCGATGATTCTATGTTTGGTGAGTTTGTGCATCTCCTCGGGGAACATTTCAGCATAAACTTCTTTGCAAACTATTACCATTGACATAACGTGTAGTTGCCACTGCAGGTAAGAGGGAAAGCTAAGTGCAGGGATCAGGGGATGATTCATAGAGCTCAGAAAAAGGATGTTCCTGCACATTTATCCAGCTCTGTTGCAGGTGGGTTTGATAACACTGTTACTGGTGCTGTCTGATCATCCCTATTACTAACCATTTTAGTTTCTAAGTTGCCAAACCTAAGTAATTTAGGGTGATTCTTAAATGCAGTTTATTTCTTTTAACCTTTATATAAAAGTGGTTATACTCTGTTTGAGAAGTAAACTAAGAGAAAAAAATTCTTGTAGAAAGAATTAAACAGTAATACTGGATGGTTTTGGTTTTTTTTTTTAAAGTGACCTATGCAAGTACAGTAAGGAGAACAATTTTTTTCCCCTGATGCCTGTGGGGGAAAAAACCCGCAAAAATGTAATTCAGAACAAAAATTTTCTAGTTCTGGTTTTCTACAGGGAACAAGCATAAATTGCATTATTTTCTTTTTTCCTTTTCAAGGGACTGCAGCAGATACAAAGATGTCTATTTGAAATGGCTGTTTTAAAAGATCAATTTTCTGCTTTTATATATCTTGAGACATAAGAGCCTATTCTTTACCACAGGCCTTGCACTACTGGACGCTGGTGAGAGCATGAAGCAAATGGCAGAAGTGAAGGACTCACTTGATATTAATGTCAAACAAAATTTTATTGATCCTCTACAGTTATTGCAGGACAAAGATTTAAAAGAGATTGGGGTAAGTTTTCCAGGGTGAAGCCTCACTTATCAATAATCAGAGTCAAATCAGACTCTAGTTCCCTGAGATAAAATATAAAGCAAAAAGATAAATTTTGTTGTAATAGATTTTCTCTCAAGCAAAACAGTGACAAAATCTGCTTTAAATCTAAGTCTGTCTATTTCTCCCTTGTCTAACTTACTCAATTTCCTATATTGCCTGTGCAGTCAGTACAAGGGTAGTGAAGAAAATTATATTCTTTATTTTTCTGCTGTTTTATTTTAATTAACGTTTTTAATAATGTTTATGAACATGTGAGTGGGCTGTGATTTACTGCTAGTGATTATCCTATCTTACCATCTCTGTCAGTCTAAAGCTGTTTATAATGGAGAATGAATATAACTGCTAAAAAGGCTGTTCAGGGCAAACACAGAATGATTTGAATAGTGTCAGAAAATGTGGAAGAGCCATATGCCACAATAGGAAAAATAGAGGACATTAAGGAACATGTTTTTAACCTTGAGAGTTAAGTTTTTCAGTGTTTTTGTTTACAATGTGACAATTCAAAGAAAGCAAGGCAGTCTTTGAAACTGTTGATTCCATTGGATTTGGGTAATAAGCAAGTTAAAACCCTGATGAAATGAAGAAATGAAAGTTATTTTATTTGTTTACACATAAATGGATGTGGAAAGCATACCAAAAAGATAGCAATAATGTCTGTAGCTGTCTCCTTTGGTGCATAGCTACTTTCAGTTGTGGCTCTTCTGAACTGATGAAAAGCAATTGTTTGATATTAGATTTAATGAGCGTTTTGTACTGTCACTTTGAGTCCATTCTGTGAGTCTGTCAGTCCCAAGATTTTTGGCAACAGAAAAGCTTGTGTAGTTGTATCAGATAGAGGTGTCAAGTTGATACCTAACAAGGACACCAAGAGCACAAGATCTGTTGGAGCACTGCTTTATGAGGAGACTATAACCCTTTAATTTTTAGTTGTCATATTGCAGATAATTCAAGGCATAAAATTGAATTAGATGTAGAATATGGCAACACACAAATATTTAGCTCGGATCCCGCTTCCCTCAACAGCTCGGAGAATCTGAACTGTTGCACATTTAGTGAAGTCCATGAGGTGAGTGTCTAAGACTGGCAAATCATGGTAGCCAATACCTCAAGTGCTGCCAAAGGGCTCTTTACTGAAAATTTCATTCATGTATGTGGCTCTACACTTACCTGATGCTGCCTTGGGTTAAGGGCATGGACTGTACAAATCTCTGAGCCTTGTAATTCTGTAAGTGCATATATTTGCATCCATCACTGATATTTCCTCAAATCACAGTGTGCTTGTTTGGGCATGTCCCATTTGGTCCTTCTCATAAATGTTGTCTCTTTTAGCACCATTTGAAGAAACTGGAAGGACGTCGCTTGGATTATGATTATAAAAAAAGCGTTTTGGAAAGATACCGGATGAAGAAGTTAAACAAGCAGTAGAAAAATTTGAAGAGTCAAAGGAACTGGCTGAAAGAAGCATGTTCAATTTCTTAGAAAATGATGTAAGTTTGTGCTGTGTTTTTGTTTGCTGCAGTACATCCTGGAGGGACAAATATGTGGGATTGGTTAAAGCCAGTCCCATCCTTTACAGGAGGTAAGGTCTGAAAGCAGAAATTCTGCCTCTTCCCACTTTTAATCCCCTGTCACAGAAGAACATAATGCACAGCAGTGAATGGGAGAACTCAAGAACTCAGCAATTTCTTCTGGAGATACAGTGACTCAGACAACATGGCCACAGAGGTCTCAAGTAGGACCACCTGAGAGTAAAATGCAGTTTGGTCAGTGAGAGGGTCACAGCTGGGAGATTTGTATAGTCATAGATCTGTTGCTGAAAGTATAAACAAGGGCATGTACCCTCTGCACATTCTGAATTTTGGCTCACTGATAGTTGGAACTTAGCTGCTGCTGTGGAGTCTCTGAATGATTTTTACCTCTGAAAATCATTACTATTATTGTTTGGCTCTGCAAGTTACTCCATAGAGTGAGTTTGTGGCTTAGGCTCAGGTATGTGGACTTTGGCTCAGTGTCCACGTCCATCATGAAATTATGTCTAAATAAGGAGCAGCTGTGGCCATTAGGGATAATCCTCTTCTGTCCACACACAGAGGAATAGTGGCATGTGCTTTCTCCCAAGTAATCATGGAACTGTAGGAAAAGAGAACTGGACCTATTTGAGCCTATTCCAAAGCTTTCTCTTCTGTAGATGCATCATCACAGAAAACAGAGTTAAAAAAGTACGAAGTGTGCTGTCTTCTGTGAGCAAACTGCAACAGGGAGGAGCTGAGAAGTGGGAATATTTAACTGCAAGTAACTTCTCCCTCTATGCACACCCAGTTATAAGCTAGCCTGTTGCTCCTGAACTGTTAGTAAGTGGGACACATTTGTTACAGCAGTGTATAGTGTAAGGCAGTTAAGCCTCTTGCTGTTTTACCAGTACAAGTTAATGAGGACAGCAAAAGCTCAAATAGCTCTTATCAACAATTTCAGCACTGTTCCACTGTAGCTCTACCAATTGCCTGGTTGCAGTGAATGTGTGTTTTGTAATTCTGCCTTGCATAAGGAGCTGAGAAATGTTTCAGGTACTGTTTATCATTAGTCAGAGCACCAAACTGAGGATAAAACAGTGCAGGGATTCAACTGGTTTAGCTCAGCCACTGGAAAACAGATGAGTTATGCATTCTAGTATAACTAATTCTGCCTTTGGGAGGGGGGTGAACTGGATATCCCTCTGAAGTTTTTTCCGTACCCATTTCTTATTGTTTCTGTTTAAAGAAAACTCTGTGCTCTTTCCCTTCCATTTTCATGTTGTCTGTCCTCCTCAAACTTCTCATTACAGCTTTGTTGTTTAACCCCAAATGGTCTCACTGTGTTTGCAGAGATCTTAACTGCAATCACTTCCTTCTGATCCTTTCCAGTTCCCCAAGTGTCTCCCTCTCTTGGTCTTCTTGCCCTGAAGTCTCTTCTCTGAGCTCTGTTCCCAGCCATCTTGCCAGGCGTCTTTCCCAGGCTCAGTCCTGATCCCCATCGTTCTCAGGTTTTTGCACAGCCAGTTCCAGACCTCCCACATCGACACTGTTGCATGCACTTCTTATCAGATCCATCTTCCTGCCATTCCCACACAGCCAGTCCCAGGTTCATCTTCCTAAGTAGCTTTTAGTCCCTTACGTTTCTCTGGCTCTTTCCCAGTGTCTGTCTCTCTCTTCTGCTAATCCACAACTCCATATTTCTCCTGTCTGTTAATTGTCTATTTTGGGCAGTCCTTTATCCATTTTCTCTGACCACCACATACAAAGGACAAGGCACTTTGTGTGTTGTCCTCAGCTGTTTATATTACTCTCTTCTGACCGTGATGGAATTGTATCAGCTGTTGGTTTGGTTCTGTGCATTTCATTTCTCTGTGCTATGTGACAGTGTTTGGCTCTCTTGGACTCCTGGCAGAATTTTTAATGATCTTTTTAACTGAGTAAAAGCAGACAAAGTATAACACAAAATTGCCATGGGTCCATAAAACATTTGTAGAAAGTTTACCCAAGATATTTTCTTGTGATCCAATGTCTGAAGACATCATGATGGAATGGAAAGATGTCAGACTTCTTGGGGTCTGTCTTCTTAATGTTGTCTTGAAGACAAATGTCTGTTACTACTCCATACCCCATGCAGCTTGAACTTTTCAGCCTGTGTTAGGGGAATGAGATTATTTGTTACCTCATGAATAAAAATACTTTATTTTTTCTTTCTCCTTCACATTCTCCCTTTCCTCATCATTCATATTTTTGAATGATTGGCTAATACATTTTAAATCCAAGTAGATAAATCATATTTCATTTATCAGTTTATAAATGCTGCCATCTAGTGAGGTAAGTCCAGATCATTTCAGAACTGCAATTTGTAAACATTGATAATAAACACTAATGGGTCTGAGTCATAAGAGCTGTTACAATGTAATTTCTTCCAGCATTGATCAGAAAAGCTCCACTTTCACCTGCTAAGGGGTCATGTCCTATTAAATGTTTTCGGCTTGGCTGTTGACAGACGGCTGGCTTGGAAGTTGAAAGCAGAAGGGATTTGCACATTGTGAAAGGAAATGACTCAAGGACCCAGCCCTGAGTCAGTGAACTAGAAGTTACACCTCAGTTTTGTTCAGTTTCCAGCTGGCAGTTTCTTTGATAGAAGCACGTGTGCTCTTTTCCAATAACCTCTGCAAGGTACTGTGGTCTTTTGAGATACCAGGTCTGTTTTAAATGATCTGTTTGTTTATCTTTCAGCTGAATGTACTGCAGTGCCCATACAACTATTTTCCTCTCTGTCTTTCAGGTAGAACAAGTGAGCCAGTTGGCTGTGTTTGTAGAAGCAGCACTAGATTACCATAAACAGTCCACAGAAATTTTGGAGGATCTGCAGAGCAAGCTGCAAAACCGGTAAGACTGAACCCCTCAGAAAATGCTGAACCTCTTTTGCAGGTGAGATTCATGATGTTGGAAAGTCACTGAAGCAAGAGATCTCATAGCACCACCTCCCAAATGCACATTTGCTGTGCTTTGTGCCAGACTGAGCTCCATGGCTTTAAACCTCTGCCACCTGGCAGCTTCTTGCCGTGCTGGGAGACTTTAATGTAACACAGGATCTGCCCAGGGAGCTCAGAGTGTGTGCAGAGCCTCTCACATCTGTGGAGGTTAATGAGGACAGCCTCCCTTTGTTTGGAGCATTATTTCAATGTACATACTTTGAGTTGTGTTTTGGAGGCCTTGCTGAGGAGTTGGCTTGTTTTTGTTGAGATTAAGGGGTATAACAAAATTCTACAGCACAGTAAGGAACCAGCCAGCTGGCCAGGAACACAGCTATGCTCTAACACATGTAGGAAAAGCCCAGGTAATTTGTGTCATCTTAGAGAAGGAAGAAATGCTGCTGTCAGAGAACCACAGACCTGAGTGTCCCTGTGGTGTAGGCAGAGTTGGGAAAACAGCTTGGGGCTTTCAGCTCGGGGTGGGTGTGGGGGCTGTGAGCATTGGCCTGAGGGCAGCTGTGTCTGCAGACACCCTGTGCCATCCTGCCTGGAGGGCCAGGGAGACAGGGAGCTCTCAGCTGGGGCACACACAGCAAGAGGTACTGGACAGTTTTGCTGGCTAAATGATTGTTTCCCACTTTCCCTAATAAAAAGGCAATGTGTGAGATGCACCCTGGGCCTCTGTCCTGGATGTGTTTCTCCATATGTCATTTGCAGTTGAGCTTTCCAGAAAGCTCATTCCTGCAACTTGTGCTGAACTCGGTGGCAGCTGTGGATGCTCATCACTTCTCAGGCTGTTAAGCTTTATTCCTCTGTCAGCAGGACCAAAGTATTAAATAAATTAGGGACTTGTTTGCATGAGAATTGAGCAGCTTTTAGTAAAAACATACACTCCCCCTCAAAAAAACCCCAAAGCCAACCAACCAAAAAAACCAAGACCATAAAACCAAAACACAAACCGACCAAAAGATACCTAAAAGCAAAACCAGCAGATGATTTTCCTACTCCACCTTTCAAACAGCAAAGCACTTAGCCTGAACTTAAGTTTTGTAAGTATTTCTTTCTTATTTCTTCCTAAATTAATCTCTTTCTGCTTTTCTCTGTGTTACAGAATAAATGTAGCATCTAGTCGGCCTAAGCGTGAATTTAAGCCAAAGCCTGTAATAACTACAACTCTGGAAATCGGTGATAATCAGCAGCACAATGGGATTGCCTATAGTTCTTCCATAAAATCATCAGGTAAGTCTGTCACCACAGAATTAATGTGTCTGTAGATGTTTTGCCAGATTGTTGCTTGAGGTATTCCTTGTACTAGGAGTACAATGTATCCATCAGGCATCAGTATCTGCGCATCTGACTCCAGATTGTTTCCCACATTTGGAAACAGAATTGTGAAGCAGGATTCCTCTCAACAGACTCTCACCCATCTGAAATTTAGGCGTGGCAATCTCCTTGATCTTTCAGGTCTCTGAATTGCCACTGAGGGTGGGAGGAGAGAGAGGAGAGGCACTTGCAGAAAACAGTTCATTTCTTGCAAAGACAGATGCCTACAGTGGGTGTGTTTGATCACTCTCTGGAGTATCTCCAGGTGCTAATTTTTCTCCACAGTCTGGGAGCATAAAGGATCTGTACAGGATCTCAAATATTAGCTATGTAAAATTCAGAGAGATAACTCCCACCCTTACTGATTTTAACATCTTTTAACTTTACTGTCCTCTAATTATGCACCAAAGAGTGTGCATTAATGAAATGAAGTACTTAGGTACCTGTTGGTGTGGGCTGAGGACCCTTTCCTATGGTTGGGCCCTGATTTCATAAAAAAAAAGTCAACTTTTGGAAGTTGGGTGAATAGTAATAATCAGTAAGGTTACACTACTCATTGAAATAGCTTTTCCTCATCTCATGAATAAAATTATTTTGCTGTGTCTCCTTAATGACTACATTTTATGATGAGATAAGCCCAATTAGAAAAACAAACCAACAAAACCCCCAAACAAACAGAAAAACCCTAATAAAACCCAAATGACAATATGCAAAGAAAAGAGAATGAAAAAACCAGAGATTTTTCCATAAACATTATTTGGAAGGAAAATAGAGGGGAAGTAATGAGCCAAAGGTTCCCTTCTGTACTTGGTGTGGTATCTAGGATCTTTTCCTGAAGGTTTGTTGATTTTTTTTTTTTTTCCCCTGACTCTCCAATTTCTTCTTCCCTCCAGTCTTGTTCCTTTTTAAAGGTTGTTGGGAGAGAAAGGAGAGAACTAAAAGTGAAAGAATAAAGCTTGGAGCTGTAACTTCATGCTCCTTCTAATGTCTCTTTAATTTTCTTGCACTGTGCTACAAGAGAAGACTATTATACAATCCATACTGAAGGGGGTTTGCAGCAGTTTGGCAGCATAAATCCACCCAGCAAGATCTGATTCCTTGATTTGTTTGAATCTCCTTATGCTGCCTGAATGCTAAGATGAGTTTTTGTGTTGCTGTCAAATGTGGGATGGAGGGACACAACCCCTTCTGCACATTTTCTCAGGTCACACCAGTGGTTCCTAAGACTTGTGACACAAGGACACATTTCATCCAAAGCACTGGAGGTGTTTGCAGTGATCAGTAGCTTCCTAGGTATTTTCACAGCACATCTGGATAAAAGTAGAAAAAGCAGCAACTTCATTAAAAATTACCATGAAATTTCCTGGCCCTATCAACTGCTTATCAAGTTATGTAGGCTCTATTTTTTTTCTGGTTTGCATGTGCATTGGAGAAAAAGAGATTCAGATTCAGCATTTGTATATAACCTAGTGTGTCAAACCACATTACAGTGGTTTGTCATTATCATCCAGCAATTGATCCAAGATGTCCTTTAAGGATAATCAGTCCTGCCTTTGGGAGAAAGACAGAGGACTTCTCTAAGTTGCTTCCAATCCACTTTGTTATATAAAAACCTCAGATATAATGAACTGAAATTCAGTGAAAACTGAAAAATAAATTACCACTGACCACTAAGATAGGGAAGGAGTGAGGTCCTTCCATCCACTGACTCCATTCATGAACTATTTCACTGTTTGGTAATCACTAAATGAGGGGCTGTCACTTACTGCTTCACCATCTTAGTGCTGTCAGAATGGAAAAGAAATAAATCCACCATAAAAGAGATGTAAAGGAGAAATAGGATATATGTAATAATTGTTGCCATACTTATTGTTGCTAATAACATTAGAAAGACCATGTATCCTGTTTTTTTTTCTCCTGAAGAAGCTGTGGATGCTGTGCTTATCTCCCCAGCAGATACAAATCATCAGTGAAGCCACTGTTCATTCTCTTTTGTTATCCTATTCCTACTCAAAAATTGTCCATGTGGATTTCTGTGGAACTGCAGTGGGGTCAATATGCCCTGCTCATAATTGAGAAAACCTTTCTGTCCCTTTTTAAAATTGGAATAATGAAACAGAAAAGATTTTTTTGTGGTCTGTGATTTAGAAATGAGAGCCAGGCGGTTCTAAGCAAAACTGCTAAATGTCTTAAAGTCTCCGTGAGATGGGGAGATAGTATTATAATCACCTTCTTTTTGTTTAAAAAACTGACCTCCCCATCCTACACAAACAAGTACTTTCATGCTTCATTTTCCCTGCTTCCATATTGACCCAATCAAAATAGAGATCTTTAATTTCTCTGACACTGGCAGTCAAGGTAAGTATTGTCTTGGTATTCAGCAAACCCATGGAGATCTGCAGGATGGTTCAAAGCAAGATGTGAGACATTCAGGACAACTGCCATGGTACAGTTCTGTGCATGGAAATGACTTTTCCCATGTTCCACAATAGTTTTTCAAGTCAAGTATCAGCTTCTTGGAGCAGAAATAGTATTTTCCTTTGTATGGTGTCTAACATGTGAGGATTATTTACTGCTTATGACTCGCACACATTTGCAGGGCTAGACTCACATAAACCTAATTTTTATGTTGTTGTGAGTTATTTGGCTGCTTCAAGTAAATGGAGATAAAAAAATCTCTAGTTCTAATTCATTGTTATCTCCTCATTAATGAGCTGCAGCTGTGAGCATCATCTGGCTCATTTTAGAACTCTTTAATTGCTGTATTACATCATGCCTTTCAGTTTGTTTGTCAGTTTTGACTGTGATATGAAATATATGGATCTGGTTGCCACATGCTGAAATTTAACATAAGCATGTAAATGTTTACTCACTTCAGCTATGAGGGAGACTGGGATTAATTATCTTAGCAAACTTCTAGTTTGTGATTATTAAGGTACAGTCTTGCTACCTGATGTATACAGCATGATATAGAAGACAGAGTAGATGCAGGTACAGGCAGTAACTCCCTCCCTTTGGGGAAAACAAACAAAACCCCTAAACCATCATTGAATGGCATTCTGGTTTCATCCTGTAACACTCCAGAAATCACAGCCAGCTTCTTGCTTACCCCGATTTTGTGCTATCCAGATCTGAGTGGTCTGGAAATTAATGACAGTCCTTTTTTGACTGTGACAGGGAAGTAAACTAGAGAAATAAAGGAGGTGCATATGGCATTGCAAATTAACACCAACCCTGTTTGCAGAAATAGAAGAGTGCAACTCATTTAGCTGAAACCTCTGCAACATATGTGCAAGTATTCAGTAGACAGCAAAAGGCTGGAGTGGTGCCAGCAGTTCTGTGATGTTAACCAGTGTGTGTTGCAGACTGTCAGGCAGTGCTGCCCCCTTACCTTTGTCAGGGAAGCTTTGTCTCATTGGATTATACAGTAGCAGCAGCTGCCTGACTCTAATGAAGACTTTGACTGATCCTACAGCCTGGAGTGAAACCGGTTGTGCTGGCTGTGACCATTATTTAAAAACCTTTCCAGGCTGCCAGACGTTTCGTTTCAGTTCTTTGGAGCTTAAAATGAACCAAATGTGATCCATCTCCTATCAGGTACCTCACTGTCAGAAATTAACTGGCTTGCAATAATAAATTAGCCCCATTGGAGCAGCTGGTGAAGGCGAGGAACTCAGTCAATTATTCTGATTGTCGCCTTCTGCTGTTGACAGTTCTGGAGAGCTGGTACCAGTTCTACCTTGGCAAAGGCTGAAAATAACTCAGCTATTTTTGAACACAATCAGTCCATTTTTTGTTTTAAACATGATCAGTCCATTTTTGCTGGGCAGCTGGCTCATCATCTCTTTTTCTGCTTGGAGTGTTTCAGCAAATATATGCCAGCCAAGCCTTCACCTGTACAAGTGTATTAGAGTAGCTCTAATTTTGTTAGTTCTTGTAAGACTTTGTCACTACCCCGAGCCTTCCAGAGGGAGAGGAGAGGAGTCTGACATTGTGACAGTGCTGCACTGGGGAGGTTTGCTGAGTCTCTGTTGGCATTTCTCTTCCATTGTTATAAATAAAAGCTCTCTTCTGTTGTTATCAAGGGTAAAATAAATCCACAAAAGAGAAAAGTAGTTCCAGCTTTCCCGTTTTAACACCAGATTTCACCCCCAATTGTATTACTGTCAATTAAAAAGATGATTTCACGTGTCTGTTCTCACTGAGTGACCACCACTAGTTGTTAGCTGGTTTCAAGACTTCTCCTAATCCCTTTATCTAGAAATGCCCTAACAGTTACTTTTTAATAGTTTCCTGTGCATTACTGAGATTAACAGATTAAAATGAATTTTTCCATTTTAGCAATTATGTCTGTATTACATTACCAGTTGCATGCAGGTTTAGCCAGTAAAAACTGATAGCTGGGAGAGTCAAGACTGGAATATTTGAGTATTGCTGAAATGTTCCCAACAAGACTTACTATAAGTACTAGTGTTCTAGAGGTCTCAGGTTACAAGGTGTGGTACTCCTCTTTACAAGGCAGCAGCATGAAATTCTTCATTTCTCCTATTCTTCATTTATAAGTGTATTTCAAATTACCAGACTTTTACTTGGATATACTACATATGTTTTTAACAAATCTGTTATGGCTGAACTGCAATTGAACCATGGGTTAGTCGTCCATCACAGAGCTGAGCTTTACAATTTGAACAGAAATTACTCTAATAAAATGTATTCTAATTATTCATAAATATGAATATGTTACATATATATTGGTACCACAAATCCAAGCTAATTAATTCTTTTGAAGGAGTGTCTCTTTAAAAAAAGGTGACTCCATTTACAAGGTTAACTTTTTTTTTAATGTTTAAGGGGCATTTGGAATTAAGATCTTTATAGGATAAACAATGCAAACCACAAGAACAGACAGATACTGTATCAGAAAACTGTTTTCATCCCTAAAATAACTTGACAGGCACCTTTATTCCTACCATAGCCTTTGCCTTAGTTCAGTTGGAAGATGTGTAAAATAAAGGACTTGAGCACTTGAGCTTAGGGAGCAGTAGTGCCAGTCACGGTCACTGTCACAACCCAGAACTGTCACTGCTCAGGTGAGGGTGGAAACCTCGCTCCTGCCAAGGCACACGTGTTGTGAAGATCCAGGTGGCTGTCTCAGGCTGCAGGGCTGTGTTTGTAGGACAAACCCAGAGCCCCTGCCCTCTGGTAGGTATTCCCCCAGGATCAGTGTGTTGCAATGCCATTTGTGTAAAGAATTCCTTGTCATTTCCCCTGTTGACTCTTCTACTTCCGCAACTCCTGCCCTTCCCATTCCCTGGCAGCTGCTCCAGAGAGAGCACATGGGTTTTGACAGCTGATTACTCAAACCCTCAGTTGGAGATAAACATCCTTTTGAAAGGGAAGGCAACTAGGAATGAAAGAGGAGTAGAATCTGAACTTAAGGGACAAACAGAATTATGTTTTAAACTTATTATCATTAGTCTTGTATTTTATGTGTAGAAGTATCACATGTTAAAGAGTAAAAGCCATGTAAAAGCTATTGACACGACAGCAGGGCTTCATTTTTGGACCCCTTGTTTTGTTCTTAGTGGCTGGTGGGATGCTGTGAAGCTCAATTAATATGGTTGTTTTTTCTGTCACGGGGGCAGGTTCTTCAGTGCACATGGATCAGCCTTGCTGCCAAGCTCTCTATGACTTTGAGCCAGAAAATGAAGGCGAGCTTGGGTTTAAGGAAGGGGACATCATAACTTTGACCAATCAGATTGATGAGAATTGGTATGAGGGGATGTTAAATGGAGAGTCTGGCTTCTTCCCCATTAATTATGTTGAAGTGATAGTTCCCTTGCCTCAGTGATTGTGTCATTCAAGCTGTGAACATGATTTCATGACTGAAATGGATTCACAAATGTTCTGTCAGTGTGGCATTCTGTGAAAGCCTTGCTATTTGACTGACTTACTGACTTTTGTATGCGTCTTTTTAAAATGTATTTATTTTATATTCAAAAAATTTCACCTTCCCTGATTTGTCAGCCTGCAAAAAAACCCATACCCAGTTTTTTTGCTTTGTGCCTTGAAGATCACTGTATGAAGTGTTTACTGGTAGCTCACTGTTGCTCCAAAAACGCATTTTCTTGCTCTTATTGTATGTGGATTTTTTTTATCTTTGGCTGCAATGATTTTACTATTGAAAACCATTTTTAAAAATACTGTTAGTGAAGCTAACTGTAACCAGTTCCTAAGTTACTGATGTCACTGGGCTCTTCTCATCTATCACACTGTAATTTATTGTGAAAAAGTTAATACATCTTTTGCATTGTATGTTGACAAAAGGCAAAGTGGTTGTTGTCAATATTAAGATGATGTTGTACTAAGTACAAATTCTCAGCATTGAAAATTCCTATAATTTACTGACCAAACTGAATAAATATTTCTGTGGGATAAGAACAGTGGTTGCTGATTCTGTACTGATGGCTCTGCCACTTGTTTGAGTGGGAAGCCACTTTTGCTGAATATATCAGCTTTCAGTGACAAAAACAATGACACATTAAAAAAAAAAAAACATGAATAAAGAAAGTAGTCATTTTATGACATCTCTGCACTGAAATTTTAATAATCTTGCTACCTCTGTATTGATTGTTTAGCATTTATGTCTGTTAACATTTTTTTCTAGCAGAAGGAAAAGAGACAAATGCCTTGGAACTAAGTACAAACTGCTTCTTGTTCCATAGGGTTTGTATAGAACTCCAGTGTGAGAAATGGGTGAGTAGCACTGGTGCCTACTACAAACAAATGAAAAGTCAATAGACTTCTATTTTTTTATATTTAGTTGGAAAGGAAGAGAAAGAGAAGACTAGGGCGTGATGGAAAGACATGATAACTAAAAATATACACTAAAAAAGCTTTAAAATTAAGGAAAAATTCTGGCATCTTAAGTACTTTTACAAATGAAGATAGAATAACTTTGGTTTTCGGTTTACCTGCTCCTGCTTTGCTTAGTAATGGAGTAGTGACCAAACAAAGTGAGCAGCCCTGGAGGAACATGTAGTCTTTGGGCAATTGCTCTCCATAGAAGACAAATTGATTAGAAGAGAGCTGACCGTAGGCAAGCTGTCTACTGAAGATTCCTCTTAAATCAAGGTCATAGCAATGCAGCTCTAGTTGAAATAAGTGATAAATATAAGCAGTAGGGGAGAGTGTATTTCTGAAGCTTTCTTCACTCTGTGGTCCCTAAACTCACCCATTTTATTACTTCTAAGTCTTTTGAACCACTCAACCAAAGTCATTGAACAGACAGACCTTTATTATTTAATCTGCAAATATTTAAATCCAAGACTGCTTTTATATACATGAAAAATATCTTTAATAGTTAAAAAAGTTTTAAGAAATCAAGATAAATACAGCAAAGTTAGAGCAGCAGCTACTTCTATTGTTTGAGGTGGAACAAGAATTTGGATCTGCTACAGTCTCAGTATTGAACCAGCATCTGTGCTTGATGTCTCAAAAATTAGGAGTTTTAAATAAGGTAAGAGTTTAAGCTAGCATAAGGAAAGCCTCACCTTAACACCTGCATCCTAACACAAAGCTGGTATTGAATTTGGAACTGAACACTTTGGCAAGCTTAAAGACAATCAAAACACTATTCCAGCATTGAGAGAAAGCTGCAGGCTTAGCTACTCCCCTCCCCTGCTGCTCTTAGGTGGAAGTTTGCTTCATGTGGCTCAAAGCCCTTCCTTTCCCCCAGGGGCTGCAGGGGAGCAGTTTGGTGGGGAGACACTGACTGCAGTGCCCCCAAGGCTGACTGCTCCCCTCTGAGGGGTACAGGGCAGGCTTTCTATGGAGCACAGAGCTACCAGAGGGACAGCAAATTGCACACTGGCCCATAAACAGGATTCCCCCAACTGTCCTGTTAGACTTACACACAGCTGCAGCCTGCATGGAGATTTAGCACATAAGGGCTCCAAGAGCAGCTATTTTGATGCATTTTTCACTACAGTTGGTGCTTTCTAGTTTTGATTTTCGATTTAGCATACTTTTCTTTCTAGCCCCTTAGAAAGCTGTCTTTGGGACCATTCACAGTGCCAGCAGCACTAGTCACAGTATCTGCTCTGTCAGAACAAGATGCTTTTTTTCACATTTACAGGATACAATTGTCCAAGTTAAGGCTGGCACAGCTCTGCTGTGATACACTGTATCTAGGAATATACAATACTGAAACTGGGGGATTTTCAGGTGCTACAATATAGAAACAGTACATTTAATAAGACAGGAATAGTTTTTGCAACTTGCTTTTCATTTTAAAGTGTTTCACTCTAGCAAGTGATCTAGACCAGTTTAATGTATTTCTGCATCAGGATCTGAGCAGGAAACATTTCAGACGCTCATCACTCTTCCAGATAGTGTTTTACTTCAGACTTGCTCAAGGTGCAAGGTTGTGATTGGTCCCATGTTTCCCACTCAGATTTAAAAGAAATTACTTTTGGAGGAACACCATAACAGAAGACTGAAAAAGCTGAGGCAGCCTCATGTTCATTGTCAAGTACTTAACATCCTTCTAGGGCACATGTTTAGAAGCTTTGTAAACTGTGCACCCTCCTCTGTTACAGCAGCTCATGGAAACCAGATCCTTGTATAAAAGTAAAAATAAAAGTAACTTCACATGGAGCTTGTATTCTACTGCTCTTTGTACCAGTGAATCCAAGGCCACAGTCCAGTATCAGAAGGCAGGAAATTCCATCATGTCATGGACAGAGCTTCTTACAAAGACATCAGATGGGATATGTGAATTCCAAGTTCCAGATATTATAGAAGATATCAAAACACAACAATCTATGTCACCTGGGACTGAGAGGTGTTTTCAGATGATTGTCCACATTACATGACAGAACAGCTGGGATCTTCATTTTCCTTCAGAGAGAAAACATGAAAATGTTTGGCTAATTAGCATGTGTACAAACTGAGTATTTCTTGCTGGTTACCTACTTGTTCCTCATGTAAGCAGGTAGGGTTTTTAGCACTTTGTAGATTTAGTTACTTATTAATAAAGCAGAGCCAATTTTTGAGAGAGGCAGTACAACATGAACTGTATTACACAAGTCTTAAAGAATTTGAATCCATGCAATACATGAGCCTGCGCTTCTTTAATGAAAAGCCATCAAACTACTCATCACTGCCTCAGTTCCCAAGCATCAGAACTTAAGTGGCATGCAGATACGTGCTGCCCTTGTTAGGACAGTTAAAGCAGAAACAAAAAAGCATGGAAACCCTGCCTGCCTTTAAAACACAGCATGCATTCTTCTCATTATTTTACTGCATGCAACAGGTTAACTTTTGTTTACTAAGCAGCCATTTCAGTACTACCAATGCAGCAGAAGCATAGAGGTACGAATGTCAAAAGTTTGATAGGATTTCAGCAAACAGGAATGACATTAAAATTTGATTGGAAATATTAGAATTGATTCTTACCATAAATGGCACACAACTGTACTGTAAAGTTGCTGATAAAACAGATTAGAAGTGTAAGGAAAAAAGTTACTTTTGCTTTCCATCGTTGATTACCAAACAAACCATACCAGTGAACTAAAAAAAAATGTCTTTTAAAATAAAAGGAAGTCACCATTGAGGAGAGGCCCTACTCTGAATATGAAAAGAAACTTGTATCACTAAGAGCCCAAAGGGCAGAACAGCATTACAGACCTTCTCAATAGCCTATTTAACAGGGTCTCACTGTCCTTCAGTGAGAGACTGAAAAATATTACAAGAATGTGCATGCAAGTCAGGAGACTGATAAACATCCTTTAAGCCACTGTAGTAAGATATTTACCCAGATTTTCTGTTTGAAAGGCAAAAAAAAAAAAAAAAAAAAAAAAGAAGCAGGAGGCAATAACTGCCTGTTTAGGCACATTTTATTCAAAAAAGACAGTACTAAGGTACTTTAAAGTTAGTTTTCAGACAGATACATTATGAAAATATCTAGGAAAGGGTGGTGGGACCTTTTAACACCTAATGCAGTAAGATGCAACTGCTCTTTGTAACTCTGTAGGATCAGTTTTAGGAAGAGCTGTGGTAACTGAACATGTGTTAGCAGGAAGGAGAGCGTTTTTAGTTAGGCATCCCCTTGCTCTCAGGAATTGGAGTTTGTACCAGCAAAGGGGACAGTGCTATTTCAGATCAAGACACAAACCAACTTGACTCAAGTACAGTCTATAATTCTTTGGTTATTACCAACTTAAAGCCCTCATATTAGTTGGTTTAGACCATTTCAGCAATTAATGACAGCTGACTACTAGTATATCAAAGTACAGAAGGAACATTCAATATGCATCAGTTCAGACTTGTATTATGGTCAGTCAAAAACCATTTGAAGGGGTTGCAGAGTCTTGCACAGGATATTACAACATGCAAGTTTGTAGCCAAAAGTTTGTAAGTATATTGACCTTAAATTAACACTGAAGTAATCTTAAAAGCAAGCCAGGGAAACTGGAGTGTCAAAAAAGTCACTTCATCCCACAGGAATAGTGTTTGCATTTTGTTATTGGGATAACAGCTTTTAAGTTAACTCATTGTCAGACGTTTAGATGAAAAGGACATTAAAGGTTGTACTTTTCAGTGTGTCAGTAATAAGATCAAATCATTAATGCTACTGTTTGATCATACTCAAAATAAACAAAACTTCAGTTGCATTTCTGATGCAAAGCCATGCAAGCTACATCCTACGTG
This sequence comes from Entomyzon cyanotis, assembly GCA_024500445.1. Classification (NCBI taxonomy): domain Eukaryota; kingdom Metazoa; phylum Chordata; class Aves; order Passeriformes; family Meliphagidae; genus Entomyzon; species Entomyzon cyanotis. The sequence continues at coordinate 11,211,111 of JAKEPQ010001010.1, forward strand.
GGACAAGAGACTGCAGCACTACTGATGAAGCAAGTTTTCTATGAGGTGACAAGCATGATTCTCACCATCTCACCTGCTTAAGGATGCTCAGAGGAACCACTATCATGAAACCAAACAACATTTCTTTTTTCTTCTTCTTTTGGTCTGACATCAAGAAAAACATTAAGAGTTGCGGGATATGAATAGTACTTGAAGTAGTATTTTCATTTAGCAAGGAAAAGAAATGGCCATTGAATGACTCTGCTGATAGCGTATATTTGAACTTCAGGCAGCTTACCTGAGATGCAAACTCTGCTTCACTTCCAGTTATTTCTTCATAATCATCATCTTGCTCACTTTCTTCTCCTCTGGGTACAAGCATTATCTTCCTCTCTGCGAGTTCCTAGAATACAATTGAATTGCCACCAAGACTCCTCAGGAATTAAGCACAAATAAGTTTGCATTAGGACAGCAGAAGCTTTTTATTGTTTCACTTACCTCACCATCATCTGTGATAAGTGTAACACCAATATTATCCCCACTTCCCCAAGACTTCTGAGACTTCCATACCAGATCACTAGGACCTGGGCTTACACCAGCAGCTGCACCCCAGATCTGCAAGAGATTTAGAGTGAGCTTCTGAAGAATCTTTTCTGTAGCGAGATTAGGATTAAATCCAACATATATAGTTATAAATTATTTTAACACCAAAGATGTCCAGTAGCAGAAACTGAACTATTGTAATCCTTGCAAAGTTAGTTCATTTCAGGACTATCAGGAGTGGTAGTTAAGTTTTTAATAGCTGAAGACTAAAACAGTGCAGAAAAAGCTGTCAACAGCTTCTACCCCATATAGAGGTAGCCCTGCTTGCCCATGCAGAACCCTGGAGTCACAGAGCCAAGCCACAGTCACAGACATGCTCAGGGTAGCAACCTGTGTGTACAAGAGGCTCTCACTTGGGGTCACTCAGATCTATTGAACAAGCTCCTCCACAGTTTGGAGTAGCAAATGTAGAGTTCAGCTCTCTGATCACTATCTACAGGTATTTAGAGTACGATTTTAGAGCTAATATTTAGCTTAGTACTAACGGAGCTGGAGCAGGCTAAAGATTTTAGCAGGAGTTTGAGTCTCTGCACAATTTTTATCAAGTCACAGGCGTATGGGAAACCCTAAGAAAAAACTAGAATACAATGATTCTGATTCCAGTTAGAGCCATCTCCAGTCTGGGATGATTCAAGTTCAGTACAAGCTTTAAAGGAAATTTTATTAGGATTTCAAATCAAGTTGTTGCACAGATTTTTCCCATATCCATCTCCACATAAACTAAGAACCTTAGTTCTTTAGACACTTGCAGTATCTGTCTAGTTTTCCATATTAAAGGAATCTCTACTGATACCTAACATAAGAACAGAGTTATGAGGAAGTTTTATAAACCCAATACCTACAGTAACTACTTGGCCTGCCTGAAGAGTGAACCGTGAAGGAAACTTGTAAGTAACATCTGCCACAGCTCCAATACGTCGTCTCAACACCCAGCCATGTAGAGGTTGATCCTGTGGGACAAGAAATTTCTCTCAGCATTACAAATTAATTAGATATTAGCTCTATTCAACCTTGCAGCTGTTTTAAGTATTTTTGACTAATAAGATGCTGTCTTTATCCAATTGACTAAAGAACCCTATTTAGTTCACCAAGGATAAATACTACTTCTGATAGTGCTAGCCTGAATCTGATGACAAACAGCTGAAGGTTTTAGATTCCAGCATAACAGAAACCCCTGCACTTCCATCCAAAAGCACCTCTCCCCAAAAGCACCTCCCAGACAGCCCTGGGAACAGAACACCTGCAGTACCAAAAGGTCAGGCTCTAGTCTGTCACTAGGCTAAAGCAATCCCCAAGCAGTCATACTTCGCAATGCAGACTTGAAAATGAAAGTACCTCATCAGAGTGGTTTTTAAGCCTGACAAATCTCCCATCTGCATCAATCTCTTCAATAGATATGTTTCCAGTAGCTGAAACATGCTGAATAGTCTTAAATGCAGCACTATGTTCCCTCTTTTTGGCTTCTTTGAGTTTCCTTTTCTTCCCATGCAGGAACCGTCGCCCCTGACTTGTTGCTTGAGTTGCTGTGCTGTGGGAAGATGTACTGGGTGACAGTGTTAGCCTAGAAGAGAGGCAGATAACATTCACCTGAATACCTGATGTGCTTTGTTTCTTCTCATTCCTACCTTCCCACTATATCCAAGCCTAACAGCTTCCTATATGCAAGCTTTCCATGGGGTCTTGAAAGAAAAATTTTATTTTTATTGGCAAGAGTAGCTAAGTGTTAAGTTTGGAAGACAGCCCCAGCCTGAGTTCAGAGCAAGCTTATATTGATAAGAGAAGATTCACAACTGCACTATTCCTTTAGTATATTCCTTTGAAGTCTTGACAGACACAATCCTCACTGAAAGTCATTTTAAGATGTTGACCCTTCTTAGCATGTATGCAAAGTTCATGTTCTCACCAGGCATACAAGATACCATGTCTGCATAGACAGGAGTTGATCCAAGTTCCCAGTTTCATTCATGGAACTTGAGTGCTCTTCAATATACCTCCAAGATGTAGCACAAAACTTAGAAAGTTGAGGAATGTTTAATGGACCTTTGAATTTCATCAGCTGGCTTTATGAAGTTACTTCATCTTACTATACCATGTGGTAGATGTGGGATATAAATACCATTTACAGAAGATGATGCTTCAGTAACTGAATTACTGCACTAGGGATGTGCTTAATGTTTGTGTCTCATCTCCTTCATGTTCTGCAGGATAAACAGTTAGTGTAGAGTTCTTGGATGAAGCAGATTCTCATTAATGAAGATCTTGTTATTGCCTACCTCTGTTCCTCTCCTTCCAGCATCTTTCTGTATGCATTTATTTCCAAATCTAGAGCCAGTTTCACATCTAAGAGATGCTCATACTCTTCCAGCTGTTCTTGTGCCTTCCTCTGAGCTTGTGCCATTTCTTCCTCCTTTTCAGCCATACGCCTTCGATGGAGATCACGATCATAATCCAGCAAGTTCTGTAGCTCCTTTATTCTGCTCTCCAGAGCAACATTCTAAAATTAAGGGGATGATGGGGGGGAAAAAAGATAAATCAGTCCAACCATAAGTGAAGAGGCCAATATTTTGAATTGAGGGTAAATAAAATAATTAAAATAATTATAGGGTTATAAAGACACACCTGGCTTTGATATTGATTAACTTGTGATAGCAGAGTATCAACTCTCTTCTGTGTCTCCATCAGCTCCTGCCGAGCAGCGTTGGCAAACTCACTATTTCTTGCTGCAGTTAGCTGGGCATTCTCCATCTGTGGATAAGTTGCATATTACCATGTATTTTAAATAAAGAAGGAAAACCAAGTAATTGTCACCTGTTACACCTGGAAATAGTTATGTTTTACTGAAACATGCAGATACCAATAAAGTCCAGGTCAGAATGTTATGTATTGCTGTCCAGGAAGATTTACACAAGTTTGACATTTATATCAGAAAAAGTCAGCAATAATCAGATAGTGAAAATTGCTGGATTAGGAAATTTCAGTTAGTGATGCATGAGGACTTTGTATAGATACAAAGTAAATTGATTCTCCAGAAGACCAATGGAGAATATGTTTAGAAGCTGCCTGTCAAAGCATAGGGCTGCAGGGTATTGGGTGTACAAATAAATTTATTAGCACTCTTCTCCAAAAGGTATATTATTAAAGAGTTCCTGCATCATTATAAGCAGCATTGAATTGCTCTACAAATAGCTCCATCTTGAGATGTCCCAAAAAGGACAAAATGCTCCCACAAGAGGCACTTAGAGAATTTCCAGTGGAAACATAAACACAAGCATCCAAAGGAATTCCCTGAGATGGCATACAAGTTGGTGTGTAGAAAAAGTTAGGTTTTATTCAAGACTGAAATTGCTTAATACAAATGTAACACACCTTGGTCCTGAATCTGTCAGATGTCTGAAATATGATCAACTTTTCCTAATCACTCTCCGTATTTATGCTTGAACCAGTTTTGTTTGGGATCAAATGTTTGCAGAAATCCTACTGTCAAATTTGACACTGCTTTGGAATTCCCTAACAACTTATGCCAAGAAGCTCTGCAGTGAATGCAAGGGCTCCATCAGTCAGCTGCCTATGCCCATGTGACCTTACATTGGGTCAAGGTGCAGAGAACTTCAGCTTTCTTTTACTGTCATCTATTACAAACTCACCTTTGCACTGAATGTTCGCTCCATCTCCTCTTTGTATCCTTGAATTTGTTCTTCATGTTGTTTTCTGAGCCCCTGCAGAGCATCCGAGAGCTTAGTCTCAAATTCTCTTTGACGGCCAGATTCTACTTCTGCTATCCTGCCCTCATGGATTCTTTTTGTCTCCTTGAGCTCCTAGGAAAAGAAGAAATTTGTTAGAGAATAAACAAGCCAATGCAATTTGCAACTGGATATAGTGTACCAGCTTCACAAGTCCTTCACTACTGAAGCAGATTTATCATTGAGAACACAATAATTCATGTTTATGCCTATCTTATTCATCCATTAAATCTGGCACATCCACCTGGCTGCATCACTATTGTTTTTCCACCTCACATTGCTTAAACTAATAAATGTAGTAAATATTTAATTAGTAAGACTAATTATTTGAACTAGATAGATTCTGGTTGGTTGGTTGGTTGTTTTGTTTTTTTTTTTACCTTAGAACACATACATATACACTTCAGTTTCTTTCAGCACTGTTACTTCACCTAGTCTTGTTTTATTCAAAAAGCAATAGCAGTTGGTTAGAGAAATTAGAATTCTCTACCACTTGAACCACACACTTTGTGATTCCTACCAGTGAGAGGGAAGCTGGTTTACAGTCATATGTAAACTATTCATTTAGTTGTATGTACTGACTTCTCTCACAAAGGTTACCAGACACCTGTGAGAAGTGTTAAGGAAGTTGGGAACAAGTTGCTTAAAGGAGATTTAACTTCTTCAGTTACTTTAGGCTTCAAGTAAACATCTGGAATCATTTAACAGTAACTAATATATGCACTTTCACTTACACAAAGTGACATATTGGGATTTCAGTTATCTTTAGAAGAGCAGCCTAAGAAAATTCTCATATTCCAGATACCTATTTGTACTATCCTAATTAACATCAGGTTGTGTACTTTCTTGAGCCTTCCTAGTTAGGTGGATTTTATTAGCTGATGGGCTGCCATAGGTTGCTAGTTACCTTTTTAGAGATAAAAGCAATGTTAAGATGGGCTTTAAGTGCATCCAGGGATCATGGACACCTAAAAAGATTCCTTTTTAATAAGCTAAAACATACATCTTCATGAAGGCGCTTCTGGAACGTCATTTCTTCCTGCAAAGTTTTCATATGATTTTCTAGGTCCACCCTCCTCAACATTTCACTGTGGAGATGCTTTTTAGTATCCTCCAATGACATATTCAGCTAGAAAAGACAGACAAGAGGGTCATCAAAATTAAGAGGTATTTTTTCAAATTAAGGCAGCCAATTTGTTACAGCACATTCAACATCATTCCCACAGCAATCAAAACACACTGGTTGCGTGAAGTGGATTACTCTGTAAATTCTTATTTCAGTGGGAATATCAGCAACAGGTAGAATCCCATTCAATTGTTATGTAGACCAGATTTCCCACAAGGCAAATACAGAACAGCCCTTAATACCACCAGCTAAATTTGACTCCTCAAAGTAGACTTCTGATGAATCAATTGTACAATCCATATATATTCCTCCCCTTTAAAACTGTAATTACTCCAAACTTCTTCCTAGATTCTACTATAATTTTTTGACACTTAATGAATAAAATCCTCTATATATAACCTATGTTGACAAACTATTATACACTTCCAATATTATGTACTTCCCTGAGGCATTAGAGAATGCTACAGGGACTACAGCAGTGCATTTCATCTTGCTTTGATTTTAGAACAAGAAACATTACATCCTATGATCATAGAATTAAAGGTACCTACGACAGGTGCAAGTTTTAAGGAACCCACCACCAGTAACATTTGCTTTCAACAAGACTGTGGAAATCCTTCTCTCTACCTATCACTGCCATAGTGAACAGGCTTTCTCTGCTTTTAAATATCAATAACTAATTGAGGAAAAACAAGCAAAAACTGCAGGAGCAAAAGCAAAGTTTAGATTCCAATAGCAAGCCTTACACTGAGTACTTGATCCTTCAATTCCCGGAGCTCCTTCTCCAAAGTCCGGTTCTCGTTCAGGGCTGTTGCTAAGTCAGCTTCCTTTGCATTTAGCTGGGCATCGAGGTCTCTCACACGAGCCTGGGCCAGGTTTAAGTCACTTTCTTTTTTTGAATTCCTGCAAGGGAGAGTTTTACACTGTTAAGGGCGGCTGGTGATGGAGGGCTTGTTTTCAACGTGTGTGCCTTTAAAGGGCTCTGTGCTTAAACACAGGACAGGTTAGTCAGGCACAAGACAAACCAGACAGGGCCCTCCGACATGCATCATTTGTTACACCACAGAGATTCCTGACCCATTTTCCAGCTCTTTCTGTGCAAAGCCCATGCGGAAGCCAGCTATTTTCCACGGCATTCCCGCCCGGAGCGGGACAAGCCTGCAGGGCCACCCCGCAGCAAGGCGGCCCGGCCCAGCCCAGCCCCGCGGGAGGCGCCTCAGGCACCCAGGGGCTCCGAGCGCCGGCTGTGAGGGGAGAGCAGGCCGGGCCGGTGGCACCGCTCCCTCACGAGGCGGAGCCGTGCCGCTCCTGCTGCCCTGCCGCTCCTGCCGCAGCCCCCGCGCTGTCCTGCCCGCAGCACACAGGCAGCTTTGTCCCCCGCAGGCCACCGGCCAGCCCGGCCAGCCGCCCCGCAGGGGCTCTGCCCGCCGCAGCCCCTCAGCCACCGCCACCAGCGACTCCCTCCTTCCCTCCCTCACACCGCGGTGGAGCTACACGGTGAGGGCAGCTTTGCTTTCGGAGACATCTCCAGACCAACACCCAGGGACTGCAGCCGCAGGTCTCACCTGCATGGCCAGCACACTGTAGCTGCCATTGGCACCACAGGGAAGTGCCAGAAAGGCCCACAGGGAGTCAGGGGCCTGATGTCACCTCAGTGAGGATTCTCCAGACTGCTCCAACTTTTAAAATCCTTCCCGTTGCCTGCCCACTACCCAGAGTCCCTGCTCAAAACTCGGATTCGAGATGACAAAGAATAAAGGAAGTCCTCCATTTATTTTGGCAACATCTGTTCTGCCGAGTGGCAAAGTTGCATTAATTCATACAATGAGTTTTCCAGTGGATAACTGAGACCAGTTGGCAAGAGCCCAAAGTAATTCTGCAGGATTGATCAGTTCTAGAAAGCTTGGACTGCAAGGAAAGATTGGAAAAAACTAAGGGTTGTTTAGTCTAGAGAAGAGAAAATGACAAGAGACAGAATAGTTTTTAAATACATGAAGGACTGCTGCATAGAGGTAAGGGAATCTGTTTTCCATGTCTGTTGTGGAAAAGACAGGAAGCTCCAGGCTTCAATTGCAGGGAGGAATACGTGGGTTAGATGTTAGCGAGAGGAAACTAACAGTTCACCACTGAAGCACAGTGCAGGAGGGGTGGTATTCTGGAATCTCCATCATCTGGAATTTCAAATAAGGATTACACAAAATCTGCTGGAAGGGATGCAGGTATGGCAGGTTGCAGCACAGGCCTGGGGCATGTGGCTACATCAGGTGCTTGCTCAAGGCCTTTTCTAGCCCTGCTCTTCAGAGATGTGATTGTGTTGGGCTAGCAGATGTTATTTACTTTTTACTCAGACTCTAGGAGAAAAGGAGCTCTACTAACAGTGGAAAACAAGATAACATGCTGTAGTTTTAGTATTCACAGGTTTCTTTTCTAGATATTAATTATTCACCTTTCTTTTGGGGTCTCTGCTGCCACTACCACTTACTGTATTAGATATGATATTAAGTATGTCAATAATACTACTTAATACTGACTTTTTCACCCTACAATAATAAAAAGTTCCTTCTGCAATCAAAGTATGCAAAACTGAAATTCCCTTAGTATCTGTTTTAACAGCCCACTTTCCAATGTAAGCATCTAACAGCCAGGCTCAGGTTTCCTGGATTCTTTCCTGAAAAATATTATTTTCAAAGAGCCCTGGAGTGAGACATTGCATCTTTAAGAAGAACGATTTAACAAGTCTGACTTTGACAAGAGCATTTACTACCCTTTTAATCCAAGTTTGGGGTTCAGAACACCACTTTACACCCCTGTGCAGCAAGAAGTGACAGTTACAGTACTCTGCAACATTCCATATACCAACCATGACAGAGCTAAGTGTGGCCTATGGACTATCAATTACAAGCAAAAACTTTGAGGCACTGCCAATCACATTCCTTGTAAATAAGGACGTCAGATATGCTTGAGCTGGAGAATTTAAATAATTTTACCAAAAGATTTAAGGTATGTTTGAAACAGACTCCAGTTTGTCAAGACCAGAGGATGTCTGCAGCACATACAGAATTCATTCTTACAACCTCAGCTGCTACACTGTGTATGGCAGGTTCAGCAGCAAAATGCACATCCACACTCTCTGGTGCAGAAAGTCTTGTCTTTCTCTGCTGTGGTACTGCAGTTGCTTTGACCTTCCTCAGGCTCTGAATTCAACCAATATGCTTATCTACAGCTCCTCCTCCCCAAACATCTTTGGCCTACTTCCAGTCACCATTGTTTAAGCAGCCAGAAAAAAACCAAATGCAGTCAGTTTACTGTTGTCAAAAACTTTGAGTCTCTTAATCAGTGATTAATAACAGCCAATAGTTAATGCTGTTGGGAAATTATCTGGTGGCATTTCATTCTATAAGAGTTAAACAGCCACCAGGTTATTTAAAGGGTGTATATATAAGGACACCATACCCTCAAAGTTTGTTCCAAGTCATCTGAGACATTTGCAGTTAGTCAGCCCAGATACAACACACATTAATATTAGGACTTCAGTCTTGTCCTTTCAGAAACCAATATGTAGCAGGTATCATTTCCCATGGGCTGTCCATTTAACCACTTCTACGACCTAGTCACTGTAAAGGAAAAAAAGACAAACCAACAGTCTAGAGAATTGCATACCTGCCAAGTCTAAAACTTTATAAACAAAGCCAGAGTTATACAAACACAATGAGCAGCAGAAAACTCTTAGAACAGGCATTACCCCTCTCCTCACTGTCCACTTAAGTGGCTGGTTAGATTTATGAAACAGATCTGTGAGCCAAAACCCAGCATGACTGAGAGAAGCCCAACAACGATGCAGCTGAAAACAGAAGCTTACAGTAAACACATGTTTTATTCCCAACTAGAACAGCTACTTGAGTCCTACTGAGCCTATGAAGAAGCAGGACTTCCTCCATACAGGCATTAAAAGAAAAAGCTAGTGCTTATATTAACCTCTGATACAGGTTTATAACAAGATGATGTAGGGGGCCTGTGGACATCCAAATGGTTACAAGTCTATAATTGATTTAGGTGTACAATGGGGCATTACAGTAACTAGCAGGTAGGCCGTCCATTTTTATAAAGGAAGTTTGTTGGGGTTGGACACCTGTTCACAGAGCTCCTCCTTCTCCTTCAAGAAGATGGGATAGCACTTACATTGCTTTTGTTCCAGGCTTGGCAAGCCTAGACAAAATTATTATTCCAGGCTCAAGGATACACAGCTTACAAGAAAGTCAAGCTGAGTCTCAGTCTTAAAAGCCACTAGGAAAACTTCTGAGCAGCACCAACCTGGACCAGGTAAGCCATACTGCTCCCAGAGTTGTCTTCTCTCTGTATTCCACTCTGGGCAATGTCTGAGATGAACAGCCAAAAAAAGATGCACACTGACTCCATACAAACACTCCTTGCACTGCACCATAACTTTCTAGATGCTTTCCAGCATCTTGAGTGTTTGTAAACACAGGTGTGGCGCCAAACCCATAAAGCTATGCATTCATAGCCCAGAAGGGTACCCAGCACCCCACATTCTGCAGGAGCCCCATGCCCATCTCAGGCAGGTGCTGAAGTGACCCCATAGCATTGGAGGTACTCAGCAGTGTCCCCACAGCAGACCTCCAGAACTGGCATCCGGATGTCTCCTAACCCAAGACACTCCGAGCCCAGAGTGCAACACCTTCGCGGTTCTCACGCCCGCACGACCCAGACACGCAACATCAGTGCGCACTCCTCCCACAGCCCACGGGTTCTTGCCAGAAGCATCCCCTCAGCCCGCAGGAGCCCGAAGAGGCGGCTCCCCGGGGTGTCCCCGGGCAGGGAGGCCTGCTCGGGGCCGGAGCACCGACCTGATGTGCAGTTGCCGGTGCTCCTCGCCGATCTTGCCCAGCTCCACCTGCAGCGTGGCCTTCTCGATGGCGATGTCGTCCAGCGACCGGCGGGCGTCGGCCAGCTCCTCCTCGTAGCGGAGCCGCAGGCAGCCCAGCTCCCGGTCGCTGCCCGCCTCCTGCTCGGTCAGCCGCTGCTGCAGCGCCGACTTGTCGGCCTCCAGCGCCTGCACCCGCTCGATGTAGGCGGCCAGGCGGTCATTGAGCTGCCGCAGCTCCTCCTTCTCCTGGAGCCGGCTGAGCCGCGTCGGGCTCAGCGGGGACTCGGCGGCGCGGCTGACGGAGCGGCTCCCGCCGGCCGGCGTGGGGGGCACCGCTGTGGCCATGGCAGCCTCCGCTCCGGGCCCCGCCGCCGCCGGGACCGCCCCGCGCAGGACACCGAGCACCCGCCGCCGCCCCGGTATAAATAGCTGCCAGCTGCCGCCGGCCCGCGCCGAGGGTGGGCAGCTTAAAGGGCTCGGGCTGCGCCCCGCAGCCGCCCCGGCCCGGCCGAGCCCTGTAGACAACACCTTTTCATTTATTTAATTTTTTTTTTTGTTTTCTTCTTTATCTTTCACATGTGCCTTGCTGCATCTCATCAGTCCAATGGTGCTGCCCGGAGAGGGCGGAGAAGGAGAAACCTACGCAGCCCTGCGTTCTCACAGACCGGTGGAAGGGGTCGGGGCGAAAACAAAATCCCAGCCCTAGGAAGATGCATGACAGCTGCGGTGATGCTCATACTCCAGCATGCTGCTGCGTCAGTGCTCTGCCTGTTGTGTCTGGGGTATTTTTTTGCAGCTGCTTGTTCAGCTGATGAAAATAACCCTTTTGGTTCTGCTCTTTGTGGGCGTTTTTAGGTTTCCTGTCAGCCATCCCACTTATACAGTGTTCTGGTTAAAAGCTGATGTTGTGTGAGCAAAAGGAAGAACGGAGGTGGAAAGAGAGCCTGCATGAAGGCAAACGTGTAAAACAGCCTGTAAAGCCTCATGCTAATTACATTTTATAAAAACCGGTGTTTAGTGAGAAGGTTGCTTCAGCACTTCTTTAGTAGTGATGCGAATGGTGATAATTGTCAGTTTTCTCCAGTAACTAATTAATTTACCCTTTTTAACTTATATTTTGAGAGCAGATTCTGTAGGGAACTAATTCAGTATGAGCATAAAGATCTCTGAACATTAGTGGAACTCTTAATTATGGTGTTGGTTGTAACAGTTACAAGAGTGTCAATTAAGATCTTAGCTTAAGTTATTTCCTACATAGAAAAATAATCGTGGCATCCTCTTAGAGTTCTTCAAATGTAAAGATAGATTTTATGAATATTGTAGGCATAAATTCAAGCTTCTCTTTATAGGTTAACAGGCATGTAACACAGGAGAACAACAACATAGCTAGCCCTAAGGGTAGAGCTGGGGAGTTTAGAATTAAGTTATGTATACCTCTGGATACAAAGTTAGAGAGTAGATAAGGATATAGAAGAAGGTATGAATCCTCAAATTTTTTTTCTGAGCATCTTTATGCTGTTGTATAAAACGCCAAAAAGTAGTTTCAAGATTCTAAAGCTAAGTGCAGCATGGGAGTGACACAGGGCCAGACTGAGCTCCTCTGGTTCTTGTCCGAGTAACACCACCAGGAAATTATTTCCTGCAGAGCGGTTCCAGTGTTTTATTTTGATATAATGAGTACTTGTTTGTCCTTCACTGCCAATAGAAAGTTCAATTCAAGAAAAATAAAAAGTATGGTTTAAATCTGAACATGTACCTCTAAGACCAAGATGTGTACATCTGAGGGTTTATTTCAGCTTTGAAACCTCAGTCCTCTACAAAGAACACTATGATCGTATGTCATTGCCATGCTTGATCATTGCATGTTACTGGCCAGCTGTTCAAATACATTGTATGGTTTTGGAACAGATGCAGAACAAAGCAAGAAATCTGCTATTCTAAGAATATTTTCCTTGCCTGCCAAGGCTTTGTAATAGTGCAAACAAAAACAGCTGAAAGAAATAGTTCAAAAAATAGTCCGAGCTAGTTTTATCTTTTGTGTTCTTTACCTACTCTCCCTGTGTGAGAACAGAAGGAGGCAACTTAAAAAGAGCATAATGGAAGTCTGTTGCTGATTCTTTTCTTCATGACATTTTTTCTGACTTCTTTGATAGTCTGTATTGCTTAGACTGCAAATATATCTGAGGAATTCCTTCAGAGATAAGCCTGTGCCATCCTTTCCTACTGTTTCCAGTTTAAAGATATTAGAAATATTCCAGGATTAAGAGATATGGAGAGTATCAGGAAAAAATGGGGGAAAAGGTACATATCCCAGACTAAATCACGGTAAAAACTGTTCTACAAATAGTCTTTTTACAGTAAAATATAGCTATGGGGCCTTCAGACAGTATTAGCAGATATCACAAAGTTGGAATAAGAAAAAATTGTGGATTTTTTCAATTATCTTAATAAGTCCTTGATCTTGAGTTGGTGAAATCAGGTGAAAAAAAGAATACAGAAATGCAGTAATACAATAAAAAGCAAGCAGGAAAAAAAAAAATCAAGCAAACTTTTTGTTATCCTTTTCCATAGATATCTTCTAACTGATTCCAGTCAAGTGTAAGCAATGTGTCCCTGTTGATCCCAGGGCACTCCCAGCCTCGATGACCTTGACCAGCCTCAGCTGAGGCTTCTGCCCACACTGCTGCCCAGGGCTGCTGGATCTCCATTTAAGCTCTGGCCTGGGTCAACCCCCCTTTAAGCTCCCTTGTGGTTTTGCTGAGCTGTGGGCTCTGGTGACCCATGGACTGTTTTTCTGGCTTGGCTTTGGACCTGCCTGGTTGCTGTAACTTTGTCTGGGCTCTCTGCATCACTGGCTGTCCTCTCTAGCCTCCTGTGTATTTTACCTAGGAGAAACGAGACAGGGCCACAGCTTGTGTGGCTCTTGCCCTGCAGCCTGGCCACCTGACTGGGCTCTCTGTCCATTGGGAAGCAGCTGGACATCACCACTCCTTGGATAACAGTTTGTTAGAGCAGTGACTGCTAAATATTTTGATACGGTGAAGTTTCTTGGTAATAATATTTCTTTTTAGGCTTTTTTTGTGGCCCATTACAAAATGCTTGAATTCATATTTGCTTGAAATGCTTTTCAAGGGTTAAATGCAGTTGAGGTTCTACATAGTGAGTTGTCAGGCTTGACTATTGTGACAGTATTGTACTGACAAATATAGGCATAGATACAGAATCAGCATTAACAACAGAAATTTTTGTAGCATTTTACTGTTTTTCTCTGGCTGTTATTCTGCTCTGTAAGTCATGAGGGTTTCATCCTAGATACCCATTAGAAACAAATCAAGGCATCACTGGACAGCCTTTATAACGCTTTAAGGAGCCACTGCATATAGCAGTAATACTGTTTCAAATGATATTATTCTGAAGCATTGGAATGTATCAATAAATACTAATCTAAGCAGTCTGTTTACAGACAGCTGTTAGTGACTCACACATGACCAGAGCTAATGAAGACAAATTGAGTTCTGTTGGCCTGATAATGGTTTCCACAGCACTAGAGCAGGTATGGGGGCTCCATGAGAGAATTAGAGATCACCCACCAGAAAGGTTAAAGGGCACTTTCTGTTTCTGTGTTGTTGGTGGTAGAACACAGGGATGGGAAAAGCCTTTACAGAACACATCACTGCACAAGTGATCCTCCTCTGCAGGACTCCAGCCTGTGCCTCTACCTGCCTGGTTAAATTAAGCAGTACAAGTCAGTTGATTTACAGTGGCTTTTGCCTGCTTTGGAGCAACAGCCTTCTATAAGTTGATAGTACGGGAAAAATGAATTTATTTGTCACCTTACCAGATGCAAAAGTAAACAATAGATTTTGTTTGGTGGAATATGAAATGTTGAAAATACACCTGATAATAGCATTTTATAGGTGACACTGGGCAAGTTTCTTGCTTAGGCTGTCCTGGTTTCTGGCTGCCAGTGACCACATTCTGCTCCTGGCTACAAACACAGCTGCTGTTGCTATAGATAGTCTATTAGAACTGCTGTGCCCAGCCCCTGGCTCACTGTGTGAAGGTGCACACTGACGTGCACATTCATCTTCTCTTTTCATAACCTCATTGTGTGTGTCACTAATATTCATCCCAATGAGTTATCATGCATTTCTTCCAACTTTTTTTTTTTTTTTTTAAATTCCTTCTCCCTGTTTGCTGCTTATGTTCTCTTCCATTTCCATACTGGTGTGCATCTTGGTGGATGCTCATGTAGTGACATTCACAAGTCATCTTGTGAGACCCAGGCCACCTACTTTGCTCTTGCTCTTTCCCAATGAGCCATTAAGCGAGGGCAGGTCCTGCTGACCTTTGTCTGTTGCTCATGACTTGCAATGTAATTGATTTCCTCAGAGTCCCTGTTTATTCACCAAATGTTGCCTCTTCCACATAGCACTCAATAACATTTTTTTTTTTAGCAAATGCAGAAGTGAGGGCCATCCCAGAATGAGGAAAACAGGCTATCATCACTGTTGCATGAGAAGAAAATGGCAGAGAAGTTTAGAAATTCAACATGCCATATCCATGCCCCACCAGTGGGGTTGTGTTATTTTGCAAGCTAGAAAGAATATCTGTTAACACATAGCTATGTGGAGATAAACTGAAACTATTTTACCTCTGCAATGAATTTTTTATTTTGCTTTATCTGCATTTAACCTTTCTCTATACAAATTCCTGTTTTCTAATTATTCCCCACATAATTACATAAATCCTTTCAATAATATATTTTGCAAGCTCACCAAATGATCATGTAAATATATTATAAGTTTATTTCACAATGTTGATCCTAACATTTTAGTTAAGGCTGTAAACTGTGAACTAGAACAAAAAGCAAGTTTGTGCCATTTGAAGGTGTGTTTGTTTTGCTCCTACTGTATAGGATCATAAATATGCAAATGCACCACAAGTTGTTTTGCTTAAGCACGAAAAGGAATTTGAGAAACAAGAAAGGACAAATACTTTTTCAAATATTTAAAATAGTGACCATTTGAATATACTGCTTTAGTTAATTCTAGAGTCATTTGGATGCAAACTGAGAGGAAGATGATGTTTTCTTCTATAATGTTTGGGTCTATATAAGTCGTTTTTCTTTCTGCAAATCTCAAGAATTTTTTTCTACTTACTACATTGATGGAGCTGTTTCCAAAGCCCAGGGCAATGATCTACATGGAATGCAATGGGTTCCAGAACACCAAGAAATGAAAGACAGGGTGCTGGGGCTGAACTTTGTACCTTTATACTAATACAGGCTCTACTCTTTATAGGGTATAACATACTTGTGAATGTGACAGTGTGTGATTGCTTTCTGCCCCGGAGAGCTTGTTATTTCAGGGTAAACAAGCACCCTGAGAACATGCAATGCAGGGCCAAAGAACTGATTAGGCTGTGTTAGGGTTCTCATTATTCTAGTTACTGGAAATTTAACATTTTGCTTTCATTAATCAATCAGGTGCAGCTCTATTACTGATAACTTTGAGATATTGAACCAAAATGCAGTTTCTGCATGGGGCCTCTGCAGGATACTTCCAATTTGCTATACATTAGTCACAATGCTGATTTATGAGCCAAATGCTGTTCTGCACTGTTTCAATGGATTTTAAACTTGTAGTTTAGCCAAACATATTTTCCTCTTGAGTAGTAAAGACTTTTTCGCGATGCAAGAATGGCCTTCAGATCATCAGATTTGCTTAGCTGAACTTGTTTTGGGGGAATAATTATATATAAGTGGAACTGTTGAAGAGGTATGTCTACCTGCATTTCAGGACAAAGCTAAATAGAGAAGTGTGGAGTTTCTCTTTTAAATATGAATGTTTTCTATTAATGCTCAGAGAGTGAAATTTGGTGGTTATAATGTGATTTAACAGAGGCTTTTTGTTTGCCAGACCAGAGATTTAATTTTTTTTTTTCAGTTCGGGCCTTAGCTATATCTTGCAGAATCTTTTTTCTCTGCCACTTCTGCCTGCACCGTTGAGTGTAAGTTGAAATTTTCTGTTACAATTGAACATAAATCAAGAAATTACAAAATATTTCATGGGTATGTTTGATAGTGAAGACACATGGTCTTATGTCTGTGTAAAACAAAGGATAAAACCATCATATTTCCAACCATCCTCCTCATGAGATCCCATGCCAGCTCTACAGACGGATGAGATTGCCATTATGTGTTCAATGAAATAATAAGTGCAAATGTTCATATTTCACAGTTTTATGAACAATAAGGGCTTTAGAGTTGTCATTTTAATGTAAATTATGCATATTTTAGAGACCAGCAAAAACAAAGCACATGTGGAATAAAAAAACATTGCTAAAAGCAAGAGACAAACACATCTGAACTGAGTGTTAAAAGCACTACCATAGTTTGTTATTTGAAAATCTTATACTAACTCTGCTGAGCTAATGTGGCATGAGTGGGACTTAGAAGACTGTGGTAAAAACTGCTACTAAGATAATACCTAAAGCACTTGGCACTGGACCAGGGATGTGCAAACATAATAGGCAAAGAACAGAAGTTCCTGCCTTGAAAAATTTATAATCCATACAGACAAGAGAGAGTGAGCAGAAGGGAAGTCATATGTTTCCTTAGAAAATGATTTATTTTAAATTTGAATTTAGTTTCTAGTAGTAGGTTAAGGCCATTTTTATGCTTCAAATACTGTTATTTTCTGGGTGCTCATCTTCCTTGCAAAAAAGATGATTTCAGTGTAACAAAACCAGACCATGGATTTTGGGAGAAAATGGGATTAACAACATTTAAGTAATTTCAGCAGCTGTGGCAAGACATGTTGCTAATCACTGCTTTCCAAGGTAGGTACCACAAGGTTCTTGTGTTGTTTACTGTAATACTGCTTTCTGAAATCTCTCTGGGGGTTAATGCTTGTGGGTCCTTATCTCCACTTTCTCATGTGCTGCAAAAATTCAGACATAGAATCTCTAACTTGGGACCAGGATCACGTGAGGAATTAAGTGTGTGTGTAAACAGCAGCCTCATTTGAGTTGCTAAATCTGATGTGAGCTAATCTAGGCTGCTTTCTAGTAAAAAATTTTTCTACACTCAAATTTATTGCAGATGAGCAAATGTTTCTAACACTTGCATATATAATTAAGAGATATTCTAAGTAAGGATGGTGCCAGCTGTGTACATTCCTAACTAGATGGCAGGTCTTGAGGGTCAGCTTCATCACCATGATTTTGGGACAGGAAAATGTATTTTCTGCATTAGATCATCTAATGATTAAATTCTAGCTTTAAATTTGCCTGTGATCAAGTCTGAAGTATATGCTGTCTGCATGGGTATGCCATTTTGGAAGATAACAATTGCAGAGGTATAACTGAAGTCATAGTGAAAGGACTTTTTAAGTCTGTGGCAACTGAAATGGATGGAAAGCCAGGATTTCCAGATATGCTTTCAGCTGAGCGGTATTAGAAAAATAGAAGATCGGGTCCTTAGCAGGACTCTTGCCTGTTACACAGCCTATTATCATAATGTACAGACTGGGAAGAAGAGCTTGCCTCAAGTGTCAGGGTGCACCCGAGCCAGAGCAGCCTGTGAGTTCCAGGGGCAGGAGGAGGAGCCCGGGCAGCGCAGGTGTCTCTGCTTCCTTCGCGCTGCTCCCGGCCGGGGCCGGGTGTGCTGCTCTCCCTGCGGCTCGGTGCCGCGCTCTGCAGGCTGGTTTCAGCAGAGGGCACTCTGTTCCTAACGATAGAGGAGGCGCCTTCCCGTGCTGGTGAGAAACCTAAACAGATTGGAAAAGTTTCCAGTGCAACATATTTGAACAAACTCTTCATCGGTTATGTTTAGTTCGCTGGAGCATATTTTTAACTTCAGTGGCAGGGATCAGAGCCCTTTCTCTACGTGCTGCTCTTAGCGGACTCGACGAAAGCTTGGAACATCAGTGGAAGCCGCAGCGCAAAGGTAGAGGATTTTGGCGTTCCTGCTCACCAGCTCGAAGCTCAGAGGGAGAACGAGAGCAAAGCTGTCGTACGAGACGTACTCGTCAGATTTACAGTAGGAAACCTAAAAATATTGTACAGGGCAGCAAGATTAAAGACCTACTCGGCGTGCGAGCAGATTTGCAGCTGTATTGTGAGAGTTACTTGGAGATGAGACACAGGACGGTTGCGGTTTTGGAAGCTGCTTTGCATCAGATTCGGGGGCTGACTTCACGGTAGCTTTTGCCCCTCGGGGGAAGACGAACCGCTTGGTCCCGGGCTGCCGGGGTCTCGGCCCCCGACATCGGAGCGTTGCCAGTGCCTCCGCAGCCGGGGGGGGACGGGCCCGCTTGGCCGCCCGCCCGCTCTCGCTGGCCGGGGAGGCAGAGGCTGCGCGGGGGTGCGGAGCGAGCCGCGGCGGCGGAGCGGGAGCCGAGCCGGGCCGAACCGCGGCCCCGCGCCGCAGGTGGAGGCGCCCGGGCGCCTCCGGCCGGGGCCGGGCTGCGGGGGCGGCCCGCTGCCAGCAGCCTGTAGGACCTTGGCTGAGGCGCGGCGGTGGGCTGGAGCCTGCCGTGAGGGAGGGGCCGCCGCTCGCGGGGCAGGATGCTGCATCCCCGGTGCCGTGACAGGCGAGGCTCTCCCGTGCGCCGGCCGTGCCCGGCCCGCTCCCCGCCGCGCCGCGCCAGGTGGGTGAGCTCGGCGGCCGCCCCGGGCAGGGCAGGGCAGCCCCCGGAGAGGGAAGGGCAGCCCCGACCCTCTGCCCCGAGCGGGCTCCCTCGGGCAGGGCGGCCGCGGTGCCGGGCGGGGGTCGCTCGGGAGGCGGCTCCGTGAGGGCGCAGCGGCGCCGGTGCTTGTGCAGCCCTCAGGGAGCCCAGGCACCTCGGAAATACCGCAGCCCGCTGGGTTTGGCCAGTTGGGGCTCTCGGCAATGCCTGGCAAGGGGGAAAATAAGTCTTCCTTCTTTTATTGATACTTTTGAATGACGAAAGCATCCAGGCGTGCTAAAGATTTTTGTGAGGGAGGAGAACTTTAAGATGGTTTTGGAGGGAGGGAATAAAACGCTTCTTTCTGTAAGGAATCTTAATTATGTTCACTTGACAGGTGCAAGAACTGTTTGGGTAGATGGTTTTCCTTTGGGATGCCTGACTTTTTAGAAAGGAGTACTGTATTTGAAGGAGAAGTTTGCATTCACTGGAGGGCTTGGCAAGCTAGTGGGGTGGTGGCTGAGGGGAGGGAGGGCTGTGTGTGTGTATTGGGGGTGCATGAAACTTGCACTGTTTTGGGATCACTCTGCTAATGTATAGTCTAAGGTAATAAGGTGCGTTGACACAAAGAATTAACAGAATTAATAGTATTATTAAATGTTTTGGGGGTTTTTTTTTTGGCAATTTTAAACTGACAGCTTCATGTTTGCCTTGTAATTGTGATGCTACCTAAATTGAGGACTTCTTTTTTTCTAACTTTAAGCCCTGATTATTTAGTCTCTGAGCTGTTATGATCAGAGCTTTCAAAGGCAGTGCAAATGACTGCTGAAATCCTGGGACTGGGCTTTCATCTTTGAGTGGGTGAAAGTGCTGGAAAGTACATCAAAAATTTTGTGCTCCTTGGATTTTACCTTCTAGAGATCAAGACAGGAGGGATTCCCAGTTTGATAAGTTCTCCTGCATTCAGGAGATAATCAAGCTTGTCCACTATTGCCAGCTTCCCCAAACCTCTCATCTGATCCCTTTCTGTTCCCTAATTGGAGCTGCCTAACCCTGCAGGCTGTGCTCATGGCATGCGCTGCGCCTGCTGCTGTGGCCAGCACAGCACTCCGGTGTTTGCATTGCGCTGCTTCCAGCGGCCGGCCCAGTTTGCTTTAGTCATTGAAATGCTGGCGGAGCCCACTTGATTTTGTTTGTAACTTGAAACAATTTCTCTCAGCAGAGCCCCAAGGCATGAGGATGGCCAGCCCTAAAGCCACTGGGCTCTCCTGGGAGATCACTTGGCTTGCTTTTGCTCTCTATGCTCATCTACAGGTAGGTAGTGAACTTGTTGCTGTTGTCATTCCTGGTCCTGTGTTCAGGTGATCTTGCTGCACACTTTGCATTACTGTTTTTAAACAGAAAACTGCTTTAGGAACTGCACTGTAATTAAAAGGCTCCCAATGAGAAGGTTTTCTTTTCACCAAACCCTCGAAGACATCCATGTGGGAAATGAATATTCTTTCTCTTGCTCAATATATTGTACCTGACCTTACCAAAGGGGGACCAAAGGGAGATCTTGCCAGATGTTTATTGCCATGGGTCTTTCTAGGCACCAGAGCTTTGCCCCTGGGGGTTTAAGCACTTGATAAATGTTAAGATACTGTAAGTGACAAGGGTTATAGAAATACCTGGGTAGAAACATCTAAAGCATTTGGAAGTCGGAAGGCGGGGAAGGTGGGCCAAAAAGGTCTTTTCTCCAAGTATTCCATGAGTACAGGAACCATGGAGGAAAACCATAGCTGCCATCTGATCTATTGCCTGACACATGAGCCTAATCAGTTCCAAGAAGTGAGTATTTCAAGAAATATGGTGTGCTGGCGTGCCGCAGAGATGTTGTTATAGTATGTCATTCCCTATACTGATAGTTCCCACAGCACAAAATCTTTCAGGGATTCTTCAGTCTTAAATACACATAAATCCAGAAATCCTTAGAAAAGGATGGCTAAATAAACTGATATTTATTTTTTTAATAAATAGGAATCTTTTCTTAAGCATTGTAGTAGTTTCCAACAAAAAAAGTGAAATCTTTACATAAAATCAATGTTGTTGTGTACTTTTTGTACTATTGCAATGCCTAAAAATGGATCCTGATGTACTGGGCAATATAGAAACATACATCCTGAAGAATTTTGAATCGAAGGACAACAAAGCAGGAAAAAGTAAAATCAAAAACAGTATGAAGAACTGAGGAGACTGTACTAGACAGCTGAGTAAGCTATGATCAATTTAGGGTGTAATTTGTGGTTCAAGGTAGTGGGAATGGAGCTCCAATGCATCCTCAGTAACACTGCTGGTTGCTCTGTGTGCTGTGAGTTGCTTGGCAGCTGGTGAACACCTCCTCTCTGTGGATTAGGGGTGCAGCTAACCAGTAGACTGGTTACTTGAGTAAAGGACTCACCATTAAAGTAAAAATTTACATTTGTATTGATTGTGCACTAAAATACAGTGCATTGAACACATGTCTGAGCAGACAGGGCCACAGTGGGATCTGCTTTTTTGCCTGCATGTTTCTTATGCAAGGATAAAAATGTTACAAGTTTGCTGTGTCTGTTCAGCTTGTGTTTTCATGTGCAAGCAGTTGAGTGATGCTGTAACAACCAGCCCTATAAAGCACTCAGAAAGTAGTTTATGAAATTCCCTTAATAGTTCTGTTCAAGATGAGAATAGCAGCTCAGAGAAGGGAAATGTCAATTTCATGTTTGGGCCTTTTGGTTATGAAGGGACTATTTTTTGCTTTTACAATATTTTTCTTGTATTTTTTCTTTCATATTTTTCTTATTGCAGAGCTGGAACCAGTAGTGGCATAGTTTCCTCTTCTCCACTAATGGTTTGGCATAGCTTCACTTGTCTCTTTGTAATAAAAACAACCCAAACACATTGTAGTAATCAATTGGCTATTGTGAGTAGCTTTCTGAACATTTCAATCCAGGTCAAATTTTATGGTCTTGATTGTCCTTTAAAATACTGTAATCTCTTTGGCATATTTGAGTCATTAGCACTTAACCCCAATCTTGTAGGAGGCCTTTTGCTCCTAAGTTTTAGGTGTTTTATCACAATTTTAGGCACATTAAAGATATTTCATGTTGTTTAACATAACATTTTTGGTATCCAATAACCATTAATTCTTTAATTGGTTGCTTGGGGCCATACTATATGGGCCACACACAGTCATTTTACCCTAATATTGTACCACAACTTCCGCTTCTGTTGTTTTTGGCTATTAAAGTGCTTATGTCTGGAGCTAATCAATTAGAAACAATTGGATGCTGGGCAAGGTCACAAGTCTATGTCATATCACTTATGTGCAATTGATTAATTTCATCCTGCTTGAGGCAGGTACGAAATAAAGTAATAACCATTTAAAAAGAATGTGGTGGGAATGTGGTATGAATGTAATGCAAAGAAAACTTCAACATGAGAAGTTGTGAAAAAGAGGTAGCTGCTCCTGAGGAGCAATGGAACTTACCTGTGATTATGGGAAGCCTTTCTGATTCTTCACAGCATGGTAACAAATGCTGTGGTGTTTAGCTGGGCTCCAGAATCATCTCTGCCCTTGCAGATGTGCTGCGTCTCAAATTTGACAAAATTTTGTCAATGGCAAATTAGTTGCTGTCCTAGTAGGTAAATTAGATTTCCTAGGATAAGCCAGGTAATGGTTTACCCCTGAGCATTGCTGAGCTGCCTGATTGTTAAATCTGCTCTGTGACCAAGAGCAGTGACATAAATCACTCAGGAAGAGATGACTTTTGGGTAAGCCTTGGCTGTGTTCTTTTGCAAGTATAGAGCTGATCTTTTCTCCTATGTGCCAATATAAATTAAATTAATGTAACTGCATTAGTCTAAAGCCAAGGGTAATACAAGCAAATTACATATGTATGTTTTTCTTTAAAACAAACAAGATACTTCTCTATCAAATGGTAGCAGCAGCATAGAATAATTCATTTTTTCTAAAGATTTAAATGATGATTCTATCCAAATAAGTTACTGTATTCTACAGATTATATGTATTTAGGAATGTTAACTACATCCCTAGCCTTGTATTTATTGCTAAATATTGTGTAAAAGGCTTGTTTTTCCTCACATTGTGGCAGGAGAGCTATTAATACTACAGATTTTAGGAGATGGTTAAGCTAACAAAGTAGAAGTGTCCAAGTTCAGTGCTGCTGTTTTGAAGTGTTCTCTTGAGTACATATTGCTTCATATTGGTAATTGAAAAGGCAGAATGTTCAGCCTGGTAACCAACTCTTCCTTAACCTTGTGATGATATTTTATTGCACCATTCAGCTAGATGTCGTTGTATTTGTTATGAAATGTATGTAGGACTGTATATCTTTATAGTCTTCCTAATGGATTACTGGCAGGAAGAAACGATGGCTAGCAGATTTGTATGGGCAAATATATATCATCAAGAATTTTACACATGGATTCATTTTAGATTTATTCTCTGGGATGTTGTTTTCAAATCAGGAATACAGTGA
The DNA here is from genome assembly GCA_024500445.1 of Entomyzon cyanotis. Lineage (NCBI taxonomy): Eukaryota > Metazoa > Chordata > Aves > Passeriformes > Meliphagidae > Entomyzon > Entomyzon cyanotis. The sequence continues at coordinate 11,234,636 of JAKEPQ010001010.1, forward strand.
TATTTTCTTAGGTTTCTACAGTCCAAATTAAGCCCTCTACAAGTGAGTACATTTTGCCTCCAAAGACCATGGGGTTGCTAATGTGTGCAGAGGGAATAACAGCAAAGACACCATGTCTGGATATTTAAGAAGCATTAGGTCTTGGTTTCTGTGGAAGGGAAAGTTTCATAGGTCATATATCCATTCTTAAATTGTTGGTTGCGTCCATGATTTATGTTCCTGCGATCCCTGCCTGCATTATGGTCTTTTCTAACTATCTGTGATATTTTGGAAATGAAGGATATACATGCTGAAAACATTATTGTCTTCAAAATTATTCTGCCATAACCAATCTGCCAAAAACTACCAACATAGTAAGTGTCTTTAAGGCTCAGCTTTGAAAGGCCAAAAATCTGATGTCCATTATATGACATAGTGGACTTGGAGACCATCTTCGTGGAAAATCTTTGGATTATTGTTTTACAGTCACTGAATGTATTGCACACTGATGTCCAGAAAATAGATTATGAACTACATGCCATACAACATTCTTAAGTCTCCAGTAACTTTGATTGGAAATATCAGGGTGAGATTGGCAAGTCTCAAGGTAAATCTGAAGCACTTTTCTGTTTCTGTAGGCAGGTGGCAATTCTGCACCCATCTGGAGTTTTGCCATCAGCCTCAAAAGGCCTGTGGTTTTATTAGTGTGAAGATTAAGATGCTGCTTCTAAAGACAAATAACACATCTGAGACTGTGCAAATATTCTGACTTAAAATATTCATTGCTTTTGACAAGGTTGCAACTCAATGACTGCATTACCAGAAAACTTATGTTTCAGTTTCTGAATGTGCTTTAAATTTATGACTGGTAATGATTGCTCAGTCAGTGCTCATAGAATCTGAACTGCTGTTACCCCCAGTTTACAGTCCAAGAGTGGAATTGCCTGAAAAATTGATGCATGTGTCTTGTGACTGGAGACACAAACTATGTATGAATACTTACTTTTTAAAATGTACTAATAAAAAAATTAAAGTCAGCTATGGGAGATCAGCAAGAGTACAGATGTCATCAATGAAGGCACCTCTAAGTTATTTGTTACTATGATAATTTCTCATGAAGTTACACTGAAGGATGGGCAGATATCAGATCAGGTGTGTGTAGAGCTGCAAATTGTTGTTTCTAAAACCAGATATCCAAGAGTCTGGCACTTTTAGAGAAGCCTCAAGAATAGGAATAATCTCTAACAACTATCAGTGGCTTCTAATTTCTCTTGAAAGAGTAGTCCAGAAATGAAGGAATGGCCCTAGGATGATCTTTGGTTTTAGATGATACTTGAATGCTTAGTCACTGGTAATTACTCATTCAGGTCTGCTTGGTGCAGCTGGATCCTTCATATTCCTTACCAAATTGGGGCATAAACTGCACTGAGGTGGCATTTTTGCTCAGTGTACTAAATTCCATTCCTGCCTTTGCATCACAGAAAATGTACATGATTGTACTGATACTAAAGCTCTTACTGTCCCTCCAGAATTCAATATTTAGCCATCCAAAATAATGCATTTTGCTTCAAAAGAACATACAATTCAAAATATAAGCATTTTTTAATTTGCTATTATTTCTAGAACCTGTAGGATTCACATATTTGTCTTTATCTTCAGTTTTTTGGCTCAAAGCTTTTCTTTAAACATTTCTCCATGTTCACCTGAATCTCCAGGAGCTCTAATATGGCCTGCAATGAAATAGGAAAGTATAGTAATTTCAGTGATAGTAGGAACATATATATTATTGTGCCTCTATACTTGTTTCTCTTGTAAGTCTATGCAAGAAATCTCAGATATGAATTATATCATATTGTGCAAATGTTGTACTTTACTGTCAAGTCTATGTGTTATTCCAGTTTCATACAGTTGGTAATACTGATGATAATTTTGTGGCTGAGAACAGTCCAGTGCAGTCACACTAGAACAATTCCAGTGTAATTCTCATTGGGCAAAATCTCTGCAAAGCAGAGAGTGTTTGTGCATGGTGAAAGAATGGGTTTGCTTTTGAAGTACAGTTTGATAGTGAGCACAACATTCCAGAAGGGACATTGGATATAGCCTTGGCAACTCTGGAGAGACTGAGACCCACATAGGAGCTGTACAGCACTGCAGTTCTGACGTGCTCTGTGCCCTCACTTTATTGTCAGTGGTAGACAGTAATTCCTTTAGGTTTTGAAATCATGCACATAACTTTTTTTGCCCATAAGGGGACAATTTGATATTAGCTGAAGTCTATAGACTGTCAAATGCTCTTGCATTTAAGAGTCAGATTTTCAAAACGTCCTCACTTTAACTTGTAGGGAGAAGGACAGTTGTATGAACTCCCTTTTGGATGACCTCAGCCACACAAGAGTGCTAAAACAATGCAGACAGAGCAGTATTTTCAGAAGGGTTTGTGAAGTCTTTGTTTTGATGACTTTTAGTGAGACTTGAGAAGTTAAACACAAACACTGTTAAGTACTCAATTGCATTGATAAGTGCTTCGCTGGATTTTTCCAAACAAGTAGCAAGGTGAATTTCAATTAATCTAATGGGAGCCAGGCATTAGCTGCCTTAGGCACTTCTAAACAGTCTGGCTAAGTATTTTTCATCATATTTGGCTGATTAAATGAAAACTTTCACCCTTAAAATTCTTTTGAAATAATAGCTTTCTGGTGTGTAGATTCTAGTACTTGAGTGCATATTTGATAATATTTGAGAAGTGCAAGTACAAGCATCATGTGTTTATAAAGGGAGGGCAGTTTTTGAGAACTTGGCCTAATAAATCCCTTCCAGACAGCATATTACATAAAGTGTTTAGCAACAATGTTATTTCTGTTTCTAATTTTGTATTTATTAGATTTAACATCATTATGGAGGGAAAATGGAAACAATATTTTCAGTCTGTTTTGAGAAATGTGGTTTCCAAGAATTGTCAGTTTGTCATGCTTCTGGATGCACTAGAAACACAGTGAAAGCAAGTCAGCTCAACAAAATTGTGAAACAATATTAAAACTGCATTTATGATTGCATTTATTAGATTGTTGTTGTATGCTAACTGTTGTCATTGGTGTCCTGGTGGGAGGTCCCAACTGGTTAATGAAGCTGATTTGTAGCCTTAAATAAGTGGAGCATTTGTCTGTATGCAGAATCATGTATTTCTGTGTTTATATAATGGTATTTTCTTCTGTCATCAGGTGCTTTACCAAAAATTGAAGTTGCATAAAATTTATAGGATTGTCTCCTGTTAGTGCATGCAAGCAGAACAGGGTAACATTTACATTTACAGTGTGTCTATGTGAAAGGAGCTATAGAGGCTCACTGCATAGTCAATCAAGGTGTAAAGAGGACAGTTTTAGGTGCCTGATCTGCCTTTTAGAATCACAGAAATAAGATGACATGGACACACCTGCACTGCTGCAGAACGTGAAGAGTAAAGGATTGTGTTTTCTCAGTCTCTCACAATAAGTGTTTCCTGGCCCGCACCTTGCTGAAGCTCTGAGAAGATTGCAGGAACTGGCTTTACTCCCAGCTGGCCTATTCAGCAAGAAATTAACTAACTCCAACCCTCCCTGGTTTTGTTGCAATTTCCCTGCTTGTATACGTGGCTGTTCCAGGCCATCTACTGGGATGGAGAAATGTGAAACGACAGTGCAAGTACTGGTTTTGATAAATTCATATTTGCCTCTTCTGATGGACATTTTCTTTGCTTTCTGAACTGCTGCAGCCTCTTGTGGTGTAGCAGTGGTGTGGAAGCAGAAGGCTGAACAAGTTCAGTGCTCTCTGTAGATGTATAACAAATGAAATATGCTAATGTATGATTTGGCTTCCTCTCCTGGGAGTCTTCTCTTATTAGATGTTTTCATGGTCTTGTTACTCATTTGGTGTTTTGTTTTCTTGAGTCTTCAAATACTTTTAAACTTTTCTCTGGTTGAGTAACATGGATGTTGGATGAAAAACCCAATAGCACAGTAGTGTCTTGAGTATTGAGTGTTTGGTGGGTGATGTCCTAGCTGTAAACTGCAAGGTACATGCAACATATTATAGATTCTATCAGCTGATCTCATCAGCACTTTTGTTGAAAGCAGGAGAGAGAATACATCTATCCCTGGAGAGATGGGCTGTGTGTGCTGTATGCTTTGTAGGGCATCTGGCTAAAGCCACTAACTGATAAGACTGCTTGAATAGGCTCTGGTTTTGTCCCCTGATTTTATAACTTTATTTATATGAATATAAGGTGCTTTATGTGACTAAAAAATTTACGTGTTTCCTCTAGACTGGTGATTCTCAGGTAAGTAATTTCATAGAACAGCAGTTAACAGTGCTGATTGAATGGTAGGAAATTATATGAAAGGAAAGTGTAAGGCAAAGCAAAGAGTATCATCCTTTCACTGTGTGAATTCCTGATTTGCCTGTGCTGGTGTTCTGCATACAGCTCAGATCCCTTTATGAATGGGGCAGAAAGGCTGGAATCAGCTGGTAACTTCTTTCTTTCAGTGTAAGGACAGAGTGCCATGAAATAAAACTACTAGGAGGGAGATTGAAAACAATTAAAGGTGGCTTTCTTCTGTGTAATGATATTTGGCACTCCTTCCCTACTTTTTGAGTAAAAGGTTACATGGATTTCAAGGGAGACATGAAAGAGACATGAAGTGGGGAGATCCACTACATGGTACTATACAGAAGAACCACAGCAGGCTAGGAAGAGTGAGTCCAGGAAAAGTATTTCAGCATTCTTGCTCTGGACCTGCTTTTTGGGTGCCCAGTTATTGGCTGCTGTTGGAAGCTGACAGACTGGATGGTTCCTTGGTCTGAACCAGTTCAGCTGTTCTTAGGTCTTTATGGTGTTCCTTGATGCTGCACTTGAGGATCATTGAACTTGAACCAATCCCAGACCTACTGTCACTTATGACTCATCATTTAAAAATTAACAAATTCTCCAAACTCCAGGAGTATCTGGAGGATTGTCCTGGGCACATAAGAACTTGTTCTAAACTTACATTCAAAACTTCTTTGTGTCTGTCTGGAATATTTTTTATCTTTACATTGTTATTGATTTTTTCATGCAAACATTTTTAGGATGTTTCTGGTATATTTTCGAATTTTTGAATTTTAGAATGATTTTTAAAGTATGCAAGGAAATTCAGGCTTAATTGCTGGAATAGCTTGTTTTTAAACAAACGCTACTATTTCCTTGAGCAAGATAAACAGAGGAACAACTTCTGATATTTTACTAAATATAGCTTGGCTGAAGTTCCACTTTCATTATGTGATCAGTCCTTCTGCAAATCACAAATATTCCAGACATTTTCCCTGCATGAGAGAGCACTTGCCTTCCCCTCAGTGTGAAACTGCACACCCAAATGCTTTTCCCGTTTCCTTTTCCTCCCTCCTTCAGTTAAATTTGGAACACAATAGGTTGGTTAAAACTATAAGGAAAACCTCCAGAATGCTATCTTAACGTATGGAATTTTACCATGCAGCTGTTTATCTTCTGCTAGGAGGAAACTGTAAATGTATTTTTAATGCCAGGAGCTGGGCTTAAAATGCCATTAGTTATCTGGTGGGAATAGATCTGAAAATTAGTAAGCAATTAGATCAGTGGGCAAATACATTTTAGTTAATGTTGTAAGTCTCATGGGCCTTTCAAATATCCTGTTAGCATCACCTGTTCTTAGCACTCAAACTTTTAAAGGTTTTCCCTTAAGCAGTGTGACAATGAAAGGGAAAATTTTGTTTATATTATTAATTTTTATTTATGAGTTAATTTTAATTTAAAACCCCTCAACTCACACAGTTTCTCCAAAGGAAACAGAGATGTTCTCGGAACACTAAGCTTTTCTTGGAGAAAATTTCTTCCTGTAGATAACCATCTTGAGAAGGGCCTTAGTTGGGATAACAGAACATGTAGGGTTTTTTTCTGATCTTTTGAACTTTCTTGAGTTATGTCCTCAGCAGACACCAATGATGTATTTTTTTGTAATTGCTTATTTTTCTTGCTGAATTTAGACCTCTGTGAGCCATCTGTAATGTGTCACATAAATGCTACTATTTAGAAATGGGGGAAATGCAGGAATTATAAATCTTCTTTTTTTACTACTTCAAATATTAAGGCCAGTCCTTGAGGACCCTGAAGAAAAGACCTAGTCCTTTTCAACTGTACTGTTGAGTGTGTCACCATTCTTTGTCTAGCAAAAGCTCACTTTAAATTAGTGATAGTATAAGAGCTCTTGTACTCCAGGCACTGCAAGATCTCAGTTCTGAAAAAGATCCTTCATGAGTTTGCTGTGTCACAAGTGAGATCTTACTTTGAAAAACTCAGGCTTTCTACTTGAACAGTACAACAGTCTCTGCTTGAGTAACAAGTGAAGTCTGCAGGTACTGTGCCTGAGACATCAGTGGGCATTTTCCTGGAGTAAGACCTGCCCATAGGAAGCAAAATGAGGCTGAATTTTATTAGTGCTAACTAGTGTGCTATCATATTTCCTGTTGTGTGGTGTGAATCAATCCATCTCTTCATCATGTAACTGCTAAGGACAGATGGCATTTAAAGTGTTGCCTGCAGCTGTTTTCTTGAAAAATGGCCGTATTTGTCTCTCTGGAAAAAAAAAGCAGAGATAATAAAGGCAATTTGCCTGTTGCTTATAAACCTTGCAAAAGTTGAAGTGATTTCTATTTTTTTACATGTCACTTTTTTATTGTGTGTCACTGAAGCCCATTTTATCAGGTGTTATGGTCCATCCCTGTTGGCAGGAATTGCTCTGAACTGCTGTAGAGGGAAACATCAAAACTGGTCCTTGGAGCATGTGCATTGTTTTTCAGGAGAGCTGAAGCAGAGCATGGAAACTCACTTTTTAAAAATCAATGTGGCTTTTTGCCAGAGTTATTATATTCAGAAGATGTCTCTGAACCTTTTAAGGGGTTGCACTCTCCACTGCATGGTGCAGTTCTGAGTGAAGAGAGGGAAACACCAGCACACCACCAGTGAGGAAGACAGAGCTGATTTCTACATGTAGCAGCATTTTGTCTGTGCATATGAAAATTGACATCATGGTGTAGGAATGTTGACCGTGTTTTGCATTTTGCTAGCTGCACTTACTGGAAAGCATGTGTTTCAAAGGGAGTTTTCAATTTTTACAAGTCTTTGCTTCCATAATAACCCAGTCTTATTTTGAATGTAGACTTGAGCTATGAATAAAATTTAACTCATGGAGTAAGATTCCTCTGGCACAAAATATGGATGAATTATGCAAACGTTAACCAGTAATGTGCATGTCTGGGTCAGAGTAGTCAAAGCCAACCTTCAGGTTCCACTGTGACCCCTCAATATTGTCTTATTCTGTTCATGAATGCCTTACTCTGAGAGTACCAATGCTGAGTTCAGATGATCTTCTCTCAAGAAAAGCTGCAGTAAGTGTGGAGAAAGCTGCACAAAACCAACTCTTTGGTTGTGGGAAATTTCCACTAATGTGCTTGCTTAGCTCCCCATGGGTCTGTGAAAGAAGGGAGCTGACAAGTCAAGAAAGACTAGCAGCAGTGAAAAAGCGGCACTAGCTCTTCATCTGGAGAGTAATCATTCAGATAAAATTGGCAAAATTCAATTAGATTATCTTTCAATAATGGGCTGGCCTCTCTCTTCGACCTTTATAATCCAATTAATTTTCCCAGAGTTATATACTATGTAGAAAGTTGGCAACCCAAGTTTCCCATGTCATCAACTCTATCCAGTCTCCTGAGAAAGAGTTTTCTAAGTGCAACATCCTTGCACCTGCTAGTTCTTCCCTAGCTCTTCCCTAAATCAGACTGCTCTGAACACCTTCATGAATTTTTTCATTTTACTGAAGCAATTTATCGACTTTAATAATGGGATTCCACAGCTGATAGGAGATAGGTCCAGTTCCATTACCCTGTTCTTGTGATGAAGGACCCAATTACTTTTTCACTGTCTGGGATAGATGGATTTGAAAGAGTAAGACATCTGTATTATTCTGAGAAATTACATCTGCATCTTTCAGTGAAGTCTGAATTATCTACTGCCTGTCAAAGAGCCTAGGCCTTTGCCCACAGACAGTGAAAAGTTTGCAATTTTTTTCATGAGGAGCATTTAACAATCCTAAGAAAATGTAACTCTCTTCTTCGGGGTGGTGAGCAATGTCTCAATTCACTGCTGAAATTTTAAACTTTGTTCCTGTGTATGCTGTATTAGAATACATCCATGTGTAGCATAGGTGATTGCATTAACAAAGTCTTAGGCAAACTGAGATTGTTTTTAGCTGAGTTTTAGTCTGAATTACATGTTAGATAGCTGCAGGCTCCTGATGGACTCTTCCCTATATGCAAGTTACAGGGCTGCTGCATAAAACAATTATTTACCCTAGCATTGTTTTTAGTTGAGAAATTAGACACAACCACAGCTTTTTGCACAGTTAAATGGGAATATGGGTTGAGAAAAATGAGAAATGATGATTCATGTTGAAGGGTGATGCATTTTGCTAGGCTGAATACCTGCTCTGGGGCTTGCAGTGGCATGATTGGTTTTATAAAATAGAGGCCTGCTTGCATGATCTTTTTTTGCATTGGAATTGACTCTTTTAATAAAGCAGCTAAGAAAAAAATCCTGTTTAGAGCTGCATAATTAACATCAGTTAGGTCAGAAATAATATATGGAGCACCTGAGTAGAAATAAAATTTAGATTTATGGGGACATTCTTGATTATAATGGATCTTGCTTTCAGAAACTTACTGCTTTGTACAGCTACTTGTGTTGAAACTTGTCAAGTTCTGATCATTGATACTTGGTTAAGTTCTGTTCAGCTTTTAAAATGCTGGTGTAGCTCATCTGTGCCCATTCCTTTTTCTGGAGCGCTGCCCTGGCCAGGGCAGTTTCTCTGGGCTGTCAGTACCACAGAACGTCTTCTGCAGAAGGGATTTTCCCCTGTGGGTTTGGGTGAGGATTGATGTGGTACTTTGCTCTTCCCCAAGGCTCTGGAGCTGCAGAGGCTCTCAGTGGGATCAGTCCTGGCTGCTCTGAAGGGCACAGAGGAGCTCGTGTTTTTCCAGATACAAGCTGATTTGCAAGGCTCTCACCTGGCTGTTATTTTCCTACATCTTGGCAGTGTTTACTTTTTTTTCATTTACTAACTGCAAAAAACTCAATTATTGTTCTTAATATTTCACCAGAACATTTCCATATAAGCAGCTGTATTTTGAATTTATATCAAATGTTCAATTATTAATTGTCATGATACCTACGTATGACTTTTATTGTTTATTTCTAGAATCTGATTTCAAGTATAGCAAGAACTCTACAAGCTTTATTGTTAGGGGTGAAATTTAAACTTTATTGGGATTAAGTGTTTAATAGTATAATTTGCTGCATATGTTGCAAATACAAGCGGCTATGAATAGATCCTCTGTAAAAAAAAAAAGCATTTGATATGTTATGTATGGACTTAAATCCAATATGTTGTTATCTTTAACTAAAGGAAATTATAAGAAGAGATTTACAGAGAAGGGTTTATTCTATTAACTTTAATTTCTTTAAAACTTCTCGCAACTGAAGCTGAATTTGGTTTCTGTATTTTGACTTTGTTTAAAATTGCTGTAGATAACTTCCTCTGTTCCTTGAATATTATTCTGAAAATAGTACAAATTGGCTGTTTTCATCTACATGAGAAGAGAAAAATATAATTAGTAGCAGTAGGTGGATTATTTATTTAAGTGGGGTGCCCTGATTTTGTATTGTCCACTCACAGTATACTTGAAGACTGAAGTACAAGGTTTCCTGTTACATTACTAGATTTTTTAAAAAGTAATTTCTATACCTTGTAAAGAACTGGGAGGGAGACTCTCCCTTTCCTACAAGGCTTTGGCCCCCAGCCTCCCTGGAAGTAGCAGTACAGAACACAATGGTTTAGAATAGGAATTGGTTTGGATTCTTACAGCCTTTAGGTAATTTGGAATGATTCTGTGTTTGTAAATGGCAGAAATGAAGAGTTTTGGTCTATTTTGAGATTTAGAGACCATATTAAATCTTCTTGGCATCGAAATTTTGACTTGGAGATCTAATTATTGTCCCATGCTTCCTTTTAAAGTGTGTAGCTACTTCTTTGAGGGTTTTATAGAAGTAGATAATCAGGCTGGTTTTTTTTTTTTTTTTTTGAGGAATTGGTTGTATTTTTTGATAGAACAATTTGCAGTCAGTACCTCTGTTATTAAAGCTAGAGTAACACAAAATGAGGGAGATTGCTGCATGCATTCTCTGAACTCTTAAAAGGAATAAGCCTATAAAGAAGGGACAAGTCTCATTCAGTCATTTTTGAATGATTTTCTGCAAGAGGGCAAAAAATTTTAAACCTTGTGCAATGTGTAGGATTTCCTTCAGCCTTTCCACCAGGAACTATAAAAAGGTTGTATAAAGACATAGAATAATTACAGCCTGAGTCAGGCCAGCAAGTTGGCTTTTTTTCACTATAATCACGATAAAAGATCATCTTTCTTGGCCAAAAGGACTGGGCTCTGAAATAGAGATGTTCTGGACTGATAATTCCAAGTACAGCCAATCTTGCAGAGAAATACACAGGTTAAGATTTATATTTGGATTTTGTTATTTAAAATGGATGCTGTTTAGGCTTCTTGTAATAGCATTTTGCTCTGTGTAGGGCGCAGAGGAAACCAGGGCTGTAAAAAGTGCAAATGAAAATAGGAATACTGCCACAGATAACTGCACCATGGCTTAACAGTGAGAGTGAGACTCTTATGTTTTGCAATTTGCAAAGCAGTGGAGAATGTGAAGAAATGTATAATTATGCAGGATAAGAATAGATCAACTGAATCAGTAAGATCACAGTATTTCACACCACTGCAAGTTCACCAGATTGTGCAGGTTCCAGCTTCAGTAGTTTCTAGTGTCATGGTTGTCTTTATTCTAAGAAGTCAAAGATGCATAGGGCAAAAGGAATCTTCTGCAATTAAATAAAAGGGCAGATGAATTTATTTCCCTCCCTTTGCACAGTCCATTGTTCTTGGATTCTGTCTGTATTTTGAAAAGTCTTAGAATGCTAAAGACAAACATATGAGAATCTGGAACCATGCTAAAGCTTTAGATACTGAACTGTTAGGGTTGGCCTCCGAGCTCACATTAGCTTGTACTGGCAAACTAAAAGCTGACTGCGGATAAGAAAATTCAGGGGAGGTTATTGCCACAGATCCTTCCAAAAGTGCTCAGGAATCGTTGAAAAATATTCTGTAGGAATAGTGCCCCTCTGTAAATCTTTAAAATTAAACTATGCTGTCAAGAATTCTGTTTAACCTTAGGTGCAAATGGTGGTGGTAAAAGAGCAGCTGCTAGATATACAAGAGTAGGTGATTTTGCACCATTGGTTCGACATGAGGCATGTATTGGGGACTCCACATTTCCCCTTGCTGGTTTTAAAAGTAGTGAGCAGAGTATCCCATGTCCTACAAGAGGCATGACAGTTTTTCAAAAGACAAGTTCAGGGGGAAAACCCAAGATTATGTGTATTGTTTTAGAATTCAGTAAATAAAAGCTGCTTTTGAAAAGCTTTTCCTTAGTAGTCATCCTACTTCTGAGAAAAATAGTGGTGTTTTCCACTTGGCTGGAGCAGGACAGACTGAATGATTTGTCTTCTAAAGGATGTCCATGGCACTTAGAGCTGATTGCTCATTTTGCATGCAAGGCAAATGCGTTAAGAGATTTGATTGTACCAACAGCAACAAAACCAGACAGTCCCTCCAGAGCCTTTCCTGTACTGGTCAAAGCAGGAGGGTTTTTCAGTAGCTTAACTACAGTCTCTGTTTCATGTTCAATTGTGTATCTCTGAGTTTTAGCTGCTGGTAGATTCAGTGAAATGCCAGTAACTTGGTACCTGCTGAAAGTTATCACCTGCTCCAGTTAGCTTCTTCAAACTGCTGGTAAAGAGAAGGAAACAAAACCATTTATCCAACTATCCCTCTGCTATGCCATCATGAACTCCAGTGTGATATTCTGGAGTAAAACAATTCAGTTGAATTTCCTGTAGAAAGATAATCATAATTGGAAAGCAGTGCATGACTTATGACATGTCTCAGTTCATCTGTCCTGGGAACTATCCATTGTACATACACATCTGCTGCTCTACACCCACACAGGATGGGAAGAGATTCCTCCACAGGAAGGTCTTCCGTTCCCTCTGAATGCAGGTGGTATGTATTGGCAAATCACATCTTGTGGATGTGGGGCCAAGTTCCCAGAGTCATACACACACAGTGAGACAATTCACTCAACTGAGCTGCTCGAATGAGAATACAAGATGAGTGAGTAGGAATACAATCACATGGCTCATCTTTCAGTGTTCCTTCTGTGATAACTGTTTTACTCACTTATATTTGCTGCTTGTTGCATTTGAAATATTGACCATTAGAAGACTAAAAATTCTGTGTAATGAGATCAGTCACAAGGCAGACACTTGGTGCTTAAAATATGTAAAGAAAATGCAGAGCATTTAATAGGGCATCATACATTTTTAAATTCCAAAACTCTAGACAATATATTGCCTTTGAATTACAGATGTTCTTAAGTGCTGTCCCTTTTTTTTTATCCTTTTTTTTCATCAAATGCCTTTCTGTTATCATCTGGATCATTTTAAAGCGGCTTAATTAAATTTCTGTTCTGGACATGGAAGATGGGTGATAAAGTTGTAGCATTGAAACTATCCTGATTAGAGCAGGCACCCTGTTCTGAATTAGCAGTTTCTATTTTCATTTTATGTCTGACTCGTTCAGTTGTGTCTTTTAACATTTCAGCAATTCTGGTTCATTCAGAGGATTTATTTCATTCTTTCCAGCAGCAGGGCCTATGTTTATCTTTTCTCACCTCAGTAAGAGCCCTTTCCCCTTCACCATATCAGTCCTCCAGCATTACTGTACACATTATAGAGAAGAACAAAAATGAATCATTAAACTAATGACCATTAGTCTTAACAGTTGTCAGTGAACAGATGCCTGCAGTGCCTGTCATGTGAGCTTTTAATTGCTCTGGGGTTTGCTGCTAAAGCAGAGTAATCTAAGTAGTGGCTTATTAGTGAGTGTACATGTGAAATGCTGTCAGTTAATGCTGGCAAATGAGTTGTGACCAGGAAAGGAACAATCTTCAGATTAATGGTATGCCCTCTTACATAGTTGCATTATTTGCTTTCTGTTCGGTTATTGAACCTTTTTCTAATTAGCATTTAATTTTTAATGCTGGATAGTGTGTCTGGCTCAGTGCAACACACAGTTAAAACTTTGCCCTGCTTGAGATGCTTGCACTGGCAGGAGAGAAAGATGAAATACACTTGAACAACCACTCTCTCTCCCCTGCAAAAACTGAGAGGAAACTGAAAAATGGATGGACCGTAAATATCAAGACTGGCATCACTGGACTGAAGGAATAGTTAAGCTGAGGTTTAAATGTAGCTAAATTAGACTGCTTGGAGATGTGAGTTGCAGTGTTTGAACAGTGGGCCTCAGTTAGGGAAACCATTTCAGCAGTAGCACATCAGGTGGGAACAATGAAGATACTGGAATCCGCTGTCAGTAATCTCAAAGTGGCAGATGAATGAAAAGACAAAAGTAATTTCTTAGGGAAAAATGGTTTACTATGAAGTAGCATGCTTTGCCTGGTGGCAAAAAGCACAAAAAGCTTAAAAGCTCTAGAGTGTTTGCAAAAATGCATTTGAGACTTAGAGACTGCGTTCTATGAACAGTTTCTTTTGGGAATTTCTTTTTAAAATCATGCTGAAACAGGTGTGCGCACGTGGAGGCGCTTGGCTGAAAGGCATTCACCTCATGTGCCTTATTAATAGCCTTAAACCAACATTCCTACAGCAGAACCATGACCATTTAACTGCTTCCTTATTGTGAAAATGTGCCTGACCAACTCCATGTGCAAGGCTGCTCAGTCCATAAACCCTGCAAAGGGACTTACTGCAATGGAGAAAGAAGAGTAGACAAAGAACTGGGTTAATATCACTGAAATTATCAGAAGTAGTGGAAAACTAAAGTGGAAAAATCACGTTTCCCTCACCATGTGTGAAATGCATTCGAGTGCTGAGCTGTTGGAAATCCTAAGTGAGCCTGGGAATGAACATCTGGCTGGGGCATTTCTCTACAGTCTGGTTTCGTCCAGGTGAGAGAGGATTCGTCAGCTAGAGGTAACAGGGAGGAGAACCATTTTGATTATTTACACTCTTACTCAGGGTGGTCTGTCTTTGTGAGTAGAATTTTGGGATACAGCCCCCTCCCCAGCCCCTCTTTGAAGAAATGGTGACACAATGGGAGCAGGCACTCTTGGTGCTCAGCTGAAAAGGTGGATGAAGAGCAGTGTTAGCCCAAGCTCTCCTGCGGTACTTACAGGACTATTCAGTCATTGAGAAGCTTTGTGATGGTAGATACTGATTATCAGAAGCTTTCTATCTTTCTGATCTGTCAAAGGTGCTGTGTTGCATGCTCTTTGGGCTCTCCTACTTGAGTTTTGGGCTATTTGATCTTCAAAAGTGTTGTGCCAAAGATGTATTTTCCCGCTCAGAAATCATTCCAGTTCTTGGTGGCTGAGAGTTTTCCTGCTTCCAGGTCAATTTCTATGATGAGAATTTGTAGTCATTTACAGTAGCAGAGCAATTCCATCCATTTCATCTACCTGTTTACTTCATGATAAACACCACACTGTTGCTGATGACAACATTGTATAAACAGTATGCAATGAAGAAAAATTACTAGTGCTAGGGTAGCCTTTTTTGGGGGCTGAACACTTGCCAATTTTCCCCTGCCACCTGAATCAGAAGCAGATGTACAGAGATTGAGGGCAGGGAGAAAACTCCCTGTCATTAGCAATGAAAGGTATGGCAGTGCCCTGCAATATATGATAGAGTTGCTGTTCAACTTCCCTCACATGACAAAATCTCTGATTTTAATTGCACTTGTGAAGAACTTTAATGTCAAAATCTTCAGCATTTAGCTCTGAAGTGTATAGTGGTTTAGGATTCATTTTTTTTCCCCTAAGTGCCGTGGTTTTAATACCATTCCATCACCCCACACATTTCCCTTCTTTGTGTTTTCATTATGCAACAGGAATTCTCTTAAAAATCTGGATCCGCCACTAGTTCTAGCAGGTGTTTGGCTTCTGAGTGCCAGAGTTTTTTTCTTCATGCAGCTTATGGATGAGAATTTCACTGCCCTCAGGCACAATTTCAACTGAAGTATATGAAAAGCATGTTATTGTGTCAGTTCAAATTATATCACTATTAAAGAAAAAACTCAAAAGGAAATTAAATATAAATAATCATACAACTAACATAACATAACATGAATAACATTAAGGTTATAATTTAAATTAAAAAGAATTGGGAAAATCTGAGTCAGAAGTCACAGACTCTCCTGAGAGCAGCCATTGTAAATGAGGAAAATGACAACTTTGAGGCACACAAGACCTCTTCATGAATAGCACTAATAGTGCTAGAGCATATAAAAACTAAGTATATTTTTTAGTTCTGTGTAATATACTGTATGGGAACTAAGTATTGTGTGAATTCTTGTATCCTGCTTTCCCTCATCATTATCCTGTTTATCTGATGGTGGCTAAGAACTTTTGCAGTACCCCACAGTGTCCTAGGTCCTATTTTGCTCACACATAAATATACAAATTGCTACCACCTCTATTGCCTTCCTTGGGGTGTTTAGACCTGCATGTAGAAAAGTTTGGTCATATGTATTGGAGGGTGTTTTTCCTTAAATCCTGAATCCTGCTGTCACACCGCTGTGGACACCATGGTCAGGTGAAAACTAACGCATTTTACAAGTGCTATGCAGAGTTGTAAACAAAATGCTGCCATGAAGTTTCACCTGCCCAGAATTTTTGCTTTATTTTAATTTTCAGGAGGATTTTTTAGCTGCAACTTTTGGTTACCTGGGAACATATGGTGAAAGAAGTGATAAAAAATATATTTATAAACTTCGGTCACCTCCATCTGTCTTGCAAGGCTTTAAAAAGACGTTTTAGTGAAATAGTATTTTCTGTCTCATTTCCAGATATTCCTTCCTTTCACTGTTTCATCTCAGAGGAGAGTTGATAAAGGGGATTCAATCTTAAAAAGAAAAAAAGAGTGACAACATCCCCCAACCCCTCCCATGTCCCCAAAGCACAAGCTTTGGAGGACATGCAGGTAGAATCTTCCATCAGTAGTATAGCTTGTTTTATCTATATGCTTTAAAATTGCTTTTCTGTTGGATCTAAACATTGCTATGCCCCTTCCCCATTCCCCAAGGCTAAGCTAAAAACTTGGGGAAATAACTGGGTACTGCATATTTTGAAAGCAGGATCTGATCCACATTCACTAACTTTCTGACAATAATTGGAGGTGAACTGCCCTGGGGTTATCTTATCTGGGTGCTGAATTTTCCCCCTTGGCTCTTATTTATACAAAACTAAAGAGAATTGTGTGAGCAGTGTTCCTCACAGACCTAACAGTAAATGTTGTATTGCTAGGGATGATCTGATGCTGCAGATGGATTTGGGCCCTGGGAACTTTGCCACTGATGTCACTGGGAGCAACTTCAGTCTGCTAGGGCTGCTCTTTTTAGAGCAAATTTTAACAAAGAGTTTAAAGAAGTTTCATTGGAAGAAGGAAACCTTCAGGGTTCATATTTCTTTTAGAGAAGTGGAGTCGATATTTAACCTGGGTTTTGAAAGTAAATGCAGCCTTGGCTAAACTACTGCAGCCTTTCAGTGAAATGTTTAATCTTTTAGCCAGACAATAGCAAGAGAAAACATAAGTAATTGTTGATAAATATCCAAAAGCTTAATCACTAGTATAAATTTTAAAAGGTGCAGAAAAAAATTTCAAAATGTGTTGATCTCCGTCTGCAGCCCAAGCTACGCCAAAGAAAAGGTATTTACATTTAATCCAGAAAAATGGTGGCAGAAATGTCCTTTTGAAAAGACTGAAAGATAGTATTTTAATTTAAAACTAAGTGATCTCCATTATTCTTCCTGTTTCAGTGTTGGCTTAAAGCTGTACAAACCAACAGCCTGAAGAAAGGTTTAGGCTGAGCACTTCTGTTCTGGTGACGTGATCTTAAGCACATCCCAGTCCCTGGAATGACTCCGAGTGCTTGAATGGGCGCAGGATGGTTGGAGCAGCAGAGATGATGTAGGCAGTTCCTTTCTTACAGCTGTGAATATGATTATAGCTGCAGCTTAGATTCAGTTTTTAATGATAGACACGATTCAAACAATAGCTGAACTATCAGTTTCTAAGTTGCTTGCTGACAGCATTTTACTGTGTTGGGAGAAGGTGGCTTATCCAGAATATTTAAGAATCATCTTTGCTTGTCTTTGGAAGTATCATCAACTTAGAGGCACTTTTTTCCTACCTTGTTTTATTTCTTCCTGTTCAAGCAGGCCTAGAATAAGAGGTGGGAGGAAAAATCATTAGATTTGGGCTTAAATCAGACACGTCTTAAGTCTCCTTTTAGCTCATACAGAGCATGCAAAATGGAAGAACAATCCTTGAGTCTCCCACTCTAGTTCTGACCCTGGAAGAGCTTTTGACTCAGCCTTTCAGATTGTCTTAGTTGTGACTTTCCTGATGAAATCTGACAGCCAAGTTATTCTTTCAGGGTTCTTCTATGAAGAAGTGCTTGACTTCAGTTCAGCCTAGTCCTCTTTGATTTTTCTAGGAGAAATGACATTTATACTTTAATTCTGATTTGAAATGCTGGCGTCTTTGTTTAATATTAATAATTAAATAATTGGCCTGGTCTGCAGAAATACTGAGCTTCTGGCAGCTTCTGTGGAAACTCAGTTCGCTTGCAGGGTCTTTAAATGTTTCAGAGTGTCTAGCATTAGGAAGCTCTTTTTGTAGATCTTGGCCATGACAAAAGCTAATCTGACTCTTACTAGATATTTATTCATCAGGATTGCTTGCTCTGGAGATATCCGAAGTTCTGAACTGTGAATGTGACATTGTTTATCTGAAAATATACTTTTTCATGTTGTGATGAAGCTGGAGTGCTGTGCTTTATCTAACATTTTTGTATTGCAGTCCTTGAAAATCCATTATACTAAACTGCTACTTAGCTGGTATATTACTTCCCTGGGGCGTAAATCAAATGCTGCAGCAGCTTAGGAGACAGATATTTAACTTAAATTAAATGGGAATACACACATTTTGGTATAGGATTGGACTTGCCATGCATATTAATCTGACAAACATGTATTTACAAGTCATTAAGAATGCAGATAGTTTCTTCTCATTTTGCTTTTCCCGTCTTTTTTTTCCCTAAAACAATGGTTTTGGAAATGAAGGCTGCCCATTTTCCGCTTCCAACAAGAGCTAATAAAAGAGCCACAAAACTATGGAAAGCAAACTGCCTTCGCTGTATTTGTCTTTTCTTTACAGAATTTACTTTGAGCAGGGTAGTGCAGTTGTGCATAACTGTAACGCTTTAGTTGACCAGACCTTTTATCTGTCTGTGTCTCTTCTTAAAAGATATTGAGGCAGTTTCAGGAAGGACATAGTATTTGTCATTTTCAACACTTGAAATAGATGGGTTTCACCTGCATAACTCCAGTTTGTTCTCATTATGCTCCCAATTTTAGCTAGGACTCAGGCTTAGGGAATGACTGATTTAAGTCTAGGTAATGTTTATATGTGTTGAATGCACATAACAGCAGAATTCTTGCTTTTCTCTTAATGTGGTTCTGGTGCCAAGAAACTCTAAAATTAAAAATTCCTCTGTACCTGAAATATTAATGTTTTATTTCTAATTATGCTCAAGTCATTTCTTTGAGACAGTATCTCTGTTTTTTCATCTTCTTGACCTTCACAGCTCAAATTTAGTAGAAAGCTCTCTTTCCAAAGCTGCTGCTGTATATATATAAATATGGAACAATTACTTTCAAGTCTCCTGGTGGCTGTGATTAAGTAGAATAGTAGCATGCTATTATGAGCTTTGGTTGAGCTTTGTCTTGGTCTTAGTAGCAAATTATCTCCAAGAACTGTAGACTGAGCTAGATTTGTTTTTTTATGAGAAATTACAATAGCAGTTTAAATCCTTGGATGAAATTGTTAGTCTCTAACTTGTAAGGAGTGACCAATGATTAATATTTATAACTTTTAGTTGTGGGAAAACTCTACAGTTTAGTAATTGCCCTGATTTGGTAATTATAAGTGAGCTGGATGACAATAGTTAACATGAATCCTGAGTATCAAGTTAAAAAAAAAGAGCAATTAAAGTACTTTGCGTTGTGTGGTGGTTTCAGGATGTGCCAGTGGGATTCCTTTTGGGTCAAACAGAACCAGAAGGTGCCCCAGCAGCACCTCCTGTGCTCAGTCACTGGGAGATGCTCAGTCCGTAGGATCAACCAAAGCTGGTTTGAAATAAGCCCCTCTCCTTCACACGGATGTGTGTGGGCATTCAGTCCTTCTCAGCCATGCTCCTTGCCAATGGCACTATTGGCTGGGAAGCACTCAGTGACCATTCCTCTTACTCTCAATAAAAAAATAAAATTGAAATAAAGTCCTCAAATCCAGTGACTCGGGCAGATGCTTCTAGTCAGTGTTATACAGAGCAATGAAACTGGACAGCAGCAAAAACAACGTGCAGCTCTTGGTAGAAGGAGATCAAAAACCAGAGGCTTGGGTACAGGCAGTTCTTTGTGTCTTCTGCAATTGAAAGTGGAAGAGTAATTTGGTCTTTCAGCACTTGGGTGGGGAGTGGTGAGTGAGGAAACAATCACAGCCTGAGATCAAAGCTGTGTTCCAGCAAAGGCTTGAATAAGACCAGAGCCATTTCACACTTCCCAGGACCTGCATACATTGTCTGCGGATCAGGATAGTTCTCCTTGATCACAGAGGTAGAAAGATGTAGCATGGAAGACCTTATTTTTCCAGTTTCTGACTAATAACTGACGTGTCCTAATCGACTAGAAAGATATTCAAACACTGATCTGTTTCCAAATTTTAAATTTTCTTTTTTGTCAGTAGGTAGTACATTCTTTCTTGCTACATGATTTATTAATTTCAATGAGTTTTATGTAGTGATTATTGTTATATCTGGTTTGGCTACATTATCACCTTCTATTGTCTTCATATGCTTAAGGTTGCAAAAGCTGGTTTAAAATGCCTGTTCTAAATCTTAAGTGTACTTGTAACTTGACACATTTAATTTCAAGCTATTGAGATTAAACTGGCCATTAAACAGACCTAAAACACTAGCATGAAATGTAATTGTTTTCTGAAACTTGCACTTATAGTCTTTACTTTAAAGCATGAATTTATATGAGATTAGCTAAGTCTTTCAGAGATGATCCCAAATATACTATAAACCCACAGACTGTTGAAATTTGAATTACGTTTAAGCCAAAGTGCCCATAGAAATATAAAAGCTTCATAAGGAGCATTGGTAGATTCCTCAGTGGGGAATAAAATGGACTAAGTGGAAACATTATATTTTGTGTTCAGTATAATGTATGAATAAAAGTGCATTGGGAACGTGCAGCTTATTTGAAGGTACCTACATGTAGAGGGTAAAAATGTTTTTCTGCTTCTTTGGTAAGTGCATGCAAAAGAGTTCTTTGAACATTGGAAGATTAATGATTTTTTAAAAATTAACTTCTCAGTTTGGGTTTTTTATCAGATGTAATTCCTTGGTTTCAACATTGGCTTGCCATGACAGTTCATAGTGTGTTCTTAGTGTTGTGGGGTTTTTTTTTTTGTTTTGTTTGTTTTTGTTTTAATTAAATTAATTGCTTTTCTGCATTCTTCTTTACTTGAAGTATACTAGACAGGTAGCAGTACCTCTTGCTGCAGCTGACAGATCAGTTTCCATTGTAACCTCCTGTGTAACCTTATAAAATATCTGCCTTTTACACTGAATTTTTCCATACTTGGAAGCCAGATTTTGCTTGCATGAATCTCACATGCATTCCTCTGCTTCTCAAGTACCTAGCTGCTCATTAGCTTTTAACAAGAAAATTGAATGTGTGTTAGAAGCCCCTAGCTTTTCTTGTTATGTTTATCAAATCGCTATTTCAGCTTCAAATATTGGCATGTTTTATATTCAAAACACAATACTGATTAATGTCCAAAGGCTTTATATTTTAAATGTTTAACTTACAAAGATGAGAAGTACAAGCAAGTTTATGGCTACATATCCTACTGACAAATTTGCTTATGAGAAATTAGGCAACAGTGTGATATATTCAGTTAGCTAAGAAGTATGGTGGGGTAATTTTGATTCTTTTCTGCCTGTAAATTAGGCAGGTCTTCCAAAAATGTTGTTATAAATCACTAGCACTTAACAGTATTCTTTTCCAAAGTATTCTACAAAAATAAACTGAACTTAATACACCATTAATATAGGTCAGTAGGTGCTGTAATTGTTTTACACCTGGCAAAACTGAGGCAGAAATGAGATGTGCTTTAACCCAGGCCACTTGAGATTTAGAATGCATATCTCTTATCCATTAGTCCTGTGCTGAAATCATAGGATTACATCATTGCCATATTCCCTCACATAGGATCTATCGATAGCCCATTGAAACATGTGGGGAAAAATGCCAGATTATGTCAGCCCATTCCATGTCTGGGTTATGCTTCACATGTCAAGGCTTGCATCGGCTGCAGCCAACTCAGATTCAGCTGGAAGCATAACTGGGGACCTCTTTTGGTGGCCTTGTGGGGAAACTGTTGCTATCAAATTTGTTCTCCATATTTTATTACTTAATTATGCATAAATAAAGTCAGTTGGCTAAAGTGTAAAAGTGAGAGTTCTGCTGCAATGAGCTTTACAGAAATGTCATGATAATATGGTGTGAATGTGAATTACTCTTATGCAGGCCTGATGAAAAAAATCCTCTTTACAATCTTGTTCAGTCTTGCATGCTGAAATATGACCTTTACCCTAGTCTAGACATGTCCTTTGCAAGCTATTTCTAGTTTATATGAAGACTGCTTGATTTAAACCAAGTATGTTAATCTGATGCTGTCATGACTGATGGGGTTTGCAGTCTGAGAAGCTGACAGCTCACAACAGAGTAAGCAAAAGCACCGTAAGCTTCTCCAGACCATCCTGCAAACGACATGCCATCTGCTTTTTATGAGATAAGTTGTGAGCTTCAGAAAGTGAACTTACTGCAAGAGAGAAAGTGCAGTAGGTCTTACCTTCATTTTCCACCACAAACTGGTTAAATTATGTCAATTACTTTTGAAATCTCTGCTTGTTTGGCACCTGTATTTGGTACAATTCTAGCCAAGAGTCTAGAAACTGGGCGATGGCAACTGCCAGCTTTCATGTAAAATTACTATGTAAATGTCAAAATATACAGTTTAATTACACCTCTATTTATTAAGTTTATTCATTGGTAAATGTCCAGCAGTAATATGTACATTTCAGGCCTTTTTTTCTTCCCTGGAAGGTTTCAACCTTTTGGAAGGTAAAGTTCATCCCCTTGTCCTGTCCTTCCTACCACATCTGAACTCAATATTCTGCATTGAAAAGATGATTGCTTATTTTCTGCAGTATGCAAGCCAGTTCTCAGGACAGTGTTAAACGCAGGAGGAACAAGGGCAGAAGTGTTTGTGCAGAACATTTGCTCCATATCTGTGTTGCTTGAGGCCTGCAGTGCAATGAGATGGTGTTGGCCCAGTGTGTGCGCAGCGTGTTGAGCACATTTCAGGGGTGCTGTGATCACTGACCAGGCACAGATCCTCTCTGCAAAAGCTGTTTCTCTAATCGGGGCCCAGGTGTCAGACAGCCCAGCTGGAGGTACCAACTATGATTCTGATAGAATTAGCTTCTCTGGAGCTTGAAATGAGCCATTGTTTCTTTCCCAGAGTGTTTTCACATGCTCTTCCTCAGCTGTGAATACCATCCTGAACTAGTATGGAACACTGCCTGTATTCACTCCAGTCATTCCCACTCCCTTCCTATTTCTTCTTCCCTGTAATATCTTCCTGCAAGATAGGGAAGTAATTCCTACTGTCATGGGTTCATAGGTTACCCTATTGGACTAGATGAGCCCTCAAGATATCTTCTAAACTGAGTTGGTCTGTGATTGTGTCTTTGTTTCTTCCTGTAAAAATAAATACATTGTGTTTAACCAAAAGCCTGTTACCTGCAGTAGCCACTTCTCTAGTAAAGTGTGTTAGGATAAAGAAAGTGTAACGTAGCTTTTTAAATGTCTTTGAGCACTAATGGCTGGTAAGCCAGAGATGGTCTCCTTTGGTTCATTAGATTATTCTGCAATTGGAGCAAATTGTTTTGGTATGGACCTCTGTAGGTATTTAGCATGTCTCTGTCACAGCAAAATATCCACCCAGAAATACTGTGTCTGAAAGCTCAACACTTTTTCTTTATTTCCTCCAGAAGTTCATGTCTAGATTTTGTAATTATATGCATAGTCTTTTCTAAAAAATTACTTGTGTTTGTAGTAGGTGTAACGTGACCTTTCTGAATTTCTTGCAGACAAGAGCAGAGCAATCCCAAGGTGCATACTTCTTGCCTGAGTTTGCACTTTCTCCACAGGGGAGTTTTCTTGAGGACACCACGGGGGAGCAGTTCCTCACTTACCGTTATGATGACCAGGTTAGTGTGCCATGTGTGAAAATTATGGAGATTGTCATGTTCATGGAAGTCTGAGACACAGATTACTGTGAAACTGATTAAGATACAGAGTGGGTGTTACCTTTTGAAGGCACATCAAATTTATAGCAAGCTGAATGATAACACACTACACCAAATGAAAATTAAGGCACTTAGTTGCATAAATAATAAGTAAAACCACTTTTGGAAAATGTTAATAGGATGTAATGGAGACAAAAGCAGCAATTTTTTAGTGATGTGTTAATAGATGTTTGTAGTTATATCTGCAAAATGTGTAGAATTAGAGGTGATTTGCCTTTCTGTGAATTGTTTGACTTAGCCTAATTTGTTTTATTTAATGGGAGAATTAGTGTTAGGCAGATCTTGCATCTTCCAGCTTGTGAAAAGTGAGCACATTGTATTAGTTAATGAAGTTTTTTTAAATGAAGTTTGGGTGAATCATAAAGAAACAAATGGGAAGTGTAATAATGGATGGAGCAGTGTTTAGAAAGAAACAAATTAATTTTTTTTTAAGTTAAAAATCTTTAATGCTTTCTCCAGACCCATAGAAACATTATGTTAAACATGGAATATAGATATAAATGTAAAGAAAGCAACATGAAAGAAATGCTGTTAATCTTGGCAAAAGATCTGAAGTAAACCTAGGAAATGTGTGGTGTGCTGTGGAAATTTACTCATAACACAATGTGTTCCAGGAGTCAGTTGAATTTCACATCAAAACTGTCTGAATTACATTCATAGACACTTACAGTACATTTCATAATGTAAAAGGAGGGAATTTGTTAGGAAACACTCCCTGCAGACGTGAGAGAAGAGCCAAACTTTCCCTGCATCACAAGGGATGGTTCTGTCAGTGATAGGCAGTTTTATTTTGAAAGGTGGTCTCCTTGCAGGAGCTACTTGATGAAAATACTTTGCTCATCACTATCCTAAAGAGAGAACTGAAGTGAGTTTATTTAAGCTTTAAACTGACAGTCTTTTTAGACAGACAAAAGGGAGCAGAAAAGATACAACAGAAAGTATGCTGAGCCACAGTGAACTATTTGAAGTTAGTTTAAATGTTTACAATAATTCATACTTTTCTTCCCTAGAGGGTCTTGATTATCAACAGAAAAGGTACTTGGATAAGACGTTCCTTGGACCAAACACCTGGGAAAGCAATAACTTTTAGGACAGTAAAATGCAGCTGCAATGCAGGCTGCATTTAATGACAGTAGTTGAAAAACACTATAAAGGTTATACACTTTGATCAAAATAGTTTCCATTTAATGGAGCACATTTTAGAGAAGATGATAAATCAAATATAACAGAGGCTTAGTCTGAGTCTTTGACTAGACTGTTTGGACTATGTGAATAATACAGCTGATTAAAAAACAAACAAAATGAACCCTCTCAAAAAAACCCTCAAATACCAACACAGCTCTATACAGAAGCCAGTTCCAAGCTTAGTTCCATTTGATGGAAAGAATTCCATTTCATGGAAAGTTTTCCATTAATTCCATTGAGATCTGAATTGGATCTAGGATATGGCCAGCTTCTGTTCTTTCATAAATGTGATTTAGTTTTGAAGCCTGCTCTTCCCAGGCACTTAGCAGTATGAAATTAAGTTTGAATTCTTGGAAATGAAAATGGTGCTGAAACATCAAAATGTTGAAAATAAAAGCAACTGTATTAGCAGTAGTTTCTTTTGAAAGAAAATTCAGTCCCTAAGTATTATTTATTAAAAATTGTAAGTATATTGAATACAGATGGGAACTGATCTACATCTCTAGCTTTACCTTCCTGCAAGAAAACAAGGATTTCTTTGGTGAATAGAAAGAATTTCCTTGATTTTCTAGGAAATTAATCATAAATTTGTAATAATGTAAAGTTATAATTATACTTTCTCTGAAATGTTAATACAAAACTCAATTGTATTGTGGTCAAACTGGGTCAGAAAACTAGAATTATTTTTTTTTCTGTGCTTCATTCAACTCTTTTTTTTTTTTGACATATACTTGTATGATTGGATGGAAGTCTTTAAACCAGAAGTTGAAAATCCTTTATCAGATAATCTGTAGAACTTTTATAAGCTGGAATGGATAGGTTTGATACATGGCAAGTCTGATAAGAATACACAGGTGAATAAAAAGGTAGGAATCAATGTACACAGAAAGTCCATTTTAACCTATCCAACACAGAAATGGAATCAGTACTGGATGGTTACCACTTAAATAAAGAATGCAGCAACATCTTCTCCCACACCTTAATTCCTTAATTTAGTTTTAACAATTCACTTTCTATCTTGTCCTACTGTGAAGGGCTGCTGGCCTGTGGGAAATACATTCTTTCCTTTTCCCTGAACACCAGAATTGTCCTGTGGATATCCCTCCAGATTCCTGGTGTTCCTATACATCCTAAGTTACATTAATGCTGCTGAAAACAGGAAAAGTGAAATAACCTTGTGCACTTGACTCCAATAAACCAAGAGATCAGTCTGATACGGTCTGCTGTGGAGGTCATTCCTCCTTCTGTGTCCATGGAAGGCAGCAGAATAGATAAAAGGGGTGAGAGGCTCCTGACACCATGGCATGGAGGTGGAGAAGAGGGTAGCTCACAGCCTCTGTTCTTTTGGCTAACCAGTGCTGAGGCACTTGCAGGAAGAATAACTCTCCCTATCTTCCCAAATGTGCCCTTTTCCCCCTTGCACTGTTCCTTATATCCAGGCCAGTCAAATTTCCAGGGATAGATGGATAATATTTTTATATAGCAGCATCATCATCGTCATGATCCAAGATTAGTTTCCTTACATCTTCCAAACACAGGAATGTTTCAAAGGGGTTTTCTTTGGCTGTTGTGTGTGATATTTTTCAAGCAGGGAGCCAGTTTAATCAGAATCATTCATTCCTTTGTTAGTAAGTAATCTCAGTAAAATAGAACTAGCTGTTACTTAAATATTCAAAAGTATTTGCTATCTGAAATGACAAGCTTACAGTTTGAAATGAAAGATGAGTAAATATTAATAGGAACACACTGTACTCTGCTCTAGCCCAGCAGAATTACATATGGATGCATGTTGTACATGCAAGATAGTACATTTTGTTCTGGTTTAATCTGGCAGGACTCTGCTCTCATTTTTGTACAGGACTGCACTAACCCCTTTGCATATTTTGTTGCTATGTGTGTATTTAAGAATTACATGCAGATGAATTTCTTTGGCTAGATATTTTCAAAATTCAGTGAATATCTTTTTTACTGCTTCTGTGACTACAGAAGAAAATACCTTTTAAGATCTGATTAGATACTGCCACCCTGATTCATTGGGTTGACATCTGAATAGAATGGGACATTGTAATTTTGACACATTTATTGCTTTATCTTCAGGGAAAAAAGAAAAACAGTGATTCAAAGCAAATACTTTTGAGGGATCCCAGGAGACAGAAATGTAGAAAGGTTTAAATTGAACATTTTCTAAAGGCTCCTGTATTGTTCACCAAGTGATGTCTAGTACCAGTGCATTGCATCCTGCATTTCTAAAATTCTCTTCAGTCAATGCAATTTAAATCTAACTTGGTACCAAATAGATTTTCATGCATAGCCAAAGTCTTCAACTGCTGTTAGAAATCTGAGGTTGGAAAAAAATATTCCCCATCCTAGCATTCATGAAAATAATTAAATAAATGAATAAGTATATGAAAATAAATTAAATTATGGAATAAATATATATGTAATAGCTCTTTCTCCAGGTTTGAGATACATGTTAAACCTTGCCATAAGGAATAGTTTCCTAGTTTTCTTTCTGATTTCTTTTGGCTTTTCACCTTTTAATCTACTACAAGGAATTTTTTTCTTTTCCAAAATACTAGTAGTACTGGAAAGCTTTCTTGCAGAAATAAAATGTTCTTGTTTTCTGACACTTAAGGTATTGCTTCCAAGTATTAAAACCATTCCATATGACGGACCACCAAGAAGGACAGCAGTGAAAACTTGGTTGGGCTGAATGTGTTTGAAGTACATTTCCACTTTGATTGGGTGGCTGAAAGAGAGTTCTCTTGGGGGGGTGGGTAAAAAACAGGAAAGAAAAAAGAAAATAAGTTTATCTTTCAAGAGAGAAAATGTTTGCTTGACCAGTTAGCTTTCTAGCTGACCTTGTTTCTTCTGAGTTTTATGGTGTTTACCAGTTTAAACTCACAACAAGGATAGCCTGATTCTGGAATTAGGTATTTGGCTCTAAGTAATTCAATCTTGGCAAAGAAATCTATTGTTTCTTAACAAATATTAATGAAAATCTGCACTATCAGACTTGTGAGTGTTTAGCTATGTGAAATGAGGTAGAAACCAGTGAGTCTGTTCTCAGCTACATGTGCAAATTTTAACACACAAGCTGCAGCTGCTACAGTTCATTTGATAGCTAGTCATTCTTTGGGTTTGCTAGAGAAGTGCCTTGCTATAAAGTGAATGCCAAAATTGGGAAAATAAATATTCTCATTTAAGCCTTGTCTTCCACAAATAGAAATAGTCTATCCTGGCTTCTGCTTTTTTAGGGGGAAAAGGAGTATGGTGTTCAAAATAATAATTTTAAAAAAGGCAGAGGAACCCAGGATCTGAATTACTTCAAAAAATAACATTGAAATAAATTAATGGAACCTTTTTATTTGTAGTCCAGCAGCAATAACTGTTTGTGTTTGTTCTGTATGTTTTTCATATTATACCAAGGAAACCCTTGCATGGACAGAAGTTGTCTTATGGGTCTGACAGCCATTTTCCCCCCATTTCTTTCATCTCTGTCCTCATTTCACCTGCTGCTGCTGCCATCCTCTGTGCTCTGCCTCTGGAATGTACCTGAGTCACAGCCTGGTTCTGAGTGTCAGCTGCTTGCTGCCTCCTGCTCCCACTCTGAGCCTTTTTATTCCATTCCCAGCTAGTTTGCATCTAAATCAATGCCAGAGCAATGGAGCTGCACGTTTTCAGGCCTGGAGATGAGTCATGCAAGGGACATTACTGCAAATTAACACAGCAGTGAAGACAAGCTCTAATCCCCAGAAAGGAGGAAGATTTGTAGTTAGTGGCTTTCTTGCTACCCAAGTACATAAAACTCCAGTACTCTTGATTTGAGAAGGAGCCTGAAACTTGTGTTATTGAGCCATTTTTGTTGACACCCTGCAAAAGCACTCAGGACTGTTAAAAAGAATTAACATCTTGATTCTCAATATCTGGCTCTTCATTTAGAGATTTTTTATTTTGAATAAACACACTGTTTTCAAGTGGCCACAAACTATTTCAGGCATTTTTCTATAATGAAAACATTCTACTAAGGAACACTTGGTGGTTTCATTTGTGTATTTGGAGAGCGAACTGATAAACTTAATTTTATCCAAGAACCAGAATTGCGACTGCTAATACGTGGCTGAGGGAATTTCAGCATTGTGTTAGAAATACTGCTCCTCTGCTGTGTAGAGGATTGACCTTGCAGTCCTCACTAATATCACCAGTCTACTGATATTAGAATAACACTGATTTCACTGACTTGAATCCAGCAAGTAGTTCCATTCTCTTAGCTGGGACAACTTGTGTAAGTAACAAATTACTAGGTCAGGTTTGTGGCACTCCATACTAATCCTACAGATGTTCATAATGAGTTTTAAATCAAATTTAAGGAGTTTACAGTTATGTGTTTGTAAGGCTGTGTGAAGATAAAAAGCATTATTTGGTGTTCTCTGAAATTTTAACTGAAGGTGATGTTGTGTTCACTAATATTTTATATTTTATTCCTTTTTTAAAATATATATACCTTTATTTTTTTGTTCACGGGTTTTAATTTTGGTCTCTTTATTTTTAAGGGTATGTGTTTTGGTTGGTTTTTTTGGGTAAGGAAATTAGCTCCATAATCAAGCAAAATGTGTTTCTGATTTGGAGTGCAAGGGAGGAAAAGGAGGCAAGGATTAAGAGAGAATGAAAACTGCTTACAAATTCAGGCAAAACTACTCTTACAGAGACTGGTACTGCATAAGTCAGGCATGATCCTATTCAAACAATAGTTTAGTTTAGGCTAATTGCTGTCTGGAAGTGTGTGAGGAGCATATGCACAAGTAATTAAACCATTACTTGTGTGTGATAGGTTGCTTAGTGAACTGAAAACTGCTTTTAAATACTTTGGTTTATTGGCAAACAGAATGGGGAACTGGCACTTTTTAGAGCACCAACTACCATTGTAAGCTCTGGGTTTTGTTGTTCAGAGAAAACAGTGGGATTGCTGTGTGCAGTCCATGTTTTTTGTGCACTAAGACTTACAGAGTTTCTTGTTTTCTATTACAGCCTCAGTCCCAAGCCCTGCCAAAGGTCTCTGTGTGTAAATCATACTTACAGAAGCCAGTAGGTCTTCACCTTGTGCAGCAGAACAGCTTTCACAGGGAATCTGTAATAATACCGTTTCTGCAGAAAACACATTTTATATCATTTCAATTTGGATCAAATGCATTCTATGAGGCTGTAATCCTATTCCACTGAATTCTGTGGTGAAACTCATTGGCCTGGGTTCTTAGTCCTTCTGTGGCTGTGATAATACTGACCTCAGCAGCTGGCAGAGGATTCCCAGGTAGCAGAAGTGACTCCTCACTTGCAAGGTCATCCCCCAGAACGATTTCTCAAGAAAAAATGGAGAATTGACCTAACCTTTTAGTTGTTTCTCTTATTTTTGCTCCCCTGGGTGCTGGACAGATACTGAGGCTGCTCCAGGGGATGATAAAAGGTTATGCAGAGGAACTGATTTTCTTCCTTTTTTTCTTACACATGCCCTTGAGACCACAAATTCATGTTTATTCAGTTTGAGGTTGAGCTATATATAAAAAATAACTTTAATACTAAATACTTCACTTTTCTAACATCTCCATCATGCACATTTTTCATAAAAGACTGAATTTTTTTCAACTCATGTTCAGTGTTTCGTGGTCCAATAGTTACAATTCCAAGTTTTCCCAAACACGGTTTTCAGTTTCTAGCAATAAAGTTTGTTGTTGGTGATGGTTTGGGGTTTTTTTGTTTTGTTTTGTTTTGTTTTTGTTTTGTTATTTTTTTTGGTTTTTTACCTTCCATTCTCCAAGGAGCAGACAGAAGGACATGAACTTGAGCAAATATTCTACTGTAAAGTCTTTAACTCAGTTCTGCTACATCGAACTAGTAACAGCACACCTGATGAAATGAATTAACGTTACACAGACTGGGTGCTCATTTGACATTCTTTAGAGGAGACCAATGATTAAATCATGAGAGATTGATACAATGCAATGTGAATTTCCCACTGACCTCCTCATGCCCCTACTGCACCCCCAGAAGTTGGCACATGTTCTTACTCAAGAATTTTGACATTGATAAAGGCTTAGGTTCAGCCTTCTAAATTAAGACTGAAAGGTCTGGTGGTACCAGAAATAATCCCATGTTTACCCAGCTCTGATGTAGTGCTGCTATCATCTATCAATGAGAGTTCATTGAGATACAGTAGGGAAGTGCTTCTAAATCAAAAAGATATATTTCAAGTACTGTGGGAAATGCAGTGCTTGGAACTGGAAAGTCATTCTTCAGATATACATGGATGAGAGGATGTTTTAGGCTGATAGAGCCTAATGGTGCATTAATCACTTTGTGTACACAGCACAAATACATTTTGAAACTATGTCTTTTCACTGGTCTTAGTCAAAGAAAGACCAGATTGTATTTGGTGTTTTGATAATTCAGCTAAATTTATTGAACTTGAGCTGTTTAAGCTCCTGTTAAATTTTGCACAAGTGAGAAGATAAAATTGTATTGCTGAATTTTTCATGAAGGATGAATGTGATCAATTTGATTTTTTTTTCCTTTCTGTGTCATTTCTGCCACAGATAACATTTAAAGACCTATGAGAATTTATAGCAGCTTCTCCCTTTTAACATGGAAAACTGTAGTGAAAAAATGGAAGACATTTCAGTTCATACTGTACCTAGAAAAATTATTAATAAAATGATTGCTTGATAAAATGATTCATCCTGTGTAAGGTGTTTCTGATAGAATTGCATTGTTTTGCAGGGCAGTAGGTAATGTAAATGGAATTTATATTGTTGAGCATGTGGATAATATCTCTCACATCCTTTCAGGCCTGTCCAGCATGGGAAAATTATTTATAGGAGAAAGTGAATGTCACAGTGACCCTTTTAGTAGAGATGTACTTGAACCTAAATTTCTTCCAATTTGTATGCCACTAATGTGGAATTTTAAATGAAAAATCTTCTTTTAAAAATCTGCATATTTTGGCTTTGTTTCTAGAAATAGTTAAAATGGTTCTTGATGTCATTAACACTTGCAGAATGAACCAGCCTCAGGACAACTAAAGAACAATCTCTTTACCACTTCCAACAGTTATTTCGTTCTGTACTGTTTCAAAATAACTGTCAGCATTGCCAGTTAAACCTAATTTATTTCTACTATTAGACCCCAGAAGCTATTTTTTTACAAGGAAGAAAATTACATACATTAATTATCAATTTTGGCAATAACAGCAAAAAATGGTGAAATGTAGGTTCATTGAGAGGATCACTGCTGACAACTGTATTTTTCATATTTAGAGCTTAGAATGTTGTGGTGTTGCAGGATCTGAGGCATTTTAATTCTCCTCACGTGAAACATCCTGGTGCTGTGTGTGTCAGGTGCATGTGTAGCTTCCTGCCTGCACTCTAGCTGAGCCTTGGCTTGGAGGCTTAGGGTGCAGAGTGTGCCCATGATTTTCAGAAACAGATCTGGAGACCTTTGTATTAAAAAAAAAAAAAACAAACAAAAAACAACTATATGGAATTTGTTATTAATTTTTTCATGTTATGGAAACTGATTTTTCCCCCTTTTTCTGTTTTATATAAAGTGGTTACTTGCTTTTCTGTTTGGGCCATAACCTATTGCTATTTTCTAATCCTTTAAACCATTACTCCCACGAAAACCCTGAAACCTTGGCTGTAACTTCCAGCATGGAGGATGTCCTGTGAATATCCATCGATTTTTTTGCATGTCTGAAACTATTTACAGAAATAAATGCTTGTGTGTGATTTGAGGCAATAGCTGAAGGTGCTCAGTGAAGGTGGTGTGTTTAGTATGGTCTTTGGTAAAGAGTAATGCTGTATTCGAACATTAGCCTTAAGTACTTTAATGTACTTGACAAAAATTGTAGGTTCCACATTTTGTGGAATGATTGGCAAATCAAACATTCCTTTTCATTCTCTGTGGGTTTTTTTCCCCCTCCACTTTCCTATAGACAGGCAACTGTCATGCTGATTCTTGGTCTGGAAAGAATGGCAGTCAGACCTCTGAGAACTGGAAACAATCTGGACTTTTTCTAATACTCTTAAGACTATAAAACCTGACCTCTTTCCACTTGAGCCTATGTAATCTAGCTTTATAAAATTATCTCATTGGTAGTAAAGTTTTTTGTTTGTTTGCGTTATCATGCTATAAGATATTTTTGTGCTTTGATGGTATAAGCCTTTCTTCAGTTAACGTTTTTATGTTGCATAAGAGAAAAAGGACTTTTCAAATGGCACCAAACCTTTAACTGATTTACAGGTTCATGAAGCAGACTAGAGTATTTGCACATGGGTGAGAAAAATTAGTAGTAATAGACTGCTGTATGATGTGGGATGTTTTTGCAGGTTTTAGAATAGCCCTTGGGAGATGGTTGCAATTGTAAATACAAGATATGTTCTCCTTTACCTGATTATTTAGGCTTTGGTCCAAAAATCATAGTAATTTCAATAGACTTTGGACCAGCCCTTCATTTTTTAATGTAAGAGTAGATTTGCCATTGATTTCAGGCAGATCGCATTCAGGTACCCCAAAAGAAATACTAAGACTGTTTGACTGGGGAATTACTGGAAAATGGGGTAGATGCTGCAAAGCATGAGCATCACTGCAGCCTCTGTGTTCTGCAAACAGACAAGTTCAGTGGTTTTTGTTTGTTTCTTTCAAATCTGGTGTCCAAATTATATGTGAAGACTTGTTGCATAGTTGTTGATTTGATCCAGCTTCTAGGTTTGGTGAGGGTCACAGAATTTTCTGTGATTTGTACAAGCAAAACTATTTACACACCATGAATGCTGAAATGAATTCTACATTCAAAGTATTTGATCTGTGTCAGTTATTATGATGTTCTCAAATCACCTAAAAATGCTGACAAAATGTGGTTTGCTACTCCATTCTCATGCACAATCTTTGCTAAAAATACACATATTTGCTGATATGTGTAGCATATAGGTAAATGATCGTCCTTTGTCATAGTAATATGGTTGTATCAGGTATAAATCTAAAGAAACAAGCTTTGGTCTTTCAGGCAGCTCACATAATGTCTCATAACATCATCACAACATATGGCAAAATACCTTTATTTTTATTGTTTGTAAAAAAAAAATATTTGGAATGCATCAGTTTTATTTAAATGTAGTGCATTGGCTTGAATGTTTTTGGATATTATTAATAGATGGTGTAAAATCTGTTCAAATATTGAACTATAAACCATGAAATTTTACCACCTTTGAGTGCTGGCTCCAGTGGTAACTATTCAGGGC
Organism: Entomyzon cyanotis; assembly: GCA_024500445.1. Taxonomy (NCBI): domain Eukaryota; kingdom Metazoa; phylum Chordata; class Aves; order Passeriformes; family Meliphagidae; genus Entomyzon; species Entomyzon cyanotis. The sequence goes on from JAKEPQ010001010.1 coordinate 11,268,835, forward strand.
AATATTGCATTCTAATGTATGAATAAGAATTATATCCTAAGTCTCTTATTAAAGTGCTAGGACGAAGTTTTAAACTTGTCCTGGCCTTTTTATTCCATTTGAGAAAGATTTTGTTCTTTTTATTCTTTCAGGTATTTTTATACTTTTCAGTGAACTTGCCAGTTAATGTTCATTCTTCTGCTTCTTCAATATTGAGGCTATAGGATAGTCTGTTTTTCTCATACTTTCAGCTCTGCATTCTAATGAATGTGAGGCAAAGAAAAGGAGGGTGAAAATATTTCTTATTAATAGTCCTTTTCTATGCAGTTAAGTGACTTCCTTGAAATGAAAGCTTTTGCCTCAAAATTAATTTTAGAAAGGATGTCTTCAGAGTGTCAAAAGGGATTATCATCCTTTTAAGGTGTAATTATAATGGAAATAATCTCCTGTACTTTGCTTATTGAAGGGAGGCTCTGCTGGCTGCACCATGAGGAGTTTCTGGGAATTGGTTCTGCATATGTTTGTTAATTTTCTGCTGTGTGTGGACAGCAGATTTGGAACACTGTGCAGAGCAGATAAGACAGATGACCTCTTGCACAGACCTCAGAGCCTACAGCCCAAGCACTTCTGCACATGCATAACTTAATTCTTGTGAGGACTCCCATGTACGTCAGAGCTCCCCACTTAAGTGAAGATGCACATGTTCCAATGTCTCGGCAGGATCAGGACCTCCTTTCCAGCCCTGAGCTTTGAAATTCCATGCTTAAACTCCTGTAAGGACCCCAAAGAGAGACAGCACCTCTTGGGAAGACCTGAACCTCTCCTGCTCATATTGCAGTGAGTGGAAGTTGAAATAATTTGTTGTAATACAACGGGGCCAACAGGTCTTCCTCTTTCATAGCTCAGATGTGTACTGATTTAATAACTCCCATTACTCCAACCCCATCATAAAGCTTACCATGAATTGCAATCAATCTAGTTTACATTTTAACCAGTATTTTTCTTAAATGACGGGACTTGAAACCATTTTTGCAGATTGACGACATCAGAAGATTTTCCAACTTAATGAAAAAATCCAAATAACCACATAATATTTTCAAAGAACACACTGATGGAGGCTGGCCTGTTGTCAGAAAAACAGTGTAAGAATTAACTCTGCTACATTGTGATTTAATTTAAAATTAACTTACGGTTTGTTGACAACATTCATATTTCACAGAATAGGTGTAGGGTGCAAGTTTTCTGTATTTCCTACCATGAAGAAAAAAAGAAAAAACATTAACTCTGACATCTGTTTTTAGCACTTTCCTTCATATTTTTGGATGAATGCCTGGCAAAAGCTGGAAAGCGACTAAGAGATCAACCAAAGATGGCCTAAGGGCCTGTTCCCAGCTGGTACGACATCTGGAATGTTATATATAGTGGATAAATTCAGAGTTGTAGTTTAATAAGATTGGTATTCAAGCATTCGGCCTACAGCAAAGGGAAGGACAGTGAAGCTGACAGCGTGCATGGTGCATAATATGTTGAGGTGTCTGAAATATAATTTGCTGGGTTTTCACTTTCATTTTGGCAGATCCCTTATGCTTATATATAAACTTTCATCTAGTATTGTTTCGAACCCTTAGAAAATAAAAGGTGAAGTCATATTGGTATTATATCCAGAATCTTATCTTTTCACTAAGCTTAGAGTATGTCTGGGTTTCTTTCTTTCTTCTTAGGAAAAAAGTGCTAAAGACAGATTTTTATGAGCTGACTAGAAATAACTTAAGCTGCTACCTTTGCAAATTTCAAGTATATGCAGTCTTTTACAGTGAAGATTTTACAGAATCATAAACTATTCAGGAATCTGGACTTGTGCTCTATGGAACCATATTTGCAAGATTTATGTCTCAGAAGGCCTGGGATTTTTTTCTATTTAGTGTTTAGTTAATCTTTGGACTGTCCAATCTCCAAACTGTAATTGGATGTGTTGCTAGACAAGCCCAGCAAAGTTGCAGGCAGGGTTCAGGACATAGCCACCTGCTTAGAGCAGCCCTGAGCAGGGCAATGCTGGGTTTGGGAATGAGCTGAAGGCGAGTTCTGTGTGCAGCCCTGTGACTGTGCCAGTCACACAGAGTGTGTGCAAGTCCCTCTGCTGTCGGGCTGCCTTTGTGGGTCCCAAGATATGGTTAAACCTCGTGTGTTTTGCAGTGCAGCCAGGAGAGGATGGAGGCTGTGTGCCATCCCTGCAGTGGGCAGAGCAGTCCAGGTGTTTGGGGACAGGCTGTGGTGGGGGCTGCAGCTGGGAGGGATTTTGCTGAAGCATCTCTGTGAGGGGCTGGGCTGTTCTGCTCATGATCTTTTCTGTTTCATGACACTGTGGGCTTCTCCCTCTGATCTGCTTCCTTCTTGGGGGATGCTGGAGCAAGAGGAGTCTGTGAAACTACACTTCTGATCTGGGAGTGACAGGATGGGCAAGGGAGTGTGCAGTGGAGGAGGACATAGGGTGTGAATTGTGACTGAGCTGTAATTGATGGAGGGGGGTGTAATCTAAGCTCTTATTCCTCCATTATTTTTTCAAATGACTTGGTAATTCCTCAGCACATTGTGGTCATTTCTACAATATTTATTGCTATGCAAGATCTTGTAGGTGAAGACAAGCAACTTCAATATGACTTGGCAGGAGACCAACAGAATACAGGAGGAGATAGACCTAAAGAGGGAGGAGAGATGACTTTTGCAGCTGCACTTTGGTAGCAGTTTGTATCTGGAGGTGGAAAGGCCAGATATGAAATTACTGCAGCTGACAAGGAGAAAGCTGATTTGTCTGTGGGGTGGTGTCACAAATTGTTGTTTAGCTGGTGGGGATGACTATAAAATCTTATTATAAAGTCATGTGTGTGGTGCAAGTGTCTGCATGTGGTGCAACTGAAGCTTAAAAGGCTGAGATCATACATAACAAGAACGGCTTAGCCTTCATTCCTTGATAGTACTAACGCTGTAGAAATATTTAATTGTTATAAGGAGGAGAACAGAAAAAAAAAAAAAAAGTTATTACCTTGCAAATCTTATGGCTGTCTCCTTATCCTTTCTTGTGCTCAGCCAAACTTGCTCTGGCTTAGTGAGCTTGGGGATTGCCAGTGAAATCCCTATTGGTATTTACTGCTTTATTCAGGTGTGCAGAATAACAGTAAAAAAATCTAAGTCTAGGTGCTGCTTACAAAGTTATCATCCTTGAAAAGAACAGATATTCTTGTGAGAGGAACTTAGTACCTCCTGTCACAGGATGTGATTATTTCTACTTTTTTCTTTTCCCTTTGGTTTGGTTCCACTTCTGTAGTATCTGCCATTACAATACCTTCTATCTCGTAGTGCCCTGAAGAGATCGAGTCTCAATGGATTGTTAGCCAACCTGCTCACTTTTCACTTCTTTTCCTACATATTGGTTACAGAATATTAACAGCTGACTCAAAGTTCTTCGGACTGAATTTCTTTAATAATACTCTGCCTTTGGAGTTGCTGCCACTGTCTGGTTTGATCTTAGTTCTTCCCTGATTCTTCTGCCCAGTCAGTGCCATGTGTCTCACAGGCAAGTCTCCAAGCACTGCAGTAGCCTGATGAGTCTTCCCAATCACAGACAGCTGCTTTCCTACTAGAATAATTTTCACTTTTTCCAGACTATATGTAATGCATATTTAGAACAACTGTGTCCACCTGAACCAAACATTGTTAATGTGAAACATGATGTTAATACCCAGTCTTGGGTGATTTGTACAGTAACGTTACCTAGTCTCATGTTGCTGTAAATTTAAAAATGTGATATGGTGGAAACAAGCAAACAAAAATATAATGGGATTTGAAAAGGGAGAGGGAGTGTAACTGATGAATCTTTACATCTAAGACATGTATGCATGTCTGCATAAACTGTTGTTTATTGGGGGTCTGATCCTGTGCTTGTACTGCAGACCAAACTTGCTATGTCTCCGTTATCTGTACAGTTAGAGATAATTTGAATTAAGTTGGGAGAAACTGTCAGCAGAGATGAGAATGAGAACAATACAATTACTGGTTGACCTGGAAGATGGGAGTAGTAAGACGAAGTGCATTGTCATGCACACAGGGGCCACCAGAAAATATTTCTTTTTGGAGCTAATAAATGCAAACCAGATAATGTAGAACTCAGTTTTAGCTTACTGGTACTGCTGAGGTCTAGTACAGAAAATGACATTCAGAAAATAACGGAGAAAGTTTCTCAGCCTGATTGGGGAATTAATAGTTTCTTTTTTAACAGGTTCAGTAGTAGATTTAGGGACATCCCTAACATGTATTACTTGCTGAAGTATTTGTTCATTGCTCATTTGGATTTTTTCCTTGTTACAATAATTTTTCCTAGCAACCCTTATAGTTATTAACCTCTTTGTTTGAAATAAAATTCCTTCCATTAACCCAGCATTTCATGGATGACATGCATAGATGAAGAAAATTTCCAGTCGTTTTTTGCCAGTGAGCTGGAATGCAAATGCATCCATACACTATTCAAGTTGGTTTGGCAATAGCTCTGTAACTTTATAGGTTTATATGCTTACACTAGGATGGTTCCTGCTGTTTTAAGTATTGTCCAGAGGATATAATTTCTTAAATGAAAATTGCTTGGAGCCATTCATTTTTTGTGCGACAAGTGAAGGTATCAGTTACTTTCTCTTATTCCCTGCATGGAATAGGAAATGTTAATAAAACTCAACTTCTGAACCTCCCAATTGGTAAGTTCTTGACCACCATATTGAGAGATCATTGTTGTGGATCAGGAAAATGCTTATTTTACTCTTTAAAGGTCACACACAGGACACAAAAATGGGTGAGCAATAAAAAGGAGAAGGTACTGAGAATACATATAATTTATTAAAATTTAATTCTAGTTTCTGTTAAGCATGGTATTATGGCAGAACTACCCACTCCCTCCTTTTGTCCATCTCTGTTCCTTTGTCTTGCCTTCTTTTTTCTGCCTAAGAATGAGGTCCCAAATTATTGAAAGCAAAAGCATTGGGATGTCACTGTGGAAATCCTTCTGCTGACTTCAGTGAATATAATTTTAAATCATGAAAAAGTTCCCTCTTTCTTTACACAAATGTGTGGCATTTTACAGCTCACACTTTGTAGGCTGTTGCACTGGAACTTTTATATGTGAAGTGATTACAGGATTGTGCCCTTAGGACTCTAGAAAAGCAGAGGGTTGAGTGTAGATCCATTTGGACTCAATTCTGCCTCTGAGACTGAATGCTGAAGTGTGGGGCACTGCTGGTTTCCAGTGCAATTAGACTCTATTTTACACATTGTACTTTTGAAGGATCTGCTTGGTATCATGAAAGGTTTATAGCAGGTATTAGCTGTGTATATTAAATCTTCTGCCCCCATGTAATGTATGCTTGAATTTCATGTTTCCCTTAGGCCTAGGGTTTTCATCCAGAGGGTCTCCAGGGTTGGTTTTGTCTTTCTGAGGTGCTGTTAAGCACCAGGTTTCAGGCAGGAGGGTGACAGCTCATAGCCACGAGACATTAAAGCTTAGCTGTGTGTCAGCTGAATCTGACTTTTTGTGAAGAGTGATTAAAACTGTTCAAATATTTTTGCTGAGTTGAACTTGCTGGAGCATGGGCAATGGTTTTGTCTCCTAGAAAAAGCCTTTCTGTTCTTTGGTGACAAATTTTGAATAGATTTTCTGAGGTGGAAGAGGTCCTTGATAACACTGCAGGGAGACAGCATTAGGCATTAATTCAGAATTACCAGACAGGTATGTCCTGTGCCTGAGTTGTTACCTCTACTTTACCTGGCAATATTTTGGCCTGAAGTCATAGCTAAGATAAAAGGTAGCACAGAAGCATGGAAGCAAAAGACTTTTGTTTATCTTAGATATATTGCCAGTAAGTTGCTCTCATATACTTCTGACTAGTTATGGGAGTGATTTTGGTATTCCACATTTCTGCCAAGCAGAGAATAATTTGAAAATAAACATGTTTTACTATTCCTAATGCTTTAATATAACTCTATAGTTGTTAACAGTTGTAAATTTTAACTGGAAATACTTATATTTTTGTATCATTGCTTAACTAACTCAGAAACATACTGATGTGTGCAACATTCACCTTCAGAAGAAAAAGGGATGATCCACTTGGCACAAGCAGCAGAGCTCCTCTGCTTAGAAATCTTCACTTTGTAGATAAGGTCATTTGAGGATATTCTGTGGTTGCTCACATTTGAGCAGAAATCACTAGGCTGAGTTGAGATAAGACTTTGCCAGCCATAAAATGGATGGCTTAAAAATTGGCCAGCTATGATGACTACGTTATGGCCTGAACAAGGAGTATGTTTGAGACATGCTCTGTGCGTTTTCAGATAAATGCCCAGGACTTTCATAGGTGGTGGCTCTGAATGGACAGGGCACATTAGCTGGGCGCCCCTTTGTTTTTTTGGGTTTGGGTGACTTAGCTGGCTTTGTGTCTCACTGCTTAGATCCTTTTAGAGTCTGGTTTTTTACTCAGACTTAGTTCCCCTCACGTATTCAGCATGACCCATCTCATGCATTGATGCAGAACTTTGGTTAGATCCTATGCTATGTGATAAATGCTAAGATTTCCAAATTCAGACCCAGACAACTGTAAACTCTACTCTGCATGCTTTGGTCTTGCAGGACTTTAGGTTAGGGGAGGATTTGTTAATCCCTATCTCCTCTCTGTAATTAGATAGTGCTTTTCTTAAGTGCTGTGAGATTCTGGGCAGGGTGGTGCTTCACAAAGTTGATAGGTCTCTTACAGAATACTTAAACCATTCTCTGAACACTACTCTTTGAAGACTTCTAGAGATGTATGCCCCATTAAACAAAAATAAAGACAATGGAACTGGTTTCTGTATGTTTGTTATTTTGGCATTATTTAAAGATTTTTAGTGGGCTATATCATGAGAGTAAAAACTTCAGTGTATATTGCTTATTATAAATCTGGAAGTGCTGTAGTTTCTAAAAGGCAGGGTAATGGACTTGGGAGGTCTTCTTTTCTGAAACGGATATTTTAAAAGCTTCATATGTATTTGGTTGGAATTTTTAGTGAAATATATCAGATTGGTCCTAGATGTCAGTTGGAAACAGATGTGATGTTTAACACCCCCCTCCAGCCAAGGTATGGTGTGATAACCATAGCACGCAGGTAAAATTGAAAGGAATTGATGTCAATCTGCCTGGGTACTAAGTTCATTTCAGGCTTGTGTTAGGAGTCCTTGGTGGAACACCACAGGAAGTGTGTATGTTCACGTGTGTTTTTAGGGATTTGCAGCAGTTTCAGTGACAAATATTTTTTAACTGCTATTTTAAAAGACCTTATTTTAAGGCACATCTAGAAATGTAACCCATTGACTGAACTTTAGGTAGCTTTTTAGAGCTACTTTCCTTTCTTGCCAGGTTATCAGTTCATGGCAAAATTAAATGGAGTATCTTTTGTTGCTACTATGTTTTCATAGTGGCAGGCCTTTATTGCATATTTGGGATTACTGGGTAAGCTTTCGGCCTCTTTTTAATGCAATGTTACAGAGATGAGAGTATATAATTGTTCATGATTTCTTTTTAAATAACACATTTTTCTTATCTCTGTAATTTATTTTTAAAACTATCGCTTGGAGATAGTCTGACTTCACTAGAAAATAAGAATTGACTTCAAGGCAATAGTTGTTCATATATTTGTTCAAAACCACTCACTAATGGACTTCAGTTTGATTTATAAACCAGCTCTCTCTTATCGTACCAACTTTAATAGTTAGCTTTTGTTCATGGAGAACTGAGTGAGTGAAGTCAGTTTTCACTGAGACAACACTACTGAAATAACAAAATGAACAAGCTATGACTGAAAAGACCCTTAAATATAAATGTTGTGATTGTGACAGGGCTAATGTTTGAATTTATAAAAGAATTTAGATAAGCAATATGATGTAATGCTTTCAGAATTTAAAAGAAAATAATTTTCTTTTTAGACCAAAGGATTCTGAGTAATTGGTTTGAATATGTGAATAAGAGCATATAGAGTTTGTATGAAAGAGTTGTAGAACCCCATGTGGCAACTTTAAATGGTTGGGCAAATAGTATGTATAGGCTCAGGACTTCCAAAGTTAAGGCGTTTTGCAGCCTTTGGGGCTTTCATGGTCATTGTGCATTTCTGGATGCCCAGGTTATTTTTGTGCTCAGTTTTCACTTGGCAGTGGGACTGGAATGGTTTCCAGAGGGATTGCAATGGTTTTTCAAGCGTACACATCCCTGTGCATGGATATACAGCACATGGAAGGTTCCAGGCTGACAGTTTGCTTCCTGGCATTTGAATTTTGAAGTCCACGTTCATAGGTTTGTAGGGGGAAGTTACAGAAGGCATCAGGTCTGATCCAGCAGTTCAGATCAGCTGCAGTGCTGCTGTGGGCTGTACTGCATTTTGTGCGTTAAAGACATGGGGGTTTCAGTGGAGAGTTCTCAATTGCTTGTTTGCTTTGAAAAGTGGCTTGAAGTTTAGGTATAATCTCTAAGTTAACTGGCTTGAGTAGCTTTCACTGGGTGATCCTATCAGCTTGAGCAGATGCATAAAATTTGCATGTGTGCATGGCATATATAGTAATCAAGCCCCCACAAATAACATCTAAGATAATAGCTGTTTTTCTGCTTTCCTAAGGAACAACTGAACACTGAAGTCTTTGGTAGTAACCTTTGGAAAATCTGTCTTTGGTCAATTGTGAAAGTGCTTTAAAAAGCTACATTGACACACTAATAGTAAATGTTGTCATGATCATTGAATTGGTCCTGGCATTTCCAGAAACAGCAATATGTTTCTGCAAATTTCTAATTCAGTGGTAATTCCTCTGTATAGTACAGGTTGTTGCCAAAGACTTTGGAGTGAAAGGAAGGAGACATGGATCAACAAGCACTGGGGACTCTGTTTTTGGAATAATTAATTATAAATAATTAAAATTGTATGCAGTTATCCCCACTTGGTCCAAGAAGAGGTTGAGTTCTTGCTCCTTGCAAACACAATGCTTTTATCTACACTTCTGCTTAAGTAGGTGCTGAAATAAAGATTAATACAAGCAGGATGGAAATGCACTGTATGTGGCACCTCTTCCTGTAGGACAGGAATAGTGTTCCAGCAGTAGGACTAGGGACTGATGCTGGGGTTCTCAGCCTAAAGGCTGTGTGCTGCTGCCCCTTATAGAACAAAAATAGCCATTGAAATTAGATGGAGCTCATATTAAAAATTGTAGGATACAGATCTATATTTTTGATTCAGAAGGGTGATAGGGTTTCCTGCAATACAATATGAGAAGAAAGATAACACTGTTTCTCTTCCAAAGTCCATTGACTAGGGAGCCTGGAGAACTGTGGTGCTAGTACACCTATAAAAATACATTACAGGGAAATGAATCAAGATGTAATCTTTAAAAAATGAGTAGGTTTTGTGGTACATTTCAAAGGGACAATGGAACAGACTGACAGGGAAAAAATCCAAACCATGTATTGCACCTAACTGCTGAAAAATGTGGGATGGGATGACTCATAGTGATAGGGATTAGAGTCTTTTATTCCAGAATTATTGGTTCAAAGTGAGTAGAGATACTGTACTTACCTGAAAGAATTGGAGGAGAATGAGATAGAATTTCTATCCCCTTAGATGCTAAAAAGAAGAATGAATGCTACATTTTATGTCATCTTAGAGTTTAAGTTAAAAGAAATATACATAAATAAGAATTTTGTTTGAAAATTGAATTTGCCAAGATTCTTTAGGACCCTTTGCTCTTTTTATGTTTTCCTTGTTTATGGTGCAGGATGAGGTAACATAATTGACTTCAGTTTATGGCATCAAAATTTTCTCATCTTATCTTTCCCTTTGGAGAAGAGTTTATAGTTTGTGTCTTAGACTCACAGACATATAAAAATGCAGTGACGCTTTTGGTTCACTTCACAGAGCACAAGCACTAACAGACACACCCTTACTCTAATGGATATCTATAACAGATTCCCTCTTGGGCTGCTGATTCCCACTCGGTGTAGGGATGATAGACCAGGACACCAATAATAAGTACACGTAGCAAATAGCAGAAAGAGGGCAGAAGAGCTTCTCACATAAGGTGATTCTGTGCAAAGTGCAGAAAATTCTTGAGTATTTTTACTGCATGGAGGAAGGGCAATTTACTTCTATTCTGTCCTGGCTCACTGGACTATCTCTGTTAGGAGGCCTGGCACTAGGCAGGGCTGAATGCCTTCTCCAAATTCAGAGATGAAATGTGCTCATGTTTCACTCCTGTTTTATTTTTACGTATGATGTTATGTGGCTTCATAGGAGAAAACAAAGCAGGAACCATCCCTGAAAACCTTTTTTTTCTTTTTTTAATAAGCTTCATCCATGATGTCATATTTCACTTCATGGGGGGAAAAATGTAAAAATAAGACTGCCCTCAAAATGCCTTTTCTTGTGTGTGAGCATTGATGTAATGAGAGCATAGGGTTTTAAAAAATAATTTATCATGTAGTAATTGTTATCATTCCCATGCTGCATTTTTCTCTATAAGATTAGGAAGCAATGGCATTCTTTATGCTTAATGGCACAAACAATTATAGTACTGACTTGGCACTGGTTTTCTGCTTTGGCTGGCTCTGATGCTGCTGGTTTTTAAATTGGCTGCAAAGCAGCCTGTGGGACCGATGTATAATCAGTCGTCTGTTGGCACGTGGTTCTGGATAACGTTTTACCTTTGACTCATCTCTGATTGCAGGGAATTTGCTATTGGCTGGACCATATTGGAGAGTATGGCTGTGTGCAAGTTCCTTATGAGCTATATGCAAAGTCCCTTTTATGGTAAAAGCAAATAGTTTCATATACAACAGGAAAATATGCACCATCCCAATTTATTGTTTCATTGCTCTTTGGGCTTTCTTTCTGAATTTAATATTATAAACGCTTTCTGACGTTCCAAGTTCAAAATCTGTGTGACTGGGTTTTGCCAAATAGTGCTTATACTGTGCTTAGACATTGTGCTGCAGAAGATGAGGCTGAACCAAACTGAGCGTCCTTGTAGTATTTTTCTGTGGCTGAAATTACTTCAACCCCTCTAAGTGTTTCTTGGGGAACACAGTAAGAGCCCAAGCAAGGAAACAGGGGGAGACAGGCCAGATCATTAATATTGTAGGGCCTTCCTTTGCAGTGTATTTATGGTTCCCCTTTTAGGCAGGGACCTTTGGGAGTTGGAGAGTGCATCAGTTTTGGTGATCGCGTTGACTTGACAATGGAGAAGGCTGGTGGAGTTGTAGACAAGTTCAGTGCTCCTATTTGGCCATCTCAGAATGTAAGTGCTGCTCCCTGAAGTGGGCATGGCTTTGTAAACTTCTGCAAAGCACAGCGCAAATAGTACTGTAGAGTAATACTTAAAACATAGTGAAAAATGCTATTTATTTCTGTTCTGGAGGTATGGAGGGCTTATCTGCAGTACATAGGGCTGAAGTCTGGGAATACTGCACCCTGGCTTGGATAGCACTATTCACACTGTGTATTTTCTGAGGGAAAACTAAAAACATTTATGCAGAATTGGAAAAAAAATGAAGGAAAGATGCTAGCAGAGGCACAAATATGAAGACTGTACAGATCTGTACAGTCAGCATTCATAATATCTTTCCAGTTGTAATTTTGTTACTGTGCACTTTGACTCCTCTGCCTTGGTATTTCCTGCCCAAACATGTGAAACTGACTTCATCTGAGAAGCAAAGCCTGCACACACCTATTGATGTACCAGGAAAAAACACCTCCTCTTCTGTTTCAGTGATGATCAACTTCAGTCAAGTTATTAAAACCTTTAAAGAGCTGTTAACATGGTGGGAAAGATGGCCTTTTAGTCGTACTCACTAACTTATCAGCGTCTCCAAATACATACCCACTTTTCCCTTTCTGAATTTTTGTTTGCCCTGATAACAGTGCTCTACATCGATGCTGGGCTTACCAATGAGGCTGGTTGCAGTTTTTTTTTTCTCTTGCTGTCTGACTTTTGCTGTATTTAAAGATATATTTTCACCAGTTTTAGGTGTTGATTTCTGTCAACTTACTGCGTCTTGTGTCAATATATTGTGTTATTTTTTGAAACTTGTACAGGATTTTGTAGTGAATGCTTACCACAGATACAATTAAACCCAAGCAAACAAAACCCTTCCAAATTTGAAGGATTATATACTATTAATTGTTTTTCAAGTTAATAATACTATATATTATTTTATGTTTGGAATAGCCTGACTGGTATTACAGAGTGAAAGTGGTTGAATTAATGATATATTGCAGTGTGTTTAGGCAACCACATAATGGATGGGGAGGATCTGTGGGGTCTGCTGTGTCCAGAACTCTTTAGGCTCTTTGCATAAGGATGGCTATATTGAGCCACAATGACTCCAAAGCTGCAATTACTGCAAAATAAAAACATAGCCTTTAAAGTTATTTGGGTAGATACTTCTGGTAGATGCTCTGTGGACTGAGTTGTTATTACAGCCTGGAAGTTGTAATGCACCAGTATTTAAACCACGCTGTGTATTAACCAGCTTATTGTATCCATTTCCTCCCAAGAGCAAGAGGAGCCAAGAAAAGTGTCATTAAAGAAATGATCCTACTAATTTAAGGTGGAATGAACTAGTGTGAAGTAATAATTTGGCTTTGGCTTGCTTTACAGTAGCACCTCCTGGAACGACCTGCTGTCAGGTTGTGCAGGAGCTGCAGCTACTGGGGGACATGTGAGAAGTACTTTATTACAACTGAGTAGCAATGACGGAAGAATCAGTGTCACTAATGCATGCTTATTATTTTAACTCTCCAAGTGCCTTCCAGCACATGGACTGTTTCTGGAGCTGTCACACTGCCCATTAGAGCAGCAGCTCTTTCATAGTCTGAGCAGAGATCATTCTGCCAGCTTGGTGCCAGATGAGATCCTGTTCAATGTTGCTGTCTTCTTCACTTTCTGACATGGTGGAACAATACTTCATCTCAGGGATGTTTAAGATTTGAATAAGGTCAGGAAATTCTTGAAAACGAAATGCAGGAAACCTTCATTTTTGCTTTTGAGATCAGAGATCAGATTTCAGGTTTCTCTTCTGAAACGAATATGCCTGAAGCATGTTGTTGCAGTTGCTCTCAAGTTAGCAAATGATGGTATTTTCAGAAGACCACAAAATACTGAGGGTACTGGAGGAGGAAGCCCTAGTTCACATAAGATTTATTCCCAGTTAGAATGCCTCTTCCTGATAGCTGTTCCTAGCTCTGTCCCCAGGCTGGGGTGCAAACTGCATGTGAGTGAGATAGATGTGCACCACATCTTTTCTGCAAACGCCTCCCATAACCCACTGGCAGCTGCTGAAATAGCTGGAGCAAAAGCTGCATCACTGCTGTGCTCAGGAAACCCTTGCTCCTTCTAGTGACCCCCATATTGCTCTTTTTGTAGAGTGGAGCCTATATTTCTGTTTCTCCTTTCATCTGCACTGTTTTCATCTTCTATTGATGAAATGGGCTATAGCTGAAACTGTATTTCTGTCTGGAATGCTATTTAATTAGAATAAATGATCTAGTGTGTACATACGGTTATTTTTCTTTAATAAATCTTTTCTCCATGTGTATATTCAATGACAAAACTAATTAGGAATGACAAACATGTAATTCAATAGGTTAGAGGGAAAAATCTGTAGTGCCTCTTGTACTGCTTTTCATAGCCAAATTGTGGACACTGTGGGTTCTTTGTTTGCTCTGTCACCTTGAAGTTCAGTTTACCAAATTTAGCTCGGCATTCTTGTGTTTTTGTAATTTGTGCTGTTGGCCATCTCAGGGTTCTTATTTCAATTACGTTTTTATCTCACTGGTTCTTTTTTATTAAGTTATCCTCCTTATAAAAGTTAATTTTAATTAAGTCTAGTAATAAAGAAGTTATGGAAGCTGTAACTGAGATATGGTAACATAAATTTTCACTAAAATGTGAATTTAAAAGAATGGAAAGTTTATTTCTCTTGCTATTTAATTAAAAGTTAAGAATCAGATATGCAAGCTGAGTGAAAAAATATAACATGCTTAATAGAATTGAAATTAAATATCCTGTACTCTCGTCATAGTTTTTTGGTTGGTGTGTTTTGGTTTTTTTTTTTTTTTGCAAGTTATATAACTTCCTCCATCAGGTTTTTCATTCTTGTCTGTCTGAAGTGATGCATCACACCTGCTTCTGAAGTCCAGGGACAGCTGTTCCTCATTTTTTTCCTTTTCAGAAACAAATGTTGCTGTCATTGGAGTCAGTTGTGCAACTTGTAGGGACTTTCTGGTAAAGGTGTAAGCTTTTGGTAGTCTTAACCTGGCATCACCATCATTTTCCTTGGCCCTTCATTATTCTTGCAAGATGCAACACTCACTGCCTTACTGGGACATACTCTGACCCAGACACTCCTCTGTCTCTTCTGTAGAGAGTAAAGAGCTGTCCTTGTTTACTATTTTAAACATCAGTGTTCTTTTCCATATTCTCACCACTCACAGTGGAAGACAGTTCAGCATTTTATATAATACCCTTGATTTTTTTCTCTGCTCCTACATATCAGATAGAGTTAATGATGAGAATGGCACTGGCATTTTCTAGCAGACAGATATGGTGTAGTGGTGAATGAGGAGGAGCCCACGTTGTAAAAGATGCTCTTTCTGCTCTGAAAGCAGCATTAGGCCAGAAGAGTTGCTTTGTCCTTGTGCCAGGACTGATAGTCTTCCCTCCCCTGGAGTTTCTTCAAGCCTTTCTTCCCTCTGCCAAGAGCACCTTTGTACATTCCTCTGCAAGTACAGTTCTTACGATGAGACCAAGATACCTTTCATGTTTGTGTCTAAGTTGGATCTACCTTAAAATCTCATGCAGGTAGTAAATCCTTTCAGCTACCCCAGTAAATTTCTCTGGAGAGAAGCCAAGGGAAGGAATCAACATGGTTTATAAACTTTCAAAATACATAGTAAGTGCTTTTCCCCTTAACTTGGTGATTTACTTCCATTCATTGTTAATAAGTTAATATAGAGAAACATTGGGTTTGGTGCCAAAAATCATCAGGAACATAACCCAGAGCAATTTTTAAGGGTACAGCTTTTAAACAAGCTTCTGGAAGAAGCATTATTTGACAGCACAAAAGTGAAATAACCCAGTTTGTTATTTTAATCTCATATCTCCACTTCTGGTGTTCTGTCTTGTGGATGATTTGCATTCAGCTGAGGCTATAGCTGATGGGTTACCATAAATGGCTCAAAACCAGATTGTTCCACTTATATACAGCAATTTTGTAGGTAATTAGAATAAAGCCAGGCAACTTTCTGAAATACCTCTTTTCACCTGATTAAACTTGGAGTCATTGTTCCTGAAATAAAACAGTTGGCTTTTTAGAAGTCCATGAGCCTTTTTAATCCATGAGATAGAAGTCACTGTCCTTTGAAAAGGACATTTCTTCAATAAGAATACTTTTATGAATTTAGATAAACTCTTATATGTAGGAATTTGAAATTAACTGTTTTTGCATATATGTTTTAAAAATATTTAATATCAAAATATCCTTTGAAGAGCAGTAATGGTCCTTGTAAAATGGAAAAAGGAAGGTTAGAATTTGCTCTTGTTTAATTTGATGACTAGGGAGAGACTTTGTAGGCAATTGTACAACTGATTTTTCATTGAAAACTGGATACCATCCTTGTACAATTTTTCCTCTGAATAAAGAAAGACTAGTAGCAACTTTGGTAATTGACTCAGAAGTTCAACTGAAGTTTCGGAAGACTAAGCTAATATATTCTGGGTGTATGCAGAGTAAGAAAGCAAATAGCTTTTTGGAGTAGTTTACCCTTGTCAAATGAAAAGAATATGCAGCAAACTAAGTCAACAACTCTCCCTGATGTGTGGCTCACAGCACAGGCACAGAAAGGATTATTAGAGGCTTTCCTCACTGAGCCTTTCCCAGGCAAAGTGTCACTAGGGTATTGCAGCCCCTACCTCACACATGGAGAAAACACTTGTTTTCACCATGTTGCAAGACAATCCTTGTGCTTTATTCTTTACTGGTTTGCCCCAAAAAGTGCTGTTTGCTGAGGGCCCCAGATGGGTTAAGCACTGTGGTGTAAGAAGCTGCAAATCTCTCTCACCTCATTATTATTGCAGAGGAAGATGTGGATGACGGAGAGCAGACATAGCTATCCTTTGAGCACGTTGTTTGAGAAATCTCCTTTTTTGGCCTAGGGTAGGGTCTTCTCCTGACCCAGCAGCTTGAGTTAGGGAAGACTGAAAACCAGAAGAGACAGAACTTGTGAAAGGGTTTCTGCTGGCTGCTTGTTTTCCTGCCATTGTGGTGAGGCCTCAGAACAAAGTTAGTGACAACTGCTTGTGTGCCAACCCTGGTTTATGGGTGATGTGGTGTAGTACCACTGTGTAAACTCTGAGAAGTGTCTTCACAGCCCAACAGCTCTGCTCTGGGGCTGTGTGAGCTCCTCGTGTTGGCTGCAGGGTAGCAGTCCATGATTGGAGTGCTGAAAAACGAATGTCAGAATAATTCATTTTCAGAAAATGCAAATTAATCCAAAGTAAATCAAGTTAATGGAATAGAAATATAGGTAGCAGATAACTGATAGAAATTTCCTGTGGGATTCCCATCTCTGTGGGAGGTTGCTGTACATTAGAGAAATAGATTTTTATTTTTTTTTCACAAAAGCACATAAAAAAGAAGCTTGAAAACAGTTTAAAGAAAATAAGAAACATCTGTCTTCCTCCTCACCCTTTTTCGTGTAGGTTATTAGCCACATCCCTGCTAAAACAGATAGTCATATTTTACTCTTTTTTTTTTTTTTTTTGTGGGTAAGTTTAACATGGAAAAGCACAGGCCACTGCAAGCTGTTCTTGCATTTTGATTTTTCTGTGTGATAGCAGCATTTGGAGATAAAAAGTGAAGACAAGAAGATTACTCTTTAAAGTTTATAACCAAACTCTGAATCTCCAACTAGGTTACTTATGACAGCTTTCTTCAGATTTCTTTTACAGCTATATTCTTATTGACCATTTCAGCTGCAGTTAAATATTTCCCTTTAGCTGATGGTCATCTTGGAACAGGCAGAGGATGTTGCTGGAGTACGTCTGAAGGCAAAAGAGAAGAGCAGTGAGGCCAGTCTACCCTGGGCAGCTCTCCAAAAGAAGTATTACACACTTGGCTTTCATGCCCTGATATGTGAGACCTTGTGATTTGACTACTTGAAGTGGTAAAACTCAAAGTATAATTTGAAGTACAGTTGGTTTTGCATTGTGCAGTATGGACTGTCTGTGTTAGCTGCAAAGGGTATATTGCAGTGATGTTATTGAGTATCTACATAGCATTTTCTCTCAAAGGTTATTAATTGAACTATCTCCAGCTGTCTCTTTATGGAGGTGAATGTTACACCCACATGAACTTTTGAAACACAAACCCACCTTGTGTGCAGTCAGGATTTGTTGCACATAATCTCATTTATTGTTTGGGAAACTGAGTCAGGAAGTTATTTATCCAAACACTCGTAGCTGCTCCTCCTCAGGCATCAAAGTAGGTGCCAGATCTTCTGTCCTAACCTCTTGTCCATGCTGCACGGAGGTTGTCACCTAAAGGCAGCTTCCCTTCACCAGGATATTTGAGCTTTACTATGCTTCGGTGCCCTCTGCTGCTCTCTTAAAATACTGCTGTCTCCTTGCTGTTGGAGGAACATGGATAATTTAGTTCTTTTTTTTTTTTTCCTATAAGTTAATTGGCCTGCTAGTTCCCTTGGTGGGAAGTTGCTGGTAACAAGGATTAGAGTAAGGGACGTAAACTGTACTGAAAATATTTTCTTTGAAGACATTTTTTCACTTCAGAAATTCTGACATGATTCAGATCAAGATCATGGGGTTTTCTTGTTTTATTGCAATGGTAGATTTTTTAATATATATGTACAAGTAGTTTTTATTGCTGTTTTCTTAAGTTTCTGTGTATACAACATACAGGATCTGGTATTCAAAAGTAGAGAGCCATTTCAGATTCCTGAATCAGGAGCTATAAATTTTGATCTGGGAGCTTGAAGTCATGTATGAATTACACTGTAGATTCTTATTCTTTTCCTGCGGTTTTGTTGGTTTAGATTTTTTTCGATGTGCCACTCCTTTCTTCTAAAATATTTTGCTTAATACCAGGTACCTTGGTAGATCCATCCTCTGAGTTCTCCTGTTTTCTAGAAAGAAGCTTCAAGTCTTTGAGCCATTGACCTACACGTTTTGTTGTACTGGGGGCCTGTTATTACTGTATGGTTCAAGCTGCAGTGATCATTGTGTTAAAAATCCATGGGTTAAGATTCCTTCCTGCAGTTTCATATGAATACATAATGATTCTGTAAATCTTGATTTTAAAATTACACCTATCAGATCAAATGCTCTGCAAAAGTTAAATAGTTTTATAACTGCCATTAACCCTCCCAGCCACACCTGGTATCCAAGTGTGGCATCAGGTTTATTTGACAGGACTGCTTCTCTGCTGGTGTGCATAGCAA
Organism: Entomyzon cyanotis; assembly: GCA_024500445.1. NCBI lineage: Eukaryota > Metazoa > Chordata > Aves > Passeriformes > Meliphagidae > Entomyzon > Entomyzon cyanotis. The sequence goes on from JAKEPQ010001010.1 coordinate 11,287,371, forward strand.
ACTTTTCTTGGTTCACTGCTTATACTCTTCTGTTTGTGAGAAGCACATAATTTCCCTTATCTGTGTGGAACCATTACCTTGGCACAGAAAGTGAAGGCAATTTATAATTCTGTTTTTAAGATAGGCTGTCATCAAATCCCGTTCTGACCACTCTTGAGAGTATCTTACACAAAAAAATAATTGTTCCTAGATTTGTGATTGATGTAGCAGAACTGATAAAAGTTACATTGTTTAAAAGTGTTTATAAATCACCCTGTCCATATGTTCATTTCCTGTAATCTGTCATTATGGTTTCAAACATAATTGTGAGAGACACAAAACTGGCTTTGCAGCACTCTGGAATGAGCTTTGCTTCCATTTGGTCTACGTTGAAAGGTGGCTCAAAGCAAAAATTATAATCCTGGAATACCATGTATGTTACAACAGGATATCTTTGCTCTGTGGTTTTGAATTACTGAAGGGCGTAGTCTGTATTCTGAGTTTTTCCCCTAGCGTTACTGGGATTTATGCAAAGTAATTGGGCCAGTTAAAGGGATTGCTTGGCAGAGAGTACCATTTTTTTTTAAAATACAATTCTTTTTCTCACTTGGGAGGTTAACATTATGACAAGCCAGGTTTACAGTCAGTGTTGAGTGGGGATTTTGGCTCTGTCTGACACAGATGGGCTACTAGAACACTGTGTGGTACGATCACAGCCCAGAGCTCTCTGCTCTGCTCCTGAAGATGTTTCCCAATTTCTCAGCTAGGCCCAGAAGTTGAATGAGGGAGTAGTTTTTGCAGCAAGAGTGAAATCTGAAACACTCTCTTCATGCACAGGTTTTTGCATTGCAAGGGATGGAAAAATAGTTTTGGAGAAGCAGTCTAACTTTTACTGTCTTTTAGTTCTTTGTCAAGCTCAGCCAGGAGCATGATGGAGGCAGTGGTTTGCTCTGCTACAAAGTGCTTTACTCCAGTGTCTTGCTGAAATAGGAGAATAGGTAGAGCACAAGCACCTTCTAAGCTCTGTTTGTCTCTTGGGTACCCAGCTGTGACTGGTGCCCAGGTCACTGGCCTTCAGACTGTGCAGGTTTTCTTCCAGTTAAAGATTATTCCTTTTAAGAAGCAAAATAATGCACACAGTATTGTCCTCTAAAGCTGCCATCCGTTCTTCCAGAAGTATTATTAACTGGTCGACACATCCTATCCAATTTTCCTTAGTCATGGGTGTTCTTAAGCAATCTGTCCCAGCTCCACCAAAATATATGAGCCTCCTGTTCTGCACAGTGGACAAGGACAACATTTGAATTCAGTACTGTAAAAACAGGAAAGTACTTTTTGTTCTTTCTGCCTTTTTTTTTAGTACTTCTCTGTTATCTGGGGAAATTGTCATCTCTCTCACTTTGCATAAAGGGTTTGTACTGACACACTGAGATCTTTTACTGATATCTGTGTCAGTTAAGTAAAACACTTTGTTGCAAACTTGTTTGTAAGGAGCAGATTTGAATGAGTTCATAACTGTAAATGCAAAAAATGTGGCATGTAAGAGACACATGCAAATTATTTGTACTGGGAGATCTGATTTTAGTCAAGAACTATGGAATATCTTAGGTTCTGAAATAGGATTTGGGGATATAATAAAAATTGGTGGTTATGCAGTTGAAAAGTATTCCTTAAGTCCAACTCAGGATGTGCTTCTTTCTTTCAGTCTGAAAAACTGGAAAGAAATAACATACTGGAGTTGGTTTCCTCAGTAAAGCAGGAAGAGTAAATTCTATTGCTGGTGTTATAAGAGGTCACAGCCCATCTTTCTTCTCAAATCAGCAAATCAGTGTTTTATCCCTGTTTTCCAACAGAGAATTTATGAACTGCTTCAGGTGTTATGTTTTTGTGTTGCATCAAATTATGGTTGGTGTGATGGTACATTTCAGCGCTCTTTTATTTGTCAATCCCTTTATTAGCATTTTATAGTTATAATTTTAGAAGAAATTTCCTTTAAAAACATGATCAGTTTTATTTTTAAATGAGGAACTTTCTCTTACTTGGGGAAATTTTTGGTAGTGTTACACTGTTACGTGCCAGCAAAATTGGATTTTTGTATTTTCTCTCAATGCATCTATGACTGAGATTTGTATTCACTTGGTATGTGTGCAGACACACTTGAGATCTGTTTTTAATTACTGGATAGGATTTACAAATCAGAAATGCAAACACAAGCACACAGCTTTTTAATCATATGTAAGTCACCTTTCAAAAACTGTCAAGGAATCATATTTTTAGAAGCCTATTATTTGTATAGACACAAGTAATGCAATAGCTCAGTCTTTGAGATTATGAACACGCTTATGATGAGAATATTCTTGGCATAAGTCAGGAGTATTATATAATAAGGAAACAATGTCTTTTTATACTTTTCTTCCAAAACATTCCCTAGCGAGAACTAGGCGAAAAAACCCCATAGGATTGCCTATGAATAGATCCCCTTGCAACATGATAACTTCAGCCAAATTACACAAAGTAGATTTAAAATCCTTCTCATGTTTTCATAGTTATGTTTTTAAAACCCTCTATTGGCATCTAATATGAATTCTGATTGTGTAACTATAAGACCCAGACCAACAATGTATAGATGTATTTAACTGTCCCTCTAGCAGTAGGGATGCCTAAAAGGCAGGAGACCCAGTTGTCAAAAGCAATAACTATTTGAGTGAGAGAAAATAAAAGCAGTGGGACTAATCCAGATTTACCTGGTGCCCCAGAATGTACAGAAATGCAGTGCTGAGGCTGAGGAAAATGTCTTTGGCTCAGTAGTGCTATAGGTTTATGATTGTATACACCATAAATGTAAAGGCTAAGCTAAGGCTAGACCCTCTGTAATGCAGCCTTCAGAAAGGTCAGTGACTGCTGGAACAAGAGGTGTCAGAAGGGAAGGGGAGGGATTGGCCCCTACAACAGTTCAGATTTAGAAAATAGATGAGTGGTAGGTGATTTCCCCTCTTCACTCCTTTTGTCCCTGGGACTTTTGTAGCTCTTCAGTACAACACAGAATACAGCCCAATACCTTCCTCATGGCCACATGCAAGTGCTGAGAGCTGAGGTGAAGCAAAGTGAAGATGGATGTGGATATAGCAGCTGTTGTCTGTGTTAATGATGTTTCCTAGTGTTTTATGAGTAGTTTCTAAAGAAAGCTGTTAATCCATGGTGGCCAAGCGAAGGAGAAAATATATCAGTACAATAGGTGGTATTTATAGTGCAAATGAGGATTGGGGAGTTCAGTTAATGATCTAAATTGGGCAGGAACTGTTCATCAGCAAGCTTAAAAGCCCCAAAAGAGAAGTAGTTTCTGGGTATGCAATATATCTGTTTCCAGACAGACCATCTGGGAATAGGTATATATAGCCAGCCTTCAGAAGACAATGGAATGGTCTTGATTCATCCAAGCTGCTTTTATATTAAACACAAAGTTGATTTGTGATAAAAGAGTAGAGCAAAACAGTAGTTAGATGATTTGAAGGATGCTGTCTCAAGTGGGAAATGTGAGATAACGTGTTCTGGAAGAGACCTCACTCTGGCAGGAATAAACCAGGACACACATCTTGGAAAGAACAGAGAGCTGAGAGATGGACTTTGTCTGCAAAAGATGAGACATTGCAGAGCCTATGGATTAGAAGAGTGCCAGGCCTTGGCTTTCATTACTGTTGTGTTCTGAACCCTGATTGCTTCCTCAGAGCAGCTTTACCTTAGCCCTTCTTCTCCCCTACCACGGTTCAAAGGGAGAACAGCTCTGGAAAACACCATGGTCTACAGCTTGGCTCCAAGGAAGGACCAAATCCAAGTGAACTTTTCCTGATGGATATTTGTCTAGCTTGTTTTTAAATATATTAGTTGATCAGGATTGCAAAGCCTTCCAAAGCCAGCATTTGCTTATTATTGTAGTTAACTTCCCTTATTGTTTGTTATTCTTATCTAGCTGCTGCTGTGGCTTTGAGCACACAAAGGGGGAAGGAGAATGACATCATAAGCCAGATTTATTCTTGTACCATTAGCTATTTGTCATCTCTACAAAGACTGGGAAGCTTGTTCTTTGTTTTTTAACCCATGAATTCCTACTCAGATAATTTTTGAGAGACTTGAATGATGTGCATGGAAAAACCATGGAAATTACTCATAGATGCCATGCATGAGTGAGAAAAAAAATGGGATGCTGATCTCCCTTTGCACTCAGCAAGATAAATATGATTAATTATATTGTGGTCTTTGAGCTGATTGATAAATGGTGAGCAAGATCTTTTCTTAAGGGAAAAAAGCCTCTTTTGAGGATCTATTTTGAGAGGAGAAATAAGTAATGCCATAAAAAGTGGAACATTCAAAAGTGTTTGAAATTTGACAGTGGGTAAACTCCTATAAAATCTGTTAACTGTGTGTTGTGGACTGCACAGCTCATTGATCTCCCAGCTCTCTGGAAAGCTTCACTTAATTAATTTAGCTTTATGTATTTCAGTGGAAAAAAATGTGTGCAACCAAGCAGGAAGTTGTTTCAGGCTTTCAAAATGAATTTGTATATGGAATATGGGAAAAGACATAAAAGATATCTCTCTCTTTCTTGCCAAAAAAGTAACTCTGCTATGCTAATGATGTTGAAAAAAGCACCATTTAAAATCTATGTGTGTGTGTGGAAAAAACTATTCTTAAGTGGATCTTTTTTGAGGGTATTTGAAGAAGCCTAATTCTAGACTCTAAACAAATGCCTTCTTTATAGCCAGGGGAGACTGGTAAAAGAAATAAAGTTGAGAAAAGTATGTAGGAGATTTTTCCGCGTTTCTTTGATCTTTATCTGCTCATATGTATAAGAAATCACATCCACGTCTGTAGTTTGGCTATATCTGACATGGAATTCAGGGCGTTCTTGTAGGTCCTATACAAAACCGAACTAAGTGAGTGAGATACTTTCCATCAATTTCAATGGCTCTTCTATCAAGCTTTGTTCACTAAGTGCATGAAAGTGATATTTTGATTGTCTTTCATTTACCAGAGTATATGGCAGAATTAAAAACAAAAAAAGGACTTTGTTGGTTAATTTATTTACACAAATATTCCTTAAGTTCAAATGCTAATATCCTTTTTAATAATAAAACCCAGAACCCACAAAACCCCCACAAAACTCCTCCCTTCTTGAAACTCTTCAAATACAAGCAACCAGGGAATTTTATAAATAGATATTCTTACCTTTACTACAAAAAATTCATGCGGAAGTCCTATCTTGGAATAAGCTATTCATTAGTTGGCTTGGCAGAAGGAACATAATCCAAATGAATGAGCTGCCAAGAGTATTTTTAGTGGTTTTATATGTTGCCCATTCAAATCTTGGAAAATTTCTTCAGAAAATTGGACAAACTGACCACTCATTTTTATGGGCTTTCACAAGATCTAAAAGTGAAAAACAACTATTGTATTTAGTATCTGTTAATGGAGGTTTCAGGCTACAGAACTTGAGAAGGTACTGCTGGGAAGCTAATACAATAACCATAAAATATTGGACTGATAATAGGAAACACTGGCACTGAACAGATATGGAAAGAGTCATGCGAATATTCCATATCCAGGCCTTCTGCCCTGTGCCGAGTGCTAAAGATACTGTGGTGAAACATACACAGTAGTAGAGATCTGGAATGGAATCAGAGTCATACTCAAGATAGATGAAATTGTCTTTTTCTCCCATGAATACTATTAGTTGGATAATTCTGTCTTGGGAGAATTAAGAGCCAGGAACTTGGACACAGAAGAGAAAGCAAGTTGTGCTAACATTTTTCCAAATGGGGAAATATATGTCCTTACCCCACATGTGTAATTAAGCCCTCATCTTCCTTTATTTGAAGTCAGTGGCTTTTTCTTCTTCTCTTGCTTCTTTGGGAGTTGGATCTAGACCTGTGCTGCCATTGTAACTGTTCCCTAGACCTATTTTTTCTCCCCAAGCTGGAAGCTAGAAAATCAATAAAAGGAAAACTATTCACCAGATATCAAATGAGTTTCAGAGGATTATATTTTATTTGACTCAAAGTGGAAAGGAATGACAAGAGAATATTACATTTTTAATCCCACATAAAATACATTTCTGGGAAACTGTTCTGTGCACATGGACCTTTTTTTCTCAGCAACAGCCTGTTTAAAACCTGAATGTACGTTATATCCAAAATCTACCCTCAGAACTCCTGCATATTGAAATCTTCTGCAAGATGGGATATAGGCAGGACATTTTAATATTTGGGGTTTTTTTTTGGGGTGGTTGGTTGGTTTTTAAAATTTTTTTTAAATTATCTAAAAAAACACTTCCTGACAATTTTAGGTGTCTTTTTGCTGCCTGTGAGGGAACATAGCTGGAGGAAGCTAGATATAACAGAATTTGTACAAGCTTTTGGCTGTGAATAACCAGAGGTCAAACAAAAGTTCCACTTCTGAGAGAGCAGAAGCAGCTTAAGGATCCATTTCCAGTGCAGGTGCCACCAAGGAAGGTTCCCAACATCTTCAAGTCAGGCTGCCCTTGTGTAAAGCCACCCCTGCCAAACAATGAATGGAACTGTTCTTCAAGGGCAGGAAATCAGCTGGAGCCAGTGGAGCTGAGCAAATTCAAATATTAAATTTGTCTCTAAGTTAAGCATGAGTAATAAAAAGAAACACTAAAATTATATTTTGATTTTGGATCAGTTATGCCATTGCCTAATATCGCCCAAAGATCAGCTCATGGTTAAAGGGGAGAGACCTGTTTTCTCTGAGAAGAAAACCCACCTGGCTGAATTTGATTTATGCCACAGTGAAGAGGCACCAGGATCAGGCTGACAAGTTTTAAAGTTACTTTGGGCAGAATTTCAGTCAGACTGCTTTTCAGTTATAGGCTTAGTAAATCTTCTTCAATATATTAATTTAAAATGGCTCTACAAAAGGTGGTATCTACCTTAAAAATCAGGAGTGACAAATACATTAACATAAAAAAATTCCTTTGAAATTTAAATTTTATAAGCTTATTTTTTCTCCATTTATGGAAATAAAAATTAGGATTCATGTAATTGCTGTCATCTAACAATGTGGATTTAATATTTTTCCTTCTGACATTTGTTCTGTTGCCAGGCTGTATCTGCTTATGATCTGTGATCTGCTTTGCATTACTTTTATAGAAATATTACCATTAAAAGTGCTACATGTAGTATTAAATAGCAGGGTGGGTCAGGAGACATGAGTAGAATCACTTGTTCACCAAGGAGGAGTTTGGATGCCTCATCTTAGTGATAGGGTATAAATCCCTATAATCAAATCACTGGTCTGGCACTATGGATAATCTTGGTATGAAATTGAGGAGGGCAGGAGTGCAATATCCCAATATCCAGGGTTATGAATATTGCAGATTATGGATAGACAAAATGCACAAGAAAGACTTTCCTATACTGGCTGGTCTTGCTACAGTTTATTCTTCTGTCAGTATTTCCCCTATAAACTTCTTTTATTCATGGACTTGGCAGTTAGCCATAAAATTTTGCTCTTAGCAGGAGCTTGGCAGACAGTGTCTCAAGTCAGGAAAATTATTTTAAACAAATTTTTAAAATATATGTATTGGGGCTCTTTTAAAAGTTAGAGGTGCAGTAATTTTTCTCTGAGAAAAAGGATTGGTTTCACTGGATTTTTTCATTGTAAATTCTCTAAACAGTTTCCTAAAAAAGGAAAAAAGAAATGGTGTAATCAATTAGTGATTACTTTTCTTTCAAAAGCATCTGTATGAAGGTCCTGTATGTAAGAGTCAATGACTTGTGTATTTTTAAGTGATGGTTTTTAGGGTATTGCTTTAAATCAAATAACCTCATGTATCACTGTGATGGAATAAAGCTTGCTTATGATGTTGTAAACTGTGAGGGAAATAGTGTGCAACATAAGTAATTTTAAATGCCCACATTGCCTCTTTATTTACTTTTCCATAGTCTGTCTGTGAGTTTTGTACACAAGAGTCTTGGAAAATCAACCCTTCAACAAGTTCAGCATAATAGAATAATTAATAAGGTTGTGTGAGTGAGTGTGACCACCTCAAATCAACAGGAGAGAAGGTTGATGGTGACTGTGGTTCTTTACAGTTTACCTGTTGGCTAACAAGTTCCCCCCATGCTCCCCCCTGTCACTTTTCCCCTACAGCCAACTGTAAGTTTACTGTCTTGTTGATTTTGATCCGGACCTTCAGTAGCTGATAGCATTCCCATTATAGCTGTTCCTATCCTGCAATGACTTCCTCAACTTCTGTCAAGTGGATCTCCATCAAATGAACATATCAAGAAGGACATGAGGGGTCCTAAACCACCACAGCTATTTTGTCAAGAGGAGATGTGCCTGTGATAGGTACCTGACACTTAGGAGAAATGCCTTTCTTTTTGTTTGTACTGGGTTTTTTAATAGAAAGCATTAATTAAAAACATTGAAAAATAAGTAATAACTGAAATAGGATTGCAATTTCATATGGTATCAGAATATGGAAAAAAATGCTGAAAAATAAGCCTCAACAGGAAACATTTTGCATATTTGACAGTGGCAGCAATGTGCTGCTGTGTGATCTTTGACACCTGATGGTCCTCTCCTTTCACAGACACAATGCCCATCCTGTTACTCTCCTCTTTCCACTGCACGCACTGAAGTGAGACCAGTTTTAAAAATCGATGGTAAAGCATTTAAAAGAACCTTCATTTGGATGTTTGCAAATACATTTAATAAGTTAATTCAAAAAAATAATGCCAGATATACTTCCCAGAAACTGGAATCTCTCTTTCTATTATGCACCTGAGGCATTCTGCACGTTGGACTCTGGCTGACCCGTCACACTGTTTGTGCTGGATGAGGAACATGTGGTGTGCCGTGTGAAGGTGGAAAAATCCAGTCTATCCAGGTGCAAATTTTGAATATGCATTCAGAAAAGCTTTCGTGAATTCTTACTATTTTATGGAGTTCAGGAAATATATGGACTGGTGTTGATGCAAATTTATAAGTAGGTCCAGAGATAATTAACACATCCAAATGTCTTGAAGATTGTCTTCCCCTCTGCAATTTGTACCCACTGTAGATACCATATTAGAAAGGACAATGTTTATAGTTGCAAAACAGGAGGTGGAAGAGCTCTATAAAGTGCATGAAAATCTGCCTTTGGGCACTGGGATAAAATTCTCAGCTGTGCTACTCTCACAATGCACTTAATCCTTCTTCCTGAGGTCAGAATATCATCTGTAAAATGGACATAATACATAGCCTTAAAAGCTGCAAAGAGAAAGTTTGAAGTCTGCTTATTGTATTTGTAATATGAAAATTCTCTCATTATGTCTGTGGAGTTTTTCTTTGCACAACTAAATGCAAGGACTGAGTATTTAAATACCATATTGTGGAGAATATTTTATAGTTAATTATAATTTTTAAATTTTTTTATTACTGTGATATAACCTTAAAGTTCTTCATTGGGAATGTTAATATAAACAATGATATTTTAAAAAGGTGTATCATGTTTCTAATGAACTTTTCCAAGCATCCCATTCCTTCTTTTTTCCTTATTTTAAAATTCTGCCCTTCTCTCTCTTCTAAGCCCTGGCAAGTGTTTGCCTCAGGCTGGCTACTGAGAAAGTGGGCAGAGTGTGCTACAATTTATGTTGGTTTCTTGGTTGTGTTTCCTTTCAGAACCTCTGTGTGTTTTCCAGGGTCTGTGGCTTTTGAGCTGTTTTCCAGCTACATGTGCAAATCTTCAAGTTATAATTCTCCAGACCACTTAGAAATGGAGGGAATTGGAGTGATGCTAAAATTTCTCAGTGTAGTTTCCATTTCAGATGGGGCAGATTCAGAGGAATGGATGTATATTAAGAGTTCAAATTTATGTATTTCCATCTACGTATTCACACATACTTTTAAATCTTGGAAGTCAACTAAATACTGGAAACTCAATGACAAGTTTTTCATATTTTTGATCCTGGTCAGCTGTCCTGGATGGTTGGGCCTAAAAGCTCCTAAAAGCTGGTTAGAGACTTGTACTGCCTGCCTGCCTGAATATCACCAGAGTTAGTGAATAGCCTTCCTCCCTGTTCTCAGGAATCTTCTCTGTGTTCTAGTGCTGGAGAATGTGGGACAATATTTACCATTGCAGATAAGACAGATACAGGGCTCCTATGGCTCTGGTTGGGCAAGCCTGATGTAAACCTGGGCAACCAAGTCTAGATTTTCGGGTGCATTGCCAGTGATGTAATGCACCACTATTTGCAGGATGTGCTTATCAGGGTTTTAAAAAGGGTTTCTCTCTTTGCTAGACATTTTTCTGTCAAAATAGTAATTTATGGAATATCACCCAAGAAAATAAAGCAGTTTGCTGTTTTTCAGAGAGGCCAGAAGCAAGTGCTTCTCTTAAAGTCAGGAATAAAAACATACCCTGGGACTCTGGTGTAGGTCATCAAAACCTGTGAGGAATACACAATTTGCATGGAGTTTTTGTAAACCCATCTGAACAATGTAAGTAACTCAGAAATTTAAAAATAGCAACTTAATTATGCTTTGAGTACTTCAAAGCTGTTTCCATTGAGCTGGAACATGTAGGTGCTGTTGTTAGATGCAGAAATAGCTGTAGGTGTCAGGTATTCTAATGCAGTTGCTTTCTTTAGTTAGGGAGGGAACCTGTAGGGATTTCTTCTCCATGCCCACAAATTCCATGTTCCCTGTGTTGCTGCTCACAAAGAAGGAAGGAGGTGATACAGACTCTTTTCAGTGCCAAAAGCCTCAACTAGCTCATAGGTGCCAAACAGCCAAGCAACATTTCATCCCTTCCTGAATGCCAAAAGCCTCAAGTATCCCTGCTCCACCTGCCAAAACCTCCAACTCTGTCCTGACAACTCCTGCAGTGCAGGCTTGTGCTGTCAATATGAAATTTTGCAACACTCTGACAACGGAAAAATCTGGATGCAGTATAATGCTGAAAAACATGCTGAGATTTGCCTTTAGTTTAGTATGAAAATGAATTATGCTGTAAATATTTCCTCTGTGTGACACTTGCGCATGCTTTATATTCCAAAATTTTAATTTATTCAAAACTTCTGTAGAATGAAAATAGATTGCAGAATTCAACACTGAGAGGTCTAAAGTCCTTCTGAGCCCCCAGATGTATTTTTTCATATAGCTCAATAAGTCCATCATTTGCCTTTTGGCTGATTCCTTGCTGGTGATTCACCTTGTTACTGAGCTTTACCAGCTTGTGTTTCTGAAATGTTCTTGTTATGGGGCACGGGCTCCATTTTGCAGTGAATTTGCAGTGCTGAGGCCAAGTGAGAGGAATAGGTAATGTAGCTAAAATAATGTTAGCAATTTTAAAACCAATTAGTTATAAATGTCTGCTTAAAATAGCTGCATTTACTCCCAGGTGGTTTTTATCAGTCTAAAATAATGATGCATTGTTTTTTCTCCAGGATTTTTTAATTCCAGGTATGTTCTTTTTAACATGCAGAGTAATGCATAATTTACTTTGGTACATAGAAGTAAAAGATTTATTAAACTCAATGACATATACAGTGCACAATTAGGTTATATATAATGCATTCAGCAATAGTAGAAATACATCAGGAAATGCCTTGAAATCTGTTGTAAAGAAATGAGTGGAAGTTTTAAAGCTAAAACCAGGTAATGCAAGATCTTTTATTAATAATTCTTATTTGTCTGGAAATATGTTTTGACTGTTCTTCTATTTAGTCGCTGCGACAAGTGAAATAGCTTTTCCTAGATCTGTAATCTGCATTCTACACCACACTTCGAGTGTACAAAATAGAGGTGTAAATCATTTTTGTATGTGACCTTAGCAGTGAAAGAGATTTCTAGTGTATTTTGCTGCAAAGCTCTAGACATAACAGCCAGAGTTAAAAGTGAAGGATACAGTTCTGAGGCTGAATAGCATATCCAGTGAATATCTGCAGGTAAATACTTGTTCTTTCCTGCTCAGGGATACAGTCAACAGTGCAATTTGATACCTCTTCCACCAAGTGTAGTGTCTGGAAAGAAGAATCTGGGAAACGCATCACAGAGCTACTCAGGCAGGATATTTTCCCTTCAGTTCCATAATGCCTTGTGCTACCTCTGTTTGGAGCTGTTGTAGGTTTGAGGAGAAGCAAATGGCAAAGTGCAGTGCTGCACATGAAGATTGGTGAAGAGCAACATAACCTTGTGCTTTGGAAGACTGAAAGTCAGGATAGTGTTAATAGTATTTATGGGTTGTGAGAGTGGGAAGAAGCAATGAAAAGGAAATGCTTCATCTCTGTTCAAAACACCATCAAGGGTGAAATTCACTCCTGGGAGAAGGGCCAGCACTGAGCTTTGGGTATTGCTTAATATAGGCCTTCAGTGGTACTGAAGTGGTGTTTATCCACTTCAACAGGTTCTTTCCCTTGGATGAGTTCACTCTGAAGAATCTAAAATCTGTGTGGAGAAATTTAATTATAAGAAATGTATTATTAAATAGCAATATGCTATAGCTGTGCCAGTGTAACTCCTTTTGGTGATTCTCTTTTGGAATCTGGCAAGCCTTAGTGAACTTTAGTAAGCAGCCATGAGAAAAACAAAACCACACCCACCCAGAGAACTACAGTGACATTGGCATGGTAACAGGTGTATTGGTGAATAATCCTCCATATCCAAGTCCCTACTTGTAATCACAGTCTTATTTTGTGAGCTGCATCACTTTAACCTGTTTGAATAGAGCATTTCTGTGTATCCATCCAGCCCTAGGCATGATCTGCATCACATTGGTACATCTGCTGACCAGAGGCTGTGCTGAATCTCTTCTAGAGCCTCACAGAACAAGGCAACCTGCCCTGGGGAGGTCCTCAGGGGATGTCACAGGACAGGATTTGTGTTGATAAGTGCATGGCAGAGGGAATGTCTCCTGGGGACTCTTGCAGATGAATCTGTGTGCCAGGTCTCTGCATTTCTTTCATTGCACATACTGCTGTAATAACTCTCATAGTGCCAAATGCTATGGACTTGCCTTGTGTTTGTTTGTGTTTGAAGAAAACTTGTATGCTAAAAACTCTGTAAAACAAGCATTTAAGGCATCAGAGCATTTCTGTTGAGGAGCTGAATCTTTGTTACGCTGAGTGCTAAACATTTACATATCCAAGCCTTATGTAATGGATGTCTGAATAATAATAAAACTGCATAAACTGACCTTCGTTCTCTGGCACCACTTCTCCTTTGAAGTCTGCATGACCAAATTCAAGACAATTATGTCATCCTTCATAACAGCCAAACAAAAGTTTGGCCAAATAATCTTTTTTTCTCCATCTGACAGCACTGTGTTTGATTTCTGTAATGTGTGTCAATGTAGCTGTTGTTATTTACTGGGTGTTACAAGTGACAGTAAAATTCCCCTTGTTTTGGAGTAATGATCAGCCCTGTTAACATCTGGATTTCATTTATTTTATTTATTCATTTATTTTACCTCAGTGCCCGCTTCTGCTATACTTGGTTACTTTGGTACATTGCAAGACAAGCATGGCCTGAAAACACATGCACACAAATAATTCGCAGAACATGGTCTTGCAGTATTTGCCCATATGTGACAGAAGCAAAACCAGAGTCGTGGACAGAAGAGAAACTGGCACTAACACTTTCTCCTCTGTTCAAATCTACCAGTGCCACACTTCAATAATCTCTGGGGACAAGACTGTGTCTGTCAGTTAAGGGTTGTCAGCAAAGAACTCAGATTGCACATTACTGGGCTTCAGACCTTGAGGAAACCTTGGCAGACTGTCATCTCAGTCTTTGAGGCTCTGTCTATATCACCAAGTGCTTCAAAACTTGAAGTTTATTCTCCCTTACCCCCTGATTCAAATGATCCTTGCCCAGGTCTGTGTTTATTGCTGTGACTTTTTTCTTTCAAAATGAATTACAGATTAGGATGAACTATTTTGAGTCTACCTTTATCATATAAACTGCATTTTTGCAGAAACTTTTTAATAGGTTCATAGCTATTGCTCTGACTGCAATGTTTGCATCTAACCCCATGTTCACATGTGGCACAACTCCTTCCAGCATTGCTGAGTCCTGTGGAAGTGTGGCATCTTTTCTTATCCAGCTCTATGTAGAGAGGAGCAAACCATCTAGGTTGTGTTTAAGTTATTTTATCTGGATTCCCTACAGTACTTGTGGCTTCATCATGGGCACACATGTGCATGTCCACGCACACATTTATGTTTGTGCTGGTACAAAAATACTTCCACAATGAATATACAAAATGTATGTGTTGCACTTCATCTGTTGCAAAATTAAGCCACTAAAGGAAAAACTATTCTAATATGGTCTGAAGTTTCACTGCTGAACCATGTTAGAATTATGACTGAAGAAAATAAAAACATGAAAAACTGAAGTCAAGGAAGCTGTGAATGCAGTCAGGATGTACAATAATATCCTTTTGTGTCCAATTGCAGTTAGCTCTCATTTTAATTCCTAAATGAGTTTCCAAGGCTTTGTTGGTGTAAATCATGATGTTGGTGATCTTTTCTTTATTTTTCTTCAATTTGGTACCATGGTGTAGACAAATGTAATGTGTAGAGTTTATGAAACCAGACAGCTAGTAAATCAATATTATTTTGCTAGTAAATTACTAAGTCAGTGCAAGCTTCTTTTAACTCTTTCCCATGGGACAAATAGTTTGAACTAGCTGGAGCTTAAATCAACACTCTAGGCACTGAATTAGCCAATGATTCTGAAGAAGGCTTTGTTGGCATAGAGTTCTGCTTTGATCGTCGTAGTATTTACAGCTTTTTAATTAGATACAGTTCAGAACAATGGCTTTTATCAAGGCAGTTTGGGAAGTGAACAACTGGACTTTGTTTAGGGCTTTAGATGACATTCTGTCTGTTAATATCATGTGGCTGGTTTTAATACAATGATGAAGTTAGGATTATTTTAGGTATTGTCACTGCTTTGTCAAAAGAAACTAGCTATTCTAAAAAAGAGCGGCATGTGTTGCTTTTTTAATATCAAAAGTTTAATAATTTCTCAACATGTTAAAACCCAATCATTTGCTTTAGACTTGCAGAGGACAAAATAATTTTGCATCCATACATTTCCAAGAAGTCTCTTTTGTTCATCTTGATTTATTTTCATGTGCTGAGTGACTTGTTGGGAAGTGCTGAGCTTTTTTTGTCAAGACTAAAGGCAGTTGGTTCCATTTTCAGTGTCAGACATTTTAGAGTTGGCTTCTGATAAAAAGTAAACCCAACGTCAGTGTGAAAATTCCTCGGGGATCTTGGCAGAGCTGGGCTCTATCATTTTTGGAATGGTAGATTGGCCTAAGAATACTTTTAAAGCTTTACGGTAAGCGATTGTAAAATTTGTAAATTTCCAAGAGCAAGAAAGTTAAGGAACCACTCATGTATTTAGACCAACTTCTGCAATTCAGTGTTCAAACAGAGATGCTTATCCTTTAATAAACAATTTACTCTTTTTTTTGACAAGTTGACCACTGAAGTTAAGGGGACTAAAAATATTGTCTGTAAATAGTTGTTTAATTAAAGTATGGATTAAATCTTCATGTTCTCTCGTTTGCGATTCTTTTGGGGTAGAGTAAATATTGGTCAATATTCTCTGTCACCTGAGAAAAATAACTCACTGCCTCACTTTTATCCCCAGTCTGGCTTTTATAATGATGCCAAAAGCCATTACTTTATGTTAGCGGTATTTTTATGTGCAAACTATCACCACGCTGGTTAGAGAAACTGGTGTTTTAAGGTGGGTGTAATATAGGATTCTAAAACTCTTAGTTTCATTGTAATGGGCCCATCATGTGTTTGAACATGATGTCTCATCTGCATGCTTGAGATTGTTTAGTTCCTACACGGAGTGTTGGACACAGAGGTGTTGTGAACCACAGTGTGTTTGGGTATAGTGGTTCTTTGGCAGGAGGCAACACATCACATACACTGGATCTTCAAAGACTCTGCTTTTTCCCCATATAATTATTATATATTAAAATACTGAATTTGAAATGTGGTAAATAAACAGCAAAGTAACATAATTGGTACTATTAACGCCAAGCAGTAAAACATATAATGATTTTTTTTTCCTCCTTTCCATCTTTCTTTTTTTTTCCTTTAGAACTCCAGAACTACCCGCTCAGATGAAGATAAGGATGATTCCTGGGATGCCTGGGGGGCCTGGAGTGATTGCTCACGGACCTGTGGAGGGGGGAGCCTCCTACTCTCTGAGGAGATGTTTAAATGGCAGGTAAGCCACATGCTGATGTGTGTGTGTGTTCTGCAGCTCTGCCACATTTCCAGTCCTTCTCTGGTTGCTTCTGTTTCTGAGGCCAAGTGCTGTGTACAGATCCAGCATTATATAATGCTGCTTTTAATAGATGTTTGTAGTAGATCAAAATCTTAGGCTTTAACTCTGAACTGTAACATGTTATGAAATATGATTGTGGAATAGCAGGAGTGATTTATTTAGTGTGGCCAAATATAAAGGAGAGTCCCTTTCACTGTAACACAAGTCAAAAGCTGAGTTACCTGTGTATCAATTATCCTGCACTTGGACAAGACATAATGTTCAAGTGCCTGCTGCTTGTATGGATGTATCAAATGCTGCTTTCTGTTAGGAAAGGACAGGACAAGAGAACAAAGTCTCAAGATGCACCAAGGGAGATTCAGGAGGAATTTCTTCACAGAAAGGGTGACTAGACACTGGAATGGGCAGCCCAGAGAAGTGGTGCAGTCCCTGTCCCTGGGGGTGTGGAAGGAAAAACTGGACCTGGCACTCCGTGCCATGGTCTGACACAGTGGTGTTGGGTCATTGGTTGGACTTGATGATCTCAGAGATGCTTTCTAACTGAATTGATTCCCTTTTTCTTCCCTGCCAGTTCTTTCTATGCAGTGCTCCTGGTAGCCAAATGTTTTCATGGATAAGTCTTAGTGTGGCTTGAAGAGAACAACATAGGCAGTGGAAACCTTTTACCTCAGTAATGAAATTGAAGCAATGTAGGACTTGTTGCTACAATCCTGAAAGTAGGAGTAATGCACTAGGGCTGTAGTCAGGCAAGAAGAGATCCCAACCAGCTTTGAGGCATCTGTAATTTCTTGTTTTACTTGAATAATTCGTAAACATTTTTAAAACTGATGATTGTGTTTAAATTTTTATTTAGTTGATATTTTTTGAGTTAAATGCTGTATCAGCCAGGAAGTCACTTTTTCTTAAAGAAGACTTGTAGTGTGATGTGCTAGTTAAGGGCAAACTGTATGAAATACAGAGCTAAAGGTGACTGATTAAAGAACTGCCTGTTTCTTTTAGTGAAAAATGCACAAAGATCATTGACAAGAGTAATGGTTCTAGCAAGAAGCCTCGATACTCTACCAATGTGTTAGGGACTGTGAAACAAACTCAATAAATTCTACGAATATAAATTCCACTGTGGTTTTATTAATATTTTTAATGTGTTCCGCTGGGGAAAACATGTGTTTTCCATACCTTGACAAATGTACAGTTTAAAAGGTTTTTTCTATGTTTGATTTTTGGAGTTATGTCCAGGAAACACACAATTTTGAAAAAAAGTTTTCACATTTTTATGTGTCATAAAGATTTTTAACTTGCATGTTGTGATGCAGCAAGTCTTGCAAAAGATTGGAAATTCGAGACTTGTAATATCTTGAGCTTTAACAGTTGTACCTTCAGCTGAGCTGGTTGAATTCTTGCTTCAGGCATCTATTTTTTTTTCCTTTTCAAATGCTATTTTTCAATCCCCTCTCACACATGACAAAAAAAATATTATTTATTGTCAATTTTCATGCAAGAAGCAGAAAATTTAGTCCAAGAGATGTAAATTACCAGCTATATGTTCACACATTCTTTAATGTAAGGCACATCTTGTTGGCATGAAGGGATTGTTCCAAAACACTCTTCCTGATTTTAGAGAAATTACCAATTATTATTTCTTGTCCAGTTATTTGAAATATGTTTTCAGTTCTTTCAAAGGCTTGATATTGCCATTTTTAACATAGAAGAATATCTTACACCATGCAAAAGCTCTGGTTCTTTATTGAGAAATTTGGCAGCGTATCTTGAAAAAAAGTGTGAAACCCAACCTCCCCAGATTTATGAGACCACAATAAATAACCACGACTCTATTATATGCTTGTTATTTCAGCTACTAACAACAGACTGAGGATCTGAATTGCCTGGATTTCAGGATTCACGTGCATTGGACACATTATGCATGCAGTCCATAAGATTTCTGTTTAATTTAAAATGATGAGTTAGATATTCTGATCTTCTCCTCTAGCACACATCCCGTTTATTAGAAATAACTTGGTTGCAATCAGCATAGATCAGGCTTAGAGATGCCTTTTTCACAAAATGAATGTGTTTTTCATAAGCGTTGCAGTAAATTGGGCTTACAGGGAAAGTCACACGTTCTTTGCTGAAGAGAGACAGCAGTGTAACGAGTTGAATCCCCAGATCCCCTTCATATTTAAACCTTGGATTTTGAGTCCAGATTATGGCAGGGCAGTAGCAATAAAAGTCTAATTTTTGAGAGAATAACTAGCTGTGAAACAGGCAAGGTTGTGTTTTGCTGTTATACAGTATAACCATTTTTACTTTGTTTTTTAGAAACTGTGAAGGTCGGAACATTCGGTACAAAACCTGCAGTAGTAATGTGAGTCTGGCCTTTAATCCTGTTTTACTCATTCAAAAAATGTGTTAAAGTTTAAGAAATGCTGCTTCTTATTTAAAACCTTATGGTATGTAATTTTCTTTCCATCATTATTACCATTTTTAAACATTTCAGTCTGCATGACACCATGAGGTCTCAGATTTAGACTTCCCAAATGGACACTTTATTTTGAAATTAGAGTGCCAATTGTGATTCAGAATGTTTTATATCACTTATTAGGAGAGTTACACATTTTGGAGGATTAACAAATCAGTTCTCATCTTAAACTCAGAAGTGGTTTTCCTGGGGGTGCTGTGTTTTAGATGAAGCATTAAACTGAGCTCTGGATCATTTCTGATCATTAGTGATATGGTGGCACTCTTCATGTGAGCAAAGAGGCGCCTGAGTGCCTTTCAGGTCTTAAACAGGATAATTACTCCTTATATTCCCTCTGTTTGCCTAAACCCAGCTCTTTGTGTCTATATACAAGCACATATCCATTTAGGTGCCCTGGCACAGACGATTTCCGTGAGTGAGTGTGGGGCTGGAGTTTTGACCATGCAGTTGCTGTTACTGTGATGCAATCACATTTTATTTTTATAGACACTTTTTATGGAAACCATCCACACACAGCAAACTTCATGACTCGTGTTCCACTGATTTGCTGTTGTGCTTTGTGCTGTTTAAACAACTGCTGCCTTTCACCCCAGGCCTGGGCTGTCCAAGCTGAGCAGCTCTGGCAGGATTTTGCAGTGCCACTGATGGACATAATGTGTGTGCAAACAGACATTCAGGGTGGTTTATGGTCTGCATTCACCCCCTTGCATGGCTTACCTAACAGTACAGCATTACACACTTATGATCTGTTTCAGAAAAGACAGCAAGTAGATAAGTAATAAAGATAAGTAATAAACAACTTTTTTTTTCTCCCTTTTTTTTTCATTCTTAAAAAAAAAAAAAAATTAATGTGCTTCTGGCTCTTGGAAAAACAGAATGATTTTTACAAATATACCCCTAGAAGGTGAGGCCTGAGTTTCCTCTGGGTTGAATTATGCCCAGGCAAGAGCAGGTGATACTCAGTCATTACCAGCCCTGTGGTTTTTGCCAGCAGCAGGCAGCTGTGGAGCATGACATGTTCTCCTTCAGACGCCTGACACTGGAAGTTGCCCAGTAAATATATTGAATCAGTGCATCTCCTAGGAGAACTGACCATTCCTGCTTTTCAGTTTGCCACACCTACAGTGTCTGGTGTGCCAGTTGGCTCCTGCCCTCCTTGAGAACAAGGCTTGCTCACACCTTGGGTTGCTCCACACTCCACTCCTCAGTGTTGGATGGATTTTCCACCGCAGCGGCTCGCAGCCGAAGTTCCTGCTGGCAGAAGCAAGTGGAAGTGATAAATGAATAAGTCCCAGTGCATGCAGAAATCAGATTCTGGAGACAAACCCTGTCCCTCAGCCTTTCAGAAGAAAAGGCCCAGCAGCTTGGTGCACGATGGCCTGAGCTCATACATAAAAATGCTACCTGCAAAAACCCCCATGATCTTTAAAAGCTGCATGATGAGGTAACTTGCAGCCAGTCAGGATGTAAGCAATGAACAAACCGCCACTGAATGCTCCACTGCTTATCCAAATGTCTGTTTGTATGCACTGTGTGCAGTAATCGACCTCTGCCTGCTGGGTCCTGTGCACTGCAGCTTCCTACAAACAGCTCATCTGAGTGCACCTTGCTCCTCCAGAAAAAGCACTGGGGAGCTGCTCAGTGCACAGAGAAGATGGTGAGGTCAATTTGGGCATCTTTTCTGCTGGAATGCAGAGGTCTTTATGCTTTTAGTGTTTGTAAGGGTAGTTGTAGACACTGTTAATTTAAAGATTTATGCAGTAGAAATCTGATGGAAATGAAGGCACTTTATGCTTCAGCATAGAGAAAATTAAGATGATTTCCATATCCTCTCTGAACTCCCAGGGAGTTTATCTGAAGTCACTGGAGCCTGTTTTTTAACTTTAGGACTCATTTTAAAGCGATAAGTGGCAGGCACCTTGTATGTGAATCTGTTTGAATTTATGATGACTCAAATGTTAATTTCCAGACAGGAAACTGCCTTTATAGTTCTGCTTTTGGGGCATGTCTGAAAGGGGTCAGGTTTCCATTTCAGTTCAGATACAGTCAGAATCTCTCAGGAATGGTTTTTCCTAGATTATGGGTCAGATAATGAAGAACTCCTGAGAAAAATATATTTAATGAGATTTCCACTGTTAATACAGTTGATCTTTGAAACTGGCATCACTGAATTTGAACCCCATATTAGAGCTGAGTTAACCTAGAAATGGGACCTTACACCTAATGTAAACCTGAGACTACTAGGCCAGTTTAGTTTCAAATTATATAATTTTCCCTAAAGCATTATTTCTAATCAATGCTTCTCACTTTAGGAGTGAAATTTTAGTTTGAAAATTAAGAGTTTATACTAGCTTCTTTCCATATTAATAGGTATTATTGGTAACCACATGAGACATTCAGTATAAATACACAGTGTAAAGCTGTCTGCAAATGTAATTTTGCTACATGATACATTACACCACTAACATCTATATTGGGGAGTACAAATGAAGCACAACTTAATATGTGTGTCATTCTAATGAAAAGAGCAAGAATCATTTTACCAGCAAATTGGTTTCATGTGGATTTGTAATGGAATAGTAGTAAGTTCATTGAACTCAAGCATAGTTCCAGAATAATATTAGTGATATTTCAATCAAAAAATTAATTCAAGGTCTTAGCAACAAAATAATTGCTAAGATTAAGGCATATGTATAGCCTGCTTATCTTTCTATCATAACTGAGATGCCAGGTGCATGATTTCCTAAAACTCCATGTGTGCTTTCAGCCTTCCATACAGAAACTTTAGAGAAATAAACTATTCATTGTATGTTGTTCAATGAGATATTCAGTCTTTCTTGCCCCCTTTTTTTAAATTTCAGTTTTTGTATATAGTGTTACATTCTAATGCAATGATGTGCACTATGTGGAAGTGTTTAAGTTAATCCTTTAGGGTCCTATTCACAGAACAAGTTATTTGGGCCATTTCCCCATAAATTTCACATTCTTGTGTGCCAAAAAGTCACTTATATTTTTGCCAGAATTATTCTTCCACAGTCAGAAAAAACACTCTTTTGTAAAAGTTATCCCCATGTTTAATTCCATTATAAAATTTTATTATAATGCTCACACTTGTTCAACAAATTCTTCTATAATTGTCCCAGGACCCACTTAACCAGCTAATTTATCCCATTCAAAAAATCTTGGTTGTACTCTGTCTATAATATTTGTAATATTTCACCTTGAGTTACATAGTTTCCCACTAATATGTTCATTTATTTATTTTATATTTATAATGCTGATGCACCATAAAGGTGGTTTCCAGTTCAGGTGTCTTGATTTTACTTAGAAGTGGCCTGAAAATTGCATAGGAAAAACATAGAACCTGAAGCTAAATTCCAAAAGAAAACAAAACAATGACTTCATCAGTTTTGGCTGGGTTTCAACAAAATGAGATTCAAAGAATAAAACTAGACAAAAGGCTAGACTTTGTTTGGTGTCATCATTTTTACTGGGTATTTTCTTGCCTTCTCTTTTGTGCTTTTTTCAGTGGAGTAATTGTTGGCAAGAGTCACAGGGTCTGATGCAACCTTCATATTTTGTACATGAAAATTGCCTACAAAGATACAGATTTCCCAGGTCAGCTTTGTTTTCAGAGGCTGAGGGTGCTCATTGCCAAAAGTCAAAGATACATTTCATAAGAAGCCAGCCCTTGGATGCAGTAGTTTTTAATCACCTGTCACAAAAAGAATGGGAATATATATATGTGTGTGTGTGTTTTTAATCTGCATGGTAGTCATGTCTAAAGCCTCTTTTTCAGATCTGTCTAAAATGTTTGTAAATGGTGTCATAAATACACTTCAATCCACTGCAAGGTCTGGTGTGATTATTTTTGCCAACATTTTCATGTATTAGACACCATAGATATGTCTTCAGCTCCTCATGTAGAGTAACCTACAAATGGCCTGGCCATGGTTCAGTGGATTGAGTTTAAGATAAAAGTTATTGCTGAAATTAACAAATTGGAGAAATCCTGAAATCAGCAGCAAAAATATTTAACAAATAAGAAAAAAGTGAAATATTAAGAGGAAAGAGAGAATGGTGGGATAAACTGATGCCTGAAATAGATTTAAAAACAGAGACACACAAACAAAATAAGCACTGGGGCCCAAACATGGTTCACCCCTGCCTACCTCTTCCATTTTTGCACTGCCTTTTCCTTTCTACTTTTTAAACTCCCCTTCACTTTTCTGACCCAGACTAATGGTTTTAAATGGATGTTTACAAGTCCTCTTGTTGTCTTCATTACATTCATTTCTGTGCTTAGTTGTCTTTCTCTGTAAACTCCTTTCTTTACACAAATATTTATTGTTCCCTGGAAGACTGGGACCTGAACTTGGTTGCCATCCAAATTCTGATATAATGCAAATGATAATAATTTCAGCTCTTTGACATCCCTCTGTGATGCTCTTTTTACGCTCCTGCTTTTGAACAGAGCTCAAACATAAAGCAGGTGGAGCAGGCATGTGAATCGAGCTGCCGGAATCACTTTGGGCTCTTTGAAGATGCCAGAAGAGAATAGGGAGATGAGAATTCCCTTGCTCTGAAGCAGCCAGGAGGCGAGTGGAAGGAAGGAGCTGCATTGTGTGGAATCAATGAGAAACAGTAACCATGGCTTGACATCCTGACTCCGTGGTGTTTGTGTCTTGGCATGGCATCAACACGCGGTGATAATGGACTGTAACAACAGCCTGTCAGGGCTCAGCCGAAGGACATGGCTCTGCCTGCTTTACAGATCTCTCTGTAATTCTTTGTGACGAAAATGGAGCTGTGCATGGCTGAGCAGCACTGCTCCCAAATGCTGCTTCTAGCTTCACCTGAATCTAATGTCCACTTAGTGTTATTTTGATCCTTAGCTGCTCCTCTCCTTGCAGCGGTGGAAGGGAACCATGTGGTATCCATATGAGCTCTGAAGTCCTCTCTGCTTTTCAGAATTGCTGTTGTGGAAAATGAGAGGTGACAGATAATCAGAGCCAAATTCTGCTCTCATTTACACCAGTATAAACTTGGTGAATTTCTTGGGAGTGACACTGAAGTAAATATGTGTGGGTTCTCGCAGCATTTACCTGATGTTTGTAGAAGCTCTCACTTGAGGGATTTTGCTGAGGTAAAACACTCACTGTGTCTTATTCCATCATTGTATAGTTTTAAAAAATATGGCTCAAGCTAGCATTATCCCAGATTAAAAATAATATAAAATGTGTTAGTATCCTTCTGAATTATTCTCACTGTAAGGTGTAGCACTAGACAGAGTTGAAAGGTTTTTCTGGGAAAGCTCAGTGAATTCCTCAGTGCTCAGCTGCAAAAACTGCATGTGTTGGTCAGTAGATAGAATACTGATTTTTAGAACATATTTTATGTCGATTACAACCAATTCAGCGACAGTTCTAGGTTACTGTTTGCCATGGTGAAAAAAACCCCAAACTGAGTGCAATATTGTTGGGGGTATTGAACTGAAATTCAAACCTTTCTCCTGTACATTTTACTCTGCAGTCCTGTGTGTAATTCACTTACTATTTTGTTAGGGGTTTTTTCAGGGAAGGTTCAGTTCACTGATAAGGTTGAAGCTGTATTTGGGATCAGTATTGTTAACTAATACTTACTAATAAGTTCCATGAGTTCGGCTGACACATCACAATCCTTCAGTCTTCCATCCAATGAAAACAAAACTTTGTTAAAATCAGCCTCACATCTGGCTTATATGTGCAGTTGGAATTCTTGGAAGAATATCCTTTCAGTCTGGCGTAGGGACTCTTTGACACTGGACATACTTTCAAATGAAGTCTGTAGTGAGGAATTGTTTGACACAGTAACTCCTTTGCCAGTACTTTACCAAAGTTATTTTCAAATCAATCAGTATTCATCTCCATTCCTGTCATCATAGTTTAATATTAACATCATTGTTTGGGTGCAATGCTTTATGTAGAAAAAATATTTTAGAACATTTTATTTCAAGCAGTTCTCATATTTGGTCTTTCAGCTGTGTGTGCTGAGGCATTGTGTGAGAGAAGGTACGGAACTGTCTCATTAGAACTGCAAATAGATGATCAATATTTACAATTTGACGTATATTTTATTCCAACGAAATAAGCCTTCCTGCTCCCATGAGGTGAAGGTGCTTTTTAATTAAACTAAAGGACTAAGCACTGAAAGTTCTGGTGTTTCCTCCTAATGATTTGTCCCTTTTCCAGGAAATATGAAACAAATAATTAGACAATTTAAAAAAATTTATATGTAGCATTTATACCTCTTTCATGACTCTGACGTATGAATTGATGAATGAGTATAGAGGCCTCAGAAATCCTTTCATGGGAAAAGCTACAGAAGAGAGAAATATTAAATATCAGCTATCTCCTTGTAGTCAATTAAAATATACACATTCCTTTAGAAGCTAATTCTTACTATGGAACCAGACTTTAATTGTACTACCTGGTGTCATAAAAATTAGCATTCTTAATTATCCTCCTATATCAGTTATGTTGTTATTACTGGAATATGTGTCATATTCTGTACTTGCACTCCAAGCAATGGATTAAGCAACATAAATAGTTTTAATACACACAATAAAACTTCGTAGTGGCATCTTTGTCAAAGCTGATCAGCTCTTAAACCAAGCCTACCTGAAGAGCTGCTGTGTTATTCATCAGATAACATTACTGCAAATGCAAAGTATTCCCTACTTTAAAAAAAAATATTTTTTGGTTTGTTTTCAGGACTGTCCTTCAGATGTTGGTGACTTTAGAGCACAACAGTGTTCAGCCTACAATGATGTCAAATACCAGGGACACTTCTATGAGTGGATCCCTGTGTATAATGATCCTACTGCACCATGTGCCCTGAAATGCCAAGCTCTGGGAAAGAACTTGGTTGTGGAGCTTGCCCCAAAAGTGCTAGATGGTACTCGCTGCAATGTTGAATCCTTGGATATGTGCATCAGTGGAATCTGCCAGGTATGTTCATGGTGTAAATGTAAATGGGGACTTCCTTGTGAGGCGCTTTGCTCGAGTGAGTGTTTGGGTTTGTTTTTCATTTTATTTATCAGTTTAGATGTATCTGCAAGCACTGTCAAGTGGATTGTAGATAACTTACCTTTTCAGAAAGAGACAGAACTTCCTGACTAACTTAGCCATGGATATTTTTCTATATAGACAAAGGGTCAATAAAATCCATTCACTCTTCTGTTTATGCATGTAAAAATTAATGAACCTGGTTATTGTAGCAGCAGCTTTCTAAACTTTAGTATATCTGTGAGGATGTGATTAAATTGCAGAGCCTTCCATTTCATTTTATTCCTTCTTTGAGTCTCATATAAACTCTGTTAAGGAGAAAATTGGACATTGTATGGGATCCAGACGGGAATGGCAGGTGTGAGTGTATAGGTCTGTCTTCTTGTGTGGGTGAGTGTTGTGGTTGCGTGAGCTGATTGTTTGAATATTTTACTGGCAATCGACATTTCTAGATATATTTATTATTTGAGTTACTCTGTTGACTCTACACAGTTGGTGTAAAAGCAGAAAGTTGTAATATTTGAGGCTTACCAGCCTTGCCCATGTCTTATTAGCAAAGCAATATTGCAAACTTGTTTTATGAACAGAACAGTTTATAGAGAATGGACATGTTATTGCAATTAGTTTTCTTTCTCTGCAAGTGGTTGTTGCTCTGTTAAATGTCTAAAATGTGTGCGACTCAAAAATGCAGGATATAGCCCAGTGAGAAAAATAGCTCTATTATAGAGGAAAATTTGACACATTTGGCAGAAGACTGCTGCATGGATTATAGCAACATTAATATATGATCTGGACCTTGCTGTGGGTTTTATGTGACTTCTGTGCATGCTGCAGTTCCAATGCCAGTCGTGTCAGCACACAGTGCATCTGCTGCCTCGGAAACAGGAGAATTCCTCACAGAAAGACTGCATTTGTCAATGGTACATCAGTGTGGCATCCAGCAGTGTTTGATACCCTCTATTTGAAATAGGATATACCTCTAGAAGCTCTGGGAGCACTTGCCAAATAACGTATTTCATGTGCAGTGTTTTTAGTGATACTTCCTATCCTC
Organism: Entomyzon cyanotis; assembly: GCA_024500445.1. Lineage (NCBI taxonomy): Eukaryota > Metazoa > Chordata > Aves > Passeriformes > Meliphagidae > Entomyzon > Entomyzon cyanotis. The sequence goes on from JAKEPQ010001010.1 coordinate 11,314,246, forward strand.
ACAGAAAGGCTTTCACCCAGGAGGATGTCCCAGCTGTGCCCAGGATGTCCCTGTGTGCCAGGCTGGATCTAAGGGGGCTATGGGCTTTTCAAGGGCTTCTGCTCAGGCTGCTCTGGGGTTGATTTCAAGCACCTTCCATCTTTCATACATGGCATAAAATTCTCTGTGCCCAGAGTGATTCCAATTTTGTGAGGAACAGTTGGGAGGTATATTTAAAAGGAGTGCTTTAAATATTTCTTTGTAGCATTTTGTGGTATTCATGTGTATGTATGATATAAAATGCTTGGAAATGTAAATAATCCCTTTTTTAGAACAAATAATATAAGAAATTAGGAAGAAATTAATCAGGTAACAATTGAATTAAATTTCAATTAAATTAAAAGAAGATTCATTTAAATAACCTTTTCCTCTTTGCAAACTCTTTTGGGGGCAGAGTGAATGGTTTCGTACTTGTGAGAGGAGCTGTGGGAGGTGGGGACTTCCTCAGAAACCAACACAGAGCTTTGTGCTCTTCCTGTTTGAGCAGGAAAAGAAAACAAATTGACATCTAATCTTAGCCAGAAAAACATGGTTATTTAGTCAACTGCTCTTAAGAGAGAGACAGCACAGTCGTGAGTCTCTGCAGTTGTTGCTGTAAGGTCTGTCTGTTGGGTTCTGACATGGTATTGGCACAGCCAGCAAATTACTTGGCAAATGTTTTTAGTTAACTTGTCTAAAGGAGCACATCACACTGCTGATGTGGGTACCTTCACTTCTATGCCTGGGAGCACCCAAGAGTTCCTCTAAGGAGCTGGTTTTGCTTATTTATTGTCTCAAAGTTGACTCAAATTCTCCTCCTCCCCAATGTGATTTCACTTTCATCTGTTCTGATTCCTGGTAAGGTAGAGCTGCATCACTAATTCTGCCTCTTGTTCAGACTCTCACCTTGGCAGCATATGAAATTACAAAGGTGGTGAATTCTTGTTCTTCAGCTTCACTTCTGATCCTTTGCACTTCCATTATCAAGCAAATCAACCTCAATAAGCTCCATCAAAGAAAATTGTGAGATGACAAAGCTGCAGTCTGGATTAGGAGGTGTGAGGCTTTAGAGGAAGTGAAATCTAAGGATGGTGGAGCAGGGAAAAGTTTATTGGGGAAGTTAGTAAGATATTTTGGGGTTGCTTGAGGGCTTAACTCAGTCAAACCATTTCATCATGTTTTTGCTGCTGCCCTGCCTCTGTTACCAACCCAAAATATCTGGGGCTGTTGTGTTAAATGGGGACAGGTCAAAACTTCACGGCCAGGATTTTCACACTTCTGATATTTTTTCTAGTCTCTGCACAATTCCCAAAACATTTTTTCATATAATGTGTTCCTGCTGTGCCCATCTGGATGTGGGTGGAGACATTTAAAAACATCTGCATGTCAGACACATATGTGGGCAACATTTACCCAGTCACTCTGCCTGCTTTGGGGCCCTGCCTCTCCTTGGGTTTTGGTTTTAATTTGTGCAGACCTGCTTTTTTCTACCAGAATCCAGAATGGGGTGTTACTTGTGCCAGCACCTGAAATGGTTACAGTGCTAATTTTCCTAATATGGAGTAATATGTTTGGACAACAAATAGACGCATCACCCAAAAAATCTGGAGTCCTAAGGAGCAGCCTGAGTAGTTCTGTCCTAGGCTGTCACAATTAGGTCAAAGATGATGTAAATCCTGCAGTGAACTTTCCATTTAGTGTCAGCGAGTTGTTTGTGTTCCAAAAAAGGCAGACACTGCACTGTGCTTTGTAGCATATGGCATAAATTTAGCTGACATCAGAACACATCCCACATGTCAAGTGCAGCGCCATCAACTTCTGCCATGCTCGTTCTCTTCTGTCACATGTCATCATATGGCGAGTAGGTATCACTCACCACCAAAGCACTCCTAGCTGGATGTAAATATCTGTCAGAGTTTTCATTGGAAACGGTTTCTGTAAGCTCTTGGAGGACTCTTGCACGTTTTTTTTTTTTAATAATCTTTGTTCGTGTTTTAAACTTAAATTATAGCAAATTATTAATTTCTTCAAATCTTGACTCCTTTTATCCTGACAGTTGCTTTCTCAAACTGCTTTTTTTGTGTACTTTTGGTCCCTGTAGATACATTTTCTTTGCCTGTAAATACGTTCAAGGACTGCCCAAGATGCACAGGAGATTTGGTGTGCAGAGACTTAGAAAGTAGTTTCCTTTCCATCCAGTATTACTGCAGACATGTTTCTGACACATGTTGGTCTGAGTAGTTAAATCTTGAATAGCTGTTAAAAAGGCACCTTTTTTTCCCCCCAAATGAACATTTACAATCTTCTCTTAATATTTAAAAATTAGAAAAAAATGTCTGTGTTGCCTTTTCCTCCTTTTTAGCCTTTAAACTTTGAGTGATTCATAGGAAGAACTGATTTTGAGGTAGCTCTGTGTCAAGCCAGCTGTTACAGTGAACCTGCATTCTTTCCCGGGTACCACTAATTAGCAAACACACAGAGTAAAGTACATTTTGGAGCATGAAGGAGCCCCTCTGTAGATGCCTGTACTCTGTCCACATGTTACTGCACCAGAGCTGGCAGGCTGGACCCCCTCCAGAAAGACTGTGGGAGTTACTCACGGAGATCCAACAAAACTTCCTGGCTCTCAGAGCTACATATGAAAAGCTTCATGTGACTGCACACGTGTGACATGGGCCATAAAACTGGGAGTGGGGAGCTCCAGCTGCAGCTCAGCTGGGAGATGTTGGTGGCTCTCCAGAAGTCCCACTGCAGGATGAGGCTGAGCTAGGCAGGGGCTGCCACATCCTACGTGACCTGTCAGTGTCACCCTCCCTAGCCTCGGTGGGTTGGTTTCCCATCTGATGGAAACTCTTGGCACTGCCCAGGCCAGCAGATCATGGAGCCACCATGAAGCACTATCCCTTCAAGGGCTGCACTTCCCTGCTTTGAATGTCACTGCCCACCTTGGTGTAGGGCTTCCCTCTCAATGACATTGTTGGCTATTCAGCAGTATGCTTTTATAAATAAATAATAATAACAGGATACTCTCAGACACTGCAGGCAATGATGGGATACTCTCAGACACTGAAAAGGTCTTTTGGAATCACTTGTTATTTTGCAGCTTCCCACTGCTGCCAGAAACTGGTGTTTCTCTTCAGGTCTTGTCTTATTCTCTGTCCTACTGTTCCTTATGGAGAATGCTCTCTATAGGGATTTCTTACTGTGTAAGTTTATCCTTTCTTGTCAGATGAGTAGTGGATTTTTTCCTCATCTCCAGTTTCTTATCTTTATTTCTTTGTTCATAAGTGATTCTCTCTGCCAAGTTTTGTTTTGTTTTAGAGAGCTCTGTGCAAATGTGACTTCCCAGCCTAGCAAGGATCTAAATCATGTGAGTGGTGATAGCAGAAAACCTCATCATTTGGGTGTCATCTTGAAGTAGAGCCTTCATAATCCCCCAGTACTAACTTCACCAAGCAAGGCAGATTTGGCTGGATCCAACCAGAAAAGGACCAAAGTAATCTGATTTCATACACTGATTTCTTTTTCAAAAGCACTCTCACAAACAAGAAGCCCACTGGAAGTTTTGTGTCCTATCCTCTGGCTGTGTGTGAGTGTGTTTTTTTAAAATGGAGACCATGTGGGAAAGGGTACTTGCTCCTACCGGGTGGTCCTGTAATCTCCCTGCTCCTCTAGCATGTGACAGATCCTGTAGTAAGAGTTAAAGGTTTTGGAAACACTTTGTTTTATTTGATGGAAGTGGATTTACAGAGTTGTGGAACACTCTTTAGCCTCTTGCCTTCAGATATAAAATGTCAGCAGAAATATGTGGAAAGTCTTTTTAGGAGCCCTTTAGTATGCAGTGAATTTTATGCACTGTATTTTTTTATTTTCTGGGGTTTTTTTTTATTGCTTTACATTCTTTTCCTCTGTATGGATGGCTCGGGAATCTGAACATCATGGAGCGTCTCCTTGTGCCCATCATTCTGACTTGTTTTACACCTCCATTCTAAGGTTTGCATTTTGACACACTTTGCCTTTACTGCCTGATTTCTTACCTGTGAGGAACTAAAATCCCTAAACAGAGGATGTTTTCCTCCTCTCAGGTTGCTGCCCGTTCAGCTTGGCAGCTGGGGTTGCAGCTCTGTTTGCTGGGAGGAGATGAGCTGGGAATTTCACTGTTGGTCCCGAGTGCATGCACAGGGTCCCTGAAGGGGCTTTATTCTGTTAATTAGCACATGCTGAAGCCTGTGTCAGCTTGTCTGGGCTGCTGCTGTCCTGTGCTGGTTTGATTCCAGAGATGTGAGACCTCGTGCCACAATCAGGCTTTTGTTAGCTCAGACAGAACTGAAGAGTTATGAGACAGGACCAAGTGAGAAGAAAATCATGACTCCTACCAAGATAAAACCTCAGTGAGGATAAACCAGGGTTTGAAAGCAGTGCTTGAAAGCTAAGATTCCACACTACTTTTAAAAGTAAATTAAAAAAAAAAAAAAAAAGAAGTAACTTGCTTAATTGGAGGGATGTTCTGGTATCTCTCCCTCTGCTTGTCAGAATCAATTACTTGTGGATGATGAGCATGGGAAAGAGACAGTGGGAGCTTTTTGCTTTATGTTCTCTCTGGAGACATATTTTATCTGAGTAGGAATAAAGTGCAAGCTGAAGCTATCACAAAGTGAAGGATGTGAGCAGAGATTGCAAAGTCAATGAATAGATGGGCTTTGAATGACAACAAGGTTTTACAGCAGGGCAAAGAGACGTGAAAAATATTGACTAAGACAGAGCAGGATTTTCACGTGACAGTTTTTTTATTCGTGTTTTTATTACCATGAATTCCCACAGCCGTATTTTAAATTAATTATTTGTTGTGTGGATACAGTCATTGCTGACATCTGCCTGTGCTGGATCCTGTGCTAAGACAAGTAGAGAAGGCAAAAATGCAGCAAATAGCTGACAATGATGCAATGAGATCTGTGTGCTCTGACAGCACACGCAACTGTGCAATGAAACACAACCTTAATTTCTCTGAGTTTTGGATTCTGTGAGTGTCTGTGTTATAGGAAATAGAAATCCCTTTTCTCTGAGCAAGACCCAGAGGATTTTAATTTTCCCTATTGAGTGATTCTAATAAACTGCAGTAGAGATTTATCTTTTTGAGCATGTAAGGGTTTTTCACTGTTTTCTTCTGTTACTAGTAAATGTTGAAATAAAACATGTCCTTTCTTAGTCAAGTCACAAGACTTGGAAAAAGCATTTTTGTCAGAAGTAGTTCTGAGGTTATCTTGTATTTTGTGCAATGCTGATAACCTTTAGATGTATGTAAATATTTTTATTCCATTTTTATCCTAGTTCTCATCTCTTGTAAGGCTGAAATTAATAATTAGGTTAAATACCGCTGGTGGCTGGGCAGTCAGATCACTTCATGGGATATGTTTGGAGTAATAGTCTACTTTCACCCTATATTTTGCAAATCTTGACAAATTTGAAGGCAGTGGAAGGCACTTGCACCTGGTCCACAAAGCTTTGCCATCCCTCAGCAGATCAGTACTCCAACCAACCCAGGATTCCCTTACTGAGGTACAGATCTGCTGCTGGCCAACTCTAAAATTAAAACCACTGGAAAAAATACACTGAGATAATTACAGACTATTCAGCCCTTGAAGGAGAGATCTCCTGTACACTAACTCTACAACATTCTTGTGAAGAAGTACAGTTATCACCTCCATTTGTGCATTCTGCAGGACACTTCCTTGCTCAGCAGAAATACAGCACTTCTTTGACATTTTAAGCACATTGGGCATTTCCCCATAAATGATTTGATGGGTTTTCCGATTCAGCTGAATTTCACAAAATGCCATCTGTATGTTTGTGTTAAAATTCCACTTGCAGGCTGTTCCAGGAATACACATTTTGTGCATCCTTTGAAGTAGCCAGGCCAATGGAAGCACAATAAATGCACCCAGAGTAGCCTTCAGCTGGGTCTTCCTGAGCACTGCAGGGTTTGCTCAGCAGCTGTAGAAGGATGGTAATTATGTCATATTGAGATATTGTTGAATTGATTTTCTGTTTTCATTTTATTGAACCAAATCACATTAATAAAGGGCATTACTTCCTGACACTGAGCTGCCAGTCCCTCAAGCAAACATAGAACACTGCAAAAGAAAATCTTGCCTAATCATTTTAATGGAATCACTGATAAATGAGAGTCTGTATCAATAAAAAAATTATTAGTCAAAGTAGAAAATTATTTAGTATTTAACAAATGCATTACTGAATATTTAAATGGCATGTCTGCTAAAGAGCTTAGTCTAAAACACGGTATGTAGAAAAATAATGGCACTAGTGCAGCTTCAGTTTTCATGTTTCACAAAATTTATGTATCTGTCACAAATAAAAATAGCAGTGATTTATACTTTTGTGGCTGCTTCTATTAGGAGAACTCAGTATATTTGTTTTTTCTGGCTATACCTGGATCTTTGGCTCCAGAGGACCCTAGAAGGGGGAAAGCCCATTTTGGAAGAGAAATACTATAATTATCTCTATTGCTGTACATGATTTCATGCTTTTGATAGTCATAATGACACTTAACACCTGTGTGATGCTTGTTATGCACAACCAGATGTCTGGTTTTACTCACCTTTGAATAAAGTATTTTTATTTTATAAAGTGTAGTTACATCTTCAACTTCTTTATTTGATGTACATAATCTTGAGTCATTAGCATTGCAGAAACATTTTTGCATAAATGAAATGTAGCATTTTTATTATTGACATCTCACTGCTGTAGAATGAGTTCTAAAAAAAAATGGTGCTGTGCCTGTTTTAGGAGTGTCTGCAGCTGGAGGTGAGTGGCCAGCTGAGGTAATGCCAGAGTTCAGGAGGGCTAAAGCAATGGTCTAACAAGCAAATGTTGAAATTTTAAAACTTGATCCTGTACTGGGCTTTGTACTGGCGATTCTAGTTCATGTTTGTATTTATATTTATTAAGAGAAGTCTCTGAAAGGAGGATAGGGAGGGTGTGCATGGGATTTGCCTTGTTTTTCCACTATGATGCTTTTTTACCATATTGGAATTTTAGTTAAAATTCTGTCACCTTGCAGTCCTGTCCATTTTCTCATCATAGTTAATTATAAACATCTTAACAAAGGAAAATCCTTTAATTTCACAGATTATTCTTGGGCCTTCACAAATCAAAATTAACATGCTACATTAACTTCTTTGTTTAAGTCCAATTCCTCAGATGAAACACTACTAATTGAATATGACCTAAAGAAACAGCTTTGTATGAGCTTCTGAGTGATTTTTGGATTCATATTTGCAAAAATATTTGTAATGTTCCATAGTCACTTCTAACATATCAGCAGCTATTTCATTCTTCTCTTTCATCTATATTACTGTACTTCATACCCTGACCTTTTGCTCTTCCTTTGCCCTTCTGAACCTGCAAGAACTATTCTAAGTATTTAACACCCTTCAGTATTGTCTTTCACAACAGCACTGCCGTGCTAAAGTTTGTTGAAGCAGATGAGTGGTTTTGTTCACTGCTTAACCAGATGCTTTCTATCCAAGCGGCATTTGAGAAAACACTGTAATTATTTTTCTTATTTCTTCTTTTTTTTTTTTCCCCTTTGTAGGAACAGACAAGTAACATATTCAGATTCTATTAAAAAATAGTAATGGATCAGACACCTGTTTCTGAAAATCATCTTGCCTCATTCAAATTCATAGGTACCCCATCATGGACAATTTTATAAATTCACAGAGTGCCCATTTCCTCAATACTCATTTTATATTAAATTTCTACTTATTGTTCGTTTTGTTACATATTGGTGAATATTCTCCCTGCTGTCTGAGGAGCTCACTTACAACATGGTCATTACAGTACCTGTATCATTTTTTGGGATGATGATATTTATGATTACAGATTTCTTAAATTCACAGGGTCCCAATCCTTCCATTACACAGTTCATATTATCACTTGTTTCATTTATTCAGCCTAATATTAAAATCACCTAATATTATTTCTGACTATGCCCTAAAAGCCTGCAGATGTTTTCCCAGTCTGCCTGTAATATTTATAGCTGATCCCTTTGCTCTGTAAACAGCAAGCAATACGGGGTAAATTAATCCCACAAAATGCCTTAATTGTGAAAATCATCAGCCTCTTTGGCTGGCTGAGGTGGTGTGTGAGCAGGGAAAGGCTGTTGCCATTTATTATTTTCTTGTCCTTGTTGCAGCTTTATTTGCAAATGTACTGTCTTCAAAATGCTTTATCAAGCACTATTTTCCCCAGTAGTTATTGGCTAATATATGAATACCTTAAATTCATAGTATTTAGTGTCACAATGCCATATGTTTTTGTGGCCTGCTTTCCCAAGCTCTATCTTGCAGCTTCCTCTTCTTTTGGTGAGATCTGTGGCTTTTCAGCTTACCTGAGAAATACCCAATCAAGGGTTTACAAACACAAAAAGGGCTGGCTCTGGACTCTCAGGTTTGAAATACTCCCCATCCCAGTGTTCACTCATTAAGATCCCTTCTTGAATTAGCTCAAAATTTGAGCCTTGTCACTTAAAAACCTGTGGAATTTTTGGGTGCTTCGTGTTAAACAAAATCTGGAATTCCGTGCTCACTTCAGGCCAAAACTGTGACTATTACTTGAGTTGTTTTCTAAATTCTATTCCAGGGTATCATTGCTTGATATTCATATTTGTAGCAGTTGATGTGAACATAACCTGGGAAGGAAATCTGCAGAGGCTGAATGCATCTGAACACACCACCTTGGCTGTCAGGGGAGCCATAAACCTTTTCCCACATCCAAGGCCCTTGCAGCTAGCACTCCTGTTTTATTTCTGTGGCATTTGTGTATTATTAAAAAATAAGCAATAATACTATATGAAACAGTCCTCTAAAGTATGCTGCTGTGCTGATTATCTTTTCTTACGTTCCATGTTGGACACAATAATGCCTTGTGTTTGCACAGTTGTGTAGTTTTTGTTACATGCAATGAGAGTTTGTTTTCACAGGGGCTGTGTAAGAGCTCAGGCTGGATGTTTGTTATTGTCATGTTGGGCTCTCCTGGGCTGCTCTGCAATGTCTCTGCTTGCTCAGTGCCCTCCTCCCATGAAAGACTAGCAGAATCTGTAGCCTACAAATGTGCAAGAACCTAAACTAAGGAAAATAGCACTTTTTCATGCAGGGTATCACAATGTGAAGCTTGGTTTTTTTCATTTAAATTAATTGATGAGTGAATAAACTGCTTTTTTAGTATTTAGAAAATGGTATTACAGTATGAAATGGAGATGTGTTTGAGACATCTGTGGAGAGATTGCACTTGCAGTGATACAATTTACCTCCATGTTCTAGTAGTATCTTTATGTAAATAAGGGTAGGAGAGTCAGTGGAGAGCAGTAACTACTTCAAAAGTCTACCAAGAGAAATAAAGACTCTCTCAGCCACAGGTGTGGTCTCCATCACTGCACCATCTGTATGCTTCAGAAATTTTAGGAGATTCATTCATGCAGCATCCCTGTCAGGTGGGAATCTACAGTTAGAGCCTTTCCCTGGACTGGAATGGAAAGGCACAGGAGATTCCAAAGATCAGGAAACAAAGTCTCTCGTGGAGCTGGGAACTGAAAGAGTTGCAATGCTGAGGTGAATGTGTCAAGCACCATATCATTATATCCCATGAAATTTCATCTGCTTTCTGATTCACATAGTGGCCGAGCCAGTTTCTGTTTCTTAAATGGTGTTTAAATTAATTTCTCAATGTTAATTCGTTATAAAATGGGAAGATAGGCTTGTTTATAGTAACTTGTCTTCAACCTTTTTCGTTTTGTAATTTTCTGGATGTCAGTAATGAACCCAGAGATAATGCTAGAAACAACTTCAGAAATACTTTAATCTGTAATCCAAGCCTAAATTATAGTACAGTGTCCCCACATGGCTGCTGTGTGGTAAATAAGCACCTGTTCTGAGGTGGTCTGAGTTCACACGTGTGTTAATTTGCTTCGCTTTTACAACTAAGTTTTTTGTTAAAACTGAAATGATTTACTGTTAGTGTTAAGCTGCCTATTTCTTTTCAAAATGAATTCCTTGCTGGGCTACATAGGATTAAGATCCCCTTCAGTTTCAGGAATAAAATAATTTCCTGCTGTTAATGGAGGTTTCTCTGGTAAATCTGAAGCCTTAGGAAGGCGATGCCTTCACTGCAGCAGGTCTCTCAGCTGCAGTGCTGTAAACTGTCCTGGTTAATGCCCTTCTCTAAAGGGAATTCAGGCAGTAGGGAATAGGGAAAATAAGGGAAAGGGGCAGCAGGGGGAGGTGGGAGTGCTTTGTTTTCTTTTCCACAGACACGTGAAACTTTGAGATTGCATTTCTCCGTGTTTGGCAGTGGATGTGTGTGATTTGTGTGTCTCTGTGTGTGTGTGAACTCCGACTGGAAGACCCAGCCCTGCTCTTGCATGTGGACTCGATCCGCACCTCTCCAAGGGGATCGTGTGTCAGTTTTGGCACAGCACACAGGCAGTGGATCTTGGCAGCTCAGGCTACCCCTTCCAAGCATTTTTATATAGGAAGAGGCGTGTGCTGGCCAGTTTCAGAATTCTAGCACTGCTTTTAACTGTGAGTTTCCAGAGGGTTTTCTATCCATTTGTCAGTTTGGATTTTCGTTAAATATATACACCCATGACAAATTAACTGCCCTTCTCAGGGATATGTGAATGTAAGAGGCATATAGGCTGACTTGAGAGAATTTGGAGCTGGAGATCAGCTTTTTACCACATTGCTCAGCATTTGGTATGCCCTGAAAAATTCTTCTATGAACTGGTGAAGAGTAAGATAGGTGAGGCCAAATATTTGTCTTCCATTCAGCAGGAAGGTGCTTTTTGTCAGTTTTGTCTATTCTTTGTCTTTCCATTCTCACTCCCATCCTTCTTGTGGAGTTGACTGATATGAGGAAAAAGAAAAACCTGGAAAAATGTTTTCATTATAATCTGGAGGGTTTTCAGTTGACTTTTTTTTTTTAAAATTGCCTTTTGAATTTTTGGCAGTGTTTAAGTTTGGGTGTTTTTATAATAATCATTGGAAAGTTTTATAGAATGGGTTTTATATTCATAAACCAGAAAAAATTAAAAGGTGAGAAGTGAATTGTCCAAGTTTTTTAAAAGTTGGTTAGCAAATGTATATGTAATTGACATTGATGTAAATGGCAAATACATCTACACAAGTGCCAGTTAAATTTTGAATGGCCAAGACACTAGAATACTAGCACTGCCCTCAACTCCTTGCCTATGAAGCTGAAGGCTGAGTGCCCTTTAAATGTTTAACTTGGATTATTTCATTGCATTTATCCTTTCTCAGACATAATTAAACAGGTGATGAAAACCAAATTGTAAATAACATGGTTATCCCTTGTGTTGGAAAGAATAATGCTCAATGGCATTCATTCACATAAGCAGTGGGAAATGGATTCATGTATTTCCTATGCTTGAATAGCTTAATATATCAGTTGTTGTGGTTCATCATTAAAACCATGGAAATGACAGCGTGTTTTTAAATCCTAAATGGCAAGATATGCTTTGATAGAATGAGGCCAACTCATAAAATCAAAAGGATAACATAATAAATAAAATTCCAGAAACCTGAGCATGTCTACTACAGCTTTGCCCTCCTTCTGACTGTGGTGTTGATGTTGGCAGGCAGTGGGCTGTGATCGACAACTCGGGAGCAATGCCAAGGAAGACAACTGTGGAGTCTGTGCAGGAGATGGCTCAACGTGCAGGCTTGTGAGGGGACAAGCTAAGGCTCATGTCTCACCAGAAAAAAGTAGGTTGCAAATTGATCCTATGATAATTTTCCCTTGACTGTGTTTTCTGCTTGTATATTAGCATGCATATTGCAGTGACCTTTCAACTATATACTTGTTTGCACTTTTACAAAGCTACTTATTCTAAAGTCTGTGCTAGATTAGTCTGTTGAAATTCCATGAGGGATACCACACATTAGGGTATAGCTAGAAAAGAATTTGAGATATGCATTTTTTTAATAGAGCTACTCAATTCATTCTATCAGGAATAACCATCAAGATGCACATCTTATTTTAGAGGGTATCCTCGTGTTGCAGTATGTGTGATGCTGCAGCAATGTTTTCAAATCATGGAAACATCTCATAGATGGTTAGAGGGTTTTATGGAAATAGTGGCGCATGCTTGAAAGCACCTGGTTTTCAAATTAACTTTGGTTTTTTTATTTTATTTTTTTATGGTGTCTGAAGACAGTTGAACTTCAGAGGCAAGTTACTACTTATATGGTACAAAAAGCACAAAGTGAAAAGGACTAACACTTCCATCTCTTTTTTGTGTGTTTGGCTCAAATTTTACCATTCTTCCTCAAAATAATTAACATCTTACTGGGAGTAACTCTATAGGTTTCAATAGTATTGAAAATATAAAATATCAAGAGGAAGGGTATTGGAGTTAGACCCTTTAGTGGAGTCTGAAGAGTCTGGCTATCCTGATATGCAGACAAGGTTTGTCACACAGACACTCCCCTCTGACACTGCTGCTTTCCACCCTCACAGATGATGATCCCTGGAATCCCACAGCATATGTCCCATGTGTTTATCATAGGAATAGTTGCCTCACATAATTTTTTTTTTTCTGAACTCACAATGTGTATTTGTCACGAGCATTTGTCACATGGAGAAGGGGCCTTTGTGTTAATTACATTCCTCAAGAGTCACAAGATAGAAGGATGCTCTTAAAGTCAGTGATCAAAGTTCAAATGTAACCAGTTTTGGGTTTTTTTTAATGGATGAAGAAAACATTGCACTGTTTGTCATCTCAATGCTTATTGCTTTGCAGTGTGATCACTTGTACTGCCCTGCAAGGGTGTTGGGTACTGTGGTGCAGGGACATAGTTTCTTTAATTCAATACATATATATAGCAAAGACAATCTAAATTAAAAAGTGGCTGCTTTTGTGGCAGCAATTCTGAAGTCACAGGATAATTTTGCACAAGTCAAAGAGCCATTTTTACATATCAGATGGTGTATCAGTGCTAGCCTTTGCCTTGCCTTGACTAGAGGTCTTTTTTATCGATGGGAGAGTGTAGTTCACTAATTCATAAAATTTTTCATCTGGAAAGACTGAGAAAATATCTTGAATGTCAACAATGAGCTGAAAAAGTGTTTTCATGGAGGGCCTCTTTTTATTCATATGCCATATCAAATGCTCAGAACTTCTGGTCAGCATTGAGCAAGCACTTGTCAGGCAAATATTTTTGTAGTGTCTCCAAGCTGTATTTGTTTTGTGTCTATATATAGATAGATACAGATATATAGGGATATATATATGCACAAAATAACTCTTTCCCTTTCTGACGTGAAGGTCAACTGGAATTGAAAGGAATTGTGTTGTCTTTTCCAGTTTCACAGCAACAGAGATTCTTCTGGGGACACTGTAGCTAGTTCTAAGCCAACCCCAAGTAAACTCATTGGATTGGTGACTCTGGTTGGATAGTTCATGATAAGTGAAAAAAAGTTTCACATTTAAATGTTGCTTAGGATGGAAATTCAGTAAAGACAAAGTGGTAAAAGGGATCTGGTTTTGAAACTGTCATTTTGTGACAGAAAATATTGATTTTGCCTGTGGTATTCTGGCTCAGGTAAGAGCTGACTAAAGTTGACATCACTTGGTGGAAGGTCTCCCGTTGCCCTGAAAGTTATAAAGAATATCCATGGTTTGTTGTTTCCTCTGTCATAATTCAGTGGCTTTTTAAGAGTCCTTGAAAATTAAAGACCAAGAAAGACAATTCTGAGGAAAGATGTCAGTTTTGCCAAGTTTTGGGTTCATCATGCACTGCAGTAGGCTGGATGATATGAATGAATTACCACCGGCATAAGAAAAACTGTACACATGCTACTAAATTCAGAACCTGATGTTTTTCTTAGTATTGTGCTGGTGCCAAAATCTTTTTTTGGGGCAAGTTGTTCAACACTATGCAATGAGTTCCATATAATCAACCTGTGTGTGAATGAAATGTGGAAATAAAGCCATCCTTTTTTGTGCTAATATATCAGTGAGGGGAGGGATATTAGCTTCCAAAAAATAGTTTGGAAGCTTTCAGAACTAGTGTTGAGAAAATATCGACACTTGACAGACATGTATTTAAGAGGAAGCTTAAGGCTGTGAGCAGGATGTAAATGTTACTGTTCAATGAAGCAAATTAAAGAACTGGAAGGAAAGCAAGAGCCAAAGATTTTAGTATTAAAAAGAGGCATGAGGGAAAATAAAACTGCTTGGTTATCTTAGTCCTTTTTTTAAAACAAAGAAATTCAGACACTGATAGCAAATGATTTCTCATGAAGGACTAATTTTGTTTTATTATCTTTTTTATATGTTTTTACATTAAATTAATGTCTTTGATCAGAAAGTTAAACAGCACTGAAGGGCAGGTTACTGTTTTGCAAATACGAAATGAACAGTCATTTCAAAAGTTCTTTATTTTTTCCAGTAACACTTAATTGCCTTTGAAAGACAAAGTAAGTTAAACTGCTGTCAACAAGCCAGATTCTAACATTCTGGTAAAATGATTAAAGGTTTGACTAATGACATTCAAACAAAAAGTGTAATAGGTTGTAAAATGTACCATCCCATAGGGAAATGAGATATCACGGGCCTGATGTTTCTAGTACTATACATGGAACTCCCATTAACTCTACTGTACTTTGTGCACGTGGAAAAATTAAAGGATTGGGCCCTCATATCTGCTTTCTGCACCGTTTTTGGCAAGAAAAGGTAGGAAATTGTCTGGTTCTGATACCAATGAAGAAGAAAATACTCTGGTTCAATGGGGGATGACGTTTAAGGCACAGACTTGTCCTAATTTGGTTTTATTTGATTCCCAAACTGTAAGATACTTGCAGGTTTTACCTTTCTTAATGTTTTGCTTAAAAGCTTCTTATAAAAGATTTCACTGGTGATAGCTTTGTAAGTGTTTGAACTTACTTTTGCCATGTGCTTTATTTCCTGTGGCACTTGTGTAATTTAGCATTGGTCACTTTTTCTCAGGTGTTTGTATGTCATCATCCCCAAGCATGCTTAACCAAAAACCTAATTTCACTTTGGTCATTTATCTAAACGGAGGCGTTTGGCACAACTCCCTCTTCTGTGTCATCAGCCAGGTCGACTGTGTGACAACTTCCTGCCTCACATTTTTTTCCTTCTTTGAAATCAGTATATATGGAGCTAGCAACCCCAAATTTCAAAGTTGCCTGATACTTCACTTTATAGAAAGGATTATTTGCCAAAACTCGACAATTGTGTCAGAAACTTCTCCTGCCAGGTGCTATGTGTTTTGCAGAAAATTCAGCCAAAACAACGCAGCATATTCCAAGGACATAAAGGAGGAAAACATGTTGTTTCCCACTGTCAAAACATTCTTGAAACCTTTTCTTTAATATAGCTTAACATCCCCCTATTGTTGGACTTGATCACAGATCAGGGATTTGAAATTTGGCAGGCAATGGTCTTCTGGTCATGGATAAGTCTTTTGCAATGTCTGTGAACATCAACACATATTTTACTACAACCTTTACAAAATAACCCCAGCCTTTTCCTTCAGTGGCTCTGGTATCTTCTTGGATGTTAACAGCTGAAATTTCTGAAAATTTATCCTTTTAAGTGTTCTGTAGCTTGTCACAAGTCCTAACTGCAAACAGATCATATATGTGCAGCTTCCTTACAATACATTAACACGTTGCACTTCCAGAAATTAGCGATTAAAAATTTTTTTTGAGGGTGCTCTTGCTTTCTACTTTACTGCAGTGTAGAACAGGTGCCACGGGATGAACTCTGTGGCGCCTCCTACCTCACATTCAGGCATTCAGAATAGATTTTGTGAAGAGCTTCTAATCTCCTGAGCTTCAGACTTATGACTGGGAGTGATGAGATCACATGAGGAGAGGGAAAGATGAGATGAGCTGAATAGAAGAGTTTGACGTGAGCTCATACAGTGAAGGAAAGGCAGATATGAGAAGGTGGGTGGAGGATGCAGGACTGGCTGTACAGACACACTGAGTCAAGGAAAAGAGGAAGAGAAGACGACTGAGATTAGATAAGGGATCTGGGTGGGAGATGGAGTCAAAAACGCTTGGAGAGGAGGGGAAAAATCAGCTATGTGTAGAGCCAGAAGAGGGAATTGGGACTTCTTTGGCAGGAAAACTGTGTGTGGGGAGGGATTGAGTGCCAATGCATTAGCATTTCAGTTTGGATAAGGAACATGTTTTTTGAAGCAAATTTCCTCATGACCCTAACATACTGTTCACCAGTTCACATCACAGAGGGGTCTTGGAGAGCATAAACTGGAATTTTTGGATGAAACTAAACCAGAAGATGCATCCCAGAAAAGCACCTGATGTTCTCCAGCAGCTATGGAGCACACAGTCCATGGGATCAGACTAGAATGATTCCCAATGACGCACCTGCAATTTTGTAGTGTGGATACTTGGTCTTCAGCACCAACTGCTTCAGTCTAGATGTTCCTTTGGTTTGATTGGTTTACTTGGGGCTGTTAAAAGGTAATATGAAGCTTCCTTCTTTGCTTTCATGGTCTCCTTTTTCTTGAAGAAATTTCTGTGTAAGAACATTGGCCATATCATTACTTATTTTTCACTGCATTTCCTTAAGATCATTCTCTTCTTGATGGGCTGCTTACTGCATGTTTTCCCCAGTGCCTGTATTTGGCTTTGCCCAGATTTTTTTCATTAGGCAGGTCAGCACAAAGCCCAGCAGCACTGACTTGTGAAATTATGCCTTATACCAGAGTGGATGAGGGAAGCCACTGCAATAAGCCTCCAAATATTTTGAGCATTTTAGTTCCTGTGTGCTGTAGTTGTTCCTGGATTATTGTTGTTTGAACTTTGAGGGCACATAGGTCCTCAATCTGAACTAGGGAACCAGCAAATAAGTGCTGAGCAAGTACACAGAGAGAAACAGTTTTTATAGACCTGAAATAAACTCTCTGGCCTGCTGTTAGAGGAGAGAGGGAAAAATCCCAACTGGCCCATATGTGAAACAGTAAATGGGTCCACCATGGCCAACATGGAAAAATAAATAAAACCTGCTGGATTGGATTGAGTTTAGGAATGTGGCTCCTTTATTTTGATCCTGGGGATTAGCTCCCAGTCTTACCATAGCAGGGAGTCTGATCTTGCTCTCATTGAGATCCAAAATCTAAATCCACATTAACACCATAGAAACAGGATCAAACCTTGCCATCTAAAGTAAAAGCAATCCGGGAGCTTAATCAGCAAGTGCCGTGTGTAGTATGTGCACACATTTGCTGAGAGAGTCCCTGGGTAGGAACTGGAGGGAATCCCTACCCTAGAAGCAGAATAGAGAGACAATATCTCACCTGTTTCTCAGTTTTTAAGGTGAGCCTTAATCTGAGCTCAGATGTTCGAGTCTAGTGTTTCTGTGTGTTCTGGATGATTTGGGGCTAATTTGTTTCCAGCTTTAGACAAAGGTCAGCAATTAACTTTCAAAGAGACAGAAATACTATAAGGGAGAAAAAAGGTAATCGAAAATTCTCAGTATAGATTTCAGGGTAGCAATTTCCCCTTATGTTTTCATAAGAGTTCACTGCTTTTAGCAGTGTAGACCCTACTGATTTAATGGGAAATGTACAGCATAACCATTTAAAATGGGTTTACAGAGCCTTGTGTTTCTTTAAGAATATGAATTACATTCAACTGAGAACTGGAGACCTTTGGAAAATACAGTCTTGGAGCCAAACCTGGACAACCATAGCTATTGTTTCAAAGCTGTCCTTAGGAGGAGTCCCTTATGGTCAGTTCTGTCCCATATCTTCCAAATCCCCATCTCTGTTCAGAATTCCCAAAATCTCACATTTATTTTTTCCTATAATTTACTTCACCTCAAGGAAAGACTGCCCTAGGTCATAATTATCTCAGTCAGGTTACAAAAATCTGCTGTCAGACTTCTTGACAGGTCTGTGGGCTGCAGAGGTTGACTGCTGCTGTGGCGGTGAGCTCAGTCATCTCTATTGCAAATAAAACACTTTCTGGTAATATTGTCTCTGCTGCAGAGAAACACCAAATTTAGCACCCCCACGAGACTTTTGGACCATATCAGAGAGTGCTTCGGTGAGGGTGGAATGTCTGTAGTACTGCTAAAGGAATGTGAAGCATCCTGAAAAGGGATCAGCAGGGTCTGCCAGGGCGAGCGGAGCTGCCTGTGGGGAGGCGCAGGAAGCACAGCAGGACTGCCCTGGGTGTTCTCCAGAGGAGCAGCCCTGCACATGTGTGCACATCTGCAAACCCGGGCTGTGTCCGTGGAGCACGAACTGCCCTTGGTTCCACTTCAGAACAGCGATTAATGTATCCTGAGCTGGCCATAGTCCGGCTGTTGTTGGAGGTTTTGTGCTGTGACCCATTGTTGGTTGTTATCAGGATGGGATACAATTCCCCACCAAGTAAGGACAGCTGGGCCCCTCAAACCTGCTTTCTCTCAAATACTGTCGAGCACATGTGAATTCAGTAGTTATTTCCTTACTTTTAAGATATACACACCCACTACCTCCTGGCTATCTTTAGCAGTTCCTCTGATGAAAAACCAAGATGCAAAAAGATATTAAGTGGTTCGGTAGTTAATGTTTTTTCCAGGACTCCATAGTTGTATTATTGTTTTACTGTAGTATTTTTCACTCTGGTGGAATACCCAAGTATGAAATTAATAAAGCTCGTATTTTATTACATCCAAAATAAATTGTTATATTTAAATGTCCTTCCTAGAAATTGACGATATAAAAACTGTAACATAAGAAGGTGTTTATTTCAGAAAAAATAATTGCAGTATTTGCTTGAAGTATTCTGAACATTTGGCAGGAAATCATACTTATGCTAAGGAGATGTAAACCAGAAGCTGATAATTTAGCATCTACTATAAAGGGGTCTGGTTTAAAGTGGAAAGAAACATTTTTCAACTATTTTTTAGTTAAAACTAAACTCAGCTATTCTTCCTCTAAATATTTTATGAGTAATTCTGGAGCCAGTGTATTACTGACCTTCAACACACGTTACATTTTGAATCTGCAAAAGGAAGTTCCTCTGCCCCAGCCACTGAACATATATTAGTCCCATTACTGAACAGAGCATCTTGTGCAAGGTGTACCTGCTGTGGGCACATGGGGCAGATCCTGCCTTACTGAAATGTACATTTGGGCCATGATGGAAATTGGTCACAGCATATTGATACTTTCCTCCTTGGATGCTTCTCTCTTCCTTTTGTGGATATCCCTGTGGATACCCTTTTCTGAGAGCACTGCTTTTGTTGGTGTGAGGGTCTCTAGTCTGCTGATTTGATTGGTAACTCAGTTTGCTTGGGTAAATCAGAGATTTCCTACATTTAAAATGAAAAGTAATAACTTTCTGTCTTTGTAAGGTACACTGAAGTATGTTGCACATTTATGTATGCAGAAGCCTTTCAGGCAGCCAAAAGCTGTTTTGTATTGATATGTCCTGTTGGGGGCTGGTTTGGTTTATAGTTCATTTTAAATTGAGCCTCTTACTGGAAGAAATTATCTTATATGGTAAGTTAGATGCAGACACTCTGTTATAATGTATACCTTATAGCTATTATATATTTGCTCTTAACTGGTCTGTAATTGGTTAAGGGTTAGTGTTAAGTAGACGATTTATTTCCTGTAAGTCCTGCCACTTATTAAAGTTGTGACCTGCAGCAGGAAATGAGGTGTGGGCAAAAGGAGACTGAACAGCTGCAGATTTTTGCAAGGGGGAAGGACTACTTAGCAGATTCTTTGTGTCAATTCAGTGATTAGGAAATAAAACTAGGACAACAGAGTGTAAATATGTTCCTAATACACTACTGACATCTCAGTTGTTATTGTTAATAGCAAATTATTTTCCAAGAGCAAGCAAGATTTACAGGTCCATTCGTAGGTCTTAATAGTTGCATCACGTAGCAAACAGACTCAGTATACTGTACTTAATAAAAGAACATATTATTTTTAATAGAAAAATTGTGAAAGCTGTGAAATATTTTCTTAGACACATTTGACAGTTTTCAGTCTAATTATGTGATGTACAAATTCCCTGATGAAAGATGACTTCTAAAACAGTTGTTTAATTTTCCTAGGGGAAGAAACTGTGATTGCTGTACCACATGGGAGTCGCAGTGTGAGAATTACCCTGAAAGGACCAGCACACCTTGGTATGACTGAGCTGTTTTATGTGTTTATACATAGGCAAAAGATAAAAACAGAACCTTGTATCTGAACTCATCCAGACTTTGGTAATGTGGGTAAGATCATGACCTCGATACCTTGATTCCTCTTCCCATCTTTAATATCCAGCCTGGAGATAGTCCTAGAGAACACTGGAAAGTCTGCTTAGTAAAAAGAAATAGAATACAGTGGTGGTTTCTATTCTTTCCGTTTAAACCAATATAGAAGATGTCTCAAATACTCTTAAACAGCATGCAAAAAAGAAAAAAATACTTCCTGGGGATTAAATGTGGAATCAATAGCATTTGTACAACTCACCACCAGATTTCTGTTGAAGCCTCTGACAAGTGATCTCGGCACGAATGAAGTAGGGTAAACAACTACAGAAGTCCTGTTTCCTTGTAATTCTCTTGGTCATTCCATCCCACCAATGAGAAACAGTTTGCTATTCTGTCAGACTTTTGATTCCCAATATTTTCTTATAAGGCTGATGGCATTATTTATGGCAACTTCTTTATCCATAGACCTGGCTTGCATAGAGGACTGATGGTTTCAATGGTAAGTGGTGCTGCCTTACCAAGCAATGAAATAAAATATTAATTTAATTTGGAACAATTTTTTATTTGTAAAACTGGCAGATGTAGTCTGGATCAGAGAAATAAAAAGAACTTCTCCTCTGAGATATGCAAACAGAGGTCAGAAGTGCATTTTATTTGAAAATTGCTTCTCTGTTTGTTTGCTTTCAAAAATATATTTGTCATGTTCTTTCAAAGAAAAAAAGACCCACAAAAAACTCCCACTTTAGAACAGCTTCAGAGTGACAATAACTTCTAGACATAGCACTGATGTAAAAAATATACAAAGCTGAGCATACATTGAAATAAATAATATTCCTTTAAAACTGGTGCAGGGGATGTGTGAAGGAGTGATCCTGACCAGTTCAGGTCAGGACTCTTGGACTTTCTTAAGTAGTTCTGCAGAAGGAAGTTGTTGTTTCAGCTTTGTATGAGGAAAAAGTACTAGATTGAGTGGCTCCTGGGGGATTTCTGGAAAGCTCTTGAGGAATGCAGCAGCAACTCAGTAACTAAGTACAGAGTGCTCCTGGCTTCCTACCCAGGGTGGTTCCATAGAGAAGCTGTGGCTTGGCATTACCTTTGTTAGTTCACTCTCTAGCTGGACGAGAATTGTAAAATGTTCCTTTAACCACTTCCACCAGCACATCTGTTTGCAAATCTGCGAGGATTTAGGCATTTTTTTACCTAAAATTAAAATTGCAGAGGAGAAAAACGACTGAGAGCTGTTGAGAGGAGAGAGGTGGCAATCACTTCTGGCTTCATTGCCAGGTCTCCAAGAGCTGAAGCTCCAGAGATGCCTCTCCACCTTCCCCCTGTATGTGGGGGTTTGTCACTTGGCAGAAGATACCAAATCATCCTTTGTCTGCAACTTCATTGACTTCAGTGTGGGTCTGCTGGTATAATTAAAGGCAGAATTCTAAAAATAATCACCCATAATTACAGGTTCCATTTGTCAGAAATGTTTTTCCTGGCTTGCAAGGAGTTGAATTTAACAGGTGAAGCAGAGACCACTTATTGTTGTTAAAATTTTATACTGCCTCCTGTTGCCAGTATATATTTGTCCTTCAAGTAGAGTCAGCAGCAGCAGCAGAAACTTGAAGAGCCCTATGGAGTGTCTGGCCTTTTTCCCTTTATCTTGTGTTCAGTGGTGCTTCATCCTGGGTTTATGATCTGGTCGTGTTCCAGGAAAGCACAGCTGCTGGACTAATCAAAAATGGAAATGTGGTTGGAGATGCAGCACATAACAGATTTGAAACAAATGCTCTGAGCATTGTTTTGCAACCAGCAGTTAGTGTTTGAGTAAGGACTGCATTTCTTCATAGCTTGTTAAAATAACAGCTTTTTTGTGTCTGTGGGCACTTTAGGACAGGCAGCAGATTCATCAGAGAGCCAAGATGTTGCTTTGGGTTTTGAAGAAATAGGGCCCCCCTGTACTTATGCCTACTTGGGTTTGGTGAAAGCTTTGGTGGAAAATAACCAAGTAATTAGCATAAAAATGGGTCTGAATAAAATGTTTCATTGTGTTGGTTTTGTTTTTGGTTTGGACTGTATTATGGCTTTTCTAGTAGTTGTTCTAAGAGCATTAGAATCAAAAGAAAGATTGAAATTTCCCTGAAATTAATCCTCCAGCAGAAGAAACAGGAAAACCAGAAGCTAATATTTTTACAAGTGGCTAATGCTAGATAACTGAGTTCGTGAACTTAGGGAGGTTAAACGTTACTAAAAAGCAACTGAAACCTTTTTCTTTTCTGTCATTTTTTTCTCTGTTCACAGTGATTTGCATTAGTTGACAGCATTTAGCTGTGGGTTTGGGCACTGCTCTGTCTTTGACAGATGCTGAGAGGAACACAGTGTTGCTTGTTGCTCTCATTTTGAGAAGAATGCCTGTTTTGTATTGTGCTACCTCTGATTGATTCTCACAGAAAAGAAACAGCTTTTGGGCAGCAGCATGACTTGCTCTTCATTGCCCTGAGAGCAGGAGCTGTTCCCCTGGGAATTCTTCCATGCATCTCCCTACCTGCAGTGAGTTCCCTGTGCCACACTGCCCTGCTCCTTCCTGCCACTAAGAGTATGGGAGGCTTCAGCCATGGGGCTTCTGTCCACAGCTGGGCAAGGGATTTCCATGGGAAAACATGCTTTTTGTCAAGGTAGGGAAAAATAAAACATAGATAGTCATAGGTCTTTGACACCAGTGATTGTCCTCTTCGGCACAGAAAGAGGTGAGCACTCAAGGGAATTCCCTGTCCATGGGGCTCTTCACATCTGGAGTCCTAAAGACCTCTCCAGGAAATTATTTAGGATGGGGAAGTTTACTCCTGAAGTCAAACTTCTCAACTCTATAGGATAACAGGACCCTGCAGAACAAATAAATATTTGGTGAATTCTCTTCTAAACCTTGTCATGAAACCAGTTATCAGACCTTTGTTCTCAGTTACTGCTCTGAAATCAGTAAACGGTTTTTGGGGGAAGAATTATTCCCTAATAAGCATCACTATGCTGTGTGTGTTATAGACATGAAATGCTTGGTTTCAGTCTGTTTTAGAAGGCTGTGATGACAAGCACTAGACACCACTGAGCAGGAATGCATTGCATCAGAGGTTATCCATTGCACTGTGGAATAGCTGCTCATCCCCTGTGTGACACGCTTCTGGGAAAGTCTGAGCAGCTGTTCAGAGCTGCAGTGGTGTGATCTCCAGAGATACAGACCATGGCTCCATGGCTGGACCTTGCCATAAACACATGCTTTGGATCCAAATCTGGTGTAGCTCTACTGTAAATCTATGTCACCTCTCAGGGAGTTACTGTGGCATTGGTTGCTGGACAATATTCTTGGTTTCTGCTTAGAAAAACATTAAAAATATTTTTTTATTAAGACAATTAGTAAAAAGTCTGTTCAGAAATGCAGCTCAGGCCAGCAAATAAACATTTGCATCATCTTTTTGCACCAGCTGGCTGCCTTGCTTTGTGTTCTTAAATATTAGTTTCAAAGGGGTCCTGTACTGCTGAAGATCTTACTGAATTTATTTAGAGTTGGAAGTACTTGAGATTTGGATTTACACTTACTCAACAAAATGAGACAATAATAGGCACCATGCATTATGACTTACTGTTAAGAAGCGTAAGTTTAGGATCAAGGCTTGCAGAAGCTTAATCCAAGAATGCTGAGTTGCATATATTTTAAAGGGTTATTTTGTAATGGAATCAGGAAAGAAAACTTCTTAAAAGTGACAAACAGAAATATGTAGTAATCATCTAAATACTTGATTTTTCTGGGTATTAGTTTATATCTCTTCATTCCTGATGGAAATATGTTGGACAGTGGGGCACATTGATTCCTAGAGATTTGTGTTTTCTCTTTGACAAAGTGCATTTGATTCACTGCATTCATACCCTGTGATTAACATAAAGTCATTTCCTAGAAACAAATCCTTCCTGAAACTTCCTTCCAGCCATGTGTATGATCTTTGTTATACCTGTGAGCACAGTGGAACCTAATGCTTAGAAACTTGGGATAATGTTGGTACATTTTCAAGGGACTTAATTCTATCATTTCTTTATTCTCCATGTTGGGGGTGCTCCAGAATGCATGTTTATATAAAAATGTGAAGGAAGAAAACAGTAATGATGGATTGCAGCATTCAGAGTATGTTTTCAGTGCAGGTAAAACCAGATGCTTTTAACTTACATTGTCTAGCCTGAGTTAGGTAACTTTGTTTAAAGTACCAAAAAAGGCAAGGTAGTGGGAGAAAGAGAGTATTTATAGCTCATCAAAAGATTCCTTTTAGCTTGCTTTGAGCTCATCTGAGATTCATGCTTTTCCCATGCAATGCTCTGGTAGATTGTAACCAGACCAGTGTATTTCAAGTCATGCATCTTGCTGTGCCTCTATGCTGTATTATACAGAGCCTAAAATTCTGTCTTTGTTATGAATATCTTCCTTTAGCTTTGTCTGCTTACAGTTCAGTTAGTTTGCTGGAAGTGATTTAGTCCTAAAATGCTTTATCTGTCTTCTGGAGGTTGTGGGCTGTTAGTTTAATCTGTTTCCAAGGAGTAGAGAACAACTCAGAAAGGGTTTTCATCCCCACCTGTTCTGGGCAAGGGCCATCCCTCCCCCGGCAGTGCTGCGGCTGCCCAGCTCCTGGCCCTGCTTTTTCCTCACCTGGGAAATACCCAAAATCGAGTTAATGGTCTTGGTACAGTGATGTAAGTATTGAGGTGAGTGTCAGGTGGGTTTGGAGACTGCTCAGATTGCTTGGCTTTTGAGTTGCATATAAGTATGAGGTATTTTTCTATTTCTTGATTCTATCAGTTTTGAGTTCTTTCAGCTTTTTCCTGCTCAATCTATTGCTTATACCATGTATTACAGAGCACTTGGTGTAGGAAAAGCTGTCTCAGAAGTGCTTCTGGTATGAAAGAATAGTGTATTCAGACAGATATTCCTGTGTTGACTTGTCTTGTAATTATCTATCAGCCTATAATCTGCAGCAGTTAATATTCTCACAGATACTCTGGGTGTGTTTTTAATGCACATATGCAGCTGGTACTTGTAAGGCAAAGTTGTAAACATTACTTTTTGACTTTCTTGAAAACAAACAAACAAACAAAACCTGTTTAAGTTTACTAATTGAATGTTTCTTCTTTAGTTATAGAGTCAAAAACACTACAAGGAGAAAAGGGAGAGCACAGTTTCAATGCTCCTGGAACATTTGTCATTGAAAATACAACTGTTGAATTTCAGAAGAGTACAGACAGGGAAATTGTAAAGATCCAGGGACCTCTTGGAGCAGATTTCATTATCAAGGTGAGGTCTGTGTATGTACAAATCTACAAAGTTATTGCAAGTACATGCAACACAGTGGTGGCTGTCCATCAGGTTGTAGCAATACAACAAAATCTTTTAGTTAGCAAGTAAGAAATCCTAATTACAGTCCAGAGTTCGTTTATGCTAGGAAAATCCAAACAAATTAAAATGTTAAGAGGATAATGTCTTTCCTTTGGTGGAAAGCACCACAGGATCTTTAATGGCAAAAATGGCCAGGATTTTTGTTTTAAATATTGCTGAAAGAATAAGAGCCTGACCCTGTGCAGTGGATTGTGCTAACCCAATTGCAGACTGCCACCTACTGAACCTGAGCACTGCTGCCAGCAGCACCCTATGATCTCCCTTAGACACTGCTAATCCAACCACTGACCATTTCTAATCCTTTTAAATTTCTATCATTAGGATATTTATATGTAGGAACATATCAATATTTGATTGCCAAAGGAAGATACTTACACAGTTTGCCATTAGAAATGACAGAAGTTTTGGCATTATCACACCACTTGGCTTTATCTGTCACCTTATAGAAATAGAATTTCAGTAGTTTTCCTTTTGCATCTCCAATATCATGTGCAGTTAGACTTGCCTGACTGTGAATCAGTGGGCTTGGATCACTTATAGGCTTTTCTCTGCAGCAAAATTTAAAAGTTTTGCTAACAGAGAGATAAACCAAAAGAATACAATTAGGAACTTTTCTATTCAAGGATAGATAATCAAATGGTCACAGTAATACCTTGAATAATATGAAAAACAAAACAACATTCAAATGTTTGACTATTGGGAACTTAAATTTAATGGATACTCTAGACTTTCTAGAGGTTTTACATCTGTTACCTTACTCTGCACTGCTAATAAGAGCTGTGGTTTGAAATGGCATGAACAACTGAGTACAGCGTACATGTGTGTTGTAATGGAAATTTCTTCAGACCAGGTACTCTGGATCAAAAGAGAGTGTGGTTCAGTTCTTCTTCTATCAACCCATCAGTCATCAGTGGAGACAAACAGAGTTCTTCCCCTGCACAGTGACATGTGGAGGAGGTAAGTAATGGCAATTCTTCAGGAGTGATAACAGCTGAAGATTAAAAGTAGCTGATTTACAACCTTTGTTCTGCATTTTTATTGATTAAATGTTTGTGTTTCTTTGCACACTGGTAATTCTTCAGGAAAATAAATGACAGAGTAGCAGATAAGTAGGTTGGTTAAGCTGGTATCAGCATAGGGGTTTTGTATATGTTGCCTGGAAGTCATGTTTTTCCATAAAGGATATTCATTTTAGTGAGAACATTGATTAAGAAATAAAAATATGACATTCAAAGTGGAACATTGCAGCTCATAAGGGATATTTGGGGAAGGTAAGCAAAGAAACATGATGAGATTTTAAAATAATAATAATCAAGAGATTAAGAAGATTTCTGGCCTTAGTAGTATACATGAGGGAGAGTTTTAAAACATGTAGTTGAGGAACTAGTTATACAGAAAGCAGAATAAGCAAACAGAATTTAAAGAACAGCTCCTATTAGTAGCTTTGGCTGTCTGATCTTAGAGATTTAGTCCTGATGGTAGCTAGAGCAGCACATGGTGTGCTGTTGCATCTTCTCCTGGCTGAAGCACTGCAGCTTCGAAGGAGTGTAGCCCAGCTCTGCTGCAGCTCATCCAGCCCAGCCCACTGCTTGTCATGTCTGGTTCTGCAAAACAAGTGTGAGCCTATGGTAGGAGGAGTGTTTGACATTGCAGATAGCAGTTTCCCTTCAGCTAGCATTACCCAGGTCACCTGGAAAACAGACTGGGATGCTGGGGATACTGATGGAGGGATTTTCTGGAGAGTGCAAATATGGTTTAAATAGTTACTTGGGACATGAATAAAGAGAGTGAGAGATGTTTTAAGTACAAGCAGAGTCTGGGGATCTTTTGATGGACCATCCGTTTTGGCACTTGCACCTCCCTGTAATCTGAAATGCAGACAATCTCTGTGTATGATATGTAGTCCCACAGGAAACTACTGTATCTTACGAGATACTTGGCCTCATGAAGTGTGATTCTTGCTGGAGCTGTGAGTGGCAATGCATATCCTCTGATGATTCCATCACACTGTGTTTATAATATTTTTCCTTAACCTGTCTGACAAGGGAAGAAGTATAAAGCATCACAGTTACTTTTGAGGACTGCATGTAAACACTGGATAGCTCAAGGGACGTATTTACCTTCAAAGGTATTGGCTCAAATCCAGCCTTATTCAGACTGCTGTTATGGTTTGAAAATTATAGCTACATGTCAATCTCTTTGAAATTATCCAGGGTTTTCAAAGCCCTACTTTGTAGCTGCTTGCCTATAATATAAAACTGGTACCTTTATCAGAGGGGCTTGGCAGTCCTCAGGGAGGACAGGAACTGAAGAAAACTGAGCTGCTCAGTCATGAAAGTAGCAGTGCTGAGAATGGCGTGTTACTGAGCACTCAGGGAAGTTGTATTGCAGCTGCCTGCCTTTAACCTGTTATCTTAAAGTGGATTTAGTGTCCAGATTGTCTGTTTGGCATCTGGTACTGGCACTAAAATTCCTCACAACAGAGACTTGGAATTGGAACTAGTGCACTGCCATTCCTCACTTGGATGCTGCTTCTGCCTTTAATTCTGTAATCTCCATGTGTTGGAAGGGGCATGTCAGAATGCACAGCCAAGCTTGAATGAGCAGCAGTGTTTAAAAACTGTGTTTCTCTTGTTTGCAAGTGACATTTTTTCTGGGTCCTTTCAGTACTTACAAGAACTGAAACATAGATGCTGTGAGGACTGGAACTGCTTAGTTCTTTATGGTTATCACTCTCATGCATGATGACACTTTGGATCAGCCAAGAGACACACAACTGAAGCCACTGATATATGATACTTAGCATTTTCAGTAGGCACTGAGACTTGTGCTGTTAGTTTGTTGACTCGGTTTGATTTTAATTCTTGTGGTTTAAAACTTTTTTTCTTTGCACATACCAGAACATCCTCCTCCTCTCCTCAGTTTAAGTCCAAGTAAGCTTTTTTGAATGAGTCTTTTTTTCTTAGCCAAAAAATCAACCTAGTGGTTTATAAAACTCAGATCCCTTCTTGCAACCAGTCTCCACACATATTTTATTATTTGTTTTTCACCAAGTAGTTAGTTCAAGTTTTCTTTCGTTGGCTCTTCAACTAGGAATGTTCTTGAACCTCTTTCTTGGTTTTCTACAGTTCCTTAGCAATGCTTTTGGATCTCGTCTTCAATTCCTCTGGCTTTCTGTTTCAAGTATTTATTTCTTTTAGCATGAATGACTGTGTAATATAGCTCTCCAACATCCTGGTAGTTCCTCCTTGGAGGGGGGCAGTTATAAGTTGTGGAACGTGTACTAGAACCATACGGCTTCATAGTTTTGCCTTGTGACAGGTGAGCTGGTGCAGTACATATATTCCTGCATCCCAAGGAAATATATGTGTGCCTTTACTCTTAGAATATTAGTAGAATAAAGTGCTTGGAGCTCACCTAGTGTAAAGAGAGGTTAATATAATTGTCATGCTGAATTGCCCTAAATGAAGGTCTGGTAGTGCATTTCCTGCTCAGTGCTTCCTTGTTTAAAAGCAAACCAAAAAAGAATATGACAGAAAATTAATTCAATGGGGAGATCAGGCTGTTTTACTTTATCTCCATTACAAAAATTGACTTTGCTCCTGCATTAGGGTATCAGCTCAATTCAGCTGAATGTGTGGACATTCGTCTGAAGCGTGTTGTTCCTGACCACTACTGCCATTATCATCCTGAGAACAAGAAACCAAAGCCCAAGCTGAAAGAATGCAATATGGATCCCTGCCCTTCTAGGTCTGTATGGCAAATAAATTTGTGTGTGACACAGTCAGTTACTAAGGAAGAAGCAACTGTATTTACTTGATTTCAATACTTTTTATTTTTCAGGCTACTTAATCTTGGTTGGTTATTGCATGTGTGAAAGGCTGATGCCTCTGCCATTAGATGTGTCACCTCTTCAGTGTTACAGAATTGAAGATTTTGTTTATACAGAGATATTGTAAATACTGATTTGTTCAAGGGATAATTCTGCTTTGTCTGTTGCTGAGTGGTACAGCACCAGTGTGAGGATTTTGTGAGGTTGTGTGAGGAGGACAGACTGTTTGCCTACTTTTGGATTTACTGATGCTGACATTCAGAATGTCTCAACAGCCAGACACGAGCTCCAGTCAGTGCAAGTTTTGAACACAGTTTAACTTGGTTTATTCATTTGCCTTCCATAAAAGTTTGATTATTCATTGGTTCTGTAGCATTGACAATTTAATAACTAAAGCTTGGGTCTATTTGTTTCGGTTCTTTAAAACTAGGAATTTAAAAAAAAAAATCGTTCAAAGTAAATATCCTTGTGGTACAAATGCCACAGGATGTTAGTGCCAAATTGTAAAGGCTATAGTACACATAAATTGTATTGAATTGCACTACAGTGTTTCAAACTAGCTTTTGGATTGTCTGGTGAGGTTTCCTGGCTGTGCTAAAGAATCTTAAAATAACATCACAGTATCAAGTCCCAGAACCTCACATTAATATGCCAGCTGGCTGAGCTAGAGTTA
Source organism: Entomyzon cyanotis (assembly GCA_024500445.1). Lineage (NCBI taxonomy): Eukaryota > Metazoa > Chordata > Aves > Passeriformes > Meliphagidae > Entomyzon > Entomyzon cyanotis. Next base: position 11,344,487 of record JAKEPQ010001010.1, read on the forward strand.
TATGCAAGAAAAGGAAACACTCTCAATGGATTTCATTTCCTATAGCTAAACTGTCCATTTCCTTTAATTCCTGTTGAACATAATTGTTGATAGTGACCTCTAACAGTAATAGATGTGCAGACTTTTAAGATTTTTTCCTGGAGAGTTGATCACTGTATGAAGCAGAAAGACTTCAGTAATGCTTGATGGCAGTGGATGCCAAATGTTCCAAAGCTGGAATGGGAAAATTAGGGGAAAGAAAGGGTGTAATTATATTTTACCTTGCAAATTTACTTTATACAGCCAGGAAAAGGAAAGTACTAGTGGATATAATAATATATATGTGATGCATTTATTCCACTGACACTCATGTCCCTCAGCAGCCTTTGTTGCAGACAGAAATATATGAATATTTCCTTGTTAATGAAGTAACACAGACCTAAAGGATCACTGATAATAAATTTCTCTGCTGGAGGTTTGCTCATTTAATATTTTATGGTGGTATGAAACAAACTGTATGTGAATAGTTCTTTATCCATGCAGAAAGGGTAAGATTATACAAGTCATGGTTTGCCATAAGGCTCATTGTGCAATGAAGTGAGATTCCTTCACTTCACATTGGGAATTGCTTACTTCAAGCATGATCACATAAAAGTATGTACTTGATATACAGTCTTGGGTATGAGAAATAATGATGCAATATTTATTTTTTTTGACAGTGATGGATTTAAAGAAATCATGCCCTATGATCACTTCCAGCCACTTCCTCGGTATGTATAATCAGGATAGCATATGTGTCAGCTTTAGCACACTTTTCACTGCAAATATACTGTTTTAGTCCTAAAATAATGGAACATCTTCTGAATTTTTTGCTATACAGGAGAGCAAGTTTACAACAGTCCTGTAAACATTTCTGAAGCTTGTGATTTATTTTAGTGTGCTCTCAATGATTAGCTTAAAAGTCAGAGGTTAATATGCTCTTCTTGAAAATACCAATGTGAAGTCTTTCAAATAAACAGTTGTCCCCCCAAGTCTTCTCCTGCTGGAGTGCTGAGAGGAGCATCATCTTTAAACTGCATGTATGAATTCTTGTCTTGAAAGGTTTTTCAAAATGTATGAGATTTTATAGAACAGATCTTGCTATGTACAGGATTCTAGAAATTATTTTTCTCTTGAGAGGTCTGATCCTTCTCCTCTTTAGATCTTCAGTTTATTTATTGACATCAAAGATGACATGTCGCTTTCAAGATACTGAATTGTTAGAATATCTATTGCCTTAAATTAAGTAATCAGAGAACAGTTTGTAACTTTTTTTTGCACCTGAACCAATTACAAGGATTTAAAACTTCTCAGGAACCCTTGGATGTTTTATAAAGAATGTTAGAGCTAAGCAGCATTGAGTCACATTTGCTTTTAATGTAAAGAATTACAGTTGATGAGTTAGTTGCATATTTATTTGAGTCAAACCTCTGCTTTATTATGTCATGTACTGAATAATGTGTATTTTTCTAAAGAATAAAAGATATGAAGTAATAAGTATGAAATCATAGACTTGTACAGCTCAGTGGAGCTACTGATTACAGCTGATATAAATGTCAGAGTTTATTTCTGTAGCAATTTGTCCTTGTGGATCTGCTGTCCTGTGATGTACTTTGGCTTTCATACATAGATTGGGATTCTTTTCCTCTGCAGCTTTATCCTGTAGAGTTCTCTAATTTTGTTCTGTGTCTCTCCCTTTCCATTCTTCTGCCAATTCCTTTGTACTGCAGATCTCTTCTGGAACTCAGCTTAATGTATTTAAAGGAGTATTTCATCTTCTGAACCACTTAGGGCTTGGAGACCACTTGGAAGAGAAATTTAATCCCCCTTTCTGTGCTTTACTGTGCTCAGCACGTTTGCATGACACTGTGGTGAGGTAGATCATGTCTGTGATAAAGCTGTGGGCAGGTTCTCTTATTTCAAACACTAAGAGCTACAGACAGAGGCCCACCTCATTTCAGCACCTCGGTGTGTCCTGTCAGAAAGCATCATGGTCTTCCTGGGTGATGCTGCAGAGTAAGGGCTGTGAAATAGCAGGCAGCCAGGCAGGGTGAAGGAGAGAGGAAACAGGCTGTATTGTACTGGGAGGGCTCATAAGGAAACACTACAAGGATGTAGAAACACCTTTTCTTGCAGGAATTTCTGAAAGAAAAGCAGCTGAAAATTTGTTTACCTGTATCATGAGGTGACTCTGGTCCAGTGTGGATGCTAGTCTTGCTTCAGGGCAGCAGAGTTTGTCTGTGCTCTTGCTTGGCAAGTAACTGGAATGCATTACCCTGTGCTGGCTCTGCTGGGCTTCTGCCACCTTTCCTTTTTTCTTTTCTTTTCCTACCTGTTTCTTGCATGCTGACCCAGGGTTGTTCTTGCAGAGCAGGCGGAAAACCAAAGTACTGGATGTATGTAAAGCTGTACAGACTCCTCGACCCTGCCCAGCAGTCCTACATCACACCTCCTACATAACATGAGGGCCATGTGGAGGCTGCCTTGCAGTCCTGTGGTGTTTACCACTGCTCTCCCATTCACACCAGGAAGTTGTGGGAAAGTCGTGGTGCACACCACAAGATCTTGAAAGAGTTCTCCTGTGGCTAGAGTTGTAAATGCCCCACTGAAATATTTTTACAGATGGAGAATTCTTTTGAAATAAATAGAAAAATTTCCCAGGATGAAAATTTTCTTTTAAAGCTTTTGGAATGCCTCCATTTGTTTCAGACTTGTTGGACTGTTGAGGATCCCTTGACAGCTGTGGGTTCTGGAAAGTATCTCCTTGACTGCTTGCCCGAGACCCCCCTTTTCCCCAGTAGCCATGGACCTCACTCCATCTTGAAAATGCTTGTGGGAGTATGGGATCTGGAGTGTGTTTGAAACTGATGAGATAAAGAAAAACAACTATAAAACTTCATGCTATAAACACTCGCAAGGCTTGTATTACATATAGCACAGTGAGCCTTACATACATAAATCCATGAGCTGCTAATTCATTAAATAGTTAATTGCTCTTTAGCGCCTCATTTAAAAAAATAATTAGTTAATTCTGACCATTCATTTCAGTCAAAGAACAGTGTAACTCTTACTCTTCAAAATATATTTTGTTATTGTGATATGATATCAGTATCTCAGCACTCAGCTTTATTCAGAATGCTTCGGAGTATGTACTCCATGGCTGATGTCCCATGGCTTGCTCTGTGTTTCATACTCAGACTTCTGTTGAGCTTAAGCATGATTAATAATATATTTTGGTAGGCATAATACCTACCTCTTAATGAATTGCTTAAAATAGGAAGTGTCCTTGATTTACCTACTGTATTATAAAAAGTAGGTTGCTTAAATTTACCTTTGATTTATAGGCCTTTGCTTCATTGACTCTGATATAATGACTTCCTTTATGATAGCCAAGTTACTCTTGATTAATTGATTTTGGTGAGATTTTGTAGTACTTGCTGAGTCCATTGTTCACAAGGGATATAATTATTTCCATGATCCTTTCTGAGCCTCTGCAGTTGAAATAGAGATAAGTTTTAACTAACAAGACATTGATGAACCTCAAGATGTACTGCAGGACTCAGTGAGTTCCAAAGGCTTGGCTTTGGTTTGGGTGGGTGGTGGAAAGAAAGCAAGAGATGGGAGGTGAAGGGTGAGGTGGTGCTGTTGTGGGGGTCATTGGAACCTATAGAAAAATGCTTTGATAGAAGCTTGTTGCCTCCAAATGTGACAGGAGCAGGACATTATTGAGGTTAGGGTTTTTTGAGAGGTGATGGGTTAAATGGGCATTCATGCTAAGAGATGGATGAAACTGATTTTGTGGCCTAAAATCCTTCATGTCATTCTCACTTCAGATGGTGCAACATTTTCTATCTTTATTGTAGTTTGATCTAAGATTGTGAATAGATATCCATTTGAAGGGTATTTCTTCCCAGCAGGTTGTTTATTACCTCTCTATTGGAGGCTACTACTCTGCAAGTCCGTTGGTTGACAGGCTTTTTTTAAACCTAAATTTTATGTAATCTGTGCATTGCCCTGCTGTAGGAGGAATCCCTGAGTTAGCCAAAGCAGCTGAGATGGATGAGCAGCTGCCTTTTGCTTGAAGCAAGCTGGAAAGTGTGAATACAAGGTCATTCAATGGCATTTTAATGAGAGTGGAAAACTCCTGCAGAACTGCAGTGATGAGCAGCCAAGTGGTACCTGCCACAGTTTAATTTTGTCACAGTCCTTATGGATGAAGGCTGTTTGATACGAAAAGGCTGTGTTTACCCAAAGTATTCGAGATCCCATAAAAATTCCTTCATGAATAAATTTTTAAGGGTAGTCTGAATGGTGTGGGCAGTGATGAGTAATAACACCCTCAGTCAGGACAGCCAGATTTGTCTTTGTCTTCAAACTTCGTAGGATCTTAAATACATGGGCTTCTTGGCCTCTGACAATGGTAATGAGGGTCTCTGTGATCATGTAAATTAATTGTCAAAAATATTCTTATGTGTAGACTATTTGCAAGTAAATTCATTCCAGTAATCAAACTTGGTATATTCACAGTTTCTAACTTACATATGAGAATAAGAGTTTCAGTTATGTTTTGAGGTATACTTACATTTGCAGTTCAATTTTTCTTCTGACTTTGCACATGAATTTAAGCCTGGAATAATGCAAGGTAGGCCTGTGAGTCAATGTATTCGTGTGTGGTAAGAATGCAGCAACCAAACTACCAGTGAGTTTTAATTGACACTAAGGTTGGATTCAATTGTTTACTTTTTAAATAGAGGTTAGTGGAATAAGGAAGAGCCTTATGAGGGTTTTTTTTTCCAGGTGGGAACATAACCCGTGGACTGCATGTTCAGTTTCCTGTGGAGGTGGTATTCAGAGGAGAAGTTTTGTGTGTGTAGAGGAGACCATTCATGGAGAGATACTGCAAGTGGAGGAATGGAAATGCATGTATGCCCCAAAGCCCAAAGTCATTCAGACCTGCAATCTGTTTGATTGTCCAAAATGGGTGGCAATGGAGTGGTCTCAAGTAAGTTGAAAATTAATTTGGACCTTTATTCTTGTTTTCTAAAGAAAGCCTCTAGTCTTTTGTTACCACGTATTTATTAGCACAGGACTATCAGAAAAGTGACAGATAATCAATAATACTGGGAAAAGTTTGCTCTGAGCAATTCTGCCTGATAATCAAAACATTAATGTGTCTGTGTGGAGAAGAATGCATGTAGAATTCCTTATGCCTGTTGAATTCTTGCTTTGCATGGAGGAGAAGTTAGAGACAGAGGTCAGGCTCCTTTGCAGTCGGGTCATTTATGTCTCAGTTGTTGATAAATGTAGTATTTCACTGGCTGTAATACCTAAAGGCATGTCTGTCTCAGGGGCTGGCAAGTCTGCAAGGGTGATTTTCCAGCATTCTTACCTTTCATTATAGTAACAAAAGCATAAGCCAACTTCTCCTGGCTGTAGTTATCTGATACAGTCAGATAGCTCAGCACTCCTGTAATTCCTTAGCTCATCCAAATGACATCAGTGACACAAGAGTGTAGAAAATGCAGCTCCCCTGGCCCAGCTTTAAATGAAAATGACCACTGTGAGAGAGTGCATTCTCAGTGCATAACCACTCCTATTCCAGACTGTTGCCAATCAGATAAGCTTCACAGAACCCCAAGAAATCCCTCGCATTCCCGAAACTTAGACATTCTTTTTCCAGCGTCAACTTTTTCCTTGTTCACCTAGCACTGCAGGGACACATTCATACACCTCTGTGGGAAAGCTGTAGCCAGCACCTCCTTGGTGCTTGTGCCACCCTTGTGAGCAGTGTTTGTGCATGCAGAGAGGTGAGGTGAGCTGTGCTGTCTCCCGCAGTGCACGGTGACCTGTGGCCGCGGTTTGCGCTACCGCGTCGTGCTGTGCATCGACCACCGCGGGCAGCACGTCGGGGGCTGCAACCCACAGCTCAAGCTGCACATAAAAGAGGAGTGCATCGTGCCAATACCGTGTTACAAGCCAAAAGGTAACTGGAATTTTGTCTGGGTCTGTTATTGTTTTACATTTTTGTTCAGAGAATTAAAAGCCCCTGGTAACCTTTTTCAGAAATGCCAGAAGCTGGAATTTACTAGGACTTATTTCAGTTTTGGCAGAAATGAGCACTTTAATTATTGGTGCTAGGAAAAGTGCCCTGCTGATATTTTTTGCTGATAATGTGGCCAGACTGTCATGGGGTGAACGTGCCAGCTAAATCTATACAGTCTGGTCAAATTGGGAAAACCAGAATTAATGAGCTTAACACAGGGAAGAGGAGTTGTTCACTAATACTTGAAATGGGAATGAAACTCCATATGTATCACCTGGGATCTTCTTGTTTGCTTTCATTAAATGTCACACTTCTCAGTGTGACTCAGCAGGTCATTAAGTTATAATCAAACTACTTTCCTTTTTCATTCTCCATTTCTGTATATTTAAGATGAAGACTGGAGCTCAAACAGCATGATGAAGTTTTCTAGTAAATTTTTATTATCCAGTATATCTTCAAAAACGTTAGATCAATAAGCAGTGTAGTTCTGTGAAGTTCTGAGGTGACTAATGGCAACATCTACATATTGCTTTGATTTTGGAGGAATTACTGAATGTTTTGGGTTTTTTTCCCTCTACCAGAAAAAAGTCCTGTGGAGGCAAAATTGCCGTGGTTTAAACAGGCCCATGAAATGGAAGAGACCATAACAGTCTCAGAAGAGCCAGCGTAAGTACACTGCCTTTTACAGTGAAGAAACATTTCCAGCATGTTTTGAAGATCTCTAGAATGATTGTTGCTATGCAGTTTGCTTTGACAGTTGGCCCTCCATGGGAGATGAGTCCTGTTGTGAGCTGTTCCTAATTTTACTTCTCAATAGCTTTGCTTCTGGAGCTCCTGTTCTGGATGACACAGAGCCACACTGTTACAGTGCCCCTATATCGTTCAGGAATTCAAGGGGATCTTAATTTAGCCTAATTAAGTCCTAATTAATGCATGTGGAGGTGTTCCAGCAGATATAAGTTAAATAACTTTAGTTTTATCCCAGTCATAACTCTTACCTCAAGAATGTAGTGGTGGTATTAAAACTTAAGAGGTACTTTGTAGGGTTGCCAGGATTTCCTTGGGGGGTGAGACCAATGCATAAAGTAAGTGAGAAAAACCAGCTGATCTCTGTGCTTAGCTGCATCTGTGGGGGTAAGTTGTGCTATTTTACATGTGTATATGTGTGAAATAACATCTGGATTTTGTGAGTCCCCTTAAAAACTGATGAGGTTAAGCCCTGCAAGTCCTGGGGATGAAAGCATAACTTAAATTCAGCTACACTTGTTCCTGACCCTTGTATGTTAGGACATCCACACAATTGCTTATATCCCCTGTGTACCTTTCATATACACATACACACATATATTTATATTTGTAATATATTCAATATATAGGCATTAAAGTATTTAAATTTCTAAAAAGTATTAACTTTCTATAAGGCAAAAATAATTTTGAACAGAATTTTATTGTGCTTTGCTAAATTCTGCACTCTTTTTTAGTAATGTTTGTTTGAAATAATTTAGATGAGCTTAATGAAATTACTTTGGATTTATATTGCTCTGATAGCAGAGTGTGCCTTATGCTTATTTTTCATCTTCCATCAAGCTATTCCCGATTTTTGGCACACATGCAGCAACAGGTGTGATCATGAGTAATAAAATCTTTACACCTGCAATGACTCACAGAAGAAACCTCTTGCCAAACAGGTGTTTATATAGTTATGGTGACTGTAGTTTAAACTTTTCACTGCTCTAGCCTCTCAAGTCAAGTGTCAACCTACTGTGAGAGGTTATTTCACTCCCCAAATCGGTGGCCCTGAATTCAGGCAGGGTAGTAGCAAAGATCTAAAGTGTGATTGTTGAAGGGGGTGATGCAATCAAATGTGCCTTTTAAGTGTCAGGATAGCAAAATGAAGGTGTATGAGGTCACTTCTTGAGAGGATTCAGCATGAAGCTATAAAGAAAACTATCTCTAGCATTACAAAATCCTGCTGTGACAACCATGAGCTAATGCAGTTTCTGGGCTTTTAGGATCCTTCAGCATCAGTCTGACAGAACAATCAGGGAGGACTTGCAGGGACTCAGTAATGCTGGTTCAGAGGATGTGTAGAATCTAATAGAGCTGAGCTGGAAACTTTGTCATGGGCTGCCTTGTCCTGACAAAGAAAGCAGTTATTCATCCTTCCGAGCTGTGACCCAAATATTCCACTGCAGCCTTTTCTTCTTCATTTTCTCTGGAGACCTGGATGTTTTTCATCTTTCGTCCATGATCCTCATCCTATCCTTAACCTTTCTTTCACATTTCCTTCACAGAAGCATCTTCACCTAAGTCTAAAAAGTTTCTCCAGCCACTTCTTGGCAACGACTCCTCATGCCATCCCCTCTTTACTGGGGGCTGCTGAGGTGCTGTGCTCCCCCAGCCTGGGCACTCTGGGCTCTCCTGGGACTCAGCTCTAGCACTGTAGCCACATTTCCCATTAGTTTCATTTTACTGTCTTCTGCTGCCAGCTGCTCTCTCTTTAGTCTTCCAAGGAAGCTGGCAGGTAAGGAGAAAAGAGAAATAACTGATGCCTGACTTCATTCCTTTTTGCAGATTGTCTGTTGGTCATGCGGACAGTAATGGTTTGCAACCAGAGAATTTCTCCATCAGTGCTTTAAACCTCATGCCTAAGCTGCTCTGGTCCTTTCCAGCTAGAGACAGATTTTTGGGTCAGGGATTAAGATTTAAAAAGAAACTGTGACAATAAATTGTTTCTTCTCCCAGAATAAATTATAACAAGATTCCCCTCTGGTTCATATCTGTTTAACTTTGTTTTCTGTTATTTACACATGGCACAGTGATAACTCACAGCCCACCTCTGCCTAGCAGGAGACTCATGATTTCCTTGGTAAAATGCCATCACTTTTAATTTTAGTTATTCTGTTGTCATCCAAATTTAAACCACAATATGAAGTCTCAACTTCTAGTCCATCCTTTTATTACAACTGTCTCTCCATACTTTTGTGTGATATTTTAGTTGATAATGAATAAGAGAATAAATGCAGCTGTGTTTTAGAGCCCACAAGTGATGGATATGCCAAAAGTAGCTTGTGGAAGATAAATACTTCTGCCACTGTGGTCTACCACGGCTGGTGTCCTGAATTTACATAGAGGGGGAATGTTCAAAAGCTTCTTTTTTTTTATTATTAGCAAAATAAAGAATGACTGTCCTTAAAGTGAGGCCAAGAAAAATGTAAGTCTGACCTTTTTAGTTTTCAGTTGTGGAATGTGATGACAGTTGATACCAATCATTATTTTAAATGTTCTTCCCTCGAGCCTTCTTAGTTACAGTGGGATTCACAGAGAAGCTCCAGCAAGTTTTTGCATCCTTTTTATTACTCCTAAGTTAAAGAAATAGACACCTCAACTGCCTCTCTCTGTCATGGCTTAGGGAAAAACTAAAATGCTTTCAAAAACTGATATATTTTTTCAGCAATATGAGCTAAAAAGCAATGTGCAATGCAGTGTTTCTCATAAAGGCTCCCACTCATTGCATTGGAGTCATTTTCACAGCCATGTCCCCACTGTGCCTTTGGTGATAGAGAATTACCCATTTCTCTCAGCTCCTTCTCTGGAAATGGGCTGGTGATTTTGTCCAACACATTGCCCTGGGGGCTGATAAAACCAGCAGTGTGACTGTTCAGCAGGCAAGGGTGGTGCTGCAGGGAGGATTAGGGTCCCAGCATCATGGAAGTTCTGCTCAGGAACAGCCAACATTTTAGATGTTTCTTTAGACTTTTATCCAGGACCCTTGGTGCATTAGGATTGGACTGGAGATATTGCAGGAGCAGCCTTTTTTTTTTTTTTTTTCCTCCATTATATATTTAGGCATTTCTTGTCTTAACTGAAAGCAAGAACTATGGTCTTAGGGTCATGAGGAAAATAAAAAATTAATAGACACCATGTTTTCCAAGTCTTTAGAAAGCTGCAAAGGGCTGCACTGAGTTCAGTTTTTGGTTCAGACTTGATTTGGTTGAGTTGGGCTGCTCTGTCCCAGTTTTATCACCAGTAATTTAGGTCACTGCTTCATTTCCCAGGTCATCCTGCACTTGGTTTTACAGCATGTGCCAGGTGAATGCACATTTCCCTTAGTGCTAGACTGACAACACTGCAGCACAGACATGCCCTCCACTGCACCTCTCATGTGTTCATTATTTATACCTGCTCAGATGAGTGTGGGAGCATTTGAGTTCAGTGAACAATTGGAAAGAATGACTGGGTAAAAAGGCTAATAATAAAAAGCTGTACCTGCTCAAATTTGTGTTTTTCTTTTTTTTTTTTTTTTGTTAAATTGGAAGAGGAGCCTCACCTAAAAATTTAAAGATCTCAGAAATTTTCAGTTACCACTGTCCTGTCCATTATAAATTGCTGATGATCTTCAAGGCAATGTAGTGCAAACACTTTGATGCTTCTTATCCCTGACCTGAGATGACTCTGAGTGTGTGCCCATTGAAGGCAGACTGAGTTTCAGGGAAGTATTGTGTCCAAAGCATTACCATGTGTATGCTGTGAATGCCAAAATACCTCACATCTGAGGCTGATGGAGTTTGCTTTAATAACTTGTCACAGGCTTTGGTTTTGCATGTTCAATTTAAAGTAAAAATTAAAAAACCCCAACTGCCTGAACTCAAAATTTAGGTAAAAATCAGCTTTCTCAATGTTGAGTCAGTTCCTTGCTCTGCTTTCATATTAGCAAGTCTCCATTGGCTTCTGTTGAAGGTAGTTAGTGTGACTTGATCATCGTTGGAGAAGTTTTATAGTTTAGGATTTCAATAGGTAAATAGTCACATGACTAGTTTAGCAGATGCCAAGGTACAATAAAAATATTTTGTGTGTTCATTTTTTATCCTGCACTTCACTGAAAAAATACCAGACACTAGTATTCAACAGGAAAACCTCAATTCTAATATAGGCTTGCTATAAGTCAAGGAAAAAAATGCTTAGAATTTTCTAAGTTTCTTTATAAATCGGTTGCTGAATGAAATGATTGCTGTGGTTCAAAATTTCCTTTAATTTATACAGGATTTCAAAGGAATGTATCCTACATTATTTTTGGAATATTTAAATGCACTCAACTAACCGTACACAAAACTAACACTAATTTCTGGTATGCTGCTGTCACGATTTTACCAAAAGAAGTTATAACTTTCAGATTGTAAACCTAGGTATGGTTGGAAGGCCAACCGTTTTCAAATATAAATGTCCATCAGTTTTATTTTTCCAATTAGGTGCAAAAGTATAAATGGACTTTTTTTTTTTTACACAGAAGGAAAAGAAGGTAATCATTCTGTTAAGCCTATGCATGCTGGCCTTGATCCAATAAAGCACTTAAGCACAAGTTTCCCTCTGAACACATTATCATCCTATTGACTTCAAAGCACGGCTAAGATGCTTAAGTTAGGCTCATGCTCAAGCATTTCATTGGATGAAGGTGATTTTGCAACCCTAGGTGGCTTGCATGGCTGTCTTTGAAAGGACTGTGAGATCTGATGATCCAAGGTTAAGCTGACTCTATCAGTTGGTGCAAGGGAAAACCTTCCTTTGCAGCTTTCCCCACAGAATATCCATTAGAATTTCTTACCATTGTCCCCCACCAGCTGTGCCATTGGACTCAGGCAGCTGTTGGGTTGTACCTAAGCTGGCATCTGCTCAGGTTTGATCACTGTAGGACACAGTCATCCACTGTTTTGATAGTGTTCTTCCAATAAAAATCCCTGTGGCCATCTTGGAAGGTGGCCAGGCTTGGGAAGGGATGAGCACTGGCAGTTTTTGGTGTCAAGAGCAGCTGGGGATAGTGTGATCTTTCCTGAAGTTGGAGGAGCAGTGAGCTCTAACAAAAATTCTGAGCCTCTTCAAGGAAACTTTGATGAACTTAGATCTATTTAAGAGCTGTAAAGGTATTTCATTAACATCTCCTAAAGAATAACCAGTTAACCTTTTAACCTCTTCTGGAGATGGGAATAGTCTTTTCCACAGGAAAAAGTCTTTTATGGGGTCTGTCCCAGTCACAGCCTGGGTGACTATCCCAAGGACTGAGTTAGAGTATCCTCACAGGTTATCCAGCCATCTGTTCTCCTTTCTTCTATTTGATTCTTCCTCTGTGTATACTGGCAAGAAATTATTGGCAAGATGATAAACTGTGCAGAGAATCAAACCACACTGTTGACATTTTTCTGTGCTTACTGTGTATGCAGAGTGTAAATACTGAATTTTGTCTTACACAACTGTTCTTATGTTTGGAAGGGCAGCTTTCCTGCAGTAAGGGAAGGATAATTCTTTATCCAAGATAAAGGCCAAATCTTTGAATCCTAATTTAGATCTTTCTTTCCAAATACATTTTTAGTGTTGGTCAAATTATCCTCCTTTATCTCCCACTGGTGTTTTGATCATCAGCTACACTTGGAAACATAATAAAGAGCAACTGCAGCCTTTTCAGGGAGGAAAAAAGAATTCTAGGAAATTCTGTATTTGATTTCTTATGAAGTACACCCCAGAGCCACCCAGGATGACTTTATAAAGGAAATTCAACCCCTTGGCTCTAATGCCATTTGGAAATGACTGTCAGATATTAATGTGACCCTCAAAGTCAGAGAATATTATAACAAATTCATGACCTGTAAACCAGGATTTTACTGTAGTTCATCAGGAGCATAAATGCTTTCTAATAAAAATGATGGACTGTAGGCTGATCTGGTTAGGCCTCTTTATTGAAGATGAGAGGCTGCTTGTGAGATTGAGTCTGAAGAGCAGCCTGTGGTGCTGTGCACTGGATAAGGCTCTGTTTGAAAAGTGCTTCTTCTCTCTGGTTGCTGATTATAAGTGGGACATAAGGTGAGAGCCTCTCAGATGTAAGCAGATTGAAAGGATACTTTTGGCATATGCCCAAGTCTGTGTACCTGGGGAGCTATTTTATATTGTATAGATATATCTTCCTGAAGTTTCACTTTTTTTCCCCACTGAAGGAGATTGAGAAAGGATTTAGGTGTTTTCCTTTCTCCTCACAAAAGGAAACAGCTTTCCCTGTTCCTCATGATTCTTTCACCCCTTTTCCTACACCTTCTTGTGTGAATTTTGGTAAATGGTCTGGGATGTGAGAGTCAAGTGAAAGGCTTAAGACACTTGATAATGCATTCTATTTCAGCATCAGTAAGTAGTGTGTATTGTCTGCTCTGCATATAAACACCTTTCTGTGTGCTGGCTGTGCACACACAGACACAATCACATGGAATAAATGACAGTGCTGTGATGACTTGCAGGTTTATTCCTGAGCCCTGGTCTCCATGCAGTGCCACGTGTGGCAGTGGCATCCAGGTGCGAGATGTGAAGTGCCGAATTCTCCTGGCATTTACTCAGACTGAGGTTGAGCTGCCTGAGGAGGAATGTGAAGATGTGAAGCCACCAACAGAACGAGTCTGTCACCAGGTGTCCTGTGACAGTGATCCTGTGCCCTACACACCAGAACTTCCTCGTGCTGAAGATGACAGTGTGATTTACGACTGGGAATACATTGGGTTTACTCCCTGTTCAGCCACGTGTCTTGGAGGTACCTTTTATTTCTTCTAAATTTATAATGAGTTATAAGAATTTGGTATTGTTTGGTATTGTTGCATCTCCTGCTAGTGTTACCCTCAAGTAGATATGTTGATCTGTAGGAAAACCTGCTGCTACAAGCTTTAACATATTTTTGGTTATCCATAGAGTATTTCAAACTACTTTGCTTCCTTTATCAAACATTTACTGGGTTAAATAAGGTGCAGGAAGTTGATATGGCAACTTGCTTTAGTCTTGCTACTGCAGGAATGTCAGCTGCCAGGCAGTCTGTGGTACCAGCATGTTTGAGGCATCAGTGGTGGAAATGTTTAGATGATCTACCTTTTCCTAGGAACCAAAAGTGTATGATTTCAGAGTAAAAATTCCCATGTCCATTCCTTTTCTTCCAAAATGCTACCATTTTCTGCAGCACGGTAGGAACACAAAGTTGAAATTAGGGAGCCTTGCTTCCAGCCTGAGCGGCTGAAGATCAAACAGGAGCTGGTTTTGGTCTTGGTGCACTGTATCCCTGCACAGGAACTCTGTGCCATACATCTGTCTGCAAGTAGTTAGGCACATTCCTTCCTGGATGTAATCGAATCTCCCTGTCGTTGTAAGTACATATTACCAGACAAGGCTGCTGGTGTTGCTGCTACTTACTGTACTTTGGGACTGAACACAAGTGAGTTATGAAGTGTTAAGTGGAGGCAGTGGAATTGTGAACACACCTATATATGACAGGACTGCTGACATCAGTGGGAAGTGAAGACAGTTGTACCCATAGAAGAAATAAAAAATGTAGAGAAAGGGAAAACAGAAACAATTGGAAGCAGGGAGTGAGATAGAGCTCACAGACAGCAGCCTCCTTTGTGCTGCTCACCAGCTCAAACCTGGAAGGCAGAAGCTGGGAGGGATGCCCCAGAATGGGATCAGCAGGATGGTAAGTGCCTGATAGTGCCTCTTTTATCATATAACACTGCTGTTTACTGAGGGGGTTGATCCATAAGAATAACAGGACCCTGTTATCACAACAGCTGGAACATCCCATTGCCTGCTCTATCTGCAGTGGGCATTATGACTTGCAAGAGAGGAGGGACTGTAGTCCAAATATGTTTGTCTAAATGTGAGATGGTAGTGGCAGCTGTCATGGCTGAGTGTCTCTGTTTTATCATTTTAATAAGAGAAATGTTTTTAGAAATAAGGAAATGGTACTGTGAAGCAGAAACAAACCTTCCATTAATTCTAAATTTGTAGTTTTCCTATCTCAACTGATTTTTTGTAATGCATAACCATTTCCTTGCCATCTCAAATCCACTTTACTGCTTTTTAGCCAATGTCTTTGCTAGAGGTCTTCTAAAACCTCGATGTTTTTGAATTTTGAGGACATCATCAGATGTGTAGGCTGAAATAATCTCTAGTCTTTGCCTGCTATTCTGCGTGTTTGCATTCTGCATCTTCAAGGGTGAGTTTGTCCATGCAAAAACATCCCCATGAAAACTTGCACTTGGTATGCAGGCTGACAGTAATTTAAGCAGCCTCTACTGAACACAGCAGTTTCATGTGAAGGAGCTTCAAAATGACTGATGAGCAGAATGACATGTTCAGCTTAATTTTCTTCCTGAGGGAGCCGAGTATGAATTCTGTTGTTGGCTTTTGACCCTTTCATGAATTTGTGAGGCTCCCTGACCCAGAATTGTCCTATAGGTGTTCATAGCAATCTAACAATTTGTTTGCTATGCAATAGAAATGACTCACTTGAAGAAGTTTGAAAGACAATATCTGTTTGTGTTTTTAAGACTTCTGTGGTATCACAGGTACTGTGTCTAGACATTTTCCTTACATGATGCTCCTGGGAAATGTGGGAAGTTGTCAGGGTATTTTATCAATGAACAGCTTCAGAAGCCCCCATGTTGCTATGCTAGTTAGGTGATTTTTCCTTTCTATCAGCTCTGGTCTTCTGGCTGCCTTGGCAAAGGCTTTCAAACAGACCAAAAATTACCTGCCGATAAATAGTTTTAAGGGAACCAGACATCTCTGCTGTTTCCAGCTCACTGCAATGTACTAACTAATGATCTCACTGTCTACTATTTTTCCATTGTGTAGTTCAAAGGAGCTGATCCATTTCTGCTAAGTTTTATGTTCAAATCTCATTTCAATTAGATGAACTTTTTCGTTACAAGAAATAAATGTTGTCTGAGTTTGGAATAACCCAGTGTAATGTAAATTATATTAGGTACTTTTTCTCTAGTATGTATGCATCTAGCAGTGGCTAGTAAAACAAATTCCTGTGGATTTCTGTATCCTCGGAACTCCCTACCCCCATTTCTTAGTGCTTAACTCTTTCTGAATGAGAGAAAAGTCTGCAGGGTCTAAGTAGGCTGCAAGCTTTATAGCCACTGTTTGAGCAAAGTCGGAATCTCTATTTCAGAACTTGTCACTTGCACCTTTTTTTTTAATCCTCATACAGACTAGACTGAAATTCGGTCTCCTCTGGTCCCTCCGCAAAGCAGAAGAAAAAATGCAGATGGAAACATTGGGGTTTTTCAGGTATTAGAGTTACAGAGAGAGATCTGCAAGGCATTATCAAACATCATCTTTCCATTTCTAGAGCAGTAGTCCCACCAGTCCTGGGTCACTTTCTGCACCAAACCTCTGTGGCTCCTCACACAGCATGTCAAGAGCTGTACAAGTTGAGGTTTCGAGAGCAGCCTGGTTGTTTTATGCCTCTTAGCATAATTAGTGCTCCCTTCATCAGTATTTCCATGAGTATAAATAAAAGTTGTTGAGGCCTCTTAGTCATGGGCAGACGTCACATTTAATATCCATAGGAAGCTCTGTAACCATCCTGAAACTAAAGATGTTTTCCCTTCAGTGCCTGAAGAAATCCCAAACTGAAAATAAACCAGCTGTGTGCTTGGGGATCTCAAAATTTGCCATCATTTTCACAGAATGTTTTTTTTTTAAATTTCTTTGGGTTTGTTTTTGTCTTCTTTTAAATCTGAAGAACTTTGGCCCTGATATTAGAGCGCCCAACATAAGTTTAATTTTGATAATGTCATCAGTAGGGAATTAGTAGTCATTTTGAGAATAAAGAGTGCCTGAAGAGAAATGTTTTTGTTGTAATCTGTAGTGTTTTTTAGTGTTGTTGATCATTTAACTACTCAACAATAGTTTAAAGGGATATTTTCCATTTAAAAAAATCACTGAGCATTTTCTTGTTTAAATATTCCTTTAGTTGCAAGAGACAGACTTTTGTTGTTAAAAGTAATTATTATTTATACTCCATGTGCTTCATAATGATTATTTGGGCCACCTAAAGTCATTATATTGGCCTAAAAATAATGAGATTAAGCAATAAGTAACATATGCACTTCCTGTTATTTCCTCTATAGTCTGTGGCTTTGGTAACTTCAGGGTTCAGTCAGGCTGTGTTTTCAGGCTTTTGTCTGGACCATAAGGGCTAAAAGTTTACCATTTTATTTATGAGGAACCTGAGGTTCTTAGAATATTAATGGATTCTAGCCAAATTTGAGGGCTCTAAGAAAAACAATGACCATTCAGAGACTCACTTACAAAGCTGAGAGCATTAGCTCTCAACTTGTGTTGGGAGTCACCTTGGTAAGTGTTCATTCATATCATTAATTTCATTAGCTGCAGATGTTGTTTACTCTCTTAGAGAATATAAAATAGCTATGCAGAGAGGCTCAAGGGTATGTAGGACTTGGCATTTCTTCTGAGTTGTTTTCAGCTGATAGTAGATATTTTTAAGAAGCCACCAAACTGACACTCTCTGATGTAAATAAAAATCTGTCCTTCCTCTTCGAGGTATAGAGAATAGATCCACCTTCTTAACATTTGCACAGCAGCTTTCCACCACCATTTTCTTTCTACTTTAAAAATGTGGAAACAAAAATTCTGGGCTTAATTCAAGCATTTTGATCTTTTAACACAGCTTCAAGCACTGTATATTTCATCGCACAGAAAAGATTGTAAAAGAATGTAAATGTATGTGGTTTGAATGCTGGGTTAAAATAGAAAATATTCTATTTCACTCAATAGTAGGGTAATTACTACAATAGTGCATCAGATTACTGTAAAAATACTTAATGCTCCCTGCTGCATACATAATGTTTTAGTTAAATTATCTACTATGTTTATATTATAAGCCAAGAAAGCCATACATATAAAACTTTGTTTGTTTGAATAATAGATTTTTCCATTTTCCAATCGACATAGAATAAATTTATCAGTGATTGAAGTTCCCAACTAATGGAAAATTGTAGTTTGGTGTGAGAAATCTGATTAATTGTAAAGACATTTTGACAGATAAGTTCAAGCAAACGTAACATGAATTAAGTGTAGTTATTTATTGAATAGAGTTCTTGAACTGAGAATGAAGGAACAGGAAGGGACTTCGTGGTAGGTTTTTAACAACTCTTTGCTATCTGTTTTGTACTCAGAGCTATCTGTTTTGTACTCAGAGCTTCAAAACAGGGTGCAAGTTTTCTTTCATCGAGGCCCCTGTGGGGAAGAATTTCTAATGCAGTTTGTGCTCTGTACTTCAGTCAAATGAAAAACACACCACATATCAACATTTTCTTAATGTGATTAAATCTATGCAGGTCCTGCTGCAAGGCAGGAATGGCTTAATGAACTCCAGGTGGCAATTTGTAGTCAAACCCCATCACCTGGTATGACATGCCTTTTGTTACTTTGTCTGGCCAATTGAACTTATATAACGCCAAGATAAAAAGTTCCCATGGCATTATTGCCAATTTAGATGGTCTGAAGGGAATTTAATTTCATTCTCCTCCTTTGTGTGAGATATTAAGATAATACTATCTATTGCAAAGTGTTCCAGAGCAGCAGCATCACCTCTGAGTATGGTTTTCTCACAGGAACACAGTGAGGTCAGAGAAGCTAAAGATGGGTAGCATAGGCTAGATTTTGACCTAAAATATAGATTATATGGATGCTTGACATGGACTTGATTACTTGTCTGATAAAGCCAATCTGTTTCTGTCAGAACCCAACCCTAAACACTTCCTTCTCTCCTGTAGACAGTCAAGTGTGCATTTCCTATCTAAAGGGAAAGGGAAGCTTCTCCTGTTAAATGAACACATGAGGATCGACTGGACACAAAACTTTTGATTCCCCTAGTTCTATTAGAAAAATTGTATTTGTAGCTTTGTCATCTGGACATTTTCATATCTTCATTACAGTCATGGTATTTGTTGTTAAATATTTATTCTCAGCCTGACTAGTAAAATAGTTTTTCCACAATGAGTGTGTTCTATGTTAACGTAATTATCAATACTTTGATAAAAGAGAACTGAATAGGTTGTCAATCATATTTAAGGTCAGGTCTTCTGTTCTATAAAAATTCATCACTTTGTAGATGTAGTCAAAACATTTATATAACAAGGTCTTTCTGAGCTGCAAATGAATCCCAGAGGGGATCTCGAGGTGTACCAGAGAGCCTGAAAGAAATCAGAATCTGTGTTACTCTGAAAATTGCTCCTGGTTTACCTCTGCTGAAGTGTCTGAAGTAGTTGGACTGGCTCAAATGGGATCCTGGCCTGGGCTGGCTGATACAGTGGACCGAGTCAAAATTGTCTATAGATGGAGGGAAAAGCTTTAGTTCGTGAGAAAAATGACAGTGCTTGTGTACAGGAGAGAAATGCTGGCCTGGGAGTGGAAGATTTAGCACTGGGTATTTTAGCCCACTGGAATCAGAATGGCTGATGGTCAGTAGTGCCAAGACACTGTTGTTGTACACTGTGGACACAGAATCAGGAGTAGCTGTAGGAGGTTTGTGTAGCTGTAGTGGTGATGTTTGGAGGCAATGTCATGGGTGATACTGTGGAGTGGTTAGGGAAGGTTTCCAGTTAAAAATGCAGCTCTCTTTGAAACTTTAGGAGTTGCAAACAGAAACATAAGAAAATAAATAAAACCTGCTGCTGAAAACAAGTTCATATCCTCACAAAATCACTGAAGGTAAGTGAAAGGTAAGAAGGAAATGGATTTAAATTCTATGACATTGTAACTCTTCAGGGGCCATTTTTACCTGGAAACAATATAGGTATTTTATTATTTTAGCTCTTTTGTTCTGTAGGATTCTGATCATTAGCATTGCTTATATAGAACATCCCAGATACACAGAATCCCCTAGGCACATCACAACCATCTTGTATTTAATGTGCATGTGAGTGAGCTTTGAAACTGAGCAAGGCTCTCATACTAAAAAATATGATATATAAAATTGGATAATTGCATAGGTTTAAAATAGAAATAGTTCACAGAATGTGTATTCACTAAGCCGTCTTGTTCTAAAGGAAACTTATATTACGTTTCATTTCGACTCATAGAAATTTGAGTATTAGAAATCTTCCATGCTCCAGTAATAAGATCCAGGTAGCAAGAGCTGCAGATCAGAAGGTGCCAAGAATGGTAACGAGTGAGGAAAGCTCTAGGTTGGGTCAGATTTGCTGTCTTCAGCAAAACCATTGCATCTCTTGGCCACTGAGAATGGCTGACTAAACATAGAACGTTTCTCCTCACTATAGCTTTGCAAGTTTTCTGCGTTTTTATAACAGATTTTGCAGATCTTTAGCTCTTTATTAAAGGCAAGGTAAGTGAGAAGGAATCACTTTTACCTCAATTTTGGCAATGGAGGTAGTAGTTGGCTTAGGACCATTACAGAACCAGCAAATGCAGCCACTGGTAGTGGCTTGAGAGAAAAGCTTTTTTCTTTCTTTTTTTTTGTTTGTTTTGTTTTGTTTTGTTTTTCAGAGTGGTAGAATGTCAAATCAAGCCTTTTAAATATCACAGAAGTTAAGATATAATTCACAACTATCTCTTGAGCATTAAATATGTAAACTCTCTCTGTGTTCCTTTTTGTTTGAGATGTTACTTTCAAGCCTGCTATCTAATTCACTCTTCAAAGCTTTTTTACTGAGTATTATTCAAGAGTAAGCATTACAGAAATCTTTTCCATCTTCGCTGTTTCACGAGTGTTTTCCTTTTGCATCCAGGCACCCAGGAAGCCATTGCCATGTGTCTGCACGTGGAGACAAAGCAAGGTGTCAATGAAACCCTGTGTGACAGCTCCAAGAGACCACCCCCCATGAGTCGGACCTGCAACACCAAGCTCTGCCCCCCGAGGTACCCTGCGGTAATGGAATCATGTGGTGGCAAAGGAAGGGTTAACGTGACTTAAATAAACATTGGCTTTCTCAGAGGGGGTTCAGATTGCAGGACTGTGGTCACGCTTTGGGATGGAATTTCACTACTTGTGTTTTCAAAGAGGTTTTGGGGTTGTGGTGTTTTATTGGTCTTGTTCGCTCCTTTTGCACTCCTCATATCTCGCTGATGAAATAGGGGACGTTTTCTGAAATAAGTCTCTTCCGGGTTGAATATCTGCCAGAGTTGGAGAAAAACCCTTAATGCTCCTAGTGTTAGAAGGAAAATTTTGATATTTCACTAAAAAAAAAGCTGGGAGTATTCACTTCCTATCTTTACTGAGTGAAAAAGACATTATGATTTAAAGGTACCTTAATTTAATGCTTCTTTAGTAGCCCCACATAGTTCTTACAGCTTCTTATGTTTTTTCGGAGATCCTTGGGAAAGGACAAACCTAGTCCAAATCCAAGAAAACCTCTAGGTCATTTGATCACTTGAAAGGGCCATATGTGAAATTTTGATGTGTACTGCCTTATTTACCAATTTTTGATCTCTGACATCCCTGATCCTTTGCAAATTGTTTCTATGTGTTTGCAGAAACTTGCTCTTGCTAAATGTAGGGAAGAGGTTAACAGGAACAGGATGTTTTATAGAAAACATATACACATTTAAAGGAAGCTTTGCAAATGTAAGAAAGGTCTATTTACATATTTACATTTATAATTGTAAACATCAGCAGGTTGCCAACAGGCCGTTTTTTAAGAGGAGCACTCTGAAGGTAAATACTGGAGTTAAATTTGTCTGAAAATGACTGTTTGTTACTTCACTGTTAATAAATTCTGCATTTACTTCCTGCATAAACCTGTTACCTGCAGGTTTCTAAATCCAATTCATAATTTTGTTCTGCAGCCAAGCCCAAGGGGTGTTTTAGCCATCGATCAAAAACTATGCCTGCAGCTGTGTTTTTTGCTAGGCTCTGTTTGGGTGTGACTGCTCCTTCCCCAGTCTGAGGCTGTTGCTAAAAGTGGGTTTTTGGCTATGTTTTGGGACAGGTGGCAGAGTGGCCCCTGGAGCCGCTGCTCAGCGACCTGCGGGGTTGGGATCCAGACGAGGGACGTGTCCTGCCAGCAGCCTGGGGGATCTGCTCCTGCTGCCCACGAGTGCAAAGACCCAAAACCTCATTCTTTACAAGCCTGCAATCAGATTGACTGTCCCCCTGCTTGGCACGCCGAGGAATGGCAACAGGTATGGCTCTAAGATTTCTACTACTTGCTTGCATTCTGGTGGTGTGTTTGACTTTGGAACTCCAGTTCTCCTCATCTCTAATATATTAAATACTTTAACAGATAAATTTTCTGTGCTGCTTGATTTTTCATTGAATGTAGATGTCACTTTTTGAGAGCACAGATGTCCATGCTGTGTTTAATTCCCCTCCTTAGTGTTCACGTACTTGTGGAGGAGGGATTCAGACCCGCACAGTGTCCTGCAAGCAGCTGCTGACAGATGGAAGTTTCCTGAAACACCCCGATGACACCTGCCAGGAACCTAAATTGCCAACCAGTAAAGCATGTGCCAAAGTTGATTGTCCTCCCCAGCTGGTCTTTGGAGAGTGGTCCAAGGTGAGCAAACCTCAATAAAGGTGAACCAAACCCCTCCATTGCAACAAAAACCCTGAAGATTTCTGCTTGGATAAATAATTTCTGCTTGTTTGGAGCAGTAAATTGCCAGGGCAGCTGAAGCTTTCCCAAGGCCTGTACTGAACTAAATTTGCATCCCTGTCTGCAGCCAGGCTGATCCCAGCCCCCGTCCTGGGCAGAATTCACTCACTGAAGGACAGGCTGCAATGCATTGCATGCTTTCCCCCAAACATGTTTAGCTATCAATTGTTTCATGCTACGGCTTCCAAAAAGCAAATCTTTGCATTATTCTAGAATACATCCTCCTCCTTTCCTGTTTAATGCAAGCTTGCTGCCACTCCCCATTTGAAATTATTTAGAAAATTGAATTTAGAAGCTGCAATTACAGGTTCATGCAATGTAACCTAAGAGAGAGGGTTGAGAGATTTGCCAAAGACTGTTTAGAACCTTCTGAATTGTTTCTCTCAGATACCAGATCTCATTGCTCTGTTCTGCCCATGGCTGGACATAAATATTGTCACGTTATTTTAATTCCTTACTTGCTTGCTGGAAAAACTGTCTTATATTCTTACTGCCTACAAAAGTGGAGAGAGTTAATAACTAATATTAGAGTCTAATAACAAGATAACACAAGGATTCCTATGAAATAGAGTGTGTGTGCTCTCTCAGAACTAAAAATTTTTTTTAAATAACCACAAAACAAACTAGTTTAAAATAAGCACATGTAGTGTGGTACACCAAGTTTAGCTTGACTGCATCCTTCCTTTCACCTTCCTTTCATCCTTCAGTGCTCAGTAAGCTGTGGTGTTGGAATCCAGAGAAGGAAACTCGCCTGCCAAAACCTAACAGCAAAGGGCCAATATGTCACATTAAATGGATCAATGTGCAGTGGTCTGTCTCCTTCACTGCTTGTAAGGTCTTGTCAGATGAACGCCTGCAACAGTAAGTATGTTACTTTATCTGGTTCCTTGCTGATTTGGAATGATCTATTTATAAAGAGAAATCTGTATACACATTAATTCACTCGTCTGCCTATATTATCACAGCATAACTTGGCACAAACTGGGTGTCATAATTACTAGACCAGTAATAACAGGATTGTTTTTATTTTTATTTCTGCCACTCAGAAACAAAGGTTATGATCTCAAGAAGTAGTTTTTGAATATATATTATGGTACATATCTCTCACCCTCATATGGCACAATTTGATCTGATTTTTCCTTTATCTTTTACACTATCCCAACTAGAAAAAAAAAAAGAAAACTTCATAAATTTACTTTAAATTACAAAGGACATTAGAAAAGATAAGAATCCAGTGCTGCTGCCTTGTCTCCTCACTGTACATTTGTATTACACCAGACATTTTGCTTAGTGTGGTGGAATTCAAAACCTGAAACTCTGTGCCAGTGATAATGTTAGGTATAATTTCTATCTTTCCCTGTAAAAATGTGAATCTTGGCTTCATTAGTACAGGGAGAGGTGACAGTACAGACACTCTTCAAAAACTCTGATATTTTATTACTGTCTATATAAGAGTATTTTCAGAAAGATTTTCTATAGAAATTGTACAATTTGGGCACAATTGGGTTATTCTATTGATAGTAGTTGTGCTAATTGTGTGTTTAATACCAATCTCTCTGTATCTCTCTGATACAGAGTATGTTTAATTATATACACTAATTTAGAACAGGCAGTTCTAAGTGCAGGTTCTTTATGTCTAAACCTGTGCTCCCTTTTCTGTATGAAGGAGAGTACTGATTTGCACATTTGGGGAGCAAGGTGCTGAGAAGAAGGGGGAAAAAAAAGAGCTTTTAATTTTGAGCTGGGGAAAACCAAAAGCCTTTATCAATGGCCTGGTATTGATCACAGGTCAGAGATAGACATGTTTTGACCCAACTCATAGTATTGTGAAGAAATAGCTACTTTATACATTATGAAGCTTTCCTTTAAAATTTTTTCAGAAAACAAAAAATAGAATAATTACTGATTCATACATAATATGAAACTTCTTTTCCTGGCCTGCATTTCAGATTAACATGCCAAAATCCTGAGGTTCAAAACTCCACTTAAATAAAGCCCTGTGGACTTTCAGGAATGTCCTTGGCGTAAGGTTTAATAAAATATTTTGAGCTGCATATCTATCTGAATTTAATTAATTGTGGATAGTTGAATGGCGGCAGACCTGGTTTGCAAATTGCTTAGCTCAGAATGATATTAATGTTACGATGTGAGCTTCCAGCACAGAGCCTGGAGAGCAGCACAGTGTGAACACCATGGGACAGAATGGGTGCAGATCAAAGCCATGAAGAGAATCCCTGTGCTCTCCCTCCATTTCCATGCCCCTCTGGAGCAGGGAAGCCTTTGCAGCTCAGATCTGCCTGGCAATTGTCTCGCAGTGCAGCAGGAGGGCAGGGAAGGTGTGAGACTTGGCCATACCTAGAGTTCCTGTTTGAGTCTTGCAGAGGGAGCCAGGGCTGGGACAGCAGCAGCTTTGGATTCCCAGGAACATGCAGGTGGCATCTCCTCCTGCTGCAGCTGTGGATTCAGGCTGCCTTGAGGGGGGAGTGGGTAGAAGGTAGGAGCAGAGTGTGGCTGTAGGATGAGGAGTGATGTGGATGGGTGAGGAGCAGCTTGGTGTGAGGTGTGAGTGCTCCTTGGGGTTCCTGCCTTGCAGAGCATGTTCTAAATGTCCCTCCTCAAGGTGATGCTTCTGTGGCTCACATGAGTGCCTTTTTCTACTGTCTCATGACAGTGCTGAGTCATTTTAGACTTAATCTTTTACCCTGAGACTCGTAATCGTAGCTGTTTTCTGACTTAGTAGTGCTTATTAAGTAGAAACATTCCTGACTCTGGGCTCTGAGAAATAGGAAATAACACCAGTCTAGCCCTGAGGTCAGCAGGACCTGAAACCCAGCTGAAGCTGCTCAGGACCATTAGGGGTCACAGATGCAGATGGATTTGTATCAGGTGATAATGAGGTCCAATGGCTCCAGGATATATTCCCTAAATTTTATCTTACTCTCCCAAACAGTCCATTACATCAGCAGCTGCAAGATTGAATGACACTAAGGATCTAGAGAATGCATATTTACGTGGCCTCATGCATCCATATGACCTTATATATTTATATGACCTGCCATCCACAACTCTGAACTCTGTTTCACTCTGAGCCTTGCTCACCAGTCACCAGTAAAAATACACACACCCTTCAGTGTTGAACTGCTAATGAGAGTTAGTGGTCTGTCTTTTTTAAAGAAATGAAATGGATGAGACTTGTTAACATATTTATAAGTATGCACTGGGTTTAATTCTAAGTTGGAATAACTAGTGTAAACAGACCACAGCCTGGAGTGTTTTAATTTGTGTGTTTAAAGTTACACTTACTGTGTCTCTAAGCTGGATTTTGGAAATGGAAGATTTAATACTGGAACGCTTCCCTGAAAATAAATATTTGGGGCCCAATGACTTATTAAAAACAGGATGCTACTTTAATAATTTTAGTAAACTGAGTGCCTAAAACAATTTAATTGTTGTACCATGTGAAATGGTTGAGGGAACCTTGTATCTGGATAACGAATCCCGATTTAAAAGCTGTGTAATTATGAAACCATGATATCCCCACAGGTCTGAACTCATTACCCAAAACATTGAAAATAACCATTTTGTTTTATAAGCATAAGAAGGCACTCCAGGGTGTAGTTCCTATAGTGTACACACTTATTGAATGCTTGAAGCATTTAGCTTTTCACCTATTTCTTCACAGCATATTTGGAGCACATGCATATAAGAAGCATGCAGCTTTCTGGGTATCAATTGTGTGCCATCAGCATAGTTGTCTTTTTATTTAAGTACCTCCCAAGTGGAATAGCAGTCCTGATTTCAGATTCAGACATGCTAAGGAGTGCTGTGACCCGTGTGTCCATTGCCTGGCTCATCAGCTCGTTCTGCAGGCTCTGAGTTTTCTCCCTGTCTCATTGCAAAAGGCTGGGTCACCCAACACAACCAGGCTGTTTTCTAGCACCAAGACCATTGTTTCCCGACTCTCCCCAGCCTGACCTGGCACGGCAGGGCTCGGGGGTGGTGCAGAGCTCTGTTCATCCCTGCCCGGTGCTCTCAGCCGGGTTAGCTCTGCTGATCAGAGCAGGGCACGGTGCCTGCCACCAGTGACTCAGCACCGTGGCATCCAAGCCATCGCAGTCCCCGTGTGCCTGCCCAGCCTCTGCTGTGTGCAGGTCATCCAGGCAGCGCCCTAGAAACCTTGCAGCATCCAGGTGCCTGCAGTTCAGCGCAGGAGGAGCTTCACAATACCCTGTGTCTCCATACCCAGCCTGCACGAAGCTTTGTGCTCTTATTGCCTGCTTTTGTCAATTTTTCTGATCGCTGTATTCAGCCTCTCAGAATTATGCCTTATTTGTCTCTTTCCTCCCTTGCCTCCCTGTTTTCTTGGCACAACACTGTCAGCAACTCATCTTTCAACCCGAATAAATTACCCTGAGCCAATGATTACAGGGTGGCTTTGCCTGTTGCATGTACTGTGTCTTCACTGACTGTTTCTTTCACCTCCTGCGTTGCTATCAGTTTGGCTTGACTCAGGCAACCAGCACAGCCAGCCAACAATTTAAATAACAGTCAAGGGGAGCCTTACTTTTTGGATAGACTTTGTTTTGTTTAGGTCATTCTGCACTCAACAGTGCTCAAATGTGGGGAAAGTGATAATGTGTTCACATTTTTTTTTAATTCAGTTTTCTCATTTCCATCATGCCTAGCCTTTCTGAGGCAGCAGTAGGAAATATGTAGGAAATATAACCATAATAGGATCATATATATGGAGGAATATATAATACATGTATACATACTTGCAAATCTGTGTGCACCCTCTATGTCCTTCACATAGGTATACGTTGCCTGTATCCTTTTAGTGTTAGGAGATTTGGGGAAGAAGCAATAGAATTCTTGGCTGAAGCAAGGGAATGTTCTGGTTTCATGTTGTTCATATTTTTGCATTTTTGTGACTCAGATAAAAGCTCTGTGTGTTGCAGTCTGACTTGAACAAAGTCAGGGAAAGCTCTTTCAAGCATTCCGTGAAAAGCAGATTTTGTAAGCATGACTGCCAATGACTAGATGCTTTTCAACACTTTGTTTTCTTGCAGAGATCAAGCCCAAGCTGCCAGCAAAGTTTTCTGCCCACGGACCTCAGATTGTCAGCATTCACCGAGTCTACATTCAGACAAGGCCAGAGAAGCGCATTAATTTTACCATAGGAAGCCGAGCCTACCTACTCCCCAAAACATCTGTGGTGATTAAATGCCCTGTGCGAAGGTTCCAGAAGTCACTTATCCGTTGGGAGAAAGACGGACAGCACTTACAGAACTCCAAAAGGCTCGGCATCACCAAGTCAGGCTCGCTGAAAATCCACTGTCTCGAAGCGACAGACATCGGTGTGTATCGGTGCATTGCAGGCTCTGTGCACGAAAGCTTTGTTCTCAAACTCATCGGGACAGACAACAGACTCATCGAACCCCCACCCCTTCCAAAACAGGCCAGCCAGGCCAGGAACCCAGACCACAACGAGGCCAACAGCTTCGGGGCCAAATGGCACAAAATGAGCAAAATGTGGCAAATGTGGAGCAAGAAGAACGAGCTCTATCTGGGTGACAGGCAAGTAAACGATCAGCCATCCCTGCGAAACCTTGAGAGCTTTGGGAGCAATTCAGCAGAGGAGTTCAGCTCTCGTGAGTTCAGGAACAAACGCCTGGAGGCTGCAGTTCTCCAAGGTGCCTACAGCATGGACACGGGGCAGTTCGAGGAGCTGATGAGGAACATGAGTCAGCTCATTGAAACTGGAGAAGTCAGTGATGACTTGGCATCCCAGGTCATTTACCAGCTGATGGCTGAATTATCCAGGCTTCCACAACCAACTGCTGAAAAATGGAAGGGGGCCCAGGATGAGAAAGCTGCCTCAAAACTCACAGGCAAATCGCCAAACGAATCTGAACGTTTCAGCATAAAAACGGCTGATAAGTTAATGTTTGACCAGAAGGTTCCAGTTATTATGAGGCAAAAGGAAATTCCTCAAGTTTCCTTCAACAAAACAGTAACTGTACGAATTGGAAATACAGTTTTTCTGACCAAGAATACTCATGCTGTCAATCTACTGTGTGAAACAGCTGGTATTAGTGAAGTGAAATATACTTGGACAAAAGATGGCGAGACATTAAAAGCCTCAGAGAAGTAAGTAAATAGCTTCTCTTTTACTTTTGGATGACTTATTATGTCACCATCGACGGAAAAATTCCACCCTGCTGTGCAACGTTAGAACATACTGTTGTAAAAATGAGATAAGCATGGCCACTGGGCTTTCCATCTTTTTAGTTCAGTAATTTCTTTTTATTCTTTCAAGTGTCTGTCATGTTGTTTGGCTTTACTGACATCCAAGTGTTTGTCCATTTCCAGGATACTACATAGGAGGATTGACTATTTTTATAAGGTGAAGTGTTTTGGATGTCCTGGCTGTATTTTTTGATCTGCCTTAATCATTTCAACTGTATCAGAAAAAGAGGAGATTTACCCTCAAATTAGAGAGGCTATTGGATTTATTGAGATACTAAATACAGTGGGAACATATTGAAAACATCTGCCATAGTATAGATGAAAAGAAATCTTAGCTCTTACACATTTTAAGAAGGGAAAATATCACTGGTACCCTCACCATTCTTCAACACACTATTTAGGTTTAACTGGAGCTTCATAACTTGAAAAAGAAAAAAAATGAGCTTTTATGGATTTTTTCAATAATTTAAAATATTTCTGTTGAGGACAGTGAAATTCAAAATAATAGAGAACCTGTATTACCATCAAATTTGAGAGCTGACAAACGAGTACAGCAAGAATTTGTTACGATCAGATATTTGCTCAAGGCTGAGCAAATACTTCTACTTCATTGCTGATAAATTAGAAGCTCACCTGGTAATATTAACATTAACTTTGTGTGTGAGCCTCTTGGAGTTATAGCTGGCTCTTGAGTAATGAAAAAACCGGTTCTGAAATGATAAAGGCGCTTTTGGATATTTCTCAACATATTTAACTGATTAAATGCACTGCCAAGAAAAATATACTTCTGCAGAGCTATCAATTAAAGCAAAGACACCAAAACCAAGCCATTTTAAAAAGTGCAAATGTTTTTGGAACCATGTAGCTCCCACCAGTTATGTTTATTCTGTGAAATGCGCATAATTTTCCATTAATTTGTTGCAAGTGATACTTTGATTTTTTTGGACATGATGGTGTTTTGTTTATTCACGAGTATATTTGCTTCCTAATTTTAGCCCAGACTGATATTCTTACGCTTAAGGCATATATTAGCAAAGTAGGTTTATTTCCCAATTTTTTTCCCCGATAAGGTTTCTTATACACAAATCCATATATATGTGTGTGGACCCAAAAGCCAGTGATGTTAATAGCATTGCTTCTGAAAGAATGTGAAGAGGTAGATTGCTGTTTATCTGTCAGGTTTGTAGAGAAGGATATACTTGAGCCACGCCAAGGTGGCTTCTTTCGCTGAGACACAAGTATTTTTAGTATTATTTTTTGTGAATCTATTTTGGAAATGTACTCAGTGTAGGAAAACACCAGCTGCAGGGGTTTGGGATGTGCTGAGTGTATGGCAAGTCATGTAACTTAGTGCTGAGAAAAGTAACAAGGGAGAAAAGTTATTTTCAGACTCTTGCCCAGCCTGTGATGCTATCTCTAATACTTTCCCCTCAGAAGGCAGGCAAGGTATTCAAGACACCTGTGAGATTTTGGTGGAAGATTTTAGCTTCAATCCTGAGACTAAAAAAAAAAAGCCCCAACAAACCTAACCCCACAGTAATTTGAAAGGCAGATCAGGCCATAGATTTGTGAATTTCCCAATCCTGCTGAAAACCAAGCTTGCTCTAGAGAGATCAATTTCCTGCCAAGCCTAATACTTTTAATTGTGGTATTCTGATTTATTCACACTGCTGTTCCCAGAGGATCCTGGTTTGTGGTAGCAAATGCAGTGTCCTTCAAAAGGATGCAAGTAGGACACAGCTCAGTGGGAGCAGCAGCTCTGAACAATCCTCCCTGTGTGCATCCCTGAGTGCTCCCCTTCTGTCACCAGAGAGGAGGCAGAGCTGTGACTGCCTGTGCTTCTCTGGATCTGCAAACTCCTAAAAAGGAGCTTTGCTGCTGTAACTCTTGCAAGAAGATTCAGATGGGTTTGTCCCAGGGCAGTAACCCTTGTATTTCCTCGGCTGTTGTGCAGGGTGATCCTGGACACCACTGGAAAAGTGCAGATTCGGAATCCTACTCAAAAGGAGCTTGGTACCTATGGATGCCTGGTTGTTAATGACTCTGGTTTTGATATGGAAACATCACTGCTGTTGCGTGCAGGTAAAACTGGGGCATTCCACAGAGCTGGGCTTTTATACCCACACACATAGACCTGTACCTGTACATGCACAAAAATGTGTGCATAAATGTGTGTTTAAACACCCACGCCCACTGCAATGTGAAATAGGTTATTTTACTGGCAACCCATGAAACTCTGCCTGATTTAATAGGCAGCAGTAAAATGGTCTTGTTGCTCCAAAACCTCAACAGGTGTGAACTCAAGTCTGCCTGTGTCTATCCCACCTGTATTTTCTGGCTGCTTCTTTACAGACTGAGTTCTGTTCCAAATGTGATGAATTTAAATGCAGGATCTATGCTTAAAAGTGAAATAAAGCTTTTAAAACTTACTCTCCCTTTAATTTCAAAGAGGTGCCCGTCATCTTGTCCTCTGTGCTAAATGTGACAAATCTGGAAGGCAGCAGTTTCTCAGCAGTTGTTGGAAGTACAATCGTGGCAAGAATCGGAGCAAATATTATGATCGAATGTCCAGTGAAAGGTAAGTAGGAACTGCACTGACACTCCTTGTAATGTTGGAATCAGAAATTTACCTTATATCTTGAAATAAATTACCAGTGAAGGCAGCAAATCACTGATCATTAGTCTTTTTTTATTAGGCATGTCACCCACACCAGTCCTTTCTCTTCTGCCTGTCACTTCCATTTACACACACATCCATGTGCTCAGAGTTTCCTTTAAATGGGCTTTATTTCCCAGAAGTGGTCTAGGGCTCCACTACAGAACTTCAAGCCCACCAGGGTGCAGGGCTATCTTGCTGCAATAGCGAGCAGGGCCAGCTGACTTGCTCATCAAAGGACTTTCCTTACCCCGGCTGGAGATGCACATCTGTCTAGACTGTTGTTAAAACTGAAAATGAAATCTCCAGCCGTAGCCTAATAGAACTTAAAACCTGATGGTGAAGTAAACTTACCTTTTAGATCCATCAGTCTGCAGCTGCAGGGAGGAAACAAAGAAAAGTGCCGAGCTATGAGGGAATACAGATATTTTCTAGCTCAACATCTGTGGAGGAGCAATAATGTTAATCAGAATTTACATGCATTAAGCAGCTCACTGCTTCATGTTATTTTCTAGCCCTTTGTTGGAAAGGTAGCTATTTTCTTTTTAACCTTACCATTGCTATCTGTGAAGTTTAAAGTGTAAGATTTCAGTCACAGCAGCAATATTCTGTTGAACATTTAATAAGCTGAGCTCAGCCTTTTGTGAAGATGATGTGTGAAAGTGCAAATATCCACGAGTGTTGCAAGTGAGTGCAAAGAGCGACCTCAGAGCAGCCAGTTTTGCTGCTCACATTTATGTGCTGGGAAATGCATATCAGAGGGTGTTGATACTGAGCCGGGGTAG
Organism: Entomyzon cyanotis; assembly: GCA_024500445.1. NCBI lineage: Eukaryota > Metazoa > Chordata > Aves > Passeriformes > Meliphagidae > Entomyzon > Entomyzon cyanotis. The sequence goes on from JAKEPQ010001010.1 coordinate 11,376,689, forward strand.
TGATAGAAATATATATATGCAAATAGCTCTGCATACAATGGTGGCGCCAGGCTGACATATATTAGGACATGTGGCTCTGCTATTCACCGTTGTACCAAGGCTAATTCTTTGATGAAGTAATATTTTCCAGCTATAGTTTGGCAACTCCATGTATAGCTGACCTACATCTCAAATTCAGCAGAGAGTTCATGTCACACTGTTAATATTAATATTGTTAGGATGGGTAAGCAGTTAGCAATTTAAATATAAATTAATATTTTCACATGGGACTGTAGATTTCCAAATGCTTTAGAATTGTGTATATTGGTGAGCCAAACTTTAGTTATGTTGAGACACCAGTGTTGACTTAGAAAATGATTTATCTAATTGCTTTATTTCCTGTCATTGCCAAGGAAGTAAGTATTGATGTTTGTGAATAAAATAGAGCTTGCATGTCTTAAAATGTCACTAAGTCTGGAAGCAGAAAAACTTTTGCAGTGATGTAAGCAGAGTTTTCCTGTTCTCCTTTCCTTAATGGAAAGTAATAAACCACTGACTTCAGAAGGCTGAATTTAATAGCACCTTGTGCTATACATTTGCCTGATAGGTGGGACCAAAAAATGTGTTCATTTGCAGTGTAGGAGGATGAGAACTTTGTTGTGAATGCTGATAAAACATGATGTAAATAATCAGACAAATGAGTTTGAATCAGAAAAAAAATACTAATATTTCTATGCACTCCAAAAGTTATAACAAACTGTTCCCATTCTTACAAACAATCAGTGTGAGTCCACAAGAGTCCTTTTGTCACTGCCTGCCATGTGGACTTACAGGAATGATCTCTTTCATTCATGGAGTTACAACCCACTGCAAATCCCTGCAAGGAACATCTGGAATCAGAGTGCTGTCAGACAGTGATCCAATGGGTCTGTCAGCTGAGGATCTTGAAGTAACCTGCAAACATAAAGATAAAAGAGCCCTTGTAGAGTCAGGGAGACCTTGGCTAAATCTTGAGCACCCCTTCCTTGCTGCCCTTCCTGCTGATTGCTCAGGAGGTGCTTCTGCCCTGTGAGTTTCCCTGAGTGAAACATCACTGGATGAGTATTTACATTCTCCATGATGTGCCAGGAGCTTGTTGAGGATCCTTCTACACAGACATTACTCATGCAGATTTCTCACTGCTGTCAAGCAGGCACATCTGGTCTTTGGGACTCCTGCTAGCCCACAGAACAGCTCTCCATGAGAAGAACCATCTAATGAATAAAGTGTCCATGTGTGTGTGAAGAGTATTGGTGCCATGTCAGTAGCAGAATTCTTAAATTACTTTTAAATTTCTTGGCTGCAATGACCTCTGAGGGTTTTTTTTCCCCCTGTAGAATGAATAACCTAAAAGACATTTTTAGAGTTGTTCAATCCATAGTTTCTTCTGAAGAAATTGACATATTGAGGATGTGAAGTTTTAATATTTTGTGCAGCATTGTCCTTTTGTGTACAAGTTCTGTTTGTTTTGGTTTTATTTTTAAATTGTTACCAATTTGATCCTTTTGTCCTTTTAAGAGCCTTTCTCTCACACTCCAAAAATCATATTGAGATTGAAAAAAGGCTTTGAATTGCTGAAGAGCAGTGTATCCTAACAAACAGAAGAGTGTCAAAGAACAGATTAAGAAAAGTTAGCTCAACTTCTCAAACTAATTGTATCACTTTCTTTTCTCTTTTTACTTCATAACAAGACTATTTCCCCACTAATTATAATAAACTCACTTTTATAGCTCCCACACGAGCATACGTTAGAAGATATTCATACATTCTGGATAGATTCACATTCCATTCTTACAGCCAAGAGCTTTTCAGTCAACACACATGGTATAAATATCAATACTGATTGCTCCAAATTGCTCTTGGACAACATTTATTGTATTTGCAAAAAAAATCTTCTTGTGATTCTTGCTAAAACAAACTAAAACTGTCAGACTCCATTTATTGTAAAAACTTTGAAAGTTCGAAGTTGAAGTTAAATAGAGGGAAAAGTGGAAATAAGAATAAAATGTGCGTTGTCTGCCCCTTGCTGGTGAGAGCAGGGAAGTGGCGCTCTGAGCTGAGGTTGTTTACACTTCACTTTGCAGCTCTGAAATATCTTGGCACACAGGCCTTGAAAAGCAGAATCTGCACCTTCATCCAAATTCTGCATTCCTAGGAATACATTTTGGCTCTCTAATAAAAACATACTGATAAAAAATTGTGAGAAATACACAAAGCCTGTTGTATCTTTTTGCACAGAACTCTCACAAAGGTGGACCAAGTGCTTGCTGTCAGCGTTGGAACTTGAAACAGGTCCAGAAAAATCAAGATTTTGATTTTCCATCTGTTGCTTCATTTACCCACACCATTCCAAATGTAACTGTGATGCTTTCTCTTCTATGCTTAACCCCTTTAGAAGACATCAGTGAAGAAAAATAGAAGTTTAGTACATAGGATTTTGGCTCTTCATTTCTTTTAGGTTTTTTGTGTGTTCTAAAGCATATTAATAACAGATTTCAAAAGTTTAAAGGAGTAAGTAAAGATTAATTTTATGAGGAGGAACAACAGTATTTATATAATAGAAGGAAAATCTTTTGCTCTTATGCTTTATACAGTAAGTGCATCTTCATTAGAGTTTTTGTTTGGATCAGGCTTAAGCAGGAGAGACTAAAAGATGTACTTTAGAAGTGTAATTGTGCTTTGCTTTGTGTCTTGTAAGAGTCTGGGAACCTGCAAACTGAATTCCTTTGGATGTCACTGAACTGAAGGGTGTGCCTGGGTGCTACACCTATTGCTTTGCCAATAATAACAGCAGCATGTCCGAGCGTCCAGGCAAGACTGACCATGTAGTCCAAAGCAACCTTCATCCAAACACACTTTGGGTGGGTTTTGGGACCTTGCTACCAACTAGATCTCTGTAAAAACACATTCCTGAAGCCCTCCACTACTGTCTGAGGTAGACAGAGCCTTGGGGAGGGTGGGGAATCCATAAATTGAAATTGTTTAAAGCATAGTTTTGGGTTTTTTTTCCCCTCACAGCTTTGCTAATTTGAAAAGAAATTTCCTTTAAATTCCTAATTCAGGAAGGTTTAAGATGGATTGTGTTAGAGGAATGTAAAATTTCAAATACTTCCTACTTCAGTTTGCAAAAAGCTGTCAAGAGGAATGGACAAACTAATAGAAAATAAAAATGGGCTACTTCTTAAAGCTGTGGTGAATTGTGTTTGCACCTTGCTAATCTCATCTTAAAAATTATGTAGTAGAGCTAGAAGAGATAGAGAGAAGAGTAGTGTTAGATGAAACAGGCACGATCTGAAGGCTACTTCTGGTCCTGAAAGGTAGGAAGGTATGTTGAGGGAGTGTCATTCAAATAGTGCCATGATTTCTGTCCTCTGCCTACACAGCCCCAGGTGCTCATTGTTGGACACAAAGTGCAGACAGAGTTAAGTGGAATTCATGTCTAACTAAGGACAGCAACTCTTGTACAGTGCTTTAATTTCTGATGAAATTTCATTTTTGGAGTTCATGCATACGTATCTACTTTGTGATGATGAATGTCTGGGTCCTTGGTGATGCAGCACTGCTATTCAGTAAAGTGAAAGTATAATTACACCAGTTGGGCAAACCAGGCTCTGCTAACAGTGCTGAATTGTGGAAGTGCCCTTGTGCACACCAACCGAGTCTTTGTTGGGGGCTGACTGCAGAATTCAGTCTAGCAGTCATTAGCTGCTAAATAGAGTTGCCTTATTTTAAATGCCTGATTTTGAAAAATATTAGCCTTAAACTTCTGCAGCTGGAAAAAAGATTAAGTTCTCTTTGACAGCCAGAGAGCTAAACAGAACCTGACAGAGCTGCAGCAAGTGTGGGATGGGAAGGGGTCTGGCCTTGGGAACCCCTCTAAGGAGGTCACCAGATGTTGGTAAGAATTCCTAAATCCTGCCAGATGCTGCTACCACCTAGGAAGAGGAGCTGCTGCATGGCTGGCAGGAAGCAGGAGAGGTAAAGCTCTGAAAGATTGAGGGAGAAGGGGCAGTGCTGGAGGGCAGGCTGGGGGATCACAGTGAGTGCCAAAATATCTCACGCTGGTGCTCTGCTCAGGGCTGTGATTCCTGGTGAGGCTGGCAAGGTTCATACAGGTAATTTCAGCAGCAGCAGGTTTAGGCTTTTTAGGGCTCACTAGAAGTTGATTGCCCAAGCATCATTGAGATGAATATAAGGGCAGTTTGACAATTCTGCTGGAGAAAGTGCAAAGGTGTATCATTGGAAGTAATTGCTTTGCAGGTTATGCTCAGTGCACTGGAGGTGTTAGTGGGTGTAGGGTAAATAATAATCAGGTGACATTCATTGTGTGGATGTAGTTGACCCAGAATTGTTTCCTCTGCAAGCTGACATGCAAATTTAGCCTCTGAAATAAGGTAAAATTTTAGTGAAGTGCAGCAAAATGTGCTTTGTGCCAGCACAGTTCTGCCTTGCTCTTGAATGGGAAATTCAGAATACTTTATGAGATTCTACATAGCTGGGGGAAAAATTTCTGAAGACATATCCAATGTTTTAGAGCAAGTAGTTAGTAGGCCAAGATTTTTATGGTGTGTAATATTTCACGGGGCTTTCAAGGTTGGAGGAAATTTGTTTTTGAACACTGAATATTTTAAGGGCACCCTATAGTGTAGATTCCTTTGTTTCCCTCTTTTTTTAAACACGTGTTTTGCAGTCCCATCCGGAGCTAGAGTTTTTTTCCATAACATTTGCTGTCCCAGGGCCACTCATGGTGGAAAATGACTTTTTTCATGGAACATTGAGTATTGTAGAGCTGCTCCAGTGCTAGTGGAAAATAACCTGTGTTTGAGGTCAGAAAAACAGATTAAACTAATTTTAAAGTTTTATAGCCACTTAGGTCTATAGTAGAACTTTTAAAGAGGATTTAGATCCATTGGAAGACTAAGATTTGCATTTTCAAGGTTTTTCTAAGACTAAGAAGGTCTGAGTTCAGGCATGCATCTTTGTTCATGAAGGACAATTACAGCCAGCCTGAATTTTAAATATGTGTTTAATTGCATTCCCTGATAGGGATGGATTTAGCCTCATGCCTAAGTGATTTCCTGACTTGGAAATTGTTTGATTCTGCTACTATCTGGATCCAGTGATAGATCTTCCATTTGAATCCCTGGGATCTTCACTGCACTCAGGAACCTTTGGCAGTTGAGGGAGTTGGGGCTTTTGGGCTCCTCAGCTGTATCTGCATGGAGACAGGGTGGGAAGGAAACAAAGGTGGCTACAGCCAAATCTCTCTTTCTCCTCCCCCTTTTCATACTGCCTGGGGATCAAACCAGGAATTATTCAGCTTGAAAGTCTTCTTGGTACAATTCTGTAATGAAAAAAGGCTCTTGAAGACAGTGTGAAAGTTATTTTTGTTCATTTAAAGTCCCTTTGTAAATCAAGCTTTAAGTAAGCGAGAGTGAAACATTTGCAGTAAAATTCAACCTTGTGCACAGGACAAAATCCTCCATGAAGTCCTACAAATATGTTCTAAAGCTTAAGAGTAATTTCAGCTCCTTTAAGGGAAGGGGGAAAAAAAGTAAGCAACAACTTGGTTTTGGCTTATTTTTGCTTAGTTTCATTTCTACTTGGATAAGAAAACTACTTAAAACTCATCAGGCTTTATTTACATGAGTTCTAAAGGGTAAAAGAGAGATTTTAGGCCTTAACTGCTTGCCCAGGAAAAACAAAGAGCTTTTTTTTTTTTGTTTTGATGGTATGCTGGAACTCTGTCCTGCACTCTCTGTGTAGGAAAATTGGTGCTTTTCACAGTGCAACTTGAAGAGCCTTGTCACAAGAGGAATGTGGGAATTGTGTGCTCTGCCTGCTCTCTCCCAAGAGCTCAGAGATGACACTCAGCTCAGTATGCAGTGCTGCATGCCAGCAGGGAAGGAAAATCTTATCTTGGGAGCAGTAAATATGGAGTCTGATTTCTAAAGGAGAATCACTAAAAATCTGCACAATGGAAGCTTTTTCACCTGAAATGTGCTAATGCCAACTGCATGCTGGAGCTGTGATGGGTTATGAGGTTGAGTTTTATGCAAGGTACTGTTAAGCAAAAAATAGTTTTTCTAAGTGTCCTCTGACAGTAAGGGTTTCTCCTGATAGGAATTCCAGAAATGAAAATATAAACAAGAACTCTGTCTCTCATGAGATGTACAGCAGAAAAGGATTTTTCATTGGCCAAATGAACATACAGATAAAGTGAAGCTGTCCAGAAAAGAGCTTGAGATGCATGTGCTGCTTTGCCCAAGAATGCGAAGGAGCTGGACTGTAAGGATGTCTTTTTCTCCAGATTTATCTCTCCATCTGTTTTTAGGGTGTCTATTAGGAGATGTGATAGCACCATATGATCAGCCTTTTTTCTGAGTGGTTTCTCTACTGTCTCTCTCTGGTTGCACAACTCTGAAAGCTTTATATCACATTTTTGCTCTCCAGTTTTGGTTTTCCCTGAAAGGCAGGGTTAGAGGTCCCTGATTTCTAGCATAGAGCTGTGTCCTGGCTGCAGAGCATGCAGAGTCCTTCTCCTCTCTTCATGCTCTTCAGTCTGTAATAGGTCCCTGAACTCTTCTCTAGAGCAATCTTCCTTTTTCCCTTAGCTCAGGACTCAGTCTGAGGATTTGCCTTAATACTCTTAATGGCAACCTAACCAAAAGCCTGTGAAAAGGTCAGAGAAGAAGCTTGACTGCAAACACCAGTTGCCCTTAAGCAGATAGTCCAATATTTCCCAGTCTCACTCTCAGACAGTAAATTGGTTTCCATGTAATACAAAGGCTGGGGAAAGAAATGGAACTGTGAAATGCAAGATTTTGGAGGGTCCTCAAAGTGGTCATGAAGAGGCCAGCTCAGAGGGGCTCAGCACTCAGTTCACAGAACAATTATTAACTCCTAGATAAAAATCTTACTTCTCAATAGTTTGGGGTAAAACACAGTGCAGGAGTGTTGTGATTATTCCCTGTGCTGTTTTGAGCTCAAACAGCTCACCTTTGTGTGTGCACCCTGAGGGTATCCATGTCACACCAGCTGCTGGAAAGCAGCAGTGTGTCACCTGTGTAAAGCTTCGGTGGTGTTTTTAACGTGATTTGTATAACTAATTGCTTGCCATGGATTCCCCCCCTCATGCTCTCTAAGTGCCACCACCCCAAAGATGGCTTGGGTGGATTCCTGGTGCATGACTGGACTGGCTGCTGGCCTGTCCTGCAGGGCTCTGTCTGCACTTCTCCTCAGACCTACGATTTATGTTTGTGTGCTTGCATTATTCACTTGAGTAATGGCCTGATTTACTTGTGTGTGTGGTATTACTCGCTTGTTTCCCCCGAAGAGAAATGTATACAGCTCTTTGGAGGAAGAAAGAGGAATCACTTGCTATAACTTGAATTTAAGGTGTGTGACAGATACCCAGTTTTGAACTTGAAATGAGTGGCAAAACTATTCTGCAGATGTCTTCTGCAAACTGAACTCCAGCTCACGTTTTAAAGGGCTCTGCATGAGACACACGTAGCAGATTAGACACATGGCAATTTTTATGGGATAGCTTTAGGATATAAACCATTTGGAAGAAAAATATTTGACTTTAGTTAAATCCTGGGAATGAGCTACATCTCTAAATGCTGTCATGAGAGCAGAGGGAGGACTATCATGAGGTGATATTGGGCTGATGTTTGATAGAGGCTCAGGTTAAAAGTTTAAATTTGAACCATTCCAAACGTTTTTGCGTTTTGTGGAATTTGACTTTGAACCTTTTTACCTCAGTCCCATCTCAGCTGTTCTGCTTCTGGCTTGTTTTTGGCTCTGACTGGCCTGCTGTGTTTTGGTGCCAGTGAGGGTAGTCTGGCTGCAAACTTCTAGGTTTTAGAGTAAAACAGCTCAGATGCTCACCACCTCCTCAGTCCATCTGCAGAGTAAGTATATACACCTGAATGGCCGTGGAAAGTACACTGTAAAGGAAAAATATGTCTGAGAATGATACACTTTAGCCAGAAATCTGGGTAGAATGGAAAAAAGACCCTTAAAATAAGACCTCATCCTAATTCCAAAAGGATTTTTCAAACTGGCATAAAGGTTCTTCTAGAAACTTGAAAAAACAGCCTGGTTTTTGGACCCCTGTGCACTCTGCAAATCTTGTTTTATGCAGCTTTATTCAGTAAAACACAATTCTACACGAGTTTAAAAGCACTGAACAGCTGCTAAATTGTCTAGAACAAAATCTGTGTTTGTGCAGAAGAGATTTTCTCTCCGCTGCCTTTCTAGACAAAATGGCGAGGGGAGCTTTTTCCTTCAGTGCAATAGCAGGTTCCAGAAAATGTGTCTGGTTCCTATTACAGCAAAGGAAAAACTTGAGGTGTGCATTGGAAGTGCTAAGCCAGTGATTGAAATGTTAAAGTTGTTCCTGAAGGCCATTCCACATCATGAAGACATCATCTGTAAAGTAATCCTGCACAATGATCTGTGAGGAGAGGAGGCTGAATTAGCATCCCATAGGGCTGGAGCTTCCAAAAGTCCCACATTCAGGGCAGCTTCTGCAGCAGAACCTGCTTGGGTCACTGAGCACTGACCGATTTCTTTAGCGAGAAAAAGAGTTCAGATGAGAGGTTTTTGGTGCTCTGACCTGTCCCATCCCTGCAGCTTTGTGCACATCTGGGGCTGCTCACTGCACCACATGTGCCAACTGACCCAGTGACTTCCCCAGGGTTTTGGTACTTGGAAAGAGCATTGCTGCTGCAGCAGCTCAAGCAGAGCACAGGCAATGAGGTGTCTGATTTGCCAACTTGCAAAATATCTTTTTAAAGGTGAGTGTTTGAGGAAAATAAAACAGTAGAAGTCTTCCCACTGGTAGTGTGCCAGCAGAAAAATAATTTCATTAAAATAAGTGTTCAAAGTAATTTACTGATAAAAATCTAAAAGGACAAGTTATCTGCAAGAGCTGAAGCTCTCGAAGTTCAAGCACTATATCAGGAATGATGGTAGACCTTTGGCTTCTGTACCACAGTGTCTGAGACTGCTAAACAAGAGAGCCCCTCTTTTCATTATTAATAGCTCTTTCTGTTCCCTTCCCTTCACACTGCGTCATTACAACTTGTACAGATCACATTTGCAATTTGGAGAAGTTGTCACAAGTGTTTTGGCATAAATTAGCTGGGTGTATTTTCTAATCTATTTTTTTCTTCAAGCGAAATATTGTTGCCCCAATTTACTTTTTTTCTTTATTTATGATAAAAATTTTAATCTTCCTTCCTCCCTTCTGTCCTTCCTTCCTTCTGTGAGGCAAGTTGAAAGAAAAGGTACTGTGCAGATCTGTACATCAGCTGCTCCTGACTGGGTTTAGTGGTGTCACATCTTCCAGCAGTGAGACATGTGAGCACATTGCTTTTGTAGGACTGGCAGCACTCTGTAAAGCTGTCTTTGAGCTTGGCTTGCAGTACTTAACCTTTAATCTTCATTCTTTGTGGGATGAGGAATTGTTAATAGGTCTCACAACTAAGAGGTTTTCTTTTGAGTGTAAACACTGCTAGTTTTACTGCCATGTTGTTACTTTGGTTTCCCCTCTCTGTGAAATGGCAGAGGAGCTCAGGATTCTTGGATGTGACAGTAGCAGTTAGCAACATAAACCCTATGGCTTACCTCTCTCAATAAATGTTTCAATTATTTTCATTTTAAAGGTGTTCCCAAACCAAATGTAATGTGGTTGAAGAAGAAAGACATTTTACAAATGAATTCTTTCTTGGTTTTGAATGGCTCTTTATTTCTGAGGAACGTTTCCTATGGAGATGCTGGAACTTACACTTGCAGAGCAACCAATGCTCTCGGAAAAGCTGAGGCTGCATCTGTTCTCCACATAACTGGTAAGTGCTAAATGGGAATTCCTTTCTGATAACAGCAGTCAGCCACTTTATAATCAAAGTTTGACAATAAAATAGTTGGGGGGATACTTAACACTTTAGTAGAAATTTGGAATTTTTGATTGCGTCTGACTCCCTGGGATCTGTTCTCTATTTTGTGTTTCCTGTAATGTGGATCTGTGTGGAGATGGTTTGACTTGTGACTTCAGGGTTGTTCCATCTTCTCGCTCCCAGGCAACAAATCAGCCCTAAACCAGCTGACACGTTAGGAGCTAAATCCACTGTCATGCTACGTTGTTCCCAGTGCTTCCAACTAGAGAAACAGGGCAGGCTTGAGTATGCAGAAAATCTGAAGGAGAATGAAAGCAAGGGCTGGTTTTGGGGTTTGGTGTTTGATTTCCTTAATTATAGAGGCCAATAAAATGTAGGGACACGGAGAAGAAAATATTCTGATTATCAACTGCTAATTCTCAGAATAGAAAATGTAAAGACAAAGCTCCATGTAAATGCCCCTGTTGTAAGTGGATTAATAATATACTACTGTATAATACAATCATTCCTTGCAAATCACTGCAGTCCATGGATCATTTGGCTCTGGAGATGAGCTTTACACCACTTTGCTGTGCAAAGTGCAGCACAGCTAACTGTGGCCACTCCTGCTGCAAGATCCCTTTCTTGGGCACACATGTAGGGCAGGTTGTGGATGTTTGGGTCTGTTGGCCGAGGAGGACATTCCAAAAACACAATCTCTGTCTCTTGGAGTCTCTGTGTGAGGATGAGTGCAGACTGAAGCTGTCTTCCTGTTTCAGTTTTCCTGGAGCACATCAAAACCTGGGATGTTCCAGAGAGCAATATTATTATAATGACGTGGCTGGACGATTGCTCACGAGAATCTAAATTTTGTTTCTACTCCTTGTCATGTGACATTAGCTTAAATAAATCTGAAGTGGATAGAAGAGGGCCAAATTCTGCAAGTTTTTGGCTGCTCAAGACTGCAGTGAAATGGGAGGACTTGTGCTGTCAGGACTTGCAGATTGCACTGGCTCAGCTTTGTCTGCAACTTCCCATCAGACTTTGGCCGTGGCTCCAGCACTCACTGCCTGAGCAGGGGCAGCCCAGCAGTAGCACAAAGTCTGTGCAGCCTTTCCAATAAAACTTCCTAAGGGCTGACAGGGCAGCTAGTCCTTTGCCTGTGGAACTGGCCTCACCCTGGTGCCTTTGGAGCCTTTTTTTGTTCTGGTGTTTACAGACAGGCAGGAGGCTTTGTGCAGAAATCACACACTGAGGAGAAATGTTGAGCCAATGGAAAATGACCCAAAGAAGTTAGAGTATGGCAAAAGATTTAAACCCTTCTGGAGGGAGAATCATAGATGTTATGTACATTCATTAAAACAGAAATGTTGACTAAGTGGTAAGAACTGTGTGTTACTGACAGATTGCCCACGGTTTTGGCAGTTATTCTGCTGGCATATGATAAAAAGGAGGAGTTGCTATAGCAATGGGCATTTGATTCTGCATTCATTATGCTATCTCTGTGTATAATGGGATCTGAAAAGATGTTCTTCTTTTTTCTCTTGTAACACTTTGTCATAATTCCATCTAATGGAACAGACAAATTGGCTGGATTCCACTGAGAGAAGTATTTTTTTCTTGCAATTTCTGTATGTAATGAAATAATAAGTAATGTTGTCATAAAAAACAGGAAATATGTCCTGTAAATCTTGTTTTTACACTAAGTGTTACAGGCCTATTTTTCAAATAAATTCAACATATTTGACTAATTCAGAAACTTTTATAAACATAAATAATTTCTGATTCCCTGTACACATACCTGAAGTTCATTTGCTAGACAGATAATTTAACTGCAAAAATGAAGTTGATCCTAAAGAATTCCAAACTGCCACTATGACTGCTTCGTAACTAGCATGCTGGAGATTTTGATATGAAATGGTTTTTGGCATCATGATTTAATTCTTGCTAAGAAGAGATGTTATGCATTGTATTACAGAGCCAAGACTTACAGAGAATAACACTCAATTATTGAAGGGAAGCAGAAGAAAGCGTGTCCTGATGGCATCTGGGATTGGTACAAATGTCAGTGTGGTACCTGGAGATCCACTAAGAATAGGTGTGTTGTCTTTTCTGCTTTTTCATGAATATTATTAATTTATTTTATTTAAATGGAGGGGGCCCCATGGAAAAAGCAAGTGCAATTCCCAAGAGTCCAGGTTTGGTGACCACCTGGATTTCTTAGCTCTCAGTTACCAGGGAGGAGGCCTTTGCTTAAGACACACAATCATTTTTTTATTCAGCTTTTAAAAAAATAGCTTCCCTTAAGACTTTGTTAGGTAACTCACCCTGACACTAAAGCAGTGTAATTACTCTTTGAGCTTTAGTTGAAAAAATTGAAGGGATTCAGCTGGGCTCTAGAATGTTTGTGTTTTTTTCATCTAAATGAATGCCTCTGTTTCCATCCCTGCTTGTGCCGGTGGAGTGAAAATGTAGCAATTTCACACAATGGATTTATGGCTCCTTTCCCAAACAGATAGAAGGTCTTTAATTAGACCTATTTGCATATTGTAGGGTCTGGGATGAAATCTTCATTCCGTTTGAATCATTGTTCCCCCCTTCCACTTTGTTCCTATAGAAGTTAATTTTACAAGAATTTACTGAAAAGGAAATTATATGTGAAGAAGTGTGGTAAATACACATCAGCTTACAGAGCTGATAGCCCTCAAGGGGCAGTCAGGATTTTGGGCCATAGCTTGCACTTCAGTGAATTTATGCATATTCTTGTTTTCATTTACAATGGTAATATCCTTTTATGCAGAATCACACACTCATACATACTTGTTTACAAACACTTCGGTGTGTTCAGACAAACCTGCTAAAATGCTGTTGGTTTTTAGGTTGCCCGGTGCTGCCCAGTTACAGAAATACAATCCACTGGCTCTTTGGAGATAGTCCAATTGAGGAAGTTAAGACCTTGGAATACCGAGCCCTGCTTGGGGGTCGTATCCTAGAGGTGAACACCAACTCTGCTCAATTTGCTGGACAATTCCAATGTCGGACTGCAGCTAGTGCAAAACCAATGTCAGTTTGGGTAAATGTCAAGAAGGAAGGTTTGTTGAAAATTATATGACAAATTCTTGAATTTTAAAATATCTTCTCTCACTCTGTAAAGACTTTCCTGAAAACTAACCTGCTTTTCTGTGTTGGAAGTAATTCAGAAATGTATGTTTAGCTTCACACATGGGAATGGTCTTATTTAAGTCAATAGACAATGTCCATACTCAGAGATGGATATGGGAATTAATATGTATCAAAATATCATATGGGGGTTCTGATTTCTTGTCTGTGTATCTGAGAAGCTGAGAGAATATGTCTTTCTGCTTAAACAGTTTTAAATCAGGTTTTATCAACTCCCCCTCCAACAAACTTCTCCATGATAGCCCACTAAACTGAAATAAAACTGACTATGAGATCATCTTTGGAAATGGGCTCATCTTCATCATAATAGTAATTTTAATATAATTGTCATATTGCAGCATCATTGCAATTAATATGGTAGTGGTCTTACTGCAGACACCCTTTATCACATCAGTGTTCCAGAGCACACTGCACACCCAGAGATTTCCAAGTGCAATTCTGAAGAATGTCTTGTAACATTCCCCAGTGCAATGCACTTGCACAAAACCACATTTCTATTAGTAGGTTTTAAAATGTGCAACTGAGGATCATTGGTGAATTTGAAAAGAACCTTACCTATGTGCCAGCAGGACAATCAACTGTATCTGCAAACATTTTATCAAGTTTTAAGCATTTTAAGTGTTTAGAAATTAATTACATTATCTTTTCAAAAGCCCAAGTATAATTAGGGACTCAGATTTTAAAATAAGCATCTGTTGACCCTGTAAGCTTTTCTGTATATTTTATCTCTTAACTTATCTGTTTGATTTGGCTTATGGCTGATGTGCAGGGGACTCAAGCAAGGATCAGATCCGCTGTGCTGTGTATGAGGGTGGTCTTGGTGACTCTTCATACCTGAGGATGGTCTGGTGTACCTGGGCTTATGGAGGAAGTTACATTTGGAAAGGAATCTTACTGAGACATATCTATATTAAAAACATTTATTTCTAAAATCAAATGTAAATCTGAAAATATCCTAATAGAATTTTTCAAAAACTAGGTCCAGCCCTTGGTCCTGTTCTAGATCTCATTACAGTTAGAATTTCTGGACAGGTCTAGCCAGTTACTGAACTATCCACCTGCAGGCTTCAGCTGGACTGCCTTTTGGTCACCCAATCCCCTCTCCAGTCAGGTTGGGCAGTATTTTGGGGTGATTGCACTTTCTAGTTCTGAGCTGTAACTCTGACTGACACTTATGGAAATGTTTCATCACTGCCATACCCATGCATTTGTGAGGCTGTAAAACCTCCCTTGGTGGTTTTTGCACAGTAGGCATTTTGAGGGCACTTCTGAGCAGTGTCATCCTACTTAAACAAACAATACAGTCTCTCCATCATAGCTGCAGTCAGTAAATTTAACTATTTCTACTTTGAAAAAGGCCCTCTTGTATTATTTTAAGAGATCCAGAAGTAATAAGGAAACATTGAAAAACAATAAGTTAAAGAATTCATTATGTGCTGCAAGAGTGAGCCTGTGGACACAGCTGGTAGCTATCAATTATTCTTGGTTATTATAGAAAAACCTGACTCCTTCTGTGATCACATAAAAATCTGTCAACATTGCATAGTACTTCATCTTTTACCAAGTGTCAAAAAAAAATTGTGGAGGAAGGGGTAAGTGTGGAATTTTGACTAAACATAAAGGTAGTAATTGTTAGAAGTGATCGGTTTTTAATATAAAACGCTCTTTAAAACAAATTCCTTTTTCATCTCGCCAGATGCCTCAGTGGCAAATTATTTTTACATTAAGTACTTCCCCATAGTTTAGAACAGGGTTTTCTTAAATCCTGAAATTATGAGAGATGTCTGGAGTAAGATGAGTTTGCTTCAGAATAGCCTTAGTGTAGAACAGCAGGAAACCTAGAGAGCCTGATTTACAGTTTCCTCTTTTTAATGCTCATTGTATAAAAATGTTATGAAAGTTTTAAAAGAAGCTCATCAGTTCCCACTGTGAGCCAGGTTCTGCTCTTCATGTGCTGATCTCATTTGCCTTCTAGAGAGCTTCATGCTCATAGGTAATGGCTGAACTTGAGGGGAAGCTGAGTAGGACTAGATTCTACTTTGGCTCGTGGTCCTTTTTCACAGTGCTGAAATATTTGCTTTTCTACAGAGGATGTGGTATCTCTCCAGCCTACAGAGTGTGCTGCCAAATCAATCAAAATGTGACACAGTTCCAGCATGCAGTGCCTCTCTCACACTGCTTCCAATTGTATTCCTTAGATTATACCTGGGAATATGCTGAGTGGAGTCCGTGCTCTGCTACCTGTGGGCATTTGGGAACTCGCTCCAGGAGCCTGCAGTGCATGAATGCAGAGAAACAGAAAGTGAATGAGTCACAGTGCAGAGAGCTGCAAAAGCCAGCGATTATTTACCAGCCATGCAACACAGAGGACTGTCCTGCCAGGTAAACGCCCTTCTACTCTGTTTTCATGAGGTCTTTGTGTATTAAAATGCACTCACCACCTCATGAAGCTGTTTCTGTGTATGCTCTGAGTGTGAAATGTGGGGGTTATTTCATCATGAGCCCTAAAGCAGGAGAGATGTGGAAATGGATCACAAGGAAGTAGGGAAATGCTTGATTCAGCTGAATAAATAAGAACTCAGTGTGTCTCCATGCTGCTGCAGCAAGTGTTGCTGCTACCACACCACACCTCAAAAGCTAAGCTGGAAGTCCGTCTGAGACACTGGGATGTGCATTTTTGTGGAATCTGTGCCACTCCAGAGGGAAAACTTGTTGTGTTTAGAGTGGTCAGGATTCTCAGTGTTCACCTGCTCTCCTTTGTGCCAGCAGAACACTAAGATATTTTCTGTGGAATGCCTCATTTATCTCTAATGCCCCTCATTGCAGTGCTCCTTGCTTGTCCTTCCCTGCCAGCCAGTTTTCTCACTGGTTCAATGGGATCATGGGATTGAAAATATTTATATCACAGACAAGTGTATCACAGCATCTGATTCCAAAGGCCAAACCCGTACCTCTAAATTATTTGAGTTGCACTGAGCATTCCAACTCAACAGGGTGTTTCTCCAGGTTTTCAGCAGGAAGCCCCACAGGAGTCCTCAAAACAAGTTCTTTTTGTTGCTTTAAAGAATTGGCCATTACTATCAATAAACATCTGTGAGGGATAAACACACTTTGGAGTTGTCCCTCACTGGAAAATGTTGGGAGGGAAGTGTTAAGACCTTAGCTGACATTGTGGGAGTTCATCTTGCCAGTATGTTCTAAATTCTGTTCTAAATGCAGAAACCATAACATCAGATATGTATCAGGAAAAGTTGTTTATATTTCATTATTAGCAGCCAAAAACCAGATCATCTTAAACTGAGAGACTGAACTCCAGCCAGCCGAGAGAAAGCAAACATTATGCCAGTAGAAAAATACTGAAATCAAACTAATAGTTTGAAACACAGCTTCAGTTGCAGGTTTCCCTCTTAAGCTCCAGCCGTTCAGAGCAGATGACAGGAGGGTGCAAGAGGTCCTGAGGCTCCTCTGAGCAAGGTCATGCCTTTCAGTGGATTGCAGGGCATGACTGAATAATCTGATTATCACTGGCCCTGGAGTATTCACAAGATAAACAAACTGGTTATTTTGTATGGCTAAAGAGAATGGGAACTGAACTGTCTTTTTAAATGCTTAGATTACTTCTGCTTTTAATTTGGCTTTATGTAATCACCAGTGGAAGGCAATTGTGTGTATACTAACGTAATTAACTCTGCCTTGAGCTATATGTGTATGCTAACAAAGAAATTGTTTTTCTTTTATGAAATATTCCACACTTTCTATGCAGGGAGATCATCCCAGATGCCTGGAAAATAGCCCTGTGTCTAGTTCTTGGTGCCTCCAACCTCACTCCTTCCTAGTCATTACTGACCTGGGAGGAAAGTGCAAAATGTCCAGACTTCCCTTCCTATTTTCCCCCTTACTGATTTCTGCACAACCTTGTCATCTCAAGGCAGCTCTTTAGAAAGTATCCACAGAATTATAAAGGCTTTAGATGTACAGTCAGTGCCATGGGCCCTTAATTATTCAAAGTGTTTTGCATGTGTTTAATCACTTCTCTCCATCACAGTGGCAAGGTACAGTTAAGCAAATATAAGGGTTTGAGTATGTACTTAACTTGGGCTTTGCTGTGCATGCACTGCATCAAATGTTTGCAAAAGTACTTGAGCTTTAAAAGGGAGAAAAAGACCAGGGTACAGACTGTAAAAGATTAATCTTCCTTGAATGGATATAAGCTGTTTGACTGTAAGAAAATGAAATAGAATTTTTTTCCTGTTATCACTGTTATGGTACACATAAAGTCTGTTCCATATTTTTAGCCTAGATTTATGCAAAGAGCAAGTCGATTGTATTACCACCTGCTGTTTCCTCAGTACTGTTCCTAGCTGCCAAGACAGACTAAATATTTGCAACTTCTAATCAATAAATAACATATTCTGCTTGAGCTGTTGTTTAGTGAGATCTCAATGCAATAAATTTGGATGAATTATGGCAGCTGTCACTTTAGTGGTAACTAAATTGGTACCATCCATTTTATAAGTAAAGAAAAAGTACACTGTCCTTCCTCCTGGAATGTCACATTCAGCAGGGTCTGTGGGGCTCACCTAGTAATAGCTTCTGGTAAAAAGCACTGCAACCTCAGCTAGCAAATATGCTGTCATCAGTTAACCACCTTCAGAAGATCTTGCTTCAGTGAAATAGCTGATTCTAACTGTTCTCACATCTAAAACCTGCAAGGATGGGTTCTTTTGGTTCTTCTTTGCAACCAATTGCTGCCAGCTACCAGCAGGACTGCCATAATTGCTGTATATTTGTCTGTGCATGCTGTAGGTGGGTAGCTGGCCCCTGGTCCGAGTGCTCTGCCTCTTGTGGCAGTGGATTTCGCCATCGACAGCTGTGGTGTCACCAAGCCAAAGCCAACGGCAGCGTGCTGGCCCTGCTGCCAGGGGCTTGCACACACAGGGAGCGACCTGTGGGGAGGAAACCCTGCATGGGACACTCCTGTCCAGTGGGGACAACACACACAAAACCACAGGTCAGTTTTGTCATTTGTCTGCCATCTCCTTCTATAATAAAAGTGGGACAGTGTCATCGTGCCACTGGCTGAACACCTGTCCTTTTGCACAAGGGAGGAGCTCTGTGGCTGTAATTACCTTTCAGACCTGTCAATTAGAAATCCTGTTTTATAGGTTTTTTTTTCATTTTATGACATCTGAACAACTTTTGTTTGTTGAAGTCATGATCTGAAACCAGAGTATTAGCTTCAGTATATTTTCTAAGCTAAGCCATTACTATGTATTCTGTTTTCCAAGCTAGTTTATTGCTTTTACTGCAGTCATATTAGAACACAGTTTGCATAGCTGTACTTGTGATGTCCTCCAAAAAGATATATGAATATGCTTCAACAGCAGTTGCCAGTATTTAATGCACAGAACTCTATTTTTCTGTATTTTCTGTTTTTCTCCTTCATACAGTAAACTTGTGTTCATATTGATATGACTTTTATAATTACTAACACATCATTTACCATTCAATGTGCAAAGTTATTAATTAGAATTGCTATTGCTGCATTCCCAATACAGGTTTTAGCAAGGCAAGGTTGTAATGGTCAGAGCTACAGAAAGAATGTTGTAGCAGTAGGGATGTGGCATGATGAGAGCAGACAGTGGATTAGGTTTAGGAACAGGCAGTGTCTTGGCAAAAGTGCACACAGAGAACCAAAAATATCTAAACCAAGGTGCGATAGGGCTGAAGTAGGCAAGATGCAAAAATTCTGGCTGAGCTGTGTGGCTGGGTAGCTCCCTAGGAGGGTAATTCTGTTGTTACTAATTTGGCAGTTTCTTTTTCTCTCCCCTCACCCTTTTTTCTCTCAATTTCCAGTGCTCTGGTCACTGTGCAGGCCATCCTGCAGGTTCACAGCACCGTCAGTTTATATGTCAGCTTCGGAATGGGACTGTGGTGCCAAACTCCTCTTGTGATGAAAGGAAGAGGTAAACAGTTTGAAGAAGTTACAAGTTAGATTCTTTACGTGATCAGATTAAAGGTACAGGATTGTCATTGCAGCACAAGTAGGCAAATTATTTTGTGTCAACAAAGGAAAGGAGGTAGAGACAGTCATCCCTTTGTGGACACTGGATGAATTCAGGAACCCAGGAGAGGTTATTCCTGAAGAACTCAGAGCATCCTGTATGCAGTGTTTCCCGGTCAGCTAAGTTTTCCTAAAGACAAAATACTTTTTCTATTCCAAGGTTAAGAAACTGGTTTAAAGAAACTCACATTTTTTCGTGAGTGAGAAGGCACGATGAGTGGGCACAAAATGAAAAACCAAATACAACTTAAATATAAGAAAAAAATGGAGCAGGTTACCCAGAAAGTTGTGGGGTCTCAGTCTTTGGAGATATTCAAAACACAAACAGAGGCAATCCTGAGCAACCTGGCCTCATTGGCTGTGCTATGAGCTGGGGTGTGGGGGCTGATGGGTTCAAATGCACTTCCAACATTGGTCCTGTTGTTCTGTGCATAAGAGTTCAGCACAAAAGCAAACATTTAACTGCCATTATTTGCCCCCACAGCCCTCCTGTCAGAAGGAACTGTTCCTCAGAGGTGTGTGATGTGTACTGGCGGACAGGTCCCTGGAGGCCCTGCAGTGTGGGCTGTGGCAGTGGCTTCCAGTCCAGACGAGTGTCCTGCGTGCTCAGACGGAGCAACAAACCCGTGGCTGAGCAGTTCTGCGGAGGGAGGAAGAGACCAGTGACCTGGCAACACTGCAATGTCACGTCCTGTGGCAGTATGTAAATGTTTATTTAAATATGAGCATAGCAATAGTTTGTAGCAGTTATATTAGAAAGTGACTCACAGTTGTACACTATTGATTCTACAAGCATTTGATTGTACATCAAAGGTAAAACTATCCTCTCCAAGGAGCACTTCGTAATCCTGGGTTTTCTTTTCCCTAAGTAGGCCAGTTTGATATTAAAGCCTCAAAAGCACTTTTAGAAACAGGATATTTAGGAAGTTTTCTGCAGACTTCCCTACATGACTGTGCCAGTTGACTCAAAAGTCTCTGAGTGAGCTATTAATGCCTCCAAGATGGGGTAGTGTTCTGAAACAGACAATGAGTAAATGAGTGCAGTGAGATCACACCTCTTACTTGTGACCTTGTTTAGCTTTGAATCCACTGCTGCCAGAAATGCACAGTAAAATAATCAGAAAGCCAGCGGGAGTCCATCAGTTGTTTACAATTACTGTGGCAAGTTCTGCTATTTCTCTTTTGCTCATTATAAAGCCTTGTAATATTTAAATATATTTTTCAGAAGGCGAATGCAAGGATACAACTCACTACTGTACATTTGTAAAGCAACTAAAGTTATGCTTGATAGACACCTACAAACAAAGATGTTGTCAATCATGCCAAGAAAATGTAAGTCCTCTATGGCAAGTTCATGATGCTGCAGTGAAGAGATGAGAAGAGAGGTTCATTAAACTAACCTGCTCGAAGTACATCTTTGTAAATGAGATATTAGTTGTAACAGTTAAAGGGCAACGTGGGGTTAAAGCAAACACAGTATTGTGGATTGATGTGCTGGATAAGGTATTGTTTCTGGGAGCTTATATTGTTCATTATTCGCAATGGAAATTCTAATGTTTTAAACATGTCTGGATTAACAAGACAATATCATGGCATATCATCTGTAAAATTGTTCAGGCCACCATTTTATAATTTTATCCGGGGCAAAAACATTACCTAAAAGCAGAAAATAGTGGTTGCTGTCCTTAAGTTATGAAGAAGAGTCACAAAAAACACTTCAAAATTTTTTTAAATGCAGCAACTATTGACTCCCAGGTTTTGGTTTGGTGTTTTTTCATGATATTTAACACAATTTTTAAATTTATAGAAGCTGTGGCTTGTAGCTGTAAAATTTTGGCAGCAGCTTCATTTTCATAAACAGCTTGAGCTTAAGGGTTGATCTCACAGGATGTGCTTTACAGATATCAGCTCTCAGATGGATACATGGAAGTAAATTGAATTTTTCTTCCTTGTATTTATGTGTATGCAGTAAGGCACAATAGATCCTTGTACAATTTTCAAAGCAGCAGTAGATCTCTCTTGAATAAATGAGGTGTCATTTTTCATTGTTTCTATTCTAATTCCATTCCCTGAAGTACAATTGAAGTTCTGGCATGATTATACTTTTTACTGATATTAAATTAGAAGCTTCCTTGTCAGAGCTGTGAACAAACATTTGTGAGCACTTTTCTCTTGCACATCAAGTCAAATGAGGAGCCAGTAACTGGCCAAAATGGCTGTCAGATTTCTTGTCTTGAATAATCATTTTATTTTTCTCCATTAATGGGGACAAATTATTTGGAAGGAAGGATTAAAGAAAGAATTATTAATTGTGAAGATAGACAAGTGCAAGAAATCTGTTTTGAGCATTTTTCCATCAATATGATTTTTTATCATGACCATTAACCATCTGAGTCATTTGCAAGTTAAGAAATTCTTATAATTATATCCCTGAGTAAATTATATTCCGCATTGCAAATTGTCTGATTAGGGCTTTAAGCAGAAAATAGATGTTTTTTCTTTTGTAGTTTCCAAACTGCTGCCCATATTGGAGGCCTGAATGCTCACTTTGACTTGGCTCCTGTGTTCCATGTCTGAGCTGCGGGACAGGCAGAGGGCTGGGAGTGCTGTGGGGGCAGCTCAGACTCAGCACTCCTGCACAGAGGGGTTGCATCACTGAGAATTAGGGTAGCACTACTGTATAGAAAATGTTTAGGGTGGACTATTGTGTCCAAGGCTGACTGCAAGGAGAGGATATTCCTGATCATTACCTTTTTAATCAGCAATGGGTCTTGATTGTTTAAGCAGTTTTTTAAATTAAACATTTGTAAGATACTTTTGTAGATATTTATTGTCTGATTTAAAAGTGCAATATTTTCTTTTTGTACAGTGTTTAATAAAGATTTTTGGACATATATTTTTTCTTATTACCAAAATTTCTTATTCATGTTTTCCCTTTATATTTAAAGTTTTCAGATGTTAACACATAGCATTTTTTGTTGCGTTAACTTTGTCTTTGGTTAAGTATGCATGCTATACAGGAGCAGTGCTGTAAATGTTTGTGATTTCAATTGGCATGACATTCCTCTGTAGATTATTTTATTGCTTCTCCAGTAACTGAAGATTTTAGCTTTCTTGAACGTAGTTTTGATATTTCTGAAATAAAGTATAGTTTGATTATTCAACACTTTGATTACCCAGAGATT
This sequence comes from Entomyzon cyanotis, assembly GCA_024500445.1. Lineage (NCBI taxonomy): Eukaryota > Metazoa > Chordata > Aves > Passeriformes > Meliphagidae > Entomyzon > Entomyzon cyanotis. The sequence goes on from JAKEPQ010001010.1 coordinate 11,399,020, forward strand.
GTTTATTACCATGATTTTCATGCTTTATTTTTTTCAACCTACTTTGTCCATAATTCTGGGACTTTTTTAAAAGCCTCAGATTAGTTCTCATTTTTAACAGTGTATCGGACATATTGTCAGCTTCACTGCAGTCTGCTTTGCACTTCTATTAAGAGACAACACAGATGTAACCTGACTGAAAAAGTGGGAAGGTAGTTTGCCAAAATCCAAATAAGTCAGTTCTGAGTCACTGAAATCTAGAATCAGGATTCTGTAAAAGGTAGAATAAAATTGCATTTCTTTGCTGGGCCTTCACCAAGCAGAGTTCATTTAGATCAGACAGAACAGCTCTATGTTTTATATTTCGTGAATGATGGGAATAGCTCCATGAAAAAGAAGTTGTTTCAGAATATCCAAAATACGTAAATAGTCTCTGGAAAGAAGAGTCTAAGAACTAGTATGAACAATAAAAGCTGTAAAAAAATTTTATTAAATAGAAAAGAAATGTCTAGCAATGGAATGGTGGTGTTTCAGAGTTATCCTAGATGGCAATATTGGCAAAGGTTTAATTTTCCATTTGCATTCCTTTTGTGGAGTCTAAAAAAAGCAAAGGCTCTGTACAGCAGTGCTGTGGAGCCTGCTGCTGGATGGCAGAGTGCATGGAAAGCACTCTCAGAATAGCAACTGAATCCATGAATAACCTTTCTGCTTTTACATCCTGGTTTAGCATGACATCATAAAATGCTTTTTTAACAGCTGTTATTTTGGAAAAATATTAGTTTTCCAGCTGTCTCTTCATTTGGTCTGCATTTCAGTGATTTGTTGCTTATGAAAAAGTTGACGTCAAGTATTGAATAGTGTCTGAAGGTTTATAACATCATTTGATGCTTTTCCTGGAAGCACAATCAGTGTGTTGAGGCTTTTTCAATTGTGAAGTAATAAAGGCTTCTCTCTTTCCCTATTAAACTTAGGGGAAAACATTAAGGACAAAATGAAAGGGAATATGCCCCTCCACCCTAAAAAAGTCTTCAAACACATCTGCAGAGGAACTGTTAAATGTATCTGAATATGCCCTCCACTTCCCTTCCTCTCAAAATGTTTGTACTGTGCTGGTAGGTGGCAGCAAATGACTTTCCATAACTTAAGGGAGGGAAGTGACTTCAGAACTGAAAAAACAGCTGTGAAAATTAAAAAAAGGCATCTGGGCTCACTCACAGAGCCAGCAGAAGAGCCATTTGGAGCAGAACATGCAGGCACACATAACTTCATGGATTCAGATTGCGTTTCTCCCTCCCTAGAAAGGGGAGCTGGAGGACAGTGGGAGCTTCTGTAAAACTGCTCAAGAGGTACCAGGACTGTGTACAGGATATGGACCTGGGCAGGTGTGACTGTACAAAGTTTTGACTTAGTTTCCCCAGTTGTGGCATGGCAGAGAATGATTCAAAAGGATGTTTGTATTTTTTCTTCTGTGGTACAAAAACATGATGATCATTTGGACTTTTTCCTGCCCTGCTTTTAGAACTCACAGATTTACACTGTCCTTGTTCATTCACAATCTGAGGAAGGTGAATAATTTTCAAACAGAAAAGTAAAACTGATTGCCATGCCATTACCAGAGTAAGTGATAATACAAAAACACATTACAAAGACAAAAGTTGTCTAAAGTGACTGATGCTCTAATAATGTCTGGCTGTCTCTCATGCAATGCTTGTGTGCACAGCTGATGTGCTCAGTTCAGCTTTCTTGCTTTCATATGACCGAATTCCTGCTTTAAAAATGTTCCCATCATTGATCTTAGCCCTATTTTTTTAAGTGACTCAGTTTATGAAGTACAGCCACATGATTTTTCAGAACCCAAATACCGTTCTACACCAATGGGTACAAGATATGCAATACTGAGAAAAACATCATACTGGAGTAGTGTGATAGAACATTACAATACAGTTAATCATGGAACTATTAATTGGCACTTGCTTAAATCATGAATGTAACAAAACTGAAATTGGTTCATCTAGATTTCTCCGAATCAGCTAAAGATACATAGAGATAGTACTCAATATTTCATACAGAAGCATAACATCTTCATATAAAATTTCTCTAAAAGCTTTGGTTTCTCTTTATTTGGAACAAGCAATTCTTTGGAGAGCAGACAGACTTCAGTAGCCAGGCTGTCTACAGACTTCTGCATCTCAGCTGATATTTCTTTTCTTACCTGAGTTTATTTTCTGTTATCTCTACTTACACCTGTATAGTTTTCTGCCCTTTTTCCCTTCAGACTGCCTCAGCAGTGAACTCTGGCAGTGATAACCAGCTGTTTAGCTTTAAAAATCAGTTAGCAGGTTCAAATTACAGCGGATATTAACTTTTTGAGCCTGATTCTCTCTGCTTCAAAGTGCATTGGTTTTGTTTCCTTTGGAAGTAAGTCTGAAAAAACACAATCAGGGAAATTAGGAAATAGAATCTAATGACCTGCTTTTGGTGGCTGAATGGTTTCAGCTAGGTGTGCAGAAAAAAAGAGAGGTCATCACTTATTAGTTATCACCAGAAATTATAGTGGGACCCTTATACTCATGTCAGAACTGAATGAAGTTGAAGTAGTGATGACTAAAGCTAAAACCAGGTTTTTTAAAAATTTCTAGGTGTCATGGCATGCTATCTTGTGATTTGGGCAGTAAAATGTAAAGAAAAACATTTTACCAGATTACTGAGCTTATTACTGATTTCTTAGATTATTACAGATTGCATTATTTGCTTACTGTGTGAAATACGTTATCATCAAAAGGCACTTGCTATTTCACAAATACAATCAAATGATTACAGAAAATCTCAAAGAATTGAGAGTGCTAAAAAATCTCAAATATGTGATAAATAGGCTTGAGATGGAGCATAATGAAATCTGAGGAGTCAAGGAATCTAGAATACACAATTAGAGAAAGGACAGATGCCATGTAGGGAGTAGTGTTCCTTCAGCGTTTGGCAAATCTTTATTAGTCTAGTAATAAACTTTGGTTTGGCTTTGGTTTTCTTCAAACTTCTAAAAGCAAAATTTGCATTATTCATTTTGCTTTCAGTGTTATTTAAAGAAAAAATGAATGAACAAGTTGGTTTCCAATTATCTTACCAAGGTGCTTGAAATAGTGCATGTAAGTGTTATGACACACCAGCTACTTCATTTGGAGTAGGATTACAATTTGAACCGCAGCATCCCGGAGTTGCCTCGCGGTAGAACTTGTGACCCTGAGGATCTGTGTTTACATAGACATAACCCAGAGCATCTGGCTGCTGTCCTGGGCAGATGTCTGCCTTCTTTGGAGTATATTCAGTGCGATACAAAGTTTCATCTTTAAAAGGAGCTGCAGTAGGTACAGCAGGTAGAGGTTTGAAACTTTGAGGTGGATTGATTTTATGCGGTATGTAATGAGATCTGAATGTAGTTAAACCAGAAACTTTTCCTGTGGGTTTTGGAATTTGCTCTTCTATCTTAAGATTCCCTTGCCGACAGACATTCCAGGGTTGAAAGTCTTCTCGGGTAGTTGTCTTCCCATGAAAAGGACCAAGGATTCTTTGTTCAGGAGGTGGTCTTATGGGGCCTACGGGAGGAACCTTGTGTGAAATGTAATCAAGGCGGTTTGAGGAGTTAAGATCCATCTTATCTGTGGGTGGAACATACTCTCTTGGCTTGCGGAACTCAGGTGGGGTGACCAGCCACGGCTGATAACGGTCCTGGAATTCTGTGGTTCCTTTAAAAGGATCAGTACAAAGGTTTCTACTTTCAGGCTTGCAGCTTTTTGCTTGTTCCCCGGGTGTCCCTTTAAAATCTGTCCTGTTAGTTGTGAGGTTTTGAAAGGGTTGATCGCTTGGCTTGTACTCTGCTCTTGGCCTTATGAACAAGGGCCCCAAGTCATGAACAACGTAGGCAGTGCGCTGTGTGGTGTTACTGTCGAAAGCCCCCTCTGGCAGCTTGGTTTCACAAGGTTTAAAGCTTTTGGGGGGGTTGGGTTGCCTAGGAATGTAGTCATCTTGAAATGTAGAAGGATTTCCAAACCTCTCTGAAGGTGGCTTGTATGGATGCTCCACCTTAAAGGATTCTGTTCTTTCACCTTTCAATACCCTATAGTCATCTGTAAGGCAAAACGGAAATTCCACGATACAGTTGATATTACTTAAGAGTACTCCTTTAAAATGAAGACAAATTCTTCTGGTACTAAAACTTGTAAAACAGAGAAAATGTATGTAAGTGAAAATGATAATTTTATCTGTATGTTTGTCATGTTTGTCATCTGACAAAACTGTCTTCTACTATAGTGTGTGATAAAAAAGACCCCAAATATTGTACCTGATGCCCTATTTTGACTATTTTCTCAACAGAAACTATCCAGAAAATAGCCCTATACAAGTTTTACATAGAAAATCTTCCATATTACTTAAAATATTCAGCCTTTGTGCTGACCATTGTAGTAGAATAATTTGTATCAAGACAGATCATTACTACAGTGATGTTTATGTAAGCTGTACCATACACAAGCAGAAGCCTAAGCTACACTTTTGACCTACTCAGTGCAAAAATAAGTTGTGAACTAAAACTGCCTGAAAGATACATTGCACCTTAATTTCCATCCACTTTTGCCTGAGATAGCCTGACCAAGTGTATGTTAGAATTTCCTTCTAGCCAAGAAAATCTCAGAGAAGGCTTTTTGTTTAGAACCAATAAATGTCACCTCTGAACAACTGGAGTGATGAATGTTTTAAAGCATCATCACTTGGTTTCTAGTATGTTTTACTCTGTCTCAAGCCATTAAATCCAGTTTCTAATATAGGTAATTCAGAATGCTACCTTCATCTTGGTTAGTTCTCTTTCTGTAGGTGGCATATATTATTACCTCGATAGGTCGGTATGGTATCCAATTTTGCTCCTGAAGTGTGTAGCTTCTGTATAGGCCTTACTAACGTCACTGGTCCTATTTTATGAGGACTGTAATCTCTCTGGTATATGGTTCCCAGGTCAATCTGCCCTGACTTTGGTCTATATTCTACTTGTGGCTGAGACCGTGTCTTCACTTCATGTGGTAAATAATCAGATCTGGATTGGGGAAAAGAAAACACTGGTTAAAAAAATCCTTTCTTTCCTTATGAAGTACCTTTTGTAATTTGTCCACTACATGGAAAAATAATAAAATGTTTACTCTGAGAAAGCAATCAGACACCCTATGTTGGAGGGATAGCAGAGGAGGGAAAACCACAGTACATAAATCCAGGGTCTCTGATGCGTGATAGAGCCTTTGCTCAAAGGTAGATGGTGAAGTAAGTTTTTCAACACTGAGTCTCTCATTCACAGTTTAACAATATTATTGAAAGTATCTGAAAGGAGACTTGCAAGGTTGCTAAAATTTTGCAAAGAAATGATCAAAAAGCAGAAGAAGAGCAAAGCTCAAATTACTACAAGTGGTAGCATTTACTAATTGCATGAGATGAATGAACTTTAATCAGAATCAGCATTTCACTGGTTTTGTATGGGCAAATTACATTAAAAGGGTGTATATTACATATGTGGCTGTTTAAATGGTCCATACAAGTACATGACCAATCAGGCAGAATAGCATTTGCCCTTTCCATTTATGTCTCCTTTTTTTTTTTTTTTAAAATTAAATAAAGAAGTTCCACCTGATGCCCTCATAGCTTAAAAGAAAAACAACAATAATGGAAAAAGTAAACATTGATGCCCCTATCACATCATTACATCATTAACAATGAATGGGTAATATCTTTTTCTAATTCTTTGAAGGATGCTCTTTAATTTTGTAAGCTTAACGTCAGAGTCTGTGCACAGACAGGACAAATGCACTGAACCCCTTTACAGTTTGCTTTCTTGAAACAAACAATTTACAACTCTCTGAATTAAAAAAAAAATCCAAAAAAATCCCTGTTCCTTTTTCTTAAGATTTCATTTTTCCTCTATCTTAGATGCTACATATGTATAACAGAAAGTTCCCCAGCTTTCCAGCTTTTCCATAAGACCTAAATTTCCTAACAGGTTTAAACAAATACAAATATTTTAGATTATCTTTACAGGTTAAAGGCTGCTGTAAAGAATGCTAATCATCTTGTATGCATGCTTTGCTATTTTTTATGACTTTTTCGTGATAACTGTATTTCTATACTCAACATTTATACTTTAAATATGCAAAAAGTGCTAAGGATGCAATGACTACATTTTGAGAAGATTGCAATACAATGTTCAGCCCCCCTTAAACAAGAAAGAATGAAAAGCTTTACAGAGTTAATTATAAAATACATTGTTTCAAAATATTTACTTGAATGTTGAGATCCCCTCCATTCTGGCCCGGTTGTCTTGGATCCCTGGTTTTGGCTTGAAGCTCTCGGGAGGGCAGATGTTGCCATAGCCAGCATAGTTCTCCAGATACTCAGTTTTCTTGCACGGCTGCACTCCATCGTAATAAATCTTCGTGGGCTCGTGGTAGCAGCGATGGCGTCTGGGTCAAACACAGCAGAGCAGAGAATTTGGAGGAGTTTCATTAAAGAGGAAAACCCACACTCTGTCTACTGGGAGTGAATAACAAATGGGGAAGATTGAACAATGTCAGTAGTTTTTGTTTAAAATCTTTTCTGAGTGATAAAACCACAAAATATTGTGCTGATGGCACAGGTCCCAGAGCACATTATACTAATACAGTAATAAAAGCAGAATCAGCTGGGAGTTAGTCCTTGGTACAGAATACAAAGGATGGATAGAATTGATCTCAGTCCTCTAATTGATGCTACCACCAAGATGCACTTTCTTCTTTTCTATAATCTTTATTGATATTACTAGTTTTATTTGTAAAAGTAACTAATTATGCTTCATTTCTGGTCTCGATATTGTCTCTTTTTACTGTATTACCTTCTCACTTGTCTTTTTATTTCTCTACATCTCACCTGTTTTCACCACCATTGATTAACACTCTTTGATGAAAATTTTAGTGGTGTGAAATCTCATCTGCACTTCTAGTGCTCTGCAGGCCATTTATGACTTTTCAACCTTTTTTTCTCCAAGGACTGACTAAATTCTCTATCCAAAACCCATGTTTAGTTAGAAGTAATGACATCTCTTTTTCTTGATAGGTTTTATTTCAATTACACCTGTTTCTCGTTGATGCATCTATCAATGACACCATTGTGCAAAAAGGTGTTGGGAGGTATATAATGACAATTTATTACTTATACCTGGTTGTTTAGTGTAAATGATCCATGAAATTAAAATTTACATGTTGTTATTGTTTTGAAAATCTTTTTATATTCATTTAATTTGCATAATGCACATCTCTGGCTGACCTCAAGGAAATATTTAATGACAGATCCTCCTTCTACTTATGTCTTACAACTTGTAATGCAAATGAAAAAAACAATAAATAATTTTTCAAATAAAATTTACTGTTAAATTCTCTACATGAAAAGCAAAAATATCTAAAACCCAAGAAGGGTAAAAGTGTACAGCTCTTAGTACATACAAATAATTTCACGTTTCAGGAAGCTAGATACAGAAGGAATATTTCAAAGGTCTGCAGAGAATTTTAGCTAGCACTGAACACCAAAAAGGAAAACAATAAATTAAAGCAAGGTAAAACAGAATACAGAAACAGACATGAAGGATTACTGCTGGGAAAATGAAAAAATCAAAATGAAAAAAAAACACTGAAAGAAGTTCTTGGAGACTGGAGGTCCTAAAGCTGGTATTAGTTTGTGCTGCCTGAGTTTGCCAGCTCAGTAGTTCAAAAAATGAGAAATGAAGTAGGCCTGTCTAAGCATCCAGATCCTTTAAAAGCCTCAGGTGTTTACTCCTTTTCAATCACATCAAGTAAGAATTGAGAGGCCTTTCAAAACATAGCAGGAAAAGGAAAAAGGAAGAAGAGGGAAAGGACAGGAAAGGTAGGAAAACAAGGAGGTAAGTGTGTGCTATTTCTCACTACACTATTTGCCTGTCATTACATTTGTCATGAAATTCAGTTTCCACCTTAGTAATGCTCTTTTTCAGAAAGTACAAACAGCATATGCTGTGTCTCCTAGCATCTACAAGTAACAGCTAAGCAGAAACAAAAGATATTGAATGGATGGTTTGAAAGCTGGTTGAAATATAGATTACCAAATTATAATGTTCTTCACATATTTTTTGGCATACAGTTCAAAGGAGTTGGAAACAAACACTATTCATCTGCAAAAGCTTCACTTTGACAACCTTCAGTTTGCCATAAGCTGGTCCAGAAGACCAACCACCAAACAAAATACCTCCTGTGTTCTGGTGTCACCATTCTCTAAGGACTTTATTCTGAATATTTTGTAAGCAATGTTGTGAGTATATCCCATGAATGGCTGAATGGGTATGCTACAAACTGAAATAGATACTGGAAAAATAATTACTGCAGAGTGAGCCTGTATTTCTTGGTAGATTCAACATAGAGGTGAAAGCAATCTAGTCTTAACTCTTCAAGGAAAGAGATGTTTGCAGTTTTATTAGAATTCATTGCTGATCCAAAAATGTCCTTCAAACCACTCATTTCTAGTGTATAAAATAATTCTGAACACACTCTAACTGTGCACAAAATTACTTGGACTCAGATGAGACTGTTGAGGAAGCTCTTACATCCTACTCTGTGTTGTGAAAGCACTTTGAGTTGGCCTGAAAGGTAATGTAAAATAACCTTGTGAATTTGACTTGGAGAAGAGATTAGTGGTTTGTTTTCTTTTTGGTTAACTGATAAATCTGCTTTAGAATGTTGTCAAATTTAAATGTTGTCCAACTGCTAAACCAAAATTTTTCATTTAGATAATAATTCTACAAAACTAATTATATAAGGCATCACAATCATCAGAGAAGACAGACTACAGCTCTGATAAATGGAATATGTTGTTTAGAGTTTGGCCTGAACTCCTTGGGACACTGATTATTTTTAACTTCTTCCTTTTATTTATCTTAATTTCAACCTCAGAGTTACTGATAATTCAGATGAATTTGGTGAGAAAATGCCTTTTCCCATGACTGACTGGCACTTGCTTTGATGGATTATTATTCTTTCCCTTCCTTGTGGGAGACTGTCTTGTGTCTTGCTATAAGGTCTGAATAGAATCTCAGCTAAATAAAAGTGACACTACATGGCCTCTCTTGTGCCAAATGCTCTTGTTCTGATTATTTCAGAATGCTGGTGAATTTCACTTATTTAAGGCCTGGTTTACATGCATTTGCTTTTTGCAAGACCCTTGAAATTTTATCACAAAGCATTTTCCTCCAAGAGAACTAAACTAATGAGAAAAGCTTAATATTTATCAAAATAGAAAACTTAATGTCCCTCCAAAAACACAGATCAAAGTGGTTTTTATTGTTTGTTTTTTAAATTTTTTGCCAGTGTACACACACTGTGGTCTGGAAGAAATGATGGATGGACACTATTTTTGAGAGCTGTCTACTTTCCTATTGTTGACAGAAGATCAGGTAGTTTTTAGTGGGTTTGTTTGTATTTACATGTGGGCAGTATGATGGCTTAAGTAACCCATATTTTAGAGAAATCTTTCCTTTTAATTTACATTTATTCAGGAATAGAGATTTTTATGATGGTGGTAACAAAAGGGCAATAAATTGGGGGAGACTGACAGAATGAGAAGAAGATAAAGCAGCAGTTTATTTTTGTGTCTCATAAGAATTTCTATGCTTTTGTAGGCTGTGATTGTCTTTTACAGCAGAGAAATACTATTCCTGAGTGCAGAAAGTTCATCTACCACACAGGCTTTATTCTTCTTTGCAAGCCAGATTCAACATCCTGCATTTGAGACAGCAGAGTGAAGTTCTGTCTTACTCCTTTCCTCCCCTGTATTTGTAAGCTTTTTCAGTGTTTTTTTTAAAATTCTGCTAATAGATAGGGAAGATTGTTTCCTTGTATTTTACTATTTGGAATTAAGCAGTAATTATACCTCCGTAAAACTTCCTGCAAATAGCTAAATGACAATGTCTACAAAACATTAGATATTTCTAGCTGCTTTGAAGTCTCTGCTAGGCTGTGCATGCATTCCAATGTCCAGGTAACACTGCCAAGTGACCAACCAGCCTTCCCCTGGAAACAGAAACACTATACACTGCAGCAAACACAATGTGCTGCCTAAACCAATAATGGCTGCAGATTTTATTGACTGTAAAAACTTCAGTGAGGTTTAATTTAAGCCACAAGCTTTATGCATGTTTAATTAAATTATTCGTATTATTGAACTGGGTTTTTGGATTGAGAGTTTTGGGTTGAGTTGAACCTCATTTTGTGCTGTCTCACTGTGTTATCTCACCATCTTTCTGCTTGAGCCCGAGCCAGATTTGTTATCTCGTCATGAAAACAATGCGTTCCAACTCTCCATTAATCTAGGGACTTTTGAAACAAACTTATGGGGCAAAATTCCCCACAGTGTTGGCCAAAAAGAACATGAGGAGCTTTACTCAGTGCCTGCCTCACGTCTCTGTCTACAGATGAAAACAAGTGGCTGATGAACAGACAGACAGACTTCCCTCACAGAAACTCATAGCAGGGTGCTGCTCTGCAGACCTTGAGATGGAAATTGTGGGTCATGGTGCACTTTGCAGCCACAGGGTTTGCCCTCTACTTCCAAAAAACATTGAGCACACCTCTGTGATCCTATGATGATGTGATCTTATTCTTGTGTGGTGTTGTTACGTTTGTTGGGGGTTTTTTTGTATTGACTGAATCTTTGCATCCTAGGGTGATGATTTTTGTGATTTTTTTAAAGCAGACAGGGAAGAAATGGAGCTGTGGCCTCAGCAGTGCCGAGCGCAGGGGATGACCACTGGCAGGCCTGCTGGCTGCACAGCTCCTGACCCAGGCCAGCTGCCATGGGCATTCTCGGCACCCCTGGCTCATGTTCGGCTGCTCCTGACCAGCACCCAGCTCCTTTCCCGACGGGCACTTTCCAGCCCCTCTGTCCCAGCCGGGAGCGCTGTGTGGGCTTGTTGTGACCCAAGGGCAGGACGCGACCCTCGGCCTTGCTGAACCTCCTACCACCGCCTCATTCCACGGCTCCGGGCTGTCCAGATCCCCGTGCAGAGCCTGCCTACCCCTCGCAGCCCGGAGCTGGCACCGGCTCGGTGCGGCGGGCAGTGTGCCGAGGGAGGGCGGCGCTGCTCGCTCCGTGCCTGCAGCCTGACTCACCCGCAGGAGCAGATCTCGCAGATGCAGCGCGGCTCCATGCCCGGCCCGCTCGGCCGCCCCGGCCGGTTACCAGGGACGCTGCGGCGCGAGGCAACGGCGGCGCCCGGCGGGCCCGGCCCGGCTTCCGTCCGGCGTCACGGGGCGGGACCGCAGCGGAGCCCGGCGGCTTTCCGGGAGCGGAGCGGGTGCAGGTGTGTGTGTGTGTGTGTGTGTGTGCCCGGCGCCGAGCGGCCTGGGCAGCGCGGCTGGCCCCGGCCCGGCGGGCTGTGCAGTGCCGTGCTGTGCCGTGCCCCCTCCCGGGGCGGCCGCGGGGCTGTGCCCGCTCGGAGGGGCGGCGGGAGAACGCGAACCGGGGCCGTGAGGGGGCCGTGAGGGAGCAGTGGGGTGTGTGCCGCTCCGGGCGGCTCCGCGGTCTCTCCCAGCCCGAATGCGCCGTGCCCGGCTCCTGCCCCGCGGTCCGAAGGGCATTCCCGGCCCGTGGGCTCTGCGCTCGGGTTCCTGAGGCGCTCCGCGTGTCGCGGCGGGTTTCCGCCATGAGGAGCTCTAATGGCAGTTCGCGTGATTTAAGAACCAAAGCGTTTGCCTAAGCTGACTCCTCATTAAAACACTTTGCTCCGCTCCCAGAGTCAGCCAGCCATGGTGCTCACCAGCGTGGAGAAGATGGTTGGCCTGCAGAGGAAGGCGTCCGGCATCAGGAACATCTGCATTTTGGCGCACGTGGATCACGGTAAGGCAGGTGGCTGTGGCTGCAGAGAGCTCCTGAGCTGACTGGTGTGTGTTTGAGCGAGGGGGAGGTGTTTTGGTCACTGTTTTAAAGTACTAGGTTTCTGTGGTCAGTTTCCTAAAGTAGTAGGTCTCAGCTTTAAACTGTCTTAAACTTGATTCAGAAAAGTAAATCTGCTTTATGGACCTTTTTGTTGCCCTGATGGAGCTTATCTTTCAGATGAGAGAGCCTCATGCTATAATAATTTGAAATAGTTGAAATTGAAGGTTTTCTACTTCTGTGGTGGTGAATGTTGGCATGAATTAAGTAAATGTTTGTGAGGTACAATAATGTTTTTCTGTGTTTGCTTTATAGAACGAGTTTGTTACGTAGGTGGAAATAACAAACACTTTTTTTAGAACAGAAATATTTTGTCTAATTGCATGTTATAATGAGGTTCAGATCTACTGTTTGTTATTGCAGCTACTTTTCTGGTCATGATGGGTAAGTTTGCATCCACTCTTCCAAAATAAATTTGTGTGCACTGAACAGGTGAAGCTGAATAACTGGATTTGGGGTTTTTTTAAGTTAATTTGTACTTCTGTGGCGTTTTATAGCCTTTATTAATGTTGCTATCTTAGAATACTATATGTTACATCTTTTGCCATAATTTTTATTAATTTAAGTAATTTATTTTTCTTTTCAGGCAAAACTACTCTAGCTGATTGCCTTATATCTAGCAACGGAATAATCTCCAGCCGCTTGGCAGGAAAGGTAGAGTTACAGTGTCATTTTTAACAGAATTACGGGGTGTACATGCTGGGATTGTAAATTCTTGATCATTAAGGAAATCCCATTTATAGTCTTGCTAAACCTTATTTTCTCGCAGTCATACTCTGACAGTTGATAAGTAAATTTTGAAGACATTTCTACAGACTTAACATGTCTTCTTTTGTTTCTGTACTCAGCTGAGATATCTCGACAGTAGGGAAGATGAACAGATCCGAGGAATAACAATGAAATCTAGTGCAATTTCACTGCACTTTGTGAAAGGTAAGTTGTTGATGCTGGCATGTATAAATTTTAATATTTATTTCCATTAATTTTCCCTGTCTTTTCGTTGTTGCTGTTGTGATCTTTATGTGCAACTTTTGTGTTTCTCAGTGTTAGGCCATGATTCTGCAGAGGCTTAGGCATGCACATAACAGTCAGCCAAAATAATTGAGTTCCATCTCAGGCTCAGGAAAAACATCTTAATCATGTCTCTGAGTGAAGGCCATGAGAGTAGTTGTTTCATCTTTTTATTTGAGATGTAAATACTTATGTTTTGATCTTTAAGTCTTGAATTAACATCACTTAAAGGCAAGGTCTTCTTTCAAAAAACCCCAGTTTCTAGTACAGTCTTACTCCTTTGTTGAGATGTCTGTTACACTGTGCTTTAGGGGGTTTTTATAGTGTAATTAGTGTCAGGACATTAAAAAACAGTAGCTTAAGCAGTATAACTGGGTGGCTGGAAGAAATATTTTTGAGAAATGTTCTGAAATATTAATTTATTGTTTGATCCTAGGTGATCAGGAGTATCTGATTAATTTAATAGACTCCCCAGGGCACGTGGATTTTTCTTCAGAAGTATCTACTGCTGTCCGACTCTGTGATGGTTGCATCATAGTGGTGGATGCTGTTGAAGGAGTCTGTCCACAGGTGAAATAAAGGGTATTAAATAGAAAAAGAGGGGAGTAAGTAAAGTCAGAAGTGGGTTGTATAGAAATAAAAGATGAGCTGTTGACATTTTGTAAAACTTCTAATAAATGACAATGCAGTTGAGGTATGAGAGTGAGTAGTGAAAATCATAGTTGTGCTGAAAAACTGAACAGTGCTGGTGAGTTAGGTGTAGAGATGCAGGGTTAACACAGTGAATATGCAATTTTTCAGGTAATGGAATGTTTTGATAGAGACAAGTCTTAAGAGAGATAATTTCGTATGTTTTCATGGACTTGTAGGATTTTGAAAGTGAAAAAAATGCAAAATTAGTTTGCTTTTTCATGGCTTACTTCTCTAAATAGTTTTGGGTTTTGTTATTAGGGGTGTTTTTGTCATGAAATCCTACCATTCTGCAGAACTCTTCAATAGCTGACACTGTGGGAGTCAGATTTCTGGTTTGAGTGTCAACCTGTCCTTTACTGTATGTTTATTAAATTTTAGAGTAACATTTTAATTTTTTTAATGTTTTATTTTGTGGTATCAGGATTTCTGTAATGGGTTTTTTGTAAACTCTTTCCTTCTCAGACTCAGGCAGTCCTGCGGCAGGCGTGGCTGGAGAACATCCGTCCTGTCCTGGTGATCAACAAAATTGACCGCTTGATTGTGGAGCTGAAGCTCACCCCTCAGGAAGCATACCTGCACCTTAAGAACATCTTAGAGCAGGTATCATGCTCTAGTGTCATTTCACACAGCAGATGTTGTTTTTCACACACAGATTTTGTGGCACCATATAGCATTTTGTCTGATTTTAACATTGAGGCGCAACTTATTCCTGATTGGTTTTGAGGTTCATTCGGAATGCCCGTGATGGAGAAAAGAGTAGTAAATGCCTCTGGACAGATCATCAGGAAAAGTCTTCCACTTTTAGAAATAACGTGCTGAATGTTTTGTTCTTCTGTTAAATTGCTTAAACTTACTGAAGGTAGACAAATGTTAGACTGCTCCTGATATTGATGGATTTATGTAGGAATAAAGTTGATTCATCTTTTAAATTGTAGTTTAAGTTGCCCTCAGACTTTTTTTTTTTTTTTCCACTTGAGCTCACTTGGGAGCACTTGCCTGCCTGGTTTCTCTTTGCCCTCTGTTGTTGTTCGTTTTGTTGGCAAAAGCAAGTTCCTATTTCACCATTCCTTGTTCTGAGAGGCAAAGTGTGTTTTGTGTGATACTCTGATTCAGTCCTGGTGTAGCTGACTTTGACTCGGAAACTGCATGGTGTTTGTGTCAAAATGTTAATCTCATAAACTCCTGTGGGCTTCAAATGTGTGGAATTAGGTGTGTTTTAAATTGCCAAATGAATCATAGGCATGCTATCTTGGTAACAAAAGCTCTCTTTTTATGTTTTCGAGGGAGGGGAATTACATTTTAATTGCAAGGGTTGTGAAAGAGTGAATGAATCTGAGGGTGTTTTTACATATCCTTCTCTAGATCAATGCAGTCACTGGAACACTTTTTACCTCCAAAGTGTTAGAAGAAAGAGCTGAAAAAGAAACAGAAAGTGAAAGCGTTTCAGACACAGCACCAGGAGATCAAATTTATGACTGGAGTACTGGATTGGAAGATACTGATGATTCACATCTCTATTTTTCACCAGAACATGGCAATGTGGTGTTTGCCAGTGCAATTGATGGCTGGGGTTTTGGGTAAGTTTGGGATTTAATTACTGACGTGTATTTTTTTAGTTGATTACTGCTGTTAAAGTATTTCAGTTGCTTCATGTTTCTAAAGACGTTTCTTAGATTTTTCTTTGATGTGCAGCTGTGTATAAACCAACCATCTGTGTGACAGGGATCCCCGTTTTACTTACACAGGAGCTTCTGAGCTTATTGTAGAGTCCAGCCTAGCCTGATAAACTAGATATTTTATTAATTGCTGCCATTGGATTGACTGTGACAGTCAAGGTCAGAGGCTGCTGCAGGCAGGAGCTGGTTCAGGGTACACCCCTTGGTTTGGAGGGCAGCAGGCATGAGGAGTGCCCATGTTCTGTTGCTGGCCACGAGGTGGAGGCGTTGTCTTCAGCCTGAAATTGTAATTAAAAGGATATGCTCTGTGATCCAGGGAGTGTCTTGAGCATTGCACAGCCCTTAAAGGAAATCATCTCCAGGGTTTTTAAGTCAGACTCTTAAATAAGGTGCCATGAGTAGTTTGTTGTTTAACACAAGCAGTTATTGTCATTTCAGAGGAGAGGAAAAATAAAATGGGCTGTTTTAGTTTAATTATCTTTCAAGACTGTTTTGTTTCTTCCAATGAGCTGTGCAGCCCTGGTTCTGATAAATCATATAATGGAGGGGCAAAAAGGAACTTTTTTCTTAATTACTTTTAAGAGGTTCTTCTGGACTGCCAGCTACAGTACTATGTGGTGAAATACTGATCAGTGGAGCGTTTTCTTAATAATGGAAAATCTTGACTGCTGTTCCATGATTGTGGATTCTTTTCCTGAAGGTATTAGCAGAAAAAATTAACTTGTTAGGCAGTGCTAGCCTTATCCAATGTGGTAAGTCCATATGGTTTTCTCACAGTCCTCAAGTGTTGAAAAATGCCATTAATATATATGCAGGAGCTCCTGGCACAAGAATCTTGAAAGTTCTCCCTGAATGAAGAGTTTAGGGTATTTTCTGGAAAAGAAATCTCTTTGGGCTTAGCTCAGAGCTCTCAGCTTTTGTCTTGCTGATGTGGGCAGGTCTTTTTTAGGTCTGTAAAAACTTAAGAATTTTGAATTTCAAATGAAAGATTATCAAATAGCACTGTTATGTAAATAGGGTTGTTGCAGTTGTATGTGTGTGTTTTTATTTCTGCATGCACAGGGAGAAAATGCATGGAAATATTTTCTATTACTGCTCATTGAACATTTTCAGCAAGGAAACCATGACATGTTCAGGACTCCCTCTCTGGGCCTAAGCAGGCTGCTTTTGTTAACTCATGGGGACTACTGAACAGCACAATTGGCTTTACAACACAGTTATGACATTGCAGTTTTATATTATTTTCTTGGGTTTACATTATTAAAGTAATGATTCAAACAACAAGAAGTTCCATAAGTGGTTAATTAAAAATAACTTCCACCATCTGATGGCTCAAGTGTGACTCAGAAGAATGCTTAGTTTCTAACATCTCCTATTGTGGTCACAGACTATAGTTAAATGTGTCATGGGAAGTCTTTCAAAGAATAAACTTGAGAGTCATCACTTAAGTATTTATAAGGTTTGTATTATGCTTTTGAGTTTTTGATGAGGGAATAGTACACAAGTGTTTATTTGAAGTAAAGCCTTGAAGCTGACTTGAAACAAAACAAAGCCATTCAAATACTGTTGATGTTTTTGATCTGTTAGGACTAAATATTTTTGCAGGTGTAAATGTTAAACAATGTGAACTAAAGTGAAGACAGTTGGAAAAGTGGGAGTTAAACAAGGATTTGATATTTTTGTGTGATTTTTCACATAACCTGTTGCTCTAAAAAACATTACACTTCTATCAAGATGCATTTTTTTTGCTTTCAGAATTGAACATTTTGCCAAACTGTACAGCCAAAAGATTGGAATCAAGCCTGCAGTACTTCTGAAGACTTTATGGGGAGATTATTATCTAAATACAAAAGCAAAGAAGATAATGAAAGGTGATCAGGTATGGATGTTGCCAAAAATATTACCTGAGTTTTATTTTGGAGTTCTTTTTTATTTTCCTAGTTCGTATTCTTCATAGTGTATTCTGAAATCTTGACCTCAGTCGCCTAGATGCACTCAGTATTACTGGAGATATAAAGTCACTAGGACGGCCTTGCAACAGCCCCTGGAGCACAGAACATTCCAAAATTGACCACTCAGGTGCTGCATGGAGGAAATCTCATCCAACAGTGCTCACTAAATAAGGAACATTGCAGTTTCAAGGTTTCAGCCCAGAATGAAAAAGATTGACATGAAAGGAAGATTAACAATATAGAAACGAACAGAGTGGGTCCTCTATGAAGAGCTCTTCCTCAGCTAATGGTTTAGGATATTCACACTTATCTTGGGATTTAGGATTTAAAAAAAACTTTTTTGCCCTAGGGAATTGCCATTGAATGCTGTACTGAAGCCCTGGCCTGAAAACTACACTTCAGCATTAAGTATTTCCACCACTAGAAGTTAAGGGAGGAGAAGGCAGTTTCCCTATTTTCATGTAATCTTTTTTTTTTTTTTTTTTTTTTTTGCTGTTTACATAGGTGAGGATTAATAATTATAAAAAGGGTGATAAGGAGGCTCAAGGTAGTCATGTGCCATATTTATCAGGTTCTTTTTCTGAAATTGACACCTTTGTCCTCCACTTCTAAATTTAATGTTTATGTTGTGCCTTAGGCCATTCCTATAAGACAGACTTCTTGATTCTGAATAAAGGTTTTACATGCTCCTTGTCAAAAGTGCAGTCTTAAACCTATTGAAAAAGTGAGGAATTGCTAATAATGAGCTGTTTTTATCTTCTACCAGTCAAAAGGAAAGAAACCTTTGTTTGTGCAGCTGGTGCTGGACAACATTTGGAGTCTATATGAGGCTGTTATGAAAAGGTGAGAACATCTATAAAGTTTTCATGGCATCTCTTTCCATGTGCTTTGGTGATTTTTTTTTTTTAAGTATTCAGGAATAATAGATATTGGTTATATATTGCTTCTCTGGATTTTTAATCTATTTATTATTTTCCTTACAGAGACAAAGAAAAAATAGAAAAGATAGTTACCTCTTTGGGATTGAGAATTGGTGCACGGGAGTCACGGCATGCAGACCCGAAAGTTCACCTTAATGCCATTTGTAGCCAGTGGTTACCAATATCTGATGCAGTCCTTTGTATCCTTAAAAAATACACTGTCTTTTGTTCTATTGGCAGTTCTCAGACTTCAGAGTGCGCTCACATATTTCAATGTGTGATTTGGTATAATTTGTATAATTTGTTTTCTTTTTTTATGTCTGTGCCTAAGCTAGCTGAATCTGTTTTTTTGCTTGTAACATTACAAGTTATATATCTACAATCATTTTTACATTTCTGCCAACTTTGTGGTTTTGCACACATTTATTGTTAGGAAACTAAGTATGAAACTGGAGGTAATTCGACAATACGCCTTCATTATGTTGTGTATATTCAAATTTTAGTGGTTTTCCTGAAGTAGAAACCAATCTCCTGTTTATAATAGTATAGGTCTTCTGTCCGTGAAGTTCTGTAGATGTCTGGTTACATTTTAGGCATAAAATTTCTTAATCCAAAACCAGTCTTTGCTATTTGTCTGCTCTACCTGTCATTTATACTGTGATACATATTATATTATGGTAGATATGCACAAATTATTGATGTATAAATACTAATTACTTCTCTAAATCTTTCCCCAGTTGTGCTGTTCTTAGTTTCCTGGTTGGGCTGCCCCTCCTTAACTCTCCATTCTGCCCTTGATAAATGGCAAAAAATTGTTTACCTGAGAGGGACCTGAATGCACTGTGACAACAGAGCTGGATTTTGGATCTATTGCTGCTACCAGTTAGTGCATGGGGCTGAATTAAAGAAGCATTGAAAGCATTTGCCTTCCAGTCATTTCCATTCAGTAAAGAAGTAGAAATACTTATCCTTAACACAGTGTTTTTTAGCCATGGTGTGTAATAAAATTCCCAGTCCTCTTGACATCCCGGCAGAGAGAGTGGAAAAGCTGATGTGTGTTGGAGCAAGAACGTTTGATTCTTTGCCACCAGAAACTTGGGAACTGAAAAGTGGTGAGTAGGTGTTCTTCCATTAAGAGGAAGGTTGTGTCTGTCCAGATGGTTTTGTTTGTCTTTGGGTCATAAGATGTGTAGTAATCTGTACATGAATTTATAAATATTTCACTTTTGCAGTAGCTTAGTTGATATTTGTCATTGACATGTCATATGCATTTTTCTTCAATCTTGTATATTCATGGGTTTTAGACAACCTGCAGGTGATACAAAGTCTAAGACTCTGAAATGGGGTTTTACAAGGGTATGAGGTTAATACTTGTTTTTAATTCTAAACAGTAGAAGTCACTATGTAATTGAGAATTGAATGTTTTGCTAACTTGTGTGTTAAAATTATTAATTTTTAGCCAGTAGTGGTTTGGATTTAGTTTTTGCAAGTGTATTGATTAGCTTTAGTAATTAATTATTAATTGTAGTGCAGTGTTTTGAGGAGAGTTTCAAGAAATCAAAGAGGATGAGCGATCAAATGTCAATTAAAAAAGAGATGTGAATGTCAAATTGATAGGGTGTTAGGAATTGTTTCCCAGGGGTAACAGAACTGGCTTTTCATCCTTTATTGAACATTTAAAACCCTGGTATTCTCCAGACAATATTCAACACCGTATTAGTGTAAGTTAATTGGAAGAAATTTGCCTGTAGACTTGGATCTTACTGCTCTTGGTTATGAACAAGTAGTGTATTTCCACATTTAGTGAGTGTCTTGCTAATTTTTAGAAGTAGTCTTGTGCTTCTGTTTGCCTTTGCTCTGTAGGCTTTCCATATCAGATAAAAGGGAGAAGTGCAGGAGAAGATGATTCAGTTTCTGTGTTGGAAGGTTTGAGTGGTATTGTGTAGTTTGAATTTCATGTGTTTCAAGTTGGATGAAAAAAATAGTTTATGAGAATTTCCAAAGTACTGAATGAGTTTTGTATGACTCTCTCATGCTTTGAGGAATATCTGTTCTTGCAGTGAAGTTGTTAGGATTATGTGAGCATCTGGACATTTGCAGGACTTCCTCCTTTAGCTTGAAAGGACGGACAATACTTTGAGGTACTGAGTAAAGAGTGTTCAGTCTTAATCCTGTGCTGCTCTCTGGTTTTCATTGTGATCTAAATCAGCCTATAAACTCTACTTGTTTAATTATGTATATTTTTTTATCAAGAGTTCTATTTTTGCAGTTTTCCTCATTTTACTGTGAAACACACGTGACCATACAGGCAATATTACCAAATGATTAAGCTGGAGAAATCTTCTACTTTTTCCTATTGATTTGTCCTTAGCATATTATCCATTGGAATAGGAAATAAGCACTAATGCCTAAAAATTAGTGTAAGGCTGTAGTTTTGTCCATACTTTAGGGGAAAAAACCCAAAACTTCCTTTTATGGTTTTATTTCAGCTTTTATGAAGTGCAGCAGTGAAGGAACAGCCCCAGTTATTGTCTTTGTTTCCAAAATGTTTCCTGTTGATGCAAAGGCATTGCCACAGAATAAGCCAAGGTAAGAAAATGTAACATCTTACTTTCTGATCGATGTTAGTTACTTCTGGGGAAAAAAGATGTGTTGAAGGCATAGTTAAGTTGCTTTAGACCTGAGAAAATAATTAATGAATTCTTGAAATGCAGTAAAATCTTTTCTGCAAGTAAAGGTTTTCTGAATGAGTTCAGGAGGTGATTTGTTCAATAATAGTAGTTTTAGAAGATATAGTTGGAAATCTGTTGGAGAATAGTACTGTTGTCTGAAGGGATCATCCTAATGCATGCACTCTGTGCAGTTTCAGGATGTCTGGTGGAAATGATGGAGTTATAACACTTCCTTGGTTTTCCAGTGAGGTTGTGTTGGCACAATCATAGCAGCTTGTGTTTGTACCAAGGAACACTTCCCATCAAACTGGCCATGACAGTTCAGTGAGCATCCTGTCCCTTGCAAGAGCAAAATGAAGTGATTAAAGTAGTCCAAATCTTGACTAGCTTTTTGCAGCTATCTGAAGGGCATTAACACACTTCAAAAGATTTTCTTCTGGGAGGTTTGGAAGATTTTTTGTTACAGCCTTCTGTTGTTTAATAGCCATCTTATTTTCTTTGAGGAGTAGGTCCTTCTAGATTTCATTTTCCTGGCACACTTAAGTGTACTACTTTTAGCTGAAGCCACCTGCTTTTTCTGCAGAAGAAAGATACTTTCCTGATGAGTTTACAAGAATGAGGTTCATCTTAACCATTCATCCCTCCAAGCCTTTGGAGCATTTTTCAGTAGGCAAATTCTGTGTTAACTGGCCATTTAATGTTTTTTGAGGGGATTGTCACTGTACAGTGACAAGCCTTTGGAGCATTTTTCAGTAGGCAAATTCTGTGTTAACTGGCCATTTAATGTTTTTTGGGGGGATTGTCACTGTACAGTGAAGTAATACGGAAAATAATAATTTTCCTGTTAAATTAGATTGATTGTGAATGTTTAATCTTTGTGCAAAAAAACGGTACTGCTGCTGTATTTGAAACAGCAGCTTTCAAGCATTTGAAAGCTTTGCTACTACCTTAGGTTCTTCTCGCACTTGCTAGATTTATTCCAATTCTTTTCTTACCAAGGTTATCTGCAAATCTTCCACCAAAAATCTGCCTTGCACTGTTTGAATTCGGGGTAAAGGTGCATCGTGTGCATGGGCTGAGCAGACACTAGATGGTGCAGTTTTGCTGTGAGTGCTCTCTTGGTGTATCTGAAACAGGAGCTCCTGCTCAGGTGTGGCACAGCAGCGCCATTCCTGCTTTGTCTGCTTTCCTGGGGATGGACTCCAGTTATCAGGGACAACTGCACTGAGGCCAGCATTTTTTGGCTGTTCTGTCACTGATAATTTTCTATCACTCATAGTTTATTATTTGTTGGGAGAATCAAGAGTCTTTGAAGTGATGAGAAAGTGACATAGTGGCAAATGTGGCTTTTACATAGACTGGGCACAGAAATTTTCAAGTTTTTAGTTACTTTCCTTTCTCCCTGTTTATTCAGTACACTGAAAATTACAGTGTTTTGCTGTGTAGTTTGAATGAAAAGTATTTCTTGGTGGCCTTTGTATTAAATTACTCAGTTACTAATTAGCTAATACTAAAATGAAATCACATGTGTATTTTTCTTTGAGGTAATCAGTCATTATTAATACTGTGTGATTTTGCTGATTAGATAATACTAAAGATTTTGTTTTGGGGTGATAGTTGGCTTCCATTATTTGAAAAACAGCAATAGAGCTAAATATGTATTTCCCAGTGCTTGATTTGTTAAGATTCTACAGGTAAGCAGTTCTTGAAGAAATTGGAAAAGGAGGTTAGTTCTAAAAGAGGAAAACAATCTCCATGAAACAAAATCCAAGTGTTTTAAAAACACGGCACTGTGTACATGTGATTCTTGAGCATATTTTCAATTGTCTTGGTTACTGTATGCTGTTTACAGTTACACAGTGGAGATTGTACTTAACAGAATTGAGTGATGGTTGAGTGGAGCATGTGAGATCCAGTATTTAACTGGCATTCAATGGGGGTGCTCTGTAAGAAGCTCTGAACATGGGGAGAAACAATGAATATCTGCACTATGTCTATTAGCAAGTGTTTCATGTTTTCCTTTTTAAGGAACATGAATACATTTTGTATGGTTCAATTCCATGTTAAATTTGAGGAGCCATAACTGTGCTTTTTTGTATGTAGATGTTTGACTGCTGGACTGACCTAAGGTTATTTGCCTCCCTTGGGGGTGGGGAAGGACTGATTTTAAGCATGTTAAAGCATATAAAAAAATCAGAGTTTTCTCCAGACTTTTTTTTTTTTTGCAAAATTTGTAGTCTTCTACTTCCAGAGGGAAAAAATGTAGATCCATGCTAGTGTCTCTTTTTCCCTTTTGTGAGATAGTATTGGGTAAGGTTACCTTTTTGTAACTTTGTTTGAAGGTTCAAATTGACTTTGCAATTTTTTATAGTTTGCCTTATGTCTGCCATCTGCTTGTAATAATTATTAAGCATAAGTTGGGAAAAGCAAAAAGCTCTTCTAAGTCCAGGGTGTACAGTAAATGATAACAAAGGATGGATTTTTAATTAAAAAAACCTCCTTTGAGACTGCTGTTGGCAACTAATATCTCCTTGAAGGTCACTTTAAAATTAATAGATTCTATACTGAAACTGGTATGATTTTGTTTTACTGTTTAAATAGCAGAATACATGGGAAAATCATTCATTGTCAAGTTAAAGGAGGTTGTCAGCTTGTATTTTTCTTTCCTGGAAAAGATTTGAAAATTGACTTTTTGTATGGTAGCAGTATGTCATTAGTTTTTACCAGGTTTTGTAAAGAGATGAGAATAGTGCAAATGTTTTGTCTTCCAGTTTCTTCTGTCTGAGCTTCTGAAATTATTTGCTAATTCCTACCAAATCAGGCAAAAATATAAATTGATGGTTGGGCAGAGAAGCCAAACAAATTAGGGTCCCTCCTCCACTTACTTTGTGCAAAGGTTATTTGATGATGCCTGTGGTTATTTATTCTTAAGTATTGCTGTGTGCAATATTAGGTGTTCATTCAGCAAATGCTGTTTCTTTCTCATTTCTGCTGCTGTGACATTGAACTCTAGTCTAAGACAGAATGGTCTAGTGTAGGTATATCGATAAAAGCCAAACTTGGCATTTAGGTGCAGGGTTTATAAATGTACCAGTTTGCTTTTTCTGATGTTCAGAATTGTCTTTATCTAACCCAGTGTAAAAGAGAAATATTTAGTAGTTAATTGCAATTGCTTCCAAATAATTGCTAGGGGAATTTAATGTAAAATGTAAAGAAAATATAAATTGAGTATCAAATGTTTGTTACGATGAAATAATCTACTAACTTAGTAAAGCTTTATGTGTACATCTCACTGTGATGTAATGCCACGTGTGCAATAGGAAGGAAACCTTTTTTGTTGCCTCAAGTGCATCTTACAATCCTGAATAATGTAAATAAATAAAGTGCACTGAAAAAAATCCATTTCTACTTTCCAGTGGTAATAAAGAAAAGTCTATTGAAGAGATAAGCTAGTGTACTAAAATTATATTTCACTACTGCCCTGGGGGATATAAAACCTATAATACTTCTGCTGTATTCCTCCAGATAATGCGAAAGTTTCTTCTTTCTCCTCAGTCAGCTTGAAATCAGGACTATTTTTTTTCTTAGGTGTCACCCTGAAATAAGACACTTCCCCATACAATTCTGCATGAAATTACGATAATGGTTGTTTGTTTTGTGCTACAGCTTGTTAGCATGTATCTGTTTAAACCAACAGATTGAAGTGTACTTCATTTGTTTTCTTTCTAATGTTTCATAAAAAACTGTATTGGAAAAAAATTCTGTTATTTTTGCCCAATCTTCATCTGAAATGACATTACATTGTCTTGATGAAAATGAGAAGCTGTATAAAGCTCCAAGCTCTGTAAGAAATTACTATCTTCTTGCAAGTAATTTATATGTTTAAGGCAATGTGACTTGCAGCGAGTTGAGTGTGATCTGAACCCATCATCTTTTGTTTTCATTTGTAGTTTGTTCTAAATTGTAGTTTGTGCATTAGAAATGAATAGGACATGTGTCATCTGAATAGGCTGTCAGATTTGGAGGTTAGCATGTGAATTTGGCATCCAGTTGCATCATTAATAGACTAATAAATGCTTTTCGAAAATTAAAACCCCTATTAGGGTTATCATGAAATAGATTTCAGTAACAGTATATATGGGAATCTGGCTAAGACCTTCAGAACTGATCCAAGAAAGAAATAGTAATGGTTGAAATTTGAATCTCTGAACATACTGTAGTTTGTGTAGTGGTGAGCTTAAGAGAGTAAAGGCTGTAACATTGTGGAAGAGTTTTGCTTCAAGTTTCTCTTTTCTTTTTTGCACATTTAGCATGTGAGATAAATCAGAGGTCGCTCTGTCAGTCTGGAGTGTTTTCCCAGGCAGAGTGTGACAGTTTGGGATTGATATCTTATTTCATTACATGTCTCAGAATGAATGGTAACTGCTATATAATATAATACAAACAGTTGTTGAGTATTGTCTGTTGAAAGAGTCTTGTAAGACTGTTGTGTGAAATTTTATATAAGTTCTGATTTGGATAATTTGGATAACAAAAGTTACTCCTTTTGTATTTACACATTCATTTCTGCTGTGAATTTTGCATACCAGTCTCAGTTGCAGTAGAACTGGTAGTAAATTATAGTACATTCATTTGTGAATGGGAATTGTTCCATTGATATTAAGTCGTTTAATCCAGAAATTAATGAGCTTCCAAAGGATTAGGAAGACCACTGGCCATACACTGTGCTGAAATGTAGCAAACAAACTGCACTTGACCGAGCTGTCCTTAAGGATGTTGCTGACAGAATTCTTGGAGTGCCAGGTGAGCAGAGCAGCAGCCAATGATTTCACTAGAACTGAATTCTGAAGAGCAGAGTTCTAATAGGATTCTCTATAAATTCCATGGTTTTAAAGATGTTATCAAAAATTACCCCCTCCACACCTTGTGAAGTCAAGCATGTGTCCATGAGCTCATGCAGTTTAAACTGGTAAAAGCTATATGGAGAGAAAGCATTCTCAGAACTTGAAAACCATTGTCCATGGCATGAGAGATGGATCACAGATACGTGTTGGCAGTGCTATGAGTCTTCTGGAAATCAGTTGATGTCTTGACTGTGGTGTTTCCTTTTTAAGATGGTCTGGAGGTTAAAAACATAAACATAACACTTCAATAATCAAAGGCAAATTTATCTTTGGGGTTTTGTTCTGATTACTCTCTCCAAATTTCTGAACTGCCTTGGATGGAGGTCTGTCTTTGATAATGTGAAAGAGTAGAAAAGCTATCATGTTCAGAGGATTGATTGCATGGTGAAGTTTAGTTGTCATTCAGTTTGAGCTAAATGTGTTATCCTAGGGGAATATGGGGATACAAGTAGGTCAGCAGTAGCTTGCTTACATTACCTGAAATCTAATGCCTTTAATCAGCAGTCTATTAAATGTCAATGGTATGTATATTATACACATTATTATTTCCATAGAATTTGTTTACCACGTTGCAGTTTAAGATGAGTTGGTAATGATGTGGTCACCCTTCTATGCCAGCTCCATTACTTGTGCCAGGTTCCCAAGTCTGCATGCTGTAGCATTTCTCTGGAGGACTTCTTTTTGTTTCTGCTACAGAATTTTTATGTGCTGGTTTTTGTGTGACTGCATGTTCCCATTTTTTTTTTCTGCCAGTATTATGAGGCTGTTGATCCTTTCTAAAGGAGCGAAAAAGGGGAAGGGAGGAAGAAGAGAGAACCTTTCTTTTGGTTTGGGCAGCTTTTGTTCAAAATTGATTTTGCTTCTGATTGGTTTTGCCAACTGGAGAAATTGAATAAATCAGGGTATAATTTGAAACTGGTTTTGCTGCAGATCCAGTGCCTCATGTGCATTAATCTTGTACTGTGTTCTGCTTGATTGTATTACAACTCTATATAAGGATTTATTTGACAACATTATCTTTTTGTAGTTTCTGATGATACTACTGGGAGTGACTAATTTTATAGAAATTGATGGTGACAGAAACCAGGATGGAAGTCTAGCTTGTACCTGTTAGTTAAAATCCCACCTACACTCAGTCTGCTTTTTCATGAATTTGGGAACATTATTAAGTGTTTTTATACACTTATTGCAACTTAGACCAATGCATTCCAAATTTTAAGGTACCTTTAATATTTGTGGTTAGGGCTATTTGACCCCTAAGTATACTGATACTTTGAAAAATACCATGTAAAGTGGAAAAAAAGCAAAGAAACTTTTTTTCTTTTACTCTCAGGATTATTTACAAAAACAAAAAGTATTTTCTGACAGTCAAATGTGTTGGAATGAATATGTATGTTCCTGTATGTATGCTATACCATCATATATAGACTGTGTTTATGATACCCTTGGCTGTCTGATCTGTACTTTGCCTATCAATCTATCTCCTCTGGAAATTTTTCTGACATTCCAAACCTTTAAATAACTTTGAACAGCTGCCTTCAGGAAAAAAAAATTAATAAAAAAGTTTTCTTTTCTACCATCTGCTTTGCATTTTGTGTTGTTAGGCCTTGCTCTCTTTTGCAGGAAAATAAACAAGCCAAACAGAAATACCATAGTCTTTGAAATTTCAGAAACACTTATTCTTAATTCTGTCATGATTAAGAGGCAGTTTTTTCCTTTAAAAATAAACAAAACAAACAACAGCAACAACAAAACCCAAAAAACCAAACAAAACTAAGTTGCCAAAAAGTTTGAAGTGGTGATCTTGCTTTGCATTCCCCTTCTCTGTAACAGGCAATGTGTCTGTCCCCGGTTCTGAGTTGTAAGTCTGTGCTTCAAATTCTGACATTTTATCCTGGGGGCCTCTCTTGGTAATTTTTAGAGAGATTTTTGACTTATGTATAGTTTTCTTAGTATTTTAAATTGAACAGTTGGATTCAAGATAAGCATGATAACTGTTCCAAATGATTTCTTCAAGTTCTATGAAGAATTTTGATAAAGGTCTCATTTTTTTTAGTCAAGTCTCTTGCAGAAGGTGCTATATGCAGAAAACCTTTATTTATATCCTGATTAGGATATAAATAAAGATCTTGCTGGCACTGAGTTGGTCTTAGCCATGAAATCTGCTCAAGGCAGTATTTGATTTCTATGTATTGGGAAGAAAAAGGAAATTCTAAATATGGTAGAGGAAGAGTTTGCTAATTTTAACTGACGAAAAATCTGTAGTATTGGGGGGACAAAAGGCATTCTTCATGATATTTTACTTATGTCAAATATAGTAGTCTAATTACTGTTATTTCATTTATTTAAAAATAAATGGCATTTCCAAATACTGGTGTTTTAAAATGCAATGTAGGCCATTAACTCAAGAAGAAATTGCTCATCGGCGTGAACTTGCAAAACGAAGGCATGCAGAGAAATTGGCAGCAAGTCAAGGGAAGGAGCCATCAGAAAAACCCCCAAGTGAAAATTCACCTGAAGTGACTGGGAACACTGGTGATGTGAAAGGTGTGTGGTACCTTGAAACCTGTTTTTCTAGGAGGGTGTTGGTGTTGCCAAGGGGTTGTGTACGAATCCACATTGTGAGTCATCCACGTGCCAATCCAAAGTTCAGTGCATGGAGCTGAATGAAGAGCAGGGAGGGATTTGTAAGAAAGCTGATTGTTCATAAATGGTGTAACAGTGCCGTGGGTTTATTCATGTTGCTTGGCCTGAAAATGTGCTTGGTCTTCGTCCTTTGTGAAGGGAGATGATGCTTGAAAGAGATACTTTGCTAAAAAATAAATAACTTTCAATTCCAAACAGCCAATAAAGTGATACAAAAGCAGTGTATGAGCAACAGGATTGGATTATGGGTAACAGTTATGAGGGTTCATCTTTCCTCCCAAGGAACAAGTGGTAGGACAAGAGAAAATGTCCTCAGGTTGTGCCAGGGAAGGTTTAGAGGAAAAATTCCTTGACTGAAATTGTTGTAAAGCATTAGAACAGGCTGCCCAAGGCAGTCATTGAGTCATCATCCCTGGGGATATTTAAAACATGTGATACTGAGGAACATGGGTTTGTGGTGGACTTGGCAGTGCTGTGTTAATTGGTTGGGCTTCAGGATCTTAAAGGTCTGTTTTAACTGGAATAATCCTGTGATTTGCCAGATGTGACAATATAATCTATCATAGACTTTTTTAGACTTTTTTTTTTTTTTTTTAACTTCAGATGGTGAGGCACAAAGTGATTTTATACTTAATATATTTTTTCTGACTGGTTAGGTGAAGAGCAGCAGCTCACTGGTCAAGGAGACAGCACGACCTCAAAGGCAGTGAAACAGGAAACAGACAACAAGGAGTATTTCATTGCTTTTGCCAGAGTGTTCAGTGGCGTGGTGAAAAGAGGGCAAAAAATCTTTGTTTTAGGACCAAAATATGATCCTGCTGAGTCTTTGCATAAGGTAAGAGGTGACTGTGAACTGTTGCAATAACTTGAGATCATTTTGAAACACTGATGACTTAACTTCTTACATGTGTCTCTCTCAAAAGAGGAAAAAAAAGTTCCAGTGAAAAATTCCAAAAAGTATCGAAGTAATTTAGGTAATTGTGCTAATAGCTGATTGTGTCTGTAAACTGATTATAAACCTTAACATTTCCAAAATCATTTTAAGCACAGTGTTCTATTAGCTAACCATAAATGCAATATGTGTCTATTTTGATTTAAAAAAAAAAAAGAAGGAAAAAGCAATGCTTTTAGGGAACAGAGTGTGCATATCACTGTTGAAAAAAAAGGTGTTAAATATTTTGAGATTCTGATCAAAGAATTTCATTACTTTTGAATTTACTTCAAAATATTTATTTTTTCAGTGATAATGAAAAGCAAGGTAGAAGTAGTACACACCTAGAATTTGCGGAAGAAAGCAAAAGTTATTTTTTTATCTTCTTGGTAACATTCCCATATTCACCTCAAGTCTGAACTTCTGGGAGTGTATGTTGGTTTTTAACATCCAAGGTTTGAGATGATAATGCTTTAGATTGTATTTTTTTGCTTTGGAATGCAAGAAGTTTTTATCTGAACTGAGTGATAAATACCCAAGTGCTGGTTTTGTGCTCTGTGTAGCTGTCATCCCAGTGCTCTGCTACAGACGACCTGCCAGCAGTACCTCACATGACTTGCTGTACATTGGAGAACCTCTACCTGCTTATGGGGAGAGAGCTTGAAGATCTTGAAGAAGTACCTGCTGGAAATGTTCTGGGTAAGAACTAGGATTTCATTTCTAGAGCCTGAATCCTTATGTCATCCAAAGTACACTGAAATTAGTTTGGTGCAATTAATAAGAAAACTTAAATCCATGAATATTTTTACGTATGCTGTATGTGTGAATAAGGAAGGCAGTCTAATTAAATTGGGATTGCTGTGCACTTTGAATAGGAGAAAACTAGGGATTACATTAGTCTGTTATCTTCAGGTTGGATTATTGCCAGGTAAGCACTGCTGCCAGGAATTGCCAAAGGCAGTAGTAAATTCTCATACTTCATAAATTGCAAGGATTATTTATAATATTTTCCCAACAGTGGAAGTTCTTTAATGTGACTTTCCTGGTGATGTGGATGAGTGTAGTGTTATTTATGGGTCTGTTTGAACTCTGTTGCTACAAAATTACTTCCTTTATGGCTGTGGCAATTTCTTCACTTTCTCCATGGACAAAGTTGTAAAAGTCAACCTAATCATTGAGTTATGCTCCTTCGTGCCAGATTCTGAGCTGCTTTGCTCTAGAATGGGTATCAGTCTTCACTGGTTTTGTCCTTCCTTTGTCTTTAATAATAAAAGTAGTGTTTAGAATTTGAAGAATTCAAATTGAAAAGATGAGTGTGTAACTGTGTGAGTGAATGTGCCATGTGTAAGAATGTGCGTGACTGTGTCATATTTAGAAAAATGCATTAGAATTTCAAGATCAGAATTCACAGTCAATCTTAGCCAGACTATATTTGGTATTTCATCTTTTATCACCAGATAATTACAAAATGTTCACATAAAGCAAGTTTTCATTTTCACCTGAAGCATACAAGCTCAAGTCTATATGTGGGTTTTTTACATCTAATGTAATTTAAAAGATTTTTTTTTTTTAGACTAAAAATCCTAAATGCCTTTCTTTTGTTTCTCCCATTTCCCTATAAAGTTGCACTGTTAATTTACATAAATTCAATAAACAATTTACTGATTCGATGATGAATTTACCACACTTAGAAGAAAATGCAATACATTTATATAAAAGGAATGGTGATGCAAGACTTTTATTATTCCAGTTGGTAACAATGATTTTGGTTTGTAAGGCCATTTTTCTTTCAGCTTTAGAGCACACAGCAGTGATTTCTCTCCAGCCATATAAGGAAATTGCTTGTGGATTAGCTAGTAAATTAAGGAAGCTTTTCTGAAAGCTCTGTGGTTTTACTCTCTATAATTAAGTTAGTGCCGTAAGGAATACACAGTTAATCATGACAGCCTATTTCCACTTTAAAACTCAAGGTATAGATTTTTTAATATTTTTTTTTTCATCAGGGTTTGGGTTTTTTTGCTATTATTTATATTTTTTTTTCTTGCAAGGAAGTATCTGCTTGGTCCTAGTAGGCAGCCTTTTTGTCCTTTATACTGGCTTATGCAAGGTTTAGTGCTCAAAGACAAAGCTTGATGTAGAGGTTGTTTTACTGAAGATGGAAAGATTTAATCCCTTGTTCCCTCTGCTCAATTAATATTTCCTTAAAATACTACTCTCCTTTTAATTGATGAAAATTTTGAGATTGCAAAATATTTTAAGTGGAAAGGGTAATGAAGCATAGTGTGTTTGAACTGTAAAGCTGTGACAAACTATTCAAGAACATCAAGCTGGAAAGTGATACTATGTCCTTGTCTAATATATGTAGCCATTCTGGAGGGCCTTGGGAAGTTATTTGCTGGTATTATTTCTGGGGAAGTTATTATTTCTGGTATATATTTTGAGTTCCTGGAAGTTAGGAGAGACAAACTGTTTCGCGTTGTTTAATTTGTATTGCCAGTTTGCAGCTCGACTGTTTTGCTAAAAGTATTTGTCAATAAGCTTTAAGCAGTATGTAATTTTCAAGTAATATGGCAAATACAATGTAGAGCCCTTTCCATATAGCTGTTTCTAATTCAGAATTTTTCTTTGCAAACTTGTGACTACTGTGCATTTTTGTAGGCCTTGAGTAGGAGGTGAAATATGACTGAAAACAAAAAGTTCTTGGAAACCAAGGATAATAGAGTCTTCATAATAAATCTTCTTTTAAGAAATATTTGTCAGGATATTCTATGAAAAAAGTAAAATCCATGCCTCAGACAAAAACACCCGGTTTGTGGAATTTGTAATTCAGAAGGACTGTTGACTCCTCTGATAACTAAAAAAGATTATATGAACCAAGTGCCCTCTGAGAAGAACATACTCTCTTATTTTTCACCTTTTGATTTTTCACCTTCTTCCCCACCAACACCTCTGCTAGATGTCCTGTGCCAGCAGCCAGGGATTGCACTTGTTAACTGGCACTGCAAGGGTGTGCTTTGCAATGAACAGAGACCTTGCAGCAGGAGAATCTAGTTACTGGAGCAGCAGATAAGGTTATGCTGGATTAGGCATGTGCCCTCGGGTTCCAAATGGCACTTGTATTGAGTTGGAACTGCTGAATGAAGAACATGATAGTCATTGGAATGGGCCATGAAGGCATCTCCAGGTGTAATTTGGAAAAGCTTTGAAGTACTGATCCAAAAGTCAATCGTGTGTCTCGGTGCACTGTTTCAGCAATGGCTTGTTTTTCCTCTGTCGTGTCACATGCCTTGCCAAGGTGTGCAGCTGCTGAATTGGAACCTCCCTGTGGGCATCAGCTCTGGGAGTTCTGGGAGTGAGGTCCTGGTCATGCCAATGGTCCACCTGCTTGTCCTGATTGCAGTGCTGCCTGGCTCTGTGACACTCTGTCCTGACTTAAAGGCCATGTCAGCTTCTGTACCATCTTCTCTTGGGCTGAGGCCTTACCATCTTAACAGAAACAGGGTTCTTGCTTCATAAATCCTAACTAGGTATACCAGAATCATGCTTAAATTCCAAATATAGATGTACTCTGTACTTGCAGACATTAAATGTGCCAATTATGTGTGCCACCCAAATCTCTATCTCAAAATAATTGATTTTTGATTCCAAGACAGCCTGGGCACATTTTGTGCTCCCTTTTTTGAAAACTGCCTGAATACACATTGGAAAGAAAAGTTGTGTAATCACAGACCTTGGACACAATATGTCCTGTTTTGACAATATTGTCCTTCTGGAGCTTTAAGGAAAGAAATGGTACTTAAATATTAAATTCCAAAGACTGCTTGACTGATGTATATTCTTAGTGACACTGTAATTAACAATGGCCTTTGTTTCCATAAAATCATCTGTGCAAATAGCAAGCTGCTGTAACTGTCCCATGCCCCTTAAAGGCTTGTCCTTCTTTCCTACAGCAAAAATATAACAGAGAGAGGAGCTTGATGTAGGCAGTCATCTGGCTATCCAGAGGTTTTAGCTTCTTTAGTTTATTGGGGTATAAAAGCTTACATTCTTGCTGGGACTCTCCCCTTGAGCTGCTGGGAGTATCAGTGGCACTGGAGGTTCCTGCTGCCATGCAAACATCATCTCCAGAGGTGGTGTATTTGGCAGGAGGTGAGTCCTGGCTGTGGTGTGAAATCCACTGCTCTCTAGCTTGATCGTCATAGCTCTTCTTAGGAAGGCTTGGTTTCCCTTCTAAAAAGGAAAATTAGAAATGGTCCATTTGGAATACATGAATTGATTTAATTTGGATGTTGTATGTAAGTTGTTTTGTTTGTTAAGTAGTGTTAAGTATTGTTTAATAAGCTGTAGAGACTGATAATGCAGGTACATAAATAGAAAAATTAACACTACCATAAAAAATTTTTCTTTTAAATCTTTTTCTGTTAATGAAGATTGTGGGGAAGCAGCATTTATTAGGTCTTTCCATGAAAGAAAAAAAAAGGTTGCTTGTTTACCAGGAGGCAAAACAATAACTTAAATTGAAACAGGGTTGAAAGTTCCACAAAGAAGATTATTATATTCAAGTTTTAAATTATTTCAATTATGTTTCTATGTTAAGAATATTTAGTCTAAATTAAAACTGCCTCATACCAGTAAGTGTTTTGAACTAATAACAAGTCTGTATTATGAGGAAAACAAGAGGAAGAGGGGATGGTTGATTTGCTTGTTCCCATGCAAGACTCTCTCTCCCTTTATGTATATAAATACATTTGTTTATTTATTTATTTACTTTATTTATTTACTTGAGCCAGTCAAAGGAAAAGTACAATTACAGGAAAAGCATCACTTTGTGACAATTGTTGTGAAATTCTTGTGGTTGAAGACTATAAAAAGAATTGAGTGATCCTCAAAGAGACAAAGGAAAAATCATGAGGCAGTATGTGAGGAAAAAGTAATCTGGGCTCATAAGTAAAGATTTAACAAGTGCATGCCCTCCAGATGTGCAGAATAATAGCACCCTTTTTTCTCCCTCTTATTTTTAAAATTTTTCTTGTTGCTGTCCTATAATTCAAGACAAAATGCCTTTTTTGTTCTCTGCAAAAAGTAGTGTAAAAAAGTATTTAAAAAACAGGGGACAAGAGGTAGTGGTCTTTTTGTGATCCTATCAGGCACAGATGAAGGGCTTAGGATTCCCATGCTGGGTATTGATTACCATTTCTAAGTAGTGTAAACAAGTACTGATGTGAAAACCAACACACATTTTTGAAAACACTGGTTTAGGTACTTGTGTAAGTGAATAATCATGTGGGATTTTTTTATTTTTTTTTAATTGGCTCAGTCTCATGTTTTTCCTGAATATATAACTGAAGGATCATTTTATTCCAATTAACAAAAATGTATCACTGAATGGTCCTTCAGTTATATATCTCAGGGCATGTTGTGCATGCACACACACACGAGTTCAGAGTGACATACATTTTAAGTTATTGATCTGTGTGCTGGTTTTTATCCACAAGTACCACCAAAACAATGGACTTGTGTTTGCTGGTGTACAAAGCCTAGATTTTTCTTAGAGCTGCCTAAACGACTATTGAAGTGCTTTTTATGTCTTGCTGAATACTGTTAAAAGCAAAGCTTTTCCCTTGCCACTAGATTTGTAGTGCTTTAGTGTAGGACTCATAGGAGCCTAGATGATTTCCTGAATATTTTCAAATGCAGTTAGCTATGTGAATATCAAGTGTTCTACCAAATCAGAAGCATTTGGTTTTTTAACTTAATAAATTACGTTGTTAAAAGCAGGAATCTAGAAGTCCCTGCTGTTGCCAGCTCGCTGTCAGACTTCCTACATGACACATTGTTGTGTACCTTGGTGTTGCCATTTCTAAAATGCTTGTTTTCCCATACACTGTTCTTTCATGTTTTTATTATTTATAAAGCACTTATAGGATTCTTGAAATGGGAACAATGTGGCATAAGAAATATGGGTGATGATGGATTCATACCTCTGGATTTTTGGTACTTTTCTGAAGATAGGTGCCATAGAGCTCCAGTAGCATGAGAAGCTGGTGTGAAGGAGTGCAGCTAACCTCATTACAAGGTGTCTAACAAGCATTTTATTCCTTTAGGACTTCATTGAACAATTTAGGCGCTTTTAATAAGCAGCCTCAGTTAAGAGCAAAGAGCAGCTGCAAGCAGCAATGCCATTTTAAAAGCCCAGAATGGCTTTCTAGGCCTGATGCCAACTAGCAGGCATTACCACCTTCTGTGAGAGCACTAGGAACAGGCCTGCTGTTCACCAGCCTTGTCTTTCTGTGCAAACATTTGGTGGGCTAATTTCACTCTCTGAATCAGTAATGTGATTATTAAAAAAAAAAAAAATAGCCAGCCTGAAGTGATTCCAGCTGCATGGGCTGCCTCATCCCAGCCTGCTGTGGTTGGTGAACACAGGAGGGCAGTCTTCCTCCAAAGTGTTACTGAAATTAGCCCAAAATACTGAATGAAACAAAGAAAACTCAAACCTTTGTCTGCAGTTTTGGAATACTTACAATTTTTATCTCTAACTGCCATCTTATAGCGCCTATAAAATAACCCTGCTTTTTAAACTAATTTTTACTAACCCAGCACTGTTGAGGAAAAGGTATATAATTGAATGGATTTTGTTGTGGAATGACATTATATCTCCATGGGCTATTGCATTTACCTGACATCATAGTATTCTTATTAATTTCCTACCCAGATAATGTTTTAGTAATAGTTAAATTGTTGAAAAAATTGAGTATGTTCAAGTTGTTTCTTTGAGCTAAAGACATAATAGTTAAGCTGTTGTTTGGCCTCTTTCAGAGCTGGAAACTGAAACCATTTTCTTTAACTCTATTTTTGCCAGAGTGGATTTGGTTTTCTTTGCAGTTCCTGCTCTTTCATGTGTGTGCTTCTAGTAAGCAGGCTGAGAAATTTGTATTGCTTAGAGGGCAACATAGCATAACATGGTGCACAGCTAATGAGCTAGTATCAGGTGAAATTATATTTTGCTGATCATCTGAGGAGTTTCCTTTGCCCTTTTTGCCTTAGCATTTCATGGGGTTTATTTCAGGGGCTTTGACTTGACAAACTTTATTGCAAAAGAAATAAGTGATTTATTACCTTGTTTTCAAATCAATATCAAGATATCAATAGAGAGGAAAATGATATGTGGTGTCTTAAGTCAGAGTTATAGCACTGACATGTGTCTATTAACTCAGCTAAAATTTTTTTGGGGAAGAATACTTTGAATGGTTAATAGTCTCTTATAAAGCCTTTTTTGTTCTGTGGTTTTTTTTTGATGGGTCTTTTCGGTTGGTTTTTTTTGAGAATTTAAATTGTTTTTTGAGTAGCTGTATTTTTTCTGTTTTTCTGACTGTAGCTTATTAAGACTATAAAAGGAGATCATAAGTGTAGTAATTCTTTCTGAAGGAAAACACTTCTAAATTCTCTAGTGCTTCTGGAATGTTCTCTGCTCTAATTTTCAGGAATCGATTATGAGGTTGTAAAAATGCCTTTAGTCTTGCCACTGAAATACAACTTTTTTTTTAAAAATCATATTTAAAAACTTGAGCTATATAAGAATATTTAAGCTAAAGTCATAATACATTCATCTACCCAAAAATGCCTATTAATTTGCTCTTGACCCCTGCTGGATTGTAATGTCAAAAAAATGCAAATGATTAAGTTTCTGAGGAAAGGAAAGAATGCAGTGAAACATTCTATGTCTGTTTGATAGCAACTTTTAGGTTTTGTAATCTGTATAAACTGAGGTTTTGTGTCAATGGAAATTAGATTTCTATATAATCTCCCGAATGTGAGACGAGTGCTCCTGATTCTGTGGGGTTTGTCTGCAGACAGCTACTTGCTGATGCTTGAGGTTTCCCAAATAATACCAGAAGGAAAACTGCCCAGACTTGTCGGTGTTGGTTGTTGCTGCTTGTGTGCCTCTGGGCAGCAGTGGGACTAAGAAGAATCAAGACAATTTCATACCAATGCTGCTTGAAGGAGCTCCGAGCACAGCACCACATGCTCTGCAGCTGCTTAATATAAACAGCTAGAAATAGAGTGGGCAGAGGGTCTGAAGTGCAGGCAGTTGTCTGTTTATCACCCTGGTGTTTATTGCAAAAAGAAGTGATTCTTGGCCAAGAGACTTCCAGTTGGATTCCTATTATCACACTGCTGTTCATTGTTCAGAATTCAGGGCCAGTGTTAGAGGGGCCTGACTGCTCTGTGTCGAGTGGACAATTGACTTCTGTAGGCATTGCCCCTGGGCAGGTGTTACTCAGCCTTTCAGTGGCAAGGTGAGGGTTTAGGGCTCAGATACTACCTGGCTTATCTCCAACATCTCCAAATCTTCTGTGAGTGGTTGGATGGGTGTAATTTTGCAAGTCTCTTTAAAATGAAAAGCCAGGGATTTCCCCCAGTATTTCACACTTACTGTCTTTAAGTCAGCATCAATGTGCTATTTTTAGTCTCTCCTTCTATGAAAGTGCATGTATAAATAAAGGGAGAACAGTTATCTACAGAAATAGTCAGATTTATTACTTGGCTAATGAACCTCTTTTCCAATAGTGTAAGAGTAGAAAAAGTTAAAGTAGTTAAAATCATCAGTGTAAAATGGTAAGAGAAATCCTAAGGTGAAGTTTTGAGATTATTTGCTGAGCTCACATCTGTAATGTTGCATTTGGGATTTTTTACAGCATACTGAGATATCTCAGTGATCATATGGGGAAATGACCTCATGTTTTCATTTGAAGAGCCTGAATGCTATACCCTCCCTCAGTCTGCCTATAAAAATTACTTGAAGCATGCTGTTTTTCTTTGGTTTGTTGTATTTTTTTAAACCAGTATCCTCTTTAAAACTAGAATGTCAGCATTTTTAGTAGGTGTGTGTAGTGTAGCTGTTTGCTCCCTCCTTTCCTATGATGTGGTTCTAAGGAAACCATCTAACTTGCCTTGATTGGTGGAAAATCTCTAAAGAGACTTCAGTAGCCATTGGTAAATGAGGATCCATAATAGAGGAATCACAGTGACTTCAGCTTTGTACTCAAAGTTTTTAGAATTCCATTTCTCAGAAAATCCTGCCTGTTAGTGCAACTATGAAATGCTGTATTGAGGAAGTGGTAAACATCCGTCCAGGGATGAACTTGGGACTTGAGAGTAAATGTCCAAGAGATTCAGCAAACAGGCCTCCTTTGAGGAGTTAGTGTTTGAGGTTCAATTTTCAGCAGAGGTGTAAATTATCTGATTTATCAAGGCACTGTATTTAGATTATATAATTGAACCTTTTATTCCCCTGTACAAAATGGCATTAGGCTTTTCTTCCTTCTGAATTAAATATGCTAGAGAACTGCCTTTGCAGAAGTTATGGCTGGAGAGCTCAAACTTTCAGAAACCTGTTGTAAAGGAACACTTCCTTTATTTAATATAACCATGGGTTTTCTAAAATTCAAACTGAGAACATTCAGTGTCATTTCAGAAATAGGTGCAAAATAATCGCTTTAAGCACAAATGAGTTTGAAAATGTATGCCTTTCTGCATGTAAATTCATGTATAGTAATTCAGACATGAAAAAGACACCATAAATCAAATCTCTTTAGGAATGTGTCCAATTACCAATGCAGAAAAGAAGTTCTATTCCAAAAAGATTTTGGGTTTTGCAGTGTTCTTTATGGAAAACACATCTTTCTTGCTGCTGTGATGGTGTACATGAAGCAAATAGTGACAATCTTGTTTTCTGTACCATAGAGATGTATTTCACAAATTCAGTGGTTTTCTGTTTTTCACCGAGTTTCAATTTCTTATATGTACAACTGTCTGATAAGGATTATGAATTAGTTATAGAATTGTTAGAGTTAGAGAATTGACATATAATTTTCCATGTTTCTTTACATGGCTGTAAGAACCAGTTAACTTGTTTTATCCTTAAACTGTTTCCTTACTCCCATTTAATGTGAAGCCAGAGGGCACTGTTTTTCATACAATAAAAAAATTGCTGCTATTTCAACTTTGAGTGAAGGTCTCGTATGGATTCACAGGACTGTCAGTGTACTGAAAATTCTGGATTATGGTTTTTAATGTGCATTTCTTCATGCAGAAAATCTACAAATGTTTTGACTCTAAATTAAATTAATCTCACAGAGCAGTCTAAGAGACAAAAATCTGCAATCAGCATGGTTCCTACTTATTAGCTCAGCTTGGAAATGTACAGGTTTCAGAGGCAGTGTAATGTTAAGTAAAGCCATGAAAACATCTTGTTCAGCTTCATTTTTTTTTGACACTTTCTTTGTCGTGAGAAAAGCTACTGTTTTGTATGAAAAAGAGCTCCTCTCTGGATGTTTCTTTAACTTTCACGGCTACACTAATTGCCTTCTGCTCAGAGTAATAGCCCTGTAGAAATTAGGCTGGACCTCCCTCAGCTGTCTTAGGAGTGTTAACGTGGCTCTGAAATCGACCCTTTTCCCTCTAAACTCCCCAGCCCAAATCTTAGTGTTAACCTCTTGTTTTCCCTTTCTGTTCCACCTTTCTCTCTGCATTTCTGTTATTCTACCTCTGCTTTTAATTTTTATTACCTTAGTTATCCCATGTCAATAAAGTAAAACTGTATGAGAATATTTTAGTTAACCACAGCCTAAGCAAAAGCAAAAGCTCTTTTTTTAACTGGCACTGATTATGCAAAATCACTAATCTGTGAGGGCAATTTACTTGAATGTGTTCTGAATTCCTGCTGGAGCACTTCCTACTCTTAGGCAGGCTCCTGTGTAAGGGGGAGAGGGGCAGGACACATCCTTTCACACCTGCATATGGAGAAGTGTTTCTCTTATTGTGTAGTAGACCTAGTGCCTGTAATACACAGACAGCATCCTTACACTGAATACGATCTGTGGCTGTGAAATGCCTCTACTTCTACATTGGAACTAGCCACAGAAGCCTTCATTTATTCCTTTGGATGTTTCTCCTTTGCTTCCATTGTCTGTTGTTACCAAAACTTCTTCAAGGAGTTCAGAAAAAGCAGCAAGGGGGTTGCACTGAGGGCATGGGAGTCTGAGTGGGAAACACCAGTTTGGAATCATTTTTGCACATAACCCCACTGAAGGAATGTGATTCACAAAGAGTCACAATCCTGTGCAACAGACGGGAAGGTTAAAAAGTCAAGAGACTGTTCATAAAGGCTGTGTTTTAGTGAGTTATTTTATAAATATTTTCCCGAAATTTTGATGTTGTTTCATGTCTCAGATGAAATTGCAGAAGTGTTGTGAGGGTTGTTTGGCCTGTGTCAGGCTGTGAGTCATGGAGCTGGCTTTGTCTGGGATGGGAACTGTGGGGGGGACTTAAAGCAGAGCTATATTTAGGAGTATCAAGGATGTCAAACTGGAGCACTGCTAAACAACAGTGCTAAAGGGGCAGCATTGGGTAGTTTGGGCTCAAAGTTTAGATTGTTTACAGTGTTGTTTCATTTAGTGAATAATTGGGAAAGCTGGTATTTACTAGAAGTACTCTGCACTTTGCAAACCAAGCAGTGTGTTTCAACTCCATTTGTATTTATCTAGTAAAAACTATTGTAATTTCATTGTCAAAACTGTATGATTTGAAAATGGCAAGCCTAGATAGTACTTCTAGTTTTACCTTCCATATTTCAGAATCTTAATGGGTAAGAATGTTATTTATAAAGAATTGTTTAATTCCACTCATAGACAAAAAATGATGTTTGAGGTGCTGTTAACATTGAGTTTATGTCTTGAGATGCAGAACACCTGCTCACCTTACTTGACTGTATTTTGAAATTTTGTCATTAATTTCTGGAACCAAATTTAGATACCATTTTGCATCTAATTAAGACTAGAAGAAGTAGGGTTCTTTTCTAAAATTTCTTGCTCCCTACTGCCTTATTCTCTCCAGTGAGGTTTGTTATGTATAGGGGCATAATTCAGGAGTGCCTTTTAAAAATGAAAAGCTCCATTTTCAAAGGCTTCTCCTCTGTTGTGACTGGCATGGACTGTAGATAATGTTTTTTGTGGGCTTTTACATTTAACCTTCCTTTGTCCATGCATGTTTTGGTAGATAATTCACCTAATTTGGTAGTGAGAATATTATGTTGCAATCTTTGCCTCTGATTCTGTCTGTGTGAAAACAGTCAGATTGCAGTAGGAAAGCTGCAGTGAGTTTAAGGATCCCAGCTGAGATGTGAGTCAAAGTTTTTCCAGACAGAATAGAGGTAATTCCTGTCATCCCAATAAATTTGAAGTCGGCAAGTTTTTCTAAGGCACTCGATGTTGGTTTAAGTGCACCATTACTGTCTTGAATGTAGGCAGACCTGTGCCAAGACAATGTACTGGTGGGAACATAGAAAAACTCCAATCTGAATGTGTAAGTTTTACAGTTGTTTAGGTTAATATATGGGGGGTGTAAGTCAGTCTATCTGTTACTGACATTTTAAGCTTCAGTGGATTGCCAGCTTTGATAGTCTGTTTCTGTGAGTAATTGAATTTCTGAAACATAATATTGAGCAACAAATACTCATCCAAAGACCTGATGTTTTCCAAGTATCATATGTTAAGATTTGTACCAATCATGCTTTATGCAATATTGAAGTGTTGGGTCACCAACTGGTGTGAGTTGCATAGCTGTG
Organism: Entomyzon cyanotis; assembly: GCA_024500445.1. Lineage (NCBI taxonomy): Eukaryota > Metazoa > Chordata > Aves > Passeriformes > Meliphagidae > Entomyzon > Entomyzon cyanotis. The sequence goes on from JAKEPQ010001010.1 coordinate 11,441,050, forward strand.
AACCCATTACTGTAAATGAAAATGCAACCTGCTGGTAGTCCTTGTTCCATCAGTTACTGCACTTACACAAAGACATTCACACCCATTCCCCACTCTTTAGCCTGCTGGAGCTGCTGAGGACAGGGAAGTTGAAAGCACACGTGATTGAGAAGCTAACAAAATGGGATATAAAATGTCTGGAATCCTGATTGTTATATTTTTCTGAGCTTTTGCACAAAAGAGACTAATTGTTTTGTGATGTTCAAAAAGAAAGTTCTCTGAGCAGTGTTACTAACAAAGCCTGGATTCCTGAGGACTGGTGTCCTTCAAATGCTCAGCTCCCTGTCCCACAGTTGTGCTGTCCCAGTTGGCTGGGCAGGATGCTCATGCTGGTTGCCAGGCAGCTGCTTGCAGACGGGATATATAATGAGCGTGTTTTGCCTGCCCTTGCTTCAGTGAGCTCACCAATTTTGGTCTCCCTTCAGTACTTAGCCATTGATTTTACATAACTTGTGGAAACTTAATTACACCTGAACCCTCTCCTCTCTCTTGCTAGTGAGCTTAGTGGAAGTTGACAACATGTTTAAAAGTTGTTGAGGGGAGCCTGTGTGATTACAGGAGTTGTGTTTACTTTGGAAATGGGACTAAAAACATACTCCATTTTTAACAGATTCTTTTGTGTCCACAATCCCACCAGGAAGTATGACATACTGTGTTGAAAGCCTTGCCTCTCAACCAAAAAGAGTAATTTCAGTGCTCAGGCATTTTTAGCAGAAATGCCTTTCATTTTTAGTGAAAAAAGGTTTATCTATCTGGAGCTCTTCCAAAGCATTTAAAGCTGATACAGAGCAGTGGCAAATGGCCACGTCACTTCTGTTCAGAAAAGCAGCTGACTCTTTTTTTTTTGTGTTTTAAGGTTTTGCTTTGTCTCGAAGCAGCAGCCGAGTCACTGCTGTTGCCTGTGGCTGATACACGATCCCTCATCTGTGGGCTCTGCTGCTTAGGCAGCACAAAGTCAGCCAGCCTGGCCTCCTTTGGCAGGGCACAGAGGTGGGGCATGGAGGCAAATCACTTTTTCCAGAACCTAGAGGTGTTAGCTGCTCCCTCTACATGGATGGGAAAGGAGCAAAAGGTCTCTTAACTAGTTTTAGGAGATGCTGAGTGCTAAACCTGATCTTCTGGTTGGTGTCACTAGGATTAACATGTTGAGTTGATTGTTCTTGGACAAAATGTCAGAAGCAGCCTCTTAATGCATTGATAGTTGAGGGAGTGAAAATTGGGTGAGAGGGAAAATTGCTTTTTATTAGATTAGCTTTACTGTTTATTTAATATTCTGAATTGTCTTACCTGGAGTCTGACACATGCTGGTGAGCCAGAAGTGGGGATGAGCTTGCTCTTCTTGGGGCAGCTGGCTGTAGGTCAGCCCAGCTGGAATTGATGTGGTGTTCTCAGACTGCCTTTTGGGGTTGGGTCTCTTTTCCTTTTATCCTTTAAGGCAAATGAAGCAGTCTTTGACTGGTGTTACTCCTGTAGAAAAGGGGAGTTAAGACACAAAGTTTTGCAGGTGTGGAGGTGTAAAAGCTGCAAGCTCCCTCTGATAGTTTCTGTCAGTGTGAAGCTCGTGCCTGTTTGTAGCAAATGAAGAGAGCAATGCTGGGAATGCTCTCAGTGCATGGAGACTCATGTGATGCAAATAAAATTTAATCTTATTAGGTGGTTTGTTGGGTTTTTTGGGTTTTTTGGTTTCTTTTTTTTTGCAAAAAGGCATTAAAATCAAGATTAGTTACATTTAATTTCTTCATTTTGAAATAGAGAAATGTTTTAAAGGCCAATTTAATTATGTGGTTTTCTGCACTTGTCTTAAGAATTTTCCTATCTTAGGGATGATCTGTGTATTTTTTTTCCCTTTTTTTTTCCTGACCTAGAGCTAATGGAAGTTAATGTGTTGCAATATTTTAGGAAGTCAAAATTATGCAGACTGCAAATTACAGTAATAACACTGCATGATACATTAACTGAAGTAATCAGAAATTAGGGTGAAAATTACAGTCTTCTTTCCTGTGGGGAAAAGACTTGGGGGGATAAGGAGGATAAATAGCATTCCTAACTTTTGGGGTTGGGTTGGTTTTTTTTTTTTTTTTTACGTTTTAAATATACTTGATTTTGGTATGCTTAGTTTACACAGAGGCAGGCTGGCAGAATTACTTAAAGTGAAGCTGACTTTTAAAATCCATTATTTAAACACAATTTTGTGAAAATAATAAGAATTATTTTCAGTCTGAGTTCAGTATTAATGGCTCAGTAATAGCTTTCCATGTGGCAGCAACTTCTTCCATTCTTTTTTTAAAAATTTGAATGCATTTTCTGTTTATTTTTTTAATTAATTTAGCTATTAAATTGGAGCATGTGATAAATAACTCATTATTAATAACTTCCTAGGCTGCTGATATAACAAGTGTATTTAAGACATCCCTGTTCCCTCTCATGCCATCTGTTTTACACCCATTATGTCAAATAGTCCTAATCTGAGGCATTTGAAAGGTGCTTTATTTGGTTAGAATCCTTCTGGTTAATTATTTCCCAAAATATTATTGCTTCTGTAACTACAAATGAGCTGCTTAAAGGTTTCTTTTAGCTTGAAGTAAAATTTTACATTCTTCTTTATTCTTCTTGAAAATTACTGTATTTAAAGTGAACATCAATTTCTGCATAATGCAGACTGAAGCAGTCCATTACTTATGGTGCTTTGGAACACTCTAAGCCATATTTCCCAAGGCAGCAAAATCAGCCAGCATAAATCACTTATAGACAGATGTGTTGGGGGGTGGGGAGGCTGCCTTTAAAAGAGAGCATTAGGCATTGGGTCAGGTCTTGGAAAATTGAATTTTAATTAGTTACTTGCATGTCTTACAAGTTAACAGGATAAATGGTCAATGGCTTAGGCATTTCCCACAGGATATTGTACACATTTGGTAATCAGTGTGCTGCTTCTGCCTGTGATATCTGAAATATCCTCTTAACTGATTAGTCTGTATTTGCATTTACCAGATGTATTGAATGATAAAGGCCTTATGTTCTCTTTTTAAAATAATGAAATATAAATCAAGTGTATTGGGATTCTGCAGGTAAGTTCTAAAATCAGCACATGGATGGACAAAATTTAATGACCTTTTAAACTAACTGCCCTTGTCTTTTGTAATTGACACTTCTAGTAGCAGGTTCTAGATTCCCCATGTGCCTGGGATATGTAATGCAGAATTTGTAGGAATATGTTCATATAGCTTATTCTAGGCAAACATGACAAAACCTCCAAGACTTCCACAGATTAAAATTAATTCTTTGCAAGATCAGTGCCTGAAGGCCTCATTAATTTTAACACCACTTATAATTGATTCTGGGAAGTAACAGATGTTAGTTATATTTTACAATCTTCTATCTAAGAAAACAGTGTACACATGAAGTCTGCCCATCTTCAGGAGACATTACTAAAACTGAATAAAGCCTAGAATGGCATTTTCTCTTTGGTTGGTTTTTAGACTATGCTATAGCTAGTCTGATTTATGAAGAAGTCATTTGATGTTGTTGATCTATTAGCTGAGATTAGTTATTTTGATCTCTTGTGGGAAGCATTTTGTCAAGAAATTATAAGAATTAAGTTTTCTATGGTGTTGAAAACCCTAATGAGCTTCAGAAATTTGCTCATTTGCATCTTGCCTCCAGCACTCATAAAAGTACTGAAATATTGTATGGGAATTTTTGTCTTCCCATTGTCTACTTAGAAATAAATATTGAACTTTGGTACATTTTCAAGTGCCAAGGCTTTGCATCCATCTCCTTTCTTTTAATGCTAAACAGCTTTGATGCTCAATCTGATAGAGCTCAACTGATTCCCTTCTCAGCCTCAGGCTGCTGCCTCTGCCCTCTGAACGCTGTACCTCTCAGTGTAGGTGAGCTATTTAAAAAACACATTGAAATAAAGTGAGAAGTGATTGTTTTGTTTCATAGTTGTGATATCTAATCTGTTAATGATCCTATAATATGCAATCCTATTTTTTGTAGATTTTGTAATGGGTTTTTAATACATTTCCAGATCTGAGTATGTGTGCACAGCTAATGTTTTGATTGTGGTCCTGCAAAAGTGTAACATAGCAATTGCTCTACTTTTTTCTGATGTAAATAGCCAGAGAGGTTGCTTTTAAATAACTTTCTCTCCTTTTTAAAGTCCTAAATAGCATTATCAAATGTGTCTTTGCTAGATGACTGCTGGAGATTTGTCTTTTTCTTCTGCTAACCTGAGGGAAGAAATTTAGGTCTTTTGGTATATGTTCCTTTTGCAAACTTAGGTATTCTTATCAAGCCTAAGTCTAAAGTATTTTACCAAACACTTCATTGTTTTCTTGAGTCTTGTTGATGGATGAGGTTTATTATCACTGTATAATTATGTGCAGAACAGCTTTATGAAGGGTCAGTAGCCCTGTCTTTTTGTGTCTTCGACAAGTCTGATGGCAACATCATGGGTGAAGCCTTGGAGAATTTCAGGATAGGAATTACAAACAGAAGAACTTTCCCCCCCGCCCCCATTTTTCCTTTTTTTTTTTTTTTTTTAAAGTAGTTTTCTCATTTTACCAGTAGAAACCAGCAGTAGATGGCCAGCATGTGTGAAGAATGAGATATATAGTCTTTAGAGAGTGTAGTTAAAGCTCTGTTGTCTAGAAGGCTTTCCTTTTCCTCTGAGGCTTGCTGGGCAGATTGGCAAATTTTTCCTTGCATAAGATGCTCCATAAGAATTCAGCTGATCTGTTTTCCAGTACAATATGCAATTTTTATTAGTTTATTTATGAAAGCACATTTACTAAATAAAAACCCCTCAACAACAACAAATGAGCATTTAAAAGGACTTGTAGATTATCAAAGTAAATATGTTGAAACAACTATTCCTAAATTACATTTGTTTGGGAAAACAAGCATTCTGACTAGCGCTGAAGTTCCGGTAGTAATTTTTAAAAAAAATTTAAGTAAATTCAGATGTGTTGCTGTCAGGTCAAATGAAAATAATTTATTTAAAGTAATTATAAATCTAAAATTTGGTTTGTGTTTCAGAAACCCTTGAAGAGTTTTGTATGGTTCTAAATGCTTTCCACATGCAGTGATGGAAGCATTAATTTAACATAGAGCCTATAACTGAAGTGAGTTCCAATGCCTATGTGGTCACATTGTACACAGATCTGTCCACATATTTACTGTTGCTCTGTATTGTGCTCTCAAGTTGAGCTGGTGTGTGGAAAGGAATTTTAATGTGTGGGCTCAGGCAAAATATATTACATGTGTACTGCTTAGGACAGCTATTAACCGTTTTATAAAACCACAAAAGGTGCTGCTCAGTGCCTTTATCAAGAGTGCTTTACAGTTAAAGTGGCTTTAATTGGAATAAAGATTTTTTTTCTTTTTTTTTTTTTCCTGTGGCTCTACAAGTGCATTGATTTCATAATATGTAAAGAGGGATGGGGGCCTGTTACAGATCTAAGTATGAAATTTCTAGGTTTCTATGCTAAAATGACACTTAAACATAAATATTTAAACACGATCATTTTCTTTAGTCTTGAGCTCCAAAAACTGGTATGGCATGATAAATGAAATAATTTTGTAGCGCAAGAAAAACATGATTATTTGAAATGCTTTCATCTTCTACATTTATTGGTCTCATTAAGCAGCTTAAGCAAATCAATATTTCATCTTGGCTACCACAGTTTGTAAATCCAGAAGCCAGATTTGGAATGTTAACTGATTTTGGTTTAATTCTGTTTACTTTAAGGTAAATTTGTATTTTAGCAAGCAGATTTCTGACTCAGCTTTTTCACACGGGCTGAGTGCAGGTAGATCTCAAGCCGTTCACTGTAACATTTTAAAGATGTTACTGTTTAATGTAAAGGGGTTTTTTACAGTTTCCTTGAAATCGTTTGTAGTCTCATCTGAGAAAGTATAGGAATGTTCATAGTTAGAATTTTCAGCTCAGTCGACACTTAGGAAATGTGTGTTATCATGCAGTCTGAGGGCCTAATGAAATATATGGTATCCTTACCCAAAGACACTCAGCAGAAGATAAATGATGGTGGTTTACTCATTATATGTGTTTGCAATCCTTCTAGAAACCATAATCTAGTAATAGGATATTTCAGTGGAACATGCTATTAGACCATATTCTTGCTCTTCTTGCAGCTCTGAAAGCAGACAGCTCTGTTCTTTGAACTGCTAGTTTTTTCCTAAAAGAACTCAGTGGGATGCTCCAGCATTACTTCTTCTTTCACTCCTCAAAGATTCAGTAGTAAAGGGTTGAGTTGCTTCTTGTGTCAAAAGCTGCTTATTGCATTCAGTGTCTTAGCACAGTTGTGCCCCTTGGGGAGAGAGGGTTTTGTCATGGCATTATTAGTAACATGGCTGAGTGTACTCTCACCTGATCAGAAAGTTAGGCTCCATTTCCCCTCCAGCTGCTAAAGTGAACCTAAAAGTAAAATTTTACAGTAAAATTACAACTGAACACCTTTGTATTGAGAAACTGAGTTCATGTTGATCTTTAGCATATACTCAGGTAGAACTTGTGGTTTTGAAACTCAAGAAGAAACTGGGACAAATGGTTCTACAGTCTGTTGGATACTGGTGATTTTTAGAGATTCAGCTCAAAACAAAAAACACGTTGGGAAAAAGGAAAAAAAAAATGTTGAATTAAGTTTTCTGTAAAATGATTGGAAAGTACTGAGAGCAGCTGAAACCATGCACATACCTTACAATATTCTGTTTTCCATACAAGCAATTTCACTTGCCTCTGAAGCAAGTAAGAATTGAGGGGGAAGTGCACAATTAGGGATGAGAAGAGGAGGCTCACCAGCAATCTGTGCTAACATGTGGTGTGTATTATGGAAAAAGTTGATGAAATCTCAACTAGAATGTGGTCTGTGTCTTGATTTACATTCCCTTCCCTTCTAGAAACAGTTTCTAATATAGAAAGGTCAAGTTCTGCCCTCTGTGTCTCTCTGCAGTGCCCATGAGACTCAAGAGAAACATGCTTAAAATCTGAGGTGATAAATGTATAATACAAGGTATTCTTAACCCATAGTAGCTACTTGTCCCTACAGTTACCATCATTTAATCCCAATGATTAGTAAAACGGTTTAAGATTCCTCGAATATAAAAGGCATACTGTTGTAACTGAGTGTAATCCTACCAAAAGCCAGTTTTCCCTTACAAAATCCCTCCTTTCCTTTTTTTTTGTTTTTTTTTAAATTAGGGACAGTGATGAAAGGCTGGAGGCTGATGCTTAAAGTTTATCTGACTACACTTACCCAATTATTAGTCATCCTAATAGGAAACAGTGTGCTAATGGTATAATCTTTTGTAGTCTTATGCTAGATATTGGGAAAAGGAGAATTATTTGCATAGATTTGAGGAAGAATGATTGACATGCAGGCATTTTCCTTTATTTTTCTACTATTTTAATAGTATTTGGCAAATACAGTTTGTTCTTCTGTTTTAGTCAGCCTTTAGCCTATTTACTTTAAGAATAAACTGGAAACATCTAGAGCCAATCATACTTTTAAGGTGGATTTGTGAATTTGTTTTCTCATGCATATTTTTTAGGTCACCTTTTAAAGGTACTTCTTTTAAAATGTCTCTCACAGGGAACAGCAGAAGTATTTGTATTACTGCTCACAGAAAATTACAGAGGTGTCATTGTGTTTGTACAGTCCTGTTGAAACAAAAGGCAACATGCTCACTTTGAGATTTCAGATTGTGTAGATTTACAAAAGTTTGGATCACACCTACATAATTCACATGCATTATGTAGGAGCTTGCATAGTCTTAATGGATACATAGTGAAGTGCATGGAGCATTTAAACGAGGGGGCTTTACATACTGTAAGGTCTTAATCTTTCTAAAGAGGTATCATTGATAAGAAATGATAGATTTCAGGGGAGACAGAGCCTTACTGGGAAGATTAACATCAGCTTTTTGCTTTACTTAGTTCCTTACTGTGTTAGTCCAAAGCTTGACATGTCTCCATTCCAAAGCAGCCCTGGATTCTTAAGTGGTGATATCATCAGTGAGAGAAGATAAAGATCAACTGAACTAATGTGCTGAGGCTAGTAACAATGTGGCAGAAGTTAAAATTTAAACAGCTTTTATTCTTCTTTGTTTGATTTTTCACACTGCAAACTAAATTATTTCCTTATCTGATTGAAAAACTTTAGCATGGTGGTGGTGTCTGCTTCATTTTTTTGCAACTTGAAAGAACATTAAATGCCTAAATCTTTCTACATCAAGGGAAACTAATTACATATACCTTGAAGTTGATCTGTTATGTGTTCAGCTCTTTATAGCTGAATTGAGCTGGAAAAGCATACTTTATCTTTAAAGGCAGCAAAATTATTGTGTAAGGTGTAGTGGTTACCAGCAAGACATAGAAGTGAAAAGTAAATTGAGACTTGTCTTAAAACTCCTACTCCTTTTGAAAATTTCTGTCATGATGTTCTTGCCTCTTTTTGCCATCTAGCTTCTATCATGTGTTAATATCTGGTGATACAGGTAGGAATATACTTGATTTAGTGTTCTTATCTTCTAGGGCAAGTAAGAAGAGGGACTCAACAAAAGAAGAATCTTTGTCAATCTCACATTTCACCATCTGTGTAATAATTCTTCATGAGCCATTATTTGGTCTGCTTTTAAAAGCACAAACCACCAACCTCTGAAGGTCTTCCTTATCATTATCTCACAGGCTTTTATTAAGGCTTCATTTTGGAGTGACTTTTCTAAGACCTTTCAAGTAACATATTGATACACATTTGAGATCTGTGATGTGTAAATTTCAGTGGGTTGCACAATAAGTTGAAGATTTATGTGTCATCATAATTAGTAGAATTCTTCCGTTGATATATCATGTGGAACTTTTTGGAATTAGCTGTGTTACATCTTCCTCTAATGTTATTCAGAAAACACATTAGCAGCTACTCAGTAATCATATTATGCAAAAAAGTGTCCAAGAACCTTTATGGATTTTTCCTGACATTGGTTACTAAGAATTTTTAAATTAAATAGATTTGACATGGCTGGACACTCCTCTGTGCTAGCTCACACACTTCAGCAATTAAAGCACTCGGGTTGGAAGCCTAACAGATTTTCATGAAAACTGACAGAGTTTTTTATTTTTAGTGTACTATTGGTGCCAGAGACTTAAATTTCATGTATTTTTACCTTCAAATGTGAAACAAAAGAGCAAAAAGCTTCAATTTTTCTTTATGACAGTGAGAGTACAGGAACGTGTTAAGAAAAGAGTGAGTCTATCTGAAGTAAGATTTGGTAACTTTATTTCTCTGGTTCACGTTACACTGTGCAAAGAAGCTGTTCACCTCCCATTCTAAATCATTTTCATTTTACCAGCTGGAGAAGATCAGAATAAAATGGACCCATCCCTTTTCTCAGTCCCTGGTGGTGATGATGATCCAGCATTTGTTTTTCATTCAAACCACATGTTGAATAAGTGGAAAAAGAGGAAATACATGTTGGTCATAGGTCAGGTGCAACACAGAGTTTATACAGATTTATTTTCTTTGTAGCATCTGCAATCCTGCATTTAAAGCCATTGAATGTTGTTCTGCTTCCAGTTATTTTGAGACAGGTTTTCTTATATAATGACACTTTGGGTTTTGGATTACCCTGCTGGCCAGGCATGCAGCCTCCAGAGCTGGAGAAACAGCCTGATTGTGCAGATGAAGCTCTGCAGCAGACTGGCTCTCCACAACTCAACTCCTGCATGATCTCATAGGGTGGAAGCTGATCCTCTTTGTTTCTGGCCTCAAATGAAGAAACCTAAGCCAAAAAAAGAACCTGGAAAAGTATTAGGGTGATAATGGGGAGTTGGGGTTAAGAACTCCTTGGGCATGTAGGAGAGAATGAGGAGGAAGGAGCACGAATATACTGCAGTCTACTGTGTGAATTTAGTTTTTAAGCAGCTATAAATTATGAGCTAAAGGTTTCAGTTTTCTCATTGTATTACAAGTTACATGCTCATTTCATTTATACTCCATTAGAACTGCAATGCTCATTGCTTATGATTGAAGGAGCATCAGGAAAAGTGATTGTATATATTGATACCTGCTTTATTTGTTGTCTTTATTACTCAAACACTTCTAGTTGTGTTTTAATAGCTTTGACTGAATTATGAATGATGTGCTGTTGGTTATGAATTTGAAGGCAATAATTTCAAATTCCCCGAAATGTGCCAGCCAGCCAAGACTCAATGTGCATTTACAGCAGCTCTTTTGCAGATTTATAGCTAATATTTTTTTCTATATTTTTTCTTATCACTACAATTTAAGCTCACTTTTCTTCAACTTGTCAGCATTATAAAGTATATTAGAATGAGAATTAATAGCCTACAATGGGATGAATTCATTTCTACAAGAATCAAACTGGAAAAAAAGTGAATCCCAAATGGGCATGAGGGGGTGGGAAGAAAAAAAGAAAAGCATTCTTCACAATAGTAATAATGATGCACTGGAGGAGGTTGCCAACAGAGGCTATGTAGTCTCCAATGTTAAAAGTTTTTAAAACTTGAGTGGAGAAGGTCCTGAGCAACTTGATCTAACTGTGAAGTTTGCCCTGCTTTGCACTGGAGGTTGGACTAGATGACCATTGCAGGGTTCTTGCAGTCTAAATTTTCTAAATTTAAACCACCAGAATTAAGTCTGAGCTGTCAAAAAGCTTGGACATATTAGAAGGGAAAAAAGTCCTCATGTCCTTTCTGTTCTTCAGGGCTATAAACATGCCTTTTAAAATACTGAGGGAATGCAGTGGGAACTGTGAGACTAAATATCAAATGTCACACCAGAGACTTTAGAACCCAGTTTATGCACAAGTATCTTAACAGATACTTTATATGAACAGTGAGGAATTTCTGAATCTTACTTTTGTAATTAGAATAATTTCACCTTTTTTTAACTTTATGATCATATTTTTAGCCTCATTTTATATGGCAGTGGGTGCTTTTTTTTATTGTTTTGCTTTTTTTTTCCCTCCACTTTCTATTAGGAATAGGAGGCCTACAAGATTTCGTGCTGAAGTCTGCAACACTGTCAACATCACCTGCTTGTCCACCATTTACACCTCTCAACTTTGAAGCTACCCCGATTGTGCGAGTGGCTGTTGAGCCCAAACATCCAAGTAGGTTTCAAGGAGAATGGGGATGGTAACACCAGCTCAGTGTGGCAGCAGTGCAGCTTCCAGCCCTCAGTGATTTGGCTGGTTTATGGTCTGAATCAGAGACTTGACTAGTATAAAATAAATGCATAGGATGCCTGGAGGGCTGCATGTGAATTGTTCCAGCTGCCTCACTCGTGTCTCAGTAGGTGAGGAGACACAGGAAAACTTGTTGTGTCCTTTTGTGACAGCTGTTCCACAAGTAAGCCGCTGCCTGGTGCTAACAGTTCAGTGTTCCTTCACTGTGAAGGTGAGACTGAGTAGATCTTGGGTTCTCCATGTCTGCTGCCATTCTTGTATGTTTGGCATTGTGGTGCAGATTTGCAGTAATGCTTCTCCTTGATGCCCCCACCCCACTTCCTGCAAACTAGAGAGTGGGATATCTCTGGCTTTATTTGAATTTCAGCCCAATTTCCATTTGTTGTTGTAGTGTTGGTAAAACCAAAATAACTGGCTTTATGTTCAGTTGCAAAATACTCTAAGATTACATGGTTTTTTAGAGAGCTATTGGACAGCTTGGCAGCTATTTGTTTCATGTGTTTGAGTAACAGATAATCATATATTGTACATCCTACATTTGTTAAAGCAGTTTTGAAAGTATTGGAAATTACTGGTTCTGCTGAGTGTAGTATTAAGTTCAGAATGTTAAAGGAATGTAATTCTAGAACTACTGAACAATTTGGGGGAATTTTTGTTTCTTAAGAAATGAAGCTGAATCATTCTTGCACCATTACTTAGTTTCTCCTCCTCAGTAACTTCTGAGTTTATGATTTGAACTAAATTTGTTAGGGGGACAGAAGCCTAAAAAGTGGTTATACTTGCAGAAGTTTCCTGAAAATCCACTGTTCTTACAGTAACAGGAAGACAATTGAAATGTGGCCATTGCAGTTGCCCAGTGAGCTGCCTGTAGTCTTGAGGTGGCTCTAGCACGTTGTCACATGTGTGCATTGGACTGCCACATCAAATCTGCTTCAAATATGCTTCATCTGCTTATGTGGAAAAATAACTTATATAAATTATTTCCCTGTGTGCATTTTACAAAATTACTGCATGTCTTCACATCCATGTTAAAATCTTCCTGTATGGTTACCATAAGCGGTAAAAGGAAAAAAAAAGTACTCTCTGAGCTTAAATGCAGAGACAAAGTTGAAACTCTCTGTTCAACTGTGTTGGCCATGTGAACTAACACTGCCTTTTTTCCACTTTTTGTTTATTTTTGTTTGTTTTTCAAGGCTACTTTTCTGTTACATCCTCACAAGCTCAGCAGTAAACATTATCATATTTCTTTTAATAGTCTCCAAGTGAATGACAGGTTTAATGTCACTCTTCCTTCTGAATATGAATATACGTTCTTGGAAAGCCCTGGGGTATTCTTTATTGCGTATGTAAAATAAAAAAAGAATTCATAATTAATTTCTTTAAATTGTATTCATTATGAAAGGCTGCTGACATGAGGTGTTTATGCATAGCTTTGATGTAATCTAGCCAAATTTGACTCAGCTGTGCTTGTTCATTCTCCATTAACTTTGAGACAACTCTTTTTAAACACCTTCATTTTAGGGACAGCTGTGATTTGTTTCACTGAAAAGCTCTCACGTTCCTGATTTTTTTTTCCTTTTTGGATTTTAATTGCTTTAAAGCTTTCTAGTGGCTTCTGGCTACTTTGAAATCCTTCCTGGGCTTTATTTGCTGTTATGACTTCTAAGTAATCCTTACAGAACACATTTTAGTTTTATTTTAGTAAAGTTTTAGTTTAGTAAAGTTAATGTTATTATTTATGTATTTGGAGCATTTTAAGTGTTAGCAATTTAGAAGTTCCTACACTTAGTTATGAAAGATTGCAAGGAAATGCAATTATTTACTGAAAGATGACTTTAAAAAGTTGTAATAGATAAGGAAGTTTATAATTTGATGATTTGTGAAAATGAGGAGTTTTTTAATCACTTCATATTGGTAAAATTCGGGTTTTATTTGTTGTGAGCTGTTCATGAGATGTATCTAAAGTTATTTGTGTATAGGAAGCAAGATAGCATAGTCATAGTCAACAGCTGACTTGTTCTACTAAACCTGTTGTAAAGCTGTGTAAACAAAAAATGTGCAATCCATTGAAGTGTACCATGGTTATAATTGTATGATGTGAATTTTGTCATCAGTACATAAATTGCTGGTGACAAAATCTGAGTACAGCTTATGTTTTCAGTCGCTGCTCTTAAACCACACTGCTCTGTGTGACTCATAACCAGAAAATTGCTCACTTAAAGTTTTTGCCTATTCCTAAAATACCTATTTGTGTTTAGGCTTCCATAAAAATGAGTGTTACAATTTCTCAGTTTAAGTCTATCCTGTTTCAAGTATTACTTTTCCAGTATTCCTTTGTTAATAATACCCTGTTTTGCCAGGTGATATGCCTCAGCTGGTCAGAGGGATGAAGCTTTTAAACCAAGCTGATCCATGTGTGCAAGTTTTAATCCAGGAGACAGGAGAACATGTGCTGGTGACAGCAGGAGAAGTTCATCTCCAGCGTTGCTTGGATGACCTGAAAGAAAGGTTAGAGGGGCAAGGAGGAAGAAATATTTTTAGTTCAGTAGGTGTCTGTTGTATTTCTCTGTCAGATGGATATCTTTGATTTATATTCTGGTAAAATAGAGCTTCATCCACAAACAGTTTTTACCATTAAATCATAAATGTACCTTTTTCTAGCTATAAAATTATTTGCAGTTGGGCAGAAGCCAGTAGCTTATCACTTCCATGCATCTAACACACACTTAGGGCACTTCCTAGAGGTTAGAAATTGCAGTAGGTTCAGGAGTCTAATTAAGAATGTAATGTGGCATTTGTACAAGATAAAAACTGAGGGGAATCATGGCTGATAAATGACCTCTGAAAAATTATAAAGTGCGAAGACCAAAATTGTATGTGCACACTCTATCCTGTGCCTTTTCCCATTGATTATTTTTTCAAATGTTAATCTGTTCTCATTTATGAGCAGTATTTTTTGGAAGCACACATGCATATATTTAGTATCTTCTAATGTTTCTTCAAATGGTAGAAGAACAGATGTCTGAGACAATCCCTTCCTGTAACTTCATTTACTAAAACATTTCTCATACTTCTGCCACATACATTGACTGTCATTTTCTTTCTAAACCAAAAAGCAAACCTGATGAATGGTTGAATGTTTGTCTTACTGTCCCCATGCTCATTTCAGTTAATATCAGAGCACAGTAATTTCTTTTGAAAATTAGACTGGATTGCTTGCGGAACTGGATGTGTGTTTTAATGGTTAGCCTCATTACAACTTAGTGCAACAAATTTTTAGCACATCTAAAAACATGGTATTATTTATTGATACATTTTGCTCAAATGTAATGTGTTTAAGCAGTGGGTTGTGCCTGTCTTTAGCTGTAGTTTGCATAGCAAGTTTGTAGAAATATCTGTTGCTGGCAATGGCCCAAATCTGGAAAAAAAAGTATAAAATAATGCTACATGACAGGGAAATAGGATCATAGTGAGCAGCTAGTAGGACTGATTTACATACATTTATGTACGTTTACATTCCTAACCTTTTGTTTAGTGCTCATAATTTTGGGGTTTTTTATGAGTTGTCACCTAATTTGGCTTATGTTCAGAGAATGATAGCCTGTCAAAAGTGACCATTTTGTATCCCTTACTTGTATTCCTAAAAAAATGTTCTAAGAGCTCCAAACTACCAGAGCCCAAAACCACTCTGTGCTTGTGGCATGGTGAGCAGAAACAAGAAACGCCTGGAGATGAGCAGGGCTCCCACCATTGTGCTGCTTGGCTGTGGTTCATGATTTCTCATGGGCACAGCTCCCAGAAGGAGTTGGGAGGAGGTGTGTTCAATAGAGCTCATGCTCATTCTAGCCATCTCTGAGGATTTGGCATATTTTAGTTGCCATCCCTCACTCACCACCTCATGGGACAAGAATTGTCCCTTCTCTCCCCATTTTGTACAAGAAAATGTCCAGAATGGGATCCCTGTCTTGCTCCATTCCTCATGGATTCTGTGTAAATTCTGACAGTGGTGAACTGGCACTAGTTGCCTATTAAAGTGTGAAGAGGAAAAGTTGTGCTCTGAAATGTTAGTTTTAATTAGCTCTCTATGTTTCTGTGTAAATGTTTTACTTTCTCTAAGTGCACATAATTTGGAACAGCAAATTATGAACTAGGGATCAAGACAGCATCTAATAATAAGCTTAAATGTGACCCACAAGTTCTTCCCCAGAAATATTGGGAAAGGTTCTTCAAGATGGTTGAGTCACACTTGAAGTAGGGGGGCAGTATTGTGATGTTGGCATCTACCACAATTGCATCACTGGGTTTTGCAGATTTGGTGGTTTTGGACTAGTTACAGCAACTGAGGAAGTTCTGCTGAATTCAAACTACAGTGCGTTGTCAGGATTTTAATCAAAGGCACACATTTAATTTTAGCTTTCCCAGTGTGTGTTTAGAAAATCATGTTCAAGTGATATTTATTGACAAAGATGTGGAGAGACATGGAAACAACTGAAAGATCAGTCATCTGTGTTCATCTAAGTGATTAAATATAGATGTTCTGCTTAATTTTGCCAAATTTGTATTTTTCTTCCCAGTTAGTTCTTTGTGAGTAGAGTAAGAAGTTAGACCTTGTAACTTTAAACATGTTATTTTCTGCATTGTACAATAGAAAGTTGCAGAAATTTCTGTCCCAGAAGCATTGCAAACATTGAGCATGAGGGGATTAAGTTACCCTTTTCAGAATGAGAAACAAACAGAATTGAGGTAATGGTGGCATGTAGGGGCTTTTGTTTGGTTTTTTTTGGTATAATGCAAATCCTTGAAAGAACTGCAGAAAGGATAAATCTCCTGTTTTTGATTCCCATGGAAATAAAGCTTACACTTGTATTTGCTTTTCTTCCACAACTTTTTTTATCATTGCCAAAATTTCCCAGAACATAGGAAATTTTGGTTAGTCCTTCTGTGTTTAATGAACATGCTCAGAACTCATGGGAGGTTAAGAAGAATACACAACTCTGATCGTTAAGTCTGTCAGATAATAAATACTTCTTCCTTTATTTTTGCCATCATTCACAACATTTGACATACCTAAAATGTTTCACCTGACTTTAAAGCATTGCTCATACCATGAAACTTCTATAATAGTGGTTATCAGCCCAGAAGGGCAAAGCTGTGTTCAGCTTACCCAGTGCTTCATCTTCTCAGGCATTTCTCTCCATGGGCAGATTACTGATTCACACCAAGTGTCATCTCAGTCCTGTGTCTGAGCAGTGTGGCCAACAACAGCAATAGGAGGAGTAAAATTGGAGTAACTGTGATGCTTTCCCAGGCCTTTGTTGTTTTCAGTCCAAGGCTCTTTGTGGTTTGGTTGTCAGTTAATCCTGGTCAGCCTTTCCCGTGCCCCATGTGACTTTGTAGATCTTTGTTGTACCCTTGGAACATCTGAAGGCTTCTTGTGCTTGCGTTCCTTTGATCATCTTTATTCTCAGGTTTTTTCTAGTTCTGTTTCGTTTGAGGGCAGAGAACAGCAGCACATAGTTTCCAAGATGTGGGTGAACCAGTGATTTATGCAGAGGCATAGCAGTGCTTTTGCTTTTATTTTCTTGAGTTCCTTTCCAAATATCTCTGAAGACATAAAAGGCAGTGCTTCTTTTTTGAAGTACATAAAATTTGAGTTTGAAATGCATTACCTAGTGATCCATGTTGCAATCAGATTTCTTCATGAACATCTGTTCCATGTTAAGGCCATTGCCCTACCTCCCACCTCAAAGTTTAAAACTATTTTCAAGATTTTAAACTAATTCTTTAAATTTATTTTGCAGGTTTGCAAAGGTACAGATTAGTGTGTCTGCTCCTATTATACCCTTCCGAGAGACAATAACAAGACCTCCAAAAGTCGATATGGTGAATGAAGAAATAGGAAAACAGCAGAAAGTTGCTGTCATACACCAAACAAAAGAGGACCAGAATAAAATTCCTGAAGGAATCCAGGTTGATTCAGATGGCCTTGTTACAATTAATACTCCAAATAAACAAGCTACTCTCAGTGTAAGAGCAATGCCACTTCCTGAGGAGGTAACTCGACTTCTTGAAGAAAATAGTGATTTAATTCGAACTATGGAACAACTCAACACATCTCTGAATGAAGATAAAAAAACACATGAGATAAATCAGAAGACTCTTGATAGAATCAAAGAATTCAAAGAAAAGTTGGAGAAAAGTCTTCAGGGAAGAAAGTGGAGAAATGCTGTTGATCAGATCTGGTCATTTGGACCACGGAAGTGTGGACCTAATATTTTGTTACATAATTTTGGGGGCTATAAAAGGTCAGTGTGGCAGTGCCTTGGGAACTCTGTGAAAGAAGTAGGTAAATACAGAGACTTTGACAACAGCATAGTAAGTGGATTTCAGCTGGCTACACTTTCAGGTCCCATGTGTGAAGAACCTCTCATGGGTGTTTGTTTTGCGGTGGAAAAATGGGAAATAAATAAAGCTGGAGATACGCTGTCAAGTAGTAGGCAGGGTTCAGGAGAACCTGATGGCACAGAACATGAGCAGAATGAAGATAATACTCTAGCAAGCAGTTGCACTGATGAAGGTCCCAGTGTGAATGAACACCAGGACAGGAATCAAAGTGGTACAGACTCACCTGAGAGAATGAGTAAACACAAGGGAGAATTATTACTTGCAGATTGTTATGGTCCTTTCTCTGGACAGCTGATTGCCACCATGAAGGAAGCCTGTCGTTATGCTTTGCAAGCAAAACCACAGAGACTCATGGCGGCAATGTACACGTGTGAAATCATGGCTACTGCAGAAGTTTTAGGTAAGACTGGGAAAATAAACCTTTGCCAAGAATTTGCTTTCTAATTGCCAAGGTGAGGTTTGAGTCTGAATCAGAAGGCATAACTTCATTAAAGGTTTTGTCAGGAGTTTTACATAGTTCTCCAGTAGTATTTACACTATTTTGAATGAGAGTTTAGCATTCTTCTTGCCTATCTGAACTCTAGGCATAAATAGCAATGCTACACCTTTTTGAAGTTCAAGATACAAAATGTTGCCTTTTTATGACGTTTTTGTAACCATGAATATCAATCCTGTGCCTCATAATTAAGCATTAGTTCCATGAAGAGATGGGAAACCTGACCTGTTTGCAGAGGTAGTGCAGGATCTTAGCAAATGCCATATCAAGATATTTTAACATAATGGTATGAAAATAAAATCAGGAAAAGGAATATTAAATTATTGTTGCAGTCCAGTTGGTAATTTTGTGTTTTCAAGTAGCATCTGTATCTTTCTGGTATGCAAGTTGCTCAACCCAGTGCATGCCAAATGGTGTCACTTATATTACCTTACCACTTACACCTACTTAAACTTGTTTTTATGACCTACTTATGACACCACTTAACTGGATTTGTTCTTGGAGTTTTCCACGGGAGTTGCTTGCATACTGAATCTGATCCAGTGCACCAAAATCTTCTTTAAAACTAACTTCCATTGCATTAAAACTATCAGCAGTTTTACTTGGACTGTACTAATCATGACAGAAATTACAGTATACCCCACGTACAATAATTAAATATTTGGCTACTTGTAAAAATATCTCAGCAGTTGTGCACACAAGCATAATGATAGCAGTCCGAAGACCAAAAATTATAATTTTATGGAATGAAAGAAATGCCTTTGAGTGAACAACTGTTTAGTAGAGATGCATGGTCCTGTTCTTTGCTGGAGGCACCCTGTAGCAGGGTGGTTAAAGGTGTGCTGCCATCAGCTTATTGGCACTTCACCCTAAACACCACCTACTCTGACGTGGAACTTTGGCATTTCAAACTCTTTTCTAACGTGTAAGAACGCCTGTCAAAGCTGGACTTTGTACTGTTCCATGCTGCTGTTCCAGAAGTACCTCTGAGTCTCTACATCAAGCTGTTAGCAAGATACCAATTTTTAAACCACAAAAACACAGTGTAAATTACTGTTTTCCAAAATACTTGCTACCCAAAAAGCATGATTGCTTACAGTGGAGTAATAAACATGCATTGGCTCATCAATTGTGCCATAAGCCCACATGGAAACATGGCTTTCTAATGCATATCTATATAATCTGTATCTCTGTCTATATCTATTATATAATGAGTGTAATGGAGGACTCAGACATGTAAGCAAATTAGTCCAGGCTAATGAGTGTGAATTGTGTTGTAATAACCTAGACATGCACTTAGTTCATTACAAATTCATGGGTTTAATTTTTATTGTGAAACTTAAGCTAATAAATTGCATCTTTATTAGGAGAAGCAAAAAGCTGGCATTCTATCCAGTCAGGCTTGGCAGTTGGCATGTGTCAAACCACTGGCTTTTTCATCCTTATTCTTACCTTTGGCATTCCATGCATTGATACCCTGTGAAATTTAATATATCTCCATATTGATCTGCTTGTTTCTGAGATGTTGGTTTCTGGGAAAGTGAGGACTTCTGTGTTCTCTGAAAATAAACCTTTTTCCATCAGAGTTTTCTGACAATGAAAATAAACTAAAGCAGAGGACAGGAACTAGGAGAGGGGAACACTGTTTTTAAGTGTTCAGGTTTTCTTGTGTGTTTATTATCTTGATCAACTCAAATGTATTTGTTAGTTTCTGTCTGTAAAATACTTTTAAAAACATGATGCCTACTGTGAAGTCAAACATGGGTATTTTCACAGCTTTTATGACATATACACTGTATTTCAATGGATTGGATACTAACTCAGGAAAGAAAATTGAAATTATCCATGACTAACTTAAGACTGAATTAATTAACAAACAAATTGAACCCATTAAACTTCATAAATATGTAGTATTTCAAGTAGACTAGTTTTCTGTGATTAGAATAACACTGCACTATCTGGGACAAATAGCATGTAGGGATATGGTGATCCAAGCAAATTTCTAATGGTAGCTAAGATACAATTCCTAAAACATAATAATATTTCTTAGTAATGATTCTCAAATATTTGGTCATAAGAAAAAAAGCAAGTTAGGCACGTAATCTGGCAAAATGCCTTTTTAAAACAATCATATGATTGTATAAGATAGACCTAGATGGATTCATACAGCAGTAATAATGGATTAAATGTTACTCAGATAGTTCTGCACGTTGTATGGCAGAATATGTTGTTTACTTGAATTTAGTGGGTCCACTTCATTGATAGATGTACAAGAAAGAATTTTAGCCAAAAAATTCCACATTTTACTTAAAGCTGAAACTTGCTGAACAAATACTGATGTATTTCTCTTGATGATGCAGAATACAAGTATGTTGGTAAGCTGACCAGAATTGTGTCTCTGCAGGTCGAGTGTATGCTGTGCTGTCCAAAAGGGAAGGCAGAGTGCTGCAGGAGGAGATGAAAGAGGGGACGGATGTGTTTATTATTAAGGCAGTCCTGCCAGTAGCAGAAAGCTTTGGCTTTGCTGATGAAATCAGGAAGAGAACCAGTGGCCTGGCCAGTCCACAGCTGGTGTTCAGCCACTGGGAGGTAAAAATATCTATTCATTCCATCTGTTTTGGTGATCTATTTCCTGTAGATGTGGCAGACTGGAATAATAAGCAGAAAAGGTTAAGTTTTGATCAAGACATTTGATTAATTCCTTTCCTGGTTTAAGAAAAAAGTAGCCTTACATCATTGCGTTTTACAGATACGTTGTTCAGAAATTTATATTTTGTTTAGATGGGATACCTTTTTATTTCAATAGAAAGTAAATCTTTCACAAATGAAAGTGATTCTTTATAAATGTGTTTTCCTGAATTTATGTGCCCTTTTTCGTGAGTTCTCTGGTAAACTTGTTTGGGGAATGGGAAAAAAACCAAAACCACAAAACAGCCTCAACCTACCACTAACAGAAAATAAATGTATAAGTAAATCTAATGCACATGAAAGTTAACTCTTAAGGTCTAGCAGGCACTTGTCCTTCCATATTCCAAGTCAACATAAATTTTCATGCTTAAAATGGAATAGATCTTATTCTTTCAAAATTGTGTTGATAATAAGTAGTGGTGTCCTCAAAATCACTCCCTTTGGTCATCTTTGTCAGTTAAAGAAATGAAGAGTTGAATGTGAAGGTGTGAAGGAAATAGCAAGTGGGAAAGCTGGTAAGGAGTGTCATCAGCTGAGAGTGCAGTGTAGTTTGTTCCTATGATGTGGAGAGTAGATCTTCAAGGAGGAAAAGAAAAGGCTGTAAATCAGAGCTCCTTGTTCAAAACAAACACACCTGCATTGCAGGGATCCTCAGAAGATTCCACTGAAGAAGCTAAAAAAACGGGTTCAAGGGCAGGAGTCAGTGGGTATAAACTTTTCACATTAAATTTTTAAAATAACTTAAAAGTCTAGTTTTGTCTGGGATTGGTTGGGGATTTTTGTTTGTTTGTTTTGGTCAGGTGTTCCTTTACTTGGTGTTAGAAAACAATGGAAACTTTTGCAAATGGATGAAAAAGTCTGTTTGTTTGTTTGATCTTCTGATTTATTTTGTCACCTCAAATGTCAAGTCTCTTGAGTACAACCAACTGCAGATTTTTGAGGTCAGTGACACTCACTGCATTTGCCAGTTATGGGCTGCTTACCATTGTTTCTCAGAAGTACGTGCTGGTTTTTTACATGGTGTGGATTCTTCATCCACAGCTAAATTGTCCTACTAGGTACTGTCTGTAAATACTCCACTTACAGTGTTTCTTTGTTAGTAATTGTGGTAACTGCCTCAGGAATTTTATGTGGAGGGGAATGGAAAAGGAGGACCTCAGCAAACTGGCCTTTGGGAAGAGTATTTGAAAGAGCACTTGAAACAGTACACTTGGAAAAGTACATTGTGTCTTGCTTGGCAGTGGTACCTTACTGGTGTTACAGGCACCAGGGACTTACCTCTACTCCCTCAACACTGGTTCGTTGAAACTTCTTGTAGCTAAGTCCAACTTCAACAGAGCTGCACAGAATGCAAAAAGAAGAGGAAAAAAAGACAACCCTCCATAGATGGTGTGCAAAAAAAAAAAAAAAAACACAACAACCCTGCATCTTTTGAGTGTAGGGATCTTGGTTAGAGATCAGGTACCTCAAACCAGGGAGTGCTGGCAGCACTGTGTACAGTAATCTTGTCAGTTCTGGATGTTCTCTGAAGTGCAGCTGGTGAGGTTTTGTGGCTTAACTGGTCTTTTGTCTGAACAGCCTCTGACATCAGTGCCTTAAAGGAATATCAGCCAGAAGGATGTCAGTTCCAGCAAACCATTGTTTTGTGCCAGTTTCTTTAGGATTTGTAGCTCCTGTTCTATTGCGCTAAGTGAAAATGTGAACCCTGTGCCTCTCAAGCCTTCCCTTCTATCCCCAAGCCTTGGCTTGTACATTCACTCTCAGATGTTATGGATTTCACATAAGAAAATGTTCCCACATAATTACAGATATGCACAGGAGAGGGAGATTTGAACGACTGGCAACATTTTCTAAAATTGACCCCTGGGAGAGACTGTAATTGCAGCTAGTCTGTTAAATGTATTGGTAGTAGGAAAAAATATTGTGTAAGCCAGTCACCTTTCTGCCTGGGAAATCTGTCAGTGGGGGAGGGTTGGGGTTTTTTGTCTCCATGAAAGCCATGCTCATATATTTTTGTGATAAAACAAGCCTTTTACTAAGCTACTAGTAATGCCGTCTCTGTGCAGTGATGGCATAAGGAGTGCATGGTACTCTCACATTATCCACAGAATTGCTAAATCAATACAATTTTCAGAATCTCTAGTGGTATGACAGAGAAGCCATGAGAAATGGTTTGTGTCAGAGCTGCTGTTTCTTCTTCTCTTTGTGTTCTGCATGAAGTTGCATCAGGTGTTGGACATGACTTTGTCACTTTACTGGTGCATTATGGTATGTGTGTCTACATGACAAACACCAGCATTTCATTTGAAACCCTATTATCTAATGCATCATTGTGTAGGATAATAAGATGTGAGCTTTGTGTAATCTTCACCTTTGTTTCCTTAGTGTTAAAAATGGGAAGAAAGTGCAGTAGCTACTTGGTTTTGTTCTGCATCTCCTGTGTTCCTGTGTGTGGCTGCTGCTTTAATTGTGTGCTCTCCAAACCCTTCCATGACATTTGGAATGAACTTTGTGCTGCTGGTGTTTTCTCAGCTCATTAGCTGAGTACCTGGGACGTGTATTTGTCTACACAAATTCCTTCTAATGTGTTGTTAACCCCATTTTACACGAAGTGAAATAGACAGTTTGGGGGATTTTTAAACTTCTAAACACAACCTCATGGACATCACATGCATAGAGTATGTTTAAAGAGTTGAGTTTGAGCTCACTCTTTTAATGTATTTCATTAACATGATTTGTAGACTCTGAATACAGGAAGGTCAGTGATAGAACCTACATTTAAATGAAGCCACTTTGTGGAAATTATATTGCCTTTTTTTTTTTTTCTTCAGTTAATGAATGTATTTTGTGTAGTTTAGATTGCTCCAGCCCCAAGGGATGGAGCAGTACATATATCAAGGTCTATCTTATCAGATACTCCTTTTTTATTAATTTCTTCTGGTGTGCTTATGTGATTTATTCCTGCCTGTAAAGGACAAGTAACCATTAATGGGAGCTTTCAGTTTAGTCCCAGCTTAAGCTAATTAATTTTAAAAGTTAGGCAAATATTAGGTGTGTTGGGTTTACTTGG
Organism: Entomyzon cyanotis; assembly: GCA_024500445.1. Classification (NCBI taxonomy): domain Eukaryota; kingdom Metazoa; phylum Chordata; class Aves; order Passeriformes; family Meliphagidae; genus Entomyzon; species Entomyzon cyanotis. The sequence goes on from JAKEPQ010001010.1 coordinate 11,464,974, forward strand.
CAATAATTTCTTAGATTTCAGTATAAACTTTCTTATTGAATTGTTAGTTTAAAATATTTAACTTTGGGATAACTATGAACTACTTGTATTTTTTGATCCTTGAATATATAATACCCCTTCAGTTAATGTATGTTTTTGTTTGAGCCTGGTTCCTTTGTTCTCATATCTTTGCAGTTAAGTCTTTTACTCAGTCATGTCATTTTATCTTAATCATAAGATTTTTGAGCAAGAAAGTATTTGTGATTGCACAATCCTTAGAATAATGGAACTCTCATTCCATTTGGGAAATCTATGTTATAAGTACAAAAAATAATGTGTGTGTCTCTATTCAGATGCTGATTGAATTTTCAGCAAGAATTTTCAAGACATCTGCTAGCTGTAAAGTTGTGAAATGTATAGTATTCCTGTTAATTCACATCTTTTAAATTGCATGAAGATTGGCTATTAAACACACCTTTATTCTTGAGGGGGCATGAGTGAACTGTAAACACATTTAATCAGAATTCTTTTTCATTACCCCTTCTAAGTAGAATAGTGCCTAGAATGTGCCTCAGGGCTCTGGAGAAAGGTGAGAGAAGTACTGCGTGTAATAGTTGCTAGGAATATGAGACTGCTGAATGTGGAAGTTTTATATTCTGAATGTTATTTCATGCCTTTCGGATTGTAAATCATTTTACAGCTTGGAAGATGGGGCTTCATATAGAAGTTGCTGGATGAGATTGTTAGGCTTGCATTAAACAGGAAGCAGGCTGAGGTAATGAGAGAGAATCTATTCTAGGTTTGAGCTGTAACTTTACATACATTATTGCACCAGTGACAGTTTAGGCACATAAATGAATTCTAGGAGTAACCTGGAACCTTTCAAATATGAAAAGTTCATTGTTTTGGCAAGGACATCTGAAGCTAATTGAAACAGTAAACAAAAGTGGTAGGGGTGGGGTTTTAATTCTCTTTCTCAATACATGTTTCTTAAGTAATAGGAAAAAAATGCAACAGTAGAGCCACACATCTCCTTTTTTTATTTCCAATTACCAAATTCCTGTTTGCAGCCACTGGCTGAAGTCAAGGCTAAAGCTTAGCTGTCACTTTGAGACACAAACAAGGATGATGTTCCTGAGCCAAAATAAACTTGTATGAGTTTATTTTATAACTAACTATGTTAGTTGTTCATTATTACAATATTTCTTGCAAGTGGAGTTCTTGTATGCTCTTGTATCTAACCAGGGATTTTAAAACTTTTAAGTGTTGTGAATGGTAGCTCTGACTTATGGGATACTTTTGGATGTTCCTTTTATTTGCAGGAACACACCTAATATAGGAACACACCTATATTACACACCTAATATATCCTTGTGGCATTTTTTTTTCTGGAAGTACAGTGCCAGTACCCAAGTGGCCTTGAATTTGGTTGTGCTCAGTGCAGAACCACTTGTGCAGCATTACCCAGCATATTACATACAACAGCAAGTAACTATTCACATAAACCTCTGAAAGGTTCCACTGTTTCACCTAAAAGTAAGTTTACCCTAAAACTTCATTTCTCAGGGCCACTTCAGGCATCTCAGACGTGCATATCAGCTGTACCTTTTCAAGTTGCATAGTCTGTGTCTGTCATTGTCCTTACCAGGTGATGAGCACCACTTGAACTGTAAATGCTCTTGAAATATCTTTCTGCCATCAAGTTTTCAAAGGTAGAAAGGATTCTGATCCACTGAAGCCCCTATCATCTTTGAAATTGTGCATAATAGTTCTTTTGATTTTTTTAATGTATTTTTTTTAACAGAAAAAAGAACAACTGGCATAGTGTTTTTCCTGGCGTGCTGACGGCTGCCTGAGGTAGTGCCCAGTCACACTGAATTTAGTGTTTCTTGGGATTTCTCATTAAGCAGCCCACAAAGGCCATGATGTTGCTTGCTGGTCTTAAAATCTCCGTCAGACAGTGTAAGACTGCTCTTTCTATTCATGGTCCAGCTAAAGCATTTTCCACATTGATGATATTTGGCTCAAAAGAGATTTTCTGTCTTCATCAGACAGTAAGGACCAGTAGGGGATTTGCTACTAGGAACATGGCTGTGTTCCCAAATCTGCCTGACCTTTTGGATGAACTAGGCAGATCCCTTCTGTTTGCTTTTGGTGCTTCTCTCAACCTTGCTTTGCATAATTGGGCTGCCTTAGGCAGAAACTGTTTCTTACCATCATTTTGTGAAATGCATTAGACAATGGAACCAGGATCACTATTGGAGCCATCTGGGTGACACTGAAATGCAAATAATAAATCATCCTGAAATTAAGGCTTAAATTTCCAAGTCCTCTTGAATTGCAAGTGGTCTGCTCTAACTCATGTCTTATTGAAAAGCTTGATTAGCTTACATAATCATTTGCAGGATTAGTACACACTCTATCATCTTTCAGTATTAACATAGTATGCTCATGGTATTTGTATTTTTATTGATTATTATTATTACAGGTATTCAGATTATGTCTCTCATAAAGATACAAGCATTTAGATCTTGAATAATTAATGTGTAGTTGTTAGGCTAAAAGAGAGTGGCATCTGTTTTGCCTGTGCTAGTCTGCATGCTCTTACTAAACAAGTCTTATGAGACTTCATTGTTTGGGTGTGTTGGTTTGAATAGTTGTTACATTTAATGAAACATCTTGCTTTAGGACGGTTTCTTCTAAAGAACACCCTTCACTTACAGTATTTGAAGTAATTTATTCACTTTTTTTGAAATACCTAATCCCAGCTGACTACATTAGAAGCAGTGTTTTATTTATACCTAGAGTGGGCTCATAGTTCTGCAGTGAGTGATGGGACACACTTCATGGATTTGACTGGGGGGTTTTATTTTTCTTTTAAGCATAATGGAATTCTACTGATGTGCTTATAGTCATACTTTAAACAAATTATATCACCCAAGACTTCTAGGAAGTAAATCAATGACGATTAATTTTAAATGCTCCTTAATTTCAATGTTCCTTTAATAGGAACATTTCCATCACTTAGGCATTGTGTTTGGAATAACAGATTTAAGGACTATATCAGATGCTGTGCACTGCTTCATTTTCCTGTGTTGCATTTTATATGGCTGTATTTACAGAAGATGTTTTATAATAGAATAAATGCTGCTCCTGTGATCCACTGCACAGATCTCAATTTATAGTTCACTTTTTAAAAGAAAGGCTTTTCAGAAGAGCCTTGCAGATGTAGCATAGAAATACTCAGTTGTGTTGAGGAGGACACTTTGTCATGTATGCTTGGAGGAACAATCGTGTGTTTGCTGGGCTGTTTGCAGTTGAGGCTGATGTTGTCCCTATCAGAGTATTCTGGTGTTGAGTAATAAATAATCATAGGCCCCTGGGTAGTTCATGCTGTTACAAAGAAAAATTCCCAAGCAGTAGAAAAGTTCCTGAAGAAAAGGTATGCTGAATTTTCTAGTTACCAAGTCACACACAGCATGGTGTTATTTTAAAATGTACTTTATCATAATGCTAACAATACCATAATATCGTTGATTTTTACAGTAAAGAGTCTTACTCCTAGTTTTGGTGCCTCTTGACATCTTCCATCTGTTATATTTGGGATGTAAGGTGTGGCTGTGGTAATTTTCTTGTCCCCCCTGCTCAGTGGTTCCCAGACACACACAACACACAGGCAGAGAGAGAGAAAGAGAGAGGCAGAACAAAGACTTTTGGTAGAAGTTTAACTGAATTGCTTGAGTCACTTAAAGATTTTTTTATCTGTGGAGGGCATATTATTTTGAATAACCATTTCTCTTTTGAATGAAGTTTGTTTAGGAATGTAACTTTTTGAAAAAGTGTTGTTAAGATGCTATCACATTTCTGATTTTAAGAGGAGTCTTAGGCTGTATGTTTTAGTTTTGTACTGAAAAACTAGTATATGGAAACATTTAAATAGTTTTAAATTAAAAGTGGCATGCAACGTGGAATAATTAATGTTGCCAGGTTTCTTCTGCTTAGATCCTGTGGATCTTTCAGGATCCACAGTAAAAGTCCTCTGTAAAATAACTGTACCATATTCCAGAAGGAATGGTCCATTTAGAATCTAATTAATCACTGAGAGCTTTATCCACACAAAAACTCAATTCCTGTTACAAATTCCAGAACCATCCCTATGTGGTTCCCATGAATACAAACAATAGCTCAGGTCCTAAAAAGCTTCTTAGCTCTGATTCCAGGAAACCCAGACCCACCATTCTGACAGTTCCTATTGTAAGGAAATTGATGCCAATGCTTTGGGACCATTTTCCCTTTGCTTGCTTGCACTGTATTAACAGAGCATGGGGAATGATGGATGCCACCTGCTCTAAACATTTGCCTGGATTCATTAATATGATGTGAATATAGAGGAACAGTCTAGTTTGTGTCTTTGCCTTCACTCACAGAATCAGAACTTTCAAAGAGGAAAAACTTCCTACTTTTTTGTTTGGGTCACTGTGTCAGTAACACCCCTGTGTAGTCATATTAGAGTTACACTGACTTCTTAAAGGACGTCCACAAACGATAGCCCAAGTTCCAGCTGACTCAGCAGATCCAGCTTCCTCTTCCCCATTGCTTACATTGTGCTGATGAATTCATCTTTGTACTCTGTCTGCACCATTTAGGTAGGTGTTCTCCTCTAACAGAAATCTTCTGATGCCACCAGATCTTGCTCTAGAAGCAGTGTGTAGTGGCTGAATTATTCAAACAGGTTGAGAAGCCAAACTAGCTCCTGAGGTAGTTCTTTGAAGCCTAATTAACCTCTTAACAGCATTGCTCTGCATGATATTGCAGTCCAAGGTTCATTCAGGATTCTGTAACCCTGTGCTGCAATAGGTTCACCCTTGCTGGCTAATAAATACTAAATAGTACATACTTTTGAGCCTGCTGACTTCCTTGAGACCTGTTGAAGCATAAAGAATTCTTGTCAGTGGAAGAAATATCCAGTGCAAAACTTCAGTAGAGCAAGTCTTTCATCAGTTATTGAAAGAGACAGTCTGTCAAACCTGGGGATTTTCTTAAACATCCATCACTACAGTATCTAAATATTTACAGGTAGATTAGATCTGTAAGTTCAATTTTGTATACTTTTGGACTCTGTTATATTAATTCTTCAAGAACCTCTGTCTCACTGCTTCTCTCTGAGCATAATTTCTGGATGTTGCATTTCTTGCCAATGTATAAAAAATGTCATAGAAGGGCATAGTAACAGCCTTTAACTTATCAGTTTGTAGCTGTATAACCTCCCTCAGTAGTACAGTCTGAAGCAAATCCATTGAGCATGAATCACCTTGTTTTTGATTGTTCAGCTCTTTAGGCAGATGATGAAAGGGGAAGTCCCTGGTAGCTTTGCATCATTAAGAGGTCCATGATGAGCATCACTACAACTCCATCAAGTCAACATGCAGTCTTCACTGCCCTTTTTCTGTATTTCTGGTGCCTAAAATAATGGTAAAACTTTCAAACTCTCAGAATGGGGACCATGCTGTTTTTATTGATGTAAGCTGTCAAGGAATCACCTTTAGGTTTCTATGCCTTGGTTATAAGGCCCTGTGTAAGACATCAGAGTAGGTATGACTCAGGCAGATTCTTCTGTGGTTAGACAGTCCTTACATTTATGGTAAAAATAAACATAGAAAAATTTGGAAGGCTGAGTTTCAGTCTGTTTATTTCTGAGCTCTGCTTGCTTTTGGTTTTCAGCCAGACAACCCTGTGCATAGTCATTTCCCATGTAAATAATTGAGATTGGCTGTCACTTTCAGCACGAGTAATACCCACTTAATTTAACAAGACTATGCATGTGCTTAACTGTAGCAAACTAGAGCTGTTTTTGTTGGTTTAGCTTTACATCCCATTTTTGCAAGACTTGAACCTATACCATTGCTTAATACAAACTAGACTGCCATAGTCATTCTCCTAACTCCCTATAAAGTGTAATTTGTTTAGTTGTGTTAGGAGTTATTTAAGATGAGGTATTAAATTGGGACTTCGCAACTATCGATGTTTCTGAGGGAAAATCGTCCATCTTCACTCATCATTTTTTGATTCCTCTTCTTGCTAGGTTGTATAACCTAAGCTTTAGGAAATATTGCTTAGGTTGAAGTATCAAATGGCAATTGAAAAGATTTGTCAGAAGAAAAAGCTTGTAATGGTAGAAAAGGTTTATAACATTAAGCTCAAGTTGGTAATTTAGGGAAATTTGTTCTCTCCTTGTCCAGTTATTAGTTAGTGCTAATATTTCAGAAATTATTATAGAGTAATAATGCTTCATTGTTACAACTGTCATGATTCTTGTAACTAATACTTGTCTGTACTGTTTTTTCCATGAGAATTTTGTTTAAGAAATGAATATGGTATTCCCTTTGGGGGTTTTAGTGAAAATATATTACCTGTAACTGCATCTTGTGAGGAAATGTCCAATCAAGTAAAATCAGTATTTTTGAAAATTGCAGTAAAACTTGTGTTATGCAATATGGTCAATTCTATCCTTTCCTAATGTTCATGTTAAGGGTTCTTTGTAATACCCTCTATGGTAGTCCCAGAAGTGTGGAGTATATAGGATGGGCTGGGCATAAAGGCATGTCCAGTTATTCTCTGATCGTGTTAGATCTAAAATCTGTTCTAGAGGAGGGCTAAAAAGCTGCAAGAACAGCTCTGCTAAATATGTTAGAACCAGAAACAGTAATTTTTAAACCATCTGTCCAACTTGGGATTGGGCTTGGAAAACACAGGGCACAGAAATGAGCAGATATCCTCATTTCTAGTAAATTCTAATAAAACTGGAGTGAGTTAATATTCTAAAGGAGTTCATTCTTGAAAATTGAGAATTTTCTGAACGTTATTTGGCACTGTTTGCTGATGGGCAATTAATATTGCTTTGAAAAAAAACCGGTGCAGATAACTGGAACTGAATTTGAAAAGTTATTGTGGGCTTCCTAGGGCAAGAGCTACACAGTGTGTCTTAACTCCTGTTTTCTGCCTCAATAGCTAATTGCAGGTTTTCCAGACAAGTCGATCTGCTCTACTTTCGTTTCTCTACTTCAGCAGTTGATTACTTGAAATATGCTAATAAACTTCTTTTTTCGTTTGTTCCTTTTCCTAGATCATTTCGAGTGACCCATTCTGGGTCCCAACGACTGAGGAGGAGTATTTGCACTTTGGGGAGAAGGCAGACTCGGAGAACCAGGCGCGCAAGTACATGAATGCAGTGAGGAAGAGAAAGGGGCTCTATGTGGAAGAGAAAATTGTGGAGCACGCTGAGAAGCAAAGAACTCTCAGCAGAAATAAGTAGCTGTGTCTGCCTCTTTTCTCTCCTGACTCAGCTAAGTGCAGGTGGAGTGTTTTATGTGCAGCAGATGCAAAATTTCACCTGGACTTTGTTCTTTGATACCAGTTTTCTTACATGCTTTGTCTGTGGCTTACGTTTTAATAAACTTAAGTCTTTCCAACTTTTGTACAGAGAAAATAGTTTATTTATTGAAATAAAATAGAGGCATATTCATTGCAATTGGTCTCAATTTTTAAAAACTGTTGCTCTCTTGAATGTCCTGTCACAAGGATTAGGAACTCCTAATTCATTTCTTTCTGATTTGTCACATGTAGTTACAATTAGAGCTGGCTAGCTAGCTTCTTGCAAATAAACTATGCACTGAATTTAGCTCTTTGATGGTTTTGACTGTTTTTAAATTAATTTCTATAATGTATTTGTTTCTTACCCATACTTTCCGTAGTTGCCTGTATGCAAATAGATGTAAGCTTGTCGGGAATTTCTAAACTATTTGTTTTACTCTGTTCCTCATGTAAGCAGTTATCTAAAGCAGTAACAAAGCTTCTTTAAATCAGGGCAGAAATAGCATATGTGGAAGACTAAGCACTACAAAAAAACAGAGCAAGATTTGTCTTTTTTTTCCTCCTTAGAACACCTCTTATTAAAAAGTTCCATTTCCATTGACTGGGTGAAGGAGTGAGTATCTCCAATATAAATTGGAAATCGGACATCAATTTTCTTCCCATACTTTATGCAGAAAGTACATTGTACTTGAAAACTCAGGGAGTAAAACAGCACTCTTGGTTAGAGAGGGCTTCCTCAAATATATCTGTCTGAAGGGTTTTTTCATTTTTAAACCTAGTGCCAGACAAGTGCCATTTACAGATGGGACTAGAAGCTTGCAGGTCTGCTTAAAGCCTCCCACAGTGGGACTTGGCAGCAGAACTCAAATTGGGAACTCAAGTGACTTTTCTCTTGGTCCTGATGGTATCAACCTAAATTCTTTAGGCAAGGTATCTGAGAGTTTTGCTTCTTCTATTAGGGTTTCTCCTTTCTAACTTCAGTTTGGTTCAGCATGCTCTGTAAACTTTTCTTTGCTTCTTCCTAGTTTCCTTTGGAAGCAGAAACAGAAGAGCATGTGGAGGAGAGGATGTGAATGAGCTGGATTATTTTGTCAGCACCAGTTTTTTTAATGCATAGTTTGAATTCTCACATAGCTTCTGATTCATTTTGGTTCTTGTTCATACCAGACTGCCTGTGAAAACCCAAGAGTTGAAACTAGGCAAGAGAGTGCAGTTTTCTTTGTTGCATCATGTATAGGATAAGGAATAAGGACTTTTTAGTACCTGTTGTAATGTTGGCACATAGTCCTTTGGTATTCATAATATATTTTGAAATTGTTGCTTGGAGTAGAATCTCTTATTTTAACCCATACATAGACGTGGGGGTAATGATAAGAAGTGTGTACTTTACTTATTGTGCTATTCTTCACCAGTTTGCAGTTTTTCTCCTCAAATTTGCAGTATCTGTGATGTGCTGCTTCAGCACAGCCCTGAGAAGGAAAATCCTTCCAGTGCTAGTGTGAGTTGTCTGTGTAGGCCTCACTGATCTTACTGGTGTTGAGACAAATAGTTTACGTGCAAGATAAAATATTTACATGTAAATACCAATCTGATTTAGCAGCGTGTCTGAAGTTTGGTCTCTTATCTACTTGATGTGGCTTAGTCATATCCTCTGTTGTGAGTGTGTGCTTTTTTGATTTGTTTTGTGCTACTTTGGATCTACTCAAGAGTAGATAAGATAAAAATTAATATTTATTTTTGTAGCATCTATTAATAAACTGAAAAGGTTGGGGGGCATTGTTTTTTTACAGTTGTATCATTCCATGGTTATAAAACTCCTGCGAGCCATGACTAACAGGAGGAAAAAATAGATACCATAAAGTAGTGTGGTTTGGGCTGTTTGACAGAGATTTTCTATTTCAACAGATGCTGTTTTCCTACAGGAGCTTTATTATATATTTGTTTATTGTTACTCTATCTTTTCTTCCCCTCTACTAATTTCTCCTTCATTTCCTATTTTACCAAAGATCCAACTGTGTAACATCCCACTGATTCTTTGGAGGAATATTTTTATTATCATCTTACTTCTTTTTACTGAAACTGCTTATGTTTGTGAAGCCTTGCTGATTCTGGAATTTGAACAAAAAAACTGCAAAATTCAGTAGTGTTTTCCTGTTAGCATTTTCTGTGGCCTTGTAAAAGCCTTGTCCTTCACCCTTACAAAACTACATGTCTCACTGGTCTCCAGTGAGATATCCAGATGCATTTCTTTTTCCCAGAAAAGCTGCTGCTATAAAAGGGTAACAATAAATAACAATTTGCCTAGGCAGCAAAAATAAAACTTTAGTCAGAAGCCTTGTGTTTCCTACATGCTCACACAGGTTTGCTACCCCCTGAGGAGGAGGGGACTTCAGTACTGTTACAGTACTTTTCTGTGAAGTGGCCACAGAGCACAGCTAAAATCTGCATCTTCTCAGGTGGAATTACCAGTTCTGTGCTGGCTTTTTCCCATCTGGGCAGGGCTCTTTCCAGAATTTTTCATATGGTTCTTTGAAACTGTAATAAATTGTCAGGTAATGAATAAATCACTGTTATATCATTTTCTGAATGATTTATGCCAGTGTAAACTGCTGCCCTGAAACATTTCGGTTTTTTTTTGTTTGTTTTTTGGGTTTTTTTTTTTTTTTTTTTTTTTGCTGTAGCAGAGGCTTCAGAGTTAGAGACAAGCCTTGAGAGACTTCTGGGCTTTAGTAATGACTTCATGACAGTTATGTGTTTCATTGTCCCCTCTGCCATATTTTCATGAAAGCAGTAATTCTGGATTATAACTTGCTTAAAATAGAAGAAAAAGCCCACAGTGTTAATGTAAAAAGGTGGCTGTGGAGTAAACAAGATTTTCAGAGGGTTAGTACAAAATGATCCCTGGGCTTCTTAACTCAGTATGATGTTTTTATAGCATTTGGAAAAGAGAACATTCAGCAGTGTTTTCATTGTAGGATTCAAGGAAATAGTTTGGAGTGGCCATCATGCAAGGCTGCCTAAATGCTGTCTTTGTGGACCTGGAAGAAGGTTGACTGTGAGGAAGAGGCAGATTTAATTATGTCTAAAAAGGCCTTGACAAAGTCCATGACAGCTTCAGGAATCCTAATCCTTTGCTGCATCTGAAGGCAGTGTAACTTTTTGGCTAGGCTTATCTCCTGAGTACTCTGAGATGTTATTCCTGCTTTGTTCAAATGGGAGGATGCAAAGTCAAGGTCAGTCATGTGGGAGTAGAGACTGACATGACAGAAATCCCTCAAAAAATTTTTATGGCAGGAGTGATACAGCCTTTAAGCAGTGCTTTCTGGTTGCCTCTAATACATGTGTGTGACTGTAAGTCCTGGGGTTTCTTCTTGAATCTTTCTTGGGCTCCTTTGAATGATGATTTTATAACAATCAACCTGATTTCAAAGGCTGGTTCATTAGCTCAGGGATACAGATACATCAAGAGCCAACTGGTGCTGAAACACAGTAGTAGGCAGGCTATGGAGCATTTTCTCCCTTTCATCTCTTGTCATGGTAGCATTTACCTTGAGGAGATCAAGAGCAAGGCTCTTTAGTAGGAAAACCTGGCATTGCTTCTGTGAATGACTGACAGAAGGAGCTGTGTAAGCGGCAGCTGAAGCTGCACTTCCCCTGGAGACTCGGCACAGAATGTTCATGACAAGTGCTGCTACACTGCTCTGAGGATTGAAAGCTGATCCTATTTATGAATCCATGTCTTCTCCTTGTAATGTTGCTGTCTTGCAGTATGAACAGCTTAGGAAGGTTATTTTAAATTAACCTTCCTGTGTTAAAACAATGTCTAGTCTGTTCCTATCACATCCAACATTGTAAGCATCAAGGCCAGAGAGTAGTTCTACTGCAGCTGGTGTGAAAGGGGAAGGCTGGAAGAGAAATGTAAAAATGTTGTGGAAAAAAACCCATCACACTTGCATAGATGCCTTTATAGCAACTGTTGTCATTGCATAATGAGATTGTTTTGTGCCCTAGAAGTGTTCAATAATAGATAGTGTGACAGTGTGCTCGGTGGAAGATAGGCTGCCTTGACAGGCAGAGTGTTTTACCAGTCAGAGCATCCCTTCTGTGTAACCTTGCCTCTGCAAAGGACAGTGAGAAGAACAAGCCTCTCTAGCTTGTTTCTCTGTCTCCTTTGCTGTCCTGTAATTTCAGTAAAAACCCCTTGACTGTGGCAGATCCATCCTTTCAGGGAGCTGTACATTCCCAGCAGCAGCAGTTCCCTGGGTACCATTCACTGACTATAGAAAGCAGCTCTAAATAACCTTTTTAATCCCTTTCTACCAGGATTTCCCAGTGAATTGTGGCTTCTGTTGAATCTCATTCCTGGGACAGGTGGAGCCTAAACAACTGAATGGAAGTGTATTTTGCAGGGTTGGTGTTCTTAGATCCACTGGGGATGCAGTTCTGAGACTGCATGAAGGTGGGAGGCCCAACATCATGAAATTACAGAGCTTACTCTCTCAAGTAAGAGAATAAGGGAAATGCCTTAATTGTTCTTTTGTTCTTATGATTCTTTGTTGAGCAATTCAGAGTCACATGAAGAAGTCTCTGCTATTCTGGACTGGAAGAGTTTGGGCTGGAGAAGATGGAAGTACAGTAAGCATCCTGCTTTCTGATAGCTGTCCCTTGTACTTGAGCTTATCAGCATCATTTCTTCCAAGCCACAGAGAAAGTACTAAAACTGCAATTAACATCAGTGTCACAGTTACTTAGCTGTGTAGACAAAGAGTTGGTGGCTGGCAAGCTGAGCTCTGCTTTTGCTTTGGAGCTTGCAGGCAACACATTTCTCTGGTCAGAAAGAATTAAGCTGTGCATTTCTTCATAGGTAACTAAAAAAGTCAAACAGCTGCATCTTCGAAATATGTCTGAAAGGTGAAGTAAAGGAATTCTATCCCTTCCTTTGCAGCCCATTGCATGGAAGTGCCCTTTGTAATACAGCAGAGCCTTCAGTGTTTAGGACTTAGAGTTTTGGGACCAGAATCTCCTTTAATTTAATTTGTTTATGTGACTTCACTTGAGTCCTGTTTGATTTCTGCCAGATGAGGATCTGGATTTTGTGCCACTTTCATTTTGTTCTTTATCTAAAAAGTGACAGGTATCTGTGATAATTGTTGCTGAGCCTTTTTTCTTCCTAGGTTTGTTACTGGAGAGCAGAAATATGTCTGCAGACTTGTGAGTGCACCTATAAATAGCAAGCTACTGTACATAAGATTGTTACTGTTGCCAACTCTGTGTTTTTATGACAAATCTTGTGATACTTTGTTTTTCCTAAAAACCTCAGGTCTTGTATTTCATCAGAATCTTGGTTTTCATTAAAAAAAATAAAAAGTTTCCAGCTTGATGCTGGCATCAAATTAGAGAAAAACATGAAAATGTTTGCAGCTTCACCATGATGGCAGAAAAAACAAATGCATACAAGAAGCCCCAAATATAGTATTTTACTTTAAAAACAACAAACAAAAAATCCCAAACCACCGAGTAAATGAAAGACCTGTGGTTTTGAGGGACAGACTCTTAATGTCTGTGTTGTGGTCTTTTACTGTAACTGTAAAAATTACTTTTGTAATGCTTCTTATAAAGTGGTGGTGTGTTTTTTTTCATTGCAGATAAGCTTCTTGCAAAATCCTTATTGAAAAAGAAAAGATGTTGCATCCTTTGGAAACATTGGTCACTTTATAAAACAAAGAGCTGCTAATAGTCCCTGAACAGATGCCTTTTTCTCTAGATCTAATTCTTGATCTGAGTCTGCATGATCCAAAGCAAAAGGGCTGGAGGCTGACGGTAAATCTGCTAAAATATTGAGCTGTTGAGGGGGGACATGCTAGTCTTGATTCTTCCCTCTTTGCTCAGTGTATGCTGAGTTACCCTTGCTTTTCATCAGGGTAAATGTTTTAAGGAAAAGTTTGTTCTACGTTCATTTTTAGACCTTGGATTTCACTTTATAAAGATTTTCTGGTGATGCAGCCCTCCCTCAGCCCCCAGTTGGTCTCAGAGCAAACCAGTGTGTGTGTGCTGTGCTTTCACTGGAGAAGTCTCAAGTCATCACTTCCTTGAAGTGCTGGGAGTGAATCTCTGTGGGTCTGGCAAGGGATACCAGATGGGGCTGCAGACTGAACCAGAGCTCTCCTCCTCTCACCAGCTCCTGTGAATTGACCATTCTTCTTTTCACTGAGAGAAGGATTAAATGTTTAAGTCTTGCATAACATAATTATTCAGCACTTCAGCAAAAGGGAGAGAAATGGCAAGTTGTTGGGTTTGATATTTCAGATGTAAAAATCAATTTGAAATTATTCCAGATCAGATTTAATCATCCTGAATAAGTAACGAAAGGGCAAAAAGAGGCACTGAATAAGCTTTTCACTCTGCTTTTGTTGACAATAAATGCTGTTGTAGATGAAGCAGTTATCAGGGCTGAAGGGAGAAAGATGATTACTGGATAAATGGGCAAACTCCACTTTTGAGAGTTGTGCAACCAGAGTTAAGATTATAGAAGAGAAAATAAGAATTTGGTAAGTTCAAAGGCCTTTTTGCTACAACAGACATTATTTTGGAAATGTTGATGGAGTTGTTACAGAGGAGGTTAGCAGGAATAATGATTTCCTGATACTTAAGAGATTGAAATTTTGCAACGTTTGTTAATTTTGAAATTGAAAGATATTTTCCGTAACTTTGAGCTATGTTGGTTTTATGTTGTCATATTCTAAAAAGCTTCTTATTGGAATTACAGCAAAGTAAGGGGAGCTTGTTTGTTTTCTGTTCCATTTACTCTCTGGATTTTACCAAATCTTATGAATTATAGGTATATTTTCAAGGCAAAGATGGGGGCTTCCTTTGTGGTACCATATTTCCTTTTCTGATGCTGCTGTATCAAACTTCTTGGGGATGATATTCATCACTGCCTTACAATGACACTCCCAAAGAGTGCACTGCTTTTCTTTAGACATGTAAAAATAGGGGAGAACATCCCAGGAACTCATCAAGTCAGTATAAAAAATGTATTTTCTCTTTTCTTTCTGCCCTGGAAAATGTGTTTTTGAACACCACATATTTTGCTGTACAATGTTGTTTAAAAACCAGAATGCATACTTGGGGGAAGTGAAGTGCATGATTTGTGAATCGTGTAGCATTTCACCAGCATAGTGGAGGAGCTGGTGGCAGAATCTGGGGTGTTTTTTCTGTGCTGATTGCTCAGGGATGTATTATATTATCTAATCAGAAGTCATTACCGGTTTGTGCAGCATTAATTCATGCAGCCTTCCATACATTCACTCTGCTGGGTCCCTCAGGGCAGGATGGTTCTCTAATGGATGCCATTCCTGAGATCAGCTGATAGGGCTGCATCACTGCCTTCACCCACACACATGGTCTGCAGAGTGAGCAAACATTGAACTACCCAGCAAAGAAGTCCAAAACTGATTTTCTACGTTCACATTCTTGCTAAAGCAATAGCCTTGGGTTCTCTTTGTTTGTTGGAAAAAAAATAAATAAATCATCCTGGTGTTCTAGAAGACACACCCGGAGTCTGCAGGTTTTCACAGATGATGGTTTCCTCACGATGGTTTTTCTTCCAGCACACCCATATTAGTCAGTAGTGGAATGATGTGAATTTACAAACTCAGGTTTCCTGTGCTGGGATATGTGATGGCTTCAGGTGGACTTGGGTGTGAAGTGTGTCTGCCTCTGAGCACTCACCTGAAACTCAGTGTGCCACTAAATGTTTGTCAGGAGCATTGGAGTTCTGGCACAGGGCAAACAGAGGGAGCATGAGGGTTGCTGCTAAGAGAATATGGGGGTTTAGAGGGGGGATTGATTTTATTGATGTGTATAAAAAGAAAGAAATAAGTCAATAATTCCTCTTTGTAAGAAGGATGTTTTGAATACTGAGAAAATCGTTCTCCACAGCTGTAAGATGCATTTAAATCACCCAGCGGAAGCACTGATCTATATTCATGTAAATGTGTTTTGATGTCCTCTTAAAAGTTTAAATGAAACACCCACGTCCAGGAAGCTGCTTCTCTCATGTGGGAGCACAATTGCAATTCTTCATTAAATGTACTGATAGGACATCTTTTTCACTTCAGAAGCACTGAACTTTGGCAATTTATATTTATTTGAGATGAAAGAGGCGAGCTAACAACTTGACACCACTTCTAAATAAGAGGAGACCTTGGTTACAAATTCATCGTTTTTAAAAACTTACTTAATTTTTGATGAATTGCTCATTCCTATTGCAGATGATCAACAGCACTCTCTGTTCTGTAGAGACAGATTTTCCCACAACACAGCAACTTTTACCCCCCATATCCATAGGAAAACGTTGCAGAACGTAGAATAACAAAAATGTGGATGTTTGCTCAGCTAGCATAAACTTGGATAATTTTCTTGTCTTGGTAGCTAACATTAGTTAGCCAGTGTTGTAGCTCTTGTAGATCAGGGAAGTTAACATCTTTGTTCTGGTTGAGGGCCTATGGGGGATTTTATTCTTGGTGCAGATTGGGGTCTTGAGCAGCCTGTAGAATTTTAGTGCAGGGAAAAGCTGTATATTAAACCTTACATGCAAGGTCAAAGGAAAACTCCTTTTTTTAATAAGCCCCATTATTTAGTCCCATGTAGGTACCAATGCTTCTGTTGGAAATAGAACCAGGTCTTTTATTCACGTATATGTATAACATTTTCTATGTAATGTTTTAGAAAAAAGAAATGGGATTGGGACCCTTGCAGAGTAAGCTTTTTCATGAGTGAAGCTCAGAGCAAAATCTACAGCACTCTGCTGTATTACCTTGGGAAAGTACTGCCTCTGGAGCTTTTATCTAATGCTCAGCTTAGGCTTTACATGTAGGTCTGTTTGATTATTGCCCCTTGGAGCAGATAAGTGTATGGAATGATCTCACTCTGTTGTTAAGATAATTTCTCTTTGGGGATTCTGACCTTCTTCACATTTCAATGACATCATCCTTTTTACAGACTGTAAATCACTTAATGTTGACTCCTGGCCTTGCTAGTAAAACCTGCAGAAATACAGTATGGAATAACAGAATACTTACATTAATATTGTTAGATGTGTAACTAACTTTTAGCTGCTCAAAACAACTTTTTTAAGGTAGTAAACCTGGATAATTTTAGATAAACCTGAATATATAACTTTGGATATTCATTTTATGTTCCCAACGTGTCTGTTCTATGCCAACCCATGTAGTATCCTCATGTACATCTACCTCAGATGTAACTTAAGTGTTTTCTTTTAATTCTGGGGTCTAAATACCTTTATTAATTAGCCTGAAACACAACAGCAAAGTCCACTTTTCTACAGTGACCAACTTTTAAATTGCAGAAACACTGCAAAAAATAAAAATGTATCACTTTAAACACAGCAAATGGCCTTTTTTCATAGACAATGCCAATTTTCTATGAACCAACGAAGACAATTTTTTCATTTAACACAGCAGGTTTTCAGTGGATGCAAAATTGCATGCTTGCAAATGGCTCTTACAAAATATCTCTGAATGGTACCTATCAGTTTCTGTAGTAAATACCTTCATGTTGGCATCCAGGGTGTTGCAAGTAGTCTGAAGAACTGAATATTCTTGCCATGACTTATTGCTGGGTTGGAACAGAGAAAGCCTCTTTCTGTTGTCAGTCCTTCCATGTGTTGGCTTTTGTGCATTTTACCTTATGAGCAATCCAAGCCTTCTGTGTTACTGGTATTAATTTCTAATGCCTAATTAATGCCTCATATAATGACATTAAAATAACCAAATCAGAGCAGTGTTTTCACATCATCTGTGTGTATGAGAACAATTTGTGTACAGTCATTTTCACCCTTTCTCCTGCATGTTCAGACAGTTTCCTGTTATGTTTGTGTGGCTTTTCACAAGGAAGAGGAAGAGAAAAGCATTCCTAAGAAAACAGGATTACAACGTACACACACTGGATAGTTTGGAAACTAATTGGAAGGGTGCAGAAATTATTTTTTACTGTTTTTCATTTTATTTTAGGCTGACACATGTCCTTTTTGGCTTGTAATGTGTCTGTGTCCTATCTTAAACTAAAGGGCAAGTGGGCAAAAATTGAAGCTGCTTGGCAGTAGCTGCCAATGTGTACACTGATGTGCAAATACAATTTCTGTGAAGCTCCTATCTCTGGGATGCATTTGCACAGGAAGAGCATAATTTCACAAGCCCTGCAGTTGTATTTGCTAACAACAATTTTAATGACCACATCTCCCCTCTGAGTCATGTGTCAGCCCCAGGTCCCCAGTGATACCATAGACGTTTTTAAAAACTTGACTGGAGTAGTGAAATCCAAGTGTGAAAGAGATTTCCTTCCTTCCTTCCTCCCTTCCTTCCTTCCTCCCTTCCTTCCTTCCTCCCTTCCTCCCTTCCTTCCTTCCTCCCTTCCTTCCTTCCTCCCTTCCTCCCCTTCCTTCCTCCCTCCCTCCCTCCCTTATTTTCTTGAGAAGCTGTAGAATATAAGTCAAAAGACCAGTAAGATTGCATGTTGTTTGCACACAGCCAGTGCACCCTGTATTGATTTTGTTTTTCAGTACTCTCCCTAAGCTAAAACTACCCTGAAATCATCATTCTGGTGTTTTCATTTTTAATGTCATTCTTTCAGTCTCTTGTTCTTGTTCCATGGGATGTATTTGCCACTTTTAGCTTTTTTAAACGTTTTTAAGAAAATACTGATAACAGCCTATCTTTGTCGAAAAAGACTGGTTGTTTTTTTTTTTAACTCGTAGGTCCAGACATTCCCATTCAGAATTTCATTTCACCTCATAGATATATTTAAAATGCTCTGTGTAGTTTGTTTTCTTTGTGTTCAGCATTACGTGCTGTAGCCAGTGACTTCAGGGGCTCTTAGAGCTGCGATCGGAAGGCAAATGGCAGACAAATATTCTGAAAAAGGAACCAGACTGAAGTCTGTTGTGCTCTTTATGTATTTTCCAGCTGGTTTTGCTTCTAACGTTCAGTATTCCTCATGGGACACTGATGCAAATCTGCATTCACGTATTTTTCCCCTCTTTGTGTATAACACACAAGACCTAAAGTAAAGCAGTGATTTGCAATATTAGGAAATGTGGCTCAGTGTCCCTGTCCCCAGTGTGAACGTGCACATTTAAATATGAATGAAAGTGGGCCAGAACCCCCTTGAAGCCTGGAGTTGATGCACAGACTGCCTGTTCTTTCCGGTTTAAGTACTGTACTTTTTTTTTTCCCCTTTGCTGAACAACAGCTACCATATGGGCTGAGCTTCAGCCAGTCAACTGCTAAATTACAAACACTCTTTTGACTGTAAATTGAATGGAAAAGGATGTCAGTTATCGCTTTCCTCCTGTGGCCACACCACAAGAGCACCTGCAGTAAAAAACTGGCATTCATGCTCTGAAAGGCACCACATGCTGCTATTGTGAGCTGAACAGGATCTAACCTTGGCTTTGCTTACCCTGCTCCTATCACAGCGAGGAGATGGCAGAGATAAGAGCCTCACTTTTGAATGTGAATTCACTCAGAGACACATCCCAGCACTTATCCTCCATATTTTGTTTCCACTAAAGGAAGTAAAAATCTACTTAGGAAGATGGCTATCTGTGCTACCCTTCAGAGAGGAGGCTTGACTTGGGCACATGTTTACCATATTGATTTTGAGGTTTGTTATGAAATTATAACTGCTCTCTCTGAAAGCTCCTCACTGGGACCAGTTCAGCTCCCTCACAGGATTACCTGCTCTCCAGCCTGGATGCCCAAATAAAACCACTGTGGTTTCTCACCTGAGCAGAGGTAGTGTGGAGCTGGACCATCCCACCATGCCCAGGGCACACTGGAACCATAAACAGCATGAATGCGTGCAAGGAGAATTTGAGCAGGGAGAAACTGCTGATGTCTGGAGCAGTGAACTGGGCAATCCATTCCAAGAGACAGCTGCTGGGCCAGGAGAGGTTCCTGTGTGGGGACATGTGTCCTGACATGTGTCCTGACATGAAATGTGGCAGCTGAGCTGGGAGCAGGCAGCAAGTGAGGCTGCAGCTGCTGCTGGCAAGGGCCTGCCAGCCCTGGGCTTTGAGGAGGGCTGGGGAAAGTCCATCATCTGCTCTGTGCATTAACTCTTCCCTTCCTAGACAGGTAAATGTCCTTACTGAACCAGCCAAAATGGTTATTCACTCTGGGATTTAAAATTATTGGGAAGAATGGCCAGTTTAATAATTAGGGTGTTTCTTATATCTTCTGGAGCCTAAAGCTGCATGACTGGCTAAAGAATAAGTTTTTCTGTTGAGTTTCCTTGTAGACTGTTAGGTGCATTTTGTATCTGTCTTATGGCTTTTGTTCAAAGAATCCTTAAAGTTCAGCACCTAAAAACATAAACCCCACTCGAGTCACTTAGGGTAGTCAGTGTACTGAAAAAAATATTACAGAGCTAAGGAATTTATGGGGTGACCAAATAACATTCACAATGTTAATTTACAATTACTGGTTATGACTTAAAATTGTACTTTCTGAGGTTGGAGGCCTTAAGCATTTCTGCCAATGTTGAAACCCACAATGCTTGAACACAACCAAACAATTCTAACATTGAGCTCTCTTTGTGATTCTGGTAATTATTTGGCAACATATAACATCAATTGTATTTTTATATATCATAATATGTAGTGTCCCTTCTCCCCAGAATTAAGTGGGTGAAAGAAGCTACTGCTGTTTGAATAATCTCAAAACCAAGATGCTGGTGTTCAAAAGTTGTTTTTAGAAAAGGCTGCTCTGTATCTTTGGATGGTTTTAAAATGCTTTCTTTTGAGATAGTTGATGACACCTTATATAATAAATACCATCAGATGGTTCATCCTTGCTTCCTCGCCTAGCTCTGGGCCACCTTTTAGCATTCATGCATATTATGACTACTTTAACATTATAATACATTTACTAAGCTTAGAGTTAGAAAATTAAATGTCATTTATGGTGTTTTTTGGATATCCATTGGTGCCCTTTTTTCCTACCATCTGTGCAGTGCTGAAAATTACCAGCCCACATTTCCATTACCTGTAACATTTCTCAATGTTTAGCCTTCCCTCCTCCTTTGTTTCCGATCAGAATAATTTTGTCGATAAATCAAGCATATGCATAATGTTTGTTGCTTTTTAATAAAGCCTGTAGGTTTTTTACAGTCTGTGTGATTCAAAATGGTGTGGGGAGATGCTGTAGCATAGCTGGCAACTGGAAATCTTGGAGGTGCTTCACAGTCAAGGTTGCACCTTGTCTCTTGCGATGAGCTTGTTTTTCACATCTTTCCTAGATCCTTAAAAGACAAATGTGGGATGTCTTCTAGGAAAGCAGGTCCAGGTTTGGGAGAGGTACATGAATTTTAAGCAGCATGTCTATTGCTAGCTTTTCAGGGTTTCCTCCCTGTCAGTTTCCCTGTGGATATCTCCAAAATGTCTTGACTGACAAAATTCTATCCGGTTTTTCTTTTCTTAGCGTGTCTGAGTAGAAACTCCTGGTGAATTGTTGCAAAGTTGTCTTCAGGGTTCCCCTATGTGGTAAACACTGCAGAGGAGAAAGGGAATGAAGTGTCTGATCAGAAGAGCAGGGAGCACTGGGGAAAAGAGGCACAAGATTGTGCAGAGGCAAATGAGGACAGGAGAGTGTGAAAAAATGTCAGTGTGGATAAAATGCATTGTCTCCATGTGTGCTGTCCTCTGTCACCCACAGTCCTGGGCTTAGACCCAGAGCACAGAGAATGGTTGTGGCTGGAAGGGACCTCTGGAAGTGACCTTGTCCAGCCCCCTGCTCAGGCAGGTCACCTGGGGCAGGCTGCCCACGACAGGACCATCCACAGTCGGGTTTGGAATCCCTGCAGGGGTATCTCCAA
Source organism: Entomyzon cyanotis (assembly GCA_024500445.1). NCBI lineage: Eukaryota > Metazoa > Chordata > Aves > Passeriformes > Meliphagidae > Entomyzon > Entomyzon cyanotis. The sequence goes on from JAKEPQ010001010.1 coordinate 11,486,220, forward strand.
AGCAGCTCCTTGCATTTGCATTTATGCCCTTGCTGGACAGGCCAAAACCTCTCAGAAGGGAGATTTCCCCAGAGAGGCTTTGTAAGACCTGCTGGACCTCAGACAGTCCTGGATGCCTGTCTTAACTGAGGGATGGAAGGGGGCAGAATTCCTAAATAAACATGAGAAAAAATGCATGTAGGGAGGAAAGGGAGGAAAGCAGGTGTAAATGTGAACATCTGTTAGGTCTGGTTGAAGCTACAAAGAAGGCTCTCCTGCTAACAAGAATTCTCAAACCTTGGAAAGTCTCTGAAACATGCAGTTGGATTCAGAAATTCCTGTATCTGCTGGAGTAGGAGGTGGGAAATGTGATATTTGTTTCTTAAATATACTCTGGAAACAATATTAGGAGAGACAACGATCCTATCCACTGTCTTTTGCTAAGGTCAGTTTGAGCTTATTCTGAATTTGCTTTTGCTGAGAAGTATTTTGGAGTTCTCAAAATTTGGTTTTTATGTGTCATGTGTGGCCATTGCTTACCTTAAGTCAAGCAGCTGCTTTTATATCCTGTTTTTCTGTCTCTTGCTAGCTCTGTGTCTGGTATAGGACATCTTGCTGCAATCCTTTTGCTCTGGATGTGCCAGTTTTGTAAACAGAGAGTGGGGATAGGTGTAGCTTGCTCTGGACTGAAAGTGGTGCTGGCAGCAGAGAAAGAGTTGGGCTGAAATAACTTTCTTTCATTAGAATAAAGATCTGAAAATAAAAGTCTGAACTGCATCTAGAGGTAAGCTGATGGCTTCTTTCAAAATCTAAAGTGCAGATCCTTCTTCCCTCCCCAGAATTCAAGAAAATATGATTTGTCTTTGAAAATGGATGGGTTGAGTTTTTTGTAAAGCAAATATTTTTAAATGGGTGGTTTCTTTGGTATGCTGAAAGAAAACAAATACATTCAAAAGGGCTGAGAGTTTAACCCCGGGGAACTGCTAAAGAAAAGCCAGATAAATTCCTGTGTGACTCCAGGAGCCCTTGGAGTGGCAGGTTCAGCACGGTTTGCTCAGTGACACTTCAGAGCCATCACAGGGCTCTTGAGGGGTTTTGCAGGGCTCTCTGTGGAGCTGCCAGAGCAGAGCCTGAGCGAGCTGAAAGTCAGAACACTCTGATTCAGGCTGTGCTGCCGCGGGAGGAGGGGAAAAGCCAAGCCTCTAACAAGTTACACCTACGCCAGCAGTTCCCACAAGGCACTGCTTTTACTTCTGCTTGCTCTCGGGGAGGCTTTTCCTGCCTTTCAGTCGTCAGCCCCTGAACATTTTTCCTCTCTGGCCTCTCCAAAACACCCCCAGCCACCCCAGGGAATTCTAGCAAGTAAGTGAGCAGCCTGCAAGGGCCCCTTGCCAGGCAAACCCTCTGGCATCTTCTGGCACTTTAACCAGATGTTACTGACATCTCCCTACTCACAACGATAAGTGTTTCTCCGGTTTTTGTTGTTTTTTTCTTTTTTAATGTAAAGTACAGAAATGGAAGAAACACTAAACAGTGAGTGGAAGAACTTGTATTTAGTCTCTGTTACTTACTGTTTAACTCAGGAATTGTCTTCAACTTAATGCTTTAAATAGGCTTATATAGCTTTTCTTACAAAACAGAGACCTAGCTGTGGAAAGAATAGAAGAGGTGGTTATGGTGGCATGGGAGGCTCTAAACTTCCATGTTTCCTCTTGTGACATCATTGTTTCCTCAAGTCTCCTCCCTTTTTGTTTACAATATTTCTCCTGACTGCTGAGAAGAAAAGTTTCCAAGGGCTCAAGGCAGCACCCAGAAGTCTGGCACCTTAGCCTAACCTTGTAAGTCTGCAGAACTGGCCTGGAAATTAAATGGAAACAGACTCACTCTTGAGAGTCCAGCTCCCTCCTACTCCTGATTGGACCAGAAATACTGTGAGAAAAGACAGATTTTCTAGCAGTATCCTGGCACTTTCTTACCCATTCCTGGCCAAAACCAGAAAGTGTTTAAAAAAAAAAAAAAAAGAAATATATATATACACACACATATATATAGGAAGTGGGAGAAGAGGGAGAGCACTGTATATTTTTAAAACACAAATCTCATCTGAGTTTTGAAAAGAGAGTTTGGGGTCAGTCATTTTGTCTGACTGGTTCATCTACCCCTTTCCTAATCCCTCTGTTGACTGCAGAGCTTTGTGGTTTCCTTCCTCTGGTGCCCTTGGTTATCTGCGCTGGCACAGAGCCTGGGTTCTGCTTCCCTTCCTCCCTTCACACCTTCATGTCCCAAGCCACTGGATCCTGCAAAGGCAAGTCTTGATTCTTCACAGTTCACCTTTTGTGATTTGCAGCTACTCAGGGGCGCCCTTTGCAGGCTGTTCTCAGCCCTCACTGCTTTGTCTTCAGCTTGGCCTGTGGTTTTTGGTTTCCTCCTTTTTTTTGCCTTTTTTATTATTTTGGGTTTTTTTGTTTTTATGGCTGCTCTGAAGTGCTCAAGGAGCTGCTGACAGCCCATGGAAAACTTAACAAACATTCCACACAGACCACTTGCTTGCCTTTGCCATCCTTTCCTGTGCTATGTTCATTTTTATTAGGGATAGTTGAGAAACCAGGACTTTTAGGCTTTGGCTGATCTGCTTGTGCTGCTTTCAGACACCATGCAGGTCTGGACCTACCTGCTCTTACTGCAGCAGAAGCCAGCTGGAGCACCATCTCTGTGGCTGCTTCCTCAGCAGGAGCTTGCTCTTCAATCAGCTGTGCAAGCCAACTGCTTCCAGCTTTCCCTGGTTCTCTTTCTCACCCCAGGTTATCTGATAGCTAAGCCCTCTCTCTACATTCAGCTGCTTCATTTGTATGGTTCCCACTGGCTATTTGTTCCTTTTATCCCTTTTTTGAGAGGTCTGGCAGCAAAGCCTTAGATGTTTCAATACTCAGATGGTTCAGGATTTTGCCTGGTAGGTAAGCAGTGGTTTTGTAGGGAGGTGAGGGGGCATCTTCTGACATGAGCATGGCTTGGTCCTGGCCCAGCTCCTCAACTTGTCAGTGCTGTGCCAACCTCTGGATACTGTAGGAAACAGTTGAAGGCATTTTACAGCTCAGAAAAAGGTGATCTGAAAAGTTGCTCCTGCCCTATCTCAGGCTGCCTTGTGTGACAAGCCAGGAGAGGGTGCTTCTTTCCTAGTTAAGGAATTTCAGAAACTCACTGGGCCATCTTTAATTAGGAAGTTTTGCTAAGATCTCTTGAGCTGCAATTGTCACAGGCAGCTCAATGTGGCCTCAGGCAGAGACAGCATGTGAACAACAGAGCCCACCTCTTTTCAAATCCTCCCAAATACCTGTGAGGCAATTTTCAAGACCATGTTCAGCGTCTGTGTTGAGTAGGATGAGGTCAGCAATCTCAAAGTTTTGGAAACCTTGCCCCTGATTCCTTGGAACCACGCCAGCTGCAGATACATGTGGGTGCTTGTTTTGGCCACACAGCTGGGAATACTTAGGTACCCTGCTTTAAGGTGCAGAGATGTCCCTTTATGTCACTTCTGTGTTAACACAAAAATAGCCTGAAGTACAAGAAGCTGGTGTAAAGGTGCACTGGCAATGATTTCAGAAGTAATTTTCAAAATAAGGAGTGTTTGCTTTGAAAGGCAGTTGGGTCCTTTAGATACCAAACTCAGAACCAGGTGGCTGCCTCTGCATTTCTTCCTACCTCACAATATCTTCTTCATGCACTGGAACTCTGCACTTCAGATCTTTACTGCAGTGGTAGAACCTCCTTTATTCCATCATTAATAACTATGTTGGATTTTATTTTGAAATTATTTTCTGTATGTGCTCCCATCTCTCAGATTTTATTGCAAAACACTTTTAAGGATTGCAACCCCTTCAGGAGTCCCTACAAATCTTATGACTGGATCTCATGACAACATCTTTTTCAATGTTGTTGATTAATCTTTGTTCTCTTGAAGGTTAGGAAGTTTGGACAAATAAGAAAGCCCTCTCTATTACTCAATAACCAGCCCAACTTACATCCTGACACTTCAGTGGAAAATCTGACTGTTGTGGGCCAAAAGAATCTAACCGTGTTACCAAAGGCATTATGCAAGACTAAATGAAGTTTCATTTTCTTCAGACTATTCAACTCTCTGCATAATTCACATAGTATTTTAATCATCTTTTGAAGAGTCCTTACTTTCTGAAAGGTCAGAAGTAGCCTAAAAATAGTTGCTATCATCTGATGGCTGCTTTGCTGGATATGAGACTTGATTCCCAGTGGACAAGATTTTCACGTCATAGAAGCAGAGTTATCCTGGCAGTAATTAGCATCCTTGTGGATGGGCTGACACCGAAATGCAAAGCTTCACTCTGAGCTCTTTGCTTTCAGAAAGTGCTATTTATATGGAGAGCACTTTGGGGCAGGGACTGTCTTGTGTTATGAATGCTTCATACAACTGAATCCTGAATTGGTTGAGGCCTGAAGGCACAAATCTAATTCCAAGAATAGTATGATTGAATGGATGTGGAGACTAAGCAACTTTCTCAGTTCTAGACATGACGTCAAAGGAGCTTGAGGTGGAAGTGGGAGAGCTTGTACTGTGCAGGGTATCTGCTCTTTGGATGGGAACAGGACTTCATTCTCTGTGCTTATCAATGGGTCTCTGTAAGTGAGTACTCCCAGTTCACTTCAACTTCAAGACCTCTCTGAGTAGAGAAATTGCTCTTAAAATCTTGAAAGAGTCTATTTCCTTTTTCTTTAAATACCAATGAGAGAAACCTTTTCCTTGCTTTGATTCTGCAGTGGAAGCTGTGGTTGCTGCTGGTTGTTAGCAGTGAGGATACATGCAATAACAACTGCCAAGCTTTAAGATCACTGTAAGCTTAGCATTAAGACATGAGAAGACCCTAAGTGAGCCAGCTCTGTTCGCAGGAAATGAAGAACTTTTTTCTATACTTGTTTTGACTAAAAGAGTAAAATCCAATCTTATATAACCCTTTGTTCCCTGATCAAGACATGTAGGAGAAATGAAGATAAACCTGGCAGGCAGCCTTATAAACATTAATCTTAAGAGCTGAATACCCAGATGTGAAGTGGAACCAGAAAAGTGATAAGTATCTTCCTGCTTTAAAATTCAAGTGTGGTTATTTCCATGGGCCAAGATCTTTCTGTTCACCCATTCCTCAGCAGAGTAGAGCATCAGTAATGAGGAGCTAATGTGACCCACAAACTGGAAAGGTCTCTTGGGCTCCCACTACCATCCTCCTCAGTCTTCTGCACAAATCCACCTCAGTATCTCATTTTTTGAAGATCTTTGCTAATGTCCTCACAGGCTGGAAGTTGTAATCATGTTTCTGATCTTTATTACCTAACCTCATTCTTCTAGAGCTGCCATTTCTTTCCCTTCTTCTTCCTTTGCACTCAGCTTCAAGTATGGTAGGAGAAAATCAGGAAACTCACTGAACATGTTTTTAATCTTGGCTAGATGGGAAAATGAATGCCCTGGCTCCATCAGCTGACCTGTTTGGTTCAGAAATCTGGTCTGACAGTTATGCTGCAAACACCCAGTGGGAAAGGCACCTTTCAGAGGGCAAGCAGCTGTGCCTGCAGGCAGTGTGGGAACAAAAGCAGAGACTGAGGCTGTTCAGAGCCCACTGCTCCCTCTGCTCCACCAGCCCAGCTGTACTGGGACACACTAAAGGTCTGCCTGGACCAGCGTCTTGTTTCTGATGGAGGATGACAGATTTTATATATGCTATATTTATATATATGTGTGTGTATATATAAGAGTTCCTGGAGTCAAACAGAATTTTCCCATCTGCCCACAATTTCTATACTTATAAATATATATTAAAAATGTATGAAAATATATATAGAAATGGAGTCAGTTTCCTAGCTCTTGTGTTCTCCTATGTATCTTCTGAGCAGAAGGAGGAAAGTGAGATGATCTTGTCTTCCAGTCCAACCAAATACTGAGTGAGGACATAAAACCAGAATAAGGTTTTTAGCTGTAGATGAGCTGTTTATGCAGTTTGGGTGGTTGTTGTGGGGAACTGCCAGCCCTGGTGGTAACACAGCTCTGACAGAGACACCACCAGCCAGCAGGAGTAGCTACATTTGACCATGTAGGGACAGACACTTGCTACTGACAGTGTGTTTCTAGTACAATGTGTACATCCTTGAAATAGAAATAAATAAGCTTGTGTCTGGATTTGAAAAATTAATGTGTGTGTGTGTGTATGGCAGGAAGTTTGGCCTGGCTCCATCTCCTGCTCACCTATACACACAGCTTCTTGGACCTGTTCAGTGTCCCTTAGCACTCTCACAGGTTTATTAGAACCACAGTGTGGACATTTTATGTACTCTGACTCTGTAAAATGGGTCATGTTTCAAAATGCATTAGTACCTGTGGGTTAATGAGCCTCCTCACTCCTTTCCAGCCGTGTTCTCCTTTGAAACTCAGGCTTTTTAGCACTTTTGAAAAATACCTGCCTCCACCTGTCTCTTGGCTCCCCTCCTTTCTCAGGCGGATAACAATACTTTAACAGAGCTGAAATAGCAGTACATTGGCCATAAAATTGGGTTTAATGCTGTGTTTGCTTCCATGTTTAGTTGTGACCTCTTCTAGTCTGGATGAGACCTCAGTGAGAATGGAGTTTATTATTAAAGTGAAATTACAGAAAGATAGAGAAGATGCCACTGCAGGTCTTTTTGTGCTATGCTTTCATCTGGGCAGGACTGAATATAACTCTGAATCCTATTCCTGACAGCCTGTTTGACATTTCTGTCTCCTGCAGCAGTTAGACTCTGGTCTGTACTCACACATTTGTGCAATAGCTGCTGCTCAGTTTAAAAGGAAAGGAAAGAATAGATAGGAATCCTTGATATGCATCTAAGCAATTGCTTCCTCTTGCAGGCAAACCTCCCTGGCATAGGTCACTAGTCCACACTCAGTGCTGGGTTTTGTACATGAGCAGCATTTAAAATTTACATAGCTTTTCATATGCTCTGAGCCAGCCAGGTTTCAATTACATTCTTGCCTGCACTTCTCTTTGATATGCAGTGGTTAACCCTTGTGACAGAGTGCTGCTGGGCACTGCCAGGGACAGATCTGCTCACACACTTCCAGGGCAGGAAGTCAGCCATGCACTCAGCTCTTTCCCTGTTGTTATTGTTTTAAATGCCATTAGTGAGGCACAAAAATATTGTTTCTCAAGGTTTTTTTTCCATAGGATTTGTCATGGTTTAGAGTACAGGGAGATGTTTGCTTTTCCCTCTGCTCTACTACCATGTGTGAATAGTGCTTGGGAATGTCCCATTCTCCTGGAACCATCCAGCACCTCTCTGGGCACTGGTGCCAGCTGGTAGTATCTGGGCATATTTATCTTCATTTGATGCCCATTTCACCCTGCCCATCCTGTGGTTTGTGCTTGTTTCCTTGTGAAAAAGAGCCATTCCATAGTCTTTGAGGTTCTACTGTTGCTGTTGTTTGGCAGTATAAAGAGTTAGAACGGTCTGCAGAAGAGGTTGTCAGATGAGTTAAGCTAATGATCCCCTAGTAATGATCCCTAGCAATCTTGACTTGATTTGGCAGTGGAAGCAATTTAAGGAGTGAACTGCTTATTAAAATGACCTTTACTGCATGTGTCTGTACTCAGTAATTGATACAGATTAGCCAGGAGTTAGTGTAGCATTTTATAATGGATTAAATCCTGGAAAGCTGAATTATTTTTTTTCTTGGGGGCAGCTCAGAACAAGCCTGTGGTTGCTGCAGGCTTCTGTGTTCTCTGTCCTCTGCAACATCCCCTTAGTCCAACTCCTTAAGGGATCAGTGCATACAAAATCTCTGAAAGAGAACATGCACTCTGCAATTGTAATGGTACCTTTTAGCAGGAAACACCCTCAAAACAGAGGCATAAACCCAACCTAATTGTTTTAAGGGCAAAACAGCTGTGTTGTTTAGAATAAATGGGCATCTTAATTTCAATTTATTCTACATTGCACGTGTAAGCACACCAGGACAGGCACACAGGCACTGTCCAAGGAGCACCAGCAGCTGCCTGTGTGAGACTATTCCATTTAGGAGTGTTGGTGTTCCTAGGAGTGCATGCATGTACCAGCAGAGGGCACGCAGACTTCATTAAACGGGGACACGTGCTAATTAATAAACCTCAGGAGTAGGTAGGGATCTACCTGCATCTGTGTCATTCCCAGACAAAGTGCTCATTCAGCTGTGCAGAAACTGCCCCTTCCAACAGACTCGTGTTATCTGAAACAGGCAGGAAGTGAGGGGGCATAAAGCATATGTTTGGAATTACATAATCCGTAGTCAAACTGTGATCTTGTTTCATGTTCATGCTTAGTCAGACTGTGGCAGTGATTAGGGTTGACTAAACAGTTACTGCACCTCCCGTTTTTTCCATTGTGTGGCATCTGCTAGCTCTGTTCATCGTTAAAGTCTGGATGCAGGCGAGTGACACGGGGTGTGGATCAGCCCATCATGAGCTAGAGAAAATCAGGGGGAGAGAGTCAGCAGTTTTTATAATATATTAGCACAGGATTATTGGGAAATGTGAACTTAAAAGGAAGGCTATCTGCATTTTAGAAACTGAATCAGAGCTAAACTGTACAGTAGACTCCTCTGTTCTATCCTGCCTGTGCACTTGCAGTACATTCATAATCTTCATAAAGGAGAAAATGAATTGGTGAAATAGGCTGTTTTATGATAATATCCCATATGTTATCAGATTCATGCAGGCAGAATCACACTAATGAAGAGAAATTGCAGTTTATGTAGGGCTTGCAGGCCTCGCTGAGGCAGATTAACAGTGGCGAGGGTAAGAGGCAGCACAGTGCCTTGGCAGGCTGCCCGAGAGCTAATCAATGCAGATGGAGTCAAAGGGACTGTGAGTCTGATTCCCAACAGTTCCATCTCGGAGCAGGAATGACTGTATCCATCAGTGCTCCTTGATAAGACAGCCTTGAAGCTTGTGGTAAGAATGAAGCCATTTGGGGAGGCAGAGGCTGAGCAATACTAAAAGCGATGACTCCACATGCGGTGCAGAGGAGAGGTGGGTGTTTAATTTTAGCTGCTGACCTGATTTCATGCTGAATGACAAGTATCTATAGGAATCCTCAAGGGCCAATCAGTTGCTATGCTAGTGAAGCTTTTGGAGAAATGCATTTAATTTTATTCAAGTGATGCCTTTAAGGAAGCAATTATGATTTTAGCTCTCAGAAGTTCTGACTCCTTCAGGTTGATTTCAGCTAGTGCTAAGCTGAACTTCTTTCATGTTTCATGTTGCTGAAACTGAAGTCTAACTCAGTTGTTTATTTAACATGGCACACACTAATGTTCTGGAGTACCCCAGTTTTCTTCTGCTGTTCACTCTTTTTCACCAGTATGAGAGCAAACTTGGTGCAGAATCAAAACAATTGGTGTCCTTTTGCCATTTGCATGCACATCCTGAAGTGAGGCTTAGAAAATGAAGGAACAACAGGGCCTTAGCATCAAGGAGCTCCTTTGCAGAGTGTTGTTCATGCCTTTGTGCTTGAGGAAAGTTGTGGTGACCCAGGAGAGGGCTTTCAATTTTCAAGGGGAAGACTGGAAAAGATCTCCGTCCACATATCATCAAGTCCCTTGTCACAGAAGACACTCATGAAAAACATGAGAGAGTTTGGCCCACACATGGGGCAGATGCTTCACTTTTCACTGGTGATAGAATCCTGGCCACTATGAACATTAGTCACTTGGAGTCCTTCCCCTGGGGTAGTGTGTTTCTGATCAAAAATGAAGGCTGCATTTAGCCACGAGCTTAGACTCAAATTGTTCAGTGTTATTGAATGTTTAAATATTAAGTAGTAGGGCTTTTAATACCGTTAATAAGGTGGTAGGATACTCAGCTGTTATGTTCATTCTCTGTTCTGCTGCTGTTACTGGCTTGTGTAGGTAGGTATGGATCCAGGGTTGGTTCATGCCCATCTTTCCATAGTCATATTGATTGATTTGAAAGTTCCTGTTTGAAGATCACTTTGCATTATTACCTCCCCAGATTTGACTTCAGTGAAAAATGCCTGGACCCAAATGCCAGGCTTTGTGGATGGGATTTGTTTGTTTTCTGTGGCTAGTTGCTGACTGGAACCTCATCTGCATGTTTGTATTGGCTTTTTATTTTCACTTGTCTCTGAATCTGTCCAGTGATTAGTTTGTTGACAGATGGCTTTTCCCTTGAATAAGATACAGTGACTAGATGTTCTGAATGTCCCAGAAGGGCTCTGGCATTTGTCCTCAGGACAATGAAAAACACCCTGGCATTTTCTGCCTTCTCTGAATTTGCCTTTCATTTGTGTATTGTAGAGATTCCTCTAAGGATATGGAAAGAAAAATGTTAAAATGTGGCTATGACAGGCAAAGTGATAGGTCAAAAAAGCCTTCTCCTCAGTATAAGGAAAAGGATTTTCCTGCAGTTTCTGTGTATTGCAGTTCACACTTCCTTGCTTCAGTAAATAAATATGGGGTTTACCACTTTTTGAGGTAACACAGCAAAAAACAGATAGATTTGATTCCACTTGCTTTGTTCTGGCTGAGGTCCCATCCCTTGCACCCATGCAAATGGTTTGAGGCTCTGAGGTTTTACAAGCAATGCAGGCAGTGCAGTGGAAAGGGTTTTCACATGGGGACAGTGGGAGCTGTGGGACATTTCCTTGGTGATGTGCAGGGAGAAAAGGACTTAATCCAACTCTGTCTCCAGTTTGAGTCTGCAGGGTTGGCGTGTAAGGGAGAGGAGGAGCCCTCCTGTTGTCTCTGTTGCCCAGTCTTGAAATGGAACTGCAGAAATGCAATCCCAGAAACACCCTGAAACAGGCATGCTGTGATGCTGGGATCGGTCCCTTTGCCAAAAGGAAAAGGATCTCAAAATTATAATACTTCATCTAATCTCCTGATCACAGCTTTCATGAAACAAGAACCTTCTAAGAGCATCCTTTCTCCAACAGTCACAGCTGAAAAAGCCTCATCTGAGCAATGCCCTTGCTGAACCCCCAGTGCTGCTGCAGCTGGGTGTGAGGGACAAACTCACCCTTTTCCCCATGACAGGGATGTGCAGAAATCCACAAATCCACCCTCTGCTTTTTCTTTTTCCCTGCACCAAATTCTTCAGTTTTGTAGCATGTGAGTCAACTTGTAAAAATGACTCACGAGCTCATTCCAGCCTTCTGAATTGGGAGCCCAATTAAAATACTACTTGCAATGCACATATTGAAGAGAACGAAAAGTGTCTGTTCCTGAGTGTCAGGCATTAGCACAGCATATCTGAAGGCTTGTCTTAAGCTAGTCTGATACTTGCCAGCAGGAAACCTGGTGTATAATTAAGATTCAACTAACAGAAAAAAAATATTTTGAAAATCAAGTCAGGTTAAAAAAAAACCTAATTAAACTATAAGTTGTATTAATTATAAATGTATAAAAGTTTCTTAATTTTGAAATTTTGATTTGTTTATATAAATAAAAAGCCATTCTTGGATAGAATGGCTTATTTATCAGACACTGAAAGTTGGTTTTCCTGCAGGGCTGCAAGAGCTGGCAATGAGCTTCTCCTGTTGCTGGTTTAGCTTTTGAGTAGACATTGTCTGGGGTTTAACCTGGTGTGTGCAGGTGCCCTTAGGACTGCAGGGGCAATTCTTCTCAGGCTCAGTCTTTGGCCTTCAGGGAGCCTTTACATCAGGACCAGCCAATCTTTCTGACATTGCCACCCACATACCAAAATCCTCTCTGGAAGCTGATCTCATGCGAGAAATGGCAGCAGCAGGACTGAGACCAAGTGCACAGCAGGTCGGAGGGTGACTCAGTGGTGTCAGGCCTGGCTTTCCTGGCACATTCTCCTTTTGGTGAGGTGAGGACTCAGTCAGGCTGCACACTGATATAATCCCAGCATCAGCTTTATATTCTGAACACTGTGAGTCGTATATAGTCCAAAATGAGGCATTGTCCACAGCAGCACCACCTCAGCAATCAGGCAAAGGTCTCCACTGAGAGCATGGAGGTGCAAAAATCACCCCAGCTCAGCCAGGAAGTGTGTGGTGTTCACACAAGAGCCTTGAACTAACACTATGTTCTGGCATATAAATCACAGCACTTTTACCTCCAGACGTTTCTGGGGCATTACTGTGATCTTTAGGGTAAGAAGCTGAGAACTGCAGCAAAAGGCAAGGAATCACCTGAGGAAAAGATGTTTCAGAGTGTCATCTTTCCTTCGTGTTAGCTCCTCAATCCAGCCATGGTCCTCCTGTTTCCCAGGCTTCTGTGTGATTGGGGCAGAAAGGAATCCAGGCTGTATCCAGGAGCAGCACTTGCCCCAGTTTCCCTCCCTGGTCCCATACCACCACTGTCATTTAAGCCCCATTTCCAGGCCAGTGGCTATGAAATGGGAAGGTCTCCAAGCCTGCTGGGATCATGTTACCATCTTGTGGATGAGCCAAAAACCCCCATCTTGCATTGACAAAAACAACAACCTTAAAAGGGAAGTGTTGAACAGCTATTCTGGTTTAAGTTCTTACTGAAAAGAGGCAATAACTAGTCACACGTTGTGGGAACTACATCCACAGGGATATATTTTTCTTCAAGTCTAGTAATTGTAAGATGAAGAATGATCTTTGTTCTAGCAAAGTTCATGCAAATCAAATGTGCACATATTGTTGCCACTTATCAGTATGTAAATAACATATATGAATAATTGCCAGTAGGTGGTAGTGTGTGTTTTTCAGATAAGTTTGTGACTTAGTTCTGCAAGTGTTTCATGTTTGAGGTGATTTAGAAAGATCCTGTCATCTTTAATGTATGATCTCAAGCCATCATTGCTTTGAATTTAGTCCCTGGTTTCCCTGATTTGATAGTTTTGTTTCACAAACATCAGCCCATCTCAGAGAGACATATTTTGATTTTCCTTTTCGCGCTTATGGACAAACCTAACTGGAAGCATTTTGAAAAGTGCCAATTAGTGTGAGCCCGGAGAATTCAAATGCATGTCTTCATTGGAATGGTTGGATTGCTCTCTAGTGTTTCATTTTAGGAGAAAAGCTTTTGATAAATAAATGCATTATTTTAATGATTTATAAACTTAGAATTGCTCTGTCATAGAAGGTGTCTTGAGAACTGAAAGAGCTCACTGGAAAAGGAGCAATTTTAGTTTCAGTCCAGCAGTTAGTGGACATCAGATTCTCTTCAGTGCCTCACTGTGCTTTGTAAGGAAAGGAAAGAGTGACCATTTGGAAAAGACTAGGGGGTTTGTTGGAACCCATAATTTCCTTGGCTCCTGTGTCATTCCTTGCTGAGAGTAATCTATGCAAAATCAGTGCTGTTACCCCAGTTTTACACAGCAAGAGATGCCCACCTCCCCTGCTGCCAGGGTGGCTGCTGCTTCTGTCAGTGTGTGCTTGGGCTGACACTTGTCCTTCCCCAGGTGAAGACCAGACCACTCCTGCAGTCTGTTTGGTCTCTCTTACTGCCCTGGCAGAACTTTGGGAAGGGACTGCTTTCTTGTTTGGTGGAAGAAGGGGATGCCAGTGGTTAAGATTCTTTCTGTGGTGCTGCCTGCCAGGAAGCAAGGCAGAGGTCGGGAAAGGCGCTATAAATATTTCTGCAGTAACTCAAAGGCAGTTGGTGTTTTGGTTGATTTGTTTTTCCTGGGGTGTGTGAGACTGCTCTCCTCTGTGCAGGTGTCTGATTCATGTGGGGCTTCCTTTTTTTCTTTTCCTACTTGTTTCCTGCCTCTGCAATTGTTGCTTGCACTCGCAGCACTTTTACTCAGCCCGGCAGTCCCACGGAATGCAATTAGGTTATTTGTGCAAATGCTTTTCATCATGAATATGGTCTGCAGAGTCAGACCTTTTGCTTCTTCCTTCTGCTTCTAACCTGTCCCTCCCAAGTTTCCTTTCTCATTGTTTTTCCTTTCACTTATGTCTGCCTGCTGTTAGAGCAAGCCAGCAGAGAAGGAAGTGGGGGAGGGCTGTTTCTGCAGGGGTTTCAGTGTAAATAGCTGCATGGCTTATAATTTCTTGAGCAGATTAGGCTGTTCCTGGCGTGCACTCAGGCTGAGAGAGAATTGCTGATTGCCAGGTGAAGTTAATGTGTTTGTGCCACCAGTGTCCACAAGCTGCAGTGGCAGGAGCTGCCATGAACTAAGGAATGGATCAGTGACTGGCCTTCCCAGGAGCAGAACTGGTGAACCCAGAGGAGCTGTGCAGACGAGATCTGTGTCTGAGTCAGCTCGAGCAGATCCCCACTGAGCTTAGGGAGCTGTGGTCCTCCTCCATGGGCACAGTGATGGCCAAATTTCCAAGTCAGAAAGCTCTCATCTCTGAATGAGTCCTGCTTCCACTTTATTGCAGCTTGTTTTATATTTACGTCTTTATATACATATATATATATATAAAAATATATATATATAATTTGTCTCAAAGTAATACTTATCATCTGCATTAATGAAAGAAAATGCAAAGTGATAGAAATAGGTGTTGGAGGTGATCACACAAGCTTGCAGCCTGCTTGCAGTCCCATGCAGCCATGTCCAACCACTCTAGGACAGAGGTGAAATGTAGTTAACCTGCCTTGTTTGCCTTTCTATGCTATCTGTTCTTAACCTTTTCCCTTGAGATCTAAATTGACTCTGTAAAAGGTGGGATAAATTCTGATTTTGTGAAGAAATAATTTTTATTGACTGGAAGTGATACCAAGTAAGCCATCCAAAGCTGGAGCCCATTTGGGGAATGCTGAGTTTAATATTTCTGTTCTGCTTTCTGTGGTTTAAATGGCAACTGCTAGAGGCAAACTCAAGTGACAGACATGCATACTGCCCACATGGGTGTCCTCTCTAATTTATAAATATACCTGTGAGTATACAGATAACAGAAAATAGATTAGTGAGAGTTGGTTTCACGCTTGGAGATTGAGTTTCATGAGAAATGTAGATTGAAGGGAGGAAATCTCAGGGTCGGAAGCTGGTTGTATCGTGTGGAAGGCAAGAAACCACAAACTCAGTAGTAGAGAGGTGTTGCAGAAACGAGAGCAGAGATGTTAATTTAGCCATTGAAATCAGGCATGCCAGAGACTTTTACATTTTGTTTTATTTTTGTAGAAAAAAATAGTCCATCCTAGAGCAACAGGGTCTCTGCTGGATGTTTCTGTTTCTTCTTATTGGGTGCCGTGGAGACAGCTCTGTGTGTGGTGATAGATCCCAAAACTCCTTGGAGTTTTCTATTTGGAATTGAGGAGAGGAGTGGGAGGAAGCTTTACCTAAGTACACACAGTATATAATCTATGAATGAATAGAGAATATGAGCTAGATGGGACATTGTTCCGGGAACTAGACCAACACATCCATGCTTCAGTCCTCTAAAGAGATATTTCTTCTCAAACTGCATGCAACATGGGCTTGTGCTTAGAGATGTGCCATATCCCATACACAAAAATTCCCTTGACTGTGGCTGAGCTGCCTTCGTCCTGGTCTAGACAGCCCCAGAGTGGGGCACAGTGACAAGGATTTTCATCTGACTCTCAATGTGTTTTTCCTCTGCATTCAATTTTCCCTCTTGAATTAACATGGTCTGAAAAAAAAACAAAAACAAAGACATTAGGAGTTGTTATTTCCATCTTCCTTTCAACATTTTCTTTCTGCTAGGAAGCAGGAAGAGCATGAGGATGACACACTTCAGTTCACACTCTCACTCCAGCTGTTTGAGCTGTGGAAGATGGGGGGTTTGACAAGGCAGGTTTGGTGGGGCTGAGCTGGGGTTTGCTCCATCACATCTTCCCACTGCAGCTGTGGGGGAAATCCTGCCCGGGAGCCTTTAACTCTGACGGTGACGTGCAAGTCAGAAGGATGTGGACAAACCTCCAGCTCACCGGCTGGAAAAAGGAAAAATATTTCTAGAAATCCTATCAACTTCCACCCAAGACCTTTGCTTCCTGGTATAGACAGTGCAAGTTGAAAGTAGAGTTGAGGTTTGGGTTCTTTATCTGAAGTATGGTTTTGACTGGGAGTTACTAAAAGGCAGTAAAAATGGAAGCATATTATGCTTTTTTCAGAGTCCCTTGATGATTGTCATTTGAGGGATGAGGATGTTGAATTTGCCACGTTGCACAAAGTTATGGCAGCTGTTCCATATTGCTAGATTGGAAATTAAAATGGAGATCTATTCAAATTGTCTGACACTTCCAGCAAGATTGAAAGCAATGCTTTAAAACATAACAGAACTCTAATCTGGGTCCTGGGGGTAGTCAGTAACACTGAAAGAAAACATCTTTTTCCAAATGGCCTCTAACTATTTTGTGTCTTTTCCTTTTTTGTTTTTTTGCTAAATTCTGCTTTTCATGGCAACCACAATGAAGTGAACAGAATCTTTGAGAATGTCAAAGACCAAATCCTAAGTGAGAACATTTCAGCAGGTCTAGTCTGTTATGATAATAAATATTTTCAGGAATGTTTAAGCTATGCTAACCTTTAAAAAAGAATGGCTCACATTTCTATTTTCTTTCTTCAAAAATGTCTGGTGCCTGAAACTTCTTAACAGTTTCTTCATCTAAAGATAAGACTGAATTTATCTGTACCTGTAGAAGGTAATGCAATCTCTCAGTTTAGGAATTTCTTGAACCTTTACCTACCAACACACAATCAAATCTAACTTTTGATCCTAGTGCTTCTGCTTTAATAACACTAAGTTTATAGAGACTAGAAAAACTCATAATATAGGAAATTATTCTTCGAATCACATGTAATTCCAGACCTGTGCTTCAGAATTCAAAATTATCCAGTTTGATTTGTTGTCACCATAAAATGTTGGTTAAAAGCATTAATGTTTTTATCCAGTAATTCTTAATCCAGAGAAAGAATGCACTGTTGACATCTCTGCATTTTTTTGTTGTCCTGAATATGCCAGTTCATCTCACTCATACTGAGCATTAATCACTACAGTAAATGTAGCATTATGATGTGTTCAGGAAATATTTGAGGCGGCTTTATAAAGGCACACCATTAAAAAAGAAAACAAACAAGACCAAGTAGATTGTGTTGTTCCTTGTGGGTGAAATTCACCTGCCTAAAGCTGAAATAAATATGTGCCAGACTCTTCTGCTAAGGCACCTCCAATTCCACTGCTCTCTCTGTTCTGTTTTGCTTCCCACACATCCTGTAATGACAAAGGTACTCTGTTCTAAAATACCACCTGCATTCCAGGGTGGCACTGGAAAGTATGAAGGGCACAACAGACCCTGGAAAGAGCAATGTGCCATTGATTATCTGTCCTTTGGATGAACTCTCCAAAGAGCTATGTTTCCAAAATTCTGAAATAATCTGTATACAAATAATGGCAGGAGGAGTTCTCTCTGGGATTATATGACTACATAAATATGCAGTTCTTCAGTGCAGCATGTGGTTTTCTAATTTCCAGTAAAATGGAATGAGTCACACATGACAACAGCATTGCCACTAACCAGTGTGGCATGGCATCTGAAAAAGATAGCACTGGAAGGGTGTGAACTGCAGAGCAGATGATGGGGCTTGAAACATCTTGTTTGCTTTGGCAGAGCAACCAAAATCTTGATGCTTTCCCACAATCTGCTGCAAGGATATAGGTTTTGCAGTGCTGTATCAGATTATTAGCCTGGGAATTTGTGTGTCCTGTCTTTGCCAATGGACAGCTCTTGATGCTTCAGATACAGATAAATGCCCAGACTCCCCACAGGGGAATTCCAAAGTTAGATGGTGTTTCTTCAAGTAGGATTTACATTACTGCAGAATACCAGGGGAGGGTTTTTCTCTCTGGTCCCAAATCATGAAAGATACATCTACTCAGGCAGAAAAGGGCCCCAGACAGCTCCCAAGCCCAGGCTCACATACCATACATACTATTTATATGTAGGTGCATGTGTTGGTATGGGCCTTAGGCTGAGTTCACTCCAGAGGGAGAGTCCAGCCATAGTCATGTCTTAGCACAGGCCCAGGATTTTCTTCCTCATGTCTGGAGAGTTTCTGCTCAGCAGCACAGCTGCACAGGAGCAAAACATCCTGTGGCTGCTGCTGCCATTGGACCCTGAGTCTGAGGGGAGGTCACACAGAGTCTCAAAAGATAAAGGCCCAAATTAAAGAGATTAAAAGCAAAGCCCTTCGCTTTATTTCTGCACCTCTTGAATTGGGGATCAAATCTTCTGGTCAGAAAATTTTCTGTTCAAAAGCAGGCTGGAAATGACCTTGCACTTGGTCCCTGTAACAGGGCATTAAGGTTGTCAGCTTTGTAGTCACGAGTGACTTCTGCTTTCTTAGATCTCTTACATGAAAGTGGTATCAAACACTTTTTCCTTTGAATGTTTCTCTGAAGGAATACTTGTTAAAGGCGGGGTGGGAGGAGGGTGCAAGTAATTCTTTTTCTCCTCCTGACACATCCCCAAACACAGCCATCTTTAGGCAGAGTTAATGGTGATGTTTGAGGTGCCCAACATTATATTTTCATGGGTTTATGTTGCTTCCTCCGTGTCAGTATTGTCCATACTAAGGGCTCAGGGAGTGCAGTAGTTTAAGCTGCAGTTTAATTCCCTGTAGATGGAGATTTGCTGTGACAGAAATGCCTGCTGTCCTGGCAGTCTCTCACATCTGCTGGAGGCAAAAGAGTATGTCAAACAATAACTCGGCCAGCAGATGTGGTTCTGTAGGGACAGTAGTGTCTGTGGTACGAAAATTCCCTCCCAAAATACAGATCTGTGGGGACAGTAAGCGTCTGTGTCAGCGACAACTTTATAGCATCTGCTGGGACAGTAATGCCTGTGATACGTAAATGCATCTCTGCATCTGCTGGGTCAGTCAGAGAGGGATGTATTGTACATATCCAGTTTTACATGTGAAAATCCCCTTCTCTTTAGTTTGGGGGATTTGTTCGATTCACCTTCCCACAGAGTTAATAAGAACCATTTTATGTAAGAAGAGCTAAAGGTATTTGTGAGTCTTTTGCACATAGGACAGACATTGCCACATTTCAGCTGCCAAGAAAAACTGCTACATCTTCTCCTACCATGGCATTAATCATTAATGGCTTTGTTCTCAATGAACAGCCCGAGTATCTTCAATGATGCTCTTGTGAGTGCTAATGCTTTGTGGTTGCAGTGAGAGCATCACATGAGAAATGTGTTTGTTCAGAGAGGAGGAGATGCACCACAAACACAGCATTCTGACCCAGACCAGATTTCAAATATTCCTAAGTACAGGTGTGCACAGATAAAGATTTTTAATTTGGCCTCATCTCTGGGTTAAGTGCTGGACCCAGGTTAGGAGGGATTGCACTGGGGACAGGCAATTTTCCAGCAGCAGCAACTCCATTCAGCTGTCAGGGTATTTTGCCACAACAAAGGCTGATGTTGACATTTTTTCTTGGATAGAGACAGATGCAAGAGCTTTTGCCTCAAGGTTATCCATTATACCGTATATTAACTAGATGCTTTAACACGGGGCTTCCTGCAGAGACAGCAATGAATGATGATTAATACTTATCAATTAAAATCTACTCTTTTCCCATGTGTATTTATATGCTGAACTTCAACCTACCAGGCAATTCTGTGACAGGAATTAGATTTTCTTTTGTTGGAAAGCACTGGAATTATGGTCAGGGATGTATTATTCACTCGTTTATTATGAGTATTGCATTTGTGCCTAGTTTTTGCCGAGGCATTGTGTATAAACATAGTCTCTGTGAAAATGAGTTTATAAACAAATACCATTAAAGGGACAATTATTTTCTCTTTCTTCTTGTAGCAGCTCTGAGTAGGAGGTGAAGGATGGAGGAGAGAGGAAGCAAAGGTTGTACATGTTTTATGACCATAATTATAATTAACTATTTGAGAGATTAAATTTATATTAAATTTTAATTATAATTTACTATTTCAGAGATTAAAACTGATTAAAAAAGACTCAAGGTTATGAGCTGCCTCACAGATCTATGAGTTATCTAGCTCAGTCCAAACATACAGATATAAATCTTTTTTTTTTTTTTTTTTCCCTTTTTAATCCAGCCCAGTTTAACAGAGTGCCCACAAGTGTGGTAGGTGCCTCTCAGCCTGGAGACGCCAGTGCAGCATCACTGGCCCACGGGCCATGGTAACAAAGAGCTCCAATCCCGCAGCCGCCGAGTGGGGAGCGCTCCACTGAGAGACACACAGAGAGAAAGAGCTGCTCGCGGGAGCAGATGGGAAGGCTGAGCTCCAAACACGTCGTGTGAGAGCAAAGGAGAGGGAGAAGGGATTTTCATTTCGAACTCCGTTTGGCACAGTTGTTAAACGCCACTTAATTCAGATACACTGTGCGATAACCCCGGTTCACGAGTGAGAGGCAGGGCGGAACAATAAATGAAGGAGGCCACTCACAACCCTGGTGGAGAGTTCTAAAGTGGGCAGGTGATCTGGCTGGTTAGTTTTGATTTATTACAAAGGCATCTTTATGCTTTTTGAATTGCCTTCCATCACTCATGTTAAACAAAACTGCATTCTTATAAGGCAGTTCATCCCCTCCATGCATGCACACGCTCATCGCTCATGTCACACTACCAGCAAAGGCATATGAAGGAATTGCAGTTATGTGATGCCTATTAAAAAAATCTTTTTTGTTTTATTATATTGGAAACAAGCACTTTAGTAAAGCCGCTAGGAACTGGTTCAGGTTTACAGAACTGTATCAACATTTTCAGAGACTGATGGTGACTGTTAAAGGTGTGAGACTTTTTCTAGTTTGCAGCAAAATTGCTTTTCTCAAGTTGCCCCAGATCTTTGTTTTTAAAAAAATGTTTTGCAAATGAATTCTGTGACAGGGAGAGGTGTGGAATTATGGGGATGAAAGCACATGTGGAAACATCATCTTCCCATTTTGTATTTTTTGATGTGACACTCCTTATCACAAGGGAAAGAGGCACTTCTGCAGCTTCCCTACTCCTGAGCCTCCTACCAGCTCAGAGAGGCATCACAAAGCCACTCACTACTCAATCTCCATTTTATTTCTTGTCGTTTATTAACACAGCTATACTGTTTTGAGAGATCTGCCCATCCCTTAGTAAAAGCATCCAAAGTGCGTGGAACAACTGGTGAAAAAAAAAAGATAAACATTTTCAGCTGAAATTGGTCAGATTATGGATGAGTTGTTTATAAACATCCTGTCTAGAGCTGTCAAGAGGTGGAGCTGACATCCTTGAAAGATGATAAATTCTGACACGGTGCTCTGAGATTTCACTGCCACTGAATGTAGGTTAATATGGGATTCAATAGGAAATCTGGCTTGTGTATTGCTGCATATTACAGGAAACGAAGGAACTTGTCATTTGTCTGCAGATTGCTAATTGCAGTTTATTGCACATGCAAAAGGTTAATTTGGGTATGTTATCACAGTAATCACATACACTGTCTCAGAATAAACTATACCCCTACACTTACTGATGATCTGGCCTGTGGGATTTGGGACATTATTTTGTAATATTATGGCAAATAAGAATTTTGAGTAAATGCTCTAACAGTGGGCAGCAGTGTCCTTAGGTGTAAAAAACTAGAATTGAGCAGTTACAAGTCTCTGGTATGAAATACTCTTCCTTAACCCTTAATTTAATTATTCCCTGAGATGCATGTAATTTATTCTTTGTGATAATTGAAAACAGAAGACTCATCTATTCTAAATGAAAATTATATCCTATTCTTATTATTGTCAGTGCTTTGTATTTAGAGTAGTATTTAAAGGTCTGAGATGAATTCATGACCTCTTCATGCTAGGTGCTGTATATATACACACAGTAAGCTCACTGCCCCAAAGACCTTACACTTTAATTAAATAAAGGTTGGAGGAAGGAAGTTTTATTACTTCTGCCACAAATGGGAAATGATAACAGAGAGAAACTAAAAGGACTGAGAATTACACTCCTCCTGCAGTGAGTCCTGTATTTGCCTGTAATATATCCTCCCTTCCTGCTTTTGTTAAATTGCTGAAAATTGGTAGGTAGATGGTTGGTCTCTCCCCCAGAGATGTAGTTTAATTCTGTGCGTGTTTCAAGGTTTTATGGAACGAAAGGCGTTCTGTAGATGGGTAACACTTTAATTTAGACCTGATTAAGTTACTCTGAAGCAATACTTTTGTGGAGGGAGTAGATTTGTATGAATCTGGAGCTTGTTGCCATACGGATCATACTGCATAGATGCTGTGCTCCCCGGGGGCTGTGCTGTTGGTGCATGGGGGTTTTAGGGTACATCAGTATAACTTTTTAATTGTTATTATTCCCTGTAGTTTGCTCTTAAATGTCTTCTAAAATAGTAAAAAAAGTAATAGTCCTTGAGATGTTGGAGCATTCCACAGGATTCATGGGGCTCTTGGAACACCAGTGCATACTTAGTGTCCTAGAAATGCATCATCTTCTCCCCCTGCTCCCGGGAAGTATCACGCTCATTCTGAAATGCATTTTAAACATTTTTAATTAGAGCTTCTAGCTTAACGTTAAAAAATAAAGCCAGCTCTGCCTGGAATCTTGCTTTGGGAAATTTTTTTCAATAGAGGAACATAAAGCTGGAGATAAGTTGTTTCCCTTTATCTCGTTGTTCAGTACAATAGAGTGATCTTGGGCAGAAACACAATCAGTTTAAGAAGACGGGGTAGAAGGGGAAGTGAGAAAAAAATTTTAAGTCAGATGAAGAAACAAAGAACAGGTAAAATCCAAGCACAACCCAACTGCTCTCCTCACATCTTTGCATTTCAGTATTTATGACTCTCACTGTGGGACTCCAATAACACTTATTCTCTATACTGATGTGGCTTTCCCTCGTCTCATCTCTGTCCTGTCCTGCCCCTGTTGGTAAATGGGTACAGTGATGTTCTGTTTCTCAGATTTTAGACTCCTTGAATTAAAAAAAAAAAATGCAAAGAAGCAGACCTTATTTTAAAATTATTTTATTTAATAACAAAGACCATTATTTTGTTGTTATAAACCTTATGGATCCTTGAGCATTTATAAGTAATCTCTTGATTACTCTATGGAAACCACCACTGCTGCCTATGGAAATAAATTTGTAAAATAACTAATCTTTTAAATAAAAAAACTTCAGTTTCCCTAGTTGATGGGACAAGCTTAGCAGTTAGGAAAGCACATCACCAGTGTGTACCCTTGCTAGAAAACAATCCACTGGAGCTTTGTTATACAACATTCAAACATCCTGAGGAAGTGACAGTAATTTGCAATAAACACTGCGTGTAAACAATTACCTGTGACTTGTTACACTTGTTTGTACAGGCAGCTGGCTAAACAGATCTGGGTGCACTTGTAAACGTCTCTTCCCATCACACCTGATCCTGGAAAACAATTGCTTATTATATTACTCTGAAAAAGTGTTTTGTACCTGACAGCTGGCAAGGACTGAGTGTGGATGTCTAGAGACACAGGGAAAAGAGCTGGAGAAATGCGATGGTGGTGTTTTTATGACAACGGTGAGGGCACTTTCATGTCTAATTCTCCCATGAAGTGAGGGCTTTGTGACAGAGTACTTGACAAAAAACTGCTTTTGCTGGTTGAAGGGTCCTGTGGTGGTAGAGGTGAAATTGAAAGAAGACCTTGATTTGGTCCTACAAGGTGCAGGGAGGAGGCAGAGGTGATTTGTTTCCTAGTGGTTCAGCCAGACGGGTGTGAGGTGCTGGTGGCAGGAGGCTGGAGCAGCTGCGGGAGGCGTTCTACCCTTCGGGCTCTTTGTGAGCAGAACCGCGCCGCTGCGGGGCCGGGGCAGCCGGGCAGCGAGGTGCCACCAGCCCCGAGCCGCCCCGCCCGGCGGGCGCTGCCGGAGGCCGCAGAGCGGCACCGGGGCAGGCTGCGCTCGGGTCACGGCCGTCACCCCGCGGCTCCCACCGGCCCCGACCCCGCGCCCGCCGGGGCGGCGGTGACCCCAGGGCGGGCCGGGAGGCGCCTCCGCGGCCGCAGCAGGAGCCCGCAGGCGCGGCCCCGCCGGTGCTCGGGAGGGCGGGCGGCGCTGCGGGCGGGGCGGGCGGGGCGAGCGGAGCGGCATGAGGGCGGGCCCGCCCCGGCCGGCTCCGCGCGGGCGCAGTGCGCGCGCCGGGGGAGGGAGGAGGGAGGGGTGCGCAGGCGCGGGGCGCGCGCCGGGCGGGGCCGCGCGGGAGCCGGCGGGGGGTTCCGCGCGCCCGCGGCCGCCGCCCGCGGGGCCGGTGAAGGGGCGGCGGCGCTGCCGGCGCGGGGTCGGGGCCGGGGCCGGCGCGGGGCGGTGCCGGGGGCTCTGCGGCGCTGCCGGCGAGCGGCGGCGGCGGCGCTGCCGCTCCCGAGCCCCGGCGGCGAACAAAGGGCGCCCCCGCACCCCGAACCGCACCCCCCCGCCGCAAAAACCCACCCCAAGCGCAGCCCCCTCCGCCGGCGCTCAGGTGGGGCTGGCGGCGGGCGCTCGGGGGCGCGGGGCGGGGAGGGGAGCGGCGGCCGGCGGGCCGGGGCCCGGCATTGTTCGGCAGCCGACAACAAAGAGCGGGGCCGGGCCGGGCCGGGCCGGGGGGCAGCGCCGGCCCCTCCGCGCCGCCCCGGCCAATCGCGGCGCGCGGCGGCGGCGCGCGGTGACAGCGAGCGGCGCTTACGCTGCGGCGCCCGGCGCGGCCCCCGCTCCCCGCCCCGCGCCCGCCCGCCTCTCCAGAGCCGTCTGGCTGCAGCAGAGCCTCAGACAGAGGAGGGGAGAGGAGGAAAAAAAAACGCTGAGTGAGTGGAGTGGAGCCTGGGAGGGGCTCCTTAAAGAAACGCTGCCGCCGCTTGGCATTGTGGCCGGCGAGGAACTCGAGGGGGGAAGCCATCGGAGCTCCTCTCGCTTATCCTCTTCCCACCCCCCCACCCCACCCCCAGCCGACAAAAAAAAAAAAAAGGAAAAAAAAAAAAGCCAACCGAAAAAACCTCGGGGGGAGTCGTGGGGGGGGTCCTGAGAACATCTTATAAACCGGATTGCACTGAGAGGAGGAAAAAAAAAGCAAAAAAGATACAAAATATACAAGCAAAAGGCAACAATTCCCCGGTCTCCAGCAGTCGCCCACCCTCCCTTCCCTTCTCTCCTGCTGGCCATCTGCCTTGGGTTCTCCTTTGTGTCTGATCTCTTACTACTGAGCCGAGCGCAGGCGGAGGGTGCACCACACACAGGGACTATGCCCAGCTCGCTTTTTGCAGACATGGAGAGGAACGGGAGCGGCGGCGGCGGCGGCGGCGGCGGTGGTGGTGGTGGTGGCGGGGGAGAGACCCTGGATGACCAAAGAGCCCTTCAGATCGCCCTGGATCAGCTCTCCCTGCTGGGGCTGGACAACGACGAGACGGGCTCCATTTACGACAACGAGCCTCGGAAAAAGAGCGTGAACATGACTGAATGCGTCCCGGTGCCCAGCTCGGAACATGTCGCTGAGATAGTGGGGAGACAAGGTGGGTGCTGCATGCGAGGGGGTGTGGGGGCGCGGGTCTCCCCTCCGCGCTGCCGGGCGGGCGGCTCAGATGCGACACTGGCCATTCCCAGGAACGCTGCAGCCGTGCGGTGGTGGCCAGTGCCGGCTTCCCCCAGACAAAGAAAGTGCAGCAGCAGACGTGATGTTTCCGAGGAGCGTTATGCATCGGTTTCGAGATGCACTTTCAGCTGCTGGGTTGGGGGAAAAAATGAGGAAAATAATAAAAATCTGTCCTTTCCTCCGGCTGCAAAAGTTAAGATTTGCAAGAGGAAACGGGAGCAAAATGGGAGCCTCGGTGCTTTACCCCCCCACCACCCCAAAGTTAGAAATCGTGGATTATTTTTGAGGAAGAGAAATGGAGTGCAGAAGTGGAACAATGGGATTGGAATAAAGCATCCGCAGTGGGGAATATGGCTCATTCGGTACAGCCTCTGCTCCTCACCTTAAGAACTGATTTTATTTTTCCAAAAGGAAAGTGCTGAGCAGGAATGTGGACTGGCGGGTGTGTTGATTTGTGAGGGCTGCTTGCATTTTATTTTTTTTTCTGGCGGTGCAGTTTTCCTGCACGTTCCCTTTTTTTTTTTCCCCGTTTTTTTAGTTTTTTTTTTTTGTTTTTTTTTCTTTCTTCCCTGTGTTGGCGACCCTGTGAACTGCACGCTGGTAGTTTTGGGGCAGTTTGCATGGCAGATGTGTCGGTGGCCACTTGCGATGCCTTTGGGCGTGTGCCAGGGCTGTGGGCTGACATTACTTTACACCGTGACCGAGGCTCCCGGACCAGATGCCAGCGATCACCTGGGGTTGGGGGCAATGTGTTTCGGGTGGGTGTGTTTTTTTATCCCCTCCCTAGCTGCACCCAAACAATGGGTTGTAACCGGTTCTCCCCCACCACCTCCCCTTCCTCCCCCTCCCCTTCGCCCTCCATCTCCCGCATCTCGTTCCCAGGTTGTAAAATCAAAGCTCTGCGGGCAAAGACCAACACCTACATCAAGACCCCGGTTCGCGGGGAGGAGCCGCTCTTTGTTGTGACGGGCAGAAAGGAAGATGTGGCCATGGCCCGCAGGGAGATCATCTCTGCGGCCGAGCACTTCTCCATGATCCGAGCCTCGCGGAACAAGAACACAGCCCTGAACGGCACCGTTCCCGGCCCCCGAACCTGCCCGGCCAAACCACCATCCAGGTGCGGGTGCCTTATCGCGTGGTGGGCTTGGTCGTGGGGCCCAAGGGGGCCACCATCAAGCGCATCCAGCAGCAGACGCACACGTACATCGTGACCCCGAGCCGGGACAAGGAGCCGGTCTTTGAGGTGACGGGCATGCCAGAGAACGTGGACCGGGCCCGGGAGGAGATCGAGGCGCACATCGCCATGCGCACCGGCGGCATCATCGAGCTGACGGACGAGAACGACTTCCACGCCAACGGCACGGACGTGGGCTTCGAGCTGAACGGCACGGGCAGCCTCTGGAGCAAGCCCACGCCGCCCAGCATCACACCCACCCCGGGCCGCAAGCCCTTCTGCAACTACCGCAACGACAGCTCCAGCTCGCTGGGCAGCACCTCCACCGACTCCTACTTCGGGGGCGGCACCGGGGGGGGCGGCAGCGCCCGCCTGGCCGACTACAGCCCCCCGAGCCCGGCGCTGAGCTTCTCGCACAACGGCAACAACAACAACAACAGCGCCAACGGCTACGTGTACGGCGGGGGCGGCGGCGACGTCCTCTCCTCCCCGGACTGCTGCTCCGAGCTGCCCTTCGACTCGCCGCCCGGCTTCGACCTGGCGCCCGCCCCGCCGCCCGGGGCCGCCCTCCTCTGGCCGCAGTTCGAGCGCGGCCCCGCCGCGTCTCGCCCTCGCCCGCGCCCTCGCCCGCCGCCGCCGCCGCCTTCCCGGGCGCCGCGCCCGCCAATGCCAACCTGGCGCTGCTGGTGAGCGGCCCCCGGCGCGGCACCGCCCCGCCCCCGGCGCGGCTCTCCCCGCCCCTGCACGGCAGCGCGGCCGGCACCGAGCACCCGCTGGCGCGGCGGGTGCGCAGCGACCCCGGCGGGCGGCTGCTGGCCGCGTCCTACCCGCTCTACGCCAACGGGCTGGGCGCCCACCTGCCCGGGCTGCCCTCCGACTCCTCCGCCTCCTCGTCCTCCTCCTCCAGCTCCTCGTCCAGCTCGTCCTGCTCCTCCTCCGGCGTGCGGCGGAAGGGCAGCCGCGACTGCTCGGTGTGCTTCGAGAGCGAGGTGATCGCGGCGCTGGTGCCCTGCGGCCACAACCTCTTCTGCATGGAGTGCGCCAACCGCATCTGCGAGAAGACGGAGCCGCAGTGCCCCGTGTGCCACAGCGCCGTCACCCAGGCCATCCGCATCTTCTCCTGAGCGCCGCGGGCCGGGGGGCGCGGAACGGAACGGAACGGAACGGCCGGGGGAACGGCGGGGCCGGGGCTGCCGAGCGTGCGGGCTGCGGCCGAGGGAGGGCTGGGGGGTGGTGTGACAGCGGGTGCATGCTATAAATAATAACGGGCGACTCCATTCTAGTGCTAGGCTAGTTTTTACACTGTACTTTAATACGAAGCTTCCAAAACTCCCCTTTTTTTATAAACAAACAAACAAAAAAAAAAAAAAACAGAAAAAAAAATTGAAAGTAGAAGATGCTTATGATGATGACAATGGTGTGTGGACTGTTAGTAAAACGTGCTGGTAGTTCTAGGATGCTTATTACAAAATAATTAAATCTATGGGTGGATACTTTTCTGAATGTTCTTGAAAGGGCAAGAAGTTCCTGTGAAAAACCATGATACTGCAGCTTTATCAGACTTTAAAAAAGAAAAAAGAAAAAAAAACCAACAAACTGTAACATATCTCTTATATATATTAAAAACGTTTAAAGGTTTTAAAGATAAATTGCATTAATACAGATTGAAGTATTTTATTCTTTTTTGACTTGAAAAATTATATTTCATATTGCAAAGATGTTTACAAGTATTTTAATTTAAGTTCAGTGAACTTTTTGTAGCTGGGTTAAATCTTTTTTATTTTAGTATGGCCTTATGGCAAAGAACACTGTATTATTTTAATATCACACAATTGTGAACGGAATTACAAACCATAAAATGTGTAATGCTTTGAACAGTATTCTGTTGGGATGGAGATTTTATAGGTTCAGAAAAAAATCTTTTAAATCTGCTTCACCCAGCATATTTTCTATTCAGTGATATAAAGCATATTTTATTCTATATTATTACAAAAATGGAAATGTATAAACATATGTCAAAAGGAACTGTTGAAGCTTTCTAACATTTGTATAAATAGAATTCAGTGGAAATTACAAAAATTCTGTTGCACCACTATAGTTTTAGTATTTCTATTTTAATACATTTGTTTACCACTTGTTTATGTATATGTAGGTGATGTTACTTGAGCTTAAATGTACTTTACTGAGCAAAGTTTAAAAACAAAGTATATTTTATTTTATGATAAAGGGCCTTTAACCTCATGGTCAAATACTAATATTATATTTGCTGAGACAAGATTTGAAATTGTATCAAGAGTTTTATTTTTCTGACATTTAAAGTTCTACATAATAAAAGTAAAACTTGAGTAATGGTGCTACTTCATGTTTTTTTAAGTATTTCTATATAAATAAAATAAAATATTACAGAAAAAAAAAGGTACTCTGTGTGGTGATTTTATTTCATGTGCCGAGAGTTTCTTCTGGAATTTTTGTTTCCTGCTTGTGGCAGTGAAACATGTTGGGAGTTTAAACTGTGTCATGCTAATGTTGCTGGAACTCATGCAGGCTTCCAGAATAATCCTGCCAGCAATCATACCTTTATAACATGTTTTTAAGGAAAAAAATAGTTGTGGTTTTGTTTGGTTTTATTTTTTTAGTATGTGGCATATTGCTGGGGTTTTCCTCACAACAAAATACTATTTTTTTCAAAATTTTTAGTCATGGAAATTACTTGGGTTTGTGTGAACTGTTCCTTTTGGCAGACAAAGCGTACGTAGGAAACTGACCAGGAGCTGGAAGGGAGAGCAGGGGAGGCTCCTTTGCTGCAGTGTGCTGATGGAGGCTCCTGGCTCTGCCATGCCCAGGGACCTCAGGGCTGCATCCCAAACCTGGTGTTTCTGGAATGCAACAAGGGCTGCAGCAGCCTCCCTGAGCTCCTGACAGTGCTTCTTGGTGTTTGGCAGCTGTGGCTGGGCTAATTGCTGTTGACAAGCGTGTTTGAATGAAGGATTTATTGCCATGTAGCGTTGGTTTGGTGCTGCTGGTGCCCGCAGTGGTGGTGGGGCCAGGAAAGCTCAGCCTGGCTCCTGACAAGCCCAGGGCACACCGGGCAAGCCCTGCAGGACTTGTGTTGCTGAGTGTAGCCCATGTGAATGAAGTGCCTGTTGGCTGAAGGGCGTCAGAGCAGATTGCAGAAGGTGCTGCACATCCCTCTGAATGTTTCTCTTTGAGTTTGCCATGGCCCTTTGCAGTGGGTGAATGAAAGCAGCAAAGCAAACGCAGAGTGTGTAGCATATTTCATATGCTTTACTTTGTGCTTAGCAGTGTATGGGCAGAGCTGCTCTGCTCCGATCTCCTTTATGGACTCCAGAGCTGCTGGTCGGGTGGGAAGGGGGAGGAGGGAGGATGCGGCAGGGGATGATGGGATCTCTTTGTTTGATTTGATTTGATTTTTGCTTCTTTCATTGAACTGTGATTGTGGCATCGTCTGATTTATAGAGTTAAAATCCCTCACTGAGTGTTGCATTTGTCTCAGGAATCTTAAAGGTTTGGATGGGGGGAAAAATCCCCACCCCAATGCTGAGGAAAAGAATCCAGAGAGTGGCAGAGAAGATGTGTTTAAATACATAAGCAATACTGACACTGAAAAAACCCTTGGCAAAATCGGTTACTTTAGAGAGATCAGGAAGTTTAAGTCCATGTGTATATTTTCTTCATGATGGGTGTTTAGGAAATGCTCTCAAAATGCGTCAATCAATTTCTCATGTCAGTGTAAACATCCTGTGCCGTTTTCAGGGAAAAGTTGTGAAAATGGCTATAAATAAAAAAGTGAACTTGATCACTTTGCTTGATTTTCAAGCTTAGTGAAACTGAAAGGTAAATAAGATGAACAAAAAGTGAAAACTAAATTCTCCTCCTTTTCTTCCCTATGATGTACAATCCTGTGTGTGTTGCCGGTTGGCAGCGGTGTTATGGATGGCTGAGAGCAGCCTCTGGAGAAGAGCCCCTGGGCAGCAACTCGGGGAGTGCCCTGGCCTGGGCTGCCCAGCCCATCAGTAAATGCAACTGACCTCATTGTCCATGGTCATCTTGCAGGACTTGCTGTTTTCTTTACCAGGCTGTGGCAGAAACAGAGGCAATTCCCTCTTGGTCCATGGCTCTGGCTGCTTTTTCAGCCTCTGCATGCTGATCCAGCCCCTTTCCATGAGCGTGTTGCCACAAGATGGGCTGCAGTGCCTTAAAAACTAATTGTGTTCACTCCTCTTTGGGAATCATTTTGCCTGCAGAGAGACCAGTCTGAATTACTCTTGCTTTGTCATCCAACGAGTACCTTTTGCCCAGCCTTCCAAAGGTGATACCTGGTGGTGATACTTGGCAGAGCTGGGGGCTCAGCAGCATTCACCCACCCAAGGCATCTCCTCTACCTGGACCCTCTAGGGTCAGTGTGCCCCCCTCTCTCTGCAGGAGGGCCTTTCAGGGTGTACTGGCACACGTGGCGTCCATCATGTTAGGTCTCATCGCTTGCTGGGTTGCCCTGAGCCCAGATCTGCTCCCAGTGCAGGGTGTAAATCCCTCACCCTTGGCCAGCAGGGATGAGTGCACTGGAGCAGGGACAGTGTGGGGAGCAACGTGCAGGCTGCCCATGTGCTCTGCCCCCGGATTTATGCCGTGGGTCAGTCCCTCGGACTGCAGAGGCCATAAATCAGAGCAGAATTTGTCCCAGGGTCGGGAGCCATATGGTGTGCGGGAGCAGGAGAGGAAGAGGGATGCCCACGCCAAAGGAGAATAAAGGCCTGTGTTTGGGGCCGGAATATTTCAAAGCCTGAGAAAGGGGCAAAGTTCAGTTTCTAATTGAGTGCTTTGAAATATATAGATGTATATGGTCAATGTTTATCTTCCAGAACAGAGCTCACTTTGTTTGTCCCCTGTTTGCGTGTTGGTGCAGGGAGCTCCAGCTCTGGGCTCTGCAGTGCTCGGGGGCTGCTGGGCTGTGGGTGCCCCTGGCGTGTGCCAGCAGCCAGCATAAGCCCTGCTTGGGGGCACTGGGGAGGACCTGCACATTTTGGGGGTGTTTCCTGGCTTTCCTAACACACTCGTATGGTTCCCAGTGCATGTACACATCATTATCTCAAACCAGGGTACATTTACATATGTAAGAATTATTATATACAAAGTCCTAAGCTTAATTATTCCTCTGTCCGTATCTTGTACTCCATGGAATTTGCATAACAATCAGACATCAAAGCCAGAACCCTTTACTGGAAGGAAGGTCTTTCTGCTATATTATTTTAATAAAATAAATTATAATGATCAATTAAATATAAATTTACTCTTTAGATTTTTTCCTCCAAATCCATTGAAATGAGAGTTAAAAGCAAACTTTAAATTTAGGAATAAAAATCTAGTACAGTGAAGTATTTGAATTAAATTGCTTTTTGTTTGATATTTCTCACTCCTCTCTGCCAGCTCCCTCACCCACCTTTTTTTCTCCATTTTCCTTGTCTTGCCATTTTGGAAGTTGAAATGATGCTTTGCTGCCACTGAAATGAATGTGGATTCTGCTGCTGGAAGAGCACGCTGGTGAGTATTGTGTTTAATTGATCTAGAAACAGCAAAAAGGAATTATTCACCCTGCCTCTGCTTATTTGTGTTTCCTGTAACTCGAGTTGTCTCTTGAGTAGAGATGATTTAATTAGAGAACAAAGACTATTTTAAATCTAAGGTAGGTAAGGGATGCTTCAGTCTGTATAATCATTTGCATTTGTGCTTTACCTGTTCATGACAGTCTACCTGGCGAGTGCCACAGGCCCTGAGTTTGCAGGTGAATATGCACTTTGTCCAACGGGGAGTGATGTGGGAAGACATTTGTAACTGCTGTGTTCTCTTGCTTCATACCCAGAAAATATATGGAGTTATGTATAAATGTGACCATATTTTCAATATGCACTTCTGTACACATCTGGCTGCATAAATGCCTCCAGAGAAATCACAAATTAGAAAGTCTTTCATTTTTCTGTGCATTAATGTTAACAGAAACTTGCTGTAATTCTAGAAAAAACTTCTATTGCAGTTTTATTACTTAATATTAAGGTTTTTAATGAAGCTTTCACAGTTGGCTATGTAAAATAATTACATCTCACCTAAGTTTTAACTTTGATTAAAAAACAAAAAGCTTATTCAGTCTTAGAGATAGATTCTATCATGACATGCTTCTGCAGTGATGAAGCTGTCTCAAAACTATTTAGGCATGTGGTGTCTGGATTATTCTTTAATGTTATCTGTACAGACAGAGCACATGCAGCTCTTACTGTGCCCCAGGTGTATACATGCATACATGAACAATGCTGGGAGCACCATATAGCCCTGATCCTTTACAATTTGGGCAGTCTTGGGAAATAGCACCTATCATGTGAAGTTGAATTTGTGGCCCCAAGGAATATCAGGTGGGGCTGTGGCTACAGAAACCATTGGTGTCTGCCCTGGATTGCATTTTTCTGAGTTTGGGGCTCCATTAAACCAATAGCAGGATTTAGTTACCCCCATAAATAAAATGGGCAAGTAAGGTTTGTTTGCACATGCAAACTTCTCCAGGGCACACAGGTAGTATTTCCCCCTCATGTGGGTTTGTTGGTTCTTTTTGGTAGGCAACTTTTTTTGCCCTATCTTTTGTGACAACTTACAGCTCTCCACTGCTAAGTTGATTATTGTTTAAGAAAATCAGTCAGTTAAATACTTTCTTACTGGGTGCATCTTATACCTCTGCCATGACAAATGTGATTGATTAGCTGTCTCCAGAAACTGATAACCTTTGATAAGATTGCACCAAGAGAAGTGCTTTGTTAGTTTTAAATGGAGAACAGAAAGAGATTTTTGATGTTCCTCATTACTGGTTTTCCACTTGTGATGGAGATAAAATACAGTAAAGTGCTTTTTTCCTCTTATGTACAAGGGCTCTTCTGCTTTTCATACCTGGTAGAATTGTGTGTCCCACTTTGTATGAGTATGAATGGCAATTGCCTTGTAAATGTGATGGCCATGAATGGGTGAATAGTCTGTCATCTCCTGTTTTGTCCTTTGTCTTTATGTTTTATTCACTTTTACCCTCTACAAAAGAGCTTTAATTTAGACCTGAGACAACAGTAGCAGTGCTCCAGTTCATTATAGATCTAGTGGCAGTTTTATTTCATTTTGATGTTCTTTATATTTTGATGGGTGTACTAAACAGTAGAAGCCATTTTAATCAAAAGAAAATTTCAACGAGAGCATGGCCTATAAACAGTGGTTTTGTGAGAGCCACAAAAGTTTCTGTTACACATTTGGAAATTATTTCCATGATTTAACTGCAAAGGGCAAGTAAATCACCTCTCACTAAGAGTTAGAAAAAGGAGTGTTTTTCAGGATCTTTAGTTCTGTTACTGAGTCATTGTATCATCTTGGCTAATTAATTTCACCTTTTCTATGCTTCAGGATTTCCATCTGTGAATGAACGAATGACACCTACTTGCAGGCAGCATTGTGAAGATTAATTAATTGACATTATTGAAGTATCGTGAGGTGGAAGTCCCGATGTAAGTACAAAGTACTATTACTGATACTTCCTAATTAATCAGCTCACAATAGCCAGCATGTGGAACCACATTGGTCTAGAGCAAACAATCACTGGATTATAGCTGAAATCCATGGGATTTTTTTTTCCAGATTTCTGTTTTTTCATCTTTTTTGAACCATCTTATTCAGTGAGTGTAAGAATCTCCCTCCCTCCCTCCCATGGCACTCAGAGGTGAGGTGGGCTTGACTTGGAAGAAATTTGTGATGCCAGTGATACAAGTATCACCCCGGCAGGCTTTGCTGTGGATACAGAAAGGCAACTTCAGCCAGCGATTTTCTTGCCTCCTTGGGTGTAACATTAGTAACACTTTAACAATTTAACTTTAAACGGAGATAAAATGTTATTGTGTAAAAGAACAAAGAGCACAGATCCAGTACTCCCAGCCCTGGCTGGATGTTTCTGCCCCTGAAGGTGGGTGGAGGAGCTATTGTGAATTAGGTACACCAGGAAGCATCAGGAGGGAATTGATGTTGTGAAATGGTTCGTAATTTATACGGATAACAAGATCCATCCTTACTCCTCATGGCTGGGATGCTGTTTGCATAATGATATGGCTACAGCTGTGCAGGTCTTAGACTACATGTTAAAAAACAGAAAAAGAATAAAAAAATAGCTGGAAACAGTTGAATTTGTCTGAGCCTTGCTCTAATTAAATAGTATGAAACATTTACCTAACTTTTCATAATTTTGAGTACATAGTTGACAAGAGGTGAATGCAGTTGCTGCCTGCATCAATTTCCAGAGACCAGTCACATTCCTAAATGTCTTGATACACTTTGTGTTGGAAATAGAAGTCACAAGATATTGTTTGGAATTATTTGTAACTGTTGCACAAGTGCAGACAGGGAGGTTTAAAGTTTCACAAACATTTGTATTTCTTTCTACTTATGTCACTTGTTTTAAAAAAAGAGTCTATCATGTGCAGTTATGAAACTGCTTCATGTTTGACACAGTTGAAGATGTTTTCAGGCCACAAAAATGAATTTTCTAATGAGTAATTTAAATTAAAAAACTACTCTGGCAGAAAATGTCCTC
Source organism: Entomyzon cyanotis (assembly GCA_024500445.1). Taxonomy (NCBI): domain Eukaryota; kingdom Metazoa; phylum Chordata; class Aves; order Passeriformes; family Meliphagidae; genus Entomyzon; species Entomyzon cyanotis. Next base: position 11,521,507 of record JAKEPQ010001010.1, read on the forward strand.
AATCTTTGGAGTCACATGGTTCTTGGAAAGCTCTTCCTTGGCTGTGCAGGAGGTCAGACTTTTAAGGAGAGAGTCTGTGCACAAATGTGCACTGCTGCTAATGAGAGGAATTTCACACTTCTCCCCTCTGCCTCCAGCTCTGTGTCCATCCTGCTGGCTGCTGCCTCTGAAGCCTTTGGACTCAGATGTGATAATGAGTGCTGGGCCATCCCTGAGTCTCTGCAGCAGCATGCTGCCACTCTAGCTGGGGAGATGGCTTCCAGAAGGTAGGGTCACCCACCCTGCAAAAATAAGTAGGGCTTAAAAGTGGGGTCTCCTATTTGTTTCTGAGAGCATGTCAGCTCTGTGGCTGCCCTTCTTCTCCCCAGTGGTGGTTTTCAAGCCAAACAGCCTTTTCATCATTGCTCTGGCTTAGCAGCAAAGTTGTCTGTCGATAATAGCAGGCTTCACTTCTTCCCCAGCTAACTGGTAGTCAGGCAGCCAAAGAATGGCCTATCCAAAATTAGGATATGCTCAATGCACCATCCGCTGGTGTTGTTCCCATCAGCCTAATTACATGACTTTTGGGTCAGACAATGTCTCATTGTGTGGCCCTTGGCAGCTACGGGCGCCTGGTGCTGCATGAATGTCTAATGTGGAGTTTGATGGCTATGACCGAGGCTGCAGCTCCACACTGGAATTGAAAACATCCGTGTAGTTTCCATAGAAAACCAGGTCAATGGTGCTTCCATAAAGCATTAGCCCCAGGGAAAGCTATTGGGTGCATGTTGCCTGTACAAATCTGTGCAGGGTGGGCAGTTTACGGTGCATTTCTCTTTCAGGTAAATGACAATTAAGGAGTCAGATTGATTAGGTCTTTAGTGACCTAATTCAGAATCCTAATTCATGGCAAGCACCATCCCTCATCCATTTATGTCTATCTTTTCTTCTATTTTGTGCATTTAAGAAAACTTGTGAAGTGTCTTATGAACACTGCAAGCACAAGGAATAAGGCTTTATAGCCATAGGTTTAAAAACTCATTTTATATTTTCTTTGACTGCAAAAATTGTAGGTAGAACTGCCTTATCTTTATGCTTCCTGTAAAAACCTGCCTTTTTTGCAGGCAAAACCAAGGTACGAACATAAAAGGCAATTCATTGTAGATGAAGGCTGTAATATGCTTGTTCATTTCAAAGGAGAATGTATAACTAATTACATTTTAATTGAATCTCTAACGTCAACAGCTGTTTTTAAAGGATCTTTTAAAGCTACATTTATTTTTAGTATTTAGTATAAGATCGTCTTTCTTTGCACGCATCTCTCTTCATGCATTATTGCCCTTTAGAAAGTTTTCCTTCTTTTAAAGCATCAACTAACACTAGCATGCCTTAAAGACTTAGCTAGTAAAACTTTTTTTTAAGATGCTTGGTAGGACATTTCTATGTAGAGAGGAAAAAATTATGACACCACCAAAATGCCCTTTGTTCTCTTTTGCTCCCAGAAGTAAGAGGTTCCAGTTGCAGCCCTAAGTGCCAAGGCCAGTTCTCAGCTGCTGCTGGTTATGTTGGCTGGCTGTTATCAGCTCCAGTAATTATTACTGGTAATTACAGTAATAGCACAACTATCTCCTCAGACTGGGGGACCCACACTGAGTTAGTCCTTCCCTGATAAATCAACAGCAGTATCTGTGAATATCTTTTAGCTTGGAGGGAGAAAAAACCAGCTAACTGCTTTTCACATGAAAAAAACTTAGTTAAACTTTGGGTTGCTTCAACTTAGGGCTTGGTTCTGTTGATTTTCCTGGGATTTGTGTCAGCCCAGAAATCTTCAGGTGTTATTGTGGCTTCTTAGTGTTCTTGGTTGGTCATTTCCAGCCTGGATCATCCAGGAGCAGATGGGAAAAAGAACAGAGACTTTGCTCATTTTGTAGAAGCTTGGAAAGTCTTCCATGGGTACCACCAGATCCTGCTGTCTCCCAGCACTGTGGGGCTTTGGGGTGAGCTGTGGGGTCAGAGCCACTCTGGGGACCTTTGTCCTGTCCCTTGAGACCCAGCTCCAGAGATGGAGGGAATTATCTGAGAGATGATTGCTGTGCAGGAATATGTAGCTAATTTCAGTTTACAGTTTTCGGTATAATTCTGTACTTCTATAAATCCTGCTCTAATTTTCTGTAAACATCAAAGCCCAGTAATCATGAGAATCCTGTGTTGGTTTTGGAAGGTAGTTCCATTAGAGATTGAAATGGCAGTGTAGTTGCTAAAATTGCATAAGCAATAAATAAAAATTCATTATCTCTTGCAGAAAACTAGACCAGTAGGCTCAGAAAAACTCGACATCTGAGGCTGGGATAGTAAATTGATGTAGTGGCAGTAAAATAATGGCAAATCAGAAAACATGGTGAATCTTCTAGTCAACACCTGCAAATGCATGGTGATTATGTTTTCACTGATAAATGGAGATTTGTGAGACCCATGATTTGCAAGAGAAGTGTTGACCTTTTCTATTTTAGTGTTAAATCTCTCTTCTCTCCTTGCAAGTGCACTGCTTCTAATTTTGATTATGTTAGGCAAGTGTAAATCACAGTTAACACTGGTGACATTGCTGTAATTGCACATATCTGGAGTCAGTGTATTTGAGAGAAAATCAGACCAGTTTGGGCAGACTCCTTGGAGGGGGAATCTCTGAAAGCAGAGCAAATTCATGAGAGTGATAGGAACTATCCCTACCCTGATGCTGCTGTAAATGAGAGCTGGGTCTGACCAGCTTACTGCCACAGCTTAAATAGGATTTTTAATGAAGCATGCAACAGCTCTTACAGAAAAAGAGCTTCTTTTGTTTCAACAGTGTAAAGCAGTCAGAAATACTAAGATGTGTGGTGCTCCTTCAGCATGGTGAAGGACACTCCAATGTCCACTTCTGATGATGGGTCAGCCATTCCTAGAGCAGCTCAAACCATTTTAATGAACTGATAAGGCAACTGAGACTAAAAATGATCCTTGGGGAGTTTGATTTAGCTATTAGGCAGTCTGGGCTTGCTGTGTGAGGGTGCTGTGAAGATAAGTTAACTGCCATTAAAACATGCTTAAAATACTGGTTTGGAGAGCACAATAGAAATGTGAAGCATCTTGTTTTGTTGGATGCTGTGGAATTAGCACCATAGTTTATCCCTAGCATTCAGCAGTAATTTCTCCATACTGGAGCAGAAAAACAGATCCAGTAAGAAATGTACCACAGCTGGGCTGATAGAGGCTGTGGTGAGACAGCATTTGATTTGTTGGGTTCTCAGAACTTTGCTTAATGTGTTACTATTTCTTCTTGTTAGAGCTGATTGAACCACATAAAACTGAATTCCAGGAGCTGAATAGCTACATGACATTGTATTAGGAGACATACCCATTACTCCAGGATTGCTTTCCTGGTGACAACAGCCCATGCTGAATACCAACAGCTGCTCTGTACCGGGGATGCTCTTCTGAATGGCTGGGAAAATGCACAACACTGTGCAAGACAAGCATGTCTTGAATGCTGAGCTGTTGAGAAGTTGTGTAACTCGACTGGTGTCATTTTCAATAGTGTTTACCAGTGGACTCTATATATTGACTCTTAGACCCACTGTCATGTTGGATTATCCTTTCTATCAAATAATAATTGCAATTTTTATTTGTGTGTGTGTGTGTATGTGTTTCCACAGGTAACACTTGTTCAGCAGAGAGCTCCTGCATGGTGTTTTATCCAACCTCTCCCTTACCTTTCACCTCTCAGCTCAAGCACAGATGAGCTGCAGCAGGTGGATTGTGCAGAGAGACAGAGAGGATGTGCTCTGCTTCCCTGAAACACTCAGAGTATCAAAAGTCACCCCAAGCTACCTCAGCCAACACAAGCTTTCCTTCCAATCCCAGTGGATCCAGGGTTTCCCTGCCATGTTCATTTGCTGCCTGGACAGCAAGGAAATGTTTCACTGCCTGTGTGCTCACACACACGAGGCTACTGGAGCAGGTGTGTTGTGTGTGGCTCAGGGAATATGTGTTGTCTCTGTCAGAAACATGTTTTTCCTGCTCTGAGGGCTATTCAGGTTATCTGTGTATAACATCATGAGCTGGAAGAAAAAGGGGATTCGTGGCCTTTGAAGAAACTCCTCCAGTTTCTCTTCTGTTTCTCTTAGACGTGATACACCATTTACATTTTTTTAATTTATCTCTTTCCCCCCACCCTCCTCTTGCTCCAATCTTTCAGGCACTTAGAGTCTGGCTTTGGGCTTGCTGGGGGATGCAGGTTTTCATTTCAATGTGTCACTGGATTTTTTGTTTCTGGAGCAGAAGCCAGCCTGTCTCACGATGGCTCCTCTTTGCATTAGACACTGTCAGGTCACCCCTGCACTGATGCACTTATTAAAAGCTTAGTTATTTATTCATTTCCTCTATACTGTCTTTAGGTATTCACCTGGACTTGGAAATGATCAGTCATGTTTTTTTCATGTTGCCTTGCTCTTTCTGTTCTCTCATATCAGCATGGAAAACCATGGTGTTGGTACTGGAGTCACCCCTGGAAACCAGTGTTTCCCAGTCGTTAGTCTGTATGAATTATCTTTCTGGATTATCTTTTCTTCTTTTCTGATTAAAACCTTGAAGATGCCATGTCTTTTCCTTTTTTCCCTCCTGACTCACAAAAACATAGCAAAACTTTCCCATTTACAGACCTGACCAGCAGCTACCTGAGTGTGTTGAGCACTTGCAGGCACAAAGTGAGGAGTGAAAGTCAGGGAAGAGAACTGGGTGGAATAAAACTTTTGAATCCAGACCTTCCAGTCACACAGTGAGATGTGTTTTATTTCAGAGAAATGAGCATTTGCAATCACCTGAATCATTTTCTAGTACCTATCTAAACAGGTGCTGCTAAACCTCCTAAATTCAAATAATTTAATTTTGAGGGAAAACCTACTAGTACAAACCAGTCTGGAGACACTCTCCTGCATGCAAATGGAAAAAAGGAAAGCTTGTTTAGAAGCACAAATGTAACAGACAGAGCAAAATGGGGCAAAGTGAAGAAAGGCTGGAAAAGCAACAGAGGGAAAGCCAAGTGTCAGGTAAAAAGCCTTCCTTGGAGAATTAACATCGTTGCAGTGACTGCACTGAAGACCACTAAAAGCTGCTTGGTTATTGGAAATGAATGGGAAATTCCCTGTCAGATCAGTTGGTGATTTAGATGGCACAAAACCAGGCACTTTCCACGTTGTAAATTTAATTTGCTTCCCTTTTTTTAAGCATAAAATTTGATTAGACTCCAGGAAATTCCTTAGAATTTGAAGAGAAGGGATGTGATGCAGTGCTGGGGCATGGCAAAGGTGCATTTTCACAGGTGTTCTGATCATTAATGAGGGGCTGTTCATGGTACAGGTTATCACCTAGGGATATAAATGTGATCTGAATCAAGACGCAGTGCAATCACACTTCTGTCAAATTAGCCTGGATGAATGATGCAAAGTTTATGCAGCTTTATGTTTTCAGATTGGTTTTATGCTTGCAGTGGGAGGACAGCTGACAGTGAGCCAGGCAAGGTTAGCAGCTGATCTGGTGTAAAGTCTTCCAGTACAGAGTCACACCATTAAAAATTATAAAAGAAGATAGCAAAGTGAATTTGTATTGGCCCAGTGCTCTCCATGAGAGGTCACAACGTTGTGTGATTCCATAAAAGCAGATCTAGCTTCTCTTTAGGTCCCTTTAGGACACTCCCTGAGGTTAAATTTTCCTAGACCTAAGCAGGAGCTTAGGCAACCCCAAGCTGAGCTCAACATGTTGAGGGGCAGCCTGACAGGGACTGTCAATGTGTGTGTGGGATGAGGACTGGTTGTGTCTGTGTGTGCAGAGCCTCAAATTGCATCTCAATAGTGATGCTTTTTTTAGATAACTGTCTGCAAGTTATAATTCTGGAAACTTAGCTGCAGATGTTTCCAGTACAACAAGCTGGAGAAGAACAAGGTCCCCTGAAATGGTAGGTTAATATCTGAATTTGTGTTAAAGCTGGTTGCACTCCCTGGAGCCAGCTGGTAAAATCTCTGCTGATTTCCAAATAGGTGTTAAGGGCTTCCTCCAGTCAGTTCTGTCTTCCCTCTGTGCCTCCAAGAAAGGTCTGGCTCCAAAAAGGAGCCCAGAGCTGAGGGAGTGAGTATCCCATGGGGGATCACTGAGCCCAGAGTGGTTTTCCTTATTCTCTCAAAGATGGAAAGTCATTGAAAGTAAAGAAGATGGATAAGTGGTGTTTAATCAAGAACTGTCTTTAAGTGGGTTCAACTGTGAAGTGGCAAAGGGTTAGGGAGGCTAATTTCCTTGTAATAAGTGGGTCCACTCAAATTTGATAATTGGAGAAGGATTATCCATGTTTTGTGGAACAAGGAAATATCACTGCTAAAGAACCAGACCCAATTTTAATGTTGTGTCAGTGGTTTTCCCCAATTTTAATACCTGTTTCAGGAGGGGTGTGTCTCCTTTATGCATGAAAGACAATTTGGAACAAATGGAGAAGCTGTAAATATTAGCCCAGCATTTGAACTCCCCTGAGTGTGGTCCTGCTGCCAGGTTTCTCTGTGGTTTCTCCCCTCAGTGCTCCATCAGTCAGGATGTGATGTGATCAGCCACTGCTGCACCAGGGCTTGGTGGAGTCCTCAGAGCAAGGGGCTGTTCTGGAGCTGCCCCTGAGGTACTTTCCATGGTGTTCATGCTCATCACTGACAGGAGTCACTGAAGAGGCTTCACGATCTTCTGTTGTGCAGCTTTGGCCAAACAGCCCTGTATGTGATTGTGTTAAAAGATGTTTAACACAAGGTCTGGGGTCTTCTACTCCCCAAAAAAGCAGTGACTGCAAGAGAAATTTCTCCCTACAGTTTCTCCTAGGAGGGCTTACCCCGGTGTTTTTTTGTCACATGGCTGCTCTTGTCCAAACCTGTAGAGGAAAAGGGCAAATCGTGCTAAGGACCCACCTGCCTGGAAGTGCCAGTCTTTTCTCTCGGTTAGCTGAGAGCTGGGGAGGACTCCTGGTCACTCCTTTCTCTTGCTTTCATCATCTTTGTGTCACAAGGAACAACTACAGGTGTCAGAGCAGATCTCAGCCCTGTGTTTTCTCAGTGCAGGGTGGGATTGGCTTCCAAATTGTGGTTTTTTTCCCAGAGCAATATAATGATCACTGGTGACAACAGCTGAACTGCATAAAAGACAGCTCCTCCCACCTGTTTGCTGAGGAGTACCTCATTCCAGTGGAACTGTTCTCCCTCTTCTTGGGAGTCTACATGGCATCAGGGAAGTTTTCAGCCATGCTGGATGAAAATGGATTCTGTTAGAATAAAGTAGGCTTGCCTATTAATCTATAGATAAGCTTTTAAACTGATGTTTAAACCTCATTTTCTGCCCTCTTTGAAGTGAAAGGAAATTGTCCAAATCAAGAGGTTTGAATGGATTCAGTTGTGTTTTCATTTTCTTTGTGATAAATGTAACTTTCCCTCTCTGGAGGATGCCCATCCCTCCTCCCACTGGAGTGAAGCAGCACTGGCATCTGTGCAAACCTCCTTTCTCGGGTTTCCCCACTGGGAGTTTTCCACCCTTGCTGCCCACACTGGCTCTCTAGAAACCACCTTTCTTTCAAAATCCCTCAATTAACTGTGCATGGTGCCAGGAAAGAGCCTGACCCCGTTACACTTTCTCTGTGCCAGACTTCGTTGCTGGCCGAGGAGCTCCCCATATGGTTCAGCTTTTTCCATTTTTCCTGTTCTTCCCAGATAAGCTGACTGACCCGGGAGTCCACTTGGCCGTGGCACAATTTAAGCTGTATGCAATCATATGAGAAAAGGAAAAGTGAAAAGCCAGTGACAGTGTGGTTTCTGGGCCAGGCATTAATTGGGCTGTGGCAGAGCTGATTTCAGGTCCCAGATCTGCTGCAGCCATCATCTGTAATTTTAGGAGGGTCACTCAACGCCTCCTGTCTGCCTTCCTGGGCTGGCCAAACAGGGGGAGCAGTGCTCCTGCTCTGTGCTCAGCTGTGCTTTCTGCCATCCCTCCTTTGGGGCAGGGCTGCTCTTTGTTTCAGGGCTCCCCAGCATGACAGGGACCTGATCTTGCTTGAGATCTGTGCAGTCTCCAGTAATAGTAACACAGACAATCAGCTAACTGACTCAGAAACAGCTACTCAAACAATATGCCTGTGAGCTTTCTCTCTTCATTGGCTTTTATTGTGATGTGTTCTTTGTTTGATTCACTCTATACCTCTAGGAATATTTATTTAGCTTATTTATGACATTATGGTTTTCTTAGAAAACCAGGGCATGGTTCTGGGTAGTCAGATGGATAATGCCTTTATTCATGTTGTTTCTCATGCCATAATTGTTGCCTTTACAAATATCTACTTCAGGCATTGTATGTATTGAAATTCTTGCAGTCTTCCCTCCCTCAGATAGGATGAAATGCCTTCTGCTGGCTGGATTCAGACCCTCTGCTCAGCCACGTTACTCCACACTCAGTGCCACTGTGATTGCCAGACTTCCAGCATGAGTAAGAGAACCTGGTTAATAGCAATTGTATGCACTTTATTTTTCCCTTTCAGAGGTTATATGTGGTTACTGTGTGACTGGAACAATGAGACTAACCTCAGTTTTACTGTAACAAAGCAGCTATGAGCTTTCTGGGTAAAGTATATTTTGACTGACATACAAGTAGCTGTAGCTTTGCTGCACAATGGAGAAAATGACTTCATTTAACAGCTTTCTGTGCCAAGAAAGAAATAAAACAGTTCTGAGAATGCTGAAGATTTTTTTTCCCTGTTTTAATTTTAAACCTAAAAGAAAAAGCTGTTGCCATATAAGTCCAAGTCAATGGAATATATAAATCTTTTAAAAGGTTTCATAAAGTAATAATGATTTTAGTATATGTACCAAATGAGATTAAAGAGCTACATTTGGTTCTAATACAGAGTTTCACATTCAAAAGGACAATCAGTTTCCTGTTTAAAATCTACTTATATTGAACTGAATGGAGTTCAAACATAATTCCATTGTATTTCAGACATTTATCTTAATTTAAAACAGCTGAAAAGCATTAATAACAGAGCAAGGAGATGCAGAGGTGTAGGCATTTCTCCCTCCCTTCCCTGCTTTTTGAAATAATGAACTCAGATGTAACATGCCCTTGCTTTTGCTGCACTGCCAGTCTGCAGAGGATGAGGTGCAGGGTGCCAGCCCCTTGAAACCATAACAGGAACATTCCTTTGGAAGGGCTGGAGGACAGCAGTGGAACATCCTTCACCTTCCTTTTCCAAACAGGGGGGCCAAACAATGATTCACTGGGGCAGTTTTTACCCCGAGCATCTTCAGGAGGCATTTGCAGTACAGCAAACTGGAACTCACCAGCTGAACTGTCCCACCTTGGGGCTTCAATCCCAGTCTCCTCCTTCCCACGGAAAATTCTCCCTCTGCCATGGCTGTCTTTAAGCACATAACATGGCAAGTCATACCACTGTGCATTTTACATGTCCTTCGTATGAATTTCACCTTATCTGTTGTAATTCCACAGAGGATTGCTAATTCTGCACCAGTCGAGCTGTTCAGAATTTTTCAGCTTCTTGTAGCTCTGAATTATTGTCAATAAAAATCAAAGCTGACTCCTGTTTTCCTGTTTGGAGTGTTGTTTCCCAGGAGGAGATGGTGAGTGAATAAAATGAATGGGAAGGGCATGAGAGGTCAGTTTTAGCACACCTAAAAATGCTAACAGGGCTGGGTCAGACTTGTTCCAGGTGCTGCACAAACACAGAGAGGAGCCAAGCCCTGCCTCTCAAGGTCTGTAACATAAATAAGCTTTACAATAATTTTCCAGTGAGTTTTCACAGTAGAATAAATTACCTCAAAACCCCTTCAGAATGATAAAGGAATCTTCCAGTTTGATGTTCTGCTTCCGTGGGAACACCTTTTCCCCAAAGATGCCCCACATCCCACCAATCAACGTATCTGTCTAGTGGAATAATGTGAGAATGTAGTTTTTATTATCAGGCTCTTCCCAGGGAGCCTGGGCTACTTTGGAGTGCTATATTCTTTGCAGTTCTCAGAATCATGTGCATTAAAGGTTGCTTAACAGCTGGTGAGTCACACAGCTTGTTCTTTGAGCTCGAATGCTCCATTAGGGCACATCCACTAGAGGTATTTTAACCTTTGAAAAAATCAATACAAGTGGCTTAAGCATTCTAGGTTTTAAGGAAAACAAAAAACAAAAAAAACCAAAACAACAAAACAGAAGGCTCTAAATAACAACAAACTGCCTGCATGATGTTTAATAAATTAATCTCTCTTCTAGTGGATGTGTCTTAGGGGTGTAGCATTTGCTAGAGAGCAGCACAGTTCTTGTCTAAAAAGTCACTGTGCTTGGGCAGCAGACAAAGCTGAGTCTGCAGGGAATAAAATGTCTTCTGAGTTATAAAAATCTTTAGTTCATATTCTCAGCTTTGCAGTGGGGGACACACATGGCACTTGGAAGAGTACTCCCTAATTTCCCTGAGGAGCTGGTCCTTTTTTTATTTATTGCATATAATTGCAATATTTATTGCAGTATTTACTGCATATAATTGCAAATATGGCTTTTGTGTAACAATCCATTGTGCCTAAGTAGTGAGAAGAAGAGAGGAATTCTGTGGGCAGTGTGTATTTCCCCCTTGTTTAAATGTACCTGAAGCAAAACGAATTAAGTTTGTCCTGCTTTAGCCAAACTTCTTGAGGAAATGGAGTTTATGCTCCTACTTTCCTGGTCAGCACTGGGGCTTCTCCTCTGTGATATAACTTGGTGGAGAAACACTGATTTGAATCAAATTTGACTGTGAGATGAAGGGCTGAAGGATATTGCAGTCCTTCAGATTTCATAAGGGGAAAATCAAATCAGTGCTTCCTTTAGGGAAAATCCTGCAGGGTTTGCTCAATTGATTATTAGACACCTGAGAATCCAACCCTCTGCCCCACACACATGGCACAGCTGAACAAAAACCAGATTTCCAAGGTGCTGCCTGTGCAGTGAATACTTTGCATAAAAAATCAGCGGTTTAATTTTTCTTTTATGGCATAACCTCTGTGATTTTATTTCTTATTATGCCCCCTTGGGATAAATCACCTGACTGTATAATCACCAGCCCCATCTCAGAACTCCTGGATTGCCTCTGCTTTGGGCTCTTTGGCATCATTTTTATCCTCAGTACAGTGTGCCAGGGCTCAGGTAGAACAGGGAGTGACCTCTCCCTGCTGGGAGCAGAGCTTGCCTCTGGTGGAAGGAAAACCCTTTGGCTGTGCTGGTGGGTCTGGGATGGGTGAGGATTGGTGAGGGGCAGAGCACTGGGAAAGGAGAATGCTCTGGTGCTTCCTGCCACCAGCGTGTCAGAAGAGTTAATGGCAGATGTGGTTGTGAAAATGTTCTGTATTTTTAGACAACCTTTAATTAAGACACTCTGTATGTAGCAGCGACCAAATAATATGCTGCCACTTGAAAGCTGTCAGGAGGGAAAAAGTGTACAAAGCTTCCTGATGCAGCCCTCTTTATTTTTATCTGAAAGTGAATTAGGAAACCTTTCCAGTAACAATAACTGTCCTTTCACATGAAATGATTTATTTAATGCACACTGTAAATACTTTGGGCATCTATATGGATTTATACTTAACCCCTTTCACTTCACATTGTTTAATCTAGCCTCATATTAAAAAGATTACATCTGAAAGCTGAATGGGTTTTGTGATCCCAGCCTTTTCTTCTGAGAGTAATGTTTTATATAATTATTTTGATACAGCAGATTTTTTTTCATCCTTTTGTAAACCTTCGTAAGGGGTGAATAGGCTTTTCAGGGATTTCATTTGGATTAAATGAAGAGAAAACAAATGTACAGGGTAGAATTCTATTTCAAACTTAAAGATGCCTTCATTAATAGCATATTTATTTGCCTATAGGGTTAGAAAGATGTAAGATGATAGAGGATTCTCTAATAGAGCACTGGTTCTTGCTTTGATTTCTCAGAGATAAAGTTTATTACATAAAATTGGGCTTTGATAGAAAGCAGTGAGGTTTCAGTAAATCAAGATATAAGAAATCTGAAAAAACTTTATAAACATCATTTTGACATCCCTAGAATTTTGATACCCATTGCTCTTAGGATAATCCCACCGTAAGTAGTAATTAGATTATTATTTAGCCAAGATATTGTGCACACTTACAGAATTTAATTGGTTAATGTGTGCAAGCTGCTCCCAGCCTGCCTCCCAATCAGTGCAGAAAGTGACCAATACCCACCCAGGCTGGGAGTGGAAGACAGTCTTAAAAATTGCAACAGCAATAAATCTTCTTTGTGCAGGTGGATGTTCATTACAGACTTACTCTGTCACCTGGGGAATTACAAAAGCCCCACAAGGCAGAATCTGGCCCAATTTTGCCTTTTGCAGGGCAGCTTATGTTCAGCTGGAAGTGCACCCGAGTGGAAATGCTGGCAGGTGTGCTTATTTTCTGGCTTTTCAATTCAGTTTCAGCGTGTCTCCTTCATTCTTGTGTTTTGTTAATTTTATTGTCGGTGGATGCTTTGATATGCTAATGTGTCAGGAGAATTTGCCAGCAGTGGCACAGGGGGAGGCAATGCCTAAGCCTGGAAGGCTGAACAGGATGTTCCTACAAGTCCCCATTATTCTGCACCACAGCTAACAAATGCCATCCTGCTTTGTGCTGTGTACCTGTCCCCAACTCACTGATGCCTTCTGTGACAACCTCTTCCTTACTGGAATTGTGCAAAGCATCTAGAAAGCATCATTAATATATATTCTATAGCAATACAAGTAAAGAGTGCTGAGGATATCTGTAGTCAGCAGTAATGCTCAGAGATATTTTATCTTAGGTTTTCAGATTCCAGGTCTTCTAGGCTCAGGTGCAAAGCTCACTGGGGTGCCATCCCTGTGTGGGAAGGATGATAGGAAAAGAGGTGTTATGTTTTCAAAAACAGAGAGGCTGAGGTTTGTGCATCTTGGTATGCATTGGTTTTAGGAGTGTCCTACAGGTGAAGAACACAAAAACACCCCAAAAAACAAAAAAACAAACAAACAAAAAAAGCAGAAAAACATGTCCCATTCTTAAAACCACAAAATTATTATTATCATTATTTAATCCAAAAGCTCTCTGTAGTTCTGTAAGCTTTTTGTGCTTCTCAAACCCTAATTTCTTTGTCAGGGAAAGGACAAATTACCTGGTTATCCCATTTCCACAAGTGATTTCTAACACATCAGTACTTTTGCAGTGGATCGAAAACCAGAAGAGGAAGAAAATTGAGGTCCCATTTCTCATTATATTTTTCAGAGAATCTCTTCTAATACCTCTGGGAATGATGCTATGTATCACAAATACCTGCATCTGAACCAAATCTGGTGTCTTTGCTCACACTAAGTAGCACACAGCTCTGGAGCAGACCTACAGCAACACTTGAGAGGTGCTAGCCACAAAAATGCTACCTCCCAAAATAGTCCTCCAGAGCCAGAAGCTAATGAGATGAATAGTGGTGCAGGTGATAAGGATTGTTACCAGGCACGTGTGAATTTGTCCCTGAAAGGCTCCTTTTTGAGCACCCTGTACTGGTGGTTAGCAGAGGCCAAGTGAATATTATTTCAGAAAGACAGATTTTGCACAAAAGGTGGTGTCTCCTCTTGGACTGGCTCCTTCAGCCAGGCTGTAGGCACACAAGCCCTTCTTCAGGGCTGATGCTTGAGCCCCCAAAAGATTCAATTTATAGAGTGCAGTACTTCTATTTCAGTGGCAAAATACCCAAGCAGTTCTCAGCAGAGTTGCTGTGCCTGGACTCAGAGCACACTGGTTCCCTGTGCCGCAATCAAAATCTGTCCTGCAAGAGCAACTGGCATATGGAAAGGGGAGGAAAGACACAGGCACATCAAAAACTGGAACAAAGAGACACTGTCCCTGCCAATTTTGGTAAAAATAAAATAATGGAGCTGTCAGTGTCCTGAGTTGCTAATGAGCTGTGATGGATTGAGAGACCTTCATTAATTTTCTGTGGAGGTGAATAGCAGAGCCCAGCTCCTGATGTGTTATCCCAGTGCAACCAAGGGCTGGGCCTGTGCCTCAGACACATATTCAGGAGCTTTGTTAGAGATCTTTTGGCGAGGTCACTGCAGCTGTAAAACGCCCTCAAAGAGCTGGCTAACAACTTGTCTTGTGTGAAGCTGCTGCCCTCAGTCTCGGAGCTGCTGGAGGTGGCTGTGATAACATCAGTGGCAGTCAGTGTGCAGCTGTCACACCTCACTGAGCTGTGACCAGCTCTGCATCAATCCACACACCATGATTAAGGCAGGTATTTTTCCTGTTGTCACCAGGGCTGTGAGAGCAGAGCTAAAGGGAAAAAGCGTTAGTTGGTCACGTTGTATTTTGGCTTCTCTAGCCAGCAGAGAGTCTAATAGCTTCTTAGAAGGCAGCATCTGCTCTAACAGCCTCAATTACCTAGTTAAAAATGACTTGCAAGCTTGCAGGCAACTTTAGCCTGGTGGTGCTGAATAAAAAAGCTATTTATGCTATTTTTCAGTGTTTGCTCAGTATCACAGAGTGCTCAGGTTTGACTCTAATTGCAGCTGAATATCAAGGGGCTTTGTGGCTGCCGAAGGTGTTCACTAGAAGCCCCATGGCTTGATGTGCTTCAGTTGTGGGATGAGGAGGTACAGGGATCACTAGAAGCCTGAGTCCTTGCTGGGTGAGGGGTAGAGATATGGGGTGGGGTTATTTTTCCTTTTTCTTTCCTCCCCCACCTCCACCCCCTTTCATTTTCTTCTTCCTTCCTTGCAGGGCTGTAGGGCTCAGCTGGGTTTAAAAGTGATTTGCCATGTTCTTTCTGCCTTTATCCAGGCTGCAGTATACCTCTGAGGATGTGTTTTTTAGCTGTTCTTTATTCTTATCTCCAGGAATTTTTTCCTCAAAGAGAGACTGTAGTGATTTTTCTGGCAGGATGTTGCTGCTGTAGCAGCAGAGGGCTGTGGGTCCTCACCAGAAATGTCAGCCCTTTGCCATGAGGCAGTGAGTCTGCATCTGCAGTGCTTCTGATGTGTGCTATCATGGCTTAGGGAAGAGATTTTGACAGGAGACAGCACTTTAGAGGGTAAGTTAAAAGCATTATGCACTTGCTTCACTAAACTGGAAACACACTTCTACTTACAGTAGCTGCTAACAAAGAACTGCAATGACTAATCTTCATTTAGAGGCTTCAGTCTTGCACTGCACAGAGCTTGTCAGTTGAGATGTGTCTGGAGAGGCTGGCTGTGCCCAGTGAGCCCCTGCACGGTGCCATCCTCACCCTCAGGGATGGTGTCTGTGACCCTGGGAGCCTCTCAGAGTGCTGGCACTGCCTCCAAAAGTGTCACCTGCTCGTGCCAGGCTGCACCGGGGCAGTGGGTGTTGTACTGAGCCACAGGCAGCTGAACTGCTCTCTGCTAGAGACTGCTGGGCTGCACTGAGGGCTGCTCCTTGCTGAGCACAGCTTTGGTCTCTGGCAGCTCTGGGCTGGTGAGCCAAGCTGAAAGTTGGGGCTTTGGCTGACACCAGTGATCTATGTCTATTGGTTACTCCCAGTGTTTCTGTCTTCTCTTCCACGTTAAAGTTTGGAAATTCCCTCCAGTAAATACTGCATGCCCTATCCCAGAACATCTTCCAGTAAACCTAAGAGGCCTTGGGAACCAATTCCATCAGGTTCTCCCTTCCCAGCTGGATAGGAGCACACCTGATTTCCAGGTGGAAATGAGCAGAGCTTTGCTGAGCCAAACAGGAGATGCCTTTTGGCTTTCTAGGGAAGCAGCCACTAGGAAACCGCACAGTGTCTACCTGGAGGTATCTTCACCACAGCTGGGCATTCTCAATGTGTTTTTGGTGAATGTGTGGTTGCCCCTGTCTGCCCAAGGGATGGTGGTGTGTCTGTGGTGAATAGGGGACAATCAATGTAGCTGCTCTTTATCTTTGCCCTTCAATCTCCTTCACGACTGCATCTAGTCAGCAATGTTTTCTGTCACCTTGTCACCCCTTCAGCAACCTCTTTCTTCTGTTTATGCTGCATTTAAAAAAATTTTTTGACTCTCTGGTCTCCACCAGCCCCTTTTCTACATGAGGGACAAACGGGTAGGAATAGTTTGCCTGATGCTGTATTGCACTTCCCACCTTCCTGCTTCCAGCAGGGCTCCCCTCCAGCCTCCAAAACACCGTGGTTAAAGCACTGTCCTCCTCTGCTGTTGCTGTACTGAGTGCCTTGGTGCTGTGAGCTCCTTGCAGCAGAGAAGTTTCTGGCCCTGCTTTCCCTGTCTGCTGCGAGCTGATCTTTACACCTAGTGCTAGATCCATCCTGCTCCCAGCCTGGCTCACCAACGAGCCATGCCACCCTCAACACAGGAAAACAAGCTCTGCCTCTAGCATTCATCACGTGTGCTCACCCCAGGCAGATGAGGATGGACACTGCTGGGTGTCCAAGGAGGGGAGCTGAGCTCAGCCTGTGCTCTGAGCCAGCAGTGCTCCTGCCAGGGAGTGTGGCTCCCTCCTTGCACTGCCTGCCAGGTGTTTGGCTGTCAGCTTCCACTTTCCTCTTTGGAAATGCAACCCTGGAAAGGAATTCCCATTTACAATTCCTTTTTTTTTTTTTTTTTGTTTTGTTTTTGTTTTTTTGGTTTGGTTTGGTTTTTTTTTTTTGGTTTAAATCACATTTGGCTAGTGGCTACCAGTGCATTTTTATCCCCTACCTCTTCTTCATTTGATACGTACTTACTTTAATTTTTTAAGAAAAGAAAAATCATAGGTTTATTTCTTTTCAGATTTTCCACATTTTTTGGTAGTGCCTAAAAACCCCACACATGGATCTGCCTTCCTTTGTGCTGTAAAGACAGTCAATAGGGCAGCTTGGGAGGACTTACAAGGTAAAATGATATCTCTTACATCTTTCTTAATGTGAAATGAGCTTTCTGGTGCTGAAGGTTCTTTGTTCTGTTCATTTATAGGGTGCTGGCTGCAGTGGGATCTCAAGCCCGTGTTTTACAGGAGCTACTGGATATACATCACAGCTCTGTTTTGTTTCATGGGTCTCTTGATACATGAATTGCTGATTAAGACTTTTCAAATTGTTTGAAAGAGCTCTTAGTGCTGTGTTATCTATTTATGTGACCTTTCTACTTGCAGGCAAAATATCTGTTATCTCCTTTCAAAAAAGCATCAATTACACAGTTAGGATTTTTAGAGAATTTTAATTTTTCAGCTGCAAAATTCTCCTTTAAGACAGTCAGGAAATGGGTATCTAATCAGAGTGCTCAGGAAATGCCAGCATTCTATGGCTTATGGCCGCCAAATGGGTTCTGTAGAAACCACATGTATGGAATAGGCAGGTTTTGACTTTCAAGCCCAGGAAGGACATTTGCAATGTGATTTTTTTCTGGGAGGTCTCAGTGATCCTTGAGAGGTGACCATTGATGTACATAATTAGAAATTTGATGTTGCTTGGGGATGCTAAATGAAAATGGGTTATTAAACAGGTTTTACTGGAAACTATTTATGAATAATTATCTCCTGAATAATCAGAAACATTAAAATGAAAAGAATAGATATGTCATTAAAAAAAAAAAAAAAGAGAGATGGGATCAAAAGGGATCTGGAATTAGCATTCCTCATTATTTTAATGCCAGAACATGCTTCTGTATTATTAATAGATGTTAAAGCTGCTGCAGGTTTTTCTGACTGCATTTCTACAGCTTGGAGAATCATAATCATCCTAGGGCTGAATATCCCTTTCTTAACAATGGCACCTGTTTTACTTTCCTTAGTTTGTCTCTCAGAACAAAAAAGGTCCTGTAAGGTCACCTTTGGCTCAATCCAGAACCAGGGCATTTTTCTGTAGTTTACTCATCACAGCCTAGGCAGACAAGCTCTGAAATCTTTTGAAAATTGAACAGTCAGATAATATTTTTCCCTCTCTTATAAGCATTTCAGAGTATAGCATTTTATTTCTTACCTCTTTTAATGGTATTTCCTTCCAAATGCATTTTTCTCCCTATGTAACATGTCATTAAACTACAGAGCATTGCAGCCTGGACTTTCCCCAAGTGTTATGGGCTATTCCCAGCCAGCCCTGTGAAGCTGACTATTATTCCTCATAGCAGGGTTTAAAAATAATTGCCCAGCTCCATTTAAAGAAGGCAGTTAGACAATGATTTAGTCCAAAAGGCGTATTTATCTATTACAGAGCTGGGTAATGAGCAAGACCTATTTGCTATCAGGTCCCAGTTGGGAGTGTGGTTATTTCCCCGTGCTGGGGGCACTGGCAGAGCACCAGGGCTGGGGGGTTTTTGGGTGTTCATCCCCAGCCCAGCCCTGCCCAGGCAGCAGTACAGCTGAGCCCTGCCCTGGGCTGCCCCAAGCTGGGGGTTGAGGTGCTGCTTGCCCACCTGAAGGGTGAGGTAGCCAGGCACTGACAAATCTGAGAGATAATGGCTCGTGGAACCATTTTGGGGAGGAGCCTTCGTGGAGATGCACTCCTGAGAACCTTGGGAAAGGAGGATGGAAAGGCTGGGGAAAGCAGCCCTCACCTGTGTGAATGCTGTGGGGGTTTTCTGGGTTGCTGTCTAACAGCTCTATTTTATTTGAAATAAATGACTGCAGTTTGGGTCTGGTGTAAAGTCCACTGAAGATGAAGAAAAGGTTTATGTTGCATTGAGTGAGCCTTGCTAATGGTTGTTTTAGAAGACTTTTTTTTTTTTTCCCTCTCTTGGCTTATTAATTAATTCTCTTGGTTTTCTTTATAATTGGTGAGGCAGAAATTCGATGGGCTGAGTGGTTTCTAAATCATTCAGAAGATATTTGAAAACTGTGATTTTATGGAGAGGTGGGGAATATTATCCTTTCCTAGTGCACTGAATTAATCCTGGAAAAATAACAGAAATTAATGTAATAGGAGGACATAACCAGGCAGCCAGAGTTGAGAACAGGTTGTTTTACTTACTTGCCTTGTGATTCTGTGGTAGAAATATGGGATCAGGTAATAAAACCAGAACACACTCCCACTTAAATGAATGGAACCATTCATTTCAAGGACAGCTTCAGGGTTTTTAAGCTAGCAATGTAACTGACTGAATTCCCTCCAGGCAGATGAACCAGTGAGGGAAAAATGTTCAGAATAAGGATTTCAGTTTACTAGCTTTAGTCTGTTGGTTTGGTATGTTTGTTTAGATTTGATTTGTTTTGGGTTTTTTCCATTTCTCCTTAAATGCTGGGGCTAATTACTCAGGTGGGGGTTGGGAGGTGATGGAGAGGGGAGAGTTTGTTTGGGTGTGTTAGGGAAAGGATGGTCTTTGTGACCACATCCTTCAGTCTGCAGAAGCAACCGAGCCACTAGAGCTCTGCAATTCTGGAATTCAACTACATCCAGCAAAACCTAGACTGCCTTTTTCTAGGTGTGTGGGACAATCCAGTGAGAAACCTCCCCAGGTGAGACCAAAGTTCTTGCGATAGAAACAATGAAACAATATTATTATGTTATAATATAATATTTTAACAAAACGATAATGAGCTCTCTGCTGGAGGCAGGTCATAAAGATAAGGGTTTCTGAGCACTTAGCTCCTTCCAAGTGCTGCTCTGTGAACAATAGCATCTGTGATGCTGAAGACAGACACAGAGGGCTCTTCACTTCTGCTGTTTCTGCAGGAGGTTGGTCCTGACTGTGGGAAGACTCCCACTAAAGACTAGAAGAGTTTTTGCATAGACCCTTTTCCCCATTCAGGATAATGGTGTTTTTCTCAACAGGTTTTGAAAGGAGGGGAGAACATACTCTATCATCAAAATAAACCATTGCAGGAAAGTAAAGGTATGTCAGATAAGCATATCTGAAGGATGTCACTCTCCTGTGGGAAAGTCAATAGCAGTGCAGAAACGTGGCATTATCCTTTGCAAGCCCCAAATGCAAGCAGTGCATCATCCTCCACACCCCTTTAGGACTTTACTTCAATTTGCCCTTGTTTGTGATTGTGGGGAGTGGTGGATGAGTGGATACTGCTTCACATTTTTGTCTGAGTCACTTGGTCTGTCCCCTCCAACAAGGGAGAGCAGAGGGAGTTGGCAGGGTTTTTTGGATCACCTAGAATGTGAATCAGGGAGAAGGCATCCCACTCCTTTTTCCTGCTCGTTTTGTACCTACAGCCATTGTGGAAGAGTAGTGATCCCATCCAAAACAGAGATAGAGGTGACACTCCTGGAGCCAGAAAAATGGGAGAGCAATTGCAAGGGCAAGGGGCTCAGCCTCCAGCTCCAGCCAGAGTCACTCATGTCTAAGCCATGCCTAATAAATGTTCAATGTGTTTTTGAAGCCATCCAATGTTGGTGTCACCCCAGCTTTCCCAGCAGCCTGTCCCTGAGTTTCCCTATCCTCATAAAACTTGTTTCTATAATATCTAATGTTTTTCCTGCAGTATGAGCCCACTACTCTTTGTTTTATCTGCTGCACATGTGGTGGAAAGATGCTCCCATTCCTTTTGGAAATGTAAAAACTGTATGTATTTATTCATTCATATCTCATTTTCTTCTCACCAACCTCCCTGTTCTCACCCTTTTTTATGTCCCTCCCTTCATTTTCCTTCGTCCCTTGGAAACTAAAATCCTCTTTTCATAAAAAAGAAGAACCAACTGGAGGAAAGAGCCCTGTGAGTGTCGGATGAGTTTTGCAAGCCTTTGCGCAGCGTCTCAGCCCTTTGTCTGTGTCCTCTGTTTAGACAGAGAGCTCTCCAGAGGAGGGGCTCCTTTCCTGTGTTTGTACAAGTGCTTAGCAGGCTGAGGCCCTGATGGAGCTGGGTTCCTTGGGGGCTATCGTAATGCACAATAATAATGAACCATATGTCAGGTTAGCCAGGAAAATACCCGAGCACTAGGCAGATTTTTCCCTGAATGAACCAGGTATTGCTGAGACAATGCAGAGCTTTTCCCCTTCTGTCCCACTAATAGTGCACTTCACTTCTAGAGGAAGGAGTCCTAGGGATTGTGATGTATTTTGAGCTTTGTGGGTATATGGTTAGTCTCTAAATATCTGCAATGTGATTAGGATAAGGTTTCTGGAGTATTTTGCAAAGCAGGGGCTCAGGAGTTATCTGTCCTATCCCTATGGGGCAGCAGTTGTGGTGGCAGTGTGGGGACAGTCCTGACCTCAAACCTGACCCAAGGGGTGAAGTGTCTTGTCTTGGTCTCAGCCTCCTGCCAAGCTGTATTGCATTTTGGGTTTCTTTTGGCTTGGCTCTCTGGCTGAGCAAGTTTTTATCAGTCTGTGAAGAGCTGCACAGGTGTACCCCAGCAGCTACACACAGTGATCAGCCCATTTTAGTCAGATCTGTCAGGTATCAGCTCCATTGGTTAGTTTTGCAGCTAGCTGGGAACTCCTATTTTTAATTTTTTTACTTTCAGATCCAGAGAGGTGTTACCACCATGTTTTATTTCGCTCTTACCAGTTCTCTCTTATTATCATCAAAATATTTTGAGCAAGGTTTTAGGTGTGTAACAGCACTTAGAAATGTTGTAACCAAGATAAAACATTTCGACTTTTTTTTTTTTTTTTTGAGAAGAAATAACTCGGAAATTTAATTTCATAAATATTTTTCATATTGTCCTGAGTTAAAGCAAAAGGGATACAAGGCCATGTTTTAAAAGGTTTTAAATATTTATTTAAAAATATGTTTTCAATATTTATTTAAAAATATTGGAAAGGATGCCAAGATGACCAAGCCTCCATCCAGAGGCCTTGTAGGACCCATCAAATTCCTCCCCAGCTCAGGATGAGCCTGGCAAGGTGATGGTCACTGCTGATGTGGTCACCACAGCCACCCTGCCCTAGTCTGGCTCTGCTGGGCCATGGGTGTGAATCTGCTGGAGCTGCCTGAGGCTGCACATCTCTGCTGCCAGAGCTCAGCTCAGCAAGAATCACAGGGAATAGGGGGGAGGGAAATCGAGGATTTGCTGCTTGGTAAATCCTCCCACTTCCCTCCTCCCAGCGGAGACATTTGTGATAATCATGGAGAACGCTACCACTTCAGCCTGCAATAATAACCACGGAGCAGAGCTGCTCTGTAATTGCCTCGTGCCCAGGGGAGGCACACGACTGCTTTCCTTTTATCATTGTCTTCGGCGTTGGGTTCGGGTTTTGCCTCCTTCTGTCAGTTAAATATTCCTCCATATCATCATCTTGATTTCCCTCACCAAGCAACACATGGGGTTATTTTTAGGTGGTGGAAGGGATGTGCAGGGCACCAGGAGGTGCTGGGGTTGATATTTATGAGTAAACTCAAACAGAGCACGATCTGCACGGTCCTGCAAAGTGCGGATCTGTTTGAATCGAGAGAACTATTTTCGTGGATTTATTGTTGCCTTTGATATGCTTTTTATATGTTCTTGTCAGAAGCTGAATTTGAAAAAAAAACGTGCTGTAGTTCAGTGTTAGGCTGTAAAAACATAAAAATCTGGCAGAGAAAGACCTGTCATCATAACTTTCATCATGTTACAAATCCTTACTTTGCCACATCTGCTCATTACATGAGACGGGCAAGAATTCAGAGCAGCTGAGCTTTGAGAAATTCTGTTGCAGAAGGTAACAACTGATTAAAAGGTCAGGAGATGGCTTCAAAAATCTTCTTGTGGTCTCTTAGCTTCATGAATTTTGTAAGTGGGATGCTGGTAGACTGCATTGCTGCATATGTTTAGATCCAGATTAGGCTGAGGAATGAATTAGAGTGAGGTGTAAAATAACTGAAATGTAAGCTGTGCAGCAAATGGACTTTTAGAAATGGCTGGTGTTTTTGTACAATAAAGAGAGGGAAAAAGACCATGGCCATTTTGGGAGCACAGTGGGTGAGATCAAGCATGAAAGGGTAAAGTTAATGGTGCTGTGGCGATTCATCTTTGCTGATGATCTTGCCTATGGGTTTTAACTCTGCTACTTGGTCAGCAAATGCGATTGTGGTTATTATGTTTAAAAGTAGACATGGATTTTCAGTCAGAATGATCTTTGCTTTTGTTTTTACTATTATTCTCTCTCCATCTGAGGCACAGCCTTGCTGCACAAGCTCTGTTGGGCTGCATCTCCTCTCTGGAGGCACAAGGAAGCCCCTAGGGAGCTGGGTGAGTTCCCCCTGGGCATTTGTGCTCCCTCTGGGTTCTTTCGCAGGGGCTCTGGGGCAATCAAAGGGCTGCCTCCCTTCTCCTGCTCTGCCTGAGCAGCCTTCCCTGGCACTGGGGGCTTGTAAATCCCCTGCAAGCATTCTGAGATTAGAAGAATGTTAATTTTAGTTGGATGTGTAGTTTTCTCTTTCAGAGAGGTTTTAAGAAAAAGAAAGGTACTAGCATAATCCAAGGAATCCAGAAGGTGGGGATTAAAAAAAGAGAAAAGTCTCAAGCATTGTCTATTGGCTAGTTACCATAACAAAGAAAACCAGGTGCTGGTTGTGTATTCGTCTGGTCAGATGATTTCATAGACTTTGTAGCTTGTGCACAGAGAGGAAAAAAAAGGCTTCCTTCAAGGCAGTTTGCTGGCTGGATTTTAAGGTCTTTAGCCTGAGTCACCTGGACAAGTAACTTCACAGCTGGATGGTGTCAAGGGCACTCATAGCCCTCCTGGAGCTGTTGGGTTTCAAATGGTGCTGCACACAGTCCCATGTTGCACTTGCAGTATCCCCTAATAGATAATATTTTAAAATGTACAAAGATACATTTGGTATAAATATAGCTCACAGCATGAGGCACTGAATAAAACATTTCTCTTCACTCATCGGGGAGGATCATGCATAACTTACTCTTGGATCTGCTTTATCATTCAGGCGTTGGAGAGTCACCCCTAATTTGTGGAAACATATGGCTTATTCCACCCTTCCACACTGAGAACTCGTTCGAGGCATGCTTGCCTGCAGTCTTGTGTTCACCATCTGGATCAACCTTCTGCAAGTGGAGGTAATTGGGAGTTACGGCAAGGGGGAGCAGGGAACTGAGTTCCTCCTCCTCTGCTAAAACGGGAGAACATCTCTTCTAAATCTTGGCTTCATTACAGCCTGATAGACTGAATCTCAGGAAAAAAAAAAAAAAAATCATGGACCAGGCAAATAGCCAGGTTGCTGAAAACATGTTTTAGCCAATAACTATGAGCTATAGAATCATTTAACTTTTTTTAGATTACATCTTGATTAACTACCTAGCAACAGCGAGTGAGGGGAAACTTGCTGTGGATCCAATAAGAAAATATTTGGTATGTCACAGATCTATTGTCTGTCATCCATCATACCTCTGGGTGGATGGAAGCTTTGGACTCCCATTGTTCCTCTTCATATTTGATGGAATGGGCAAATCTAAGGCTACATATGCTGCAGTTCGGCAGGAGATTTCCTTGGAAAAGCAGTGCATGGCTTGTTCAGGTTTTCCCATTGCTCTAATGCTGGATACACAGCTCTCTCTCCTGGAGGGAGCCTTGGCATGTGGTCAGAGCCCTCCTGGGAGTGTGTTGGACAGGCTGCATTCCCAGAGCATGCCTCAGGCTGGGCAACCCATGGAGACCTGTGATGGGCAGAGTGATTGCAAACCACCAAGGCTTTCCTCAGGTTTACTGCAGTCCTTTTCTGCAGTTTTACTGCAGTCCTTCAGCTACCCCTTGATTTTTGTACAAAGAAGGTGAACTAGTGGCTCATTCTGACTTGGAATGCAGAGTCTGAAATGCTCAGTTTTGCTCTGAAGTGCTTTGCAATGCCAGTGCTTTCTCACTCTACCATGGACCTGACTGTAACCTGGTGTATTCCCAAGCAGAGAAGAAAGTTGATAGTGGCTTAAGGCATCCTTATGCTATGGGAACTGGTTGCAAGCTGAGTTAGCAGCAATGGTAACAGCTGAAATATTTCCTCAGAAAGCCAATTGCAGCTTTATCCCACTCTCTTGTACTGGTACAGAGCTCCTGTGGCACAATCTCTGTTTCTTTCAATAACCATAACTTCATCCAGTTTCTGAAACAAGATTTCCTTTACGTTAGTCCTGGATTGGCAACAGGTACAGAATGACATGTCCATCAAAACCGAAAACTAAAAAGCTTTCTTATGATGCTCTAATCCCCTAAAGGTCCATTTACTGTCTGTGTGTATAGCACAGAGTCTGCAGTTAAAGCTCTTTTCTGTGCTCAGCTTCTCCAACCTGTGTGCTTTTATCACCTGGAATTACCAGGAGCCCTTCTCATCTCCTACTCAGGTAGCAGAACAGTGTTCATCCAAACTGTCTGCATGGGAGTTAAACTGGAGTTTGCCCACTGCCTGTGAATCCAGCCAGAATATTTAAGCAGGAAATGGGTCATACAGGGCTAAACTGGGGCTGGGATTTGCATGTGATTGCTTTCAGGTAGGTGAATTCTTGTTTCATATGCTGGAGATAGTTCTTTGTGGCCATGTGCATGTCATGATTTGTCAAGATCTATCAAACACGGGAAAGTGGCCAATTTAACCCCGTGAGTCCCTCTGGGGCAGCACCTCTGGTTCCCTCTTTGCCACAGTGTGTGTGTATGAAGCCTGTCCTTCCTGTCCTGGAGGCTGTGGGCTTGCTTTGAAGACATCCTGGTGCATTTCCTGGGCAAGATTCCACTCCTGCTGCCTTCAGCTCCAGGCAGATTTCACTCGCTCAGGGCTGGCTTTCAGGTCCTCCTGGGTCTGGGAACATCGAACATACATGAAGTAATATATCACTTGTTTCAAAGTTGAGAGGGATATAAAAATATTCTGCTCTGGCAATGCCTCTGAATAGCTTTCACAATTTCCTCTCCTCACCACCCCCACGTATTCCATCTCTGCTGTGTGTTTCTGCAGGAATGCTGTGCAGGTTTTGCGTTGGCTGCAGTCGGCTGTGTCCTCCATCACCCAGCTACTCCTTCACACCACTGTGTGTCCCAGGGAATCACCCTGAGCCACAGGCTGGGAGAGAGAGGTGAGTGGAAATATTTGGTGCCTCAAGACAGTGGGATCTTTCTTACTGCTCTGGGGATACTTGGTATGTGTGCACAATTTCAGCCTGGGATCAGTTAAGGGTACGGATGATAAGATTGTGCCTGTCCTGATCTACCCTCTTCATTTCCTTCTCTCTTAATCATAGTGCTCAAAATTATTAAAACAAATTAAAATGCAAACTAGCACCATAACGAAGCAGAATGTAATAGCTGGTTTTCATTAAATAGCATTAAAATAAAAGATAAATAATTTATCACTAAGCCTCTCATCAGCTTTGGATGGCCATAAACCAACACTAACGAGCTACTGCCCAAACCTCAGGAATTAGTGTAGCCAGGCTCCCTTCTCCAGGCCCCAAAAGTGACTCCAATGGCAAGATGCTCCACATACCTTTCTTAGACCATCTTATCTTAGAATTTTCATGTGTGGAGTTTCAAATTTTAAAATAGCCTCATTTATATGAATCTGAAGATTTACAGGGGTACTGAAAATGTTCATTATTTTACAAATGTGAGTTTTTATTAATGAACTCTCACAAGCCACCTATGTGCCCGGTTAATTGTACCCTTGGTTTACAGAGAGATACATCAGGGGAACAGGAGGTCATGCAGGGTAGGACAGAGCACTGACCCTGGCTTGGCTACAGCCCAGGCTACCAAACACACAGAGTCTGGATTATTGCTATTTCTGAAAGGCTTTGGCACCACCATTCTCAGTACTTGCAGAATACCTCTGAGACAGGCAGGTCATAGCAATTTAAAGTTGTTGGATTTTTTTTTTTTTTAAAGTTTAATTGAGCTATAAATAAGCATCTGTACCTCCAACATAGAAATGAGACTGAATAGTTCTGATGAGCCTAATGAATATTATCTCTCAGATGGTATGACTATGTTCATAGATGTAAATTTGATGGGCTGAATAGCCTGGGAGTACTCCAGGAATGCTTAGAGGAGCTTCTCTCTGTTGAGATTATCAGTTTTTTTCTCCATATGGATGGGTGTAAATGGAGATTGATGGGAGGAGCTGTTATTGCAATGTACCCATTAGGATGGTTCCTTTGTTT
This sequence comes from Entomyzon cyanotis, assembly GCA_024500445.1. Taxonomy (NCBI): domain Eukaryota; kingdom Metazoa; phylum Chordata; class Aves; order Passeriformes; family Meliphagidae; genus Entomyzon; species Entomyzon cyanotis. The sequence goes on from JAKEPQ010001010.1 coordinate 11,548,556, forward strand.
CACTATGTAGATTGCATTTTGAAGAGGATGTGAAGCTAGTTTAAACAAAATGAGATGTATAGATGCTTTATGTTCTCCTTTCTCTTTGTCTCCTGCTCAGCCCCATGTAATTTTTGGGAAGAGGTTAGTATTTTGCAGGCATTACAACATAAATTGGTGCTGAACAAAACTTCAGTCTTCACCCATGTTTTGAATGGAAACAGCAATATCTGATGAAAATATATTTCAGTAAAAGGGCTGAGGAGATTGTAATTGGAACAGTGTGCTTTGATTTGAAGCCTTTGGTTAGGGTTTGTCAGCCAGTGACCTGCTGTGGGACACAGGAGGGAAGGGCACATGTCCCCATGCTGTCCCCATGGCTGCTGCCAGCAGGCTCTGACTGCAGAGCTCCTCTGCCCTGCCCTCCTTCCTCCTGCTGCTGCCAGGGAAGGACATTCACTGCCTTAAACACATTTGCTGAAGGAAGGTTTTATGAATTGGCCAAGGCAGTCAATCAGATTCAGTTTTACTCTTACTGGTGGTGTCCTGTACAAAACAATATTCTGGACATTCAGTTAAAATGGGGGAAGTTAGATTTTTTTTCTTTCCACTGGACAAGTTATTTGCTTCAATCTGCATGCTATTTATATTTGTAAAGTTTAGTGTTTGTGATCTGTTTACTTTCTCACTCCAGCTCATTTGCAAGCTGACACAGGGTGCTGCATTCTAACTTGGGAAACAATTTGGTTTTCATACAGAAAGTAGATTGATTGTAATTCCCAGGATGAGAACAAGGTTACCAATCCTGTTGGATATCTCAGAGCCATTTCTTGGTGGTATCCTTTCTGCCACAGTGAATGCCATACATTTTAAGCTCTACACCTGCAATTTTTTTTATGCCTTATATTTTTTTTTAATTATGCCTCTTATAAATTCTTTTGAAAATTCTGATTTTCTGTGTTGGAGCAGACCAATCAGTGCTAGATTTCTTGGCAGTGAAATGTTATTCATGCTGTGTACAGGAGCTCCATGCTGTCTTAAAGACTTTGCAGGTAGCTGGGAAAGACAAGACAGGTGTTTGTCTTGTGAATGAAGCTTCCTATGTGATTTTAGCTGAGCTCTAGGTTTTGGAGCCAACTTAGCATTTAAAGGCTAGGCACACTTAAAAAAATCTAATTATTATTTAGAATAAACGGTAGCATTAATTGCAGCCAGTTCTCTATAAAAGGAATGAACTACCACTTAATTGCATTTAAATACAATTATACAAGGAGATACCAAAATGTATCTTGATTAGAGAAAGAAATAGATCAGGTTAATTCTTTTCTTTGGTAATGAGTGAAATTTATACAGAAAAATTGCATTATCCTGTGGAGCTGTCATTGGCTTCTTCCTGTAGTTGCTTCTCAGTCCTGAAATAGATATTCAAACACCCGTCTGTCATTTAAGCTTGGAATATTTTTCCTTCCCAGACAATAATTCTCTGCACCCAAAGTTGAAAGCCTTCCAGCTTTATGCTATCTCTGGTCTGTGGGGGTGCAGGTAGGAAGCAACTGTATAAGTTGGCAAGTATATTTCTTCATGGTATAGTTTGCAATCAAGTGAAAATGAAACTATTTCAGTTTTGGTTTGTTTTTATTTTCCTTTTTACGAATGGTTCAAACCTTTGCTAAAAAATTCCAAGTGCTAATCCAGGAGGGGGCAGGAAAGAAAGGACATGTGTCCCAAAGCCCTGCTAGGGAATGAAAGGTGCTGAACAGAATTATTTTCTGAAAGATTGAAACCTGGTGTGTTGTGTGAAGTCTAATTTTAGACCACATTATGCTGCAATATGGTATCAGATTCAAAGAGCAGCAGGTGTCAGAGAATCTGCTAGCTGACACTCCATGTTACAGCAGAAAAGCTTTATTAAATTCATTTTCTAAGCTGCAAATAGGACTCTGACATGGTGTGAAATTCAGCTAAACTGAACTTCTTCAGCTCCAGCTCTAGCATGTCATGGATTTTCTGCAATCGCCCACTGTGATCTGGCTAGCCCAAGTTTGGAAATGCTGGCTATTAGCCTTAGCAGGAAAATGCTTTGCTTTTAAGCACTGTGTGCTTCCCACCCGCAAGCTAATGAATCCTCAAGGGGGTCTGAAATGAGAAAAAACCCAATCCTGAACCAAGTGAGGACAGGAAAATCTATTTCATGCCTTTCCCACAGGAGATGGGTCTCATTCCCTGAGAAATATTTTGTGATGTGGCCAGGATTATCTGGACGAAACTGCTATTTTTATTTTGAATATCTGAAGTCTGGCTATAGGCTAATTTCTATGTATAAAATGTTTTCCTGAAAATTTAAAAGGTTTTTTTTTTCAGAGAGAGAAAGTGTGTGGACACAACAATGGCAAAGTTGTTAATGTTTTTTTGTTTTTTTAATGCATGCTTTCTACATCAGTGCTCTGAACAGCAAAGCCACCCTGGCACAGGGAAGGACTCTGCTCCAGCTCCTTCAGCATGGGATTGGTGCTGCCACCTCTCCTGCCCCAAATGGGGACGTGTGGTGTGCTGGGTGGTGTTTTGGCAGCCAGAGCTCTGTCTCACACCTTCGTGGTGTTTGCCCTGCAGTTCTGTACTTCTGCTCCTGCAAAAGGCTGTGAAGAGTTGGCTTAGTGACACACAGGCTCATGAAGTCTTCCAGAGATGGATAGGGGAGAAATGGGGAAAAAACCCCCAACTTGCAATGCTCCTAATTTTGACTGTGGTGCCCTGATTTCCCTGTGGTTGTTGTGTAAGGGGAGCTCAGTGCCCACAGCAAGAGGGACAGAGCTATCAAAGAGTTGCCATTCATTCTGGGCTGCTCTGACTGGGTTTAAGCACCCCTGAAAGCTTTGAGAAGCAGCAGAGAAGATCAAAAAGAACTGCCAAAGCTCTGAGCCTGTGGAATTAATTTAGAGAGCTCCCCTGAGAGAAAACAGTGTCAGGTAAAGATGGTGTTTTATCCAGATCAGATGTGATCAGCTGGGCATTGCTGGCCATCCCAGGGAGCAGCAGAGCACAAATAAAAGGGAGATGTTCAGGCTGTGAGCTAAAGTGCTTTCTTTCTTTTTATTTTTCAGGGGGGAGGATTCTGCCCTACCTCTCTTTTGAAGATGATTCCATGTCTAATCTCACAAAAAGATATAAATAGATAAATAATTTCTAGGGGTGCTTCTAATTGATGGGTTTGTCGTTCACAGCTTGGATCCTTGTCCTTGTTGGGAGTCTGAACTACAAGGCTTTGAACTGGGTGCTTCAACAGTATTTTGGGGAAGGACAGCCCTAATTTAATTTCTGACACTGCTGGTTTTGAAAAGAAACCATCAATATCATCATAATGTGTTTTCAGACCATATTATGTGGAGGAAATCTGTAACTTCATCTCAAAGGCAACCTGTTAAGGAAACTTTAAAATTGGCTTCTACCACTTCTATTTGTTTTGTTTTTTCCCTTTGGGTTTTAAAATGTTGTACAAAGGTCTGGGAAGCTTTGAATATTCCCAGCTTTCTACTTGCAGATTTTTTTTGTTATATTTAAAAATAACACTAAGTCTGCTGTTGCTCTTCCCCTCCCCCCTTTTTCTCTAGACAACTCTTTGGGGATTTCAAGGACAGGAAAGTGAAGCATGGCTCAGCGAGTCAGAGGCATTTAATTTCTAGAAGAAATTTCTTCTAAGCATTTGGATTCAACAGGTGTTAGTGCAGCAAGCAGGATATTGGACCTGGACCAGCCTGGCTTGACATTTCTTCTTTCATCTTCTTTTGCAGTTATAATTGCATGAGTTTTCGTAGGTTTGGGTTTTGGGTTTTTTTAGGATAGACAAATTATTAACTTTTTTTAATATAAAAATATTTTCCCTCCTCTATAATTTTTTTAGTATCGTCACAAGTTTTTTTATACATCCCAGATAAGAGGAAAAACTAATTATTTTTTAAAAATAATTTTAAAGAGGAGTCTCCAGAAGCTCTAGGTTAAGAGCAAAAGTGATATGAGCAGAAAATCCACAGCCTCCAGTACCAATACATATGTTTTTGGCTTCCCAAGCTACTCCCCTGGTGTTGTGCAGGATCCATTCCTGGGCAGTCATGCTGCAAAGGAAACCATTCAGCTAAGGAAAGGTGGCTCTTTGTGTGCAGCAGGAGCTTTACATTTGAAATCAGTTCTGAGTGGTGGAGAAATAAAAGCCATTTGTTGTCCCCGAGTGTCACAGCAGTGAGGAGCAGTCGACCCCAGGTACTCCCTGATTTTGGGTCAGGGTGTGCACAGGAGGCTCTGCTGGCCTCAGTCTGCAGGTGTCTCCTGAAAAGGTGCTGCCTGGGAGAGGTGTGAGAGCAGAGCTGCTCAGCTGGCTCAGAGCCTGCTTTCTGCTCCTGCCTTGAGGGACTCAGGGAGAAAATGATGTCTGGGAGCAGACTGACACACAAAGCCCGTGGGTCATACCTGGCAGTCCCTCGGTGTTCTTTTGGCTGCCTGGTTGGGATGCTAACATAATGAATTTTAATTGAAAAAGAAAAATCTTTTGGTGGAAGTGTATTCTCAGATGGGGGAAGTATAAATTACAGAATAATTCATGGGCTATTTTCAGCTCTTGAGAATTCAGCTGATCTAAATAATGTATGTTTATACATACAAATTGTGTGTGTGTGTCTGCATATTTTAAATGTTTGATTGTTTCACATTAAGGAACTAGTGCTTACCGTAGAACACTGCAACACTTGCCATTTTGGTTTTAATTTCTTTTTTCTGTTATTATGAATCTCACACAGATTTTCCTTGGGATATTTTCCATACCTGCAATTATTGCTGGCCTAAAACTATGCAGCCATGGCAGGCAGACAGCATCTATTTAAAGCCTGAAGGGCTCCAGTAGAGTCAGGGCAGCCACCATCCCCCAGCTAATTAGGGATAAGAAAAGGTGGAAGACCTAGTGCTGCCTCCTTCTCTGGCTGCCTGTCTGGTGGGTTTGCTGCACTGCAGCCTGAGCTGCTGGTGCTTCGCAGAGAATTCAGTGCTGTGATGGATTTGCAGCGCCTGGTGCTCTGGCCGTGCTAATGACAGCTCAGTCCCAGAGTGCTGGCACAGCCAGAGCACAGCCCAGCTGCCTGGCAGACCTTGGCCTCCAAAATGGGCCTCCTTGCAAGTAAAGGAAGAGGTGATCTCAGCTGGAACAGAAAATAAAATGTTGTTCTTTGCAGTGTATGTGCATGTGTGTGTAAATGTTGTAAGAATTTAAACTGCTTTAAACTTAGTGAGGGGAAGAGTTAAGCAGATGACAGCAAGTGCTTGGGCATGGAACTGAGCTCCTGGATGGTGAGAATCCAGTCACTGGGATGTCCCAGCTGCTAAGGTTTGCTTCTGTGGATGTGTTGAAACTTCAGGCTGTGATTGACTCTGAAGGAAACCTTGCAAATGGAAGAGGATTTCACTGTAGGGTCAGTCAGAGGATTCCAGGGGCTGCTGCAGGGTGTGTAAGCCCTCAGCCCTGTCTTCCTGTGCTGCCTGACCTCGGCTGTGCTCAGCCCTGCTCTGACCAGGGAGGACAGCACATTCCTCTACAGCTATACCTGTACTGTGTTGGTCTGATAGGGTATCCAATTAGAATATGTGAGGAGTTTAGGAAAAATCATGAATTAATTGAAATTAACTGGAAAATCTGAAATAAGGATGAAATGAGATCTGCTGTTCCTGATGAGTACCTGCAGGTTGCACATGCTCCCTGAGAAGGCCTGAATGAAGCAATGATGAATGAGAAGCAGCAGGTAGGAAGCTCCCTTGTGTAGGGAACCTGCACATCTCACTGCCCTGAGAAGGTAAACAGGGAAAGCTGCACCATGCACTGAGCCAGAGGAGGCCAGAGTTTCAATGCAGGGGCAGAAACATCTGTGGGGTTCAGGCTGCCTTTGGAAGATTAGGGAAGAGCCCTGCTACAGCTATTTTCCTTGGCTAGGGTTGTAGGGATTCACAATTTATTGTACAGATTGAAAACAAAATGCACTCCTAGAGCAAAACACTGGGGCAAAGTGTGAGAACAGGGAGGCAGCTTTCTGAGGTACTTGAGGTTTAGTGTTTTGCAACAGTTTTGTTGGAGAAGGGGTTGTGGTCCAAATTTAGGTTAATTCACTTCAATTTCAGGATAGTATCTAGTCCTTAACTGTAAGGAGTGAGCGAAGGTTGGTCCTGGAGAGAGCCAGCTGGCAGGGCAAGGGCAGGTGAGAGTTGTTGGTGCCAGTGTGGATCTCCAGCACTGCCCAGCTTGGGCACAGAATGGACAAAATACAGGAGAAGAGGATGAATAGAACCAACTGACCCGTGGGAGGAAGAAGTGGGACTTTTTTCTCTGTGATGAAACACCAGTTTCACCATGAACAAACTACTTTCAGGTCATTTCAGGCTCAAGCATATGGGGTGAAGGTGACATCAGGCTGACAGGTGTGTGTCCTGATGGTGGAATGACATGGCTGGTGTGAGGACAGCCGTGGAGATGGACATCAGCCCTGTGGCAAGATGTTCAAGCCCCAGTGAGGCTGTACCTGTGAGCTCAGGGCACTCAGGTCACTGAGCATCCTGGCAGAGTGGCTGCTTCTGGTCATTACTGATTTGAGCCAGATTCAAAGCAACAGCCTGGAGGCAATAGCTGTGATTTTTATAGGGCGTGATGGCTTATTTAAATGCAAAATTCTGGCAATAATGCCTTCATCTTAGTGCAGTAAACTATCAATAGCTGCCTCTTAAATAGCCTTGTATTTTAAACAAGATATTGCTAGTAACCAGCATTTACTATTAAGTGTAAACAAGTCCCAGAAGTACTGCCAGATCTGTGGTTTTTTCTAATCTGCATAGCTATTAAAACTCCTATTTTTGCAATCCTGGCTAGCTATATTTTAGGGTTATATTTCTGCCACCACTGCTGCTCCTCGCAGGTGCAGAGTGGCTTCCCAGAGAGACAGGCTTGCCACAGCCCTTCTGTATTGCCCTACCTGGTACCAGCACTGCCAGGGCACCACGAGGTCCCAGTTGGAGTGTTGGCTGTGGCTGCCTGCAGATTGCACACAGAGTTCAACTACCAGATGGGGGACACTAAATCTGCTTTGTCTAGCCAAGAGCTGGCAGCCAGAGCACCACTGCTGCTGTCAGCCAGAGAAATACTGAAAATTGCTCAATCACCATAAGTCAGGGAGCTCTGTGGCAGGTCTGCAGCCCTGGGGGGTGGTGGGCAGTGCCAGGTCAGCCAGGGAGCTGTGTGAGCCCATGGCTCTGCTCCCTGGGTTGGGGGACACAGCTGCTGCTGCTGCTGCCCAAGTGGGGTGGCTCTTGCAGAGGTGCTTTGAAGGGGAAAATACTGTGAATGACACTGTAGCTCAGTAATTCCTGCTTTGTTTGCAGAGAGGGGTCATGGCTAAGAGCTCTGTCCCTGATCCCTTTTATGATGTTGCCTTAAAGCACTCTGAGGACCACTGAGATACTGGGCTGCCCCCACCCTGCCTACCATCCCATAAACCACAGGCTCAAGGTGAGAGGGAAATAGCAAACAACTTTAAATCTTTATGGGCAGAGCTGGGCAAACACTCTGGCGAGTCTCAATCATTCTTTCAAGCAGAGAGAGGTTTCATCTGTGCTATTGTATTTCCAACCCTTATTTACTCTTCATGCTCTGTAGCAGTGGGGTTTCCAATAAGAGAGCCTCAAGCAAACGGGACCTTCAAAGGTCCTGGCAGCAGTGAGCAGTGCTGCAAGCTGTGGGAATGGGCTGCTCATGGTGCTGAGCAAAGTGGGCACTTGTGTGGTGTGTTGGACTGTCCAGCTGAAACATCCCCTTGGGTCAAAAGGTGGAAGAAGGGGCTGAGTGTGAAGAGCAAGCACCTGGTGTGCAAAGTGCAGCTCACTAGCATCAGTGGCCCTGCACTGGTGACACAGTCGAAGAGATGCAGAACAAACCTTGAATCAATTTAAAAAGAACTAAAATTGTACTTTTCAATCACTAAGTGATAGTGTAGTGTACTTTGTAGAATGTGAAAGGTATTTTTTGTCTTAAGCTGTAAATCATATGACCTGGTAGCTCCTTTTCTAACCCTGAATCCTCCTGGAGATGTTTATCCAGCAGGTAAGCGTAGGGGTGTCAATATTTGTAAACATGCAGGTAAATCTGCATATATATGTTTGTGTTTTGATGCAGCCCTGCTAATATCTAGCAAAACTGTTTTTTAGTATCCTGTATGGAATATGTCTTGCAAATACCCTTAAAGGTTCAATTACAGAGTCAAATTCAGTGGCTATTAGTAATGAAACACAAATGCAACTTCACATTTTTGCCAGCTGGCTCAGGTAACATGCTCTCATCATCTACAGCAGGACAGCATTTTTCAATTCTCTGGCTGAATATTAAATCCAAAATTAAGCTATAATTACCAAAGGGTTTGATGGCAGTCTGTAGCCAGACCAAAGAGGGCTCCTCCTTCCTGTGTGTCCTGCAGGAGCTCTGTTCTGAAGCCCAGATCTGCAGCTCATCACATCTGCTCAGGTGGGGCAGACAGCTGTCAAGAAATTTGTGGTTTTGCAGCACCAGCAGGAAACTGGTCAGGAGATTTCATCAGCTGGTTGATTTATATGAATTAGATTTCTGTGCCTTGGATCATGGCAATAGTTTTGAATCTGTTTTGACCTTTTTCTCACCTCTGTCAATGGCTATTATCAACTACTATTTTTGACCCTATCTATGTTTCTAGACTTCATGGGGATATAATATTTTCATCTGGTCCTGTGTCCATCCCCCCAAAACAGTGCAGTTTTCTATCTTTCTGTCACCTGCATGTCATAACAATGTTTTCCATAATCTAATCCTCTCCTTGATGCCATAACAGAAGTACACAGTGAAGTCCTGTAAGCAGCAGTCCAGAAAGCAATAGACTACTGCCATGTTAATAGAGTATTCCAGTAAATAGAGTGGCAGTACAGTGTATTTTATTAGGTGATTTGTTTCTGTTAGTGGCCACTGGGTGGAGGAAAAACTGAAAAAGCTGAGAGCAGGAGCACTGCTGAAAGTGGCCTGATTTCCAGGGCATTCAGGGCGCCTGCAAGTCCTCTTGTTTTGCTGACAATGCACAGCAGCTGCTGAAAAATCAGAGGATTTGTTTTAGGTGCCTGATTTTGAAATATGGCACCGGGCTCCTGCTAACTCCAAGGTGCAGTTTAGCAAAAAGGTCAGGAAGCAGTGAGTGGTGGCTGAGCGAGTGAGGCTTGGGCAGCAGGAGGTTGGCATGCTGAGGCAGCACCAGCGGGAACAGGGCTGGAAAGGAGCTCTTCAGGAGCTGCTGGCTAAGAAAAGGCAGCACTTATGCTTGCTTTTTCTTTAGAGTTCTCTTCCCTATTATTTTAAGATCTAGGGAGCAGAGGATTTGCAAAAATCAGTGGGAATGGAACTTGGCCGTACAAATACATTTGCTGACTGTGGGATGTGCTGCATCTAGAAATTAACTGTGGGCACAATGATTTAAAATCCTGCTCCTTTTGATCCCTCCTGTTGTATGTTAATCTGAGGTTACATGCAAGAAGTTGCTGTTTCTAACCTAGTTTCCTCACTCTCCTGCAGGCTGGGGATGAGACTAGCCCCTTAAGTTGCTGCTAACACTTCTGCAGCATGGGCTTAAAATGAAAATGAAGCAGTTGCTTGGAAACCCTCCCTCGTCTTTGTGCCACTTATTTTACTTTCTCAAGATGTCTTTTTCCAGACTATTAATTGTAAGTGGCAAAAATATTACAGGCGGAGCTGCTGGTGTCTCTTACTGTGAAGATTGTGTAACAAGCCCCTGGTTTGATTGGCATGTGCTTTGCCAGACTTGAACCCTTTTGAGCAAAATTTGGAGGGAACTTGCTGTGCTAAGTAAACTCCCTAAACTCTTTAGGAAGATTTAATCCAAACTGATGCCTGAGTATAGCTGTAGAGAACGATACATTGGCAAAATGATGGGGTGGACTTTGAAAAGGTGAAATATCTCAATGCTTTGAAGCAAGGATCTGAAATCTGGTGGGGAAGGATTGTCTGGCTCTTCACTCAGGGATATTTTTCTTGCCATTTCTAATCTATGAACATTTGGCTAAACTGTGGGCATTTCCTTAACTTACAGTTTGCACGTGTGGCATAGGGATAGCTTTGGTATATTTAGCAGCTAAAACCAGAACCAATTTCAGCCACAGTCTGGGCTGAGCTGAAGTCAGCTCTCCAGGGGTTATACCTTATTGAAGGGATATGCAGAAAGTGGATAACCTATATGCCAAGAAATCCTAATTCTAACATCTCTGAAATTCTGGGTACTTTGCTTTGCAACTTTAATGTTCTTACTGGGCAGTTTTCTTGTGCAAAGTGTGTATTTTTAAATTGGGCAATTTAAGCATCAAGTTCATAGATCTTAAAATTTCTGCAGTATGGGAATCTAATTTTTTCATACAATTTTGTTACTGTCAGTCTGTTGGGAATTCCAGTGGGCATGGGATCTTATATCTTTGATAAGGGGGATGTCAGTGCAAAAGGCTCTGTATAAAATTTAAAGTGTATGGATCCATAAAATGACTCAGGGCTACCCCTACTATCTGTAGGAAACAGTCCTACAGAGAATACTCTGGGACTGGATAACACTGAGAAGGCAGTTTTCCTGACACTGGATCAATGATTTATTTTATTTTGGAAGTCTCTTCTGAGCAATAGGGTGGGGGCAAGATAACTCTGGAGGGTTTAGCAGCATGACATCTCTTGTGCAACTAAGCAAATAGCTGGGCAGTCTGGTTACACAGAGTTTCAAAATACACCAAGCATGCAAATAGTTTTTTTGAGTAAAATAGTAAAATGCTGTTTGTTTCAGTGGCATGCAGAATACGATACATACTTTAAAATTTTTAAGTGGGAAAAAGTATGGGTGGGAAACCCTGGATTCTAGGAATTATTTGTCTCCATATTTTTGGATGTTACTACAAACCATGTTTCCCTCCATGTACAAATGCTAGTGCAGTGCATCTGGGTGTTTGGAGGGTCAGAAGGATTATTTTATGTTCAGCAGACCCTTGTGTCTTTCTGGGTCTTGTATCTCTTAAATAAGGGCAGGATGATGGGTATGTGTTGGCTAATGGGGCCACGAGACATCATTTGGGTAGAACCAAAGGGGTGTGGGGCAGAAAATAGATCACAGGCACTTGGAGTTTTTTGACTCTGAAACCTGGTATTAAATGGATGTGTTGCTTTATAGTCAATAAAGAAATACCATTCACCTCAGCTTCCTGGACCTTCTTTCTTCACCTGAAAATTCAGTTTGGAATTTGAGGACTTTGGTGATTTTTGAATGTTTTCAGCATCTGGAAATCCTGGAGATGCAGTACCTTGCACAGGCTGTGTGCCCAGGCAGCTCTCCATGGCCTGGAGCTCCAGCTCTCTGAGCCTGCAGTGCCCAGAGCATCCGGAGCTGCTCCTCCCCAGGGTGTCCTGGTCAGAGGGGCTGCAGCCCAGGCCTGCCAGCCTGAACCCACACAGATGCTGCTGCTCAAATTCCCATATCACAGAAAGCTGGCAGGACTACTCATCAGCAGGGCTAAAATTCGGCTGGCAGCTGCGTGCATCCATCGGGATCTGTGAGCTAGCATTCCCTCGCTCCGCAGGGGTGTGATGAGTTCTTCATTAATATTAGCTCTGGAAGGAGCAGATGGTGCCAAGACCTTGCACCTCAGAGCCAGAATTACAGTTTGGAGCCAGCTGCATCGTTTTCATTAGCTCCAGTTTCACAAGCTCCTTCCAGCCTTCATTTACCTTTGTAAGTAGGATGAGAGTGCCAGCTCAATGAACTGATGTGCTAAACATGAATAACATGTTGAATGATTCTCCTAAGCAGCAGTACTGACTGATGAGGGAGTGCCACGTTCCCAGCCTCTCTCTAGCTGATAGCATATGTTGCTTTCACCAATAAAATCTGTAGACTCTGGAAAACTGGCTCTCAAGTTGCCTGGAGAAAGCCATAAGCAGCAGCAGGAATGTTCAAGGTCTGGGTGGCAAGAAAACCTCTGGCAGTTCTACATAACTGCTGCTTGGATGGTGAGACTCTTGAGAAGAGACAGTGGAGAGGCAACCTGGGAAGAATGCATGAGATCAACATTTTGTTACTTGTATTTTTGTGTATTAAATTGGTGAATGCTGCATCAGCACAGACATGTTCCATAATACCATGACAATAGAACAGAAGGGTTTTTTAGTGCTATAAAGGTCAATGATAAAATGAAGATGTCTAAATGAAGGTAAAGACACTGTGGTGAACCAGAACAGTGGAATCCTTACAGGTAGTCCAGAGGAAGAGGTGAGAAACCAGAGGATCTTGATGAAAATTACTTAAAAGGCTGCTAAAATAGAAGGAGCAACTTCATGTTGCAGTGGTGTGGAAGGGATTCCATAGGCTGATTCAATTAACTTCACTGTGCTTAAGCTCACCAGGAATGTGTTCAGACACATGACTGAAGATAGTGTGTGTAGCTTGCACCAACAGCAAATGGAATTTTGAACATTTGGCTTAAATAATGCAGTGTGCTGCATCATTTGCTGCATCATTTGCTGCATCATTTGCTTCCCAACACACTCTAATCTGCTTTAAAACACAGATGAGTAATCTCAATGCAAGCTTTAGATGTCCTGTTCATGGCAAAATAATTTAACTCAGAAAGGATATCTCCATCTCAGAGTATGTTCATTTGTCCAACTGTTCTGATTCTGGCATATAACTTCTCTTTTCCAGGATCTGATCTGCATACAGAAGTAAGTGGGAACATTGCTTTCAGCTTGGCAGGAGCTGTAACCAGCACTGACAGAGATTATTGCTCTTGCTACACTGTAAATTTGGACAAGCTAGCTAAACAGTGCAGTCTTTTAAGTGGATGGTTGTGAATGGTTTTTAAATCTCTTCTTTTGTCCATTAACGACTTTTCCCTGTTTGTTTTTTCTTGTTGATCCAGTTGGTTTGATGCAAATGCAGTGAAACCATCCAGGAATACAAAAGTGTCAGAAAATAACTTTCAGAATGCTTAAAAAGGCCTCTCTAAGACTTCAGCTAGGTATAAAGGGCTCTTATGGTAGCATTTATTTTTTTTAAAAAGGGACTTGTTGATTATTACTGTGCCTGGATTTAGCAGACTGTAATTTATTCCTTTCCCTAACAACAGGCAATTAAACACAAAAGGTAAAATACATCCCACTGAAGGGAAGGGCAAAACTCCCACTGTCTTTGGTGGGACCAGGAATTCACCCCAAGTGTTCCTGGAGAAATACTTTGAACATGATGTTATAAGCTCTGCTTTGTGGTAGTAAAGAGCTTTTATTAAGCTCACAGCCCCAGATATTCACATGATGCATTTGAGCGGTCTTTGCTGCACTGCTGTTTTTCCAACTCTAAAGGGTGTGTGCAACTCATTGTAAAAGGGGAATTGATGGCTCTGTGTGTGCATTTCTGTCAGGCAACAGGTGCTCCAGGTACCAACCTGTGCCTGCAAGAGGAAAGAGAGGAAAATCTCCTCTCAGCCTAGAATTCTTTTTCCTGGGCCAAGGGAAGGCTTAGAGCCAGCTGCACCAGGTCTCTGCTCCAGAATTGGTCACTGGGATGACCTGGCACTGTGACCAGCTTACCCAGGAGGGTCAGTGAGTCCCTGGACTGGGACTGGCTGGTACCTTCCCTCCCAGATAGTTACTCACCTCCCAGCACAACGAGTTACTCTGATGGTCCCTTAAAAACACCCCTAAACCCAAACAGCTCAGAAGCTGAACACACTCATTTCACCCCAGAGCTGTGCTGTAGCCTCCCTCTCAAGACAGAAAACAGTGATGAATGCAAAACCTGCCTGTACAGATCCCCTCCTGAGGGGCATTTTGTGTGCACTGCACAGGGAAGGTAGTTACATCTTTATGCAGAGATCATTGTCCAGCATGCTTTAGTTCCAGGAGATGAAACTCCCAAAAAACCAGCTTCTGCTGGATCTCACCACATAAGCCAGAGAGTTTTGTGGTTGGCTGGGGAAAGCAACGTTTGCCAGTGTGCTTTGCACAGACAAAGGAGAGTCCAAAGTGAGGGAAACGACAGCTTTCTGTTGATGCTTCTCCAAAGGGGATCTTTCCTCTCAGGTTCAAATGCCAGTAACTTGGAAGGCCTTTCTTTGCTCCGTTTGACAGAATGAAATTAAATCCCAGGGTGGTATAAATGAGCATGTGGGGTTGTTCCTGCACACCACATCCCCCATATCATGCTTGCATGCAGGGAAAGGATATTGGCTGTGGGACAGAATGACAGATTCCCTTCTCCCCCTGGTATCTCTTTCATGCCTTGCTGATTCTTAAAGAAATTCAGGTTTGATATTCATTCACACTACAGCTGCCAGTGGGCTTTGGTAGCATGAGGACTCAGGGTTTGTGGCTTTGAACTTTTTTTTCCCCATGTAATTGGACATGAAGATGGACTTGAAGAGATTCTTCTGGCAGAAGCCAGAGGATCACTGAATGTGGACAGCAGCTCTTTGTGTTTCAAGGTAGATTTCCTTCATGAAACCCACAGAAAGAAGTTACCATTTAGAGAGGAATATTAACAGAGAGGTTTTGTGTTTCTGAATCACACCCTGTATAGTGAACACCATGGCTATTTAAGAGATTTCCTGTGGTGGACTGACCCTGGCTAGATGGCAGATACCCACCAAAGCTGCTCCATCACTCCCCTCCTCAGCTGGACAGGGGAGAGAAAATAGAGCAAAAGGCTCATGGATGAAGATAAGGGCAATATTTGGAGGAGGTAATGGGCAAAACATCCACTGAACAATGTCAAAGAGCAGAATGGTCATGGGGAATTGGTGGTGTTCTAATTGTGGTGGAGGGATGAGTTGTGTGTCACTTGTCCACTGTCATTCAGTGTTCTGATCACATCATCTGGAATTTAGTCTAGGAAATTATTTTTTGTTAACACAAGCAAAGATTGTGTGATGAATGTGCATTGTAATGGTAATTCTTTAGTGGTAATTCCGTGTTTTACAGAGGTGGGGGGTGGATGTACTGGGTCTGTGTGGCAAGGCTTTGTGGTGGAGGGGCTATGGGAGTGGCTTCTGTGAGAAGGGAGGGGTGGGGGAAGGTGGTTTTATGATTTAGTTTTATTTCTCATTATACTACTCAGATTTGATTGATAATAAATTAAATTAATTTCTCCCCAAGCTGAGTCCATTTTTCTAATGATGATAATTGCTGAGTGATCTCCCTGTCCTTGTCTCAGCCCAGGAGCCTTTAGTTGTATTTTCTCTCTCCTGTGCAGCTGAGGAGGGGAGTGACAGAGTGGCTTTAGGGGACACCCAGGGTCCAGACAGGGCCAACCCCCACAAGACAGTAACAGATTTTTCATTAATATAATATTAAAACTATACAATACGGTTGTACAGACCTGCAAAATGGTGTTACTGTGATGTAGTCAAGGGAATAAAACAGGGAGAAAATACATTTTCATCTAGCAAGACTTGGAATATGCATCCACTTCAGGTTTTGTTAATAATGTTCTTAATTTGCAGTGTGTCATAGGAGGGCAGCATTAGTTATTGTAATGCTGTATGTATGATGTTATCAGTAGCAGAGCTGCAATAC
This sequence comes from Entomyzon cyanotis, assembly GCA_024500445.1. Taxonomy (NCBI): domain Eukaryota; kingdom Metazoa; phylum Chordata; class Aves; order Passeriformes; family Meliphagidae; genus Entomyzon; species Entomyzon cyanotis. The sequence goes on from JAKEPQ010001010.1 coordinate 11,564,184, forward strand.
AGCTTTCACCACAGAGCAGAACTCAGATTACTGGGGATTTAACATGGAAGTTCAATAGCAATGATTTAATATGTGCTATGTACAGTCAGAATGGTAGTTTTTTTCCTCCAGCAGGATATAAATGTGTTGCTTCATTAAGCCTTGTTTCCCTGTCCTGTTCCCCATTTAGAAAATAATTATAGGTAGAGGTCCATATCATTCTGTGGTTTCACTCTCTGCAGTTACATTGGCTTTAGTGGTGTGACACTGATTTATGTCAGGAAAGCATCAAACCTGTCTGTCAAAGGTAGTATCTTTATGTGGCCATAAAAGCCATGGAAGAAATCATATCAGGATATCAAAGGTATTAACTGTATTTGAATATATTTTGGCAAAAAAAGAAACTGGAGGATTGCAGGTAAAGTGTGTTCACTTTCTGGTCTTTGACTTCTGGTTCACTGCAAACTGACAGAGACCAAAATTTCACTGATTTCTGGAACTTTTTCCAAGTGAATTTATTGCTCCTGATATGTGCTGAATTAACAGCCTGGAGACTGAAGCCTTTTAGTTTGGGTGGATTTCAAGGTTTACATTTTTGGGAAGGGATTCTATTTGTCCCTTGTACAGTCCCAGGCATGCTGATGATGCTCAGTAAATAATCACAAATAATAATAAAGCCTGAATAACATGATCTGTGCTGCTGGACAGGGCTTGAGAGATGAGATCCTCCCCATGCTGGGTCCCAATGCTGCTGCACCTCTCCTGGCTGCTCATGCTGCTCATTCTGCCCATGGACCACCAGAGCAGCTGCTGGACCAAACCAGCTTCTACCAGAACTCTGCAGCATTCCCCCTTTTCCTTTTCTCTGATAGATTTAGGGATCCCCATCTTAAAGGAAGGGGTTGCTTTCTGTCTGCTGCTAAAAGCAATTTTTTATTGTCCCTTCTGGGGTCAGGAAGCTTATTCTACACCCAAAGCTGTTGTTTTTGTTTTTTGGTGGCAGAGCTGCCACCACAGGTACTTGTCCATGCAGCTGATATGAACTAAAGGAAGGAGTTAGAAGGTGGAAAATTTCTCAAGCTCAGTATGACATAACAAATTGGAGCTGTTAGGAGTCAGAAATTTTCCCATCTAGATTCCTGCCAGACTTAGGGATCAGTCCTGGGCTGGTTGGTGAGCCAGGGTGAAAACAGCAGGGAATACTCTTCTCCTGGAAGGTGTCAGCCCAAATGTTGATACCTGGTGTCACCATCGGATGGTAGCACCTGGCAGGAAACACACACATCTCACAGGATTGGTCTGCAAAGTCTTTCCCCACCCAGGAAATTCACTGGATGTAGTCAGTGAGTAGAGCAACAGGCTTCAAGTGCCTTGTGTAGGGGATTAATGTTGGCATTGGACTGAGCTGCATGGCTTTGCTTCTAATGCTAAAGTCAGGATGTGGGAGAAATGTGAAAAAGCTGAGCCAGGTTTTTGCCCTTTGAAGACAGGGAAAGATCTGTGCAATAAGCTACCCTTTATCCCAGGCTAAAAAGAAATCATTCTCTCTTATTGTTGTCAAATTGGCCCGAAGTATCACTGTGAATACATCTAGCTGTTTCCAGTTGCCTTTAACTGAGCTAGATATTGAATATTTGGGTTCTTTATAAACACAAGATGAAATTGTCATCATTTTCCAGAAGGATCACTATGCAGTACAAATAATCCAGCTAAAGTAAAGTATTTATTAATAATCTCTGAAACACTGTAAAGATTATTTCCTTGTCTGAAGCTACAGCATGCCACAGTATCTGCCTTCACAGGAGCAATCCATTCCTGGCTCACAGGCACTACCTATGGGAAGGCAGAGGGCTGTTCCTTACAGCATTCAGGATTCAGTGTCTGCTGGTTCTGGGGATGGTGATTTGTGATAGTTGTTGCTATCTGGTTATTTATCAATGGCCAGAAAAACAGACATTAAACTATCAAGTCCATTAGCAGGACTAGGGCTTGTGTGTTGAATTGATTGATGCTTCTGCTGCATTATTAGAGTTGGTGCTCTTCAGATAAAACAAGGGAGAAATTTTTGACTGACTTCAATTACAGCTTCACCTGCAAAGAATTGCCTTGTTTCTCTATTATGAATGAAGTTCCAGATTACTTTTTTCTCATTCTCTCCCCTCTCTGTTCACCCAACCTCCCACCCATTGCCCTGCCAGCTCAGCATACTTTTGATTAAGAGGAAAAGATTTTATCTGTCTGTAATGTTAAGCTGGTCTGTCTCTTTGCCCTTGTGGGAATCTTGTGGGAATGAAAAAATCCAGTGGCATTACAAAAGGAACTATGAAGACTCCTAATGTCATCCTGTTCAGCATTCCCCTTCTTAGTAAAACAAGCTTTAATATTCAGGACATTGAATAAGCTGTGGAGAGTGCCAATTTCTTGCTTGTATACTTGTTGCATTGCCAAAGTCTCTTTGGCTCTCCAACAGGGATGCACAATAGTAGAAATGAGTAAAGTGAAATACCAGATCCAGCTCTGATCAAACTCTGGAGGAGTTTTTATTTAGATTTGAACTTTCTCACACCCATTGCTATGCAATAGTTGCTGGAGCTTGGTGGCTTGCCACAGCATAAATATCATATGCTGGAATGTGTTTAGCTTTAGAGGGTTACCTGGGAAAAAAGCCTTTCCAGTTGTAATACTTTAAAAGGTCTGTTTCAACTCTGTCTTCCCTCACCCCTCCTTCCTGGCCTTTTAACACCTGCATGTGAATATAATAAAGTGCAGATTGAAGCTGGTCATTTACAGAGAAGGAAGAGCCCTGCTGCTGTAATTGAGATGTTACTGCCTGCCTCCCTGGCACATATTAGCTGAATAAAACATGCAGTCAATAAAGTGAAACAAAACAATAAAACTAAGCCCTTTGGTGCTCCATTATAGGGTGTTATGCAACATAGAAACCTGCAGTCATAAAACTGAGAATGAGAGAAACCTTACACTTTCAAGAACAAAGGCATCCAAGCATCAAGTTGGAAACAGCACTAAACTTCCACTCTCTCTGCACCTGGAAGCAGTTAGTTTTAAAAGCCATACTGGTTTATGCTGTTCTCTTCCAATTTAAATAGGGCCTTCATGTGTTCTTGTTAGATGCTTATACAGAAACATGGTTTTAATTAAGGCATGCATTGATCCAAGTCCAAAAGATACATTTATTTCAGAAGATAAATTCATTAGCCATAGGCATAAAAAGCTGAAGTTCTGACTGAGACGATTCCAGCCTTGGGAATGACGTTTTGCATCTTTTCTGAGTGAGCAGTGTGCCATACAGCTCTGGTTTGTATGGCATCAATCAAATATACTGTATCCTTAAGCCGTTTGGCATAGTTAGTTTTGAGAAATAAAGGCAAGCTGAAAGAAAATTAAGATGTATAAGCATGGGAGGACAGATGTTTTAAGCTGTCAGATTTCACTAGCATTTATCAGTAATTTATGTATGATACTTAGCTATGGAAAATAAATCCTGATGAATAATTTATTGAAATATATGAGTTTCAGCAAATTGCCCGGACACCGTAGAAAGTTTTTTGAACGTCTTTGTAAGTATTTTTAGATTAAAGATATTTTTTCAACACTTCTTGGGGTGTAAATGAGAAACCTCTCAGGGACATGGTGTATTTCTCATCAGATGGACAAAACTTGCTCCCTGGTCTCAGAAGTTGAAAAATGTCTAACATTTTTCATGGTGCTTAGTTTGTTAAAATTTAATCCCCCCCAAACATCCTCCCATGTGTATTCCTGAAACTTCTGGGGACTCACGGAGAGCAGAAAATAAAGAAAAAATGCTATACCAATCAAAATGATTGTTCATGACCATCTCTTTACAGTGGTAAATTATTAAAATATTTATATAATTTATATAGTTCATGTAATCATACAAAAGGAAAAGCTGCAAAACTATGATGTGAAAAATTAGGAAGAGTCAGAAATTTGGAAAAAATACGCTTTCTGCCTTGCTTTATCCCTCTTCCTCTTTTAGATAGAATTTTCTATAATGTGTAATATAGAATTGAGATAGATGCTCAGAGTGCTGCACCATTTTCTGACAAATGCTTTAGTCAAGTCTGGCCTTTTTCCATGAACTCCCCAGGCTTGAAGTGATTTCAGGCAAATATATTCCTGATTATCTCCATTCACAGGAAAGGCCCCATCTGACTGCTGGCCACTTTCATGCTTGATGTTTTTTATGGAGCTCGTTTAATGTCAGGGCACAAGACAGATGTGCTTTGACATCAGTGAACTCTGAACATGGCACTGCAGGTTCAAACGCTAGCAGGCTCTGGGTCATTCCTGTGCCATCTGCTTTCCATGGGGCTGCAGGATTGACCTCATTGTGCCATTTAAAGGGGCTTGACTGCATGATCAGAAGTGCTGCTTGGTGACATATATCTCTTCTTTGATTATACTGTACTGAGCTAAAGAAAAGGGTGCTTTTCCACTTTATTAGTGCTCTCATTGTGTGACTGCACCTTGTTATCTGCACATTTCCTTAATGTGGAGTTAAACAGTCAATGTTGCTTTCTGCTTCTTGCTCTGTATAAAAGTATTGGGTGCTTTGCATCTCCTAAATCTGTGGAGTTTGAGCAGCTCAGCACCAAGATTTTAGCCACTAAACACTGAAGAAATAAATGAACTTTTAAGCATCTTTTCACTGGTATCTGAGAGCACTGCTGTCACAGGGTTGGATAAATGCTTGAACTCAAAACATTAGGTTGGTCTAAGTAACATTGATTAAGCCCGTGACCTGCAACCTGGTGACATTCATTTTTTGTGTCAATTACCTTGCTGGTTCATTTGATGTTTTGGGGTTTTTTTGTGTTTTGAATAAAAATGTTTAAAGAAAAACTAAGCTTCTGTTTAGGAGATATTTAGGAGATGTTGTCCCATTATTTATGTCCTTACAGCTCTTTTATGTTCAAGTGACTCTCCATGCTCTTTTCTCTCTGAAAATTATTCTCTCAATTAGTATAGATAAAAAAATACTATATACAGTGTACATTCATGTTCAGCATTGAACATGCAGTTAGCCATTGGACACATAAATGAAGGTTACAGAATGTGAACTATAGGATGCTGTGTAAAATGTGCAATCAGATAATCTGAATAGTTTTCCAAGATTTCTTTTTAAGAACTCAACAACACACAATTTACTGAATATTAGAGAAGGATTTTATAGACTAAATAATGGTTATTCATGTACTTAAGTGCCAGCATGCAGATTTACTGTGGCAAATTGCAGCATTTCTTCCTTGGAGAAAAACACAGCCTTGCTCAACATCCTCCAGTAAAATAAGCATTTTTAAAGGACTGAAGTTACAGTATAATTTATAGTTATTTTAAGCACTGAATTTTCAGACCATTTCCCTCTGTTTTCTCACTGGTGAGGAATGCTCAAGGACTGTAATATCAGCACGTCTCCTATTACAAAGTTAAACTCCAGAAACATTTAACAAGGTGAAAGTTCTAAAATTAGCCCATTTTCTCCAGCCCACACATCACACACCTGTGGCAGAAGGTGGCCATGTACAGTATATGCTACACTTTCTTTCCTCATTACAAATCAAAACACTCTAACCTAGCATGCAAAACATGCATTGCCTATTTTCATTAAGTCAAGAGACCTATGAATTCCAGATGTCAACCATTCCACTTATCCTTCCCAAGGCTGGAAAGGACATTTTCCTGTACCCCTGTCTGGTTTGAGAGTGTGATCCTGTTCTTCCACATTTCCTGGCTGCACAGTGCACTCCTGTGCAGAGGAAAGGCATGTCTGTGTGTGAGGAATTCTGAGAGTTCAAAGCTTTTGACTTAATTCAACATGCTTTCAAGATATTTGGTCAATATCTTTCCCTACTTCTAATATACCACCTGAATGGTGATAGCTCAGCTTGGGGCTGAAAAGCCCTTGTTGTCAGTGAGTACTTTCAAGACATACATGACAGTTATAACAAGCCTAAGGAAAAGAGAAGTTATTATTGCTGTATGGTTCTGGGTCTTTATTACAGCTGGAGAACATTTAGATGTTCACAAATGGAGAAGGGTAGAGAACCACCGGCTGAGATGATTTGTTTTCAGAGTGAGGATCAGCTTAATCCTGAACCAGTTTTGGGTGTTTGTGGATCTAGCTAATTCCTTAGAAAATATGTGTTTAATGATGGCTTATTGCAGGTCTTTTACCAGGTCTGTTGGTGGGAATTTCTTTGTGAGTAAAGATAATTTCCCAGGAACCACTGCAGCAGAAAGAGTGGTTTGCCTGTAGTAGTACCTAACAAAAATGACCACACTGCTTCATGCACTGATGGTTTTGGTCACAATTAAAGTTTTTTTTAAAGCATTCATGATGTGGAAGCAGTGGATCCTTTAGTCAGTTAAGTGTGGGTGGATTTGAATAACTGACTGCCAGCTGACAGTAAATTTATCTGTGGTAAAGTGTCCATGGAAGAAGATTCTAACCATAGTCCTTCTGACTCAAAAGAAAGAGAGAACGCTGGTCTTTTGTGAAATAGGCACTGGGTGTGCCTTGGCAGCCCTCAGAAGAACTTCCTAACTCTGCTGCTACATGACCAAGCAGCAGTACACAATAAATATATTGCTGCCACTACTGAAATTTTATACTTGTGTTGATCTGCACAACATGAAAAATTGACTTTGACCCTAACATTAAGAAAAAAAAGGGAGGAACAGAATTGGGAATATATGGATAAACCCATAAACAGCTGGTCTTGGGCATAAATTTTTACAGGAGAATTTTTCAGGTCAGGGATTGCTGCTTTGATGTGTGTTGGAGTCGTGACTAACACGAAGGGGTAGCAATCTGTGCCTGGGGCTCCTGAGTGCCATGGTAAGACAAACAACTGCTAAATTGCCCTTGCTGCTGCTAGGCTTGTGATATATCTGAGTACGTAAGTGTTTATAAAGATTATTTACTCCATATCTTTGCTTTCCTTGTATTTCAGGTTAGTACTTAAACTAGACAGCGAAGCAGGCTTGTGAATAACCAAGTGGAATAAAATTGTCACTGTATTGCTGGCAGACTTCGAAGTTAAAGCGCCATGTAAAATTTTCTCCCGGTTTTTCTTTAACTACGAATAAAAGAAGAGGGTGTTTAAAGCATAAGTCTAGTTAAAAATGAATATTTTTGTCAGAAACACAATGGAAAATAGAAAATTAGAGACTGATGAGTCACATGACTCTTAGGTACAGACCCAGAGTATGAAGTTGGGAATGGACTTTTGCCATTGCTGCTAAAGAGTCCTTTAAATTTTTCTAAGTGTTTCATTTGGCAATGAACTTCTTACTGAAGTAAGACTAATAGAGGAAAACAATTTTTTCAAGTCTACTGTATACATCGTTTGGAGATAGTAATCTACCAATATTTCCAGTCAGGACTTTGGTTGTGTTGCTTTGGGTCTTGTAAAAAGTGAGGATTTTATAGGATTTTCCAGCTATCTGTTCTCCAGTGGACCTTAAATGCAAAGACTAGGAAAAAAATGCCTCTCCTGAAAAGTTATTTGTTGCCGTTGAAGCACTGAGTGTTAATAAATTAAAACAAACATTCTTTGTAGAATTTATGATTTGATTGCTTTCAAAGATGGAGTGTGGTGCTTGCAAATAGAATATAGGATCTTTTAATAAAAATAAGGATCTTTTAATAAAAAAATAGGATCTTTTTTTTTTTTAACTTTCATGGCTTGCAATGAAAAAAGGCATAACATTACTCATGTATAAAAAGAGATGGGAGATATCAGAGCTAACATTCTCCACTGTGTTCCTGTTCTACTGTAAACTGGGAAAATCCAAGCTGCCATTCATTAGGAGCCTTTCTCACTCCAGGCTGTCACCAAACATTGGGAACAGTGGGATTAAAAACAACCAGCGGGGAAACAATGGGACGAGAAGGAGATGGAGGATGATGAAGATGTCTCGGGAGGGAATTCCATCCTAAAGAGCCACATACAGTGTATCAGCACGGAAAAGTGCCTCGGGGAGAAGGCCTAGAGCAGGAAGGTGGCTTGCTGGTAGCTACATGGGCTGCACAAAGGTTTGCAGGGTCTGAGCACTGCGCCCCTGCACAGCTGGGGTTGGATGCCACTGCTCAGAAATCTTCATGCTACTTTGGAGCAACAAGCGAGGCTCTGCTTTGAATATGAATGAGTGAAGTCAACTGCCCCTTAATTTATACACATTGCCAGAGACTGTCCCAGGGTTTGGAATTAAATACTCCAGCACAAATCTCTTTAAACCTCTCCTAAATAAGAAATTATGCTAAAGCTCTTTAGTAAGGAGGTTCTCCCCCCTGTTGAAATAAAAATCAATTATGTTTGCTCTGCTGTGAACAATGTCGCTCCGTAGCCTTGCTTTCTAATTGGGTAATGCCTTAATGACCTGCTGGGAGGCTGTGATGCATTGCTTTGGACCCTCTCTGCAGGCTCTTAGACTACCAGTCAGATGTCAATGAAGCTTGACTCAATAGGGGTTCTTTTTCTAAAATTCCATTATTCATCGGGGTTTATGCACTAAAATGATCACAAAATAAAACCTTCACATCAAGCAGAGTTAAATAGAATTATGGATGCTTTACCTCATTGTTAGGCTTTGAGATTGTCACTGGATTAAAATTAGGTTCTTTTTTATTTGTTAAATGTGATGAAAACATTTTCTCGGTTTTGGGGTTTTCTGTTAAGAAGCATTGAAAGAAGCAGCTTTAAAGATGGTGGATTTTTTTTTAATAAGGAGGTGTATATGTATTTTAAATGAGTCTTATCTCGTCCTGTTTATTTTAAACCACAAAGAAAGAGTTTAAAAAAGTCTTTTTCACTGTCAGTGAGTGATAAGTATGAAACCATCTACTTCATTTAATATCTGTGTTGGTTAATTCTGGTTTTCTATCAGAACTGGGATAAATAAGACCAAAAAAAAAAAACCTTACATTTGCTTTATACCTTCTTCCTAACATCTAATGGAGACCAATAAAGTGAGTTTCAAAAACTCTTGTTTCAAAGCTGGTGTTTGAAGAGGAGAACTGCTGGTTCTGGAGGACTTCTCTTCCAGAGCAGCAAGGACTTCTTTCCTTTGCCTGGAGATGTTTTCTTTCCATGATGGCAGCCTGAAACTACATAGCTTCAAGAATAGTAAAATTGAGCTGGGAAAGCATCTTTGCTATTAAATATACCCACATATACAATCATATACATTTATGCAATTTGAAAAGCAAAAGGAAATGACATTTGTATATTTTTCTAACAGCCTCAAGGAAAGTTTTATAGCTATTTAAACACAATTCTTTAATGCAGTAACAAATTAGGAGTTACCAGGGTAACTGCAGGTAACAATTTTCTCATACTACCTCTGGAACACAGTCCACCTTCTTAACGAGACTGACTGATGTGTTGTGTGAAACACATGGATTTCCAAATTAGTAAGGAAGTCAGTCATACCATTACAGTAAAATGGTAGCTTTCCCTGAAGATTATAAGGCTAATGAAATGTACAAAAATGCCATCAGAAATAAGTAAAATGCATAAATAAGTGAAAGTTTTAATTGGCTCTACTTTTTCAGGTCTACATCTTCCAGAAAATTCTCTAATTTTTAAGCTTTAACCTTCTGGTTTTAAAGTAAGGCCAGAATTAGAATCTCTTAGGATCTGCATCAGTGAGATATTAATTTTTCATCAGAATCCTTCCTCATCAGAAAGATGAGAGATTTTCTGCAGATGCCTCACCTTCATCTCTCACACTGAGCTCACATTTTCACCAATCCAGTTCTTTCTGTCAGAGCTTCCTGTCCTTGTCTCCTGGTTAATCACCATCACCTTTAGCAATTTTTAATGCTACACTTTGTGTACTTGTCTAGCATGTAGGCACACTCTATCATTTGCAACCTATCAGTTGTAACATACAGGGTCTCCTCATCTTACTGATTATCTGCCAGAGAGAAATGGATTGATGTTTCCTTCCACACATGAAGGAGATTGACACAATTGTTTTCCAAAAACCTTGGAAAGTTACATGAAAACCATGATCCCAGTCATTCAGACAATACATCTTACTCCAGTATTTTAATTTTTTTCATGCTTATGAAGGTTTCATCAACATCTGCATCTCTTCATTTGTGAGCTAGGTCATGAGATGTAGCCTGAAGTAGACTTTCCTGCCAGCAACTTCTTAACAAGCCCTTTTTCTCCTCTGCTTTTCATTGTTTAAAGGCGTGTTAAATTGTCTCCAGGGACAAACACCCACCCCAGCCACCCCTCTGGCTGCTTGGGTTTTTCAACTCTTACCCAGCCCCCAGATCCAGTCTGTCTCTGTGCCCAATTAGAACGAGAAGTGTTGAAATCTCAGACGTTTGCAGCTCCTTAACATGAAAAGCCTGCAGTCCTCACATGATATATTGCACCTTGTCAAGAACAAAGTGTATTTCGACTAATTGGAGACTTCATAGTTTAGTATTGATCAATTACTGAAGGTGAGAGCATGAGCTGGAGATTTGGAATGCTTCAGGCTCACCAAAGGTTGTTTTTAGGAATTTGGAGAGGTTTGTTATGGGTTCACCCCTCATGTTTGATCTGTAAATGCTAAAAAGCTGTTCTGTTTTATAGCACCATGTCCCCACCCCTATCGTGCAAGAACCATTCTCTGCACATCTAATTCTAATCAGCAAAGTAAATAAACTTGAACTTGGAATACTCTCAAGACCACTTGCTCATGTTTTCATAAACACTTAGGAAAGGACCCAAGGTTCTTGTAGCTGATATTAAAGCCTTAGCTGAAATGCTCCATCTGGCTGTCCCAAACCAGAATTTCCTCCAGTTCACCCTTGGGGAATTATGGGGCTCTGGAAGGTGACATGACACTCTACAGGAATCCATAAAGTCTTCTTTATGGCACACAGAACTGCAAAACTCATTACATTACTTAATTCATAATCCTTCTGGAAGTACCTGTTCTACTTTTCTCTCCCTTGACCCCTCTGCCCCAAATATCTCTCTGGCTGTTGCTCTTAAACAATTGCATTTTAATTTTTTATTAGGCACAACAGGAGAAGAGCCTGGCTTCTATCTGCAATGGCACAAACTATCTACAAAAATCAATATACAAATTATGTGATTGCCTGGTATTGAGCTACAGTTTCGATGATTATAAAAAATTACTGGGCCACCTCACAGCACAGAGTTGTCTGCTCCCCAGGGAATGAAGGGTTACATTTAATTTTGATATGCATAGGATTTTATGGAAGGCTACTCTCTTGCTAATGGCTGAAATAATGGCAGCTGTTTGACAAAGCCAGACTTAAGACTCAGGGTCAGATCAAATCTTGAGATAGGCAGATTTTTACTTCCTTCAAGGTTTCTGAGTGTTTTCTAAATGTCACAAAATGTCTTTTTTAATGCCTGAGAATTTATCTTCTGAAACAGTAAAACTCTGAGGGAGATCACCCCAGTGTATGAGATTTGTCTGAGCTTGTTCAGTGCTGAATTTCTTAAAATAGTACTTCAGTGATATCTAGGCCTGGTGCTGTCTCCTTTGCAAGTAGATGGGTCACCCTGAAGGACCAGATGCTTAACTTACCCTGACTGAAGAAAAAAAATTATAATTGAAACAGCTTTTTATCTACATGAGGAGCAATACTTAGAGGTTTCCAAAGGAAAAAAAAATGTTTTAATGAGGATACGTGTTAAATTCTAACTTAATTTTAAACATTCTCTACTTCTATCTTATAGTATGGTCAAAAGGAATTTTTGACTCTTCCATTTACCAAAGACAAGAGGTGAGGTCTACAGAAATAAAAGAACTGTTGTGGATTTTCAGCATTCACATGGCTTCCATCCCTTTTGTTCCACAGTCCCACAGGCTGTGAAATAGTAAAGAGAAGTGTCCTCGAGTGGCAACTTTTTCTCTCCTGAGCAGGAGGGTTGGAGCAGATGAGCCTCTGTGATTCTGTGATCAGTTCTTCCATGTTGCAGAAAATGAGGTTTAGGTATTTAGCAATGTAAGGCTTTCAAAATTCGCATGCTGAGTCATAACCCAACTCCTTGGGTTTCTGGACTGTAGGAAAGTGTTTTCTCCTCAGCCTGACTGCTGCACTCTGCTCCCCACTGATGCCCTTGGGGTTCCCAGTGCCCCCCTGTGAGCAGCAGGGCTGTGTCACAGCAAAACCCCCATGCTGAGTCTCCTCAGGTCTGGACTGAAAATTCTGGATGTAGCTAAAATGTCTATGATGTCTCATCCATTTGATCTCAGATTCACATCAGGATTTCAGCTGGTAATTTTGCAAACTTCTGCAAACTTCTCTAACATCTCAAAAACATGGTCTTCCTTTTGTGTTAGACTGGGCTGTGAGAGTCATGTTTTGGCTTGGGGCTGAATGACAACTTCTTTTCATCTTTACTTTTCTTTGCTTACAGAAATGTTGACATTGTTAGCATATGGCTCCAAAGGATTTTGTTAAGTTTTCAATTAGTGGATTTGTAGTGAATAGTTTACATATGACATCACAGTTTTTTCCAGGCCAAGACACTACTATGGCAGGTCATATTAAAAATACTAAGCTGAATTCATAGTTATTATGTTAACTCTTAAAAGAACATTTACAGCAAAATAATACTTTCCCATTAGAGTGTTGGCATTTTGTGTGTCTCAGATACAGTATTTGGAATTGAAATCTCTCTACCAAGTAAAACTCTTGATATGTTTGCTGCAAGGTGGTTTTCTATAAAAAAATTATCTAATATCACCTAAAAGTGGCTGGGATGTCTCTGTACTAATACAGGAGATATCAATTTCTGCCTTGACCAAAAAACTATTGTGAAGAAATGTAAGTTCAGTGATTTCATGAGCTTTTTACTGTTTTCTTCAATTCATCTTGTAAATGGCTTTCTTTTATTGCTTTTAATTTCAGGAAGTGTTTGTGAGTTGATGGCATTTTCTGATGTTCACCATGAGATGTCCTATGCTATGGCTACATTAAGAAATAAATCAGAGCAGGAGCTGCAGATTAGTTGGATAAATAAGTTGGTGCTGAAGCAAACACTGGTCACTTTGGAAAGTGTAGAGCAGAGTAAATAAATGATAGATGGTTTAACAGTGTCAGTGCATAAGAGTAATTTCTCCACCATTAAAAGAAACACTCTGATTCAGAACTGGATAAGAGTTTTTCAAATGAAGTGACTGTTGGGAAATGAAAAGACTGAGATGTTAAAAAAAAGGTTAAATTTGGAGAATTATGTCAGCCAAAAGTTAGAAGTAAAATAATATGGACACTCTCAAAATATGTTTCAAAACATTTCACCTTTGGTTGCAAGATGTAGCTGACCTTCTTTGTTTTGATTTAGTTTTGGTTGTTTTGTTGTTTTTTAGTTCTTCTGAAGAGCCAGGAACTTCTGTTTCAGATCAATTCTTTCCTGATTTCTTTTTTTCCTAAACCTCAAAATAAGAAACTCGATTTATTCACTTGCTGTCACTCATATGTTTAATTAATTTCAGATGCCAGATCTTAAATTCTAATCTTCACCAGGGTAAGGCTGTGTCAAAAGCAGTTTTTTGTTAAATTAGAGCATTACATAAATAAAAAGAATAAAGCTCAGATCATAACTCAGTGTATCATTTTGCATCTGCTTTCTCTCTTTGGTTACATATTTTGTAATACACTGTACAAAGTATTGGAATATTTAACAAGGAGCAGCTCCTGCACTGTTAACTTGCAATCCCTGAACTGGAAATCAAACTAAAAGCTAATTCTCCCTGCTCCTTTAATATCTTCTGCACTTTCAACAAGCTCCATCTTTCGAAGATATTGAAGTGCTTTGCCAGAGGGATTCTTCCTTTCTGAGGTTTCACACAGAGATCTAGGTTTGAGAAGGTTGACTGATTTGTCCAATATTAGTTTGGTGGCAAAATTTAGCTCCCAACCCCAGGTCCAGCTGATGTCCTTGCTACCTCTCTCAGGGATTAGTTGATTTAAGCAAAGTGTCATAAGACTGCATTATTTGAATGAGCTAATAATTCTGAACCACCCTGGAGGAGCTGGCAAATCTGCAGCAAAGAAAGAAGCAAAGCAAAAACAGTTGTCATTATTTTACACCCGAATAGAGACAGGGCAAACTGCACCAAGCTGACGAAATGGGTAAAATGGTCCTGCAGCAGATTTTTCCTGTGCAATCCTGTGTGACATAATCAGTGCTCCTGGATTTTGTGGGAGCTGTTCCTGGATTTCATCTGCCTACAAGGAGAGAGAAATGCTCTGCCCTAGGGAGAACAATTGAGGGAAAAAAGAGTTTCTTAAAATCCACAGTAAAAAACCCTCTGCTTTATCTAGAGCTCATTAGAGAGTTTAAAGAAAACTCAATGTCGTGTTTAAATGCTTTTCCCCCCTCAGTTTTATAGATAGTTAAATGGCACACAGGTTGTGGCTGTCTCAGCCATCAAAAGCTAAGAAAGGAGGTTAAAAGACCCCAGGGATCCTTCACATTAATTACTACCACTGTCAGTATGGTGTGAAACCATGTTTGGGCCTTTCAGAAAGGAAGAGTCTAATTTGTGCTTTCAGTTAGGGCTGAAGCAAATCCTGCAGACACTGATGGTGTACACTCACATGTAAAAATGACTGATTTCTTTCCACGGAATTCTTGTAGTTAATCTGGAAAAATTGATGGGAAACCCCCTCACCCTACCCTAATAACTCCAACTGAATTTTAGCAACCTGAATTGGCAGTCTGTAAAACTGGCTTGAATTAATTGGAAGCCTAATCCATGGAAATTAGCTAAAAAATGCATTATTCACTCCAGTGTAGCAGCAGGGAGGAGAAATGAAAGAAGCAGAGAGGAAAAGCAGAAGCAGCACCTAAGGCAAAGGGCTGTCATTTGAATTTCATAATCGAGGGTGAGACAAAGACACCTCTTTGTCCAAGTGAACCACCTTCTGAAAGGGGAAATCTGAAGAAAACACAGAACTGTGCAGTCTGAGCACTGGGGCTGGTTGGGCTCTGCATCTCCTATCATTCACAGTGGTGCACAAGAACAACCAGAGTGAAATGAGGTTTCTATAGCACAGTAGAGCAGTGTGTGGGTTGTGTTTGCTCCATGCTCTGCCACTCAGTGCTGTCTGGGGTGGTCAGCCTGCTGAGAGAGACACATGGAAAATAAAAACTGGGGTGCACCACAGCAGTAGAAAGATTGGTTTGAAAGCCCTTCCCACACCTGCATCCTGCCCTGTGTGATGGCAAACAAAACCAGGCATTACAGGCCAGTTACACCTGGATGTGTGCAGAGAAGTGGCAAAGACTGAAAATACAGAGATTGTCTAGAGTACATCACGACAATTATCTTGACAACTGCTATTTATCTTGAACTACCTAACAAGTAGATCTCAGAAGGCCAGAGGAGTTTGAGGCTGTTTCATTGTAGTTTCACTTGGCTGTGTTATTCTTATCCTGAAGTCTTTAGGTTCTATTTTGCACAGTGCTTACACTTTCTTAAACGATACCATTCAGTCTACCCCAGGAAGGTGCAGAGTTTTCCTACGAGAATTTGGCACACAGATACATGTTTATCTCAGGAATCCAGTGTTACAGAAAAAGAGAGCAAAAAATGGAAGTCTTACTGAGAGGTGGGGAAACCAAGAACAGAGTGGTTTGCAGAAACACGAAGTCTGATTTTCACACTTGTCAACAGTAGCACAGAGAAAGTTAAAGCTTGGTGCTGGCTTATTATTTTTAATTAGTGTTGCATCTTCAAAACACTGTGACCTGCTTTTTGCTTTGCCACATATGTGTTTGTGATATGTAAGCTCTCTGCCTGTTTCTGTCATCTCTAAATTGTCTGTATTCAGTATTCAGTGGTGCTGCAGGGCTGGGCACAGGTGTGGGGAGGAGGAAGCTGTGCTGCTTCCCAACTCCTCCCTCATGCTTGTAATTCCCATGAAAAACTGCTCCTCTTCCTACCTGTGCACACCTCACAGGGAGCACCTGGAGGTTAATTAATTGGTGTTTGAGAACTGCTTGAAGATCTTTGGAGGAAAGTGCAACTGAATATAAAATGATTAAATTAATTATTGGGTTGGTGTAATCCTCACAGAAGTGAGGAAGGATGATCATAGCCCATCTCTGCTTCCATGCTGACCCTCACCCCCAGGTGAAGCACATTTTGCTCCCTGAGGAGGAGCAGGTGGTGCAGAGAGCGATGCTGACACAGCCTGAGCTATTTAACTCTCCTTAGGCTCTTTGGAGAGCGTGGCTGCTGCAGGGAGGTGTGAAGGAGAGGCTCAGTCCTGCTGCTCACCAGGTATTTCTGTGCTAAAGATTCAACAAGGACATAGTGAGGTTGGTGCTGTCTGTCCTCCTTCTCAGTTTGGATGAGAGCTAAAGGATGAGTGAGGTGTGTAGTGGGGTACAGCCTATGGCTCTCTGGTCTTTGGTACAGTGAATTAATCCTTTTTGCTCTAGGATAGGTGAGTCCTTGAGCTGTGGAGATAAAAAGACTTGTGGCATTTGTGCCCAAATTATGGTATGAGGAGATGAGCTGTGAGTGTTCTCTGGGCCTTCTTGAAACTTAAAACTCCTTTGCTGTGGAATCTCTGTAATCAAAGAATATATTTACTTAGAAAAATTATGTATGGGGAATGATCTGAGAAGTTGGCTTTTTATCTGGTTACTCTGTAATTTTTTCTGTAGTTTACAAACTGATATTGACTGGGAAGCAATTGCAGAGATGAGTCTCTGTAAATCTTCACCCTCATAGTATAGAAATCTTTCTATAGCCATATTTCTTTCTTAAAAACAAGGAAACTATGATTTTCAAGAAGGAAAGGAAGAAATCAATACTATTGTGGTTCTAGTTCTTTGTTTCTCCCATACTAAAAATCCTTTTGTGACTATAGTATTAAGACTTTAGGAAAGCAAAAGCAGTGGCCTAATCAACCACCTGGATGTGATTTTTTTTTTTTTTATCAGCAGATACAGGTGTATCCTGGTTGTTCTGATCAAACAGCCAGACAATAATGCTAATTAATCCAGGTTTGACTGTTATAACCTATGTGTTGTCCACCAGTCTTGTATGTGATGGAACTCTTGGATGTTTTTCAGATATCTAGATCCAATAACTAAGGCAAGACTGAAATTTTGTTCTGTTTTTGGTTATTGGTTTGGTTGTTTTTCTTTTTTTTTTTCCTATTTTTTTTCTATTACTTAATATGCTTGGACAAAGGAAGGACAGATTCATTTATGGGTGCCTTTCTGGTTATATACTGCAATTGGGAAAACCTTTGCTATCTCCCAGAAGCAGCTGCAGCCTGTTAGTTACTGATCTCTGTGTGGCATTTGTACTCTGAGCTCATGAGAAGCCATGTGCTGAATTCTGCATTACTTACTTGGTTTGAACTTACATAACTGAAGTTTTGTGTGGGACTTCCCATGCCAAGGGGAAATGATACCACGATAGGATTTAATGAACTGTGTACCTGCAAGAGCAATATAGCTCCCAAAATGCTCAGGCTGCAGAACTGTTTGTCCAGTAAAAATGGCTTTGCATTGGTTCTGTTAATTTGAAGGCTATCAATGACCTCTCTGGTTCAGGATCAGCCCCTAATTACAGAAACAGTGATCTTAGCGTGGCACTTGGAGATATGCTGTTGAGGAAAGAGCCTTGAATGATGTTTGATTTTTAGTTCTGCTGGACAGTAAGATTAGCTCTTGACGTTAAGCTAAGCAAGTGGCTCATTCATCATTTATTTAAATGCATGTTCATGGCTTGACCTGGGTTGTTGGGGCTTGTACTGCAGATTCTCTCTCATTCCAGGAGTTTTCCAGCAATCTGCATCTGGCACTTAGGGCTGGGGAGCAAAGCAGGGGGTGATGGTGCTGCTTTGCCCCAGCAGTGCTGCTCTGTGCTGCAGCATTTTTCTGGGAATGCCCCTTTCCCTGCAGGGGTGAGATGGCTAACCCAGGTCAAAAACAGATGGAGCCTCGTAGTGGACATATAAAGACATCAGAGATCTGAATGTGAGGGAAGAACTGCTCATTTGAATGTTCTTGTGGGACTTTCCTTGTGCCCTGGGAATAATGGGAGTCCTTTTTTTCAAGATGGTTTGAGGAATAAATATTGAAATTTCTTGTCTCTGTTAGAAAGTAACAGCAATGGCAAAGCTAATAAGGGGGAAAAAGAGATAAGGAAAGGTGAAATAGTGAGACAGGAGAAAAAAAAGGCTGAAAGACAAAAGGTGAAAAGGGAGAGAAAGGTATCAGATTTCTTTTGGCATTCATGTGCTCTGTATATAGAGTTTGAATATATTTTCCAGAAGAGGATTTCCCCTTGCATTTGCAATTCAAAGCTTCTAGCAAATTCCACTGTTTCCCTTGGCACTTCTTCACCCTCTGTGGATTTTCCAGTTCTGCTTTTTAGATGCAGTGCAATTGTCAATCTCTGCAGTTTTATTTTTCCCTGAAGTAATGTGGCTTAAGGTATATTGTGACATTCCATGAGTTTTTGGTTCAAAACCCAAAAAGTGCAGGGACCTTGTTCCTTTCTTCCCTTCCCCTTATAGTTTAATTTGTGCATGATCTTTAGGACTACCTGGATATTTGACAGTGTTACCTGTCTTTCTCCACTTTATTCTCTTGCATGAGTAAGTGGATAAAAAGATTTGGGATTTTCCATAGTATGGGTAGATGGTGATATGCAGCTCTTATGCTCAAGTAAATTACCAGTAATAGGGTGGTTGGGCTATGCCCATAGAGAGAAATACTACCAAAGGGGATGATATACTTGGGATTGTAAGGAGAGAAATGGAGACTGGCTGCATTGCTCTCTTGGAAAAACAAATACTTTTACCCCACATTGTAGCTAATTCCCTCTCTCCTGTATGTCTAGCCAAAATGTTCTTTTTGGCCAGTCAGTTTGAAATCCCATCAATAAGAGGATAACAAATGTCATCTAACATGGAAGAGTACACATGGTAGTTTGCTTTGTTTTCACTTCTCCCGGTGTATAAGATTAATGATTTTTAACAGCATTTTGCTTTACATGCACGATGTTAACAAGCTGAAAACATTTCATATTTGTCAAAGCAGGACTGCAAAATAAAACTCTGGTCACTAAAGCCTGGATATCTGGAGAGAATCTTTATGGTGGAGAGCAGAGCAGTAACTAACATGTGGCTCTTAAAAGCCCACATGCAGTGAAGATGTGTTAAGAAAGTGAAAATTGTTTCAACTTGTTCTGAGGTGAAGTAGGATCCTGCTAATGGATCCATTACAGACATGCAATAAGGTTTTTCCTAATCACTGCTGTGATGGGCTGGTGAAAGTATTTGGGATAAGCTGCAGTAACAGCTAATTGTATGTAGAGGCCCAGCAGCTCCACCAAAGGGTTTCAAAGGGCTGCATGGGAGAATTCAATTCACAAGAGGCTCCTTTCAGATCCTCTCCAGGTTTGGAGCTCCTTTCCTTTTAGTACACATTCTGGGAAAGCACTTTTATAATCCTCCTTTAGAGTTATTGCAGGCAAATGCGGTGATGGTTCAATGAAAAAGCATGAAAACAGTAGAGGAATTTCTTTTCTTTTTTCCTTTTTTTTTTTCTTTCTTTCCTAATAGGACCTTTAGAAAGTCAGACCATATGTGTTAGGAGCCTTATTAACTAGAGGCCAGGTTTGGAAAGAACTGTGGTAAATTACCAAGATGAATTTGAAAATAAACCTAGAAAGCACAGATTTGAGTTCTAAATTGGTACTTAAAAAAAAAAATAATCAGGGCTATAATTACTTGGTGTCTTATGACATTTCAAATAGTGTTTGGTATAATTCTTATAAGACTGAAACTTATTAGGCAGGAAAAAAAATGCAAGGAAATCATTAGAATGCTGCATATTTCACTTTGAAATAGCTGTCTTAGGAGAGAACTATAATTTTACATTCTTTGGATTTTAATACAGTTAATACAGAAAATGATTTTTTTGTAGGCTATGTAAATGTTCTACATTAGGGCTCTGTCAATGATCAACATGTGAAATACATAAAAGCATTAAACTGTTTTATGTAGCTGAAACTTAAAGGGAGCTAGAACTGGGAGTGGAGGGAGAAGGCATTATTTCTCCCTAAAGGCAGAAGGACTTTTTAGAAATAATTCTACAATGTACTTGGTTTGCAAAAGTTTCTGTGTTTATACTTATTCTTTGTTACAGGCATGTGCATTGTAGGGCTGTGGTTTGAGTTGGTTTTTTTTGTTTTTTTTTTCCTAAAAGTACAAGTAGAAAAGATGAATAACTCTGAGAAATAAGAGGCAAATCTTAAGAGTTTTATGCCTAGCTCAAATAAAGGACTCTTTTCAAATAGGATATGAATTTCCTGTGGATTAAATGACTTTTGTCTCAAGGTCTCCAAAAACTGTAATTTTCACCTTTTTGTTCATCAGCTGGTCACTCTGTGGAAGAGAGAAGAGCTGTGAATTCTCTATTTAAATCAAATGGATGATGATACCATAATCTTGGGTGTAAATGTGAATTTCAGAGCAAGTGTGCACTGCATGTGCAGTGTGACTTTATCCTTTGAAGAGAACATATTTCTTGTTTCCCTCCCCAAACTGCTGTTACAGCATGCTGCAGCTGCTTGAAGCAATAACTTTTCTTTACTTTCCATCAACAACCTTTGCAGATTTGCCTGTGAACCTGAAAACTCTTCTGACAGAAAACCTGCACAGCAAATTTTGCAGAACTGAAGTGCATCTTTAATAAAAATCTTTGGTTTTTTTGATTCGTTACTGAATTAAATATTACTGAAACCTCTTGAAAATTGCTAAATTTATCATGTTTATGGAAAGTAATCTGAGAATTATTGAGACGTATAGGAGAATTTTGCATATTTTGTGATTTCTCTTAGATATTATAAAATGCACATTAGTCTTTCTTCTAGGATATAAAATACTTAAATTTTCCTTTTTTTTTAAATACTAATTTCTTGTGTTATAGTTTTTAAGTGGCTGCAGAAGGGCAATGTTGGCTATGACATTAACTGTTCTAATACGTTAGTGTGGAACAACTTTGTCCTGTTATGGATACTTTGCCGTTGAGACTTAGTTTTTCTAAATGTTCTTGCAAATAATGATTAAGGATTAAGAATTTCGAATGTGTTTGCACACAAGGATTTTGGGGGGGAAAAATACATAACTTGATAAGCATTTCTAAGATGGCAATAAATATCTGCCATTTTTTGGCTAACTTTAGGTAGGAGAAGGGAAAAGAGCAAGAATGAACACGATAAAAAGACAAAATACAAGGGTTTTTTTTTTGCCTTCTCTGAGGAATGCTACTTAAAAAAGCTTGGACTGGTAGCCTTCCAGGCTGAGAAGGGACCCTGTCACTGTTTCACTCCATGTGAAACAACAGCCTTATAATTATAAAGGATTCTTCTTTAGCATCCTTATCTTGGAGTATGTCTGAGTCCAAATATCCTAAATTACAGAAAATGACAGCCTTTCAGTGGATAAATTAATTTTAGGCATGCATTTTAACTATAATAAAAGGCAATGTTTATTTAGAAACATGTTTTTCCTTATCTTGATAGTTTACTGGTCATGCTAATTGAGCACAGCTCTGTTTCTTGTGGCATCATACAAATTAGTTAGAAATTCTGCTGTGAATTAACACAGATTTGGCTACAGATGGAACGGCAGGCAAGTCATCATCATTATTGTTTAAACCTATTAATGTTTACAACTGTTGTTTTAAATCAGATTTGTTTTTAAATAGGGTGATTGTGAGAATCTCTTTGTGTTTCAGAGATGAAAGAAAATAGCGAAGAGACAGTTGTGGCATGATTTAAAAAAAAAAATGCAATGTGGAATCTCTGCTCTAAGATTTCAGTGATGCTTGTGGAAAAAAGATTGCCTGTATGATTACTTTTTGTGGAATTATTAGTGTAAATCCCAGTAGTCCTTATTGCCTGAGCTGCTGGAAAAACTGGATGGATTGAGTTGTTCATTAGGTGTGGAATATAGGAAGCTGATAGTGTAAAAAGCCTTTGCTTTCTCAATTACTTCCAGCTTATCTTACACAGGACACTGATTATTGAGCTCCCAATTTAAGCTGTTTAGTCTGAATATCTACTCTTTTACTCCCTCCTAAATGTGACTGGATCCTGTTGTATCAATTTCTTTTCTTCAAGGAAAGTCTGATTATAAATGTGGGCTCAGGAGCATGTTTGAAGGCCTAGGCAAGCATTGGAAATTTGGGATTCTGGAGTCTCATGTGTTTTGCTGCTGGGGAGATAATGTCACATTTGGCAGCAGCTGAACATAGCAGGAAGTGATGTTTGGCCTTGGCACAGATATCAGATGATGAAATTGTAGAAAGCCCCATCATTCTGAGCATTAAAATGTACACTGACTTCTGCACTTGAATTTTTTTCATGGACTCAATAGAAATTCTACTCTGTGCTGGTCTTGTTTGTATTTTACAAGAAACAGATAAACGACTGTTGAAAAAATAAGCAACAAAAAAATCCCCTAGGCTACAGCTCCCAAAGAGATTCTTAATTTCTGAAGAGGGGGTTTAATGAAGGGTAACAGTTTGTGTATGAAATGTGTTTTTGCTTTCTAATTAGAGTTCCAGTTAAGTGGCAGAATTGTAATTTTTTGCCTACTGGGCAGAGCTTTGCTTATATGTTGGACACTACAGTTATTTTCCTTTTTTCAACTATGAAATTCCATCCTCTGAAGTGGAATATTGATGAAATGAGAGGGATTACTCATAGATCAAGTGCATCTCAGCAAGCTGTCCATGCTTTTTATAAGCTTTGATTTGGGAGTGATTAGTGCCATGTCTGACAAACTAATGTAACTTGAAATCCCTTCTGTTCTTGACCCCAGTTCTTGAGAGTTCATGGAAGGTACCTGTTGCAATTACTGTGTTTGTCATGCAGGCACATGCACATTTAGAAGAATTTCTGAGCACCAGTCAGCAAGTAAACAACTTCTGGTCTTGTCTGATTGTTGCCCCTAAAGAGGCTTATAAAGAAGAAAGCAATGAGGCTTCTGAGAAGCCTTGGTTGATTCAGAGCTTTGTTATTTGTATAACAGCAATAAATGCAGGACTACCTCAAATTAGACACTTAATTAGTCATAGTTCTGGCATTTGAATCTTTAGGACAGGTTAAGGTCAGGCTTCAAAGGTGATGCATTTGGTAAATATAACTGCTGTTGAGTGTTAAAATGTCAGCAGTGGAACATTGAAACACCAGGACAGGGTGTTCTGGACTTGATGGGGATCAGCTACTATGTATAGGCTACATGTGAATACCTTCTTTTCATTATTTTAGGGAGCAAAGTCATATTTGACAGTTTTGCTTCTGGAGGTTTTTTTTCATGATGAAATCTCTAACATCTGCCATTCAACTTGTTTCTGCCTGGCCAAGAAATCGCTAGGAATTCTGCTATGTTAGAGTAGTTACATCACTGCAGAGGGAAGATTGCTGAACTTGCATGCCTACTTGTTTCTGCTGTGCAAGCATTCAATATTTCACATGATAACTTTAATAAATTTCATGTTTCTGCTTAGAGAGATGAGCGTAATAATGAAACAGATACTTAAAAGTTATTTTTAGGGAGCATTTAACATGACCAGGGCATGTTTCAGGCAGGTTAGTGGGAGGTGAGAAGTTTGCAATGTCCTGAGGCATCCAGTTCTACTGATCTTTCATATGTGATTAAATTGCTGTTTCTAGATGTAAATCATGCCAAATAGCTGCTGGCTTTTTTATATAAATTACACAGATGTAACAGGGCAGAATAAACTTGATAAACTGTATGAAGGCAAGGAGCAAGTTGCTTATGTTCTTCTCTTGGCTAATTGCTTCTATTCACTGGTTAGCAAGAGCTCCTGTCTTTTTAGCTGCTGTGAATTGCTTTGCTCATAAACAGCTCAAGCTCAAAGAATATTTCTTGTGAGAGGATGCAGCAAAACACTTCTTCTGTTCTTCATCCTGTTAATATTTATTTTTAAATGCAAGGCAGAATTTTGTCCTATTCTCCAACCTTGGGGTTCCTTTTCTGAGAGGCAGTCTCAGCTGATGTGTGGATTCATGTTCTCACTCTTGAGATGGGGGAATAGGAAGAAACAGAGTAGCAGGTAGCAATGTCAAATGACAAGCAGTTCAAGCAGGAGGGTCAGAAAAGCTGGAGGAGAAATGGAGCTGCTGTGCTGCATCCTGCTGTGCAGGAAATGTGGTGCCACAGCAGTGAGTGTCCAAGCACAGCACCTTGCTGCAGCAGCCTTGCTGGGTGAGTGCTTTAGCCTGTGACCTTCCCCTGCCATTTCTGTGGAGGGGCACAGAAAGGGACAGCAGGAATGGGGCAGAAAGAAAGAGCTATTCTCTCTGGTATGGAAGTCTGTAATTATTTCCTTCCCCTGTGATGGTGGTGTTTTTCTAAAGGTAGCTGCTCACCTCTGGGAAACAGAATTAAATGCCCACCTTGGCCGTTTTCTGGAGGTGATCTTGGAGTGTATGGCAGCTCTGAGAGCAAGCACTGTGTGCTGAAGCTATTTAGTCATTATGTCCTGTAATCAGAGCTAATTGCCTTGGGTGCTGTAGTAGTGCCATGTGAACCTGGGTAAACACAAAGCAGCCTAATAGGACTTAAGTTAGTGTGAATAATTAAAACATAAGCAGAATGCATTCATGGCAACTTTCTAATTCTTCCACTCTGCCTTTTCACCTCTGTCTTGTTGCTCGCTGCCCTGAGCAGGGTGTCCCTGGCAGCCCCTTGTCCTGTTTGCCTTCCCCTGCCTTGTGAGGCCAGCAGGAAATGGCAGCTGCTCCTCCTCATGGGACACCCAAAATGTCATGGGGGTGAATGCTGCAAACCCTCTCAGGAGGTGGTTCTGTGGGTGCACTTGTGCAAGTGGTAAGCCATGGCTCTTTTCTGTACCCTGGGGACTCTATACAAGTTTCCTGATGCTTTCAGGCCTGTTCAGCAGTGATGTGAGGCAGGGGGGCTGTGGCAGCTCTTGTGACCACTGAGCAGCTGCCTTGGGACTGCAGTTAGCAGCTTCTACTTGTAGGAGTTTGCATCAGAAGTTGACCCTAAACATTCCATCAAGACCAAAGTGACAAGTTCTGCTCCAGCAGTGAGGCTTTGCTTTGTTCTTCTCTGTTTTACTACAGCCTCTTCCCTGTATCCTCTCTGGGACACAGGCATCAGTCCCAATTTTCAACCACTTTCAATTGTCAAAACAAATTTTGCTGTCTGTATTTTTTTTAAAACTCTTTGGTGTCCTTGTGTTACTCAGTTTTTGTTTTGACTAGGATTCACATCACTTGGGTCTGAAAATTAATCTGAAAATAATTCAAGTCTGTGGCAGTTTGGTGAGTGTGTCTCACTGCTCTGTCCCAGTGATATTCAAGATTCCTATTATTTATCTCAAGCTTTTGCTTGCTCTCTCTGAAACAGGGCACTTTTAAAAGGCACATCCCCCATTCTTTCAGTTTCCATTCTAATCTTCCTCCTCCATACTGCAATTCTGATTGGAAAAAGGGATTGAGCTTCACTGGTGCTGTAGATGACATTTCAACAGCCAGCAAACTCAGCTCAGGGCACTGTGGTCTTTACAACCCCAGCACAAGGGAGTAAATAGCACAGGCAGCAAGGTCAGCCCAAGAGTGAGGACTGACAGAGCTGAGGGGTTGGTGTGGGAGGAAACAGGGAAATTTAAACGTGGCTGGAGCATGCATGTCTCTGCACAGGCCTCAAATGCTGTGTTTTCCTGCTGAAACATGTCTGGGCATTGGAATGTGAGTGTGAATAAACAGCCTGATCTATGTTATTTCTTCCTAATGTGAGCCACTTCTTAGAGAGTGATCCTGGGGACGAACACACACTTGAATTCTTCCCTGTTGTACCTTTTAAAGGAAGAAAAGTTTCCATGCTCTGCCCTCCTTTATCCCCAAGAACAAACTCAGGTGAAAAAATCTTCAGTTGCTGTAAAGTTCTATCACAACCTTGTAAAACAAAACCCTAAGGCCCTTCTGTTATCATCTCATTAGAGGCTTAAATGAAAGGAAATTGAGAGTTAAGGTTGTATCTGGCTGAGTCATTGTCTCAGACTTACACACATGCAAGCAAATGTGGTCTACTATGTGTTTAAGGTTCAAATGCTCTGAGCAATTTAACAATTCAGTTCTTAATGGTATTTGGAAATACAACACTAAATATTGGCCATAAGGGTAACACAGCCAATGGTGGAAGTACCAATAGCCCTATATTTATCTTCTTGCCAATGAAGTTTCTAATGCATTACACATCATAGGAACTCTGTAACTATTGAATATTCCTATTGAAATAAGTTATGTTTAATTATAGCTGAATTCTGGTCTTCCTCATTCTTGTGAGTATTCATGTTTTCTGGAGGGTGGGTTTCAGTAACAGTTCTCTCACTAAAAATATTTAATAAGTTCCTCTGGCTATGGTGTAAGTTGAACCTCCAAGTGCAATGTGATAAAGAATAAATGGAGATGACCAACACTTAACAACCTCCTTTCAGGTAGTTGTAGGGAGTGATAAGGTCTTCCCTGAGCCTCCTGTTTTCCTGCCAGTGTGTGTTAGGAGGATTTGTATTTAACCCTTGATTTTTAATCCAGTTCACTCAGACATGACGGTCTTAAGGAGTCTGATGTGCCTTTGGCTGTGTTTATTTTAAGGAAAATGGGCATTTTGCTTAGGGTGCACTCACACACTGATTGTGTGTGGCAATTTCAGTTAAAAAAAAATTGATTATGCAAAATCTGCCCCCTTTTTACAGCCTTATTGAGTTTCATGAGGTTCCTTGACAGAAAAGCTGGGAGTTGCCAGTATTCTGCTTTTCATTGCTGCTGGCCTGTACTTGGGGAATAATGTGCTCATGAAAACTAGAAAGAAAACAGCCATCCCACACAATCATCACATCTCACAAACTGATCCTCCTGCAGTTTCCCATTATCTCCATGCACCCAGTTTTTACATTAAAAGCAGACAGATACTGCTGAGGAAGGGTGAAAAACCCTCAAAACCACAAGGGTACCAACACTTGGAATCTAAGGCAGGCAAGTTCAGATTTGGCAGCCTGGTGTTTTAGGATACTCTGCACCCACCTTCTCCCACTTCTGTGCTCTTATACCTGGGAGTGTTGTCTGCAAAATAGGTGTTTGGGATTCCTGTCCCATCTCCAAACTCCCTCAGGGGAAATGCCTTTCCCTCTTCCCGGTACCTGCTCAGGAGGTGGGAAGCTGATGGGAATTTGTGTGTGCACTGCAGGGTGTCTGTGCTTCTATTTCTGACTGAGATCCTAGATGAATTATTAGAATTTATTGTGTAAGAAAGTGCAGATTACTTTGTGTGCAAATGAGACATGATCTGCCTTAATTAAATCCCAAGAACTGATTTATTAAAAAAAACCACCCCAAAATGCTGAAATTTGCAGGGTCACAGTCATAAGGAAAAAATGTGTGATTTGTTTAAAAAAAGCACACCAAACAAAACCCCAATTGTTTTCCCTAAATTGATTGCAAATGTGCAAGTATAAGTAACATTTGGGTTTCTTTAACAAACTCCCAAGTGATTCAGCAGTTGCCAAGGTAACAGTGCTACTTTTAATAACAATACAGAAAGCATATAAAACTTCCACACTTCTCATTGTCTAAGATAATATTGCACCGATGCTGTAATAACATTATTAGCATGTACTTTCTTTTACTCATTGAGCAGCATGTCTGGTTCATAAATTGGTGTACAGTGGCATCCTCCATGGTGGAGTCTGGGCTGATCAGGGCTCCTGGATACTGCAGTGATGTGAAGAAATAGAAAAGTATTTGGTTGCTCCAAATCTATTTCTTAGAATGACCTTTTTGATTTTTTGCTTTCTGAGGTTGTCATTGTAGCATGTAGTTCCCCTTAGCTGAATATTCCTGATCTCTTTAATGCAAAAGTATCAATATAAGCAAATTCTGCAGATAATTTTCAAGACTAAGCTATACCTCATAAAACTTTGAGAATAGTCTTTCATTATGCATGGGAAGAAGTGCATTACTAAAGAAAATTCAGTTTTTAGTACTAAAATATTGTTGTTCTTGCATGTTTTAGAACTGCCCTGTTTGAGTCTAAGTGGATGTTTTCTGTTGTTCCTTCCTCCCACCCCTGAAATTTGAGCTTCTGGTGAACTTTGGCAGAGAGCTCAGTGTGGTTACTCTGGGTATAAACCCCTAGGTCTGGGTGGATTATTTGCATTCTGAATACTTGACCTCAGGTTTCATTCTAACTGAGTATGCACCTCTCTATCAAGATTTTGGCACTTCATGAATGAGAGAAAGCTGTTTCCCTGCTTATTTTTGCAGTCAAATCTGAGATTTTTGAAGACAATTTTTCTTCTAGTCTCTGTAGTTGTGGCAATGAGTCTTTTTTTAATGAGAAGCTTGAAAAAAAGATTCCAATGCCCTTCACTGGGGTTGTGGACTTGGTTATTTTGTTTTTATAAAACAACCCTCTTACAGCTTTTAAATATTTTAGTTTTGAGGAAATTGAACTGAAATTATATGAGTAATTATAGTCCACTGTGTGCCTCTGTCTGGGGTTCTGGTTGCACTGGAGATACTAAAGGTTAATCTATGTCTCTAAAGGCAGGTAATTTAAAATTAAATAAAAAAAGTCCAGCCAAACAAACCCACTCAAGGGGTGAAGACATGAAATGTGGAAGGAGGAATCACTTGTCCATTTACAGCCCTTGCCAGTACTGACTCCCTTGACTGGTCACCTCTCACTTAATGATCGCAGGGGAGCTTCACTGAAGGATTAGATGACAATTCCTGTCATCTACAGAAGTGTCAAGTTCAAAGCAATAATATATTTTTGAGTCTAGGAGTTAGTGAGAATGATGGAGAGCTCCCAGTATGTGTAAATGTTTCTCCATTCTTTTAGAAAGAACATTGTTATTTCCAGCACATCTGCCATAGATGCTCACCTAAGGCCTCCAAACAACCCTGCTGTGGGCACAAGGCTCTGAAGCAGTGTGCCTGGCTCAGCTGGGGACATTCTGAATTGATCTGAGGGTAGGAGAGCACCTTGGATCACCCAGGGCCCAGAGGAGGGACTGGCTTTTGATACACATCCTTATATGTCATGAACACTTCTAAAGATAACATGATGTCCAGGGACATCTCTTTGCCCTAATCAATGCTGCTGTGAGCACTGGAAACTCTGTTATGTTACAAATGTGAGATCATTGATCTGTGTCTGCTTTGGCTGTGCAACACAGGTTGTGTTTATAATGCAGAGATAGGGTACTTAACATTAAAACTGAGTGTGTTTAAATTTGTATTTTTAACTTTGCCTAGTGGTTTTCATTATATGGAGAAAGAGGCTGCTTTATCTGATATAATTTTATGAGCATATTTTACCCACAACAGCGTCAATTATTCAATATTTATCTTAGGTTAGCAATGTTCACAGAGAGAAACTTATGCTAGGGCAGAGAGTTTGCTGGAGACCTTTTGACCTTCTTTTTATTTGGCCAATATGCAGGAGTCTGTTCCAACTTGATTTGGTCACTCAGATTCATTTTTTCTTCCACGCAGATTCTTTGGGGCAGGGATTGTCCTTTTGGGGTTGTTTGCACAGTATCTAGGACAGTGTGGTCCCTGTCCCTAGTGGGGCCATCTAAGCCAGGCTGTAAAGCAGAATAATGGGTTCCTGCAGTGGAGAAGCATAGCTCAGGAGCAGATTATTTACTTATTTCTAAAACATTATATTTCCAGGCAGGTAAAGGGAGAGCAGAGCAGTGGTGACCATTAATAATGATGTGTTGTAGGAACAGACTGGAGTGAGAGTATAACTGACACAACTTACTGCCTGAAATACAACAATGCCAATTTAAGTTCTGGACAAGAGAAAGAGTTTATTAATCTTTTCATCTCTGTTCTGTCAAAACTTATTTTTAGGATAAGTATATGGTGGGTTGTATTTTAAGACGTGCAGAGCAGTGTTTTCTTCACTTACAGGCTTTGTTCCTTAGGATTACAGTAGAGAGTGCTTGTGCTTTAAAAATAATCTCAACAGAACACTCTCTAAAACAAAAGCATATCACATTCTGCCTCTCTGTCCAGGCATACATACACCAAAAGTGAAAATCTGACATTTCCAGATAAATTGGTTGTTTGTTAGTGACCAAAGACTGATGTAACAGCAGACTGATGACTTCAAGATGTAATTTCCCCCATCTTTATGACTTTAATGTGGCTGGCATTCATCCTTCTGTTATCTGGTTTTACCTCAGCACAAATATTATTGATAATGTTCTGTCTGTTGGGTAAGTGTGTTAACACAATGAATTCTGTGTCTTGGTCCTGGCCTGCAGCTAAGAAAGAAAGTGTGTTTTAGGTTATTTTTTCCTTTGGCATTTATTGGTTAGGAAACAAGTATTTTAAATTGTCTGACTCTGCTTTGTCAAGGTGCAATTCCTGTGCTCAGCACTCACCTTCTGAACAAAGGCTTCATTCTTTTCCCTCCTTTGCTGCACACATCTGGGAGTTGATCTGTTGAGGAAGTGTCAGAGGGTGTTTTATCTGCTGGTGTTTATGCTGGTGATCAGCACCCTGTCTGCCACGGGCAGACACTCCACATCTCACTTTGAAATGCAATGCAGTGTCTGGACACAATCAAGGGATGCTGGAAAGAAATGCTCACACCATGTCTTGGGGAAAATGGGGCTTGGAGGGCTAAGAGGAAGAGGTTTAAATTGGTGTCAAATGGCTCTGAGTTTTACTTGGATTGATGGGTTTCTGCAGATTCATTAGTGGATCTGCTGCTATATTAAAACACAGGCCTGCCCAGCCTGGGATGGAAAAGCAGGAAATAGCCTAAATCCAGTTAAGGACTGAGTTATTGCCAATTTTTGTCCTTGCCTAATTAGGAGTAGCACTAGACTAGTAGCCTGGAATATACTGGCTAACGATGTGTTTGAGCCTTTCCTGTAAAACTTTATGCTCAGCAGGAAAAAAAAAGTGGGAATTACTATTATTTTAAATTATAGTTGACTGTGAATGGAGCACTGATACCATCTAGATGTTTTATTACTGATGATGTAGTATCATTCTTAAATTCAAGAGAAACTTAAGTGATCTTTTGATCAAGTTTCAATCAAAGGTGATGCTGTTTGGGACCAGAGCTGGAAGATACTGTCCCTTTATTTTTCATTATTTGCAAATGAAATTTGCTACTCTCATAGCTGCTATTAATTGCTTTAGTTACAAGTACATTTTGTTTGTTTTCAACGTAAACTGCTTATTAACTCTTCTCTTTTTCTGTCCACACTTTTTGGTGGATGCCTTGTCCCTTGGCTCACAGCATATGATTTTTTTATGGATGGATGGCACAGATTTTTTTCTTTACTGCTTGATTATTTTTCTAAATGATCAGTTACAGTTAGATCATTCAAACAGTGTTAACTTTAAATGGATGCTGCATCTTGTGTCATTGATATTTGTAGGACTGTCCTTGTTTGGAAATACTTCAAATTCCCTGTCACCACCTTACCAATTAGTAACAAAGAGCAGCCAAGCTAATGCTTGTATCGTTGAAAACACTTGCTAACAATTGATTCTAGAGTTTGATCTGCTCTATCAAGCAAATCAAATTGTCAGAGATCAGTGGAAGGTAGTTGTTTTTATTATAAAAAATTCAAGCAGCCCTTAACCAACCTAAGGTGTTCTGTGCTGAAGATTTAAAGTCTTGTAATTAAATCTTGAAAGGGCTGATTATGAGACCAGCAACCCCTTTAACATAAAAAGTTAATTAGAAGACAAGATGAACTAGTCAAAGGGTCTAGATCTGTGCTGGGAGCAGGAAGTTGATGTAATTCAGCTTTCACGGTGCTGGAATATGGAAAGATGATGGTGCTGAGAGGTGCTTAGTATGTGTAGACAACAAACTACTTAAGGCTGCAAAGTATTCAGGAGCAAAGACAGGGTTGAAAAAAAACTGTCTAGCAAGTTGAGATGTCTGAGGTTTGTTGCTGCTGTCACTGAGTGGTGTAGTCCTGTTTTTCAAGTTTTTTAGAAAATATTTCCTATGGTATGCCACACGTGGTCCTGCCAATTGCCTTAAAGAGAGCCTGTGACTGGAATATGTAGAGTTGTGAATTTTGTCTGATCATAAATCACTTCACTAAACATGGTGCAGCAGTTACTGATGAAGATCAAAGATATTTGGCAACTTCATGTTGTTTCTGCCAGTAGGTTTTTTGTAATATTATAAATTACCACTTTTAAAAGATGGAAAAGGAATTAAGGAGATAACCCTTCCCAGTTATTCTCAGAACACCATTTTCTCTTTAACTTGGTAATAATTTAAAAACCATTGTACAGAGATTTCAGAATGCAGCTTATCCAAGGAAATTGTTTAGAAGAACATTGCTTTCAATCACTTGAATATGGTGAAACTAGGTAACTGGAGATTTTTGTTACAAAAATGGTCATGATTGGGGTAATACTGTTACTACTATTTGCTGTTAATGATTGAAAAGGCAGCTTTGAAACAGTGGTCTTTGGGAGTAGTACTGCTCAGGCTTTGATTTATAACTGGGAGAAATAAAGCTCTGTTTTCCTGATATTCTCATGTACAAGCAAACAGTCAGATTAATTCAAAGGAAGTCTGAGATTAAGAATGGAGAAGAAAATGTGATTTAAAAACATTTTATACTACTTACTCAGGAAATGGGAGCTATATGACCTTAGTATATGCCATGCAAGATAACTACATTTTCTGGCAAATCAGGTAATGTGGAAACAACATCTGTGGTGAGGCTCTGCTGTTCTGGTGTCTTCCATAACTCCTACCTGTTATGGCCTCCCTTGCACTACTAGTAAAGTATTTGAATGCCAGTGCTGAACTTTAAGTAAATAAAAAAATATCAACCCCAGTGGAAGGCTGCCTTTTCTCCAATGGCCTCTCTGAGACCACTGAAGCCAGGAGGTCCTAAAAGGTATCTGAATTTGAGATGCCTCTGCTAGCTGTGATGGACAGATGTTTGACTTTGGCTTGGGATGGTTTCTCTAAGGAATGAATGGACAAATGGTCTGGAAGGAGGGGGAGAAGTGATCTCTGAATGCAGTTACAGGAGAGGTTTTGGGACTGTGGCACTTGGTGGGTGAGGAGTGGCAGAAGAGGGCACTTGAGAGAGAGTTCATGCAAAGAGCAGGGATCCCCCAGCCAAGCCTCAGGCATAGGAGGAAAGGCTTTTTGAAGGATTAGAGTGTACTGGGGAGAGCTTTCTTTGAAATGCAGGAAACAGCCTGAAAACTTTTTTTTTAATATTGTCACTTTAAAATTCAGTCTTGCTTTTTGGTGGAGTTTTGTGCTGGTGACATGGAAAAATGTTGCATTGCTTGTTCTTTCTTGGTGTGACCCTTTTTGAAAATGTGTCTATGTTTTTTATGTGAGTGTTATCTTCTGCAAGCAGTGTTGTCAAGCCAGCTTGTCATGCTGTTAGGGAATTTTGGACTGGATGGTGGATCATACTGGTAATACTTCTGGCTTAAAATCCTTGGGATCTGACAGAACTGAAACATGTTCCTCTCCATTTTCCTGCTCAACCTACAATTATTTGCCTGCTTTGACTTATTTCTTTTTGTGCGTCTGTGTGTGTTTTGACTTCTTATATATATTTTTTTTGCACAAAAACCCCCTGGACACAAACCAGATTGCCACAGACACAAAGTTTGCTTCCATGGCTGTCTTCAGCCTGTGATGTTTTCCCCAGGCTGGGGAGCAAGGCAGTATCCCTGCTCTGCATTTCTGGCAGGGCTGGGTCTGTCTGGCATTTCACAGATGAAAAACCATCCTCTGTCCTTTATTCTGAACTCAAGAGGCTTGGTTTGGGTTTTTTTCCCTTTTTAGAGGAGAGTTGAGCAAGCCCTCAATGTACCTGAACTCAAAGAGGGTGACATTTTTCCTTCATAGGTTTGGTTGAAGATGGCATTCAGGTTTTTTCCCCAATATTGATTCCCCAATAGAGAAAAGTACTTGGTCTTAAAAAGCTGCACATTCCATTGGAGAGTTGGTTTCTTCTAGGCAAAGGGTGAAATGGAATTTATACAGAAAACCAGTAAAGAGCTTTGAAGTGTGTATAATGAAGTGTGTCAAAGATATCATTTTAGTTAGAATTTAAGTAAGCCAGATTTGAACTTCAACTTTCTCCTTTGTCTTTATGATATTCAGATCAGAAGGATAGTGAGATTACACCAAAATGCTTTTGTGTATTTGTTATTCCAATGTTTCTTGAAAGACTAGTACTGTCAAGTGTATTTGTGTGTGAACTGTTTTGCTTTTCTTTCACTTGAATGGAGGCTTTTGTTTCAAAGGCCAGCACAAGTATGACTTGGGTATCTTTTTGCGTGGCATTATTGTAAATGAATTTAATTTTTTTTTTTCTAGGAAACAGCATGTCTTACTTTCATTTTCGCTAAATAAAATCACCAGGCTAAAGGAAGAAAAATCTGGGCTTTCAGTTTAAAGAGATCTTTATTTCCATAAAATTGCACACCTATAATTATCAACCAGTGTTGTAGCTGTTCCAGGTTTTTTAACCAAAATGTTCCTGCCCTCGATTATCTGACTTAGAGCCACAGAACAGGCTATTTAAATCACTGTGATAAAATGAATTGAGCATCGTGGCACTTAAACCTCTCGAATACTAATGGATTTAAAGCACAGACTTTTTGAAATGGTGCCCACTCATCCTCGTGCTATTCATCGTGATTCTCTGGCTCCTTCTCCTCTAACCACTGATAGTAGTGCTCCAACATCTGGCCATTGAATAAACGAGTGAAAACACAAGTATTTGATTTAAGAGATGTGTGCAGTGTTCTCTGGGATGAAAGGGATGCCAGAAGGATGTAGTACAGTGTTATTTGCTTGAGATACTTAAGGCTCTCCTAGCAAATTAATTTAGTAGCCATTTTTGAGGAGAGGTGTGTTTTGAAGGGGGGGCTGAGAAGTGGTACAGTTTTTTTTTATTCACCACACTGTGAAAATCTTTAGCTGCTGATAAATGTGAGGCTGTTGATCTCTGTGAGGTTTATAGTCTGCTGCTGCTTTGCAATGCTCAGCTCTCCACTGCCTCTGTGCTCTTGCCTGTCACTGGGAACAGATTGCATTGAATTTTCAGAAAAATTGCATTGTATTGGCAGGATGGCCACAGCTGCTGCTTAGACTTCAGTAATTCTTCAGAGTAGCTCTTGGTTTGCAGGGAGTTGTCTGCAAACTTAATGAGGAAAATATAACCACATATACCTTCTAATAATGTGACTCAAGTAGCTTCATTGTTTGAGATGATTTCTGTAAAGAAGACAAGGAACCAATATTTACTTTTGCTTTAATCTCTTCCTCATCATTCAAAGGAGCTGGCAAAATTAAGCAATAATTAGAATCTTCCTCCAGTTTAAGAAAATTCTATTACTTAGCATGTGGTTTTTCTCTGGTTAGCAGGAGGAATCTGGTTTAAGAAAATGCTTCATCCTCACCTCTTGGTGAAAATGGAATATTAGTTCTGCCTTTGGTGTGGCTGCATCTGTTGGGGAGTATGTATGAATAGGTAAATTATGCTGGATATACAGCCTATAAAGTGGTTTTGGGATCACAGGATAAAAGTTACTGTATGAATGTGAATTAAGTTATCTGATAAACTATAGCTCCAGGGCAGGGATGAGGGTTTTTGGCTGAGGCAGCTTTTACACCCCTCCTGCAGGCACTAGAGCACTGTGAATCCAGTTCTGCCTTGCTGATGCACTGACCTGGGTGATCTAAATGCTGCCTTGTCCTGCAGGATGACAGGAACTTCTTTGGGCACATCTCACTGTGAGAGCTGAAGGGACACCCTTCCAGTGACATCTGAAGTTTAGATTTTTGAGAAATAGATATTGTGGTCTTGACTAAAAACGACTAAATGGTTAATGCCAAGGGGTGAAATACTTTGAGCCCTTCAAGCCACTGATTCCAAGTGTTCTTTTAGGGTAGGTCAGAGGTAGGAAGGTGCAGAGCCAGAAGCAAATATTGCTGCTTGATGGAGCCACAGCATCCTTTTTTTTCCTGTAGAAATCTTCTTTCACTTATGCCTAGGATGCAGGGGTTTTCCTGGGGGGTGATTCCCGTACTAATGCTTTCTTGTTTTCTATCCTATTCTCCCCAGCATTGCCACTCTTCCTTGTTTTAGTCTCCCCCCTAAGAATTCATCTATTCTCCTTTACAATCTGAATCTCAATTTTACCCTCTTCTCCTTTATCCCATTTTCTTCTAAATATCTTAATTTCATTTCATTCTTTAGTCTTGCCTTGCCCTTAAAGGTCTTCTGACAATAAGTTTCATGGAAAATCTAGATTCCAGCTTGTCATCTGGGCATGCTTAGGAAAGAAGATCTGCATTAGCAGCTGGAAGCTCTCTGTGTGCAGTGCTCTAGGGAGATGATACACATGAAAAACATGCCAAGAAAAGATTAGTCAAGGTCAGGGGCAACATAGCCTGGACTTGCCTGGGTCAAGACATGCCTCTTATTTCTAAGTGCAAGCAAAATATCTATTTGTAATGTTTTTCTAAGGCAGGGACATTTTGATTTGTGTTGTTGCAAAGCTTTTGTTGGCCATGGGTAGAAGTAGATTCCTGTGATTGGATTCTGCTCCATAAAGAGGTCAGATTGGCATCTCTTGGGTGGTGCAATTAAAATCCACCTCTGGTCCCCTTGCTGTATCCCCCAGTGAGCCAGTGGCACCACAAGCAGCTGATTCTCAGGACTGTGTAATGAATAACACTTGTGATTGATTTCCTGCTATTTTTGTGCAAGGCTGATTTATGAAATTTGTCAGTTTGGGATCCCTGGAGCTAGGAACGTGTTTGATCACATCTGCTGGGGTGTGTGAGTGAGATCTGGCCATGGGTTCTGGAGACTGCTTTCCCCAGTTATTTTCTCTGGCACTGCCTGAGAGGAGAAAAAGGGGAAATTCTGAAAACCTGTTTTACTCAGTCCCAGGCTGCAAGGGAAGGGCATTC
Source organism: Entomyzon cyanotis (assembly GCA_024500445.1). Taxonomy (NCBI): domain Eukaryota; kingdom Metazoa; phylum Chordata; class Aves; order Passeriformes; family Meliphagidae; genus Entomyzon; species Entomyzon cyanotis. Next base: position 11,601,247 of record JAKEPQ010001010.1, read on the forward strand.
CCTCCCACTCTTCCTTTCCTTTCTCTGACAGTCCTCACCTTTTCTGTCTTGCCTTAGGGCTCAAAGGGGTCTGGAGAAGACAAAACTAAGCACCAGAAGAGGAGTGAAGTTGTATATTGGGTTAGGCAGAAATTCAAATGAGATTATCTGAAGGGTGGAAAGGAAAGAAGAGCAAAACTCCAATCATTACCCCAGTCCTGGTAACTTTATTAACTCCATTTATACACTCAGTCAGCAGGAACCCTGCAAATCTAAGCTTTGAGCACCTGTACTGATTCAATGGATTACTGATTGAGGTCTGTGAAGGTTTGTCAGTCAAGGCTCTTGTTTACTTGTCGTGGCATAAACAATATATTCTGTCAAAATAAATTTATCATTTTTCCATTGCTGCATTCATACCTGACCCTCTCCTGGGTGTCTAAACATGGAGCCTGCTACAACTGCAAAGATGCAGCATTGTGGTTCAAGGAATAACAGCCAGTTTTGATAAAATTATCAACATTCAGAGAATAAGCAGGAAATTATTTATTTACTGACTTTTAGACTTATTTTCTCATTGCTGACTGCTGATAACTTGTAATTTGTTTGATGCTAAATAAAATCTATAGACACTTGTAGGCCTCCCTTGTTTGGACAGGTCCATACACAGTTAGTTGGTCACATTGAAATGGAACATTAAGGTTTCATTTTATTAGACACACAAATCATGGTTTTTTGGTTTTCCCCAAAAGTGTTGTGATCTGATGTTTCTGCCATTAAACTCATCAACTGGATTATTCCTGGAAGATGAACAAAATAGTTTATAAAATCTTTATGTAAATTACTTCCTTTAATTGGAGTGGTTTTGCATGAAGCCACTTTTTTTTTTTTGGTTTTAACCAAAAACCAGCTGCTTGCCAAGCTCCACCTTGACCTCTGTTTACCTTTGAGGGCAGCCAGCTTCTCTATTCATCATTTTATGCATTGAAATTAATGGGTTCTGGCTGATTCAGCAGAAAATGTCTAGTTTCCTGAAAAACACCCTGCGAGGTTGTTTTTACAGTGCCATTCCTGCCTGAACAGACATGGTAAGTACTAGAAAGCCTCACTCAAGCTGTTCTCTTGGGACTTCCAGCTCTGCTTTGCAGACAAATGAATTTTCTGAACTTTTGGATTGCTATTCTAACTGAATCTCTGAACCTCTTTTGAAGGCTGCCTGTTCTTACAAGAAACCTTAGTAGAGAGGAGGTTTGTTTATGAAAGGATATATTAGACTCCTTCATTTGCAGCCAACAAAAGCAGCTCTCTTTTCCTGGCTGTTCTAATTGATTTTTATTTTTTATTTATTGTTTTGAAGTTAAACAAATCATAGATTAAAAACCCTTCAACCTACGCCTCTAGATCTTTTTGCCACATAGTAAAAACACAAGCACTTGTGCAAAGGAAAAGCAAACCACTGAAGCTTGGAGTGTATGCTCCTGCAGATGCTCAGTCCATGCCTACTGAGTTGTTCATGGCTGCAGCTCTTCTTGGGCTCTGCTGCCACGGCTCTGGGTTTGGGATGTTGGATCCAGCAGTGGCAGCCATGTAAGAAATGTACAACTTGTTTTGGTGCAGGTATGACTATCTGATTGAACAGAAAAACACCAAAAGATTATTTTTCAGTGGACTTTATCTAGTATTCCACAGGAGGAGTTTAAGCCAGGATATACTATCGTGGTTCAGAACGAACAGATAATTTCACTTTTGACCCCAATTCCTAAACCCAGAGACAAATGACAAATAAAAACCCTATTAAAACCTAAAGCTTTGAATGTCCTCTTAAACTTCAGCACAAGCTAATCCTTGTAGTGTTTTCAATCTCGGTAGACCTCAGCAAATTGTCAGTCTTTCCTTTATCCTTCTACTTCCCTACTGCTGGCAGCATTTAATGAATTTTAAAATGTATGCCATGTGTAGGTCAGGTCTCTTCATAGAATATGAAACATCTTCATGAGAGAAGAAGCTTTTTCTACAGTCACACACACACAAAAAAGCCACTATAAGAAAGTGGCTTATTTTGTTATTTCTTTTGGCCCATAGCACACCTGTAGAACATTAATTTTGGATCTGTAGCAAACATGCAGATCTGTATCCTGTGTAGATTTGCAGGTCTCTTCCCACATTTGCACGTGACAGACCATGGGTCTTGTTCAGCAAAGCAATGAAGAGAAGGATTTTGTGCTAAGCAGATGGTTAGGTCTGGTTCCTGAGCAGTCATTGAGGCTCCTGTGTCCTTCTGGCCAGCTCAGCTCTGGAAAGGGCTCTCTCTTCCCCATAATCTTGATTTAAAGGTCATTGCTGACCTCCTGACTGCCTTCCCCCAATGTAGGGGGACACAGAGCTGCTGCATGTGTCCATGGGCTTGGTATTCTTCAAAAATATCAATGAGTCAGGGCCAAAGCTAGGGGAACTCACTGACATCGGGTCCATGTTTATTACTTATTTATGAAAGAAAGTTGCATTTAGGAACCAGAAGTGGTAAGAAGCTGTAGATCTTCATGAGGAGACTGGAACAAAAGGCTGATCATGAAAATGAATGGAGTTATTGTGTGTGTGGAGACTTCTTTTTGAATAGAGAACATTTTCTTAATTTCTCTGAGCCCATAAATTTATGCCTAATCTTGGCATAGAGCAATATCTTTTTTTTTCTTTGGGTTCATGGTGAAAGTTGTTTAATTTATTAGTAAGGAGATAACTTTTGTTTATATGCCAAGAGGCTGTCTTTGGAAATTATACAGTTGTCTGCTTTTGGTGTTGCTAGATAATGGGATTATTTGAAATTTGAAATATACCCATCACTTTTGCAAATGAGTGATGACTGTGTGTGCATTGAGGTTTATGGGATATGCTGCAGTTTTGCAGTATCATGACCATTTCTGTGGTATTTAACCAGCAGTTGCTTGGCTGAGTATTTTTAAAAAGCATAAAATAGAGGCATTGGGGAGAAGTTGTTTTACCTAAACGTTATTTGGCTTTCATAACACCTAATGCTTTAAGGAGGTTTTATATCACACACACACCTTCCCCCCAAGCACTCCCCCTGGTAATGCATGAGGAATATCTACTTATAGGATTCTGGGAAATGGCTGCACTTTCTGAAGGAACTCATAAGATCCTATGAATTAAAATTGATAAGAAGTGTAATCTGAGTTAGTTCTGCTGTAAAAACTGAATCAGTCATTAGCTGTGAGGACAGAGCACTTCGAAACAGTCCATTAAGGCAAGAGATTGCCCAATTAGATATTCACGTGGCAGTTAAAATTGCATCAGAATGTTAACCAGTTCCAATTTTTAGTCAAATGCCTTTTTAAACTTTGACTGAAATGTTCTTAGTTCGTGCTGCATGGCAAGGGAGAAAAAAGTGCTTGAAATACTTGTTAAAAATAACCAAAGCCCCACATCCACATTAATTTCATGCCAAGTTGTTCTTTATGTAATTTGAAAGGGCTGTGATATTCAGCTTCAAGTATTGAGAAATTTAAAGGGAATATTAATATGCCCTTATAATATTCCCATATGAGTGAAAATGTTGCTGAGATTTCCTCTGTAACCTGAGATATGAGCAAATGTTTTGAACAAACTGATCTTCAAAATTTTTGATGTTTTTCAAAGTTTGGGGTATCATTTTTTTTTTCCCTATTCCTAGGACAAGAGAAAGAAATTGTAGTCAGACATTCCAGTTTAATTAACCTTATTTTAAACAAATTTAAATGCTATTTGTAATACTCTTGAAGCAATCACTTGAGGAGGGGGAATTTCACTTTATGGTCTACAACTGCTGTTAAATTCAGTCTCCTGAGAACTCTTGCATTTGTCTGTGTTGTTTTGGATTTTTTCTTTTTTTTTTATCTTCTGTTTGTTTTTTTCCTTTTTTTAAATATTGCTTCAGTACACAGACAGTTGAAGAGTATCTTGGGTGAGTAGAGCCATGGATCCTCCAGAGGGTCACATCAGTAGAGTTGTGGTTTTCAGTAAGGTTAATATGAATAAATTAGACATTATAACTCTAGAGACAGATATTTGTGATTTTTTCTGGTGAAAACAAGACACTGAAGGCACAGGTGAAATTTCCTGGAAGTCTGCATTTTTGCTCTGTGCTCCTGTACCTTCTGCACAAACACTGTCAAGTACATTAGGGCAATTCCTTCAGGAATGACAAGAAATGCTGCAATTCTGAGGCTGTGCTAAGACATGAATGCTTGCAGGGATGGCTATTTTAACAAAAATGCCAGGGCTGTTGGGTTTAGGAGCTGATCAGCATCTGTAGATACTTTTAGAGTTATAATCCCAGTATTGCTGTCAGAACTATGTTAAGAAAGTTTGTTTCTATATGTTAATAGGAATACTCAGATTTAATTTGAACTATCCTGAAAGTTTTGTTCTGCAAAAGATCAGCCTGAGAATGGCTTTAGTCTAAATGTGGGTAGTGTTTTTGGGGTTCTTTTTTGCTTATTTTGGTTTTTTTAAATTTTTTCTTTTTCTTGTTTTCTTTCTTTGGTTTTTTGGGTTTTTTTTTTGGGGGGTAGCACTTTTTTTTATGTGAACATGGAGAGAACTCCTTTTCCCAGGCAGTCAATATGCTGATATTGACTGATTACATCAATTTATTGTGTATTTAGATACAGATGCTTGCTAGGGTAAGGCAGGTCCTCAATGACTGACATTGTGGAGCATGTGCATATTTTGTTTGGGTTTGGCCTTTATGTGTCAGAATTTCATAAGAAAAAATGAACAAAATGGGTTGTAACAACACTCTTTGTGCTTACTCTGGCAAATGAGGTTACAGTTTTTGCTTGAAAAGTCATAAGGAGAATTGGGTGGGAAAGAGCTGGGGATGATAAGCTTTGTCATTATCTTATGTCTAATAGAAACAAAATTTATTTGTCCCTTTACTGACACTGACATAAGTGCTCTGATCTCTTGTGCAAAGGCAGAGCATTATTCCTTTCTGTGTTACTGTGGCAAAACCCAAACAGTATCTGTGGGTCTGTGTTGTGTTGCAAAATACAGGAATTAATGGAGAAAATATGTTCAGTAGCCTTGTTCAGCCCTTCTGTCCCTCACCTTCTCCCTCTATCCTGAGGGTAAAAAGGTGTAATTTGCCTCTCTATGTGCTGCTCTTAAAACTGAAAATGGAGAATCTGTGCAGTGCTGGCTTTCATCTATTCCTTTGTTAATCTCCTCTAATACCATGTATCTCTGTTATTCTCTCACTTGAGCAGAGAACTTAAAAATTAGCCTCTCATAACTTGAATCTTATGTTGTTTTAAAAAGTGGGCAATGCTCCCTTTACCAAACAGCTCTAAAGAAAGTACAGCTCAGTGGAAAAATGGCAAGTGTAGTGTTACTTTTTTGTAATTTTCAGTAAAGGACTGGAATGCTATTAAGCTCTTTCACATTTGTATGTGATATCTTATGAATTAAATGCCAAATTGTTGGGGTGAGCAGAGGTTTGATGATATTTCAAGTTGATGTCTGTGATAGCATTAATGCAGGCATTAGGCTGAATATCATAGAAGAAAAGTAGTATGCCAAGTTAGGATCTGTAAAAGTAAATATCTATAAGCTCTTGTGATGTCTGACTTTAAATATTTTATTTTTTCAACTTGATAAAATAAACTAAACTTCAGGAAATTTTTTCCTATAACATAACTGCAAAAAGCATGCAGTATATGGTTTCAATTTAATCACTGCTAAAACAATCTAATATAAGCTGTGAATGCTATTAGATTGTGGCACTAAGGGAGTCCTTCACTGGGCTACCTATGGAAGTCAAATAACTTTCTGGTTAATTTAGATTTAAAAATCCAAACTGTAGTGCATGGCACTCCAGTAACACCTTCAGTGAGAAAGCAGTGATTGAAAAACATGGGAAAATAATTCAGACTTTTGATGAAAGACTTGCAGGTGCAGTAACTGTATGCTAGAAGTGCAAAGATGTCTTTTAGTCATCATTCAGATGTTTCTGCTAGAAAAGCAACACAGGAATTGTTTTAAGAGAATAGAAATGGTTAGGAGTATGTGGCAAACATAACTGGTATCTACCAGTAATGTATGGGGAAATGGGGATTAAAAGCTTCAAGGAGACTTGAAAAAAAATAAATAAAACCTCTCAGTTTAAGAGATTCCTGAGGTCTAGAATGTGACTAACATATAACGCCTTCATTTGAGGGGTCAAGTAACAACTGGAAAACTTTAGACTGCACTGTTTGATGTCATTCAAGTGGAAAGTCTTAGAAGCTGTTTTAAAGTTTAAGTGAATTTTAATGGCCCAAATGAGAAAACATTTGGAAAAAATGTCATATGATTAACTGTTTACCTCCTGAAGGACAAACCAATCCCATTGGCAGGCTGCAGAGCTACATGAAAATCCAGAGATCCTTCTGGAATCATGAAATCTCTGAGGAAAGTTGTGTAGAGATGATGCTGGGCATTACAGTGTGCTGGCAGCTCTTTGGTTATCAGTGTCTTGCTGTTCTCAATAGAAGCCAGATGACAAAAATCCTGTATTGAATATGCTTAAAATCTTTAAAGATATTAAGAGAATGGGGTATTGGTTTCATAAAAAGAAAAATAAATTAAAAAACTCCACAAACTGAACAACCCAATATACGTGGTGGGAAGGGGAGGAGGGAAATGACTTGGGCCCAACTTCAGGAAGGAAATTGGAACCATCACTAAGCCTTACAGGTTCTGAAGGGTCTCTGCAGCTGAGATTGTGGGATCTGTGGTGGAATCCAGGCTTTACACGTGTACAGTAATTGCCTCTGACAATGCTGTACAAAGCAAGGATTTCGAGGCTCAAAATCAATGAAAAGGCACAACAAATGCTGAGGCCTCCCTCGCTGTAATTAGATAGGGGAGATTCAGATAATTTAATTTTCTGCTCCTAAATTGCAGAACGGTCAGTGAGGAAGCTATAAAAGGTGGGAGCCATTTTAAAGCATTGTATATAATGGGTGAGATTCCAGAGCGTGCTGCCCAGGGAAGACACTTTCAAGTGAACATAAAAATCCCTGAAGTGCTGATCCCAACATGCACAGCCACAGCAAAGAAGGCAAACAGTGTTCCTGCCAGAGCAGTGCAGTGTAAATAAGGAGTGCCATTCTCGTTATCTGCTGGTTAGAGCATGAGCACGGGGTCTGCTCAGTGTATCTTTGACAGGAAATAGCCACTCTCCACGGGATATGAGGGAGATGAATCCAACTGGCACCATAAATCTTGGAGGTGTTAGTAAGCGGAAGGCAATTAGGATCCTTTTCACTGCAGAAAGGAGGCAGTTTTATGACTTCTTTTAAAGTGTATTTCTTTCCTAAGTGATATAGGTGCCTATTTTGGAACTGTTTCATTTAAATACAGGACTGGGTGAGGGAACATAATCTGAGCAGGATAAGCAATCTGAGGTTTTGAGTCGCTGTTTAACACAAACATGATCCAAGCCAGCTGTATGATAGTCTTAAATAATTTAAAGTAGGGTTTGGTGTGCTCACCCCACTGCAGAGTGCAAATTTAGGCTTCAGCTGCACAGACAGTTGCAAAAGATTTGCTTAGAAGATGATAATTAACAGGTCCAAACAGTGCATTCCCTCTTGCCCTGCTAATCTTGGCCTCCAGCACATCTCCCTTGCCAAATCCAATGATAATCTTTTGGATGTAAGTGGCATCTCTTGGATTAAGTGCTCCTGGGCAGTGTGTGGCACTCCAGGCATCATGGAATGGTGGTGGAGGAGCGGGAGGGTGGGAAGGGGAAGGATGTGTGTCCCAGCTTTTGGAAACACTGGCAGAGCTGACACTTGGATTTAGCTTGGAAGAGCTTTGGTTTCCAAACTTCAAACTCCCCCCTCCTCTGTTGGCCAAAGATCTAATGAAATGGCCACAGGCAAGTTCAAAGCTCTAATTAACAAGGCAGATAAGGTGCTCTAAAGGACTGAGCTAGGCACCTCCTGTGCCAAGAGATGCCTTTCCTGAGGCTGTCTTGGTGTTTTCTGGTTTTTCTTTTTTCAAACAGGCTAGGTCCATGCCCATTTGATGGACAGCTCTGCCAGAACCTTTTCCTGTATAAGCTGGTACTCATTCTTTGTTTTTATAACATGCTCATCACCATGGTATCTGAGCACTGTGTTGTGCAATGGTAACTTAAGAGTGTCTGTTCATGCACACAATCGTGGGTTGTTCCATTCCTTTTCCCAAAAGGCCATTACCTATTTTCCTGTACCAGCTGTGGACTTCACTACAGATTAACTGCCACCCCCTGCCCAACTGGAGGAGATGGTTTATTCAGATTTCTCTCTTTCAGAACTGTGCAAATTCCTCAATAAATGGGCTGTCACGCTTATATACAGCATACAACAAAGTGTTTTTTGTTCATGTATCCAGACTACAAATGTATTGCTATCTGCAAATTGTTTAAATTCTTCATGCCTTGCCTTGGAAAGTCTATTTTAGGACCATTTTATATGAAGTCTGTGCTACGGTTCTTGGTTTTTCCCCACCCTCTGTATTACAGCTTTACATCCAACCCAGATGCTGAACGATTATGGATATTTAGTCATATATCAGTGGAAGAGCAATTTAATGTGGCATACTGAGGATTTTGTATTGCTGATTCCTGATCAGATTTTCCTGAGCCTAAGAATAAAAAGGGCTTTTCCTACTATGCAAGAGATTCAAATTCCCCTGAATCTGAAAAACATTTTTCTTATTCTCATTGCTAATAGTGATTTCAGTAATTCCACTCTGATCTTAATAGCTCTTGCTCTTCCTCCATTGCCTACGTATTTCTGATCCTTACTGCACCATCCTAAATGTTGATACAAACACTAGGAGGGGGAGCTATCCCTCTGGGCATGCCTGTAGGTGTTGGAGATATAAGTGTTGTGAATGAGGTAGACTGTGGGGAAAAAAATCATGACAGTTTGTCAGGAAAAAGTATTTTCTGATATCCACGGGATTGCCCTGTGTGAATCAGCCATTTTCATTTGCTGAGGTTGTATGGAGTGATCACACTGACAGCTCCTTTGGCTGGGCTCTACCTCTGATTCCTCACACAATCTTGTGGCATGGTCAGTGCACAGAGCTTTGAGCTGTTCTGTACATCTGATTAGGGCCCTCCCTCTGAGAAAACCAGGGTTATAAAACCCTTGGTTAAGCAAGGGTTTCACAAACCAGAAATGGAGAAAACTGAGCAATAGAAAAATGACACCAAATTCCCTATAACTTCAGGGAACCTCTGAGTGGAAAAATTCCAGAAGCCAGGGGTATCTGGCTTATGGTATTTTTTTTATTTAGAAGAAATGAAAAGTAGCACTTAGGAAATGGAAGATTCAGAATACAGTAATACAGACTCTGGGAAATGATCAAATGGAAACTTCTCTGCAACAAATTGCTTTAATGATCAGCATAAATGTGTTTTAATTTGGATTAATTACAGCCTGGGAAGACTTTGCTCCTAAATAAACTTCAGGAAAATGTCATCCATAATGAATATACTAAATAAACTTCAGTATAAATAAATGGGTCATGGCTGTCCTACCCACTGAAGACTTGCTGTGTTTATAAAATGTACACAAAGCCCTGCATATATACTGTACCTTAAGGTATTTACATAATGACAAAAGATCACTTTTTCATTTTCCAACCATCACCAAGGGATTGCAAAGCAATCAAACTTTAACAGCCAATTAATCTCTCTAGATGATGTTTGTGTAGCACTTAACCAGTTTCAGTAAATTAGATCCCTGTGGGCTGGGCTGTTACATTGATAGAAATGTTACTGCTAGCTGGAGGCATTCATTTACTAGTTTGTAAGAACAGCAGTATTGAGAAATCCTGAGCATATGGAAACAAACTCTCTGCACCTTTTAAAAAGAAATGCTGTTTGTGAAGAATAGGAGGTTCTGGGACTTGCCCAGCATGGAGCCTCACTAAACTAAAGCAGTTTGTCAGTTCTGTTGGATTGGAGAAACTGCTGTTAAATTCCCTGTAAGAAAAAGAAGAAATCCATTGGGAGGCAGCTGTGGCTAAAGAAAGATAATTCATTGCAATAGCATCCACTTAAGCAAACAGTTAAAGGAGCAGGTTTGTTTAAAGTATTTCTCCTGTGCATGTAGGCAAAACACACGAAAACAGTTTTTGGAAAAAAACCTCCAGGAGTGCAACGTTTTCAGTATACATAAGTGTGGTGGTTTTGATTGGCCCAAAACATCAGTGAAGTGTTTTTAACATCTAGGAGAAATTTGGACCCCTCAGAAGCTGTTGTGGTAGGCCTGGGGAGGTGTCTGAGGGCTGGGGAGTGGCACAAAGATGCTCCTGTGTGTCCTGAGTGCAAGTTCTGGAAGTTTTTACATCAAGTCCAGCAGAGCCATCAAGTCCAGAGAGAAATAAGTAGAGATAAAGAGTATTTGTAGTAGAAGAATTGTGGTGATGAGTAAATTTGAGAATCTGCTCTGTGGACTGAAAAGAGACCCCACACCCTGCCCCCCCCACCACCCGGCTTGTTGACTGTAAAGGAGGAAAGGGGGTGAATACTGTAGGTTCGTAAGAGGGAGGGGGGAGTGAACCAAAACTGTATGAAAAGTTTATTTTTGCCTGCATTTTTCGTCCAACTCTGTTAGGTAATTAAAACACTTTTTGCAACTTTAAGCTTGGAGCCTGGTTACCCTCTTTTCGTGCGTCCTCCTGGCAATGTCCTGTCGAAAACCCATAACATTAAGATAAAAATCTATTGGAAAAATATCATCTTGAAACTAAGCTGGAAACTTTTCTCCATGTCTTGGTCCAAGGCATCTGCAGCAGCTTTCAGGCTCTCTGTGTGCCAGTGGAAGCCCCCAAAGCAGAGCTGCAGATCCCCAAGGGCAGAGCTGCATGACTGATCTGTGAGCCCACAGATCTCTGGATGTTCCTCAAGGCTCATAATTGCTCCATGATTGCTGTGCCAGGTCAATGTAAGGGTTCCCTTGCCCATCCTGACTCTGGAGAAGGTTTCTGAGGATAAATGGATGTGTTCAGCTCTGTCTGCTCCTCGCTGTAGTCAAATCCAGCTGGAAGCAAGGCAGATGAACAGCTCTTGCTTGCAGCTGCACTTGGTATTGCATTCAGGATGCAAACTGGGAGAAAGGACATGACTGGAAGTGTTTAATTAACAGTTTCTGATCCACAGAAATGTCAGGAGAGCTTGAGGGAGAAATTAATTCCTGGCAGAGTGAAGGCATTTGGTAAAAGTCACAGTCTAGGCTGCTGCCCTTGAAGCAGGTGTGTAGAGGCAGTGACATATGGCTGGCATCACACCCTGGAGGTGGCTCAGGGGATGTGGAAATTCTGTGTGTGGTTGGCTCCTTCTAGTAAGGGCCAGGAAGCCTGTGGGGATGTGGAACTTGCTGTTACCTGGGAGGTGTCAGCCCAGGAGTGTCATGGCTGAATCTCTCTGCAGGCCAGTTGGAAATGCAGTTGGTTTATCCATGTTTCAATGGCTGGTGAATGTGCTCAATATAACTGGATGCTTGCCTTTGAAAGGACAAGCTGCCCAAGTCCTACTCAAGCCTGCAGTGGTTCTTTAGTTCCCAAAATTCATTTGCTACAAGGTGTGTGTGAGTATCTGAAGACTCTAAAAGCTATTCTCCATTCTGAGGGTGTTTGATGAGGAAAATTAGGCCTCTGAGTGCCTGCTGAGAAAGGCAGGTGGGAGCAAACAGGAGCTGACCTGTTGGATATGACCTTCTGCTTTCCACCTTCTGATAACTTACATTGTCATGCACTGGCTTGTGATGCAGCCTGACCATGTGGTGTTTTTAGCAGGAAAAGGTTTAATTAGATTGTTAGACAGGCAGCACATGGAGTTGCAGGGCAAAGAGATGATAAAGGAGGTCTGATCCTGTATCAGCGATATTGCTGTTTCTGAATGTGCTGATCATGGCTTGGAAATTGAGGAATGGTTGAGGTACTTTCAGAGGTGATTTGGCTCAACCCCTTTTTGCTCTCTTATTTACCATTGACCCTTACTTCTACTGACCTCTTGTAGGTGTTACTGTTACAGTGCCTTTCAAGCACTGCTCAGGACATCTCATGAATACAGGGGGATAAGTTTAATGTACAGTTTTAGGTCTTTCCTTGGGCAACTGGAAGGGTACTGGGGAAATGCCATGCATTGGTTTACTCAAACACAGCAGCTTTCATAGAAATAATGAGGAAAGCTTTTAACCAGAGAGCAGAAAGCACCACAGGGTATGTGGATACAGTGAGAGCAAATGTATAAGCAATATCTCCCAGTATTTTAGCAGGACTTAGGCTGCAAATGTGTCTGTTTAGAAATTTTTGTTGGAAGCAAAATAGGAATTTCACTCTACACTGTAACAATTGTGAGATTTGCAAGAGTGGACAGGAAGGTTTTTGAGGGTGGATATTGTGGTCAAAACATAGTTTAGAACATAAGGAAGCCTGTAGTATAAATGTGCTATTCATTACAATTTTTCAACAAAGACATGGTCTGAATGGCTGGTAATGAAATGCTTTCTTAACGCAATGATTTTCCTTACTGTTTGGATGTACAATGCACAAGTTTGGATAGAGGCTCTTTTTCTGAGAACAGAGAAATGACTTCATGTATTGAGTAAAATTACAACTTCCTAAAAGGACATGCTGAGAAAATAAATGTATCTAAGCGATACTTGGCTCTAGGGGTGAAATGAAAGAACAAAACTACAGGACTTTCTCCAGCCAAATGAAGTTCTGACAAGGTCATATAACAAAAGCATAATAATATCGCTCTGGGTTTCTAGTTATCATTTCAGTATGTGCTCTGACCAGTGAAAACATTGCTAATTTTGTTTTCCACAGCTGTCCTCCATGTCATGAGTTTGTATTTTTGTATTGTTGGATCTTGCTGCCTTCCAGATATGCCTGTTTTTGGTTTCTTCCACACTAATGAATAGTTTTGAGACTGTTAAAATAACCCTCTCAGTGTTTCCGCTAGAAGCAGTCAACAGAATATTTCTCTGCAATTTAATATCTGTATATAACTCTGAAAGGTTATACCATGTATCTGCTAAATATCTTCACTCAGCAGCACAGGCAGGCAAATACATTTGGTTTTTTTTTTGCACCAGAGGTTATAATCAAGCCCTGTCAAAACAGGAGTGAGTGGTGTAAAGATTCAAGAGGTGATGCTTCCTCCTGCTCAGACAGTAGACTTTGGCAGAGCATGTTAATGGGGTGTGAAGCTGCAGAGGGAAAGCCCTGTGACAGACACTTCCCTGGCTCTTCGGGAGGTTGGGGACTTGGGAGGCTGCCAGCCAGGAGAGCACAAGCTGACCCACTGCTTTTGTCACCTATGTGCTTCTTCCCACTGTTCCCCTCATCTTTATGCCTGCAACCCCAAATCTATTAAATGTAATGACTTGTGGAAACCTTTAACAGCCTGTTATCCAAGGCAGGGCAGCTGGGGTCTCCTGGAAGAGAGAGTCAGACACACAAAATCTAGCTATGTGGTGTGGGATGCCTTAGGGACAACTAAACCCATGCTGAAGTTTGATCTGCCAGACCAATCCTGGAGCAATGGGCTGGTAATGTGAATCAACTTTTAGGCTTTCCTTCTCAGTGCCTCAATTAGCAATTAATTTTGTACCAGTATTTGAAGCATTTAATTTCCATTTTCTTCAGACTAGTCTGTTACAATACTCTGAGCCTTAGAGCTGATTCTCCCATGACTTAGATCTCAGATAACAATTGCCATATGCAATAACTTTTTGATCCAAAGGCCTGAAGGAAGGTTGTGTTCACCATGCCCAAAGAAAGCCATAGAGAAAAGTTCTGTATTGAATTATGGGGTTTGGTGTTGAACTAGAGCTGTGGAAGGGAGAGCACAGCTGCTTGTATCAGGAGCTCCTGGGGCTGGGAGGCCAAGTGTCCTGTTTGGTGAAAAATGTTGAATGGTTTCTGGCAGAAATTCTTGGTTTTAAATCTCAAAGAATGAGGAGGCTCTTTGCATTGACTTATGAAAAGCCTTCTACAATGGGTTAGGCTATATCATAGGGAAATATTGATTGTGTTACTTCTGGACTGTGTTGGTAAGCCTGGTCTTGATGAGACTCGTCTGAAAGCATGAAATCATATGTTCATCTTGGTGTGAATTTGCTGCCTAAGGCAGTGGAAAGAGTTAAATCCCTTAAAAAAGTTTTTTTTTAAGAAGGCATAGACTTTTCTCATTCTCTTCTCTTCAGACTACATGGCATCTACAGAGTGGGGAGTGGGAAAACACCCAGCAGCCCTATGTTTTCTGGAATAAAAATTCTGCACTAGGAAAAAACCACATCCAGTGTTTTTACATTCACTACATTCTAGTCTTATGCAGTATGTGTGAACAAGCAGCAGTGCTCCGTGCCCCTGGGACTGGCTCCCATCCAGAGGCTTGCTCACCCTGCAAGGGGAAGCAGGTGGCATCTTTGCACAATCTCTGGTTTCAGATTGCAGGTTATCTTGAGGGCAGCTTCAGCTTCCAGCCCGTGCTCTGTGGGAGCCTCTTGGCACACACCAGCTGGTGGGAGCTCTGAATCAGCCTGGCTTGGTGCTGTCCTTTGGCTGAGGTGGTGGTGGGGAAAATACTGTGCAATTCTTTTGTCTAGTGCTATGTGCCACTTCAAATGACCTTTTGGCTGGGGGCTCTGAGGGGTTTGCCCATAGCAATCTGGATCTAAATTGGGTCTTCAGAGTTGTGCTTTGCAGAAGTGTTCTAGCACTGAAGAGGGTTTTAAACTCCAAAACTTTGTTCTGATACTTCATTCCCATCTTTCTTCCCCAGTCTGAAAGAGTATCATGGTTCTAGTCTCTTTCAGTGTTGATGACATTTTCTATCTATAATTGCCTTTTTCTTCCAGAACTGTCTTGTCCCCAGTGCTCTCTTGGGATTTAGAAACAAAGCTGAATACAGTTTAAAGAAGTAAAACAAAACTTGGATGCCACCATCCAAATCTGTAGCGACAGACACAAAAAGGTGTGTTACATTTCACTCTCTGCTCCTTGGAGGATTGCTCCTCTGGCTCCTTTTTTTCTGCTTTGTTGATGAACACTGAGCTGACACTTCCACGGGTGGGTTCACAGGTTTCTTTTGAGTGGCAATAGCTGATCTAATAACTGTGTATCACAGTTGGATTGATTTCCCCATCATGCCTGCAGAGCATGACTTTGAAGTTACTGATGTTGAATTCCATCAGATAAGGCCTCCTGGTCTCAGCAAGAACCTTTGAGGACTGGCCAAGGAAACTTAGAAGTCACAAGTCAGGGAATAGAGTTATTTAGTACTTTGAGTTGTTGGCTTTTGCTGTATTGCTTTCATCTCTTCACACCTCCAGGTTATTAAAGGTTTGTCCAGAAGGAGTAGGGGGCAGACTAGATTAAATAGAGTTAGCTGTTCACTCCTTGGGGCTGATAGGGATGACTATATTGGTGAAAAATGATAAATTTAACTCCTAAGCTCAGAGGATGTCTGAAGATGTAGTTTAGGTTGTGTTCCACCCTACCTTGTGTGATACAGGGGTTAGGGGAGAGCAAATGGTCATCCAGCTTGGAAAGAAGATGAAGCAAATGCAAGTATCTTGGCACTGACCCTCTTAGAAAAGCCTGGCTTGCTCTACACAAGGAAAAAGATTTAAATCATTGCATAAGTCCTAATGACCTCATTAGGTCTCACTGAAAATATAAGACAAAACAGCAAGAAGCTAAAAATTGCTATTACGGCTAATATATTTTTAGAAGTTCTTAATTTTGTTGTGCTTTCTCATTGTGCATGGCACCTAGCCAACCCAGTGCCATAGGCTAAACCATTCATTAGTATTCCTATTTATCTTCAGTAAAAATTAGTTACATTTGAAAAAGCATGTGCACAGGATACATATAAACTGTGTCCTGGTGTTGGCAATTCTGTTGTTCATGCTTGTTAACTTTACTGTAGCCTTAGGGCTCTCATGCTGACTCTGTTAAGCATAAAGCACTGTAACTCAGAGTACTGTTTATGTGTTAGGCCTTTAAACTTACCTTTACAAATATTTCTACTGGGTTTACTGTGTTCTCTACCTTGCAGCAGATCTGAGTGTTCAAACTATACAACCAACACTCCCTTGTTTCCTCCTTTTCCCCAGTCTTCCTCTCTTTCTTAAACTTTAATAAAGCAATGGGAAACAGATCAAAAAGGAAGGGATCTTGTACAAGGACAGTGAGGTTGGTGATGCCCATGTGTAAATTGTTTCAGCAGTTCTGTCTAGGATGGGCGAGGGAGATAAGTATTAGAAACAGGACAAATCTGTGATGGTGGTAGTGTATACAGTTCCATGGAGAGACAGTGAGATCTGCATCAGCTTCGTTTCAGCAGTGCTGGTTTTAGGAGAAAAAACTCAACCTTCATTAAGTGTAGTTAGGCAATTTATGTCGATTCTAAGATGAAAGTGCATCTGGAACAGAAGTCTGACTAGTGCTTCTTTGGTTCAGCTGTGAGGTGGAGAGCTCCAGCACACCTCACATGCTTTCCATGCAGGTCTAGGGGAGCTGAGGATCCCAGAGCTCAGGAAATGTGAAAACATCTTGCTGTAGTTGTAGTGGCTCCGCTGCTGAAGGACACCTCTAACATGCTGCTGCTGCTTGCTGTGCATCACCCAAGGCAATGTTGTGATCTGCAGAGTCAGGGAAGAGGGTAAGGAAGGAGAATGGATGGTCAGGAAGTGACAGACTTTGTGGTGGGTTGGGAGGATAGGCCTGTGGTATCAGGACTGAAGGAAGAAGGATTTGGTGTTGAGGTCCTGACTGGGGAAGGCTAGATATGCCATCAGGGAAAGGATGGAGCTCCAGGTAGAGGATGAGGTTTGGGCAGACAGACCCAGAGTTTAATAGAAATAGCAGAGTACCAGGAGAGGTTTCTGCTTCTCTGCTCTATTTATGGCTTTTAATCTAAGACTGGTTCTGTTTCCAAATCTGTCATACTTATCTCTAAACAACAACAGAAATAAAATATCAGTGTAGCTGATCTAGTTTATTATCAACTGTGTGTACATTCATCAGAAGGTTTTAGGGAGTCTTTTATGGCCTATGACTTTAAATTGCACCCAAATTTGCAGGACCCTGTGTTATACTGGATCTTCTGGAAGCCAATGTCAAAGTGTCTCAGTGAGCAGCTTTTGTGTTACCCTGTGGGTTTGCAGTTTTTGCTACTGGTGCACGTACCAGGATATTCAGCAACCTTGACTGAGGGGGAAACCTTTGTTGCTTGAGTATTCAACTTTGGCTTGGGTAACAGTTGTGGTTTGAAGGATTAATAAAAAAAAAAAAAAATTACCATCATCCCCACTGCTCCTCTCCCCTTGCTTGAAAGAAATAATGCTTGGTAAGATGCCTTTGGAGGGACACAGTGACTGGGACTCATGTCATCAGTTGATTTTTGAAAGCCCTGATTCCTAGCTCCTAAACTGACAGGATACTGAGTAAGTGAAATGCCTAACAAAAATGAAAATATCTGTCAGAAATACTGCAGCTTCCCCCTGTAGGAGGATGTTTTAAATGTGAAACTTCTCTTTTAAACATTCTGTGTTAAAGCTGCTTAAAAAAGAAAATGTTGAGGTAATATTGCTGTCTATTTTGAACATTTTTTAACCTTCCAGCTCTTGGTGTGCTGTTATCTTTGTGTGAGATCTGCACTGTCTCAGAGAATGATGGTGGAAGGCTGAATGTGTGTCCATTTCTATGCATCTAATATTTAGTTACAGGCAGCATAGACAGTTATGTAAAATATATCCTGAGGAAAAGTACTATGGTGCAACTCATCTCATGGTGAAATTCTTTAAATAAAAATTTAAAATGTTTAGTTGAATCTTTCTGGTGATAGTGAGCTCTGCACCTCTTTCCATGAACTCCAGAATCCTTTAATCTTTTGCATTTGCTGCATTTGCACCTACTTCAAAGCATTGCTGCAGGCGTTGGAAAGGATCCTGGCACTCGGTGGGAATAGGGCGGGGATGTGAAATTCTGTCATCACTTGGAAACTGCAGCCATTTCTGAAGTGCCACTGTGATCTATCTTTACAAAAGGGCAGCAGCATTATGCAACTAATTTGGGAATATAAGGAAATGGATCTGTATTGGCTGTAGTTTTAAAATGTTAGTTTTTTTGTTGGTGGTTTTTTTTTGTTTCAGAAACCCCAACTCTTTATACTGAGCAGTACTTGCCAATCTAAGGAGAGAGCTGGATATAGTATGGTAATGATTGCTGGGTATCTGCAGGGGTAGATGCTAATTTACCTTGTGGTTTTGAAACCAGCTGTAAGATGGTGAAGCCTGGAAGCAATCCAGCCACTGGTGTGTGGGTCTGGTGGCACTGGAATGTAACAGAGGGTCCTGGAGATGAGCTGGAGAAGAGGGGGTGAAAGTGTTAATTTGAAAAGGCAGGGCTGTGTTATTTTTAATAACGAAGGTAGTCTGAGTTTTAGCTGTTATCACTTGTCTGTCAACTGATATTTTAAGAAAATACAATCTACTTTAGGACATGTTGTTTTAGGTGAGCTGACTTAGCGTGGTGGAAGCTGAGGATGGCAATGCCTTACAAGAGCCAGCATTATTCTCTTGACAATAGCACCCCAAAACTACTGCTGGCTGCTGTGGGAATGATCAAAACTGTAATGAAAACATCTGTCCTGTTTCAAGACTGATATATCTGTATGAATACCCCCAAAACAGCACGTAACTCAGATATGTCGTGGTTTCAAATTGCCTCATATTTGGAAAAAAGTTCAGTCATAAGTCTGAATCATTAATGGCATCTGCTTACCCTGAGTTGTGCTTTAGCAGATACAGCTGCTGCTTTGACTTGCAAAACTGCAAGATAGTGCTTTTCATTCAAAGAGTTTAATTGTGTAGAAGCTGCAAAGTTTTTATGGCACTTAGATTGTGTTTTATTTTAAAGGCCATATTAAGAGCATTTTACATTTAAGTTTCAAAAAAATTAGACACTATAATGTGTTTTAAGCTGCTGCCATGGTAAAGAATTACAATTCTTGGGTTATAAAAAGTGACTAAAATGCTCCTAAAAACGAATTCCAAGTGCAGTATAGCTTTTTGTTTTGCAGTGCACTTAAGTGATGAATTCACATGGTGCTGGGAACAGAAGGCAATTTCCAAGGTGCTTCCAAGGCAGAGGAAATATATTTGTTTTTTTATACTAAATGAGTTTTCAAATAACCTCTGTCACCAATCTCTCACTAAAGCTGAATCAGTTGGAAGAATATATTTTGAGGATAAAATGCATTTTAAAATGATGATTGGACCTCTAAGTTCTGCTGTATTGCTGCAACAGTTTTGTTAGTTCTTAACATGGTGCTGCATGTCCATGCTCTCAATTAACAAACACCCTAACGTCAGAGGAAGAGCAGGAATCTCCAAGTAAGAGCTGGGAGAAATGTGGTTCATAGTGTCCTAAAACTGTGTGTTTTAAATTAGAATGGCACATTCAACAATTGCAAAAATAACCTATGTATCTCTAAATAATTTTCCCTAGAAATTTACCTCCAGTCTTTAATTGCTGTTGGAAAGGGAAGAACTAGGCTGCACTTTGATCTGTACTTAATAAACCTGATCTTGGTTTACACTTCCTTCTGTTATGGAAGATCAAAGTGCAGTTAAAGCTGAGACCTTGGATTCTGCATGTGTAATGTGATGTTATTTTGTGTTTGGTGTTGGAGGCAGTGCTGTTTCCTCAAGGCGATAAGCTGGGAAGAGGTGGCTGTTATTGAGCTTTTGTGATTTCCACTCTGTGTTCATGTTATAGATGCCCAAACAGAATATAATGGGTTTATACCATATGACTTCTCTTAGCTCAGTTAGTTGGCAAAGATCAAACAAACAAAAAAAAACCCCAAAAACCCAGCAGAAAGCCAACTTAGAGATTGTCTACTGATTTTACCATCTACAGTAATTGCAGTCAAAAAATAGTACATCCTTTACCTAAAAAAAAATAAAAATGATGACACAACATGGCCAAGGCTGACATGAATTAATTTATGTGTAGTACTAGACATGATATTGTTCACGAGGAACACGTGTTCCTTCTAATTAATCTTGAATGTTGCACAGATTCTTACTTGCCCAGGCAAGAACAGATTGAGAATTATTGTACATCTGTATTGTAGGAGATCAGAGTACCATGTTCATTCTGGTTTTCTATCTTTCTGCATAGATGCATTTTACAAGTATTGTGATTGCAATATTACTGTGGAGTTTTTAATTGTGTGATTAAAATAGGATTTTAATCATCAAACTTTATTCCACAGACATTCTGCTGTGTAACCATGTGCAACATAACCATGTCTTTGTTGCATGGCTGTAGGAATTGTGGAATTAGGAAGTGGAGTATTCTATAAGCAACAATAAGCACATGGGGGAACCAATGCACACAAAAAACAAATTGAGTTCCTGGATTATATATATATGTATACACACACACCATCCTCTAGTTTTTAACTGTATTTAGTATATGTACGTTGTCCTCAATTATTTTGGATTTGCACATCCATAATGGGGATTTCTCTTAAAATTATATTGTTTTTTATAGTGTTTCCTGCATATATCACTTTGGTATGATGTGATAAAAAGGAGTTGGTTGGGGGTGGCTGGTATATTAGATTACTAGAGGAAAAGATTAAAAATACAATTTTACCACCTGTTCATGTCTGGCTTTTCCTTTCCTTAATTAATTTCCCAGATTACTGTACTTGGGTAAGAATTGCTTTCTTTCTTTCCTGAAAGCTGCAAAACCTGATCTTATTGGACTGTAAGCAGAGCATTGGAAGAATCCAAGAAACATCAGTGCTGTAGGATTTGCTGGTTTTACACTGTGCCAGCAAAACCTGGCTTGTGGTGGCTCAGCAACCCCTAAATAGGCAAAGGTTTGGCTGTGAGACCCCTGGGGAATCCTCAGCACTTTAGGGACAAACCAAATATTTGTCAAACCCTTGGCAAAAATTCCATTGCAGATGCTGAATGAGCAGAAAGGCTTCTCTTGGTGCTATTGCTGCCCTGAGCTGGCAGAGGGGAATGACACCCAAAAATCAGCCCTTCCTGCAGTGAAAGCTTTCTGTTGGTCTGTGCTGAGCACATCCAGGAAGCAGCATTTAGTGTGGCCTCTTGTGGGGCTCATGACTCCATAGATTATCTGTCCATGAGAATAATAAAGTTTTTGAGGAAAGGTAAAAAATTACCATTTTTCTTTGTCTCGTGAGGCAATGTAGGAACAGCTATTACAAGGAGAAAGGGAAATGTGGACCCTCTGGCTGAGAATAAAAGGCTGAAACTTTGGGTTTTGCCAATTCCAGCCTAATGAGTGGTTTTGAAGAAAAATTGTTCTGGGGGAAGGGCTGATAACATAAAAACATATCTGGTAGGTTGGTTTGTTTTTGCTGTAAATTTGTAGTAGGGAAAAAAAAGGAAAAAGAAATGTTAGCACTGCAGGACTGCTGAGAGTCAAATTTTCTGTCTCTTGACTATCTTCACAATTTGAACAAATAGACTCTTCAGAATGTCTGGCATGCTTAATTATTTCTGTAGCTAATTTGTCTTGTCTTTTTCATATTATTACTTTGTCTGATAAAGTGTATTCTATTTGAAAATAGTGATGTGAAGCTTTTTATCATTCGCTTTTTAATGACTTTTTTTTGAGATTTACCTGGTGATTAGTGCCAAGAAAAATATTTTTTTCTCAGCTACTTTCCTACAGTTGAGTGGTATCTCTCCTCTCTGGTTACTTTATGAGCTCAGAAGATCTTTATTGTTGTCTTAGAAGGTCTGGAAGGCAAAGATTAAATTTCTCTAAGGTCTAATCAGATTTTCATAAAGTTGAGCTAGAAAATGAGGTTGTTCCTGTCTCCATTTTTGACCAGTTTGCTCTTTATTTTTTTTTAATTGCATCTCTGGTGATCATACACTGGAGTTCCAACATTGCCTCCTCCAGAGAGAGAAATGCTGCAGGGAGGGCAGCTGAGGAGCTCAGTGCAAAGGCAGAGCTCTTGCTCCTCTTCTGAGATTTCTGTGGCACCTTTTCACATCTGAACTGGAAGAGCAGGGAATAGGAATCCTTGACTGCTGTTGCTGATTTCTTCAGTCCTACTCTTTGGAACTGAGATAACAGATAGGAAGTGTGAGTTGCTGCTTTGCTGGTATCCATGCAACTCCTACCTCCTTCAACAGATCTAAGTTCTCTCTCTTCCCTATCCTTCTATTTTTCCACTTGTTTCTCTTGGGTTTCTCCCCTGCTTTCTGCTGAAGGATTTCTCCAATGCAGGCAGAAAAGGGGTGGTGGTGTGAATTTTCTCAGGGTGCTTATTAGGTGCAACAGTGACAAATAAAATGGTCATGGGAGCTAAATATATAATAAATTCTATTACACTTTTGACCAGCTGTTTAGCTGCATGGGATTTTGGGTGGATGGATAGAAGGAATATGCAACAGGAGCAAACGGTGGAGGTGGGAGAAGAAAGCAACACGTTTTTCTCCAAGACTATTCTTGCCCTGCTGATTTATGGGAAAGCAAATCAATAGTCATGTTGTCACTAAGTCTACAAACACTTTGTTAAAGGCAATCATATCTAATCATAAAGAGGAGGAATTTGAAGATGTAATGCTGAGGCCAAAATTTACCTGTATGCTATGTGCCGGTGCTCAGTGCTGAATTATTTGTCTCCCTGATGTATGAAGGCTAAATTATCTTTACAGATTGTACCCATTGAAACCCAAGGACTATTAGCTTTTCTAGGATGAATCCTCACATCTGTGCACTCGGGTGACAAGTGTGTCACCCAGCAGGCTGCTTGTGCTAGCTGAGCTGTCCAGGAGAGCTGGCTGATGCTCTGCAGCACTGCAGGGGCACAGCTGCTGGGATGTGGTGTCCTGTGTGCTCTGAACATCCTCCTGCTTTCTGCTGAGTGCATCCCTGGGAGCAGCTTGTGTGGGTAACTGACCTGCATCTTCATGTTTGTTTCCATCCTCACTCTTCAAACTCTGTAGAATTAAAATTATGAAGAAACCAGCCTGGCAAACTTGGCAGATTCTCACTTTATTCATGAAGGCAGATCTAATGTTCCCTGACAAATTGTTCCAGAGAAACTGTCCTGTAAAATGCAGAAGCTGCCAGTCCCTTCATACCAAACCATATTTCTATTAGGACATAGTGTTAATGGTTCACTGGAAAGTACAATGCTTAGTGCAGAGTGAATCTGAAATCATTTAGCATACTTGATTGTTAACTGAGCTAACTATCCTGTGAGTGCATCGGCTGCCATCTGTCCATTCACTTGACAGCCTTGCAGGGGATAATCTCAGAGCTGGCACTGCTCCAGCTTGCTGCAGGTCTGCTTTCTAGTGTTTTTGTAGCAGATGTTGTGCCACATGCCCAAAGCTGCTGCCTGTAAGCTGTTGTGTGCTCAAATTTTTAATTTTGGGGGGTGTCTGACTGTTTTTGACACAAGGTTTTCATTTATCTTAGCAGCTCCTTGTGGGGTGCCTTTGTTATAAAGGATGTTCTGATGAAAGAGACAAAGCCAAAACCTCCAGTCCTCTGTCTCAGGATTTCTGATGGCTTCAGTGGAGTCTGGATTGGACCCTGACCTGCCAGTTGCTTATATTTGTTTTCCCCTTTTATTGGTGTGTATTTGCAAGTATGGCACTTATAAAACACTTAGGATGGAATTAGGGAGCCCTCAAGTTTGCAATGTGCTTTTAAGGAATTCAATAGTCCTTGCTTATCTAAGATGCTCCAAAATGGTTAATATACATATATTCTTGCCTGTTATCTACAGAGAAACTAGAAATTGCACCAATATTTTTTTCTGCTCTGTTATCTTCCATAGATAACATTACACCACTGAAAGCCAGTTGATCCTAAATTAGTGTAAATCCAAGGTAAGGTGAAGCTTTAGGAACTGCTGTGTTTTTCAATTCCGTGATTAAAATGCTTTGCTCTTCCTGTGCAGCTTGGTGGTTGTCAGCAGAGTAGCAGGAGGGAATTATCATCTTGCTGCAGCAACCCCTGCTGCTGCTGATAGGGAAGATTTCTTCTTCTCTCCTTCCTTGCTTTTCATTAAGAAAAAGCAAAAGGGGGAAAAAGTCAATTAGGCAATGCAGCATGATGGATCTGTGTGCTTTTTCTATATGTCATCCATTTCAAAAGCTTTGCTATATGAAACTGATAAGCGCTGGGTTATCCACAGCATCTTTCTTCCATCCTGGTCTATATTTCCACTTGATCACTGTGTTGGGCTGCCTGGATGAGTTCTTGGAGGATGAAAAATGATTTGACTGTGTCTGTTCAGCTCTAAAGCAACTGCCCATAGATTTGCTTCTGACTGTGTATGTAAATAAAATATAGTACAAGAGGTGACCTATTTTATGTGTTAGGCATGGGAAACTTTCCAATCTCAGTAATTAATTTATCACATTTCAGAGGAAAACTTGTAGGTTGTTTATTCAGCATGTGGCTTAATTTGCCTTTGTACAGTGTCCGTGCTTCTTTGAGCTCAAAATGTTTGGTTCAGAGTCTCTGCTTTTGAAAACATTAAAGGTGTATGAAATAAAAATGTGATTACAACACTCAATCTTCTTAATTAGTCTCTATTGTTCAGTCTGTTAAATGCCATTTGCCTGTCAGGGAAATGCATCCCATGTGCAGAGAACACTGCTGGAGTGCTGCAGAAGTGATAGGTTGTGAATATCTTGAGTTTTGGGAAAGGCCTTCATAATATCTCTAACTAGAATACTGACTAGGTAGTTAATCATAATCTAGGATCTCAGGTTGAGAAATGCTCCTAGTTCATGCTGTGTGTGCAGACATCTGTTACTCAGCAACAAATGTCACTCTCTTTCCAGATGAGTTATTAACAAATGTTAAAAAGACAGGTACACAGTAAAAGTTTAATGCCTATGAAATGACCTGTGAGGCTGCAAATGCCTTAGCATATGGAATATAATTCTGAGTAATAAAGAGATGAGCATTCTGGAGTATTTATGGTGATTGAAAAAAAAAGAAAAATACTGCTGCCATGTAAAAATGAATCAAAGAATTCAATTTACTGTTTCAACAATGCATGCTTTACAAATATACAGGCTGTAGTTTATGGAGGCTTTTAGCTGAACAAGGCAACAAATGTTTTCTGGGAAGTAATATGAAGCAACGTATTTGTCTACAGTTGAAAATGTGTCGTTGCTTTCCTAAGGATTGGAAGTAATCTTGCTAAAGCAGAACAAGAAACTTTTACAGTATCCAAGATGTCAGTAGAGAGTGGACAGAAAAACTTCATTTAAGTAACGTGAAGATATGACATTTAGTGATCTTATAGGATAAAATACTTCCCATCTCTGTAACTACCAGCATAAGAGTAAAGTTAGAACAAGCTGTAGCTATCACAAGTATTTTATTTCCTATAAAATACATAGTTTAAGTTACACACAAAAAAGCATCTGCAGTATTTCTCTAAAATATAGACATTAAATTCTATAGTATTTGCATCAGGACAGCTTCTCCTGTTCTTACCTGTTAAATCCAGAGGCAGATGTTGGCAGTTCTGGTGCGCAAGTGCTTGTGCCAGAGCTCCAGGATGCAGCACCTCTCTTTGTGCTGGCTGTGCACTGGGATAGATAATGAACGAGACCTGATTAACCATGGCACAAAGAGTTTGGAAGACAGGCAATAAAAACAAAGAACTTGAAAGTTTTTATAAATAAAGCCATGTAGAAGCCTTACTTTATCTTCTATGCATCCTCCTAATCCTAAAGTCTGGCACTCTCCCTCTCCCTCGTCTTTTCTCCATTGCTTAGCAACACTCATGGGTGAACTTACTTAAAGCAGAGCTTTGTTCCCAGATGTGATTTCAGTAATATTTGCAGGCTTAACATTTCTGAGATGTGAAAATCAACCCCCTTCCTCCCTGCCACCATTAGCCTGCTTGACTAAATAGTCTTTCTTGTTCTCTCCAGCACCCCAGGCATGTTTCAGTTTTTGTCTCTACTGTTTTGATCTAACCAAGAGAGTTGTGGAAAGAGGGGGGAGGTTCAAGTAAAGCTTTAATTATGGAGGACACACATACAGTGTGTACAACAAAGCTGCGTGTTGGGAATAGAATTGGAGTGCAAATGCAGAATGGTCAAGAAGAGAACTGTTATTTCTCTCAGCTCAATTTGATTTTTTTTGAAGCTGAGATTGAATAAATGGCATTTTCCATTTCCAATTCAGCATTTACGTGCTGAATTGGTATGACCAACTGCACATTACAATATAGCCTTGAACAATCCTTTTAAGTAAGGAGAAACTACAGTAGCTAATTGCGTCCTACACAGTTTTTCTAATTTTGGCAATGAAGTGATATATCAGCACTTCCTAGAAATGTTCAGTTTGCCAGGCTAATCTGCATCTGTATTTAGTCCTGTTTCTGGAGGATGAGCTGGTTTATCCATTCTGTTTCCTCTTGTTTTCCCTGGCTGCTTTTCTGCAGTTCACTATACTTTGTGTTATGGGTGGGTTTTGTGTGTGTTTTATTCTGCAAGCCAGAAGATGCTAATGCGCATCTCTTTGATCTTGGAGACAAGCTAGATCACTCACCAAGGAGACTTGTGTTGAAATGCAAACATTTCCATTGAAGTCTCTCTCGATTTACCTGCAGAACATCATGTTTATATGTAAAAGCTGGTGGTTAGTCTTCAGGAGTTCTATTGCTCCAACAGTGCCATAACCACTGTGCTGATATTCCATTGAAAAGTTCCTGTGTTTTGAAATGGAAGACTTCCCAGTCATGGAAAATCTTGGTGCTTTTGCCAGGCAGAATGACCTAATGTAAAGTCTTTTATATTTAGGCCTCTCAGGGATTTTGAGGTTGACACTCCAGCTGAGTAACCAACCTTGTGAAATCAATCATTTTGGAGGGGCTGTTGCTCCTAGGGGATGAAGTGCACACTCATGTGCTCCCTCAGCTCTAAGGTGGATAATGAAATAAGCCACTTTTAAAAAAGCATATTAAATGCAGTGGCAAATCCTCTAGCTTTTTTTTTTTTTTAGGATAGTCACAAAGCAGATTCTGGGGAAGGGCTGCAGATTTTTTTTTTCTTTGACTTAGAGAATTGTAGTTTATCTGTTATTTACTTGATTCAATTTGTTTGGTTAGAAATCAAATGAAATTCTGAATTACTGTGCATTCTGTCAGTGTCTTGTGTTAGAGAGCTTTGCTGCAGAATACTGTCCTTTCAACAAGAGGATGAATTAATAAAGGCCTGTGTATCCCTACATAAAGTTATTTATTAAATAAGAGGATGCCTGAAAGCATTTATGGCAAGACTACTGAAGAACTTTGTGATTCTTTACTGTGTCTCCTGTGTGCTAGCTAGTCCACCACCTGCTGCACCTTGTTTCTCCATGGAAAGTGTGCTATTCCCTTCCTAACTTTCCATGGCGCTGCATGCTATTTTTTAGTTAAGTGCTGGTTGTTATGAGGACAAACCAAAAACCAAAAGGAATTGAGAAGGTGAGTTGGCTTTTTGTCTGAGAAAAGCAAGAAAGCAAGTCAGTTTTGTAACATTCTTAACATGTAAAGTTGATACAAATACACTTTCTGATCAATATTTTAGTTGTTTAAATGTCTATCTAGGAGTTGTTCCAGACTGTGTGAAGTTCCTCAGGTGTGTTCTCCCTGTTACCACAGCTGGTGGTTCAGGCATTTTCCAGGTGTTACATTTGCACAGGGTGTCTGCTCTGGGGGTACCCTGGCAGCTCCAGTGCCTTTCCCTGGGTTTGCTTTCATCCCCCGGTTTTTCTGTTGCTGACAGGATATTGCATTTCTTAGTGCAGCTCTCTGTATTGCACCCTTAAGGTGAGGTGTCCCTCTTCCCCAAATCATCACCACCACCTCTGCCTGACCCTCCCCCTCCCCCAAAAAAAGAAAGGCACAAAAACACCCCAAACCCCAGAGCTTGAGGGATGTATTTTAAAACAGTGTAATAAAACAGCAGGCCCATTTATTGGTGGAATATTAGATGAATATGATTATTACTAGTGCAAAATGCTCACTTCCTCAGAAAGTGCAGGGACAGGCAGGGTCCTGGCAGGTCCATGTGCTGTACTTGTCTTGTGTATTTGAGGCATTTTGAGGTACTGCAGAACTGAATTGTGCTTGCCTATCCTTTTGTCTTTGGGTATGTAATTGGTATGTAATTAGAAGCCAGAGGTGATAGCCCCTGAATGAAGCAAAATCATGCATTTCTTTTCAATACAGTACAATTGTACCATGTTTCCCCATCACTGAACGTGCAGTTGGACAGCAGAATGTCTGAATCTTTCTCTCCTGTCACCCCTTGAAGTGAATGCTGCTTTTTCAAGAGTTAATTGAAGACTGAAGATACCACTAGCTATGGTGCACCATTGTCCAAATTTGGTCTAACAGTAATGGATAAGGAAAATATTTGCTCTGTGTTATAACACTCTTTTGGTAGAAGTGATTTTTCGAAGAGAGATATTACACAGTCTTTGGATAACAGTGTCCTCTAATCTGCCTAAACTGCTGTAGGAGTTACAATGTTTGTATATGAAACCTCATAAAGCCAAAGGGACCTGTTAATTTCTTGGGTGCTGTCAGAGCTGCTGATGCTTTGGAAGGGAAAATAACTATTACTGTTAATGTTTTGGGGTTTTTTAATTAGGTACTGATTTAATTTTCAGCCAGAATACATTAGAAATTGCACAGCTGGGCTGATGTGAACGAAGAGAAGAGCATTTTTACAAATACCTACCCAGCAATTAATTGTTATTTGCTTGAAAGCAGATAAAGGGTTTGGGGTGGTTTTTGGGGTGTGACACCAGAAGCTTGCAAGCTGCCTTGCACCGTTTGGTAGGATGGGGGACAATGGTAGTGATGAGGCTTAAGATAAAACACTTAACTTATGCTTTTCATGTTCAAAGTACTTTAAAGACAGTATCAAATTAATCTGTACCACAGCCTGATTAAATATTC
Organism: Entomyzon cyanotis; assembly: GCA_024500445.1. Taxonomy (NCBI): domain Eukaryota; kingdom Metazoa; phylum Chordata; class Aves; order Passeriformes; family Meliphagidae; genus Entomyzon; species Entomyzon cyanotis. The sequence goes on from JAKEPQ010001010.1 coordinate 11,630,276, forward strand.
CAAGGGGTTCTCCAGCTTGGTTGCTGTCATTATCAGCATTTTCCAGGTGATGGGGAAACTGCCTTTACTCTTTAAATTCCTGCTGCACTTTGTCAAAATCCTGCTGACTTTGCCATTCTGGCAGAAACTCTGAAAAGCACTGCTTTTATTTGGAATACATTTAAACGCTTGACTTCGAATATGTGTACAAAAAGGTGTGGAAAACCAGGGCTGGAAAAGTAAGTGGAGAAACTTGAGTACGGTTTTCTGAATGAAATCTTGAGGATTGCAGTGGAGTAGCCTTTTTATTTTTTGTACTTAGGGCCTGGATTAAGTTGACAATGGTTGTGAACCAAGATTATGCAGGTTTTTGGGGAAGGATCCTAAACACCTGGGTTATAAACTATGGTTATTATATCAGGTGTTCCCAAAACATGTGTGGGTGTCCCATCATCTTATCCTGGTGCCCTATGTTTTTTTTGGGGGGTGTGAAAAATTATTCTGTGAATTGCAAATTAGTTGGAAAAATCAAAGATATGGGTTTGGTTTGTTTGGTGTATTTTCCTCCAGAGAAGGCATTATGCATCTGGAACATTTTGCTGCACTTGGAGCTGTCCTGTTTTAACTTTCCAACTCTCTGACCCTCATGACTTCAATTTGTTCCATATCTTGCCTTATCTCTGTTGTTGGACTTCATGGGAGAAAGTGTGTAATGTTTGTGTGCAGCTGAGGCCAGGGGGTGGACTGGGGCTGAGCACAGCCTTCGATGTTGCTCAGTGATAAACAGTGCATAGTAACTGCAGAGAGGATTTGCTCTCGGGCATCAGCCTTGGTGCTGCATGCAGGAAATCTCCTGGATGACACCTGAAGGGGAAATGCCCCCTTGCTTTTGCAGGCAGTTATTGCTAAAGGTAGGCAAGGATATTGATCTTTGCTGTGTTTTAAAACCAAAGAACCACTGAGTGTGACATATGAAGCCCTTCAGCAAGTTGTTTCTGTGATCACCTGCAGTGAAAACTTTTAAACTGTTTCTTGCATGTTGTTCAAACAGCCCTGCTCAGGCGAAGGTGTGATTTCCAGCTGGAATCACCTCCGTGTGGTGCTGGATTTTGGGCAGCCCGGAGTGGGCTGGAGCTCTGGTACAGGGAGCTCTGGTACAGCCCTCCTGTGGCTCCTTGGGAATGTGCATCTTCCCGGCAATGGGCTGGCACTGCCCGTGTCCTGGCCAGAATCCTGCTGGGATCGCACCCTATAGCACCTAGTTATAAGGGTATTGCACCATTTTAATCATTTCCCTGCGCAGAAGTTAGTACACTTGGTGTGGAAAGTTCTGCATCTTGGTGTGTGCTGTTCTCATACTTATGTCACACTTAACCAATGCCTTGCAGCTCTAAGGAGGTGTGGAGAGAAAAGTGACACTGAAAACCCAACCAACAATTTGGGTTCCAATCCCACAAACTTGCCAAACTTTATTTGTAAGCAGTTTATCCTATTCTGCAAACTAGATTTTGTGTCTAAGAATTCTTAAAAATTAGTGCTTGAAAGGATGTTTTCTATTGTAATAGGTGGTTTTGTCAGTCTTCAGTGGGAAAGAGAGTGAAACTGAAACAGGGGAGAGGTTTTTTTTTCCTAAAATGGTTGCTTTAATAAGGACATATTGTCTCATCAATTTTTAAGCTAAACTCCCTATAGAAATCAAAGAAGTGTTCTGCTGAAAAATCAATTGTGCAGTCTGACCCATAGTTACTGCCTGTCATATGAGACTGAACTGTTCTCTTTGTAATATCACCCTCCATCACCCTCTTTTTTTTCTTTTTTGCATTCTTTTTCTTTTTTTTTCTTTTTTTTTTATTAAAGCAAAGCATGTGAATCTCTTTGGAACATTGAGGTAAGCCATCTGATGGCTGAAACTGCCTCATTTCCTTTGGCTGCGGAGGAGAAGTTAGCTCCCCGTGAAGCTTTACCTCCTGCAGACATCAGAATAGTATGTGAAATATTTAACATTTTAATTGTGTGAGGCTTCATTGAAAACCTTATTTTCCTTGCTATGTGTCATTTAGAGAGGCAGTGCTGAACTGTTGCTGAAAATGGGAGCTCTGACAGACAAGGGAGTATGGTGCTTGTTTAACAAAGAACAGCATGCAGACTCCATAATGCTTAAGGCTATATAATTCCATTTTCTTCTCTAGATTCTGTTTCATTGCTTTAGTGTCTGCAACACACGAGCTTTTAGCATGGAAGAAAAAAATTCAAAGCCTGCCTAATGCAATGTCATGTGCAGAATAACTTAGGTTTTGCATAATAGATGTTTGTTTTTTTAACATAAACATCATATACAAAGCATGTAGAACTCTTGAACCCTCCTCAAACCCCAGAATACTAAAGCCCCTCAGTTTTCACGTTATCACCATTCATATTAAAAAATATGTATGTTTTTCAAGTGTTTGATTGCGTTTTTTTTAATTTCTAATCCACAGAGAAATTATCTGTCCACACAAAACCTGCTGTAAGTTCAATAGCTGATGTTTTTTGTGACAGAGTGAAAAAAATGCATCCTCCAGGCAAAATAATTAATTTTTGCTTAATCACCATAGTGGGAAAATTTGACTCTTTCACATGGGTGAAAAATGACTTTTCATGGCAAATGTGCTTCTTGTACTCCACCCTTGCTTTTAGTCCCAAAAAATTTGTAAGAAAAAGGTCTTTACTGTTTGTGTAAATGAAATTTTGCACTGCTCCAGCTAATAGCTCATATCAGCTGTCCCAAGAGCATTCACCCATATGAAAATCTATAATAGCCTAATTATTCAACAATGTGGATTTGTGGGGTTTTTTTGCCTTGTAATTTATTCTCTATGCCAGTCCTCCAGCCCTTTGAGTCCCTCAATCCATGGTTGGGTTCTCATTCTTTGCAGGGACCATTGCATACTACAGTTTTGTGTTTTAGGTAAATAAACCTTGGTATGTTGAGCGTGAAATTAGCACAGGGCTTCTCTATGCCAAATCCATAATGTTTCTGTAAATTTCCTTCTCTTGCCTGAGTCTTACATTGCAGTTTCCAGCTTCAGCAGTGACTAGAAGAAGAAATATCAAAATTCTAAATAAGATTCCTAGTATTTTGCACCTGGATGGGATGTTAAGAGTGGGGTTGAGACTGACAGATGGTATTTCTATGTTCACCCCAATTTCAGATTCATGTGGTTTTGTATAAAGTTCAAGTGAGGCCCTTTTTGAGTTCAACTTGAAGCTCTTCTGAGATTCAACTATCATTACAAATTCCCTTTCTTACTTTGACACACTTATAATTCATTTTGTATCCCGTACACTTTATAAGTGCAAGCCTCTTAACTCATTCTGACTAGGTAGAAATTACAGGGTAAAAATAAACTTTACCTGTGTTCCAGTAAGAATAATGATGCAGCATTTATGAATGAGAATGTCAGCAGGTATCCATTACTAATAGGAATTTTCTCCAGTGATGACCTGTGCATAGCTGTAAATGATATAAAAATATATGTAAGGTCCACAGCTAAGGTAGAATGTGCTAGAAAATACTCAAAGGTCAAAATTGCTTTGTATAGTGTTTTGTGCTGTGCTAAAAGAACCCATGTGGGGTTTTATTTTCTTTGTTTATTTAAGGAACTGGAGGACAATCTGGGTGGATCATTTGAAGTACTTAAAATATTTACGACAAACTTTTTTATGTGAAATAGGATATAGCAAGAAAGGTTTCTTCTAGTTTCAGGTTGGTGTCCACTGTTGTTATGTGGTAGACTTGTCCAAGCAAGTTCTGTTAACTGGAACTGCCAGCTCAGCTCCTCTGAGGTAGTTTTCAGACTGAAAAATGAGAATTTTGAATGCTAGTTTTCATAATTATGAGGTTTTTAATCCAACAAGTAGTTTAACCAACATGAGAGGAAAGAGGCTGCTGGGCAGCAAGTGGCCTTTTGTGTTTCCATTGTTGTGTTACCAAATATAACCAGGATGTTCAGGAATCTCATGATTAAGATCAATCTGACAATTATCCTTATAGTGATTTTTTTTTTTCTTTTTTTTTTTTTCCCCTCATACTGAGAAACATGTATCTTAGGAGAAAAATAAAAGCCCCAAGCCTTTTGTAGCCTTTTTAGTCCTCCTCCTTGTGCTTTTGTGGTGATGTGACTACGGGGCTCTCACACTGTGCACCAGGCTCTGATTCCTGGAGCAAGTTTATGCAAACTTCTTCAAATTGCCACATAGTTCCAGTCACTCCTAATGTGTCAGGCATTTTGCTACGGTTAGAGTGGTAACATAAAAAGAAATCAAAGGCAAAATGCTGCTTTTTGAAAAGATAAACTCTGAAATGGGAACCAAGAGCAGATTTAAAGTGTTACGTTGTTCAAAGGAAACTAATCAGGAGCCTGAGATCCAGAGTGTTTGGATGACACCTTCAGGCACATGGTGTGACTCTTGGGGTGTCCTGTGCTGGACCAGGAGTTGCACTTGGTGATCCCAATGGGTCTCTTCAGACTCAGTATATTCTATGATTTCACTCTCTGGTCATCAGAATTTCAGTAACTTATTTTCACCCTGTTCCATGTCTGTATTTTGATCTTGGCCTTGCAGATTTTTCTGGGTTACTGCTACTTTTGTTAATCTCTTCTACCATGAAACTCTATACACTTGTGCTCTGGGGTGATATGAAATCCTTTGGTTGATAAAATGTTTTTGTAGTCTGAGCTGACCGATGTGATCCAGCTTGCATTTAGTTGGGCAGTGGAGTCTAGAGCAGAGTCTGGCTTCAGCAACAGAAGGGGCAAAACATACATTACAGTTAATAGCAGCTGAAGGGCCTGGGACTTCTGAAAATTAGGCAGCTCCTTTTATTTTTACATCTGTACTTCCGTGACTTGGCAGATGAGCTTGGGTTTAAAGAGCATTGGTTGGACTTTTTCATACAAGTTATCTCTGTGTGAAAAGATCACAAGAAGTAAGGGAAATGGGATGCAGTAATCCCATGAATGGAGATATACTTGTTACTAATAAATAAATACATTGGCAAAGCATCTTTAGGTAGAGAAAGCTGGCAGGACTGAAAAGGATATAGAGATTAATCTTTTGCACAATGTGGTTAGGGATGGAATGCCTTTGGAAGCATATCAGGATAATAAAGCATTGATAATAAACCTGGAGAGAACACAGAATTTTACAGGGAAACCATCCTGCTGATTTGGAGGGCAAGGAAGGAGAGAAAGTGAGACTCAAAAGAAAAAAAATCTGTGGAACTAAATGAAATTAATCCAAAGAGTTTTGATACTTATTTAAGAAAAACCCAACCCTTTTCTCTCACTGCTTTGTTTGAAATAGCATTCAAAGATACGATCACAGATACTATGAAAGGTCTGTGTGCAGTAACCAGCCAGCTGATTGGATTTCCAGAATGCCTGCAAGTGATCTCCCTGCGGTGGTGTAAATATCTGTGTTCGATGAGGAGCCTTATCAGCTAACACAGGCGAGAAGGTTCACACTGTGCAGCCCACAGGAATGAACCCTTGTGCCTTGCCTCACCAGAACCTTCCAGAGTGTGAACTGTGCAGCAGCCCTACCTTCCAGAGAGGAGATGATGTGATTTGTGATTGACATCAGTTGTAACAGCGATAACTGGAGCAGGCGCTCAGAAGAGTTGGTGCGTAGATGTATACACTTCAAACATGCAAATGAAAGAATAATTATCCTAAACACTCTGGAAACAGAAGAGAGTTCCATATAACACATTAATGCACATGTTTCAGCAAGATGTGTAAAACATCTGCAATTATGAATGAATGGACTCGTTATTCCACCATGTGCTCACTGTGCTGTACAGAAAGTAAAAATAAATCTTTGAGACACTTCTATCATTTCCTTTTTCATCAAGAATTTACATCTGGAATCCTCATGGGATCTTTCAGAATACCGAGCGATGTAAAATGATCTGCCTGACTAATACAACTATTACATTACACTGGTCATGGCTGTCTTACGGTTTAATTGTTGTAGCCCCTGAAATGTTAGCCACTGGAATGGGGAGATACTGGCCTCTGTCAGGGGACAGATATTAACCTTTTGTTAACCTGGATCCTTGTCTTCTAGAGAAGGTCCTTTCTTTTAAAGAAATGAGGCCTCTGTTATCAAAGATCTCAAATTGAAGTTTTTTTGGGTTTTTTGTTTTTGTTTTTTTTTTTAGCTAACAAATTATATGGATTTATGGTTTAGCATATTAAATCCTCCTGGAAAAACATAAAGGTGTAATGTTGTTTTACAGATATGCTACATTTTCATATTGAAATTCTGTTTAACTTTAAGCCACACAGATAATCCTGAAATAGCTTTCTCTGCTTCCTGTCTGACACATGCTTTCATTCTGCAGAAAGCAGCAGGAGGCCTTTTGCTTGTTTGGAGTAGTGCTCATAAATATAAAATTGAACTGTACACTGGAGTTTCAGAACGAAAGGTGAATGTTAATAGATCACACACAAATTGGTCTCTGGAAGCAGCAAAGCATGAGGTCTGCCAATTGCCAGGCAAAGAGCAGTACCATGGTGTAAAGCTGATTATTTTGGCAATGTTGATATTTCATGCAAGTGTAGTACTAGGAAAAAGTTTCCAGAGTGCTTGGTGACAAATAAGTGGGTAGGTTCTCCCAGAGAATGGAGGGGTTATCTTGAGATTTAAGACTGTAATGCTTATTTGTCCAGTACTTTTTACTGAGGATCTCAGCAAGGGTTTGAATAATTCCTTAATGTTACTCAATCTAGTATATCTTCAAAATAATATATTTCTCTCAGTACTGAGACTTGGCATAATATAGACTTATCAGGGGTTGAACTGTAGGTACTGATTTGAACTTGTACTTTGGAAATCGAGATAAAGTTCGTACATTGAAGTCAAATTACATCTTTTCTTGTTTCTCAGTTTGAGGAACTGTGCATGTTGAGCTTTATGGCATAGACCATATGAGTTTACCAGTTGATTGTTAGTGCTCATAAAAACATGTTCAATGTTTCCTTCATTTTCTCAACCTGAAAACTTCCTTGTCTGCTGGTGAAAAATCTGATGTGAAAGTAGTAGCATGTACAAGTTTATGTGAAAAGTTTCTGTGAGATACTGCAATTGTGAAGAAGAGAGAGGTAAGGGGAAATATGATTTAAATGCTAAAAATTTGAAAATAAGAAAGGAAAATATTGGAATGATGCTATTTTACAGCTAGCCAACCTGCTTGATTGTAGCAAAGGAAGAGCCTTAGACCAAGATGAATTCAAAAGGACAGAAATTGGACTCTGTATTAACAGATCCTCTCCGGTGGAAACAAATCTCCAGAGAAAAGTACTACTTGGAAAATTTCCACCCTTTAACAAGATAAAAAGATAATTAGGAAGTGTTTCAAATTGAAATAAGATGACATGTGGAACAGTGGTCATGCAGTGAGAAATTAAAGCCCTCTGAGAGAATTGTGCCCAAAGTTCACATTTTAATGAGAGTTTTTCTGACACTTGGGAAGACATTCCCCACTTTCAGATCCCATGCAAGAGTTCTGATCAAACAGGACTTAGATGGGGTCTGTCCTGAAGAACAGTGCATGTAGATCAGATTAGGTTGCTCCTTCGAAGAGCTTCAGGATTATCTTAATATGCATTAAGTGTTTGCAAAGCCTTTGTAATTCAGGCAGGAGGCCCTTATTAAGGGTAATATAACTAATGAATGATGCAATAAACATGTTGATGTCAAACATAAATTCATGGTAAACACGGATGAATAGTTACCTTGTTTTCTTAAGGAAGGTCTCATTTAACCAGTTTATGCCTATGTAAAACTGTCTGGAAAGTCTTTAAAAAACAAAACATGATTGGAATTACTTTGTGGTTTGCCTATGTCTGAGATTTGATATGCTCCTTGAGATGAAGATACACCCACACTGGTTTTTCTGAGTTTGCTTCTGATGTGTACTTTTAATGCTGTTGTATCTGGTTATTCAGGAGGCCTAATGGATGATAGAGTTGGCATTCCTTACTATTTTGTAATAATTATTTTAATCTTAAAAGCAGTTTTCTTTTATGACCGCAATATACAACATCAAAGGTGCCATGGTTCAGAATCTGAAAACACTTATGCACATTGTCACTATTCATTGAAATGTCTTGTTATGCCCTTCAAATGTGCTTGTCTTTTTGCACATCATTTCACTAAGATGTGTGGAATTTAAGCTTTGTGACAACATAGATATTTTCATGATCTTGCCTTCCTGGCAAATGTTTAATGAGTTTGAAGGTAAGAAGGCTTCTTCCAAAAATGTGGCAGGAGTTAAAAGATGAATTGTTCTACGGATGAAAGATCTTTCAGGATAATTGAATTTTGTGGTGGTTCAAAATAAACTATGCAGTAATCTGTAGAAAAAGAAGAGAACTATTCATGCAGGTCCATCTGAAAGAACAGTAGCAACAGAAAAACCTGTAAGTCTGAACTCTGAATCTCAGCAGAAAAAAAGCATTCACCAAAGGCCTGACCCAAAGTCTGCTAGTTCAGTTAAAAGATTCCTGATAATTAAAATGTGTAACAGATGGTGAATGCTGAGGAAAGGTGAAGGCAGCAAATGTGACTGCAGGCCAGATTTGTGGTCCCAAACGCTGAAACTGAGGATGGACCCAGCCTGTTTGCTGACACAGGATAGAGTGTGTAGCTGTGCTCTGTGCACAGCTGTCTCTGACCGCAACAGGAGCACAGGATGTGTATTTTGGGGGAATTTTTTTGCCTTAGTTTGGAGCCTTTTCTCTGCCCACTTTAGGGCAGGGAAACAAGAAACAAAGTTGAAATTATAAAGGCTGGGTTAGAGAAGTGACGTGCTTTGTTAGAAGCAAGATTTAATTTTGTTTGATTAAATGTGCTTGTTAGTTTAAATGAAAAACCTTTTCCAGTCCCTTAGTTGGGCATACCTGTAAGATAGACCTAACAGGAGAATTGTCTTTTTCCAGCAATTAACTTAGAACTTAGATCTGAATTTAATTTTATCTTAGAAATCAGCTGAGTTTTCTCTTATGGCCCACATTCATCCACCTCAATTTTACCAAAACTTATGCTTTCTCAAATATTTCCTATGATGAGGTAATGGGGAGAGAGTGGAGTGAAATTTAGGCCCAGTAGGACTGAGCCTAAGACAAAATAAGGAAATTGTGTTCCCAAGACAGTCTAGCTTGTATGGAGCTAGTGCCATAGCTAAAATTTCTGAAGTTACAGCGTTAAAGGGGAGGGGGAAGACTTGCAGTGTAAAATAACCTGTCAGTATCTGTGTCTTCATCCCTGTAAGGTTTATAAATGCAAAAGCTGGCCTGGAATCTACTATTACTTTATAATGTAGCTTCCCAGTTGGAAAGGGTGGCTCTTGAAGAAGCATTTCATGAAAAAACTATAGAAAATATATGTACAAACCAGTCAAAATTCTCCCATGAGGATGCCATCTAATGTCTTAAGCACAGGAATTCAACTGGAACACATTTGTTCTGAAACAAAAACAAGCCAAGCCTGGGTTGTCCTCCTTATGTGTATTTATAGCAGGTGCACTATGAAATATTTCCTTGTGAATTTATTTTCCCTTTGGTTCTGTTCATTTTAGTGCTGTGGCATGAGAGCTGAACAGGTAATTTTAGTGTTGTGCTGTCTATGGATGAGATGGACATCTATTTTGATTTCAGTGAGGCAGAAAAGGTGCTGTATTTGTTGGCAAATAAGCAATGTTTATGCATCTCTGTCACCCTTCAGACCAGGAAAAATGATGGAGTATGACTAAAGAGCATGTAATATTCAGTGGTTCTGTGCTAGACGAGTTTGTGACTGTCACAGTCTCCCAGTTTTAGTTCTTTACATGTGACTGGAGATTTTTTTTTCCTCCTGACTAATGAGTCTGCATTTAACTTCAAGCATTTCCCAGAGCTCTTGGGGAAGCTTTGTTGCATGTCTGGGAGCTCTTACTGCTTCTCTGGACACAAGGAGCTGGTAATTTTCCTGGTACTAAAAAACAGTCTCTATTTGTGTTATCCAAGACAGATTCCTTGGGCAAGGAGAGCAATGCAGGAGAAGAGGAAAGGGGAGAATGAGAATAAATGTTGTAGCTTTACGTTTTAATGTGCTTCCAGTGCATTCATGATAATACAGAGCAGAAAAACAGGGAAACCCAGTTTACTGGGCTGGTGTTTAATCAAGGCCAAAGTCTCTTCCTGTGCTTCACTCTTTGTGAAGGTACAAATTATCCTCTGAAAAATTCAGGTTGGAAATAGAATGACTTAGCTTTAAACGTTAAATAATAGTGTTGAATTTTCCTGTCTGCTTCTGCCTTACACAGGTGAACATTAAGTAGGACATTGTCCTGAATAGATGTACAATACCAGATTAGACTGGAAAAAGAGGAGACTAATGGGGCTGAGTTTGAATCTGTCCTCTGATTTATTTCCTTTTTTTTTCTGGGGGAGTTTTTCTTCCTCTGGTTACAGTGGGATCCCAAAACAGTTTCTTCTTACACTGCACTTTTTTTCACAAGTGCATAGCTGCCATTTTCCACTCTGTGAAATTCTGTGTAGGAGAAAAATGGGTCCTTGCTTTGCTTTCACTTTGGCTGTGATAAATATTAGTGTGCTGTGTGCCACATTAGCAGCCTAACTGTGGAGGTGGTGACTACCTCGAGTGGCTGTGGATCACCACTGTCTGTGTGGGGTAACACAAATATCTTCAGCATTAGCTCACTCCTCTCAATATGGTGCAGAGGCTCCTCCAGCAGAATGAAGGTGGGTGCAGAGAGTGAGAGAATGAAAGGAGAGGAAAAAGAGTGAGGCAGAGCTGTGCTGAATCAGCATATTAGGCTAGAAGTTATGAAATGAATTCATACTTCAAGTTTGGTTTTTTTTAACAGGGATGACTATAAAAGACAAAACCTTTTTTGAGATGGTTGTTGATGGTTATTGGGAGAATTCAGTACTTACAGGGGAGGATTGAAATTGCAGGGAAAATCCTGGAAGGTCCTTCAATCATAGTTCTTAAAACCTCCTTTTCACCTTATCAGTTTGCCCTATATTCTGAGGTAGAAATAAACCAGAGAGTTCTTTGTTAAGGCATATATATTTTTTTAATATCTTTTCCCGATGTTTTTGGAAAGGAAATGGCAAAAAGCCAGAAGAAGAGGCTTGAAAACACAAAGGAGGGAAAAGACACAATGCTAAGACTGAAGCAACTGAAACATACAGAAAAATACAGCAGAATGCTTGAAATCTCACAATTTACTTACAAGTTAAAGTCAAGAAATGCTTTGGATAAGTTGAATTAGTCACACCCAGGAAATCTTGAACACTGTCATCTTTTTATCACTGGGTTCTATGAAACCCACTGGGTAGAATATCAAAGAAAAAGAACTTTTTTTGCTGCAGTGTTTTTAAAATCCTCCCTATAAGACTAAAAAACCATAGCAAAATAATCTGTATTCTAAACATGCCCAAACAATGGCTTAGCACTCTGAATATTCAATAAGTAAGTTGTCTCTTTAATAGTTATTATGCTTAGTATCAATGCCTGACAATTGCTGTCACCCCATCGAATTGTGCTAAATCCTCCTAAACAAGACACCCTTGCAATAAAGCTTGACTTGCAATCATTTTTTGGCAAGCACATCCCACAATTGTTGTTATTCTAACTGCTCACACTCGCGTACAGCACGAGGTGCCAATGTTTGCAGCTCCAAACGCTAAAGATGTGGTGATAGAGAAGGCGAACCCTTATTAATTCTGAGAGATTTGCTTAATTGGGACACAATGTGAAGATTCTCAACAATAATAACAGATGATGGGGAATAAATAGGCATGGCAGGAGAGAGGCAGTTTCTAGCGTGAATTTCCCTTTGCTTCTGTTTAATTGCATTACATACTGTGGGAAGTATCTGGAGTATGCGTCTTGTAGTTAATTTTTCTTGACTGCATCCATCTAGCTACTGCTCTGGACATTTTAATGTTTGATAATACTCGATTTGCATATGAGTGCACATCAATAGCTGTCATTAGAACCAATTTACATACATGATTTGCTTCTTGAAGTGTCAAAGTCTGAATTTTATCTAGAGACAGGACTAGGGTCAGGAAAGTTTAATTGTTTGTATAATGCAATTGAAAAGGCTGGCAGGAATCTAGGGCAATTTTGGAACATCTGTCTTTAAGTCATCAAAAATAAAGCACATAACAGCTGTGATAACAGCAGGGTTATGATTAGATATACAGCATTCACCATCAGCTTGAACAAGGACTGGAAAACAAAAAGGAGGTAAATAAGTCAGTTTGGATAACATTGTGACAATTTTTAATAGGTCTTTGGGTTTTTTTACTTTTCAAAGTTTATATGTAAATACACAGACAGAAATATAAAGGAAGTAATTTTTTTCCTAACAGAACCTTATATTTATTCTTCAAAAGTAGAACTTGTTGCCCAATAGCTCAGTAATGTAGCTAATGTTGCTTCCCACTTACTATGTTGTGTGTTATGTTTGCAAATCCTGCTTTAAAATTGCAGCTACTAGGTCTTGTTCATGCTTTCTGCTCAAGGAACCGTGAAACACTTGTGACTCATTCCCTTTCTAACATGGAATCATTTTTATCTGTATCTCTATTATGTCTTTATCTGTTAAGAATATAAATATAGTGCAAACAATTCCCTTGGAAACAAATAGAGTGAGCTGTACAATGCTCTTTAAAACGTGGGGACTGCTGTATTTTTTAAAAATTATTTTAAAGTTTTTATTATTTTGCCCTGCTTGGTTACTTGCATTTCAGTTATTCTGCATGTGATTGTTGCTTGACTTGAGACTGACATTATTTTCAGTGTATAAAATACCACCTAGTTCTTACTGTGCACTCCTAAGAAGTACTTTAGTGAGATTTCCAAAAATCAAGTCAATTGTTTGCAATCTGGAATCGTTTCTTAATTGGAGGACTGATTGTAACACAAGAGGAAGTGTTAACTATTCACGTGATGGATTACTTTATATCATTTCTAGTTAAGTTTTTAATTTGAAAGCTGAAGATATAAAAATATTTATTTACACAAACTTATTTTAGAATTTTGCATCTGTAACTTTTGGATGCCATTCAGTTAAACTTGACTGTATGACTTTACAGGCAGACCAGAAATACATTTTGCAGTCACCATATGAAAGAAGCATAAATCTGAAGAATAATGCACAGTTTCAGCATTCATTTATGTCTTCTACTTAAACTAATTCATGAGGATTGGATACATGAGTAATGACACTTCCAAAATTAAAACTCTGGTTTGTTCTTCTGTCATTATGCTGCAGCAACATAGGGAAAACTACAGAATGCTTGTAAAAATATGCAGCCCAGAGCTGCTTTCTTGTGCACAGATGATTGTTGGGTTAACAAATTCATTTCAGTACCAAGCCAGAGGCCTGCCAGCAGCTGAGCTGTTGAGATGTTCTGTGGCTGTCTAACTCCACCCTGTGCTGCTGGCTTTGCCAAGAGCATTTTTGTCACTGAGATGTCTCAGCAGCTGCCCCATGTGGTATAAGGCAACTTGGAGCCTTGGAATCTGTCATTTATTTATTTTAGATGCCCAAATCACTGCTTCATTTGTAAGCATGTTTTGGCATAGAAAAGCACCAACTGCAGGCAAGTATGTGTTTTATGCCAACCAGTTTTTCCACCCATAAGTGTCAGTGCACTAATTATTGTGTCATAATCAGTGTTTAGGAGATGCACTATTGTTTTAATTCCTGCAGGCTCCATAGAATTTTCTCTCAGATCTTTCATACGACCATAACGTCCTCATTTACTGCAGCAAGTGCATGTAAAATGTCTGCAAGGAAAAAATATATGCTGCTTTACTGATGGCCAATAAAAGTAATTATCTAATCAGTGTTCTTCAAGAGGTACTGAGGCAGAGTAGCTCTGACTCAGTGAAGGCTTTGGATTGGAAAGGCCCTAAAAGAGCATCTAATTCAACCTCACTACCACAGGCAGGGACACATTTCACTAGACCAGGATGCTCAGACCTTCTGATCCAGAATATTCCAGGGTGGAGGCATCACTCAGTAGAAAATCAGACAATGCTGTATGAGACAATAATGTGGCAAGGCACTTTGAGAGCCTCTTTTGGTTAATTTTGATTGCAGTGATGAAAATCTGTAGGTTTTTGACTGATCTGTCATGTGCCAGCCAGGAGTTGTTTTCTAGTTTGTTTTCTCACCTACCTTGAGACTGCTCTGATTCTGAACTACAGCAAAAAGATTCACAGTGAGCCTCTCATTTTTGAAATGAAAATGAAACTGCATGTGGGAAGAAGTAAAGTACACTCATGAATTTTGTCTGTAGCTCTAACATCAAGCCAGGCAATGCTGACATCAGCAACTTGCCTCCACAACATAAGGATGTTGTATGAGTTCATTTTCCTTAATGATGATGGTTAATAGCTTGGGAAAAATGTGTGAGGGAAAAGCAATTTATTCTAACTTAGATTAGCCCCAGTTTGATATTTTTTTTTCCAAAGTGAACTAAAATATTGCTATGTAATTGAGTAAAGATGTCCACACAATTTATATTCATGTAAGTACAGCAAATGTGTTTTCACTGAAGTAGAAATGGTAGTAAACTTGCTGAACTAAGGAGTACCTGGGATTCAAAAACTGGGAAAAAACATATCACAAGGTCTTAGATGTAGCAGAATTTTTCTCACCAGCTGCTGTCTTCAGATCTTTTTTATATGTTAGGACTTCTGTGTAGCTAAAGCCAAAGATGTCCTGGAACACAAGAAGTAGAAACTGCTGAGCTAGCACATATTGCTGAGCCTGCTGTGGGTCTGCAGTGATATGTCACGATAGAAATAAAGACAGAGAAAGAAGAGAGGTTTTTGAAGTCTGAGCTGAAATACTTTGGGAGTAGAAGGAAGTAATGCAGGAAATCCAAGTGAGTGCAGCTGGGGCCAAAGCAGAGTTCAGTCAGAGCAGGAGGAGGCGAGTGGTGTGAAAGCATGAGGGAAAGTAAGAATACTTCAGAGGAGGTACAGCTTCACTGGCAGTGCCTCAGCAGGGAGGATGGATTTTTGAGAGGAAAAGATCTGCATTTCTTGCAAATCTAGAGCAATTTACTCACTTCATCTCCCAAGTAAGAAACTGCAACTTCAGCTTGTTTCCCTGGTGTGTATCTCAGGATTCTGTGCCAGCTGGGATCACACAACACTGAGGAGCTCTGCCTTGAAGCTGCTTTCCAAACTCTTCCTTCTTGCAGTGTGGTTCTGTGGAAACTGAGCCCTAATGGCTGTTCCCAGGACCCAGCAATGCTGAGGGTACCTTTGTGACAATGTCATCAATGTCTGCTCAGTTGGGGTTAACATTTCAGGCACTTCTGGCAATGTGTTCAAAACTGAAGTTTTTATTTGTTGTAGGGATCTTGTGGATGATGTGGTCAGAGGAAATGCATCACTCTACTTTTCCAAGATGACATTGTGTCTTCAGCTAGAGTCAGACCTCATAAAAGAATGCCTTTGTTTCTTTGTAAAGGATTTGAAAGTTAGCTCTTTTCAAGTTATCAAGTGCACATGAATGGCAGATAACTAAATGATTTTGATTTTATTTTGTAAGTCTTGTGTAAGTCCTAAGTATCATTGACAGCTCTGTTCAAAACACAGCAGTTTTGATTCAAATCGAGCCTCATTAAAGATGGTCATGTTCTTGGCACAAGAATAAGACAATAGAATGAATAATTACTTTGCTTGTGATATCTCTGGGCACATGAGAGAGCTGCAATCTTCTTTTCCATCAAGAGAACAAGGAAAACACTTAAGGTGATACAGCTGCAACTAGAGAGAATCTTATTGCTCAGGTGGCTGGAAGCATAAATGGGCTGTGCAGGGTTTGGAGGTTTTTTCTTGGTTTTTTAAGATTTTAATCTTCTGAGGACACATCCTTATATAGAAGCTACTGCATCAAATCAGTATAGCAGTTTTACATACTCAGATTGTTATATGTGATTTATTTGGCTTCCAGAATGATCAGAAGTCTCAAAATTGGCAGAGGTAACACTATCCTGTTTTATTAAACCATGAACGTGAGTGTGATGTTGATGTCCTGGGGCTCCTGTTGTGCCAGCATAACTCTGAGTTTCAAGGCAATTGAATGCACAAGTTTATAACAATGGACACCAGAACACACAATATCAGTTTTTGCTCTAAAATAAGTATGATGGTGTGGTGACCTCAGCTGGCTGCCAGACACAGTTGTTCTCTTGATCTGCTTCCTCAGCAGGTCAGGAAGATAAAAGATGGACAAGCTCAAGGGTTGAGATAAAAGCAGTCTAATGAGAAAAGTAAAGGCTGCATAGGAAACCGAAGCAAAATCTGAAAATTCCTGCTAACCAGATTTCCTTTTCTCCTCCCTTCCTCTCATCCACTGCAATGTTACTGCTTTCCTTAAATTAATTTATGCTAATGTCCAATGGACCTAGAGGAAAAGAGGGCATGTCAGGAAACACTCAGTGCTCCAGTTAATGCTGACAGGGGAGTTTGGATGTGTTGCAAGTTATCTGCTGGAGCAGTTCCAAGAATATGGCAAGTTATGGTTGTGAGCTAAACCAAACCAACAGTGAGAGCAGCAAATCTTAACAGTGACTGTTCCTAGAAGTATTGGGCAGTACTGCAGATACTCTGCTGGGACATGTAGCTGGAAACAGAATGAGTGTGGTGATATGTTTGTATGCATGGCTTTCTCATGAATGCACATGATGCATATGTATGGATCTTTCCAAGTCGTTGGAAGTTTGGAAATATAGATGCAAATTTAAAACAGTTCAAGGTGCTGCCTGGCTTGACAAGAAATTCATCCATGTATTTGGTTCATAAACTGTGCTGGCAAGTAGAATTATTATTCACTTAGTGAATTTGGTCGTTTTTAGCTCTGAATCTTATGCTGGCTCATGCAGGTTATGCGCTCTGTTTTTTTGTTGAGCTTGAAAATGCAAGGCTTCTGAAAGGATTAAAATGTTTTGGAATGAGTTTCTCCAGTCACTGGAGCACTAGTCCCTAAGAGCTCTCCTGCATTTATGAAGATTAAAGCATCTACTGATTAGTGCAACACTTTGGAATTTGCATAAAACTGGTTGTGAAGGACTCTTGCAGATTGGGAGTCTGATCCAACAACTGCTGAAATTGATGTAAAAACGAGCATTAGCAAATGCCACTTTTAAGTGCTTTAGCGGAGGAACAGTTCATTAAAATCAGTGGTTTTTTTCACAAGTCAAATGCACTGAAACAGGATAATTTTGTCTGCTTTTACATAACTTTGTGTGGGGAAGAGATTTGGCAGAGAACACTCAGCAACAACCTGCTCTCTTCTGTCTGTAGCTGAAGCCAGATGTATCCCTCCTTGCCCTCTGAAGACCAGAGATGTTATTCTGAATATAGGGTGGGATTGATCTTCATAGAGTGAGAAGAAGAAAATACCTGAATGGGAATTACAATTTGAATTCCGTTTTCTCCAAGCATTACTTTGACAGGGGGCTGCTCCTCAGCAAGATACATCATCTAATGTGTAGGAGAAGCACCTAATAACTAGGAGAACTTAAGATATGCAGTGCAGAGGATGCTTTGTTGGCTCTCACATGAGCTGTTCCAGTTGTCTTTTGTTGTGGTTTTACCCCACCAGTGACTAAGCACTACACAGCCCTTCCCTCATTCCCCCTGTGCTGGGATGGGGGAGGAAATCATGAGTGTAAAAGTGAGAACTCGTGGGTTGAGATAAAGACAGTTTAATGGGTAAAGCAAAAGCTGTGCATGCAATTCAAGCCATAGCAGGAATTCATTCAGCACATGCTGTGGGCAGGCAGGTGTTCAGCATCTCCAGGAGAGCAGGGATCCATCGCACAGAATGGCTGCTCGGGAAGGCAAACACAATCACTCCGGATCCCCCCCTGTTCTTCATTCCTCCCCCAGCTTTACCTGCTGGGCATGATGTCCCCTGGGGTCAGTTGGGGTCAGCTGTGTCCCTTCCAGCTGCTCGTGGTCCCCCAGGCTCCTCACAGCTGGGGTGAGGTGAGGAGCAGACAGGCCTTGGCTCTGTGTGAGCTCTGCAGCAGCATCAAAATCATCCCTGTGCCATCATTACTGTTATCAGCACAAACCCAAAACACAGCCCCACACCAGCTACTGGGAAGAAAATTAACTCCATCCCAGCCAAAACCAGCTCATCTTTCCATGAAATGCAGCTCTTCCCATGAAAGAGAGTGGAGTAAAAAGAGGAACATCAACACCATGTCTATGAAAGCTGGCGAAGCAGCACTAGAGTCTCAGCAGACAGAGATCCTTAAATGCAGTGTTTTTCCTAGCTGGAGTGCCAAATGTCTCTTGATTACCAGGCTCTTGACAGCCTGCAGATGAGGGGCAGAATGCACTTGGCTTTTGAAAAAAAATAAGTAAAATGGTAGCTAAACCAACTCTTCTCCCTTAGTGCTCTCTTAGATGCTCTCAGACTACATGGATGCTGTGCCTGAAATTTTGATCTTGTTTTAAAATATTTATTTCCTGAAACACTGCTTAAGCATTTATTATTTGACGACAGAGGGGTTATTTTAAAACTCCAAATTGTACAGTGTCAGGTTTTCACTCATAAAAATTCAGTCCAAATCTTAAAAAAGTTGAAGATATGTAAAATGTTCTGTTTGAAAATGGGAGGGGGAGAAGAGCAATTAAAAATGTAAGAATAGAAGCTAATTATGAGCAATTCAGGCAGAGCTTTGTTTAGAAAATGTATCAGTATAAAATGGATAGGTGAATAGATTAGCGCTGATTGCAGTTTTTACATATAATAGTCTCTTTTTCATGAGTAATCATTAGCAATTATAATGTAGGCTTTAAATCAGCTTGGGACGGGACTGCACTGTAATATGAATACTAAATAATTGTATGTTCCTAGACAGAAGAAAATAACTTTGTGATTTGGTCTTGAAGTCCATAGTGCAAGTATTTCCTTGGACTGTGTGTCATTTGCTCTCTTTATTTCTGCTCTGAGTTCATTAATGTCACCACTGAATGCCAAGGTTCATCACACAAATGATTGTTACCTTGTGTTAGCTGGGAGTGGAAATTGCAATTATGCTTTTAAAGAAGTATGGCTTCATGTAGTAATTACTGGCATTATTAATTGCTAAGAGAAGGAAAAATGATCTGGGAGATCAAGTGGCTAAAAGTAATGGTGTAACACAGTTACTGCACGGCTGTAACACTGCAAATGTATTTTGAGATTGAGCAATTGGGCAGAGACAATGACAATTTACTTCCTGAGCCCAGAGGTTCTGTGCATCAATAATTGTGCAGGACTGCATGAGAAGACCTTTATGATGGTGCCTGCTAATGCCTGGGGTGCTGCTTCCTCGGTTGCTGGTTGAGATTTTTAGGAGGGCTATGAGCAGTGAAAAACTTATCCTGATTTGCATCTGTATTTCTGTTCAAGATCAGGACCCTGTTATTTTAGGTTCTTTATCCTTTCCTGGAAAGTTCATGTTTCTAAAGGATGCTCACCTGACTGAGAATGAATGAATTAGCTCAAGTGAAAGCAGCCAAGTGATCTGTGAGAATTATGGGCCCAGACTCAATTTCCTGTTTTCCTGATTTTGTTAAAAGTATTGTGGTTTTGGCGGCTTTTTTTTTTTTATGGAAATAACTTGGGATTTTTTTTTCTCTCCAACCACCACTTGTCCTGCATCCTACCTCACTTATTGGCTGATTTTAATTAGACTGAACAGATGGGAAAAGGACTTCAAGACGATAAGCTTCCATAATCTTTGTGTAAATTGGTGTCCAAGTAGGGAAGAAATTAGAGCAGTTTGCATCTTTATTTTCTTAGTAAAGAGTGGGAGAGAAAAATGGTGGAAGGGGAGGAGAATTGAGCAGGAAATTGTGGGGTTAGATATCAACATCAGAAAAAAGAAAAGGCTCTGCACTGCAATGACTGAAATCCAGGGTTAAAAAAGGGTTTTTGACTGGGAGGACAGAAGTCCTGGTTTGACACTCTGCTAATGTCATGTTGACTCTGTTTTAGCATATTTCTGGTTCCAAATGAGAATCAGATTTTTTATCCTGAGTTTTAAAGATTGTCTTGGGTACAGGAAGCTGCTCAGCTTTTCTGTAGGCCCAAACAGAGTAATTAGATAGATGTAATTACTGCAAGTGATTAGAGTGAAAATTTACATAAATCTCTACGCTGATATCCAGAAATCTTCTGACTACATGGACTTCTCAGAGGTGCAGTGGTTTCAGTGCCTTGAGAAACTAAGAAATGCTGTCATAGATGGAAGCAAGCACACCCATTCCATGGGTTTAGACCTACAAATTTAGGTAACAGCCCTTGGGAAACATGCACATATTTTATAGAAATATAGTCTGGTATGCTTTTTTCTGACTTCAAATTACATTAGGGAGAAAAAAAATGAAGTTACAGCTTAAATAGCCATCAAAAAATATCTCTACCTACCAAGAAATGGAACAAATAGGGGGAAAAACCCCACTGAGACAAAAACTCATGTGTGTGGTTTCTCCCTTCAAGAAGAGAGAGAAAATTATTGCTTATAACACATGCAATCAGGTAGATGTGTGAGTGTATTTATCTCCCATTTTGAAAGGGAAGTAGCCAGTCAGTGCCTCCATGTTTTGATTCTTTGAAGGTCTTTGTTATCCTTTTCCTCCCTAGGGAAGACTAACCTCTGGAAATACGGGAGAAGGAGACAGTATATTGCCAAAATCTGCATTCTAATGTGTTGGCTCTACCCTGAGGAAATGCCCTGCAGGTATAAAAGCACTGCACACATTATGCTTGGCCAGTCCAGAATGGATTCTACTTCTCCTAACAAGGTCTCCTTTCACACAAGTCCTACAGGTTTCTATAAATAACTATGTTTTTAATAGCCCAACTAACACACTCAAAAAATGTTTTGGGAAATGTGGAATTAATTGCCTTCCTTCTCCCTATTTAGGGATTTCTAGGACTCCTTTTTCCACATCCTTGTGAGAAGGACATGCTGTCATTCTTTACCCTGTAAGGGCTGATTTAGCCCCCATTTTTGCATCAACTTGGCTATTAGAACTGTGTTAATATTCGACTGCAAAAAAAAAAGTAATCTTATTTTTGATTGAGCTCAAACTTAAAAAATCCAAGACCATTAAACTTTAAACAAACTGCATCTGAAGGCAAGTGGTTTGTTCCAGTTTCCATTAGTCCTCTTCATACTTAAAAGTAGCCCTTTTCTTTTGGTACTGCCTGAAGTCTTCTATTAGAAAGTATTGAAGTGGAGCAATTCATCCTTCCCCCAGCATTGAATATTCCTCTTGACTGTAGTGATTCAGAAGGCTGTGAATTATTCTGGTGTTTAAACTGCTGTGGCTGTAAATGTCCAAACATCTTGTGTGGATCAGCCCTTGAGGGAGGTGATAGGAGGGTAGCCCCAGCTGCTGGTTCTTCTGGAGATTCTGAGTATTTAATTGTTCTCCATGGACACCTTTTGAGCCTCTTGTGTCTATTCTTAATTTTTTGGTGGTTTTTTGCACAATGTACAAGTGCTTCAGCACTTGAAGCAGGGATTCTTTATGAAGGGAAAGAAACAAACTGATACTGAGAGAGTGAGATTGAGTAAAGAAGAAATTCCCTTCTTCCTTCCCTCCTTCCCCCAGGTGCCTGCAGTGTGGTGTGAAGAGTCCCATTCCCCTAGATCCCCCCAAGCAGCTCTGTAGTCTATGAGCAGCCACAGGAAGGCATTTAAGTATGAAAGAGATGATAGATCAGGTGCTGAAGGAGAGGTTAAAATGTCTGTTAGCCTCAAGTCAGATAATGGTGTATATGTTACAGATAAACAGATGCACAGCTGTCCTTAATCTTTCATCATTCTGTTTATATACAGAAATAAATGTGTTTCCTCAAATGTAAAGTTACTGTACTCATATAAACAAATATTATGTGTATATGGGAAACCTCAGCCTTTATCTGGTCCATAAAGGCAACAGATACTTTATTTTCTCCTACTACAGAGGAGCTTCTGGAAGAATGATCTCTCAGCCTTCCTTTAAGATTTTGTGCTGTCCCTTGAATAACCTTGTGGAGAGCTGAAACAAATGGCAATTCCTGTGTGAGCAAATAGCAATATGCAGCAAGATGGGGATTAAACAGAATTCATGTAATTTCCCCAGTAATAGATTGCCATTAAGGAATGTGAGTAACAAGGCAAGCTCTCCGCCTGCACTGAATCAAGGAAGTTGAGCTCGCCCTGACCCTCCAGTGTTTTTTCACCAGGGGATTGGATTTTAATTTCCATACATGACTGAGGTTTTTGACAGCTGGAATTTCTGTAGTGCTGGGTCTAAACACCTCTGAGAGTGCTCCAGTTTGCACCCCTGCTGCACACGCTTGCAGACAGGTTGAGGTTTTATTTGTACTTAAATTCTGCTCACCTCCACATCTGGCTTGTCTGTGGTGAGCTGATAAGATATCAGCATATCTAAGCAAGGAGCACGTGAATGATCTCTTCTTGCTCTATTCTCCCCCTCCCGTGATTTGTAAGTGTTAAACCACTCATCTGTTCCGGCAGTTAATGTATGCAGCCTCTCAATAGCTAATACTCTGTCACAGGCAGTGCAAACCGGCTTCATCTGGTTCACTGCTTCAGCGAGGAGTTGAGAAAATATAGGTGAAATGAGGAGCTGAGCTGCTGGCTGGGAGCCTGGCGCCTGCCCTGCTGCAGAGCGAAACGGAGATTGCACGGGAGATTGTGCTGGGAGCAGAGAGATCTGCACTTTGCTGCTCACAACATACTGCCTGTGGCTCTTTGTCCCACTCTGCAGCTCACTTTGCGATGTGAATGAACACTCGTGTTTGAGGATTTTAAAATGCCGATGATAAAAAAAGTCTGCAGTGAATTGTAACTTGGCAGAGGTGACCAATAATGGGGGGAAAAGTTGATTTTTGTGTCTGTAGAATCCATCATCCTACATTTTTAGAAGCCTGATTCACTTGGTTTGGTAATAAAAAAATTAAATAAATTAGTTATTTGGGCTCCAAATGCTTTTGTGCCTTGATAGGCTGAGGAAGGAGTTAATAAAAACAATTCAAAACCCAGGCTCCCCCAGAGCTGAACAAAATCTTTTGCACCTACAGACAATCTGGCAGAATTAAGCTCTGTCATTTTACTGTCAGCTGTGCCTTTTCCTCTGCGTTCCCCTTAACGTTTTCACAACTTTCCCTCCCACATTCCCTGTGCTTTAACAATACAAAGAAGAAGAAGGGAGTGCAACCCAGATGAACCTGTGTTTTAAAGTTCAGAATCTTGCTTTGATCTTGTCATCTCCAGGGTTTTGTTTAATGATGTGCCCTAAATTATACAGTACCTTATGGGTACAGTGGGAACTGGAAGTGACTTGTGATGTGTGTCTTGGCTCCCCTGGAAAAAGCAGTGAGAAGAGTGCTTTTGGGAATCACTGTTAGATCAGCCCTTACTGTGCCAGTCAGTGACTTTTTTTGGGAGAGATGGATGGTAGAAATCTCCAGAAATACTGTGCAGCAAAGCAAGAGTAAGACTCTTTACCTCTTTAGGGGGCTGGATGGGATTTTAAAACTTAAGTGATGGGGACAAGGCCAGAGGCTGAAGGGACAGTGACCTCTCTGAGTACACTTCTCCCATTAGGAGGGATTTTTACAATATCTGGAGAAGCTCAGCATCTCTGCTGTGTGTATCTCCAGCCTTTGGAAGTCAGCAGAGGAAAGCCCTAAGGCTGTGACAATGCTGTTTCTTTTTTGGCTTAAATTCTGTTCAATCTCATCTCAGATGTATGATGCTGATAACCTTAACTTCCTTTCTGTTGCTTCTTTTTATACAATAAAAATGTTGGCATCAGACCTAACTGTAGCTCCAGTGGTAAAAGTTAAAAGCCAGAATTTGTGACACTGCCAGAGTCAGAACTGAATGCCTGGGGGAGTTCACAGGGCCAGTAATGGATATGGATGTGTGACAGAGCTGCCTCTTGGCTCTCCATAGATCACTCCTGGGGGAAGCTATTTCAGAGCCTGTGTGCCCTATAGCCATGACTCTAGAGCTTTTGATTGTTAATTGTACTCTGTAGACACCCTCTGAAAAGTGATATCCATTGCTCCAGAGTCTGCTCTCACCTTGGCAGCCCCACTTGGTCACCCATGGAGACAATCCAGATGCTCTTTGCTGTCTCAAGGAGATAAATTCAGCCACCTTGCCCCCCAGTGGTTACTTAATTTTTGTTTCTTTTTTTGTTTTCTGCCTAGGATAATAGTTCTCTGCTGCTGCCAACAGCTCTGTTATTCTTTACAATCATGGTAAATATGCAGTGTGATAGACATTTGTTTGTAATCAGCTGCCTTTTGTTATGTGGTGCCCCAGTGAGCTGAGCACACACAGGAAGGTAGGATAAAGATGACACAAGTTTCTCTGAATTTGAATTCCCCAGCTTGACTGAGTGTCATATTGCCTTGTAAATAACACCCAAGTAGCATGGCTTTTGGTGTTGAACTCACAGACAGGGTTCCATTTTGTGTACTTGTGTTTTCTATAAAATTAAGGTTTTTGTGCAGGTCTCCTTTTAATGCTCATGCTTCCTTACTAGTGTCTTGCTTAGGGAATGTTTTCTTAGCATGAATTTCATCAAATACTGCACCCAACAGGCCAACTGCTCTGGCAGTCATCTGAATCTGGTTCTACAGAAGGGTTGATTAGGCCTGTAATATTTTCTGAGCTATAGGAATAGCCTAGAGATGATAAAAATAAAGATATATCAACAATGTATGAATCAGTGATAAGTAAAATAATTTCCTTGCTGGCAACTTTAATCTTGAGCAATGCTTTCAACAGGGTGATTACTTTTAAGAATAATGCCTTGTACAAGTGAGCAGCTCTATAGTGGAAAGCTCCCAGAGAGGCATGGTTCTCAGCCTTTGAAATCTGTGCCACTTCAGTCTGCTGCAGATCCTTTGTGTGCTTGGCCATGCTATGAACCAAAGGTCCTCTCACCTTTCCTGTGTGAAGGCACACCTTGGAGCTGGGGGAGGTGGCTGCTTTCAAGCTGACAGTGAGGAGTGCTTTGTTCTCTGTACAAACTCTTAGAGGAGCCTGCTATGTATTTCACTTTATCTCTTTATGTTGAGTCACAATATGCAGTTTTAAGAAGTCGTGTTACCAAAAAGTCCTCTGTAGGAAGGAGAAATGGGGATTATAGACTGCTGTGGATTTGTCTATCTGTGTGCTGCTGCTGCTCTTGGCTTAGAGTGGAGTAAATGTAAGCTGAATTGAGCTGTCAACCCCTATCAGGTATAAATCTTCATGTGATAACAAAGCATGAAAGCTAAACAAGTTGTTATAGGTCACTCTTTGGTCATTTTCTGATATCACCCATTGTTTCATAATCTTGCTGTGGTGATATTGGAGATGGTGTGGCAAAAACACAGTACAGTGGAGGTTCTGCTTCACTGTAATTAGAAGATTTTATATTTATTGAATGCGCTCTTCAGTTTGCTAAGTACTTGTGCTTCTTTGGTTTGCTGATAGAGGACAGATTGCAGGGGACCAAGGGATGAATTTGGTGATCAGGGTTTGTGTTAATTTTTTGGGGGCTCCTGAGAGACGGTGTCATCAAGGACAACAAACATCAGAATCCAATGGTCACTGCTGAAGAGTTTGCCTTGCTTTATCTGTGCATTCTGGCCTGAAATGCAATTTCTAGCCATGACTTTGCTTATTCTTCTCAGTCACTAAACAATTACAGCAACTCGTGTAGCTTCTGCAGCTCCTTTGACAAAAACTTGTAGGCAGGTATAACCTGTTTCCATTAAAGGATTTTTATTTTTTGGAAAATGTAATTAAAGCAGAGTTCACAGGGTGGTTTAACTATTTAGGGATGAGTAGACATTTGATGTTGAGTGAGGACTAAGCAGGCAGACATATTCACCCCAACTGTTTTTGTGTCACCATCTGATTTAGATGAGCTGTTGCTGTCTCTCAAAGGCGGAATCTCAGGTTCTGCTGATGGCAAATGCCTGTGGGGATGTGTGCTGGGCACTTCTTTCTTTCACAGGCTTTCTGAGGTGTGAAAAGGCTTTTCAGCCCCAGGTGAGAATCCTTTATCTGGATTTATGCTGCTGCACTCAGGTGGTCACACAGGAGAATCTCTGCAGGGAGGAGGCAGATGCTGAGGAGCTCCTGGCCATCCCCCAGTGAGGTGCCTCAGTGCAGGTTATGAAAGGAGGATGGGATGCAAATGGGCACAATTCTGTGCAGCAAACACCTCTGTAAAGTCCCCATGGCACACAGTTGGAGTGGGGAGCTCCACCACTGGGTGCCCATGGCTCTGCATTCCTCCCTCTTAATACAGGGATTGTGCCTAGAAAGGTAAATCTGTGTACTTGGGAGGAAACTTGTAAACCCCCTTTGGTATGATAGACAGTACCTGTGTTCTTACAAATTTCTTTAAAATTCATTTTCCTTACAGGGGAAAGGAACTGGGTTGATCAGGTGGAGCTTTCTGGGAGGAATGTTTTTCTTCATATTCTTCATGAGAGCACTTGGGAAAGTGCAGCTTTTCAGCTGCCAGAAGGCTGGGAGATGGTAGTGAGGAGTATGGACCAGTCAGCCACACTTCAGGGGATATTGCATTGTGTGTTCTGCTGCAGTTCAGTCACCAGGTTAACCAAAAATAGACCTGGAATTGAGAGCCTGCCTGGAGGAACACAACAGGCAGAGGGACATTTGCTAAAAACCCTTAAAACACTTCTGTTGTCCTTTGTCTCATGAAATGAGTTTAAAGGAATGCTTGTGCTCCAGATGGATGGTCAAAGGTTTTTAAAAGATTAAAATTTATGTGCTGTCATCTTTGGACATAGATACAACTTCTGGTTTAGTCGTCTACATTTAAGTAGCCCACATATATCTGCAAGGTCAGATTGTTGGAGAATTCTGTCACTTTTAAAAGCTGGAGCTTTTAAAAATTCTGGACTTTCCCATGTCACTCTGGTTGGTTTTCCTTTGTGTGTGCTTGTTCTCTAAAATGAAATTATACAAAGCATGAACCTTCAGTTTTTCCCATCTGAATTAGTGGTATGGAACTGCTGCAGAAACACACTGAGGGAGGGCAGAGAGTTTGTACTTGCATCTCTTGTTTTGTTGGGTCCTCAGAGTTGGCTGCTCTGCTCTGGGTGCAGCTGAATTTCATAACACCAGCTGAATGCAAAGGCCAATGCTACAGTCCACAAACAAAACAAGAAACAGAATGTGAAATTTGTTTGCAGGAATTTTAAAGAGTCAATGAATAAGACTAAATGGAAGCAATTTTTTCCAGTCCTTTCTATGCACAAATGATTTTGTTGAATTCCTGCAGAGCACTTACATATGTCATAGCTTGTGACCCTGTGATGTAAAATGCTTTGATTCCCTCCAGAGGAAGTGGTCTGGTTAGGAGTTGGACCAAGCATAGATGAAAACACAATAATTCCCAGACTCTGACTCCAGCTGTTGCTTAGTTAAAAGCTACTTTTCTGGCATCACAAATTTAACAAAGCAAGACAAAGAAAGAGAAATCAAGGACATTCAAATGTGACTGAGTTACACTTTCAGTTGAAAAAAGTATTTTCTTAATCAAATGTGAACTTTTGTAAATTTTAAAATATGTTTTTCGTTAAACTTATTTTAAAAAAAACTTCCTATAGGAGACAATCTCATTTCCCAATTCAGCCAGACAGATTTGAAATGTGATTTCCTGGTCAAGCTACCTGTCCCCCAACACCCCTGAAATCACTGGCAATTTTTCTTGATAACTACAGAGTTTATCTCCTAAACCATATCTATTGTTTTAAGAATTAAAAATTGGTGGTGTTTAGGAATACAGCATTTGAGTTTTGTGGAAATGAGGTCTTAAAAATCAGCGCCTTTGACTTTTTTTAATAATCTGTACTGGGCTAAGTAGTTTGGCAGGACAGAGGAGGTGCTCTCACCCTCCATGGGAGCCTTCTGCATGTCTCCTTTTGTTCTGTGAAATCCCTGGGTGTCCAAGCAAAAGACATCTCCTGGGTTTATTTAAAGTTCATCTTGCATGTCCTAAACATCCCTTCCTGGACTTTTAAGCTATAAAAATAGACATCAAGGCAAAACAAGAGCAGATTGAAAAGAAAACAGAGATTTTAAGCTGCTTTTTTGGGTTAAGTTAGATGTTGGACTAAGTTAGTGCTTGATGATCTAACCATCTCATCTGTGTTAGTCTTTCCAAAATGAATACCAGAGGGAATGAGATGGTCATCACTGATCATCCACTTGAATGTTTTAATTTGAACTCTTTCATTCTCCTGGGTTTGAACTTTGTGCTGAGCAGCTGATTTTGCAACAGCTAACTTGAGGGAATCAGTGCATCCTTCTTATATAAATGCCTGGCTGGGGTGTCTCCAGCTTCATGTTTTCAGTAAAGGTGCCATCACAAGAGTTTGGCATAATTTGGGTTAAGATATTTCTAATGCTGTATTCCCGTAAAAAATATTTCTAAAATTATAAACTGGCCATATACTTGAAATATGCTTAGCTGAAAGGGGTGTTTGCCTTAATGCTGTATTTCTAAATTAAATGTATTCTGGATTTAAAGACCTAGAATCAAACATTCGGCATTATCTACCCTTGAAAGGATATTTTGACATTTCTACAACTTGCAAGCACCCACTTTACAGGTACTGGCAAATTATGTGAAGGAGTGGAGCCCTTTGGCTGATTTTCTGCTTGTTTGGGAGTTTGCTGTGAGTGTACAATGCACATGTTGGATGCTGATGGTAATGACCATCTAGAGGCACCCAGAGGTTGCAGTGTAGGATTAGTGTTACCAACCCCAAAAAGTATGAATGCAAATATTCATCCTGAGAAGTTTTGTGTTTACAAAATTCAGAAGTATCTTTTGTCCCTGCTGCTAATTAGAGTTTCTTGTGTCCTAAGCACTCTTGCCTAATTTTGAGGCAATTTTTTCGTACTGTGGTATATTTTTCTGTCATAGATACAAACCCTACATAGTTTATTTCAGAGGATTTAATCATAATTTTGAGTGCAGTCAGGGTGTTTCCTTCCAGCTTCATTGTAGTTTTACTATTTGAAGTGTAATATGCCAGATTATAGGTTGTTTGTTTTAATGTTTATATTGAGATAAATTGTATGATAATTTCTTACATGGAAAATATTTATATTCAAATACACTTTTAAAAACTAGAAGCTTGTTTTTTGAGAGTGAAAGGCTGGGCAGAGTCTCAGATTTAAGCAGCTTTTTCTCTCTTTGGTAATGGGATTTCTTTTGGAGTAAAAGGCTGTATTTGGAGGTGATGCTATTCCCATTGCAAGGCAGATAAGTAAGAAACATCCAAGGCTGTAATTGCAGAGCACTGCATTGCTCAGGTTTTTGTCCAGGTAATTCCAATTTTCTTCCATGTGTTATACACCAATTATGATTTATACATTAAAAAAGTGTTTTCTTGCAGTTGCTTATCAGACTTGGCAGATGCTACTGCACAGAAGAATGGAGTTCTATTGTTTTCTCACACAGATACACTACTGTATAGAATTGGTTTTTTCCTGTCTGCAGTACATTTATTATAATCCCTGAAAGATTGTTAACATAAGGTAAATACCACATTTACAGGAAGACTAAAGGCAAACCTAGATTTTATTAAAAGAAGCCTCCTTGGCTACCAGCTGTGCAGTAGAAGAATTTCAATGCATAACCTGCAGGGCAGCTATCCTGCTCTAAAATAGACATTTTCTTATGCTACATACTGAGAAGGATCTCATTCCCAAACAAATGGCTTATCCTTGTATGAGAACCAAAGGGTAGAAGTTGCATGTTTTGGCAGAATCCAGACACAGGCTGCAAATTCCCATTTGAAACAAGAAGTCTGCTTCTGTGAGGGATTTAGAGTATTTGTAAAGCCTTAGAGGACAGTTGGCTTGGTTGCTATGCTTTTTTCAAATATAGCAGTGTGTTTTTCCTTTTCTTAGAAGAAAAGGTACATACTAATGGAAAAGGTATTGGTGGGAGTTTGTTTTTCCTGGGGATGGAAAAAAGAAAATGAATATTTTCCTTTACCTCCCACTGTGCCCTAACTTTTTAACCAAGGAATCCCAAAAAGGACACTGCTAAAGATCTGAAATATGACAGCTTTGTTGCACTGAGAGTTTTCTGGGGTTTTTTGACAGTCCTAGTGCTGTTTTGAGTGTGATTGGAGAATGACAAGGCAGGAAAATTTTGGCAAACTACCCATTCACTATCCCCAAAGTTGCTGGTGCTGCTGTTGAATCTAACTACTTTCAACTAATGCTTGAAAAGGAGTATTCAGATATTTTTCTTAGGCAGAATGGGTCTCTGCTGTAAATGAAATAGAGGAGCCTACACACAGGTGGCTGGTGGTCTGTGTGAGCTCATGCTCAGCAAGAAGTTTAGAGGGTGTGGAGTTTGGAGCTGGAAAGGTCTGTTCTGGGAGATCAGTGCCTTGTGGGGCACTCCAACAGCAGCATGTTCTTTCTAACACCATGCAAGGTGAAAACTGCACACAGGGATGGACAGCAATTACTGTCACAGATAAAAAATGATCCATGGAAATGAGCATTCATAAACCCACTCTGGGGAGTGGAGCCAATTATCATCTCTGAAAAGCTAAAAGCCCTGAGCACTTGAGGGAAAAGCACTCCCCAGTAGCTGTTGCACAAGGTTCTGTATCCTTCATGAACACTCCTAAAAGCATGGTCTTGAGAGGCCACATGTACCTGTGTCTATAGGCTGTAATTTAACCTCATTGAGAGCTTGGTGGAGACTGGTGTGACAAAACAGAGCTGATTAATTTGTCTTCCACTGTAAATCATACCCATGCTACTACTGGTTCAGTAATTTTGCCTGCAGTGTGCAGGTGGTGACAACAGAGGTGTCTAATTTTTTTTTTCCAATTATTAGTTGTTGACGGCTTTTTAAAAGTTTTTATTTTTTATTTTTTCCCCTTCTGATCTCTGTGAGTGGAGAAAGAAGTTCCCAAATTGCAACGGACCCAGAGCTGCTCCTGGGGCCATGTCTGAGCATTGGGAACACTCTGTGCTCCCACATCCTTCCCTAGGCAGGCTGAGGTGCCCAGGGAGGGGCTGCTGGAAAATCGAGTTGGTGGAAAAGGTTTTGGTAGAGGTTCCCTTTTTGGGTGCTGTGAATGCCTTGACCTCACATTCCCGAGCTGGGGTGCCAAATATGGGCAGGATGAAAAATGAGTTCTGCTCATGGAAAGAACGTGCTGCTGGTTTGAACAGGTACAGAACATTTTCTGTGAGTGATGGAGCTGTAAAGTTTTAACATCCCTCCTGCTGCTCTTTGACAGAAGAACTACCCAGGCAGATGAGGTTCAGACAATTATCTGAATTAGGGACTTTTTAAAAAGGCCATGAGAAGTGTGGGGTAATCTTTTCAGTGAGTCTGAAATGAAAATAATTTACAGCTTTTAATTTTTATTTCTTAGATAGCTACCAAAGCCTTGATGCTGTTGGCTTATACATTAAAAAAATCCTGTAGAGGAGTTTGTGCAAATGGGCTTATTTTTCCTTTTGTTTTATTACTTGTGTTTTACATGAGGTATGCATGGAAATATGCTCCATTTAATGAAACGTTAGCGATTTCCCACTGTGGAAAAGACTGGCTTATCTGAGTCTGTCACACTTGCCTGATATTAATTGATTAAATATTCATTTGCTAATTTGGAATCCTGTGGCTCTGTGAGCACAATGAACAGCCTGCAGAGGTCACAGCCATTGCTAGAGCATCCGGTGGAGAGGGGATGGCAGCTGCTGGGAGCGGGGAGAGAGCTGCTGTCCATCCTGGACAAATGCCCACCATGGGGGCCTTCTGTGTTCCTCTGGGACATGTCCTGAGCTCTGCCCTGGGTGTTCTGTCCCTGCTGTGTATCCCCCAGGAGACTGGGTCCTGTTCTTTCCTGCTCCCATCTCCCTCCCAATTACAGACCTTCCACATCCTTGCCCTCAGTGCTGAGAGCTCCTTCCATCTCCCTGTCCCCAGGTGTGATCTCCCCACAGGCTGCCCAGGGTCTGGCTGTGCTTTTGAACAATTGCTAGAGTGCACTGTGCTGTGGCACCAGTTAATTCCTTGCACTGAACTGCAGTGCACATCTTCAGGAATGAGACCTGTGTGAAAAACTGGTAGCTCTGCCAGGAAAATGGGCTGGCAATTAGATTTCAGCTACCCAGGGAAGGGAGACAATAACATTTTCTTCTCTTGATTCAGCCTGATTCCTTTTTAAACCATATTAAAATGCATCAGAAGTGCCAGCCATTATAAAAATCTGAGATACCAAGCAAATGAGGTAAGTAAAATTAGCGGCAATTGTGCTCAGACTAGGTTCTACTGAGAAATATTAGCAAGATGGTTCCCTGGAGACAGCCTGGCTTTTAGAGGAAGCACTGAGACTGCTGTAGTGAGCTGGTGAGGTCTCATGACTTAGTTATGAGACATCAGATTTTTATTTTAAGACTTACATTATCAGAATTTCAATATTTTGTGTGCCACTTTAGGCCTTGTCTTAAGGCTGTACTCTTGTTGCTGATTTTTACTCAGCCCTGCTTGAAAAGTGAGCCTGAATTTTTATAGGCATTGTACAGAAGCATTGCTCTGCATTGGACACTGTGAGGGAATATTGCTCTCATAATGGAACCAAACAAAAATATTTGTTCAAATAGGTCTCAAAAATGGATAAAACAGTGACACAAATAACCAATACATTGAAACAAGGGAAGTTTGGTACATTTGGGAGTTCTGGAGATGGAGTTAAGAACCAGGTTCAACACCTTTCTGCTGTCTAATGTAGATGATATTGATACAATCTGGAGAAGAGTTTGTGGGTTTTGATTTTTGAATGTCAATTAAAATATACAAGATTAAAAAAAATAAAAAGCAGAATAAATAACTCGTACCTGCCAGTTCTTTTCAGATTCTTGAATGAAAATGCTCTTTCAAGACAGGCATGTATTGGTAGGTGCCAATAAGCACAGACTAGGCTGTGAGAGCTCTGTTCTTAAGGTGCCTGAGCAGTGCTGCAGGGAAGCCCAGAGGCAGGAAGGGTGATGAGGGGATTGGTGTGGGGATGGTGACCAGGGATGGCTGTGAGGTTATTGCTCATGGACTTGGTCAGCAGTTTTCTGGCTGCCCTGAGCTTGGAGTTTTGTGCCTATTCCTGGATTTTGGGGCATGGGCTCTACAGATGCTTGTATAGGGGAGAGGTTTTGGTAGGGGAATGGGTTAAATGCCTGAAAATAAAATTATGCATCTTTCTCTTTCCTCATCTCCTTTGCATAGCTTCCAATTTCTGGGAAACTTGTAAAATTTTAATACTTTCAAAGTGCAAATAGAGCTCAAATTGGTCAGTGTGTTGAAAAACTGCTGGGAAAACAGATATCTGGACAAGCACATGTGTGTAGTATGATTGCCTAAGACTTATTTCTTTGGGAGGATTGGACAGAAAAATCTACTTTGGACAGCAGCTTTCATGTAAGGGATGCTGTGCCTGCTCATTGTGTATGCATGAAACTTCATTTAGCATTAACTGACATCAAAGGGGAGAGTAGGTTCCCATATTAGTTATGGGACACAACTCCTGTTTCCAGTTTTTTTTAGAAGGAAAGCATTCGTGACAAGCTGTGGGTTATAGAAATTAAACAAAAATTGATGAATATTGCGAGGTTCTTGCTTAGTATTTGTGCTCAGCAGTGTCTGGTGGTCCTTTTCACAAGGTCTAGTTATAAGTAATAAGCTGAGCTGGTTTGTTTATCCATTAAATTATTGTAGGCAGTATTCAGCTACAATGGACTGGTCAGGTGTGAGACTGAGGAGGTTTTTCATCTCTTAAGTGTGAGGTTTTATGATATGAGCTGTGCTGTGCTTGCAGAGAGTTCATCAGTTGGTGGTTAAGGTCAAGAGAAACAGAAAAACTGAGTGACTACATTTTCTGAGCTTGTAAATGTAGAGGTACAGTGCTTCAATTGACTCCAAACTCTTCATAACATAGTGTTCATGGAAGAATCCTCTGTTTGAAGAGTAGTGCCAAAATCTGCCTGTAATGTGACTTTCTCCTCCACCTTCTTTACAGTGTGCAGTAAATAATGGTAAAGGACATCGTGCCTTGAAAGCACAGAGATGAGCCATTAGGAAAGGTGGTGGTTTTTGAATTACAGGAACTTCAGCACTGTTCACTAATGAGGTGTCACAGCCAAATTTGTCCTTGTTAGCTCTGTTGGAACCAGAGAGCTTGTAGTAGTTACTGTGTGGATTGCTGGTTTCAAGAGTAGCAGCCACAGCATTAGATAACCTCTATGGAGTGATGGATTGGTGTATAACTGTGATGCTTCACCAATCAATCTCCTACTGATCCTGCCTCCCAGGATCGATGCTGTCATGAGGAAATTGAAGAGGATGTCATTATTTATACAGTGGAATTGACCATCTCATAGAAATATTTTTCACTGCTTCTGAAATGCAGTGTTTCCATCAGAATTCCTGTAAAGTCCTTCCTAGACTTTACAACACCCAAATAACTTCCATGCCCTAGCACCTAGTATAGGAAATGCTGCTAATCACAGCCTTTGTGCCACACCATTCTGTTGTGTCTTCACTGCCTCTGTGATTCCTTTGGGTTACCTAGATTTAATAAACAAGCTGGAAATGATGCAATTTGGAATTAATAATGTGAGTCTTGGCAGAAGACAAGGAGATAACTAAGTCTAAATAGATTTTATTGACTTCACATGTTCTCTGATTACTTTGAAGAATTCTGATATTGATTATTTGCTAAATTGATAGCTTTCTTGCGGGCACATTAGTGAATTTTCTTAATGTGCCTAATCCATCCATACACATCCACTTATTAAAATAAGGATCTTCTTTCCCCATGCAGGTGAACATGCTGTCAGCAAAATCCTGCTGGAGGGATGAGTGGATTTTCAGGACTGATGTGTTTATCAGAAGAACCTGACTCGGAAGCAACAATTCTTGGGTCAAAAGCATCCTTGCTGCTTTGATACAATTTTGTACAAGATGAAATTAGCACAAAAATCCTTAGTGCCAGTGAAAACTGAAGGTGCCTGAATTTCCTATGGCCTTATGGAGCCAAATGCTCACAGCACCCTTTCCCCCCATGCCTGTATATCTTCCTACATTAGTATTTTTGTATATATCTTGCTAGTATTTAATAGGCAAATTAACTTTGAGAAACAAAGTCATTAATTCTAGCCTATCCAATTTAAATGCCCTAAGTCAACACAACAATTTCTTGAAAAGTAATACTTAGTTGTGTGTTCTCAGGCAAACAATGCTTCAGCCAGCTCTTTCTCCATTGCTGATTGCAAAACACAATCAACAGCACCATGAGACCTTTGCTGAGACAGGAGTTGCAAGAAACTTAAAGGATAGAATTACCTGATTGTTAAAAAAAAATAAAATTACCCTTATAAAAATTATACGTAAATGAGATTCTTTTATTTGTTCCTAAGTTGAAACTAGAAAGTTTCTTTGTATTGCTGACTGTGGCCTCTGCTATAATTGGGAAATCTGGGCATTTGAAGGGACAAGTGCATTTTCTGTTTTTTAAACTGTGTCAGTACCAAATGGCTATTAACATGTTCTACATATTAGCTGTATCCAAAACATTTGCATTAGAGCAGGAATAGGGAACCCTTCCTTTGTTCACCACTAAATAAACTTTCAAAATACACTTGGTGTTTGGCTAAAATCTTGTTAATTCCACAGACATTTAGAAAAACTTATCTGTTTTCTTTTCCCACCTCTTGAAAATGAGAAATTTGTTTGGAATTCTTACTTAGACTGCAGAAATCCATAATCTTGTTGCTATTTCAGACTTTTCTGGTAAGGTGAACAGCTCGAAGAGGAGAGGTGATACAACCAAGTCAATAATATTGCAACATATGAGTTATGGATGCATCTAACTGAAATAATTGATATAGCACATCACTTTCAGATTCATGATTTTTCTTTATTTTGTTGCAGGTGTTAATTTACAAGGATTCTGTGAGGTAGTTTGGGACCTCTGAAAGAGCCTTTGTTTAACACATCAATACAAGTATTGTTTAAGTATAAACTGCAAAGTGACTTTATTAGCCTCTTCCCTTTTCTGGTAGCACTGTAGACTCCTGAAGCATGGATATGTAGAGCAATTTGTGACTGAAGATAAACTAGCAATGGTCTGTTTTAGTGACACAATAACATCACCTTTTTCCTCCTGTGCTACTTTCTGGTCAAATTAAATGGAATTTTTTGATCGGCGTTAAATACGATGTTGACAAGGATATGTATTAATTTTTAGGTATGGAGACTTATTTTTGTCTTAAATTTAGAATTTACCTGTTAAAATATGCAAAATTTCTTTGCTCTTTTTCCATTTCCTGTCTGCCAGTGTTATCACAGGTGTTTTGTTATGCACTTGTGCAGCAATCTCATGTTC
This sequence comes from Entomyzon cyanotis, assembly GCA_024500445.1. Classification (NCBI taxonomy): domain Eukaryota; kingdom Metazoa; phylum Chordata; class Aves; order Passeriformes; family Meliphagidae; genus Entomyzon; species Entomyzon cyanotis. The sequence goes on from JAKEPQ010001010.1 coordinate 11,666,823, forward strand.
TGTAATTAACATCTACAAGTTATTTGATATTCATAGTGTAAAATATTTGTTTATTAGTTCAGCAAATACATATTAATGAATTTTAAATCATTACCTGGGAAGTATGTCTCCATTGGTTATTGATTTAACTGGAAATTAATCTGACAGGTCATCCAGAGTAAAACCAATTTCTTGCAGTGATAGGAAACCTATATCACATTTCAAAAATGAGATATCTAAAAAGGCTTCTTGTGTGTTTAGCTAATAAGATTGTGTATGAGTCGCTTGCAGTCGATGCAAGTGTAAGACACGCTGTCAGTAATTAGTATGCACTGCCAGACTTTGATTATACCAGCTCTTTGACCTATTTTTAACAGAAACTAGGGCAGTGCTTTGGATTGCCTTTCCCTGTCCCTGGACACCCTGCTGTGTTATGTGCTTCATATTTGACATTATAACATTCAGCTGCGGTGCCAAACTGCAGAATAGCCCTCGGGGGTTTTCAATGAAACAGATGTAACAGATGTCTGCCCACTCTGAAGTGCACAGTGGTTTCTGATAACAGTCACACAGTAAATGATTTTTTTATGTATTGTTTAGTAAAGATTGCTTTAGTCCACAGCACCTTTTGGAGCATACTGTGTCAAGGATTACTTTGGAAATAATTTTCAGGCTGATCTGAAATATTCTGCTCTGTCTCCGCCTTGTTCATTTACATCTAAGGCTCAGGTTATGGCTAATGATTTAATAGTCATTACTGGGAGATAACAGTATTAACTGTTAAACTGTTGGACACATCCACACTGTTGTAGACACATGCTAGCTACTGGGATTAAAAAAAAAATCTAAAAGCTACTGTCAGGAAACTCAGTAATGCACGTCTTTGCTAGGAATATGTTTTAAGATGCTTTAAAAAAAATGCAGCACTGGAGACTTCAAATGCTTCAGGACAAGACCCAAACCTTTTGCTTTGCTCTATTTCAAGCTGTTTCTTAATGCCTCTCTGCACCTTTGGGGAGCTGGGAGTGTGTGAGTGGCAGTCTCTGCAGGAGCCAAGCAGGCAGATGAACTGAACCGTGCTGAAAGAGGGGAAGTGAGAGGTTGGCTGTGGATGTGAGAGTGGGCAGAGGAAGAGGAGGAGGAAAACCAGCAAGAGCTGAGAACTCTGCCTAAGCAGGGATGTGTGGAACAGATGCTTGGGGCTGGAGTGGATATTTGCTTCATAAAGAATTGTCTGGCCTGGATACTGAAGTGAAGGACAAGGGGAATGTGGGAGGAAAGGAAGGCTTGGGTAGCAGATGAAGATATGAGTTGGTTTTGCTGGAGGAACTGCAAGAGAAACTGTGGCTGTGTGGAGGGGTGGTGGGAATGGGTGTGTGTAGCTGTTTGACCTCTGTTCAGGAGGGCAGAAAAGGGTCTGTGATGCTACTACTGGATGTGTCAATGGGATTTTCTTTTGGGAGTAGCGTGGGTAGAAACAAATTCACCTGTTTGCCTGCATCTCTTTGTGGCATTCAAACAAATCCACAGACAGTCTGTACAGAGGGAGTTCTGTGACTGATTCTCCAGTGAGTTTTCACCTCTGTTGATCCCTAATCCTCAGCACTTGGCCTCCTTTCCTGTTTCAGCCTTTGGAAATTGAAACCAGTGACTGCCATCCACCCCTTCTGCGTGTGCTGCTCCTATCAGAAGCCATCATCTGCTTTGGGTGGGAATGCTGTCCTAGATGGTGCTCCATCTTTCCCTTGCTTCCATCCTCCCCTCTGCCACTTCCTAGCAGCATTGGCATACAGATTTGTGCTGGGAGTAAATGGGTCAGTAAATGGGACTTTGTTGCCCACGCACAGACCGACCAGCTAAGGAGAAACCATGTTCTTTGAAATCGAGTGAACGAGCAAAAAAACTTCTGTTCTGCTCTTGGTGTGAAATCTTGCTGTTTGTTTCTCTTCAGGAAAGCAATCTGAGGGCTAAAACAGGCAGGGGCTTTTGTTTCTTACACAAAAACAGTGTGTAGCTTCAGAGACTCTTCTGAGTGTGTGGCTCTGGCTCCCTGAGAATTTGTCTTGCTCAGAGTCAAACGAATATTTCTGAAAATCCCACTTGATTTGCTTGCCTGAGTCAGGAAAGGTTCCTTTCACTGTTACACTGAAAATGCCTGTTCAACTCTCGTGGGTTATGATATAACACTAATTTCTGAAGTTGTATCTGATTGCCACACAAAGACATTACTTGATTTTTAAATCAACATATTTGATTTTTTTTTTTCTGTCATGCTTTATTAATAACATTGTATTCTAGCTGGAAAATTAATTCCAACCATCATGCACAGTGTTATCCTGGCAAGCAGGAACACTTCATGCATATGTAATACTCTTACATGTCATAATTTTTTATGTTTTGCCACTTCAATGGAGTAATGATACAACTTGCTCTACTTTTAGAAATATATTACAGTGCTCAAAGAGGTAAATCACTGCATGGTTGACTTAAGTAATCTGGGGATGATTTATAAATTTCCACAGAAAGTTCATGATTGGATGCATTTGCTTTCCTAGATCTATGAAATTCAGGGAGGTCCCCTTGGAGTGACTGGGGAATCTCACTCTAGTGCAGGATGACAATTTTGAAGGTGGTGGAGACACCAGCCAGGTTCCTTCTGAGCACTGAAGAGGTAGAGCACCTGTTGGAACTAGACCAAAAAATGCCATGATGATTTTTAAATTCCAGTTTTTTGGTGCTTCCTAAGGTAGAACATTTCTTAATGCTCTTCATGAACAGAAATCAAATGAAACTTCAGCTGAAACCCCAAATCTGTTGAAGACATCTGGGAAATTAAAGCACTGAGAAGAGGTCATTTGTAGGTTCCTAGCACAGCAACTGACACAGCACTGACTCTGATCCTGAGAAATAATGTTCTTCTCACAGCTCCAAAGCCTCTGGCCTTGGTTCTTTGTGCCACCTTTGTGGAAATGTCACCTTTGTGCCCTGGTGAGATCAATGAAGTTGTGCTGTGTTCCTTCACTTCCTTCAGTGCCCATCCTGCAAAACCTGCAAACCCTGGCAGAGCAAAAGTCAATGCTGGTGCTCTGTTTGCAACACAGCTCTCAACCAGTGGCTATAAAAGCACATTAAACGAGGATCCTGCAGGCTGCTTAGGAAACAGAGTAGAGAATGTGGAGGCAGAGCTTATCTGTGAATTGGAATTTTATGGCAGAAATCATTGGGTTGTACATGCTGTCCAAGTTCTACAACAGCCACGTAGTCCTATGTTATGTGTTTAGATTTATTTCTAAAGGAGCTGTTGCAGGTGACAAGAGGGCTTGTCTTTACGTGTAATGAAGAAAATGAACTCTTGGTACAATTTTTTTTTTTTTTAAACTGGAGAGCCATATATCGGATTTAGGTCTCTTTCATTTAGATTTCTGCAGATTAAGTCCAAAGACCGTAGACAACTTAATGAAATAAATCTAGTTGCTTTTGGACCTCACTGATGGTAAATGCTTTCCTTGGGTCATAATCTTTATCAGGTCAGTGTGACAATAGTGATCTTCAGGGGTAAAATATACAGGCTATTGCTTCATTTAACTTTGAAATGATGATTGCATGTTGTTATACTTGATCCAGCAATGTCTCTAAGACAGCATCAGCCTCAGGATTTTGGAAAGCATAGAATATAAAGAGTAGCAATGAAAATAAGTAGAAAATATGCTTAAAGGCATGGGTTGTTACAGTTATGAATTATGTATAACTTCAATGTTTCCATCACAAGCAGCTGCATTGAGAGGTCTGTGCATAGCATTTATCAATTGTAAGAAGAAGGTACAGGTATTTGCTTATTTTATGTTCCAGTTTGTGTGTGGACTGAGTTGTGGTTCTGCGTGGGAGAAATTGTGATGTTGACATGATATGGAAGAACATTTTGTTATCTGTAACCAAGGACTTGGGTCAGAAAAGAAATCTGTGATAGTCAAATACATAATTTTTGTCTCATTTTTTTTAAACTCCTCTTCACATCCATTTTTAACTATAGAGGAAATGGATTATGCTTCCTTGCTCTGAAAAATACTTTCCATTCTAAACAAATTTGCAGTGTATGATACATGCTTTGGGTTTTAATTCAGAAATTCATACAAATGAAAAGTGTTATGAAGTGCAGCCTCTTTCCTGATCTTAACCCCTAACACAGTTTGTTGGTCCTGGTCCTGCTGAAATGTGCATTCTTCACAGAATCTCTAATGTCAACTTTTGTTAAAATTGTTTTAATTTTTTTTTCCTACCTGGAGCATACTGTTTTAAGAAGGAAAAAAAGCTGCACACAATGACAGTGTAATAGATAAATTAAAATTGGCAAGCTGGGGCTAGGAATTTTGGGACAGAAAAGACAAAATTCACTCCTTCCTTTTTCACTGCTGTGTATTCTGGTGAATTCTTCAGAGCTAAAGTGGAACTGTGTGCCTGAGATGCTCATGTGGAAAACAGTGGTAAAACTCCCTTGCCTATCCTCTTTTGACTCTCTACTCCAAGTATCCAGTGATACACCATGACAAAGTGTATAATTACTCCATTATTTATTTCACCTTTTAAGTGTATTTTTTCAACACTGTTTTTTGGGTTTATTTTAATCACATAAAACAGCATGCCTTGGAAACGTTATTAGCAGAAAATAGGAAAGAAGCTGAATTTGAGACAGTATTACCTATGGTGTCTATGTGTACCTTGAAAATATTTCCCTTCTAAGAGCAAGGAATGCTGCAGAAACCACAGCACCACTAACTCAGGCTGCATTAAATTCTATTTGCATCTTAACTTCTGCAAGTATATTACAAACCAGCAAATACTAGCATCCAGCCTCTTTGGAAGGTGAGCTGTAAGCCTCTTGGGTTTGTGCAGTCGTTGCTAAAGAAAAGTCTTGATACTGAAAAGCATGTAACAGATTAAAACAGGGTGGTTCTTCCTATGGATATATTACATGACAGAAGTGCAAGATAAATACTAGTTTGAGGGTTGGCCTGGAAAGATTCAGCAGAAAACACCAATTTGGACTAGAGGTGGCTTGAAAATGAGTTTCCTTCAGCTGGCTGACAGAAAGTCAACCTGTCCTGAAAGAGAATTGGTGTTCTGTGATGTATCTTCCTTTTGTACCACGGTGGCATGTGTTAACCTTCCTGCTGTAACTACTGCTCCTTCCTTTCAGCTAGGAGAAAAGCTGCAGCAAGGCAGCCTGTCGGGCTGTGTAATGATTTTGGCTGCTCTGTGGCAAAGGAGGATGTAGGAAGGATCTGTCAGGTTAGGAAGGAAATTTACTCTCAAATTCAGCGTCTGTGTGTGTCTCCTGAGTGTTGTGGTCTCGCTAAGGAAAGATGAATGAAGCTACAGACAGGTCAGGTTGTGGATGATTTTTGGCTGCTTAACTCCATACAGGTGGCTTGGTGATGGTGCCAGAGTTCTTGAGCACTTTTTTCTGTAAGATGCTCATTTTGGTTCAGAAGTTCACTGAATTCTATCTTTTGGGGTCTACTTCTCCACAATTTAGGTTGAGGTATTCTTCTATTTGCACTAATGTAGTCATGTTGAAGAATGAGAGATGGAAAACATAAAGTACTTTATCCCTTTAAAACAATAATCTTCCAAACATTTTTCTTTTGCAAAGCTAACTTTTATCATGCTAGTCATAGGATCTTCTTTTGAGAGTTGAGGATGTATTTCTTCCTACACAAGCCCACTCAAATCTGGCCAAACTTTGAGTGCACCTAGAAACATTAGCTTTGTTTAATTACAAGTTGATCTTTAATTTCCTGCACCAGTAGGAATGAGCAGTTTGCCTTCAAAGGCTAGTTTGACATGAGTGCTGAGCTGGCTGGTAGATGTTAATTGTTATTCCCCACAGTTACACTGAGGCTGGAACAGGAGGTTCTAATCAGATAACTAGATGGTGTTTGATTCTGTACAACCCTTGCTTACATGATTTGTATATAATAACATGCTACACTGTATTTTGAAAAAAATAATTACTCCACTGCTACATTTTTTAAAACTGCCTTTGCAAGGATTTTATATTAAGCATATTTCTACTGGTAATCCCATAGTTTTCATGTTTGATACAAAAAGTGTTCATCAAAATAAGAAAATGACGAGTGGAAAATTATTTTTTTTAATACTTCATGTGGAAGCATCTGCTGGAATTATGCAGCATATGCTGAAAACAAGCAAATACCAACATGTGTCACAGTGCCCCAACATTGACTTAATCAAAGTGCAGACAGTATTTTTTCCTGACTCTGATGAGCTCAGGGTCTGGTCCATTTGTTAAACATTCTTTGTGTTGCTTAGTAGTATTATTTTCTAAGCCTTTTCCCCTTCATATGCTCTTGCTATTAACTGAAACATTTTACCATCTGTTTTTAGGTGGGGTAGGGAATTGATTACTGATTAAAATATTTCCAAGCCTATCTATAATTTAAATGTAAGGGCACATCATTTTAAGTGTCATTGAGTTTAAATGGAAATTGTGACCAGATTAATAATGTGTTCAGTTTGTGTGATGGCACATCTCCAAAGCATCAGCTCAGTGCAAGCTGCTACATCTGCATTTCATGACTTTAGGGGAGTGCCAGGATATTTCCAGTGGGGGCAAATGCAGAGCTCTATCACAAGGCAATGAATGCCTTCGTGTCAAACAAATTCATAGGAAATATCTGAGTTATGTGTGGCCTCGTTGTGTGTTTGCCTCACTGGTAAAGCAAGTGAAAGAGCTCATCCTGTGCCAGTTCAACCAAATGCAACCTGTCATTGTTATCTTCTAACAGTTATTCACTCTATTTCTGTGCTGTTAAATTTTTGTATTTTATGAAAGTATAGTGACTTTTATTATGGAAAGCCAGGGCACAAAGCAGAACACCCCTTTGGCCAAGTGCCTCTCTCTGTGTCCAGAAGCAGTGGCAAGTGGATGGTCATAGGTTGCAGTTTCCAATGTGTAATAGGTTGAAGGTTTCTGAGGCAAAGTGAAGGTGACAACTTAAAACCCATGCTAAATCAGTGAGAGGTTTAGAATAGTTGGCTGCCAGGCTCCTGTGTTGCTCCTGTACAGTTTCTGTAATTAGCTCATTAGCTTAACTCTCTGAAATGTGAGGTTTGAACTCAGTGACCATAGACCTGTAATACACAATCTGCTTTTAAAATCAATTTCCAGTGTGAGATAACACAATATTTTCTGCTTCAATTCCTTTTAATTTTTAGGAAAGAATCTGACTGATATTTAAAGACCAGATGGACTTTCTGTAAACAGTGACACTTGTTGTCCAAATTCCAAGGACCCACCAGATCATCAAAAGCCTTTTCATATTTCCTGTCAAGCTGATGTGTGCAGACATTCTTCCTTGGGCAAGGTAAGTTTAGTAGTATTGATAGGAAACTTTCAAACTACAAAATCAAAAGTTCATTTCTTATCTCTTATGTGCAGGAAGCAAAAATAACATATAGCAAAAAGTTCCCAGATACACAGAGGTTTGGAGCTTTTTCATTTTGAAAATCTTTCCTTCTGGATGAACTGTATGTTTCCCATGTTGAATAATTCCATCTGAAATGCATTTTGTACGTTGTCTTGCATCTGAAACAGGGAGAGGCAGTGTGGAGGCTGGGAAGGGACCAAACCCATGGATTTGATTAGGTGTGTTAGGCAACCCAAACATCAAGTAAAATATGGATCAGATAACTATCTTGGCTGCTGTTCAATTGATGTTGGGATTAATTTTTTGACAGGGCGCCTTTCCTTGCTGCCAGAAGCCCTGAATACAGGCAAGGGATTGATTGGAAAGAATGGAGCTTTTTTCGCAAAGTCTGTGTCTAGTTTGTGTTTTCTGTTGTGTGATGGAGGTTTTTTGTGCTTGTTTTTTTAAAATTTCTTGCAAATGTTCTTCCATTTTTTTAGATGCTTTGTGGAAAACTATGCTTGTTGGGAACCAGCTGTTGGGGAACAGTTCCCTAGTTGTTGCCATAAAGAAGCTGGACTTCTGCTTTGGTTCTGTTTTGTTATAGTACTGAGGGAATTACATGTTTCTGGAGACAGTTAGCATCTGCCACTCAGATTTAGGTTGTTTCACATTGATTTCTGATAAGCCAGAACATGATGATAGCAGCCACAGCAATTACTTGACGTGGTTTTGTCATGCTGTTGGTCTCAAATGTATTTCCTCTCCAGGTATGCTGTGGAAATCTAAAATAGTCTTACAGGATGTTGTGACAAGCCACCTTAGTTCCAGTGGGTCCATTAAGGCATGGGTCCTGCATTTTGGTCCTCCATTATCTACCCCTTACAATTTCCTTGCATGTGCTGCAGTGATTCATGAACCTTGAAATTGTCAAGAATGAAAATTCAGCCTTTTTAAAAATAATTCTCTTCACGTAACAGAGGCTTGCCCTTCAAGGTGCTGCCCACAGCCATGAGGCAGGGAGACCCACTGAAGGACATTTCCAGTGCCTGGCTGTGCTGTTACACCCCATTTTGGTTAACACAAGTTTCATTGCACTGTACTCCAAGCCCATTTAGACTTGCATGACTCTTGTTTCACAATAATATCTTACTGTAGCAGGTGGTGGAGGTGTCAGGGAGCTGCTGAAAACTGCCATGTTTATTAAACCTTCTCAGCACAGAGTAGCTCATCTGTTCCTGCTGGCAGGGGTTCCCGAGGGATGAGATGCCAGTCAGGATATTCAAAACACATTGTGTCCTGGCTGTGTTCTTGCCTGGATTTGCATCCTCTTGCCTTTGACTGTAAGAAAAGGCTTTGTGTCGATAGGAGTGTGTGTTGGACAAATGTTTCAGATGTTCTCCAAGTTTAATTCATCCATATCAAGTGTGAAAGCAGGAAGAGTGCACACTGCTAGCCAACCTTGTCCTGTGCTGCCATTGTTTTCCTCAATGGTGATAGAGCAGGAAAGCTTTGATAAATTTCTGAGCTCCCCTGGGTACTGTCTGTAAGAGGACAGGGTGAGACAGGGGTCGCATTTCTGCAGTGTAGCACAAAGATGCTGAAAATAGTGTCAGATTTGGCTCAGCTATCAGCACAGGAGCAGGTCTGGTAGCTGAGGTCCTAATGTTTGAACTATTGTTGACACCTAACTGGGTAAGCTGCTGGCATGAGTGGGGCTGTGTTGTATCCCTTATGGTTAAAGTGATGAGATAAAAACCAGAATACTTGAGTTTTGAAGTTACATCATTGCTAAATGTGTAAATAAAATGGCATTATTCCTTTTGATTTCCCTTCTGTGGAGAGGGATTTTAGACCAGAACAGCAATGAATCTGCTTTCAACCATGCCATGGTTTTGTTTGTTTTTTCTGGATCAAGACAGAACTGTTAATATGCTTACTAATCACTTCAAGGATTGGAGAATAAATGGGTGACACGTATTTAACTTAATTTGTGTTAATGTACCCTAGAGTGGAGTTCAGGCAGAGCTTAATCAAACCCAGCAACAAGGCTGAGGTTGCATCTGATGTGGAAGGGAATGGTCAGGAGAGCTGAGCTGTCTCCTTTAGCAGCTGTGGACGCCAGTGCAGGCTCCAGGCTGTGGGCTGGGAGCCCTGCACATCTCCATGTCCAGCCCTGCAGTCCCTGACAGCACATCAAAGTCACCACAGGCAAGTGTGAGGTGTCCTGCATCAGGGGGAACAACTTCAAATTACTTGCACACGTTGCTGGATGTGAAATTAACTGCATGGGAAAAAAAACCCCAACATCTTGGCATCATTATGGATACTTCACTGAAAACATCTGCTCTTTGCAGAGCTCGGGGTGGAAGGAGACGAGAAATTTCATCTCCAGCCCAAATGATGAGTGGATTCCCTGGAGCACTGGGGTGGATGGTGTTTGTAGGGCCAGGTTTTCATTCGAGTGAGCGTGTTTGGACACAGCTCACTGACAATCAATGACATGAGCTTGCTGCTTGAAATCCAATCACTTTTCCTGCACACTTTGGCACCTGCAGAAGTAACTCCTTAAAAATTGAAAGTCTGAAGGATTTCCTATTAGAAATGATGAGGATGAAGGTCCAGAATTACTTAAAACTAAATAGAAAACAATCGCCTATGTTGCAAATGAGTGTTTTAAGATTGCTTAAAGAATCATGGACAAAAGCATCAGTAAAAACAGGTTTAAAAAAGTGACAGCACAACCAAGTTCACTGGTAAGGTTCACTCTGCTACTTACAAAATGGTTTAGGCACAACAAGGAAAAGTAAACAAAAATCCGGTGTCAATCAATCCAAACTGAAATAAATCCAAAACTGTGTGGAGGCAGAGGTGTGTGAAGAGACAAAAGGATAGAAAGGGTAAGGATAGAAGGGAATATGGCCTAGAGGCTTAACAGCAGTTAAACTTGACAACATTTAACTTAATTTATGACCTAAGTTAAACAATTTAGCAAAAGATTCATAAAGGATTTACTATACCACAATACTAACTTACTTATAGGCCTAACTTATTTTCAAATATAGAGTATTTAGGAATGCAAGAGAGCAGCATTCCTGGCACGTTTGCTACAGCAAAAAAAAGTTTCCAAGGCTCTTCATTAAAACAAAAGCAGGAGCTCATGAGGCAGCACAAGTTCCTGGGAGATCATGGTGCAGCCTGTGCAGGGAAAATGCACCAGCACAGCCCATCTTTACAATGGTCAGAGAAACATCAGCTCTTGTCCTTGAGACCAGCTTCTCTTAGGGAATCTGAGGATCTCTATGTGGGAGTAGGCATATCTAGAAAGTAGGAATAACAAAACTTAGTTTCCTTTTAGCTAGATCTGAAACAGCAATTGAAACAAAGCTTTTATTCTTTACTCTTTCTTAAATGTTTGCTCTTACTGGTGCTTTCCATGAAGCTGAAAGTACATGGAATATTTTTGCATAGAGTGTTTTGGGATTAAATTTATTTCCTTTACATTTCACTAGGCTAAAATCTAGTGTGAAATTCACTATTTGGGCCCAAACCTTTAATTTAGGAGCTTGGCACAGTATAATGATTGGTAAACATTACAGATGAATAACAGAATGAAAGAGTTAACATATTTTCTAACTTTGACAGCTGTGGAGGGTACAGAAAGGTAAAATATTATATATATTAACTCTTCCTCTGCAAAATTGTTGTCTGGGACTGGTGCATGTCTCTAGTATTTCACTGTGTGCACAGTTCTGTAAAGAAAATACAGTGTTGTGTGATGATAACCTTGCTACCTCTGTTAAGACAGATTTTAGCTGTGGGCAATAAAAATCAATCAGATGAGTTTGCCTTTCTCCTTCAGTTGACTGGCACTAGTGATGAAAATAACTCAGACACCAAAATCAGCTTCTGATGTTGAAAGACTCTTAGTGGCAAGATGACCTGAAGCTATTGACACAGTGTGTTTGTTTCCTTGTTGATTCCAGCACATCCTTAGCTACGAGTATAAATAAAACCAGGGAAAATTGCAGGGGTGTCTTAAGTAAATCACTCTACAGAATTTATCTGAGAGCAGGATAGGATTCCACTGTTTAGCTGGCTTCTTCTCATGCTCTGTCTTCTGTCTTGTTCAGAGCTTATGTGCCCTTAGAGCTAACTTAGGCTTGTGGACTTCAGGATAATCTCTCACAAATTTTATATGTAGCACAGAGTATTTTTGAATGTGTGCTGGGAGAACTCATTAGCTTCTCTGACCTCAGTAATTTTTTTCCTTACTCCTGAAATGATACGTGGTCCATGGTGAGAATTTGACTTTAAAAATGTTGGAGCAATTTTTTTTTCCAGACCTCTAGTCAAGAGGTAAAGCTGTTTGCATTAAGGGCTTATTGTCTCATTAAGAGAAGGCAAAGGGCGTTAATTAACCTAGTAGCTACTCCTTCTGTCTTCCCTTGTCCTGCATCCCTTGCCTTACAGCATTACACCAGTGGGGCTGCCAGAGCCCTCCAGAGGTGCCCACTGGGGCTGTCATGGCTACTGGGAGACTCAGACCTTTCTGAGCTTCCCAAGTGCTTCCCTTGAGGAAGAAATGCAGAACTATGTTAAAGCATCACCTTTGATAATTTCCTTTCCTCTCCTTTCCTGTCTGCCCTTACTTGGTTTTTTAACTTGTTCTTTTGAAGGGCCAGAATAGTCTCTTTTTACTTTTTTTAAATTTGTTTTGCTTTATTTCACTTGAGATTCTAATTGGTTTCTTTTTGGGAAAATTAGATGTCTAACAAATGGGCCATTAGCATCTTGGTTAAGATCAATTTCCCAAATTGTAGGAATTTTCCTAGTAACACTATTTGGCTCTTCTCCGTGTGAGGAGGGGGAGCGTTGCCTTTGGAAAATACCCACACTTGAATTGAAATCTTGGTGGGATTCATTCCCTTTTTCTATTTAAAAAAATCCAAACCACAACCCAGGAATGTGAATTGTTGGTGGCCAACAGAGACCTGACTGCTTGCATGATGCTGACTCCTCCTCTGCGAATAAGCTGCTAAAACATCTTGTGTTACTTCTATAATGTAGCATATTGCTTTTCTATGTAACTAATTGCTGCGGTTACCTCATGAGCTTTAGGAAATCAGCAGTGGGTGGAGAAGTGCTAGTGAAACACATTGTATAATAAGCTGTGAATCATTCCGTGAATAAGTTTGTGAGGCTTTTGCTTTAGAGTGAAAAATCAATATCTGGGCCATGCACAGGTCATCCTTTTTATGCAGTGCAAAGTTGAAAAAATAGGGTAATTGAAGGACTGCTTTCAGGAAAAGGTAGCAGTGAATCTTTTGCCAATGGCTTCAGTAAAGCTCTCCTGTGCTGCTGAATTATTGCAGAGTTGGCCAAGACAGATTTCTAATTTCACCGCTTTGCAATGAGTCAGTGTTGAGTTTGAGTTTAAAGTTGGAGATATTGTACAATATTAGAATATCTGTTATGTTTGGCAAAGAAAGCAGCTCTATACTTCTAGTCTGTTTATTTCATATCAAAAGAATATAGAAAATGAAAACATCTTCAGCAAAGGAATGAGACTGAATGTGTCTATAGCAGACTTGTCAACTCTGAAGGCTCTTGCAAAAATGTCATTATGTTTTGAGGTTTTCCTAAAGGCTCATGTGATTAAGTCACAGTCTGGTTTATGTAAAAGGAGGTTTCTAGGATTTGTGTGTTTAATTATAATTTTTTTTGACAACATACTAAAATGTTCCCTGTTGCATCATCGAGCTGAATTGCTTGGTTTGAATTTTTCTCCTTTGATTGTCCCAGCTTCAGTTGACAGGAATGCTGCATTTGAGGTCATGCAGGGAATGTTTTCCTAACAAAAGCACAGTTCCCAGATCATAACGTGGTGTGGTTCATGGAAAAAGGTCTGTCTGTTTCTGATATTGTGCTGCAGTTTGCTCAGTGGAAAATGAGCTGTCGATTGCTGTCCCCACAGACCCATCCAGCACACCAGTGGAACTGCAAAAATACACCCCATGTGGCTGGGGGTTTGACTAGCCAGACTTGACCACATTCCTAGAAGAATTTCCACTGTGTAGCAGGAGTATTTTGAAGAGACATCCCCTGCCCCGACTCCTTTTCTGAATCTTTAAAATCAGATTGGATATTAAGAAAAAAATTTTCACCAAAATAGTTGTCAAAAGTTGGAACAATCTGCTCAGGGACCTGGAGTCACCATCCCTGCAGGCACTCAGGGACAGGGTGAAGTGGTGGATTTGGCAGTTCTACATTAGTGGCTGGACTTTATCTTAAAGATCTTATCCAACTGAAGTGATTCTATGATTTTTGATTGGTTGAATTCAAAGCTAAATTTTACCATGTTAAAAAGTATTATGTAAAAGAAAAAAAAATTGCTAGTTATTATAGTTTGGGTGTTTTTTAATGTTTATCTGATTTATAGCCCAGTATCCATCTTACACTACAGTATTAGGAGAGGTGGGAGTTTTGTTTTTTGGGCTGTTCTGGCCAGGTTCCTTGGTAACCTCCCCAAAGGCCAAAAAGAGTAATGTGCATTTGATAAGAATATGTTTAAATAGGTCAATGGATGACTTCTCTGAGTGATAAATGCTGGTTATGCAACCAATGTACAATGATTTAACATAATCAATTCTCTTCTGTCATTGTGTACTTTGTTATATTACCTCAACTACCAATTGCTGGAATTTGTTTGGATATAAAAGCTCATTGCTATCAACAAAAATGTATTAGGTTTTCTGAACATTTTGCACAGCCAATTTATGCAAAATGAAAGAAAAATTATTCTCTCCATCCAACATCTACAGATAGCCAATTGCAACGTGAGCTGAATCACAGAGTGCATCATCAAATGATATTCTCTGATTTTTGTTTTCTAAGATAAGACTAATACAGCTCCAAGAATATCAGCCAGAAGACAAAACCCTATTTCATTCTAATGCAAAAAGCAATGTGATCCAGTGCAGTATATTATAAATATGTCAGAACAATGCTGTTTAGTTGTTCCTCTGATCACTGGAAGATGTTAATGCTCCATTATTTAAGCTGAAGGGGAAAGGTAAACCTTTACTTAGAAAAATTTAAAAGTGCACAGCATACTTATGGGAACTGAGAGTTCAGTTGAAGACTACAAGGCATCCTAGATCATGAGATAAAGGAAGAGAAAAATTATATAATGAGAGAAAAGTCCAGTTGTTTGAATGCAAACCAAAAAAGCTATGAAAAGTGTAAATGATTCAATTACTACTGTTAGTATTTAATGCTCATAGCATTCATATTGACCTATAATTCTGAGGCATTTGGATAAAAACCAAAAAGTGCTTGAAAATGCAGTTGCTTTTTGCTCTTTTTCCACTTCTATGCTTCTTTTCCTGTCTCCCCAAATTAGCAATGTGGGATGCCCAAAATAACCATGTAGGTAGATGTGAAATCAGCTGTCCTTACCAACTGTGATGATTTGGCTTTTATTTCTGACCTCCAATCAATTTGCTGTTAACAAACACAGGATACATCATAGGAACAGAAAAATATTCCCACAAGTTATCTAGACTGGATATGCTCAGCAAGAGAATGGAAGTGTTGCTTTCAGGTTAGAGGATTTGAATATTTAAATCCAATAATCATATCCCAAGGAGCCCTTCCAGAGAGTGTGTTTAATTACCAGCCAGCCACTTAGAGATGCTTGTAGATGAAGTACATAGCAAAAAAATTTACCTTTAAACTTGTAGTGCAGCTCAACTGGAGAGAAACTATTTAAAGTATACGAGAAATCATCTGAATTTCTTTAATTTTAAAGAAAGCTTCACTCTTTGCTGTTTATCCCTCAGAGTGACAGGGCACTGGTTTGACTCAAGCATATGATTAAGAGATTCATCAGAAATGTTCTGGTTGATTGCCTGACAGGCAAGCTAATATTTATTACAGGATCTGGTTTTAGATTTTCTGGATGTGATTCATTTCCAGCCATTAAGGCAATATGCAGTGATGCATAATGTGCATCCTAAATGAAATATTGATCTTTTTGAAATCAATTGTTTTACTTTTCATAAAAGATTTTTCCTATGCCAAGGTTTACTTTTTGGAAGAGGACATACTAGAACAAGTGGTATTTAGCATCAGGTGCCCTCTCTTTGAACTTTGGGCCAGTTGTTGGGTGAATGGTTGTGTTCATCTTTTTATATTCATCTTTTCCTTGTACATTAATGTCTGTATAGATAATATTAGTGATGTGCGAATAGGCAGACAAAGTAAACCTGGAAATAGACAGTGTCAGGCACTGATTTACATGCTTTCAAAAACCAAGATAATGATTTCTGCTTTGCTATCATAAAGGTGATTACTTTCTAGATGAAGCAATGGTTAACCTATGATCACAAAGCTCAGTACAGCAGGATATTGCCACTTGTTTAGAAAATGTGGAGAGAGCATTTTGTTTAAAATCAAACATTTGTTCTTTGATCTATACATCTTGCTTTTAACATACTCTTGTATGGTTTTAAGTAAATATATTAAATTCAGCGCTGTCATCGTTATCTTGAAACAACCTTGTTTTTATAGTGTATTTCTTTTAATTGGGGGCTACGTAGAAGATCAAATTAAGCTCTCACTGAAGCTTTTAAATTAGGTCCTGAACAATTATTTTTGAAGAGCCTGTACTTTTTATGACAGGGATTGCAGTTCAGGTTTATAAGGAAAGATGTAAAATCAATTTAGATCTTTTCATATTTGAATTCATTAAATTGGTCTTACTCCATTAAAATAACAATTAATTTAAGCCAGCCAATACTGTGTAATTGCAATGGGAGAGGAAAAAATGCAAGGTAATAATGATGATAAATTTGTCAAGTTACATGGTTGGAACTTATTACCTTGAGTGACAGTAATTTTGCATTCATTTAAAAAGATTGTACTTAATAATAATAGCGTATCTAAGGATCAGGATTGGAACTGATAGATCCCTTTATTCACTTTAGCTCTATATATTGCAAATAAGGACTTGGCATTGATGCAGCAATGAAAAAAAGCCTTAACTGAAGCTCATTTTTATTCTTCAAATAAAATTTGAATAGGTCTTTAAGTACGTTTTGTCTCCTCCTGGCACACTTTGTACTGGTACCTAAAAGCAAGCTTTAGTCAGAACTATTTATATGTAATTCTGTGGTTAATGCACCAAACATTCTTGAAAAGTGTATTGCTGTCTGCAAAGTGTGTTTCTAGCTCTTTGCAAAGCAGAGCAATTAGTGCCCGAGAGATATTCCCTTTAGCTTTCAGTTTTTCAGAAAGCATTTACAGTGGTAGGTTAAAGATTGATGTTTACTGCTTCCCCTCAGACAAAAGCTTTGCTTGGTACTTGTTGCATTGGTAGCCTATATATTGTGAGACACAATATACAGGATTTGGAATGCAATTAGCACGAGCTTATTGCACTCTAAATCCTGGTGTTTAGGCCTACGGTGTGTTTTCAGCCATTTTTTCCTGACTAGGTTGATAAAAATAGTAGTATCCCAGATTTTTCAATGGAAATGGTCAGTTGAGGTACTGTAAATCCAAAAGAATTTTAGGATTTTCGTTTTTGCTGAGACAGCTTTGAAGAAACCCCAAACAGAAGTTATTTTTTTGGCTAATAAAGGTAAGCATCTCTAGTTTTATTAAGAAAAAAGAAAACAAAACCCTCCCTGATGTATGTCACATGTGTGTACCCAAGTTCCCTAATAACTGCTGGGTGCCACTGTCATTGTAGCTGGGCCACAGCATCCTGCCTGAGATTAACCTCCATCACTGGGCATGACAAGAAAAGAGAAAAAAACCAGGAAAGCTTCTTTTTCCTCCAATGTTTCTTGTATTTAAATTTATATGGAACCACAGATGCTGGATCCGTTTTAATGAACTGCAATTTTGTGCATGCAAACCTAGTATCAGAAAAAGAATCCTTTTAATACATTGTCCTGTGGACTGGAAAACAAGACCTGCATGGCTGAACCCATGGTGCCAAAGGTAACTGCAGCACATCAGCTGTAGTCACCTGCTGTGCAAGTGCCCCAGCCTAAAGGGTGAGTGGAATATTTGTTTCCCTTGAAGTGATCTGTGCTAACATAATCAAAGGCTTCCAAATTTCCTTACTTGCTTCTGTAGAAGTAGGTGCTGTGTCTCCAGGGGCTGACAAGAAATTGTTGCATCCTGATTTATGGTATCCTTGCTGTTTCAAGACCAATTAAATCTTTAGCTCTAGCAGTGGTAGACCAGTTAATCTGAAAAATTTGGTTGCAAATGAGCTAGATAAGTAGCTTTAGCTAAGCACCGTTTGTGCTCCAGCTCTGGCAGGACTCAAAGCTGAAAGATCCGATTTGGCTCAACAAGTGAGGCTGTGGTTTTGGGGCCCCAGGGCCCTTCCGGGGGCGGGATGGTGTCTGGCTCAGCCACGATAAGGTCTGATCTGTTTTGCAGGCTCATAGAGCAGGGCCAACAACCTGTCAGAGGCCTCTGCTGGCTGCTTGTGCTCTCTGGGTATTGGGCAAAATCAAAGGCAAAAGGAACTCTTAGATGCCTGTCCCTTAAAGGGAAATGCAACATGCACAACACTGGGAGGCTCTCAGCTGAGACAGTCTCCTGGTAGTGCTGATCAGAGTTCAAAGCATATGGAAAATCCTCTGTTAAAGCAATTGCTACTTCTAATTCCTTCTTTGCCCTCACTGTTATCGATTTGTTTCAAAAGCTGGTGGGAAAAGCAAAAGCAAAAGAGGGAGTTCTAGTCTTTGTTTGTCCAGTGGTGAGAACCACAGCCCAGCACTCAAAATCCCTTATGGACATTGAGTGTCCGAGCTGCAGCTGCCCAGAGCTCCCTTTCCCATGGCTGTGGATCCCAGGCTGGGATGACCCCCTGAGCAGCCAAGCTGTCACAGGAAGGCAGAGTTTGCAGGTGGCAGAGGCAGACCTTGAAGATTAGGGCTGAAACTTTGGTATTGACTTCTGTTGAAAGGAAATATCTCAGCATAGCACCCCAGGGTTCTTGGTGACTCCCAGTGAATCCGTGGCAATAATATGGGCATTGGTGGGAAAGGAGCAGAGCTTTGCTTATCTGAACAGCATAAACTCAAATTCAATAAGGATATCAGATATTGAGTTTATTTAAAGTCGAGAAGCTGTTTAGTGCCTCAAAAATGAGCAAGAGAAAAGAAGAGAAAGAAGTGCAAGAGTAAGAAAGGTTTCAATTCAGAAAAAGAGTAACAAGCAACAACAAAGAGAACATTCCAAAAATGGAAATGGAGAGAAAAATGATGATTGATATACAAATACAGTTTCCAGTTTGGGGTTTTTGAATTAAGACCTCTTTCAAATTACTAAATACTCCCAAGAAACAGATTTTTTACTAATAGCCTTTTTCTTGTTCAACTAGTTTCCCAGATAACATTTGTGAGCCTGGGGGGATGCCTCATTATAACTGGTTTGAGCTCTTTGTTTATCAGTGATTTACCACATTTTAGTGGGTTCTTCAGGTAGTGGTGTTAGAGGCCTGCCCACTTCATATTTTTTTATCCACTTCACAAGACAGGCAGAAAGCCCCAAGAAAGCATCTCATGCAAATAGCCAGGGAAGCAGCTCCTTGTGAAAACAACTATTCTCCCATTATGTGACTCTCCAAAAATCTTAACCAAGCTCCAGCAGATGCAAACACAGTACAGACAGTCACAACAATTATGCTAACCAGCAATAAAAGCTTCCATTTACGTGGCCCATCTACATCCTCAATGCAATCACTTCCAATCGCAAAATGCATCTAGCAGTTGGAAACCCAGAGCATTATTAGATTGCATTGACTGTGCTCCCCACAGCTGAGGGAATGCTCTTTCCCTGCAATACATTTTCCTAACAATTTCATGACCATTGAGATACACCCTTGAGTCAATTAAAATTATCTCCACTAAACTAGGCTGCAGCTTTTTAAAGTGCTGTCTAATAGCTCGTGCAAGCAGCACCCATCTAGATTAGTTATGTAAGATGGTTTTAGAAAACATAATTTATATTCTCAGCTTGTCAGGATGGAATTCAGAGTAGAATTCTCATTCATTTACCGTGATTTCATTTTACTGAAAAAGCAATCCATATAGCCATTTTTTAGTACAATACAGACTATTGTATTCGTCTTGCAAGAAAGAATGAGCAAATGTAAAACGTGGTGTTTTTCTGTCTGACTTTAAGTGTTGCTGCTTTTAGGTGTAGGGAAGGCTGCACTTGGATAATGAGAGGCAGGTGACTAGTAAAATATAAAATGATTACATGCTGCTTGCTATTTCTGCACATCCTCTTTCTCCTGTTTGCTTTGTAGCTTTTTCTGCTCATCTTCAGGTTCACTGGAAAGCTGTTAAGACGCTGCTGGACACAAGAAGGGTTACAAAAACGTTTTTGTTATGTGGTCTGAGCAAGGGTGGCATTAAGCTACTAAGTGGCAAAATTGATGGCAAAAAGACCACTTCAACAGGGAATGAAGTATTTTCCCAACATGTGTCAAAAAACCCCCAAACAATTCAAATGCAGTTGTAGTCTTCATCCTTTATTTTTTCTCTTTTTAAAAAAAGGCAACAAGCAGAGAAGACAAAATACTGCTGTAATTTACTTTAGAAACCCTATACCTGTACTATACAGAGCTGGAAGAAAACTGAATATTTTATGGTTGCATTGTGGCAGTTTGTCATTAGAAAGGTCTCAAAAGATCATGAGGTGGAAATTGATGTTCCAAGCTTTTGTTTTATTTGAGCAATGCTGGTAGTTTAATTTGGTAGCAGTGGGCTTCAATATGAGCAATTTTCAAAGGTAATATATTATGGATTCTGGAAATAATTGTGTTCTGAGAGGTAGCGGGGGTGATTAAATATGAGCTCTGAAGGGGATGTTTTATGTACAGACTAGAGGACAATTTGCTTGCTGTTGCCCTTTGATTAGGGGCTGAACATGGCACAGAAGTTGTAGTGTAGTGGTGATGTCAGATATGGGCTGAGCCTGGGACTGCTGAGAGTATCAAATTCTCCATAATGTTTTGGGCTTTGTCTTCTATATGGTGAAGTGTTTTTTAAGACAATTATTCATTAGCCATCTGTGGGCTCTGGCACACCATCCTGCTATGGTTTGTTAATGCTGAACCTGGTAAATCTGCTTTGTAGTGCAGCCTTGAAAGTGCCCCAGAAAAACTCTGTTACAGAAGCAGTGGGAAATTCCCACATCCATGGTTAGGCAGTGACAGATCTGCTGGATTCAGAATGAGATCACTTCCTCACGTTTCATCCTTAACACAGCTTTTGGTGTGTGGGTGAGTCAAACCCGAAACTGGTTTAATGTGTGCTGAATGAAATAGTTAGAAGGAATGTCACAGTGAGCTCCAGGAGTGTTTGGCAGGAGCTTTTCAGTCCTTCAGGCCACAGGTGTCAGGAAGAAGAGTCCTTATGCTCTCTGAAGCTCTGTCTTCTTTTGCTTTGCCTCTTCAAGTGCTTACAAATCTGCTTTCCTTTTGAAATTTGTAGGTGTTAAAACATCAAAGTTTTCAAAAGTTTAAACAAAGTCCTAGTTTGACAGAATTTAAACTGATAGTTATTGGCATGAAATTAAAACACAGCAAATAATTAAAAACATGAAATAACTGGTAAAATGTAACCTTTTTACTGACTGTACTGTTTCAAACCACTCTCCCCAGTTTCTTAGGTTTTCCTCTTGATCAGTACATTCATGGACTTGACTGAACAGATATGGAAACAAACATGCAACTTAAAATTATAGGAGTTCAATTTTGCTGGAAAAAATGTCTTATGGCAAGCTGAACTTAGGTGGTTTATTTTTTAGACACCAGGCTTTGTTAAGGCTTAATTCAGACTCTGTTATTTTGACAGTTGTGGAAAGGATAGTTTGTTCTTTTTACCTGGTTTATCTCTGTTAAATAGGGTGTACTCTGTTCAGAAACCAGTCTAACCCTGTAAAACTTTCCCAGTTACTAAGTAATATTTTATTCAATTGATCTCGACTCTGATTTCCAAGTTCATTGAGTAGAGTTACTTGCTGTTTTAAATAACTCATGCATATAGAAGTTTTAACAAATCAAGACTTTTTAAAAGTTTCTTTTTCCTGTTTATGAATTGTTTGACTCTCCAAACAGAATCAGGTAGAAGACTGAAGTAAAAAGTTTTGTAAATAATGCATTGCATTCAGCTCTTGTCAGATTCTATAAAACTTAAGGCCCACTAAATATCAAGCAGGAACTGTGGAAAACAAGGAAAAAGAATGCAATATCAAAAGCATTTAAACTCAGTTTCAACTCAATGCCTAGGGAAATCATGGCACATATTGTGCAGGAAAACATCCTTCAAATGAAGTATATAGCATGTTGACAATGCCCTTTTGGTGAGTTATCATTAAAAAGGAAAGCTTCCACATACAATGTTTAGTAGATGTCATGATGAGGAAGCATTCCTAGATGGTATTTTGTGTTGCACTAACTAGGCTGGCTAAGACTGATTTTTTTTTTTTTAATTTTTATTTTTTTTTAAATTTATTTATTTTTTTTTTAACCTCTGAAAATGAAGTGGTGCATTAGGGATGTGTGTGTGAAAGTGATGTGCAATAGATGATTGGGACTCAGGGAATGGAAAAATAAAAGGCAAGGTAGCAAACAATACTTATTTCTTGGTGATTAAATAAATAAGTTCTGGAGTGGAGATGAAAGCAATAACTTTGGGAAGGATGTTTTGGAGAGTCTCTGCAAGAAGTTTTTAATTAGCTGAAGAGTTTATACCAAAGTTTGAAATGCTGAGAAGTGAGAAAATATCAAGGCTGAGGGAAGAATTTGCTATCTCTTCATGCAATGACCTTTATGGAGGTCAGAAACCTTTCAATATCCTGTTGAGAAGAACGAATGAAAAAGAAAAACTGGAAAAGGAAATTGAGGAAAGATGTTATTAGCAGCAGCTTCCTGGGAGTGGTTGCTCGTGTTTGGATTGGATGTATCAGGGAGGGGAGAGGCTTTCATTCACATATGGCTGAAGCATTATCTTGATGTGGGCTATGAGAGAATGTGCTGCTTGAGAAGATACTAAATTAATTTTAAAAACTACAGGAGAAAAAACTCTACTGGCTTGCCAAGTCTTTCATTAAAGCAGAGCGTTGGAACTGACATGCTGTGAGAGACAGAAAACAAGACCTGAAATGATTCACAAGTTGTGAGGGGGAAGTGCTACTCTGGAAGAGAAAAACAAAATATCTCCTTAGAATGGAGTAACAAAGAAAAGTGAGGATCAGTGATCATCCATCTCAAATTCTTGCTTGAGAGCAGATTTGGTGGCTTGGGGAGGCAAAAATACATTAACATCTAAAACCTCGGAAACTTGTGTATTTGCAGAAATGCTCCCCCACACTGACACAGTAACCATTTCTCTTTGCCATTGTAAGTTACAAAAATGATGAGAGAAACAGGTGATGGAGCAGTTGGACAGCACCCTTGTGGGTGTGTACAGCAAACCTGGAAACAAAGCATTTGTATTACAGTCTGGAGTAGAAGCACTCTTGGCACTGAAGAAGAGCAGGAGATTAAAATAGAGAGGAATATGTTAACAAGTGCCTTCATTTCAGTCAGCCCTGGGCTCCAGTGTGGCCATTTTATTTCCTGAAAATCCTGAGGTCTTGGCAGCTGTAGGATTGCTGTCTGCTCATCCTGCCAATGCCCAGCCTGCCCTGAGCAGCTTGCAGGAGGGATAACCCATGCTGAGCCCTGTTTCAGTGCTCAGCCAGCACAAGGAGGAGAGGTGTAAGATCTCCAGGAGGTCTCTGGAGATTTCTAGGGTCTGTTCTCACAGTATGGAATTCAGGCGCCTGGTGATGGCCATGGCAGTTTGGCTTTAATAGATATTAAACCATAAATAAGTGGGAAAGACAAGAAAAGGATGGCTGGAGATTGACTAATTGCTTTAAACCTGATCGAGGCCATTACTTTTGTGTCAGATTTAGCCAGTTTGGATCACAACCTCCAAGTTTTAATTAAAATGGGTGCTGCTGCCATGAATTGTATATTTCAGTAACTTTAAATAATGCAGATGATTTTTATTCCGTTGTCCTCTCCTGGCTGTGCCCCACTGAGATCACTGTTAATTAGATACTACATTACATCTAGCAATGTCTTTATTGCTGTTAATGTTGCTGTCTATATTATCTGGATGGCTCTAAAGTGAGAACACACTGAGAATTTAATAAGATGGCTGGTAGTTGAGAAGCAGGTATTAATGTGTTGTAAAACATCTCATATGACACATTTTTTAATAAGTGACCATGTCACTCATAAAAGGGGCTGATGCAATTCACAGAGCAGAAAGTTAACCAATTCAGCTGCTCAGCACACTTGATTTTTCTTCAGGAGCCTTAGCATAAGGAACATGACCATCAGGCACATTTCTAAATGTTTCTCATGTGCATTTACCTTGTTTTGTGCAGGATGTGGGTAAGAATTATTAGAAAATTATTTGTGGTTAATTTGTTTTTGATGCTGCTGAACTGCAAAAGATATGATAGCTATGTTCTTGGGAGGAAGAAGAGTCTGCTGGCTGTGCTGCTCTTTGAGTTGGGTCCTACATCCAGCTTGGCTGGATGCTGCCAGACAGGTCCCTTCCTGCCACTTTTGGAAACAGAGAAATAGCTCAGGGTGTCCCATCAGACTGCACTGGGCAAAAATGCCTATATTCACATGTACATATTTCTTTCCCCTCTTCTGCAAGTTTAAGAGCAGCTTTTTTCCCCCTCTTCTACAAGTTTAAATGTGTTTCAATCAGTGTAATTCCTCTTGTTTTCATGGTTGAAAACATTTCTTCCCCCTTTTTGAAAGAAATGCTTCTCTGGAATTGCTCTGAAAGAAAAAAAATGACATTTCTCATTAAAAGCAATTTCATACAAGGATTTTAAACAGGGTCTAAACTTTGTTCAAACCCGTCTTTGCCTGTGTATGGTGCCTGCCAGTTGTGCAAGCCTCCTTGGGAGCAGGGGTTTGATCCAATCCAGCACAGCCTGTGCAGCTCATGGGCACGTTGTAGATAAAGTTGGACATTCAGAAGTTGGTTTCAGAGAGGCAGTGCCAGTCGTTCCACTGATAAAGCTCTCCTTTGAAGCTCTTGGGCTGTGTTTTTCATCCCTGTGCATTTGCAAATAGCACTGTGCATGTTGAGCAGCGTAAATAAATAAATAAAGCCTTATAGCATTCTCTCTGATGAGTTGCTGTAACTGTGAGTGCAGATTAGCCTCAGCTCCCAGCAAGCTGTCCCTGTAGCCTTCAGGGCTGTGGGGTTGTGCACTGCAGGTTTTGCCATTAGGAATTCATTCCCAGTGCCCAGACCGAACCTTTTTTCCCCTTCATTTAATCTCCTGACTATTAGTTATATCAATTATCAATATAATTATAGCAATTATCATTTACTGAGATTGCTGCATATTTTAATGATATTTTAATCTTGTTATTACAATGAGAAATAAAGTTTCACCCCTAGTTTGCAGTGGTGTGTTGAAATGAAGATGAAAGTGAGATTAAGTACTTTGTTCTTGCATAACAGCAATAAGGTAAATATGTTCTTTCAGGTCCTGTAGATGTACAGGGGGAATTGCAATCTATTTCTGTAGAAGCAGCACATGTATGGAGGTTCTCTGCATGCTGGAGATACTGAAGAGTCATGTGAACCTTTGTTTTTTTTTCCTCAGCAAAGAAAGTTCTGTTAGCTTATGCACTCTATACTTCAGTGATCTGCTGCATACAGGGATTAAATTGAAAACTGTTTTCAATGTTGCTCATGAATTTAAAGTCTGGAAAAGAAAAGATCCTCCTTTGGGTTATGGTTTTTGATTATATCTTTCTAATTACACACATCTAGTGAGATTACATCGCATATTCCACAGACATGACTGAAGTGTATGGCTCAAGATTTGGGAGATAAACTTTAAAGTGCAAACATGTAACTGCAGAGTAATGTAATGTCAGTTAGGAAAATTGGATTGAGGCATCCAGACTAACCGCAAGCAGAGGGGGAAAATGCAGTTTTTCCTTTATCTGTTGTACATTAAGGATTGCATTTTTACAGATGGCTCTGTGGGCATTACATTGCTCTTTACCAGCATGTGCACACAGAATGATCTTGGTTGAAATCATCCTAACAAGTGGGAGTAACTGCAGAGCATTGCTGTGGGATTAAAAAAAAAAAAAAGAAAAACCAGTGACTGTGCTTTTCTCATAGTTAGTAGTCTATTCCATAATCCTGAATGGCTATTTTTTTGCTGCCTCACTGTTGAACTGCAGGTAAAGTATTTCTCTTGTTGGGCAAGAGAATGTCATTAAGCAAGACACATTCAGTCTTAGTTTAAACATGATTGCTTCACACTAGCTGTTGGAAGTTTGGGCTATGACTAAACGTGGGAAAAGACAAAGAAAGGTGCAGCTCTGAACTTCTCAGCAGTGTGGACAGGATAAGGTATCACCCATCATCAGATCAGCACCA
The DNA here is from genome assembly GCA_024500445.1 of Entomyzon cyanotis. Classification (NCBI taxonomy): domain Eukaryota; kingdom Metazoa; phylum Chordata; class Aves; order Passeriformes; family Meliphagidae; genus Entomyzon; species Entomyzon cyanotis. The sequence continues at coordinate 11,692,750 of JAKEPQ010001010.1, forward strand.
TCACACCTTGTTACAACCAGGGCTCTGCCTCCTGCAGAGGAAAATGCAGAGTGGCAAAAGGGATCTCTGCTTCCCAATAAATATGTTGCCGATCTGAAGCTCTTCCTGGCTGCAGTTTCCAGTTCCTGTCATTTCTGGTTGTGGTAAGGAGGGTAATTTTCCTGGTGTTTCAGCAAATTAGAGCACCTGCTGGAATATTGCCTCTGCAGCTCCTGCTGAGCTGTTTCAAGCACTCGGAATGCTGTAATTTGTATCAGAAAGGTGGCAGAATGGTGCTTCTCTGCTTGCAAACCTGCTGGAATGTACCACTGTGAGCGAGCTGTCTTGGTAGTAAAGCCGTAAAATATTGCAAATTAGAAAAAAAATAACTCAGAGCTGAGTGTTGCCAAAAAGAACACACAGTCTTAAGCAACTGCTTTCATTTGAATATTCATTTAATTATGAATGTCAAAGGTGATGAGACTGACTTTAATCATTTTGACCTCATTTTTTCAAAAATCTGAGTTCCTAAAGTTAAGTATCTCAAACTATATTTAGACATCTCAGTGAAAATGGCCTGATTCTCAAAGGTGCTGAGCAATTACAGAGATGAGAGATGCATGATAGCTTTTGTCCTGGATTCTTAGACTTAAAAATTATTACAAGAGCTTTTTGTTGGCAAGGATCAGACTATGTGATATTTAAAAGGCTACAATCATATGGCATTGCATGCTAATGGCAATTTACCCTTTTTCAGTACAAAAAAGGGAGATTACTGTAAATGTTCAAATTAAAACTAAAAAGTCTCTGAACATTAAAAGGAAAAGAAAAACTCAGTTGAAATAATTTTACACCCCCCTGAAATATATGCAGGCAGGACAACATAAAAAAACATTTAAAAAAACCCCAAACCAGCAACAAACAAACAAAAAAATAATTGTTAGGCTAGGTCTAATCTGAACGATCTTGTTTTAATAGTAGTTATAGAATGTGGAAATTAAAGCATAGATGGAAACACTGACACCACTTTAAGTTTAATGGCATAAGGGCACTGCTTAAACAATTTAGTTAATGTGGTAAACCCAGCAAATCTCCTTAACTGCAGGGGGGTCTCCTTATTTGGTGAACTCTCCATCTTGTGTAAGACATTCTTAATGTCTCTCTTTCCAATTCAGAAGTTACTGCTGGGCCTTTTTTCCACAATGTTGACTTTAGCATTTTTCAATGCTCTCTGCATATGTCTGATTTATGTCAATTTTATGGCTGCAGTGGATTGCCACAAAGTGGGGGAGAGGATCTTATAAAAATCACAAAGAAAATAGCTTTGACCTCACAGTACATTTAGAGTCTTGGATCTTTGCTTTTAGTTTCTTGTTTTGTTTGTTTTTTCCTTCCCTGGGTGAATGTTAAAATTCTGCAGTATAATGGGTCTGTGTTTCAGATATGCTAAAGATTTGGTTTGTTTTGAGTTTTTTTTCCCCTGTCATAATATTAAGGGGCCATAAATGGAACAGAAACAACTCACTGAGAGTATATCCTGTGGGAGAACCTCCCTAGATATTTTGGAGCCCAAACTAGAGATGGGGCATTATTTTTTTTGAGAAATGCTGTTTATAGCAGATGTGGTCTTGTTGCTCACAGGATTGGGAGGATGAAGCTTCTGAGCACTGTAAATAAGTCAAGTTCAACATTGCATGCCCAGGAAAGCATGAGTACATAATTCATGTCATGATGGACAACACCCATCAATGAATTTGGATGAGTATTCCATAGCCAACTTGAGTCACGATCCTTGTATGTAACTTATATTTAATGCTAAGCATGCACATGTTGTGTGTATGTGTGAATAAGGTCAAGGCTGTAAGACTCCTGAAAGTCAGGAGAAAAACTGTACTGGAGGGAATCAGTATAAATGAGGCTTTGTTATTCATTCTAACGAGTTGTGTTCCCAAGAACAGCTGAAGTTGTGGTTAACAGTAAAGTTGAACATTACAGACCTTGCTGCAGCTATGAAATAAATGATAGAGTGAATGAATTGGAAGCTTTCAGTTTTCCAGAGTACAGTTTACAGCAGTGGTGGAGCATTGATGGTTGATAGGCTTGGAACGAGCTGGACCACCAGGGACACTTTGGTACAAGGTCCATTTTGGAAACAGCTCACCAGCAGTTCTGTCTTTTTCATTCCAAGTGGTTGATAGCTAAAGCTTGTTGACAGACTGGTTCTGAGCAGAGAACTTTGCTGACTTGCTGGACATCACATCTGCCCTACTCGTACCAATTGTTTGTGACCTTGGGTGTAAAATATAACTTAAAACCAAGTGCAACTCCTGAGCCACCCTTTGCTTAGCAAGGTCAGAAATACCATCAGAGCTCTTTTAAGTAGTGCCCTACTCGAGGGCAGGGCGTGAGGAAAAGGAATAGTAAATCACTTGTGTTGTCTCTGGTTGTAGCCTCTGGACAACAGTGAGTCATGAGGGTTCAGCTGAGGTCAACATCCACTGAGAGGTGTGGAGAAACACTATTTCCCTCCAGTAACTAACTTTGGGGAAGATACATATTTCATTGAAATGTTAGACTAAAGGAGACTTTTTTATTCCAGAAGAGAAAGAGCTGAATCCAGCATGAATGAGGCTACACAACTGCTGACTTATATGAACTCCCTGGCACCTTGGGAAGGGGAGTAGCAGACCTTTGCAGTCTTTTGAAGCCTTTGAAGGATGTTGTTCAGCAGTTTGGCAATGTTAGTGGTGTGTGCTGAACATGCAATGTCACAGCTTAATGTGAGAGAGACCTTTTTTTTCCCCCGTGTCCTGGAGCTTGGTCAAACCAAGAAGAGTTTTGAAGAAATCAATACCCACAGCTGGTGGTGTTTTTTGGCTGACATATCCACTCTAAAGTTAAACCAAAGGAGGAAAAAGTTATTGCATTGCTTGAAGATTTAGAAGAAAGACAAGTTTGTTTAAGATGAAAAATAGAAACAAGGGGAAAAAAAAGTGAAAACAAGAAGACTCTTTGTGCTTTGTAGCCTGTATTGTAGTCTTCAGTAAAGAATGAGTAATATTGTGGCATCAACCCTAGAATCATATGATGGTTTAGGCTGGAGAAGCCCTTTAAAGATCGAGTTCAACTGTTAACTGTCTCAGTCCTCTTGGGTGGTTCCCACTGTGCCCCATAGACTTGTGTGTGTCTAAATGGTGTAGAAGGTCACTGAATATTTCCCCTTGGATTGTGGGGGCTTCTTTCAGCTCCCCATCCCTGTCTTCCAAATCAGGAGTCTGGGTTCCTGCAGAACAACCTGCAGAACTCTTACTCTAAAAGTCTGAGGTGAAGAAGGCATTTAATACCTCAGCCTTTTCCTCATTCTCTGTCACAGTTTCTCCCCATGTCCAGTAGCAGGAGGAGTTTCTCCTTACCATTCCTTTTATTGATAATGTATATATAGAAATATCTTTTATTGTAATTTATGGTGTTATCTGGAGTAAGTTCTACTTGGGCTTTGGCCAGTCTAATTTTTCCCTTGCATGACTTTACTACATCCTTTTAGTCTTCCTGATTTGCCGCCTTCTTGTTCTTCCAGAGGTCATAAATTCTGTTTTTTTCCTGGAGTTCCATGCAAAGCTCTGTTCAGCTATGCTGGTGTGGTCTTTCCTGCTGGCTCCTCTTCCAGCACATGGGGATGATCTGCTACTGGACATCTTTAAGACTTCCTTCTTGAAGAATATCCAGCCTTTCTGGAATCCCTTCTGGAATCCTTTGCCCTTCAGGTCTGCCTCCCAAGAGACTTGTCAACCAGGTTCCTAAACAGGCTAAAAACCTGATTATGCTGGGCCACTCTGTCTTCAGAGCAACATTTTGTGGGCTAAACCTTGGCATGTTTGTTTTCCTATGTGCAGAGTTCCATGGTGTCCTTAAGCACCAGGGACTCTGGTGGTGTTTGGGAAAGAGGGGTAATGTTTGCTGTGGCCAGAAGGCTGATCTCCTTCAGGTCTGGAAGAGATAGTAGGATTAAAAAGAGATTTTAGACCCTGGAAAGTCAAAAGAGTACTTTCTGGAAACTGTCTTGTATGCTGTATTGTGTTTCTAGGCCAAATAAAGAATTTAGGTCACTATAATCTGCAGGAGGACAAATATGCCTAAGTTTGGTTTGCTCTAAGACAGAGTAACTGTGAACTTTTTGAGATACTAGTTGGAAAATAGACATTTTGAGCTCCATCAAGGTAGAGTAATAACACTTCTAAAGCATAATCCTGGAAGCTTTGTGCCCGAAAATATAGCAGCTCTTGAATATGTAACTTAAGCACATTTTTCCTCCATGTTTCTCTGATGTATTTCATTTCAGTCTTTATATCACTAATCAATTTATAAACAATAGCTTGCTATTTAAAACATACTTTTAAGTGGTTTTATGCAAAACAAGAAGCAAGATAGCGCAATTGTCACTGTTTTCCAGGGCACAAGAAAGAAGTCCAAGGCAAAGGTAATAAATTAACCAACATTCTTGTGTTCACCTTCTCTCACGTGCTTGACCAACAATCAACAGATTCATGGTAACTGCAGACATTAAAAGTAATTATGTGAACCAGGTAACAGGAGCTCCTGGTTTTGTTGCCCATTTTCAAAGCTATCACTTTCAGTGATGAAATGCAGCCAGCAGTTACAAACTAGATGCTACTAAAAGCCACTATCTGAACTCTGCACCTCTAAGGGAGCCACCTCCTTATTTAGTGTATTTTGCCAACAATTCTGGGAGTTTTCACCTATTGAAACAGTGGCATTTGTCATCAGCAAGCTAGTCTGGGTTGTCAGACAACACTAAATTAGGTTATATGCTTCACTATAGTGTATGGGTGTTCAGTGTGTATTGGGAAATATTAAACTTGCACACTGAGTAAAACCCTTGACCATTTGGTCTTCAAGCACCTCATAGCTGCAGCTGAAGGTGAAAAGATAGTTCTGTTTTGCTCATCTTTCCATTGTTCTGGATTTGTTTGTGCTGGAGGCACAAAGGTTCCAAGAGAGCAGTGAGGTGGTAGGTCCTGGGCAAGGATTTGTGGCTTTGCACCACCTGAAGGCTTTGGTTACTGCTGGTTCTTGGCTGCTATATCACACCTTTCTAGTTGCTGTGTGGGCTTTATAAATCTGGGTCTTGGATCTGGTGCTTTTGTATCTATAGAGATTTATTTTTTTTTTATTAAGAATATGATGTTGTTGGGCCAAGCAGCTTAAACATAACCAGCCACAAGAATTTCTTGCATATGTAATTGTTTAAAAAGAGTATACACATGAAAAAAAAGCGTTACCTTTTATTAAGGACTGGCAGGAATTGCTTTTAATAGGTGTTGTGCTTAATTTTCTTTTTCTTTTGTTTTCAAATGCAAGGAAATATTTAAACCTGGCAAGGAATGAACAGGAGAAATTAAAAAGCATTCACTGTTGCTTTGAGTTTGTCAACAGATGTGGTTATGCCAGTGTCACCTCATGAATTCCTTCTGTTTGATTTTTGAAAAACATTTTTGTGGGTAAAATATCTGTTGACCAAGTTGTTTAAATGCAACAAGGGGCATTAAATCCAACAAATTTGTCTGTTCAAAAGCAGTTTCCTGTTTTACCTTCAAGTTTTCTCTTTCTTTTCTTCTATGAAGAGCACAAGGAGCATGAGTGACCTGAGTTTGGCTCCAAGGTGGTCAGTGCCAGGCCATGTGGGACAGTGGACTCTGTGTGTTCCTCTTTGTCTCAGAGGGGAGAGGATGATGTGCTGAAATGATATTGATATTTAACTTATTAGTTTGGTTTCCTGCAAGCAATATTAGGCTTACAGAGTACACATTCAGCACTCACTGCTTCATTTATGCTTCCCTCTGCATTGTGTTGTCTTAAATCCAGTTGTGTGTGTTTCAAAGCAGTGCATGAGGAAAAAAATTTGGGCTGTAAATACAAATATAATTTTTAACAGTGTGAACTGGAGGATGAAAATAGTTCACGTCTGGGGGATTAGATGTGGCTTTTTTTGGTCTTTTCTGTGCTGTTGCTGGCTGTGTGGTCATTCTAGTTTGCAGACACATTTGGGTGGTCAGGGGCCCAAAGCTGCAATATTGCAAACACACGTGAGATTTACTTTATTTTTACAGTTTACTTATTGGGATCACGTAAGGAAATTTAAATGTCTGCTCCAGTGCTCTCTGCATTAAGGTAGGATTTGCTCGATTCCAAATGCTTTAGTGCACAATATTAAAATAAAACCAGGATTTTTTCTTTTTCCAGAAGCATTTTCAATGAACTCTTATGGGGTAGCTCAATATAAGGAGGATTTGTCTGGATTTCACATCCACTAAACTAAATGAGTTATTTAAAAATCCTGTAATGTTTTTTTTATTTGTTTTTGTGTCTTTGTGTTTGAAACAAAAGTTGAAAAGACCATTTTCCTATGTAAATGCTAATTTGAACAGAAAGCAGGTTGCTTGAGGTTATTTTTTAAAACATAGATTTTAATTCATCTATCTAAGGAGCTTACTTTTTTCAAGAAAAAAAATTAATCTAACAACCCCAATAGTAGATAAGGGGAATGTTTATAAACTGCTCACCAAGATAAAATTGTTTTTATAAAAAAAGGCCAATTAAAGAGCTTTCCAGCTAAGGTTTTTTATTCTTGTAACTAACAATTGCAGCTTGTGTTCCACTCCTTGGAGAAATCAAACTGAACTTTTTGCTGCTCTGTGTCTTAGTTTGAATGAGCTGATCCAGAAAGGCTGGGCTCTGCTCTGGGTACCTGGTGCTGGTGGTTACTTAATGCTTGTGTAAAATTGAGTTATTCCAGTTACCACTGTGCCTGGGCCAGGTTTGGTGAGCTTAGTGTTGCTGCCATCGTTGCATTGGTGGGAAATCTTGGAAGAAAAAAAACCTTATTTTTCCTGGGATTAATGTAATAGAAGATTGTGTAGGAAGTCATGAAAGAGATGAAGGGTAGGTCTAATTGTTCTCCCACACCATGTCAAGATTTTTCAGAAACCTTTATCCATCTTGAGGAATAACTAACAAGCAAGTAATTACATTTATTCAAGGTTTCTAGGCTATTTTCCCAGAGGCAAAATATCATTTCCTAAATGATTTCATTCATAAATGCTTAAATGAGTAAAGTAATTTTACACAGATGCTGAAGGAGTCCATTGTCTTTCTTACAGTACAACTTGTCAATGAGAAATGAGAGGGTAAAAGTTTCAAACTGGTAAGACTTGCCTTCAACCTACTTCTGGGTCTGCTCCTATTCAAAGAGGCAGTTTTTGCTGTGGCTGAAGTTTTCCTCTAGTCTCAAGGTAGTGATGTTGTGGCTGTGAGCATCTGAGAGAAGCAAAGCCCTTTGGAGAAGATGAGGTGTGATTTTGTGTGATTTGATGTAGCTGGAAGAAGCAAACAGACTTTGTGCAACCTCCTGGTGGGACTGAACAGACTCTGCATTTCTTGGCAGCAGCAGCAGTGTGATGATCTCTCCTTAGCCTGTGAATTGCTGTCCCAGGTGCCTGTTCCTTGTGTAAAGGCCCTGCATGGGAGACCTTTGTGTGTTAAGAAGTCTGGCAGAGGTGCTTAGGCATGGCACCAAGGAGGACAAATGGCAGAAATTGTCACATAGTCACTGAAACACAGAGATCAGTCCTTAAAAAAGAAAAAAAAAGTAGTGTCTCTAATAGAATTGAATCCAGGTTACAAAGAGCCACTGAAGCTTGATACAGTCCCCAAGTCCTCTTCCTAATCAGTTGCTTGCTGTCTTGTCTTCCCTTGTGCAATTTCATATATTGGTTCTCCTATTACCATGTGATCTTCCAAGGTCAACCAGCCCTCCACACAAATTACTCCAGGAAAAGCTGTGTACCTGTCAAAACCCTTCACTCCCAAGGTGTGTGATCCCCTCTTTGGCACAGAGCTTTACCTGATGTTGCTGCCAGATGTGAGCAGATGTTCCCAGGCTGAGCACAGGCTGCTGCTGGACATTGTGTCCCTTGCTTTAGGAGGTCCCCTGTGCCTGGGAAGGGCTGGGGGTGGCAGAGGTGCCAACACACAGCCCTCCAGCACAGTCCTGGAGGGCAGGAGAGGGGCACTGGGGAGGCTGCAGGTGCTCAGGGGATATCAGCAGGCTAGGGTGAAAATAGCTGATGCTGCTGGTGGATCTGCTTAGGGCTGCTCTGAACTAGTAGAAGGAAAATGGGAAATGCTCTGGCTAGAATGAGGGGACTGAGGGCAAGGCTGTGACCTGTACAGCTGTAAGTGTGCATTTTCTGTCACATTATGAAAACCACTTATACCTCTGAGATATTGCAGAGGTATTACTGCTTTCCTGCCATCAAAATATAATTACTCAAATTCTGGGATATATGTTAGGCTTTAATTCTTTGAATTCATAATCCATAATTTTGTCAAGAGAAGAACCTTCTGACTTGTTTATTGTTGTGAGATGCAAAGGTAGGAGTTTTTTAGAAGTATTTCTTGAGGGAAAAATAGCTGGGTTGAAATCTCTTGTTTTAAAAGTTTTCCCTTAGGAGTACAGGGTATACTTAGGCAGATCTAGCTGTAGCAAAGAAGAAGGATTCATAGTGAACTTGAGCTTTATAATTTAGATTTCAGTTCATTGGAGTGCAAGTCATTCTTCTAGGACAAATAATTTTTTTAATTACTTCTATGGACAGTTGTAATTTGAATCATGTACCATCTCTTGTTTGCTCGAGACATTTTTCTCTACTGAGCAGAAATCTTATCTGAAGCAAGAAGCTACTTTTATTTGTGGGGTTTTTTTTAATTGACTGGTTTTTAGTCATGCTTTTATGATGATTTAAGAGAGTATGAAAAGCAAGTGATGAGTTTTAAAGCAACAGAATTCCAGGTCTGTGAAGTTAGCTTAAATTTATTTACAATAAATTTCAGTCAGTATATTTCAGTCAAGTTTTCCTTGTTGCAGAGTCTCTCTGGCACTGCAGCTTTCTGATCAATGATCAGCCACAAGCCTGTGTTGTAGATGAAGTTCAGTACAATATGAGAAGATATTTTCAGTTCCTTTAAAATGGTGCAGAAACAATGATACCTGCACAGTTCCACTGTCAGGGTCCAGCAGCCAATATGCAGCCCAGAGCTTGTGTCTCCAAATTAAAACTCACAGATGCAGATTGTCTTGAAAATGTCAAGATAGCTTAAAGAATTTATTGTGTCATTTAGTTACTTTAGTAAGTGAGGAAATCTACAATACTTTTTAGTGAAGTTGTCTTTAATTGAATTCCTCAGTGGTCTTCTTTGAGACACAGCTTCTTGCTCATGAGGCCCCAAAAATCTTGCCAGAGAAGGCAGCTGAGACCAGTATCTTTCAATGATTCAAGGGCAGATGATGAATATCTCATGAAGGATTTCGGCAAGCTGCCAGGGAGGCACAATAAAAGAATGTCAGGTATTGTGCTGGACTACTAGTTTTGTTCTTGTGACTCTGTGTGTTATAATGAAAGGCACAATTCAAAGTAGGAGCCAGGTGGGTGGGGTTTTTTACAAATATATTTCTTTTCACTGATTAAGTCCTTACCAAAGGCACCACTTCCCTCACCTCTGTGATGGAGCCATGTTACTGCAAAAGCAACCTAAAAATTTTGCAGGGCAGTCCATGACAGACCTAAACGAAGCTGCCAGAATAAGTGTAGGGAATCCACTTCAGCAGCAGAGCTGGTGATGAATGTAACAGCAAAGGATGATGAAATTTATTGTTCAGTATACCATTATTCAGATGAAGTCTCAAATATTATACCTTTCTTTGGTAGTGCTTTGTTGCTGATTCAGAAACTAACATACTTCTTGCTGAGAGGCTGATGCTGTGTCAGTTCCATGAAATAATCTTCATTCTTGTAACTACTAAATGCTGCTTAATCTGCAGAATTGCACCTCAATTTTCAACTTATTTCTTTAGTGCCTAGTTTGCTGGGGTTTGTGATTTCACATCTGAGCTCTAACTTAAGAGGTAAATTCTCAGGGGATCATACCATTGTGAATACTTCAGCATGGGGTGTATGATTCAGCAGCTTAGATAATAGTTACTTCTGTAACTTAATGCATTTTTATGGTTTACTGCAAAAACAGCTATTCCCGCTGGTTGCTGCCTCCAAGGCACCTATAGGACAGTGACTCATTGAATCTTTGTGGCAGTATTGAGAGGAATACATTCCTTACTTTATTATGACTAATCGCCAAGAGAATCAGGCCAAAATTTTCAACATTTTATCTATCTTAGAAAGTACACATATACTTAAAATGAAATGTAATCTCAATAGTGGTAGTACGCCCAGAGCTGTGCAACATGCACAAAATTGCATCATCCTCTTGGAGATGATGCAGCTCAGTGGTCTGGTGAGGTAGGTACAGAGCTCTGAGTGGAGGGTCTTCTGGACTGAAGTCCATGATTATGGAATCCAGAGATGCAATGAGCACAGACTTTCCATTTTCTGCAATTCATTTTTTTTTTTTTTTGGTAACTTGTTAGGAAAAGTCTGTTTCAAATAGTGTCTGTAAGAGCACAGGGTTTCATGCTTTTAGCAAAGCCTGGGTGTGAGTCACCCTAAGCAATTCCCTCAGTCTTTAGAGCTGAAGACTCTCAGGGGAAAAGCAAAAGCTAAAGATAAACGCTTCTGAAAGTGCCTTGAGGAATAGCTGAGTCTTTGTATCTCCTGCCAGTTAAACATATGCATTGAGACAGTGATGATGCTGGTAAAATGAGATGGTCACGGGCTAATTTTGGAACATCCTTTATGTCCTACTGGCACACTTCATCCTCATCAAGGGGACATTCCCGTCTTGGCAAACACAGAGAGGTTCAGCCCTGCAGGATGCCATGGGCTCTCCTGTCACCCATGGGCATTTCAGGTGTGGGACAAGAGAGCACCAGCTACGAACAAGGGGTGAGAAAGATTTTCCTGCATTTGCAAATATCTCAGCAGAGAGATTTCTGTCCTGTAACAGACAGCCAAGCTTTCTGGTTTATGTAGTTTTCCTCCCAGATCATTCTGTTCCAGTTGGACTTTTGTGCCCAGACTTCCTGACTTGTGCCCAAGTGAGGGACTCACTCTGGTGAAGAGAGAGGATGCTGTGTGCAACAGCAGCAGCTCAGGTGTCCTCTGAGATCCAAGGCACACTCCTGCAGGTGGTCAATAGTCACCACACAGCTCTTTGGCCACTAGCAATTTCCTATGGTAAACACAGGATGCTGAAATGTTGTTATCTGGAAGATATCCTGAGAGCTGTAAACCCTGAAAGTCACTCGGAGAACCATATTTCATTTCATAAAGGCCTGAGGACTTTTTATTTTTCTTTATAATCCCCTCTTCCAATTTAAACTTTCTGGTATTCATCTGTAGATGAATCAGCTCCAACCTTATCTCAGTCCAGGAGAAAACCTGTAACAGATGCATCACACAGCAGCAAATGATTTTAGCTAAGCTACCTGGTACACTTTGCTCTCTCTTTAGCACACTCGTGTCCTAAAATGGCACCGTGACTTTTAAAAGCTGAGAGAAAAATTTTTAAACCAAGTAGGAGCTGAACACTAAAGTAGAGATATTGCAGGCAGATAGAATCCCCTCCAGAAATCCTGCTGGATGAGTGTGACTTGCAAGGTGTATTAAAACTACGACAACAAAACAAGCAAAACTTCTAAAAACAACTACATAGTGGAATAAAAGTACCTTTCATGATTTCAAAGAGTAAGGTCTGATTTTATTTGTTATTTTACCCGCCCTGAGCAGATGATAGAGCCTTTAGAAGCAGCTGTTTTGAATCAGGGTTTGCATTTCTAGGTGTGGTAAAGGATTTCATTCCTCAATCCTGCACTGGTGGATTGCATTTGTATGTGCTTACAGTTGAGCTATTTCCAAGAGTCAGCCCTAACCAAACATTTGAAAATAAATTGAGCTGCCATTATGCTATGCTCCTCCAGAGAGCCTGCCATTTTCCTGGAAAGTTATAGTGCTATTAATTTTTAAATAGCTAAATATCATCCATAAGTAAAGCCCACATTAATTGCCAGAGTATAACAATTAGGTCCACTACATTTTACATCTATGTGAAAGTACAAGTATGTAATCCCAAATGCAGTAAATTAAAGTTTTAATTTAATTTTGGAAGGTTTTAAACAGGTATTAGTATTTTCTGTTAGCTACTTTTACCCTTAAATTTCTTTAAAATGGTGCCATAAACTTTCATTCTTGTGATTTGCTTTAAAGGGTTTAAAATATGAGTCAGTCTCTTTTCAAAATAGTCATATTCCTATGAAGAAATGCCAGTTTGATATCAAAGGAAAAAGGGCTTTAAATCAATCAATCAATCCTTTTGTTTGAGCTTGAAACATGACTTGTACTTGTGCTACGCTGCCTCTGAAAAAGCACCAATTAAATGCGTTGCTCTGGAGGGCTCATGAATTTATTTCTAGAGTTTTCTAATGACTTTGCCAAAAAAAAAAAAAAGGCAATGAACTGCCAGTGGGACCAGATTTGCTATGCTGTATTAAAGGTCCTTCATGAGTGATGGAGGTGAAGGTTCTGAAGAGATCTCTAGCTGCAGGGAAAGGTGTTAGTGTAAATACATCAGGCCTTATGGACCCAATGCGAGAAAAAGAAGAGTAAATAAGAATAAATTTGAGAGTTTTGAGGGTGGAGTATCTTCAACATCAAGCCTACAGACAACTGATAGTAGTTATGGTGTTTTCCCCAAAATAACAGAGAAGATAAATTTGGTTTTGTCCGAAATGATCCCTAGCTTTTATGGATTCCATGAATGAGCAAAGGAAGAGAAAAGTTTTTTTAAGATCTTTGGCTGCAGTTTTGGATGTTACAATACCCAAGCAAGACATAGGGGCCAGGCAAGGCAGTTCAAATGGGCTGTTGGTGTCCCCTGAGGCTGCTGGCAGATGTGCTGAGCTGGCAGCTGGTGGCACCTCCATGTCCCCACTGGCCACATGTTCCATCGCGGGAGAGCAGAAGGGAGGGTGGCAGCTGCCATCTGAGATGTGGCACAAACGAGCTGTGCTTCCCTTTGTTCCAAGTCACTTGTTTTATGCCTAAATTATGCCCCCAAAAGCTGTGGGAGTGGGTAAGTTTTGGTTCCATGTGTCCCTCAGAGCTGGGTTTGTTCACCAGCACCCAACTGCAGATGGGCTGCCCTGCTTAGAGCCTTGTCTTTAGGACAAACGCCTTGAAGGGCATTTTGCCTGCAGGGAAGCTGTGCTGGAGTCCTTGACACATCATGTGTGTGCTGGAAAACTCTGTGGAGAGGCAGCAAGGTGTTTCTGTAGGTGCACTCATGCTGCAGAGCAGAAAGGCCTTGCACAGTGAGGGCCTTGTTGCCCTTGTAAAATCCTTGCTCACTTCTGCTACTTTGGCTAACTAGGAAAGCATTCTGGGAATCACTCAGCTAAACTAGAGGTGTAAAATAAGTTATATAATTATAAAACAATTATTAGAACCACGAAGTGCTCACACCGTGGGGCTCATGGTCAGTCACACCTGATGCTGTTCCTATCATGGTCTGTGGTGTTGGTTAAGCACATTTGTTGTGCCTCACAAGTATGGAAACTCATAACAAACTAACCCTGGATTTTTGCAATAAAGTGTCTTTGCCATACCATCCTGGAGATCGTGTCTTTACACACTCATTTCCAATGAACACTGCACTCTCAGAGGACAGAAAAAAAGTATGTCCCTTGAACTCTGTGATTTGTTCTTCTCCCAGTGTAGCTGCCCTTCACAAAATATGCACTAGCCTCAGATCTTATACAGCCTTTTAATGTTGTGACATTCATCAATAAGAATGAGATGACAGTTATACACAGCTTGATTTTGTAAGATAAAAGGGGAAAGCAAATCATAAATGTGAATGTGCAATTTTGCTAAATTAAGCTTTCTTGTGTTCAATTTGTTTTCCTTCATGTGCAGTCAGATGGTTACTTGGCCAGTTTCTGTTCTCACTAATGCTGATATAAAAACTCATACCTTCAATGAAAAAAAGAATTCCTTTACAGCAAGTAATTTTGTGTTTAATTATCAAATGCCAATATTTTTTTAGTGTTGCAAGTACCATTCCTGGAGGAATAAACAGTGTTACTCTGGCAGAAGTATGGTGTTATCTGCTACTCGTTCTTGATAAAGGACTTTTTAGGCAAGTCTCAGGTATCAGCTAAAGTAGATTCAGGGCTGGGAAAACAAACAAGTGTCTTAAATGTTCATTTAGAGTTGATCTCTTTTATCCACAATATGATGAAAATTTCAAGCAAGTTTCCAATTTGTGGTTCTGCCCTAAATTATTTCAGTCCCATCTTCTGCAATCCTGATTTAACACAGACCTTGCCAAAGAGATCAAGGAAATGTGTACATAAATAGTTTTCCATAGTGAACATGCTCTGCAAGGTATATTTTTTTGTTTTAATTTTAATTAACTGCATCTCAGTTGCAAATATTTGCAATGAAAATCTAATAAAGCTTGCTTGGGTTTGGTTTTCATTAACATTGCAAAACTAGGAACAAATGAATAAACATGCATAAAAGGATCATGAACTGTATTGAATGTACAAGGGATTATGTCCAAGGCTTTGAGCTCCCTTAGATTTCTGAGCTGGCCTGGTTATGGTTTTGCAAATGTTGGAACCTGGGACATATTTAAAGACACCATTCTATGAAGTCAAATGGTTATAATAACAGTAGGGAAACTTCCTTAAAGTCTCTGCAGATTGATCTTAATTTTTTTTCCCTCTCCACAAATTAGATCTAAACATGGAGAGAATTCGGGATGGAAGTAAGATGGGAGAAAGTCAAGGGACTTTTAGCCTTGTTGGCCTTAGTGGCTCAGACAGCCACCTCAAGCCTTGTTGAAAATTGGTGGTGTAAGGATTATAGAGATGTCAGAATCATGGTGTCCAGAGTAAAGCCTGGTCTTTGCTTAAGTCAAGCTGATTTCTTAAAAATTTTAATAGGGACAGGTTCCCGTAGACATTTTTTTCCCCTTGTGGCTTCATCACATTTTTTTTCTACTTCTGTTTCTATTTTAACTTCATGGAGTAAGAGTGCTTACTATACATCAAGACATGAACTGTTAAGAACAATTATTATGGGAAAAAGATTAAATAGCTAAATTAAATACTTTTAAGCCAATCACCAAGCAGAATTTACTGTATTTGTCATGTTGAGAATTTTTGTCAAAAATTATTTTAGAGTAATTGCAGTCAATCTCTACTTTCTGTGCATCTGTTCCAAGATTAGCTTTCCTCACAGAAGTGTTTGCTTTACAAAGATGACCTCAAAAACCTCTGGATTCCTAAGTCCTAGAGCAGCCACATCTGTATGGCTGCACCATCAGCATCCTCTTGATATGTAGGGTTACTGAGATAGTTTGTGAAAAACTACAGTGTGATACCAGAATGTGGAGAAAATGTGGATACACTGTGGAAATTAAGAAGCTACTTGAAATCCAAGGCAACAGCATATTTCTTTGTAGTGACCCTGCTTAACTTTGTATCAAGAAGTCAAATGAGAATTTTTATAGCTGGCTTTGAACCTCTAAGCTTCTGTCTTTCAAACTTTTTAAAGCCTCTTGGCTGTTACTGCAAACCCACTGCCCTGGATTCGGTCTTGTCTTTCACAGATGTGGTTTAACATGTCCAAGATGAGAATTTCTTTACAGAACTTCCATGTTTGTGGCCTCTTAACACTAATTCGAATAGTAGAATTCAGAAAAATCAAGTGTAGCAACCTGTAGCAACAGAAATAGTACAGCCACCATGAAAAGGGATGGTTGAAAGGAATAGGGTTGAGATTGGAAAAGCAGTCTGAATATGCACATGATTGCCTTCCAAGTGACTTGATGTGGTTGTGCCTGTTTTCCCTTTATAAACATTTATGCCTTTGAATTGGCATTAATGTTAATGGAAAGCAAATTCTGAAATCACATGTGTGATTACTTGCCAGAGCTTAATTTCAAATACCACACGTTCTACTTGTAGGAAAAAAGCATTGCCAAATGTCAAAAAAAGTTCAGGTGCTGATGGAATTATATTCCATGTCACAGGCCCAAAGACTTTGCTCATTTCAGCCTTCTTCTCAACATATTTTTATGCCTGTCCAAACAAATATACAGGTTAATACACTACCAAGAGGTTTCTATTTAATTTTGACCTCTGGAACCCCATTTGTTTATTAGCAGGGCTTCCTCTACAACAGAAACCAAGGAGCTGTTCACTTCTCCATGGCAGTCAGGTGAAGATCAGCTAAAGCTGTGTTAATTTATAGGGATCTGTGATTTGACTTCACTCTGCATGAGCATCAAACTTACATTGTGGAGGCATTGAGCTCTTTCCAGAGTTTTCTCAGAAGCCATTATCCTCAATGAAAGACTTTCCTTGACTTTTTAGACACTGGCTCAATATTTTTAACTGCTTCTGCTTCCTTCCAGTCCATTTTCTTTACCTGATTATTAAGTAACCTCATATCTGCATAATCATATTTGAGGAATGCACTAAATAAATGAAAATACTAACCCTGCATTTTCCTTAGTTTTTCCGGATATATTAATTTCAGAGGTACGATGAGGCACAATGAAATTGTAGTTAAAACCTCTCTTTAAATATGATAAATAATATATTGTGGTTGCTTTAAAGAGTATGTGAAATTCCTGTTACATGGTCAGAATGTATTTCTTTGATTGCAGGTACTTGGTTAAGATGTTCTACTGTAATCCTGTGCAGAGGTTAAATACAGTTTGCACCATACTGAAATGTGCATATTTTCACTCACTCACACAGCCCTTGCTGTCAGTTAAGGTGCAGAGACTGTAGCTCAATAATCATAAAGATTTCCCAGTGCTCAGCAAACCTTGCTACCAAATTCTTCCCCATGCATGACTGTAGCTGTGGAAGGTCTGCCCAGCTGGGCACTTGCTTGGTCAGAACAGCAGGGAAAAACACCAGCGTTTGCCATCCACTCCATGGACTTTATTAAAGGCTCATTGCATCTCGATTTGTACAGGTCTTTAGCCTCAAAGGAATCAATCCTTGGCTTTCCACTCACTCACATATTTGCCTACACACCACTCTGGGCTTGGATTTTTTTAAAATAAAGAAATCTAAAAGTAACAAAGTGTAGATGTGACTTCATTTGAAATAAGGCTAAATTTGAGGCATAGATTATATGTCTAAGTTATGCAGATATATGAAAATAAACACCCCTTACTCTCATACTCTGGCTTGGGGAGAGAGCATCTAAACCTTCATTCTCTAAAGATGGCACAGCTGAAACTGGAATTTATTTCCATGACTCTTTCTGTATATACAATGGATACTGGGAGCACATCAACACTATTATCACTATTTTAACTTTTTTTCCCCCCTCCTTGGCATACACAAAAGGTGGTTGCCTTGGTAGGCTCTGGTGGTTTGAAAGCTGCTAGGATGCACTCTAGGTATCCCACTACTCCCCAGTCAGGAGGATGTCTCTTTGTAACCACAGACTGCTGCAAACATAAATTTAATCCTGTTGCAGCTGAATCTTCAAAGGCAAATATCTTTAAAGAACCTTTGGTGCTTCACTGAGGTATTCGCAAAAAGATTCCTCAAACCACTTTAAGGAAGAGCTAAGGAGAAGTCTAAGCAGTGACCCAACTGTATTTATTTACATTTCAATGCTCCTAACATGACTTGATGGCTCGATGTTTAATAAGCAGCAGCAGTTTGAGTTTCCTGGCTTGGCCTGCCTGAGCTGTGGATATTGGCCTATTACACTGTGTAATGAAATGAGATGAGATGAAACCCGAGCTGAGGCATCAGTGCTGGGATCTGTCACTCCTGCTGGGGCTGGGGGAGCAGGGCACTGAGTCATGGTGCTGAGCAGCTTTCATATCAAGAATGTGTTACAGACATTACTCAACGCTCATAAAAAAATAATAAAATTGGGTTTTAGAAAAAGATGTGGTTGATTTGCTTGTAAAACAGGCAGCAGTGCAAATCAGAGTGCTGGTGCCCTGTGAAGGGTTCAGTGATGCTGTGGAGATAAAGCAATTCTGGACAGACAGGGTAAATGCAAGGTATATAATTATTTGTCTGTACTGGCTCTGACAAAGGATGATAGGATGGAATGTTTTCAAAATTGTTCAGTTGTACCACTTCTTTCCTAGAGGCACAAAACATTATTTAGTGTAGCAACTTGAGAGATGTTTTTCATGTCTTGCCTCCTTCTCGTGCTTTCAGATAAAAGGAAGATGGTTGTCAAATAATATCTGTAGGAACTGAAAGATGACAATTAACACTGGGATCTGGTAAACTGCTCAGTACCTTTGTTTATTGTGTCAGCAAATTTGTGGACATTTGGCATCTTTTTCTGACATGAACTTGGAACCTTGTACAGTTGGATTGTGTTAAAATAAATAATAGTCTTTTGAATTAAATGTGAAATAAAGAGTTCAGTAAGAAACTATGAGGCTAACTCCTTAGGGTTGTCTTCTTACCTCTTTCTTGGTTTTTGTTTGATTTATGAGGGCTGATCATCTGCTAACCCAGCAAATCAACACTGAATCTTTGTTTCATCTATCTTATATTTACATCCTAACATTTATGTATCTTCTCTAGAAATATGCTAATGGTAAATATCTTTTATCCATGAAGTCTGGGGGACACTATGATCTTTCTAAAATTATATAACAAACTAATAGCCAGATAAGATACATGCTTTATTCACATATTTGGCTGTTAAACCTTCATTGCTGAAGCATTTGTGGAAAGTGTTGTTGTTTTCTATGCAAAGTATTATAAATTATATTTTTGTTACTAGATTAGCCAGAATAGCCTTGTGATTTATGCATCAAATCTGTGAGCCAAGTTCTGGGAAGAGTGAGGTTAAAAATAGGGCAGCAATAATGAAAAATTGGAAGTAATACAGGCATGGAAAATGTTATATAAAAATTCAATAAAAGATGATAAAATAAATTTAGGAGATGGTCAGATTTGATTTAATAACCAGGAAAAAAGGAACTTCTGAAAGAAAAGATCTCTCTTCATGCCTGGTCATCATCTCCTTTATGCTTTTTTCATGTTGAAAGATGTCTTAGAGCATACAGTGAGTTTGCTCTAACTGTGATGAATTTCATTTTGTGTGGGTGTGGTTGGGGCTAGCAGCCATCACCAGCCCCTCCAGGGTCATCATTTGGGCTAATTCTTGCCATGGGTGGCACAGATTTGGATGTTGAAACAGCCACATTGAACCAAAGGGTCCTGATGGGCTGATAGAAACAACTCAGCCCTCTTCGTATTTCCTTGTGTTGTACCCTATTCTGTGATAGTTCTTTTGGGGAAGAGCCAAAAGAGAATAGGACAGAAGCCACAGGGTGGTGGATCCCCTGTTCCAAAGTTTTTATGTTGTTCTGGAGCAGTGGCTTGCATTTTGTGTGTTGGTGATCCTGCCCATCTCAGATGGTAGACACAGAACCTGCTGTGATGATGCTCTGCAGGCAGAATTCATGCAAAGGTAACCCCTGCTGATACAGGGTGACAAGGTGAGCTGTCTTTGGGGTTTGTTTTTTATTGTTTTCAAGCTCAGCTGGCTGGTACAAAAGGAGGAAGAGAACACCTGAAGTAAACAAACATGAGCTTGGCTATAAAGAGGAGATGACTGCCTTTGGCAGACCAATAGAAGCTTTGCTTGTAATTCCATGAAGAATTGTTTACATGGGATAAAATACCTTGACAGGAAGCACATTTTTTAAAAAAAATAAAACCAAGACCACTCATATCTAGATACATGGTAGGAATATGTTAAATCAGGTCCTACCCTTTCCTGAGAATTTCTGAGACCCTGCTAAACTCAGGGGGGCTGCACACAAGTGTGCACCCCAATTCCTATAGGTTGGAATGCAGAACTGAATTCTGCTGGTAGATTTTGGGATTAGTATAATTAGAAACTTCTTTCAGGAGCTCCTACCATCAATTCTTTTGTATTACAATACCAGTGGGTGTGCTTATTGAATGGAATTAGTCACAGACTTCTCCCATGCTTTTGCTTAGCAAGGCAAGGCAGTGATGGAGCTGCTGCCTGCTGTCAGAGGGGCAATTCTCAGAAGTTTGCTTATCTGCTCCCAACTAAACAATTCCAGGATGGCTCAGGATGAATTTTCAATGACTTTACCATCTTTGAATTCTTTTTTCCTTCTTATAACTATTTGCACAGCTCCTGTTCTGTGGCAACCAGCTCCAGTAACATTCCTTAATTTATTTTTATTTAGTATAAATTCCTTTAGAGCTTTTCCTGATGCAGATCATTGCTTTTGTGATTCTGTAAGCATGAGAGCAAATACTATCATGCTGGTAGAAGTGTTTCTGGAGCTGAAGAAACACTTTCACTTGTTTAAGTTAAATTGAACAAAAAATACCACCCTATCACCTTGTGTACTCTATATGAATGCTAATAATTGTTAGAGTTCAGGTGGGTGATGGAAGAAGTTATTGTGGAGACTAGTAAACAGAGGAGCTCAGGCAGAGATTGTTGAATTTTTTTTTTTGTTTGTTTAAAAGATGTAAAGGAATCACAGAGGCAGCCAGTTGAGTGCTAGTAGCAAAACTAGATGAGAAACAAAATATGAGATGAGAGAATAAGTGCTTTTGTTTGGTAAAGTGATGGCCTAGAGTTGTGACCAAAGAATATTTCTCCTGTTGTTTCATCTTGTATTCAAAGAGGAGGAGGATTTCTGGGACTTCAGTTTCCCTGAATATGTCACTGTTGTTCCAATGCTTTTTCAGTAAAGTCTGATGCTTCCCAAAAGTGATGGATTATTGCACATGTGCTGTTGATTTCTGGATATAGAACAGTCCTTGGCAGAAGCATTCAATATATTGTATATGTGCCCTGTGAGGGTATGCATGTCTGTAGTCAGTCTAGGGTTTCTGCCAGGAAAAGGCTACCTCATGTCTGGAAACCCCAGACAAATTCCTTACAATTCATCCAGATGAGATTAGAAATGGGGAAAAAATAATATTGTAAGTTCTTAGAAAAATAAGACCACAGGAGACCTGAAGATGTTACCTGTTGTGCCTCCTTGATGGAAAATGATGTCAGTTATGCCTATGACATTTCTAATTACAGGTTAGAAAACTGTCCTAAAAGACCTCCAGAAAAAGTTTCTCTAGATAGAACTTCCCTGGGAAACTTTGCATGTTAACCGTTGCTGAGTTTAGAAAGCTTTTTTCCTAAAGTTTAAGTCTAGCTATATCTTTAACATGATTTCATAGATCATATTTTTCTGTGCTTGATAATTCTGATGGTTTTCTCTTTGCTTGGTCCCAACCTCTCTATCCTATAGTCAGTCACACAAAATAAAGGTTAGAAATGGACTTAAACCTCTGCTTTGTGTATCCATGTACCTTGAAGCCTGTTTATGGTTCAAGTATCATAGATGCTTTTCTTTTTTTTTTTTTTTTGCTACAGAATAGCATCATTGATTCATACCGATTTTGGGATCCCCTCTAAACATTCTGAATTTTAATCCTGTCTTCCACAGTAGCTGCCGACTCTCTACTCTGTGTTACTTGCATTTAATAACATGTTCTCTTCCATCAACAAGTCATCACGATGGATTTTCAGGGCAATGGCATCTAGGGAGTTGTTTGTGCAGCCCTGCTTGATGCATCTCTCCACTTTGGCAACATGCAGGTCAATAATCTGCAGGCATAATTTTATTTGTCATGTGGTAGTTTGACATAGACTAAAATTCTCTTTGTTTGCATATGAGGACATCAGGGCAGCATTTAAAATGCTTAAAGTCAGAGCTTTTTATTTTGTTACAGAAAAAAATTAGGCTGGTTTGATATAATTTGCTTTGAACAAATCCATGCTGGCTGCTCATAATCTTCTTGTTTTATTCCAGGTGGTTACAAATGAATTGTTTGTTCATGAATTTTTTCCAGGAAGCTGCAGTTAAGCTGCCTAGCCTACAATTTTCTTGCTCCTCAATTTATTCTTTTTGATAGAATGCATTAACTCTCCTTTTCTGCTTTTCAGTGGCCTTACCTGTCCCCCACAAGTTCTTGGAAATAGCTGCTTCAACTAGTTGCTAAGGCAAAAAGGGATAAGTGATATCCCCAGGATTACACCAGAAAAAATATCTGACTCTATAATCAAATTATCATCTTAACGCAAAAAAGCCCTGCTAAACCCTGACAATTGGCTCTGTGTGAGTTCAGGCATTTTGCAATTTTTCCTTTAGCAATCCCAGAGTGGGGTGTGATAGCATGAGAAGTTGAAGGAAGAGCACAGTCTGCCTGATGAATAAGCTGCCTCCTCCCTTTGTCTCCTGCAGACCATCTCGTTGCCTTTAATAGCTTGCCTTATATTTCACTAGTTTCCATGGCAGCTAATAATTTATTATTGAGCTAAGTAATAATTGCTTTATAATTATAAATCCAAGCAACATGCTGGCACATCTATCTGAAAACTTAGGCACTAATTCCTTTCATATTGATCTTCCTCCCTACTTGATCTTCTTGAATTTGTGAATTATGTTTTATCTCACCTCTTAACAGTGAGTAAAACTAATTTAAAGCTTTTATGTTGTAACCCCTTTTTGAATTCTGCTGTTGGAAATCCTCCCTGACCAGAACAGCACTAGGGTATAAGCCTCTTTGAATGCTTTCATATAAATCCAGCAGAAGAAGCTGCTTTAGCCATGCCCTTGCCCTTATATTTGAGTGTTTTCTCTGCCTTTTCTTAAATGATTTCATGATAGCAACTATAAATGTGTGATAATAGTAATAAATGTATTTTTATTTACATATATAAATATTCAGTGTTAACAGAAAATGTGCATATGGGCAATAACTTTCTTTTCAAAATTTAAATGACAATTTTCAGTGGGAACTATCCTTTCCTGGATACTGACAGAAAGCAGGCACTGATTTGGTTGCTGATGTGTGTTTGTGTTGCCTGTCTGCCTGTACAATCTATTGCTTATTGCTCCTAGCCTAAATCTGAGCTTTTAGCAACTGTACTCTTTGTTCTGGATCCATGCATTTCTTGGCTCATGGCTGGGATCATTGGGTTGAGAGGTAACACAAATAATAAGAGTAATCATAAATAGAGTAGGATATTGATGTAGCTGAAAATTGAAATATGCACGTTCTGCAAATGACAGAAATAGTTTTTCCAACAGAGTAATATTTTCAGATAAGCTAAGCTGTTGATAAATGCATATTTTCCTACCTGAGAAGTGCATTTCTCATGCCAAAACCAAGAACCATTTTTATTTAGTAACACTCCTATGGAGCCTGTGCAAAGCTTAGTGATAATGCAATAAGTCAAACAGTTTTGTTACATTATGTAGGTCTCACAGGCTAGATGACTATTTAACCTTTTGCAAAATCCGTGTCTTTAAAAAATAAAAGAAAGGCAAGGAAAGCTTGAAATAGTTTTTTGCTTTTCCTCAGAGTCAAATTTCCTGCCTGTTTACAAGCCACAGCTCCTGCCCAGCTATTAGACAATTAGGTTTAAAATTGGAGTGTTTCTAGGTAAATAGGCACAACACTGCAGTTTCCATGACTGATGCATCTGCCTTGGGCTCAGGGTACAGACCACTGCCAAGTCAGTTTAACCTCATGTATCAAATGTATTCGAGCAGTTCTCATAAGGATGCTGAGATGCTCTGGACACAGTTGTTCCTTATCCTCACTTATTTGAAGATTAATCTTGCTTTAGGAGACACTGTACTTCACTGCTTGGCAGGGTGTCAGTTTTGTTAAGGCACTGTGTGATTAGGCTAAAGTATTTAGGTAAGGAGGAAGCAAAAGTTGTCTAGTTAACAGTTCAGTAGTTATAAATCTGGAGGTACTGTCATGATAAAAATGAAATAAGTCAATATAGGCTTAATCTTTTTCTAAATTGATGGGTTTTTTTCATACCTGCGTGAAAAAAAAGGACTCTGGTCTGCTTTTCTTGTTAAAGATCTTCTCAGTAGTTTCTCCTGGAGGTATTTTAGATGAATCTACAGCTAAATGACATTAAACTTTTCTGAATATTTTTTAGTGCTGCTTCATGAAGAGTTCAAGCAAACATTTTTTATTTAGGTGCTAGTATGTAGATAGATGAATCTTTTCAAGAAGGAGGTTTTTGAATTTCAAAATATATATGATTGTTGTATTACTTGATGCATATTTATTTTGAAAGACAAACTGGTTTTGGATGCATCTTCTTTGGTAATTTTCTCCCAGGTGTACAAGTTTATGGAGATTTGTAGGCATGATGGAGGTGGACAGAAAAATTACTGAAACTGTTTCTCTATTGTTCTATGTCTGCATGGCAGTTCATGTGTCTGACCTATTGTTCCCTGCTTGTGGCAGCTCAGCTATAACATCAAAGGGAGTTTTAAACATAATTTGTGTAGTTAATTGTTTAGAATTGCCCAGACTTGCCAGGCAACTCAATTCTTTATCTGACAAACTAGAAGGCAAATACATCTGGGCCTTTGACCATAAGTTATGGTCAAACATCAAACCCTGGGCTATTTTTCTGCCTGTGCAGGTGCTCCTGTCTGCTGGAGGCCAGGTCTGGTAGCAGGGAAGTTGCTAAAAATCACCCTGGGAGGAGTCAGGGTCCAGCATGTCCAGGGCCTTGCTGGCTGTAGCTGCTCTGAGCTTGTTCTGCTCACTGCTGGTATCGATGCTGAACCAAGCTCTCAGTGTGGGTTTTCCACTACCATGTCAGGGAATTTTAATTTTTTTTTCAAGGCTACTTTTGTTTATTAGTGTGCTCTAGGGCTCTACCCTGACTCCACTTCTTGTCCCAAGTGACTAAAGGAGATGTTCAGGGTAACAATTCTTCCTTTGGTCATAGCTTTCTTTATTGGTGCACAGCAAAAGCAGATGGATGGCATCACTGCTCCATCCATTAAAGTACTCACATCTCTTACGACTTTTCAAAGTGCTGTTTGCTTTCTTAACCATTAGCACTCATTTCCTTCTGGTGCTTTCTTCTCTGTTGGCTATAAAGGATGTTTTCTCATGTTACATTTTAATTTTGCTGTTAACAGGCCTGGTTGAAATAAAGCTTTTGTAACAGTGATAAAAAAAATGTGTGCAAGACAGCACAAATGACATGTACGCTTATTCCATGAGGTTTGCTTAATTGAAGATAAATAAATGTATTATCTTGCAATTACTGTGGCTTGTATATGTAAACAGCTTCCCAGCAAGTTTAGCAACACAACTCGACATGCTGCTTTTGACTTGGCACCAGGTTTTATTTCACTGCATCTCAAAAGCTTCTTGGAGGAGTTTCTCTCCTGGTTCTCTGGGCTCCTTGATATACAGACAAGATACCATATCAGGGTCTTTCAAATTCTCCCACAGAAGACTGAGAGAGGAACATGGAGACAGAATAGCCATACAAATAAGAATGTTAGTGACTACAATGCAGACTTAAAATGTTTTGCTTTTTCAATTTCGGAGTATAATCCTGTTCTGTGTGATGACTCCTAACTGATAGCACTGATTAGCTTTCTTTTATTGTTATTATTTTCATAAGAGGAGAAGCACATGGAATAGGAGAAATTACTCGCTTGGGATCATGGGAAGGAGCATTGTTGAAATGTGAAACTGTTGTTGGAGTTTGGCAGGCTCATTCTGTCATAATTACCCCATTGACCCACACGTGAACTTTACTTTTCAAAGAAACAGCTTTGGAAAGTTTCCTGGGGATCATTTTGCTGTTGATGTGTGAGCATACAGTGCAAGATGTTAAAGATATATCCAAACTTGTGGCTAAGTGGTGAAGCAGCTACACAGCCCCTTTGTGGTGCATCATGTCTTTTATGGGAGTGCTTCGTGTCCTTCTGAGCAAGTCCTGCCCATGGACTTGTGAGAAGCTCAAAGATATAATTATTTCTGGATTTTTAAAATGCAGTCTTTAATCTTTATCCCAACGGCTATCCCAAGCACTTTCTATTGAAGGGGAACCCAACACCTTATAAATGGGAGCAGAAATACTTTTTTAAAACCCACTGATTCGGTGGTGTGGGATTTTCTTTTCTTTTTTTTTCTTTTCTTTTTTCTTTTTTTTTCCTCTTTTTTTATTCATAATGTAGCTGAAGACTTCTTTCTCCCATTACTTTTTAAGGCATGGACCCAATTGCCTTTGCTGGCACTTGATCCAGGACTGAGCAGAGAACTGTCCTGCACAGTCAGTTTCTAAATCTGCCTTCTTTTATCTGTGTGAGCCACTACAACCAGGACACCAAAACTTGGTCACTAAATGATCTTCTAGTCTGCAGATGTCTTGTAAGGATGAGCTAAATGTGCTGGAGCATGAATACTTTTTACCCAGGCCTTTCAAGGAATTGTTAATATTTCTGAAGAGTAGACTTCTTGTGGCTACTCAGATTTCCATTTTGTGTTAGCAATGAAGTCTTTCAAAACATATCCCTGGAAAAGGAATAATCCTGATAATTCCAAGATTAATTATATTTGATTAATTTTATAAATTAAATTATATTGCAATATAATAAAAATGGGCTAATGTAATGGCAGTTCATCAAATGGAAAAAATTCTTAATATACTAATGGCCTAATTCAGGAATTAATTGCTAATCCTTCTTCTTTGTAACAATTCAAATTCCTTCCTTCCTTGACATGGTTTTGATAAGGTAGCTATGGATATTCTTTTGTGCTGCTTATGGTGACATTTTTTTGTTGAACTAATTTTTTGAATTTATCATAAATATGAAGATTGGTATTAGATTCTATTCTCTGTGGAAGGTGGCAAATGGAAAAATTGTTTCTGAATTACTGAAGGTTGATCTTGAATACACTTCCGAGCTTTCAATTTTGTTAGGGTGTTTTTCCTCAGAGTTGAAAAAATAATGTTTCTACAGACAAATACTCTGCTTCTTCAGAAAATGCAGCTCTCGTGTAACTTTCATTTCAATCCCTTGCCTGCACAATTAAAACACAAACTTGAGACCTTTCTCTCGACACTTCCATCGTCTATTTCTCATTATGCTTCTTGATGAGATTTTTAGGCTTCACAGAACACTGTCTAGGCAGCTAATCCGATGCAGTGCTAAGATCACAGCACTTCTTGTGTAATTCTTATTAGGTTAATCAAGAAACTTACTGAAGCAGGAGGTTTTTTAAGACCTGCCAAATTTGAAGCGATAGATCAAAGTTCACAGCCCTCTGACCCTTTTGCCCTAACTTGCCTCAGCAAAGTCCCCATGAATGGCCTTATTGTGAATATGGCAGCATCCAGAGCCTGTGCATTTGCAATTGTTTAGGCTTAGGAGGGGCATTGTGGTGTTACTGATGAAATGCATTTTCTCCTCTTTCTGAAGTGTAAAGGTTTTCACCTCCATTGCCTATACAAGTGCTTTGGTCATCACAATAGCACTTAGGTGATCCTTGTTCCTGTCACACTGAGCACCCAGTTTTATGACAGAGTGTAATTAAATGACTCAGAAGCCAACATTAGGAAAACAGCAGTGAAGAACAGGGGAAAAGCTTAATTTCCATATGGTCAGCCAAGCAAGAACAGCACCAGCATTGTGATCTGGAGTAGACAGTTTAAGCACAATTAAAGACCTATCTATTCTTTAAGTTGTCTCCTGAATGTTGCTGCACTGCTTTGATTACACTTCTTCATGGTCAAAACCTCGTCCTAACCCAAATGTTTTTTGCATGGGATGACTTCTTTGGTGTTATTAATATAATAGCACGGATTACTTTGAATAATAACACTGAACTTCAGAATGGAAATAAAGTAATTCAATTAAATGAAGTTTGACCCAGACAGGCTAAGGGAATTTTGGTAGATTTGCCTTAATAACATTCTGATTTACTACTTCCTTTTTCAGGGGAAATTACAAAATCAAGATTGCAGTAGAATTTGGGTAGAAATGGTAATGGTCCATCTAAAGACAGCCTGAAGTATTTTTGATAAGGCCAACTGTGTTTGTAAACTTGCAAATGGTAAATTTGTATTTGTATTTTTAAATTCCTGAAATAATTTCTCCTCAAAAAGTAACCAGTGACTCCCCTGGGTTTAGCAATTTGCCGTCTGGAAGACTTAAAATGTTCTTGCAGCCATGTATCCTTTGAATTGCCCCAGCAGCTATTTGAGTACTCAAATGTAAAACTTAACATCTTGGTTTCAGATGTGCATATTATTGCAGCCACTGTAATGCTGAGCGGGTCTCTCTGTGCTGCCAGAGCCAGTGGGGATTTGGCTGTTTTGGATGTGAGAGGTGTCTTGGAGATGAGTTACCAGGGTCTGTGTTCTTGCATCGTCACAAGAAAACGCTTAAAAGTTTGCAAGTCACACGATGCAGAAATAGAGAAGACAGAGTGTGAGCAAAATGGGTTTATTTGGAGGTTTTCAGATGTATTTCTCACTGAAATGAAAGCAAGTGCTTAGGAAATACATAATGCTTGTTTCAAGAGTGGTTAAGTCGAAAGTCAATGAGTCAATTCTTGTATGAGGCTGAAGTTATCAGATATTTCTGAGAAAACCCTTAAAACCTTTGCTTAGAGTACATGAGCATGGTATCAGAAATTACTGGAGTCTATTAAAAAAAGCAAGAGATGTTGTTCAAATCGCCAAATTACTAATTAGAGTGTTAATTGATTAAAGCAGGGTGCTCGTTTACAAATCAAACAAAGCAGTTCAGGCAATTATGGTTCTCCCCCATACTGCAGGAAAACATTTGAAAGTCTGACAGGCAGTTGTTTACTCAATATGAGTATTAAATTCTTTAATCTTCAAATTTATAGAAAATCACTGTATCACCTGCAGGAAGTCCTCAAGATAAATACCCAGTGGAGTATTTTGGTACAGACAAGTTGCAGCCTGCTGCCTTTCAAATAGAAAAAGTGAAAGGCAGGAGTGATAAAAAAAGATGTCTTCAAGGGGTCTAAATTTTTCTTCCTACCTCTGTCTTGACTACAACTTAATTTTAAAATGCATTCTTTTGCCTGCCACAACCAAATCGATTTCTTCTCTACCTATAAACCAGTAGTGTCAGCTTTATTCGATCCTTATACACTGAACATTAAGGTGTATTACTGTTATATAAGACAAAGTTTATTCAGGTGAATTGCATTAACACAAGTGATGTGACAGATACAATACAAGCACACACTGTGTCAGCTAAGGAAGGAGTGCATGTGCAGAAGAGAATATTGTCATCACTCACTGCAAAATAATGCAGAATATTGCGTTATTTATGGCTTGAAAAACTGACAGAGAGAGTTAAATCTTTGTGTCAGTCAAGTCCTGATTTAAGACTCCAGCTATTGGTATTCAAGGACTCACTTATGTTATGACCTTTCCTCTCTTTCCTCTTTACAGCACCCACAGTGCCCAGGCTCATCTTCATTATTTTATATTTTCTTAGTCTTTATTTGTGCTTTTCTCTCTAAATAAAAGCAAGGCGGGGGAAAGCTTCTTTCCAGCAACTTTATTTTTCACTTTTATTACATCATTATCATTTTTACAGTTGTAATTCCGTGTCGTTTCTTCTCAGAATGATCTGACTTGCCTAGCCAGCGGAGCCAAATGGGATTCACCAATTTACTTCTGGAAACTAAATGGCTTAATGTTCCTCTCTGGTTATCTACCCCTTCAGCTGGTGGGATATATGCTCTGCCTTCTGCCTGCTTAGTGCCCCGTAGATAAATTTGAGCAGAATTTCTTTAGCTGACAGGGTGATGGATGGGTGGTACAGTGGAGCCTGCTCAGCCAGAGCAAGTGGCTGCCTTTGCCATCCATCATTCTTCCTGCTGTCAGCCCCTTGATCAGGGCTGCAGAGCAGGTTCAGATTTTGGCTAGGTCACAGTGCCACAGAAAAACAATTAGTTTGTAAAGGATATACATATTTTAGCATGAGGATATTTGACATCTGGACAGCTATTGTGTTCTGTATTTGAAAAATCAGATTTAAGGTTTGAAGTGGGAGCTCAGCATTTAGGGGAGACTAAGAGAGTTACACTGGGTTATCTTGTAGTTCTAACTGTGGATGGAGGAAAAGAGAAGTGTGTGACAAGTTATAAAAAAAAGAAAATGGAGAAGTAGCATTTGATACCTGAAAACTGGAGAAAGATGAATCTTTTAAAACAGCTGTTAAAAAGAGCTCTGACCATTTAAAGACTTTAGGATTTTTTCTTAGGTGTTTTCATTTTTCAGTCTGGAACAGCCACAGGGCTGTTGGCCTGTGCTGGAATTGGCACCTCTCAGCCCAATTCCAATATGCCAAATAGTGCATTTACTTTTTTTTTCAGTTATTTTGAGTTACTCGAATTGGCTTTTGGCTGTAGGTCATTCTTTGTCTTGATTTGTTGGCTCTTTCTTCTCACCATTTTTTTTACTGGAAGTGTATCAGACTAAATAAATTAATTCTTATTTGTGTTATATTTCACAAAGCCTTTTGTTTCTCTTTATTTCATTTCTTTTCATGTGTTTAACTGTTAACCTAATTTTCTTCTTTTAATTGCCAGGGAAAATATTTAATTCAGAATAATCTTTAACTTAATTCTTTTTATTTTTTGCATTTTGAGACAGTGAGAAGAAGAAAGGCGAGATGCCCATCAATTCATTTAGCTGGCAGTGAGCCAGAGTTTGCTGCTAGAATATTCATTGTATTCCAGCAGGTTTTTCTGTTTTTTGAGGGACTTTTCCACAGTTTAGCAGGAGGCACTTGCAGATATGTCCAGGTTCTTCTCAGAACAGCCCCCCAGGAGTGCTGCCCATCAGCAGAAATGTGGCTTCACTCTGGAGGCAGCTGGCTGTTGTCACCTGCTGGAGAATGCCTGAAGCCTGGGGTGGTGCTGAGGAGGAGAAACACTTGTGAGATGGAAATGACTGCATCAGCATCACAAACGTGCTTTTGCTCATGAATCAGTCCAACGAAAGACTGTCATGGCAGTGGAGCCTGTGGCTGAGGTTGTCACAGGCGATACAAATGCCTGATGCCACCCCTGGGTAAGGGGACACCAGGTTGCAAGTGCTTTGTAGCCCTTGTAGGACAGGCTGCATGTGGGGAGCCATGTGGGAGCTTGAGGAGGACCATTTGGGCCTGACTGAGCTGACATAACACCGCTGACCCCAAAGTTTGTTCTTCTCTCCCACAGTTATCACTCAGGAGCAGGTGTGGTAGCGCTCACAGCCCATGAACTGAGCAGTCTGCTCGTGTTCATATGTATAAACCAGTTATCCATGTCTTGTGCTCTGGCACTGAAGTATCGGTGATATTTTAAAAAGGAAATTGGTTGTGTTTAGCATTTCAATGTCCAAAGAAGGTGTTGCAGTATCTTGCAAATTACTACAATGTTGTGCCCTTAAGTGGAAAACATATTTAAAACCAAAGTCTTCTCCCTGAGCAGCTTGTGTGGCGCAGTGAAGCTCTGCAGAGACAAAGTGACTGTGTTCTGGATATGCTGAGTGAGTGCAGAAATAACTCTGCTCCTTGTTCACTAATATTCCTGTTATCTATCACCAGCCACTCTCTGTCAGCTGGAACAATTGTGCTCACAGGATTGTTTTCTTAGAAGTCTGCTACATATTTATGTTCAAGTGACAGGGATTTCTGCTTGGAGCTCTTACCAGTGGGATAGGTAGGGGAAAATAAATCTTTGCCAAAATTGTGTTTTTCACGTTTTCAAGCAATTGGTTACATTTATCAAGTTTCTGGATAAATGTAGGTTATCTTCAGCTGAGTAAAATTTTAATGCTTCTCCTCCATAGCTAGGGCAGGAGTTATTTCTGTGTGGATGTTGAGCACACAGCTGCCTGGATGGCTGTGAGAAAGATGGCATAGCTCAGGCTATGTTGACATATTTATAAGGAATTAAGCTCTCTCCACACATCTGTATTTTACTAACACTGTTTTTTCCAGCGTTTCTTTGCACAGTGGAACAAATCAGAAATAGCCAGTGAAGCTGAAGGCAGCAGAGGATCTTGTTCTAGCAACAGTGTGTTTCCTAATCCTTTTCCAAACCTCTCTTAGACAACTGCTTATTACATTATCCTGTTCAAATCTATTATCCTGCTCTGTTTGATTTGTTGCTGTGCTGTGTCTCACATGATGCATTTAAATCACAAGGTTTTCATGACATGAACTTTGGCATGGATTAGAAGCATAATACACAAATATAGATTAGACATTATTTACTTTAAGGAAAGAAGAAATTTGGCAGCTGGCTAGGAAAAGATGGAATTTCTGATTATTAGAATAACAGTAAGGGCAGGTTTTCATTACTAAGCAAGCATATAGACATTTCTGTTAACGTGCCCATAACAAGGTAGCTCGTCATGCTAATTTGGTACTAGGAAAGTACCTACATTCCATGTAGGTGAAAGTTGTGGAAGAAATTTAATGAAAGAAATTTAACCTGTTCCTGGTCTATTGGGAGAGAAAATGAGACTATAATTCCAAAATAAATTAATAAATAAAAATCCCTGGTAGTGGGGAGTAGTTAACTGCTTCTTGTTTCTCATAGTTAAAGGAAGTTTATAGGATAGGCTGACTAAAGGACTCTGAAGGGGGGTCCAAGAGGAGTGGTTTGGCTCTAACTTCCCCTCCTTTCAATAGGAGTGCAGAATCTGTGTTCTGGCAGATGCACCAAGAGTATGAGGTCTGTGTCTGTTATAGGAGCTGGATGTCAAGCACCAAGTTGAGAGGTCACAATGCATGCAGTAAATATTTAAATATAATTTCAAACAAGTCCCTCTGATTTTAAAGCCTTTAAACATCTTATACAATAGTTGGACAGGATAACGATTCTTGTGTGCTTTACTCATCTTGAAAAGTACTGAGTGAAAGCTCAGCTGGCTTCTGTTTTATCCTGTTGTGTGTCTGTTTGGTTGCTTCACAAGTGGTTGTTAAATCAGCTGTATACGGAAACCAGGGCTAATATTTCTGAATTTCTGCAGGATAATCACCTGGGCCATTATGGTAACCTGGCAAGTAGGGTGTTCACATGGGCAGTGATAGAATTTTCCCTCTAGTTTCAGTGGTCATAAAGCCACATCAGAATAAATATTGTAGCTGAGGTATAATATTGCCAACAAAAGGGCAGTTTCAAGGAGTAGATTATAGACCATTAAAGAACGAAAAAAGTTTTAAGAGTAGATGTAGGACATAAGTATCCAATATAGTAAGTGCAAGGTATGTGTTACTCAGTAGGTGAAGGCTGGACTAGTTATCTGTAACAAGCCCCTGGAACTGTACAGTTATAAGTATCAGCTGTTTGGCATTTGGAGCTGAATTTTCCACCTTAAAAGCACCTCAGTGTTTTTTAAACCTAGAAAAGACCTCTATAGTCTTGTTCATGCCTTTGTTTTATCAAAGAATACTCATATATTCAGCCTAACATCTAATGTTTAACTTCATTTTCAGTATCAGTTGTTCTCTATCAGTCCTTGGCCAAGCCTGATAGTTCCCAGTTCATTGTCAGGAGAGGTGAAGTATAAAAGCAATGCAACTGATGTGTCCTATATATACTGACTTTTAGTGGCTCCCCCAGTTGCTCAAAAGCTTTTCTCTCCAGGGCCCTCCTATGAACATGACCTTCTACAATGCTAAATATTAAAACAACTGTTTTAAGCTTCATGTTTTAGTTTTAAAAGCAGAGGAACAAAGTGGCAGTGGGGGCCAGCTGGCAGCCTTGCATAGCAATGCGCAAACCTTTCCCCTTTAGACACACCAGAATTTAAATTTGCACTTAAATCACGAGTCAGGATGAATTTAAGCCTGTCCAAGAACTCATTTATGCACATCACAAAACCACCGCACAAATTGGTACGGTACTTTTCATTTGGCAGTCATTCCTCCAGAGACATCCAGGACAGAAATAGCAAGGGTTCTGCAGGCCAGATATTTGCTGGCAGAGCTGCCTGTGGTAGAAAACTTGTTCAGCACCTGCCTGTTTGTGCTCTGCCTGGCTGCCATCACCTGTACTACACTACTGCAGTTATAATGACTGGAGTTGTCTCTGGTATTTTGGAAAAACACTGGGTTTTGTTGTTTAATCTGAGCTAAAATTTTAAGCACAGTTTAAAGTAAGTGAGAAGATAGAAAAGAACAGCAGGTCTGAGCAGAATCACTGTTTTCAGAGACTTGTAATTTCTTGGGACACAAGCATGGAATTGGTTGTGCCAAACAGAGCACTTGTTGCTCTTTTCCAACAGAACAAATCTGAGTTAAGGTTGACAGGTCACCATGTGGGTGTGGAGATCTTGGAATTCAACAACTCATATATTACTCAGATTTTAAAAACTGGAATATTTGTTAATCAGCCTCTTTACTTCTGCTTGACCAAGATCTTGTTTGATGGTAATCCCAATGATTTTCAAGTGAACTGTTTGCTGTCAGGAAGAAATGTGAATTGTCAATTAAAAGTAAAAATTGGAAAGTAGGTCAGGATGATCTTAAATCCTTTCAAGGTCACCTGGTCA
Source organism: Entomyzon cyanotis (assembly GCA_024500445.1). Lineage (NCBI taxonomy): Eukaryota > Metazoa > Chordata > Aves > Passeriformes > Meliphagidae > Entomyzon > Entomyzon cyanotis. The sequence continues at coordinate 11,727,201 of JAKEPQ010001010.1, forward strand.
GTGCTGGGAGACAGGTCTTTGTAGCTTTGTGAAATAAATCTTTAGTGGCAGTTTCTTTTTGAGAGACCCTAAAGAAAGAGGCTCTCTGTGAAACATGAAGACATTGTGATATTCATCCTCCATGTGAAATATCTAAAATTGTCAGTTGTGCTGAAGAGAATGTGGGAAAGAATCAGGTTTTACCTGGTGATTTTAATTTTTTTTTTTTTTAAAGAAACTTTAATCTATCACTGAGTGCTGCCTGGATAATTGATGAGATGGCTGAGAGTTTCCTTTTATACACGTGCTCTCTCTGACACACTGGTGTGCTTTACCTTCTCGAGAGCTAGAAAAGCTCCAGGATTTCCTCTTGTTGGCACTGATGGTAGCATGTTCACTGGCAAAACTATTAAGCCCTGCTTTGTAGAAATGCTTTAAACAAGTGTAGAATACCTTAGAAATGGAGACGCCTGCAGCCACTATTGATTACTGTGCCAGCAAAATCTCTTTACTAACCTGTGCCCAGGATCTGTTGCATCTGAGTTGCAATCCTTTAATTCTTTAAGGCTTTGCATCTCTCAGCAAATCTACCCTTGCAAAGTCTGAGAGAATTGACTGGATATTCTTCATCTTATTTTTCAGTATGTGCACAATCTGTAAGCAATTTTAGTGTATGTTAGAAAAAAAGAAATATGATCCATTTCAGAGACAAAAATATTTTTTTACAGTGGCCTCCTTTGAAACTTTCTAGAAGAATAGAGTTATAATTAAAGAGACAGAAGACCAGGGAAAGAATCATAGAATAGCACAAAATCGCAGAATATGATTTGTTGGAAGGGATCCATTGGGATCATTGAGTCCAACTCCTGGTCCTGCACAGGACACTCCCACCATGTGCCTGAGAGCATTGACCAAACACTTCTGAACTCAGAAATTATGTGCATAAACTAAAATAGCAAATACCCCTAGAACCCATCTTTTTTTGTCACCTTGTGTACATCAGAACTGCATTGTGCTCAATCCAGAATTTTCTTGTCATGAAAAAATTGAGCAGTTTTTCTGTGCTATGCCCATGCTGTTCCCTGGGTGTGAACCCTGTGTTACCTCTAAAAGGTCTTGCTTTCCACGGGATCAGTTTGATCCAATTCTGTTAATCTCTGTGAGTCCCTCTGCTCTAATTGGAGCAGGGTTTTAACATGGGTGATCAGCAGAGTTACAGCTCTTTATCATACTTGGGAATTACTGCAGTGGTAGCCTGCTCCAGCAAGACTAGAAGATTTTAGCTATAATTACTGCATGAAAGGCTGTAATTTGTAAAGACATATTGCCACACAGCTGGGGGAATACTCCCCCCAGCTGGACACTCACCAGGCTGCTCTGGTTACCTCCTGCCATACAGCCTCTGGGTGTTTTATGATTCCTGTGGAAAACCAGGAAAGATAGGCACTGCAGTTTCTCTAGTATGCTCACAGGTCACGGGCTGTCTATTCATGTACATAAAAATGGCACCTCTTGGCTCAGCTGCCATAATCTTCTTGAGACAGCACTCATTCCCAGCCTCTGCTATCTCTCACCTCTGGAAAAAGATGCACTTTGCTGGGGAGCTCTGTGAGTTTAAAATGCAGGTTCCCTCAGTTGTTAGGGTTAAAAAAGCCAATTGCTTTCCATGTTCGTTGAATCAAAAGTATGTGTTTTAAGAGGGACCTGTGTGCATATTGTGCATATTTATTGATTTTTTAAATTTTTTTTTCTTTTTCCAGACCACAGTGGCATGCACTCAGGGCTTCCTGCAGAGCCAAGGGGTCCCTCCTCTGCCTGTGTTTTCCTTTCTGTATTATGAACTGCCTTCTAGTATACAGCTACTTTCTCAATTTTGTCTCTGGTTTGCTCTCAGTTTCTTCAGCAGCTGACTGGGAATCCTGCCTTTATAACTTTTAGTTTGTTTCATTAAGCAAACTTTTGTGCCAGCAAAAGTCAGTGGAAACTCTTGGTGACTTCCCAGGGAGGGGGATTGCAGACTCTCTGTGTAGAGATACCTGGTATTTTATAGAAGTGTCTGTTGAGTTATGAACTACAAATATTGTAAGGTTTTTTTCATATTACTGTTTATTTCCATGGAGTAGATTAATGGCTTGTTTGTTTTATACTCAGATTCATATAATTCTTTATCTTCTGCAAGAGAGGCTGTTCCACTAGAACTCTTGGGTAGGAACATTGTATTAGGTAAGTGACTTTTTGTAACAGAAATACCTTTCTCAAAAGTGGTAACAATGTCTTACAGGCTTTGCACTTAGCTGTAGTGTGATGTGATACAGATTTTATAGCAAGACTTCAAAGAGTTTCCATATCTGAATCACATAGGTGGGTATTTCAGTCAAACATTTTTCTGGCATGTGAAAGCAGATGGAGAATTCTTGTTTTGTTTTCTTGGTTATAAAGGGAAATTAATTCTTTTACCAGTAAATGATTGCAAGAAGCTTATTCATGCTGTGGTTTGAGAAAGTACGTGGAAAATATGCCAGTGATGGGATTGCAGCCTTGCTTTGGGTCCTGCAGGGTATGTGGGTTAAGGGGTTCACCTGTAAGATTCCAACACAAAATCAATGAACTTGAAATGAGAGAGGGGAAAATAAATGAAGTATAAACAGGAGAACAGATGATCTTTGAGGGTCTTTTGAAGATGTCTGCCTTGAATGGTTTTCCCAGGTCTAGGTTAAGCTGAATTTTTTCTCCTTTCTGATCTTTCCAGTGAGACATTAAGATGTCATTTCAAGTTCTGAATTAAAATTTAGGAATTTCTTCTCGTTGACTAGTCTACTTTCTATTTCTGTTTCTGGGCAGAATGATGCAATCCTTTCCTTCCTGGTGCATGCCTTACAACATACAGAATTCATACTGCTCTGCAGGGACATCTGTATTGATGCAATTGAAATAAAAACCAGTCTGCCATGTACCTGTTGGTGTTCTCTACTCTTGTACATCACTGCAAGATAAGTTGAGGGGTTTCTTCCTGAAGTTACTTAGACAGCTTTGAGAAATGGAGTTTCTCCAGTCATGCTCAGATCCAGATGTCTGTTTATTACAGCTGAATGAATTATTAACATACTGCTCAATAGTTCCCTTTATTTTAGTGAGTCAGGCAGGCATCCACCTCTGGCTGGTGTGGAGGTGTTTGCTGTTCCTTTTTTTGGGTAAGGAGCTCTGGTTATTCTAATTGGATGGCTGCCCTGGGTCTAGAAGTTATTTTATTTTTTTATTTATTTATTGTTTATTTATTTGTGGAAGGAAAGCTTTTGCTTTTTCCACTATAACAGCAGAAAGGGTGAATCAGAGGACATGAAAGGTGCAGGAATGTGCAGCCTGGCATGGGATAGCCTCTCCAAAGCTTTTATTTTGGCCAGAAATTTAGGGAGTAGGACAAAGATAAGGAAATATCAAGCCTTGGCAGTCTAACCTCCTACAGTTTTGGAATACTGCATGGGAAGATAAAGTGGTTGGAAGTAGGAGTAAGAAACTCAAGGGTCCTGCAAATGCAGGGGAGCAGATGAGGAAAAACATTTGTAAGCAAAGCGTGGTGGCATCAGCTCCCCAGCTGTTGAGATTCCAGACAACATCCTGGGGAATTATTTAGGAATCATCCAAATGTGGGTGAGCTGGGAGAAATAATGTGTGCTAGTAACCATAACTCCTCAGTGTGTGAGAAGGAATGTGCCCACCTAAAGCCACAGACAGAGTTTTATACTCATCCTGGGCATAACTGGGTGATTGCATAGGAAGGAGCTGTAATTCTTGAGCTCCTTTTCAGGACCAGGCCTTGGGAAGAGAGCAGTGATGGTGATTTTTGCAGATTGTAAAGAGTGCACTGAGGCTATTTCCAGTGCCAGGAACAAACAGCACAAAATGTGTTAAAGAGAATTGAACCACATATAAATAAAAGTGTGTGTGTGAAGAGTGTAGGTGTCACTACTCTCCAGCATTCCTGGAGATTTATTGGATACTAAAACTTAGAGCATTGACAGTGTAGTCCACAAGTTCCCTGGATCTGCAGTGAGAGCAGAAATATTCAGTGAGGCTCTCCTCCTGCACATCCAATCTCACTGGTTCAGCTTCTTCCAATCCTGAACTCTTACTGTCAAAATAGAAACTTTGGAGGGGAAAAAAACCCTGTAAAGATATAAGTTTCAAAAGTGTTGGTGTTAAATACAGGAGGAAAGTCTGTCCAGCTCTGGATGCTCCAGAGCAAAGCAGATACACATCAGACGGAGAGGGACTAGAGGCAAGCAATGAGGATGGTAAAAGAAAATGCCAGCAGACTGAAAGTATTTGGTTTGTGTAGTTTGGAGGTGAAGAAGGCTGAGAAGATGTAGGCAAAAAGCTGCTGTTTGGAGGAAGAGAATAATCTGTTTTTTCATGTCTTCTTGGGACAGGGAAAGAACAGATGAGCTTAAATAAAAGCAAAAGAGATGAGGAGTCAGATAGGAGGGGGAGCTTTGCAATTGCTCAGGATAATTTGTCACTGGAATAGATTGCTTGGGGCTGCTGTGGAATCACTTCAGCTTTGTGAGATTGGGCTTGACAGACATCTGCCAGGAGTGCCAAAGGTGCTGATGCCTGGGCCTGGGAGTAGGAAGGTGAACTCAGAGACTACTTGAGCACCTTCTTCTCCTAGTTTCTTTGATAAGCATCCTTCTACTTTCCTTCTCACACTGCTGCTTTCTGTTACTCCTGATTCATAAAAAAAAAAAATCTTAGTTAAAATGTTTATTTGATACTTCAATCACCCAGCAGGAAAACAAATATAATGTCTGGTTTTGTGACAGAAGGAAAGTTAGCCTGAGACAGACTTTGCTACAGAGACCAGCTTCGGGGCTACCACAATTTTTAAAACATCTGTTTTGCTGTGGTGTAGCAGGAAGCAGCTTCTATTACACTTTATCAGCAAAAATTCAAATCCCTAAGTGACAGGGCAAGCTCAGAAGGAAAAACAGCTGTTGACGAGACTGTGGTGCATGTGCTGTGGGCCTCAGCAAAATCAAAATTAATAGGAAGGGAAAGCAAAGCATCTTTTCATTCAGCTTTGAGGAAAAATTGACATGGTCCCAGATTGTGGAATGGATTTATTCAGCAGTTTGTGGGACGTGTTGCTCTCAGCACTGCTCTGCAGGCTGCTGGCAGCTGTCAGTGGCCCTGCTGCAGGCAGGGCATTCCCCAGGGCTGCTGGGCAAGGCTGGCTTTGGTGCAGATGTGTCATCAGGGCTGAGGAAGCAGGGCAGTGATTCCGGTTGCATAATTCATTTCTGTGGGATGAAACAGGTTTTGGTGGCTGTGATCAGCTCTGTAATTGTGATTGTACAGGTTTCATTAGAGCACTAGGGCTACAAGAAGGGAAAAGATGGAGGACTGAGGTATAGACACACTCTGTAAATTGCTGGTGCTCAAATACTGAGCATTAGTTCTGTAGTACCTATGTAATTTTGCCTGTTTTGCTAGATTTTCATTTTGAAATGAGTTTTTGTTTGGGGTTTTTTCCTGCATTCAGATCAAGAAGAACATCTTAAGGGGTCTACTGCTTTTGGCACACTTAAAACAGGGGAAGCTATTCTAATGGGCATATGGAAAATCTATCCAAACAACACAAACCTTAGTTTTTGCAATAGACTAAATTCCTTTAATTAGATGAGAACTGTCGCTGCTTAACCTGAATTTTATATGGAATATTTCCTAAATATTTCAGGAGTTGATGATGCAGAATGTGGCACAGCACAGTGATATTGTATAATTTTGTTTGTTGGTAAATGAACTCAAGCCTGTGCAAAGATGAGACTTTTGCAGACACAATAAACCACCTTTCTCCTATGCTTTGTTTTTTCTATTTGAATAGCAGTCAGATATTATTTTGAGACAGTAACTTACTTAAAAAGCATACGCAATAAATTGCAAAAAACCCCTCAAACCACCCAGCCAAATATGTCAAAGAAAATAACCCCAAACACCCAACACCAAATAACAACCAAACAAACAATAAACTCCAAAGTTATTAACTTATATGTTTACAAATCTGTATTGCAAGAATGCATAAAATACCCCAAATTTGGTGAGGTGTCTGTGTGCTGTTAATGAGCTAAGTGAGCTGAAAAGTAAACAGGATGTGCCTCATTTCCCCTGATGAGCTTTTCTGTACAGGATTCTGGAATTTGCCTTCAGGTGAAATGTCAGAGATTGTACTTTCCCTTGGGAGAGCCAATTCTAATTAAGCAGTATACAGACAAAATCATCTCTTTGTTCTGCCTTTACAGAGAAACCCTTGAATACCAATTTGGGCACTGTGTCACTGCTGAGGACATTGGCAGTGGCACCTCACCTGTGCATCTCTGAGCTCTGCACTGTTACCGTGGGATATAGCAATGAGAATAAAAATGGTTTTCACAAAATCAGCAAAGTGGAGTGAACAGTAGCTGAATCTCATCACATTGGCTTAACTCGCAATTTAGACAAGGCACAAATAATGAGAATTTTTTAATTAAGTAGTGTGCTGGTAAATTTTTTTTTTCTTAACCTCATGAGGTAAATGGCACTCTTGAAACAGGGAAAACTATTCTGATGGGCATATGGAAAATTTATCCAAACAACACAGACCTTAGTTTTTGCGATAGACTAAGTGCCTTTAATGAGATGAGAGTTGTAGCTGCTTAACCTGAATTGTATATGGAATATTTTCCCAAATATTTCAGGAGTTGATGGTACAGAGTGTGGCACAGCACGGTGAAAAACCTTTCGATAATTTTGCATGTTGGTAAATGAACTTAAGACTGTGCAAAGATGCAAGATTTGAATTTCCTGTGTGTGTTTGCATGTCCAGATTTCAAGAACATTCAACATGCAGTTTTTAAGTGCACTAGAAAGAGAAGAAAGATTAAATTTGGGGGTGTCTCTGGGTTTAAATCTGTAGTTGCTTTCAGCGCATTTTGTTTGAGGTGAGCTATCATGGTAAAGGATGGGCTTAGTAACCACAGTTGTACATTTATTGGGTGAGGCTGATCTTGGAGCACTTGTCTTGGCATAAGCTTGTGAGATGCTGCACAGTGAGTGTGATTGCATATAAACCTGCCTTCCTTCTCAAGAGCAATCTTGGAGTGGGAGATAGAGCATGGCACTGACACTAAAGGGAGATTTACTGATTTGGGGGTTACCTTTTGCTCTGTTTTCAGTGATATGCTTGAAGCAATGATCCATTCTAGGAATGTCATTTTTCAGAGACCTGTTTGAAACTCACCCTGAAACTACCCTGTTAGTACCCAAGTGATTTTGCATTCCTTCAGTTTTTTGTGCAATTTCCATTTCAAATAAATCCCTGGAATATAACGTGTAAATTATTCAGACACATTTAATTTCAGCCTTTTTTTGTAATGCAGTTGCCATTTTTTTCATAGCCAGTAGAAGTGTATAATCTGATGTGTTGTTTTAATTTTATAAGGAAGATACTTCTGATCTGTTTTGATTTGAGACTTATTTTACTAATGAACCTTTCATTTATACTATTAGATCAATTAGATGCCATTATTTATCCATGTGATCACTACACCAAAAAATATTTCAAAGACATCTAATAGTATTTGGTTGTCCAACTTTTGAGATAGAATTTTTGAGATTTTGAAGGACTGATTTCAAAGCCAATTGAGTTGCTCCTGAAAATGGGATTTCTGTGGAACCTCAGATGTTCATCATGATTATTAAATGTTCACTACTAAGAAATAAATTGTTTAATTCAAATGTAAAAATGAGGAGACTATTTTGTCTTGTAATTGATCAACAAATCCAGTTCTTGAGCTGAAGAAATTCTCTTTGAGTAATCCTCTTGTAATCACAACTGACGAGGCATGGTGGGTGATGGTGTATTTCTGTCTTCAGCAATCAGGTTGTGGCCATCAGAAGGTACATAAAACTGCAGGTCATTACCTTGAAGTGTGAAATATGTCAACCCTCTGCCAGGCCTGCAGCCCTCCAGATGTTCAATATCCTTGTCATTGTTTAATTTAGCAATGCAGACAGCCTTGTGGCGTGGGTTACAATGAGGTATCCTGTAAAAAGCAGAGGAGCAATGACATTGTGCAAGTTGCATATACGCTTTAAAATGCCCCCAGAAATGACAGACCACTTGAAGCCGAAGCAGAGCAAGATGTTAATTTGGTGAGCATTCCTTCTTTTGGCTTGAGGAAGATGACTTGGCAAATATATTAGCTTCAGGCTTTGTTCTCTGCTCTTTTTCTATTGTCAGGCACACAGTGATGCCAACGAAGAACTGAAAAGCCACTTGGAGTAATAGTAGCTAATGTGATGTTGGCAGAGAAAGAAATCACCACTGTTCTGCTGGCAAAGGACATTTGTTTTGCTTCCTTTTATTACATCTGAAGTCTCACTTTGAGAAACAAACTGAGTTATCACTGCAGGAATCAAAGGAGCTGAGTTACAGGAGGGACATTACCTCTGTGGTTCAGGCATATGTCACCTGCACACACTGGTGGAGAGCTTCATAGCTGCTTTTGTAGCACTTATGTGTTTTCCAATAACACTTACTTTTTAAGTGTAGTGAGCAATTTGTAATCTATTTCTTATCTGTATACAGAAGGCTCTGTCTGCACTTTACTGTAATTCACTGCTCCTCCATATTTTGGTGTAAATATTTGAGGCCAATTTGTTTAGTTTCGTTTTTTCTCAAGTGTGGAGAGTTGTTGTAAGTGCAGTTTTGAGAGAGAGTTAATTAGGCTTTGTGGTGGATTGTTTTATTGATTCTACAGACCATTCACTCTGAGAAACTGAAAACATTCATAAGCATGATTTAGTGCCATCAGGATGATTAGTAATCTTGAAGAGATATCTTTTAACCTGAAAGGTGGCATAAATAATTCATAGACCTGTAAGCTGCAATAGAGGTACCCCCCTCCTACCACCCCAAAAACCCTCGAAAACCAACTAACAAAGCAAACTAAAAACAACCAAACCAACCAACAAAAAACCCCACAACTCACCTCATGAACAACAACAACAAAATATCCACCTGAGGGATTGATGAGACTTAGAAACATTGTGGGTTTGGTGTTTATTTTTAAGGGTTTTTTTGGTGCCTTTTTTTTCCTAGGGGCTGAAATTTATGGGTGACATTCATGGCTAATATATTAAAAATGAATGTAGAAGAATGAATAGTGATTACCAGCTGGCTAAAATCAGAGTTTGCTTAAGCTTAAGGTTGTGTCAATTACATGAGAATGACAAGCATGCATTATCATCTTCATGCCTGAGATAAAGAGGATTTAGTTTGAATTCACATGAATGAAGGAGATTGGGAATTGCTTGTGTCAGGGAGGAAACAACCTGACAGAGTCTTCTCTCTGCTGTGTATCAGAAACAAAAATCTCAAGGTAAGTGAATATTGGAAACATAGGTTCAGCCATAGAGGATGTTATCAATACAGGACATTATCTGAGGAGTTAGGACCATTGTGGATTTACTGCAAATCAGATAAAACTAAACTTCCAGGAATGCTGACACTTAGTGAAATTACTATATTGTAGCTGACCCTCAAAACTGATGTCAGTGGACCCAAAGGAATTTCTTCCTTATGCCACAGGTGTCTGGGCTACACATTCAGTTCTCACAAGTGCAGTGAGGAAAACAGCTTATTTTGTTTATTTTGTTTAGGTGGTACAGAAACAACAGCAGCAAACCCCCTCAAATAATTGTTTAGATAATATCGTTCATTTAAAATTCGCTGCTGCTAATTAAGTAATGCTTGTAGGAATAACAAGCTAGGAGGTAAATTTTGGCAACGTACTAAACCACAACAATTATTAATGTAATTAAATTTAGTTATCTACGTAGATGAGCAGAATGGTGCATTCAGTATAGCAGGAGCACGTAGGTTAAGCTGTGTGGTGTAATGGAGTATAACATCAGAAAAAGTCATCCCTTTTTCCCTTGAGCAAAACAGCAGCAGGGGAGAGGGTGCCTCAAAGGCACACTTTGCAGCATTAAAACAGAAATTACTGATTGATAACAGAGGAAACTTAATACCCTTATTCTGATGTACTATCTTTGCAGTAAAGCCAAACTCTTAGAAACAGTTAATTATAATTTCAATAAAAATATTTAGGTGACAGCTGTAAGCCTTCATCATTTCTACACATGTGTTAGAGAACTCTTTTGTTGTTTCAGAATGTGTGAAGGAGGAAGTTAAGATGAACAAGTAAGAACAGATCTGACATCCCTAAAGTTCCTATCAGCAAAAGCAGTGCAAAGACAAGACAGGTTATTTGGTCTCATGTCCCCCCAAGTTTAACTGAACAGGGTGTGAATTATTGGTGAATTGTTGTGTCTCAGTGAGTACTTCTCTCATGTGCCTCATAGCATGTGTGGGTGGGCAGTAGCTGAGACACCCTGAAGAGAAGGGGAAAACCCCACTTTTTTGGCTGGACTAATAATAAAATCTGGTTTTTAATCAAGGTTTGAAATCTGTTTAGGCTCTGTTACTCTGGTTAGCAGTTCTGCAAAAAGTTAGGCTTTTTCTGCACTGTCCAAAGGTGGTGGATTGATGAGAATTCCCCATTCCTGGTGCTGGAGTCCTCAATAACCTGTGCCACGTGCAGTTGGCACACTGCAGCAATCCCTGCTGGATCAGCTGGCTGAAGTGAGCTAAATATTGTCAGCATCCTGGAGGCACTTTATTGATCCTGGAATCAGCCTTCATCTTTCCCACTTCTCAGGTAGCTTTTTAGCCTCTGCCTGTTGGTGCTTGCTGTGTGCTGCTGCTGTGGTTGGCTTCAGCTGGAAACAGCTGGTGAGGATTACCTTCCTCTAGGCTGTCACGCTGGCTTTTACAACTGATTTTTGGCAGGGTGAAGGATTGAGCTACATTCTGCAGCTAGGGAAGATGCTGACATGGCTAATTCCCATCCTTTTGTGGCTTTGCAAACTCACTGCCAAATGGCTGCAGTTCTGAAGAGCTGCAGTGTATACAGAGGAAATGGTTCTCTTCAAGCCTACGGGTTGCTGGGGATTTAAAAGAGGTTTTCCAGGGATCCTAGACTTCTATTGGGAAGTGTTTGAATGCAGGTTCTGTTTTGAACTTATGGTTTATTGCATGTATTTTCTTGAGATCTGTTAGGAGCAGATGTTCCTTTGGGAAAATAAGCCTTGACAATAATTTTTTTCTTTTTTTTATGGGTTTGGAATTAAGGCCTATTTTGCCCTACCAAAAATACTGTTTGGCAGGGTTCTCACACTGTGTCCTTTATTAGCAGTGAAGTAATAATACACTGTAAACAATTTCAAGCAAACTGAAGAGCAGGACAATGCCACCCACATGTGCTGTAGAATGAAAAATCCCAAAGCAGGAATTGGGGGACTTCCTATGGAAGTGACTGTGCATTCTCAATATGCTTCATGAATTCTCCACACGGATTGAGAGGTGATGTTTATACACACTCAGTTGCTGATTTATTCATAATATTTGGAGTTATTTATCCTTGGTTTCATACACACTGTATTTTTTGGTATTTTTATTGCAAAGCTGAAAAACAATATTCTGGGATTTACAATATGTATTTTTAACTGTTAACTCTGTTTAACTCTGTCCCTTTGTTTCCTTTCCCCAAATTTATTTTGTACAAATAAATGCTAGGGAAGGTCTTCACAGGGCTGTTTACTTTGGCAACAATTTCAACAGTGTTATATAACAGATTTATTCGTGACAGTTAATTTGAAATATGTAATTGTGAATAATCAAAATGGAGATGAAGGTTTTGCTTATCCTCTGGGGAAGCCTGTAACATACACCTGAGAGTCCAGCCAGAATAGCTGGCAATTTGGATATTAAATGCTGCAATGCACCATGTGCAAGGATTATTTATGGCATGTTTCAAAAGTAATATTTAATGATGCCTTTGAAAAAAATCATTCAACCTGCCTAAAAGGGCAGAAAGGTATCAATGCAAGTTTTGCTTTGACTGTGAGTTACTTTTGGACTGTATGGCCTCATAGACATAACAGTGCAGAAGGTTTCTGTATATGAATGCAACCTTATTATATTAATAACCTCTGAGTGTGCAAACCTGTTTTGTTGGAAACTTCTACCAATGTGCAAGTCTGGTCAGTGTGATGGGATAAAAAGAAAACAAGCAATAGGTGAGATCTGTCATGATCTGCTGTAGCTGATTTTGATCCAAGCTCTCAGTTGACTGTTACCCAGTATCATGCCAGGAAAAAGGGCTGTAGCTCATTTATTTTAGTGTTTGGTAAAACTTAACCTAAATTAGCCTAATGGGAGGACAGTCTACTCTGAGAAGTGGTTTTTATATTTGATGTCCTGTGAAATGAAGTCTGTCCTCTTATTCCTCAGCTGACCCAGATTCTCCGGTTTGGAAAATAAAGCTGTTGCCCTGTTCCAATCAAATGTATAACTTTAGCCCTGTCATGACACTGTGGGAATGAGGTGGCAGCAGAGTCCAGGAAAACAACAGCTTGGACACTTTTCCCTAAATTATCATTTACCTACTAGGCTCACTGTCTCTATCAAATACTCACACATACTTGATTTGACTCAGAATCAAAATCAGACCTTAAAATCAGACAAACAGCCAGACAGGAGTGGTGAAGCTAGTAGTGAATTCAGTGCACTGCAAGTGAGAGCCAGGGAGCTGCTGAAGCACAGGCTGATGTCCAGAGCAGGATATTGGCTCCATGAGTTCATCTGAACGTGGCTGGGTGAGTGTGTGAGTGATTAATGCCTGGGGCTGCTGGGTGATGTGCTGCAGCGAAGGCAGAGGAAGGAAGGAAGAGAGGAGGGAGAGGGAATGTGGATGGAACAGCGAACCACAAAAACATGTCTTTGATCTCTGGGGATAAGAAGAAAGCACTTAACAGTGCAAGGATGGGAGTGGGGGAAACTGTATAGCTGAGGTATTGAAGTTGTAGGACCCCAAAGAAGCAAACGGAGTAGTTATGATTGCATAACACCATAACCACAGCTCAGAAGTATTAAACAAATATAGAATACCTAACTGCATATATTCTCTATAAAATTCCAAAGCACACCTAAGCATAATGTTTCACCCCCTTCCTCCTATTTCATTACTTACCCAATTTGATGGATTTAGAGAAATTGCAAAAAACCCACAGTTGCACAACTAGATTTGATTTGGTGTTTTCATAGTCTTGGACATCAAAACTTGCATCATCATGGTGTATCATAACCTGAATTTTTCTGAAGAAACTTTTATTTTCTTTGATCCTTTGGAGCCATTTTCCAGAAAAGGTCCCTCACTCATCTCTTTAGATTCTTTGTGGTTACAGAGTGTGTGAGCTGTGCTCAGTTTAACAGCACATATGGTGTGTTGAGACTGACATAATTCCAGGGCTCTGACACCATGTGGTATTTAGAAAAGAAATTAGGGATGAGCATATTGTTTGTTGCCAAAGAAATGAAGTCTGAACTCCTTCCTGAAAGGTAGGTGTTGGCACTGCTTGAAAGCTTCTAGACCATGAGACAGAGCAGTGGATCTTGCAGGGAAGACTGGCAGGTCTGTGCAGAACATGTCCCGTGGAGACATCAAAAAGTCCAGGAAATCTCCATTTGAACTTAGTATTCTTTCATGTTCCCATTTCCCCACTTTTGAAAATGTTCATCTCTGGCAGCCACACGAAAGAAAATAACATTTAGTTTGATCACTGGGGCTCAGACTGAAGTCCAGTGGGCTGGACATCATCCCTGGGGCTGCTGTGGGACAGGCTGATGTGGTACTTCTCCTTCTTGACCACTCCCAAAGAGCTGTGAAAATGACATTAAATGGTAATATTTTGGAGTGCAACCATTTGGTCCTGCCACTGAGATGGGATTTTTTCAGCTGTAAGATGATGTTGTGGATGTTTGTGAAGTGTCAGCATTGGAGATGATGGAAATTGTAAACCTTTGTGTCAGATCCTGCTTAGTATTTCCCTTGCTGTTACTAGCCAGGCAGATTCTCTGGCTCTTGAAATTATTAGAACATACTTGTATTTCTAGAGAGAGAAAAACCAGCAGTCACTCTAGATTAGATTTTCAGTCAGGTTTCTTATTCACTCAATAAAATCCTAACTTAAGTAATGTTATAAACAGAATCCATGCAAATGTTTTAATTCTTCCTTCCATTCTTTCCTAAGTGTTGTGTTGCTCTAAAGAGATAAGGGAGATGACTCTTTGTAGCAGCACAAGCCATGGAATCCCTCAGAGCCATACCCAAAATGTTGTCCTGCAGCACTTCAGCACAACACGGGGCAGCTTATTACCATTAAACTGTGGGGTTTTGTTCATTGTTCCTATCTCGATGTAACTCCCTCTTCCTGGAAAATGAAGTGGTTTGAGTCCAGTTGGGAGTTTGTGTGGACTTCAGGCAGGTCCTTCTTGTTTCCTCAGATGGACTCTGATATTTCTCCTTAAGGCACAGGAAGCTGCTGATGCTCACAGGCTGTCACCTCTGAAGGGGAGTACAGCTGGGGGTTGGATCACTTTTTATAAAGCTAGAAAGCACTTAAAATCACTGTTATAACACCTTTGGTTCCTGCACCCCCAAAGGGCAGAGGGATGGGTTGTTCCCATGGAATGCCTTGACTAAAAGGATGCTGAAGTTCACCCCAAGCCAGTCATTGCATTTATCCTTTGGCTCTGGGCTGCTGTTTTGCTCTCCCCATCCTGACCCTGGGGGAAGCATGAGATTGCACTCTGTCCCCAGCACAACAACCCTGCTGGAAAGTTGCAGGCCTTTCTTTATCTCAAAGGACAATTGCAGCTTCCTTTGAACCAAGACATTTCTTACAGGAACAAACTGGTTGCTTTAGGAAAATGAAGGCATCTCCCAATTTCCTTTTTATCATATTCTTTGTTAGGATTTTTTGTTGGCATTGTGACAAGGTATTTCTTTTTACAACCAATGTAAACTTTTTTTTTTTTTTTTTTTGGCATAGAAGTGTATTTGCATAAATGTGATTTGCTTTTCTGGTGCTAGCAAGCCTGAATGGAAAACTTTTGGGTTCTGTTGGGGCCCATTCCTGACTGTGCAAATGTATAAGAGAAGAAATAATGAAAAAACCAAAATTTTTAATGAAAATAATTAAATTTTATATATATGTGAAGGAATATATTAAAGATGTCATTCAACTCTGTAGCTAATAGTTTCTCCTCTATGGCTTTTTAAAAAAATTGCTCATTAGAAAAACAACTATCACACTGAGGAAAAAAATTAGGGCTATTTCAAGCATATTATTTCACAGTTTCTTGCCAGTGGGAGACTCAGGGAGGGGGTTGGGGGCTTACAGTGGCTAGACAGACCATTAAATCGGTATTAAACACTTTTCCATATGAAGGAAGTCACCTTCTGCCAAAAATCCAGGAGCAGAGGGATTGGTTTCAATGCAAGCACTGCTGGGATGGGGCTAGATAAACTTTGAAAAATTAAAAGGTCACTGGGGTCAGGGTGCAGGCTTCAGAGCCCGTCTGGCTGGCTTCCTTATAGACTCTTGGAGAGTTGGCACACCAAAGCAGCATGACGTCCTGCATAAACATTTGATCCTCCTGACCAGTTTTTTCCATGGTATTAACTTTCTTAGCAGGAAAAAAAAAAGTATATAAAAATGACCAAAGCTGTTTTATATCAATTTTCACCATGCAGAGGCACAGAACGATTTCTGTGTTGTGTCCAAAGCAACAGGGAGGGCAAAGGCAGAAAGAGCAGCTTGCCAAACTACTTATATAGACTCACAAACTGCTCTGGTTCCTAAAATAGCAATGTAACACAACAGAGGGCTCCTTTGAAACTATGATAAAATACACTGCTATTGATTTTTCAGCTGGTTAATCAAGCGGAAAAGATAAATAATACAAACCGTGCAAATCTAGGAAGATGGAATGCGATGTTAAATGTTTCTTTTAAATCAAAGAAGTGTTAGAGGGCTTGCTGAATCTCCAGAGCAAAGAGAACCTGGATGGAGCAGCAGTGTCAGGGCTGGAGGTCAGCAGACACAGGTTCATGGCTGAAGGGAGTGGGCACTCTGTGATGAAGGGCACAGGTCCATTTTCATGTACTTTTGTGTGTCCTTGGCTTTGGGGACACAGGCCAGTCCTGTGGCAGCTGGCACAGTTCCAGGACTAAGGTGCATGTTGTCCTCTGGCCCCTGGAGACCCTGGTGTCCCTTGAGACCACCATGTGCAGTGCAGCTGTACTTAGTTTGGAAACAGCCCCGGGCAGCAATGTCCTGGCTAAACTGAGCATGGTGAGGCTGAAACCTTGGCTGGATGGATACATTTCACTTTCCTGGAAGGCAGAGCCAAGAAGAATTAAGGATTGGCCCATAAGTTCTATTGTTAAGAACATCTCTTCTGCCTGGCTTGGCTTTAGTGCACATCATGCTTCAACTTCAGAATACTGATCTCAGTTCAGTAAAAGCAAACAAACAGAAAATATTGTGCTGTTGTAAACTTTCTTTTATATGCTGGTGTTTGGTTTGGTTATGCTTTAACACAGGATCTAGATTCTGGAAATGAGCTAATGATGTTCCTCTTCAGAGCCTGACCATGAGAAAGTGCATTAGGCACCTCAGTGCAAGTTCAGAGCACTCTTCATGGGAATCCTCCAGCACAGAGCTTTGTGCTTGGAAGCAGCTCTGCTAATTTCCTGAGGAATTTGTGTGGCATATCTGCACTAGCAGATGGTATTGTAGTAGCAGAGCTTAACTCTGAGAGAATTTGGAGCTACTAAATAATGAAGCAGCTCAGGGGTCTGCATTGTCAATACAGGATAATGAAGTTTTGTGAAATCTGCTGGTTTGTGATATTTGAAAAAGAAAGAAAATTATTTCTGTTTTAAAGCTGGAAGTTATTTTTTCCTAAGTAAAACTCTATCTGAAGAGCTATTTTGCTGTTCAATATTTTCTGGATGCCCTTAAGGACTGGATGCTCCAATCCTACACCTGAAATGTGACCAAAACCAGTTCTCCTCCTGGAGCTGTGGGACAGTTTGGTCATAGCATGTATATAGACCCACATGTAGTGGGTTTCTTGCTATGGATTCTTGTGATCAAAATGCCCTTTGGAGGTGGCAGCCTCACATTTGGAGGCATATGAAGCCCTGCCACACGGCTGGTGGATAATTCACTATATATTGGGGATGTCTGCATTTTATTGCATAAAACTTCCACATATGGTAATCAGAAAAAAAAGAGGGCTATTCCAGGTGATATTCCCTTCTTTGATGTGACTTCTGGTGAGATAGTAATAAAGGAAGAAACTTTAATGACACAGAAGACCAATGAATGCTGCACATAAGAGGGGAAAGCAGGATCAAGTGACATGACAAAGGCAAGCAGGGAAGATTTAATATGTTGCACTAAAAGCTGAAAATAACTCATGGAGATGATAAAATCTACAGCATGGGGGTGGGGGGAGTAGAGCTTAAAGAAAAGAAGAGTGGAAACCACAGAAAGGACCACAGTCCATTTTTATTTTAACCACTTACAGGAAGGTGATGAGTCACCTCTTCCATTGCTCTTTGATTTATTAGCGAGTTGAGTTTCCTGCCATGGAAACCAGAGCCAGCAGAACTGCCCAAGAGGGAGGAAGAGTGTGCACAGACATCTTTGTCAGCTCTGCAAGAAGGGGAAGGAGGAGGCAACCCATTTGGCTGGGGAGAAGAACATGCCAGACACACACAAGTCAGAGAGCAAGGGTTGTGTTACCCCTCAGGAGATGAACAAGAAAAAAACATTGTCAGAATTTCAGATATGGAATAGACACAGGTAAATGGAACATTCTGAATTTAACTCTATTTTATGGACATCTGAGTGGAGAAAACTTCACTCTTGAAGCTCTGTTACTCTGGTAGGTCACTGGAAGGTCAGCTGTCCAATAAGTTACAGAGCTATGTTAATTTGTTCCACATTGGGCCTGAAGTCTATAATTAGGTGAAACAGGACTTTATGGAAACTTCTTTACTGAAGTAAAAGCTCAGATTTTCAGGTCCTGTCATTTGCATGCCCTTCCTGGACCAGAGCAGCAGTCCTGCCAGAGAGCTTGGAAATCTTCTGAGGGAAAGATGTTGATAAATAAACATATACATACATATATATATGTGTGTTTGGGGGTTTTTTAACACAGTTTTTGGGGGTTTGTTTGGCTTTTTTTTTTTTAATTAATGCCTTCTCTCTTGATAATGTTCTCAGAAGTTGTAACTGACTTCACTGTCAGTTGTTTTACCCAGCAAAAGGTTCAAACCCTTCTGACAGAAATGCAGCTGAATACATCTATCTGCCTGTGTGTTGTTTGGTCCTCTGGGGAAAAGCACAGGTCACTCAGAGGTACAGACCTTCTTCCTTAGCTGAAGTGCTTGAGGCTTTGAACTGAAGTATTTTTATATGTTGATGTGTGGGCATTGTTACAAATAGATACTGTATTGGGCGTTAGCAGTGCAACAGGGTAAAACGGGAAAATAGTCTTGAATAATTGCTCAGCTGTAAATAAGATTTAATGTTCTCCATGTTCACTCATCCACATTGTCAGACATCCTTTCTAACTCTAGAAATTACAGCTCTGAAGTGGTGTTCACAGAAAATCAACAGAAGACCAGCTTGTAATATTTTTTTCAGGCTTGACTGGGGTTCAAAGTGAGACCATGTGTTCAAATACCTCAGTTTCCATGAAGCTGCTTTCCATTCTGAGCCTTGCAGATCAAGCCAGTCATTATTAGCCAGGCATTATTCATCCTCACTCTTTTAGATAAAACATTCATTGTCATCATGTTAATATTTGTTATGTGGGTTCATTTCATGTGGTGGAATTTTTTTTCCAATTTCCTCTGCTGCTTCAATAACTCCTCCATTTCTTGCAAGACTTAATTTGAAACTATTTAGGTTTATTATTTCAACTTCCAAAGATGATTATTTGGCATTGAGTAAGCAACCTTAGCTATGCACTTGCTGATATTCCTCCACAATAACTCTCTGCCCCTATTTTATTGCTTATGGAATTGCTTTCTAATCCTTTTCATGGATCCTTTTTCAAATAGCTTTCTTATATAATAGATAGTAACATTTGTTATAAAATGAAAGTAAAACCAATTAAATCTGCCTTATTGTATTTACAAAAGATTGATGTGTGTAAAATCTAACAGCTTATTTGGGGATTTTAATCTAAAAGTGCCCTGCAATAACATTCTCTTGTGTTCTGGGATCCAGCTGTAATGGAGAAGCCACTGCCTGAAGAGATGCTGAACTAAATTAAAGTATTGTGTGCTGGTATTCGAGCATCTGCCTCACACACTAATCTCTGGGAAATGCTTGAAAATACCCTAAAGTAGCAGCCATTTCTTTGTTTAAGTTTGAAAGCTTTTTGTATCTATTCTCATTAATGCTGTAGTGCAGAAGATTTGCTGTTCAGTAAATGAATTGAACAGAAGCTTCTGCAAACCAAGAACAGATTGCAGCTTTCCCATTTCAGTCTCCATTTTACTTTTGTTGTGTGTAAAGGATTTAAATTTGAGCTCCAGGGACCTGGGTTTTACTGTACCTTCTTCAACATATGCATTCCCTCTAATATAGAAACAAAATAGTTGGACTTACATGAACACTGCAAAAATTTAAATATTATGCTGCCTGAATGATTGAGGATTTCTTATCCTACCTTAGTCTTTCTCTTGAGTTATATTTACATATATGAGGCTCTAAGTGTATAGTTTTTCTGAAAGGTGCCTTCTGAAAATGCTTCATCTTCATGGTAAAGACTCTCATTTTTCTTCTCCTTTATAACATTTTCATTCATCCAGCTCTGGATTGGAAACAATACCATGTGATTTACAATTGAGTATGACATAAATAGTTGAAGCTCTAAGAGCAGCATGTAGTAAACAAACAGACTGTAGGCAGTAATATATTTGAATACAGGATTTTTATGCATGAATAATCCATGAGGTTATAAAAATCAGTCTGTTTATAGATAATTTAGGAATAGAAGAATGCTTTTATTCATGAAACAACTTATCTTCTCCAGCTTAACAAACAGTTCCATGAAATGCAAGAAAAAAAATAGTTGTGACGTACAGATTTGCCAAACTTAGCTGTTGTTATTTCAGAAAATAAAAGTGTGCATCCATAAGGACAAGAGCTGCAAATGGAGTATGTATCTCTGAGCACACTGCCTCAGATGCTGATCTCTGCACTGGTGCCTAAGCTGCAGGTGAGTATTCTTGAACTTCCTCTAACATCCTCCTGCACTTGCCGATCAAATATTATCGTTTCCTGCTGCTCCCTTTCCCCTGCCTGGACATTAAATCCCTCTTATAGCTGCTGGAGGAGCTCCTCAAGCTCCAGTTTTGGCAGATCAAACGGATTGGCAAAAGCACACTGTTTGTTTAGGAGGCGATGTACGTGAGCAGTTTCTAGATCTGAAGGGATCTGGTGGTACTCCAGCTACATCTGGAGTAAGGCAGTGATGTGAGTGATGGGTGTCCTTCACCTTTTTCTGCCTCTGGCCTGGCAATTTCAGTGCTCTCAGGCCAAGTAAATCATCAGGAAAAGGAGAAATAGCAGGATGTGCATCTTGGCACAAACTACAGCCCTGCTTAGAGATGCCCTTGGATGATTGTCTGGGCAATCAGGGCAGAGTGTGGGAAGGCCAACATCTGTTTGTCAGTCTGGCCTGAAAGAATGCAGGTGTTTCAGAAATAATGGTTATGACAGTCCTAAGCCTTTCACTTCATTGTTTTTCTTCAGCCAAAGGTGTCTGTTGAATTTGAACTAAATTATACATGTAGTTTATCACTGGTTTGAAAATCATTTTTATACCTAAGAAACTCATTTCCTTGTCCAAACAGAGTCCATCAACTCCCTTCTCATTTGACCTCTTTCCTGCTTCTGATACAAGGTTCTTTAATGGTTTATAGTAAGGTCTTTATGCCTTTCACCTTAGGTCTCCTGTGTTTAGAAACACTACTTGCAAAGAAGGAGGCTCTGTTAGGATAAATTAATATCTTAGAGTGCTTGCAATTAGAAAGTAGAAATGGTAAGAGCTAGTTTTAAAATGCTTACAAAGAAAACAATTTGAAATGGGAAATCAGAAAAGGACTGTGGAGAGAAAATAACGAAGGGATTAAGAGAGTGTGGTGGTGTTTCAAACTGAGGTTCCTGATATGTATTTAATTAAGAGCCAATAAAGTAGGATTTAAATATACATAAACTAGACACAGTAGAAACTTGTTAATTTGCACTCTAATAATTTGCAGATTTTAAAATTTGTGAAAAGAAAAAAAGATTAAAAGCTTCCTTCTGCCTTCCAGCAATGGTTTAAACCAGAGGCAATGGTGAAATAGCCTATTATTAACACTCAGTTTCTTTGGCAAATGTACTGGAAAGCAGTGGCTACACTTGTGACTGTGCTGTAAGGGATTAACTACTGGATCACAGTTATTAATACACCATAAAATGCACTTTAATTTATCTTTAGTCCTGCTCTTTCAGACAGCAGCCAGTGTAACTCTAAGATTTTCATTGATTTGGAGTTGGTCATAAACAAGCCCAAGTCAGAAATGCAATGATTTGCAGTAAGTCTCAGGCATTAGGATCACAAATCAACACCACCAACAGGCTAAAAGGCCTGATCATGGAAGCTTTTGAACATGTGCCTGGAAATTCCTTACTATTGTTTGAATCTTGTCCTGCAGGAGGTTTTGTCAGCCTGGAGGGTGGCAGGAGGTTGGTGCTGCTGCTGCAGGTCACTGTGTTCTGTGCTGGCTCTGTGCTCACACATCAGTTCAGGAGAAGGAACCCAGAATGGGCTGGTTTAGGTTGATGTGGATTTTTCCAAGGTGAATCCTGATAGGCCAACTCCTACCCATTTTTATTTATTGCCCTCTGATTTTATTGCCCTCTCACTTGTGCAATAGATTACATAGTTCAGTGATACAGTTTTGGTGTCTCTTCCTTTATGCTTGTTTGCATAAAGGGTAAATTGATTTTGATGTTATTTTGTGACTTGACATATTTGACTCTGATTTTCCAGCCACTTTTAACCTGTTGTATGTAATATTTTCCAGTGAAATTGTTCATGTAAAGTCTAGGAAATATTAAACCCTAGAGAAATTCCAAACATATTTCATACTTTTAATTCATTAATTTTATAATGGGGTTGAGATGTTAAATATGGTTTTACATCTGAAATAACTTTTACTTAAATGAATTGTGGATCAGTGTTCAATTTTTATTACCACTACAGCATTTTAGAATATTTTCCTCTGGATTCCAGTTGTGTGAACTGACCTTGATGTGTGCTGCACTTGCTCCACACTAAATCAGAAAAAAATCCCAAATAAAACTGCAATATGGCCACATCAGGTGAAGATATTCCAGTCTACTTTAATCCTGATTCCAGTTACCTGGAAACTGTCTACCCAGTTATATGTAAAAACTTGGAGGGATGGTCCATTGAGTCAAATTTTGTTGTCTGCCAGGTAATTACAGCACTTGGTACCTTCAGCAGGGAGTTGCCTACATAGAGCTGTGGGCAGAGTTGGACCCATTTTTATTCATTCTTCTTCTGTGATACATTTGCTTAATCAAATGTACTTCTCTGCAGCTTTCATTCTGCAGCCTGTAGCAAGGTAGAGGATTTGCATTGTGATTCCAATTAAGTTGAAATTAGTATGAACTTATGTTCAGTGGCTGATGTTTAATGTATGTTAGATTAAACGGTTCTTTGATAAACTGACTCTGAGGATTGTTATGACATTTCTTGTCTGCATCCTACAACGTGATTGAACTGCAGTAGCACCATGTGATTAACAGAGATAGTTCTGTCTTGTGCTGTGCTCTGCTGCCACAGGGAACCAACCAGAGCAGCTTCTAAGGCAAAACTTGTTTAAGAACAAACCAACAAAGCCCTCAGAACCTAAAACCTCACACAAAATTAAATACACACACAAAAAAAGTTCCCCCCAGACAATTGGAACATCTGTCCTAACTGTTGCAGTAAGTAGTGAGGATCAGAATAATTTCCAAATGGCATAGGAAATTATTTTTCTGCTTTGTTGTAATCTAGTTTGTATTTTCTTTGAAACAAAGGGTCTCATGGAGATAGCACACATTAGATACACTAAGAAAATGCTTGCACTGCATCTTACTGGCAAAACCCCCAAACAATAAACATTCAGTACTCGAGCCAGCCAGGTGTTGCAGGGTTTGGCCAAGTCCAGATCCTCCACAAAATGATCTATTTTTCAGTATTGCTCTTTTGAGGAAATGTTGGTTTCTGCAGAACTGAAGCTGCACCAAGAACTCAATAGGCCCTGGTGAGAGCAGTGCTCACCTTTCAGGGTCTGTATTTGCAAAACAGCTCTCATGCAATGCTTTTGCCAAAGCTCATTTCAGTAGAAATTGGTTTCCTTGGTTTTTTGGGAACATTTTCCCCCGAATGAACTGAAATCAGTTCATCTTGTCAAGAGGTTTTCTTCTGCTTCTGTTGCAAGTGGTGCTGGTTTTCTTCACCATCCCACTCTGCCTTTTGTCCCAAGGTCTGGAGGAAGTCTGTCCAGGATGAGACAGTAGGAATCTTTGGCCAATGGAGAAATCCCCCAAGAAAAGTGGTGGAATTAGCTGCAACATTCCCTGGCCTAAAGGAGATGAGCAGAAACGTTATGCTGGCAGGAATATTCTCAAGGATGTAATTAGTAACAGTGATAAAAGAACAGATACGGAAACATGAAATTAAATGGAGCTAAGTATGCAAACCTGCTCTTGCAGTGGGTCACTCAGTGATTTTTTAAAACAAATATGAGTGGGCAGCGCCAGCTTAATTTTATATTCATCTGCTGGTCCTCCCAGCAAACACTCTTGCCTCTGCTTTCAAAAATCCCGCATCTGTGACAGAATGGCTCTGTGAAGGTGTGGAGCCTTGGTGTCCATGGTGTTTGTCTCTCCTGGCAGATCTGTGGGGACTTGTTTTCCCCAGCTGTCCCTGCTGGGGCAGACTGTGACACCTGGGCATTGATTTTCCAACCTTCCCCCTTGGATGCAGTCAGGAGCCACCTTCACCCTTCAGCTTCAGATCATGGCTGACAAAACAATTTATCTTTTATATATTTTTCTAGTGTAGATTTCAGACAATTTTTTTTTATTGCAATTTATAGTCGAGCTGATCTTTGAAAAAAACTGCTTTGAATTCCTCATAGTAGCCAAGATGTTTTTCAGCATTTCTTTAACCATTTTTAAATTGATTTGCCTCACTAGTAAATACCAGTGATTTAAGATTTATGATTTTTTGTTCTTCATATAAATGTTTCCCCTAGGATTAAGCTTGAAATAAATTCCTTCATGTTGCTGCCCACTGCTTGCATTCATGGTTAAATTAAACTGTCTGGTTCCTTGTCACTGATTTTTCAATGTTAGTAATTAAAATTGCAGAAGCATTTTTAATGCCAAAGATTAAACAGATGTTGGTGGACATATTAGGTTTTGACAAAGGTTTGGCAGGTAAAAATTAAAGTAAAAATGGCTG
Organism: Entomyzon cyanotis; assembly: GCA_024500445.1. NCBI lineage: Eukaryota > Metazoa > Chordata > Aves > Passeriformes > Meliphagidae > Entomyzon > Entomyzon cyanotis. The sequence continues at coordinate 11,751,739 of JAKEPQ010001010.1, forward strand.
TTCTATATAATTTATATTTAATTTTAGCTTTACTGGCCTTTCAAGTGTGCTCAAAAGCGTGATGGATTATGAATGATAATGTTTGCCACAGTTTATTCTCATGCATCCCTAAAACAGGAACATGTGAGATGAGGAACTCTTCCTCTGGAGCGATGTGTGCAAAGGCTGATATCAAAAGCTGTTCACCATCCTCAGTGATTCCAACCCCCTGAGAGCTGTTCCCCAGTTCATTAGATCAGCTGAAATGACTCTTCCTGCACTGATCTGGCTGCTTTGGTTTTTTTGTCTGTACTGACCCTGCAGCTCATTCCTTATGCTGATTAATGTCTTCATATGGCCTTGAAACTCACTGTCCTGCATGTCTGCCCCTGTTTCTCTCATGCTGTTACCTTGTGAGTGATTTCTCATAATTACAGCACATTTTTGTGAAGACATATTGCCTGGTCTGTCCTGCCAGACACAGTCCTCAGAGCCTCAGTAGCTGGAGGGCAGCCAGGCAATATTTTGCAGCTGCTCTGTGAAAATCCCAGTGGCTCAGACCTCAGTGATGTTGGACTCAGACACAACCAGATGTCGAGAATTCTTACCAGGCACATCCTGAGCTTCAAAATGTTCACAAATTCTTGTGAGTAATGGTGCATCCTATCTAAAGGGTGCTGCTTTAACACCTATTCCATTCAGACTCCCAAACCCATACAAATTTAGAAGGAAAAAATTTCTATAAACCATCTTATACTCAACTATATACAGGCCAAGTCTCATCCTGGTGTAAGAATAGAACTAATTAAAAGCTATTTTAATGCATTTCCAGCTGTTTGAGGTATTGTTCACATGCTGGTATTTGCTCTCTCCATACCCTGCTGTACCAATTGCCATACAAGGCCTGGCAAATTGCTGGTCTAATTCCACCACATGTCATGTGGTGGCTTCTCCACCCTTGGGGAATTCTCCTAGAAAGTCAGAGCTTGTCTGGAAACTATTTTTTGCTGTTAGAAGAGTCTAAAGAAGCTGCCTCCCACCAGTGAGTCGAGCCTGTGGTGCCTAACAGATGTTTGCAGTGCTGCCTCAGAGCTGCATGAATTCACATCTGAGCCTCATCCTGACAGAGCACATTGAGCTGGGGTCCTGTGCTTCGTGTCATTTGCTTTTCCACCCGATTAACTCGTGTGCCAATGCTGTGTTGTGTGCAGGGATCTCCTCCAGGCAGCACCCAAATCTCCGAGGGATCCCTCAGACAATGCTGTCCATGTCTCCTCCCAGGAGCTTTCCAGTATTAGGAATAACACAAAGCACACCATCAGTGTCTGTTTGAGCTAGTGGAAGTGCCAGCTTCCAGAAATGGAAGGTAGGATGACTTAGGTGTTCTCTGGAAGTGGAGAGCTGAAAGCTGCTGCATTGTTCTGGGAGGTTTTTTCCAGCTTGGCTTATCTGTTTCTGCTTCTGCTCTTTGTTTGTCTTCTTTCTCAGACTATTGGGTGTTTGTAACAAGCTGATTTTTTTTCCTATTTGTAGTAAACCTGAGAGGTGAACCTGTCCTCCATTGGAGCCTGTGGGATTTTCCACACTGCAATGAAAACAATTGAAAAAGGTATTTTAAGGCACACCACGCTGTAAAAACTATTTGCTTGCTGTTCTCTCAAATTTGTGTTTCTCAATGGTGGTTAAAATGTAAGTTCCCACTTTGATATTGAAGTTAAACTTAACAAAATCCAATTTTTCTCTGTCATTTTCCCTTTTTCTTTTGCAATGTTTCTTACAGTGCCCTAAAAGACACTCATCCTTTCTTTCATTAAGTGTTCCACTGGCTTGCTGAGCACTGCAGAAGAGCTACAGGAGTGCCTCAGGTGAGTTTTAGTAGCCAGGGTGTGGAGGTTTACTTGAGAGTCTGGAAAACTGGAAGAGTTGGACTTAATGCTTTTTATTAGAATTTTACTTTCTTACAAAAAGTAGGAATTTTTTTTTTTGTTTTCCTTTCTTGGTGAAGGCAGTCTCTGAAGTAAATGTGATGTGTTTTTCTTCAGCCAGGATTTGGCTCCAGGAAAAATTAACTTCTCCCTGTTTTGCTACCTCTCTCCTCCTAAGGGATCTACGTCTAACCAGAAGTGTAAATATCTGTTTGCTTCTCCAGCTTAATGTCTGGCAGTTTTGGAAGGTAATTTCTTCCTCATTGAGAATTTAGGATGTTGTATAATATCTTAGATTAAAACAGCATGTGTAACTATATGAGTCAAAGTCCTTAGGGCATTTCAGTTCCTCCTCTTAGCAGACAATAGCCCTGTTTTAGGAATCAGTTATCTGTCCAGCCCTGCTGATATTGGGGTGTGATATGCATTTGACATCTCTCTCAGATCTGTCTGTCAGTCACATCCACATGCAGCTGCTCCTTGTGCCTTGTGTGATCCCTGAGTCCTCCATCCTGGCAATGTGTGTTAGTGTGTCACTGCTGCTGAATGACACTTTCCTTTTCCACAGTCTGTGCCTCTCCCTATTTATCATTCATTTGGCCCCTTGTATCCTCACCATCACCTTTTCTGCCTTTTTCTCTCTTTTATTAACTGCTAGTTATGCCCTATCCCAGCTAATTTCATTGCTTATTACTGCAGCTGTATTTATTGATGAATGGCTCATTTCATCCCAGGCCACATAATCTGCACTCCTTCCTTTGCTGAGAACTTGAAAAATGTACTTGCAGAAATATTTGAGGATAGGACATTTTGTGCACTTCAGGCCAAATTAGAGACACAAATCTCATCATCTTTAATAGGGTGTGCATCTAACATTTCATACAGCACTGGGGAAATTTATATCCCTGCTTCTGTTTCTCAATTAGGTCACAAATTATCCCTGATTGTATTATGGTTACTGACACACCAGCACTGTTTTTTATTTTATCCCACCTTTCTTTTTAACAGCTCTCACGCTCTGTCTTGCAGGTAACCCAATTAATGGTTCTGCTGTGTGTAATTCTGTGATAAAACCCTGGCTGCTGCAGTGGGCAGAGGATCAATCCTGAGCTCTCCCTGCCTCCATGTCCTTTTTCCCCACCTGCTGTGGGAGGGCTGTGTGTGCTGTTGGGCACAGCAGTGGGGCACAGACACCTTTGTGGTTTCTGGAAATGCTGCCAATGCCATTGTCACATGCTGCTACTAAATACTGCATTTTTGTGGGTTTGGAAAATCAAAACAGCCACCTTCTCACAGTCTCCCAACAGCAGTTCTTGCTGTCAAGTCAATGGAAAATTTTTTAGATTTTGCTGATTTGTTTTTGTGTCACAACCAAATTCCTCATATTATTAAAAAATAACCAGCTGCACGTAGCTAGTACAGCAGCAATACAGTATATCCAGATATCTCTACTGCAGATTTAAAAATTTAAATGGTAAAAAATGAGTAATGGTGCTCAAAGAGTAATGCATGTAAAGTCAAGCACTCATGAATAGGAAAGAGCAGGATTAAAATTCCCACTTGTAGGCATCTCCCAGGATTTTCAGAAGGATCTAACCAGGTAATGTATCTAGTTTTTATAGGAATGTACAAAATATGGTCTGAACCATTATGTTTGAAAATGCAGTTATTGATCTGTATTTTTGGATCTCCGTATCCTTTCAAAACTAACTGTTTTAGGTGGGAAGACTGTATTTAACTGGAAGTCAATGGAATTTAGCCATTATTGATTTTGTATTAGTCCCAAGCACTATTTATGTACGGAAAAAAAGTCTGAAATACTGGGCCACTTGTCAGAAAAGTGGTGCTTCCTTGGATGTTTGGGGGATTTCCTCTAGAACAGAAACCTGAAAAAGAACAATTGGAGTGAGTCAAAGTATATGAAGTTTTAAGTTTTTCATAGAAGTGAGGCACATGAATGCAAAATTATCCAATATATGAAGTTCTTAAAACATAAAAAGCAAATGTGTTTTGCTTTTGAATGATTAATCTAAATCCAAACCTTTTTTTCAAGTTAAGCATGAATTTTCTTTTTCAGTACTGAGCCAAGTTTTCACTCTTTGAAGATGTCATTAAAAACACCTCAAAGTTCCTCTGCCTCACACAATGTTGTTTGCAGGAATTGCTTGGAGGTAAACAGTAATGTAACTTGGTGTTATAAGGTGAGTAATTAAGAAATAAGAAAAGAGATGAATTAATGTGCTGTCCATGAAATTAGCATTCTGATATTTGTTTGGTTTGTAATTATATTGAGTTTAATCAGACAATAATACTGGGAAACTGTGGGTTTTAAAACCATCTTTTGTTTGAGAGAAAACTCTAATTTATTTGACACGATTCATTTGCATCTATGCCTTTCTAATTTTTTTTTTCCTTAAACCTCAAATGAGATGGTTATAGAACCAGATACATTAACCTAGAGGATAATTCCATTTCAAAAGGAAGAAGGGAGGACAAAATTGAATGTGCACTGTTCCTAAGTTAATGGTTGCACGATGTACCTAACTGCTTTGTTATTGTAGTCTCATCAACACTTGAGCTGCTCAGAATTCTGTGGAATGTAGATCACTTCTGAGGAGTGAAAGGTGATAACTGCTCCCCATATTTAACTACTGATGGACCTCTCAAATGATATGTATGTGCTGACATCTCCATGCTTTGAAGATTTAAAGACCTCAAATATGGAGAAAAAAAGACTGACCTTGAAACTCCTGTGCCAAAATTCCCCTTTTTTCACACTACTGCTTTACTGAATATATTAACTTGTGGAAAATCCTATAAAGGAAGATAGTATTCATTGTGATATTATAAATTTAAGTCTCATGCCAGATAATTCCTAGTGAAACGTGCTATTGAGGTGACTCCTTCGTTCCAAGGAACAACTTCTAATGAATGTGAAGGAGAAAAAAATTCAGCCTTAATGTTACATATTTTCCATCTATCAGGAGTATTTCTGATTCTCAGCAGTTGCTGAAATTAAGATTCTGACCAGCTTCCATTGAAATTTATGGCATTTAGGAAAAAAAGTACTTTTAGCACTTTGACAAGTATAATTTTCCCTAGAGTGTTTTACAGTCACCAGAACGTCAGGAATTTGTTGAACTTAAATGCAATCACATAATAAATTTTTCTCTGGTAATTTCAGAAGATAGCTTTGTAAAGTTTTGCTCTCCTTGTTCTTTTATTTTTATGCAAGTGCTGAGGTATCCCAGCAGCAGAGGTCTAGAGGAACCCAGGATTAGTCTCATTTAGAGTTCAAAAGATTGTCCTCCATGGTTTATCTACTTAGACCTATTTTTCTATCACTGCATAGGGGTTTTTGTGTGCAAAGGGGAACATTCCAGAAAAATAAAAAACCTTAATGTGATCATGGCCTCTTGTGTATTGGATATGTAACATACAGCAAGACAAAAAACCACCAATATTTTGTTAAACGTTTTTTAAAGGATCTTGTTGCATGATGCAGGAGTGAGTGTGATGGATACTGTGGATAACAGCCAGCACTGTTTGCACAATGAAGCTTTTTATATTGTACAATTTATAGTTCTGTTGATCCAGTTCATTGCAGATTTTTTTTTTCTGTACAAAACTAACATTTGGGTTCAAATGTTCACCCTGATGTCAAAGTCTGATATTTTTACTTCTCCTTTTCTCCTGATTTTATTGATTTTTGTAGGCTAAGCATTCCATAAATTAGTTATAGTAAGAAGGCATATTGTGGAATGTGATATAATTGGCAACTGATTGTTGATGTAGGAGATTTATGTCTGCCTTATAGTAATAGTTTCTTATAATTGGAAACATATGTGATTTTTAGTGTCTAGACTTGGGAACTTTCCCAGGAAGGAGTTCCAGGTGGTTATCTAAGCCAAATGGCTACTTAAAGGCTGCAGGCAGACATGGGAAAGATGTAAATGTTGCTAGCAAATGTAATTATTTCATAATTTTAAGTTTATAAATTGCAATGTATCAATTTACATCTGGTGGTTTGACCAGCTGATTTGTTTTGTAAATTCATGTTTAAACCTGACATTTACTTCCTCACTGAAATAGTGTAAAACACAGAGATTAGAAGTTCTTGATATATCTGGCTGACAAAAAGCTTTTATCTATATCACGTGCCTAATTTAGTTGCATTGATATATGAATGTTTAACTTGAAATAGCAAATAGTTACATCTATAGCAAAAATTCTGTGAAATTTGGTTTGGTGTAGTTCGGCTACATGGCACCTTGAGTTTTCTCTTTGTTTGCTGGTAGTCTGATTTCTGGAAGGAGCTCAGAAAGGAAACATGTCTGGAAGTTGTACAGCCTACAAAAACATGTGGTGATTTGATATTTCCCTGATCCCAGTTTGCCTTGAACATGCTCTGCACGTTAAAACTTCCCTGGAGAAGGAGAGCACAGTTGGCTATCCCAGCATGAATACTCTGCAAATATTGTTCTGGGACCTGCACAGCCTGTGACTCACAATGAATATTTTCAGCTCTGGTTCTGACTGTACAATAGGAAATAGAAAAGAAAATAAGTGATTTGCTGGGGCCTGACACTGGATGACTTGATCATTGTGGCTTGAGCAGAGAACACCGAAGAGCTGCACCAGAAGATGTGAAAAGTCCTCTCAATTCAGTTTTCATGTGCCAGATGGTTGTTTCTTGCTGTATTTTTTTTTTAATCCTACCTGTTAAGATAGCAAAGAACGACATACGTTATCTGGCTCTGCAGCCAAGTGTGTGGTCCAAATTATTTTCACAGAATGCCTGACAAAGTCTGCTTGCTTGTCTGCCTGCCTCAATCATTTTTCTCAACTAATGAGAAAAATCTGCCAAGCATTGTTGGGCTAAGGCACTAATTATTCTCGAACAAATGTTTCAATTTTGCACAAGTTAGGAAGTGTCTCTGTTTTAAATGATTACATGCCAAGATGCCAGAGCAGTTAGACCAGTTTCATTTATCAATATGTCTGGAAGTCCCAGAGGACCAAAGAGATGAAATCATTAAAAACAAATGGTCTGCAGTCTTAGGTGCTCTTTTAGGAAACATTACCACAATACTTCTGTTTTGTGTATGTTTTTTAATGAGAAGTAGTAGGTCTACTTTCCTTCTGGAAATGTTTTTTCTTGTGATATTCCTGACTGGCTTGCTCCTCAAATTCTCTTGGTTTTGGCACGGAATTAAAGGAAATCTTGTTACTAGTCACGCAAGACTGGCCCATCTAATCCTTCCTCAGATTTTGTAGCCTGCTCATCATCACCCTATTTGAGCATTAGGGAAATTGGTCTCTGATAGTGACAACATTGGAAAGTATCTCCTGGTAAAACTTTCAGCTAAATTTGGCAGCTGGAAGAAACTTGAACAATTTGAAGGAAGTTTACAGCTTGTTTTCCACCAATGGTGCTCTACTTGGGCCTGAGCTCCAGAATCAGTTGTGAGCTTCCAGAGCAGCCTTGTCCCACCTCTGATCATGAAGTGTTTGGGTCAGATCTGTTTGTGACAAGGTTCTGATGGTTTGATGTGTTCCTAATGAGATATGTGCCTCTGATCAGCTGTACCTTTGCAGTTATATTACGCTTTTGCCACCCTGCCTTTCCCCCTGTTTGTCCTTATCCCAAACTTTCTCTGTAAGGAGCAGATAGATTGCCAGGTTTAGGGGTTTCTGCTGGGTCTGCCTATGTATAACCAACAAAAATCAAAGGTTTCAAGAGCTGCCTTCCTGTCTTTAAGTAGGGAGTTGCATCTTTTCAGAGAAAAATGTATCTTAAAGAAGATGAGAAATTCAACAACTTATTTCCTTCCCTCTCCAAGGGTAATGGGAGAGGTGTACCTATGAGCCAACTCTGCAGTTTGTTTCATTTACGCATGTTAGTTCAAAATTGTTGGATTAATTTGCTTGTAGAGCACATATTAAGAGTGAGGGAAAAAGTAAAGAATTAAACCAGCAGAAAGACAGCAGAACTTGGAGCATTTCATGACTTGATTATTTTCCAGCAGCCACCTGTGCCAAGGAAGAAAATGTGCCTAAATATTATGGTGTTTGTATCTCCTCAAACAGTTACTCAGAAAGGGATAAATGGGCAGTAATAATGTGTATTTCACTAATGGTTTATGTATTTTCTTTTTAACACATCCTCTTCTTATTTTGGGGGGAAAATATGAAACTTGGTGCCTGAATACTTTCTATCATTACTTGCTTATTGCCCTTATCTCTACCCACTAGCTTAATTGCAATATGTCTGCTTGGTGCATGGTGTGTGCTTTTTTCCATAAATGTTGAAAAATTATTGGCAAAAAGGAGATGCACTACATGGGAAAGCCAACATCAGTTTCAACATATTCATTCCTCAAATACATTTTATGCCTCTTCACTTCAGTTTTTAGGAAGCGATAAAGACACAAAAGAGGAAACGAAATGTTAATGTAGTAGTTTCTTGTAATGGGTTATTTTTCATGAGCTAAAATGGAATACTCTGAAATCAGCTTACACTGCAAATTAAATGCTAGGAGCCCCTTATGTTTCCTTTTAAGCAAAAGAGATTTTCTGTGGCTGGTTCCACTGTCATTGATACTTTGGCATATTTAGGCTAATTCCAAGCTTTAGTCCTTGTATGTATCAGTAATACTTCTCTTTTCATAAAAATGTCCTAATTCACTCAATTCTCCTTTTTCATGTGTGAGTATAAAATTGAGATTTGAGCACAGTAAGTTCAGTTGCATGTTTTTGTACTATATAAACCCTTTTACATTGAAGTTCTTTAGTTTTATGAAAAAACACAGTTTCTTCAACAAAAAACCCTGTACTTTCCATCCAAGAACACTTCCTATTTTGTCTATGTGCATGAACTAGTTTGCAGGAGTGCAACTGAAATCTAGTGGGAGTAGCATTCCATTGTAGCTACACAAGTGTTGCATTGTTTTAAACAGAGAAAATTTTGTTATATAAACCCTATTGCTCTTCTTTCCCATGATTCATTGTTACAATTGTACTTAATTCAGTAGAAACCTAATTGTATTTAATTTTCTCTTTTTTGAAGTAATAATTTCTTTGGAATTATAACTCCACCAAGTTAAAAATGTTAAAATATGTACAGCTGAAATAATTTGGAAGGAGGTTGAAAATCTGTAATTTGTTCCTTCAGTTTGAAGGCTGTTGAATTGTTCTCTCAGCAGCTTGGTGGCTTCCCCCCATTTGCACCTATTATGTAACCATAAACGAATTTCAACTGTTGAACTGATTTAATGTGGCTAATCCTTTATACCTGACCTTTTGCTTTTCTTTCTTCTTAATACAACCTAAAGGATGTCCTGATTGAAAATGAGGCCCTGGGCATCTGATTTGTTTTATTCTGAGCAGGAAATGTATCAGCCCTGTTCAAGAAACCAGTAAATTGTTCTTTCCATGGTGCTTGGCAGGGTGATGAAGTGACTTCTCAGGGGTCTCGCTCTTCAGTTATTTCTCAGCGCATCACTACATCTGAGTATTGCATCAAATAGTGTTCCTGTGAGAGGGGAGAATCCTCTTACAGGTTAGCCATAAACTCACCCTAAGGGGCTGGAGTACAGTGAATGGGAGATTTAAGTTGTCAGGTACATGATTGCACATCACGCTAATCACATTCCTGGTGATGGAAGAAAGGGGAGACACGGAGGAGATTCACTGTTCTGGAGAGACACCAGCATTGCACAAGCAGCAGGGATAATTCCTTCTGTTCCCTGGTACATTGGTGTGGCTGCTGCTGTGCTTGGCAGAAAGCATTCAGCCTGAAAGGTTGTAAAGTTTATAGCTCTTCACACTGTGTCAGTGCCTTGTGTAACCCAGTAGGGCACAGCTACGGGAAGTGTTTTCTTGAAAACCTTGTCAATATATTTTGTCATTTCAGCCTTGATAGAACTGCAAACATAAGCTGTGTGTTTTAAGACAACATTTTTGTCTTGCAAAATTACAGCGTGGAACTAAATTTGCAGCTTGCTGTAGGTGCTTCTTTCTCCTCCGGGAAAGGTCCTCTCTGAAGTCTCTGTGGCCCAGCCTAAAAAAGGGAGTCAGTGATGCACTGGGTTTCAGCTGACAGTGCATTTGGTTGCAATATATAATTGAGCAGAGGAGTGACAGAGGTTTTAAATTATGGTGTTGATTTTAACAGTTGACACTGGCATTAAATGTTCTATATTTGGAGCTCCTGCTTTAGTGGCTAAAATGGACATTTATAGATAGAAAATGTGATCTGAATTCCCCTTGTGGGCTTGGCAGATAGGTTTGAAAGTGATTTCATTTTTTGTGTGTAATTTTCTTTTGGCAAGAATGAGTGCAGGGGGTGGTGGAAAGGTCAATTTGTCTATGTTTATAGGTGCTGACAGGTTTTCTGAGATTTAATTTTAATTCAGCTTGTTTAAAAATTGCATGGCAGTGTTCTTTTAAAATACACTGCTGCCAGATTTTGTGTTAACTTGTATGTGTATACCATCAATTTTGTGACACAAATTGGCTTTATTGATATCCAGTGTGTTACAGTTAGCCAACAGCTAGTTAAATCTGAGCTTTCAAATGTTCAATCTGTATTTTATAAAGCTATGCATTCCATGGCTTTTATATATTATAAGAGCTAGCTTATGCTTTTAGCAATTAACCCAGTTAGTAAGGTAACTACCCAGTTACTGGGGGTTTTTTTTGTGAATTTGATATTTAATGATAGCTTAAAAATGTGGGAGTTTCAGGTATTTGGAAAAGACCTGCTTTCAAGGCAGGAAAAGCAATTGTAAAAGCTCTGCTTATTTCCAAATTAGATCACATTTTCATGATTAGGAAAAGGCAAAATAAATTATTCATAGCAGCCTGCTCTTAAGTAGCTTTAGCCTCAAATCTTTGCTTGTACCTTCCTTTCTGAAGTAGCATCTCTCAATTGGTCATGAACTGATCTAAACCAAAAATTGAGATTAAAACCAGTGCCTGTAGTACTGAATGGTTACACTGCAGGAATCGCAGCCAGTTACAGTTTGGAATTTCTGAAAGGGGGGCTAGAGCCTTAATCTTAAACATCTCTGGAAAAATTGCAGCCCTGATCTCCACAGGGAAGGAGGGGAAAACATTGATTCAGAAAACATGTGCTGCACTCCACTGTATAAATCTGGATTCCAAACCCAAACTTTTTTAGCACGCTCGAAAGTTGCTGCTGACTGCTGCCAACTAGAAAATTTAATAAAGAGTTTAACTCGGTGCAGCCCGAGCCAGCTCTGCAAACACATGCTTTCCCGCTGAGATCAGAATGAATATCAAGCACAGGGTGAGAGCTAGGCTGGAGGAGCAGCCCTGTCGACATGAATCCCTCATCTGCCTGCAGTTCTTGCTGGGGTGGGCACAGCTCCACGGCTCTAATCACTGCTCAGAGCGGCTGTGCAAAGCTCTGCTCCGAGCTCTGTCATGCAGCTTACATTCTCAATTATTTTAGTAAGGCCTCTTGCATCTGCAGGCTCAGTCTGCTTGGTAAATGGACACATTTACCTTCCCTGTTGAAAAATCTTTTTATAGGAGATGTCTTGTGCTCTCCTCGCCTATCTTCTGGTGCAGGGTTTTGGAATCCAGCCACTTTTAGAATCATTTTGGAAACAGCCTCTTAATACAAAGAGAGAAAATTAATAGATTGTGTAAAAAGTCACATAATTTTCATTAGTTCTCTTTGAGAAGCTCTTTCAAATCTAAATTTAGATATTGGATTCAGTATTGATGGGGAAAGGAGTTGAAAACATATTTTTTGCTTTCAGTCAAGCAGAATCCAGCTCTTGTTTAGCAGTGTGTGGTGATAAGAGAGGGCTGGGTTTGCAAGGGCAGCAGAGGAGGCTCTGTGTCAGGTTTGTGGTGCAGCTCAGATCTTTATCCTCCTCCCAGAAGGGTCTTGGACTGTGGGGAAATGAGTTTGCTTTCCTTGCTTTGGGAGGAGTGAGAGTTATGTAATGCTGAGCAGCACTAATGCAGAGATCTGGCAAGGCATGTCCAAATCTGGCCAGTCACGCTGAGACTGGGGCAGGTCCACAAACAAAGGAACAAAATTCACCATTTGTGTGAGAGCCACGTGAGCAGCCGTGCCATAAAATATCATCCCTGGGTCTGTTCTTTCAAATAAACACCCCTTTCCACAGTGGCAAACAGGAAGAACATGATTTTGTTTGTCAAAAGCTAAACTGGCAAAAATGCTGCCAAACTGTCTTCCCAAGATTTTGCTGTAAAGGGACATGGAGGCTTTGGAAATAGCAAAGAGAAGGAGAGTTCTCTTGTCTTTGAAAAACTGAGTGAGAAAGAATTTAGCCTATCAGTGTTGGCACAGAATGGGAAGAAAGATCCATAAAATAACCTGCTTTGCAGCTGTCTCACCTGAACTGCCCAAACTGGAATGAAAGAGATTTTGGTTTTGCTTCTGTCATTATTTATTTACTTGTCAAGGGGGAGAAAAAAAAAGCAAAACCCCTCAAACTTCACAAAAGGGCAAACAATTCCTGTTTTTTTCCTCAGTCTGAGGGTCATCTTGCTCAGTGTGAAGGCCAGAGTCCAAGAGGTGAGATCACATACATGGGAAAAGAGTATGTGCTGACAATTATTCTGTGAAGTTATTCTTTTTCTACTGTTTCCAGTAGAGCCACTTCAGGCAACACTTTGGTTTAGAGGCAATTTTGTCTTCTCTTCTGTTACTTGTGGGGATCATACATTACTTATGGGGATCATCCATCTCACTGCCCTGAACAAACTCTCCTTGCCTGTGTTTCAGAGTGCAGCACTCAGGGCTACCTGTCCAACATACTGAGGCACTTCTGGCTTGATTGCAAAATCACAGATCTGATTACCTCACACAAACTCTGCAACAAAGCTGTGATTGCCTGTTCAGAGGCTTCCTATATTCAGCCTTTATTGTGAGCTTGTAGTGTTTTGTTTCTCTGGCACTTGGTCTCTGTGTTCACTGTTCTGACTAATGCAGAGAAAATCTGGAGTCACACTTTCATGTCTCTCTTCTGAGCATATTTGTTATTCTAAAGTAATACCACTGTGGTGGTGGTTTAGTTAGCAAAGCAAATAATGTCTGTCCAAAGGAGTGAAAAACTCATCTTCTTTTTTGTCTGATGACATGGCAACATTTATATGTATATATATATAATATTTCATATATATATTTAATGTATGCATTTATATATATAATATATTGTGTGTATATATATGTGTGTATGTATGTATATATAAATATATGTATGTATGTGTATCTATATAATATATATATATAATAGTTTTGGGTGGTGCTTTCCAGCAGTGTTGCCATTCTTGCTTTTTAATCTGCAATGAGATATGATGTGTTTGAATTAAGTTTTTGCAAACACTTGCTCCTGTTGCAAGAAACACCATTTGTTGTCCCAGCAGTGAGGGCAGTGGGAGGAGCACTGAAGGAAATTTCTTCATAGGGCAGGTAAAATGCATGAGTTTGTGTTGCAATTGGTCACTCCATGTGTAAAGAGAATAATTCAGCCTCTTTTCTGTACACCTTTCCAGTACAAATTTTCCTTGGCAAAAAGTGGTAGTAGAATAAAAAATTAACTAAATTCATTTAGGAGATGAATCTGGATAAACATTCAGGACATTTTTTTCTTATGGATAAAATTTTGGGAGGTGTAGTAGTTATCCTTGAGTAAATGAAGCTTAGCACATGATAACAGCAAGAAATATAAACAAGTAACAGATGGATAAAGGTAGTCCTAGAGTGTCTAGGGGAAAAAAAATTGTTCACCCTTATCTGAAATATAGGAAAAGTAAAGATTCTCATGTAGCATTTGCCTGGAAGCATTCTGGATTATCTGTGCAATTTGAATCAATATCTTTGATTTTAAGTTGAATGCTGCTGTGCTCAAAAATATATTATTGCAATGCTGAGCTCCTTGACTTCTGATTTGACTAGTTTAGGCTTTTTTTTGGTTTGTTTTTCATTCTTTTCCCGCCACTCCCTTTTTACAGGGGAGATACTGTTTGTCTTAATTTTCCTATGGATTGTCACCCTCATACAAGAATTAGTACTGTAGATCCATAGATAAAATTCATCAAGCAAATGCATTCTTTGCTGTCACAGGATTATAGGGATGTGGGTGAAAGATTAGGTTCCCCTGAGGAAGTAGGTACTTTTGCTTTTCTGGAGACTTCTGCTGAAGTCCTACATGTACATTGGTGTTTGTGGTTTCATTCCCTTCAGTTCATTTTGGTTTACAGTCATGATGAAAAAATGAAATGAAAATAAAAATGAAACAAGCAGTGCCCAGAGCCAATTGGTCTGTGCACCATTTGTGTGAGAGAGTCTTGGGGTTTGGTTTTATTATTGTCAGTCTGAAGCACAAATCTGCTCCAAGGAAAAGGATGGCAATAAGTGCTCTGCTAACAACTAGGCAACTGTGTTAAAGTAACATTAGAAGACTGAGAAACCAAGAACAGAAATGAAATTCAAATGTAGGAACTACGCAGCATTCAGAAGAAGGAGGAGAAAGTTTGCAGATGCTGTGGCTTTGCTGCTTATTCTTGGACCTCCAACTGTGTGTTGCTGAAAAGAAATCCTTGCCATGAAGAAATATCTGGATATGAACAAGACCATTTTGAAATGCCCATTTTGTAAAAGTTTATAGGGAAAGCAGGAAATCTGATAGCTGAAGTTTCAATGAATTGCCCCCTTTGGCAATTATTCCCAACAGAAGCAAACCCCCTGGGAATTTTGTTTGTCACAGTCCACTACAATTATCATATGGTCTACCTTTGTCTGTACAAAATCTACCTAGGAAAAAGTGGTTTTTAAATTTTATAAATGGCTTGTAGGGTTTAGGATATTAGGGTGAAGGCAATCTAGCTTGGATTCTTTACTGCTGCTGTTTTCATGTAACCCCAAGTTGTTTTGTCCTAGAAATGCAAAATTCCAGAGTCATCTTGCTTAACTGAGGTGTTAAATTTAGGATCACACATGTCCTAGATTCTCAATATAGTCAATGAGATACAAGCATCTCTGAAGGGTAATTTGCCCCCTGCATGAGCTGATCCTGCCCTGACGGTAACTTTTCGTTGTCCACATGGCTGGGAGAAGTGCCTATGACCAGACCCACAATTTGTGATGCCTGATTTATGTAACTGTGTTTGGGATTGTACCTGAGCAGGCATGTCTTACTTAGCTTTGCTTCTTCAGGCAAAATGCCTTGTGGTATTTTTATATATAAAAACTTACCTTAAAATGTCTGAAAAGTGTGCAGAGCATCTGTCTGGAGCTAAAATTCTGGCTTCAGCTGCTAAGGCAGAGGGGCAGGGTGAAGGAAAGTAGCAATAGATACTATGCAGCATGTAAGTCTGGGTAGTGCATAGAGCTTGGATTCAGGGAGAGACACCATAAATCCTCCAGATTTTCAGGGATGTGGGTCAGGGAACTTGCTGTCTCGTATTTGAGGTCAGAAGAAATTGAGGAGAAGAAGAAAGATGTGGTGCTGACAGAGCATAGGTGAAGGGATGATGGGAAGCACAGAGCTGTGCTGAGGACAAAACATAAAGAACAGAGACATACTGTGACAGTTGAATAGGGGGAATTGGGGCAAGCTATAAATGCATTAAGGGTTATAAATGATGTTCCTAATGTTTTCCACATTTAGAATAAAATACAGGGTGCAACCTCATTTTTGAATATTTTGTGCAACTCCAGCTGTCCCACCTCAAGAGTATGATGCAAGTTGGGGAGGTACAAAAGAAAACTGTGTGATCAGAGGGATGTGATGGCTTCTGTTCAAGGGAGGATTCAGTGACCTGGGTTTCTCCAGTTTTGTAAAAAGGTGACTATTAAAGGGGGAGGCAAGATATGCTGGAACTCCATAAAGTTAGGAGGGACATGAAGTAAGTGAAGAGATATTGGTTATTTGTTCTCACTTGACAAAAAAAAAGTTATGTGATCAGGCAACACCTAATTAAATTGTGGAAGCTGTTGCTACAGGATGCTGGAGATGCCAAAGTAGAAATGGTTTCTTAAAGCGATTAGATAAACTCATGGAAAAATTATTTGATAAAGAGCCATTAAAGATACTGATATAGGGCCAGGGTCCAGCTCAGGAAGTTTCAAACCTGCAGGTTGGCTGAGAATTGGCAGGGCATGCCCTGTGCTTGTCCTGTGTTCATAACCTCTCCTTAAGCATCTGCTTTGGCTGTTATCTAAGACAGGATACAGGGCTAAATGAGCTAAATTAATCTTTGGTTAACCTGCCATGGGGGCTTCTTCTTGCTAAACCAAAGCCAGCACTAAGTGTCTACACTGTAGACTGGATGCAATTTATCCCTGAAAATTCTAACTCCTGCATATATTATTCTTTCATTTACAGTATTATTTAATCATGTGAATAAAAACCCAATCTGTTGGGCTAAATCTAGTGGTAAAATTGACTCTTTTTTTTTTTTTTTCCCAGTGTGCTGTCCTGCATTGTCTTTTCCCTATCAGGTTATATTGACACTGGCCCATATTGTGTGTATTTTAATCTGGTCTATGAAAATCATCTTGTGGTACTTCATTGTCACTGTTTAATAAGAATACTGACCTGGGTCAATTACCTTTAATTATCTAGAAGACATCTTTTTAGGATAAGTATAACCTTGAAACATTATTAACTAATATGTAGACCCTGGTGTATAGGTCTCATTGAAAGCTGTTCCACAAGCAACTAATAAATGAAATATAATGGAACTGCTACTATCTTTTTTGAGTTATTAGTCACATCACTTAAAATAGTTTCTGCTTCAATCCCCATTGCTCTGTCATCTTTAGATTAGCAATATTTGTGGTCTCCTGCTGAAGTGCTGCTTAGAGAGCCAGAGCTGAGTGGTGAGCACAGTGGGATGCTGTGTGCATGCTGGAGCTGCTTCTGGGGTTTACTCCCAGCAGATTTTCACACCTGTGTGACAGTCAGTAGCAGGCCAAGAAGCTTTTGTTTAACATTTATCATGCAAACCAATCTTTAGCTGGAAGTTTGGGTGGTGAACAGAACAAAGAGAGCAACTGCTGCCCAGAGAATGGAATGGAGTGAGAGCTCAGAGAAGGCTGTTTGTCAGAGAACAGAGAACATGAGGTTTGATCAAATGCCAAATTAATTTGTTGCAAGTTAGCTTGAGTAAATAGACATCATCTGAGACCTCCTAGTGTGTCATTAAAAGCTGAAAATCAGTCATGTCTTACAGATGGGAAAACCGAAATAGAGAAAGATGAAGTGGCTTTCCTATATGTAACAACAGGGCACTAACAGGGATGAGAGAAGAACTGAAGCCTCCAGAATCCCATTTTTCTCTCTGTTGGACCATTTTGTCTCAGTTACAAGGGGGAGAACACTAAGAAAAGCAAGCCTGGGAGGGGCTCTGCCTCTGGCCCCATTGCATGCTATTCCCCTAAGAGAACTCCTTCAAGGATTACAGCAAAAGAATGTGCTTCTAAAAACCATTTTGATGAAATCCAAAGACTAGCAGCAGCAAGCAAGCCTTTCTCACTTTGCAGCTTGATAACAAGTCTCACTGGTTGACAGTTTATTTTCTTTCCAACAATCAAGTCTTGAGTGAAAGAGCACTTGATTCTTGAGTAGGCAATAACAAGCGTAGGCATGGAGTTGTTGCCACTTGTGCTTTCATTTCAACAGATAAGTAGAAAACCAGATTTGCTGAAAATGAATTGAAATGTTTTCCTTAACCGCCTTCTCCATGTACATCTATTTTCTGTTCGGTTTTCTTAAATGGCATTCACAGAAGTTGACAAAGATTCCCACTTAGATTTTTTTGTCTCTTCCTTTTGGCTTTTCATTTCAGACTTATATAACAAGGCAAAAAATTTATCCATCCTGCCAGATTTTTTAATGGGTTAAATATTTTGACTTTCTGTCCAGCTGTGAAGGTGGTGAAAAGGTAAGTTGAACGTGAAACAAAAGTGTTAAATCCAACAGTGAAGTTCACATGACCTCACTATGGGCAGTGAATCCAATGAAGGAGGGCAGAGAGCAACACTTAAACCCCTGCCCTCAGAAAATCTGGTTAAATCAGGGAATGCATTTAGCTTGTGACTGTAGTGTCCAGAGGGAACATGAATTATAGACTTGACTAAGTCATCTACTTATGAAGATAAAATAGTACTTCTGTGGAGCCTTTACCCATTCCCATTTCATACAGTCTTTGCCCATTCCCAGAGCTACCAGCTGGAAACAGGACTAGTACATAGGTAAGCTGGCAAGTTTGCAGTCTCTGGGAGCAGGAATTGTTGCTGGTTTGTACAAAGCCTGAGGCACTGAAGAGCTGGCCCTGATTTGGATCTTGAAGGGTTCCTGTGCAGCAGTATTTTGTGCAGAAGGGAATGGGGTTATGGAATTACTCCTGAATGTTCCAAGGCGAGTCACGCCCAGAGAGATAATTGGTATATTCCCATTTATTGGAGTTAGATACCATCATTGGCAGACACTTTACAAAGTTTCTTTTCTCAAAACTGTCTATCCTGTTTCATAGGTTGGTTATTTTAAAGATATTTTGAGGAAACTTCATTCTGAATTAGTTTAAATCATCAAGGCTCCATTAATTTCTTAAGTTCATTAACACTAGATGTTACTACCATCCCAGATTCTATAATTTCTATAGTGTTTGAATAGATAGAACCTTTAAATCCCATACTTCATTAGAATAAAGCTATTTTTTCTTTCTGTTATCCTGTATAAGATGTGTTAATATGAGAAAGTCATATGCCATCCCCAAAAAATTCTTTGAATTTTGCTTCTAAAACTGTTCTTTGAATCATATTTTCTAGGACCTCTTAGGGCTTTGTGCAAAAAATCATTCTCTTCAGCATTACGCAGACATTGACTGGGAAATCTCTTTATCAGTGGTTTGAATCAAAAGTAATTTTTTTTTCCTAAAACCCATTTCAGTCTCCTGTACTGCTGGTTCTCAGTGTGAAAGAATCTATTTAACTGCCTGCTTTTTGGATGGCTTTTAATGTTGTTTTTAGATTTATACAAAGAGTATTTTGCCAATGAGCCTCTTCATCTTCACCACTAGAATGACTTTTAATGGACATCCAGTAGTTTCATACTAAGTAGTTTCTTTTAGCTTTATTCTCCCTAGGGAGGAATGCACTGAATGGCTGGAAATGTCAGCAGCTGCATTAGCTGAAGAGTTTAGCTGCTGCCACCTCCTAGATAAATCTTGCCCTTTCTCATTTCTGTGTTTCTTACTGTTTCCCTCAAAGTCAGCCAAACAAACTTCCTGTCTGGCATAACACAGATTAGGAACTAAATTAGCAGCTATTATAGATGGGCATTTTTCTATTTATTTCACAGCGAAATCCATTAAAACTGGCAGAAGAGTTGGCTTCATTTCCATAGAGTCAACAAAATCAAACAGAAATATGAAGCTGAGAAAAAGGAAGGAATGTGTGCAGCTGCTGGGAGTCCAGTCCAGCTTGGCCACTGGGGAGTGGAACAAGGGCCTGGGCTGACCAGCAGGGCAGGGGGATCCTGTGTGGGCATGACCACTCCCTGGGCTCTTTCTTGACACACAGATGAGGTTTAACATCAAATTAAACCAGCCAGCAGAGTCACCCTTTCCTCCAAAGTATCTCATCATGGGCCTGGCTGGAGATTGGAAATGAGTTAAGTTGCCTTTGCTGTTACTCAGCCAGGCAGTTTCTGTCTTGCCCTCACCAGCTGATAAAGTTTAGCATTACTGATAGTGGTGACTTAGTCCTGTGTTTTGTCTGAGAATGCCTAGACCCAAATCTTCTCTAAGGCCATGAGTATTGGTGACATTAATTCTTATACTTCATTTGTAGGCATGTTGCAGTGGTCAAAAATAACATCTGAATGGTTGGAGAAATTCTCTATGTTGTAAAATGCATCCACCAGCATATTTTGGTAGTTTGTTGACCTCTCAGGAAAAGTCTATGATATTAAATATATGCCCTTTAATTCATGTTATGTGATCCATAAATTCAGAATTTTGGTTACACTGTTCATTTTACACAGAAGTATCACAGGCTGTTGCTTGGAAAATAGCTCTGGATCTGTCCTTGATCCAAGTTCCTCAAAGAAAGGAGAGCTTGTGCTTTACAGTGATAGAATTACATTAAACATATATAGCTGCTTGATTAGAACTGAGATCTTGTGTTCCAAGTTCTTGATGTTAAATACTGGAGTCAGCACATCTCACAGCTGTGCAGTTATTTCCAGTGCCAGAAATCAGGTTTGTAGGAAAGAGATTGCATGTCTTGAGTCATCAGTACAGATTGGCCCCCAGAAATGTTTTTTAGTGTAATGGGTTATCAAACTTCACAGTGACTTTCAGAAAGGATGTTACTGGTTCAACTTACTGGTGAAACTGTAATATGAAATTTTATTTTTTGAACTGCTAAAATGCAGGCCCCTTAATTGCCATGGTGCATACGATGTTAATGAAAATATTGGAAGGCTTTTCAAAAAAACATTGTCACTGGTTTTAAGTGAGTCAAGCATTCAGTCTCACAAGTTTGTTCCAGTTAAAAGCAAAGTTCAATGTTGGAGACAAATGTCTTTCATGTAATTCTGTTTATTTAAAAAGATGTGCCAAGTACCTTTTCCTTGAGCATAGGAGGATCAAACGACAGGAGATTGTTTTCAGCTGGTACCCAGACTCAAAAGCTCTGTCTAGGATTTGCTTTGTGCTGCATCCCACATTTGCCCAGCCTGCATCTGGATTTCCTTTCTTAAATTCTGCTTGTCTGTTGTCCTTTTCGTCATCCCCACACACCAGTCAGACAAACAATCTTTCACATAGCTTAAATTCCTGACTGTTCTTTTATATTCCAGTTTTGGCCTGTGATAAGCTGTGTATTGGGCTCAAGATTGGGTTCAAGACTCCTTTTTTCTTTCTTTTCTTTTCCTCATCTTCTATTAGTAATATTATTGTTAAATAATGTTCCTCTGGTTTGTACTACCTGTGAGAACATCTTATCAGTCTGCTGCTTGCAGAACAGAGCAGCTCTGTGGGCAAGAGAAAGGAGAATGCAGCATAGAGCAAAACCAAGACTCAGGTAATCTGCCAGCTCATTGTAGAGGAAGAGAAATATGCATAAATTTTCTTGAATACTGATTTCAGTAATTAATTTTTTATTTTCTTTTTCCAGCACTCAGGTTGGAGAATAAACAAACCAGAATTCTAAAACGGAGATGATGATGATAATAATAATAATAGATTGTGTCTAGAAGCTGAGCAGCTCTGGTTGTGCTTCATTATTTACAAATCCCAAGCATAATTTAACATAATTTGCCCAAGCAGCACAGTGCTCTTTTATCATGTTCCTTTCTCAGACCATCCATCCCTCTTGTTGAAATGTCCCCAGATTCTGTCCTCTCCCTACAGGGAACTCAGACAGTTATGTAAATCCAGCAGGAGGACCAGCTCTCAGTAGCACTCAGGATAATCTCACAGCAACCCCTGAGACAACTCAGAGGCCACCCATCTGCAGCACCAGAACTGAGATTTCAAACTGCTTTTCCTTGGCACTCTCAAGCAGCAGCAGCAGCAGCAAAGTGGGGCACAGGGCTGGGTTTGCCACTTCCACACATACCCATGGATAACTTACTCTCAGGATATCAGATTTGCAATAACCTAAAGCCATTAGAGATGGTTCATGAACAGTCAGGCATGCATACGTAATTCATGTTAACTGAATACATTTATGGGCATGCTCATAAAACAGAAACAGGTTGCAACTTATTAGTAGAATAAATGGAATTGCTTCTTTATAGCGTGTGGTTTATGCTTCTCCCTAATTTAAAGCTGGATCATTAAAATATAAAGTTGGCTGATAATTACAATAAATATTCCTATAACATTTCTACTTGGCAGTTTGTATGTAATCTTCCTTTGTTTCTCTTTAAAAACATTTATTCTATTTCAGTTTGCTCAATATATGCCATGAGGATTTCAAATCTGGGTGCTGGTGGGTAACTAACTTCTAAATGAAGGCTTGAGGTGAAATATCAAGTTTTACCTGAGTTAAATTACTTTCAGTGGAGATTTGTTGAAAGGGTTGAATCCACTTCAGAATGGCTGTTGCTCTTGGCTAAATTCCTCCTACATTATTAGACAGCTTTACCAATGTTATGTCACTGTTGTCTAGAGGGAGAAAAAACCCCACAACAAACATCACTCACTCATGTTGAGTAGGAAAAAAAGTGGTGGAAACAGGTGTTTCTTCTGCATAAAAATTTCTATATTTTACAATATAAATCCTGGAAATGGAATAACTCACAACCATACCTTTTAATCTGTATGAAATAATGGGGGATCAGATCACATGTGACATCCCATTATGCTCAGAGAGCTGTTTGGTTTTGTGGAATACAAAACATGTCCCAACACTACAAAGGAACATGCAAAAGCTTTTTAAATATTGGTGTTTCCAGTGTTTAAAAATAAAAAAATCCTTGTAAAGTTACTGTGTTGAGCTTCACTGCAGTCAAAACCAATTTTTCCTGCACTCAAAATTTAATGTCTATCTTGAGGCTTGATATTTAGCAGATTAATAGGCAGGCATGCAAGTTTAAATCTTATTGCAGTCAGTGCAGGAAAAGGTGTCCTGTGGAACTTAATTTTCAGAAAGGACTAAAATCTGAGGGCCTTATATGTCTAAAATTTAAAATCTGGTAATTTTTAATTATTTTAACAAAAGCCACCTTAATAATTTCTGATTTAATTTTTATTAAATGGATTTAGATCATAGTGATTTATATATTTGTAAATAATGAATCCAAATACATTCATTATTCATTCTTCATACCAATTTAGTCCTACCTTATTCTTGAGTTTAAAGACAGTTTAAACTGAAGGAAGGCAGTTTCAAAGCCACAGCTCTTGCACTGAGAGAGTTAACTGAAGTTAGAGCAATTGAAATGACTTCTATTGATTCTCTGATGTATTCTTTTATTGTTTTGCCACAAAGTGAAACAATCGTAAATCTTGGCTCTGTAGCCATTGATGTGGGATGTAATACTTTCTGTTCTTCTAATATTCAAGTAATCATATTTACAGGATTTGATGCATGAAGTTTCTTATACCTCTGTCCTTCCTGCTTTATGGGAGTTGAAACACCAATGGAAAGCAAAAAAGCTATGGATTTTTTTAAGACCCATGCAATTGGATGAAGCTTTTCCTTATGTCCATCTACATCCTCAGTATTTCCATCTTTGCTGTTCCTCCTTAGCATGAAATTTCTTGTCCCTTACTAATTCCAGTTTCATCAAAGCCAACATGCAAAGCTCCATCACACACAGCTTTCCTGTTTAGAAATGCTCCAAAACATGCTGATTTGCTGTGGTGGTTTTGTGTGGTTTGGTTTTGTCTGACAGGAATCTATGACCTTACAAGTGCTTTCTCCTGTTGTATTAATGAAGGCTGGATGCTACCTGGATGTAAGGAACAGAAGACAGGAATGTTTTCAGGTGAGCTTGGCAGTTTGGCTCTGGCACACAGTGTAAGCAGCAATCATTGCTGCAATCACCCTGATTTCTCTTTGGCAGATTGGTTAATAGCAACCTGGGGTTACATGGCCATCAGTCTGATGTCTAGGTCAGACTACCCAGGATGGTTAGAACTTTAATTCCCTTGCATTAATCCTTTTGATGTGCACCATGAAAGCATAGCCTGTAGCTGTCAAATTATATATGCACTGTGGGTGTAGTCTGTTTAAGTTCAGGACTTAGCATCATGTATTCCAATTCAATTTATTTTTATATCTCATCTTTCGCACAGAGGGTCTGAAAATGCTCAACTGCGAGAGACAGAATAATGAGATAATGCTTTACAGAACTGTGAAAAGTGACTTGCATATAGATAGCAAGCAAGGCAAAGGTTGGACTTGAGTGAGAGAAGACAGCTGTAAATTAAAAGCAGGAGTAATATAAATACAGAGCCGTTCTGATAAAAGAGACTTGAAAAGTGTATGGAAAAGGTTTGTGTTAACTTCCTGTAAGAGTCAGTAGTAGAATAGTAAAGCTCCTACATATTCAATGATGAAACATTGTGTTAAATGATGTTTTGCGTTGCAGGAATTTGTGGTTTTGGGATTAAACAGCATGCTTAAAAATTTGTTACTTATGGGGGAAATAATATAAGGATGGAAAGGTAAAAATCCTTTGATAGCATCTGGTTGATGATAAAAAGAGTTCCTAGTGAGAGTCTTAATCAAGACATGATTAAACCGTGTGAAGGAAGGAAAAAATCAAGAAAGGGGGCTATAAAGATAATTTTAGACAAAACTAACTCTGGTCTGAGCAAGAATCATAGTGACAATATGGGAATAGTGGTAAACCTTCTGCCAAGGAATGGGGATGAGGAGAGGTAACAAAATACAGAAGTCTGTGGAGACGATTAGGTATCTTGGGTTGGGCGGTCATTCCCAGACCATTTCACATCATTCACCCAGAACATTTCCTCATTTCTCCCAGCCTGCAATATCCAGCACTGCAAAAAGAAAGTAGATTTTCTCATCATGGGATTTTATCCTGCTTTCCTTCGTTAAAGTCTTTGTGACTTTCTTGGTAAGGTCTGAGTCTTGTGATCTTTAGTGAAGTAGTAAAACTGAGTTCTTAGCTGAAGACAGGAGTGGCAGAATCAGAGAGAACATTCTACCTTTGAACTCCTCTACAGAAAAAGACAATAGAGCAGGGATTCAGTTCCCCCACATTCCTGAACTACCTTAGTTGCATGCACACAACTCCTGATGCAGACCAGATTCGAATTGAGGACTATAAATAAATTTACATCAATTGTATAAAATTGATGGGCCAGGCTGAAATGAGCATAGAAGCTGAGGAAAAAGAAAAAAAGAGGTTGAAAGCACAGAGCCTTAAGCAGTGAAGAAAGGACAAAGTATATAAATCCTAAAGTAGAAAAAAGCTTCAAATATAGGCTTTGCTCTTTGAGGACAGCATCAAAGGCTGATTGTTGGAAAGGTTTGGGAAGGACAGAGTATAAATAACCAGTGCTCCTCTGGTCACTCATCTCTGTTTGACTACATGTAGGCTGCAGTCTGAGAGGTTCCTGTTGCTTGTGTCCCACGAGACTGAGTGAATAACTGATTTTTAGATAAAAAGCAGATGCCAGTGTATTATCAAATGGTTCATGGTCAGAATTAGTTGGAAAAAAGGCCTGGCAAAAAGATGAAGTTATGACAGTAGGAAAATACGTGATAAGGAAGATAGCAAGAAAAAGTGAATGGCTCTCCTTGTGGGAGACAAAAAGGGTCCTGCCCCAAAATTGCCAAGTGAGTTTGGTTGGTCTTTGCTGACCTTCACTGAGCTTCTGAAAAGACCTGGGTTTAGAAGGTAACCTCACTCTGATTTGCAAACTCATGAACATCCCTGTACAGCTTCCTGCAAATTTTTTATATACATCCTAGTATGCAGTGTAGCATATTCAATAAAATTGAATTACCACAGGAGGGTTTTTTATTCCCAAAGTTCCTTTTACATAAATGAGCTGGCTGGAAATAGTAGACAATTGTTGGGTGCTTCATACCCTGTGATGAATTTGTCATAGGACTCCAACATAACTAGTTATTAAATATTGTGAATATATTATCTACTAATAAAAAAGTCACACTGCTTAGCATCATTACACTAAGAAATCACAATGACCCTTAACATACCTCCTGACACAAATTATTATTGTTTACACAGACCTCCCAGCAGGCTGCTAAATGCAGTTTGCCAGTCAAAGTTTTGTAACTGTGATGCTTGAAGCAGTCTATTCTTCTACATCCAGTACAGGGCTGCAGTGCAGATTACTGGTGCAGCAGAGCATAAATAAGTCCTGCTTTCTGCTTCCTTTCCAGATATGTTATGAAAACAGAAAGCATGTTTGAAATTGCCCAGGTAATCTGAGAGGATGCTATCTTGCATCTTCCCTCTGTCCTTTTAATCAATAACTTTGTTGTAGTCGGTGTAAAACTGTAGCATGCTGAGAAAGGTTTTGGATCTAAAAGATTTCATCACCTTTAAATGACAGCCAGTGGGGGAGCTTAACTGAACACATGCACTGTCTGCTCTGTGGAGTAGTTAATAAAATATGAACTTAGCACACAGTCTAATATTGATTTCTCTGGGAAAGACTGGATTGATATTAGATAATGATGTTGCATATGGACAGCAAATGACTTAAAAGACCTACTCAGCTTTTTGTTATTCACACTGCACTTTCAGCACATTCTGCAAATATATCAGAACATTTCCTCTCTAACCAAAACGACTGCACCTGATATTTGTCAAAATGGTCCTCAGCATCCTCCTCGTGCCTCAGTGAAGTGCTTTAGATCAGGTTTTGCAATTTGGGAGCCTAGTTAGAGAAGGTGGTGATGTACTCTCTGAAATTCAGAGAAGGAAACCTTCTAATACACCTCAAAATAAGTGTTGACTTTGCTGTCTTTCAGAAAGCGAGACAAAGAATGCTCTGGCCATTTTCTGGGGAAAGCCAAACCTCGACTTTCAACTCCCTTGCATTGCTAGCCTAGAAACTCAGCTGTACCTCCACAAAAACATG
This sequence comes from Entomyzon cyanotis, assembly GCA_024500445.1. Taxonomy (NCBI): domain Eukaryota; kingdom Metazoa; phylum Chordata; class Aves; order Passeriformes; family Meliphagidae; genus Entomyzon; species Entomyzon cyanotis. The sequence goes on from JAKEPQ010001010.1 coordinate 11,778,252, forward strand.
AACATTGTCAGAGAAGTGTCAGGAAACTCCAAAAATTTGGTTAATATTAGGATTGTATGGATGTAATGCTCTACATAATTAAGAAGACTTTATCTCCTATTTTTGGAGCCTTGTAGTTTTGCCATAAGCCCCAGCCAGTACATATAAAATAAATGGTTTAGCAGTGGGTCATGAAAGCCTGGCAAAAGGAACAGGGTGAAAATGTGAGCAAGAGGTTGGAGATTTGGCTCTGTGGCATGTGGGATGTAGAGGGGTGTAGTTAAGGCTGGAATTAATGTTGATATCAGAGGTACCAATAGACTCCTAAATAGTGGGATGAATATTTTCCCTCAATAAAATCTGAGATTCTTATGAAGAAGCTACCATAGCTCGGTCTGAAACTAAAGGTCTGATGCAGAAATAATTGAGTGAAGATATTTGGCTTGTGGTATACAGTAGTTAGACTAGATGATAGGAATTGTCTCTTATGGCTTCAAATATGTGACTATTTGTTTTTCAAATGATCTGCCTTATAAGATTAAGAACTCGTGATTTTTTATTTTTTTTTTTAATCCTATAGATAACCACACTTGGAGTCTTCTGACATCAAATTCTTAAAAACTCTTAATGTCTTAGAAAGGCACTTGTTTACCTTCAGGTAAGGTAGCACAAAGAAAATGTGAATCTTTTTCCTTCAAATTGAGATAAGTACACATAATATATACATATATTTTTCTTCTACTAACTTTTCTTTAAAGAATCAAGGCTTAAATGACTGTTCATTAAGTTTATTTGCTTTATACAGGAAGACTGAGGTTTTCTGAGTATAAGTCTACAGATAAAAAGCTGCCATATTGAAATTGGTTAAAAGAATGGCAGGAGTCTATAGGTGGTTATTGGTCCATGGTGTATAACTTATTTAATATGTAAGACCACCTGGTACATTAGGATATAGGATAGGCATCCATGTGCATCTATAACTGCATATTTCAATCTTGTATGTGGTGGCACAAGTTCAAATGTTTTTGTATTTCTTTCTGAAAAGAGTGTTATTTATTTACGACATCTTTAAAATAATGTGGACTTCTTTTTCAGAGATTGGGGTAGGGTTTTTTAAAAAAATAGATTGATTTTATTTTTCTTCCATAATTAAAATTAATATGAGTAATGCCAAGGGGGAAAAGTTAAAGAATCCACCCAGGGATGTATTCAGCAATGAGGATGAGCTGTGACAAATATATCTTTACAGTAAAGATTTAATCTGGTGAGCCTTGGAGCTTTGGCAGTGGTGTTGTGCTGCAGGAGCAATGTGCTGATGTTGTCCTGGTTTGAACAAGCTGAACTGCAGGTGCCTCAGGAAGCTCAGCCTTTGGGCTGCACAAACCACACAATTCCTCACCCTGCTGACGTGACAAGAGACAATCTGATGGGCTGTGACCCCAAAAAGGGCAGCTTGAACAGGACCCTGGATTGGCACTAATATTCTGGAAAAGCCACTTCAGGGCTCTGTGTGGTTAATGGTCTCTTTACCATCTCCTCCCTCCCAGAACATCTCTGGGTTTAGCAGCCTTGGTTCCACACCAACTCCAAGGGAAGGCTGCCACCTACTGAACTCCCAGTTTTGCTGCCTGCAACATCTGTATTTGCCAATTGCTCACCCCAAACAGTGCCCAGCTCCTGCCTTTTGCTGTAAGGAGTGTGTGATGATCAAGGTCCCTACATGGCATTGCAGATCTGGATGATTACTGCAGCCTGGCCCTTGCTAACAGATGCGTTTTGTTTCTTTTCATTGCAAGCATTAGAACATGGATTTTAACACACTAATTATAAGAGACTGCTTGTATCCTTCCAATAAAAGTGAAGATAGCAGCCCACATAGCATTGCTATTATCTGACCCTGATTTGAACTCCTCGCTGCTCTAAGTGCTAAACTGAACTGCTAAGGATTTCTTTGGAAATTCACTAATAATTGATGTGATATTTCAGTCCCAGTCTCACAAAATTTAGAAGTGTCTTTAAAAAGAATTACACCAATAAGACTCCTCACACTTCCCACTAGGTGCTCAAGTGAATTTCATCAAAGATTGTCATGCAAAAAATTTCAATTATCATTCCATAAATATGGATGAAATAAAGTATATATTCACTCCATAAACTCTTCTATTCGTTCCAGGATGACTGAAATTTCAGATTTCTTCATGATTTTTCCTTCTAAAAGTCTTTCTTTTGGCAAAGCAGAGGGAAAAAAATTCCATTTTTGGACACGTGCATATTCATTTCTAAAGGAAAAGAGGACAACTTCAGTTTTGTATAAAAACTGAATCTCGCAGAATTAGTATTTTGGACACCTCTTAGATATAGCTTCAAACTTTTGTTCAGAGTTGGTGATTTGGCTTCTCATGGATCATATGGCCTAGAGGATGACTATAGTAACTTCATGGAACAAAACCAAATACCTCCATAATCTACAGCTTTGTTTCACATGCCTCTGCAGAGGGGAAGAAAGAAGAGACTGAAATAGAGATTAAAATGGGAGCAATGAGGGTCTTTCTGATTGGAAAAAATACTTTGAGAATTCTATAAAAGGATTAGCTTAGATTTTCATTGCAATCTTTTGGTGACCTTGTATAAACAAATTTCAACATCTGATAACTTGAGATCTTTCCTTTAGGCAGCTTCTGGACCATTTGGAAAATTAAGATTATTCAAAGTTCCTGCCACACTTCAGCAAAACCTTCTGCAGATGCTCCCTCAAAATTTGGCAGAAAAAAAAATGGATGGGGGAAAAACACAATAGAAAACACAATTGCTGAAGCATCAAATCTATATATTTTATTTTATTTTATTTATGATTTGCAGGATTTAACTGTCACTGTGCAAAGTAGGTAGTGCTGTTCTCTGCATGCAGCCTTGCAGAAAATTATCTTAAAGCAAAATCAGCAGCATCTTGTGTCGCAATTTAGTTCCTGGTATTTCTAGACCACAGAGGTAACTCTTGGCCAGAAAATTCCCATTACTTCAGTACTTTCTGTACTGAGTTACATGTTCCTTTTATTTTGCAGTGTATTACTTAAGAGCCATCACAGTTCACAGTTGGTGTACTTTAGTGGAGGTAAAATTTCTTCTGAGTGGCAGGTGATTCTGGGAATTCCACACATTGGAAATTTCTGGTTGTGACTCAGTCATGGCAGAATCTACCCCTACTCCTTCTCCTTAGTTTAGTACCTGTATCAAGACATTATCTCATGGATTCACTCTTTTCCCTCTCAAGCAGTCAGAGCCCTTGCTGTAGCTTTGTATTTTGGGAAGGGTGCAGATAAAACCTGGTACAAATTAGGCAAAATGTTCTCTCTGGGCTTGAGGGAAATAAGGGATCCAACCCTGGTTTTAGTTTAACTACATCAGCACTGCTTCAGACATCCTGAACTGGTTATTTTGCTTTTGAGAAAAGAGCAGCTGACATAACCATTCTTATTTTGTGATGAAGCAGAAAATCCAGTAGAAACAAGCTGTTATAATGTGCTTTTTATGCCTTTTTCTTTGCCTTCCCCCATAGCTCCCATTCTTGGGTTCTTTTCAGGTGAGTTCTCCCACTCATGGAAGCTGATAGGTTTCAGAGGATGTTCAAACAGCTGGTTCTGATATGATGGTTACCTTTTCCAGCAGGCATTGGCTTGAAACCCATCAGGCCTTAGCCATCTTCCATAGGGATCAAGGGCTCAGTTCTAGAAAATATTAAAGCATCCAAACACTTGTGATTGCAGTGAGATTACTCATGGGCTTTATGTGCTTAGTACCTGGCTGATTCATGCTGTAATAGGAGGCTCTTTGTGCTGTAGAAGGAAATAATGAGAGGCTTGACTCTGTAGCTTGTTAGGTGAAGTTCAACAGTAAAGCTCTTATCACCAAATAGTTGGTATTTATGGGATGATTCTATTTATAGAAGCACACTCCCTTTGTTTTATTTCCTCGCACTGTTTATTCAGAGATTCATCTTTTCTGATTATCATAAATATGTAGGTTGCTAGAGGTGCTTTTATGTGTCATGCTTCTTCCTCCGTGCAAGAACAAATTGATGCTTTATTCTATTTGCAGCAAATTGTTGCTGAGTATAGATGGTGCAGAGCAGAGAGCTTCATGTGTTTTCTTTGTTTCTTTGCAGAAAAATGAAGTGACAGGTGCTTAGCCTCATTTTTCATGCTAGCTTTGCCATGCCATTTTCACCAATAATGAAGGCAGCTGCCAGAGCTTGAGGAAATCAGGCGAAAAATTCAGCTGGCAGGTAGACCCAGTCACTTTAAGAAATGTAATCTTATGTTAGCAGATGGTAATTAAAAGGCAGAAGAAATAAAATTTTGTCTCAGTTTTCTGCACTGTTACATCAATTAAATCTGCAATAGAAGTGCAAGCGGAAAATATAATTTATTGTCATGTGGCTACACGGCATGATTGTATGCAAATCTTATGATTTGTTTTGCAAAGACAATTGCAGGGTTTTTTTAACCTAAGTAGAATAACTGATCATTTCCAGAGAGTATGTGTGTGCAGTAAATCTTCAGCCTTTAATATGCCTAATGCAATGAAAAGCATCTCCTTGTTTTCTATTGGTTGTTAAACCTCAAATTAGGTTCTGCTGTCTATACACTTCCAGCTTTCAGTAACACCAATTTAAATCTGAGCAGTTCAGTCTGTCTGAGTGTGGAGAACCAATCTAGCTCAGACCTCAGCAGGGGTGCATCCTGTTAAAAGAGAATATCCAAAAAGTGCAGGATTGAACTGGGTAAAAGTTGCTGTGATCTTGCAGGAAAATGATGTTTCAGCTCTGACAACATTTCTAAGGATTTTCTGTTGTTCCTGCTACTTGCAGACATCTAGCTTTGAGGACAGAGCCTTATCATTTCTCATATGTTACTACTTATGGCTTCTAGGATCACGAACAACATGTGCAAATCACTTGAAGTGTGAAATAATTACATAATTAAAGCTCATTATGGCAGAGGCGAAATGCTGGTGTAGCTATGTCACTGTTTCCGGAGCTGGCTGGGGTTTGCAGGGCTTTTATGAGTCATGCACAGATATTCACCTAATTTTAGAAAAGTTCACCCAATTTTGAATGTTACAGTATAATCAAACTTCAATGATGTTTTACTAAGTGCGGTTATTAATTTTTAAATTAATTTTTAAAAGACATGGGTTTAAAACTGATTGACCAGATGTTTATCTTGTATCTCTGCAGATCCAAGCCAGGTGATGCTGAAACCACACATCCTTTCTTACCTCTCTTGCACCATGTCTGCATTAAAGACAAGAAGAAATAACCTAGATATGCTGTTTAAAAGTGCAGTTCCCACTTCTTCTGTCCCATTGACTGATTGCTGATGACTTTGAGCATAATGGAAATTTTATCACTGTAGCTCTCATTCTAGTGAGACTGGCATAGCAAGCAACATTTTTTCAGTTTTACTTAAGTGTTCAGTTGAGCAGAAATGCAAACACACTCCTTAAAGCTACAGTGATCAAAAGCATCACTTCAGACCAATGAGTTAACTCTAGTTGTGTCTGATGAAATTCCTGCTCATTTAAACCAATAAAAATAGATGATCATATAAATACTTGGAATTTCTATAAGTTCTTATGAGTAGAAAGTATTTAGAGACCCAGGCCAGGGCTAATTCTTGGGCCTGGCTGAAAGGTTAGGGCATTTAACCCATCCTTCCATACATCACCTTGTAACTTCTTAGTTTTTGTGATTGCCTCACCACACTATCAAGCCTAAAATACTTCTGAGTTTCAAAGATTGCAACAGAACAACATAAATAAAGGAATTAGCAAGGTTAAGAGTACAAGTGTGAGAAATTTTCCCTGCCTCCTCTTTGTTAAATAGCAGAGAGCTTGATAACGTTGCTTAGCATTCTTTTTTGGTAGCTTTACCATTGAACTTGGGCATTGAGTAAGGTGCTCCACCACTGCTAAGCCTTTTGCTTTCTCTAGACACTGACATTTAACCTCTGAGTTGTTCAGCTGCAGGCTTTACATCTGGAAGCTCCATTTGTACCTGGCTTTGCAAAGGTGCTTTACACAGCAAGTCTGTAAGAGATTCTGAATGCCTGGCGTAGCTGAGGATGTTCATTGTTGTCTGAGAAGCCAGTGCTGCTGGTTTTGAAATTTTATCCGTGCCCTCTGAGAAATTATCTTTTTATATACCCAAAGGATAAAAACCTTTCAGCTAAGGCCTTCCAAAAAATGAATGCTGCATTTCTCCTGCCAGGGATTTGTCCTGAAGAAGGAAACAGGTGCTTCACTTGATTTTTCCTCTCACACAGAAATCAATGAAGAAGGTAATCTGAAGTCAAATTTTGAAAATGGGGAAAGCAAACTCAGTGCATACTGCCACTGGGCATTCTATAAAATACTTTAATGCCCTTAGGAATTTTGTGGCCTTATTCTTAAAGTGCCCTATTTGGAGCACTTAGAGGAACCCAGTAGTCTTAAAGTGCTGAACAGCCTTTCCTGATAAATTTGGGTTACTGGGTATGTTGCATCTATTACTAAATACTAATATTAATAAATATATGTGTATTATATTTATATATATATAATATATAATACAATAATAAATACTGGCTTCAGTATTTATGCCCTGCCCCTTGTGAATCTTCTAAGCAGTTTCCTGCTCCCTTTTGAGTTGACAGATATTTGGGGCAAGGTTTGAGAAATGGCAGGGGTGTTTGGGCTAGGAAATGCTGTGGTCTGAAAATAAAATCAGACGGGTTAAGTATCCTCTAGAAGAGGGAAGTGAAGTGGGAGAATAAGAAAATAGTTTGGATTCCATTTGACATTTTCTTTTATAATACTTGCCCTCAGTCAGCTTGTTCAGCGATAGTAATTTCTCAGCACAATGTCAGGGACATAAAAGAATGTGACAGCCTTCCCTGCTAACCCAGGCTGCCTGATAGAAATTATCATTCGTTATCATTATTAGTGTAACTAACCAACCCCAAGTCTGATCCCATTCCAGTGGCACTGAAATGGCAAAAATCCCAGTCACATCAACAGTCTAGGCTCAGGCCTGAAGCTCTATTATTTGGAGAAATCCAGTGGTGATTACTGACTGGAGTTCTGTTATTTTATCTGGGATTTATGTGCTGTTTTTTAATGGAGTGTGTTAAACGAGAAGCTTTAAAAGACTAGATACTACAAGAAAAATAATTTAATATGATTTAAAGTTTTTGTAAATGTTACCAGATATAGCCAATCAATCAATAAAACAGCTTTTCTTAGAGAGCTTTCTACTCCAGTGGCTAAACTTCCATAATTACCCTGCCACCACAATTAAAAATTATCTAGACTCCTTCCTTCTAGTTTGTTCAAGCTGATGAGAAGCTGATAAGATGGAGTTTCAGTGCAAGTGACATGTTATCACTTGGCAACATTCAAATGCAGAGTATTTCAAAATCAAATCTAAGACTGCACATTACTCTGAGGAAATGTGTCAACAAAATGCTGTCAGCTCCTTGCCTCTTGACAAGCTGTACAGATTTCAGATGACTCTTAACCGTAGCTTGTCCATCAAATCAGCAGATGTCCTTTTTGGCACTACTGGTAGCACAGTGAGTTTGGTTGGTGGCTTTTTTAAAAGGCAGGAAAGAGTTTCTGACTGTAACTGAGGCCTGAGATCTAGTTTTGAATGAGAGGAACGAGTGAAGCTTATTGCTGATGTACCTGGCAGTGAGAAGAAGGAAGCCCTGAACACTTTGGCACTTTGCTCATTTGCTCTCAGATAGGGCTGGGCTGTCCTGAAGGGCAGGAATGACTAATTGGAAACCATTTCTCTCAGCCCTAGAAAACGAAACAAACGCTCAGAGCACTCGTTCAGGCTGCAGAGTGCCACATGTCTTGATGATTTTTGCTGCTGTCAGTCTAGTGTGTAATTTCCACCCTTCCAAGGGGGACAGCACTGAAATAGCACCCGCCTCCCTGTCTGAGAAAAGCCTTGTGAGGTGCTCCTGGCTGCTGTTATCCTTCCTCTCATGGATTGGCTCTGCTGCAGAGGTCCAGCTGGTTCTATTCTCATTGAAAGGACCCATAACACACAGATTCAGCAGGTTCAATGTTTTACATGCCAGTTTAATGGGTTGTTGGACTGAAGCATCTTGTCATGAGTTGAGAGATGGTGGAGTGCCTCTCTCAGATTTATGTGTGTCCTGTGGGTATCCTTGTGCTGTACTTACCTGGTGCCTTCTTGGGCTGCTTTTATTCCCTAAGGCTTCTCAAATAACAAAAAACTAAAGGCTGCTTGTAGCCTACCAAACTGAGGTTTGTAGAAAAGAAAGCTGATCTTTTCCATCGTATGGATTCTTCAGTTTTAAATTTAAACGGGTTGAACTACCTTCGAACTGTTACACTTTAAAGGACATTTCTGTACAATTTGTGTGCCTTGACTCTATCTTTGCTTGCAAACTAATCTGATTTCCTTACATTCTGTAATAGCTTGCAGTTTTGTTTTTCCTGGCACAAAAGCTCTTTCCGTTTGCCCTTCAGTTAGTCAAAGGTAGAAGGCTCTCCCTGAGACAGAGATTAGTTTTTCTCACTGGAATTTCAAACTGCAGCATGAGAGTCTTCTCTGGCACACAGTAAGCTCACCACCATCCACAGTATACATGAAATCATAATCAAAGACAGATGCCTTTGCCTGTTATAAATAATCAGTGCTGCTTGCATAGACCAGGAAAAATCCTTGTTTAGACTGGTCTTACTTTCTTTCTTGGACCTCTGTATTTCCCTTGGCCTTCCTTTTTTTTTTCATCTTCCCTGTCTCTAATTCTAGATATTTGCCTAAGGAAATAAAAGGAATGGGGAAAGTAGATCTTGGCACTCTCTGAATTCTCAGTGGATTACCCTATGGAGTGAAATTAAATACACATGACATATAAAAGGGAACAGCGTTTTAATTTATAGCAAAAATCCCAGCTCACAATAAATCCGTTCTTTCCTGTTTGTTCATGTGCATGATGAGAACATGTCATATGCTTCCCTGAAGCTGATATAGGAGCTCTTTGTTCTGTGTAGGATTAATTTTTTTTTAATTGCTGAAAGGCTCTCTGTAAATATCAAACAGCAACTGTGAATATGCTTTTAAATTGGTAATCAAATTAACTTGCATTTATAGCAAAACCCAGTACAGCACCATCTACTTTAATAGCTTCTTGTAAAGGCATTGTCCTGCTGACTACAAATTGTCCTCAAGTCGTGCTGAGATTTCTGACATGTCAGGGCTCAGATTAGAACCTCTTTTGGGGGAGTATTTTCAGATGTCTTTGTGGAAAAATTCTGCTCTGGAGGTGGATGCCATTATGATTTTTTAGCCCTGGGCAGTGCACAAAGCACTCTGTGCTGAGTTTTGGGTAAGGTTTCCAGCTGCAGGCACCACCCTATCAACATGCTTCTAATTCAAATGTTCTGCACTGTTCCTGACAAAACTATGGGAATGTTTTGCTGTGGTGTTTTGTCCTCCAGACTTCCAAATCCTTGTGCTGGTTAATTTTTTTCACAAATGTATAGAGTGACGAGGCAGGGATTGTGAGAAGAGCCTTGCACCACTAATGGGTTGCTGCTACACAACCAACAGTGTTCTGTGTTCTTACAGGGGTTTTGCAAAGGCCTGACATTAAGAAATAAGAATATAATTTTGCTTTGTTTTTTTAATCCCAATGGTTCACCACAAAAAACACCACTGCCAGTGCTTTGATAGAAATCCAGGCTGGTCCTGTTCCAAGAGACCCAGGCTTTTTTCCCCAAAGGTCAGCTTGTTCGTGATAAAGTAGGGATTGAGAAGCCTTTTTTTCCCCCCTTTCTCCCTGCTTGGTTTGTTGTTTGGTTTTTTTTTAACATATGGGCTAATTCCAGTATTAACTGGAATTAATCTTATTTCACCATGGTAAAAAATAAATTGCCATAGCTGCTTGCCCATTACTATTTATAGCTTTCTCCTTTACTGACTGTTTTCCTCCTCTGCACAAGACCATAAATACACTAAAGAGCAAAGGAAGGAATTATTGTTTTGCCTTTAACATGTAGGTTCTCAAGCTTGTTGATATTAGTCACATTAATTAATCATCTTGCAGAGTATTGGTTTTAACAGAAGCATCATCTGAGTCAAGTAACTAATCCACTGCTCTAAAAAAAATACACACTCTTGGCATTAAGGTGACTTATTGATACCAGTTGCCACAAAGCCCATGCCAGACAGGTCAGATGTGGTTAAACTGGCTCTTGGATTTCTCAGCAGCAGTCAGGCTTTGCCTGTCAGAATTTTTCCTGATTTTCCACTTCTCCAGGAATGGTTTAAGACTATAATAATGCAAGTATAATGAGCTGAAATCCCCCTGCTTCAGCTGCCTTAGCCTGAGCAACTTTGTCACTCTTCTCTCATGATATATTCTAGGGAATGAAAGCCCTGTGGGGCAAGGTACAGGATTAAACTACCACTGAAATTCCTGCTCTATCTGGAGTGCCATCGAGTCTTCCTGAAGCCTTTGAGTTAGGAAGTGCCATGTTTCCTGAGAGCTGATACTCTGTGGTTTGGATATAGTCATGGCAGAAAGGTCACACTGAACCTATCCCAGTGGATATTTACACCCATTTAATCATCCTTTGGAGAAGTGAGGTGCAAATCACTGGTGATATGAATGCTGTGTGTTGATTTTCCAGCTCTACTGGATATAGCTTTATCATATTTAGTTAATAAAACCAAAACATAAACTGTGCTCTGTTCTCCTTTCTTCCTCCTCCTTTGTGTTTCTTTCTTTCCACCCTGTTGTTTGATTTTTCTGTCTCTGCTAAAATGACAAATTAGAATGAAAGCCGATTAATTACTTTATTAGGGAATGCTGAATCATACTGCCTTTGGGTCACAGTTGCAAACAGAAGCATCTTGTCCAGAAGCATGAATTTCACTAAAATATTGCATAAAATCCTTTCAGTTAAACCAATGCAATCTGCTTAAATGTTTGCTCTTGTAGATTAAGGAAACTGAGCTGATAAATATTTTAGGACAAATCATGCAGTTACTACATTAAAGTGAATTAATATAGTTGATGCTTTTGTGATTGACAAGCACAAGCTATGTTGTTGTAAACCTTCTGCTAGTCTGCACCTCCAGCCTTTTTTGAGGCTCTTTCATCAAAACCAGGCAGTTTACCTCTATCATTTGTGGTGCTCTGCCTGCACAAATAAGGCCATTGCCACTGAAACAGTCCATTTGACTGATTTTGTGAGCACACAAAATATATGAACACCTTCTAGTGAGTAATTGTATATTTGACCTAATTCATTGTGTCTGCAATCCTTTCAATTGATGCCACTCGAAACTAAGGCTAATTTGTCCTTCCCCTAACCCAGAGAAAGATATTTGTAAACCAATACCCATGCAGCTGGGATTTAATCTTAATACCTGTTACATGGCTGAGAAGCCTGTCTTAATGCTCCTAACTGGTAGTCAGCTTGTCTGTGTCAAAACAGGGAGTGAAAAAAAGTATTTGCTGTTTGTGCACAGGAATGCAACATCAGGGATTTCAGTAGGGATGCTGTAAATAAAAAAGCTCATTACAAAAGTAACCAGTTGTGAACTAAGGACATTTCACTCTCAAGCATGACTTAAGTTAGCCTCTAGTAATTTATCAAAGCTCAGGAGTCTGGACTCTGTATACCTGGTTTAGTTTTCCTGATTTGTCCACATCACAAAGTCACTCTGAAGAAAGTGGTTTTGGGGGCAAGCAAGAGGCCATAAACTAGAGCAAGGTGAGTGGTGGCAGCAAAAAGGAGACCTTCAGCTGTGTTTTCTGAGAGGTGTTGGAGTGTGCAGATGTGAATTTGTGTGTCTGGGCTTCACAGCAGGCAAGGCTACATGGGAACAGCCAAGAGCAGGGACAGGGATGAGGAACAAAGATGGAAGGCAACATGGGATGTAACAGAAAGAAAAAGATTTTGAGCTGGATATAGACCAGCCTTCTGTTTTAGTTTACTGGGGGGAATTAATTCTGTCCAGCACATTGCATTTTACATCATGTCTGTCTTAGTTTTCGGTAGTCTGCCTCTGCCATTTGCTTTGATATTAAAATGGCCTTTCTTGCTTGTTCTTCATCTTGGCAGTTTTCAGTGGGACTGCCAAGAAAACTAAAACCCTCTTCCTTATTCTTCGAGAGCATAATCAGGGAGTTAAGAAGCCAAGATTAGTCTCGCTAATAAACGTGTACAAGAGAACTCCTTTGGGGATTTCTGTTTTTCTAAGTATTTGCTTTAAAGGATTATGAGTTTCTACCCTCCCCCAGGGAGATAGCTGGAGTTTGTCTCATCCTTCCCCGTGCTGTGGAAGGGAAGAGAAAATACACTGTCAGTCTGGTCATTGATTTTCCAGAAGACCCTTTTCTCACTGTTTTGGCAGTGGTAATGTTTTGCTTTTCAAGGACACTACTAAGACATGGCCCATCCCCTGAGGAACTGTGGTCAGTACTATCTGTTTCCTCCAGGGAATAACAGCAGGGATGGTAGCTCTGTCAAATTTCTGTGTCAAGGTCACCATTCCTTGCAGGACTGCCTGGCTTGCCTTGGGGAGAGGGACAAGGGTCTCTAGGTGAGCAGAAATTGCTGTGTGATAATCAGTGTACATTCACAGATGTTCAGAATCCTTATTTTGGGTTGCTTCAGGCTGTGGGAGAACACGTCTCAGCACATCTTTGCCTGATCTCAGCTGGTGCCCTGGAAAAGGAGCAGACATGAGCGAGTGGAATTTCCACCCGGGAACAGAGAAGCTACACAGCAGCCCTGTCAGAACAGGGTGAATGGATCCAGCCTGATCGATGGCTTTCTGCTGGCTGCACTCACTGATTACTCTGAGACCATTCATAAATTATGCTTCAAACAGTAACATTTCTCAAGAGCTTGAAACAATTAGGTGCGTAGATTGAAATAACGCGGTGTCACGGTAGTTTTACACTGCGTGTCTGCCGTGTGTGGTATTTAGTCTTTGCTGTTGGGAGCCACCATCTGTGCAAACATTTTAACTGATACCATTCTGAAAGAAATCTGATGAGTGGCAGAAGAAAAATAAGTTCTTTAATTAATGATTTGGTCGCACATACGGACATGTAATCCCTGGCCAGATGCATTCAGACATTTTGGGTCTTATATAAGCAGCATGGTAGGTCTTTAGATAGCCAGTTACAGGCATCCACAATAAAGTTCATACTGCCAAAACCCCTTTTTTTGGGGGGGGGGGGGGGGGGGCACTCTATGTGTGTGTGTACTTCATCCCTCACCTTCTCTTGTGTTTCTGTTTCAGTCTTTTCAGTGCAGCAACAACCCCTTCAGCTGAGGCCCTCTGGATTGCTTTGATATAAACATTCAAAAAGATCAAAGAGAAAGCAAGGCTCAGCTGGTGGCCTTTTCCTTTAAAGCTGTGACTTTCAGGCCATGGCTCTGCTACAGATGTTAGCTGGCAGGGCTGTGTCAAGCCAGGTTTGATGGGGAGTTTGATCCCTGTCAGGCAGATTTGTGTGAGGAAAGCCCTTGGAGCAGATGCAGTTTTTCTGGTTGTGCTACATGTGCTGGCTTGCAGGAGAGAGAAGTGAATGAGCCTGGCTGTGCTCATGGTGCAAGGGCAACTTTGTCAGTTCAAAAGGAATTTATTTGCACATGGGGACTCTGCCCCTGCTCATGCAGTGGTACCCAGGCTGAGCAGTGCTCATGGATGTAGCTGTGCTGCCCAGGAAGCAAAGCAGCTGAGCCTTCAAAATTATACTGCTCTATTGGCAAAGATTCTGCAAGAAATGTGGTAAAAAATCTCTCTGGTGTTGAAGTGTCTTCTGTTTTAGCAACTGGTTTAGCCTGTGCTGGCGCAGAAACCCTCCCTGAGGCAGGCTTTTTTCAGCTGGAATGGGTTTATCCTCTACAGTTTAATTCTATCTCATTTGTTGGAAAACCTTTCTATAAAAGCAAGACATCAGTTTCTCCCCCATAGTTGGGTTTTTAGTAGAAATCCTGCTGTGAAGATCAAGAGAGAGAAGATGGACCTCGAAAATGTGACTGGCCTCAGAAGCCTTTCCATTTTTGGTGGAAATGCAGTGCTTCAGTGTTTGCCAGAGCAGATCATAATTCCAGTGTTCTAAGAAACGTTTCCTCTTGGTAATGACTTGAATATGTCAGTAATTTAGGTACTTAAGAATTCCTTTCATTTTCAGGATGTTGTGTTCGTAGTGCCAAGGAGATGCATCCTGGGGAAAGCAGCTTAATTTCTAAATGACTGACATGGAATTATGGGCTGCTGAGACTGTGCCTGACAGAGGTGCTGCTCAGGACACACATCTGTGCTACAAACAACATCCAGAACTGCACCTTCTGGGACACAAAAAGAAATGGCTCTGCTTTCTGCAGTGAGAGCAGCTCTTGGCTTGGTCTTTAAACAAAATTCAGGCTGTGATACTGCTCTCTCCTGCCACAATCTAGACTAAATTACTTTTCCTTTAATTTATTTTCTTACTGCTTTGGTTTTTTGGGGGTTTTTTGGTGGGTTTTTGTTGTTGTTTTTTGGTTTTTGTGGGTTTTTTTGTTTGGTTTGGTTGTTTGATTGGTTGGCTTTTTTGTCTGTTTGTTTTTTCTTTTTTTCTTTTTTGTATAGGCACTAAAGATGGTCCAGGTTGTTGATTACATGGGAACTTTAATGCATATTACTGAACTCCACTACTGTAAACTCAGGTAAGTGTTATTTAACACAAGTTTTGTTTGGTTGAGGTTTTTAATAAGAGAAATTTCCTTTGCTGAAAAACAAACTCATATGAATGCTACTTTCTAATGCCTCCATCTTTTTCAACACATCTAGAATTTACTCCTTTCCTAGACTTTTTGCTTTTATTTTATAGAAGGTTTTAATTTTTATACTGTTGCTAGGTTTATTGAGCTTCCAGTAAAGGATTCTTTTTAAAAATAATGATTTAAAGGTATGGGGTTTTTTAAAAAGTATGATCTTCAAGCCTACTTTTGCAACAACCCACTCACTTGGGGAACTTATCCAAAGCTCTCTGAAATCAATGGAAAACCTCCAGAAGGTTTCATGAGCTTTGGCTGAGGCCTGTTTTGAAAGCATGAGAATGAAGGCATTTTTGGTTTTCACTGTTGCATTCTTAAATTTGAATAAGCAGAAAATTGGATTTATTACTAATAGAAGTGCATCTACAATAACAAAGGATCTGTAGTTCTCTACTGTAAGGGATATGGTTTGGCAAGATGTACAACAGGTAGCTCTTACAATGTGAAAAATGTAGACAATTGGAATTAACTGCAACCAAATGTACCCTGGAAGAACTGCTGTAATTTATAATGCAGTCAGGAATGCACTGCAGTCTCCTCAATCGATAAACTAATGGGAAAAATGTCTGCAATTAATTACAAATCAACTGGGTCAATATCCTTTAAATGAAAGATATGAAATTGCTAACATTTGGATGGAACTTCTTTGCCAAGTGTATTTATAAACCTCATATAAAATACAATATTTAGAAAGAGAATAAAAGCTCCTTTCACTGTTAAAAGGCAGCACTCTGAATGGCTGATTTCCTTTTGCTCTAAAAATTTGACTGAACTGACTTTATTTCAACGAGTTTTGCTACTGTGTATAAAGGAACTGAAGTAATCTTTTACCTTTAATTCAAGACCTTACAGTGAAGTATAAGAGTTATAAATAAGACTATAAATAGCAGAGTGATGCTGCCCACGACTTCAAGGTCAAAACATCCAAAATGATGAAAGTTTGTGGCCAAATGATTCTCCCAGTCAATGTCAGGACCTGAAGCGTTCTGAGTGGTGATCTTGGCAATCTAACACCTTATAGAAAAATAGGAATGTAGAAAAACTAACCCATTTCTAGAAATAGCCCCAAAAGGGCAGGTGGGGTGGGAGGAGATGGGCTAAGCTGGCACTGGAAAGCAGCTTGGTCTGTGGGGTCTCAGCTTCAAACCACCCTGAGCCTTTACAACTTGCAGCTATCATCACACCTGAGCTCAAGGATTCTGTGCTGATGTTTGAGCAGCACTGAGCTGCTGCTTTTCCACCTCATGAACCTTGGTGTTTAGAGTATCTTCCTTGTGTCTCCTCCTTCCCAGACTGTCATGGCTAAGATGCAGTGTCCTCACCTCCCCAGATATCAGTCCTGAAGGACTGCAGTGAAAAGAGCCTTTTAGGACTCTTGGCTGCTCTGCGGGCTTCAGGAAGCTTTGATAAAACATCTTCAGTCTGGGCAGTGGATTTCTTGTCAAGCAGCACATTGCTGAGCTAGGCTAGCTCTGGCAAGGCTAGAAGCACTAAATCACCACCAACATTGCAATATTTTAGGTAAGCATGGTCTGTCTCAATGTGAATGACATCCTTGGCTCACAAAACACTTCTGCTGCTTGGAACAAGAATGTGCTCTGCTTCCAGTGCTCTTCACTCTTTCTTGTGACAAGTTTTTTCTCAGCCTCTTCCAACAAGATCTAGGGAGATTGTGATGTATAATTAAATGTAGATATGTTGGTGTACTGTATTATGTTCATTAGTATGAAGGTAGGAATTAAGAAAACCATGGCAACTGCTCATTATTCCACCAAAGTCCATTTTTTGAGTGAAAATTATGTCATGATGGTTGTTTGTTATCACAGCAACCAGAAATTCCTATACTGTTTAACCCTTTCAGTGTATTTAATGTCCAACCCAGAGGTTGTCATGGCACTTATTTTTCACCTCCAGACTTTTAGTACTTGGTCATTTCATCTTTCATCTTTCTAGAGACTCAGTTCTGATTTGAGTTCTTATTTCTCACTTGCAGTGACAGGGAGAAACATAAGTCAGCCTCACCTAGAGGAGAAATTTATTATAGAAATGTCCAGGCTGGCTTTTTATTATTTAATTTTATATATGTTATATAAATGTCCATAGGCTCTTAAAAAAAAAACAACAAACTAACAGAACATTTCAAAAAATTCCCGAATTACTGACTAGATGAATGGCTGATACTATTTTAATAAAAGATGATATTAACACAAAACTGACAAATATGTTATTGGTTTAGTCAAAATGTTAGTGGCATCACTGGTGATGATACAGACACATGAAAATTACCAGAGAAAATGTCTGAATTTCACATTTATAGAAATAGCACTGCAAAGCTAATACTGCTCTTATTCCAAATACATTCCACCTGCTCAGGAAATTGCAGATAGATTAGAAATGTTGATGAAATGTGTACAACAAGAAATTCTGTTACAGTGACATTAGCTGATTTCCTTTCAACCTGCAGAAGCACAATGATTTTTTGTCTGCATTTTCTTCATTATATATTCAAAAGAAATTAAACACATGATATCTGCATTATTAAAAATATATTTTTTGTTCAGCTACAGAAAATAATTGGCACTGAAATTTGTTTTCACATCCAATTCATGAGGTTAAGTCTTCTGAAAATTAAAACACAAAACAAATAAAACCAAGAAAAACCCAATCAAACAAAACCTACAACAGTTTTACAGAGATATCTGCATTTCTAGTCAACTAAAGATTGCTGCCTCCACAGTTCTATTGTAGGCCTCATGTCTTTTGACTTTCTCTTCAGTTAATCATTGGGTTTCCTAAATGCAAATGCATTATGACAATAATCAGGTTTTAATTTAAATTTAAATGCATTCCTTAGTATATCAAGTCAAGCTGTCTTCCTTCCTTCCTTCGTTCTGATGTGGCTTTTTGGGGGAAAGTGAGTGTAACATCACAGAATTTTTTTCTGGTTTTGTCATAGTTTAGTCAGTCTTGCAGAGACAGACTCTGAACCTTTTACAGTCACTGGCCTGGTGAGGCTGCTGGTACTGAGTGTGTTCTCCTGGTGTAAGTGGGAGTGGAAAAGGGTTACAGTACAGGGAATTTGTGATTCAGCACAGAGGAGTTGAGGGAGCTGGGAAAGGGAAGACATCTTAAAAAATATGAAGCTCGAGGATTTCTTGCTTTGATTTCCAAGTGTGCTGTTACTTTGCTCCATCACCTTGCTCAATTCAGTTCAGTTCACCTGCTTGTAAAACCTGCTCCATAATATTTGCTTGATTTACTGTGATTAAGTCTTCTGCTATTAGTTCAGGTCCACTTTCTTCTTGTTATTTTATACATTATTAGAAATCAAAGTCTGTTCTTTGGAGAAAGTATTACCTTTATACATAATGTAAACAGAGCAGCACAAAATTCTGAGATGAATTAGGGAACACAGACAATAACAGGGACATTCTTTGCAAAGAAAGCTGGAGGTGTTGGGAGTTGAACCAACGTCTGGTAATTCATCAATATGTGCATTATATGCT
This sequence comes from Entomyzon cyanotis, assembly GCA_024500445.1. NCBI lineage: Eukaryota > Metazoa > Chordata > Aves > Passeriformes > Meliphagidae > Entomyzon > Entomyzon cyanotis. The sequence goes on from JAKEPQ010001010.1 coordinate 11,796,599, forward strand.
GTTCCTTCCAAGGGGGTAACCTGATTTTTAGCAATTTATTAAAGCATTGTAGGAAATCCTTGAAAGCTTCCAAATGTAATTATAAAGACTAAATATGTCTTCTGTGTGAAATGTACAGAGTGAGCCATATAAAACCAGTATCTGGTAGAAGTGGGCTTTTGGAAAAAAATTATTTTATCAAACAGACAAACGAAGCACTTTGTTTTTTAAATTAAAAGAACAACCAATTTGTCATGGATTTTTAATATAAACTAACTTCTGGCCTTTCCTCCTTGCATGTCCTCATGTAATCTCTGTAATTGGTTGTTAGCAGTTATGTACATTTATTGAAATGCCGTATCTGGAATCAAGTACTCCTTTTGATTTAGCTTTTAAGTCAAAAATACACATGTTCATGATGTTAAGTCAGCCTATAACAAAGCTCAGTTGTTTGGCTCCCATGAGACAGCAGTGGAACAGAGCTGCACACAGGTTGCTTGAAACTAGCTACTGAAAGGGGTTCTGTACAGAACATGGATTTTTAAAAATGATTTTAGCATCCTGACACTGTGTCTCATCGGAATAAACTGCTGCCAACAGTAGATACAAATTTAGTGTGTCCCCAGCCTGTTTTGTGAAATTATGGCACAATGTTTTGAAACTATGCCAGTTTGGGATACAAGGAAAAGTGCTGCTAGCTCTGGCTTGCTACTGTAAATGTAAAACATTAAATTGATGATTAATGTAAAATTGGTGGAATTCAGTCCTGCCCAGGAAATTCAAAGACCTAACAGGGAAAGGGGACAGAAATAGGTATTACAGTTCTGGGGCTTGGTTTGCTTTCTTGAAACTTGGTTCTCCTCTGCCTGAAATCTGCTAGAAGTTAGGGAAGATCAATAGCATTTGACTGTGAGCCTTAGGCAGGGAGTGCTCTAGGTTGTGCTAACATGGAGTAATTTGAATTTGGTGCTATTTTTCCTCCTCTCTCTTTCCTCATTGGCCAAATTCACTTTGCTTTGGCACTGTTTAGTCTGTGACCTTTTAATCTTTCTTGCTCTTGGGGTTTGTTAGTTATTTTCCTTCATTACCATCATCATCTAGCCTGAGGGCTTGCCACTGCTTACACATCCTTCTCCAGAGGTAGCAATCAGAATTCAAATCCAGGAGAAAGTGCCTGGACAGCATTAACAGCTGAACAACAGCTCGTGGGTCGAAGTTAATGGACTGAAGAGTAGGTCAACACCAGCTTTTCCACAGTTTTTTAACATAGCCATGTGGCAGCTTGGAGACTCCTTATATCACAGGGAGACAGGAGAGACAGGAAGGAAAAGAAACCTCTTGAGAGCTTCACTTTAGTGTCTGGAAAGCTGTGCTTACTCTTATTGTGTCCTTGTAGCTCTTTCATCCTCCTTCCAAATGCCTCTGTTGCTGCCACTTGCCCTCCTCAGCTGTAAAACAGCAATATCAGATCTGCTACCTGATGCTGAGCTGAGAGAGTCACGTTTTGAAATTCCTCTGAACACATAAAGTGTGGGGATTGCTTATCTGTTATTACTTATCCATTATTATCCTAACAAGGTCCCACTCGGGGCATTAATTTTAACTGCTCAATGTATTTATTTATTCATCAGAAATCCTCTCTCCCCTGTACTTTGGAAATGTGGATGTATCTGAATTACATACAAGCAAAATCTGACTGGGGATATGCTGGTATGGACTGAAGCTATATTGCTATGTCCCTTTAATGCTATGTTTATGACAGGTGAAGCCAAGGGAAGAGAACAGTTATGTCACTTATGCAGAAGATCCATCAAAAGAAAGAAAATCTTCACCAACACTGCCAGAAATACCCACAATTTCATTCTGATCACATTTAGGTAACTTAATCCTTCTGTATCTGGTAGTTTTTGTTTTGTGGTTGTGTTGCAGTCATGCAACAAAATTGAAAAGAAATAAGTAACTTACTTGGGGTGAATTTCATATCGTTAAATTGAAGCGTATCATTTCCTTAAAAAACTTAACATGGGATTCAAAATGTGTGTTAATTTTAATAGATACAAATTACTGTAATCACATCAAGATAGAAATTACTATAATCATGTCCGCTTAAATCTTCCAGTGATTATCATGCCCTTGTTTCAGTGTCATGTTTCTAATAAGATATTAATTTCTTGTTGCGAGTGGTTTCTCAGTGGGTATAACCATGTATCTCAAAAACCATTGCTCCTGGGGGACACAACTATCAATTTCAGTGGCAATAAACACGATGGGCAAAGGCAAGATTCTCTGCAGAGAAACCTCTGCCCACATCACTGGGAGTATTTATAGTGACTTAAGAAAATTGTTTTGACACTGCTGTTTTCTACAAATTCAAGGGTAAACTGTTATACTATTTAGCTCCTGTTTTCATCAGAATTCATGTGGATTTTTGTAAGTCAAAACAGGGGAAAGGAGTCTGTTTTGTAACATTTTCGATGTGGGAAAGGGAAAAGGAACTGTTCTGCACTTGAAGCTTTTGCAGCATAATTAGAGAGGGGTGTTCACAATTTATAGATGTTTACTGTGTCAGGGACTTCTTCCCCCTCTTTCTTTTGGGTCAATTTCCAGGAAAAAAGAAATGTTTGTAAAGAAAGAATGTGACTTCCAAACTTCTGGTTTGCTTTTCATCAACTCCTTGCTTGATAGCAGCTTTGACAGCCTATAATTTAAATAACTGTACTTTGGAGAACTATATTGTCCAGTGAAATATTTTCCTCATTTCCTCTTAATGACAGGGACTGTTCATTGAGAATAAATATGTAAATAATGTTATTACCATGGAGGAGAGTTAATAGCCTCGAATGGCTTAGAACCTGTGAGCAATCATGCCCATGAGGAACTCCTTACACAAATAGTCCTGGTAAACTCTACAGGAGTCTTCATGTGGTAAAATTATTCATACAAATGTTTGAGAGGAAAATGTTACTGTTCCTCTCCCACATTCCTCCTGTTCCTTCATGAAAGAAAGCCAGCACATGAACATCAGAAGGCTTTTTTAGTCTAATATGTCCCAAATAAGGATTCAATCTAGACTAAACAACTGTTTCGAGTATTTGCTGTAACTATTATTGAAAATGTTTTGAATTTTTCTATTCACTTTCTAGCTTTTAGTCCTTGATTTAAATCATCTGTAGTGTTCCTACTTAGTGTGTTCACTTGGTATTTAATGTTTCAAATATCTGTTTAATACAATTTAATAACCTCTACAGTTCAGCTGCATTTTACTTAAAAAGCATTCATTACTCTACAAAGGTTTTGGAACGAGTGACTCATCAAAGAAGCTAAAATAGCTCAATCTTGTGTCCTGCTAACAAGACACCAGGTATTTGTTTAACTGTATGTGCATATTGAAAGCATTTACAATCAGCTGCAGTGCAGTTTTTAAAGAAATACTGTCTATAGGGAGCTGTCATTTTTTTCTGGCATGAGGTTGCTTCAAAAGTCACAATTTCCCCTGCAGGTTCTTAAGTTACCCAATTATGCTTCTTGTTTGCTTATTACTATTAGTGTGTTTTGGTAGAGGTTTTTCATGGATGAATGAAAATGAGCTGATAAGACAGCTATTTCCCAGAACCAGGTAATAAAACTGATCACAATAGACCTGTGAGTTTTGGGAGCAGGTATGCAAAATTTCCCATGATGATTTTGGGGAGTTTGGTTGCTTAGCTTTGTTTGGGGTTTTCTTTTTTGTCTGCTGTATAATCCTTGACCCTCAAGGTAAAGTAATAATAACTGCTTTTTATTTAGGCTGATTGTGAGTCAAGTCGGTGTCTGCTGAGGAAATTAACTGATGCACCCTCTAATTACATAAATGGGCAGGTGGATCCCTGGTTGTTTTCCTGTGGTCACCAGTGCAACAGAGGGACCCATCTGACTGACAGGTACTTACACTCATTTGGAATTTTTAATCACAGCTTAACACTTTGTCAGCTTCAAAGTATACACTGTTGGGAAATTAGTGTCACATCATGTGATGCAGCAGTTGTAGGGCTGCAAAGAAAACGGATTGTTTGGTTGTTTTTTTTTTCTTCCACGGCTGAGGTCAACTGTCTGGACAGCTGCGAGTGAAGCCTTCAAGGCACACTGCTTTATCTGATTGGTCTCAGTCTTGATCTGCCCCAGGAAAGGAAACGGGAGGAAGTTTCCAGCAGAGATCATTTTGCAAGCCCAAAGATAAGGGCAAGGTCAAGTTCACTCGTGTTTTCACAGTATCTCATTACAACCATCAGCCCAAGTGCCACGCAGACAATAGGAGTTTGGTCTGGCAGTGGTTAGCACCTTCAGGAGATTTGCCTTGCTGGAGTATTTTTCATGTTCTGTTTACCAGCACCACAAAGAGCCACCACAGTAAAGCAAGAGCAGCTGCCTTTCTTAAAAGGTGACTCTTCCTTCTAGGGACCAAACATATGGTGACTTTATCCAAGTTGTGATGTTTAACTTGCACAGGTGTTGCCAGTTTCTCATGGGGCTGCAGGGAAATTTTAGTATTTCATTAAGGAGCAAATTGTCATTATATATATATTTAGGAAACTACCACTTCCATGTCTTCAGAACTGTGGGGGTTACTGCAGCAACCTATGAGATGGGGAAATAGAGATGATTTTTTTAAATTAATTTTTTTAAGAGTGTCCTTTATGGTTATTGTGAGCAGTGTGTGGAACATGAGACTTCTGGCTTGCAGGGTGGAAAGAGCTGTCTCTGCCCCATGAGGCTCACCAGAAACATTTCCTGATTTAGGGATGAGCATTGCCTTACCAAACCCAATCTTACAGACTGCCCTCCCTCTGAAAACTGTTCCTGTCTCAGTGCTGCCTCCTCAGTTTGTAAAATTTTATCTGAATTCCACCAAGGTCTTGGTGAGATTTCCTAACTACTTTTTAATTTCTTAATTATGTATATTGTTATGCTGCAACGCTTTATGGCTTTATGTAATCAGTTTTTCTTATGGCAGAATTGTTGGTTAGCTGTACACTTCAGTAAAACCACAATTTAAATTTTTCCTAGCTGTTGCTACGAGCAGTAAATTCTGTGGTTAAAGGAAGGAGCATATTGAGGGAGCCTGTGCACTCTTCCATTCCATCACCTCCAATGCTGTTTTGTGTCTGCTGTGCATGAGGAACAGGTCTGCACACATGTGACTGCAGTGTCACTGTGAGAGTTCTCAACACCTTCCACAGAGAAACAGAAGTTGTGAGGGTTTTTCCTCTCCTTTTTCTTTTTTCTTTTTTTTTTTTTTTTTTTGAGGTTTGCAGATGTCTTCTTCTGGGATTTTAAAAAGGAAAGTTGTCATCCCCCAAGCTAAAAATCCACACAGTCAAATAAGTCAGTCTTCTTTCATGAAAATGTTTGCTGCCTATATCATGAACACAGAAGATTATAAACTGGCTGTAGAATATCTTAATAGCTGTCATACAAATTATTCTACCACTCACATCAATAAGCACAGTCAGTACACTGGGTAAAGAGACACCTTTCTGAATCTTTTTGGGATCTCTTTTCAGGGAGACAATTACAGGGCTGCAAACCATGATGTAATGGTGAAATTAAGGTGAAATGAATGATGTGTTGCTACACAAAGTTTGAAAAGATAGAGCACAGATCTGTTAAAAATTAGCTATGGTTTTATTTTATTGTAAATTCTCCAAGGTTCTAGTCTGGTTTGGATTTTGGGATGGGTGGGTGGTGGTGGTTCTTTTGTCTTTGGAAAAGCAGCTTTTATAATTAAAAAGGCACTGTCCTGGGATGCTCTGGTCACTTGGATGGTTATTAGGGAGAGCTGTGTGCAAGCTGGCACCAAACCAAACCCTCAGTCCAAATCCCCACTGTGCTCTGAGAGGAGGCTCATACCAAAAGGAGCATGTCATGTCCTCATGTCTCCTTTGCTGGCATTAATGAGAGCTGGGATGATTTCCTGGGGAGTCATGATAGGTGCATTTCCAGCTTTCCTGCAGCAATAAATACAGAATTGTTCTCCCTGGGAGCAGAGTGTGCACAAAAATGTTCAGCACCAGGTCTTAGGGAAATTCCTGCACCATCTTTGTCACTTCCTTCACTTACAAATGCTGACTGCCTCAAAGCATTTCTCTGCTTTTCTGTTCTGTTTTCACCATTTTTTCATAATACCATGAAACCATGTTTAATTTCATGTGGTGCTTTCTTCCAGGGAGGGCTGAACTCCATACGAATTTATCCTGATCAATCTGTGTCCAATCTGTTACTGGCTTGATCAGATAGAAATGGATGAGATCAGTGGAGCTGGCACATTGCTCCTAACCTTTCCTGATGGTATATTCAATACTCGAGAATACCAAAGGTCTAAAATTAAAGGAAGATCTATAAAATCACTGTGCATTTTCCAAGAGATATGTAATATGTATCTCATGTCTCTGAAAGTCTTAGTTTCAAATCATGTGGTCTTTATTCCCATTTGATGTCTAGGGTATGATATATTCCCTCAAAATACATCCCTAGCTTTCAAGTTTTTTTCATTACTTTGCAGGGGTTTTTAAATAAAACTTAGGAGCATTTGCCTTTTAGCAAACTTGTCCTTCCTTTTCAAAGCAGTGATTTTTTATTATTGACTTTCAAAGAGCAAATCAATCCCGCTAAGCTGCCACACTTTTTATCCTAATTATTTTTTCAATTGCTGTGTTTCTCATTCTACATCTGCATTAGTGTAACTTTGGTCTTTTTCCTTTTAAAAATAACATTAATACTCATTTATGTCTTTTTATTTTCCAGCTTTATGAAGGCACTATTGACTCTCACCTTTGTAAATGTCTGCTCTCCAAGTTTTACATGTTTGCAATAAACACATGCATTTTGCTGCTATCATTAGCAGGCATTAGCCATAAATTAGCTACTTCATTTCAAATTCAGCTTCCAGCTCTCCTAAAGTACCATCAAGGATCCTTCTCTCCTGGCCAGCCTTACACTGGTGGAGTAGGGGAGACCAATTTCAAAATTTTAAGATCTACATCAGTATAATTTTGACTGTAGTCAGGAATATACCCTCCTTAAGTATTTTCTTCCTTTTTCTTGGCTGATGGAAATCCTTTGGATATTTCTGACCGTGTATGCCCCCTGCAATGTCTCTGCTAAAATACCCAGCCATGCCAAGACGTTGGTGGCAAGATCCTGAATCATCACTGTAGTAAATTTCTGGTGGGTGTTCCTGCCTTTTCAGATCTCTGTGGGAGATCATACCTTTGATCCACGCAGTCAGACTCTCCTGTGCTGTCGTCACTGTGACTGTGACTGTGACTGTGCATGGAAAGGACCACTTGTCCAGTAAGACAATTTATTTCAGTGGTGTGTTCATGTGACCTGACTCATTTTGAAGTGGATTACTGGCAACAAGGAGAATCTGGCTGGATATGGGCTTTTAATTTGGGCCTTAGATGCCAAATGTGTACTGTAACCATGGGATGGACTGTATGAGAGACAATGTTGTTTGTGTTTCTCTGGTAATCTGAATTTTTAGGTTCTTCACTCAACTGTTTGGGTGTGAAAAGCAAAGACAAGCAAAAGGAGATTGTTTTGGGGAGAAGAGATAGCCAATCTGGGCTAGTAGCTGAGAAAAGCTTAGTGGTGGCATCATTCAACTGTGAGGAGTTAAAAATAGCTCTGACAAGATCTTCCGTATTAATAAAATTAAAATTTTAGAAATTCCGCGTAGTCTGTTGTTGATTTTTAGTTTGTAATTCTGTCGTTGATTTGTTCCTGTGGGTTCCTCATGTGCTGATCTTTGTGCTGCAGATGTGTATCTTTTTCTAAGGTTTGAGAAGACAAGTGTCAACACCTTCTCTCTGGAACAGAAGAGACACTCCTCTGTGTTGGGAAGGTGATCTAAAAGCTACAGAGTGAGATTGAAAAGCCTTGGTGCGAGGGAGAGGCCAGAGCAGTGTGAAGTCACCTTAGAAGATTTGATTTTTGTTAGAGATGTGCTGAACTCAATCATGTTGGGAAACTGCATGTTGCTAAGCTTTGCTGGGGTCAGTCTGTGGGGAGGTGTTGTAACAGAGGCTGCTTCAGACACCCAAATGTTTTGTTCTCTGATTTTTAATTATTTTTTTCCTGCATTCTACACAAAGTATGAATTCTTTTGACAAAGTTACGCCCAATTTACACACAAATGTGCCAGTCCCCTTCTGTTCCTGTCTGTCTTAAAAGCAGCATGAGGAATTCAGCTTTTACTCACTCAATTTTTAGTAAAACATAATAATAATTATTTTTTAAATAGAACACAGACTCAGGCTAGGGATCTTGCATTTTGAAAGGCACCATTTAAAAAACCAAAGACAGATGGTCTCTTGTACCCATAATTTCAGTTTTATAAACTGCAATTTGAATTATTCTCGGTGGGTTCAAAATATCTTTTTTTCTAGGCATAAGCCAATTTTTTTTCCCCTTCAGCTTACAGAGGAATACACACTAGATAATAAATACTTGATGCATAATTTTTTGTTCACTGTGAGACGCCTCTTAAATATACACATTGTTTGCACGTGCATATATTGCAAGCTAACAATAGGAAATCCTAATACAATCTATACTGAAAAGTCATGTACATTATTCAGACATTTTAGTGTATTGAATCCAATAATTCTTTTACAGAATTGACATAAAAAGTTCTTAGGACAGAACTTTCCTAGTAAATTAGTTCTTCAATATTTCTATATATGCTACAATTAATGCCAGCTGGAAGGACAAAATGCAGTGGTCCTACACTGTTTATAGGACAGCTGATGTCTGTGCTCTGAAGGCTGCTACACCTTCACATCTCCCCTCCTGTTTGTACAAACTGTACATTCCCAACATTGGCGCTATACTTGACTTTTCCATTTTAATAAGGTGCAAATGTATTTTTAAGCAACAGTTATGTTCAAGGTGCTACTTTTTAAAGGGTTTTCTTTTCTCTGAAAGGATTTTCTAGGTTCTGATTTCTCCAAGCCTTGGAAGCCCAAAGCCAAATGTCCCCATTAGGCTGGTTCAGGTGGATATGGACTTTCAGGAGGGACATTCATGTGTGTTTCCTGCTCAGCAGTAAGGAATGAACTCAATGCTCAGTTTATGTCTCTAAGCCAATCGTAGCCAACAGGTTCTTCCTCGTGTGGGGTAAGGATGAATCCTGGGGCTGCTCTTCTTGGTGACAATGGGAATGAATGCAGGCAAAATTAATTCACAGTATTTTCTCCTGAGTCTTTGTTACATCTCTGGAGGAAGATGTAGGAAGTCATTCATGCATGAAAAATCTACCTAGGGATATTAAAAAAAAAGACAAAATCTGACTTGAAGTCCCCGAGCCAGAAATTGCTGGGAGTTGGGAGAGGACACCTGGGAAAGTGCTGATTACTCTCCTATTACAGTCTCCTGTATTTATCTTTTATCACACGAGATAATTTGGCTTCAGCTAGTACAGCTGTTTATATGTCTTGCAACTTGGATTTATATGGATTTATTGATACACTGTGGATATTCACATGGTGGTTTTAACTCCTATGTGGTGCAGTTCTTCCTAAATCCTCTTTAGAGTCAAAGGGGTAAAAAATATTCTCACAGAAGGTGTTCCAGAGAAAACTTGGGTTCTCTTTCTCCAGGTAATCCACTCTGCAGTGGTGGAAGAGGGAGATAAAACAGCTGAGCAGGCTGATAGAAACTGCACACTGTCAGGTGGTGTCCCCATCACCACTGAATGTCCCCACTGAACACACAACATGCACAGTCTGTGGCAAAGCCCTGGGTAACAAAAATTCATTTCATGCTGTTTCAAAACACCCCATCAGATTTGATAGCTACCAACAATCATAATGCAATTACTCTATTTCGTGGCCACGAGGAGAACAAGACACAAAGGGATTTTTTGTTGGTGGCTGTGTGGCTTTTTATCACCGCTGAGCTGCAGGGTAAAATTCCCTGCATCTCTGAAGCCCTCGAGGGGCATCTCCTGACCCTTCCTGGTGCCCAGCAGGGTGGGTGGCAGCTCCTTGTCTCTTTGAGCAGCTGCCATCCTGCTGGCTTGGCCTTGCTGCCATCCCAGAGCCCAGCAGAGGAGCAAATGCAAAGCTTCAGCCGAGCAGGGTGGGGCAGAGGGGAGGCTGTGCTGGGAGTGATGTCCCACAGTCTGGGGACTCTGCTGGAAATGTTGGTGAGAGAACTTGGCCCTTGAGCAGTGCTGGAGCTGCCATAGGTCCTATTCCCCTGGGCCTCCAGCCCTGCCCGTTTTACTTTATGAGAGAGAATCACTAGAATAACAAAAGACTATTTCTGACACTTTTCACTGGTTTTTTTCCCTCCTCTCTCTTTGTCTGGGATTATGCTGGATATAACTTAAACCCTAGTGCCCTCTTCTGATCTTGAAATAGGTGTCAGCTCTCAGCACACCTGTCTCTGCAGCTCCTGCTCAGCAGCCAATTGTTTGAAGTCAGGCAAGCATTTGGGGACACAGATATTTTAATTTGTAATCAGCTTTAAAGCTTTCAACATTTACTCTGATCAGAAACAGGAGCTTAGGCATAAATTAGCCTTTTTTATTTAAAAAAAACATTTTTTTTCTTCCCTGGCAGGAGCTGCAGGCTTGATGTGAAGTGCACAGAAGGAAAGGGATAAACCCTTATCAGCTCTGGCCCAGCCCTTCACACAGCACGTTCTCTGGCCAGGAGAGTCACTTAGGCTGAAAGAAGTAAACTACTACAAGATCTTCAAGGAACAAAGACCAATTAAGGATAATCTTGTAGAAAATGTTAAATTTTTTGGGGATGTATTTAACATGGGAAATAGTGGTAAGTGATAATAGAACAATTCCTTACTTTCGGGAGGATTTTCAGTGCTAGTGACCCAAATTTAGCTTGTGTCCTTATATCTAGACATATGCAATGTGTACTAGGTATATCTCTGACACTCAGATAGCTGCAGACTGTATGAATTAGTTCATTCATCATTTCCAGGCTGCCACCTCTGGGATGGAAGGCAGCAGCTGGCAGGGAACAGCAGTTCTGCACAGCAGCCTCAAAACCAAGCCAGAAACTCTGCATCCAGTTTGCATTGCAGGGTGGTTCCCCACAAGGGGAACTTGAAACCTCCTCTTTATAAAAATGCACATTTCCTTTCTAAAATCGTATTTTTTACTGACAGCCACTGAAAAAAAAAAAATATAATAAAATATTTGCCCATAAGGCACATGATATATGCAAAGTGTGCTAAATGTTGCTAAATCTTCCGACACTAAATTTACTGCAAAATAAGGTTATGAATTAATTTTCACAGTCCTGGCTTTCCTAGCCTGTGGCTGTTTGCTTACGTTTTAAGCAGATAATATTCTGCAAACTGAGAGCTGTGCAACTGCAAATAAACATTCTCTACTGACCAAACTATTTGTTGATAATTTTAGATGGGAATTTTTGAGAGACTGATGGGCAGATTAACACTAAAGGCCTCTCTAGCAAGAGGTTTAACAACACATTAAGCAACAAAAGGGATATTTATAGCACTTGCCTGGAATATGCGTTTTCCAGCTCTCTATTGCCATCTTGAGTCCCTGACTGCCTTCACCAGAAAAGAGAAATTGGGGTGTAACACAGACAGAGACAAAGGGAAAATAGATTTCCAGTCCTGATGAGCAGAGCCCTCCCCAGTTACCAGGTGAAAATCATCAAGTATAAGAGAAACAATATAATTTTCTTTAATTGAGATTGTACAGACTGTGACACACTACAGCGAGAGCTGGAGGGAAATGCCAGGCCAGTGTGGTGTTAGTGCAGGTTTGTTGTCAGGGCTTGCAGGATGAGGTTCTTGGAAAGCAGCTGAGCTTAGGGCCTGTGGGGAGTTAATTCTTGGACATGAGCACCCTGCAGACACCTCTGGCAGTGGCTGTCAGAGGAGCTAGAAGGAGTTTAGAGTATATTTACAGGTGGATAAAAAAATTCTACAGTGGCTATCCTTCCTCTTATGCAGATGTGTTGATATCGTTCTCTTTGTCCTATAATTGCCCTTCACGAATTTCTCACCTTCCTCTGAAAATCAGTAAGATGGGCAGTGCAGTTCCTGATCCATCCTATGTTATTTTAATATGTAGTTACTGCATACTAAAGAAAACCTATGGATTTCCAAGTTTTTTGGCTAGGTGGCATGAAAAGTAGAAGCCTGAGACCTTTCCTGTGTGGGCATTTCTCTAACCCCTCCTGCTTTCTACCTTGTAATGTTCAGACTCCTTTTTATTAGTTTATAACTTTTAGAAGTCTTTCTTTTTATTATTATTACTATTATTCCCTACTGTCTCCCACTGCCTTATTTCACACTTGGTAACAGTGTTTTCAGCCAGTATTCAGAGCTCAGTATTTTATGAGTAATGAGTGTCCCAGGCAGCAGGAAGACAATTGTGAGACCATTGTTACTAATGGAATACTTGCTGGGGAATCTCTTCCCCTCCACTGAGTGCTTGACATAGACTAAAAATAAGTTGCTAAAACTTGATTCTAATAAAATCTACTGTCCACAGCCTATTTTAGAGCCTTGAGTGTATTTGGGCATAATATTAGCAATCCCAAGTACTTTGCTCCTCCAAAGGATACTTTGGTATACTTTGGTTTTAAGGTGCCATTTACAGTCGTTTTTAATAAATCTCACAGTGGTAGCTGACACTAACACAGTTTGATCTGTGCTAGCACAGGGTTAAATTAAACCCTGATGCAAACAGCCTCAGCTGGGTTTTCCCCCTGCTTTCTGCTGCAGCAAATATTGGTTCTCCCCGTTGGTTTGGTGGCCTGGGAGTTTCAGGTTGGTACAAAGAGCCCCCAGACATCCCTGCCTGGGGCTGGGGTGAGAATGTGGCCATTCCTCAATGCCCAAAGGCAAGTATAACTGTGAAGGTGACAGGTCTCTAGGCTCTTACTCTGTAGAATAATTGGCACAAAGGAAAATTGGATGTTTTGTGAGTGTTTTGTGTCACATCTGAGCAAATGGTTATCTCCCCAGGCCTCTGGATATCTCAACCCATGTGGTTTTGTGCTCATTTCAGTGCTTTCATTGCCCTCCTAGGGTCTGGGTGGTGCTTCAGGTTCTGGTAATGCATCGACCTTAGCATTTCTTCCAAAGAATGGCCTCATTTATTGGATTGTGCCTTCTGTGCCCTGCTGGCAGGGGCCTTCCAAAGAGGTGCTTTGGCACACCCATCCTGGGCTCTCAGGATTCACAGAGCTGATTATTTTAAATAACATTCTTGGAATAATCTCTGGATGGTGTGTATTTGCATTTGTGTTGATGTCACCACACTGCTGCAGTTCTGTCTTCAATACTCCTTTTTATATATTTCCTGCAAGTGCCACATTAAATGATCATGGGATTCTTGGAAAAGCAACGGGAAATTATATAATGGTGCCCACAAGTCTGTGTATTGACTTTTCCACAGACTTGCTGGTCTCTGAGCCTAAAAATTGTTGGCAAAACAAAGATATTTGATCTTATTTTCTGTTCTTGATTCTTGTTAGTGTCCGAGAAGTTCTGGTCTTTGGCTGTTCTATTATGGGGAAAAAAAAAAAGAAAAGATAAAAAGAGGTAATTATAGATATTATTGTGGTTTTGATTATAAGGATAGTTGTTTAATTTAGTTGCTTTACATTCTTAAGCAACATTTAGCAGTAATTCAGATGGACACATTGTGTTATCTGCAAGTAAACTACAACTTGCACCGAGGACATGAAATAAGGAATTGCCTTTTTAGTCTGCTTCAGTACCTTCAAACCACAAAGCATAACCTGTAAAAATGGAGGAAAGCTACAGGGAAAATGGTTGTCTGTGGCATTGTTTCTTAGTAGTCTTGCACAGGTCAGGAGATGGGGAGGACAAGGCAGAGGTTTCTGTGGAAAATTGTAGAAAATCACTTGATGCCAATGTCAGAAACAGGAATGGCTGTAAGGCCTATGCTTCTGGCCATGGCTAAGGGGTTCTCAAAGTGCTTCTTGGACTATCTTGAGTGTTTATAACTGAGAATTGTAAATCCCTGTCTTTGTTGGCCTGAAAATAGCTTTGCTTTTTCAGCAGAGAAGATACAGCCCTTTCTGGTTTATTGTGGTGATTTTACCAAATAACTTTCCCCTCTTAGGGGTTTAGTTTTTATCTGAGGGATAATATACCCCCTAGAAGCTAGAAATAAACAACATATTACATTGCTCAGAGCCTTCCAGCCCCAATTCCCTTCTCGTCTGGGATGATTCCTTGATCAATTCCCCAGGCCAAGTTGGGTTTTCAGCACATTCCTTCAAAATCCCATCACTGGCTGAGTCCCAATCCATGTCCCAGTGTGGCACAGGGTGGGGTGTGACAGCACCAGGAGCTGTCTCACCCCTTGTGCTGTGACAGTGACCTGCCAGGAGCTTTGGTGATACAAACGAGGTGAGAAACTCACAGTCAGAAGCCCAAGGAAAGCAAAGGAGCAGCCAGCCTGCTCTGCAGCCTGCAATGAAGCCTTTCTCTGTGTTAAATAACTCTGGTACCAGGAACAGTCCAATCTTACCAGGGTGAGGTCAAAAAGTGCTGTTTTACCCTGGAGCAGAATACTTGACTCAAGCAGTAGATGAAATTAATCTCTCCTGATCTCTCCATTGCAACTGCTGGATAGCTTCCAAAGCCTGGGGAGCATTAGCTCGAGTGCTTCAGGATTCCTGTGGTCTGAAAAGAGACACATCCCAGAAATGCTGCTTCAGTTCTTCACTCCCAGCGCTGGCAGCTCTGCAGCGAGCAGAGGACAGGATGCAGTGGCAGATCTGGGTGGCTGAGATTGTTTTTGAACCTCTTCACAGGACTCAAACCAAGTGCAGCTGCCCTGGTTAGAGCTCATCTAACCACGTTTTCCCCTCTAGAACACAGACACTGACACTTGTCCTAAACCATTAAGCTCTTACATGGTAATTTAAAGAAACAAACAAACAAAACTCAAAGACATTTGGGGTGTGACTGCTGAGAGTATTTGAAATCCACAGGCACGAGATTCTCACACCTGCTGTAATTCCTGAGTTTCCTACTTCACACTTAATAGAAATCGATATGGATTTGTATTTTCTGAATGAGAAAAGCCTCTCTTCGGCATTTATTTTGTTAAGACATACAACTTGCAACACAAATTTGGAATAAAACTGACCCTGGTTTGATGCAGTAATATACTGAACAGAAAGTTTACTGAAAAATTGTTAATTTTTCCCCCTCCAGCACAGAACCACTGTTTTACTGTGCTACATGAGCTGTTTGCTTTCTACTGCTTGGGAGTTTAGACTGTTTGGAGAGACTGCATGTGAAAACAAAAAGTGTTGGAAACCTCTAGTGTATTTCCTGAAAAAGCAATCCTCTTTAGTTGTTTACTGAAATGTTTTCCCAAAGTAGATTTTTTTTCAGCCACATTATACTACTATCAAAAAGATTTGATTCAGCTGAGGAGGTGAATGAGGCCAATGTGTTTTGTCATGATTGAGAATGAAGAAAAATTAAGCTTCTTTCCATTGTAAATATTTACATGCCGGGTAATGCAGAAATTTACCTTGAGGTAAGTATTTACAGTGGAAACACCAACTGTTCTTTAAATAGCCATAATGTTCTCAATGTTGTTGCCAAAGCTTAGTTACACTTTCTTCTTTGTTTTCTGACAGACTGTATGCTGAAATGTCAGGTAATACACTTTCAGAGCACGAACCATCATCCTGTTTTATTGGTTTAATCAGTGTGAAAGGAATGATTTAATTCACTATCCAATTACATTCCTGAGTATGTTCATTTTAATAGGCTCAGTATTTCCCTAATTTATCTGCTAATGATTAGAACTGCCTTTGGCCTCAGCTCAGAGACTGCTGTGTCCTGGGTTTCAAGCTGGGATTAGCACAGTGCTGAGACATCCAGAACAAGTGTGTGTAATGGAATTATTCTGCACACACTCAGGTGAGAGCAGGAGGGGCTGATGGTTGGTGTGCTCATCTCCACAGGGACTCATGGAGGTCAGGATTGCAGTGGTTGATACAACCTCCTTAGCAGGGTTTAATTACCAGGAGAAGCACACAGAGTGACAGAAAAGTCATTTTATCATGCAGTTAAACTGGCCTTGCACTTGGATGTTTTTGAGCTGGGTGAATATTTTATGTACTTTGATTGCAGTGGCTGTACTGTAAATGGATCTGTGTGTCTTCTCTGGAGTGAAACATGTTTTTCTGAAAATGTACCACCTGGTGGAGTCAGGAAAGGGTGAGATTAACTTCTAGCATTATCACAAACTTGTTCAGCACAAATCTGAAAATTGATTTTATAAATCAGGGATTAGTTTTGCTAGGATGCTTTCCCCACAACAAATTAAATACCTTGAAAACATTGCTCATCCTTCTTAACTAACAGAAAATACTCATTATTTATTTATGGAATTATAAATATTATTGATTTCTACAGTGTTATCTATATAACTAAATGTTTATTAGAAATAAATCAAGCCCAAGCAGTGAAATTAAAGGGATTTTTTTTTTCAGATGTCCAAGATTTGATCATGTTGTTATTTGGACTTGCCATAAAGATAGCACCAAGAAGAGGGTTTTTAATAAGTCTCTGGGTATTCTTCTAAATCAGAACTTCTCTCACAAGTAATCTGTTTTAATATGTGATAAGGTGATTCCATTTTGAGTCTTTATTTCCCTACAAAATGCAGTGCTTGGACATGATATAATGTTCTGTTTCCTGTTGGTTATAATAAGACCAAGAAAGCTGATCTTCCCAGACCTCTCCGGAAATAGGCTGATTCCCAAAAAGAAAAACTGACAGCAAGAGTTATTAATGTCCCCAAAAGCAAACTCCTCCTCTGCAAGATAAATAGAAATAGTTCAGTCTTCTGCAATAGTGTCAGTAGAGTTAGATCACTTGTATAATATCTGGGGTCAAGAAGAAAAGATAAAGAAATCACTAGAAGCCACCCTATAGACAATATAATACTTTGTTACAGCTACAATATTTAGCAAAGTCCATATAGACACAACACAGTTTTGATACACCCATGAGAAAAATGATATCATTTTAACAGAGTTCCTTTAATTGCTATGAAATATCTGGTTTGATCCCCTCTTGGGGAAACATTTTCATGTTCCAGGATGAAACACTTGTTGCTTTTAGCTTTTTCTGTTTCTAGTTCTGCAGGCAGAGTTGATTGACAAACAGCAAATGCCATATGCCTCCTCCTCACCCTGCAACCAGAAGGTTGGGGTTAAAAGTGAGAGAGAAAAATGGGAAAAGAATAAATGAGAGAACAAGAAATTTGGCAGCATCAAAAATCTGTATGTACAATGAAGAGCTGAATGACACATTAAGACAAGTCAGCTTAATTATAAATTATATGTGGTAAATTTCAGGATAAAAGTATTTTAGAAACTGAATCCCATATTGGTATGTTGCATTATCCTGAAGTGACCCTGGGCAGCCAAATGTTCTTGCAGTCTGTCCTTGGCTCCTTTTTGCATTTTACAGGTTCCTAAGCCAAATTTGCAAAGTTAAACATCTGAGCTGTAAATAAAGATCCCTAAAGCCTACTGTGCTTTCCCTGCTCTAAGAGTCCCTTCACAGTATGGCCTCAATTCAACTAAGTACTTAATATGTACTTAAATCCCACTTAAATCAATGGGATTTAAACATTTGCTTAAATGCTTTGCTAAATCATGGCCTATTAAACTGTCTGTGCTGGAGATCAAACTGTAATTTATATTGCTGTGGTTTCTTCTCCTGGTGTTATACATGAGACCCCAAACTGCCTTTCACTGCAGTCTTGCTTGGCTGGAGCTGAGCTCTTTAAAGGGAATGTGTGCAAGACCTGTATTCCTCCTGTGCAAGAAACAGGTTTTATTTATTTTGGTCATCAGCTGTTGTGAACTTGTGTTCCTTATAGAGTGAAGTCAAATGAGCTCTGGTAAGAGGCTGAATGTTTTGCACACACCATCATTTTGAAGATGAATAACATGAAATTCTTTTGTTTTCAGTAATGATTGCAACTCCTGGTAAATGCAGGAAATTACAGTTATTTGTATAGAATGTAGATACATGAAAATATTTCTAGAGGAAGGGAGAAGATTTTTATTCTTTTGCTGATGTGGTGGCAATCTCCTTCTGGCTATTTTTGCTTTTTTTTTTTCACAGATGCAACCAGGGTTGACAAGAAAAACAGCCTTTTGTAGCTGAGGAGGCAGCAAGAAAAGGAGTTGCCAAAAGAGCCGTCCAGACTCCCCAAGTAATTTGATGCGTAGAGAAAATATGTCAAAAATATTGGAACTATAAATAGTATAAATGTTTTAGAAGAAAGTCAGATGTCCCACTATGCCTGGGATGCCCATAGAGATTACTCTGCCCTTATCACTGTTTTTTGGAAAAGAGTGAGGATGAATGGTGGGAAAGTGAGGACACTTCTTGACTTCTTCTCTTCTCTGCTTGTAGTGGAAATCAGCCAAAAATAGAGCTTATATGCCAAGAAAGCCCAAACGAAGAGATGAGTGGAAAATACCAGATGCTTACATTTGTCTTGGATTTTCTCAAAACTGCTAATACTGGTTTTCTGCTTAATTAGCCAAAGAAGGGATGGAGTGCATTTCTCTTTCATGTACAGCTATTTCTTGTATCCGATAAGAATGAGTTACCCACCTCTAGGGCACACAAACAATTTCCTAGTGATTTTAATATTCCAGTTATTTCCATAACTGCATAAGATGTACACATATATTAATAATATTGTCACACTTAGAAAAAGTGAAATACATTCAGGATAGTTTATGGCTTAAAACAAATGGATATAAAGTTAATGTTTATATTTATAATATATTTAATAATAATTTGCTACTAATATTTAAAATCCATGTGTCATCATTTGGAAAAGAAATCCTACTTCAGAGTGTAGAAAATTCCAAAAATTTTAGGGTTCATCTCTGATTTGAAAATGCTTGTTACATATTTTTATACATATATATATATATAAAAAAATAGAAATGTTTCTTAGAGGGATTTTTAAAATCAACTATTACAGGGCTTCTGTAAAAGGCAGAAAATAGTAATTTTTTGAGCAGGGGAGGTAACTCTTTTCTTATATGTCATCTGATGTTACAATTTCTTCATATCTGTGTGTTTATTGAGAAATCTTTCTTTTGCAGCTTCCTTTGTACCCAAGCCTAGATAAAAATTATAACTACTTTTAAAAATCTTAGAAAGTTGCAGTCCACTTTGTTTCACCTCAAAGGCTGATTTGTGAATTGCACATGAAAGTGTTACATGTTTTCATGTTGGTTTTCTTTTAAGATTTAAAGTTTCCCAAAATATTTACTACTACCCACTATTTTCTCACAACTAAGAATTACAGATATAAAAATCCACTCCTCTGATTTTCGCCCTCTTTATCACATATTGAATTAAATTAGAAGGGAAAATGGAAAAGAGATTAAACTGCAATTATATTACTTTCTTCAAATGATCATAATTTGATTTAATTTCAAATAAAATATTAATAAAGTGCGAACTTTTCTTGGTGGGAAATTCCATTAATGGAACAGTTTCCCAGGGAAACAGAAGCAAAATGATTAACTGTCCTTTCTGCTTCAGTAATGAGATCTTTCTAAAATAAACAGTTTTGCCTGGCTTAGCATTTGTCTCATATATTTATGCCCAGTTGGAGAACCTCAACCTATACATGGTGTGTTCTGGACCATGTTTTGGGGTGTCTTGACTCTCTCTCTTAATTTCCACACTTTTTAGAGGTTGTAAATTGCAAGCAAGCTACAAGAGAATCCCCTACAGATTCTATAGTAAGAAATAGGGGGAAAATCATACACATGTCTAATTTCAGTGACACAATGACTGAAAGGATTTTTAAAAAATAAATGTGAGAGATGTCCAAGTGCAAGTCCTCATGAAAAGGTTAGGAGGTTCAAAATTAGATCATTTTAATGTAGTCTTCTAGTTGGTTTTCAGTTAGAAAATTGAACTCCAGAAATGTCCCCCTGGCTAAATGAGGCTTTTGCAATGTTGAAATTAATCAATCAACTCTCCAATAAGAGCCAAGCCTCAAATCCACAAGCATGAAGCAACAGCTAGTAATGGCTATGTAAATTGATTTCAGAAGGTTAAATGTGCACATTCAGGGCTCAGAACAAAGTCTTTGTGGCCTTATCCAAAGGGGATATCTGTGTGACTCACATATTTTGCATACACTGTAATAATGAAAATTAAGGGACTGGGTTTAGATGAGGCCATGAAGGTTTATTCATGGTTGAAATTTAGATCAGTGCTTTTTTTTCCTGATGAACAAGGTCCATGGAAGTCTGACACTGAATAATTTTGTTCCCTCTTGGGGCAGGATGTAAAAAACCCAAATGTACTAAATATATGTGTGATGGTAGATTGTTGGGGTTTTTTTTGATTGATGGTTGGGCACATTTAAAGGATAAAATAGGATTTTTTGTTAGACCTAGATGAAAATTAAAATTGACAGCAGCAAAAGTAGTTGGCTTCTATGCTGAGATTGTGGCTGAGGCTGGCATTAATTCTTAGTTCAAACATCAGAAGAATCAGTCTGAAAAAATGGGTTCATGCTAAGAAGAGGATGTAAATTTGTAAGTAATCACACCTAAAGCCTGGCTTGGTAGGAATAGGTAGGCTTTGATTTAATGTTTAACCAAAAGTTTGCTCCATTGTTGGCACAACTAATGGATTTGAACAAGTGTAGCAATTGTGAATGGCAGAGAAACCTGACAAAGAGCCAGATTTCTACCAAGGGTGGGATAGAGATGAATTTTGGAGAAATCATATGTAGTTTTTCTCTGTGGGACTTTCCAAACTAAGGCTGTTATTAGATATAGGCTAAAAAGGGATTCTGGGTTGTTTAACCTTTAATATCTGTTACAGAAGAGGTTTCCAGGCTGAAATCAAGGTTATGTCCTTCAGACCTCAGCAAATGATGACTAAGTGCATGTAGATGTCTCTGGACTGAAGTGTTTGGGTTACCCACGCTAAAACTGTCTCAGGCAGATGAGGGAGAGCTTGCATTTCAGCTGCTCCACTCAGGGTGGGAGTCCTTGGCTGAGGTGCTCTTTAGGTGCTCTTGATCTTCTTGTCAGGGCAAGGTTCCCAGGGCTGGGTGAGCAGCCAAGCTTTTCCTACTCGAGCTTGTGTTTAGAATCATGCATATGTTCCTTGGCTGAATTGGAGCTTCAGACCCACAGCTGGTGTCAAGCTAGGATACAGAATGGCCAAATTATCCAAAATGACAAGGGATGGGTGGTGAAGGGAGCAGGCACTGTGAGTAGTGAGTGGCAGCCAGGCATGGGGAAGATGAAAGGTTTGGCAACCAGTGTAATTAACACAAAGAGCCTGATTGCAGAAAACAGAAATGTAGAGGCTTCGAAAGAACTTCCAAAAAAAGATACATTTCATAAAAGGAGAAAGAAAAAATAATCTGATGCTGATGATTTGAATTGTGTGAAGCATATAGCCAAAATCTGAGCAGAACAAAATGCAAAACAGGAAGGGGGAAAAAAATCTAAAAAGCTGGGGGAATTGTTTAACTTTTTTTTTTTTTTAATAATTTTAGATGGTGTTTTGACAAATGTCACAAGGATTTTTGAAAGAAGCAACTTCTTGGAGTGGCCACATGCATTTGAGGGACTCTGAGCCCTTCAGCTGAGGGCTCTGCATGCTCCCTGTGATGCCACAGCCTCTGCAGCCATCTCGTGGGGACACTGTGCCTGGCCACAGAGAGAGCCACGCTGGGGCACTCAGCTGCCCAGCAGCACAGCCTGGCTGGGAAAGGCTCATCCCTTGGCTCTTCTCCCTTGTCATGATGAATTTTTACTGGGGCAGAGTAGGCAGTCCTACAGCCTGTGCCAGTGAGGAGTGACTGTAAATATTGGTGGGCAATTTCTCATTTACAGTCAAATCCTGGGCTTTTCCCCCTCCCCAGTCATCACAGATTACTACAGGAGTGAGCATGCAGAGCCTGGGGCACTGCTTGAAGGTTCCTTTCGTGCTGAAGGGACAACTTTTGTTTCATGGCAGAGCATTTGACTTCTCACAGCAGCCTGGGAAGGGTTGGCTGTGTTTGACAGCAGCACCAACAGGCTGCAAGGCTGAACAATCTATTTCTGTTTCCTCCTCCCATCAACTCAGATTCCTTCTGTTTTTCTGTTCTCTCTGATTGTACCCTCACTGATCCCATTCTGCCAACTCAACCAGCCAAATTCGACTTGGGGATGGTATTTCCTTTTTCATAACTGTTTCACTGTCTTCCTCTCTATGCCTTCTTGGCAGTTTGTTGCTCTGCAAATCCGTGGAAGAAAGGATGTTCGTTTCACTGGAAATAGCCATCGTTTTCCTGAGGGTTTTGTGTATTCAGCTTAGAGAAAGGCAGAGACCAAGCAAGCTGATTTGTCCTGACAGGATCAAGCGATGGAGGTAAAGGCCATTCACTTCATGGATTCTTCTCTGTGAACTATTAATGCCTTTTGACTGTGCTTATCCCACTGCCAGCAGTCAGCCTTTTACCCCAGCAGGTGCTGGTAAATATTCCAGGAGAAGCTTCCCTTTCTGCTTCTACTGATTCACCAGCAGTTTGGGACACAGAGGTAGAAATATGTTCATCACAATGAATATTATTTCTTTGAATTCCTTAGGGGAAATTCCTGCAGATCCTTAGCAAGCTGGCCAGGCACCACCATTCCCAGGTGAGCTGGCCATGTTGAACCATCCACTTGACAGTGGGAGTATTCCAGTCCTCAGGTTTGTCTCTTTGTGACCTTGTTTCCTCCTGGTGGGCAGAGTGGAAATGGTTTCCTGGTGAGGACTAGTGCCTGTGTTCCAAATGTATGGGAGGTCATGGCAAAAGGCTGCCATGGGCTCATATTAAAGCTTTGTGAAGAGCTGAGTAGCTGCAGAAGGTGTAGCCTTTGTTGCCTTCCAAGGTTCTCTGGCTTTGGTCCCCACTGAAGTTTTTCTATCCACTGAGCTTCAGAAATGCACACACAGAAAAGGATTTTTTTTTATAAAAAGAACTTTCCTTGCTGTTTGATCAGGGAATTGCAGTTTATTGTAGCACTCGTTTAAATGCTGAGAGGCTATTATCCCCAACAGATGAACTTGCAATGAAAAGGATTAAACAACCAAACCACCTATGCTTGTGTAAAAAAGCACCATAAATTGATTAAGCAGTTGTCAACTGGCTCTGAGATGTGGGATGAGATATGAGAACTAAATCGAAGTGTAATTACCAAAGGTGTAATAATTATTGATGGGGCTACCCAGGTTTCCAAAGCTGCTTGTTACTAAAAGAAAATCTTCAGACATCTCAAGGTTTTCTCTATAACTTCTATTCCTAGGAATCTCTCAAGAATTTTCCTAACCTTATAATTTCTTTTTATGTGTCACTCATGTTATTTGTAGGCACACACATAGTTTATGAACAACCAGTGGAACTCATTGCTAGATGACCTTTTACACATTCTGAGGTCTGGACATTTAGACAATATCCAGTTTATCACAGCAGTGTCTCAGAAGAATTAGGAATTCCTTTCAGGCTGGTTTGGATAAGGTGTTAGAGCATCCTGGTTCCAGCATTAGGCCTAATGCAACCTGTTCCCCTCCAGTCCTCCCTGTTGCTCTCTGGTTGCTACATCACTACATTTCCCACTTCTATAAAGTTGTACTGTGCAGACACTTCCCCTAATCAGGGGACAAATGCTTTAGGCACTGCTTTCATGCCTTGACTTTTCTTTCCACTACAGAATTTCCTGCAAGGTGCTGCACTGGCCACAGGGAAAATATGAGGAATGGGTGCTTGAGAATTTTTACCTTCTAAAATAGACATCTATGATCCAGTGACTTGAACCTTTTCCTTTTCAGGTATTCTTGGTTTCTAATTGATCTACAGAAAATCACATTGATGTTAAATATTCAGGATCTATTCAGGAAATCAGTACATGTCATCTCAAATGATAGAATCCTGTTTAGCTACATTCATCTCGGATCCCAATTGTTTTGTCTCTCTGCATGTCTGTGGATTTATTCTGTTGGCTTTTTTTTCCTCAGAGAAGTACAGGCTCCTAATCTCATTGATCTGGTTTCTTCACTTTAGGTCATGTTACAAATTTCAAATCAGGTTACAAGAAAATCAGATTAGTTTCTTGTGCTTAAACAGAACACTTAAATGTCTGGACCTGGTACTTAAAAACTTATGTTTTACAGAATTTGTCTACTTTGGGCATGCAGGAGGAGCAGAGCACTCAGTATTGAATGCATCACCCCTTAATTTTATTTCAAGGAGACTTTTTGCAATAAGTAAACAGTGGATTGTTCTAATAACATGAGAAAGTAATTTTCAGAAGTGTGCTCTGGTGGTTGAAATGTCAGTGCTCTTTCAACTGTAAGTTTCATTTATCGTCTTCAAAAATGACTCCAAATGTGACAGATCACATGTTCTGCACTCCAAGGTTATTTCATGTTCTGGCACTTGCAATATATTGATTTTATTATTCATCGTTATAAGGAAGAAATTAATTTTATGAAAATTAGACAATGGAGTCACATTTCTAGGAAACATTACTCATCAGAATTGGATGCCTCTCTTTTGCATCCAAAACATCGAATTCCTTATGAGAACTTCACCTTTCAGCAGAAGATATTATTTCTCTAAATGTACTCATTTGTTCTAGCTCAGAGGGTATGAGACCAGCCTTTGAAGAAAGCTGCATCCCCACGTTTTCAGCTGCTCCATGATGGCCAATGGAGTGAAGGTGGAGTCCTTGTCCTCTAAACAATATTTCTAAGATCTTTATGGCTGGATTCCCTATTTGCACTAGAGCATTTTCAAAGCCCTTAGCAAGCACTGGAACAACTACTGAAAACCTTCAGTAGGGTCTGAATGGGAGCCTAAATATCTCCTCATTTAGATTTTCTGTTGATAGATGTTAATAACAATAATACTTATTCTTCTAGTCGCCTGCAGATACTAAGCATCTAATGTGGCACTGAATATATGTGCTATACTGAAGAGGTAGTGCTTTAAAAGTCCACTGAAGAATTAAGCAAAAAAATTAATGTTTCTGATATTAAAAAGTAAGGGAAAAAACCCCCAACCCTAAATGAAAAAATGGTGCAGTTTATACATCTCAGAAAGGAAGAAGGATAATAATCACATTTTGCAAACTATATAGAGGGGTTTTTTTGTCCTAATTAATATCAAAAGAAAGGTCTTTGAGTTCTAAACTCTGACCTGGACTTTGAATGAGGATTTAACTGTTTCTAGACTTTTACATCAGTTTCCTGTGACTTTAGTGCTCTTGGGTTTATCTCTGCTTCCCATTGCCATCATAAGCTCTGCAATTAAACTAGATATAAGTGACTTCACCTGGAGCATTTTCTTTGGGTTTTTTAGCTGAAAACACCTTTTTGATGTTTTGTTTCATTCCCGAGAGTTAATCTAAATCTTCTTAGAGGTAAAACACATTTACCAAAGGGACCTGTTAACTCTGAGAGCAGCCACAGACAGGGGAGCAGCTTGGCCACACGGTGGAGCGTTTGGCTCTCTCTGCAGGAAAAAAATGATCCAAAAGCTGCCTGGCTGCCGGAATCCTCCAGCAAAGGGGATGTAGCAAGTTCTGTAAGTTCTCCTGGACGCACCCATTTCTGTGGTGATTTATGCTTACACGTGAACTTAGAGGTGGGAATGGCTTTTGCCCCTGCCCAGGTCTGGAAACACCATCTGATGGTGAAATTAATTACCAGTGCACTTAATTCAGGCCAACAAATCCAGTTTAGCTTCAGCATTGCACTCTTATCCTCCAGTCACATGCAGGTGGAGGGGTTGTCACCCTGCTGCTCACCCCTGGATGCACCAAATTCATCACATGTGTACATTTATGTTACAGATAAAGCAGGATGCTGTCCTCACCCTGTTTCCCCTCGGGATTGCTGCCCACAAGAAGCTCCCGATGAGGTTTGCCTTCCTCCAGGCTCATCTTGTGCAGAGCTTGCCTTGGATCACGAGGAAGGGAAAGGCTGAGGGCCAGCAGCAGATGCAGCAACATTACTTAATAAATTGCTAATACATCCTCATTAACAAAGAAGCCCTTCCAGAGTGGATATTAAGACAAAGAGCTTTTGGCATTTGTGCAGACTTGAGGGAACATCTGTGTTTGTGATGGCAGAAGATTCATTGTGGGATAATGGAAATGGAGCCTCAAAGGAAAATCCTTTCACTCATACAAAGTAAGACTTTTTATAAGAACTTTCACTAAAGTTCTTTCTGTTTTCTTTTTTTTTTTCCCCAGAAGTCACTCCTTTCATCACTTTTTCTTTCCTAATGATAGATATATTATCCATTTAGAAATGAGTGCAGATCTTGAAAGAACTAATTAAACCAAGCACCAGTACTTTCAGTAGTTCTGTTTCCTCATTCACCTTCATGTGCTTTGAATTACAATACAAATCTAAAGGTCTGCATGGGCTGAAATAAAAGGCTTCCTGCCTTGGAGTTGGTTTAGTTTTATTCTTTAAGCAGTTAAACCAGTTACCCAATTAAATGAATCAGTATTAGTTGCAGCTAAGCTGATTTACAAGTTGCAAAGAGATTGCACTCATTTAATCAAACCTAAAAAGAAATTGATTTAATTCTGTTGATATATTTTTTGCATTTTGGTGTCATCTTAGAGACATTTTTAAATTGTGAAAAAACTGCACATCTTAAAACCTTGAGAAGAATATATGGGGTTGTTTAAAAGTGTGACAATTAAATACTGTAATGAGAAGAGAACTTAATGATTATACCATAAGCTGGAAATACAAGAAAGGGGAGTGAAACAAAAGAAATGAGACTAAGTTTGTTGTGTAATATTAATGAAAAGCTAAATATTAATGATAGGTTGTGAGTCATAATTTTCTTATTAAGATTTACACTGTTTTGCTCGAGCTGAGCCTTAGAGGGTGCCCCTATGCATCTTCACAGCACATCTCAAATCTTAGATGGGTTAATTTAGCAAAGCCCATGCTGGCTATTAAAGAGCTTTCTCAAAACATTCCACCTACAAAGGATATAAAATGTACCATGAGACCAGTGAACACAATAGATGAACTTACAAAAACCAGCGTGTGTTTAATGTGTGCTGGCAGGAAGGAGATCATTACCACAATAACTAAGAAAGTCTCTTCACTGCTTATGTGATTTGAGGCTTTTCTTGTAACTTTTGGGCTCAAATGCTTGATGTCCATAACCTCAGCGATAATTAATAAAGGTAAAGGTATATTTTTTATATATAATATAAAAAAATATATAATATAGGTATTAATAATGATAAAGGTATTTTAATGGTGGGACCCTGCAAAGAAAGGACTATTTGAAATATATGTAGTAAGATTTTATTAGTGTTTACCTAATGTTTGTAAACTGCATTTTGTACTGTTCTCATAATCCTTTTGCACTGAAGGTAGAACACACAAAAGCCCCCCAAAATGCAAGGAACAAAAAATTCTGAGAGTCTCACTTTACAAAAATGGGTTAAGAAAGGATCTTCCCTTGAAGATGTGAGTGTTCCATGTGGTCTTCCAGGAGCAGGGCTATGAGCAGTTAATGCAAAGCCTATGGGGCTGATTTACCATCCACTGAAGGCACTGGGGGCAAAAATATGATTTTATTCATCATTGCAGTGTTCCCACTGTTCAGCTGAATCCCATCAATTCAGAACACTCAGCAGCTCTATAGCTGTGTCTTTTCCTTTTGAGACTGAAAAGCTATTATGAGAAAATTTGTTCTGTTGAAAAAGTGAGGGTGCTAATGGATTATTAAGTGTCTGGGTTAACCTTACTGGAGATGTTTTCATTGGGATAACTCAATTTAATACAGCATAATAGAATTTTCTAGTATATGTGAAAGTCCAAACGGTGATGTGTAAAAGCAAAGATGAAAAGTCCCTCTGAGAAATCTGTTTGAAAGCTGATTATTTGAAATCGCTGTAACCTTATAACTGCTTATCCTAGTGATGAGATAATGATATAATTCAGAAGTGGGTGGCTCAGTGATATATGTTTCATTTAGATTCTTCCTAATAGGTGACATTTGTTGAAAGCTGACTCTTGAACTGTGCTGCATCCCTTTGCTATCTATCTGCCTTGGAGCTGTTGGAGACTGTAATTGCATTTTGCTTCATTTCCTGTATAATTTATGTGAAAATCCCTCTGTGGTAGGAAAGTACAAAATCCAGATAATGAGTACATGGCAATGTATAAGATTTAAGATGGCTGTTTAGGTTGCAGCTTGAACTGCCCATGACTCAAGCCTTTTCAAGGTCATCTGATATTTAGTGAGCTCAGGCACCCCAGTGCTTCTGAGACTGCATAAAATAAGAACATTTTGCCTACTTTTAATAAACATCAGTCTTATCATCATTATTCTTATCTGTAGAGGTGTATCTTTTGGGTAAAGTAAGAAGAAATGTCCAATTTTATTGCATTGAGTTACTGCAGCATTTAGCCACTTAGCATGCTATCTTTGTGTGAAGAATATTAAAAATAGTTTTCTGCAAAGGTGTAATATTTTGAAGTCTCCAAATATTTTCTTTTTTGTTTTGTTACACTTTCAGAGTTTCCCCTTGGCGGTTTCTTGATATATTTCTAGATCTACTCTTTTAACTAATGTGTCTTCAGTGCTGAATTCAGGTTATCATGTAACCACAGCCTGGTACACACAGCTTTTCCAAGTAGTGTTGATGCAACATCCTGGAGAGCAAGAGGAATAAACTCATCTCTTTGCAGACAGTAATTTCAGTAGCTGTGTTTGTGGCTTTTCCTTGGACAAATGATGATTCCTGTTTGCTAATGAGTTAACTCTTGTGTACCTAAACAACCTCCTAGGTGATGCAGCCATAGAATTACCAACATTCCTTATGCAGTGAATTAAAGTTATCTGGATTTCCTCACCCATTTTTTATGAACATCATCTCCTTTGTGAAGGTGTTAATCAATAAATGCAGGTGAACTAATCTTACTGTTTCAATGCCAAACCTTCTAGGATTAGGGTGCAGTTTTAACCTGGGAAATTGAGTGGATGTTACAAAAAGCAAAGAAACTAGAAATAGATTTTTATGGATGTCTGCTCCAGACACATCCCACCCAAGCTTTTGACTAGCAAGGTTGTCCCAAGTATAATCAAATGCCCTGGCTATTCAGTTACTTTTTGCCATTGTCTGTTCCTGGAACCCTTCCTCTCTTCTAAATTGAGAAATTTCTTTATTTTTAATTTATTTATTAAATTTTCTAAAATTAACTTCTTCATTTTCACCGACTCCTAGGTCTGGCTTGTAACGACTCACGTAAGTCTGGAAAATAATTTGGTTACAGTGCTTTCAAAAAGGTCTCTGGTGAAATGCACATGTCTGTGGGATGCACGTCACACTCTTGGGTAGGCAAAGCTGCTCAAAATACAGACTTCCTCACAGCAGAAGCAGCTGCAGCTTATGTATAACACTTGAAAAATCAGGTTTTTGTCCTTAGTCTCTGTCTTACCATTGGTCTCTAAAACACTCCTGAAAAATTCCTGATTTCGATATATTCTCTTGTGAGTAGTACTGTCACAGAAATGAATATTTTAATAGTCATGATATTAATCCAAGAATAAAAATAGTCATCTCATGATGCTGTAAGATCATTTAACTTCACAGAAGGAGCTTTTTAAATGGAATGTTTTTTTATGTGGGATGTGAATTCACAAAGAAAATTTAACCACAATGGGAGTATTCCCCTTGATCCAGGCGTGATAAACGTCAGCAAGAGTTATGAACATGCTGAAATTGAAGAGCAGAACCTACTGTATGAAATTAGACTGTCTGAACAATCTTATGGGGAGAGAATGATTTACCAGAGCTCAGGAGATCAATTTTATGCTCAGTAAGTGAAAACGATGGCTTTGGCATTGTTACCCTGGAAATCCCATAACTGCTCCTATGTCCAGCTGCACACCTGTATTATCTCTGGGGTCTAAATAAGTGAACTGAGATGGAAATTTGAGATTGGAATGTCTTTCTTTGAAGCCTGACTGGGTGTCTTTGGATCTTAGTTCTTTCAGCTCTAAAAGTGAAGTTCCTCCAGTTACGAGGAGTTTCAGTGTTTTCACACAACTTGGATGCTCTTCAGCACCACTACCTATCACTGGGCTCTGTGATTGTTTTCAGCACTGCTGATAATTAGTTCACTTAAAGATACACAAATTATCTTGTTCAGTGTTTCCAAATGCTTTTCCTCCCCTTGCAAAATCTAAACTGTACCTCTATAGGAAAGAATAAAGCCTTCTGTTTCCTTGAATTTTCAGTGTGCAGAGTTCACCAGCCCAGCTCTTTTCCTGGATAAGTGTTTGAAAATGCAAAATGATCCAATGGATCAAATGTGAGGCTTCCTATTACACACAGAGAGCTGTAAGTTTTGCAGTAAAAGGCTAATGTCCTGTTTTACATCCAGTTAATAGCAATTGAAATCAAATCTATAACCCCTGTAGTATTCACTCAGACTAAAACAAACCCAAACAGGTTTCTGGATTCAATAGAGCATATTGAAATGGGCAGCTGGGTGTTCTGGTTGCTAAACTGCTGGCTGAGCTGAAAAGCCAAACCAAAACCCTCTTTGTGATCTGAGTTAATGCTTGAATTCTTTAAAGAGGCTATTGCAGGGATCATGGGCAGCAGAGGACGTTGCCAACTTCAGGGCTAAGCTCTTGAAGCCTGCTTTCTGCTTTCCCTGCATCCTTCTGTCAGATGGGCTCCAAATTCATAAGTCTCTTGCTGCTCATTGTGCTTTTAGTGTTTAGTAGTAACTTATATGATGTATGTCCCTCAAGCACTGGCACTGTTATAAATGTCAGGCTTAAATTGCCCTATTGTTTGGTTTTTTTTAGACTCTCAGCTTTCTCCTAACAAAGGGAAATGAAATTTATCTGCCTCGTTGACATGTTGAGATACACCAGTCAATTAAATCTATGTAAATCAGTAATGTTAGTGTTCCAATGCTTTTGGTAGTGCTGTAACACCACCATATTAAAGGATACTGCTTTATTTGTGAAATAGAATAATCTCCAGAAACTATAGATGATGTTAGATTTTAATCTCTCCACTGTGGTTCCTCCAAATGAGAAGTAGGACATCCAGAATCTCAAGGAAAAGTGTGAAGGAAGATGGGCAATAGAAAAGGAGAAATAGTTGTATTTCTCTCCTGCAGTTTGTG
Organism: Entomyzon cyanotis; assembly: GCA_024500445.1. NCBI lineage: Eukaryota > Metazoa > Chordata > Aves > Passeriformes > Meliphagidae > Entomyzon > Entomyzon cyanotis. The sequence goes on from JAKEPQ010001010.1 coordinate 11,827,856, forward strand.
GAGATCTAGCTTATGTCCTCTGGGGAATTCAGGCTGTTATTGTGTTGAAACCTGCCTTCTGGGGAATTTCCTTCGTGAGTGTCTATCTGCAACATGAGATTGATGGTTGTGCACATAACTGGAATAAGCAAGGAGCTAATGGACTGTGGTAGACTAGCCTGGCTAGAGGAGCACTTATTCTCATGAGCTAAGGCAGCAGAACCTGTCCCCAGTGCTGTGCCACTGGCTGAGATGCAAAGGGAAATAACCACAGCCCAGGAAGTACATTTGAACTAGCATATTATTGCTTTTAAATTATGTAATTGAAAATATATCTTGTGGCTTGTAAAAAAAAAAAGTGGTGGTGTGGGTGTGTTTGCAGTATTCTGAGTATCAAAACTTTAAAGGGTGTTCCTGGCATTCAGAATAGTTCTTTTGTTTTTCCAGCTGGGAAGAGGCGATAAGACTTTTAATGGAGATGTGTTTCTGGGCTGATACCTATTCCTTTTGGCTGTTTGCTTTCACTTGATGAATGGTCTGACACAGAGAGGGCAGTAGGATGTTTCTTTTCTCCTGTGAACTGGAAGCCAAATAGGATAAGCCATTCAGAGGTTTGTGGATTTAGGAATGACACAGAAAGATTGAGATGCCAGAGCTCTAACAGCCTCTGTTTTACACACTTCAAATGAAAAATAATAAAACACAGTACAGAAAAAAATTAAATTTTTTTATGGTCCATCCATGGTAAACTAGAAACTGAAGTCCAGAGCCTTTAGTCTCTATTGTGGCTAAGGGAGATGGGTGCAAGGGCTGCTCAGAGTGAAGCTGGAACGAGAGAGTTCAGTTCACAGAAAAAGGCCCACCTAGTAACTGGGTATTAGCAGGCTTTAAAAGTCATGTATATGACACATTGCATGGTGCAGAATACAGCTGAACTCTGAATAGAGGCATTTCTTTACAATTCTGGGGCTCTTTGGCTTTGTGCTAATGGAAATACCCAGATTTCTGGGGAAGCTTCAAACAAGACACAGCAAGTGAACTCTGGGCTTTATTGTGAGATACATTTAGGAAATGCAGAATCATCTTTATCTGGTCCTTACTAGTCATCTCCAAAATGAAATGGATTGCACCAAATGGACTTGCTCTGTCAATACTGTAACAAAAGATAAGGCTGGTGACTACTTAGCCCTCTAGTTATTTAACTAAATAAGTCTAGGGCAACAGATGGCATAAAGGTAAAATTTCTCACCAAGTGGCAATATTTTAGATGAATTCAGGACAGAGGGGAAAAGCAGCCTGTGCTATTCTCTACAGGAAATTTAGAAGAGAGAACTTAATGTTCTTTCTTGTAAGACACTGCAAACAAAAGTTAACTACAACAGACCATTGATTTATGCAACCAAAATCCTTGCTGCACTGTGCACAGAGCTATTAAGGAGAGAAAATACCAAGTTAGGAACACGTGAAAACTCTGCAAACTCTTCCTTTCCCTCCCACTTTCTGAGCATCAAATTATGGCTGCAGGAACTATTAATATCAAGCATTTTTGGTCTATTTTGCTGTGTTTTAATAATGTGACCAGAATACCTGTAATTTCTGTGATGGAGAAGAGCACTGAAAATTCCCTTCCGTGGTCCCAGCAGAACTTGGAGTCACTGACTCTGTCCTGGCAACCAAGCCCAATGTCACAGAGATGCTCAGAGATGTTGTGTTGCTGCTGACCATAGAAAGGGTGTCAGTGGACTCTGCACCATGAAAACTGGAAGCCCTGTGGAGAATGACATTGTGTGTCTCTCTGTTAGTAAAAGCCAAAATGCAAACCTAAAAAAGACTCTTTTCCTAAGCGAGAACCTTCTGTCAAGCACATGAAGCATCAGCAGCACCCACAGAGTGTTTGTTGGGATCACCACCCAGAGTGGCCAGCACAGTGCACTGGGATGGCACTTGGAGGGACATCCCTCACCCACAGCAAGGGCAATTTGGCTGTGAATTCAGGGCTGCAGCAGGCCCACCTTTGAGCTCTGCTCCCCACCTCAATCCAGACTTTGAGGGCCATGCTGGGGCTGCCCTGTGCTGCGGCTTTAAGGCACTGCCAGGCAGCAGCAGTTTCTCCAGGCTGGAGCACCAGGCAGCGATCCTCAGCTCCACAGGGCTCGCAGCACTCGCTGCTCTCTGCTTAATAACATTTGGCTGCTGCTGAGCCATCAGCCCGGCGAGCTGCAAGCTGCCTCCCAGCACGGCAGATCGCAGCTGCCAGCATGGCAGCAGCGCCAGGCTCCCCTGCGCCCAGAGCTGCCAAGCCCTGCAAGAAGCAGCGCACGGTGAAGAGGCAAACTGGCATCTACACCTACCAGGAGCCACCCCACAGGTAAGGGACTCCTCTCCCCTCCAGTGTGAGTCTGCTTTATCTAGCACAACTGTGGGATCTTGTCTTTTCGTTTTCCTTTAGGCAGTGTGTGTCAGAGACTGGAAAAGGTAGCCTGTTTTGAGGAACAGTGTGGTAGCATGGGAATGGGCATGAGAAAAATCCTTCTCTGTGTTTTTAGATGTATTTCACACCTTTTTTTCTATTATTTTTTGTTTTGCCAAAGTCACATTTCATACTGAAACATAAACACTGTACATAAACTAATGTAACCCAAATGAGTTCAGGGTATAGCATGGTAAGAAGTCCCTTATTCTTTTCCTGTGTAATTATAAATTTCCCTTGAATGTCCCCTGTGACTGAAGGGACAGGACTGGACAGCAAAGAATTAGTGGTCTGATGAAGTGTGTCCCTCAAATATTCTTCCATGGCATGGTTTAGGTTATGATTTATTTCTCAGTGATTGAAAGGCTGCTTTTTCAGCAAAATTGCAGGGAACTTTCCTAACAAGTACATAGCAATACAATTGGGAAACTTCCTGGCTGGTGGCTGTTGCAGCACTTCAGATCCCTTCATGTCATTCAGGGAGAAAGAGTCCCCACAGCTTTTTACACCTAAGCCTCTGCAAGAATGAATATTGCTGCTCTTTCACAAACCAACAGGAAATTGCAAGCATTGTAGCTTAGCAAATGTGGTGACAGCATCAGAAAAGATGATTTAATAATCATCCACAGAAATCTGCATCAAAGCACATGAATCTTTACAGGGATAAGTAATGCTTGGTATGTGGGGTTCCACATCCTTGTGCCCCTCAGCAGGGAATAGGATTAAACAGTGACTACAATTTAATTACCTGCTCTCCCCTTTCTAATAAGAAACTATTTTATCCTTATTAAAAACAAAATAAAAGGTGTGATTAATAAATGAATGTTACATGCTCTTGCTGGAAATGTTTAGACAGCACTTTGTTCCAGAAAAATATACAGAGAGTCTTGGTAGCATGATGTACAAGGTGAATGGCTGGAAATGCTTGGAGAGGAAAGACTGGGATTCGTGGTCAGGAGTGGGGATAATATATGACTGAGCAGCAAGTGGTGGGGAGGGAAAGAGGCATGTCCTGGAGATGGGAAAATCATCCAAATTATTAATCAACTTTAAAACAATTAGGCCATGTAAGTTCCCTAGCTCACTGCTCTTACAATGCTCTAACAGGTTGGATCCTATGCAAATCAACACTTTGCTGGGAATCTGAATGGGAATAATTTGTCTTCTCTTTCCTCTCATGGGGTGTGTGCTGGGCTGCCAGCAACTCGGATGACGATGCTGGTGAAGAGAAGGCTGAGAGCCATGACCCAGAGCAGATCTTTCAGAACATCCAGTACCAGAAGGAGATCATGTCCAACATCCGCTGCCGGCCGTGGCCGATGCGGCAGAAGCTGAGGGCGCTCAGGTAAAGGTGCCTGCTCAGAGCTTTTCAGGCTCACTGGCTGTGACACTGCTTCCAGCCTCAGGAGCTTTGCAGTGCAAGCTGGAAGGGTTTGTGCACAGGAATGATTAAGGAAAGTGCAGTGAGGATGCTTTGGGAAAATCTGAGAGCTGGCTGAAGGCAGCAGCCTCCGGGTGGACAAGGTTGGAGGTGAAGCTGTCTCTGGTGCATGTCTGCAGCTCCCTTTACAGAATCACAGCACAAAGGAGAGTCAGAAATCATGCTTTGGCTATTAACTACTAAAAGAGAGTGTCAGCTATTCAGTGGTCTAAAGAAAGGTTGTTGGTAATGCTCCATAATATATTTTTAAGTTAAATTGTTTCACTGTGTCCCAAAAAGAAGAACCAGCCTGTCTTTTTAAGGTAATTGTATGGGATGAGAACAGAAGCTGGTCGTATCTTCAGGCTACATGTTGTAAATACAGTAAATACTGGACACTTGTAGGTTTAAAAGGTATGGTCAGTATAGTAATAACTATACCATAACTATAATAACACATTTCGCAGTTTAGGACTTCAATTATTATGTTAATAATCCCAAATTTACAATTATAGAGCATGTGACTAAGTCTTTGGGCTGCCTGTCTAAACTATGTCAGGTCTTCCATCTCATGATCTGTTTGAGGCTTGGGGTTTTTTTGCCCTTTTCATCTGGAAATTTTCTCTCAAAACCATGCACAGTGCTCAGATGTAGCCATGAGGAATCTCTACCAGCAGTAAAGCCCTTGTGTAATCTGGGAAGCAAAGAGAGGTTTTTCTCCCTCAGGCAGAGTCTGTGACTTGCTGCTTTCCTGTTCCTGTTGATTAGATCTTGGTGGTCCCCATCCACCTTCTGCTGAGGTCAAAGACTGTGCATGAGCAGATGAACATGAACCTCTTTGCATCTCACAAGCTGCCCCATCCCTGCAGAGGAGGTGTCACTATCTAGGTGAAATTACCAGACTGCGATGGAGATCGTGTTGTTTTACTCATTTGGTTTCTACCATTTTAAAAGAAAGTCTTTGAAACAAAAGGACAGAGAAATAAATTAGAGGAACAGAAAACTCTCCCTGCAGTCAAACTCTTCCATGCTGAGCTCTCTCAGACAAAATTCTGAGTAGTTTTAAAGTATCAGTAAAAAGCTCAGCAGTCAAAGAAAAAAGCATTGCCTGGCAAAGAAGTTGATGGTGAGACAGCCCATGGCTGTGTTTCAGAGCATTTCACCACTTTGGCAGCTGCTGTTGTGCACAATAGGAGAGCTGAGCTAGGGGATCAATGCAGAGACTGACCCTCCACCCTCTGGCGCAGGCAGGCGAAGGAGATCGTGCTGAAGTACGAAGGGAGGCTCACGAGAACGAGAGGTTACCAGGCTGCTGGGGCAGAGGTATGGCTGCTTTCTCTTAAACCTCCTCAATTTCTTGTTCCTACAAACAGCCATTTGCAGTTCTGATTGACAGAAGTGTGTGTTTGCTGTACAGTCCTGATACTCCAACTGGGGACTGTAGAAGGAGGAAAAAGCAGTTAAAAGCTTATATTTTTTCCTGGTTTTTTTTTCCCCATTGTAATTTTAGTAATTACATTTCTGCAGACTAATTTCATGTGTTGAGGGATGAATGTCCTTCTGTTAATGCAGTATAAGCTTTCTTTTCAGACAGCCTACAAATATTGATTCCTGCTAGAGGGGGTGGTGCAAATGGGATAACAACACCACCATGCAGTATTCTCTGAAGAGCTATTTCAACAAACTGGGGCCACAGTTCAATAGCTTAGTATGAAAAATGTGTCTAGCTTTTCGTTTGGAAGACAATCTTACAATAGCTTATGGTAAATACATTATTAAAGCAGGGGGTTTGTTTGTATAATACTCAGAATTTGAATCAAATCTTAGCAAATCTATTTACACCACTGAAAATAGACTCTGGCCTGAGTTTCTGGAAATTTATAATATGCAGGAAATTGTACTTAATAACCAACCAAGAGAAGAGTGCTTTAGTCATCTAAGCAGTCAAGAATATTTTTGTCACCAGAACAAGTAGACTTTTAATTACTAATTTATCTTGATTCAAAAAGGCAGGGTTGAAGCAATAGAGAGAACACCACGACTTTATTCATGTGAACAAGTGAAGAGCTGCATATGGATCTGTTGCTCTGTGATGCTGGCCCCCAGCAGCAATGAACACTTTCCAATGCAGAAAGTGCAAGTTTTCCTTGTTCTGCCTTTGCATGTGTGGCAAATGCAGTGGAAGTAAAAATGCTGTTAAAATAAACACTATTTTTTTGCCTTTGATACGAGCGAAACGAGGACATTAGCTAGAAAGAGAAGTGCAAAATTAGAATGTCAGTAAATCAGAGACTGGGCTCAGTACTTGTTCATATCATTCTTCCTATACAAAACCAGGAGCTTTCACCTTAGAGTTCACAGTGAACAAAAGTTTGTGTTTAATCTAATTGTCTCTATTGTATTTGCTTGAAGACATTCAGCACAGGGATGTAATTCAGCAGTTAATTAGTAGCACTCATTAGTGTAGGGGATCTGTATTCTTTTATCCTAGCACAAATTAGGGAGTATAGCCTTTACATTAGGGCTAAATTCAGCAGCAGCAACAGAATGAGCTGCCTTTTTTTTGGTGTGGTGTCTTTTTTGTTTGTATTTTTGACTGGAAGAGCTTTGTTTCTGCATATTTTTCTTGGAAAACAGAATGGTGACCAAGGAGATAACTGCAGCACAGCAAAACAAGCACTACATCATCAAAATTAAGAACTCAGTGGTTGAACATGTGCTAAAAAAAATAATGCAGCTGCTAAGTGTCTATGTATTTAAAGAATTGTTTTTTATTTGCAAAATATGTACTGTTCATGATTGGAAAATCCACTCATGATATTATTTATGAAAATTGAACTTAAAATACATTTTTACTGTCTTGACACTGAAAGCAATTTTCTTTTTTCAGTTCAATTATTTTACACTTGTTTGTAGTTGTTGGTTTGTTTGGTTTTTTTCCCAGTTAAAACCAGATGCCCATACTCTGGATTCTAAGAGTATAAATTATCTGTTCAGGTACATAGTAGGGAGGAAAAGAGGTGATAGCTCTCAGATTATAATTTTAACAAATTTTACTTCACTGTGGACATACACAACTGTATTCATTGAGAATATAAAAAATTCACATCTGTATTCTTTATAAATCTGTACTGCAGCTGGCAAAAGCTGCTTGAGACCTTCCCAGCCCTGTGAACTCTGTTTTCAGCTGAAAGCAGCAACCCCAGCAACTCCCAGCACCTACAATTCCTTTGTTTAATTGTAATTAAACAAAGCTTAATTAAAATACTTTCCATTCATGCAATTAAATACCCATATCACCGTAAATATCAATTAACTTTGGCCAAAGAGATTGATTATATTTTCAGTAATTAAAATGTTGTTTATGCCTCTTTAATTTTAGGATATTAGATTACATGATATAATATTGACACTGCTACTGCCTCAAATATAGGTGGGTTTTTAATATCTAGCTCTATTAAAAATACTCTAGAATGCCTGGGATACAAATTTATTTATTTTCTCTCTTGATACTGTAAAGTTATAGGCCTGACTCAGCAACTCAAAAACTGCACTCACTTTTGCACAGGTGGATTTTATTTGTTGTCCCACATGTTTATGCACACCCCATAACAGTGTGTGCAGGAAGATCCTCTGACCATGCAGAAAAACGGGGATTGAATAAAGACTCTACAAAATATAAGCACGGGATTTCTGCAGGTGTCAGCTACAATACATAGAGCTGAGAACACAGCAGTTGAATTTGCTGCTGTTGAACACAAAAGCTTATTTTTCCTCTAAGAAAATTTCCTCTGAGGCATTATGATCCTAATAAGACCTTAGTCATCAATGTTTGTGACAATTCTTGTGATAAAAGATAAGACATGAGCAAAATACTCAGCACTTCATTTTTAATTTTTTTTTTCACATGGAGAGATGTCATATTTCTCATTTCTCTGCTTTTTGCTCAGCTTTGGAGGAAGTTTATTCGCCTTGCATATAATTTTGTGGTGATCTTTATTCCTTGGGAAATGAGAATAAAGAAAATCGAGAGTAAGTATGAATATTTAATGGTATTGAATGGTAAAACACTTCTTAAATGCTGAGTCTTATGGTTTATTTTTTCAATGTACTGAATTAAATAATATTTGGGAGGGAGTTAAATGCAAATTTTCAGCAGTGAATGCTTTTTTTGGAAAAGGAAAAACTTTGGGTTTTTTCCTTTTCCTGGTGCCTTAGAAACTGCACAGTTCTCATTGATGGCCTTAGTTGAGGGAGTAACTTTTGTAAAAGTCAATTTTGTCCCATTGCGGTTCTGAAAATGAAAAAATTCTCCAGTTTGCAAATGCCGTGCATAAAAGAGGTTTTTCTTTTGGCCTATTATTTAAATAATACTCCATGGATAAATGATGAGAGCTCTTATACACTGTGCAGGTCAGGTAACTGGTTTGTTGTGGTTTAAGGTCATTTTGGGTCTGGAGTTGCCTCTTACTTCATCTTCCTGAGATGGCTGTTTGGAATCAATATTGTCCTTACCATAATGACAGGAGCATTTGTAGTCCTCCCAGAGGTAAGAGCACATTGTTAATATTTCCAGAGCAATGCTCACTGTTGCACTTTCCCTTCTGAATGGAACAAACACCACACTTAAAGTCATGCATCAGTTCGAAATGTACAATGTAAAATGAATTATTTAAAATAAATTCCCCTATTAAGAGGTTTTCCTCTGCCAAAGGATAACAGATTTTGCTATTAGTGTTAGAGATGGTATTTTGTCAACATGGTCCTAATGCTTTTAGAGAATATGTTTTTATCTGATTACTAAAATAGAGAACCCATTCTTAAAAGACGTTGTGGGTGTTGAGTACATTCCAGTCCTGTTAGTGTCATTTACAGGGAGAAAAACAGAGCATTGCTCTCCAGACTCCGGATTCTTGTCCATTAGAAAGCATTTCCTAGAAGTTCTGAACAGCCACAATTTTGTTTAATTCTTGCATGCAAGTAAGGCGATTTGTTAACTTCGTTAAATCATTCATAAACATTATTTTCCCTCACCTACCTTGTGCTTTAATATTGTTACCAGAAAATACGGGAATACCCGATTTTATTTCTCACTGTGCAAAGCAAAAGGAAAAAAACGATAAATAATCCTCAAACAAATAAAAAGTAAACTGGAAAAAAAAAAAGGTATTCACTTTCATTTTTTAACTTTTAAGGAGAAGTAAATTTAATGCTGAAATATCATCCTCCTCTCTCTTGCCCATCTCCTGAGCCCTTTTCTCTCTCCCACAGCTCCTGGCTGGAGCACCGTTCGGCAGCACAGTCAGCAAGACCATTCCCAAGGAGCACATTGCATCTGCTCAGGACCTGGACACCATCTGGTCACTGGGGGCAAGACTCAAACCACTCATTATTTTACTGTCACTGTTCTGTTTTAATTGTTGGTTACTGCTCTAAGTGACAGCCTCTGGTCTTTGCAGGGCTACCTCCAGTACTCTGTTCTGTTTTATGGCTACTATGGTCGTGACAGGAAGATTGGGAAAGCTGGATACAGGCTGCCTCTTGCCTACTTCCTTGTTGGAATGGCTGTGTTTGCTTACAGCTTCATCATCCTTCTGAAAAAGTAAGGATTTACTCCCATGTACTGCTGTTCATAAGCTTGTGTGTTCAGGCAATCGGCAATGGTGTTTATCCCACTTCTTCTGTATTTATTCTGTGTAGTTCTGTTAACATGCTCAGCTCTGCTAATATCAGGGAGGAAGACTGAGTTTAACTCTAGATTGTCTTTTATCTTGTTATCACCTTCACCCTCTGTTCCATTTCCCAGCCTATAAAAGGAGGGTAGCACAGATGATGATGTGCTCTGTGTTTGTGCAGTTTAAAGTGCAACACTTGTGGAAGTCCTTTCTGTTCTCCTTTTTTCTGTTATAAATATTGCTATGACAGAAATGTGTATTTGAAGTGTAATGCTTTCAGCATTATTATTATTCCTATCTATTGAAAAACAAATATAAAAATTCCAGCCTAGGTGTAACATCATTTGCATTGCTTTATTCCATCCCATTGGAATGCAAGCTTTCTTTACTGTGGAAGGGCCAGAAGTAGGAGTTACTTAGAGACAGCAAGACTGCCAGTGCTGACCATAAATCCAGAGATGTGCAATGCTTGGAGAAAGGGCAAGGTCACTCTATCCTCTCCTGATTTGCTTTCTCTTCCCTTCTGGATACCTATTTATCTGGCACAGTGCAGTCCAGGGATGTTTTCAGTGCTGCCTGTAATAGCTCTCAGTTTTGAGGTCAAACCTTCCCTTTTCATTTATTTTTATTCTACCTGCTGGTTTGTGCCAAGGGTCAGTGGTATATTTGACACTGATCTACACATCTGCAGTTTCTGGATATGATTATCTCTTCTGACATAGCTCAGTGACTCTTGGCTTAGCTGTGTACAACTCCCCTTTAATGTTGTCCTTTCAGATGCCCTTTCTTTCATATGCTGTTAATCTTCATTTCATTTCCTGTGCTTTGCAGTATTGCCTTGCCTACCTGAGATGAGTAGGAGGGGTTTTCTTACTCTTTCCCAGGGTCTGTAAAATGGCACTGGGTTTCTGTGTGACAATAACATATCTTTTGAGGGTGAGAACAATACAGCAAACAAACAGATCTTGCACACAATCACTAGTTACGCCAAACTAGGTTTAATTCCTTTAACAGTGATCTTAGTGATGGTATCTTCCAGCTGGAGCCTACCCAGAGACTGTAAAACTGAAATAGGTGTAAGTCCACAGTTCTAGTGAGAATTATTTCCTTTATTTGTCAGTTATAAAGACTGTAAATATTGAAATGCCCTTCCACGGTGAGTCATTTCTGCACTAGATGTAAAGTGAAGTTCATGAGCTGAACCTCCCCCTGTTTTATATTCTTCAGAAAGCTGCCAACTGTGATACCAATTTCTGCAAACCTTTGGTAGATCTAAATGTGCAAACATCTGAAAACCATGAAAGAAACCAGTGACTTTCTCCATTACCATCTTCACACACCAGAAGCAGTTCAATATATGTTATTTTTTTACAGAATGGCAAAGAACTCAAGAATGAGCTTAGCAAGTGCCTCTGATGAAAATTACACTTTCTGCTGGAGACTGTTCTGTGCTTGGGACTATTTGATAGGAAACCCTGAGGCTGCAGAGAGCAAAGCTGCTGCCATAGTCAACAGCATCAGGGTGAGCAACTGACCTTCAAATTATTTCAGGTTGATTTACTTGTTAATCTGTAAGCCATGTAAGTCTTTCCTCTCATCCCCTTGCACTTCCTATTGGGTTTTGGTATTTATTTACAGATCTATTTGCCTAGGGGAGGGCTGGTATCACATCTGTGTGGTATTGCAGGCACATGATATTTGCTGATGCTCTGTCCCAGTAAGGCCATTGTATGTGTGACAAGAAGTTATCTACTAGAAACAAATTTACTTGTGATGAAATTTCATTGAGTGTTGGAATCAAATTTGTGTTAACAATTGATTTGGCAGGAAAATATATAAATTTATAGAATCTATAATTGTTTTTATGCAAAGGAAGTGTTTTATGCCTCAGGGAATCCATGTGGAGAAGCAGAACATCTCATATTTTACAAGATGCTTTTTTACATGGTAATAAGTTTTATATCTCTCTCTTCTGTTTTATACCTTCCTGCACACAATTTATTTTCTTTCTTCTTTATTTTATCAGCTATTAATCAGGCTCCCCAGGGAAGTGGTCATGGCACCAAGCCTGTCAGAGTTCAATGAGCATCTGGATGATGCTTTTAGTCAAATGGTTTCGTTTTAAGTATTCCTCTGAGCAGCAGGGAGTTGGACTCAATGGTCTTTATGGGTCCCTTCCAACTTGAGATATTCTATTATTCTATGGTTTATTTATTCCATCTCTCCATAACAAATGGAGGGACATTTTACAGGTGTCCCAGTGTTAGAAAATTGTTATACACACAGATGGTTTGCATTTAGAATGTAAGAGCATATGTGGTTTTATCAAAAGTAATTTCCCAAATTTGGTGTATTCTCATTGTCATTGAACAAAAATGACTTCAAACTGTGCCAAAGATAAATTGATAATCTATGATATTTAGTTATTTCAATGACTGAGGACAACTGCCAGTACTGCATTGTATTAGTGACACCCAGATTTTGAAGGTATATCCTACCAAAAAATCTGGTAGTGTAACCCTCTGGTTATACCTCCTTGAACATGCATGAGCATCTGCTTAACTGTGTATTTGATTCTCAGAAATCTCCAGCTCTTTTAAAGCTCACATATCAGTATTACAAATCAATGAGGACAGTGGTATTTATCTGCTTGCACCTCCAGGATGTGATGGGTTTTTATTAGTATACATTAATTTCTGTGAAAGATATGTGCATTATTTTTGCTGAACATTATTAAAATGGTAATGCTGTGTTTTTTTCAAGGAAGCTATATTGGAAGAGCAGGAAAAGAAGAAAAGCAAAAACCTGTATGTATGTAAGATAAGAGATACCTTTCAAAGCACTGTTTCAATGCAGATATCAGTGCTAATCTGCTTGTCCTGTACTTCTAAACCATGTCAGAAATGACCCTTGGTGTCATAAGGCAACCTGCTGTATTGGTTTTATCTTCCTTTTTTTCCTAGGGCAGTGACTATAAGCCTAAGAATTATTGCAAACATCCTTGTGCTTCTCTCTCTTGCGGGAAGTATTTACATCATCTACTTTGTCGTGGATCGATCCCAGAGGTTAGAGCGCACCAAAAAGGAACTGACTCTTTGGGAAAAAAATGAGGTACACTGTCTTTATTCCACCTCTGTGTTAGCAGCAGGATTACTGTCTGAGGGCTTTCTGTAGCAATTGTGTGCATTGAGGTGTAAACAGTAAGAGGTGAGCCAGGAGAAATGAGGAATGAGTGGGCAGAGAGGTGCTAACCTGGATCTGCCTTGGTGCTCTTGCTCCCTCAGCTCTGCAGGCAGGTGTGGGTGCAGCTGAAAGGCACAGAGGGACCTGCAGGTGCTCCTTGCATAGAAACTGCAGTTCTAGCAAATCCCTGTTTTGGGAGGACAAAGCTTCATCTGTCCCATCACCTTCAAATCTACTTTTATGCCAAGGACTGAGCTGAGCAAACACTGGGCCAAGGGACCAGAAAGGAATCGACTTCAACAACAGTGATTGATTCAGTATCAGGGGATACTGAATGTTCTGCGAATATTTCCATTCAGAAGAATGAGTGAGAGTAGGAAGTGCATAGGTATGGAGAAGCCACTCATCCATTTTAGGGGAAGATGCTCTCATCATATTCCCTACATGTTAATTTTAATTCCAATTGATGAAGTAGAACTTTAAAGCTACAATATCTGGAGTAAAGATTCCTGAGTGTTATTCCAGAGCTATAACTTTGGTTCATAACTACTGTTATTGCTAATATCAACAACAACTTTTAAAGCATCTCCTCCAAGAAAAGCAATCACCAAACCATGTGCCTCATCAGTATGTCAATCAGCACTCAAGATTCCACAGAATATCTACACCAAAAGCTACAAAAATGTCATGTTTCTTTTCCATAGGTAAGCGTGGTTGTGTCACTGATCACAATGATTGCACCCTCTGCTTTTGAACTTGTGGCAGCTCTGGAGATGTATCATCCAAGGACCACTCTTCGCTTCCAGCTTGCCAGGTATGGACAATATGCAGTGTAGAAAATATGTGGGGAGAAAAGGAGGAACAGGAGAGCTGTGTTCTGGTTCATGTTTTAGTACAGCCAAACCAGAGAATATATGAGAAGTCAGTGGTTACCAGTGCTGGTAATCTGTATTTTATTCTCTTTTCAGGGTTCTTGTCCTATACCTGGGAAACCTCTACAGTTTAATCATTGCTCTCCTGGATAAAGTGGACAGTATGAGTGTAACTGTAAGTTCAACTTGATTTTTTCTGATGTGTAAAGTTAGCAGACTTCATAAACAGAATTTCATTTATTGTGAAATATATGAAGCTAGATGAAAATTTATTTGAAATTGACTAAAACATTATAGAGTTAAGTTTAGATAGCAATGTTCATTTACAACTACTTATAGGAGGTTTTTAATTAGTCTTTTAGGATAACTGGATCCATTTGATTGCTGATGTAACAAAATAAATAGATTTCTGTGCACTGCTGAACTGTTAAAAAAGAAGTCATCACTGTAGGTCAAGTACTTCCACCTACCTAAATCAGCTTTAAGTCCTGCCCTGACATGTTCCATCTGACTCTGTCCACTGACAGCTATTTAACAGTAGCCTAAGTGCTGTTTGAAAATATCTGAAGAAATGCCTGTGTGTGTGTATGCTGTAGAAAGTACAGACGTCTGCACCTATGTACAGTTAAAATGTAGCTTTTGGGACATTTATTATTTCAGGACTCTGACATTAACAACAATGCAAGTAATTCTACAACCTCCTTGGCAACCAAAACTCTTTCTAAGGACGACAATTTAACTATTCCTAATGTACAAATCAAGAGAAATGGCTTTGTCACATCAGAAGAGCATCGCACCCAAGGCCTGACAGTCTCTGACTCACTGGTTAACCAAACAATTTCCTTTAACACCCAGAACCCACAGGATCAGTGCTGGGAGACATATGTTGGTCAAGTATGTAACTGTTTTATTATGTCATCAACTTATTCCTAATCCACATTTGACAAAAGATTAAAATTACGTTGTGCTGTGTCCAGTTTTAGAATTTTTCTTTGCATAAATTCCAGAATTTAGCTAAGGATGGTGTAGGAAGAGCAAAGGCTATGCTAGGTGATATGACCACAGATACAAGCTTTGTGTTTTGTTCGGTATCTACATTATGTTTAATGTTGTACAAATGCTCTTTTGCCAGGCTTTGGTCTCTGTCTTCAGCTCTGCACAGGCAGATCTGTACAGATGTGTGATGTGGATTCTCTTTTAACAGGGTACGTCCTTCTAACTCATACAGAGAAACATGACTGTAAACACACATCAGCAGCAACATGCACTCTGTGCAGATTCAGATTGCTGCCTCAAGAGATGGAGATGCAGACCTGAAACAAGAATGAGATTGTGCTCTTGCTCATTTGTGCAATATCTCTGAAGCCTCTATTCATTCTGCCTCAATAAAACTCTAGAGAAACAAGTGCCCTTCACTTTTCCAGAGGGAGAGAGGACAAGGACAAAGCATTTCAAAATACCATCAGTTTGTAGGAATTGGGACAGCTATATGGCACTGCCATGTTCCCACAGTTAGGGTGCAGAAAATCTGCAGATTTAATATGACTCTTTTTGCTTCCCTACATGGGAAGGGTACATGATTTGTGGCCTTGTCTCTGAATGACTGTCAGGGGCACTAACACATCCAGAGAGAAATTTTAACTACACAAAGTGCAAAAGGTGATCCATTTGAGACTTTAGTCTCTGTAAGTGTCACAATCAGGTTTAAACCACTAAATTAAGAATGATCTTAGTGTATTTCTGACCTGCTGAGCTTCTTGTTCCAGACTGAGGAATATTAAAATTCTTGCTTGATCATTGGGAGCAAAATATCCCTCCGAGGTTTTTTAGCCTGACTTCTATCCCTGTATATCCCTTTTGCACAATGTCATAGAAAATAGAGGGTTTTTGAATATTTGCTTTTTTCCCCAGAATGGCCTAGAGATGTATGGAACTGAATCTTTCCTATTTAATTGTACATTTTTTAAGCTCAATTAAAAATAGGATAACTCCATTCTTTTGTAAGCACTAAACAACTATCCTTCATGCGTTGATGATCCTCTGCCATTGGGTTTTGGCTTTGTCTGAATAATAAGATTTTTCTCAGTGTGAAGCACTTTGCAAATATGTATTACAAGAGTCAGCTTAATAAAAGATTTGGTACAATAGAAAAAAACAACCCATTTCAGTTTAGCTAGATAAATTTTTAGAAAATTAAAAAGAAAGTCATTAAAAAGAAAGTTTGATACTGTCATGACCAGAATTTTATTGCTGCAAGCAATAAAAGGCACCCTGGAAGCTTGATTATATTTATTCTCTTTAACAGAACAAAGTCAAGTAAGGGAAAAGTCAAACAGGAAAAGCTTAAAAGAAAGTTATTTATATAGCCAATTCATATTTTATCAGAATACTAAGCTTCAGCCAAAAATACAAGTACAACTGCAAAAAAGCCATATGCAGTCCATTTGCTTTCACAATGACTCAGTATGTGTGAACAATGTGTATTTCAGGAGATGCTAAAGCTTTCAATTATCGACATGATTTTCACAGTCGCAAGCATCCTGCTGATTGATTTTTTCCGTGGACTGTGTGTCCGATACTTGAGTGATTGCTGGTGCTGGGATCTAGAAAGCAAGTTTGTAAGTACAGTCCTTATTTCATCAAGATAAGGTGCTGAAAATGGGTAGGCTCCTTCCCTCAGTGCTGAATGTCCTTCAAGTCTTTCCACAGATGAATAATTTCTTGGTAGCACACGTCTATAAAGGCACAGCTCAAACAGAGTTTAAATTGGAGGGCACAGGATAAATGGTGAGACTGTTTTTCTCCAGTCTACTCATGTGCCTCTGGTGCAAAAATTTTTGGTTTTCACAAAATGAGATCGTAGAGCAGTTCCCACAGTCTAAGGTAGGACAGAGGGCACGTAGTTGTTGCCCACATCCTCTTTTCTGCAGCTGTTACATCTATACCTAATGTAGATAGTGGTACAAGAAACAGTAACCAACAGCACACAGCCCTCTGAGAAAATTACAGTGTGCAATAAATAATAAATACTTTGTTAGCAAGAAGCTGTTGGCCTGAAAGTCTGAAGACTGTTCTTTGTCCTTAAAGATGTGAAGTAAACTAGAGAGGAATTAGTACTACTAATTAGTAGTAGTACTACTACTACTACTAATTAGTAGTACTAATTAGTACTACTCTCTGGCTGCAGAGTAGGTTTTTCTGTGTTCCCACTGCCTGCCAGAAGTTGGTATTTGATCTGGATGTTTCAGGCTATGTACTGTCTGCAAACTGATTCAGCCAAATGCTTCTAATAAATGGTCTGAAAACAAGATTAAGACAAAGGTATTCATCTCACACTGTGTTTCTTGTAGCCAGAATATGGAGAATTCAAAATTGCAGAGAATGTATTGCATTTGGTCTACAACCAAGGAATGATCTGGTATGTGGTCCTTGCAAGGTTTTTCTTGTCCTTTGTTGGCTGATTGCTAACTGCTGATGTAAGTAATCACTGTGTTGAAGCATATTGGAAAACAAGTGATTTTCGAATCTGATTATTTAAATGAAACCTATTTAAGTAGGATATTAGCAGTGTAGGCTTTTATATTAAGAGATAATCTGTTAATAATGAGCAGTTGTTTACATGTTTTGGGGT
Organism: Entomyzon cyanotis; assembly: GCA_024500445.1. Classification (NCBI taxonomy): domain Eukaryota; kingdom Metazoa; phylum Chordata; class Aves; order Passeriformes; family Meliphagidae; genus Entomyzon; species Entomyzon cyanotis. The sequence continues at coordinate 11,845,086 of JAKEPQ010001010.1, forward strand.
TTGGGGGATCTTTTAGTATATTCTATTGTTATCAAAATGGCTTCTGGCAACACTGAGCACTGACATGACATGATTTTTCCAGGATGGGAGCATTCTTTTCCCCTTGCTTACCAGCTTTCAATGTACTCAAGTTGATTGGACTCATGTACCTGAGGAGCTGGGCTGTGCTGACGTGCAATGTACCACATCAGCAGGTTTTCAGAGCATCTCGGTGAGTCAAAATGAGAACAACAGAGAAGGAGTAAGTCAAATGCAGGCAGTGGAAATGTCTTTCATGTACATGAAGAAAATAACAGGGCATTTTAGCTCTAAAAGTTGACAATCAAATTTTGCACCAATACTGATAGCAAAGGTTGTGGGGAAAATTAGTCAGTGAGAAACTGGAGGGCTTGTGAAGCAGGGTAGTTGAAGATGTGCACTATAAAACATGTCAGGGAATATTCCCAGATGGCTGTTATGACCTAACAGAAATGCTTTATTTCCATAAAAATCTGATAGAGCACAATAACCTACATGTGTTAACTGTTGCAAGTCCTATTTCTTGATGTTTCTCTCTTTGAAAGCTATTCACTATCTGCTTTTGTCTGTTGCATCACACAACAGATTTCCTCCTTTTTCTTCTATCATGACGAATATCTTACTTGTTTTTTTCAAAATGGAAATAATTTAGGGTATCTTTAATTCTTAATAATTAGTTATTTCGAACATATTTTTTGAAGATGAACTGACTTCTGCCACTGTTCATTTTCTCCCCCAACACAACCAGGCAGTAAGGTCAGTTTTTGTCAAAGGGTGCAGTAAACAGACCTCTGGCTGTAGCAGTGGTATCTGGAAAGCAGTGCAAATAGAATTTTGATCATTAAGAGTCTGTTTAAACCAGCTCTGTTCAGACTTTCTAATTATAGCAGAATGATTTTGATCTTTCAGACATGTTGATCTTGACCTTGATAGGTAGATACAGACTTGCACCTTTTATGCTGCCTCTGGTTTTCCCTCTGATTAGTATAATCTGAAACATGTTACACCTTCTTGCAGATCCAATAACTTCTACTTGGCCATGTTGCTGTTTATGTTGTTCTTGTGCATGTTACCAACAATTTTTGCTATTGCTCGATACAAGCCATCCTTAAGCTGTGGCCCCTTCAGGTAAGTTATAATGGACTAATGCAAATTTCAAAGATTTTATTCCCCCCTCTTACAATGAACCCATCAATTTCCATAAGATACAAATTACAGATGTAAATAAATTTTAAAAAGTTGATAGGACAATGCTTTTTTTGCTGTCAATATTTTACAGTTTAAGGTTTAATAAGGTGAATATGTCAAGGTTCTGAGTTGATTTGCTTTATATACAGTTTAGTTACTGTTTACATAATGCAATGTGCCACTGAGCTGCTCCTCAAACATAACTGTCTTGTGGCTCAATTCAAGCACTCTCCAAGCTTGTTTTTTATTCACTGCAACACTGTTTCACAAATATACTCAGGATTTCTTGCAACTTAATTTTACCCTTTTTCCCTCCCACACCTCTTATAGTGGTCAAGAAAAAATATATGATATTGTTTCTGAAACGATTCAAAATGATTTTCCCACGTGGTTCAACACAGCGATTACTTACATCAGCAGTCCTGTGGTTGTCCTCCCTGCACTACTACTGCTATTGTAAGTACTTTGGTTTTCACAGGCAGGTTAAATTGATTGTATTCATGCTGGCCTTTTCTCTAGAGAGACAAATGTAGATACTGAGGAACAAACACTGCTTTGTTGCAGTTTTATTAAGCATAACAGAAAAAACAATTCCAACACCCCACTGAATATGCGGTATATGGATCAGACAGGAATGAAAGTATGTTAAAAAGACTGTCAAAGTGAATTTCACATTCTAGGATATTTTGTTAGAGCAAGTTCACTGTATTGTGTCAAGGCTCACAGTGCCAATGGTTTCCAGGAAATTTAAGGGAATTTAGGGGACCTTCTTCCCTCTTAAGAGTTCCTCAGAAATAAATTTTCCATTTCTTCATGGTCATTAGTTCAGTTTATAACAGTGAACAGGGCTCAGTCTGTCATTTAAAGAAGGTACTCAGTCATCCTGATTTCTGACAAGATAAATCAATTATCATGGTCTGCTCCTAAGTGTTAATGTCATATAACTTGCTGTAGACTCTCCAGGAGAAGTCTTTTCTTACTTGGGTTGTAACTAATTGTTCACAGTTGGAAAGTAATATTGACTTTGAGCTGTTTGAAGATTCACTTTGCTTCTATGAGGTGTATTTTGTTTTGCATGTACCTTTGTACCATTTCTTTCCTCTGTAAACGGCAAACAAAGGCAGAGTTTGTCCCATCAGTGGCTTTTCAGTCAAATCAGAAAGATCAAAGCAACACATCCTATTTGTAACTTTTTCCTCTAAGGTCCCAGCCATGTAATACTTACAAATTTAAGTATATATCTATTGACTGCTTCAAACTGACGGCTAAGAACATATGTAATTGTTTGTGGTATGAAGCCTAGCTATAAGATTTTGTCTGAAAGCCAGTGCAATCCATTATGTCAGGCCATAATCTGCCAGGATCTGATCTCAGCTGTGCCAGGGTAAACAAGGTGTTATTTCAGCCAGCCAACAAAATTGCACTGGTATGGTTGTGCAAACTCAGCTGTAACTCTGGTATCTCTGTTCTGTAACCTTAGACTGGGAAAAAAGACAAAATAGTATCTGTCAAAATGATTTGTCCAGAATTAAAAAACAACACAAACCAACCAAACAAAAAAACCAACTAGAAATGCACCCCGGGTTACACACACAATGCAAAGACCTGCAAAACATACAGGTCAAATTAGAACAGTTGTTAAATGTGGTTTCAGTGTAATTTCTTTCTTTCACGTGTGTTTGCTTGAAAGAAGGCTGTAATCCATTGTTACAATATAAGGAAATATTACAGAACAGCAGCTGAACTTGTACATCATTTTGACCTACAAACCCTCAAAGAGAAACTGTCAAGAATGACTGAAGTGACTCATATCACCCCTTTCACTTCTAGCATGCTAATCTACTACCTACAAAGTATTGCAAGGTCATTAAAATTCACCAACAATCAACTGAGAATGAAGATACAAACAGTAAGTATGGTGCAAAGCACTTTTACATGTAGTTTAGTGGGTCTTCAGTGCAGTAAGAGCCTAATTAAATCTCTAAAGTCACTTCCAGTGTTTCATAATGTAAAACAAGTCCTGTATTTTTCATCTTTACACAGCAGGGGATTTACTCTCTAATCCATAATAATTCAGTGCTTCTCATTCTTCTGCCTGTATTCTAGGAAAGAACTGAAGATAAGAAAAAGGTGGTTCAGATGGCAGTAGGTAAGCTGGTGACCTTTAGAAATGCCACTATTAATAAAGCATTTGGACGTAAACCCATCTTGATTTCTCAGACATACAGGGGAGTCCAACTACATTTTTAAAACTGCATTTCCTGTAGAATCCTCCTTTTAGATGGTTTCTGGGTTCTGTTTGACTTAATCTTAGCAACACTGAAAGACATGATGCATAGTTTAAACCTGAATTCACCTGGAATCTTTGGACTGGGTATACTCCTGTTTCTGTGATCAACAGGGCGTAACCTGGGAGGCATCTTTGGTGATTCAAATCATCTCAGACTTTGCATGCAATCCAGAGGCTGGTAGGCAGAAGAAAAATTGGGTTGTTACCCGTTTTGTAATCCTACAATGCAACATCCAGTGTTTTTTCTATGTCCCCAATACTCCATCTGCCATGTAATGAAGTATGAAGATCCACCCCTTTATCACCAAGTCTCCCAGTGTGAAACCAGTTGGTTTTTTTTTTTTATGAACACAGGGGGTTCTGTTGGCCTTGGATCCCTGACTGACGGGGGAACTGGAGCCACTGCATTTACGCAGCAGTTTCTAAATTTAGAGATCTGGATAGTTCCTGTAATAATTCCTGTTTTCTAGCCAGAATCCAAAATCTGGATGCTAATGACAAAAGACCAGAGCAAGAAACCAATATTATCAGCCAGGAGCCTTCTGTTCGGTCCTCAACACCCCGAAAGAATGGCAGTGTCTTGAACTTTGAATCTCCTGTGAGCAAAGGCACCAGAATACAAACCATTTCCCAGTCCGTGCCCCAAACTGTGCCATCAACTGATGTTGCCAGACCTGCCAGCGCAACTCCCAACACTTCGACCTCTTTAACACCAGCTCCCTCTGTGTCAAGTGTACAGAAACCAAGAAACGATCATATCACAAACAGGTAAGACTGCTTTGGTTGTGAAATGGCATTTATTCCAGCAGTTCCATGCCATACCTGTGTTTATTTACAAAACAGCTGTGTATTCAGACTGTCTGGAGCTGTAAGACAGCAGAAGAATTTTTTTAAAGCAGATTCATTCATGGGTACTATTGATATTGCTGGTGACAACATCTCCCTAACTCTCCCTTAACTGAGATGGGATTATAAATGTTTTGAAATTATGTAGCTGATGAAGTTTACACACAGCTCAAGCAAAGGTAAATACTAGACTTGCCCTCAGGCACATAACTAAAATAGTTTGTGTAGCATACCATTTCCATGAACAAAATAAACACGGAGTGAAGGAACTCTGTGCAGAATGTCTGTGTGGGTTTGGTTGTAGGACAACCAGTCTTGGCTATCAGTAGATGGATGCTTTAAGGTAGCTATTGGGTTTTTTTATCAAGTGGATGAAGAACAATTCTCATAATAATAAGAAAACAGAAAGGAAATATAACTTGAGAGGACAATAGCATTACCTTTTCCTAGAGAAGACCAAATATATCTCCTAATTTCTAGGGTATGTTTCTCAAAATGGTTCTAAAAATTTGGAACAGTGGAGCTACAATGATCTCCATTCTTTCAATCTAGTGTTTGACTTCTGGAGCACTGATTTTTTTTATATGTTTCAATTCCATTAATTGTTACATTTGTATATCAATATGTCCTCTCTTTTCCTTCCCTCCTGAAGATATCCAAGTGTTGTTCATAGGAGTGCAAGTGAGCTCTGCAAAACAAAGCCCTACACACCAGTGACTTACAAAAAGCACACTGAAGATGTTCATTCTGACCCTCTCTTCAGAAAAGCCATTCGGCAGGTAAATTCAGATGCCCTTGGGGCAGGGGCTCCTGGTTTTTTGGGATGTAGACCATATGCTACCAGGTATTTTCTGGTCAATGAAAATGAGTCCCGCAAAAAATCGCTCCGTTCTACCTCTCGACTCCAAAGGCATTTCAGAAAGGAGGAATCAGGAGACATTATTGAGTTGTATCCACGCCACATCAGAAGATATGTGGTTCGAACACCACACCAGATGTATTCCCCTCATCCCAGTGAAGACGAGGAGGATGAAGAAGAACTTGAGAGAGAATTCATGAGCAGATCCCACCGCCCTCGTTCACTGTCTGACCTTCGCTCAGCACCACGGTTTTACATTAGGGAACGTGCTGATGGCCACATTCTAATGAGCAAAGATCTAGCCAGAGTGCATTACAAATCCTGGGATGATGGTTTTGAGCTGGACCTGGACAGGCCTCCATATGCTTACAAGAAAGTGCACCTGAACTATCCTGAGCCACGTGTGAAACCAAAATCAAAGCAAAAGCTGGAGCAGTCTCTAACAGAGTCTGATTCCATTTCCATTGAATCCAGCAGTGATCCGCAGAACAGCAGCAATGACCAGTACATCCAGGTCATTCACAGCAAGGACAAGTACCCAAAAGCTGGGACAAAACTCACCAAAAAGAAATCAAAAAACAGTGTTGATCTAGTTATGTCTGAGCCTAGTGAACTGGTGTGCTCAAATGTATGAGAAAGTGGTCCAAACTCATTGTGTTTTGGGCAGCTGCATGTATGTGCAGTTGTACTTTACTTGCTGTTTGAGGTCTGTCAGAGTAACTGCAACGTAGTTTTTGTAACAATTGTGTATGCAGCCACTCGAGGTGGGAAAAGCCTTGTGTTTTACTGTTCATTGTACCTTGCTTTAAATCACAACTGATATGTCGCATATTTAGAAAATAAGGTTATTCCAATTTATTCCTTACTGCTATGCTGTCAAAACCCAAAATCTCTGCCTACTGGAAAATCAAAAGCCATGTACTTGGGGTACTTCAATTAAAGCAGGATAAAGATACATTAAAAGAGGCTCTTTTTATCTGGCACAGCCACAGCTGAAGATGCTTCCTGAGTAAGTTCAGGGGGGAATCAGCTTCCTGCAAACGGAGCTGCTGCTTAGAGTAGGAGATCTCGATGTGCCTTGTTAGAATATGCTATGACTCAAACAAACCAGGTGAAAAGGTTAATTAGAGAGGATAGCGAGTTTCTTTAGAATGTACCGAACAGGCAATGGAGTTATTTGATTGTAACAGCATCAGTCTAGCTTCAGTCTAGTCAGACTTCTAGATTATATCCTAGATCCTCTACTCATTTTCTGGTGAGCCTCAGACAAGCCTGGTGAGCTTCTCAGTGGAAAACCATAGATCCGTGGCCTTTAAAAGACTCGCTTCACTACTCGTGATTTCTCAATTCCACCCCGTTTCTCACACACCCCTACAGTTTTGCACTTCCTTTAGATACTGACTCTCGGTTGGTTCGTTGCTCGTTTCTCTCCGTGTCAGTGGGACTGGGATGACACCGATGACGAGCGCGGGGCGGCCGCATCCGTGAGGAACACTGCTCCGCCTCCGATCCCACACGCGTTACCACGTCCCCTCTGTACGTCCCATCCCGTCCATCCCCGCCCCGCTGTCACACCCCATCCGCAGGCAGCCGCAGGTAGCCGCAGGTCTGCCCCGTGAGGCGCGGCGGGCCGGGCGGGCTCACCCTCAGGTGAGGGGGCGGCGCTCCCTCGGCCCAGGGGCGGTGCGGCGCTGCGCTGCGCTCAAAGGCGGCGCGGTGGCTCCGCCCGCCCGCCATGGACTGCGCGGGGCGAGCCGAGGCGGCGGCCGAGCAGCTGCGGCTCTACCGGCAGGACCCCGGCGGATGGAGGGGCTGCCGCAGCACGGTGGGTCGGGGGGGACGCGGCGGGGTTGCCGCAGCACCGCGGGTCGGGGGGCTGGCGGAGCCCGGCGGGGCTGGGGTGGGAGCCGGCCCGGCCCGGGGCTGAACGCTTGCCGTCCCGCAGAGCGAGGTCGCGGTGTCCTGGAGACCCTCGGCGGAGTTCGCTGGCAACCTGTGAGTACGGCTCTTTCCCGGGGTGCTGTCCCTTGCGGGGCAGGCGGGGTCGAGCAGCGCGGTTGGTTTCGTTTCGCCGCCCGCAGGTACCGGGGAGAGGGCATCCTGCCCGCCAGCCCGCCCCACGTCTGGGAGTGCATCAAGCCCGTGGCCGGCGGGCTCAGGACCAAGTGGGACCAAAACGTGAAGGACTTCGAGGTTATCGAAGCCATCAGTGATGTAAGTTCCTTAAAAACTGTTCCGGTGAGATTAATGCAGTGTGTGTTCAGCAGCGTTGGGCCTCATAAGACAGTCGCTGTTACGTGCAGAAAGGTAAAGGGTCTTAAGCTGTACTGTGTTTCTGGCTGGATCAGCTGGACGATGCTGGGATAAGAAACCTTTTTTCTTGCGTTTTCTTTTTATTTATTCTATTTACATATATATATATAAACAATAGCTTATTTCTCTTAAAGGAAAATAATTACTGGCTAAATACTGTGTATTTAAAATATGCAAATATATGTATAATATTAAGTATATAATATTAAAGATTTCTGCGCTACATTGTTGTTAATGCTGCAAATCAAGCTAAGCACGATTGTTTTTAGCAAGCTCTGTAAGGGGGAGAGGAAGTTCAGAGAGTACATAGACTTAGCTAAGCAGTGACATGTTCACGTCATCAGCCATCAGTTCAGGCCCCATCCTTCACCTGGCAGCAGTGATGCTCTGCCCTGCACATCACACCCTGCCTTTAGCTGGCCTTGGCACCCAGTGCTTTGCTTCTGTCATTAAAATGGAGATGCTGCACTTTGAGCATGACAGATGAGCAGGGCTGTGTATGAGCAACAGCTTCTGCTGCCATGGTGTTATAGTCTAATTCCATTTTTTTTAAAGCATGTCAGAAAAATTAAAAGGGCTTTGGATTTAGATCCCCAAATCTGAAGTGGGTGTATGTGCTTGGAGGTAGCCAGGTGCAAACACAACCAGTCCCAGAAATGTTTGTGGAAGCTCCAGGAAGTTTATTTTTCTTGGGGGGATCCTATAGGCATTTAGTATTTGTTATAAACAGCTCCAGGAATGCTGCAGCCTGCCACTTGAAAGTCACAGACTTGCCAGCACATTCCAGGGTGGTAGAAACTTCTGTTTTGGGGAGCCAATCACAGAAGCAAATGGTAGTATTAATGTTTGTGCAGTGCATCAAATTGAGTTATCAAGTTGTATCCCATGTATACTACACAAAGTTATCTTTGCTAGCTTCCTGGGGAGGGCAAGGGTTTTAGCTGTCCTTTGAGCATAGATGTGCCAGATTTGCATTTCGCCATCCCTTGTGCTCTCTGTCCTTTCTGAACGTGGAAGCAACACCTTATCACTCTTTTTCTCCTGTCCTTCACTGGTGCATGGTAGTGCCTTTTGAGTGTGCTGATTTACATTTCGTTCAACAAGGGATTTAGTAGAACTTCTTGATGGAATTCAGAAAGTACAACTAAGAGAGTACCAGAAAGTAAAGGGATTTTTCTGCTGTACTTTTCAAAACATCAAGTGACATAACTCTGTTTTGTGATATGCAGACTGTCTCTGTATGCAGAACCACAACCCCTTCAGCTTGCATGAGGATTATTTCACCAAGGGAATTTGTGGATGTAGTAGTAATGAAGCAATATGAAGATGGGACAATGCTGTCTGCTGGTAAGGCACTTGTGTTCTCTACAGTTTCATGCTTTGTTTGGAGATAACCAGCAGCTAGTGGAAACAACTATAAAATAAAAGCTACCAGAAATAAACATAAAATAAAAACTAAGTAACATGCTGTTCAGTAGTTGTTGACCTGATCTTGATCAGAAAATTGTAGTTATCTGTCTACATTGCTGTTCCCAGAGTATATAAATCATCTTAACAGTCAGCTGATGATGATGCTGTTGGCCTATGGTCTGTTCCCTTGCTATGCTTTTGAGACTGAACAAGTATTTAATTTGCTGTTAAAGTCTGGGGTAGTTTGAGTGTGTGGTTTTGTTGTTTTAAGAGTTTACAGAACTTTCTAAAAGGAGTCACATTTAGACTAAATCCTGTTTTAACATTTTTTGCACAGGTTTCAGTGAAGCTGTCAAATAAATGTGCCACTCCTGTATATGAAAATAATTGTGTTTATGAAAAAAAAAGTATTAATTTTTAAAGGGCTGCTGCTGTATAGAAGGATGTTTATTGGTTTTTTCACTTTCATTTTGTTGTTTACCTGTTATAAATCAGAGCTTTTGTTGCCCCACTGTTCAGGTATCCCATTTTCCCATCCTGCTCACAAAAGCCTTGCCAGGAATTTCTATACTTGCTAGAGTGCAGCTTTTCAGCAGCCAGGCGATGTATCAGTGACATGGAATTGTTGGAAGGGACCCAAATGACCTCTCAAGAAAAGCAGTGCCCTCACACAACATGGGCTCAATGAAACTGTCAAAGTGTCTTGATGCTTCCTCCTTCAGAGCTCAGTAACAATTTCTTCTAAATTCAACACTTCCTTCATTTCCCCATTCTAAGGCCAGAGTGGTTCCTTTTAATGGTCTTTTCTGACCACTTGTCAGCCCCACACTCAAAAGGTTGTACTGCAGTTCTTCTTAAATACATTTTACATAGTGAATTTGCTTCCCATCTGGAGCTTTTGAGTACCAAGGACTCATGCTGGAAGGATGACAATTTCTGTCAATGCTTTTTCTTACAGCCACCAATGTGGAACACCCGCTGTGTCCTCCTCAACCAAATTTAGTGAGAGGTTTTAATTATCCCTGTGGCTGTTTCTGCATACCTGTGCCAGGGTAAGAAACAATCTGTTTGAATGTTATAAATTCTAAAGCCCTCCTTCTCCATTGTATGTGTCCACATGTGACCTGTAACCTCTTGGCAATGGCATGTTTCTGTCTTCCCAGTAATCATTATGACTGAGTGCCCTTTTTGTTCACTTTTTTGTGCAATGAATTAGTTTCTCTTCATTTCTTAAGTCTTCAGTGTTACAGGAACTGTATCATGGTACAATTCTCCCTGATGTCTTGAAGGGAGATTCAGCAAAACATACAAAGTATGGTCTTAATTTTTGGTAAATGAGTATCTGGTTGATTTGCCATAATTTATAGAGAGAGTCATGTAGCTAATTAGGGCCTAGATAAACTTTAATTTTGTAGCTACATTCACTGAAATATATCCATTTCCTTAAAAAAAGGAAAGCTCTTGGAAATATCTCTTCTAATACATGTAAGAGTCATTGAAAAGTTCTTAATGCTCTTAAACCACTGGCAATAAAATCACTTTTGTTGTTTTTCAGGGAGCCAGACAGGACTCAGCTCCTCACTTTCTTTCAGACAGATCTTGGTGGCTATCTTCCCCAGACAGTGGTGGACTCCTTTTTTCCATCAAGCATATCTGGATTTTACAGTAACCTGACCAAAGCTGTTAAGAGATTAAAAGCATGACAAGATGAGTTGCTGGCATCACCAGCTGAGGGTAGGAGACAACCTGTCAGCTTGTGAGTAAAAATACAAATAGTTCCTCAGGACTTTTCTATTACCTAAGATACTTAAGAGAGGTGACATGAAACAATGAACTGAGTACAATAAATTTTTAAAACAGCGTTTTCTACCTGACTCCGAGCAGAACAATGCATTCTTATGTAATATGAAATTCTTCACTTTAATGATGAGAAAAATACCACATCAGAGGCTGGAAGAATCATGGAGGCAGCAGTGGTGACTGCAGGGAGAAGATGCACATACTGGATCTGTTCTTGGCCACTCTTTGTCAGTGTCTGTGAGGTGAAGCATTGCTAAAATCCACTTCGCACCACAGCCAGGTGCAGGTCAGTTTTGTTTGGTCTCTGCAGCTCCCTGTAGATTCCTGTGGAACAATGCCTCTTCCCCAAAAGATGCCTGCTGCCAGCAGGCATAGAGCTGCTAAGAGCCTTCAGTGGGTCCAAGTCAGCAAATGGTGAAAGCCAGAACAAATGGGATTATGTAGAGGATTTCACTTGTTTGTTCTAGCAGACACAAATATTCATGGTAAATATGCCTTAAGTGCTTTTTTTCTAAGTCAGGTCCAGCAGTGCTAATTAATTCACAGGTCTGTGGGCTGGCAAATAGACACTTTCCCCTCTCTAGCAAAACCAGTGGTTTTAGTGTCATGAAGCAAACTGAACCGACATAGAGGCAATAAAGAAAGAGGATTAAGCACTTTACTTGCCATTTTTTAAACTGCACTTGAAATGACCATGTTGAACTACATTTGAATGTTTTTTGGTTTCCTGTGGTGAGAGGTTTTAACGGGTAAATAATTTTTTCAATAGCTTTGCCTTGACAGGCTATAAGGACGTTGCTTTTTTGTAGGACTGGTTTGCCTCCCAACATTACATTGGGAAATCGGCACCTGATTTTGTGTGTCATGATGTGTTCATCTTCAGGAGATATCTGTGGTGCTGGTTGCTGCAGGAACGTCAGACATCACTATGGATTACATAAAATTACAAAAGCAAAAATAATTGCTGAATTAGGAAGTTAAATGCAGGTTGTGATTTTAATGTGGTAACTCGATTATTTAACAAGGTTAATGTGCTCTGCTTTCTGTCTCGGTATTTTTTTATATTTGGTATAGGGCATGGACTTGCACACTAAGTTTCCCATTGTAAACCTCATCCTGTGGAATAGTTTTTCAAGGAAACAGTTTTTATTGTAGTCTCCTTTTACACAAAGATATTAAAACCTGTGTGAGTGTGCTGAAATAAATACTTTTTCTGCTACATACTACTGTTTTTCCTGAATCATCCTTTGAAATGGTTCCTCATACACTTCTGCTATCAAGGAAGCCTAAAAGCTGCTTAGACTTCTAGCATCTCTCTGAATTTAAGGCAGCGAGGGAGAAGAAGCTTTCCCTGACACAATGCCCACTACCTAGGGAAGAGGGGTTCTCACATTTTTCTCCTACTTTGGTTGCTAACCAACTCATAAAATTTTCATTTTGAGATAGAGGTTAGTTTTTGGGAACGACAGAGTGTTTGGAAGTGTGGGTGCAGATGACTTGTCAAGAATGTTCTTTCAAGGACTAATTTGCAGTTGTCTTGTGAGAAAAGGACAAAGCAAGTTCAATGCCTGGATTTAATTAATAGCTTCTCCTGCCTGTCCTACTTCCCTTTCTCTTAATTGCTGTTTTTGAGACATTGTGTTAAGTGTATGGAAAAATGCTCCTGAGCTCCTTAATTTCTTCCTGGTGAAATTAAGTAACCGAAGAAGGGTGCAGGTGAACAGCCAAGAACAATAATGAGAGCAGCCATCTGGCTCCCAGCTGGTGAGTCACTACTTCCATCCTGCCATTGCACTTCTCTCTTCCTTTAATGAAGCAGGTTGGAGAAGACCAAGTGGGTGCATGAGACCATCTTGCCATACATACATGTTCTTCTGGTAGAATTCCATACAGTGCACATAGGAAGCAGAGTTTGAAGTATAGATTTGTCTCCCAAGTTTAGCATTTCCAGAATAAACATTTCAATTCAGAAGTACTTGGATTCATAAGTACTCTCACTGGTACTTTCCCTTGCAAAATTAACAGAGACATTAAAAAAAAAAAAAGCATGGTTAGAAGGTAAGATTTGGTTCTGAATGGCCTTGTTATTCTCCTGCTGTATGCCTCTTGAGACCTCTGGCCAGAGGAAGGTTAGGAAAACCTCCACTGCATAACCTTCAGCTTCCTTCCTCCCCTTTGGAATGCCGTGAGAATTCCTTTTCATCCTGTGTTTGCCTGCTGCAGTTGAGATAGCTCTGTCAAGTGCTAGTAGAAAGTTACCTTTACAGGTTTTGGCTGTCCTGACTGTTGTGGATTTTTATTAGAAAAGCTGCAGTTTTCTAGGAACTGTTGTTTTGACATACAAAACCAACCCACTTCTCTTCCCTACAAATTCCCTAAGGCAGTGTTTAGTTGCAGGTTTATAGACACATTTCATGTTCCTGGGAAGGTAAGGCAGAGAACAGGACTTGGAGAGCAGCACTGAAGACTTAGCACAGGGTGCTTCTGATACTTGTTAAGTTAATGACTTTAAATAGGAGAGTGCTATAGCTGTCACGTATTTTATTACAACCAGTACAGTATTAACAAAGTCATTATTTTATAATTATACACTTTGTAACATCTGTTTCTCAATGTTGAAATAAAAACCATGCCCATTTTCTGCACATCTTAGTGCATCCCAGACAACTTCCTCTGTAACTGGCTGTAAGATGCTGCATACTCTTCATGGGTGCTTTCTGAGTATCTTGCTGTGCCAGCCAAGTGCCTGCAAGCAATAAAATCCTTTGTTTGAATATTGGCAGTAGTCTAATCCCTCCTCTTACAAAGTTTTGGATGACTTGGTTGTAACAGAGCTGCGATTCTTCCTCTTGATGATGGCTGTGATGGGCCCATCAGGTAATGCCTTGATTACATTCCATGCCTCAAAACGAGTGAGTCCTTGCATGGCAGTTGTGTGCACTTGTAACAGCTCATCACCAGGCTGAACAGTGCTGCTCTGTTCCAGTGCAGTCCCTGGGGAGAGAAAATTAATTCCTTTAATTCTTTATGTGGAGGACACTTTAACAGATCTTTCTCTTATTGGTGAGTGGATCACCAGTATCTTTGGTATAAACCACCTGGTCCCAGCAGGCAAATTGCTGGCACCAAGCAAGATAACGCTGCATTTGAAAAAATAACATTTCCATAGTTATAAATCAGCAGTCAGTTATGACCTCCACAAGTCTGCCTGAGCTGGGAACATGTTAAGTGTGTTTACCTTTAAATATCCTGTTGATGATGATGGGTTTATCTCCCTGAATAGAGCCCTTCCCTCCTTCCAGGCTGAATCCTAAACCAGCAGGTGTTTTTTCTAGAGTTACAGTGCAGATTGTATCTCCAGTTGCTGGAAACAAATAGAAAGTTACCAGATGGCCAGCACATAGTCTGAAAACCTAAAACATCTGTTACAAAAAATGAACTTTTGGGTTGTTTGCAAAGGTACTATAAACTGCCAAATGAAAGCAAAAACTAAAACTTTTAATTTCTGATTTTGTCATTTTAAGGCCCTCTGGGAAGCTGGGGAAACTAAGTTGTGTTTGAATTAATGGGAGAATGGAAACATAAGACATTTACTAGAATTATAAAAATCTGTTCAATGAACAAAATTAAAGGTAAATATTTGACTTCATATTAATTATGATATTGTTATTGACTACAAGGCTGCTAATTTGCAGTATGGAAATAAAGCTACAGCTCTCCAGATCATGCTTTAGGAAAAAAGCGAAAACCAAAACAAAAGACAAAAATATCCTGAAAGTGAAATATTCTGCAAAACTCTGACCCCACTGTGTTTCAGATGTAGCCACCTGCTATATTGAACAATAGCACATTGTTTGTTCAAACTGAAATTCTCTTTCATGGAGAACAAGTCTTGTAACAACAATATTAGAATAAAGGATCACTGTTCCCTGAGTTGTCATTATACCTTCAATTAGATGTGTTGCTATAATAACCATCTTTGTATGTCTACAGAAATTCACATAGAGGATCACAGATGATTGGGGTTTTTTAGGGAGTTCTTTTATTTTAGAAATCCATTACCTTTTCAGTAAAGTTATTTCAAATGTCTATTTCAGGAATGTTTTATTAACTGTGCTGTCTTAATCATGGTTCACAGATTTATGCAGCCAATGCTGGATTTATGAACACCTGGATTTCAGGTGATGGGTAAACACCAGGTGGGGGCTGCAAGGTAATGCCTCTAAACTTACCAGACTCTTGTGAGGCATCACTTGCTACTGAAGATGTACTAGAGCTGATTGAAACATTGAGATTTTTTTCTCCATCTTTAGGTTTTCTGGTGACAACAACAGCTTGTCTGGGTTGTCGAGCCTGTCGCATGATTGCTGAGGCATCACTGTGAGTTGCAGCTTTAAGAGACTTTCCATTAATGGATAGCACTTCATCTCCTTTCTGAATAGTTCCTTCCTGATATGCCAGTCCATTGGGAAATACTTTGTGAACCTATTGAGGAGCCCAGTCACCACACACACACACAAGGGAACAGGGAAAAAGGACAAGTCACTAAATTGTTCAATGAATACTTTACACCATGTGCATTTTTCGTTCTTTGCCAGGAACAAGTTGCTTCTATCACGTTTCAGGACTGAGGACTGAATAAATTTACACAGAGAAATTTTCCAGTGCACATCCCTCCTCAAGCAGTCAGGGAAGCAGTTTGGCTCTGCTACCAGATAGCTAAAGCCGTGCTGCCTGTGGTTTGTACCTTGTATAAGCTATTTCCTGACCCTCTTGCTGCTCTACTCGTGGGAAGATGGAGGTGTGAAGATTTATCTCTAACTTCCAGACCACTGACATGTGTATTCACCCACCCCACTCCTTCAGACCACCATCCATGGTCTTCTATCAGCATATGAGTAAGCTGCTGGTTATTTCCTGTGTGTTCTACCTTGGCTTTCAAGACATGTTGGGGAGGAGGTGCCAAAGGCAGCAGGACACCCCTGTCAGACACCTGGAGAGGCAGCTCTGTGCAGAAGGAACCTGTTTGCACCTACTAAGACCATGATTCTTCCAATCCTATCAGTATAGCTGCCTGCCTTGATTATGCTAAAAGCCAGACACTGTAGCAGAAAACTAGTAAGGTATGTATTTTTAGATAGAGCAGTTGATTTGGGAATATTTTTTAAGATGCTACTTACTGTCACCACTTTATTTTCTAGGTCAATACCCCCTGCCAGGCTGAATCCAAGCCCAGTATCTTCTTCTTTATGCAAAACTGTGACATGGATATCATCGAATTCCTAGGCAGAGAAAGGAATAAAGTCAAGAACTTCCCAAAAGGTATGTCACGATGATTGGAAAGTCAGGATGTTTTCTTTTTCTCTGTTGTGCATTTTATAATGAGATTTAGGGGCATAAGCATCATATCAAGTTGCAAAGATTAACCACACACATTCACTCTACAACCTTCTGAAAATCATGCACAGAAAAAAGCAGGTCTACCTTTAAGGTTTCTTCATCTAGGGCTTTGACTTCCTCTATGAGCTTTGCCAGCTCCTCAGGGGAAAGCAGAGAGATGACTGACTGCCCTGACACACCGGATGCTTGAGGTGAGCTGTGTTCCTGTTTGTCTTCCTCCTTCCCTTTGTCTGCCAGGCTCACTGTGTATTCTCTCAACTCAGAGAGGCTGTCCCATGGTGACAAGAACAAAAAAGAAACATTGAACTGTGAAAGAACATACCCACTAAAGTAAAAGGCAATTTTGGAGCAGTCATCTTTTCATCTTATTACCATGTAATTGGGGTGGTAACACCTATAAATATTATAAATACGGACAAATGGAAATTAGTCATGTTAACTTAAAAGAAGCAGAATCCATTGCATAAAAGAATAAGAATAATCTCATGGCCTCAGGCAAAGAGAGACTTGAATCTGCTTTATCATGGAGATGCTAGAAATACTGCTTCTTAAATAGGAGGAGGTTTAAAATATACATGTGCATATATAATACAAATTAAAACCAAAATTAACAGTCACGTGAGTCATTTAACCTTCATGCTCTTAAAAGTTCTTAACTTAGTCTGTGCTTTACTTTTGTGTGCTGCTGCCTTAAAACTTTAATCTGTCAGTGGATCAGCACAGCTGCTCACCAATGCTGATCTGTAAAACTGAGCGTTAAATATGGTATCTTACTTTAGGGAGAACCCAGTGTCCAGGTGATGATTGTCACTTGCAGGGGAGATGGAAGTCCCGTCCTCCTCCATGGAGGACTGAGACACTGTGTCCAGAGTTTCCCATGCACTGTTTCCAGAAGAGGCTGGAGACTGAGGAAGGCAAAGCAATGATTTCATTAAAGCAGATGACACCTGGCTGCTGATGGAATAGATTTTGCTACACTTCTCATCATATGGCTTCATTATCTCACAAGCCTGGGCAGCAGTAAGTGGGAAGCTTCGTGACCTTAGGCTGTGTGCTTTTGCCACTGACACAAGATGGGAGTTTGCAATGGCTCCTGTAGTTGAGGGATTTGATGAATTTTCAGTGCTGGCATTGCTGCTTTCCCCAGAGCTGGGTGCAATACCCTCCCTGCGAGAGGAAGATCTATCCAGGCTCTTTGTACCCATGACCACCGGTGGCTGTTGTTGGCTGTTTTCACGATGTTGGAGGCAGGGTTGGTTTGAACAGACTGGAGCTGCCTCTGCCCCCGCAGCAGTGGGAGAAGGTTCTTTCTGGACTGTTGCTTTTAGGCTCAATTTTCGGGGTGTTTTTTCAGGTGACTGTGGAGCACTCAAGGATTCAAATGAGCTTATTCTTTGTTTTATTGATGATCCTCCAGGAGACACACGTGATAAGCTGGATTGCAGTTTTTTGCTGGAAATACTGTCTAGGTTGGAAGGACTTTGATCTGCCTGGGGTTTTAGATCTGAATTTGCTTTCCTCAGTCCTTTCAGACTTTGGCGGAACCAGGTGGGCTTAGGTGCAACAGGAGGACCCTTTTTCACATTGTCATTTTCATCTGATTTTAGCACTTTTGAACTGACTAATTCTGACTCTGATTTCTTCAGAACTGTCTCTGAGCTGCTTCGATTTTGATTCTCTTTGTTTTTGTCAATACCGGTTTGCAAATCTAAGTGGACGTTGTTTTCACTCATAGTAGGATTAAATAAGCTTTTGATGCAGTCAGAAATTTTAACCCAGGGGTCTTCTGTTGTATCAAGACTGTAATCTACCCGTGCTTGTCTTTTAAGCACAGGCCTTTGTGTTGATGAAAGTGGAGTCCCTGTAATAAAGAGACATTGATTATAAACAAATCTCCTTCTATTTCTGCATCCCTTCTCGCTGCCTCAGTTTTAGTTCATTAAATTTGAATTTCATTCAAACCTCTGACAGATTTTTCTTAAGTTTCTAAAAAAGTTCAAACTTTTAAAAAATTCATAGCTCTTGATCTACAATTTCTGAATCCAGGCACTGAAATGAACCGAAGAGCAAGGCTCTCCCATGTGTAAATACGAGGTCGTTTATTTAAAGGGTTTGCAAATTCTAAATATAACCTGAAATTCTGGGGTGCTGAAGTCTTGATATCATCTCCAACAGCTAAAATAGAAGGTTTAAATTGCAATGTTGTTTGCAGCCTAGAGAAAAAGCTGATGTTACAGTAAATTATTTTTAAAAACATATTTTCTACATTTATAAATATCTCCTACTCTAAAAAGAGTCTCATAGGGAGATCCTTGATATTTATGCTTCCTTAAATTTCTGCAGGCATTTCCAGTTGATTTTTCTGATAAGCAAAAACTTGATACTAATGTGGGAATATTTTTTACATCACGGGGTGATTAAGCATTTCAATGTTAGACATGGTGGAGCTGAATGGTACCAAACTTCTGTTTGTGCAGTGGCAAGGTACTGTTATCTGCTTCAGTGTCAACAATTTTTAAGGCAACATTCAACATTTTTACTTTTTTTAATGATCCGAGATACAACTTATAGAATTACATAAGCATTTATGTTGTAAGAGACCTCTTGGGATTGTCTTGTTCTCTTAACACTAAGTTTCCTTAATTCTAACTAGCACAGCAGAAAACTAATTTTTCCGTGGTTTGTACCATTGCAACACTAGAGCCTTGAAACTGTGCAGGAAAATGTCCTTTAGAAAAGCTAAAAATAACCTTTAATATCAGATATTCTGTATAATTTAGCAGTTTCATCTGAAGTAATGCAGCAGTATTGTACCTGTCCATTAACAATTTTTACAATAAATCATCTCTTTTGCTGCTTTTGATCTACTTTCCTTTTCTTTACGAAGATTAATCAATAATTTGAAATTTCATCTGTTCACTCCAAAATTTACAGATATGGTTTGAAGATTACATTTAAAGAGAAAGTGAAATCAGCTCAATATCCCTTTTAGAATCATAACTAAACACTATATTTAGCTGGAAAAGAAAGGTTTATGGAATTAAACATACCTAATTTTTCTTGTCTTTCTTGATCTCTGCCCGCTGGAACAGCAGTTGTGTGTTCCTTATCAAATGCTGTAGGAGAAGTGGTAAAGACACTGTGGGTTACATCAGTTTGATGTCCCTCTAGCATTGGTTCTCCAACTTCCTGCTGAACAAACAGGAAAGAGAAGCGTGTCAGAATGTAATTATGCAAACCACACTATATATGAATCTGAAAAAAAGTTTGAAAAAATATGTGAATCTGGAAAAAAACAGAAACCCCATATAAAACTGTGGTATGCAGGCCTGAGACTGACTAATACAAAATTTGGAGAGAATAAAGGTTAAAAAAAATTTAAAGCAGTAATAAACCCTACTCTTAAAGATCTGAAATACATTCTGACAAGAAGCCCTCTCTCTTGGGTGTATACAGATACATAGACTGTCTTAATGGAGGAAGTTGTGTTCCTGAACAGAGCTTGATTTTTCATGGATTTTATTGATCTGAAGATTTAATTTTTTCTCACTGTCATTTAAAATGACTAAGTACTGTAGAACAAGAAGTTGCAGGGAGTGCTAAGTTCAACAAGTACTTATTTCTCTGAATTTTCCTTCTGAAAAAGTTAATTTTCTAGCAGCGGTTTTTACTGCTCTTCTTAGGGGATGGTAAAAGAGTGACATTACATAAGGTGCTTAACTGCAATTTCCTTGGATGTTACTATTATATATGGACTTCCAGTCTGCTCTATAAAATTTTGTCTTGATCTTTGCAACTTGGAAGCTGTTTGGGGGGGGGTTGTGGTTTTCTTTCTTTGTTTTTTTCCTTTGCATTGCATTAAGAACAGTCCATTTCAACCACCATATTACTAAACGTGGGGAAGAGAGGTTTCATTTTTAAACAAACCACAATTTTGTTTCAACATGCAGATCTCACAATCCTTCACACTCATGCAAATGCAAAACATGCTCTGTTGTCTTAGATAAGAGAGGGAACTGAAATTCAGTAACGTACAAATGTGCACTGTTTCCAAATGCTATAGCTCATCAGCAAATATGTATGTGCACCACAATTTAAACGGGTTTATTTAATACCTCCTGGTCTCCAGAAATGTATCTGAGCCCAAGATTACCTGCTGTACATTATGTTTTCTTCCAACAAAAATCCACTACTGAAACAAAGAAATCGTTCATTATTTCTCTACTTTAGAAATTATTTGACTCTGTGGCACAAAGTTAGGGTCAGCCATACCAAGCTGGCATCAAAGGCTCTGTAAACCCCTCCAGGCCCAGCCTAGGGAATAACCCTGGAACCAGAGAGTGCTTGATACCACCAGTGGCACACTCTCACAGGGAATGGCAGGGACTCAGATTCATTCTTTCTACTCCTCTCACTGGGATTTTAACTCAGATTCCTTGGTATGGAAGATTTTCTTTAGATACTTCTCTGCCTTCTGACCTTAGTTTGAGCATAACATTTTGTTCTAAACTGGCTTCACTAAGGTACACACCTTATTTTCAAAACAGAAGAGCTTCATCTCCTTCCCCCAATTCTCACGTGTATACATTTTCTTCCCTGCCTTACTTCCTGCTATCATGCAAAGTCATTTTGCCTTCTGCCTTCCCCTGCCTCACAAACATGCAGACACAAGAGAAATGTTGTAAATTTTGTGTTACCTGAACACTTGCAGAAGGTGATGCAGCCACTTCTGATAGAAGCTTTTCTTTTCTGTCTGCATTACCCTGGTCATCACACGTGCAGTCCTGCTTGAAGTATTTCCTTGGTGGAGGTTTGGGCTTAGATGATTTAGGTTTTCTAACAAGGATCTCTGATGACTTCTTAGTGTTTTGCAAGGGTTGACCTCCTTCACTGCAGGTCGGAGGGGAATTTCTCTCTGAATTACTCGCACAGAAAGAGTACAGCAGGCCAGGCTGTCTGGTGATTGGTACATCCACACTATGCACTCTTGCTTTCAGGTCGGTGAGCTGGTGCACAGTAGCAGTGGCACAGGAGGCCCGGGGGTTGTAGCTGCTGTCACTGCTGGATCGGGTCATCAGCCGCTGCACCCGGCGGCTGCAGGACGCGGCGTTCCTGTCCATGTGTCTCTCGCAGGGGTGCCTCCCGTGCCAGCTCATTTCCAGCCTCTTCACACCTGGATCAGGGACATGGTCAAAATGTCTGCTCAATACATGCAAAATGCTCGCTTCTAAGATTCAGCTGGTGCAAGTTGCAGCTAAGTAACATCTTTGGTGGATGCAAAGGTATGATTTATGCATTGCCTTGTAGGGTGAAGAGTCAGCAGCCAAGTTCCTGAACACAAAATAATGTTTTCCCTATATATAAAGGTATGTCAGCAGTATAGTTTTACTGATGATGATCCTGTTACCTCTTGGTCCTTTCAAAGACATGAGGACACTCAAAGGAGTATCATTCCAATACATTTCTGTGAAAGGATGTCATACCTGATCTGGGCAAGTACCTGATCTAGGCTTGTGCCTTTCCTCACAAATAAGGGATTAACAAATTGTTTGCCCTTAGGACATCATCTTCATTTTGCAGTTCCTTGTTGTCATACCCCCCATACAGTCACCTACAGACACTTGTTTGGAAAGCTCTAATCAGAGTTTGTGAGTTGGAAAGGATGGGCAACTGTGAGTGAAAGTTTGCACTAAAAATTTTTGTTGGTAATCAGGCAGATTTGGTCTGTCCTCAGCACTCTGGTAACATATCATAGGAGACACATTAGGAAGGTTGTCCTCTGAGGTTTCCTCTTTCTTTCTGCTCTGGGTTACTTGGCTGTTGCCAAGGATTCTAGTACAGCAGTACTCATCCTTGGCATCTTTTAAGTCAAAATTACCATGCCAGTGAATTAATTCCCTTACCTTCAGTACTCCACTGGTGTCTCTCCTTTCCAAATCTGTTGCTTTCCACAGCTTGTGCAACAGCTTCTTTTAGCTGTTGCTCAGACACCTAGAAAATATTATGCCATTTTACTTTATGAGATTGCTGTGGGGTGAGCTAATTGCACACCATTATATTTGCATATATTCCAGTATATATGAAGTATGTCTATGGATGTGCTGGTTATAGTGGCTGCTTAGGTAAAATGGGACCTTTCAAAGATAAATGTTCTTTTGCTGATTTCACTAGAAGTGGAGTCCTGGATTTGCCAGTACAAGGTAACTAAATACAGCATAATTTATGTAACAATTTAAACTTGATAATAATTTAAACAGTTTTGGTGTTAGGAAGCATTTTGTAAAAAAAACCTCGCAAGAACAATGGGGTTTTCCTTAAATGTTATTTCTATAGTTTCCTTATTCACTGCACAGAACCTCATGTAAGACTGTCTCCAGTGATCTTCAAAACTTAAATTATTCTATTTAAGACAGTGCACATCTCAGGTTTGTTTGTATGTAGCAATGATCATAAAGCACCTTTGTAGTCAACGTTTTTCCACCAGTTTTAGATTAGCACTTGCTCCCTCTTAGTTCTCAATATGTGCCATATTGAAAGTCAGAAACAATATGGAGCTACCTGTGGTTCAGGGTGTCTGCTAATAATGATTTGTACTGCGCCAGGATCACAATGGCTTAGCACAGCGTAGACTTCGTTGAGGGTTGTATTTTGTACTGAAGTTTCATTAATTTCAAGAATTTCATCTCCACACCTACAGAGAGATTGAACAAAAGACAGAGGATGTAAACAAAACAGATTTTCTCCTGACCTTGTCTCACCTATGTGAAAATGTGCAGAAAGGAAATTCAGATGGTTGACCTCTACTTTGATCACAGATTAAATCTGTGTTTCTGTTACAGAAAATGGAATGGGAATGAGTTGGATGTCAAGGGGTTTTGATCTGTCATGTTGCATGCAACCTTTGAGCTTTCTGCATGTTCAGCTCTGCACACTTTGTGATCTTTCTGCTGTCTGCAGCTCAGCTGCTGCTTCCACCTACATCTTCCTTCCTTTCTTTCAAGGTAACACTTCACTTTTCGCCTCTTTATCTTATGTTAGTGTTGTTTAATGTCAGAAAGAATGTTATATTTCTGCTACATATATTAATAGCTCGTTAAAAGAAAAATTCTAATTACAAACTATGGTAATTTGCTAGACTGGATCTTTCTAGATGAAATCCAAATTTGGTTCATATGGAAACTGAGACTGCCTTGCTCTGCTCTAGTGCCCACATACATTCAGAGGCTGACTGAAGGCATAGATTTGTATCATACAAATATTCAAATACTTTAATATTACAGTTCTTTCAGCTAAAGTATTAGAGAGGAGGATTACAGAACACCTAAAAGTAAATCAAAAAGACTTCACTGAAACTGCTGTGATCTGTTCCATTCTCAGTATGTTCAACACTACTAGTTGGTTAAAAATCTTTGAAAGTGAGTTTCTACACTCCCACTAAAGCTCATGTCAGCAAATCTGTTTTTCTATTGGGCAAGAAGTGATAGAATTTCAGGAGCTTGTATCAGAAAAAATCTCACGCTCGAACAAGCCAAATTATGCCATATGTTTAGGTTTTTCCAAATACTTTCTCATTTGAAAATCTCCTCCAGTAGCATCGCTACAAGCTTGTCTAAGACCTTCAAATTTATCCCAGCTTGGGCAAGAGGCAGTGATTTCACTGGGTTGCTGTGTTTCTGGAAATCCCACATATCCTGAAGACACATGCTCAAACCTTGAGAATAGCACACATGCTTTAAAACCAAAATCCCTAGAAATCAATATTCCTTCCTGCCCAAACAAGTCAAAAATAAACCCATAGAACAGAGCAATGAAAAACCTGTAGAAAGAGACAGACAGTTTTTCTCATCCTACCTGAGTCTCCCATCCATATGCGCCACTGAGCCTGGCGAGAGGGTGTGAATAAAAATCCCTGAAATACCCTGGAAGTAAGGGATGCTACATAACCCAATTCCAAGGCCAACACCAGGCTCTGAAAGAATCAATAATAATTAAAAAGAGCTATAAGAAACAGTCAAAGCAGCTCACTGAAAAGCCTCTTTAAATTTTTTTTTTTCTGTACAAACCCAAAGTCTTGTGAATGTTGCACATTCAGTATTGCTATTTCCACTTCTTTCTTCTATTCCTTTCTATTGTTTTACTGTGGGGTTGTTATTGAGGGTTTTGTCCCCATTGCAATTAAAGTGTCACAGACACAATGCAATACAGGTTTATTTTGCAAAATAGCTGTTATTACAGAAGAATGCAAATGTCTGTACAAGGACACAGAAGGGGAAAAAAATAAGGAGCTAAAATTAAGGGGAAAAACTCGGAAAAATGAAGGATATATGGCTATTTTTAGCTATATCATTTCAATCCTTCTGTTTTGTATAATACAGCTTAGGTATTTTGTGAGTTTACCCTCTTTTCTCTGGACAGTCACTTTGCTGTCAGATCCCATACTGTGTGTTTGGTAAGTCACCTCATAGAGGCTTTGCTTTGTTTGTTGCTTTGGTGTTCCCATATTTAAAAGTTTATTTCATTTTGCCAGTGGTTGTTTAAAAATAGATGACAATGACAGTTGGAGAGGAGGTGAAAGAACTACAAGAAAATATAGATACTTATTTTATTTGGTTTTAAGCCTTTTCAAGAGTGAAATTAACTGCTTGCATAATTATGGGTAAGAATTGCACAATCTGCTCTTAATAAGTGGCAGTTGTTGACAAGAGCTTTACTTTTTCATGTGAAGGATATGAAAGTAACTCTAATGCTTGAGTGAAAAAACCAAATGATTGGCTGTTGAGGACAGATGGTGTTCAAAATCCTGCCGTTGATAGAAACTTGTTAGCACTGACAGGCACAAAGATCTAATTTGGTGTATTAAAAAAAATAGTTCAGCAAAATAATCAGGTTAGTGAGGAAAGACATTCAGAGAGCAAATGAACAGTGCTTTGTTGGCAGTGCTCAGTTAATGTCAACACTTACCTTTGTTAAGGGTAACTTCCATTATGACCCTGTCATTGGGCTTTGTAGGATTTAACGAGAATGCTGCATTTTCTGAACTGAAAGAGCTGTTTTCTTTGGTTATGCATGTACTGGAGCT
Source organism: Entomyzon cyanotis (assembly GCA_024500445.1). Classification (NCBI taxonomy): domain Eukaryota; kingdom Metazoa; phylum Chordata; class Aves; order Passeriformes; family Meliphagidae; genus Entomyzon; species Entomyzon cyanotis. Next base: position 11,870,289 of record JAKEPQ010001010.1, read on the forward strand.
CAGTGACTGACACAAGAGAGGTGACTGACAGTTGGAAGCAGAAAGAGGTGTGCTGAAGCTTGTCCTGACTGTAAGTGTCAGAAGACCCTTTTTGGCCTGCTGGAAAGAACAGACAGTAAGTGAATGGGTTGAGCCCACGTGCACATCGTGTGCAAAACCAGAGGTTGTTCTGGAAGGAGAGGACATGACCTTGAATTTCTGTAAAGCGTCATAATGTGTTAATCCATGCATGGATTCTCCATTCAGTTCCAGGATTTCATCGCCTGTTTTGAAAAGAGAGAAAAATTATATTACTATGGCTGCATTGTGCAATAAGTTCCATGATACATACATGCACTCAAAAGGAGTCTTGCAAATGCAAAAATGGATGCAGGTGTAAAAGTCACTTATGGCTCATTTCAGCTTCAATCTGTCTCAGTGTCATTTTTTGGGAAGTGGGAAAAGGGAGAGAAGAGGGATTTCCCACCTTCTTGTAGCCTTCCATCAGCAGCAGCAGCTCCACCAGGAAAGATGGTTTTGACATAGATGCCTATTGGTCCATAAATGCTGTCTTTACCACCAACAATACTGAAGCCCAAACCCTAATTTAGGGGGAAAAAACCAGTGTGTGAGAGCCTATGTTCAATTCTCATAATAGTCCATTTGTAGTTTCTTCTGCATTACCTACACCAGCAGTATTGTCAGTGGAGTAGTATAATACATGAAAAAATAGTCATGTTCCAGTAGTAAGAGTAAATGGGAATTTCAGCAGAATCACCTCATGATTTGCTTTTTGTTTGTTGCAATCAATCACTTCACTATTATAAGCAGATAGGAAGGTATCTAAATTATTTTTTTTTATTTTTGTCTGGATATGAATTGGCAACCCATAAGGGGCAACATTAATACCTGTAGTCGCTTCTCTGCACTTTGCAGATTACATTTGTGAAATGAAGGAAAACTCATGGTAAATCAAAAGAGCCAGTCTTACCTTCCCTTGCCCTTTCATCAACACAATGTTTGAAATTACTGAAGCTTGTGAGCCACAGGATGTGGGCACTAGTTGTGCTGTACTTAGGGATCTAGATGGCCTCGAAATTGCCTGTGAACATTAAAAAAAACAACAAAATATTTTTTTACACATAAAAAGAAATTCTTGAACATATATTGCAGAAACTTGTTTTTTTGAAATGTTCTTCATTATAACTGATGGTACTAAGGATTTTTTTTAAGTATTTCTAATTTTCATAAGCCATTTGTAATTCAGAAAATCTTTGCTCACTGAATTTATCCTGCAAGGACTAAATTGGAGAAAAATTAGGATGTTGGTCCTTGAAGTGTTGTAACAGTGTAGAAAGATATATTTGTGTTGTCACTTAATTCCCCATGCGAAAATCCCATTTGCAGTCATTAGGGGACATAAACAAGTATTGTCATATTTGCCTTTAGGAACTGAACTAGAATCAAGACATTCACAATCTTTTCTTCATCTTGTGATTAAAAACTTTATCTTGTGATATACCAAACCTGGTTTTGGCATTTCTGCCCAAAAAACTTGAATTCATGCTGGATTTCCTAACTTCAGCCTCTGAGATTTACCCCATTTTAATGAACTTTTAATGAAATATTTAGTGAAATATTTAATGAAAATCTCCCTTTTCAACTTGGAATTGGGTATTACAAGATAATTTAAGCACTGACAGAAGTCATTACCCAAAGCTAACTATGCATGAAGTTCAGCAGGCTCAGAGTGAATTGCACTCATTACACATCTGAGAGAGTTCAACACTTTTCTTTTTATGCAGCAAAGTGAAACTAACAGGTGTTGAAGAGTGTGGAAAATTTTAGCCTCTGCATATGCAAGAAAGTGAGTCTCAATTTTGACATGAAAACCAGATTATCCATTCAACATGGGAACGGGAGCAGGATCAAGAGGTAAACACCCAACACCAAAATTACACCTCCAGCCAGTGCAGGTGACTGGGGAGGTTGGTGGCACTGGGTGGTGTGAACCACCCTTGGGGATTTAGACACCCTAAAAGCTGCTGGGCAAGGGAAGGGAGAACCTGGAGCAATGGGGGTTTGCTGGAGCAGTGGGGTTTGCTGGATCAATGGAGGTTTGCTGGAGCAATGGGGTTTGCTGGAGCAATGGGGCTTTGCTGGAGAATGGGGCTTGGGGTGCGGAGAATGGGGTTTGCTGGAGCAATGGGGTTTGCTGGAGCAATGGGGCTTTGCTGGAGCAATGGGGCTTTGCTGGAGCGATGGGGGATTGCTGGAGCGATGGGGGATTGCTGGAGCGATGGGGCTTTGCTGGAGCAATGGGGCTTTGCTGGAGCAATGAGGCTTTGCTGGACCAGTGGGGTTTGCTGGAGCAATGGGGTTTGCTGGAGCAGTGGGGTTTGCTGGAGCAATGGGGCTTTGCTGGAGCAATGGGGGTTTGCTGGAGCGATGGGGGATTGCTGGAGCGATGGGGCTTTGCTGGAGCAATGGGGCTTTGCTGGAGCAGTGGGGCTTTGCTGGAGCAGTGGGGGATTGCTGGAGCAGTGGGGGATTGCTGGAGCAATGGGGGTCTGCTGGAGCAGTGGGGTTTGCTGGAGCAGTGGGGTTTGCTGGAGCAATGGGGCTTTGCTGGAACAATGGGAGATTTGCTGGAGCAGTGGGGGATTGCTGGAGCAGTGGGGGATTGCTGGAGCAGTGGGGGATTGCTGGAGCAATGGGGGTCTGCTGGAGCAGTGGGGTTTGCTGGAGCAGTGGGGTTTGCTGGAGCAATGGGGGTCTGCTGGAGCAATGGGGCTTTGCTGGAGCAATGGGGGTTTGCTGGAGCAATGGAGTTTGCTGGAGCCATGGGGTTTGCTGGAACAATGGGGGTTTGCTGGAGCAATGGGGTTTGCTGGCACAGAGCCTTTCCCCTCACAGAGGAGGCAGAGCAGCCACAGTCCCTGGCAGGGCCTGAGGGGAGATGCGCTCTGGCAGGAAAGCACCGCCATGGTCATGCAGAGAGCCCTGCTGGGGACATGTTGTGTGTTTTCCAGGGGATTCCTGCAGCACTTACCGGGGCTCTCCCTGCAGGGCAGTCCAGCTGCTGGGACAGCGATTTTCGGGTGGCGTGGAGGGCGTGGGGCTGGTGGTCCCTGAGGGGCACAGCTCTGCGGGGTGCCGGGCCCTGCGCGGCCCACAGCGCGCTCACACCTGCTGGGCGAGGAGACAGGCTGCTACTCTGTGAGGTTAGACACTCTGTGCTGGCAGTACATCCCATCAGCTAAATGTTACTTAGAAATGCTTTTCCCCCTGTAAATCTCTTCGTGAAGTGGTTGATGTTGTCAGTTGTCGCTTTGTGTATAACCGCTTATGTTAAATATAGTAAGAAGTGAGCATTCCCTACCAAAAAAAACTGTTGGCCTATTTGGAATACACTATAAAAAAAAAGTCCCAAATCGTAAAATGTAAACCGTATGCACAAAATCTGACTGCAGGATGTTGTGACTACACAAGCTGATGATTTTTATGCATCAGCAATTCTTAGATGAGGATCCCAGAATAAATTTGGATGAGATTTCTTTTAGCACCATAGTACCATCACACAATGGGGGGCTGTGCTCTGCACTCCCTGAGGATTACAAGAGAACAGATTATTTCTCTGCAACTTACTGGTGGAGTTACTGCAAGTCCGCTGGCATGCAGCCTTACCATGCAGAAAACCATTCTGTGCTTCCAAAGGCCTTTCCTTACATGTTGGTGTTTCCTGAAACAAAACAGACAAAAACCCAACAAACAAAACCTGTTGCTATGCAAGAAATTTTCAAAGCTATCTACTCTTAAAAATAAGATTTCTTCTAATTCGGCTTGCACAGACTTCAGCCTGAATCAAAAAATGGAGCAAAATTCATTATTTAATATAAGTAGGAGGATAAAGGGGAATGAAGCTCAAAATTTTGCTATAAAAATGGTTATAACAAAGTGGGAGGACAGAAATAGTCAAAATACAATTCAAGTGTTTAAAAACCTCTGAGGACTAAGTTTTAGTGTTTTCAAAAAAATCAATACCTTCCACTTGGAATCTCCTGTTGCTTTTGAAAATATGACCACTAATTCTAGCATTTAAAAACTTGAAGATGAAACATTCAGCTTTCTAAAGACAGGTTTTTAGAACTGTTTGAAAAGAAATAAATGATTACATGTGAATAACAGGTGATGTTAAGAATAATTTCTAGATGTGTATGGTTTCTGTAAGTCCTGTTTCTGATCCTGTCTCTGTGACACAATGATTTTGATCCTGAGGGAATTCCAGTTAAAGAAAGAACATTACTAAATACAAAGAGCATATGGAAACTGATAGAAATAAAACAAAATGCCAAATTTTTGCTCAATTATATTCTTCAGGGGCTGAGGAAGCCACAAGAGCGGCATCAGAGCACAATCTGTGTGTTCTAATATAACTGGAGCCAACCAAGACAAACGCTGTTCCATAATCCTGACTTGGATTCTGTTTGGAGGTACTTCAAGACCTAATGAATTCTAATTTTCCTCTTGGACAGCAGGTGGGGGTATTGCCAAGTAGCACAATCCTAGTAGGGCTTTCCAGTTCCAATCCCTTAGGGAACTCTTCAGAATAAGAAATACAAAGGTCCTTAAAGATGAATTTTGAAAATGATTTTGCAGCGTTTCTCTCACCAAGCTAGCTAGCTTGAAAAGCCTTTGCTATTAGTCATAGATCCTAGATCCACAAAACTACTTCATTAGAGGACCTGCTCTCTGGCTTCTCTGGGATTTATGAATCTCCCCTTAAATCCACTTCTGCCTTTGTTCAACATCTAAATGGAAAATTAACTTTGGCGAGCTGTTTGTTTCGAAAAGGAGGGGTTGGACAGCCCTTGCTAGAGTTTCCCAGGGTCTCGGCCTCCCCATAGCCTTTGTTTATCTGGGAAAAAAAGCTATGCTGAAAGTCACCAGAGTCTGACCACAAGAGGTTTTGGGTTTTGTCAGGAAAGGCAAAACCGTGTTCTTCAAATGTCTGATGAACAAATTCCCCTCCTGTCTAAAGTAAATGTCCAGTCACCCACAGTTGTTCATGCTTACTTTGTTAGCCACCATGATGTTCACTAGCCGTGTTGTTGGGGGAATGAGAGATTCAGCCTCCTTGCTGGACAGGTCTTTCAGTGATTGTACATTTAGTGTTAACAGCTCCTCCCTTGGACTCAGGCAGTCATGCCTTAAAGAAAAAACAAGGAACGTTTGCAGATTATTTCACAAAGAATAATATGGCCCTCTTCCTTGTGGTACATCTCCTCACAGTCTCAGGGGTCAGATGCAATTTTCCCTTTGCCTTGACCTGGGCTGCCATGAGATGCCTGGATGTGTGTGGCTAGCACAGGTCTTTTCCGTGGGAACATTTTGCTATATTTCATAAACAAGATAAAGTTTGGATGTTTTGCAAACAACTTCTCCGGATTGAGTCAGTTCGGGCTTGGCCAATTGGGCCTAGGGGGAGGTCTCGGGCTGACCAATCTGGGGCACCTCTGTAAACTCTATATATATGGAATTCAAAACAATAAAGTTCTCTTCTCCTCTCTTTCCTTGTCTGAGAACTTGGGTCATTCCTCAGCTAGCCGCTCAACAGCGACAGATGTGTGTTACCCCATCCCTTGCTAGGAGTTTTTCCTGTTGCTGCTCTCTTCTGCTCAGTCCTGCTGACCAATGGCTGCCTTTCCACACATAGCTAATATCCAGGCAAGATATTCCTCCTCTCTCACCATCTTGCATTTGGAAATTGATCAAAAGCTACATTTACTCCTTGTCAGGAGCTTTGGCTCACATTGCTGTCCAGTGGCCTTGCTGGGCTGGTGCCATCTTGCATTGACCTTTAATAGTGCATCACCGTTTGAAAACCTGATGTTATGTACATTCTCTCATTCTTCCAGGTTTTATTTCCTAGTGTAATTGAGCAGCATTAGATCCCTGAGTGGTCACAGTTTTATTTTTCTAGGATCTTGACCTGTGTCTCCAACTGGAAGCAATGTAAGAAATTATTCCCAGACATCACTTCTTTTCTCTGGATCTGAGCTTCAAGGCATAGCTTATCATAGAAGGCTAGTCATGCAAAATCTGTGCAAACAAATGGTTTCCTAATAACTTGCTAACTCCATATGTACTGTACCTGTTTGCTGGGCCTTCAGCAGGCACGGAGCTGCCTGTGAACCCTTTCCAGAAAGACGCACATCTCGGACTCCTGGAGAGCTTGATTCCTGAGCTGCTGTTCCCTGATGTTGTACACAGCCTGCAGATGCAGCTGTCCTGATTCAGAAGATGGAAGGTTGCATGAGCGAAAATGTACTAAGGCTGTTAAAAGGTACTTACACTTATCCTGAGCCTTTTTAAGAAATAGAGAAAGTTCTCTTAGAACCAGGTTGCCTCCAAGGAGAATGGGAGCAGGCTTTTAACACAGTGCATTTGAGAAAGAACAGTGGTATTACAGAGTCAGTGTTTTAGAAGGGTTGTTTTCCTTAGGACTTCAGTGGGTTCTGGCTACAAGAGGGAAAAATTAGAATATAGTGTCCCTTTGCATGAGAGGAAGAGAGAGGATAATAGACTTTTCATAGTAACTGGGTAAACTTTGCCTATGCTGACTATTGTAAAAAAAGACAAGGAGGAAAATAAACACATGCCAGAAAATTAAATGCTCTGGAAAACAGAAGAGGTCTGAATGGAAAATAAGTGTATACAAAACACTAGAAGCTCCACCCCTGCTGCTGACTCGTTAAGTGGGGGCAGGGGACCAGAGAGGTCTGCAGCAGTGGAAAATTCTTTGTCCACTCCAGACTGGTTGAAGTTGCTGTAGTCTGCGTTGCATCTGGAGGACCAATTGTAAGCATGTCTTTAATGCAGTTATGAATCATTAACATAGGGCTGTACAGAAGCAGAAATAGTGTTTTGAGACATATAAGGAAAGCAAAGAATGGAGCAACTGAGCACATGAAGCACAACATATTTGACTAGGAAATACACTCCTGTGGCACAGATGTGTGAACACCTAAAAATTCTAAAGAGACGAGGAAAGCCAGAAAGTTAGCACACAATTTTTTTTTTTATTTGCTTAGTATTTCTCCTGATTCAAGTATTCACTCATTCTGCTCCCAACTGAACCCACCTCCTCTGCCCTCGCCAGCCTCTCCATACTCCACAAAGTGAAGAGGGCTCTCAGTGTATCCTGGATCCAGGCTTGTTCCCAAGAGATTTGTATGACTGAGGTATAGATTTCTGAAGGGGAGGCAAATTTCATATGTTAGGACAGGCCACAAAATATAACAGTGGTCAACTGTCTGTATTGCTCCCAGGGCCCCTGGTCAAAGTGCCATAAACTATTTCCAGTAATCTGTAGTCCTCTGAGAGCACAAGGAAAGCTGTGTAGTCACTTTCACCATCAGTAGGGCTTGATTTCTGCCCTAGGCAGAGTTCATCCAGCCCTGAGGATGAGAATCATTATGCTCCTTCACCACAAATCAATAGGGATCACATCATACCTGGCTGACAGCAAACACAAACTGCAAATTTACAGCAATGTCAATAAAGGTCATTATCTCTCAGGCTGACTGCCGAAGCCTGGCTCTCATTCTGAAACCTGCCAGAGTAAATCTAAGGCTGTGAATGAATGAAATATTTAACTTGGAGCCCTGGGCTCACTGCAGGCTGAATTCAGTAGGTAAAGGATAAGGGCTATACTTGTATTGACTGACTCGTTAACTCTGTGGGTTTGCTTACATTCCAGATTGTCTGCCTTTAATGAGGAGTGTCTGAATTTTACGTAGCCTCTTTTGTTCATGAAGAGTGCTTCTAGTGAGTAATATGTTGGTAAGGATATAAGCATGGACAGAATTCTATCTTAAACCAGTTTGCTTGAACTCTAATATTAGTTTTGGAGCTCTTATATTTACTTTTCACCCAAGATAAATATCTTGGGAAATATTTACTTGAAATCAGGATTACATTAATGTTGGGGGTTTTTTTTATCTTATGACTGTGCTTTGAAGTCTTAGCCATGGTAACAAAATAAAGAAATAAAGATTAACATTCTGATGCCTTAAAATTTGAGATCCTGAGTAGCAAAAAATTTGAGTTTCCTTTTTTGTTTGTTTGCATTGTCCTTTATTTCAGGTATGATTACAAAATTACAGGTCAGATTCTGCATATGTGAAGCATCCATTAAAACTCATAGGGTTTTTTCAGTAAGGTAGTGTGCTTATTTCAAAACGTGAGAAATTTAGGATAGATATTAAAGGTAGGAAATTAATCTGGCATTTGGCTGACTATTTTTGAGCTGTCAGCTGCTTGTTGATTGGGGCTGTTGTGAAAGAATAATGGTATTAAAAACTCAGTGTTTAAAAAGGTAATTTCCTTTCTTCTTCCTGTAGTCAGAATTCACGTTTGGACTTGCCAACTTCTCTTCTTAGGAGTCCTTACTCTTGTTTAATGGTCCCTTGAAAGATGGACATATCCTCTCACAGATACCTGTCAGACACACACACACAACTTTGCAGAGCTGTTCTCCACACTTCATTTTCTTCTTGATTTTCGTAGATCTGTTCAGACTGTCCCCAAGTCGTCTCTGTTAAAAGCAGAATCATGCTTGTGCCTTTCTTATAACTTGTTCACTGTATAGAGCTACTCTGTTCACCATGTTTATAAATATCCTCCTAACTAATTGTCCAAAAGTGATGTCTCTGCCCAGTTTCACAAGACATCACAGAGTGCAATGGGTTTGGCTCTGAGGTTTGTCATTGCAGCACCATGTGAGTCCTTCGGGGGAGGCACTGTATTTTGTACAATGGGACACGTGCCAGGCTGGAAATTCTCGGTTGTATTGGGACATACATGTGAAATGTCACCAAATCAAAACTGATATGAAGATTTTTCCCAAGAACAGTAAGTTGCATGCACTTAGTCACTAGGAAAGTAGAGGTTAAATCCCTTGTACACTGCAGAAAAATCTTGGGAACAATTTTTGTTTACGTATGTAGTCATCTTACCAAGAATGGCTACATTTCAAATTGGCTCTCTGTCTCAATCATTGCTGCAATTCATTTAGGTGAATTACTTTAAAAAACCCCCAACAAAATAAAGTTTTTATTGGGCCATGGACATGTGGCAAATATCTGTATGTTGTCAACATCTGTATTTTTTGGGTTCTGGATATAGATCATTATATTCATATCCAAGTTATTGCAACATGACAGAAAATTAATAAAAGCTGTTCTTCAGAAAAATAAACGTTTGACCAATTCATGTGCCAGAAGTCAATTTGCTTTGGGTTTAGTTCTTTAATATCTTTTTTCCTGTCTCTCTGATTATTTTATGCATAGAAATACTGCTGATGGTTCCAAGAGTAAAGACAGTATTTATTTTTGCATCCTTCCCCTTTTTAAAGAGTCCTGCTTGTTTTGAAAGGTGATTTATAGGTTTGAACATGTTGAGTACTGAAAATTTGCTAAAAGAAGGTTGGCAGGTTTGGTGTGGGGGCAGGTGGATTCTAGGTCAACCTTGTCTCTCTTCATTATTAGACATGTATTTAAACGTGTATTTGCTGCCAGTGAATAAACTCTGCTTTGTCTCCCAGCACTTCAAGACTCTGGGGAAGCTTTAATCTGCATTATAATATCCACTCAAAGCAAAACTTGTATTTAAACTGAGTCCTCTTTGGCTGAAAGATAAAAATTAAAGCAGTTTAAGAGCCTTTTTGAATGCTTCTTTTTTCCACAGGTGAGAGAAAATTAACTTTTATTGAGCCTCGTTCTGGAAAGTAATTTGCACATCCAGGCCAGCTCTCTCTTCCTGTTCTCCTTTTTTGTCCTCCAAAATTCAAAGCTTCTGAGGATGTTTTTTATCTGCCATTTAAAAGATTTCTTTTTCCTTCGTGCTTTCATTAGACATTTCTAGCCCAGAGTCCCATCTCAAAACATCTAATTCCAGATGTTGTTTAGAAATAAGGGTAACCATGGCATCTGTGGAAAACTGAAAAACTTTTGTGCACTTTTAAAGTAAGACACAGTAGTTAGATTGTCTGAATTGAAATGTTATACAAGGCTAGTTCAAGTAAGGTCTTGGACTCAGTTAACCAAGTGCATGACAATGAGCTAATTGACTGCTGGTTTAAAAAAAAAATAATAAAAAAATCTAGCAGCAATACAATAATGTATTTAAATATTTAGCTTTTATGGTCTTATGACTGGGAAATGGCTGGGATTTCCAAAAGAATACATTTTTGGGGGATTTTCTTCAAGAAGCATTTTTTTCTGCATCAGTTCTAACAGAAAAAGAGCCAGAGTCTCTCTGGCATAAACGCACTCCACTGACGTACCCTAGTCCAATGCCTTGGTCTTTTCAAAATATTTATAGTAGATATAATTCATTTTCCCAGCAGCATATTCCCTTTGAAACCAGTAAAATGGCAGAAGCTGCAAAGCAAGGATGATGCAAGGAGCAGGGCATGGGATCGAGGTTTGCCCTAGATAGACAATTGAGCACATCAGATGTTCCAGAAGAACCTTTCCACCCATCATCTGCCCTTTGGTATGTTTTCCTGGGAGCCTTTGCCTGGCCTGCATTTTGCAGCATACACTGTATTAATGGAACAACCGCTTTCCCAGCTTCCTCTGAGGATGACCTGGCTGTTGGGCAGCAAAAGCAAGAAGGCTGGGAAGACAGAAAGTGAGAAGTGTGAAATCTGGGGAGAACACATAAATATCTAAATAAATGCAGTCTCCTCTCTTGGCTTTGTTTTTCCATCCTGCCCGTGGACTTGTGTTTGAGACATTACAGTCTGTTGCCATAGCACTTGTCCTGGTACCAACGGGCCAGCTAACGGGTGTTTGCATAAAAGCAAGTTAATAAAATGATATTCTGGTGATGACCAAAGCAGAAAAATTACCTTTTGCTTTTTCCCTCCTTTAAGTAGGGTGTCAGGGACCAAAGGAAGCAAGGGTGCAGAAGTTTCTAGAACCAAATAGAGCCATGCAGTTGGGTGAGCTCGGATCCCATGTTTATTTCATCAAAAGTCGGTCCTTTTCTATTCTAGTTTATTCTAGATGCTATTTCAGGCCTGCTACCAGCCCCACTGGTAGCTCTCAGCACTTCCCAGGGTATTGGGGGTGCAGGGAAGAGGTAACAGAAGGCTTCTTGGAGCAGTAGAAGTGCTTCTTGAAGCAGTTCTCACATTCAGCAGAGACTGCTGTTCTCTGAAGAATAGGAGTTGATATAGTTTATTCCTGCCCAGTTCTCCCAACAACTGGCATGATTTCTGTCTCTGAGCAGGCAAAGACATCTTCCACAGTGTTTGCTGTATCCATGCTCATGGTATCAAATACTGCTTAATATTTCTTTGGTTTCTTTTCCTCTTAGGCCACATGAAAATTGCTGATTTTGTGAGAAGCAAACTATAAAGGAGATCTGCTTGTTAATACCTAGGCAAGCTGGCATTCCACCATACCAGACAAAGCATGCCTCATCTTGGAAAGTAAGTAATCTGAACAAATGACACCAAAGTAACCTTGGGTCTCTAGAAACAGCAAACAATTGTCAGTATAAGTGAATAGTGGAACACAGAAACCAAATCAATTGAAAGACTGTTCATCTGCTCTCACTGCTGACAGAATATTAGAGAGGGGGAAAAAAAAAAAATCTCTGTTATTTAGTCCTGAAACACTGTTTGATTTGCTAATGGTTTATTGCTTATGGGGAATCCCATGCAATCAGTAAAGTATGGCTCAGGGACTTACTTAAGGTTTTGAACAGAAAAAGAATTTGTGTTTTGAATACTGATGTTACAGGTTCCCCGTTACTCTGGAGAAGAAATGCACAGGGAGCATTTAAATCATGCAGCACTTTTAAGCATTCTTCTCTCCTGCCTTGTGACAGCGAATATTAAGTTGTTCAGTTCTGTGGGAGTTATTAACACCTTCAGAGTCATGCTTAGGGCTGGAGGTGCTGGAAAGCAGAAGAATAGTGGAATATCCTCAAGAATACCACAGAAGGAATGGAATCGATTTTCTTCAACAAAGACAAGGATTCTTCAGCTCTGAGTCACACATCGTGAATTTCTGAAGTGTCACATTTAGAGGAAGAGAGAATTACACTGGGACATGAAAAAATGCTTGTTTGACTTCTTAATGAGTGAAGTCTTAAGCTTAAGCTTTGTAAGACGTGGTACAGTAAGATTGTTCTGACAGCCTTGTGCCATATGGAAGGTAGAGATCACTGCTTTCTTACTATAGGGGGAAGACCTCAGCAGCAGTAGCACGGGACAGGGTTAGTGCAGCTGTTACCAATGTTCATCCTATTTAGCATGCCAAGATAAGACTGTTTAGAATCACTCATTGATCCATGACTGAAAGGTATGGAAGATTAGCAAGTAGCATTTGAAGAGGTTTAGATTGCTCTGAGAGCTCTGGAGAGGGAATGTAATGGTACCCATCGTCTACAGCAGCACTAAGCAACCCAAATGCTGCTGTGAGGGACTGAGCTGCTGACTAATTTATGTCAGCATCCATCTGACACATGTTTTTCAGTGACACTGATGCTTCAGCCTTAGAGTGGATTTATACTCTTAGCAATTCTATTTTATATGTGCAAAGGCATTAGTTTTGGGGCTTACTCTATTCCCCAGATCCCTATTTTAGCTGCTTGCCAGCTATAAAAGCAAATGATCTAAACTTGCAGTCTGCAATAAGATACTGAGTAGTTGCATATGGATATGGATCACAACAGTTATTGGAGCCCTGAACACTTAGGAGGTATGCAAGCAAAGAGACTGTAGCAGCTGACACACACCTCAGTGCTTCAACTTCTAAAAAGAGAATATGGGGGGAGTGCACAGAGGCCAGCTCCTTCTTCACTCACCAGGAGACACAGCAGGGTGCATGTGGGCTGTTTGCAAAAAGGAGGAGCTGGTTTGGTTTTGCAGGGGACTGAGTGTGTTTGGGGACTTGGGTCTTGTTTTCTGTTAAAATGTAAGAGCAGGTTGGTTTGGTTTTGTCTTCCTGCTGGGACTTTGCCAAGGGCTGAACCACCTTGCACCCATCCTGCTGCTGTCTTTGCAATAATGCTGGGCATGCTGAGGTCCTTATCAAGAGTAAGGGGATTTTCTCATTTTCAGTAGCACTTGTGCCACTGTGTGTTTAGACACAGAGATCTAGTTTTCGCCAATATATATTGAAGTTATATAAAATAAAATATACAAGGAAAGCAATTTAGGTGAAAGCATCAGTTCTTTCACATAAGCGCCTATTTGCACAGATAAAGGGCATGCAATAAAGGAGATGCCAGGAGGATACTTGCAGTGAGGTCCATTTTACACATCACACCAAGAAGTAGAGAGCAAGTGGAAAAATTAGGATATGCTGCTGAAAAGGAACCTTCTAAAGGCATCTGAAATATATTGCTCAGACTGAAAAATTGTTCAGATTGTTAGGGTTCACACAGCAGATTACAGAATAACAATGTAACATGAGGCTCTTAGTCTTTTTAAATTTCTAGGAAATGTGTCATCTCTGGTGGTTTTAGAGCCGTCCCTACCTTCTTCCTGAATCAGAGGGAAAGAGCATCTGCCCACTGAATTTCCTGTATCTTATACAGTATTAATGTAATTCATGCTTGCATGACTTGTGAGAAGATATCATGGAATCACACTACAAGTGAACTTTGCTGCAGTGACAGGCTTATATTTTGAGCTGGATACTCTATTGCAGCTATAACATGCCAGCTGTGCTTGTCTGAACACTGAGAGTGGCCTAGAGGCACAGATTTCAGCAGATTGTCCATCAGCTGATTGCAACAGCACAGCAGGGAAGCCAATATATTTTCATGCTTTTTATGCAGAGCAGGAGCACTGCAGGTTCATAGGCTCTGGAAAAGCCAAGTAGAACCCTCGGTTCCTGAGAAATATGAATTAATCCATTTAGGAACTACTGCAGTGGGAAACATTACAATACACAGGAAGAGTTGCCTACCTTGGTGAGGAACTTTCTTCTCGTGTTGTTGCAGTTCTCATTTGCTGCAGCTTTAGACTGGAGAATGCTGGTGACCACACGGGGAGGATCAGGTGGGATGTCTTCTGTCTCTGATGAACATGGCAACTGTGTTCTGGGACAGCAGTCAAAATCCTCTTGACCCCAGCTGGTAGAGATCTCAAAGGGATCTGAGCATTTCTCATCGGGACTTGACCCATCATCACTGTTTTTGGCATTGCAGAGGATAAGTGATCTTGAAATGGAGCGAAACTTTCTTGATTTCCTGTTCCCAGCATTGTTCTTTTGATCCATCTTCAGAGAGCTGCTGCTCTTTTTCCTATCATTCTCCCATTTATGTGGCATGATACTTTCAATAACTTTCTCTGCTTCTCTGGTGCTAAATATCCTCCAGGAAAGGAAATATAAAAGTAAGTTGTAATATACCCCACTTTCTCCCACTTAATAACCTATGCTACTGGAAAGCCCTAATGAATAAATCGAATCAACAGAGCCTTTCAGTCTGAGAACAGCCACGTGATATCTCATGACTTGCTAATTCTGCTTCTGTGCAGAGCTCTACTAGATTCTCCTTCACCTTTTCATTCTCCTGCCATGTTACCCAAGCGGAGTGGAGTGCTTTTAATAAATGTTTGTGATGCTTCCATTGTCTGCTTGCTTTGGGCGTCTGCTGAATTTGCATGTTGAAATCCCAAACTGAAAAGGAAGATACTTTAAAAGCATTATTCTATCCTCCTAATATTATTTGGAAAGAAGACACTCCTTCTGAAGTTTGATTCATGAAACCACTGTAATTCAAAGTAGATTAATCGAATTGTCGACGCTAAGTTCTCTGCCTGGCACATCTGAGTTGTAAGTGGTTTAGCAAAAGTAGATCTTAGCCTGGAGAGAGTAAGGAATGTCAGGCTGCCATAAAACTTCCACCTTTGCAAACCAGAGCTCACTTAAGACTGTGCATTTAAGAGTAACAGAAAGATCCAGTGAAGCACTTAAGATGTGAATATCTGATTAGGCAGTGAACACTATAAAGGAATACAGCTCCATTACATCAATCAAAAAGTGTCCTATTACAGAAATTGTTTGTTTCAGCACATGATTCAGCATATACAAATAAAATAAATTGGAAAAAAAAGATGTACAATCAAAATGTAGCAAAAGTTGAAGGTTTTATAAAATGAGTAACTTAATGAGCATTTTAAGATAACAAAGGGGCTCTCTGTAAAACTCTCTCAGAAAAAGCTTTCTAGAAATGCTTTGGTAGGTATGTGTCAGTGATGAAAAATCAACAAGGAAGTCTAAATTAATCACATTGACTCTCTCACCTAACTATTGTTATCATATTTATTACTCAAACTTTTCTATTCTTCTCACACAACCTGATACTGTATGTTGCCATTCTAGAGAAAATACATATTGAAACTTAAGTATTTGCGTAAATCAAAGATGCTCAAGGTGTTATACACAAACTGAAAATCAATGCAATTTGAAAAGCACTTCTCAGGTATACCATTGAGAGAAGAAGTTTGTCATTGTGCCCTAAACTTGGTTATTGTGTTGGGGTTTGGGTTTGTTTCCCTGTTTCTATGCAGCATTAGGTAGGTACATATGCACATTGTACCTGAAGTTCCACTGGTCATACAGAAAGGAAGAAGGCACATTTTCTAAAGGCTCCTTACAGCCACAGCAATAAACACAGGTCTGCAAACTCAGACCAAGCCAGATTTGGATGAGAAATCCAAATAAGCATTGTAATCTGCAGGATTATTTTTCTTGGGGTTTTTTTCCTTACACAAATAAACAGAAAAACCAAAAGCAGATGATAAACACTATGCCACTGAGCACCTATCTAAAGGAACAACATAGTGTTGCTGGAGAAATCCACAGTTTGGTGTGAATCTGAATTTGCTTGAAATCGTAAAAATAAAATAATTTCCAGGTGCAGCAGGGATGTCCCAGGGAGAAGGATGTTTATTTGTGCAGTCCTTTCAGGTGTTTTTGATGGGTAATGCTTCTACAGTATTCCATCATAACTTATTTTCTATCATACCAGTCCTATTATTGCTCTGCTCCCTTATGGCTCTTTTTCTAAAACAAATCCCTAATGCTTCAGAAACTCATGGCCTGATTATTGGAAGACCTTGGATTTTCCTATCTATTCAGGGCATATCCATTATTTCAGGGCAAAGTTTAAAAGTAGCCAGAATAGATCAAGTTCCCCGAAGCTGGTGTCCTTTCTGCCCCTCTCTGGGTGTCTTTGGGATCTTCTCTGCTCCTGTGGGAGAGTCTGACACCCCTGGATTGGAACAGTGGTGTGGAAGTCACTGGGTTCCCAACCTCCCTGACACTGACATCAGGGAAGCTTTCAGGGCCAAACTGAACTTGCAAATTCTCCATTCCCTTCAATTCACAGAAGGGAATGGAGAATTTGCTTTTTTCTGCTTTTCAGAGTAGTCTCTCTCTTATGAATGGTGAGATTGGTGTGATTGAGTACTGCCCAGCCATGCTCCCTTCCTGTGACACAGAGTACACGAATGTAAGGTTTGGAGATCTTGTTTGTATCTTTTTAAAAATGCACTTTTTAGTGTTGGTAAGCCTAAAGCTTTAGTCCACCATAATATGCACAAACTAAATTGCAATTTTGAACTTGGAAATCCCTGTTAGTATCTCCACTGTATTAGGAAATTAATCTTGTTAGAGCCTATGATGTTGTGTTTCCTGTATGTCTAAATGAAGGTAAAAATGCAACCTGGCCCATTAGACCAGAATGTGGCATTGAAAAAGAAAGGGAGGCTGGGGTGAGTGGAACTTCTGCAAGTCTCTACTCTCTGCACCTGGGTAAGAGCTGGAGGTGAGTGGAATGTGCACCACTTGAAAATCTGCAACAGGGATCAGTGCTCATTCTGTGATTCTGGTAATTCCTATCAGACACTGGTAACAGCAATGTCACAAATGTACCTGAGTTGTACATTCAGATCTAAACAATCCTGCCTATGTGGAGAAAGTAAAAGAAAGAGCACTTTTCATTCAAGGAGATTTCAATGTTGTATAAACATTAACCACACTCTTCCCAAAGAGGAAGAATTTTACAGGAGCTATTAACCATTTGGATAAGCAGAGGACTTGATAGCTTAATGGTCAAAATGCAGCTCTCTGGAGACTGGCATGCTAGAATGAAGCCCTTTCTTGCTCTGCCTGAAGCTGTTGAGCTTAAGGAGGGAGAACTGCCATCAGTACTAAAGAGGTGCCTCTCTGGCTTTGCTAAACATCTGGGATGCAGGGACACACAGAAGCAGCTGTTGAAACAGTGAAGGAAGCATCACTCTAAGTGCATTCTGCTTTCCCATCCCCCTGTAATGCTCCTGAGGAATTTTGCCTTACGTAGAGAGAACTCTTTGCCCTGCTGCATCAGCTGTTTCCTCCTCCCCCACTCCCATAGGAGCTCCATCCACTCAAAGACCAAGTTTGACCTTGAATGACTTACCTAATCTCACAGTGAGCCAGTGGCTGAGGTGAAAATAAACCCAGTAGACCTGAAGACTTCCAGTTAAATACTTGCTATAAGTATTAGATCACACATCCTAACTAAGGCAGCATTCTTTCCAGAGCTGCTGATTCAGAGTTGCATGAGTGACAGAAATATAGGAGGTACCAAAAACATAGTCTATAAGTTTTCCAATAAAAATATCCAGAAATGTTATTTCACACAGCATACAATATCACAAGTGCCAGAGAAGCTTTATGATTCATTGCCATCTTCCACCAAATTTAATTCGAGATATTGATGGCATGGACAATTACTTCAAAGTCAATTCTCCAAACCATTCATCTTTTTCTCCAGTGCACTCACTGCTTGTCATTTTCTTTTGCCATTCTTATACCTCCAGCTTGCCTGATGGAAGCTGTCTGTGGTTTGTAATGCAAACCAAATGTTCCTTCTCTGTTTCATTTTTTTCCCCCAAGCTTTATTTTTCCAGCTTTAAGTCTAAAGAGCCCAAACTCAGTCTGTCTTCTGCAAACAAAATACATGATCTGAGCCGTGCCCATTTGGTTCAAATTTTTGGTTGGATATTAAACTGAGCATTTACAAGATACAAATAATTTGGTGTAGCTCCCAGATTAAATGCGAATGCTCTGCTGTTAACCAGAAAGTAGGAAAGACAGAACTTTACTAGCAAGAACAAGATAAGCTTTACATTACCAAGTCCTAGCAGCATCCTCTTTTAATCTAGATCTTGCATTCTATTTTAATCTAGATCTTGTGATCTTACTCAGATTCATTACTGAGCAGTACTATTATCACTGAACTATTGCAGATGTCTAGGATTTCCACACAGTAGGAAGAGCTAAAGATTTGGAATTTTTCTAATAAAGAGTAAGAAACTCAGAGAGTTGAATTAATTTTAAAAAAAAAACCCTAATTGTAAAATAAAAGTTCAAAAGGAGGAACTTACAACAGCGAGGCAGACAAACCTGACTCCTGCAGAAGGCTGTTCCTCTTCATAGGCCTGGCAAAAAAAGACAGAGTGAATAATTGAAAACACACTCTCCTGGTGCCACGTGACTCAGTTTCAGTAATTCTGCTCAGTACATTGGAACAGAGCTATTGTTTCCTAATTGAAGAAAATGTCAGCAAGGCTAGATAAACAAAAGCAATGGGATGCAGCACTGGGGAAACTGTTTCCAGCAGGCTCCCAGCTACCCAGAGGTGGCAGGACCATTTAAGGAGATTGTGTCATTTGGTTTCACCCCTTGCTCTCTGGTCCTAGGATTGATGGGGTTCAGGCATGTCAAACCTACCTGAAAGGAGCTGAGGTAACAGCAGGGTCTGTGCTGATCCCATGCAAGGTTTTCTGATGGAGGCTAAGGTGGCAAGCATGTTTCTTGTATTTTTTACCAGGTATTTTAACATGAGGCTCGTAAGTGTTTCACAGACAAATTCTGCTCCAGGAGCAAAATGTAATGAGTGCCACATTTGAATGCCAGACGCTTGTATTGTTCACCATGAACACAATCTCTTTAACCTCCCAGTTCTTAAATACTTTCCCCTTTATGGGCTAGACTGCAAGTTTGGCATCCCACCTGATCAAGGACTCAGAAAACCGTTTTTTATTACACAGATCATGTCCATCTCCACCTGTCGATCCTCAGTTGTGCTCAGACAGACAAATAACAGTCTTGCTGCAGGAACCTGCTTGCTCTCAACGAATTTGTGTGATAAGATTCATAGAGAGTTTGTAAATAAAAAAAAAAAACCATAAAAGAAAAAATTGTATCTGAAACTGTTAATGTTAGTTTATTGAAATAGTCAGTCCTCTTTAAAGTGTTCTCACAATCCACAAATGTCATGCTTTTCAGGAAAATTAAGCATAAACCTGGTCCTGTCTGGTCATGGAAATGGTCAACATGAGAGTGCTTAGACAACTGCTGCCCTCTGTGTTCTGTGTCTTGAAGGTCCGATTTTTGTTGCTCTGTCACTAACCTTGCCAAACAGGGAGAGGAATTATAAAATAGGTTTAAAACATTGAATGGAAAGGGTCTCATGTTTAGTGGTCCTACGACTTCTAGGTAAAACATGGACTGTAAAGACAAACATCTGTCCCATGAGAATGATTCCCATACCGGGAGAAAAAGGAAAGATGAATTCTCTGCCCTGTACAATGTGTACACGAGCCCTGGAAAACTCTGTCCTTGATAATACAGTTGTGGGTGTTCTGCATTTTAAATGTTTATGAAGAAAATTTGTCATTATTTTCCTAACTACTGGGTTTGGGATATTATTTCCCCAAAGGAAATCTTCCCTAAATGACACAGTTTTTACCTGAATCACTGTTTAACAAATGACAGGGAACATTACCCAGCTCTTTCAGAAGAACCAAGATTTGGCACTGAGTAGTGATCGACAATTATCAGGTAGCTTTCCTGGAAAGGATGAGAAATAGGGAGCTGACTTTGTATTCTGGGGAAGAGTTTGTCACTGTATTTGAAGAGAGAGGCCAGTGGCCTTGTACATAAAATGGGGTTTTACATGTACTGCTAGCACTGTAAAAATGAAATATCAACAAGGAAGCAAAGCCATATACTGTTTACCACTTTACTGTCTTTCACTACAACACACACATGTTTTTGTTCAGCATAGGGAACTCATTCACACAAAATCTCAACAGTCCCTGAGTTTTGATCCAAGCTGACTGAGCTGGAAGCTCAGAAGCATTGGAAAGCTTGCTTTATTTCTTCCCATTGTCACATGCTTTTGCATTTCCTGACTATGGGCTGAATAATGTAGTCCCTAAGCCTCTGGGAGTTTTGTTCATTCCAAGTCTGGACTTCTGCCAGGGCCAGCAGCAGAAACATAAATATCACAAGGAGGGGCTGTTTTTTTATGTTGCTTTACTCTAACCTTTTGCAGTTTTTTCCATCTTCTCTGTACAGTAATTGTTCAGTGCCCAGTGGTGAACAGAAAAGCAGGTTTTTAGAGGCTATAAGGAAAAGGAGAGAGAGAGGGAGAGAACCTCTACTGTGCCTGCCTTGTTGCATTAATGGTATGCTTTGATATTGGATACTGTGGTCAATCTTCATTACTTAGCTCAAAGGTATTGTAGCAGGAAAAGGGCAATGAACACTGATCAGAGGCTGGAATTTTGTATTAAAATATCGAAATTATGTGGACTCTCCTTCCCAGAAAGGAACTGCACTGATAGAAGTTTATGAGATAATAGGAAATACAAGGCAAATCAGTGTGGTTTCTTTACTTCCTTCTCATGTGAGGCACAGGAAAAGAATGTGGTAAAGTAAAAAGCATTCGAACAAATAAAAGGAAATACTTAAAATCTAAAGCATAATGAATGTGTGGAGCAAGAAGGCAGTAGAAATCGTGAGCACGCTGAAGTTAGCTGTTTTGTCTTTGATTTCAGTTGGGCAGAGATTTCACCCTAAGATGTGAGTTGAGGCTAATATGTTATCTGTAGATAAAGGCAATAGCATGCAGAAGGGGCAGCAACTCATGTTACAGAATGAAAATCAAACAGTGCAATTCACAGATAGAGTGATATTCCTGCCATGAGATAGTTACCATAAAATGGAGTAACTTTTCTGATGTCTGGAGTTAGTGTTGGCTATGGATAAAGGAAAGAGAGGAGCCACTGAACTTAATAATTACGGCAATTCTTCTCTTTTGCATGACTAAAATCAGGATGTGTCTGGAACCATAGCAGATACAGGAGCTGATCCCTCTTTTCTCCAAATTATTTTCCATATACACAGGTTTGGATTCTAGAGGACAAATATGCAGACTATTCAAGACCAAATATTTTGCCTGTTGCTACTGGTGATAACCTTTTCCAAAAAGGAACATATAAATTTAAACAGGACATTAGTACTGGGCAAAGCAGATCTAAATAGTGATGGAACAGCCTCAGTCCTGATCTCCACCCAACACCAAATACTGCTCATGTTAATAGAAAAGAAAGAAAATCTTTTGGAGTGTTCAAGCTTCTGTCCTGTCCTTACATTATTCAGCAAACTGATAAATTACTTTTGCCTTAACCACCACCCCAATTTTCACATTTGCCATATTCCAGATTGCAGTTATGTTGCACAGCACAATCCATCCCCTCATTGCTGCAAAGCCAGGCTGGATTAGTCATCTCTGTCTTGGGTTTCAAGACTTTCACACTGCCCTTCCAGCCACGAAAACATAGCAACTTGGCATGTTGAGTCACCCTGTAAGCCCAGCTATTCCAGTATCCTTCTCCAGCTTCTCCAGCAAGAACTGGTAGCAATTATGTCAAAGCAATTAATTTGTAAAAAAAAAAAAAAAAAAAAAAAGAAGAAGAATCAAGATAGAGAGAGCTTGCTTTCAGGAAGACTTTCTGAGTACCTTATTGGTAGAGTAGATTGGCACTCTGAGGTTTTGTATGTTATTCCAAAATGCTTGGACATATCATGTTGTGATTGGATAGTCTTGTTTTAAGCAGAAGTTACAGCTGCCCTGTGATGGATAAGTATTGCATTACGTCAAATTAGGTAAATCTCCTTCTAATTCCTTTCTTTAGTTAGTACCTAACTTTTGCCAGGAAGCACAAAGGTTTCTTTTTTTTCTTCTACATATGAAATTAATCCTGTGTGATAGAACTGTAATTTATCCATTTCTGGCTCCCATTAAGCTTTTGATTTCAAGAGTATCCACAGGCAATGAGTTTCATGTGTTGCATATAAATGTACTTCCTTGTAATTGTTTTAAATTTGTTGCCTCTAAGATTTGTTCGGTTCTTGTACTAGGAAAAATATTCTGATCTTCATGTCTTCATGAAATCCTTTTCTCATTGATCTCTGTACTGATGTCATCCTCTATCTTCTACACACTTTTATCTTTTTTGCTTCTGCCCCTCCTTCCAGCTTCACACTGCTTTCATATGTTTGGAACTCCTCCTTTTGCTTCAGATCCTTTTTGAAAAAATTCACTTCCTTTTGTGAGCTTTATTACCTGACTATATCATGATTGTATCCAGCTCTACAACCTCCTAGACTATTTTCAAGCGAATTGCTTTCCTGTGAATTCATAAGAGTTCCTAGACCTTGTCTTGCCAAAAACATTTGTGTTTCATGACTTGCACTCCCACGCTGTGATTACTGACCTTGCTTGTTGCAGTGCCCTAGAGATGAGCAGTAAAATACTGCTTATATAGTTCCATGCAAGAGGGTCTAATACTAAGTGTACACCCATAAAAAGTATTTTACTCCATCTTGAGACCATATCCTGGAACTCCATGAAGAATAAGTTACTTTATGCTTACAATGCTTTGTTTATAGAAAAGGTAGCCTATGTGATTTACTTAAATGATTGTGTTAAGAGTGTGTAATTGAAAAAAGTACAGCACTATGAGTGTAAAATGTGGTGACTGTAGCCCTGGTGGGGTGCATGAGGCAAGACAAGAATGGTACCCTTTCAACTAAATGTTGTGGGCTGTCTTGTTATTTTACTATTTTTTTAGTGTGTATATAGACTATGTGTATGTGATTACATTGGGCTTAGAGAAGCATTAAATATTTATGTCAGCTACAAAATTGCTAAATATCTGGTACTGAAGAAAAGGTCCATCATTTTTTTGGTTTTTTTTTTAAAACCATTGGCTGATACACATTTTATGACTTAATGCATCACCAGAGTAGTAAAAGCATTATGTGAGCTCTCCTGTATGGTGTCATTCAAATTTAAACAAATATTTTAAAAAGCTATGATTTTACCTCTTCTTTCTGCATTTCCAGTCACATAATGCTTCTTTTTCATCTGACTTAGTATTCCTTTTGATTTATAGTTCCCTAAACTGTAGGCAGACATAAAGAGCCCTTTAGGTTGAATGAAAGGAGAATTATCAATAGCCAAACTAAGATTTGTAAGGGAAAAAAAAAATATAAAGGGCAAAAGAAAAATTAATTTACCACAGAAATTGTATGAAAATTTTCTCTGTATTTTCCAGGAGTTCAATTAGAATGTGTATTTAGACCTGCCTTATTTTTATCCTTTTATTGTGAATCCATGTTGGATTTATTGCTACTGCCTTCTTTACTCCTTGAACAGTCAGCTATGAATGAATGGAAGTAGTGAAAAGGTGAATTATACTTAGTCCACCTGAGAACCTGTGGCAGAATTTGCGCCATATTTTGCACTCTGGTTCAGGCACCACTTGCTCCAGCAGCCTTAGCTCAGGCCCACCAAAGTCAGGGGCTTGTTGGCATTTCACAGATAATATGCATGGTCCTGTCTGGATTGCTGAGTTTGTTGATTTGGGTTGTTTGTGGGGTTTTTTTGAGGGAGAGAAGGTATTGCAGAAGTTTGGGGTGTTATGGTTTGGGCTTTTTTTTTTCTTTCTTTTTTTTTACAGTTAGCATTGTTAGGGATTGATGATGAATTACACAACCTCTTCTCTTGGATATCTGTGTCTGAATAAAATGACTTTACCACATTCGTACAGTTGTCATTTCAAGCACAAGGTTTAAGCAGTAGCTACTTCTGAGTATTTGTCATTCCTGGAGCTTAGCAGAGGAAAAGCTACTTAACACAGGCTGCTTCTTAAGTCTGCATTAGGAAAGCCTCGAGGACCCTTCTCATTTCTGCTGCTGCATCTTATCTCTAAGGCTGTGACAATCAGAATGAAGCTGAGCAGGCAGTTTTTGTTTGGGATGTTGAAGATAACAGTATGAAGTTCCAACGGCAGCTCTCATTTTTTGGCAATACTGTAGCTTTTAACACTGACTTTAGTCACAATGCACACCACGTATGTTACTCACCAGCAGCATTGTTGACAGAAAAATGAGGGTTTTTTACAGGTTTCCTGTGAGGGAAACAGTATAATCTGTCACATAAATAGGTCCCTAGTAAGGCACAAAACACAATGCTTCTTGAGCTTCATGAGATCTGATGATACCTTGGCCATAGTTGTGAGAAATAGTGCTGGGATAAGCTCAGCATCCCAAAGTCTAGCATTTAGTGTCTGTGGCAGATTACTTTTCTTCCATGTTTTGGAATCAGCCTACAACTCCAGAGCAGTATCTAATGTTAAGTAGTTTGGACCTAGTGGCTGAGAGATTTCAGCTGAGGATTCCTGATCTTGGGTTTTGATTTTTCTACAGAATCAGTTTTCAAGCCCAGAAGTAGCTCTAATTAGCTAGTACAATTAACCTGTTGAAGAGAAAATGCTAACGTGTAATTCCTGTACTGATGAAAATCATTCCTACTCCAGCTAAAGCTTATATTTTTAAATGAGCACTAAATCTGAATGTAAAGACATTATTACACCAATCTTGAAAACTTGCTATACAGTCAGACAGATTGTTATGCTGCTTAGTTACTATTTCTTTTAAACATCACAGTGTCCTCATTTGCCTTCAGTCCTGTGTTGGCCCAAAAAAGTTTGACAATTGCTGTTATGGCACAGTAAAGCCCTAGGATCATTTCCCCAGCATCTTTTATGAACATCAGTAGGAGGACCATGGAGTGAGATGTGTCATGGAAGAGCAGCTATAAACTGGACTGTGGGACAGACTTTCTGCCTGCTGGCATGGGGCTGTCTTGTGAACCAGCTCTCTGGAAAGGCTCTCTGGATAC
Organism: Entomyzon cyanotis; assembly: GCA_024500445.1. Classification (NCBI taxonomy): domain Eukaryota; kingdom Metazoa; phylum Chordata; class Aves; order Passeriformes; family Meliphagidae; genus Entomyzon; species Entomyzon cyanotis. Next base: position 11,895,384 of record JAKEPQ010001010.1, read on the forward strand.
ACACAAAAAGCTGGTGTAAAACAGCGTGCTGAGGCTCACACAATGCCATCCACACAGCAGGCTTGGTGTACTTGGCCACTGAATGGCCCTGACCCTGCAGCAGAGATGTGCTGGGGGAAGTCAGATTTTCTGGTGTCCTTTTCTCATGTGTGCTCAGTTTTGATCCAGAGAATACCTGATAATGTCTCCATAAGAATTAATTCTATTTTCTTTGTCTCAGTTTGGATTTCCCAAAAGAAATGGCCTCTTCTTGAATTTACTTCCCAAATAATTGCCCAAAATCATGTTCCAAGTCAAAAATATAACCACCAATATAACCCATGATTTTCTTTTTCTGGTTCTTTCCTTTTTATTTCAACACCTTTTAAACGGATTATAAATCTTGTCTTTTTATTCGTGAGGTGAATCTTTAAAGACTTGACTCAACTAAACATTCAAGAATACCCAGACCTTCGGGGCTTGCATAAATTGAGGGTTTTTTTTTCTCATTTCTAGCTAAAAGAAAGGATACTAAATTATAAAATTGGTATCAGGAAAATGGTAAGACTTTGACAATATCCATTTAGTCTCAGCATTAATCTTGGGTGAAGAAGTAAATACCTATAACTGAACCTTACCAACCACATCTAATGCACTATTAAGGAGTAAAAATCTGCCCCAGTTCATGTTTGACTGAACTCTCTAATTGAGCCTGGAAATCTCCTTCCAGCTCTGATGGAGACCTGCTGGTTTGACCCAAGGTTTGCTTTCCCTCACTTCTGAATTCTTGTCCTCATCAGAGAAAGAGGGTTATGGCCTTGTGGTCACCTTCTTTCTTGGATATGTGGGGTGAGAATTTCTCCGATGAAAACTACTAGAAGATAATTAGATGTTTATTGTTTGTTTGGTTTTTTTAATGGAACAATAAACAAAATAATTAATAACTACTCTTAGAGAACAGTAAGAATTTGTTGGTGTCAAGTAATGCTATCCCACAACAACCCCACTCCTATTAAGCAGAATCTATTGCATACAAAGCTTATTCCCTGTGATAAGGCATGCAAGCTACTTCACAGGGTGCACTGTGTGCCACACTGTAATACAGAGAGCATAAATATTATAACAGCAGGAGGCAAATAAAGCAGCAGATCACATCACTGGTGCTCTCTAACAGCAAGGAGCTGTAACGTCGTCGGTCAGGTCAGCCCTGCAGCATGAACTGAGGCAATTTGACTTCCCCCAGGCACAGGCTGGTGCAGCAGGGGGAGAAGGGAGTGTTTTGTCCCCACCTCCACCCTGGGAGCAATCCCCCTGCAGAGAGCAGCAAGGGCTGCTCCAAAGCCCCTGCACTGATTGTGTCCCCAAGGGACTGCTGGCCAGGAGTTTTGTGCCTCATTCAGGGCACACCAGCTCCACCAGCCCAGGGTCCACTAGCAATATGGACAGCAAATCATCAATCTCTGTGTGCTGTACCAGCCTGCACCTTTTTCTGTGGGCTCATGCTGTTTGAATCAGTTACTAATGAGGCGCAAAATAAAGGACACTATTAAGTGAACAGTGCATTAATAATGCTGGCAGGGTTTCCAGTCTACAGATGTTATTTATAATACATGACTAAACAAATACATATCCCCTTTGAGACTGAAACTCAGGAGCAATTTACTGATTTCCTGTATAGGCTAGATCATACAGAGATTTGAGTAAATACTGCTTTTGAATGTCTTGCTTGGATCTATGCTCTGAAACTGTAGTAGATAATAATATTAATATTAATGTTTCATTTTAGAATAGTTTGAAAATGTGTTTTCAGATTGTTAAATACTGCCCCTATCCAGTTCTCATGGAGGACTATATTTTGCTGTATTGCTTCTTTACAGAAAAATAAAATATTCAAAGAACATAGCCTTCAGTTACACAGCACAGTGGAAATGAGGAGAAAGGTTAGAGAATATTCTGAGAAAAAACAAACTTCCCAAAAGATAAAAAAACCCCCACAAAATTAAAATCCCATATCCTCTCATTTTCATCTGATTTTGAAATTAATTATTTTATCTTATTTATGAATTTTAATTTCCAGTGAGATATTTTGTAGTTTTAAAATGTTTCTGAGTAATGAATCATTTGATCTGTGGTTTTTTTTCTTTTCTGCCTCATAATTTTGCAGGTATGCAGAGGCCTTCAAAACTGAAGAAAGCTGTGAACTCACAAAAGTCTCTGGTCCACTGTGCAGGCTTTTATATACATGAAGAGAAACAGGAGAAATATTTTACAGCAAACTAGAAGTGTCCTAAATAAGGTACTAGCATGTAGAGCATCTCTGTGTAATTCATAATGCTGATCACTGAACAATAATAATTTGCTTCAAATTTCCCAGACCATTTAAAGACAAAGCAGTGATAACAGTGAATAGACAGACAAAAACGCAATTTGTGAAATACCTCTTACCTGCTTATTCTTCTCTTTCAAATTCTGAAATTAAACCAGTTGAAAATAATACACACTGACATGTAAAAAGAGCTGACTGTATGATGCCTAAATAATTTGTTATAAAAATATCACTTACCATTGCCAAGTATCTTCTTATTTAAATCTGCTATTATCATGCCTTCTTGGATATGAAATATGCAGCAGAGTCCATTCCCAGCGTGTTAAACACTTAAGAAAATAATAAACGCAGTGTAACTCCACCGTGTTTGGATATATGACTGTAACTCCTAAGCATTCAAAGTGACTACTCAATATAACAACTTTTCCTCTGCAGAAAATGCCTTGCTATTTGCCAGCAAATCTTTAATGCTTTAGATTGGGTATTTCCAACTACCGCCCTACTTGCTAGGCAGATGTGTATAAAAGAGATGTTATTTCACTGAAGCAACCACTGAGATCGTAACCCTTTTCCTGTACCACAAACAGAAATATAAAACCTCAGACTTTCCTTTTGGACTTTTCCTGACTTGTGTCTGTTGCAAGAAAGTAAAACACAACTAGTCCAAGTGCTAATATATGGAAAATGTGTTAAAACATTTTAGATCATCTTGTTGCTTCTCATTCCTGCAATTCATTGGTTAACTGGCTCCTTCTGTGTTTATGTAGTTGCATGGTACAAATACAACACCTAAACTTCTCGCCCAAAGTTGAAATGATTCATTTATTACTTTTTACGCCACCCCCAGGAAAAAAAAAAGGAAGAAAGAAAACACACAGTGCTCATTTAACCCAAGTGAGTGAAAACGTCTTTCATAAGGTCTGTAAGGGCTTTGGGAGGTTTTTCTTTGGTGAATAAAGTCTGTGTAGTGGAGGGAAGAGTTTTGTCTGAGGATGGCAGAATTCAGGCTACAGCAAACAGACAAACTAGGATCCTTTTGCTGTGTGAAAATAAGGTAATAGTGGAGGAGGTGGAAATGTTATTTGTTCATATTCGATCGATTGAGATGGAGTAATTGTTTTGAGTGGAAGCAGGAGGAGAGAGGAGGTATTTTTGTGAGGGTGGTGCCTTGCTCTCTGGAATTATATCAACATTTATTTAGGTCCTTTTGTGAGGTAATTACCCTAAATAGATAATATGTAGGCTTTCCATCTTCTGGGTGCTTATAAATACGAGTTGACCACATTAATTATAACCACAATGGGGAAAACACAGGCAAAACAATAAATGAGGGCCATACTAAGAAGTGGAAAACAGGATTAAATGAAGACATTTCCTCTGCTTCTTTTTCTCTAATGCACAGAATGGGGCTATGTGATAAGGCACTATTCCATAGGATGTACCACCCTGATTTCTGATACTGCCTGTGGGTCTGTTAGACAGAGGGGATTCCAATGGGTAACCCTTCTTCTCCCAACAGCTCCAATGGGATAGTTACTCTGCCTTCATTCATCGTCCTCTCCAGATGGACATTAGACTTAATCAGGTTCTAGCCCTGACAGCTTGTTTGAGGACCACAGCTGGAATCAGCATGTCTAGACTAGCACTGATTTATTCCTGGCTCTCAGACCTGCGTGCATGCTACTATTCCATATGCTTCCTGTTAGAGGGGTAATAATGCCATTTCACAGCATAACTTCAGTTTTTCTTTCTTTCTCCCTTTTTTTTAATTGTAATTAGCCATTATTTTGCTCATGTGGGAAAATGTCCTGCCCCTGCTCTGAAACAGATCAAACTTCCAGACAAACAAAATAAAGTTCACAAAGGAAACAGTTAAATTTTCTGACTGCCTTCACTGTCACAGAAAATGCTAAACACATTTGTAAGTTATATAAAACTGCATAAGTTCATATTTTCCTCTCCTGCTTTCACAGCCCAGAACAGCAAAAGGACCTTGTGACATCTCTAGGCTCTCAAGAGTTTAGTAATAAAAATAAAAATAATCCTCAGCAAAAAAACAACGCTCCACACCCTGCTACTGCTGAGCAAATGATTTTCCCATTTTCCTCACTTGTCCTCAGACTAAACAATGTTAAATTTACAATTCTAACATGTATTTATAGCGAGCACTCGACCCTAAGAACCACAGAGGTTGGCATATATCATTGTCCTTAATCCACAGGCCAGCTTTCAACCTGGCATATCAAGTATTTAGGAGAGAAACCTCCTGCTTTAATTAATATTTGTGCACTGAGGCATGATAAAGCCCCAAGGTGGGTGGTGTGCTTGAGGGAGAGGTTCATCTGCTGTAAATTAACCTCTGATTTTAGTTTTTTGTGTTTACTGTGAATAGTAATTGATAACATTAACAGCATTGTGAGCTTCTGTTGGGGGTCTGCAAAGCCTGGGAAGTACCTGCAAGTCCTGCAGGGGAGGGAATTCCTGGGGGTCTGACTGTGCTGATAATGCTGACATTGAGGGAACTAAGCTAGGGAATGTGCCCAGATGAGGGGAAAATGGGCTAAAAAGCCACGTGAGGAGCAGGGAGGTAACTGGTGTGAGACTAGTTTGGGGGTGTAAGTGAAGGGATTGAGGGAAAGGAAGGGATTAAAGAGGGAAAGAATTCAGGTTAGGGTGCTAGGCTGGATTTGAGCAGGTGGGTAAAGACTGAACACAAGGTGCTGGATAGAGGAATCAGCTGAGCCTAACCTGGATAAGACCCAGCACTGGATTGGGCTCTGCAGACTGGGCTTGGGAGAGCAGGGAAGTTCTGTGAGGAACTGAGCTGATCCATTTTTCTCTAGAGCAGCAGGGAAATTACATTCAGGCCTCATGCTCAAAAGAAGTTCATTCACACTTATCTCAGGAGATAAGACAAAGGGATAGATACACTCTTGCTAACCTTTTTTGCAAACTCAAGGACTGAGAAACAGAGAAGTTGTTTAGAAAAAAACCTTTGATTTGAAGGACATCACCATTCTGATACCCTTTAAGTGTCTTTCATTTTATAGTTTACCAATGCCTGTAAATCCCATTTAATTTCTTTTTCCAGGTGATTCCCATTTCTTTTCACATAATGAAAGCAAAATAACCTAATCTTAAGTTGAAGAATACTTTGTTGATATATTTAATGGTATTGTTGTTCTTTCCAGTATTATTCTTCAATCCATCTTTAATATAGCCTGACATTTTGTTTGCTTTTTTTGACCACTACTGTGCCCTGAGTAGAAGTTTCCATTAAGCTGTCTGCAGTAACGCCTAGATCTTTTTCTTGAGTGATTTTGCAAACCATCAAGTGTATATGAGTTGTTCAAATTGTTCCTTTCAGTACACATTACCTCACACTTGCCTAGACTAAATTTTAGCTTCCATCCTTTTTGGTGCCCATCTTTTAGGCTTTTGTTTTGTTTTGTTTGTTGTTGGGTTTTTTTTTAAGTCGTGGCTTTTCTAAATGATCACATAATTCCCAATTATGCTGCGTCTGCTACTGCATGCTTGCTTTCCAGATGAGTAGCAAATAGATTAAATTAACCCCAGTTCTGGTGTAGGTCTCAGGATCCCCACTTGTTAATATCCTTCCCAGCTCAAATTAACCATTGACTTGTATTTTTTTATTCGGTCTTCACAACTTTCAGAGTCATAATATATTTCTTAGTCCTCTACTATTCTTTACCCTTAGACACTTTATGACATTTAAAAAAGACACCTAGGTTATACCCCTAAAATTATACTTTTTATCCATTATTCTAATGTCTTTATTAAAGAATTTAATGGCAATTGGCTGTTTAAACTCCGTAGGGGCAAGTACAGCTAGAGTAGCTGTAGGCAAAGCTAGAGTTTACCTAGAGCAAAAGAATGGCAGAATGGAGAAAATCAAAATCTCAATTCACAAGGAGAGTCTCTTTCAATGTCTCCAGAGTTGCATGGAATAATTCTCTCACAGCTGAATTCAGAAAAGCATCTCCCACGTGCTCATAGTCTAACTTCTGAGCCCAAGCATGTTCTATGCACCAAATGTCTCTTCTCCATCTTCCCCTCCCTGCTGCCTTGGCCCCAGTGGAACAGCTTGTGCTGCTCTCAAACTGCTCAGGCAAAGAGAAATGAGAACAGAAGTGGGGTTTGAGGATGCAACTCCAGCTATCCCCAGGCCACCCACCCTCACTGAGGTCTTGGATGCAGCCTTGAAAAGGGATGCATGTGCCAAAAAGCATCAAGGAAGAACAGGATCCTTACTACTGAATAAAGCCTTAAATGAGCATTCCATGTCCAATTCTGGCACCCACCCATTTTAGCACAGATGGTAACAAGGTGGGAAGAGTTCAGGAGACCATTATAAGGAGTCTGAGGAGTGTGTTTTGCAGTAAGAGACTAAAGAATTTGTTTCATTTTCTTCCAGCAGATTGTTGCAATGTGATGTCTTTGCTGTCTGTGTACACACCGTCAGGAGACAGAACTCAGAGCACTGGAATGTGAGGGCAGAGGCATTTGAATCAGAAATGTGCTTACATAAAAGTTCATTATTAAGGTAATTAGAATTTCCTGGAATGTTCATTCTGCTCTGTGCAATTTACCACAGCACTGATGTACTGGTTTTGGCAAAGTGGCTAATCTCATCTCAACATTTAAAACTCTCATAATCAATTTTGGGAGCTACTTTTCTGTTTAGCTCTTTTTTTCAAAAGCCTGCTCAGTCTTTCATATTTTTCATTAATGCTCTGGACTGGAAGAACGCAATGAAGTAATGGCCAGATCAGGTGAAATGAGTTCACCTCACTAATGGTTTGTTTTCTTTACCTAAGTGAAGCTATTAATTGTATTTACTATGTGCTGTCCTGATGGTACTCAACATGCAAACATTACATAGCTTAATGAAACGTGAGACTTAAATCAAATACAAGTTTTATTCCACAACTAATGCCTTTATCAGGCATTAGTAGGACCAATAACAGTATGAGACAAACTGTTTTTAACTGTGCAAAAGGTGAATTCTCTTTGATCTCTAAAATGTTCTTTCAAGCAAACTTTTTAACTTCAATGAACACGGGAGAAATGTATCAACACAAAACTTTATAGATTGTTATTAAATAATATAACTGTGGCTGTATTTGTCTACTGAATTGTAATGCTCATTTTTAGTTTCTGTGGGGAAAATAACCTAAGTTCCTCTGCAGAAGCTTAATATCATATTGGATTCTCCACAGGCAGAGATAGTTCTGCAAGTTTAAATATATTTTGAAGAGCTTTAGTTTGTGTTCTTCTCTTTCATGGATGTGTTTTCTGAACTATTTAAGAACTCCTTTCATTGCTTATCATTTCAGTTTCACCTTCATTGTTCCACCCTCGGGAAGCCCATCATAGCCAAGCATGCTGTTATGGTGAAGCACATAGAACTCCAGGTGATGAATACTCACTTGAATACAGTTACACAGGAGGATTGTTCTCACTTAATTACACTGCTCATTTGCAAAAAGTGCTGACCTACCCTGGCATGATAATAAGTTCTCTTTTGTAGAATACCTTCAAATATACTTGAAAAATTACTATTGTGCATTTATACCAATTCTGGCATTTTTATGTAATAAACCTGATATTATTGCAGAAAACTTAAGATTGTTGTAGGTTGTATGGGCTGAGCAAAAAACCTTCACAGCTTGTTGGGTTATATGTAATGCTTAACTTCTAAAACCAAACAGCAAATGGTTGTGTAGTGTAACAGGCCAAATGTGTGGTATAAATTGACTTTGCCTCCATTCTTTCCATGATGAATGAACATTCTGTTCTCAGAAATAATTGCTTGGATGAAAAGGTCACTCACATCAACCATGGAGTGCAAATGGTTACTCCCCAAATCCTTGTTAAGCTAATTTCATAGGAAGCAGGAATTTGTGTTGGTGTTTCTGAATGCTGTATAAAGCTCAGTGTTCAGAAGAAACCATTCAGCAGTCCCAAAGTGTGGCACTGTTTAAAATCAGTTAGCACTTACGGACAGAATTCCATAACCACCCAACATGGCACAATCAGTTGATATATAGTTAGATATGAATTAGCAAGAGACAGATAAAAATGTTGAATTTCAAGTACTTCTGGAAGCGCCAGAATTTTCAATAAGCAATGAGAACAATAAAACTGTGTTTTATCAAAGGTCATCCATGTGATGCCATGCAAAGGTCATGTAATTATTGAGATAGCTACATGCATTCCTTTTAATGTAACATTAATGTAAACAAATTGTCATTTGTCTCTGAAAAAAGAATGTGGAGGAAAAACCATAGATCCAGGGAACTTGTGTCTGGATAAATTGATAACCAAAATTATTAATTTGATTATTTCAACCTGTGGAATTTGGTGCCATTTGAGAGCAAATGGCAGACGAATTTTATGAAAAACCTTAAAAAGCCAACAAACTCAAGAACAATGAAAAAATTTGCTTTGTACTGTTTCTCTGTTTTTCTTATTAGCACCTAATAAACATCCACAATAAACTTCTTACTACCTTTATGAAGGAGCTGTGCCCAGTAGGGACAGTGGTGCACAGCTATAGTAAATGAGGGAAGAAAGGGCTCACGATACACACATGAAAAAGTGCAGAGTAGAATACAATGACCTGTATTAGACAGGGAAACAGAAAGAGGTTTGTCTTTCTTTGAAACAGTGACCAGAGATAGAAAGCTCAAACAGGAGGGATTTTGGGCTTGGCTGGTCTCTGATTTTTACCTCTACCGTGGTCACTGAGTTCCAGTGCTGCCATAAAAACAAAAGACAAACTACTGCTCCTTACCTGAGCTACAGCAATTTACCATCTCTATGAGAAATTAGCCCAGCCCCATTGTTGTAATTATGATCTATTAGACATTCTACTTCACACTAGGGTTAAACATGAATTTGTGATGCCATGCAGTGTGGCTAGCACAGGTTCTTCCCGGGGGGAAAATTTTTTTATATTTCTAAAAAAAAAAAATTGGGGGGGGTTTTTCACCCCCCTCCTCCGGGTGGGTGGGTTTGGGGGTGGGGTGTTTTTTGGGGGGGGGGGGGTCGGGGCTCTGCTGTTTTGGTGTTTTTTTTGTATTTTATATATTAGAAATAAAAAAAAAACCCCTCTCCCCCCCTCTCTTCTTTTTTCTCTTGGCGGCTCTCCCCCCCCCCCCCCCCCCCCCCATGCAGCTATGGGTGGCTGCCTCATCCCCCAGTGCTTGTCCAGGTGCTTACCATAGCTGACTGCTTTTTTCAAGGGCTTGCCAGGCCAGAGTTTGTGGCTAGCACAGGTCCTTCCCGGGGGAAAATTTTGCTATTTTTTAAAAAAAAAATAAAGTTTGGGTTTTTTTCAAAAAACTTCCCCGGTGGGGGGGTTGGGGGGGGGTGGCCTGGGGGGGGGGGGGGGGGGGTGGGGGTTTCTCTTTGGGGCCCCTTTTTAAAATTTTTATTTTAAATAAAAAAAAAAAAAAATTTCTCTCTTCTTTCTTTCTTTTTTTAGTTTTTTGTTTCCTTCTCTATCTCCCCCCCAAAAAAAAAAATTAACTGCATGAAGTCTCTGAGATTTGCAGTTTCATACTCAGCCCTTCCCTTTTGTCCTGATTGGCTTCCCCTCCCAAGGCAACAAAGCAGGAGGCACTCTTTAGTTGCCTTTCAAACTGCCCATTCTGTCCAAGATTTTGAATGCTGGTGATTTCAACTATGCCTGCTTAGGACTCCCAGAATACATTGAACTAATACCAGAGCAACCTGCTTGAATTATTAATGTTAGTTAGTTTGATTCAAGCACTAAAAATGTTTTATTGGTAATAAATATTTCTTATAATATGGTGACTTCTGGCAGAATTTCTGGTTTGATCCAAAGCTGGTGTTTCAGTAAGAAAGTCTTAAAAGTAAATTTCAACTGCCATTTTGGCAGCAAATTGAAAAAACATAGTAAAATAAATTAGGAGCTTATCACAGAACTTATGCCAACAAAGTTCAAAGTTGTTTTTGTTGTAATTATGAATTATTGAGCATAAAGTGATCTAGGTCCTCCACTCGATATGCTCTGGAGAGAATTATCACGCTGACTGGCTTGGGAAGAACTGAGAGCACAGCTCATGTGTTGGGCCATCTTTAGGCAAATTGTTCATTTCTCTGTAAGGCTATGAGTAGAACCTGAGGTCAGCTTGTTTTGAGGACATGTGCAGAAAGCAGAAAGGGGAATGAAGACAGATGAGAAAAAAGGCTGCATGGTGAAGCAGTCAGCATTGCTAGGGTGTTATTCTGGATTACCATGGGATGCCATGGAGCCATTTCTAATCAGACCTGAATATGTCCCCAACCACTAAAGATTACACTGAAAGAACTAATCAGTTCAGGGAGTTTCAAAAGAAACCAGTTAATACTCTTACATGAGGAAGGATTGTTCTCCTGCATATGCTGAACTAAATGTGATTTCTGTGTCAGCATTAAAGTTCCCAGTGTGTGTATGTGTATATAGCAGCAATTCATTTATATTTCTCTATGCATGTTTATTTTCATGGCAAAGCTACAGTCACTGGTTATTTTTGAGACCATAATACATCTTGGGTGTTCTGGCTAAACTCATGCTGCCAAAATTATCAGCAAAAAGACCGGAAAAGCTGATGAACCTTAAACTTTTCCCCAAACAACTGCTCAGTTGTTTCTTCAGGATATGGAAGAGGCAGAAAGCCCAAGCAAGAGGAGTGGTAGGAAACCAGAGAGGAAGGATGGAAGTTTCTGTCTGACATGGATTTCAGAAACTTCTGTGTTTAATCTTTTAGGGACCCTAAAACAATTATCCACAGCATTTTAGGAGTTTTAGGAGTTTTTACTATAAAGGAAAGGTAGTCCAAATTTCAGTTCAGCGCTCTGCTTGTTCACAAGTTTCTTCCTTTCATTTTGCTTAGGGTTTTAATTTCTTTATCAATTGTACAGGTAATATGTTCAGAAACATCTAAATACCATTTTTAAAAATTATCTTCCTAGACTAAGATCTCCAAAGGTATTTACAACATAATTCCTGACAGTTTTACCATGAACAAACTCAAAAACCAGCTCTTCAATTTGTCAGGATGGGTGTCTCTTTTGCAAATGGGACTCATGCTAAGAGTTGGTTAGGTATTTTTAACTAGAATGCCATATAATTAAAAAACTAAATATATGTATAAAAATAAATACTACCATGGATAATTCTTATTCCCCTCTGTGGGTTTGTCAGACCCACAGGGACAGCACTGTGGTTTGTGGGCTCTTCTCCTAGCAACTCCTATTAACGTCAGAATTACTTGGGCAGCTGAATCTTCATAGCCCACACTAAGAGTTTACTATTTGGCATTGCTTTATGTGTAGGTTTCATGTGCCCATATCTCTGATTAGTTGCACCAGGTTTACTTCAGTTTCTTGTCATCCTACAAGCACTTTTAATAACTGCTTTATGCTATAACTTACTGAGCTTCTCTGATGTAGTTCTTTGTATTTGGAAAAAAAATTATGAAGATGAAGATACAGTCCCTGCCCCAAGGAGGTTATAATGAAAACAAGACCAGCATTATAGAAACATATATTCTAGCTGGCCTCTAACTGGATGGTCTGTTTAGTTTTGTTTTGACGTATTGTATGAAGCAGCATTTAACAGATGTTGGGAAATTAGCTCTCTGAGCCTCTCATATAAACTTACAGCAGAGATGCATGCATATGAATTAATTTCATCACTGAATGTGGGTATTCATGTCATCAGGCATTTTTAAAGGTTTGTGCCTACTTTACTGTACTTTGAGTCATCTTTGCCAGAAAATATAGACATATCTTGAGAGCAAGTGCCTCTGTTGTAGCAATTCTTTCTAGCACTGTAGTGACAATTCTTTTCTGTGGAGCAAAAGATGTTGCTTTGTATAAGCCCAGCAGTGGAAAAAAATTAAGAAAAGCATCAATTGTTTCACTACATACTCTATACACACAGTGTTGTAGAGGGTATGTAATGAAAAACCCTAAAGTAGAGTGATCTTCCTATGTCTTTATGCCAAGTTGTCCCTTGTAATAAGTAATGCTAACTTATCATGCAAATTCTGCAGTTGATATTCTTATGGCTGCTCATATCCCTGCTGAAACAGCACACATCCAGCAAGGTGACAGGTTTCCCTCCTCCTTGCCAGGAGAATCAAGTATTGAGGATTAGATTCCCTTTTACAGCTTCCAGGGTACGGTCAAACCAGCAGGAAGCAGGGGCTGACAAAGCCAGGCTTGCCCCTCTGTGCTGCATACAGGCAAGGAAACCAGGCAAGTAAGGCAGAGAATGGAGGCAAGATCTGGGACAAATCCTAAAACAGAACAATATTAGAAGGGAAGTGTAGCTGACAAAATGACAGAGATTTCATCATTTCCACTTGTATTTAATGTATTTTGCATTTCACATCTGTATTTTTTATTTTTTATTTCGTGGCCTCCTTAGTTTTGTTTTCATACATTGAAGTCTTAAGTGTTTCTAAAGCAACAGCTATGGTTTTAAAAGATCGTTTCACACCCACCCCACTCAAATTACAACAGACATGCAATATTAATTTAGGGTGAGTGGGCACAGATGTTATCAAAATCACCCTCTTACCTGCCAACTCCACCAAATTTTCCAGTGCTTGGATATTTTCTTCCACTGCTGTGTGGAATTTTATTGTAATGTTCTCTGTGCCTTTTTTTTTCCCTTAGATGTTTTATCCAGTTACTAAACCTGCCTATGGCTTCCTCCTCTATCAGCTGTCTGAGCTAAAACAACACTTCATGACAATTACTGAACACAAAAGCAGCCTCTGAAGATACTGATGTGATGAGGTGTGAGGCCAAGAACTTGTGCTGAGTGCTAGAAGAGCACTTTATAACCACAGTAAATCAGTCAGTTTGGGCTAGACAACATGGCAGAGGAGAAGTGATGGATGTGATGTGAAATATGAGCTGGGGAAGAATGTGAAAGAGAGGGAAGTGAAAATGCATATTTAAAACTGGATTTTCATTTTCCAGTGTTACCAAAGTGTGAGTTAACTAGTGAGCTTTTCTTTGCTGACTCTGAATTCTCTTCCTTGCTTCAATATCGTGCTGCTAACACACAACAGGACAGCAAAACGTGCAGATATGAGCACTTTCTGTGCCTCAGGCCTGTGAAAAGCTATTGTAACACAGCACTAAATTTGAACTAATGCACCCTGTCCCTCAGCAAGGACTAACAGCTCAGGATCAGCTTCATGCTAACAGCTTTTGAGCTGTCTGGAATGGAGGCAAAGTGGGTTTTATCTTCCCACAATGTACTTTGTGGAGCAATCCATATTGGGTCTAATTTGGAAGAAGCATTAAAAGCTTTCTTAAAACATGGCTGTGCCATACACCAACAAAAAGCAAAGTGCATTGCGAACGAGGGAAGCATCACTGCCCATATTTCATGATAAGCAGTATTAGGAAAAGAAAAAGCAACCCAAAGGTCAGGTCTGGAGTATGGTTCAGGTCTCCATTGCCTTATCCACTAAAAATGTTGAGACTCTAACTGGCAACTGAAGGATTGTTCATATTCTCCAGTAATATTCAATCCCATAATTCTTTATGTTAAATCCTGTGTTTATCAGCAAATGGGTAAGTTACAAACCCTACAAACCCACAAACACTGCACTCTCCACATCCTGATTTTTCCTAGTTTAATACCTACAGAATCAAAGCAGAATTATGTCAATCTTTTGTGAAAATGAGCTTAATTTTAATTTCAGGAAATTGGAGGAAGCAATGACAGTGCCCCTATAAAAATATACATCAGTTGTCACACATCAAGTTTCATATCATTACATAGAAAGTGAAGCAAAAAGATCCTAATTTCCTTTAAATATGCTCTGGTTGCAAATTACTTAATGTTCGAATTAATTTAGACGTTGATTGTATGCAATACACAGTGTTCTGCGTTGCTCTGTCTGTCTTTGTTGCTTAAGTTTATTTTCCAAAAACATGATACAACATTCAGGACATATCCTAGCCCAGAATTCGAGCCTGTTTTAACTTGGTTTCCTTCTGTGGCATTGTATCCGAGACTCACGTGGATTTAAATCTCTCAGGTTGTTTTACAAATGTAGCTACAATTGCGCTGTTTAGAAAAATGTGCTGCCATCATGTGACAATATTATGAAGTGCAAAAAACAACCGGCTTTTAAAAGAAAAATTGGGAAATAGATAAGTATCTGCATTTGTTATCGTGAATTAGATGAATTATAAATATGTATTGTATAAGAGCTTTGCACAAATCTGTGTGCTTAACACTGCTAATGGAATCAGGAATTGTTGATTCAATTCTGTTTATTTTCAGCTCAAGAAATCCTTTCCAATGCGCAGAGTGATCAAAACACACAAGTCTCCAAGCCACTTTTAATTAGCACCTGGTTCCAGCATTACCTGCTTTCGTACTCATATCTGTTTATCTCTTTGTTTTTCCTCTTAGTCTTTACAAAACTTGTTTTTGTCCAGCCCTCGTTGCTTTCCTTCCACACAAATGCACACACAAACACTCCTACCCATAACATCAGCCAGCCCAGGCACTCTGCCCACACTTCTCATTCCTGCATGAGTTCACACGAAGCTTTGTTTCAGAAATGGTTTTGGTTTAAGGCCTCTTCTTGATTCCTATGTTTGACCCAGAGGAAAGAGATTTAGAGTCGAAATTGCTGCATCTACTCCCAGTAAAAGTCCACAATGGCCAAGGTAGAAACACTGCAGAGCATTTATGCAATTTAAGTTTTTTAATATCTATAAAATATAAGCAGATTTACGTCCATCTATTGTGAAAATGTGCAAATTCTAACCTCTGAATGTTGGAGTATTAACAGACCCTCTATAAAAACATGTCACACATCATGTTACTTATTCTTACATAGAAAATGAAAGAAAAAGCAAAAGAAGTTCCTGAAGATAATTTCCTCTATAATAGCCCATCTTTAATAGATCTGTGAAGGTCTGCACACTAGGAGTGTGATTCAAAAGCTGTCCTCTGTAGTACACTCCCTCAAAGCAAACCTGCATGTCACAGCACCATGATCTTTCTGCTGCTCTGAAATCCTCTATGCCAAGTGCCAGTTAGCTGATGCCGCAGTCTGCTGATGTAATTTACGTTGAATAAAGGTGAGAATTTTGTAAGCCTTGTCAGTGGGCTTCAAACAGATTATCTGGGAATAGAACTTAAAGATACGTTTGGATCAGCCCCTTCTCTTGTGAAAGTTTAGTGGGTTTGTTTTGGTAAAACTTAGAAAGTTTTAATTGACTTTTATAATCTTTGAGGATCTTTGGAATCTTTTAAGAATGGAGATCTATGTAGTATTTTACTCAGGTACTCACTTTGTGCAGAAAGAGCCTGCTCTTGCAGTACAGTAAGAGATGAAATCGATATGCATTCAATTAAAAGGATATAAGGGAATGTCATGTTAAAAGATTCCCTGTGATGCTTTTTCAGCTTCCATATAAAGACAGGTAAATCTATGAAGTAAGGACATGTGTTTTCCAAGTCTTTACATTTTATGCTTGGTTGATTATGTTTCTTAAGAAAATGGGAGTTTCAGATGTAATTATTGCCCTCAAAGGCCATATTTTTTTCATGTGGCTTGTCAGTTGTCTAATTAGGCAAGAACATAGACTACAATGTTTTCCTTACTGGGATAAACTTACAGCATCTCATATTCATTTTCTGCTTTGGTATTCACTTTCATGAAACTTGTGGGTGCCTGATTTTCTTTGACAATTTTACCTTACTCTCAAACTTGTTAGAAATGACTGTGGATTGGAAAATGCTGTGGGTGAGAGGTAAATAGAACATGGTAATGCATGGAAAATGCTGCTATAAGTCTCTAGCCTGTAACGCTGTGCTCAGGTTGAATACTTGATATTTAAGTGTTTAGGATACATGAACAAACACAAAACCCTCAATTTACATCCATGAATTAGAAAATAATCTCAACATAAAAAATCTCACTTGTGATTTAATAATTGGCAACTTTGTGCTACATGGAGGATGGAACAAGCTCAACAACCAACTTTCTTTCAGAGGAACTTTAAATGTCAAAGTATCCCATGATAGCTTTGCATGTGTTTGGTTTTCAGTGTTTTGGAAACTGTCCATTCACCCTTTTAAAAGTTGTGACACTGGTTTGGCTTTGGAAGAATTTGTTCAATATACTCTGAGAGACAGTAATTTAATGAAAATCTATTAGGTTTCCTGAATTCTGATAACTTTTGCTGTCAGTGAGGTGAGAATGGGAAAATGAACCTTTTCCTGATTTACAAATTTTTGATGTGTGTTTCATCAAATTTTAATAGTTTTTGCCCAATATAACCTTGCAGAGTTAATGAGATTATGCAATATTATTAATGGCAGATTTTCATTTCCATTTTTACAATAAACATCTCTAAAACCAAAATCTGAGAAGAAAGAAACAAGAATCAGAACCCCAGCAACCTCTCCTGGCTGTAGTCTTAGGCTTTTATATTCTTTGTCTTTTCATGAGCCTCATCTCTCTTATATCCTTCTGGGAGAGCTTCGGGTCTGTCAAACATCGTGCCGTCTTCAGGACCAGGATTTCCTGTAATTATCACCCAGTGATTCTTATCTTCTTCAACTCTGTGGGAGTTCATATAATTGTGACAAATGACTTCAAATTCTCTTCCAAAATGAGACCTGCAAAGTCAAAAGAGAGGAGATAGGCGGGAAGAATAAATATATATACAAATTGAGCAAATCTTCATTACTTGTGAATTGTTCAAGATTTTCTCATTTTTCTCTTGGCTTGCTCAGAAATATCACCATGCACTTTCAGACCCTTACAAGAAACACAATAACCCACTTTGTTTCCTGTGAATAATTTAGGAATTTGAAATCCAAGAGAAATGCCACCTTTGTAGCCTCACAGCTAAAAGGAGTAGAATAAGGCCCTGACACACCAACTCGATATGTACAAGCTGGTTAGGCCCTGATCCCCATTCCTCTGTGACTGAGGAAGACTCTGCCTACTTAATAACTTCTTCAGACTCGAACTTTCAGACCTTCCTTCATCCTCAAAAACCTTGTACATACCCTCAGTCAGGTCTTGTTAAGAAGTTAATGGGAAATATTGGTATACTCCTTAACAGTGCTTAATCAGTATTAACTTAATGCATGTATATTAACTGAAATTGTTGGATTAATTTCAATTTGTTGAGACATTGATTCAGGTGGACATAAGCATATACAGTTTTATGCAGTGTGGTTTCATTTAGTTCCCTTGCTCCTTACACTTCTTAGATATATTTTTTTTCCTTCAAAAGTAACCCAAACAACTGTCATTGCTCAAGATATTCAAAGAGAGAACCACCAAGAAACTGGAGAAAATTAAAAACATGATATGATAATGAAAAATGAAAAAAACCCTGAACAAGTAAGACAGCCAATTGTCTGCAGCAACACAGTGGCACATGTTACAGCCAAGAATTAAAATAAGGGGAAGGAGAATGGCATTCTGAATACTTTTCCATTTCCTCAGTGTGTTCCTAAAGCACCTCTCTTGCTCCTTACAGTAATTCCTGATGTTGGCACATCCCTGTGCACATTCCTGCTAGTTATGAGTTGTTCTTACCAGACACAGAAGGTCCTTGGAACAGCTAAGTTGCGATCAGTATAGCAATGACTGATAATAATTTTAGTTTCTGCCTAGAAGAAAAAGAACAAAGGAAGACACTTGACAAACATTTTTAAACCAGTACTGTGGATAAAGATGGTCTGTAATAATTAGATAATTTGGAGTGTGTTTATTAGTGAGCTGGTTCTTGTAAATAAGTCCTAGTTGAAGGCTGTAGAGGAAGAGTTGTATTTGTGATATTTTGCTGTACACCAGCACTTCAGAAAGCCTACCAGTTATCTGGTACAGTAAAATACTGTATTTATAAAAGGTTAAGAACATTTGGAAAATCATCCACTTATTCAGATGCCTTGATAATTTTATTAGACATTTAATGTACAGGAGCTCTTGTTTAATCACATCTCTAAATATTGGAAATGTAATTTAGTATCTCAAAAGGCCTGAAAAACAGGTAAGTACTGAGCCCTTACAACATGATAATGTCAACCTCTGAAAATTTCTTATGAGAAAAACTGAGCAAGTCAATCTCAAAATGAACACCAGAAACAAATCTTTCTATAAGCAGATTCCCTAATTAAAGAGATTGCTCCTTCCCTCTCCCCCTTTCTAAAAGCAGAGGTCAGAACTGGCATGAGGGAACTGGCATCTGTGAATAAAATGGATATAACATTTTTTTCTAAGTACTCCACCTGCTTCAATTAAATTTTCATAACATTTCCTACAGTTTTAATTTCTTACCTGAACTGGACATCCTTCATATTCAAGACGCATCTGCGGGTCCAAGGCCTTAGCTTGCCAGCAAGTCAAATAGGAAACCTCACCTGTCAAATATACTTTCTGAAGGCGAGATTTTTTGGCAAAGTCTCGAAATGTTTTGTGGTCACTTGCCAGATAAGACTGTAAATAAAAATATATATTAAGGACAGGATTAATATAAAGAAACAAGATATGTAATTTTAAAAGATATTTTTGAACACAAAAACTTTCCTCTTGGCTCCTGACAGATCAGTCTGCACAGCAAAAACTATGCAGGCAAAACCCATACTATGGATTCTATACTGTTGATAAACTCATTATGTAGTTATTCCATATGCAGATTAGTGAATATTAATCTAAAATTGAATTTATATTCCAAATATTTTTATCTCACCAAAGTGGTTGTTGATAAGGAAAACTTTTTCAAAGTTGTGGTGATTTATTTTAAATGCGTATGTACATGTAATGTCTTATTTGCTTTTAATTTGCAGAGGGAAAGAATGTTACCATTTAATAGAAATCTGCTCCCTCAGAATGATAGAATAGTACATGACTTTATATTCCTACTATAGATTATCTTCATAAGAAAGGAAATCTTCACATTTTGGAGTTTCACAGATTATTCTGAGTTAGAAGGGACCCACAAGGATCATTAAGTCCAACTCTAAAGTGAGTTATTAAAAGTAAAAAAAAAAAAAATCCTTGATAAATTCTTTCATGATTATACAATCTAATAGTGATTTTCTTTTTTCTTTCCTTTTTTAGATTTCCTTTATTCAGTCCTTCTGGCTAACAGCCCTCTTGGTCTGCATGCCTGACCTCAGGCAAGTAGCATAAACCTTCTAAATAGGTATTACTTATCTTGATCTATGCATGATTCTGAGTCTGTTCTGTAAAGCTAACATGTTGAACCACTGTGCAGCTTTATATATCTATATTTAGAGAGGTATTCAATGCACATGATCAGTATATGCTACCATTGCCTTACCATTCTGTCAGCAACGCCTCCTGTTGTCCCAAGAAGAAAGTGTTGCCCATATCTAAGTGGTTCGCCCACTGCACTTCCATCAGCGCTGTTAGAATTGTAAAAAGGAAAAAAAGATACATTCAAATAATCAGTTTTTCTATTATTTAAGTTTTTTGTCTGAATTGGTCTAGTTATATGTTGCTCTCTGACAACATTTTGTATTATTTACCTTTTAAAATAGGTAAAATATCTTAATCTAAGGCAGAGCCTTTGACTATTGAGAATGACCCTGTTCTGTTTCTGCTCCAACAAATAGCAGCAATTAAATTGATATTTGAGAGAGAGAATATGATGGGTTTTTTAGGACAACAGTACAATGTGCACTTCATGTGTCATGCAAAAGCAATGGCATGAATTTCTGCTTACAGAAGAGTGAACATTAATACTAGTGATATTTGGACATGTTTTATCTGCAACTGGAATATGAGAGTAATAGAAACAGCTGCAGAATTTACCAAATGATACAGTGAACTTGATACTGTTTTCACACCTAAGCTGACTTAAATGTCCTTGGAATTAATCAGGGTAATATGCAGCATAGAATCAAGCTTAATGCATCACTGAAGACTCTTTCTTAAATAAATTAAATTTACTCAAATTGCTTTGTATATTAACAAACTTTCTTGCATATTTCTCAAAACAAGATACCTAAAGATAAAATACTAGTTGAAAACAACTCAGAATAGAGTACCAGACCTTACAATACAGAAGGTATTTCGACCCAGAGGCTCCACAGTCTTGACTGCACTAAGTCCACGTGAGAGCTGCAGGGGTTCATCCGAGTACAGGGATATTTCTTCCATGTCAACAGCCAGAGTCACATCGCCACAGAGCTCGGGTTCCCTGTCCCCTGAGGAATTGCTGTCCGGGTTCATAAGCAGCACAATGTCTCCGAAGTGAACAAATCCATCAGAAGATACTGACAGCTCGACCTAAATTAAAATGCATAAATTATTTTACAGAATTAACTGATCCTGATATCAGACGTATTTTAGCATTTAAATTCCACAGCGTTCTTAGTGCAGAAAAATAACGAGAGCTATGCCACTCTATGAGGGGTCATGGTGGGAGGACAAAACACTCTTTATAAATTACCTTCTTGAAAACATTCTCTTGAAGTCTGGCTAATCGCTGTACTAAAAGTTGTCCTTCTTCTCTCTTACGGATAAAATCCCTCAGGAGTTCCTGTCGGCAAAGGAGAGAGGGGCAGAGATGTTATCCAGCACTCACAATCTCGCGTCTAAACTGGATTTAAGCAGTGGGGGGCAGCCGGGTGCGGGGGAGGCGGGCGAGGCCCCGGGGCGCGGTACCTCATGCGCTATCTCGTCCTCCAGCCAGTTCCCGATGCGGACCCCGAGGCGGTACGAGGCCATGGCCGGGCCGGTTCGCGTCCCGCGGCGCCATGGCAACCGCGCTGAGCCGCGATTGGCCAGCCCGGGGGTGGGCGGGACAGGGGCGGGGCCTGAGAGGGGCTGTGGGTGGGGCTGAGCGGGGCTGAGGGCGGGGCCTGAGTTGAGCTGTGGGCGGGGCTGAGCGGGCTGAGGGCGGGGCCTGAGTTGAGCTGTGGGCGGGGCCTGAGAGGGGTTTGGGCGGGGCCTGGGCGGTGCTGGGCGGGGCCTGAGCGGGCTGAGGGAGCGGGCTGTGGGCGGGGCTGAGGGGGCCGTGGGCGGGGTATGGGCGGGGCCTGGGCGGGGCTGAGCGGGGCTGAGCAGGGCTGTGGGCGGGACGGGGCGGAGCTGAGGGGGGGGGGGTGGGGGGGGGGGGGGGGGGGGGGGGGGGGGGGGGGGGGGGGGGGCGGGGCCGCGGCCGTGAGGGGCAGGGAGCCGTGGAGTGCTTAAAGGGCCGAAAAGCCTTACAGATCATCCCGTCCGACTGTCTGTGGGACACTGCCGGGTCCACGCTAAACCGTGTCCACAAGTGCCGCATTTACTCATCTTTTAAATACCTGCCGGGGCCGTGACTCCACCACTGCCCTGGGCAGCTTGTTCCAGTGCTTGACAGCCCCTTCGGTGGATCAATTTCCAGTCTGAACCTCCCCAGAGCAACCTGAGGTTGTTTCCTCTCGTTCTGCCGCTCACTGCTCGGGAGAAGAGACCGAAATGTTAAGAGCAGCTTAGGTCAGTCGAGTGTCCCTCCTCGGGCACTTGCCTTTTACATTGTGTATGAGACAAAGAGGTGCCTCAGCTGAACCAATGAGTTCACTATCGCTGCACTGGTGGTGAATCCTGCGAATCATAGAATAGTGTGGGTTGAAAGGAACCCTTAAAATCATCAGAGACACCTTCACCAGGCCAGGCTGCTCCACGCCCCATCCAAGCCGGCCTTGGCCATTTCCAGGGATGGGACAGCCGCAGCTTCCCTGAGCATCCTGTGCCAGTGTCCTAGCTGTGTAGGTGTCCAGTGTGCCACTGTGCCAGTGTCCCTCACTGTGAAAAACTGCTCGTATGTTTAGTGTGAATGAAGGCATCAGGTGAATGTTTTGATTGTAAATGTTTTGGTTTATTAATATCTTGATTTGAAATCGACACAGCAAGTTAAGCTGAGTGATTATGCCATGTGTTTATTTACTTTCCAGATGGCTTAAGCCAGTGACCTTCAGCAATGGTCCTTGCACAACACATTTAATCCCTTTACAACTGTCACGGTTTTCTTGCAAGCTTGCTATTGTAAGGTTTCAATGCTGGACAACTTACAAAGATTAAAAGAAAATGGATTTTTTGCATGGACAGCTGGGCTACATGTTACCGTCAGGCAGTTTTGACAGCAATTCACATGAGCCCTGGCTCTTTTCTGTTTGTTTTTTAAGCCAAAAGTTAATACTCAAAAAGTTATTTAGCACATCCCAAACCTTTAAAGGACCAAATACTGTCCATTTTTGTTCAAATAGCACCACTCAGTGTTCAGTTCTGGTTAGTGACACTTTCCTACACCTAGCTGTGGTGGCAGCAATGCTGAAACTGTTTAATTAAAATAAGGAAGAAACTTTGCTTATCTTAGCTGAAATGTCAAAAGCCAGCAACTTTTTCTTGTTTCAGAATTAAGCCACTTAAATCAATATTCAGTAAAAATCATTGTTATAAAACTATTATACTTAGTCATGTCATTAAGAGCACTTGCACTGTCTTGCTGTGCATGTAGCTAATATATAGAATTCACAGCAAACTTCCCTAGTTCTGTAGCCTTATGCACTGTCTGTACTTAGTTACTTAGATGCAGAAAGAAGTATTTATACTAAAATGTAATTGTATACAGAAATATCTCTAAACATCTCTTAGCAGGATTATGCTGTGAGTATTCTTGTCACCTGGAAGGATTTAATTTCTGATTACATAGTATTTCCTGAAAACAAACAAAAAGAGGTCCCTATAAACATGTTTGAAAATTGAACATCTTTCCTGCAGGAAAGGTTGCAGGCCCATTCAACTCATCTCAGTTTCCTTTTGAGCAGATAAAATCTGTGCTTACTCCTAAGAGTAGTTTGCTTTATTAAATGGTGTGAAGAAAATCTATACTTGTGAAAGAACTGATCTATGTTTTGTGTGTCAACTTATGCCAGAATATAAATTGACCAGAATTAAAGGTCTGTGTGATTTACTGAAAACAGTCATGTTACGCCCCCTGCCACATGCACTTTTTTAAAAAGTCATTGCTAAGTAAAATTATAGCCAGGTACTTTCAGAGACTCTTCCCCTACTCTTTGGAGTTACAGATTTTTTTACCCTTTTTGTCTTCTTTTTTTTCTTGTTTTTTTTTTTTGTTTGTTTGTTTTTGTTTTTGTTTTTTTAATGAAAGAGTTGGTTGAGAAGACCCCAAATAGCAAATAGAACTGTCTAAGCCCTTAGTTTACATAAAAGGCTGGGCTGGTTAGACTTTTAATTGCCTTAAGCTTGTCAGAAATGTGTGAGCTAGAGCATGTTTTAAATACTTTAAATTATAAATTCATTGGTATATATCAGTAGTACAAATCATCATGTTTAGTCAAATCTGGATAAAAGGACAAGGTCTGAATGGGAGTGAACATATATCAAGTCCATGAAAGACAAATGTGATCTTATTTAGAGAAAGAGCAAAAAATACTAAAAAGAAGTCATTAAATGACATGCATGTTGGATGAGAATGTTTTTAATACTTGCCTTTTCTGCCATGGGAGTGTGTCTACTTTTTTTTTCTTGTTTTATTTGCTTTTTTCTTTTGAAAACTGTGAGTATGCCAAACTTGATTAACAATACAGACTAAATAATACTGCACAGGAGTAAAACATTCTCTGGGACAATTTGTCTCCTTTCCTTTAATTATTTCACACTAGCGTTATTCTGACACATACTATGAATCATTTTTCTTTGCTGTTATTGGGTTTCTGGCTATTAAAGTGATTAATCTGCTTGTTAATAATATAACTACAGTTTCTTATTCTAACCTATTCCCCAAACACTCCTCTGTTCACAGAACAAAAGGAATTAAATAGTTTATGTGATGTGATTTAAGTATTGTTTTGCAGACACTTGTGGGGATGCCTCCCATTTTGGCTGTGAATTCAGTGTGGAGTTTTTCTGTAATGCTTGTTGCTGAAAAGCAATGAACCAGATCAAAGTACATTATTTTTTGAAATGTAGCAATCCATTAAACAGACCTTTCATTCTACCTTTTACAAGAAAGGGGAGCAGGATTCTTGTGTGTTATATTGGCAGTAAGTTTGCTAATAAAGGTACATGAGTGAAAAATTACCCTATATGGGATCTGGTTAAAGACATCCAAAATGGCAATAATGGCTCATTTGGTGTTTTATAACCAAAAGATTCTGCTGGAGAAAGAGGGAAGTGGAATAATTTTCAATGTGTCTAAGACCACCAAATACTTGCCAATTAAAGTTTGGATTGAGTTTTTCACACCTCCATGGTGTTTTCTACTGGTTTCTAATCTAGACTGTACAGAACATTCACTTTAGAGAAATTGTATAATGAATATTTTCTCTTCAAATTGAGCTGTTCTATCATGACTGACTGTGTTAGCTATTTGGAGATTTTCTCTTCTGCCTGGCTAAATTTCGTGCAGCAGATGGACTTGGAAAAACACTAGAGTTCTGTATCTCTAAGAAAAATATTGTCATATCAGAAAGAGTAATTTATGAAAAGAATATCGGAATTTTAAAGTATGTCTCCAAGAAAGACCACTGTATTTTTCAGAGATCTATGTTAACTCTGAATAAGGTAAAATAATTTCATCAGCAAGACATAATTCAGCTGAGAACTCTAGTGTTTATTAGTGTAATCAGAAAAGCCATTAAGAAAGCTCTATGGCTTTTTATATTTCTCTCTTCACAGAACTATGCACTGTGTATGTTTAGCCTTAGGCAATTTTAAAATGCTTCTTTTCCAAGCTGTGGAGTATTTCTGCAAGGTATCATGAGCAGAACAATGAGACCAGCCATGTTGTTGGCTAAGGAAATGTCTCAGCTGACTTCTTCTAAGAACTGCTTGCCAGGCACCTGCTTGAAGAGTGTTGTGATGTTCATCCACTTCCAGTGTATTGAGTGCATTGCATGTACTGAGCTAGAGAGCTCTGTCATCAGCCACAGGCACTGACACAAAATCATTGTGCATGAGGCGTGGTCCTATTTATAACGGGTGGAAATCAGGTCACTGTCTCTCTTGGTTACTGATCTGTTTAGTTTCCATGAATACTCATGCTTGAGATTTTGAAATTTGCTTTTTGTTAACAATTTTTGTATGTAAAAAACAATAGCATGATTGTCTAGAGAAAACCCTAAACTCCATGACTTAAAATGACTTTGACCATGTGGGTTGTTCAGGCATGAAGTCTTGCCAATGTGAAAACTGCTCCTGAAAGTGGAAGGCAACATTTCTGAATGACCTCTTGTGACCCAAATCAGTCTGGTTTTTCCCACTTTAGGGCTATCTATAGATAGCTCTTAGTGTTGTCTTTACTTCCCTTTTTAGCCTTGCCTGCAGCCTGATCCCTCTCCTTTATTGTGAATTGCCTATTGGATCAGTCATTGCCCCGCGACGTCTTTTCTCCTTCTGGATTTTACTTCCCTGTGATGATAGTGTAAAGATAGAAACCAGTCTGTTCCCTTCATTTTCCATGGTGCAAATATATGCTTCAGTCTTGAAGCAAAGCAATGATGTACACAAAGAAAACTGGAGATACATGGCAGTCTATCTTCAAATCTTTTCTAAACTTGTTTCTTAGAAACTGTATCCCACTGGGCCCCCATCAGAAGCTTATTTGTGGTAGTTAAGGCTTCAAGATAAGGAAATCATAGAGATCAGAATACTTTGGTTCACATGAATCTTTGTTACATAAAATGAACTGTCCAGAAACAGGAACAGAAACTGATTTATGTATTTATACCACAAAACATGAATCAGTTAAATATTTTTGGCATAGCAAAAAGGAACGTGATGAGAATCTTTTGTCCTAAGGGGGAAAGAACATGTGTATTGTAATTGTTTTTAACATTTTCTGCCACCATTCTGCTATTTATGGGTTGGAGTTGGCTGACCCTACTCTGGCAGTGTATTTATGTCAGACATCACGGCCTACAGAAAATATTTTATATGTCTGAAGACCCTGGCAACTGTTCTAATTTGAGGCTTGGAACATTTTGGTATTTCTATGTCACAGTGAGTTTGTAAATTAGCACTGCTTAGTTGGTGGCTTTTCTTTGAGCTGTGGGAGAGCAATGGTGTCACAATGAATGCTGAGGATGCAACAAACAGATGGAGTACAAATAATGTAATAAATAAGAAAATTGCTAAAATGGTCATTGCAATGTACGATATACAAAGTGTATTTGCGAGTCCAAACTGAAAAGCTAGACCATTCCAGGAACACCCGTTCTGTGGAGAAATAACTTTCTTGCTGAAAGAACTTTTCAGTATTGAAGTCTTCTTATTTATACTTTTCAGTAGAATGGAATGATACAGAATAGGTATTTTTTTCTCCAAGGTTTAATTAAAGCCTCCTAAAAACAAACTAACACATGAAATGGATTTGTTTAAAAGCAAGGGCTGGAGCTCTTTCCAAAAGAGGCAGAGTATCTGATCTGTCTGCAGGAACAGTATTTTTGTGCTGCTCTGCTTGGGTTTGTGTGCTCACACAGAGCTCTGGGCAGCTTCCACAAGGGGGTCTGTGCTCCCCTTCTAGTCAAGGGAACTCCTGGAAACATCACAGAACTGCACTTGTGTCTCATAGATGTGGGGAACTCTTGGTTAAAGTTCAGAATAAAATGTTTAAAACATGTTATTGATGTTCATTGAGGAAATCAAAGATTTCCCTTCTCCCTGCTTCTGACAGCAAAAAGGTGTTTTCAATGATAGATCAGAACTAATTAGAAAGTGAGTACACATTATGAAGATGACCAGACCATAAGCATTGCCATTATTTGAACTTTTGAGAATCCATCCTGGAGGGAGGAAGCAGATACACAAAACAGTGCATAGAGTCATCCTAATCCATATGATCTGTTCATATCTCACTTGGTCCCTAAGAAAGTTTGTTTCATCTAGATAGGAGTTATTGAGGAGCAAGGAATAGCAAACAAATTTCAAGGTTCCTTAGCCTTTTAACTAGGGCTTTCACATGGAAAGAGAAACCCCAAATACATTTGAGTAACTTTAAGGAGTAGTAGCTATGGCAAACAAGAAATGAATAAAAAAAATTGTGATTTAAAAACTAACTAATTATATTCAATAAAAGAAAAGCTGCTAGATTTTCTTCTTGTTGCAGGGTACACCACTGATGTAAGTGGACTGATATTTGCATAAGATGATTATCAAAGAGGAAATGCATTTGCATTTATCTCCATTTTATGTAGACTTTTGGCATCAAAAATTGTTCTCTCTCTTAAAAAATTCATGTGGTGATAGCGTTCTTTGTGGAGAACAATCACTAAATCCACAAAGAACATTTTAATCTCTGTTGATCCTGGCAGCAGTCCTTGGCAAAACTTAAAGCAGCAATGGTGTCTTACAGAAGACTTGCATGATTTCCCATAATGTAGCAGGGTATGTAAATGATTCAGTAGAGTCAACTTTGAGATAAAAAAATTCTGAATGGAGGTGCTCATGCAGGGATGCAAGTTCCAAGGCTTGAGAGTACAAATATGCAATTAGGGCAACAATGCAGGCTTTTATGTCAAAATGTTAGTGAAAATGCCAAACAAGAAACATCAGAAAACTGGTTACATTAACAAAGAAGTTTCATGTGGAAATCTAGGCCACTTGTGTATGATATCACTTAGGAAAACAGAGAATAAATTCAGAAAAGAGAAAGGTGAATTAACCGTGGGAGACAAGCTAGATCTGAACACTAGCTGTAAGGAGAGAGAAAAGTTTGCCTCTCAGTGGCTGGGTAGAGGAATAAGTGGCATTCTCCTCATTCTTTCAGTCTTGGGGCATGAAGAAATAATCACATCTGACCATGTGATTCTGGTTGATGAGGAATGCAACAGTGACATCATGACACAGAAGGAATCGTAGGATCAGAATGTCCTGAGTTGGAAGGGTTCCACTGGGATCATTGAGTCCAGCCCCTGGCCCTGCATAGCACCACTCCAAAATCACACCATGTGCCCAGGAATGTTGTCCAAATGGTTCTTGAGCTCTGCCAGGCTTGGTGCTGTGACCACTTCCCTGGATAGGCTGTTCCAGTGCCCAACCACCCTCTGGGTGAGGAAGCTTTTCCCTTCTATTCAACTGAAGCCTCCCCTGACTCAGCCTCACGCCATTCATTCCCTTGGCTCCTGTCACTGGTCACCAGAGAGAAGAGAATACTGTCTGTCCCTCCTCTGCTCCTTGGGAGGAACTTGTAGACAGCTGCATTCTAAAGGAAGATTTAGAATGGACATAATTTTTTTCCTCCTTCTGTTTTCGTATCGTTCATGGTCCTGTACCTCTCAAGTTCCATTTACTTTTGCTACTTCTCAAGTTCTTTTCTTCATTCTTTTTAGGGTAGTTTTTTCCCCAGTCCTCTATTTCATAGAATCTGCCAGGGCTGCTTGGTCCTTTGGGAATTCATAGGCACTTCAGATGAGACTCCACTGTTATAGGTATTTTTGCTGATATGAATTCCTGTAGGTACTTAATATCATAGATATTATGTGTTATTTTGCCCATTATTTTTTGTAACCACCTGTCTCCTTTCCTCTCTTGTACTTATTTGTTAAATCCTATGTAAAATGTAGACCACAACATAATTGAAGGGCAGTGCCTGATGTGTTCTGGAAGTTATATTGAAAACCCTGTGACTTCTTACATATTTTTTTATAAATGTATCTTATTTGGGAGGGCATTTATAACACTATTTCTGTAGCAAGCATCTTCTGTTTGCTGCATCTTCCATATTATAGAGTGTGAAAGAGACTAAAAGCAACAATTATTTGTGGAAATTATATGTGGCCTTTCCCAAGTTACAGGTACATCCCATGGTTGTGTGAAGTTTGTTTTGTTTTCTTCAGAACAAGATTATATGCTTTCCTACTTTCATATTATACAGTCAGCACTGACTTATAATAATGATTTTTAAATCTGTTTTTCTTCCTCAAAAATGTTTGTGAAGTCTTGCCAAGGGAAAAAAAAAGAAAAAGAGAAAGCAACCAAACTGAATAAACTGAATAAAAATTTATCTGCAAGAAATGGTTGCAACGAAGAATGGCTGATTCTTCTCCCTGTGTATTCCTGGGAAATGCCAAAACAAATTATTAGAAATAGCCCTGGCTATTGCAAACTTACAGCCTAAGCTGATCAAAGTAATGAGCTTCTGTCTGTAAAATCATGTGGGATGATTCTGTTCCCAACAGCAGGAAAATATGCTAGAAGCCTGGCAATATCTGGTGCTTCTTAATTTTTTTTTTTGTATGACATCTTTTGTGCTGCTATGAATCCTGCACGATTCTAGTTAAATTTGGAAAGCTGAAGGACAGCTTTGCTGCTTTAATAACTTCTACTGCTCCTGTAAGAGGTTTATATTTGCATGCCAATTTAGCATGCTTAATTTGCTACTGAGGTTCACTGTTCTCATTGTTTCACATATCCTGGCATGAACTCATTTAATTTATTCCTTTGTTAGCCTGTGTCCAGCTGGTGAACTGCTAATCCTAGCAAAGGTTATCAAATGTAACAAAAATTAAGCTAGGTTTTTTCTTTTCAGGAAGTAGTAAAGGAGATATTTGACTATAATATCCTTCTCACTTTAATGGCAGATAAGTGCAACTATAATCTGCTTATAGTGCATAGCTGTGTTTACTTCAAAGAACTGAAATTACAAAATATCATCCTTATAGTTATTTCTGTTGTCCAGAATGAATCTCTACCAAACTCCCATGAATGTTCTCTGAGCCTTCAGGTGTTGTTCAGCCTGGAAAAGAGAAGGCTTTCAGGGTCCCCTTGTAACCCAAACCATTCTGTGGTTCTATGATTTTCATGTTTTCAAACTGAGGCTGGGCAGCATAGAGGACCAATTCTGGATTGTCATCTGTACATTGTAATGTCAGCTCTTAGAGCTGTAAAAACTTCCAGCTCATGCTTCAGCCTTCCTCACATCTTACACAAAGCCAGGGTAATGGGTATGCTGGATAATACATTATATCCCTGGGAGGCATGTGAAAAGGTTCTCTTTAGCAATTTTTGTTGGCAATTATTACAATGATCGTTGAGACATGCTGGTAAAATTTTCATTTTTTGGCCAGGTGTAATAAATTAACTTCTGTGTCACCATTTCCGCCACTAGGATTACTTGCAGGCTTGGAAAGAGAAGTGAACTTCTGAGAAAAAAGAAAATTAAGGACAGTTTTCTTCGAGTAGCATTCGTAATCACTGAATGATTTAAGACAGGCATTTCAGTGCAGTATGAATAGGTGATATCCAAAGCTGTTCAAATTTTCCTGTTGTAACTGGAGTAACATTGCTTAAATGCTTATAACCAGTCATTAGTGCAAAAAGGAAAAAAGGCAATTCAAAGCACTGAAATTAAAAACATCTCTATGGCAGTTTTTGTTGTCCAGACTCTTATCTGCAGTGTTTCCATGCTTGTCGCTAGAAGCAGCTTGTTTGGAGCAGATGGAATCTTATAGTGGCCTTACAATTCTTTTCAGCAAGAAGTCATTCTTATGCATTTCTGTGTTGTCCTAGTCCTCAGGCTTTGCCTGAATAATATCCTGAATAATATATTTGTGTATTTAAAAAAAAAAAAAGTACTAAGGTGCAGTTTTTACCTCAGCTGTCTGGGCAGCCAAGGATCTAGAGTCAGAGCAGGCACTGGAGGCAATGTTGTATAGACATGAAGGGTAAAGACAGGAGGTTTGGAGAGGGAAGTTGAAACCTGTTAATGAGATTCAAGGAGGGAATGAAACGTGATGAGTGTCAGGCAAAGCAAATGATAATTCCAGCAATCTTGTGGATACAATGGATAGCAAGGCAGGAACTTCAGGAAGGAAGAGGAGGCAGTGAGACAAAACGATTTTTCTCAATTCAAGAGCAAGAGTGTTCAAGAGCAAATAATGCCTTGGTGCTATTTTTTTAACCATAGATACTCCAAAGCACTCTGATCCTTGGAAATTGATTTGTTCTGCTTGTTACACTGATTATTTCTAGAAATTGGCTGAAGATATGAACAGGAAAATGTTTTTCAGTGGCAGTCAGTCCTGCTAAACAGTGTTATGGCACCACAGTGTAATTCATCACAAATGTGTCATTGCGCCTTAGTCTGAAAGGAATCTAAGATGGATGCCTGTTTTCTCAGGGAATAAAATACCATTTCACCCTCATTAGACTCATTTTTTACTGAAGGCAGTGGTTAACTTATATTAGCTATACCAACCTCTTCAATATTCCTGTAAGCCCTGATGGGGACATTGTAGTCTGTACCTGTGACTGTTCCTTTGGTTGATGTAAAACTGTACATGTGGGAGACATTTAATCTGGGGACAGAACTAAATCTAGTTCAAAGAGAAACCCTAGAAAAGTGCATTGTGTAAGCATAAAGGCCTGAGAATGTATTGTTTTGGTGTGCTGATCCATTCCTATTGTGCCCAAATTACTAATGCAGACGTATGTTAACAAACTGACAATTATTCAAATCTGTTTTTGTCTTTTATTCTGAGACTTACTCCAAACCTGTGCTTTAGTACCTTCTAGTAGGAAAGAAACAGCTACTTTTGTTTTTGCAAACTGGATTTGTTCTTTAGCAGAAAGTCTCCAGGAGAAAGATTTCTAAATCGTCACCCAACCATAGGTTCAGGGAAGGACATGGGACATACCAAACCTGCCCTAAAATCCTGAACTGATTGCTGTTTACTTTAACTGCAAGGTTACTGTTTTGTAACCTTACAGCTGGAAAGATTTGCACTGCAAAGACACAATGGAACTGTGTCATCCTTGAGATTCCCATACACGTTACTCATTCCCCCACTCATTATTTTCCCTCACATTTTATGCTGTAAAGGTGATTCATTTACACAGACAGAAGAGAACAAATACCACTAGGTGGAAATCAATCTGTCTGCACAGAAGCTATTTCTAATGGTCTTTAGAATAGCACACACTTTTTCCTGAAATGTGTTCAAAGCTCATAATTCATATGACAGAATTGTGTGTTTGCTCATGTAATTTCTGTCGGATATTTTGGATTTCAGAAAAAATAGGAGTGGCTTGAGAGCAAAGAATTGCTAAAATTATAAACATACTACCATTTGAGCTCTTGAAAATGACTGTAAAAAATGACACATCAGTAATGGATTAACATTAAAATCTCTGGTATACAACAGGAAGCAGGGCTTAAATCTGGGGAAAACAATAGGCACTAAGAGCCTTTGTATCTGGGAAGGATTTCCTTGTTTTATATTTGCTTGTAAACATGGCATGAATTCTACTGAAACATGTGGGGCAGTTTTAGTGATTTACATGTCTGAGAACTTTCCCTGGTGACAAAAATAGCAGGAATTTTATTTTTAAAACTTAAATAAAATGCTACCTAATCTGATTGCAGGGAGCACAGAAGCTTCTATT
Organism: Entomyzon cyanotis; assembly: GCA_024500445.1. Taxonomy (NCBI): domain Eukaryota; kingdom Metazoa; phylum Chordata; class Aves; order Passeriformes; family Meliphagidae; genus Entomyzon; species Entomyzon cyanotis. Next base: position 11,928,135 of record JAKEPQ010001010.1, read on the forward strand.
CCTACGCACTGCATTCAGGGCTATTAAACTGCAATATTACCAATCAGATGTGTAACAATGCTTCTGGTTTTCAAAGTCAAATGTATCATATAGAGATGCCACACCAACCAGGTCTTGTTCTTTCTTACTTCTAACAAAAATTAGTCTTATTCACAAATTTTCTGGGTGTGTAATCTGTCAGAACAAAACCAGTGTCCTGAGCAAAGTTCTATTGTTAAATCCTAATTCCCTGTTTAACTGCTTGCCATGTTTGTAAAAAGAAAATTGAGCCGATCTTTTAAAATTTTCAGAATTGGTGTTTTGTTACCTAGTGGCACAAACACTTCTAGCCTTTTAAACCTGCTTTGTGCTTCTAAGTTAGTTTCAAGAAGAAAGTGATTTACTTATTAATGATTGAAGACATTTAATAATGCAGGATTTCTTTGAGATTTTCTAGGTTGGATCCTATCACCTCATATAGCAAGATATTATATAATATGAAGAAATAATGCTTTGCAACAAGTGCTTGAAGTGACTTAATAATCTGAATTTCAAGGTTAGTGGTAGTTTTTGTGCCAAGACAGCTATTGTTGCTTGGCACTGCTGGTCTCTGCAGGCCGGAAAATGGGTTTATAAAGACAGTGAGCTAAGAAACCAAAGTATTGCTTAATGACATACACATGATGATTGAAGACATGGTGCTACTGGGAAATTAATCAGTTTCTTTAGTCCTCTCATAATTAGGTTTACAGCCTTTAGGGAAGAGCTATGGTTAAGAAGATAAAGAATAAATGTTTCCAGAAGGAGGGGGGGAAAGCCATTCTCAAACTCTTTCCAAAATATGGATAAATGAAAAAAATGGCATTAATACATCAGCTGAATTAATCTCTAAATATAAATGCCAACCTGACCTCTCTCTGCAGTCTAAATACTAAATTTACTGTATTTTTTCTGCAGATAGGAACTGGAGGCCATGGATCCAGCTGCTAGACAGGCATTTTCATGCCACTATTTCCTAGTCAGTGCTAGTTTGCCTAACAGAACCCTAAAGGTCAAAAAAACCCCTATTTCCATGTTATGCTTTCAAAAGGGAGTCAAACAGCTTGAAAAAAATCACATCAAACGCTAAATTTATACACCCAAAGCTGGACACAAAACGATGAGAGATGTAGTGGATCTGTCACACAGATTCCTCTTCACACAGACCAGTTTCAAAGGATTTGTGCAAGCCAAGGAAAGACTGATTAGCTCAGGATGCAGAGCAGCATGATTTGCCTGTTCCAGTAGACCAGGGTCAGCAGCCTTGCAAGCTTGCCAGACAGTATTTTCTTTTCCCAAATTAGAAGTTGTGTGTGCCAATAGTAAGTTTCCTGGTTAATTCTGAACTGTAGATTGAGGGAGAGCCAGGTGCCCTGGCCTCATCCAGAGTCAGGATAGAGCTAATCAGTGAGTCCAGAGGATCTCACTGCTGTGAAATTTAGCAGGAGCTCTGAGCCCCTGGTTGCCATACAAGGGCTATTTTGGCCAGTCATCAGTGACAATACCCGAGAAGGCAATTCTTCTATTGCAGCATCCAGGTAGAACAAGAAAGTTAGGATTGTCAAAAATCTAGCAGATTTAAATAAAATGGAAGAACAAAACATCACTATGGGATTGTGCAATATCAAGACAGGAAAATATATTTTAAAGTTAAAAGTATTTTCTCACTTTGAGACCTTATTTCAATTATGAAAAAAGCAGCAAATTAATTCTGACACTCCTCTACCATTGGATTGAAACATAAGTAAAGTTTCTCTTTCAGTTCTTGATAGTCTTTCAGTGCTCATGTGGCAGATGTTCCTCAGCCCAATCACTGTCAGACACTCCTTCATTCTGTAAGTGCATAAAATTATGGTTGACAGCACTGGGGGTATGGAGTGAGTGATACATGTTGCATTGGTGCAGCTGCTGCTAATATTAGAACAGAATGAAAGCTCACTTCCTGGAGGCATCAGCAAGCTTTATTTGCAAATTTTTTTCAGTTGCATCAGACATGTGGAATAAATTATCATAAACTGCTTGTGATTAAATGTAAAGTACCAGGAGGATTTGCAATAGTTAATCCCTTTATTTCTGGAGTCTGTGAAGAGCAAATTAAGCTGAAGACTGATACATAACTGGTTTTCATTAAACTAATGCTCTTATATTATAGTATTGTTTGGTTTAATTATGGAACATAATTTTAGAAATTATAAGCTTTAGAAATAAGGCAGTCATCAATGTGTACTAGTCTATAACTGATGTTATTCTTCATGAACCACAAGTTTATACTGTGATCCTTTTTAAGTGACATTAGAGGTATTAAAACTTGCTCCAACATTTCGTAATAAACTGGATCTTACTTTGTACCAATGTGTTACATGGCTATAGCCAAAAGCAGATTTTTCTCCTAAATTCTGCTGAAAGATAATCCTCTATTTCCATATGTTTTGATTTCAGCAAAGTTTTGGGAGACAGTTTTGCTTTCCATTTAACTAAAATAGATGAGATTCTGACATCTGAAAGGATTTACCTCAGCAAATGTGAGTCTGTGTTAAAAAAAACTAAAAACACCTCAAACAAAATGAAGTCAAATTTTGTTAGCATGCAAAAGGAATTAATCTCTGGTTTGGGAAAGTGTGTGAATAAAAAAAAAGCAAGCAGAGAGCAGTAAATGCACTTAGTTTCTCATTTGGTTCCTTCTCTCTTTCTCTTTTTCCCTTTATGTCTCTACCAAAGGAGCAGTCCTCACCAATGTTTGTGATGTAAATGCAGCCATGTTTAGAGCTCTGGACAAGAGGGGCTATGCACAAGGTGTTCTCCTCCTTCAGTGGCAGAAAAGGGAGCTCTGGATTGCTGGTGAGTTCTCTGGGTCCAGCAAGCAGTAGGATCCTGTTGGCTGAGCACATTCTTTCCCCACAGTCCCTGCAAAGATGCTGGGTTAAGTGGATTATCTGCGTGGCTCCAAGTGTTGAGGTGAATCTCTAAGCCTGTGGTTTCATGAAGCAAGGTGAGCTGATCTAGTAGTTTACCACTGCTGAAAGGATAATCTTGTTTTTTTGCTCCCAGCTAACACACCCAGCACTTTCTGTGTGTTATCTAGCCCTTGACAGAGTCCTCTGTGAGCCACTTTAACCTGTTCACCCAGCATGAAAAGGACAGGATTTTCTTGAGTTAATAATCTGAATTGATTCATGAAAATGGGTGATTAGTGTCGTGGTTTGGACAAGTAGCAAGGATGGGACCACAGCAAAGAGGGAAGGAATGGCATAAAAGAGAATGCAAACAGAATCTTACCCTTTTTTTTTTTTGCTTCTTTTGCTCAGATTCATGTGAAACTGCACCATGAGATACAGCCCTAATTTATGTGAGGAGGTAAATGAAAGCATTTCTTCAGGTAGGCAAAGCAATGGAAGAGCATGGAGAGATGCTTTGGGTTGGCATGTGTGCTTCTTGTTTGCCCTATTTATAGCTAACATATTTTTTAACTAGGTGCCAAGTTAATTAGGCAAGGTCTCCAACTAAATGGCATTTTTGTGTGTGTCACGTGATACCTTTGAAACACTGACTTCTGCACTGAGAGATCAGAAGATTGGAATAGAAAAAGGGGAGACTGTGTACACACATCCTTCTTCACAAGGGAAAGCACTGCCATTGCAAGGAATCTCTGAATTAGGGTCTTATTTCCTTGTGCATGTCTTCTTTTTCCATCTGGAAATTTGTTTGTTGGAGGAATTTGAGCCTTCCATACACTTGTCCAGGATTTATGGATGTTCAGTAGCTTAGGCAGAGGCACTGTGCAGTTTGGAGATTCCAGATATGTTCATGTTACATTTTCAGAACAGACACAGAGTGCATTTGCAGTACATCAGATAGTTTTTGGGCACTATCACAGAAGCCTGCTGTGGAGCTAATATGAGTATTCTCGATAATTCCAACATGAACCAGAAGCACTGAAGTATTTTATAATAAGTGTGTAGTTTTCACTGTCCGTGAAATCTTGTGAAGTATGGCAGCCAAGCCCTGCTGTAGGGAATTGTGGGACTGTAACATGCAGGAATAGAAAAGAATGGAAACAAAAGTGTAATGTCAGTATGTGCAGCGACCCTGGCCAAAACACAAAACATGCCACATTCTGTAATTAGAACTTGCCAGGGCTATACTGAAGGCTGTGAACATCAGTTCACAGAATGCAACTTTTCCTGGAGGGTAGGATTTTTTTTTCTGATTTTCTACAAATTTTACCCAATTTGATGTCCCCTCTGTTCAGCAGGTGCACCATATTCTCAAGCACTGACAAGCATTTCAGTGAGTTTAAACCCTGGGGAACAATATTGCTTAAATTCTGGCTGCAGGGTTTCTGTTCCAAGGCACTTCAAACATCCTTCCCCCAGGACCCACCCTGACTTACTGTTGAAGGTGGTACACAATCAGTAGCAGTCTCCTTCAGTCAGCTGGGTGTGCTAATAAGCTAAACACAACAGGCAAAGGAAATACTATTCAGAGGTCTTGAGTTCCCAAGGGCTATGACTCAGATTTGGGACAGGGTGCGAGGAATTGCTTTATTTGGTATCTGCTGCCTTCTCCAGTGCCGTGTCATTGTTAAAAGTGAAAGGCTCTCATACCCACCTCTTTTCTCCTTGTTTATAAGGGTGAGGAATGTGGATCATACTCCTGTTAAACAAACAGAGTGATACGAGGTTTTCCATGTTCTAGATGTAACTTGGCAAAAGCTGAGGAATCCAGAGTTCAGACTGCTGTTGCAGCCATAATTAACTCCAGCACCATTACGTGTAATGCAGCTATGCAGCTCCATGTGGGCCATCCAGTGCCTACCCAGCTCCACGTAACAGGCTCAGGATACTTGCTCAAGTGTTCTGATTTAGCGTGGGACTATATAAATACCTCACAACATCTGAAAAATTTCTTAGAATGTGGTGTTTACAAGATAAGAAAGTACAAGTGGGTGCCCTAACTACAACTGTAGCAGCAATTACCGATGTAATGTGGCATGAGAGAAATAATCATAGTAAAATTATAATTATAATCCTCTGACCTGGCACTGATTTGCAGAAGTGTTGTGGCTGTAGTTTCAGAGTGCTTGGCAGAGAATTCTGAGCATCATAAAACCATTCCTTCAATCAGATACCACATGCTTTAAGTTTTAGATTATTTAAAAAACTTCTTTATTAGATTCAGCCTTGCATTAATTTTATAATGAAGGAGACAAGAGCTCATTAACAAAAAACTGATGCTTTTATACTCTGTGGTTTTGCAGCTAGTGGCTGTTATGTGAGGTAAATCATTTACATGAATGCACTAATATCCACCATTGAGCTTGTAACCCACGGCAAGTTTTGCTACTAAATAAATTTTAGCTTTCCTCTGATGGCAGTCAGAACAGAGGTTTGCTCATGTCAGCAACCACATGTGTTGCTGTAGTGCTGGTAATTGTAAGGAGTTACTGAACAAACTCAAGGCAGGGACTGTGCATTCAGTTTCTTATACTATTCTCATGCCCTAAAGATCAAAATGGAATACTGGGAATGTTGCATTTAAACCAAATCTGACAGGAAGGATTAACCGGGACAAGCACTGATTTAAACTTGGCCGTGAATGTTTCTGAAATATACAAGTAAGAAAAGGTAAATATTGAATGTGAGGGGCATCCTGATCTTTTTATCTGAGCTCACTATTTAGTAGGGATAGGGAGAAGTTACTTTTACGTTTTATGAATGCCTAAGGATCTGAGCATGCTGTGTCAAGCAGGATACAGAGCAGACTGCAGCTCTGTTCTGTGTCTGTTAAGGAAATGAGCCCCACCTCTGCTAAAATGGGCAAAACATCCTTGGTAAACAGAGCATTGGGCAGAGCTTACACAATTAGCAATTACTCCATGAAACCCAGTCTGGCCACTGCCCAACTTCAACTGAACTTTTATCCTCCTACAACATTTTGTTTAGAAACTATTTTTATTTTTAAACAATAATAGTCTCTACCAACACCCATCCTAGAGGACATCAACTGCTCTGACAGTCATCCCAACTCCTGCTTAAACTGGGAACAGCAGATGCCATCTCTTCAAACAGAAATTACAAGAAGTCAGTGACCAGTACTTCATGTCCTATACATCTTCATTAATGAAAAGGAAACAAATTACTTCCACAATGCTGTGTTGTTACACTCAGTCCTGAACAAAGGCTTCTTTAGAGTCATTGTGAGAGCGCGTTCTTCATGACAGAAAGTGAATATGTTGGAAAGCTGTCAGTCAGGGAAGCAGCTGAAGCCCTGAAATCATCTCTGCCCTCGGTTTGGATTCAAACTGTGTGCCAGAGACAAAGTATTGTGCTGATTCCAGTTTATGAGAGCCAGATTATGCCTTAGCTTCCTTTCAACAATCAATCTCATTTTGCAATTTGACAAAAAATTTGAATCTTTAGTGCTCTGCTACTTCAAATAATGTCTTAGAACAGCTCCTGGAAAGTGTTGGCAATATAACCACTGTTCTGCAACAATTTTTGAGTTCAAAGTAGATGGCTACTTGCCCAGAATTACTTGAAACAGTATTAACCACTAATGCTTTACCAAATCAAGTATCTCCTTCCTTTCCTACCAGCATATTCAGCTCTTCACAGCCCACAGCTTCGCAGCACTATTAACTGGCTGGTTACACTGTGAGCATAGTTATATCGCAGCCATAGTCTCCTCTTTTTGAAAATAGAATTGAAAGCAGCACATGTGAAGAGGAAGTGATGTAGAGAAAACAGGGGGATAGAATTTACTTTTGTTTCATAATCCAATTACTTTGGATACACGGAATCAATGGGGCTATTCCAGCTCTGAGAATAAGGCCTGCTCATGTGACTACGTGCTTGGAATCCCAAGCTCTGCCAATTCATGCTGGCATAACTAAAGAGATTCCTGCTTCCAGCTCCCTGCCTGTTCTCCTAGATGCTGTCAGGCCAGTGGGAGGGGTGGAAGCTGAGCAGTGCTCCTGTCCTGAGATGCTGCAGTCTGGGGTAGCAGAGCCAGGAGCCATAAAGTTCAGTTCTTGCTGTCCTGTGAGCAGCACTTGCTGAAGGCTCCAGTTCACAGTCCTTCATGGATTTTGACTTCAGCAGCTGAAAAGGTCACTGTCCTGCTAGCACTCATAACACCAGCAAAAATTGTAACCAGAGCCTCCAAACTAATCACAGGGGGTAAACCCTATTCTTCAGAGTCACCAGTATGGATCTGTCAAAATCGTTGCTTTCATCCAAGGTCAGTGAAGTCAACTAGCCACTGTGTATTTATATGCATGTACACGCATGCTTTTAAATACACTTCTGCCTGTTAACTATGAGCTCCTGGTGTGCGTTTGATTCCTCTATGGTTCTAAAATGAAGCTGGCTTTGTCAGCAGTTTGTCAAATCATATACTGAGAGTTTTTCCCACCAAGAGGAGTAGTAGCAGAGCAGCACTGTGGGAAAAGTGATTTATTGCACACATGTTATAAGGGAAGTTGCTCTGAGGAATATTTATATTTATGATTTAAATGAGATCATCTGGGGATTTTTCTCAAGAAAGGAATAATAAGGAAATTTTAAATGGATGCAGCTCTGTGTTGTTGTGAGCAGTGACCATGATTTTTTGTGGGAATGTATGAAAAAACCACAAAACTCTTGTCCTGATTTTGAGAAGTAATGTAAGAGTTATTTTGGGAGTATAGCCTCCAAATTCATACCCTTTGGGTGTAAAGCAGGCAAAGGTCTGGGTTTTCGGAATAAAAAACGATGCCAGTAGATAAATGTTTGGAATTATTTTGACTGCAGCCAGCAAATATATCTCATCACTATGGTTGCAAAAACAAACACCCACCAAAGAACTGTATCCGACAGGGAAAATAATTAAGGGAAATGGAACAATTTGCAGCTTGTATTAAATTCTTCACATTCCCTCACACAAATCAGTAGTTAGAGGGGTGAACTCTGACCTTGATGTGAATATTCTGCTTGAGTTCTTGCCATTCTGACAGTAGCAAATAGGGCAAACATTACTTAAAAATAGAAAGGAACTTGAGATATATCTTCCTACTCAGAACCATTTTCCATCCCACATTTTTGTTGATCGATGTGAATTCAAGAGTATATTGAAAATAATTTTGTTTTTTTATCTCTGGTTTGGATGTAGTTAAAGACAACAGAACTTCCCAGGAGTGCCTTACTGTTAGGAGTTCTGCCAGTTCAAGTTCAGTGGGACCAATCCATAGCTAAACAAGCAATGCAGTTCTGTACCACTAACAAATATCATTTCCTATCAAATATATTCATATGTTTTGAACTCCAAATATTGTAATAAAAAAAAATAACAATAAAAGGAAGAAAATAAAGGATTGTATATCCACGGTTAGATAGCCATAAAAGGAATATAAAAGTCATCAGAGATTTTGGTACTTGGGGCACAGCTCCCATTGGAATGGCTGGTGCCCTTCCTTGTTGATGTGTTGTGCAGCTGCTAAACCATCAGCCTTTAGAACCAGGCTGAACATGACATTTATGCTGTGTTTTTATGAGCAGGGCTGGTTGTAAACAGCTGTTAAGCATTGTCTCTTCCAGGACCTAAGGTGACACTTCTTAGTATGGCAGTCTTGGAGAGAGGAGGAGCCAGAGGAAGACATCCTGCAGCTATCCCAAAATAAGGTTCTGGTTTCCATGAATCCAAGCCCTGAGATGTAGATGATACCCCTTCCCCTAAAAAATGGCAAAACAAATAAACCCACCACAAAAACCATCCCTAGGTAAGAACCTTAGTCCCACGATGTCCTGTCTATGGTTTTCTGCTAACACAGAGCTTGGAGAATCACAGCTCACTTTGCCATGAGTGATTCTATCAACACAAACCATGTTAGTTGTAATGGTTAGGGTTTGGGTTAGCCCTAGGGTTAGGCTTAGGTTAGTTAGGATCTAGAGAGTCAAATATCCTACAGCTCCAAGAACACTGGAGCTGGAAAAGGCATGCCAAGGTGATTCCAGCAGAGCTCAAACATTGCTGTTCCTACAGCTTTCTAATCTGGACCAGCCATGGTATTGGGTTTGGGTTTTGTTCTGCCTTGCCTCTTCCTATGTATTTTGCACCAGAAAATATACTAAAATATACTGAAATTAAGAATTTTCAATTAGTTTATGTAATTTGCCTATAAATTTTAGAAAAATAAGTCATAAATCCATTTACCTCCCCTCCCAGAGAGCAGTAGGGGTGACATCATACAAAGGGAATGAACACAATGCTGAAAGTGTCCTGCTGGTTTTTATTAGCCTCCATGATCAGGCACATCCGGTGTAGCACCAGTTAAGCTTTACCAGTTTGAAAATAGACAGATAGTCTATGTGAACAAGGAGTGAACTAAGAGTTCACTGTGTAGAGAAGCCTCCCTGAACCCAGCAAACAGAGAGCAAAGCTGTTGGGAACTTTTCAAAGGTGAATGCACAATCAGTCCTCTTCAGACACAGTACACTTTCTGTATAAATTTAACGTGTCCTCCTCCTTCAAAATAGTAACGCAGGAATGAACAGGATGAGAGATAAAAGAGGTTAAACTTATTATAAATAGTCTTTTTAAGTGACACATTTCATCCACAAATGTCTACACGCTTTCCAAAACAGAGGAAGAAACTAACCTGGAAACTAAGGAGAAAGTGGGTCCATAGGCAAGGAAGAGAAAAATAAATCCTGTTGTGTATTTAGAACAAATGGGGTACTCTGCAGGTATGGTAGGGTGGTTTTGCTTTTTCCTATATTGGAAACAGAAGATGTAACAAAAGCAGATGTTGCTAATATTTAATATTGAAACTATTGTTAATGTTATGTCATTCTTCAGATAATTCTTTTTTGTTCAATTTTGGTAGACTGACAAGCATTAGCTGAGCTGTGTGTGCCTTTATTGGAAATTATGTTTTTCAGTAGTTCCCAGATGAGCTAGTACTTGATTGTAAGTATTTTGGGATTCAGTGCTGTGAAAGTTTTGGGGTTTGTCCAAAAGTTAAACTGCAGAAATAGCTGTATAACAGCAGCAAAGGCAGTTTGCTCTTTTGCAAGTTGTAGTGAGCCATAAAGTAAATGAAATGCACTGGTAATAGATATCAACTGAGAACCTGCATGATTAATATGCTGTCTTCTAGAACAGAGTGTCAAATACACACTTGGTATAAGTAGGTTAAATAAATTTGCCCTGAGCATAATATTGGCATTGGTGTACTTTTCTTCTGATGCTAAGTGTGATTGCAGCCTGACTGATCTGGGACTGCTGTTGAAGGCAAAGTTCTCCTGTTGCATTTTTATTTTGTGACCTGACTGCCCTGTAGAGCAATCATTTGATTTCTCTTGCAACTTTTATATTTCCTGTAAGGAATCAGATCTGTAAGGGTCTGGACAACCTCTCTTAAATTCAAACATACATTTCTGACCATTGTAAAAGGTCAGAATGTTGGTCAAATGTTGGTCTGACTTTGTTCTCCTTAATCAAGAAATATGAATATATGTAGAGTACAATATTTTGGTTTTGCTCCAAAAAAACAAAAGCTGCATTTCATTACTTTAACTTATAAACCTCTCAAAATGCTGTTAAAAAGCACTAATACTGTTGTTTATGAACTCAGGTTGTGCGGTCAACCTCCTGAACAGTGCACTGAAAATGTAATTCCCACCCTCAAGATGCACTTGGTCTGAAGAACTTGCTGCAATATCTGTATTTTCTGTTAAAGAAAGCTGTGTGAAGATTCTAAGGTTCTCAATTTTTTGTTGGCAGAAGACTGTGGCAGCAAATATATTCAATTAACAAGTAGCTCCTAAAATGTGCATGTGTTTTTGTGTGTGTATGATTAAATAAAAAAACTCCTAAATGGCCATTCTGTATATACAGAACTAGGTAGTTCTGTTGTCAAATTTTCAGACATTTCAATTTAAAATAAAGCTACTGGCCCACAGAGAAAGCCACTCTTAGGTACTCTGTGATTGGTTTTTTAAGGACTTTTTTTTAGAAAAGAGGGAGGTATGAAATAACTGCAGAAAAAGGAATGTGTTTATGTTTGAGATGAAAATCCTGTTATGATATTTCCAAGTTTGCTTTAATGCAGCATGTTTTCATTAAGTTTCAGAGAGATTTAAAAAAATCAATGAAAATGCAGACAGAGCCAAGTAAGAGGGAAATAAAAAATGAATCAAGAGAAGTCTGTGTGCAAAGAAGCAAAGTGAGAAAATGAAAATTTTAATGCAAATAAGTGTCTGTGCCAGTCTACTTTTTAGAGACTGCTCTGTTTCAATGGAAGTTCAGTTAGCAGAAACTCAGGATAATTAAAACTAAGAAAAGGGAGCCATTATTTGAAAGTAATATGAGTTTAGCTGATGGAAGAAACAGGTCCATAAACTGTAGCAACCTTTATGAACACTAAATATAATTTGAGAAGTTTGAATTGCTCTTTTAAATATTGTGATTTCTACTGTATACTTGTAAATCATGACAGTTCTCCATTTATGAAATGTGTAACTTAGTGAATTTCTCCTAAAACTGCAATGCTGATTTTTTTTTAAGTGTTCTGCAGTGTTCCTATTTGTTTTCCTGTGATATCATTGACTAAAACCTTATACTTACTAATGTATCTCAAGAAATGTTATGGAATCTCTTGACCTATTATGCAACAGTCCAGTAGTGTTAGCTTATTTGACCAGATACATCTGAGGTATTCCAGCACCTGCCTCACAACATACACATAACTGTAATAGAAATGTAGTGTTTGGGTTGCATTTTAGACACCCACAGTGCTTTATCTTAGCTAATCAGTCTCCTTACATGACATGCTTGGTTACAGCCATGTTACTGTTTTTCACAGTTGTGGGAGTGCAAACCTATTAAGACATGGCCTGCAAATCCAGATCAGCCATTGGAATACCATATGAAACCTGGATGGAGTGGTAAGGGTATTGCACAAACAAACTGGGATTTTTTTGCATAGACGTATTGATTTTTGTTGAGTGGGTGGATATTAGGACTGAAATTTAGAAGATAATGCTGTGGATCTGAACAAATGACCTCCCAAGTGAGCAGTGCTCTTGTCAGGACAGTGATCTGCCCCCAGCCTGAATCAGTGCAGATGCTCAGGACCAGCAAACCAGGGGCTCAGAAGAATCAAAAGGTAATCGTAATTGGAAAGGCAAATAGTAAAACAATTGGCATTTCTTTTCATAGCTGGCACTGCAGATTTACCCTGCTGAACATCCTCAGAAGACCTGCATGCTGGGAAATGTACAGTTCTGCGAGAGGATTAGGAGAACCAGCTTCCCACCACACTCCAACCCTGGAGAAGTTTTCAAGAGTCAATCACAGCTGGAGTTTATACTCCCAGCCTGAGGTAACCCATGAAATTTTGCTCCTGGACAGTCATTTTTCTGAGTGCCTCTAAATCAGGTTTTGCAGTCACGCCAGATAACAAGCTGACCGTCAATCAGCTTAACTTAAAAGAGGTGGTGCAAGCCTTGCTGTCCTCAATCCTGTGAGGCTGCTCTGGAAGAGACAATGTCTGCTCCACCCTCCCTTTCCTGGGGTACTGCAGCTCCCTATAGATTCTGACTGATGGCTGAGCAGCACAAGTTTCACATCTGATTGGGTCATTACTGGTGTTTTACTGTAGTGACTGATTTATTATGCAATTCTGTGGTTGCACTTTAATCAAAAATCCATATGGCTTGAGGAATACAGGACAGGACAACAATCATTAGTCTAGAGTCAGTTCGAACCCTTAGGTGTTGAGTTGTCACCAAAAATATTTGGTTTCTCTTTAATATACAAACACAGCAGATTGCCTTCTTATTCGAAGCAAAAAACTGATATTGAATTAGAAGACCTTGTTGTATATGAAAGAAACTCAAAATACTTAAAAGAGGGGAACATAAGGGCAGTCATGTAGAATGTGATATCTGAAACAAGAGCCAAGTTAAAAAATGATTAGCTGTTTACCAGCCAAAGAAAATAAGTCTCTGTGAGACCTAACCTGCCTACTCCTCTCCTAAGGCTCACATACCAACTCATGGGAGCTCTATGGTGAAAATGTTCATTTAATTCTGATTTGTTTTACTTGGCAATTGTATTCCTCCAACCTTATTGATTTCAGCATTCAATTTTTTAATGCTGCATTTGAATAAAACATACCTAAGAGTTTAGTCAATCAATCCTGAAAAATAATACCAATATCACTTCCATTTAATGGCACATGGCATTATTCCTAATGATTGATGCAGAAGAAAAGGGATCAGAGCTGCACAGAGTACTATAGGGTGTAGGTAAGTAATGTGTTTACATGGTGGCAAAAAGATGTTTCTTTTTTCGTTCTCTATTCATTCCTGATTATTTTTTCTTAGGCTTTTCTATGTGAATTTATTCTAAGAGACATTGAGTAATTTGGAAAAAAAAATTAAGAAAACTGTTCAGTGTTTTGGGTCTACTTTGAAAACCTTGGAGCACAGTAAGACTTAGATACCCTTACTATCCATGTATTCTTCAGAAACCACTTAGATTTCATTTTGAACTCTATAATTTACTAGGAAGGATTGGTCCAGTTTTCAGAGACGCATCTCTATGTCATTTCATGTGTATTTGCAAGGACTGGTCATTGATACGTACAAATCTTTTAACAAAATCCTCATCACTTTCAACTGAATGGGTTTCTCCCTTAGAGAAATGCCATATACATTTTAAACCTCTAGCATAAAATAGAAATGTAATGTAGACTGAAGACTTTATGCTTGGGAAGTCTGTGTGCTTAACACTGTCTTACATGTGGCTTATGAAGCTCTTTTAACTCCTTCATGTAATGGGGGGGGGGAAAAAGATACATTTTTTCTTTTGGCATGTTCATTACATTATATAGGATGTTTTAGGAATACAAAAATTATGTACTATTCCAATAAATTCTGTAGATTTTCTTCTGTAATTGATTTGCTGCTAATGAGTCCCCTTGGTGAGATCATGTCTGCTACCATTTTCTATGTCTTTTTATGATCTTTTCTCTTGTCCCTGTGTCTCTCAGACAAACCTAATTTTAATCATGTTGTTTGCTTAAATCAGATTATCTTCACTGCAATCATCTCTTCAGAGCATAAACACTCAAACCAGGTTTACCTAGTTGGTGTGTTTAAAAGTAGTAGTTTAGAGAATAAGTAATTAACTGAGTTTCACCAGCAAATGACAGATTTGACTAGTCATTGAACAATCCTTAGCAGGCAAATTTAGGACTGGTTTGAGGTATGTCTACATAAAGCTATGAATGCATATGTGGATAGTTTTGTTTTGGTTTTTTCTCCATAGCTCTTTGAAAGTCTGGCTTCTGTTTTATAAAGTTTCTGATTTTTTCAGTTTGGAAAACAGAAGAAAATGTTCTGGTATTTACCTTGCTCCTTCACATGCCAAACATCTCAAACTGAAATAATTTCTGTGTTGCAGTGACTCATTCAGTCAGAGAAACTTAATGCATTTTACTCACATGAATGTTTTCACAATCATAATATTTTTGTGAACTAGTTAAGTGTTATTAACCCCATTTTACAGCTGAAAACCACAGAGAGAAGAGAGAACCCACACTTTCAAAAATGACCTCTAAAACCAAAAATGCAAAAACTCAGGAGCCCCTTTGGAATGCAGGTATCAATCATTTTTGCCAGCATCTCCTAAGAAATATAGCAATTTTGGCAATGCATTCTCTGACTCTTACTTCTTAATTTTATTTGTACCTTAACCATATTGTTTCAAAATAAAATAAACATACACTTTATTCATCAGCCATTAGATCTACTAAGAATAAATAATACAATCCTGACTTCATGGTGCTGGTGAGTGCTGCGCTCCAGCCGTTTATTCAGTAGTGATGCTATTTATAGAAAGCTCCTTCATGAGATGATGTTGCCAGTAACACAGATGTCCCTTGAATGCACTCTATTTTAAACAGAGGTGAAAGGCTAAGGAAAATAGAAAGGAACCCACCTTTAATATTTCAATTTAACAATAACAAGCAGGGTGTGGCCACCCTGAAACTGCAGCTTGTCGAATGCTTGGGAGAAGGGAAGGGTGGGAAAGCTCTCTGCTTACCAGTTCCACAGTCTCGTTAGTAAAAACACATCTGACACCAGTGATTGTGGCCTGAGAGATACAGTGAGAATGGGTGGTGCTTTCAGTAATTGCTGTGAATAAACAATCTTTCTAGTGTGTGGAACGTAGCTGTGGAATAAGCAGTTTTATGAGTGTTAATGTACTTATATTTTAGAAGCTGTGAATGAAAAGTCAAGTATTCTTGGCTGTTTAAAAAAAGAAAAAAAAAAAGTTATTTATTTAAAGTACTTCTCTTGCCCCCAAGGACACAGTGAGGCTCTGCACATAAATCCTATCCTGAAAGTTTCTTCTTCATGCTCTAACTGGTGTCCTTAAGCTGGATAATGTGATATTTTCAGTGTTTAAAATGAGACTTAGTGGCTGCAAGTTACAGAAAATTCTGTCACTCCTATTTGACAGTGGTTTGATGGTAAATGAAATTCACAGGAAGGTGTGTAGGTCAAAGATAGAAAAAATGCTCATTTTACACATGGATAATCCACCCTGGAACAACATGAACTTATTCATTTGGGTTTGGGGGGTTCTTTTGTGTGTGTGTGTTGTTGTTGTTGTTTGAGGGAAGTCTTGGGGTTTTTTGTTGTGTGTTTGTGGTTTGGTTTTGTTTGTTTGTTTTTAATTAGAGAGTGACAATCTGAACTTTCTGTGAACTGAAAATTTCAGGCTTAAATAATATGTATTTACCTGAAATCAGCTTAATAGAAGCTAAGCTAGCTTCATCCTAGCCCTGGAGAGAAAAGAAATCACATAAATTTCCAACCAGAATAGACTTCCAGTAACCCACAGTCACCCAGAAGTTGCTCTCCAACATATGAGGTCACCTGGAACAAGCACTTGATTTTTTTAATTCTCCTTTTATTGGGATTTATTCATTTAGTTCTGATTCAAGAGGAGTTGGAAATGAAGAAACAAATATGAGTGCTGTGTAGAATCACAGCTAATGTGTTCTGCTATTCCAGAAAACTCTACCAAATAACTTCCACTCTGTTTTATCTAGCTATGAAAGAATTTTATTCTGAGAAAAGGGAGTATTTTTCAGACTGTGTAGCATGGTTGAGTGTCTGCCATAAAATAGGCTGTTCATTCCTCAGAAAAATTCTACAAGTAGGTTGTAGTGAGTCTAGTATCTAGACAGATTTTGTCTGGGCTCATTCAACACATGGAAAAAATATTTCATCTCATTTCTTCGCAAACTGACACCACAAAGCCATTTCATTTATTTTTCCTGACATGTTGTTGTGTTGTTCAGTACTGGATGTAGTCTCCCCTGACTTTGGAACAAACTGGTAGGATTGAGCAAAACTCTTTCCTTTTCACAGTGAGAAGGAAAAATGAGATCATAAAAGAGAAAGTTAACTATGGAGTAACGATTGGGCTCCTTGTACAGAAATGTCAAGCACACCTGAAGTAAATGACTCTGGGAAGGCTTGCTAGCCACATACCATACAGCTATTTTTGTTGCTTTCTATACCTTAAGGCCTCCTATAATAAATTCTCACCTAGTGAGAATCTAGTGGGCTGTCAACTTGAGCAAATTAATAATGCTGCCGATGGCAGAAAATAGCAGTACCTTCCCATCTGGGTCACCTTCTAATCAAAGCAGGAAGAGATCAAACCCCTTCCAGAGATAAGAAACACTAAAAACTTGCAGGGAAGCTAAATATTACTACTTTTTTCTCCTGCAACTTCCAGCTGGGTGGGGGTGGAGGAGGAAGGAAGATCTGCAGCCAGCTCAGAGAAGGCTATAGTGTTTCTAGAATGAATGGGAAGTGCAGGGGTGTAAAACTTACTGCTATCTTAGACGTGAGTCAGGCTTTACTGAACAAGGGAGATCTGTTTCAGAGCTCCCTGTTGAACTGTGAAGGTGAAAGGAGAACAAGATGCATTACAAAGATGTTCAAAAGGTGCAAAAAGCTTGACTTGCCACTCTTCTTTTGTCTCTGTGGTTCTCTTCAATCTGGTACCCATGTTAGTAGCGAGGAAGCAAGACAATCTATTTTTACACTGATCCAGTTTGCTTAACAGTTTGCTCAAATCAGTGCATAAGCAGCACCTGAGAAAAGAAGTAAGGATGTATCTGAACAAAAAAGTAAATCAATGATGGGAAAGTTCAGGAAATGCAGTGATTGCAGAGGATCCTGATAAAATAAGGGCAGAAAGCCTGCAAGCAGAGGCAAGTCCATCATAAATGTGGGACCACCAGAGCTTCCCCCCTCCAACAGAGTCCACTTTGAAAGAGTTAGCTAATAATTTATTCTAGGACTATAGCTCTTATTCTTGTCAAAGACTACTGCAAAGAGATCACAGTTTCTCCGAATTTACAGCCAACAAATCAAAGGTCTTTTCATATATATCTTATCAGAACTGGGACTGCTGCTTGCTCATGCTGGCTCAGATGAGTGGCAGGGAATTATCAGTCTTCCCTCATGTCTTTTATCATCTTTTGTGAACCAAGATGTCTGCAGATGCTTAGATATCTGTGCCTCAAAACTAATTTCTACGGAAAAGAGTGCCAGTAAAATGTGAACACTTAAGTGGTCCTAGAAAATGTGAAGGGCAGAGAAGATGGGTGATCCCTCATAACTGAAATCCTAATTATTTTTAATCAACCGTGAGTTAACTGTGAGTCACAGTACATCAGGGGTGCAACCATGAGCCTCAGGAGATCTGAGCTTAGTTTCCTGCTTGATGGCAGATCTCACTCGCTGAAGCTGGACAAGTAATTTAATCACTGTTGGCCATCTCCAACGCAGGAGTGATCAGCTCTGACCTTTTGCCTCTGTTGCCTCTCCAAGCTGAAGGCTCCTAAAGCATGGCAGTCTGTCACTACAGTGCCTAAACTCTGCGCAGCCTGAGTAGACAAGGGGCCCCTTGCACAGTCATCTGGCAAACACCATAACACAGTTCATAAATTATAATGTTTTACAATAGCCCTTTCCTTCAGTTCCCAAGGAGAAGACATAACACATTGTGTTAAAGGAAAAACTCTCATCTGGTAATATTAAAAATGTTCTGAACTGCTCTCTAATCACCCAAGAAGTCAAATGAAGTTGTAAAATCCCTTTCAACAAGTTGGTGTGATTTTAACCTGTCTTCAGGTCTGAGCTTGGAAATTCTTCCTTTGAAGAGAGTTCCTTTGAACAACTAAGGTATGAAATGAATTTCTCAAAATGTTCATGGTCTTTCAGGGTTTCAGGTTTTGTTCTAATATTTATCAATGCTTTTTGGCTTGCTAGAGCCTTTCTGTCTTGAATTCATAATTTAAGAGGGGAGGACAAATTCAGCTATTGCACGTACCTTTAATGCAATGTGATTAATTGCATGTACACTGCAAAATGACAGCAATGACTGTCTGAACTGTCCAAGCACAGAGAGCTGTTCTCAAATACTTATGGTATGACTGAACACATGCTCAAAGTAAGATCTTTGTTTAGTAAATATTGAATATTCCCTAGTCCTTTATATCCTGTCGTCATTTCCTTTGTACAGCTTGCAGCTGTAGTTTCAAGCCAATGTACAAAAATAATTGGTTAGACAGAGTTCATAAGTGTATTTAACTATGTAACAGAGATACTTTTGATGTTTTTTCCTCTCAACAAAATTCTTGGAGTTCTGTACCTAAACTGTATCCTGCATCCAAGCTGGCCTACACTGACATCTTCTGTGTATAAGTCAGTAGATTCACTTTTTATCCATTTAGTGAGTATAAATATACTGTAATGGACATAAAAATCTATAAATATAAATATACACTCATATACATAAATATATATTAAAAAGTAGGAAATATATACAAATATATATAAAAAAGTAGGGAACTTGGCTGCAATGTAGTCAGGTTGTGGTTTTGGAGAACCACGGGCTTTAGGGTGGAGATAGTCATTGTACTGCAATAGCTATGTTCTCACAGTTTAAGAAGCAGTAGCTCGGAACACTTTGGTCCAGACAGAAAAATATCCAACAGGAAAGAAGTTCCCCCATGTAGAACCATGTGTTTCACCAGGCCTCTGGAAAGAGGTGGGTGGAAGGAGATATTGTCTAATTGATAGGTGGTCACAGGTTCCTGTGTGTTGGGCAGGAATGGGAAAAGAGGGAAATCGTGTAGTGGTGAAGCCTTGTGAGAAGGAGCATACACTGAGCTGTGGGAGATGTGTGGAGGGTTAGGAGGACTGTTCACCCTTGGTCTCACAGGACTCACTCCACAGTAATGCCTCTGTGTGTTGGGTTTCAGAACAAACATGGAAACCACAATATTGCAGGGTGGTTTTGTCAGTTTTGTGTTGTGGGCAGAGCACACAGGTTTTGGATTGAAATCTTCATTTTATTTTTGCCCAATTAATATTGAAATGGATTCTTGGTTTTGTGATTCTTTTTTTTCTAGTTTGTTGTCCCCTTCCTGCATGTTTCCAGTCTCTGTGTCGAATGTGGCAGTGATTAACACTAAGACAGAGTTAATTAATTGAATAGTAAATCTGTGTTAGGGCTGCTGCCTCTCTCAGTTCTCACTCTCTTTTTAAGCTGTGCCAGAGGACTTGGGCTGTGTAGGGCTAGACAGAAGAGGATTTTGGATGTTGTTAACAGCTCTAGGTTAGGAAATGTATTGAAGGTGTAAGCACCATTTAAGTATGCCGCTGAACAGCTCTTAGAAAGTAGTATGATTCAGCTCAGTGGTATAGTGGAAGGCAAACCATTATTTTCACTTTTTCTACCTTGTAGAATTTATATATACTTCAAAGCCAGAGGATGAAACCTGCAAATTCTGAAAATATTTAAACTCGTTACTTCCTGAGAGTTGTTCTATAAATGATATCAGAAAAGTCACGGGGGGAAAAAAGTAATAAAAAAACCCCAAATAAAACTGACCAACAACTTAGATGGGGTGGAATTCATGCTCAGTTCTCTGGAAAGGCTCCCAGCCTATGCATAGCAATCCTGAATGGGTAGTGTTCAGCAGGCAGCATCCTATTTTCCATCCTCACCAACTCCAATTGTTGTGATTCATCCAGAGATGTTTTTTTCCAGTTAAGATAATGGAACAGCACAATCTTCCATGAATATGAAAGTCAGAGCCTCTGACTGAAATTGAAATTATTCTTTTGACAGAGTAGCAAAAGAAAGATGATAAAGTAACATTATCACACCAAAGGAAGAAATACATTTGCAGTGTCAAGGGTATCAAACCAATAATTAGCATATTCAGTTTCAAATTAACCTCATTAGAAATTGTAACTGTAAAATCTCTTTTGAAAAATTACTTCAAAACTGAACTTTACCCTGGACAAATGGCTGGAATTTGACCTCTTCGTAATTGCTTTATTTTTTCTCCTTTTACTTTAATTCATTATGATGTCACCAATAAATACAATAATCTGTGTCTTCTGCCAAAATACTTCACAAAATGCTATCTGTCTTCCAGGGGGAGAGCAGAGGGCAGTTCTGTTTGTTGGGGTTTTTTTTAGTGAATTAAAAAAGAAAATAAATATTACCTAGAACATGTATTTTATGATTCAACAGTCTGAGGCCATGTTAAGAATTAAGAATTGTTTTATTGGTGTTTAAGTGTCAATTCATTTACATCATTAATTCTGTTGCAGAAATAAAACTGCTTCATGAGATCTCAGCTCCTGGATCACAGCCCGCAGCTTCACAGTCATATCTCCTCATGGGAATTTGAACACAATATTCCCCCAGGTGCTACAATTGGGTCAGCAGCTCTCCTGGGAGCTCGGGTGTAGATGGGGCTCTGTGGGAGTTGGACAGCTTTAACACTGCTCCCAGACACCATCCAGGGTACAGGAAGGGAAGAGCTATTTATTTTCTTCAGGCAGAATATGGAGTAGGAGCAGATCTGTATAATGGCTTTTCTGCTCCACAATTCCCCAAGGCTATTGCTCAGCTGGAAGCAAGGGTGGGTGGGTGAGTCAGCAGTCTGTCTCTGTCCTTAAGGTGTCCTTATCCTGGGCACTACTTAGGCAATAAAACTGTAAGATTTTTTATTCAGATCCATGATATGTGGTGGTGAACATATTTCACTGCTATTTCCAGAATAAAAAGTTGTCAGTGTAGCAAAAAGGGTAGCTCTGGCAGCACAGATTTTGGGGACTTATTTTTTTCTTTCTTTCCTTAAGACTCTGGATTAAGCTCTTTCAGTGTTATCTGGCTCTCTCACCTGTTCCAGCTGCACTAGCAGGGCTGTATTTAGTTTGCAAGGTTCAAGGTTAGTTTGAGGTTGGGCTCAGACCATGGTCAAGAAATGTAAACATGTGAAAAGCATGTGAACACATTTGGGAAATGCCAAATGGTGTTCTTCCTCCTCCCCTTCCTTGCTAGTGAAAGCCCACTGACATTTTTACAGTGAATTCTCTAGGAAAGAACAGATAAGCACCAAGACAAAACTGCAGCATAGCCAGGCTCAAGCTCAGATGAGAGTTTATCCCTCCTCTGGAAACCTTAATCAGGCCAAGCTTACGTGGGACTGGTGTTTGCTGACTTATTGTTTCTGCCTGTCCTTTGTGAATCATGGAAAGGAACATATCCCAGTGCTGTCAGAGATGCATTCAGGCTGCTTTAACCTGTTTACAGAGGCTCTCGGGGTATGTCTGCATTGCACAGTAGAAATACCTGTTTTGGCCACACTCAGGTTTCCTCTGGAGCCTGAAGCAGTACTGTTGTGCCAGTGGGGCTTTGAGTAAGAATTGTCACATGCTGCTCCCTCTGTGTGGCTGTGCTGAGGACAGTGCAGTCCTGCTGCCTTGTGCAGGAGAATGGAGGGAACACAAAACCTTCTGCACCATGGGGCACAAAGCTTTGCTGTCCTCACACATGTTTAGGATTTCTTCTGATTTCAAACTTTCTAGTTTCTGCAAGGGCTTCAGCTTATTGTTGCCTTTCATTTTAACAAGAGACAAACTCACATCCTTCTCACCAGAGAAATCAGCCCTCACTGTTGCTAGCAGTGCTGAACTATGGTCATATAATGGAATAGTTGGGGATCTCCCAATACCTTAGTTTCTGATAAAAGAGACTGACATCCAACAGTCAGGTAGGATGCAATGCTCTTGTTCTTGCCCTAGAGATCCTGTTCTTATAGACCAAAAAGCCCAACCTCACGCAGGATTGCCCTGTAAGGCCCACTGCTTACTGGGAATGGCTGCTCTCAGTCCTTTTCTCCCCAGCTCCCCTGCTAGCCTAGAACCTTCTCCTTTTCACCTCACTTTCCAGACAGCATCTGCTTTCCACCAAAAGTGTGCTGTACAGGCTCTGAAGAGAGCAAGAGATACATGCTTCAAATCTAACAGAAGTACGAACTTCACAGGACTATTGCTTTGTACATCTCCAGGGAATTCAGAGTTGTATAGCAGTGCCCAATTTCCATAGCTGATTGGCCAATTTAAGGGACTCAGTTCCACAACCAAGTCTCCTCTGCAGCATGTGACTGGCTGGATGGTACCCCACATGTGGATTTGAGTTTGAAGAACTGGGCACCCATCTGCAACATCTAAAAGTTAAAATTGAGTTTGCTTTTATTTGGTTTCTCTTGTCTGAAAATTCCCTGGGTAAAAACACTGTGCTTGCTTTTATCTCCCTTGCTTCTTCCTCAGCTGCCTTCATGCCATTTGAGCTGTACCTCTTTGCTATCCTGGTTCATGTGAGTAAGTCACTGAGGTGAACTAAGCTCACCTAAGTCAAGGTTAAAATTTCTATCTATAGCCATGTTTTCTAAGGTAAAGCTCATCTACCTCTTTTCCTTCATTCTTATCCTTGCTTCTTTTTTCACACTTGCAAGCACAGCTCTATGAAAGCTGGTATAAGTGTTGATGTAAAACTTTAACAGTTGGCATTTGGTCTCACTCCCACTCTGCATTTCTTCATTTCTTTAGCTGTGATCCTACAACTGTGTGTGGGCTTGTGTTAGAAACAGGATCACTGACATGGTACAACATTTATCGAGGAAGGGAGGGAGAGAGGGAGGAAGGAAGGAGGAAAGAAGGACAAGCTTGTTAAATTGACTTCACCCAGGTCTCTTAAGAGAATGCCCTTTCCTTCTGTCCTGGCATGGCTTTCTCTCCCTCCTTCTCTATCTTTGCTCACCTGAGCAGTCCTACCTGCCACTTGTAGGTCACATTTCTTGTAATCAGCTCTTCGTATTCTGTGTGTAGAGATGTGTAACATCACATTAACAAAGTCTTATGTCTTTGTCTTGTGCACCTTTTCACCAAGACAGAAAAGTGTACTTGTACTACTAGGGCACATGGCACACAGAAAAGAAGCAGCACGTCAGATTAAAATAATTGCAGTACTGTGTTGTAAGGAGGATGTGTTAACAGGGCTTTTCAGGCAAGTCTGTTAGCCTCTGAGTGCTCATGGGGGATGCTGGGTGGTATAATGATAGAATTTTCACATGACCAGAACTTCATTACATCATTTGTTAGCATATGGAATGCCACAAGGGAGTTCTACTTTATTTAACATAGTAACAATGAACAGCTGGCTGCATTACAGTCCTCTGTGTCAGAGAGGATGCAGTCAAAATACATTAGTCTAGTTTAAAACATTCAAATTACTTTTTTGTAGGCTGGCCAGTATGCCCTGTGAGTGAGCAAAAACAAGGAAAAGACAACTCAATAGTGGAAATAAAATGTCAAACATAATGAGAGACTGAGCGCTAAGCAGAGAAAATGTTGGCATGAAAGGTGTTAGAGGGATTTAACCTGTTTAAGTGACATGGATTTTAAAGGTATCTAGTTTCCAGGACTGCTCTGTTGCCTACCAGGACTTTAAGCCAAGGGTTATATATGATACAATGTTGATACCACTCTTCTGATAAAATTATGATTTTACTTGCCTGAAAATTCCAGTGTTAAAAAAGTCAGCTATTAGCTCCTTTCGTATCCCTGTGAGTTTAGCAGGGACATTTGATCATTCCCAGCTACTGGCATTGCCTCATCTATCAGGGCTGTTCTGCAGCACCTCTGCTCCCTCCCCTCCAGCCATATCACACAGCATCATTGCTGCTGCACTGAGGGCACCAGACATCCCTGACAGTTTTGATATGTATTACATAGAAAAGTCTGGAACCTTCTGCACGCTAGCACTGTGTGATGTGTCCCAAAAGCTGGCATGTGCAGTTGCAGTCCCTGTAATGGCTAACAGACCATGCCACATTAGCTTCTTCTTTCTCTGGGCAGCCTTTATCAAGTCTCCTAGTTTTTCCAAGTCTCAGCTCACCAACTAGACAATTAGGATCAAGCATAATTTTCTCACGTGTTTTGACAGATGGATGGTGTTCTCTGATCTATTCCATAGCGAAACAGAAATACTCTGCACAAACTCCCATTTATGTAGGATTTTTAGAGAAGTTTACTCTAAGTACATACAGTATTATACAAGTTAATAATAGGAAGAAAGGGACTTAGATGTCACTTCTTGACAGTTTGTGGTATTACCCACAGACCTTTTCAGAGTGCTTTGCAAATGTAGTTTTACAAGCTGAAAAGGACATTGTGTTCCCACAGTTCCTATAAAAGATCTTTTCGTAATATTAAAACATGGCATTGACAGGAAGCTTTCTCTCATGACTGGCCTGATTATTTTTTTATTTAAGTATGCATGGTTACACTTTGGCATTTGTATTTTTCTAATAGCCAGTAGAATAACACTGTAATTAGCTTTTCTTGTCATTAGGCACAGTTAGACATATTCAGCATGTCCAGTCTTACAGGAGCTGCTGGTGTCTTTGGGCATTGGTGTTTTTCTGCTTTTTCCCCAGCTCACCTGCTATTCTGCTTTGGACACAGATGGCCAGAACAAAGAAAGGGTTTCCAGCTTGGGCCTTACCAACTGCTGAATGAACAACCACTTGAGGTTTTGTTACACATTTAAATCTTACTTAGTCACACTTAAATGCCCAGATGAAAGGGGATTCAAAATTGGGAAGGAAAAGAAAGAAGAGAAAAATTCAGCAATAGTCTTGAGGTATCACCTTGAAAGGAGGTTTTAACAAGATGTCCCTGTTTAAGGTTGAACAATTGGAAAAAGGACTGAATGATATCTTACAGATTATTTTTTTCTTCAGACACACTTTTCTGATCTGTGAAAGACACTGAGGGTGAAACACTTTCTTCAGTCCCAAATACAGTGAAACAAAATTCATCTTTATGAAGATGAAAACTAATCTTTGATCAGTTCCTCTGGAAAAAATACAAAAAGACTGACATAGCCTCACACCTTACAGTCACTGATGGGGAAAGTGAGGACTGAAGGTGTTCAGGGTGGGTGAAATCAGCCTAGTGCATTGACTTTCTGCTGCTTGGGTCCATAACTGCCAGATGCATCTTTGGAAATGGACTGGAAAACACAAAATGCAAAGGTTCTGCCAGTCTGCAGCAAGAAAACGACACTCCTGCCTTTCAAGCAAGAGACATTCAAACACAAAGCTGCTGTTCTTAAACACAGCTCCTTGTGCAGAGGTGTTAAATCAGCTTCTTTACCTAACACAAACATGCCTGGAATCTGTGAGAAGGAAGGTGCCTGCCCCTTGCAGCATCCCAGCTGAGGAGACAGGCAGTGGGATGTGCAGGCAGTGCTGGTTAAAGGAGGGATGAGAACAGTAACTTGACTAAGGTTGGTCTTTTGATGGTCTCATTCTAAGTGAATTAGAGTAAGAGATGTTGCATTTCATGTTGGCTTGAACATTTCAAATTACACAGAGGACACAAACGTAATAAAAATTTTATTGCCTTCAGAATAATGGAGGGATTTATTATGGCTTTTGTGTGAGAGCAAATGCTGTAATTAAGGCTGCACTATAACAACAAGTGTGACAAGAGCTATTTTTAAGGTTCTCAAACTCTTTGACAAATTCTCCTTTTAAGCTTTCTTGCTTCCTCTAACAGTGGGAAAAAAAAAATATATGATGTAAAAAGAATCACAATCACAAGCCCATATTAAGCTTGTTTTTAAAAAGTAGAAAATTAAATAAAATAAATATTCTAATTCCAGTTTTCATAACTTAACAAAAATAGGTTTAGAAGCACCACAGTAGGGTTCAATGGAGAAAAGTAGCTCCTATATAGCATTTTCTATGCCTCCATTTTTTAGATAAAGAACAGCTTAACACAGTTGTTGCCTAAAACTATGCATCCTAAATACTTCAGCACTGAAGAGCTAACATGTATTGCTTAATATTCCCCTCTTCACAATTTAGCATTGCCAT
The DNA here is from genome assembly GCA_024500445.1 of Entomyzon cyanotis. Taxonomy (NCBI): domain Eukaryota; kingdom Metazoa; phylum Chordata; class Aves; order Passeriformes; family Meliphagidae; genus Entomyzon; species Entomyzon cyanotis. Next base: position 11,954,476 of record JAKEPQ010001010.1, read on the forward strand.
TATAAGGCTTTGATGTATTGTATCACTTTACAAAGTCAGTCACTCCACTGTTTGCTCAATGCATGTTTTGCTATAGAGAGATGAAATTAAGCATTTCATAATTGATAATTCAGTTTATGTTTCTGGAGTATTTCTGCAAATGCAGTGCCACAATGGACATTTCATCCTGGGACATTCTGGTGCTCAGCAAGAGCTGATCCTAGATGGGGTTTCCTACCTGCTGGGAGGATACTCAGTAGCTGAAGTTATAATGATAAATAGCCTGCAAGTAAAACCTTTTATAAACCCAACTGGATTTAGCCTCTGTGTTTTCATTATAGCTATTTTCCAGACACCAAAAGTTGAGTTTATTTTTTGAAAGAGACTCCACAAGTATAAACTAGAGCATAACTTATTATTTATAAATGTTACATGTTTTATTGCTGAAGAGCAGTACCAAAACTTTACACAGGACATTGAATGCAGTGCTGGTAAGGGAAAATGATCCATCCTCCCTATGTAGAAAGCATTACGTCACGAAGGGATGGAAACAAAGAGCTCTGAGGGACTGGGATAGGCAAACTTCCCTCCATTCACAGGAAATGGGTGAAGCCTTGCTTGAAATTATTATTCAGACGTTTTGTGCTGTGAAGGAAATGTCTCCTGATAGCACAAGCTATTGGTTTCCTGTTGTGAACTAACAGTTTTGGCATAACCAAGAATGGACAGGAAGGGCAAATGATTGGGGGTCATTGGAAGGACTTACTTTAATGAAAAGACCAGACCAAGCAAGTGGGAAGAAATTCAGCCTGAAAAAAACCTGAAATTAAAATGGGGGTGAGGGAAGGGGGAAGAAAGGGGCTCAGATGATGATTGCTACAGTGGAAATAAATCTTTGTGGAAATAAATAGTAACAAAAAAATGTCCCCATGAAATGTTCACAGGGTTAGCAGGGGGAACACTGTTGTTGGGCAGGAAGTATCGCAGGGGGAGAAAGCCCTTTGTGTCCTACCTCATTAAGAGCCTGCTTCAACAAATACATATCCGGCTTCTACCCTGAGGAAAGCAATTTTTGGAAGTTTTCACAGATGCAGAATTGTTTTGGGTTTTTTCTACAACTAGGACCTTAGACCAGAAGCACTTTCAAGTGCTCTTTCTCAGCCAGGGTGTATAAATAGCAGTGCCAGCAGGTCCCTGCACCGCCTGAGCTAGCTGAGTGTGCACCTTCCAGGCAAAGGGAACTCAGGCAAAGGCTCCCACCACATGTTCCTGCCTCGGGCTTCCTTCCCAGCCTGCTGCGAGAGAAAAGAGAGGCTTCCCTTGTCTTTCCTGAGGTGTCTGGGGATCTGTGCCACCTTCCCAGGCTTGCTGATGCCATGCCATGTGCACTGCTGTGTCACTGTGGCTCTTCTCTCGAGGGGACAGTGCAGAACTGGTCACAGCTCCAAAGGCCACAGAGCTTCCTCCTGGAGCATGGCAGGGCATGGAGGCAGCACTCACTGAGCTCTCTCCTGTCACTCACAGCATTTCACTGTCAGCACCGAAAAGGAAATCTAAAAATCTCTGTGGTGTTGCAGACTCCTTTTTAAGATGGCAGCCCAAGTTTTGCTTCAAGCGTTCGAAGTGCTTAAAGGCTATTTCTAAAAATCAGTGAAATCTGCTTGGATTTTTGTGCTATGTGCTTTTGGCAGCAACCATTTTCACCCTTGCAAAGATTATTTTGATTGTATGAAAATTCAGGTTGTAGAAAATGGCTGCCTGGTTCAGAAAAAAACATGGAAAGAGTCACTTTTTTTTTTGCTGATTCTTAAAAGGCGGCCTGTAAAGAGTCTTTTAAGATGCCAAACCCACAGGAGTTCATAAAAATGTGCCTGAATTTGTTTTTGGATTTAATGCATATAGACTTTTAAAACCTATATACAACATGTTTGCTTTTTACTCTCAGAAAAATACAAACTTCAGTCACATTGGAATCATGCTTTTTTTTTAACATCTCCTTTTAAATATTTTTGTTTCCATTTAGGACTGCCAACATTACCATGGAAACCCTCAAAAATAAAGACTTTCCCAGCCTTGTGAGAGTACACCTGCAAGGGCAAGAATTGCCTATCAGAAGTGACCTCTTCATTATGGGTGTCACCTAAGGACATTTAGTGTGGGCAGTATGACTTTTTATCTCAAAATATATTGAAATTATATTCTTAGCATCAATACAATTTGGTATCTTGCCATGGACCAGTAACAAATGTCTGTTGCTATCCAGTGTGCTATCTTTAATATACAATCTCAATTTCAAGAGAAAAACCAGCTCTTGACAAGCTGTAGAGCTGAGTTTGGAAGCCCTGAAATAACAAATGAAATAAGCACTCATCTCAGTGAGACAAACATGCAAAATGAAGATCTAATAAGCTGTTTTATTATAAATCACTCCACTGGCTTCAGAAGGACTTGGATCACAGTAACAGAGAATTGCAAGAATTCATCTGCTGCTTCCTAGTAGAGAGGTGGAGCATATTTACTAGTGAGCAGTCGGCTACTATCAAAATGGATCTGTTTAGACTTGTCAACATTGCTAATTTTATACTTTTTTTTTGTTACAGAATTAAACATTTTTATGTGAAATCTTATACCTGCAACTAGTTCTGTGCAGTTTTCAAATAACAAAAAATTTTTAGTTAATTACAGTGGCTTAGCATGTATTTTTTCCAAGCAGAAGGCATCTATGGTGTTAGGACTGAATTCAGATAAACTGGCAGTATCTATGGATAATACTTCAAGACAATGTTCTTATAATTACAAATCCTCAAACCAACATGACATTTCCATTCTTTTGGTGCCTACACTCTATTCTTAACCACATGAATTGTATATTCTACTTGCCAAATTGTTAAAATTTCCAGTATATGAAGGCTTTTGATTTGTGTACCTCTCTGCAGTGTAGTGGAAATTTGACAGCAAGTCTGCATCAGTAATGAGCACCACTGGGAAAATAGAAATTTTTTTGTTTGTTTTTCTGTATTAAGGACTTTCCATTATTCCAAAACCAATGAAAAACTGAACTTTAAATAATGCTAGAAATGCACCTTTGTTTTATTACCAAGAGCACAGGAAAATCATCTACATATTTTTGTTGTTATTTAAGCATACTGAAAAACCTAATTTAAATGCATTCAGGTGTCACCAAGATTTGCTTTTCATTGCTGTTTTAATGAGCAAAGTCCTTGGCAGAGCTGTTTTTCAGCACAGACAAACCTCAGAAATGCTAACTGTAACATCTGCATGATATGTCTCATACCAAATGATCCTGTTCAAATCAACAGACACCTTGGGAAATTAGATGCTATTCCACATGAGCAGGAGCATCAGACCTCAGCTCTACAGGAGTATTGAAGTACTAAAGGAAAGAACAAATTTAGTCCTCAAACCAAGTGTTTTCAGTACAGAGCTGAGTCTAAAGAAGGAGATAGTCATTAAAGCAGAACATTTAGCAGTATGTGACAAACCAGTGTCATGACTGTTGTACCATCTCTGACTATAATCTCATTAGAATATTATATTTTTGCAGGACTGGAGCTCCCTGTTATACAAATGAAAAAGTTTCCCAAGAAAGTCTGGTGTTTGTAAGAAGAAATCTTTCCAAAAGTGCACAGGTACTATCAACAAGATACAAGAGTCTTGAAGTACTTTTTGCTGAATTTACCAGCTTCAAGTACTGCACTATCAAAGTTTTGTATATTTGCAGTCAATCAGATTTCTGTGTCACAAGAGAAATGTTTCTCCAACAAATGCTGATTCAAATGCTGTACATTCCCACTGCTTCAATTTTTGCTCTAGGCTAAGTAGATGATTATTTAGTGTTGCTACAAGCTGTCAGATTACTTATGCTGCTCACCAAAGAGGTGGTTGTGTTTCAGCGTTAGGCAGGGAGCGTTCCTGTGTGTGCATCTGTGCCCAAAAGGACCATTTCAAAAGGTTTGTTGCCTATGTTCATTAATAACCTTTAATGTTGATTGTTCTTGCAGATGGCAGCAGAAGTTGAATTTCCCTGTGAAGGTGGGTAGGAGTGGCAATCAGATGAAACTGGGAATGGGTTATAAGTGCATTAAATTCTTCTGTGACAAAAAGTGTGGAAACTGCAGATAGGTTAAATGCATGAGGGGTTACCATGCAGGGTTAATTTTTCAGGAATGAAGTGGAGAAATGAAAATGAAATTAATTGTAGTGGAATTTGTAAACTGGCATAGAATTGAGGTCAGTCATTGTAAAATTATTCTTCTTCCTCTGGCTGGATGCTCTGCACAAGCTGCAATTCCCCCTCCTACAGTGTTAAAATCACTTCTTTTCATTTGTGCATGCTTTCTGGAACTGATGAGATCAAAACAGTATAATACCACTTCAACTCAATAGGGAATGATTGCAACTGAAAAGCATTTATTTATTTGATGTGAATCATTCTGTAGCACATTTCAGTTCCATATGGGAGAGAGGAGTTTTTCATCTTTTAAATGTTTACTTAAATAGGAGAAGTGAGATGTCCCTGTCCCTGTCACCTTTACTTTGCTAATGCAGCTGACAAACACCTCCCTTTACAGTGCTGATGTATGGCAAGAGGACATCTAGGATAGTTCCAACTATTCTAGTTTTTATTGTTACCACAAGTCTTTGCAGTTGTTTATGAGGATCCTGGTCAGTGTAAAAAAGAAATAATGATGTAATATTAGTATCACAGAAAAGGTTACAAACAAAGAAAAACTAGTGGGATTTTTTGTAACATCACTGTCTGTTGGCTCCATTTCGCTAATAGCTTTTAAAAGGAGCTAGATATTAAATAGCCACAGGTTTGTCTAAAAATAAAGTAGATGCTTTATGGGGAGAGGTTTTTCTTAATTAAGAGGACAAGTGAATTGTGGGGAGAAAAAGATAATATTATGGTAACCATAATATTTGACTTTTAACTGTATTAAAAAACACTGCCTGTTTAATGACAGCTTTCTTACACTAATGCACAGCTTTGCTTTTTTTTCAGCCTAGTTAACAGTACAGATCAGATCCTTTTATTCCAATTTACATACATGCCAGTCATTCCAGGATGGAACTAACAATTGTATTGTAGCAAGACAGAAAAAGAGTTTGCAGAAAAAGAACATACACCAAGAAATCTTTTTTTAGGACAATTAATATAATTGCAAGGAACAGGCAGGCTTTTGGACTCAAAGTTCTTTCTCTGGGTCTGAAAAGGAGTGGCAGAATCTAAGATAGAGATGAGATTAGGCCCAATTCCTCTTAGTTTAATCTAATTATGTTAGTTAGGCCACTGGAGAGATAAGGGTACTTAGCATGTGTAGAGCAGAGCTCCTGTCCATGTTACAGCAATCATGCTCTGCTGGGGAAAGGTGTGCTGCAAGGAGAGCTCCACAAGGCTGCACATCAGTTTTCAGGGACCTCCTGGGGTCCCTAATTGCTGGCAGGCACCCAGCCATCCTGGCAGCATACACAGCACTACAGCCCAGGCCCTGGAACAGAGGATCTGGAGCGTGTCCATACAGCCGAAGTTAACGATCTGAGGTTTGCACACTGGGACTGTGCCTCCATCAGTGACCGTCTGACTGCTGAGGAGCCCGAGTCCTTCTCAGAGACTGAGAGCAGCTCGGTGCCTGTCATTTTGGGAGCCTCTCTGGAGTCTCTCCCTTTTGCTGGTGGGTGGACAAGATTCCAACCAGGCAAATGAATGGATTACCAATAAGTCTTGTTCCTTGGCCATCTGGATGTGCTGCTACCACCAGGCTCATTTTTCAGCTTGAAGAACGTAATGATTTTGGCAATGGCTGTGGCTGCTCCCAATCATTCTTTTAACAATTTCCATTACCCTGGCCAGTTATTTCCAGGGTCTTGGCCTTTTCCTTCAGAGCTATGTGTTTTTATGCTTCAAGATCTCTGAATAGCAACTTGTACAAGTATGTCCCTTTGTGTCTACTCCTCATCTTGGAGCAGTTTACATACAGCAAATGCCTTTTGAATGGGCATGTGACAAAGTGACTCAGACAATGCTGCTCTAAATAACCTTCCCACGGATAGTGAGTAAAAAGGAGACAAGTATCAGCTCTCCATTTTGCTGGACAGGGCATGCACACTAAGCATATAGTCAGGTGGAAAATAATGTGGGTTTCACAATGGTGTCAGTAGCAGACCCCAGCTGTTCCATCCAACATAGCACACATAGGGACTCCCCAGACAGGGCTGGTTTCAGCTCCATTTTACTCTACAGTTTTGTCTATCTTTAGGCTTTTTTCAGCCCCAACAGGCATCTTCTTGTGTATTTTAAGCTGAAAGAAAAGTCAGCAAACAAAAACTGAGCCTACACAGGCACCCAGAAACAAAGCTGTCATTATAGCATATGCAACTGCTTTTTCTGAAGCATTGCTAAGTCTTATTCTCTCAGATCTGTACACACTGTCCAGTTCACATCTCAGACCATTGGGGGAAGAAAAAGTTCCCAAACGTGCTTGAAATACTAAACTAGTCCCAGGAGGAAAAACCTAAACAAACACTGTCCCACTCCCTGAACACACCCAATCCTTCCCCAACCTAGGCAGCCACTGACACTCTTATCACTTTCTTACAGCAACTCTGACTGTCCCATTCTCAGAAGGAAGGCTTACACTGCTTGTACAGCTTTTTGTCACCCCTGCAAATTGCGTGCCTCAGTTACTGAGCCAGCTGTTCTGCTGATGCTTAGAAGGGCTTTCACACACAGAAAGGAATTCTGTAGAAAAATGCTGCTGCCCTAAGACTAGGTGGTGACTAGTGGTGACTGCTCATTAGGTCACCCCCGGTGACTTGCGGTGACTGGCACCATTCGTTACACAAGGGGCCAAACAGCAGACACACATTTTGGCAGAATGGCTTCTGAATGACGAGTTTCCTGTTATCAACCTTTACCAGTGTATGTACACATCACAGTAATATAGACCAGGCATCTCTAATTACCATTGCTAACTCACAAAAGTAGGCTTGGCGAGTCTTAGCCCCTTGACAGAAGAAGTTATAATAAGAATCAAAGCTGCACTTGGTGACAATTATCAGTTACCACTAGAAATAAAGACATTTCTGATGCCATTTCCTTGAATATGTGGTTAATAGTTTCAAATCTTAGAAAGCATGTGCCAGCTCCTCCCCATCATCCTGCTGCACTGACTCCACAGTTTTTGGATTCAGTTCAAATCTTGTTTTCAGTATGACAAGAACTTTTGCCAACACTGTAGTTAAGCAACAAGAATAATTCCAGTAATAAGACAGACAAATAAAAATACCTTAGCAACCAGGTAAGGGTCCAAAGCCTTGGAAAGGCTGGGTAAGTTTTCAGCACAAATAGGACCATAGCAAATTAAGCAGGTTTGCTTAAATTATACCTGAGCTGGCCATTCCTAGAAACAGGTCTTGAGCCACAGCCTAACTTCTCATTTCCACATGGCCTCTGCAGCCAACCTGAATCCAGACTGTCTAAAAGTGCTGTTAGCCCTCAGCCCTTATCAGAAAGGCCACAGAACATTTTTTCTGTCTAGCCTCAAACATATGGTTTCATCACAAGGACAGGTGGGATGTGGGGAGGTGACAGGCACAGGTGATGCTCAGAGCTTGCCGGCACTGCAGGATAAGGGTCAGATGCTGGGAGTGAACTCGATTTTTCTCCAAGTGTACCAGTTAGTTCATCAATCCCAAATGTGATCCTGGGACCTGATGGGGAGTTTAATTCAAAACAATAAATTTGTACTTTAGGCTGTACTCAACTCACTGAGCTTCCTTATCCACTGCATCAAGGAAAGCCCCAAAAATTACACATTAGGCATGCACAGTTTCATAGCAAATGCAAATACACGCTTTAAATGTCATATGAATGCAGTGGATTGCATTCACAGTATGCTGGTGGCCTACTTAAATACTGGCATTTTCTTCTCTTAAATGCATATGTAATTTATAATAACCAGCTAACATCAGGAAGCTCTTCATGCTCCAAGGCTGAAATGCTTGTATATTATACTTGTATACTGCATTACCCCGAAGACTAATAGTAAAACAAAATAGGAAAATTCACTCCCTAGAGAGAAGACTCCTCTAGGCTTTAAGGACATATAACTTCCAATGAAAGCTTTACAAAAGAGCTGAAAAAACCAGCAGTGTGACTAAGGCTCAAGACTACCCCAACCTATGTCTGTCTGATGAGGTGCCTGTGGCACTGCTGTAGCATTACAAACATGTACCAGTAAATCCATCTCTGAATGCACTTCATCCCTCTTGGGAATGAAGTTCATCCTTCACAATACAACATGGTCTTTTAAACAGAAGGAGAAAGAAAAAAACATTTATCATTTTTGTGCCAGGCAGAGTTCGACTTGAAAGAAACCGGATGAAATGTGTACCATTCATCTAAGGAACAAATCCACACTACAGATTTGTCTGAGAGACAAGTGAATGCAATCCAAAAAAGCTATCCATTTCAGAATGGGAGGCTTGAATTCAGTCCAACCAGAAAATGCATGCTGAGTAGCATCCATTTATTCAGAGTAGTAATGGTTTCTTCTAAGAGCACACTGCCTTGATCATTGTGTTAAACATAGTATATATAACCAACAAAAATTCCCATCTTTGCAAATGCAGGCTATCTGCCAGTTCCACAAAGGGATTTTTTTTCTAAATAGCTACTGCATAAGGGCTGTTGCCTGCAGAGCAGGTTTTGTGTGCTCAGCCTACTGCGATCATCAGGTCTGAGTGCACAGTAAATGGAATTCACAAGCCTTTCCAAGTCACCTCCTGTGTAAAGCCCTGAACAGACAGTCCCAGAAGTGAAGTAAGGAACAACTTCCCTCTCCGCCCCTTTGGGCAGCTCACATAAATGCTTTTAGCAATACCTAAAACAAGAAAAACACCTACAGCCACTTCACTGGGACTGACGGAAACAGAACGGAAATGAGAAACTGATTAAGTGGAGAGCCAGCTTCACATGCAGAGAAACTTCCAACTTTCATTCCTAACGATTTTTTTTAAAAAAGTGATTCAGTTTTGCTTGTATTCCCTTTAAAAAAAAAAAAAATCTTGGCCCATGAGCTCTCAGTGCCTACACAGATGAAAGCTGTGTGAGGCCTTAAATGACTTCAGCAGGAAACTACTGGGAAGGGGAGGGGTCTGTTTTCTGACAGTCCCATTACACATTTCTAGGAAAAATCTTTCCAAGTTCTGTGGACGAAAACGAAACAGAATTACAGCACTGCCTCTCTTTTGGAGACAATCAAACAATACTTTTCCTGCTCCCATGCTGGAGTGCTGCAAAATAATTCCCTTCTTTTTTTATCTCTCCTTCTCTCTTTCTCAGGATCTTGGGGTCAGGAATAGCACTTCAGATAGAAGAAATTGTTAGAATCAATGCATTCAAAGTCTGGTCAAATATTTGTTTGCTTCAATATAACCTTGAGGAATACTTTGTTCTGCAGTTGCATTCACAAATCCTTCTTCTATTTCCCAAACCCCTCACAAACTGTTTAGTGAGCTCAGGAGTTTTCTGCTTAGGAGCAATGACAAAGCACTCGACTACTGCAAGACCACGGCAGGGAAACTGAGCAATAACAGACATCAGCCAACATCACCCCCAGATCACTGGGGTGGAAGGTCATCCTCAAACAGTATTTCCATTTTTCCCCTCTTGCTAAATTGCTCTGGGAAAAATCCTCTTTTTTAGTGTAATGTAATTAAAAATTAGAAAGCCACCACCACTTACACAGAGCTGCAATTCCTAGCCACGTTGGGAGTTTTAAGTGACATCTCCACCCAAGTAGTGTGTGGAACCAATGTAATGGCTAAGACAATTCAGACCTCAAAACGGAGAGATAGTGCAGCTCCAGCTGTTTTTATACATCAGTACAAGAGATTTTTGGAAGCATTAGAGAAGAAATAGAAACAGAGGTGAGTTATGGCTACTAGTCTGATGATGTGCACTAAGGAATATGTGAATTACAGTGTAAAAAGCAAGACAAAAGTACAGCATCACAGGACAATATTACATAGTGCCATGCTCAGGACCAAGACAGGCACAAAAAAGTGATGACTGCTGGGACATACATCATGGGAAACAGGTGCATTGTTTTTTATCTGTGTTTTTAGAAAAGGCATAGTCCTCAAAGGTACATGACAGCCTGGGATAGACAATACAACTTCTGTTCTGATGAAGAAGAAAGGTTCACTGTGAGCAGACTTGGCCCAACTGCTTAACAGTTACAGTGACTCGATGTGCTCTGAAAATCCCTCAGTTATCAAAAAGCTACAGCTCCCTATTTATCAGCTCATCCAAGCTAACTCTGCAAGGGCTTTTTTGTTCCTTGAGAACTGAGATGTGCTGTTTGACCAAACAAATTTCTACCCTTTTTCCTAGTCCTTACATGCAGAGACCCAAAATCAATGGCAGGGCACAATAATGACAAGCATTTACCTCATTGCCAAATATATTTCCATATAAGCCCCTGCTTACAAGCAGAAGTTCTCAGCTAGGTGCTAGTTCTGATGCAGATTTGTAGCAATTTAATAATTACTTAGTACTTAATGAGTATTTAGCAGTACTTTGGTAGATCTGCTGTCTATCTGGAGATGCTAGAGACAAAGAATTTATCCAGTGAAGAGAATCACGGTATAAACTGTGTCCCCTCTGAAAACAGAAGCTGATTTGCTACCATCAGTGCTTCATATTTGCACAGGGTACTGTGCTATGTATTTAGAAAGTAAGTAAATAAATAAATAAGCAATGGAAGTATTTGAAAAGAACTAAAGAGGGGTGAGACAACCATAAAGCACTTCCAGGGTTTTCATCCACATAAACAAATTAATGGTTGGAAGGTTGCTTATAAATAATGAAAAATCCTTGTTTCTTTGAATAGTTGAAATACCCAAATGTCAGGTAATGCAGCTCTTAACTCCCATTGTAACAACCTCTCTCAGAACATGTTAAACCTGAACATCCTTGTTCCATATCTGCAGGTAGGACTCACTCTGCAAACTAGATCTACCTAGGAACATTTTTGCTAAGCACATTCTAAAAGGCTCTAATTCCCCCCAAAAAATGGTCTAAGAGAGAGAATTCTGTACTTTCTGGAGTGGTGATAAAAAGGTTGAAAACAATACTACTACGAATACAGCAGCATTTAAAATTACTAGGTTGAAATTATCAATCTGACTTCAGCACAGAGTTAGCTTTTTCCATTAGAAATATATTTAATATCATTTCACTCTGTCACTAACCAGGATTATTTGATTCTGAGGACAAATTTTTATAGTTGATATCACTGAAGCACATAAACAAGCTGAGCACTTTTCTAAAATAAAACTGTAGGACGTCAATGCAAATCAACTGTAAAAATATATTTTAGAATTATGTAAGAAGTAGAATAACTTAGTTACAGAACATCTTAATGAGTAAAAGAAATATTGTTTTGCAGTTCACTTCTGAAAACCAAAACAGAGACTTCCACTTTGCTTTATCCCCATTGATAAAAAAACCCCTTGCTATTTTTTGGCATAAACCCCCAACATTTAACCTGTTGTTTTTGATAAATAATTTTGATAAATAATTTTGATTTATTTTGATAAATATTTCAAAAGAGCAACACATGAAGGAAGGTTTTCATGAATCATGTAGGTTATAAATTTTTTTGACACCTGAAATTAAATTTTGGAATTAATAGTATTGAGGTAGAGGGGCTAGTTCAGAGTTATTGGAAGAAAAGTGTCCATCTTACAGCATTTTCCTACAGGTGTACTCTGAACATTCTTTGTGCTCTATTCTTTTCACAGGAGTGATTTTCCTTGGACATTAGTGATTCATGATTAGTGACTCCAGATCACTTCAACAAAATGCAGTCTCACAAGGAAGAACCTGCAACAACTCAGAGATCACAGCCTTAAAAAGAATCCAAACCCAGCTAACAACTGCCTCTTCTGTAAGTGAAACCCATCCATCTTCCAAAATCATCTCACAGGGGAGGAGATGTCCACAGCAACAGTAAGTGACTGTAACAACCCAGGTAAACTATGGTTAAGGCAATACCTTTGGGAAAAGCTTTGAAAAAGTACTTTGACTCTTTTATATCATGCTTCTATCAGAAAGATTTGCTAGATTTCAGAAGTCTGTTTTACTCAAGCTGCTTTCTGATCATCACTGTACATTTGCAAAGTGTATTTATCACCCAGGGAAAGTCTTCTACAGGCCACCATTATTTCCAAAGGAAAAGGGAAATGTACAGCAAAGGCTTCAAGATGGGAGTGAATTATTTCATTCACAAGTGCAGCATGTGCTCTCTCTTCTGTAATGACACAGTACAGAAAACAAGATGTAATTAATGCAATTCCTTTGCCAAATGAGTGGGATCTTATAAAGAATTGGCACATAATTCTAATTTGAGCTTTCTTGTTTTAAACAAAACCAAACCTATAACAGAACAACATAATGTACTAACAGTCTTTCACCATATTTTCCTTTTTCCCCCAATACAAGTGTCTGCAAAGTGCTGGGACTGTAATCAAAGGACACTCAGTGTCCAAACCAGCGCTGTTGATGCAGCCAGACATTTTCTGTGTACCACGGTACAGTCATGAAAGTGAACCAAAGAACATTTGGTCTTTTGTTGTCTTACATACCGAGACAGAAAAACATGGCTCTTCCTCTGTTCTACCCAATGAACAGATGCTGGTTTAATCACATACAAAAGAAAATGCTCACGAGTTTCAGACTATGGCTTTGATATTTAGGAGTAAAATTACTTTTCAAAGAAAGTGATTTTCATCTAATTATGTTGAAACTGTCCATAAAAGGCGGATAGGTAGGGAATTGGATAAATACACCAAATAGGGTTTCCTTTGGAGTTATTTTCTTCAGTTGAGGAGAAAACTAAGGTAATTTTAATAGACAAAAAACTTGTGGCAAGATAGGGGAAGAAGCCTCAGGGTCCCATATAGGAGAGTTATAGGAGATTCCCCAAGAAAAAGATTTCACAGACCTATGTAAATTCAGATGTCTCCTCTATTGCGGAACTCAGAGCTGAAGATCAACTCAACACACAAGATTAGCAAACAGCAGAGTTAGTTAAAATAGAGGCAGAAAATACCATACAAAAGCCCAAAAGGACACCTTAAAGGCTATAAATTTAAGCTGTCCACCAACCTACATCTCCCAGTATCCAGCTCCCCCTCCACCCTGCCAACTCAAATCACCTCATAAATACCTAAGTCAGATTACCCTCCCTTCTGAGGAGCATTTGAGCTCTGACAAACTCTGAAATGCAGATCCAGGGAACACGGATGATGGGCAGCTCTTCAAGGCCCCTTTTGGAGAGGAGGTGGTTGGAATTTGCACAGAGAGAACAGGTATGTTTTAATGCCATCTGGCCCTTGGTCACCAGGCTCTCTCTCCATGTGGCCTCTATGGGGATAACGTGCACAGAGTACAAAGGAAGCTCTTTTTCACATCTGGGTGCTGCACCAGGAGCAGAGGGTGGAGGGACAGAGATGAAATCTGCGATTCTGATGTGAAAGTAAGATGCACAGTGCTGGCATCTGGCAGCCATAAAAGACATATGAGGTTGAGCTGGACCTCTCTGGCCTCTTGCCAGCCAGGGCATCTGCAAGGATAACAAGAGCTTGTAAGCCATACAGAGAGGTCAGGATGGCAGCAACACAATTATGGCCCATGCTGGTACTTCAGCTGCAAATTTCCTAGCTTCCTAGAGTTTCAGTAAGAGCCTGCCCAACATCCTATAATTAATTTTAAAACCACAGGCATTCAAAGTTCATCGCAAATGACCAGACCCACAAAACATCCAGATGTACACCTCCCACTGCAAATCAATGGGAGTTAAGCCCCGAAATACCCCTACAGTTCTGACCAAATATTTTCCCTTTTTTCCCCCTTAAACTCTGCTTTGTGCCCTCCCTTTGAGCCTCTCTTGCTCACAGCTTTTTTCAGTCCTGTATTTCACTGTAACTTGTTGAGTCTCACACCCTGCAGTGCACAGGCAGCAGCACCTATCTGTGGAGTTTCAGAGACAGCACTGTGTCTCTGGAGCATGTAGAGCTCACTTCAACAACTGCTCTTCAGCCTACTCAGATGTTACCAGATCCATTTACAGCCTGTTGGGACAAAGTGCTCCAACGACAGTCACAAGATTACAGATCCTGAATGAATCCACGTCTAAAGGAGTATTAAGAAATTTTCATGCAGTTTCACTTACAGATTTTCTTGCAATGCCTAGGACCAATCTGAGTTTCTAAAAAGTGAGTTTTTAATTATGAGCAGAGAAACAATGGCTCACTTCAGCATGAAAAGGAATACACCCACTATTTTTCCATGCTTTGTAATTTAAAAATAGGTCAACTCATTAGCTTTAAAGCTTTCAAAAATACTAAAACTGAAATATAGGGCTCAATTTCTTTTTGTTTTTTAAACCAGACCCAGAGATTGAAGAGTTTTAGACCAATGACCACTTTAAGATGATGAAAGAGGATAAAGTTTTTGAACTATGAATCTAATAGAGCCAGAACAGATTGATTCAATAGTAAATTTTTAAACAGAAAGTAAATTTTTAAACATTGACTAAATTTGAAACATTTAAATAAGACCAGCGCATTAACTGCACGCCAATTCAGAAGTGCTGCAGGGCCTATAATTTGTCACACTGCACATAGAGATCGAGCTGCTGACTTTTCTCACTTTTTCCATCGTGTGCATGTTCAGAATGCAAACAGGGGCCAAAGTACACCTGAACAGCCAATTGGGAGACTTCCTATATGTAATGTGAACCAGACAGAATCAATACCTACTGAAAAAAATTGACTAGAAAAGGGCAATTTCTTACTCTGTACTTGAAAACATAACCCTGGAGGCCAAAATTGCTCCCTTGGCCTTTTGTAAATTGACAACAACAGAATTAAGATTAGTGGGACATTGACTCCTAGGGCTTCCCAAGTAACTTCTGCATGACCTGGGGAACACCTTGTGTGCATTCCGTGTGAGACAGAGGTGCCTCAGTTCATCAGTGCCAGTGCCCAGCTGGATTCAAGGCTGCGCTCTCCATCCCCAAACTAAAGCTCAGGCTCCTGCTGCCCAAACACCACTGGAGAAAAACTGCTGGCTTAAGATCTTGGTAGGTAAGTCAAACCCTACCAAAACCCGACTACAGTGAGAGATCTCATACTTGCAGTCACTTCACCTCAAAATAATTTGATTTTAAAACTAAATTTAATCAAGTTGTTAGTAATCGCTTTTCAAGTATTTATTTGTTCTATAGAGGGAGGGAGAAGAGGAAAATCAAGCTATTTAGCTTTCCAAGTATTTAACATAAAACCCAGAAGAGCTCCATCTGGCAACCAGCAGGATTTCTAAATAATCTAAATAGTATCTTCATAAGAACCAGGCTGTCTATGGAGTGAGACAACTTCAACTCTTACAGCCACAAGAAGCCTTTATTAACATAAAAGGAAATTATAAAAAATTAAGTTAGAACAGGAACAAGAGCCTGGCAAGCTGACAAAGGACCCCAGGAATCTCTGCATTAATCTTGAAATGCTGCTTTTGACTTTGTTGGAATATAGCATCATACTCTGCATGGCTTTAAAAAAACAAAATAAAAAAAAACCCCTTCGGTTCAAAGGACTCCAGTGCAATAAAACCAGCTCTAGGAAAATATTCAGTTTAATGAAAATCAATATATAATTCCTTACTTTACCACACAAAAAAACAACCCTTAACATTTGAACATAGTGTGGAAAACATTAGTATTTAATTACAGTCATGGACAAGGCCCTTCATGTCCACAGATGTCTGTCTTCATTAAGAAAATGGTTCTGAGTACCGCTGCTAATTATGTAAATTAAATATACTTTTGAACTAGTCTTACATATAAAAAATACGATAATTCTAATTCCCAAGTAAATAAACACCTCTGAGTACACAGTATTTAATTTTCTGAGTTATTCATATGAAGGATCTGGCCTTGCACTTCATACCTAGCCATTCTACTTTTTCGGTCATTTGAGAGTGAACCAAACCTGGTGGTGGTTTGGTGTCATAGGGGAAATATTTAACTGGTCCTCAATGCCCCTGTCAAGCTGCCATTGGGATTTTCTGTCAGTTTCTTGGCAAAAAATCAAAGAGTGAAACAGTGGGCCCAAAAAAACATGTTATGGTGATCCTGTGAGGATAGGGCAGCCTTGAAGCTCTGCATTTCCCGCTATCCCTGGGCTACAGGAAGAGAATTTCTATCTTTATCATTGCCCATCTGGCACCTTTCACAGGCAGCAAGAACAAAGAAGTAAAATGTACTGGCCCCTACCATCTGCTTCTGCTTGTGAAGTCTGGAAAGAGCCCGATAGGGAAGAAAGCAAAGAAAGATAAAACCCAACCCCTTCGTTTCCCACCAAACAGTTCTGGCAGGTACAAGTTGTGCCTGTACTTCTGACATATCTTAGGGCCACCCTAGAGACCTCTGGTTCCCTACAGCAACACAGCTGCTGAGCATCCCAAACGCTCCCAGCCCCACGTCCTCATTCCCAGCCTTCCAAGGGCCCAGAAAGAAAGGTTGTGTTGTCTGAGATCTGCTTTATTGGATCAGCCACTGTTTTATCTAGAATAGGAAAATTCCTGTGGGTTTAATAAGAGGTATTACCCTACAGATTTTCTCTGGTCCCACCTCCTTTCCCATCAGCCACATCCCCTCTTGCTGCAAGGCTGCATACACCATGTGTTGGCTCGACCCCTTCTGTCTCTGACAGAAGTTTGGCCAAAAAGAGCAGATTTTCTGCTACTTTGATCATTTCCTGTGGTAAAAAGTGAAGGGAATTATCTGACCCAGGGTCTTTTTTTTCTTTCTTAGTTTTGAAAAATAACATGGCTTTACATTTGCAAGTTCCCTTAAATAGTGTATTTGCTTTCCAACAGCATTTTGCTGCTAGTTTACTGGTTGCCTTACAGAACTTACTTTTTTTAGAATCAGAATACACATCACTCTGCTCTCAAACTCGAATTCAGCTGCTGTATTACATCAATAATGACCTTCCCTATGCTGAAGCAGCAACCACAAGATCATATCAAATTCACAGACAATACAAAGGTGGCAGCTTCTTCCCTGTTGAAAAATTATTACATTTAAAAAACAAGCTTACTTCTCTTGTGGTGGGGATAGCGTTGTTTTTGGCTACAAATCTGCATTGCATAATGTCTTTAGAAATAAGTTAACCATTCTATTAAATGCACTGTTAGACTATGACATATGTGATATAAGCACCCTTAAACATATTTTTTTTCTGTCAAAATCATCAATATTCCAGATCAGAGAACATCTCATGCTTGTATAAGCCCATGTTGAAATAGTGACAGTACCTGCTGTCTTAAATGGTGTGGAAGCATTTGGGAACAGGGGCCTAAGTATGGTGCCAAGTGATAATCAGTGACCTTGACAGGCCCTGAAAGTGCACCCTGAAAACTCATAATTTTGTATTTTTTATACCAGAGAGTACAAAGTAAGCAAACAACCATGAAAATACCTATTGAACTAATGCCTTGTATCAGAATTAATATTCTATAGGAATAAATTCCAAATAAATTATCACAATATACATTAGGTCTTTATAAATGTGGCACTACGGCATTTAAAGTAGATATATTCACACTTAGTACTGAGACTCCACTCTTCTCATCTCAGAAAAATGGCACAATGTGCAAGTTGTGCTTGTTGGCATCAAAACCCCTTTTTTTGAACTTTGCTGTGCTAATTACATGAGTGGCACAGATTTTGACAGATACACTGTTGAGCTGAGGCCAGGGAGCAGTGTGTGCCTCCCTTTGTGCAAGTTGTACTCTCAAAAGAAATGACTGAACATTTTGTACTGTTAAAATTACTATTGTTTTAAAATGTTATAGGAAGTTACTTTGGTGAATTTACTACTTGCATATATGTATTTTTTTAATCAGCCTGTTAAAAAATTGTAGCCTGGCTACATTTCCCATTTTATTTATAAAGCAGAATCCTTTATACATAGCTGAAAAGCAAAGGGAGATCTAGAGCAGTTTGTGTCTTTCAGTATTAAAAGAAGATATGCATTTTATATATATATGTATGCATGTACCTCACTTAAAAATGTAATAAGGAACGGGAGGAAGAATCTACAGCAACCTTGTTAAAACAAAAATTGCACTAAACCACTTCAAACAAGATCTTACCACAACAAAAATCAGCACTATCATCGCTAATAATACAGTGCCTTTCATATGCAGAGGTAATAAGGAGGCTGTACGGTGATCCATATAACCTCAATAATGTATAAATGAATCAAAAAGGATCTAATTAGTTCAGCAGCACCAAAAATTATTCAGTAGAAACATCAAAAGAGCCAGTGGGACATTACTTTTTTCTTGTCAGACGTGCTGCAGAGCTGCCCTTCAGAATTGTCTGGTTTGTATGTGGAAGGAGGAAGGCTCACTGATGTAGGTCACAGTAACTGAAAACACCTGGAGCTAAGGGATGCTCCCCATACCTGTGCCCTGCAGCTGCCCAGCCCCATCCCTGCACGTCCCACACGGAGCTGTGCACCGGCCAGGATCCACGCAGAGGAAGGGAAGGGTGGGGCTGGTTGCTCAGCTCCTGTGTGAGCCGCAGCAGATAGATAGCACATCCTGGAACAGCCCTGCTCCTCCTGCCCCCACTGCCGCTGCGGAAAAGGAGGAAGGGTCGCTCGGGAGGCTATCGCAGCTCCCACGGAGACACCCACGAGGGAAGGAGATACAAAGGACAGCTGAGCAGATACTGCAACCACACAGAGCCACAGGACCTCCCTGGAGATGGCCTTGGCCTCCTACGAGTCCCTCTGGACTCCTCCAGCTGCTCCTGCCATACAGATGGGAAAGCGTTTGCGTGTGCACACGTGAGAGCTTCTGAGGAAATACCTGTGGAGGCATCTCCGTCAGTTAGAACATCGTGTCCATGTATCTATTTATGACA
Source organism: Entomyzon cyanotis (assembly GCA_024500445.1). Lineage (NCBI taxonomy): Eukaryota > Metazoa > Chordata > Aves > Passeriformes > Meliphagidae > Entomyzon > Entomyzon cyanotis. Next base: position 11,973,483 of record JAKEPQ010001010.1, read on the forward strand.
AAGCAGTGAGAGGACTTCCATACTTGACAGCATAGCTGTGGGCAGCCATCCTCTGCAGCACACACTGCTGGGCTCCCAGGGCACCAGAGACAGCACAGGAAGAAAATCACACCCCGCAGGAGTGCAGCCTGGGCTGACTATGGCAAAGGAAAGTCTTGCTCATACAATTCACTGAAGTCCGAAAAGTTCCATTTAAATAGAAACAAAACCTAACATGGAAGTCCACTGTACTTAAGTTGAGGAATTTTTTTTTCTAACCTTTAACATATGGATATCGCTTTTATCTCCTCCAACAGATATATTTGTCCACTACCCGGTAACGTTTCACTCCAATTAAGTGAAAGCATCATATGCAAGAGAAACAACAATGCCATAAAACAAAGACTTTTCATTACTCCAAGTCCATTCCATATCCAAAACCCAAAGGTTTCCTTCTTCAAAGGAATAAATAGGACAGTCTTTGTTACGGTTTAAGCCATGGTAAAAACATTTTTAAGGGGCTTCCTCCAGTATCTTTCAATATTGTTCGATCTGCAAACCTATAAAAAAACCCCACAGTTATGCAATGGAGCATGGCAGTCAAACAAAACCTGCTTGCCAAAAGACTTGTTCTTCTATTTACCTTTAACAGAACATACAGAAGGCAACAGATCTCACAGACCCACAGAGACCAGACTGACAAAATTCACCACTGTAACCACGGGAACTACTGCAGTATGCACTAAGCTCCACTCACAGTTCCCAAGGAATTCAACTGGAGGTCGAATTGCTGCGCCTCAAAAGTTAGCCATCTTCTCCTGTAATCTACAACATCAAACTCAAACAGCTTTGACAGAAATCTCTACTGAGGAGCTCCATCACAGACCTCTGAGGAATTAAAGCACCCACTCCAGCAAACCTTCACAACCCCAAGCAGACAACTGGAACACACCAGGCTAACTGGCAGAGTAAAGTTTTTCAAGAAATAATACTGAAACTCATAAATGGCCCCCAACATCTGCAAGAATTAAAATACAAAACCGTCTCAAAAGGTAACAGTGAACGCTGATAAAGACAAACAAAGGCAGGCTGTGCCCTGCTGCAGCCACCACCAGCGCTCTGCAGAGCAGTCCCAGTGCAGAGCAACCCCAATGCCAAGCAATCCCAGAGCACAGCAATCCCAGTGTATGCAGCACTGCCCAGCTGTCCACAGATGCAACTGGAGCAGCTCTGTCAGAGGCTCCTGAGGAGGAGGGGTGGTACTGGGAGAGGGACAGTATTTATGAAAATAAAAGAACTGAATTGAAGCCTGTATGCTGCTGTCTAGAAGTTACATTTGTACCACCCATTCCCTGGGGGAAATGACATACAATACAAACAGGCCTAGTTGTTCAATTATTCAAGTATTAAGAGATTCAGAGAAAGGCATCTGAGAAACATAACATTTTAATAGATGAAATAAATACTCCAGTACATGCAAGATAAAAACTGACATTGGAAAAAAATTAAAAATCACTTTTGTTATAGTGTAATTTTGTTTGTTTGTTTAAACACTCACAGTAGCTTTTCCCCCAGTTTGGAAATCAACACATGGAAAACATAATCACAACCTCCAGTCCTTCCACTCCTACACACCAAATGCACTTCTAACCTAACACTTGATGCAAAATAAAAAAAGTCATACAAAACAAAAACAAACAAAATAGTAGCTACATCCATCATCTATGTGTTGTTGGGTTTTTTTCATTTTTTTAAATGAATAAGAACTGAGGTAACCTTCTTCCTGCACAACCGAACAGCAAAATTTAGAAGGGAAATTTCGGAAGACAAGACAAGACAAACTTTAAAAACCGCACCCAGCGCGATTAAAGCTCTTTTTTTTTTCTCCGTTTTCTAAGATACCCCCACCTCCCCAAATATAAAGAACTTTGAAACAGTTTTACCATTTGTGTGAAGACCTTGTTGAATAAAGGAAAATTTATCTGCAGATACTTGCTTAACTCTAAAGTAAAATAAAAAGAAGCCAAAACTGGCTACCTTTATTAGTACATATAGTTTGAGTATGTTCTGCTTCTTCACCACATGAAATCAAAGGATTGGGCTCATCCAAGCAAATTCTTTGGTATACAAAAAAGGGGTGAGGAGGTGGGATATTATTTTCCTTTAGCAATGACTGGGATCTGAACAGAAGATGTGGGGGTTAATTCACAGAATTGGAGTTCACTGGCGGTAAAGTCCTGGGTGAAGATCTTTCTCTTAGTGCCTGAGATAGCAGGTTGCAACCATCCGAGACGGCGCAAGCTGAGTTCCTCAACCTTTCCCTGTAATCGCTCATTTTGGTGCTACTTTCGGGGTGTTGGGCTATATCCCTGAGGCATTGGGTCAGGAGCACACAAGCAGATACCACACTCATGGCTCCTCCTAGGATGGCAGTTTGCACAGCTTTGCCCTCTGGATTAATGGTGGCAGCTTTACCCAAAAACTGGGGCTCAGTGGCAAAGCCCACCAGAGCATAGACAGACTGCACCAAAGGTCCACTGAACAAGACGCACCGGTTCCTGGTCAGCTCGCTGGGTGAGGTCTTGACCTCCTTGACACAGGCCAAGAGGGCAGAGGCGCTGGTGCTCATACATTTGACACTGAGTTTGAACTGCTCCTTAGCAAATTTATCCTTGGACTTCTCACTGGCCAGCACGCAGGCGTCTGTCAGGAATTTCAAGTTCTTGGACATGTTCTGAGAAACCTCCAGCAGGAGCTGAGGGCTCATATCTGCCAAAGGGGTGGTCTTCAAGACCCCGCAGCCGTGCTCCACCTCGTGCCTACATCGGGTCACCTTGTAGCGATCCACCAAGCCAGGCATGGCGGGCTGAGCCCCCGGAGTCTCCACGGCAGCCAGGTAGGCAGCGTGGGCAGAGCACTCGGTCAGGGAGACCACCAGCTCCCCCATCTCCATCAGGCTTTCCCCCACCTCCCCGAAGCGTCCCATGTTGAGCTGGCTCTGGACGTCATGGGTCAAGATGGAGAGTCCTTTGGTCCTGGCAATGATCGTGTCCCTGCACTTCTCAAAGGACTCACCGAAGACAGACAGACTCTCGGTGTTCACCGGCCTGGTCTCGCTCGACAGCAGAAGCAGATCGGCCACCAGTTGCATCTTGATCTTGCAGTGGTCGCAGATAGAGATGAGCTTCTTCCTCTGCAGGGAGCTGCTGCTGGGGATGCCGCCGCCGGAGAGCTCGCTGCTGGACTTGCCGGAGCCACCGCTAGCCATAGCGCCGGGGGGCACTCGCATGCCGCTCGCTACCCCGCTGCCGCCGCCTCCGCCGCCGCCCGAGCAGTCCCGACTGAGCCCGGCAGGATCGCTCTGCCTTTTCCGCAACATCATTCCATTAATCGCCGGGAGGCAAGAAAATGCTCTGGGCGCCGGGGCTGCCGCTGCTGCGGGGAGCGAGCTCGGCCGGGGCGCCCGCCCCGCTCCGGCGCCAGCCTCCGCTCCTACGGCGCTCCCGCGGCGGGGCGGCGCTCGCCGGGCGCCCCCGGGCCCCGGTCCGGCATCCTTTAGCTAAAAATACGTAATCTGGTTGGGTTTTTTTTCCTTTCCTTTTCGCACGCTGGCTCTCCTCCCTTCCACCGCCTCGTCCGGCTTCCCGGCTGCGGGCTGCTGGGCGAAGTTCCCTTTCCCAGACGCAATACCTCAGGGACGCGCCGCCGCCGCGCGGAGTTGGGGCAGGGGCGCAGCCCTCCAAGTTGCTACCGCGCCCCCGGCGCCTCCGGTCGGGGAGCGCCCGCCGGGCGCAGCTCGCAGGGGCCGGAGGGGCGGCGGCTGCGCACCATGTGCCGCCCCCGGCGCCCGCCGCGGCCCCGATCGCAGGAAGCGCGGCGGAGGGTGTGGCCCGCCCGCCCCGCACGGCCCCGCCGCGCACCCGCGGGGAGCCGGCCCGGGAGGGGAGAGGGGCACGGCGGGGAGCCGGGACGCGGGGGACCGCGGGGGGAAGGAAAAAAAGAAGAAAGAGAGGAGGGGGAAAAAAAAAAAAAGCTCCACCGGATCCGGGTGCTGGGCCGGGCGGGAGGATCCGTTCCCCTTCCTTTGCCGCTGCCTCACTCCTTCCTGCCGCGATCATTCACGCGGCCGCTGCGCGCTCGCTCCCCGCCGCCGCCGTCCATCCCCTGCGCCCCGGGCCCTCCTCGCCGGCTCTGCCGCCGCACCAACTTAGGCTCTTCCCGCAAACAAGGGTGGTGGCCGCGGGCTGCAGCCGCGGATGCTGCGACCCGCCCGGCCTTGCGCTCCTCCTGCCATCTTCCCTGGCTGAGCAGCCAACTCCCAGGGAAAAAAAAAAAAAAAAAAAGAAAAAAGAAAAAATTGGAAGAAACAAAAAAAAGAGGGGGAGGAAATCTTCGTTTAAATTCCCTTTCTCAGGCGTTCAGACAAACTACTGGGAAGCGGCGGCTGCGACGGCGCTGCCAGCCAGACGCTGCACGGCTCTGGGGGAGCTCCCCCGCCCCGCTGCCTTTGCTGTAACCTCACTTGAGCCTATCGAAATCTTTTGTGCGGTGTCACCGCCCTTCGTTTAAATCCTGCCCTCCCCCCGCCGCCGCTCCGCGCCCGCCGCCGCTCGCTCCTCCCAGGCGGAGGGGGCAGCAGCGCCGGCACCGCCCGCCGAGCGCGGCCGCTGCCCCGTGCCGCCGCTCGGGGCTCCGTGCGTGCACAAACGGCGCGGCCGTGCCGCAGGGAGAGGCCGGCGGGAGGAAGGCGACAGGCGCCGGCAGAGCGCGGCCCGGGTGCGCACGGAGCGCTCGGATAGCGGCGAGCGAGCAGCCGCCCCGCCCCAGCCCGGGCACCGGCGGCCCGGGTGTCGCTCCCCGCCCGGCCCTGCCCCGGGCAGCCCGCCAGGTGAGTGCGGCGTTCCGCTCGGGCTGTCCCGCTCCGGGTGGCAGCAGCCGTTCCCGTGTCACCGGTACCGGCTGTCCCCGGCGGCGGGTGGCGGAGCCGAGTCACCGCGGGGCTCGCCGCTCCATCCCGCGGGGCTCCGGCTGCCCCAGGTACCCAGCCCGGAGCTGTCAGCACGGGATGGGCTATTGCTGCAGCTTTATTCACACAGAAATACTGCCCTCAGCACCGGCCTTGACCCGCATTTGAGACTAACGAAGAAGAATTTGGCCCGTTGCTCTGCCGTTCCTGTCGCTGTTTTTGAACACGGGTTACTGTTTGTTAGACTTTAGCAGGGAAAATGTAACCCTACTGACGCTGCTGTGTACTGAAAGCCCTGCGAAGACTTTCCCTGATCTGTTTCCATTCTGCAGCACACCGAGAACCTTTTTAGACGATTCTTGTCAAAAGGGAGATGTTCTGCTCAGGAAGCCTGAGGCACACATCAGAGCCTGTCCTGATGCACAGTATCTCCCCAAACAATTCTGATTAATCAAAGCCCATGTTGAAACCACATCTTACATTTGTTACAGATTTTGCTGTAGCTTAAGCTGCAGATAAATAATATTATTTTGCTCCTTTCAATCAGAATTCTCTTTTTAAGTTAGCCTCCTAATTCTGGGCATTTACAATGCATTTAGCAGGTTCAAGAACTCCAGAAATACATTTGTCCCAATTCACAGTTAACATCCTGCTACATTCCTACTGCTGCAGGGGTTTAAGTGACCTTCAAATAAGTGGAAGTTGGACCAGAGTCCTCACTTCTAGTTGCAGGTCAGATCCAACGTTGTCTTGGCACAAATAGAGCTCACCTAATGGATTCTGTACATTTAAAGAGCTTCAGACAAGTTTATGTGTACATATTCTTAGCCATTAGAAGAACCTTTGACCTTGTACTTGTAGAGCAGGATGTGAGCAGGATGAACAGAGAAGTGGGGGGTTAACAGGATGTACGTGTTGGGGAGCAGGGGAAGCCCTTGCCATAAAGCCAGGCTTGAGGAAAGGGGCAGTACTGGTCTATGGGTGTGTCCAAAATAGGGCAGTTCTCCACCCATCCCTCCTCACAAAAACAGTGTCAGGGAAATTCTGTTTACTTGAGTCAGATTATAGCAGTTTCAAGGAAGGTCATGATTTGGGCCTAAACAATTTTGGCTTACTGCCAGCAACTTGTTTTCCAAAGTATAAATAGGAATGATTTCAGAGTACTCTGAAAAATAAAAATCAATGGGCAGAAGAAGCCATCTGAACTGTATTTCAAAGTACTTTCAGATATGTCTTTAAATGGGGTGAGACAGTATGCAGCACAAGGAATGTCTCTCATAAATATTAACCTAGTTTATCTTTAATGAGGATTGACTACATTTAATTAGGGTTTGAAAGATTTCATTTTAGAAAACGTAGGTCTCATCCCTGGCTAGAAGAGATGTTACGTGACCTAATAATCTTTTCCATTTTTAGATGCTGCTCCCTGCCATGATGCTCTGTGTGATTTGTGCCGTTCCCCAAGGACAAAGTGGAGAGATCTTTGCTTTGGACAGGTCCTGCAGTGGCTCCTCCACCAGCCTCTCTCCACAGAAACCCAGCTGTGCCTTAACTGTGGCAGTTCCTACAAGCTGACAGGGCCACCAAAGCTCTTAGTAACTCCTACAATATAAAGCAAATATTTTTCTAGCTCTTTTAATCCATCCACAAAACTGATCCAGTGCTTGTCTGCCTCAGTATTGGCAAGGGGGGATACTGGTAATTTTTGTCCTGTAGTAGGTGTTGCATGTGGACAATCTCCAAGGATTGGAGATCCTCCAATGCCATTCTCTTCCCATAGTAGCCCTGGGTGTTCAGCTTTTCTGCACGTTAAATGTTCAATGAAGAGTGACCTGGCTTTTGCTTTTTGAAAAAATAATGTGGAAATTCCACCTTACTTAGTCATTTTAACCATGGAAGTGGCATTTCCTGGAGCAGCTCCCTGTTAGATCCTTCCTACAGACTGCAGGGTTGCTGCCCAAGTACACCTGGCCTGGCTGGATTCACTCTTAGTCTGTGCTTACCATGGACCTACAGTCTTGTTCTAATTCTCCTGGGCTGGTAATCTGAGCAGAGCTGAGGGTCAGCATGGTATGTGCTTTAAAGTGCCAGCACAGGCATCTCTGTGATTCAGGAGAAACCTGTACTCAGTGATGCTTGGGGTGGGTATTTCCTTGTAAGTCTTCTGCACACCTCTTCCAGGGAGAATGTGTTCATACCCATTTATTTCAGGGCTGCTGAGTGCAAAGGTGATCCACAGGACTTGGGCATCTCACTGAATGGGTGTAAAAACCTGGAAGATGTGGAAATCAGGTGGCCATGCTTGGCTTTAAAAATATTTCATTGACAGAGTCTGAATGAAATAACTCTCTGGGGTTCAAACCAGCAGGCATTGTCAGATACAAGGGATTAAAAGGCTTTTTAATGTGGCTTAGTAGTGTACAGAAGATTGGCTTACTTGTATGAGCTCTTCTTTTGTCACATTGATCTTTATTTTGCATTGTGCTTAGTACAACAGAAACTGGAGGCTGAACTCTTCTTTCCTGAATCATCTGACAGGACTTGGCCCTTTCATTGCTTAGCAAAATTTTTTTTTGTGAAGGAGGAATTGATTTTTGCCAGTGTAGCCACTGTTGAGTAATAGGTGAAGAATACCAAGTTGTAATAATTTCATGAACACTGTATGTGGCCAGGTCGGTGAGAGGAAGTTACTATACGGTGGGTTGTACTTCTTTATATTACTTTGCTGTATAGATGTATCGATCTAACCTAATAGGGAGCTAGCTGATGAAGGAATAAAAGGCAATTCAGTGGTTCCCCTGTGTCAGCTCTATGTGACTAAACCCATGAGGTGGTAATTACAGGAATGATAGCTCCAGTTCTGAGCGATGCAGCTGGTTTGTCAAGCTGCAAACTAAAAATCATAGGAGAGTCAGCAGAGACTGATGGAAGAAATACTTCAACACAGAGGCAGAAGAGGCTGGAAGAAGCTGGGCCTTCCTCTCGGCAGCAGTGTAAGTCACACAGAAGGAAAGGCAAGTGTGCTCACTGGCTTATTGTTCTTAAGATGCATTTTGTCTTAAATGTTTTGGTGCTGAGTAAGTGTTTTGTGGTCAGTACTTACAGCCATTACTTCATGAGAGACTAAAACTGTGAGGTCTGGGTTTCTCTCGGGTCTGCAGAGGTAGCCACGGTTGATGCACTGGGGATGCAACCCGAGAACTGGTCTGATTGTAGCCAGAAACACAGATCTGGAGGAACAGTTAACTGGGCACTTGAGACAGCAAAGTGCAAACACAGTCATAAGTTTTGTTTCTTCTTTTGTCTGTAAATAAACAGATTTTAAAATAGTGGGTGGGCTTTCACTTACAGGTTTAACTAACTTTGGTGTTCTGATGTGGTGGTTTGTGTTTGTTCTTTTTTTAATGTGGCAAATATAGTCAAAAACACAGTATCAAAGGTAAGAACACCATTAATGACACCATTAATGTAAACATCCCAGTTGTAGGATACTGGTCAGCTCCTGTTTCTCAACTGAAAGATAATACAGCAAAAGAGGTTTTTCTTTTGTTGTCCTTTTATTCACCATTTATTGCACTGTTTTCACCACTTGCTGTATATAATTGATTGGTTGTCCCCCGCTGTTACCATGGATATTTAATACATCGACATGAAAAAGAGACACATTTTTATGAAAAGGGTAATGCAGCCACAAAACTCTTGCACAGAATGTGCCACATTTGATGTGAATACAGCCAATAATGGCTTTTTGCTTCCTTTTCTTTTTGCCATCTACACACACAGATATCCCTCCTGCTCCTCATGTGTTGTGAGGCTGGTGCCCAGGAGAGCATCCAGTGTAGCTCCTCATGTCCACTCTCCCTCCCTGGAGCAGGTGAGAAGGGCCAGAGGCAGGTTTGTAGCTCAGTTGCCTTGAAACTCAGAAGCACTTAATGGAAGAATGGCAGATGCTGTTGGGCAGAGTGATCCAGCATAAACAAGATCCAAGACCCTCCCTTAGACTCTTAGGTCTGGGGTTTTTTGAGATCAAAGGAGAACACAGTATTTTGAACAAAATGTGCAAGGGCCCACCCTTCCTGAACTGCACTTTTGGTGGTATGTTCTGCCCTGCAGCTGTAATACCCTACAGAAGGGTTTGGGTTTCTCCCCTCCCTGCCCTCTTTTAATGTATGTCATGAGAGAAATTTAATAGATGTTTTCACAGGAGTCTCTGATCCTACACTGCTCTCCTTGTGCCTGTGTTCTGTGAGCAGGACTGCTGATCATTAAGAGTTTAAGCCTAGCACCTCTAATTCATCAGAAGTTCACTAATGTATTACTTACATTAGATGTAGGTGCCAAAACTGACCTGTAAACCTGGAATTAAATTGGGACTACAAAAATTAATTTCATTTAGATTGTGAAAATTAGACTATAAATGGAATTCCTGTGGGAACTGTGTAAATCTTCTTTGACATTGGTTTAATGTAATTCTTTTCTTAATAGGGTAACTTTAAATTGTGTAACCAGTACATAGTTTTAACCAGCACATTTTTGCAGCTAATCTTGCAGTAAGATGAGTACTAACAGAAACATTCTGGGGTATTTCTGAATTTAAGGATCACACTGTATAGTTTTATTGCAGTTGACTAGGCAGACATCATACCCCCTCCCCAACCCTGAGCAGACAGGTCATCATGTCATTTGACAAAGCAATCATGTCATTTGTCAGACATCTCCATTCAGTCAATAAATTTTAATTATAGAATGCACATGCACAGGATAACACCAATTCAGGATATAGTTCTATTTTATGTTCAAAACTGAAGTCAGAAACTGAATTTCAAGGTTAGTACCTGAATCAGAATTTCATGTCTGAATCACAATAGTTAATCCTTAGTCTGGGAAAAATTTGAATTAAAGACTTAATTTTTTGAATTGGATCCAGGAACTCAAGGTCTGACTAGCTCTGGAACAAAAATTTGTGTTATCTTAATAGATGGCAAGTAAGTGTGCTTGTTTTATGCATGAAATTAAATTGAGGGTTGAAATTATTCTGAATCATTCAAATGTTCATGCTCTAGATGACAGCATATTCTGCTTGCTACACTGCTTTTTTTCTTGATATTTAGACATGTTCTTGTTATTTTTAAAGATAACATGTTCAGGTCTGATTCTTCAAGTTTTATTCTTGCTGTTAGTAAATTCAGAGGGTTGGATTAACACATGCACTGTCTGTGCATGAGAGCTCTGGCATTAGATTCTCTCTGCAGGGGAACATTAAAGGTACTTGAGATAATTTGACCTATGAAAACAATAATTTTCAATGTTTTACTGCAAATAACTCATAATAACCTGACATTCTGTAAAATGTATGCTAGTGCTTTTAAAAAGGGAAAAATATGCTGAATGCTGGGACAGCTCAAAACTTGTTTGAAGTTTTCTGGGTCTCTTACTCAGCAAGTCTTCTGTATTGTTGAAAACCATGTTGTCCTGGTCCTGCTCTATGTCAGTAGGTGCAAATCAGTTCTGGTGCCTGTTGGGCTGTGTGAGTCAGATCTCAATCATTTTCGATATTCAGAGTTACCGCTACAAGGCTGCCTTGTGCAACACTTAATTCATCTGGGCGTCTGTTAAACATCCTTTTGTGTCAGTAGAATTCTTGACATGAATTGATTCTTCCAGACAGAGCATGTGCTGACAGCAGATAACCCTTGCATGTTCATTTTCCTTTCTGCATGCTTAGGGCTGATCTTCGGTCCTAACTGTCTGTATGTCCTTCTGAGAAAGCAGGCACTGCCTTTTCCTTAGTGGAGTCAAGTTTTTTGTTCTTTCTAAGGTTTCATTCCAAGGAATGTCAAGGAACAAGCTTTAAGACCCTACTGTGCTGTATTTGCCAAGAAAAGTATAATGTGACAAATAGGAATCCACTTTAAAACAGAAAATTGCATACAAAACTCCCCCACCAGCAAAGACTTGAGAGAGCTTTTGGGAGTTAAAAATTCATTCTTCTCCCAACTTATAAGAAAAAATGGTATGAGAAATTTTGCACAAATATAGTCCCAAAAATTAAAAAAAAAAAAAAAAAATCCCAAACAATAACAGAAATTTGAAACATCCTGAATCCTCTCATATTACAGCTTGACCCAACCCTGTTCAATAATGAAAACAGTTGACATCAACAGGGGAAAGTAGATTTGCCTTTCTGATGAGGTGTAACTTTATAATTAAAGGTACTGTTAATAAAACTTGTGTGTGTTGCAGAAGCAAAAATGACAGTCACAGCTTGAGACCTTCCCTGGCATGAGTAGATGGGACTTTTAGCTACAAGGTAAAGCATTTCATACCCTACTCTTGCCATCTTCTGTGAAAGTAGCCATCTATTATCAAATACATTCTGTATTGCAATCCTAATAGTGTTAGCTGCTAGGACTATAAAAACTGTTAAGGAATGTGAAAATGCTTAAGCTATAAAAACATATTGGCATCATTCAATAGATACTCTGATCAAAACAAAATGTGCTTCAATAAAAAGAAAATGCAATTTAATTTGCTCCTGTCAGTGGTATGTGCTGCATTGCTTTTGTTTCTTGCATGGGAAAGAGGAACAGCAGAGAACAGGGTTTGAGCAGGTGTTTGTCCTGCAAATGACCCCATAACAAGCAGACTTGAACAAGTCTTCCCAGACACAGAATTTTGCCTGAACAGAGGTAGTTGCAAAGTCAGAGCCAAGCATGAAAACTAACTCCCTCTCGAATTAAAGCTTTTATTGGCATGACAGGGAAATGTAAAGTGTTATTTGGTGCAGTGCTGGGTGTACTGAACAACTTGTTGGCCTACCAAAGAGAATCAGGTTACTTTTGAGATCCATACCTAATGGTAGTATCAGATCTTAAAGAAAGTAAGTTGGCTTGGTTTGTTCTAACAAAAAAAAAAAAACCAGAATTGAAGAAAATATTTCCTAGTAGAAATTCAATGAAAGTATTTTAAGCTGTAAGTTCCACCATTTCAAGATTGGATCTTTATTTTTTTTCCAGTGAATGCATGCACGATCCAGTAATAACAAAAGTTAGCAGAAACCTATTTTAGTAAAACCTCATTAATCACGGCAATCTGATATGGTATACCTGATGTTCATTATATTTAATGAGAAATCACCGAGCAAATGTGCTCATTAGTGACTCTGGTATTGGACAGCTCTGTGAGAAGTACTTGTCTAAACCCTGTTTCGGTTACGTACATTTAACAAGCTCCACGAATAGCTCTGGGCTGCTTCCTGTTCCTCAGGCACTGGCAGCGTGTCTGCAATGTTATAAAACGCATGGAGCTGCAGACCAGGCTGGTTGTTTATGGGGGTGCTGAAAGCTTGGATCCCACATCCTCCTCTGCTGTTTCCCATGGTATGTGTGTGCTTGGCAAGCTGCTGCTTCGTGTGCTGTGTCTCCCTGGAGAGCCTCCCCAAACCCACGCCTCCTGACTGCTTTTGTTTTGTATTTGCACACCTTGCCCATAAAGGCAGTGGATTCTGGGTTCTTGACAGGGTCAGAACTAGATCATCTGGGGTTGAAACTAAATGATCTTTAAAGTCCCTTCCAACCCAAACCGTTCCATGATTACAGAATTCTATGTACAGTAAGAGAATTGGGGTTGAAGAGTTCTCTCAATTGGTTCCTCTGCTCTGAACCTGGTCTGCCTTCAGTGCTGGAATGGAAAAGCAGCCTGTTCACTAATCAGCCTGACTGCAATTAATATCCACCACTAGAAGTAACAGTGATGCTTCCTTGAATTCCCAAGTTTAAACTTATTTGAATCCAACGTGAAAGGCAGAACATGGTGCTATTTTGTAATTAAAATGCTCCCATGAGGAAAAAATGAAGACTGAAGAGTGAAATAAGGCCGTGCAGACATTCATCCATGTAATTTGATTTAGATAATGGAAAAATAGCCTGTACAAAGAAAAACCCATATCCTTTTAAATTTTTTTTTAAATTTTTTGTGGTAGTCAGATGTTCTGCAGTTGTACTTTAGTAACAAACCACATTAATAGTTTTCTTTTAGAAACTCAGTATTGCTGAGAAGGTAGTCAAAATCGGAAGACACATGCAATGGGCTCAGTTCCCATCCCACAGATCAGCGAACCCGGATACTTTTCATCCTGCTTTTAAAAAAAAGCGTCAAGAATCAACCACATAGTTCGGATGGCGGGCGCTGGGCCATCAGTTATTTACTCGTTTTAACCTCAAAGTGCCCAGCGTTCCCTCCCTGCCCGAACCCTGCAGGGCCGCGCCGGGGGCTGCACCGCCTGCAGCGGGGCTTGAGCGGTGCTTGAGCAGGGCTTCGAGCGGGGCCAGCGGCACGGGCAGGCGCCGGGGAGAGCCGGCAGTGCCAGTCAGCCCCGGCAGCTCTGCGGATCCGCCCGCAAGCCGGCCGGCCTCTGCCTCCTCCCGGCCGCTCCGGCCCAGCCCGCCCCGCTCGGCCGCCCGTCCAGCTCCTCCTCCCGGCCCGATCCACCCCGCTGCTTTCCCAGCTCCTCCTCCCGCCCCGCCGCTTTCCCAGCTGCTTTTCCCGGCCCGTCCCGCCCCGCTGCCCTTCCAGCTCCTCCTCCCGGCCTGTCCAGCCGCCTGTCCGGCTCTTCCTCCCGGCCCGGCGCGACCCGCCCCGCTGCCCTCTCGGTTCCTCCTCTCGGCCCGGCCGTACCGCCCCTCCAGCTCCTCCTGCCGTCCCGCTGCCCTCCCAGCTCCTCCTCCTCCCGCTCCGTCCCGCCCCGCCGGCCGCACGGCTCCTCCTGCCCCCGCCCCTGAGCGGCCCGGCCGCCTTCCCGAAGCGGCAGAAGATGGCGGCGGCCGCGGGCTGGGCGCTGCTGGCCCTGCTGGCGCTGTGTGTGAGCGCGGCGGCCGGCGGCACCGAGGGCAAGCGGCGGGACGGGCCGCCCAAGAAGAAGGACATTCGCGACTACAACGACGCGGACATGGCGCGGCTGCTGGAGCAGTGGGAGGTGCGGGAGGGGCCGGCGGTCTGCCCGCAGCACGCGGAGGGAGCGGCGGGGATGCCGGGGCGGCGGGGCCGGGCCGGGCCGGGGCAGCTCCGCGGAGCTCGGCCGCTCTGCTCCGGTCTGGCGAGGCGGGGCAGCCCCGGGCCTGGTCGGTACCGGGCGGGAGAGATCCCCGAGCCCGGTGGAGGGCGGTTGGTGCCGGGTTCCTTCCTCCGGGACTGTGGGTCCGTGTGTGGGGGTTTCTAGGTCGGGGCGAGCGGCCTTCGGCCTGCCCAGCACCCAGCCAGCCGCTCGGTGCCTCCAGCAGCCTCCGCTGGCTGAAAAGTCTGCTTTTTTTCGAAATATTCACAGATACACATTTTGTGACCGAGGGATGGATACCAGCAGGAATATTCATTTCACGTTCACACAGTAGATACGTTGTTGTTTTGGTTTGGTGTTTTTTTCTATCTTCCCTCATAGTAACAACTTCTAATTTCAGCTCCCTTTCGTCGCCTCCATCCTTATCAGCACGCTGCCTTAACTTTCCTTGGCGGTTTCCCATCACTCTCTTCTCCATGTGGTTGTCATGCCACTGTTCGGTTCTTTCCACTATTTTCTGTTCCATCATCTTCTGATAAATCTCAGAGCACTGCTCACTGTCATTTATTCTTTCCCGAGAGGTTTTTCCCTGGAATAATTTGCAAAAAAACCCTGAAGGAATTAATAGAGTGAAAACTTCTACTTCGTGTAACACCAGTTGCAGCTGTAAGTCAAGGTGGAAAAGTGTGTTTTATATGTAAATTTTAGGTAAAGTGAGGAGAAGTGTGGATGTCTGCCTTGGTCCTGGTTGGCAGGTTATGGACTTGTTCATCCCATGGATTGTTACTGCATATATCCATTTAGGAAGGGAGGTTCTTAGAAAATTGAGTTAAAATTTTATCTAAATTAGTAAAGAGCTTGAAGTTCACTTTTCTGTTCCTGGTATCAGCCAAGGACCCAGTAGGTGCAGCTGCTAAAAAAAAAAAATCAAGGCTTAAATGATAATATTGCCCAATTTGAACGAAATTTGGCCTTGTAGGAAAAAAAATCTTTGAGGGTTTTTCCTTTTCAGGTGGAGCAGGTCCCTGGGGTGGGTCACCGTGTGCTGCACAAATGCAGTTGTGTGCAGATGTTGCAGAGCAGCTGAGGAGTCACTGCTGGGGTTGGTGGTGTCACTGAGGAGAGGCACATGGAGCAGAGCAGGGACTGAGGCAGGGCTCAACAATTCGGGGCTGTTCGGTCTCTGGGATGGTCAGCTGCATGGCATTTTGCCTGGTGGGAGTCGGGAACATGAAAGGCTGGAGGGCTTGGTGGCTGGAGGGTGGAGGAGAAGAAAGGGCATGAGTGCACTTGGAGTGGGCTGAGAAACAAAGGGGCCACTGTGAATTTGGGTGAGAGCAGGAATTATGCCTGGGAATGAGGGGCACAGGGCATAGATCTGTACAGAATCAAATGTCATTACTTTCAACTGAATGAAATTACTCCAAATAATTTTTTATTTCCCTGGCAATTAGTTTAAAAGCATTGGAGCATGGTGGCAAGGCTGAGTCTGTGGCTCCAGCAGCTTTCCCAGCAGGAGCAGCCACCTCTCTGTGCAGGATCTCCTGCTGCCCTTTGCACCATGTCTGGGGCATGACTGCCTGGTGATCTGGTGGAAAACGAGGATGGGCAACAGGGAAAAGAGGCAGAGGTGCTTCAGTTGCACAACTGGAGCTGAAGGAAGCCACCAAGGGATTTTCCTCAAGGAATGGCACTCTCCAGAAGCCTCAGGTCCTGGGGAGCTGGGCATGGAACTGAGAATCTGGGCTGGAGGCTTCTTTGTTACTGAAATGCCATGTGCTTTAAATATTCATTACTGTCACAAGCTCAGGGTTTCTCAGGCTTGACTCTGATCATTGGATAGGCAAAGGAATTAAGTGACATTTGGTGCTAATTTTAAAAATAAAAATGCAGGCCAATTGTGAGAAATTTGTGAGAATGGGACTGAGGGGAGGAGCAAAGGAACGAATATGTAGTTTTTCCTGTGTCTGTGTAAAGCTTTCCCTCTGGAACCTCATATTACTGTTCAAGTGAGTGAGTCTGCTAGACTTTTCAGAGCAAAAGCTTACACTTTACGTTCAGTTTTTTACTTTTTAGATGCTTTAAACACAACTGCATGATAGTTTGTATGGGATCAAGAAAAGAAATGCCACATAGGGGAGCTTTTGACGTCTTTTGATAATACTCTCATTCAAACTGCAACAATACAACTTCAGGAGCATTTAGTTGAATAGTTAAGGGAAAAATAGGTAATCCGTGCTAGTAGCTTGTATTGTCACTAGATCCAATGTCAGTTTCTGTATTTCATACAGAGTATTTGGAAATGTTTATTTCTGCCTCTCTCTTTCAAAACTCAGAAATAAGCTGGCTTTGTGCTAGTCAAACCAGAGTAAATTAAGGTTCAATTGGCTTTTAATTCTGGAACATGTTTTTCAGTCAATCACATGAGATTTTTGTATTTTCACTATACTTTGTCAATCTGAGTATTTTCCAACTTCCTCTAAGGTAGTCATGTTCCCACTTAGTGAGATTAGGGACTTTCCTTGGCCTCTCCTTTCCTCCCACTTCACTCATTATAGAAATTTCAAGGCATGTGAACTAAAGAGTGTTTCAGACTTGCAAAATTGAAACAGAGACATAATTAGTAAGGAAAGAAAGGATAAGATCTAAGGCCTCTACAGCTTCTCTTCTGTGGTACCTAAACTTTTAACTCTCTTGTCAGAATTGAAAGAACGTGGGTCACTTGTATGGAACAAGTGGGGCTTTGAGGGGTATGGGATACTCCATGGGTGTGGTAGGAGGAGGCTGTTGGTAATTCATTCTGAGATGTAGAAATCAAGCTCAGCTCCTGACCTTTGAGGCTTCTGAAGGAGAATAACTAGCTGCTGCTACAGTTCATGTTCCTGAAATAGAGTGATGCATCTTTGAAGTCACAACAACACCTAAAATATCTGCCTTAATTCCTGCTCATTTAGCAGTGCTTGGGTGGATGCCAGTGTAAGACTTCTGCGGTTTTTTGTTCTGTTTTTTAACTTCTTAATTCTGTGATACCAACACTGTTTCAGAGACCAAGTTCTGGCTTAATGTAAGTTGTCACCATATTCAGTTCACAGTTGTGAGATGTTTTAAGGGCAGCAGTTTGAATTGTGCCTTTCCAAATATTTAAATGGCTGTCAGTCTCAGCAGAGGCATCAAGAGGGTTTTTTTTTTTCTTTTTTGTAGGAGTGATTTACTCTGGGTGATTATGTTGTCAGACTGTGAGCTGCATCTGTGCATTAGAAAAGTCATGAAACCTTTAATCAAAGTCTCTCTGTGGTATAAGCATTGAAAATCTGAATTCTTGTGGGTTTAACTGTTTAAAGACACAAAGTAAGGAAACTTACATTCTCAAGCAATCACATGATTTCCAGAAGTGAGTTTTGACCTCTGAAAGCAATAGCAGATAAATGATTTTTGATATATGTGTATATGAGGCTTTTATTGCAACTTTTGTATTTCATCTTGCACACTTAATACATTTTTATGAAACTGAAGGAAAAAAAAAAGTTTCCTAGGTGGAATTATATTGTATTAGCCTTAAGGTTGAAATACTTCTCAGTATGTGATAAACTGAGATTCTGCTTGTCAGAATGAAAATGTGCATCATTTTGAGGGGAGGGTTATAAATGGGAAGAGCACTCTTGGTGAAGGATCTTGAAACAGCAGTCACGATTTCTTTTGTTTTCACAATCTCCATCATTCAACTAAGAAATATTATATCAAAGCACAGTTGTTCTCTAAACAAAGAGAAATTAGCTCCCCACCCTCCCCCCAAAAAAAATTGTGGAACAGTTGAGTTTAAAGCTTCGTTATTCTTTTCAAAACAGAAAGATGATGACATTGAAGAGGGAGATCTCCCTGAGCACAAGAGGCCTCCAGCACCAATAGATTTCTCAAAAATTGATCCGGGCAAGCCTGAAAGCATCCTGAAGCTGACAAAAAAGGGGAAGACTTTGATGATGTTTGTCACAGTGTCGGGAAATCCCACAGAGAAGGAGACAGAGGAAATCACCAGCTTGTGGCAGGGCAGTCTCTTCAATGCAAACTATGATGTGCAAAGGTGAGCTGTTCTGCACAAGGATAAAGTTCTTTATCTGCCTTGCAGAACCCTTTCTTTCTTCCTGAAAACCTTTTCAACTGTTCATCTTTGGCCATTCCCCAGCTCCATCATCCATTACTATTTCTCTGTTTCTGTAACAGTTCATATGCCATTTTGTTTCAAGTCACACTACAAAACTTGTGGTGTGGTGCAGAAATCTCTTCAATGCTTACGCACCATGTATAGCCCAGATTCTTTTTATCTCACTGTGTTTCAGCTATTTATCAGTTCTAGCTGCAGGAGTTTGCCTTTATGTGCTTGATGGAAAACATCACACTCTGAAGGCTTCTCACCACAAAAGGCTTTTTGTTCGCCTGGCTAAAAAATGTGACTTATTTTCTCTCCGAGAGAGAGCATTATTTTGAAACAGAAGAATGTTGCACTCTTGTATTGAGGCTGAGATGGGTTGCAATAAGTGTATAAAGCAAATTTAATGCTCATTAGTGGGTGCCAAATTAGTTCTTAATTTGTTTCCTTATTCTAATTTCCTTAGTTATTTATATACTTCATATATTTTATTCTTAAACGTCTTATAAGGTTTGTTTTCTTGTCCCCATCTCCAGGCAACAACAACACCAGCTTCTTGCTCTTAAACATGCCTCAGTCATGGAGGCTCTCTGAGCAAATGCTGGAGTGTTTGAAAAGCACAGAGTTTACTGAAAAAAATACGGTTTTTTCCTCTAGGTTTATTGTTGGCTCCAATCGGGCTATCTTTATGCTGCGGGATGGTGGCTACGCCTGGGAGATCAAAGACTTCTTGATAAATCAGGAAAGGTGTGCAGATGTTACTCTGGAAGGTCAGGTTTATCCTGGCAAAGGAGCAGATGGAAGTGAGAAAGTGAAAAATAAAACAAAACCTGAAAAAGCAAAGAAGAAAAAAGACACAGAGAAGAAATCAAATGGTGTCAAAGAGGACAACCGAGCAACCACCCAGAGAGAGGAGCTATGACAGCCATGGTACCCAGACTGACTCCTGCTCTGCTGCTCCTTGAAGGGAATCTGATGAGTCCTGCCTTTAGTGGGGTGGGGAGGAAGGAAGCAGAGACTACTGAGGTTTAAATTTGTGTTGAAATTCACCAGTTTACTGATCGCTGTTGGCCGTTTGTTTAGTTACAGGAAAAGTAATGCTTCATGCCAGCAATTGTCTGCTTTAGTTTGTAATTTTTTTTATGCTTTTGTTGTTGTTTAAAATTAGCATACAAATCTGTGTGTCTAACATCACAGGCTTAATTTAAGTGGAAAAGAAAGAATCATGGTCTCAGAATACACTGATGTTCGTCTGTAGTAGCTGTGTCCATCTTGGGTGTGCAAATCATTGATTTACAGCTGCTGTCAGAGAGGCAAGTGCAGTGTGAAAAGATTCTCTTGGAAGATGGCTTGATTGACACAGTTGGCATAAAACTGCCCAAAGTTGCAAAGAATAGTGGCCAAAGATGCCTGAAATGACAGGGTTTAGGACATGCTTGGTTAGGCTGCCTGTTTCTTTAAAATAAAGTCAATCTGTTCTGTCCCAAGAAATCTCTGGCAGTACTTAGGAGTGTGAGGGAATCTAGGTAGGTGCTCAGCTAATGCACTCCAGATGTGTACAGGAAGGACACTCCGTGCCCTTCAGAAGTGAATGGAATCACAGCACCTGACAAGCAGTGTCAGAGTGAAAAGAGAAGATGAATCCAGGGCATTCAGGTTGCTCCTGCTGCTGAAGGACTGTGCCTGTGGAAGCAGATGTTCACGTGCCCCATTACCCAGGCAGTGAGCTGGAAGGATTAGCTTTAACTCTGAAGTTAATTTGGTTTACTGATTGAATGGTTTGTTTAAATATTTGAAAAAGCACAGTTAAACTTTGAGTTAGATATATCACTCACTGATGTTTAATAACCAGATTTTGGTGGTTTTCTTTTCTTGGTACAGATTCCTGACTGACGTGGTTGAGTGTAAATGACCATTTGATTTGAATACCATGGAGTTGGATGTATAGGAGCAAAAGATTTTGTATAATTGAGGAGGTTTTATTATTACTGGGATTGTATTCAGTCAGATGCATTGCTTAGAATTGTTTCCCTTCTGCCTTACAACCAGTTAGGGACTAAATGCACCAAGTAGTGTGGTCCACATCATTTTGCAGAGGATGAGCACAGTGTTAACTGTCTTCATTCAATACTGGTAAGGTGTTACTTTTTCTTTAAGGTGCTACAATCCAAGTGTTTTGGATAAAAGGTCCTAATTGAACCATAATGGTTAATCTTGTGGAATACTTGGGTATCAAAAGTACAACATTGTGACTGAGTCCTTGGTCTAAAATAAAAAACCTCACTAAACTTACTGTTTCGCAGAGTAGTAAAACCTTTTAAATAGTTCTGCATTTGATTATGTATTCAAGAGGCAGACTAGCTAAGCTTTGGTTTCTGTATGTAAGGACTCAGTGATGTTGATGAAGGTTCCAGTTGACTCATTTTATTTAATTTTAATAATATTTGTATGAATTTAGGATTAAAGAAACCTTTGCAGCTGCACTTCATTAAACAGGTCTGTACCTGTTTGAGTGGAAAATTAAAATTTCTTTCTTCAGGATTAAGCTATTAGTTTTTATATTTCACTACTAATCCAGATATGCAGTGGAGTTGAGAAGGGTCTCAGTAGATACTTGGATAGTTGAGGTGTGCACTCCAATTCTTGTCTGTAACTAATTTATCATTTGGTCACATATTCTGGGTTTACATCACCTTTTGTAAACAATATTTCTTCTCCTCTCAAGGGAAGACAGAACTATAAAAATGAAATATTAATGAGTTTTGGCTTTTCACAAATTATGGTATAGAGATGACAATTCAGATTTTGATCAGAAACACATGGAAGTGCAATTTTGTATTTCTCCTAATGTTGTTATTTCGTTTTTGATCAAATTGGGTTTGAGACTGTTGGAGAAACAATTACTACGCTATAGCTATAGCCCAGCTTTTGCGTATAGATACCTCAGTCTTTCATAAATCTGTATTTACAGTGGATTGGGTTTTTCCCCTTTATAGTTAAAAGGAGCTTTGTTGAAATTGAACCAGCCAATGGACCAAGTTTTGTTTGTTTGGTTATTTCTGAGTCAATTGCCTATGCCAAATGCAGGTATGTCTTGTGCCATATAGCTTATTCAAATTTCAGAGTGTTTGGGGGTTTTTCTTGTTTGGTTGGTTGGGGATTTTTTTAGGTTTTTAATCTATGTGATGACCTGGCAGTTACTTTTGCTATAAAACACAAAATGCTGCCTTCACGTAGGTTTCTTTTGTCTCCCATTTTTCTTCTCCCTTTTTCATGCTTAACATACAACAAATACTGAAATATACCAGTAAGTGTAATGTGGCAGTCTGGCAGGATCTGCTTTACCCCAGCCAGTCTCTTTCTGCTATTGCAGTTCATTACTCAAGAGTAACTTGAATTGCCTTTTTTCCACCAGTAAAGTCTTTGGGACAGTTGCACTTGTCCTGGGACAGTGTTACATAACCAAATGTTTGGTGATGATTTAAGAAGCTCAAACCCTATCACACATGTAAATATATGCATATATCAAAATAAATATCCTCAAAAAGTTATTTAAGGTCACTAATGGTCTATGAATACCTCAAAAGATTGATTTTTTTTCATTGGAGGCTTATCAGATTTTAGAGAACAGGTATCTTGGCTCCACATACAGGACATTCAGATGCCTCCTTTAAAACTAATTTCAATAAGTAGGGTGGTAATTATAGCTCCTACTATTTCCCTTTTTTTTCCAGTTCTGTACAGAGGTACGTGGAAAATCATTTGTTTTCGTGACAGCGAAACATCTGCTGCCTTTCTCCTCTCAGCTTAGTGGTTTCTCTGTTCTAGTGCTATAACTAATTTTTCTGAGCTACTGTTAAATTTTTAACCCAGCTGTCCTCCTCAGAATAAACAGTTTGTCATTGATACTACACAGGATGTGGTTGCACTTTGTGAAAAATTTCCAATGGACAATCAACTTTTTATGTAATAAAATACTGGAAAAAATATTCTGGGTTTTGTTGATTCAGGGAATTTGTTGATTTTGTTTTCTTTAAGCTGTTATGATACAAACTATAACAGGATTTCTGATCTTGACTTAGAGTGGTCAGACTGTTTCTCTAAACAGTCAGGTCAGCCTTGACTTCCAAGAGAATCTGCATTCCTGTCACTGTTCCTGAACTCTTTCAGTTTTGTCCCAAAAAGGAAATCATAAATTTAAACACCATTTTGTAAAGATACGGAACAGCCTACTTTTATCTGATATTTGGCCACTGTTCTCGAGGGGTTTATGGTAAGGCTTAGAAATTATTTCCATTCTTTTATCTCTGGCTCATTTCCTTTTTTATTCAGGAAGTAACATTGTCTTTTCCAGAGGGTTTTTTTTTTTAATTGCATCAGGCATTTATAGAAATTCAAAAAATCTGTGCCTGAATAGTGGGGATGCCTCTGTTTTTTAAATGCCTAATTCATTGGTACTCTTATGTTTTCTTTATTAAGATTGCCATCCTACGAGGTCCATTGCTACCCTTCTGTTTGATAATTCTTACTCTGGGATAAAATAAACTATTTTTGAATATCACTATTTTCTATCTTTTATACTGTGCCCTTCAACAGAACAAACCCCTCTGAATTCAGGTAGTATCAAATTGCCAGGAGGGCTGGAGCTGCTTGGATTCAAGAAGGAAAACCACTCCACTTGGGTTTTTGGATGATGGTATTTTTTGTCCTGCAGCAGTCAGGTTGGACACACTGTGGCTCTGAAGCAGAAGAGCTCTGTGCAGAGCCATTTTTTATTAGCATTTAAAAAGCTGCTGTGACACACAACAATCAAGCTTTGCACAGTGCCAGGCTTTAGCCAAGGAAAGCTGCTAAATGCTTTGTTCCTTTCCCCTGTGATGCTACTTAACACACCAATATCGATACTGGCTGGGTTATCAGTGGCATTATATCAATTGTGTGTGATATGAAAACCAGATTTGTTCACCCTCATTTAAATTAACAGTGATAGTAATAATTATTTTTAATCGGTGTTATATATATTAAGATTATTACATAGGCATTGGTGTTTGGGCAGGGGAAAATGGGACAGTTAAAGGAGCTTCAGCCTCTTCACAATCCTACTGGCAAAGGCATTGACTTCTCAGAAACAAACTTTTTTCTTTCTTACTCTAGAATTGCTGTGTCTCTTGCAGTGGGACACAAGACACCCTCATTTTTCTAACAGAAGGGTGGCTGGAATGCTCTAATTCATTAAGTTTATAACCAAAACTTTTTTTTCCCCTTAGGTAATTTATTGATACCTCCAAAAAAGCTGTGGGCCCATCTTTACTGCCTATAACATCTGCTGCTTTTAAAGGTAATTATCAGTTGTGTCTGAACAGAGGCTGGACTGCTGTGGGAAGCACTGACCAGAGAATTGGGCACTCATTAAATCATTAATATTTAAATTAGTTCAGCTGCCTTAATTGGTGGCAGAGTTACATGTCGTCAGGGCTCTCTGTGTGCTTTGGAAGGAGGTGAGCAGCAGGGCCCTGGAATACACTTGCAAGGTGGGAGGATTGAACAGCACCATGAAGGGAGCTGGATCTTGCTGTAATTTACATAAAGTTTTCTCTGGAGTGAGGAAGGCTGAATTACACAGGAATAATGCAAGGGTGTATTGAAAACAAGATCATGGTTGAGCACTTGCTGAGTCAATAAAGAAATAAGCAAAAAGGTTTAATAGGTGTATTTATGAGATAATTGCTATTATTTCTGAGAATCATGCCTGCAGGCCATCTTATATATTTACTTTTTTTTAATTTGTCCTCAGTGCAACTCCATTTCATTCAACTTCTTTTGCAAAAAAAAATTAGAAATGAGTCAGTTTTCATCCCCTCATCTAAAACATTTCAGAAGTATCCAAAATAGTGCATATTTGAAATTATATTGGACTTTTATATGAGTATTTTATTATTCATCCTGCCAATTGTGTCCACAGCCATACCCTGTGACTTGCCAGCCCTTGATAGTCAGCTGCTGTACAGCCTGTTAACCACTGTGTGGACTTTAGATAATTGCACTTATAATAGGATGGAGTTGCCAGGGAGCTTAATGGAAGCACAGACATGCAAATGCTTTGGCATTTAAGGCAGCAGTTGAGCACAAGATTTTGAAAAAAACAACTTTCTTGGCTTTAATGTGGGTGCCAGCTAGTTTGTTGTGAACTAATGAGCTGTGTAACCTAATGAGGGAACGACTGCTTTCCATTTTATCACCACTCCTCCCAACCTCTGTTCCCACATCACATCCCCATTTAAGCCATATTGCTCAGTTCTCTGATAACCCAACTTAAGGTCTGAAATGTATTTCAGCCACATTGTTATTTCTGTCAGTAGTGATTAGCCAGGACAGTCTCACTTTCTGGGATGAGGAAATCAACTCTAGATTTGTAATCAGAGCAGACCATGTTCAAGAATTGTCGCTGTACCAGTTGAATACTGGAGCTGCTCTACAGGAAAGCAGAAATAAAAGTCAAATCAGCTGCAATAATTTCCTTAGGTGTTGCTATCAACTGACAGGCCCTTTGCTTTCAGGTGAGGTATCTGTGCTTCGAGTAACATTATCCTGCACTACTCATCCTACATGAGCACAGTAGGAGAGGAGATGAGGTTATGGTGGTGCTGGTAATTTCCTTGCAATCTCACATTACACCCTCTGGCAAAGGAGGAGAGAGACTAATTGGTAGGGGGCTTCCTCCTGAGCAATTTCCTGTTGAATGCTGTCCCTGTTCCCTTACCATGTCCTGATAGTGCTGAGACACTCCAGCTGAGCCTCACACTGAGTAATTGCAAACTGGTCTGTTTGCAAAGTGCTGGGGCTCTCCCTGGTGTTTTGTTTTGAAGGTTTTACAGTGTACATGCTGGGTTCAGCTCCATGGCTGAGGGTCACCACAGGGAGGAGCTTCTGGAGGTGTTTTTGAAGAAGCCATGCAAGAAGAAGGAAGGGTGTGGCTGCAGTGGTGGTTTGTACACATCCCTTCCCCATCCTCTGGTCACAAGGTGGGGTGGCAGAACAGTCCCTCAGACACTGCTGGGATCGCCCTTCCAGGGCCAAAAGCCCGGACACCTCCCAGAGGCTTCAGCTTCTGCTGGAGGTGATGGACTGGCTGCTCTGAAACTCTGCAAGGGTTCCATAAAAACACTTAATTTGGGGACACAGATAATCTGTTTGCTGCGGTCCAGAGGACTGGGGAGAATCAAAGCTCTGTGAGGCAGCGGAGGGAGCTGGGAGCAGAAGCTGTGACAGCTCAGTTTGGCGCCTGTTGCCCAGGAAAGACTCAGAGTGAGGCTCTCGGCAGGAATATCCTGGCAGTGCCGGCAGGAGGAGGCGCTGGGAGCCGACGGGAGCGAGCCCGGGCGCGGCCACGAGAGGGCGCGCGCGGACGGGGAACGGCCTGGGCCAGTGAAAAAATTAATATATAATTTATAATATAATTTATAATATAATATAATATAACTAATATAATATAATATACTTTATTATATTATGATATATTGATTATATTTATATCATATGTCTAAAATACATTATAATATATTGTAATGTGGCATTTCTGGACATGGTTTAGCGGTGGACTTTGGAATGCTTGGTTATGGCTGTTCTACTCAATGACCTGAGAGGTCTTTTCCAAGTTAAACGATTCCATTCTTTTCTAGTCTGTAACAACCTTTTAATAATTTATATTACCTTTATAATAGATAATCTATATATTAAAATATATTTCGTTAAACATATTAAAATGTATTTTATTAGACATATTAAAATGTGATATATATTTATGGTTTTCAGTCTTAGGTAACAGATCCACTCACCCCCTCCCTAGTCCCAAATACACACACACAGAGCAGCAAGGGCACAGCAGTGATGTCTGCCTGTGTGCTGGCAGGAGGTGAGCTGGGGGTGAACCCTCTTCACACCTCTCTTTGAGCCCCTCGAGTGGGCAGGGTGCATTTCCAGTTTCCTGTCATCCAACAGTCCCCACCTGCCCCAAACACAGGTTTTCCCCTGGCTGCCCTCTGTAATATCCCCATTCCCATCCCCTTCCTGGCTCCCTCTCTCAGATCCTGCAGCTGGGACTGGACAGACACTGAAATGTGCTGTGGTCTGGCCAGCAAATGCACCCAGGAGCTGCTTGTTCCCCTGGGTTTTGTCTTTTGAAAGAAGTAGGGAGACAAAAATAAAATAAGAAATTTGCACTGAATATTTATTTTGATAAACATTGTGTACTCCAAACAACTACGTGTTATCTCAGTTGTAAGCCACAATCTTTTGGAAACAACGTCCCAAGAGCTCTTGTCATCATAAACCAGACAGTCAATGCACCACCACGGTCTGTGGACATAGAGAGCTTTCAAGTGCAAAGCAGATTATCAGAAAAGACACATTGCCAACCTCCTTAACAACCTGGACAATGCTCAACTCCAGTAAAAATGCTTCATATGTCTGCAATTTAGTTGTCTTAGTGCCATTGTAATAAATTAATAGAAAATATATCTTTTTTCATTGGAAAGTCTCTGAGAAAATGTACAAACATCTAACTCCGAAAAAGGACCAGCTGTTTCGGCGACAGGTAAAACAAGCATTTGAACAGAGGCAACAAAACCCAAACATCCAAACAAACAGACAAACAAACAAAATGCAATCACAAAACCCCCACTCCACCAATGGCAACTGTGTTGGCAAACATGGAAACATCTGCAGTGATAAAGCCTTACAGAGAGAGTCCCTGCAGGTCTGTGCAGGATGGGCAGAGAAGCACTCAGGGCATTCACTAGTCAGAGTGTGCAATTGCTACAGCAGTCAGAGGTTTGACAGGAATCCTGTGGCACAAAGCTTTGCTGCCTGGCGGTGGCACCAAGCTCCATCCTGGCTCCAGAGGATGCTCAGGCTGACTCCAGTGGAGCCCTGGGCTTTTCCCAGCGTGGCTGTACCACTATCCCTGCTCTCCCTCGGGCTGGCAGCCTGCAGTGATTCCTGCTCCACATTCACAGCGTGAGATCCACCCCAAAACAGGCCCCGTGTGACAAGCTCAGCATGAGAGAACAAGCTGCTTAAAAGTGAGATTGTTTTAGGAAAGGAAAACAGTTTTTCCCTAGAGCCAAGTCGTGTGGTTTCACCCTGAGAATTCCCAAAACAGTAAAATCAGAAGCAACACTTAAGGCAGCATGCTCCTAGAGGATGAACAAAGCAGTCTAGGGGATATCCCAGCTGGTGGGATGCTCCTGGGCATTTGCACACTCACAGGAGCAGGAGAGGGGAAATGGCTGTGGCTAGTGGAGCACAGCAGAGGGCAACCCTGCACTGGGGCTCAAACAAAGCCCAGTCCCACTCCAGGCACATTCCAAGCCCAGCTTTCCTGCCCATTATCTGCTAAGTGCTCATGAAAGAAATATTCCTGCTTTGGTCCATCTCCTGGAAACAAGTGTGTTCCACCAACACTGCTGCAATGGCATCAGGGCAGGGAGAAGGTTTAGACAACCCAAAGTGAGAGACCCAAGGGAATTCCTGTCACTCTGTTCCCTTGACTTCATGGATCTGGCACTGTTTTAGCCATCACAGGACATCAGATAAACATTTTGGATGATCATGGCTGAACCACCAGTGAGACTGACTCTTTCGTGAAGTAATTTGTGAAATTCCCAAACAGTCATAAGATTTTGGGGAAAAACCAACCCACCTTACTTGCCTTTTACAAATGTTGCCCCTCCACTCTGTAAATGGCACAAATGCCTAAGGAGCATTCATTAACAGACTCTTGTTGGGAAGCTGGGAGGGAACACTCAGCTCTTCTTTTTTTTTTTTTTTTTTTAAATATAATACACATGACATTCAGTGAATTCAAGACAATTTGCTAGTAAGTCTGAAAAACACATTTCCAGTTTCAAAACCCAGAAGAGGCTTGAGGGGAATGTAACATACAGTGCTATCTAAATTTTGCTCATGCTTGCCTTGACTTTCAGAGCAATTGATCTAAGCCAGCATCTGCCCAGCCTTTGGAATGACACACAAAATCCTTGCTTTTTAATCTAGCTGCAAGGCAGCATTTTGGATGCTGTGGGAAAAAACCAACAACTTAATTATATTAAAAATTTAGCCATCAGCAATTAGAATAATTAAGTGGCAATGGGGACAGGCAGAGATAAAGTGGGGAAAAAAACCAAGTCTTACTGGCAAAATTGACATTCTTTGAAAAGCTCGTCATGCTGTCTTTCACATTTCCCCCCTGCCCTTAGATTTCTTAGAACAGCCACAGCCTCCAGAGACACCTTCATGGTATTTCTGGGAGACTGACAGATATATCACTGAACACTAGAAATGCTTTCAGTGTTTTACAAGATCATGTTTAATTTCTCAGCTTCAATGCCCCTTTAAAGTCCTGATTCACTCTGCTCTGCCCTCATTACCCAGGTATTGGTTTGAAGCAGGGGGAAGGAGGTACAAGACATCCAAGCAGTGCATTGGGAATCCCATTTTAATTCTTCAGCCACCCGGTCAGACCTCATCCAGATCTCATGAAACTCTTCCAGGAGGACCAAGGCAGTAACATCTTGAGCCTGAGGACAGGATCAGAAAGGATCAGAAACACACAGCAGAGCAGTCTGATCCTGTTCCCTCTGATGTCCTGCAAAAGGTGAGGGCAGCTCACCCCATTTGATGCTGAAGGTAGGTCCCAGTGCTCCTAGTTAAAAATGGGAAGCCTTGAATGGCATGGCTTTGACTGGCAACTATAAACTGATCTTGAATGTTATAGAGATGGAAAGGCTGTATGAGAAAGGCTGAGAAAATACATGTGCTAATTGACATTGCTCTCCTTCTAGCCTGCAGCTGCTTGTTGAAGGAAAATTTCCTGTTTGCACAACCACTATTAAAACTCCTTGATCCATAGGAAAAACAGAGTTTTCTGAGGAAGCAGAAATAGGTGGTTTCATCAGTCTCTGCTGGCATGTTTTGTCCACTCCTTCTGTCATCTCTTCCCCAACTATGTGCCATGGGTTGCATGTACAACACACACCCCAGAGAGCTTGATCAAACCTCACAGAAGCTTTAGGAGAAATGCTTACTGTCCAGTTAGGCCTCCCAGCATCCAGGCAGTCACTCAAATACACTCTTTCTACCCCAGATTGTCAACCAGTCCTTGAACTGGCATTCCACATCTATGTGAGCAGCTAGTTACACTATGGAAAAGAAAAAGTCTTCAGACAACTCAGAGGCTGGAAAAAGCAATAATCCTCAATGGTCTTCAGACCAAGAGCTCCCCTTCAAGAGGCAGCACTGAGGTCAGTCTGTCCAGTCTGTCAGTCTGTCTGGTAGAACCAGCACCTGGTGAAACAGCTCAGACCTCGCTCAGTCCCACGAGAATCAGCCTTGGTGCCCAAGCCAGCCTGAGCTGCCAGCACGGAGCACTCTGGTCACAGCCAAGGCTCTTCCGTCACACGTGGCCTCTAGCTACTTATAGTGAGATTCCTTTTTGAACAGCAACAACAACAAAATGCTACACCAGTGGCACAGGCAGGTGTGTCCTGCACAGAGCGGGCAGTAGTCCATCCGTCCGTCTGTCCGTCTGTCCATCCCACGAGGCAGTGCTGGCGGCCAGGAGGCACAGCAGGGTGTCCTCACAACTTCATTTTCTTCACCACAGGAATTGGCAGTGCTTGGTAGATCTTGGCTGAGTCCTCGTTAGTGACCAGCTTCACCCAGACGGGGCGGAAGCTCCCTTTGAAGCCCACAAAAGCCATTTTTTCTGCAAATCAGAGCAAATAGATTTGGAATGTGCCAGGACTGCACCACAAACTCCCCTGTGTGTTTGGCTACACCCCGTGGCTGGAGGGGTGCAGGTGCACAAGAGCCAGAACAACACACACACCAGATGGAATCAAGCCAAAAGCTCACTGGAGCAATGACTGGAGCAATGTGTACCTGGAGCTATATTCTAGTGAAATATGGGATGCTCTGGAATCAAGGTGCTTTGCACCATCAGGTCAATGTTTTGAGAGAAAACAAACTAAAAATAAGTTCAGATAAGTAAAAAATTTTGGTTTGGGGCATTTAGTGGGGGAAAAGGTGCAATATTCCTATTATTAAAAGGTCTTTTTATTTAAAATTAATCTGGAAAGCCAAACCCCCTGAATTATTTACTTCTAAGAACACCTGCCAGAGCTCTTTTTCCATTCACAGTTTTAAACTGAGCATGTTACCCAAAGCTGCAGTGGATACAACCTTGCTGAATAAATAAATTACTGGTCCCAGGATGTTTGAGCACAGGCTGATAAGAAACAAGCAAGGCAAAATTTGGATGCAGAAAAAAGGTCCCTTTACTGGAGCCATGGGAGATTAGAAGTGAGATTTTAAAAAGTGGTTACCTTTTAACCTAAACCCTTCTCCTGCTCCAAGTTTCTCCAGTACTTTAGTCCATGGTCCTCTTGAAATGAGTCTTCCTTTAGATGTCACCAGCACTATGGAGCTGAAGGAAACAGAAGTGTGTAAATGGATGAAGAGTCAGAACACATTCCTTGCTTGTTTGTCCTGAGCACTGGTGACTCCTCTTGTGTTCACACACCCATGAGCTACAGTGGCTTCAGCTTTAATGGTTTTCAAGGCTTTCCAACAGTTTGGTCACAGATTATTTTTCCAGTCATGCAAAACCCATTAGAAAGCAGACAGAAGCCACGTTTTTTTATTTTTAAACATGGTTTTCTAGGATGATTTAAACGTTTCCAACCTGCAGCTCCATCCTGCTTTGCTCAGAAAGACCCATCTTCTCCCTGGGATGCTCTTAGTGAGTCTCAAGTAATTTCTTGTTCTTTCATTAGTAGATTAAACCTGAAGAAATTCACTTTCTCTGAGACTTTTGTTGCCCTGATGCTTTTCCTTTTAGTGTCCTTCTGTTTAAAAAGTGTATTAATATTATTACTACTATTCCTGACCAGGAACTGGGTTTAGCCAGGATTGAGATTGGTTTTTTTGCAAAGCAGGATGATGACCTCTCTGAAAATACTTATTTTTTATAAAAGAAAAGTGAGCAACTACCATGCTTCCCAGAAGTAACTACTGTGATGTGATGTGATTTTTGCAGCCTCTAGAATTATTGAAGACAATAGAAACACATCTGACTCCACCTGCATGGAACTGCTCAAACTTCCCCCAAGTCTCTAGAGTAAATGCCAGAATACCCTGTTGATCTGCCCATGGCTACTTCAGATGATTCATCAACAAAGCACTCATATTTGTATTAAATGTTACACATCAGAATTCAAATCCAAACAGATTTAATAACAATTAACAACAATTTAATAACAATTAAGTTCCCACGAGCACTCCACAAGCTAATATGGGAACAACCCCTTTGGTTAATGGGTTTCTGATGTGGTTCCAATTCTCCTTCCAGCAGAAGAAGCCAATTGTCCTCCAAATGCAGGAACACCTATTGGCTACTTAACACCTCTTTCCAAAACTCTGCATTCCTGGCTGCCAGTACTTAAAATATAAAAGGACCCAGCCTTTAGGTCTGTGCAGAGGAATGTGCAAAGGGGAATGTATTTTATTAGTGGATTTAGCTGCAGTTTGAGAGAACATACAGGCAGTAAAACATGCAAGCTCTGCACATCTGTATGGATCAGTGCTTTGTGAGTTTAAGCCTGCAGCTTGTCTACAACCCACAACATAAATGTAGCTCTGCAGCTTATTAATCACATGCAGCTCTGCAAATTATCTGGGGTTCAATCAGCCCCTAAATCAAACAGTTTGCATCCTGCTGCTGCCTGCATGTCCTGCACACATCTGGGCTCTTTTGGAGTCAATCAGGCACCAAAACACATTGTTGACTGTCTGGAAACAGGAAAATCCAGGAGAAAGATGAGTGTTATGCAGCATTCTTGTACATTGCACCTGAGTGACAACAGGTTATTTACTCACTGATCTTTGATGTTGTTGACATAATTTTCTATCTGTGCTGGGATTCCTTGCAGAATGGAGTTTTTGAATGTTGCTCGATCAACAACTTTTCCATGATGTCCATCGATCACAACCAGCTGGATTCCCTCATCAGTGAGGAAAAACCTGACACCATCAACCTGTGCAGGAGGAAAAACACTCTTATCTACCACAGTAACACAATTGCAAACAACCACCTGTAAGAAGCACTGATAGTTTTGAGTCATGGGACTGCTCTTTCCATCAAAGGGCAGAATTCCAGGTCTCAGAAGTCCAGCTGTCCTGCCTAGTAGGAGAAGATACAGCTTTTTGTTTTGTTTTTTTTTTCCCAAAATACAAAGCAGAATTGACCTGACTCTAACTCTCAATGGTCACTTTGTAAGCAAGTTTCCCATGAAGATGAAGCAAATGTCTTAGAATTGCACCCCATTAAGTTGGTTGAGAGGATTTGCTCACCTCAATGTATGCAAAGTCATCCTTTAGGTGGAAGTACTGTTTCTTGTAGGTTTCTATTTTCACTTCTATTAGGTGGTCCTTGGTTTTCTGTTTGCAAAACAAAAAAACCCCATTTTATAGTGAGAATGTCCATTACCTGAATGCTGCATTTTCAATGAAAACATTTTAAACCTTGAAATTCAATCAACAAGGAAGCTATGTAATAAGCACTGACTCACCACGTTAAATTGCTAATGGAACTGGGCACAATGGTCACCTCTCTGCTCATCCTGTCACCAGTTAAATGGTTTCACCAAACGGCAGAGTGATTCTTACTTTGCAGAATTGACACATAACTCTCTGAGGCTTTGCTGTGCATTCCTCTTTCAAGGGTGATGAGTGAAAAAAACCAAATAACAGACAAATATTCCACTTCCTGCCCCAGAACCAGGCTGGATACAGGAGACCATGTTGTGCATTATATGAATGAGAATAATTCAACTCAGCTATGTAATGCCCTGTCTGACACTGCTGTTCTTGCAGCCTGGAGGAGCTGGAGGCTCCAGAATCACATCCACTCTCTCCCAGCTCACCAGTTTCCACCCTGTGCTTTCAAGCACAGCACATCACATCAGAGCCCCAAAAGACCAAATATTCAACTTCAACCCAAGCCTCATGTGGCTCTCTGCATGTTTCAAGAATCTGTTTTGTATTATTTCACATGCCTGAACCACTTCAGAAAATCAGGCAGAGCTTTCTGACCTTGGCACAAAGATTTTCTATGTCTGTGGGCACAATATGTGCCAGAATGACAGATTTACTCCAGCCATGATTCTGTGGTAAGAAATCAGCTGCTTTACCAGTTGTGCACTGGAGAGTTTCTTTGGCATTGGCACTTCCACAATGGGTGTCTCGATGTACTTGGGATAGGCTGTGGCTTCACAGTCACTCACACCAGCTGTCTTTGGGATCACAGCTTTGATTCTGATTCGTTCACAGCCCTTCACGGAGCAGAAAGCAAATTTCTCCTTCTCATTTTGAGCTTTGAGTTTCAGAAACAGCAGCCTGCAGGCAGGAGAAAAAAGCAAACAGCATCCTTCAAACTTCTGTGCAAAAAAAAAATATGACCCCCAGTTCTGCTGGAGTCCTTCCTATGCTTTGCAATAGTTTTCACTGCAATGCTTGGTGCAGTGTTTTATAGAGCCCAGCACCCCAAATGAAAATAAAAGGGAACACTCATCTCAGAAATGCTTTAGGGAGCACAGGGAAAGTAAAGCAGAGAAATCAGATAGCACCTGAACACCCTGTGAGCTCTCTTCTATATTGACACCACTATGTAGAAACACATGTTTTGTGTTTCAGGTATTTCTTTCTTTCCCATTGTTGTAATCCTTTAAAAGAAAATAACAGGTTTTACATTTAGCTCCTGTGCATCCCTGTCATGGTGTTTATACATGGTTGCTGTTCAAAACAACAAGGGCTGTGCATGTCTTCAGTTAAATTTTATGGGCTGCACTTTGCTTTTGTCTTTTTTTTTTCCAATTTGTATTCACTCGGTGAAGCCTTTCCCAGATTAACTGGCAGTGAAGCAGAGGCTGTGAATGACTAGCAGCCATGGGAGTCCCAGCAAAATTAAACACTGGTCACATTCCCAGAAAGCCTTCCTGGTTTTGTTGCGATCCCTGCTAGTGGCATTAGCCAAATGGCTCACAATTCCAGCAGCATTCTCAAAGCAATGTCCCAATCAGCAAAGCCTGCTATCCTACCCAGTGTCCTCATCCCAGTAGTAGTAGCCTTTGGTGGGATATCTGTGCTCCAGTTTCTCCATTTGAGAGGTTCTGTAAAAGGTTCCAGTTTTGTATGTTTTCTTCAAGAGACGATTGTGGATGTCTGAGAGAATGGAAAATGTTGTCCCTTTAGGATAGCAAAACCCTACTTGGATCCAGTCGTTCCTAAAAATAGCAAAGACCCACATTGTAACAGGTTATAACATAACTATTATTTTCCTGAGCATGCTAGAAGCCAAACTAAATAATTCACAATAAGTTTTTTCCTGGCCAGTTAAAATTTTCGCGGTTTAGAATGGATCAGTGCAACATAAATTAGACACAACAACCATGGGTTAGTTAAGCAATGTAGGTCAGATCTACTCCTGACTTCTACACCTGTGATTTCCATGCACCAGGAATGAATTAGCTCTTAACTCCCCAAAATGAACTGTGTTATCTTACAGGACTTCCCGGGGGAGGAAACAGGAATCTGAGATGTCTCATGAAAAGATGGTGAACTCGATGGACTTCCTGTAACAAGCATGTTCATTCTGGAAGGGCCCAGGAGGTGCTGACCTCACCCATTAAAAATGTGCAGTGACACGACTGGGCTGGAATGCTGGAATTCAGATCACTCACTTGTTGAAGTTGATGAGCCATATGGCCAGCTCTTCAGGGGCTGTCTTGTCCCAGTGGATGGTGTAGCCTTTCCTCAGAGTTATAACTGGCTGATACTGCTGGTAATGAGTGCTTTTGCTCAAAGCCCCTTCCAAGTAGAGTGGGTGATTGTGGTAGTCATTTTTTATTATTTTCATTTTCAGGTTGGCTGGCTTGTAGGCTTGGATGTATATCTAGATGGGGAAAAAAATAAAGAGATCACCAAGGGTTTCATGAACTACAGTGCAATGTGCAGATACTCAATAGATGTGAGCTGGTGCAAGCCCTGTGTGCTGTGCACTCATGCTCAATTCCTTAGGCTTCCATTTCCAAAAAAAGCAAACTGCTTTCAGGAAAAAAATAAAAAAGGCTCATTTCTTCATCTGCTGAGTTCAAGTGCATGTGCCAGAGGAGGCTGCAGCAGGGCTGAGATATTCCACAGCATCCTGCAACCCTCAGCAGCAGGACAGCATCTGCCCCAGACATCTGACTTGTGCTGAACAAGGACCCTTCTGTGTGGATTTCAGAAGCCTTGAAACCCAGCTCAGTGGTTAGAAATTGGCTGTAGTGGCATCACACAGAAAAAACCCCAACAGTTGCAACACCCAGGACAAAACCAGGCACTCTCAGCAGAGGAAGGTGAGGACTCTCCTGGCAGAAGCACTCAGGGCTCCTGTGGTGGGAAGGATGGTTTGGTGGTCACACACAGGAGGAAAAACCATGAAAGCTGAAGTCTAATTTCGACTGATCAGCACATTTCCCATAACACTGTGGGCAACACTTCCCTCCATAAATCAGGGGGAAATAACCAGCCGACAGCCCATGGAGTTATGAATATTAATCTGTGAATGCCCATGGAGCTCTCAGGAGGCTTTGGGCAGAAGTTGTTGGAGCTGTCAGCAGCCAAGGCCAAAGTTCCTGAAAATGTACCACAGGATTTCTCGTGTTCAAAGCCACCTGTGCAGACATGCTGATAAATAAACACTGAGCAGCCTGGAGAAAGTCCATTTCTAAAGGTCAAGCTTTACAGTGCCAAGAAATTTAAAATGAGCCAAAGTGATAATGATACTGCAAGGTAAGCAGCCTTACCTGTGCAAAGTGTCCACTGCAGATGGAACCTCTCCAGTCAGGCACATCAATGCAGTCTGGGTGTTTGATCAACCAGTTATCTTCTTTGATCAGGTATGAGCCTGGATATTCTGACACAGAGCCATCTACATCATGAAAAACTGATGTTTTGTCACCATCCATATCCAGATCATTGAACCAGGGGCCAGGTTCTCCGAAGAAGACTCTTGAGGTAATCTAAACAAAACAGTGAAACACATTTACATCTTCAGAAAGGAATTCATCACTTAGAGTACAAGACAAGGATGTCTTCTGTCACTAAAGTTGCTCAAATTGCCCATTTTCTGATTTTTTTTTTTTTTTTTTGGCATTGGAAAGTAGCTTGGACAAGAAATAGTGTTGGGTTTGTGGGTCAACTTCTGCATGAAGAAATCTCTGTGCACTAACATCACCTTTAAACGGCCACAGATTTTGGCTGCTCAGCTTCAGACATTGTAGCCTTGCTGTTTGGTGGCTCTGAGGCCTCAAGGCTCAGGTGAAATCTGGGCTTGCAGGTCCTCTGAGACAGCACTTACATGGTAATAAACTGTGAACTTCTGAAACCAACCATCCAAAGATGAAAATTATTTTCAGCTGAGCAGGTCTTGTAGGTTGGCAGGAAGATGTTTGATTTGTCAGGCACAGCAGACCCACATTTCCCTGCTGACCATGGGGGAAAGGCTAAAACAACCAGAATTCCAGCCTCACCAGTGGGAAGGTTTGTTTTAAAATTCTGGAGGAAGGTGCAGGGGACGGGGAGATTTCATGAGAGCCACTTCACTCTTTGTTTGCTAATACAGTTCTAAGGTTCCAAAGCCACACTAAGTCATTCCAGCATGGGGAATAGTCAGCTACCTCCCCTGGGAAATGGCTGGTCAGGCAACTTCTGACTGATATTTTTATCCAGCATAAATAAATGTCACATCAGCAGCCTGCCTCGTGCAATGTGAGAGTGACCAACCAACACTTTTAGGGGAATTTTGCCTTTCCCATCACATTTGGCACTAGTCAGCACTTTTGCTGACCTGTGGGCAAACCTGCTAATTTTTTGAAAATTAAGCAACACAAATAATTTCAGCCCAACCACTTTATTTATTTATTTGTTTGTAACGTTTTGTAGTTGGATTTAACAGCTGCTAAAGGTGAACCTCAGCAAAGCAGTTAGCACATATTTGTGCAGACAAATACAAAAATAGCTCAAAAGAACAGGCCCCAGGATGGGGTCAGAGCAGCATCCAGAGGTTCATACTGTAATTCAAAATTTGGCAAACCATTTCTGGCTGGACTCTGCTCTCATTTATGTCTGCAGAACTGGAGTCTGGAATTACCCTGGTGTGCAGGGCTGCAGAATTACCCTGCATCAGCTCAGTTTCTCTGGCTGTTCCCCAAAATCAGTATTTTCTGCTTCTAGGTCAGTCAGGCCTTTCAGAACAGACTTCCTTCTGTTGTAGCTTTAATATTACACTACTGTTGAAAATAAAGGGGCAGATTCTTCAGTTTCTGAGTTGTACAGAAATGGAAATTATTTTCCCCTCAATGTCACTATTTTTACTTTTTTGTTTTTTAAACTGATGCCTGCTTCTGTTTTGCTGCAAACCTGACAAAGAATTGGCTTTTCTTGTAACTTCACCCATCCAATTTTCTTCCTCTTATTGTTGTCAAACTTCTTTAAGAAGTCTTTTAACAAAGACAATCAGCAACACCTTACATTTTCTCCTTTTTGCCCACAAACCCATTTCCAAATTTCCCAAGGCAGGAAGGGGTTTCTGAGGAGGGTGACTCACGGGGACATCCTCGAAGCGGATGGCAGTGACGTTGTTGTTGGGGCAGCTCTGCCAGGCGTTGTTGAGGCGGAAGGCGAGAGCACTCGTGTGTCGCCCGTCCAGCGCCGCGAACTTGCGGAACGTGCAGTTCTGGACGTTGATGGGTCCATCGTAGAACTGGATCCCCCGGATGGGAAAATCCCTAGAAAGCGTTTGGAGGAGACAGAGAGACTTGGTCATGGCACGTTAGCGTCAGGAGGAGATGTATTCTAGACATGCACAGTCCCACAGCGCTTGTTTCTCGGCCGCTTTCATTTCTCACAGCCCATAGGGTGACTCCTAAGTTCCTGCTTTGGAAGAGAAGGGATTTCCCTCCTTTTTAGCTCCGTGAAGTTCTCTTATCCTTGCAGTTCAGCTCAAGTTCTCTCATGTTGAACAGATCATCTTTATTTAGTCTGTGCTCCTCCAGGGGAGGAACTTACAGCAATGCCAAAGCATTGACCTAAAGATGAATAAATTCGTGTTTGCCATCAGAAATGAGCTCTGCAGCAGTGAAACCTGAAACTCTGCAGAGCTGTGCAGACTCCTTGGGCTGAGTAATGGCAGGGCTAAAAGAAGTCCCACCACATCTTTCAAAGGGACTTGGAGAGAAACACTGCAGATCAATTGCAATTAAAAAAAAAAAGAGTTTTTGAAAACAAGGAAAGATCCCACAACCTATAAGCAGATTATTGAACCTTTATCAGCCTTTTCTGATATCATCTGCAAGGTAAAGAAGACACCATTTTCACACCAATTAAATGAACAAGAGGCTTAAGATCTTTAAGAGGCCAAGATAAAATGTCTCAAATTTCATATATGATAAGTGAATTTGATCCCTTCCTCATATGAATAGTTGCCCTTAGAGAATTCCTGCCTGCTCCAGTGCATTTGTTCTGTCTGAGTTTCTGCACACAGCATTGAAGATGAGATATGTCCACATGTATGTGTAAAGGATATTAGGAGAGGCATGGCAGATTGGGTTTTCATTATTGCTATAGTTAATAATAAGCCTCCAGCATCACTGCTGACACCAAAATTGAGGCTGTAATATGGCAGGAAAGCATCATCTGAGCTGTTTGTTCACTGGGGGGGGCTACTGATAGGATAACTAGGTCTAAAGAAGCAAAACCATTGTACTTGCAAACCAATCCATAGGACTAAGGTATAGGAAGAGGCCACACATGAAGTTCACTGGCCATTTCAAAACTCTTTTACAAAGGCATCAAAGTCCTTTGCAGGAGCAGCAGTAACAGCAGCACTGAGCACATCCATGACCACAGTTCAAGCCTAGGGAGGAGCTTCTGTGAGCCTTCCCAGCAGCTGGTGGGGACTGTCACCTTGCTCAGCACTGCTGACCACACAGACAGAGGTGCCCTGCTGGCACAGAGTCCTCTTGCTGTCCTCTCAAATCCCCTTGCAAAGGGGATGGGGAAAGCAAGAGGAGCTGGATCTGTCTTGGCAGCCTGCAAGGATGTACCTGCCAGCAGCAGCTGCACAGTGGGGACTCTGGGATCAGGAGACATGAAATGAAATCCTTCCTGTGTAATGGTTATTAAACTGAGGAAACCACTCTGGGCTGGGAGCAGGAACAGGGAGTGCTGGGATGTGCAGAGCTCAACTCACGGGCCGATGGGCAGCGTTCTCCCTCGGTGATCCAGACCCCCAGGTCCCCAGATCTCATTGTCCATCGTCTCAGTGCCCAGGTTTCCACTTTCACCAACAAACAGGCTGTTCTTGATTTCTTGCTTTGAGCCGTCATCGTGAGGGAAGGTGCCACCACTGAGGAGAAAGGGCTGGAGGTGAGAGGGCTGCTCACACCCAGCCCAGCACTGTGCCCAGGCAGCACACAGTCTGTGCCACACTCACCTCGCCAGGGTCAGCCCAATGCCATTGTCAGCAAACCTGCCAAGAGAAGAGAGGTGCTTCAGGAGAGATTTGGGTTTGCTTTGGTTTGTCATGTCAAACTATAACAGGAAAAACACTGGAGGACAGCAGGGATTAATTACTATATAGAGCTCAGGGGGGACTCAGGTTTTTCCAGGCTTGTTCCCTATCCAGTTTTGGAAGATGTTTTTTGACCTATCTTGCAGTATATGCAGATCCCATGAAGCAGCAGAATTCACCTGCTTGCTCCAGCTGGGGTTGAGATGGTGATTACTAGCCATAGTTTACTTGCCTGATAAAGCTTTATCCCTTTGTCTAGTGATCACACACTTTTCTCTGTTAGATAAAAAAATCATGCTTCTCTCCCACTCCAACCAGCTTTTATTATTTCATAGTGCTTTGCCTCACACACTGTGCTTCCCTGTCTTCATGCATCACAAATTGCTTCCATAAAAGAGCTTTGCAAAGGGAACTGGGATTAAAAGAGAGAAGCTTGGCTTCTCTTTCATCAAGAGGAATACAGAGATCAGAGCTTCCTTATTAAAAATAAAAACAATTAGAACATCTTTCTATTTTGCTGAAATTTCAAGATAAGATAAATCGCAGCTATTGGTCCATGACTCCTGCTTGTAGAAAGGCTACACTGAACTGATAGTTCGAGCCAGGCTTGGTGGTGTCTTCACACCTCATCACTTCCCAGGAGGTCACTGACGCTGGCAGATATTTGGGAGCAGATCCCCTCTCGGTGCTGCTGTCTGTAGGTGGCAGCCCTTCCCACCTTATGGCCTCCTTACTCCCCTGCAGGCCACATTCACCCTGGCCTTCTTAATGGGATACATAAGTCTTTTTGTAGCAATAGAAATGGAAATTACTCCGGCTGTAAAGACAATTACAGTTTGATGGCTGCTTCCTCCAATGCACATACGCTCAGATTTGCTGCTGGAAACTCATAAAGCACTCGGTGTTTTAGCACCCTGCACACACTGCCTTTGCTCCATCACCAATGCAAACATCCCAGTGACCTGGCTGGGACCTCTGAGGACACCACTTGGTGGCCATGGAGCGGGCTGGGTACTTGTGGGTCATGAGAAACACAAAGTGATTGCTCAATATTACATTTCTGACTGTTCTGCTACAGCCCTGTTCTCACCAGGTCACCACTGCCAGCTTATCCCACTGGCTGCTTTTAGAGGTTTGTGTCACTCAAAGGTAAGGCAGCTCTGGCTGGAAACTGGACACCAGATATCAGCGTGGCAGCTATTCCCACCAGGGTTATCACAGTATGCCTTGGAAAGGGGCTTTTTCCTTTTTCTCCTCTTCGTTGAGATCGATATCAGGAGCCTGGCTCAGCAAAAGAAACTGCAGCAGATCATCTGTTTTCAAGTGCAAAACAAATACCTGCTCTGGCCAGTGCAGGAAATGGCCTTCAAAGAGCACAACACACGCTGCCCAGACTCTCTCCCTTGCTGCTGCCATGCATAGTTTTATGTGTGCTTCATCAGTACCTGCTTATTCAGCATAACGCTGAAACACATAAAACTGATCTGTGACCAGGCTGAGCCAGGAAAGGTGCTGCATTTTGCTGCTTTCTTTTCAAAGCACCTCATTTTTCATGTAAAAAACCCCTAGGTTTTATTTTTAGTTATTTGCATCTGTGTGTCTCTGTGTGTAATGTGACCATTTTTAAATGCTGGTCAGCATCACACAGAGAAACAATCTGAGTGATCCTCAGCTCAGACAAAGCAGGTTTTATTTGTGTAAAATAATGCCTGTGGTGGCTTAACATGTCGTGCCCATTTCAATCTTGGCCATAGGAAAGGTGCAAAGCGATATAAATAGTCTGAACCACAGCTATGCACGCCATACACACCAGGCTGAACTCTGAGAGTTGAAATAAGGCAAAACTCACTGGCAGTTGTCCAGCCACACATCTCCACCTCGCAGCCAGGCCCCGTGGTCCTGGTTCTTGTAGGCAATAAAGCGCTCAATTATTGCAGGTTCCCTGGGCTTCAGAGGATCAGCATCCTTGTGTGGGCTGTATCTGCAAGCAGAAGAGAGGAAAGGTTGGCCAGGGAAGGTGGCCTTGCTCCCTGCATGGCCCTGCTGAACATCTGGTTTGTGGTAACTCAGGAACAGCTTTGGGACCACAGTCCATCCACGTAGCTTGGCTAGTCAAGCTGTGATGGCCAAACCCAGCTGCCAAGGGAAGGAAGGCAGTTGTAAAGATCTACTCCAAGTTTCCTTCCACCTTTCCAGTATTGTATTGCTGATATATTGCTGAAAGCATGGAAAGTTTGTTATTGCTCCCAAAAGTTCGAGATATTTTTTAAATACTTTTATCCTTTAGCATATTCCTGTTATTTGGATAAATATCCTTTTGTTTTCCCTTTTGAGCATTCTTATCTCCTAACTCTGACTATACTATGGCCATGAGCACCACTGCCAAATTT
Organism: Entomyzon cyanotis; assembly: GCA_024500445.1. Classification (NCBI taxonomy): domain Eukaryota; kingdom Metazoa; phylum Chordata; class Aves; order Passeriformes; family Meliphagidae; genus Entomyzon; species Entomyzon cyanotis. The sequence goes on from JAKEPQ010001010.1 coordinate 12,015,684, forward strand.
TTCTTGCTGTGGAAAGGAATTAAAAAATCTTGGAGAGGGGCTGAGAGTATGTCCTTCACTACTCCCACTACACAGGACACACGTACAAGATTTATTAACCATGAAGTTCTCAATATGATGAAATACTGGCCTGATTTGGTGAAAAAAAGCAGACACAAGTGGGATTGCAGGGATGTGTGCCCTCAGCTGCTCCCTGACAGCCTCTGCTTGGGCCACAGGAACTGAGCAAGGTGATGCTGAGCTGGGCTGTCATTTGCCCTGTCCTGAGGCTCCACTCTCCTCTCTGCTGTTGGAGGAGCATCTTCCATCACACTGCACAGCTTAGAAAACCTGACAGATGAGTATCCAACTCAGTGCCGGCAGCGGATGGTTCAGAGATTAAAATTCATTCCTCACCAATGGGTAGCGAGGCCAAGCTGTCAAATTGCTAACAGATATTCAATAGCACTTTGCTTTGCTTAATAAGCCATCATATCAATCTAAAACTGAGCATCAGGCTGATAGGGTTCCAGTAAATGAACGTTGCTTTGGCAACTTCATCACTGTGAATTTACTTTCAGTGAGAGATTTAGTATCAGCTCATGTGAATTCCCCAGGCATTGTTAAATACAGATATTTTGAGATGGATTCCAATTTCATTCACATCCATGATAAGTGGAGGAACATTACAGGGTACAGAATTCGACTTGGATATCTAATGCTGTAACTGGATGCAGAATAATCTCTCCAACTCTGTCACTGTCCAGCCTAGCTCACAGTTTTCCCCAGCCAGCCCAACTACAGTCATTTATTCAGTTGTCCAGTCCTGACACACGAAAAATAGGAAATTGAATAAATAACCTGAGGTGCAGCCTATCCTGGTGGGTAATCCCTGAGCACAACCATGACTGCATTATTGTTTGGCTTCCAGAGACCATTCCTGCCCTTGTATGGCAAGGGAGAAATTGCCTTTTGTAACCACTAACTGTGCCTGTGGCATCAGGCACTTTCCCAAAGCACTTGTTGAGCTGCATGAAAAAGCAGCATCAGGCTCCCAAGAGCAGGCTGCTCTCAAGTTATTTTTTTAGCAGCTACTTTTATAATTTAATTAATCACTTCAATTAACTAAACATTAAAATAATGTAAATAACATTCACTTTTGGACATGTTTTAGCACCAGCTGCTAGCCAGGGCACTGGGGTGATGTGGATAACTGATATCTGAGCTCCTGGCTGGGGAGGAAGACTGATCCCACCCCTGTAATGCTTGCCCAGTGCATGCTACAGCAGTCTGGGTAACCCACACCCCAGAGATGGGAAGAAGAAAAGGATAAAGTTGTCATTCTCCCCTGCTGAGCTGAGGCTTTCAGCAAGTTTCTCTTCCTTGCATGGTTTCTTCTGTCAAGAAATGCAGTTGTGGGGAAATGTAGGTTAGGTGCAATTGGTCTGTCAGGAAAGAAAACTCTGAAACTTGAGAATATTTAAGTCCTTTCATGTGTCTGGCGGTTGGTAACTAAGTTAAGAGCCAGACTCAACCTCTAATGAGAGAGAGGGGTGGAAGTGCAGTCCTTACATCAGCCTCCTCTGGGGCCAGCTCTGGGGAAAGACTGGGAATTCTCAGTAGCCACCAGACCACAGTGGGCCTGCTGATATGATACAGTCGACAGAGAGGTTTCCAGTATTTCTAAATTTCTCCATTACACCACACAGAAATTTTTGACAGCAGCAGAAATGAAGGATTGCTGTGTGTATTTAATTGTGATTGTTATTGCAGTGTCAGATTTGGAGCTAGACTGAAGTCAGAAATCAAAGCATGAGCTCCATGACATCAGCACTCCCTGTTCAAGCAGGTTCTAAAAGAATGAATAAAATCAATAGCATTCCCAAGAAATGCTTAAATTTCTTATTCCTAAGAAACTCTTGCAGCAGGTTCTGCCCAGAAGGACTGTTGAGCAGGCAGTGAATTTTCCTGCTTATCTAAAAAATTCAAAAGTCAATGGAACACCCTAGAGCAGATGTAGCATCCACGCCAGCTCAGCTCAGAGCTAAAGAATGAGCACAAAACCAGAAGGGTGTGGGTGTTGAGGGTCCCTTACAAAGGAAAATGGAGAAACTAAGTTAGAAATGGCAAGATGTATCTAAGTGAAGACCTTGCCTCAAAAAAAGACACCCCAAAGGCATTGCAATGATTCTTGCGAGCTTCCTTGGGGCAATTTTGTGTTTTCAGTCAGTGTTTTAGAGAAGTCTTTTCCAAACCAAACCATACAAAACACTTTACCTCCCAGAGATCAGTGTCAGGATGGGTCTTTTGTCCTTGGCGGAGGCTGGAGTGGTTTTAACACCATTATCAATGATCATTCCAGCCTAAAGGAAAACAGAAAAGCAGTATCACAGTATGTTTGTAAATTTTACAGTTCTTTCCACATCCAGACTCTACCTCCATTTGTTCTAAGCCAAAGTCACTGACATGATGCTAAGAACAGCTTCTATTAATTGCATGTGAAACAGAGAGCTGCCTGGACTACCCAGACATGAATATACCCCCCAAAATTGCTGCAAATTTCCAGAGCTGCACTTTTCTCCTAATTGCACGTATTCCCATAAACACAAACCCTCTGCTTGAGTCTAAAGCCCTCAGTAACACACAGCCCCACAACACGGCACGCTAAGGAGTAAATAACCAGACAAGGCGATTAGACACAGCGGCCGTATTTATCCCTCTAGAAGCTGCTCAGTTAATTGCCAGCATTGGCAGTGGAGGTGTATAATTAGCCAAGCTGCCAATAGATGCTCCTGGAGGCAGTATTTTAGGAGCTCAGAGGCAGGGAAGCAGCCTGAGCCGAGGGGAGAGCTGCTCTGGATGCCAAAGATCCCAGCGGAGCAGGTGCCGGCTGTCTCCGAGCTGCCTTATCTGCAGACACAAACAAGCGTGCAGAGCTCTGAGCGAGGCAGAAAGCACAGGCACTAATAGCTTGCAGGCCCAGGGAGCTGGAGCGAGGGGATGGTGTGGTTTTTTTCTGTTTTTTCCGAGGGTTTTTTCTGTTTTTTCTGCTCCCGTTGCGTGCAGACTCACGCGGTAGTTGGAGTGCGCGCGGTTGTTGGAGAACTTCCCCATCGGCACGTGCTCGGAGTAGCCAGGGGAATACATGCCTGCCGAGGGGCCTGTTGGCACGTGGTGCAGGACGAACCAAAAGCCTGTTTCCTGAGGAAGAGAAGGGACAGTGACACTTTGCTGGTCTACAGTATCTCCAGGAGATCTTGGCAAAGCCACAAGATTTTGGGACAAATCACAGCCAGTGGCGCTGAGCTGTGTGACACTCTGCAGCAAAGAGTTTAACTCACATGAAAACTGACATTCACCCTCCTGCATCTTCAGGGTGCCTTGAGTTAAGTTTTGGCATCAGTATTCAAGCATAAGTGAGACTTTTGAAACTTAAAAATCAAATTATTTTTATTTAGTTGCCTAAAAAATTTATCAAGGAGTCCTAATCTAGGTGCTTGAGATTTGGAAGCGTTGGAAAGACCACACCTCTCTGTTTTAGGCTTGGTTTTCTTGTTTTTGTGTCTTCTCAGGACAATAATTGCTCCTGATGTGACCAAAAATGCCTGTGGAATTACTATTAGGGCTGGCTGAAATTTCAGAGCACCATTACTGTACTGCAATCAACAAAATCATTGCCAAAGGCTTCTCCAGGACTCCACAGTCACATTTATTTAATTTATTCAGGCTGCACACTGTGAAATTTTGTTAAAGCCACCCAGCTCTAGAAACAGCAAGTGACAAGAAGTGTGGAGCAAAAGGAAAAACATTGTTTTTATTGGTGGCACCAGTCACAACAATGTGTGTCTCAATCAAGCAGCTTCAAAAATGCTTGTTTTATGCCAGAGAGAGTCTCTCTCAGCCTTTCAGGGCTGTAACTGCCCTGAGCTGTTAGCAAATAAGAAACTTGTGCTCTCACCTCAGATCCAGCAGCTGCACAGTTGATGAGGTTGTTGTGTGGGTTGGCTATCCAGAAGGTGGAAACTGCACTGCAGGTCAGGAAAACAAAGAATGACATGAAAATGACACTTTGAGCACACACCAGTCACCCATCAATGCCCCCAGTACAGGCAGGGCTGATACTTCCCCAGATAAGGGGTCCTGCCCAGGGGCTGAAGGAATGTGTTTTTTCTTTCTCCTCTCATACCTTGTGTCCTCTGTGGGTTCACAGAGAACATGGCCTTATCTTTTAAAATGCCAAGTATTAAATGAGGAATTTCAACTGCAGTTCCAAGCCTGCTATGAAGCTGTCAGGTGTCAATCATGTTTTATGATAAGGTAAATATGTTATTGCACAAGTCACAGAAAAGAACTTTGCCCCCATATAAGCCCTCAGGTTCATTAGAGACTCATTTAATCAAGGGACCCAATGAATTGCCACTTAAGGGTTTTTGAAGTGTACCCCAGTACCTGCCTTTCCCAGAGCTGCTGTGGTTCATTAACTTCATTTGCTCCCACCCTCCTGCACTTTTCTTTTGGGACAAAAGCACTCCATTTGTCTAAGGCACATAAAAGACTCTTAATTGCATGATTCCCATCAAGGAGGAAAGATCAATCCATCCCTGTCCAGCATTCGCAAACCAACAGGCACAGGGAGCTTCCAGCACTTACAGCCAGCAGACTGGCCCCTAAATTTGCTGGCTGAGATTTGCCCTTCTGCAGGGGATGATCCTATGGAACCCTTATGTCTATTTTAATCTTGCCATGAGGGACTTCACAGGGGCTTTAAGCCAACTGATTTTGCTGATGCATTTCCGTTTGTCTGGCTTTATCATGAAAACGTAACAAAATTTTTCTATTTTGGGCCCAGGGCTGGCCTAAAAATAAACAAATTTGGATTATTTACAGACCACCTCCTGCTGCATCAGCAAGGGCAAGGACAGTGTATTTCCACAGTGACCTGTCTTTCAGGCTGATCCCATTCCTCAGAGCCACACAGATTGGGCAGGTTATGGTGTCATTTGGCACAATCCTATTGTTTTCATTCCTAGGAAGAGCTTCCTGCCTGCCTCTCCCAAGCTGATGGAGCCACAGCTGTGCTCATCCCCTTCCCCTGCACTGGGACTAGTGTTGGTGTACTTGTGCACTTCCAGGCTGGATGAGCCCAGAGCAAAACAAGCTGTTTTTCTGACCAGACCTTGCATTCTTTTATAAAGGAAGACAGGACAGATCAAAGTACCCTAACACCTTCCCATTAGAAATCACTCGTTCATATAGCAGTCTTCAAAATGACACACAAAATATGTCCCTGTGACTATTAAATGAACTATCAGTGGAAAATTAGGACAATGGCTGATTAACCCTTGTTTTATGAATGGAGACATTAGGTGTATTTTATAAACAAACACATATGCGAAAAAGAGCATTGCATGAATTCCTCTCTTTTCCTTGCCAAACTAAAAAGTTAAAAATACATTTGTTTGGAAAAGAAATCTTTTTTTTCTGAGGACAAAATGGATGATACTGAAATCTTTTCAAAATCAGCTGCCATTTGAGATGAGAATGAATGTCAGAACACAGGAACTCAGCAAATTTTTGCTGAGCCACTGAGTTCAAGACTCCACAAGGCATCAGGAACGGCTGCACACTTTGAAAAACAGGTTTTCAATAATTTCGGTGGGAACCATCTCAATGGGCTTTATGCAAAAAAATTAAAAGTACACCCTAGATCTGTAGGCATATGAACAGTAGAAGGATAAAGATCCCAAGGAAACTGCTCCCCCAGCTTTGGGGCAAACAGCCCAGACCCCAACAGATGACTACATAATCACATACACAGAATGCTGTCTGTTATGGCTGAGTCCTGCAAGGAGAAGGAAGAGAAAAGGAAGGCTCCCACTCACCTGCAGTCCTGCCTGGGTTTGGGGATGTACCCTGGGTAAGCTCCCTCTGTGATCAGCTTGCACATCCTGCTGTCGCGGTCGGAGGGGAGCAGAGTGCTGGGCTTCACCAGCAGCCCAAGGCAGTGGTCAAACGTGTTGCGCTCCTCTGGTCCATCCTCAGTGAAAAAGCAATGGCCCAGAGCATCATAACCCACCACGTCCTTCACCTGTGGGTGCAAAGCAAAGGGCAGGGTTAAGGTTTTGTGCTTCAGCCACTGCATAATTGGATCAAACTTTACAGCAATGGCACATAGGAGCCTCAGCACCCTGTTGAACTCAGGGTCTGTAACCAAAAGCAAAAGCAAGGTCCCTCTCAGCCCTTAAGAGCTGATAGTCTGAGCAATAACTCTAACTCTTAATTAGAATTTGTCATCACCTACGAAGTGCTCATTCCATTCTTTTCTTGGCCTGTGAAATCAGAGACTGTCTTAGCATGAGGCTAGAAAAAACACAGGGTGGGGGATGAAGAAAGGACCTTAGATGTTCAAATCACATCTGGGCTCATTCATCTTCATCTGCAATTACACCAGCAGCTACATAAAATGCAACTCAAAAATGCAGCTGAGTTGAAAAAAATATTTTTCCAGGCTATCAGTGAGGCAGAAAGTTGTTTTCCAGACAGGCTGGCTTGTTTTAGGTTTGACCTAATCTTTATTTTCAAGTTGTTGACAGAAGCTTTACTTGACCCTGAGACAGATCAGCTGGCATTAATCAATGCTGTTCTGGTTTTGGTTTGGATGTTGTTAACATCGCAGCACCATTGGTTGGACAGAACAACACCCATCACACCCTGGGAGATCTGAGAGCAGGGATGGGAGTTTGAAGCCTAAGGAGAGGACTGGATGGGAAGAAACAGCTCTTGGGCATGCGGAAAGTGTGTCCAGCAAGGCAGTGAATATATCTGGGATATGGAAAATTATTTCAGGTCTCCATTGACCAGGGGAAGGTCTGGATCTCCTGGGCTTTTTGCTTGCTGTTCCCATCAGCCATCATCCATCAATCACCTTGGAATGAGGAAATCTTCCTAGCAAAGGTTAACCTGCCACCATTGTGTTCCTCTAAATGCTTCTGATGAAACAGTGACTGCCAAGGGACAACAGATAGTATTAACCTGGAGAGAAGACCTGTTCATTGTGGTGCTGTTGAGAGACCTGGGCATTGGAGTGCTTGAATTTCTTTCGTAAACAGGCTTGAGGCTTCTTTGTCACCTTCATGCCTCATTCCCAAGACAAGAAGCACCAATTTCAAATAAAATCCCAGGATTAGTGTTGAAATTATTACAAATGTTTTCACATGAGAAAAAACACTTTTCTTGCCAAATCCCCATTACCAGTTTACAACCACAAAGACTTCTATTATGCAGCATCCATGCTCCAGTGTAAATACTCAAATCTCTGAGCACAAGTCATCACAGTAAATTAAAACTGCTAAAATGACCTGCAAAGTGATACATTCCTTTAAGCTACCTCACTGAAATTTACTGCTAACTTCCCATGTCAAATAAAATAGTATATTTTGCAAGGTTTAGGCTCCTTTATTTAGGTGTAAAACATATGTACTAAACTTTCCCCCCTGGAAGAATGAACTCTCCCAGATTTGTAAGGATAAAGGTTTACAGGACAGAAGAACATTTCAGGAGAGTAAGCAACATTCAGATGAAGCTTTCCAACATGTAGAGGAAGTCTTTTAACCAGAGATGTCAGAATTCCCCAGAAACTGCTGCCAAATCCTCTCAGTCAGCTCTGACTTGTTTCCTGTGTGTATTTTCATGCACAAGCCCACTACTAAAATGCTTGGATAGCAAATGAGATGCTTGTTCCAAAATCACTCTTCTAATGCATTTAATTTTTTCTTTGATTAAAACCTTGCTAATAGTCCATAATCTTACATTAACCACGAGTAATTTAGAGCCAGATAATGCCCTTCCTGGCAATTGCTGTGAAGTATAGCTGGATTAGTAAAAGCAGATAGCACTGAAGCTGTTAGATAGCAAAACCTCTTATTCCATGAAGGACAGCTCTCCCCTGGATCCTGCCAGACTATTTACTGACCCCCAGTTAATTTCCTTCCCCAGTGGCTGTTTCTATTTTAGCTTGCACACTGGGATCCAGTGGAGAGAGTGTGAATCAGAGTGTCATTCCTGGGATTGCAGTGGTGTAACTAGGTGGTTTTTTGGCCAATATATTAAATACAACATTGGGTAACTGTTGCATTTTAAAACTGTAATTATGGTGAGAAATTCATTTCCACAGATTTGTTTCCAGAAGGACCCTCTGTGCCTTCCAGCTAATATGAATTTGTAGGCAAGTGCAGAATAACCCATCAATGAGGTGAACTAATATTGGGAGAGTAACTCCTAACAGACTGTGCAGACCCACAGAAAAACACCTGTCATCAGGAATAACTGGTTACTCTTTTCTCCTAGACCTTCCACTATCTATGAGTGTCTCTGAAGTGACATAAGTGACAGCAAAGCAAGCAGGGAAGCCTGTATGTAAATTGTCAGCCTGCTTTAGTGACAGTAAAAAACAACTGATGCTCCTCTCCCATTTTATTAAAACATTTGCACAGCTATTCTACAGCACTGGTGCAAGAAGCCCCTCTGAAACCAACAGCTTAACTTTCAGGACATCCTTAAGTGCTGTGCAATGCTGAGGTTTAATAGTCCAGCTAGAATTTTAATGGCTATTCCCAAAGTGTGGTTTGTGCACATCATTAAGGCACATTTTCCCTCAGCAAAGTACACTTTGGATCTACCTGATCTCAGAGGGAATGAATGTTACCTGGGGAAAGCCAGAGCTCATGTCTGTTTGCACAAATGGAGTTCTTGCATGTAGGAACAGGTGGTGCTGCCCAAGTCAAAAGATAATAGCAACTGGGAAATGTATATAATAACTGCTGTAATCATCAGAGGGCCATGTGGGTGTCTGTGAATATATCTGGGGGAGGAGGAAGAGGAAAGGAAGGAAATTAGAGTCAGAAATCAGATGAGGAGATGGTGGTGGGGTCACCTGATGAATCAAGGCATGGAGCTGCTGTCTGCAGATTTGTATCAGAGCAATGGAACAACACCTAAGTGATGCAACCTTTGGAGCACATGTTCTATGATACAACTGAACAAACTTGATCAGATTGCTTTAGCTCACTGGGGCTTTCTTTTCAGCCATCAGCAATAATTATGCGGTTAAAAAAGAAAACCCCAAACAAGTCTAAGTAGAGTTTCACATTCACACATTTTGATAAACTAAAATCATCAGGGATTATATTCTTGACTAACTGATGCCCTGAATTATAAGGCTTCTCTTGGGTGCCTTGCCATGGAGGCAAAGTATGTCTGTTCAGGGAATTGTGGTTGTTCAATAACAGCAAGAGAATTAAGTTGTTTTCATCAGCTACATCAGCCTGTCTGAATTTCACCATGCCATCTTGGCTGGGAAAGCTTGAGCACATGGATTCTTATGCCACAGACCCCCATGGCACAGCTTTTGCCCAGAAAAAGCACAAGAGACAAAACTATTTCCAAATTCTCTGCATGAACCCATCCATCTGACTGATAAGAAAAGTGCCAGGCTCTGGCTGTTTGGTTTGGCAAGTATAAAGAAGCAGGGAAGGAAGCTCTGACATGAGATCCATGAGCAGCTGCAGCTCTTGAGCAGCTGTGCAGCCTCTGTGCAGCCAGGGAGGTGTTTATGGTGCCACTGGTGACAGTCCATCGTGGGGTGTGACAAATGAGACCTGCACTGCCACCCTGCCACTCTGCACATTAATTGTGTGCTAAGCCCCTGTGCTGGCAGCTTCAGATTGGGCAGACACCACATGGCCCTGAATGACTTCTGTAATTTATATGGTAGAATGTCTTTAATTCAGAACCCATGTTCACTTCGTTGGTTTTTAAATCATGCTATAAACTTGGAAGGACAGAGGGCAACCCCAAAACCTCAGATTCATAAATAGCAGATAAAAGCTGCTCTGCAGTTTAAATGCCCTTTGTTCAACTTCTGTGCATTTTAATTATGTCTGGGACTCTCCCTTCCAACGCTGGCACTTCTAGAGGTATGAACTCCTAAAGCACAGTGAACATCCCTGTTACCACTGCCAATGATATGTTTCCACTTAAAACTCTGTTATATATAGTAGCAGGGCTCTTGACAGTACAAATTCTCCTCTTCAGGGCTCCAACACACTTTTGTCCTTTTGGAATACACTGCCATTTCACTGAATTGGTGGGAGTTCCTAGCCTAGAGAAATCCTGCACCTTTAAGATTCCTTCTTGAATATCATCCAGTGCCCCTGGACTTTTCTGCCCTTCAGAACTGCCTCCCAAGGGACTCTGTCAACCAGGCTCCCAAACAGGCCAAAGTCTGACCTCTAGAATCAAGGGCAGCCAAGCTGCTGACCACACTCCTTAATTATCCAAGAATAGAAAACTCTCACCATTCTGTGATCACTATGCCCAATTCAGCCTCTAACCATTGCATCACCCACAAGTCCTTCTGTGTTCACAAACAACAGGTCCAGCATCCTTATCCCAAAAATAAAGACACCTCTGCATCTGGGGAGAATCTGAACATGTTCTTAACATCCCTGGTGTGCTGTAACTTGTCTGGTAACCATCAGACTCAAATTCTACAGATTTATCTTAAAGGATTTCTCGTTTTGGAGTGCAACTCTAGCAAATCACAGCTCTGAGAGTGCCTAATGTTGTGACTGGCATTGCAAACCCAAACCTTCATTACAGGAAAGATGAGGCACACTTAGAGCTTCTGATTATCCTCTTTAAATAGCAAGCTCTGTGTCTATGGAAAGATCCAACCACTCATTAGAGATGGGCTGGTCTGCAGACATTGCAGTGCCCAGACAAAGGCTCTGCCCACTCTGAGCCACACACAGCCCCCAGTGCCACCCTGGCAGGTTGAGATACTCCTTGTATATTCAGGGTGGGAAGAGTCAGACATTGATTTCAACAATAAAACATACCATTCTGCAACAATTAAGCTCTATTCATGCTATGAGGAAGTTTTTTTGCTGCTGCCATTATCTCTAAGGCAGACACTGGCACTTCTTACCAGTAAACCATTGGATCCATGGACTGTGACGCAGCGGGAGAAGGTGTGGTGGATGGAGGTGTCTTTCACATACGTTGGAGGATTGTAGCCTCCTTTCTCATCCACGTCTCCAGCCATGTGGAAATGAATTGGGTAATGCCCCATTGTCTGCTGGCCCATGTATTTCAGTTCTAGACCTTCAATGTGGGTAGCCTTAAAATCAAGACCAATCTAGAGAACAAAAAAACATCAGTCAAGAAACACAGAAATCTGTCAAGGGCAAGGAGAGGGAACACAGGCATAGGAAGGGTTGTACTGTGGCTGCTAGAAAGATTTAGTGTGTGCAGAGGAGTGTATGGCTGCAGGGTGAGGGAGAGAGGGGCATGGTAGCTAAGGAAAACAGAGCTGCTCTGTGGTTTCCCCAGTGCTACCATAGACACATTTAACTTAATTTTAGAAGGAAAGCAATTTATATTTGTTATTTTCCATGCGTTTCACCCAGCTGGGTTCAAATCGAACTTCCTGAGCTAAGCACCACCAAAATCTAGGGCAAACTGGGATTGGGATGTGGAGACTGCATCTCAGGTGTGTTGATCACCAGACTCAGTGGCTGAGCAATGTCTGCAGGGGCATGACATGCACTTCAAAGCCGAGGGACAGGCAGCAGCAGGAAGGTGGATCTGCTGCACTGTGGGGAGAGGTTGTTTGCTCAATGGCTGATGAGGAATTTTTCCCTTCCTGCATCTCAGTATGCGAAGGTGTGGCTGGAAGGAGGAAAGTCCAAGCAGAGAGCTCCAGCCCTACCTTGATGTGGCCACCAAAGGTGTCAAAATCAAAGAAGGAGCAGAGCTTGCTGCCGTACTCGTAGCACTGCTGCTCCATCTCTCCCATGACCACGACGTTGCGGCTCAGCAGCCCCACTTCCGCCCGCATGTCGACGCCGTCGATCACCTCGCCCACGTGCAGGTATGTCGCCTTCCCTAAAGGAACAAATCCAGTTCAGGATTGCTCTGCCAGTGCTGCTGGTTCCCCGTGGGCTTCCTGTGGGGGGGTTGGTGTGAAATGAAAGGAGTACCCGAGTCAGCACTTGGCCTCACCTCAAAGGAGGGAAGGCTGGAGCACAGGTGCCACTCAAGGTCTTGGTGAGGTATTTGCAACAGAGGAAGTGGGATTTTTGGTCTTAAGTTGCTTGATTTATCCAGGGAGTTAAATCAACAGCCTGTTAGACCAAACACATTTCCTACCTTGCAAAGGAGCTGCGTACTTTGGATAGCAACCTGCTCTGTATGAACATCCGATGCAAAAAAACCTGATGCAGCTGCTCAGAAGTCTAAAACACCAAGGCTGGCACAGCATTTCCCATAGGAAGACACTGGGAGCTGCTCAGATCCTACAGCACTGCTCACAGGTGAGCATCAGTCTGATCCTGCTAACACCACGGCTCTTGATGCAAGCAAGGAGCAGAGTGGGCAGGAAGTCTCTTAGGAATTGCCTTGGGACAATCACAGCCCCTCACCAAGTTTGTGGGCTGTAAAACCTCCCACTTCCTGTCCTCCCAAACCTCTCCATTTTAGGTCTACCTTCACACCTCCAGCTTGCTCCCAAGGCTTCCTCCTGCCCTGGTGTAGTCAGAGTTAAGTGGATCTTCCATCTACCCCAAGCCACATCTCCCTTTGCCACACCAAGTTACTCACAACATCCTCCACACACACCCTCCTCCATGGAGGGGTTAAAAGCACAGAAGAATTTCCCTGGCCTGAACAGAAAAGGGGGAAGTCCAGGCAGTGGTGATGTCTAGAAAGCAAAGCATCTCTTTGTTGTAATTTCATTCAAACACATTCCTACTACCTCCTTCCTTCCGCAGCTTTCTGCAGAGGAAAGCCAGTTGGGAAAAGGTTCATCTTACTGACTCCATTCTGTATTATTCCAGTAAAAATAAGTAATAAACTCTTTAAGTAAACACTGAAGTTTAAGGAATGCTTTACTTGCATGTATTTAATTTCCATGGAATCGTTCAAATCCTTAATTAGAAACAAATGGCAAGCCTGAAGCCTGACCATCACTGCAAAGCACTTCATGCTGAAGCAGAGGTGCCAAGTCAAGGGGAGGATTTTGAACACTGAAACAATATTATCTTTAACCAAAACATGATGGTTTGAGTGTATAACAAAGACAAGGAAACACCATCCACTCCCTCTTCTCCTGAAGCTGGAAGCAGAGTGGTTGGTGGGAATACTGGGATTTGGGAGGGGTGAGTGCTCTGCCTTGCTCTGACCCTGCTGTGCTGTGGGACAGAGCTCACACCACATGTGCCTTCTGCCTTGGCACCTCTGCCTTCAAAACCATCTGATCGTGTGAAAAACACTCTCTGTTAACTAGAGGAGTGGTGATGGCCAAAGAGCTGCCTGCTCATCTCAGAAACGAGGGGCTACAAGGAGCCCTGGATTTGCACCTCACCTACTTTTGCAGTTGTCTCCCTAGAAAGTCCTGGGCTTACCCATGCTCGTGTTGTTGCCCTGAAGGCAGTGAGCTTCATCAGGTGTGTGGCCAAAACCAGACCCAACCCATCCAACACTGGCAGCTTTGCTTCCCTTATTCATATACATGAAAAAAGCCTCTGCAGTGAGCACCCTCCACATGAGGATACTCCATGCTGGAGCCTTGAGTGAGTCTGTAAAGAAGCACAGCTTCTCCTTATGGAACTGTTTTTAAGCTGCTATTTTTCAGTTTTCCCCAGAGCTGACCTTTCCTTGATTTACTGAAATGCAGGAAGAATTTTAGATAATCATAAGAACATCCTATTTGAAGCCACATTTCCAGGATTTGTGGCAGTGAAATTAGATAGGCAGTTTTGTTATTCCTGTGCTGAGCTCTAGAATAATAAATGTCATGCTTGCATGTATTTAATTTAATTTAACACCAGTCCAGACATGCAAAACAGGGTAAGCACTGACAGGAATGTTAAATACGGACTAACCAGTTTCTAAATATAACTTCTTGGGTGCATGTTTTTCACTCTAAGCTTTTGCTGATTTGACATGTTTGGAGATAAAAGGAGAGACGGAAAGCAATCCCCTTCCAAAGTAAAAGCAGATTTTGAATAATAGCTCCTTTAATAGAGTTTTGAAAAACAAACCACTTCTCAAGGCAGACAGAAATTCAAGCTCCCTGCAGCAAGGGGGCTGAAAGAAGCTTGTGGGAGACAGAGCCTGGCACAGGAGCCCTCATGTGCTGTAAATTCTGAAAACTCCAACTCTGGGAACTTCCCATGGGACTGGGAGCAGGGCAAGGGGCATTTTCAGACACGTGGCACTGCCAGGGAGCTGCCTGGGGTGTGCTTATTGGTGGGCAGGGAAAAACCCCCACAAAAGAATCTGCTCTGTGGTGAGTTGAGGGAGTTCACACGAGGATGGGAGTCTCACTCTGCAGAGCTATGAGTTCCCAGAGGGCAGCCAGGATATCTGAGATCCAGAGCACTGACCATGGGCAAACCCCAGCCAGGGGTTTGCAAAGGGGCACTGAAGTGGTTTGATAATGAAAAGGCAGCCCTGTGCTTTGAAAGTGGGAGGAATCTGTTGCTGCTTCAGCATCAAAGCCAATGCTGTGATTTCCCAACCACCAGCAAGCCCTGAGGCCACTGATTCACCTTCTCCTGCTTTGGGTTGGAGTTGGCTGCATCCCTCCTGGATGGATCCTGCCCTGCAGTGAGCTTGTGCCATGGGATAATCTAAACCAAACACAGCCTTGCAGTGGAATAACCTCTCCCCACAACAGACCCAAGTGATGGACTGGGAAAAACTCCCTGGCTTTGCTGCTGCATGTGTCACACCAGTGCCTCCAGTTAGCACAATGTGAATCCACAGGGAACAACTCTTTTAATATGTGGGCTTGCCTGGTGGAAGTCTTGATTCAGCAAAATATGAGCACATTTCCATGCCTGTTACTCAAGACAGTGACTGTTGTAGTCACCAGTTGTTGGTAAGGACAAGGTAATTACTAAAAGGAAATAGACATTAAAATTAACAGAGATGATCTACTAATCAAGGGTGTGCTTATGTCATCAAAGCAATTCAAAGCAGAGTTTCTCTGAATGGTACAAAGCTCCAGGAAAACCTGCCATATGTGAACCCAGCCATAAAACCTGTCTTGGGCCTTATCAAACCTGGGAAGGGCGGAATTTTAAAACTATTTCAGCTGCTGCAGATGTGGAAGGGTGCTCAGGTCTGGTGAATTAGACAGAGCTCTCAGAAAACCCTCCCAGGTACACTCCTGGCATTCCTAAATCCCTTGGCTCTAAATGGCTCAAACTGCTAAATCTCCCTTTGAGAAATGAAAGAGGCACTTAAAGGTCTGGGTTTGGTGAAGATAAAGCTGAGGTTCTCCTGCAATATCCTTTTTCTCTAAAGAGTCTTTTCTTCTCCTTTGGGCTCTCTAAGGATAATATCCAGTGTCTCATGGTCTTTTGATGTTTCCTAATCAAGTTTTTAAGGGAAATGCTAAACACAATCTGTCTGTTCAACCCACATGATCCACTGGCAGTGAATCCTTCAGGGCATCTTTAAAGTCAGTGCAACTCATTGCAGATGTCAGCCCAGATCTGACAGATTTATCATTTTTGCCAAGCACTTGTCATCACTGGTGGTAATGCCCTTATTGCTTGTATTTAATAACCAACAAATGTTCACATGGGCATCTTTCAAATCCTCATTATTCTGAATTATCCTGATGGGTTTTGCTGTTGTATCCCTGAGCCACAGGCCTGTAACACAGCGTGGGCTGGGTGAGCTGGCTGTCTCCTTGAGCCACACAGCACAACCTGATGTCTTAATCAACAAATATTCCTCCAATTCATAACTTTCACATGGAAAAATAAGTTTTCAGCAAATAGACATAAAGCAATCAGGCACAAACTCAACCTGAACTGCTATGTAAAATTGAGTGTGATTCTGTCAGCTCAGCTTCCAGGCAATGCCCAAAGGTAGAAGGAGCTGTTAGAAAGGACCATTTCACAAGATTTCCTGCCTGGCCCTCAAGCACCAGAGTTACCTTAAAAAAAGAGCTTTTGGCAAGTTCTAGCCAAAATGATGCCAACTTCTAAACAGAATACCCTAAATCTCTAAAAATATCTGCATTTTGATAGTGGAGTAAATTCTCCCATCCTTACAGCAGCAGATGAATGCTGACACTGGCTGTGAATTTGTGAGACAACTACGTATTTATACTTTTAAGTCAAAGTTCTCTGCATGAACAAGATCACAGCAAAGTCCTTATCTCTCTAATATTCACAACCCAGTAAGCAGGATTTAAGAGATGTGTGCTCATAATCATAGATTCACCAGTATGTGGGATAATTGGAGTAATTATGCCAGGCACAAATAGTTTTTTCATCCTTTATCAAGAGCATATAGGAGCACAAAAGAGCATTTCATCATTTCTGTTCCATGGTGAAACTTATCAGCATTAGTAGAAACTTCATACAGCACAACCAAGATGCAGATAAGACTTGTTTCCCAGGGAAACTAGACAAAATACTTGATCTTTCCTACTATCCAGTTCTATCATAACAACACAACCCTTCCTTCCTTCCTTCCTCCCTCCTCCCTCCCTTTGCCCTGCACTGTTGTCCCTCCCCAAACCTTGTGAAGTTGGAAGATCAAACACTTTTAATCTGTTCCCACAGTGAAAATAATCTAGGCACAAAAACTACAAGAAAAAAAAATTTAAAAAAATAGTTAAACAAAGAGAGCAAGTGGAGGAAAAAAGTTCCATTGAACATTGAAGTGAGTGACCATTTGACTGGGAGCAGGACTACTCCAGTAAAGGAGCACAAGAGATCAGAGCCTGTGTCCTCCCTCACTTCCGACACTGAGATTTGCAAACGTCCACAGTTAAATAACTAAATCCTCCTAAAACCTGATGGCAATTGAGTCTTAACTCCCTTAAGTTCTTTTGAAAAGCTCCAATCAATCCATTTCTAGCAAGTAAAGAAAGTATGAGTTTCAGCAGGAAGTATCAAATATAAATAGGACATGAGCTAACTAATGAGTTTGACTTATTTGGCACAATATGCTAAACCATGTCTATTAAAATACCATTAAACTATGAGAGCATAAATTATATTAAAACTTGGTATGCCAAGTGGCTGCCACACCAAACTGGCTGTCCACAAAGCAATCAGACATTTTCTGCCTTTTTTTATATCAAAGAGACTCTTAAGTAGTTCAGATCTGACATTTAGGTTTCATTTTAAAAACAAATAGAAAGGAAAAAAATTAAGATTAAAAGGGAAATAAATCATCATGGGTAGGAATGGTTTTATCATTTGTGTTTCAAAGGGCAAACTTTTAGAGTTCTCAGCTTCTAAGCTAAACCTCTTAGGAAAATTAAGCCATTTCACTTGTTACATATTACATCCATCTGAGACCCTGTATATAAATGTATGTGTGGAAGGTTTTGTCAGAAGGAGCAAAGCGATCTTGCCTGTCTCCACAGCAAAAGGCAGGTAGACATTTATGGTGAATGTTCTGCACCCAATTGCAAGCCTGGCCCAGGCTGTGCCAGGGCTGCTCACCTGTGCTAAGAAAGGGGCAATTAGAGATCCTCATTCTGCTAATTACATACCATGGACAGGCAGTGGATGAAGTTACACCATGGCCAGGCACAGAGCAGCTCCTGGCTCCTAAAGACAGGGCACATCTCAGCCTTGCCCAGGTTTTATTTCATCTAGACTGAGCTTTGATTCAGGCAGATTACCTTATTTTCTAGTGCAAATGTGTTTTTGTTAGGAGAAAGTTGGACGTGATTTTTATAACTGGACTAAATTTTGCCTTGATTTATATAATCAGTGAAATCCCATTGACGTCAATAGGGTTGCCTGGATATAAGAAAGGAGAGACTTTGGCCCTGGTGTTCATGTCATTTGTGGTTAATAAAAGGAATGTCCTAATTCTCTGAAAGAGCAATTGGAGACCAAGAACACAATTACTTTAACAAGTGTTTCCACTGCTTCTTTACTTGAAATTCACATGAACTTTTTGTTGTTTTTAACCCATTATTTGTTTCCTTAAATTAACCTAGTTGTCATTGTTGCAGAAGATGAATCTGATGGCATGAATTTCACAGCTCCATTAGATTATGCAAGCCCTAAATTCCTACACCATCTTTATTTTTACTGGCAATCTTCCAAGACCATCTTCATGATGTGACTTGTATCATTCCAGCCTGAGTCCAACAGCTCAGAAGTTGCTCAAGAAAAATATTCTGCTTGGAAATGTGTCTTCTTTGAAAGCAATAGACATTTGAAGTCATAAGACTATGATACATCCGAACTGTGAATAACATTTTTCTTGGCCTGATGCACATCCCCAACAATGAATGGCTACAGCTCTGTCCAAAGGAAGTGTGTTGGTACCTTCCAGAAGAAGTTGCATCAGAGATAATGTTGAAGTGGTTCATTTCAGAGAACGGAGTGAACTCCCTGGGTGTGTTGGATGCTCCAAGTGCCCTCATGGTTTCTCTGAAAGGTCTTACAGTAAATGCAGACAAAACCTCTGCCTAGAGCAACAGCCACTGTGCAAGCAAAGATAATGGCACATGTGTGATTTACCACCAGGCAGATGCTGCCTCTGAAATACAGCCTCAGGTGCTACAGACTTTTATACTGTAAAATAACGTTTGCTTTGTAAATTACAGAAGAAAAAAACCCTCATCTATTCAGATAAGGAGAAGTTCATGTGCTATTTCCATACTCTGCTTATCAGTGTGCCAAAACAAGGCTCTAGAAAGAAAGACAACTTCACAGACTCAAGTGAAGATTAAATCTCCCACTCTGGATTTCACTGTTGTACTCATGCTGGTAACAGTCTGTGCTTCATCATGATTATGCTACTTAATTTGACTCAGTATCCAGAGGCCACTTTATAATCACTGAACTACAAAATCTATTCATCAAAAGCAATTTGTTTTGCATTTGAGCTGGCCACCGACAGAAGAATGCTCTGCAAAGGCTCCCATTCCTCCTTCTCAGACTCACTCTGGCAGCACCCTGCAACTCCATCTCCCCAGTGCAGAGGCTCAGGACAACTCCCTGGCTACCAGAAATGTTTGGTTAATACATCACCTCTAAGCACTGCCCTCCAGAGACACAGTATATGGGAAACAGTAGCTTCAGTAGTACAAAACAGGATTTCTAAAATGTAAAATTACAGTTCTTGCTGAATAAAACTTAGGAAAGCAGCCAGCTGGACATTACTTCATAGCCTTACAGTCTCTCAGTCTGCTCCTGCCCTAGCTCACTCTTCACATCAGCTGTGCTCATCTGCTTTCTAAGAAGTGGTATTTCAAATAGAGTTATTGAAAATTTCAAATACACAACCTGTATCTCTTCCCCTTAAGTAAATACACCTGCTCAATAGCACACTTGGGGACAGAAGTGGAGTCAGCTATGACAAGGGAAAGCAGAAAGGAACCAAAACCAAGTTAGATGGTTTTCAAGCACAAAAGTTATGTATCCCAAAAGCATCTGACAACCAGCCATCCAATTCAGGTGTCTATCAATGCTTTTAAATTCTTCATGGAGTCATCTCAGTGCAAATGATGGAATGTGTGAACTGCAAGGCCAGAGAGATAAGATGGAGCACCTCACCTGCTACCTTGACCTGGGTGGGTCTGCAGGTTTTGCAGGGCAGCACCTGGAACTCCTCTGCCTGGTACATGGAGTAGTCAGTGCTTGCCACCACCAGCCTGTCCCCAGGCTCCCAGGAGCTCACATCATCCACCAGATTCAGGATCGTGCTGTTCACGTTGGTGTCAATGGTTACTGTGAGCTTGGGTTTCACTGAAAAGCCAAATGGAAGGGAATTTCAGTCAATCTTATCAGAAAAGGCTTGCTCTTTTTTTTCTTTCACACATCACCAACCCCCTTGGAGTGCCACCAAAAATTATGATTTTCTCTTGCCAAAAAAAAAAAAGAAAAGAAAAAAAATTAACTCTTCCAAACATGTTTTTTCCCGGCTTTGGCTTGGCAAGCAAGAAAACAGGAAAGTATTTTCCTTTAGTTGCAGGCAGGTGGATTTTCCACTAACCCCAGGATAAATTTAAATGTAGCTCTTAGTGGCTCATTCTCACCACACCCACTTTGCAGCAGCCCTTGTGGGCACTGGATGATGTTTACAGCAGCCAAGTGGTCTTTAACCTAATGACTGTTTTTTCCAGCAAAACAACAGTCTTCCACCCTTCTTTTCCTGCCAGCACCAAAAATCCTAATGACCTAATGACCAGCTCCTAATGACCTAATCCAAATGACCAGGTTAGAGGCAGCGGTGTTGGAATTAATAACTACAAAATGAAGAATTAGTTTCAAACCCTGTTGTCTTCACACGTTCTGATTGACTAATCCTACATCATCCCAAAATGTTTTTGCAAAAGACAAGGAATTTATAGGAAAAATCTTGCCAAGTATTTCCCACAGCCTTGCTGGGCATTTGAGAAACCACCCTGCTGCCTCTGTTAGCGCTCAGGAATTTCTCCCAAGATAAATCTTCGGGTGTTCTATCATAGCCCAGCCAAAGCTTTAGCTTGGAGAAATTACTCAAGTTGTTCTGACACCGAACAAGAGCCAGCCATGGGAAGACAGGATTTCTGCTGTTCTCTGTTCTGGCTTTCAGAGATGGGGCACATACCAGATTTGCCACACAGGAACCTCACTCTGTAGCTGCGGCAGCCCTCGCCTGTCTGGTCCTTGCCGTGGCACAGGAATTGGTACTCGTGGCCACTCTTGTAGAACACCTCCGTGGTTAAATTCGCTCCATCGAGCGTCATCGCCTGCAACGAGGATGGAAATACAGCACAGGTGCTGCTGGGAGGTGAAGGGATTTTACCAACACATCTGTGCCATCAGAAGGGGCCTTTGCTTTGTTTTGGGTGGATGGCACAGCTGTTGCAGAGCAAAGCTCTGTGACTCTGCTCACCAGACAGCATTTCCAGCTGCATACACTCTTGCCTTGGTGCCTTTCTCCTGTGTCTATACTGAGACTGTTTTGGGAGGAGTCTGTGAGCTTCACAAACATCTGCCTCGGTGCCCTAGATTTTCTCTTGCCTCTGGTTTGAGGGCAGATGGAAACATTGATGCTTGAGCCCAAATGAACTCATGGTTTCAAGCCTCTGCACCGCGCTCGTTCCATTGCTTGTGGCTAGGCTGTGTCTGAACCTTGCAGAAAAAGGGGGTGGGGTTTTATTTCTCCATTTCATGGATCAGTCAGTCTCTTAAAAACCCTGAAGCTGCTGCAATACTGCTGCCTGCTCCAAAAGAAACAAGGAGAAGTGGCCTTTTCTCACAGGCAAGTGCCAGCCTGCAGAGCTGCCTTGAGAAAATAGCCTGTATCATGCCAAGGAGCAGTGAGATATGTAACCTCGCTGGTGCTCCTGCTGGGGCAACATCAGGGTCATGTCAAATTTCACATTCTGGGTCTAGAGCTTCCATTTCTCTCGACCCTTTCACAAAAATGTGGTGCAGTGCATTGGGCAATCCAAATACCACGTGCATTTCAGCGAGGCACCAGGAGAAAAGACATCTCTCAGTGAAGGGTCTGATCCTGATTCTCTCACTCCTGCAGGCTTTCCTGATTAATGCATCCACCCTGCTGCCCTGGGTGGGATTAGCACCGTCAGCTGCAGGAATGTGCCTCTGGCTGTGCTGTGCTTCTGTTATTATCATCATATCTTCAATTTTCTCGCATGTAGCAGAGCTGGGGCAGGCCAGGTGCTGTAAATCAGTGTAACTTTATGAAAGCAATGAGCAGCACCAGATTACACTGCTTGAGGATTTGCCCTAAGATTGGCAGGATAAACTGAAAAATGTCTCACTTTTAATATACATGGGGGGAAAAAAATAACTTATTTCACAGGAGAGGAAAAAAATGTTTGTTTCTAGAACAGAAGAATATCTTTCTTCTTTCTCTTTTAATACACATTCTAGAAGGGGCTGTAACAAACACCTGACCCCTGCTTTGAACTAAGTTGTCATTTGTAATACACATATATGAAAGCAGAAATGACTGTGAATTTGGTAAGACCTGGCAGAAAATTATAGGGCAGTTTTTTCCTTTCTGTTCAAGAGAGATTCTTTATAACATCTAGCCCTGGAAACTTTCACTCATACTGTCAGCATTCCCATTTGCTTCAATAGCCACATTCTTGTGAGTAAGGACAACTCCACTGGCTCAGAGCATGCAGGGACCTGAGGCTCACACAGGTATGAAGGATTTTATTTTCTCTTTCTAGGCAATGCTGCTGCTATAGCTGTTTTACCAGGTGGACATAAAAAGTATATGGTGAACATACACAAAAAAAAAAAAATACCCTTGTTCATTGCTGGGGTGTTTTCATCCTTAAAGAGGCTTTTGCAGTGTCAGAAAAGGTATCTGACTGCTCCTCAGCATGCTGGCCTGATGGCATAATTATAATACTTAGCTCCAAACAGAGTTCAAATTTCTTTCCACAGAGATAAAACAATTGACTCCAAGAAATGCCTGAAAGCTCACCAATGTTTTTGACAACCTGCTACAGCTGGTAGTTTTACCATCTCATTACATTTTATGATTAATTTTTTAGGTGGGGTCTATTCCAGGACCATTTAAAACCTTTGAAATTTTCATGTGCTTGCTCCTTTTAATCTTCCAGCAGGGAATCACATATTTCATGATAGCATCTGTGCTGTCCATGACCCCATCTGTATACCTTTTCATGCCAGAAGCCAGAATTTACTGAAAGGAGCTCAGTTCTGTCAAATTTGTCTCAGAACAATATGAGACTGTACACAAGATCTTGTTGGTTACATATTAGAGTGGTAAATTAATTGGTGTGTTTCATTTAGAAACAATAATTAATGACAAGCACAATTATTTTGGGGGTTCAGTGTCAGTGCAAAGAAGATTTGCCCCTCTAAAGCAAGTGGTAATCCTGCCTACCTGGATGTCAATGGGCTGCCTGCAGATTTTATCAGGATGAGCAGCTTTGAAGTCAGACAGCTTCTCCATGTCCTTAGATCTTGCTTTGTCAGGCTTCTCGAACCACTCTGTCCATTCTACATCTGGAGACAAGTGCAAACAAGAATAGTAATTTGAAAGTCAAGCTTAATGAGTGCAGCAAAAATGCGTGAAGCATAATATGATCTCAGATATCATTCACAAGTTTCTTCACTGATGATCTGATTCCTGCCTCTTCCTGCCAGTCTGTCAGCCACTTTTAATGATGCTGTGAAGTGCAACCAGCCAAGGGAGAGCAGAGTTATTAAAAGCTACATAATTGGCATGTGCGCTGTGAGCATCATTAATAGATATGGATTTTGGATCTGTGTCTGCCTTAGCTGCCTTCTCTGATCTTCAGATCAAGTTGCAGCAGTTAGTGTATGTTGTCTGAAATGTGGACATGATGACTGTGCAGTGAAAAGAAGGGAGAGGTTGTATGTGAACTCTGAGACCATAGGAGATGGAATTTCATACCCAGTGCAGAAAAGGAAAAAGGATCCCAGTTATTCAGAAGGTCCTGGAGACAACTGGGGAAAGATTCTTTGAATGTTCATTACTTGGGCTAGTGACGACATAAATAGCAGCTAGCAAGTCCACTCTTCCCAAATGGAAAAGGATTGCAGTAAAAAGGATGATTCACCATATTTGTCAGCTGTCTACCACTCAGTTAAACAGCCCACAGACCTCTTACCTTGAACCCACTCACTCGTCGAAGAGACGTTAAAATGTTCTCCATTCTCAGCTTTGAATAGTTTGAATACTTTGGCCACAGCTGACCCTTTGTGACCTGTTAGATAAAACAAACATTGGTAAAATCATGGAATGCAATTGATAAAATCATGGAATGCAATCGATAAAAGTCAGAACTGAAAATTTAGTGGTCTGTGTGCATGTTTGCATATTTTCTCACCTTTTATCTAAGGGTTTGGATAACCTAAGCTATCCCCCACTCAGCTGCCTCGGATGCATTAGTGGGAAGAAGCAATATACAGAGAGAGCATTCAGTTAAATGTGACAAACCATCAACTGCTGATAGCTTCAATGTAATGCAGTGGGAAGTAAAAACATCATTGACCAAATTAATCTCAACTATAACTCCAGTGACTTCCAGAGATCATGTCGAGACAGCATTTTGTGCAGTAAATACCTTGATATTCAATGTGGTCTTCAACAGAAGAGGAGGGATTTCCTTTAATGGTAATAAAACTCCATGGGTGCCTGGAAAATGAAAATGAGAAATGATCAAGTTATGTCAAGTATGAGATGCATATTTCTTATAGCCCAACGTCCTTAAATTTCTCAGAGGCACCACATTCAAAACAGTCTGATTAGTGTCATGGGCATCTTAGTTAAAATTATCTTAACACTCTATAGTTCTTCAGTAAATATATCAGAAGAGAAGGAAGTTTGAAGACAAATCCCCACTTAAAACACTCCTGTAACAAGTGTGTTTCTTTTTTAAATGAGTGTTTGAAGAAGCTTGTGTATGACAGACCCAAGAGACATTGGCAACTCCCTGGGGAGCCTGAAAATAAATCTTTTGTGTATGTGTCTGTGTGCATGTGTATACACTAAAGAATATGAAAAGAAACCACTTCTGCTTAAATAAATTTAGCTCATGCTGAAACCTTGCATATGACAATTGTCTTTGGAATGACCCATGAGAATTTCTAACAGACAGACTGGCTGGCAAAGGACAATAAAAATGCTTAGATAGTCTCTGCATATCTAGTTTCCTTCTTCTGAACATTGAACAAGGATAAAAGTTTATGGCTCTGAATTGTCTGTTCAAATCTGATCCCATGTCAGAAGTCAGTTCATTACTGTCTGATGGTTATGGATCAGGGAGGTCCAACAGCTCTCAGCCACGCTGGACAATGACCACATGGATGAGAAAGCAATGGAGACAGGGACTGAAGTGCCTCCCAACACTGGAGGTGAACCCAATTAGAAGGGGTCAGGGGGGATTTGTATCATCAGGATGGAGCTAGTTCAGGCCTATTTGCCCTTAATGACCAAGAGAATTAAAAAATATGTTTCAGGGTGGTAGGGAAACTGTCCTGATTTTAGCAAAACCTCCCATAGATTAGGTCATGTCTCTACAGTTATAAATATCTGGTCCTTTCAATTGCATCAAGAGCCTTGCAGGTCACCTGACATTGCTGTAAGTGAAGTTCCAAACCGCTCTGGGGGTCCAGAAGGAAACACATCCAGACCTTGACAGAGAGCCACTAAAACACACCCAAATCAGCAGTGCCATGAGCTGGGCTGGATTTGCTGCTCTGGGGGCAGCAGGGGCAGGCTCTGGGTGAGCTCTGGTGCAGCCCATGCCATGCCACAGCCCCACCAGACAGGGCTGCTCAAGGGGACACCATCCTCAGCCCCAGCACTGGCCAGGCTCAGTGGGAGCTGCCAACACCACCGCCCTGCAGCCTGCCAGCCAGCCAGATGCTCCTGCTGGAAAACTTGCCTGTGTGCCAATTGCCAAAGGCACTGATGGGCTGTGATCTCCATCCAGGGAGAGAGGGGGATGGGAGCAGGAAGAACACTTTATCACTCACCAGTCAAGATAGATTTTTTGTTGTTGTTGTTATTATTGTTATTATTATTATTATTTGGTAAACCAAATTCGAAACAAGTGACAAAAAAATTACAATACCGCAAAAATAATTTCAAAAGTAATTTTAAGGATAAGGAGCTATTCAGTTGGGCAACTCAAGCCTTGGCCCCACTTCATGTGTTAAAATACTTGTTTCTCCTGGTTATTTTACTGCTAAAAATAATTTTAAAGTAGTCCAACCCTGACACATAAGGACACATGCAATCTATTTGGGCTATAAGAAATGAAGCGACCAGTAATTCCAGAGCCAAACCGGAGATGTTTGTGTGGAATTCCAAAGAGAACAACTATGTCATCAAGTGAAAAAAGGCTTTCTCTTCATTTATTAAAAAAAGGGGGGAAAAAAGGGCTCACACTGAAAGAGTAAACACACTTTTCAAAAGGAAAACAATAGAGGAGGAATGAAGGATTTTCCTTTCATTCCTAGTGTTCTGGACTCAGCAGATGGGCAATAAAAAGAGATTCCAGCAGCACAGAAACATTTTTTGAATAAATCAGCATTGCTCCTCAGCTGTGCTACAGCAAGGGGGAGTTACACAACTTTACAATCTGGTTGAATGTGGAGCAGCTGGAGGTGGACAGGAATTTGCCCATAAACTCCTGCCAACACCCCAGCCAGGAACCAACACAATCTACGGCTGCAGAGCCTGGCCCAAGTGGCACCTCACAAAATGAGAAACAGAAATTTCCTAAGCCTGGGGCTTCCACTCTTATTCTCTCAGGGATGCCCATGGCCAGCCCCAGCCATCATCAGGAGCTGAGAAGATCTGACAGCCAGGATTCAGCAGGACCAGCCAGCAAACCCCAGTGCTGGGCAGTGAGTGCTGACAGGCGTGTTAGAAAGAAAAATCCATCTGCTCTCCTCAGCCAGAGCCTGCCTTGGCCACAGAGGTTTAAATGTGTACACGTGTGTGTAGTTTTCTCATTCTGAACATTTTTTTCGAAGTTACTCCAAAAAAATTTCAAAAAGCACCTGTCAAGTGAATACAACCTTACTCATAGTTATAAATATGTGTCTCAGACATAAACCATTATGTCTAAATCTTGTTACACTGGAGTGGAAGTTCAATTTTCTTGAGAGGAAAAGCTTGGATACACCTAAAGCTGCCTGTGTTCCACTGTGCCATCAAACTGCCTTTCTAAGTCTGGTCCCAGCTGCCATCCAGACAATGTGGGTTTTTGAGACTTGATGAGCCTAAACTCTGAGAACACTCCTAAAAATACGTTATTTTAAATAATGCACCAGATATTTTTCCACACACCAGTCTGACAGTGGAAGACAGTATTGACCAACTACTGCCACATTATTTATCCATGTCTCTATAATTTGTAGAATGCAATTTTGTGGTGTTCCAGATAACAGCATTAGCTTTTTGACTGAAAACAATAGCAGTGCTGCAAGTAACACTTCCATGGATGAATTTCTGTGGTATTTCCATTATAAACATTGATGGCAAAGTGATGAGAAACTTGCATTAAAACAGCAGCCTAAAAAAATCAAGTGCCATTTACTTTTATAAACATATGCAAAACCCATCAATTTCTTCCTGTTGCACAGTTGGGGAAAAAACAGCATAATGTTCAAAAATCATGTTCTGTTTCCCTAATTCCAGCATTTGAAAAAAAAACCCAGCAGGCTACTAGGCTCTAATATGGGGTCTAGATTTGAGAGCAAGAATTGCACTGGTGCAGATAGCCTGGTTTTGGAGATAATTTCTGCCCCTCTGGTTGGTTCTTTGAAGTGTATAGTCTGGTGCACAGGAGTCCTTGCAGCATTTGACACAACCTCTTCATCAACCACCCCAGATCTTACTCCATCTGTGTGTGCCCAGCTGACACATCCCTTCCCACAGACTCCTTTATTGAAGCACTTCTCCCTACAAGGCAGATTTTGTATGTGTGTGTGTGTGTGTGTTCTACAGACACCCTCTTAGTGCCTCATAAAAAAACCCCTACATAAATTCAGATAAACACAAAAAAATATAATGGCTACATTTGGGTAAATAGCAAGTATTCTCAACAGCGTGTGTGCCAACACAGACACTGTTTTGGCCACAGAAGTATTTACAGTCCACACCATAAATCCATGTTTGCTAAATTTCTGTGCTGCACAAGTCCCCAGACCTGTGCTGGACAAGCTGAGGAATGTGCTGTATATGTCTGTATGGATGTAACCAGGGCTACACAGCAGTTCCTGTACCCTCCTTAATGCTCAGCCCATCTAATCCTCCGTGTGTGTATAAATATGCTTCTTAAATCTTTGGGGGATGGCTTGAAAATAAACTGGAATAAGCAACCTGTGGGAACAATGTCTTGGAAAAACATCTTTTTTAATGTGAATCATATGCTATTCCTCAATCTGCTAATAAAAATACCCAATATAGACTCTGAGAGCATCTGAAACTATCTAATTAACTGCTAAAACTCCACATTGAGACGTTCCCCTCTTTTTTTTTTTTTTTTTTTTTTCCCATGTGAAAGAACTTTGTGACTTTGAAAGAGTGGAACTATTTGGACATCTCAGGAACATAATAAAGCCTCTGTGCTGGGAGAACTGGCAGGACTGGCACATACCTAAACCCAAGGTGAAGGAAATGCTTGCTGCCCAGTTTGGTCATTGCTTTCCTGGCCAAGTCATCCAAGTTTCTGGATCCTTCATCGTTCACTGCAACTGACAGGATCATGCCATTTGCAACTCTGCCCAAATACTGAGCCAGGCGGACACTTTCCTCTTTTGCTCTGTAGGTATCGAACCTGAAATGATAAAACACCCATAAACATTTACTGCAGTGATCAGCACATCTCTAGGAACCAAAAAGCAAGTTCTTTCCTATAAAGAAAGTACTCTTTTGTATTGTCTACAGTAATATTATCCTGTTGCAAAAGCACTTTCTAAAAGGGCATTTTCTAACATTGAACTCTAGCTGACAGACTGCAGGGCAGTAACACTACTGGCTCTGTGGCTTTGGAGATTGCTGGTCTAGGAAGAATTGTACAGACATGCAATGGCCCCATTGGAACAAGGTGCTAAAATGTGTGGTTTTGAGCTTGCTGAGATGCTGTCCCCAACCTGTTCCCAAAGGAGTCAGAAGGTCACTCACCGATCTGAATGGACAACTGCCCCAGTCTTTGGGTCAATAACATGGACAATGACACCCCGGTGGCCCCAGCTCCTTTCAAAGTAATATCCACCTTCTTCCATGCCACCAGGATGAAGAGTCTTGTTTAAGAAAGTCCAGGACAGCTTTTTCTTTCCATGGATCTCAAGAGTGCCTCCTTTACTTACTCCAAGGTACTTCTGTCCAAAGTAAGGGTTTGGCTGGCTGCCGTCATCGGCTCTGAAGTAGGAAGGGAGGAAAGAGAAAAGGTTTGGGTTCATATCTGGAGTCAAGGAGCTCTCTCCTTGTGCTGCTGTGACCCAAGGAGAGAAGTGTCATGATTTGCAGTGGATTTCTTTCAGCTGCTCCAAGAATCAGGAGCTTCCCACACTGTACAGGAAATAAATTATTTTAAATAATTGTAGCAGCTACTGAAGACCAACAGCAATCTGGAACACAGCTTATACATGCTATTTTCATTATATCCAGGTCAGAGGAAGCCTGGAGCCCAGGCTGAATGCCACATCTGTGTTTTTGAGTTCTGGAGGCAGGCAAGACCCTATCCAGGAGCTAAGGGGTCTAGTGGTTCTAAATATGAATTCAGAATCCTTGAAATTCTAAGACATCCTGTGCCAATCTGCAAGACATAAACATATTTCCTTCAGCTCACTTTTCTCATGCAGAAAGAAAGGATGTTTAGAGAGGAGAGCTTTCAAATGGAAAGAACTCCTCATATTTTAAGCCTGTTCTGGAAAATCAGCTTGATAGGTGGGAAGGTGCATACTGATTCTCTGGCAAGCCCAAACACCCCAGTGTTCATATCCCAGTATGAGAGAAAAAACCCCAACCCTGCATCAATTTTTGTGGGCCATTTAAATTGTTTAAAAGGTTACTGAACTTTCCACAGAGCACTGATAATAAGTTAACCTGAGAACATGTAATTTTAATGAACATTTTCATTCCCTGATGCGGAAGAGAGATGCCAGAAGGTTCTAAGGTAGGATTTTATCATGCACACGTACCTCCCATATAAGATGATAACCACATTGCCTTGGTAAGGACACAGCTCACTGCCAATGTGTAGCTCTCCATCATTTTCAATGAGTATGTTTCTAGTACGCAGAATGATGGGCTGCACATCGTCTTTAATGACCAGTTTTCCTAAGTAGAGAAGGTTGTGACATGTGCTTTATCACACAGCAGCTCATCAGAGGTTGTGGCATCATTGTGCTAAACCCAGTGCTGGGCTCTCATCTCAGTTTTTGAAAAATTCTGTTCATACACCCCAAGACAGCTCTCAATACAAATCCTGAAAACATTGATTTTTATTCAGTCCAGTTCTTAAAGAATGCAATTAAGATTTGCATGGAAGAGGACCCATTCAAAACTGAGACTGAAATTCAGAGTTAAGATGAATAAAAGCCATTCATGCCAGCAACACTATGGCTCTGTCCTTGGAGACAAAGAGGCACATATGCATCTGCCCTGTCCTGAGGCCCTGGTAGCACAACTACTGCAGTATGATGCTATCAGGCCAGTGGTTTTTTGAAAAAAAAAATGGTTTTTGAAGCAAATTGCAAAAGTAGAACTGATCATTCCACTGAGCTACTTGTGTAAATTCTCCAGGCAGGACAGAAAACAGGTTGGTTATGATGGCTAAAGAATCTCAGCATCTCAGCTGTGACCCAGCCTCATTTAGAGGCAAAGCTGTGCTTGCCCAGCAGCCACCCACATCTCAGCAAGAAGCAGGAAGCTCTCCCAGCATGATCCAGAAGCATTTAAAAGTCCCAATTGGGAGCAGACTTCACCCAGCCTTGCCAGTGGCACATTTTACCTCCATCAGTGATGTGGATAGAGTGGACAGTGGCAGAAGAGGAGAGAAGCAGCTTCCTGCCTTTGCGGATTTCAACGCGGTTGTCCTCGTTGTGACCTGGGTTCCAGGTTTCTAGCTCAGCATCTCTGTCAGGACATGTCACAGCTGCTTCTGCTGGGGAGAGGTGGAGAGTGAGGACAATCAGAGTTTGTGTGGAGTGAGACAGAAAGCTCTGCACCTGGGCATCTTTACAGCATCGTTCAGCATCTCCCCCCTTGGCTGACTCCCTGGAACAGCAGCAGCTCAGAGCAGCCGGCTGCATGCGGGTCACGGCCAAAAGAAAACAAACAACACCTCAGGCTGTATGGTTTTCTGTTTTCTGGAAGCGTGGAAAAACCCAATGCAAAGGAGCCTTGCAGGGGATGCAGCTTCTAGAAAACGACTGAGAATTGACTTTAAATGAGGCCTTCCTGCAGTGACATTCATCTCTGTTCACACCAGCTGGACAAAAAGCCTTTCACAAGGCTAGGGAAGGTGTTGATCAAAGGATAAAACAGCTATTACCTTTAGAAATACCCCCAGATGCCTGTTTTGGTATATATCTTTCAATATAAAGATGTTAAAATATGATTGGGTTATATATTTTCACTGGAGATGGAAAGAAAAAGAGATCAAACCAACATGAAAACACCAAGCACCAAGCAATTACCAGTACATCCAGCAACAGAGAGCAACAGGAATCCCACAAGTGTGCCTGGGTTTGTGAGCTTTTCCAGGCAGAAGCAATAAGGATTCATTCCCTTTGGGATCACACATCTCCAGCCTCCACACACAAGTTTGATGATGGGCTGCCATGACGTGTTAGTCTGAGCAGCTCTCATTCCACATCCAAGAGTCTCATGCTGCAACTATTTATTTAAGATAAAATATTTCTCTGACACAACCTCAGTTGATATGTGAGCCTCGTGTCTTACCCAAGTGAGAGTCTCACATGTGATGGGTATTTCTGAGGGTAGAACCCTTTCTAATCCTGGGGAGCTGAGGTCAGTGGGAGTTTGAACAATGAGCCCTTTGCTTTCAGAAATGGCTGGGAGTTCTCACCAGCTTTCCAATTTTTATCCCTTAAAACAAAAAAACACCATGGAGGAAAATGCAGGATCGACAAGTCAATGGCAACAGACATGGGATAAACACCTTGCCAGTGTGGGACTTGAAGGACATCTGTAATTCCACAGCAACAGAAACAAGATCTGTCCATGTGCACTCAGTTTCCTCTCACATTCCTCCACCAGCCTCATGTCTTAAGAAAATAGAATTTGACCAGCCATGGCCTTAAAGTCTCTAGGGCCCCAAGAAATACCAATTTTCAAGGTGAGCAAAGGATATTTCATTTGGGCTGCATAGACCTTGTCTCTCTGCAAACTTTTCCCATACACACGAAGTAAATCAGAGAGGGCCAATAATCTACCAGGTAGCAAGTCAGATACAGACAAACGTCCAGGGACTGATTTTGATACCACTTGTGCCAGCTGGAAGCTGGAATTGTGTTAGTAATGTCAGAGGCACTCTCTCCGATTTACAGTAATTGAGAAAAATGAGGAGGTGTTTCTGGGTTCCTACCAGAAGACACACAGAATTAATTAAAGTTAGAAAACATAAATATTTCAGACAAGGAATGTGGCTTGCATTGTAAATAGATGTTCAAATATAACTGCAATGCACACTGACAATTTTTTTTTTAATAAAGAGCTGTTATTTCCCTGAGAATAAAGATAATAGAAAAACTTGCTCATGATGAGAAGTGATATAAAACCAAAAGAATAAATTGAAATGTGAAGGTGTAATTTATCAGCCAGATAAAGTGAACAAGATGAAAAACTTGTTCATTTTTCTATTTACTTGAATATGCTAGTGCCCGAGGAGCTTCCTGCAGTCTCAAAAGATGACTGGGGCCCCAAATTCATTATTTTGAAAGAGAGAGGTAGTCAGTGAAGCCTAAGGGGAAATCAAGAAGAATTTACACTGGTGTTTGGGATGGCAAACAGCAAAAGCCAACAAACCAAAACCAGAGGACCCAAATTCCCAATTTCATCAACCAATTTGTACAAGGAGCTTTGCACATCACCAGCATCTGCTGTACCAATGACACCATCAGGCTGAGCATCATCTGCCAGCTGGTCCAGCTACCTTAACAGCTTGATTATTACTTTTGTTGCCATTTTTTAAAAACAAAAGTGCAAATTCCACCCAGCACAAGGAACTAACTGAATGTTTGCATCTTGACCAAAAGGGCCTGAGCATGACAATGAGAGGTTGCTTGATGCAGCTGCAATATTTGGGGCAATTTGGTCTCTTTGTTCCAAACAAATACAAACCTCCAAATTAGCTGTATATAGAATATGTGACTCAAGCTTCCCTTTCCCCTTTCCCTAAACTGCTTAGGAAAAGGACTGCTTGGAAGAGACAAAGCCCAGGGGACAGGGATGTCCCAGCCCAGAGCTTTTTGCTGTCCACATCTGGGCTTGAGGAATGCAGGCAAATGCTTCCCTTGACCTCCCTCAGCCACAGCTATTAGGAGCTGAGGTTTCTTTTGCTGTTTCCTTGTGGCAGTTTGTTGGGTTTGTGTTTGGTTTAAGAATGTGTGGCAGCTCTGAGGGATTGCTGAGGGTTCTTTCACCTGCTCAGAAATTTCACTCTTTGCCACTCCAGCTGCCCTTGACTGGGAATATTGGCACATCAGAAAGCTGCTTTTCTCCTGAGTTTTCTCACTCTGTCCTTGACTCTTCTTGTACAGAGAAGAGTGAAAAGCTGGTCAATTTAAATCTATTAAAAATAGCATTACAAACCATACCCTTTTTCCCCATGGCAGGAAAACTTACCTGTGCTTACTGAAGAGATTACGAACAGAAAAAACCCCAAACTTCCAGCCAGATACTTGAAGGTAGGTAGAGCCATTCTTCAGGATTTTCAGTTCTCTGTATGGATAGCTGTGAAAAAAGAGCATCAAGAAAATGTCACTTTTTTTTTCCCCCCAGCTCATTCACTGCACACACAAAAAAAAAAAAAAAAAAAAAAAGGTTAAATCCAGTTTTTATGCCAGACCAAATCCCAAATCCACTGCCAGTCAGCTCGATGGCTGAAAACACCTCTGCAGTGATTCAGGACCAGCCTGAACAGAGCGAGGAGCCCTGGGCAGCTCCTCACCCTTTGTTTGGTTTAGGATAAACCCACTCGGGAATCCAAATAGACACTCAGAGAGCAGCCACCAGCTGTAACCAAAAACGCCTTAGGAATGTGGGATAAACACATCCAGTGACAGGACTCTCTAGGGCTGCATGTTCACATGTGCTAAAAAGTAATGAAACACGAGAGAGGAGGCGTTTGCAGAGTGACAAATTTTCACGGAGTAACCTTTGGGTGGCTCCTCTCTCCCCTTGAAATACCCACAGGTTTTTTGGAAATGGTGTTTTGTGTAACCCCGAGATAAACTGTACTCACACTTCCAAACCTGAAGCATACAGTTTCTTAGATTTCAGATCTAAGAAAATATTGTCTATTTAGTGTGCCAGCACAGAATTTTCTTGCAAAGCCAAAAGCTGCTTTTGAAACCAGCCTACCTAACGTTGTTTTTGCTTCTTCCCTAGCCAACCCCGAGCAAAAACAAACAAGCAGTGTCATGAAAGTCAAAGTTAGAATTAATGTGATTCTCTCTGGTCTCCAGTGATTGATTCTGCAGCTCTGCCCCGGGCTCATGACAATTTATTGACATGTGTATTCAAAGGGAGGCAAGGACACCCACTTCTGTATTCATAAGGCACTGTTTAAAATTCACATGTAGTCCTTGGAGTCTTTAGGTTTTATCATATAAGCCAGTGTCTGAGGAATATCAAAGACATTTATTTGTAGCTGTCATGTCACATCCCGCTGGTGAAACAGGATAAACGTATGCATCACACCTCTCAGTTCAACACAAAAAAAAAGCATTGAAAAAAAGAATTCCAGGGTGCCCCCATTTCTCTAGGGCAAAAACACGTGTTATTTTTCATGTCACTTGTTAATGTAAGCTAAACAAAAAAAGAAAAAAGAAAAAAGAAAAAAGAAAAAAGAAAAAAGAAAAAAGAAAAAAGAAAGAAAAAGAAAGAAAAAGAAAAAAGAAAAAGAAAAAGAAATAGAAAAAGAAATAGAAAAAGAAAAAGAAAAAGAAAAAGAAAAAGAAAAAGAAAAAGAAAAAGAAAAAGAAAAAAGAAAAAGAAAAAGAAAAAGAAAAAGAAAAAGAA
This sequence comes from Entomyzon cyanotis, assembly GCA_024500445.1. Classification (NCBI taxonomy): domain Eukaryota; kingdom Metazoa; phylum Chordata; class Aves; order Passeriformes; family Meliphagidae; genus Entomyzon; species Entomyzon cyanotis. The sequence goes on from JAKEPQ010001010.1 coordinate 12,050,463, forward strand.
ATCACAGGAAAAAGAATGGAAGAAGCCAGGGTTCAGTCTGGAGTAAATTTTGCAGTGTATATATGCAAAACACATCTGTAGTGTTCATAAAGGTGATACAGCTCAAAATACAATGACAGGTTCAAAACACATGCAATCCAATGATTGCATTCAAAACAGCATTAGGACCAGATTTTGCAGGAAATATTTTGTCAGGGAAATGTTTGTTTGCTTTGGTACAGCGTATTTGACAGCCCTGAGCTCTGGAAAGAGCATAGGCTCAGGGCTTGGTACAGTCTGAACTCAGGTGCTGAAATGCTGTTACAGAGCAGTGGGAGAGAGGAATGCACTTAGCAACGCTATAACTTTGAATGATCTACATTATCAGAGAGCAGGGCTGTAGCCATGGGATTTGTGCCAGAGCCAGGCTGCACGTGTCTGACATTTTAACAGCATTAACCATCAACGTTGGATAAGCCAGAGCTCTTTTAAAGAAATGTTGTTAGAGGTACACCCAAAGTATAGCAGTCACCATTAAAATGCCAGGATTTATTAGTGATTATTGCCCAGCCTGAGCTGCAGACCCAGTCATTAGGCTCTGCTTTAATGATTGAGGAAAATCTAAACAAGAGGTAATACCACATGGATGGTCATTGCAGATAAACAGTGTTTCTTAGAGCATGGGCAAAAGTGTGTGTTAGTGCTCCACAAAGCCAGATTCCAGCTGGTGAGGTGTTGGTCATAAAGTACATTCAGATGATATGAGAGTTCATAGGAATAAAAGGTTTTCTGACAGTGATGGAGTGCATTTGCTCTGCTGTTGCTGTGTAGGTAGCAAAGAAAAGTCTTTTTTCTGGCCCATTAAAAGCTCAGAGGAGCACCTCTGTTCTGCCCAGCTCATGACTTTACCTCAGACACAAACCTGTAGCAAACTGGTAGGAAACTACATCAAGGAATTTCTCATCCTTTGCCTTCTTTAGAGCCAAGAACTGCACAGTACTCACCATCAGGTTGTGAAGAATGGCTTCTGGTTTTATACCCCCAGCTGCTCACCAGGGACAGCTTCCCTGATTGCATCCATCTCCATCAGCAGAGATCAAAACAAGCAATCAGACAGTGGGAAGACATGTCATTTTCAGAGGCATCAGCTGAGTGCCAGGGCTGTGTTGTTTTCACAGTGTCTGATCTGCCACAGTCCAAAGAATATCCTGCTTATTTTGTGGCTGAGGCAGGGTGTTTGATTCGGCTCACACCAGCCCGAGTTCATTGCAGTGTTAGTATGAACTGGCACTGGGGTTGGAAAGGCTGGGAGCCAAGAGGGCCAAGAGGATCTGACTCCTCTGATTCAGCTCTGACTAACACACGGCTGGAAAAATGCTGCTTGGAGGATAATCTCAGGAATTTTCCTTCAAAGCCTCTCAATTAAGCATCTTTCCCAAATCCTGGGCGCAAGCAGTGGCATGTTTGATTTTTCTGTTCAATATAAGTGACTCCTCATCCCTGTGAGCTGCTGGAGCAGGCTCAGGAGCAGTTATCTCCTGCCAGGCAGCTCTTCCTCGGCTCAGCACTGGGAGCCACATGGGGATCCAGCCTTGATCAGGCTCCATCCTTGAACAGGCTCCAGCTCTGATGTCACCCCAGTGTCAACAAATCTCCCTGCAGATTCAGGCACTCAGAGAGCACAGGGACCATGCAAGTGGCCGCCTAAGCCTATCATCTCCAGCCTTCCTCAAATACCATCTGGGACTTCTCTCTTGGGTGAGAAAAGCTTTTATATCTAGCCATTAGAAGCTGCCTGGCAATGGCAAGTGGGACTCATATCCTTGGATCTGGCAAGGCAGGCTCTCTGAAATGATTCCCAGCTGCTGAACCTTTCCAAAAAGTGAACAATAGCAGCAGACAATGCTAAAAGTGGATGCAGGAAGCCATTAGTCCTCAGCTGGCTGCTACTGCAGGTGTCAGCAGTGATGCTGTACTAGAAAGCACAGTGCAGAGGGGAATCCCTATCTGCTGCCCTTCCCACGGTTTTAACGCTGGAGACAACGAGCTGCAGACAATTCTGAGAACAAAACAGCAAAGAAATGCTCTGAGGAAGCTGGATTGTCACAGGCATCATGGTGGGGTCACTCAGACACCCTGAATCTGCAGGGTCAGAGCAGAGCTTTCCCAGTCAGTCATTCAGAAACACACACCTTGCATTGCCCCCTTGCACAGCTCTGGGCCAAGCACCCAAACCTGGCAACAGCAGTTTTAAAAGTTACTCCCAGTATTGGATGTTTTAAAGTGCTTTTTAAAATTTGCTTGACTCTTTGGAGGATGTGCCTTCAGCATCTGCTGGAGACAGCTCCTTTCAGTGTGTCAAGCAGAGCATAATGGGATCATTCACAATCTGTTAAAAAGGAGGCAAGGGCTGGAAAATAAGCAGCAGCTACCTGATCTGCCCTGACAAAGATGTCAAACAGGGGCAAGAAACCATGTGGCTTCTGTTGCTGCTACTGCCCAGCAAAAGAGACCACCAACCTGCATGGGGGCAAAGCGGGGATCCAGCACCACCCCAGAGAACAGGGAAAAGGCACCTTTTAGCCTGGTGGGGAGGGAACTCTCAGCAGCCACGAAGCTGCCCAGGTGTTTGAGATGACCTGTGAGTAAAATCTCTGTCCCCAGGGCCCACCCCTGCCAGGGAGATGCTCTCAGAGACCCCGAGGGGTGAGTGCCAGGGCTGTGGTGCACCAAACCCAGACCATCCCACATCCCAACCCCGCTGATGCTGAGGCTGCAGCAGTTTGATAGTGAGGTCTGAAGCCTTGCTGCATGTTTCCTCATGCATATGCAGAGAGGCCAACATCGATTTGGAAGCTGATCCTGGGAGAGGGAGGAGCTGTTTAATTAACGCCTCTGCTCCCTTCTTGCTGACATTGCATGGCAGCAGCTCCTCTCTCCTGCTCGTGGAATTCTGTGTTTTAGCCCCAGCTGGGAAGATGGATTTGAGGTGCACATTAGCTTTTCCGACCTGAGAACATGCCAGCCCTTGCTGCAGTGACATTCCTGTGCACAGGGGGTTTTCACACAGCCAGCCGCAGGCACAGCTAAAGCCTTCAGAAAATAAACACACGAATTTCTGGGGATTGCTAATGGAAACGCTGTTCAGTCCCAGCAACATAGCTGCCTCTGCTCCACATCTTACTCTGGTGCTTGCCACCCACACATCAGCTGCTCATTTTTACTAGCAAGAGGAGGAGGATTAAACTCAGGAACAGACTTTAATTCTCAATGAATCAATGCTGGAGTCAAAAGCAACACTCTGACTGTTTTCCCAGTGAACCTCAGTTTCTTATAAATTTATCTAATAACTTTCCCAACAAGAAGGTAATGCTCACATATTCTGTATAAACATCATTGCAAGTTCCTTGGTTCCTGATGTCCACAAAAATAGATTCTGAATGAGGAGCAGGAGTTAGAGGAAATTTTTACAATGAATAATTTAAAGAAAACTGAGGTGCTTGCTAATTTGTTGTAATATTGGCAAACTATTTTGAGACAGAAATAAAAGGGGAAAAAAGAAATTTTTAAAGCTATGATTTTTTTGTAGAATAAACTTTTTCTTTTCTTTTTTTTTTTTTTTTTTGCAGAGGCTTACAGACCTTGAAGAGGAAAGGAAGCAATTTTTGGCTCCGTTAAAACAGAATCGTTTGCAATTCCCATCACTCCACCCATCCGAGGCTGACTGACTCCCAGGTCCACATGCTTTCCAAGTGCTCAGCATTTCACTGAATTAAACCCTGCTCCACCACTGCAGTTTTCCAAGCACCAAGGCAGCGGGAAGCTGAGGCTCAGGGTGCACTGGCTGTGCTGTCCTGCTGCCAGGCACTCTTCACAGCCAACCCTGTGCTTCCAGGGAATGCCAGAGCCACTGTGTCCCCTCTGCAGGAATGCTCTGGGGATGCACAGCCAGGTACCCTGAATGCCCGAGATGTGCTGGGCACACCTGGATTAGCTGCAAGCCCACCAGGACACACACAGTCCCTGTGGATATCAGTGGATATCCTGGGGAAATCCCCAGGAGGAGCAGGGCAGCTTCCTTCAAACACAACACCGTGCAGCACTTACCCCACAGCTTCACACACACAGGCTCCTGGAGCATGCCAAGCCAGCAGCAGCCTTTGAAAACATCCCTCGAATGTCCCAGCAGTCCCTGGAGGAGCTGTTCCCTCTGCAGAGCGTCGCTGCTTTGAGGGCTCTTTTCCCTCCCAAGGTAAGGAAAGTGAGTGCTGCGGCTGAAGAGGATCACAGCATCCTGAATCCTCTTCAAACTGCTGCTTTTAACTACCCAAATAGCTGCATCAGGATGTAAATATTTTTCTTTTTGCTTTTGTGGTACTTCGCTGTTTGCATCTGGCTCGCCACGACTCCACGCCTTCCTCTCCAGGACATTTGCCATTTGCTCTCCTTCTGGGGCGGGAGGAGGAATAGAGATTTTTCAGAGGTTTAGGCACATTCCTCTCCTTCCTTCACCAGGCTCTTCCTTTGCCAATTGTTTAGTCTCAGCCTGGTGTTAGAGCTCTGCAAAGTTTTATTGGAATCCAGGGTCTGGACATGTCACAGATTATTATCAAATAAATCTCCAAGAAGCTAAAAGCTTGCTCTGTAAGTACTTGTTCCAATGTTGGGCTTACGCTCACGAGCCAAAAACATCTTGCTTTTTTCCCACTGTACAGCATCAGAAATCATAACAATTAGGTATTAATAGGAGTTCAAAAAGACTTCAGGGATCTCCCTAGAGGGTCAGTTCCAGCTGCTCAGGCTGCTGCACCAATTCTCATCCCATGAGGTCCTGTGCATTAGGACTTATCTTACCTTTTCTGAGCAGTATCAGTGATTTTTTCACACTTTCTGCCAAGCCAGGACCTCTCCCCTGGCCAAACCAAACTCAAAGCTCTCTTACCTGTGGAGATGGAGCCACAGTCTCCTTCTCTGCCTGTGAACCTTCTGGGTGTCCTCTCACCCCACATGCAAGGACCAAGGGCAGAAGGTGCCTGATGGAGGCAAGTGTCCCATCAAGGCTCACAGTCCCCTTGCAGAGGCACAGTCAGCTGGCCAGAGCATGGATGCCAGAGCTACTCACTCACCAGGGAGCAAAAGTCTGGCCAACAAAACACTAACCTTCCCCTGTTTGGCCATTTCTGAGAATTCCAAAGAAACGACGGGACATTAGTTACAAAACCTTCACCCACCTGTCTGAACAGCCCATGCTATTCAAGGACAGGCACAGTCTGAAATCACCTGCTCCTTCACTGTTGTCACCAAGTAACATCATGTTCAAAGCAAAGTGAGTCTTTCATCATTTCAGGGTCACCTTGTGCTTAACTGCAGTCAGTGAGGTCACCAGTTGTTTCTCACTTTGCATATAAAGCTCTGTTTCTGTCTTCACTTCAAACAGCAGCAGCATAAACATAAAGCACAGAGAATTAGCCACTAATACTGACAATATTTCAGTCCTCAATGGGAGCAGAAAGTCAATACAAGCATTGCCTGAAGGAAACGCAAGCCTTTACCCTAAGCAGCACATATTTTATCCTGGGTTTTATTCCTGTAGGTCTTTAATTAAATGTTCACATCAGTTAGACAAACATCATTTGACTAGTCATTAGCTTCAGACAGAAACACATTGATAACTCCTGGCTGTGCCCTGTGCTCAGCTCAATTAGAAGTCACTGTCACAAGAGCTCTGCCCGCTGACCAAGCAGATGTTGCTGAGCTCACCCAAGATGCCACAGCAGATGGACACTTCTTTTTTAAAAAGCAGGCATTAATGGATAAAAAACAGGACTGAAGGGAGAATACCCTAACTCTGCTTAAGTTCATGTTTTCCTGGAATTGCTAAATTTCCACGCCAAATTTCATTTCCAGTCCCACAGTTACCAGAGAGCAGCTCTTGCTTTTAAAGCTCACCTTTTGATACCAAATCACAGATATGTTGAAATGCTCCCCTGGGGAAGGGCAGCCTGCAGGCTGCTCCTGCTCTGCTCTGTAAGGCACTGGTTGAAAAATCAAGCTGTACCACAGAGGGTAGGATGAGAATACATTTATTGGTTATAAATTATACAAGTGAACAGCATCAGTTTGGTACAATGGTGTAAGAACAGCAGGTTTGGGTGGCAGTGCTGAGCTCTGCTTGGCTGGTGCTCCCCAGCAGTGCTAACCCCAGGGTGCCCCAGCCTTTGCAGGAATGAGCTCCAAGCACCTCCGAGAAAAAGCAAATTTTAGCGACTCAACAGCATTGTCTGGGCATTGAGTTTGTTTCAGCTTCAAGGGAACATAACGCTGTGGAGGAGCAGATTTCTGATAACCAGCATGATTAAGGACTTTAATCCAGGATGGTTTGGCTTGTCCTTTATAGCCAAGCATGGCAAAACACCCTGAAAAAGAGACACAAGGAGAGAAGTGACCCTCTGGGTGTGGCAGTCCACTCACCAGCAGCACAGCATAGACTCCTTCCACACATTTTGGAAACTTAGCTCTTCTTTCTTTCCTTGAATTAAAATAACAGAACATAAAGGAGAGAGAAAGGGTGATGGAAGTGGGAATGAGCCTCACTGAAGCTGTAAACTTGCTGCATCACAGATCTGGGGGTGTTTCAGCAAGCTAAGCCAGAGGTACCCAGATGTCAGTTAGATGGAATATTGCTTTACTCTTTATTTTTAAATAACACTGGTACTCTGGCACTTTTTCATATTTGGTTACCTGAAAATGGTTAGGCACTTGGAATCCTTCTTTTATTAGTTTACATCAGTTTCTTCCTGTTATGCCTAAACTATCCCCCATGTTGACTCTGCTCTGGTCCTCTGCTGTCCCAAAGTACAAAGACATTATGTATTCTTCCATTTTAATAATAATGTCTTGTGTTTATATTATGCTTTCCATTGCAAAGACTCCCAAGGCTATTTGCAGCTGGTTGGATCAAGACTATTCCTGTAAACACTTCTAATTTAAATAAGGTTTTGCAAAACCAGGAAACAAGACCCTAAATCCTGATCCCGCCGGGGTCAAGATGATTGGGGGTTTTTGCATTTTCCCTGGCACAAGCAATGTGCACTTGGGAGAAATGCTCCAGCCTGCCCTGAAACTCAGCCCCCCCAGCACAGAGCAGTCAAATAGTCCAAATACCTGAACCAGCAGGAGGAAGCTCATGGAGCAGAACAGAATTACCCAGACTGGAAACCAGGGCAGACACATGGGTGAACACCCTTGCCCTTAGGAAAAGCAAAACAGGGGCAGCTTGTGATCAGCCAGCAGCAGCTTTGTCCCACTGCCAGCCAGCAGCAGCTTTATCCCACTGCCAGCCAGCAGCATCCCTCAGAAGGGGCAGGGTGAGGACAAAACCCCCAGCCAGTGTCCCCAGGATGCTGCTGGCCCTGCCTGCTGCTCTCTGTGCCCCTGGAGCAGTCGGGGCAGCAGGCTGAACCAAGTTCCCAAAACAGCCAAGAGAATGACACAGGTGGTTCAGGGAACAAAGTTTGGCAGAGCAAACAAACAGAAAGATTCTTTTCTAATCAAAAAATTCCTTTCAGAAGAACTCAGGGCTTTGGCGGAAGAATGAAACAATGAAGTTTCAGGACAAAACCAGAAAAGGAAACCTCAAACTTGCTTTTCAGAGGATGAAAGAAGAAGAAGAAGAAGCTTCTCAGGAATCAAACACACTGAAGTGAAATTGCTGCCCTTGCTGTAAAGACTCTGCTATCCTCCCCTGGAATGGTCATAGCAATGAACTTTGAAACTTCAACCAGAAATTGATATGAATTTCAGTGAAGCAGTAGGGGAAAAGTCCCCAACCCTCTGCAACCCACTTCCCCTCCTCCCCTCCAAAAAATAAGAAGCTGGAAATACAGCCAATTTTCCATCTGATCTCTGCATGAGGGCCTGAAATCTGACCCAAGTTAGACAGCTGTTTTCTTTATTTCCTTATCACTCACATTATTCATCCAAACCTGGACTCAATAGCCTCCAGTTCTCCAGCAGGAAACCCAGCATGGATTTTCTGGACCAATAACACCAAAGGATTTCTTGCAGCAATCCAAGGTAAAATTGTAGTAAGGACTCTCCCAAATTGTTGATTTCATAATCCTTCCATCCAAACAAAGAAGCTGAACTTTAGAGATGGAATCTTTATCAAATTATTCCTTTTTCTTTTTTCTTTCTTTTTTTTCTTTTCTTTTTTCTGAGAAAAACAAACTCCCTTTAGGATGAAAAAAATTGCAGCATGGAACTTCTCATGGGCAAAGTGGGGCCAAAATCCTGAAATTACTCTCCTACTCCTTACCATCCCTAAGCCAAGAGGTTTTTATGGCATATTGTGGTGGGAAATTTATATTGATAAGCACTGTATAAGTGTGTAAGTGTGTGCACATTTTTGGTTGGGAAACACACCAGTAATTCTGCTGTGTTTTCCAACATAATAAGAAGCCAAGGAAACATGGAAAGCAATAAAAAGCCAAAGAAACATGATAGAACAAATATATTTACCTGCCTTGTGGAAGATAATAGGCTTTGCTGAACCTAACCTGACAAAAACAGACATTTCAGAGCTGCCCAGCATCTGTGATATTTCCAGAGCACACAAGAACAAGTGATCTGAAAAGAACAGTAATTACTGCATGATTGCAAAATATTTCTTCATTAAGAATCTTCAAGACCTTTAAGCTCCAATTCAGAGAAGTATGCAGAAGCCTGCTTGACTGTAAGAACATGTCTAAATCCCCTTAATTTCAATCCCATGTAAGCTTTCCCAAGTTTAAACCTCCATTTAAATGATCCTAAATTAAACCTGTGCTTCAGCTGGAATCCAAACAAGCACAAAAGGCTGTGAGTGCATCCCTCCTCATGGGAGAGGGACACTGAGTTGCTGTGCAGTCCTGGGATTCTGAAACCCTCTACATCCTGGCTCTGATTTTCAATCAATCTTCTATCTGCCTTTGGTCCTCACAGATGTCCTTTCAGCCCCCAGCAAGTTGTACCCGCAGAGAATTGCAGACCAACTGGTTACATTTAGCTGAGTGACTCATTGCAAAATACTCATCCTACCAGGAAAAAAACCTGAATGGACAGACATTGCATGGATATATGTCACTTCATGCACATCTAAAACATGTACATACTCATGTGCAGAAATGCAGATGTAATAACTCAGGGGTGTTCAAGTCTTTGGTCTTGAACTGCTCAGAAATTTCTTGGACTGAAAGCTGTTTTCTGGTTACCTGACCTGCTTCTACCAGCAGCCAAGAATATCTCTATCAATCTCTGTTGTTCCATGTTTATGTGGCAGCTCAGAAAACCACAAGGAATGTGGGACAGACACAAACAGAGATGATCCAGACCATTGCCAGGACACACGCGAGGCAGGAGAGCCAGCAGGCAGGCAGGAATAGTCATTGGCTCACCCAAGAAAAGTCCCACTGGAAAGTCTGGCACACCTATGATTTTCATCTGTCACAAGAGGCAAAAACAATCAGTAAGAATAAACAGAAATGGACTTGTTTCCCAAATGGAAAACTGAATCACTGGCTGCCAGGAAGTGGCTGGACACTGGGATGGGTGCATGGGATTGCCAGTGTCACTGCAAGGGCCTTATCTGCTCCATGCTGGAAAATGACTGGTTTATTTAGAAGAAAATGCCAGTTTTCCGGAAAAGCTGTTTCTATCTGCCCTAATCTGTACAATCCTGGGAGAGAGATGCTGCTTCTCTTATCTGGCCAATGCTTGGGATTTGTATGTGTTTCATCTGTGGCAGATTTCTCCAGAGCTCAATTTTGGTTATGAAATTAGGTAATTTTCCTTTCTTTGTCTATCAGCCACAGGTTGCTACATGAAATGGAGTCTCAGCAGTTTTCTTACCTCTCTTTTATGGATGTTTGAACACATTCAGTTATTGCACAGGCAGCATTTTCACTGGTGACTGTGTCAAAGTGCTGCCTACCCACAACTGCTCCTGAACATGCATCCAGCACCACAATAGAATACCCCAGCTCTGGTGAACAGGAACACTGTGCCATTTACCTGCAGCAAAAAAACAGAAGTAGGTTATATGGAGGGAGGCTGAGGAGCCTCAGATTATGATCCTGCTCATCCGTAAGGGAGTTACAAGCAAGGAAAAAATCTACATTTTAAAAATACCTATAATTTTAAATGTATCATTAGTACAGATGAAGTGACATCATTGATTGTTGGCCAGTGGAAGGAGGAAGCAAAATTGCTCCTCAAAGTGGTATAAAACCATGAGCAATGAGCTCATCACATCTTCTGTGGATTAGCAAGACACATTTAGGAAGCCAAGAATCCTGAGAGTAAAATGCTTAGTTCAGCCCTAATATATTTTCCTTTCATGTGGGGGAAATTACTGTCTCTGGGCAAAGCAAATCTGACCATGGAGCAGGGGAGAGGTGCTGAGACAGCAGATGGTGAATAGAAGTGACACATGCACTTTTTTTGTTTTCCCTGAAAATGTAAATATCCAGACCAAACCATTCCTTCTTGGTAGGCCTGTCCCAGTGCCTCAGAGAAGTTGCTGCAGAGTGCCTCCTGCTCTTCTCCTTTCCTACAGCAGGAGCTCCTTCCCCAGGTTACACATCTCGAGATGTGCCACAGTATTTACTTTAAAAAGCCAAAAGCTCTCTGAGGAGCACTGGTGTGTTCTCCCAGCATCCTGGGGAACACAGCCTCCACCAAGGAGAGCAGCAGCACAGCAAGGTCAGGCTGGGACAATACTGAATACATGAGATTGCAATATACAGAGCCTTCCAAAGCCTGCAGGCTCCAGGAAGTTCACATCCCATCCATCTGGGACATGCATGTCTCCAGGGGATATAAGGCCAGACTGAATGTGGGAGCCAAGTATTAAAAAAGTGGCTTCTGCAAGATGTCAGAGGATGCTGAATGCAATGTGGGGTCAAGGGTAAGGAAAACATGAATGTCCAGGCCATGGGTGGCACAGGGGAGTAGGGGGGAGCAAAGACAGAAAAAATCTGCCTGTCCTGTCTGTCCCACACTCCTAAGGGTGGGAAGTGTGTGAAAGTCTGGATGCAAGGACAGCAGAGAGCAACCCCCCTGCAAATAGACCACTGTGAGCCCAGGAAGCAGCTCTGACATCTGTCCTGTCCTGTCCCATCTGCACACTGCAAACCCCTCGAGGAGCAGCACCCAGCCCTGTGGGACCTGGGGCACAGCACACCTCAGCCAGCTCCCTCAGCCCTCGGGGAAGCTTGGATCAGAAATGTAGAACATCCCTGACTTTTGCATTTCATTCAGCAAAACAAGAACAAAACATGCCCTTCTTCATTTTCCAAATTTTCCGCGCCTGTTAAGATTCTAGAGTAAGAATCCTCCTTTAGGCATTAACCTTTATCATTAGCTAGGAATACATGTGTTCAAATTAAAACTTCCTTAGAAAGCCTGCAGTTTGCATTAAAGCCTTAGAAAAGACAGAGAAGCTTTGAGGATACTCCACCTGCATACACAGGTGTCTGTGCTTCCCCACAGGGAGCATGCTGCCTCCAGGAGCACCTGCTAGCTAATGGCTTTGAATAAATTTTTCACGATGCAGCCAGTGCAGTAGCACGAAATCTTGGCTGCTTGTATTCCTTAAGGATGCTGTACCAGCTTTGCTTGGCATTTGTTAGCATTAATTATAATTTAGTAGCACGCAGGCATGTAAGCCTGGGCAGTGTCCTTGCAAGAATGATTACAGTCACTCTTCTCTGTTCAGACAGACATATAAGGCATGTGCAGAGACAATCTGACAGCTCCAGGCCTCTTCAGTGGTGAAATATAGTTATTTTTATCTTTTAGTGCAATGCCAGCAGAGAAAATCAGAAAAACAAATTTGTTTTTTCCCCTGCATCCTTTGTAAACAATGGCTTTTGGTTTGCTTTTTCCTCCCCTTCCTCTGCATTAGAGCAGTGGTGTTAATTCTTCTTCTGAGGTGATAAAAGGCCCTTTTTTTCCCCTAAGAGCTCAAATCCTTATTTGAATAGAATACGAACTCCCAGTGACTTTAATTGAGTTAATTGTAAGGGAGAACAATGCACTTGCCTCTTCCAAGGGAACTTCCCATTTCCTTCTGCCAAGGCTCATCAAGATTCTGCAGTAACCTTCCTTGGAGATAAAGTTTCCCCTGTTTAACCACTAGTTCAAATGCAGTAAAACACAAAATACCTTAATGAATGCAGATGTCGAGTGGTTTTGTCTGTCTGCCCTGCCAAGGGATTGGATCTGAATCCTTATATACCCAACTGAGGGTGTGCTGGTGATAGCAACCTGCAATCACACCAGAGACAACTTTAAAAATTGGCTTGTTAACTCGTTTTCAGCAGCCAAATTACACTGGGTATCAATGCTCGTACATACATGATCCCAAAAGTAAGAATCCTTTACTCAAACTGTGATCCTGATTCACATTTAAATGTTCGTTATTAGGACAGTATTTATGAAAGAGTCGTTGCAATGCAGTTTGAAGGACCCTCTGATAAACACTCTGGCTAGAAGCAAGTTAAGGATGGATTTCATATGTTTTGCCTGGCTATAAAATCAAGTTCAGATCTGTACTAGCCTGAAACATTTCTGCAGGATTTAGAGTGGGGTGAATTTACAGTAAACAAGGGGGAAAGCTGGCTCTAGTTTTCCAGTTATTCCTGTTAATCAGAATTACTTCCCAGTTTGAAACACAGCAGCAATGCTGTACTTTGGAATTCAAAGCTAATCCAAAATAAGCCCTCCCAAGAGCCCTTTTGTTCTGGTTTAAAAGAAAGAAATGGTGAGGAGAGGTGCCATGAATGTGCACCCACATGCTTCTGGTTGAGCATTTTCTTTGAGGCAACATTTGAAGCAGAAAATCAGAACAAAAACCCTTCCCTCCACACAGGTTACAAGATGCTGGGCAGATTCACCTGTGGGAATTCCCTACAGCTCCTCCTTACACGGCTGCATGCACATTGTGCAACATCAGGGGCTGTTTGACCCACCAGGGTTGGTACCTGGGGAGCCCCACATGCCTGGCAGAGGGACTTGGGGTGCTGGACATGGAATGGGGAGTGGACATACATGGGGTGCTGGACATGGACATGGGGCACTGGGACATCGATATGGGGTGCTGGACATGGACATAGGGAGCTGGACATGGACATGGGGTACTGGGCAGCTGCCAGCCTCTTGGGGAAGGGGCTGGGACCACAGCTCCAGGGGTGCCCAGGCCACATGTGCACCATGATTTTAATCCATTCAATCCTGCCCATGCTGCAATTCAAGCTGAGGAAATTATTTAAACAGCTCGGTCCAGCTCTGGGATCAAAAAGATGCATGAGCTTTGTAGGGATTCTTCATTCTATTTCTTTCAAAGCTAAATATTTGTTTCTATTTGTCTGGAAGAAAGAATGAGTAAGCTTGGTTCCTTTCCAAGCATCCAGCATGTGGGGTTAAAAAAAGAAGGGGAAACATTCCCACTCATTATGAAATAGCCTAAAAAACAACAACAGGAAAAGAAAAAAAAGCCAATCCCCTAACTTCTGTACTCTGAAAGGCTAAAAACATAACTGCTGAACTAAACAGAGAACCAAAACGCTGATACTGCCAGAATTCACTTAGGTTAAACCCATCAGTCTGCCTGTCCCAGGTCCAGCTGGCTGCTGGCAGCTCATGGCTCTTCCCCCACAGACCCACACGTGTGACCATTTTTCCTGCTATTTAGTAGTAAACAATCTGTTTATAGAACCTGGGCAGCCGTTTTTATTCCTATTTTTTTTTTTTTTTTAAGGAGGATTAATTACCAGATTGGTGTTTCACAATTCCTGTGATGAGAGAGACCTGGCCATCACCAAGGAGCCTGGTTAGCAGGGAAGACATTCTGGGATTGGATTGCTCATGGGTTATGGTTGAATAAATAAATATATCCCATCTTATTTTCAAATCTGGCATTTGTGGATTGATTCCTGAAGTAGCTGCTTAGTCAGGTGAAGCATCATGGGACTCATGGTTAAACCACAAAACACTTTTTTTCCTGCCTAACTATTTTAGCTGACTGAGAAGCACAGTTTCGTAATATGTTTTTTTAACCAAAGGTGTCCTAACGTCTCACAAAGACAGTGCAAGAGTTTTAGGACAGTCTTTGTACCTCCAAAATAAAATATGTGCTTTGGTGCTCTCCTTTTTTCACAACATCTGATTTTTAGAATGTGATTATCTCAGAAATCTCTTTTTATGGGAACATGAGGAGGTTGTAAGCTTCACAAACTGCCTCAGTGTTGGTCATGAGAGGGCTTTTTTTCATGGCCCTTTGGGGCACAGTGGGTTTAAATAAATATTTACACCATGCCCACACCTGCAGCAGTGTAAGCAGCAGGGATGCACGAGGAGCTGAGCCCAGCCAAGAAATCAACCCTTTTGTGAGCAGCACTGCAAATCCCTGCTTGAATACAGACACAGCCTGGAAACCCATTGAGACCTGAAATCAGTGAAGAGAGCATGCAAGGTGGACAGACCTGGATTTTGAGAGAGAGAAAGGAGGTGCTGGGGTAAGAGAAAGACCCCAAGGAATTGCTGCCCACCCAGGGCACAGCAAGGTTCACCCCAAAACTCTGTTGAGCTAGTAGAGTTTCTCTCCAGTCCCATGGGGATTGCTGGCCCAGGAGGGAATGGCAAGGCAGGGCTGGACACTGGGCATTGTCCCTGTCCCTCTCTGGTGGAGATCTGCCACCACCTGGAAAAGCCAGGCTGCCCTGGGATAGCAGAGGGTGACTCACAGCCAGGCTCCTCTGTTGGCACAAAGGGCAGGCAGGGGCAAAGGGAAAAAATGCACTTGAGGGCTTGAGTAGAGGAGAGATGGTCTGCAGCCAAGAGTACAGTCTTGAGGGGAAAACAAAGAAATGTCCTTTGAGGTTCTCTTTCTACTTAGAAAAACACAGCAAATCCTCAAAGCCAAAGAAAATCAGATTTTTTTGCTTTGTCTGGAAACAAGGGCTGCTTATTACCAAGACCTGATCCAGGCACCCCAGCTGACCTCAGAGGACTTTGAGTCAGGTGCCAGCATGGCTTAAAACAAGGGATTTTCTCTTCCTTGCCCCATAAGGCTGAGGTACAGCCAGTCACATACCCACTCGTGTCTCCTGGGGCAGCTGGTTCATCCGGAGCTGCTGCAGGAGAGGGAAGCAGCATCCAGCAGACATTTCACCAGGGGCACAGATTCAGGAATTAGAAAGTAATCTCCGACTTGAACCAGAGCCACAGTCTAAAGAGACCTGCTTCCTCCACTTTACAGCAAAGTTTATTATTATGGTTTCCATTAAAATCTCCCTCTCCCTGGCTGTTTCTTCAATGTCAGTTTAGAATAACTAAGGATAAAGTTAAATCATCTTTTAACTCCTGTTTCCCCAAATTTCAGCATATGCATTTACAAAAAAAATTGCCCCTATGGCTTTCCTTCATCCTGTGGTTCCCATTGCCACCCTCTTTCAGAGAAAAAGGCTCCAAAATAAAAACCTCCAGTACAAGCCTTAGAGCCAAAGCTGCAGCTATAGTACAATTCTTATACTGATTCAAAAGATCTTCCACAAAATACCCCAACACCCCTTCCTGTCTGTGGGATGTACTTGTGCTCTGCAAAGCAGAAAGCCACAAGTTT
The DNA here is from genome assembly GCA_024500445.1 of Entomyzon cyanotis. NCBI lineage: Eukaryota > Metazoa > Chordata > Aves > Passeriformes > Meliphagidae > Entomyzon > Entomyzon cyanotis. The sequence continues at coordinate 12,066,103 of JAKEPQ010001010.1, forward strand.
ACACTTGAAAAAAAAAAAACTGAACACAAAGATAATTAGGTCTTTGGGTTTTTTCCTCCTTCCTCCCCTCTTAACTGGCTCAGCAGGTAACACCAAGATGCCTGAACCATGGTTTGCTTTCCTTGTGTCACCAAAACCTTCCAGGGTTTAAAGGTATTCTTTGAAACACCTGGAACCCTAGTTAAAATGGAAAATATAGATTTGGCTTTCAGAAAGAATGCACCACCTTCATCATCTTTCTCTCTGCGTTCTACAAAGCTCAGGAAGTCAAAGTTTCTCCAAAGGATTCCCTCAGGTGACCCACCACCCATCCCTGCCTGCAGAGCAGTAAATGGGGGGAAAACACTTCAATTTGGTGAAATCAGGGGGTCTGCATGTCTGGACCTTTCCTTCTCTTTACACACAGAGAGCAATAAAGCAAAGCTATTTCGGCCTTGTTCTGTTTTTTCATTAAAACAAAACAAAGCTATCTACAGGATGGAAGAGGGGACAGGCTGTTCTAGAATAATAAATCAAAGCCACACAAAGACCCATCAGCTTAAGCCAGATACTGCCCTCTAGATTTTAACCAACTCCAGCTGTGTCATAACACAGGACAGCTCGACAAGGGATATATTTTCAGATGATCTGGCCTCTGACTAAAGGAAATGAAAGAAATGCAGCAGAGCTGTATTCGTGGAATATTTTTAGGATGGAGTCCCAAGACATTTAGCTGTTTCATAAGGGTGATTTGCATTGTGTTAGCACATTTCACCCCCTGAAGTCACCATCACAAAAAGAGCTTATCACTCCCCCTGATGCTGGAAGCCAGCTTTGGTGCTGTACTGCACTGCCTGCCACCTCTCCAAGGAATGAGAAAGGCATCAGAAAAGGGAAGTAGAGGGTGAAAGAATTAAAAAAAAAAAATTAAAATAAACCATAAAAACCCACAGATGTGACCATCTTGAGTGGCCAGGTCATTTGGGAATAGGAGTGCTACAGTACAGTGTGCACAGGAGAAGGCTAAGTGAAGTAATGAAATAAATTGCACCAGGACTAAAAAGATGAAATGTAAAGCACCTACATTGGGGTTTGTGGAGGAAGAGATGGAAATAAGTACTTTGCCACAACAAAGGGCTTGGGAAGAGCTGTGAGAAGGGAAGGTATTAGAAGTTATCCTCTCTGTAAATATTGGAAAGAATAAGTGGGTTATTTTCTCTCTAAATCAGTGGTGTTTAACAGCTTCCTATTTCGTTCTGTACTTCAGTTCTGTTTCATCAGCTTGTACAAAACCCATTGTAAACATCCCAAAATACCTGTGGGTGTGGCTGAGCTGGGCTCCAGGAGAAGCCAAGGAAGAGAAGTCAGCACAGCTGAAGGATGGTTCCTGTGACTCTGCCCTGCAGAGGATGGGGTGAGATGCCTGTGCTCAACCATTGCCAAAATGAGGGAGAGATGCAGCCTCAGGCAAGAAGCAGTAATCAGGCGTGGATTGCCTGGGACATGGAGCTCAAAGTGAAACAGATGTGTGTGCATCTTCCTCAGCTGCTGCCTTGGCCACCGAGGACCTCCTGGCTGCCCCAAGTGTGGGAAGCCTTCCTCTCCTTCAGGGTGGTCAATAAGCTGTGGGTTCTGCCTTATTTCTCTGCTTAAACCTCTCAAGTCTGTATTATTTTCCATTCTGGGGTGAATATTTGTAGGTAGAATAAGAAAAATTTGAAGCAACCTAAGCATCTTGTAGGTAATTCCATGTTTTGCCACGCTCAGCACATCAGGAATGCCACAGGTGCTTGGTGACTTGTGGCACACACAGCACAGGCAAGAAATGAAAACACTGAGTTCATGGTAGATCCCAAATTATGAACTCAAAGTCATTTCAGAGCCCTGTCTGAGGGCTGGGGGAACATATGTGGCTTTAGATGCTCTTATGATTAAAGACGAACACAAAGGAGAAAAACTCACTTAAACCACAAGGGGTAGAAGTCAGACTTGATAAACAAAATGCCAATGTAGCAATACACAAGAGCTTTTCTTTGTCTTCTATTTTCATTCTTAGGAGTTTCTAGCAAGAGGAACAAGTGAAAATATTTTCAGGTAGAAAGTCTAACTTTCCAGATTAAATGGAAGTCATACGAATATGTGTAGAAAACTTACTTGAGCTATTTAAGGTATTTGCACCCCAAAACTAAGTAATTGTGTTCACAACCTTTCCCAGAGAAAAAGTTCATTTCATTTTATAAATAAGGAACATTCTTCTTTCTTTTTTCTTATTCTTGTTCTTAGTCAAGCCAAATTTTTTCATGTGTTTTTACCAGAAAAAATTGGTCTTTGAAAAAGAAAAACTAAATATACACCACAAAAAGCCAGTGTTCAGTGGGTCCTAACCATTTCAAACATTACTTTGAAAATTTTTGAGAATCTGCTGACACCAGAATGTATAAAACTGACACTTCTGCCCCTCTGTTACTGTCATTCAACAATCCCCAGTGCACTTCATGTTTTTACCACTGCCTTTAGCCTTCTTGTTTTCTTTTGGAAATGGCTAGATGAAACAAACTCAAGAAGTCTTTGGGCTTTTTTTGGGCTTTTTTCCACCAGGATATTGGCATTGGCAGTTCTGGCTCTTTCAGGTGAAGCAAAAACATCAGACAAAGTGTTAAAAAAGTGTTCCTATGTCTTGGCAATGAGCAGGCTTCCCGGGATAAGCAAAAGCATAAAAAGGACAAGGGAAAGGCAAAAAAGCAGGCAAGAGGTTTCCTGTTCTGGAACATGTGGGAGATAGAGATCTGCACGTACACACATCCATACCTCATTTACAGCCCTCAGAACAGCCCCTCCAGTTCAACCCTGACCTCTCAGCAGCAAAGATTCTCAGAGAAATGTGGTCAAGCAGGCAAAGGAGGGGAGACTTTTGTGAGGGGTGGGATGTAGAGCGAGTCACGTAACTTGGAGATGAGATTTGGCTGGAATAAACACAGAAAAAAATGCATGTCTGGGGCTCTGACTGCCTGGGAGAGGTTGAATAACACTTGTTCAATATTGTGAGCAATACACAATATTGGTTGCATCAGGTGGAGGATGAGTCCTGGGCAAATGGGTGTCATCTCGTGCTGGGTTTTCTGGTTGTGCTGGATGTCAATCCTGCCTGTATTTTAGCAAAGGGAACCTCTAGGCTGATGAATGTTTTTCTAGAAAACAGCTCTACCGTGTTTATTGACACGGTGTGTCACACAGCTGATGGACATGGAAGTGCACAGTCCAAACCCTGACCTCACTGATGAAAATCTGGGGTAAGCTAACGAGGGAATGCCATGGAGTACAACTAAAAATTACATATTTTTTCCTTGGGCTTGAAAAAACAAGAGAGTTCCATCCAGTGAGTCAGTCTCCCCCAACTGTTATTACTCCTATTTAAAAAACAACCCCTCTGACATTTTGGTCAACATCTATGTGAGCTGAACTTTCAAAGGGAGTGAGAGAACTGGGAATTTAAAAGTTTCCTCTTCATAATATGGGAACCAAGCAGAAATCCCCACATGCTGCTTTGGTAAGTTTGCCTCTCACAGACTGAATTTTAAACTTCAAAGGACAAAAAAAAGCATAGCCCCCATTCAGCCTCCAACCCATCCCAAGAATAAATCACAGCAGGTCAAGGCTCCTTGCTCTCAGTCAGGATACAGCTGCTTTTTCTCTCAAAAAATTTCTCACAACAACTTGACCAGCACTTGGCTGAATGTCCTCTGGCACAAAACCTGCTTTCAGGACAGCTCACCTCATCTTCAGTCAGCATCACTGGTGGGGGAAGAGGAGCAGAAATACCCACACATCCCACAGGTGCTGAGAAGAGCAGAGCAAGGGCTGCAAAGGATTTGGCCATGTATCTGCCACTTTCTCCCAGTTCAAGTTGTTTTCCTTGGACCCCCATTCCCCAGCAGCTCCCTGCAGCTGTCGCTCACTCCTTTTTCAGATTTTTTTTTTAAGTTTCCTGTCTCTAACTCAAGTCCAGCGAACACACCCAATCCCCCCACAATGGCAAACATGGCTATTGGGTGAACATCCAGGCATTTTTTTAAGGACCTTGTCATTGAGGACAGACTCTGCTGGAGGACTGCTTGTTGCAGGGATAGTTACAAGTCAGGTGTGTGTTTAGCTAACTAGAGTCATATATATTGGGATTTAAATGCCTTTCCTAAATAAAGCTATTTAGGAAATGCCATTAAAATTTCAAAAGCATGGGCCATATCTTCATATAAATTAAAACTTTTATCCACATCTCCTCAGGCAAAAAGAATTTTTTTTTGTGTTTGTGAAGCTCAACAAATTACAGGAGGGATCCTGCCCTGAGGTACAGATCTGCTGATCCTCATGAAACCGAGGTCTGACTCAGACAGCATTTGGTTTGCAGACAAATGTATTCAAGCAAAAATAAGAACTTCCTGCATTTAAATACAGTACATCATCTTATCATCTTTTTTCCCACCCTACATGTTGTCATGGAGGAATCACATCCCAATTCAATTTCTATCTTTTAAATGCCTTCCCCAGTTCTCTATCACTGACTGTTGTGTATTTTGTGTTTTCCTGCTGCTGTGTCTTGGATGCACATCAGGTCAGGAGATCCCTCAAGACACCCAAACCTCACTCCCTGGGCCAGGAGAAGGGTGAAATTGGGGAAAAACCCTCAGATTTCACATGCCAGGCTGCAAAGTGACAAGCAGCCTGGTTTGCCATCTGGGGACTGTCTGATGCTCAGATTGTTCTAATTCCTGCTGTAAAGTGATCATCTCAGGAAGGATGTGTCTCCTCAGAGTTAATCCCAGCTGCAGAGGACAGAGAGCAGCAAAGGAGCAGGCAAGGAGCAAAGATTTTAGGGTTTTAGGATTGCTCAGACACAGCAATGCCAGCACTGGCTTCACCCGCCTGTACTGAGTGGTGCAATGTGCAACCTGGTGCTCTGGCAAATGTTTTAGCTTCTTTCCAAGTATTAAAAAAAAATATGTATCTTGTGGCTTTCATTCATGGGCTGACCTGTGGGTAATTTAAGGGATTTAAATAGACAGAAGGGAATTCAAATATATCTGCTGACTTCTGTGTTGTGTGGATGATTAACTCTGAATCACAGATGTTATCAGGAGGGGCAGGCTGTGAAACTCAAGTAGCACTTTACTTATTATTATTATTGGAAATAGTGGTGGTGTTCCTTGTATTGCATCCAGATCTAGGGGCTGGAGGGGTCAGAACTCATGCATGTACAAGAACAAGAAAGCATTCACAGCCTTAAACTGTGAGCTCCACTCTGAAATACTAATTATGCCTTCCTGAGCATTTATCAACCTGGGAAGCAAGAGGGAAAGCTCATTGGGAACGAATCTGAAAGAGAAACAATTTAGAAAATATCTCCAAACTGGGCAAGACTGCAACAAGCACATTCTAGCCTTGTCTTGTTATCTTTGTTTTTCTGCAGGCCTTATCACCACTAAGGAATTTAATCGCAAAAATGACAAGTAGCTGAAAGTATGAATCAGACTGGCATTGAATAAGGAGCCATAGGAAAAAATCTACCTACACAACCTTGGCAAACACAGATATAATGAGTCCCCCAGAGCCTCAGTGCAGACTTGGGCTGTGTGAGTTTCCCTGCACTGAAATCTCCACCTTTGGATGGGTTGCAGCCTCCTGGAGGCTTTGTGTCACCCCAGGTCAAAAGGGTCCAGGATTTTTAAAGAAAAGTTCAGACACAAGCTCATCCTGGGCTCTTGAATTTTCAGATAATTAAGGTTATTCACTGGTGAACATGATAACAAGCCCCAGCACAGGTGTGCAGCCCTTGAAATAGAGGAGTTGAGCAGTGAACCTGTGCCCAAACACACAAACACCACAGCAGGGGAAAGACAGAACATGTGCCTGAGCACTCACATGGGCATCTCCCCTTTTGTTTGCATTGACAACAAATTTGGACCTCCCCTCCCTAATTTTTGTTTTAGAAGACTCTCACAAGGATCAAACTCCTGCATCAAAGGCACCAAAGAACACCAATATGATGAGCCTCACTGTACCACTCCAGGCACATTTCCCTGAATTCTCCCTGGCAAACCAGAGAGCCCTAGCAAGGGAAAACCCTTCCCTCTGAGCCTCAGCAGACCAAGTGCAGAGGTATTTCCCTGCTCCCATTAAAAGCAAGGAATGCTTAATCTAACTGCCACTGCTTTCAGGCTGCTTCAACAACATGACTTATTACACTACACTTCAGATATGTGCTTTGAGGAGATATAATTCTTATCTTTAGATGTGCTGATAGCACCAAGAAGCCTGGCTGACTTACTGAACAGCCCTGTGCCTTTGATAATAGTATTTGCCTTTGCTGCTTCTGTGATTAGAAAATTTGCACAGGCACAAAGCCTGGGTCATTAAACTGAAGGATTAAATTTCTGACTTTGATTGCTGTATGAAGTGCCAATCTTTGTACTGCTCTCCAGCACCCAAAAGAAGGCATTTACTCACAACCAAATAATGTTTTCCAGCCTCTCCTCCATCTTTTAACAAGCCTGAGGTTCTCTGTGGACCTCTGTGCTTCAGGACAATAATTTTGAGGACAGCACTTAACTAAGTCTTACAGATAATTCTCAGACTTCTGTGAGGCAGAAAAAAAAAAAGTACCAGAAAAACATCCCCCTAAAAAACAACTCCCAAACCCCCACAGCCACACCACCCCCCAAACAGAGAAACCCAAACCAAATCAACTAACTAAACAAAAGGAAAGGAAAAGTACAAACAGCTTGGATGGGGTGAAGGTCATGGAAACCACTCCAGCAAAGAGACAAAACCAATGGAGAAGGGATCTGAGAGTTCATAAAGGCGTTGCACGCTTTTTTCTGCCCTGAAAGAAACCCTCAGCAGATCTGGACTGACTCTGGAGCACACTTCATTCCTAGGCATTAGAATTCCAGCCTGTGCTCTCCTGTTCACTTGCCAAAACCTTCAGAAGTTCCTTGCCCTGCACTATCCCTCTCCAGAAGCATCAATAGCCTTCCTCCTGCTCATCCTGGCAGGGAAACTCCCAGGCAATTAGACAGACAACTCTTATCTGTCGTTTCATCAGGCGTTTCTGCTCAGTCTGCAGTGTTCCCCAGCAGCCTGAAAACACAACCTGCAGGTCTCCATCATGGCTTTATGTTTGCCCATCAGTCAGTGAGAGACACAGATCCCATGACAAATGCCCAAACCAGTCCTTCTCCCCCTGGGAGCGACGCTGGCAGGAGTGGAACATCCCCTTGGCAGCACATGGAGACACAGGAATTCTGTTTGCTTCAGCCACACAGCTTGATGGAAGCAACAAAACTGAAGGATTACTCTAAACATGGTTTGAGTCAGTGGGAGGAAGGCACAAGTACTGCAGCAAGATAGAAAGAAAGCAAGCAGGATAGAAAGATAAAGATCTGCAGGGTGGCTGTGCTGGGACTGGTGTCCTCCTGCACTGAGCAAATCCACCCCAGCGGTGCCTCTGAACTCACTGGACAAGATTCTCAGCTCCCAGCGCTGCCAATTTCAGCTGAGTCATGTGAATTCATCCCCACCAGCTCCTGCCCACCCCAGGAATCTGGGCGTTCCAGCCTTCTAACAGATGTCTGGACTGGCATGAGTTCCACTGTCTTTCTACCGTGCCTCAGAGGCAGGGAAAGTGTTAATCATGCAAATATTCTACATTAATGCTGTGCCTGACTTCCTCAGAAATCCAAATCCTGGTACACATCTCCCTGTCAAATTCTTTATTTCCCTTCTGACCTTCCTTTAGCCAGCACAGAGCAGATCACTCCAGAAGCAAGGGCAGCCTGCAAAGGCAGCATCCGGATATATTCATCCATCAGCTCACAGTGACAAGACTGAAAACAGTTTAACTGTTCACTCAGGTTATTTCTGAAATTATTAATCCTAGAAGATTGCTATTAAAGTTCATCCAGACGTTATTAGGTTTGCAGCATGTGTTTGGCACAGATGTTACTATATTAAGAGCTCATTTTTTGGAGATTATTCAGTATCTTGAATTTAAAAAGAACAAATATGACATAAAGCCACTTGAGACAGGTAAAAGTCTTCCCTGTTTTTCTATCTCTGATTACTCTGGGCTTCACAATCTGAGATTTCTTTCATTCCAGAAATCATTGGAATACAAGGCTTAGGAAAGGTCATACATGAAATTGCTTAGGCAGGCACTTATTTTCCTTCAAACTCCTAGAACCTCTTTTTCACCTCAATTCCTTCACCCTTCCATGAGAATCTCATTTCTCCATGTTTTTCCATGCAGTCTGGAGATTTCACTATTGCATCAGCCTTAAGTCTCATATTAGTGAGCATCCAACATACTTGAGGTGGAGACAGAGCAGCCACACAATTCATTCCCAATTATTTCTTAGCAAGATGCTCTGAACGAAATAAAGTAAAATTGTGGTTTTCCTTTGTTACAGTATATTTCTTTGTTATAATTCTTCAAAACAGATACCTTGCCAACTGTTTCTGGATCAGAAAACACTACAAACATTTGCCCAGTTCAAATAACTGCTTTCATACAAGGCAAAGGGAGCCACAACCACATTGTGGTTTTCAATAGTAAAATGTAGTTAAATTGATGCTTGAAGGAGAGTTAAACTTCAGGCTGAGCTTTACCAAAGCCCTGGTGCTGTCTTCAAATTTAAATCTGTGTTTGAAGATTGTGGGCCAAAGCTTTGGCAAGTGAGTTGGTCACCAGTGACTTGGCAGAAGATTTAGCTCTGCAATTGCAAGGAGAGAGCTCACCATTTTAAGACAGACAATAATTGCAAAGCTCAGGTTGTTCATGAGTGACTAATAGGTTTTCCTCTTCCTTAAAGTGCACAAAGATATATTAATACAGAAAGCAGTGATTTAATTATGATAATTCCCCTGTGACAGGATGGCTAAACACTGACCATGTAGCAACCCAACCATGGCCCTACAGCCACTACATGTTTAAATCAAGAGGCCCAGGTGTGTGTTGCTGGCTGGAATGGACATTTATAAAGAGGAAACACTGCCCTTCTGGGATGCATTCCCATGGGACTTCATCATGGCATCAAAGGACAATATTTTTAGATTTTTTCAGCTCCAAAGTTCAGGGGAACTAAATAGAGCTCAAGCTTTGGCCAAAACTATCCTACCCTAAAGCCACAGCAGGGACACTGTGCTGGAGGAGCAGCAGATGGGTGTGGGGTTGATGAACATAATACTGGAGGGACTTGGGAACCCTCCAGGTTTACCAGCAGAACATTCAGCTTCACGACCTCAAGCGCCTTTGCCTTCTTCCATGCCAGCAATCCCAAACCTGCTTTGGAAACCTGAGCCTGTGTTGTGTGTAATCAGCTGAGGTTTCACTTGCAGACCTCTGTTCTTTCACCCTAATGTGTTTTTAACAATGACTGAGGGCTCAGGCAAGCTGCAGAGCCCAAGGTGGTGGCCAGGCTTTCTTGTGGTGCTCATCCCTTGCAGCTTCTCCTCTGTGCAAACCATGGCAATGCCACCCCTGCTGAGCTGACTGCTTTGAGGACTCTGCTAACAGAGAAACCAGTGCAAAGCACAAGTAATTTCACTAAATTTTCACTAAAACCATAAATGAAATCATGCAAAATGAAGAAGATTGCAAGGGGCAAAAGTAGCACCTAAAATGGATAAACTCTGTCTTTATGCAACACTGAGAAAACATGGGGAATAAATACAGCACAGCCTGCAATTCTGCTGTGCTGAGACCTAAGATTTTAAAAGTTTAGTTTGAAAGAAGCAATGATTCCAGTGCTGTTTGGATTACAGAAGATGCAAAGTTTTGTGCACATTCTGATGTATTTCTGCACTTTATATATAGGAGATAAATTATGTGTGCAGCAACAAGTACAAATAAACGAACCAGAGCCAGAGCTCTTCTGGAGGGATTTCAGGGACAGCAGGCCAGGACTTATTTGGATTCTGTTTCAAAACTTTCTGGAAAGAGAAGGCTCTCTGCACATCAAAAAAGCTGAAACAGAGCGAAAGCAGAAGCATCTCTTTGCATCACTAATTGTCAACATTTAAAACTTCGCTTCCACATTCTCAGAAATTGCTGAGACCTTCAAAAAGTCACTTGTGAATAATTTGGGAAAATGCTAAAGCTCCAGATCTTTGGAAAACATAACATTTTCTATCAAGATGGGGCAGTACCTGTTGAAGTTGATGGGGTACAGGATGACATCCCCAGGTGCTCTGCCATCCCCCTGGATGATATAATCCTGCTAAAGCATGACGACAGGCTGGTACAGCTGGAACTTGGCTCCATGGGATGGGAAAGGAATGCTGCTCTGGCAAAGGACAGGGTCAGGTTCTCAGGGCATCTGGCCTGCATACAAAGCTGAGGGTGAAAGGAAAATGACAAACACATCCATTAAGCCAGCCAGGCGCAGCCATAACATGTGCATTTGATCATCGCTGCCTGTAAATGGTTTTTGCCAATGAAGAGTTCAGAACATTTGGAAAGTCACGGAAATGTTTCCAGTTCAAATAAAAAGGTAAACCAGAAATAGCATCTGCAGCCATCCATGGGGACACCCTGAAGTGAGATATGAGGTGTACAGTGCCATAAAAATGTTCACTATTCAAAATCTTTAGGGAGAAGGGTAATCAAGGAAGCATCACAAACTCTTTTTTTATGAATTCAAATAACTGCACTTTAAAAACAGGCTTATTCCATTGAAAATACAGAAAACTGAAGTTATTTCAATGGATTTTGGATTAGGTCCAGTTATCTAATAGAATCCACATCTTTGCTCTCAAGTAGCAGACTAGGCTGAAATTCTGGGGGCTGAAACTCGATGACCTGATTATATGACTTTATGCACTAAATACCACAGGCTTCAGCAAAGCTCTTCTTGCAGGGACCAACAGATGCCTCTGACCTGTAGCTCAACTACACATAATTACAAAACCACACTCCACCTGTGTGCTTTGTCTGCCCTGCCATCACTCAAGCAAAGGCAAATTCATGTGGCAAACACTAGTTTTAAGGCTGAAGGCACAATGCTCCCCTGCTTTCCACCATGTGAAATTCCAGTGCAAAAGGAGGATGCACAGCCAGTCACACAAATCTGTCTCTGCATGCAGGGCTGTTGCAGGCAGCTTGTCATATTCCCTGAAGGGTTTCAGATGCACAAAGGACAGATGAGGACACCTATAATCCTGCTGCCTTCATTCTCCTGCAGTGTAGAATAACACTCTTTGCATCAGGAATTTAAATCATCCAACATGAAAATCCATGGCAGCTCAGAAATGTCTGAGCTTCTACATGAGCATCCATCCATCAAAATTATTTTTAAGCTCAATTTATGTCTTTGAGGTAGATCTAAATGGAAGCAGTAGTTTCTTATCAGATTTTAATTTCTCAAGGATACAAGTAAAGCCAAGAAGAGCAGAGAGGTTGAGACTCCACCTATCAGAATATCTGCCTGCTAATGCAGGGCACTCACATCTCCAGATCTGCTTATCTTCCTCTTGTCTACACAAACTGAAAGCTCTGCAAAACCACATTATATCTCTCATTGGTTTGTATGTGGCCTTGTTTTAGTTAGGCATTCTGGTGAGTTCAGCTCCCAGCTCCAGTTTCATGCCCAGGAGGATCCCATGCTTGTGCCTTTTCCTGGTGCTGACATTGAGCTCCTGAGGATCTCCAATAGATAGACACCTTTGCCTACCCCTCCCCTCACCCCTGGATCCAGCAGCCTCATGGTGAATGCTTAAGTTCAACATTTGGGTCTCATGCCAAAGGAACAGTCCAAAAGAGGCTGTGAATGTTCCTTGGATATTCAGTCCACTCCTCCTTTCACACCATTACACTTCAATGATGAGAAGCTATTCTGAGTGGTATCTGCAGATACTCAAAGATTAAAGTGGATCCCAGAATGATATTAACATAAATTCCTCCTGATGGCTGAAACTATTGATCAAGTAACTCACTCCAAACAATCTCTGGGCTGCAGCCCATTTGCTCATTCTTGATGGATCAAGGAAGAAAAAATTATTTGTACAGTCTGATAAAAAAGCCTTTTTTATCTATGAATGAAACCAAGAAGAAAAACCTATTTTGCATTCACATTCAAGCCACGGTTGGAAATCCAGTCACACAACACAATAAACTACATTTTAATCTCACTCAGCCCCATCAGGATGAGGTAATGGTGGGGTCAGAGCAGGAGATTGGTCAGGTACCTTCAGCCCAGAAATCCCATCAGGGTATTAATTGTTCTCAATCAAAACAGCATTTTCTAACAAAAACCAGTTGGAATAAACTCTTACACTGCACTCACCACAAAATTAGATGCACAAATGATAAACCAAGAAAGGAAGGAGATGCATTCAGAGAGTCCCAAAGATTCCTACATTACAGACTACCAAGAACAAGATTCCTATGTAAAGCTATTTGTGTAAAGATAAAAAAAGAGAGAGTGAGCAAGCATATCCATGTCCTAAGGTGCTTGCTACTATTGCTAATGAGTCCAAGGAAGGGCTGGCAGAGTTCACAGAATGCTTCAATAGGATGATGAGGAAAGCAGGTCAGAGATTTGTTGATATCATTTTCCTCCTGATGTGTAGGGACCAAGTCACAGGTCTGACATTAAGGATAAAGATCACAGCTGTTAGGAGAATGAAATAATGATAACAAGAACAAGGGAAAATGCCACATATGCATTATAGAAATGTTTGTAAAATGACTTGTAAATGACTTGTAAAATGTCATGTGGTCTCCTGCAGTGACAAACTGGCCACTGAGTGAATGCTCTCCAGAACTGCAAGACAGCAAGAGTGTGATCTTCAGTCCTATGGAAATACAATAGTATATCTGACAGACTTTTAAAAATGTTTCTCACTAAAGAAGGTTACAGCCCTGATCAAGAAATCCAGATCCTATGTGAAGAGACTCTTTTGTCTGTGTGAGGCATCACTAAGTCAACAGGAATGAAAAATCCATCTGCTTTCTAGAATGAAAAATCCATCTCCATTAGAACCACCTCCATAAATTTTGGTCACTTCCATCAAAATCTTTACAAGAAAATGGGTCATAAAGAGACTTTACAGTAAGAGAAGTGGTGACAGCTTAATGTGGTAGGAGAAGAGCTGGTTAAAACATTATAAAATGTGAGCCTTCTAAGGCCTGGGTGGTTTAATGAACATAGTTGTCATTTTAGCTGCTTGACACTTCATGCTGAACAGATGTGTCAGGTTTCCCCAAGCTTACATGGCAATTTTCCCAAGGAGATGATGAAACTGAGAAGATAAGTTCTTTACAATTCAGGGGGATCTGCTATTCAACTGGAGAGTGAGTATGAAGATAGGCAACATGCCAAGTTTGGAAATGACAATCTTGATTTCTGAGAAAAAGTTTTCTTGCTTTCTTGTTTTGTTACTCTTATTTTGTCCTGTGGTGCTGTCAGCTGTCAAGTTGGGGCAAAAAAACCTTAAAAATGAGGAGAACAAAACATACCTTCTCCCCTTCTGGTTGGCTGACTGTTCAAAAAATGCTAATGTCTTCGGGAAAAACACTTTCTTGATGAAATATCCAAGTAAAGAGTTTAAAATTCTTGCAGGAAGAAAAAGAAATGTAGGGGTTTTTTCTCTATAGATGCTAGGATGCCACTGGCATCAGGAAAACTACTTTGATTTTCAACTGGTGTACATCAGAGATCAAATTGAACATCCTTATCCAAATACAGACACCAAGAACTGAGAAACATCTCTCAGGCTTTTCCTTCTTCCCACTCTGTGAGGCGCTGAGAATCCTCAAGCACCACAGATATCCTGAGACTCTACAGTTTTCCTGTGGCTAGAAAGTCACTGCTTGCCACCTCCTGCATCTCTTGCTTGCTTTACCTTTTGGAGCAGCACCACCAAAACCAGCCACAGAAGGAGTGCACAGAGCCAGCTGAAGATGTGAGACTGAGAGAAGCAGGATCAGCAGAATTGCAAGCATTCGCTGCAAGAACAGAGTTAACAAAAATGGAATAATTTCCATTTCAGCCAACAGCGGTGAAGCAGTGACTAAGTGAACTGGTGTAAAATCAACAGCACTTCCTAGAGTATTTTAGAATTGCAAGGCATCAATTTTTGTTAATTCAAAACTGACACTAATTTGGCTATGTGGCAGTCTCTCGTGACTGTCTAACACCTTTTTAAGCTTATAAAAGAAAACAGCACATATTGCCAAAAACTCTGCTTATTTTAATAAAGACTAGTACCAAAAAGGAGAAGTTTCACAGCTTCCCCTGATGAGTTGCTGTGATGTCTGCAGGCAAGCACTTTGTGCACAGCTTCAACCGCCCAGTGGGAACCAAGGCACTATTCCTACAATTTATATAAAAATCAGAAAAGGTTTAGGAATCTCATTTCCATTTTAACAAGTATTGCAGGTGTCAAGGAGTCTCCAGTTCCGTGCCACTGGAAATCTCACACACCTACGTGGAGAGAGCTATGAACTGAGCCTCTCCCTACATTTTACATCCTTTCCTGGCCTTTGCAGCAGCTGAAAGTCAGGTTGAAGGGACACCAAGGACCTCAGTGCCCTGCTGATGAAGTCTGACTGACTCAGAGACTGCCAGAAGATGTGGTGCTGACAGCTCTTGTGATTTCCCTGCGAGATTCCCTCTGTTTAGGGTTCCTCCTCAAAGCCTTGCTTTATTTACATTACAACATGGGAGTTTCAGCTGTCATTAAACAGCAGTGGGTTGGTCCTGTTTGGACAACAACAACCCTACAGGCTCCAGAATCAGAAAGGGAGAACTGAAAGACCTGACATTTCTTGATTACACCAATCTCATGATTTTTAGGTGGTCCCAGAGCCACGAGGCATTACCTAGTGCTCCCTGCTGAAGGAAGGGCTTGGTTTCCACAGGGGGAACAAAGCATGAATCTCTTGGAGACACTGAGGGGCCATGAACCAACCCCAGAGGGTGGGAAAGCCTGAGCAGCCAGATTAAAACACCCTCAGGAAAGCCTGTCCCCAGGATTTTTGGATCTAGAAACACTGCCAGAGGAATTGTTTTTCCCCAGGCGTTTCCTTTCTCGGGCAAATTACATCCAGGAGAAGAGGAGCATGAAATGGGAATGAAAGAAACCAAGCAGAAAGGAATTAACTGTACTCTAGGCACTTAGCTCAGAAAGGATTTGCCTGCAGTGTTAGCTGAAGGACTTGGATCTCAGTTTTCCACGCCAAGTAGCCCATCCCTAGACTGACTGTCTTGGGCTCCATTCAGCACTAACACAGGAGTCACTATTTCCTGCAGCTGAAAGGATATTTTCACCTGCTTGCGCTGGGGAAGAATAAATGTTCTTGTCTACCAGAGCTACATGAAAAGGAACAGAAAAACAGATTTTGTAATAAAGTTGTAAAGATCAAAGCAAACCATCTTTCTCCATAATCGGATTCTCTCTTTTGGGCTTTTGATCTGAAGTACAACTCTCAGAATTTAGCAGACAAACAAATCACCAGTCAGTCAGGGTGCTGAGAATCAGAGTGAGGCTGAAATATTCTAACAGTTATCCTCTTCAAATTAATCAGAACCTGCTGCACGAGACCAATTCCTTCTACCCTGAACATATATATATTTCCCTCCCAAAAACCCATAAAGTGAAGCATTTAATATGACCTTTACTCATCCTGCTGGATGCTGATTAGTTGAAAAATGCTGGTAAGTAATGGATCCCAGAGAAGTAAATGTTTATGCTTGCCTAAACCTAGCCAAGGAAATTTTTCTATGGTGGAAAAACTGTCTCACCATGTAGAGTGCCATAACCAGGAGGATATTAATAGAAATAAAAATAGAAATAAAATAGAAATAAAAGTATAAATGTCTACTTGTTTGCAACTCTGAATTTAACTGTTAGGTTGCCAGAGCAGGGACAATAATTTCTCTAGAGACACAGAGCCAAACTAAGTGCCAAGGACAAAACCCTGTTTCAAAGGAACTGTTTCATAGGAGCCCAATCCTGTTTCTGCCCAGCCAAAACACACCAGGGTTTCTAATGACAGTGTTTAGATACCTAAATAGCAACTCCTGCTCTCTGCTGTGCAACTAAAGCAAATGCCTGAAGTTTTTCAGCTTAAGGAGACATGAGTACTCAAGATTTGATTGTGACATTCACTGCCGGAATGGTTTAAAACCATCCCCCAGGCAGTGATTTCCACATGGGAAATAAGATATAAGTGTGAGTTTGCATCTCATCCACCCATTTCACCATCCTTCACTGCCTCCCCCCTCAGCAGCCAAACTGGTTTTGCCTGGGCTCCCCATTACCTGTGTGGATTTCCTGGGACATTTAGCCCCACTGCAGTGGGGACAGCAAGGTGACACAGCAGGGACTTGTCTGCTCTGCCTGTGAAGGTGTCTGGATACCATCACTGAGCCATCCAGGTCATGGAAGATGGACATTTGGTCATTGTTTCCAAACCACTGCTCCAGTCTGCCAAAAAACCCTTCCAGTCCAACCTAGAGGAGAAAAGAAGGTGCAAAATCATTGGTTAGCTCAAAGTAAGGACTCAGCTTTGCAGTGTTTTGACAGTGATACAGATGGAACTAGGGAGTTCTATTGTCTGAGCAAAGAGTTTTGGTTTGCCTCTTCTATTCAGAAAAAGAATGCCAGCCATGTTGGTTCTCCCTCTCCTTTCTAAATCTCAGGAGGCATCTTCACAAAAATTAGATTTTTGGTTCTTTGGAAAGCACCCACACCACCTCGTGTTGCTTGAAATCACACAGCAATAAACTGAATGGTGGCAAAAGGAAGAGGACGACTGAAAGTGTAGGAAAGTATTGGATGCTTATGAAATTTACTGAGAAATATCACTGCTGTTAATACAGAAAAAAAAAAGTAACTGGATATTTGGGGAATTTACTCATATCTTTTCAATGTTAATTTTGCGTGGTTCTGCCAGGGCCACTTTTTTCTAATTGTTTCTCTTAAAACTGCTTAAAACTTATAAAAGTTTTAAATTATCAGAATTGGCTCTCATGCACATTCTAATATATCCCACGAAGAACTTTTTTTTTAGGAAAGAGAAATAACAGGAGGAAGCATTATCCCCATTGTGCATAGCTCTGCTCTCAAGATTTTTCAGTAGCTAAGTAAAAATATTTGTTCTGATATGAAAACCCAGCAAAACAAGGAAACTGCAGATGTTCAGCAGAAAAAGCATGGAATATTTTCATGTCTGCAGATGAAATTATTACAGTGTGTGAAGCATAAGTTCTGAAATAATCAAGAACATAATTATTCCAGGTCAAGCACTCCAAATGAATCCAGCAGCAATGTGTGAAAAAGCAGACAGCATAAATAACAACTGTATCACACAAACCCAAAGGACTGTAATTTGTTCCATTTAGCCCAACTAATTTTAATTGGACTGTGCACATGGGTAAGAATTAGGGTCAGCAGGATCAGGCTGCAAGTTGACTAAGGGCTTTAAAGGCTTTATTTTAACAATAATAAACAGAAGGGCTTAGGAGAATAGGAGGGTTATTGTGATTCTGAGTTTGATGGGAAGTCCATTGCCTTAAAAAAAATAAAACCCTGCAGCAACAACTACTTGCAGAATAAAAGTCTTTATTCCTTTAAAATTAAATTAAAGCCTAGAACCATTTTTCTGCCACCTTCTTGTCTAAATAGGAATCTCAAACAAACACTTGAACCAGTCTCATTTAAAGGAGGCTCAAACACTTGGAAATTTAAGGAGTATTTTCAAGGTTTTTAAAATCTTTTCTTGTTGCACCACAGGAAATTTTTCCCCAAAAGGCTACTTGGCCTTGGCCTAGGAAGATCCCAAAAGTTGTTTTTTTTCCTCTAGTTTTAATTTATCAAAGAGGAGAGATTAAAAAATGTAAACGCTGTGCTGCAGCTCAAAACTCCATCATAAATACTTTGTGATGGCACTTCTGGGGTTGCATATGAAAACAGGAACTTCACTGGGGAGGAGAACAAAGTCAGCTGCACTTCAAACCAAATGAAGGCACAGCCAGTACATCTCACATTTGATCAACACTCTCAGTGTTTCCATCCAGCAGCAGACAGTTTTGGTGCTAATTTTATTCTTATCTCCAACATTCTCCTCTAAAAAGTCCGAAAGTCAGAATTAAAGTGGAAATGTTAATGAGCAGTGTCACTTCTTGTGTAAGCCTCAAGGTTACCTTCCTTTGGTACACCGTGGGACAGGAGTGTAACTGAGTTTGCAATTACAGCTGTGGCAGTGAATGTTTTTCTGAGTGAACACACAAGAACAAAGACTCAGCTCCTCGGGTTTGTTCACATGGAGCTAGGAATGAGCTAGAAGAGGGTGCAGAGACAGGTCATGTCTAGGTACCACACTGCTATTCAGACACCTAATTCTCACTCAGTGTGGACTGCCTCAGAGTGATATGGTGTAAAGGTGACTTGAATTACCTGTCTGAAACCTGACAGCATTCTGTGTGTAATCTCTCAAGAATGTGCTAACTCAACCTGTCCAAAGGCAGCACACCTAACACACCTGCAGGGAATCCTGACAACAGCACTTTCTATATTAAAAAATAATAAGGTACAGGAAATCATTGTAATAATTTGTAGCTTTTTGTCAAATCCAAGTGTTGACACGAACTGCCAACAAAAGACATCTCACTGTACCACTGTTATCATTTTAAGAAAACCATTTTCATCCGGTGGGAATCTTCCTCTCTTTTACCACCCAAGGTCTCTGTCCCCATGGCTTTTCCTCTGCTGGAGTGATACAAACCCTCACACTGCCAATTCCCTTTGGTCAGGAGTCTCTTTAGGGTTGGGATTGGTTTTTTCCCTGCTCTCCATTTCAGGAAATAACAGACTTCAACTCAGTGTCTGCTTTTCTTTTTCCCATCATGAACTGTTTGCAAGTGTGTGCTTTGACGCAGAAACCCAGCACTAAAACAACACAGGCTAAACATAGCAAAGTCAACACTAGGAAGCTCCCATCACCTAGCTGGGCAGGACTACAGTCCTGTGGGAGTTGCTAGCCCATAGCCAGGAGTCAGTACTGGTCCCTGTGAGCTTTTCTGGGGATCCCAAACCCACCCAACACAGACTGCTGGGATTTCCCTGGCAGAAGTAATTCCTGAGATGCCATGGTGTTGGCACAGGTAGGAGTGGAATAGGCTGGAGTCCACCCTAAACTCCTGGCTGCAGGGACAAAATGGCCAGAGGGACTTTTAGCAGTGGATGTGAGGTGGGACAGTTTGGGAGCTTTCTGCTCCCAAGGTCACCTGCTGCAGGTGGCCTTGCTCACACCCCTCACCTCACTCTGTGCCTCACAGGGGTGAATGAGTGGCTAAAAACAGATCTGTTGGGTCTTCTTAAATGATGCCCAAGTGTTCTGTTTGGCCATAGCTCAGTCCTGGGCTAGGGCATCTTCTCTGAGCTCTCCAAGTCCTACTGACTGACAGGTCTACAGGAGATCACAGCCACCAGTCACCCCTCAGCTGGTTACAACCAACTACTGCTTCCACTGCTTTGAAATACCTTTTTCAAAGCACTCTTCTTAAAAGAAACAAACAAGCCCAGCAATAACACTGCAATGGATAAAAGCACAGATAATGTGTGAGGTTCAGCTTTGTCAATGGATAGACAACTGGAATACTTTGTGTGGAGAGTAATGCTTAGGTCTTCTGTTCTGCCTCACTGTTATTTTTATGCTGGAATTAAACAAGACCTGACTGGCTCTGTTATTTTGTTGTCTAACCAATCTGCTGATTAGTCTGATTAATTATACAATTATCCTTCAGTATGACTAATAGTTTTGTCATCACTGTACAACTTGCTGTAATGTTTAATTTCTTCTTAAAGAATAACAGTAAAATAATTATACTTTAGGGAATTAGTACTTAGCCATCCTTTAAAAACTAATAAAATAAAGCCTGGAGATGGAAAATTAATTAAAATGGTTGGCAGGTTCTATCTTAACTAGGCAAAGATATATTATCTCATATAGCAATGAGCAACAACAATGAAAAAAATTAAACCAACTGTGGTGCTACAAGTCTGAAATAAGATGTAGCACATCTGGGTTCCATCCAGATGAAACAGAATCAAAGTGAAAGTTGTTGGGGTGCAGGTGCTTACAAACATACATGGTTTTTAAGCTGGCAGAACACCAGCTTCAGAAATTGATATTTTCTTGGAAATATACATACAGTAGATAGTTATTGGGATAATGTCATTAGGGTTTGTTTGGTTTTTTGTTGGTTTTTTTTGTAATAGGCTTACACTTCACTGGTTTAATTTGCTTTGCAGAATTATTTAGGAAATCTTCTGACCATTTTTATTTTGAAAACCTTAGATCTTAAAGGTGTTGCAGTACTAAACTGCCTCCCAAACACAAAATGCTGCATATTTAACAGGCTCATTGGTCTCAGATATTGTGACTGTATTAAAGAGCTGCATTTTCAGCCATTCAAGGTATAATCATCCCTTTGCTAATGTGCATAGATATCACCTGTCTGAAGGCATTCTGGTGGAGAGTCCCACAGCCATTACTGGAGGAAATTTTCCATTCTCTTCCACTCCACTGATGAATTTTTTTTTCTCTAGGCTCCCCTCCCCAGCTGATTTTCTTGTTAATGTTCCCCATGACCATCTTATAATCATTTCCCCAAGGGAGCACATGAAGAAGGTACAGCAAATTACCCCTTCTTCTTGTTCCAAAGGTCCATAAAGCATTTAAGGTAACTAAGATCTCCTCACTGAAATGCACAGGGACCATGTTTTCCTTAGAGGAGCAGTCAAGTGACTGCAATCAACGTCATCCTTTCATGAAATACCCTGGGTGTTGGTCTAAAGTGTACCAGAGAGGACACAGACAAACTCTCTGCTTGCCAGAGGCAGTGATATTGGTCAATCTCAGAGCAATGGAAATTTTCCTCAAGATAAAGCCAAACCTCAAGCCAAAGTTACTACAGTTCATGGACATCCTAACAAGCATGGACCTTGTTTGAAAAAAGCTGAGAGGTCATGGTTCCTGAGAGAGAGCCAGGTGGAATCCATCATTTCCCAAGCCAAGTGTCCACAGCCACGATCCCTGCAGGAATCCAGGACAAGGACTGGGATTGCTCAGCATCCTACAGCTGCTGCCAAGGCAGAGATACAGAGCCTCATTCTGCTGTCACAGCTCAAGGGAAGTCCCTGTTGTGCTCAACAGGAATTTCACAGCTGATCTCAGAAACTGGGTCATGGCTTTGCTTCTCAGTGCATTTGCTGTTTCTGTAGAATTGTTTTGCAGCTCACTGGCTCCTGGTATCTCGTGTGTGACCCTCTCAACCTCTGAGGCCAATCCTCACCAGGTCCTCAGCAGCTGGCAATGCTGTCCCAGCTAAGAGTTGTGCTCTGGGTCTTCTGGTTATAAAGTAAAACCTTTCTCCAATGCAGATTTCTTTATGTGTGTCTGCCCAGGAGTAAGATATCATCCCATTTTACTTGCTTATAAATAACCTTCATTGCTGAGGAAAAAAAGGTTGCAAAATGAATTGATGGAATGCACCAATGAAACATCCATCACTGCTTGGAAATTCCACTCTGGGACAGATCTCTCACCACTGCTAAAAACTTCAAAACCTTTCACATCTAACTGCAAACATTTCTGCTTCTCTTACTTACACTTTTCTCCATCAGGATTGGTGACACATTGCTCTGGGGGATGAACTGCCAGGAGGTTTTCATGAAGAACCCAATGGCACTTGAGTGTCTGTCAACAGTCAGGGTGAATTTCTTGAATGTGCATCTTGCCATCCTGACAGGTCCATCATAAATCTGGAATCACGGATAGGGAATGTCCTAGGAGATTTAAACACAAACACAGTCCTGTGTTTAAAGCTTAGGCAAACTCCAAGTCTTCTGACACCATAGAAAGATATTAACAAGTAGCTAAACCACCTTTTCTTCCCCAAGACTGGGATCTGAAAACTCATCAGGTGTGAAAGATGAAATTCTGCTGAACATCCTCCGTGGGATGAGGGAAAAAAAATTACTCATAATCTTGCCCCAAGTTTGTAAGCTGGGATAAAGCAGCTCAAAGCCCTTGTCCTCAGAGGGCTGTGTGGGGCAGCACTGCCATCAGGTTCCTTGTGTCAGAGCAGAAGGGTTTCTCAGGAAAACATCAGCATGACTGAAAGAATTATAGCAGCCAGACTTCCTGGAGGCAAGTGTCTCCTTGGAAGGAACTACTGAAAGGACAGATCTAGAGAGGACAGATATCAGATGTTTTCTCATACTCCTTCCCAAGAGTACATTGCTTAATAACATGATTAGAGCTTGTTTGAACTGCAAAGAAGCAATTTTAATTTAAATAACAACACCAGTAATAACTGAGGATAGCGCTGATTATTCTTTCTGCCCTACTGAGATCCCACTCTTGTTGTCCCTTATGACTAAGATGTATTGCCAGGGCTGTGTGTGTGACACATCTAATTATTACTGCTTATTACTTAATTTTATATACCTCATAGAAGGTTTAATGATTGGTAAGCATCACCAAAAACATACACTAAAGCAGACTTTAGGCTTAGGGCAGCACAGTTTACTGTGAGGATGTGGATAGGCACTGTGGTTGCTAGAGAGGAGGCTGTGCTGCTGAAAACAGAAAATAACATACAGCTAGAGAAAAAGAAAAAAGATGCTATAATGAAAAACAGTTTCTCCTTTTTCAGATTGGCTGAGTTTGCCCAGCTATGCCCACAGGAGGGAGGGTGTCATGCTGTGTGGGAGCTGCACCCTCACCTTGATGCTGTGCTGCTGAAACACCCCACAGGAGCCATTTGGGATGTGTCAGATTCTCTAACCCATTCTCCACTGACTAATAAAATAAGGAGAAAACTAAATCAAACACATTCAGTCAAGAATGCTCTCAAGCTGTTGGCCTGAAGAGTGAGTTTATTTGGATGCTTATTATTTCTGGCCTGAACAATAATTTAAGCACCTGGTATAAATTACTCATTGGTAGTCGCATTAATTCCTGAGGCTTTTCTTCTACCTTAAGCTAACGCCAAGAAGAAATGGCAGAAGAATAACTCACTTGTTTCTGGGCTGTGTTCTGTATTCTCCATTTGCCCCTTTTCCCCAGTAGCTGTTTTGGCCTCCCTGGGAGTCAAAGTTGCTTCTTTCTCCAACAAAAATGGAGTGTATAACCTCCAGACTGGAGCAATCATCTGCTGGGAAGGTCCCATCACTGCAAGCAAAGGAACACCATGTAAATATGCAGAACAGCACAACCAATTAATTAATGCTTTTAATTACACCACAGACATGGTAGAATTTTTTTCCTTAATTTGGAAAAAGGTGCATGCACTGCTATAACAGCCTGCTCTAAAGAATGTTTAGAAACCAGCAAGTTAGTGCCAAGGTGGCTTCATGCTTGAGCATCAGGACCTCCTGTCCAGGACCTCCTGTCCAGCAGGAAACAGTCAGAAATTACAATGTATTCCCCAGGCAGGCTGAGGCAAAGAGAATGAAAGGATAAATTGCCCCTTGTATTTATGGCTGCCCAGGGAAGATTTGATGTGGTCCAGGGGGGGAAATATGAGCTTTTCTCCTGTTTTATATTAATTACCAGGGGAGTGTCTCAGTTTCCATTCTAGAGCATGTTACATTGGGGGAAAAAATGGGAAGAAGGACCATTTTAAGAAATTACCTTGGCAGAGTGAGTCCAGTCCCATTGTGTGAAAACCTGGGACAGAGGAAACACGAGAGTGTAAATTGTGAGGAACGTCTGCAGTGGGTTTGGCCTACAGACCTACTTATGTCAGCTGTGAAGGGAGTGGTAATAGTAACCTACCCCGAGTTCTGGAAAAGAATGTCATCACCCCTGGCCCAGGCACTGTGGTCATTATTTTTAAGAGCAAAAAGATCATCAATCATGGCAGGAACTTGTGGCTTTTCAGGATCAGCATCTTGATGTGGGCAAAACCTGAAGAAAAAGTCTTAATGCACAAGAGACACAGGAATCAACTGCAGACAGAGGCAGTCACACCCAGCAGATTCGGTTTGGCTTCCAGTTATTGGCATGGTGAGTCTAAAGAGGTGACATGCCCTGAATCAGAGTCAGGCTATTAGCCTGATTTCACTTCTGAGCTTTGGTATAGAGCAGAAAACAAGAAATATTCATAAGGACAAAGTTCTGACCCCGGTGAAATGAACAGGTGATTTCTCACTAGACACCAATGGGCCCACAGCTACTCCTTAATTTAATTCAGTGTGATTTAGAGGCATGGAAAACATTTTTCCCAAGTCACTTGGATCCTTTTGTAGATGTCCTTACAGGGCCCATTGAGAATCTCTGTGTTGATGCTAGAAAATCAATTAGACACTTTCAAGAATCTTATTCAGCAAAGATAACAGAGTAATTGGAGCTGGTCTCCTTGCATGCAGAGACCAAACCCACATATGCTTCTCTGTCTGCTGAAAGACAAGCTGTTGAGAGCTAAAAAGATTCTCTCTGGGAAGTGGGTGCATCTCAGTTGAGATCTGCTTATTTTCCTCATTAATCCTAGACCAGTCTCAGCAACCTCTTACATCATCTTTCAGATATAAGTCCTTCCAGGTAATTAGTGATAAATATTAGAGTTTGCAAACCTATGATGGGCTGTGGATCCCCTTCCACATGCTTCACTGCTTAGTTTTCACAACCCCAAGTGCATGGGTGTCCTTTTTGGTCAGCAATACCACAAACAACCCAGTGCATAGCTAAGGAGTGATTGCCTCTGCACATCAGAGAGAGCTTGTGTGTTTTTTTCAGATGCTCTGGCCATAATGAGGCATTAATGACCTGCTAAATGCAATGCAGAAGCCAAGAAGCAGTACAGCTCTCCAAAACACCGAGCCATGCAGCCTGTGCTTACCTGGCATTATGGACAGTGAGATCCTCCCTGGGATCCTCAGCTTGGCTCTCGTTGTTGTCTTTGCTCCTTTTCCAATAAACAGCCCAGCCTGGAAATGCACACGACTCCAATTACATTAACAGATCGCTCGACAGGGACCAGAGATCCCAGATTTTATCAATGAGTAAAATAGCCAGTGCTGCAGGCACAGGAGCAGCCGGGGCTCTCCCTTCCCTTTCGGTGTCACTTGGCACTGCTCAGGGTGACATTAGCACAGGATGTAGCACGCTGAAGTCAGGACAGAGCCTGCCCTGCCATATGTTATGCATCAGCATCTTGGGCTCTCTTCTGACCCAAAGCAAGGCTCTGAACTCCCACTCTCTCTCTCCCTCAGACAGCAATAAGGGACCCTGCCAAGCTCTTGATAACTTTTTGGAAAAAGAGTGTTGTTAAGAATTAAGGCTTTAAATAACGAGTGATGAGTCCCCTGACAGTCAAAAGAGAACATGAGCTGCTGGAGCCAACATACAGGCTTTGGGCTAGAGCAGCAGCTGCCATGGACCAAGATGTAAAATATACAAAGCACAGAAAACAGAACCAATTTCAATCTAGGATCCTGAGAAATTAATTCAAAGTGCTTTGTTTAGCTTGCAGGTTATGTTTTCATGTCAATAGTGTATTTGGGAGAAAGCGTTTTTCTCGGAATTACCCTTGAATTTTTGGTCTCATTTTCCAGAGGTGATGAGCAATCCTTGGCATAACTGACTTTTGCTCATCCCCTGTATCCTGGCACCACTGTGGCCAACAGCAGTGCTGAGTGTCCTGCCTGTCATTCCTTAAATCCCTCTCAGAAGTAGATGTATTTATGGCCTGGGCATATTCCCTCTAACACAGCCTCCCAAATGAAATGCCTAGATCAGGACTTTCATTCTCCCTCTTTAACATTTAGAACAAGCATGACCCCCAAAAGTTGATTGTGCCTTGATCCAGTGTTAAAAAGACCTTTATCAAAATGTGAGACACCCACAGTCATCACAGACCAGCACACACAGTGAGTCAATGCCCTTCTATTATATTGACAGAAACATAAAAACCATCCACATGCCTTGAAACTGGAGTGGGCTCTGCTGTTGTAAAGCACTCCCAAGGGTGTGTCCAGCCTGTCCCTCTGGGTATCACTGCTCAGACTGTCCAGTGGGGACCTGGTGGAAGATGTCCCATATCCCACATCCTAAAAGACAAAGGGAGCTCTGAGAAATGGAGCACTGCAGTTAATGATACAGGTTACCTCGGGAGTTTAGCTCTTCACACTGTGCTGGCCTCACTGCTGACCTGAGCCTGTCCAACATGTGGCTCCTGGGGACACACAGCAGCCCATAACTCCTACACCTCCCAGCTTATCTTTGACATGCACAGGAGGTCCCCAGGGCACACACATTTTTAAAAATGCATTTATTGTGGGTGAAATTCAGGTGGTTTATTAGAAAACAGCCAGGTCTATATCAAACACAAACATGTTTTGGGTAAATGTAAGAGATAATAATGAGAGAGCATGTATTCATTTATAGAAAAACAAAATTTTATTGGGCATTTAACTATTAACTACTAATAAAAACCAACATTTCCTAAGAGACATCACACACCATTTCCAGGCACAATTGTGAGAGGTATCAGTGGAGAAGTGTAGGCAAATATTTGTTCTTAACAGAGACAAAGGTTGCAAAAATACACATTCAAATTTTCTGTCTTACTGAAAACTTACTACTCATGACATCAATAACAGCAAAATATTTGGGAAGTAGAGGCAAAGCATAGCTCTGGCATTAAATGGTTTTACCTGAGCACCAGCTGCTGCATTCTCTATTAAGTTGTTGTTTGGATTTGCAATCCAGAATGTGCTGACAGCCCTGAAAAATCAAAATCAAAATGATCCTAAGCAGTTACCAAACAGGAAGGGATACATTTTCATAGCACTGCACTGGACTTGAGCCACAACTCTCCTATTGACTTTAAAACTCCACACAACCTTTTAATGACACTCTTTAAGGAAAATAAACCATCTAGTAATGTCAGACATGGTCATTTATGGAGCCACATGCTGAACCTATTGTAAATTATATGAGAACGTTAACACAAAATCCATGCTCTGTTCAATGCAGCTGAAGGAAATCCAAGGGGTTTTTTTTTTAAGTTAAGCAGCTTTGGAAAATGTCTGACAAGTGAAACTTCTGGTCTGTTTTTTGAAACTACAGGGGCAATAGCAGGAGTTAGGGGATTCTCTATGAATTTATGAAACTTCTACGTGAACAAACAAAGCAATGTCCTTGCAAGCTGCAAATGGCCCAGTAAGCAGGAGATTAAGGAGACATAATTTCGATGTTTTCCCAGCAAGGAGTTTTTCTTCAGAGGGAAGATCAGTAGTAGTCACACACAAGACAGAAATAGCTATGAAAACATTGTCATCTGTTGTCTTACTCCATTGGATAACATCTTTTGCAAGTAAGTACTAAAGACCATGTATAAAAACACTGCTGACCTTCTATCATGACTGTACCAATTTATTTGATCATTCTGAACAGAAAGTATCAATCTTTTTTTATCCACCCTTATTTTTAGATAATCAAGAATCCATTATTAAAACAGATTATTAGCCACATGAGCTCCATTCATGGAAGGGTTCAAGGCCAGGCTGGATGGGCTCAGAGCTACCTGGCCTAGGGAAGCTGTCCTGCCCATGGCAGAGGGGTTGGAACAAGATGATCTTTAAGGTTTTTCAAACCCAAACCCTTCTGTGATTCTATTATATGATATTATGATGCTTAGAAAACAGTGACAGGAATAACCAGCAACAAATATTTTTTGCCTGGGATTGATGCAGGTGTTAGCAGATGTCCTCATAAGAGAAACATGGTCAAGCAGCTAAATTATTTTAACATGAGAAGTTTAAAACTACCCTCAGCTCTCAGAGAGAATATTTGATTCAGTGTCATAGAGTAAATATCTAACATAAAGACACATAAAGATAAGTGTGTCTCGCATGATAAACCAACAAATCAGCATGGTTAATCCAGAAATTTTTATGACTGCAACATTTCCAAAATTACAGAAGATATTCATTAAAATGCACCAAATGCAAAGTAATTTATATTAACGAGAGTCCTGCTCTTTCTCCTCCATTCTCAGAAGGTGTGGGGCCACTTCTTTCCTGTAATGATCATCTTGGGTAGAGATGGTATTTTACTATTTCAGTCCATTTAATATTAATTGACATGCTCAGGGATATTGCACTAAACCCTAATTTGACCAAAAGGACTTAGCACAAGCCTCCTTTGATGTACAGTCTTATGAAGATAAATTCAGAAATCCTTCTTTTAAATGTAAATACTAAATCAGGCTAGTTAAAATACCAGCTATTTGTTACTAAATCTTACTGAAACCTTAACTTTGGACTCAAATGATCCCTGTCAGCATTTATATTCCCTCTTCAGGCATCCAAAATTCCTGTTGACGTCAGTTATGTCTGTGCAAGACTGCAAGATTAACTAATATTAACCTACTTGGTTATTTTTGCATACAGAGGGATACTTGAAATAAATCCATTCCATGGAATCATATCCTGTAATTTCCCCTTGATGGGCTGCAACTGTACATAACATCTGGAGCCACAAACACTATGGTCCCCATAGGTATAGCTCTGCTGGATTTCATTGTTTTCCTGGCAGTCACATCTCAAACTTGTTTCTGCCTCAATGAGGTGTCCAAAAGAGAGTTAAAAATAAGGCACAGCACAACTAGGTACCCATTTCCCACTGGCAGAGTGAGGAATTCCACCAGGATCCTGCACAGGTACAGCACCTTGGCGGGAGCCACAGGGAGGGCAACAGAGAACTCACACTGAGCAGGTCCCTGCAGCCAGCTGAGGCTTGGAAATACAACTAGGAAATGGCTTTAGACAAAAATGCAAGTGTCCCTGCCAACCTGCTAAGATAAGTAAGCCTGGGGTCTCCAACCCTCCCAAATGATGGGCAGAGGCAGAGCTAAGCAGGCCATGAAAATGAGTTTTAGACAGAAAACTGCAACAACCAACTGCTCGTTGTTTTAAACAGCATTTCGATTGTAGAGTTTAATTCTTCTGCATTTAGCTGCAGGTTGTCTACCTGTGCTTCAGATGGCTTCTATCCAAAGCCAGATTGTAGCTTTAATTAATATGATTAGTCCCAGCTTCAGAATTGCATGGCAGCCCTGAAAAGTTGCATCCACGACGCTGTAGTGATCACTCTCCTGACCAGGACTAATGTGATTTAAAAATCACTTACATTTGAACTGAAAGATAAGGATCCATGCCATCAGAACAAAACCCCAATAACTGATCAATTCCAGCATATCACCAATAGGAAATCCAAGCCTGGAAAGGCACCCACCGGCAGCACTGCCACAGTGGCATTTTGCTGCCTGTGCCAGCATGAAACACTGTCCTCAACTCAGGCTGCAGCCTCGCTGCTGTGGCCAACACCAGATGATTAAGATGCCTCTAAACACTGAATTATATATAGTTCAGCAGCACAATAAACACTGAATTATATATAGTTCAGCAACACAATATAGGTGACCTTTATGCTGTGCAACACTAGACAAGGAAGGCTGCAGCAGCCTGACATGTGCCCAGCACAGAGCACAGCCCAGCCTGCTCCAGCCTGTCAGGAACCCAAGCTGCCAAAGCAGCAGCAGCCTTGCACAGAGCAGCAGATGGAGAAGGGCAGAGCAGCCAGCTCTGTGTGACCCAAACACAGCAGAGCACAAACCACCCTGGCAATGTTCATCTCAAATTGCATCCTCTAAAACCTCAGGATGGGAGGGGGAAACCTCCTCTCTCGTTTACTCTGCCTCAAGGGCTGGAAATTCATAATCTGATGCTGAAGTAGGTACCTGTCAGTGTTATTGAACTGCCTTGCTCTGATACACATGCTGTTCTCTGCAACTGCAATTTATTTTAAATTATTTTTAAGCAAGGCTTTTTATTACATTTTAACTACTCTCCATTTTAATGATTATATATCAAAGCCACACAATTCTTCCAGAGAATCACATATTTAATCTTTACCATAAAATCTACCCAGCAGTTCATGTACTCAAAGCACCCTGAAGAGTCACAGAAGCAGGACTGGATCTCACACTTGGTTTCTTGATTGCACTATTGCACTCCACACATCCACATAAACCCCTGAGTACCTCCCATCTGATAAAGAGCAAGACCATACACCATTCTTCTAAGGACCATTATTAGCATAAGGCTTAATTTTTCATCCCAGACACATTACTTGAATTCCAGAGATTTAATACCCACAAGGGAAAAAAAGAAAGTTAAACTTCATCCACAAATACTGGACAAGCCTCTTGTCAACCGAAGGACTCTGCACACAGATTCAGAGCAAATCATGAATATGAGAAGACAATCAGTAATTGTGAGTGATCTGAACAATATAAATCAAGTTTAGGATACATAAAGAGTGCTCCCAAGTTGTGTGTGTCCACTATTGCATTTTCATGAATACATTATTTCAGGGGACCTTCTCACACATAGAGCACATCTATATTGTGTCTTACACAGCTTTATGTCCAGGATTGAGAAAAAGTTGTCAGAAAAAACCACAGGAGGTCAGGGAGTGTCTCTGCCTGAGCACACACCCAGTGAATGAGGAAATGCACACAGACACCAAAATATCACTCAGGGTCCTGCAGAGCATGCTGGACATGTTGGGACTGGAGCAGGAATCTCTCTTTTCCATCTGGGGCATGTATGGCTTTTGTTGTGACCTTTTTTTTTTTTTTTTTTTAAGTTCCTCTTCACCATGCCCAGGATCTACGTCAAAGCCAAGGATGAGGATTTTTCTGGCACTGAAGCAACCATTTAGGTCTGTTCTGCTCATATTTCACTCCCTTTGTCATGTGAACATTTTGGGATATCTTTCACATTGCCATGACTTGAACATGCCCTGTCTTTTTTATCTCACTGAAAATTAAAGGTCCCTTGCTTCAGTCAGCTCCATTTAAACTCCATTGCTTTAATTTTAAATTAATGTTCCCTTTATCACAAACTGTCCAAATAGCAAAGATTTCACTATATCTGATCACACCATATCTGATCTGGTAATATTATTTAGGCTATGCTGAGAACCTAACATTTATTTCAAAGAGCTGCATTACCAAAGGAACAGTCCTAACTCCAACAAGGGAGAAGTCAAGAAATTTCTTGAGAAAAAATTATTTCAGTATTTTGATTTCTCTTTGCATCAGAAATGGGTCTTGCTATTTAGCCCTGACTAAGCAAAGAAGTGAACTTGTTACTAATAAAATATGTCTCCTACCAGAAGCAGTGAGTTCCATGTATGGCAACACAGCTGGAGAAGCAGTGGTGGATAGCCAGGTTATTGAGGTATGTTGGGTGTTCATATCCTCCTCTCTCATCCACATCCTCAGCCAGGTGAAAATGCACATTTTAACTGCCCAGGATTTGTTTCCCCATGTTTTTTAACTCCACTCCTGACATGTGAACAGAGCTAAAATTCCTCAGGATCTGTTGAGACAAATGTAGATCCAAGTAAGTCATTACAATAGAAACACACACAAAAAGAAAAACAGGTTTGGGGTTATTTTTTTTCTCTCTCATTAGGCAATATTTTTGCAGAGTGAAACACAGTCTGGTCCCAGGAGGAAGTGTGAGCTCCCTGTTTCCACCCAGAGCAGCTCAGGAGCTGCAGAGCTGTGTGCCAGCAGCTGCACACCTACAGGCAGGAGCTGCCAGGGAGCAGCTGCCAAACAGCGTGAGCTGTGTTTAGCAATAGCACTGACAGACACGGAGCTCCTGCCAGCTACAGAAAGGGGAGCATTTGCCACCAGGCTCTATTTCCTGGCAGCTTTTACTGTCAAGTGATTTTAGCCCAGACCTGCACAGCTCCCCAGTTTCCACCGCTTGGTACAG
The DNA here is from genome assembly GCA_024500445.1 of Entomyzon cyanotis. Classification (NCBI taxonomy): domain Eukaryota; kingdom Metazoa; phylum Chordata; class Aves; order Passeriformes; family Meliphagidae; genus Entomyzon; species Entomyzon cyanotis. The sequence continues at coordinate 12,097,945 of JAKEPQ010001010.1, forward strand.
GAGGAACTTTACACCAAGCACCTGCAATGGCAGGACTGCATCTCCTCCCAGAGCAAGGGAGACAACCAAGAGGCAAAGCACAGCAGGGTGAGACCCAGTGCTTCCCTGAACCAGGGAGGGAGCAGGTTTGCTCTGCAGGGACCACAGTTTCTCCAGTGACATCTCATGAGTTAACTTCACACTGGCCCTTCTGACAGCAATGCTGCTAAAGAATCCTCTCAGAGGGTATCTCCTGGAAGGGCATGTTTCTGCAGACACGGTGAAGAAAATGGCACAGTCTCACTGAAAGTCTAGTTTTGCAAGACAGGCCAATAAATTTTCCCCTTTTTCATAAACCAATATCCTTTTTCCCACAGACATGATGGTAATTGGATGCTTTATATTACTGGTTAACAAACCAGGAGAGAAACTATTTGAAACCACCTACAAGCAAATGTATTAAAAATTACTCACTTTTATGTGTCCTCCGAATGTATCAAAAGAGAAAAACTGGCTTTATTTTTTCCTATGACAGGAGTCTTCCATTCCTCCTTCAGTAAGTATATTTCTAGTCAGAAGACCAACCTTGTCCTCAAATCAACACCACCTATGACTTCTCCAATGTGAAGATAAGGTGGGCTGCCTGTGAAAACCAGATGCTTTTTATTCAGGGTGAACACAACAACTTTATCATTGCACTGTTCTGAGCAAGTGCACACCTTTGGTTTAAGCAATCACCAAACGTGGGGACACGCCCAGCTGTTAGTATCTGATCCCAGAGGAGATCAGCACTTCCCCCTGGCTGCCACGAAGGAATGCATCCTCTGGCCAAACTTTCAAGCCCCAAAATAATATTAGAGCCCACAGCTCTCCTGTGTGCCCTTGTGTTTATGGGACAAAAATTGGTGAAAAAATCAAGCAAATATAGAATGCAAAAGAAAAGATAATGCAAATATTTATCACAAATAAGTACCTTGATAAAAATATTTCAGACCATCAATTTTCACTTGATTACTTCTACATTCAGGGCAAGGAAGGAGATTAAACTCTTCAGCCTGATGCATAGAATAATCTGTACTGGCAATGACGATATGGTCACCAGGTAACCAACTTGAACCTTCATCCACCAGATGAAGAATTACTCCTTTGGACACTTCCACTTTAAATCCATTATAAAGCACCCCTGAAAAATGAAGGAATAAATTGTTTTTGCAGTTGCACATGGCAGAATCATGCAATTAGATGAAGAGCACACTGATTTAATTTTGATCTAGATAACCCTCTGTATAATAGGAGTGCTCTAGCCATTAAATATGTCAGTGCCATCTCTTTGTAGAAAGCTAAAACGTTACTTTGAGAGAGTACTGCTGTTAGCTTGGTCAACATCCACGTGAGCCAAAGGCTATGGTGTGATTATCACCACACTGCTCAGATTCACAGCAGCCAGGAAAAGCAGAGCAAAGCAACAGAAGACAAGTAATTTTCAGGGAAGACTGAACCTTTTATCCATCCACTGAAAGCAGCAACAGTAAAACAGGTGCTGTCATATGTGAGGAGATCTCTTTGGGCTATGGCTAACCCTGCTGTTCCATTCCCGTGGTACTCCCGCTTATCTTCTGCTGTGGAAAGCTGATCCCCCTCCGTGGATCCCCACCAGCACCCAGGGCTGCCTGAAGGAGACCGGGAAGGAGCAAACCAGTGTCATTCCGAGCCCTCCATCCTGCAAAAATCTAATCTTGGGCGGAAGGGAGCTCGCAGCGTGGCACAACTCCCCTGCCTCTGGCACGAGTTGTCCTCTGCACATTCCGCCCGGGTACCCACTGCATCCCTGCCCGGGTTCCCCCCGCACCCGCCCGGGTACCCACTGCATCCCTGCCCGGGTTCCCCCCGCATCCCCTCCGGGTAGCCACTGCATCCCTGCCCGGGTTCCCCCCGCATCCCGCCCGGGTACCCACTGCATCCCTGCCCGGGTTCCCCCGCATCCCGCCCGGGTACCCACTGCATCCCTGCCCGGGTTCCCCCGCACCCGCCCGGGTACCCACTGCATCCCTGCCCGGGTTCCCCCCGCATCCCCTCTGGGTACCCACTCCATCCCTGCCCTGGTTCCCCCCGCATCCCCTCCGGGTACCCACTGCATCCCTGCCCGGGTTCCCCCCGCACCCGCCCGGGTACCCACTGCATCCCTGCCCGGGTTCCCCCCGCATCCCGCCCGGGTACACGCCGCCCCCCGCCCGCAGCCCGGCCGAGCCCCGCTCCGCCCCTCGGTCGGGAGAGCCCCCGGCGGAGCGCGGAGCTGTCCATGGTGGCTCCGCTCCCGCCCCGCTCCCTGCCGCCCCCGCCTCACCTGTAGCGCCGGCGGACGATGGAGTTGCAGCCCGGGCGGTCCCGCAGCACGGCCGCGGCTCCGGGGTGAGGCTGCGGGCGGCCGAGTCCCACACGGCGGTCGCCACCAGGCTGCCGGGGGCTGCCGAGCCGGGGATGAGCTGAGCCGCTGGCCTTCTCCCGGCCGCAGGTGAGTGTCGAAGCGCCCCGCCGCCAGCAGCCGCTCCGTGCCGCCGTCCAGGATGCACAGGTTGAGCCCGCGGCTGCCCCGGCGCCTCTCGGAGGAGTGCGGGCAGTGCCGGACCTGCCGGGAGGCAGCGTCCTGTCCAGGAGGGTCCGAAGCGGCGCCGCCGGCCGGGCAGGACATCCGCCAGCTCCAGGACATCGCCGCGACCCTCGCCCACGAACTTCTGCACGAAGCCCTGGGCGGCTGACCCTCGGCGGCTCGCCCGTCTAGCGGGATGGTGGCCCCGGCAGTAGCGGCAGCGCTCCGAGCCGACGTGCACCTCCTCGCCATGGGACAGGAGGATGTAGTGACCCCGCAGGTGACGGGCTGCCCGTGGGGGCGGGCGACCAACACCAGCTGCCCTGGGCGGCGAGAGGAGCGGAGCGGGGCTGGGGGCGAGCACCGCCGGGCCGGGAGGAGCCGGCAGGGCACCGGGACATCCCCCGCAGAACCGGGACAGGGCACCGGGACATCCCCCGCGGAACAGCGCTCCTGGCGCGGGCGGCCGCTCCGCTTACCTCCACCGCGGATGACGAGGGAGTAGAAAGCGGCGGAGCTCCCGAGGTGCAGGGCTGCCCCACGGCCCAGCACGGCGGCAGGGTGGCTGTCGGAGCCCGGGGGCCACGGGGCTCGGAGCGGGGCGGCATCCGGGCAGGGCCCTGCAAGAGACGGGCGGCGGCAGCGGCGGCAGGGTCTGCGGGGCGAAGGGGGCGGAGGGAGCGGTACCGACCTGATGCTGCTGCGATCGCTGCTCCGCCTCTCGTCCCGCGGCGGCACCGGGACCGGGACTGTCTCCGGGTCCGGCGGGAAGGGCAGGAGGAGCCGCGGCTCCCCGGGGATCCCCGCGGTCGGTGCGTCCCGGGCGGTCCATCAGCTGCTACCTGCAGCCCGGGGCTGCAACACGTGCGCCGCGACTTTGCACGGAGCCGGCAAAAGGCGCATTTTGCTTTAGACGAGTTTTGGTTTCGTTGTTTTGGTCTTTTTTTCCTTTCCCCCTTCACTTAACGTCGCAGCGGCGCAAGCAGAGCCTCCCTCCCAGCAGCACGCAAGCCCGGCGGCGGCGAGCACCGCGGCAGCGCACGGACAGAGGGAGCCGGCGCGGAGCAAACCCAGCGGCTGCTCGACGAGCGGCACCGGCGCCTTCCAAACTTCGCTGCAGACTCTTACCTGTCCCGACAGCGCCGACCGTGGACTCTGCCCGCAGCCTGTCGGAGCTGTTGGCCCGGGCTACGGGCACCCGGCGGGGCAGGCAGGGCAGGGCAGGGGTAGGCAGGCGCAGGCAGCTCCCGCTCCGCCGCTCCGGCTGCCTCCCCTCCGCCTCCCTTTTTATATCCATCTCCCAACCGCTGGCGGTGCCCGCACTGTTTACAGCGGCTGAGCCGCTGGCTCCTCCCAGCCGGGGACGATCCCTCCAGCCTGGACGTATATCTACGAGCGGCGCCCTGATGCCCGGGGCCAGCCCCGCTGCCCGCACGGAGCGGTCTGACCCGGCTCCGAGCCTCCGGGGGCAGCGGGCTCCTTGCCGGGCTCCCCGGGGCTCTGTGCAGACCCGCTGAGCGCCCGGCGGGGCTCAACAGCCCCAGGAAAGCATGCGGCTGGGGACCAGCTGCCTCTCCAAGGGCAGGGGGCTGGGGTACCCCAGACCCCAGCTCCCCATGTCCGAACCCGGGGCTTGGCAGGCCTTGGCCTTTCTTGGAAGGCAGCTGAACCCCTCTGCCACCTTCCCCTGGGGGTGTTTCACCCTGTGCTGTCCTGCCTCTGGACGGCACTGTAACCCAGCAGCTGCAAAAGCTCCCCCCGACAGCAGGTGAGCAGAGACGTATTTGCCACTTCACCCCCCATCATCTGCCAAACTAGCCTCTAGTCAGAGTCTGCAGCAAGAGGAAAAGGGTTAGAAGCTGCTCTGGCACGGCACAGACACAAAAACCCCAAGTGCTTTCATTACATTTAGCCGCCTGGACTGGGACTGCCTTCCTGGCTTTGGAGGTTCCAGTCTTAGTAGCTACAGCACTGGCTTTCACACCATCACATCTGTCACACCTGGCTCTGGCCATCACACACTGGTTTGTTTTCCATGAACCACAACCTCACACGTTTTTATAAACTCTGAAATACAGCACAGTTGAGTTCCTGGGTGACACATGCATAAAAACAGGTACCTGCTTTACTGCAGCCACTGCCTTCTCTCTGCCAGGGTTGTAATCCCTTATCTCCACTGCAGAGCCCAACATCCCGAGAGGACAAGCCAGCAGTGGCTAGGCAATGGTGCCAGCCACTACTCCTGCCCAGGGCCAAAACCAGAGAGGTGCAGAGCCACAGGTGCTGTGGGTCTCAGAGACATTTGTGTGCCATCATCTGGTCAAACTGTTCCAATCTGTCACCTCTGAAATTTATTCTGGTGCAGGATTTCTTCTGACAGAGGGCACAAAGACGCTATAGTCATGTTAATAAGGAGCAAGTGCTGTCAGACAAAATATGGGAACAGACTGGAAGCAGAGGGGTGGGTGAGGGGCACAGCCATGCCCCACACTCCAGGCAGCAGCTCTGGAGAGGGAGCAACACTCACTTGTGCTAAACAAAACCCATCCACTCTCTTACACCCGATCCTGGGACCCAGAGAAACAAATCCAGATAACACTCCCTTATTTCAGTACTTCATAAATACAGGGAAACATTAGAGCTGACACCTTTGCTACCAGCTGTTCATCTGTCATTTAGTGCTGGCACTTCTATTCCTGTCTCAAATAGCTTTTGTCATTTTCCTTCCAAAAAAGCAGCATTAGTCAGCGTTGTGCCTCCTCCTTATCTGAATATGACACATATGAATGCAGGTCATGGGAAAGCAGAGCTGTTACCAGAAGTATAGAAGGCTTTGCTAATTTTTTTTTTTTTTTTGAGAAATTTTATCTACTGGTGGAAGTTTCAGGCAAGACAAGACAAATAAGAGTATTTTGTCTCAAAACACACTAAATTCTCTGGACTCAATGTTTGTAGCAGTGGAAAATCCTAAGAGGACCTGAGCCTTTCTTTTACATCTGCCAGGGCCCTAGAAATCTCATCTGTGGTTATTAAAATATTTACATCATGCAAAACATTTCAGAAACTTACAATCTAAATAAAAGGCATCAATAATTAATCTAACATAGATTGTAAAGCACTGTGGTTAGTGCTAGCCTTTGTGCAGGCCTTATGGAACAATCAACACATGGAACAATCAACAAGGCCAGAGTCACTCCTGCTTACCAGGGTTTTTTCCTAAAAAAGCAACCAAAATTTTCAAGGTGTGAGTACTGTTTAAATCCATTAAAGGCATTTTCCCTCTGTAGCTTCAAAATCCACAGAAATACACTGGGTTTGTTTTTTTTTTTTTGAAAGAACTACTCTCAGGTGAAATATTTCAGCGCCATTTCACCCCATGTTAAGTTTTCACTGGCCTGAGGAAGAAAATTTTAGACTAAAAGGGACTGAACATATCACTCTTTTTGCTAAAGATTGCCGTCTCTTTTTAAAGTAAACACAGAAGCACCTATTACCATCTGTAGAGTGGTGCTCGGGAGCTAAACTCTCTCACTCTTCAAATTTCATTTTTCCAAGCTGATTTGTGCTCTGCAGCAGCACCGGGATGAGGTTTACCCCACAGCTCTCTGTCACAGGATGCAGCCACAGCGTGAGAACGTTCCCGAACAGCCTCACACCTGCAAATGAGAAATCGTGACTAATGCTCTCTGCCTCCAACACACGCCTCGTGCAACTCTTCCTCACAAAAATAACCAACCCAAGCCCTCCTCCGAGTGCTACTGCGGGTTATAAACTGCGGTTTACCTTTCTAACAAACCGAAATGGGTCATTTTCTATAGTGGGCTGCCAGGGATGAGACAACCTCGACAGTCCTGTGTCTTGGCACGTCGCAGTGACTGTGATGCTTTGCCTGCAAACACAGCTGTGACTCTCAATACCAAATATTGATGGCTGAGGTTTTCATGGCAAGGCAAGGGCAGGGAACCAAGCTGATCTGAACGAGTGGCGTGTGGGAGTTGACTTGCAGGACACACACACCCCCCTGTCCAGGGACTCAGCTCTCGCACACCAGTGCAGGGAGGTTCCTCCTCTGCAAGTGATTTTTTTCCCGGGCACACTCCCTCGCTGGGCGGTTTCCTGTTTCCTTCGAGAAAGGAAGGAGAAAGGGAGGCAGCATCCCCTGAGCAACACCCCGTTCCCACGGAGCAGAGTGCTGGAGGCGCCGCGGGATAACTCCGGCAGTGGGGGGGGGTGCGGTGAGCTCGCAGCAGAGCCAGCGCCAGCTCAGACCCCAAATCTGCGTGTCCGGAGCGCGACACGGACAGGGGGACAAGGGACAAGGGACAAGGACAGCGGGACGGGGGCGCGAACGGCCCTGCAGAGCCCCAGCCGGCCGGGAGGGGGCGCCCGTGCACAGCCGCTGCCCGGGCAGAGCCAGCGCGGCCGGAGCGATCCTGTCCATCCTGACTGACCCTGTCCATCCTGATCTGACCCTGTCCATCCTGCATCCAACCCTGTCCATCCTTACTGACCCTGTCCATCTTCCAACTGATCCGTGCCCATCCTGACTGACCGTGTCCATCCTGCATTGATCCTGTCCATCCTGACTGACTCTGTCCATCCTTACTGACCGTGTCCATCCGGCATTGATCCTGCCCATCTTTACTGACTGTGTCCATCCTGCATCCATCCTGTCCATCCTTACTGACCCTGTCCATCCTCCAATGATCCTGCCCATCCTGCATCCATCCTGCCTGTCCTCCATTGCTCCTGCCCATTCTTCCCTGATCCTGTCCATCCTCCACTGACCCTGCCCATCCTGCTTTGATCCTGTCCATTCTCCATTGATCCTGCCCATCCTTACTAATCCTGTCCATCCTCACTAATCCTGTGCATCCTCCAATGCTCCTGTCCATTCTCCATCGATCCTGCCCATCCTGCATCCATCGTGCCCATCGTTCACTGACCCTGCCCATCTTCCATCGATCCTGCCATCCTTCATCCATCCTGTCCATCCTCATCATCCTCCCATCCTCCATCCATCCTGCCCATCCTCCACCGCTCCTGCCGCGGGATGAGCACCCCAAGCCCAGCTGTCCCTCAGCCTGAGCTCTGAGTGTGGCTCCTGGCACAGTGCAGAACCCCCGTGCACCAGGCTGCACCCAGCAATGCCCACCCCACGCTGGCTCCACCGTCCCCATCAGCCAGCACCAGAAAGTATTTGGAATACCAAACCCACATCTCCTCATGGATATACTGCTTTGTTCCTCTTTGGGCTTCAACAGCATTTTTCTTGGTTTAATCACTTGCTTCTGGAGCAGAGAGAAGGCCTTGGACTGTTGAGCTTGAGGAAACATTCCCATATTCCCAAAGAGCCAGAGCATCTCATATAGCAAGAACCAGCTTCATCTTATGCTGGACCACCCAGAGGACACTGATAAGAACTCTAGGCAGGTTGGCTTCTTGCTCACAGCTATAAAACTGAGATTCCAGGCCAAGCTAGGTCCAAGGGTATCAATTAAAATATATCTGAAGATTTTAAGGAATACACCACAGGACAACCACTTTTCTTGTTGCTTCTGGCCCAGGTTCTGACTTAGCAAACTTCTCCTTCTGTGATAACTCCAGAGAGAGCTGTTTCTGAACAGGTTGGAAGGTTTGTAGGAGCCCACAGTCCCAGGAATAATAATCCATTCATAATCCATATCCCACAATGAACTTCTGGGACTCAGGCTATGTTCTGAAATAATCATAAATATGGTAAAACCTACTAAACAAAAACAGCAAAGAATCCCAGAGAGTTAGTTTCCTCAAAATATGTGTATAGAGAACTACATTTATGGATGTTCTGCTGCAGCCCTGGCTACAGTGCAGATCAGTTCTTTGACAAACACTGAATGTTTCCACAGGTCAAATCAATAGATGTGTGATAGACAAGTTTTTAGGTACTATGATATAATTATGGTTATCTACATTTTTTTCATTTAAACTACTGTTTTCTGAAATGCTCAGGAAAACTGCCTTTGTTATTCATAGACTCAAAGAATCCACAGATTGCCCCCCAAAAATTAAAACCAACCCAATCACTAGAATAAAATGTACTATTCCATACTAATTTTCTGAAAAGCATTTTGTAAAGTAACAATTCTTATTAAAGACTATAAAGACGTTTCTATACCTGATTAAGAAGAGAAACTTTTACACTCCTGCTGAGCCATTTGCACTTTGAGTCCAGCCCCAGAGTCCAGCCCAGGCTCTGCTTTTCCAATAGATATATGCTGGGTTTAAAGGCTCCATTTTGCTCTTTAGCTGCTCTTTGTCTCTGCCTGCTGATTAAAGCTATCAGTTTGGTGTAACCAGCTGAAGCTGCAGTTGCTCAAAGGCCACAGCAACTTCATGTTGATAAAAGGGTGCTGGTAAGGGATAACTGGGACTCTCTGGAGCTTAAACTTTCTTCTAAGGTAGTGCCCCTACCCAGCTCTCCTTCCTCCAGGCTGAGCCCAAAGGTTCCATTTACACTCTGGGAATTGATCAATAAAACAATTACATGCAACGTAAGTACTCTGGGACTTCATGATAAGTAGTGCTGCAAACACAAAAGAAAGCTCTGATAATTAAAAGGGACAAGGAACACAAAACTCAATGGCCTATTGCCAGAAGTGTTTGAAATGGTGAAAGTTTTAATGTGACAGCATACTGCTGAAGGCTGGAGGTCGTGTCCTGGGAACCCTGGAATGTGCCTGAAGCCTTCCCTTTCATTTCCAAGCAGAGAACAAAAATTTTTAGACTGTTCTTCTATTTCCTAGAGAGGCATCCCAGACCAGCAAATTTGAGAAGTTTTGGGTTTGTGGTTTATTTATTTGATTCAAGATTAAAGTTATGAACTTCAAGTAGTTGTTACTTAGGGTCGGGAGGATTGCTTGAATGTTATAATTGTATTAGTTCAGTGTTCTACTATTATGTTGGAATTTCCCTTACCAAATGCACATTTATGGCTGTGACTCCTCCCTGAAATAGAACATTGTATTACTTAGCTTAGTCCTAGCAGTTATATTTTACAGATGGTACCATACAGAGGAGCACATTAGGCACCACTGGCATCCCCACTGGTGCTGGTCTGAGCCAAAGGGAAAGGTCTGGGTGCAGATCCAGAGCATTCCTAACAGCACTGCTGCAGCAGAGTGACTGGAAATGTAAGTAGTGTTAAATCTTTTAGCAGGTCTGCAAGTTCCAAGAATAAACTGCCGTGAGAAATGTTATTTGGAATAAACAAAACTTTGGATCAATGTCTTCTTAGTTTAAGGCAGCCCTTAAACTAAAAAAGGCCTAGAAAGAAAAGGAGAAAATAAAAGACCCACTGCATGCAGTCACCTCCAAAGGCACAGCAAAGCCAGCCACCTGTGCTTGCCTTGAAGTCCAAGTGTAATGCAGAGGTGTGTGCTCAGGAAAAGCAAGGCTCAGACGCGGAGTTCCCGTACCTCCTCCTCTCCCGGGACAGCCCCATTAGGGGATTGCAGAGCCGCTCCTGCCCCGGGCACGTCCCGAGGGGCTCGGGGAGCCTCTCCGAGCTTTCCCCTGTCCTCCTGCCCGGCAGCACCGCCCGCCCCGCTCCCTGCTCCCCGGCAGCGCTGCCGTCTGCGCCCCGGGCCGGGAGCCCAGCACTACCAGCATCCTCCCCATACTTCCCCCAGCACCACCAGCATCCTCCCCATCAGCATCCTCCCCATTAGCATCAGCATCCCCCAGCACCCCAGCATCCCCCCGGCACCACCTGCAGCAGCCGGGCAGCCCCGCAGAGCGCCCTCTCCTCCCCAAGCCCGGCGGATTCCCCACGGACACAACCAGGACTGGGGCTGTCCGAGGGCTGTCCCAGCCGCCGCGGGCACGGCGATGCTCCGGTCTGGGAAGCGAGGGAAGCGCAGCCCGCAGGGACAGCCAGCACACACCTGTACTCTCGAAAGGGAATGCTGCGCTCCCAGCCCAGCACCCTGAGGAAAGACTGACCAAACACCTTCACCCTTACAGGAACCAGAAGGCCATTTATAATTGACCTACTCGTGGTGTAGGGGTCTTCTTGGAGTTGGTTTTTTGTTTTGTTTTTTTTTTTTTTTTAAGAGCAGGCACCCTACACTTCTTGCAAGATTAGTTTGGTTACTGCAGAAACCCATCTTCAAAACCAGACATGGGCACAGGCAAAGGACCTGCAGGGCTCACTCTCCTGCTGTAAGGACCAGCTCCTGATTTTTACTGTTGTACCAAACAGTACAACTTCCCATGTTGAAATTCACACCCCTCTGACCTAAGCATTCCCATTGGACTTGGAAAGCAACCCAGAGCCAGCAGGGAGTTTCTGTGCCTGAGCTCATTGCCAGCAGCAGAGTGCTCACCCTCAAAGAGCCACCCTACCCTCACCCAGAGCTGGAGCACAAACCACTGCATTTGCAACAAGAAACTGCAGAGCTCAAATGTTTGGAGAGCTCCACACAGGATACACAGAAATGAGTTAAATGGGCTTCACAGAGATCATTAGTTTGCATTCACAAGAATAGACCTGGGGAAGAAAACGTTTTCCAAATGAGAACAATCAAGGTTCACGGCTGAACGAATAACCAGAGGAAGCAAGTGCATTGGGTCTCTACTTCTATGTTTAGCACCATTTAGAAAAAGCAAATACAATACAGAGTTTATAGATGTGTACAACGCTAAGCATAAATACAGGTTTGGGTATTTGGAGTTCTAGGGCCAGCACCCCGAGGAGAGCTGGCACAAGTTACAGGAGTGACATGGAAAAATGAGGAACAAAAGCACAGCAGAGGCAACACAGGTAACAGGCCTCCATGTGAGCACAAGTTAAATTCATAACAGTTACATAAATTTTAAAAGGATACATATCAGACTCCTTGGAAAATGACACCTTTGAAGCTGTAACAAATATTCTCCTCTGGCTTTTTCAAAGTACAACCACTAGACAACTACTGAGAGTGAACAGATGTACCACACCTTACCTTCCTGCAAACAAGCCATACATCATCTGTGGCTGTACTACATGAACAAAAATGGTCAGTCACACAGGAAAAATGGACAGAGCATCCCCATCAACAACAAAATGTCAGTGATCACTCACACATTTGGGAGACCCATTGCATAATTTATCCAGGCACACAGAGCCATTTTTACAGTGACACCTTGATAGCTCTAAAATATTCATAACAAGTTCTTATAAAGGCCCACATTATACATTTAAATTACAGACTGTTAGCAGTTTGCTGGAACAGACTATTTTTTTTTAGCCCCAAATTCCTTTTTCATAACCTCACATCATTCCCTTTCCTAAAATTTAAAAAGATTAAAAAAAAAAAAAAGAATTTAAAATATTCTTTTCTTTTTAAAAATGAGGACCTGAAATCCACTGCTATGGATGAACCTGCATCTTTATGACTTGGCCACATTATTTCAACTAATAGTTCTAAGGTTGACCAGCAGTATTTTGAAATGCTTAAAACTTTGATACAAGTTTCCAATACAAAGCAGCTCACTATAAGCATTTATTTTGTGCAGAGCATACATCAGGAAACTAATAAAATTCCAGAATTCATTTAAAAACTATTGGGTGAGAATAGGGCTACAAGGAAAATTATTTAAGGGAACAAACAGGTAAACAAATTACTGAATTAAAAGAGAGGGAAGCTGATCCATACCAGTGGATCAATTATAGGTCATTAACATTTTAATTAAGAGCAAAACATCTGTGTGAGTTTAATGCAGATGAACTTCACAAACCAAACCAGACAATGCAGAAGCCAGAAAAGCAAGGTCCCTCTGAGAATTATTTAAGCAGGAATTCAGGCAAATAAGAGAGAGTACAAGTGAAAATCCATGTTCAGCCAGAACACCGTGAACTGGGGCTGCAAGTGCCAAGACCATGAGATGTATTTAACAATGCTGAATTCATATTCAGGGTTCTCATTAACACAGGAATACTGGCAAAAAATAAAGCAAATGCAAAGACAAGTCACTAAATTACTAAAAGAGTTGGAAATGTAGCAATCAAAAAATCAATTTTTAGGGAAAAGGTTAAAAGTATCAGTTTGTTGAAGTAAAAGGGTAGCTACAAAGGGTCATGAGGAGAAGAAACATTGCAGGCTGCAGTTTCAGAGCAACACAAAGTTCAATGTGGGTACCAAAAAAAAAGAGGTACCAAAAAAATCCCCCAAGTCACTACATGGACAGGCTGAACCTTTCAACATTACCTTGAATATCTGCACCACAGACAGCAGCTTTGCTTCCACAGGGCTGCAGTCCCAGCAGGAACACATGTAGGAACAGAAGAAAACCACTGTGGATTTATGAAGGTACAATATATATATATATATATAAAATCAGACAAGCATCTGACTATTTACTTAAAGTACAGGAGGAAAGTGGTAAGCTTGAGGTGGTGATTAGACAAAACCTGACAATTTTGGCTGAAGAGTCACCAAAGGAATTGCTGGGGGTCCTGCTGCTTGGGACAGTTAAAACTCACAACTAGGCAACACAGATGCCCAGACCCAGAGTACAAGGACCTAGGTGATGTGGACCAGGATGCTTGTCCTCGTTTCCCTCCACTGTAAGTAAAAATACAAGTATTTCTTATTTTGCAGGAATAGGACCAAGGCAATAACCAAAGACAATACACACTTGCAGCACAGAAAATTAACTGCAGGCCCGTCATAAGAATCCATAAGAACTATGTTCAAATATTTCTTTCAGGCAATGAATCATGATTTTTCAATACTTAGAACCAGCTGAAAACCATTTAAACATAACCCCTCACATATCTGATTTACACACCCAGGTTTCTCTGTCAAGTACTCTGTATTTACACTTTCCTCATGTATGAAAATCATGCACCAAATAAGATTCCAAACTTGAGCAAGCTCTAATCCATGCATCCTTTATTCCATTACAATCACTGTGTTGCTTTCTAGCAACAGGACACAAACTGCAATCAATCGCGATCAATTTATACAACAATCTGAGGCTTACAGTACATTTAAGGCCTTTAAATTTGGAAAAATTAGACCTATGCTAGTAGTGTAACAATTTTTAAGTGTTTTGCATTTCTGATGCATAATCTGTGCGATTCCAGTGTCAAAGAATCAAATTACTTCTAAACTAAAAAGATCAGCTCAATGAAAATTTAGTTACATAATTCATCAAAACATAAATGTGTAAATTTTTTTTTTTGTCCTGGAAACTTTATAAAACTTTAATAGCAAAATAATATAGGGATAAAAACATATTTTAACAAAATGTATTCAATCATATACAAACCAGAATTTTGCAGTTTATTGTAACTAGACTTAAATTAAAACTACCAATTAAGAATCTATGCACAATGTAAATTCAAATATGTACAGTACTTTTAAAAAGTCTACAGGAATGCTTTACAGAAGGAAATGTCTGTTATGGCTATTATTCAGACAATCTGAATATTAAAATGAGTTTTCTAGTAGTAAATTTACACATTTATTTTTAAACAAAAGCAGTTTTGTCCCTAGATCCTTTAAGAATATTCCAGTTATGTTTATACAAGTAATGGAGAGGTCGTTACAGAGTTTAGCCCCATATAGTAGTTCGTTTATTTTCAGGTAAAAGTATATTTAAATAATTTACTTGGGAAGATCAGTAAGTTAACAAAAGAACACTAGAAGGGAGGAGGGGGAACTTCATCACAATAACTTTCCAGTTACAATACCACAGCTAGAAACTTCACAGAGAAAGTACTCCCTTAGATTGAACCCATGATTGTTCAGAACAAGCTGTAGCTCATAACAGTTGTGTTTTCCACACTGAGAACATGGTGGGGAAAAAGTCTTTGTAGGACAGAATTATAAATGATCTGAAGTGAGACAGAGAAAACTGATCTTCGATTAATACAGCACTAGGTAAGAAGTGTCCCCATAAGCAGCTAGGATTCCCACTTCCTTCAGGGCAATGAAGCTAAAAATTGCTGGAATTACAGTAGTTGACCATATTTGTGTGCATTAGTAGAATCATTTCCAGATATAAAAGACAAATTTCATCAGATGTTTGATTAGAACACCCTCAAGACAGGGTATTTCTTCATAGTATAAAGCTATTACAGCTATCCAGTTAAAGCATGTGCAAAAACAGGTAATTTCTTCCGTTCACAGTAACTGAGGTAAAATCAGGTAGGCTTCTTCAGGAGTTGGGAAGTTCATGAGATATGAACTGTTTTAGTCTCTCTAAGTACTGTGCATAAAGCTCTATGTCATTATGCCCAGCCCCTTCCACCCAGAGGGGCTCCACTGCTCGTGGACATCGCTCGTACATGGCCAGGCCATGGGAGAAATCGATCACCTCATCTTCAGTACCGTGGATGACCAGCACAGGAGAGGTCACTTTAGAGATCTTGTCAATGCTGGGGGAAAGAAAAGAAAGACACAGCTCAGCTTGGGGCTTTCAGCTCCACACCATTAGAGAAAGCAAAGCTTAAGTACTGACACACAACCCAATTAGCACTGTGTGTTTTTAAATGCTGCAAACCGTTGGAATTGAGCACAAGCGATAAGGGACAAGGTTCATTCCCAAAACACACACGTGTGTAAAAAAGGAGCCTGTACTGCCATCACCACCATCCCACCAGTGCTAACAGCAACAAGTTTGAGTGGGCAGCATGCAAATAAAGTTTGGCACCAAAAAACCACCACCAAAACAGTGAATGTACCTATCACAGAGCACTGTGAGGCAAGTAGGATTCCATGGGACATTCTGCAAGCATGGACTCTCCACATGACACATTATCACCTTCCAATTTAGCAGCTTAGGAACTAATTAACTACATTCCAGTCATAAGATTTCATTAATCAAAACAAAAAAAAAAAAAAAGCTTTGGCTCATGGAGCTTGTACCTGTCTTTGAACCCCCAAATTACACCGATTCAGCTAAAGGAAAAAAAATCTGTTCTAAGCACTGACTGTTTAAGTTCAAACAATGAAACAGAAAACTGTGGGAGAAGAGCATTACACAGGGATATTTAACTGCAAACCACAGAAATAACACAGGATTTTACTTTATGTAACCAGCCTCTTTGCCAGCTGTGACTGCAAAGAGTCATATTAGAGTAATATTTTCCTTTTATTCAGCTACCCTTAGCAGATCAATATAGCTTGGGACTACCTGTCAGAGGAAAGTGGGTTCTGAGGGAAGGGAAGAGTGACAAAGGCACCTTCCCACCTAAGAGGTCAGACCACAAAACCCCAGTTATGGAGCACCCTGGTAGCACATGAACTTGCAAGGAGCTTTCTCTGACTCTCCTCAGGCACACACCAGCTTTTATTTCCAGACAGCCATTTCATGCTGGTGGTCACCAATGATTCCAACTCTGTACAGACACCACGTGCTAATGAACTCTCAGCTTCCTACCAGCTCCACTTCCATCAACAAATGGAGGAGTTGGCTCAGGACATTATGTGGAGTGGGTGGAAAAATGAGTGTCAGTAATACTCCATTTGATCTTGGGACAAATCTGCTTCTTTATGGTAGCTAATAAAAGGTGTTTGGATTTTCCTGCTGCTAAAGAACAAGAAGGTATGGAATTTTGGCAAGAGCATTGATTTTACAAAATGATCAAGACTGCTTAAAATGATTTTTGAAATACAGATGCCAGCATACCCTGACATAAAAACAGGTTCAAAAAAGTTTTATGAAAATATAAAGTTAACTAAAAAGATCTAAACTGAAGCACTAAGCCTCACACTTACAGACCTCAACATTTAGTATTCTAGAAAACTGCCATTCGTATTCCAGTGGACAGCTGAGTGTAAATACATTCCTCTCTCTGTCTCTATACCTCTCAAAAAACCCACAGGTTTCATGCCATTTAAGGTGCTATTTTAAATTAAAATACAGCCTATTTCACTTTACCTGTCTGGAATTTGAGCTGTGTGCAACTGTGCTGATTAAAAAAAAAAAAATCCCAACATAAATGAGGCATCAGAATAATGCAGATTTTGTTTTTCCCCATAATTTTCATCCCAAAATTAGTATTAGAGCCAAATGTAAATACTTGATAATCAATAGGCTATATAAACTAAAGTTTTATGCCCATGAAAGGTCTGGTGTGACAGACCTATCAGCTACATACAGCTACAGAGAAGTTAAGGCATAATTTTTGTGGCTAGACACTAAGTTCTCATTTATTGTAGGAAACCCCTTTCACTTCAGGATTCATATAATGAAACAGGTTTTTTTTTCCACATATATTCACAGACCATTAAGCCAGATAATATTTATACTTTGCAGAAAATTGGAAGGCGTCCCATTGCCAACTCAGCGACTCATAAAGCAGTATTTAAACTGCACATTAGCCTTACTTAGTATTCTCAGCCACACAGCTCTGCAGCTAGAAAAATCTACAGAGACCAAATTCTCATGGAGTCCCAACATAAAATGCACATAATAGCAACTCACTGTAGGTGCACACAGAACTATTTTGTTTCCCACTGTGAAGACAGACAGTTGAGCTGCACACATTCATAAAGTGCACTGCTGTTTATTTTCACTGCTCCCAGTACCAGGGAAGTCAGACTGACAGCAATGAACAGCTCAGCAGGGCAAGAACAAAATACTCAAGTGCTACAGCACATCTGCTGTCACTGTTCCCCTTCCCACTTTGCTTTTCAGAGCTGTTATTTGATTTGGCTGGTAACAGCTAATCACTGTTACTTCTGTAATCAGAGCTATGTTTAAAGCTTTGTTTTTTCCTCTCTCGCAGAAGCATTTGTAAATATTGGATTTCAGGTTTGAGGATGATGAATGAGTTGGAGTATAAGTGCTTCAAATTCAGTCTGCACCTCCAACAAATTAATTAATTAACTAATAACCTATTTGAAAGGATTCTAAATATGGGGACTGTGAGAGCCACTATTACTTCATCACCATTCCTTCTAGCTGTTCTGGCATACAGATTTATACCTACAGCCTCCCACAACTTCTAAATTTAATCTGTTGTAACCAAAATAAAACAAACATAAGAAATGCAATGAATATTCCTTACTATACTTATCACAAGCATGACTTTATGAGGCAAAGCCAAGTTTTGCACAAGACTTAAATGAGTGTCTGTTTTATCTTCTGCCTTCCATGGACCACTCAGCTTTTTACCTGTGCTTCCCCCCACCCTGCCCAGGTGTATGTGCCCTGTTACAGAGAGACTGCCTTCCCCTCTCATATTCTCCTGTAACTTAAACTGGATCAAATGAGTTCTAAAAGATTTCTAGAATAGCTGCTGTTCCCATGACCTCTCCTATTCGCAAATATTTGGGTACTCCAGGACTGTTGCAATTGCTTTTCCAGTGAAAACTAGACTATAAAAGCAAATGTTTTATCTTAAAACCAGTTGTATATAGTTTTCTAGAGCTTCTTAAAACAAGCTTAACATCTAAAAGGTGAGACAGGGACTTTGTTTGGGTCACAAAATCAGACTCCTACAAGATCTCCACCAGGGAGGAAACAATAGAAGTCGTGGTATCTACTTACACCACTAGTCCCTTTTAAACACCTACAGAGCATGGTGAGGACAGAAAACCCTCCTTGCAGCATTGACACTTACCTGGGGAAAGCATCAAAGCAATAGGTTTTCCTGGTGTCAGGAAAAGCTACCCGTAATCCAGACATCAGGGGAGAATGGAGGATTACTGCTGCACACTCGTACCGAGATGCCAGGTCTACTGTAGGGACAGTACCAATGCTCTGACCATACAGGATGATGTTCTCAGGACTCACACCATACCTGCAGAGAAAAGAAAGAGATCTTTAAAAAAAAAAAAAAAACCACCCAAATCACAACACATTTCACATCACGGATGCAAAAACCAAACCAAACGAACAAAAGTAGAGGGGGATAAAACCCAAAGCATCCCTCCTATTATTTGTGGCTCTTTAAAATCTAATCCTAGGAGATATGAACTCACAAGCTTAAATTTTAAAACAGTCCAGCAATGTAAACAATCTGAATATTACATAGGTTGAAGAGAGCTATCCTCAAAGAAGGAATGTCAGCTTGGTCATTAATCTTCACCTTCTTCAGGAACAGCTCTTGTCCTTCAGGCCACAGCACAGCAAATTATAAATTAGACTTCCCCCCTACCCAGAGTCACTCTTAGGAATTTCAGCTGCATGTTCAAGAAGCTAACAGCCCTTCCACCATTAAACAAGACAGTTACTCCTCTGCCCACCTTTCATTCCATGCAGTTGGAATAAAAAGACCAAACTGCTTTATTAGTGACAGCAAAGACAAAAGGTCTGTTCATTTTTCCAGTTTCTGATCAGTAGAAAATATTCTTCATTTTTCTTTTCCAGTTTAAGATGTGTCAAGTCTATTTTGTAACTATAAAAATACATCATTCCATAAAATGCAGGGTTCATAGAGTCCTAGATTGCTCCCCCATATCCCCATCCAGTCTATAAAAACTGTCCCAGCCTGTGTGCTGCTTCACACTGCAAAAAGCTGAGAATGAGACTACTTCAGCTTTCATTTAAAGTATGCAAATTAGAAAGGAATTTGGAAGGGGCACAGGAAGAGGTGACAGTGGATAGGAAGAACTGAAGAATATTTGGCCTCCACAACTTGTTAGGGAAGCTGCAAATCAAAGCTGTTACTCAATTATAAAGTATTTACCCAGAAGATTTCTCTCTGTAACTCCACCTCCCATTGCAAGCTGTATAAAGAATAATCAAATGCAGAAGAGAACACAGTTCTAGTGAAAAATCATTTGTGTAAAACACGTCTTTTTGACAGTCTACAGTCCTGTGGTCACTGCTGTGACAATGAAAATCAAACTCTCCAGTTAAGGCTGTACCCCATGAACACCTGAAAGGTTTCAATTTCCTTGCAAGGCTGTTTGCAGGGTGTATGGCAGGCTTGGAGAGTACTTGACTTTAAATGATTTGTTATGTGCAAAAGAGAAAATTACAATGGAAGAAAGATCAATTAATAATTAAAATTAAGAATAACTGTACTAATCATCCAATTACAGGCTGTCAGGATTGCCTCATTTTATGATGAAGTATAACTAGACTGCATTGTAGCCTCTGTGAAACTAAAATTTTCTTAATATTTTTATACTGCTGAGCATAAGGGTGCTTTTGGCATCTACTGTTACATGAATAAGCAACTGTATAAAAATATCTCTCTGGAGTAAAATTTTATCCTCTTGGTAACCAAGCAGCAGCTCATGCTGGTGGTCTGTCACCACAGCCACAGCCTGATGTTTTCCAAGAGATGTTGTGCAGTGCTTTCAGGAGGTTTTTTCCTCCCTTAGTGTAAGACATAGTCCAGCACACAGCAGAGCCTGGTTGACTCGGTTAACACAATCTTGGAACAAAGTCTTGTCCTCGTAGACTTTGCTCCACATGCTGGGTGGGAAGGGCTACAGGCATGCACCCCAAAGGCTACACATGCACCCAATCTATCTGCCAGCTGTTGCATCGTATTAAAGATAAGCAGAAATGTGTCAGGGAACACAAAAAAACAGGATTGGAACATGATCATCTACATGGCACTTCAGTGGACATGGAATGATATTAATGCTGGTAGGTTTTGCAATACCATCCTGAACTGTAGTATCATGATAAATGTGATGTTCTCTTTCTAAAAGGTTTACAATATGAGCAGAATTTGGAAAAAGACATTAGAATGAGAATCACAGGATACCAGGACAGCATAGGGAGGCAAGAAAACTCAACACATCAAATTGCCTTAGCATGGCAATTTTCTTCAACACTGATCTGCTTTAGATTCACTCCTTTTGATGTCATTTTGTTTCTGGAAACATCTCACATTGTATGTGGAGTACCTTGTACTCTAGAGAAAAATCTCTGTTTCATAGTGTGCCAGTAAAAGTCAGATACAGTCTATGGAATCATTAAAAAAGCCCACAGATATGTCTAAACTTAAAGTAACCCTTTGTCACTGCAACTATTCAGTACCCAACTTCATAGAAAGGCAATGTGACAATTCTGACAACATGAATAATTGTAAAAGGGTCTTAGGATACTGAGTTAGTGCACTCTTAGTCTATCATTAGAGCAAATATCTTTTCTGCTTTACATTCCCACTGACTGACAGCTAAAAGAATCTTGGAACTGTTTTATTTAGGGACAGTCCCTCTTTCCGCGACAGAAGAGTTACTGTAACAGATTTATCTTTTTAAGCCCTTTACCATTAGGTCATCACTCAGCAAGTGAGACATTGAGCTTACCGCAAACATCAGCAGAAACAGCTACATGTAATATTTATTTATCGTGAGGCCAAAGGACACAGAACAACTCACGAGCTAAGGCCATGAATAATTGAGCTGTGCAAGGTTCTCGGAGCTCAGGGCCAGGGCTTGGCTCAGTGATATCCTCTGCTCCCCACAAACTGCCCAGTGGTGACTCAGCAAGCACCACTCACCTGATGGACAAACCCACCTGGGGGCTTCATATTTAAAACACAACATTCTCCAAGCAGAGGCCAGGTCCATCCCTCACTCTCTGCAGACTTCCTTGTGTTAGATCCTTGCACAACAGGAGCAGTGATACAGAAAGTGAAAGAGAAGAGAGGAGGAGCACACATGGATAAGAAGGCAGCAATGAAAGAGAAACTGACACAGAAACAGGGAAGGAATATGGTAGAAAAAGGCAAAAGACACTCTGGAAAAAGAGGAATCCTGTTACAGTCTGCTCTCCTATTAAGGAAGAAAGCCTTTCCACCAGCTAAACAGCAGCTCCTAAAAATAACTTCCTTGAAACACACAAGCTTTGGTCTCTGTGGAAACAGAGCTCCATCCGACGGAGCAGGATAGCCAAGAAAAATTTCTGGATATGCTTGGGCACTTCTCCTGTGGAGCCCAACAGAGAGTTCCAAACAAGCAGGGCAACACTGTGATGTGGAAACCAGCCTTCAGCAAAGCCAAAGCAGGAAACAACTCTAAGAGTTACCATTGGGCATATGCAAAACCCTGATTTGACAAAGGGAGGAAAAAGAGAAAAAAAAAGGGCTGGCATGCTTTTTTTCCCAGAGAACTCCATTACTGAGAACTGCAGCTACTGCTGTATAAATGATGCAATTTCCACTCCCTTTACCCACAAACACTTACAGGTGGCAAAGCTCAAAGCTCTCCAGCCTATTCCACTGTCAGTAACCCACAAGTACACTGTGGCTTATGGATTCCAGAGAAACCCCAGCAACCTTCACAAGCAGTACAGCTGTCTGTACCTAGAGCTTCAGGCCAGGTCTAGCTAAGGCCCCAAAACACTCCACAGTTAATAACAGTAGTTTGGAGGAGTAGTTTTTTCCCCTGTGTTACTGCCTCAATTTATACAAATTAGGTTTACCAGCACTCCTGGTCTCCCCATGAACTACATGCACAGCAGCTGGTTATTAAGAGTCCACACCCCAAACTCTTCTACTTATCCTGCACAGAGTAATAAGAGATCTCAGTCATGCCAGCAGATCAGCAGGATACAGGAGACTGGGAATATTGCTGACAGAGTACAGACACAATTATATAGTTCACCTGCTCAGCTGCATGGCTGTGGTTCGGGCCATGTCCCTCCTCAGTTTCCTCATACAACACTGATGATGGCATCAACTGGTACCTCATACTTGCTGGCTGACAGCACTATGTGCAAACTGTATTATCTCAAAGCATCTTTAATTATGAGCTAAGATACTGAATCCCTCCTCCCCCCAGGGTGCAGCTTTGAGCCATGGAGCTGGAAAGTTTACCATTGCTATTTTTACTGTCTCCTTGCTCAGTGCAGAGCCCTGGTGGAATGCTGCTGTGGGGACTCCAGGCATGTCACAGCTGAAGCCCTGCAATGTTCACAGCCAAAGCTTCTGTGCCAATTCTCAAAGGTGCCAAACACATATTCATTAAGGAGGCCAGTCTTTTTTTTCAGGCTTACTGAATCCATGAAGTTAACCTCACCTTGTATTTTCAGTTTGAACTTTTATGGTATTTGCTGTCCCACTGTCCCTTACCTGAACTGGAAAGCACAGACAGCAGTATGTATATAGGAACAGCAACAAATTAGTTTTCAAGAACAGCCACAGGAACTGTCTGTGCAGAGCAGTTTGATGGCACAAACCCCTTTCCATAATGCTGTTGAAACCTGTGTTTAACTGCTACTAAACTAAGGCAGGGACTGATGGGCGAGTTCTTCCTTCCAACACAAAGTACATAAATTTACAAGGCCAGGAAAATGAGGTAAGCAGCTCCTGCATTCTCACAGGGAGACTGAGTTTGAAACTGGCCACTCCCCTCTCCGGCAAACACCAATGAAATCAGTAATTTTCAAGACACAAAGAAAATCCAGCATACATCAGGAACAACAGAAATCATGCCACAATTTGGAGGAAATAGTGACTTCTAGAGTACCTTTGCTAGAACATACATGTGCTTGCTTCTTCATAATCTATTCAAGTCTGTTTCTTTCTGTTTATACAAACCCATTGGTAACAACATACTATTTACCACCTTCTGAAAATACATTACATTTAATAATCCAGAGAAATTTCAATCACTTGTTAAGAACCACAGATAGATATTCTCTAGCATCATTATACACTTCTATAAGATATCCATGTACATTTTCAGAAATAAGTTGGCTATTTAATCCTCTATGAATCTAAAAATCTAATTTTGGGGGTAGAAAGAAAAATAAAAACCCTCAATTAAGTCAAAGTCACACATGCAGATTGCATAACTTGAGTATGATTTCATGCTGTGTGACTTTTAAATTAAAATAAATCAACACTAGTAATTCAATCAATAATGATGATTGCAAGAAATTTATAATATCAGAATAAAACATTGAATCTTGCATTGTTCTTCTGCAAGTACCTCTCCAGCATGTCAGCCAAAATGCCATAGAAATTATAGCAGATTTTTAGCTTAAATGCCAACATTAAATTGAGAGGAAGCCATTAGATTAAAGATTTTTGAGTTAACCATAACAACAACTGTCAAATGAGAAAAATCAGATTTCAAGATTCACAGGAAACCCTGGCACACAGCAAATATCCCTGTGCCAGTTTCTCCTCAATTTCAAGTTTCAAGTTTCCTTGAATTCATACAAACATAATTCTAAAATTCTTCACTGTTTTACTGACACTGACTCTTTAAATCATCAGATTTCCTTCTCCTCTACCTCCTTCCTCTCCAGATCTACAAGTGCTATGCAATTCAAGTTCAGGTACACCACACTCTCTTTCACTTCACGTTTTCATGATGCTAAGAGCCAAAACCAGGTTGTATTCTGGCTTATGAAGCTGCAAAAGAGTCCAATTTTTTTGGCATATGTCCCAGCACACTGTCACAGGAGCAGACAAGTAATTCCACAAATGTGTTCACTCTCAAAATAATTTAAATGGCTGACAGAGAAATTTAATCAAGGAATCCACCACAGTTTTATATCACTATTACTTTTACTACCACACCAGAGAGTCATTTGATTATGCTATGGAGAAATCCCAGTGCTAACCAATAGAAGCCAACTGATACGGAATTACAGAATGAACCTATGACTCTTGAAAATGTCCTGTTAAAGGCAATTTTGGAAGTTATTAGCAAATATCACACTACTACAGGCTTGCTGGACCATGTGACTAGCATTAATCCAGTGATGTACCAGCTCCTCTTTTCATATAAATGATAAATGGATCAAGTGGAAGCAACTTCTAGGCACTTTCGAGGATGATCATTTGCCCTGCAGTAACTTAATTATACCAAAGCATGAAATCACTGCACCTGGCTGCTGATTACTGTTCTGTGGCAATCAGTGATCTGTTATCAAACACTGAGAACTGTACTCACAGTTCAACCAAGTCCTGACAAGGATATTGAATATCACTGGAGAGCTCAAGCATCCATGACAAAAGCAGGGATCCACACACTGCTGAGTGGTGAAATCCTTGCAAGTTTGCCCTGAACAACCAGGGTAGGTAAAGGTAAATTGTATTTCATGGCATTCCCTAGTACAAACTGTAATGAGATTACATTTTAAATTAACTGAATTATGCTAATCCGCACTGAGTAGCTTTGGGGTGACAGTTGGTTGACTTCTTTTTAATAAAATCCAAATAATACTAGTTTGTCTAAAAATTATTGCTTTTTCAAATACAGCCTTAAATTACCTTTTGTTCACCTGCCTCAAACATAAGCTCCTGAAGATGTCATGTTACAAAGTGGGAAACACCTTCTCTGACTAAACTAAAACTGCTCAGGACTCAGAGCAAAGCCAAGTGCTCTTGAGCAGTAAATCCACTCCCCTCCTTTTTTCCCCCTAGCTTCACCATAACAAGGAAGTTCCTTTTTCCCCAGGCAAAAAATAGGCAATCTGTGCTTGCAGATCTATTTATGTTTTTAAGGAACTAAAAATTAAAACCTTCTTTGTTTTCTCTCGTACTGAGGACTCAGCTGTATTTATAACATGACTTTTCACCACCACAATAACCCAGGATACTGATTTGGGTGTCTGGTTTATGATAGATTGCTCATTTGTCTACCACATGAACTGCAGTTTTATGTATAAACAACAAACAGATTTGGAACAGTTGCTTCTGCCTGACAGAGGGTTTGTTGGTTTTTTGGGGTTTTTTTTTGTTTGGTTGTTGGGTTATTTATTTCCCTAGATAGCAGGGAAGCAGGAAACCAAATTTTCATTAAATGTGCACTGAAATTTGAACAGAAATTTGTGCCATGGGCATGCTGATGTAATAGAATAACTTAGCCCCTACAATCATTAATTCTTTCATATTGAGTGAAAGCAAGGCCACTGACAGGACAAAAGGACTCTTGTAAAACATCCAAGAAAAACCAGCAATGATGTGGCTGAGCAGTCTTCAACTCCCACCTTTACCATTCCACTGCTTTATGACAAAAGGCAAATAAATAACATTCCAAACTCAGTGCACACTCATGCAATGACAGGGAAGTGAGCACCTTCCTCAATTAACTCCTAAATGCCCTCAAGTTTCTTTGCTTTAGCACCCTTAAAAATCAACTGGGGTTCTGCAGCCAGCACTGGCACAAGATTATAGTTTTGAAAAAACATGGGAACCCTCTACTCGTCATAGTTTCCTGCTTCCAAAGTGCTTTCTTAGAACAATCTTGATTCACACTATTTAGTCCCAAGACACAACAGGTAAACAGCATATAAAAAGATTTTTTTTACTCCAGTTATTTTAAAACTAGAGCACTGGAGTTAACTTTAATGAAGTATTTTGCATTTAATTAAGATGCTCTGCAGCAAATAAACCTGGAATACAGAAGATTGGAAATTTTTGCTGGCCATTGAGAACTATCTTTATGACCACAGCATCAATAATTCACAAAATCTCAGTCAGCTACATTCTATTATATATTCTTTACTGCAAGCAGTGTACAAAACCTACAGAGTCATTCTCTGAGGTACATTTAAATAAACTGAGATGGCAGAAAAAATTCAGTTACTTTCCCAGAGAAGCTCAGTCTATAGTATCTTCTGAAGGAATCCATTATCTTCAACCCCAGTTTCTATCTCATCTCTATCCTGGTTGGGTATTTCTACTTCAACTGCACACATCTCCTATGCTCTGATACACCAGAGCTAAGATAGATGAGTGCATTCCTCACAACACTTGATGTGACATCAAAACTTCAACCATCTTTTTACTGTTGCAAAAAGCCTGCACTTTCACTTTGGGCATCCTACCCTCAAAACCTGAAAAATAAGGTAAACTACTCCCTAGAATTGTGCTCCTAATAAAGGTTGTTATGAAAAACAAGGAAGATTTGATGATATCCATGTACATAAACATATTATCTTTTAATGTAAAGACTTCAGTTATAACTGAAGTTAGTTCAACTAACACAGAAACTGATTCCTTAGGAAAATCTGAGTGCAAACACTAAGACTGGTTATGCATTCCCACAAGTTTTGTGCTTTCATAGCTGTTTCTTCAAGTTCAGTTACTTCCAAACTGGAGAGCCTAGCCTCACTCCTGAGGCTGAAATTTCACAGTGAGCCAATGCATTTTGGCTCACCTCCCAGGCCCATCACATAACCCTCCTCACCAGCCTTGGCTCAGCACTGGGAAACTGAGGGTTTACAAGCCTGGAGGAAACGATCTTGCAGCTCTTCCACAGTTCTCAAAGCATTTTTGTTCAGGAGCACTGAATTATTCTTCTTCCAGTATTTCCACCTGTTCACTGAAGCCCCTCTGACACCTGACTCGAGCACTGCTCTTGCCTGGACTCTTCACACCAAACACCAGCTTTCTGATGTTTGTTTTGGTGTTTCTTTTAGCCCTCCACACCCAAAGCACCACACTGAGGTAAGGCCACCCTGCTGTGGCACTAATTGCCATGAGCTGCACCTATGCAAGGCTTAAGCCTCTGATTCATGAGCTGGGATGATTTATAGTCAAAAGCCACAGCTCTCCTTCCAGAGCTGCTGCTTTTTCACCATCTCAGATATTTCTCCCCTTCCACTGGGTGCAGCCCAGCTGCCCACAAAGCAGGGAAAAATTCAGTGCACAAACCAGGACAGTCAAGACAAAAAGAAATGGCTCCAGTTAATTTTTTTTTCAATGTATCAGGCTGTAGTTTCTGAAAATAGTTAGCAATGTAAGAACATAGAATGAAACAAGGCTAACCTAGACTGTAATCGATCAAAATGCAAAGCTCACCTAAAATGTCACACCAGAAGATTTGCACAGCTGGTTGGTCACACACACTGTAGCTTCATATAAAAAGGTATTCCTGACATAAGGATCTTAAACAAGAAGTACATATGTAAATTCTGCTGAAGGAAGTTAGTTGTCTGGATGCTACAGCAGCATTAGATGGTTTGCTCACGCTGGAATTAAAACATTGGAGATTAATATTTGTAAAGACTAGATGAAAAAATTCAAAGCAGAGCAGTCAGAAACTGGTATCTACAGATCTTCACCCTTGAACTGTTCAGGTAATGAATCCCATCATTGTTTGAATTCAACGAACTAAATATTTTCTTTTGTGTGGGGGGCTTCTGTTTTGCAGTTTGTTTCCTGTTTGGGTTTTTTCCATTCTTACCTTCCATTTGCAATCTCTTTCATCTGTTTACTGTAATTTTGTTTATGTTTCAGTCTCTAAGTAAAAGCTATTTCATCTAGACCTTTTTCTAAGAACTTCACATTTTCAAATATTAGCAGCATTAATTGACTTGATTTTGCTAGCATTATTTGATATAGCTGGCAAGCCATTAAATGTGAAATACGTGGCACTGATACAGCATTTTTCTTACATCACTCACAGACAACTGTAGCTACATCTAAAACACAAGCTGGTAGAAAAAAGATTCAAGTGTTTTCTCCATAATGCTAACAGAGAAGAACAAAGAAAAAACTGAACTGTCTACACAAACAGCAGGTGCTTGTTTCCAAAATCCTATTACAGCCGACATTTTCACACTGTTCTTCAAAGACCCCTGCAAATCTGAATGCTGTCTCTCCCACAGAGCACCAGAGCTGGAGTCCAAGAGGATTACACAGGAGCTGGAATGGATAAGGCCTTGCAAGTATGCGAGCAGACAAACTGGAGGCAGCATTTCTTCCATCCAGAAGCATTAGTGTAGCTCAGGCAGTGATCTGAGTCTCCAACAGAAAAGAGATGGGAGAGCAGAAAGGCAGGATGGAGAACAAGAATGGCAGAGAGGTTCTGATACAAAAGTGGTCCATGACAGTGAACTGGCCCAATATTCCTTAAAAGAACCAACAGCAGACGAATGCATCTGTCCCCAGAACATGTCTTTTAGCAGCCAGCATTGTACAAAGATGACTCAGCTGGCAGCAGGATTTCTCTCTCCTTTACAGACTGACATTAATATGCTCAAGCACTGTAGAAGAACTAAGTTATTAAGCAAAAATGAGCTTCACTCAAAGAAATGCAGCATCTCATAAACACTGAAGGGCTCTATACAGAAGCCAAGTGAAGAAGTGTCATGCCCTGTGTCATGCAGGAGGCCATATATCCTGCTTGGATACTCCAATTCCCTGGAAACATTTCATGTTTCCTTGAGTTACTCTAACCATCTCCACAGCCTTGAAGAATGGCAGTATTTTCTTTTGATTTAAGAATCAAAACAATAGGCGCTTCCTCTGCAATGACACGTCTCATGAATCGTAAATAGGAAGAAATCCTACTCGGCTAAGTGACACTGTAACCTCTATTTTTCCCCACCCCTAGGTAAGGGGAGAAAACACATACCAATTTTTTATTTGCTCAAAACACTGAGTTTGGTCACAGTGTGAGTCTGCATACGTTTAAACATCTGCTTTCAAAAAGTGCCAAATTCACAGCCTTACAGAGAAACACAACTCTCCTGATGAGTCTCTCCTGTCTTGCTTAATTATCCATTTTCAAGTAGATTTGTTAAATATTCTAGCAAATACCAAGAATGGTAAGTGGCAAATGGAAGATGACAGTCATTTCATGAAAGCAATTTATTACCTGAAAAGATTAATCCAGCATCTTTTCAGAGACAAGAAAACCTCAGTGTTCTGTCTTTCTCTGTGCCATTTTTATATTGGCATTTTTGACTTTCAAATCAGACTCATCTATTCCTTTTTTCCCAAGCATCCTCATCTTGCACATGTTCCTTTAATGAACTTTTAGCACAATCAATGTTCAACCCCCAGTAACAGTCAATATAAGCCTAAGATGATTAAAAAAATATATAGCAATCACCAGGATTAACAGCACCAGATGTTTTAGAACAGCAGACCACAGATAACTAGTTCAGAGCTTAAAAATCAAATTTCCTAGCCACAGTCTTTATCACCACAAACCCAGTGGCTAAATCCCTCTTCCCTTCACCCAGTAAATACTACTTAGAATTGTGTATAGTAAAATTTAGCACAGAGTCAAAGTTTCTTCTGTGTACTTCTGTTTAGTTGAAGTGCTCATAAAACCTGGCTTGTGCTCATTAAAAACTTGCAAAAGTGGCACAAAAAAAAAGTTATTACAGAAACGTATATCTGCATTTAATAATATGTAGAAACACTGAGCATCAGTAAACTTAACCTGTCTTAAAGCAACAAATGTTATTCTGAAAAATAGGAAGAGCACTTCTGTACCTTTAGAGAAGAACTAACTTTCCTAAACTCAGATGAAAAAATTCAGTCCTAAAACCAGGTCATACATCCTTGTTCAGCTTATCCAGCTGTCTTATCTGGGATCATCCGAGTCTATGGAGTAAAAGACATTTTGCCCAGATTGTGGAAATCAAGAGGTTTTAACAATGATCAATCAGCACACTTGAAGACTTTGTTTTCTGCCAACACACCTAGTTAACAGGGCGAATTGCTTTTGTAGTTTTTTTAGTGAAAGATTTCTTGCTGCTCAACATTTCCTTTCAAACCAGGATGGTAACCAAGCAATTACCACCTATGCCACACGAAGCAGAAGTACCTCACAGTGGATCAAGGACAACTGTTAATGCAATCACTTAAGGTCATTATTTCAGCTGATGCTAAAGGTAGCAACTGACCTGCAGCTGCATCTTAGAAATTTAAAAAAATAAAAATGAGAAGCAGCTTCCTGATGTTATTCACCACCCTATTTGCCTCTATTTCTGATGCAGTCCTTGTAAAGCATGCAGACTCCTTACTTGCCTGCAGTATCACCACAGAACAACTGGTTATGCAGGAAAAAATGTTAGCAATTCCAGTCCATGCCACACCGGCACTTAACTGCCTCCCAATAAACCAGCACAGCATAAAGAAGTCTTGTACTGCTGGAGTTTCTATTTTTGAAATAACAGATAACAGCACAGTGCTTGGAAAAGAAGTGTAATAATGTCTACATTGCTATCCAAGTTGGCATTTGGCCATGCAGGTTTTCTGCAGTTCACCATTCCACAACATGGACACTTTCAGCTATAAGCTACTACTGTTTCCTCCCCCAACAAACATTTTTCCTATTTAGCTCTGCACAATTACATTTTACAAATGGATATAGTGTTCCCTTTTCCCTAATACCATAAAGCTGCCAAGAGAGAGGCAAAATAGAAATATTAAATGACAATTAAGGAAAATATTTAAGGAGGAAGTCTGGTCAGTTCTACAGTGAAGACCAGGAAAGAACATAGTTCACATGGCCCAGGAAACACTAGGAATAGTGGAAGGATGAAAAACAGAGTAACAGACAACAAATGATGCCTGGTAAATCGTTCTCTCCCCCTCAAAATTTCAGTAATTAAATGAGCTAAGTTTAAGCTAACACTGCTACCTTTATTTCAAATTAACAAAAAAATTAATGTACTAAAAAAAGAAAAACAGAAAACTGCTGTGAAAGGAAGCCAAAGCTAATAATAATCTTTCGTGCAATTTCTCCTGCTGCTGAAATACAACAAATTTGGCACTACATCCAGGTAAGAAATCTAAGATCCTTAGAGTTTATGTTCTTTATTATGAATATTAAAGTAGATTTTTGGATGGAAAGAGTAATTTCCTGAAATAATTGGAAGGTGCCAGATCTTATTTGTGTAAATAGTGTCTGTTCAATGCTCTACACAAAATGATCTACAGATCTTAGATGAGCTTTGACAGAAGGACATCCAGTTTGGAAGGGTGGGATATTTGGCACCAGATTCCTTAATCTCAGGATAGAAAAGAACTCAATAAATCAAGGAGACTTTACAACCCACTCACTCTCTACAAAACTCTATGAACGTTGAGGATTTATGACAATATTATCTTTCAAGATCCATCAAAAATTCAGATCTAAATTATATTCAAGAATGTTCAGTCATCTTCATCTTTTATTAATGTAAATACAAATCAGAACAATTTCTTTTTCTAAAAGCCAACTTTGTGCCCGTATTCCTTTTACAGATAGTCATTTCTGTATTATCAGATTGATTTTTAGTACACATTTCAAAGAGAGGATAAAGAACTAATTGTACTGGGCTTATGCACAGCAGGCCTTAGAAGTGAACATCACATTACATGAATTATTAGCAAGAGTTCAGGGGACAGGGCAGAGGGTTTTGCTATCAGAGAAGCAGAAGGTTGGAAGCTGGCAGAGATACAAGAAGTCAAAACCTTTTAGGCACACTGGACAGGCTTAAGGTTGAAACCCCACTTAATATCTTAAACTACTGAAGTGACTCCTCAAAGGGTGCTGCTTGCATCAGAAAGTGCTGCCTGCACCACATGGTAACTCCCAGTGCATTTATTAACCAGTGTGAGCAAAGGTTACACGTTCATAAGCCCGTAGGAATAAAAATAGCAAAACTGTAGCTGAAACATTACCCTGCCTCTTCCCACAACTCTGGTTCTTTTACAGTTTGTTAAACTTGATGAGATGCTCATACCCGGAATGAAACAGTAACTTTTTCTGGAATACTAACACACATTAAAGCCCATGCCTTACCAGAAAAAAACAAGCTCATTGCAGCAGGGAACTACAACAAAAAAATACTACAAAGAAAATGTGTAATACAACTTCAATATGCAAGTTGAGGTACGTTTCAGTCTTAGAGGAAGGAGGAAACTGTCTGGCTCTTGAGAAGATGCCTCAAGGTAAGAATTGTCCAGGGAACACTTCCAAAGTTACTATTAAATCAGCTACTTCTTTCAAAAATAACCCCAAACAACACTTAAACATACAAACACCTTTGTAAGAAATTAAGTTCTAAATAACAAATAACATGTTGGAGAACTTTTGTAAATTTGCCCTGGAGAGCATGCTCCAAAACCAACACCATTTTCTTGGAAAGACACTATTCTCCCCAGGCTGTCCTACAGCCAACATCCCACTTAAATAAATTCATCAGATGTTGTGGAAGACTACAGAGAGCTGGGACAATGATTAAGTTCTGTATAAACTGGTCCAATGCTTAAGGCAGCAAGTTAATTTCTCAAACTTTCCTTTCAAGTTTAGATGGTTCCATACACCATTTTGGTTGCAAAGTGCTCAACAGAAGTTTCCTTTGTATTACTGCTGGCTTATCTTGTACTTTGCATATTATTAAGGCTTGTGATTTATTGCATAATGTAACAGTTAAGACAAAGTATCTTGTTTAATTTATTATAAAGAACCACTAAGATTTATGGAATAATGCTAATAATCTGAACCTTATCTCCATTTATCTGCACACTAGAAAAATACACAGCTGGTTCTGCTTCTTTGCTGATGTTGAACACCATTTTTCCAGTTCTGTAAGGATATACAAAGCAAAGCTAACTAAAAGTCAGGAGGAATGTTTAGAAAGATTTTATAATCTGAGCAAAACCCATTATAAACAACCTTATTAAAGGAGAAACATTTCAAGTCACTATTTAAAGGGTGTTTTCCTGAGAAATGTGTTGAAGTTGGTCTCAGAACTTTCAGACTTGTTGGTTCCCATTATCCATTACTCCACAGTTGTTGCTCTGCTGCACACAGAAACAAATGGCCATGCCATGGCACAAAGCTAAAATTAACTGGTCTAACATACTGGGATCTTGAGAAATGTGGCAGTGCCCTGCAAAATAATAATAATAATAATAATATAAAAGAGTATATTTTAGCTTCTAGCTGCACTGCATGCCTTGAGAAGGGTTGCTTGCCAGCCACTGAGCTATGCAGCTCAGTTAGCAGCATGCCTTGGCTGATAAATAAGGCTCCCTCGAGTCAAAGTTCTTAAAGTAACGTTTCTGTATGTAAGCAGGACTTTTTAATAAAGCACAATAACACTGATCTTCCTAAAAGCATAGCCCAAACTGTCTAATCCAACAATCAATTCCTAGTCAACAGCTGAAAATAGAATTTTCACCTTGAAAGGTACACCTAGAAAGAACTTCAAGAGACTGTACCAATATATAATATTACAGTCAGGAAAGCATATGTAAAGTTTTTCTAACAAATTTGCAATACAGAATAAAAACCAGAGGCAATACTTTGACATTACCTCTAATTTAAATTTTTCCCTCTAGACTTTGAGGTGAGTGTACTAACTTAAAACCTCATCTTCCACACCAACATCATTCTTCATTTGTTAACCACATGGAATTCACCTTTTTGAAAGTTGAGAGGCTACAGATTTATTTCATGATTATAGGGATTTTCCCAAAGACAAGCATGTGCTTATCAGGAGCCATGAAACCAAGGGTGGGAAGGTGGGTGGGCATGGAGACAGATCCTGCTGTTTAGCCCAATTTTGTGCCTTTGTATTATTTGGTCTCATAGTCAACAAATCCAACCGCAGTGTTTCATTTTAACAGGAGAACCTTTGTTCTGCAAAGCTAACATAGTGGTTAAAAAATATAAAGATATGGATACAGATAATGCCAGTACAACTCTGTCATTATACAACTGGCCTATGCTTGCACCTTTCTGTGATTGTTTGTGGGCAGCAGAGCTTAATGTGCAACATCAGTAACCCATTTTTCTCAAATTAGCCCTTGGAATAAAGAATGCAAAGATGTTCCTCTGTCCTTAAGCTGACACTATGCACTATTCATCCATTCCGTTCTACATTCTTAGCCTTCTGTTAAAAGCATCTTTATTCCTCTGTGTTCATACAGCGTTTCCTGGGTTTACAATCCCACATTTCCCAGTGCTCCCAAAACCTGACACACTGAAAAGAAACACTGCCAGCAAAACACTCAGTTTGAGGCAGGAATGAAATTGAGCTTCATCATCAGATGTCAGGCTGAGCACACAAGACCAGTGTAAGTCATTCATCTAAAAACTGGAAAGCAGGGCAGTCAAGATGAAGCAGAAGCAAACGGGTCGCTGCAACTGCTTATTCAATTCATCAGTACTTGTCTGCAGCAATCTCAATTATCCACCAGCAACTGACACAGGAAGTACAGGAGGTTTGTCTATCGGTTGGTTTGGTATTGTATTTTAGGCCATACAAACCCAAGCTTTAAGAGTTATAAAAAAAACAATTCTTAATCACTTAATTTCAGACACCTAGGAGCCACCAGCATTCAAAAATTGTAAAAAGGTTTTTTTCCTAGATTCAGGAAAACACAAGGAACCCTTCATCTTGTACACAGGTAAGTGCCTTCAACTCCTCTCAAGTTCAGTGGCAACTGAAGCTATCTCCTAATCCATAGGAAAAGATTTCTGATCTTCTTAGGGGCTACTTGGCAAAAGCAAGCCTGTACGTGCACAAGCATGTTAGGTACAACACATCTGCACCTTATTTTAAGACTCATTTCAACTGCTTCCAATGTAGCCTTGTAATTGATTTACATTTGTGAAGGAGGGCGGAAAGGATTCTTAGTTATTCATTAAATTTATTATCAGCATTAGGAAAAAAAAAATCCTATGTTATTTGTTCATTTGCTTAACTAGTGCTACATAATTTTGAGACTGTTGGCCTGAAAGCCAACAGAGAACACAACTATGAAACTTAAAAGTGGGTTTGGGGCAGGGATTAAAATTTAGTATCATCACACTGACCTCTCCACCAGGCACATCACATTAAAAGGAAATAGGAAATTCACACCTATGTTCCAGCAGTTAGGCTCCAAAGAGCAAATGCTTTGCACTGCCCCTGTATAGTCCATCTCCACACGAGGAAACATCACAGGACCAAAAACCACTAGCAAACTGAAAAGAATCTGTTCTCTTCATTCAATATGAAATAGAAATATTCATTTGCTGACTGCCAGTTTTTCCCACAAAGCCAGTTGCTGGCAGATAACCACTTGCATACCATGCAATGGCTTCCACCTATTAATTCCCACATCTATCTGCAGTCCTGGATAGCACTGCTACTTTCTTTTTGTTCTTTTCACTTACATCCGCAAGCAATAAACCAGTATAAACCAAGCCCAGCACTTTGGAATATTTCTAAGTAGCAGAGTACCATAGAACAAAGGGTGAATTTTGGAGGGGTTTTTTGGTTTTGAGGTTGTGATGGACTGGAGACTGACCATGGCTTTAGAGCAAAGCCACTGAGGTTCACAAAGTCCAGCTCATGCTCCACTGTCAAGAACAAACTGAACAAATCTGAGAGCTAACAGGAACATGCAGAGGTCAGTCACAGCAGAACAACCATCAGCTCAGTCTCAAAAGGTGACACTTCTCTATCTAGTGAGAAAGAGAAAAAGCCTGCCTTTCTTGTGCATTTTATGTAGTCTAGTGCTAAAAAGCAGGCAGCGTTAAAAAGAAACCTTCAGTTACTTCAGCATGGAGAAATTAACATGTTCCCCTACAAATCTTTTATGTTTGATGCTCTGATGATGTTGAGAACCAGGTCCTACAACCTTTGTACATCAGGGTAAACCAACATCTCCAGTTCAGGCAGTTGAATTTCAGGACTATCTACACTCAGGAGAGCACACACTGTTAGCCAAAGGCTCTTTGGCAGCTTATTTTTCCTCCCAAATAACACCAGTTGCAAAACATTCTTGACAGTGAAAATTTTCCCTTTTTTTTTTCCTTTTAAACAAGCTTTGATCTTGCAGTCCTGACACAAACAGGGAAATATTTAACAAAACTACTTTTACTTCAGTGACTAAAAGACGTAATACAACACCACAGCTCAGTAAACATTTTGAATAACTTTGAACATCAGAGCACCTGTTTTGAACAGTTGTTGGTATTTGTCCCTGGGACGCTCATCATTTGAATTAATCTCTGCTCACTGCATACACAACAACAGCAGAGGTTTCTGTATGCCTTTAATTTTGCTCAAAGCTATATACAGCCTTTTTTGAAGGTATTGACCATGGCAGGTAAAATAAGTTAAACTTTGGAGGACAGTACCTTTAAACAATCCTTTGGAGACATTGTAACAATATTATTGAAAAGCTGGTAGTGGGAAATACCCTATTGAAGTCAGTGACTGAAAAATCTACCGGGTGATGCTCCATGAACAAAGGAAACCCTATTACTTGAGGACTATTAAATGTGACTCTGCCAAGCACTGCCTTTGGTCGTGGCAGGAATTTAGCTGGTAACTTTTTATCAAAACCTTTGAGTATCCAATCTCAAGAACTTGGCTTAGATCACACACAAAAATACAGTGCTGGTGAAAGGAGATTCTGCTGCAAAGAAAATTAAAGTAGAAATTGACTATTTTGACTAGCCAAGGCAAAAAACGCCTGAAGCTGTTATTCACCTGGAAAGCTGTAACCACATCATCACATCAGAATGGAGACAAACTAAACTGACACAACCTCAGAAGATTAGTTATCACTCTGGTCTAATCCAATTAGGTGTGTTTCCTGATTTTACTCAATATAAGACTTCTCCACCAGCTCCTACAAAGGAAACAGCAATAATCTCCTGATAATCAGCACCACAAATAATTAAATTCCTGCATAATAAAATGTTTGGCATGCATGTTTTCAATATTAAATTTAGCAAAGTAGTTTAAAAAACTATTTAAACATTCTGTTACCCAATGAACAAAAGACCCTGGATTTTATTACTCCATTTCACAATTCAATTCCTTTCATCACACAATATTGATCAAGAAGCACAAGGAAAAATAAAAGTGAACCAATGCTCTCTTATGGATTGAAAGACAAATTCAAATGCACCTTTTTTGAGAATTAAGGATTTAAACATTACAATAATATCTATAATTTATTAAAAGCTTAAGAAAAACACTAGTTTATATTGTGTGCCATGAAAACAAACTAAGCTGTATTTTGTTAAATGCTACAAGAGCAGCTCTTCTAAGCTATTTATTATTTACATTTTCTTCATCTCCTTTCAGGACCCAAAAGATGGCCTAACAGGTTCTGCTCTTTGATACTTTACTACAGAAGCAGAGGGAGTGGGACAGCTGAGCCTTCTTTCTTTTGACTAGGATTTCAAAACATTTCACCAACCTTCTCCAAATTTTTAGGGAAGATACAAATTGATCTTAATATAAATAGCATGTGATCCACAAAGCAGTCATGGTTTTGTGCTTAAGCACTGAACCCAAGCCCCACATGTGTATCCTGTTTTTAAGTACTGTACATTGTCTTAATGTAAAAGCGTTAGAAAGTTCAACCTCCCCATGTGGAATTCAGGAAAGGGGGGGAAGAGGAGGACAATCGACTCATTTTGCACAGATGTTGCATTAAGACAATCAGATATTAGGATAAGAGACACATCTGAACAAAACCCAGCAACATAAAAACCACATGGACAATGAGAGAAGAGAGTCTGCTATACCTTCTCTTCAATCTGGTTCTGATTTTGAAACAAACAGAACACA
Organism: Entomyzon cyanotis; assembly: GCA_024500445.1. Lineage (NCBI taxonomy): Eukaryota > Metazoa > Chordata > Aves > Passeriformes > Meliphagidae > Entomyzon > Entomyzon cyanotis. Next base: position 12,135,722 of record JAKEPQ010001010.1, read on the forward strand.
CCCAGACCAACCTGCCTGAAATAAAACACTTAAAAAAAAATATGATCTGTAGCAATAAGACAGAAAATTCTTTTTGAGAAACACTCAGATACCAGAAGGAAAACCTGTTAATCAAGTGGAAAAAATTTATATAAAAGACCGAATTAATTACTGATCAATTATCGATCTTGGAATGAGAACAACCAATGCTACAATTAAAACCTCTGAAGAAAAATCTATATAAATTCTCTTTAAGGGAATAAAATTCTACGTCAACATTTTTACTGGGCTGAAAGACAGTATTCAAAATTAGCAATTAGTAAAATTATCATTTAAGAGTATAGTTTATTCATGAGAAGGAATATTAAATTCCTTTAAATTAAGGAAAATAAGTTTCCTTTACAAAGACTAAAAGAACGGAGAATAGTTGAGACTGATTTTGCGAAGACAGGCTGATAATTGAAACTGAACAAAAGAATTTGAAGATTTTTTTTCCATCCACTGTTTACGGAGTTTTATAAGCATTTGTTATGTAAGGTTTGATTCCTAAATCATGTGTATGTGATAGCAAGATCCTTGTTTCAAGGACCTTGAAGACATACTGTCAAAATTCGCAGCCAGGATGGCAACCCCTGCCAGCTCACCATCATTTCTAGAATTTGACAGCTTTCTGCAAGAACACGGTTAATCCCCACCTTCCTCAAGGCAACTCTCAAAACACACCGATAAATTCATGATTGCTAAGTATCAGTGGTACTTCAGAGGCACAATTTAAAAGGCAAAAAGAAAGAGTCTCAGACTTCCAACATTTTAATGATTCTTTTCTGCTGCCAGGTGGAATGTCTGGTGGATTCAGAAGAGCAACAGCTTCCCACGGAACTTAGCACAGATGACTAAATGCTTTCGATGGCACAGTGAACCTCTATTTTAAGACTTCACTTTTAACTTTGCATTACAGTTCACTACCATATGACTGGAGGCCAAACGCTAGGAATTTGCATTAAGAATGAAAGCATACACAATCTCCTGGAGCTACCAAGGAACTGCTGCAGCAGGAATGACATTTTAACTCAAGAGGCATACTTGTATTTCTACTGCAGAATATTTCACTTAATTGTGAGCCACTTGGATCGAGGACTAAGAAATGATCAGTCTCGTAAAGTTCACACTGCTATGTGGAGAATTCATCAGCAGAAAGATTAAGGTTTCAGCTCATACCCATTACAAACACAGTTGTCTGTTAATAGAATTATGAACTTTCTATTGAAGCTTGCATTTTACAGTGGACACCTACAATACTGTAATCATAGAATCACGAAATTGTTAACACTGGAAAAGACTTCAAAGATCGTCAAGTCCAACCATTAACCCAGCACCACCATGTTCACCACTAAACCACATCCCCAAGTGTCACATTCACACGTCCTTTGAACACTTCCAAGGGTGGTGATGCCACCACTTCCCTGGGCACCCAATTCCAATGGCTTTTGGCTCCTAAAAATCTAACCAACAAAAACTACTCTAACTGTACTCTCAAGGTGCCCTAAAACATGGGATTAACAAAGTACGAGTTGGGAAATGTCAACCCTCAATTTAAGGAGGAAAGCAGAGCCTAGATCTTGTATAAACCACAGATGGGACACTAATGCAAAACAATAGACCTGTCCAGTCACACTTTTATTGAAGAAGCCCAATCTCTCAGAACAAGTTGAGCATGTGTTGGTATCACCTACAGGATCAGGCTTCATTAAAGAATTAATTGCAGGAACCCCTTGTTTCTGGACCTACACAGAACTTAACCACGTATTGAATACACGTCAGGACAGAAGAAGCACCTCCAGACGGATGTGAAAGTGCTTTTTGAGATTTAGAACATTTAAATAAAACAGTATCATCAACTAAACATCAAGAGAAACAGAAAACACAGCAACTGAAGGACAAACACTAACTTGGTTTAGACATAGCACTCTTCCTCCCTTGAATCCTATTTACATCACCCATATGTGTTGTAGTGGCACTTAATAATTTATTATGCATACAGCATATCAAAATTACTTCTTTACATAAGACCGTATCATTTATATTCAAGGAAACAAATATTTTATAAAGTCCTGGAAAACGAGCCCAGAATCGGGTTTGCTCACCAAACAGAACACATACCGTGAAAGGGTAACTTCTCCCTACACCTTTCTCCCCCCACTCTTGCCTTGACTTAGGCAGAGCAATGTCAAAAGGCATTTGGACTCCACGACTAACCAATCCCCAGATTCTTGCAAAGCCAATTATCTAAATTAGTAACAACTCCTGTCACTATTTCTGAAGCTGGCACGTATCCCCAAGATAGACATTAAATACGCATTTCACGCAAGCCAAGTTCATCCACGCAACGCCAGAGCCAAGAACTGAAAATGTTCATCACTCTTTTTCTCTCGGCCTCCTATGACAATTTAAGCTTTTTAAAGCTCTCTCTCTCAGGACATGTTCTGCGAGGTCATACTTTAAGAACCACTTATGCAACAGTAAAGGGAGCTCATGGTTTCTGTGGACAGAAGTGAGAGGCCCAGGGATGGCCATCAGTTGTAGCAAGGAGCCAGAGCCAGTAGCTGTGCTCAGGATTTTCTAGAAGCCAAGGACTCACTATTTCCACTCACCATGCTGCCTTGCCAGAGACTTCTCATTGCTGCTCCATCCCTTTGGATGCCACATACTTTGGCATCTCCTGGCAGAACCCCCAGCTCCACTTCTAGATGTCAACACTTTTTCCTTCCACCCTGCTAGCATACCCATTGGATAACAGTTGTTTGGAGGCCAAGAGAGAAAGATGTCTATGTTGCATGAGCTTGCATGAAACCCCAAGCATATCACACAACACCAGCAGTTTCCTGGTAGGCCCTAGCCAAGGCTACTGCCAAATTCAGCCAGAGCTTTGGTTCATCTGGGTTACTTCTAAGTGTAGACAGCGGCGGGCAAGTCTTGAACAACAGGTTTTTTGCAGTCTGCAAGCTCAAACTGCAACCAGTGCAATATCTCCTACTCAAGATGGAGATTTTCACTGGTGAAGGAATAGCTAACTTCAATTACATCTGAATAATCCTCTAAATCTGGAAAAAGCCAAAGGATGAAGGTTTGCCTATCATTTTAGCAAATGAAGCCAGCCAGCAAATCACACTGTAGCTGTTCATGGAACATCTGGTGAGGCCACCAAAGTAACTGAAACCGTCTACAAACCCTTCCCTTCCTCTCAGCAAGGTTAACCGTGCAGACTTACTAGGATTAAAGGGAGATACAGAAATACCTCGTCCCCAGTATCCATTTACCTTGTCCTGAGGGCCTGCCAGGCTGCATCAATGTCTGCATACAGGTTTTTCTCAGAGGGCTTGCCGGTGCTCACCCCGTAGCCAGAGTAGTCATAGGAGAAGACGTTGCAGTTGATGCGGGAGCCAAGGCCAATGTAGAAGCTGCACATCTGGCCCAGGTCCACAGCATTACCGTGCGAGAAGAGCAGCGTGTACCGGCCGGTGGGGGCACAGCGAACGAACATGCAGCCCAGCCTGTTATCTCGGGCCGTGCGGGAGAAGAACACTTCCACGGCATCCAGTTCCCGCTGGGAATACTGCCAGTCGGCCCGCTCGCTGAGGTGCAGGCTGCAGGTGGCCGATCCCGTGGGGGTGCCCGCCCCGGCCGCCGCCCCGGGCTCCTGCTGCTGCTCGGGCTGCAGCACGGTGTAGGTGGGCTCCGGGGGCAGGAAGGCCAGCTTGGCGGCGATGCGGCTGGGGCAGGGCGGGCAGCAGAACAGCCAGCACAGCTCGCCCAGAGAGAAACCGTTCATTCTGGGGCCTTGTTCTGGCATCAGAGACGCCGGAGAAAAGCTAAACCTCTCCTGGAAAGAAGTCACACGGAACAGACCCAGAGCCCTCCTCCGACGCGACCTGCCGCCTTCCTGCGAGGCCACCGGCTGCCCTCCCAGAACGCAAACAATGGCAACCTTGGAGCAACTACAGTTCGGCAACAGCGGTGCAGCTCTTCAAAGCCTGGAAACTGCTTATACAAACCAAAAAACACAGCCCCACGAAATACAGATAGGCTACGACCGGCCCTCGACCCCACCCCCCCCCGCAACTAGCGCTACAGCAAACGCAACTCTCCGAAACACGACCCTAGAGCCCCCGCACGGCACATGAGCCACACGTACACATTTACAAAATGATCCCACGGCTCAGTGCGGCGCTCCAGCCCCGGCCCCCCGCAGGGAACATGCAGCACCTTCCCGCACACAGCGCGGCTCCACCCGCTCCGCCCGGCCCCCGGGACGCCCCGCACGGCAGCGAGGGGCCCCGCAGCGCCACCGCCCCCGGCCCGGCCCGGCAGCGCCCGCGGGAGGAGGAGGATGAGAAGGAAGAGGAGCACGAGGAGCAGGATGAGGAGGGTCCGCGGGGAAGGGGAAGGCAAGGTCGAGGCTCAGCCGCGCACGGCCGCGGGCAGGGCCATGCCGGCTGCGGCGCGCAGGCAGGAGCGGGCAGCGGCCATGTCCCGGCTCCCCCTCCGCGCCGCCGCAGCGCTTCCGGGTTACGGGCGCGGAGCGGCGCCGCCGCAGGTGCCGGGGCGGGTGCGGGGCTGTGCCGGGCCGCGCCCGCAGCGCCGCCGCCTGGGCGGGGCGCCGGAAGGTGCGGGCGGTGCGGAGCGGGTCCCGCAGCGCCGGCCGGGACGTGAGAGCAGCCGCCGGGCCCTTTAAGGGACCCCCCAACCCCTCCGCCGGCCTCCCACCCTCGCGCGTGCGCGGCGGGGCCGGGGGCGAGGGGCGGGCGCGCGCGGGGGCCATTTCGCGCCTCTCTCTGAGGGGATCCCGCACCCTGCGGGCACCGTCCCGGGGCACCCCGAGCGCTCACACTGAGGCGGTGCCAGCCCCAGAGCGGGGCACCCCGAGCGCTCACACTGAGGCACTGCCAGCCCCGCACCCTGCGGGCACCGTCCCGGGGCACCCCGAGCGCCCACACCGAGGCACTGCCAGCCCCAGAGCGGGGCACCCCGAGCGCTCACACTGAGGCACTGCCAGCCCCAGAGCGGGGCACCCCGAGCGCTCACACTGAGGCACTGCCAGCCCCACGACCGGCTGGGGCACCCCGAGCGCTCACACTGAGGCACTGCCAGCCCCGCACCCTGCGGGCACCGGCTGGGGTCACCCCGAGCGCTCACACCGAGGCGGTGCCAGCCCCGGCCCGTGGCACCCTGAGCGCTCACACCGAGGCGGTGCCAGCCCCAGACCGAGGGGCTCGCCGTGGCCCTGAGCACCCGCTCCTCCAGTTGCCCAGGTTGTGCAGCAATGCCAATGGAGCTGCTCCTCCGCAGTGCCCAGCGCTCCGCTCCCCGGCTGCCCGGCGGGCTGTGCGTCCAAAAGCCCTGGAGGATCTGTAGATTTGCGTGAAGCTTGCAGGCAGTTTCAAGAGATGCCACGGAGAACTTAAAACGGTGCAATTGCAGAAGGCTCATTTCCTTAGAAAATCAGGGTAATGACCCGTATCCCAAATAATTCATTGGATAAATTAGCAAATTGCTTTGAGCATATGGCAGACCCCATGGATCAGTGGTACTGCATCTGCAATGCCTTCTTCGACCCTGAGAGCAGAGCGCAAAGATTGTGGGCAAATGATGACGCCTTTATGTGCAACATCTTGTTGGTAACATAGGGTATAACTACACCCTTTAATTAACCAGCACTGCGTGCTTGCTGAAAAAAAGAAAGTCACATAGCCCAAGTGAAAATATAAGGAAAATTACACCTGTGCAACTGCGCTTGTCCTGCAATTCTTGCACATCCAACCGGTGCCCTAGCTTGGGACATGGTGAGCATGTTCACCTCTTGGTGTTGCTCTCCTTATATTTGCCCATTACACTACTTGCTACCTATGAGGAACAAAGTTTCAAAAACTCCAGACCTGGGGTCATTTCATTAGTTGCAAACCTAAGATGCCCTTCCCTTTCGTGTTCGTTGGGTAACACTTGCCAACTCTGAGAAAACTCAGTTCAAAACCTCTGTACAAAAGGTTGGTCATGTGTGATACGCCTTTGTCTTTGGGACGTCAAAAATGAGCTCAGCCCCAATCCACATCAGTCTTTAGTTTTGCTAACAATGGGAATTTTAGAAATGCTAAAATCAGCCAGCAATAATTGTGTCTATGCTGACTGTTAAGGGAGAAAATGAAAGGGGAAATGTGTATCTCCATCCAGCTTGAACTTGTGGCCTCTGGCATGGACAGGCTGTTCCTCTAGAGGACAGAGAATACTCAGTTAATTACACGTGTCCCAGGCATGTCCCACTGGGAGGGTGACAAGGTCCAGAGGTCAGACAGGGTAATGAGACGTGTCCCACCTACTGATGCTGGGTTCCTTTGGGTGGCAGAGACAAGCAACACTTCTGTATGGGGGTCATGAAATGATGAAAGGGACTCCTACTCCACAGACTGTGATAAGAAAATCTGCATAAAGAAAACACAGAATAGATAAATGAGGGACCCTGTGAAATTCCTTGGGGATGACAAATGCCCTCAGGCTCCACCTCCGCTGTTACAAGAGACACTATTGATAATCTGTGGGAAGGCTGATACAACCCTGAGAAAACCTTGACTATACCCTGAGAAGTGATTTGGCTGAGGAGAGCTGTGAAGAGCCTGTCTAGTGCTGCCGCTACGCATCCCTCTCACTGCACACACTGAAACCAAGATAAGAGCTGGAATCTGGGCATTAGCACCAACTGAAACTAACATTTCTCAGAACATTTTCAAAAGCTGTATGACTTGCCCGGAGCCAGACAGAAGAAGTTGTTATAAGTAGATTGCTACTCCAAAGAATAGACAATTGAAAGGACAATATTTCCCATACTCCACCCTGGCCTTTCCTTAGGTTATGTTTGCAGTAGTGAGATTAAAGTGTCCTCTTTGAATCAAAGAGGAACTGTTATGAATTTGTTCCTTGAGTGAACGGGGCTGTGCAAACATCATTAGTTCTCATTAGTTATTGGAATTATTTCTTCATTGTTCACATCATACACTCTCTGTGGTTTACATTAATCTCAGTCCACTACTTGTACAATAAAATACTTTCTGCACAGCGGGAGCCTCCACATGAAAGGTAACATTTGCCCAAGTCTTGGAGAACAAAATGAAGAAAGGAGCAAGGAGGAGTGACTGAAATGGATATTGTGCTGGATGAGAAGGATGGAGAAGTAAGAAAAAGGAGTTTCTGAATATTCCTGCCATCATGGCAAGATGAAAATAGTCACCATGAGTTCATAGCTCAAGAAAGTAAAGCAAACACAACTTAGAATTAGTTCTTATGGTGGTTCTCCTGATGCTACTGCCTCAGTCCAGCAGTCCTTCTCATCTCAAATCTCTTTACTCCCACTCCATACTTCCCTCTGCTCTTGTTTCTTTTCATTTTGCAGCGAGCATGCATCTGCATAGTTTTCACTCACCCAAATACTCTGAAAATGCTCAAGAAAAACAAGTTTTTCTGCTTGTTCTGTTACCACAAAAGTCATCTTTTTAATCATATGTAAATAAAGATGTCCCTACTGCTGTGCCTTGTAGCTAACATGACACTAAGACTTTGTGAAATACCTTGCTTCTTCCCTAAATATTAATATATGGCATGTGAGGGAAGAATATGCAAGAACTTAACAATAAACTGTCAAGCCCACTTAGAGAAGGGAAGCATCCCACAGGAAAATGCTACCTATGAATTTTTTACTATGAAGGTTTAAGTAATTTTTGATGGACCTTGATAGATGCTTCAGGTGAGCAGGGAAGATCTTCAAATAGCTATCAAAAAGGCAAATACAATAAACAGAACACACAATAGTTGGTTATGTCTTATTTCCATGTCCTGTAGCCTCACCATGCCTGTTGCAAGGGCAGAGCACTTTGCACGCCACTTCCTTTTCCTGAACACTGGATAGACAAAAGAATAGGCCAGGAGACTGTGAGACTGAAGCCAAAGAAGACACCTGGCAGCAGCTCTGTGAAGATTGTGTATGTTAAACATTAACCATGCCTGACTTCCTGCTGCTGCTGGCTGAGTGTGTGACTGTTACAGCTGGATAAACAGCTCCCATCTCATACCTGCACACCTGCACTATCGGCTGCTTCAGGACTGCTTACAAACACCAGACTCAGACAAGGAAGTTCCTCAAAGCATTTCTGCTTATTTCCTGGACAAATAGTGCATGAAGAGTGCAAGTATTATTTCTTACGGCTCATGTAAGTTAGTGACTTACAACTACAGTGTGTCCCAGGCCTGTTCTAGGATATGTCAAAGCAGAAGCAGCGCTGACATTAGTCAATGTCTGTCAGCTGAAACAAAAGGTGAGAGATCACACTGGAATCTACCAAACTCAGAGGCAGGGCAAATAATGAAGCATACTATTAATGAGCATACTTGGCTGTGTTCTCATCAGCCATGTCACTGTTATGGTCTTTGCAGTTTCTGGACAAAGGTGTGCTTGAAGGAAGGATTTAAAATAGAAGGATTATTTTGCTTTGGGAATGGAAGAAGACCCTCCCAAACACAAGAGAACCAAATATAGTGGGAAGTGGTGTATCTGGGGAAGAATGCACAGGCAACAGAGGGTGGCATCAAGAACTTATTGGAGGCATATATCACTCTGGTGCCAGTGAGATCATAGAATCAGAGAGTCATTTAGGTTGGGAGAAACCTGTAAGATCACAGAGTCCAACCATTAACCCAGGACTGTGAAGCCCATCTCTAAAACATGTCCCTTAATGCCATGTCTACACAATCTTCTAAATACCTTCAGGGATGGTGACTGAACCACTTCCCTGAGCAGTCTGTTCTAGTGCTTGACAGCCCTTCCAGTGAAGAAATTTTTTCTAATATCCAATCTGAACCTCTCCTGGAGCAATTTGAGGTCATTTCCTCTTGTCCTATCACTTGTTAGTTGGGAGAATAAGCCAACCCCCACCTGGTTACAACCTCCTGTCAGATAGCTGTAGAGAACAATGAGGTCTCTTCTGAGCCTCCTTTTCTCCAGGCTCTCATCTCTGTATAGTCAAAACTTGAAGATATAATACCTAAATTAATCACCCAGGGTAAGCAAGGTAAATACAGCCTTCAGTAGATGGCCCAAACTTGTGTTTTTTCTATTGGGTGTATCCTTCCCTACATTGTGCCAACGGAAAGAATTTGGATTACTTATTTCTCTTTCTGCAGCTGAGCAAGACTCTAGCAATTTTCTGCCACATAAACCCATGCAGTATTAAACTTACAGGTCTGTATGGACAAAAGTGTAACAATTACTTCACCAGAATGAATAAAAAAAAAAAAGAAAAATAGAAAACTCATGGAGCTTGAATGATCAATTTCTTCAGACATACGAGTCTAAGACAAATGACACTCTTCAGGGTTTAAAACAGCTTTCTTCTAGGTCTGCAGGGTTTTAGTCAAGACTCAGCTATCTTCAGATTTGCTGTGAATACAGTATGAGAAGAATGTGGAAAGGAAAACAAAGATGTACAAACATCAAAACTTATGGGAGGGATAGTGGGGGGAGGGTGAAGTGGCAGCTATGTGATAATATACAATGAGGGTTTAGAGTCGTGATTTGCAGTGACTGCATTTTATGCCTGTCACTGGCAAATTGACATTTTAAAGATATGTTCTTGACTGCTTTTTCATGTCAGTATCTTTGTTCAGGCTATATCTAGGCTGATGAAAGGAATTTCAATTAAGGATGAAATCCTTTCCGTACTGTGTTGAAATGCACAGGGTGGGAGCAGAGGGAGAATGGAGCAATGAAAGCTCTATAGAGAGTTCTTTAAGGCATCTTGCTGACACAGGACAAGATAGTTTAGGAATGCCTGGGGCAGTGCACTCTGTAGTGGTTTACTGTGCCTTTACAAAGAAACAGTGTGCATTCACCTTACTGCCTACTGCCTGAGGCCAGATATCATTCAAGCAGGGGGCTAAGGGTTTAATAAATCCCAATCTAGTTTAGTCCACAAGGGAATAGCAGTCTCGAGTCATTCAGGAGTGGCAGGGAGGGTGGCCACATAACCTGGCAGGAAAAGGCTGATTTCCACCCTGTGTATGTAAGCAGTATCCTGGGAAATGAAAGGGGTTATAAATCTGCATAGTGAAAGCCTTAGGGAAAAGAAGTGTGAAAAATAGTAAAACATGGATATGAAGACAGTTCATGAGAGAGAAAGAAAAAAAGAGAAAGACAATAGAAAACTGAGAGCAGGGTGGAAAAAGGAATACTAATTGTAGGAAACCACACCAAACCCACTTTATCTATCTACCTTGTTATCACCTAATATTTGGGGTGAAAGACAAATTAGTTTCCACTGAGCACTTTCATGGAGATGCATGCTTCTTCACATGCTTGTCCTTGTCCACCATTTTTCCAGCCTATCTCGTGGTGAGCATTTTTAGTTTGCTGATAACATCCAGGATGCTCACCCAGCCCTTGCAGCTGGGCTCCAGCTGTCGTGGTGACCTTCAGAGAGCAGCTGATCCACGCTCCACTCCCACTCTGTGCATTCAGCATGGGTGGAACAAGTGCACTCCAAAGACTCCTTAGGACTTCTATATGTCCATATAAGTAGTGCCTTCGTTCAGGTCTGAAGCTGGGCATTGAGACATTACTGCTCAACAAAATCTGGACAGAGGCTGAGCTCTGTGTCACTGTGGCCAGACCCATAACCAAGCTATCAATTAAAAGCCAATTTGTGAATGTCTACAGCACTACAGAGTTATTAATGTGAATGAGGCCTAGACATGCATTTTATTCGCTACAATAATTCGTCTATTAGGATGATCTGATTTATCAACAAGAGCCAGGATGACTGTTCACATGGTTTAACAGCATCCAATTATTCAGGGATGAGGCTGTCATATATGAAATCCTGATCTGAGTATTTGCATACAACTGCCAAATCCCATGTATGTTACAGGAACTGAAGTGGAAAATTACCGAATTCTCCTGCAATAATGTGGGAGCTCTGATGGTGTATCACACTGTTCCCTGAAAAAGATTAAAACTAGAACAACTGGTTTTTGTGTTTCCCCACTTTCCAGAAATCATCAGAAAACATATGCTTCATTTCATCATAAACCTTCAGGGCATTTTCGAGGTCAGTGGAGATGGAGTTCAGGCTCCCATTCATGAGTACTGGTCATGTAATTAAAATAGAAACACACATTTGGCTTCTGCATGATACTGTGTTTCAGAAATCAGAAATGCTTTCTTGAAGCATGTGGACTCTTCCAACTGTGTGTCACTCTTCACATCCAAAGTCTGAACCAAATTCTTCAGCTGGAATAAACCTATGATAATCAGCTTGAATTTCATTTTTAAAAAGCACAAGCATGGAAGGGCCAATGGTGATTATTTAAAATCTATGGAGATCTATCATTTTTTTTCTTCTCAACATCACTTAAACTTGGTTTTCTGAAATCATACAAACCAAAAAATGCCATTAGTCTGAGACCATCCCTCAGCTCCCCGAGAGATGCAAATTTGAAAAGCAGGTCACATGTTTTCACCTGAAACATGCATCTGAGGTTGGAAACCAGACAGCCCAACTCTCAAGATTTACCTACTCCTCCCTTCCTTCTCTTTAAGCTCTTATCTCCCCTGTTGTTCTGTTAACATGCTTTTATCAGTGCATGAGGAAGCAGAGAACTGAAATGTAGGATATATTCCCCCTTTGGTGGTGCTGCTGGGGGTTACTTTACCTGTCACTAGGACAATGGTGTCATTCTTTTTGCCTCCTATTGCAACAACAGCAACGCATCAAGAACTGATGCCTGTCCCCAAGTGTGATCTTCAATTTTCTGGCACTCATCAGGAATTCTCCTCCCTGATGTTCTGAAAGCAAATAGGGAAAACATGGAACAGTTATCCTGACGCAATGAATCTGAAGGGAAGAGGTCAAGCTACCAAAACCGCTGTAATAAACCAGTTTATACTCCACATGCAGCACTGGCTGAGTGGATTGGGCATGTGGGACCAGTGGAAGAAGCAGGGTTGAGAGAGATGAGCAGAGATGCTCCTCTCTGGGAAAAGAGTGGTAGGAGGCAGCAGAAATGACACATTCTGGCTTCATTCCTCACCAACTGCCTACAACTGTTACCATTAACTTAAAACCAAGAATTGTACCTTTTAGCTCAAGGACAAATTCTGAGAACAGAAGAGGAGACAGTGAGCTGAGAGTCCTCTGTGCTGTCCAGATTCATTTTGTGGGCAAACTCAATTCCTCCACACTGCATTTTAGTCACTGTGGTTTCCAAAAGGTGGATGCTCATAGATGCTCATAGATGCCCTGATGCTCATAGTCTAGGGGAAATTCCTAGAAAAGTCTTCTACATTTGGTCCCTAATGTCTAGAAAATCAGTACACTTACATCCAAGCACAGAAGCCCACCACTACTTTTCCTACAATCAACCTTAAGAATAATTTCTTTTCCTGTTCACTGCAGCTTTTTACATATTTATAATTACCTCCATTCTGCCATTTCTTCAGACTATTGCAGTTCCTTCTGCTTTTTTCCTTCTTCAGTTTCTGAGTCATTCTTGTTCATCTCCTCTTCCAAGCTGACCCACAACTATTCTCAAATGCTCCTGGATGGATATGGATATGATACCTCAACCATGGCCTTACTCATGGTGAGTAGAATAGTAGGATGAGCTCATACCTTATAGACTGCATTTTTAGTGATCTATCCCAGTATGATGTTTGCTTTTTTTTTCTTTTTTTAAGTAAGATCTGCATGACACTGCTGGTTCCCATTGAGCCTGCAGTTCTCTCTAACCCTCATACCTTTTCATCTAACTCCTGCTTGCTCTGTTGGCTCTTTACTCCATTTCTTTGCAATTGATTATTTCTACTAACACACAGACCATTACAGTTGTCCTGATCAGGTTGCAGTTACTTCTGACACAATCAACACCCTCAGCACCTGCAGAGCTGCAAACAAACACAGCACTGAGTACAGAGCCTTGGTCAGGTCAGCCCTGCCTTTTTAGGAAGCACTTAATATTCTTATTATCAGACCCCTTCTTGTCTGTAGAAGACAAATGCTGCCATGGCTGTTGGCCAGCTAAGATGACTGAGAGGGTCTGCCTGGGAGCCTCTCATGCTGCCATGGATGGGCAAGTGCTGTGGGGCAAAGAGCCAGCCTTACCCCAACCCATATCCCACGAGCCAGCCCTCTGCTCCTGAGCTTTGAAACATGACAGGCAGGAGCAAAGTCTCACATTTCTCCTTGGAGAAAAACATTTATTTTCTTTTTGACTCACAGTACCAGAAAATAAAAAGCAAACCATACAAACTATTTACCATCTGATGAAAAAATAACTACTTTTCCCTTTTTTGCTGAACCTGTGATGCAACATTTGCTGATATATATGAGGTACTTCAGGGCATATGTGCTTACTCATAAGTTAGGTTTTTCTGAAGCGTATAAAACTTTCCACAGATTTGTCCCCCATCTTCCAAAAGCTCACACTGTTTTATATGTGATTATCTGACAGTACACATGTGAGTGCTGGCAATACAGAATAAGCCTTGTCATTCTTCATACCTTTGTCTGACAGGCGTGTTTAAAGAGATGTGCTGCTAATCACTTTGACTGCAGGAGTCTGGGTATGTAAATACAGAGACTGATTACTTACTGGTGAAGCAGCAGTAATGAAATTCAGCAACAGTGACGTGGAGGCTAGACCCAGAAAGAAAATAATGCAAGCTACTGTGATAGCAGATTGATGTTAAGTATGTAATTAGAGAACAAAAAATGAATGAAAAAGGAAACAGATGCAAACCAGCTCAATAGTTATTTTGTATCTTCTTGCCAAATATATCTTATTAAGGATCTGTTACTCCTGCTTTTAAATCTCTGCTAACCAAAATGTATCAGATTGGAGAGCAGTGGCATTTTTCTTCAGGGTTACAACCCTGGTGGTTCTGCCAAGTTCAGCTCATTGTGATAACCCGCCAGGATGCTAAATAGTTAATGGGGTTACAGCAATTACATTTATAAGAAAGGAAAACCAGTAGATTGCCAGTTCCTTTTGGTTGAAGTATTGAGGTTTTAAAAATTAACACCAAGGTACTGATAAAATACATGGTAATTTCCTGAGGAAAGATTAGAGGCTTGTGCTGAAGATAAACCCCAAAGCATATGTTTCCCTGCCTGGGCCTTCATGTATTAGTCCTATATGGATTGATGGCGTAATTAGAACAATTCTGTGACCGTCACAATTTGATGAGCACCATCCTATAGCTAAGCACACATTCCTTATTCTCCCAAGACCACGGGAATCTGAATATCTCACTGCTTTCACTTTGTCCAGTATTAAAAGGGAGTTTGGTGCTCATGTCTGTCAGCAGGTAATAAAGACTGGATTCCACAAAAGCTGTAAGAGATGATGCCTCACAACCCTCCAGAGCTGTGACCAGCCTGACAGATCTTTGTGCACTGGTTATCAAGAGATGATCCTTCCTTCCCACAGCTCTCAGCCTGACTCACATCAGCAAGGCTTTCAGTGACTGCACTAATGCCAGAGCTGAATCCTAGACCAACCTGATACCGACTCTGAAGTGATTTCTGCAGTGAAGACACTGTCAGTAGGTGTCCAAGATTGCTTCATTGCTCTGTGTAGCTGCTGGTCCAGTTGTGCCACCTCTTTTCAGTCTGACCAAGACCAATCCCAGTTTGCAGGACAAGTATTGCAGAGCTGGAAAGCAGAGGAGGAAGGTCTGACAAGTTCAGCAAGATATGGGAAAACTTCCCTTGTGAAAGGCAGTGTTTTCCTCTTCCTGCACATCCGTCACTCAGGGACAACAGAGGAAAAAAACCCTTTTGTCTGAGTCATTCTCACTGTACTAAGAAAAACACTTGCAACTGTGCTCCAGGGAGTAGCATTACACTAGGATAAGGGAGTACTTGGGTGAAGTCAGGTTCCTTCGTTTTACAGCAAACATCACTACCTGAATGCTGCTGTTCATTTCCAGGCATTTTGGTGATTCAGCCTGGGAGGTGTCTGTGTTCACAAATTGCAATTACTGTCTGTATTTCAAAAGGGAAACTGATACAACACACTGCTTTAGTTATACTGAAATGGGATTGTTTGTTTCTTACAGAAATTGGATGAATTTTGGCTCTGAACTGATTAAGTTCTCAATCTGATGCTTAACTTGAAACAGTTAGTCAGTACTTGTCAGTACTTCCACTGACATGACTAAAATCGTCCACATCCAGCTAAGTAACTTTCCTGTTTTTCTGGACTGTGTTCTTTTAGAACTGAGCAGTTAGCTTAATAAATCCTAGTCTAAGCATAACTGTAGCCTGATCTAAAAAGAAAGGGGGTTTAAAGGGTAGATCCTGTGGCTTCTGTAATTTTTTTTTTTTAAAGAGAAAGCTTTCTGCTTCCCACTTGGGGCTAAAATGCAATTTTTTGAGGTATGGAATTCCACTCTCAAGAGTTCAAATTTCAACAGTGATGGCAACATTTGCAGTTTTGTTTGCAGTAGTTTCTAACAGAAGGATTACTTCTCCCTCTTGGATACGTTTGTTTTCTTGTAACGCTTGATGCAGTGCATCCATTTGGCAATAAACCCCTCACTGGGGAGTTACAATCTGTTGGGGTTTTTTTCTGTCTGAAGTTTCTCAAACAGAGTAAGTCCCAAGTTAAATTTATCTGAACCATCATAAGCATGATTCGCACAGATGTTAAGTCACCAAACTCTCCTTTTCCTCACAGCACCTCCCAGGTGTTCCTCTTAGAGAAACCAATCAATTTCACAAATCTGGTGAAATTGAGGTGAAAATGCAGCTTCACGTGTCAGCAAAAAGGTTCCTCTGTTAAGAGAGAGTTGAGGCAACCTCCCATTGAACCTCGGTGTACATGATGGATGGTGACCCACTTCTCCAGCTTGGGAGGCTTGGCCAGTCTTCACAGAAATCAGTGAAACCAGGTCAATTAACTGCAGTGAGAGAGCTGGCCAAAGGAACAAACAGGATGGAAAAGGGATAAAGTGATAAAGGAGCTAAACACAGCTTGAGCTGAAGTGTTCAGGGACCACAATTCATGTGGCCAGAGGATAAAGGTGAAGTTCAATGACAAGGTTCCCTGGATCCTCTTTTTCCCCCATCTGCACACTCTTTAGTGTGACCCAGTTTCCCCTTGGCTGTTGGCACTGGGGAGAGCATGGTCCATTCTGATCAGGATTTTATTTCTAACCCCACTGTGCTGAAAGGAGGATCCCAATTTACACTGACAAGGTAACTGGGCCCTTGGCGTTAGATGGGGGCTCAACACCCCCTTCCTCTTCCCAGCAGCAGATAGCTCAGCAGGAAAATGGTAAAACAATTGGCTGGGCTGACAGATGTTCAGTCTGACTTCAAATAATGTATGAAAGCCTGGATCTGCAGATGTTGATAGCTTTCTGATTAAAAATCCTCCACTGACATACAGATAGATTAAAAAAATAATTCTTTAAAAGCACAGCACAGCCTTGATTTATGTATGGACACTGAAAAGTTGTCACCAGCTTTGATACACATTTCCTTCTCCAGAATCCCACTGACTGTGCAGGGCAGAAATCCAGCCTGTGTCCACTGTCAGGGAAATGCTGGGATCTCATTAGGGCCTCTCAGGCTGGGGCACAGGGCATTGCCTATCAGTCGTGTTGCTTCAGCACCCTGACAGGAACTGCACTGCTGAAACCCAAAGATGATTGAAATGTTAATTGCTTCCAGGACAGTGTCAGCAGCAGCCTTGTCTGGCTGAACGAAAAGCCCCAGGGCATTTACCTGGAGGCAGATGAGGATCCTCCTTATGCCAGGTCAAAGCAGAGCAACTCCATTAATTTCAGCCCAGTTTGGGCTTTTTCCCCTGGAAGAGTGAGAGCTCAGAATCTGTTCTCAGTTCATTAGCACAGTCTAACTTGGGGAAACCAACTCCACAAGATGAGGGGTCAGCCATGAAATACATGGTTAATATAAGTAAGGAAGCAATGACAGACATCAGAATTACACTGCTATGCTTATGCTCTGGGAGATGCAAAATTCCAGCAGATCATTAGCAGGGAGCAAATGAAGAAGTCCTTAGGCAAAATTTTGCCACTGCTCCCAGTAATTGCCTTTTAAGCAACTGGGAGTTTTTAGGTGAAAGGTCTTGTACAACCAGAATGAGCAGTTCGTGACTAAATTTTTCTGACTGTAAATCAGAAGCATTAAGACCCCAAATACTCATGGATTTGCTAATGCTAACAGAGCAACACAGTCCTTCAGAGGCTGTTTACCTTAATTTTGTTGTACATTGTACAGCCAATAGACACATCACATTGCAAAAATGTAATTTCTTACATACAGACGGTGCTAGAAAACATCTCTGTATATAAATTCTGCAAATACACAACAAATTAGTGATCTGATACACAATAAATTAGTTTGCTGTGCAATCCTCCCAACAGGAAGCGACGCATGTCCAGTGACTAAAACCAATATTATTACTTGCTTAAATAGAGCAAAGCATCCTGTTGTTGTGAAGGATAATCTTTGATTGAAAAGGGCTGTTTTTGCAGCTTCAAATAATTCAAAACACTTTTTTTTAAAAAAAAGGAAAAACAAAGTAAAAAAAAAAAAAGAAGTTTTATTCATTTCTAAGCAGCAGCTCTTGGCATATTTCCTTACAGAAGACACTGTTGTGTCCGGCTATTACTCAACCACTAACATTAGAGACATTAAAGTTGCAGGAAACACAGTTCATCTTTTGCGTAGTTAGACAGGAGTTGGCTTCCCAATTGCCCTGGAAACTGGACTTGCTGCTGGGCAGAAAACCACAATTCACAGCGGAAAATAATAGTTGATATATGAATATCTACCTAAAGGCTAATCAGCAAAACAAACAATGCACGAGGAAGATGACCCACATGACGTTGTTTGGAGGAAATTAGTCATCAGTATTCTCTAGCTTCCTTTTGTTTTAAAAGATTGAATCACTGCTCCTCATCCGTTTAGATAAGAATGGGTTAACACAAACTGTTGAGGATAAGAAATCAAGCTGTTTTCAAGAGCTAGGCTGCACTTTACAATTGCCTGCTGTTGACCATGTGCCTGTCGACTTCCAAGGGTTAGTGCTTCAGGCTAGTCTGTAATTCCAGGTGTTACTGCACATCATGTGGTGCTAAGGGTCCTAGCAAGCATCGGCACCATGAAAGGAAGACATGAGAAATTGGGGGTAGAGTTGGATCAAGTTTGCCTTGTGCAAGGTCCCAGCATACCTTCGGCAGTTTCCTGCTGTATTCACTGGGTCAGTGAGCACACCTTGGAAAGTTTTCTTTTCTCCCACTTCCGGCTTCTTTGCACATTATTTAGGGAGGATAATCAGATAAACAATGCAGTGAGATAAACCTCTCTGGCTCTGAGGTAACTGCAGTGACTCTTTTTGATTTCCAAATTAACTACGCCAATGCTCAGCCAAGCAACATCCCTCTGAATGCAGCTGTGTGATGTACAGGCAATAACTGAAAGGGGATGTTTGCTTCCTTCTCCATCAAGAGACTACACATAAAACATTCCAGAAACCAAGTACTACAGGACACACTTATCAAACAAAAAGGCCATGAGTCCAGGACCTACTGATGTCAGTAGAAGTTTTTGCTGTTCATTCCACCTTGGCCGGTGGTTTTCCTGTCCCCAGTCCACAGGCAAGACAGGACAGTGAAGTTAGTGCCTGGAGTTTCCTGGACGGTGTAACGTCTCCTTCAAGGTGGCTAACATCTGTTTATTTTCAAAAGCCAGTGCATCCCTTAGTTGTCAATGCATACTGGCATGAAGCTGGTATACCCTTTGCCTCTTACCTTTTAATTAGGCTCTAATTGCTAGCAAATTAGCTTGATTGCAGATGTTCACTTTTATTAGTCAGAGATTTAACTAACACATTGTATTTAGAGTATTCTGGCCAAAAAAAGATCAAGACTCACCCCTGTTTCACACTAGGATTCCCTAGGTCAACACATGAGCTCTGGGGGCTTTAGGCAGCTTTGCTCTACATCACTATAGTCCAAAGGCATGTGGCTTACACTGAACTGGAAACTGCTGCCAAAACAGTCCATTTTGATGTGTAAACCAGAGGAAAGGTCACTGTGCTGAGGAGCAGACAGGCACCAGCACCAGTGACGTGTGCAGGAGCTGGAAAAAGCATCAACCTCTGCGGGTGAATATGATGACAAGACAGTCTGGAGCTGAGCTGCTTTGGCCAGTCTCATCCTCCACCCTGTGCTTTGGGCTACCTGGTTATGGACAGTCTGAGCAAAGAGCAACTCTGGCACAAGTTTAGGGATTGTCAACCACTGGCTTTTGTTTTCATGCTTTTTAAAATGTAACTGTTTCAGTGAAGGGAAGAATCAAACAAACAATCCTCAGTCCAATCGTTAAAACACTGTTTTAAAGCTTCGAGAAAAATCCTACTTTCTTCCCAGCCCCCCATCCCAGGAAATGACTCAGTTCTAGAGAAACATTAAAAAAAAAAAAAAAAAAAATCAGCTTGTCTGTTAGTATAAAAATCAATTAAGAAACCCCAAAACATGAGATGTGCAGCTGGCTTGGCTGAATGCATCTCCTAGCAGTGGTCTTCCCTCATCTTGCCTTTTTCTCCTTTGGCCTCCTACCCACAGTTGCATCTGCTCTGCTCCCTCTCCTTCCAACTGCTACTTCTTCAAAAAATCGGTGTTACTGAGTCATGAAAAGGCCAAGCTCCTGCTCTTTCCCCTCATCTCCTGGTGTCAGAAGCTCCTGTGGAGCTGCCTCTCTGAGCTTGCCTCCTCTTTCCTCAGCCACAGCCCCTGGGATTGGAACCACAGTCATCTCAGTCCTGCAGGAGCTCAGGACAGAGTCAGGGCTGCTGCCAGCAGACCTACTGGGAACAGAATCTTCTTCCCAGTTTGCCCTGAGGCCATGATTTGCCTGTCCCAGCAGCAGGCTGTCTTAAGCAACTTCTTGTTGGTTGAACTCCACGGATATATCCTTTAAACCCCATGATTTTCATGGCCTGATAAACAATGCTAATATTTTCTGTGATTACTACCCAGCCAACATTTTCAGCCTTGGCCATCCATCAGCCCCACACAAACCTGGGCAGGATCACAGCAGTCCCTATGGATCACCATGCTCCCACACCACGCTGTGGCTGGCTGTTCAGGGATAGTTGTGTGTAACTCTGTAACCACCACTGCTCCACGGGGCCCTGGAGAAGGGGCTGCCTCAGCCCAAAAGAGACCTCTGGGAATGGGCCAGGTCTGTGCCAAGCTTGGCAGCTCCCCCAGCAGCTGTAGCTGCAGACCAGGGCAGCACATCAGGGGAATGGCCAGGGGTAATGAGCTTCTAGCAAAGTGTGAGTGTGCATCTGGTGTGGATCACAGAGCTGACTTCATTTCCTTCCTCCTGGCTCCCTTGTCATGCTCTGCCTGGCCATTTGGCCCAGGTCTGGCTGTTTTCCAGCTGGTACCTAGTCTCATCAGGGCAGAGCCACCGATAGCACTGGCTTCCCAAGGTGTGGGATAGCTGGTAATCACTCCAGTGAGCCTTCGTGAGCACATTTTCTTTCCCAGGAGCCACCAGGTCTCCCCAATGGCATCTGGAGAACATCCAGAGCTGACAGAGCAGTGAACAGGCACTTCCCTGTTGTACCTGCCTGAACTGGAGACCGCAACCAGTAAAACACAGAGAAGACTTCCTGTCCCTTGGCCCATGAGGCTCTCTTAAAATCTGGAGACAGGAAGCATTATCTATTAGGGACTGATCAGTATTTGTACTGCAGTGGCTCTGGAGGCTCCCACTGACATCCTGCTCCTGTTATTCTGGGCACAGCCAGCAGATTGAAAACAGTCCTGGCTGCAAAGACTTTGCAGTTGAACTCATCTATGTGAATAAATCGGACCTGCCCTACCAACAGACCTGCAGTAAAGGTTTGGCTCTTCCTTTATAGCCAGGACCACCAGGATCTGTGGAACTTGCCCAGCCTATTCCAAGCCCAATGTATCCATCCCCAGCCTGGGGGATGCTAATGAGTACCTGGAAGGACAGCAGCAAAGCTGCTGAAGGAAATGCAGCCAATTTCAGTCCTTCTTCTCCTTCCCAATAGCTCCTCATTTGATGGATGGTTTTACTCTTAACCTCACCACCTTTAGTAATTCCCACAGGTAGCAATGCAAGTCAAACACCACCAAGGACTGGGAGAGAGACAAGGACTTTAACTCAAGGTCACAGTGTGCAGGTCCACAACACAGCCAAGGGCTGTACCCAGGTCATCTGAAACTCAACCCTGTGCCCAGTTAGCTGAGCAACACCACTTCTCATGCTTTTCCTTGTTCTTTGTGTTTAAATGACAGGAAAGTTGTTTTGTCAAAGTAATTTTCTGAGGTTTTCAACTTGGAATAAGAAGCTTCCAAATGGTGCAGACCTGCCTATCTGGAACAGAGTGTTTCTTGTTCTTGAAGGGTAAAGATGAAGTTAATTGCCAGGAAGTGGAAACTGTGCTATAATATCTTGGCGAAAGCATACATGATGAAGAGCTGTTTGCTCCGCTGGACTTGCAGTGCTAATAACACACATGTGTCTGCTGGACTCTGTGCCATCAGCAGTCAGCAGGAACTGGAGGACCTGCATGGTGTTGGATCAACCATTAATCAAAACCTGGCAGCCAAGCCTGGGACGGTGCAGTGAGGAGTCTGCTGGGACAGGCAGAGGGACATGCAGAGGGATATGCAGAGGTTGTCCCCAAGCCAAGCACTGCCTGTGCATCCTTCTCTGGACTGAACCAGGACACCAGGGCAGAAATACCTGACCTTGGGATCAGTCAAGTACATGCACCTTAATTAATAAACTGTAACAAAGTGCTTATCAGTTCCTCATTACTAAAGATTATTCTCCAATGTCTGCACCACTTGCAAAACCTGGAACTGGCTGGGTTTGTTCCTCCCTTATTCTTCCCAGGAGGTATACGTGCAGTCAGCACTATTTAACCATTCCCAGGAAGAGATGAGCTTTCCTGAAAGGAAATCAGTGTTTCATCTCCACCCAGAAAAGTCAGCAGGACTGGATAAAATCCACAGTCCTGCAAGCCCAGGGGCACAGCTAGTGAGCAAGGCTTGTATAAGCACTTTTGGTCCAGATGAAAGGCTCATGAAAAAAGACTTAAGCCTCTGAGTTTCCGTACTTCCAGTGTGAAACAGAGAACACCCAGCCTGGTTCTGCTCCCCCTGATCTCTTTCTTTCCCCTTGGCTTCCTGCCATTGTCTTTGCCAGAGCTGGGATGGCTGTGGGAACCCAGAGAAAGGGGGAACTTTTTTCTCTTGCCCACCAGAGCAATTATTTGTAGCCCTTTATGGTATTTTCCAGCCCTTACATGTTTTGCTCGAGAGTACATATACACAAAAACATGTGTACACATTTATACATGCACACACACCTACTTCAGATATATATTCTTGCATATGCACATGCTTTTACAGTGACCTTGGTCTTTCAGAAAGTGTGTCAGACTCATTTCTGCCATGCTCATATAATTCCATCAGCAAGCATTCAACTCCCAACACTTTTCCTGCAAAATGATGATGCAGAAGGACAGGATGAACACACTAGGGGAGTGCAGCCAGCCCAGTGCTGCCTTACACTGGCACCACAACATGAAACTGGGGGGCAATAGGTCTGATGGTTGTGTAACACAGCTTGTCACAGCTCAGATCCTAATTGCTGTCCCCATCCAGGAAGGACTCGGAGCACCTAATGTGACTTTTGCAACAGCTGGCCTTCAGGCCAGGCTCTGGGCTCATTGGGACTTTGCTTAGTGCACCTGAGTGCCCTGAAGCAGCTTTCAGCATCCTCCCTCCCCTTCTGGGAAATCCTGGAAGCAGTCCAGCCTCTGGAAGCAGCTTTATTTTGTGTCAGCAGCTCCAGTCCCCTCCATTGCCTGTACACACCATATTTTTGTGTCACAAACACATGTCCTTCCTGGGCTTCTTTATTGCTTGGGAGATGCTGAGTGCTGGAGCAGGTTCCTGTAACTGTAGATTTTTAGGCTGCTGAGATTGGTTTTTCCTTTTTTCCTGCTCCTGGGACAGGCCAAGGCACCTGGCTTTCATTAGTTTTGGTGCTCTGCTCTAGGAAGCAAATTCTAGTTTGAGAAGGACTTTTTGCTTTTCCCGTCTTGCTTTGAAGAGACTACTGTTGAAAGGAAAATGTTTTCTCATCCAATGTCATCACCAGTAATGCTGAAAGGCTTCTTTCAGCCTGCCGGAAACCAGCCTCAGGGAGACCTCAACACCTGCTCACATCCTGCCCTGAGCTGGGGCCTCTACAAAAACCCAAAACCCCTCCACCACAGCCCTCATCAGCAGAATTCAGAGCCAGTTCATCACCTCGGACAGCTTTCGAGGCAGCTCCTCCTCCAGCCTCAGCATCAGGGAGAGTGCAGGAGCCTCATGTGGGAAAGTTAGGTCTGAGGGATCCACCTGCAGCCTCACACAGCTGCCAACAGCTGCCTGGTTGGGACAGGGCTGGTGAAGCATCTCCTCCTGAGCCTGGCAGGACTGCACAGCTCATCCTCACTCCTGCTGTGTGGGAGAGACCCAGAGCTGCCCAGCCGGGGAGCAGAACACCTCTGCTGGTGCACCAGGCCAGGTAAGAGGTTAATCCACCTCACTGCTATCGCTGCCAGCTCCAAATCTCTGTAAGTGGGGCAGGTACCACACTCAACACATCCACAGAGGCATTTTCTCACCCACTGGGTGGGGTCACCCCCTGGAGACAAATCCAGCCCAGAGAGGGCAGGGGATGGGAAAGGGAAGGGCAAGGAAGAAGGGGGAAATCGTGGAAGCAATGGTCCCAGCAGGAAACCCAGATAAGAAATAAGTCATGAGAACTCCCTACCCATGATGTGCTCTGTGAGAAATATCCGCTCTCAGCATTGCCAACCCGGGCGTTTTCTTTCACATCCAACACTCAAACTTTCTTCCTGCCTGTACCAGGCATTCCTGCTTCATTAGAACACCTGGAATTTCTGAATCATCTGTGATTTCTTTTACTGTGACAGAGTGCCTTTTGATTTGTATTATCCAGTGCCCAACACGATAACATGAGTGAGGATTGCAGCCTCCAACACAATCCCCTTGAACAAAGAATGAAATAATTCCTTATCAACGCTCAGAGCCCCAGCCTGAGCTGAGCTGTGCCTTTTTGCAGTGCTCGGCTCATAACTTAATCCTGTCATTCAGACTCCAGCCCCAGAAAACCTCTGAGGACCTTGAAGATTGTCAGACAAGCTTGCTGCAGGTGACACAGCAGGTCAATGTTTCTCTTTCCTGTTGTCACCACGCAGTCAGCAGCAGAGGAACAGTGTTGGATCTCCAGCCCTGCATGGGTCCACCTCCCTGGGGAAACTGGCTCTGCATGTAACTGCTGGAGAGGAACAGAGACAGTACTACTGATAAACACTGCAGAAACAACAAGATACATGTGTTAGAGCAAAGCTGAGAGCCAGTCTGCTCCTGTGGCTAAAGCATTTCGGTGCTGTAGAGTGGAGTAGGGAGCGGTGGGATCAGGGAAATGCTGTCACTTAGCAACTGCATTAACACAAGAAGCAGAACCAAACTGTCTGAAGTGAGAAATGTCACTATTTTTTGGTGCAGCTGTGCCCACATGCTGGAGCAAAGGGAAGTGATTTGAGTCCTGGGATGCTGGTGCCACCTACACAGCCAAGAGAAGAGCCCTTAACAGGGAACAAGGGAGTGAGTACAGCAGGGATTTTTCTCTTAAGATTTAAGTCCCACTACAACCTGAAACATTTTGTCAGAGCAATCAGCTCATGCAAGTTCTGGGGCACTTTACTTACCCAAACCCACGGCTTTTTATCCTCAGAATGGCAACCCATCCTCTGGTTTTTTTTATAACAAAACTGGGCAAAAATTCATTGTATGAGATGCTGCTACAACTGCATTTGGGAGGATGGGTCACATTAGTGTTAAATACATCCCTTGTTCCTCTGTAGCCTGCAATGCACAGACAGAAAAGAGACATTTTAATAAAAGAATAAAGATCCCTTGTTGGGTGGATGGCCATGTCCTACACCAGACAAAGTTTTGTCTTCTCATAATACAGGCAAAATGAGAAAACACAACACTGAGCATTGAGGGTGCTCAGAATCATTAATTGATAGCTTTGATTCTTACAGCAATGTATTTTTAAGCAGGGGTGGGTGGTCATCAGCTGAGGATACCTCAAAAGGTGAAAAAAGTGCCTTTCCTACCTGCCCTATGGGCACCAGCCCATCTGTCCCCAAAACCAGCTCTCAAATCAGGAACCAGGCTGGAAAGTAGAGCCTGCTAGAGAGGAAGAGGCTCATAGTTCCAGGGGAAATGAACTTGGTCATGTCACCCATAACCCCAAACATCAACATTTTCTGTAACGTTTTTGTTTTTAATTTCCTTACTTTTCGTTTGTGCAAATATCATCCTAGAGGAGGGATTTAGGATTTGTGCTTACAAATAAAACAGACTATAACTTGCCTAATGGGAGCAGTTCAGCTTTACATGGTTGTCTCTTGACATGTTTACACAGCTGGCCAGATACCATTAAAACATATTTTCTCAGGAGGCAGTGTGGTCTAGCGGAATGAGCACGGGCCTAGCAGTCAGGAACTCCCACGTTGTAATTTTGGGTCACCAGTGGTTTGGTTTGGTGCACAGAGTCACTGTGTATGGCAGAGTCCCAGAGCGACACCTCCTCATCACAGCGCGATGCTGAAGATCCACGTGTTAGTCCTGGGCTGGGAGAGGATCAGAGTCCTGATGTGGCACCCAGGGTTGGAAACACCCAAAGACTCTGGAGGGATAGACTGGCCCAAACTTGCTGCTCCTTCTTCACCTCTGATGGGTTAGGCACAATCGGAACCGATGCATTCCTGATGATGATCAGAAATGATGCCCTGAATCAGAAATGATGCATTTGACATGGTCCTGTGCAGCTTGTCCTGATCCAAGCTGAGATCATCCATGAGCACTTGGGCAGCTTCTCACTCTTCCCAGCAATGAGCACAACCTTCTTGGAGAGACCCCCAGAGCTTTGCAGATCCTTAGTGAAGTGCTAAAGCCAACAAGCACCAGTGCTAAATTTTAGCTCGGGAATGGCTAAAAAACATCCATTTCCAAAAAGCTGACAAACATATCTAATATTACATCTGAACAGGAGCGTGCACACCAATGGCATTTTAAGTACCATGGAATGACTGGCTCTAGTTCTAGCTCACTGTTAAAAATCAAATAAAACCTAAATTGATATAATTGATAGCTCAATGATATTGAACCAGGGCCTACACTGTGACACCACTAACACTTACTGCCTTCCCTCTTAGATTCCTTAAATCCAGGATACTTTTACCACAGCATCAAGGTTACTCAGTAGCCTCCACCTTTGTCCTACAAACTGCATGGACACCAATCCATAGTTTTGGGTGATGATGATGGAAATAATCCTATAGGAAAACATTTTATCTGGTAGCTAAATTGTGACCTTATCCATTAAAGATCCTCCTTGTTTACTTCTCCCCCCAGTCACATCTGGTAACTGCTGTGTTTGTGTTTCACTCTGCTGCTAATATGGTTTTAGCTGATGGGATATTGGAGATTCTCCAGCAAAACAACATTCCAAATCAGGCAACAGCTATTGTGTTACATCAAGATGGTCTCTCTTTCTCAGTGTCTCAGGGCCTGTAATAAAAAGGAAAAGTTGCTTGCAAAATTCAGGGACTGGCTACACTGGTAGACTCTGTGTCTAGGCTTCTGCCAGCAACCTCGGGGGACTTTTGTCAACAACTTGAGTCATTTTAGAGATCTGGTCTGCTCTTTACAGAAGGATGGGTGTGAGAACAGCTCAGCAGCAGAACATCTGACAGGCGGTGTGGCACAGAGCACTTTCTCAGAGCTTCTGGGTATGGAGAAAGGATGTGTCAGTGGGTGAGCAGGTGGTCTCAGCTCAAGAGTCTTGTGGCTGTGTGTGTTCAGTCCTGCCTGGCTGAGGGGCCAGATGGACCTTTGAACTGGCTCAGGGTCAGTGACCACGTCAGGGTCTTTGTGCTTCTCTTGACACTGTGGCTGTGCTGGGGGCTGGAGCTGACCCCACTGAATCCAGAATACTGAAGGTACAGCACCCCATGGACCTCCTGGGAAAGCAGGGCTCCCCCACCTTGAGACCTGGTCAATCAAACTTCTGTCCAGCCAAGAATGGAGACAGCAGGGCCACTGGAAGCCTTTCCCTCACTGCACAGTCTCTGATAGAAGATGTCCAAACTGCACCTCCTGAGCCACAGGCTGTGGCTGCAAAGCCCTGCTGTGACCTGAGCTTCAGCAATCAGACTTTCTCCACCCATGGCCAGCTCTGAGTCTGGTGAGGAACAAAAGAAGGTGCAAATCATTCCAGCAGCATTTCTGGCACAGTTGAGAACAGAACAGTTTTTACCTCCATTTCATAGGTGACAGGGAATCAACAATCTGACAAACACAGCGTTTAGTGTGTACTCTCTCAAGAGAAACAACTGAAATAACTAGCAGCTTTTTTTTTTTCTTTTTTTAGAGAGAAACATTTTCTCTTCTGGCTGGCAGACTTAAACAGCAAAGAAATCTGTGCCTTCAGGGTATCTTTAACCCAATTTTAGAACCTCCTGGAAGTCAGAGCTATTAATGGACTTGTTGCTGGAAGCTCAGCTCCAGTGTTTTAAATGGCTGTGAAACATGCTCCTGATGGGAGAACAAGTACAAAACCAAGAGGAAAACAGGAATCTGTTATTTGATATTCCCACCCCTGCTAATATAGTTCTCTTATTCAATGCTGGAGTCATGGCTGGTGTTAAAAAGAGTCTTGTGAAATTGCCTTGACACCTTATCAACATTAGTACAAAACTCCACCCACCCTTTACCAACACGGTGGTGCAAGGCACTAAGTGGGGATTTTACAAACCTGTCAAAGGAAATCTGTTGCCTGAGCTTGACACCTCTGTGATGAAGTGTTGTGTATCTATAGTGATCTATAAATATCAAACGTTACCTTTCAGTGAATCAAGATTTTTACCTTTTAGTAGCCTTATTTATATAATTGACACTTGCTCCAGTGGGTTTGCTCCAGTATTTCATTACCAGCTGATATATCCAGGTCAGCCTTGGCAGGTTAGTGCAGAACCCCACTCCCTCAGCAGGATCTGAAAATTTAGGTCACTTCGCATAACTTTGATGAACCTTTAGAACTAAAATGATTAAAGTGACAACTTCCATTGACTCCCTGCTGAGGTCTCCGACCTTAAATCACGGAGGTCACAAAAAATATGTGAAGAATCTAAATAAACTCCAATTCAGAACTCCTTTAGATCAAGCATCTCTGTGCAGTGGGGGCATCAATATGGCTTAAAGGAAGTGCACAATGCCTTATAGTTTCTCAATAATTACATTTTTTCATAGGAATTTAAAAAATTTCAATGCATACTTTTTCCTCAACCCCACCAAATACAGTTCTTACAGAAACAGTGACAAAGATAAGCACTTCAAGTTACCAAGGTATCAGTACTGCAAATTTTTCATAAAACTGCAACCATCTATTTTCAGGGTTTCACAGATCAAAATCCAGACATCTGTCAGTCAAAGGGTTTGGTAGTTTTCCATGCCGTATCAGAATGGATGTAAACATTCAGTGTTTGAGCTTTGTGGGTACAATGACAAAGATCCCTTCCTACGTCACCAAATAAATCATCGGGCAGGAACTTTCCCCGACTGCACACGACAACCACGATGACACAGGGAATTGGTATTAAAGAGGCCATGACTCCTTGACACTGCACAAAATCACTGTCCAAACCCAGACTTTCTTTCACTATAGCATAATTTTTTCCATTTTGGAACAGGAGCTGGGCAGGAGCTCTGTGGGCTGAGCAGTCACACACTGGAGGGAACAGGGAGGTCCAGGAATGCAATCCCACCTTGCAAGCTGTGCCAAGGGGACACTGTGGGGACACCATGAGCTGGTGTATCCAGGTTCCTCTTATGCAGGTGAGCTCCATGTTCATTCCCATTTCCCAGAGCAGAGCATGCTGGAGCAAGCTGACTCCATCTGTCCCTCACATCCAGGGACCAGCCTGAATTACCTCAACCAGCTCCAAATTTTTAGAGTACTCTGCACTCTCTCGGTGTCTGGAGAAGGCAGCAGCAGGTAACAGAAGGAAGATGGGACTTACTCATTAACAGTCCCATTTTAAAGTGAAAAATAATTTAAATCAGCAACAGCAGCACTGTACAGTGTTACCTCCTGATGACTTTGCTCTGAATTATGTGAACCAGAAACAATGTAACATTAGTTTGAGTGTGATTTACATGAAGGAAGGAATCCCACAGCATTTACATCCCCTCTGTGAGTCGTATTTGGTATCCCTGGGCTGTCACACACATCTGGCCCTGGATGAAATGACATGCAGGGAGAGGAAGCTGCTTCTGAGACAATTCCACAGGACAAACCCTTTCACTGAGTGGGAATTATTTTTATCCAGCCTTTGCCCCTGCCACACACTGTGACCAAGGCTGTGAGCTGTGTAAGTGCCAAGGCAGTGTCCTTTACTTTTGTCTGCAAAAACCATGGCAATGCACGTCTGCACTGCTGCACTGTCCAGGGGTGAGCCTAGCAGTGGCATTTTTTTCAGCTGGGTCCCAAATGGCACATTTTGTATATTAGTATTTAGTGCCAGTCTATAATTAGAAGATAATTTTTTCCAGAGCTAATGAAAAGATGGCCTAGCAACCCCTGGATCTGATCCCACATCCATTAATACAGCTCAAGCAACTCCATTTCATTTTATGTGGGACAGACCAAGAAGTTTGAAGAAAGATGCTGCCAAGTATTTTCAACCAGGAATATGTTTAAATT
Organism: Entomyzon cyanotis; assembly: GCA_024500445.1. Lineage (NCBI taxonomy): Eukaryota > Metazoa > Chordata > Aves > Passeriformes > Meliphagidae > Entomyzon > Entomyzon cyanotis. The sequence goes on from JAKEPQ010001010.1 coordinate 12,165,673, forward strand.
TGGTAAAAAAGGATGGAAGAATTCATCTTGTATCTCTCCCTGTTATATACAACTTGGAAAGAAACTGGGAAAACTGAATGAGTAGTGTTTCCTGAACCATGATGGTATTTTGATGGAAAGTGGCTAAGATATAACTCCCATGGAAAAATTAAGAAAAATGTATTTCTACCATCGTAATGAAGACTCAACCTGCTGTAATGAGTCATTAGTGTCAGTTTTCAGAGGTAAAGATGGTTCAGTGCAGGGACACAGTGCCTTAGCTGCATTTCTTCCCTGTGCCAGCCTGGGTGGATTTCTACCACGGTGTCCTGCTGAGATGCAGTGACCATCAGTCACCAAACACGTGGCTCCATTCCACATCCAGCATCTCCAAACCCAGATTCCACACCAAAATCAGCATCTCCCAGCACTCCCACACCCAGCTGTCACCACAGTGCCCAGAAGTACCCTTGATTTAGCATGTGAGAGCACAGCTAATGATGACCCACATGAAAGGAGTGCTAGGAGGGATCTTCAAACAGCCCAACCACACTGTACCCTGCTTGGCATGGTGCAACACTCATTCGCTGTGTGCCTTTCTGTTTGGATAATGTTCTTCAAAAGCAACTACAAGCCTATTAAACTGCACTGGAAAAGCACCAAAGAGCTGCCAGGATTAAAGTGGCTGAGCTTCCAAATGGGGCTCAAGGTCTGGCAAATGCCCATTCATCAGAGATGCTCAGCAGCACCTGAGCAAATGCCAAAAGAACATCACTTCGCTGAAAACCCAATTTTCACAGCAGAACAGCACAAATGGCCCATTTTCAGTGACCAACCTGTGTCTGTGGGATGACAGAGCCCAGCAGAGCAGGGGGGCTGGTGGCTGTATCTGATTAAATCCATCCCAGTGCCCCAGTTCCCAGCTGGGTCCCAGCAGAGCCCAAGCCTGTTCTCCACAGCAGAGCCCTGAAAATGGAATATGAGCTGTGAAAACACCACCTACCCTGTGCCAGGAATGCAGGCTCTGGAGCACACTGTCCTCAGCTCCTGCCGTGGCCCAGTCACCAGCTTTTTGGATTTATGAGCAAGGTAAAGCCTGCTTGCAAACTATCAAGTTGACAAAGAAGTAACAATATAAATGCAATGAAGACCCACAGTGAAAGGCAAATGTGCCTCACATAGGCAAACTGAAAAGGTCACCAGAATGTTTGTGGCAAGGATACAAGTATTTTTAACTTTGAACAATGAGACCCAAAGGTGGGCAAGGAGACCACTGTGATACCATCCCAGGGAGTGAATAAATACTGTCCCATACCATGAACTAACTCCAAACCTATCGTGTTCTAATGAAATTTTCTACAACACAGACACCAATTCACATACCTCAGCATCATCAGTAGAACAGGCTGGTAATTAATGTTTTTTTGGAACACTTGTAAAAGTTGAGTTCTCAAACTATCATTCCTCTCCTGCTCCCTCTGGACAGCCTTTACAAGACACATAAAAGGGGAACATCCTGTCCCCAGCCACACACCACTGGAGGAGATTTCAAAGACAAAGATCACTGCCTCATCTTCTGATTTTTGGCATGAATCTTGTAATTCAGGGTTGTTTCTTACTTGACTTGCTGTTGGGAACAACAGCCCATTTTACTTATTTACAGAAAGACAGGAATTAACAACAGCTCATGACATTTTTATTTTAATGAAATTTAAAAAGGCAGTTATTAGTTATACATACACACAACTGATTCTGTACTTGTTAGTCATAAATATAGAACATTCAGAAGTACAAAATACACTTTATCCACAGCACAATTTCACATCAATATGAAGAGTTTAAACAGATACGTAACCAAGTGTCTAACAATGACAGAAGCCCATTTTTGGAGTTGTTTTCTTTTTCTTTTTTTCCTCTCCCCTTTCTTTTTTTAAGACCATTAATCTACACAAAGTAATCAGTGCCCACAGTCATCAGTTTCATGAAATGCACTCTGGTTTAGAGTAGGAAAAGACTGACCTTTTAAAGACAATTAGATGCCATCACCTTTTCTTTGCTCCATTAACAGCAACAAGCCCAAGCCCACATTCTCTTCTTCTCACAGTTAACAACTGTGAAAAATGGGAATCTGGCAAAAATCACCTGAAGCCAAACTTGAGCACTGCCAGGAAAAGTGAAAATATCTGAACTAGAAATTAGTCCACTCGATACCTTGCAAATAAAGAGCAACAGCAGTATGACACCCATAAGGCATTAATGAAAAAATGGCTGTTATTATTCTCGAAGAAAGAGTACACCTATGTATAAAAATATATGTCATAGCAATTGGGTAAATCCAACACTATTTAACACTGTGCCAAAAGTAATTAAGAGTTAAAAAGGCAGTTCTGCAAGAAGTATTTACAGTTTCATACTGTACTTCAAAAGAAAAGAAAAGGCAACAAAGCTACAAATGAACTATCTGGTTAAAGCATCACTGTAGGTACTGCCAGTAGCACTTTTACAATGGGATGGAGTCTTGGATTGTTTGTCTAAACAAATGAACATAAATATTTTAGTATCTAAAATTGTCTCAGTCTACATGTCTGCTCCTTGCAATAACTCACCCAAACCATCACTATTTGCAGTTTCTTGCTCCATTGGTTTAAAACCCAAAATATTCACTTTCAAGAAACACTGTGTTCGCAACAGTTCGATCAGAAATCACAACTTTATTTCCAGCTTAGAAAAAAAACACAAAAGAAATGAGAAATCCACCACCTATGAAATTCTGGAAATTGGAAGCCAAAGTGCCAACAAAGCTACACTGACAGCACATAATAAAAACATCAGCATTCCGAATGCACCTTATAACTGCAGCTATAGGATAAGTTAAGTGGCTTTAGTAACCAAACACATGACAAAGATACAGCACAGCCAAGGCTACACAGCTTTGCAGCCACAAGACCTGGAGCAGCTGTTTGGGAGGAGAAGCCCCTGGACACAGCAGGGCAAGGGCAGAAGCAGCACGAGCAAAGCCTTACCTGCAGCGTTTGCTTGCTCGCAAGCACAAAGGTGCCCAACTCGTTCAGTGCTCCCTCCTCTCTGCCTTGGGAATGGCAACCCAACGCCTCCCACCCGGGCTGGGGAGATGGCATGGCCAGGAAGGGTGGAAATGCCAAGAAAGAAGCACTGGCTCGGGATGGCACAACAGAAACTGCGGATGGCTGACAGGGAAAAGCCAAACCTGGCACTATCCAGACTGCCCTCCACAGAGCAGCCATCGCCTCTCCCCGCCAGCAAGGCAGGAGGAGTCCACAAGGTGAGAAGCAGTCCATGCTCTGATCCCTCAGGTGTACTGACTTCAAAAACGCAACAAGAAAAGGAGAGATGTGCCTAAAATTCTTCTAACAGTGCACTTCTAACTGCACAACCAAAATCTGTACACAGGAAGCCTTCTCCAGTAGTATAAAACCCACAATACACTGAGGAAGTTATCTTTGCTGATGTTAGGAGAAAAAAATTTCCTTTAAAACTCTTATTTTTAAATTGAATTCAGGAAGTAAAACAAATTATAAATATACTTAAAGCAGTTTGTTGGGTAAAACAAAACAGAGGAACAACACTTTTTCAATTAATTATTCACTTTATGGAGAAATTTATAAAAATTTCAGAAGAACTGACATTTATCATGTCAAGCATCTTCTGTGCAGAGATACAAACTGCTCACCTACTGCTCTCTCCCTCGTGATCAGCCCCTTTCAAAACCCTGCAGAGACACTGAGCACCTCACTCACTGGAGCAGCATCCAGGTACCTCTTAGAGACACCAGTGAATTTTGTTCTGAGGCAGCAGAGCTTGGCCTGTCCAATTCCACGAGCAGTCATTCATTTGAGCAGCCTGAAGGCAAAGGAGAGGGCTTCAAAGGAATAAACATCCATATATTTAAAAGAAGAGTATGTAAGCACGTGGCTTGCTCACCTAAGATGGTATTTTCCTGATCTCTGGGGGAGAAGAGATATATGAGGGTTTTTGTTTGTTCTCAGTGTGATTTGTGAGGCAAGCACGGACCAGGGGATCTGAGGCCTCTCCAGTACTGCATCTGGAGATATACAAAACTGTCCTACAAAAAGAGTCCCTAGCCCCATTTGCACATAGGGTAAGAGATTGGTCCCAGATTTAGTGAGAGAAATAGTAAGAAGGACTCTTGCTGCCTACTGAACACTACCTGCTGCTCAGGGAGAAGGCTGTGCCAGCAGTGTCAGATGGGCACAGCCCCAGCTGTGCCAGCTGTGTCTCTCTGGATTGCCATGAACCCTGTGTGGCCAGAGCTGTGGGGCAGGGCCTGCCTGCTCCCTGGGACATCATCCCAACAAGACAGACTGTGGGACAGACCATGTCCCCTCTGAGACACCCCAGATTGCAAGAGGGGCTAGGAGAAGGCAGAGCTTAATCCTGTGAAGTCTAAGAATCGCTGCACATGAGATCTTCTGGAGGAAGGCTCTGCCCTGGGGCTGCTCTTTCAAGGTCCAGGATGGCCCCTGAATGTACAAAAGCTGAGGAAAGCTGTCCCTTCCTCCTCTGCAAGGCTGGCTACCACCACCCAGCCTCTGAGGGTATGAACTACCTGCACACAGGAGCTCAGGGCTTCATGAGTGATTCCTTCTCCCCCTGTCACAGAAGAAACTGTCAGGACAAAATCCTTACAATCCAACCTCTGTAACTCATCAAGCATATGAAATACTGAATAAAAAGATTCCTACCACATCTCTGATAAAGACATATGGCAGGTGACTCACCCAAGAGGAAGGTGATTAACTTACCTCTGTGGAAAAGCAAACAGCATTCAGAGCAGTCAAGAGTCCTCAACAAACTTGGAAAGCTGAAAATCCCATATTTAATGGAATAGGGTTAACAGGGGTTAACAGAAGCATTTACTTGGGAATCCAAGCAAAAATTCAAGTTATCACCGTGTCTGCAGTGGACAATAGTCCAATCAATATCTATTACCAACTCACTCTAAAAAAATTATACACTACAAAACCATCTCACTGCTTGCAGCAAATGAGCTTGAATGATTTCCTAGTAATAGGCCACCACCCTGCACTGTTAAAATGTGAGGTTTCACAGTATAAAAAAGTACTTCACAGAAAGGAAATGCAGCTAATATAGAAAATGCAATCTCGATGTGTTTACAGTCATTTTTTAAGAGGCAATATTTTTGGGAAAGCAAGAACAATAATAATTAAAGCAGCCAGTGAGAAATGTACAAGGTTATAGGCCTCAATTCAGTGCAAAACCAGACTAATAGCTTATGTAAGTAAATGTTTGTTCTGAATAGAGAACCACCTGAATTAAAAGTAAGAACACCTATGTGAAGTGATGGAGACTCCCACGATATTCAGATCCTTCACATACATCATCAACCTTTTCAGCACACTCCAGAATGGACCCTTTGTAAAGGCAAAAGAAACCAGTACAGGAAATCACTTCGTACAGCACAAGATATACATAAAGTACCAAAATGTACACACATTCAAGTTTAAGTTAGAAAAGGCAGAGCTGAACCTTCTGGTGAGAAGAGGCCTACATTATGTTGCTTAATCTCAACATTTAAAGTGACCTAAAATCTACAAGAATCAAAGAAAACAGAATATTGTGTCTGCTTTCAGAAACTTAAGCTTAAAGCAAGGCATCGAAATTGAGCGGTAGGCACTGTAACGAGACGTGACCTTACCTTTTCTCTGTTAGTCTTTGTTACTTTGTTATCTATTGAAAAATTACCATTCAAAGGAAATATTTTGTATCATTCACATTCAAATATTTGAGACTCAGAGATTTTTTTTTTTTTTTAAACAAGCAAAATTTTTATCTCTGAGGTAGATGACAATAAAAAAGAAAAATGGAGCTGTCAATGAACACTAACAAGTGCTGGAGCTCCTCTGTCAGCACTGATGCACCCCAAGGAGGAGAGAGCAAGCCCTACACCACTATCTGAAACATGAGAAACGTGTCTTCTGGTTTAGTAGCTTCTACAGAAATGCAACACAGAAAAAGCAGTGCCAAAATTACACTGAAATGGCCTTGGAGAAGAAGAACTTCCATTTCTGCTTCGCAAGCTACTCAGAAAATGGTGGAAACATGCCCAGGTCAGCAAAATCTTCAATGTTGTAATTGCCAGTACCCTGTGTCGGATCCCCCGGCATTGGCAGCATGTCCTGCACGATAAGGAAAAATCAAAGGGTCACTTGCTAACACATTATCCAGACACTAACTGTTTCCTGCCCATCTTTTCAGTGTAAAACCAGAAAAAGCCAAATAAGAGATAAATAAGAACACACCTGCTGCTATTTATGAGATAAATAAGGCGAAAACCAGACCTGTGCAGAGGGCTGGGCTAAGGTTTATGTGCTACTTACCTTTTGCTGGATTGTTTCTGAACAAGAGGTGGGATTTAAGCAGGGCAGAAGTTTTGGATTGCTCCTCTGAATAAAACACACTTGAGCTGCCTCCTACTCCTCCCATACTCAAATAGTTCCCCTTGGAATGGGCAGCTACCTACGGAGAGGAGCAAACTCTCTGGTTTCACTGCATGGGAAGGAAGGATGCAACCTCTCATCCCCTGGAGCTCCTGCTGGGTAAGGATGGGTTTGGGGAAAGTCTCACCTCCCCACCAGCACTCTCTAGGTGAACAGTGCTCTGTGGAACACCCAAGACTGCACATCCACCCCAGCTAACAAGATGCCCCAGCAGCATTTGGGAATGTACAGTGGCAGAGGAAATAGGAGGAACTTCTCAGGAGAAATGGCATTTTGTGGTAATTGCTCTCACGTGTCTTGAGCCAAGTGAGGTCTCTGCAGGAGGCTTCAAAAAATATTCAACCTTTCCTCTCAGCCGGAGACTGAAGCCACAGGGAAAAGATATCCCTTGCTGGGAAAACCAGAGTTTACGCTTGCTTTTCCTGTTAGTCCTTACAATAATAAGCTCTTACCGCAAAGCCAAGTCTTGCCAGGGATGGCTCATTATCCTCACAATAAAACAAAACCAAAAAAACAAATAAGAAAGCTCACGGGATCTGCTCTGTGAAAGAACAACTGCGAACTGCTGCATACTGGGAAGTTCCCCCAAAATAAAGACTGATTAAAATCCATCTGAGGTCTTCACAGCATCCCTGTCAATGTGGGGAGAGAGACTGTGAACACAACTGGCAGTGTCTGAGCTGCCCAGGGTCAGCCTTTGTTTTCTGACCAAAACTTGTACTTATTTGATGTTTTCCTACATTCTCTCCCAGCCAGAGGAAGCTGTAGCTGCCCCCTCCTGCCTACATTCGCATCTCTGAAGCATTTCTGCTGCTTGGGCCTCTGTGGCAAAGTCTCCTCAGGCAGAGATCCAGCAAGGTCTCCTCTCAAGTCTGCCTCTCTCCTGAAGCCCAGCTAACCCAGGGCTGGCTTGGGGCACAAACAATCCAAGCAACTTCTTGGAGGCCTTTAAACTCATCCAAGTTTCTTATCGCATCCAGCTATTTTCCTAATTCCCTCCAAATGCATGCTCACCTCCAAGAGCCCAGCTGATGAGCCCAGCTCTCCTTTTATCCCATGGTCACCCTTTCCACTAACTTCATGAGAAGTTTGTTAAGACACAAGCAAGACACTGCCTGGAGCACTGTGTTTCTGTTGGTCATCAAACCATGCTGCCATCAGCTCCACTGGAATTGCCCTGAATATCCTTTTGGACAGCAATTAAACTTTGCTAACACACAGAGATGCAACAGACCAATCTTGCCTCTGCCATGGGCTAAGAGCACACAGACAGGCAGTTATTCCAGATGAAGTGCTGTTGCTTGTTCTTGTGTGAAAGCAATGGTTCATCCACACAGGAGCATTCCCATGCTCACATCTCCTCTGCAGCATTCCTGTGAGCACATGAGCCCAGTCTTGCAGGTGAACTTACTTTCCCCAAAAGATAAGGAGGTGCCCCACTTCTAAACCTTGCTTGGGGCTTCAACTGTGTTTCCTGCATTTATCTGCACTGTTTTCTTGCAAACTGTCTTCTTCATCTAATTTAAAAGCCAGTTATACAAGGACAGATACATTATTAGTGAACTTATGAAGTCCTACTCTATAGTAGGACTTAACTATCTGTAGTGAAGGCTCAGAATTATACTTAATTAGGTAGTTGAAGACAATTGTTTACCACTTAGCTGATACCTGACTGGGTTTAACCTTAAAAAATTATTGGCCACTATCTTCTATGCAACATCAGACTCCTTTCCTGCTTGAACTCTCAAAGAGAATGACATTGATATCTAATTGAATTTGAGACATCAGAGGCCAGCACCAGGACAAGAAACACTCTCCACTTGGGACCACTTCATGGGTTCTCTGCGAAAGATATAAGCCCTAAGTATAGGGTGCAAAGAGAAAAGAAAACAGCCTTTTACCTCAGCAAAGATGCTGTTGGGTGGCAAAAACCCAAACCCCCTCAGCAGCTAAGGGCAGCTAAGGGCAGCTAAGAGCAGTGCAGACCTGTGGCACCATGCAGGAGGGAAGTGCTCCAGGCTCTGCTGCACCCTGATCCTCGAGGGGAACAGCTCTAAATCACAACTGAGGGGCTGTCAGAGGGATTTTGGGCTCGCTGAGCGCTCCTCACCTGGAACACCTCGGTCTGGCTGGGCTGCGGGTGCGAGTGCTGATCGCCGCTCTGCTGGTTGTGGTGTTGGCTCTGCCACTGCGACCACACCTCGGAGGGTCTGCCCTGGAACTGCCCACTGCTCTGGCCACCTTCAGCTGTGTGGGGCAAGAGAGGGCACACGTCAGAGAGCAGCTCCTCCAAAACAGCTGCCTGCTTTGGGGCACCATCCATCAGTGCTGGATTTGCTAAGGAGAAAGGTCCTGAGTGACACCAGCCCCGTGGGGAGGGAGCTGGAGGGAGTTTCAGCCCCAGAGCAAAGCTCAGGGCCATGGCAGGTGAACTGCCCAGAGCAAAACACAGAGAGACAGTGAGCCAGGCACTATAAGACAATTTTCAAGCATCTCCCCATTGTTTTTTAATCAGCAATAAGGAAGTATTTTCCATTTCACTCAAAAACTAAACTTCACCATCTGAATGCTCTTTGTCTTCAAAGGACTGAATTCTTGCGGAGCAGTGGGTGCACAGTTTGCTAGTCATCTAAGAAGCATGTAAGCAGATCCAGGATTTTTTAAGCAGATGTGGAAACACTATGATCAACAGACAACAGCCTTGCTGATTAAATACAGGCAGTGCTGGACTGTCTTGTCCTCCAATGATACATCTGTAAAGTGATTTATTTAATATGCAGTTCATAGCAAATTATTATCCTGTCAATATGGTGATACTTTCCAAAAAGTCTGAGGCCATCTACATTTGACAGAGCAACATGAATAGCAAGGCTTTATGGGAAATACACTTAAAATGATGATTTCAAGGAGATTAATTTCTTCTAAATAGTAAAAAAGCATGTTGCCACACATTAATTTGGTTACCTATTACACATGCATTTTTCATAAGTACAATAACAGATTACACTTAAGCTGGACTCATTTTACCCTGCATTTCTACAGACTGCCACTGAATTATAACATCTTTAGATAATTTTCCATTCATTAGTTACAGTATCTCCTAAGAGTCAGCATTTTAGAAGCTTGCCACCAGGGTTATGTTTTCCTCCAAATATTTCCTCTTCTTTTTTCTTCTTCTTTTTCTTTATTTTTGAAATGTTTTTCTCTATAACTGCTCCAGTTATTTTTGCCTGTTTCCCTCTCAGAGCAGATGATCAAGCTGTGTATGTCTGGTTCTTCCTGATCACCAGCATCCTCTGCCAAGGGTGCCAAATTTCCTCTGCCAAACTTCCACACCTGTGCTATGCCAAGTCTTTGATAGCCAGACTCAATCACATCAAATCAGCCACTACTCAGTCATGACTTCAGAAAACACAGAAACACATGTTTAACCCAGGCCCTTTGGCTACCAGCTAAGCCATGCAAAACAGATAAAGGGAATGTTTTACAGGAAAATAAACAGTCTGCAGTGATGCACTTCTATCACATCCAAAGTAGATGATTACAGTTCTTCCCTGACTGACATTACCACAACCAGTAATTCAGCTGACTCAAAAACCCTGCAGACATTTTAAGGGCCAAAATAAAATTCCTCTAAGTTACCCTTCAAAAAAAAAAGCAGCATGTTTGTTTTGGGTTTTTTTTCCCCCCCTCAGAACAATACATTGAAATTAACAGAGTGAAGCAAACGATGATTCTTTTCAGCAGCGCAGCTCCTGCCAGCCGGCGGTCGAAGCCATTCGTCTCCGCGAAGGCTGGGTTATTAATAGCACCCAAACTGATGTAGGTCAGGAGATGTTTCTCATTAAGTGAAAGGGCTCTTGCCAAGTAGCTTAAGCCTGAAATACAAGGCTGTCTCATAAACAAATGTACAATGCCTGGTGGAAATGGAAATGGAGGCAGGAATAAGCTGTGTGGGAAGAGGTCCATTGCAGTGCTCTTTTTCTAGGCACAGGTCTGTGCCAGTGGGGTCTGCACCAGGTCTGTGCCAGATCTGCTCCCCAAGGACAGGAGAAAACAACACACATTAGCACCCTTCTACCTGTGCTGTTTGGAATTGCACATTATTATCAGCTAGTGACATTTTTCATGGAAACCACTATATTTGTTTACTCTTGAATATTATTTTTCTGGTGGAGTGAAGAAAACTTACCAAGAGGTTACCTACTGGGTCACAGTCTGAAAGCCACTAAATTAGCATCTAATAGGAAAAGAAAACCATTTCAAAACATGGCACATACTCTGATTAGGTTAGTAGCAGTGGGCGTACAAAATAAATCCTGTGTCTAGCCAAACTCCAACATGCAATCTCTATGCAAGAGGACATCACCATGAAGAAGATAAAAAAGGAAAAAAAGATGTAAATTTGTGCTTTTTAAGTGTTCTCCTGAGACGCAGAAAGAAATTGAACAAGCTGACCACAATTTGGGAGAATGGTTACTAGTGATACAAGCAACTTCTGAACCTTTCATGACACCATTTACTGGAAAAAAGTAAGAGTTCCCTCACGTCATAAAACGACACAATATTCTGAAGTGTGCTGGATGTGGACGAGATGCAGCATGGAGGTAACAGGTCAGCTCTGTCATCTCTACTCAGTAGCAGAAAGCAAAACCCTTTCATCACCTAAGCTCCCCAGCTGACCCACCAAAAGAACAGACTGGAGGAATTTCGATGCAGTAAACGCTCCAGAGTTTTATTTCTGTGTTACCTCATTTCAAACTTACCAAAGCCTGCACTTCGGTTGGCTAGGCTGGAGTAGGCGTTCCCACTGGGAGAAGAGGTGGCTGGGCTGGACAGGGGGCTGTATGAGGATGGATCAGCTGGGTAGGTGTGACTTGTTCCAATGCCAAAGGGAGACGACTGAGCCTTGCCAGACTGAGAGGGAATTTGCTGAGGAATAAAGGGTAAAAGAAGGAAAAGGTTTTGTTGTTGAGGAACAGCACAGCAGAATCACTTTTTACAACATAAAGGAAAGACTAAATAAACTCTGTGGATGCCAACAGGCACGTTTTTCCTGTCTCAGCCATATTTAATTTCTGTCCAAGTCAGCTTACTGCTGCAGAAGGAATACAACAGACTATAAACCAACACTTACAGCTCTCCTGCTGATTAGCTGAGACATACTCTGTATCAGAGCTATTTGGAAAACCAGGATTTCCTTCACCACTGTTATGAGGATTAATCTCAAACTGAACAGGTGTAAAGAATTCATCTTCCAGGTGTATTGATTTTGCAGTGCCACAGTAAAATCAGTAATCTGAATGTCTTGCAGGACACAGGCAGGTCTCAGATCACAGTCTCCAGTGCTTGGGACTAAACGACCAAGGAAGTTTCAAAGCTAATGAGCTGTTTTCTCTCCCTTCCTATGAAATACAGGCAGCAGTTATTTTGCCTTGTAAAAGACTTGGAAGAGTAAATCACCAAGTCCTGGTAGAAGGGAAGAAACAGTCTAACATTGCTTTAACTGGGCAGCTGAGTTAATTCAAAGGCACTAAAATCCAGCTTGCTCTCATTTCACCTCCACAATGGCTCTGTTGCAGGATCTCCCAGAATGTTACACAAATGATTAAACCCTGTAAAGGCTGCTTTGAGACACTACAGCTTGTACACTGAGACTGAAGGGAGAGAAGTGCTCCACCCAAAGCCATGTGCTAATGGATGGTGCAACACACAGAACCTGATTATAGACCATTTCCCACATCATGAGTAAGTCCAGCAGTCCTAAGAAAAACTCACTGCCTAACCAAGCCCACCAACAGAAATTAAAGCTGATGACATCTCCAGATACCTGTAATGACATGCACTGTTATTGGTAATCTATTCACACAAATGAAGCTGCTCTGCCCTGGAAGAGAGGGACAGGGAGCAGAATGAAGCCTCCACAATCCAAGGGGAAAAGATCAGTGACTTTCTACCCCACTCAGACATACTCAAGTCCATGGTCAGGCAGGATCCACTCAAGGGCACTGGGGGAGCTGGCAAAAGTGCTCACTGAGCCACTTCCCATCATTTCTCAGCAGGAAAAATTTTTTCACCAAAAGGGTTGTCAAGAAGAGGAATAGGCTGCCCAGGGAAGGGACTGAGTCACCACCCCTGGAGGTGCTTAGGAGAGGTGTAGATGTGGCACTTGGGGATGTGGGTTAGTGGTGGAATTGGCAGCAGTGGGTCAATGGTTGCACCCAGTGATCATAAAGGTCTTTTCCAAATTTAATGATTCTATGATTTTTGGGAAAATGCAGATGAGCTGGGGGAGGAAAACAGATCCCAACAGGCATTTAATATGTGGAAGATGTTACTAAGTCTTTGGTTCAGTTCCAAGCTAAGAAATTGTACATTTCTGAAGGTTTCCACGATGGCAGTCAGAGCTTGGCATGTCACTTCTGAAGGCTTAGCTCTGTTTTATTTTATTCAAGATGGATGAAGGAATCCCAATTTCCTTACACTCACATACAAACCAGATTGACTCAGACAGAATTTGTGCAGTAAGAGGATGAGTAATTTGTTTTAGTAATTTTCAGCACTTTCCATATCGTTTAAAGAAATGATGTTATGACTGGATTTCCTTAACCAGGTGTGACAGATAACCATGACACAATGAGGGCTGGGAAGAATCAGTGATTAATGTGGAAACAACTCACTTATTGAAAAATTATTTAGTGACCACCTCAAACATGCCATTCCAGCCTGCCAAACAATGGGAAGTCAGAAGTGATTAAGAGGAGCATTATTAAGATCAAACTTGATTATTTCATATTATTTGTACTTTAATAGAGCTTCAAACTTAAAATTAATTACACCCTCATTGTAAATGGAGTTTACCAACTCTTTTGTAAAAAGCACAGAGATTGCAAATCTTTAACAACCATGAAAATAAAGCACTTTACATCAATACCTGTCCTGGAAAAGGTGGGCGATTTCCTGTCCAGGCCACCTGGCTCTGGTTCAGCTGCCGAGATATCTGTGTCAGGTTCTGGCCTGTCGATGAGGAGGACTGGATGTCGTTGACACCAGGGACATGAACCACAGATGAACTAAGGGTCCAGAACAGAGACAGAGCCTCAGGTGCAGGGCATATTCACAATGCACAAATTGTATTCCAGAGACAGAAGAACTGACAGTACATTAAAACTAATTACTCAATCTATCTTGATAAAAAATGAATGAAAACCATCACAAAACTATGAAACATATTAGCATTCTAAAATGTCAGTTCTAATAGACACAGCAGGCAAAATTATATTGAATTATACTTCAATAATCTCTTGGAAAGGGCTTCTAAGAATAAAAACAATTTCACACGGTGCATCCACACTTAGTCCTACAGAAATGTATCATTTAATACATTAAAAATCCTACTTGCAGAGAGTATTCAAGAAGACACTTCATCATAAATCTGTGCTTAAAGTCAACAGTATTTAAGCATTTGCTTACATGCCATTCTAAATAAAGATGGGCACAAAAGATGATATTTATTATAAGCACTTCCTTAGTTGTTTCTTGCCTGGGAAGTGAAGAAGTATGAGCTACATATTAAAAATGTGGGATTTTAATTCATTTTTTCACCAACTGATGCAAAAGAGGAACATGCAGTTATATACCCGGGCAAAAGAATAATCAAGACAGGAAGTGAAACTATTGTAGTAGTAGTAGTAGCAGTAGTAGTAGTAATAATAATAATAGTAATAATAATAATAATAAAAATACCAATAATAATAACAATAATAGTAATTTTATATATGTTAGCAGTTTCCTAATTACTGAATTTTACTAGAGAGAAATACTCAGAAATTCCTGATTATAAGAAAAATTTTATGAAGGAGCTGCTCCACTTCACCATTTTATTCTCGTGGAAGTCTTGAGCAACCGACTCTACAGAACCACACACGGTGACTTTACTTTTATGTATAAAAACATATTTTTTACATGTCATATATAAATGAATATAAATGAAGACAGCACACAAAACCACTTTTGTGCATCCACTGAAACAGCTTGTTCTTTTCTCCAATCCCTTCTGTATTGTTTATTTTCACAATCTTACAGAGAAAGAAGAGAGCAGATTGGGAAAAGAAGTAAACAAGGCTGAACAGAGAGAAAGCAGGAATCTGAATCTTTGGAGAAGGCTGACAGAATCCCTCCCAGAGTGTAAGCAAAACGTGGCAGGCATTTGAATATGGGAGTTGTTGTCCTGGCTTTCTTAAACTGCCTAAAAGCAAAGCGTATAATTTAGAAATCCTTTGTAAAGTTTTCCTATTTTTTTAAAAATTTTATTTTTATTTTTTACTATCACAGAGTCTCAAAGAGGGAAATGTAGACCAGAAAGTCCATCTAAATCCAGCTGGAGCACACAGCAGCTGCTGGGGAGGATTGGCCAACACCTTCTCAGCTGGACTGGCAAGTCCCATCATCTAAGGAGCTTGGACTGTATCTGGAACATGTCCTTTGAAACCAGGATTCTACAGAATAGTGCCTAGAGGCTGCCCAGGCTCAGTGACTGAATGGGCCAAGCTGGAGATTATTCAGAGGACAGCTCTATGAGACTGGAAATTCTGGCAGAAATGCAAGCCATTACTTGATGTAACAGAATAGCAGTAGGAAAAAAGCTATAGTTAAACATCAGGAATTAACACAGGAAACGAACAGAACACATGCCAAACCCCAAGATGGCAAGTCAGCCACCCAGTAATACACAATATCCAATTAAAAGACATTTTCATTTACTGTCGTATCTCCCCAAGTTATACTTGGTTTTAATTTGACAAAGCACACTCACATGGATTTTATTTATTCCCACTGAGATCATTAGCAATTACGACTTTAAGAGCACATTGGTTTAAATAAAATCAGTGTTTGCCAGTGTTTTCCAGTTCCTGGAACTGAGAGGTTCTGAATTGGCTGTTCCTTCACTTTCACAGCCTTGGCTGGTCTGAACAGGAGAATCAAACTCCAGTAAGGCAGTGGTGAGAATGCTCATTAGATCTCTGAATCTGTCCCATCACCTCTCAAAGTTACTTCCCTTCAGGATTTGTTGCTGTTTCTTAGCTTTTTCCTAATTACATTATCACAGCAAAAAGTGCTTACTTACCAGCCAATATTTTTAAGAGAGGTACCCAAATCATCTCAGCTTGTAAGCCCAGAGTAAGTGCTGAGACATCACCAGCAGTGAAGTGCACAGAGTAAAATTCATTCATGCAAAGAAAGCCCTTGGGTTGGTTTTGTTTCCACCAGACCAAAGAGAGACAGTCCCCCACTCTCAGACAGAAACTGATACATTCAGGATTGGGACTAAATACCTGAAAGTTTTTCCCGAGTGTCCTGGCTGAAATGGGCTTCCCTGTGAATAAAGCTGCTGGTTTCCTGCTGAGGATGCAGAGGCCATCATTTTTTTATCTGCTACAAGAGAAAAACAAATCACAGAAAAAAAAAATTAATTTAGGGGATGAGATAATGCAGGAAAAATTATTTAAAGACAATTGCAATGCATATAGGAAGTTTTCTTCCCTTCTTCAAGCTTCACAAAGAGGCCCTGTGGAACACATTAGGAATGACACAAAAGAGCTGCACGACAATTCCGTGTGAAACCAGGGGCACAGCTGGTTTGTGTCTCCTTTACACCCTCCTCACAGGCTGTGCCTCATTAATGCCATTGTTTGCATGGAATATTGGGCTGGTTGTGCCTTCTGGCCACACAGCCCAGACCTGCTGGAAGCTGCTGTGACTGGGCAGAGCATGGGGAGTGAGGGGTGCATGGCCCCAGCCACAGACTGGAGAGGGGAACACAGCTTTTCTGGAGAAAAGGTGTGAGGGTGTGCCCAGGGGGATGGAGGGATGTCACATGGAACAAGCCTGCGCTGAAGAAGGTGTGATGCCTGTGCACCTCTGTGGCTCAGCTGAGGGCACATCTCTGGCACCAGGAAAAGCTCTCCAGCTCCACTGCTGTTACACAGACTGTCTGCACTGAGGTGGCAGCTGAGGGGCCCCACCCTGCTGGGTTAAAGAACCCCAGGAAAGGTGTCCAGGAGCTCCTCTCCTAACCAGCTGACTAATCTGCTTCCCCCAGGACAGCCTGAGCAGCACCTGGCAGCCTGGTGGCATTGCCTGCTGACTTCAGGGTGACAACCTGCAGCCCCACCTGCGTCCCCATCCCACAGGTGGCTGCAGGCACTTTGCTTCTGAGTGCCACAAGACCTGCACACCTGAGCTGTGGCAAGGCAAAACACAGGCTTCCGGTGGAATCTGCTGTCCTCATGTGGCATGGGGGAGCCATGAAACAGGATGGAAGCACCCCAGAGGGGTGGAAGATGAATGAGTGTAGTGAATAACATGCACCAAGAGAGGTCATTAACTTTTACAGTCTACTCCTAATGTGGCAACTGGAGATCAATCTCTAATTGAATGAAACAAGATTGGGTGAACAGCACATTTGGTCCCTTAATTTAATCTTCTGGCACTGGATTATTCCAAAGCCCAGTGGAATCTCCCTACTCCTTTTCTTAAAATAATTCACAGGTCTGCTACACCATCCTTTATTCACTTTCTCCATCTCCCCTCCAAGTGCAAAACTCCCTGCAACTCACTGATGGTTTCACAACCATTTGCTGCTGTGTACCTGACAGGCCTAGAAATCAAGTCTGCCTCCTCATTTTCCCCTTTGCTCTTCTCAGATTCCCACTCATTTCACAAGATGCTCTCTTGGACAAAAGGCCCACTCAGCTCACAAGTAACAGAAGTATTTTTTAGGTGTTTAGACTTTTTTTTAGATTTCCCTAGCTTTTAGAGACCTCCTGACAGTGACTCACCAAAGGCCTCCAACACACACCAGCTCTTCTCTGTTACCTAAGTTGTTCTTACATGATGTTCCTAACAAGAATCTAAGCTTGCCTCCCAAAAGAAAAAAAGTCACCTCAAATTCCCTCACAGGAACCTTGGAGAGGGAGTGTGGATGCCACTGATGCAAGATGTCATTGCTTGTCCTTTGTAATGTAGAAATTTGTAGAAATTCCTCACTGGCTATCTACTGCCCGGCATAGAAACCAAGGCTGGGCTGCAAAACTATGCTGTCATATTAAAAAAAAAAAAAAAAAAAAAGAGAAATGGGGGAGAAGGGCTAGAGAAGTGTATATAGTAGGAAGAATTGAGAATGGGTTGGGATATCTCTGAGAAGAAGGACAGATGAATTTGTCTTTTTCTGCAGTAACATCGTTCTTGCATGAGATGTCCCATTTTCTAAGGCCACCCTTTGCAGGGACACCAAACTCTCAGGGCTGGAAGAGACTGAGCCAAAATCCTGCGGGTGCTTTAGATATTTGAGAACAACTCACCAGAAAAATTGAGAGTGCCCCAAATGAACTGGAATTCCTCAAGTGCAGCACAGTTGCCATGGCAGCTACCAGGGTTTGTGCCACAGGATGAGGCCAAGACAAAGGGAACAGCTAAACTAATAGCAAGCAGCTCATTCTCCTTCCTGAGTTACCCTGAATGCTCTTTAGCCTCTGAATCTGGCCCACATCTCTCCCAGCTTCATTCCTACTCAGGGCTTTACACAATTCTCTTCTCTCACCTTTGCTACAGCACACACTTTTTTTTTTTTTTTGGTGTGTGTGTTTTACCTGTTTCTCTCTAAACTGTAAGACTGTACTGCTCAGTGATGTCCCTTCTCCCAACAGGACAAGTATTTCCAATGTTTCTGCCTCTAGACTGGATCTAAGAACTGCATCATCCTGTGCTTCAAAGCACTTACATGAATCAGCAAAGCCAGGCTTCCTCTCCCAAATTTTGGGTTTTTAATTATGTGTGGCCACTACACGCAATTATAGGGGAAATCTCCCTGTGTCAACCCAAGATTTTAGGGCATGAGATCGGGTATCAACATAATGCAAATGTCTGGCAGGCAGCATGCAGGCTTGTCAATATTGGTTTTGGACAGGGTATCACATCCCAAACTGTGAACCATCCTCTGTCATTCAGAGGAGACCTTGATCACAGCTCCCACGAGAAATTCAGAGGGGGAGAATGTCCCAAAAAAAGCACAGCCTGTAAATTGATAAGAATGAAAAGAGAAATGGCATTTCCAAGAACATAACCTCCCAGCTACCTCACAGCTTGCGACACCCTTAACCCTAACCCCTCCCCACAAACAGTTGAGAGCTGCCTGAAAAAGAGCCAGTAAGGCAGCCAAAAAGCAAGATGTTCTTGCTTGGAAAAACATATTCTGGTGCTCAGGGTTGGAGTCTTGCTACCTTCTAATGGACCCCTTTTATGGCCTCAGCTGTTGACTGCACTGTTAGAGTAAACAGACAAGGATGAACAGGAATAGCAGAGAAGTCCTAGCAACAGGAGGACAGAATATCAAGTATATATTGCAGTTACACTGCCTTCTCCATTTGAAAAAGCCAATCCAGACATAAGAAACCAATGGAGTGAGGTCACCTTCCAGCACCCCTGGAGTCAAACCCTGTGGGCTGTTTCCTCCACGCACTGCATGACACTTGCACATTGATTTATTTAAAACAAATGTAAAAATTCCTCTTTTTCAGCAAGGACAGTTCAGAACAATAAACAATCAATGCATTCTTCCACAAGCAGTGGAATTCACGAGCCTGGTTCCCTACAGATATATATTGGGTGAACCCTTCAGCTGCCAGTCTTAGTGATTTCTGTCTGTTAGGGCAACAGGCAGCACAGGCTGGGACTACTCTGAGACAGCTCCATCTGTCTGACTGACAAGGTGGCTGCTACCTCTTGGAACAGGGCTGGGAAATCCTCTGGGGAGGGCATCAGGAAGGACTCTGTCCTCACAGTAATTTCCAAGGAATACAGAACAATATACTGTTTCTGAGACTCTTATCACTCTTGGAGAACTTGCTAACAAATTTAAAAGTTGGGGGAAAAAGAGTAAGGACTCCTCACCACCAGGTAACATGACTGGAGAGGTCTCCATCGACCAGAGAACAAGAATATTATTACACTTCAAGGCAGCATATGCCTCTGAAAGCATAGATACAAAAGCTGGTAATTTGACAAAAAACTGCAGCCTACCTTAAGACTATATGGTAACTTTCTTAATCCATCCCTACCTAGAGAAATGAATTCGTATATGCTGTTTAAGAAAGAAAATAAATGAAATGGAAAGTTCTGCTCAGTTTGTTTAATATCTAGGAGCACTGCCTAAAGTGTCCCCATGACATGAAAAGAGAATCACAACTAGGTGGCTCTGGTGACACAAAAGCCATCCTTCCCTCCTTGAATTTACTGCTATTATCTTCAGGGGAACACCAACTAATGACAAATGCTAGGAAATGTCCCAAAAAATGATGCTGTTTAGAAAATTCCCTACCACGTTGCAGTTTCTCTTCATTCTCTTGAAGCTGTGCTCTACATCATGTAAGCAAGCTTAACACAGTATTAAAAATTAAACATCAAGGACATCCACTTACAAGCAGTTATTCCAGCAAACATCTCAGCAAATCTAGGATCTCTCTCTTGGGAGAAGATAGCATCAGGTTTTTCCACAGACTTTCCACCCTCGTGAACATTAGCTGGTATACTTGGAACAGGCACCTGTTGAGATACATAGAGGAAGATAATTCACTCTACTGTATTTGACAAAAAGAAATTCAGGGACAGTCACTGTGTACTTTTAGTTTTGCTGAAATTTGCTATTGTTTTACATTTTAGATGATCAGAGGCACACAAGGAAAAATCTGAGAAATTTCACCTGAGATAAGTCATAGGATGACAGCCCATCTCTTTGATGTACTTCCAGTTCTGCTTGCTGTTGCTGAAGTTGTCTGCAAGGGAGACAAAATTACTTTCGTAGAAAAACCAATTAAGATATAAAAAGGAACAGTCATGGTCTCCCATTTTACACAGGTGATTTACCAAATCCTTGCCTGTGAGATCCATCTGTTTTTACAGCTTTCTCATTGAGAAAACCTGCATCACAGGAATGCAACAGGGCACAGGAAGGATTTTGCTGTGATAGCACAGAAATGTAGGTGGGTAAGTAATGGAGGACAGAACACAATCTCTTTATAAAGGATTTAAAAATTCACTATTTCATTGTCTTCCTCACATTAATGATGAACACACCAGACCCCCTTGCTGATTCTGCTGAAGGGAACAGTAAGCTTGCTCTCCAGGAAGATGCCTAATGACAAAACACCTCAACAGCTGCAAAGTTATCCAGATGTTTTGCACCTCCCATTAACAGTCACTTTCTGCTGCTTGGTCACAACAAGCAAGAAAACTTCTGGCCTGGAGATGCACAGGTAGAACACTCATCTCTGAGGGGCTCTTGGCTCAGTTAGCAAGGAAGATATAAACCTCTCCCAGTCATGCTAAAGCTCAGAGATTAGGATAAGACTGAACTGACAAAATACTTGGGTTTGATACTTGTAAATGATCCTTGACAGTGCTCACAGTTTGTCTATGTTTCTGGCCTCTCCCTGAAGGACAAATCACCCAATGAATGGGAATTACACACCATGTGGGTATTTCCCAAGACAGACACAATACTTGGGAGAGGCAGGAATAGATGAGGTTTTGCAAAACAGCAAGATCATGGATTTGAAACTCTGGAAAATGACAATATATTTTAAGTCACATACTTAAATCCTAAATTTTCCTCCTAATCTTTTAAATTTTGAAGTAGGTAGATTCAAATGCCAAGGGACTGAGAGACAAACTCGCAGACAAAGTCAAATGACAAATTGGGCACAAACTGGTGGAAATTATCACTCAAATAGGCTACTGAAGTAAGTAACAGATTTTTGCCATCCCTTGAAGCTTTTCCAGAAAACACTTTGCTCAGTTACTATGCTCCATGGCAAAAATCTGTGACCTGCAACAAACAGGAGGTCAGAGTAAGTGGCCAAAAGCTTTCTGCAAGCCTTACAGTGTGAGAACACATAATACAGGGAATCACTTTTGTCCTAGGAGTATCATGCAAAAAAAAGCAGCCCTCCAGGTCATTAGAGAGACATGGATTTTCCCTGTTATTTTAGCTAACAGAAAATTCCTAAAAATTACCTCTGGAATGCAAAGACATTCTTTGTTCACAAGCACAAAATGCATGCTTTTCCAACAGAACTATGGGAGGCAATTTAATCATGGGGAATCTATGGGGAAGTTTCTAAATACCACCCTGTGGACAATAAACACCCATTAAATCCCGTTGTTAACGTGAAAGCTAATTACACTGTTTCATTTGTTTTTACTACCACCGACTCGGTGCGTGTGTCAATAAACAGCACATTAGGTCTCCTCTGTTCCTTATAAAGCATGTTTTCTTGATTCAGCCATATACATACAAATGAGCCAAACCAAACAGCACATTCACTCATTATTTGTTTTGTAGGCACTTCTCTAACTTGGTGCTCCTTCGCCCTTCTCTGTTTTTCATCCCTAATACTCATTAAGCTGCAGTACAATATAAACACCACATCGTGTTAGCAGCACTGAACTTTGGGAACAACCTCCCAAAATCCATTTCCTATAAAAACCAAATAGTTGTGTGCATTTTTACTGAACTCTGTACAAGCTATGCTGCCCATAATTAAGACTGAAATGCAAAGCCAGGATAGCATCTTCTGTTGTTGTTGGCTGCTGCTGTACAAATAGTTTAAATGGTGCTTGAAACCTGAAAGAAACCGTGCAGCAATTCATGGAGCAGCCGATCAGGGTGAGCTCAGTGCTGCTGCTGTGGCTGCTTCAGACCCTGCCAGCTCACCAGCCCTCCTGACAGCTAACACAGGCAGGTCCCTTTGGTTACCCAACTGCTGGACAGTAAAAATTACACAGAACAAGGGATTATCATCTGTTTGGGCGAAACTCAAAGTGCCTTCTGACTTTGAACCCAGAAATTGTCCTTGGTTTCAATTTCAGGGGTTCAAGGAGTAAGTGAAAGAAATTTCCTGGTTCTACAGGATCCCAACACAGCAAGTGAGGTATTGTCTGGCTCAGCAGAGGATTCATTCTGTACTGACCCACAGGTTCTGTATGAAACTGGGAAAGCCCTTGGCTTGGACAAGGAATGGTTCAGCAAATCTGAGGGCTTTAATAGTTATTTCAAATTTACTTTAGTAAATATACATGGAGGAAAAAGGAAGTGAAAGTTCTTTTGACATTCGTGAGAATGTTAAGCTCTCTCTATGAAAACTGGTTCCCTTTTCAGGCATCACAGTAACCAAAAAACGATTTGAACTTTAAAATTAACAGGCTGTTTGATGGGAAAAAAACAATACTACTGCATCCCTACCAAGCTATTTTTATGTAATACAGGCACACGTGCTTCCTGTGTCTGGTTTGGACAAAAGCAGAGGAGTAAAAGCCTTGAGGCTGTGGTTGTAAAACCCTCTTTCAGAAATTCTCAGTATCTCCCTCTTTTAGCCTAGAGCTTCCACTCACCCCTGAGAAAGGATCTGTCTAACACCAGTATCAGACCACAGATGGCATGAGAGCATGAGAAAGTCTTTACCACCACTACCACCAAAGGGAATTTTATCAGGATAGTTGATCTCTTCAGTATTTTGGCCCACGAGGATCCAGCCCAGAAAACACCTCTCCCACAGGCTGATTCATCCAGCAGGCTGCTTCCAGCAGTGACCTGAGCCAGCTCCATCTGACACAAAGTCTCCAGACTCAGGACAACCACAGGATTCATAAATTCACACAAGGCAACACAGGATTTGTGGCTTCCAAAAGTGAAACATCAGATAAGGGTCAGAAAAATATGTCTCTTCTTAATTTTGATGTACATACATATAAATATATGTGCTAAGACCTTTATATAATCTGTCACCACAACATTATGCTATTCAAACATTTCTTTATCTGTATCTTAAATAAATGCTGATAACAAATATTTTTGCTTTTTGGAAATCAAACAGTCCAAACTACACAGGAAGACGTGGTCAAACAGGGGACTCTTCAGCCTAACACAGCACAAATGTGAAACGTTAAATGCTTCAGTTCTCCAGGAAGTTTCTCTTGGATGACTACACCCAAGTGAAACTGAGAGAAGTTTTCTTTTCTTATTTTTTTTTTAGCAAAGAACTAACTGAACATTTGAACCTAATGTTTCCTTATCCTTCTGTACCAAAAGCAAGTTTGGACATTTGACTGTTTGAAGCTCCAAAGGAGTATCTTTACTAAAAAAAAAAAAAAAAAAGGAAAAAACCAAAAGAAACAGAACGACCAAACCAAGCCAACAAATAACAGTAAAAATCAATTAATCTCTTCACAACTGGAATCATCACTGCCCTCTACAGTCTTTTGGGAAAATTCTGTTCACTGGCCAACTTGAGCTATTCCATTAACAGACACACACAGATGTATGTACTGTGGCTTTAAACCACCCTAAGTTAAAAATTATTTAAACCTAGATTTTTTTTGGCTACATTGTCTTACAATTTCATGCTGAATTTTTAACTACCTCAAGCCTGTGTTTTATGGGGCTGCCTAGGTTACCACAGTGACAGGCAGATCAAATCTGTGTCTGTGCCTTCAGCTGGGCAGAGGAGGGGAGCCCTGCCTGGTCTGCATGGGCAGCACCTTGCTGGACCCAGAGCACCGTCCAGGAACACACAAGGATGGCCATGGACACCAGGGTTGGTGCCAAACCACCAGTTCCAGCAGGACACTAATGAGGAGTTGGAAATCACCAGCTACACCATGACGTACAACTCCTCAGAGCAGCTAGGAAATCTGAAGTCAAAACATGACCCCAAATGTGCAAGAAAAAAAACAACTAAAAAAACCCCTCAGAAACAGGCAGGAACCGCAGTACTTTACAGTAAGTCCTCTTTGGAAATCTGAGAACTGGGAGAGAATAAGGGGAAAAACAAAACCAGTCTGAATAACGCATTCTTTCTACTATTCAAAAGCAGGAGTATAATGGGCTGTATCTTGCCCATTTCAGAACATTTTCAACATGACAGGAAAAGAGGGAACATCCTCTGTCAAAGTAGCAGCAGGCAACTTCCATATTAGGCCAGCATTTCTGGGTTGTTTTTCAAAGCAAGCAAGAGAGATGGAAGCAGAGCCAGGAGCTGGCACAGTCCAATTCATCACAGAGAGTGCCAAGCTGAACTGCACAGGGCAGGCTCAGAAAAAAGCATTCCCAGAGTCAACACTGCATAAGCCTCCAGCCCCACTTTTTCATCTGTGGCCTCTAGGGAACAAAGCACAATTGAGCCAGCCTGGGACTAACCTCAGAAGACATTTTTTTCACTTAGCAGGCCTGTTTTTGCATATACAAATTATTTGGAGAAGTATTTTGGGACAGCAGAAATGTGGAAATAGCTATTTTGATGCACAGTGCAGAGAAGCTGTCTGATTTCAAGACACATTTGCCTGTTTTCAATGAGCTTAACTATTCAGTTTAAGCCCAACTTTTTGGGTATGCAATAAAAAAAAAAAAAAGAAAGAGGAAAACAATTATGATGCCTGGTTTCATGTAAGTGAATGCACAGCCCTCCCAGTCCAGGTATGTGCCATGCCCAAAGAAGCAAGAGAAGGAGCACCCAGAGGCACTTCCAACCTCCACTGCCAAAGCCCCAGGGGTCTGGTTTTGCAGTGGAGCTCTCAGCAGGCACCTCTACCAGCACACTGCTCATTCAGCATTTATGATATATGGTCTAACAGGTTGAAATCTCAAATCCAATCATTTCCTCTCAGTTGAAGACTTGGCAAAAAATCTTTCATCAGACCAGCAGCAGATTTAATCTTAGGACTAGATTAAGTTTACATTGGAAAGAAGAAACATTTATTAAAAAAACCCCACACTATAAAGCAATCAAGGCCAGATTAGCTTCTGCAGCTCTCGGCTGAGAACTCAGCAGGCTCCAAAAGCATCTCTGCTGAGTCCACAGCAATGAACCTCCACCTCACTCTGAGCATGACCTCCTCCTAAGAGGAGGTTTTTTGAAATGATTTTTGAAAATATTAATTCCAAGACAGGATGATTTCACTTCCCTCTTAAGATAAAGAGTTGGATCATCCCCATACTAAGGGATTCTATCAGATCTAAACTATGAGGAACCCTTCCCACTCAAACCGACTAGGAAATAATTTTGCCAGCTTCATTAAGTCATAAAGAGTGGACACAGCTCAAGCAGAAGAGCCCAGAACTACAGAATGGTATGATCACAATGAACATGGACACGGAATTTTCTCTTGGCTCAGGAGTCAGGCTAACCTTCCTCCAGTATCAGGACAGCTGTTGTGCTGCTGGAAGCTCTGCATTAGTTCAAGGCAGCCTGGACTGAGATCAATGGCCTTGTCTAATGACATAACAGATAAGTGACATTTCCCTCCCAGTGTAGCCAGGCCCTGGAAGCATCACAGGATAATGACACAGAGAAACAGCTACACTGGGAGATTTCCTGATGCAGAAGAATCCTGCTACAGCCTGCACTGTTAGAGAGAAACAAAGGTATCTACTAAAAATTTGGGATGTGCTTTACAGCGAAAAAAAATGCTTACAAATTCCCTCAAAACCACGTAGGTGAGCACCCAGAAAGGCACATACTTTACATTAGTGTTGGTGCAGATGATGTATTCAATCTCATCGGAGTAAGGATTCTGAAACGTGAAGCTGCTGGTTCTGATCAGCATCCATTCCCGGTTTTTGGTGCGGAAACGATACATCACAGACAGGACTTGACCTTTCAGTTTCACTACCTGCAAAGCCATTTGGAAAGGTTAATAAAAGGAGATTGCTACCTGCTGTGCAGATGAACAGTCAACAGCAGCAACCGGTATATTTTAAACTTGAGTTACAGAAAGCCATGGACACAGCGGAGAGATTCTCCTAATTTGGAGAGAATAAGCAAAATCCTATCCATGCTTACAGCTATTTCCTTCAGAATTAAATCCTCAGCTTTCTCATATAAAATGCCATTTCACAGCCTGCTTGTAATAAGAATACAGATTCAGGACAATCATCAGGTTGTTCTGTTAACCCAACAGCAAAACTTTAAGAATGTTTTAATGTGAAACACCAAGAGATTGACAGAAACCAAACTGAGGATCTTCTAAATGATTATATGTAAACCATAAACCAATCATGGCAGCAAATCCAAAGCCTACAAGAAAAGCCATTCTGAGGTTGACTATCTGATTCTCTGCTTGGATACCCAGCTATAAAATTAATATATGTGATAAATCAGCATCAATATTTAGGACAGTGCTTAAACACAATGGTGTTTATTTTTTGGGTTTTTAGAATCCATCAGGGGCTGGTCCCCCACTCCTGCCCCAAACATATTAAAAGACTCTATAGGATGGCAAATTGCTAAAAAGAAACATTTGCTTCTGGCTTTCAGAAGAAAAAAGAGTGAGCCAGTGTTCAAATGGAGAGAACACCATTTAAGCCACTGTCCATTTTAATAGTATCAATGAAAACACAGAGCAAATTCTTTGCTTGCACAGCCTATTTATAATAAATTATAACTAAAAATTCCGATGTCAGGTTTGGTAGCTGATATTTTGTTCAAGTCAACAGTTGGGCACCAAGCGAGGATTAAGAAGCAGCCAACTAAAGTACATTCAAAGCAATCCTCACACGCTGGCCCTGCAACTGCATTTCACATGTTATCCAACAATCTGGGGTTAAGCCAGAAAAAAACTTTCATGGTTTTAAGTCATTCAGCTGGCACTTACCTGAACTATCTCTGTTTATATTTTACAGCTTTTCCACCAAGCTATCTCAGGCCTGCCTCAAGGAAGGAAAGGGAAGGTCTACTGCAAATAAATGCCACATCTTGCAGATTCTTAATCTT
Organism: Entomyzon cyanotis; assembly: GCA_024500445.1. Classification (NCBI taxonomy): domain Eukaryota; kingdom Metazoa; phylum Chordata; class Aves; order Passeriformes; family Meliphagidae; genus Entomyzon; species Entomyzon cyanotis. The sequence goes on from JAKEPQ010001010.1 coordinate 12,192,995, forward strand.
TAACATCTGGAATTTACTTTTTATTAGCTATCTGCAGCCTGTATACTCTAAAAGTAGAAGTCCCACTATTTACCCTCTGTCTTTATAGACAAGCAACTGGATTAAGAAAAATGTTCCAATCCTGTTTTTTTCAGAGGTTTGCACTTCAAATTAATCAACTGGATATAGGATTAAATGGAAAGAATGCAAACAGAAGACAATGTAAATAGAAGACACAAAAGGCTTTAGCAAAGCCCAGGAAAGTTAAAAATCATACTGAAGTAAATGATGTTTGGTTGATTTTGCTGGGGTCTTTTTAAATGCTTTTACAGGGTTTTTCTCAGTTCACTGAGCCACATTCTTTTATCAGCAATTTTCTACCACCACACCCAGGGTAGAAACCACAGGGCTGGTGTAGAAGTGTGCAATCTGAATAGTATCCTACTGGGTATCCAACAGCTGTATGCTGGGCCCTTTGATATTAACCTGGATTTGTTGGTCTTATTCTGGCCTGATTTTTCCCACCCTGATGAATGAATTTATCTTCTAGAGGAAGTAAAGCTCTGAGACAGACACTGGCAATTGACCAAAAATTGCAAAACCCTCCCTCCCTCTTCTGTTATGTGCCAGCCTGGTTCTGATACTGTCAGCAAATTAGAAGTGTCAAGTTTTCAGGTTTTAGAAAAAAAAAGAAATGAGTTTATTTGAAATCACAGTTACCTTTTTAATTAAGAGATTTCTAAGTCCAAACAAACAATAATAAAACAAATGGCAGTGATCTATTACCCTGAAACCTCGATTAAGCAAACAGTAATTCTGCAATAATATATAAATTCTGTAATAATATATAATAAAAACGGAGATTGCTGGTGGGAAAATCCTGAACTGCCTTAAGACAGAGCACACAAACAAACCAGCACAAAAATTTTCAAAGCAAATGATTAAACTTTACCTTCTTATATTCTTTGGAAATAAAAACCACCTGGTCAAAGCAAAGACTGTTTACTTCAGTCTTTTATTGCATGATGGGAATAACAGCTCCAATCACACTGCTACTGTACTGAACAAAAATACACCAAAAAAGGCATTGCCTACTACAGAAACAGCAGAGTGAACACTTTCACTTCTAATTGCATTTTTTCCCCACTGTCGTTTTGTACGACCTCAAGCAAATCACACTGGTCTCTGATCCAGCAAATCACTGATGCAATGCCCCGCAGTGAGCAGCGACAGTGGAGTCCCCAGCAGCAGAGTCCAGGGACACATTGCAGCCTCCCCCAGCCTCATCTCCCTCCCAGTGAACACAGGCAGGACCAAGTCATTAACTGCAATGCTCATTAGTCAGCCCTGCTGAGAGCAGGCAATCCCTGCATGCATTCACTGGAGATGGATGTTTGATGGGCCATTATCCAGCAGCTCTCTGTCACTGTCTCTGGGACAGATGAGTGGAATCAATCATTTGGGCACCAGTGAAAAACAGCATATGTGTTCTCACTGCTCCTGCGCTGCTGACGCCATCAGGCACCAGTTCAGGGAGCTGAACTGGCTGGAAGCTGAAAGTTCCATGCAAAAGGAATTAGTGCCTTAGCCCTCCCAGCAAGTCCATCTGTGCCAGCAGCAAGGCAGCAGAAGGGTGGGGAGGAGGGCAGGCAGGAGAGCAGAGGGGAAGCAGACCTGACTCCTGGTGACAGACACCTATCAGGTAGATTCAGCTGCAGCATCACATCCCCAGCCAAGGCGGGGCTGAGAGACGTCTGGGTGTAGTGAGCTGTTTAAAGTATTGAACTCTCACAGCCTGTGAATCCACATTTTGAGTTTAAAAAGCCTCTGGCTGCTGTTTGAACTCAGTCTGTGCAAGGGAACTGAAGTGGAGGCACAGTTGGCCACAGGGCTGGTAGTCCCTGTTGGAGTGGGAGATGGTGAGAAACAGCTCAGAAGTACTGATATCTTACACTATCTCCAACACTTCTGCAGAGACCATAACCTCAGTTTCACAATCTGTTCTAGGGACACAGCATTTAGTTGTTTTTCCCAGAGAGGCTCTGTTTGTGCATGCCATGCCTGAACAAACAGTTGGCTATACGAGTTATTTAGAAGTCGCTTCATATCCACATTTCACAGCTGAAAATACATCTCAGCATTCAATGCAAGAAGGATCAACACAACTTGCTTGAGCTATTGGCTGTTATCAGAGAATCTGGAACCACTTAGATCAACTGAACCTCAGTAATCTGTTAAATATCCTGTGCTGGGTGTTCTGGTGCAGCAGGAAAGGCACTGAAAAAGAAAGGTAGCAAAAAGGAGGTAGCTCGGGGAAAGCACTGCTAATGCAGAGCAAGCTGAAACAGTGAGCTCTCCAATGGAATAAATGCCATTGATACAGCTGGTGTAAATGTGGCCCATGGTAAAAATGAATCCAAACCAGTAACTCTTCCTGTGTGTGGTATTTCTTTTGTTACTTCCCTCTACATTTCAATTTCTAATAAGGAAAAAGGGCCAAATTACATGTTGACGTAAAGTGGTGTAACTCCATTAAAGTACATGAAAAAGCAGATCTATGCTAGCAGAGAACTCAGTTACAAACAATCCAGTGTCACAGAGGGATGTACTTCCAAATCAACAGCCCATCTTGGAAGGTAAATACTTTTGGTTACCACTTAACATAGTGGGATCAGTACAGGAATCTCCAAAACAGCTCAGCCTGTGCAGCAAAAATTCCATTTTTTGTAGAAAGAAAACAAAATATATAGCTAGAAGATTTATTTCTGAAAATACTGTCAACACATGCTGCAGTTCAAATTACCATTTATTATGCAGCTTAACCAATTGCTAACTGACCAACAAATTGATTTGCATCTTGCCACTCCTTCTCCTGCATAGCAGAAAAAATACCTTGAACTGTAAAATAAAAACGATTTCTGTGGTCAAAATAATAACAAAATAATAAAGTGCAGAACAAAAGGAGCAGGACACAGCACCTGTTGGAAACTCTCTCGCAAATGGCTTTGATCTTCAGGATGGCAGAATTCTAAAATATCTTTCCCCAGAAGATCCTAGAATAAAACATAAAGAAAGATGTGTAAAAAAAATAAACCACAACACAAATCTGCATGCAGATCAGCAAGTAATTCTTGCAGACACAAAATCTACCACCCTTAATGGGACTACTCAGTTAACTGGGGATGAACCACACAAACAGGGCTTGAAGGCATGATGTTTTTACAAAATAGTTTAAGTGATTTTCTAATACCTTGTGATATCCACTACTACAGCTCATTTTATGCCACTAATTTTTGTAGAAGTAGTTATTATAAACCCATTTAAAATAAAAAAATATTAAAAAGCAAATGAACAAGGAATTACTTTTGCCTCTAAATTGCAACTGCTGGGAGTCATCTGAGGGAGAGCTGTGGTTCATTTACTATTCTACTCAGTTCTGTACTAGCCTCCTGTTCAGAGGAGCAGATGTAAGCCTAAAGGAAAATAGATGCTGTAAATTATGTTTGCTTACTGTTCAAGAGATTGGCAGAATCAAAGGTCTACAGGACTAAAACTCTCTCCAAGCACTGTTAACTTTCTATCACAGAAATGTCTTCACTGGAAAGCTGTGCGAGGCTCAGAGCACTCTGCTGTTAGAATTTTAATCAGATCTAAAGGTATAAAAAGACACCCCACACAGAGGCATGGATAGCAAAGGAAAACAGCATTAAGTGCATGATGTATGAATTACCAGCTACCAATATTTCACGTTAGCAAGTGGGATTTTCTTCATTAGCTCAACTCATTCTCTACATTGCCAGCGGTCACAGACCTGGGGCTGGTAGCCAATGACGCTGATGCACCTTGGGTCCACGAAGGTGATGACTCCATCAGAATTGTGTCTGGACAGGAACTCCGTGGGGACTGACATGCCATTCATGTCCATGCACACGGGAGAGCTGGTTACCTAGGGCCAAGAAAGTCCACACAACAGTCACCTCAAGCCAATTTAATTCCCCAGCTGAAGAACAGAACCTGCTGGCAGACTGCTGACTACTGAAGGGAATCATAAATAATGCAACAGCACAGATAAATGACAGAACAGCCTTTAGTCCAGTTTGCAGGGCAAATATCTCACCTCATGGCATCTATTGAGGCTTAACTGCACAGCAGAAAAACCAACACACCAGAAGGTCCCAAGGAGGGATATAGTGAGGATGTAAATCCAGCTGGATTCATCTCACTTGGCACCTCATCAGGCATTGTGGTTCCTATCTCTGTCAACAAAGAATGAGAGACTGGCAGAGGACAGTGCAGTCCACTCATTTTAGGATAGGAAGCCAACCCCATTATCTGTAGACATAACCAACAGGACTGCTCAGACTAAACACTCATGGTTCAGATGACATGAATCTCACCTGAAACATCCACAGAATCTGAGCAAAGTCCTCCAAAGGCTGAGGTAGGGGATACTAGACCAGCAAGTGGCTGCTCATAATGAAAAACACAGGTCTCTAAATATTTCTCAAATCTCATCAGAGAAAACAATGTGTTTTCAGCTCTCTGCTTGAAATCTGTGCTATCAGGCCACTTCATACCTGTTCTTTCCTACTGGAGCTTCAAATGAGACCACTGATTTTCTTACAGCTTCCAGAGTTGTTATCTCTGCTAACAAAAAAATCTTTTTTGATGACTTGGAGCTGATTAGTCAGTTAACTGTATGCAAGATTTCAACTTGCTGTTACAGAACAAGATTTTTTAATTTGTGCACCCTGACTTGCTTTGTGATTTAACTCACCACAGAGCCTCCTCCTGCCCTCCCTCACATGCCCCAATGACTCTTTTAATGTAACAGATGTTTTGACATTGCTTGGAAATCATCTTTCTTTGGAAGTTATAACACATGAATCCCCCATAACTTCCTTCTTTCCGTTAGTGGAATATATAGAGTCATATATTCGTATGAAAGCATGATTAACCTAAAAACCAACCTTCTGTAGCTCTGCCATGGCCATGGAGAGCCACTCTGCAGAAGTGCTAACACTTGCAGGCTGTTCACCTCAGGTAAGATGGGTTTGGCACCTGTGAAAGGATTGTTCCACCTTGGCAGGAGGAGAGCTCCCCTCCCAGCAGATGGCAACGAGTGCAGGAGATCATGCAAGAGGCTCAAACATGTTCACCCATGGCAGAATTCCCAGACCAGGAATATAAAAATCAGTCTCCCTGCTGAGGTGACGGAGATTCACCATGACTGCTTTAGCTCAGAGCTCTGAACTCTGCTCAGCAATGCACAAAGGAAGGAAATGCACTACAACAATTGCAACTGTCTGCATAGAAAGGATGTAAAATTTTATTCTCCCAGTTCCTGCAGCTCACAGCTCATCTGAATGCACAACACAATATATACTGAGAATAAATCCCTGATTTCTGAAGTGCCTCTTGACTACTTTATCTTTACCATTTTCAGAGTAACTCCTGCAATCACAGTTTTTCAAGCAGTTCATTAGCCAGAGGGAGAATGAATGGAAAAATGGGAAGGAGCATATCACTGGTTTGGGAGCCACTTTAACCCACCATCTGGCAGCACCTGTGCAGCCACATTTCTCAGTGCCTACAATATCCCAGCCCTACACACCCTAAAGAATGGCAGGCCTGTACACACACATCTGCAGGAGCATCTCTGCTGTTGGTACTGGATTAAATACACATATGCACCAAAATCAGAGTTTCACTTTGCCCTGTTAACATGTTTTAAACAAGTCACTGACTGCACAGACCAAAGCACTTTAGAAACTGGAGGCATGTTAAAAGTTACACTCTAGTAGCAAAACATTGTGTAAACCTTTTATAACTAAACCAGGACAGTGATCATGCTTTCAGAAATAGTTTGTATATGGAAAGACTGGCATTACCTGAAGCCTTCCTATTGCCACGAGGCAGTATTTACTACCTTGTCCCACATCAGCATCTTCTTCTGGTATAGTCATTCCTGGAGTAAATGATAACAAATACTGTTATAATTAGGAAACTGAGATAAACAGAGATGCTGCTGTCCTGGCTCTGTACTTTTCTAGATGCTCCATGTCTTACAAAATGACTTTATTTTCTTCTCTAGGATTCACTCATTATTTCTGGGTTCAGATCAGATGATCCTTCTCAGTTGTGCTCAATCCTACATATGTGTATACACAATACCCATGGCAGCAACTTTGGCTGCTGAAGATAAAGTAGATATTAAAATTTTATTATTCCCCAGGATGGACAGCAATATTTCCATGAGTGCTGCTCCACCAGGATGTTATGGAACCATGGGGTCACTTAATACCATCAGTCAATGCACGCTATGTTCAGTTTTCTTTGTGAATAATGTTTTATAATGAGCCTTAAAAACAAGGCACAGTCTAAATTTATCACTAATTCTGTGCTCATTTTAACAGCTGGTTTTACTTTTTTCTATAATGGACTAAACCTGTGTCGTTACCTCGAAAGACTGAAAAAAATGCAGATGCTTTGCTAACACTGCTCGTTCCAGTTGTGTAACATGAGTAACTACTATAAACACAGGAATAATTTCAAAACATACATGTGTACTGTTTTCCATCTCAGTGTTTCACAAATAGGAACATTCAGATTAGCACTGTTTATTTGCTGGTTGGCTAAGCCTTTAGTTAAGGCTATTTCCCAACTGCACTATTGAGATACCAATTTCGTATAAAACACTTGAAAAAATGTCTTCCAGGAGTGACACCACTGACCTATTTTAAGTGATCTGTGAACTCTTTCACAACGATTTTTAAGGAATTCAATCATAACAGGCAGTGAATCATTTAAGAAGCACTTAAAAACATTAATCAAATTAACTGTAAAGCAGCTACCAATTCCCAAACAACAGCCACTTTATCCTGTAAATTTATAATCCCCAATGTAAGTCAATCTTTGGACAGTGCAGATGATGACAGCACAACAACTTATTAAATGACACCTCTGAAAAACAACTAAGAATGCTGCTGAACGAACTGGAGTCATCTCTAAGGATGTCATTTTGTATGAAAATAAGTGAATCTTATCTGACAAACAGTTTCCAAATAGCATTTTCCAAGTATTTTTTGGTCCTCACTGAACTATGTAATAAAATAAAATATACAGAGTACGAAAGAAAATCCCCCCTGTTCTTGTGTAATACATTCAAACTTGTTCAATTAATTTCCCAGTCTGAGGAGCACAACATTATTTGCAGCCCCCTACTGATAACTAGAATTTCATCAAGGGGTCTCGAGAGCTTTACAAATAAGGAGCATTACTGTCCCACCTAACAAGTGCTGGTTTAAGGACATAACTCTAGGCATTGTAGTTGGATAACCTTAACCAAAAGATCCCTTTCAAATGGAGTTTTCCATTTCAGAAGGACAAATTTAAAGTATATTCCCTTGACTTCAAAAGCTTTTCCAATCATTTCCTTAGTGGCACAGAGTATTGCAAAGGACAGCAAAGATACAGCTGGACAGTTTCCACTCTGCATAATCCTTTTTTCTCTGTAGTTTTCAACAATGCTTTCCTTTTTAGGAACTTGGTCCATGCTTGCTACTGCTCAAATAAAATCAAAGTAACATAAACAACATCCAAAATTAAACCTAGCTAAGAAACATTATTTCTGATGTCATTCTGTTGACAAAGGGAGGCTGCTGTTCTAATTTTCAACTTTTTTTTCCTTTTGCCCAAGATGGATTAAATTTGGTCTGTATAGCACACTGAAAATGTGTTAGTTGGGTTATGCCACAAGACACTATGAACCAATCTGCCTGGAATTAATCAATACATGACCCTGTGGATTGCTAACCCCTTCCTAAAATGCCTAGAGAAAAAATATGATAAAATGATTGTCTGCCACTCTGCAATGGAAGTGCTATTACTGGCAGCATTCCATAGAGAGAAATTATTTTCTTTATTCTTCAGCTGGTATTTCCAAAGATTCAACTCTGTGTGTGCTTACAGGGGAGGATGTATTCGTAGATGAAATTTACATTTGCTTTAGCACATTTCCTATTGAACACACTCCAGTATGGACAGGGAAATAAAGATGTGCACTGCACTTAATACCACTTTGTCCAGCTCTTAACGTAGCATTGATCCTTAACATCATCAAGTACCATTATTATGTCTAAAAAAAGTTGTAAGAGCTTGGAGGAAGCAGCCACAAAACAGATCTTTAGGGGGCATCAACAAAATAAACATACTTCAGTTATTCACATTCTTTATGTGTAACCCTGTGAGAGGCTTTATTTCTCAACACCAAATATACATCCCTCTCGAATAATAAATACAGTGCTGTGCTTGCCTGAGTTCATATCAACAATTAGCACAGCCAAGCTGCAACTGAGCATCACAAATAAAATGCTGTGCCGTCAGAGGTTATATTTAATTTCCAAGTGTCCTTTATACCAGCAAACAGTTTCCCACAGGGCAACAGCATGTGTTGGTGTGGACATAAGGAACTTTTAGTTTTCCCAATGAGCTTCCAGTTGGCTCTAACAACAGAAAAGCTTCATTTTCTGCCTTCCTTCTCCACCTCTCTGCCCCTTATTTTCTGTCGAAAAATAACACTAGTGGATTTATGGTTTTATTTCACTACACTAAAAAACACATTATTTATAATTCTTTAGAAAGGTGGAATTTAAGTGTCCAGTGGTCACTAGCAATACCCTGTTAATGCTTCTTTCCATCACAACCATTTTTGATTGTTACTTGCCATGGAAGGAATTGCACTGTGTGACTTTATCTCCCATACAAAACAATGGAAAAAGGCTTGCACAAAAAAGCCTGTGGATAGCATACCAAGGATAAAAATCTTGTGAAAAATCCCAATAAAAACTAAATTCATCTTTCTTTAAAAAAATAAATAAAGCCTTAAAAAAGACAGCACTGCATGGAATATTCAAGCAACTATTTTGTTTTGTATTGGAAGAGGGAGTACTTTGCACAAACGTCCAGATCCTGGCCAAAACTTTAAAATAACCTAACAGCTTTGGCATGCTGTGGTTAAGATGTTACCGTAAGTCTGACTTGGAAGACTAAAATGTTTCTTTTTTAACTGAAGAGAGAAAAAAGATTTCAACATTATCTGAATTTAACATTATTCTGTGACTTTTTATTTGAAGTTTTCGAAACGTGTCTATCTAAGTCTTTTCTGCACTATGTGCTTGTCTGCAGATCCTGGCATTGATTTACAGAAAACTACCAACATCCTGATAGACTTTATCTTCTCTCTCCACCAAATTTTATGGCATGAAAATAAAAGCAAAACAAACCTATTAGGAAAATATCGTATGGACCACAGAAGACTCATTTCCTTCCAGGAATGAGATATTCAGAGGGGAAAAAACATAGAAGAAAAGCAAATCTTGCTCAAGTTGAAAACGGGGAAAAAAAACCAGGAGAAGGTCAGCACTTCTCAGTTTTATGACTGGTTATGAATTTGAAGCACTGTCTAGGCTGAGGATCACAAGTTCTATCTGTGCTGCTTCTCTGGGAACAGAGGGACAAATGCTGGAATTGCTGCTCAGACAGTTTCAAACAAGAGGTCCTTTAACCTCATTCAAAATAACCCAACACTGCACTCTCATTATTTAACCAAACATACAACAGGACTGGCTGGAACATCCATCTGAAATATCTGACTCCTTTTTCCTTTGACTTCCACACCACATTTACCCTGATTACTTGAGGGTAACAGATATAACCCATGAGGATGTAAGTGTGTAGGTATATTATGCCTGGTTTTGCACTTGATCTTAATTTTACCTGTCTTTTCAGATATAATGGAGGGAAATGAACAGAACATTAACACACAGCCTGAATGGAGGGCAAGGCATGACGCTCTCTGTGTTTTCTCTCTCCTTTCTCAGTGAAAAAGGGGCTGAAGACAGTCTGCCAGTACATGAGCCTTGCTGCTCCACACAAGTGAGAAAAACCACAAAGGTCGGCTGGATGTGCAAAAGTGTTTTCATTCTGAACACAGACCTGAGCATTAACACAACAAAACAAGTCCTTAAAACATGCCACCAGCTGTCTGTAGATTATTCATTTTCACCTGCTTGAAGTACTCAGATTACTTCAGATTTGCACAGACTCCTCCCTGCAGCAGCACTGTCAAATTGTCTGTTGCACCAATAACAATCACAGAGCAGGTCTTCTCTGGATACTTCTGTATTAACACTGTTTTATTCAGTGTGGGACTAAAAAAACTGTACACTGACCACAGACAATGTAATTCAACCCAGAAAGAGAAAATACCAAGTGCTAAACAAATGGGACTAAGTGCAGATTAAGGGCATTTGATAATATTAATTCTTTTGCTTATGAAAGTACACTTTGTATTGTGTAATGACTATATAGTGCATATGCCATAGTGCATGCTTTGAAAGAAAGGGATCTGGAGTTTATATTAGAGTATCCACTTGGCAATAGCAAAACAAATGAAAAGTATCTTTTTGATCACTGAATTTTCAAACAGCTGTGATTTAGCACAAGCCCATTTATTCCCATGAATCCAGAGACAATGCAGGACTTGCTGATCCGAACAAAGTAATTTTATTACAGGGTAGAGAAGCCTTGGCAAATTCCATTACTGCTGTAGTTATCCCATTTGCTTTGCAGATTATGGTTGAATTACCACTGGAAATGAGAACAAATGCAGTGATGTTGTCACTTATTTACTCAAACATATAGAGGAGCAGTTCAGCCCATAGATATTCCCATTCAGCTTTGAAAGTCAATGGATACATGACAATCACCAACACAAAGTGGGGAAGACTGGGAGGGCAAATAAACACTCATGAAAAAGGCCAAAATTCAATACTGTGTGCCCTGAAAAAGGCACTCAGACATGACTAATATGAGTAACAATTTGGATGGCAACAGAAAAGACCACTGAAATTCCACATAAGGCTGTCAAAATCAAAAACATCCCTTAGGATTGTGCTATAGTTTGGAGGCATTAACATTGTGGAGGAGCACTGGGATATCATAAGGGAGCACCATGTGATTTTGAGGAGTGGAGTAATAGAAATAGGATGAAATCCAACATTACTAAATGCATAAGCATGCACTTGGGGAACAGTAACAGTCATAAGCTAAACCAACAGAAATAGGATGGAACTTGATATTGCTAATTGAAACATCACACAATTCAAAGCAAAATGATCTGCAGCTGACAACTGAGAAAAAGGCAGCCTGGTAGATATATATATTTATACCAGGCGACTTAGGATGCCTGCAGAATGCACCACACAAAAGAGAAGGATGTTGTATCCTACACTGCCAGGCAAGACAGGAAATATTGTATTATCCATCACTACAATCTCATCTGAAACAAGAATGTATAGTGCCAGTGACCTACATTTTGAGAAGTGAGATGAAAATGTGAACAATTGCAGAGAAAAGTCACAAGGCTAAAGAGAATGCATTGTGAGAATGGAAAGTAGGAGCGGGCTGGATTGTCTTTGCAAAGTCCAGGCTGACAGGATATAACCTCCTTCTGGAACACTGGAGAGGGATGGATGAACAAGGCAGGAAAACTCCCATTTGACCTTCAGCAAAATAAAAACTTCCCATAAAGTAATGAGGACTGAAAATTAAAGAGGTTGTTAGGCATGTGAAAACAGTGAGGTTTTTGGAAGAGCTGAGACAGGGAAAAGACCTCGTTAAAGCCAACTGGGATTTGCAATGGGATTGATACCTGAGCACTCAAAGATTCAGAAGACCCTTTTAATCCCATGCTCCTGTCCTACAGAACTGGTAGCTGAAGAGCACACACTGCCAATGTCAGGACCTAGTGCTGATATGAGTTCATGCACCTGCAGCTCTGCATCAGCAACACACACCCTTGAAGAGTCAGATCTCCTTAAACATCCCATAACACGCAGCAAGCTTCTCATTCAAGCTATATTTGACCTACACCTTCCTGAGGAGACATCCTGTGCATCAAGGTTGAATTCAATTATGTTTGAAATTACCAATAGAAAAACAAATCTCTTTGAAGAAGAAAACAAAACAGAAAAAAACATCAATTTTCAGAGCACTTTACAGACACTGTGCTCTCACTCTTTTGAGACAGAAGCAAAATTGAAGTATCTTGACTCCTATTAAATCCTATTAGCAACAAGAGGGGAAGTTTTCTTCTGCTTCCAAAACCGCATTTCAGAAGAAAACCAACAAGAATTTCACATCTGCATGCTGGTGTCTGCACACCACTGCACACATTTGGTACAAACCACCTTAGGACTCATAAGCCCCGGATCAATGTGATTTATGGCTGTGGTGTGCAACCACAGAAGGGCAGGACAGCTCCTGATTTGATTCATGCCAGCAGGCACTGTCACATTGCAAACAACCTCTTCAACTCCTGCAAACGCCAAGGTCAAGTAACCCCACTCATAACGAGGTCTGGATGAGCTCCACTGTCTCCCCTTTGAATATTTCAAAAGTAAATATTCCCATATGTAATACTGAGTTCCAGCAGGTAAATGTTTTTCTCTGTAGAATCAAAGCAATATGCCAAGACTTGATTCCCAGAAAAACAGCCTCAAAGCAGAATTTATCACAAATACTGAACATTCTCGAGTAACATCATCACTGTGAACACCCATGCGCCTAAACTGAAATTACACATTCTCATACACAGGTACTTGCAGCTCAGTACTTAAGTATAAAAGCATTAAATGGTGTTTTCTAGAGGTACACATGCTTTGTGCCCACCTTCTTAAAATCAGACCATTTTTATGTTGGTTTATCAGGCTGAAAACATTTGGCCCCAGTTGCTGGAACCCTGATTCCTGACGTTTTCTCCAGCAGGTCTGTGACAATGAAATTGAGAAGGTGTCACACAAAAAATGGGGATGCCCTGAGAGAGTAACAACAGCTGATTTCTTCTTATCTAAAGCTTCTCAAGGTGAGCTTTAATTGGTTATCCCACTAAAATTCTCTGTTTTTCTAGCAGCAAGGAAAGCTGAGCCAGGTTTTCAGCTGTCCTAAGGACAGCTTGGTGCACACCCCCTTCCACGAGGGATACAAACCTGCTGGTGGCCAAGCCTTGATATAGCCAGTGCAATGGACAACAGCATACTGTGCTTCACCTTCTTTCACCGGGCCCAGGCCATTCCTAAATGAACAACAAACAAAAACATCACCTTGATTGAAAAGCAAAATAGCTTTATGTCTTTAAACTATGGCTACTAATGATTTACCAGTATTTGTAAGTTATGTTGGAAACACCCAAGTGCCAACCTCAGTACACTGCCAGCTCCATTATGTTGCTATTCAAGCTGTACCTGTTTTCTGTAATATTTCTCTGAGAAAGATACCAAAGATTAATTTAGAGATGGAGCTGGTGTAAGACTAAGAATTTGAGTGATATGTGCAAAGAGATTTTGTTTGCAAGAAGATCCAGTGTGGGCAGGACCAGGTAACACTCAGGAGTGAGCATGAGCCCAGTGGCAAATGAGAGTGCTTTGGGGTAAATTAAGTAGTATGTATTACCTGTATCTTTTTCTCATGGTGGTTATTCTGTTCAGAGGTAAATGATCCAGAGGAGCATTTCCACACCTAAAAGCAAATTAATATTTAAAAGGGCTCAAAAATGAAAATAAATACACATGATGAAAATGCATTTTGAGATCTTTATTACCCTATATAAGTAGACAATAATGGGTATTTATTTCTGGAAAAAAGTTGCATACTCATGTTTTCTCAGAACGTGCTGCTTCCACAGGGTGAGCTTTTAAGGTGTACTACAAATATTTTCTTTATTTTAGAAAAATGAAAAGAGACTAGAGAAAGACTCCCTTCCACACTCCCCCAGCCCAAAGACTATTTGAAATTGATATCCCAAGGGTGACTGAAGAATAGACACACTCCAAAATGCAATAAAACAAGGGCAAAAACTAAAGAAAAATATGTCAGGCTGCCAAAAATCTCAGTGTTCCTGTAGGTTCCCTGGACACAAAAAATCCACTGCCACACACCAGCTACAATGTCTGTAGATATTAAGATAATGTTTGCAAGATCAAACTATTTACACTGTCAAGTAACTTTGTTTAACACTTCTTCATGTGTATTTTGTGATATTTGTAAGTATGCCTAACTGTATCATTTCAACAATCCATCTGAAGCTGAGTAAATAGTTTGAAGGGTAAAAGCAGTTCATTTTCAATGGAGAAATAATAACTCCAATGAAAGAAACAAACACAAGGAATGTTCACATTATCTGAGGCTTATTCTTCCCAGAAGGTTTTCTTTTTATTCCTTTTTTTTTTTTCCTTATCAGTCACTGCCAAGGAGAAAGAATGAACAACTAAAGTAAGATTTAGAAATACAAAAACAGTGAGGTTACTGGCATGTGTAAAATCACTCTCATGCATTGGAATTTACAGAACCAGGGTGCTAGGAAATAACTGCAATCTGAATTGTTTTGAAAGCTGGGGAACAACTGCAAACAGGACATTAGGCCTGGTTTTCTTTGCACAAACAAGTCCTACTAACATGATGTGCAGCTAGGGAGGAAGAAAAAGCAGTGTTCCCAGTGCTCCTCTGCTGGGCTGTACTTCTTCCCTCCCAGTTAAGGGGGAAAAGGCTCTACAGCTCTGAAGTCTGATCTTGCAGGTATAAAGCATATGAACACCTTACAAAGGCACCCAAGAGCCATACACTCACCATCCTCACAGGACTAGAAAAAATCCACCATATAAGCAAAGTATAAGTATCTGTACTTTAATATGTCAAGTATTTTGTTTTGTGTGTTTCATTCTATAACAAATTTTGCATTTGCTGTTTTCAGCATGTATACTGGACATAGCCTACTGGTGCAATTATGTACTTTCCCCTCCTAACCACAGACAGAAATTTATTGCAATAGCAACAGGCATTTTAACCTGTTAGCACTGAAACAAGGGAAGTGCTCACAAGCCCCAACAAAAAGCATTGGGCATACAAATCTCTTTAAAGAAGCCCAAACAATACAGGAGAGTTTGGAAAACTCTAACAAAAATTAAAAACTCTCTAACAATTACTCATTTATCTAGCATCAGCCAGCTGACATCTGGTTAATTCATACCAGGCTTAGGTTAATTCCTACGTAGCTGGCAAGTCTGCAACTGAATTTTTGTTTATCTTCAAGATTCTTTTAATATGATTGGTTTGCTGAAAAAATACACAGAGCTGGGCTTTCATTACACTTGCGAAAGCTTTGTTCCCCAAGTGTCAGTTTGAGTAACTTTACTAGAAAAGACAATGACTGACATTCTAGGGGTGAAGCTGTCATGAAGTTCTCTGGGAAAAGCAACCTACACCCCACACTGGTAAGAGTAACTACAGCACACAAATGAGGTGCTGTTTTGTCAGTAACTGTGAAGGAAGACTGGTTTTAGTTTCACTCCAGTCCCAAAAGCAAGTGTTCTAGAAATGCTTCGTGGCAGCGTGTCATTACAGCTTTGGATTGTAATCAAGGTCAAATTATAGGGCAAGAAAATGTCTGAAGTCTAATCTGGAACCATCATAGGAGCACAGGGTAAATGCATACCTCATCCTGCAAATGAAAGAGCGCCTGGATCCCATGCACATTCTCATGGAGGACTGCTGACCCTCTTTCTTTACTGTCCCAGTCTTCAAGTCCAGGATTCGTCCTAGAAATGCCAGGGAGAACAACTGGTGTTCAGCACATGAATTTAATTCCATTTACTAGAAACTAAGATAACAAGAACTTCATGAGCTGAATGCCATTAGCCCAGTTAGGGGGAAAAATACCAACAAAAAAAATCCTGATGCTGGTCTCACAGGGGAGGATCAGCTATGAGCTGCTTTAACTAACAATTTCAGCAAAGCTGACTCTGAGTCACAAGAGTGATGGCTCTTTTCTTGGTTGGCTCAGGACCAGCTTCCAGGGCAGAGTCAAATGCCTGCAGGCAAACAAGGCAATGAGAGCAGGCATAGCTTTTGACTTGATCCGCTCGCTCCACTCTTCACCAGAACTGAGGATATTTATCAATATTTATCAATCAACATTTATCAATCCCCTGACAGCTGCTCCTCTTCCCCCATACTTGTGCCTATCCAGAACACCCTCACCACAGCAGCACCTTGCAGTCAGAGCTGTCAGGATCATGAGATGCACTAAGACCAAACCTTCCTCCTTGATGATGAGTTAAAGGATTTGTCACAACAGCACTTGTGCTGGGGGCCTTTCAAAGTTGATAAAAAACTGACATGTCAAGAGTACTTCTACAGTTAATTTTCAGTCAGATCAGTGAGATCATTTGATCCACCACCCAGCAACACAAGCCTATGCAAGGTTCAGGGCCAGGCCCTGCTCCCTACAACCCTCACAGTCACACACCACAGGCACAGCTCAGGAAAGGCATGGCAGCCACCAAGCCAGCTCCAGAGAGGACAGGACAGAGGGAGTGCAAAGGTAGGAAGAGGGCAACAGATTAATTTTTTAATTTAAACCAGAAGACTAATTACTACAGACAGGTTCAGATCAGTGACTGCAGCACACTGGGTATCACCCAGAATCCTTCAGCTTATCACCAGAGAATGGATTTTTACATCTACAGCTCAAGTGCTAAGAGATGACCACAAAATCGAGCGCAGACTAGAAATGAATCACTGGCCCAGATCCACAACGCTCAAGGGCTGGCTGAAGCCACAAAAGTGACAGTGGGCAAGAGAAATGCAGTGGAACAGCTGCCAGGCAATTAAATGACAGCCACCAGTGCTGACAACACATGGCCATGAGCAAACCCACATGTTTAAAGTGGGTACCTTTCAGTAATTGACAATACACAAGCCTAAGTCTTCACTGTGATATAAGTAGCCAGGTGTCTAGCAATAGAAGGTACCTATTCTGTCTGTAATGAATTGAAGAAAACATGCAGAAAACATTCTAAGTCTCCCTCACCAGGCTGACCTAAAAGCCTCTGTCCAAAAATTAAGTTCTGAAATAAACCTACTGCCAAACACTAAGTTCAGAATTACTCTACCTCTAAATATTTACTTCCATCCATGAATGGGAATGAAATAATTACATAATAGTTTAAAGATTAATGGTTTAGATAAGGAACTAGGCAGCAGCACTTTAGTTTTAAGGTATACTCCAGATAACTCTTTCTGGAGGAAAGCCACCCCTGCCAAGAGAAGGTCAGACCTCATTTGGTGTACCTCCAAGGTGTATCTCAGATGGTTAAGAAGTCAGCAAGCCTGAGAACAATTCCTAAAGGTGCTCCAGTTGAAAGCACTGGGCTATATATTAATCCTGGCCTATGATTCAGGTGTGAGCTGGGAAGAAATCATTTTTCCAATTCAATCACATTTCCCAGCTCAGTTGTGTTGACCCCATGGTGTAGGAGGGATGTGAAGCTCTAACACACTTCCCTTCCCTGCACTGGACAATCTCTCTGTCTCATTTTCTATAGCCAAAGTCACAGTCTATTTCCCCATCCCTTCAACTAATCAGACAATTTAGAGAAATAAAATACCATCAGGCAGGAGGCAAACCAGTTCACAAATTACCTATATGATAAAGCAAACAAAGACAGAATATATGTGCAGAACCCAATGGCTGTCCATGTGAGTAAGCCAGTCAAATAAAACCATTAAAAGCAATTTTCTCTTAGGGTGCAATAACTTTGTCATACACATAAACACAAGAAAAGTTGTTTTCTCTGCACTTTCTTTTTTCATTCCAATACAAATTCTTGAAGACACACTAATACTAATGAAAAAGCAGTGACAGTAAATGTAAGTCAAACAGCTAATTAAAAGTTCTGGTTTTAGCATCCAAGAGCATCTATTAAAAAAAATTAAAAAGAAGGATATTTCACAATTACGTGGCCACTACTAAAATTGCTGACACATGTTCCTTTGGTATGTCTGGAACCCCCAATAACAAAAGTCAGAGTTTTTAAATTTAGCTTTTTGTTTGGCAATGTCTTTGAAATATGTACCAGATAACAAAGAGAGTTCTAAATTTTGCCCTGACTTACAAAATCACTGCAGGGGGTATGTGAGTCAGAGAAATGTTTGCTGTCCTGATATTATGACAAAGCTCTCTCAGCAGCTTGTTTCAATAGTCCAGCATGCATGTGTCAACCTTGCAGAGCTCTAACAATATACTACAGATTTTGACATAGAACAAGCACTTTGTGTCTCATTTGTTATTAGAATCTTATGATCAAATTATATTAAAAAGAGGAAGATTTATAGATTAATCATAGCTAAATACAAATATATGGAATTATAATTAATTATAGATTAATACACTAAATCAAGCAAACTGGCATAAGTTGCACCTCAGTCACCCAGGCAGCTCAGTTCAGGGAGGTGGCACACCCTGATGACAGCTCTGTCACAGAACCATAAAATATTCCTATCTCTGTGTGTTCCTGGATCCTTGGTGATAAATGCTCATTTAGGTTTCTCCGTGGGACAAGAACAAAGAACATCTGATGCTAAACCTGACAATTATATTCATATTAATAAGAAATATTCCAGGATGCTCTGACAACTTCTGTTGACTGAACAGCCCATGTGTGTATTTTTCAATTTTCTTCTTCCAGTCACTTCAGAAGAGCTGTTCAACAGCCCAGTGCCACCACCAGCTGGATCCCTTACAAGCTTCCCCATAAACTGGTAATTGCACAGAGTTCATTTTCGTGTTAAACTTTTCCCCTCTCCAGCTCCAGACACAACCCTGGGATGCAGCAAGTGCTGTGACTGCCACTGCTGTCTTATTGCCCTTTTCAGCAGCTGCACAACTCAGAGGAAACCAGAGTTAGCTCTGCTGAGAAAGAGAAAGCAAACAAATGAGCACAATGCTGATTAAAATCCACACATAAATCTCTCTGGCTGGTCTGGGTTTAATTGGTAATTTGTTGAAATCTCCCCTCT
Organism: Entomyzon cyanotis; assembly: GCA_024500445.1. Lineage (NCBI taxonomy): Eukaryota > Metazoa > Chordata > Aves > Passeriformes > Meliphagidae > Entomyzon > Entomyzon cyanotis. Next base: position 12,211,889 of record JAKEPQ010001010.1, read on the forward strand.
ACAGTCCCCATCCAGAAGGCAGTATTGCTTCAACCTGTAATAAACCAGTTGTTGTCTGAGCAGGAAACCACTGTGTGATCCAGGGACGTGGTGTCAGCTGCTGTGGCAGGAAAGGGCTGGCACACAGGGACACAGTGGTGAGCACAACGGGCAAGTTCATCATTTGGGTAAAATTAGAGAAGCCACATAAAGCTCTATCCATTAAAGAGATAAGCTGGTAACAGACTCAAGTACCAAGGACACATGCCAGAAACATTCCCTGCAGGGTGTTTTCAAAGATGCTCTAAAAACATTCTCATGATGATCAAGGTGGCAAATGTTCATGTTGGCACTGATGTGCCCCTTGTGTGTGCAAACTGAGCGGATTATGCACAAACCTTCCCCTTTCGGATCTCCAGTTGCTACTGAGAATGTTCAAACTTGTTTTCCGTGCTTGCAATGTTTTGAGATGAACCTAAGCCAAGGATTGGCCTGGATCTACTGAAGTTCATGGGGTTTCAAATCTGGGAGTTTGGCTCAAATCCATTTTCACACAATAGCAGCAGCCTGTTAGAAAATTTGTTCCTCCATGTTTATGTACTGCATGCTAAGGTTTATAGCTTGGTAATCAAACACAGTCTGTTCTTTTTACTTTTTTCAGCTTTTTTTTTTTCCCTTTTTGTGGATTCAAAACTCCATAGCCTTCAACACCTAATTCTACCACAAACGCTTTCTCTGTTGGATTTCCAGTTCTTAAGAATTCTGCAGTCTGTAGCTAGAAAGAAGAGTTGTTACATAAGAGCATTGTTCTGCAAAAATTTCAGTGCAAGTTGAAATGGCTGGGTCTAAAACAACTGTACAGTGCTCACATCCAGTTTGCAGCACAGAAACACCCAGCTCTCAGATCTTGGGAGAAATTTGTTTTGGCCTCATGTGCACAAAAATACTGCTGGCAAAGTACATGATACAATTTTCCATTTTCCTCTAACTCATCTGTAGATGGACTTCTGTCTCACACAGAATCATGAACCCAATAGGGAAACAGTCTGAATTAATATATGGAGTTTCACTTTGACCTTAATACCTTCAGCAACCCAGCAAATTCCACCTTTTAGATGATCATGTCTTGTCTTACAAAGAAGAAGTTAGATATTTCATAATTATTCGCAGCCACTGATTGTCCACATATTTCTTTCCAGGCAAAATAAAATAAAGGATAAACTAAGTTTGGTTTGGACAAGATAACAAAAGATGACTTTGTGCTCATCAAAAATACTCCACAGGCTGCTCAAGGAAGACAAACAGAACACAGGAATACTGCACCCAAAAATCCTTATGAAAACTAAAACCATCTTTATCTTACTATAACACCAGAACAAGCAAGACAGAGATGGGGGAAAACAAGAGGAAATAATTAAAAATAAAAACAAAGTGATGGTCAAGGTACTGTTGCTGCTGAACACAGCTCCAAATGTAAGCTCACCCTTGAACTGAAGGGTCAGGGAACAAAGGATTTCTGTGGTGATGCTCTGTATTGGTACACTAAGTCTTCAGAAATTAGCAGAAAAGATGAGCTTAATGATCTTTGAGTGTTCTACAGTCTGTAGAGAATCAAGATACAGATCACTGTTCGGGATAAACAGTCAAGTTCAAGAAAACAATGTCAAACTCTTCTTGAAATTGCCATTTATCAGTTTACACATATGCACTTACTGCAGCTGAGCATTCAGCCTTACACTGAGGTGCTCCGCTGACAGCTCCTCTTCAAAACAACAGATGCATTACAAATGCATAAACAAAATGTTTTCAGTAAGATTAAATAGTCTAAATTTGATCAATTTATATTAATAATTATTCTTGACAAGCTTATGCCAGAGTGATTATTCTACATTAATTCAACAATTAAAACAAAATAAAGAAACTTTACAATGTACGCCTTACAACTGTAAGGGATAGAACTTTATCTTGTGTTTAGTGCAGCTCAGCAAGTGCTTTAAGCTCTATTAAGTGTAATAAATATACATCCAACCTGTGGATTCCAATATACAAAAAATTACAGAATACATTAAGAATCACAGCTGCCATGCAAACACAGTATTTGAAGACTCTCCTTCCAGGAACTCACATTTATATAAACCAGAATAAGCTGGCAATATACAAATAGAATAAGATACAAATTTTAAAAAAAACCAACAAAACATGGACAGACATTTTCTTAGCATTCTGGGGTTTATTATTTACATAAGGGCAAGGCTCATAAAAGCAAAGATTTACCCACCATGCACACACCCATGTCAGAGTAAACACCAAACAACACAATCCTAATAAAAATGTACTGACAAAAAGTGCATCTCTCTGCCCCCTCATCAAAAAAGTGCATCTCTCTGCCCCCCTTTTCCCTCAGGAAAGCAAACACATGAGCAACAGGAATAGCACCAATACTCAAAACACAGGTGAACTGAAGACCATCCTAACTTAAAATTACAAACTAAGAGCAGAACCACACAACTGGCACCAGTTACCCAGGGCACCCAGAGGCAGTGCTGATTTTTACAGCTTTCTCTCGCTCACATCAAAGTTCCAGTCAAGGGGACATTGAGAGTACATGCCTTGAGAATACAGTAGAACTGTAAAACCAGTCAGCCTCACACAGCCTGGAACAACATCAGGGACCACACAGGACTTCCCAGCTGTGATTATACTGCACACATACAAACCAAGAAACTTGTGGGATGGCAGGGATAAAATGCAGTTGCTCTTGCTCCAAAGCTGGCACTGCCTTCTACCCAAATGTTATGAGACTGCTTTACCTCTCCAAGGCTGGGGCTTCCCTGCCCTCATGTGCTTGTTTTATCCTGCAGCAGCAAGCAGCCCACAGTTCTACCCCACTGCACACACTACATTGCAGAGCACTGCTAATATGTTGATAAATAAATGTATTGACACACAAAACAATTAACTGGCTTGGAGCTTGTATTTGCTGTTAGCAGACATCACAGCAACTTCCAGAGGACTTTTAAACCTTTACTCTTTATTTTAAAATGAGGACACTGAACCCAAAGGAATGACTTCTCCTGCCTGCAGTCAATCAGCAACGGAGGTGCAGCTAGGAACAGGGTCCAAGCTCATATGAGTAATACAAGTTCTCAACATGCTGTAGCTGTAGATAAAAATACTTAATAATATAATGCACAGTGATTCTCAGAAAGTCCATACAAATCTCATGACACCTATATGCTTAACAGGTATAACCAGCTTAAATTTATACCTCCAAAAGAAGACTACAGGCTGAGTGTCTTATTTATCTTTATATGCAGCAGTAATCTCTTCAAAAATGAGTATAAAACCTGAAACAAATTAGCCCAAGAAACTCAGAAGGCAGGAGCATCTTTGCTATGGAGACAGGCTGGGAGAGCTGGATTGTTCAGCCTGCAGAAGAGAAGGCTCTGGGGTGAGCTTAGAGCCCCTTCCAGGACTTAAAGGGAGCTTCCAAGACAGATAGACATTTTTTACAAGGGCATGGAGTGAAAGGACAAAGGCAAATGGCATTAAGCTGAAGAACGGCAGATTTAGATCAGATATGAGGAAGAAATTCTTCACTCTAAGGGTGGTGAGGCTCTGGCACAGGGTGCCCAGAGAAGCTGTGAATGCCCCATCCCTGGAAGTGTCCAGGGCCAGGCTGGCTGGACCTCTGAGAAACTTGTCTAGTGGAAGGTGTCCCTGCCCACAGCAGGGGAGAGCTAGATGATCTTTAAGATCCTTTCCAAGCTAAACTATTCCATGATTATAAATATAAACTATCAAAGCTCACTCCCCTCACCAGACTAGCTTCTCAGGGGGATTACTTGAAGCTCTCTAAATATGTTAAGGTTTACATCATCTAATTGCAAAAGGCGTTGTATAAGCGTTAAGAGTCAAGTTATGACATTCCTACAAGAGAATGAAGAGTTGATCCAATCAGCAGCGAAGTTAAAAAATAAAAAAAGAAGTAATGCAATTGAAATGCACCTATTTTTAAATATCTGTCTGTTCCCTACTTACCAACTGGAGACACTGACCCACAAAGGAGGAATTGAAAAGCTTTCTCACCCCCTCTTGTTTTTCAATAAGAAACCCCTCATGTTACACAGTTGTTTGCTTAATACAACTTGTTATTGTAAAAGCTCACGAGGCCAAAAGGTCCCTGCTGTGCCTGTCTTCATGTTCGACTAACCAGACTGCATCATGTCATTCTCCACAGTGTTGGGCAAATATGCATCACTTTAATTAAATTAAAAGGGAAACTATGCGAGCCTTTGAGCCTTGCTATTCAGTTAATTTTAAGGGACTATCTGAAGGGATAGTGTTACAGATCACATGCAAGTCTCTCTGCTGATGGACCTGGAAAAACTGGACTTGAAACTGGAGCAAATAATTCAAAGCATATGTTGGAAGTTAAGTTGTAACACAAAAAAAAAAAAAATCAACCCACATAACATTTTAACGAAATGTATTTTGAACTCTCAAGAATGGTTACTTAAAGTATGGGACAATTTCAGAATACTTAATAAAATAGCTTATAGAAGCCCAGACAGATGTGTAAGCTCTCCCCAGACATAAACACACAGCATCTATCTGTGATCTCTGCAGGTGTTTTCAGTCCCTAAACAAGTACCTGGGACAGAGTCCATGGTTCCATGATTTGGGCAGCTGGGGAAGCCCTCCTGTCACAAATATCAGATGGAGCTGAAGAAAAGACTGAGCTAGAGAAAACTATCATACAAAGGCCTGCCAGTGATCCAAGGTACAAACAGCTCCTCAAAAGACAGGACTTACTGTAACTAGAAAAAGGATGGAAACCCCAGAAACTCTAAAGCACCATCAGCAGATACTCCCAGGACAGAGACGCTATCCAAGATAACACTGGAATATGTAATTTATTATTTTACCATTCACAGCTGCATAATAAATCAATACATAAAGGTTGTAAGTAGCTTCTAAATTAACCTATTTGTTTCACTTGGATGCTCAAGAAGCTTTACTGGAAAGCCCTTTTGCCAAAAAAGCTTCAGCTCCTGGCATTCTATATTATTTGTACTTCATTATCAAACTCAGGTAACTGGGATTTATGTTTATTAGTAAATACTAGTATTGTCTGGTTCTGAAATCTGGCTGTGGTGACACACCATGGAATAGTGCATTAGAGGAAATAAATAATGACCACAAGATGACCTTGTAAGATATTTTGCTGTGGACAGAATTAAATTTAAGTACAGGAGAAAGGAAAGAGAGGGAGAAGAAAAAGGCTCAGGGATGCTGACTGCTTTTTAGGCTACTTCTTTAGTTCAATTAAAAGAACGTATGTAGGGAAAAACATGATTATAGGTTTTAATTTTCTTTTTGAAGACTCACGACACAAATCACAGGCAGAAGTCTCCACAGTAGGAAAACAGAAAGAAGAATGCTTGATGACACAAGTTCACATGCCAGGGGCTGCAATAAAACAGATCAAACTGAAGAACACTGCCTGTGGGCCATGTTCCCACTCTGGCTTTGTGCTGCCACGTGAGGAGGGAAGCTCTTCCCTCCACACAGGGTATCACTGAGGAGCCATGGGCTCAGCAAGCTGGGGGAAAGCCAGGGAAGGATCAAAGACCAACAAATCCTGTCTTCGCTACCACAGAGCTGAGCCTCAGCTAAGGATGGAGACATGAGAGTAGCACGGGATAAATCAATTATGAGTGGAGTTCTGCTACACACAAGGCACCTCTTCTCCTCCCTGTGCCTCCCTAGGCTGTTACTACAACTCAGCACAAATAATACAATATTTTAGTGCCTTGCATTGACTTCATGGAGACAACACAACACTCTAATGGGGCTAAAGGAAAAGCTCCTGTTCCACAGGGCAGATGTTAAGGCTGCATTCTCCCAGCATCTGTTGCCATCAAAGCACTGACCCACCTGAGAGGGTTGCAAGTTTGCTGGTGCCAAAACCCTCCAGGAGGCACACTTGGACTGTTTTATTGCCACTGTGTTAACCAAAGAAGTTGTTCAGGTATTTATAAAACACCAGTATTTTTGAAAGAGGGGAGAAACCCCACTAACTCCATATATCTCATCGTGTTTAACAAAACAGAGCAGGTTGAACAAATATTGAATGTTAAAGAAGTACCCACCACCCTTGAAACCCAGCAAGTGAAAGAGATCCAGTCCAACATCTGTGATAACAGACCCGAGTATGCAGCAGTTTCCAAGTGGAAAACTCAAGGTGAAGACTGAATAGAAATAGCAACCACAAAACCCACTTGCATGTGCATGTCCAAACACCTGAAAATTCACCCTAACAGCATTCCCTAATGCTAATCAGGTGTAGTAAGTTTGTCTCAAGAGTACTAGGCTAAAGTTTTTTCCTTGTTTTGGTAAAAGAATGTACTGACCTCTTTAAACCACCGTAATAATTACCAAAGTAATTTTTAAAAAATGCAATATATTATCACTGCTTTTCCTTCCAGTACTATCCACCCAAATGGAATGTGTCAGCAGCAAGGAGACCCCTGGGCCACTGTGTTTGTGTAGGAGTTGCTTTTGAACTGTATTATACATAGTTGGCTTCTCCCAGCATTTGGGATTTTTTTTCTCCCCCAGAAACAGCCCTAGAGACCAAAGGAAAACAAAATTCTCTTGGAATGTTAGAGAGATTAAATGTACTATACATTTAAAATATGATCATTTGAAAATACCAATTTTTTGAGAGCAGACTGTGTTTTTCTTATTTCTGTATTACTGTCTAGTGTGTCAAAGGCCAGGAATGGTACTCTAGGATGCCCTACAGTCACAGATTCCTTGTTTCCTGCACTAATTCATTTACTCACAAACAGAATGAAGATGGAAGAAGCAGGACATTCATTTCCTCCATCCTGCATGTAAAAAACCTGCCGGCTGAACAGACTGAAGCTGAAAATACACAAATTTCTCTGCTTGGCACTGCCCAAGTTCTAAGGCCATCTCTGGCTGGCACTGAGACCTTCCTGCTATGAGAACAAACAGTCCACAAAAATGTGGGCAGGTCTTTTCCTTGGTAACAACAGCACAGCAATGGGCTGGTGTGGATGGAAAGTCTCACATCTGAAACATCTTCTTCACTCTCCGCAATGCCAGTGGGACCACATAACTTCACGGAAAAACAGGTATCACATGATGATTTGGTAGTTGTCAACAACAAGGCAAATCTCTTTCCAGATTTCACACTTAAAAGACAAAAAGATGCCCTGCCAAAATGGGCTTTTTCCACAGTAAAAACAGACTGGAACCTGAAATATTGATGTGAAATATTCTGTTCACACATCAATCACTCATATATATTCTATACATGGCAGTATGTTTCAATAATTGTCCCCTTTTTTTCAGGGCAACCACAGTGCTGAAGCATCTATTTTCAAAAATCTCTGTTACCTTCCATTGCAGGTACAATAATCCTGACACAGCTGTCTCCAGTCTCCACCCTTCCAAGGAATAAAGTGGGGACAGTGTGGGTATGTGTGGGTGGCAGGAAAATCCCATAAAATATTGAGCCAAGTCTTGGACAATTCTGACGAGACAGAAAAGAATTCAGGACATATCATGTCTATGGAAACTTTCCATCCTCCCCATCCCACCAGCTTTGCTGTGTGGTGTTTACTGGGTGCCTGTTTGTCTTCACTCTACAGGTTGTCATACTTCATGGACATTCAGTGGAAATAGCTGATGAGGAACCTCTGTTTCATCCTGGGATAAAAAGCACAAATAGCTATTTACTCTCTATAAACAAAATATTATGTAACTCATCTCCTACCTGCCCAGAGGCAACAATCTTACTAGGTCAGTCATCCTGTACTAAGATGTTAAAATCAAAAATACTGGGATCTGGTTTTAATTCTCTGTTCTCTGACTTCCTAATCTGCTGGGCTGGGCACGTTTCAGAGACAGATGGCTCTTTAGGGTTCATGTACTTAGAAGAGCTCACAGACAGAAGTAAAAAAATAATAATAATAAAGAAATCAAATGCTGTCAGTTGAAACAGACCTTCACACGCAGAGTACCTTTCCGCTGCATAAACCTCTGATAAATGTGCTCTTCAGAACCAAAGGCTACAGAACAAAGTCCCAAAGGAGCTCTATGACAGCTTCTTGTTTAGTCAACTGTCTCAGCAGGAATACACTTCCCTGAAAAAAGGGATTTTTTATTTCTTTTCATTTTTCTTTTCCCAAGGAGTGTTAAGAGCTCTGAGTAGAAAAGCATCAATCTTTGACAAGTATCTTAATGTCTACAGAAGACAGACCTTCTGACAATATATTTTTGGCATAGAACTTTTGGCAAAAATACCTACAATAGACTTTTTTACCCTTTTTTTTTTAATAAATAGGCTGATACAATTTTTAAGTGCATGTGGAGAAACGAATATGGTGGTTTGCCAATATAGTGCAGAAGTCATACATTATTTTGATAATATATTACCTTTCCATTAGATGTGAGTTTTGATACTACTGATGATAACATTTAAGGCAGGACAGAATTGTATTTGCCAGGGTTGTGTTTCTTGTCATGCCTCAACTCAGTCTTTGAATTTCTTTGGAGAATTTCATATGTGAAGCCAAATAGGAGTCTCATCCAGCTCTTCTCTGTATCAGCTGGAGTTCTAAATAATTCATAGAAAGTCAGAGTTCAAAACACATTTGCATTCACTTGGCTGGTAGTCAACATGAGAACCACCCCCTTTCTTCTAAGAAAGATCATGCGGAAATCAGAACTGGAAAACAGACATGGCAGTATGAGGCAGCTCACAGCACAAAAAATCCTGTGCTGGTTTTTGGGAAGAGTATCTGTTGTGGAGAAAAGTTATCCCTAATCTTCTCTTTCTCATGGTTATTTACCATCTGTTCAGTGCTGTGGAATGCCTTACTCTGCGCCTCCTCCACTGGTGAGCCACTGGTCCTTGGCACTGTGCCCTTTCAAGCTGAATACCAATTTTCTCATTTTTACCATTTGATTCTTATCTACAACATCTGGATTTTGTGGCTGTCTACAAACTGCTCGGTAACAAGGGTTTGCAGCTGGACAAGAAATCTGCATGTGCTGAAATCATCACTGCAAGACAACATGCTAGTCAAAGGTTCTGTGAGACAGGATCCCCACTCCAAATCTCTCCTTTTATAACATGGAGTGATGCTTCCATAATAGACAGAACCACAGAAAACCGTCACACTATGCTCTTTTCTTCCCAAAGGATACCTATCAGCTCAACTTTTGCTGTGGTCAGTCACCATTTCCATCATAAAGTTCTACTTTGTCGCACTTATAAAATATGGCAATAAAAGATCACGCCAAGACTAAACTTGGCATACAAGTTCTGTCCAGAAGTAACCTCAACTAATTTTTTTCAGCTAGCAAGTGAAGTGACTTAGTAATTTTTAAATAACTGGAAAATGAAAGCTGTAGAGGTTCTGGTTCTCATCACTTTCTTGCAGTCGCTGCTCTGCACTTTCAGCACCCCTTAACTGTTCAGCTCAAACAGTTTGCAAGGACTCCTGGGGAACCCAGCTGTCCTGAGGAGCCTTGGTGTCATGGGTGGGATTACACATGTTGCTCCCTGCCTCACCTAAGCACAGAGGGTGAGGTTGAAGGGAGACATGATAGCTGGATTTTTACGTGCTGCACTGCATGCAGCTCAGAATTGAAGATAACAAACCTGGGTGTTTCCCACGTGCAGTGCTGGAGATGTGGGTGCAGGAACAGGGATCTCACAGCCCTGACAAGCACACCTTAGACACACCATGGAATAACTCTGAGTATTTCCAGGCAACCATACAGAGGTGTCTGTATTCATCACTCTACTCTTTCATGAACTACTTGTGGAGAATCAGATTTGTAGAAATCAGTCTTGCAAAGTGCTCTGGAACACTGTACTTTAACAGAAGGACAGTCTACTACAATACCTGCTCAGTCATTTCTTTGAAAGTTAATGTAGCAGAGGAACTCTTCAAAAGTGGTTTTTCTCTACTCAAATCTAAGTTCTGCCTGTTCCCTGCACCATTACATATTTGCTGTCTGCAACTGAGAGGCTCTCACTTGCACTAGGGCTGAGCCTGCACCTGAACCCAACGTCCACCAAGCTCCACCAGTGCACCCTAAGAACAAAGAGATCTTTGCTAATGGATCCTCCTGTGGGATCTGATCTTCATCCATATCTGAAGTGATTTATTTTGACATCTGAAGATTTTCAAGAACAAAGAGATAAAATGAGTTATCACTCTGAGTATCTGCCCCATTCTGATTAATCATGCACATGACGCACATAAAGACTTCTTGGGAGCTCAATTTGTTGCCATCAGCCCAGCTCAGCTGCTCTTTTCTAGATCACTTCAAACCATTCATACACTTCACAGTTCAGCTTTCCTGTTGCTACAATGTGTTAGCAATTAATGCACAAGAAACAAGCAGACAATTGTTCCATTTCCAGGGAATAAAATCTCCAAGGACACAAAATGAAATAGAAACTATCCATCCTTCCCCATATCCTAAGATTTCGAAGAAGAGCAAGCAATTAATCCCCCAAACACACCATGTGGTTGAGGCTGTGGTTACACAGGCACTTCAATTTGACATACATTTTACAGCTCCTGAAGTCCTGTCTCCTCCTAACTATTCACTTCCTGCTTCTCCTTGGTGTTAGCACTCAGAAGAGCTCAAGAAACCCCATGATAAGGTGGGCCAAAGAGCTGTCTCTACCAAAACCAAGGGGTTTTAGCTTCGTTTAGCTTTCAGCTGGGTCAGCCCCTTGATGTGACTCATATGTAGTACCACAGAAATGCCAAAGGAGGAGAGGGTGAAATGAGGTGAGGATTGCATAAGCTGTGCGACTGCCAAGGAAATGCTCATGTGAGCACAGCCCCAGTCCCAGTCTTATTCCTGGGGGCAGAAATGTGAGTTGGAGCCTGCTTTCCTCCACTGGCTTGTTCTCTGTCCCTCCCCTTTGGCAGTGGCAGCCTCCCAACTTCTCAGGGTCTGGAGCAGCATCTCTGGGTAGCAGGACTGCTAAGTGGTGCTGGGAAAATCCCAGCAACACAGCACTAAGGATCAGCACTTCCAGCAAGACAAATACAACCCATGGGCATTGCTCCTATCTGCTGCAAGGCACGTGAAGTTTCTCCTTTGTCAAAATGCTGTCACTGCTCCCACAGCTCAAGGGCTGAAGGGGGAGGTTATAGCATTGAGAAAATGGACGCTGAGAAAATGCGGAAGAGAGCAAAACTAAAACTCATAACATATATTTTCATTTGAAAATCTCTTCTTTTCCCTAAGTAGATCCTGTGCTCAACAGCCAAAGGTCATTAAAAGATGAGGATTCTTCTGATGCCTGAAGTGAACTTCACTTTGAGCAAAAAAAATTTCAAATGCAGCTGACTGGCTTGTGGTTTCCATCACTTTCAACCTCTACACTGCCCTTTGTTCTGCATGAAACATGCCTTTGGAAAGCCAAGGAAAACTGGGTTTAATAAACACCAAATTAGAGGAAATGCATTTGCCTCCTTGACATCTTTTAAAATGTCCCTAAGGCACACATTATTTCAGGTCACTGCAATATTTCATTTAGTACCTGTTACAAAGCTGCTATGTATGGCTCTCAATATGGCTTGTGTTACAGCAAGGGAAGTGTAACTGGTGCTGAATGGACTCTAGAATCATCTTTCTCCTAGAAAGATATCTCAAAGGAGCAAGAGTGATGATGCTGAAGTCCTGCTGCGAGTTGCCTATAAACAAATTGAGCCTGAATTGACAGTCCTTACAGAAGACTGCTCCTATTATTTAATGGTACCTAATGGAGTCAAGGGAACACAAATTTAAAATAATAAATCTAGAGCTCTCTCATTATCTATATGCTCCACAGATTGACAGAACTATTAGTATGCTAACTAACTGTACTTCACCAGCCACACCTTTAAAACAAAACCACTGAAAAAGCTGAGCAGGCGACCCTGCTTTCCTCACACTGGGAAAATGTTCAGCTGCCCATGTACAACAGATTTACAGGCCTTCTGAGTCAATCTGACAATTCCAAAAGACTCAGGCAGAGAAAAGATTTAGCTCTATAAATACTATTGAACTTCTCTTTCCACTGGCTACAGATCAATTCAGTGCAGAAGAAAAGCCCATAGCTCAGGCTGGAAAAAATACGGAGTTGGGTTTTCAGAAGTGCTCTGCATTTGTCTAGTCCAGCTCCAGTTTGAGCAGGTTAAGTCCCATAACTGAGCACTTTTGGAAGTCAAAACATGACTGTTCACTGAGGCTCTAGAGTAATTGCTTTTTGGAGCAAGATGGTAATACATTAAAATGTATCACAGGCTACATAATAAAAACAGAGGCTGTGCTCCTTTGCAAGTCTCGTGGTATGAAACTCAGCTGTTTTACCCTGCACAGGTTCCCCTAACTGTTCACTTGGTTTCTATCCATCTGGATTTTCACCACAGAATTTTGCTTTGAGCTTCCAATTTGAATACATGAAAGCTCTGCCAAAACCACATCACATTCAAACCACAGGAAATCATGAATTTGGCACTGTTTTGACATGGAAGCTGTAAACAGTGTGCAGGTTCACTCAGAACTGGATCACTGTCCTTTGAGTTATGAAACACAACAAAACTTCCAGCAAACCAGGTCAGAATTCTTAACTACTAAAGCAAAGAGAAATTATGTGACTTTTGCAAGGATCAGGATTTTGTTGAATATTATCCCCTACATTTTTCCTTTAGCTATAAACATAATATGGGAAGAATAAAAAGAGCAGTTGAGTTTCTTCCTTTGCAAGTCTTAGTTACGACAGGATTTAGCTAATTCTCATAGCTCCAACATACACATATCCTGTTATAGACAAGGTAGTTTCCTACTGGCAGCTTTGAGCATGAATAACTGTAAAATCCAGAGTTGTAGATGAGATATGAATATGGTTTAGTTTTACATGCAACATGATATCGACTTACACATAACTTACTTTACTGCACAGGAGCCTCATGATTAAAATCCAGGATATTTTCAGTTGCCAAACACTGGATTTTTTCCCCTCAAGATTCTAATTAGCAAACCACAAGAGACTTGTATGAAAACAGAAAAGCCTACAGTATGCTTTTTTACTTCAAATTAAACACTGCCCTAAAGAAAGACATACTTGTAAAGAAGTCACAAGTTCATGGAGGATGAAATGAAAACAATCTAGATTTACAGACCAAGCCTGAGAACAATCCAGATTCCAAACCAGAGTGTGAATGCAGAGCTACGTGAAGATGGTTTAACTGAAGTCAAACAAATAGGAAGCAAAATGGAGTCACTCAAAAGAAGATTTCTATTACTGCACTGCCTGCAAGAAAACACAGTTTAATCTTGCTGAGTTTCATTTTAACCAGATTTTTAAACCTGGCATTCTGAATGTCAGGAAAAGCTCTGCAGGGATCCTGAACACACAGAACCACACAGCAGACATATCTGACCTGTCATAGAGTTTTCAGATGTGCACAGTTGCTCTCGCAGCTTTTCCACATCGTCTGGATGGACCTGTTCATACAAAGTGCTGCCAAACCATTCAGACTGAGGCTGGTTTAGCACAGGAGTCACAGAATCTGATACGTAGATCACTCTTCCTGTCTCAGCTGCAACAACAAACAGGAATCCATCCGCAGCCTCCAGGATAAGATGTTTCAGTTCCTTCCAAAGAAAGGATTTGATTAGAATGCCAGCAAGAAAAGGGAATTAAATATAACAACTGTCACTGTCAGAGAATGTTGTTTTCTTGTGATCTTAGCAGTTGATCAAAACCTAGACAGAAATTTTCACTGATGTAACAATACAACCACACTTGCAGCAAGGCATAAATTGCCCATCTCAATAACAAACAACACTTTGTTTTCTGGTATTGCCTTTCATCTAGTGATCTCAATGCACTTTAGGAAAATAAACAACTAATACTCACTGCATATTCTGAGATAGGCATCTAACATTAAAAAATAAAAAGATATTTCAGAGTACAAACAGAGAAAATGAACAGCTCTAAGTCGTGGCAAACTCATCCCTTAATTAAACGTTCTGAATAATTTAATTGGAAAGAAACCAATAACACTTTCTAGTTTGGTTCCCCCTGGCCCTGCTCAGGATGAGTTCTGTTTGTAAATTAAACAGTCACTGGATAAAAGGCAGAAAGTGTAATGGGAACAAGGAAAGAATCCCCAGCCCCTTCTTCCATTAGGGGGCCTGAGCCACTACATAAGAAGGTTCTATCACTTCTTGCTTTCTTTTTCCAGCCTCTGAGTATGAAGCCTCAGACATCCAAAGGGTGGATGCACCCCTGTCTTTGGCCTTTTCTTTAAGTGGTCCCTTGCTCATCATCCTGAGTGATTCTATCCTGAGTTATCCCCACATCCACCAGAGATGCAGCAGCCAGGGCCCCAAGCATAGCTGGGGACTGGCAGGAGAACTGCATGCCTTGAAAGCCAGGTACTTCTGCCCCTCACTTTCAGACACTGGTTTTAAATCCGCAGTGTTTAAATTAACTTGCAACGCGCATGCCAACAGCCTCACCCAGAAATATTGCCTTTGCTCAACAGAGCTTGAAAACATCTCATGGCAAAGGATGACTACTACCACTTCAATTTCTGGAAAACAAGCTTGAACAGCCTTTGGTGGCTCCAGTGACCACCAGAGCTTGTTAAGATACTGCACCTGGAACTCAAACACAGAGCTCTGGACAACCTGAGCCCCAGGGGAGACAGTTCAGCAGGGCTAGTGTGCAAGTGGTGGATATTAGTTGATAAAGTGAGAATAAAAATCTGGCAAACTGCTAAGGAATGGCTAACTCATCTCAAGAAGCACTCAACAGGCTGTCAACTTCTGCTACTTTGCTATAGAAAAAGCCCATTAATCCTGAACCACTGACTGAACAAAAAATTTCACAGCATAGCTGGCCACGCTATACATACAATATGACCAGTTCTGCATACGTTATTAAAAAAGATGAAAACAAACTCTGTAATTCCACAAGATTAAAAAAAAACCCAAAGAAATTGCAATGAGAGGTGACTAGGGTGTGCCACTAGCAGAATGGCACAGTCCCTCCATAAACACACTTCAGGAGAGCTGGAATAAGCAGCCGTGAGCACTGAGAGGTCAGGAGTGCTGTATGTCTAAGAAAAAGAAGCATTGCCTCCAGCCATAACTTACATGTGTAAGTGCTTAAACTGCCTCAGACCACAAAAATGAGCATTACACCCATAGGACTTCAAAAACAATGGAGGTGGTAGGATTTTCAATGCGCTCAGTTCAAGCACTGGGTGCATCTTCCTTCTTCCACCAAAAATGTAAGCAAGGAGGTACCTCAGCCAGTACAGATGGGGTTCATCTTTTCCCAGTTCAACTGCTGGGAAATCCAGCATTAAGACTAAACAATGTTTTCTTAAACCTTCCTCTAATCCCCAGAGGGAGAGGCAGGTCTTTCCAGACTCATTTTTACTTACTTTAGAGAATCTTTGCTGGGATGGGAAGAACCCAGATCTGGAGGTGAAAATTCCTGTCTGCCAGGCAGCGAGTGACTTGTTCTTCAGATCTCAATGGTAAGAATGCCAATTTGCTTCTCCAAAAAGAAGGATCTGTCATAGTGTTAAGATCAAGTGTCCAAACAGTCACAAAAATCTGACTGTATTCACACCTTGCATATGTAACTGGTACCAGTGGCTACACAACAGTGAAGGGTCAAGCTGAGGCTCTACTCCCCTCAGCATTTCCTCACACGTTTTAAGACCAAAAAAATCAGAGAAAAACCAACACTTTTGTAAATTCTACCTGCTCTGTAAGAAAGGAAGGCTTGTAAGCTCCGTCAGTAGATTTGTTTCCAGTGCCCCTCATGGATTTCATGTGGGAAACAGCCATCCGAAGAATGGTCAGCTTGTCAGGCTTGCGAGCCAAGGCGCTGCACGTGGGCACCATGTCCGACAGCTCGGTGATGTACTGGGTCATCTTATTCCTCCTGCGCCTCTCGATCTCACTGTGATTCTCCCTGAGCATTTAAAGAAACACCAAAGCAACAGAAAAGAGACATGAGCGGCATAACAATCTGAAGTGGAGGTAATGAATCGTAATACTTTGCACTTGTTTTGCTGTTTGTGCCCCAGGAGAGCAAAGTACTTTCCAAAGCCAACCACTATTATCCCTCAGTTTACAGACAGAAAATCCAGGCCACAGACAGATAAATATGATTTTCCCATAGCTGTGAAAAGAACCTGTATTTCTGCTTATTGGCTTGTGGCCTTAATCTCTTAACCAGTTTAATCTCCTTTGATTTAAGGACAAAAATGAAGTAGAAATATGCAAGGAACTGACATCTGCCAATTCCAGTCAAACTCCTGAGTTTGCTGTGATGCATCTCTCAGCTGCTTATTAAAGGTCTCCTTTAGAGGAAACCTCTCACTAACAACTGGATCAGGTCAGGAAGGAAGCATCAGCGCTGACTTACGAAAAAAACCCACTCAGTGACAACACAGATCTCAAACAATGCTGTTTGGAACATCCCACCTCCCTGCAGGGAGTCAATGCATGCTTGCAGGATCAGACTGCAGCACTGGGACCATACATGGTATAACAATACATACTAAAAAAAAATCCCAATAAATAAATAAAATGAGTACAAAAGACAGCAAGTAAACATCTGGCTTGTCAGACATAGACCAGAACTTATGTTCAGGGACAATTTAGCACAGCAGGGAAGCAACAATGACAGTACTTGATGCTGCCCCAACTTGGGCTGGGCTGCAATGTTCTCATCCTTTAGAGGAATCATATGGCTGAGGTGGTGAGTCAAATTTGAGAAATCGCAAAATGGACACCCACCAGCATCTTTCAGAAATAAAGATTGCAGAGTTCAGTTTTCCCATTCTGGAAATCACCATAGTTTGATCAGCATTAAGGAATCACACCAATATATACATCTAAAATGGTCCAAAATGACCTAGAATGCTTCAGTGCCCAGCAATTAATTCTTCTTATACTGTACCTGTCAGGTGGCAGCTAAATACAAGTACACGACAGGTAGATGATGCTTCAGTTGTCAAAGCAGCATCTTCCACTGATTTCAATGAGCTGTGCATGGCATTTCTTGTGGGATCGCTGGCTGATCCAACAAGATGTGAGAGGTGATCACTTGGAGAGTCCACCAGCATTGACTGATGTGATAACACAACATTAAAAGAAACTGCAACATTCTTTGGAGCTGACTGCTATGAAGACTGACCATGAAAGCAGAAGCTAGGCTTGGCACACTCTTGGGCTACTTTTAGGAATGAAGCCTTTTTTTAAAATGCAGGGAAGAATTGTATGAAGCTTCCTGAAATAGAGGATTGCATGGGCTTGTCCTGCTTTGGGTATCCACCCCCTGCACATAGAAGTGTTACACACATGAGGCACTGTGCAGAAATACCACTTGTTAGGGCTACATGCAGAGTTACTATTCCTATGCTTACTGTGTGATATACAGGAAATCCAGCTCTGACAGCTCAGCAAATTACAGCCAAGCCTTGCCTGAGGTCACTGCCCATGGCACTGCAATAGTGAACATTTCATTTCACCTGGCTGAGGGACAGCTTTGTGTGGGTCTGCACAGATGCAGGAGGGAACGGTGCCTGTGGGAGTTGGATCATTCACACACCAAGCAGAACAACTCGTGTGTCAGTGCATGTGTGCACAGAGCACACGTGTGTACATGTCAGCTTGGACATGCAGATAAATATGGACACGGGGAAGAAAAAAGCGTTTGTACACGATGAAAGCTTGCTCTAAGTTCAGCATTTTCACAGAAGCGGTGAGTAAGAAAAAGAGAGAGAGACAAATAACAGACATATTCAACATGTATTTTACATTTATAAATACATATTACATTGTCTACCACTCAAGTATTTTAGTATTTCTGGACACTGAAAACAACTATCATAGAGAGTAAACAAAGAGACTGTAAAACTTCCTGGGAGAAAAAGAGTATCCCAACAATCAATTTCATTTATGATCTTAAAAGCTAGAAAGTAATAGCATGTTAATCTACTTTGAAAATGTTCAAGCAGACAACACCCCAAAAGTTTCCTGAAACTAGTTCAAATTTCAGTCCTTAAAAGAAAAAGAGGGGATGTGCTCCACTTTCAAAGTGTGTGTCCTAGGAACTCTGGCATTCATAAACTTGTACAGAATGATGTCCTAATTCTGTCATTTCTAACTTTGTTTTTATATGGAAATTACAGAGGGACATTAAATTCTGGGATACTGGGGAGCTGATCCAAAACCACTTAGCATTTGTATTTCTGATTTCAAGCAGTTTTGGATCAACCAAAAGATCAGTATGAATGGCATCATGTAAAACAAAAATGGAGGCAAACCATATTTGACTTCCCTCTTTCCTACCTGTCCCTTCTGTGTCAGCAGTACTTTGATCTTCATCCCACCTAAAACAAAATAACCAGCTCCCTAAGCTAAGGCACACGTACTGAGATTTTTTGGACACGAACATTCCCCTCTTTTCTCTCAGCAGAAGAGCTCTACAGGACACGCCTACCTTGCAAACTTTTCCTTATCACCAGTGATTTGATCACCATCATACCTAGAAACAAAAGATAGTACATCAATCAACACGGGTTATGCATTGCATGATAGCCAACACACAGCAGAAAGCAAAAAGGTTCACGACTGCAAACCACTACAAAGAACAGCAAGAAAAAGGAGGGAATGAGAATGATACAGCAAAGAAAACACAGAGTCTGATGATACTTCCAAGCCATGCCAATTCAAAAGCTTCATTCGTATATTTAAAAAAACAGAAGACACATTTCAGTGGATTTATGCGAACACTTTGACATACACCGATTTCTTGGGAAATTTAACAAGCAGCACCAGTACAGAAAACACCAGTGAGCTTTTGTCCACAGCAGCCCCTGAAATATTCATTGTTGTGCTGGAAGTGAATGAGCTGTATCTGTTCCAGCTTGCAACCACAGCTCCCTCCATTCAGCAGAGGGCACTGATGGTCTACAGATAACACGGGAGGGCAGAGACACGGCTGAAGTGTGATGCCTTATATACGGGAGCCTTCAGGAAAAGGTTCTGTAGGTACAGACATTGTACTGACTGTTGTGCAGGCTGGCAAAAGGCAGGCAGGCAGGTGAAACTGCTGGGTAAATAGAAGCAAAATTCAAACTGGCTTAATTCCCTAGAAGTAAACAGGTACCTCATTCCTAGGCAAATCAGCAGAAGTTGGATGCCCAACCATGTATGTGTTGTGTTTGAGCAGCACCTTTATGGAGGAAATCCAGACCAATGGGACTTTTGTCCTGTGGGACTAAAGCTTCACTGTTTCTGAAGCATTGTCCCAAAGACAGGCAGCAGTGTGATGTTTCAGAAAAAAATTACATGCTGCTCCTCTTTGCCTTTTCTCAAAAACACACTAATCATTTGAAATTAGATTTTGCTAGCATAATTACAGAAAGACTCACTTGTTTGAAACAAAATTCCTTGTTCCAAAACAGAAAACGAATGTTTGGGAAAACACAAAAAATAAAGTAATGGCTTTTCTAGAAGTAAAGAGTATAACAGCTCAAGAACAATTAAATGAGATTTTGTATTAGAATTACACCTTTTCAAAATGATGTCATTTATTACAACAGACAGCCTATGAATATCCCATGTATTAGCTAACAAAGTAATAAAGCCTAAATAAGCACGTTTTTCTGTTCTAACAAATCAATAATGAACTTTTTCTTTCTTCTGTCTCAAATGAATTAGAACTAATTTTGTGGCCAAGACACACTAGGAATAAGTCATGTGAGAAATCTGGAGAAGGGACCAACTAGAAGAGGAAGTCTGACCACAGCTCTGAGTGTCTTTGCATGGTTTTTCTGTACTCTTTTCTAAAAAGAGAACAATCTGGGGTCTATACAGCATTTAAGATTTAAATATCAGATTTTGATCTGACACCTAAAATCAACCAGTCTAAGCACAGCACAGCATACCTCTACATTAAAAACAATACAATTATTGGATCAACTTTGAAAGGCCAAAACCAGAACGGAGAGAAAAGAGCACAAGTGCCAGTGTGCCCAGAAACCCTGATGCTTGTGCAGGCACAAATCAGGTCCCATTCCTCATGAATCTTATTCCCTTAATTCCTGTGTCTCCTAGGAAATATTAGGACTAAGCCCTCAAATCACCAGTTTTAACACCAGGGACTGCAACAGCCTTTCTGTAAATGACATAACCAAACAGGAGTGCTGCTGGTCCTGTGCAGTAAATTACGATTCAGTGTCACAGTGCATCTTCAGCACACTTCTCTGGCAGAGTGACTGGGATAACCTTGCTAAACCCTACAGTGACAGCTGTGTTTCAACATGGCTGCTGCTACAGAGCTGCAACTACAATTTGGATAATCAGCAGTTACCCACAGGCCTCAAAGTATCTACACCCCTTACTGCAGCTGCTTGGTTTCTAATGAAAAAATGCAAACAGTGTGACCAGAAAGAAAAAAGGGAAAATGAAAAAATGGCAATGAGGCTTTACTGTTTATTTCTAGCTTAGAATATTCCATGTTAATTAGCTTTCTTTTGTCAACTTTTACCAGTCAGTTACACCTAATGGCACATAATGTAAAGCTCAGTAACCTTAAAAAACAATCCACCTCTAGAATCTGTCAAATTGTCTTAATAAGCAATTAACATCTGAAATAAATCAGAAATGAAATTTTATTTTCAGTGGCCGAAAGACAACTTCAGCAATGTCAAATAACCAAAGTTCACCTACAGCTGTTGAAATAATAAGCTAAAAATCACAAATTTTCTCATTTGATATAGCTGCAGAGTGAAATTGTGACACTCATGCTGTCAGCTTTGTAAGCCATTAACATTAGGCTGATTTCTGCCAGAATGCCCAATTTGCAGAGGAAGCTGATAAAAAGAGTAACTAGTTTTTGGGTCAAGTTGTTGGCAAATTCTTCGCTCATATTTATGTTTATTTTAAAACATCATTAGTGAGACAGCTGTCTTTCCCCACTGAAAGAAGTCAGTGATGTGGCCAACTCTTTGTAAATGCTCACCTTGAAAATTTGCTGGGCCCCTCCCCATCTTCATCATCAAAGTCCATTCTGTAAAAGCAAGATTTCCAAATCAGCAATCAAGACGTTGGCAATGGTGGCATGAACATTCAAGCCACTGGTTCTCCATGTTGTTAGATTTGTGTTTTGACTGAGGATTCCAGACTTGCTCATATTCTCCACACCTAGGAGCAGCTCATTAGCTGATTTATGTCGCAGACCTTCTTAAGGCAGTGGAATAGACAAGTTCTTCCTTGGGCCAAATCCCAGCCTGCCAGTTTGGCTCCTCCAGGGAGCCACAAAAAGCAGGAACCTCTTTCTTCACTTCTTACACAGAAAGACTAGGAAGATTATCTTCCTGATTTAGACATCTAAATTAGTTTCCTATATTAGGCAGTGTGATTGTCTCATTCTCATAGATATTACCACTACAAAGTTATACAATAGTATAATTTACAAAGCATTTTAGACATTTTTATACCTCTTAAAAGAGGTGGATAAATATATATCCCCAATTATAAGGATGTAACTCTGCCATTAAAGTAGACAATTAAGCTGATATAAAACTATCACAAGCAATTATTGTATCAGTGTATTTATTTTAATAAAAAATACATTAGTATGATATACAGACCTTGATCACTTTTAATTTGTGTACATAGTAAATCATAGTTTTGTCTCGCAAATATTTTGTCACATTTTTTTAACACTCTAAGCTTTCTAACCTTTCAGTGTAATAAAACTTCATACAACTACAGATTCCATGTCTCTAACACTGCTCATATTAACAGGCATACATCCTATTAAAGGCAAAACCCCTTCAAAATGGCAATGATATTTATCTCAGTATTAAAAGAATTACTACCAATGACAAATTGAGATTTCTACATCCGGAGTGTGGGAACAAAGATGCAAAAATACTAAAACTACATCAGCACAGAGAAGTAGGAGTGCCAGTCAGTCAGTCAGTGCCTTCCTTCCTAAATTCTGAGAACCAAGAGAAACTGGCCCATAAAAGATGTGTCTGAGTCACAGCAATCTCTGTACAATTGGGATGAGGGCAGCAAGTCAGCACAGGAATTGGACATGGCATTAGCAAAGTTACAATAATATTTTCCAGATGGTAACAGTGATTATTCATTTCTGGAGGAAGCAAAGAGAAAACCATTTTCCCCAAAGAGCTTTAAGAAAAGCTGTGTATTTAACTTGCTTAACTTTGATGCAATCATCATTTTCACTATAAATTACATCTTTTCCCACCTAATTACCACCAAATCCGGTTCCAAGGTCCGTGACCCCTCAGCTGCCTTGTGCAGAACACCACCGACCTCCAGTGGCCACTGCCCTCACCTCTGTCCCAGGGCTGCAGCTGAGACAGGACCCAGCTGCTGCTGGCACCCCAAATGTGGCCTTCAGTGCTGACACCAGGAGCCTGAATCCCCCTTGACCTCTGGCACGCCCAGAAATTCAATATTTACACACCATTGCCTAGCCCAGGGTCTCCTCTCACCTACCTGCTTCCTCCCCACATTAATAGTGTGCCTGCAGGTGACATTCCAGAACAAACTTCCCAGTTATTTTAATAGCAATGTTTCTACCTGTGCTGAAAATATGAAAATCAGTATCACAGGAAAGCTGTTAGTTCAGAAGTGGAGGGCAGCACTCAAAAAAAGCATCAGATCAGGCACATCCTTACCTGGTTTCAGTGGCAACTGAAACACAGCTGAGAGAAACACCCAGTTTCAAACTGAGGGAAATGGCTGCAGAAAAAATAATACACCTGTAGGGGAAAGCCTTTTCTTCAGGGATTTTATGAGACACTGCTTTAACCTTGGACAGATTAATTTTGTAACTCCTTTCCTTCCTCTCCAGTGCACTGAGATCTCGTGCCTCAGTGGATAGGATTCTATGACTTTTTTAGCTTCCAGCCAAATACTCCAGCTGAGTGCTAAGGCATGGATTTCCCCCCAAAATCAAGTATTAGCTGTACTGCATTTTATCTAGTTTATTATAATTGGAATACAATTACAGAGATGATGACAGTTTAAGGCTTGATCCTGCTGCCTGCATGGTATCCCCACCTCTGAAGGAGTAAGGGGGACTGACACACCTATTTATCTCGATGGTTGGACACCAGCTTCTCTCCTTGGGAGAGTCTTGATGGGTTAATAATCACAGGCAACACCTCCCACTTGTACAGTGGGCTCATCACAGCAGAACCTGAGTGCATAGGGTATAACATCAGTCTGCACCAGACTAAATCTTTAAATATTGCCTTTGCTTTGTTAAACTACCTAAACCTCTTTATTCCATATGAAAGCTTATTTTAAAAAAAAAAAGTAATTGAACATTAAATTCATAAAAAATACCAAGACTTTTAAAAAATGCAACAGCAAATGTATCTCTGTTCCATCTTTGTTAATAAACACATTTCCTAATTTCACTGGGCAAAATGAAAACCCCTTCTGAAACACTAAAATAAAAAAACCCCTCAGGTATAAAGTCATTGATTCCAATGTCCTGCCTGATCCACCGTGTCTGCTTTACTGCTAGGCAGAGGGAAAGACAGTGAATCAGTTGTAACCTTTAGCAGAACACAGCAGAACACGTAAAACAATATTCCATCAACCTCCTCATAGCCTGACAGATAAGATCTTCTGTTTAGATAGAATATACTGCACATTAGTAAAACAGTAGAAGCAGCCTCCAAGAAGACAAATGACATCATTTCAGAAGATTCAGAAAGACTATCTTTTATCTTCATTTAAAATTCCCATTAAAAAGAGGCTTTAAAAAAGAGCTGCACTATGCTCTTTTGTTTTGAAGAGACAGCATAAATCTTGTTTTCCTCTTTCATACTGTTCACATCAATCGTTAAAAGGCCTGATGCATGAGGTACTTATTAAAATGTATTTTCCTTAAAAGATGTGCAGCTACCATAAATACAGTGATAAAAATATTTTTAAAATTTTAATTATTTTCAATTAGAAACATTTTCATTTAAAAAAAAATCCAACAAACTAAAACCAAAACAACTTCAACAAGGTGGACCTGCACAGGTTAAAAAATTGACATGCAAGAGGATTTCGCCACTACAGCAAAATTAGTATGTAAAATTCCCAAGAAATGTCAAAAGATGCTTGCCATGACTACACAGTGTAGGAAGAGGGCAGGCAGGAATGATCAGGAGCAAATGCAGCTGAGAGGCAGATGGGGATGTACACTACAGCCTTTTATTCAGCACAGATTTGGGGGGTAGAATGGTGGGATGAGGTCTCTTTTCTCCAGATCTTGATAGTTCTGGTTCAGAGAAAAGGCAAGACTGTACAGTGAACTAAAACAAAACCAATGCAACTGAAACCAACTCATGAAAAAAAAACCCCTAAGCCTCCCTGCCCAAGTACAGATAGCCCAGGAATGTGAAAGAGCCCGTTATCCTCTAAAACAGCAAAGCCCAAATTAAAACCACATTAAACAAAGAACTGAGGGTGCATTTATCTAAGATAGCCATTGACAACTGCAGTGCATTATCTTACACTGTCACTTTTTTTTTCTATGAAGTAGTTGGTATAATTTATAGAAAGGAAAAATATTTTTCCAAGCTGTCAATGAAGCCAAATGCCGACACGGCAGAAACACCTTCTGGGTAGCCAATGAGTTTAAACTGATCTACATTCAAGTCCACACAGCAATTATTCTGCCAGCTTGCCTCAGCAATTATGAGAAAAGAAACAAATTTTCAGAGATAACCAAAACTGGGAAAGATGGCTGTGTACACTAGTTCCACTCCTTTATGTTTGATACAAAATATTCATTTCCAAAATGCCCAAGGATTGAGGTGTAGGAAGATGTATCACCAGAACAGCAATGAAAGGACCAAGTGTTTGCTGCAACTTTGTTCAAAGAGAAGCTCGGAGGAATTAGACACAGGAGGCATTCTTTCCCTCAAGGTCTGAATACACACACACTGGACATAAAACAAAAAAAGCACTCTCAGCTCAGGCTTGGAGAAGGGCTATTAGTTCAGAGCTATGGTGCACAGATGAAATAACACCATCCGGGTATAAAGTAAATTTATACTAATTTAGTCACTGAATTTGCATGTTAAATATATTTAAAATAATTTGATTTTATGTTCCTCCCACCCTCCCCTCACTTCACCTTCTCACAAATAGATGACAATGCTTAAAATGCAACAGTTAAAGCATTTCAATTAATATCAAGTCAGTATTTAATATAATCACAATATTTCACAGTCAGCAGCATCAACCCTTGGCAACAGTAAATTGCAAACTGATATTCAGAGCTGACATGGTTTATGATCAAAAAAGAGATCAAATATCCTGCAACTCAAGTACAAAACCTTATCCGCGTTAGGTAGCAATGAAAAGATGTTAATGCTTTGTCTTCTCTTTTGATTGCAAGTTTAAAAAGGATTTTTCGTTGAGCAGCTTGAAAATAAAAACGTGATGCCTGTCAAAGACAGATTTCAGGAGTTTCTCAAACCAATTTCATGCAGTTAGCTCAGCATAAGAAGGGCACTCAGCGGGGGGAGATATTCAAACTGTTCTGTTCAAAGGAACACCCCCCAGAACAACCACCCAGAGTGCTCATGCCACACCAACTTAGCTCTGCATCTGAGGCAAGATCAACCTTCTCCCTTGTAAATTCACTCCAAGATTGAGACTCCAGCACTGCTCCTTGAGCAGACACGTAAAACTGGCAATGTACCTTGGTGAACAATCCCTAGAGTAGCTCTTGCAAGGAATAATGTCTTCCTTAGGTGTTCACCAGTGAAGATTTTACTCACACAATCAATCCTGTTAAGCCCTACCACTGTCTTATTTAGGGCTAAATATAAGGCTAACCATTCTCTTTTGAAGACACTCTCAGATCAGGTATCTCTGAGAAAGCATCACCAAAGACCATTCTTATTTGTGATCAACCTTTGATAACAACAACGGGGGTTGTCAAAACTAGACAGTAATTCTCTGCTCTTCTCAAGCTCTTGCTACACATTTCTTCTAACACAGAAAATTACCATGAGTTGCCACAGAGCAATCTGATGTGGAAAACCACCCCAACACCACATCAGCCACTGAAAATAGATAAAACCGATTTTCTTCTTTAGCAGAGCCCTCAAGCTTGTGTAAGGGCTGAATCTGATTCAGGCCCTTCTCCCAGGAGAAGACTGTGCTGCACTTCCACAGAGACCTAGAATATCAGTCCATAATCTCTGAAAAGTGACTGCTCGTGCTATTTCTGTACCTGGAACTATAAAGAAAACATCTTTAACTAACAGGTCTCCGTTTGAGAGATTCCAGGTGTAACCTTCAGATGAAGTTGAATAAGTCTGCATGTGCAGTCTTGCTATCTTTATTCACATGATAAATCATTGTGAGATTAAACAGATGTAGGAAATATGCATTCATTATATCCACAACAGCCACAGGATCCAAACTCCTTTCTGGATGCTTTGCCAAACCTGAAAGTCTTTTGAAACAAGCAAAACAACAAGCCCTACACTTATCAGCAAGTTTGATCTTGCAGGAGGAACAGATGCATTGAAGAGAAAAACAAAACATCAGTGACTAATGTCATAATGCAGTTACATAAATGAAACATTACATAATAAACATACACATATATATAGGTACATTTTGGATTTTACAATACATGTAATTTCCAGTTCTAGACCTGAAAAAAGAAAAAAAAAAAAAAAAAGAGAGATGGCTTACCCAGAGCGACGCTTTCCTCCTCTGGAAGGCATGGATCCTGCCATCCTCACTTGTCCACTTGCCATTGGAGCCACTGGCAAGGCCACTGAGCCAGGAATATCTGATGCCATTTCTGTAAGGCAGAGGTAGGGAAACAGGTGGGGGAAATCCTTTAATCCATCACCTTCAAGGAGAAACCTCTGCTGATAACATTAGAGACAGGCCCTTCCCAAAATAAACAGAGCAAGCTTTCCTTTTTATTTCTAAGGAAAAGTAAAGCTCTCCTACTAAAACCCAGCAGATTCACAGACCCTTTACAAGAAGGCCAGTTGAGTCAATAGCATTACAGGGCCTGGGAGACAAGAGAATTGCAGGTAGTATCTCTGTAATTCCACTGACCTAATTGTTCTCATTTTAAGTCTCAAAGGGCCTGTCAGATGAAGGCCAACAACCTCCTCCAGCAGTTAAAGTGCCCTGTACAGAAATGCAGAGCTGAATTCCTAAGACAAATGAAGTACAGATCATGGTACCAGGGTACCAAGAAAAATAAAAGCTCAAACACTCAGTTTGCCAGAGAGGCCAAGAGTTGAGAGCAGAGATGAATTATCAGGTGACACAGGGTTTTATTATTTATATTCTGGAGGCACTCAGAAGGCCAGACTGAACTTAGAAGAGCTCAAAGGCTTCCTGCATTTCTGTGTGGTGTCTTGCGGAGCAGAACTGAGCCCACAATCCAGGCTGATATTCATCCCTCTGCCAGGGCTCGAGGTATAGCCACAGGTTAATGAGATCCTCAAATACCAAAACTTTGATGTGAGAAACTGCAAAAGCTCACCTTATGCAATGGTTTTCAGACAGCTAATGGCAAGTACTTCTAAAGTCTATTAATAACAGTTCATTACACTTCAAATAAGAAAGGTGAAATATAACATATTTACACCTTTTTCTTCTCTCCCATTATTAAGCATGGGATTAAGAATGTTTTTCCTCTGTATAACTCTTATAAACTATATGAGCAATTAAAACTTTTTCATATACTTTATTCACTCTGGAGGCAAAATCTACAGTCAAAACATTTAATTATCTTGAAAGAAAATGCATCTTCTTTCCAACTTCTTTAAAAGAAAAAAAAAACTTGGCAAGGTATCTGGAGCTACAGCTAAATATAATTACTAATGGAAAGCAAATCTGTTAAAAAAATCCTGCTATTTTTTCCCCAACAGATAAGTATGAAATAACTTCAATTATGGAAACAGGAATCCATGCTCTTTCATTATGTCTGGAGAGCACTTCCATCTCTGCCACACTTTATATACATCCATTATGCAACATTATGCATTTCAAATAATAACATTTTATCTGTTCACTGATTTCATGTATTTCTTCTAGTACATTTAGTTTTATTAACTCCCTTTCAACTAAAAAGCAACAGAGCAATCCAATTTTTTTTAACGAAGTCTGCAAGGCCAAACAATAAGACCTCTGCCTACAACCCCACACCACAGAAAAGTTCCACAGTGGCTAAAGCTGGAGCAATGTGGAAACACAACATTAATGCACATTAGCATATCTCCAGACAAATAAAAGCATGAGCATGCAAACAACTGGTAAATCACTATTTCCAGAGTAAGTACCCTTAGCTGTATAATGCCCATAATTCACTCAGAACATTCAAACTCATCTTTCATGGAGAGAACAGAAGGTCATTTTGAAATGCTCTGCTCACTCGTTTATTAAAGCAGATGGTAAAAACCACAATAAATCTACCTGCAAAGTGTCCTCGTCACACAGAAACACATTTCGGTATAGATGATCAAGGAGATCAGATTTTTTTTAAAGTAGTAACTCTAATAAAATTTCAGATAATCTCTGAGCAGTATTTTAAGAGAGTAAGAACAATACCATATTTGATACTGTGATCAGAAATTCTTGTAACCTCATTTTCCTCAATCTAAACCAAAGATGATGAGAAAACAGGCCAAGGGTTGGATTCATCTAGTCTTAAAAGTCCAAAAGCCAAAGCTAAGTATTTAAGATAACTTTACAGCCCACCAAAAAAAAAAAAAAACCAAACTCAAAAAGGAAACTAAGGCCCCTTGCCCTCCTTTATGCATTCCATGCATCCAAAACAGGCTGAGCAAACCTCTTTCTGTGGGGTCCTTGTTCTCCCCACTGACAAGTCAGGGAGACAGTTTTGATCCTTGTCCAATTTACATGGCTGTGGACCGGTAGAATGAGTTGTTTTTCTGCATTCACATTCAGCCTTCCATTTATGAAGCTGTAAGAGGCAAGGATAGCTAGCAAGCCTCAAGTAGGAAGGACAAACAGAAACTGTGTATCTTTCATAAGGGGGGAAAAAAGTGTTAAAGAAATGGCCAAACCAGAGGTTCAGTCAGTGTCCAAAAACACGTGAAAGAAAACATTTTACAACAAACAGGTCATCTGTCTGTCAGGGTATAAGCCAAAGCATTACTGTGTTGATATCCTGATGCTATAGAATGGCACATCAAAAACAGTGCAGTACAGAAGGTAACTTCTTAGACAAATCAGCCTTCAGATACATCTTTACAGTCCTGGGAGAACGAAACCAAGCTCATTGTGCTGACTGCTCTAAAAGGAGGTCTTCAAAAATTTCCAAGATACAGGCACACAAAGGAAAAAAAACAAATTGATCAAGGGATGCACTGACACTCGTCAACATGAAAGCTCAGCTAAGAGGGAGGAAAGGTTCACAGCAGGGTGGTGAAGTTGTGACAGACCTGCACAAATATCAGTGTGTAAGACACCCAATTTGCCCTTCCATTTCAGAGCTTCCCATGTCAGACACCACCCATTCCGTGGGTGCTGCTACTGCAGCTCCAGTGAGGTGCTCAAAGGTGGGCACACAGTGCTGAGAGAAGCAGTCAGCAGCCCAGGATCTCTCTCCTGATACAACCGAATTAACCGTTCTGCAGTTGGAGAAACCAAGATGCATGGATCTGAACTGCTTCCCAAATTAATTTCATCTCTATACATTAATGAGAATATGAAAGAAGCAGATCTTGATGATATTTTTACATTTATAAAATATGCCTGGTGAGAAAAGTAAAAATTTTGACATTATCTCAAAAATGAGGGCCAGCCTGGGAAAGCAGAGCCGAGTGGAAAATCTGATAGAACAATCAGTTGCTTCTCTGACTAAGCATCTGTAAGTTACCTGTCTCTGTGTGCTCTGGAAAGAAAACAAGAAAGGAGATAAATGACACCCATAAACCAGAGTCTCAGATAGAAATACTGTGGTAGAGAGGCATTCCAGGGAGCCTATTAGCATAAACAAAAAAACATGCATCAGACACAGACCAAAAGAAAAAAAATAACTTCAGTTTTAAGAGTAGCCCACAATTGTGTATAGTTACATAAATTTAGGGCAGTCCCACTTACTCTGTTGGAGCATAAATTACTATGGAAGCCCAGAGCTGCAGAAGAAGGTGTCAAGTTGGTTATAGAGATATTAAAAATTTAAAAAAAAAAAAAAAAAAAAAGACATGCTGGAGCACCAAAAATGGTGTTTTCAGGCTTATCTAAACCCACGCCCACATACATGTTAACACTGATGTTCACAGAAGTGTTTCAGCCGCAACAAGTGTTAGGAAACAAACTGTTCTCTTTCTGAGATTGAATGTTCAAAGAGTGGACTTTCCTTCTGCCAACGGAAATAAAACAACTGTTGCTTACTTCACCCCAAATTACAACATAATGAACATAAGGGTATAATTCTCAGGAAGTAAAACAAGGTGAGGCTGTAATTCATGGAAATCATCTGTAACCATCAAGGCAGTGCTCTGAACAAATTTCTTTAAAATCATTTAAAGGTGTTCCGTAGTGTCACATAGAAATTACTTTTTTGCTGAAAAAATGCATGCAGTATTTAATTTGGAGGTTAGAGAGCTCCTAGAGATCTGCCAAAGAACACAGAAATGTTATTAGAACAAAACCCAGCACAACACTCCCAATCTTTAGTGAATATTTCTCTAGCTGGACAACACACAGGCCAGATCCTGCAAGAATACCGATGTTCATCTGGGGAACCCCTGAGGAGTCACATTAATCCAGGAACAATATCAGTGCTCAATGTAAAAGCAGAATTAGTCCCTTCATTTCTGTCCAGACTTAATTTAATTTCACTGCTGAACATCCCAAGTTTGGACATTACACTTGACACATTACACACCACATGTAGGTCGACCCCAAAATATTCATGGATGTTTCTGTAATAAACAATCTGCAAATGTACACTAAAAACACTGGGATAAAATACAGGGATTTATTCCCCAAAAAAATCCATGTTCATCTCAAGCTGTTACATAGATCTGCAAAAGAAATAGCTGCTGTGCACTTCAAACAGTAAAGCACAAAGAGCAAGCTAAATGCTGCACAAGGATACCCATGGAGGTGCATGACAACCCCAATCATGGCAAGAATTACCAGAAAGTGCACCATGCCAGGATGAACCTGGACCTCTCTCTTTTTTGTCAGGGAATTATTAAACCACAGGTCTGAAGCCCAAACTTTCAATCTTGGGCCCCACCCCAGATCCACTGCCTGAAATGCAGCTTTCTTGTCTCTGGCACAAATCTTGACTTGCTGAGGTATCCCCCAGAGCAGGGCAGCTCTTTGGCCAGGTATCCTCACAGGCAGCATCACACAGCTCGAGATGGTGGCTCCTGCTCTGCTCCTCTCCACAAACCATAGCCGTGCATCCTGCTGGGAAGCTTTGAAATACAACCACATACTGTGCATGACAAGACTTTCTAAGTCCATCTTACAAAAGGTTCTATTAACTACATTATTTTCAGCCACTCCAGCTATACTCCCCTCACCTACATACAGCAGACATGGACAGGGCCAGGTTTAAACCCAAAATCTACTGGAGAAATGCTTCTGCCAACTCCCAGAGACTTTGAATCCCTGACACTAGCTGTAAGGACCAGTTCCAGGTTTGCTATTCCATATCAGGTAGCACCGAGCATGCTCTCCACAGGGCTCTTTTATCCTTCAGCGTCTACTCTAATAAACAGGATTAAAGTCAGATACCAACATCTGACTAAACGAGAGGAAATTTTACTTTTATCAATACAAATGTGACAGATTTCCAGCCACTAATCCATAGAATGACTGAGATGCCAATCACCTCCAAGTAAATGTGGATCTAAGGCTAAACACAGAATTACAAACGAGCCCAATGCCATCAACAGTATCATACACAGTGATTTTAGAATGTTCTTTTAAAAATTCTAAGAATGCAGATTTCAAAAACTTCTTTAGAAACTGTATTTTTCATTACCCTGAAGTCATACGGGAGTTAGATGCATTTCAGCTAAATGGTTTTGATTGCAGTCAATTGCAAAGGGGATTTTCTGCCTAGCACAGAGACATTTAAGAATAAACTATATCATAGTTCTTATTTTAGAATATGCCAACAAAAATATGAAGCCATCATGCAGTCAAAAATATTTCACAGAAACACTAATGCTAAAAAACCAGCTGTATATTTAGCCATTGCTTTTATGTGTTAACTACAGAGATCATAAAACAGAGCTCACTCTGAAAGAATATTTTAAAAAAAACCCCATTTTTCATTGTTCCTGATAACTCTGTTAATATTGTTTCACTTGCATTCCGTTGCCAGACACTTTAAATAGACTCCACATCAAAAACATCTACTGTACAGAGAGGATTTTCAGAAAAGCAAAAACATTCCTTTCCATGCTCTCGACAGAATTACGACTACAAATAAATCATAAAATATAAGAAATCCCACCTTTAAGGAAGAATCTTACAAAGACGCTATTTCTTTCCTGGGAACAAAACCTTCTTGGAGAGAAATTTTATCCGCATATAAGAAGAGTCAGAAACCTCTGGGAAGAAATGTAGCAGCATTGGTATTCTGCTCAGAAAATGTCATCACAGATCTGTTTACCTTAACTGTGGACCATGATTCAGCCGGTGACAACCGTCTTGCATACTGATCAATTTATTTGCAGCAAAATTACTAACATTTTCTACTTTAACCATTTAGGTTCTGGAGAGAGCTACTAAGACAGGAAGGGCTTTTATGAATAATATAAAAATCCTAATTAACTAAAAACTTTCCCCTCCACCACAACGCCCTGTGCTTTGGGGTGTGTGCAGGGGCCACCCCTCATCCTGAAGATAAATTAGGGCATACGGTGAGTAGTTACCAGAGAAACGTTCTCTTTTTTTATAATGAAAATCAGAGCTTTATCCTCTGTCTGCATCACAGGTGAATGTTAAGCACACTTGAAGGTGGAGGGGGGAGATGATACGATTCAGCCGCTCAGTTGAGGGGGCACTGTTCAGCAGAGACTGGGATCAAGCATTTAAGAGTGGCCTAACTGGTGTTTCAAAGGCCACATCCAAAAGCCACCTTGCTCCCTGCCTTCGCTGAGGTGACTCTGGAGGAGATGCCAGAGGCAGTGACAAATGTAAGAGGTATTTACCATATGCCCCATCAGTAGACTGCAAGAGCAGGTTTTGAAGTCAAAGAGGTGAAATCTCTTTGCCTCCACACTTGACTGTTGTGTTCACACAACTCATCCATGTGGGATGCCCAGGGATCTCGCTGCAATCCATACTTTTTTTGTGTGCCCCATAGTTCAACACCATCAGGATGTGCAAAAGAAGGTGGGATGCAGACACAGAATTGGAAGTAAACTGTGACAAAAGAGAGTTTTGGTCTACTTTAGGGGAATTCTTGCTGCAAGTGCTCAGCTTGAGGGACAATGTGAGATGGGTCACTGCAGGATAAGCAGCCAACACTGAAAACCAGGATCCTCTGAAGCATCCAAAACTAGACATGCAGAAACCATGGTATCAAAAACCCCATTGTGTAAACATCAGTCATATGATTTGTAAAACCAAAAAATTATTTCATATATTACTATAGGATTTTGAAAGCTATTTTGACAGTACTTCTTATTTTTATTTCCAATTTTCATGCTAATCACCTTATTCATTCCAGTTGTGTTGGTAATTCCATTCATCTGTATCTACCTTGTGGCCAAGGCACAAAAATTTCCAGAGACATCAGGGTGTAAGGAAAGAATGTGGACCACATTCATATCCACTGCCTCTCCAACACAACCCATACATGACTGAATAAACTCAGAATGCTCTTTAGCACAATCCAGAAGAAGACCTGGAGTCACACCTCTGCACCTACTGCAGAGGGTGTTATAGACAAAAAATTAAGCTTGAAGCACAGACAGAAGATACACTTTGCTACTTTAAGTTACCTGGGAAGAAGGGAAAGGGTAGCTGCTTCTTCATTCTTCCTATCTTCCTGACAAATGGCATGGCACCAATGCCCCTGCATTTTTCCCTGGCTATTTTTCCACTTCTTATTCATAATTCCTTGTTATCTCCTCTTGACCTATTCAACCTCTGACTGAGGTGAACTATTTCTTGTACTCTGTTTAATAAGCCAATACATCCAACTGCTGACAAGTCCTGCCAAACTACGACCATTTCCCTCAAAAGAGGTTGCTGAAATTCAAAACAGGGAGGAAAGGTTAAAAAAGAACCCTTAATGGCTCCTGTTCTGAAAGCATGTCTCAGGTCTTGGAAAATCATGAACCCCCTCAGAATGAAAACAAGGCTTGTATCTGCACTGCAGAACGATTGTGAAAACTGACTTGAACCTCAGCACTCAGCCTCTAAAATTTGGTAATTTTCCCCACTGCAGAAGTGGGGGCTTTAATTAAAAAAGAGCATCCAGATCTCCACCATGATTATGATGGACCAACACATTAGAAGAAAAGTACTTCTCACATCCAAAATCTGGAAGTGCATGAAAGAGTGAGCCAGAAGCAAATCCAAGGACCTGGGGTAGACTCACATTGAAAACACAACCTGAGCCTCCAACACTTGGCAAATGTCTCAGGTATAAATAGTTACAAGTGGGAAAGTGCTCATAGAAATTGGGCAGGGAAGTAGGGCAGCTACTGTAAAAGGCCAGTTTACAGAGAGGGTGAAAATCTGACTTTGAAAGGCTGTTTCAGGATTGATGTAAACATTATTAAAAGAAGAGAGGCAGGTGCTTAGCTTACATGTAGGGTCACAGTAAAACAGCAGACAAGAGCAGCAGGACCATTTAAGGTGTTTGAATGTGACCCTACCTGGTCTTCAGCCATTATAGACATGATAATGCACTCTTACAACATAACTCTACACTTAATTGTCTTCTGCATTAATTTGCCCTGGTTTTATTAACATTATTTTGGCTGATATTAGTGACATGTAGCAAAAGTACTAAGCAAATCACCAAAAAACAAGGCTCCCCAAATTATGCATCATTTCCATTTGAAATGAATGGTGATTCTCCCTCCTTCTCTGACATTTTGTATTTGCCAAAAGTAACTGCATAATTATAAGTTATATGCAAGAAACAGAAGGTAACATTCAGTGTTATTTTCCATACTTTTTACTTAGCATCAGACCTAGCAAATAGCATATACGGCTGTTCTGTTATGTAGAAGTGCCCACAGCTGACCCATTAATGAACTCACAAAAACTGTGCAAGCACACGCCCAGCCTGGGCAAACAAACACCAGGAAAAAAATAATAAACTCTAATGACTTTCTTTCAAGTTTCTCAGAGACAGATCATGCTCAGTCCATTAATTCTTCATTTAACAAGTCTGTTTCATTTAGCTTGTTTTGGTTGGCATTCAATTAGAAATTCATGCACATGACAACTTTTTCCCTTTTAAAACAGAACACTTGCTGTATTTCGTCCATTAAAACATCAGGAGGTAAAGTGGAAGCTGCATGACCAGCTAAAGCTACACTAAAGCCAGGCACAATACTACTGAATTAGGCAAAAAATCCACACGTGGCCCTGTCCACAGGATTATCACTAACTGTTAAAAGGGCCTGATAAGATTTGTTGCTCAGTAAACAAGCCAAGAGAACAAATTGAGAGTTACTCAGCTGGGAAATGTAAGTTAAGAAAAATAACCTGCACCACCACACCATCAGCTTTACTGTGACTTCAGTTATGGATGTGTTTTGTCATACCTGCCTCTACATTCCTACCATTTATTGAGATTGAACTGTGTTAACACAGGAAGGAAAACCCTCTCATCCAAATCCTCATTTCCTGCCTTGCACAGCATTGAGTCTCTTTCTGGCCACCCTCATGACTACATACATACACATATATATACACAAAAAAGTAGAGTTAAGCCTGGGTTCTGTCTCCCACTGCACTGCTTGTCCCCTCTTGGGAGCCACACCAAGCCAGTCCACTCCTCAAGGGCAATGTCAAACTCTTTCAGCCACACTGTCCCACAACTTTCCCCTTCTCATCTTTCTCACCTTCCTGCACCCTTACTCTTTCTGCCAGGCCTTCCTGACCAACCAAACTATCTCTGGATGTCCCAAACTCCCAGCAATGGGCACCTGTCGATGCCAAAAGACTATATGGGTTTTATGCAGAGCCTATCCAAAACTGTGGGAAAGAAATTCAGCAGGCTCAATGAATCAAACATCATCCCTGGCTCATGAAGCCTCTGAGTCACACATGGCTGGAGGGTGGGACAGTACCCAGGGGAAGCACCTCACGTGTTTATTCTGATTTTATACTCCTTCAAGCACCTGCTTCTGGTCAGTGTTAGAAAAGGTATGTTGGGCTTGAAAAATTTTGCTGGTGGGACATGACAGCATTTTTTCACAACAGGAGCAGCAGATACAGCATTTCTTAAGCGTGTTCCTTCTACAAAGGTAAGAAAGACAGGAAATTAGCCAATTACTACTATTACTTTATTTCATTAACAATGAAATCAAACATTCTCCATTGCATGTCCTTGCTCTAGATCACCAATTATTAGTTTTATACCACCACTGCTATTTATGCATTCCTAAACTCATCTGGTTTCCTTTCCTTCTTCTATAATTGTCAAATAATATTTGCAAGCAAATTTCCTTTTATAAATTCCTATGCAACTGTTTTATGATAAAGAAATAATAACAACAGTAACTGCTCAGTAGTTTATCTGCACTATGGCATCATTTGAGGCTTCATTTTTGTTCATTCATCTTCGAACTATTTCTTTTAAAATAATATTTCTGCAATCTTCTATCAATTGTCTGGCTTCTTACTATCTATCTAGCAATTATTTTCCAGCCATAGAAGCTGGTTTAGATTTCAAGCAGTTTCAGTGCTTGATCACAAATTTTTTTTTTCATGTGCAAGTGCAACTGCCAATTTATGGAAATTATCTTGAAACTGCTATTAAAATACCTGCAATGGTATACACAAGTAAAAAAACACACTGAGATCAATACTGTGGTTCTCCAGAGTTTACATAAAAAGATGACAGCACACTAAACTCCTATCAACTACATAAAACATAGTCAATAGCTGTATAAATGCAAAGAAATAAAGCTAATTGGTAATAAATCTGTCCAGAACACTTACCAAAATGGATTTTAACTAAATGCACATGAGGGGCAGCCTAGCTTTCCCAGAAATCCAATGTCTTCTCTCAACTACTTCTGTTTCTCCTCTACCCAGAAATGCACAAAATCCACATGAAGGTGATTGCCAGCATCACTTGTCTGTATTTTCTACTAATTACAGGAGAAGTCAACTATCAGATTTCATGAGCATGAGAGGCAGTATTTATGACTGTAACTTTTGGTTCACATCCGAGGAAATCTGACAAGTTATTTCTTCAATAATGAGCAGAAATGTTCATGTGAATTAATAAATTCTTGGTCCCCTCTTGTAATTGTTCCATAAAAATATTCTTATAAAGCATTTCCATTGAGAAAGCATTGTCTAAGTTCACAGGTGCAAGCAGTTATACAATTTATCCTAAATGTAAAAATTTGAAAATCCATGGAGCCAGACCAAAATGGAAGTGTCATCCTGCCCTGACCTGTCTATTACAACAGAGCACAGTCCAGCTACAAAGATGTAAAATGTGGACCACTCTGGTTCAAATTATTCACTGAAAATTACTGACTCACGTCCTTCAAATGCCTTTATAATTCATTACAGAGATTTTTAAGTGTGCCTCAGAAGGGTATGTTAATTTTAAATTTCATTCAGAACAGCAACTTGCATTACCAAATACTTAATTATCAGTAAATTTACAGTGTCCTTGGGCACTGTTGGGTAATCAGAATGCTATTGTTTTCATTAAACAGCATTCTATTGATAGCACTAATGACTTCAGTTCTGCTTGATCAACAAGCAAATGATGCTTATTTGATGTTATGATAATTAATTGGCCTTTCAGGTGTTTCCACACCCCAATTCATTACTAAGAATATTTATGTGAAACACCCTAAAAAGAATATCAGTATTCATCACAAAACACATTCTAAAAATAGGGTGTGGTCTAGTACTCCTTCCTTTTCTCACGATTTCTAACACAACATTCTCTGCCTAAAAACCACGGGGGAGAAAACCACATTTAACTCCATTCCAAAAACCCAGCCTGAACCTGAGCACTGTAAATACCAAGTTCATTTTACACCTGTCTGAAATTCCACTACGTCAAAGGAGATTTTCTTACTATAAAAAATTTTTTTCTAAAGATCGGAGAAAACAGCCAACCTCACTTTCCCATAGTAGCAACAAGGATCAAAAAATATTACTAGAATGAGGTGTGTCAGTAAACAGGATGCTCATGTAATCCAGCCATTACTTCTCCAAACTCCACACCCAGTTTATGAAACACTGTAGTCCAGCCTTCAGACCATGGAAGAGGGTTATGGATAAGAAAATTCTAGATTCAAATTGAACTATGCCTTGAAAAGCCACCTGAAAAGAGTAGTCCAGTCTTCCCCCAATGTCATCTGGCACCTGTCACCAATCTGGATGTGTTCAGTTTAATTCCCCAACAAGGACAACCTTCAGAACATCTTCTGATGTCTGATATGATCTGATATACCAACCCACATTAGCAGTTATCCTCCTCTTGGCAGATGAGTCTCCCAAACCCTGAATTCTTCTGCAAACAAAAAACCCCCAACATTTCAAATAAACGTCTTAGTGATTCTTCTACTTTTCACTGCTCCTTCACTTCACTAAATGTTTTTTAGAACATTCTTCCTTTTAGTTAATTTCACATATTATATCTTTCATGTCTGCAAATTAAAAAAAAAAAAAAAAAAAACCAGAAGCTCACAGGCTTTTGGGTGCTCAAATGTAACTGCATTTGCTTTTTTTTGTTGTTGTTACTTGCTAGAATTTCTCATTCCCACAAATGTTCCAAATGGCACCCTATGGCATGCGGGAAACCTTCATAGGTATGGAGAAAGTACAAAATACTACTAAGCTGTGCTGCAGAATATTCCTTAGTGTTACTTTAGGTTTACCACACTCCCAAGAATTTGTCATTAATTTTGGGACACTTTTTCTGCTTAACTTCTTCCCAGAGCTACTTCCTGAACATATTTTATAAAACTGAATCTCATACTTCGTTTTTTAAAATTACTAGTTTTAAAATAAGAGAGAAAATGCTGTTTCCATGTAGGCTGTGCTAGACTTTCTGAAATTATCAGCAGTAATGGCTATGCTCTTACTTGCTTTTTCAGAATTACAGGATATAAGATTCACTGGATGTTCTACCAGTGAACTACTAAACAAAAAAAAGGCATATAACAACAAAGCATTATTCTTCTGTGTCCCCATATTCATATTAAACATGACTTGACATCCATTACAAGCCACTTGTTCCCAAAAGCATACAGACAGTTCTGTGGATATATCAAATGCAGAAGTGAAGAATGATACTGAAAAAAACCTCACTGTAAACAAACTGGATGTTTGTCAAAAAACAAGCTGATTGTTTGTCTGTAAATATTGACCAAAGTAAGGTTTTAGCTTTGCTATTTGCTGACTGAAGAGCAGCACAGGCAAGTACACAGGACACATAAGATTAGTCTGAATTCCAAACTTGGCAATCGGGTTCCAGCTACTGCAGGGACTCTACCCAAAAAAGCAACCAACCTGTGGCAGCTACATGCATTTACCAAGAAATCACTAAAAATACTTTACTATTACATTTCAACATTAGAAAGAATCATGATTATATTTCTGAAAATGTATTTACTTCCAGGGACAGCTCATTGATTTGATTTAAAGAGCAGTTTGAGTTAACCCACTAACCAAATACCCCCATATAATACGTTCTCCTACTTTTTAAATTCAACTTGCAAAAGCACAATAAACACCTGAAAACTATCTCAAAATTTTCATTCATTGCATCTGTGTTTTTCATATAGTTTGATCATTTCTTTGGTGTATGAAACAATGTACATTTTGCTCTCAATCTTAATACAAACTCTAACCGGATGAGAATAAACTAATGCATTTTCAAAGGCAAATTTAAGTGTCAAAAGCAACCATAAGACAACAGGAAATAAGTTGTAAAACCTATATTAATACTTTAAAGGCAGGTGGATTGTTGCTAGTTCAGCACTGAAATAACTATCTATCACGCATATATTCTCTCAAGACACTTAAAAAGCACATTATCCAAATATCCTACCCCTACTCTGTAAAGAAAATACAAATTAATGGTTGTTCACGTGCCTGGAATAAATAATAACTTCTGTTCCCAGATAGAAAGAAGCTGTATATTTTCCTTTTCTATCTCTGCTTCTTCCCAAAGGGAGAACATTTTTTGCTAATCCAACATAAACGCAGCTGCAATAAAAGTCTATTAATAAAACATTATCAATTAGTACATCACTATGAAACACATTCTCTGCTTGTTACAGCAAAGGCATTTCACACTCTCTCACAAATATGTGATTTTTACAAAAGACGCATAAGAAAAAAGCATCTCAAACTACGCAATCTTGCAAACTGCTGGTAAAATAATTGAAAACAAAAGTCAGATGACTTAATTGTGGCATGAGGACATTACTTATCAGAGATTCAGTAGAAAGACTGTAATAAACCTGAGCCCTGTGCAGCACCTGTGCCACGAGCCTGCCTTCTTGTCCTGGTCCATTCTCAGACATCAGACAGTCAGCCAGTGACACACGAGAAATATTCAGCCAGCATGCAACAGCCAGGAATTTTCCTGCACAGTGACAATTTACTAGTCTCTGAAATTCTTACTCATAATTACCGCATTCATTTTAAATTTAGCAATGACGGAAGAGTATTTTGTCCATAGGACCATCCTGAAAACCAAGAGAGGGGCGTAGGTGGAGACACAGTGAACTCCGGAGCTGAACTCAGATACAACATCATTAACCTCCACACGGAACAGTGAGAGATGGAGCCAAGGCTCCTCAAACCCTGAACCATTTACCACATGCATGCCCTTCCTAGAGCAAAGTGAGGATTGGCATGCCGCCTGTGTCTCACTCAGTTCTGCCAAGGGCAGAAAGGCTTTTGCACATCAGTAGATGAGGCAGAACCAATTCCTTAATGTCATATCAACCTTTTCATCAAAGTCGTCAGATACTACTTTAGAGAAGGAATAAAGAGGCACATGCCAGCTATGAGACTAATGAATAGCTTTCCTCCAGCAAAACATAATTCAGCATGAACTTCACGTTACTGTTCTTTCCACCCACTCACACATCTCCAGCTGATACTACTCAACCAAAATGCCGACAAGTAAAACCACACACCTTTTAATTCAGCTACTGCACACCAGTACTAACATTTCATTTTACAGTGCCATCCTACAGCTGCCTAACCTCAAACATTATTTACGTATTTACCTGCCTCCTTTTTTTCAAACAAGCATGGAAGCTGGAGGGAGGAACACAAATGACAAAAGGCAACACTTTGGAGAGCAAAGATACCGAGACTGGCAGCTCACACGAAAACATTAGAGACCATCATAAGCCTCAGCCCCATTTTCAGTTCAGAACCAAAGAGTTATGAAGCAGAAAGAGGACATCACTAAAACAAGATATGATTAACTCTTGAGTCAGGAAACAGTTTGGAAATGTATAATGTCATTTAAGCAAAAGACTAATGCATCTCAGAAAGGCACATGTTAATTGAGTGTATCAGGAAGACATCAGAGAGTACAAGAAGTCCAGGAACACTCAAGTTTTATTTAGAAGAAAAACAACCCAACATCTGTGATCATTCAAGAACCAAGTCTCAAGTATGAATAAATTAAAAGGAGCCCAAAGACTCATATACACCCAAGTACTTCACAGTGATCATCAATAACAAAGAAGGAAGAAAATTCCCTATTGCTGTCTTATTCTGTAAGTATCCATAATGGAAATTTTATACTTAATTTTAAAATGTTTGTAATGGGCTATTTTTGATAGGGTTCCATGTAGTCTGATCTAGAATATTTTGTTCTTAGTGAGAATCCAGTTCCAGAGAAATAGTTTCACTTGGACTAACCCTAACTCATAGATGGCAGGGAATCTACAGAAACACCACATATTTTTCAGGACTTGTTTTGGAAAACTGGGAAATTTGGATTCTGTAGGCCTCAACACGTGGCATTTGAGGAAGATTATATTCACTTAAGACAGTCTTAATTCCAGCAGTCCATTGTCCCCTTTACTGGAGAAGCACTTAGAAGTATTTTTTTCCCAGTCCTCGTGAGAGTTTGAGAATGCTCCTGTACTTTTCTTAGTGATGGTTCATTTAGTTTAACTTCAACAATGAAAATGCATATTTCAAGCCTCCACTGGTAAGCAAAACAACACTGCAATTGCTGTTTCCACAGACCTGGTTGCACAGCAAAATAAACTTACTTTTTCTTTTTTCCATAAACCAGAAATATTGCCTATTTTAGATGACAACATAACAAAAATTAGCAGAGGAACTCTTATCTCTGAAACACTGAAATCCTTACATAGCTCCAATAATTTGCCATTATATTCCTACACTGAAAATCTCATTAAAATAAAGGGAAGTTTTTATTACACAGCCTTGTTTTCTACTGGTCAAACCACTACTTATTACAGAAAGTGCAAAACATTTTCAGGGTGAGTCATCTATATGCAGAGGGCCAAGGTATCTCTTAAAGATGCTTTAAAATAAAATTAAATCCAAGGAAAACATTGGTGTCCTCATATACTATGACATGAACATGACTGACAGGAGTAGTCAACAGACCAACCACTCATTTCCCAAACTCTCTCACAGGGCAACCTCCAAGGACTGATGCTAAATGAGCCACCTCTCAGTGGCTGGGGAAACAAGAATTCAGCATTTCAAATGAAGATTTTCTAGCCATCAGTACTTTAAGTGTTTAATGCTGGGCTCAAAACTGAGCTCGGGATTTTGCTAGCACCTTCACGGGACATGATGCAATGGAAATGCAGCTCCTCCATGGCCATGCAGTACCAACAGCAATGCAGTTTTTTCTCCATGAAAGGATGAAACATGAGGCAGAGGGCAGTGACACACAGTAGCTAGTGGCCTTTAACAGCTAATTTTATGGCTATAATCCACTTCCCACGGCTACTGTTACAATCAGCACCTCATTCCAGGGGCTGACTTCTGCCACATGTTGAGGATCAACTGTGTCTTGGGCTCATTAACCACTTTCCATGTGGCAGCAGCTCAACAAATTAAAATACCAGCCTCACATTCACATGCTGGTCCATAGCAAACTTGACACATTAGCAACCTGCCCCTCTTCAGGGCATGACTGAATGACTTGCAGACACACCAGATGCAGCCTGTTCTTATTTATTGCAGTAGAATTTGCAAAGCACAGTCCAGAAAACAGAAGACAACCTCTGTTCTCAAAAGCATTAAACAGTAAATTGGATAAGATCTGAGACTACTGCTGTGATCTATTCATAACAAGTTACTTTACCTCTTCTTGCATTCAAAATAATCAGTTCTATCCCAAGTTCTAAAAGCATTTCCAGTTCACTTTGAATTTTCCATTCAGATATTAAAGGAAATACAGCTTTAAAATATATGTATTTCAAGGGCATTTAACAGCACCCAGATGTACACCTACCTTCACTAAAAGAAACAGCCAGCAAAGACAGCCAACAAGTTCCTAAAATCATCTACTTGCATGGAATTGTGTTCTGGATTAGTACTGGGAAAGTATTAGAGACCATTTTTCAAAATCAGGCCTGGAGGTTCCACAGGAACAGGTTTTGCTTTTACCTCTGAGGAATACAAATATGCAGTGTTTTTGTTCTTTGCAGCTCAGTGATTTACTGGCATGCCTCTTCCCATAAAATATTTGCATATATCTGAGAGTCAAACTGTTCTGATACATTCTGTGTTTGCCAGGAAGTGAACGCTTCAGTTCAGTGTAACTGAACATTTAAAGAACGACAGGCACCAGGACAAATGGCAGCATAATTAACATACCAATGAAGAGCCAGTTGTTTAATTACTATCCATTTTAGGCATTTTGTATGAGCAACTTACCTGAAAAGCCTTTCCATCTGCATGCTGGCAAAGCCAGTAATTAAACAATTCAACACCCCTTTTGCTTGATTAGAGAAAAAATTACGATTATTTTATATTATTCTACTTGTCACATGCAGTTGACATTTAGATGAGGAAAAACCTGCAGCAGCCCAAATCTAAGTATTTGAAATGAATACTGCGAGCTGTCCTTGAACAAAACAGCAACACATACACATCCAGGGCAGATGCAAGCTAATTGAGGCTCCTAATCTGACCCAGATGATTACACCTCTCAGTACCTGCTGCGGAAGGCAGCACAGTTGCTACTTAAAACAGAAAAAAGTACCACTTTTCTCTAAGGGGGACTTCAGATGCTCCCTACAAAATGGAATCTGAATTTATAAGCTGTTGAAAGACTTAGGAGTAGCACCAGCATAATGCCAGGATTCATTTACATTTAAACAACA
This sequence comes from Entomyzon cyanotis, assembly GCA_024500445.1. Lineage (NCBI taxonomy): Eukaryota > Metazoa > Chordata > Aves > Passeriformes > Meliphagidae > Entomyzon > Entomyzon cyanotis. The sequence goes on from JAKEPQ010001010.1 coordinate 12,256,555, forward strand.
CTGAGAAGTCAATACACAGCTCAGCACAGCTCCACAGAGAAAATACAGCAGTTACAGGAGTTGGGAGAAAGGTAGAGGCACCTAAGTGTGAAAAGCAGGATTGAAGCCATGGGACAGAACTACTAAAGATACACGAAATAGAAACACACTGACAAAAAAGACAGAGGAAGCAGAAAGTTTTGAAACAGTCATCAATATGTAGAGTATCCAAAACAAAGGATTCCTCTTTCTCCCTGTGCAGATGGCTTTGCTCAAGGAAGACCAGCGTGCTTTGGGTACAAAAAAAAGGAAATTACATCTATCTTGAAAACAGCTTCTAATTCATTGCACATCGCATGACTATGGCCACAAATTCATGTAAACAATAAAACTGAGATCCATTTGAAATTTTGACTATCCAAAATAAACTCTGAATCAGCTCTTGCTAAAAAATTGTCATTTTCCATTTCATCCTGCATTTTTAAATCATGCAATTTCTGCACATGAAAGGCCAGATCTTGCCAAAATCCTGTAGCGTTTTGTGACAAAGTAGCTCTCCCTGGAACAGACAAAAAGTGCACAGTCCATGTGGGTTTAGTCAATTAATTCTCATGGGGATTTTTATTTGAAACAATGGAAGATGATGAAGGATTATTTTTCTGAAGATTTTTCTTTGCATCTGTCTTACTGGGGTTATAATTGGAAGGTAAATAAAATGTAAAAATGAAGCCTCATAAATTTTTTCTCTTTCCTCACTTGACAGAATGATTGATACAGATGGGGTGACAGGAAATGCTTCAGAGCTGAACAAAGAAAACACTGTTAGCAAGAAGTAAACTGTACCAATGGTTTGTAGAGCCAGACCTACCCACGATTCCTGGAATGTCATATTTTCTGCCTGTGTCGTCCAGCAAATGTAATGTTTTGCACAAATTATGTTACAGAATGGTGAAGGAGCACCTCTGACTTTGCAGATTTCTTTCCCACATAACCTCTACTGAGCACACCCCTACCGTCTGAGAAGTGGCTTGGGTTGGCATCTGCACACTTCTGCACCCAGGGCAGCATCTCTGCTCTCCACAGAGCTGGCGAGACAGAACAGCTCATCCTGAGCTGATTCATCCATCTCTAAATACTGCTGGCCAGCCAAAGACACTTTGCTATAGATAGACCAGAAAATCTGCCAGAGATCTACAGCAGGAGCCGCGATCTAAATTCCCATCTCTTAAACTCAAGACCCTTCTTTCTCTTTTCTGCTGCAAATTTTAATAACATTGTAATTTCTGCAGGTAGCACTGAATTAACACATTTTCCATTCTTGCTTGTCAGTTATGAAGCAGTAAGCCCCCCAAAATTACTCTGAACGACACATATATCTGATCTTCACAACCATTTAAGCATAATCTCTGAATACATCTTCATAATGACAGCCCCATTTCTGTCCTCTTAATAACAATAATCACTACATCAACAGGGTTATTTTGCCTTGACTATTTTGAAAAGGCTATTTTTTTTCCTTTTCTACTTAATCTCTATTGCAATTTTCCTTACTGGTAAGAAATATCAGCAGCACCATATGGTCTTACAGAAATCAGCAATATCGCTTTTGTTTTGTGTTTTTATTAGCGGCATGGGGAAACATTATTCTATTGAAAAAATATTTGGAAGTAACCATAAGCTATATATGCAAATTTTAAATAAGTATTTTGTGATCGAAGAGATATCCCAAAGTCTTCTGTAAGCCCTATACCTATATATTAGAGATATAAGAATAATGACATTTTTTCAATGCCAGTCACTGTTCAGTACACAGTCCTGAAGGACAAAACATTACCAGAGCACAATTCAAGGGACATTGGCATCTCATACCACATCTTGACTAAATTAAGGACCAATTCTGCAGCACAAAAGCTATGAAAATACAAGAAGAAAAAGATCTGCAATGTAAACCTCCCATTAGCTAATGAGTGTTCTAATTTTGAAACCTTTTTTTCTAACTTCATCTTAGAATGATGACTACTTTTTTGCATACCAGAAACATCAGAGCTCATTATAACCTCCATCACTTCAACACTCCATTTACTCCCCAGGAAGCTGTTAAATTGATTTTTTAGTTTACTGGATAGTCTGTATTGTAATGAAGGGCAGAGAGGCAGCAATAAAACACAACTTTTGGGCTTTGAGCTGAACAATTTTGAAATCTAAAACACTGAAGTAGATTTTTTTTTCTTTTAAATCATCTATTTCAAAGCTGGATGAAATGTAAAGAAAACAATGGCCAGACTGCCAACTTCAGAAAGCCAGCTCCTTTTGGGAATATGGATTGGGCAGCATCAAAAACCATTTTCCACAGCACTTAATATCTCAGTAACTTCAGTCCAAATGTAAGACTGGGTAACAAATTATTTGGTTCTCAGAATGTCTAGTTGAAACAGGAGAATGATTTATCTCCACTTAACTCCCAAGTCAAACAAACACATAAAAACCAAAACCACCACCCAGAACCCACTGCACTTGCCTAAACCAAGAGCCCAGATGAAGAGCTGAGTTACAGCTCTTCACAAATATGATATATAATTTGCTGTTAACTCATTACAAACTGGAAGTAAAGAGATCTTATTTAATAATCTTTCTTCAAGTTAAAATGCCAATATCTTTCTATCTTGGATTAGCCATAGGTTGGAAGTATCCCTCAGGATCTGCTGTGGTTGCAATAGTAATGTCCTAAGCCCCAGCAATCCATTTCTCTCATGTCACAACCTCTCTCTTACATATTTCTAGTAGATGCCCTTTTGAGAATGTGTTGTTCTCCATACATATTTGGGGCTCTCTGCTTAAAAATAAATCACTAAAAGGAGCTTTAGGGATTACAAGCTGGGTGAACAACCCAGCTACATTTTTTTCTTCAATTAAATATAAAAACACAACCCTAAGGATTCCTAAAATGCATCCTATGGGATCTTCCCTCTAAAGTAACTCTAGATAAACTCCACAATCTCATGATTTCTCTTGACTTGACTTACGAGTTTGTGGCACTTTGGCAATACATCTGTGTGTACTACCAGGGGTGGCCCTTCATCTAGGGACTCCTCTCTGGAAAGAACTGAAAGGATGCAAATAATTCATTTCATATCACCTGACCACAGCAGAAAGTGGCTGCTCACCCATCAGGCTGAGCCAGACTAGAATTTATCACCCAAGACCAAGCAATGTCTCAGGAAAAAAAAATTCCTAAATTCATTAAGAGTTTAATGTTTTCATCCCAACCTGGCTAACAGAAGAATCATCACTTCATGTATTGTGCTCAAGTTAAGCAAAATTTGACCCCAAAGTTGCAACAGTTACAGACCAAGTTTGCATTCCAAAAATAATACATTTAAAACAGACATGGCACTAAGTTACTTTGCTGCAAGCAGTAATTTATGAAATGCTTGTTACACCTCCACAGTTTTTTTGTTCTTAAATCCCATTTAATATGCCAATCTTATTTCAGGAGGAAATAAATTAACTGTGATGCTTTGTGCCAATGCAGATGAGCTTCCCACACACCTGTATTGTGTTTCACACTACAGTTCATCACCCAGAGTACGAGAAACCAACAAAGTACTCCTAACCAGAGCTGTTCCCAAAGCTGAGTGCAGCAAGAGGGAAGCAGCTCATGTCACAGAGCCCCTCAGCTGTGTCAGGGCAATGTCCAGCTGCAGCTCTGGACAAAGACCTTCACCAAAAAGAACTACCAGATCAGATATAACACAGCCCAGGAAGCCCACAGAGGTGGTTTTACCCACAGGACAAATTCAGTCCCTGACACTGCAGTTCCCCTGAGCCTCAGGCAGGAAAGGATGCAAACTGCTCCCACTCCTATGAACTTCCTTCCCTAACTGAAACTCTCCATCAAAAAAAGGGTAAATGTGCATCTAACACAAGAGAGAAGATGCTACTGCAGTGAAGTGCATGGTTCTGCAGGAGATCCCAGACTTTCACATAGTTACAGAACACCCAGCTTTTCTCTCTCTGCTAATCCCCATTCCACTATCTAGAATATGACTAAAATCACATGTATTTGTATTGTGGTAGCTGCAAGTTAATGTCCTGCCTAAATTACCAACTGTTATTAGAACCCCAGACAATTGCTTAATAAAAATTTAATCATATTGTAATTTCTAATCATCATTAAAGATGCTTAACAAGTTAATCTCTCTATTGTGCTCCCCTAACATTGCAGATCAGAAAGTCAACTGGCGCAAGGTGGCACAGCTTCACCAATACTAATAGAGCTACTTGTATGTTACTCCAGCTGAGGATCTGTCCCCAGGAGAAAATAGCAGGATTAAAATCATTTCACTCCAGATTTTGACTGTTTCTCTGCATTGCTTTGCAGTTACTTAAAAAAAAAAAACCCAAACAAAAACAACAGTAACAAATGATGATTTTAAAAAACCACAGTACAACTCAAGGTATTTCACAAAGCTCCATCTTCTGCTGTCCGTGGTAGAGAAATGTGAGGGGCTCCTCTCCTCACAGCTCCCCACTTCGACTTTGCCTCTGGTGTCTGACAACAACACTCATGCACAGAAAACGTGGGAGGATCGTTAACAGCCAGCGAGTTTGCCTTTCAGCTCAGATCCGCTCCAACCACCCAGACGGGAGCAGAATGATGCTCTGTAACCTCAGCCTTGCAGAAGGTGATCTCGGTACACTTCAGGAAACCGAGATTTTCTCATCCTCTCCATAGACTGCCAGTCTGTGCTTCAGAGAGTTTGAGGACCACACTGCAGGTCAACTTGCACTGTGTCACATGCACAGAGATGCACATAGACAACACACTTGGCTCCTCTTTCCCTCTCTTTTTTTACATTTCTTCAATAATGTCATTACACTCCCTCAACTCACATAGTGGTCACAGGAGAACAATGGTGAAGCCCTACTCAGAGGAAAGAGCAGTCTGTGCTTACCATACCTCCTGCAACCACATCTTTTTGTGGCTTCAGCCACAGGCAGGTGGATGCAGAAAGTGGAAAGGATTGGTGCAAAAGGGGCACTGGGCTCTGCTGTAACTCAGTGGTTTCAGCACTGACCTCTAAGTGGACAGGGCTGTTCCTTCAGTGTGTAGCTTGGAGAGCAGATGGGAGAATGGCAAACCAAATCAGAGTCAAAAAATGCTGTTTGGATCCTCCTCTGTCTGCAAAATTGATTGTAGCTCTAAGTGCATGCAGTGAAACTCTGTTATCATGCACAACACGGTACCCTGGAAGCTAAATAGTATTAATTTAATAACCTTCCATTAAATATTGATTTTCATTAAATATGGAGAATTCTGGTATTAAAACTTAATCTGACTGACAACTATCAGTTTCTGCTTACTGTATTGTTGCCTACTGGACCAAATTCATTGTTTATATCATAATATTTACTGTCAGTATGACAACTACGCTACCAACTACAGCAGGATTTAATCTAATGAACAAGCTTTGAACATTAGTTGGCATTTACTCAAGCAAGCCTTTAATTGTCAGAACTCAACCTGACTCTACAAAAAATGACACAACGCAAGCACATATTAAAACACGTAAAACTGAAATTGACCCTGAATAGCAATTTTCTTCCTTAGCACTGAGCCCAGTGCAAGATCCATTGTCCCAGGTATTTTTAGTGTCAAATACTTGTTGATCCACACCAAGCTGACCCAAGTACATCTCCAAACCACTACTCTGTCCTTTCATCCAAACTCACTTTATTCCATCACGCACTGAGCAAAACAGATGCTGCATCTCACAGACACGTAACAAAACGTCGGGGAATGAAAAAGTCAATGGGAAAATTCTTGTAAGTTTCTTTTGTCAATAACCGCAGAACTAACAGCAAATATTTACTGCATCCTTCGGAAAGAAAACAAACACGGGGCACGTGCCGAGGCGCCCCGGTCAGTTCCAACACCCTGTTTTGGTTTCACGAGCCGACAATGAGCTGACAGAGCTAGAGGCAGGGAGAGGCAATGTTCCTATGGTGCCCAGGGCAGCTCAGCTCTGCCCGCTGCCGCACCGCCCGTCCCGCTGCCCTGCTCTCCTGCGCTGTGCCGCGAATGCTTATGCACAACTGTTGGTGTCTGCAGGGCTGCACCGAGCGGCAGCCGCGGCCAGAGGGTCCAGAGAAACCCCCCGGGCTCCCGGCTCTACTGGCTCGGCTCTGCCCGGCCCGCATCCCCCGGGGGCGGCGGGAGAAGCGGCGGGACCGCCCCGGGGGCTGAGGGGCCGCGCCGGGCCGGGCCGGGCCGGGCGGGGGCAGCCGGCGGCGGGGCGTGTTGTGCGGCGGGGCCACTTGGGGCGAGACGGCAGCTACTCACCGGGAGGGTTTACCGCCGCCGGCGTTGCCATCTTGTCTCTGAGAAGAATTAAGACAAATGCAAGAGGGGCGGAGGGATGCTCTGAGCAGCCCGGGGGAAGCGCGGGAGGGGGCAGGCGGCCGGCGCCAGGGCGGGCGGGCCGGGCGGCGCGGGGGCGGCGGCTGCTCCCGCCCCGGGACCGGCGGCGCTGCCCGCTCCGTGCGGGGCGGCCCAAGATGTCCGATGGCCCCGCGCCGCCTCTGCTCATGCGCCGCGCTCAGTGAGCATGTGCCGGGCGGCCGCACATGTGCGCTGGGCCCGCGGCCGCCGCTGCCCGGCCGGGACCCTCAGCGAGAACCGCCGGCAGCGGCCCCGGCTCGGCCCCGGACCTGCCGCCCCGCTCGGGGCTCGAACCCGCGGCCCCGGGCGCGAACTTCCCCGAGCCAGGGGCAGCCAGCGGGCGGTGGGGCCGTGGGTGGAGTGCGGCCCAGCGCCCGCGGAACCAGCGCGGGGAAAGGGGTGCTGGCTGGGACCTCCGGCACTGAGGGGCAGGGCTGGGGTGCTCTGTGTCACCCTGTGAATTGAGGGGGAAGATTGGGGTGCTGACCGGGACCTCGGGCACTGAGGGGCAGGGCTGGGGTGCTCTGTAACACCCTTAAGTTGAGGGGGAACATTGGGGTGCTCTCTATCAGCCCTAAATTAAGGGGGATGGTTGGGGTGCTGTCCATCACCTCTGACACTCAGGGAAAAGGTTGGGGTGCCCTCCGTCACACCTAAATAAAGGAGAAGGTTGGGGTGCTGTCCATCACCTCCAAAGCTGAGGGGAAAGGTTGGGGTGCTCTGTAACATCCTTAAATTGAGGAGGAAGGTTGACATGCTGTCCATCACCTCCAAAGCTGAGGGGAAAGGGTGACGTGCTATCCATCACCCCCCAAACTAAGGGGGAAGGTTGGGGTGCTGCCAGCTGCCCCCTAAACTGGGGGGAAGGTTGAGCTGCAGGTCACCAAAGCTGAGGGGATGCTGAAGGGGAGCAGTAGAACAATGTTACCTCCGTCTGTGTTGTCCCCAGACAATGGCATCCCCTCTCCCCGAGGTGACCATGTCCTCTTAAAGGTGGAAGGGGTACAGAGCCCATGAGTTCACACATCGAGTGTACAAAACTATCCAGGAATTCAGAGACATTCTGTGCCCCTCCAGGTGGAGTATATGAATGGGATCATATTCCTCTGAAAACCTGATTTTGCCTCACACTGTGCTTGCTTTGTCGCTAAGCAGTGAAACTGAACAACTGATTCTTTGTAACAGCTCACATTTCAAGGCTTTGCATTACAAGCACAAGGACAAAAAATATACTTTCAATGAAATTGGAGATTTTTCTCTTAATCTCATAATTCAGATCTTCAAGGGAAAAAAGCCCCAGTATTGCAGAATTAAACTGCAAGGTTTCTGAAATGTCATTGGTGTAGTAACTGCAGCAATCACATGTAATGAGTGTGAAATACTGGGAAAAAAAAATCATGAATTTTGATGGCTTTGTCATCCCCCTGGCATGCCACAAAGGCCTGTTAATCTTTAAATGCCTGCCCATGGCTGTGCTCGGTTGCCCTGAACAGCCCTGCAGAAGTTGATGGGAGCACTCAAAAATTGCAAATCAATCCCTTGCTTTGCCAAATGAGTAACCTGAACCAGTTTATCCATTAAGATGTAAATTGGCAGAAAGATGGGGAAAACATGGAGGCTGTGTTTACTCATTTCCTATAGGGGAGTTTAATCAGAACGGCACTAAACGCTCCTGGTTATCTAGAAAGTTTACTTTATCTTTGATTTATTGTGCTTTTCCCTATCAGATGTGGAGCTGTTTTTCTAAGCGTCTTACTGCTTTAGTGCCTGCTGATGCTGTAGAGTTTTGGGTGCTCAGCAGGCAATCTTAATTCTTATCTCAAGGCATTTACCCTGCTAATACTAGACTGTTAATATCAACAATTTTGTAAATGCAACTTTTTTCTGTTCAGATATAACGTGATTTGAGCAAATCTTGATCACAGTTTTTCTAGACCGTTACCTTTTTATGATGAAGGCAGTGTTTGGAGTGACTTGCCCTGCTGCAGTCATAGCTCAATTCCTTTAGATTTCTGTAAAGTCTGGTGTTCAGATTGGGCAGGTAATGCCAGTCAGGAAAGCTCTTGCATGAGCCTCCATTTTTTCAGGTTACATACATGCATAAAGGTTAAAAGGTCAGACTCCTAATACTATAATGATAGTAAAATACCTTATAAAACCAGAATTCGTAGCATTAGGCACTTCTGAAGTGTCCTCTGAAGGTCTTTACAAGTTTTCAGAGGTTCAACCTTGTCTCTCTCTTACCAGAAAAGCACTAATATTTCTTATTTGGTTCCTATTTTAGAGATAAGGAAGCCACCCCAAAAAAACCTGAGAGATCTGACAGTGCACTATCATATCTTTCAACAGACAGATGGAATAAGTCCTACAAAGACTAAATATAAACCAAGAAAACCACTCATCTGCCTGTGCTGTCCCCTTGTGTGATATCCCATGAGATGTTAGATTAGCCCAGAAAGAACACATTACAGGGTATTTGATACTGTGTTCTTCCTAAATAAGACCTTTGGGCTTAGAATGGAACAGGTTCTGTCAAATCTACTGTGATTCAGACACAATTATGCAAAATAAAGCTGCTTTTCTCTTTTTGTTTGGTGTGAGCTTTGTTGACTCGAGCTGTTCAGTTTCGCACACAATTCTTTGTTCACTTAAATAGATTGAGGAATTAATTGATTTTCTCTCCTCCCCATCTTTTCTATCTTAATAGCCAGTATTAGTGGAGTCTTTCAGAATCCCTGAAACAATCCATAAATGAATGGAATTATTCTCTGTTTATCTGTAATACACTGCTTCCTGGTATCTCATCCTGAGCCTTTCCAGATCTGTGGGGAAATCCATAACCCTGGCAAGTGGAGAGAGAAACCATCACTGCTCTTAAAATTGTGCTCTACTTGTGGTGAAAATGCATGCTCCGTGTTTTGCTTTCACTGTAATTTAAAGAATTCGTATACAGTAAAGCAGGAAATCAATTTAGTTACTGAATTCATGTTTTGCTAAGTTCGTGCTGAGCTGGGTATCTTGAAAGCCTTGTTCCTGTGGAATGAGGCTCCTCACAACAAAAGCAGGGACAGTGCTGGACTCTACCCTTGCACTTGCAGAGAGATTAAACAGGTCTGTATCAACACCAAGCACAAAATACTATGGATTTCCAAGAGAGCAATATGCAAACTTTTCACTGTTCCTGTGTCACAACGGGGGGCATGTCACCATTTTAATATAATTATAAACAAGTGTTGACATGATGTGTAGCAACAGGAAAGTAAACGAATTAAGAAAAGTGATATTTAGCTCAATCTTCTTATTATGTACCAGAGAATGTCTGTTAGGTGTCTTTACAATGATTGTTTCCAATTTAGAGGGCTATTACCACGGATAGCAGTGCTCAGCATACATGTGTATTCTGCATCTTGGCTGGAGAGGCAGAAATAGATCAGCTGAGCACTGCAGCACATTGAAACTGCTCCCCATGAACTCCTTTCCTTGGAAAGCTCAGCACTGCTCTGCCAGTTAAAAAAAACTGGACTTCATACCTTTCAATGTGTTCATCCCATGATATATACTAATAATTTATAAATTGTTTTATTTCTTTTAAATAGAGGAAAAACAGTTATTATTTTTATTATTACTATTATTATTATTATTTGAAAAACTGAAGTCTTTCCAATGTGAATGTGAATGAGTAAAAGGCAGAGACAAAAATCACAAAAGAAAAAAAGAAATAAATTGAAGCAAATGAGATTATATATTCAGTGTCAAAAATGGATAAAAAATATCTGTGGTGGTTTTTAACAATTTATGAAAAGTCCACTTTAATAACGACACTGAAAAACAAAGTCTGAAACCTTGAACTTACAGTTACCCAGCAGAATTTTCTTTTCTGAGGACACGAAGTTAAGTGAAATTTCAGACACTTTAATCCAGTATAATCAAAACCAGTGACATTTTAATGAAGTCTCATACTTTAATAAGACCTCCCAGCTACATTCTTTGATCTGTGTTTCCATTGTAATTGAGTTAATATATTGCACCCAATTCATCCAAAGGTCTTTGATAGTTTGGAAGAGTATGATATATGTATATTAAGCAACCCCATCCACCCAAGTACTTGAAACTGGAACATTATGTGCCCTTTTTAATTTGTTTCGTCATGTATGGGTGACCACACTTGCCTAAATAAGCTATAGAGAAAATGATGAAATTTAAAACATGAACTATCATAGGAAGGTTTTAAAAGCATTTGTGAAGGAAATTACAACCTTGTTCTTTAAACTATCCCATATAATTTAAGAGAAAATTGTATTCTTCCTATAAAATGCAATAAAACACCTCGATAGTAATGTGTAAGTTATATTAATCTCTATTCAGTCCTGGAGGTATAGAAATGTAATTTCTATGATGTTCTCTACAGCTATTTCTGTTAAATTTTGCAGTGGTTTTCCTTTAGGGAAAATGACATTGAGTGTTGGAGAAACCCTTCTAAAGGTGAAATGTGTGTGGCAGATGTCTCTTACCTAAGAAATGTAACTGAGATCAGACAAGTGTTCCTGTGCAGGTAGAACCATGGACTAGGAGCCAAACACCTGACAGACATCCTCTAACTTCAGCTCTATCATTTCAAGCTTCTTCAAAGTTTGTATGAATTTAACAATGTATGAACAACCAAAATTTGAACAGTGAAACTTGAAACTAAGAGGTGAATAGCTGGTGCAAGCACATTAACACATAACCTGTTTTCTTTACAGTGTTTACTAAGCAGATTTCATTTTATTTCCTGACATTAACCTCACTCTCTGGCAGAAGCACTGCCAACAGCAGACATCATTAAGCTGATAGAGGCAGTTGATGGTTACCTCAGGCAGAACTGACCACAAAGCAACTGGGAATAGAGTTTTCACAGTGCATACCTAATTATATCCCTGAAACCTTTCCATGAAGCAAACGGGTAAAAATCCAAAATGGTATAAGCAGTACTGGTCTACTTACATAAACCCAAGACATGAGCAAAAAGATATATCCCAGAAACAGCACTGAATCAGCAACTGAGATCAGAACTCCACAAAAAAGTCAAGCCTTTTCCCCCCAAATGCCATATATCTTGTTTTCAACTAAAAGCTTTTTCTTCTGAAGGGATGTGTTGCTGGTACATTTTAATTGGGGTATAATGATTTAAAGCACGACATGTGTGAGACCTGTTGGGTTGGAAACACAGAAATGGAGTTCCACATGAGTAGAGAGTCCTGAATATCTTTATCTCTTTTGACCTTCAGAAATAAACTAAATTCTGCAGAAACAAACACACATCACTAGTATCTCCAATAAGGTGAAAGCTTTCTCTTCAACAATTTTTCCACTGTGTGACACCACCCTACTCACTAGTGCTGTAATACTAGCTGGAGGAAAATATTAGTCAGTTTAGTAAAAATGAGCAGTAAAACCAGAGCTGGTCTTTTGCAGGGAAAATGGCCTTTTTCTCTCACTGCTCAGTGTGGGACCAAACTGCCGTTTTCCCACATTCCTGCTGCCCCATCTGCTCTATTGCAAAGTCTATGAATGCAGTAAAATAGAAAGACTCAAGCAATGCAGCATCCACATTACGCATCTTGAAAAAAGTGTTTAATTTCTTGGTTCATGATTTCTAGTTTTACAATATTTCTGGAACTGACCCATTTGTAACCAACAAGAGATTGATGTGTTCTGACATACAATAAAACCAGTGATAGGACCAGGACACATTTACATTTATGGCAATGCAGTTTGAAAAGCATCCTTTAAGAGCATGGTATGTTAGAAAAACACTGCTACTAACGTAAGGGATGCCTTTGCCTTGTTTGAAATGAGAATTTATGAAGAGTGGTTAGGTAAGTTTTATAAACAACATTCTGTCCTCTTTATAGAGTTTTCTTTACCTCATCAGAGAGATTTACTGAGTATCATAAGCTGCAAAGAGACTAAAATGGCAGAAAATCTCTCACAGATAATTGCAGCAAAACCATCTGAGTCCCATGAGATGCAGAATGCAACCTCTGTCCTCAGGAAAATAAGAAATTCTGAGGAATGTGGAGCATGCTGTGCTATTTCAGTTGAGCTCAGGACAGCTAGAAAAAACAAATATGTGAAGGAAGTAACTGTCTGATATTTGCCCTCTGCTCTAATGCTAATTCTATTCCAATTTTTCTCTGCTTTCTTTAGCCCCTCTTTCTCCAGCTACACCAGATAATGATTTCCAAGAACCATAAAAGAGAACAGAAACACATGCATTTAATTGTCTTATAAATTGAATTATGATTTATGACTGTTTTTACATTTCAAAAGTAAGATATTATGCAAATTTTCAGCAGACCCCTTTATTTAAAGAGCTTGCACAAAATATGTTTGGTAGCTTGCTACTTGATTTTATTTCTGAAACAGACAAACTGAACACATGTACCTGTGTCTCAAAGATCAGGCAGTACCTGCTTAATTATGGTCAAAAATCTAATCCCTGAATTATGCAATGCAACATAATTCATTTCTACATTAGCTAAAGTGTGCTTTAAAAGTGATGGAGCATCCCTTACCATATGCTTTATGGTTCTTGCATTTGCATTAACAAGAAGGAACAATACTGAATAGCTGGATATATAGCCATAGATAATTTTTCTTTCTTATCTATTCTTCCAGATCACCTTGAATACTTTTACCATATCTGCTAACATATAAAAATGAGATTGTATTAGTATGGACTTATATTAAAAAAAACAGTTGCCAAAATATAACTTATCAGTCCAAAGATCCACCTGGCTGAACATTTTGTTTCTGACAATGTCCACTGACTCTGCAACAATTGAGGAAAGAAGGTAGAGACAAGGCAAACACTGAGCTATACTTCCCTCTGCTGTACTCTTGCAGCTTCCAGCAAACTGCAACTACAAGAATTCATGCAGTAGGAGGCTTCATTTGCAAAATAAAACCACTCTTTCATTTGCAAAATAAATCCACTCATTTGCAAAATGAATCCACATTAGCCCTGCGCTCTGAATTTGTTGTAAAATGCCACATCGATAATTTCTATCCATCCAGGCTGGATCATATATTGATTCCCCTCAAACAGGAGGCTGAGTGTCAGGATTTTAAACAGGGGAGTGATGGAGTTGGCACACAAATTTCTGTCTGGTAGCTGCATGTTTTGGGGTAGGAAGTAATGGTACAGTGCAAATAGCACTGCAAGGCAACTGAGATGAATGCTTATAAAAGACAAGACTGTGGAATAGCAATGCCTGAGGTGTGTGCTTTGAACTGGACAAAGCAGTGAGGAAATTTGTTGCTAAATATCCTGGGTATCCAGAGGTTGAAATGCAATTTTACTGTGTTTGTCTCATCTGAATTCACAATGTCTGAGCATTCACATCCACAGAGTTTGGCTGAGGATAAGGCTCCCAGAAAATAGTAGGCAAATGAATTATGAGTGTTTGGAAGCTGGAAAATCAGCATCTTCTTTTCCCACTCATACTGGTCTAAGAAAACAAGAATAAAAAGTAGTTAGCTGTTTCACAATTGTCACCATATTGCAAAATGGAATGTGGTGAGGGATGGGATGTTATGTTGGGCTTCTCCTGTTTGGCTCATGGGACAATTCACACTTCTTGAAGAGCCACTTACTGCCACTCCAGAGCAAGGTTTTTCCCTGAGTGCACATGGATTTCACTCCAGGGCTGCATGCTCACAGCTAAGTTGGAAAGGACATAGTTTTAAAGCTTTGTTGGTAGGGGGTAAGCAGGACATACTGCCTCTTTCATGATGTATTTCATTTTGCCCATTGATGTGAGGCAGAAAGACAAAGCCAGAAAGACCAGAAGAATGGTGGGCTGAGGACTGATTCTTCAGAGCCTGAGCTCTCCTTTTGTAATGTGATGTTTACAGGTTTTGTCAGGGATTTCCCATTCCAAGCACGTTGTGCTTCACCTCAAAGTTACCATCTATCAATTAGAGTATTGAACGGTGATGGAAGGCAAAATCAGAGAACAGGATTTTCCAGAAATGCCCTTGGTGCATTGGAGCTACAGAGGACCAGAGAGATTATGCTAATTCCCAAGCCCCAGGAGGGAAGATGTTAAGGCTCTGCAGCTCTGTCTGGACAGGGCTACACATTTCCCCCCACGTTAAAATGACATGGGCAGAGTCCATGGCAGTGACTGTGCTTGATGGAGTCAGAGCAGAGCAGAGCAGAGCAGAGCAGACTGAGCGAGTGCAGGCAGAGCTGTGTGAAATGTGGTTAGTCAGGGCATGAGCAATAATATGGGATCACAGGAAAGTACTTCCCCCAGTGCTTCCTGGAATGGTGCTGAACACAGCTGGTCCTTGTCTAAATTTGCCTTTAATCATACTCAGCATCAGTCTAATGTTTCCTTCTGCTGCTCCTGTTGCCTGAAACAGATTATTTCCATGGAGAACAGTAAGACTTCCCAGTCATTATCTGGCTGCCCAAAAGCTGCTGAATGTTACAGAGGCATGTGGGTAGAGTCACCTCTGGAATGGTCAAGGTCTGGGAATGAGAAATATGTACACAGTTTAGACATTTTCCAAAGCCAAAGTGTGGATTGGGTAAGTTCTGCATCCCCTATTTACCCTCAGCCACCTTACTGAATTTGCAATCTCCAAAAGGCCTGAGAAAATCAGGTCTTTGAGAATCTCCTGCTGAAATGAAATGTAGTAATTAAAAATAGGATGGAATACTCTGTGTCTCATTCCAAATCAACCCATTCTTCACTATGTGTTTGGCATATTCGTTGTACCTCTCACTGCCTTACCCCTGAGCACAGGTGGCTGAATAGTAGGAATGTGTCCTGTGGACCAGAATCCACAAAATTAATCTTTTCCTGCAGTGTTTTGCATGGAAAAAATATTGACACAATGTTTTCATACTACCATGACTAATATCAAGTGCTGTTCTCAGACATTTTTCAAATACTTTTAAAAAAGAAATGAACTTCTATTACTACCATATGGAATCAGATTAGCCCTGCTGTTAAGGTATTCACAAAGAAGGCAAATCCTTCTATTTTCTCCTGCCCAAAGCAAAAGCAAAATAGAAATAAGCTGTGTGATTACCAGTATGTGGGTGATGGAATTCAAGGTCATGTTGTATTACTAATCATCTAAGCATCACTTGGATCACAAAGCTGTGCATGCAAGGCGACTCTGCTGAGTTGTGCTACAACAGCATGGAGGTAACAGGGAAGAAAAAGAATTTCTTAAAATACCAATGATTTTTCTGGCATTCACACTATGTGCACCCCACATTTTTATGTCCAGATTAAATTTTCTGGTTTTCTGTATTATATCTTCAGAAACAAAACTCTGCCATGGTCAAATGAAGGTTTAAGTACCACAATTAACTGGCATGATTCAGTGTTTTTAAATTCTTCAGTGTTATGCTGTGGGTCATGTCACAGGATTTAAACAGAGGAGAAGAGCTAATCAGTAACTGCTCATTTATTGCTGTCTTCTCTGCCAGGCAGCAGAAATAATACTTATAAAATTTCTGTCTTTCCTTCACCATGGGACCACATGGGGTTGGAACTTCACTCCCAAATTGCCTGACATCCATTGCATAGCTCATCAGCATCATTGTTTTTGTCCAGAGGAGCACAGGAACATGTTCTCTACCCACCTGGGCTTTCTGCTAATGCTTGGGGCTGGAACAGTCTGAGATAAATGAACTCTGAGCTTCTGTTCTGCCAGGATTGGGATGTTAGACATGAGCCTCTTGCTAGTGAGGTGTGACCATTTATAGGAACAGTTTTAAGGGACTCCTTTGGCATCCAGTCCTGCACAGAGCTGCCCTGGGTTCATCACTTTTCACATTTATTTACTTTTGTAAGAATTTGAATGCCAATTAGCAGCTAATATCAAGTACTTGGCGTGATGCCACAGACACCCTGCAGTGTAAGAGTTCTAGTGTTTTCCAAAATTAATTTCCCTTTAAAAAAATGTATTCCTAGTCCTTCTTGATTACAAGTGTTAGCTTTTGTGTTCATTAAATTGCCTGAATGAGCCCCAAGATAGAGGTTGATGACATGTCTTCAATGTAACAGCTTTTTCCAGAATCTGCAGTTTCATCAAAGTGTTCCTTTGGAACACACTGCCTTTTTTTTTTCTCCCAAACAAAAGGTTTTTGCAAAAAAAGGTGGAAGTATTTTTTACTTACAGATTTTATTTCATTCATATCAAAACCATTAATTTCAAAAGTCAGCATCAAATACTTCTGTCCTGCTAAATGAAGCAAGTCATCACAGCTTTCTGGGCTTGAAAGCATTGTTGCCACACCAGCCCCTCAGCTAAAAGTTTGGGGTTTTAAACTGATATGGAAGAAATTCCTAGAGATGCTACAATGCCCTAAGAAACTGCAATTTTATTTTTTATCAGCTTTTTGAAAATAATGTTTTAACTACCTTTCCAAATGCCTGTATTTGGAATTGATAGTGTTATTGAATTGTTGACAATATTGACAGTTTTAATTAGTGCCATTAGATTTCAGAGTAAATAATTAAATTGCTGTTATTTTCAACAGGTCGACCTGGCTGCTCTGTGCATCCAATGGTTCCAAGTGCCTCCCAACTCTGTCTAATTGCAGAAAAACAGCAGACATACCTGAGACAGCAGCCAAAGGGTCTACAGAAATTATTGATATAAAAACCTGCACGATAATGAAATGCTGAGATCATGGCTATAGCAGTAAAATATTAAAGTAAAATGAAAGTAAATACAAGTGCAGCATGCATATTACATCATTCATCTGCGTTCTGTGAGATTCTCAGTTTTAAATATACATTAAGCTACTGCACAATTTCCTTTTTAGCAGATTGTGAAAGAACATCTAAATTCTTCCGCAAAATTTATGTTTCATTCTGCTGCAGAGCACAAAGTGCTCTAATGCACAGCACACAAATTGTCATGTTCTTGTCTGGGGAGCAGTCTTGAACTCATTAGTGAGTTTGCCAGCATAAGGAACATAACACAGAACCTGTGAGATGCATATGGTAACAACTTTGAGTCTTATGACCAATCTGGTTTTTATAACAGTTTGTGAATACTTCTGAAGTAAATTAGATCTATTAATCTATCTGATTTTGGATGGTTTTTTTATCTTATGTCAAATGTTTCTTTGCAGATTTGGATGTTTTCCATTTTAAACGTATGTGCTGTGATTGGAATACCAGAGTGATAGGGATCATTAAAATAACATTTATCATCTTAAACTGTTATTGTTGGGTTTGGTACATATCTTGCCATTTTAGTGTGTTCTCCTTAAAGAGAAATAAATTACTTCATTTTCCTGAGATAGTCCAACCTGCTCTTGAAAAAGCCCTACTTATGCTGTCTGCTTGGTTCTCATAATGCTTATTATTTTTGTGTTTTGGTTTGAAATATCCATCTCCAGGAAGCAAGTTTTGCCTCTGGAACAAGACTGACACGTGGCAAACTGCAGGGAAATGTGCACCTTGTCAGAAAGGCCAAGTCCCACAAGAAAAATTATTTGTTTAAATTGTGCAGCACAGCTTTCATTTGCTCTAATTAAAGCATAAATGTCATTGTTCTCAGGTTCTTTAAATTAGGTTTATTGAGGTCTATGCCACATTTTGGAATGCAATTAATGTGTGCCTAAGCTTTCCATTCCCTTTAATGTCACAGGGGATGTATTTGATATAATGCTATTTAATATTTTAACAGAAGCTAAAGAAACTGAGATTAGGCAAGTTTGTTATAAATTAAAAGCTAAATAGAACTCAGTGAATCAGTCTTTTCTCTGGCAAGAGTAATTTCTTCTGCCTGTTATTTCCTTCTATATATAACTTACATTTCAAAATCCTATCCCTGACATCAAAGATTTATACACAGTTCACCCGGTTTAGGGGCAAGATCATTTTTGTTGGTAATTACATGAACACTAGCATTCACACAAGGGTCATGGGAGGTTATTTAAATTATACAAATGTCACACAGATGTAAATGAATGCCCAGATACTGCTTTCATTGAGCAGGTTGGGCTGTTTATTAGTCCATGAGCTGAGCACAAGGTATTACTCTGAATACAAGGTGTAAATGCTTAAGGAGAAGAATTGGGTCCCAGAAAATTGCTTAGATTTGTTATTTTAAAGGGCTAACAAAGAAGACTTCATAGGTCAGATTTAAGGCAGGTTAATGCAAGCACTTGCAGAATCCCATGCCCTGAAGTGCCTTCATTAAAAAGGAAAGGTGAGGATGAAGTGCCAAACTGTACATGACAGGCTGGGGGATGGCCTTCCCAAAATTCACATTTACCTGTGGCAGCAGCAGGATGGAAATGGAGATCACAGAAGCACTAGACAGACTCCAAGTCCTTCACTGATGTGACCAAGCAGATCTGCAGGATCAGTTCCTTGGGACCTCCAGGAGTTCTGAGAAAAACAAGTTATTCCACAGATAATATTACATCAATTTTTGTACCCTTGGTACAAAGGGTGAATACAGGGCAAGTAAAACAACTAGGATGCAAAGATAAATATGGTCCCAGTGCAAGGATTTCTGACTGATCACTAATCCATATTTGTAATGAAAAAGAGGTTTGGATCCACAAAAGTAAATTCTGGCATTGGTTATGTCACCTCTCATATGCTTCTTAGAGACAAATAACAGCCTGTTAGTAAGAGCTTTCTGAACCACTGATCCCTAAATATGAGGAATGCAGAGACAGTGGTATTGTTGTATCACTGTCTTATCTGGAAGAAGAGAGAAATAATGTCTACCCAGGCATGAATTTGGCTTTGACACAGAATTCCACAAAGTAAAAAAATATTTTTTTCTGTCCAGGGGAATTACATCTGACCAGCATTTCCAGAAATGCCTTCTAAAAATCCACTAATAAACTCAGTGGGTTATGAAGTAATGTTGGATAGCAGACATGGCAAGAGGCAATAATATGTTTTGTTGGATTTATTTAGTTATCACACAAGATTGCTGGAATATGTGGTAGGAGAGGAAAAGGCAAGGACAGATAGAGAGAGACCATGATTCTATCCTGTGGATCATGTTAGAACAATCTGGGGATAAAACAGGGAGCCAGATTGTCAAAGTAGTGTAAGTGAATGAAAACAATTGCTTTCTATGAGTTCTCTGAGAATGTCAGGAGACAGAGAAAGTGCAATTTTACCTTGATATTCAGTGAGTGTGAATAGTATTAGATAACTGTGTGAAATTATATTTTAGAATTGCATTGGAGCAGCCTTCTGTAGGACAGCTTTCCCTCTATCCTGCAGTAAAATTGGAGATCAAAATGAAGAAATCTTTGTTTCATACATATCAAAGTGCTATTTTTAGTGAGGTAAACAAACGAAAAAGTAGACCCTCCTGGTCATGTACTCTCACCTGGACAATATATTTTTCCTCTTTTCAAAATCTAAAATTAAATTTATGAGTGGATTGAGAGTCTTAAGTATCTTCAGCAAGGTGTTTTGAAGTTCCCAATAACTCATCCTACCAATTTAAGCATATTACCATTAACTTAGCTATTCAGATAATTATTTAAGCCTTATCTCTGTCTCCCATGGTCTATGTCACTTTTCAACAAGGCACAGATTTTAAAAAATTGTATATTTCACCATTATGCATAACATGCATATGCTGTCCTTTATCCAGCTATAAATGACACCAGTGTCAATGGGAAGACTCCTAATGGCATCAATCAGAGATGCTGAGCATTTTTGAGGATTAAGAATGTTTATTTGTAATCAATCCCTTTTTTCCCTAGGAAGAAGGCAATGAATTTGAACAATTCATTACATTTGGAAATGAAACACAATGTTTGGTCCTGTTATACTGAATAAAAATAGGGGGGGAAATGAGAGAGAAATAATGGGAAAGGGTCAAGAGCTGGAGCCAAAGCAAAATTGCAGCAGAAATCCTGAAAATCACTATTGACAGAACACAATGAACTTCCCTGGACCCAGACATGCTGCTTCCAGTTCCCACAGCCTGAGCTGACATCCCCTGGGGCTGCAGAGGACCTTGCTGTGTTTGCAGCCCCTGCAGAAATGTCTGTTTCATGGGGAAAGGTCCCTGAGCCCCATGGCTGCTTCAGGGTGTTCGAGTATTAAAGTCCCAAAGCCACAGGTGACTCCCCAGCCCTACCCACTCCCTGGACACCCTGGACAGGTGTCACAGAAGGTTCTGCCTCAGCTCTGTGCCGAGCCAGGACCATTATTGCCATCTCTTTCTTTCAGTCACGCTTCAAGGCTCACTTCTTCCAAGTCCACATTTCTTCCAGCAAGGATCTCATTGAGTAACAAATCAAAGCTGCAACTCTGTGATGATTGAAGACCTGTCCTTCCCGTGGGTTTCAGGAGGCTGTCAGTGCCTCCACTGTGATGGCAGCTTCTTGGGAGCAGTCTCTGAGCCTTCCTTTCCCTGCCTTGGGCTGAGAACGTGGCTGGCCCTTAGCCAAGGTGCAGACTTGCTCAGGTGGATGTTGATTTTGAGGAGACAGATGAACAAGGGTAGTGCATCACTCTGAAAACTCAGTGGCACAGGATTTCTGATGGACTTTATAATCCCCTGCTGCACGAGCTGCATAGTTTTATTTTCAATGGAAACACTAGGCTGGCTCTCCACAGAGATGGAAAAACCCAAACTCCTGCACTGCTCAATGTTCCACTCTGACATTAATCCGTGGGTGGACCTGGAAATGGAGAGCACAGTGGCACAAAGTGGGGCAGATGTTTGGCTCTAACACAACATCCATTTGATTGAGGAGAGAGGAAATGGACTCAGCCACACCAAAAGGGCTTGTAAGGACCTGCACAGCAAACTGGGTTATTGGTACTGGCAGAATTTTAAACACCCATAAAAATATAATATTTATTCCATAAAAATACAATATTTATTCCATAAAAATACAATATTTATTCCAATAGTCATCAAATATTCAATATAAAATGCTGCTCATTTGACACAGTTTAGCAGCATATTTATAGTTTTATTTCCCAACAGCACAACGTGGAAGTTGCTATCTAGTAGTCCCTGTTCTGTTGTGGGCTATGTCTGTTTTCTGCAGAGGAATTTCCTCTCAGAAAACGTAATATTTTCCTGAAGATCTGAGCAAGAAATTCCAAATTCAAAAGCAATAACTCAATACTTAAGTGCACACCACTCGGATGAGCTGTTATTATTGTTTTGTAGCAAATATTTTTGTAGCATGTGGTGGCCAGCTCACTGAAACACGAAGATAATGACAATCCATGGAGCCTGAAGCTTGGCTGGCAAGCCATAGCAGACAGACAACACAAATCTGTGGGATGGGGTGGGAGGCAGGCACGATGAGATTTCAAAAAAATCCCAAACAAACCCCAGTCAGGGAAACAGCTTCCAAAATATTTATTAAGGTTTTCAAGACTTCAAAGATAAAAGAGTCATCCCAAACATAAACTCTCATCCCACACAGACAGTGCTTGCACTTACATGCTGTTGTCTCAACAAGCTTTTGTTTTCAGTAGAAAACCTTATTGTTTCTGAATGTAATTGCCAGGATATGAATTTGGAGCCATGACATTGACTGCAGGGAAATGCTGCATGTGGATGATCACAATTTACCAAAGGGCTGAGTATGGCTCATCCTGGCCTGAATGTTAGAGGAAGCAAAGAAGGAAAAAGAGGAAAGAGGGAGGGGAAAACAAAGTATGTCACAATCATGGTCAAGCAAAATATGTTTTGCTCAGAAATTCAACTGGAAGGCACTTACTTCCTAGAGAGTTTCAGTGAAATATATTATTTTACTTAGAATTTAAGTCTATCTTGAAGACTTTTGTTTTTCCAGTAATGGATAGAAACACCAGCTATGTTTCTGCAGCTCAGCCAACATGTGGTGGTTGATGAACATTGCTTGATGAACAAAGATATTAGCACTCTACAGATCCTTTTCAGTAGAGTTGACAAGAAATCTCTCCACTGTGTAGAAAGAGCAGTCTCTCTAATTCAGGGAAATATTAGCACAAAATGGGTGAATTCCAAACTACAAGGGAATGTCAACTCCAAAATCCAGTTTTAATTTGCCCTCTTCCACTGACTACCAAACTCCATCAAACCCCTGTGATTACCACCGTGCAAATGCCTGTGGTGATCAGGTATTTTTGGTTACTGTATGCCCAGTGCACTAGAACTTACTTCCACCTGCTGCTGAGATAAGTCCTGTGCAGGAGTGAGGTTTCAGCCCCATTTTCCCAGTCTGTTCAGTTATCTCCATCTTTGGGCTTGGCTGCATTCCCCTCCTTTTTCAGACTCTTCCTCTCATCCCCCGGCAGCTGCTCACAGCTCACTCCTCCCTTTCTTGTTCCAACACAGTCCTTTTAAGATTCACATTCCTTTTGATCTCCAGGCTCTCAGACTTGGCAA
Source organism: Entomyzon cyanotis (assembly GCA_024500445.1). NCBI lineage: Eukaryota > Metazoa > Chordata > Aves > Passeriformes > Meliphagidae > Entomyzon > Entomyzon cyanotis. The sequence goes on from JAKEPQ010001010.1 coordinate 12,279,377, forward strand.
GCCAGCTGTGTAACTGCCCGGGGCCTGGAAAACAGCATTTTCCCAACTGATTATTGAGTTATTGTTATTTTAGCTCCCTTGAAGTTGTTAACCCCAGGTATCATGTCTCCATCACTGTTTTGTTGCCCATTGGTTTCCATCTTCTCCCAGACTAAACAGCTTTCTTGGATTTAACTCTATAAATAATCTTCACATGCACAGGCTGAAGCACACAAACTCTTCATGAAAGCAGTACACTTAATTCCCCTGGTTCTCCAAACCACAGGAGTTAGGATTAGCTATCTGGAACGTTATGCTAACAATTCCCAGATTTATAGGTTAGGTCAGTGGTAGAAAAGGCTTCTGTGCCACAGAGTCTCCAACTCCTGAATTTGCTTTCCTTTGTAGGTTTTCTCAGCTATTCACATGAATAGGGAGAGGGGGGGGGGAGGTGAGTTGCCACCTGAGGTATTGTATGAACAAGCATCTTCCTTCCAAAAATTCCTAGCGAGCAGAGCTATCATGCTTTGTACATTCACTTGCTAAAATTTCCCTTTTTTAAATATTTTCTAGTTTTCCAACTAGATTTCCAACTTCTGTTTCCTTATCTTTCTTTTCTCCTCCCCTCCAACTCATATTTTCATACCACTTCTTTTTATAAACCATTTTATACCAAAAATGTTTTTGCAATATAGCCTGAATTTTCTTAATTTGTTTGTATACCCTTTAAAAGGTGGTGGGAACTCCTAGGAGAAAATGGAAAATATTTTTCAAGACTTCCTGAAATATACTGTTTGTAGGTAGAGCAATGCACTGAAAACAGAAAACGCTGCCTCTTACTTGTTTGCCTAATTGCCCACTTCTGCTAGTTACAATTAAGTTAGCATACACTTAAAACCTAAGGAAATGAACATAAATGCCTGGAAGAAGAAAAAAACCTTACAAATCTATTTCCAGTTTTCTGGCAAAATTTAGCTTCAATCAGTGTGTAAGTCATATTTATCAGCTATCATGTCCCACAGCCAGGTTGTGGGGTGAACACCTCTGACATGAGGCTGCAGAAAGTGGGAACAAGAGAGGAGATCAGGCTGCACCAACTGTCATTGATTCCATCCTGTCCAGATCCACACAGCACTGTATTCAAATCTTTTGTGTGTTTGGAAGCCTTGATTCTGCCTGTGTCCCCAGTCACTGCTAACACAGTGACACTGAGAGAAAACCTTCCCAAAGCAGCCTGGATCCATCTGGAGTCAATTTCTGCTAAGGCCTGGGGCTCTCTTCATGCTTGGTGCAAGGGTAACACTTTGCTCCAAATTCAGCACTGAGGTGGAAATGCAACAGCAAGAGTTCTGGGGCACTTTGTAAGAAACTTCTCAGCCACTGCAAAATCCACCCAGCCAAACATCCAACTGCTAGATGAAACGCAGTGTCCCATCGCAGAATTGGGAAATATTCCTTTGCAATGCAGGAAAACCATTCAGCATGCTGGTGTTTGTGAACAGCCACACATCAGAGCCACGAGCTTGTGGAGAACACATTGTTACCCAGAGGAATGTTGGTGTTAATCCACCCAGAGCGAGTGGGTGAGTGTGAGACGCGGTGTGAACGTGTGAGTGCGGCGGCGTTTGGAGGGATGAAGCCTGGCTCTCCTGGTGGAGAAGGACTGAAATCTGGCTCTCCACAGCTGCCAGGGCTTGCTCATCTCCTGGCCCCCAGCAGCTGAACCCCTGGCACTGGCACAGTTGGAAGCCTCAGGTGTCTGGTGAACAAAATAAATGGATGAAAGCTGCAGCACTTGCTGGGTTTCAGGACCATTTCTGTGCATGGATGCTATGGCAGGGGACAGTCCTTTTCAAGCCCTTGAAGGCTTTCCCTAGAGGAGCATTTGGGATTGGATGTGGAAACAGATTTTGGGATGCCCTTTAGTCTGCTCTATATCTTCAGATTATCCTAGACAATGGGATTCATTGGAGAAATTAATTTTCTTTTCCCTGGCAGATGATGAAAAAAACCCCACTGGTCGGGGATGAGTAGCAGAAAGAAAGAAAAGCTGTTATTATCAATGTGAAAGGCTCCTCAGGAAAGGTCAGAACAAGCTATGATTCCCTTTTTAGCTGAATAGTGAATTGAGAAAGTCCTCAAGGGATTCCCATGAAGATTTCCATCAGTCCCATTGGGATGGCTACTCTGGTGCAGACAGGCTCACCCTCAGCTGAGATAGGACTCAGATTTTATTCTGTATTTTTATTATACTGAAATATTTAGTAGCAGTAAATAAATAACAAATGTTTCTTATATTTTCAAATGTGAAAGAAAGCTGCAGGTCACTAGGGTTGTTTTCTGGTCATTCAACTTGTGGCAGAGATCTAAAAGCTGTTTTAGTATAGGACAGATAATTCCAATGTGAGCAAAAATTAAAAGAAATTTGTTCAGTACTGAGCCATTCATAGACACTTGGTCATAAAACAGCAAACAACTCTTCATTCTTAATGTTATTTTTCTCTGGGGAACTGAGCTTTTTGTTTGCTGTAATGAACTGTTATAATTGAGCTCAATTTTACTGGAGTAGAGTTTTTTCTAAAACAGCTGAGAGATGGAGATTTATTTTGATTAAAAAAGATGGTTGCAGCAAAATAAATATACAGGCAATATAACCAGGACCTTCTAAGTATGTAAAAAACTGACATTCACTTAATTTTATTTTCTGTTTTATTTTCCAAGGAAAGACATTTAATTTTCATTGCTGATATATGCTGGCATGGAAGATCAGCTGGCAGATATTATAATGAAGTCTTCTTTGTTTACAGAAAAAAAACTGTGCTCATGATTTTTTAATAATGTTTGACAGTCTCATCAGAAGGAAATGGAGGTCTCAACTGGAATTGTTGTTCATCATATGCCTGAGGCCTGAGGTAGATTTATTTTGTCCCCAAGCTGAGCTGATTTTATTTGAACAAATAACAGAAAGTTTTCTTGCATCTTTTGCTATGACTGTGCAATGAGTGAAGTCCTAATGAATAAGCTTCATTTCTCAGAAAACTCCTGATTATCTTAATGCAGCTTTTCCCTACACTGCCTGGTAATTTTTAAGGCTGCAATGTTTTATAAGGAGGTACATATAGTAGGTAAATCAAGATATAGAGGTAACTTTGCTCTTCCCTCTACATCTCCACTCTAATCAGAACTGATCATTTGTGCCAAATCAAGCACTGACTTATAGAACAGACTAATAGATAATAGGTACAAGGGTGAAATAAAAATCCTGTTCATGCAGCTTCATCTCAGGCCCACAGTGAGGTTTGTGGTGTGGCTGGGTAATAAGCCCACAGGTGCAATTTAAGTATCTTACCAAGCACATCAGCTAGAAAACCTCAGAGATAATAGTTCTTATCTAAATTGGGCTTGGCATACTGTTTTACAGCACCCCTTGGAAATCACAGAGGATGAGCCTGGAAAATGATTTTGTCTAATGAAAAAAGCTGGGAGCATGTAAGTGCTGCTTTTTATAGGAACAAAAAATGCTCTGCAGGAGAAACAGGGCTGTGACAGCAAAACAGAGACATATCCACCCAAAGTCCATCACCTCTGAGCTCATTAACTCCAGGTCAGTTCCTGGCTTCATTCCACTTCCAGAGGAGCACCAGATCCACTGAAGGGCTTTCCAAAACAACCATTCACTTTGGTTCCATTTGGATCCTAGGTATGTTTTTTACATCAGCAAAGGAAATCTGGGCACCTGAGGGCTAGTTATCATTTAATATTTGCTGCTAAGCACAACCCAAAATCTCAAGAGGAGACTGTACAGGTGAGACCTTCTTCTCCCTTGTGATAAAGAACACAAGGTGTGTACAAACCACGACATTGTCCCACTCAAGCACAATTCTTTTTTGAAGGTAAGTTTGAATAGAGACAGAAAATCATTTTTCAATCATCAGTTTAATGTCACATTCTAACCCCTGCTTAAGCAATGTTATCTATGTGTGAAAGGGAATTGTAGCATCTCTCAGACATTTTCGACCTTTTCTTAACTCACATCCTAGCAAATTATTTTTTCCTTCCTCACTTCATGCTCAGCTAAAGAGAGCAACAGTCTGACTTTTAGTTTTTTTATTTCAAAAATGCTTTCAGACCATTTCTCAACTCAACATGCCTATATATATTCCCTTTGGCAATAGGACACACTGGAAGTTTTCTGTTTGAAGATATTTTCCCTGCAGTTCTCTGAACTGCAGCAAGATGCCTGCTTCTTGCACAGAAACCCCAAAGCATCCATAGCAGGAATGCATGATTTGCTCTCTAGAAAACACCAAAAAACAAACAACTTTCACTTGGCATAATGAACCACTTTGTGTTCCAAGTCTGTATTTTCATTTTGGTTCTCCTGGTCATAAATGTCTTGTGATGCTGAGTAACAACAACATAATCTGAAAGTTATGCCCAGCTGAATGAGGTCGTTCAGAGCTGTTATTCCTCATCTATGACTTACACATTCCAGATAGGATGCAGTTTTTTACCTGCATGCTGTTCCAAGGGATACATGCCATGGACAATGGTAAACACCTGAAGGGAGCCTGGTGGAATGTATGACCCTATTACCCACAGTCTTATGATCCATCCTGTAATTACCTATTTGTGGTTTGAGATTCTTCCCATCTCTTAAGAAGGTCTAACTTGCTGTAATTATTTTTTGATTTAGTTTTGTTCCCTAGACATCTTAATTCACCAGTTTTAAGTTGTTGCTTAACACAAAGCATTAAAAACAGATTCACACCCAACTATTAACCACTTGATGTATTCAGACATTAGCTAATAAGCTGAAATTCATGTGTTGAAACAAACCCTAACAGTCTGTGTCTGCCCACAGACGCCATCTGAGATGACAGATGAGTCCTTCCCATCACTGTAACACCAAGTCCCAGGTCACCAACCTCCCAGAGGAGGAACCACACTGCTTTGGACTTGGTTCCACTGAGAGACTGAGCACAGTGTCTGCAGAGCAGCAGGATCTCTCTGCTTCCATCAGGGCTCATTAGCTCCTGCTCAGCACTCCCAGCCCCTCCACTCACAGACTGGAAAGGCAGGAGCAGTCCAGCTCTCCCCTGGATCAACATTGTGCCGTGAATGTAACTCACAGGTGTTGCTTCTAAACATTTCTTAGTTGATTCTTTAAAGTGTTGCTGGCACAAGAGCATCATCAGCCATGTCAGACAACCTCAGAGAGCACTGTGCACCCTCAGACCTGAATTCCTCTCTCATCCCAGCTCCTGACTAAATTAAGTCAGGAGAACATTAATGGGACAGCACAGGCACTGCACTTGCCTTTCTCTTTGTGGAAGTTGGCTGCATAAAAGACCCATTTTGCTAACTTCTTCATTTTCAGCCAGATTGGTTTCTCTGCTATTGCAATTCTTTTGACCCAGCCTTTTGAGTGTTTGACTTCAGCTCAGAGGAGAATAAGAATAAAGATGTACAGATAAGGAGCTCATCAGTTCATACATCTCCCCAAAGACACAGGAGAAAGAGAAAAAAAAAAAGTATTGCTCAGAAGATCCCATTCAATTTTTATGCTCTTGGAGGCTTTTGGGAACTGGCTACATAAAATAATTCGTTTTATTCCTCTGAATTTTCAATACCAAAGGAAGTTTGATAGGTAAAATTAATACTGTCCAAATGGGAGAGGAAATTCATTTTCTGTCACTGCTGTGCAATAGATAACGATCACAAAAGAGCAGTGAGAGACCAGTGCCCTGTCCTGGCTTCATCCCATGGCCTGGAAGAGCACTGTGGATTCCCAGCCTCTCTGCTGGCATAGTCTGGGACAGCTGGGGTTTGTTCACAGTCTCCAGGCCTCACTTTCCTTTTTATCTCAGCATATCCAAGAGGCAGCTAACCCACTCTCTATTCTACACCCCCAGCCTTCCCCTCAGCTGCTGTTCAGGGCTCTCAGTGGCTCCAGTCTTGTGCCACAATCACCTCAAGTTCTCATCCCCATGCTGGCAAAATCAAGACTGCACCACATAACCTCCCCTCCAGCCCATGACTATTTATTTTCAAGTCAAAACCACCTCCAAAATGAGCACATGAACCTTCAGAGTCAGCTCCCCAGGAATTCCAGTGGCAAGATCCAAATGCAAAATATGTTTGGAGAAAAGACATTCCCTGATCTCATGGACAGCCAGGGCTGTCTGCATACCTCTCTGTTCACATCATCTGCTTTCCTCAGTAACATTCTGCTCTTTCTCCTCTCATCCTGAAATACAAAACCAAAGCTTCCCATGGCTCCAGAGCACATCCTCTCAGAGCACAGATCTTTGCCAAACGAAAGGATTTTTTTAGGGCTGGGCTGGCCCTCTCATCAACTATGAAGGGTCTAATGCATTTTTGGGCACAGAGACTACAATTTATGTAAATTGATCTTCAATATTCTATTAGACCAAGTTCAAATTCCATGATCCAACTTCCAGTTTTACTGGGGATTTGTGTAACAGGATGATTTCCCCTCATTCTTGACCTGAGAGGGAACAACTGTACAGAAAGAGTGAGGAAAATAAAGTTGAACTCATGGGTTTAACTGGAAAACATCATGGATGAAAAGTTGTGAATTAAATAATGCATTTTATTTGTACAGTTAGAGCATCCAGAGAAATTAAAGAAGAGAAGCTGAAACAGGTTATATAAGCATATGGAGTCCGCTAATCTAACGGAAAAGTATAAGCTAATTAAGATATTGATCCCCACAGTTAAGTGTCCCATTAAATTAGAAAGCACAGCTCTAATTCAAATGAGATGTGTTCCTGGCTAAATACTCAGTTCCTTTTTCTCCTCATCTTCACAAACTGTAATATCTCAAATGCAATAAAATGAAATCAGTTTAAGAAAGATTTGGGAATGTCCTCCCAGAGGAAACAAGCACAATTCCCATGCATCCACTTTTACAGGGTCTGACTGTGTAGACATATTCAGGAAAATTCATCTGAAATAAGTCAATCCCTAAATTATTAGTTTGTAGCTATATGCATATGCTGAAAATTGAGGTGTTTGTCAGTCATTTTAGGTTAAATTATTCTGGAATAACACCATACAGATCACCAGCTCTAAAGGTGGGAATTGGTGTCCCTCTCACACATTAAACACAATTTAACTGTGACAAGTTAATTCAGCGTGGAGGCTAATCTGATCTTACACATCAGACAAACCATTATTGTCCTAACTCTTAATGTGCAAATGCCTATTTTTTATAACTATTTTTCTTCTAGGACACAATATCAGGCAGAGTTTCCTCTAATCAACATCCCGAGATGATGTGTAGTAAGGACTTTTTCTAGTCCTTGATTTCTATAAGTTGCAGTCAGCAGCTGACCACAGAGCCAGCTGAAGGATGATGAAGTAAGAGAATAATTCAAATTTTAATTACACAGTTTAGTTAAGTATCTAAGGAAAAAGGATGATCTTTTGCCTCACTTTGAAAGGAGGCATAGAACACCCTTGGCTTTTTGTAACCTGAAGTGCTCTCCGAGTCCACTGGAGGCTCAAATGCCTTGAGCAGCCTTTGCTCAGTGGTTTTCTCCCCATTTTTCTCTCCCCAGCTGAAAGAGCAGTGCCAAGGTGATCTTCCTGCAGACATTGGCCTCCAGTTCAGTTTCCCACTGTGCAGCCCATGCTCTTCACCTGCTGGACAGTAACTACCACAAGTTACCCCAGGCTACTCTTTGGGCTGTTCAATGCAGCCTCAATTAACCTGAAACACTAATTCAGGCTGCTCCCTATTTTTTTTAAAACATATGGAGTCTTTTCTTGAAACAGCTATAGTGTTACTACATAAAACTTGGTATTTTTATGACAAACAAATAAATAAATTTACAACAAACATAAATTCGTACCTAAACTGGTTTACTTTTCTCACAGACAAGCACTCTGCACTATATGGCTCTCTTCAATATTACATGCCCAGAGTCAATTATAAACCCTTTACACTTCTCTAGCAGGAAGGTTAAAATTCAATTCTTCTTTATTGCAGTTTGCAAATACAATACACTCTCCAGCTGGCTTGGAAAAGCTCCTCAGTTAAATCATCTTGTGCAACACTGCTTCTTAGTCACTGGTAGCTCCCTGCAAAACAACAACCTGACAGCCCCACACTTCCAGGCAGTTTATTAGTCTGTCCTTCAATGGGAGAGTTATTTTACAACATATTTGATTTTTATTGAGATGACTGCAAAGACATTTGCACTTTTGGGTTTCTTTTTGTTTTGTGGGGTCTTTGGGTGAGCACACAACTGCGCTTTTAGGTTTTGAGTGTCTCCTAGAGGCTCTGAGACCATGCTGTCATCCTTTGTGTCTCTCCCCAGTAAATCAGTTGCCTGTTTCTTGGTTTTCAGGGTTTAAAATACTGTTACCAACAGAAAGTAAAGTGATGTGTTAGCATGGCAGAGTTCCTGTGCTATTGAACTGAGGCAAGGAGCCCAGAAAACCAAAGGAGAATGATCCACTGAAATCTATAATCCTTCTCTCACCACAGCTCCAGAACATGAGATTGTTATGCTTGTTAGAATAACTACTTATCTGCCCATGGCCAGGGCTGGTGTTTCCTGGAATTTTAAAAAGGTCCACACCTAATAACAGTGCTGGCTCGATTATTTTTGTCCAACTCATACTTTAAAGAAATCCATTATAGCTTAGCCCCAACCAAAGAAAGTAAATGGACTTATTCAAAGGATCAATATACTCCAAAAGGGTGAGGCAGGAATAAAGAGGAAAATTGCAGTGCCTTTCTACAGGCTCCTATAAAAGCTGAGAACCTTCAGGGTGAGTGAATTGTTTCTGCTACCAACACTGCAGCTCCCAAATCCATCCAGGTTTTCTTGCTTTGCTTGCAACAAGGCTATCACCTGGCAATCCTGGTTGTTTCATGTCTGCATCATTTTCTCTGACTTGACTGGATATTCCCTGGGACAGGGACTGTGCCTTGTCTGCATTTTAAAAGTTAAGACGCACACATAATACATAATTACATATAAAACAAGCTTAAAATTCAAGGCAGCTTTGTTGGTTCTTGCTTTCTATGACTCAACAAATTTGTTACCTTGAGGTGCTAAACACAGCTGTGAGCACAAGAGTGAGAAAAAAAGGTCAGCTTTGCTACTGTAGGAATTGTTTCTCTTTTTGGGGGAGCCCACTGGTGTTGACACCGATATGTGCTGGTTTCCCCTCTCCTCCAAGGTGTTATTTTTGTGAAAGTGCAAAGCAGCACCTTTCAAGCAACATCTGTCAGCCAGGAAGACTGAGTATTTTTGGCATTTTCACAGGCAGAAATTATAGCACAGAAAACAATAGGTATAGGACCAATGATGCTGACAGGTATCGCAGAAAGCTGCATTTGTTTAGAAATTTTAGAAAAAAACTGAAGCCCGTCTAATAAAACACTTTTCAAAGGGGAAATGGGCTGCTTCTAGATGCCTGTCCTTGACTGCCCTTTTTCTAAAGAATCCAATTAATAATCCTGAAAAATTTATTAGCCACACTGTATTGGTGGCTGGGATTTCCCTGTGCTATCTGAAAGGATAATCAGCCCCTGGGGATGCTCAAAGCCTTTGCTAAGGGTGTCAAAAGCTTCCCTCACTAGCACAAAGCTGCTGCTGTTCTCATGATATCTTAATACCCCCACCAGGGGCAGAGAAAATCTCTCCTGCCCAAGAGCCCTGGGGGATGAGTGAATGGACACCTTGCACAGCACCTGGTCATAGGAAATGTTTATCAATAATTGCTGTGTTATCTATTGGGTTGCCTATGTGGAAAAAATATCCCCATTTTCGCCCGCAGGACTGCAATGTATTTGTTTTCACGGATTTGCCACACATGGTTAGGCACAATTAGCATTTGCAGGAGGCCTGGGTAACAGGTAAGCACAGCCCCAGAATGGTCTTTTCTCCTGAGAGTCCCTTTGAAGGTCAGGGTTGGTGGTTCAGCCTCACAAATCCGCTCGCCTGTCCACCTCACTCAGGCTGGTTATGGGGAGAGCAATTCCCCCACGGCTTCCCAAAGGCACAGAGTCAAACATCTCAGTGCAGTGAAAAAATTAAGGTTCCTGACGAGAAATTAGTGGCACTGTGGCTCTTGGTCATTCTGCCTCTTTATTATTACTGCTCATTAATTTTACCCTGTCTGCATGCAGGACCCCCATAAGTGACAGACACTCTGCAGACAAAGGACAGGGGTGACAGTTCCTCCTTTGAGACTAGAGCAGTGCTTGGAGCCTGTTAAATCTGAGATGTTAATCCGTGAAGTTTTAGGCTACTACTTTCTGACTGTATCCAGCAGGGCTGGTACAGTGCATTTCAGAGCTAGGAAACCCCTCCCCTTCACTTGTACTTCTGAAAAACAGAAGGTTCAGTTCAATTGACAGAGTGCCTTCTCGACATTTAAAAAATGCATTGGCTCGAATTTCTATTGTTAACTTGAGCTCCCTCTGAAACAAATAAATTAGTGTTTGGCTGAGAATTCCCCTGCAAGTTGCAGAATACGACAACTTGCACGATGCAGAACTGTAAGGCAAGATGAAGCATCCCCAGCCCCTTTGCCTTTAAAATGCCATGGAAGCACAGAGGCTCTCGGCAGAACACCTTATCTGCTCTCGAAAGCTGTGACTCCTCATCCTTTCGTTATGAAGACCCAGGGGATTGCTTACTTAGCATACACCAGAGGCAATGGATAGGGTGAGCAGCCACTGCAGCCAGAAACCCCCAGTAGAGAGCAGAGGCAATTCCCCTCCACATGCAGAGACTTTGGAGCTGGATTGTGCTGAATAGAGAACCCTCCGGCTGAGCGAGCCATGTGTGCCCGGGAAGAGCAGCCACTTTCGCTCCGCTGAAAAGCAATGCAGTAAGTGCTGGGATATTGCAGCAGGCACTGCTTCCCTGGGCTGAGCAGGAGCTGAAGCCTTTGCAGCTTCTGCTGGGAGAGAGGCAACCTCCAGTCCGGGAGCAGGGCTGCATGAATTTTGTTGTTGTTTCTAACCGAAGTGAAGGGATGGAGTGGATTTGCAGGGACTGTGTGCTTTGCTTTGTGTGCTGTGTGGGTGTTGCAGGGCAGTGCTGGCTGTATGTCCTGTGCTGGACTAGGACTGCTCGCTCTGGGGGGATTTCTGTGGTCATCTTTGACACTGTTTGGACAGAGATGGTGCTTAATAACTTAATGTCAGCAGGCATTTGTGTTCTCCTTCATCATGCAGCATGTTTCCTGTGCTCAGGTGCAAACTATTTTCTGTACTAGTACTAGGTGCTGTGGTGCTGGATTTACAGGGGCTGTGCCTTTGGGTAATGGCAAATTGTAGATGGAAACTATGTGAGTGAGTGCCCTGACGGTGGGTAATACTCCTATTTCACTTCAGCAGATATGGCTAATTTCTAGTTTGTGCTGAATTCTTCACTGTGGTCTGAAATTGCAGATGCTTTTTTTTTTTGTAGAGAAATGTTTGTAAGCAGTACTTTATCATAGCATAGCTGTGGCTTTCTTCAGATTCAGATGTTCTGTTTCTGTACTCTGCAGTAGCAGCTTTCTGTTTGTACTGAGTAGGAGAGGGAAAACATGAGTTAAAGTTTGCTCTATATGAAGAGGGATTTTTGCATAGTTTGAAAGTGTTGGCAAAATTAGTATTTGGGCAGTAATTGCAGGCCTTTGGAAAGATCTGTGCAGCATTTAAAGCAAATTTAACCATCCAGTTTTTGTCCTGTTACTTAGGAACTAATACCAAGATTCATTTCTCAGGTTTTTTGGTTCAGCTTCCTCAGTGACTTACGAGCTCTGGCTTTAGGATAACTACCTGCCTTGAGCCTCCCTGCCATTTTGGGCTTCAGACATGTTTAACTCTTTAAGGCAATGTATGCTAAATTTTTAAGAGAACAGTACATGAAACTACCAAAAGTTAGCGATTTTGTTTTTGCTGCTCAGTCAAGTGTCAAAAATAAATAGCCATTGGTTTCTTGTAAAGGAGCATTAATGAAAGTATTCTGTGGTTTTCCCACTCCGTTTTTGTTTAAAAGTTGGGGTTTATTTCATTATTGTAAAATATTGGGAAGCATATTGGAAGTCTTCACATAATAAAGAAAGAAAAATTCCTCTGATTTTTCTGTTATTTTAGTTTTGAGCAAAATTCGTAGTGTCACTATGTTTGAAGGCATAATTCTCAAAAATCAGACAAATGAAATTCAGTTTCTTTCAAAACAGTTTTTGCAGAGATGCTGCTGAAGATCTGTATAATGTTTAGTCCCAGGCACAGCTGATGACACCAAGAAATACCCTGGAAGTTTTGTTACCTTTTCACTCCTGTGCAACATGCATGTCTTGGAGAGTTTTCTCCTTGAGATTGATGCTCAGGTGCTGAAAAGAGTTATTTCTTCTGACACTGCAGTCTAGAAAATTTTCTCCTTTTTATCAAAGAGCAACCTTGTGACATATGGTGCTATTGACTTGCAATTTCCAAGATAATGCAAAATTAATAACTGATAATTATTCTTCATTAGCTGTACAACTTCTGAAGATGGACAAATCTACAAGGAGGGTAGATCACATCTAAATCTGATCTGCTCCCCTCCTCCCTTTCTCTCCAATCCTGGCTTCTCCCCTTCTGTTTATAAGCACTTGATAGGTGCTATAGTTGCTCTCATTTAAGGACTTGAACCTAAGATCAGTGCAATTTTTCCAGTCAGAGATTCACAATCTGTGTGTCTCATCCATCCCTGTTTTCTCCATCTAGATTTCCAGCAAAGCCAGTAGCGAACTTGGACCATATGAGGATTTATTATAAGATATCCCTGAGCATTATAAAGCTAGTGTTGGCATATCTGTCATGAGGAAAGAGCAGGGATTTTACCTGTAACTAGAACGTTCTCAGAACGCACAGTTTAGATTGAATGATCATTGGATATTTTCAGGTAAACTAATTCCAGCTATTTAACAAGCTACTGTTTTCAAATTATTTTCTCTGAGGAACAAAACGGGGGAGGGAAAGAAACGCAAATAAAGAGTTGGATGTTGGAAAGACACTAGATTCATAATGAGAATCACAAGGCAAAAAGAAAGATTATGTCAGGTTTTATGCCTTCATGCAATTCTGAGTCTCTAATCAAAATGTGTTTCCTGAACCGGAACCTCAGAATTATTTGCCAATTATTATTGTTCATGTCAAATTTTAAATGGAGAACATTAGGTATAAAATCTAATTTCTCAGTCTAGTATAAGTATATTAGCAAACAAATATTTTCACCTCATCGTGTCAGTAAGTGACACTGGCAGGAGCTTTGCCTCAGAAGTCAAACTCACTTTATTGCATTGCAACCTGAGAGAGAAACACGCAAAGGGAAGTTTACTAATTTTGTCCTACACGGCCAGTAATGAGTTGCAAGTCAATTTAATTAATGAAGAGTAGCTGCTCAACATTTGTAGTCCCCTGAACTACTTCAATTTGCATCACTGTACTTCTACCAGTTTTTGACGTGCAGAAGCACAGACAGCATTCCTTGGCAGTAAGAATACAACTGTCATTTAAGTACCAGAGACAAAACTTGCAGTGCAAAACTGTATGAAAGAATATGCAGTGGGTGGATAAACATGCTGCATCATTTCAAAGCCCAGGGAAAGTGTGTGTCATAGTTGCACCAGGACCCAATGGCGCAGACGATGTCACAGTAAAACACGACATTCAGCACGTTCTCAAAGAGAGAAGTTTAGCTGCTTTCACACAAGAGCAGGGAATTTTTGTACCATGCTTAGTAGAACTGTCATGTTTATAAAGAGATGTATCTTACAGCTAGTCACATCCAGAATGTACGTAGTCAATACTTTCTTTCTGACTACAAAAGAAAGGACATTTTTTCTTTCTTGTTTTTCAAGGGTAGACTTTCTGGTGGCATCAACTACTTAGATATGCTGCATAGTAATTATTTTATTCATATGTATGGAAGAAAAATCTCTTAGAATCTTCATTGTACTTATCTGCTGTGAGCATCAAGATTGAATTTAATTGGGATTTTCAGATATATGCTTAGACAGTCCATTTTCAACAACAAAATGAATATGCTATTATTTTCTACTATCACTTCTTACCAAGGGCAATTACTTAATACTCTGTAATAGCTACAATTCAGGATACTTCATTTTCCACAATGACTCTCTTCACTTTCCTCACCCACACAACCCCCAGAACCCACTGTGAGTAAAGCAGCAGTGCAGTAGCATTCAAGGAGGATTAAAGGACTAAGACAGAGTGCTTCCTAAAGCCTGCTGCCTGAGCTGCTGTTCAAAACAGGAGCAAAAATAATGTCCCTGCCTTTCCCAAGTGTTCTTCCAAAGGTGGAGATATGCACACAAAAACCACGCAGAATTAGAGAGATCACACGCTATGTTTGGCAAAGTATCTTCAAAGTGCACCTGGTAAGGCAGGGCGACCTTCACAAGGCTCAGAAGAACTGGTCCACAGTTCTGTCACCTTCTGCTTCTATTCCTGAAAGCTTTAGGCAAGAATTCTGGCTTTTTGGAAGATAATTCAAGGCATTGAGTTTTAAAAGAAGGCTGTGGAAGTTTGTGTTCTATTAAACTTGATCATGAGCCACAAAGTGCAGATCAGCACCTGATTTTCACTGGAACATCTGGAAGATATTCCAAATGCCATGTGCTCAGCTCTGAATCTTCATGACTTCATGGAACCTTTCATGATATTTTCATTCCTTTTGGACCCAAATACAAAGGAAACAGCACAAGAACTAAACAAGGGTTTGCTTGAGCAATGGCTGTGGAGACACACACCTCTTCTCAGCATTATTTTAGCATCTGAGTTTCAAATTTATTTCATCCAGCCCTGGGGAGGCTAAGCCTCTGGGGATCCTATCCATGGATACTCAGAATTTATAGTAGTTATCCAGAGAGATTCCTAGATGGGAAGAACATTGTATCCCCAGTGTCAGTCAGGACTTTGTTCAGAGGGAAGGATGAGCAAATGAGACAGAAGGTTGCTGAAAACACAGATGTTCACATTTCTTCTGCTCGAAACAGGGAATGATTTATTTCCTTTTATCATAAATCACAGGTTTTCCTTCCAGGCTTTGCACTAGATTTTCAATCAGCACTGATGATTGCAAAGAGCCACATGCCCAAGCAAATCTAAACTACCTAGTGGAAGAGAATTTCTCTCCCTGCCCCATCTGATTGATCTCATGATTACTGGAGAATTTGCTGCTTCACACATTTAGTTTGTCTTATAAACCCATCCAAGGCAGCTGATGTCACCCATCCAATTTTGTTTCCATATTCAAATCCAAGCTCCCACTCCCTGTGTCAGCATCACCAATATATCTATGACTTCTTACCAAATAACCATATCACACCATATGTTGCAGAATTGTTTTGGATTTTCACCACTTTAGTTTAGAGTTCAGCCCTCAGTCTGAGTCTAATCCAGCTGGGAGGAAATCAATTATAGGATCCCAGAATGGTTTGGGTTGGAAGGGCCTTAAAGCTCATCTCCTTCCAAGTCCCTGCCATGGGCAAGAAATCTTCCACTGGATCAGAATGCTCAGAGCTCCATCCAACCTCTCCTAGAACTTCCAGGGAAGTGATTTTTAAAAAGCCTGGTGAGACCCATGAGCCAAAACCCACATCAGAGACTATGAAAAATAGTAGGACTGAAAAGAAGAGGAAACCTCAGCTCTCAACACAGAAGGAGACAATTTTTGTCAGTAAGATCTTGTCAGGAAAGCGTTTCCCATTATTAGAAGGCCAAATAATGACAAATCAGAATTACTCAAAGTCATGAAACTCGAAGAAACTAAACCGAAAAGAGTGAACTCTGAAAAAATAAACATTGCATTCATTTTGTCTTCCGTTTTTTGGTACTCTTTAGGATTTGTGCTTCAAAGCTTTCATCTTCAAGCATATGAAAGCATTTTAGAATAAAGAATTTTATATCTTTGGACAGTAACCTCAGCAGAGCTTCAAACGCATCACCGCATATGCAAATCACACAAAGTTGAATTTTAGATAATCCCCATATTTAGAATCACAATTTTGCAACATTACTTGCTTTTTTTTTGCTTTTTTTTTTTTTAACAACTTTACATGACCATCTTTGTGTCTTACAGCCAGCAGAAATGTTTCCCAGGAAGAAAAACTGCAAGATTTTCTACCATCTGCATCAGCAAACCACCAGAAAATGGTGTTTTCAGGATTATATTCTGCCTCTGAGTTCACTATATCATCACTGCAGTTTTGCAAGTTGCAAGCAAAAGGCAGCCAGAAAGGAAATACCCAAGTAAAGCTGATCCAATTCTTGTTCAGCTGCAAAAGTATTCAGAAATATCTCTCCTTACTCTTTTCATGTGCTATATTTGGTCAGCACACTGAAGATGAGTGGCATTCTATTCTCCCCCATTCAGACTCTATCACACCAGTGCAGCATTGACAGTTCTCATCTCCATGTTCACTATGGGTATTTTCTGGAAAGAAGCAGATTCTCCTGTTTGGAAACACCTGCTTTCACTCCATATCATTTTCCTTCTGCCAGATCTTAGTAATGAGCTCTTTTAAGAATTGCCTGGAGAATGGGAACAGGTTGGTAATAGCAAATGAAAAAAAAAACCAAAACAAACTCAGAACTGCATCTGTGAAGGAGTTTTTCCCCAGCTGCCTTCTGCTTTTGGGTCTTGATCCCAAATCCATGGAAGGCAGTGAGGAGACTCCCACTGACTTCTGTGGAAGTTGTATTGGGAGTATTTTTGGTGCTGTTTGTGGTGCAGAAAAAAGGAAATGCAGGAGATCATGACCTTACAAACCCTGGCTGGGGTGAGCAGCCCCTCCTGTGCAAACACCCAGCTCTCCTCAGGGCTTTTATTTGCCTCAGTCCCACACACATTAAACATTTATAGCGGGACTGGTACAGGCAATGAAGTTTTGTGCCATCCTCTTGTTTTCTAATATTGCCTTGATTTAAATTATGTGTGGAACAAAGGAAAGAATATTTTAGAAGAGGAGTGAAAGCATAATACAGGCACAAATAAAATTCGGTTACAGGCAGAATTTAAGTAGATGGAGTAACTTTTTTTATGAAGAAATACTGTGCCTAGGGAGAATGTTTTCTATAATACTCCATAGCTTGGGATTTGATTTAAAAAGCCATTTGGACATCCTTCGATCTCAAAATGCAGAGAAAACCAGCAAGAGGATGTGTCTTTTTTTTATATTTAAAGCATTTCCTTCATATAATCCCCGTAAAACCGAGATTTTGGTGAGAAATAATAAGTGCATACAAACGAAGCAGATTCTCTGAAAAAAGCAAAACCCCCAAAAAATCCCCATCAAATCAAGATCCAGAAAGAAAATGCAAGCAGCATATATTCCTCTATAAGTTTCCTTAAGCAATATTTAGTGCTAAGGCGCTTTCTGTCTCTAAAGCAAGAGCAAAGCAGCAGTCCCAGCTGGATTCACCTGTCTGTCTTGAGGAAGCAGCTGAACATTTCAGCAGCCAAAATAGGGGTATTTCCATGTGCTGCTTCATCTCGAGCTCACTGGACAGACTTGTGCAGCAACCTGTCAGGGAATGGCTGACATCAGTGTTTGTCTCCAAAACTACCCCATGACACTGTGGTTGATTTAAAAGGACACTACCTAGCTGTTAGGGAGCACAGTCTGTACAGAAACCATCACTGTCTGTAAGAGCAAGAGGTTGAACAGCAGTAAAATACAGAGAGGGCATTGAATTTATAGTTGTGTACATGTAAACACAAAAGGTGAAAGCCTTGGGGTTCATCTTTGGGGTTTCTACCAGCTGCCCACTAAAAGGGCTGCTAAGAAGGGCTGGAGAGCCACTGGAGCCAACAAAAACCACAAAATTTTTGTAGCATTTGTCCACATTATGAAAGGAATATACTAAGTTTTTCATGACACAAAGAAAGTTTAGAATTTTTCTATTCCTCCTTTCTGTTTGCAGCACTCGGAGCTTCTTTCCCTGAGCTTGTAGACCTGCAGGAATAGCACCTTGTGAGCATTGCTCCCTATCCCTGCCCATGGGCAAGGGAGGCACAGATTAAACACAGCAGAGATCGAGCTGAATGTGCTGTCTGACTCTACAGAATAGCATTCTGGTTCCCCTGAAGCTGGGATCTTGCTTTAAAAGTGATGTGATGTTTCCAGGTGGTGTTTAATCAGTCACCATCCATAAGAAAACACCTCAGCTGACTCCTAGGTTTTTTCTCCTTTTGGTTAGCAATGAAATATCTGTGTACTGAGCATGGAACAAGCCCTTCAGTGATCCCTGCCTGGGTTTCAAATGCCTGGCCATGCTGCATGTGTGGCAGGTGAAACTTCTCACCTCACACACTGCAAACCTAAAGGATCAGCCTCACCCTTCATCTCCACTGCAGTTACCATGGCTGGCAAAGCAACTCAGCCCCATCTATTCAAATATTAAGTGTGTATGTAAACCTGCTGCCCTCAAACCATTTCTGTGTGCTCCAGTGACTTCACTGGGCAGTTTGGCAGCAGAGGAGCACATTGAATTCTTCTCAGTTAAAATTCACAGGAGTTATAGTTTAACACTGAAAGGGACAGAGCAGCTGTGTGAAGGAATCACAGCACAGCCAACCTAGGCTGAGCTTTTTTATGAACTCTGATTCAGTGATTTAAACTTATTTGGTTTTCTGAGATGGTCTAGAGCTCATAGGCAGTCTATTACTCTATCTTGGCTGACAAGAGGTAACTTCTGAAGATGCATAACCTTGGTTTCTTGCTGTCCTGGAAACATAATAATAACCCTACCACATTGGAGGTAATACTTTTTCTGAAAGTTCCCTACCCCATCTGCAGTTATGGCCACGTTATGTGCTATGCCACAGCAATAACTGAAACACAGCAATGTGAACTTTGCTGGAAATAGCTCTAACACAGCTTTGCAAGCCATTTCTTTAGGTGAATGAAGTAAAGAGAAACTTTTCATCTCCAGGAACAGATGAGCCTTTCTAGTGCTCTTCGCAGCTCGGCCAGCTGGAAGCAGGAGCTGTAGCAAGCTTCTGTGGAGTCTGTTTGGAAGCTGACTCCAGCACAGGAATTGAAATAAATGGATTTGGCATCTAAAAGGAGGTTTTGTGGAGTCAACGCTTTCTAAGCAGAGGACACGGAGAGATTTGGCAAGGTTGGTGCATACATTATTGACATTTTAATGTCACAAAGGGGTAATCCCAGGTCTAACTCTGAGCCAGCTGAGCTGGTTGGGGTCTTGAAGCCCACTCTTCTCAGGTGTAGGGCTGAAGGGATGCTTCAGTGACAGCCTGGTGGGTAGGGGAGTGCAGCAGTGCAGTACCCAAGGGCAGCTCTCCCCTGCTGTGGGGGGGAGGGCTGCCCCAGAGCCGGAACACGCAGGATGTTTTCTTCTTGGCCACGGGCGGTGGGACTGGTCAGACTGGGTCTGTGTGGAAGCGGCACAGGTCTAGAAAGGCAGCTGTTCATTCCAGGCTTCAGGTGGTTTATTGGGATAATAAAGGAGGAAACTGGGGAGTGGGGGAGGAAAAAGGAGAGTCGGGGGAGGATAGTTGCTCCATGAAGCCCAGAATCAAAGAGGCTGGGTTCTGGCTCCTGCTGGGCTTTTATCCGTGGGGTTAGGAGGCGGTTCTGGCTCACATCAGCCAGTCCGGAAGGGCCAAGGGGGAGGGATCAGGGGAAGGACACACGTTGCAACAGGGGAGTGTTAGACACTGTCAGAAAACAAACACACCCAAAATAAACACCCCATCCTTTTTGTACTAACCTGGGATTGTCTGCATTCCCTACTACCCACCCACCAAAGATAAAGCTTTTATGTGGGTAGTTGTCAGAGAATGAGCACGGGAATGTTGAGAAAGGGAATAATTTATGCCTGCTTTTGGTTGTTCAAACCAAACCACTTTTTTAAAGGAATCATTCCGAAATGGAAATCAATGGCAGTTGGCATCACTCTCAGAACATTGCCTTGGGACACTGAAGTGCACAAATGCTTTGCTGATATTTTGGACAAGTGCAGAAGAATTTTCCAAGTGATTTTCCATCTCCCAGGAAAAAAAAAAAATACTGTATTTTCCTATTTGCATTTGGACAACTATTTGTATCTTAAAGCAAGTATTTGCAAAACATTCATGCCTGCAGCAGTTTTTTGAAATTAATAGCAGAGAAGGAAATAACACTGGCAGTCTAGCAGAATTTTATCTGTTGGATTTGGTAAGAATGAGATACTCTGTGTAAAGAAAGTCTTGTTGCCTTATTTGTGTAGGGATCAGAACCGTTGTCTTTAGCTTTCCTTTCTCCTGACAATTTGTTCCTGTAATCTCCTTATGTTCCTACATTAAAACCTTTGGCTAAATTGAGAGGTAGCTTAACTGACAATTTAAGCTACACATTAGTAAACATAACAGGAGGCAGTGGAACAAGTCACCCCACAAAGAGAGGAAAACAGTGAACAACAGGAATCTGTGCTGCCTCACCTACTTTTTATTCCTTGGAAAAAAAAAAAAAAGAAAAAAAAAAGAAAGAAAAGAAAAAGGAAAATCAATGTTTCCTGCAACAACATCTTTCTGCCTCCATTTGCAAGTTCCATTTGCTCACACAAAGTTCGTGATATGCAAAATAGTTTGCACCAGGGCTGGGTCTGTTCTAAGGAGATAATAATGGATATTAATCAGTGGCAAGCACGGGAACTGCATGGCTGGAGAACACCGAGAATCTGAGAGTCTGAGCACATCCAGGGTAGTGACGTGGCAAGGTTTGAGATGGGCCAGGTCACCTTGCTTGGGGTCACACAGAGCTCCCCAAAACGGCTCAGCATCAGCTGAAAGCATCTTCTCCAAGTGCAAGGTGGGTGGTGTCCCAAACCCCTAACTCAAAAATCCCTCAGCAGGAAATTCCAGGTCACCCCTTGCCAGAAAGGGGGGAGAAGAGGCAGAGGAGCTCAGGGAACCTCTCAAAGAGCATTGCTATCACTGTTGCTCTGAGCAAAGATCATGGTCAATAACCAATGCAGCTGATACAGAACTTCAAATCTATTTTCTGCAAGAAAACCATGATTGCCTCACATGGAACTAGAGCATTACCACCAAGGTGGTCTGTTTTTTTGGGAGGAAGGGACTTGTGGAAGGAATAATTCTAGAACACCAAACTAGAGCCCCAAACCCTTGGCTAGGATATTTTCCTTGCTTTTCCCCCTCTTCATCACACAATCCAACAAAGTGTCTCACCCATTGACTGCCTGGAAAACGTGATAAGGTTGATCAGGAAAAGAAAAATTTCTCCCCCAGCTCTATTAAATTCTGTGGGTGTCCTGAGAGAAGTTGATCTTTGGACAGCAGCAGAATATATGATTGCAAGCAGATAGTAATTTTATTACACAACTGCCCAATAGCACTTCTATGAAATATTTTGAAGTTCTATGGCATAGAAAAAGTCAGCATTTTTTAAAGCAGTTTAAACCATAAAACAGAGTAGTAACCAGCAGGGGAAAAATAAGAATAGCTGTTCCCTCAGAATTTTTGAGTGATTAGACTAATTTTCAACCTTTCCTCTACATGATTTATTATTTAATCTCCCACCTTACTTCATAGCAGCAAACAACAGTCTATTCTAAACTTCTGTTTTTCCTCCATTATTAAAGCATTATTCTCTAAAAGAATGGATTTTTGTGAAATGCTACTGTAAGAGAGAGGAAAAGCAAAAGCAGCTGCAAAAAAGGCTTTAGTTGGCTGTGCCAGTCCTGCTGCTGTGCCATGTCACTGCTGCTGTCAGGAATATTCCTCACCTTGAAAGCCAAATCAAAGAGAACTTCAAAATAAGGAATAAAATTAGAAGACCAAACATGTAGAGGTGAGGAATGTGGGATCTGGTCCAGTGCTTCCTGTCTTCTTTCCCATATTTGTGTTATCATGAAATAAAAAGAAGTAAATGCTCCAAATACAATTTGTGTCAGAGGGAAAAGGAGAGGGACAGTCAAATTTCTGCAATTTTTTTTACTTTTATCACATCGCTATTGATAACTATTGCTAACTATTCCTTTTTTTCCCCCCACTTGGTCTCTTTGTTAGGTTATCTCAAGGAGTTTCCTCCCCATTTATTTGAAGAACTAAATACAAAGGATGAATTCTATTTCTAAACAGATTTGCTCAGCAAAATTTTCTGATTTCTGTTCTTATTGTTTCTTCCCATTGTATTAGCACTTTCTTGTATTTTCCCCACACAGATTTTGCTAATATAAACTTGCACTAACATGTTGCCCATTGGGTGATAAACAAATTGACATGCAGGGTGTTCAATAACTACTAAAGGTCTTGTAAAATACATTTGGCAAGCGAGAATGTGTCTGAATTAATAATAACCACATCAAAACAGCAAAGGTGATTCTATATACTTCTTTTTTCCATATATATTTTTAGATCTCAGTAACTTTCTGAGGAGCTGTGCTTAAAACACTGGTGTGAGTACAGAGCAGAAAATCTGGAGTCATTTACTTTCAATCCTTCTCAAAAATATGCTGCATTTGCTTGTGCAGCAGAACAACTCCAGGGATGCTGAAAGGGTGCTGTGAAAATCACTGCCCCTTAAAGTCCTTTCTGGCTACTCTTTAGAAAAGGAATTGGTGAAGGAATAAAAGCACTTTTTCACCAGGTTACAAAAAAGGAGGATGCAGAAAGAGTTTCCAGTTGCTGGAGCTAAAAAAGGCGAGGAAGTGCAAGTGCATGCAAAGAGGGAAAACCACAATTCTCCTTTGTAAAAAGGAAGGGGTGATGAGTGAAAGGCATTCAAGAAAATACTTCTACCCCAGCCACAGGAAAGATTTGTATATAATCAACTTCTGTTTGCTGCAGAGCAGTCACCGATGTATTTTCATGCAAGCTGATGTTGTTTTCCCTGCTTGAGTGGCATTGCAATAATAAATACATTTATTATTCATTAAATGCCTTCAAAATATTTTAATGTGCCTCAGCATTTCCAAGGTGTTCAAATCACAGCAGTACAACACCCTGCTCACATAATTTGCTGCCTTAACAACTGAATATTACAGTTTGTAGTTTAAACTTTCTGAGTGCACATTTTCAGGCAGAATGGAGGATCACTTGAGGTATCTGGAGTCAAACCCTTAAAAATAAGATTTTCTCTTAGAAAACACACCCCACCCACCCATCCTCCCTCAAATAAAAAGCTGGAATTATACACAGCTCAGTTCTCCCATATTTAAAAACCAGATTTATGAAACTCACCAAGCTCAGAGGGTGTCAAATGAGGAAAAGGATGTTTTTAAGGTAAAGGCAGATCAATAAATAGGTGCTTTAGTATGTGCATACATCATTTTGTCTGAGTTGGTTTTTTCTTTTATATTAAAAAAAACCCCCAAAACAAACAAACAAACAAAAAAACCAACAAAACAACACCATGAAAGAAATGAGGAATCAAGATTTCATTTTATGGTTTTCTTTGTTTGATGATTGGAAGCAAGTCTTCACTTTGCTGGCTTCACTGGCCACAGGGTCTCAGCCTATATTGGCATGATGGAGAGCTCTGCATTGCATTTCCTGAGTGCCACTGCATGCCAGAGCAGATGGAAGGTGATTTATGGACTTTGTTGTTTATGGGGATAAATGAGGAGAGCATTATGCCGAGATCACTGTGTCCCAAATCATTCCTTGAGGTTATCAAGCTTGCACAGCTCTGTCTTATGTTAAGTTTATGCCAGGAAAAAAAATAAATCAAAAAAGAGGGAAGTGAAGCACTGAAGCAGAATGCAGAGGGACTGTACCAAAGCATATAGTCCTTATTTACCTATAGCTGAACCACCTCAACCAGGGAGAAGTTTTATTCCCAGTCACTGCTCAGAGCTTCCAGGGAAACACTCCCAGATTATATTATTGTCACGAAGTCCAGCATTTGGTGAACTACATCTACAATTATTCTGGTAACACTTAGGCCATAGGCAAATTAATCTGAAAGTGAAATAGTTTTTTTTCTTAAAAGATTAGCCCTTGAAACATCTAACAGCAGTTACCAATGTTGTGTCCTGTGAAATACAAAGAGAAACCCTTCACAGACCTAAGAGCACCTGTGGTTCAATGAGCATAAAAGTGGAGCACTCAGCCCTTTCTGCAGCCTGGAGATGATTGCTGCCATTCTGGAAAAGTTCAGAGACTCTGGAGACATGATCCTACATGGCTGAAACTGGCAGCAACCTCTCACCAAAACACAAAATAAGGCTGAAAATGAATATGCAAGTCCATTGGTATTGGTGTTATTTACTGCAAGTCTCCCAAATAAGAACATGGAACTCCAGGTATCCTGAGGATATTTCCCAGAGGTCTGGCCTGGGCTGTCTGTGGGTTCTGACAGTGACAGAACTGCCATTCATGAACCTCAGCACATCCCAGAAGCCAAGGTTGGTTTGGTCATCTGCTAACATCACTGCAGTTTGAAACCTAAAATCCAGCCTTGGCCAAAGACTTGTCACAGGGAGTTCTCTTTTTGCTACACAAACTCTTTCTTTCACATTGATAAAGTCAGGCATTGCCAAATTTGCTGCTGTTTAAGGCAAATGCTGCTGAAGGGGTTATATGAGGCTCTGGTCTCAGTCAGTGTGGGATAGGATTTACCATTCAGCTCCAAAATGAAAAAGTGCAATTAAATGCTCTTGAAAAATGTCCTGTGCTAGGAAGAAAAGCCTTCCAAAACAGATTTCTATCTTCTTGGTCCAAGTCCATGGTTCTTTAATGTTTCTGTAAGCAGTAATGGTTTTGTCCTGCAAGACAAATACTCATTGATTGGAGTTTCTAATGACTGCTAGGTCAGGCTTGCCATGTATTTGCTTAATTAATTTCTCTGACCTTCCTCCCATTTAATACTCAGGATGACAAACTTCCATTTTACCAGCTGCGTGGATGGTAGTCTGAAGCACCTATGATGTCAAAGGCTTTGTATTCATTTACTAAGCAAGTTATTTTGAGCATTAAAAATAATGTGCATGGTCAGAACAGATTTGTAATTTTTTTTTAAGCTCAACCTGGTATCACTTATCACATGGATTTAAATTAATCCATACACATTAACCTACAGGAAAGAGACAGTTGCTGTTTCTTGAGATATGAGGAAACCATCTGAATGCCAAAGAAGAGTTCAGATAAATGCACTGATTTTTAAAGTTGAAAAGTTCCTCCATGCTTTAATTAGTAATGCTTCAATTTTCTGCCTCAACATTCCATAATAAAGGTAGAGACTGGGAGAAGTGCCATGTCCAGTGCAGAGACTGCAATGTAAAGCAATTCCAGGTGCCATCCAGCAAATCAAGCACACACTGTAAATCTGACAGTATTGGCTGGATTAGGTTAAAGGTTAAAGGCATAGGAATAAATTGGTTCTTGAATCCTTCTTTGAAACCTCTGTTCCATTCAAGTCTTAGCTCAGTTGGAGCAGGGAGCTGATGATACCAATCTTGTGGGTTCAATCCCCATATGGACAATTTAAGAGCTGAATTCAGCAATCCTCATGGGTCCCTTCCAGCTCAGAACATCCTGTGAATCTGTGAAGTGTTAAACAAGTCTACAAGAAATTAGGAACCTAAATGCAATTATACATCCTGTCCTCACTGCTTCGTTCTCAGGACTGCCCTTAGTACCTATTTATAGCCAGGCATGTGCTTAAATCCTTGCGTGAAAATTGCATTCAGATAATTGATCTAAAATTAAAGTATCAGCCCAGCTCTTGTATATTTGCAAATCAAATTTATTTTGACAACAGGTTAACATAAGACACAGCTGAGGCAGAGCCTGGAGCAAGATGGGTTTTATGATTTAATGCTCTGCAATTAAAAGACAAGGCCCAGAGATGCTGCCTTTCAAATGTCAGTGCTCAGGTTCTGCTGTCTGCACGCCTGCAGTGAACTGGAGCAGTTGCCATGCTACTTCATGGAAAATTATTTATTAAGTCAGTGATTTATTTAGACTAGTTAAAGAAGGTGGGATAAAACACTGGGCTGGCCATAATGATTATGCTGCTGTTACTTTTTTTTTTTTTAATTAATGTTGAGCAACCTGTACTGCAGCCAACTTTAAACACTTCAGAAGTGCACTCATTCTCTGGCTGGAGAACAAAAGTCTTAGTAGGATAAATAATGTTTACATTCTAGGACCCTACAGTAAACTGTTTTTCCTAGTATCTTCCTTGCACAGAGAAAAGAGACTCTTGATTTTCCTACCTTATCCCACAACGAAAATACTCGCTTTTTTTCTCCCATCTCCAAAATATGAAATACAAACCCAGAATAGATGGAGTCCCAGGCCTGAAGTTCCCACAGAGGAGAAACTCAATTCCTATCTCACCACATTTCTATGACTCAATGCAATATTCACCAGGACAGAGCCAGGCATGGTCCCCCTCTCCCTGCTGTCCTGGGATAAATGATTTTTCCCTGTCAATCCCAAACCATCCATCCCTCCTCCCCTCCCTGCAGTTTGCCAGCCTGGCTC
Organism: Entomyzon cyanotis; assembly: GCA_024500445.1. Classification (NCBI taxonomy): domain Eukaryota; kingdom Metazoa; phylum Chordata; class Aves; order Passeriformes; family Meliphagidae; genus Entomyzon; species Entomyzon cyanotis. The sequence continues at coordinate 12,305,863 of JAKEPQ010001010.1, forward strand.
ACCCTGTGCTCACTCCCAGACCTGCTCTGGGTTATTGAGGTGCAGTTTATTAACACTTTCAAACTGAGGTGAAACACCAGAGTTTTGTACCAGAGATTTGCCATTGGGGCAGAGAGAAGGAAACAAAGAAAAGAGCAGCTGGGCACAATGCCCTCAGCTCAGCATGTCTGACCACCAATTTCTGCTTCTTTCTAGAAGGTGAACTTTCTATTAACCACTGGAAAAGACTCTTGCAGCTTGCATGGGAGACAGCAGGGTTTTGGTGCTGATATATTGCAGTTGTCCCTCTATTGAGGTCAGTGGGACAGAGGCAGGTGACTGTCAGCACCAAGTGATGCTCTCTGAACTGTGGAAAACCATATTAACTCTCTGACCCAGAGAAGAGACACGTAGTTAACTACAAACTCATCCTGGTGCAGTGGTATAATATCATGTTGGGTTAAATCCACAGCAGAGCAGCCTTCAGAAGCTATTTTAATCAATTAAGAACAGTTGGACCCTTTAGCACATAGTTACCATCGTCTACTTATCATGCACTTAAAATGCAATTATAGACAGGAAAATAATGTTCGTTTTCTATTGGCCTCGTTTTCCTTGAGTGAACTAAGTCTGCTTCTCATCTGCATTCACAGTCCCAGCTGCTTCCTGACTGAAACAGATCCTGTAGGCTTTTTATATCCAGTAGCAATGCAGCAATGCCATATGCAAGGCCAGGGTGTGTGGGGGAGCTAGGATGGCTCCTGGCTCCTGAGTTATTAGGCTGTTCCAAGTTCCAGGGTGGAATCATTGCCTGGGTGGTCATTCATGAGGTAGCAAAGAACCTAGATCCAGTTCCCAGGCTATGTTTTTAGGGTTAGAAAAGTTAAGTTGCTTCTCAAGCTTTAAAAAAAAAACCAAACCAGAAGGGAATGTAGTTTTTAGAGTCTCTGCCTTTAATTGAGCAGGTGTCTGAGGCTGTTAATTATCCAAAACTGGTAGAGTAGAAAAGGTGAATGTATAGCAGAGGAGTTTTCCTAAACATATATAAGTAGCAAACCATCAGACTTTCACTGGAAGAAGAAAAATTCACAGACAGGGCAATGCTCAAGAACTCCCAAGCCCACAAATGCTTGTGTTCCCTGAATGTCATTGATGCAAGTCACTTGCTACCATAATTAGCTTTGTCAGAAGACCTGAAATAGAAGGGGGTGGAGAGGAGTCCCTGCAGCATAAACTGACAGGGCAATGTACCAGGGTGGTGTGCAGGGAGGATACCCTCAAGTTCTTAAAATTCTCTCATTCCTGACCACAGCATTTACAGTGTCATTTGATGGACAGATATGCACAGGCTGGCCACATTTCACCAGTAGATTGCTCCACAGTTTCAAGGTTATATTTATAAGAAACCTGCCAAATGCTTTAATTGGTGTCCACTGCAGCAGGTCACCAAGGGGAAAGGAAAAAAATAAAATCAAACTAACCCATCCAAGGGCAGCATTCAGGAAACTACTTCATAGGAGGATTTTAAGTTGGGGCAAGATAGCCTGTCAGACTTCTGGAAGACTTACTTTAAACTGAACCTTCATTAGATGCCAAAGGAATAATTTGGACACAGTTCTTTGTGGTCAAGTGTAGGTTTTTATGCTGCCACTATAATATTTAAACACTTCCTATTAAATATTGCATATCAATAGAACTGGCTATATCAAAAGGCAGATAATTGCTGGCACTAATTTTTCAAAGTCAAAACTCTGCTTGAACTTCCCTTTGAGAAAATTAGGGTTTTATTAGCTGGCAGAGAAGGGGAAGTGATACCAAGGGCAATTTGTCTTGGGAATGCAGTGTTCCCATCAGAGCATCCTTTCTGGCAGGAAGGCTTTCCTCAGAGACAAAGTTCAGCAGAGTTTCCTGAAACTGTTTAGCTCTCTCTCTGATTTTATGGAGGCCTTGGAAGATGTGGAGATGGTTCCTTCAGACGTGGGAACCCACCCAGCAATGCACAGACCCCACTGTCTTTCTCCCTGCACTGTCAGGAGTGAGTCAGTGCACAGAATAAAAAGGGTTGAGGGGGAGGAGGTCTGAAGTTTGTGTTTGTCATATCTCTGCACAATGTGGGAAATGCCAAGTGGAGGCTGCCAGCCTATACATCCCACTGATCTCACAGAGGTGTCTTGGAAGCACAAAGTTTCCTCACTGAATATCACCTTGGATTTCCCTCTCCTCAGCCCTGACCCACCAGATGTCCATGGAAATAATGCTGCCCTTGATTTTCCTGCTCCTGAGGGACATTTACCAGTTTCTTGCTGCCCACAGTCTGCCTGGTTGAAGTCAATTCAGTTTTCATGAGGCATTTTATTATTAAAAGAGTTCCTCTAGAAATCAACCCTCCCACTGCCAGTCCAACATTTACAAAGCTAATTTAGTTCAAGGGTGCCCACAGTCATGTAAATAGAAGCCAGACATTTTTCACTGCTAGGGGAAAGTCATTCAAAGAGAGGTACCCAGCCATGTGCAGACCATATTTTAGCATGCCCATAAAGAGCTATTTTCTAGTTGAGTGCTGTATATCTCACTGCTTTCGGGTGGTTTGTGGCTGCAGGAAGGTGCCTGAGGCAGCCCTGGACATGCAGCCCATGATTTACTCCAGGCTGGCTGACCTCGGTGCCATGGCATGCACCAGGCTGGGTGTGAGCAGCTCTGCTGCCTCCTCCCACACTCACTCTAATTCAGCCATCAGCCAATACATGCCTTTCCTACTCGAGGCTTGGCATGTTACAGGAACAAAATTTTATAGCAATCTCAGGCTCCTCTCCACTGCTGCCCTCTGTCAGAGCTGTGGGTGCAGCTGGGGCAGTGACATGCATGGATAGAGATGCTGGAGGGAATCTCCATTTGCAAAGTTCAGTTTGCAGAGCAGACCAAGAGAACACACAGCCCTGACTTACAGACTGTGGGGCAGTGTTGGAGGTTTCTGCTGTTAAAAGAGCTTCCCTGCATCTTTGCTGAACATATTATTCTCAGTTAATAATTAGTTTCAGCTAATTCAGAGAAATGGATGAGGTCATAGGATTTTGCTGTTCTTTGGAAGTGTTAACTCCTAAACTCAGCTAAAATTGAGGTCTGTGCTTCCCTGTTCCAAGTGACTTGAATAATCCTGCTCTAAACATCCAACTTGAAACAAAACATGGCTCCTTCCCTTGTCCTGCCATAGATAATCCCTGTGAGTGTGTTGGCTGCCCCTGCACAAACCCTGAGCATCTCACACACCCCAGCATGCCAGGCTGTACCTGACAGACCCTTCCACCCAAAAGGGAATGTCAGGGGTTTTTAGTACAGAGGGAACCATTTCCCCCAGCTGCTGCACCCTGGTAATTCTTGTGTTAATCTGCATGACATGGGAGAAGATCTGAGGCTTTCTTATTCCTGAGAATCAGAAACACTGCAGAACTGGGGAAAGCCCTTGTGTGCTTTCCAAGAGAAGACCTGTGCTGAACCACGGTGGAGTTATAAATCTCCTTCTGCCACTTCCCTCTCCCCTTCCTCAACCAAACCTGTTTTAAGAAGTCTGACTGTTGCTGGCACACGAGCAGGAGCAGCTTCTGAGCACAGCACTGATGGAACAGCACCAGGCAGGACTGCAGCTGAGCAACAGAAAGGCAAGAGCTGCTTTTGAGCTCAGTGTCCTGTCCTTCCAGATGCTCCAGGCTCAGCTGCAGCACACTGAACCTGTGGGAGCTCTGGAGTCATTCTGTACCATAAGGCTCAGCAATAGGATTGTCTAGAAGACCTTGAAGGGAAAACAGTCCAAGGGGAAAGAAAGAACATTTAGTTAAAAAAAAAAAAAAGTTTCAGATGTGCTTTTGCACATATATAAAAAATTGCCTTAGAAAAGGCTAGTTCTGTATTGAGTCATGACTGCAGTCCTGGTAGTTCCTATCCTAACATAAATCTTCACACAGAAGTACACCAAATGAGGTAGGAAAATATAGTTAATCCTAATGGTGTCATGGTGTCATGCTCCCTGCACAGTTTTAAAGATCATTGGCTGCATGCTCTGTAGAGCTCCGTGTCTGACAAGGTGCTGCTGAAAGGTAATTGTCTCTTTCTCAGCACACCCAGATGTGGGGCTGTAATTCCTATATGTTAGATGTGTACTTTCTTCTGGCCCAAAGTCAACTACACTGCAAAGCATCTCTCCATCACCTGCATTTGCAATTAATTAAACTTCCAAGAGCATGGGTGTAAAATGAGCCTGTGACAATAAAGAAATACCAGCCATGGACAGGCAGAGACCCACGGGGACACATCACACCTTATTATTCATAGGACTGAGCTGTTTGAGTTTAGTTTCCTTTCATGCATGAAAAGTTTTTGAGGAATCTCATTATTGCGCTGAATATAAATATATTCAGTAAATATAAAAAGACACGGTTAAACTAGAAGCAAAGATCAGTGCCTGGTTTTAAAAGTATTAGAGCTATATTACTTAGAGATATGAATAGAGATTGAAGCTGAAATTGGATCAGATCTTAAATCTCTTCTCTTCTCTTAAGGGGACATTCCAGAGGCAGCTCAAAAGCATTGGCAATCCAAGAAATAAGAACATAAGAAACTTGTTGTTGTTGAGCCCAGTGGTCTGACAGAGATGCTCATTAGGAACCTTTTGTTAGCCTGGCCACATTTCCAGCCCATCCTCCCACAGCCACTGTTGCTGTATTAGGAAATTGTTTCAGGGTCTCTTTCTGGACCTCTTGTCTATAACTCATCCAATTCAAAAAGCCTGGAGCTGTCTCCAGTCCTCTGAGGCAGCAAGTTTTGGGAAGTCACTACCTGCTTCCCAATAAAGAAGTGTTTTTTTCAGGATGGTTGTCTACTAGTTCATTGAATGCCCCCAAGTTGACCTATTTTAAAAACTGCTGATTTTTTTTTTTAATTGGGAAGAAACAATTTTCCCTCTCACCTGACCTGTGATTTTTGTATAGCTCAAACATGACTCCTCAGCCACCTTTTTCCCATCTTCTTCAGACACTTATAAAGCAACTAATCATCATTTTAGTTATCCTAAAGAGAACTCCTTTCTGGCAGGTATCTATTGCTCAGCAAACCACAGTGATACCAGTCCATCAGAAACCAAAATAATAAAGGTGGCTATAAGGGGGAAAACAGCTCTTAGCCTTGGGACATCTGGGCTCATTCAGAAGTCAGTGTGATCCCTGCAAGGGAGAAAAGACCTTCCAAAGTGCTGAGTCAGTCCAGGCAAACCCTCGTGGCTCCCTGTGCATTAGGTGAACTTAAAAATGTTCCTTGTGGCTAATGGTGCATTAATAAGGTATTGGCTGTCTGGGACTGTTGGCTGCTGTGCCAAAACCAGTCTTTTATAAATTGAACATGCACAAAGGTTCTGGCAGTCTGATTCCCAGTGACCCACTGACAAGCTACTGATCTAGCTGAAGATGTGGAGATGGAATGTAATTGCCCACAATCTTTTTAATCAAGGACTACACTTCCAGTAATCTGCTGCAGTGACAGAGAAAACAACATCAGGCTGTAACACACGTCTGGAATCAAAGCTTTTTTCAGTACAGTCTTAATTAAAGAGTCTTTGACTACAAGTTTTATAGAAAAGTCAATGAGCTTCCAGCTGAGGAAAGGACCTTTCTTGATGTGATGAAAAGGCTGCACGTACACTTAGAGTGTGTACATGAGTGCATGATCAGAAAAAAAACTGTAGAAACACAGGTAACACTCAGGCTGGGGGCTATACTTGGAAATATCATCAATATAGACTGGGAGGAGAGGGAAGGAGGGAATCAAAAGGCATCAGTCACCCCCAAAACCCCAAGCACAAACAATGGCCAAAGCCATCACTAGCAGGGATTAGAGCTGCTGCAGGGATGCTGCATTGGAGCCTGGCCTGGAGCAGCCCCAGGGTGTGTGAGGATTCACCTAAAGGGGACCCAGGGAACATGCCCAGAAATGGGAATGACAATCAGAGCAACAGTCACTGGGTGGCTTTTCACTCCTTGGACAGTCTTCAGTGTCAGGCTGTGCTGGTGGTCACTAACTTGGTGTTCTGCCCTCCTGCCACCAAAGCCCATGCTTCACCATCCTCAGAGATCATTTCTGACTGTTCTCTGTCTTGGATTAAACACAAACTGAATTTTATACCCATCCATCTGGCACTTCTAATAAATACATTCTGCAACTAAGAGATAGTCAAAGTTTGCAAGTTTTCTTTGTCATCCCTCTGTTAAACCACATTATAACAACTTATCACAGAGGCCAAGTTTAGCAGGATTTCATAGAACCACAAAATGGTTTGGGTTAGAAGAGACTTTTATGTGTCATCAAGTTCCAAGCCCCCTGCAATGAGCTGGGACATCTTTAACTAGATCAAGTTGCTCAGAGCCCTGTTCAGCCTTACCTTGAATGTTTCCAGAGATGGGGCATTCACTACCCTCTCTGCTTAACCTGTGACCATGTTTTAACACCCTTATTGTAAAAATTTTCTTTATATCCAATCTAAATAGACGCTCTTTTAGTTTAAAACCATTACCCCTATCCTAACACAACAAGCCCTGTTAAAAAATTTGTCCCCATTAGAACAGGCAGCTCTTTACCATCCAGCTTTGATGCCAAAAACCAGCCTTGGACACGTTTGATTTACTGCAATAGACATTGCCCACATGTCCTGGGAAGGACAAGAGACAGAGACCATGAGCAGCTGTGGCTCAGGCTCAGCATCCTGACTGATCCTCACTCATCCCAGCAATGGCCATTTATCCTTTCACCCAAACTCCTTGGTGACACGCCAAATTTGGAGGCTGCTATATTTGTTTTCTACCTACAGAGCTAGAGACCAGAGCTCAACTATCCTTAAATTCTTATCAGGATCCTTCACTCCAGCCAGTGCTGTCATGGAAAATGTAATGCATGTCCTGACTCAAGGTTTTGGTTCATTTGTAATAAAAATCATCTGGCCTCTCTCTGAAGGAAGATGCAATCCATCCCTGCTGGGAGACAGTGGAAAATAGAGTTTATGTGGTTGCCAACTGGATCCCCATCAGAAAGAATCTTTTGTGCAGCGTTCACGTGCAGAGCTGTACAGAAAGGGGGGTCTGAAAACAGGAAGATTTTCTGTGCTGTTGAGCTGTTTGGCTGCTCACACTGGTTCCAGATGGTGCTGGAGGCACTCAGTGCCTCTGAAAACAGGCCAACTTCCATTCTCCCTGTTCTTATAGTAGCAAGAGAAAAACTGTTCTCTTGAGAAAAGAAAACAGGGAAAAACTAGTAATGATATTTCTGCTTCTCCTGTTGGCAAATTCTAACTGAAATTAGGTAACATGCTGCAACAATTCTGGCTTTCCAGCTGGAGAGGGAGAGAAGCAGAGAGCTGCTGTGGTGCCCCATGTAGCACAAAGCTCTGCTCCCTGAAACAGCCCTAACCCAAACTCATTTGGATCACCTGGGGCCACTAACTTTTCACCTCAGACCTTCAATTATTCTTTCCTCCTATTCCTCACCAGTGAGGAGAGAGAAATCTGTTTAGGTAGGGCTGGTTTTACCATTTTTCCTAAGGGTTTCTCATCCTTACCCAGCCGTATTTCTGAGCTCTGAGGGTCCATTTCTGCCCACTGACCTGGCAGCAGATGCTGACAGCATTTAACATCACATCCTGCTTTGCAGCCAGGTCTATATTTCTACTCCATCTCAGGTTTATTCATCCAGTCTTTAAGACCCCTTTGCAAGGTTTTTTCTCAGTTTAAGATAGTCTGTGGTTCAGCTGGCATCACAGCCCTGGTTAGATCACCACAAAGATTCAGAGCAATAGCACAGGAGGTTTTCAGCCCAAGCTGCAAACATCCATCCTCTCCATCCCCTGCAGACCAAACTGCTCAGAAAAGGAGCAGACAGGAGCAGTGCCTTTGGTGGGAGCCCTGAGTAGAATCTGTTTCAGTTTGTTTTGAGCCAAAACACACTCTGGACTTTGAGCTTTGTTTTTGCTTATGTTTAATTGATCAAATCTCTTTCCCCACAAATTTCTGAAGTATCTGAGAAAAGTCTGTATTTTAAAAGTGTATGAATCAGTTATCAGTATGGATTAATGAGTACTACAGCTAGTAAAATGGCAAAGCCACCTGTAACTATTTTTTGACGTTTTGCCTCTGACTTGTTTAATTAAAACTTTCTTGACTAAGAGCTACCTTTATTAGCAAGAATTTAACTTTTCATTTGGAATAAATGTTCTACCTTGAAATGAGCCTTTTGTTTTTGTGAAAAAGAAATAATAATAATAATTAAAAAATCAGAGCAGTACAGAAAAATATGGGTCTTTTTACCTCCTTGTCAGTGTTGTTGCAGTGAAAAATTTCTCCATAGCTTTGCTTATAATTCTCCTGGCTAACAGTCACTGTTTAATTTATAAAATAACTGCCAGGACCAACAGGCATGTTTGTCTCCTTTCAGAGGATTTAAATAGCAGAGAGTTTAAAAAGCAGATACTCCATTAAAATGAGTTTATATCATATCTTTTCAGACCTTACAAGCCTTGGCTTAAAAGCCTAATGCATTTGTTTCTCTAAGACTCCTTTACATTTGCCACTTGCCTGGATAAAAAGAGATGCACATAGTGCATCATATCAGAGATAAGGAAAGCAGCTCCAGACCCCTTATCAAAATACACTCTGAAGGAAGGATGGTCCTGCTGCACACAGATGTTCTTTCTCATCTCAACTTTGCATATCTCAGGTATTGCTTTGCATTTTCTGGGCATTATCTGCCAAAGGATGAATCAATGTTCCCTACAGCCCCAGGGGGAAGCCAAGGACTGTGAGAAGGATGGTTGAACCACATTGTATAATCCCTGCAGCTCTCAGACCACAGCAGAAACACCAACAGGCAGCCAAGGGATGTCCCTGCAGCACAGCCAGGAGCCATGCAGCTCCCTGCCCCAGGCTGAGCCTGGCCAGGACAGGATGAGGGAGGGGTGGCAAAATCCCTCAGCTGGGGTCAGAGGGAGCACTGACTGTCCTTTCTTCTCCTATCCCCCTTTGGGGTGTAAAACAAAACATACAAAGGCATCATCACAGCCTCAGCCTGGATTACCTGCCCTTGCTCATGTTACTTGGATGCCATCACTTCCCACTCTTGTGGGAACCCATGAAGTCCATCCTGATCCTACTCAGTGGCTGTTCAGGGGTTCTTTTTTACCTCTGAACCACCACTTCCAGCCCCTGAGAAAGACTCCCAGATGTTCTCCCCTCAGCAAAGTTTAGTCAAGGGTTTTCCACTCAAGTTGAGCTTTGGGAGGCTGGAAGCACTTTTTACTCCAGATCCCATCAGCTCCCTCAATAGTTCTGAGCAGTGACTTGATCCCAAGCACAACCATCTGATTTTTTAATCTTTTGTTAACAAGTGATTCCACATGCTCCTTAAAGTGAGTGAGAAATGGTTATTTGATTTAGGATGCTCTCAAATTATAAGCAGCCCACAGTTATTTTGAGTGCATGTTGCATCTTTTCCTCGATGAGGATTGATGTTATTCTTGCCCTGGGGCTATGTAGGAAGGAAACATTTGTGCAACAGCAATTTTTAAAACTTTCCCCAGATTGATTTATGCATTTATTTGTTTTCAACTTTTGGGCACTTGTAAATGATGTCTTTAGTCTCCTGATGGAATACTGGCATCCAGTGATTTACAACTGGCTAAAAGCAAGCATGTGGAGGGAAGATTATTTGTCTCTTGACCATAACTGAGGGCTTGATTGAATAAAGGAGTTTGCATGGACTAAACTGAGCATGAAGATTTAAAGTCATTATGTAAAGCAAGAAAAAAACCAACCCAACAACCAAAACAAAATACCAAACAGTGAGATAAAAACAAAGATTAAACCTCCCTTCAGATACACAGGAGAAATCATGCTTGTAGGAGTGCAGAGTCACTGAAATGAAGTATTGATTTTCTGCTGAAAGAATTGTAAGTATGAAGGGACAATTAATTTTTAGACTAAGCTAACAGTCATATTATTGCTCTCTGGGTGTAGCAAGAAGCTCATCTGTCTGTTTCTCTCTATAGCATTTGACTCCTGTGCTCAAAGGCAGTGAGTTTTTAATCGAAACGAGATTGTTAAGAATGTTAGAGTATGATCAAGTGTCCAGGCTATTCCTTTATAGATTTGAACTTCAAATTGAAGGTGACAAAACACTTCACCTTCCTTCCTGGCCACTCACCTCTAGTCCCTTGCCTGAGCAACACCCTGTCCTGGTGGGTCCCCTCAAAGGGGATTGGGGCTCATCTTTTGGTTTGTTCTTCTTGGCTGTCCCATCCTACTTCTCAGAACTCCTGTCCACACCAGTGTGGAAAAAACCAGCAAGTTTTAAGAGTTTTTCTGGTTGAAATTATTTTGTGTGCATGTAAAAAAGAATATTATACCAAATCAGATGGGAAAAAAATGCAAATAATTAATAGTTTTTAAGTCCTGGTGTATCACTTCAGATAAATCAAGTAGTTTTGTTTAAACAAACAATCCAAGCCCTAACTACATCTGCTGACTCCTGAGCAGCATCAGTTCAAACCTGGCTGATCTTTCGCTACGATGTAAAAATAGCATTTTTTGCTCGTTTAAGAAGAAATACTGATATGACTTTAGGCTTGAACATTGCTCTTGGTATCATAAGAGTTCTTCCAGGGAATGTCTGATAAATAAATCCATCCTTGTGTGAGAGTGTATCTGATTGCCTCAGGCTGCCGCTGGAGTGATTCCCAAGCCTAACGAGGCTGCTACGCCCACATCCTGCCTGAGGAGCAATTGTCAATTATTATTTTTTTTTTTCAGAACACCCCGGTGAGAACTGCTTCCAGGTCTGGGTGGAGGTGAACCTGAGCGGAGCCCTGACGCCGTTAAAGCTCCTCTGACTGACAAAACTTTTAAAATATGACTACAGGGAGGATTTTGTCTCCACAATGCTGCTGTGCTGGGATGTGACAGGCTGCCTACCCAGGTCTGGAAGGTATGGATCTGCTTGCATACATGAAATCTCATCTTTTCCCTTCCCTTCCCTCCCTGTACGTCTGTTGTTTTGGGAAAGGAGTAGAGAAGGGAAAGAAAAACAACAACAAAAAAAGCAGAGAATGTTTCGAAATAAATCCTATAGGTTGAGATGAGTCGAAACATGATTAATCAACACAGGAACAAGCTCTCTGCAATGTATGTGGCACAATATTAGTTTATATTTAAAGTGACAGTGCCAAGATTGTGAGGTCAGGAAGGAAAATAAACCCTTATCTTTTGAAGTATCGTGCACAGGCAGGGCTGATTGCAAAACTGAGGCACACTGATGAGCACAAGAGTTACAGAGAGCCTGGAACAAGGCTGGCACACTCATGAGGCTGCCAACATCTGCCTGAATATGTACATAAGGTCATAAAAATGGAATATAATCTCTCTTCTGTGGCAATCCCTCATGAAAAGGGCGCTGGGAAACAAAACAACCAGCCAAGACTAAATGCTCAGGATGGAGAGTTCAGTGAGGCAGCAGGGTTCTTGACCCCTGGGCTGTGTCTGTGACCCAGCTCTGGGCTCTCCTGGCTGCCAGAACAGACACAAAAACCAGCCAGGGGAGCAAAACTGGAGGATGCCAACCCTTCTGACAAGACACAGCTGCTGCCTGGTCCTGCCCTCTGCAGCCCTCACAGAGCCACTTTTGGTGCTGAATTACTCAGCCAGCACAGCTCCATCCCTGGGGGAGTTAGAGGGAGAGAAACTGCACTGAAACACTCAGGGATTTACACTCAGGACTGCCAAACTGCCTAATTTGAGCCAGGGATTGTCCTTCTTCATCTTTTCTCTTTCTTTAGACCAAGTTACATTTTCAACAAATCAAAAGAAAATTTAAAAAATACAATTCTACAGCTCATTGCTGTCAAGCTGGAAAAAAAAAGTAATTTTCTGCAATTCAGCTATTCAGAGAAAACTTGATCATTCAAGTGTGAAACTTTATAATTGTTTCTGCTGATCTTTCTCCCCCCCCCCCCCCCCCCCCCCCAATGCTGTCAACATCAGCCGTGCTAGCAAACAAGAGCAAAACATCCAGTCTGTAGTTGGACAGAGTTAATTTCAGCAGCATTGATGGATTTCATGAGCCAGACCGAGAAAAACTGACAGCAAAACCCTTCTGCTCACCTGCACAGCACATCCCCCAGGGCTGGCAGAGAGGGCAGAGTGCAGGCAGAGCCTCCTCCAGCAGGGACCAAATCTGCTTCAGCCTGTGAGACACTTCCAGAGCTCACTGCAAGCCTGGCTGTACTGCTGGGCACCAGAGACTTAATGCAGAATAGTTCTCAGCAGCAAAACCTTCCCAAGTTTGTGGGGAGACCAGAAGGAGGGAAAACATGTGATTTATAAAACCTCAAGAATACAGGTTTTTTTGGGGAAAAAATATTTCTAGTCCCACTGAAAATGCCTACTTTTTGTCAAAACAGATCAATATACACCTGAAATCATTAGGTTGAAGCTGTCACCATAATTTACTGTGCAAACTACAGCTCACATGCCACAGCCTTTCACTCTGCTCTCTGGGTAAAGCCTTCTGCCTGGCCTATCCTTTCCACAACATGCTTTTCCCTTCCAGCAGGACAGAGGCTGCATGGCAGTTTCTCTAGGAAACACCCTCCAGGCACAGTCCTGGGGGCAGAGGGAGCTGAGGGATGCAGCATTTAAACCAGACTGCCATGAAATTGAGTGATGCCATTTTGAAGAGAACAATCTCCAAGGGATGGATCTCTGCTTGAAACCTCTGATCATTTTCTGAGTAAATTATTCATCGTTCCAAAGAAAGTACAGTTGAGTGAAAATGCAGTTTTGCCTCCAAGATCAGAACTGATGGAAATCACCAGGTAGTTCTGATATTCTGCAGGAGGTAACTTAGGGTGAAATAACACCACATGGTATAACAACCACAAGTCAGGAGGGGAAAAAAAAATAAATCACCCTCATCCTTGCTGGACCTTCACAAGAGCACTGCAGGGAAAGGCTGTGATACATTAGCAGTTTTGATAACATTTTTTTCTTTTGCATTCATCAAGTATTCATACTTAATACTCAGCCTTGCTGACGAACCTTTTTTTCATCAAATGAAGTTATAAACTGCAATGTAAGGTCTCTTGGCTGGTGAAACAGAGTGATAGAAGAGTCTCTTGGGAATGTTAGACCTCTGACCAGGCAAGGTGAGCATTACAAGGCTGACCTCACTCCTCAGAGGTTTCTTCATGAGCTCCTAAGGATGTGACTGGTAAATACATGAGACCATGAGATGTTGGTTTCATTCACTTTGTGTCATCAGCTTCTTTCATTTCCCTGCTGCAGGACCGGCTGTCGCAGTAATTTCTATGCTTTCAGGAAATTAAAAAAAATAATCTGACATCCTTGTGCTTAAAATAGACTCAAGAGCCCAGCTGATTTACACTTGCCTTGTGGGATCTGGGAGGTTGTGAGGCTGGAAAGCCACTTGAAAAGGAGCACATTAAGAGACAGGGGAGGAACTGCGAACTTTTAAAATAAAAGGTCCTCAGTTCACCCCGAGGAAGATTCACAGGGCACAGGAGTTCAGGAGTGTCTGGGACAGCCCCTGGCAGCTGGCACAGCTCAGTGCTGCAGGAACATGATGCTGCAGCCAGATGTGAACCACAGCTGCAAGAGCCCTGCCAGCAGCATCAGCTCACTGCAAACATAACCAGGCAAAGTTGTGTGTGTAACAAAACCTGTGTCTGGGATTTCCTCACTTCATTAATGTGGCTATGGAGAGCAGTTGGGTTATCTGATACTCCAGTTTCACCCAATCCTCCCTGTGGCACAATATCTTCTCATTCCCATCTCTCCTCTCCGAGAAAGGGATTGGTTCTCAGATTGATTATTGCATTTGATGTGAACAACTTTGTTGTTTTGTTTGCTTTAAAGAGGCATTCCTTATTCCTGATCTTCTACACTGTAATCCTCATCATTTCTCCCTCCCACCTTGGCCAAGCGTGGATGTCAGGAAAGGTTTTCCCATCCCTGGGCAGTGACTCAATTCCATGTAAGGTCAGTTCCTCTCCTTCAGCACAACTGTGCAGAGCAGTTTGTGTTATCAGCTGATGACCTATCCAAAATCAAACTTGCTGAGGGATTCAATCACTGCTGAACCATTTTGGTTATGGGTTCAGGTGAGGAGGCCAGAGGAGACCTTCAGCTATGCAGACATCTGCAGTGAATAAGATAATCCTTGTTCTAATCACATAATCACCTGTACCTCTCTGGGTGATAAAACATCCACTCATAAATTGATATTGCTCCTAAAAAATCTTCTACTGCCTGGAGAACCTTGAGTACCGGAGATTAAAAGATTATGGAAAATAAGTATGCATAATTTTCACTTTGCTTTGTGCCAGTGAGAGACAGAGAATATTTGGACAGAGAGGCAAATCGGGATAGAAACAGTCTGCTCTGCCATTTGTCTGATCTTTCACACTTGCAGAGGAATGGAAATATTTTTATGATTAGGAAATGCTGAGACAAGAACAGTGTCTGTGCCTCCTTTAAGAGATGATATTTCAAGTGGATAGTGCTCATTCCCCACTGCTTCTCTTTTCTTTGTTAACATCTCTTTTTACTGTCTAATATTTTACCAAGAAGCATTTGTGGGCTAAATTAAGGTGGAGATGGAATTTCTTCTTCTCGCAGCTCTCAGTTACCTGAGTTACATTTCCATTGGGTTTATTTCCCAGCCAGAATACATCAGAGCTCTGACATGTGTCTGTGGTTGGTTGGTCCAGCCCAAGCCCTGATTTCCCCATGTCCAGGAGCAGCAATCCCTCACCCCTGACACCCTGTTTGTCTTGCAGGTGGTTGATGATGTTAGGAGGAAACTCAAACCCGGATGAAGAGCGGCCTGAGCCATGGAAGGACCAACCCCAGAGCCTGTGTTCGTCGACGTGGACAAGGGACTGACGTTGGCATGTTTTGTCTTCCTCTGCCTCTTCCTGATTGTGATGATTATCCGCTGTGCAAAAGTCATCATGGACCCTTACAGTGCCATCCCCACGTCCACGTGGGAGGAGCAGCACCTCGATGACTGACAGGGATTCCCCAGACAGAGCCATGGGATGCTGTGGTCCAGGAGGACTTTTCCCATCAGGAAGGCTGATGCACACACAGCCATTTTCAGATATGCAGGGCAAAGGCAATATCTCCAAGAGCACATAGTGTAAATTATTTTTGCTCGACAGGTCAAGATATCAGCAAGCCATTCTGGCAGCAGAGTTTACTACTATGCAGCAATTCTTATTTTACATTTGTCATTGTAACTCAAGTAGCACAAGATTCTCCAGACTTTTCCTGATATAACTCTTGGTCTAGCACAGTTTGTCCCACCATCAATATGACCCACAAACCCAGGGTAACCATCAATACCATGAAATAGCAACAGGAATATTCTGTCTTTCCTGGAAACAGATTGCTTCAAATATTGGTTGCTTCCTCAGTCATTACAGCTGCATTTTAGGAAAGGCCCAGATTTTATACACCAGAGCATCACGCAGTAGAAGTGCTGAAGTACCTCTGGTTAAATAGGATTATAGAAGCAGATTTATTCTTGACTCCCTTGATTCTGCACATGCACTCCCTGCCCCACTGCAGCCACATTTCCAGTGACCAGGGTACAGAAGCACTCAGACTTAGGGGGTCCTGGACTGCTGTTGACCCCACAGCACCACCTTGCTCTGCCCAACTCATGCCAAAATCATGCAAATATCCTCTGCCCTGGGCCCCAGGATTAGTCAGGACACTTACTATGAACTTGGTAGGCACCAAAAATCCCTGGAGCAGAGCCTGGACCCTGCTGGTGTCAATTACACAGAACTTGCTGTGATTTTCAAAGAGGGATTCCACGTGCAATTTCACCCATCTTTTGTTTCAGGTGCACTTCAATGGGAAGAGACAGGACTAGAATGATGAGGACAACAAACCAAGAGACTTTTCTCTTAGCTTCGCTACTCAGACTCCTCAGCATAACATTTGCAGTAACACTCAATAATAAGCATTCTACCTCGGAGAAATTCAGCTCCTTCAAAGGAAGATTTTTTCCCCACGAATTTGCAAGGTACATTTCCTTCTCTCAATTCATTGAAACAGCCATTATGCAAGAAGGCACAAGTAAGTGAACATGGGAGCTCTGGAAATGTATTACTTACCTTTGAGGAGTGGGGACTGCAGCATTCCAAAGTCCTCTATTCCTCAGATTCCAAGGTTTGCTTATGGCTACCTTTTCTTTCATGGCTGCATATTCACCTGATGGGATGGAAAGGAAAAAACACAGAGCAGGCACAGCAACCACAGCAAGCACCATGAACAGACAAGGCTTGAAAGCACAAAACTTCAGGAAGGGCAGTTCTCCATTTCTCCCCCTGACCATCCTCCCTGACCCCCAGGCTCTTCCCATGAGAAACACCCAGTGGGTTAGAAAGGTGGAAGCAAAGGTTGTGACAAGGAATGGGACATAGAAATTGTCTGATGATCACACAAGTCAATTCTTTATGTGCCTCAGTCTACTCACCAGTGAAATGGGTGTAACAATATTATCTTGTCACACCTCATTTTGTCTGTCTAATAATGCCAGAAAGCACCTGGAGAGCCTTAGACAGGGACACAGAAATAAGGTTCTTATTTACAATTCTTCCTGCTGAAACCAACAGGGAAGGTCTGGATATTTTCTACACTGTGGGGAAAGTTCTCCCCAGGCAGAGGATTTGTCCAGATCCCCATTTACTGTCTCACTGCAGTATTTTGAGCCAAGCCAAATGGCACTTGGCTTTTTTACACAGCCCACTGATTTCTGAGGATGTAAGGTGCTCAACACTGCAAATACAGAGATCCCAAAATAGTAGGCTATGAGGCATATAGAGATTTTTGCATGGATCTTTTGAGCCACACAATTTTTGTGATCTCTGTTGTAGGAGATCCCCTTCATGAGGCAGAAAATTCAAAGATTAGCTTTCATCCTCGAGCAAGAGACCTCCACTGCTTCCCTCACCCTCTGCAGATTGCTCCTCAGGCTGTTATTTAGCCTCAGTTTCTGCTAGCCAGATAATCATCAGGAGCAGAGAACTTTTTCAGGCTTGAATGTTAAATGTCCACCATTCTTGGAGCAAACCCACTGTTCTCTCTTATTTGTGGGTGAGTTTATCTGTACCACAGGAATGGATGTCCTAGCTCAAAGAGCACTTCTGTTCCCTGGGCTGAAGTTTAGAACCTGATTTTTGTTGCTAAATCTTGTATCCCCCTAGTGGGGCTAACAGAATAAGCAAAATAACAAAATAATGCCCAGGCTAGGGACACTTTCAGTTTTCAGGCCACCTGGCTGTGTTCACAGCTGATGCAGAGCAAGGACAGAGCTTGTCCTCACACCTCCCAGTGCCAATACTCCACTTGGTGTTTATCTGCATGCAGAACTCTTTGGCATTGTCACATGTCACTGACAAGCCCCCGTTCAGCTAAGGACTTCTTCAGGTGCTTCAATGTAAGCCTCTGAGCTACAGAGAGCAGGGACAGTCCTGTGCCACGTCCCTGGCAGGGCAGGGACAGCAACACACAGTCCTTGCAGGAGCAAAGCCTGTCTGAGAATGGAGAGTTACAAATGCTGAAGGAGCAAATTGACAAATTTGATTTAAAAGAAATTTTGCCACTTTTTTCGCTCTTTGTCCAGCTGAACAAACCATTTGATGGATTTTCCTGAAAATCCTAATTGAAACAACCCTCTGGGTAGCTCTGTTTTCTAGTAGAAAGGCATTTGTCCTCCTGGCATAGCCTGTCAAATCCATCCTTCTGTTGACAAAAAAGGTCTTCATAAAAATCTAGATATTCACATACATGACAAGTCAATGAGGTTGTTTCTACAGAGATAACACAAATCTATTGATCTGTTCACTCTTGTGACCAGTGACATGTCTGAGTTCAAGGAGCCTTTGGACAACACTCTCAGGCACACAGTGGCATTCCTGGGATGTCCTGTGCCAGGCCAGGAGCTGGAATCAATGATCCTGATGGGTCTCTTCCAACTCAGCATATTCTCTGATTCATTCTAATTTCTGCCTTTCCCCACTGGTTCCAATCACACAACCTCACTACTCTTCAACCAAAAGCAATACTGAACATCATGCCTAAGCCAGACATTCTGTGCTCCTTCCCCAGGAGTCAGGACTCTCCCACCCAAGGTGCATCTCTGCAGCTCTGCTGGTGCCAACTCTGCCACCAATTCATGGCCAGGGAAGGCTCTTCTAGCAGGAGCTGCCTCACTGGGCTTGGTAGTAATTCCAGCTGCATGCAACAAGTGCCTCTGCTAGTTTTAGTTCTTTTTTTAATCATTGTGCCATATGACCAGCAATTGCACTCAGAGGATGTAACTCAAACTTGTTGCAAGTGTATTTATCTAACATAATAAACAGCTTCAACATGGAAAACCTCCCTGCTGTCTCTGTTGTGGTTTTCTTCTAGTTGCCAGGACATCTTAAAAAATGCCCACAACACAGGATGATTTATAAAGAGGGCATGAATTCCCAGCAGCCCTGCTTGGAGAGTGAGAGCAGAGAACAGCTCCCTGTGTAGCTGCACCACTACAGGTTCTCAGGAGCTCAGGACAGACCTGATGGAGCTCCAGGTGTTCCTGTGGCTCTGCAGAAGGTCAGCCTTTCCAAAGGGGCTATTTCAGGTTACTCCCTTGGTCAGGAAGAGCACTGAGCTGAGCTTCAGCTCCACAGGGTGCTGCAGCATCTGTATTTCAGCATTTCATTATCAGTAACAAATTGCATACCAAAAGAAACAGGGCCACTGAGACCAGAATCCCTCCTGCTAGCAGCTGAAAATGAAGAGCATGGAGCATCTGTGGGGGTCTCTTTGAAGACGCCACAGAGTATGGGATATGCAGGGTAAAAAGCACCCAGGGAACTCCTCCTCTTGAAAAAGATGAAGAGATGAATTGCTAATTCTTTCATCTTGAAAAAGGGCTCTGTTGCCTGAAAGCTGGGTGCTTTATAGATGTGCTTGTCCCTGCAGCAAGTCCTCTGGCAGAAGGATCTCTGTGCCTGGAGCCCAGTTTGCCACAAAGACTAAACCCCATTGGTAAGTCATTCCCTCTCTCCTAGTCAGAAGCAGAGTCTTTTCAGCACAGCTGCTCTGGCTAAGGTGAGAGCAGAGCTGAACTGAAGCCAGCAGCAGCTGAATTTGAGCAGACACCCTGGACATGTTTTCCTGAGAGAAGCAGGGACTGATGGCAAGCCAGAGCCCCACACGAGTGATGCTGCTGCAGCCAAAGGTGTTCCCAGCCTGCTGGGTCATTACAGGCTCTGCAGGCAGCCTCAGCCCAGATTGCTTCAGCTCAGAGCCAACACAGGACTGGGGTGGGGAAATGCTATGCTCAGATTCTAGCCATCTCCTTGGCACTTTGTATTTTTTTAAACCATTTTCATTAAAAACATTTTCATTAAAAATGGTCAATACCCCTTGGCCACTACTCCTCCTTGCTAACCAGGAGGAAAATGCTGCTCACACACATATGTTTAAAGCAATCAGCAGTTTGAAATTCCTGGTTGCATTTGTTCTCAGCGTTCAATTCAATCCACAATGACATTAAGAAACACTGTGTGATAGAGTTCTTAGTTACAGAGCTCCATGTTTTGTGCTGGAACCTGGCCAGGCAGCCCACACAGGGAAATCAGAAATCAAAAACGTATTAAAATTGCATTAAGTGTGCTGAAGCCATAAGGAATGCAAAGTTTTTCAAAACTGGTTTTATATTTAAGATTAATTGGATTTCTCCAGCAGCAGCAGACTTGCCTCTGCAGATCAAAGGGAGTAGCTGGTAGGGGTGAGCAGGCAGCAGAGCTGGGCACCCTTCAGTCCCTGCAGCAGATCCCAGAGTGTCTCCAGCAGTGTCCCAGGACATGACAGCTCCAGGGCATGCACTGCTCTGCAGGGCAGAGGAGGTGCTGGCTGGAGGTGCTGAGCCCTGAGCAATCTGCCCTGGACCCAGAGCACAGTGAGGAGCAGGACAGAAACCCTCCCTGTGCTTGCAGCTCCCAACCAGTCCCTCAGAATTCATGGACAAAGGTGTTGATCCTCAAGGCTGACCCAAGGGATGCCCAGCTGCCACCAGGGATTCTGCTCCCCCAGCATTTCCTTTGGATTTTCACTAACTGTGTTAACCCCAGCTCTGTTTCAGCTGCTTTTGGAGCAAACAATATAGAGCAAACAGAGTAAAAATCAGAAAGCACGAGTCTGTAGTTAAAACTTCATGGAAAACCAAACACCTGTGCAGCAGAGAAAGAGCTGAGGTGAAGAAGTTCTTGGGGATGAGGGAAGAGGAGGAAGGACAGCTCACAGCAGATTTGTATGGAGCAGCATGGTGCCAGTACCTCAGCATGTCCCTCACGTACTTCCAAAGCCTTCAATCAATTTTAAAATCCCAGAAATGATCTCCTTCTCTCTCACTAAGCAGCAACAGCGTGGGCATTCTGAACAGAAGCAGCAATCAAACCTGAGAAATGGTCTCCTGCCTCACTGCTTAAAGCCAAAAGCCATGTGAATATCACCTAGCAGCTCTGTCCTTCTTCACAAAGTCACTACCTTGACCCTGAACAGCTACTGAGAGAGTGTTTCACTTTGAGTTATTAGTGTCTGGGTAATGAAAGAATTATGGATATTGCTGACCCAAACGCCTACATCAAAACTAATTTTTTTCCATGATATCGTATCCATTCCTAATTAGAACCTCTGCAGAAAACTACTTTAGGTGAAGAGTGCCTGCATTTCACACCAAAAAGCCATTGGTTCCTTTAAACTCTGAAATACATTTTAGGGGTTTATTCCATCCTTTTTTTTTGACATTTAATTATACCAACAGCACTGTTATAAATTACACTCAGCCTTTTCGTTACGCACCGACCAGGCAACGCTTTGATCTGTAGGAAAATGCATCTCAAAGTACCAAACTGTGGCTGCCCTCCATTTTTGCTGCCAGCAAAACAACGAAATCAGCTGGAATATTCTCAGGCAGGATGATTTATTGCCTCCACACCCACTCTGTGAGAAGGCAGCACAACCCAGGAGCAGCTCCTGCACCTTCCAGAACCTCCCACCCAACAGCCCAGCACTGCTCACCCCTGGATTGCTGCTGGAGAAGGATGCTCCAGGCCAGCACAAGAGCTGTAGTTCCCACACAGACACACATTTCCATTTCCTCAGGTCAGGAGCACAGGGTTTGTCTCCCCACACGAGGTTGCATGATGCTGAATGAGGTCTCTCAGGTGGCTGATGCAGCAGAAAGGTTTTATGTTTTCCTCCAGGCTTTGAAAGACCCTAGAAGGATTTTCTTGTTCCACACACACGTTACAAACCCACAAACCTGGTGCTGTGACAGGGCAGTGAGAAAGGAGCTCAGGGTTTGTTTGTGGGTTTTTTCTGCTTTTGTTGGAAGCCAAATTACAAGCAAACTAAGAAAAACACATCAAATGAAAATTAATAAACTCCAGGAGCAGAGAGAGACATGCTCAATCCTAACTACAACAAAAGCTTCTAGAGGTGGATGAGGAGCTCTTTGTTGAGGTGATCAACCCAATTGAAATTAGCACTTCAAAAATAAAATTTTCTAAGCAGCCAGTCAGGCTGTTGGACTGAGAGTAGCCAGGCTGAAGCACCCACTTCCTCCAAGAACCTCCTGTTTTCACCCCTGCTCATCTTCCCCCAAAAAGAGAGCTCCACGACCTTCAATTTAAAGGACAAGGGTGCAAAGTGGTCCCAGCTGCCCCGGGCAGGCAGAGCAAGCAGGAGGTGCCCAGAACACCTGTGTGTTTCCCAAAATTTGGGTCAGAGGCTGCTTCCCCCCAGGCAGTGGGTGCTGCTGGTCACAGGGCAAAGCTATTTTGTGGGCAGCACTGCACATTGCAGCACAGCTGTGCCCTTCAGTGTCCCCTTGGCACAGGACACCCTGGCAGGGCTGAGAATCAGCAGTGCTGGTGGCTCTGGGCTCACTGGGTTGGGTGAGGGCAGCATGGCCAAGGGCTCCCCTTCTCCACAGTGCCCACCCAAACAGAGCCCACTGCCTTCTCCTGGGGTGAAAAGAAAGTGGCCTTGGGCACACAAAACAGTTTGTCTCCTCTTTTATCATCTCCTGGCATTTTGGCCTCCATCCATGCTGTAGCAGGAGGCAGATGACTCTGAGCTCTGTCCTGAGAGAGGTTTTGGACTTTGTCCAGCTCACCTCTGAAACCTGCTGTGCCTGGGGTCCTTTCCAGAAATTCTCCACCTTCTGGGAATCTGGGACTTCTCCAGATGTCCCCAGGCTAGAGAAGCTCAGCTCAGTCACCTTGGGGCCACAGGGGGTCCTTCCCACCTGCCACCTGTCCCCAGAGTGGTGCAGCAGTGCTGGGCCAGGGGATGGACAGAGTGACCACTGCAGAGCCACCCTCCTCCCTCAGGGCTGGGCATGGCCAGTTGGCTCTGGGGCAGGAGCCAGCTGGGAAGGATCTGGGTGCCTCCATCCTGGCTGGATTTGGGGTCTCAGCAGCACTGACCTTCTGCCAGAGCAGGGAAAGAACCCAATTCCCACTTGCTGGCTGGAATTGCAGCATCCACTTGGCTCTTTGGGGGAGGAATTCATCACCTGTGTACAGGACTTGCCTTTACCTAGCCCAAAGCTCAGCAAGAGCACTATGGATTCACAGTTGCCCTGAGTATTCCTGCACCCAGAAAGCCTTGACACCACAGTCCTTCTTGGCTGCAAAGTGTGTTGCATCAAGGTCACAGCTGATGACCAAAGACACATTGCCCCAACATCAGCTCCTGTTTCTCTCTGCCTCCCTCTCCTCAGATATTGCATTTCCAGGTCATCAGATATGCCAAGGTGCACCGTGGGTGTTGCTTCTGCAGGGAAATTTCTCTCCTGGATAAATGCTTTGTGTGTCCTCCTGCTGCTGCCAGGAGCAAAGCCAGGCTGTGCTCAGAGGAAAAGGATGGGTTATTTCTAAATCTGAGAGGGAAGGTGTCAACTCACAATTGTCCTTTGAGGTCAAAGAGAGCACAAAGCATCTATAAATTGATGACCGAGTCAGAGTACATTAAATAAATATCTGCCTATTAGTTCAGCTCCAAGAGCCTGAAGGCAAAATAGCTTTTCCTTGATAAACAACAATGAGCCAATGTTTTCTGGGCCAGGTCATCCTTGATTTGGGGATGATCAACCAAGTATCATTCTTTAAAGGACTATTATTGTTGCACACTAGAAGAGAGCCCACTACAGTGCACATGCCCCATTAGCAGTGATTTATCTGTGCTGCCACATTTTTTCTTTAATTTTCATTTCAAATTAATTTTCCTCTTCTGCATGGCCATAAGGTTCACATTCCTGGTCAGCCCCAGGTGCTCCTTAGGATGACATCAAACACCCTCATGGCCCACATCACCACAACCTCCTGGTAGACCCTGGGAGCAGCCATGGGACAGCCTGGAAAAGCAGCAGCCTGGGCTCATCCTGCTGTCACCACATGGAGCTGGCAGCCTCGTCGGGTTCTTCACTGAGAGGACCAAGCAAATATTTAACAAGTTCCCCTTGCACTACACCAGAGTTCATTATCCGGTCTCCCGAGCTCCTTCAGTCAGTAATATCCTCTAATTGATGTGATTTGGCACTTGGCCATGGAGTTAAATTGATTTGTAGGCCAGCAGGAGACAGCAGATGCCCTTTACACTTGAGAAAAGTGGCATGTGGCTTTGTTTACTGGCTGCTGCAAGGGATGCCATGGCACCAGATGCCTTTCAGGGGTGCAGGAAGGGAGTTTTCCTCCTTGGTGTCCTCTGTCCACAGCCCCTGTTGGGTGACAAGGGGTGACTGCCACCAGTGAGTGCCTGGGATGACTCTAGGGATGGAATCCCCCTCCCTCTGTGATTCCAGGGAAGCTGGTGAGCAGGGAGAGAGAGAAATAGGGAATTCCCTTCTCTACACCAGGGCAGGAGGCACAAGGGCTGTCCATGCTCTTTTGAGGGGTGAGCCAGCACAGGCTCCCATCTCTGGGCTGGAATCAACCTCTGTTCTGGGGCAGGAGAGTCACCTCTGGCTGTGTAAGGCAGGAGGAGCAGGCACATCCCACCCATTGCCTTCACTTGTGTTGATTTTCACATTCCCAAATTGCTTTGTTGTGAATTATTTTAGGGCACAGCCACGTAAATCTTACTCAGGAAAGTCGACAAGTTTTAACATCCATATGCAACTCGCCTTCAGGATTTCACCTCCAGCATATTAACACTGTGGAAAAAAGGAAGTCAGCATGGAATCTCAGCTCTTATCATCAGACTAGTACTCTGAATATTTAAGCTTACTTGAAAGCCTCTTTTTATAATTATGAAAAAAACATTAATAAGGCAGAAGAGTTAAGAACCTCACTTTCCATTTCAATCATCTTATTCATATTCCGAGAATTTTAAGCTGGCATTGAAATCCTTTTTCTTATCACACCAAAGAGCCACGCTCACCTTTAAGATATTTATTGATAATTAAAAACAATAAGATTCCAATCACTCATATAAAAATAATAAATCCCAATAAGGCAAAATGACTGGTAGAGGTGGGAGGAGGGTTCCTCCTTGGATGTCACATTACTCCAGTCCTCATGGATTCAACAGGGCTGGAAGGATTTTTCCTGAGCATTGGCCAAATCCCACACGGAAGCCGTTGCCCTGGCAGTAACCTAGGGACAGAAAACAACACCCAGCTTGTTCTGTAAGGGCAGCAGGATTTCACCAGGAGTGAAAGTGAATAAAGGCATAAAGAGGCCAAAAGCAAGTGAAAACATTTTGGAAATGCAACGAGGGGTAAAAATAAGAACACCTGGAAGAGCTCATGTAGCCCAGGAATATGAGGAATAAAGAAGCACAAACTGTTAAACACAGCAATATGCAAGTTCAGTGAATTGATCAGAGAACAAACAAGATGTGCCAGCAATATTTCTGTTTTCAAACCTAACCTGCAGCACCATCAATCTACCTGGCAAACTGATTCACTGCCTGGCCCAGCCCTGCAATTAATCAAGTAAATCTGGATTCTCTTTCTGCAGCATCAGGACTGCTCTTGGGATATCAGAAAGGCAGTCATTAAACCCCTCCAGCAGCAGCACCTACCCTTGCAGAGGCTGTTCCGCTTGCTAAAGTCAAGTGGTTTAGCTCCATGAGAAATTTGGCATCTGACTCCAAGCTCTCATTAATCCCGTGTTACATAAGAGGGTGTGGAAGGTCTGCTGGCTGCTGCAGAGCTCACGGGGCTGTGACAGCATCTCTGACTACGGGACAGCTCTGCCTCTCCCTGCTCCTGCGGGATGGAGGGGATGACATTGGGACAGCGGTGCTGCAGCTCCTCTTGCTGCCACATGCCAGCCACCACCAAGGCTGCAGGCAGAGGGCAGGGCAGGGGACACAGCCAGGGCCTTCTGGCCCATCTGGGAATCTATTCTGGGAAGAAACAGCTGAGGAGACCTACTGTAGCCTTCTGCTACAGCAGCTGATCGTTGGAAGGACAAGGGGCATATGCTGCATTTTAAGGATTTCGTGGCTAGAGATGGATTTTCCTGGTGGAATACATCACCTGCATGTGATAAAAAACAGCCACCTTCAGGAAGCTGAGAAGGAGCTCGACAGAACAGACCCTAACTCTAATTCCCACCCTTAGCACAGGGCAGTGGAAACCTCCTGTGAGGAAGAGAAAGGGTGGGCTCAGGCTTTCTGTTACTGCAGCACAGAGACCCTGCCAGCTCTAACCCACAGTGCAGCTCCCACAGCCAGGCTGAAATGAAGTTTTCCAAGGACAGTGGTGTCTATAATGCTTGTGTAAAGCCACAGACATCATCCTGGGATCCACCAGGTAATCCTCATCCACAGGCAATACTGGAGTAAGGCACTGCAAAGCTCCCTCAGCTTCCATTTGCGTCATTAGGCTTCATTGCCAGCTTTCCTTTGAGCAGCAGCTGATTATTCCAGTCCAGTTTAGTTATCCCTGCTGTCAGGCACAATTTAGGGTAGCACCAAGGAGCAGCACACTGAACAAAGCAAGCCCTGTGCTGCCAGCAGCCCTGGCCTGAGCTCTGTGTGTGCCAAGGAGCTGCTGAGGGGGTTTTGCTGCCAACACCACCAGCAGCCCTTCCCCTGCAATCTTCCCTCCCTGAGACACACTTCTTGGGAGAAATATATTTCTCTCATTTTATGCGTTAGGTCTCTGAAATAGGTCCCACATGGGGAGTAAGAATACAGAGCTGAAACAGGAAACTAGAAATGATGGGTTGAGCACTTGGCAAGAGCTAATGGCAGTGCCTGGGGAGAGGATGGAATAGCACCAGCTCTGCCCCAAGGGTGCCTTAAGGCTCTGGACCTGCCATACATCACTAAACAGCAGCAGCTCCCAAACTGTCCCAGCAGAGCCCCAGCAGCACCTGGCTCTCTGCAATGCTCTGATCTCCTCAGCCACAAACTCTGCCAGTGTAAAACAGCCAAGCAGATGGATTCACACGGGGCTGTCCCACTGCCCTCACCCAGCTCAGCAGCAATGCCATCATGTCATCTTTAGAGATCAAAGACATTCTGGATTCAAAGTATTTAACTAATTAGCACAGCTTGTCCTGGGCGTGCAGAACAACGTGGCTGATGGGTCAGTCCCATTTGTCCCTGAGCTGGCTGCCCATGCCAGCAGCTCCCCAGCTGCTCCTCCCCAACAGGGATATCAGTGTAACTCCACAGGGATGGTCATCATTCCTAACTGTGACCTAATTTAGGGCTCCTGGCATAGCTACTGGCTGGATATTGGCAACTCTGGAGGGCAGTGTGGCACTGTGAATTGCAGGGGATGTCCCTGGATATATGAGGTGAGTCCCTGGGTATATGGGGAGCTGTGGAGAGCAGTGCCAGATGCCTCCCCATTGCAACATGAGCAGTCTCTGGGCTGTTGGGAGGCTGCAGGATGTCACAGGCACTGGGGACTCCTCAGGTTCATCACCTGTGGCTCTCTCCAGCACATCTCAACCTCCAGTTGTCTCAACATCTTCCTCTGTCAAACTGGCAGCACCTCACAGAAACATGATTCCCAAGGCTTTTGGATGGGCTGCCAGGCAGGAGCCAATGGGACTGCAGCACCAAAACCAGTATGGAGCTATCAGTGGGGCACTGGAATACCTACATTACCCTTTTTTTTTTCATCACAGAAAAGTTCTTGGCTTTTGTTAAAAATTTTTCCGGAAAAAAAAAAGATAATTTTAAATTGTTTGTCAAAAATCCTGAAAGTCCTGGCTGGATTGAGCAGGTCCAGCTACACAGGCACAGATTAGCATCACACCTTGAGGCAGCTGCCCAGGTGTTTGTCACAATTTCTCTGCCCTCAGTCACACCTGGGAAGTGTTTCCCCACGGCTTGAGCCATTTGTTCCAGGGCAGATATCTGTGATCTCATCAGCAGGATGGAGCTGCTCAGAGCCAGGTGTGGCACAGGCTGGCTCTCAGCTGGTGACACACAACATCCCACAGGACATTCCCTAAAATCTCAGTGGGTGACATAGCAGAGATATTCCAGGCTTGAGCCAAAAGTTTCTCATGGCTGTTCTTGCCAAATATTTGCCACCCCAGAGCCACAAAGGGGTTGGCAAGATGAGAGGAAAGGGAAAAACGGATTTGTTTTGCATTAGGCTTTGGGTTAAAAAGAAGTAGGAGTGGGATTTAGATCAAAAACACCATGGTAGATCTTAATTCATAAAATCCTTAGATTATCAAGATGAAAACTAAAACCATTCCTCAGCATGAAACAATTCTCAAGCAGATCCCTTTTCAGAGGGGAGATGGTCAGCTGCTCTAGCAGGCTTCATGCTGTTTCCCACATATTTGATTTGCAACACACTTCATTGAATATGCCTAGGTTACAAGTGAAATATTATTTGCAAAATAACTTTTTTCAGCATTTGCCAAGCTCTGCTCCACATGCAAACTTGGACTGTGGTGGAAACAACTCATTAACTGCTTCTAGTCCCAGGGTATTTTTGCTCATAAAGGCAAACCTACCTCCATCATCCCCTTGGTGCTCACACAGTGGCATAGCAAGAGCATTAAGGATTTAGCAAAGCAAATAATTTAATCTAGAAAGCATTTATGGCAGGGAAATTTCCATCCACCTGCTCTGGCCTCCTGACAGGTAGGATGGAAACAACAGTGCTTGCATGGCAGGTATGTATAGAATAGCCCAGCTCCACACCAGGTGCTTGTCCTGCTGGGATCCACCCATGGCAATGTGTCCTTGCTGCAGTGTAGAGCAGCTAGCCAGCCATTACCTGTCAAAATTATTTCATCTCCATCCTGCAGGAATTTACGGGACTGCCCACTGCCAAGAGGGATTTCCTTTGTTCCATTCCAGGACAGCTCCAGCATGGAGCCAAAGCTCTCTGGCTCCTGCAGCAAGAGTTCATAAACAAATAAACAATATTTTAGTGTCTTTCCTGCTGTTCAGCTTCCTGCTGCTGGGAGAAGACACACAAGTACGTTACCTCTACAGAACAGAGTTTTGCTGTTGGTTTAATTCATTGATACATTGGGTCCTTCTACTGCCTTTGCATTTTAATTGCTTGCTGGCTATCAGCAGCAATGCTTACAGCTGTTATCTGGTGAATTTAACATAATGTTCAACCTGGTAAAGCAGTTTGGGTCTGCCACAGCAAGAATGGAAACAAATTACTTTTTGTAGAAGAGACTTCTACAAATCCAGTGCTTTTATATAGTCACATTTCAGATTTTTAATTACATTTTGTTCTTCAGAAGAGCAAAGCTGGTGAATGCTTATGACTCTTTAATATCATTCTGCAGTACAATAATTGGAAGATTCAAAAAGCACCTCAGAAATGCTCAAAAGGGAAGTACAGGCATCCCAGCTTGGAAACACCTTACCTGAGGCTGTCTTTGTGACAGGATTTGTATTTGGTGTTTCAGAAAGTGAGAGCTGCCCATACATTGCAGCCACTGTCCATGTGGCAGCTCAAGGGGAATAGCAGCTTGTGAAGTTGGCTCCAACTTCTTTGGAGAAATGAAAAGTTATTCCCAAGCACCTTTTACATCCTTCTCAGAAATAAAAAGCTGCATTTCATAGAGGGTAAATGGACTGTGTGGATGCTCCCACACAGACATTAATTTGGATCTGTTGTAAAAAATAGTTCTTAGGCAAAGAAGTACAGGAGAGATCAAAAACCCAAAAGCCAACAACATAAAAAAATAGCCAAACAAAAACTGATCCAAACCAAACCATTTCTTAGTGTGATTTTGGGGCTGCCAAATCAGCAGCCTGGAGTGCCTGGGAAAGAACTGCAGATGGTTTCATGTGCTCAGAGCCAAGCCCTGCTCAGTCAGTCCTGAGCTGCTGGGCAGTGACTGTCACTGTTTGAACACTTACAGGTCCACTGATGGTGCCAGAGGCCAGCAGGTCTCCTGGCCTGAGGTTGCAGCCATTGATGGAATGATGAGCCAGCTGCTGTTTCATGGTCCAGTACATGTGCTGCAGGAAGGAGGAAGAGGAGGCTGAAGAGATGAAGCACAAACCTCTCTGTTGGACCACTGGCTATGCAGAATGTAGTCATGTGGCATTCATAATCCCCACACTTTAATGTGCAGTTTAGACAGTTAAAATTTTTCTTATTTCAGCTGGATGTCATTTTTCCTCTTCTTCCTCTCTAAGACCAGTACTGCTGACCCAGGCTCCGTGATTACACCCAGTATTTTAACAGCTTTATAGAAAAATCTACTTATTACTGATTTGCTGACTACTGATTTACTGATTAAGATAATTGCTACGCAAAGAGCCAAACGTGAATATGAAATTGATTGAGGATTTCTGCAGCTGGCACATAAATCCCCTGGCTCCAGGCAGTGGGTGGAGGCAGAGCCACCACGCTGCCCCCAGAGGGGCTGGGGCAGCCCTGGGCTGGCAGCAGTGAGTGGCATCTAAATTAAAGCTGTGACTGCAGGGCTGCATTGCAAGAGGCAATGCTCCCTTCCTGTGGTCCCCTGATCTCATGGCTCCCTGCCAAATGGGCAAGCAGCTTAGGATGCTCTGGGCACCCCAAACTGAGCAGCAGAGAGCTGTTCCCTTCATTGAGCATTCAGGTGTTTCCACCTCACAGGGGGAACTATCACCATCTTCCAACTTTTCCCTTCTGTCTCCTGTTCAGACACTGAGATCTGACCTTCAGCTGCACTGGAACAGGCTGCCCAGGGAAATGTTGGATTCACCATCCCTGGAAGTGTTCAAGAGGTGTGGGGATGTGAGGGACATGGCTTGGTTGAGGACTTGGCAGTGCTGGGATAACATTTGGAGTCGATGATCTTGGAGGTCTTTTCCAAGCTTAGTGTTTCTGTGATTCTGTTCTATGAGCCTAATGCAAAAAGCAGTGTTTGAAATTGCCTAGAGCTGGAGCTGATGGCATCAGCAAGATTGCAAACAAACAAAAGGTACTGGAGTCTCACCTTGAAATTGGATCTGCATATAGTAGTTGGCGTGCTCATTCCTTCTCCTGCAGGAAATAAAGAACAAGAAAGAGAGAAGCAATTTGTTTGTGTTGGATGAATGATGTTGGAGTCTTTTTATTTTACAGATGGATGGAGAGTTCTTTTATCATTGTAATCCCTAGCGAGAAACCAGTAATAACATTTTCTATTGCTACCAAGCCAGGATTTCACAGAAAACAAGTGTGTGGGTTGCACTGAAGCAGCATCAAGCTGCCCATTTCTCTGCTGGACCTGGTGGTCATCAGGGCCATAAGGTGGGGGCTGAGCTGGGTTAACATCTGGATCCCACACACATCTGTTCTTTCCATGTCCCAGTGACCTCTGCCTATGCAAGGAGAGCTCTCAGGGACCCTCCTGAAGGGAAGCTGATGGTTTGGGAGGCATTCCCTCCTTGGGACAGGGCTGCACAGCCAGTGGGGAGCTTGAGGAGTTCTGCCTCTTCCTCTGACAGAGGTAGTCTGGGCAAAGAGGGAAAAGGAGGAGCATGGAGCCCAGAGCAAAGTGCCTGAGAGATGTGGTGGTGCCACAATATTTAATTGGCAATTTCAGCTTTGCAACCCACTCAGCTTTGCCATACCTTTAATAGCAACAAAGAGCTTGATGTCAAAAGTGTAGGGCTCTTTATCCTGAAGGTAGGGCAGCGGCTTGGGATCCTAAAAGCACATAAAACACATCATAGTCTAAACAAAAAAAAAAAATTAAAAATCCTCAAGCCATTCCAGTGAATTTTTGTGTACCCAGGCTGTGCTGCACAACCCATTCACAATTCTTGCTGCTCAGTTCTTACTACAGATCACTTTACATGGTCTCATGCACACCTTTTTAAAGATATTTCTGAACAGATGTGATATCCATATAATCCTATTCCCTTTCCTGCACAAGGTTTCCAGAAGCTGTTTCCATCATTTCAGCATGGCTGGTAATCCAACACAAATAGAGTACCAGCACACCTTTGCTCTGTGCCTGCATGGAGAAAATGTTGAGGTCTCTGCAAGACTCTATGTTGTCTTTTCCAGTTTTAACCACCTACATAATGCAGACAACTGGAAATGCTTGAACAAAGTGGTTTGGCTTCAGTCCACCCTCTCTCCACCACTTGCTAGATGCTAAGTGCTACCAAAGACCCAGAAGAAGCTCTGATTTGTTTGTCTTCCAGGTGTTTTAAAGCTGGTTTTTCTGCCCTGCTCAAGCAGGATGACAGCACATCACGTGCCTGGGCCAGTGACATC
Organism: Entomyzon cyanotis; assembly: GCA_024500445.1. Classification (NCBI taxonomy): domain Eukaryota; kingdom Metazoa; phylum Chordata; class Aves; order Passeriformes; family Meliphagidae; genus Entomyzon; species Entomyzon cyanotis. The sequence continues at coordinate 12,337,666 of JAKEPQ010001010.1, forward strand.
AATGAGCACTTGAACTCAGAGGGCCCTGGGTGCCTTCATCTGCTCTGAAGCAGAATCACAGCTGTAAACTCCATGGAGACAATCCTTGGCATGGATACAGCTCAGTGAATTCTATTGCTGGGATCTTCCAGCTCTGCTGACATTTTTCTAGCAGTGCTTTTCCTTTATTTCAACCCTTCCTCTTGCTAACCTGGACAGGGTTTGGCAGCACAAATGGCATGAGAGCTTCCATGGTAACAACCCAGGGAGAGATGGTTGTGCCAAGGCTCTTGCTCAGGAAAGGACCCAGAGGAACATATTCCCATTTCTGGATGTCACGGGCTGGGAAGAGAAAATTCAAAGAAATGCAGTTAAACATATCCTAGGAATTGCCATCCCTCAGACCCGTGAGAGAGTAACAGGAATTGAAAATATTATCACCCCCCTTTTCTAGATGTTGTGCCCAAATCCTAATTTAAAGCCATCCATTTTGAACCTTCAACCCAATTTTCTCAGACCAGCTAGATTAGAAAGATAAATCAGTAGTAAGTAAAACAAATCAGGCCATCCCCATATAATCAGCATTTTTACCTCCAGTGTAATTAATGCTTTTATACCCAGCTAATGGTCTTTGTCAGTTGTAGGGTGAATTTCAACTAGTTAAATCTTTGCAGAGACTGAGGGATTTGTGATTGCCAAATCCTTTTCCTGGCACTGAAATCAATCACCATCTTTGGTATCACCATTTTTAGGACTGCTCCATCCTTGCCCAGAAGAAACCAGACTGATATTACCTCTTTCACAAGTAAATAAATCTTTGTTAGGCAACAATTTCTGGTTCTACTAATTGATCAAAGATGGATTGATACAGACACCGAAAAATACAGGCAACACTTCCTTTTCATCCCTTTCAATTATACCCAGTGGTTTCAGGGATTAGCATGCTACTATCAAAATATGTAATTTATCCCTCTCTAGGGTTTCCCTGATGCTGTAACCATCTCCAGGCAGATTCCCACAGTTACCACTCCAGTCATTCATGAGGACCATCCCAAAGATGTGCTCCTGGGCTCTGCTGATGGGAATTGGCTCCCCATGCTTGTTTCCAGGACCTACGAAGAATGCCTGGAATTGGAAAGCAACATGCTGGTCAAGTTTCTGAAGCTAAAATTTTTTACTGCACAGAGAGTTAGGGACAGCAGCAACAGAGGCTGGGCAGGATGAACTTTGCATCATTTCCCATACACATTTGGACAAAACCCATGGTCTACTCCCCCTTTCTTCCCCTCCATGAAGCTGGCAGGCTTGAATTACTTAAGAGCTCTGTGTTGCTTAGAGACAGGCATTAAACAAGGGCAGGATGTTGCCAAAATGCAGGAGGGAAAATGGTCCCTCCTAATTACAGCCTGGATGTAGAACAGGTTTGCCTGCTGAAGGGACTGTTTGCTGCAGGCAGGGAGCAGGAAGGAGTCTGGAGTCATCCAAGGGGATCCTGAAGGTGGCTGGAGCCTGACCTGGCTGTGGGAAGAGCTGGCAGCTGGAGAAATGTGCCCACTGAGTACAGCAGGCCATGATGCTGGTGCCTGCACTGGCTTCCTGAGGAATCTACAGCCTGCACGGGGCAGAAAATTCCTCTGGGAATCTCAGTTGTCTCTGTCAACAATATGGAAGTTTTTCCTTCTGCTCTGGCAGCAGCCAGCAGTAGAACTGAGGCTGCAAAGCAAAGCTATGGCAGCACCACAGGTACCCCAATTTATGGAACTGCACCCCCCTTATAGCACTCATTGGCAAAGCATGCAGCATTAAAGACTTCTTTCACTTCATTTTTATAACCATTTCCATCAATATTACACTTCTTACACTTCTTTTTAATGTGGAGAGATTGGGAATAAATAATATAAAAATTATATAAGCCATTAAAATGATATAAATCTTAATACAATCCTATGAAATGCTCCCTTCTGGACCACACTAAGCCACAAGATGATGTGACTTCCAAGCATATCTTTTTACAACACCCACAGGTTTCAACTTCCCAGCCAGGAGAATGAGGGGTTCAAATCCCACTGCCAAGAACTCAGGGCTTCCCCTGCTCTAGCTCAAGGTGCAGACAGCCTGAACATCCCAAACCCCAGTGTCCATTGATGGATCCTGGCTGCAGTGCAGAGCTAACTGCTAACCAGGAAACGTGCTCTGGTGGATGATAAAAAGAATTCTGCTGCCAGACAGCACCACTGGTGCTCAGCTTTGGCCAGGTGAGCTTTTTCCAGCCTGAGAGCTGTATGAGCAAACCTCCCAAGGAGCTAAGGCATCCTGCTCTTCATCCAAAGGGGAGGTTTACTCCACAGAAATTTTCATTGCCTGTAGCACAGACAGCTCAGAGAGGAACACAGGAATGGACCTTATGGGACATTCAGTTTAGAAGAAGCTAACCCCACCTTTTCTTCCCTGTTTCTATTTAAATGTTTTTCAAGTCACAAGGAAGGAAAAAACCTCACCATTTCTAGCTCGATATCCAGACGTTTACAAGCACCAAACACTGGAGGTTTATCTGTGGGTAGAAGAAAGAATATTTCATGTCAGGGAGGAAGGCAGGAAAATAGAAAAAAATGGCCAGAAGAAACAATATCAGCTGGTGCTGCCTGATATGGAAACAGAAGATGGACTTAAACCAGGGCTTTCTCTTGCCCTGACCCCAGGCTGGGCTTTAGGCAAGGCATCCCAGACCCTTCCACTTCACTAATCTATGCTGTGGAGTAAAATTAAAACACAAAATAAGTAATTTTTAAAAAAACCCTCCCACGGACTCACCATTGTCAGGTTTCATTTGTCCCACAGGTCTCCGGATGGGCGTCCCAGACACCACCACAGAGGATGCTCTGCCGTGATAACCCACAGGTAAGTGCAGCCTTGAGAAAGAGCACCACAGGGCCTGGGTTAGCTGTGTGCCACAGCAGCTTTTTGGGGTGGAAGCACCATGGGAGTGTGAGGTACAAGGAGAGGGAGCTCTGCACAGATGGGCATGGACATCTTGTCTTACTCTGATATAAAGGCATGAGCAAACTATAACCCAAAGCCATGTGGCAGTCTGAATGCATTCCTGTGCCACTGCTCCCATTAATTCCTAGGACCTTAGAATGAGTTTTCCTGCTTCCCTGGCCCTCAGCAGAACCCAGGTTCTTAGGTAGATCTTTCTTTGAGCTGGGGGGCTGCAGGTAACTGCTGTGGGCACTGCAATGAAGGGCAGTGCAGACTCAGCTGAGACTGGAAACAGGTGGGGTTTGGTTATGGTATTCAACTCTGGACAGCACTGATTCACATCTGCTATGAAATGAAATCAGTGTGATCCTGAAAAACCACTCAGACCTTTAAAATATCACATATAGGTACAGATAAGCCTGCAAAACAATGCTGCACTAGAGAAAAACCCAAGTTACCCACCAGTTGGGCATCAGAGCGTTCTCCTTGCCCCTGAACATGATCCCAACGTTTGTGGCGTGTTGGCGTGAAGAATAGAAGTCAGTGTAATCTCCTGCAGGAGGAGAAAAGCCAGAAAATAGGGATCAGGGGCAGGAAAGTCCCTCATCTGCTGGGGGCTAAAGCACATCACAGGCTGCTGGCAATGAAAAGAGCAGGACAGGAGACAGTGAGAGTTTCGGGGGATGTCATTAATAGCATAAAGGGGTGATTAACAGCTCACCTATAAATTATGAATAAAAAAGTGGTTGGGTTTTTTTGGTTTTTTTTTTTTTTTTTTTTTAAGTCTCCAGAAGAGACTTAGGAGGCAAATCACAGGACATAAAGCAGAGCCCCCTTTCCGGAGACAAGGCAATGGGCGCTGCTTTTCCTCTCTCCGGAGGTACCGATGAGGACTCGGCAATACTCAGGACATCTGCTGCCCTCTGCTGCCATCCCTGCAAACAGCTCCCGCCCTCCGCATCCCCGGGAAAAACCCAAATTGGGTTTGCATTGTTGGTTAGCGAGCTCGGTGGGTTATCCAGCAGCTCCGGGAGGATCCTGCAGGAAGCTCTCTCTCCCCTGCAGCTCCAGCCTCCCAGAGGAGGATGCAGACACTCAGGACAAGCACGATCCACATACAGGACAGAGCTGCACCTCAGTGCTGTGGAATCCTAACAGCCTTCCTGGTGTCTCTGTGATCCATCTCTGTCCAGGGCACTGCTCTGTTCCCAGCACTCACAGGAGCCAGCAGCCAGCGATTTTCTGGCAAGACATATTCAACCTGAAACTATTTTCAGGAAGGTATCACACCTATGGGAACACCTCGTGTTTCCTCTGGGACAGGTTAGACTTTGTCCCAAATCAGGGCTGTGCCCCATGGAAGCCAAAAGCCAACTCAGAACAGAGTTTGGATGGAAAATGGGAGAGTTCACATCCCTGTGCCTATGAAGGTCATGCCCTCAGTGACTTTGATCAAGTTGGTTTGGGTCCAAATACAAACTCCTGCTAAAAACAGGAAATGCTTATATCTCTGTATCAATATGCTAATCCCAAAGCAGTCCATGGCCTCATGGGAGTGGAGGTAAGATCCTGGCCAGAGTAATGGTCTGGGAGTGGAAACTCCCAGGAAATAGCCTGTTTATGAGGTTGTGCCAGAGGATCTGCCCTGGAAACTTTGCAACACCTGAATTATTTTCTGATGGCAAAAGGGAAAATTGCTGGAAACTGTACAAGTGTTTCTTTCCTGGCTCTAATCACAAAGGCCTTTGGTGATGCCAACCTGATGACAGGAGTTATTTACCACCAGACACCCCTGATTTAGTGGAAATTGCATCCAGGAGTGTTCTGACTGCTATTGAGCTTCTCCAGGCTTTTATTCTTGTGCCACAGACAGCACCTACCTTTTATTATGTACAATCATCTACTTCTGGCTGCTGCAAAACCCATTCCCTGTCACAGCGATGATCTGTCTGTCTGAGCAAGCTGGAAATAGAGCAGCAGCTCCGTGTGGGAGCAAAGGGCAGCACCGAGGAGCCCTTGGCTGCAGGGAACTCACCAATGTGGGCAGGCAGGTGCATCGTCGCAGCAGCTTGAGGTACAAATGCTCTGAAATGAAAGATGATGCCTTCAGATCTAGGAAAACTTGCAGCTCACACCTGTAAGGAGCATGCTCTCTCAGCTTCTTCCTTAATTCCTTAATTTAGTTTGCAGTCTTGCAGAAAAGAAACCTTGCGGAAAAGCTGCCCAGGCTGCTGTTCCTGGGGTGGTTACGGCAAAAGGAGCTGCTGTCAGGGTGTGGGTGGGGAGGGAGCACATCTGGGGCTAGCTGGATTCCCGAGGGGCACAGAAGAAACCCCCCTGCCCGTGCCCAGGACACCATTGCCTCTGCTTCGTGGGAAGGGTGAGGTCATGGCATGTGGCTCTTGGGGTGTCTGATTGGAACTGTTGGCACTGCTCAGGGAAGATCCACATGGCAAGCAGCAGTTCAAACTCTCTGCTGCACAGGGGAGCCTAAATCCTCCCAGTCCCCCGACAGGACAGGGAGGAATGATCCCTTGTGGTGGTTAAAGAGCCACTCTGGACAAAGTAGAGCTGTGGGAACAATGGACACACAAGTGTTCCATCAGCACAGCTCAGAGCAGAGCACAGCCCTCCCCTCCTGCCCCTGCATCACTGCCCTGCCCCAAAGCTGAAGCCAATCTGTGACCACATCCTGAGTTTTAGCAACGTCAAGTGGCTGCTGAGGACAAACTGGGGCCCTCCATGCCTGCTCCAGGTGTGCCAGGCAGGGAGGCACTGGGGGGAGGTGGGAGAGGTGGACACCCTTGAAGCCACGTTTCCATGGCAGGCCATGGTGGTCAGAGGACCAGCCCAGCCCACGCCTGCCTGGGCAGCCCCACTCAGCCCCCAGAGAGAGGCAGCAGGTCCAGACACACCCCAGGGCAGAGCTCGCTGTTTCCAGGTGGAGGAAACACCCCAGATCTGCGGGCAGTCACGGGATTAATCCGAGATTAATCTCTACGTAATTAAGAGGAGGAAGCACTCGGTGTGCACAAACCCCAGTTAATTCCCACGTAGGAGGCAGGTGGCCACGTCAGACTGTGGGTTTTGGTGTCCTGTCACTCAGGTGACACAGGGCACAGCTGACATCTCCCCGTGCCTGCAGCCACCCTCCTGTCCCTCACCTTCTCCGCAGCTCGGCGTTGTCCCTCAGGGTTGGCTCTCCAGCTGACAGCAGCCTCTGCAGGACAGCCCTGGCCTCGGTCCATGCCGGCCGGCCCAGCCCCATGAAGGCGTTCAGGGTGGGCTGACAGTGCACAGAGGTGGGGGAACAGAGAAAAGATCACTTTGGCTTATCCTTCACTTGCAGGAAGATGTCCCACGCTTTCATCCCTGTGTTGGATGCCCGTGGCTGGGGTTATGGGGTGGTGGCTGCCCAGATCACCTGCATCCCATCCCCATCCCCATCCACACACCTGCTGCATGTTTGCACTGCCCCATCCTAACACACCACTGCAGCCCTGCTGGCTTTGATATCTCAACCAGCTGCAGCCAGAGGTCATTTGGATTTACCTTTGCCCTCAACACAACCCCCCTGTCATTAGTATCCCATCTATAGAATGTTGAAGGCACAAGTGGGAGAGAAGTAACATTTAGGCTTCATGTCAGATGCCTGCATTGCCAAAGGCTGATGACACTTTCCTGGAAAATGACCTTTGGACCTCCTCACAATCCCACCTGTGATGGTTTTCCTTGTGCCAGAACCCACCTGACAACATATTTCCACTTCATGTTCATTATCTCTTCTATCTTTAGCAAGTTGCTAAAGTCCCTCATGGAAAATATCTAAACTGCATGTGGAAATCAGAACAACAGACGCTGATAAATACCTGGTCAAAGACGTGCTGGTGTTTGGCCAGAGCTGGTCCATTGAAAAGGTGTTTAATGACGCTGAGATCCAAAATCTGGTCTCCAATTGCTACCCCGAGCCTGTGCCGAGGCTGCAAAGCAGCAAGAAGAGGGGGGAAGAGAAGAGTTTATGCTTGTACCCAAAAATGCCCCAGAGAGGGCACAGGGGGAGACAGTGACCACAGAGTTTAACCCATCCAGGACAAAGGTCTGGTACCACAGCAGTGGATAACCAAGAGCCAGTCTATGAGTCTGGTTGCTGAAAAATGTTCAGACCTATGGGCAGAGCATCATTGCAGTGTCCCTACAGACTTTGAGAGGTGGAAAAGAGCCTCATCCCCAATCTTTTGGGGAAAGGATTGCATAACAAGCAGAGGTGTCTCTCCCTGCCATCTTTCCTCCAGAAGTGTTGGCCCACCCCTCATTAATGACAAGCATTGCAGAATAAGGCCATACAGCTGGGATATGCTGTGAAGTAGGAAAATGCTCCTTGTACAAGTGGGAAACTGAAGCACAGAGAGGCTATGGGCAGGATGGATCCCATCCCTATAGGCATGCCATTGGAGAACCAGGCATTTTTGCACCCCTGCTCCTCCCCAGAGGACTGAGGGTGCTCTGGACTCCTCTGATGGTATCAGGAAGGCTCATCATGCTCAGGCCCATGATTTCTGTGCCACGCTGGATGAGGCTGCCCTACATCGCCATCCTCACACCACGCAAAGAGCCAGGACCTGCATGCCAAGCCCTGCCTGGATCCTTGCTGCAGGAACAGCATCCCACACGCCCAGGGGATTGTGGCTGCAGCCCCTGGCAGATGCAGCCCAAGAGACAAAGCTCCTGTTCATCCCCTGGGCTCACGCGGAGCCGGCGGCGACAGCGGGGCAGCAGCACCGACAGACCCACGGCAGCTGCACAGGGCAAAAAAACACCACAGCCTCCATCATTCGTGCCTTTGGGCAAGCAGAGACAAACTATTACAGCCACTCTGAAGAGCAGCTCACCAAAATAACCATCTTCAAGGATCCATGCTATTAAACCTATTTTTTAACCTTTAATTTCCAAGCAAGATTCCAAAAGTGGGGGTATTTATTCAGCAAACATTCCTGCAGAAAAAAACTAAAGGTCATGTCAGGTTAATTTGTAACTGGGATAGTCAGGAATGACACCAATTGTTTTAGCCTGAAATCATTAAAACATTCAGCTACTAGCAGAACATTGTTCTCCTAGATAATTTAAGTCTTGCCTGTCATTTCATAGGGTTTCAGTGAAGATGCTTTTTTCAGAGAACAGTTACTGAGGAAGGCTGAAAAATAATCCAAACTTGCCAGATAACAGCACACACATCTAGGAATAGATTAAATGCACCATCTCAGTTTTATCTTTGGAAAACACCACATCAGAAAGCACAATCTTCTGGTCCAATTTTTTTTTTTTTTTTAAACCTACACGGATAAGCAGCAGAAACCAGGAGATAATCATGACATTTCCGTAAGCAATGACAAATAAATTCTCCACTTTTTCCTTCTGAGAAGCAGCTCTTATTTCCCTTTCTCCAGGACAGATCTCTTGAGCTCCATTCCATCAGACACTCAGAGGTGTGAGGTTCAGCCTAGCTGGGGTAATTTCTCACAAAAATTGGGAATTGGGAGCTAACCTCCTTGGCAGAAAGGTTGAGCCACATTTTCTTACGTGATCATAAAACAGAAGGCCTGGAGCTGGCTCAACCTGCAGGCTTTGGGCACAGATTTAAACATGACAATTTTCACACGTTTAATGCAGCGCTGCATAAACATATATCCAATAAAACACAACAGGTCAGCTGCAAAAACAGGTAAAACACACATTTGGTTTTGCCCTGGTTTAATGCTTTGGCAGCCACTGACAAAACTCAGCAAAAGCAGTATTGTGTTAATGTGGCTTCTTAAGGGTCATGATGTGACTACAGTCAAAGAAAAGGAGGGACTGAGTTAAAAAAAGAAAGGTGAGTGTGAAATGCACCGTGCCTCTATGTACAGAGTGAAAGGGCCAAATACAGATTTAATGATGACAGAAAAATGGTCAAAATCACACAGGAACTAGTGTACATGTTAGCCAAAGTACTTCTCATCAGTATTAACACTTCTGATTTCTATTGTGCAGTTTCAAAGAAGCTGTCATCAAAATAACCACACTAAGGAAACACAATGTGGCAGCTGCAGCTTTGCCATCAAGTCAGGAAGCCTGTGAGTGTCTCAGGCTGAGAAGTCTTCCTTTAGCCCACATTGCTGGGAAATTCTGCTCTCTCATAGCCCTGGAACAATTACAACTCCCCAAGAACAAAGTTTGCTGTTACTCACCTCTTCCTTCGTAGAGAAAACTCCATAGGGGAGATTTTGGAGAGGAAAATCGGAGTCCTTGTCTACCTGGATGAAAGACATGCTGAACCCTGAGCAGTCCCTGCTTACACACAGCTTCTACCTCCCAGGTGCTGCTCTTCCCAGGAGGAAGATCCTCTCCAGGTGGTGTAACCCAGAGCAGAGAAGCATCAAATCCCACCCTCCGTGCTCAGACACAAACCAATCGCTGCTCTGTCCCCATCCCACCCCTCTGCCTGGTCCCTGGCACAGGTTAATCAGTGCCAGAGGTTTCCCTGAGTCAGCAGCTGTTAATTGCTCCCAGCCAGGCAGCGACCCTGGAGAAATGGGGTCTTCCTGCTCACAGTCACCTTTCCTGGAGGAATTCAGAAGACTCCTAGATGTGGTACTTAACGTAGGAACGGACTTGGCAGTGCTGGGTTAGCAGTTGTGACTGATGTTCTTACAGATCTTTTCCAACTTTCACACTTCCATTTTACAAATCCTCATGTGATACCAAGGCTTTCCTGTAACAGGTGCTTCACTGCAGGTGAAGGATCCAACAGCTCTAATTGCCCTTTCATTTACCTTTGGAGAGGTCACTTCCACGGCAGGACCCTGGTGAAATTATTACATTCACACTGAGCAGTTCTCCCACCAGGAGCTCAGCAGCCCTTGGGAAGTTGCACAATTTACACCTGAAACTGCACTTTGTGTGGTTTTTGGTTTTGCAGTGCTGCTGCACCTCATCAAGTCCTTCCATTTTCTCCACGCAGTTCCACCATCTTAAAACCAGAGACACACATGCAGCCAACCACAAAGAGCAGGGAGGCCAGTCCTTCTGCTCCCAGCCCCAGCTTTTTCCCACCAGGAAAAAATCCAGCAGGACAAAATCCACTCATTTTCAGAAGTAGAAACCAATGAAGGAACATCCTTGAAATTAGAATTAAATAGCAAAGACCACCTCTTTCCAATAAAAACAGGAAGATGCATGTGATTGCCAAGCCAAAGAATTGGTTTGCTGCTCAGTTTTTTCTTTTGCAGGAGTCATTAGAAGAAATTCACAAAATTGTACAGCCAGAGATAGAGTGCAAGATGACATAACAGCATCATCTGTGACAGCCACTCACTCACTGAGACACAAACGCACAAGGTGCTGTTTGAAAAGGGACATTATTTAAACAACACAATGCCTAGCACAAACTTGTGGAAGATTTCCTGTAAAATTTCCCCTGTTGGAAATGTTCTAAATACAGTGAAGATGTTTCATGGCCAGATTATCTGGGTTACAGAACCTGCTTATTCCAAAACTGAAACCAAACCACATTGAAAGCCTGTTCCAATACAGTGTCCGACATGAGGACACAGATTTATTCAAGCATTTTATAGTGCTGTGAATGTGCTGGTGTTAATTAAAATGTTAATCTGCTAACCTCAAACTGATGACACAAAATACAGATTGAAGAGCAGATCAACCACCAGGATAATTAAGAGCCACTGCCAAAGCAAACAAACATGACACGCAATTCTCAGGTGTCACGGAAAGGTGGATTTCCAATCTAAAGGTAAACTTATACAACAGGACCATGAACTCCTCCAATATTAACGCTGAGCCCCCTGAACAAGCCAGGCCAAAGGAGGTTTATTAGATTGATTGGAGGAGGACAGGTGTGGAAGCAAAACTCCTCAACGTGGCTCTGACACAGCAGGGGCACTGCCAGGCAAAGATCCTATCCTGTAATCGAGAGCCAGAGGAGCAGTTGCTTCATAACAGGTAGTGGTAAAGGGAGTTACATGAATACTTTTCTTGTACCTTTTCTTCTTTCAGACACCAGAAAACACAAACATAACAGGTTCCTTCCCTCCTTGTGAAATCTATGGTGTCTCCTCTCTGTCTGGCTCAGAAGTGTCAGTCAGGTGAAAGGTTTGTCAGGAGGGCACACAGGAGAGAGAAAAGGACACACTGAGGAACAGAGACCAGAAATAGGAAAGAGGGAGGAACCAAAGTGAGAAGAATTAGGGAGCAAGGAAGTAGCAGCAAAGAGGAAAGCAAAGAGAAACACCCACCAAAGGTGACGCTGCTGCTCTTCCATGCTCTGTGCTGTGTAAGAGGAAGTTTAGTAAATGCTCTGAGGAAATACAGGATCTTTGACCCATGATAAGGCAGACCAATACTGAAACTTGCCAGCAAGAGTTATTTATTCCTTCCTTCCTTTACTATAAACCCCGTGCTTGGTACATTGTGGTTACGCCATTTTTGCAAGCACAAACTACTTAATTTATTATTCAGTCTTGTAGATTACTTTCTGTAACTACCAGAGGAAGCTCCTTCTGCTGCACAGTTTATATCCTAAATGTAGTGCTTTAGCTACTAATTGCCAGCTATAGCTTTTAAAGAGCATTCCGAATTTTAAAGAATGAAGCCAGCTTTGATTAAAAATTTAATGTTTTAAATAAAGCTGTGCAATCACATTTGTTTTACAAATGCTCCAAAGCAGCAGCAAGTCACCCAGTGAGATTTCAACTGCAGATCAGGGCCATATGGAGAGGAGCTGGTGCTACTTTATTAGTGTACTGTTAGGTCTGGTGACAAGCAGCACTGGCTGAAGTTTCCATGGCACTACATAACCACCTTTAAGTTATGGAGATGACCAGGGCTTAGGCACAGACTTTGATCTCAAGACAGGCACCCTTGAAGAAAGAAACTTACTGAGTACCCTCCCAAGACAAGAAAAGAACAATTCCTCCAATGCTGCTGTCAGATGGTGCTGTGGGATTTGGGATCCATTATTTCCTAGAACCAGAATCACACACATAGCTCCACAGCCTAGTCACTGGGCACATCTGTTTTACATTTAGGTCTGGCCCAACTGAAGTAGATTGTCACAATGTGACAAACTCCTGCACACGAGTGATGTGCTGCACAGGAAGCATGGAGAACTCCCTGGGCAGAATCAACAGACAAGGTTTGGAAACTGCAGTGTCTGTGGTAGTTACAGGTGAAAAGATAAAAAAAACATTAGAATTTAGCTGGCATTGGGATACACATGGATGCTGTGAATAAATACACTTTAAGTAAAGGAACCACCAAAGGAAGTTCCCCATTCAAATAAAGCAAGAGAAATACGAATTACATATGCCAGTGACAGCCACAGGGGCTCAGATTTTTTTAAATTTTATTTAATCAAAGTTAAGACGTGGATAAACATAAATACAGCACAAGTACTTCAGATCATTCTTCATATTTGTGTACAGACAAACTGATGGATGTAATCCCAATGAAAACTGCAGTCAATGAAGTGCATACAGCCTTCCCCCCACACACACAAAACAAACCCCAATTAAAAAAAAAAAGAAAACAACAAAAAACCCACACAATCTCAGCACACACTCTCATTACAAATGATTCATACATAAATAGGTAGAGGGTGCAAACAAGCTAATATGCGAACATGTATAACCTCTCGTTAATGGGAAAAAAAAAACCAGAAGCAGCCATAATGATTAAAATACATTCAGTTACTGATAACTAGTTGTGCCATACAAGGCATTATCAAAAAAAAAAAAAAAAAAAAAAGGAAATTGTGCTGCAGAGAAAAGCTATATACAACAAGAAAATAAACTGCAAAGTTAACGCATGCATGTTTTATCCTGGAAAAGCACAGCCCTCCAATATTTTCTCCACGTTTGTTATAAAAGCCCTCTGCACTCAACTAAAATTAAAATGATCTTAAAGGATAATACTTGTAAAGTTTACTTAAGTCTTCAGCCACAGAAAACTGCAATGAAAATAATGTTCAGAGTCATTTTCAAAACAAGAAAAACGAAAACAAAAAAATCTATTCATCTGATGACATGCATGATTAAAAGGTCTAGGCAAGATACACTGCTCTACGCTCCTGATGACTAAGGAAAAAAGCTCAAGTCAATTTAATCTGCAGATGGTCAGAAGATTTTTGTATTCCAGCAGAAGCAGCAGTTCAGATCTTCTGGATCTTTTCCCCAACAACTACAGGATTCTCTTTTCTGATTTTCTCAGCAGCATCAGCTTTGTAATTGTAAGAGCAACTGTGTACATCTGAGTAACGGTGCATTCCACAGTAAACGTTCCCACACCGACATTCGAACCCTGTGGACAGAAACAGCAGCTCAGACATTTCAACATTCTTAATTACACTGGTTTGTTTTAAATCCTGAATGTGTTCACTCACTAGCAATAAATCTCAGCCACCAGTGTCAATCAATCAGCCAAAGAGCCTCTGCTGCAGAAAGCATAAGAATCACAAATAATACATTTTTAAGTGATTACAGCAAGATTTGACTTGACCATTCCTTCTCTTTTCATGACACTCTAGCACAGAACATTCCTAGAGAACTCCTGATCTTTTGCTATGTTTATGAATCTTCACCCTGCAGAACTCAGGCCCTTTGACTGGACCACTGCAAAGGTGACTAGTGAATGGCAGCAAACTATCCAATTCCTCACCTAAGCAGACTTCCAAAAGGAAGTATTTGGAATTATGAACTTCACTTAAAGACAAGAGGCTGAAAAACAAAATGATACATCAATGACTAATCTACTAGGAGTCAGCTGAAAGCACCTTTGACAGTTATTTCAAATCAACATCAGATGTCCATGCCCCATTTTCCTTTTAAGATAATATTTAAAAGGTCCAAAGCCTAAACAAGCCTAAGGAAACTGAAATCAGTATTTCTTACCAGTAAGTCCAACCTTCTTCCTGCACATGAAACAACGATTCTTTTTCTGTTTTGGTTTGTCAAGCGACTTGTCCTGTTCTTCAGGTGTAGGCTCTGCATTCTCTGACACTGAAGCTGACATTAAAAAAGTTAGTAAGAACAGTGGAGAAAAAAAGGCTCTCTCTCCCCTTTTAAGTCCTTCAATAATCTAAAGCCCATGTTGTACATTTGCCCATTTTGCTGCAGCTTCCATGTCTGAAGTGTATTGGTCTCTTCACAGTGACTAGAACTCCCTCCTTCTAGACCTTCAATATAAGTTAAGGAGAGAACTCACCAAATGCTTGAGAATACCATAAAAAACCACAGTAATAAACATTAGGTTTAACAGTAAGAGTCAGCACTGTCAGACCTGAGAAGAAAAGCCAACAGCCAAGTGTTTCCCCACAGTGTTATTTGCCCAGTTCCCAAAATCTGCTTGTAAGAAGCACTGTATGTAACACGATCAGTTGAGCCAAACACCCTCTTTTAAATCCTGAATCAACATTATTTCTGCTGAAGGCTGCAACATGGAAGCCACACAAAACACAGCATTTCAGAACAATCTCTACCACTGTGATGCTGCTGCTCTTGCACACTTAAAAAAAGCTTACACAAGAGCTAATCACTACCTGGTGTGAGAAACACCAGCTCAAGGGACCCAGACTTAGAGGGTGGAACTACGTTGTCTTGGAACCAAGAAAGAAGCAGATAAAAACCTAATTTTAAAGACATTTTTCATAAGGCAACTTTCAACCTACTTTAGTGCTCTCTCACATCTAAAAGAAACAGGTTACAGGTTGTGTGGGAGACTACAAACAAGTAATGGTAGTATTTGCCTGACTCAGGTAAAAATAGAAGTTGGCTGGTTTTCCTCAACTATTTGCACATTCCTTACATTACAAAACAGAAATAGAAACAAGAAAAACCCCAACTTCATTTCAAGAAGGGCTAAGAGCCAACCTCTGCCTACCAGACATAGCTAGACCACAGCAGGACAAGTCTCCAGTGAGTAAGATACACAGAAGTTAGGATTATCTGCAGCAAAGAACAAAAGCAAGCTCCAGCTGGGAGGAGTGTCAATGGAAGCAGAGCTAGAACCAGTGCCGTAAGAAAGGGAATACAACAGCAAGCTCAGACATTTGTCAGGGAAAAAGCTGCAGGCATCTCTGTGCAGCTGGACTTTTGTTTGTCAGAGACTGTCAGATGCAGTTCTGTGCTAGTTCTACATCAGTTGACAGCTCTTCTGCATGACAAATCCAGTGGGGTTTTTCATGTGCTGCTATTCTGATAATTTTTTTTTTGAAAGAAAAAGGCACTCATCGCTTTTGCTATGTATCAAAACACTGTACTGAGCAACATCTATGGATAGCAAGGTACCTGATCACCAGCAAAGACTTTGCCTGAGGGGATAGTATATTCCACAGGTTGATACAGAAAAGATACTATTATACATGGTTTGTTAAACCCTTCTAAGTCACTACCTATGTTAAAAGCAGAGCTTTTCTTTGTCCTGACATTTGTAACAATTCATAGTTTGCAAAAAATAAAAAAAAAGGTTCAATAGTTTTAAATGTCTATGAAAGGGCACATTTCTGAGTGGACATAACATCAAAAGGATTGCAAGATAAGAATCAAAAGCAGCAAGGATTAAAAGAGGTAAGAAAAGTACCAGAAAGGGTAAGACTTACTCAAATTAAATTCTGCAGTTCTATACAAAACAGACATTGCAGTGTTTAATAATTAAGACATCTTCATGCCATGAGCTAACATTCTCCAGCTTGCATTTCCTGTTGTAGCAAAATCCAGTTACCTCAATGTAAGTTTCACTAAGAGCCTCTGTAACTATTAGCTAAATTTAGGAAAAACTGGCACTCTTCCCTGCATAACAAGGCTCTCATACATCCCTGCTTACATCTTCTTTGTGCGTATGGCTCTCACATTAAAAACGTTTAAAAATACTTAAGAGCTGCAGCTCAGTGTAGAACTGAGTGGGAAGATTCTTCCACTGCACCATGAGTTACTTTGTATCTACTGTAGTAACCCTAAATTTTAGGTCTCTATTTGCTTTTGAATAGAAGCCAGAGATCTGAACCAAAATCCTCTATGATAATCACAAATATCCCAACCACTAAGCCACTTCTAGATGACCAAGTGCCAGTGCTCAGTCTATAAGCTACCTGTGATGACCACAACAGAACAAAGTCAAGTAAAATGCAATACTGCCCAGCTTGGAGCTTGCAGGAAATACATTGCAGCCACTCCCAGCTGGATTCCAGGATGCTGCTGCCTGCTTTCCTTGAACCCAAGTTCCCCCTTCCCCCAGCCCCAGCTCTGCCTGTAGCCAAAGAACACAACTACTGGCAGAACCAGTTCAAGCTGCCAACTAACCAAAAAGGAGCAAGGCATGAACACACTCATTTTTCTGGAGCTGAAATATTGGGCTGGCCACTAGAACTTCCCTGATTTACAGAACATGTTCCTAGCTGACCAAAACAAGCAGAGCCTGGATTTCCTCCTAAAGGCACAAGGTTTTCCTATTGCTTTGCTTGTGCCAACTCTGGCTGAGCTTCAGTGTGCTCTGACTGACCCCAAAACCAGCACAAGATAAAGTGCCTACAGCCTCTGCACCCCTGCAGGCACAACACAGCCCTGTGTGTGCAACAAGACACTCAACACCTCATCTGTTCTCTCTGGACATTTTACATTCATCACCCCTGCACTACTGGGCAGAGAGTTTAAAAGAAAAAGGTTCCTCATTCCTACAGGAAGAGCATGAACAGCTACATTTACTTCTCAAAGGCATTTCACTAGGCCTAGGAAGAAGAATCCCCACTCCTCCAGAGGAGTGAAATGTGAAGTTAATCCAAAGCAGAAGATCACTACTTCTGAACATTTTAAACTGAAATAATCAGCCTAAAATGGACTGTTTCAATTTAGGAAGAGGCAAATTAGTAAAAGCACACTCACCCCCACAATTTAGTTTTAAATCCTTCTGCTGAATGTTTCCTTTCTCCCTGGAGCATTCACCCATGTATCAGGGTATTCTGTATTATTTTCTACACTTGTATCATAAACATACTCTACCTCTGAGTCCCTGGTACTACCACAAAAGTGAGAAGTATCCCTCAATTCCTTTCCACTACTGTCTATTGAGCCAACCCTGATAAGGTCCACTGAAGTTGAAGCCATTAGTTCAACTGCATTCACCTTAGGTCCAGGTTACCTCCACAAAAAATTCTGTAGCAACTTAATTATTTTAATATCAAGTGTTTTAAACTTAGCTATTAACAACTGAATTGAACCGTTTTACCTCACTAAAATCCAGTTATGCACAAAATCAGATGATTTAATTCAAAACAGCCACATACATTTTAGACAGTTAATCAAATCTTAGTTTGCACTTTGATTTTTCAAATAGTAACCACACCTCGTGACAAGTGATAGAAGTCTGCAATGCTAATAATACATGCTCCTCTCCAATTCACAACAAGCTTGAAAATCAGAGGCTGTTTTGTTTCTCAGAAGGGCTGAGAGCCCACCTGTTAGTTGGATTTATTCTCTTAGTCCAACGTTCTTCAGTTGCAGGAGCTCCACAAAGTATGTGGTGAAGTGCTCCTGCCTTCCATGACAAGTTCCATTTACCTTTACAAACCTCCCTGAAATACAAAGCATGAATCGTAACCTGGATGGTTTTAACTCATTTATCCCAGGGAAGTGAAGTGCTTGCCTGGAGGCAGCCTTGTTAATCCTCTGGCTAACAAATGAGGAACCCTGACTGGCTAGTCTTAACAGGGCCATCATGTTGAGCAAAAGGCACAATAGCCCAGGAGCTAATTAAAATGACTTGGAGAGATGCTCAGAATAGAAGAAAGGTGCTGGAAAAGCTGGACTGTACTTAATGAGTTTCATTTAAGGCCACCTTTAATGATATGTTCATGGTACTTATGAACATTAAAAAAAAAAAATCTATTATTAGTCCATATTTTAGAGCATCTGGGCTTTTTGCAGTACTCCGCATGCATCATCACACAAACACCAACTCTGAAGTCTAGACTTAAGATATTCTAGAGTTTTCCTCTATTTCTTCTGCAGTACATAAATCCAACAAAGACAAATCTGAAGTGCTCTTTGAGAATTTTATCCCTTTGTAGCTTCAGCTTGACTGCAAAAAGTAAGGACCAGGTTGCACACAGCTCAAGTCCCATTTATCTGTCTGCTTTAGAAAAGTAATAATAGTAATCTAAGAAAGTTTAATTATTCACCCAGTCTTTCATTCAATGTTGCTGTAGCCTGGTAATTTTTGTTAAATGGCAAGTTAGGGGACCTCAACTAAACACAATACATTAACTCACACCAGCAGCATAGAACAATTTGCGCCAGAACAGACATTCCCACAAGGCAAGATTTTATCAAAATAAATACTGACATTATTTCTCCTTTTTTTGTTCCCCTACATCAACAGAAGTAGCATTAGACACTCTTCACTCTGGGACCGACTAGCACATTGCTGTGACTTTATCTTTTTCTAAATGCTAGGAACTTAGGCAATACAAAAAAACCACTTTGATTCACATTTTTATTACATTCTTGTCAGCAACCTAAAATTCAAATTCCAAAAAAAGCAAACTTTAGGATACACTATTGCAACAGCAATTCAATGAAATTCTCTCAGCATCCTTGCTAAGCTGCTTTCCTTCCAAACTTACATTTTTCAAACGAAAATACTTTAAAACTGGAAACACTTCATTTCCCATGATTTTCAGCTAAGGGACAACACAGAAGGAACTCTTAAGGAAATAAGGCTGACCCTGCCACAGTTATAAATAGGGATTGTAATTTAGAACTGCAACTACATGCTGGTGATATTCTTACTTTAGAAACTAGGGTACAAAGAAAAGGACAGAGGACACAGCTGAGTAATCTAAACACCTGATATAGGTTGACCCTTGAAAAACATCCTATAAAATGCAGATACATCCCTAAATTCAAAGCTCCTGGTTGAGAAACCTCTTATCTTCTCATAAGGAGAGTGAGCTTGAGAGGTAGAGAATTAAAAGGAGCACAGATTTATCCAAATGGTTAGGAGAAAGACAAGCCTCTGAGAACTTGCTCAGAAAAGTCTTTTCACAAACTCAAGTCCCCTCACAGTGCAAGAGTCAAAAGATATTTTAAAGTAAAGCACTCCCCCTGCCTCCCAGTGAAAAGCCAGTAGATGCATTGTCAAACTGAGACAAAAGCTCTCAGCTCCAGAACACAAACTTCCTGGCAGGCATTAGAGTACATCTCTAGCATGTATCTTTTCAAGACTAAATATGTTTCTAATAATTGACACCTCAAAGGTTAGTAAAAATGGTAAAAAAACAGAATTAAAATCTCTTCTCCCAAGTTTTTGTAACCAAGGAGATGGCCTTACTCAGCACCATAGCTGAATAAAGACTCTCATGTTCCACCCTACAAAAAGGGATAGGTCAGGTTTAGAGAAGTATCTGAGAAGCAAAACTTTGAGACCAGAGGTACAGTGAAAGAACTAGTATTTAGAGTGTTTAAGTGGAATTAAAAGTTGTATCTCTGAAAAACCCAAACTTCTACGTTTAGACTAGTCAACAGAAAAATAACTCTATCCACTAAAGCCTAAACTGTCTTAGCAGAAGGCAGAATACTTAGCAACTTACCCTTAAATACCTTTTAAAATGTCTACAAGGCTACAAGTCTGAGCACACTTTGTATACTATCTGGCATTTTTGCATTTCCTAAGAAACACTATTAAATTTTCTTTGGTCTTAAGCTCTGAAATTCTGCACATAGAAAGAAAAAAGGACAAAGAAACTTTACATTGTACCAGCAAGAAGGATTTTAGGCCATTATAGTTAATAAAACCCACACAGCCACCTTCCTTCAGGCAAACATAACCTGTGGTTTGGTAATTTTATACTTGAGAAAGTGAATTTCAGTAGTTCAAAACATTATACCACTACAGTTCATAGGTGAAAGGTGTTTCCTGTTTATAAAAGATACTGACCCTGTTCTTGCAATGGCTATGTCAAACACCCTGTATCACTAATATGCTCATAAACTTCTGATATGTGCTGCAAATGGTTACTCTGAGAAGAAACAGATACTTAAAACTCTACTTTCTACACTTGTTATGCCACACACTGACATTACCAATTAAACACAAGGTTTCAGTTTGACTTGCCTTTTAAGGAAATAAACTTTATCCTTATTTTGTCTTCTGATTTCACAGAATATGTGTGTTTAAGAATCAGCGATCTCTCCAACAGGAATGTATTAAGAACAGTTCAAGTTTCAAGAACATTACTCATAAGTTCTGTCTCAAATCTAGGCACCAACCTTGCAACTCTTCTGTCTCAGGTACTGTTTTGTCCACAGCCGTACTATCCGGTTGGGATGATGCTACAGATTCTGTTAAAAGTGACTGACTTGACACAGGGCTGAGGGGCAAAAGGAGAAAGTTATGGTTTTTATGATGTATTTCCACGTTCTTTTCCTGTAAGAGATACATTAGGTCACCTCTTGCTGAAAAAGCATGCCAGAACTTTTCAGTCTGAAGTCATTTCTATAACCATTTAAAACTCCCACAATCTGAAGTGACACAAAAGGTAAACTTTTTTGCATTCATATTGAATGCAATGAAACAGTTCCACTATAAAAAAGGAAAAATACTTTGGGTGGTTTGGCACACCATCATTCCACACAGAAGCAACAATACAACACTCAATATGCAAGGATCTTTATAACATAAGGCAGCAAGATAATTGTAGAGGAGCTACTTTCAGTGTTCTGGTTATATGAACAAGAAAATTGCAGTATGTCAATGTTTCCAGTAATAAAGCTGCAGCAGCTGCATACAGAACCCCCTGGATTTTCACAGTGTAAAGTGGTGCTGGCCAAACTTCCCAGCCCTTTAGCCATACTTCTAAACCATAGCATGGCTGAACACTCAGCAGTGAACACCCTGAACAGGCGAGAGCAATTCAACACTAGTGGTCACTCCCTGCCAAGCTGCTCATCCAGCAGCTCTCCTATGGACCAAGACAGAGCTCAAGTCCCAAGCAAGAGGCAGCACTATCTCATTTGCATTATTTTTTTCTTCCTTTCCACTTAGGGATTCACTCTGAAGGCAAAAATGAGATTACCCAGCAGCCCATGAACCAGCACTCCATGGCAAAACCAGAGCACTGGAGTCACAATTTTAATTGTCAAGAACTGCATGTAGGTCTTGAGCTGCACATCTGGCCACTTACAAAAGGCACTGTCAATTTAATATATCTGTCCTCAGAGTATCCTAAGTCTGAGGTATTTCCAGAGACTGAAGCTGTTTTTTTATTTTGGAAAAAAACCCCAAGCAAGTGACACTGATTTTTTTGAAGTGCAAGTCCAAGAGCAACAACTATCCACTCATTTCTCCTGCAGCCAATAATCACGCCAGTGATCAGTGAGGTACTTCTATTATTTCATGATTTTATTGAAGTTGTGAGAGAACAAAGGCAAGGCACTGTAATTGGTTCACATCTGTGCATTGACCTGGATGAACTTTTTTTTTTTTAACACATACCAGAAGAGTTGTTTCAGGGTAAGATATGTATTTTCTACCCCAACTAGAAGCCTCAGAATGGAAAGGCTAAATATAGCATCAAGCATGGCACCTAGCTCTCAGTTCATATGCAAGATCCAAGCACGAGATAACACCTCCTATAAAAAGCTAGGGAGCAGAAAACAGTCTGAGCACAATCAGTCAGCAGTAACTGATGAAATCACCCTCAGCCTGTGTTTTACTACACTCAGTTTTTTAAAGAAAAGTTGGAATGAGTATTATTGCAAGTTAGCTTTCATAGTATATAACACACTAACACTTTTCACTCAAAAAATTTCCAAAGCATTTAAGTTGCTGTTGGTTGTGTCACTCTAAACTGAAATGAAGCCACTAAATATAAACAAATATTTAGCTTTTACAAATGGAGAACACTTAGTAAGTCTGAGTGATTTACAAGAGGACATTATGTATCCTTGAATAATCCAGATGGAAATTACTTGTTTAATAAGAGATCAGTTCAGCAGCACAAGTTGTACCAAGACTCATATCTTTCCCCTGTTCTAGTACTCTCCACTCTGTGCAAAGCAAGTGGCTTGTTAACACATTATCATACATTTATTTATGAGAGCTCTAGTAAACAGCTCTCTGCCATTTTACAAAATCCTCAAAAACTTCTAAGATGAAAAGAATTCTCCTTTGCTAAATGTACAACTGCAAGTTGTGAAATCAGAAGAGCAGCCAGACAAATCTCTGTAGAACAGAAGCTGGCAACTTCTATTTGAGGCTAAATTCTAAAGACAAATTTCCATTTGAATGCCAGATGAAGCGCAGATATCTGCTTGTATTCACCCTGAGATCCCATGCTTTAAAACCAGCACTGAAATCTTACACCTTTCCCTAATCCCGGCTCCAGCACTGAATCATGCAGGATCAGTACACTTCACTTAATCATTTTGATACAGATTTTTCTGTAAAGACACAGGGCAGACTGAAGCACCTTACCTTGGCTGCATAGATGGAGTCGATGTAGAATCTAAAGTGGACTGAGTTTCCTGGGCACTGCCCTCTGTGCACTGGACCGGTAAGGACTCGGTGATACTACTGACAGAGGCTGCTGCAAGACACACACCCATGAAAAATGTGTTATGCTACTTCCTGGGATTACAGAAGTTACACATTGCAATTACTCTTCGACCCCTACGACACCAGCCAGGAAAGTAATTGAATCTCTGCCTACACCAGAATGAAACGTAATTTGACAAAAAAGTAATTACGTTTGGCCATATTTTGATCTCATTCCAGCCCCGGGGCCCCAGAATTTACACTGCAGAAAATTTTGAAGCTGGAGATTTAAAATAGTTGCTATTTTTTGCTAATTAAAGCATGTACAAGCAGCTGTCTCAGCATAAACTGTAGCATTCTGACATGAGAAGCTTGTGTTTTGTTTAAAAAACCATGATGAATCTGTGAGAACACCAGTGTAACATCCCAATGCCAATTCCAGATGCATTTTGAAGGTGTAGAACCTAGATCCCCAGATTTCAACAGAAGCTATTGCTCAGTTTAAAAGGTCAAGCTGTACAGAAGGTGACAGTACACAGGGCACTGGACCAAAAATAACAGAAACTACCTGAAGGAGAAACTATCAAGTGTTCCCAGGTTAATCCTTCAGCATGAGGCTGCAGAGATCAAATACCTGTACTTTCAATGCTGTTCACAAACATTCCCCAAGTTCAATCCTATTTATACTTTCAGTAATTTCAGGAAAAATATGTCAGCATAGTGTTTTTTCTGCATTTTTTTATCTTCAAATCAGAAACACTCCAATGAATACAAAAGGTATTAGTGAGAGTCCACTTCTGAGCAGATTAGCAGCAGCACAATTCCATTATGAGCATTCCATCCAAGCTCATTCCATAAGGTAAAATGCTGGAATGAAATGGTTTGCACTAATGCTCCAACAATCAGTACCTGGACATGGCCAGGAAGCTGCTGCCCATCAGGTTGAGCTGTTCACACACACACAATGGTGTTACTTACCAGGAGGGCTAATTCTACCATTACTGTTCTGCCTTTGAAGGTGTTCTTTGTAGCACACTGAACACATGCCATTTGTGCGAGGATTCCCGTAAAATCCGCAGCCAGTGGAACAAAGCATAGGCACTTGGCTACGGTTAGTTTCTTGAGCCATTTTCCCTTCTTCTATAACCTGAAATTGATACACACAACCCAGTATTTAGAGGCCTGAGAAATGCCTTCTTTTACAACTGACATTTGAAAATCTGGAATTTCCTATAGCTCAGCAAAAAGACCATCCAGAAAAAATGCCTTGTGGGTAACTCGGTGCCCTTTCCCAACAAGTCTATAAAGTCAGCCCAATAACACAAATACAGTCATATGTAGGCTTTGCATCACCCACCTCCCAGCACTACCAATTTATTTTTTTTATATATCCCACAAAGAAAAGTAATTTTAGCAAATATTGGAAGTATTACTGCTTCTGGCAGTCAGATAAGGGGAGCAGAGGGAGGGAACACTTATGCTGAAACCTCAACACCTGATACTGTGCATGAGAACTGTAAAATAAGAGACACGCATGATAACACAGGCTTACTTGCTGCATAGTAATTATAATTAACAACAGTCACATGAATTCACATGTCACTGTTTAGTCACTGCGTCATTGGTGAAAGATGACACAACTGCTTACCACAAACCCTGTATTATGATTTTTCACAAACTAAGAAAATCACCCTTTCAGTCAAAAGTATTAGACTAGGCACACATAACCTCCTATTTACACATTTTGGGGGAAAATATACTAAAAATGAGAATTAAGAGATATATACGTCACCTTGTTGTTTAACATCCTTAATTTTGGTTTTCATAAAAGCTCTATAATTTTTCCCCAGCTAGTATTAAATAAGTTTACAGATATTTACAGACCATTTCCATCAGTGTTTTGAGGCTCCTAACTATTATCAAGTGATCTAACTTGTAGATCATTTTTGACATGTCACATGGTGAGATAAAATAATTTTGCATTTTACACCCCTCCAAAATATATAATTGCCCTTTTTTGTTTACCATTTTTGAAAGAAAAAACAGCTCCTCACTAAGAAACTAGGTATATCAAGGCATCAATTATATAATTCAAGATCAACTTAGGTTTACCATTTCCTGATTAAAAAGTAAGCTGAAACATATTCTTGCAAGCCAAGCCAAAGATAAGCAGTATTACTGAAAAAGAAATAAAATCAATCTTGCAAGTAATATCAGTATACATTTTGAACAAAATTTAAAAACTCCAGTCAGAAAGGGGTTTCAAGATACTTGAAAGCTTTACCAACTGCCATGTTATAAAACTAGATTAAACCACAGAAAGAAGTGCCTCAGTAAAAAAGATTTCCTTTTACATAAGATGTATTTGAAGCCAAACACAAACAACTTTCCCATTATTTTGTTTCCAGAGAAATCTCCTCATCTCCTCTCACACCCACATCCACTCCACTTTGATTTTATTTCCCCAAAACATACGAAATTGATACCAAGAGCAAACCTCTGGGTTGCAAAGCCAACAGCAACACAGAAACAAGTCAAGCCTTCTGCTCACAGCAACTCTATGGATGAGGAAGTATTCAGAATATAAGACAAGGAAGATGTACAGGCAGGAAGACAACCAAAATCTGATAGTATCTTTTTCAGCTTCAACCTGCAATTAAGCTTATTTCAGCTGTTGACTGCACTCCCCCACCCCAGCAGAAAAGCACTTGCTTTTGACATACAAAGCCCCCATTGACCTCACACGACAGCTAAATTTGACTTTTGCTGAAGTACTGTACTCCTAGCTGAAAGAGCACTTTCATTCCTGCCTTTCTCCAGACAGTCTTTCAGAATGAAACTGCAAGTAGTGCATGTGGAATTTAATTCTTATGCTGCACCCAACATTCAGAGAAGCCATTTCAGGGAAGCACAAATGAGCACGAGTTTTCTGGGCTTTGGTAACCAGAACCAATTTAAAGCTGAAACCTTATGCAAGTCACTCTTGGCATAGAATGTTTAAGATTGAAAGACTAATTAAAAACACTTTCAACTGAATATTTCAAGAGCTAATAGAGATTCTATGTCACAATACAAGTATTAACCCTTTTCATTTTAGGCAGCAGCATATTAAAGAACCCTACCCTAAGTTTCAGAATGTACCATGATTGCCCTTATGTTCAATATTAGCTTCAAGCAGCACACAGGAACTCAATAACAGCACCAGCTACTGCTAATATTCCCCATCACAACACTGCTGAAGAAACCAGGTGCTAATGCAAACACAGAAAAACAATCTCTAACATGGATGTAAAAAAAAAAAGTTCAGCTTCTATTCAATAAACAAACTGTGAAAGGTGCACAAAGATGCCCAGACAAAAAACAAGAAAAGCTGGCCTGAGTTCCAGCTAAGCCAGTTCCCAAGTTCATTAACCAGTGGATCCTGTCACCAGTCAAAGCACAAGCCACTGGCATGAGGCTCCAGAACATTTCAGTCTCCAAGGGGAAGTGCCAGGGATTCTTCTGCACAGTTTTAATATGGGCCACAGGAAGCGGAAGATCTTTCATTGGTTGCTAATATTTGAGAAATACAATGAATAAGAGATAGGATCAAACTGATGCAATGTTATGAAGTCAAATGAGAAAGAAGGTGCACCAAGACAACAGCTCGTTGGGTTTGATGGGGGCAATTGTGTACAATCCCCCTCACCCACACAATTAGCACTGTAAGCTGATGAAGAAACCCATCAGGAAAAAAATGAACCATCACCAACACAAAATTTTCTGACAGCTCAGTGAGCTAAATCAGTTCACATGCAAAACCACAACAAGTTGAAAGCACAAAACACAAGAGAGCCTCTGCAATTGATGTGAGGAAGGACATGTGACCAGGTGGGACAACACAGGTTTTAGCAGCCTGTAAACTGCTGGGGTTAAAGCCACAGAATGCCAAATCAATATAATAACTTCTCCCATGCTTTGCCCTTCCTTTCAGTGCTCACATGCACAAAAATGAAACAAGGAAGTGATCAAACTTTAAAAAAATCAACTACTCCACCTTCTGCCAATTAGGTTCAACACAGATTGGTTTCTGAGCTCATTTGTCACAAGTGTGCTGTTTGGGCAGGAGAGAGGGTCTCGCTGCAGACACATGTGGAAATGCCTGTTTCAGCAGCAGAGAAGGCTTAAAGAATTAAGAGAACCACTAGCCAAAACCAGGCATTGAACACAGAACGAAAGAGACCCAAGTACTGGCAGTTCCTGCCCCTGCAGCTCAGCCATGCCTCTGCTGTGCACACGCAGTCCTGCAAGAGGACAAGGGCCGGGATGACACAGCACTGCTCCTCCTCACCGCCTGGGCAGCATCACAGTGCCAGCAGAGCAGCCGGACTCTGCCCCAGCACAGCCAACACCAACAGCAAGAGATCATGGAACAGATGTGTTTGGGGGAGGGAAGGACCTCCCATCAGCCGTTCTTGGCTCAGCTTCAGATGATTTTTGTTTCAAAACTGTCCATAATTTCCCACAGTATCACCGAGCCCAAACATCCCATAAAGCAGGAGAGGTGAAGGCTGAAGTAAAGGCCGAAAGACTGTGAGAGGGGCAAGCCTGCTCCCATAGCTCTGCCCAGTGCTGCACCTCCACCCCTGCCTCCAGCCACATCAGCTCAGCCATCTGATGGCAACAACATGAATATTTGTTCTGGTGCACTGGAGAGCTTGCTGATCTGATGGAAGATCAGCTCCAGAGAACTGACATACACTGCACAGGAAGTGACATGGCTAAAAATAGGACAACCCTTTTTAGGGGCATCAAACCTACTGTAAAATAAATCCCAAGTGCATACACCATCCGTAATTTCAAAAATGGTCTCCTAGTTTGGCTTCAGTATGAAACTTGAAGCAGCTTCATAGCTGAAGTGACAAGGTCTTGGGATCAACATGACTACATATATGTCCCCCGCAGTTTGAGGTGTCACAAAATAAACGTGGAGCTTGTCAAGCTCCTGGAAATGCCTCCAGGCTCTGCCTGTTCCCCCAAAGCTGTGCCTGCACAGCATTCACAGGGTAATGCCATGAATTCTGAAGGTTATTCTGAATGCAGAATTGATTCATCTTAAAGGGAAAAAAAACCAAACCAAAACAACAGAGCTCTTTGCAATATTTGAAGCACATTCCCTGCTTTGAGTTACAGTATAGTTGTATAACCAGTTGTACAAGCACTAATGAGAAAGAAGCAGACAAGGGAAGTGCAAGAGCCTTAAACAACTCCTCTCAGGGCAGCCCCAGAACATCCACTACGTTGAAGATTAAGGAATAAACAGCTCTTTTGTATTAGCAAAAATTGCTAAACTAGCTGAAATTACCTCTAATTCTTTTCTTAAAGATATTTATTGCCACTAGAAGCATGGCAGCACACAGTTCTGTGCACTAAATCCCTCTTCTCCTACAAATAAGGTGCCTAAAGTCTACCTGTTCATGTTACTCCTGTACTACACAACTTCATGCATCTAAAATAATGCCCTCTTACTCCTGCTGCTGCTACAAGTCCTACCTTTCCTCCCTCACCATAGCACATCCTCAGAGTAAATTCCTCTCTGTCCCAAGCCAAAAATATATAAAGGACATTCCTGGAAAATGTATAGAGCTGAAGCTGTGGAAACACTAAAGCAAGACAAGTCTTTTGGACATCACCCTCTCTGGAGAAAGAGACATATTTCAATACTCTCTAAAGTGAGTAACAAAACAGTTGTGGACATCCCTTCCCTGAAGAGTGGGCACTGTGATACCAGTCTTCCTCCCCACCCCGCTTTCTTCTCTTCCTTTTAATTAAAATGTTTATTTGCCACTAGTTTCAAATAACTGATACCCTAGCTTTATAGGCTTCAAATGTTAATCAGTAAGATCAGAGAGAGCAGCATTTAGCAGGATTAAACACACAAGGTTTAGAATAATCTCTTTCACTCCCCCCCGTTCTAGACAAGGAAAAAAAAAACCAGCACAGAAGCCAGCCTTCTCTTCATCTGTCTTCCCCAAAGAAAAAGGTCTCCTGAATATCAGTTATCATCATACTTCAAGTTGTGGTAAAGCAAACAAGCAGATCCTCACATCCTGCAGTACAGTCTCGTGTTCTGCAAACACTTCTAAAATCTGTGACTGGTATGGGAAGGATCCCTCCCAAAAGCTAACGCTGAGGAGACCACCCAAACAGCATTGTGCCTCAGCACCACAGCAGACACAGTTTGAACCATTCCAATGCCAGCTTTGAAACTGCTTCTCAAAGAGAAAGCAGAGCACTTAGTGTGAGCTGCTCTTCACTGTCAAAATCAGCACATTGACAGTTTTACCTGACACTCACCTCAAATGATAAATCCAATTTTAACAAGTGATTAAAATATTCCCTCCTCTGTCATAATCACCTTTATAATGAAGCAGTTCAGCACTGATTGCAGCAGCACCAGTACTAATGGTCATTTTCTCTTTGTGCTAATGAAGCAAGGAAGAAACTGCAGAAGTGGTAATTTGTGCTGTTTAAACATACAAACCTTCATTCCAGGCACAAACAAAGCAAGACACAAAGTCAGGCATGCAAAAATACACTTGACTTTAGAGCATGTACTGGCACAGATATCCAACACCACCTGTACCACTGTATGAAAAGGCATGTTGGTACAGAAAGCAGTAAATAGGAAATGCATTTCTCTACAGGCCTTTCAAAACAATGGGCAAATAAAGGCCCAAGAGCAGAGTTCTGTTGAATCTTGCTGCAAAAGTTCCCAGAGCACTGGCTGTGATCAAGGGCACTGCTTCACAGTGGAATTTGCTGCTCAGGTGTCCAGATACAAGCAGGACACTTCTGGTGTAAAGCCCTAGATTCACAAATTAATAGCAAGTTACAGAACAGCCCTGTTTTCTTTTACTCCATTGCTGTCTCCCAAAAGGCTCCAATTTACATTCACAGAGCAGTCATTTGTAGCTGCTTTAAGGCATTATCATGTCCCAGCAACTTGCTGTGGAGCCAAGAAGAACTGGCAGATTTGAATAGGGGCCTCAGTCATTACAGCTCAGCCCAGCTTGCTGGTTGCAGTCAGACATGTCATTTCATTTTACAGCTCACCCTGGATAAAGCACTGCAGCTGGTTCACATTTACCAGCACAGCTACATGTGTAGTTACACTCTGACCCAGTTTCATCAGAATGCTTTGAGTTAAAAAAAGTGAATATAGTTAAGGACCAGCAATGCAAGCAGATCTGTAAGGGCAGCGACCTCTTTGTTCCTGTAGCAGCGGAACACACAGCTGCTGCATTTTTCAAAACACAGGAGTTCCAACTTCCTCAGCACCAAGAGAATCCATACATTTTAAAGCTTCCCACTCATTCCACTGAGCCTCCAGTTTTCTTCCTGCTCACAACAACCTGAAGTTCTAAATTGTAATTTGAAGAAGAATTTATATAATGACTTCATAACAAAAACAAAATATCACACTAGTGACCAAACACTTACATAAGATATTCTCTTAACTCACTTGACAAGTCATTTAATATCTGCTGTGTTCTTGTCTATTCCTGCTGAACAGCTTTTTATTTTTGTTTCATGCACAGACTTATTTTAGGCTAAAGTCAAGTACCTACACTAGACACTCCTAACAGAAACTTTACAAAAAGAAGGAAAGCATTATAGAAGTCTTTTCTTCACTTCCAATTTTAAGTAGTTAGCAAGTTTAAATCCTTATGTACAAAAATTAAAATATAAATTAAATTTAGACTCTTAAGAAAACTATATCCCAGATTTAAGATGTCAGAAAGACTGCAAAAAAAAAACCAAAAAAACCACACTAGTGGAAAAGAGCCACACACCAGAGAAAGTGCAAACTCAGAAGTGGCAGATGGACAGAAAAGAGAGAGTTCAGGTCTTAGGAAGGGAAGGAACATTAGCAACTTTCATAACTAATCTGAGCCAGACTATCATAAACCCAGGAACACCTGGTACAGACAAAGCCTCCAGTGTTAAAGCATGGATATTGCTAAGTACAGCTGACTGCTCTTGCACTCAAGGTTACACCTCGAACAAGAGAACATTTCACTACAACCTCTTCACTCTTACGAAGCAAGAACAAAGATGCACAGATTCTATACTGGTATCAAGGAGATCACTGATAATAAGGACTCAGCTTTCCATGCTTGTCTACATACACTATTAATAGATGTTACTTTGAAACTGTAATTACTACTTGTGACCACGCTTAACCTTTGCAAAGCACAGATTACTAGCCCCAAAGATTAACTGCTGTAAAGGAGGTGGTGGTACCTCAGACTCTCATTCACCTCATGCAAATACGTCTAATTGCTTGCAGTGACCACTTAACGTCTACAAACAAAAACACGAAGTGTAAGCAAATCTTTTTATTTAATTTCCAAACTTTCTAGTATAGTCACCACACCAAATAAAGGGCCTATTCCATGAAGTTCACTACTCTAACTAAAGATAAATTCTTAAAAAAACTCCAATAATTAACAAGCAATGTAAGAGGTACGTTTTGTTACCTAGTAGGAGCAATCATTTTATTTATTCTGGATTTTGAAGAGACAGAGTACAGACAAAAGGATTTTCATGGAAGTGTTGGAATTCCAGACAGCTGCAACACAGAGCTACTGGAGTGATGCTGGGTTTTTTGCAGGACTGACCACTACTTTATGCCAGCACATCTGCTAACTGCTGAGACATCTAAAAGATTTAGTGCAGCACTCCTTATAAAGCCTCCAACACTCCTATTTATCATGCATTTCAATTGGAGCCTAAAGCAGCAAAATACAAGTCAAAATGCCAAAGATTATCACTGTTTGTACATGTAAGCCTGTACATTGGGACTTCCTAGTTGTTCTGAACTAACACTGCAGCACCAGTAGAATTAGACCCTTGCATGTAGACAGTATCCAAACTTCATGAGATTCAAAGGAACATCATTTTTTCCTCTGATTTAGAAAACTCAAAAGCCTCTCATTCCCCAATAGCACAATACATTTGTAGGCAACACCAGTTCATCCAGCAAACTCTAGTCCAGAGAAGCACAGAAATGCTTTCAGAATGAGCACCACTAGCATGTTCTAAGTTTCTGTCTCTCCAGTAATGACTATCAGAAAATCTAAGCAGACAAAGCTGCCTTTTTGGAGAGGTCAACCTGAATGCAAGTGAAAACAACAAAACAAAACCCACACACACCACAAAAGTCACTTCTTGGGTTCAAGAGAAGAGAAAAAACAGCAA
Organism: Entomyzon cyanotis; assembly: GCA_024500445.1. Classification (NCBI taxonomy): domain Eukaryota; kingdom Metazoa; phylum Chordata; class Aves; order Passeriformes; family Meliphagidae; genus Entomyzon; species Entomyzon cyanotis. The sequence continues at coordinate 12,369,442 of JAKEPQ010001010.1, forward strand.
ATAACCCTTGGAGCTGGACACACTTGTTTACGGCAAGCCACGACAGGAACCTTCAATAAAGATAAGTAGTTAAACATTAAAAGCACTGAGAGCAACACAGTAACTGTAGTTATTCTGTACAAAGTAAAGATTTTTAAGTGAGTTATACACAACGAAAAGTGAACATGAGAAAAGAGTATGTCACATGTTTCAGGAAGCTGGTTTTGATGTGGTATCCCTGGGGAAGGCAGAGTGAGACCAGTTCAAGAGGACTATCTGAGGAAGACAGAGAGGATACTGGCCAGCCACCCCACTGGTCATGCTGTCCTACTTAAAGCACTCTATGCCCATTCACAAGCCCGAGAAGAGTGTTTTTCCCACCCAAATGTGAAGCTGTACTTAGTTTAGCCTCCCCAGATCACCCAAGATTGAAGGCAGGCAGGCCAAGGAGGCCCATTTTTGGAAGATGGCTGTCTCTGAGGCAAGACTGCCACAGAAACCTTAAATGAAGTTACACTTATGACAGAACATGCAGCTACTTTTAAAAGAGCACCCTTTTAGGGAGTGCTTGCTCTGACATCTCTGCTCAAGAGGAATAAAAATTCAGGAGTTGCACCCGTTAGAAAAATCAAACCATGTCAGTAATTGTTCGTCAGCAGTTGGCTACGTCAGCTTGCACAGTTTCCATCCTGTGCTGAACTGGTGTCAAGCCACACAAGTCACAGATACTGCCTGAGGAGCCCTTTTCTTTCCTCTGGAGTTTGTGCCATCTCATACCTGTGTTTTGGCATTCAGGTGCTGCAGGAATCCTTCAGTTGCCCTTCATATTTCTACCCAGCTCCATAAATTTAAGGTTTACTTGAAATCTGTCAGATTACAGAAATGCCTTCTTTTAAAATGCTCTATAAAAGGTAAGAAAGCTACTCTGAAACAGACCAGACAGGGCTGCATTCTGCTTTCTTGGCATCAGATGTTGAAGCTGGCCATTTCAGAAATCAGAGGTTATATAAAATTACAGTCAGGAGATTCAAAATACCAGGCCAAAAGGGATGCAGGAGAGCAACTCCATAAACTATCTTTGATGCTGTATTTTAAAACAGGTTTGACTTTACACACTGATGAGAAATAATCTGTAAGAAGGATTCAAACACTTACAAGATTACCCTCATAATTACTGAAAGAATAGATATAGATTCAGTAATCGCTTCTTTTGAGCTTCAGTGAATAAGTAATCTTCTCTCAATACAGCATAAGTTTCACTTATTTTAAGCATATCAAACCCAGAAGAGATAAAAGCCGCTTTAACACGAGTTCCCAAAATAGACAGCTTCTTGTTAACAAAACACCTGTTGCTGAGAACTGACAGAAAGCACAAAACACGTTATAATTTGTTTTTATAAACAGCACTATGCAGAATTTTAATTAGCTCCTAATGCCACAGTTCTATGTGGGCCTAATGCTAAGGGAGCTCCTGCTTTAATATCAGGGTTCCTATGTGTTAATAAATAAAACGATCATCATTTCTGGCTAGGGCATCTTGAATTCAGCTTAACTTCCATAAACACTGTGATTATCATGCATGATGTGTAGTTCTATTTAGAATTATGCACTATGTCTAATTTAAGTGTGCAAAATTATACAATACTCTTACTGTGGTTTGATGGAGAACTCAACCTAAAGCTAAAGCCTGACCAAAGAAAGAGGGTATGTAAGGACAAGTTTTCAGCAGAAGAGGTGTAAGTACAATGTTCCCTCTGGCAAAGCTGCATTCCTCATCTCTTGCAATACACTTAAATTTAGTCAAGGGACTCAAAAGGTATTACTTTGTTTTAACCCCAATGCTATTCTAGGGGGCTTTTTTGCTGCTTTTTTTATCCCTTAATTATTATTTCAGTCACTGGAGAAGCCAGCTTACATGATCCCAAACAAATTACATGTAGTATGTAGATGTCTACAAACTAAAACTTATCACCCTGCACAAAGCATAGGAAAATATCACCCAGGTGATCAGCAGCTGCCACGTTGGACAACTGGTATTTATCCATCACTTCAATGTACTGTCAAGTCTCACTGAAGATAAGAATAGACCAACTGGTCACACTCTGAAGTTTTGCTTTCTTTCCTTAGTTTCCTCTCAGCTGTCACTTTATACTGCCTGAAACAATGGAACGTGTAAGCATCCAACTGCAACCTATACACATGCATTCAATATCTATTTATATTCAACTAACGCAATGGCTTCATGACACAGGTAATTTGGGGCTCGAGATACCTGTCACAGCATTGTTGGGACAGGAACTGATCTACCCTGAAGACTTCATTCTTCAAAAGCTTGGATTGGCTCTTGTATCTGGTTTATGGTGCAGCTCTGTGCCAGAAGAGTCAAAGTTAACAGTGCACTGCAGGAGGAAGGTGAACCTACCAGGTTAGTAACAGGACTGAAAGTTAAGGCATGGCCTCTCTTACAGCTTAAGCCAAGGAAAAATGCACACATCACAAGGAGGTCAGAGTGAGAATTAGCAAGAGTTGCCTTGTGTCAGCTTTAACTATCCAAGTGTCAAGTTAATAGATAAGGGGCTAGGGAATTATCAGACGTTTGCAGTGAGACGCTTTCCTTTCTGAAGGTTTCCAAAAGTACACCACTTGCTCAGATGGAGAGGTCACTGTTTAAGAAAAGCTTAAAAAAACACTGGAAGCAACTTGATTGAGGACAACTGGCATTTCTTCCCCCACTGCCATCATGGAACAGAAAATAGTTTTTTACACTTCTTCTCTAAGCCCATACAGAACAGACTGCACATATTTCAGTTTCTCAACTGAGGAGAAAGCCAGAGTTGACAGCTTTCGAGTAAGAGTCTGTATTGCAAATGCTGTGCTTTAATCACTGGGGCATCCTTTTTACCTACTAATACTCCAGTTACAACTCTGTAAACTGCCCTCCTGACAACCAAGTCTGCTATTCATTCTGTTTCCAGACAAGATTCCACTATGTGAGCACACATTTCTAGTACAATGTCTCCCCCACTCACTGTCCAGAACACTTAGATCAGCAAGTTAAGAACACAATTGCCTGAAAATAGCATGGCTGGGTGCCACTGTCTCCCCACTTATTACTAAGCTACCTTTGTAGAGTCCTTTTCTACAATTCTACATGGAAAAATAAAGCCATAAATGCTTTTACAGGAGGGACTTATAACCAAAAAGGCCAAGCTGTTAAGTAGTGCCATGGGACTTCCCCTTTTCCCTCGAGCCACATAAACAGAAATTTACATTTTTAGAAGCATTTTGAGCAATAACTCCTTAAGTAGATCCGATTTCTCTTTTTATCCTCCTGCCATAGTGATTGTATTCTGCCAGAGAACAGATTGACACATGACAAAGTAACAGCACTTTCTAGAGAAAGAAAAGTTCACAATATAAAGGAAAAGTAGACAAACACAGAAAAATTCAGGCCAGATCTCCAATTATTTTGCTTGGCATATTAAAGGCAGCATCACACTTCAGAATGGATAAAAAGGGGGAAAAAGATCTGCGTACAGGATATTGAGCTTCAACTGTCAACAAAGTGTGGCTTTCTGTCACGATGCTCATTCCCTCCCATTCACAAACTATGGCCAACAGGACTTCTATCAGCAAACAATGGAGAAAAAAACCCAAAATATTTTCCTTTTTATTATGGTTACCATGTCAGGAACAGGATGCCTATCAGCAAGAACAAGGCCCTTCAGCTTGGCCTAAGGATGCAGTCCCAGGCACACCAGCTTCAGCTACACTGATTCCACAAGTACCACAACCTCGATGTGGCTTGGGAAAAAGCCAAGTGCCCTCACACTGTCTCCCAGAAATCCTTTCTGTCTCACACCCTTTTTGTGAGGACAAAAATCCCCACACAACTGTAGAATATATGTATCCTTTACATTGGAAAAAAAAAAAACCCACTTATTTTAACCCATAACCCCGGGTTTCAAAAACCAACTGTCCCATTTTATAACTGACTTGATGCTGCTCAAGGAAACCCAGCAACACTGCAATGCACATTTTACACTGCATATACCACCCTGTGTAAGTTCAGCAGGCTAAGCTTTCAGGCCATACAAAAAAGTTTCAATAAATTCGTCATTTCAGGCCTTGACAGTCTGAGAAATTAAGGTGTCAGAGCTGCAGCAAGGACACAGGTATTATTCAGAGTACACTGATGTTCCAAGCATTCTGATTGTGTAGTGTGGGATCTGAGGTTGAAGAGAGAAGGATAAGTAGGTAGCAACTAATCAGGGATTTATTTATATACAGAATGACTAGGTATGAACTTAAGACCATGGGTCACAGTCACATTATGACTTGGCAGAATAACGAGATAATTCCTGCAGAAAGAGAGACCAGAGGCAACAGCCAGAAGTTTCACAGACACCAAGTAAGAGAAAAGCAAATGCAGGAAGGCAACAAAATCAACCAAGTGACCAGAGTGTGAAATTAGATTTTTTTATGTTGTGATACTACAAGAATAAAAATAATTAAAGCTAATTACTCCACTGCTATGCACAGAAGTTTTAAATCACTTTTAAATGCACTCCAAGCACCAAGTTTGACTGGACTTATTAAGAAGGCAAAGTCATGCCCAGCTGTCAGACCATTCTGTAACAAATCAAACACTCCTTTATCTCAGCACTAGTCTCAGGCCCTGCATGGTTTGTCACATGCAGCTGACAATTTGTTTGTTATGTAACTAATAATAATACACTTACCTTGACCTATTGTTACTAATGCTGCCTTCCTCCTCTCCCAGGATACTTTAAACAAACCCCATGAAACTATGTTGATATTCAAAACAACTCTGAGCAATTCTAAAGTCTCTTCCTTAAAAAGCATTTCAGGTAAGTCCTTCCATGTTGCCACAATTTTTGTCCCTCTCTTTGCAAGTTAGTAATCAAACGTTTTGGTATCATAAAACACTAAAATAAATACTCTTCTTGTCATTTTTCACCCACAGAACACCATTTGTTTGATAACTAGTTCTAATTAATAACAGTGATTACAAAATCCCTTTATTTAAAGACTTGACACCAAAAATCCAACAGCATGTCATACTAGCATGATATTTGGATAGCATAATGCCAACATGAGACTGGCAAACCCTTCAGATTAACACTCACAACCACTTCTTTTGCCCCTACCTTGATAATGATGCAGATCCCAATGCAAGGTCATCCTGTTGCAGAAAACATTGGGGTACATGACAACATTGCATTGCATCAAGGCCTTGATTATATATGATTTTAGAGAAACATGCTAAATTCATACAAAATTCATACAGAGGGTAGTAGAGAAACAACTTTATCCCTCTTTGCAATCTCATATCTCCCCTGCTGCCCCATCCTTGAAACCAGCATGATTAACAACTCCTTGAATGTTTTCTTCTAACAACCTAGAGATTGCCTTTTGTAAAAAATGCATTAATATGTCAAATTTAGGTACAAAATGCTACATTTTTGCCTGAAGAATCAGTGGTTCTCTTGCCCCAAACATAATTTAAAACCTAAAGTGAAAAATACCTGCCTTCCTCATGCAACCTTCTGCTTTTTTCAGTGCAATTATATTCCACAGCTAACACATGAAAACCATCCAGCCTTCTGCCTGGTTCAAGCTTATGGTAAAAAGTTCAGGCCTTGCTTAAAAAACACATGCAACGCAAAATGTTCCAACGAGCCAAAACCACCTCACTTCCATCTCAGAAATACCTCTCTTAAGCTCCCATTCCAATTTGATTATTAAGTTTATATTTGTCTCCCTAATCCTTCACATAGATAAAGATGCATTAGCATCATGAATTACAGGACACACTGGTGCAGTGCTGTCTTAAACCCTGGGCTAGTTAAACTGCTGGGGTGGCTGCCAGGGCCTGCCAAGCCAGCCACACTGTTTATAGTTTAGTTCTCCAGATACACGATTATTACGTTTCAGACTGACAAATACCATATCCTGAAGGTTAGAATCCTGTGACACAAACACATCCTGGCAGGGCAGAACAGCTGAGCAGGGGTGGTCTTCAGCACAGAGACAGTCTGAGCTCCTGCAGGATTGCTGAAGCATTAAGTTAAAAGAAGAACGGTGGGTTTAATAAAAATGCTGCTTAGAAAGGAGCTATTTTTAGGAAATACTCAAACGAGTGTGTTCATTTGTCTAAGTAATACTCAAAATACTGTCTTAAGTTGATCTAAATGGAGCAGAAGATGGATCAGGTTAGGATTTAACTCAGTTTATCTCTTAATGCATAATTTAGTAGCAAAAAAGTTACTTTTCAAAGGAAAAAAACCCTCAGTTTCTTTCAACAACTAGAAAATGAGCAAAAAAACCCAACATAATTGAGGATAAACAGTTTTTGCACTGTCAAAGCTTTGTTTTAGCTAATCTCTGTTTAGCTCAAAAGCCCTATAAACACACTTGGAAGAAGGGATCTGTTAAAAATATATCACCCCACCCCTTCAATTAAGGGCTGAGAAGCTTATGACACATCTAAGAGATCCAACAAGAACAGGGAAGAAAGACTTAATGTTCCTGATACTTCTGAAGGTAAAAAAAACCGAGCAGGTTTAAAAATCCCAAACATGTTTCATGCCTCTGTTAAATGGATTTTAAACCAAGAACAGATCCCAACTATTTTTATTCCTTTGTAGGTCATATGTAATTAACTGCTTATTTTCACAAAACCTTATTACAGTGTAAACATCACTGGGCAGATGATCCGCCCCACCCAGAGTGAGCTCCACACCACAGGACGACACACAACTATCTCCTGAGGAGCCCTTGTATCTGTGGGACAGGGCTGGTCCTCAGCACCAATCTGCCCTGCAACAGCAGCCCGGTGCTGATCACACCTCCTCAGCTCACCCCTTTCCTAGAAACTGCAACAAAACCCGTTGGAAGCCAAACCTCACAGCTAAAACCATGGGCAGGTGGTCCCTTGTTGGATATTGCTGACATTCTCTAGGATGACATTATTGTTCTTCCCCCTCCCTTCTGCCTTGGGCACAGGGCAATTAGCAGAAATGATCACTAAACCACTTGGGAAACAGGGGGAGGAAGAGAAGGGGAAAAGAGCCAGTTGGGTTGGCTCCAGCCACTGGTTCAGAACAATTTGAGCCAGCCTAGTTGACACTGCCTGCAGTGCTCACAGAACCCACTCGGCTGAGAGCGTGCAGAGTGCCCTGCGTGGGGCACATAGCACCCAATAAGCAGGGGTGGAACCAAAGCTCACGTCTCTGTTTTGAGGGTGGACAGCTGCTCTCCCTAAGGCTCAGGGGTATTGTACAGAGATCAACTCATGGCAGCTACACAGCTTGCTCCAAGTAGCACTGAACAGAACCAGAGGGCAGGGTCACCACCCACCTCACACTGGGCAGTGCCACCAGAAGCCAGTGGAGTGCAGGGCACAGATGTCCTTTGTCTCATAAAGAGGGGATGCAAAATTTGGTCCTGCATTTTGTACACAGGGTTACAGCAGATTTCAAGAATTTCTTATTCACATCAGAGATGTATATTCCATTCTGGCACAAGAAGCAGACACATAAATCCCACGGCACACAACACATTCACAGTGTTTAAGATCTGCAGATGGAGCATGTGCAAGAGAAGGTTTTATGAACAAGAAATGCTGGAACAACCAATCGTTGTGCAGGGACAACACAGGTCCTGCCAGCAACGGCTTTGAATGCAGGCAAGAAACATTTGCTGTAGCCTGAATACAGAAGTTGTACAGCTGTGCCAGCAAAGTGGTATGTTTATCCTTTAGGGCAGATTTGCTTTCTACAAACAGCCTGCATTAGAACTGTATACATGTGGCGAGAGAGCTGAGCATTTCACTCCTGTGTTGAATAAATCAGGGAAATTGGTCCCAGATAATACATCTTTCCTAACTAAGCTGTGGGCAGGGGGACCCAAGAAACATGGCTGCTTAGTGACCAAGCCATACGAACCAAGCTGCCCCATGTATTCAGCATTTATCATGGTCTAAGCAAAACCAGCTTTTGGCTAAATGTAATATTTAATAGCAAACAAATACTTTAGTTGGCTCTCTTTAGTTTCAGCAATTCTAATGCACATATTCAAGTTTAGGGAAATTCCAGCAACTCTACTATTATTCTTGTCCTTACCTCATACACCTGATCTGGACACTTAAGTCTTAGGTCTAGCACCACGTGGAAGTTAAGAAATTAATATCCAGGTATTCAAACACTTACATATCCTGGTCTTAAACCCAATACAGGAAACCTATCCCAACTTTTGACTAAAAGACCATATATAGTCACTGCCCATTCTAAAATAGTATTTCCAGGGTTTAAATACAATCCAGGACATTTAAAAATGCTATAAACAGACAGAGACAGCAAGAGTGAATTAGTAATTCAGACCTATAAGCCACTGGCCCGTGGCAAGACACCAGCGTGTCAAGACACATATATAAAAGCAATCCATACCCAGCATTTTGGGAGAAAACAGAATGGCTCAACATAAAACTGAAAGAATGAGGTCTACTTTCAAAATAACACTTGTTTACATTCAGTAAAGGTCTAAGCAATTGCTTTCCACGGTCATTTGAAAGACTGTTGCTCAATTTTTCACATCCATTCCTCTATCACCATGACTAATCCTACAAAACCCATCAAACTTCTTAGACTCAACAAGTATTAGGGACATGAGTATTTCTTTCCAATTCCCAGGAGCAGCTGTATATCAACCCAAGTGATTTCATAAAAAGCAGGAAATATTTAGGGAAGTAAGACTATAGATTTTCCAATCTGAAAGCCTTGTTTTGAATGTGGCCTCACCTAATAGAGAAAGGGTGCCAATTAAAAGAAAGTCTTCATTCTCATTAGAACCCCCCTGTTTCCTGCCTCACCACTTCCTGCTCTCCTCCCTCTCACCCTATCCCATGCCACCCATGGCAAGTCATACTTTTCCTGTTCCTGAAGCCCTTTCAGATGCACAAAGTGTCACTAAAAATACCATATATGATATAACTGGTACAGAAATGGAAAATAATCTTCCCTCAAATAAAACACCTGCTAGCATTAGGCAATACAGGTTTCCAAAGAGATTCTGACCAATTCCAAAGGAAAAAAAAAAAAATCTCTCCACCCCCCCCTTTTTTTCCCTTGGCTGGAAGGGTGATAGCTTCAACACAGAGCAGCAACAATTCTTCCTGCCTGTTTGTAATCAGAGCTCTGACAGACCCAGACACCCTACAAAACTGATTAAAATAGAGAAAAATTGCCATGTTTTACATAGTTTTTACATATCTTTGTTCTCAATGCTAAAGACCTGCGAGACATTCTTCTCATCAAGAACAAACACACAGACAACAGCACAGCAGCCTTCAGTGATACAACAAAGGACAATTTAAGACAAACGACTTGGAGCAAATGCTATCACTGAATAATCCCACAGCAGCTGTCATAATTAGTTACCTCCAATCTCATCAGAATCAGGGAAGTTAGAGTTAAAATCGAGCTCTCTTCCTGTAACATTGTGTAACTCCAAAACAGCAGCATTATCCTCGCTATTTTACAATTAACATTTCTCCGGAAGATAATGTGGAACCGCTCGATTCTTCCACGCCAGAACACCCGGCGCAAGCCGAGAGATGACAAAAGAAACTCGGTCAAGTTTGAGCCTCTCAGCACCTTATTTCCTGTCTAAAGAGCCCTTTTGTTCTGCTTCCCTGCATAAATGTTAATATCCTGCCATCATTAGAAAGCGAAACGACGAAGGAAAGCCCCACGCACATGAACTCCACTGCCCCGGAGGGCGGAACGACGCCACACGACGCGATTAGAACCGCAAAATTCCTACCAACACGATATCCACAATTTTCTGTTCGCTTCACCCCAGATTAACTTCACTTGGAGCTGCACTTCGGCGCAACCTACCCTGGGCACGCGGCCCGCCCTCGCGCTCCGATTGGCCGAGGTTGCGAAGGCCCGCCCCGCCGGCCAGGCTGCGCGCGCTGATTGGCGGAGCGGCCTGTCCGTCACGCAAAGAACTTTTCCTCGCTAGCAGGTTAGGCTGGGCGGGCTCGGGCACCCCGGGCGCGCGCTCTTAAAGGGACCGTGCCCCGCTCCCGCCGTGACAAACCCGAGCGGCGGGCGGGCGGACCCCGGGACTGAGCCCCGGTTCCGATCCCCGGTTCCGATCCCCGGTTCCGCGGGGCGCCCATCCCTGCCGGCACCTCGCTCCCGTTCGCGGGGTCGGCGGTGGAAGAGAGGAGAACCCCCGCGCGGGCTGAGAACGCTTCTCCCGCGGCAATTACACAACTGGCGCTTGCTCCACTTATGGGATAAAATTAGCTGTGGGTTTGGAGCCCATCCGCGCTTTAAGGGTGACTGGAGTTACCCTGGGAGGCCGAGCACACGATATAAATTAGTAACCCCGGCTAAAAATACATCGGGTCGCCGGTTCCAAAGACTTCCACCCATTTAAAGCATGAGTCAGCAGGAGCTCCGCAGGAAGTGACTGTCTCCATCCCACAAGGTACCACGGCTTCTGCCAGAAACTTTTTGTGCTTATTCAGGCTTCACTTGACTGAACAAATTTGCGAGATTCTGGTCACGTTGTGACAACAGCGTTTCTCACGGCACAGCTTCCTCTCAGCACTACGCAAAAACCTGTCCTTTAGATTTAAAGTGTTTCTTTTTCCTCCGTGCAAACACAGATGTGGTTCCTTACCCATCTATCCAGTGAAAAGATGAGTGAAAACGGAACCAGGCTAAATAAATATTTCACAAGTGCAGATACGACACCTGGTTCAAGACAAACCTTGCCCCATTCCTAACAAGCAACATAGGGAAGAGCCAGAACACAGTCAGTGTTCCCTCCTGCACCCACAAGTATCATCATAGTTACACAAGACTTATCTGGGTAGCAAGGTTGCCTTACATAAAATATTTTAATGTGTTTAGTGTAAAATAACTAAAAATATTAAGCTAGAGGAAGATAAACCACTTGTCAGCACAAGTACATTTGGGTTGTTTTTGTCGTGTGCGAAGGCAGAGAGGAAAAACTTGTTTCTGGTTCTTGCCACCTTTCCTCTCCCAGCGAGGAAACTGCCTCCCTTCCCTTACTTCACCCACTACCCATACCACAAAATGGGGATTTTTTAACTTCCCTAATACAGATTAATAAAGTCCAAGGCAGACTAGCACACTGCTTTACTGCAAATACCACACAACATCAAGAAAATATTTACAGCTTAGTCCTCCCTTGAGCTGTGATACACTAAAAAGAGCATAAACTCCTTCAGGAGAGACATTTAATTCTGCTAAAACGATGAAATAGCACGTTTTGTGTTACCTATTTTAGAACAACTTATCATGACACAAATCCAAGTAGGACTGAAAAGCAGCAATTGGTAGTTAAGTTGGTATGTATAAAAAACTACAAAAATAGAATTAACAGCATTCATATAACTTCTCCCATAGTATCTAATATATAAGCTGAAAGAACCAGACCTTACTTAATCCTTGTATCTGAATTCACTGCCCTGTGAGAGCCAGCAGTGCTAGAAGCTGATCTGGGGTCCCCTGAGGATAACTCATAGCTGCATGACACTTTTTTTGACCAACCCTTATCTAAGCAATCAAAACCAAGAACACAGTTCACGCAAACAAAACAGACCAGTAAAGTGTCCTTCAAGTATCTCAGTAACCAATCTGGGAAAGCTTCAATTTAGAGCACATTAACTTTAGGCCCATAAAAACAACAGCACAAGTCACAAATCATATCAACCAAACTGCCAAGTGCTAGAAGACATGACAACCCTGAAGTCAGCGTTGTTGTTTGGATGTTTTCAAAAGGAGAGGGGAAAAAAAACCCCATCCAAACATATAACTCCAAAGTTCCCAGCTCTGTATGTTACCACAGCAGTCTCACCACCTCGTAATGGCAATGAAAAATAACTTTTATCATCAAACATGCCACACTTCAGCTCATGCTTCTATCATGCAGGCAACTAGCAGCTCTTATCACTGTAAGGGAGATGTTCCATGCCTTTTCCTCCCCACCTCTTCCCCCCAGCCCTGCAGTCTGGCAAAGTCCCGAAACTCAGCTCTGGAGCTCATCAGCCCCTTCCACCTGCCTTGAGTCTATGAGCTGGCAGAAGTTTGGGCAGCCTCAGATAAGCAAGAGTATGGCTTACCCAGAGCAGAAGGGGGATGGCAAAGCAGATCCTCCTCTGTTCAGCACTGGCCACCCAGATTTGCTTACCTCATCTCATTTAAAAACAAAACAAACACTCACACACCAAACAAAACTGTCATGTTAAGAAAGCCCCAGGAGTAATTTGCTATCCTCATAAAAGTGAAGGTCTCCACATCATGGTGGGGTATCCAAACGAGATTCATGGTTGACCCTAGATCACTGAACTAGAAATCATGGGTAAACACATCTGTATCTGAATGTTGGGAATCCGTGCATTAAAAAATTGCTATTCAAGTCATTATCCCATGCTGAAGGAAATGTAGTGAAACCAGACATTAAAAAGCCTAATTTTTAGCCTCAGTTTCTGCACAAAAGCCATCTATTTTTCCCCTCTAAACACACATTTTGGAAAAATGGCATAGCACATTTTAAGGTTCAGGCTCAAGTTAAGCCTTTGTTACTCTTACAATATCTGTAGCAATGCAGAAAAAACGAAATACCAGATTACAGCTACAAGAGCACTAAGCAGGGAAGCTTTCACAGCATTAAAAAAAAAAAAAAAAAAAATCAGTTTGCTGCCACCCAACTTTGCACCAGGACAGTAAGGGAGCACCTGACTCTCATTTGACCATTGCAATCATGGACCAGCTAAAAGGGCATTTGTTCTGTAATCTTACACGTGCAGAAGACAGCAAGTTTGGAAGACCTGACAGTTCAAGAGATCAGGAACAGAGCCTTTCATCTTTAAGTCACCAGTTCAAACAGAGACAAGAATAGTAGTGATCAAAAGCTACACGTGATGGCTGTTCAGGGATTAGATGAAGAGATGGTTACTCAGTGTCCAGTTCCCAACAGATCAGTGTGAATCACAAGAGCTTTCTTCACTATTTTGCGCCTAGTTTTCAGTCCTGAATCCATTATACCTCCTGGATTCTGTACATGTTAATAAGTGGCAAAGAAACTGATCTGCTGCATACACACACTAAAACAGCATTGGAGAAAAGGACTTTACCCTCTGGTTGTCAATTATGTCTGCACTACAGCACGTGCTGAACTTTTTATTTATTGTTATTATAGTTCTGACTTTTAGCTTTTCTTGTTATTAGAGACAACTTTCAAAGTAATATTTAGCTTCCCATGCCTTTCACACCCTCAGATGCTGTAATCCTGTTTATAAACAACAGTTCTCAAACTTGCTGTGTATTTTTGAAAATGTATCAACTTTAAAAGCACATTAACATAGGCATTTCAGAACTTTGGCATTTGAGAAATTACTCTGAGACATTATTAAATTTTTTATCAAACCTAAAAGAATCTTTAACTTCATGAGGGCCATGTCTACACAATGGCAGTGGGAAAATAATTCCCTATGTGAAAAAACAAACATTCCTTTTCACATTATGCATTTTTCAACACATCAGTATGCAGTCTCTGCAAAGTCTGCTAGGAATAGCTCCTTTCCAGCCTGACTTTTTTGAAAGTCTGCAAAAGTACCTGGAATTTCCAGGCTGGACAAGCAAGATGAAAACAAGTTCAGAGTGTATGTTGACTGAAGGTCCCCAGAGCATGGGTTCATTGTCCTGCTACAAACACTACTACCAAAAACAATCTTCCACACTAACCCAACAATACACAGTTCATAGTTCTTAGTAGCACATTACTTCCCGAGAATGAAATTGCTGATGAAAAGCCAAGATCCTAGAAACCTAGCAGGAAACTTATCCTTAGCTGTAACTAAGGAGGTCCTCACACACAAAGAATTCAACTTGCTATTCCAGGAGTTTGAAGAGAACAACATACCAGACTGATGAGATTTCAGTAATCTTGAACTTTTGAGATTCCTCTTGCTGCTTTCAATCCCAGATGTACTACTGCACTGAATAATCAGATCTGGAAACAACAAAGAGGTGCACGTGGTAAATACAGAGAGGTCTGCTGAGCTGTCTGGACAGCAGTACAGATACACCAGACAGACATATGCCCCTGGACGTTTTAGCAGCTATCTCGAACCACCCAAAGCTTAGCTGACCTGAGATATTATTAAAGTTCACGCATGTTAAATCCCAACTCTTTCTATATAGGGAATAAGCCCTTAACAGAAGCATTTGTCCCTGGCCTGTAAAGCTGGACACCCATAACAGATCTCAATCTCTCAGCAGCTGCCATATGGGTTTGCTTTGGGGTGGTTGTTGGGGGTTTTTTGGGGGGGTGTGATTTGGTTGGATGTTTTTTCTTTTCCTTTTTTTTTTATTCAGAACATGGAATTGTATCTTGTAGAGCTGCACAGCCAAGGCCTCTGGTGATAGATGGCTACATTGCTTGCTTCAGTCAAAGTCCTTGAAAAAGGATCTAGACATTTTAAAAGACACTGCCTTGATATCAGGTATCTCATGGGTGGCGCAAAAATTAGTATACTACAGTTTCCACTGAATTCAGGATAGTCCAAGTGCATTTATACATGACCTATAATACTCTTTGTAGCTCAAATCACATATCTTGAACACAAGTCATAGCCCATTCAGTATTAAATAAAAAGCTGCATAGCAATTAACTGCCAAGAAAATGGAGCTAGAAGTTTGTTATACTTCCAATTCTCCCAGAAATCAGACTGATTAATATAGCTGTTACAAAATGACACACTTTCACAGAAACAGGGATTACCTTTATCTGTAACCATAGCAACTTTTCAGTAGTTTGTGTTAATGCTACTCTCCTTCTGATAACTTGCCACTATCTCTTTCAAGCTATTTGTGTAAGATTTTGAATGTGCCATCTGAGACCATGAAGTAACAAGAAGTTGAAATGTAAACTTACATTCTTCAATCACATTCCTGTATGTATACTGTGTCATATACAATGTTGTTAATTTTTGCCATAAATTCATGATTAGTCAAGGAGTAAAATAGTAACAGATTAAAATAAATTTAACATGATTCACAGGTTTTTTAGACAAACATTTTAAGAAGTATTCTATGAAATACATACAAGAGACAGTTTCGCCAGTAGCAAAGAGTATCTTCTGCTCTATCTGCAAAGTAATAAACCCAAGGAATTATGCCACTGACATGTCAGAGACTTTGTTATTCAGCATTATAAGGAGCACACAGCCTCCTAACATACACTTATTTTGGCCTGAACAATATAAGACAGATCAGAAAAGAGCTAGTCCCCTTGTTCTAAGTTAGGTGATAATAAAGAAACAAGTATAGGTACCTCAGCACTACAAAAACAAATCAGACAAAATTCAAAGAATAAAGCTGTATAAGGTAGACAGATGAGAAAGAGACAAAGGAAGGAACTGACATATGCACTTCCTCAATTGTTGACTTACCATCATCCACAGTTCAGAAGAGGATTAGCATTCTGTGCAAAAAATTCTTTAAGATGACACAAGACAAACAAAACCATTTGCTTCTAAGTAGGAGGAAGAAGAGAGTAATTTCTTCTTTTTTTTTTTTTTCCCCTGAAGTTCACAGGGCAGCCTACCAAGCTGTGCCCTTCTCTTTTCAGCACAGAGTTTGGCACAGTTAAGATGTGAGCACAGAACCTTAGAAGAGTGAAAGAAACTCGGCACGCTCTTTGCTCCCTGTAACTCTTATGCAATGATACCTATTATAGGACAAGCCTGGACAAACACTCAGGGAATGGACTTCAGAACACAACGGTGCACTTGAAGTCAGTCCATGCAGGGGGTGAAGTAACTACCATGGTTTTGCTGAATGCCTCCACATTACATCAGCACATATGGTGGAAGCTTCTGTATTTCGTCGTTCCTGCTGCTGTTATTAGCAGTAAGATAACCGCCCTTTTTATTTTCGAAGGTTACCCAATCCTAACATCCTGGGGAAACACGAGTGGATGTTCACACCCCTTATCTATCACTCCAGGCTTCTGGCAAAGCCTAGGAGGCAAGTTGCGTTAAATCTCACAGGGTTCCTGGGCGAACACCAAAACAACAACAATAACTTTTCATAAAGCAAAACGCCAAAAAACGACGGACCGTGTAAGCGTTAACCCTTGGTTTAACCAGAAGAGCGGCACAACACGAACCGCACGTTGATTGCCGAGCACCCCTGTCCCCACAGCGGCCAAACGCGCTGCACCGGGCTCACCCGAGGGGCAGCGGGGCCCAGCCCGGAGCGGGGAACCCTCGGGCCGACAGGCCACCGCCGCCGGCTGCAGCCGGGTCCCGAGAGCCCCCGGTCCGTGCGGAGGGAGGGCGAGCAGCCGGGCCCGGCCGGCGCAGCGCTGGCGGCGGGCCGGCTCTGCCTCTCCCTTCCACCCAAGGACACGAGTACAAACACCTCTGCCCCGGGATGGCTCCTGCGCACGCAGCCGCCGCCGGGGGTGGGGAGAGGAGGACGGAACCACCAAAAAAGGCAGAGAAAGAGCCGCGGGCCCCGCGCCCGCCGCAGCCCCGCAGCCCCTCGGCCCCGGGTGCGGGCGTCGGGGGTACGAAGGGGGGACCCTCCCCACAGCCCCTCCGCCGCTCCCCGGGGCCGGTGGGCGGGCGGCCGCCGTCCCCCCGCCCCGCCGCGGTGCGAAGCCGCAGTCGCAGCCCCGGCCCGGCCGCCCCGGCCCCGCCGCGCCGCCTCACCTGCCCGGGCCCGCCGCGCCCGCCGGCCCCGCTCGCTCCTCACCAAACTTTTTTTTCCCCTTTCTCCGTGTTTCGTTGCCCTCAGAGTGACGCGGGCGGGCGCTGATTGGCGGAGCGCAGGAAGGGAGGCCGCGGGGAGCGGGAGGCGGCGCCACGGCCCGCGAGTAATTATTACAGAGCGACGGCGGCGACGTGAACCTCCGAATGCTATTTAAAGGGACAGCGGCCCGCCCCGTGTCCCCCCCGCCCGCAGGGGTGACCTGAGGCGAGCGCGGCGGCGGGAGGGCGAGCGGGCAGCGGCTGCTGGGGACGGCGGCGCTCGCCCTCCCGCCCCACAAATAAATCCATTTTGCTGTAAAATACCTGTGGATGTGCCTGCTGCCGCCCCCTGCCCTTGAGGTCCGTGAGGGGGGAAGGTGTCTCCCGGCGGGGTTGCCTGGGGGGCTCAGGGCGCTCTGAGGGGTCAGTCCCTCACAGCGCCCTGTGGGAAGGCAGCGGTGGGCTTGGAGTCTCTTGTTATCTATAATGTCACCTGGTTGGTTGTGTTTTCTTCTCTCCTTGTGGGGCTCTGAGACAATCCACTACGGCTTCGTTATATGCACGCCATTTCCACCTCGCACCCAATATATATGTGCCTTTTTTTTTGTTTTTTTACACACTCTCCCCACTTGTCACAGCCGGCTGTAGCCCATACCATGCAGGCAGGTTTTAAAGGTGAGATTTTAGGATGGTGAGTGACTTGATGCCTTGAAGCAGATAGGAAGGGAGTACAGGATTCCAGGGAGATGAAACAAGCCAAATAAAAGCAGAATTTTATCTGTGGATAGAGGAGAGGAGTGGGCCAAGGCTAGAGGAGCTGCCAGGAGGTGAGCAGAGTTTGCAGAGAGTTTTGGAGGAGGGAAGGAAAAGTGTGCAGTTATGAAGTCAGATAAGCTGAGGATGGGTAAAACACGTTTCCATTTCATACAATCACAGAATATACTGAGCTGGAACGGACCCATCAGGATTATTGATTTCCTAGGGGAACTGTGAAGAGATTTTAAATTTTGGGTCTTTTTTTGAGTAGAGGAAAGCATTGCAAGGGGACACATAAAAGATTTCAGCAAAGATAAAGTCCAAGCAGACACTTCCCATTGCCAGGAGCTTGCTATGATCCATGTTGTGAGCTGAGTTGGTAGATCCATAAACCTGGGAAAAGCACTTAATGGGAAGAAAACATTTAATTTGTTTGTTTGTTTTGAATATCTGAGCTTGGATCAACACTAGAAAATGCTGGTGCAACCAGCATGGAAGTGCTAGCATAGCTTTACAGCTATTTCGGTAGAGATTATTCAGTCTTGGCTGTCTTTGCTGATGCAATAGGTTTTCCAAATGCCAGGTTGCATGAGCAGAAGATGACCTGCATTGCATGTGGGTATCACAGCATTCACCACAACGTTATTTGGAGCGCTTTCATGGTCTTGGCAGTAATCATAAGGAGCTGTGGGGAGTGATGATCACATTCCTCCCAGCCTGTCCATGATCATCTTTTTTTAATATGATTTTTTAAAACCTTAAATCCCCTCTGGTTGTTCTCAGACTGCTTTCTGTGTGTCAAGTTTCATCTCACCATTGGAAATATAAATGCAGAATAGTAGGACAGAATATCCTCAGTGGTTAGGAAAAGGCCAACTGATTGTTCTGCAGTTGTGAGTGACCAGCACAACAGCTGGCAGAGCAGCAGTGTAAATACAAGGGAAATGCAAACAGTGAACAAGACGGACACCTCCCACCAGGAGTTACTGACCAGCAACACATGGTGCAACAAATGTTAAGTTGTGGCATCAGATGTCAAGGGGGAGCAGCAGAATGTTCAAATGTGATCTTACCCAAGTTGTGAATGACGCTCGTCAGTTCTCAAGTGCCGAAATGAGGAAACTCAGTTACAATAATGCTGGAGTAAGTGGGTTTCTTGTTTGGTACAGTCAGAAGCTGCTACAGCTCAGAAGAGGCAAACAACCTCTTTGAAAATAGGGAATAAAAAGTTTTATGCTATTTGCATTATAAAAAAAAAAAGCCAGTATTCAAACTGTCGCTGAGGAAGAAAATTCCCAAACGAGATGGCTAGGCTTATTCTTGGGGTAGAATAAAGGATGCATTTAAAAATTTAATGTACATGTTGTTCCACTGTAAATGGAAAGCATAATATTGAAGAAACAGTGTTCAGTTTTCTGATTTGAGGATCTAGGGACTGATAGGCTGAAAAAACTTACTGAAGTCAAGTAGGATAAGGATTAAGAGGGAAGTGTATAATCAGAGAAATTACTAAGGTGTTAACCACCCAAAGAAGGGCATCTTTGGCTCTGAAATCAGCTGAAGAAGTCAAAAGTGACTCTGAGCCAGCAGCTGAAAACAGAAACCTGTTTTATGTGCACCACTGCAGTGAAGGACATAGAGGCTATTGGTCCACCTTAAATTGATCCAAGTAGTTTTTATTTTTAAGAGTGCACAAATGTTCAGCGAGGCACAGGACTGTCTGAAGCACAGGGAGCCTGATATTCAGTGGAATGTTCATCTTCATGGAACAACTTCATTCTACAAGGCATGATTTTGCTGTGACAAAGAAGCTCCAAACAGTGTGGCAGGGGATCTCAGTCCAAGGTGAAACACCTAGGAGAGAGGTGAAAGTTTTCCTAGCTGTGCCAATGATTTGATGATGTATGGCAAAATGGTGAATGGTAATCAGCATTACTTCCTCATCTATAATGTCACTACTGAATAGTGGTTATTCTCCTTGACCTGCATTACTCAGATCTGCTTTCATATAATAATGCTCCCATCATCTTCATTTCCCAGCAGAACTTACTTTCACGGTTTTAAGGACTATCTATTCATACACCTCTTTAGAAAATATGGGCACAATTTTTCTAAAAGGAGTTTCTTCTGATTTTTACTCCCTTCTCCCAAATCCATTTAATCTATCTGCTAACACAGAGGACCTTTTCCTTTGGTTCCTTTTATGTTTGCTTCTGCTATAGTGGCTTGTTATTTCTTTTGCTAAAGCTTTAGAAGTCACTAGAGGAATCTTAGTAATGTATTCATTTTGAGGTAGATTTATCTTCAGAGCTGGTAAATGGGAAGTCTCCACTTCAGTGGGCTTTGGATCTGGTGTTTAGTGCTAACATCATTTCAGTTCTAATCTTGTTGTTTGGGGCCCAGTGTGCAGCTCCTGACACTACTGAGATTTGCACTGTAGGCTTTAATGAGAGCAGAATCAGCCCCTGCTTCCTGGGAGACAGCCTATAAAAATCCAAAGAAATAAGCACAAGGTTCTCTTGAACGAGTAAATCTTAAATTTTATTTTATTTGATTCTGAGTCTCACTGATTTTTTTTTTTAATCCACAGATACTTTGACCTCTGTTCTATGCCTTATCCTAACAGGATGAGCTGTAGTTTCAGCTACCCAGGCCTACTGGAAATTGGGCCCAGCAGTTATTTGGCAGTGGCCTTCATGAGCAGCTATGCCAGCTTTCCATTGCAATGCCCACATTCAGAGATCTGCAGAATTAGAGTCCAAATTCTGCTTGTATTTGCAAGCCCACAATGCCACTGACTTCAAGGGGGTTGTAGGATTTTAGCCAAGAGCAGAAATTGGCCCAGGATTTTTTCAGACTCCCTCATGCTTCTGTTTATATGATATTACCATCAAGTTCTATTAGCATGCTCTGTGATGCATTTTACTTTTAAATTACATAAAGGATATTTACTGTGCTGATGCTACATAGTTTGCAAGAAAGATGCACATATGGAAATGAAAAAACATCAATTACCATCAGGATTTCCAGCTCTCAGCATTCATTTTCTAAAACAACCCAGGGACTATTTCTCATCAAAAAGAAAAAAAAAAAAAAGCAGAAATGAAAATCCCATTTCCTGGCATTTATGTATGGCATTCTGGAACCTTACTCATCAAGCCTGTTGTGAAAATGGTTGGAATAAAAAAGCCTCATATTGTTCAAAACTTTGATACTCTGCTTTTTTTCTTTTTTTTCTGTATGCTGGTTCCCCAATCAGAGACATGAGTCCGTCCCTAAAAATAATGAAATGTTTTTCTGCCTCTCAGAGGATGGCAGAAGAGATCATCTGGGGAAAACTGAGTGATCGCCAAGGATGACAGGTAAAACACAGGGAGAGGCTGAGAATTAATGGATGAAACTTGTGAAAACAGGCAAGCGAGATGCGAGGCAGGCACGTCGTGCAGTGCCGAAAGTGTCTGAGTGGGCAGTGGAGCCAGGGCAGTGCTGCCCTGCCCAGAAGGATGGCACAGCTTCAGGGCCAGCAGCTCACCCTTGGAGCTGCACAAGTTGAGAGCAAACCAACTGCTCGGAGTCTTTCCTGAACAGGGGGTAGCGAAGGGAGAAAGGATTCCCCAGGGCAGTGCTGGTCTGCTCGAGTCAGAGCCACTGGGCATTTCAGCATCTTTCAAAATGAGACAGATTGTGTTGCCATGTGGTTACAAACCTAGGAGCTTCCTTCTAGATAGCCTTGTTTAGAAATCTGGGCTGGGGCCTTTTAAAGCCTTAACGACTCCCTTCTTAAGCTTTTAATATCCACGTTAAACAGTTCATTGAGCACGGCCTGGTATTCAGGAGAACAGTGTGCCATTGTCGGCTGATGAGTAACTTTAGGCAAAGAAGTTATTTTGTACCTCTGTGCATTTTCTTCTCCCACATCTGCTTTGTGTGTGGAGATAGTAAAGTCTTTCAGGGCAGGAGTGGCTCACGCTGTGCGTGTCTAGTCATCAGCACAGCAACCCCAGTGTCCCTGGGATCCTCTCTGTCCTCCCCAGACCTGCCCATAACACAACCCTCTGTTTATGCTTTGTATATGCTACTGGGGTTTAGTACTAACTACTCGTTAGAATTAAAGTCTGGACTCATAAATTCTGTAACTTTAAAGTAGCCAGATACCATATACATAAACCATTCCACAAAAAGGTCACTGTACAGAAAGCCCAGAGGCTACCAACTACTCTGGCGACCAGGTGCTAAATTGTGAGGGCACAGGCACCAGAGATTCTCCTGTCAGAGACAGGAGAGCTTTGGCCACTGAAAAGTCTCCATGTACTCAAGACAGCTGGCCCTACCTGATTCTGCTCTAGCCCTTGAAATATAAGGGAAGCAAAGATCCCATTGTCAGGGCAGTACTGCTTGGTGATCCTTTAATAGCAGCACTCCTTCAGAGACCTTTAAATCCAGCAGAATTTAGTGCATCCCTGAAGGCACTCTGAGCCAATTTTTGCTTTTGCAACTTTTTGTTGTCTCCACTGCATGTAGCAGAGCTCTTAGCTCATACTGTGTCACTGGATTCTTGGATTTAGAGGGTTGTTCTGTGTGAATAAACTCAGTGCCTGGACACATCCTGGTGGCTAGAAAGCAAACAATACGCCTGAAGCGCCTGTCAAGAATCTAGATACAAATGTTCCAAATGACAAAGATGTCTGTTCATCCGTTTCCCCACCTGCTTAGGAATGCCAGGAGCACCAGACTACTACGGGTTTGGCACTCCTGTTTGTTCTGTTCCTGTCCATCTGACCTTCCTAGCTCAGATAGGCTATTTGTCAACGCCAGAGAAATCTGCTGCAACAACAGAGGGAGTATCTGGTGTCAGTATTCAGCTCCTTGAGGGAACTACCTCATTAGGGAAGCTAAAACATTGCTTTGATTGCTTAGAAGCAAGCCATTTGTTTTGCAAAACTCTCCAAGCAGTTACTCACTTCTTGTAAAATTATAATGCCTGAAGTCTTTTTCTAAAGTAGTCTTGGATATTTGAATGGCTGGAAATTTGCAGCTGATAAAAAGTTTTACATCAAAGCAGATTTGATCAGTGTTTCCTTAAGTGAGACAATTAATTTTCTCTGACAAAATGTCATCAGATTTTGATGGATTTAAAAAAATAAAATGTTCTCCTTGAGAAAGTTATAAAACAGGGCATTTCTATAGCTTCCCAGTTGCTCAAAATGCATTTGAGATTTTGTATGCTTTCTTTAGGAAATTTGAAGCTAAGACTTTTAATATACCTACAGCACACATTTTTGTCCCACAATATCCAAGTATTGTGTCATGATCAGCTTTGAGCTCTCTCATAAACTTTGGCAGGGGACATCAAGCTGACATGGGCTGACTGCTGTCCTGATATTCTCCCACAGAAAAGAAGCCTTTCGGAGGATTGATAGCTGGGCTGCCTTTGGGTAGTATGTATCATTCCGGGAACTGAAAGCAATCACAGAAATCCCCAAGTCTTCCTAGCCAGAAATTGGGCACTGCCTTTCTGCTTTTCTGCAGTGTACTTTGCTCACTCAGGAGGGACAGAGTCTATCCATCCCCCACCTCTGTGCTGGCAGTTTCCCAGGGAATTGCTAGTGAACACAGATTACAGACCATGCTCCCTGCACTCTACGTAAGGAGAAGAAAGGTCCAGAGAGGGAGAGGTGTCTAGTTCCCCTTCTCCTGAAATGGATGGAAATCCCTTGGGTAGTATCACATTTGAGCAGCTCCTGCACAGCTGTAGCCGATATGAGGTCCACAGTGACAGAGAATCAGGGAAGAGCAGAGGCCTGTCCATCCTCATTCCTACCCTATCCCTGATACATTTTGTAAAAGCAGATCTGGTCCAGTTGATACGCAGTTTAATTTAATTTAATCTGAAGAAAGTCTGATGCCTGATTCCCTATCTTGTCTTTGAATGTCTTGTGCACTGCCCAGGACATATTAAAAAGCCATATTAGCAACTTACCTGAGTTACACACAGGAAATGCCCAGTGGACTTCCTGAGCACAAGTACACACAGAACAAGATTGAGGATTTGGATCACTGACAGGTCTACAGTTGAAGAGCAATAAATCACACCTCTCTCCCAGCTTGCTTCTCTCTGCTTCTGCTTTACTTTTCTACTTCTTCTAAATGAAAAGGGACATCTTACAGACTTGCAAAATTTTCCCTCCTGTGGGAAATTGCTAATTATCAGAGTTGTCACAATAGAGAACAAGTTCTGCAGTAAGAGAGCATCATACCACAGCAAAGCGCTGCAGTTTTTCAGGTTTTTGCTTTTTGCTTAGCAAAACTCTGGTATTTCTGAAAGTCACACCTCCTAGAATATAGTGTCCTGCACAAGAAGATATGATGGGTTTCTGTGCACTTCAGCCATGAAAACGTTGGGGTGTGTAAGTAATGTAAGATCTTCATGAATACTGCCTTGTAAAATCTGCTTAATACTGTGCTTTGTTCTTTTATGAAGCATTCACTAGAATGTGCTTGGGAATATTTATTTTCCCTAATTTTTTTTCCTTAACTGAGGCAAAGTATTTACACACCCCACACCAAGCTCAGTAACTCTCACAAAGAATGGTGCTTAGTATACTGCTGCTGTTAATTTGCTGGCATACCTAATTATATAGTTGAAAATGTCAACATTGAGTTATGTCTGCATGGCAGGCATTGCTGTGGCTGTTATGTAACACAGGTGGGCTCAACCCACCTTAAACCGAAGCTCAGGCACTGCTACCAGCAGTCATCTCTGAGCCCTGTGGGCTGCAAAACCAATCAGAACAATATTTATTGAGTCACTAGCCCGTGCCAAACTCTGGCTTTAACAACTTAAGTGCTACTGGTAATCAAGCCAGCTCACAAAGACCTTGTCCAGTGTGTACCTACAGAGCAGGGATCACAGCCCCAAGTCACAACTCTCCAGATGAGCACTGGTGTGCCTGGCCACAGATGGATATGGTTCATCACCCCCCTCTCTCTGCAGCTTTCTTCTCTGTGAGATGTTTCCACCTTTCTGGTAGGGCTTGGAGAAGGGGATGGTGACCTAGTTTACAAGTCAGATGGCCCAGCTCACAGCTTAAGGCAGTGAGGGAGATGCATTGGTGCTAAAATGCCGATTATGAACTGTGGTAGAGACACACAACCTTCTGTGCTACTTTTATGCTACAGTCAATAACATCTGCAGAAAATGCCATGAGAAGCACTGATCACATACAAAACTAGCTGCTAACTGTGCTGCAGCTGGGCTGCCAGAGCCCATGCTACCAGAAGAGACAAATTAGGAGAAACACAAACCATAAACCAGAAAGTTTTCTACTAACAAAATATCCCAGGGTAGTTCAAAATCAATATTAAGTCTTGAGTAAACCAGAGAGAGCAGAGCAATAAGTAAAACAGGGGAAATAATAAACATTTAGGACCTATGTATTAGTCCATACCTAACAAAAAGTTACTTCTCTGGGATGTTTTTCTGAGTGCAACAACAGATCTTCTGCATGATCTTGGGCAAAATGCATAATTTCTCTCTGCCATGATGTTATATAATACTTCTCTACCTTGTAATAGTTCATGTTGTGAGTCGCTGAGCATCAAAGAGTGCTCATTATGTAGGATTATATCATAGCCTGAAGAAGGGAGAGGACCTGCAAAAGGCAGATAAAAATGGAATGAGTTCAGTTGTCTTTGATGTCATCAAGAGCTGAGGGCATGGCAGATGCTCAGGTATTCTTAAGCTCAGTCTCTTGCTAAGGAAGCATTTCTCTGACTAGCATCCAAGGAGCAGGTCAAGCACAGGGGCAAGTATTTACACTCACAGTGCTTAGTGGACAAATTGATTAATTGCCAAAATTGTTGTTTGATTTCTCATTGACACCACTTGTAGAAAATATTTCAGTGGAGTCAGGACTGATTCTTCTCCTGAAGAATGAGCTCCTGGTAAGGTCTTGAGAAATGTCTGAGTAAATGTCTAGAAGAAGACAAGACATTAGCAGGTGACTGGGCATGTCACTCCTTACGCTGTTACATATATTAAATTGAGTAAGACACAATAGGAAACACTGTAGAATGCCAGCATTTGGGAAGACACCAGTACTTGGAATTCATCTGGTGGATAAATCAAGTGGTATTTTTCATGACTGGCTTTCATACCCTTCAAAATTATTTCCACCTGTTAGCAGTGTAATAACTATGGGCAGATCAGAGCAAACAGCATTGGCCATTTCTGTGAACAGACCAGAATCTTCTACCTGCAGCTCAGTTCCCTTCCCTGTCTGTTACCTTTATTGCCTTATATATAGCAGAGAATTAACTTCAGCTTTGCAGCATTCTTTGTCATGCCCAGGTAATTAAAAGAATGCCACTGCACCTGGTAGAACTATAAAAATGTCCTTCTAAAAATCTCAGCAGCATTTAATATTTTATTCATTGCTATGTTGTTGTGTTTTGCCTGCAGTAAAACAGCTTCATGGAAGTGAGACACTACCACTGAAGGCTAACAAACATTCTCCCTTCAACATGTAATGTTAGCTTCGTGCCTTTTTTGTCCTTCCATTTTGAATCCTTGTTTTTAACAATCTTTCTCTTTTCAAGCAAGAAAAAAAAACCCAACAACATTTCTATTGCTGGAAGCAGGGAACCAGAACAGGCAATGTTGAAGCTTTCATTCCTTTTCCATATGTGGAAAAGACTGTCTGAAAACTTTCTTTCCCTGGGAAGTATAGTCCACATTTTCATGCTGTAATGCCTGAATAATTGCCTTCCATATAAGACTATCTCTCCTATTAGTGACTGACGAACTAGAAGAAAAAATAAAACAAGTTTAACGTATACAAAATAACATTGATAGCTTTATTAGAGTAGGTGTAGGAAGCCAAACCACACAAGCACAGACACAGCAATTAAAGGAAAATTAGAAAGTTGTCGACACAAGCTGTTCAGAAATAATTTCAGGTCCCCCAAAGCCATGTGATTGGCTTGCAGACTTTCAGTCTTCAAAATACAGGTTCAGTGTGTTCTTACTTGTCTTCACTTTTTGATATGCTGAGGAATCACATGAAACCAGATTTATTTTACAAATGTGAAGGCTGAAGACTTTTTGCTTAATAGAGATTTTTGAGTGCCACCATGACTCCAGAACCTGGAGATTTCAGAAAATCATCACCAAGACCACATGGCCAGCAGTAATGTGCAATGTTAGTCTATTTTCCTAGCAAAAAACCTGATGTCCCACACATGCAGCTCCCTGTGGGCATGCTATGTTTTTCCATTCAGCAACCTCATCTCAGAGAAAAAGGGCTCTGTCTAGGACTTGCAGACATCTTGTTGCACAAAGGCAAGCAAAAGCAAGTTGGGACATCATGAAATTCCCATTATGTTCTGTGTATGCTCAGATTGCCCATAAGTGCATATGCAGAATGTGTGACTCATCCCCAGATCCTGCATGTGAGTATAGAAGCCCCAGGTGGAGAGTGTGCCAACAGTGCAATAAGCAACATGACTAACATCTATCATATGTATTTTGTTTTCTCACCCTTTTTTTTCAGGGGAAGGCCAGATGTCTTGGCAGGTACTATTAGTGCTCTCTTTGCACCCAAGAACACAAGCTCTAGGAATTGCATCTCGCCCAGGGAGCAGAAGGTGGTGATGTTTGCAATGGCCATGAGCTCCTGAGGGAGCTCATTATTTACTTTGGGATGTGGCCTGTCCCCTGCCCAGACAAGCTGCACTGTCATTTTGCAGAATCCTATTTACACAAGGGACGCTGCTGCCAGCGAGGTGTTTAGCCTGAAGGTCTGGATGATGCAGTGTGCCAAGCCCAGCCATTTGACCATCTTGCTGTAATGTGCAAAATTTACAATGAGAAAGAGAAAATTAGTTTTCTCTCTTTTTTTTTCCTTCTTTTTCGTGTAAATTCAGAATGGTATTCAGGCCAAGTGTACAGAGCTGTGTGAAGGTGAAGAGGTGAAATGAATATGCCAAACCCAAACCAATGCAGTGCACAGTCAACCATGGGCTGAAAATGCAGAATCAAGGGACAGTCCACCCCACTGTGACTTTCATCCAATGCCAACCCATTGATATAATTTTTTAAAAGTCTCAGCAAAAGCAATCTACACTTTCTCAAGTAGTTTGACATACCTGAACAGTGAGACACTGTGCTGAAGTGAAAAGCAAAACCCTCATTCTAGATGGAAAGGAAAAAAATCACACATTTATTTTCAGTAAGTATATTTAGTGTCAGCACCAGAGCTGCCAATTCTGACCATTAGGTCTTATAATATTTCCTGTTTTTCTGAAAACAAGAATTATGTGCAGCTCATGACAAATGAATACCCTGAATTTTCTAGCCTTAATGGTTGTAAAGTGGGGCTTGAAGACTTGAAATGGGTGTGCCTCACAATCTTAGAAAACCCAAAGGCAAATTGAAAATATGCATTTTATTGTTTTTGATCAACCTAATGATTTTAAGTCATGCATGACTTTTCTTGGAGGCCTGACTCACAGGTTTTAAATGTTCATGTGGGGCTGCAATGCCCCACAAAGAATGAAATGCAGCTGTAAGAGCTGTACCCTGGTGACAGGTATGGGGCAACCAAGAAAACATGAAGCATTGTATTTCTCAGCAATTTTTGTTTCATGTTGGCAATCATGAGGAGCCTGGCACTCCTGGTGCTTTAGGGGAAAAGAGAAAGCTGAGGAAGAGCAAGGCAAGGAGAAGGATTCCTGCTGAACTCAAAAAATAGATGAAAGTTCATCTTGGAAAAAAGAAATAAACTAAATGTAACTGCTACCGCTGTTTTAATGAAGGGTTGGGAAGGCAGAGGGAAGGCATGAGTTTATATTGCAGAGCTGCTAATAAGGGATTCTACTTCTCGCCCTGGTTCTGCCACTGACTCAACCAGCAGGGTTAGGCCTCTGCCAGTTCTCACTTCAGAGCAGATTAGACTTAACTATAGACCCAGGTGCTGTCACATTTACTTGGGCTGAGTAACACTTTCTGCCCTGGTGACACTATTTGTGATGGGAGAAACCCCACAGTTCACAGGAGGTGAGTGGCAGAGCCCCACTGTAGCTACAGAAAAGAAGCCTCTGCAGCCCAGAGGTGCTCTAAGGCTTGATTAGCTCTGTGCCTAAAGCATCTCTTAATTAGCTGGAGATCCTGTAGATACCAGGATCTGCTCCTCTCCAGGCTTTTCTTTAGGAACAAACAATCAGGAGCTGAGGAAGATCTGCAAGCTGAGGTTTGCTCAGTTGGCAAACCCACTCACTCAGCCAAGTAGCTGGCAAGGTGATGAAGGATCACCTCGCCCCTCTTGCATGCTTAACTGAATCAGCAACAGAAAGGCTGAAGATCACAATATATTCATGGAGATGCTTCTAAAAGTCATTGTTCTTATGCCCGAGATGCTCTGCTCCAGGACTGAGCTGAGTTTGGAGCTCAGTACAAGTCTTCTTTGTAGAACTTCTGCCAGCCTTGAGTGCACACAGCACACCAACACCCGAACTTGATACCAATCACGAGAGCACAGCTCAGGAAACCCTTCCAGGGAGGTTTTCTTCATGTTAAACAAATGTATGGTTTGAAAATAAAGTTTTAACAAGCAGCCAGTTGCACAGATCCCCAGGCATCATTTGTTGAGGAATTATTTGGTTAATAGTGATGAGTATTCTCAACATTTAGATATAGATACATAGATATATAGAGATATAGATGATATATAGATATATAGATATATAGATATATAGATATATAGATATATAGATATATAGATATATAAAAAATAATTCAGAGGTGCCAATGAATATGATATATCTGCTTTTGTCAATGCTGGCACTGTGCCATGCCTCATTCCCCCTTGGAGGCATCCTTTGTAAACTGGCTGCAGATTTGTTAATATGCACTAGATTGAAAATTAAATCTCACAGAAACTACATCTGTTGTAATTGTGTTATGGCTATATTGCTTAAATAGCAAAGTGAACTTTTTTCTTGATTGCTCCTCAGATTTCAAATAAACCATGTGTGTAGTGAATTTAGGCCAATGCCTCGTTTGTGCTCTTATGGAGGCCTGTACATTTTTACTTCTGATTTGAAGTGTTTCACATCTCCCTTTGCTCTTTTCTCAAAGAGCCTTGCTGCAGTTTCCAACTCTTGCATTATCTGCTTCACCTTTATTGTTATTAGCCCAGTACACAAAAATCAGGCTGAACAGCTAAAAACTGTGCAGTATTAAACTCACACTTCAGGACTTACAGCTGCTGTAAACCCCTCACCTTTATACTTACTGGCTCAAGAACTTCATGTTCCCCTTTTATTACACACCCATAACTTACAGCAATATAAAAGCACATCGTTGTTTTTCCTGATAATTTTGCCACCCTGCTATTTTACGAGCCAGTCGGTTGGTCTGCAAGTACATGCACCAGGTACTGTATCTTGATGAAGGAATTGGATTATTGCCAAATAAAACAGTCAGACTATTATTATGGCTAATACGCTAGAAGTGTTTGCAATGGGTTTTTAAATAATCCTCTGCATTTATATTGCACTATTCATCCTGAAGAGATCCAAGGTGCTGTGGAAGGCTGATAATGGGTCTTTTTGCTCATTGCTAAAACGTGACTGCTGCTAAGCTGGAGAAATAGTGACCATCCTGCACAAACAGCATTAGCGAGCGCAGCAGGTAATGAAGCAAACAATAATATTGCCATTTGGAATTGCAAGGTAATTGCTTGATTTGGAATTTGATGAGGACATAAGAGCTGATATGCTGCTGCTTGTAAAAATATGCTCCAAAGTATTTTGTGGTTGTTTCATCACCTGTGAGTGATGATGGCACTTCCACCAGCATCAGGTGACCATGCTCAGCCCAATATTTCTACCGAGCTCAGGGACAAGAGTGTGACTTGGAAGGTTCATTTCTAGCACAGCATGAGTTTCTCTAAAATATTTCCTAAGCAGTCCAGTGACTTGTGAAGCCCAGCTCCCTTTGGCTCAGGACCTGAGGCCACACACAGAGCTTTGCTCACTACAGCCCAAACACGTGATAGGTGTGGGAAGGTGGATGACAGGCAGCCTTCAGCCAGGGATGTGTAGGTGCTTTGCTGATGTCTGACTTGTAATGCAGATAATACCACTTTATTTAACAGACAGCAAATCTTTCCCAAGTGTAGTGGGAGGATATGTAGCATTCTACTGGACTTTGAGAGATGAGGCATCATCAGTGTGTTCCCACAGTCTGCTCTAATTTCGGTTTTGGGGCTGGCTCTGCCACGTATAGGCAGAGGATAAGAAGATCAGAGCTGAAAATAGGGAAGGTGAGAAATTCTTCCATTATGTCACTTTTTAAAAATTCACTGTGTTGCTATATGTAGTTATGAGAGGGCTTAGTTATTACCTGAAAGAGCAGATAGTTCCTAACAGACCATCCATATCATGCTGCCTGTATAACCTATCATTATGTGAACAGAACTGCACCACAAGGGAAGACAACTGATCACACCTTCCCTTGAAAAAATTATTGCCAAAGACAGATGGGAAACAACAAACCAGCATACAGCGAACCTGAAATCTTGCTTACAGGGAAGATACAGGAAAAATTCACTGTAAAAGTACTGGTTTATTGGATCCAATGCCAAACTGGATCCAATTCCAAATTCTTTGCAAATTAAAGATTTCCTGGAGCTTAAAGCTGAGTGCCATTTTTGAAGCCAGGAGCCTAAATCAGACAAGAGATGCCCAACTGCACTCTTGAGACCTAGGGTAAGGAAGATCCTTGCAGCATGATACAAGCTGAATCCAAAGCCTGTGCCATGAATCCATTAAAGTATGCACTGATGTCCCAGAATATATTTATCCTAAAGCTCATTTTCTCTCATTACCAGTACTGGGAACTGAGATACTGACACTGCAGTGCTCTTTTCTCTCTGGCTCCCATGCATCAAGCACTGTAAGTCAAACAGTTTCAGATGGTGCTTGTTTTTTGTGCTAAACTGAAACCATTAGGTAAATTATTTACCAGGGTGCACAGGGATTTAGCAGTAGCGTTCCCATTAATATGGTCGGACATACATGGCTAAATTCTTGGCACTAAAATTTCCCTGCACAGTATTGCCTTAATAATCTTTTTAACTTCAATAGATTGTTATTCCTATGCAGAGATGCCGTAGACAAACTGAAGGTAAACTGCCCCAGATTTGAATCACTCAAAAGTCAATATTTCCTTTCTTCAGGCTCTCAGAAGAAACCGTGTGATGACAAAAGGACAATGTGCCAAATTAAAAGCACTGCAATTACTGAAACCAATTGCTGTCATTTAGTCCTCTGGAGGCTGATAGCTCAGCTGGTCTCTGGAAATAAATTTTTACAAATTCCTTAGGAGTCAACACTGATGCAATCACTTACTCATAGTAAGAAGCCTGTGCTGACTCAGCATTCTTCTTAACTTAAATATGTCAGAAGGTATCAAAATACCAAACTTTCATAAAGGGGAGGATGGAGACTAGAGACATCAACATTAGTTCATGTAGTGTTAATGATGACAGAATATTTTGTCACCATATCCTAACTCAAATAAGTACAGGGCTGTATAAAACCATGGATATAAAGACACCACCAGTGAAGGTATTTAACTTTAATGGTGAAATTCTTATCTACCATTTTTGTTGTTTAACCACTGAACCCCCTGCAAAACATGCCAGTGGTACAGAACAAAATTTTGCTGAATGTCAAACACGTACCTCAGGGTAGAAAGGTAGTTTACAACATTACTGCACCAACACTCAGGTAGCTCCAAGGCCAACACAAGAGCCAAGGGGGAAAGCTCTTGGGAGAAGGAACCACAGCAGTTGTTGCAAGGCATGCATGAATCAGTGTTCTGGAGCGTTACATTTCTGCAAAACCATTAAAAGGAATAAAATGATAAAACTGTGAGGATCCATCTAGCTGGCAGAGCCTGTCTTAGCTCATTTACCAGCTACACACAGAAAGTAATAACTGAAATTCTCTGCTTTGTGTTATCAAAGAGGGCAGACTGGATGCTCCAAGTCAAGCAGGAGTACATTTATCAGAAGGAAGGAACCTATTCTGACCTTATTCACATCCAATTGGAACCTCCCTATTGTAAATACAAAGCAGAGGCAAAGCATGACCAAGTCATGACTACAACACCTGCCTGGGGAAATGACTACATGGGCTATAGGGAAACCAACCTAAAGCACAGCCCCTTTTTATGGCTGGCAGCTAAGAAATAAATATTGTACTTCTGCTTGTCAGCTGAGTACATTTGGTCTGGACTCAGTGAGAACAGCTTCCTGCACATTGGAAGTAACATTTTTACCAAGTCTCTTTTCACACTCCCAGTGTATTATTGGGGTTGTAAGTGTTTGTCTCAGCATTCTTATCTTGTTAATATCACCAAGAATTAGGGAGGATGTTCACTAAAACTGAACCCTATTCAGCAGTGTGAGTTTCCAGGCCAGACTATGTTATCCAGCCCTGCCTCCTCAGAAGTGTCCAGAACCCTTTGGAATCGAGACAGAAGCTGTCCAGGTTGGATCCTGCAGCTGCATTCTCCCTCCCTCCATACAGCGGGCTGCACCATCAGCAAACCTTACACACATGCATGTCAGGCTTCAGGACAGGGCTGTAAATCTGCAGAAAGGAAGAAAGAGGACAGGATAGCATGGATGTTTTAGGATGAAAATAATGTCTCGAAGAGAAACAATAGCTAGAGATCCCCAAAGCACCTAAATCGCCTCCTGATTTCACACAAGGCCATGGCTAATGGAGAGAGCATTGTTTGGCAAGGAATTGCTGCAATAAACCCTCAGATATTTTCTTTGTTGGGTATCCAGCTGGACACCACGAAGAGAAAACCTGACTACATCATGCAAGTGTGTTGTGTTTTTACCTTCCAGGGGAGATTAGTTTCCATTAGATTACAAGTTAATTAACAATAAATGCAGTTTATTGTTATTACAATTGTTTCCAATTTGCCTAACATTACATACTAGCAAAGCCTTTCTTTATTTTAAAATGAGATTTCTACCCTTTTATGAAATCTATAATTCTAAACTGTTTTGGAGAGCTACACAACAAATTAATTTAGTACACTAAACACTAAAGAATCTGACAATGACTGCATAGAAATAGAAATAGAAATCCACTCACAAAGTGACTATCCAGAAAAAGTGATTAGCAAATAACAAAGGACAGAATATAAAATAAATGCTGTTCTACACCAATTTCCAATTTGTACAAAACTAACTTTTATCTAAGTGGTTAAAAAGGAAGAATGTTTTCAGGAGCAAGTACCTTGGATCAATGATCAATACACAAGAAAACAAATTGCCTCAGAGTGTGCTAAAATAGTTTAATGGAATAATTTTACAGCTAGCAAGCCATATTGTGAAAGAAAAGTGATCTGAAAAGATGAACTTGATAAAACTGCCATTCAGGTTGCCTCTCTAGCACTCAGTCTTAGGTGACTTAACCAAAACACATGTCCAAAGAATTACAAGCTCTACATCTTGGGCATCTCTAAAGCAGATCTAGCTGTTATCTACAGTGTCATGTGGGAGAAAAATGAGATTCAAGACATATACACACACATCCATACAAAAGCCAAGCCTCTCACTCCATAACATGCTACATTAGGCTATGTATTAAATTGCACCTAGGCTGAGATTGAGGCCCCAGTGTGTTAACTGCTGCATAAATAAACAGCTCCACTGACTTCCAACAAAGGATGGAAAACAAATATTAGGGCTCTGACTCACACACAGATGGCAGATGACCGGAGTGATGCACCTTTGAGTCAGCTCTTACCTATTTCAGCTCCATTCAGCTTGTGGCTGCAGAATTACCATCATCAATACTGGGTTAAGACCCTCAGCATGGTCCAGCCCAGCTGAGATACCACATACAGAACCTCCCCTTACCCCAAAAAACTCCTTGGGAAGGCTGCTAAATACAGGCAACAGGCACAGACCTGAATGCAATTCTCCAATTTTTCCTCTGTTTCAGAAGTGGGGAACTGGGTCAGAGAGAGACCAACAGTTTTCTCAAGGACAAGTAGGCATAACTAGAAAGTTAAGTTGTGAGCAAATCTTTTGGAGAAGCCTATCCAATAGATGGAGAAACCAAAACTCAGCAGGTTGAAGGGGTCTGCCACACCACAGGAACACCAAGTTTTATATACTGATTCCAGATTTGGGGTTTGCCACCTTTTGTAGCAAACATGGGTCCCTGCCAATACATCCAGCAAATGATTGAGTTGTGCTCAAGTGAGACAAAAACTCTCAATCCCCTGTAGGCAGCCAGAAAAATTAACTCCCTCTGGAACTGCAGTGGCCATTTATTAGCTCAGAAATCTAAAGGAGAGACAAGTAAAGTAAACTGATTACATTTCATGGGGGCTTTTTGGATCTGGGTTCTGAGTTACGCAATAGATTGGGAATGGCTGTTTATTGTCAAGCCTCCAAAAGGAGATTGAGGGCAAAGGAGAAACAAGGATGTTGCTATTATTTATGTTGCTTGAGCACTGGCCATTGGAAATGCATTTCTCATTGAGTGATTAACAGTTATCCAGCACAAAGAGCAAATAAAAACCTTGTCTAATTCAGTCAATCCCATTCTCTCTGCCCTTACTGCATTAAATCACGTGCAACTGGCTGATTTATTTACTGTCACTTCTTAATATCATTACTCTGCTGTGATGCCATGTTTCAAAATCAGGACTAATTAAGAAAACATAAGAGATTTTTAACTAAAGTTCTTTGCTCTTGAAAATCGATAACTTTAGGCTTCATTTAGCTCCCTGTAGATAGATTCACATCCCTGCACAGATGAAGTTACCAAAATCAATAGAGCTTTGCAGAGGCACAGGGGGTCAGTCTGTGCAGAGCTCCTCTGACTTCATGAGCAAAGCACTCGCTGCTGGGTCCAAGCTTCCATCTGCATTTGGGTTTAAAAAGGTTTCTCAGCTCCAGAATACACTGTGAAAGCCCTTGATTAAGTCATTATGATGCATAATTCCCAGGCATGCCAAGAATCTAGTCCCAAATTGATACAAAGGCAAGTCTGCTGAGGATGAGTGGGTATTCTGGGGTTTTATTGTGAAAACTCAGAATTACACACACCGAACTGCTGGTGTGGAGTTTGCTTGCTCTTGCTATGATAGCCATTCAAATACCTCACAGATAAAATGCAATCACCCTCACTGCTGCCTAATGAAAGATCATCACAGTCCCACTCCTGCTGTTGTGTGAGGCCAGTGGGGTTTGTGTTGGCTCAGTGCTCTCCCCACGCTCAGTGAGCTGAGCAGGACACTCCTCCTGGCTTGGACGGGTGAATTCCCAGCACTGAACAACCCCCACTCCCAGCTGGGGCATTCCCGTGTTGCTTTATTGCCCAAAACAGCTGGCACAAATAAGCAAATGCCTTGCATTGAGGTTAGTTGGAAGGGTCTAAAAGAATTCAGCTTTCTTAAAGACAGAGCATTTTAGGGCCTGAGCAGGCCCTGGGATCAGTATAGCTGCTAAGATGCTCACAGGTTTAATTCCCTCGATGAGCCCAGGCTCTGTACACAGCCATGGCAATGAAGATGGACAAATGTAACTGAAAGCACAAAGCGCTGGAAAGATCCATCATTTAAAAATGAGCTCAAAAGTAAATATCTTTTTATTCTGCTTTGGTTAAAGAACGGCAGCAGGTTTGGATAACTAGTCATGGCAGCATCAGCTTCCTTCACACTTATTTAACAGGACATCATTTCACTTAAAAAGATCGAGGGGACAGCGTTACATGCTCAGACAGCACAGCAATGAATGTGGTATAAATACCTGGGGAGACAGATTAGTTTGCTATTTCTGCTCACAGCCTTCTCCTAGGAGCACAGAAATGCCATCTCAGCATGCTTTTTGGAGGATTAGAAAATCATAATAAACACAAGGATAAAAATATGCCATGGGAGTTACAGCTAATTTCTTGCTATAATTTGCAGCAATTTACACATAATGATTTGAAAATACTGCACAGTGCCAACAGCCTAGTGTCTGCTGAAATGGTGCAAATCAGGAAAATGAGAAATGCAGTTAGGGCTGAAGAACCCTCCAGAAGGGTCATTTGGGATATTAAGTTGACAAGTTCTTCCTAGCAATTGAGTAATGCAGGAGATTTTATCCTACCACATGGAGTCCGGTTTCTTAGGCTGTAGGTAGGTGGAATGACCTTCACACCAACTGATTTTAGATTTCAGAAAAGTCCTACCAAACAGCAATGTAGCAATGTAGTCTGTGTCTTACTATTTCTTTTACACGAAGGGGTTTTATTATTACTATTATTACTATTATTACTATTATTACTATTATTACTATTATTACTATTATTACTATTATTATTAAAAAAGGATGCTGCACCTCCTCCTCTAGCACCACAACATTTTCATGCAAATACACATTTGAAAAGGTAATAAAACTAGTAAAATTACTGAATTAGGATTCAGAAATGTGTTTTAATATCAATATTTATTTTGAGCATATGAAAATTACTGAAATCCCATTACACATTCCTTTCCTAATCATAATTTACATTCAACGATCTGAATAGATTATAAAAGAGGAAAATATCTATACTCTGTACATTTGTATTTTTGTCTATTTTATAACTTTAAATATTTCAAAACAATTTGAAAGGGGAATAAAAACAAATGTTCCCCCAGAGTGGAACCCTGCATGTAAAACAAACTAAAGATGAGTTATGATCCTCCATGAAGAGGAATTTATAGTAGAAATACCAGTGTTGCTGCAAGCCTCTTTTATAGGGTCATCAACAGAGGGGACATGGAAAAAGGGGGGTGAAATGATTTATTAAGAGACTCCATTATCTTCTAAAGGCAGGATATTTAATCTATGGATCACAAACACTTGACCCAGGGCAAAGGTTCCCAGTAGTACCAGGAGCAGATGCAGCCTTGATTCAAATAATGGAGAAGTACGGGAGGAGATGGGGCTGATTTAAAAGATGGAGAAGCAAGCATGCTCCTGGGAGGGCTGATGTAGAGGACTGCAAAGCTCCAAGGCACTCAGGTAACTTGTAACTGGTAAAGTGAGCTTGAATTTTAATGTGATTTATTTTTAAAAAATGAGATACATAAGCCTCTCTTGGAAAATCAAACAGAAAAGAATTTAAAAGCATGCCTAGCTTTAAACTGTTAGTAGCTTTAATAAATAGCTTATTTTAAAATAATTTTTTCCCCAAAGACACCTAAAGCAACTGGGCATCTATATCCTATCCATGCTCAGTGGAAACTCTTTACCTGAATCTTGTTCATGTTTTGGAATTGTCATCTAGTGAGACTCTCTGTATGCCAAGCAAGGCTCAGATATGTCACAGAAATGCTGTCTCACCTCATTTTGAGTATCACCACTGTCTAAAATAGGTTTAGGTGTTGAATGCCTGTCTCTCCTGGAAGCATTATGTTTTTAGAAGATACAGATCTGAACTAAAGGTGCTGGTAAATCACAGATGACTGTGCACATATTCACACTGCTTCTGCCTTAGGAGAATGAACCAACACTCAAGAGTTGTGGGTGCAATGGACACACAAATTTTTGGTTACCATTTTAAGGCATGAGCTCTTGATTTCTTATTTCATGAATGCTCACAGGCAGATTTTCTTTTTTCCCCTTCTGGGAGCAAGTATTTTCAGCCATGAAGCTGACTTCAGTGTTTCTGCTGGCATCTGCAAGAACTGCTAAGCTTCTACCAAGACTTGTTCATGCTCCATTGTCTGGGAAGCTTAGGGACCTTTATGTTTCTGTGGCTCACTGCTGCCAACTATGACTGTGTGTTCAAATTCTCCTAATCCTAGATAAACATTTGGAAAGGCTTATGAGAATGCAGAGCATGTGTCTGCACACATGCATGTGACAACACGTGACACATGCACACTGGAGAAGTATGTTTGGCTGCTCCTTGACTCACGGTGATGACAGGACCTGGGATTGAAGAAAACAGGCTCTGACTTGAGATGAGCTACCAGGGGAAGTGACGAGGCAGCAGCTGAAGCCTGAGTAAACAGCCAAGGTTGGACATTGCCACAGTCCCCTTGGGTCTCTGGAGTGCTACAGAGGAGTTGAACAGCCACCTTCTTGTGTTTGAGCAATGGAGACCCGTGGTGTGCATCTCCATTTGATGCATCCTCCCAGCCTTTGCTGCATGGTATTTTGGGAGCAGGGGAGAGCTTCTGCCATATTGCTCTGCCCTCAGTCATTCTAGAGGGCTCCACAGCTCAACAGTAAGCTGGAATAGATTTAGTTTTAGTGCTTTAGTTTATGTTGGGGACTACTTTGGTTCTCCAATGAGCCCACAATGCCTCAGTTGGCTCAGAGGATGCAAAACCAGCTGCATCCTTCCATCCTTCCTGGAGCTCTTCTTCAGTGCATATCTGACACACAGAATGCAGGCTGGGGCAAAATCTCTCTTTCAGTTGCCACAGAATTTGAGATCCAGGATCCTGCTGTTTTGTCTCCATCCTAGAAATATTAGGAGATGGTCTGAAGTGTTTTGAAGTTAACTGCTCCCAAAATTTATGGAGATGACCTTTCCATGCTTTTGACAGGAGGTTTTGGACAGGAGGCTTTGGTGCTTCCCAGCTGGCAGAAATCATAGAATCAGAATGGTCTGGGTTGGAAAGGATCTTAAAGATCATCTTAGTCCCAACCCCCTTGCCATTGGCAGAGGCACCTTCCACTAGACCAGGCTGCTCAGCGCCCATCCAACCTGGCCTTGGACACTTCCAGGGATGGAGCAGCCACAACTTCTCTGGACAACCTGTGCCAGTGCCTTTCCACCCTCACAGTAAAGGTTTTTTTGCTAATATCTAATTTACACCTACCCTCTTTCAGTTCGAAGCTGTTCCTCTTGTACACTTGTAAACAGTGTCTGTCTTTCCTGCAGGCTCCCCTCAGGCACTGGAAGGCCAGAATTAGGTCACCCTGAAGCCTTGTCTTTCCCAGGCTGAACAATCCCAGTTCCCTCAGCCTTTCCTCACAGGAGAGATGGTCCATCCATTCAACCAACTTAGTGGCCTCCTGATCCAACAGGTCCATGTCCTTCCTGCACCAGGAACCCCAGAGATGACACAGCACTGCAGTGGGGTCTCACCAGGACCAAGAGAGAGAATCCCTCCATCCATCTGCTTTCTTGGGGAAACACAACATCACTTATGAACGTAGCTCATTAGCGGGGCTCCATCCCAGTCCCATGGGATTTTATCTCCTGGCTGCACACAGAGCCCAAACGCAGGGATGCACAGCACAGCTCCCCCGGCGCTGCAGCGCTGCCGGCTGCGACTAGATGTCAGCACTCCACTGGGCAACCGCTCCGAGCCACCGCAGCAGCCTCCCGGCGAATAAAAGCCATTGAAGCCTCCCCAGGTCTCGTGTCAGGGCTGTGCAGGACAGCTGGCAAAGCTACAAGTGAACCGAGCTGTTCTTTCGCAATGAAATCCAACAGCACGGGGGGAAAAAAATGTATAATCACACCGGCGTGGATATCAAAACGGGAAGAAAAGCAGGAGAAAAATCTTTGATCATTTTCTTAAGGCCTCGGACTGTTCTTCCAGACAAAAATCACAGTTCCCACAAATCACCTGGAACTGGAACAACTCTGGCAAGGCAGATGCAGCACGGATAGCTCAGCAAAGCTTTTGTTATTTGGCTTGGTTTTGTCTCGAACACGATGAGATAACATCGTCTCTCACAAGTCAATTTTATGAGGATCTGTCAACTCAGTCCCCATCTGTTCTGGAAAAATAAGCCTTTTCAGGTTAGAGTAGGATGTGGATTCAAATCCACAGGGCACAGATTTAAATTAAAGTATCTGAAATTAAAGTATCTTGGCCCTTCCAAGAGCCAAGTAGTGAGGGGAGGGTTTGCATTTGAGCTTCCCGGTCAAGCTGCTTTCTGTTTCAAGCCTTTTATGAACAATTTACACTTAAAGTATACTCAGCAAAGAGGAAAACAAGGAAGAATCAGTGCAGTGTATGAGAATGCAGTCTATGCAGCACTGGGAAGACAGAGCAGGTAGGAAACAGAGTTTCATTAAGTTAGAGGTATTCACTTAAAACTACAAAATGAGAATGAAGTCTGCTAGAAAAAAGCATGACAATGCCTAATGCAGCAAGTGAGAATCAAAGCATTAGAGCGGCATGATGCAAGAGATCCCAAAGCTGATTTGTCAGAGTGCTCAGAGTTGACCATTATCACTTGTGTGTATAGATACATAAACTGTCACTGCTGCTGAGCACCCAATGCTTAAACTGTACCTTCCACTGCATGCTATTGGAAAGGAAATGTGTCCAACACTGAAGGACAGAGACCTGGGGCATTTCCAACAGCTCCTTCCTGAGCTCTGGTCATCAGTGTCACAGCTGCTGCTAGAGATGTCTGCTCAGAGCTGCCACCCCATTCTGGGAGCTGAGCCCTCAGCTTCACCTCACAGCCCTTTAGGAAGTCAAGGGACTGCAAGTAGCAGCATTTGCACCAAAAGTGCCAAGGTCTTAACACTGATTTCTTTCAATAATGGTGATACGTTCATAGTCTTATTTCATCACCCTCCTCAGAATACTAAATGCTCCACTAATGAAGAAATATCTGTGTCTACCTGTGCTCTGCCACTGTCAATGGTGAACAAAACCACTTTTGTTAGGTACTGTTCACTGTTCTCCTATCAACTATTACTTATATTCTCAAAGAATACAATACACTTTTCATTAATCAATTGCTAAGAAATTCAGGAGTGATCTATAATTTCACAGACTGTGCTGTATAGGAAGAGAATTCTTGTGATGTCTGCTTTAGTATCTCTCTCAGCCCTTTTCCAGAAAGCATCTGACAGAAAGGAAGCTGGCTGGGTAGAGCAATGACTTCCCTCTGCAACAGAAATTCCTGTCCATTTGGAAAGAGTTAGGGACTGTCACATAATTTTTTTTTTTCCTATTTGCATTCCTCATAAAATGTTAGCATTTTGCTGAAATCACTGAACATAACGAAGGCAAAGTCAGCCTGACAGCTCTGCCAAAGGAACAGCTGCAGGTATTGAATAGGGAACACCTCTGAACTTTCAAAATGAGCTTTGGTAAGAACGTGAGTGTACGAAAAAGGGGAGATCCAGCTTCCCACGCCCAGCTCATTCCCAGTCCTGGCATCACATCCTTCCCTGGGGGTAACATTTAACATTAGAGTTTTCCAGCTCA
Organism: Entomyzon cyanotis; assembly: GCA_024500445.1. NCBI lineage: Eukaryota > Metazoa > Chordata > Aves > Passeriformes > Meliphagidae > Entomyzon > Entomyzon cyanotis. The sequence continues at coordinate 12,411,270 of JAKEPQ010001010.1, forward strand.
AACTGCCCTCTGAAATACATTCTCTCCCAAAGGCAAACACAGCACCAAGCATCCTCTCTGCTTCCAAGAGAAAGTGAGGGAAATAATCCTAAAGTGCTGGATGCTGTGCTGTGCTGGTTCTAGCTCGAGGTTTCAAGCCCCACTAGGATGGAAGATTACTGTGTCACTTTTGGCCAGACTCACTACATAGAGAAAAAACCCGAGCAGGAAATGGAAATTACCCTGGTCTACTCAATGGGTTTCTGCAAAAACTGTGATGTCAGAGCAGCAGCACACACATTTTGGGGGGCTGGCTATGGTTAGCAGTGATACACCAGAGCTGTATCACAGTCCAGACAGGCTTCCCCCAGTGTAGTTAGGTGCCAGTGCTATCCTGACATCTGAGACTGCAGCCCTGTGCTGGCCTCTTTTGCTCCTCTTCCATAGGTTTGAGCATCAGGAGACACCCAGGACTGGGAACAGGCTCACAGCCACGCCTGGGACAAAGAAAAGCTGTTGGTGTGCGGTGCTGGGAGTGCCTTTTGTTTTCAGAGAAGGAAGAGCAGTGAAAGAAAGGTGGGTCAGAAGTAGAGGGATAAGGAAAGGGTGATGGAGAAACAGAGGGGTCTCCAGACATCAAGCTGCTTTGCTGCCCTTTGAAGCCTTTGCAATGGGGTGAAGTTCTCTACAGACATATCCTGTCCCTTAGCAAGATGAGATTGACTCAGGAGAAGATGTTTGTAAGGAAAAAGCTGGCTAGATACCCCTGCCTCTTCTCCCAAAAATAACAGCTTGACAGAAAATTTGAATCTAAGAGCAGTTGTAGGTATCATGATACTTCTTTGTTACCTGTCCGAAAAGACTCAGGTGGTATCACACATCACTGACCCCATATTTTCCATCCCATGTTCCGACATGCTGCCTGCATTAGCATTGTCTTTTATACTTATAATGTCTCTTACAGCAGAACTCCCCACGGGGGAAAGAAATCTTTGAAGCTTCCCATTCAAATCTTCAAAGAAGGACCTTGAAGAGCACTCACAGACAGAGTGTGGGAAAGTCTGGAACAGGGATAATGCTATAAAGCTGATTTTCCCCTTTGTCCATCCATAATTGTACCACTGTTGTGCTCCCACTTTTTGCACTTAGGTAAAACTCCCTGAGTGCTGCAGAAAGTTTATCCATTCTTCCATCCTGTTGGAAATGTCTACCAGTTTCTTCACAAAGCTGTGACCAGAAATAATCCATAAACCTGCAATACAGATTGCAGCCTTACCCCTGGCAGTGAGGAGATTGGACTGGGGGTGCTGGGGGGGGGGGGGCTGCATCTCCAACAGCATGCACTTCTTGGGCGTGTTTTTTCAAGCCAAATGCCAAACCTTTCCTAGCACACACCATTCTTGGAATTTTAAAAGCCAAATGCCAAACCTCTGCTAGTGGTACGTAGCAAAAGTCCCTTGGAAATGCCAATTTATGCTGCTAAAGAATGTGGTAAAATCTGGTAGATTTTAGTTGCGGAATCACACTACTTGGAGAAATAAATCACTCAAGAAGACAGACACACACTTTTTCTTTCATTTCCTCTACGACATATTCCCCAACCCACACCATTAAGTCATTCTTTTACAGGAAATTCTGTGGTAAAAGCCGAAAGATTCCATCAAAACCAGATGAAACAAAGCTGTGTGCATGTCCTGTAGCTGCTCATTGCTGACCCTGATTACGAGCGGTGCACTGCTCTCTGCACTTCGTATTGAATGGAAACTGCTGAGTTTTATTACGTTTATTACTTAGCTCAAGATTATCTGCAGTATGTGCTCCAGGAATCTCACCTAGGACCAGCCCAGACCAGGGTTGCTCACGTCTTGCGAAGCATTGCATCCTCCCTGCAAGACCAAACCGAGGAGGCTCTCAGGCCACTCCTGGACAGGATTGACATCACCTCTGTAGCCGTTGCCAAGAGAATTTTCAATGGAGTCATGGAAGAAAAGTTTGCTGATGGAAATACTAACTGGGGACGAATTATGACCATATTTACTTTTGGAGGTCTTCTCACCAAGAAGCTTCAAGAGCATGGGGTTCAGCTGACTGCAGAGGAGAAGGAGGAGATCTCTTATTTCATCACAGAGTACATCATAAACAACAAAGCCGAATGGATTGATGCAAACGGTGGCTGGGTGAGTTCCTCATTTTCCACCAAAACTTGGATTAGGTGATTTCATTTAATTATTGCTTTTAGGCACTGTCAAAATAATTTCATTCAGGGTTTCATTTGGTGGTTTAGTATTTGATGTCTGGGATGGATGTCTCATTGAGACTTAGAGTGAGAGCTTTGCTTCTGCTTTAAAGAGAACAGTGATAAAAGACAACTTTCTTTTTACAAGGCACTTCTGAATTTTGGATCACAGGATCATACCATAATTCAGGTTGAGAAGGACCTTTAGAAAATTATCTGGTCCAGCCTCCTGCCCAAAACAGGTTAAGCTACGCATTACCTGAAATTTCCACTATTAAATCTAAAATTAAGTGGCATCCTAAGGTCAGTGCAGCAATTTTGCTTTCATAGAGGAGTTGGTCCAAAAATACTTAAGTTCAAGGTAAGGAAAGAATACACAGGTATGATCCTCACAAATCAAGTCAGCACTTTTGCTGTAGATTTCAACAAAGCCATTATTGGGATTAACCCCAACTCAGTTTTATTTACAAGAAGTGTACCTTGAATTTCTATCTATGAATGGTCAATGCTGAGAAAAACACTTGTCAATAAATGGACCATTTTGCCACGTTGCTGAAATTCCTATTCTGCCAGTGAAGGGAAAGTCCTTTTTGCTTTGCTAAGTTTCCTCACACCAATACTTCTGGTTTTTGGGGGTTTTTTTGCAGTTAGGGGAATCTGAGAATCAATGATACTGGTGTCAGCTTTTTCCTTGGTACTTTTTTCCTTTACTTATATGTAAATGTTACTTTCTCTTTCCACCCCCTCTCATCCCACTTCTCTCGTATTTCCTATTACTTTTTTTTCCCCCTGATTTATTTTTTAGTGTCTTGCTTTGCCTTTTTCTTTTCTTTCTGCTTGTTTTAGTCCTTCTCTGTCTGTAGCAGCAAAAAAATGTGATAGTGACTCACGGCTCCTTGGTGCATCAGATTTATTATAAAGGCTTCTCTTTCCATCTCTTTCAAACAGAGTCAATTTCATTTAAGGGAAGTATCAACTCCTGGCAACATTCTGTCATAATAGGTGGCTCATCATAGTAGAATAAGGAGGCTTAAAGGAAGATGTTTCTGAGTGTGTTGCTACATCAGAAACGTAGTACTTGTACCTTCCTGGAAGATGTGGGCTCAGATGATGGAGTTCATGTTTGTTTTCTATTTACACACAGAGGGCATGGTCTTGACTTGGAGATAAAACAAACATTCAGCAAGGTGCAGCTATTTTCAGCTCCTGTTTTTAAAGCCCTATTCATCTTTTGGAGGTAGAGCTCTGAAAAGCTATCCCTCCATGCACAATGCTGCAGCACTCTGTTAATCTGACACTAGCAGAGAGTGGTTTCCCTACAAGTTGTTTTTAAGCTGTCCCTAACTGTGGCTGTCCTTCCCACAGGAAAATGGCTTCCTAACAAAGTTTGAAAGAAGACCACTACTGTCTCTCTCCAAAATTACAGCCCTGTTCATAGCTGTTGTCTCCTTGTTCAGAGAGTACTACTGAAGCAAAAGGATCTGCCATTTGTGTGTAATCTAGATATTGCCACAAGCTTCACTTCTCAGCCTTCCTCCAAGCAATATCAACAAGAAAATAATTTCCTTCCATAATCTGTTTTTAATTTATTTGTATTTATTTTGACTAAATACAATGTTTAAATGCTATACTAATTACCAAATCTGAAGATGAGATCTCTCCAAAGAGGAATCTGCACAACATCATGCAGCAATTCAAGTCCACCTTTCCAGGAAGGATTGCTTTGAGATCATTTTCTGCATCTAGACAGCTCTTGGAATCTCTCTTGCATCTCCATGACAGGACATTGTTTCAGTGAAATACAATCCCATGGGTTAAGAAACAAGTTTTTATGTCATTTGTTTTGTAAATGAAATACTACTGTAATGCATTTTATTGCAACCTTTGCATAAGCAAAAGGTGGGGGGGGGGGGGATTTTTGTGAAGAAAAAAGAAATGGGAACTCCAATACAGAAGTGGCTGGAAGTTACTGACACAGACTAAGCAATTTCTATGGGAAGAACTGTTTGTGGAAGCTAGCAAGTTAAAAATGTGCACTCACTTACTATTAATGCAATGGTATGTGTTTCTGTGCTGTATTTTTTTAATTGCTCACATCTACAGTGAATGTTCTTTCATATTTGTGTGATGTAGTCATCTGGCTGAACTTTTTTTAAACTAGATGGTTAAAAATAGGCAAGAACAAAATATTTTTTAAATGAGAAGTTTGTGTAAATACACTAATATTTTAGGAAAATACATTAAAATACATCTTTTAAAGTCTTAAGAGTGGTCTAATTTTTTTTCAGGAAAAGTGGAGCATGGGAAAAAATCTGCCTGAGTAAGATAATCTTAGAAAAGTTATCACAATGCTACTGGAAAAATCCAGGTAGTTTATGGGTTTGACCTGATGTCCATGGATGTCAAGACTTAAATTTTCTGTAGTACTTTCTAGGTACTATCTGGTGGCTTGTATAAGAAACAGATATCTTGTGGCAAAATAAATGAACTGGATCAGCTCTGATGACAGTAATTAGCGTTTTGGGATACATCATAAAACTCAGCAAATTCAGAGTGCAACATAAGAGACTTCCAGGCTTTTCCAGTCTGGGGCAATTAATGTTTTTACTCAAATTCCATTTGCTTTCAAAGGCTAAACAGCAGCTCTCCAAGAAATCATTCTAGAAGGGTTTTATTTAGCTGTAGTGATTTTCCATTAGGGAACTAAGGCTGGGTCCAAACACCCTTCTTCTTTCAGAGGTGTTGGGAGGTGAACCAAAGGGAGCCAGCAGCTGCCTGTGGCACACAACAGCATTGTTCTTCCAGGCAAATCCTCTAGAAAATCCAGGCTTTATGGCACTGAGAGAACAAATCAGCCTCTTCAGGTAATGGGCTTTCCATCTTTCATCTCAACATGAGACTTTTTTCGCAGTAAGAACAATCATTTACTGGAACAACCTGCCCAGGGATGAGGTAGAGTCCCCCTCCCTGGCAGTTTTCAGGACACAACTGAACAGTTTCATCCAGGCTCCCTTTTCCAGGAAAGGTTGGACCACACGAGCTTTCAAAGTCCCTTCCAGCCTGCGTTATTCTGTGATTCCAGGGTCTGACTTGATGGGTTCAACCACAGAACACAAACAGATAACAAACAGTTAATGTTTATTAGAACATGTATTTCTCCCTCTCCCTCCCCAGTGAAAACAAGAAATATTATTTAGCATGCAGGTAGGATTTGTGAGGTAGACTTTGTTGCTGTTGAAGAAAAGATGGCAGCATTCAGAGGGTAAGGGGCAGCTAAAGGAAAATGCCCACCTCCAGAACACCTAAGGAAGTACCTGTGAGAAATGACATTTTAAAGCATGTCATGACATTTACTTTTTTATTAGTAGTCTAAATCTTCTTGATAAGAACGGTAAATCTTACTCAGTTCCTTTCTGAGCACTACTGCAAGCACGTATTATAGTGGCTAACACCAATCTATTAATACCCCATCCACTTCCTTTTACTCTGATCTAGTAACCTATTTTATACTCAGAAGTACAATTTTTTAGTTAAATATAAAGGGTAACTCTGTCTTCAAAATGTAGGTGATATAATAATTTTAGAACTCATGTTCGTGGTAAGGGCAGGGTCTAAACAAAAGATGCCTTGATCAGTAATGGTCCAGTGGACTCCAGGTTAATTTCACTGGGACAAAACCTCCTTTTGCTCTGCACTAAAGAGTGAGAAAAGCAGTGATGAGATGTACCATCCCAATTCCAGCACAGTAAAACATCTGAAAACAGCAGGGCTTCTGGCTAAGTTTTATAAAATTGTGCAGCTGTAACTGTCGTGAAGTTATCCACACATGACACTGAGTAGTGCCCAGGTCCTTGGGCACTGCTGTTGAAGGGATCCTTGGGTCAGCCAGGCAATTCACGGGAGAACAAAGTGCTGCTTCTAGAGCAAAAGGTGAAGTCAAAGAGCTACACAGTGCGACAGCTGATGACTTCATCAGTGCACGGAGCAGCTAAATTGAGATTACATCAAAAGCCACATAGATTTTTGAAAACAGCTATTCTCCTATAGAAATGGCTCTTTCGGCGCTTAAAATCACAGAATCAGTTAGGTTGGGAAAAACCTCTGAGATCATTGAGTCCAACCTTTGGCTAGTCACCACCTTGTCAACAGGACCGTGGCACTGAGCGCCACATCCAGTCATTTCTTGAACACTTCCAGGGTCGGTGACTCCACCACCTCCATGAGCAGTGGAAGGTGTGTTGGAACGATGTGCCAGAGGCCTCGTTTGGGACACAGGGACACGGCTGGCACCTTGCCTTGGGCACAGCACCTGGGCTGGACACCGATGGCCACCTCAGCATGGGCACAGGGCTCTCCTTGACCACCTCAGCATGGGCACAGGGCTCTCCTTGACAGCCTGAACCTCAGGCACAGGGCTCTCCTTCACTCCTTCGCCCTCCCCCAGAGGGATGCCACAGGGATATGAAACTGTTCGGCAGACGGTGCTAAAATATCCCGCCGAAATGTACTTTCCCTTCCTGCAGCAAAATTAGAGAAGGGGAAATTCTCTGAGATCTGCGCCAGGCCAAAAGAAAAAAAAAAAAAAGAAAAAGAAAGGTGGTATTGGCAAGGCTCTCCAGCACGGCGGGGCCGGTGCCACCTGGGCTCGGGGCTCGGAGCAGCAGCCGGGCGGTCCCAAGCCGCCCCGCGGCCCTGCCCGGCTCCCCGCCCGGCGCACTCGGCGCATGGAGCCGGCCGGGCAGGGCGAGGCGATGGCGGCGGCGCTGAGGGCGGCAAAGCGGCAGCTGCGGGGCGAGCTGCGGCAGCGGCTGCGGGCGCTCGGCGCGGCCGAGAAGCAGCGGCAGTCCCGCCTGCTCGGGCGAAAGGTGGGTGCGACACCCGGGCACGGCCCAGAGCCGGGCCCAGAGCTCGGCCGGGGCTTTCCAGGCCTCGCCGGTGACCAAAACCGTGACTCAGGGGCCCTTCCGCCGAGCGGGGCGAGCTCCGCCTCGGAGCCTCCCCGTGTGCTTCCGCGGCTGTGGCGGCGGCGGGGCAGGAACTGCTGAGAGCAGCGGCGGCGGCACGGCTGGAGCGGGGCGGGCTGGGGACACTGCTCCCGTGGGCGCTGGGGACACTTGTGTGGCGTGCTGGGGACACTGCTCCCGTGGGCGCTGGGGACACTTGTGTGGCGTGCTGGGGACACTTGTTCTGTGGCGTGCTGGGGACACTTCTCCTGTGGGCGCTGGGGACACTTCTCCTGTGGCGTGGTGGTCACATTTTAGCCCTGCGGTGTTGGGGACACTTCTCCCGAGGAGCGGTGGTCACGCATCACCTCTGGAGTGGTGGTCACATTTTACCTCTGGGATTCTGGTGGCACTTCAGCCCTGGAGTGGTGGTCACATTTTAGCCCTGGGATGTTGGGGACACTTCTCCCGTGGAGCAGTGGTCACATTTCACCCCTGGAGTGGTGTTCACACTTCACCCGTGGATTTGGGGGACAGTGGGGACAAACTGCCCCACTCCCCACGCAGGGCTCCACGGGGATGGTGTTTTATCTCAGATATTTCACACCAGCCTGGGTCTGGCCATACGTACAAACCCAGCCACTGCATGATTTGGCCACTTGTTTTATATGCTGTCTCTCCCTTCTGTATCCTGCAGCAGTGTTTTTTCCACACAATTTTATTTCTAATATAATTTTTGCACTCTAAAAGATATCAAGCAGGGTTTGCCTAACTGGTATCCTAGCACAGAGTGATATGGGTATGTACTTTTGAAATGTCCTGTTTGTGTTTGGATTACACAGTTTTTATATAGATGTATTTTATCATTTTAATAAACATAATAAAATTTTATTTTGCAGTCGCTGCATGTAATAGAGCACAGTCCTCATTTTTTTTGCAGCACCAGCGGGTACTTCTAGATGATCTACATTTATATGGTTATTTTCCTGCCAGAGGATCTCAAATCATTTTATAGACTTCATTTACTACTAATGTGTAGCCACTTCATGACTGGGATGTAGCAGCACAGAAACTTTCGCTTGTAGGAAGTTTAACTGGAACTCACATAACATTTTTTTTCATTGGGAATGCTTTTTAAAAACAAATATACACTGTCATGGTAATGTGTTTTAGTAATCATACATCCTAGACTTAAATCTCTCATTTTTTAGCAAATACTGGCATGTATACTCTTCAAAAATTGAGTCCTCAGCCAACTTTTTAGCACCTAGCCCATGTAGCACCAAATTTTTAGGAGCCCTCAGTCTTTGTTTAACTGCAGCTGATAAACTCAGCAACAGAGCACTCGTTTCTTCTAGTGAGAGCACACTGAAAGGTACAGCTTTTGTTTTGCTTGAAAGAAGGCATCAGGAAATACGACATAAATTGATGTTATCTTGCCATTTAATAATCTGACACAAATTGAAAATCCTGAGCTTGCTTGATACAGAGTGGCACTGTGCAAGTGGCAGAAAGTAGTCAGCTTTCTTCTGGGGGGCGGGTAATACAGCAGGTGCAGAAAAACTTTTGAAACAGCTGAGAAAATACTTGGAATGATATAAGGCCAAAAATGTAGCTTTGTAACATACATCAGTGCTTGCAGCTAATAAAAGTGAGCAGGTTATTTTATAACACCCGAGTAATATTTTTAGTAGTAAAATCTCATTTCAAAATAATCTTTAAATTCAAAATGAAATAGCTTCACAGGCTGACCTAGCCACCAGTATTTAATTAGCTTCTGGATGATTATTCTTTTTTAATGTTTATGTTCATGATTAAAGTCATGCTATTTGCACACTCTGATTCTGCAAAAAAATTTGCCATCAGGTGGTGAACAAAGGGCAGATAATGTTTTTTAAGTGTGGAATTTTTTTTTGTCTTCTCAGAAACTGCTCCGAGTCATAGCAGGAGCAGCTACACAATTCTGAGAACATCTTCCTGCTCACATGTGGGTTTACATCTTCAACCTCATTTTTTTTTCCCCTATACAGCCTAATTAATGTGATACTGGATACATCAGAGCAGGTGGAACCTGTATGGTGCCCACAGCACACAGCTCCTCTCTGAAACAGAGTTCAATGTCTCAGTTTCTGTCTTCACCAAACCCATGAAAAGTTCTGGCTCTGGAGACCCTCAACAACATGAGCCACAGCCATTTTCTGGAGTCTGCAGCTTGACTAAAAAGTCTGCTCTTTGAAGCAAAAGCTGCCATGGAAATTCTGTCCTTTTAAGAGCTTAATCCCTTAGAGAAATCCATGTGTAGGGTTGGGCAGATACAAAAGGAAATAAAATATTGTATTGAATTGTTAAGATGTTTCTGTGGTCAAGAAACACATCCACTATCTTTAGTCTGGAGTGTTTCTTTTTCCCCCTTTAAAAATTATGTCCATCTTCTGAATATTTCACCCGGGTTTTTGACTGCTGCAATGGAAAGAAAATAAAAAATGTAGTGAGAGCCAAATCTTCACTTGGACATGGGCGTTTGTATCTCAAAACAAGGCCAGGGCAAAGGCTAAAGCTCAGAAGAGTGAGTTACCCTGCAGTTACACAAACACTAAGCAGGAGATTTGGTGATCTCTGCTCTGTAGATACTAGAGAGTTTCTCAATCATCTGATATTTTTCACAGGTTTTTCTAACTGTGTAGAATAAGAGTAAATCACATTTAAATGAGTAGGAACACATGTATATTTGTTTTGTCGAGATGCAAGTGACAAAATATATAATGTTCTGAGAATGAGAAGACAAGCTTTTAAAAGCCTCCTTTCAAATTTTAATGTGGAATTCAGTCTGGAATGGGCAGAGACAAGTGAGGTATGACTCTGCTAACACTTTTTCACCATATAAGCATTTTTTATTTTCCCTCCTATATTCAGTCTTTTATAAGCCCAGCACAGAATCTCATGAAAAGCCAAAAAAATGCCAAGCCCATCTTTCCTTCAAGCTCTGAAAAATGTGCAGTAATAAGATCACCTGTTAGAAGCAGGTGATGTTTGAAGTCATATATCTCAACTTGCTGCAGGGAAGACATTTAGGTTAACAAAAGAAAGAGGGACCTGTCTTGGAAGACTTTGTGCTCCACAGTCATCTGCTCTGATGCTAATTTTTCTTTGAGTTATTATCATTGAGGTGCTTCTCGTTCTGCCTAGGCCTGGATGAGAGATGCAGTCTGTGAAAAGGGATGCTAAACCCTCCTGGCTTGCATAAGCTGGCAGTTCTGGCCTGCTGTATCATTCTGCAGTGATGGGCATTTGAGGATGTCTGCACTGTGTGGCATAGCTATTCAGGGGATTGGAAGATTATCTCCAAAATTGTAGTTTCCTGGCCCAAACCTGTGTTGTAATGTTTTGTTCACTAGATACAAAAATATGCCTATTTTGATTTTGGTAGACATGTTGGAGTAGGAAACAAAGTTAATTTTGTTTATGATGCATCAAAGTTTGTATCCCTACTCTTTTCAATGCATATTTTGCTCCAGTTTTATGTTAAATTAAAGTAACCTGATATTTGCAGAAACTTCTTGTAAACCAGTTGCGTCAATTTCCAATGTAGGTGATTGACCATCCCAAGTACCAAGAATCCAAAAGAATTGCAATCTTCCTGAGCATGCCAGATGAAGTCCAGACAGAAGAAATCATTAAGGACATTTTTAAGCAAGGCAAAGAGTGTTTCATCCCCCGTTACAAGCCTCAGAGCAATCACATGGACATGCTGAAGTTATCATCAGCTGAAGACATTTCTTCACTTGCTTTGACATCCTGGAATATTCTTCAGCCCAGTGATGATGACAGTGCAAGAGAGGAAGCTCTTGCTGGTGGTGAGTATTTTCTTCCTGCATTGTGAGGTTGTTGAGCAGGAGTAGCCTGGAAGCCAGGAGGAAATACCTGATAGCAAGAATGAAATGAAGTGTTACCCTTTCTTTTATGTATTGTGGAGAGATGCTCCTTTCTCTTGCCTGTTTTCCTCTACCCTGTGCCACCCCTGTGACATGCCAGCAGGGCAGGAACAAGAGTGCACTGATCCAGCTGAAAGAAAACTCAACACTCCAGATAAATCATCTTCCTGGTCTGATTCATGAACACCCTCAGCGCAGTCTTGGCCAGCGTAATGCAGGGGCTGGTAAAGGAGAGAGGGGCTTGCTGGGGGTTACTTAGGCTGCCACTGAAAGTCATGGGGATCCACAGATTTAGGATGTACTCTGAGAGCTTTAGTTTGTGCTGCCTGAAAGCTTGGGAGCTTCTCAGGTGATGCCTGTAGACTGAGAATTTTCTGAAATCTTTGATCCTGTGAGTTGTGCTGGATGGATGAATCACAGTGCTGATACGGAGCCTGCCCTTGTAGAACAGCTCTCTGGACTGAAACCTTAGACTGGAAATAAAAGGACTTTCTTGTAGGCCTGCATTAATATTACAGTCTTTTCCAGCATTATTCTCTCACATTTTTATTTTAATCTTACAATGCTGTCTCAGACCCTGGATTCTTCATAGGGTTGAAAAGGTACAAGTTCAATTAAGATCAAACTTGTGTGTGTGTGTTTTGATCCCCAAATAACCTCTCTCTTAACCTAAAATTCCCCAATTCCTACTTGTAAACAAGCTTTTTTTTGTGTCTTTGCATTCATTATTTGCATTCTTTTTGTAAACACTTTAATATCTTCCTGAAACATCTGCAGAAACATTTAATCTTATTAATGAAAAACTCATGCTGAAGTCGTGCTTGAAACCTCAGTCTGGAAAGATTTTCTCTAGGTTGAAATTCACCATGCAGCTTCCACATCTCACACACTTGCCAGCTTTTTAGTGCTTGATAAAAGAACATAACATTTCTATGACTCTGTTTGATTGAACTTGGGCTTGTATTTGCTTTGGGATGCCAATGTACTTTCCCAGAACACTTCACTGTGTTTGTTTCTCTTTTATTTTCAATCATTACCTCTTTCCTAACTCAGAATCCTTTCTGTGTCTACATTTTAGCTAGCAAGGGATTTCACTGCTTCATGCAATCATCTTCTTTGCATTTAATATTTAGCACTGTTTGTCATTTTTCTAATGTTTGTCAAAAAATTGTGTATATTGGTGGGATTAAGGGACTTTCGAAGGTATCTTAAAAAAACATCCAGAGTTCTGTTGACTGAGCTTGGCTCAGGCAGTCTGAACAAGCTTTGGTACTACTGGTGAGCTCCTGTTAATTGAAGTTAATAAGTATGTTGCAGAGATCACAAGAGTAAACACACAATTTTAGGTATGATGGGAGCAAGGACTTCTAGGTATAGGGTGCACTGAGATATACCTGGGTGTCAAGCCATGAAGATGAGGGAAGAAAGGAACACTCTTTGGTACCTGGCTGCTTCTGGAGCTTCCTCTTCCTTCTCTGCACCAGGGGATGGGCAGAGAGCAATGCCAAAAGAGCTCCTGCACTCTGCAGAGAGATGCCAAGAGACCAGTTGTAAGAACTGATGTATGTCCATGTCAAACTTGCTCTGCCTGAAACTCGATTTTAGTCTGTTTGTACTGTTTGTATAGTAATTTTGGAATAATGCCATTTGGATTGGAAGTCAGACCTTGGTCCTTTGTCCTCGAGCAGTTTTGGTAAATTAGAGGATAAATTTAGGGTTTTTCCACTGTTGTATAATCAGATGCACATTCCTAATTTGTCCCCACAGAAACACACTTCATCTCAATATGTCTTTATATTCCTTTTGTTATATTTTTTGTCAGTTATTACATTTTTTTAACTTTGGTACATTTGCAGGAATGCAAATTGCCTTGCTGCTACATCCATCCTCCATTGTTGGAATTACACATGGATGGCACATTTATCTCAGAGATGTTATCAAATACTTTGGTGATCTGAGGCGTTTACATTGTTATAAGGAGATAACATGGTGTTACATTAGTAATGTTCCCATTGCTGGCATAAATTACTATGTAATTTCCAAGAAATAGCCTGCAGGTACATAAATAAGCCATGTCATTTCTGAGTGTATTCATTTTGCATGACAAAAAGCATAAATTCACACTGTCCTTAAAACTTCAGCCTTGGTTACTGCTAAGAATAGCTCAAATCTAAGACTGGGTATGATTTTTCCATAGTTTCCCAGTCTTTGGTAGCACTCATGGGCAGTGTTGAATAGATAGGAACCCCTCCTTTTGGAGATGATCCTTTTTACTGTTGGACCAGGATTTACCTGTTTTCATCTTGGCAGTAGTCACATTACACTGTGTTGGCATAAACAAAGGTCATTGCTTCTGTGGTAGGAGAAAGTCTGTCATCTTCTCTACCATGTGTGGGTGACTAATTGGCATATAAAAAATTGCTTTCTTTAGGCTAAATGGACACAACAACAGAAAGAACAAAGGTGGAAGAATTTCAGGTGTTTTGGAGTAGGGATGTGTGTAGGTGCATGACTTGGTTCATTTCCAGCTATACCTGTTGGAAAGACTTAGACAACTTCTGGGGGAGGCCAGTGGTACATTTTCTTAATAGGAACCAATTCGTATTTGTATCCTTGCCCATCAGAAGTATAAATTTGCACTGGTATTGGGTTTTGCCCAAGGTAATACTGCTGATGAAAGTCCAGCCAGGTTGCAGTATTTGTTTACAGAAGTGTAGATACCTTGCACAACTTTGGAAGGAGTAAATCAGATAAAACTGTACTCCCTGTTTGCTTTTTATCACTACTCCTACAGAAGTTTAAAGAACACTTTGCCAGCAGCTTCGGTTTCAGTGTGGTTTAGGGAGGCGTTGTGATTCACTGAGCTGGACATGGGTTTCCTCATTTGTAATGTTATTTATCATTACTTAAACCTGCTCTGAGAACTATGGGGGAAAAGCTAAGTTACTCATCTGAAAAACAGATTATTCTTACAAGGACACAAAACGAAAAAAAAGACTGGGTTGAGTATTTCCATATGGTAAAATTCTTGGAGGTTTCTTTGAAGGGGAAGCAGGTGGCCAGGAGTCTCAGCTGGAAGGCTTGGACCTGAGCAAATATGCTTAACTGTTCATTACTGAACTACTGACTGGTAGTTGAAGGCGTGCAATAAATTATAAACAGCTTATCTAACATTGACCTGCGTGATGGAGAGAGGGGCTTTGGCCTAAGTATTTTTCTTGGCCAAAACATCAAGTGTTATTAGAAATTATGGCTTTGAATCTGCTTACTCTAATGGATTGGGACGTGCTTTTCTAAGAAACGCAAGAAATGGGATTATGTGTACAAACTTAATTCAGCCTCTCAATCTCTGTCAGTTCTGCCCTGGTGTCAAAGTACATTATTACCTAGTCCTTGTCCCTCAGATGTGGATTGCCTCAAAGATGAACCCAGATGAAATGGTCTGGGCTCTTTCAAAGAGACACAAGATGAACACTGCTTGCTGTTAATGATTGCTGCTAACAAGAATCTGCTCAGTCATTTGCTTTCTTCCTGCTCAGGTTAGAGCTGCAGGCCTCTTTGTGTTATTCGAACTTCAGGATGGAGGTGGAGATCTTCATTTCTGTATGGGCTCTTCATCACTACCCTGTTCAATGACTTACAGGTACTAAGTGGTATGTGCTGATGGAGGAACAGCAGAGGCTCAGGATCCTGTTGCAGCCTGAGTTGTGCAGAGGAGCTGCTCCCAGTGAATACAGACTCTTTTGTTTGTTTTTCCAACATAAAGTTTTCTTCTCTGTTCCTCCAAAACAATAATTTCCCAGATTTGTCCCAGCCTTGGTCTAGACCTCTCTTTCCAAGCTTTAATTTCTCTACCACCATTATGTGCCTTTCAACTTCTCTGCTCTTTGCCTGGCCTCTCTGAAACTCCCTCCTCCAGTGTCCTTCTCTGGCCTTTCTCACCGTGTTCCCCACTTCTCCTGCTCTCAGTCCCAGCTTGTCATTTCAGGGGCAGCTGGGCCAACATAAATAGCTTGTCCCTGCCAAAAGGAAGGAGATCATGTGCTTTGTCTTCTTTCACTTGTCTGCTTCCAGACATACAAGATTCCCTGTCCCAATTTACTCATTTCCTTCCCCACTGTGCTGGCTTCTTTCTCTTTTTCGTTGGCTTAGAAAAACTTCACCGTTTAATAGTACTTTTTGTACTAAACAGTACAAAAAACATAGTTTTGCAATTGTTTCTTTTGGGCAGTGCTGGATTAAATGAGCTGCTGCCCTTTCTCCTCCTCTTGGTCCCCACCCCTCCTCTCCTGTGCCAGCACAGATGGCCCTGCAGCCACGTTGGGAGCTATACTGGGAAACCAGTCTTGGTTAGAAGCAATCCAGCACCAGCAGAAGTCTCTTCTCAGGGCCACACACAGATTTGGATTGATTCAACTGAAGGGCTGGTAGGAAGCTGACGATGAGGGGTTGTGAAAATGGCTGTCATGCCAAAAAAAGTCTCAGTGAAACTTCAGCCACCATTTCCTTCCATGTTTCAGTTCCCAGTCTTGCCCCAGTCAGCAGGAATAGGAGCAGCCAGTGAAATGAAAGTCCTTTGGAGTCCTCGCAGCTGGGACAGGTCTGGCCGGAGGAGCTGAGCCTGCAGCTCCATGCTGTCTGTCTGTGCACCAATACCAGCTTATGGCGCTTTTTCTCCTTGTGTTTTCAGCCTTTTCCTGCCTCTCTCTGGGGAACTGGATCAACGTGCTGCTCTGGGGGAAGAGTATTTTCCTCCTTTCCCCTACCCTGATTTTCCTGGGATTTTTTGAACCCCGAGTGAATCCAGTTTACCATGTGGCCAGATCAGTGCAATGTGTGTGGGGAGGAGGGAGTGAGTAGCCAGGATAGAGGGAACAGGCTCTTTTTTTTTTTTTTTTTTTTTTTAAAATTTTTTTTCCCTAGCTTTGTTCTTGAAAACCAATGAGCCATTTTGCAGGAATAAAACAATAAAACAAACAACAAACATAACCTCCCTGCCCCTATCTCATTTTGGCATAAGTACCCAAGCTGAAAAATGTCAGCATTTGACAATATAGCATCTTATATGTAATGGGGAATGTGAATTATCTGCGACTACTCTTGTAGAGCATAGTGCATTTTTGCTTCAAGAAATGAATGTATTAAGAACTTGAGTTGTATTTTGTAATTTAGTTTGGACACTTCTGGCATTTTCAGCACTGAAAACTTCAGTGGCCTACTGATCACAACATTTGTGTTGTACCTTCAAGATAATTAGTGAAATATTAACTAGATAATCTATGCTTTCAATAACAGTAAAATATTTATTATGAATAATAAAGAAAGACCTGAATTTGAAGCAAAGTGAGGATATACTAACATATGTCTAGCAGCAACTTCTTGCAGCTTTGTTTTCACATAACCTTTTAAATGTTGGCTTTTAAGGTTAAGGGAGTTTTATCTTTCTGCCCTTTCAACTTCCAGAACACCGTGAGACTTGCTGTAGCATAAATTACAACAACCTGCTGGTAGCAGAGACAGACAGGGACAGCTTACCTGTGTGGCTGTATTTGGTTTATAAGGGCTGCTTATGCCAGGGAATGTGATCCTCTTGGAAGGAAAATTCTGGCTACCTCTAGGCTACAGTTACAAACCTCAAATTATTCCTGAGTGACCATTAACCCTATTTGAAACTTTGTCGTTGGGATTTGCCCTGCAGAGGCATTTTTGTCTGCAAAAACTCTTTTTCACCTGTCTTTAAATTCCTGCTATTTATTCATGCATTCAAAGTTTCTGCATTTGCTGCCAGGACTGATAGCCTTCTGATGCCATCAGTATTCTTAGTTATTCCAAATTTTAGCACAGTTCTTCAGAAGTGTGACTGAATTGATGGCAGCACAGTCTTAAGAGGAATAGGTTTGACTTAGAACTGCAAAATAAAATGGGATTTAAAAAAAGGATAATAGGTTCTTTCCCTACCGCCCCCCAAAAAATGGACTAGAAGTGAGAGGGTTTTGAAAGATGAGGAACATTAGAGTTTGGAAATAAAAAACACTGTGAGGAGAAAAGGCTATGGCTTGAACCATAGGGAAGGTCTAATATACTACTTCAGCTGCATTAGATGTTGTACATCTGTCCGTGAAGGCATAACAGGACCGTACAAAATGATGCTAATCTTTCTGTAAAAAGATGTGTAGTAAACAATGCTCAGAGGTGACTGTGAATATTTAAATGAACTATATGCAGATAGGAATGTATCTGGAAAAAATGAAATATGGGTACGTGAAAAGCAGAGATGTTAAATGTTTTTGCTTAGGAAAAAAAACCAAAAAAAAAATACCCCAAACAAGATTGTAAAGTGATTGAAGGTACTATTAGATTTTCTTTTCCTCTGGGAGACTTGATTAAAACTTGCAGTACAAAATATGTCAAGGGATGGATTATAATTTAAAATCTTTTTACACTGGTCATAAAAAGAAAACCTAAGAGCATGGCACAATACAAAATTGAAAATCGAGGCTTAGCTGCTAATGTAATTTATTTTTTAATGAAATGATTTAAAGTTTGGAATGAACTTCTGTTTGGAGACAATGATCCATAGTATTTTTGTTATGCAAAAGGAGAACAAAATTCAGTGCAAGTGAGGCATTAACATTCTGGTCATGAATCTTCCTGTGGAGAGAGGATCCTTCCCCTCCCAGTGCAGGATCTGGACATGCAATACAGCATTGCATGTTTTACAAGAGTCAGGAAATCTCACAACTTGTAGCTGTGTAGCAATAACTGAAGTATCTTCCTACTTCTGCAGCTGCAGTCCCCAGCTTATCCCCTTACAAACAGGTTCTGGTTTCTCTTTCCAGCAGGCATTTGGAGCATTCCTCTAAGCATCTAATTTTATTTGTATTAAGCCCTTGGCTCTGCTGCCTTCTGACAGATGTGAGTTGTACTGGTTAGTTAGTTGTAATGTGAAATATTATGTTCCTTATTATGTTAATATTACATTATGTTCCTGCGATATGTGAAATATTATGTTCCTTGTATTCATATTAAATTTGTTGCTTTCAGTTCAAGGGACACTTCATTTTTCCATGATGAGAAGTAAATAAGGATGTTTGATTTACTTTCTTTTTGTTATTCATTGTTTAGTTACACCTGTACTATATCTATTGTATTCTTTTCTATCAGACTGTTTTATTTTTCTTGTAGAGAAGCATTTCTAGTTCTGTAGGAGTTCCAGCCATTGCTCCTTCAACCTTTATGATCTCTCTGATATTATTTTGGAAAAAAAAAAAAAAGATGCCTGAGAGAAATTTTATGCCCAGATAAAGAAATACTGTGAAATACATGCAGTGGCACTGGAGATGCTAATTCTTCCTGTATATACCATAACACTGCTTTTTAAATCAGCTCACTGGTCAGATCTCTTCTTACTGGTTTCCCCACAGGTATCCTACAATGACACATCATTACAAAAGGACCTGTTCCAGTAGTAAAAATCCATAAAATAATTTTGTATTAATCCATCTAGCTCTTTCTTTAGCAGGTAGAGCTAGGAAAATGCTTTCTTGGAGAGAAAACATTTCAGGTTATAACAAGGTTGCCTCAGGGCTTTTCTGCATCCCAGCCTTCAGCTGAAAGATGTTCAACTCCATCCTGGCTCTGGGATTACTTTCCCCTGGAGCTGCAACCCTTCCCCTTGAGGTCTGCACCAGCTTCCAGAACTCTCTGGAACACCTTAATAATCAACACTCAATTTGCTAGGTGAAGTGAAGGCAGACACTTTTAGCTGAGTTTCTCCCAGGGCTTCTGTTCAGGAACAGGTACGACACAGTTACAGACACTTTTTTGGAAAGGCTTTTGAAAAAATGCTCTGAAATGCATAAGTTCATGTGTTTTTTGGTGTTGTTTTATAATGCCCTTTGGTGTCCTTATGTCCTGAATGTCCCTCATGCAGACTAAACCATGAGCACCGTGTGGTTTAATTTTAATACCACCCATGCCAGGGTGTCCTGCAGTGAACCTGAAAGGCTGAGAGCTCTGGAACACTACAGCTTTTTGCTTTCATAAAGTTCATTAAGGCTTTAAAAGAGTGTTTTTCCTGGTAATCATCTTAAGTGTTACATCCATGTTTGCCTTCTTGAAGAAAACTCATCAAAACAACTGAAAAGATTACTTCTGCTGTAATCAATTGAAGTTTGAAGAGAAGGGAAAGCAACATGGGCAAGGGCCTTGAAGGCACTGCAAGTGACTCTCAAGGGTTTTGTTTCAAAGAAGGCTAATTTTGCTCCAGTGAGTGTGAACAGTAGCATTGTCTTTTTTTTTTAATACTGTTTCCTAGAGACAGGAGTCTTTGAAAGGCAGATGTGAGATTCGTTTCTGGAGTGTGGCAGGAGTCTGTACAACAACTCATGCAGGGGAAATGCCAATGTGCAAGTCTCTCTGGCTGCAGTAATTAATCCAAACAGACATCTTTGTCTCCCTTTATTTTCATTCTTTGAAAAGGGAGACACAGCATCAGATTCATCTCAGTGCCTTTGTGCACATAAGCTGGGAAGCAGGAGAGGAAGGTTTTTCCTGCTGCCCACCTGTGTAGGGAATGTGGGTTGAAGGTGTGGTTTGGTGAGGCAGCTGAACTCTCCTTGCAGCTGGCTGGTGCCAGGAGGGACAGTCCTGCTGCCTTTTCTTGTGCCCAGCTCTGTTCTCCCCTCATCCCCTCCTCCCAGGTACCATCTCTGGTACTTGCTGCTGAGCAGATTTCAGCTCATGAATCTGGCAGAAAAATTGTGACTTTTTTCTTTTCTTTTTCCTAGGATTGGTGTTCTGCCAGCTTAGTGGGCTATTAAATCAGGTCAGCACTTTTCCAGCTACAAAAGATTTGTTTTTCTGGCACAGTTAATCCCCGCTGGTTTTGCTGAGATTCAAAATACACAGTCATTCCCCTGGATGGTGGGAAACTCCTTGGACTGGCCCAGAGCCACTGGCTTTCAGGGAGCAGGAGACTCGTGCTGCTGTTTCATGGTGTAAGGATAGCTCTGGATCTTCATGTTCAGCATCATGCTGAACTCAGTCCCTCCTTGGTCTGGCTGGTGTGCATGTGAGATGCGAATGAGTTTTTGGGGTGTAGATGAGGGCAAATTCCTGTCCAGGAGTGACATGAAGCCTTTTGCCGGCAGGTGTCAGCATTCCATACATTTACCATGGAGCATTGGTGTCATTTCAGCTCTTTTCCTATAATGAAAATCTCATCCAGGCGTTGTACTCACACACACAGGAGAACAAATGCTTCAGCCTAATTTCCCATAAAAATCAGGGATAGAAGTGAGGGAGATATAGGATTCCAGGGACAGCCAGATTTTCTAAACTGTGCAAGCTTAAAAAAGATAAAAGAAATCTTGAGATGGAAGAAGCAGGATTTCTCAGCTGTTGCGGTGTTAACACGTTTGACAGCAACTGTGAAGATGCCATCACCTCCCAGCCAGCTGACTCTGCATGTTCAGTAAACCCTGCCTGTAAGCAGCCTGATATTACCATCAAGTGGTGTCACTCCTTACAGGAGCCAGGTTTACTCAGTGACTTGGAAGCTGATGTCTTACCTGTTTATATTTCACAAGCAATTCTGCGTATTTTATGATAGGCTATCTGCTGGATGAGTCAAAGGGTATTGGAAATATTGATAGTGATGCATAAAGTATTGAGAAAACCCCAGATGATTCACCTCTGTCATATTTTGACTTAAAAATACCCCAGACAGAAGTATGCAAAAGAGGACCAAGAGGGAAGAAATGAAATAGTGCACATGCACGTGTATCCAGTGGGAGTATTTAAATGAGTGCTCAGGCCAACACTATGGAAGTGTAGCTGATAAGACCACAAAGAATTTCACATAAAAACACGTGAAGATACACAAAGATCCTTGTATTTTAGGCTGCAGCAGTATCCCCACATAAACAGTTCAAGCATCAATGCCTTGTGAGTTTCTCTAAAGGAACAAATTTGCAGTCAGCATTTGCTGATTTAACAAGATATGTTGATGTGCTGTAAAGTGGCTCTAATGCCATTTCTCGTCTCTTTGGAATTGCTCCTTGGTACATCTGGTTTCAGAGGATTTTTGTGGTTTAAAATCACAGGAGAATCCAGGTGCAAGCCTTGGAACCAAACATTTTTGATTGCCCCTGTTTTCCCAATCAGACTGTGCTCACATATATGAATATCAGAAACAAATTAAGTCATTTTTCACAGACTGATAACTGAGCGGTCCTAAGCTATTTTTTCCTTTACTCTGAATTTGAAAAACCAGACATTTTGTGGGTGGCATTGAGTGATCATGTTTTATTTACAGAGCTTACGCAGGCTCAATGAATAATAGTGAAATAGAAAAGTACTTTTCAGATTTTCTTTTTGGTAGAACTCTGAAAATGAGACTCCAGTCCTCATCTTACTGTAAGTTAAACCTCAGGGGAAATGAGTGTGATGGGTATATCTTCACACAGCCTTTCCACATTGTGAAACCAGCTAGAAACACAAGTCTTAGCCTTGTACAGTCACTTCTCTGGTGACACATGAAAGGGTATTTATCTGTGGAGCAAGATGGGTTTGTTTCAGCAGGGCTGACAAACTACAACTGCTGCTGTGCAGTGCACTTGGCTTTTGAGATGCACTGGCACTAAACCTGCAGGATTTCAGTTTAAATGAATTCAAAATCAGAGGTATTTTCTTGAGCACAGCTCGGTAGCACAGGAGCTGATCGAGCAGCTTTATTATGTGTTTTTGAGGTTTAATAACGGGCTAGTGGCTGCCACTCAGTTGTTTTAAACCTTTATGACTGATGGCTATCATGTAGCTTCTCAGGGAGGCAGATAAATATTTTATTATGCTGTAGTTCAGCAGGGCAAGTGTGAACTGTGAAGACCAATGTTTCATGCTGACACAAAGCACTGACATGGATGAGTAGACAGATAAACGCTGAGTTGCTCGGCGCTTGTTTGTAGATTCTGCTGATGTTTCTATTTTCTGCAAAATATTTTATTGAAGTAATAACAGAAGCTGTCTCTGTCATGCCAGCGGCTGGGGCATCAGGATTGCAGAGAGAGGAGATTGTCTGCTTGGCATCTGTGTGGCTGTAAAAGGTGGGTTATGGGTGTGCAAAATGTTCTTTAGAAGACAAAAGGAGACAAAACCTTCCCAGTGACTGCAATTCCCTTGTGCAAGAATGAAAATAAAGCAATTACCCCTGGTGTTAAGAGCATTTCTCCCTGGAGGACTTGAGGCCTTGAGGACCTCATGGTGTGTCCCATAGCAGGCTGCCATGGATGGAACCTGTGAGATTTAGATGTGATACTTTGATTTTTGATTCCTGTGCTGGGTAAAAGTGAGTATCTCTCTGGCTCCTTCTAAAGCAGCACCCTGAGATGAGCTCAGTTGGTCAGAGCATGGTGCTAATGATGCCAAGGTTGTGGGTTCAGTCCCTGTGTGGGCTGCTCTCTGAAGAGTTGGACTCAATAATCCTTGTGGGTCTCTTACAGCTCAGAATGTTCTGTGATTCTGTGACACCAGATGTCTGTGAATTGCTAGAAAACAGTATGTCCTGCTGAAATGTTGTGGTACTGTACAATTAAAGGTCTTTCTACAGGGGAAACACCTGGAGGAAAAGGTACTGACTGCAGTTCAAACTGAGCTGGTTTTTCACTCAAATATGAAACACAATTTTTAGTCTTGTTAGGTCACTTTGGGATCTTAAAGAGGCTATGGAGTGAGCACTAGAGGAGAGCTTTTTACGAACAACCAACACTAAATATCTACATCACTCCTTTCAAACTCACATCAGTAATATGCAATATTTTTCATGTAGTTCCCGAGGTTGAGGCAGAGGGGAGTCAATGGGGCAATGCCAGTTTAGAGCAACTGAGGATCAGATCCTTCACCTTGTAACTGGGGTTTCCAAGGAGATGAGAATCCATGCTGAGCTTCTGATACTGTATCATGTAAGCAAATAAGAATTATCAGTTAAGAGTTTCTTTTTAAGGGATTGTATTTGCATTTTAGCAGATTGGCTGGGGTCAAGGTAAGCAATGTTGCTGTTTATGTGTGCAGTCCTCTGTGTTGCTGGATGTGCACCTCATTGGGTTTTGATGAATGCCTTTTTTTCAAATGGTTGAGTTGCAGCAAAGGGTAATGTTTTTGTCTCCTTGGACATACAGCAGTATCTGTCTTCTCTGGGCTTTGTGAGGATAAAAGCTTGTTTCCTCTGGAAGCAATCCCAGCCCTTTGGGAGCCATGCACCTTGGTAGGGTCTGGACCATGTCTGTAGTGCACAGATCTGGCATTTCCCTTTTTGATCTTACACCAAGAGACGTGTCAGAGCAGAGATGCTGTGCTCGAAACCTAGGGCAGGTTTTTTCCAAAGGGCAGAAACCTTTTCATCTGGAAGGAAACAGTAAGTGTTAGTAACCTC
The DNA here is from genome assembly GCA_024500445.1 of Entomyzon cyanotis. Classification (NCBI taxonomy): domain Eukaryota; kingdom Metazoa; phylum Chordata; class Aves; order Passeriformes; family Meliphagidae; genus Entomyzon; species Entomyzon cyanotis. The sequence goes on from JAKEPQ010001010.1 coordinate 12,434,790, forward strand.
AGGAGTGGTGCTGGGGCACCCAGAGTGTTCTAGGAGAAGCCATAAAAGGGAAGGGATTTGTTTTGCTGCAGTGTAAGTGAAATACTTTTGTGGAGTTGTTTTCCCCGAGATCTGGTGATTAACTCAGACCACAGTGTTAGGTGCTATGTAAATACAGAGCAAGGTGGTGATCTGTGCCTTACAGAGTATGTGTTGAAAGCAAACACCTACCCAAAAGGCCTAACTATGCAAATGCTGACAGTAATTAAAGTTGCAGTAATGACTCTGTCATTAATTAGAAATTTCTGAGTTATTCCAATTCATTGGCTCATACCCTGTGTGTCACCAAGACTGAGACTTGGATATTAGGATCAAGTGATTGAGTTATTTTTTTCCTCTGTGCCAGGGTAGCAAATACAGAGGCAGCAGGTGGTTACTGCACCTTTTTCATTTTGAAAAGTAAGGTTTTCCTGCAGCAGGGTTTACCTTTTTAATCCGTTGTGGTCTTTGCTAGGTCAGAAAAGACCAAAGTAAGTTTTCATTTCTTGTAATCAACGGCTTTCAATTACCTGTCAGCTCAGCAGTGGTTTTGCACAGATTTGATATTGTTTATGGTGTGCATAGCAACATGAACACTCCTTTCCTTTAAACAGAAAGCTGTTCTTGTCCTGGTCCTTCTGCTCCTGCACCTTATGTAATCATTTACATCTGAGCAAAGCACGAGCGAGATGTGTGTGGAACAAAACCAACCACTGGAAAGCTCATTCTTGCCTGAGGTACCACACTGTGAGGATCCAGCCCTGCTTGTGGGGATGGAGTAAACAATGCACAAACTTCTGTGCTCCAGGGGAAGCTCAAACTGCACAGCTGCTGCTGTGAGGAGCAGCAGTGACACGGAGGTGATCACTGTTGACCTCTTGTAGGCTTAGACGGCGTCTGTGCTGTGAGCATGGCTTGTGTGAGCACGTTGCCATTCTTTACAGGCACACAGGAGTTGCTGCAGCTTGGCCTCTGCCCCATCCTCTGCCACTGCTTTTGAGGAGAGGATCAAAAGAGTCCTAGCTCCCACTTTGATGGGTCCCAGGCGCTTTGCTGTGCCCACAAAGCAAGTGGCAGCAAGGGATGAGAAGTTGGGATGTCAGAGTATTTCAGTTTCAGCTTCCATTAGGAGTGTCAAGCTGTGCAGGGGAAGATGAGTGACCCCACACAGCGGGTGACAACGGGCTGGTGGAGCCTCTTCGAACCTGGGAGGAGAGAGGCCATGCTGGCTGCTCCTGAGGGCAGAACAAGTCCCCAGCAGTCTTTACATGACCTGTATCTGTGCAGTTTGATGGACCCTTCTATAATTAACCATTGTCAAGAACACTTCTGAAAATGCCGGCTGGCATTTCAAATGGGAACATCAGATTAAGGAGAAGAGAGGTAATGAGGTGCAAGGAGAAAATCCTTCCCTGGGGAACAAATCAAACCTGATACCATCATGAAAGGTAATGAGAAATGCACTGCCAAACGGAGGTTCACTGCAGCTGCCTAGAGGAAACGAAACCGTGTATTCTTATTTAAAACACTGAGAGGGGATGCTAATGTTTTGGTCTGCTGGCTAAGTCAGGGCATGGGCAGCTTGCACACCTGCCTCTTGCATGTAGTTTTGTCACATGTTTCCTGAGTCCTTGGGCCAGTCATTTCACTTCTATGTGACATGAGGTATGTCTACCTCAGTGTGAGGGAGTCAGTGCAAACGGAGCGTGCCTGTACACCCTCAGGACAGGTTCAGAAGCTGTGACTGCATCTACACTGCCAAACAGCACAGGGCTAAGCAGGAAAGTGAGTCCTGTCCACAAAACAGAACTTGGCCTCTCTTCTTCTGTCTGGAGGAGCCAGACGTGTACCCTTCTGTCTTTACTGCACATGGCAGTCTTGTCCCCTGGAGCAGTCATGGGTGTCACCTGGACTGGCAGTGCCAGCCACTGTGCTGACAATTAAGGTATTGACCACCTGTGAGCCTGTAAATCAATTTGTTTTCTGGCTGTGCTGCATTTAGCAGTATAAATGAAGCCTGTGTGGCCATGTCAGCATGGCTGTATGCCCACACTGATAGATAAGTCAGGGTGTATTATTTCACGCATGGTGCTACACAGTTGAAGGAACTGTAGCCACAAGAGCTTATGCCATAGATACATTGAGTATGAGGTGACTGTCATAATTACTAGCCTTGCTGGTATACCCAGTAGCTTAAAGTGTGCAAGAGCCATGGATATTTTCTACATAGAAGCCAGAGCAAAATGTTGTTTGTGAACATGTTTTCAGCATATAGCAATTTGCAGACCACATGCAAGTTTTCCAAGAGAAGCATGTCTGACCTATAATTAAACCCTCTTTACTGGGGATGTGCTTTCCTGGGCTGCTGGTATGTGGTCACAGGACCCTTGGGGATTCAGGAACCATCAGCTAATGTCTACAGACACATGGGAGACAGTGGGCATTACAAGGAGAGGGGCAGATGTTGAATGTGAGACTTCCCTAACATCTTCTGTGAGGCACTAAAACACCTGATGTGGTGTTTGATGCTGAAGTACCTGCTCTGTCTTCTCAGGGATGAAGATGCCATTTCACCCAGGGGTCTGTAAGAGCAAGGGCAGTGGGACATGAGGACAGAGCAAGCCACAATCCTGAGTGGCAGACAGTAGTCCTGCAGGGCTGAAAGAGCTGGGGAGCATGAGGACCCCATGCCACGAGGGGCAAAATGTTCTTATCCTCAGCTGCCATCCTGTTGATGTACCCTCATTGCTGATAGCAATCGTATGTGTCTGCAATCTTGGTCTCATCTGTGTGTCACCTCTCTTCCTGTGACAGCTCTTCCCCCACACTGCCACAGACACCACAGAGGTTTTGTTGCTCCCCAAGTTACGTGTCAGGGAAACATTTAGTGTCTGCCATCCATTCTAGATCCTGATACAGGATTTGGGGCTAATGCTGCTTTGAGCTGCCCTTGGGCTCCTTGCAGGGTTAGTTGTGTCATTTTTCTACCAAAAGTCTTGCACAACATTGTACTTAAATCTTGTGCAATGTGAGTTGCATGGATATCAGACAGCATGTCGTGAGTCAGAACAAGACAGTCACTATTGCAGTTGCTCCACAGAAGAAAAATATAAGGGTAACTATTACAGTATTTACAGCATGATTTTTCATATTGAGATTTTCATAAGTTTGTTGGAGTTCTTCAGCATAAAACCCCCCTGATTATAGAGGAGCCAACTTGTCAAAAGAGTTTCTGTTTCTCCAGAGAGCCCAGAAGAAAACAGTGCTTTAATACATCTAAATTCACTCGAGTGCTACTGGTGCTATCAGTAAAACTTTGTAGAAAATATATTTCTTCCCTTCACTGTTTTTGCCATTTCCCTCTTTCCCTAGTGTTTCCCCTGACTTGTCTTCTTTCTGTCTCTAACACAAATGTAAGGAGAAATGGCACCTTTTTGCTCTGCAGATTTGCCCCCTGTGTGCATTCTTCCTGCCAGCAGCAGACTGCAAATGTTTCCTGCTTTTTGTCTTGAGAGGCACCTGGAGTGAAAACGGCTGAAAACAGACTGTGAGGCAGAGTGTGTTTAGTTCTGTGCATCATTACTGAGTGGTACTTACTGGTTTCTGGGCCACTTGAATACCTACACAAGGCTGATGTGAGGCAAGTTATGGGGAGGATGAATAGGAGTAATTTGGGGAGGATTTGACCTGCAGAATCTATTGCTGACCTGGCTGTTTCCTAGTCCATAGGCCTGACAACTGACAAAGAGCAAACTGAGGAGTTGTGACATGTCCAACATGATGTACATGGTGGTACCATGAAAACGGCATCTCTTTTCAGGGAGATCTCACTTCTGCCTTCAGGCCTCTTTTTCTCTGTGTTGGCCATTTGCTATTTCACTCATTTTACTGTCCTGTGAGTCAAAAGTTGACTGCAGTGTGGTAAAACACCCCAATACCGTTTTGTTCAACCACTACTCTTCTGTGGTCTGTCCTTTGGCTAATTCCCTCCCCTTACTCCCCTGACCTCCTTAAAAAGCCATACTTCTTGATTGTATGATGCTGGATTTGCAAGATTGATGTTCTCTAAGCCTTTCACTCCATGTTGCCTTGCATATTTTATATCAATGTTCTAATTAAGACATCAGATCATGATGGATGAGTGTTCATGTCAGTGACTCTTCTCTGAACAATGAAGAGTGGAGGGAAGTCTCCAGGTGCCTGGGAAGTGTGTGCAAATGAGTTGGTCTTATGTGAACTGTTAACATGCTTTTCCAGGCAGAGTTTGGTGTTGATACATGATCTCAGATGGGATTCCCTCTAAACTGAAAAACTCTGCTTTGCTCTGGCTTTTCCAGTACGTTGCTCCCTCACATCTCCTTCAATAGTGGGCATCATCCCTCAGATAGATGTCGTAAAAGCAGCTCAGCCCAAAATGGCAGGAAAGAGTAGGTGTGGACATGGAAAAAGCAGAAAAATACCTGAGCAGATCCTAGCTCTGGTGAAAGAGCAGAGGCTGGTCACAGAAAATCTGCTCAAGGCTAAGTACTGTTCCTGTAAGAAGGCAGAATCAGTGGACTGAGACTCCGTATTTGCTTTCTTTCCAGACTCATGCCAGCTGTCTTTCAGTCTGTGCTGCCCTTCTCTCCTTAAGTGTCTGTCTGCTACAGCAGCAAGAAATAAAAGACCTCCTTTGCATTGTGAAAGGCATAAGTGGGGATGTTCCTGGGTTCAGCAGTCAGCACCAGGCCAGTCCAGCTCATTTGTTTCGAGGATGTCCTTGCAAGACTTCTCACACTGAACGTAGCAGCCTTGCATAAGTGATGGGGGTGTGCATCAGGCTCTGTGCCTGGTGGTCACTCCTGGTGGCAGACGGTTTCAGTGATGTGAATCAGCTCCTGAAACAAGTGTGCAGCCAGGTGTAAACTGGAGCTGGCTCCCTGGCATGGTGCTGATCCACATCCCTTCACAGAGGATAAGCAAAGCAGGAAACTTGCCTTTTTATCTGGAGCAGGTTGGTGGGGGCATCTGTCAGGGTTTCACCAGCCAGTCCAGCTGATTAGCAGCTTATGCAGCTTCTTTCAGTTTTTGAGCTGATTTTGAGTTCCAATCAAGTGCAATCTCACAAGAATCCTGGAAGGAGGGCTATCCAGGGCAGGCAAGCAGAATGTCTGTGTGTGCTGCTGGAACAACAGTGAAAATTGCTGGAGGCCGAGGAAGAAAATCCTTTGGGAGAAAAGGAACCTGGTATCACAAAGGGACAAGCCTTCAAATCTTCATCTTGATATAAGAGGGCAAATACCCACTTTCAGAATATATTGTATTCAAGGCTTTTTGGTTTTGGAAGGTCGAGAGAAGGTTCGTGACATCTTACAGTGGTGTCAAGAAGATGTCTCCCCTCTCTCTTACATGTCTTCTTTTCATTCTTTTTTTCTTTTCTGTTTTTGTGTCTGATGTTGAAGTTCATTTTATTTTCTGATTCCTCCTGCATTTAATTTCCCTGAGTTCAGTCTCTGCCTGGATTTAGAGTCATAATCATTAGTATTTGGAAGTGTGGGGTTAAAATGATAAAATAAATTTGTTAAAATGTACGGTGTTTTTTTCCGTCTAGCTTTTCAAGATCTAATTATTTTTCAGCTGATCTAGTATGCAATTGATAAGATGAAAATGTAAATTTACAGGTTTAGTATTCAAAGTATTTTTCATGTGATCAAAGAAAGGAAAGCATTTTACAAAATATGCTTGCTTTCTTTCTTGCAAATGTCTGAAGTTATGTGGTTGTAGTCAAGCCATCAGGAAATCCACAGGGCATCCACTAATGCTTATTTCATTTTTCTACAGGAGGTCTTGACCTTATCTTCATGCCAGGCCTTGGGTTTGACAAAAAAGGCAACAGATTGGGAAGAGGGAAAGGATATTATGATACGTATCTTGAAAGATGTATGAAACATCCCCGTGGAAAGCCTTACACAATTGCTTTGGCTTTTAGAGAACAGATTTGTGAATCAGTGCCTGTGACAGAAAATGATGTTCCAATAGATGAAATCCTTTATGAAGACTGCTGAAAGTGTTTTGATAACTACCAAACTTCAGAGCAGCCAACCAAAGGTGTCAGATCCATCAGTCATGTTTTTTTCTAATTGTCATTTATCACTTGGGACCAATAAAATACACTGTTTGTGTTTGGGGAAAAAACCTCAAAAAAACCCCCAGTGTAACTGTGGAAATAGTAATGAGGATTGTGTTGATTTGCTTCTAATTAGCAAATGTCTGGTGTGAATTCTTATTCTAGCATCAACAGAAACAAGAATGAGTGACTGTTTATTACAGTAAGGACCATTTCTTCTCATAATATTTTTGCAGTACAAGCTTCTTGATACTTAACTGTTTTATTATTCCAGTTTAAAAGTGAACTCTCTAGTAATGACAGTTCTTGATCCATTCCAGAATTAGATAAAAGTTCTTAGTACTTAAATATTGTGTGCATCCATGAGCAAAACAAGAAATTGATGGGCATGTCTAGAGTAAGCTGGGGAAAAATGGTGATGGGGAAAAATGGTGATGGGAAAAAGCCTTAATTAATTTTAGTGTATGCAATAATTTTGACTGTTTACTTGGCTCATTGCAGTTGTCTCAAAATAAAGGAAATATTTGTAAATAAAAAAAGGTTGATGTCCATAACTTTGGTATGTTCTTTCCTTTATCTGAGTACAAGATTGTAATGTAGTCTAAAATGTGGTCAATAAGTTCTCCATCTGGAGACAGCTCTTTTTTTTTGGTAAAATAATATTCAAAATTATTTTAAGTTCTCTGATTTTGTACATAGGCCATTCACAATGTCCCAAAATACTGTGTGAAGCATGGGTGCTATGTTAAATGATAAAGAGATGCTGAGAATTGCAGAGAGCAGGTTTTATGGATGGAATAAATTTTTGGGTGGAAGGTTGGTTGTTCTCTGGTTCTCCAGACAATCATAGAAATCCAGAAGATAGTGAATTTCCTCTGTACACTGTGCTTGTATTATCAGGACACAATATTTCCAATCAGGATCAATCAAACTGTCAGAATTTTGTGTTTCTTCTTCAGTACAACTTCACCTTTTCTGTGCATGTTTAACTCTTCCCTCAGTCAATAAATCTATGTTTATTTTCACCAAACTACTCTGTGTCATCCTTAAAAAATCCATAAATTCTCGAGGACCAGCTGTACAGTGGGATGACCTTAAGGCTTCCTCAACAATAACTGGTTTTGTGAACAAAACCATGCCTGCAGTACATGCAAACCTTTTCATCTCAGAGTCAGTATTTTAATCCCTTCTTCACTTCTGAACTTCCATTGGCATATGGCGAGCAACAAAACGAAACCATGGGGCAGGTTTTGCCTGTGGCAGGCCTGTGTCTAGGTTTGTCTGCAAAGCTGCTGGAGTTCACCTACCACCTTAGGCTCAGCACTGTGCCGTATGGCACAGCCTGCCACCAACATCAACAAAGCCACGCTGAAGCCAGCGCTTGTCACAGCAGAAACCTGGAACCTGCATCTGATAACGTGTTTTAAATGCATTTATTAGGTCCAACAGTTTGCAGCCCTTTGGATTAGCTTTTGATCTTGCTGTCTGAACTTGAATTTATTCACCAGAATAAGGGCTGCTTGGCTTGTAGGTATTTCACTGTGGATGATACCAGGTGAACAACTGTGTGCAGAAAGGTCAGCATATGGGGAAGAGGCGTCAGAGCCAGATCAAGCAGCTGCACAGAAACAAAAGGCTGAGAGACAAGGACTTGGTTTTGTTGTGTGAGAGTTCAAAAGGGGGAAGGGGGGAATGAAAAACAAGATTTTGGATGCAAAATACAGGCCACCATCCAGCACAGCCACAGATAGGCACTGAGCTTTGTCCTTGTGGGCTCACTGGAGTTGCTGGAACTAATTGGTGTAGAAAAAGCAAGCGAGCTTTGAAGGTTTTCAGGACTTGAGGCAATGAGTGTCCCCAAACTTATGTCTCAGATCACTTTTCAGAACCTTCTCTCCCGCAGCCATTCTCTCCCACTTTCACTCCAAACTGCCCTTTTGGCTACAGCTGCAGTGGGAAAGGATGAGGAGACTATTTAATGTACTGTATCATTGGGAACAAGAGGAGCTGGTGCTTTGTTCCTTGCCAGCCTCTCCTGAGTCAGGAGCTGATCATTACAGGCTCATCAGCCAGGCTGGGGGAGCTGCAGGACCCTGGCTGATGCAGATAGCTCTTAACATTTAGCTGGTGGGGATAGTAAAACGATATTTATGTATATTGTCTCGAGAATCACGGAGCTAGATAAATGTGACAGTTTTCATTTGACATCCCCAGCCTTGCTGCTGTCGCTCAGGGTTTTCCTTTTTGCCACAGAACATGAAATCACTGTCAGTTTGATAGTATATAGCAGTGTTCCTGAAGCACAAAAGTTAGGGGGGTGGGGGGCGCGTCAGGATTATTTACGTTTGCTATGCATGAAGTGGCACTCGGGGAGCGAGGCAGGCTGCCAAGACACAGAGGAATCGGGGCTGTCTGGTTGCTCTCTTGTATCTCTCCATGCTGGATTGTCAGGGTAGGATTTATAAAAATTGCTTCAAAACAGTATCATCTTTCCTCAAATGGACGTGCCCCCGTCTGGCGCAGCGATTGCCATTATTGCTATTCTCGTGACAAAGCGTCTATCAATCTCCACTTTGTTTATAAACAAATCTGCCTGCCCTGCATAGGAAATAGATAGACTAAGGAAAAATACCATTACCAAAGGGATAAGTTAATTATATTTCAGAATCGCAGTGGGGAATGCTATCTCAGACTATTCACTAAGATCTGACCAGTGGAGTTATAATTAAAAAATGTCCCCAGGGACGAACTTGTAAATTATTTACTGTAAGGGGCTTTTCCAGGCTCTTTTAGTTTAATTACACACTCTGGAAGAGAAAGGCCTCAGAAACAAATTAACTAAGATGTTGAAATGGCTTTGCTAAAATCATGTTTACAGCTAAGCAAGTGGGTGACTGTGAGCAAGGTTCAAATATAGGACAAATCTTTGAAAGCTGACATTACTCATGGTTTAAAAATCATACGGAAAGCACCAAAAAGTCCATGCACAGAAAATGAAATTGCTGGTTTGGTCCAGTATTCCCACTGGCTTCAGAATGCTTACTGTGAGTCCAGATCTGACAGTGTCTCATGGCCGTTTCCTTTGTGGGAAGGAAACTGATTTCTGTGGGCTTTTCCATTGGGTAGAGAGGAAAGTGGTTGGACTTGATGATCTTACAGGTCTTTTCCAGCCTGAGCAATTTTATGATTCTAAGCCCTAACAGTGGGAGATGAAAGATTAGAGGTAATGGAGAGGCAGAATCAGGGGATGCTGGGACAGTCTGAATTTTCCATCACCCTCTCACCATCTAGGACATTTTAACTCAAAACAGCCTGGTTAACCCTTAGTGGAAGGTGGGCTAAGTGTGTCCCCTGGTGCTGAGAGACAGGCAGATGTTGTGACCTTTTCAAATGTGTGAGTGAAGACAGCTGGCATGATCTCTGGTCAGATGTGGAGAATGGGAGTCAAGAAAGCTTCCACTTCGTCTCAACCACTGACTCACTGCTTGGCCAAGAAGGAGGCATTATCTAATATCTGTTTGCTAAGGCATAAGGCAGCCAGGAATACTCTATCTGCCTGCCTGTTGATGCCAAATGCTGTGTATGTAATGGCCTTTCAGCTGCAGTTGCCCTTGAATTTGTTCCTTTCAGAAAAGCCCCACGTCTGCTGTGGCACCTTCACCAAAGAGCCAAGGGCTGCACAGAGCAGCCAGCCAGGCACAACTGCTTGGGCCCAAATACACATAAATAGCACTTCTCCTTACCCTGGGTGCCCTTTTTCTTTCAGATTTATTGCACTTGCATGTCTTGCTTAGATGGAAACTGCCCCAGAGTTACAAATCTCTCCACCCCCTGCGTGTGCACAGTCTTCAGCAGATGCCATGTGATTGTAGCCTCAGGGTGCAGTTATCACATCCTAAGCAGTAAGTTCTCCACCTTCAGGCAAACTATCTGAAAATCTGGAGATGAAAGCTGCTTTAGCCGTTCATCAGGCAGACGAGATCTCTGCTTTTATTTTGTTTTACTATGAATCTGCTACTTAGTTTTCTAGTCCCTCTGAAAACTACTGAATCATAAAAATGCTTGTAGCAAATGTCAGCCTGTCTGTCACCAGTATAATGCATTTTAAATGGCTTATCAGCTCCAAGAGAAGACTACAATACTTTGGAGATGATTTGGATATATAGTTAGGGAACAAAATATGTTGTCAGCTTTCAACTTGTCTTCATCAGTAGATTTTATTTTGTATTTTACTACAGTGCATCCGGCAGTACTTTGGGAGGAAAGAGGAGATATCCCTAAATTTCTGCAAATGTAGCTTTTTGAAGGGGAAAACCACAGAAGAAGAGTGGAGTAGGACATAATGTAAAACAAAGGATTCATCCTGAAAGGGCAGGACTATAAGGTTTGAATATTCTCAGCAGAAGTACTGGCATTTAATTATTAGGAGTGGTGAGTCCATATTAACCTTTATGGAAAAGTACTGTAGGCTATAATAAAGCTGAATACCTTTCAATAGCCTTTTGTTATCACCTTGTCAAATTTAATAAAATATTACTAACAAAAAAGTTCTATTAGGATGGCTAAAAAAATTACTGGAAAGAATCATTTCCTATTAAGTAGTTTAGATTAAACATGTCCCCCCACAGAATATGGGTGTCTAAGTGTTGTAGCAGATCACTTATCATTTCCCCTTGAATTATGGGGACTTCATTCTGCTCTTTATCCCTGATTTCCAGCTCAGGGAGCTGTGTACCTGCAGAACAACTAGTCCCAGAGACTGAGGCAAGAAGGTATTAACTAGTCCCAGAGACTGAGGCAAGAAGGTATTATCAGCCTTTTCCTCATCCTCTGTCACTCAGTTTCTCCCCACATCCAATAAAGGGTGGACACTCTCCTCAGCCCTCCTTTTATTGCTAATGTATTTATAGAAAAATTTTATAGTGCCTTCCACAGCAGCAGCCAGGTTAAGTAGCAGTTCCAGTTGGGCTTTGGCCCTTCTGATTTTCTCCCTGCATAACCTCACAACATCCTTGTAGTTCAGCCAGGCCAGTCTTCCCTACTGCCTCACCTTTTGGCACATGGAGATAGCCTGTTTGGCACCTTTAGGGTTTCTTTTTTGAAGAATATCCTCTGCCCTTCAGGATCTGCCTCCCAAGGGACTCTGACAACCAGGCTCCTAAAAACAGGCCAAATCCAAGGCAGCCATTCTGCTGACACCCCTCCTCCTCCAAGAGTTAGAAAACTATTGATAATTTTCTGATTGCTGTGCCCAAAGAAGCCTTGAACCATCACATCACCATTTCTTGGTGTGGCAAAAGCCCATGGTCCCCTGGGAACAGCACTTTTGGAACCTACCAGCCCTTTAATACATGCTAAAGTGAAAAATGTAGCAAGAAAAAACAGGTGAATTTGACAGGAAGCTGGAGCTGAGGTGGGAATTTTAGGTGGTTTAGATACAATCAAGTCATGCTGGAGAACAGGAAAAAGTGATAACCCTCTAAGAACTGGATTGTGGTGTCTGGTGGGAGATGAAAAGCTTAGCTCAGACTTCAGCAGTTCTGTAGCCACCCTTCTGGGGACGCCTTGCAGGAGTCAGTGCTCAGATACAAACTGCCCCTTTACAGCCCTGATAAACGCCTTGAAAAAGCTAAAAAAAAGCACCTTCCACTTTACAAAGGCTGAAAGAGCAACTTTGCAGCTTGTTAGCTGGGAGACACTTGCCTCCCTGAGACTTCTCCTGCCTGCACTGGTAGGACTTTGCTAGACCTCGTGTGCTGTGACTCTGCTGTGTCCCTAACACGGGATGCTCATGTATGAACAGGGTTGTTATAATAAATCAAGAGCCCTGGGAAAGGCCCTGGCAGCTGGCCATAAATCTGGTGGTAAGCACTGGCGAGCAGCAGGGGCTCGGCTGTACATCATTAATAAAGATGTTGAGGAGGCACAGGCGCTGTGCTGCTGTGGATGTTGTTGCTCAGGGCTCCACCACAGCACAGCTGAGGTTTGATACACACAGGGCAATCAGTCAAAGACTCTTTGCTGGCTTAAAAACCATCCAGGTTACTGTTGGTAAAAGCTGCTCTTGGTGATGAGGTTCTTGTTTTATTTAAAGAAGGAAAAGAAGTATCTCCATCTTTCAACACAACACAAATTCCTGATGAAATTCCCCAGCTTACTGAACAGTGCTGCCAACACTTTGTTTTGCACAATTTGCACCAAAATTAAAGTGAGGTTTAAAGCTCTGTGTGACACTGGTCTTGGCTTTGTAAGCACAATCTCCAGCACAACAGGCCTCTGGCTGGGATTAGTCCGAGCACAATGCAGATTATTCAAGAGCAAGAATAAAGAGGTAAGAGGAGGGGATTATAGTGCAATAGGCTTAAATCTGGTTTTGAGTTTGAGCTGTGGAGCAGCAGCAGGACCAGCCAGGCTATTTTCTCACCACTTGAATACTTCAAATCCAGCTTGGATGTATAATTTTCTGGCTTTGCCTCTGTTTTCCCTGATGGGTATACAAATCTTTGGAATAAGAGTCCTCCTTCAACATTTATAGGATACACTATGGTGCATGGACAGAAGCCATAATGGGCACAGCAGCTGTCTTGCTTATTGTGGCACCCAAAAATTAAATAGTTTTTTTTTCTGAGGACAGCAGGGAGGGGGCTGCAGCTTTCTGGGCATCATGGAGGAGAGGAGAAGAGGAGCAGAAAGGGTGAATGGCCAAGGTGGAGGGAAGGGACCAGCTCTTCACTCAGGACTGTCACAGACTCACCTCCTGTCATTCAGGAAACTTTTTATACAGACCCAAGGGAGCACAGGTATTTGTGGATTTTTTTTTTAACAGAATATAAATTGGATTTTAAAGCAAGCATTTGTCTAAAATTAGAAGCCATGGGCCTGATATGCTGTAGAGTGTGACAGGAGAAGGGGCTAATTGCAAGCAAGCTTCTACCCCACTTGATTGTTGTTGTGACACACAGATCATTAACATGATGGTCTAAACATGAAGCAAGTTGTTTAAATATTAAACTGTCAAGTCCTTTTTCTGATCTCCAAGTCACCACCTCAAGTAGGTGGGATGTGTGTGTAAAAAATGAGGTTTGGGCTCTGCCCCCGTCTGATGCTCCACGTCAACATGGTGATTGCTGCCAGGAGGCTGCAAAATGGCATTTTCAATCTCCTGCTTTGTTTGTGGGTGTTTTTAACAGCTGATCCCACGTGTTCTTCTGCAAGCTCTCACGTGGGCATGGAGGCTGCTGCCTCCTTTGTGCCTTGCTCACCCTCTGGGTTCCTGCACAGCTGGCCCTGTCCAGAGGTTTAGGGCATTTGCATCAAGGGAGATGGGGAAGGAGAGAGGCCTTTTGCCAAAGTAGCAGCTCCATGGGTTTGGGAAGACGCCCAAGTGCCAGGTTATGCACTTTCAAACCACCATCTTCAGGCAGAGGAAGAGGAGGAGGCAGCCACCATGGACAGCCTCCTGATGCAGGAGGGGAGCTGGAATGGTGAGCAAGTTCTACACTGTTTCCCCATTTTCTTAGCCCATCGAACACCACAAACATCCTTTGGTGCTTAAAATCCAGTAGAGCACTTCCCAGAGAGCAAGAATTTGCCTGCAGCTGAGCACCCTGCTTCTTTTCAAGGTATCCACAATGCTGTTACTCCATGAAATGAGCTCTGTTTGGTGTCACCTGAAAGATGGGTCAAGAACAGAGTAAGCACACTAAACTCCCATCATTTACACTTCTGCCCTGTTGAATTTTATTTCTCAAATAGCTGTTGTGCCATGCAAAAGGTGGTGTTAATAGAAACCCCAGTATAGGACCTGTTTTGCAAGAGAATAATGCTGTTGGGAGACAAATACAAGCATACTAATGATATGCAGCCAAAAAAAAAAAAACAAAACCCAAAAAACCCAAACAACAAACCACTATTCAAAAGCTTCTAACTTATTCTGAGTCTGGTTTTGGGATGTGTGTGTGAGACACAGATCTACTTATCCTCACTCCCTTATTCTACATATTATTCTGACAGCAGGTAGTGTTCAAGGCAACATTGAAAAACACTTTTAGAGGCAATGAGCCCAGAGCACTTCTTTAGGAAACTATTTGTTCAAGGAGGAAACCCTTAACAGCTTTGGCTTCATGGCTTCCTTCCTGTTTAACACTTTGGAGCACAGGAAGCCAACTCTTGACTTCGTGTGTTATAACTCTGCCTGCTGAAGAGCTTGAGAAGGATCAGTGTAAGATGAATCCTTGCACAGCCTATCCCCAAGAGCACAGCAAAATTAATCCACCACTAGGTTCTCTCTCTCTGGAGCTGGAAAATACAAACAGAAAGTGAAATTTGTGCTGATAATCGCTTTGGCAGCTGTCACATGTGCATGGTGTAAAGGATCAGCACAGACACAGCTTCCAACACGACGATAGCCTGTGGTAATGGCTGTGGTTAAAAGGAAGCTAATTAGAATATTTTACACATTCAGTCCCCACAGTTCACTGCTCTTTAAGTAAATTTGCATTTGGGAAGACAGCCTTATTTTTGATATACATGGATAGTGTTCCCTGGAGACTTCCGTTGATTTACACTGTAGCCATTTGTACAGAGCATTTTCTTTGGTTGCTCACCAAGCATTGCAGCTTTCTTCAACACAGCCACAAAGCTCAGAGGAAGATTTGTCCTAATTCTCCTTACGAACAAGCATGTACAAATACCTGAAAAAATACCTAGAAAGAACAGAGATTTTTAAGGTTACCTAAGGAATTTAGTCCAATGCTTCTTTTTCAGTGTTGCCTCAAACACTACCTGCTGTCAGAATAATATGCAGAAGAATGGAATGAGGACGACTAGGTCTGTATGTCACATATATGTCCCAAAACCAGACACAGAATGAGTTAGAAGCTTTTGAATAGTACTTTGATTTCTAAGTCACGTAAGTATTTGCAATTTTATCTGGGATTGAGTTGCACATGCAAACAGACTGATTTCAAGCAGCATGAGCATACTCAAATGCTTTTGTGTTGGAGGTATTAATCCACATATGGATATTCACTTACTATCAGAACAAACTGTGCAACTGCACTAGAATCAGATAAAAATATGCAAAGCAGGTAGCTTGAGGCTCATTTGTACTAAAATTCCTCTAGCTGTTTGAAGAGACTTTGTAATGTCAGCATACTCCCACCTGAGCATATTCTTTATTGTGAGCATTGTAAAGTGGCCTTCCTGGATGCAAAAGTGGGACCTGAAAACATTTACTGCAAGGATGCAAGCTTTTTTTTTTTCCTCTTAAGTAAAAAAATAGCGAGCCTGCCTGCCTTCCTTCCTTCCTTCCTTCCTTCCTTCCTTCCTTCCTTCCCTCCTTCCTTCCTTCCTTCCTTCCTTCCTTCCTTCCTCCCTCCCTCCCTTCCCTCCCTCTCTCTCTCTCTCTCTCTCTCTCTTTCTTGAAATTATAGAATTATAGAGTGGGAGTTGGGACAAATACATAAAATTCTGGATTATCCCCCTCTTACGTCTCCTGCTCATCTTTTATCCTTTCTTGTCCTTGTCATTGCTCCCCTCTCTCCCCCTCATAGTTATAATCCTTGCTATCCTTATCAGCATTATTACTTTTGTTGGCATCCAATTCAAAAACCTTCCATCCCATCATCAAGTTTATATTTTGAGATGCAGGACAGAGGCTCTGGATAAAATCCCACCTTTTGGGGGCCCTTGGAGATACATGAGGGAGAGAAGGCAGATAAGAACAGCAAGTCTATAAATCTCCACATCTATAAATCTTAAAATGGATTACTGATGACAGTGACTCTTTAATGGAAAGAGTGACAGTCCATGTAGATGAAAGGCAGTGTAATTCATGGAGGCTATTAAATTTGAGAGGCCTTTTCATTCTCATTTGTCTTTCAGTGTTATGTGTTGATCACAGGGAGATTATTCTCTGGGGAGAGATGTGCCCTCCTCACCAGGGCCTGAGAAGTGCCTGTGTTTGTATGTCTGGCATTTGCTGGGGTTGGTGATATATTTGCTCCTCCTGCACCAGGGAAGAAAACCCACAGTGCTGGTGTAGGATGGAGAAGAGAAAACCCAACTGGCTGCCCTGCTTGGGATATTTGAGAAACACCTGGTTGCAGACACTGGGTTTTTTAGTGTTAGAAGTATCCAAAAACCCAACACAAGGCAGCACAGGTCTCATGGTCAAGTTCTGCCCATCTGATGATCAGCTGGGATGTGGCTGTGCCCAAGCAATGACAAGACTGTCACAGGACAGGGCCACCTTCACTGGATGGGGTGGGATGAGGAGGCTGTTTTCTGGGAACAAGAGTGAGGTCTTGCCTGAGAGGTCAAACCACGATGGAAAAATAC
Organism: Entomyzon cyanotis; assembly: GCA_024500445.1. Taxonomy (NCBI): domain Eukaryota; kingdom Metazoa; phylum Chordata; class Aves; order Passeriformes; family Meliphagidae; genus Entomyzon; species Entomyzon cyanotis. The sequence continues at coordinate 12,451,255 of JAKEPQ010001010.1, forward strand.
ACCCAGCAAAAGCAGCTTGTGATTTATAAATACTGCTGCATCTGAATGAGAGTTCAGAAGAGTGAGCAGGCACCAGGGGGATTTACATCTCAAAACACTCGCTTTGCCAAGGTAGCATTCCTTCATTTTGGTCAGGACCTGCAAAGTTACCGTGCAACCTATTCCCGTGGAAAACGAAAGCAAAGCTGAGTTCCCCAAGAAATGAGTTGCTTGTTTGCCTTGGGAGAGGTCGGAAGCAGGATGGTTTCGCTCCAGGGCGCGGATGGATTTGCTGTAACACAGTCATTTCCTGCAGTGTGATTGAGTGTCACTGCTACCTGGAATGTGTTGCCTTTGCGTCCTTGCTGTTGGTACAATTGTTCATTCCGGGACTGAGGCGCTCACAGCACATCCAATTCCTCCCCGAGCGAGCGGATCCCCATCAAAATCAATCGACTGGAGTCAGGCCCTGCATCTTCAGTTGCTAAGGAAAGAAAAATCAGTGTTGCTCATGGGAGGACTGCTGGTGCAGAAAGTCACTTAGCACCAGCAGCTGCTTTATGGCAGCAGAGATTCAGAGATGCCAGCGGAGGCTGCGGCAGGATCCCGTGTTAGGCTGGAGTGCTGGGGACATGAATGGGGAGAAACCTTGAGGAGAGGATTGCTCCTTGTCTGTGTGTGGAAAATTCCCATTCGTTCCTGAAGGAAAGCACGTGTGTGTAGTTTATTTATGTACTTATTTATACAGCTAAAGGGATCAAGGACACTGCTGTCAAGCTACAGAGATCTGGATCCATACTCTCTCACTGCAACCAGGGAGTTGACAGGGGCTTCAGTGCTCTAAATTACTTATTGGCTAACTACCCATTTTCTATTAATTATTAGCTTATTACTATTAGCTAATTAGCCCCTGGCTGGCCATTGCAGCAGCCCCATCTCACCTGTGCACCTGCAGAGATGACAAAGCTCTCACTCCCAGCTCCAGCCTGGCTCAGGAGCAGCCTCCTCAAGTTGCTGCCCTTTCCTGCAGGGAGTGGGTGGGTTGGCCTCAGCCCAAGCACTGGTGTGTGGCACCTTTGTCACAAGACCCAGCTGGCATTTTGGCAGCCTGGCTGTCGAGTTTGGGATGAGTCACAGGAACTGTGCTCTCTGGGCAGGTCTGGGAGAGGCTCAGTCTCGCTGCTGAGTCACTGGCAGAGCGGTGTGGGCAGCCTGGGGCTCTGGTTTGTATCCTCCTGCTTCATCAAGGACTTTTGCTTGGTTTTGCCCACCTAAAAAGGTCACTCATCCCTAAGCTGGATGTTCCTCCAGCACATCTGGCAAGGATGGGTTCACTTGTTTGTGGTCCTCAATGTTTAGCATGAGGATTTCACCACAGTGCAGAGCCCTCATCCACATTGTGTCTGCCTCTGACACCAAGGCAGATTCCATTTCTTCCAAATATTGTTATTGTTATGTATTATTTATACCATGGAAAAATATTGAGGAGACAAAGTGGGAAAAATTAGCTCTTTCCATCTAAAATCTGCAAGCAGATGAAAGACAAAGAATATAGAATTAGAAAGAAAAACAAACCAAAAAACAATCATCAGCTAATTTTGGAGCATGTTTCATCTTCACAAGATCCACTCATTTTCCAGCTAATTCTTTGTAAACCTTTATTCCTTTTGTTGCAAGTTTGGTATAGTTTTACACTATACTGAGTTCAATAGAAGAAAAAAAAGGAGTGATGGTTTGAATTATTCCCCATCCCACAAGAAAAACCCAGGTTTGAACTTCACTTTTTAATATGCAAGGACCCAGCCAAGGACACCCTTGCTAATCTTTCAAAATGCAGCATTGTGCTCCTTCAAAGTCTTAAAAGCTGCTTGGATTTTGGCTGAACATGTAACCCTGTATTAAACTTCTACTGGCTAATGAGATAGAACTTGGTTTTGAGGACTAAAATACAGAAAATATAAATCAGTAGTCTAGAATGAGCCCTCATCTTCTTTTACTTTCATTAAATCCATTTAAAACTAACTTTACTATATATCTTTCATGAGATTTTCATTACTTTCCTATCCATTGAGGACAAGATGGAACAATCAGTTTTATTGTTCATTTGTCTAATCTTTTCTTCACTGTGGGTTGTTCAGGCATTTGAGTGTGATATTTCACTGCCAGCCCAAGCTGGTGTTTTAGTCTGTGCTGTCCCTTCTCCTCCTCCTGTTCTCTGCCTTTCTTCCAGTTGGGAGGACAAAATGTGCAACTTCCAAAGGAAAAAAAAAAAGAAAAAGAAAAAAAATTTGAGAAAAATCTTTTGCAGTGGTGTTCCAAGCTGGAACAAATCATGGAAATGCTTAAAGTGGCTTTTGCCAGCTCTGTTTTCCTCTAGAGATTGGCATCCCTAGTCCATACAGATTTTTCCCAGCATGGAGTGATCTCCTAGATCTCCTATCCAGCAGAACTTGCTGCTCTGGACGTCCCTTGGGGTTACCATTTTTTCATAATCTGTAAGAAAGCTGAAGCTGTGTCTGTCCAGTGGTGTTTCACTGGCTGAATCCTTCTTAGTGTGGGCAAAAAAAAAAATGTTGCAGGAATTGCCTGGGCTTTATCTCATATGAATAAAGTAGCAAGATCTGATTTGGTAATGTCAATGAAGTTTCTGTCGTTGGCTAAACCAAAATCTTTAATTTTGTTAGTGCATACCTATGAAATCCCTGACAGCAATGGCTCCTGTTATCTGGAAAACATTTGAAGAACAGTAACAGGGTTTGTCTAAATCAATTGTTCAGTTATTTGTGGGGACTGCACTGTAACTCTGCTGGAAATAATGGCAATTCTGCAGTTACTCATGTCAGCAGAGTGATGATATTCCCTGATTGCTCTCCAATTAACTTGTGCCACTGCAGCAGCCCAGGAATGGAGCAGGCAGAACATGTTGTTAAGGAAAACCAGGCATTTTGAAGGGGTTCTCTCAGGGCCACCAGCCCCTAAACAGTCATTCTGTTTAAGCAAGGGCTGGCTCAGCATTAGCAGTGAGGATCCACAGCTATTTTTTGGAGCAGAGCTCTGCGCTGGGCTCACGTTATTGATGGGGTTGGGTGTGAGGGAGGCTTGCACCGAAGGGAAGACTAATGGCATAGAGAGAGAAAGGCAAATTGGCTGGCTGAGAAATGACCTGTGCTCAGCCCAGCTCGGGGCTGGCTGGAAGGGCAAAGGCACAGCAACGTTCCGTAAAAATACGGGAAAAGCCACTTTTAGTGAAAATAGAAGTAGTGAGAGGAGTTAAAAAGAACAGGTCAAGGGATGTAGGGTGTTCCCTCTGAGGTGGGGTTGGATGGAGAGTAATGATTTGTTATTTGCATTTTTAAGGGGTTTTATTAATTATTGGGGGGCAGACACCTGTGACTGAAGCACTAAGAGGCAAAACCCACCAGGCACGTGGGCTTTGGGAGTCACTCTTCATTTGGGAGCACTGGGGGAATTTACAAGTGATTGATCCCTTCCCAGGGCACAGCTTTGGTTAAGACCAGGCATGGCAGGAAGGCCAGATTTGCTGTGGACATTATTACCAGCAATAATTCCTTCACCTCCACTCCTGTCACCTCCCTCGGCAACAACCAACTGCTGGAGCAGAGCGGAAGGGATGCTGAGCAGTGACACATGGCAGGGACAGCAGGTCGAGTCTCAGGCCTGGGGGACAGAAATCAGGACAGACAGCTCCCAGCAGGAGTCTTGGTGGCTTTCTAAAGCCCTTTCTGGGTTCTGGGCTAGGCAGAACTAGGGTCACAGGGCTGCAAGGAAAGCAGATGACGCTGTTTCTCAGAAAACAGATGTGCATTCCCAGCGTGTGCTTGTCTCTGTCTCAACAGCTGGATCTCATCCTCATTCCTGTCGCTTCCTGTTGCTGCTCTGAGCTATTGCACACTTAATAGGAGGATTTAGATTCATTTTGTGGTAAGTCTCACCCATCTGCATATGTGAAATGTACACACATATATATATATATATATATATATCTGTACATATTCTGTACAGAGCTCCAGTGCTAAATGTGGATGGAGAAAACCAGGATGAAAGGCTCTGTCTCCTCAGGGACACCTCACGGATAATGGGGTGTGGGCTCTGCAGTCCAATGAACAAGGAGTAATTCACTGCATTTTCAGGCTTGGCAGCTTGTTCCTTATAATTCCTTGAGAGGTAGTAATTAAATGTCATTGCATTAGAACCAATATGTCCCAAGTAGAGAACAAACTCATACTCATAATTATGTAGCCATCACATTAAACAAACAAGCTGCTCATTAAAAATAGATGCAAAAGATTCAATTAGATCTAACGCTGTATTAAGGATTTGATGACATGCTGGCTTTATCTCCATTGGTTCTAGGCAATAATGAAGCAGCTTTTCAGAGTGACCCAAGAGGAATATGTTTCTTTTTTAAATACCCATTTTCTTTCTTAATCTTAAAATTACTATTGAGCACCTTTTCCTCTAAGTGAAGAGGGAAGGGGGGAAAAAAAAGAAAAGGAGCTTTGTTGTTTTCTAGCATTCCACCTGGGTTCAGAGACATAAAAGAACAAGGGAGCCAATCTTTATTCTGTGTGCGACCTCTAATACGATTCAGCATAATGTAATAGGAAATCAAATCTCTGTAAGGGAGATTATTGAGTGTACAGAAAAGGATGATTATTGAATGTACAGAATTTCTTCGAAGCATTATATGCCTCTCCTGTATGTGCACCTCTCCTGTATGCCTCAGCAGCAGAAGAGCTGCATGATGTCCCTTTGATCCATTTCTGCCCATGAATCCATTGCCTTTGGTCCATCCTCCCCACCAGGCTGGGCACTGCCTGCAGCTCCCACGGAGCCATAGATCTTCCTCTCTCAGCTGGTGTTATTTAAGCCCCTGTCTGTGGCCCTGCCCCTCGTGTTTTGGAAGCAAGTTACATTTTGCCAAGCGATCAGGGTTGCGCTGTTCCATCGCTGCTTTCTTTTCTCTGAGAAGTCTGCCCAGGGGACAGAGCTGTAAATTGTGTCCCAGCTGCATCTCAATCCATCACTTGGGCCAGGCAGCAGAATCCTTGCAAAGACTGAAACAAAATCAAATTTGCTTTTTCCTTGAATCTCTCACCTAGCTTGCAGTGCAGTCACCGTCAACTTTTAATTATGTGTGGGCAGATTAGCCAGTTGCAAATGAACCCTGTTACACCAAAAATAAAACAATTTTATTCCCCTCATTGACCTTTTCTGCAGAGCTGCTCCAGTTTTTGCTAAGATTAATATTGAAAATAAAGCATTTATTTCCACAATCTGATTTACATCAGTTTTGTTCAACTGTGCTTCACTTTATTTGGGTTAGTCCAGCTCCCTCCCCGAGTCTGGATAATCACAAGTTGACTGACTATAGTGAGGAAAGACATATTAAAATTTATAGTTATGAAATAGCCTGATGCAGTGTCTGCTGCAGACGGCAAAATAGATCGGATTGATTGGGCATTTGTCTCTGAAACAGAGGGTGGTTTTGATGTATGTGCATAATTTGTAAGAGAATTTGCTTCTCCACAGCAGTGCTGTGCTTGATGCAGCACAATTAAGAATTTCATCACCAATCTGAAAAGAGCCCTTTGGTTTTAAATGTGCTTTGATTTCGCAGAGAAATCACCTTCTGGGCACAATGTATTTGGAACCCCAAGAATCTCACTACCTCTGGGATAATTGCTATGATGGAAATTTAAGAGATGTGTGCTTATGAGGGATTTTGTTATAACAACCAATTTCTTGGCTCCACCTTGTAAATCGGTATATTCCAGCAAAGGGCACAAGCCTGGAAAGGTGTAGATTGACATGACCATGTTAAGCTACAAGAAATAAGAATAAGGGAATATATTAGGTAGGTTTTCGGTTCAGCTTCAGCTCTCACTAGTTTGTCCAGTCTAAAGATGGCTGTGAAATCTCTCTTGCATTCCAAGGTGAGGTGTAATGTGGGAAATAACTCTGCAGTGCTGCCAGTGCAGAGCAGGAGATGGTGGTGGGGAGGTGGGATGGCTTCACCAGCCTGCTGCTTGCTGTGTTTTCCCATTCTCAGGGAGATACAGGCTCCTTCAGAGTGTAACAGTTGCTGATTTGGTCTGTAAAACATGTAAACTTGTGTTTTCAGGTAGAAAACTGCAAACTGGAAAAAGCCAGGCTGTCGGTCTCTGCTGAAACACAAAGAACATTTTTTTTCCACTTTTGCTCACATATTTTTCCCTCATCCCTTTTAAAATATCCCCCCTTTTTTTTAATTTCTTTTTCTTTTTTCCTTTTTCTTTTCAAATGAGCAACAATACCCTGAGTGCCATTTCACTGTCATCTCCAGGAAGGAGTTGCCACGAGAGGAGTAGAAGAAGTCTATGGGAGCATTGCTTTTGATAAGGGAAAAACTGTGACCATCCTTAGCTGGGCCACTGTTGGCATTTCCTTTCACACCACTCTCCTAAAGCTCTTGACCAGAGGAAAAGGACATGCAAAAGGTGAGGTTTCCTTCACACTTATAGAGCCTTTCATCCCCCAACAACTGAATTTATTTCATCCATAAAACAAGAGCCTCAAAGGATCCCACCCTCCTGTGCATGGGGTGGGTTGATTTGTATTCTGCTGCTGGGTCTGTAAGATAACAAATACAGGAAGAGAACATCAATCCTGATTTCTTTTCTTTCTTTATCTCCCCTCCTGTTCTCTGTTGTGCCACGACTGCTAATAACACCCTGGTTTAGTGGTGGATGTAATAAGATATGGGTGCTGGATATTGTTTTTTTATACCTGGTGCACCTGTATGAATGTGGATGGCAAGACTTTCCTCCTCCTCTCCTGCTTCTCTCTGAACTGAATTCATTTACCTCAGAATTACAGAGCTGTAGTCACAAATCCATCAGGTCAGAGAGATACTTAGAAGAAAGATGTAGTTCACTCACCCCTCCTATGTGCCCTTACGTTGTTATCAATCCCTCAACACTCTCTTCTCTTTTTTGTCTGAAAAAGAGGGACAAATACTCCATTTTTTCACTTGAATTTTGGATCATTCGCTGAATTCGTGTTGTGTAACCAACTTTAATTATTGATAAAGGTGAGACTTTCTGTACTTGTAATAAATTTCTATATTCATAAAAAGCCAGGGATTCAAAACATCCAGATCTAAATTATTTATCAGTCAGAAGGACGGCTGGATCCACATTACAGGACATTTCTAAAGACCTCAGCTGACCAGAGGGGACATCTGCTTGGGTGTGACCTTGCTCTGTCTCCTCCCTAGAGCTTTCCTAACAGAGGAAACTGGTGGGCATTATTCAGCCATAGACAAGACTTTGAAAATTATACATTTACTGGGAAAAATGCATGGAGACATGATGGGAAAGATGGGAACTGGATGTCTATCCCTCATTCATCAAATGCAAAGAGGGAAGGTGATCATCAGAGCCCCTCAGGGCTGGTGAGGAAGGGCAGAACATTCTACTGCTGCTCACACTTTGCCCAAACCTCCACATTTTGCTGCCCTGAGCCACCTGAGCTCAGGTGATGCCATCTGTCTGTGCTCCTGGCACAGTAAGGCTGGCTGGGTGTCAAAAGGCCACCCAGGGGTGCTGGATTTGGGCTAAAAAATGTGGGTTTGGAGAGGCAGTGGGTGCAGAGTCACACCTACATTCACCAAAATGCTGTCCCCAGTTGGTCACTCTCCACCCCCAGTGTCACACAGACAGATCCCTGAGAATACCTCAGCACCCCACATACTTTTCACTAGTTCATCTGCCTTCACACCAGTGACATTGCCTGGAGCTCCAACCCAGAGCCTTTGCCCATGCAGAACCTGTTTTCTTCATTCTATTGATGAAATTGCAAAAAAAAAATAAAAAATAAAAAATTCCCACCTGTGCCCAGGAAAGCAGAACTGAGGGAAAAAAAAAAAAACAAGACAAAAAGCAGACAGAAGAAGAAAAAAAATTTCCACTTACCAAAGCTGTTAGGCAAACCTCATCACACATTCATAACTCTGCCTTCTGCCAGAAGCAGGGCTTCAGGAAAAACATCTCCACAGCAGACAGCAGCACAGGTGATCCAGTGCAGAGAATCAAGGGCAGGAAGTTTCCCCAAGATTTGTATTTTTATAAGTAACTGAGATTTTCCAGTTTATTTTCACGATGAAGGAAGTGAGCAGAAAAAAATTCCCAGCTCCTTCCATCATGAAATACATATTGTGGCAGAATGCTGCATGCCTTGTGTCAAAGGATCCATAGTATTGATTTTTTGAAATGAAAAATAAGTTTAAGGTGGAGTGCCTGGGAAAAAAAAAATCAATAAAATTTCAAGTGACTGAATAGAACTATCAATTGTAATGACAGCAATCAAAAAGCCTTATCCAGTTCCATAACATTTTGGTGTCTGGACCTTTATTTTCATTAAATTTGTCATTGACAGAATGCTGACCTTACCTTACCAACCTGTCTGGAATTAGATTAAAATTAGCATGGCTGAAAATGCCTGATTTCATTCCACACCATGTGTGTAAGCAAAAACTGGAAATCATGGAGCAGAAGTGTAAATGTCTGCAATGCAAATTGGGATGGAGCAACCCAGTCTACTCAGAAAAATATTTGAAAATATCCCCTGAGATTTAAGAAAGAACCTCAGCCTCCAGCAGCTCTCAGTGAAAACATCTCCCAGGCTGTTAGCAGGAGGGCCAGAACATGAGAATTTGTGTCTCTTCCAAAACCCCTCATTTTTTTGGTTGCTTTGGTCCTTTCATTCCCACAACACTCAAGGAATAATCAGCCCACGTGGGACCAAGGGCTGTTGTCACTGTTGAGCCGCTAGCTGAGAGAAAAACCCAGGTTCTCAGACAAGAAAAAAGTGCGTTTATTATTTTGATTTCCATATATATAGAGTTTTCAGAGGTCACTCAGATTGGTCAGCCAGAAACCTCCCCCTAGGCCTAATTGGCCAGGTCTGAACTGCCCTAATCTCGAGATGCTGTTTGCAAAACATCCAAACTTTATCTTTGTTTATGAAACGTAGCAAAAATGTTCTCACGAGAAAGACCTGTGCTAGCCACAGGCTGTCACTCTCTGGGGAGGTTTCTCCCTGTTTTCAGACTCAGGATGTGGGACTTGCATCTGAGCTGTGCCCATCACCATCATCATCATTATCACCATCACCAGCATCAACACCATCATCATTATCATCATCACCACCATCATCACCATCATCATGGAGCTCCTAGCCAGCTCTCCAGGACTCGAGGCTGTGCCATTCCTGGGCACTCTGCTCTAAGGGCTCTCATGTTTGTGCCCCAGTTAACATGTGCAGCAATTCATTATTCATTATTATAAATCACCTTATCTTGTTATAAATCATGCAAACAGCACCGTCCTTTCCCACAGGGGGTGTTCCCCTTGTGTGACTGAGGCTGTGGCTTTTCTGGGGAAGAGCCAAGACCACACAGGGACTGGTGGGTTCTTCTCCCTTCTCGTTGCTTCAGAGCCTTGCTCCTTCCTTCATTCTGCTCCCTACCTGGCTGCTTTCCCTGCTCTCCCCCTTGCTCAGTGAAGCTCTCTAGGCTGTGGCTCAGCAGCTCCCAGGGACACACGTGGCAGGTCCCCAGAGCCACCAGAGTGACCACAGCTCACTCTCCACCACACTTGGCTGCCAAATGCTCATCTCCCATCCCCTTCTTGCTGCCCCACCAGAGAGATCAGGGATTCTCATAACCTTCACCCTCTCTATTTTCTGTCTTCTTTCTTCAGATTTCTTACTCTCCTTTTTGTCCCTATGATTTTGGAGCTTTTGCTTCCGAAAAGCTTCCCAAAGCTTGGTTGTCATCAAAGGTATCATGTCCCCCAGCATCTAGAGGTTAAATTATCCTCTCTGATGGTGAATTTTGGCCTCCTTTTGTTCCAAACAATGACACTGAATTTGTATCATCTTCCTGGAAATATTTTTCTGTACTTCAAGAAGAATAAAATCAAGACTAAATAAGATGCTTTTGCCAGGTGATTTCATCTGTCCTAAAGCCTTTTGAACTTTTCAAACCTCCAAGTGTTTGATTTACTTTGCCGCTCAGGTGTCATCTCAGGTTGATTATTTTCAAGACTCGTTTTCCTGTCCCTGGTCATTGAATTTTGCACTTGTTCTTCAAGAGCACCTTGGCTTCAGCTATTCCCTTGGGAATACACAGGCTTGCATTCACCTGCAGGGAGAGCAGCCTGCACTAGAGTACTGAGTCGATTTACAGGAAAAAGGCCAATTTTTTCCTTTATCGCTTCCACTGTTGCCGAGAGATGAATTCTCCATGGTATAATAGCAGAACAAAAATAGATTGCTTCTGTAATACACTATACAACAGCCTGGAATGCATCAGCCTTTTTCCTCAACTGTTCTTTGACAAATGAAACTTTATCTAACCATGTTCACCATGCCATTTTCCTTCTCCTTTTTGCTCCATTTTTCCAGATTCCTGCAAGTGCCAAAATGGTGATTGTGCATCACACGACTGCTGTGATGCTGCTGCCAGAGATAGGCAAAGTGACTCAGTGACATTGTGAACACTGAATTTCATGCTGTATGGACAGAGGTTTCCATTTATGATGAAGACCCAGATGTTTGGACTCTGGGCCAGGTATTGGCCAGGTTTCCCTTTATTTTGGGCTGTGTTTGCTGTCCTGGATAACCCTCAGCAATTTCTTTGCAGCAGGTTTCCTATTTTGTTCAGTCTTGATGCAGGAGAAGTATCAGGAAAATGTCCTTGTCTATAGAAAACCTTCTAATTAAAACAACTGCTTGGCTCTGCGCTATTGAGAGCAAACAACTCTGAGGGGAGCATTTGTTTTATCTGTACGTGGAGAAAAGGCAATAAATGCTCCCAATCTCGCTAAAAATAGATGTCAAAGTGAACTCCCTATTTTCGGGTCTAAAAAAATGAAAATATTTTTTATAAAATTATGCTGTTTGTCAAACACATTCAGACTCTGGGGAAAGGCCATTCCTTTTAATTTGGGTGAAATGTTCCGTTCAAATTGAGGACTTTATGGTTTCATCCTCCCCCAGCACCTCAGCCCAGTGTTTCCACAGAAAAGGATATTCAATGAGATTAGCAGGAAGCCAATTCCTCCATCTATTAGGATTTTGTATCAAATATGTGTGCTTTGGCAACTTTTCCTTTAATTCGACTTTTCCAATCCCCATTACTTTTGCAAGTCCTTGTGGATGTTTCCAGGGCTTCATGCTGAAGGCTGCAAACCCAGCCAGCCCCAGGAGAAAATGCATCTCCTCCTGTCCCACCTCCCTTCTCCTACTGCCCAAGGACTTTTGCCATCAAATTCAGAGGAATCACCCATAATTGCAACATTATATCAATGTATTTGGAGAGCCTGGGTTTGGGGACTGCTGTGCAGTGTGACAGGCACTCCCGGTGCTGCCTGGGGCCAGCGCAGACCCAAGTACTGCAAACAAAATGTTCTAGCAGGAAAATGGGCATTTTCTGAAGGGTGAGGCTGACAGCTGGGTGGTACATTGAATCTCAGCACATTTCAAGAGATTTCACATAGACAGAACAGGCAAAACTTCTTCAGAGCTATTTCATGCAAACTGTTTCCTTGGGGTAACAGCTAAGAGTTATTGCAGGGCTGTGTGCCCTGAACGGTGTTAGGGTGTTCCTGCATCCCTTCTTTGCCATCCTTGGGAGTGCTGGAAAAACCTCCCCAGGTATTTCATGAGCAAACCAAAACACTCCATCTGCACTCCCAGAGAGCAGTGACAGCCCAGCTCTGCCCCATGCTATGCCAGCTCCCCCCAGGTGACATCCTCATGGTGCCACCTGGGGTTTGTCCCAGCTGGATGTGCAGAGATGCTTGTGGGAAACTGCTGGTTACATCCAGGAGCGACAAGCTCAAAATACAGCAAATGCTGGGGTTTGACATCATTTTGGGGTAACCCTGCTCTGACTGGCCCTGCCCATCACCCCTGGCTGGTGCTGTGGGTGAGCTGTGCCAGATTTGGGGTGAGGGAGGGTGGCTGCAGATGGCAGGCAGTTTGTGAGCTCCCTCTGCTACCCCGGGGCTTCTGGGCAGGATTGATTGCAGGGCTCAGGGAGCTAGGTTAGCAGCTGTTATTGATGTGGGACTGGCATTATCCATGGCACATGCTGTCGATGGAGAGAAATACTGCAGATGGCATAATTTTTTTAAAGCCCCTCAGCCAAAGCCTTTTAAAACAAAACTTGCCATTTTTTTGTCTGTATTGATCCTCCTTTCCTGCTATTGATTTTTGCTCTTTGCCATCACTGATGCCAGGAGCAGGGATGAACAGGGAGCAGCCACTGTCGCGCCAGCACGTGCATGAAGGAAATAATTTTCAGCAACCCCGTGCGTGCTGGGGGTTTCTTGTTTTGTTTGGGGCTCGGTTTTTGTTATTGCTCTACTCTTCCTGCTCTATTTAACATCAAAATAACAGGGCTGTTAGACTGGCTAGCAAGCCCCCAGATGCCCATCAGGAGAACTTGGTGCTGTATTTATGTGACGGCTGTGCCATAAAAATGGATCAGGAAATGCTTCAAGCCGAGAGCTTGGCTTGAGCAGAGTGACCTGACATGAGCTGGAGCTGAGGAAGGATTTCAGAAGCTGCTAAAATAATTACAGCTGTGCCTGTACCAGAAGTATACAGTTTTGATGAAGCTTCTATATTTCAGTCCTCAGATACCTGGACACTGACATCTGGAATAGGGATCAAAAAGTCAAATCTCCCCTCCTTTTTTTTTCTAAATGAGCAAACCTTCAGGATTGAAAAATAGGACAATCCAGGAAATGCAGATGCCAGGGAGCCCCAGCATTAACTGCAGACCATAAAGATTATGTATGTTTTCAGCACGGTTACATTTGCAAGAACAGACTTTTTCTTGCGTCGTATTCACACGAAGGTTTGTGTCAAACAGCAGATAATGGAAATCATCCAGGTGCCGATTACTTTGGTGGCAGCCTGCCTTGAATACAGCATTCAGTTCTGGGCCACCTCATTACCAGGAAAAAAAAAACAAATCGCAGACAATTCAAAGAGCAGCTGAAATGATTTTGGGGTTGAAAAGACTGATTTATGAGAAAAGATGATGAACTAAGTATATATACCTTCACTGAGTAATGACTAGCGTTATGGTTACTGTGTTCAGGCAGACAGAAAAGAATTATTTTGTGTGTACAAAAATGTGATGCTAAGGGGAGCACGATAAAAATGACAGAAGGGAAAGTCTGAGCTAAGAAACAGTACAAAATCTCTGTGAAATAATCTCCTAAAAGGCAAGGGAAAAGCTCCCGTCTTCTTATTGACATTTTAAAAAAGACAGGGAAAAATAGAGATGATACAGTTATTCATCCAATTTATCCAAGTGCTTTTTTAATAAATCTCTAACCCCAAAATAAATAAAAAATTTAAAAAGGGATTATTTTCTCCTATTCCTTAAAAATACAAACTGATACTTTCTTGTTAAAAGTATGATGGAGAAAAAATTTGTTCAGACTATGTAACTCCCTGTGGGAGATGTGGATTTTGTAACCTTGGCAGTTCTCAGCACCCAACAACTACTCCCTCACACAGGGGACAACATTTCTAACCTAATTAGTCTATGGAGTTTGGGGGTTTTTTTTTTGTTTATTGCACAAACATAAAGTGTTCCTGGGATCACAGCCATGCCATGCCACCCACCAGCCCCTTCCAGCTGGTCTCACAGGACCCTCTTATGGGCAGAGGCACAGTGAAAACCAAATCCTGCCTCCAGCCTGCTCTTCTGCCATGGTCAGACACCTCCTGTGTTAGCCAGCAGTGCAGAGGACATTCCAGCAGAATGGAGCTGAGAGCTGCACCATATTGACAAAAGGGACAAAATCCTTTTATCTGCTGTCTACAGAGAATGTTCGAAGCTATGGAGAAAACACATGGAGGATGGGATGAAGTATTTTAATCAGACCCGTTTTCCCTACAGAAATGCTATAGTTTGAGAAAAACTGCTTTGGTCTGGCCCATCCGAATTCATTATTATCACTAACCCTGGAGGAGCTGCACAAAAGACTGCTGTTGGTGCTGTCTCCAGCTGAGAGTTTCATGAAGAAAATCTGCACTTTTAAAATCAGCTAATCATCAGAATAGCTAAGGAAGTAGTTCTTTCCTTTGGATCACAACGGTGCCAGCACTTTGCACAGCAAAGGCTGTAAAAGAAGGAGCATGCAACATTAAGTGACATAAGTGAATGTGTCATTAAAGAACCAAAGGGCTAATTTTTTTTCTAAATATGTCATTAAAAATAAAAAAAAAGATGCCTCATTTAAACTCATCCAAAAGCTGCTAAACCAATTTAACACTTTGCTGCTGACTCCTGAAAGATGTTGAGAGCTTATCTTATCTCCTCCTACCACTGTTCAAGGCTAATCAGAATATATTAATGCATGCACAGTATGAACATCTCTCTCCCATTGCAATAAAGCAGTAAAATGAACATAGAGATTTCTGTGAACTCTGTTTACCAAAGACCTATTCCTTTTCTTGTCCAAAGGGAATATAGTGGCTAAGAGTCTGGAAGGGATGAAGGAACAGAGAAGCACTGGATGACAAAAGCTCATATTCATGGAAATGAACTACATAAAATCTTAATGGGAAAACAATGGTAGCTGAAAACAAGCTTTAAAATTACTCAGGCTGCCCCAAGTAGGGAAGCTTTCCAAAATCTAACCATCAACAGCCTAAGGAAAAATTCCCTCTTCCTTCTCCCCCAAAATCAACCCTATTTGCCAAAGGGGAAAAATAGCAGCCCAATAGTAAAACCATCAGTTATCTGCTAGCAGTGCAGGTTGCCTCCTCCTGCAGAGCTCTGGATCAAGGGCAGTGGTGAAAGACTTTGATTTACAGCACACATCGGGACTTGGCTGCATTTTGTTTGCTCTCCCTGCTTAGAGGGGGACAAGTAAACCCAACATGCTTCCTCCATCCTTGGCTTTCCCTATGCAAGAGGCTAGGAGGGACACAATTTCAGGAAGGATGGGAGAGACTAGAAAATTCTGGGAGATAAAAATAAATGAGGAACAGGAAAAAGAGTGGACAGCATAGTGCAAAGGATCTGGAGATTTGCTTGAGGCATGCGGTTGGAAAATTGCTTTCTTTTTCTCATCATCAAACAGACATAAAAAAAAGGAGGAAAAAAGAAAAAGCACAGGCATGGTTTACAAAGGGTCAACAGATTTATGGTTAGCTTTAAATCAGTGCAACTTTACTGGGAGGTTTAGTTTTGGGTGTATTCAGGATGGGGAATAAGCATATGAATTATTCTGGTAGAGTGGTAGTAAATAGTCTGGCGGTCTCAGACCAATTTCTGTGGTGCCATATCTCATAAAGTCTGATAAATCCAGCATGTGCAGCTGCTGAGGACTTTTGGCAGTAGAAAAAAGCCTGTATAGGGGTAAGTATCTATATACCAGAGAACCACTGACCATGTACCAGCCCTGGCAACTGCTTTTGTGCTGCTGAGATTTTGTTACAGCCTCAATCTCCTGTGTTTTGGATGAGAAATGAGAATAGTACTGGGGAGTGCAGGGCAACTATGGATGAGCTCGCTGGACTGTGTCTGACTGAATTCCCCAGGCTGATAGCAAAGTGCTTCATGTCTGCATCTCTCATTTATGAGTCCATCACATTTATAGCAGGTCCAGCAGGTCCAGAGATTTTGGGGTTTGGTGCTCACTGGCGTCTCAAAGTCCCCTTTCCTATCCAGTTGCAGCGATTTGAATTCCCTGGAAGAAAAGGGAAGGAAAATGATCTCCTACTTACTAGTTTTGGGAAATTTTAGATATTCCACACATATTTCTTTCCAGCCAAAAACCCCTCTCCACTTCATCACTCCCACAGCTTAAACATCCTAACTAAACTCTGTCTTTTTATTCCTTACAATTTGAACATGAGATTCAGCTTTACACACTAAACACTCCACAACCTTTTAGTCTGAAGCATAAATGTGATCCTTTTCATTACAAAGATTATTATTGATAAAATAATATTGGAAAGAAAACCTGCTACCATGTTAGATAACAACTAAAGCTATCTATGCACCTGAAAGAGTGACTCTTGTACCCACTACTAGAAATTAAAAACAGAATTACAAAAACAGTGCTGTTGATAATTTCAGCCTAGAAATACTGAGCAGCCTTTTTCAATGATCATGTTTTCACTAATGCTTCCTGGCATTAGTGAAAACATTCTTCTTTCTTCACCAGCAAGAGGGTGGTTTAATGTGTTTAGGAGGCTTGGAGAGCTGTCTGAGAGCAGTCAATCAGTCTGTGCTGTGATAGTCTGGGTCTGACTGTGTTTTGTTTAAAAAGCAGAGGTAAATATCACTTGAGGAAATAAAAAGAATTGAGACAAAATTGTGCCTGTGGAAGGCCAGCTGTCAGTTATCCAAGACACATTAAATCCTGGCAAACAGGTCTCCAAAATCACCTCCAATCAATTTTCTCCTTATTCCTCCAGCCACACACAGTTTTACTCCATCAGGGCATCCAGAGGGAGCAGAAGGTTTCTGTTCCCTGAACACCACCATGAGGTTGGATAGATCAGCCCAAAAAAGGCCACCAGGAGCACACCTTGTGTGGGACGTGCTGTGGTGAAAGCTTGGGCAGCACTGAATCCTGCAGAGCTCTGCAGCACAGCAAACCCACAGTGCATTCAGAAATCCAGCCCTGGAGACCTCTCTCAGTTAAACCATCCTGGCCTCTAGGGAAGTGTGATCCCTGCACCACTGTGGTGCCGTTTGCCTTTGAATCAACAAGGTGGAAACCCATGGAAAGCTGCCTTCCAAATCGGAACCTAACTTTCCTCAGATGGGTAAAATAGCAGGATTATCCTGTCTGCAGTGCAACACACAGCTGAGGCTTTATTTGCTGAGTGCATTTGAGATGTGCCATCCCCTTCAGAGCTGCTGTTTGCTGTGTATGTGTGTGGTGGTGGCTTTTGCCAGGGCACTTTGGTTTCAGCAGCAGAGCCAGTCAGTTCAGCACTTGCTGGATATTGCCCTTTGCTCAGGAGAACTCCTCTGCTTCCTCATTTCCCTTGCAGCTATTGCTGTGCCTCTCCATGGTGCTCTTAGCACCAGTTAAGCTGTGCCAGCATATCCTATTTTTACACCCTGGGAAATGGCAACCCCATAATGAAATATGGGCTGGAAGGAGAGCAGTGCAGTGGGTGCTGCGCTGGGCTCTCCGTGCAGGTGAGTGCATAAAACAGCACTGTGTGCAACATCCCTGCTGGATTCTGGCAGCCTATTTCCTTCTGGTTATGATTCAAGCATTAGTGCAGTCTGCAGAGACTTGTACAGATTTGCTTTGGGCTGTTTGTCTGAAATACCTGCATCTCGAGCCTTGCAGAGCAGTCAGCATCAGATGGGGCTTTTTAGGCATCTGCTCTGGGAAAGAGCTCTCCAGGGCTGATGCCACTGACTCCACATGATATGGATGTGCTTATTTCCCTTTTACTGGGTCCTAGCAGTTTCCTGGTGTGCAGAAAGTTGATCTTTCAAGCTGCAGACTTGATGAAGGCAACAGCCAAAGGACCAGGGGACTCACAGCCCTGGCCAGAGAAAATTACCATCCTGCGTGGAGAATTGTGCTGGAAGAGAAGCATGAGATGCCTAATTGCCTGCTGATGGGCATCATCGGCAGCTCCCTCCCATTCCTGCACATCAGCCATCAGAGGCAAGGAGAAACCATCTGAAATTTGTGGGCAACCAGAAATCTGACTGAGAATATTCCCACACTTTTGAGGGTTTTGATGCCTTTCACCAGGCAGGCAAAGACACCTGATGGAGTATTAGGTTCAGCCACACTACTTAGCTGCTTCCATAATGTCATTGCTACGTGAAAGGCGGGTTTTTGGTTTATTTCCTCTGGCCTTGTCCTTTTTCCTCCTCTGTAGAGGGGAAAAAGCCACACTGTGGAACATCGTTCTCCAAGAAAATCCAAAGTGTCTGAACACTTGTATGAGACAAGTCCTTCAGGGAAGCAAGAAATGCCCATCCCATGGGTTTTCTGGAAGTTGGGCTCCCCTAGCTGCAACTGGGGCAGTGCTGGGCAGTCATGGTTGATGTTATGGGGGCAGCTAGAGAGAAAGAGAGGGGAGGAGAAGGGTGGCAATATGTCTAGCCAGAGTCAATAAGATACTTGGATGCTCAATGCCTGGGTAAATCAGCACCAGGAGCTCTCCAGCCAGAATAACAAAGGCAATTTTCCCTAAGTTTATCCGCTTAACACTTGTGCTTTTTCCTCTGATGATGGGAACAGGCAGCAGGGAAACCACCTGCAGTTTCCAACTGAAAATGTTTGCAAAACCTTCTCTGACCTGGGCAGAGCAGCTGAGACATGAGTGTGCAGCGTGGTTTGGGTTTCTGCTTTTACAGCCCAGGTTTGCCCACTCTGAAGGCTGGACCTTGTGCTGGGTTAGGGCTGTCATGCACCTTCACCTTCCCTCATCAGTGCTCAACAGCCTGTGAAGAGGAAAAGGCTTTGTTTTAGTGGGAGCAGGTGTTTGATTACCTCGCCTCTCTCTTTTTATATTAAACTTATCCCGGCTTCACCTCTCTAGGAGGGATAAACTCATGTTTGTGAAAGTGGCGAGGGAAATCATTTGAAAGGAGCCATTGGAGGTCGGCTGCCTGCGCTGATGGCTTGATGAAACAAAAGAGCAAATGAGCAAAAGAGAAGCATTCACGGGATTTTCTGCCTGCGGAGCGTGGCTCAGAGCAGTGCTGCAGGGCTGTCTGCCTCTGCCCCAGGGCCTATCTGAGCCTGCACCAGTGTAGATTTATGAAGAAAAGGGCAGAAATTCAGCTCTTTTCCTCCTCTTTTGCCTCTGTGCTCGGAGACTGTGCTGGTGGCAGGTGCTGTCCTACCCTTGGACAAAGGAGCTCTGGCATCTCCCCACAGGACAGCATCCAAGGACAGCACAGGCATCCCTGAAGGGAACATAATCTCTGCTACTGCCCAGGCCAGGCTGCAATCAGGCAGCAGTGCCATGCCCAGGCACAGCAGCTGTGTCCTTGGCACCTGAGCTGTCCTTGGCCTGAGCACCAGGCTCATGGTGCCAGCACCAAAGGGGATGGTGGGCTGGAAACAGCGACTCGCTCGGGATGGACACATGGGCTGGTGTTTTTGGGTGTAGAGACAGAAGCAGAGGTCCCTGCCTGGTTTCAGTGCACCCCAAGTGAACCTCCATCCACTGCACTCAGGCACATGGAGTGAAGGAGCAGAGAAGTGATAACTTCGTTACCTCTGTGTTTCCAGATGAGATCAGAGGCAGCGTGTCTGGGTGAATATAAACCCATTGCTCTGCTTTAACCATCTGTCAGGCTCCCTGCCACAGAGTCTGTGTGTTTGCTCAGGCGTGGGGAGGGAATTACCCACCCCATATCACGGCAGATTGCCTTTCGCCTTCTCACTACTCCGTCCCCCTCGTGAATATTTTGGATCTTTGCCTCCAGTGGCTCAAATGCAGGTGTTGGATTATAGCCATGGAGAGCCAGGGACAGGGAATAAAGAAATTCTTGGGTGTCTTTGGATGAAGATGAGGTTGGAAGGAATCTGAGTCAGCTCTTCCAGAGTTTTCAGATACCAAGGCAGGACTGGGATCAGAAAAGCCATTGTTCCCCTTGGCACAACGCTGGAGGATGTTATCTAGAGACTGGTCCAGAGTGCAGACTCATGGCCAAACTGGAAACATTATCCTGTTGGAAACATCTGCTATTCTCCTCTGCTTCTCACATGATTTGCCAAAATATATTTCTTGTACTTTTGCAGCTCAGAACAGCTTGTTGTGAGGCTTAATTCACAATGTATAATCCTGTGACACATTGCTGCCTGATGAGGTAAGACATGCAGATGAAGGAGGAGGGTAAAGGCACCAGAAACAATGCAGTGCCCAGCTTGGAAGCTGTACAAAGTATTTTCAAAAGCATTATCTAGCTTTGCTGTTATTAGTCCTGAGAGTCAGAGAGAGAGAGAAATTTACTGCAGCAAAAGATAAAAGATCTTTCAATAAATGTACCTCAGAATGGAATGTCCTGCTGAAATTCCAAGGTTCCTCCAAGGTTCCTCTGACCTCTTGATATGAAAAAGAGTGTACTACACTGTTATCTAAGCTACTCACTCCATGTGTGGACACCTAAATACCCTCAGGATCTCTGTGCACTTAGATGCCACTCAAACCATATTGCTCCCTTCACAGTTCTCCCCTCACAGAGTTGTGTGCCTCCCCTGTCCTGGCTAAATGCTGCAGCTCCATCCAGCTCTTCGGTTTAGGCATATCCTCAAGTGTTTTGCTGGATCAGAGCAGCCCTCAGTGCCAGGAAGGGTAGGAATGCTCTCACTTCACCCCAGCTCTCTGGAGTGCTGCAGGTTGCTCATCCCAGAGACAGAGAGTGATTTGACCCACCCTGATTCTGGATCTGAAATGGAGAAGTTCAATCTATTTAGCTCTGATAGTGCCATGGTGTCTCCTCTATCAGGAAAGGGAACACAGGAGAACAACTTGGGAAGACACAGTGTTTAAGACAGAGAAAGTTCCCCCATCCAAACGAATCTGGGATTAGATGCAGATCTTCAGGTCTTTCAGCCAAAGTGGTGTGAATGCTCCAAAAACTTGTTTCTTACTGATTTTTGTGATTTGTTGTACTTAAAGGTCAAATACTAGACATTAGTATTGCAGCCATTCTTCATATGAAACATGAGTATATCAATACTTTATAAAGGGCTAATGAACAATTAATAGCTATTTCAAGAAATGGATAATCAAATGTTATGGATTGCTATACAGTCTGGCAGGTCAATATGTTGCTTATGACCATAGCTGATTGCTGCCAGAAACACCTTGAGTGATGTGATTTTGACCAGCTTGAACACAAGATGTTTGTGTTAAATCAGTGTGTGCAGCAGCCATTAACCCTCTCTGCACTGTCCTGGAAATAGAAACCCCCCTAGAGCATGTCCAGGATTAATGGGTTATGATATGAACATAAGGCTGTGGGTTGTCCAGTAACACATTTGTGGCTCCAGAACCTGATTATAGATGAGCAGAAAGGAGTAGAGACAGATGAATGCAGACTGCAAACAACAAAAAACATCTGCTGACTGCACAGGGAAAGCTCTGAGTGCCAGAATTGTGCATCCAGAAATCCACCAGCAGTGGGGCTTTTTAATGTGTGCTGGGGGGCTTTGGGAGGATACTAGAAATTCCTTTAAGGTTTAGTGGCATGTTTAGCTGTCTATCCCACTGTTTTTAAATTACAGCTCACAGAGCAGGTCATCTAACTACCCCAGATGGGTCTGTGCAGGAGGAATTGCTCCTTCATGATCTCAGCCTCGCTACTATGCCATCAACTCTGCTTTTAAGTAGTAAAGAAGCTCACTGGAGTTACCAGTTCTGATTACAGCACGAAACATCTAACCTTGGCTTGCAGCAACCAAAACTGTGGCTCTTGCAGACTGAGATTTACTCGGGCTGAGGCAGTGCTGGGGGCAGGAAGAAAAACAACCACACTGAAATGTTCCTGAAGGCACAGAGACAGAGCCACAGCTGATGTAAGAGCAGCAAGGGCTCACTCCACAACTGCCCTCCTGAAATGCAGCCTCTCGTGCTGAATGCTGCTCTGAACATTGGCACAGATGCTGCTTGTTTGTCCTTGGAGCTGTGAGGAACCTCTGGAGGCATTTCACACCTCGGTGAGCACATCCTCCCCAGGTATTCCACGTTGTTCTCACTGGCAGGTTTGAGGCAATGTGCTCAATCCAGTTCAGAATTACACCCTGGCTGACAGAAGAACAGAGCTCATTTTCCTTGCTTTTGTGTTGGTTTTGCGATCAGTGTAACTTCAGTTACCCTTTGCTTTTATACCAGAAGTAGCACAGAGGAAATTTGATTTAAGAGGAGAGAGGCATCCAGTGCAGCTATTGTAGGAAGGCAAAGGTGGACAGAGACATTTCCCACTCCTCCTGATTCTGGCATGGGTCAAAGGCCAAATGTGCCACCAGAACAAAGTGAAGCAACCATCAGGCTGCTTTACATGGCTTTGGTTTGTAAAAGCTGCCAGGGACTTATGGTACCCATGGTTTTCTCATCACCGTGTGCATCCTCCTCCAAAACAGCAGAGCTGCAATCTGAGTGATGCACAAGCTGGCCATACAAGCTGTGAAGCTGCTTTAAGGCTTCTTCCATTTTGCTGGTTTAAAGCCCATCCATATCAGTCCAGCCTCAGAGAGACCCTAATATGAGCCACAGTGTCCCAAAGAACATCAAAGGAAAGATTCACTGTTTTCAGGTCTCTGAGTCAATTTTTTCTGTCTCCTCTCACTTATTCTTCCATCTGCTGAGTGTTTGATGCATGATCAGTCTGGTAGGACATGCAAATATTAACATTACTCTCCAGAAGTGCTGACAGATGTGTATTTTGTCAACAGGTGCAGTAAGCAGGAGATGCTGCTGGGACCCAGGAGACTGTCCTGGAGAGCTAGCATGAACCCTTTCATGTCTGTGACCTTCAGAGGCAGCAGGAGCAGCTTCCCCTCTGGGTTTATTTGCTGGAAGGAGAGCCCACAGGGAAAGGATGAGGCAGGGGGGAGCTAGAGGTGGGACTTGGCTGCATTCCTGGCAGCACTTCAAAGTATCTTGGGCATTCAGGAGAAAATGCTTTGCAGCAAATTAATACCCCTCAGGTGCTGGTGGAGGAAAAACCCCATTCCAACAACATTTGTCCCCAAAAGCAGTGGCCAAGTCATTACTGGGGTTTTTTTTCCTTTTTTTCTAACGGTGATGTAATCCTTGACTATTTTGCTGTGGGTTTGTCCCCTTCCTTCACATAGGTAGGAATGGGATAGGAAAGGAAATCTTTTTGCTTGTGTTGGTGATACAAAAGTTTCCACATCTCTGCTGTCCCAGCATGTCCATGGGAAGCTTCTGCCTTCCCTGTCCCTGCAGCTGTGTCTCAAGTTAAGGGTGCATGGTTGCTGTGGCTTCCCACCCTCACTCCATTCCCAGGACATCTTCCCAACTGGCTGGAGCTTACCTACTGGAGGATGGTGATAAATAAACCCTGTTAGCCTGTCAGTGCCTCCCGGATGGGCTATGCAGCCCAGAAAGAGCAAGGTGCCTGCCACGCTTGTCCTGGACAATGAAAGGAATAAATCAATTCATGTCTGAAAGTGGGAACTTCTGCATTGATGGATGGCACTGGGTGAATATTAAACTCCCTTTCTTGTGGATGGATGTTCTCCAGCCAGACAAATTTTGTCCTTTCACACTTCAGGTGAGGGAGCTGCAGCAAGCTGTGGCAGTTGCTGAGGATGGGAAGAGAGAGCACCTGCCTGAGGCAAGTTTCTGTAGCACTCTCAGAAGCAGCAATCTCTGCTTTAAGAGATGCTTCAGTACAACTTGAGGCTGAAATCAGTAACTCTTAAAGATCTGAAAACAGCTGCCCTTCAGCAGGGATCTCATTAGGGGGGTTATTTAGCTATCCCTTGAAATTCATGAAAAAGGAAATAAACTTAGTGTGTTGGATCCACCTAACAGCTCACAGGATGCAGGTTCTAGCACTGTGTTTCCCAGGAGATCATGCTCCATTCCTCCTCCTCTTTTCCCATGACAGGTGATAATATCAGCTTTCATCTGTTAATAAAATAGCAAGGGAATTCCTGTACAATTTTTAAATAGAGAGAAGCCTGTGATTTGTTTCACCCCCTCAGCTTACACTGCTACCTCTCAGTTGTGAAGACAACAGGTTCTTCTCCAGGGAAGAGTGATCCATGTGCTGCCTGGTCCATGTGTGAAGCAAGGGGGAGTCCCAAAAATGCTGAGGGATTAGCCACTATTTCCTAAAACCTGGCAGGGATTAGAAGCAGAAAACACTAAGCCAGCATGACCAAGGCAAGAAGGTAAAGGTGAATAATGGAAAGAAGGGTGGACCTCCTCAGAGGTTCCTAAGTCCAGCAGGCTGCCCACGGCAGAGGCAACTGCAGAAAAACTACTCCAACAATAATTTCTTGATCTATTTCCTAAAAATCTCCCTGGGCAATCAGTGCCTCTACTCCATTACCTGAACATCCAGAAAGCTTTCCAGAAAGCGTCTCACCTCAGAGCTCATTGCACAGTTTCTCCTCCAGAAGCATCAGACATTAGCTGATTAGAGCTGAGGATTCAGCCTTTCAAGTAGAAAATTGGAAAAAAAAAGTCTTAAATATCAGCGTATTATGCACTCCATGCAGCAGGCCTGGAAAGGCTCTGGGAAGGATGGAGCATTTATAGTTTTCACAGAAAGAACTTAAAGGAGATGAAGACAAGCATTAACTTCTAAAATAAGGGCTGTTATTTCGAATAACTTCCATTATCTGTCGCTGCTGGCCTGAGCTGTGTCAGTCGAGTGGATTTGTGAGCTTCTAATCTGAGCTGTTCTGCTTGTTATTACCAGAGGACTCTTCTGTCACTTGTGAAATGGGAAAGGCTCATTCCTGTTGGTATTTCCTTTCCAAGCCTCCAAGAGCCTTTGGGACTCCAGGAAGGTCTGACCCAAAGACAGATGATGGAGTCTGAGGGAAATTTTCCTAGAAAAGAGAAAAACCCTGCAGAGGAGACACCACAGCTTCACTTCCTTCAGGGCAGCTGGGCTTTGTGGCCAGTGGTGACACAACTGGAGAGCACCAGGACAGGACTGAGCTTCCTATACTCAGAAACTGCACTTTTCAATTTACTTCCACTTCTGCATATTTTCAGCACCGGGGAGGAATCAGAGAGGGAAAAATGCTGTCCCAAGCCCTGGTTTCTTTAATTTGCCTGATTGTGTCACTCTGGGAAGAAAGGGACTTTTTCAGCCTGTGGGGAGCAGTGAGGACACTCTCACAAGACAGTGCTAATTATGCCCCACAGTTTCTGTTCAAGTTTTGTTACTTACTATGGTCAAATACCCTTTGTTGTAGTCACATCAGGCAGCCAGGGCCTCAGCTTGCCTCACCAGAGAGACAGAGGACAATGACTTTGTGCATTCATTACTTTATTCCCAGGCAGCTGCCAACACACCACTGATGGCAACTCCTGTCAGACTTCAGAATTCGTGATGCATCCAACTGCAATGCATTTTCCAGAGGCTCATTTTTGCCACTTACTCAACTGATTCTTATTCTACAGTACATTGGTAGGAACATGAGAGAAAAGAAATAGAGTTTTGAGAGCACACAATCAACTGCCTTGCCTTTGTTTCTGTCCTGAAGATGTGCAATGACATGACTTGTGCACCAGCTTGCATGTTTTAAATTATTTGCCATGCAACAGATTTTCACTCAGTTTTTGCTGAGTTGTTTCTAAGTGGCTTTGTTGTTACTCTGAGTACCAAAAGTTGTTTTACTACCATGTAGCATTTGGGCAGTCATCAATATTTAATCTGTGTTTTGATACCACACTTTTGTTTTCACTGACATCTGATTCTTTCTGTGAAATAGATTTTACTTGTTTAAACTGCCTGTACACTAAATACAGAGTTTCGTAACTGATCAGGTGGTACTTGCAAGGTTATGCAGAAAAATCTATGGGTGTAGTACAGCACTACAGAAATTTCTATCAAACGCCACAGTGGAATAATTTTTAATATTTTTTTCAAAAGAAATAATTTTGATTGTTTCACTGTGCCCACAGCCTATCTGGGTTACTTTGTTTGTGTCTAGGATATAATCACTGACTGGTGTTTTTCATGTGATTTTGAAAGATCTCTGCATGTTCTCACAAGTGCTGGCTTTATACTATCAGCTGAGCATTACAACAATCTAACCCTAGCCCAGAGAGCATCCTTACTACATGGAAAGGACCAAATATTTGGAGTTGATGCTGTTTGGATTCTTAGATCCCTACTGTCTGTTTAAAGAAGTCCTTTTATTCCGCTGACTTATTCCATCATCACAGTGCTGGAAGCCCTCAAAAATATTAATGCTCTTTTTGAGATTGTGAGCGCAAGAATTTAGGGCTGAAAGAATTTTGCAGGTCACGCAGATGAGTTCCCTCTTACTGCATTGGTCTCATTCAGCCCTTTCCATGAACTGCGTCAGGGCACTGCTATCTCCTCAGCTGTAAAATGCAAATTATGACATAAGGGTTGCTTGAGCACACATAATCTGGACCTGAGCTGCAGAGTTAACCCCAGAGGTGCAGACACATCACCAGAAACCAAACTTCCTTCCACACTTTTGGGTATGGAGAGCTGTCTTAGGCAGTTTCTAATTTCTAAATTCTCTGATTTCTCATTCTCTTGTTTAAAGGAAAACAGGAACCACTTCATTGTAAAAGTCTTCTTCTTCTCTTTTTTAAAGGAAAACAGGAACAACTTCATTGTAAAACTCTGTATGGTTCAACTTTCCCTCCACTGCCTGCCTTCTCAGTCTTAATGCTGAGGAGTATCTGAGAAGCATATGCTTTTTTATTAGCAGAAGAGACAGGCTAAATTGGGATATGATTCATGCTTCCAATTTATGCTTTCTCTTCCTGTATTGTCAATGGCTAATGAGAGGTAATTGCAAAAGCTCGCAGAGGGAGGCACTTTTGGAAGGAGGGAGAAGAATTAGAGAAGGTGTAAGCAAGGTTGGATTTACTGTTCACAGGCTTTCTGTTCCACTGCTGGTCTGTTTGTGACTTTCCAAAGTTGCTCCTGTCAGAGCTTGATATAATCCCCAAAAGTTAGATATTGCTGGGCTGTATCAATACCTGTGACATCATTGCTAAGGAGTGCAGCTCTGCCACTGAGCTCCACTGAGTCCTCACCACAGCCTGATTTTTTGGGTGAACTCTCTGCTCTGAGGTAGAGGCAGCACATTTTGGTGCTCCCTAAAGATGGTCTCAGCCAAATTACCTGGGCAAAGTTCACCACAGGCACAAAAGAGCCTCTACAGATGAAAGCCCTGCACCTCTTCTTTTTAGAGAAGAGCAACATCCTGAAAAACCTTGGAAGCCAATAGCTATTTCCCAGCATGAGGTTCTGAATTCCATAGCATTACACTTTTCCTGGTTTAAAAATATTTATTATTAAAAGGCTTTTGTTGGGAATGGAGGCTGGGTTCACTATGTCTATGAAGCAGACTGAAATCACTTGCCAAGAGTCATTAGGAAAGAGTGCTGACTGAGACAATTTTTCATCCTTTATTACTCATTTTACCCAGGGACCTCCCTGAGCAGGAGCTGGGCACCCCATGGAAGAGTAGCCCTGGTGCAGAACTTCTCCAAGCAGCACAGTTTGAGCCTGCAGGCAGCTCAGGGGAGCACTGGTCCGTGAAATCTCAGAATTCATCAACTCCCTCTGCCAGTATCACTCCTCTCTCCTTGGCTGAGAAAGGAGGCAGTAAGTGCCAGGGATAGGCTCAGATTCCCCAAATCCCTCACTGCAGTGCAATGTTGCTTATGTAAAAGAACTGAGCTAAAGGATTCTGCCATGTGTCCTGGCTGTTTCTGGCAATTTAAGTGATGAAACATCATCACTGCAGAAGCAAAAATTTGTATGAAAAGGCACAGTCAGCTTGCAGCTTTGGACAGTTCGTATGTCCATGCTGTGCTAGCTCATCCTGGGAAAAGCTGCAGCTCCACGAAGGGTTGATGTCTCCTTTGATGTGGGATAAACCAAGCTTTAGCCTGACAAACTATGATAAACTGACAACTGTAAAGAACAATTATTGATCAGTGATAAAAATAAGTCATTGATTAAAATTCTTAGAATTTAAATCAATTCTTGGAATTCTTAAATTTTCTTAGAAACAAAGGTAATATTTTGGCATAGTGTGTCAAAACCCATCTCACAGGACTCCCCTTTAGCCCTCTTCAGACAAAATCCTTTGCCACCATGGCAGAGCACAGAGACCATGGCCATTTGCATTGATGGATTCAGTGTAATTATCTCCTTGTATTTCTTTGTCTCTCTGGCTCCATCTGTCGTCTCCTTCCACAGAGTTAAACTCCCAGCTCTGGGAATGGACACTGGGGCTGTGCCTGATGCTTCACAGCAAGAACTTCAGGCACTGGGGAGATGTGAATAATAAT
Organism: Entomyzon cyanotis; assembly: GCA_024500445.1. Lineage (NCBI taxonomy): Eukaryota > Metazoa > Chordata > Aves > Passeriformes > Meliphagidae > Entomyzon > Entomyzon cyanotis. Next base: position 12,479,326 of record JAKEPQ010001010.1, read on the forward strand.
AAATAAATGGAAGGTGAAATACAACTTTCATCCAGTACAGTCCAGCACAGCAAGATTGGGTTCCCAGGGAATGGCAGTATATTTGTTTTCCAGATCGTTAGCTAATGCAAAGGAAAGTGAGAACATTTATTAGCCTCCCTCAGAATCACCTTTAGGAAGAATGAATATTCACTGCTATAAATAAGACTGTTTCAATTAAGTCTGCACATAAAAATGCTCCATGGTGTCACAGAAGGCTGTGCTATTCAAAAAGAAGTGCCTAGATGAAAGTATTTAAGGCTGTATTTGAGGACAAATTCACTTGTGAACACTAATTTCTAATGTTTCACAGTTAATCACTGAAAGTTATGATGTTTTCATCTTATCTGAATGTCAGCCCACAAGCTGAGATGCAGAAGAAACCTTGGGCTTGGTTTTTTTTTCTACCTTCTAATGGCAATCTGGTACCATAATTGCTTTCTTGCTCAACTTCAGATAATATATGATTTTGGTGGGAAGTTTTGTGTTTCCCTGAGTGTCACTTTCAAAGAGCAGCCACAGCACCAAGGTGCTCATTACAACCCCTGGAGAATATCACCCCAGAAGTGGCACAGTGACCTGACATCCCCCAGCACAGACTGTCCCAACATCCTTCCCTTTTGCAAAAGCACACCCATTTTCAATACTGCCTTCAAAAATCCTCATGAATCAACACTCTGCAGGGTCAAATCTCTTGTAGCAACCCCTCTGGACAACTTCAGGCAATAAAATGTATTTTATGCTGCTGAGGACCAGTACAGTGTGTCTCAAACTCAGAAAATCGCTGGTCTGGAGTACCAAGAGCTGGGAGAAAATATTAGGAATATACCAGTGGTTGCTAAGATGTCTTTGCCCTGTATCTTGGTTGCCTATTCCTGGTTGATCCCAGAGACAGGCAGGTGATGGAACCATCATCAGAACCAGCACAGCTGTCAAGTTCCTCTGTAAATGGCATCCTTCCCTGCAAATGAAATAAAGAGAAAACAATGACTCTAAAACTAAATGTTTGCCACAGGAAAACAAAAGAAAGACAACAACATCGTAAATGGGAATAAGTTGGTGACAAATCTGTCCCATCCAACCTTCCCTTTCCTATTCACTGAGAGATCTGGGATGTGCAACCACTGTTCTTTAATTGACATTGACCCCCCAAAGCACAGATGCATAGATCCCTCTCTCTTCTTCACACATGTGAATTTATTCTTTGTAATAATACTCATACTGTTAAGAACTTCAGAGGAGTTTATTAAATACCAGTGAAAACCATGACACCAGCAATTACAGGGAATCAATGAAGATATTTGCTGGAGTCAATAATCTAAATTACTAACAAAAAAAGTAGTCAGTATAAGCAGTTCATCTATACTTCCCTGGGATAAAAATCAGGCCCTGCATCTAAATATGGTATCAGTGGCAACAGTAAATATTCCAAAAAGGCTGTAGCCAGTTGCTAAACTGCCATAATACAGAAAAAATTACAATCTACTCTGAAATTACAAATTAAGCTGAGTTCATTCAATTCAGCTAATTTAAGGAAAAGCTACATCAAAACTGGAAACCATGACAGCTGTGTCACCCCAAGTAAAAAACACAATGAAGCTTTGAGATTAACACCTACTATTAAGCCAAAGAGAATAAACTATGGGCAGTCACTGTTCAGACATCCTGATTAGGCTTAATTAAAATTCTGATGATCAGGGGGCTATGAAAGGGACAAAACTTTTAAAGAATTTAGGCAAGTGCAAAAGGCTGGAGATAGGGTAATAATTAGGAATAATATCTCTTGTTAAATTTAATTTCTTTAGCCTTGAAATTACCATGACAGATTTCAAATTTAGTGGCAGTTTTCCAGTCCCTGAAAAAGCTTAATTATATAGTTAAAATTTTGGGAGAACTGATTGAGATAAAGCTACATGGGGCCCATATCAACTCTGTGGTATGCTTGAGTGGACTCAGATAAAGAAGGAATAAATATCCCCTTGTTCAACAACCTTGTGACATCACATACCTGAACGGGTTTTTTGAGACACCAAAAAAGTTTGAACGACTCTTTAACTTTCTCTTTTAATTAGTAACAATCACTCTCATTCAATTTGCCTTCCTACTTCTTGATTTCAGCTGGGACTGGAAGCAAGACAGAGATAAAGCAGCCAAAACTCTGAATAGTGCTGATACTAACAGAACTCCTTAATCACTGGAATTGGCCTATCTCTAGAGCCCAGGAAAGACATCTAGAAAGATGAGCAAAGTTCAGATCTGAGAAGTGTTCCTCTGAGTTACAGCACACCTTGTAGAAATCATCACTGTATTCTATTAACTGCTGTTAGTTTAGGAGAAAATATAAGATACTTAAGAAAATGTCAGCTCCAGAAGTTTTGTCAAATGGAAGAAATATTTCTTCTAATATGCAGTTCATGACAAAGCTTTTTTGGGTTTTCAGGGCCAGGGAACATCTTGAACAATGGATGGATCAGGAAGATGATGAATAGCTTGAAATACTGATGAAGAACATTCTCTCCTCGTAGAATCAAACTCAAGAAGATGGATGTTAATATTATTTTAAAGCCACCTTCATTGGATTCTGCCTTCTCTATGCAATCCACTTATATGATCTCATTGTCAGGTTAACTGAACACTTCACAGATTTAAAGACATTTATTCTCCCAAGAGCCACATGAAGGAGGAAAATACAGTTGTCCCATTATATGGATTTGGAGCTGTGGCACAGAGGTGCAACATCACACATGGCGAGGCAGGGAATTGAGCACAGCTTTCCTAAACCCCAGGCTATCATCCTTAATACTTTTCCTACATCCTTTACATCAAAATGAGTGGTGAAGCTTGAGACCCTGCTCTGGGTTTCCTCCTGTCCACACTAATCCCTGAGCACCTTGGCACACCTGCAAGAGTGCTACATCAAGAGGATAGAGAGGGTCAGTGAAAGAAGTGCCTCATTTATTACAGCTCCTTGATCATGACTGAATGGATCACATGCCTTAGGATCCACTGGCAAAAGGTAAATAGTTCCCAGAACTAATCTTTCAGCTGCTAGGAATGGGATACAATACCTTGCAAGAGTACAAATGAGCTGTCAGAGATGATAAAAGCAGGTAGAGCCTGGACTCAGTGAGCAGAAAAAGGTCATATTTCAGAAGTTCTAAAAGGGTTCAAATTAAAAACAAGCACACAGAAAAAAAAAAAAGGCAGAAAGGACAACAACAAATAACCCAATGCTGGTCCTGTGCAATCATCTTAGAGCAACAAGAAGCCCCAAAGTATTTGTTCTAACACTGCTCAGAGGAGCCCTGGAACCTTAGATTTCTGCAAGACTCTCACCTGCTGACTATTTGTAGCTCTGAGCAGTCTTAGACTTGCTTAAAAACTAACACCTCATCAGGGCCTAAACCTAATTTTTCCTGATATGGATGTGAATCCACCATCTGGACCTTGGCACAACCACACACCCAGCCACTTTTAGGGAACAGATCAAATGTGGAAGTATTGCCAGCATGCTGCTGCACAAATCATCTTGTCTTTCCTGCTGGATGAGACAAACACTTTGCAAATACATACTGCAACAGATCCTCTCTTCATGCTGTCTCTGTCAGGAGACATTCATTCCATCATGCATGGAAATTGAAGAATTATTCCAGTTACATGCTCCTAATTGCCACCCCATTCCTCTCCTAGGTTTTCTCTTTCTGTGACCTTTTCTAAGTCAGATTTAAATTTGGGGTTATAAAGTCCTTGGAGAAAATTAAGATGGCCCAACCATCTTGTTTACTAAGGCTAAATGTCTCCATTAATCTCACAGCAACTTCTGCCATGTGATGCTGGAGTGGAAACAATGGGATATTTCTGAGATGTGGTGAGTGAAGGAAGACACAGTAGAAATGATGAGTTTCTGTGGCTCCTCTGACTGCAGTAACCACATGGTTGCCAGATTTAAAGCTTTTAAAAGGTGGCATTGACCACTGATGAACACAGCACAGGGGAGAGACCCAGGCAGGAGAGCACATGGGCCAAGGAGGCACAGAGGTGCTGCTGAGGAATCCTACAAGCCCCACAGTCCAGGGAGGCTTTTAGAGGAACATCACCTATTGCCACCACAAGTAACAGACTGGGACTAGTTCTGCACACTGCTCCTGCTGAAACTTTGTCCAAGTAACACCATTTTAACAAAAAGTCCAAGATTTGTGAATGTACTGCAGGAAATCCCACATTGCTTGGGACAGCTGGTGTGGCAGCGTGTGACAGACTGGAGCCAATGTGCTGTTTCCCCACCTGGTAGTGTGTCCCATCTCCTTTTATAAGACACCTAACAGGAGTCTCTTCTGCTTCCTGAAAGATGAAGGTCCCAGTCTGTGGTTTTATTTGGTTTTAATAAATCACTGAACTTTGTGCTCCTCCGTTTTTATTTCAGAGCTTAACCTCCCTGTACCCCATATTTCCTCTCATGGTTAAACTAAGAAGTCTTCATTTTTCTGTTCTGATGCTTTCACTTTATTAAGAAAAAAAAATCACAGCGCCCAATTTCTCACGTGTTGTTATAGTAAAAAATTTTCAGTCAGAAATTGGTGATTGATACAGGATACCAGGAGAGCAAGATCCCAGCCTGGTCCAGCCTTTCCATTACTACAGGAGTAAAGAGACCTTTTCCAGTTCTCTGTGCCATCACTAGGAAATAAAAGTAAAGGCTGAACTAAGTTTTAATGAATATGCATGGTCTAGATCTCTGCCAAACTAAAATAGTGTCATCTGGGCTCATGATTAATTATGGGCACATGGAGAGACTTCTAGCTTGCTAACGTGAAGGGAAACTAAAGCTAAGGCAGTTTAATTCAGAAAACAGTGTTATGAGGATATGCTGTAGCTTCATTAAATATAGATGTGGATTCTTTTACTCTGCCACTATTTACCACCAGGCAGAAATCTCAGCCTTTTTCCAGCGTGGTTATACTCACACGTGTGATAACAGCAGTAGTAAAGCAGCTGATGACACAAACTCCCGAGACACAGCTAAACCCCTCTTGCTTTCTTGCAAAATATATATGTCTGCAGAAGCTAGTTTATTGCAACATTTATGTAAAATTCACTTCAGCAACCCTTGAATTTATTTCTCTGTGTTGCTGCAAATTGAGACAGATTGGTGCTCTGCCTTCCCTCCAGACCAGACCAACATGCAGGACAAGCAGGGCTTGGGATATTTGCACAAATATTGATCAATTCCCTGAACATCAAAGATGAGTAGCAGTTCCTAATTGTTATCACTTGCTTTCATGCCTCTGACTCATTCCTGAATTTTTGTTTTCAAACAATATTGTTCATCTCTGATGCAAAAAGAGAGGAGCACTTCTGGCCACCTTTGAAGGCTTTGTGGGTGAAACAAGTTGACAAAGACCAGGGGCTAAATTGCCATCTGTAAACAGTTCAGGGGGAAGAAAAACATTAAACAGAAATATAGACTCCCTTTGATGAAATAGGTCTTAGGTTCTTACTTTCTGCTGTGTTAAAACTCAGCTCTTCAAGACAAATGCTGGCAGAGTTATCCTGCAGCCTCTTTATGGAAAAATACTTAGAAGTATAATAACAGCATGATTTCAATATTGACATATTTATACCAGAGAGTACAAGCATGAGAGTTTTTCAGCATGAGCTTGTAAGCAATAAAAAAAAAAAAAAGTGGAAACATTATGCCCTCTCACCACTACATATTCTGTCTGTGCAGCAGTTTGTGGACAAGCTGCTTTAGTGTGCCATTAAATTAATATTTCCAACCTATTTTCTTTCCCCCTTGCTGGTACAGAAAGCTCTGTCTAAGTCATGAACCCAGCTACTCCAGCTTCAGAGAGAGAGAGCTAAATCCTCACTGGCACATCACCAGATAAACCCAAAACCTTTGAGGGCAGAAAACTAGAACCTGATTCCACCAGAGAACAATTTGAATGTATAGATGCCTAGAGCACTCAAGAGCCCTAACGGTTCAATCCCCCTTGCCCAGCACCCTTTCTGCCCCCAGTGCAGCCCAATTGCTCCTGCAGGAGGAAAAGGGGGAGAGCAGCAGAGCCCAGGCAGGAGAGCTGGAGATCTGCAGCAGGATGTGAGCAAAACCACCTCTGCCCAAAGCAGAGAGGAACAGCCTGGCCAAGTCCCTGCTGCATGCACAAGCCTGAAAATGCCAAAGCTGAGTGTTGAAAGGTGTAAAAGCAGCACATAGCGTGCCCCATTGGTGACCTTGTCCCTCTCTACCCCAGTCACCCTGCCCCGAGCAAATAGGCTGCTTAGCTCTCCTTCCTTTCCTCCTAAAGCCTGGAGCTTGAGCAGCTCAGCTTTGCCTTATGAGCTCTCTTGGTAGCATTTCCCTGAACTGCCTTTGAACCTTGACAGGGTATTAACCCCTGGAATCCTCAGCTTTTCCTGGATCAGCAGGGTTGCCAAAGGACACTGGGAGTGAGATGGGGAAGCCTGGCCAGCAGGCAGGTGCTGCAATGCCTGGCACAGAGGGACAGCATGGAGCATCCCAAGGTGGGATGTTTCCCTCTGTTTTCTTCCTTTGATTGCTGCACAAATGATAGAGAAATTCCTGTGTTTGCAGGGGTTGGGAGGAGGCTGACCCAGCTCTCAGAGCTCAGCAGGGCTGTGGCTGCCCCAGTGCTCAGAGCAGAGAGATGCACAAGTCCTCCTGCAGCTCAGAAAGGGGAATTTTAACTTCACCTACCATATAACAGAGCTAAACATTTGAGTCTTTGGAAACTTTCGGGGTCTCTCCCAATGGGATGTGTTTTATCCTTAAAACATGTGGGGAATTTTTTTTAAACCTGTACAAATTGAGTGTGTCAGCTGAAGCATGAAACTGTAACCTATGTTCTTATTTGAGCTCTAATTTTATGTCTGCTGGTACTCACTTACACAGAACTTCAGCAAACATTTATATCTCTCTTAATTTTCCCTATTCCCTATTAATTTCTCTTACGTTCAATAAACGATCCTTTATGCCTGTTGGTTTAACACTTCCTTGCAAAGTTGTTTTTCCCCATTTTTCCACAAGCCAGATATTTTAATTTCTTGCACCATGCCTCATTTGCTAGTAACAATGATGTATTTTCCCTTTCCCCATGTATTTATTTTTACTGAGAGATGCAGCCGTTCATCACATTCAAATGAAGAATTATTACTTAGCTATTATTATTATTGCTGGTGATGGTATGTAAACAACTATAATGATGTGTGGGCTTGTGTAGGAGCAAAGACCACAATAAAGATGTTGCCTTAGGGGGAATGAATGAGGGAAACGTGCAAAGATTTAAGCAGAGCACCCTCTCCTTGCTGGTTTTGTCTCTAATTGCTCCCTTCAGTTCCTTTGGTCTGTGTGGAGCTCTCCCAAAAATACACCCAGACAGTGCCACAAGGACACTTGAGAACATGAATGATGTGGGAAAAGGGGTTCCACTGATATTGTCTGGAATATGTTGGGTGTGTGTGAGGAGCAAGAGGTGCTTTAAGTGTGTGAGAAAGAGAAGAGGAGGAGCAGAGATGCATTATAGAGATCATGGCACAAACCAGGCTGCAGGAGAGCCTGGAATGAAGATTTTGGACACCACTGCTAGGTCAGTTTGGGTGCTGGGCATAGCAACAGCACTTCTTATTCTGCTTTCCTTGTCTGTGAAACCAGTATTTTTCATATAAATTCCTAATATATAAATAATATAACTCTGAAGCTATGAGGCTTCGATGTTCAGTTCTCTCCCAAGTGGGAACAACCAACAATAAATTGTGTGTTTGCTCAGCTGCTCAGTGGCAGTTGTGCTGCCAGGTGCCCATGACTTTGCCTGGAGTAAGCAGGTAGGTGACAGGGAGAAACAAGCCCCACACTAATATTTAAGGACTTAAGTTATGCTTGCCAGCAAAGAAAATTCAGCAGAAAATGGTGAGGGAGCATGAAGAGAGCCAGAAGTGAATGGAAAAAACCCAGCTCTTTGGCAGACCCATAAAGAAAATTCAGCTAATAAAGAAAGTTCAGTCTCTTTATTCTCTGCTGCCAGCAATTTACTGCCCTAAAAATGAAAGCAGTTGGCTTTAGACAGAGCAGCCTTGAAGATAGTAAAATTTCAGTATCATGTATTAGCCTGGCTTCCCTTCGCCCAAGTGGGAGGTGAGCAGAAGAAAGAGGGATCAGCCTGGTCATCCCTGGTCCCTCTGGGGACCCTGGAGGGTGGGATTGTCCCAGAGCCACTGTGAACTTTCAAAAGCTGGTTTTCTAAATGAACATCCAGCCTTGCTGCTGTTGGAGCCTTGTTACATTTTCAGTATATTTCTTAGTGCTAACCCTTTCCTGGTTCTGTCTGATTTTCTTTTCTGTGTTTCTCTTTTTAAAACTGGTGGGGTTTTGGGGGGTTTTTTAACACCAGTAATGTCCAACAATGAGAACTGTGAACAAACTTATGAAAGGAAAATCCATTTAGGATTTCCAAAGACCTTACCAAGCAGTTTTTGAGAAAGAGCTGACAAAAGGGGAGAAATAACTTAAAACATATTTTATGAATTCAGGAGCCTGTTCTGAGACAAATATTTTAGCCTTTCTTCTCCAAAAAGAGGAGTTGAAAGAGTAGGAAAAATAGAGAAATGAAAAAATCATTTATGTCAGGGATATGGCAAATCACTAACCAAACACTTTCAAGGTTTAATGTATACCAGAGCCCTAAAAGCTTTCATATTTATTACAGCTATTTTGAATTCCTTACTGTATTTTGAAAGAGCTTCCTGGTTTAAAACACTGTTTAGGTCTTCTGTCACTTTTGTTCCCAGTTGGCTTTCAACAGATAGAATAATATATGTAAAATAACTTACGCCCACTGCATTTCCTTAGTGCCACTGGGACACAGACCAGGTCCAACATTTTTCTGCCAGAGTCGTCACTTAGCCAACATGATCAGGGCAAAAAAATGAACTCCAGGCTGAAGAAACTCAGGGAAATATTTTGTTTCCTGTGACTTTCAGGGGACTGGTAACATAGACAGATGTCCCCACTAGTTCCATGCAGCAGAAGAGCAGAGCTGACTGCTGCCTCTGCCTGCACATTGCAACAGCAAACAGAAAAATGTAGAGAACTGGGGGGAGAAAAGTAGTTAGATCTGAGGGCTCTAGATTATGGGAGTTAAGGGGCACAGATTAGTTTTCCTCTGATAATCATACCTTCAAGAATTCTCCTGTTTTGGGGATATTCACTATAATATTCTCCCCAATCTTCTGTTGTAACTTCGCTACTTTTATTTGACTTTTTGCCACTTTGGTTTTTAATCCTCCACCCCTTCCTCCTAATAAGACTTTTCTCTGTTTGTTTGTTTGTTTGTTTACTTGTTCTCTTCCACAAGACCCTTCAACAAAATCACAGGCTGTCAAAAGCAAAGGCTCCTGCATTTCTGAGCCCTTGTTGCTTTGCTGGGTAATTTATGAAAATGGAAGAGCCTGTTTCAGGCATAATCCAATTTGTCCTCTCTCAGCATCATAAGCACATTTGGAGCCAGATAAGACAATTATCACATGGACCTTTAGTACCTGCAATTTATAGCTAAAAGCTTTATTCTGATAACTTGGTTTTCAAGTGAGGCACGGACAGCAGAACCCTTCCTGCAGCCACGTCGGCGAGAGGAATTTTTGGGAGAAGACAGACCCAGAATGCAAGAGCACAGATTGCTCTGCTCCTCGGGGCAAGGGACACAGGGCAGGCAGGAGACAAGGCTCAGCTCCAGGTGGCTTCCTCAAGAGCAGGTCTGGAGAGTTTGGAAATCACACACAGAGAGTTGCTACTGAAATGTGTTTCCTTAATAATTTAATTTTCTGTAACTAAATGTGACCTGAATATGCTACCTTGAGCACCCTGCAGAGCAGGTCCTCACAGCCTAGCCAGAGACATTCCAGGCTGAGCCCCAGAAAGTCAATATTTTCCAGAGAGCTCGGGGAAGTTGCTAGCCAGCCTGCAAACATTTGCTTTTTAACATTATGCTTGAATACTGATATCAAAATGCATAGCTGCTCATTAAAAAAATAATCTGCTTTCTAATTGAATTACTGGCTCTTTATCATTGTTTGTGACTCAGTGTGCAGAAATGAAATATTCTAATTATTTCATGATAAGAAATGAAAGATGGGAACTTACGATTTCATCATGTGGAATGGTCTGTGACAGGGTCCATGTTCAAATGATAACATCTGATCTGATAAAGAATTAGGTTGTTTCACTTATATGAGTAGGAGTATTTTGAGAGCAAACATCAGACCTTTTAGATCAAATTAATGTGCAACCTTTGAGCGTTATTAGTGTTTGTATTTGGTCAACAGTCAAAAATCAAGTCTATTTGACCACACACTGTAGATTTGCAAATTTAAAAGTGGGATATTTTAGTGAGGAAAAAAATTAGTTAATTTCAAAATGTTTGTGATTCTATAAGACAAAGGCACAACAGTTTAAGGCCACCCTACTCCTCATAGCTATGCATCTAGGACACTACCCTACTTTCTTATCAATCCAAACACAAGAATATTTTATAGCGGCTACGAGTTAAGGGCCTTTGATGTTTATGTGCTGCTTTGGTAAATTTTACTAGGAAGATCTTATATCTAATGCTATTTTAGCTATCTCTTGATATATCCAAGCCATCATAATATCTCAGCTCAGAAGGTCTGTGGTGCATTTCTTTAGGGACTTCATTAGTGGAAGATATCCTGACTCAGTATATGGGCTACTCTTAATGCATCATTCATACATACAATATTCAGCTCTACATCACAGGCTTGCTGGGGGTGTATTCTGTGTAGCAATTTATTACAGTTATCCAAACAGTGGTTTAAAATTAAAAGGTTTTATTTGCATATGTATAACATTAGCTAAAGACTTGCAAACAATAAAAACCTTGCTATCAGCTCATGCCCACATGACCAATTAGCTTTTCCTCCATAGCTAATTTGACCTGAAAATTACCCAAGATGTTCCAGAGCAAACAGTCAGGGTGAGTACAGGAAGGCAAGAGTGCACAGAAGGGAGAGATGAAAGAGGAGGTGCTTTGAGGGAAGGAAGAACTGCTCAGATTTGGGATAACTGAGGAATGGATTGAGCTGCCCAGAGGATGGTTCTTCTCTCCTACACCTTTGCTTTTTCGAGGAACTGCAAAGGCTCAGAGTCAAAGCAGATGAAGTCCTTGTGTTAGCCTGCTCATCCCAGGGGAAATTGGTCACATTTAGCCAGGAATAAAATTTTCAATGAGTAAATGATGAAATGGGAATTCTACCTTTTCTGGAAGATGGTATATGGCCTTAGGACAAGCAGAGATTATCCATTCTCTATGCTTCTTATTTATAACTCGAGGAGCTGACAGCTCTTCTAAAAGCAGACTGAGGGTTTTTAGACAGTCTGAGGTTTAAAATTAGGCACTGGAACTAATAGGCTGTTATTGTCTCATAATTATATTTGACATGATGCTCTTAACTCTTTTCTGAAACATCATCGTGCACCGAGGGGAGTCAGGATGCTGTGACTTTGTCTGTAGCAGCAGAGATCCACCTCAGCACAACATGGGGGTGCAGTGACTGCTGCTCCCCCCAGCTCCCTCTGATGCCCCACAGAGACCCAAACTCAACAAGAAAAACCCCCTGGGTGAGGCTATTCCTTTAGCTGCACACTTAAATAAAGGGATGCTGCTTGGAGACCCTGCTGGGAGCTGCCATTCCCAACCAGCTTCCACCTTGCCATGGGAGCAGAGGAAGCAATTTGTTGTTGGCTCATTTTAGCAGATCCTTACAACACTTCCAGCCGTGGTTCAGGTGCCCTGGAATGAGCAGCATGCCTCTGGAGCTGAATCCTGCCAAGCAAATCCTTGCTTTCCTCTGCCACCCTCCTGGTGGGGCAGGAAGCTGTTGAGACTTTTCCTTCATCTCTTCTCATGGCCTGGAGATCTGAGCAAGCACATTCTCATCACAGGAGGCAGGCAGGCAGCAGCCTCCTGTCAGCAGAAGGAAGAATAAAAGGCTGTAACTCAAGTCCCTTCAGTTACACAAGGCATTGAGGAGGTTCAGGTTTGAGGGTTTTTTTGCCCAAGCTGCAGGAGCTGTGACCTTCAAGGTATTGCCTTGACAACTTGTGCTTTTTAATAAAGAACAGTCTGGTGGAGGGGAGTTAATTTACATGGGTTTTCATCCTCTGAGCTCTGTCGTCAGTGCACCAGACTCACTTATTGAATTCCCCTGTCGATAGAGCAACCAACTGCAGCACATTCACATCCAACAGCCCAAATGAAGCACCTGTTCTCAGTTACTTGAGGATTAATTTCTCTTTTCCACTTAGTTTCCTTTCTTTCTCTGCTTTTGGCTTCTGGTTCTCCTGGCACCAACACAAGTACTAGGAGCTCCAGTTGGGGATGCAGCCACCTTAAACAGCCCTTTTATTTGCTTAGTGCCTTTTCTTTATTTCCCTTGCTCTGCTCTTTCAGCTGCCTCTCTGTCATTGGAAGTCCAGTTCAAACCAATCTGTGCTACCTAATGCAAGCCAACATGATTTTTTATGGTAGAGTTGTATAAAGCCCATAAGTGAAAAGGAAAAATAATCATATTCCAGGCAGGTCCCTTGGGTTTACTGGCTCCTGCCATCAGAAGTAGCATTGTCCATGCAAAGTGCTTGAGCATATGAGTACCTTAAAGAACCAAGAAGATCCCTCAAATCCACCCCTTCACCTGGGCCATGTGGTCCCACAGGTCCTTAGTCACTTCCCAGGGGAAGAGTGGAGGACTCATCTGAAGGTTTTTGCAGTGCCAAACACACAGGTTTTGGTCTGACCCAGAAACCATTATTTTGTTTCTGAGCTGCTGTGCTGGAATAGAGCGAGGAATGAGATCTTTTAGAGAATCTAGGGATGGATGTTATGGGTTAATTAATGCTTCAGCAGAGGTGATATATAAGGGAGAGTTATATGCATGTTTAAGGTGATTCATGCCGCCTCACTGGATTTAAGTCTAATGGGAAACTTATTTCACTGTATTTATGGGTAACGTCCATCCATATCCCAGATATCTCTCCAGGGAGCCTTCTCTCCATGGCCATCCAGCTCCTCTGAAGAAATATGGACTCGTCAGTACCCATCTTGGCTGTAAATCTGCAATTAAGAGAACGGTCCATTTACTTCCCTGCCATGCCAAGATGCAAAATCCTGACAGGTTCCCTCAGCCAACAACCCCCTTTCCCTTTCCCTGCTGCAGCCCCACAGTCTGCCACCCCCACCCAGGGCAAAAAAATCATTTCACAGGGCAGCTGCATCTCCCCAGGTTGACTTTTTAGCTCTTTTCTCCCACTTCTCAGAGGCACTGGACACATGTGTGGGACAGACCTGAACCTGGGTTTTGGCTGGAAGAGCTGCTCCCTCTCCCAGCACAGCCAGTGCAGCCCTCCCTCATCCTCATTTTCCCTTGTCCTTCCCTTGAGGTTTGATTCACTCCTGCCCTCAGGCAGAGCCATTTTCACATTGGACCTTCAGGGCTATCTTTTTTACGTGACATTATGTGATTAATTTCCTGCTGAGGTGGCAGGAATAAAACAGTGACATGACAATCTGTTTAAATTCCTTTTTCTATCTTCTTTTTTTCCCTTTTCTTTTATTGTTTCTTGGCTTATGCTAAGCCTCAAGAAACTGCTGTCTAGTAACCCTCTGCCATCTGCTGTGCTGCTATCAAGGAGGAGCCATGCCCAGAGATGGTTTGTCTTCCTTCCTTTTCCCTTTCCCCTCTGCCAGGATTTTGCATGCTCACAGCTCCCTTTGGGCATATTCTACCTCCATTGATCAAGAGCCACAAAGGTCTGGGATGCTAAATTAATGTGCAGAGCCCAGCATCATCCTTTATATATTTATATCATAAAAATATATTTATTGTATAGAAATACAGGGATGCCTGCATGCAGTCATGGACAAGATCATGTAAACAACCTGAGCACAAGTTTGGGGGCAGAGAGAGGCAGAAGGAAAGGAGAAATGCAAACTCTGGTGCACAGTTCCTGGAACAACCCCAAACCAGAGCCCTGAGCACAGCATGGCTGGGTCATGGTTAAAACACAGAACTTGCTCACACTGAGACAGGAGTTAAAAGCCACCAATTCAGAAGGCTTCCTTGTCTGAAATGAAGCTTTCAAAAACAGAATTACACAGAAAACTCAATTACCTGTGTAGCCTAAATGCTTCAGTCAAACCCACAAAGGGTTTTCACTGCATTAAGAAATACCTTCAAACCCCACTTTTCCCATTAGGCAAATACTGGGGATGCAGCAGCAGTCTGGAGGTATCAGTGATGTTGTTGAAATATGCTGGAGAACTGGTGCATGTGAATGTGTCTGTGCCTTATGGAGCACAATAGGTTCCTGACCTATTTGGATGCCAGACATGAATATATAAATATTAAATAATGGTTGAACTGCTGCATCAATTCAATATCTTGACAAAAACCTTTGACTGAGGCTGTTTCAAACCAGAAAGATTTAGGCTGTTTTCCCTTTGGGACCGTTTTATCTGAGTGTAGTGCCAAGTTTACCCCATTAGAGCTCTTTGCTGAGTTGAGCTCGTGAGCATGTTGAACAAAGGAAAGTGCAAAGATTTCTTAAGGCAACAAAGACAAATCTGAGTCTAATCTGTCCCTGCTACTGCTCAGCCTGAGCTGCAGGAGGTGGCTGGGGCTGAGTGCAGCTTCTCAGCATCACCCCAAAGGCTGTGACCACCAGCCATGGCACAAACAGGGAGCAGCAGGGCAATTTGGCAGCTGAAGGAAAGTGGTTTTAGCAACAAGCAGTGTTTGCCCTCACTCCAGGTCTGCAGGGAATCACCCTGGTGCAGATGGCTGGGAAAAGAGAAGGGAAAACAGCAAGGAAGTCAACCAAATACACATATGGAGAGAGGAGAAAGGGTGGCTGTAGTCCAGTCAATGTGGCTGCAGGGGCTTTGGACCATCAAGGTGGGTTTTGCTGGGGTGAAGAGGAGTGAACTTGGAGATGTGGATTACAGCATGCCAAAGTATTTAAGCTCTGTTTGTCACCATTGTCTGTCTCAGTTGGTTCCTTGGCTTGTTTTCTAACCTTAGACTTTGTGTCTGACTCAGATTCATACCCAGGCTCACCCACAGCTGGAAAATCCCACAGCTCACTGACAGCACCAAGGATGATTTTCAGTAGCAGTGAGCAGCTCAGTTTGAACCCAACACCAAAAAAACACATCTTGTTGAGCTTCCCAAACTGTGCACAACTAAATAAAATGATTGCATTACCACATTGACTACCCAATTTTTCTGAATTGGTCAAAGATTTAGGGTTTCTATTAAAAGATTCCTGTGAACTGAATTTTGTGGAATATATGTGTTTTCACAGATGTCTCCTATGTTCCAAATCCAAGAATGCACCAGATCTTGGATCAAACTGAGATACTGCTAACTATAATAAGAGACAATTTGTATCTGAGATACCCTTAATGAATCACCCAGGGTGGCAGAAGGGGGATCTCCCTTGTACAGCAATTCAGAGAGATTAAGTGACTTGCCCGAGGTCACATAGGAAGCCAAAGCCAGAGCCAAGATTTCAATCCAGTTCTCCAGCAAATGCCTTAGCCTTTAAGTCTACCCTTTCCTCCTCAACACTGAGTGAGAAAAAATATTGCAGAAATCTCAAGTTCAAACTACTTGCTGCTTGGATAGCAGCCCATGTCCTGGCTCTTTTATCAGTTTATGTGGAAAGACTCCAAGACATTACTTATATTGACTCAATATTAAATGGCAATAACCACCACAACAGATTTACTGTCTGGCAGTGTCTTCCTGTCTGCTACGGTAACAGTAATGGTAATTTTTTTTTCCTCATTAAAAGATTTAGGTTCCTAGTCCCTCTAGCAACTTTTTGAATTTTCCTGCTCTTGGGAAGATCAAATCCTTATCCACAGTGTTTTATCAGGGAAAGATCACATCTGGTGCTACTCTACTGTGCAGGGCAGGTTTTGCCTGGGAGTGATTCTGTGTTTGAAGGCACTGTTTGACTTTCATGCTGCCAGTGCCACGTGGCAGCAACCCATGGGCAGCTCAGGGATGCTCTGGGAGGACACAGTCAGCAAACATCTGCTGTTTCCTGGGAAAGATTCAGCTCCAGTGCTGAAAGAACCATGACTGCTGACAGTCATGGTTAGAGGCAATGAGAGGTTCTGACATCGCTGTGCAGGCTGAAATCCAGCAGGATGTGAAACAAGGAAAAAATCTTAATTATGGCCCTACAGTGAAGCAATACATTTCCTCACTCTGCTGCCTCAGAGGGTCCAAAAGGGATAAAATCTTGGGAACCTGGTTTCAGGCATTCATTCATTGCAGCAAGACAGGACTTTAAAGCTGTTATGTGTCAGAAACCTGCCTTAGCACTTGTGCTCAGGGCTGAAGGAGCACTGCCCTGGCTGGGTTTTGAGCCCTGGGACTGCCACTGGGCAGGATGGACCTTATTCCCATGGAAATCCTGCACCTCCTGACCCTTGGTTGTTCGATACCAATTTCAGCAGGACTAGACTTTCAAGCTATGTTTGCTCATCAATTTCTCTTGCCTTTTCTTGCCCGAGTACAGTGCAAGTGGCTGAAGTGATGAGTCCAGTTGAGTTGGTTTTGAACTGCAATTTGCTCTCATCATTTGTTACCAAACCACACAAACACTCATCCAGGCTGCCGCAAACATCAAAAATAGCCTGAAGAGCTCTGGTCCTCCCTTTTTCCCTGCAGAAAACCAGCAGGAGGCAAGAAAGAAGCTGCACTGAAGCAGCACTTGTTTGTGCTGACTCTGTGAGTGCAGTGCTGGTGCAAGGGACATCTTCTCAGCTGAGCCATATGCTGGAGGAACAGTGGGAAAGGCAAGATGAATGATTCCTCTGACGCCTCCCACATTGAACCGAGCTCTGTGAATCTCACCTTGCTCACCACTGCTGCTGCTCTGTCATTAGGAGCAATCACCAGGCTGTTCATGTCCCAGGGGAGCATGGTGGCCTCTGCTCCCCAGCACCAGGCTGTCCTCTCGCTGGGCTGCTCTTCTCCCACTCGCCTCCCTTTAAATCTTCATATATATTTATTTTTTTCTGCACACATCAAAGGGGGAAAGGGAGAGAAATGTCAACAATTAATCTCGGGATTGGTGCTGAAGTTCTGCTTTCCCATGGCAAATGTCAGAATCTGTATCCACCCCTACAAGAGATGAAATAAGCCTAATGAGCTTGCAGTGCAGGAGATGTGGTTCTGTGTCTGACCCTGGAGGGACAGGGAAGCAGGCAGTAGAGGAAATATTATAACTAAACACTTATTTGCAGAGTGTCTCTGTTCTTTTACCACTCTTTGAT
This sequence comes from Entomyzon cyanotis, assembly GCA_024500445.1. Taxonomy (NCBI): domain Eukaryota; kingdom Metazoa; phylum Chordata; class Aves; order Passeriformes; family Meliphagidae; genus Entomyzon; species Entomyzon cyanotis. Next base: position 12,496,722 of record JAKEPQ010001010.1, read on the forward strand.
AATGGGGTGTCTTGTTTTTCTGTGCTGAGCAAGCACAGCACTGGTTCAGGATGATGCTTAAGTTTGTGTTTAAAACTCAGCTGGTTTTGTAGAAGTTTGACTAAATGCAGAGGCACCACCCTGAATAACACCACACTGCAAGGAGGAGTGGGAGAAAGAGGAGTGTCTATGTTACATGAGTCAGAATCTCATTAAAGAGAATCTCTGTCCAGGCTCTTCCCTCTTTGTTGACCTCGATTACCCCATTTGGTACCCAAATGCCACTTATTAAATCTAACAGGTTTTGCAGGTGATGAACACCTGTGGGCTTTCATAGGGAGAGTGTTCCAGAGCAAGCAGGAGGGATGAGGGGGCTCAGGCAGTGATCCCAGCCCAGGCACACAGAGGAGACACTCCCAGAGAGACCCTCCAGCCTTGGCATCACCACTACAGGATATTTTTTGCCTGCACAGGACCCCAAAACACTTTTCCCTCCTGTTATGTTGCATGTATATAAATGCTCTGCAGACTGGTAACTCTGAGAGATTTACTCTGCAGCACACAACACACCAGGCTGTGAGAATAACCCCAAGTCAAAGCCCAACCTACCCCTCTGTGGTGGCAGTAGCAAGGTGGGCATCCTGTGCCTGGGAAGTGAGTAAATATTTGTACAGTATTTCGAAGAGGTAAGGTAGGACTGAATTATTCATTCCAATTAGATACTTTGCACATGTTTCCCGTTTCAGCTCATCTTAATTCATTTCTGAATGAACTTGAATTTCATTTGATGCATTTCTTATAATTGACCAGATGCTGCTTGGGCACAGAGTTTCCAAACAGCCCAGGCTGTCTCACAGGCAGCTCTGTCTGACTCTTTCTCTCCCCACTCCCCCACTGTTCTTGATTATTATTCCAGCTATATGGCTGGCCATATGTATTCTTTCTGCTTCCTAATTACACTGAATTTTTTCTAGGGGAAAACTGAACCACCATACTCCTGTTTGATTGGATGTTTTTGATTGAAGATCTGAGAATTATTCCAAATAGACAAAATAAATCCATTCACCCAAGGAGCTGTGAGGAATGAACTCCAAGGGGCCAAAACCAGACTGGGCTTTACTGAGCAGAACAATCCAGAGCCACTCCTCTCTCTTGTCTCCTCTTCTTGCCCCCCACTCTTGATTTTCCCATGTTCAGCCTTGCAAAAGCCAGATCATCACCAAGCTCTGGAAAGCGGACGATCCCTGTGTTTCCACAGGATTTTGGGTTTGCACTGAGGCTTGTGGGTGATGCTGGTGAGACGTGCAGCACCCGCAGCAGGCAGGGTCAGGCGAGGCGAGGCAGGGCTGCCGTCAGCTGCAGTGTCCTTGGTGCAAAGTTTAACCTCCTTAATAAGCAGCGGCAGTTCCATTCCACCAGCGCTGAGTGACGCCGGCTGGATTCCACCCGGGGACCCTGCTGGAGGTATTCTGAGGCTTTGATGGGAATTTGCTATTAATCTACACTGAGGGCAGCTTTTCTGCTTGATGGTAATGATGCCAGCGTTGCAGGCACTTGCTTGGGACTAGAGAACTTTTAACTGCTGACTGTGTCTATTCTTAGTTTCCTCTTCCAGCAGTAGAAAATAACGATCCATCAACTCCAGTGGAGCACTGCTGATTTACACCTGCTGAGCACCCAGCCTAAGGTGTTTCGTTTATTCCACCATTAGAGAAAAATAAATCATAGAATCATTCCAGTTTAGATTATGAAAATGTATTTTTTCTGATGGAGCATCTGGGCAGCACATTTAGAAGAGTTTCTCCTCTCCTGCACAGTACCAAGCACTGGCATTATTTTGTATCATGTGATGATTTTTAAAAATGTATTCAGCTTTCGCCTTCTATTATCTTGGATCATTAGCCAGCATCCTGTTATGCAATGTGATCAGTGAAGCTTGGTGCAGTACCTCACAATGTGAGATCATTTCTCAAACAGAGCATGCAGTGGGGAAGAAATTAATTTCTCAAAGCTGCGGCATCATTACTGACACAGGGAAATCAGATGGCTTCCCTAGTTGTTTTAAAGGGTTTAAATGCTCAGGCTGAACACTGAACTGAGAACACTGGAGAGTTATTTAATGGATCCATTTCCAGGACAAGAGGGATATTTTCTTTTAGGACGTGATTACATCAGTGAATGAAACTTCGCTGTGCTCTCCTAGGTTTCCTTTTTGTTTGGAGCTGTCAGAGCAAACTCCAGTTTGTGGATATACCCCAGAAACAAGGGAGATGAAGGCACAGGGGAAGAGCAGATCTCCATCCACAGGTCTTCTAATAACCTGCTGCAAAACAATAATTTAATGAATGCCTCCAAGGCAGCTCCTCTGTCTCTGGGCAGGGTGCAAGCTGGGGATCTGATTGTGCCTCTTCTGCAGGGCACAACACTCTGCAGTCCAAGACAGTCTTTCTCCCAGGGGAGGATGAAAACAGTTGTGTAATTTTCTCCAGAACGAATGATAAGCTGACCTTCCTTGGAAACAAGAAAATTGCCACACTTTTTTGTTCAAATGCCTGGACCCCTTTTGTACATCCACAGTTTAGAAGTATGAATCACTCATGCAGAGGCATTCATGCAGACAAAGTGCTGTGCAACACTTTGAAAAATTACCTCCAGAAATATGGTTCAAATGGTGCAAATCCAAGGGATGTGATATGGTGTTGAGAACTCATTAAAATCTTCGCTTCAAGAAGTTTCCTTAAAAATTGTTGTCTGCGCTGGAACCGAGTGCACAATCCAAGCCTGGAAGCAAAATTAGTTTGTTTCTTCCTTGGGAATGGAGTAGCCAAAGTTAATTTCAGATACTGCCTTGCACTTTTTCATCCCAAAATTGTTATGCAGAAATAAATAAAGTAAATAAGATGTTTGTCCTTGCCCAGCAGCCCAAAAGGTGTGAGAGGACATCAACGTTTCTGCTCAAGCTGTGACCTGCTGTGCATGCCAGCAGCTGGTGGAATTGTCTCTCAGGGGTGAAGAGGACACCTCCCCATCTGCTTTGCATTTATTAGCCTTGACTTAAAAAAAAAAAAAAAAAACCAGACACACATTTTGCAGCAGTGCAGCTGAAAAACTCATTTTTTTTTTGCTAGGAGACATGTCAGGCAGGAATCCAGATAAGTGCCCCAATGTCATAACAGCCTCAAAACCTGAGCACTGAACAAAGGTGTCCCTCAGCCCCCTACACACCAAAGAGGCACAAGCAGCTCCCACCGAGGTAACCACAGCAAATACCTAATTCTTCTTCATCCAACCACTATCACAGCAGCCTGCTCTCTCAGCTCTGGGGGCAGCAGAGTCACAGGATTTCTGAGGATCACTCATGGAAGATGAAAATGACCCCTAAGGCTCCCCATGTGGGTGCAGGGCTGAGCCTGGCTGAGCTGGTGCTGGTTTGGGATGGTTTCCCCAGGCAGCCTGGGCTCCACATCACACACAGCCAGCACTGAGACCCAGCAGGCAGCAGAGCCCTGCCCTGGCCACTGCTCCATCTCTGGCATCCTCCAGAGGCAGCTGCTCCACAGCCACCCCGCCCTCCAACTCTGTCAGTCCTTGAAACTTTCTCCAAGGGCCTCTGGAAACTATTTTCTCCCCTTATTTGTTCCCTGCTCCTTTAGGAATACAGCATTTGTGAGCGTGTGCTTGCACTGGGCAGCCCTGCACGCTGAACATCAGCTTCTCCAAAGAGTTCTGCCTTTCTAATGCACATCTTAGGGATGCAAATTATTGCAAATGAGAAATGTTCTCTAACATTATGGATACAGTTTATTTTTGTGGAGATCAGAGAATCTGGCAATGTTACACAGTGATGACATTATTCCAACTCTGAAAATTCAAAAACCCATTGAAATACTGTCAGTTGTGTATATAGCTTTCCTGCTGCCAGTTGGTGAGAGGAAGGGCACAGATTACAGGCACATTCCAAATGTTTGTCTTTCCTCTGCACTTTTTCAAAGGGAAGAAACACATATCAAAAGGAAGCAGGAGATTTCCCTTTTTTCTTCTAATATTCAAGGCCAGCCAGACCTTCAGCTGCTTTGAGAAGAATTTGCAATAAAAGCAGCAATGCACAAATTGCAGATATACCAAAATTTTGCCTTTCTTCCTCTGTCTCCCTGCTCATATTGGGCAAACTTTACAAATGGTGCAGTTACCAGGTGTCTAAGCAATATGACATTGCTACTTTATTCTCCTTGTTGCCCAAAGCTGGGCTTGATGGACACATAACTCAGTGCTAAAAGGAGAGTGGTACTGCCTGGGTCTTTAACTCATTTTTCTGTAAAACTGAACCCATTTCTATTACGCTGTATAAAACCCCTGGCAGCAGAGAGAGGCAGGGAAGGCAGATATTCATCCTGCAGCTTTACAACAGAAGAAACGAGGATGGGAAGTTTAAATTATGTGCCCAAGGCTACACAGCACACGAGTGCCAAATTGTAGGTGGAAACTAGTAGCCCATGGTTGCCTCCCTTCACTTAATGCTGCTGCAGAGCTGAAAGACGCATTGCTTCCCCAGGCCAGGAAGGCTGGCGTTTTCTTGCCCTGCAGCCTCTGTTAGAAATACTAATTTAAGTTTCAGTTATTCAGTTTATGAAGAGAAATACTAAAGGGAATGTTTGCAAGAGGTTTCCTGAAGCAGGCATGCAAAGCAACAGAGACTTTACACTGGCACATTTCATGTCAGCATGAAGGACCCAGGGAGTGGCCTAATGAAGGATGGTAATTCATTTCCATTCCTTTCACTTATTTTTGCCTGTTTACCCATAAATCTGTTCTTTGTTTAACATAAAAAATAGAAACACTTAGGATGACAGCCTCAGATATGCGAGATTGATGAGCTGATGGGGAGGAGGCTGAACATTCACTCCTTCATTCCCAGGGAGTAGCTTACTGAGGAACTTGCACCTCTTCTGCTTCTAATTAAGAGGGGTTTGCAGTTTGTTGAGGATTTTGGAGTACAATGTTGTCCCTTGTTTGTGTGCACATCAAACCAGTGAGTACCCTGTGGGTAGCTCAGTCTGCTGTTGCAGTAGCCAGGAAGGATTTTGGAAGGGACAAAGGTGCTGGCTTAGAGGTGAGAGGCACAGGTGTGAGGATACATCATTGTCATCACAATGTGGAGGAGGTTTTTCATATTCACCCTGCTGGTAAATCTCCAGTAGCTTGATTTCCATGGGAGCATCCAGACATCCTCTGCAGCTCTGGTGTTGTGTGTGGTGGGTATGTAATATAGCAGAGGTGGGAATGATGAAACCTGGCTTGGAAGCACGTGGGAAGATTCAGAGAATTCCTCCATCAGTAGCCTTTAATCATCTCTGCTGTCTCCGTGAAGGAAAACAGCCTTTGAAGGAAGGACAGTCCCTTTGTCACTAAACCAGCTTGGCTGATAAAAAGTTTGCAGAATCCAGTTCAGCGCCAGGCAAAGGTTAGTAGATGAAATCCTACTGATATAATCAGTAAAAAAATCCATTGATTTCAGGAGGGTTAGGCTTTTTACACCAGGGCCAGGGCTCAACAAAACCCATTGAAAATATGTCCCTTTTTGATGCTGTGCTGCACTTTGTTTATAAGCAGACTAGTAAAGTGAAATGCTTGTCAAGTCCCTGAAATTCATGACAAAATTCCTGTGACACGAAGTGATCTGGACTTTTGCATCACCCATGTCCAATGCTACCTTTTTGTCTCTCTAATGCCTTCCTTCTCTTCCTACAGAACTTGCAAACAATGCTGCTCTAGGAAAGAATGAAAGGAGCCTGCCAAGAGCCTTATTTCTGTTCTCAGCATTCACAGATGGTCAAAGAAATAACCTCTGCCAGAAGGATGCACTAGAACAGCTTTGAAAGCCAGGGCCTATGTATCCCACCTTCTGAGTTCATGAGCTTATTAAGTTTTTAAAACCAGTTCTCTAATTCCCTTTAATTCCAATAACCTCTGCATGGATTGTTGACACTTCTATTGGAACTGCCAGATGCTGTTAACGGGAGTTGCCACTCAGTTTTACATGTGCAGGTGCTGCTGTTGTGAGCAGCTTTGTGCAATTAATTCAGCTGTCACAGGGACTTTGGAAGCCTGTTGTGGATCAGATTGTATCTGTCTATTTTAGGGCTGATCAAGAATCCTCCCCAACCACAGGTAATCCCTACATGGACCATTTAGCTGCTAAATCCCAGCCCATTTCCAAGCACAGGGAGTGCTCCCTTTATTCCCCAGTGCTGGCCAGGACAACCAGGTTGAGGGAAGGGCAGCAGCTGCTCCAAGGGCTGGAGGAATTTCCTTTCCTTGTCAGAGGCTGTGGTAAAACTGCCTCAGGGCAGAAACATTCTGTCCCCCTGACTTGGGGGTTTTCCAAAGTTTGCAACACATCACTGCTGAGCTCTGGATTCATCTCACACAACATGAAACCTCTGCAGACCTCACTTGAAGAGAGGCAGCCAGGTCCAAAAATGCCACTTGGTACACCTACCTGGGCAGTCAGACTACAAAATCTCAGCATCTACCCTGCTCCAAGTACCCAAAACCTCTCTGCACTAAATCTTCAGAGCCAGTTTGACTCGCCTGAAGTTTCTGCTGCTTTGTTCCTCTGCTTTGGAAGCAGATTGTGAAGCCAGACCCCGTTTAGCTCTGCCAAAGCCCCCAGTCTGACTGTCTGCATCCAAATAATGTGCTGCTCCATGGCAGTTTTAAGTGGAGATTATTGACCAAATGCTTTTGCACCCTGATAAGTTCCCAGATTGATACATGAGGGAAACCAATATCAATAAGCATTAAGGATCAGCCCAGAGCTTCCCACCGTGGGACAATACCGGATAAAAGCCAAGTTATTATTATCATCACTGCCTCTGGAGTAAAGCTTTGCTCCACTTTTTAAAGCCTTAGATAATTAGGTGGGAAGATAAAACTATGTAATGGGGAAGAGAGACTGTGGGTCTTAAGCAAACACCTAGCTGCAATGGGAAAGGTGGCTCCAAAACTCCCTCACTGACCTTGAATTCCTCTCTGCTGCTGGTGTGGGGGTGACTCATCCTCTCTGTGGGTTCCCTTAGGAACATCTGCTCCTTGCACTCCATCAGGGGTCAAGCTTCCCCTGACACCCCTGCATGCAGTGGCACTGGCTGTCACCAGGGCTGGAAGCATGGAGGGCTGACCACCTTAAGCTCCTCTCTTTTATTAATCTCCTGTCATTAATTGCGAGGGGATTTATTCTGCTGTAATACACTTATCCAATACCATCATCTCTCCAGATAGGAACTGTTTCAGAGCAAAGAAGACTCAGGGGTCTCATGGCCATCATGAGAATGTGCTTCTAAAGTGGATTAATGTGTTAACCCTTCCACAGCCCATCTTTTTAATATGTGTCACTTGGAATTTTGCACTCAGGACATTGCTATTTTGGCTCTACAGTGCAACATGAATGAGAAGTACAACAGTCTTGGGGAACAAGTCATGGTGAGGGGGCAGCCTGGTAAAATTATGGGCTCCTTATGTATTTGAGGAATTAGGGAGTATTTTTGCTCTGTCTTAACAAGCCATGCTGAGAGCTGGGCTCCAAGTTTGTTCTGAGTACCAACCTACCCTGTGACATTGGATTAAACATTTTCCTGTGCCTCCACTTCCTCCACTTGAGGATGATGGGATGACACAGATCTCCCTCATTAAGTCCCCCAAAAATGTCAAGTACCTTTACATCATTTTCTGAAACCAACCTCCTCTTGGATTTTGACCTGGCTGTGAAGCATTTCTCAGTGATCTCACACCAGTTCTGACCAGGTGAGGATCCAGCCCTGCTGGAGCCTCCAGCAGGCAGCTCCTCTCAATCCTCTCTCCAGGGAGATGTTGAGCAGTGCTGACAGGTGAGTCAGTGATGGTGCCCTGTGCTGAAATCAGGAGTGGTTTGTGTATCTCTCTGCTCCTCTTAATAACTGCAGAATATTTGGAAACAAAGGAAGATTTCTCACCAAGTGTCTGTGCTTCACTAAAGTGTGTTTAGACAGACAGATAGAAGAGGGGTGAGTCCTCCCACCCCGCAACCTGAGATTTACCAGCATAACTTAAACAATGACACTTATTGCTCAGTGAAACACTGGAAAACCATGAGTAATGAAACTCTGGAATAACATTTAGTCAGGCACAGCATGAGTAAGGCAGCAAAGCAGCAGAATCAGCATATTGGCCTTTGTTTCTCTCACAAACTCTCATGTCAACAGTCTCAGCAGCTGCTCTTTGGAGGGCATTTATACTGTTGCACGTTGCATTACACTGTTATTTATTCTTTCCCGGCTTTGTGAGGGGAAAGCAGAGCAGCAGACAAAGGCTTCTGGAATTAACACATCCAAGAGAGCAATTCAGGGAGTGAATATTAAAGCAGGTGAGCAATGCAACACATCATCTCCCTGAAGCTGTATGTTTTTCCATTGAAGTGAGAGTGCTGCTGCATGCATGGAATTCATGAAATTGCCATGGTGGCAGGTTAATTTTATGATGGTCTACCTGTCTGTCTACGCTGTGAAATGAAGATCAGACTCAAGACCAGTGTTATGAATGAGCATTTACAGGGGAGGCTCCTCCCCTATAAATTTTTGTTCTGAGTGTTTTCTACACCCAAACAATACAGACCATGTTGGTTTTTCAGCTGCTGGCCCAGTACTCCCACCTGGACCAGTACTGCCCAGCTTGTCCCTGTCTGGCTGACAACACAGGCAATTTCTTTTCCTCTCCCAGCAAAGCTTTGCTGGCTGCCACCACACAGCCAAGCACTGCTACTGCTGCTCACACAAGCACGAGGAGCATCTCCCTGGAGCTCCCATCTCCCACACCACTTCCTCCCTGTGCTGTGGAATGCTGGGAACCACAGTCCTGAGTTCATTGTGGATCTGGGATTTTGTACAAGTCACTTGTATTTCCCTACTCTCTCTTCTCTCCCAACAGGGAGATTCTGTCTCTCCTCATAAAGCAGCAGCTCATTACCCTCAATTATTTTGCACTACCCATTTTTCCCCTATGATGGCCTGTTTGGAAACAGCTACACAGCCAAGCCCAAGGCCAGAAAACTGCCATTATTTCAGTCCCAAATCAGTATCCCTGCAGGCTGCCACCCAACCTGAAGGGGTACATTCATGACCTGCAGCAATGACAACACCCACATCAGTGGGCTGTCAGTTTAAAGAAAAATTTGCCAAGCTTTACAGGTTTCCAGCACTCTGCTGACCTCAGAGTGCTCCTCTCTTCTCCTCAGACCTGTGACTAGCACAGATTTACCCACAAAGTGCCATTCTCCAGGTGAGATAGGATCCGGATGAGAAGCAGTTGGCTCCAAATCAACTGAGAGAAGAGCAACAGCCGTTGGTGAGCAGCTGGGACCATGGCAAAACAATGGAAAAAAACCCAGTTACCTCACCCTGTGCTCACAGCATCTCCCCTGTTCAAGAAGATGGATGGTCTTGGGGTCATAGAAGCCTCATCTGCTACGGTAACAGCCATTGCCAAAAACAAGTGCTGATTGCTAAGTGAATTTCCACAGGCTCCTTTTGTGCCAACTCCCTGAAAATGAACCACCTCATGCATCTGTGGAGAGGAGTGCTCAGTGAATATGGAATTCGGGCTCTCTGTACTGTGGAGTACATCATTATCCTGCCACCCAGACCAGGGAAAATAACCATCTCCCCCCTACCTAGTAATTGTTCTCCCAGCAGAGGTTTAGCTCCTTCCTCACAGGCAGCAGATGGCCCAGCTGCCCCAGAGAGCTGGGGGATCATGTGCTGGGCCAGCTGCTCCCAGGACAGAGAGACAGATTGAGATGTCAAGGGTACATCCCTGGTTGCTCCTGAGGCAGCCCAATGGGTTCCTCTCTTTTGTTGCCCACCTAGCAGCCATTTCTCCATGGTAATGATAGATGTTTTGCAGCTTTGATACCATCCTCAGTCTCAGATTTATTGGCCAGGCAAAGTGCATGAACTGCCCATGCAAAATACAAAATGAGGTGATTGTGACACGTACAGTGTGAGCAGATCAAGGAGGTGCATATAGGACTTGCAATTACCAAAGCAGGAGGTTTTTAATGCAAAGAGAAGCTAAAAGTAAATTCAGCAAATCAGTGTGAATTTTTTTTCTTAAGAATGGCTTTAACCAGCCCAGAAAGTTGAGGTAAAATCAGAAAAAGATATGCATGAGCACAAAGATCAGAACTTCTGTCCCGTTTTCCTGCTGTGTTCAGGACAGTGAAGACATTCAGAAACTGCAGCTGATGCACCATGTAACATCGCAGCTGCCGACTTGCACCAGCTGGGAAAGTATATTCTGTCCTGTTCTGTTCTGCTCAGCTCACATTTCCTGGCACAGGTAATTCATATCCTGACTCTGAGTCCTACAGCAGCAGAAGAGCAGCAGAATTTATTTATTTATATATTTATTAGCATGAAAATTTTCTTGCCTGCTTCACAGAATCAAAAGGCTGGAAAGAGCTTTGGCATCTCAGCAATTTACTCTCTCTAGTCCTTTCCCCCATGAAAGCTCAACCATGGCTATGGCACTTTTGATAAATATTTATCCAGCCTCTGCTCGAAGGCCTCCAGCTGTGGAATCCCTACAGCCTCCCCAGGAAACCCTCATCCTTGCCATTAGAAGGTTTTACCTCCTGTTCAGTCTGAATCTTCCTTGCTGAAGTTTAAGCCATTACTTTATCTGGAGAGAAGAAAAGATTATTCTCTTCCTCTTCACAGCAACCTCTATAAGTCTCTCACATTAAGCAGAAGATCAGGGAGACACAGCAAAGGAAGAAGCAAAGGCTGAAGCTGTTTGTGCCCCTTTGGGCAGTTCTCTTCATCATGGGTGATTGAGTGTAAAGAGGCACTTTCTCCCAGTGCAACAGGCATGTTGCTAACATGCAAGTAGGCTTTGTGCCATCTGAGCAGATGCAAATGTATGTAGGTAAGAAAAGGCCATGTCTGAGCATCAGGCATGAAAAATGGAATTCAGACAGAAACAACCAGGCTGTTTCTAGTTTCATAATTTCACCAGAAATGAGCAGAAATTTATGTGGGTACAACATCTTATCAAATGATGGTATCTCATTTTGTTCCCTCCTGCAATATTCATCTCTTTGAAATCAGAGTTCAGTAAATCCCTACCAGCACCCAAACACCAGAGCTGGAGGTGCAGCATCAAGTGGCACCAATATTCCTGCAGCAGGTGGGAGATGCCCATCTCCAGGGCCACCAGGCAGTGCCAAATCACCCAGAACCTGAGTCCCAGCTGGCAGGAACCCCTTGCAGAGTGCCAAAGTTCACGTTTCTGGCTGTCACCCTCAGGAAGATGGCAGCAGAATCCAACTAGAATCAGGTCTGTCCAGCCTTCCCTGCTCCCAGAAACAACAGCCCAATCTAGTTCCAATATCTGTGTGGAGCTAGCAAGAACCAAAGAGGCAGCAGGTGGTTCCAGCTGAGTTCATCACATCTTTGCCCAAAATAATCTGCTGGACAGCTGTGAGGAGGAGAATCTCATCTGGCTGCAAATCAACATAAGCAGGGGAGATGGGATGTGGAGTGAGGCAGAGAGGCTGTCATGGATTATTTATGGTTCTCAGTGGATGGACAAGTTTCCTAAGTTAATAACCCTGCAGCCAGAGCTTTTTTTGGTATTTCAAGAGCAACAAAGCACATCTGGTCTTGCTTCCCAGGCTGGTAAGTACTGAATTGCTAGGGAGATAGTGTCCTTGATGCTAAGAGGACTTTTTATCTTATTTTGCAGTATATACCAACATAATCAAGAGGCAACACTGGGGAAAGAGAGTTTGTCTCTGCCAGACACTGCTGTATTATGAAGCTTTGAGGATGCTCTCGTCTGCAGGGCTTTGCAGGAAGGAAATTTCTGTCTGTCTTAGCCTGAGAGCTGCAGGTGTGTGTCAGACCAGGACTACAGAGAGCAGAGAGCAATTCTAATTGAAATACATGTTATCACACACAGAGCTTTTCCCTTTATCATCCCATATTTCTGAGGTGGTTGCCCACCTTTGGTGTTTTCCTTGCAAGTATCTTCCCACAGTGGATCTATAGCCCAAATGACTCCTGAAAATAATTCTTATTCCTAATTGCAGGAAGAGATAAAGGAGATTTTGAGTTTTCAAATAACTCCCAAGGGTCACAGCCAAAGTACTAGGGCTTCCCAGAGTTTGGTCTGTGGGTTGGATGGAGCACCCAGCAATTATCTGCTGTGTTGAATAAGCTGTTCCTATCACATAACATTTCTGTGCATTAAGCTGATCTATGTTGACATAAGTGGGATATTGGGGAGTGCGTTCTGGGACTCCTGATACTTTGCACAAAGCAGACATGGATAATTGAAAAAAGATGTTCCCTTCCACAGGGCACTGCAGGCCACCTCATCATGGCTGTCTTTCTGCTCCTCCTGTATGGCTAAATTGAAAGTGCACCCTAATTGAAAGTGTTCCCCTCCTGCTCTTCCCTGCTGCTCTTCCCAGTGCCTCTCTTTCATGGCCCTGGCAGCAAAGCTCAGTGCCAATGGATGATCAAGTAGGGGATTCCATTTTGCCTCTGCCATCAAACCATGTCTCAGGGGCTGGGGGCTGGATGGTCAAACAGGCAGACCTCTGATGAAGCCCAGGTGAAGACCACCAGGAGTCACATCATTTTCATGAAGGCAGTACCTGTGTCCTGCCTCCCTGCCTTCTGGCTTCTAAATGTTTCTGCATTTGCATTTAAATAAAACAGTTCTCATTGCACACCAGGCCACGTAAGGAAACTATCCCAAAAATCCCAGGCCAGAGGTCAGGGATGTGGGATGAGAACTAGGACCCCCATGGGGTGGACACTGCAGCCCACTGGACCATCATGCACACCCACTTTTCCCCATCCTCTGCTCAGTGACCAAGGAGTTGCACTGAAAGAGAGGGATAGGAAAGCAGAAACACAGAGTCCAGCACCAAGCTGCTGCCACCAGGCTCTGGGATAACCAGGGGAGCAGCTGTGCTGCTTGCCACCAGGATTTCCAGGGGATGCTGTGAAGCTGGAGAGATTTAAATGTCATTATCTACAACATCAGCCCAGCCCTGGCTCTGCCTGGCCCATATTGATCCCCAGTCAGAGCTCCAGGGAGCTGCAGCTCTCTTCCAAGATAGTTCTGTGCTGAGTATTTTGACTGGAAGGTATGATTAACTCTGAATGTCAAAATGTACTTTGGGGTTGAGGAATAAACTCAGGGGAGATGAATGTAGTGAGGTATGCTATTATTTAAAAATACTCTGGATGATTTATGCACCCTCTGCAGCCCTCAAGCACCCCCTCACTAATGCTTATGCATTTATGGACTTCAGTTTTCAGCTGGCAGTGAGGTGTTTTTGCCTTGAGGAGCAGGAAAAAAAGGTTCCTGACACTGAACTGAAGCTCATAACCAACTATAAACCCAGCACTACATGTTCCTGGCCTTCTTCCACACTTCAAGAAGTAGGAAGCACCCAGCAAAATGATCAGGCCACAGGTTTACAACAGTCAGGAGGAAATACCTTTCCCCTGCCATGCATAATTGAGTGACTCTCTGCCATGGAATTATGGAGATTGAAAGACAAATAAATTCAGGAGCAGATCAGACAAATTTACAGAACCAAGTAATGCCTGTTAAATGGGATGATCGAGATGCAGTTGCTGCTTAGAAAATCACCAAATTCTGATTGCAAGAAGGAGCAGAGGAGCTGGATGCTTGGGGAAATGCTGCCCTGCATGCTCCCCCAGCTCACACTCTTGTTTAAGCACCTTGTTTAAGGCATGAGCTGGCAATGGAAAGATGACTGGTCAGATTCAGAATGGAAACTATTCAATTCCTCCCCCAGCCTGGTCACCCCAGCAGGCAGCATCCAGCCCAACACAGCCCAAACCTGTGGTCTGAGCTGCAGTGGAGTCACCTGGCACCAGTCAGGGTGTGCATCACCACCAGCAAGAGGCTGTTCAGCAGCAGTGAGCATTAACTCTGCGAGGAAAATAAATTATAGTATTCATTTTGGGGGGTTATAAAACCAGTTCATTCTGCAGATATAAACATTATAAAGTAAAGTGTAAAATAAATCATTAAAAATGGGAACACAGCAGGAGAAGGAAAGAAGTAAGGGGAAAGGAAAGGGAAGGTAATGAATCTGGAAGGACCGATAAGCAGCTGAAAGATGAAAGGGGAAAATAAAATCAGAAAACAGACCTGCAGTGGAAGGAGAGTGTCACAGAAATAGACATTTGAGGGGCAAGTTCATTTGGTGACTAAAGTCAGTGGATTTAATGCTACCTGCAGATTTACAGCTCAAACTTTCATGGAAGTAAACTTCTGAGTGGTTGCAATGTCATCTAACCTTCCAGAAACATCACCAAGTGGTTAATGTATATATACACATACACAATATGTGATTTTATTTAAATATACACACACACAGATACTATTTTAACATATACACACATACATAATTTTTTAGGACTCCAGAAGGTAAAAAAAAGCTTTTTGTGAAAAGCATCAATGTTTGCTGCTGTCAAAGAGGGAAAGCTACATGTGTTTCATCTGCTGCTCTTTCCCAGCCATGCTGGAGGTATATCACCAACAAAATGTTACCCAACAGAGCCTGGGAATGTGACAACTGAGTGAAAGCTTTGGGAAAACAGACGGAACGATTTGTAAATTAATCTGAAATGAGACAAGTGTGTCAAACAGACCCATCCACAAGCACAACACATTTTAAAATTCAATGCTATGTCACCAGTGATGGCAGTTTCTTGAGAGGCACAGCCGTGGGGGGAATGTTCCAAAACTCCAATTCCCTGCACACAGCTCCTGCCTGCACCTGGGCTGGAGCTGGGGGTGAAGGAGGAAATTCTTGTTCACACACACTCTGTAAGTACATAAGCTGCTGCTTTATAGCAGCAAGGCCTTCTCTGACCTTTAGATATTGCACATCAGAAAATGGCACCTCATTATGCAGCTGCAAGGAGCTGGAGGAAATGGGCTTTTTCCACTGTAGGAAAAAAAAAGAGAACAAAAATAAAACTCCCAAAAGAAACAAACAAATCCAAACCTGACCTACAGCCAAGATGCATTTGGGTCCTTTCCTTGGTACAAATCCCTCTCTGTGGAGTAATAGAGCTCAGTGAATAAAACCTGCCCCTCCTTCCTAATTCACTGCAAAGTAGAGATGATTAAAATGAACCATTTATCTTGGTCCCCCTGCACAGGGCCGACTGCTCCGAGCTGAGAGGAGAAGGTGTAGTATTGCTTAGCAAGGAAATTCCAACAAGGACATGGCACAGTTTCTTAGGACCAAATCCAATTAAAACATTTCCATTTTCATCTCCTGACCACCCAAAGTAAAGCAGAGAGCATCTAGCTCCGGAGTACTTCAAAGCCCTGTTTAATTGTATGAATATTTTAAACATAACACAAGAGAGACAGATCCTCTGCTGCTTTCAATTAGCACAGCTTCACAAAGTCAGAGCGATGCACACCAGTGAGGAGAATGGCCCCAAATGGGGTTTAAGGAAAAAAAACCCACCAAAAAGCACAATAGCGCAATGCTAAAATTCAGCTTTTGCAGAAGAGTTAAATATTTCTAATGTTGCTCCTCAGAGTGATGCTCTATATAGAGATGAAATGCACAGATATCTGATTTTAGCCATCATCTCTGCCTGGCAGGGCTAACCTTGTTTGTGGCTGGTGGGGATGCAGCCTCAGCACCTGAGTCCTGCAGAGCTGAACATCACCATGTCCTGCCTTAGATCCCCTGGCTGTAAGGGAATGTGCATCCCTGCTGACATGAGATTAACCATTTCTGAAAGTCTTAATTCTCCAGGCTTTGGCAGGAAAGAGAACTCAAATACCACTTGAAATGTGATGCTGAGCACTGGGTGTTGGAAGGCAGCCTCATCTCCAGCATGTTGTGTATTGCTCTGGGGCTCTGCACAGTTTCTGGTACAGCAGCTCTCAGAGTTGTGTCCTTTAGGGAAAAAAAATACACTCTGAAACAAGCCTTCTGCTGAAAAGTCCAGTGTTCAGAACATCCTGAGTCTGAAAGGGCTGAGGAGATTATGAATAAAATGCTTGTGTCTCCTTTTATGTGGAACAGTGCAGAATTTCAGGATCTCAACAGGACAAGCTACAATTTACAGGAAAATATTCAGTAGAGTTTCAGAGACTTAGATTCCCTATTTTAGATGGCTAAACCCCCACAGACAGAGTCCGATTATCTGGGGTTTTTCAAGCCATTTCTGTGGAATCCTGTTAAATTTTTACAGAATTTTCAGAATTCCCACTCTGGTGGATCCTCCGAGGTTTTGTCGTTAAGGCAATTCCTGGAAGAGCGCTCTGTGTAAGAGGGAGGAAGAAATAAAGCACAAGTTGCATCCCCAAAGAGCCAAGATACACACAGAGCATATTCACAGAGGCTACAACAAGCAACCTGAAACTGTGAAAGCTGATGGCACATCTCTGAGTTGCTCTTTAGAGAACTTTGCAAAGTCTTGTGCTTGTATCAGTGATAATGAAAGCGATTAGCACAGTACGATTAAACTCCCTCTAGGACATTTTTTTTAATTTTAAATTAAAGGCTGGAAGTTAGATTTATCCTCTTCTATAATGACTTTTGGATTATACTGAGGGAACTGCACAGTTTTAACTTGTATAAAAATATTAACCCGTGAGAGAACTCAGGGAGATTGAAGGTGTTATCAAGTCATAGAATCCAATCTAAAAACTTACCTTCATCACCTTTTTTTTCCCCTTTATAGAGAAAAAAGTATAAAGTAATTTATATATAAAGTAGCATCTAAATCCTCATTTTATGTGTTTCTTAACCTCAAGATTTTCAAAGCAGTATCAAGTATAACAAGTTCCAGCTCCCACAGCCTCAGAAAAATGCTGTGGAGTTAAAATAAGAATGGAAGGAAGAGAACCTCATATTTTAAACACACTAAAAATGAAAACCCATAAAACCAAAATGGACACACAACCACCTCTGTGCTGAGTAACAGCTTTCTCAAGGTAAAAATGAAAATCAAATCATCACCCTAGGTCTGGTCACTTCCTTGCACGGGAAAGGGTCAGAGCTGGACAGGGAGTCTGAGGTCCCCACACCTCACTGTGGCAGGGAGCTTTGGGTTGGGTTTGGCAGCTCCCAGCCCTCATCCTGCCAGCCTGAAAGTCTCCCAGCCAAGGGTTCTAGGACAAATCCTTCTCCAGCATCAGGCTGACAGCCCCAGAAGTTCTGCAGGACCCCCACAGGGCGCTTTGCTCCCACAGAAAAGGGTTTTCCACCTGCACAGCCTTGCTGCCTTCTCAAAGAGCTGCTTGACAGCAAGAGCTGCCGTGTCTGGATGCTGCAGGGCTTCACCACATCCATCTTTCTAACAGTTTCACATGTCACTGACAGAGCAGCCTATTTAGTTTCAAGGCCTTTGAAGAATTAGCGAGTGCCAGACCCACGGCGCTAAACAGACTCTCTGAAAGTTAATGGGTGACAAACTGCATATATTAAGTGCTTGGGAAATTGATCTGATGTCAGGCGAAGGAAATTTTTCCACAGATCCTCTCTTTGGGCAAACAGCGAGAAGAAAGGACCTCAGACATCTCCCATTTTGTATGTGGTGGATCTTCTCAACCCTCTTGATAGCTGAGCTCCCCTGCAGCAGTGTCCAAAGGACTCCTGCTGCCATCAGGCCAAAAGGAAAGCCCCAGAGTGAGGCTGCAGAGCCCAAAGGCTGCATCCCACAGGTACACACCCAGCAAGTCCATGCTTCTTCCCATCCCAGACTAAGTTTCTATGTATTGTCCTTCCAAAATAAATACATTTACTTTTTTTTGTATCCCGATCTGATCGATGCCAAATTTCTGACAAATTTCAGGATTGAGTGGGCTTTTAAAAATAAAATAAAACGAACTTCCATTGGCTAAAACTTCTCCCCATCTTTAGTATTGAGGTGCTCTACTTACCTGCCCATTGAATTCTAAAGTAAAAAGTCCAATATTTGCTACTCAAGAAAGTGAGAAGTCTGTCTCTTGCTGAATAAATTTTATCCCTGAGTTTGAAAACAAGTGATTTACTCAAATATTTGTGTAATATTTTGCCAGTGTGCAAATAATCTTTAGACATCACACTCCCATAATATTTTTTCTGAGAGTTCAGCTTTTCTTTACTGTTAGTCATCAAATCTACAACTTTCTACTCTCTTGACTTCCACTGCACAATGCCTCTCCTAGGAGGCAATTATATATGCTTTTTTAATATTCTTAAATGTTATCATGTGCCTCTGCAAAACAGTTGTCAGATCTCTCACAAAAATCTAAGGGATTGTTGTTTTGCTTGGAGTGCCTTCACTCACAATAAATCAGATTAACAAGACTAACTAAGTGCAGTTTAACTCTTCCCACTGTGACTTGAGACTTTCCCAAACTCCACGTGCTGCACTTTTCAAGCTGTGCCAGCTATTTTTACCCATTAACTGAAAATGAATTAGGGAAGAAGCACTCTATAATATACTTTTTTTTTCCCCTCTAAGCAGCATGAAGGATGAGCAGGGTGCCTGGAGTTGTCTCAGCATGCACCTCTTCCCTTGTTAGACCAACAAAAGGGCTGACAGCCCAAAGCAGTGCCTCTGGCAGGCTGTAGACCCCTCTGAAGGCAATCCCTCCTCATCCATCCTCCTTCAGGGATAACAGGAGCTTCACAGAGCTTCACCAAGGATCCCAGCTTATCAACAACAACCTTATTAACCCAGCAATTAAGGCTAAATTTCACCAGCCCTTTACCAAGAAACCACTTGCACACAATGCTTGGGGTATTTAACATTCCTTGATCACTGTGTAGCTCAATTAACTTGTACCGCTCATTTCCTGAGTTTATAAAAAATAATAAATAAATCAATATACAGCCATCACTTCTCATCTGAGAACATGAGCAGCATCATCCCTGCATTTAATGTCCTGAGATGGAAAAGAGCAGAAAAACAGATCATAGAGAGGATGCCCCAAACATGCTGCCAGCAAAACTGAGAAAAGCCAGTGGAAATGAAGTAGAAATACTTAACAGCAAGATTTTCATCAGTTGAAAAATCCCTGCATTCCATCCTGCCCCTTTCAGAGCATGGAGCTCAGACAGAAGATATGAGAACACCTCTCCAGTGAAGCATTGCCTTCTCCTACACACAAGGATGTGCATTTGTAAGGAGACAGATGTACAGAACTTAAGAGCTTCTGCTTTCCAAACAAGCCACTCTCATTGAAATTCCTGATGGATTTGTGTTCCCAGGTATTCTCTCAAAAAAACATGTCACTGTCAGCAGGGGAGTGACTGGGAGGAGAAAGCACAATCTATATCCTAAATCAGAAGGATCTCAGCAAATGAGTTGGCCAAGGAACAGCACAAGAGAAATGGGGCATATGATGAAAACACATAAATCTGCCCTCCAGCAACCTTGATACCACAACTCCCAGACACCCTCTCAGGGGACTGGGCCTCTTGTTTCCAATTCTCTTTCATGAGTAATTCAAATTCATGAAGTGGACTGAAAATTTCAGCCAAACTCATATCACCACACACAGTCTCAAATTCTCACAGGGCTTTTGCACTGTGGATTCCTGTGCAGACTGGTGTGTCCATAGGCAGCTGGGCCATCTCTGGCCCCAGAGCTCAGCTCAGAGATGCTCAGGTGATTCAGAAGTCACTAAGTTACCATGCAGAAAATCTCTCTAAGTCCATTAACCCCTCTGACCAACGTCACGTGGAACAGTCATTTTAACACCAGGCAATCCAAATGGCAGACACAGCAAACCTGAGCCACCAGCAGAGCTCTCCTAAACTTCCTTGCCCCAAGCATGAAAAATAAGGATGAGAACAGAGCAACAACAACTTTTTCATGTGCTTTTTCGATATAAAACTCACCAACCATCAGAAAAAGTTGCACCAGCAGCAAAGTCTGCTCCTTCAGGCCCAGTAACCCAGTAAAAAGGTTAACTCAGAAAAACTCACTGCACTAAATAAGCTTCCAAGGCTTTTCCTGTGATCCTTGTCTCTCACCTGGGCTATTTCTTACTAATTGCTTAATTACAGCTCAGCCACCAGTGCTGTAATGGGTGCCATGTTTCCATAAATGCTCTGAGCTGAGCCTGGCCAGAGAAGCTCACTGAGAACATGAGTTTGACTAGCTGTTCACTTGACCTATGGTTTTGGGGTTTTTTAATATGCAATTGCAAATCTTATCTTTTCTACACATATGGCTTCTCTACAGAAAATGCTTTTTCTGCTAAGAGACCCTCTGGGGGCATAGCATTAGCTGCAAGCAAGCAATGCAAATACTGAGTTGCTTTATCACCATACAGAACACAAATGCAAAAGCAATATTTCACGCAGAGTTATTTTTAAAATTATTTAAATTTAAAAAAAAAAAAAAGAAAACCAAAACAAGTGACCAAAATTTTCTGTAGGTACATCTAAATAACAAAAGTACAATTTAAAAAGCAACTGCTTACTACTTCCAGTGAGACATAGTATTTAAAAAATTAATCACAAGCTGGGGCTTTTTTACCACATTTTCACATTTTCCCTTTACTCTGAGTCTTCAGACAACCTGCACCCACAGGTAAGCCAGGCAGAAATCAAAGACAGGGGAGAACTGAGACATGTTTGCCATGGAAAACTGCAGGCAGGAGGCTTCTGGGGGATAAACATCCTGCTGTGTTACTTGCACACATCAGAGCACAGAAACAAGTTTTCAAGGAAAAGTTGAGTTTTATACCTGAAAACAACACTACTCATGCAGCTTTTCCCCAGGAGACTAAATTATTGCAGTGCTTGGGAAAAAATAGATCAAGCTTAGTGCAAGCTAAGGAACTCCACAGAGTAGTTTGGAGCAGGAAGCAATTACTGCTGGGAGCCAGAGGCAGGGACAGGGACAGGGGACAAGAGCTGGGTCATGGCAAAAGCACCACAGATATTTAACACTTTCCTCTGGACAGCTGTACAAGATGCCACTTCAACACTTCTGAGAATTATTCTGTTGGGTTTTGGGATGCTGTGTGAATTCCCAGGAGGTTTTTATGGTGAGTTTCTGAGTTCATATATATGATGATTTGATTGAACCAATGAACTCAGCTGAAACTGCTGAGCTTCATCCAATTATGAGGGAAACCAATGTAAAATCCAAGCAGTGTCTGGGCAGCTGAGTCAAAGGTCAAAATCTATATCAGAGAGCAAACCTGAGGGAGTTTCCTGTAATTTCAGGTTTTTGACACTGCAGAGATAAGTTTTGAGCTATTCATATAAATTGACAACCTTTAAAAAAATATTTTAATATTTCTTCAAGTGTCTTAACATCCCTGAGTACTTTAGCATCTTTTTGGCACCTTCCATTACCCATCTAGTTTTGCAGGAGACACTTCTGTGTTTCTCTGGAGTCTGGGTCCAGTTGAGTTTATGTGAACACAGCCTCACACCTGGAGAAGTTTGCCAGCTCTGACCAGCACTGCTGCATTGTCATTCTTGGCTGCTTTTGTCCCAGCTGGAATTCTCTGCATATGGTTGTTGAGAATGAACCACTGACCATGCCATTTAGACAGCCAGGACTGATCAGAGAAAGGAGAGTTATCCATTCACAGGTGAGCAAGCCTCCATGGAGTGAAATTTTTTCCTCCTACTGCATGTGCTTATAATTTTCCCTCTCAATTTATTCCTCCTCACACCCTTCTCATCTGAAATATAACACTGTGGTTTTGGCAAGACTCACTTTGTGAGACCAACCTTGCTTGGTGCACCTTTTCAGACAGTGGATTATTACTGATCTCTTCCCAGACATTCTCCTTTCACTGCAGCCATCCTTATATGCACAGGAGAAGTCCATAAACCTCCAAAAGAATCACCTTGTGCTGAGGCTCCATGCACTGTAGGATGCTGCCTAAGCAAACCTCTTCCCTTCAGTACATCTATATTTATTTTCCTAAACCACTGAGGAGGTTCCAGCAAAATGCAAAACCCTCACAAGTGATTTTCTAAGATAAGCGAGTTGTCAGCTTTGCTGTTTACATCAGGTTTGACAATCTCAGGTACAGGCTGAGCTCTTGCTCTGCTTTTAGATTATTTCTGAAATCCGTGAGCAGCCTGCCAGTGAGCTTGACTTTGATAGGTAGAGAGCCTGGGTCATCTTAATGGCAAGTTTTCACTTGGGCATCCTTTCTAGGATGAAACATCCCTATTTATCATGCAAGAAACAACATTTTTTTGTTATTGCTGTAGTCGGCTGATTTGGTACCATCAGAGGAACAACCAAGGGTACAAGATATCTCTCCTTTTAACTAAGAGGAAGAGCAATGGAGAGATCCGTGCTCTTGTCAGCTTTTTTCTGATCTGCAGAGACAACTCCTCAGCATTTACCAAGGTGGGAAATGCAGAAATCCCTTTCCTCGTGGTAAAGACTCCACCATCACTGATGATCACTGAGGCTCTGGTTTCATCATCAGCCCAACTCACTTCCCTGGCCAGACAATTGCCTCATATCTGGAGGGGCAGCAAGACTGATGCACCCATGGATAAATCTACACAAACAGGAATGAGGGATCTGCTCGTGTCTTTATCTTTCTGGATAAGAAAAGAAAAAAACTAAAAGCCTGGCCAGAGCAGGGACTTACCCAGCAGCTGCAGCAAGACAGATCCTGAGGAGCAACCCTTGCCAAGAGCAGAGCTCCCATCCTTCTTCCACTGTGCCAGGCCAAGCAGCCTCAGCTGCTCTATATCCACACATCACAGAGGGCAGAGCTCAGAGCTGTGTGATGGGAGAGGAGTACTGCATGTGTATTCTCTAAGAAAACATCATCTTAACTGGGGTGTCCTGCCCAAACCAGTGCTCTGCTCCAGTCCAGAGCAGCTTGTGCCTCCCTGTACCAAAACCTCTTCCAATCCCAACCTTCCCAATGCTTCAGTTATGCCTTTCATGTTACACAGCTTCCTCTTGGCCTATCCTTTCTTAATCCATGTGATCCCTTTTAGATCCTTCTGTTTCACCACTTGGTCTCCCTCATCCTGGTCCAATCACCAGAAAAGCACACCTGACCACGTTAAGGTGGTAGAAAGCATTTTGAAGTTTATATCTCAAATAAAATGGCAATTAAATGTGTGACTTGTTGCTTAAATCCCTCCTGGGAGCAGGGGTTGAGAACATTGTTGATGTTGCCCCACTCAGAAGAGAAAAAAATCCTGGTCCATCTATGTGTTCAGACATGTGTGCATCAGGGAGAGAATACCAAACAAATAATTATGCTAATCCTCCTTTTAATATTTAAAAATTGGAAGAGCTGTGTACATCTCCAGGGAATACTTAAAGCAAGATCTCGGAGCATAGCACATCTGGAGCGCAGCTGTAACATACCATACTGGTGTGAGATGCCAAAGGAAAATGTGTCAGGTTGGAGCTGGGAGCTTTGAGCACAGCTCTGCAGAGCCTGCAGTGCCTCGCTAAGGGCAGGGAGCAGATCCAAACAAGGCTCTGCAGCCTGGATGTTATTTGTATTTTGCAAACTGAGGGTGCCCCTGCTCCCCAGATTCCCACAGCCACAGGGAGAGGGAAGGACATGTCCTCTGCAGCAGTGATGTTCTCCCATTCCCATGGGAAAGATGTGCCTGTTTGTCTTCTGCCTTACAAATCACACAGGCACTACCTGCTTGTCTAAGGTTTTCCAGGAAATCTTAAGGGCAGACTAAAGCTGAATCTCAAGACACATGATTGATTACAACCCTGAAGGTGCTGAGCAAAGCACCAGGCCAGCAGGACCCCATCTCACACTGCTGGAGAGGGTGGGGGGTGATATCCTGAGTCTGCTGAAGTTGCTGGTAAAACGTCCTTGGTGACCAGGATTTCACTTTCCAAGCTTTCCTGGGAGTTTCACGCTAACAAGCCAGGCTGTTGGTCCTGCTGCTGTGCTACACAGCAACTTCTGGCTGAGGGAATAGTCCATATCCTATATCAGCCCCTTTGCCACGTTGCTCTGCCAGGGGTTACCCAGAGCAAAGCTTCTTCCTGGCTTTGTGCAGGAATTCAGATAATGAGATATCTCTTGGAAGAGCAGGGATGAAGCTGTTCAGAGATGTTTCCAACAGCCACTGACAGCACTGAGCACTCAGCAGCATCCTCAGATGACAGAAAGGAAAATTATCAGTGGAGGGAATTAGAGGGAATTTCTCTGTTTTCTGGCTTGACAAAAGCAAGCAACATCAGTGTTTAAAAAAGACATTTCCTGACTCTAATCACACAAGTCAGAGGTTCATAAGCTTTTATGAAAGGCTCAGATAAGAAATCTGAAGTATGTGATTAACAAATGCTACAAAGCCAAGTGGGAAACATCCTCCCTTTTCCAATAACGCAGGAGCATGTAAAGCCAAATCAACTGGCTTGTGATTTTGA
Organism: Entomyzon cyanotis; assembly: GCA_024500445.1. NCBI lineage: Eukaryota > Metazoa > Chordata > Aves > Passeriformes > Meliphagidae > Entomyzon > Entomyzon cyanotis. Next base: position 12,521,156 of record JAKEPQ010001010.1, read on the forward strand.
GGGTGCAGTGGGATAAAACATATTTCAAAGGAATTAACATGGCCAAACTAATGCACCAGAATGTGTCAGGTGAACAAACTGTATGTATGGCTGGAGAGCAAAGACTGGGGGTTTACCTCAAAGGGAACCAATGCCTCACTTTTTCCTGCTGTGCTCCATAAATCCTCTTATTTAAACACAGGGGTAGTTAAGATTAGTACTTCTATTTTCTGTTCCTAGCTCCCTGTATTGGGGCACGTTTCCCCTCGTAGTGCAGCACATGCATCACTCTGAATAAAAAAACCCTGCTGTAAAGAGCAAAAAAAGTAGTTATTCAGTGATTTGGTCACGACCATTGGAGAAAAAAGTTCGCTCCCTTCTCTTTCCTCCCTTTTAGCCTTCAGATGTGGGCAGAAGGCAAATTCACTTGAAAAATGCTGCAGCCCTTTGTGTGGTGAGCTGATTGAAATAAACCTTACCTGCCTTTGCATATGTTTGCAGTTTAAAATGGATCTGTATTTACACTAGATGAAATATTTACCAAAATGATTATGAACATTTTTCATTTGCATAAGTCAATGAATTATATCTCTAATGCTGTTTGAAGGATTGGTGCATTTTTTTGCAATGAGAAGTAATGCTTTGGCAATATTATTTTTTCATATAGTTAAAGAATTGGCTATTTTTGGCAGAACATTTAGTATCAGACAAATATTCAAAGCAGTTCTGAAGGTTTCTCACTATCAATAAATATTAGAGTCTCAGTTTTTAAGTCCTTTGCCACTTACTAAGAAATTCAAGCAGACAGCTCTCCACGTTAAAATAAAAAATGTTTTCTGAGAGAAACCTGTTGCTGTCAGCAGAGACATCAGAGGAGATGGAAAGGGAAGGAGAACAAACACATTAAAAAACTGAAATATCCAGAACAAAGCCAGGCTCCCAACAGGTATAATTTGCTCTATGTCTCCAAAGCCAGTGGAACATCACTGAGTCCCAGCAGCCAAGGCATTGCCCACACTGCCATATTCATTCAACTCAGCCACAGTATTTCTTCTCTGGCAGAGACTCCATCTGTTGTGCTGTTACAGCATCTGAACTTGCTGGGGTGCTGCCAGAAAGGATGTTTTCTTCTCTCTTTGGAGAAACAGCCATCTTCCAGATGCTGCTCAATCTACTGAGCATTAGGAAGCCACACTGAGGTGTCCTCCAAAGAAAAGGACCCACTGGGAAGGTGCTTTGCCAGCCTTTACCTGAAAAGGTGGCTGGAACTCTCCAATCCATTTCTGTTTGGTCCCAAATCTTCTGTTCTTGAGCTCATTTGAATGGGAAACTTACAGAGATCTTATATATTTACACTGTCCAAGTGTTGTCCTTCGCTGTAGAAACTTATGGTGGCAATAGCATAATAAATGTTTTGTTTATTACACATTATTGTCAAACTCCTTACCTCGGCCTTCCAAAGGGAAGAGGAGCTTAATAATAACAACAGCAGCATGGCAGCATTAGGGATGCTGAAATAATCTTTCTAATTGATCTTGGAAGGGGTGAGCAGTGATTTCCTTTGAGTGATTTTCATTAGCTGAGCTCTTTCTTATTGCTTGGGTGTGGGTTATGAATATAACAGTTTTCACATGAGTGTACCTTCAGTTCAAACACAGTTCAAACACAATATAATCTGCTTCAGTAAACAGGTGAAAGAATGCAGTTTTCAGTAGCATTTTTATTAAGTACTGGCAAACCCTTATGCATGCTAATGCTTGATAATAACACAGCTGACCCAGATGCAAAGCACTGCGATGAGTTAGGGCATATGAGAGGTTAAGCAAAATATACCCAGTACCAAATGATACCCAGAATTCCTGCAAATTCTGCTCACAAGCACTGGGAAGTAGAAGGGGAGCCTGTGCTCCTCAACATGTTAAATTTTAACCATCAACTTTTTTTTTTAAACTGTAATTTACCCCAGGAAGGCTGTCTAAATAACCCCCACAGAATAACCTGGTTCGACATTTGCAAGTGGGTTGCATCTTGTACTGTTGTTGAGTTCATTCTGTGGGAGAGCATTGACAATGCATCACCTACTTCATATTCACATTTACAAACGCAGCCAGATGAATGGGAAATTAGATGTTCTTATGGCCTCTGTGTGCTAAACCCCACCATTTCCTGTTACTTGCCACATTAGTTTTCTTTATTCACTTCTGGTTATACACAATGCCTACACAAAAATGAGCTGAGGAAACCACTTGGTTAAGCAACCAAAGCTGGGTGTCCTTGACCACAAGCAGTAGAGAACACGAGCAATCTTGTGTGAGAGCTCTGTGACCACATTAAATCAATGTAAGCTGGCCCTGCCACCAAAACAGCCACTCCTGTCCTGCCTTGCTTCATCCTGTCCCATCACTGCATTTCAGTCAAGCATCTCCACAGCTGCATGGCAAAACAGAGAAAGGGATCTTGTCGCTGTTGAGCCGCTAGCAGAGAAGAAATCCCAGATTCTCAGCGTGGCATAGAAAAGAGAGCTTTATTATTTTGATTCCAACTTATATAGACTTTTCAGAGGTCACCCAGATTGGTCAGTCAGAAACCTCCCCCTAGGCCTGATTGGCCAGGCCTGAACTGTCCAAATCTCGAGGCACTGTTTCAATAACATCCAAACTTTATCTTTGTTTATAAAACACAGGAGAAAATTCTCATGGGAAAGACCTGTGCTAGCCACAGGATTTGAGCCAGACACCCCGATGAAAACAAGCAACTGTATCTTATGGTGGCCCTAGGGCATTCAAGAAAGGCATTCTTCCATCTTGGAACAAAATCTTACAGGATCTTTCCAAATATATTGCAGTACAGCATTTTCCATGCCTGTAAGATATTTCTATTTAAGCAGTAAATACCAATCCTTCTGCAAAACCAGTCCTGGTTGCCAATTGTCATTGTTGAAAATTTTGCACCACAGTGCTGATTTCAGAGCGCTGGGGCAAATCTGATTTAGTGTGACCATGTGCAACTCCCCTGGGTCCTCAGGGCTGGTGCTGATTTCATTGGAGATGAGCAATTGTGCAGCAAATCTGAGGCTGTGCCCATCATCCACAGCATTCACTCGAATGACTGCAGCCAGCCTGGGATAAAATCCATGGATTTCACGGGGTTACACCAAGAAACGCCCTTAGCCCTGGAGTTGGGTGGCAATACAAGTAGCCTGAGCTGCAAGAGCAAAGAGAATTGGTGAGCAGTGCAGAGATGCTCTTTCAGACAGTTGTTTTTGCTACATTACCTCATTGCCATTTTTCTTCTCCATTAGACTGTGCTGTTATGACTCTCTCAGATAGGGTCATCTCAGGTCTGCAGGGTATAGCATTGGAAATGGAGATAGGGGCATATTTTTAGGTCTACCATAGAAAAACATGAATAAGCAGGAATGTTTACAGTGAGGCTAAAGAATGGTACAAGGAAGAAACATGAAAATAAAAATATTTTGCTACACATCTCCCTTCCCCGAGCAGTAATCACAAATTTAGATCATTTAGGTAGGAAGATTGGAGAGCTAGGGTGGAGTTGAATCTACTGGTGCATGACCCACTCTGGGGATGTCTGGTAGAGCAGGGCTGACTTCAGTCAGCTCTCCAGTTGAGTCTAATGTGGATCTGTGCCCTGGTTTCATCCAAACTCCCTTCCCAGTGCAGGGAATTCCTGGTTTCACCCAGACTCCCTTCCCAGTGCAGGGAATCCATACAAAAATCACTGCCAGGTCAGCATATACCATAACACTCCTACAAAGATGTGCTCTGCCCATGGTACAGAGGTGTTGGGGAGCACAGTGGTTTCTCGGGGGCAGTGAATCAGCCAGGACATGATGTCTCTTGCTCCTGTGTCAAGTTTTCACTATGATGCTTAACCAGCACTGCTGCAAGTAGGGAATCTGGGTTGTGCTAGTGCTTCTGCTGCATTCCTGCTGCAGGGAAATTGTGCTGGTTATACGTGAAAGCCTTCACTGCAATGATGGCAAGAAACAAGGAATTTAATGCTTGATGGTATTTTCACAGTGTCACTGAGAGAATGTGCAAGAGCAAAAGCAGCTCGGTTCAGTTTGGGTTATTTAGGAACTACTTGAAACACTGCTAAAGGACTATGAGATCTAATTAGGCACCAGGTTAGAAGAGCTCCCAATACAATAAATAACTTAGTTTTGGAAACATCTTTTCCTGTTCATTAGGAAAAGCAAGTGTTAAGCAAGTAATCTGTCTCTTCAGTGCAATTTCAACACAATATATGTCATGACTTGTCTTACAAAATGAATTACAGAGCTCTCTGATAAGGCTTCATTTTACTAATAGTAAAGTGGCTCCATGCACCCAATAGGGCTTTGTTAAGATGGAAGCATATTGTAGCACTAATGAAGCATGAGTTCAGCCTAATTAACAGGATGGCAACAGCAATCATACAGCCTTTTCATTCACTTTTATACATTCTGTCAGAGTAACAAAGTTGTGTTCGACACTGCTGGAACCCTCTGGCTTTGCTCCCTCTTTGCACGCCTGCTAATCCTGCTCCTTTGTTCCAACAGGCTCAGCTCCAGCCCAATGCTAAACCCATATAATCATGGATAATCAGGCAGAGCCCCTGGGCAATGGCCCTGCTCAGCCACCCACCTGCCAGCTCCCACTCCTCATATTTAACTTCAAGCACAAGAGCTGATCCCTTGCAATCAGCAGGGCTGCTCACAAATTTCCAGTTAAGCACATAGCAAAGTGCTTTGCTGGATTATGGCCATGGTTTGCATTGTAAGAGGAAGAGTTGTGGGCAGGATTTGTTTTTCTGAATAACCTATTTTGACCATGTTGGAAAACAACAGCATTTTCATTACCCACTTCACAACTCACCTGAATGGGTAGGAAAGGCTCCTTGCCTCCAGCTGCTCTTTCATTTGGGCTTGGAAGATGAGACTTTGAAGGGCAGTCCAGAGCAGGTGAGATATTTCAGTATGATGGAGGAGATATCCAGAGAGAAACTAACTTTTTTTCATTAATTTTGATGTGTTCTGTTGAAATCCCTCATTTGAAGTGCTGAAAATAAGCCTGCAGATGGGGAGCCACAGATCCTCTGCCTTGGCCCAGCTCCAGCTAGGGTAATTACATGCTGTCTGCCTGAATCCCCTCATAGGGCTTCAAATGGAAAAGTCACTCTCCAGTTTTGCTCCTGAAATACTGCAATGTAGTGCAGCAGAGTGGCAACTGAGCAGTATCTGCAGCTCAGCAGTGGTGGGAAGAGTATCTTAGAGAATAAAGGCTGAATTCCTTCAGTAACCACCACAGCTCCCCTGGAGAAGATTTTTCTGCTTCAAGGTATGGCTCCTGGCTCGTGAGAGCTTCCAGATGGCTCAAAATTGGCAGAGATAGAGCTGGTGGGAGGGTCAGAGCAGAAATACCCCCTATACCACATCAAAAAATTCATCTCCAGCTCTGTAATAATGAAACCTGAATGCAGAAGGTCACCTTTCCACTTCATTATAGCTGTCAGCCACTTGGGACATCCTCTCCACTGCAACTGCTCCAAAGCCATTCAAGATCTACACACAAACTCGAGCTCAGAGATTGACCATCTCTCACCTTCAGAATGAATTTGTCTCTCTTTGGTTGAAGTAAATCACACAGTACATTTTTACATAGAGTAACTTTGTAAGCAGCATGAAAAGAGATGAAGGAAGCTGTGATCAAAGCCTCCAGTAAGACTGGAGTCACTGAGGGCATCTAACAAGATGCCAGATTTTGCTCTTGTTCTAAAGCGTTCTTCAGAAGCTGCATTTTCGTTTGATCACATATTTAAGTAAATCAGTTCACTGCAGCAGAACTTTCACTTGAAGAATTTTATTCTCTCCTACCGGTTACAATGTATGGCAAACTGATAGGGGTAGGAAAGATAACCCACTGTTATTGGGGGAGACTTGAATAAAACAAAATTAAGACGAAAAGGCTGGACAGCTCCATAAGCTGACAATTGAGGGGAAATCTCTCTCTTGGTTAATGCAGTCCAGGTCTCACAGTGACTATTATTTTTTACTACAAGGAAGCTGAGTCGGGACAAGAAGAGAGGTGGGACACTTTGGACATCAAGTGACATCTCTCATGTCCTGTCCTTTGCTGGTTCCTGCTCTACATTGCCATATTGTTGCACACCACAAAAATGGTTCATTTCCCTTCTTTGCAGTGTTTCTGAATGGTTGAATTTTATCTGCACCGTTTCTGAAACATAAAGAGTTCCTGTAACCTTGGCATTTTACATCCTTGAAGAGTTTTAGCAATATCACCTCAGCTTCCCTGCAAACATCAACATAATAAACACATCTCTTCCCATTGATCTCATCAGACATGCCAAATACAGAATAAAGCCAGGCACTAGATTATCCTCTTATTCCTAAAGGTTTGTAGAGGAATTCTTCCAGATTAGAGGCACATGATGATAAAATCATAAATACAATCCTGTCCTTTACTTGACCTAAGCATAACTCTTCAGTTCCCAGGAGGTTCTTTCCCTTCCAGGATTCTAGTTTACCTAAAAAAGATACAGTTCATTGTGCATAGTGAAAAATAATTCTTGTGTACTAGTTTATCATAGAATAAGATTAAAATCTCATTGTCTGGCTACTTTTATTTTTACTTTTATGGAACAGCAGAAATGCCTGCGGTGAAAGTTAGATGAACAGCTCCGAAAGTATTACTCACTTAAAGAGTCAAAAGCATGCAAAGAATAATTTCTTTCCAAGTGGTTCAGTTCATACTAATCTTCCAGGAAAGGAGTGTGATGTGGTTTTACTAAGTATGACATCAAAGCAGAGCTCAGGAACACTCAGGACATTTTCAGTAGCAGGCCCTGGTACAATATACATCTCTATTTGCATGTATCTTCTCCCACATCTGGCTGATAAAGCAGTACTGGGGAAATCCTGAGGACTGGAGAAACTGATTTGGGAACAGGATGTAACAATACATGGCAATGAGGCCTTTTACAAATGTCAAACCATTTTTGTTGATCTAAGAAACAGATTTAGAATAGGAAATTTAATTATGAAATTCTTAGAAATTAAAAACTTCGAGACAAAATGTGTGCAAGCTCAAGACACAGACAAATAGTTGCAAAATGGCTTTATTCTCCCAGGGAACAGAGCACCACCAGCAACAAGTATGCTGCTTGTCTGTATTTATATTCCAAACAGTCGTGTTTCCCATAAATCATTTGTCCTACATTTGCCTGAGTTTTGTTCTGACTTTTTGTTGGGTATTTTTTTTTAAATAAATCATATCCATTAACACATAATGGCATGGGTCATGTTCCCATGCAGAGGCAGAAGTGTTTCTCTCAAATCTGTCTAAATGCCCCTCTCCTGGGACATTTTCACTTGTGTGACAGTGACATTCTCACAGCACAGTCATCAACTCAGATGCAAAATAGCTGGTTTTCTCAACAAATGCTGCCTGAGCAGAGGGAGCTGGCAGGTCCATGGCTGAAGGAAGAAGAGCAGGAGCTGCTGTGGGTGCCCTGGGAGCACAGGGCATTCAGCAGAGGGGGCTGAAGCTGTAAGGAAAGGACAGTGGCCAGCAGGATGTGAGGACAGTCTCTGCTGAGTGCTGATCCCCATGGCACTGAGTGAGGCTGAACTACAGAGCCTGGTGGGTGAAACTCTGCCTCCTCAAAAAACCTGGGAAGCAGGACTTCAGTGGCTCCAGGATTTCACCCTTGCCATTGAAAAGGCATTCATTTTCCTGCTTTAACCTATTTCTTCCAGAAAATAAAGCAGTTTGGACTCCCTCTTATTTGAAAATAAAATTGTGAAATAACTCTCCTCCCTTATGTGAAAAGATACAGGAGAAAAAATAAGTACTACTGAAAATACCACTAGAAAAATATTGGGAGTAGAGATGGGAAAGTTACTCAAGTCATGTTTTAATAAGAGCTTCAGCTCTAGACATGCATGTACAGCTCAGCAGATGGTAAACCACTGCTCTTCACCAAATTTTCTTCTGTCTGAGCTGGGGCAGGTGCTCAAGTGCTGTGAGTTGAGGTTTCCCATCTCTCCACCCAAGCATCCAAGTCCTCTTTTGAACTCGTCCTGCTTGACCCAACCCCTCCAGAGCCAGGAGAGCACCAAGGGCAGCAAGTGGACAGAGAACCTTCAAAACCACTGCTTTTTACCTCAGCTCTTTTGCTTTGAACCCAAATTTCAGGTGGGCAGTAGCCAGGACAGAGAGGAGCAGGGGACGTTTGCTGCAAGGACAAATCCTGCTGCAGTGTGTAGGACAGAGCATGCTGACCCATCCCATCTCACCAGCATGAACATGAGCTCCTGCAAGGAAAATTACAGGGGAAAAAGCATTCAAGCTCTTTTTTAAAAATGGTCTTTCCATTTTCTGAATTGTGTTCTCCTCTATTTTAGGTAGCTGATTGAGGAGTTTTCCCCTTTACCCACAGCTGGAAGTAAGAAACCCATGAGGAAAAACCCTCATTGCCAATAAATGGCTCAAAAACCTCCCCAGCTGGGGACCTGCCAGGGCAGGAGGATTACAGTAACCAGCATCAACAGATTTGCATATTCAAAGACTGTAATTGAGGAATGAGCAGTAATGCCATTATGCAAATCCCTGGGCTCTGAGTGGCCAAAGCCAGAGCTCAGCTTACACATCCTTACCAAAATAAACCCACGGCGCTGGGGAGGAAAGCACAGCCAGGGAGTAGGGATTGCTGAACAGCAGGAAAAGGCACTGTAATTCATCAGTAACTAACTGTGCTCAGCCCTGAACTCCAGCAGCTGAGCCACCTCCTTCCCCCCTCAATATTAGATATATTTGAGCTCACAGTGCTCTTCTGGGTCCATGGTGAGTTAGAGGGCAAAATTATTGCCTGCAACAGAAGAAAGGCCATAGAAGTATATCAATAAAACAACATCCTTTCATGTGTTACCGGTGAGCTAAGCAGCCATTATCATGGTTCCTTTCTTATTTTTTTCTTAACTCTTTCCCACCTCCTCATCAGCAGAATTGGATCTGAGGAGGTGTATTTCATCTGGAGGATAATTCTTCATCAACTACACTCCTGACCTTATGCTTCAAGGTCAACAAAGGTTATGAAGAAATGAGTAGTTCAACTGGCACATTTAAAAGCAATCAATAATTACAGGAATTTTTTTTTTCCCTAAAAACACCCAAAATCCAGCCATGCTTTCAGAAGGATTCTGTTCAAGTCTGTCACACATGATTTTCCACAATACATGGCTGACTCTGCACCAGCAACTCACTTCACCTTGATTCATGAATAACTATCCCTCACTTCCTACTGTAAATACAATTCTAAACATATGGGAGAGAATTTACAGTGAATTAGGGTTGTACATTATCACTGTGATTAGCTGCATTTGTTACCCAGCAGATGTCTGGGTAGTAAAAATCCCCCAAGAGTACAGTATCCTGGAGTTTCCCAATTCCTTGATAACTGGTCCAAGAATTTCTCAGTCCTGCTGAGCTCTGATGCTGGTGGCCCAGAGCAGATGCTCGCTGTCTGCCTGTCTTCTGCAGCACTAATCCCACTCTCCCCACGCTCCCAGCAGGGCATCGTGCTTCCCCTGATTTTCTCTCTCATGTTATCTTCCCCAAAAAGCTTTCCCAGCGACATTCATCATTCTCACAATACCAAAACACTTTGACAAGCTGAGCCAAACACCTCCCTGGTGTCGTATCACCAGAGTTACAAATCTGATGACTGATCTGGCTGTCACTATTTGTGATACTGGCAATGCCATCATAAGCATAAAGATGGTGCTTGTAAGATCTCTCAGCCCCTGTTTGGCTCCTCTTTTCCTGGGCATCTCATGACCCCACAGCAAGGGACAAGCTCTGTTCCAAGAAAATGCCTGAAGAGAGACACAGTGAGTAACTGGCACGAAACTGAAGCCCACAGAGATCAAGCAACTACTCCCAAATCATGGAAGACATATGGTACTGCCTTGAGAGCTTTCACATGAAATTATCTCTGCCACTGCACTGCTTTTTCCATCCCACAGATGCCATACTTTTGTCAGCTCACCTCTTCCAGCAGAGAAAAGTGTCACTGCCCCCCTCAGCCCCCAATGGCTCTTGTCCTAGAGGCTACAACAACGTAAATGGGTATTTTTGTCCTCCATCAGATCTCTGCAGGCTGCTGCTGATCACTTTGGCACACGAGCCCAGGGTCTGCTGTGGTTGGAGCCACTTTGTGGGACCACAGGGCTCATGCTTGGTGTCACTGGGACATCCCCAGACATCTGCCTGCCCTAGAGCCCCACTCCATCTCAGCTCCTCAACATTTCATGCTTTTTAGTCCCAAGGAATCAGCTTTTCATCTCTAACAGCAGTGATCTTGCACATCCCAAACACCAGGCTATCGTTCCAGACCACAAGCACCAAGCTTTCTCATGGCTGTCAGACAAAGCTTTGAAGAAGTAAACAAGTTCTGTCAGATGCAGTCTAAATTCCTGTCTCAGCATCCTGAAAATATTTTTCCAACCTCTTTTCCTCAACCATCACATGAGCAAGTCCTCATCATTGGTCATTTGTATTACTATGTCTCCAACCTTGAATTCTAGATTAGCAACTATCTTTAAACTGGTGAAAAGGCTATAAATACTAATTCATTCTTCTAGCAGACTTTTTTACATAGCAAGAAAATGGAAGTTTAAATGTAGGTAATGTCAATTAATTTATCATTCACTGAACAGTTACTGTTCACTGACTCCAAAACAGCAGGAGGTGTAACTCTCAGGGTAACATTAACATCCAGTTCAGTCTCTCCAGAGCAGAGCCATGGTTAGGAGGTCCATTTTTAATGCACTGCATTCATAGAGATCTGCTTCTGAAACCTGGAACTAAAAGCCATGCAAAGGAGCAGAAACCAAACTGAACCAAGTCACAGAGCCAAATCTTTCAAGGCTTAATTGCATAAAGAAAAATGCATAAAAAATACATATTTGTGTGTTGTGCATCTACCATTTTTCAACTCTTACCTGGCAAGCTCTTCAAGGCAGGGCTGTTTCAAGGAATTAAGTGCCATAAGGTGAGCAAAGCACGAGCCCTGCTTATTGAACAGCCATTAGCCATTCTTAGAAACTGCACCATAACATTAATTTTGCAGCTACAAGATATTGGCCTTGAACAGAATTAATGCATATGCACACGTTTGCTACACAGTCATAAATTTTACTAATGCAATTTTGTGAGCCTCTTAAATGGTAACCATTGGGGGAAAAAAAAATTAGTAACAGGAAAGGAAGGGTAAAGTTCAACAGCAATATTTCATTACCAAGACAAGCAAAGAAGATAAGTGATTCAGCTTCCTTGGTTCTCTCCTCTTCCCCAACATTACTTGAGGAAAAACACAGTGTACAACATGGATCTCTGCTATTGTTGGAAGTGTGGCAGTCTGGCAGGACAGCAGATGAGGAGGAATTTTCATTGCAGAAACACGTCTGGCACTAAAACAGAGTTTACAGCAAAGCTTTTCAAAACAGACCAGATTCCATATAATTTCCAGGGGGCAGACAAAATAATCAGCATTTCCCTAGTCCCCCTTTCTACCTGTACATAATTCCCTCTTTTCCCCCCTCTTCCAGGGGGACACCTGCTGTTGTGAACATAGGCTGGAGCTCCACCCCATGCTGGGGGACAACACACAGACAGCACAATGCATACAGGCTCAAAACGAGCAGGGAAAACAGAGCAATTCTGCTGTGAATAGCAGGATTTTTCATTTTTCTTAAAGAACCAGCAATCAGAACTGCATGTTCCTACCAGAGGAGTTCACCCATTTATTTCCATCCTTAATGAGTGAATTCAGTTTCAGCCCCCTGTTTGCAGAGACTGGCAGGAAATGTGGTTTCTACAAAGCCCAACATGAAAGCAAATGGGACTTTGCTTTACACGTTTTTGTAGCTCTGCCATTTCCAGGGTGGTCTCATGATGTTTTGGGGGTGGTGAGAGGAGGGGCCAGGTCACATTCCCTTAAGTGCTGTCAGCCTCTCCAGTGGGACAAGGAGATCACAGACCTTAGGGGATTTTATTTTAGATGGGGCCAAAGCATCAATGTCTGGCAGAAAATTCCTTCTTTTTACTGAGGAAATCTGGTTAACTTTGAGAAAAAAGCAAGATCTGAGCCTTCACTGTACATCCAGAGACCTGCTTAGTGCCTCAGAGGAATATCCCAAAATCCACAGATCCAGGGTGCAGGGGGGCAGGGAGGAGCAGGACTGGGGATGGATAATTGCTGCCACAATGCTCTTGATTTCTAAAAGCCTCCAGTCTCAGCAGCAGCCATGTCTCCAGACACCCACCCTTGCCTCAGCCCTACACCATGTTAAGCCTTGCAGAAAACTTCCCTGGTCCAGAGAGCACTTTGCACCTCTCCCTGCATCTGCTGCTGCTCCACCAGGACCAGCAGTGCCCTGTGGTGCCATCCACAGTCACTTTCTTGTGCTGGGCTCATCCAAGACTATGATCTGGTCCCCCTTGAAAATTTCAGTTTATAGCTGTTGGGAAAGTTGAGATGTACTGTTGCTTCTGGAAGAGCTTTGTGCCTCTCCTAAGCATAGCTTGAGCTGTATGGAAGAGCATAAATAAAACCATAGGGAACTTACTCATGAGAGGGGTTTGGCTGCTGACAGCCCACTTGTTCCAGTATCTAAGTGACCATTGTAGATGTATGTAACAGCCTGCAAGATATCAAGTGGCCCAGTATCTCACAAGTCATCCAAAGTAGCCAAGTTTGCTGGAGAACTACTAGCAGAGCAGCACTTTACAAGATGGTGTTCTTTCCTGAAAAGATAGTGAAGAAGAAATGAAATTGAAGAAATTACCTCATCTCCACAATTACTCCCCCAGGTGTCTTTTCCCAAAGTGCACACCCACACAACTGACCTTTCCTTTCAATAGGAACACACTGGCCACAGGACAGGGCACTGACTGCTTTCCCTTCTTCTGTTTGAAGATGCAATGGGATGGAGACACAGGCAGTACACAGCCCTGAGATCCAATATTCTGCTTGTGACTTGTTTGTGCAACAGGCAGAGCCATTCACCAGAGCTAGATCTGAAATCAAGCATTTATTCAACCAGTACAATCAATTGCTGGGATACATTCAAAGCAGCACTGAGCTCATGGGGCTGAGCCTTGGTTGCCAATACAACATTTTGTGCAGGAGTTTTCTTCTACCTTGAGACTCAATGACTCCATCCAGCAGACAGAAACCTGGCAGCAGCTCCATCTTCCAGCACAGGATGACCCAGAGGAGATCTATATATCCAAAATACACAGCTTCATGACTGAGGAGTGCTGTGCCAGAGTGCTTGTGATTTTTTGGCATAAGCCTGGTCCTACTTAGCATTTTTATGAATGTTCCTGCTCCTGGATTCATGCTGTAATGTAAAAATCGAAAGGGCACTCCCACTTGTAAGCTTCTGGACTTGATGGGTACAAGAGAAAAACCTGAAACTGATGCAAACTCATGATAAACCATTGACACGAATTAATGCAAAACTACCTCCAAAATTGAAACCAACACCAAATTGTGACTAACAGTCCCTGCCATGGGGACCTGTGGTGGTTTGCAGCCTGACTCACACCTTGTGAGCCCCCAAGGCTGGAGTGGTGGTCTGGCCCTACAGAGAGCACTCAGCACTCCCCATCCTGACCAGAGCTGTTAAAGCAACACACTGAAGGTGCTTGTGCAGCAGAGAGGAGGAAATCAAGAGCTCACATTACTGTGTTTTCATGTCATTGCTCAGTTTGTGTGTCTTCCTCCACAGCTGCCCTCTGTAACCTCTGACAGAGGTAGGCTCAGCTCTACCTGTGTCTCAACACCTGGAATAATAACACAGCCTGTTTTTGCAATTAACAACTCACAAGCAGCAAATTAAATTCATACAGGGACCCCAAGCAAACTGCTTGCCTGTTTGGTGATTATAAACACATATCTATACTGCTGACATAAAAGGGGCAGTGGTTGCATAAACACATAAGTTAAACAGGTACTGAAATATTAGTCATGACCTTGTTAAAACAGTTGATATGGCAAAACTCAGTCTTTAAATAACCTATAAAATGAAATATTATGATTAGTGTCAAGAGCTAATCTTCCAGAAGCCCAAACAATGTGATGCAAAGGAGGTTTTGAAAGAAACCAAACAAATTCATTTTTCATTATCTTCTACCATCTTATTATTTCACAAGTTAGAAATCCATTAGCAATTCTGCCAAGAACTAAATAGGCTGCTTAGTTATCTAACACTGAGACATTCACATCCCATGGCTATCTTGATGTCCCTGAGAAAAAAAATAAACAGGAAAAGCAATGGAGTAATAAATTATTATAACTGTTCCATTAAAACTTAGGACACTGTAATTTTCAAGTTTATTTGGTGTTATATTTAAATGAACCAAAAGGCAACATTGTACAGTAACATTATAAAATAAAATTATTACATAGTACATTAACCAAAGCCCCATTTAAAAAAAAAAATTCCTAAAAAGTCATTTGGGGACATATCCTACTCTTGCTCTTCTGCACACATGATTTATTAAGCTCATTTAAAGCAGCACTCTTTTTTAAAGAAAAGCAAATGGGATTTGCCCCCAAAATGGAGTATCTTTTCTTATAGTTCTTGCAGTTTCATTTTATCATGTGTAATATATCAAGTTTATAAGGCATAAATACGAAAAACAGTTCAATATGCTCATCATAATTTTAATTAAGTAATACAATCTAGGACACTTTTTCAATCACACCAAGGATTACAATGTACCTATAGCTTTAGTTTCTTTTTTTTTTTTTTTAATACAAAAGTCTATCATATAGTATACAGCGTATTCTAGTTGGTAACTGGTTCACAAGGTTGATCACAATATTCTTGCAGGTTAATATGTCAGGATTTCACCTAGTTTGTACACTCTGTGCAGGGCTCCTCCTTCCATGGCTGCTCTCCTCCAGCAGCAGCATTCCATTGCTCCAGCTCCTTGCCTAATTTAAGAAAGACTCCGTGCCAGATGCAAATCCCACTGGGAATGGCTTGGGATGCACATCCCAGTGGTGCCAAGGAGCTGCCAGAGGCAGCCAGGGAGGGGAGGAGACAGCAAGGCAGCAGCTCACAGAGGTGTTTGTGGAGCAGGGAGTCAGGCTCTGCTCTCCCAGCTCCCCTCAGGCTCCTGGCATCATGGAAATGCTTCCAGAGGATGCAGGAACTGAACTCAGCCCCAGGAGGGAATCCACAACCACAATCTGGTGTGTAAGGAAACCCCTGACCGATGGAGTGGGTGCCACTGGCTGCTTGTGCAAAGGAAGGATGGGCAAAAGCACCTCAGTAAATTAGGGGCAGCATGGGTGCTCGGGATGCTGAGTGCTTGGGCTGGGCCAGCTTCACCTCACTCACAGCTCCATAACCTGAAAAACCCTTCCCAGGATTTTGGGCATCTCTAATGCAAAGCCTCACCTGATGCCAGCTGGATGAGTTGCACAGACAAAAAACCCAATCCCTGCACAGACAAAACCTGTGATCAATAACATCTCCCACACCCTTCTCCTCTCTCCCCCTTAAGCTGCTATTTTCTAAAATCAGATTACTGCAATGCCTTGGAGAAAGCACTGCTGATTTGGGGCTGGGGGCAGCAGGGCCAAACCACTTGTGGTAGTGCAAGAGGGATTGGTGAAGGCAGGGGTTCTGTCCCCACTCATCCTGCCCTCCAAGAGCCTCGTCACTGCTGCTGTGGGCAGTGGGGGATTGGCACTGTGCTCCCACAGGGCCACACTGCTCCCTCCAACAGCACCCCATGCTGCTGTCACCAGCCCAGGAGGGCTGTCAGAGGGCTTTCTGGCATTACCTGAAACCAGGAATAGGTTTCTCTACATGTACGATCAACCTAAATTGTGCATGAGCTAAACTGCTGAGCAGTGTCCTCCAGAGCTTTTTTCACATGTCTAATATTAGATATCATGCTGGCAGCTCTGAATCATCCCCAGAGGTTTCTCTACCTGTCTATATTTACTACGTACGGATCCTGAGCTCCTGCACTCACTCAGGTGCTCTGAATCACACCATAACCAAAGGCAGCCTAAAATAGACAGTGTGAATTGCTCCCTCCCTGCTGTGACTCCATCCTGCAGCATCTGGGAGGAAAGGGAAATTATCTTAGTAGAAAGAATGGGCCAAACCCACAGAATTTGGGTCAGGATTCAGGCCAGGCGGGCACAGATTTTGTCTGTGGGCCTATTCTTGATTTGCTGATGGGACATCCAACCCTGTGCTTCCACTTTTTTTTTTTTTTCTGATAGATCAACAGTCCCAGGGATCACCTATCCCTAAATAAAGCACAGCACGTGAGCAGCACATAAACAGCTCTCCAGCTGCAGGAAAGAACTGACACACATCTGAAGTCACAACAAAGCCTTTGCCTCCCACACACCCTTCCCTCAAATACTTTTTTTAAACCAGCCAGAAACAAACAGTGAGTGCAGCACATCCCAGAGAGCCAGAGGAAGGAGCATCCAGTGCTTTCTTAGCTGCTGTGTCACTGTGTAGAGAGGCTGCTTCTGAAGAAACCAAATTACCCTACATAAAGAGCATTCACTAAAAGAATCTCCTTTCCCTTAGAGGACCAGCAAGATCACATTATCTCCTGAAAATACTTTTTTTTTTTTTTTCTCTTCTATACTTGACAGAAGAGTAATACTGCCTGGGTATTTGCTTTCACTAACCATGACAGGCAATTTCTGTCCTAGCTTGAGAATTCCATCGAACCTGCTATTTGCATTTGGGATAAAGCATCAAATGGACATTTCCCATGGGATACAGACTGCTTGCTGTCTGGTAGAATCAACCATCATCCCTAAGTACATCAGCAAGAGGGAAGCAAAAGATCCCCCCATGCTGAACGCATTGCATCAGCAGCAAGTTTCTACCAGTGCTGAGAAATTGTGCCCTTAATATAAGTGCTCAGTAACCACCAGCCCTGCTGCTTGAGGAGCACTCGGAACTGTATAGAAGGCTTACAGGAAAAGAACCTCCATTAGTACCCATTATGCTGTGATTTATGTTATGGGCTTAAAATAGCAAAAAATTAAACAGTTTTATTTAAATTACAGTCTAAAAAAAGGCACAAAGACTTTGTGGGAAAAAAAAAATTGCAACTGTTCAGATTACATTTCCAAGAACTTTAACAGAGCGTTGCTTTGATTTGCCAGCTTTGCTTGCTGGCAGGAGTGAAATTGAGACAATTTCACTGTCTGCAGAGGTAAAGAATACCCTTTTGGCAAGGCAACTTTGCCAGCTCTATGCAAATGTTATTCAACAGAAGTAACTAAAACCTCTTGTGATTGCTTTAAAACATAATCTTTTTGGTCTGCAGCACATTGCACTTATCTAAGTACTCAGTGATGATAGAGTGGGTCTTAGGGCAAGACCAAATACAAAGAGCCCTTTTTAATCTGAACATAGGAATGAACTCTGTTCACGGCTACACAGTCTGCTTTCAAACAAATGATCATGAAATAGATAAATACTATAAAACATATGCAATACATTCAGAGTTTTCTACATTGTAGAGAGCTTTTAAGACTTTCTTAGCTCCCTGATGTAATGCATATAGAACATTCCCTTCTATACAGTGCTACCTCTATGTACCACATCTCCTTTAAATGCAACATAGCTCAGACAACCTTCCTCTTTCGCCTGGATTCTCATCAGTCTCTGATTCTGTAAAACATTATATCATTTCTTTAGGAAAAAAAAAATATTGCACTTTTAAAAATGCATAAAAATTGAACCGAGTTCCTGTTAACTTCACCACGCAGTCTGTTATCTAAAATAGGACTTTTCCAAAAACGTTTCTCTGGTTGTTCTGCGTTTTGCCTTCACTTACAGCATCCTCCACCAGCATACCCTCAGAACACTGTTCCTTAGCGAATTCCTCACAGTTTTCCCAGCAGACATTTGACACACAGTGTGTGCTATCAGAGCCACACGTGGCTGGGAGCCACAGGTGTGTCCCCAAGGCTCAGGATTTCATGGTACAGATGGGAACCACAATGACCAGGATAACTGTGCAAGCAGCTGCTGCGATCAGGGCAGCGATCTTGCAAACCTTTGCTCTCCTGAACTCAGCTTCTTTCCGTTTCAACAAGGAATCATAGCCAGGAGTGTAAATGTCTTCCATCCAGTATTCCAAGTTGTTCGGGTTTAAAGATTCTTGAGTCTAAAAATTAAAAGGAAACGGTTGTTAATTGTCTGGGGTCTGCCATTAATAAAATAAATTAATAAAGCAGATGTGCCTGAAAGACTCCCAACTGCACCTGGATCTGCTGTCAGGATAAAGTGGGTTATTGCCACTCCTCACACCCCTTCATCTCCTGGTCCCAATTCCATAAAGCTGACGAAAGTGGTAACAAAATACTGCAAAAAATAGGCTCCTGCCACAGTAAGATTCTGCTCCAAAATCCCTCACGCACCTCTGATTTACCGGAAACTTCGTCATCTTGGATAGCATTTAAAGAAGATCTCTTTAATCTGCTCGACAGCAAAGATGTCAGCAAGTGCTGGCCTGTTACTGTTAATAATCTTTAAATTATTAAAGCTCAGCTGATGGGAAAGGTTCTTAATATATGCTCCTCATGCACTACATCTTATAAAGCTAACCCTAATTTTGGTACCATGACTTGCTTGCAGGGCATGATTATCCAGCCCCATCCAGTACCCAATCCTGCTGGGGGGCAATTTGCAGACCCCTCCTCTGGAATGGCTGGGGACACAAGCAACCTGAAGAACTATATTGGTATTTCCACCTGAATTATTTATTTTTTATGTCCTACAGTTTTTTATTCCAAAGTATTTATGACCTCCTAAAGCTTTCCATTTCAACCTCGCTTGTTTTTTCCCCTATAACATCTGTGTTAGAGGAAAATGGGGGAAGACCAGGGAAACCCAAATGCTACACATTATATAGAACTTATCAGCAGAAAGGAATAAAGCAAAAAGAACATTTTGAAAGAGGACAGCCTTTCCCCAAAGCTGTCTCCTTTATCTGGGTCTTCAAAAGTCTATTTCTTTAAAAAAATACAAAAGATTCCCCATAAAAATATTGCAGTGAGAATACCCTAACACACAGCATTTCTGTGCTCGTAACAGTCCTGATCCAAAGCCTGTTGGACCCTGCAAAGAAACTCCAGCTGACTTGAGAGGGATTTGAGTAAGCCTTTAATTGACTAATTCAGATTTTGTGGCCATGAGCTACTGGCTGAAACTTTGCTTTGCCTGATAGCAGCATTTGTTTTATGTACAGAACTACTAAAAGAAGTGATTTTATAGCTATCTCAGAAACAAACAATGAAAATTGAGCTATGGTTTTATGATCATTCAATGGACACCTCTAAGATAGTGTTAGGATGCTGAAATAGAGGCTATCAGCCACCTCTGTGATTGTATCATTTGGGCTTTGAATGACTTGTTCCAGCCTTCTGAAAAAAAAATCAGCAATCTCATCTCTAAAGGCATCAGAAAACAGCCTGACACTGTTTCATCCCAGTGGATCATCAGACACAGAGCAAAGCAATGAATCTCACACAGAGCCCACACCTGGGACAAGCTATGAGCCTGACTAGTTTTGCAATTTCTTTTTTTGGAGGAAAACCCAGCAGACTTGCCAGGCTCCAGGAGAAATTTAAAGTAAACAAAGGCAGAAAAACTCTAAACATAGGCATACTATGCTTCAAGAAAATTGCAGTTTTGGACCACTCTGCCTTGGCATTGACCTTTTAGCTACCTCAGAAGGAAGATGCATTATTAAAAAGGCCCATTACTGTTAATCAGCTTCCTTTCCCATTTCATTGCCAGACATAGGAATGTTCATTAAGGCATAATGTATTTACTTTCAGTTCTAATAAACTTAATCACCGGGGAAAAAAAAAACCCACTCATCAGTCTGTGTCTATTTTTTAAGTTTGTCAGTAAGCTCCATTATAAAGTCTAGACATGGGCTTTGCGGGGTAGATGCAATTCTGACAGTCTTTTTGGAGACAATCAAACCAGTAAACTTCTATCACCTTTATCCTAAAGATAAATGATGGCAATAAGCCGATTTCTCTGGTTTGCTCACAGTCACGCAGAGCTGCTTTCAGAGAACAAAACAGCCCTACAAGGAGCAGATGGAGAACACTTCTCCCAGGGGAGCTTTGCTCCCAAATATCACCTCCCTTATTGCCTCACACAGCAGGTAAGGGATGCTTTGTGACTGCCTGCTGCAGAGGAACTTCTTCCAGCCTATTGCTACTCTAGCATACAGTCTGCAATGCCAGGGTTAGGAATTTAGTAAGCCCTCTAAAGCTTTTAAGACCCAAAAAGCAGCAGGGAGCTGAGGCAAGATGCAGCCTGATCCCTGTGCTGCTTGGTTTCTCCCCAAGTGCACTTTAGCTACAGCAAGGAGCAGGGGCTGGCAAGGACAGGGAAGTTTGCATGAGCCAAACAAGGAGGTGAATTTGTTGTGCACAAACAACCATGGGAGTTGCACTCTCACACTGTGTGGGTGGTGGTTTCAAATCCAAATCAGCCAGCTCGGGGTCCTGAGGCACAGCATCCTGCTGCTTTCCTAGGGATTAGTCTGATGGGTTTGGAGCTGGCTGAGGTACCTCAGCACTGAGCCACCAAGGGCTGGCATGGAGCAGCAAAGTCTCAGACTCTTCCATGCCACTTTCTCTGGCAGACAAGCTCTGGAGACAAGCAGGCTCCCTGCTTGGGCATGGCTGCACTCCACAGACTGCTGGCCACAGAGCCCAAATTGCCTGAGGTCAGCACCAGACCCCTCACTGGTTCTACATTCTACTGTCAAAGTGCATATAAATGATACACAGTTATTTGCACATTAGTGTGGATTTCATTGTGTGACATATCATGGGTTTCGAGACCAAGTAATTCAACATTTCTCTGGTCTTTACCCGATTTGGATGTCATCCTTCAGGCTTCCTCTTTAAACCTCTGCTCAGATATCTTTCTTCCTACAAGATGTCTTGTGTTTATCAGACTATGCAGGGTATCCAGTGTGGGTGCTCATTTTATGTGTCAGGATTGTGATTTCATGTTGGGGAAACGTAAAGGCAAAATTTGAATTTGTCTCCCGGTAAGTTGCTCTGCTGTGCTTGTTGCACAAGAACCTGCACACTTACAAGCTGAACCAAAATGCAAACTAGACACACCATTAGTTGCCTGGCTGGTTTCCAACAGCCACTTCAAAGCTGCAACAGTGACGTGTTTCAAAACCAGTTGTGGTATTGAACATATTCTACAAGTATTTTATGTCTTGTGTTCCTAGTAAAATGAAGAAAAAAAACCAAAACAACAATAAAACTAACACTGCAATTCCCTGTGAATAATTCAGAGAACAAAGACAGAGGAAAAGGCAGCAGTTCCAGCTCCTGCACACTCTGCCTTGCTGCAGTTAGGGACCAGTTCACCTCTGCACTCCCTTATTCCCCAACTCTTCTTTAGAGCTACTAAAACCATGATGGCTTAGAAGATATCTCTCTCCATTGCAGAATAAGCTGGGAGCATCAACCTGTCAAGGATCACCATTCAGCAATGAACCATTCACATTCTTCTTTGTCCCTGGCCAGGATGGATAGGGATCAGCAAGATTAGAGGCTCAACAATCCACAGCTCTTTCCTGAGCTACCCAAATCCCTTCTTTAATGCATATTCTGGCAACATCCATTTGCAATCACGCCATTCAAATTAAATAAATGGGACTCACTTGTAGATCCAAGGCTGCAATCTTGCCTTTATCCCCCGAATTCCTGGTGTATTCCTCTATTGTCCATGATGGCTGGGCTCGTTTCACTTCAGCCAGCTCTGTCAGCCTCATGTCTGTGTAGAGTGGGTTGCTTTTCATGTGTGACTTGAGTGATGCAGGGTAGGGATGAGGACTAAAGACTTGTTCAATCAAGAAAGCGTCTTTTGGTTGTTTAGAGAGTCTATGTGGCTGTGGGATTTCGTATTGCCTGTCTGCCTGCAATAGGGTTCAAAAGAATTTCAGAGAAAAAACAAGACTATGAGGGAGTTAAACACAAAAGACAGAGATATTCCTTTCAGAGTCACCATATGATAAAACATTTACGAGCTAGGACAAAGGTTTTGGATGGTCTTAATCCATTTGCCTTAACCTTCTTCTCACAACCAAACCAAAGAGGTGTTTCCAGAGACACAACTCCACATTCACTATAACGTGCAGATGCAGCAGAAGAAATTCAGGTTTTTTGCTGTTTACAGATCAAAAAACTACTCTGAAAATGGCCCTGACATCCAGAGAAGCCAAGCTGATCTGTGAAAGCTGAGAAACGCAAGCAGGCTTCCAGCTTTCTGTTTCCAGATCAAATCCTAACATGAAGCAGTCTTGAGTGAAGCCCCCAGCCTGACTCTGCAGCATCCATGGGACTATCCAGTGTCAGCCACAGTCCACTGCAGGAGTGAGGAAGGGACTCTCAAAGTCATGCCATCCTGAGCAGAGCAACGCACAGAAAAGCCAAGGTTTGAGCTTACTAAGGATGGTCTTTTTCCTCCTCTGCAGTCTAGCAATAACCCATGGTTTACGGTTTCTTGTTCACCCAACCACATCTATTTCCATCAAACCTCTTCCTCTCTTTTCTCAACCCTTCTCTGCCCTCACACCCCACTTTAGGGAGGCACTGTCATGTGGTCACAATTGACAAGTAGCTGCAGGACCCCCTCCCCTCCCCAAACAGACACAAGCACCCACCCCATGCACAGTTTCACCAGAGCAGCACCCAGAGCCCAGCCAGGACATCCGTGGGGTCTGTGAAGGGGCCTCTGGGCAGCTGCTGGCAAGATGGGCAGAGTATTTCTGCCCAACCAAACCAAGAGCCCAGCTACACTGCAGTTCCACAACAGGAGGCTTAAGACTCAATTAAGTGACCACGAAAGTCAGATAAAGAGAACATAACTACTATGAGCATCTCACAGTACATATACAAGGGTTTTTTTTCCTTGAGGCATTTGAATTCATGAATCTGTTTTGTTGGCTTTTAAATATATACATACTTCTCTGATAAAAGCCATCACAATTCAATTTCAAAATATCCCTTCTAAAACAATCACTAGAGAATTTCAATTTTCCCCACACTCTTTTCACCAAGGTAATTACCAGGCCTCCTTATATTGCTACTGATGATGAAGAACACCATCATCTTCCCAAGATGTCACCCACACTACCACCCTCCCTTTGCAAAAAAGCAAAGCTTTTAGGGAGCAACTTGGCCATTTTGCAGCTGCCAAGCAAGAACCTACAGGTACAAAATCACTCAATTATGATAACAATAAAGGCAGGCATAACACAGCAGGACAAAGCATTATCATACCCTGAGGCTTATGATGACCATGGAGGACATTCATTACTACATTATTTTTAAGCATTTATTATGTGCATTAAAGTTGGAATTACCTCTTTAGATTTCCTGTGCCAGTCCTTATTTTCTCCTCCATCTCTCTCTTTCATCTCCTCCTCTGTAATGCCAACTTGGTTGGTGTAAGTAATAGCTCTCCAGTCTCGGGGAGAGTTTGAAATACTTGCTATTTTGGATTCAGTTGCACTGTTTTCTTCTGTTAATGATCTTGATGATCTCCTAGTAAACAAACTTTTTTTTAAGGCTTTTACTCGAAGACTCTCGCTATTACTTCCACTGGCATCCGAACAGCACCATTCTGGATTATTCTCCAGTTTGCCTCCATGAGGAGTGTTGTGGCACTGAAATATCTGTGGGGAGTTGCTCTCATCTGAGGCAGCTTCACTTGTCAAAGAATTGAGATCTATTTGTACGCTGACCTTCTCTGGCTGCTGGATTTTTTGATCCAGCTTGCTTAATTTTCCCAGGACTTGAGAGATTTCTTCTCGGACACCTGAGAGAGATTCCAGTTTCTTCTCTATTTCGCCAATCCTCAAGACTAATTTGCAGACACTCGTTTTCAGTTCATCATCTGTGTTGCTGACATCCGCCCTGACCACTTTATCCAATTTGTTACAGGCACTCTCGTTAGAGATCTTAGTCAAATTGTGCTCAGGTGAGCTCTCACAGTCTGATTTATGCACCTGAGACAAGGAACCAGTGCTGTTGTAGCACGAGGACTGCATCACTCCCGTGGACCCGCTGATACTCATGTCATCCAAAAACCGGAAAATGTCACTGATGTCATCACTCACAATTTCAGAGTCATCATCCGACTGCTTCAGAGAGTGCCGCTCACCATACTTGCCTTGGCCTGCTGCACACAAATCCTTGCATTTCTTGTGGTCCAGAACCTGCTGCTCCGTTTGTGTCCCAACACTCATGGTCCTGTCAATGCTTAAGATCTGCACAGAAGTACAGTTAATGCTTTTATCCTTAAACTTTTTGACAGGCTCATGTTTCTCCACATCCAGAATGGAAGGAATTTCTTTAGGTTTGTGCCCGTTGGGTTTCACAGCATAGTTTGCCTGCATGATTGGTTGCTGGTCCTTTGCATTTAGGTAGGACTGATGCCTGTCAACTGAAGGGAAGTTTGGAGATGGGTTGCTCGAACTCTGGTATCGCGGTTTCTCTTCAGACTGCTTCCTATTGAAAAATGAGCGTTCAAAGTCAGGGACCTCCTCAGTATTTAAACTCCAGCTTTTAGCTGGCCAGGCAGTTTGCTTGGTTGGCTTTCCAGTCCACTTTTTGGTTTCCTGGGGCCCAAGGACAGTAGTTGGGCCAAAATATGTTGAAGCTTGAAGATCATCTAAACTTTCATGCTTCACTCGCCTTTTGTCTGGTATGGGAGAATAAACTGCATTCAAGTACTGGCTGCTGTATGGCATTTCAAAGCTGTGGTTGAAGAAAGTCTGCTTAGAGCTTTCTTTCCTGTTCTGAGGCTCTCTGTGTCCATCTTCTGGTGTTTTGTTGGATGGTATTAAGTTGGGAGATATTGTAATCAGATTATGAAAATCTTCTTTGAATATATTTCTCTTCTGGACACACGACTGCATCACAAACGGCTCGTCATTTGAAATGAAAGTTTCTTTTATGCCTGCGCTTATAGGTAAGGAATCCTGGTCCGAAATAGATTCATTTTCAATGTTCATGGGGAAATATGTACTCTGCATCTCACACGGTGGGGATGTGGCGATGGAGTAGGACGCCAGTGCCTGCAGCCTGTCCAGAGAGGCAGCCCTGCCCTTAACATCCTTATTAACACCCAGCAAGAAGTTGGGTTCTGATGAGGGCACGAACTGCTGGCAGTCTTTGCAGTCCATCTTTCTGCATTTCGAGGACCTTCTGACTGGGAAGCCACGGTTGAAGTCCTGGTCGTTCAGCTCACAGTTGGGCATGCAGTCAGGCACACAGTCTGCCATATTGCAGATCTCTGTGTCAGACCTGCAGGACTCAAAGGACTCCTTCTTCTTCACTTTGTGCCTTGCAACTGGAAGCTTCTCCTTGGCCACTCCCCCGTTCATTTGTATGAGGTTGAATATTGTTACTATATCTGCTGCAACCATGATTTTCTTTGATTGCTGATTGTTTACAGTGCATCTCATTTTGTCTTTGAACAAAGTCGCTGGGAAATTAGGATCCAGGCAAGCAGTGTAAAACAGCACACTTCTGAGCTTGGCCAACTGGGATAAATCAAACCTTGCACACAGGGACTTGCAGAGATCCTGGTAAGAAACAGTGTTCTGCTTCGTGTCCAGCTCCTCCAAAATCTTCACCAGGAAGAGTGAGGATTCCTGGTTGGACTCCATGGCTTAAGCGTATTTTGTCGTTTAGCCTGGAAATTGCGTTCCACTTCTACGGCAACACAAAAAAGATTGTAAGTCACCCACAGATAATACCAAGGGCCTTGCAATTCAGCCAGAGATGGGGCCTGACTCCCTAGCCATGCAGCCCAGGGCTTGCTTTTATAACCCATCCTCATGTTCTGAACTTCAGGCTGTAATCCCAGCATCCAGGAAATCAATACTTAAATGGAATCAGGGTTTTATCCAAGAAGGCTCCTTTATGCCAGTGTCTACTAAAGCAACCAAGTGAATAAACAGCAGAAGATTTGGAGGGGCTGAACTAATGGCAGATAGACAATCCCAGCCTGCTTGCTATGAGACTATCACAGAATTTCTTACCAACTTATGAGAGGTTCAAAGCACAGTTTGAAAATCAAATCATCTGCAATAATTCTAGTCGTAGCCTAACCAGGGCTGATCTACTGCACCATGGCATGTTTTCACATCTGAATGCAAATGGCTCTCAGGAAGATTTACTGACAATAGACTTCTGACATGTTTTTAGAAGTTATCTGAGCACATAATCACCATCTTGCTTACTTTAAACCATTATTTTCTCCTCTACTCTGAGTTATCATCTTTGGATACCTTGACATATTTTTTTCCAGAAATACCTTTTCCTAAATACAAGATTAAGGAATGGAAAAGTTGCCAGGTCTCATGTGAAAAGTCTGTGTGTGTCACATTCCAGCCCTTAAGTCCAAAATTTAGCAAAGAACAGAAGGAGTTAAAAAAAGAAACCCTGCTGAACCTTGAAACCAATCCAGCAGATGCTAGAGGGCTGGCTGCCAGTCAGGATGGATTTGAAGACAGACAAATATCAAGGACAGAGAACATCCTCTTCAGTGATGTGCTCCCAGTGAAGCCCAGGAGTGCATTTCCATTTACCATCCCAAAATGACAGGGCAGAGGTGAGGAGCAAAAGCTGCACATCTACATGGGTAACAGGAATAGCTTGAACAAGCACAGCTTACACTGGCAAACATCTTGGGGAGAATATAAACCCCTGCACTTTCAGAGTTGAAACCAACCTTTAGCTATTATGGATTAGGAAGGGATGTTCACGATTTTTCATCCGTCTATTATGAATATCCTTGTCAGTGTCTCTGCTGTTGGCTACTAGGAAAGACAGAGCACAGGATGATGCAGTCTGCCAATTCCTGTGTTTGGTCACTCTGTCTTTGTTATTCTCACTGATAGGAATGACAAAAATAATTTCCCTTTCCAAAAAAGGTATGATATCTTCCTCCATTCACTCCCACCCTTAGATGACCCTGGAACTGGCCTCTCCTCCATCAAGTGCAAAATATCCACCCAAATGGCAAAGCACGGAAGTCAACACTGAAAAGTTTATTATTACTCATTCTAAAAGGCACCTTCTGGTCAAAAACCTCAGGAGTCCTGAGCACCACTCCAGAATCCAGAGCTCCTGTTTCCTCTCCTGCCCTGATATTGTACATCAGTGATTGCTATCAGTATCAGAAGCCAGAGTACTTCAGCTTTCATGACAAATAGTTACCCAAAAGAATACAAAAAAAGTCTCCCTGTGAACTCAGCTGCTTATTTAAGTAACATCTTTCTACTGTGTGTGATCAGGAGCTGAGCAGCAGCAACGTGAATGTATTTCTGTGATTGTAAACATGACTCTCAGAAATCAATGGCTACAGGGATTTTCCAACACCTCCGCTGCATGCATGTTTGCTTTTAAAGCTCCTGTATTATGCATAGCAGCACAACTCTTCTGCCAGCTGACAAAAGAGAAAAAATGTTTTACTTTTCTGTGCTCAGCTCCAAAAAGTAATGGTAAAGGCTGGAGGAGGGTGCTTGTATCCCTTTTCTCTCTGCCAGCACAGCCTCTTTCACAGCCTGCATTTGTTTTTCTCTGACATGTCACCATTAGACAATGACACCTCTTAGCTAGGTCCAAGCCCTGCTAGCTGCCACCAAGGCTACCAAGTCCTCCCAGAGTCAACTTCACACATGGGGCTCAGAGACATTCCCAGCTGCCAGGGCATTGCAAGTCAATTTTCTGCATGTTATAAATCTGCCACTTGGGACAAGAGTGAAAATATGTCTTTTTGTCACCTCCAGGCTGAATATCAGCAAAAGCAACTATCTCCTCCTATTTGTAAAATCACAGCTTCTTGCAAACCCCTTACCTGGCTATGCATTTTCACAGCCTGATGCACACTCTGTGCTTCCTGCACTGGCCTGCCAGCAGCCTGCCTTCTCCCCACTCACACTCCTGCTAAAACACACAAGTAGCCAGTTTGTGGTAATGCATTTTTGAAAAGTGTCGACACATTTTGCTCCCCACCTTTCTGTCTTCACTCTCTCATCCCAGGGTGGATATCCTAGGTACAGCATCTTGAAACTTCTTCCTTTGTACCAAGCCTTTCTTAGCATCATCCTAGGTTTTAACTTCAATTCAGGTTTCTAAATGCTATGAATCTGGTAAAGCACAGGTGCAGCCTGATTTGCAAGGCTGCTGAGTGATGACAAGTTCATTAAGCTGAGAGGAAGTCCTGCTGCATACCCCAAAACTCATGTTGTTTCTACTTAGCACTGAGAAGAAGCCTTAGTTTGGCGACCCCAATCCATACCCAAGCAGCAAGGCAGAGGCACTGAAGCACAAACCCCAAGCAGGAGAGCTCTGCCAGTCTGGGTTAGCTCACCTCAGACCCTGTGCTCCCAGATCCAAACCTGGGAGGTGGCAGTCAGCTATGAAGCAGTGAGAGGTCAGGGAAATGACAGAAGCTTTGAAACATGGGTGACCAGGAGAGAGCTGAACCTGCTCAGGTGGGAATTCAGCCAGTTTGTTCAACTGAGACTCAGCTAGGGGAGGTGGATGTTGAAAAGGCAGGTTGTGAAATTGGATGTAGGCATTGAGGAAAAGAAAGCTAGCTAGGAGCTGGAATAATTTCCTCCTCACCCCTTGGCTGTTTACAAATAGCTTTTTGGTGTGAGAGCACTTTAGGTGTGAAAAGTATCTCTGGGCTTCAGCCTGATCATCAAAATTGGTGCTCCCTTGTGCCAGAGCATCAGAAACATTGCTGCCTGTGGACCATCAACAGATTTGGGCTGTGAAGAACAGGATGTACTACCCCATAAGGATAATACATAAGGGCCTTGAAATCCTGTTGCCTGGTTCAGGGACGTGAAAACCTGGTGCCAAAATTTTTAGTGGCACATTAAGCTCCTCTGTCTCTTGTCAAGCCTCCTAACAGCCTGCGACAGAGACAGGTGCTTCTTGGCAGGCCACCCCAGGAGCTGCCACAGCCCGGGCGCCAAGCACTTGGCCATGCACCATCTCAGCCCTTCTGTCCACGTTCATTCATTATCTCTCAAAGCAGGACCAGAATAGACCTAGACGTGGCACAGAAATGCAGAGCTCTGAAACGAGCACAGGAAGGCCTTTTAAACAGGGCACAGGGTCACGAAGCAGTCAAAAGCAGCAAAGGGAATGCAAGCACCCACAGCAAGAGCAGCAGCACAGGGTCTCCTCAGATGGCCTCAATTCCACCAATGTCCTTGTGCCTTACCCTCACTGCCAGCAGCCACAGGCACCCTCCAAACCCCCCTTCAAACTGACTTTGGTCTCCAGAGACATGGAGCTCCCCAGATCTAGCTCATTTATCTTCAGCAAGACCATCTCTGACCAAAAGAGCCACTTAACATTTCATCCTTAATGATTTTGTTATATTAACACTGGAAAGGTTGCTTTGACTCAGCTTCCCCAGATTTGACATTTGCTGCTCTAATAGCACAATTATATCTCAGCATGGGCTTGTACAGCATCATATTGCACAGCCAGTCGATGGAGATTGGCTCTCCTTGCAGGCAGATGAGCTCCAGACTCACCACAAATCGATGTCTTCTTGCCCTGCACCAGGAGCAATGAACTGAGCTCTCATCTTACCACTAACCCACTATCTCAGCCTCTGGAGGAGAAGTCCAGGAATATTAAGATTACAAACTGCACCCCCAGTGGAGCTTTCTGCTGCACAAAGGGAATATACTGTTCTATTTTCTGGTGTCTTTAGGAGCCAAGCCTCCGTGAAACCTCTCCCCTGTGGTTCTCCAAACCAGGGGAACCTGCAAACTCTTTCATGCAGCTTGCTTCCCTGCAGAAAAGCCAGAATGCACTTTCCCTGCTCACCACCTCCCAAATCACCACTAAGGTGGGGGTGGTCCCCTCACCTCCTAACTAGCATATAAATTCACCATCCACAGGAATTCATTAAATTACTACTGCTTCCCAGTTGCCCTGGCTGCTTCCCCATGACTCCTTCAGCCCAAACAGGCTAAGGACAGCCCACATTGGGGCAGATAAACCCCAGCACAGGATTCAAGAGACAGTCCCACCACTCGACTTCCCTGAGCAGCTGCAAGGTGGCAAGGTGCCCTGCACGAGTCTGAATCATTGCCACTGGCAGACAGACCACGTTATCTTCCTCTCTTATTTCCTCCTTCTTTTCCTTCCCTGCTCTTTGTGCCACTGACATTTGCTCTCCCCATTTCCCAGTACCCACAGCAGGTGCAGCTAATACACAGATGTGACTGCTGGAGTCATCATTTCCCCTCTCCCTTTGATTTGCCAGCCTGGAGGGAAGCAGCATCCTTGTTTTGTTCCCCCCATGGTGACAAATGGGCCACCCCAGAATGCCACTACGGCAACGGCAGACAGCGAGTGATCCTTGCATAAATTCTCTCAGAAAGAGCCAGCTACTTCAGCACAGGAGAACGTTAACACAGAGCCAGTGATATGCTGTTTTACTATTAACTTGAGCTCATAAATCATTCAGCCTGTCTTCCCAACACCAGATACTATAAAACAAGGCAGGCGACGCTTGCCTCACATGAAATGTAACCCATCGAGATGGAATTCAGTTTTTGTTTTCTCCCACACTCACAAATCCATTTCTCTGTCAAAACATTAAGAAATTTCTGATGAAGGAATGGGGACCTCGAGCCCCATCTGGCTTCCACTGCACACAGACAAGGGAACCGGGACTCGGGGAAACAATGCCAATTTCTGCACACCTTATTCCTCCTCCTCCTCCTCCCTCCAGCCTTCTGCTGCCCATTAAAAACAAAACTAAAACACGCACTTTGGAGCCCTGCCTGCGCAATGGCAACTGCTCCTCTCCACCTTTCATTGAAGAGAAAAGTCCTCCCGAGCAGCCTGAGCCAGGCTGTCTCCTCCGGACTGCTCTCTGGGCTGCGCAGCAGCAGGGTGGGCTCAGTCCCTGGGGCAGGCAGGAGGTGGGTGCTGCCTCCCTGCCTCGCTGGTGTGGGTTTTATTCACTCCTTCAGAGCCGAAGGGAACAAACACCTGCAGGCTGGGAGCTCACGGTGCTGTGCAGCTGCTCTCGCCAGTGGCTCGCTGCTGTTAAACACGAGAAGGATGCACACTCTGCACCCTCCCGGGCATCCCACTGCCAACCCCCTCCGAGGTTCACCGGGGGTCGCTGGGAATAGCACTGGAAGAAGTTGCTATTTTCTGGCGCTTATCTTGTGTGAATGAGCCCTGGAAAACCACGCTTCACAAACCCAGCTCCCTAACAGAGGCAGGCTCTGCTGTAAAAGGACTCTGCACAACACTTCAGCTTCCCCAACACCCCAGAATTCAGCAGTTTTAAAAGGATCTGAGTGTATAAATTAATAGGGAACTTGTGGATAAAAGCAGTGGACCCTCACAGTTGTGTCAGGGCTCAATTCAAACACGGCTTGCCATTGATTTTTCTTGCACAGTAACATTAGGCTGATTATTTGCATTGTTCAGTTATGCAATCCAGGTTAAGGTATCTCTATGATCTGGGAAAGTGCAAACAATTATGCTAAAACGGTGCAATAAATTACTTGAATTATTACTGCATCATATACTCTTGGTTATTCTTTGCCAACTCTTAGCCCATACAGACACACACAAATACTGCCCTCCCGATACATTATTAGAGTGCTTCCAAGCCACATTTTTACCGGAAATTTTTGTATAAGGAGACACCGCCGAAAACACCGGCAGACCGACCCAAAAAGTCTAATTGAATTAAACGTGAGCCATTTACCCCATCTGTGGGCAACCTGGATTTTCGTACAGCAAACCTCTAACAATCTCACTGCCACCCCGGACCTGAGTGCTCCCTCACCCTGGTGGGTCCAGCATCCCTGATCCCCCACCTCTCCAGGCTCTCTGCTTGGGGTTTGGGGGCCCTGGGGCTCAGCCCAGGGGTCACCCACTTGCTCCCCCTAAGGCACATCCAGCTGTGCAGGACTGGAGTGGAGCTGCCAAAGTCCCAGACGGAGTTTCAAGATTTTGGAGTGCCCCCTTTCCCAGGGAGCCCGACAAAGAGGCGGCACCCCGGGGCACCGGTGGGCACCGCAGAGGCTGGGGGGTCTCTTACCTGCACTTCTCCTCCTTCTCCCAACCCGCGGGGGGAGCCGCTGCTGAACCCGCCAGCCAGCACCCCCGGCACCCGGAGCATCCCTGGGGCTGGAGAGGGGGTGACAATTGTCCTGGGCGCCCCTGTCCCCCAGCCCACCCCTCCCGCACCTGGGGCTCACCTGGGGGCTCCGCCTGCCCTGGCGCGGGGAGCGCGGCCGTCACGGCTGGATCTGCCGCTGCAGCAGCCGCTTCCCGGCCAGCAGGAGCAGGAGGAGGAGGAAGAGCCCGAGCCTGAAGCCCCAGCAGGATGCCATAGCGCCGGGCTGCGCTGACAAAGGCGGCAGCAGGTTGGCATGGGAGGAGGGAGAGAGGGGAGGGAGGGGAGGGGAGAGGGAAGAGGAAGGAGGGGAGAAGGGAGGGAGGGGGCTGCACAAGCCGAGCCTCCCCGCACCGCCCCCCGATCCCGCAGCCGCGGCGGGGCTGCCCCGGCCGGCCCCGGGCGCTGCGGCAGCGGCGGCTCCAGCTCCGCAGGGACGGGGCGCGGCGGGCGGGCCGACAGTCCGCTTCCCTACACCATTAGCCTGATTATTTGTATTATCAGTGCGAGTCCCGGCGCTCCTCGGGGCGGGGGGACAGCGCCCGGCTCCCCCCGCACTGCCAGCGCCTCTGTCCGGGCAGGGGACAGCGCCCGCAAAGCAGGGGACAGCGCCCGCTGCAAGGACAGGCAGGACAGGGGGCAGGACAGGGGGTGACCAGCGGGAAAGGAGCTTCTTCCCAGTCGGGGACGGGGAGAGCGCCAGGCTGAGGAGGAGCGGCTGAGGGAGCTGGGGCTGGTCAGCCTGGGGAAAAGGCGAGTCAAGGGTGACTTTATCGCTCTTCACAACTCCCTGGAAGGAGGTGGTAGCCGGGTGGGGGGTCGGACTCTTAGGTAACAAGCGGTAGGGCAAGAGGAAACGGCCCCAAGTTGCACCAGGGGAGGTTTAGGTTGGATATTAGGAATTACTTCTTCACTGAAAGGTGAAGGCTGGAACAGACTGCCCAGGGAAGTGGTGGAGGTAACTAAAAGATGTGGATGTGGCACTTAGGAACATGGTTTTGAGGTAGACTTGGCTGTACTGAGTTAACAGCTGGACTTGATGGTCTTAGAGGTTTTTTCCAACCTAAACAATTCTATGATTCTATGACAGCGCCCCAGTGCCCACCCTGCACACTCGCTGCCCCCAGGTCCCCCAAGGCCACCCATGCACAGTCCCTGGCCTTCCCAGCTGCCCACCCCCCTGAGGCAGGAGGTCCTTGCAGGGATGGGGTCTGATGGTGTAGGAAGGGGCTGCATGGGCTGCACAGGGTGGCAGTCCCAGCCCAGCTGTGCTGGGGAGCACGTGCAGCACCAAGACACGCACGCTCTCAGTCTGGGCAGGCAAGATCTCACCTCACATCAGAGCACTGCCTCTTCCCCTGCTGCTGCTGGGCTCACCACACCGCACAGAAATGCTGCAGAGAGTTTTTAATAGAGGTGTTGCTGGGTGAAACAGAGCAGCAAGATGTCAAAGGCTCGACTTCTCCTCTCGCTGGCACCGTTTGGGGAGTGGATTATTGGCTTTCCTTTCCTAGATGAACTAATTTGAGGGGTTGTATGCACAATGACACCACAGCCATCAGACTACTATGGGCAAACTGGCCTAAAACTATGTGGTTTAGTTATTCTGACAACCTTGGGAGCAGAGCTCTCTTCTTTCCTGGGAGAAACAAGGGGTCAGGAGGGTTTTTTCTGTCTGAAACCCACTGATGTGTGAGTTCTTCCACTGTCTTTGAGGAATATTGTGTGTGGTTCAGGGTATGTATAATATCTGTAAAAACACTTAACACCCCTAGCAGCTAGTACAAGAGGAGAAGATAAACATACATCCTTGCAAATGGAAGAAAATGTGTTTATACTACATTATTCTTACCACTACTTAACAGCATTGAAAGAGGCAGTGTCCTTGGGCCCCATTTTCCATGCTTTTGTCAGATTTTTTTTTAGTCTATGAGTATCCATTTACTTGTAAATTGCATGGTTGGATGATTTCAGCCCTACACCACTTCCTGTAACACATGCCTTCAGGTCATCAGAATAGTCAGATGAGTTTTCTGTATTCTTCAGAATTGCGCACACACCAGAGAACAAATAGACAACATTTCTTACCCCTAGTTCAGGTCTAGCTCATCTTACTTGGTTTTGCCCAGGTTCTGAGAGGTTTCCAGAGCTGCCTCCCATAGCTGCAGCCAGAGGAAAATTTGGTGGCTTCATCTTTTGCCTTCCTTATTTCCACCTCAGCATACAGAAATTACATTTAATTGATGGCAAGGGTTTCATTAGCTTTTTGTGGGCTGTGACTAGCAGCATATAATTAGGAATCACCTGCAAAAATTGGTTTGAAACAGTTAAGCACGGTGCAGACTCCTAAACACAAGACATTAATTTTACACTGGGTGGTGTGTCTCAAGGTGTAGCAGGGCTGGCTCCCCTTGGGGCCAGGGAAATCCTCTGTGAGCAGCTGGGGGGTCTGCAGTGACACCTGTCCTCCCTCCCCTCCCTTTTCCTTTGCTTTTCAATCTGGACTCCAATTCTCCTCCCTCCTCTGGCCAGATTTGACAGCAGCTTCAGTGGGAATTTCGTCCAAGAGGAGAGCACCAGATCAGCTCTCCCTGTCCCCATTCCCCATCTAATTTTAGCACCATCAACTCCTGTCTCCCCTCCCCACCTTTCCTTGACATTTCTGCTTTGTTCTTCACTCTTCTTTTCCCTTTCATCTCCTCTTTCCTTCAGCAGCTGGCACATTTACCTTGTCTGGCTCCCCCATAGCTTCCACTTTCCCTCCAGACCTCCCATCTTGCTTTCCCTCTGCTTCAGCAGCTCCTTCCAAATTAAACAGGTGACCCCCTGGATGTAGGAGATGTCTCCTCAAGGCAGGGCTGTCCAAGACTGAGCACACCCACCTTTCCCAGCTGGATTGGCATCACAGTGCTGCAGAAATGGTGCTGAGCTCCTCACAGTCACTTCCCTATGTGGCACAGGCCTGATATAAAGATATTTCAGCCCAGTTTGGTTGCCATGTTCCTCATTCATGCATGGTGTGGCTTCCAGCTGCACAGAAATGAACATGTTGCCACTGTCTTCTCTCACAGCAGCAGTGGTGCTTTTGATTTGTGCACAGGAATAGTTCCACAGGGCTGGAAACACTGAAGCTGATGGATGCAGAAGGGGAAACTAGTGTTGAGACTAAGGTCTAGGAAAGAAAATCTGACTTTCATCACTGCAACACTCACTAGATGTTTCTCTTTTGGCCCCATTTCCATGTGAATAACTCCCCATGGGGGGGCAGGTTTTTTCCACTCATATCTTATCCACAGTCTCTTGCAAAATTTCCTTCCTGTGGCAACCCCTCCAGAGCAATGTGCATCCACTGAGCCTGCATAAACATCAGCAAGCCTGGGCTCAGGGCTCTCACTTTTCATTTCTCATGCTAGTGTGCTGTAGCACCACACAGCTGCTATGTGCTCCTCCCTCCTTGCAGGGATTCCTACAAGTGTTTATAGCTTCAAACCACACTGCTTGTCCCAGTGACAGCAAAGGGACTGCCCCAGGGGCTCATTTTAAAGCACTAACAAGTCTTTATGCAGTAAGTCTTTTCTTCACATTCCTTATTGCAACCTCTGGGCAAATTTGTGCTGTTAGAAAAGCAAAACAAAAGTTTAGTCAACTTGGTGTTTTAGTTGTTCTCAGGAACCCCCAAATGATTTCCTGGTGAATCTCTTTTACAAGAGGCAAAAGGAAACAAATTTCATTTTAACTGGGACAAGACTTTACCTGGCATCTTCTTCAGCACAGACCTTTCTTAAACAGCTAGCAGCAGTCTAATGGTATTCAAATGTAGAAAAAACCAATCCTTTGCCAATGTCACCTTTAGTGCAGAGACTGGTTTATATTTTCCAATTTTCCAGTAGCAAGTCCTTAATCTCTTCTGGGTTTGCTTTTAAGAGAAAGAGAAAATCTAAAGCCCAAAGCATAGCCTGTGCCCGGAATACAGTTAGTTACACTCCATACAGACAAGTCTCTCTGAGCCTGCTGTGCTCCCTGAAGTCTTTAACCAGGATTTGGGAGAGCAAGGCAACCTCTGGGGGAAGAGCCAGACAACCCAGGGCACTGCTTTCTTCCTCTCTGTCACGGTCTGGGTGAAACATTGGATCCTCTCCTAGCTTAAAGACAAATACTAAAACTTCCAATATCGTTAAATAGCAGTACGGAGCCTGCAGATTGCTATTTTTATCAAGTACTCCTTATTTTCACTTCCTCTGAAATCTCAGCAGGGTCTCAGTATTGCTGAAGCTGACTCCTGCAGCCAGCATGCACACAGGCTGTGCCTGGAAAGATGCATCTTGGAGCTGGCAGCAGTTATCAGTGAGTGATTGATAATGGGCAAACTTCTTGTTCAGCTAAACGGGCTTTGGCACAGGATCACTTGAAATATAACAACAACCAAAAAAAAAAAAAAAAAAAAAAAAAATCAGTCTGTTGAAGAGCATCCACCCATACCAGATGTGCTGACTGGAGAATATGCCAAATTCTTCAAAGCAGTACACTTGACAGCAGTTCTAGGCAGAAGTGATATTTTTCCCCCAATGTATTTACAAACAAAAAATCCCAGCAACTGTGGAGTAGGATGGATAAGATAAAATATTTTTGTGAATATTGGTCTAAATTTTTTAATGAGTTTCCCTCTGCTATATTGAATTTCTTTTCAGTGGGTGTGGGAACAACTGGCTTTTCCTGGCACAAACACCTATGAGAAATATACAACCCCCCAACACTGCATGTTTGAGCATTTGTAAAGTGCACTTTTAAAACCACGTAGAAAAACACTGATGATTAAAGCAGCCATGGGCTAATCCATCAGAGAAGAGAAATATTACATTTAAGTTTGTTTAACCAACTCAAACTCAAAACCAGAACAATTTCATTATTTATATTCACGACCAATACTTTTTTAAATGAGCCTTCACATCTCAGTTTGGGTTTTTGCAAATGCACTGCTAGCCATGAGCAAAAGGGATAAGATTCAGATACTTTCTCAGGTCATGGCCCAGACAAGCTCTCCTTCTGGAGTGAACATAATCAAGGAGTTGCTTTTCAAGTGCAGCCCCAGGAGGGAGCTGGAAGGCTGGGCAGATGGAGTCACTGTGGCTCATGTTCACCTGTGCCCAGCTCTGGCTTTTTGGGCACCATTTCCTCTCAATCTCACAGGTGAAGGCAGCAGAAGTGTGACAGGTAAGCACCTGCTACTGTGCAAGGCACCCTGGAGCACAGCTCCACAACAGGCTGTGCAGGATCTCAGGTCAGGGCTGCAGACAGGTTTGTTCTGTGAGCTCTTGGGAAGGTGTTACCTCCCATACCGAGTGCCAGAGAGGTGAAGGTGCTTCCAAGCTGTGCAAAGTACATGCTGATTCCTTGCACGTTCAGGTGAATCTTCTATGCAATCTGTCTCTCTGTTGGTTACTGGCTCGTCCCCAAGTCCTCGAGCCCATCAAGGTTTTCTAAAGGAAAATCAAAATAACCTTCCCAAGAGAGTGAAAACCTGAAGATATCTCTCATCCAGCAGTGCTCTGTGATGGAGGGTGGCACAGCTCTGCCTCCCTGCTGGCTTTAGCCCTCGCACCATCTCCACAACTGTGACCAAATGACCAAATGTCCACTGAAGCCAGAGGAGACTTTCCAGTCGTATCGATGGATGTCTGATTGTGCTCACTGGCACTTAGCAATACACTAAACAGGCTTCAAATTTCTCGTGGTCACCAAGGAATTCACAAATGCCTTAGCTTTTACCGCCCTGAGTAATTATTTATTGGGATGGCCTTTTTATAGAATCTCCTTAAAATGTCCACCCAGGTTTTAAGGCCAGCAGAGACTATTAGCTCATCAGTCTGCAGAATAACATATCCCATAGCATTTCACTCAATAACCAGTGTGTTTAGCTCAGCAGTTAGCATTTGATTAAAAAGTACCTTCCAGAAAAGCCTGCAGTGTCCACTGAAGAAATCAAGAAATTAAGAAACTGTCATTGCCTGCAGTGGTTTATCTGGTGCTTGATCTCCTCTTGGGTTTAAAAGTAAAACATATTTAATACAGAATATCCCCCACCTCTGAACACTTGGCTGGAGAGCATCAGCATCTCTCACCCAGCATCCTCACAGGTTTGTAACCACCACAGCAGTGTGACACAGTGTGTCTTGCAGAGAAATGCCTGGAATTGTCATAGGGGATTGAGCTATTCATCCTAATTCCAGCCTTGCAGTCTGGAAAATGAAGGAGGAATCTTTGCAAATCATTGTTGAGTGAAAGGACAAGTTCTCATTTCTGCCAGGTGAGTTGGAGGAAAGCAACCGTTGCTGTGATGGAGTGGCTTAATTCTGACTCCTTTTCCAGCTGAATCAAAAGTTGCACTGTTTTGCCTTTTTCTCCCTCAGTATTTCTGTCTTGCTTGTTCTAAGCTCTAGTTTCCCATCTCCTCTGTCAGTTTTGCTCTAGGAAACAATATCACATTGTGGGAACAGTCCTAGGTCCAGCTTGTTCATGCCTGATGGTGGGCAGGAATGCACTTCCACTTAACCTTGGCTTCTTTGTCCCTGTTTTCATTTATATCCATTTCCTGGATCTTCACTGGGGGAATAAGGACCATGTATTAACCAGATGCTCCAAGGCTTTCAGGGATGGAGCAATATGTTCTGGCTGAGCCCATGAAAAGTGAAAAGTCAAAAGTGAACTTTTGCAACAACAACTGCTGTGCAGAGGCCAAAGTCAGCTTCCCTGGGAGGGGACCAGGGAGAGGGCTGTGGGAGGGGAGCTGTAGAAGCTCTGAAGGAGCTCTTTCATATTTCAGCTCAAATCTTTAAATTGTTCCCTGCTCCTAGTATCCTTACCTCTGAGCTGAGTTTGTCTGCCTTAAAATCCTTTGAATCAATTTATGTTTTTGTGCCCCCAGAGTGAAGAGTACTGCACGACGTATCTATGGAAAAAAGTAATTTCTTGCTGGCTTCTCCAGGTCACTTTGTGCCTCAATGTGGTGCAAAATTTACTGGCTGCAATCCAAAGATCCAGGCAGCAGCACACATCAGGTTGTGTGTTTGGTCTTGGTGGGGTTAAATCACTCCCTTCATTTGGAATGGTCAGCAAAAAGCTTATTGATCTCAGCAGCCCTGGGAGTTCTCCAGGCTGCAAGGCTGGAGCAGGCAGTGGGACACCATCTGACTGCCACTAAAGAGCAAGGGAACAGAGTTTTCATGTATTCCCATTCTCTTGTATTCCTCCTCTCTGTGTCACTGCCTCCTTCACGTGAGGTATTTCATTATTCAATAAGATGCATCATAACAAGATGTTATGATAAGCCAAAAAGTCATGCTTCCCCATGCTGGGAAAAACAGCAGATGAATGACCCATATGGATCACAGTAACTTAAATTACATTATGGAGACAGTGAAATGTTTGTGACACATCCTGTACAAGGCTCTTGAACCACAACAAATAGATTGAAACCTTTCCAGCATTTAATCTTTTCTCCCATTGACCATGGGCAGGTCGTAGAGAAAAAGAATCTCTCTCCCTTCTGTATCTCTATTTTATTTTATTAGGTTTGCAAGGTTTGCTTCCTGTGTGAGTTATTCCAAGTCCTTACTCTTTTCCTGTGGTGTCTAAGGGATTACACACACACTGCAGCCCAGCTCTTCCATAATTGCTTTGTCAATGGGGACCGTGTAGAACCACATTTTACATGGCAGTTTTGACATAATTTGTTTTGCTTATGGGAGAGATAGAATACTTAAGGGAGCTGCTCTTCTGCTCTGTACCAGAGAGGATCCATGAGGTGTGCCACACCTGACCTGCATGTGCATCAAATCCAGGAGGACTCAGGAAGGTCTTGCCTGGAGGTACAGAGACATCCAAGGAGCAGCATCCCAGGGAATGCCTCATGCCAAGAAGGTGCATCTGCAGCTGGGCTGGAGCTGAACAGGTTTGCTCAGTGCAAGAATCAGTCAAGCCTGACTCCTGGTGCCAACTTCTGGGCAAGGATGTATGAGCCCTGTGAGCCACACCTCACAGGCAGTGATGCCATGCATGCTGTTTTCAGCTCCCAGCTGAAGCTGGGAAGGATAAAAATGCAGCTGTTGCCTGCATGCATAGGGAAGGAGCAGAGCTCACCCTGCTTTGCCCTCTCACCCCTATCTGAGCTGCATTTGAAATGCTTTTTGAACATTTGCATCGAGCCCAGCCCATCGAGCTCCTTAATTTGCAAGACAAAATTTTAAAGTACCTTTATTGCATCCAACACTTACACAGAGAGCCAGGAAAGGTGGTATAGGAGACCTTTACCTTAAAGTATCAGTACTGTAAAACTTCACCACATCAAGTATTACCAAAGGTTAAGAGCTAAAAAGGCTTTTTAAAATCTCTTATAGACAATGATACTACCTAGACTTGGAGTGACAAGCATCAGAACTGTACATGAGTTTTGGAGGGTGTCCAAAAATAGAGAGGGGGCACAGATGTACAAAAACAGTGATGAGACAAAATCAATTTCTGCTGATAACTGGTTGGTCTGGTTTGGCTCTTTCATGGCTAACTCTGACCTCACTGCAGAGGCACTAATATATTCTAGTTTCCTTAGATGAAAACTAAGCCATGACTATGCATTTCTGCAGTGCTCCCCAAAATGCCTGCTGCTGGTCCTCCTGGTGACAAGGGCTTGCACTGGAGGGGTTGTTCTGATCCAAACTGTCATAGCAGTGGCCTTGCTTGTGTGCTCCAGCAGGGCATGCCAGACTGCATCCAAGGATAAAAAGGTAATTGATCCCACAGAGGAAAAGAAAGAGCCTGAGGCGAGAGACAGACACACAAACTGGAAGAATGCAACGTTTATACTTTATCCTAAATCAATAGTAACTATGAGAAAGCTGCCATAGCTGCAGGCTCTTAGGCTGTGGCTGAGTCTCAGACCTGGAAAGGGGCTTGGAGATTCTTGTGTGCAAGAAAGTACCTGAAAACTGCACCAAACTGGGAGTGGGGTGCAAGAAACCAAAGCCATCAGGAATTAGCTACGCTCACACATAGGCACAAGGGGTAGTGGGCAATGCTCCTGCACCAAGGATATGCTGTTTTGGAGGTGTCAAAATGTAGGCTGAGAGCTGTCAGTTCACTTGGC
Organism: Entomyzon cyanotis; assembly: GCA_024500445.1. NCBI lineage: Eukaryota > Metazoa > Chordata > Aves > Passeriformes > Meliphagidae > Entomyzon > Entomyzon cyanotis. The sequence continues at coordinate 12,562,603 of JAKEPQ010001010.1, forward strand.
ATGAGACAGTAAACAAGTGCTTTTCAAGACAAGGTTTCCTGACCTAGGCTGCATTGGAAGAGGCAGATCAGACATCCATCAGCACCCCACGCACCCTGTCCACTGGAGATCATTTATTTTGGCTCCAGTGGCAAGTAGCAATATGTGAATTCATCATGGTCAGATAAACACTAATAAAATGTCCCAGGTTAGAGCAATAGTGATTTTTCTGTCAAACCCAAACAGAATAAAAAGCAGAAAAATTTCATTTTCTGCTCTGGAGCTGGAAGGACTGAGGTGTAGAAACAGAACAAGAACGAACCACATGAATTCTTTGCAAATAGCTTCCTCTCTTCTAATTGCATTTCCCATCTAACTTCACTTTCACTATAGCTTGTGGAGGTAACAGCTATTGATCTACAACTATTTTGACAAGGAGAGGTGCTGCAGAAACAGCAGAAATCTCCTCAGGTCGTTGTCAGCTAATCTGGCCACACAGTAAGGGAGAAAACAATTAACACCAAGCACTAGCTGCTGGGCTTATCATTATCCAGCAAGGATAAGGTCCTCTGAGGACTTGAATTCACATTTGGGTCCAGCTCACAATACAAAAGCCACACCTGAGTAACACGAGCTGGCAGAGCTGATTTCACAGAGTACAGAAATACAAGCAGAGGAGCTGCAAACGTGTTTTCCATTGACTGGAGCATACAATGTCTTATTTATCACAAGCCAATTGATGACTAAACTCACCCAGCAAAATCATAAAAGCATTAGTTTGTATTTGTTGTTCACATTCAGAGACATTATACATCAAAAAGGTCAATGCTTCCCAACTAATTCAATTATAACACAGCCATCTATCATAGTAGTTCAGTTAATACCATGTTAGCTTGCTATTTCTGAGGAATGAGAAAATGTTGAAGTGTCCATACAGGATATTCCACTTTAATGACAAACCTGTTAGTGGTAACAGAGCTCATTGCAAACCTTTCTGCAGCCATTCTTTGCCAAATGCTTTGTACTTCTGAACTACTGCTCTTTGCAGGTGCCAGGGTGTTTAAATGCACCAAGACACAGTTCTGCAGCCTGAAGCCATGCTACCTACACAGACCTTGACAAATTAGAGTCCCTAGAGATGTTTTATTTGCCTGCATTTGTTATTAAATGCATGGCGACTGGGATTCATTTACTGGTCTGTTTTCAATAGATTTCATCAAAGAGAGAACCATCATCCTCCCTGCACAGGTTTGGAAATCTGGATGTAAGATAGCTACAAGGCAAGGATTTATTTAATAAATCTGTGCAATCAGATAGAATGAGAAAATACGATATTCCAGTTTTTTTTAGAAGTGCAGACAAGCAATCTGGACAGCTACAGGTTCTTCAGTCTGATTTCACAAGCAAGCGAGGCTTTTTAATACATGTTGAAGAAAAGGGCTCTGGAAGCAAATGGTGGCAGGAGAAAATGCACCAAGATAAAGCACACCCAGTGACACCATTATCTTTCTCTGATAAAAATCCTCATTTTTTAAAGCAGCACATATAACCTGTCAGGACTTCAGCAAAACAGCTGACATGGAAAATTAAGTTCACTGGAAATTATTTGGATTAATTCACAACTACTAACTACTTCCCCACCCACCCAGTAGGAGAGATGCTGACATTCCATTTTAGAGGAGGATGCACAGGCTGGGGGGAGGTTATTAGAGGAACTCCTCTGTGTGTGGGACCCATTTCCATTACTATTTTCATTAATTACCTGTAGACAGAGCAGAAAGGCACTAATGCCTTCGGTGGCATTAGACAGAGAGCTGGGAAGCATTCTTAGAGAAATTGCACAGAACGAGAGGCTGAGGGATGGGTCAAACACAAAAAATCATTTATAATTCTGTACAGAAGGACCAGCAGGGATATCTGTGAGCACCTGGGAGCTTATCAGTGGGGAGAAAGGGGAAAAGCAAAGCAATAGTCTAGCACAGGATGCTTATGAACATTTGACATGCTGAGGCCATACAAAAGCAAAAGGAACAAGAAAAGTAGCTCTGCACACAGCTGCTGGGGAGGGTGTTGACACATTTTCAGGGCACAGATCTTTGGGAAGAAAGAGCATCTCACTGGGAATACCCTGCCCCATGCAGTCTCCTGTTCTCAGGAATGCCCAATTCAGAGCAAGAAGCAACAGGGATGAGCCAGTGTTGGAAGAGGAAAGTGGACAAGCTGCTCCATGTAGCTTTGCAAAATGAAGCCTGAGAGGGGCTGTGATTATTTTCTATAAATACATCAAGGGGGTAAACACAGGGGAGAGAGAAGAGCTATTTCAGCTGAGGAAGAATATTGGCACAAGAACAAATAAATGTAAATTGATGGACTAAAAAAAAATTGCACTAAAAACCTCATTCAGAAACGTGAGTTTCTGGAATAGCCACACAGGCAGGGAGAATAAGCTCTCCTTCTCTCCCCACACCCTTGCTCTGTTGCTGAGCAGATTTGGATGGGATGACAGCATGCTGCTCCCAAGCCACCCTCTGAGGTCTAGGTTCTCACAGACACCAGACCTGCTAATTGGTATCTCTAATGCCACAGAAACCTCCAAGCCTCCATTCAGCCCTTACCATCCAGAGTTTCCAAGAGTTTCATACCTTCCTTTTTTAAATAGTGGGGTTTTCACCACAGTTGTGTTTTCCTGGCCAGAAGGACCACAGAGCTCCTGCCCTGTGTGCACCCTGGCAGGGAAGTGGTGCAGATGCAACCCAAACCCATTGATGGACACTTGGGACCCTCCATCCCTGCAGGACCAACCTGCTGATTGCTGCCCTGTGCCTCTGCTGGCAGCCAGCCAGGAAGGATTCATACAAAGGAGAGCTCAGAATAATGGGATTTTTTACATTAATGGGGATCAGAAACCATAATGCTGGACCCAGTCCTTTTGCTAGTGGCAGAGAAAGCTTTTAAATCACAGAAAATAACTATTATCCATACTTATAGAGTAGCATTACTAACAGACTCACAAAATACCAGGCCTAATCATCGTGTACCATGACTCTAAACAATATGTGGGAAACTGAGGCCCAGAAAGTCAATGTCACAACTCATCAGTACTTTGATCATTTATTTTCGGTCAAATTATCCTGCTCTAGCCTTACAAGAGGTGAAAAAATCACAGCTGTCGCTGGCAGGAGATCTCCACAGAGAGCAGGGGTAGCTTTTCCCAGCTCTGTAGCACCTTGCTCAAGCCCTGGCTGTCACCTCCCTCCCTGTGCAGAGCCACAGCACCCCAGGAAGGCATTTTGTCAGGCTGAAGCTTTCAGTGCAGCACATCCACACTCACTGCTTGGATGGCCTTTCTCCATCAGGTAATACATTTTAGCATCTTCTCAGAGCAGCTTTTTTCTCAGGCCAAACACATCATCTTCTGGAGTGTTTTCATGTTATCACAGCAGAGCTGATCTGATGACACACAACTAATGTGGGACTTTGCAGTGAAATTAGGTGGAGGGCTCCTGAGATGTACATTTTGAGTCCTTGCACATCACACTGGAAAGTGCCAACCCATCTTGCAATGAACGAGTCAAATTCAGAAGTGGAGACTTCAGTATAAACTGCTATTTCAATGAGTGGGGAAACAATTCTCGTTGCTCTTCCTCTGAGTCACACATGAGAACTCTCCTGCAGACCCAAATGAGCTCATATATCCCTCAAGTGCAAATAGGAAATGCAGTTCTCTCCTCTGGACATCGACTACCAATTTGTGTGTTGCCTCATACTGTTCAGATTACACTGTGGGCTGATATTATCACTTCTACCATCAAGTTTATTGGTTTTATTTATACCAACTGGAGTCATTTTTTTAAACATAGACTATCACTGGGCTTTATAAATCTTATCACAAGGATAAATCAAGAATAACATTTTTTGCTAGTCTATGAATTCATAATTGGCATTTGCTCTCTGATGTTTTATGCAGATGAGGATCTTTCTCAATACATTACTACACATGCAGAAAAAGCCCCATGCCCTTCCTTAGAAAACCCAATGAATTTTAAATTGAAACATTCCAGATTTTTGTGCATGAAGGTTGATTTTATTTGCACATTGAACAAACTCCTGGAAGAGAAACACATTCATTTTAATACCTACTGCTGGATCTTAAAGCACGTTTTCTTTTACATAAAGAAAACCTTCAGAAAAAGAAATATTAATAGAGTATTTGCTCAGAAACTCTTCTGGCTCTGGGAACTTTCTCTCTGAAACTGAAGGATGCTACATGACAGAGGCACAGGGGGTCCCAGGACCTCAAGACCCACATCCTCCCTCCTTTCTCCAAGCATCAACTCAGAAACCCCAACTGGGGCACAGGGCAGTGATGGTTTCACCTGATGGTCACAAAGAGTTGGGAAATACAGCAGCAAAGGCAGCTGCACACATCCCAGCCCTTGTTTTCATTCTGGTGGACTCCAAATCCTCCTAATGTGCCAGGGCTTTAGGAGAAGAAAAAAAAACCTTAAAGGACCTTATTTTAGTGTGAATCCCTAGCAGAGAAAACAAGGTGTCATGAGTGTGATACTGCTTGGGGGAATATTGTAGCTTCTTCCTCTTTCCCTATCATGATATAAAGGGAAAATACTACTTTCTCATAGAAAAAAAAAAAACCAAAAAAAGCTATGCCCTTTCAAGACTAATAGATGTCAGTCCAAACTGATGGCTTAAATTTAATATTTAAGATTAAAAAAAGTAAACCTCCAGAACCAGAGTTTGATTTATATAGTACTGTTCCTTTAGAGAGGATTTGTGGAAACATGAACTCCTTCTCTCTGTTGTTCTTTGTAAAAGAAAAAAAAGAACAAAATCAATTTCTACAAAGCAAGATTATTTTAGGAGTCAAGTTATCAGAAATGCCTGCTGTATCTGGGACATCTGTTTTTCTCTCCCCCATCCTTTCTCTCATAAGGCAGTAGCTGCAGAAAGAAACTGAAAAGGATCCCCAAGCCTGCCCAAAACTAGGTTATTACCACTTTTTTCAATGTGATTAAACTTGTCTTTATTGCAATCTCACCTATTTTCAGCTAACCTGATCAGCAGAAGCTCAGCTCTCCTCACAGTCCCACCTTTACTCAGCCAGTAGCATCCCTGAGCCCACTGGGTGCTCTTTGCTGCTCTCCTCATGTCAGCAGGACACCATGGAGCACTTGGGCACCCAGCATCCAAAAATCACCACTTTCCCCAGGAGGACACACCCAGAATGGTGCTGGCAGCATTTGTTAACAAACCAAAACAATTATTCCTCCAGCAAACCCTGGGCTCTGAACAGGTAACTACAGGGGGATGTTTAATAGCAGTAATGAACCTTGTGGCCAATTATCCAAAATCAACAGAGGCGTGGACAAATCTTAGAGGACTTTGGGCTTTTTAATCTCCCAGGCTCTTCTGGAAGGGATTCCAGCATCTAACACTGGTATGCAGACTTTTACAAAACATTCCCATCTTTCAGGAGCATTTGGCACAACACAGCCCAGGACACGTGGAATGTAACAAGCCCCTTGTAAACAGCCAGTGTTTCACATTTTATGGCTGGGCTGGCACCAGGTTTTCAGCTGCCCAAAGCAACCCCTGGATCTGATGGACCAACTCTGAACCTAAACCATGTGAGGAGGTGACTCAGGTGCTTGGGAGCATTTGGAAAAACATGAGTGAGAGGAGCTGATATGGGGCTGCAAAAGGCAGCCTAGGGTTTGGGAGAGCTTAAAACTGTGCTGGGCACAAGTTGTCCATGGTGGTGGGAGAGTTAATCCCACAACAGCTCCCAGGAGGGGCTGTCTGACAAAGGCTGTCTTTCACAGGGAGCAAAAAGGAGAAAACAGCTGCTAAAGAGAGAGAAAAGATGCTGCAATGTTAGAGAACTCCTCTGGGCTTGCAATAAGTCACTGGAGCAAGTTTGTTCTTAAATGTGTCTGAAATGCCTCCAAAGGAAACACGCTATTTTGAAGAAGGATGTTTTTATATGTAGCTTGAAAGAGATTAGTTGCCAATAGAAGAGCATAGCAGAAGAAAATATTGAAAAACAGCAGGAGATTGTACTAGTGGTTATCACACAGGTCAGCAATCAATATTAATGTTGTCACACATTAATTTAAACACTAAAAACCCAAATGAACTACAGAAACCCACATAAGCATAATGAAATCATTCACCTGCATCCAGCCAATTGAGAGGAGGAGTTTTCTCCTGTCCTCCATCTGCAGTCACTTGTACAAGTGACATATGAGTTTGCATCAGAATTTCAAACAGCTGGAAAACCCAGAAAAATGTTCAGATCAAATTGGATTGGGGTCCATGATTGCAAGCAGCAAATGCAAATCCTGTTATGTGGTGCAGACTCACAGCAGGATGGAGATAGAACAAGGGAACTGCTGGGACCTTCAGTAAAGAAACCAGCACAAAACTTGACCTGGCTTTCACCAAATGCACAGAAGGTGAGAGGCTGAAAAGCTGTCCTTGCTTGTTACTGTTCCCCATGCTTATGTTCTCCCCAGAAAATATTAAAACATTTATCCAGCTGCTGGTTTTTAACAGTGCATTGGAAAGGGACTGGAAATATTTTACAGATCTTTTGACAGTTTGGTTTTTATGAAAAAAAAGAGAAAAAAAAAAAAGAATGAAAACTGAGGATCTATGTAGCTGGGTAAGCTGCAGCTTGAAGCTCTCAAGTGCTGTTAGGCAAAACAGCAGGATTTCATTAAAGCAGAGATGTGCCTATTGTCATACATTACTTTATGCCTTCCTGGATGCTCACAGCTGCAGATACTAAGGCTACAGGAGGTTTATCAGGGATCCAGCCTGGTCCATGCTGCTGGGCACCGGGCTTAATAGCCCTTAAAAACAAACAAATTAACCAACAACAACAACAAAAATAACCAAAACAAACAAAAAAAACCCCAAAACCCCACCTGAGTTTTCACAGGCAAATCAGCTTCATCCACCTCCCTTTCACCTAATTAACCCAAAACCTTTAAATCTTACAGGTCTAAAATCCCAGGCTTTGAGAGACAAAGTCAACTGGCATTTAAAGGTTAATTTCTAGGCACATTGGAAGAAGATGCTTTATGTGTATGGCTCAGTTGGCTCCATTATTAAATTAGCAGGTTACAAAGCTGGTACACCATGCTCTGCACTGGGACATTAAGCTGCGGGAATTTTCCTCTCGACACTGGCATCTCATTATTTGCTTCTGTTGATTATTCAGATTGCATTAGATGTCAAGGCTTGCTAGATTCAAAGACCTCACAGAGACGAAGGCAGTTCTATCCATCACAGACAAGGCTGGGGAAATGAGTGCAAGAGCTAAGCATCCCTCAGGATAACAAGTGAGGCAAAATATACCACACCATGCCTTATTTAAAAGTCTTTTGAAATGTCATAATAGCTTAGATTTAACAGGGGGAGGTGGAGAGGAGGGGGAGGGAAATCCATCCAGATCCAAGATGGTCTACAGCCAGAGCTCAGTGAATTGCACTGTGTTTTGGTCCTCACATCTATAATTCATACCTAGCTCACCTCTGCAGTATAGACTCCAACTCTGAAAAGTGGGAGGCATTGTACAGCAGAGGAACAAACTAATTAAGAGATTACACTTCCATCTCCTCCTCTAAACAGAGAGCTTGGTGCAGGAACAGGTCCAGCTCCCCCCTGCCCCAGCAGTTTGAAATATCCTCTGTGGACAAATAACAGCTGCACCTAAAGATAAAATAGCCCTGTGATCTGCAGCTCCAAGGCAGCCTCATCCTTGCTGCCCTGAGGTTCCCTACCAGGAGCACCTCAGTGCCCCATCCCTGCTGCTGCTCCCTCCTGCCTGCCACAGGCACCAGGACACTCTCTGCATTAGACATTTGATCCCACACCCTCACTCATGCACAAGCAGTGGAAAAGAGCCTGCACGGCCAGAAAACTGAATTTGATTTTGGGTTAAAAAAAAAAAAAAAAAAAAAAAAAAAGAGGGATTGCCTAATTGTTCTCTCAGCTAACCATTTTAACCTTCTTTCCTCCTAGTAAGTGAATATCTTATATGATTTCTGTGCTAAAAGCAGCTGAATCTCAGAGGCATTGATCTTGGCTCCAGCTTTTGTTTTTACAGGATTTGGATCTACCCTGATTTGGCAGCACGTTATTGGTTTCTATCAGTGTCAAAGTGCCACTTTCTGTGCTGTTTTTGGTTCCTCACAGACCTCAGCCTTTGGAGGGTGAGTGACAACCTAAGTACTCAGGACAGTTAAACTGTCATTGTTGCCTTCTCCCTAAATACTGGACATTCTCTCAAGCTCCCTGCACCCTCTCTAGAAAACAAGTACAAAGCACTTTTTCCCCCTTCTAGGATGATGCACTATATAAAACTACATAAAGGCACATTAATCACAGAGCTCACATTCATTTATTCGTGTCATTATAGATGGGAAATATTCTTTGGTTTTAAGGGTTTCTTTAACAAATGAAGGTTGAAAAGCCAAAAGAGAAAAAGAAAGAAGAAAATGGAAATAACAAAACTACATTAAAATATTAAACATGGGAAAATATCGAGCCAATGCTCTTGTGGATTTCTTGCCAAAATCACTTGAAAGACTTTCACAACTGAAATCAGGACAGAATAAAAGGACTGGAAATACTAAAAGAACATGCTGAATTTGAAAAAAAAAAAACGTGAACAGAAGGTCTGACTGAAGAAACTTAACTGTGATCCCAAGGCATTTCCATTATCCATGTGAACCCAAGCACTTCTTAGGAGCTGGAGTTATCCTTCCTTTGTCTGCCAGCACCAGGACAGGGGTCCTGTTTGGGACACTAGTCTGTCAGCTTTTCACCACCCCAAATCATAACCCCAGGCTCTAGAGGAACAGCACCTTCTGCAGATGTCTGAGAGCAGGGCAAGGGACAAGTGTGGTGACAGCTGGGAATTAAAACAAGCAAATGGAGATCAGTTCAGACTCAAGCTAAAGAGACCATCAGCAACCCTTTCCCAAGGAGCAAGAGGGGATGAGCAGTGGGAAAACAAAGAGGTGGGACAGGGCCAGCATTGGGTCTGGACCATCTGTTGGAGAAAGCTCCTCATTCACAGCTCAGCCTACTTTGAACACAACTCAACACCAAGTTTTGGCTCAAGAGTCTCAAACATAAGTAACAGATGTGGGTTTTGGAGCAAACAGCAGGAACAGCTGAGGAGGTGCAGCTAAACACAAGAGATTCTTGTTGTCCATACTAGGAGCTTAACGAGGCAAAGGGCTCTGAACATCTCTTGTGGGAAGATGTCATCCACAGGAACAGCAATTGCTCTCAAAACCCAATTAGGCCTTGACTACACCAAAATGTCAGAGGGAAATAAAGGTGTTTGATCTGAATTTGTCAAATGCCTCCCAGCATTTCCATAACAGATGGTGTGGTTTTTGACAGAACTATGATGCGTGAAGTCAAGATTTATCTGCAAACTGCAGATGATGAAGACATGATTAAGGAAATAAGAATCACTCTTGGAGATAGTGGTCTTAATCAATTAGTTTCCATTCCTTGCATGCTTGCCAATGTAAAATCTGTTCTGCAGGCCATTTGCAAGTGACGAAGGACATCTGAGTTACCAGTAGTTTTCTGTATCACCCAGAAAACACAGTAATTGATAAAGCAAAAGGTAAATGCAAGTTATTAAGTCTTCCAAAACTCTTGTTCAAATTTGAAGTTGGCCATTATTTTACAGTTAATCTTCTGTCTGTTTGTGGTGATGAGGGAGCCAGATGTTTAATTAGCTTTAACAAAAAATTCCATTAAAATTTGTCTTGCTTCTACTGAACTAGATTTATAACCTGCGCAGACCGAGACAATTGAAAATCCAGAGAAAAATATTCTATGGGGAATCCAAGAAAATCTGTATCTCAGAATACTTTCTCCTGTACTTGGGGACCTTCAAGGTCTGGAGACTCAGATAGAAAAACCACATGCATTTTTCAGCTGTCACCATCATTTATTCACTTAACAAAGGAAAAAGAAAAGCCTAATTACTCATGGGTCTCTCTTTAATTTGCAGGGTTAGCGATGTTTAAGAAAAAAAGGGGAAGAAAAACACACAGATTAATTATCCCTCCACTTAGAGCAGTGAGAAGATAGCAGTGTTTCCAGGCAGGCAGGTCCAGAGGGGAGAGCTCAGGAAGCTTTACAACCCACAGCACTGTTCCAGCCAACCACTAACATCACACAGTAGCTGCCAGTTTGCAACCCTCTGCAGTTTTTGTTTGCATGCTTTTAGGTAATATTTTGCTCAGGGACTTGTTTCTGTGTTATTCTACCCAATCTCATCAAGGCCATTTGTATCCCCACCCTCCTCAGGCACAACTTCCCCAGCATCCTCAATTCAGCAGGTCCAGCAAGCAGAAATATTTTTCTGAAAAAAAAAAAAAAAAGAAAAATTTAAAAAAAAATCTGAGCTAGACTACCACCACTTTTTATTTAAAATAAAAAGTGTCATTTCATCATAGCCTCCCCAGCTGTAATAGGAAAACCCTCCACCTGCAGACAAATTGCTGTGAATAAATGACTACAAGCAGTTCCAGGCTAGGGTTTTGTAATCATATGTTTTACTATTATTCTGTTGAGCACAGAAAGACATACAGCCATGATTATTTTGGCTCCTCAACTCTTGGAGTGCCCCACAGGTACTGCTGTGACTGAGAACAGATCCATCCCCAGGAGGCTCCTAACGTGATTTTCTACTTGTTGCAATTTTCTTTTCTCTTCTCCTAATTAACACTGCTGTGAAACTGGTTGCTCTCCCTTATCCTAACCAATTTTAACATATGCAACAACATCAACGACCCCCTCAACTAATTACCTAAAAATATCAATACAAACATGTTTTGGGGCATTGTACAACCACCCCAGTGTAAATTGGACTTAGATATAAAGCAGATCCCTCTCTGAGCTGAAAGGACTTGGTTTTGATCACAGAAAAAGCCTGTAAGCACAATAAGACTTTGGTCTTTTTCAGGCTGCATTCTCATGTTTTCCTGGATGAAAGGAAACAAATAAAATTGCAAGCACATTTCTTTCAGGGCAGATTTCAGCCTCGTACAAAATTGAAATCTTCGTCTTAAATAACACTGCCCTCTTTGCCATTGTGAGGGGCAAACTACATTAGCCAAGAACATTTTTAAACTGCTGGTAAGAAAAATAGGTTTTTCTAGTAAACACAATCCCATGTCTAGACTGGGCCTGAAAAGCATCCACTAAAACCATCCAAAGAGAAAAATGTAGAAACAACATATTCTCCTTCATGCAAGAAAAGGTTTTTCCTGGAGCTAAAGTACCTCCACAGGCTCAGCCCCAGCCCTTTCTCAGGGGGTTCAGATGCATCTGACAGGAGATTCTGACCTCTCTCAGTGGGGTCAGGAGAGTTTTTTTTTCCAACACTTGACACCTTGGTCAATAGTTGGCTCTACAGAGGCTGCATCCCTGCCCCTCACCAGCAAATTCCCTCCCTGGCACAGGCAGAGAGCCTTTGGAGCATCATGCCTCATGAGGAGCAAGATTTGGGAGTCAATATACAGAGAAGCAAACCCCAGCAGAAAGGGAGCTTCATGAAGGTCTTTGCATCTCCCTCAGGACCAGATTCCTCACAACAGGAAGAGTATGAGATGGGGCTACAGCCCCAGGGCTCAGCTCCTGGATCCTCTGGATCCATCCCACTCCTGTGGCTGGCCTGACCCAGCAAACCTCCACTGTCATCTCAAGGCCATTCCCTGCTCAAGAAAAGCTCTGACAGTTCAGATTATCCTCCTCCCTTTCTAAAACGTGGCTTGTACTCGTGCCCAGGGCAGGAGCAGTTCAGATAGCATAAATAGAAATAAATAACTATAAAGCAAATAACAGCAGCATGGAGGGAATGGCATCTTCCAGAGTGTGTTAAGGCAATGTGAAGAAACATGGGACAAGCTGCACTGAATATCAAATGAGGAAGAATGGCTTTTTTCTTCCTCCTCTTCTCCCTGGTGAAACCCCAAGGCATTTCTCACTCTGCTCTGAGGCACAGTGCCAGTGCCTCTTATAACAAAAACTTGTTTTCTGGCCAAGCATGAGGACTGGGAAACTCTGGGTTAGCAGAAAGTGTCCTGCTCTCAATATTCCAGTGGATGCTGGGTTTTTCTACACCTCTTCTTTACCTCCCATGACAGCAACCTACACAAAGCCCTGGCTGGAAGACTCTGTTTTCCCCAATTACAGTCATCTCTCCCTCTGCCCCAGCTCAAACACAGGCCCCCTTCCCTGAGCACATCCCATTTACCAGCTTTCCTTCCATCCTTTTACCCTTCTGAATCTATCACTCTCATCTGGCATCTGCACAGTTCACCATTCAAGCCCTGGGTTGTACGAAGGAGTATGAACTTGTGGAGAACTGTTCATGAAAATAATGTATTTTACTCCACCTTATCCCTTAGGTCTAGCCAGTGGGAATGGGTGAAGAGCACTGCTTGCAAAGGTTCAAAGTGCCCTGCAGAGGCAATAAGGCTGGAGAAAGAAAATAAATGCAAGATATAAAGTGACACTAATGTCACAGCAGACCTGGGAACTTCTTGCATTTCAAACAAGGTGAATCCTGAGAGGATTCCCAGATTGCTGCTTTTCCCCACCCAAATCAAGGCTAAGATCCCTGAGCACAGGGAGGGGAAGTGAAGAAACACCCCAGGGATGTTCAAGGTGGTGATGGAGTTAACGAAACTTCAGCCCAGTGAGGGAATTGAATATGGCAGGTGAGAAACCACCAGGGAATGTGTGTGACAACAGAACCACTCTGAGCAGGAGCCTTCAGTATCCAGATGACTTTGGCAGGACCCAGAGCCAGCCGCAGGGTGTTGGAAGCACTGCTGCCCAAACAAACCAGAGTGAGCACCGAGATGCTGCCCAGCCTGTAAAACAGATGGCAAAAAGGTACAGGGGCTCCTCATGGCATGGGTAAAACAAATCACTGAGGACTGGGGGATTACACCAGGAAAGAGTGCTGCATGCCCTGCTTCTCATGTAGGGCCCCCAACACAGACTGAGCCTCCTCAATGCAGCATCTACCACGGGAAGGGTTTCTTACATGACATGAATTGAATAGAAAAATAAATAAGACTTGGTACAATGCCAAACCTAAATGAAAATTTAACTTTAATTTGCACTCCAAAAAAGTGGATTTTGAGTGCTGGGACACAAATAGGATGACTAATAGGAATGAGTTAATAGAAATGGAAATCACTCCCATCTGAAGTAAAAGTAAGAGCCAGAGCTTAACACACTCAAATTCTGGGGACTGGGTAATTCCCGAGGATAATGATAATTAAAGAAAATAAATCTATCAAGGCATAAATGGCAGTGTGTGCAAGGAAACAGCAAATATAAAACTACGTTTAAAAGAAGCCCATTAATCCAACTGCAGTAGTGTGCAAGACTTCCTGAACAAGTTATGAAGGGAATAATAATTAAAAGATATGGTGGTTAATGGAAAGCAGTATAAAATGTAGCATGGGTGTAACAAAGAGAAGCTCATGCCAGACTGAATCCAATATCTTTCTCTAAGAAGATAACCAGTTTTCAACGGGAAAAATGTGGTAGGTCTAATCTATTTGGACATCTGTAAGGAACTTGGAAATAAAACTGCATGAGGAAAGTGCTGGTTGGAACTGGGGGAAAAAAGGGTGCTATGAAAATTATTAGCAGTGAGAAACTCTCCAAGGAGGTGACCAGAATAGACACATGCTATGTTCTTGTCCTCCCATCTTTTATCTTAGCAGTGACTTCATTTTTTAAGGTTAGTTTGAGTTTCTATGGCTGATGAAATTCAATTCTCACATCTTCAGGACTTAATAAACCTACACACAAAATGAGCTGCTTTTTTTTAGAGAATGTAACAATTCATTGTCCTTTGAAATAGACAAGGACAGTGGTGTATAAGTCCTTAGCTTTAGGAAAGTTCTGTGGAAATTTCATGTCCTAAACCACCCAGCTTCTGATGCTCCTCAAGCCTGCAGTTCCTCTCCACAGCTGCAGCACAGCTTTGATTCTTCACAGAGTTTCAGTCCATCCTCTCCTCTGCAAACTCAGCCACATCATTGCCAATGAGATGGTGTGAAATTCACTTCATGCTGACAAAGAGGAGGCCCAGATGCTCCATCCCCAGCTTTAATTCATGGGTGTTCCTGAGGCACCAAAAAGGACATCAGGCATGTCCCAAACCACCAGCTCCACAAGGACCAGCAGCACTCAGGTGTGGTTTGGAAAAATACAACCACTGGCAAAGGAAAGGACTAGGACATAGGACCATTCCTCTGCCACCAGACAGGGGAACTCAGTGTTTGTTTATGGCTGTTCATCAGTACAGCCCCAGCACCAGTCAAACCCAACCTGCTCTGGAAGAGCCCAAAGCACTTCCCCTGAGCCATGCCAGGAAACTCCAGTACCAAACAGGAATGACATTGTTCTGGAGCTCAGCTGGCTGTGTTGCCATTTTGAACACCTTTCTACAAAGGCACCTTGCAGAAGCACATTCCCAAGGTGAGTTTTCTCCAGGCGCAGTGACTCTTCAGCTCCAAGACTGCAAGCACAGTTTTCCCTATATGGGCAAAGTGGCAGAGAGTTCATCAGCAGGAAAATGTCTGTATGGCTATTAAAGAAATAAAACCCAGAAAGGTTGCACACACCAAGTGGTACTAAACTGCTATAAAAATCAAATTAAGCTGCATTGCATTGCACAAACTTCCCCCCAAACCCACCCCATGTAAGGTTATTAAATGAATGTGACTCAAGTGCTACAGAGGAAAAAAAAAAACAATATGAAAATTCCTGAGAAGCCAGTGCATAATTTTCCCATCTCCAAGCCATAATGTAGCAGTGCTAGGAAGGCTTCCTATTTTGGAAACATCAGGCAGGCACATTCTGTCTCCATCCCAGCATGTCTTAATCAAAAGCATCCTGATCTCAGGTTCAGCAGCTATTTGCAGGAGCAACCAGCAGCACAGAAACAATCAGACAGATTACAGAGGAGATGAGTCCTGCACCAAGAAGCCTTAGCAGGGTCTCCTACCCTCTCAAAATACATGTCTTTGTGCTTTAGTATCTCTCCATACACCACCAAAGGACTAGAGAGGAGCAACACAGCCAAGATGTGAGCAGTGCAGCCAAACCAGGCTTTCCAGGGCATTACTCATTCAAGGATGCTGAAGATAATTTGGTTTAATTGCACTGTGGCATGTCTTTCAGCCTTTGGGTACCGTGAAAAAAGTGGAGGAGAGACTGGGAACAGGGTGAGAAGGTGCTGAACCAGCCTGGAAAGCAACTGCAAAGAGCAGCAGTGTGTAAAATCAGACGTTGGTTTCCATAGGGAGACAGAAGAAGGTCCAGTCCTGATGTAATTTAGGGTTTAACTGTTTTAAAGAGATTTAGCCATGCAGCAGCTCACAGCTCTGCCCTCCCTGAGGTTCAGATATTGTGAAATGGAAATCAGTGCTGATGAGCCAGAGCTCACTTTTCATTACAGAAATAATGAATAAACAGCTACTCCTCACAAAGGGCAATAGAAAACTTTGCAAGACCATCCACAGTTTGAATCTTAACAAGCTTAAAATATATGAATACCACAAGCATTTGATCTTTTATGAGAGAGAGAAGAATATTAATTTACTGCTGAAGAACATTTTGGTTTTTCACCTCCTGTGATGAATCTCTCAGACAAAATCAAATCAATTCACGTTACTACTTGTCTATCATCAGATCATACTGAGGTACCATTCAGAAGGTAATTGAATAAAGTTTTTAATCTTAGATGACATTCAAATATAAGTAAACAGCTTTCTCACTATTAAAAAAAAATCACTTACTTAACAGGTGGCAGATGGAATGATGGCTTTTAAAGAGATTGCAGTATTAAGCTGAACAGAATGACAGAGCTGACAGTGTCTCTTCAGTGGTCTTTAGAAAAAGTTTGCTTGCAAACTCTGGGAGCTCTCTGGGAAAGGTTTGCTGTACATGGAAATGGTCAGACCTGTGCAGAAGGCAATTAATTTTTTATGCAAAAAGTTAAATATAAGATTTTAAAAATACAAGAAAACTGGTACAGTTTATAAATCTTATTTCTCTTTAATTATTCTCTTACTGCTATTATGGGGAAAATATGAGCATTTTGTTGTAAGGGTTAATATTTAATTGAAATTATAACTTTGAGAAAAGGCAATACACAACCTTAGCAATTGGTATTTTTTATTTCTGCTAAAACATATGAATGAATACTGAAAACATTGCCACTAGAAACCTGCAATAGTTTTCATCAAAAGCCCTGTTTAAAAGAGAAGGGGCTTTGTCCCTGCCACAGGGGCAGCTGCTCCCAGCTCTCCCAGATGCTCTCTCCAGTGCAGCTGAGTGCTGCTGTTCCACCTTGCCTCCACTCATCACCTTCTTGGGCACATCTTCCCTTTGGAGGGTTTAAGGAAATCAATATCCTCTGGTCTAGGAGTATAAGAGAGAGAGACAGTGCTTTTTCCTGGATGCTTTCTATTTTATTGGAACAGTGATGTAGTTAAGAAACAAAAAAAAAGAATAAAAAAAACAAAATAGGAAGGAACACACCTGCCTGGAAGCCTTCCTCATTGTCTCCTTTTACCTTAACACAGATATTGCAAAACTCCTTCTCTAGACATATGAACATCTAAACAATTTGCAGAATGCTGACCTGGCTCCACCTTGACACAACAGCTCCCACAGTACCTGTAAAAACATCCCTGAAAGAGGCATTGCCATCAAAACCAGCATGCCTGCTAGATTGAACAGTCCTACAGAAACTGCAAAATTCCCCCAAGAAGAAGACAAAATAATTCACAGGAAGCCAATGTCCTCCAGGTTAGCAGTGAGTTCACCCAAGCCAAAATCCCCCAGGGGTTTCTTCAGACATCTCAGCTTCTGGCTTCAGAGAAGCAGCCTTCCCCTCACTGCCTGACCCATACATCCAAATATCCCCTGCCTTGCTGCCCTGCACCAGGCTCAGTCCTGCTTAACCTGCATGGTGCCCACTATGGCCCCATGCATTTGGGAAACCCCTGCAGTCAGAATTGCTCACTGCTGAGAATGGTTAATAATCCAATTAGTTTAGAATTAGCTGGTTTTAAGGTGCAAGGCAAGAAAATATTTAAAGTCAGGAGGAATCCTCCTCTTTAATTAACTTCGGTGGAAAACAAGTTTGTCAGATGGTATGGATATGTTTGTTTTGGTTCACTAGATTTCTTAATAAACACATTAGGTGTAACATACTAAGGTGAGCTTAATTGCACAGCTATAACAAAATTCAATAAACAACATAGTTAACAATTGCTAAACTGCAGCGACTCTGTTATTGCTCAGAGTTATTACAGCTGGCAGTGGTCATCTGGCTCCTCTGGAGCCGAGCAGAGCAGGGACTGCACCAACCCATAAAAGAGGTAGGAAAGGGGAGAGACCAATATGCACTTAAATAACTGCAGAGCAGGACCTTGTAAATTCCAATTTCCGCTAACACTGCTTCCCATGGAGAACAAACAGCTTGTCTGGCATGGTCCATGCTTCTCCCACCCTGGAGCCATTGTGTTCCCTTGCTGAGAGCTGAGCTCACGGTGAGCTGAGCTGAGCTGCAGAGATGCCCCAAGCAGAGCACCAGTCCTGCCAAGCCCTCCATAAACACACCAGGATGGAAGCTCCTGGCATCAGCCACTCCTGGAGCACTCTCTCACAGGCCAGGGAGGAGCAATGAACTGCTCCCTTCAGGTCAGCATGTGGCTTTAAGCACTTCTGTCCACAAGCTGGGAATTCTTGGAGGGAAGAGCAGCAGGAAGAGATACCACCAGCCCCTCCCTGCTGCCAGGGCTGTGCTGTCACAGCTGTAAGGATGGTGAGGGTTTGCCCAGTGTCCCTACAGGAAGGTCACAGCCAAGCAAAATGCCCACACAGGTGTTGGGTATCAGCATCAGTGGAGCCTCATACAGGGATTTGGGTATTACTTGCCATGTGCTGCAGACTTGACTGATGGGAACATTCATTTTGCAGCAAGAGGAATCAATGATTCCACACACATGATCTTCCTCTGGCAGGAGGAGCAGCCAGACTGGGGCTATTGGAGAGTGATCCTGGCTAATGCAGAGTCACTGATGGTCAGGTGAGGCCCTGTGAGTCTCTGCACCACGAGCAGCACAAAGCAGCTCTGCACACACTGGATGACACTTTTCCCACCCCAGGGAACCCTCCAGGCACATCCCCTCCACATCCCAACATATCTAAGTCCCAAACTCAGTACAGGCTGATCCAGCCAAGACAAGGAGCAGCAGTGACAGAGACACAAATAACTCTAGTTTTGTTTGACATAGCTGCAAATTTCTACTCCCCCTGATAAGCTGAGCAGCAGCAGTTGATCCCAATACAATATATATATATAGAACACATTCCTGTGATGGATGTCTCCCTTCCCCACCACATCTCTCAGCCAGCACACAAATTAACCTGAGTCAATCAATCATTCTGCTCTCTGCACCTATCACCATATATTAACTCCAGTGATAAGACAGTGATAAGATGAAGTTTAGATATAGGCCACTAACCTCTGGCTGGTGCAAATGAGTTTACACAGCCCATACTTTCACAATCCCATGAGAAGAAATAATACTTACTACCTCTGGTTTAATGATGAGCACAGACTGCATATCTGTACTTTTATAGATACCCTGGAGAAAGGTGAGGGAAGGTGCACTCCATAAGCATATTGATGAGTTAGGTAGAAGTGCTCTCAGTACCCATTAGACCCTCTAATATGATGTACTCTATTAAGAGGAACACCAGCTGGACAAATCACTGTACTCTGTTACTTTACAAGTGATAGGCAGAGGGGCCATAGGAAGAAAGAAGTCCTCTGACTAAAATTTAATCAGACAGAAGTCACTGCACAGCAGGGGTTTTGCTGCTGTTTTACCCATCATCCCTCTAGAGGAGAAAAACAATCCTCGATTAGCTTTGGTGGCACAGAAAAATTAATGCCATGCTGGGAGCAAAGGTTGAGGGCCTTTTCTCTACAAAACCATCTCCAAGAGCTGTTCATTCTTTTTTTGCCTCTTCCCAGAAGCCAGTCATGTCCCAAGCCATCCATTGCACACACTCACAAAATGGTGTCATTTGTTCCACTTCTTGATGAAGTCCATTCTGGCCTAAAACAGCAACAATTTAGCAAAGCAAAATGAATCCAACTTCTTTTGGTAGATGGAGCTTATCAGTCATGGAGAAAATCTGCAGTTTTCCTCCCTCTGCCTACAATTGCAAACTGTACTTGGCCTCAGGTGGTTCAAAACATTTATATTTGGAAATACTTGGTGCCTGCAATTAAAATTGTGCATTTCCCTTCAAGGGAAAGTGCAAACATTCTCCTCAAAGGTTTTGCAGGTGCCTGGCTGACCATGCACCCCTCCAGACCATGCAGCCATCTCAGGAGGCATTGCCAGTGACTCAGCTGTCATTCCCTCATTATTTGGTGAATATTCTCTATTCAAAAGCAGTAACAACCAGAAAAAATAAACCATTTCAGTTGTGTCACAGCAGAGAGCATCAATTAAGGTCAAGGGAAAGAGTTAGGAGGGTTAAGAGCACAGGAGCAGCCAGCAGCAAAATATTGCCAATTAACATAAAAAGTCCACAACTTGTTCGTTCAGTTTGAGCTTGTTAAATATTGAAATTAAGTGTTATGAACTATTAAATAAAATTAATGTCAAAATTAACTGCCATGCATGCTATGCCTTGCCTTATAATGGCTCATTAGTGGTGCTCACCAAGGAGCATCACCTCACACACAGCACCAATGCTGCTCCCTCTGGGATCTGCTGAGGAGAGTTCCCACACATCAGGAAAAGCTAGTGGGCAAGTGTTTGACACTTGTGGATCAGGAGCCAACCCTGTCCATCTGAGCTAGACAAAGCTGGAGAGGCAGAATAACCAGCAACAACCTCCTGAACGTTTCAAGTGACAGAGCTCTTCTCAGAGCAGCTTTAAAATCCCTCCCTCCACGTGTTTGCTAATTAGTCACACCTAAAAATACATCATTTGCCCCAGAGACCAAGAGGATTAAGTCACAGATTTTTTTTTTTTTTAAAGACATGGTATTTTTATAGGAAGAAAATTTGGTAAATATATGGAAATGAACCAACTCTCCTAAAAGGTTCTCTGATTTTAAGTGAAGACTGTTCTGCATCACCAGCTGTTTATATGCACTGATTGAAGGCTTAATTGACAAGGGATAATTGCTTATTCTTCCTAATATACGGTGAATTGCATTTTTCTGACTCAGCACACCATGCTGATGAGAAGCCTGGCAAAACACTTGCAAGAGAATCAGTTCTGAGGGCAGGAGCCAGACACACTTTCCCACAGAAGGGACCACTTGTGCCTCACCCTGAGCACTGGAGAGCCATGCTGAGTCCTCAGGAAAGCTGTGACACCACCCAGGATGGCTGGGGCTCCTTAGCACAAAATATCCCAGCTAAAAGTGCTACAGAGATAGCAGCAGCACATCATCCCTGGTGCAAATCTGCTGTCAAACACAGACATTAAACAGTACAAGATCAGAGTTCAAAACTGTGAGAGGGTTTAAATATTGAGTATTCACTAATCAGGTGAATGTAAGATCTGCTTAAGACTACAAGCATTTAATAATGCTGATAAAAATTAGCAAAGGCTGATAATTGCTCTGCAGAAAATGCAGCCCAAGGAATGAGTGGGAGGAGGATTTAAACCCCTGTAGTATTTGAAGGGAAAATATTTTTGTCCTTAAAATGCTTCACAGCTGTTTAAAGTGGGCAAAGAGTTTTCAGAAAGGGTTTTAGGGATTTGAGAAGTGTATTTGGAAATCTTTCCAGAAGTCCTGGCAATTAAGTTGGAAGAGAGCATTATTGAATGTCCTCAAGTCCAACCAACTCCCCAGGCTCAGTCCAAGAGCAGAAAATTCCTCCTCCTTTTAGCAGTGCTGGCAGGCTGGAACAAGGCCTGGGCAGTGTTGACACAGAGGGCCTGTATGGACAGGACAACAAAATTATTTCTTAAACACTAATTTCAGTGCTCAGGCAAATGCTGCACACAAGCAAGGCTAAGGTAGTGTTTTATGGATGCTCTCACAACCCAGCCCTCCTGACTTCAGAGAATTTGGATGAGTATCTCCAGCTTTATCAGATAAGAAGCTTATTTGAAATTCAAGGCAAGGATATTCTAAGGCTCTTCCTTTTCTGCATGTTCATTCTGTTCCAGCAGAAAGATATTTTATCTAAGGTTTTTTAATTCTGGCTACAGAGTATAATTGGCCAAGAGAGGAAGATAAGCAGTTAAAAATCTCCAGTTCCTTTTTAAATTAAGGCTTTCTTGAAAACAACCTATATCACACTTAATGAACTCCAAATATTTAATGCTTATTCAGTAAGCTTCACTGGAATTAATTTTTTGTTTATATCCAAAGAATTCTGATTGTTGAAATACCGTAGGTCTTCAAATTAAAATCTGCTGGTGGGAGATGTAATCTAGCATTACCCTCAGATTAATGCCAACACTAAAGAAGACACTTCTTGAATAACCTTGCTGCTCCAAAGAGCTATTAAAGGATGAAAAAGAAATAACAATATGCAGAGGTCCAGGGTTCATCTTCCCAAAGGGTTCCCCCTTTGCTGGCTCTCCCATCCCCACCCACACCAGGGATGGCTGCTGAGCACACACAGCTCCAGGTTCACCTCCCATCACCACAGTGGCACAGAGGTCTCTGAATGGCTACAAACTGACCAAATCAGGGTCTTTTTGCTAAATCTGCCTCCAGCCAGTGCACCCCATGTGGTCACAGTTGGGCTGTTCTCAGCCACAGCCTGTCTCCTGTTTTACACAGGCACTCAAAAGCATCCCAGTGCTCAACTCTTGAGATACATCCTATGCACAGACCTCTTTTGGAGTTAGCAGCAGTGCACAGCAAAGGGCTACAAATTCTGTCAGCTCCTGTCATGCTTTGTCCTGGCATAACTTCCCCAAGTCAGAGCTGGGCAAGGAGGAATCAAGGTGGGACATAATCAACCAGATCAGATCTTAAGATGGAGCAATAATGTCCTAGAAGGTACCACAGGAGAGTATCAGCAAAAGGCAGAGAAGCACTAATGAGACACATTACCAGTCACTTTGGCTTACCTGATCTCTCCTAAGGGAGGGAAAGAGAATGGAACAGCAGCAGAAGTGGTCTCAAGGAGCAGTTGAAGCTGTGGGAAGCCTTCTAACCACCCCATGTTCCCAGGTCTCCATATCCATATTTCATCAGCACTTGCCTGGGTGGAGAGGTGGAGCACATCCCCTCTGGCATCCCAAAGATCAGCCCTATTCTGTGCCACTGAGCTGCCATGCAGTGTGACATGGGAATACAACACATGTAAAATCATCATTGCAGACTTTTCTGTTTAATTCAGGGAGACAAAAAAGGAAAAGCAAAAAGCTGTGAGTCTGGATTGTGTCTTCAAAGCATTTTAGGGCTCCAGCAGCGATGCCCAGTTAACACAAACAGCCAGTACCAAGCACAGCCCAAAGCACTGGGTGCAGATTACTCTGCACAACACAGACATCACCCTGCATGGAGGCAGTAGGCTGTTTTCTAGAGGCTCTGCTGCATCTCACAGAGTAGAGTTGTTTCCTTAACCTACTGCTGTAGGCTATGGGTGTAGAAGCAATACAACAGAAAAGAGAAAATATGAGGATAACACAAAGAAAACAGATCTGCACTTGCTTTCAAGGAAACTGCTAGCTCATTCACCAAGACTGCTAGAGTTTAGGAACTGCTTGGTCAACACTAAGGCACATTGTGTGATTCCTGGCATGGTCCTGGGCAGGACCAGTTAGATTTTGATGATCCTTGTGGGCTCCTTCCAGCTCAGCATAGTCTGTGATTCATCAGCCAAGAATTAAATGGCAATGGCTGCTCAGCTTGGGTTTTGCTGGCCAGGATGAGTATCTGCTGCAAAAGCATCAGGTGAGCTGTTAGCCGATAGAGAGGGTTAAAAGATGACTTCAAGGCAGACAGATTTGGCATGTCAATAAGGTACCTCTAATTAGGGCCACAGGCTGGGGACAAGAGAGGGACAGCCAGCCTAAGACCCAGCACAGCAGACAGCTCACACCAAACTGTTGTGTTTTACAGGGACCACTGGACTTACCCAGGGTCATGGGAAGCTGAGCAGAAGGCTCAAAAGAGGCTGAAAAAATGAGTGAGGACAGTGAATGTGTTAGAGATGCAGACCATGTAATCACAGGCAGGGACACCTGGATGGCTTAACAACAGAGATAAATAAACTTGAGCTCATTAAGGGTCTAACACAAGACAGCCACCAACATCAAGTGTCAGCACTAAGTAGGGTGGAGGAAATTAGCTCTTCAGGTCTATCCCCAGTTTGTTTTCATATCAGGATCCCAACAGGGCTGCTTGGGCACAACTGGGAGAGGGAAGCAAGCAAGAAAATTTTCCTGCAAGCTCATATAGAAAGGACAATACAGGAAGACCAGGAAAAACCAGGAAATCAGCCAAGGCACTCACAGCAGGGGCTGTGCAGTCACAAACCTCTGCCTTAGCTTTGCAGCAGCTGGGAGATGCCTCTCTTCATACAGCAGCTCTGGCTTATTGTGACAGCTCCACATTCAGACAGAAAATGGCTTTTTCAGCCCAAAACTCAGAGCATCTGAGAGGCCACTGACCTTGAGCTGGCCAACCCTTGCCTGAGGTGTTAATGGGGACAGACCAAGGAGCCCAGGGGGACGGAAAGCAAGCCTTCAGAGAGGCTCTGAGCTCCAGAAATGCACATGGGGCTTCTAGTACCTTCTTCACACTACACAGCTGGGAGGAGCCCCGAACCAAAACCCAGGCCAGCAGGATTGCAGCAGTGCACTTTGCACCAAGATGTGCTCAGTTTGTGCTGCCTTCCTGCTCCGTCCTTACAGGGAGGCTTCCAGTGCCAACCACCACCTAAGGACAATCAACACCACAAGAAGGCAGCAAAAAATTCACTTTCCTAGACTGTATCAAAGCTGTTGGCAAAGAAAAGCAGAACCTGAGCCTCCTTCTTACAGGAGATGCTGGATGAGCAGCAAGCTGTGCCCAGCAGCCAGAGCAGCGAGGGCAGCAGCTGCTTTGCAGAGCTGGACCCTGAGCCATGGAGTGCCATCCCACTCGTGGTGGCAGCTGGGTCCCCAAGCTGGTGGCACGGTGTCCCCAAGCCTGGTGGCAGCCACCCTCGGTGGCACAGGTGCTGCTTCACAGGGCTCCAGAAGAGAACAAGCTGCCTCGTTCAAACAAGAGAACTTGAATTCCTGCCCGGCAAACCATCCCCTTGAAAGGGAACTTTCAGATCAGCGTTTATTAATTCTGGAGTGTGATTTTGTTTCCAAGAAACTTTCTCGGCTGAAACAATGAAAAAAAATTGCTGGTTTGGCAAAGTTTCTGATTGAGAATTCAAGTGACAGTGCGAGTGTTTTGCTGATAACGAAATCATACACATTTTTGTTTTATAACCACTGCTATTTGCTGCAGAATATTTATGGGATGTGATTAAAAAAAAAATCTATACACTCAGCACAGCTCAAACTTCTTTCCCCAGACAGTTCTTTACGTAATCAGAAGTTTTGTTGGGACAAAGGTATTATCTCTCAGAGGTCCAAGCACACACATCTGCTGCACACATGGGCCAACTCTCCCTTCTGTGTGGGACAGGACTACCAAGAGCATCTAGGAGCTGCACAGGACTCATCCATGTCCTTGAGTTCCTGTTAACCAAGCAAATCTCACCTGGGAAAACAATCTGAAATTTGGTTTAGCCAGAGGAACACACAGTTGTCCTTCTATGCACAAAGCACATAAAAGCCCATTCAAGAGCTCTGTTTCCCTCCTATATTTTAATTTAAATGAAATCAACATTAGGCCAAATAGATGCTCTCACATAAGCTGTTCATAGGCAGTCCAGTTTATGAGTGTGGCTTTACATGACTTGAAAGTCCATTTTTTTCCCCTTCTTGTTTTTTAAGCCTTTTGCAGTTCAGCCTGGAAGCATAAAGAAATTTCCAGCTCTGGCTCTTGCCTCGCTCTGTTTGCCCAATAGATCTTCAGGCAATGGTGCAGATTACTTGATTGTTGCTAGATCTCACACTGCCACCTCTGAAAAACAGTGTGCTGACAGACACTGGTGACTGGAGGTCAGAGCAAGCAGCTGGCAAATGGCTACCAGCACTGCTGTGGGGGAAGCAAGACTATCAAGCCTGGAGTATTTATCAGACTGCAGGAGAGCTGACTTGCCTGCTAAACAGGGTGGGTTGGGTTTTTCCCTCCATTCAGATGAGGAGGGAGTCAGAATCTCATACAGCTATTTGCTGGAAAGGAACAGCTTTCCACTCTAGCAATAGCAGCCCTGCCTGAACTTCTACCCTGACAGCCAGGATATATTGCCTTACTACTGTTGTTAAGGACAAAATGCAGGGATTTGCAGCTACAGCCCCCACCATTAATCATCAAGGTTCAAAGATTTTACTTCTGTGCACCTCCAGCAGAGCACTTTGATATGCAGAAGCTGTGTTAACCCCTAGCTGATGGCTCTGATGGGGAGGTCCAAGGGCACAGACCAAGAGCAGGGAATTCCATTTAGGCAAATGGCCACGGTGGGAACGAGGAACTGTGAAGGGGCTGGAAACCATCCTTGAGGGTTGCTTCCCTTAAGGACACGCTGGAGATGAAGAAGTGTCACTCAGCTGAGAATTGAAGCCTATGTCCATCAGGTCAGGACCTCCTGTGATTCCCAGGGCAAAGCATGCCAGGTCCCTGCAGACAGGGACAGCTCAGAAGTTGTGATGGATCTGCCACCATTTCTGAACTCAGCTGGCTCCCTTCATTGCTCAGCCCATCAATCCAGGGAGAGGCTATTACTGTTATTGATAAGCCTCAGACCTCAGGAGTCCTCAAACTTCCAACCCCAAGAGCTTTAAAGTCATGAATTAAGCCCTAAGAGTCATTATTAAAAAAAGCTGCAACCATTGCATTATTTTCATCTGCCGTCTGTTTAAATGCTTTAGGCTATACTTAGCTCAAGGTCTCTCTCCACGAGAGCTAGAAATTTACTTGCTCTAAATGAAAAAAAATTCCAATTGTCCTGGAGTTATGCAGTGATTTGAACTGAAGTTTTCATTACTGTGATACTTGCAGTATAGGCAAAATGCTCCAGTGCTTCCAAGTTGTCCTTGAGAATGTATTGCTCAAGGTGGGGAAGGATGAAAATCCAGGATCTGGCCAGAGCTCATCTCACATCATTTTTTCCCACATGCCTTTGGAAGACAGAAGTGCCACAGCTCATATCAAGGCAGTGATTTCTTTCAGTGCTTGCCTGCCCTCCCCATCATTGATTTTAAACCACTAGATCAAGAGGAGCTTAGTTTACCTGAAGTTTTCCACTTGGATTCATTTTCAAGCCATCACAAGTGAATTGAAAAGTAAACCACAGATTCAGTTTCCTAATCCACTCCGATGGATCCACCCCAATCCTCACAAACAGCCTTCATTCACCTGCTCTCACCAAGAGCAACACTGACGGGGGAAAAAAAAGGGAGGAATAAAAATATCTGCCCTCAAAAATAAGACCTTTTTTTTTTTAATTTGCTTTACTGAATTCCCATTCCCCCCAATCCTAAAGAGGATCAAAGATCAACTACAACTGGTTAAAAGATGTTCCATTCTACAGCTACAGTATCGGGAGCTGAAGTCCATATACCTCAGACAGAAACAGCCCATTTAATTACTTCTAACTCACATAGTAGAAAGTTTGTGGTTACAAATTAGGACCCAGTGCTCCTTGAAATCAGGGGGGGAAATGGCACCAAGATCAGACTTGGCCTTGCAAGATAAAAACCTTCTTTTTCTTTAAGAATAGCTTTAATTTCTACATTCAGTAAGAATTCAAGGAAAAAAACCCAGTATGTTTCTCAAGCTGGAGAGTGCTTTGTTTTATTTTCTGCTTATAAAATAATCCTATTGGAACCATCTCTGTGCATACATTCAGTAACTCTATTCCAACAAAAAAGGAAGCTCTTCCCAATACTTTAGATAACTTTAATAAATATTGAAAGGATTTCTCTACAAAGAGCACAGCCCTGCACAGAGCTGGAATCAAGAGCAGCACTGGAAGGAGGATACATCATCCCCAGACATGAGGCACTCTCCTTCCACAATACCCTTGCTGTGCAACAGTCCCCTCCATGGGTATCAGCTCAGTCACTAGCAATATAAAGCAGGTTTATTGCAAGCCATCCACAAAAGAAACTCATGAGGAACATGCACATTCCCATTGCTGGGAAGGAAATTGCTCCATCAGGGAGTGAGAACTTTGACTGGAGTCAGTGCAGAGTCTCATTTGTAAATGAGTGCCCAAAACTGCAGTTATGCTTCATCTGTCTCACAGGGACTGACTCCCTGGAAACTATGAGCAGATATCTGTGGGTTCACACACCCTTGAGGACCACCAGGCCCTTTGCACTGGATCCTCATTGAAATCCTCATTGGATTTCTGGGTGGTTAGATTCCAAGAGGAGAAACAAAAGGACTACATTAACCTGAGTTAATTTGCAGATTCCAGAATCACCAGTCCTGGCTGAGTTGATTTGTGTTTCCTCCTCATGATGCCAAGGTCTCCTTTCTGAGAGCACCAAAAGCTCTAAAAGAGCTGTACCACTCACAAGGGCAATAACAATTCCTTTAATATGTAATTTTAAACCACCCACCACACTCAGCCATTCAAGCCTTTGATTCTCATCTGCTTTTTACTGAGGCCCTTTGTAAAGGCACAATGTGATAGACCTGCAGCTCTCTAGGGTGAGCCAATTTTCACAGAATGTGGCTTTAACAAATTCCATGTAGCCAACTGGAAAATTAAGAACTGTCTTTTTTTCCTCTGGAATTTATTAAGGTTGAAGTAGTCTTTATAAGTGTCTTCTCAACATGTCAGTACTATCCAATCAATTGAAGATAAATTAAGGGTTTGATCAGACTTTCTTTCACAGGAATTGACCTGATGATTAGAGACAATACTTTGTGTGTTACTTCACCCAGTGCAAGAAGAAGAAAAATCAACTGTACCCTGCTACAAGTGGCCAATTTTGGGTACTTGAGGCTACCTGACCTCAAGCATCACTCAGTCCCTACTGTTGCCTAAGAATGACTGTGCAACATACTTGCTTTGTATTTGACTCTGTGGGAGAATTGCCATCGTTACAATTTAAATCGTTTAAAATTGTGACCCCCCCCCCGAGGTCACAACAATGCCTCCTCTAAAGCCTTCCTGAGAGAAGAGACAAACACTTGATTTCTCTTCTCAAAACTACAACACCACAGTCTCTGAGAAGTCAAGAGTCAGAGGTAAAACCCTGATCCACTTTAAAATCACAGAATCCAGCAAGGTTGAAAAAACTTCAAAGGTCTTGGAGTCCAATCACTACCACAGCACCACCGTGTTCACCACTAAAACACTATCCTCAAGTGCCACGTTCAAATTACTTTTGAACTCTTCCAGGAACAGTGATTCCACCACTTCCCTGGGCAGCCTGTTCTGATACCTGACCACCCTTTTAGTGAAGGAATTTTTCCTGATATCTTTTCTGTGAGCCTCCCCAGTGCAACCTGAGGCCATTTCCTCACCTCCTGTCACCTTCATGCATTCAAATTCCCACCTCCATCATTTCATAAACCACATAGGCAAAAGGCTGGAAAGCTCACATCAGCCTTTCCTGCAGGGTCTGCAGAAATACCCCAACAGGGAGGGAGAAAGCATCTCCAGAGGCATCTTTCCAGCATCCCAGTGTGGTCCTTCCATCCCTTCCCAGGCAGGGAGACACTGCCCTGAACACAGCTGCTCTGACTTGCTGTCCAGGAGCCAGAATTGCTGAGCAATACTGACAAATTTGGCCCAATATCCTTCACCCTGAGATGCTTCTCAGAGACAAAATAGTGATGGCTGCTAATCTCCCATGTACCCACAGAGACCCTGAAACAACCCGTTATTCATTTCAGGAAAAGTGTTGAAACAACAATAGGAGGGGAAAAAAAAAACCCACAGGAAAAAATAGTTTCCATTTGAGTGTAAAGATGCCCTGGGAAGATGATAACCTTTGTGTATTTGTTGACAGAACAAGCTGATGATGTGACAGGGCCACAAGAGAGGCTAATGAGTTTCTGCAATTATTACAGAAGGTCTTCTCAGGAGAAGCTGAAGATCATTGTCATTGCTCAGGCCCAGGCATCCCAATTTAGGAAAGATCTCATTCAGATTGTAACAGGTACAAAGAACCACACATGTTTAGTTAATCTCACAAAAGAAGATTAAAAATAACTCATTTCAGTTTGCAAATTAAAGTCTAGTGGCACAATTTCAGCCTTTGAATAGATAAGGGAGATTACCAGCATCAGACCCTGCCTATTTTTACACTGAGAGCCCTGAGAGCTGGAGTGACCCCTGACTCCACCAACAATGGGCAAGACAAAAAGGAGTTTGGGCACAAGAGGAATTTTTACATTTCATTTCCAGCACGAATACATTGGCTAGTTAAATGTCTAAGTGTTAGATGAGGGCATAGCTGGAAAAGCTTTCCCCCATAGGAGAGGGAGAAATAAGCATCCCTTATTAAAAGGATCCCACCTGCTTGCAAGTTCCCAGAACAGGACTGAGATCCTTCCTTGAGCCAAGAAACTCAGCTAAACTTTCAGCTGCTTCCCTTTTTCCCTGACCCCACACAGCAATTCCTGTGGATACCAACAGCCCCAGTAGCCTCTCCAAAGCGGTTCATATTTTTCACTCTCCTCATCACTGAATATTTCCATAAAGCATTTGCAAGTTTTTCAGAAGAGGGATGAGGGAAGCAAGTTTAATATACTGAAAAATTAAAAATTCAGGGGCAGGATAAAACTAATTGAATCTTGTGTTAAATTATACAACTGCAGGAATGCCAGTGCAATTTTATCCTTCATACTTAGTCTAATAAAACCCTCAGACTTTAATTTATCTCCACTCCAGCACCATCCTGCATCATGAAAGGGTTTTGCCCCAGGGCAGAGGTCAGGCTGCAGAGCAGCACAAGCTGTAAATACAGCAATGGCTTGAGCTGCTTCCCCTCTGGGAGGGACATCAGGATGCTCCTTTCTAAGGATAAATCAGAGATCAGCACAGCACCTGAGAGCTCATTTGCTTCCATGTTCTGTGCAACTGCTTTGCTCTCCAAAGAGGGCAGAAACTTAGGCAAAGCAAGGATGGGGAAGTCTCAGCTGGGCTTGGCTTCCAGCACAGTGTCCCCCAAACAGGGAGAATTCAGAGCTGCTGGGGGTGCTGCTCAGCAAGAGGACAGAACAGCTTTCCTTTTCCAATGCCATGGTCCATCCTCTCACTCTGAAAGGTGTTTAAAACATCCTCAGGATTTAGGCAGCTTCCTCAGACCAGTCCCAAATTGTTTGTAAAAAGGCAGGGCTGTGCACCAAGCAGTGGCCATATCCACCCCAGGAGACAGAGCAGATAGTGCTGGAGCTTGCATAGCCTGCAAGACATGCTGTACTTTAGCCCTCAGATCTATAGGGATCTGTGACAGATATTTTGTGCATCTCCTGGGCTAGAGATTTATTGTACAGCTGCCTGAGCTCCGTGTGCCAGCTGCTCCACATTAGCCCTGTGCCCCTGGACTCATCTGAAGCCCTGCTTTGAGTTCATTGTCCCAAGATGGGGACTCAGCATGTTCTGGAAGATCTATGTGGCTCCACCTGCCTGAGATCTGGGTAGAATTTGATTTCACATGAAGTTGCTCAGTGAAACATTCCTACTCCTTATTTCCCAGCATTTTCCACAGGACCTTGCACTTGGAGCACTGATCCAGCCACACCCCACACAGTGCTCAAGCTCAGTCTGTGCATCAGTCCCCCCAAAATGGGCAGGGTAAAATTTCCACAGTGCCTTTTAAGACAGTTTCAACTCTAAAAAGCCAACAAGAAAATGAACAGCTGACTAAACTGTTGCATGGTTTTGAGGAATTATTAATTTCCCTTATTGGTGCAAGCTATGCATTCATAAGTAGCTCAGAGCCTCACCAGACTCCTGCCAGACTGAATCATTTTAGCTGGAAGATGAGAAACTGCAAAAGTTCAAGGTTACCACAACAGCAATCAGGCTTTAGTTCTGGAAATGCGATAGACAAGTAAGCAAAAAACCTCCCAGCCTCAAGACACTGGAGACTGAATTCCATCTAACAGAGCCAGGCATGTGAGATGCACTGGAGGTGGGGATGGGATCTGTGGGAGCTCTGCAGGGGTCTCATCCCAAAATGGCACAGGAGAACAGGGCTTTAGTGCCCATGGGATGGAAGGATCCACCAGGCACCAAATGTCTCACCCTGGAGACATCAGAATTTTCTTTGCTGGAAAAATGCACTTCAGGGAGTTCTTACAACTTTTAACCCATCCCAGGATGAAAAAGACCATTGGAGCATCTTCCCCAGGCTGAGAAAGGCAACACAGCTACTCTGTCCTGCTGCCTCTGCAGGGACATCTCAGACAGCAACCTGTGGAACTGCACTGACTAGGTGCATATGGTCAGGGACCACCTTCAAAACACAGCAGTTTTAATTATTCTTGCTCCTGTGCCAGACATATGGCATTTTACCTTCAGTTTAAATGCCATCAGCTTCTATTCCCATATTGTTCCTTTCCAAAACTTGTCCTCTCTCCCTATTTTAATATTTTAAGCCACAATGGAACTAGATTTTTTTTCAAAGGGAAAGTTTGTAGCCAAGCAAATATGTCCATGTCATAAGATGAATGACTATGCAGCTACACCAGTGATGTTTTCAGGATTAATCTCGCCTAAATATTTCATTTCTTCATTTTGAATTATGAACATCTTTTTACAGAAGTACTGATAGAGTTTATAGATCATTCCCAAAAGCAAAGTTTGATTAAAAAACTAGAAACCCACTTGAGGCAGAAGACTTCAGTCTTATCTGAAGGACAGTTTTTGCCACCTACTGAAGACCCTGTGGTAAGATGATAAATAGGTCGCATATTTTTGATAGCGTTTTTTGTTTTGGATAAAAAAAGGACTACCATGAGTCTTGTACTGCTTTTGCCATTGTTGGATTAATATACCGAAACATTTGCTTGAGTCTAAAACTATTAACATTGTCAGGGAGTGTCTGGGACTCAACACTCTGCAAGGATTTGGCACCACATGCAGCTCCTTGTGCTGTGGGATTCATTGAGAGCTGTCAATACACATTTCCTTCAAGAAATCAGAGCATAAGAAACCCTGTGGCAGACAAGATGCACAGGACTGATGAGCTGCAATCAGTATAAATTAGCACCTGCAAAGGATAAATCCAATACACAAGGAAAGAAAATGTCTATTCTGACTATCAGAAAAATTCCAGGTGCAACACGAACTTGAGCAAGTCACAAGGTTGTTATTTACAGCTAGACCTCTTCAACTGGAGTTTTGCAAAGGAAAAAAAAAAAAAAAAAGAAAGCACCAAAACAAAACCAAAGCTGCTCAGATCTTAGACACCCTGAATATGGGTGTACACCCATCAGGGCACCACCCTTCCCAGCTGTTGGTTAACATGTCAGAGCTCCTGGAAATCCTCAACCCCCAGCTGGGAGGTGTTGGAGGGCTGGCTGGACAGGCAGAAGTGTTCTATCTGCCAGAGGAACAGTTCTGCAGAAGGATATTTGCATGTTCTGCAAGTCCAACAGAGTCCATTTCCCCCATGCACTGCTGTGTAGCCAGGACACAGACCCAGACTGGGCAGGAAAAGTTTTAACAGCCCCAGTAGACAAGAAAAGGAGATTGGTGTCAGGGACAAGCACAGCCCAGTGCCACCATGCACCCCAGCAGGTCACATAAACCATCTAAGTTATGAATGTCATTTAGAGCTCCTTGTTCTTACTACACCTGCAAAATCCAGATACTGATCTCGTCCAACTTAACTAGGAGATAAGTACCATTAATTACCTGCAGGCCTGAGGATATCTCCTTTCACTGCTAACCCATTCTCAAGTGTTTTGATAAATACCAAGTTTCCTCTAGCAGGGGGAGGGAGCCTATCTGCAAAGTGTTAATAGTCTACAGCCACTTTCAAAATAGTGTCTACCAGCTGATAAGTTTATCCTCCATCTCAGCACTTCACAAACAGCAGCTCCAAACATTTTTCCCTGACCAATTTATCAAGATTTATATCAGATTTGGGTTCTCTGCTCCGGCTTGACTTGCCCAATATTTCAGCATTCTGTAATCAAACCCCGAGAGGCCCGTGACTTGTGGGCATGACATGTTCTGCTTTTCAAGATGCTCCTGTGCCATGAAATAAAGAGGTAACTGTGCCAGGCAATAAGCAGGAGGAGAATATTTCATGAATACAAAAGAAATAATTAAAACTCAGCAATTTATTTGGGAACACATATGTGCTTTTGTTAGCAGGAGAATGTCATCCATGGCTTTTTTAATCTCGGGATGCACTGATGTATTGTGACACTGGGTGCTTTTCAGTGCCCTGCATTTCCATCCATTTCCTTCCCTCAAGTGGGGCAGGCTTTCCAATGGATTGTCACCATTTAGTAATTACAAATATAAATGTCACTGCTGTCAAATAATATAACACACCTCACGCATCAGGACACAAGCTGTTTAAAATCAAGCTATTATAGCAAAGCCACCGCTGTGTGAACAAGCCTTGATTAAATTCATAGACATTAATCATTTTAAATAAAAACTGAATTTTGTCAAGGCAGCAATGAACTTTCCAGAAGATATAGGAGTGAAGTGATGTTTCCAGAAAGCACTGCTCCTCCAGGCATTGCTTTAGCACTGGAGCACAGTTGGAGTACATAACACATAGCTGCAAAAAGCAGTTTTTAAGAGTGAGTTCCATAGAGCAGTTCAGGACCACAAAACCCCTGAAAGCTGCAACCTTCAGCATATGGCAACAGCTCACCTGAGCACAAGCAGAGCCATCACAATCAGGAGTGCTGTCTGGATAGGCACAGCCCTGGTGAGCCAAGGCTGGGGTCCAGGGTAATTGGTTTTGCCACACTGTCAATCCCACCCCCAGCAAGAGGTTTCCCTGCCAGCCTGCTCAGTGCCAAGTGAGTTTCTATTTTCCACACTGTCAGTCTCAAATCCTATCAGATTCCAGGCTGCAGAAGACAGGTTATCTGGGCAGCATTATGACAGATGCACTGCTGAGGATGTCCAGTTACTCAAAGAGAAAAGGGTAAATTTCTCCCCCTGCTCCTTTTCTGTCCCTGTCAGACCCATCTGCCATCCACTGCTGCGCTCATCTTTGTCACGCCTGGCAATGACAACTCCACAGAAGGGGCTGCACACGCATTAATTAGGTGGAAACATAGTTTGATGGAAAGATTTAGTTTCTTTATCTTTCCAGAGAAGGGATATCCTGGGAAAACAATCTGTGATCGTTCTCTTATATATATTAAAGAAGGTTTTCTGCATAGGGATCAAATTGCAGTCAGAGTGGAGCAGCCAGTTGGCACGATGATAGATTGCTGTATCAGTCATACCTGTGAACCTTATTTACAGAAGCACCACAAAAATATTTGAGCTGGCAGCTCTTCCATTGTGAGAGCAAATATAGCTAAAAATGTTTTCTATTTTGCAGAATTCCCAACTGTTAAAAAAAAAAAAAAAAAAGCACGTGCAAAAAACCATCTCTCTTCACAGTTATCCAGCTCCTGGCCACCCTTTTGGATGAAGAGTCTCTTAAGTATGAAGCCTTTGCTAAAATACAGACAATGATGTTGCTGTCACTGTTCAGTCTACATATGAGAGTCCAGCTCTGAGATCAAGAGCAGATGAAAGAGGAGAGAAATCTCATTTGGAGTCAGATGATGTTTAGCCCCAGCTTGCTGCACATCCAGCCAAGTTTTTCACTGAGTCACCTTGCACTTACTGGTTTCCCAAGTGGAAACTGAGCCTTGCCCAGTTTGGGGCGAGCAGACACAGGTGCCAGCTACAAAGACAGCAGAAGATCCCTGGGGCCATGTCAGAACTGTAGCAGCAAACCAGCATTAGACCAGCCTCAGAGACCAAATTTCTTACCCTTCCCTCCCATTTCAAACCCAAGGAGAGCTCAGTGTCTCCACATGAATCAAGCACAGCCAAAGCACAGTCCTGCTGATCCCTCCCCTGCCCTCAGCCCTGTGCTGCTCCCTCCATCACCCAAGTACAGCTGCACATGCAGCTGCACAGCAAAAGCAGACTGAGGAACTGATCTGGGCTAAAAAAAGAGGCAACTCCTTGCAAATGAACTCTTAAATTTATCTTCAGAATATGCAGCAGAACTCTACTTGATTGAGGCTGGTGTGCTGGGAGCGAGATGCTTCCTGGCACAGATTGCCCATCCTGGCACACTCAGCTCTCCCCTGGAGATGTGGGGCTCCTCTGTGCTGCCCTGATACACATCAGCATCCTGCACCACACAGCCTGGGCTCCCCAGCTACACCAGGGTCTTTCCCAGGCTGTTCCCACCAGGGACAGCCTCACCAGACAGACACAAAGCATTGCAAGGCTGCTGATCTGACTTGAGGTATCAGGTAGCATTTTCACAAATCCTTAGGCAACAGTAAAGCCCCTAGATTTTGGGGCTTACTATTTTTTATAAGCTGAAATATGTATGTGTATGTTCCATCTCTCTGTTGCCAGAAGGAAGCAGACAAGTGATACACAAAAAGGCATGATTTGTTATAAATGCAAAAGCCAGAGCCGACAGCCATTCCCCCAACCTAAGTCAAGCACATCAACCAGCTCTGCCACACAGCCTCCTCTTCCTGAGATAAATGCATAATAGAAAGGAAATCGTGCCAGGACACAGAACACATTTACCACCTACCAACAGGGTCAGCACTGCACTTTACTCTGGAAAAATCTCTCCAGGGTGCTCATTTCAAACTCAGGTCAACATTTGAGTCCCCCAGCATCAAGCAAAGCAGCCCTCCTGAAAGCTGCTTGGACTGCAAGCTCTTGCATGAGCACAGCCCCCTTTCCCCAAACTTGCTCCCTGAAAGACCAGAGAACCTCACCATAATTAAGGAGGTTTGCTTTGTCACTTGCTTTGCCTTAATACAACCCCTCTGCTGCTCCTCAGCACCCTTCAACAAGAGATTGAGCCTCAAAGGAAAGCAGCTTTTCCAAGCACAAGAAAAACCAGAGCAGAGACCACCTCCACTTACCATCCAGGCTCCCAAGCAGCTCCATTTCCCATGATGTTCCTCCTTTGCAGAGGCTCTTCATCCTGCAAACCTCCAACGTGAACATCCCATCTCTTTGAGCTGGGGAAGAGCCTTTTATAAACCCATGGCCCTTAATGATTTGTCAGGTGCTCTGGATTCAATGCACCAAAAAACTCATCTGTCCCACCTGAAAGCTTTTATCCCAATCTCCTGGATTGCCCTGGGAAGAAATCTGTGAGTTTTGTGACAAAAACATTTGTGCTCCTTCATAGAAAAGAGAGGAGAGGCCAGCCTAGAGGAAAGGGATGGTACAAATGGAAACATTTGGTGGTTTGGGTTTGTTTTTTCCTTTCTGGATGAAGAAAACCTTTTCTATGCAGTAGAAGTATAAAAGTATTAGGGGTCAATTCAGCAGCAAAGCACATATCTAACACACAAAAAACCCATTTGTACTGATGTAATAAAAGCATCAGAGTCTCGCTCTGCTTTTCAGCACTGGAAAAAATAACCCTGGACTCTTCTTTGCCTCTGAAATCACTGGCACAATAGTCCTGTGCAGGAAGCCCTCACCCCACTGGGCTGGGGGGTGCAGGAAGGGCAGAACTCAGTGTTGTCACCCAGTGCAGTGGCCAGCAGGGTGGGTTTGTAGCCACAACCTGTCAGAAGGAGGCCTCAAACTATGGTGTGCTGTCTTGCTCTTCACTTTTCAGCCCCTGTAGTATGCAGGATTAAATTCTTTGCATTAGCTTCAGAAGCAAGAACAGGTCCCCAGCACCACACATGGGTGCAGTGAGACATCCCCTACTTTTCTCCACACATCACAAATGAAATTCAGAGTAACAGCCATGCTGTACAGTCAAAGGGAACCTTCTTGTGGACCACTGCAGAAACTATTCTCTGCAAAACATGTTTTTTTTTTCTTTGCACATGCAGAAGATGAGCTCACTGAGACCACACAGGCACTGGAGCCTCCAAACCTGTGTGTGGCCAGCTCAGGGCAGCACGTGGGATGTGTGCTCAGCATGGATGTGCACCTGCATTCTCCCTCCCATGGCAATCCAGGGAGCACAGCATCCTCCTCAGCTCCATGACCCCTCGTGCAGGAGCAGGAGGAGGGAGCACTGGGAGAGCTCCAGGAGGTACAAAAGCAGTTTTGCTGAAGCCATGACCACACACAGTGTGTTAGCAATAGCACAGCCACAGACCTGAGCTCCAACCTCCTTACACACCAGCCTTCTAATCAGGATCTAAAAACCTTTAAAAACCCCTTTCACACACCTCAATTATTTTAACCGCTTAACCATCACGTTCCAGTATTGATTTGAACACATACGAATTATTTAAGTCAATTGCCTATTAAAATTCATTTTCGGTGAAAGGTCAGACCTGCAAATTGAAACCAGATGCAGTACATTATGCCTATCAGTACTGTGAGCTGCACACAAGTTCATTATAATGTTTCTGCAGAAGTAATTTCTCTTGTCAAATTTTGCTCTGTATGCCATTGTGGCTATTACAAGCTCTATTAATTAAGAGGTCTCTTTTATTAACAGAAAGTTTTAAATACTGCAGTTTCAAATAAAGATACGTAAAAAAGCATTAGGGCTTACCCACCTTACAGCACGCTGTTCCTGACATTCAGAGAGAAAGAAGAATGAATTAATTTTGTAGCTGGATGTGCATTTTATTCAGTTACAGAAGATCTGAGGATCTTTTAGTCTCCCTGCAGTGAGTAAGTGACAAGTAGCACCCTCCCCTGAAGCCACCAGCAACATCCCTGCATCCAGGACTGTGTTGCTTATAAAGTGCAGTGACTTCTGGGCAGCTCTTAATCCACTTGAAATCTATCAAGAGAAAAAGGCCACAGGAATGGCCTCTCAGTGTCACCTTGAAACCTCCATCGACTCCTGATGAGAGGCAGCAGAAATACAGCAAACCTCAAAGTAGCCTCTAAGTGTTCACACTGCACTCCCTCAGCTGCCAGAGCTGGGAAATCCCCCCTGACTTGCTTTGGGTTGCATCTGGTTTTAAGTTCCTAGAAAATCAAAGGCCAGTTACTCATGGCTTGCTCTGCCACTTCTTGCATGAGTCTTGCCACAATACATGCACTGCCCTTTGTGTCTTTCTTGATGTACACGTGGCTTGTGTGCAGCAAAGGAGGCATTGGAACACAGAGGGAAAGATGGCATTTTCTCCCAGACTCTCAGAAGTGTTTTGTTTTCTGTGAGACTGACCCTGGAACTACTGTCCCAAGAGAAAAATTTTTTTTCTTCCAAAGTAAAAATCATTTGAAAGGCAGGCTGCTGTTCCAGGGGGAAAATGATGGTGTTCCTCCTGGGGAAACTGAATACAAGCCAAAATGGAAATTTTCATTTCATTTTAAAACGCCAACTTGAAATAGGACATTTGCATTTCTGCCCTCCAATAGCAGGCATGTTTTTCCTATTAAGATGTTTATAAAAAGATTGTGTTTTGGTAGAAGGAGGGGGTGTTTGATACTTCTGATGGGGAAAGCTGATCTCTGACCATCTCTGAACATCTGAAATTGTTTTGAGCTCTTTGCAGCCTACACTGACATTTCAGGGTGTTAAAAGTTGCACAGATCAAGTCAACAAATTTTGAGCATCTTATGAGTAATTCAGTTCATACAATCTCTCCCAGTCCAGTGAATCATTTCACTTGCACGTTGCACCAACACAGACCAAGGCTGTACTTTAATTACAGCAAGTTCCATAGCTCTTCCAAGAGTTCCTAATAGCTCTTTAAGACAATCACCAGGGAAAAGTAGAGCAGAAGAGCCAAGAGGAGAGGAGCTGCTCTCCGTGCCAAGCATATTCGGCACTTCAGCAAACACACAGAGACACATCCTTTCTTTGCCAAAAGTTAAACCTTTCCTTCCTAAAGTTCTCATTATTTTTCCTGCAGAAATAGTTCTTTTCAGTGGAGCTCTGTAAAATCTGTCCTTATAGTCTAAAATCTCCTAAAATCTCCTTATAGGATATTTGCTGGAAGAAGGAGCCTGCAAGTACCCAGTGGGTCATGCCAGGAGCAAGTGGGAGCTTGTGGGTATCCTGGGGAGAGGGCATGGATACAGGGGCTGCATCCAGAGCAGATGTCTCTCTAGAAAACAGCTCATGGAAAATGGGGAGGTGTCTACTGAACCTGGGATCACTGTGCAAGCGACCACAGAAAAGAGGTTGAGGATGGGGAAAGGCATCAACAAGCAAGAGTCCTGTTTGAAGAGATGCAGTGCTGGTCCTCCTGCTTGGGTCGGGCTTAACTCATCTCTCTTAAAAATTATTTGAGAGTAACTCTGTGGACACAGCCCCTGGGAAGGGCCAGTGGAAGGGCTCCAGCTGCTCCCTCAGAGCCCATGGTGTTCTCAGCTCAGCTGCAGAGGTGGCTGCTCTGCAGGCAGGGCACAGCCTCTCTTGCAGCAGGGTTTGTGACACAGGCACAGTCCTGCTGGGCACAGAGTGGCGTGGCCAGGCCAGCAGCACTGGCAGATGGTGAGGATCTTCCATCTCAGCAGAAGCCACAGGGCTCTCTCAGGAGGAGGGGAGGCTTGGCACCTGCTCTTGCAGGCACACAGGGCTCTGTGCAAGCAAAGGGATGATCCACGAGCAGGACATGCACTGCCCAGGGTGCCACCTCCCCAGCTGTGGCAAGAGGTCTGCAGGATTGTGGCTTTTGGAGGTCCCTACTGGGGATTGAAACTGCTCCATTTAGTCAGAAAAAAACATGGCAAGGCCTAGTGCTGTGGGGCTGTGTAATCCAGGGGGTAAATTACAAATTCCAGCATCATCTCTCCACCTCTCTTCCATACTTTCTTGAAAAAAGGATGAGATAAGTAAGAACCCAGCCCTGGGCAGAACTTCACAGTCTGTGGCAGGCAGGTACTGGCTCTCTGAATGTAATTCACAGAGTGGAAGCATCTCAGAGCAGCTTCCAAATGACCAGCATTGAGGAGTTCTCACAGTTTGGCTGAGCTCATCCCAGTGCCAGTGTGAGATGGTCCACAGGTAGGGTACACAGCTGATGCAGAACTGATGCTACACTTGATCTCAGCTGAAAGGCCATTACAGAGGAATCAGAAGAGACTGGCTAAAAGCAATTTATGGGGTTACAAAATTATGTATTACATGCACCATGGCTCCAGGTTTGCAGTAATTTAGGCTGGTATTGATTCAGGAGAGACTGGGGCATATTCCACCACCTTTTTAATTTCAGTCTGATTTGGCCACTACTTGCAGGTCAGCAGGCAATTTGATGAGACAAAAACAAACGAAGCAGTAGAGCAGCCTAAATCACATGCTTTTAGAAGTACCTTGTAAATAACTTTTAAGGCTGAACAAGGAGAACAAAATGAAAGAATTGGCTATTAAGGAAATCGAGACTGAAGTTTCAGGCTCAGAAAAAAATTGTTTCATGGCACAGCTAAGAAAGAATATCACTCACACCTACCATCACTGCCTGCCTGCATTTTCCCAAACAAATATGCTGTCTTTTTCCTCATATTAGGGTGCTAATTCTGACTCAATGTGTACTGATTAGATACCAAAATAAAGCCAAAGTTCATACAGTTTCTTACAAAGGCCTCTAATGATATTATTTCAACAATGGGATGGATGACTTGGTAGGATTCCAGATTATTCCAACCATATAATGGTACAGGATTGTCTCTGCACTCCAAGGAAAGGGACAGGCTGTAAATCTGAGTGCAAAACTCCTGTAAGGGTAAATTTGAGATGATTTTTCTCCTGGAGGTAGTGATTACAGTACTAAGCATAGTGGCACATGGAAGAGCACCCATCAGTATTTGACGTGGGGAAATTGCCCAGTGAATTTCATCAAGGAACAAAATTTGTCACATACCATGTTATATTGAAGAGAAAAAGCATAGGCAGAGCAAGTGGGAGGAAAAGGTTATTTAATTCTTCATTATTCCTTTTTGATTCTAGGGTTGAAGTGTTCCCTCCTCACAAAACTGCACTAAAGTGTATGAAATCCCAGACCCTTTTCCCTTTCCCTCCCAGGAATGTGCTCTGTAACTTACCAAGCACATCCCCAGTCTCACAGGGTGTGAGGGTGGTGGAGGCACATGGTGAAGGGGGAAATCCTTTCAAACCAAAGAATGTCTCCAACTGCAAAGTGCCTGAATTCAGCCCCGAGCTCACCTCTGCTGTGTTTGCATATTGATGATGTGTAGGACATGGGCAAAGGTCTGAGCAAAGCAGATCGAT
Organism: Entomyzon cyanotis; assembly: GCA_024500445.1. Classification (NCBI taxonomy): domain Eukaryota; kingdom Metazoa; phylum Chordata; class Aves; order Passeriformes; family Meliphagidae; genus Entomyzon; species Entomyzon cyanotis. Next base: position 12,604,144 of record JAKEPQ010001010.1, read on the forward strand.
TATGTCACTTATAGCAGCCAGCAGGTGTGGATATAAATGGATTTTCCGAGTTTGCTGTGACTATCAAAAGCTTGAACTCTGATGTGCACAGGTAAAGAGAGACATAGGAATCTCTGATTGGAGTAATTAGCACTTTCCTGCAGATTGTCTGATCTCTAATTGCATGTTCATTTCAGTCTTTTAATAGCACACTTGTGAGGTGCTTTTCTACTTGCTGCAGGTAGAGACATGATCCTGTGTTCCATTGCACGTGCTGGCAGAGCAGATGTGATGTCCAGGCTTGCAGAAGCTTGGGAGGGAGCTGGAAAAAAAATCTCTGAATTTACTTCAGACCAAGCAATTTCTGAGGCCACAGTTCTTTATTTCTGGCTAGCAGAGAGTTTGTTCAAATGGCATCCCAGGCAACATGGAGTCCCACTTCATGTTTTGTCTCATAATAAAATCAAGATGAGCAGTGTGAGGGAGGATAACTTCTCCTTTCATGAGCCTGTGGAAATGAGAACCTGCTCCCAAATATATTCATGTGTTGGGAAGGCCAGTCAGGCTCTGATGGACTCACAGCTAACACGGAAACTGCAGGGCTCAGCTGCCAGTGAACCTGATTCCACCCTTCTAATAATTCATTGTACAACCCAATGAAACTACCTGAGCATCTTGTTCCTTTGTCTCAACTCCAAAAGTCAAACACCTTAAAAGTTATTGGCAGTTTTAATTAAAACTAGCTTTGAGCCACGGAGCAACCTATAATGGTTATGGCTCATTCTAGATAATACTGTAATAACCCTCTCTCATATTAAATATAGCAGCAATATTGTTCACCAGAGATGAGGACATTAGCACAAATAATCAGCCTCACTGTTGTGGGGAGGGCACTGAAGCCAAGAGGGGGTCGAAAATGATTGCATAAAATGCATTTGCTCCCGAAAAAGAGACATCCTGCAGCTCCCTGCCCTCTTCAGCATCCTTCCCAGAAGGCCCCTGAATTTCCAGTAGATTTAGTTCAACCCACCCCATATTATTTCAGCAATGTGCTGCCAGTGGGAGGCGATTTCCAGGTTCCTGCCTCTGCCTGGGCACTGGCTGTGTCGTCTTTGCCAGATGATCTCATTCACACGAGCCACTTGTCAGCAGCACAGAGCTGTAGCAGGGAGGGCTGTGGGCTCAGTGACTGCAGATGTGCCCACAATTTCAGCCCCATGCAGCTTTTCTGCTCCCAGACCCTGGGCTCTGCCCAAGCCCTGAGCAAACTCAGGGCTCAGCTCAGAGAACTTGATGTTTGAGTAGGCTGACAAACAATTATTGCTTTGCTGCATTTCAGAGCTGGGCTGGCCAAGGTGCTCCAGCAAAGGGGCTTTGGTTGGAAACTCATGGGGCTCTGCCTTGGCCTGGAGATGCAGAGAGCCACGGCAGATTATCACACCCTTGTTTTGAAGAAGTGAAGCCCAATGGCTCTGCAAATGCACCCCTGATGCAATGCCTGAGGGATGTGTTGAGGGTTGCTCAGTGCTCACCTACAAATCTCCAGTGTGGCTTTAATTAACTGAAGTTCCCTCCTGTTGATTTAAAAAGGAAATCATTTTTTCCATGGTGTAATTCCACTGAAGTCAACAGGAAGACACACAGGGAGTGAATTTGACCCAGGGAAGATCATGTCACAGGCTCAGGTGTACACTGAAACTGTCCAACAGCCCTTGCAGCATCAGCCCAGCGCAGCTTTATGGGGCAGTGGAAAACTTAGTTGTTCCCTCACATGAATGACAGCCAAATCTTCAGTGCATTTTCTAGGGAGATATCTTAGGTTCATCTGGAAATCTCAAGACACTCTCATTAGATTTGAAGGAGGCCTTTGGGGGACAATGAAAACAGTCCATTTGAAGGAACTCTGGTTGAGTACGTGAGGTAAATGCATCCAAAATCACTAATTTCTTTTGCAAACCACATGTCTGTTCTTTCCTAAATTACTGAGGATGTGCATGAAAACACTGAAACAAGTTTTGCTCAAAAGACCATTTCAGTGGAAAGGATTGTCATTATTTAAATTAATTTAACAAAATGCAGCAGTATTTCTCCTTTGAGAAGGATTTTAAAAAAACCTTTTTCCTTATTCTTATTCCTTCACCCTACATCTGCAATTAGATAAAAAAGACAAGTGAAAAAGCACTGGGGTTGTATTCAAAATACAAAAAACACAGTATTTTTTACAAACTTCTTGGGGAAATATTTAGCTTTCTGACAGATGATACAAACCTCACTTATAGAACCATAAGCTCCTGCTAACTTGAAATCCCTTACATATGAAATACACTTCAGTGGCCATTCTGCTCAGGAACAGTTCATCCTTGGGAAAATATTATTGCTGGAATGCTACGTGAGTCCACAGCTTAGAACTGGAGGATGCATTTAAATTCTCTAAAGAGGCTTTAGGAATTCATAACAGCATTTGATCTACCTTTGGGGGAGGGAATATGGGGGGGGGGTTTTGTGCTGCAACAGCTGAAAGCATTAATTGGCTGATCTCACCAACAATTCATTGTATTTCATTACATGCCTTTTATGTGTCTGTTGTGTTGCCCCAGTGCCTTTGCTAAATATTTCCTTGCTGCATCTTTGAAAGAGGGAGAGAGGCTCCAGCCATTGCTCTGTTCTCAGAGAATGAAAGCAAAGTCAAAATTAAATGGGAAAACAACTGTCACCACAATGATAATCAAACTGCAGGCTGCATTAGCATTTTTCCTCCAGAAGCTCTGGTATGAGGCAACAAGATGCATGTCTTTCCACAAAATAATTATGCTGTAATGAGACTGTCTTAATGCATTCAGAAAGAAAAACTGCTGTTAAGGCTGACTAAATGGAAGCACAAAAGCAGAACAGGTAGCCTAAATGGCAGCTAGGCTTTATAGTTTCTTCCCCCATCTGGAAAATTAGGATCAGTGTGATCATAGAGAGATGCAAGTGTAAAATGCAGACCTGGATTTCAGGTTTTCCCTCAAGAGGTGGCGAATATACAGAGAAAGGCTTCTGATTCAGATTCATTTTGCAAAGGAAATGTGTAAATCTCTATCTGTTCACTCTGGTTCCAGCAAGTAAATAACTTCAGCTTCTCTGATCCCTGAGGAATGATGATTTACAACACTGGTAATGTGCACTGAAGAAAAATACAACTTGTTCCTGAAAACCACTGATTAAAGTGATCATAGCAAAGCCAAATAACTCACAGCTTCCTCCTTTTATCACTCATACCTGCCTTACCCCTTGTTACTCCACTCAGCAGCACTGACTCTGATTTAATCTGCTGGAAGGGGGCTTGTCTGCAATGCTGATCAACACAATTCAGCCTTTGCAAACATTTGCCAGTGCCAAGGGACCTTCTGGTAATGCTTTTAGCAGAAATAATTTTAAGAAAATGAATTGCTAAAATATGAACTTCCACAGAAACAGGACCAGGAGAAAAAAATGACAAAACCATAGCAGGCACTGCCTGCTCCCTGGGAAGCATGAAGGATACGAGTTATTGAACCAGGAGGGAAGTACAGCCTGGCAGATCTGTTTAGTCCTGTCTCATCCACCATTGCTGCCTCAGTCTCTGCCAGGAGTCTGTCAAGGGGGAGATCCATAAAGAGCAAAAGCAACTAGTGATGGAATTGAACATTCCATTCCCATTTGGACAATTGCAAATCTTTTCCCTGGTTTGTATCCCTGCTCCAGTTGCCTCTCTGCACTGCTCCAGGAATTGTGTGAAACACTTTTCTCATTTCCTTCCTTACATTATAGCCTTCAAGGAGAGCAAGGACCCAAGTGCAGAATATGTGGGGACCACTTAAGGAGCCCAGCCCATTTCACTTCTAGAAACTGAGAATCACAGGAAATCTGGGCTAGAAGGAATTCAAGAGTGCCCCTAGTGAATCTCCCTGGCCAGGTGAGATTCCTCCACTGACAGGTGCTGCATGACTCCCCAGAAATCTACACTTATGCTGCCTCCACAGGCAGTGCAAATTCCCCTCAGCTCTGACCTGAACACACTGCTAAAATCCTCCATGGACACTGTGGCCTGTTTAGTCTTTCTTCATCTGCATTGCACACACTTGGCTTCTAAGTCCCTCCATGAAACCCACACCTTTTGCTGGTGGGCTCTTCCATCTCCCAGAGACCCAGCAAACTCGAATGTGACTTATTCAGATCAGAAATTGGGCACAAATTCAAACAGCACAGGTGGTTTAACTACTGGGACAATTGACCACAGGCTGTGCTGGCATCAGTGATGGGCAGTTTAAAATTAGGATACCGGATGTTTTTAAATGATTGCTGTGTTTCAGAAAGGAATTAATTCAGAAGCATCCTCCACTTAGTGTTTACCCTGTATTACTGTGCTGTATTATCCTATAATTGGTTGTTAGGTCAGGATTGCAACCTAGCAGGTTCCCCTTCCTTGCCTAATTAGTGTATCTTCCTCATTGCTCAGTGAAAGATTTGGTTTTTTTCCCCTACAGATCTCCTTTCCCTGTGAAAACCCTCACACAACACAAATTTATTCCCTCTCCCTCTGACAATGCAGCCCTTCACATGCAGAAGAGCTGTGGTTTGCCCAGACAGGGTGACCTGAAGCTTCTAACAAAACAAGCTGCTCAGTCTGACGAGCTTGAGGCAGTGGAAGTGTTTTCAACTTGGCAGCACAGCCAATTCTCTACTCAGACACTGTACATTTCCCTCCTGTGTGATCTGCAGCCCTGCAGTGACATGAGTCATTCGCCTTCCCCTTCTCTTAAACCATGGACTTTAATAGAGCTGAGCCAACACAAGGCACTTCACAGAGGTGTGCCACGTGAAGTCCTGGCTCCTGCGAGGACAAATCCTCCCCTACAGCATGACAAATCTGCTCCTCTACACCCCAGGCCTGGCACTTGGCTTGTGTAGGGTGTGAGTTCCTCAGAGCACAAGTACTGTCTGTCTTCAGCTGCATGGAATGCCTGTAAATCCACGGGGCAAGAGCCAAAACACAGCATCACTCTCATCATTGTGTAAATCTCTTATCTCTTGAGCACCCTCAGCTAAGCTCAGCCAACCTCATCCTGTATCTTGGCCTCAAAAACATGGCTCAGTTCTCATCCCAGCCAATTGTCCTGCTCTTGCAAAATCCAGTATCAAGGCCAGCCGAACCTGGCTCTCCATGTGAGACCACACATGAATATTGTACCAGGTCCTAGACTGAGCAGTACCAGAAGCACTGGACACCATCAAACTGGAACAGAAACAGGGACGAACTGGAAGGGTTTGCAGAAGCCCCAAATTAAACCAGACAGAGATGTCTGGCACAATGCATTAGGGAAGATTAAAAGAGTTGATCTGCATGGCTTGGCTGAACAGTGCAATCCAACAGCAATAGCCTGGACTCAGAGGAAGATGAGAAACTGCACCCTGGTACAGGGAACTGGCATTAGAGGTAATGAGGCGACACTGGTTTGGACAACGAGAGCTATTTCAGAAATTAGGAATGGGATGCAGTACCTGGTCTAAGTATATCTAGACACAAATTTGTAGAGCAGAGGTGCCAGCTTGACCTTCTCTTGCTACTTCCACAGCAAACAGAGCAAGCACTTGCTGGGACTGTTCTGCCCCAGGCACCACTGCATGTCCCACGTTGTCTTGTAGGGACATTATTTCCCCCAGGCAGGACACAGAGGTCTTTGCAGCTTCCTCCTTAGGATGGCTTCAGGTCTATGTGGTGAGACACTGCAGGATATATGGATTATTGCCTTAAAACTGGCTACACAGACAACAAGGAGTGCAGATCCCAGAGCACACAGCACTTCAGCTCTTCCAGGGACCACACTCCCTCCGACAGACACAGACATGGTTTACTCAAACAGCCCAAACTTTTGCTGGCCCCAGGAGTGGGGGAATCAGATCAGATCAGCCTCTGATTTCCCCTGCTTTCACAGCACAAGCAAGTATGCAAAGAAGTAAGATGACATTTGGCTTCTTGCAGAGAACAGCAGATAATTTAGCGAGATTAAACGACAGCCTCATCTCCCTTCTCGCGCAGAACAGCAATCTCCGCCCGGCTGGGCAGGAATCTGACTGCTGGAATGATGCTGCTCGAGCGCCTCTCTGTGGATCTGAGCTCCTCTTCCCCCCTCGCAGCCATCTCTGTCTATCAGCTGATCTTTTTACTTTCTTTTACTTTTTTTAAATGCAGAGCCAAATTGCTCCTATTATACCCTGGCAGCACCTCCAAGTTCACTGAACTTGGCACTGAGCTAGGAGCTGGCCCAGCCAGAACTCACAGTCTCATCTTTTGATGATGATATATATATATATAGATATATATATATGATAACACTCAAGACCTTTCTATAGTTTCCAGCAGCAGAATAGTTGAAATTGGAACAGAGCAACAGCTGCCTAGGGCTCACGGAGTGACCTGGAATGAAAGCATAGCTGCCAAGTGCATTGTCTCTTTATAAGCAATCAGGTGCCTGTGTTTGTCTCCAGAACGTGCTGTGGAGCTCAGCACAGAGCTCCATCACCCACACACATGTCAACACACTGATCATGCCAATTTTTCTGTATCCCTCGAAGAAGCAGGAAACAAATGGTCCCCTGCTGAAATCATGAGTTAAAACAAAGGCTCTTCATCAGCCTCCTGCAGCTGCTTGTTGTTTTCCTTTCTCTGTGGAGCCTGCCAGCTCCTGGTTATCTTGGCCAAGCACATGATTAGAATCTTAGAGCAAATTCTAACTGCAAACAAACAAGCACATCTTGAGATGAATACACATGAACTGATGGATGCACAGTACATCTAACTGTTCAGCAGATCCTGTCCTGCCTCTTCTGATGCCAGGCAAGCCCTGCTCCTCTTCTGGATGGAAAGCAGATGGGGTAGGATTAATGGCACAGATCCCCAGGCCATTTAGATTTGCACAAATAGCAAGAACTAGACCCAGTGCTATTCAAGGGGTCACATATTAGTCGTGCTGCCTTTCTGCAGCATGGGAAGCAATGTAGGAATAGGAATTCCTGCCCAGAGTAATCCCCTATGCCTGGCTATGGCAGAAGGTCTATTGTTCCTGAAAGTACCATAGAAACAAAATAATTAAGCTGTATGGCCACCACAGCAAGAACAGAAGGAAGGATCAAGGATTGCTCCTTGTTCACTTCAGTGCTGACCCAAGTGGCTCAGTTTAAACAGGCACTGAGGGTGGTTTGGGCTCACCCACCTGACTTCACGTTGAGGCAGATGGCAAGAGCTCACTCAGCCCAGTCCCAATATCTGTAACAATCAGATGAGCTGTGAAGCTGTAATCTGTGGCAGATGGAAAATGACAGCACAAAAGCTTTTACTACGGCCCTCAGAGCCTTCACAAAGGTAGCAAATAGGAAGGTTCAATTCAAATAGCTCGTCCTTCTCCAGAGCAAAGCCAGGCATCTGAGGCTGTGAAACAAATGGAATGCTTCTCCCTTTTCCTACCTCCTTAACAGACTGGCTGACTTTATCTCCACAGGATGAGATGAAACCTCTCATCAAAAGTCATCCCAAAACAAGAAAACTTGCTATGAAAAACTGAAATGGGACCTTGGCATTAAAGTGTCTACATACCTCGGTCTGTGCTGAATCCCTGGCACCCTGCATTGATGCTCCACTGAACCTTTGTGGGAGGCATTAGGGGGAGACCTGGGGGGGGAAAAAAGCCCTCTCCCATGCACACAGATTGGAGTAGTTCCTGGGAGATTTGTCAGATCCTTTGTAGGTTAGGCAGTCATCCTGGAAGCACAGCCAGCTGTAAAAAGATTGAACTTTTCTCATGGAGTTTCCAGGCTGCAATTCCTAAGCAGTCTTATCCCAAAACTGCCTGCTTTGAAGTCAAAAGAGACAACTGGACTGCAGAACATCCTATGTCAGGCCTGTCACACTCTGCAGTGTCACTGCTTCTTAGCAATGCGATGACACCTCCACAGCCAATTTGCAGCCTGATTTGAAAGGACCAGGTTTCTGGTTAAGCACAAGGATGTAGTTGCTGGCTGCCCACCTGGGTAGGAGCAGAAAATGAGACCCAGTGGGGAACTCCAGCAGCAGCACAAGGGCAGAAAATCAGAGTCTGACAAAATGCTGGTCCTGTGAAGAGCTAGAGACTTTTAAGGAAAGGCTTTATTAATGTCCACTGTATTATTGTAACGTACCAGATTGCTCTGATGCTCCAGATCTCTGGGAGAGAGATGACTGGAACAGAGTCTATCAAAATGTCAGTGCTGGATCATGAGCCTGACACTCAGGATGCAAGGCTGGCTACTGCTTCTTCTTTCCCTTTTCTTTCTGTATCTCATTGTCCATGGCAGCTGCTTTTGCCTGTAGACAATCCCAGTATTCCTGATCCTCCATTTCCAGCAGTATCTGCTGCCTAAAAAGTGGGGGGACAGGTTGGTTAAAACAAAAACAGTCCCTGACATTCCCCAGGTGCCCAGACAACTCCCCCAAGGGCCCTTGGGACTCACTACAAATTAGGCAGTTCTACTTCTTGAGTCTAAAAAACCTCAGTGATTCCCTCATGCCAATCACCACTACAGTTTACTGTTCCTGAGAGCAATGACCTCTGAATTTCTGTTGTCTGTAGACCTCTGTAGACACTGGTCTCATTGCAGTAGTATTTGCACTGCTCTGACTTCAGCTCTCAGTTCCCAGGGTGCAAGATATCCCTGGAGGGGGTGTCTCCCCAGTTTTCTGGTATAAGGCAGACAAGGCTCTCCTCTCCAGCTTTATGAGAAGGACGAACAGAACTGGCAGCTGGTAGCACAGGCTGGAAATTTTTTGCACGTAACTAGCCAGATAACTCCACAGGTTCACCCTGGAGACAAGGAATTAGGGAAGGCTCCCAGGTAATATTTGCAATAAGGTCATATCTCCACCCACTTGTTTCGTTTTAAATTGGAGAATTAAGGCATAGTGAAAAGAAGATACAAAATATTGACATGCGTCCAGCCTAACAGAATTCAAGGAAAACGACCCCAAAAAAAGGTGTCACAGTGCCATCTAGTGACGCCATCAACGCAATGCACCATCCACACTGGGACCTTCTCAAACCGAGGAACCTCCAACACAAACCTACTTAAACATCACCTGAACCCCAGAATGCAGGGGACCAGAGAGGTACAAAGAGATCCCAGCTCTGCCTGGCTATGGGATCAAAAAGCAAGACGCAAACATGTGAGGGTCATGTTCCCTGACAAGCTTGCACAACCTGTGCTGCACAAAAACACATTACAACTTGCAAGCCACTCTCTACCTGGAATGACAAGCCTGCTCCCGGCATCCTGACTGACAGCTGAAGCTGTTCTAGGAAGGACAGAAGGGTGGAGGAGGAAGGGCTCTGGGTGGCTGTCAGAAATCCAGCTGCCTGAACATCAACCTTACTCACACAAATCTGTCACAGCACACAGAACAACCCAGAAGCTCCAGGGTGAGACCTTGCATGAACTCAGCAACATCACAGCTTACACCCAATGCAGGTGCACTTACCTCTCAGGCAGAGAGCGAAACCTATCACGTAAGAAAATGTTACATCTCTCAATCCACGGCAGTTCCTGCAAGGATTTGAGAGGCAAATCTGGCTTCTTTGGGAAAGCGTCCCTCAGTGGGTAGGAGTTGAAGTCAAAAAAGAAGATGGTGCTGTGAATGGCTTTGCTCTGGACCAATTCATCTGCTGCCTGCTCCTCATCTCCTAGACAGGAACAAGAACAGTGAGCTATTGCATTGGGAGTCATCCAGTAAGAGCTAACAAGGATCAGTGCACAGCTGAATGCACCCAGGGATGGTTTATCTATGACCACTCCAAGTGTCACCCACCTCGGAAAAGCAAGCAGCCCTTCACATTGTCCACTGCAAACACTGGATGCCAGAAGAATGATACAGCATGAGAAGGTGGAATGTAGAAGCAGCAAACAGTCTGTGATGTGTCAGTGTTCATCAGGGACACTGTGCCATCCCAGGAGAAGATCAGGACCTGAAGCAGCAAAATGGACACGTAGGTGTAAAAGAAGTGAAAAATATTTCCTGTAAAGGACATGGATGACATTCAGGACCTCACATCCCCAACAATGATGCTGTTCTCTTTGCCTGCCCTACAGTCTACAGCAGATCAAGAACAAGCCTTGCAGGGAACTTGGAGTGAAAATGGAGGTTGGGATTGGAAAAGGGCAACAGGACACATTGGATATGAGCTAGATCCAGCCTTCTGCATGGCTGCTATGGTGAGTGGCTTTTAGTCCTTTCTTGCCCATGCCTGAAAACTTTGAGCCCACGTGAAAGGTCTGGCTGAACTTGTCTTCCTCCTCACGATGCCCTCTCATATTTGACCCTGATGCCTGAAGCTTCATGGCTGAGCCCTCTCACCTCACAGTTGGACCTGAAGCTTCATGGCTGAACCCACTCACCTCTCAGCTGGACCTGTCCATGTGCACCTCAGCAGCCAGTTAGAGGGCATGGGTGCAAGAGGATACTAAGTAAGATTATGGAAGAGAAATCCTTTGAGCATTACCAGCTACACAAAGACCTGTAACTGGTGCAGGAAGTCTTCACAGTAAAAATATTTGGAAGCTGGGAAAAGATGTGATGGAAGAAGCATATCTGATTGCCCTGTCCTTTATCTTCCAGGCACCCAGTTACAGTCCTTGCTGGAAACAAGATCCTAGCACAGCTGGACATGTGTTCCCACCCAGTTGTTAAGAGATCAGTCAGTAATACTCACTGCACTGGGGAAGGCCAGGATAGGCACCACTGCATTGACAATATGATTTGGATTTTCAGGCCTGTAAAAGAGACACAGGTTTATGATGCTTTTGCATGTTCCTGGCACATACTGAGAGTCTTTGATAATGACAGTGGCAGTTTTTGGCACACTGGGTGACATAATGTCCCAATCAAGCCAATTCCTTATAGAAACAAAGGTTGTCTCCTCCTGGGCAGGAACCCCCAAGGCTCATCCCTGTGCAAACCTGCCTAGGAACTACATTGGAGATACACATCCCATGCCTGGCATGGAAGCATGAATCCAAGTCTTCAGAGCAATAGCTTTCCTTCTCCTCAAACCAAGGGGATAAGTGAACACAAAAATGATAGAAAAATGGCAAGAAATGTTTATTCTGATTTCTAGGGGGAAGTTATTCTGTTAAAGGCAGAAGAGAGAAGAAAAAATTCCCCTGGGTACCCAGCAGAGATGCAAATAGTTCAACATCAGCCCTGGAGCTATGCTAGAAAGTATTTGTGGTCTGGTGCACAGAAGAACAGAGAAACACCCCTAATTCTGGCATAACTGTTAGATTTTAGCACAAGCAAAACCACACTTGCTGCTGACAGCGACATGGCAGAGCCATCTGGGTAAAAGTAGTAGGAAGTTCTTTACTCCACAGAAATCTGGGGCTCCTTGTTAGACCTGACCACTACAACCATGGCTTCTTTGGCTAGAGTGAGGTCTGTCAGTCTACCTCACCTGTCTGCCAGGAGTGTGATGCTGGACTTCCCGACCCAGGGTGCTTTCACCAAATAGAAAGAGCTGTCTGTACATAGCACTAGAAGCTGTATGATGGGACAGACAGGATCTGTACCAGGACAGACAGAATCTCTACAAGGCATCTCATCACTGGCAGCTGCAGGACCATACAGAAAGTGGATACTACGGATGAAACGTTCCTCTAGAATGGCAGTCACAGACATAGGGTATCCTGAGGAAGGAAGAAAAAAAAAGAACTGGTTTCAGATTTGCTTGTAAACTCACTACCAGCCCCTTGTTCACACTAAGTCCAAGCCTCAAACTCCTAGGCAAAGGTGCAATTTATCCACAATGATCCCAGTACACAGTCCCAAAGGGCAAGCTCACCTAGGTGTTTATCCCAAATAGTTATTGTTGCATCTTCACCTGCCAGTGCCAGGTACCTGGAACAGGAACTGACAGCCGAGCATGCAATTGGAGCTGCACATGGCCACACAACATCAGGTTTCAGATCAGAATCTAAACAGAATGACATAAAGAGAGACAGCTAAAAGAAAGTGCAGAGCATTCTCTCACATGGTACTAGTATCCATTTCCCCCATAAAACATGCATCATTTTGCAGTCTCTTGCCAGAGTGGCTTCACAAAAAACACTGCCAGCCTGTGCAACACAGAGCCCCACAATCCAAATGCCAGCCTAACCCACAAGATATGAGTCAGCTCTCCTCCCAGTTCCTCATTTTCCTGAATCATGAAGACCTGGCAGAATGACAGCCACTGGCCACAGAACACTCCCACTCCTCACAGAGTGCTCTGCTAGAGAAAGCAAAACTTTCTTACCCTCTTCCTCCTTGAGTGAATGGTTAAGTAAGTACAAGCAGAAATTGTGGTTTCCATCCCAGTGCACACCGACTCCAACTGGAATATCTGGTACATAGAGGGGGATGACAAAAAGAGAAGAAGACTGAGGACAAAGAAAGGAGCAATCCAGGACACCAAAACACCATTAGAAAACTCTCATTAGAGCTTTCATGGTTCCCCTGATAGAAACTCTGCTCACACAGAAATTAAACCAGAACAACCTCTCCCTATGTTTGTTATTTTTATCTCCTTCTGAGTTTTTGGGGGGGTTGTTGGTTGGATTTTTCTCAGCATGGAGGTTGTGAGGTTTTTTTTAAACTATGGAGATAAAGGGGTCTTTTTTACTCCATGCCAGTAACTGACTTCTAAGTCTTAGGGCTGACAGTTTTACCCAGGTTTATGTCCTTGGAGATGGAATTTACAGAGTGGATGCAAGCCAGATCCACTGAGCTCTGACTGGAGCTCAATGTCATACAACGACCGTGCTTCACAGATTAACAGCTTTTTGTCCATTTGGATTACCTGGCTGTACTTTCATTTTAGGTCCCATCAAGATCCGGCTAGGCAGGAGGAAATGAAAGGTAGCATATCTGAAAAAAAGGAAGAAATATATGTAACAGAAAGGCTTTGCTAAGTAGGCAGCACTGTGACAAGACCTGGAATGGCTCCAGCCCCCTGCCCTGAAGCCTTGGGATGAAGGAAGCAAAGCTAAGACAGAGGTTCCCATCTACAGGTGCTAAGTGCCCTGTGTGGACGACTCATGGACTGAAATCCTGGTTGGTGCTCCCACTTACCTGGGGATCTCCTCGATCACACCCTCAGCCTCCAGGTACTCCCGGTAAGTGCTACGGAAGATTGCTTCCTGCAGCTCCCACTGGGAATCCTTGATTAGGTGGTTGTACCCCAAGCCAAGCATGCTGCCATCATCCACTGCCTTCAAGGCATCCATAGGGCCTTTAAAACTAGTGCCTGGATTGGGAACACAAAGAGAAAAGGCACAACCCTGGAGCTCCCATGAAGCAGACACCATGGAGGCATTTGGGGGTGGCACTGTGTTGAAGCAGAACAGTTTTTATCTTCTGTGGGACTTTCCACATCAGTAGTCCGTTTTCCAGTATTTGAAGGCAGGGATTAGGGCAAGACTTCTGAGGACTCCGCTCACCTTGCCTTTCTGTGGCATTTTCCCAGCATTAAAGACTGTTCCCTCCTCATCCTTGGCATTTTTCTATAAATCCAGGACTCAGACTGATGAACCAGGGGTGCTGTTAGGATCTAGGAAGCAGCCTCCTCCCTCTCCAATGACACTGAAGCCAAGAGTGTAATGACACCCACCCTGAGACATCCTGAAGTATTTTGTACTGGCAAATGTGACATGTGAGATGGTCTGGTAGGAAGCAACTCCCACTACAGGCTTACATGTAACTAGAAAGACAGGTCAGGAAGGGACCAGGGATCATGTTACTGAAACTTCCTCACCTGTTCTGTATTTATAGAGGCCATGATTCCTTTGCCACTTGAAACAGACTGCAGACTGCACATACAGAATCAGTCCTGACCTGTAATGGGTTTGGGTGGTCTCACTGTCAGCAGCAGCTCTGGGGGATTCAGCTGTACATCAGCTTGGATTGCAGACACAGGATTCTCCTGCAACAGAAAAGTGTCCACCTGAGAACTTTGTTGTGTGCTACGCTGATGAGTTTTCACCTGTGCATGGGAATCAAATGCTTATCAAATAATGTGTATGCAAAAGTAGGCTGGCACTGTCTAATAGATACTGTGTCACATATATGCTTGGCTGGAAATAGAAAATTGTAACAGGGGACCAACACCAGTGTGTGCCCACCACCACCACCCCACACACATTGACATTGGGCTAAACAGAAAAGGTCTGGCTTAATAATCAGAGAAGGAAAGGGCAGGAACTTGGGTAGTTTACATGGAGTCAGCAAAGAGGGAATGCCTGAGTTTGCTTTTGGCTTGGCTGTTAAGCAGGGTGTTTGCCCTAAAGACAAGGCTGAGAAGCAGTTCCCTCTTAAATGTCCAGGAAAGTCTTTGCTGAAGGAAGGGGAAAGAGTTAGGAGGCAGGTGTCACAGAAGGTTAGCTCAAGGTGCTGGGCAGGATGTGTCTGTGTGCTGAGAGGTGAAATCTAGCAGGGTGAAAGTGACAGAGGAGAGAGTTAAGTGCTGACTCAGTACTTAAAATTCCCCACTTCAGCTCAGGACAGTCACTGAGGCCAGTGACCATCTCTGCAGAACCATCTCCATGCAGCTCCTGCCTGAGTTTTCTGCTAAAGAACCAGAGGTGACAGTGGTTAGTGCACACAGGCAGACACTCTGTCCTGCTCAGGGGGGTGAAGCCATGACCCTACCAGGCTCCTCTTGTATGTAATCTAAAACACAGAGCCTGCTTCAGGGCTAGAGTCTGAAATGGAGGCATCCTGCCTGACTCCCCCTCCTCTTCACCTTCCCCCAGTAACATAAGGGAGAAGCCATGTGGGAATACCCTTACACAGGGCTCCCTCGGATGGGGCAATACTGCTGAGAAATCAGCTGCCAGTTTCAGGGAGGGGCAGCAGAATACTAACCCTGGGACCAGGAGAATCTCTTTGGAAAGCCTGTCTTGGGAGAGTAAACATGTCTCAATAACACAAAGGCCTTATGAAATGTGGGATGGGCAGCTGCAGCAGCTGTAGACACACACACCATCCCCTTGGGCCAACAGGCTGGTTCAGGCTGTATCTTGCTGTCACTGTCTCCAGCAGCAAGGCTTGGGGAAAGACCTGTGAGCAAAAAGGTGTAAGAAAAAATAGCACAGAAGGAGATGGAACTGTTTTGTACCTCTTTGGATGAGCAGCGTGACCTCTGCTCACTGCAAGCCAGCCCTTCTGCAGCTCCTGTGTTCTTTTCCATCTCTGTCAGCCAGGAATCCTTAGGCAATTGGTAGATCTCCAGCCAACCTTTTGTGCTGTCTGCATTGAGAAACCACGTTAAGCAATTGAAAATGAGGAGAAAAGGTCTTTCAGGCAAGCAGCTTCTGTTACCTTGTATCCTTATAAAAAGATCTGTGCATTTTTTGGAATATAAAGTCTCTGTGAATTCCATGGAGTCCACCTCTCCTCCCACTTAAGGCTTGACATGCTTGACTGAGACTGACATCTCATCCTCCAGCTCAACTCCCCAAGGTCTCACATTGACCAAACACCATGAAGCTACTCAGTTAAGAATTTGACTTGTAGCCTCTGAGTAGTAGAGTAGAAAGTGAGACATGGTCTCACGTTAGTTCTCTGTGAATGTTACATATCACATTCTCAGAGGGTGTCCAGGCAGAGTCCACCAAACATGGGTCCAGAAAACCTGCTTGCCATGGATTCAGCTGTCATGAGACAGAAGAATGTTGTAGCAAGGAGTTTCTTGTAATATTTTTAGAGGTTCTCTATGTTCTCTGGACTGTGTCTACAGAGAAAATTCTTCAGGTCTACATCTTTCCAGTGTAAAAGTGAGCCACAGCAAACCAGAGGAATTTTGGTACTTCTGGAGAGGGAAACCTGCTTCCACTGAGCCTCCTGGGAGCTGGGAACTGTACTGAGCAGTTCCAGACAGCTCACTTTTGGGATCAGTTCTGATCCACACCAAAGAAGAGACAGGGAGTGGCAGGGGCAGCTCTCTAAGCTGGAGGAGGGACTGGCAGGGTTGTAACACAATCTGGGCACCCAGAACACTTGCAGCATTTTAAAAACATTCCTACTGCCCCTCTGTTAGAACACAAGAGTCTCCAAACACAGCATGTTCCTGCACTTGCCTTGCAGCAGGATTCCTGCATAATCACCTCCACGGGACAGCACCACCTCCACACAGTTGCTTCGCTGGCTGATATCCTCCTGCCAAAGAAAAACAAGCTGGCATCAAAGCAAGCTCACCGACTCAGAGAGCTCCATGGCCTGACACAGTTCTCAACAGGCAGACTGTTGGAAGAGCAAGAATAAATACTGGGCAGCAGTTTTGGAGTGCTGCTACCTAACAATAAATTTCTGAAGGCAATTAGTACTCCTCATGATTGATTACTTCCCAGCCTGTGCCCGGTGTCTACGGAATTAGCTCAGTACTTACCACTTCATTTAGGATCTTAACGAACAGGAAGCTTTCCTTGTGAAAGCAGAAGAGCCAGACAAGCCCTGAAACAGGAATACAAAAGTAGTAGGAAGAGGGAGAGAAAAGTGAATGAATGCTAGCCATGCTCTTGGGAGATGGCTGTTACAACATATGCAGGAGAGTGAACAAGACTACAATTTTTCCTGGGCCCAGGGAACAACATCCCACTGCTTCTAGCACTAAGCTTTTGCTGGCTTCCTTATGCCACCAACAGTAAATATTTGATTGTGCACAGAGATGGATAAGCCAGGCTGAAAAGTATCTCCATTAGAACTGATGAGTTTCAGATGAACTAACAATTACAGGTGCAGGAACAGGTCACAGGCAGGGGGTCATACTGAACAATGGTTCTTTCTGTCCAGCCCAAGATGTTCCTAAAATTTATTGTGCTTCACCCTCAGCCCTGCACCTGTCTCTTCTGCTCCAGAGAGTCCACCAAACCCACACCCTCTGCTAATCACAAGGCACTAAGGCCACCCTGTCACCCTACAATCAGTTAGCTATCTAACACCCTCTTTGCAGGTCTTTCCAGGAAACGTATCAGCCACCCTACTGTTCTCCCTGGTCTAACACTCTTCTGTTGTGCAGCTGCCAATTCAGCTCCAGAGCACAGTTATCCCCAGCTAGGGCAAGGAAATCCACATCACACTGACCCATTTCATCCACAGCAAGCAGGACATGGCACTCATTCCCCAGATTTGAGGCATGGACAGCACAGATCTCTGTGTTGGCTGCATCCCAAGTACAGACATCCTTGAAGTTAGGCATGCTGTAGGCAGCCAGACCCACGGACAGACCAACAAAGATGTATTTTCCAGACACTGCAAGGCAATTGGCTCTTCCAGTTACCTGCCAAGAGAGGGAAAAGATGAGTGTACCCAACTGCCTTCCCAGTGGAGGATACATGAGCCACACTAATGATATATTCCTGGCCTTTTCACCAGAAAATGCTGCTTTATTCTACATGGGAAACATTTTGATACGTTCTTTCCCCAGAAGAGCAGGGGTGGGTCTCTCATCTCTGTCGCAGAGATTGGTCTGTGTTATGAATGAGGACGTTTGCTCCCACCTTTCCCCTTCCCACAAACAGAAGAGGCGTTAAAGGCCAAGAACTCAGGAGACCTCTGCCGTCCCATTCTAGTGCAGAGCTGTGATGGGATGCTGAACTCCTCCAGGCAACCACAGAACACCAGCAGACAGCAGTGTATCCTCCTGGACACCCCCACATAATAATGGAGAAGGCAGCCCTGTCATTCTGCTCACAGTGTTCCCATTGGAGTATTCACCATAACACAGAGCTGAGCTTGCCCACTTGTGTGCTACTGACTAATTACCTTCTTGTCAGCAAACAAGGGTGGAGCCAACCTGGGAAGCAGAAGGTGAATTTAGTCTTTAATACCTGCTGCTTTCTTTTCAGAGAGGTGTGATAGTTCAGTGGGAAGCAGAACCTGTCAGACAAGCTTAGAAGCTGCAGGCTTTTAAAATGAACCAGTGAGAAGGTGGTGGATTCTAAGGAAGGTCATGAACAGAAGAATGACAAAATCTGCTATGGTGGTTAATGCTATCTCTGCTGTGAGACGCTCTGTACCTGGAATTTAGCTGTAGGAAAGCATTTTCTGGGCTGGAACTTCTGTGTTTCTTGGGGCATCTCCCTTCCTTCAATGATTTTCATAGCACTCTCAAAAGCCTGCATCACCAGCTGGTTGATCATCCTGAGGGGCTGAGGCAACTTGACACGCTCTCGATCAGGATCCAGCAGGAAGAAGTCTTCCTCATCATCCTTTAGCCAGTCCTTTTCAGATGGTGGGGGAATTTCCAGGGGATGCATTCGGTTATTCACCGCCATGGTTCTACCCTTCCAGCTGCAAAACGCACCACGGATGCAGGAATCACCCTGGATGCAGAAGAACAAAGGGTCCTACAATACCTTGTTTCATGAGGTAACGGGGGGAAAGATGATTAATGATGTCTAAGGAGGGTTCCTTTCCGTATTGATAGCCAGAGCAACCCTGTTCTATGCAGGGTTTCTCTCTATTTCTATGTTTCTCCCTGTGTCACCTCTGTTTCCCAGGGATTTTGTGCTGCTCTGGGGATCTCAGCCACACTGGGATCTCTGCCCACGGGGAAAGGGAGCCCAAAACCTTTTAAACAAGTTTATGTAAGAATTATGACAAAGCATTCAAAAATATTCTTATTATTAAAATATTCATATTCAATATATTCAAAAATAGCTTCATTAATAGACCTATTCGGCCTGGATACAATCCCAACAATCAGCTCGGAACGCAGGTGTTCCCGCTGGAAGTTTTATACTTCGTTTCCAAGACACCGGGTGGTTTTGAGCGTCACCTCTGCTGTGGGGCCGCGCTCACCCCAACCGGAGTCACCCTCCCAGCGGCCTGAGCTCGGAGCGGGGCCGGGGGCCGAGCGGGGCCGGGGGCCGAGCGGGGCCGGGCTCCTCCGGCTTTCCCGGTTCGATCCTCACGGGCGCTGCCGGCGGCTCCGGGCGGGGGAAGCCTTTAGCGGTTACACCGCCGCCGCCCCGCCGTTGACGGTTGCCGCGGTAACGGCGAGCTGGTGCCGCAGCCCGGCCGGGAACGCGGCGAGCGGCAGAGCGTTCCGCAGCGGGGCGGGGCCGGAGCGCGGCGGGGCGGAGCGGCTGCAGCCCCCGCGCTGCTCCCGCCGTGCCGCCGAGCCATGGAGGGCTTCGTGGACTTCACCAACCGCTCCCAGGGCCGCGACCAGATCTTCCGGTGAGTGTGGGGACGGGCGTCCTCCCCGGGACCCCCCCGGCACCGAGGCAGGCCCGGCAGCGGCCATCCCCGTCCCGCCGGGCTGCGGCCCCTTCCCCTCACACAGCCTGCCCGGCACCTTCCGCTCCAAAGGCGGCTGGCCGAGCATGGACGGGCTCTTTGCGGCGGTGCCCAGCGACAGGACGAGGAGCAATGGCCGTAAACTGAAACACAAGAAGTTTCGCCTCAGCGTGAGGAAGAACTTCTTCACATTGCGGGTGGCAGAGCACTGGAACTCCGGGCAGGTCCTGGAGTCTCCCTCTCTGGGGACATAGCAAACCCGCCTGGACGTGCTCCTGTGTCACCCACTCCAGGTGACCCTGCCTCCACAGTGGGCTTGTACTGGATGGTCCCTTCCAACCCTGACAATTCCGTGTTTCTGTGAAATAAACCTGCCCTGCTGCTGCCATCCTGTAATTGTCCGTGTCTCACCTGTGTCCCCTTCTCCTCGTTTTTTCCCTTCCAGAGCCACTCAGTACACATGCATGTTGCTTAGCTATTTAATAGAGAATAAGGCCGATAAAAAGAAGCTGGTAATGAAACTCAAGCAGTTGGAATCTAGCATGAGCTCTGGCCGGAAAAGTAAGTACCTGGTGTCTAGAGGGATAAGACCTTCTTCACTTGCTCCTTCCAGCAAGACAGATCCTGGCCTTGTGTTTTCTGTAATTAACTTACCTTGAGCCACAAAACCTCTTCTAGCATATTTACAAAATTGTCAATAGACCTTATCCCTGCCATGGCCAAATAGACACTTTTTAATTCCTCAGCCTGCTCTCCAATTAGGCAGTTGGAATTACTGCTGGAAGGATGAGAGGAATAAGTTAACAGTCAGCTGTTGCTGCAGAGGCCAAGTTGTCATTTCTGTTCAAGGGCAGATCAGGATTGCAAGGCCAGGCTGGCTCACTGTGTGCTCATTAGTCCTTCCAGCTGATGGGTTGAGACAGCCCAGCATTAAAACATCATCATCCAAAAAATCACCTCTGAAGGACCGTCCTTCAATATGGCTTTTATATGCTCCTTAACATAATAATTTTCTTTAGCATTTATACTCTACTAAATCACATACCCTTCCATGCTTCTCTCACAGCCTGACCATTTGCATCACTCCATTATGTGTCATGGTTGCATCCATGATGGTTACAGCTGTTACTGTTTGTATCACTTGTTTTCAGCTTGATCTTCCACCCACTTGTCAATTGCTCAACCCTGGAACAACTGCAACATATGAGGCAAATATTCTATCTGTTGTATTGCCATGGATTTGTTTATTATTCCATTAGCTCCAGAGCATAGTAATTCCTAGTGGGGAGGCCGATTGGTTTATCAGCATAGCCATAATTCACTTGCTTCTGCTAAACAAATCACTAATAGATATCAGACCTAAATTTAGGGCTCTTGTAGCTCCACCAAGCTTGGGTGCTGCCCACATCTGTCACTGTGACAGGGCAGGGGGCTGTAAAAAGTATTTTGCATAATATTGTATTAACATTCAGGGGGCAAGACCCAAACTGTGCAGTGGGTGAAATCAGGTTTGCCATATATTGTAGCTTGAAATGGAATACACTGTTCCACACAGTTTGCAGGGAACTATGTGTCCCTCTGACAGATTCATGGTTGAGGAGGGACTTTGGTCTCTTTGCTCAGCACGTGAATCACCAGCTTTCACAGACACTTAGAAAAGTTGTAGTTCATGGTTGCAATAGGATTAATGCAGTAACATCTTCTATTTACAGAGTGAGGTGAAATCCAGTGAGATGTACAGCTGAAATTAGAGGCTCTGTTTGTGTTCCTTTCATACTGGCACTGACTCCTGCAGAGCCCAGGGTGATACTGGTCCAGATCAGCCCAGATGCAAGAACAGAGTGGCAGGAGAGGCTGCAAGTCCTGGCTATTGACAAAACATGTGTGTAGGTCCTGGGCTGGTGATGTTTACACAGAACTGAGATTTTTCCACCCCTTTCCTCACTAATACCAGCAAATGCTTAAGCATACAAATGCCCAAAGCCATCTAAGCTTTTTAAAGTACACATGGACAGTGTCAGGCTGAGTTCTGCAGAAGGCCAGGCCGTGCTAACCTTTGTGGGATTTCTTGCAGTGTTCAGACTGGGCAACATGGTGCACGCCTTGGTGGCAGCCAGGAGAGCTGCAGAGCTGCCAGAGGTGGTTCCTCGCTTCTGCCTCACAGCCTCCCACCTGAGCCGGGCTCTGTACTTCGTGTGTGACGCCGTGCTGTGGCTGAGGAGCGTCGGCCTCCAGCCAGACATCGACAAACCCAAGTGGCAGATTTGGGCTACCAAGTGCTACTACTACTCACTCCTGATTAATCTGGCCAGGGACTGGTATGAGATCTCCTGGAGGCTGGAACAAGCTGCGCTGGAAGAAAAGGCAAAGGAGAATTGCTGCTGGCAGAACCACAGTGAGGAGCTAAACAGTGTGAAAAGTGATGGTTTGCACGGTTTTCTCCTCCAGCTCTTTCAGGTACTAAAAAGGAATCCTCCTTTGCTGCTGGACTTGGTGAAGAACCTCTGTGATCTCTCAGGCCCTTTGGATACGCTGGGAATCTACAAAACCAACCCAGGAGTGATTGGCTTCTGTGGCATCCTCTCCTCCCTGGTGGGGATCCTCACATTAGCAAGCCCACATCTGAAGCTGAAACAGTGACATAAAAGGAGCTGCATAATATGAGGCTGCAGCTTTGATCATCTGATAGATTTTTATCTTCATATGGCACTTTCGAATGAACACATCTTACAATAACCTCAAGATTAATTTTGTCCTCTGAATAAGTGAATTCTGCCCTTTTTCCTTCCTTGTGCCTTTGCAGATGAGTTTGGCGCCATGACACACTCCCTGATGGAGTGCAGATAGGAAAAGACAGAGTAATATTTCACAAACAGAAAGAGGACTTGGAACTTGGCTGCTAGATAAAAAATATTCCTTTATTTTAATACAGGGTTGTGAAATAGCTGCATAGGCAACTGTAATAAGTATATGACTCATGACTAATCATGTTTACACTGGAAAGCTTCAATTCACTAATCCAAGGTCCCTACAGTCAGATTGTCTGTAGTGGGCTAAGGCAGGTTAGGAGCTGCAGTTAGAATGGCCTGAAGTCAGGGATGAGTGTTCTGATGGGTTTGGTTGATCCATCCTGTGTCCTGCAGGCACTATGTGCAGTGTGATGGTACCTGGATGATCTCTGTGGTGTGCACTGGTGATGCTGGAGCTGTAGTCTAGTGAGTGCCAACTCCTGTCCCAAGAAATCTGCACTTTCTTCATTTCCTTTGATACTATGAGCCAAGGACTGTTGGCCAGTGACTCTGACTCCTCCAGCAGGCCACAGCTGAGGGCTTTGGTGCAGGACAGCACATTACCTCCCAAACCCCTGTAATTGCAAGCACAATAATTTTCCATTAATCATGTTGTGATAAGGAGCTTGTTTTCCTCTTTTAATTTTACATGAAAAATTCCAGTATAATAAGGAGCTTGGAACCTGCAGTTAAGGCGAGAAGCCTGGCTCGGAGCTCGTTGAGTCAGAAAAGCTGCAAGGACATGTTGCTAGTTGTGTAAGCTCCAGGAGGGAAGAGAATGGAGTTGGTCGTGATAATGTCAGAATCTCCTGTGAGAAGAAAAGCTTCTTACTAGATTTGGGCATTCATGGTTTAGATTTTCCTATCTGGTGCTTCCTATCCTCCCTGCTCATGACCACAAGATTGCTTGTGTGTTCCCTCACTGTCTGAATGGGTTCAGCTCTTTGAAAATGCCTCATGTTTGCCCTGCAACTGTGTTATTGTTCATCACTGACCTCACTGGCAGTGATGCCTGGCAGTGTAACTGGGTTAAAAGAGAAATGCTGTGTCCAGCTGTCTAGCATGGCACGCAGTTTTTGCTGCTCCTGACTTTGCAAAGTACCGGTTTGACACCATCTGAGAAAAAATTGCACATTATATAGGAGATAAACTTAACATTTTTCTTTATCAGAGTTAGGCCTGTGTGTTCTGCTGCTTCCTGGTGTAAGAACTCCTTGTTTAATCTGTCAAGCAGATGTGAACAGGCTACTCAAACCTGGACCAAGGTGCTCTCATATTATTTCTGATGCTATCTAAAAGCAGAAATTAAAAGGTGCAGGTCTCCTTTATTAAAAGGCTAGGGATATGGAATTAAGTAGGCAGGTGGGGGCAGTGCTCCAGTTTACCTGAAGTTACTGTGGTTGGTCTTGGAATTACTTCCAGTTGGAGTATGAAGTGATAGCCTGCCAATGAAGTGTTTGAAAAGAAAGAGGTTGCTGGGCAGGATAACTAAGTGTGTTTGAAGACCAGATGTGGCCTTCAGCAGCTCTTCTTTTTAATATGGAAATGAATAGCATTAAAAGTAGAGCATACTGGCAGTTCAGGCCATAATGAAGCATTGTTCATGGGATATGTTGTATTCAAGGCTTCCTCTCCTTTATAACAATGGAACTTTTTTGTTTCATTCTCCATTTGTCTTTCATCTCTTGGCAATATGGAGCCCATCCCTTGCTTGGTCAGATTTCATCATTATCCCAGTGTGTTGCAAGCCCTGGAAGGAAGAGGAGTCTAGATGATCTGACAGTGGAGGTTTGACCACCTTTTGTCTACAGAATTCCATCTTGTTGCAAAAAATGTGTTTTCAGTCCCACTCAGGGGAGCTCTCAGTCGCAAAATACTTCACAAAATAGTTTCACTGGTTTGCAAACTGCTTTCTCTTTCTCTCTTAGGGAAAGGCAGTGGTGTAGCCCAATCTACACCTCCCTGTGTCCTGCAGGCAAACACTGTGCAAAGCCCTGAGCCAGGCTTTGATGTCTCTCCGATAGGGACTGGTGGGGATTAACATGTTCAGCCTTAATGTGGGAGATGTGGGTGGAGTTTCCAACCTGTCTCAGCCCTCTCTGTCCCATTCTCCATGATGCAGGCTGGAACATACAGTAGTTCCTCTGTTTACTGGGTGTTAAGCACTAATACTTGCCTTCTGCTCCCCAGCAGGAGGCTGGTGATTTAAGGTACCTTAATGTAATGTGACTGAAGCCATAGGATCATGATCATATGGATAAAATCCTTTTAGTGCCTTTTTTTTGTATCTGTTTCTAATACAGCAGTTGGAATAAGAACAAGATGCTTGAACATGAGCAATAAACTGTGATGAGTGTGACACTGTGTCTGTGTGTATAACTTGGAAGGTGGTGTAAAGAGATGCTGAAGGAGGGAGGATTCCTCCCATCTCTGATTTTTATGAAGGGTGACACTGTTGAGTTCTAGAGCTTTCCTTTTGCAGTAGCCAGCTGGCAGCCAGATTCATCCAACTAATTTAGAATCATCATTTCAGCTGCAAAAACATTAAGAAATACATGAGTATCAGGTAAAACTGCATCCATAGAATGCCCTGAAACAAGATGATGTTTTGGGAATTGCCCTCAGTTGCCCTGGAGTACCAGCAGTGAGGGCTGGAGCCTTATGGCCAGTGTAGGCACAGCTGGCTGAAAGGAACCTGCATTTCAGTATCTTAGAAACAGCCTTTCATTTGGATTGTCATGGTTTAATGACAAATGCCAGCTCAGGGAGGGTAACATCGTGGGTAGAGGTGGCAAGGGATGGAGCCAGGATAACCATTAAACTGAGCTCACTGTTAGCTCCTACCCCCTGCAGTTAGTCTTGCAAACTTGGAAGCTCCAAAATGTCAGCTCCTGAACAATGTATAAAGCATGGCATTCAGGAATGCTTTAGCAAGAGTTTCCTTCTGGATTAGGTCCTCATACACATTTTGTAGTGGGAACAGTAGGAGAGGGGTCATCTCTCCTGCTTACAGACAAGGCCTTCCTGACACTGACACCATGCCTGGCATGACATTTCAAATAACATGGGAGCCATTGGGGATTCCCAGGTGAGTGTCAAGAGTAGCCAAAGGTTAAAAACCAACATCTCCAGGGAGATACCAAATGAACCGGTTCTGTAGAGGAAGTGTGACTGGGGGAGGGTGTGAGTAGTCTACAAGTGTTTAAAAGCTTTTCTGCCAAGAGCAAGGTAATAAATAAGTTGTTAAATCCATGTAGGAAGTAATACATTTATGTTGTAGCAAAGAAGAATTAAATCACTTTTTATTTTGAACTGCAAGTAAAATAAAAATCAAAATAGATTGCCCAGTCCTTATAAAGAAACTGGACAGATATCTGTCAGCAGTGGTTATGGAGTTGCTGATCCTGCACGGAAATGGATCAGATACATCTCCAGCCCCCTCCCAGACCAAAGTGTAAAGGTGCCTTGCAGGGCTTTGGGGATCTGGCTCATCCCATCACCATGGTATATAAATGAGTGCAGAGCAGACTGCGGAGACAGGGGTGTGAAACTGCTTCCCTGCACCCTGCAGATCCACTGAGCTCTAAACGTTGCCTGCAGGGCACAGGAAGTGTTTCTGGTGCGAGCTGAAGTGGTGGGGCAGGGTGGCTGTGGTACCTTAGCCCTGCGGAGCCAGGGCTGGCACAGCCTTTGCCCCAGAGGAAGGGGAGGGGATGAGCACAGGCGTTAGTAGGGCAAAGGCTGTGTTGGCTGTTGCTCCTGACTCCAGCCAAGGCAGAGAGGAGATTGCCATGCCCTCTGCACTTTTAGCTAGGCCAGCAGGGCTGGAAAAAGTCTCAGTGCCAAGAAAGCAAACTTTGAAGCAGGCTGGTGCCCTTTGTCCCTCTGTCTGCAGGGCAGCGACTGACCCCAGCACCCAGCTGGAGGCAGCCCAGCACATTCATGTGCCTCTGTACCCAGCCAGAAAGGCAGGCACAGGGCTGGAAGCGAACTCTGGGCTCTTTGGGAAGGCAAAGGGGGCATTTGCCTCCCATCTGTGGCTTTCCCATATTCCTGGGAAGCCTCCCATCCCCATGTACGAGCAGAGCAGCCAGGAGGAGGGAGCCATGGAGCCATGCTGGGTGCTCACTACATGGGGTGCCAGGCAGCTGTGGGCATTCTGAGCCACATGCCAAGGGTTTCCCTGTGTCATGCCAGCTGGTCCAGGACACACAGCAGCCTTGGACCTCTCATCTGCACTGATCCCCCTGATTATTGCCTTGTCCTCAGGCATTTGTTCTCTTTCCACCACGTTGTCCTCGTCTCATCAGTGTGGCTCATCTGTAGTCAATAACCAAGACCTGGCATAGCCTCATACAGGTGGTGTGGCCTTTTTTTCAGTCAGTACCACAAGCAGATTCGTTAATGATGCTGGGAGTCCTCAGTAAGCCTCCTGTGCAGCGAGGCCACAAAGGAGCAGCACTTTAGTTTGGAGCATTGCTGGCAGGTCAAGGAGGGCAGCTGTTCTACAAGGCATCTGTGAGTCCACATTTGGGGAACCATGTCCCATTTTGGTCCCACCATCACAGGAGATGTCTTGACTAGAGTCTGGCTGAGGACCATTGAGAGGATAAGGCATTTAGGGGCATGGAGCACATGCTGCACCAGCACCGACTGGAGCACAAATTCTGCTCAGAGGCGCACAGAGCAAGGATAGGAGATGTCAGGCACAAATTGCAACAGAGAAAATTCCTGCTGGACATAAGGAAAAAATGGTTTAACCATTAGTATGGTTAGCACAGGAACTCGGACCCAGAGAGAGGGGAATCTTCTCCCTGGAGATTTTTAAGACTGCACAAGACCTAGAGTAGTCTGACCCTGCTTTGACCAAGAGTTGAATGAGGTGATTTCCAGAGGTCACTTCCAACCTGATCTTTTTCTCCATCTGTGTCTACCCCAAATGCCTAGAGCTTTCCTAATGTAGTGTCTGCTCTGACCATCAGCTAAAGCCTCCCTACCAGAAGCTTCATGAATCATCTTAGAAATTGCAAACCTGGCCAAACCAGATTGTTTCAAGCAGAATATGTCCCCCCACGTCTGCCTTCTGCTCCTTGTACTTAGTAAACTCTCCTGGGGAGAAATCATGTTCTTAGTCTCTGTTAGGTTTCCCAACAGGATCATATTCTGGTCAATCATGAGGCATAACAGAGCTTACAGAAATACAGGAAGGTTTTAATATCAGGAAACTCTGCCTGACTCCACCTTCTCCCTATCTGCTCATGATCTGTTGCTTTTGAGGTGGTGAGGTCCAAGGGCAGCTTCTCCTCATCTTCTGTGGAAGGAATGATGTCAAACCCAGGAGCATTTCAGCTGTGCTGTGGCTTCTGCACTCTGCAGGGAAGGTGACAAAGGGGATTTTCTGCTGTCATCCGTTCCCAATTACAGTGGTTTCAGGGAGCTCCTTGGCTCGTTTCCACCACAATCTGTCAGCTCCCCAGCCCACGCAACAGGGAGGTGGGGCCTCGTGGTGGTGGTAGTGGCCAGAGCACAGAGCATCACCCTCACTGCACCCAGTGTGAAGGGACAGTGCAGCCACCACTCTGCTCTGCTCTGCTGGGGACAGGCTGGCCCTCGGTGAGTAGCCTGTGCCTGCTGGGTGCTCTGGGACAGCTTCAGTGTGATGAGGGAGTAAGAGGAGGCATCACCCATCCTTTCTAGACTTCCAGAATTTCATCTGCTGCTAAGAAGAGGGGGTCTGGGCTGGGGCTGGGATCTGGAGCTCTATTTTCACAGGGATGAGTGCAGGCACTACCAGCAGCAGATGTGTGTGAGGGGGATGCTGACCTCAGCTGGACATCTCACCACATCCCTACCCACTGCTCTTCTGTCTGCTCCTGTCCTGCCTTCTTACCCCTCTCAGCCAGAGTCTATTCTCATGCACATCTATTAGCATCCTGGTTGCTCTGAGTTTGCTTTGCCAGCATCCTTTATCCTGCCTGTACCATAACTTCTCCAAAACCAATGCCTCTCTATTAATTTTCTGTACCTCTGGGTGTTAAGGCTCATGAGCAGGGGAGGGCTGCACGGAGGCTTTGGTTTTACAGTTTAGCTGGTAAAAAGTCAAGCGTTGGGCAATGCCACGTCCATTGCACCCATGGGAGCTGTGAGTCAGCCCAGCTGCAGTGCTTGGGGGGTGCAGGGGTGAGGGGGGGAGCCCAAGCCCAGCCCTGCCTTCAGGCAGAGTCTGCGCCTCCCGACTTTGCTTTGCAGGTGGATGCTCCACAATGACCGTGAAGAAGACTCAGGCTCTGCAGAATGGAAGTGCCAAGGTGGGTGCAGGGAAAGGGAGAGAGAGGAGGGCAGAGATGTACCAGGGGGGCCAGGTAGTGTGTATTGGCTCTGCTGGATGAACACGAGCCACATTTCACTCTGTCCCACATGTCCGTGCTTTCTTTTTATGGATCTTTACCTGCAGTAGAATAGAACATCATCAAAGGGGAAGGATAAACCTTGTTGCTTGCTTGAAATTAAATAGTTAAGATTCAAAAAAGTTAACCTTGAGCAGATGGGAGCCCTGAGTGATAGCTGCCAATGGTGCCTGTCCTTCATCTGTGCCCCATTCAGTTCCCAAAGCTCCAGCAGTCATGGAGATTTCCACCAGGGTGGAGGGAGCACCTAAACAGCTGGGCTTGGGACATTGGAGGAGCAGGAACTGTCTCCCTGGGGACACTGCCTGTGGTGTCCCTGCCCCCTCAGTGGCAGCAGCCAGCCTGCCTGTCCTTACACAACACACCTGGGAGACCCTCAGTGGGCTTTGAGAATTGCCCTCCTCCTCCTGTGCAAGCTGAGGTCCTCAAGTCATGGCAACTCAGCAAGAGCCAGCAGTGTGTGGGCAATGGGGCATTCCTCAGGGAAGGGCTGTTGGCTCACCTGTGTCCATCTCCTGAACCAGGAGAACGTGCTGCAGAGGGTTCTGCAGCTGCCTGTGGTGAGCTCGACCTGCGAGACCCTGCAGAGGACCTACAGCAGCACCAAGGAGGCACACCCTCTGATGGCCACGGTGTGTGAGGTGTACGAGCGGGGCGTGCAGGGCGCCGGTGCCCTGGCCATGTGGGGCATGGAGCCCGTGGTGCGCCGGCTGGAGCCACAGTGTGAGTCCATGTGCTGGGAGGGACATGGCAGGGGACCCACCAGAGCTTCCCCTGGTGGGACAGCAGAGCTGGCACAGCCTGGCACAGCCCAGGTGCTTTTCTAACCACGCTTTTGCCCAAGGCAGTCGCTGTGGCCAACAACCTGGCTTGCCGGGGCTTGGACCACCTAGAGGAGAAGATCCCTGCTCTCCAGTACCCTGTCGACAAGGTAAGTCACAGGCAGGACAATTTGGGACCCCCCAGCCCCCCTGAAGAGCCCACAGGACATCTCGCTCTAGTCTTGTAGTCTTGTTTCTGGACAGTGAAGGGCTGCTGGCTGGGAAACAAGGCAGCATCTCCAAGTGATGGCTCCTCCAGCCCAAAAGATGGCTGGGGCTCCCAAATATTAATCGACAATGTCCTGTGTGCCATTCCTCCAGCCCAGGTTGGAGAGAGCTGTTATGCCTCTCTTGCAGCTGTTTACTGGCATGGGCATGGCTGGGGTCCCTGTGGTCCCTCTGGCTGTCCCATGGCACACCAGCAGGGCTGTTCTCCATCTCTCTGCCCACAGCTCGCATCTGAACTGAAGGAGACCATCTCCTGCCCCCTCCAAAGTGCCAAAAGCACTATTGGCAGCTCCATGGATAAGATCATAGAGCTGGCAGCAGAGGGCTATGAGGCCACCAAGAGTACAGTGGAAACAACAGCCAAATACACGAGGAAGAACTCAGTGACCCAGATGGCAGCTGCAGGGGTCGACACAGCCCTGGGAGGGCTGGAGAAGCTGATGGAATACCTGCTGCCAGAGGAGGATGAAGAAGCAGGTAGTCCTGATGCCCAAATCCCCTCTGACAGAGTCTGGTGACAACTGGCTGGGTGGCTCCTCATTTGTGGGGTGCATGGGGCAGGAGGCAGCCCCTGCCTTTTGTCATCAGGCTGCCTAGGAGGGTTGTCCCACCAGGATGTAACCCTTCCACTATTCTTCTGCCTGTACTCTTCTGCCTTTAGATCAGAAGTCCAAAAAGAAGCATCTGTCAACACCAAAGGTCTCCCAGCAGAAGCCCAGCACTGCCAATGCTCCCAGCACTCCCAGTGCTCCCAGGGCTCCCAGCACTCCCAGCACTCGTGGCACTCACAGTGCACCCTGCACTCCCAGCACTCACAGCACTTCCAGCACTTGCAGCACTCCCAGTGCTCCCAGTGCTCCCAGTGCTCCCAGTGCTCCCAGTGCTCCCAGTACCCTGGGCCGGATTGGCGCCTTGGTCAGCACCGTGTCCCACCGCGCTTACCAGCAAACCACCCAAAGCCTCCAGCGTGCCAAAACCAAAGGGCAGGAGCTGGCCTCCTGGATCCCCATCCTGGTGAGTGCCAGAACCCACCTGCTGGCTTCCTCCTCCCTCATATCCTCTTTTGAATGGATTCTGCTTTCAGATTAGACATTTCAGGCTCCTTGGAGCAAATCTGAGAGAAGAGTATGTTTCCCCTGCTCAGCAGGAGAAGCTGGGGCTGGCGGTTCCTGCGTGATGTTCACACGTAACCATGTACCACATTAGTGGGACAAGTTATTTTTAGCAGGTTCCCAGTGTGTAATTGTTGATTTATGGCCTTGCCATAACATCCTTCCTAAAGCAAAAAGCCCCTGCAGAGACCCAGAGGGGAGGGGGAGAAGGAAGTGCCTCTCCTATCCCATACTGCACTGGGAACATCTTCCCTGTGCCAAAATCCCAGAGCTCCCATCTGCCCTCAGGGTTCCTCCCCAGACACACAAATGAACTCCCTGCTCCCCTGTGAAATACTCCCTCAGGCTAAGCAGGACGGAGTGGATGGGACCAGCCAGCTCCCTCTGAGTGGTGGCTTTTTGCTCCTCTTCCAGGGCAGCCTGGCCAAGCCGAGTGTCCCCCCAGCCCCACAGACCCGCAGCGATGGGCAGGGCAGTGCAGGCTGGCTGAGCCGGCGGCAGAGCAAGGCACCAGAGCAGAGGCAGGAGAAGGCAGGGAAGAAAGACACCAACCACACCAAGGTATGGACAAAAGCAGAGCAGCAAACCAGGGATGCTCCAAAGCATCCTCCCACCCATGGACCATGCAAGCATAGAGGCTGTTCCCCAATACCTTTGGGGACCAGGCCCCCATTCCTGCTCAACCCTGAACTGCATCTTGGACGAGACAAAAGGGGGTTGGCAGTGGGGCAGCCCCAGCAGTCCCCTTCCCTGATTCCCCAAAGCTGGGGGCTGTGGGCAGCCTCTGTGCCAGGCAAAGTCACCCTGGCTTGTTCAAAACTCCTTTGAAGCTGTGGGATGTCAGCACTGAACTCCCCACTGAGCCCCTGAACAGCCCTGAAAAATGCCCTGCTGCAGTCCCAGCAGCAAGGGGTGGTGTCAGCCGGTGGGGCTGGGAACAGTCTCCAGCATCAGCTCCACTGGGACCTGGGGACGGGAAGCAGCAGGTTGGGGTCAGTGCCCTTTGCCTCTGCCTGCAGCGGAAGCACAGCCCGGAGCTGAGGGTCCCGCGGGGCCTGGAGTGAGGGGAGCTGGCGGGGACAGGGAGAGACCTTGCTGCAAAGAGCTGTGGTGGCTTTTGCAGAGCAGAGAGCTGAAATCTCTCAGGCTTGGAGCTGCAGAGGGGATGGGGAACCCAGGGTCACCCCTGCCCTGCCCAGAGGGGCCGGTGGGGCAGGGGCCACGGCCAGGAGCTGAGCTGGTTTCTCTGGGCAGGCAGGGCAGGACCCCGGGCTGGTGGGCAGCGTGGCTCACAACCTGCAAGCTGCCTGTGCCACTGGCATCTCCAGCGTGAAGAAGGTCCCAGCCGTGGCCTGGGATGCGGCAGAGGGGTTGATCCTCTTCACCCCCCGCAGGCTGTCCAGGGCCATGGAGACGGTGGATGCTCTGGGGGGGACCCTCGTCAGTGCCCCCAAGCATCTGCTGGGCACCCTGTACAGCTACGTGCCGGTGAGTTTGTCCCCAGCCAGGCCCTGTCCATCTCCAGCAAACCCCATTTTGCTTAATCTCCTCCCATGAGCCCCCCCAAAACTCCAGGCAATGCCAGGTGGTACCAGACTGGGGGGATGGGGTGCCATGAAGACACCTCAGTACCACCCTGCTCCTGAGCATCCCCCAAACCATGACAGTGAGTCCCCCAGGTCAGACAGTGGTGGCACCTTCATAGAGCTCATGCCTGAGCCAGGGTGTGACCACATTCCTGGGAAGGTGAAAGTTCAGACTGAGACCATGTCCCCTCTCCTTTACCTCAGCCTATTGTTCTCCTGGGACCATTTCTCCACCACAGCTGCTCAAGGGCTCCAAGCCACACACTCCCCTCCACTGTGGGGGCAAACTGGCTTATCCCAGCTTAAGGGGAGCTGTGTAGCACAGGCAGAGCAGGGCTGGCTGGTGGGTACAGCCTGGCTGGGTGCTTACCCCACCTCTCAGCTCCGCAGACAGTCAGTGAAGGAAGAAGAAGCATCCAGGAGCAACAAGACCAACGCAGAGAAGAAAGAGAAGAAGGAGGAGGAGGAGGAGACCAAGCCTGCTGCCCCTTCCACTGAGGAGAAATCCCAGCTGAGGGGTGACTGGCGGCTGTACCGTGGCCATCACCCCCTCTCCTTCCTGGGGCTCGAGGACCCCCTCTTCCTGCGGCACAACTACTACCGCAGCCCTGCCTTCGACCCCGAGTACCCATTCCCACGGAAATCCGCCTTCTCCCCCTACAACAGGCGCGTGAGCGAGGGCTCCTACCGCTTCAG
This sequence comes from Entomyzon cyanotis, assembly GCA_024500445.1. NCBI lineage: Eukaryota > Metazoa > Chordata > Aves > Passeriformes > Meliphagidae > Entomyzon > Entomyzon cyanotis. The sequence goes on from JAKEPQ010001010.1 coordinate 12,637,083, forward strand.
CCCCGAGTCCATGTACAGCCGCGCCTACTACGGAAACTTCTACAGCCCTGTCTTGAAGAAGGACTGAGCCAGCGGAGGGACAAGGACATCCCAGCCCCTCTCACATCCCCCCCAGCACGCTTTGCCTGGGCCCCTGCCAGTTCCCCACACACACCCCTGTTCCAGGACAGGAGCTTAGAGTGGTAGACAGGCCATGGGATAGCTTGCTCTGGAGTGCATCAAGGCCAGGATGGGGGAATAAAAGCAACCAAAAGCCCTGATGCTGGAAAGACAGTAGGAGAAGGTGGGAAAAAAAAGGTGAATATGTAGAAAGAGTGGTGAGACCAGAAGAAAGGCAGCAGCCAGGGCTGGTACTAGGCTACCTTGGACCCTGCTCAGCAGATAGAGTGAACTCAGATGGGCTACACATTGAGAGCAGCACTGAGAAAGAGCAGGAAGGATGGCAAAGCTGTCAAAACCACCATAGCAAGCCTGTTTCCCCATCCTTCCTCCCTCCATCCCCCCTCACAGGGCCTGTCCCTGGCCACAGATTGCTCCTCCATGGAGGGGCTGAAGATCCCCACCAACCAGCAGGATTCATGAGTGGGAGAGCCCTGGGCACTTCTCTCCCAGCTGGTGGTGGGATGGATGGTGGGGTCAGGAAAAGGCTGGTGAGAACAGCTGGAGCTCCTGGAGCCCCTCTCCCACAGGATCACCTGGTTTCCCACAACCCCACAACACCTTGTTGTATCTGCTGCAACAATAAACCTGCAATAATAAACCACCTGCCGTTCACCCCATCTGCTCGGCTGCTTTATGGGAGTGACACACCAAGGCACAGGAACAGACTGGGGTGAGACCCCCAGCTCAGGGCCAAGGGAGTGGGTGCGGGAAACATGCTGTTCCATACCCTGTGGGTGGCTGCCACAGGGATAGTGGGTGCTCATGCCCAGCACGGTACGTGTCTCTTCCCATGCCCCAAGTACAAATTCACAGCTCCAAGGAGCCGGGGCTTCCTGCCAAAGACAATTTATTGCATTTCCAGAAGAACACAGCAGAGAAATCAGTGTCCACACAGCACGCACAAACCCTCTTCCAACACACTGCTTTCCCAGGGCACAAAGGGAAGGGTTTAGGAGACACAGGGAAAAGCCTTCCAGCAGCAGAAGGGTTCAGCCAGGAGCCCAGCGACCCCTTTCCCCACCTCCTGTCCTCCCCGGGGACAGGCAGCCTTACAGAAGGAGTGGCTTGGGAAGGCGCGTGGTGCGATTCCCATCCTGGGAACGAGCCCCGTGCCTGGCTTTTCCCAGGCACAGCCTGTACAGCACTCACCCGCACAAGGGAAACGGCTGTGATCACTGAAAGGCTGTGGGGGAGAGGGCTACAAGCAGGGCTGTTGTAAAGCAAGGCAGGGGGATGGGAGGCACCAGCCCTCACCAAGATCCTCCAGGACTGCCAGTGCCATGGGCTCTGGGGCACTCTCACGCAGTGATACACACGTGGGAATGACCAGTGCCTCCCCAGTGGAGAAACCCCCTCCTCTCCAGCTCATGGGTGCTCCAGAGTTACTGAAGGGGATCCTGAGTGTTAAACAGGAATAAAGATCCCAGGGTAGGAGTGGAGAGACAGGGAGTCATGTGCTGTCATGAGCAGGAGATCCTCCCTACTGCCTACAGCCTGGGCAGCTCCTGTTGCAGGAGCTAGGGATGCTGCTGCCTGGAGCTTTGGCAAAATCACCCCATGGTTTCCAGTGTTGGAGGATAGAAGGAGAAAGCAGGAGGCTCCTAAAGAGCTGGTACAGCATAGAGATGAGACTGTCCCATGGTAGAGCCAAGAGTAACACACTACAGTCCTCGGCTGCACTGGCTGTGCATGGCAGGACCCCCAGACCCTGACATCAGGAGGACAGCAAGGAACCCTTCCATCATACTTATGGAAAGACACACACCATCTCCATGGGCACCCAGTGAGGAGGCTTGGCCCAGCTGAGCAGCACAGAGAGCAGCAACATCCATGCAGTAGCTCAGAGGGAGTCCGTTCGCTTACGGGTAAACACAGCCGACATGGTCTTGACAATGCCACGGATCCCTGTACCCTTCTTCAGGGCCAGCTTGGTGTCCGGGATGAGCTTGGCCAGTCCATGGAAGACCATGAGGGCCCCGTGATAAGCCTCAGCTGCAGAGACCTCAAAGAAACCACAGTCTAAAGAGAGGGCCAGGAGCCGACCCTCCTCGCTGGACACCTCCCGTTGGTGGTGCAGGTCCCGTTTGTTGCCCACAATGACAATGGGCACCTTCTCCTGGCTCTGCCCCTCCTTGGCTGCCTTGATGAACTGGATTTTGAGGGGCAGGATGTTGAAGCTGGCACGGTCACAGATACTGTAGACCAGGACAAAGCTGTCTGCCCACTGGATTCGCTTCTCCTCTGAGGAGCCATCCTCTGCCTGCTCCTGGGGAAAAAGGAAAGGAAGGGTTATTTTATTGGGCTCCCTCCCCCCAGGCCTGCCTGCTAGAAGAGGGCAACCCTGAGCCCATCAGGACAGGGATGGCTAGCGAACAGCTAAAGGGCAGAGAGAAAGAGGACTACCAAGGAGGGTAGAGCAGCACCTGGCAGACCTCTCCAAGGGGGGACAATTCAGCTTTCAGCATCACACCCAAACTCCAACCTCATCCAGGTGCCAAGCACTGCAGGCTGTAGGTGGTAACAGTGTGGGGACCTCAGAGCAGCACTTCTACTTCTTTAGCACAGTCCTGTATCAGTGCTTCAGCTCCAGTGTTCTCAGCCAGAGGCCCATGGGCTATGGTAACTATTGCTATACTGTCAGCAACACTTCTGCCCCATGCTTGGCAGGTGAGAAGGGTTTAGTCACCTATGAACCCTCTGATTTGAGAGCTTTGCTCAACTGGACCTCCCAGCCTGTGGTTCCCCATAGGTAACTGCCAATAAAGGGGGGTTTTGTCCCTGGGGTAGAAACGGGTAATAGGAATGGAGCCCTCTCACCTGGGAACTGGGGACATCCCAGATGTGGAAGAGAATCTCTCGGCCATCCACAGTCAGGTTGTGGCTGTAGATGAATTCTGCCTCCCCCAAAAAAAGAAAAAAAAATAGTCATCTTCATGGTGTCACCAGCTGCCACCCTGGACTTTCTGCACCCCAGAGAAGCAGTTCTGGAGCAAAGAGATGGGTCACTGACCAAATACAACATCGAGCCCCTGAGAGTAGGCACAGGCTCTGAAGAAAGGTAGAAGAGGATGGGCTTCAATGAAATCCTGCAGGCAGAAGCAGGGTTGTGTCTCGACCCCAGTCCCTAATGGGAACTGGCCTGGCCCTGGCCTGGCACTCACCCATGTCTCCATACTCGCCAATAAAGCGCCGGGTCAGGAAACGCACAGTCAGAGCTGCAGAGCAAAGGATAGGAATTATCAGAATAACCCTAAACCGGGAGGATTCTCCTTTCTACATCCAGAGCAGAGTCAGGCACCATCCCCTTGTACACTTCTACAAGTAGGAACGACCTCTGAGTTTCCTCCAGCCACCAGCAGGTCTCCGAGTGCAGCAGAGGCACAGCGTGACCCAGAGCATCAGCAAACAGCAGCTCAGTGGAAAATACCTTTCTCTGTCACTCACCCACTGCCTACAAGGTTGTGTTCAGCTTCCCCACCTTGAACCACAGCTGCACCCCAAGGCTCAGCCCCATCTCACCAATTTGCTCTGCGGGCTGCTCCCCTGACATTGGTCCTCCTAACACTGCTGCAGTTTTCAACCTGGGAACCCCCTGCTCCAGCTCACGGTCAGTTCTCACCTGATTTCCCTACGTTGTCTGCTCCCATGACAAGGACGTTCGCTTCCATCTTCAGGGCAGTGGGGCCAGGCACCTCCATGAGGGCAGGGTGGTCGGGGGTGAAGCTGGTGCTCCGGCGCAGGGGGAGCCGCAGCCCCATGCCGAGCGCGGCCGTGCCCGTCCGGCAGCCCCAGCCGTGCGTCCAACTCCGCTCGGCACAGCCGACAGTCCAGCGCTTCCCACGGCACCCGGGGGACCCGCCAGGCACATACCCCTCCCCGCAGCCGCAGGGGCGGTGCAGAGGGAACTGCAGGCAGCCGGATGAAAAACTTTGTCATCGCTCAGACTGTCCTGAACATACGTCAGTGGCTGAGCCGGCCCCGCCAGCCCCCAGCACGGCGGGCGGCCGGGAAGCACCAGCTGTCCGCACCAGCTGCTCCGCAAACTGCAGCCCAGGAGGTGCTCACGCCTCCACCTCGAGCACTCTGTGCCTCGGCAGGGCCACGCAGCCCCTCGTCCCTTCCCCACGGAGATCGCGGGGATGTCTGCGAGGAGCGGAGGAGTGTGGCGAGTGCTGGGGTGTCTCGGCAGTGATGGAGCAGCTCATGAGAGATGTGAGTCCCTCGTGACTGACGGAGCATCTCATGGCTGGCGGAACTTTGCTCCACCAGAGATGGAACACCTCACGACTAACGGAGCGCTGCCTCGCACCTGATGGAGCATCTCACGAGGGATGGAGTCCCTTGCGAGTTATGAAGCATCCCAAGAGTGACGGAGCATCTCCCGAGTGGCGGAGCTCGCCGGGAGCACCCGGGAGCCGCCGCGCGTCCCCCGCTCCCCCTGGGGGGCGGCGAGGATCGGCCGCACTCCCCCGCATCCCCCGCATCCCCCGGCCCGCCGCATCCCCCGGCCCGTCTCATCCCCCTTGGCCGCCGCATCCTCCCTCCCCGGCCGCGCCGGGAGGAGCCGCTGACGCCATCGCGGTGCGCCCGGCGCGGCCATGGCGGCGGAGGCGGCGGCGGTGCGGGTGGCGGTGCGGGTGCGGCCGCTGCTGCCCCGGGAGGCGCTGCGGGGACACCGGCCCTGCCTGCGGGCCGATGCCGCCACCGGCGAGGTGGCGCTGGGCCGCCGCCGGTTCCGCTTCGCCGCCGTGCTGCCCGAGGCGGCGGGGCAGGCGGCCGTGTACCGGGCCTGCGTCCAGCCGCTGCTGCGCGCCTTCTTCCGCGGCTTCAACGCCACCGTCTTCGCCTACGGGCAGACCGGCTCCGGCAAGACCTACACCATCGGGGAGGCCAGCGTCGGTAAGTCTCGCGGGGACCGGCGGCGCCGCGCCTGGCAGCATCCCTGCTCCACCAGCATCCCTGTCCTGCCAGCATCCCTGCTCCACCAGCATCCCTGTCTCAACATCCCTGTCCTGCCAGCATCCCTGCTCCACCAGCATCCCTGTCCTGCCAACATCCCTGTCCTGCCAGCATCTCTGCTCCACCAGCATCCCTGTCCCACCAGCATCCCTGCGCCACCAGCATCCCTGTCCCCCCAGCATCCCTGTACCCCCAGCATCCCTGCTCTGCCACCATCCCTGCCATCCCCCACTGACACGTTTGAGATCACAGTGTGTAGGTTTCTCCTCTTTCACTGCAGGACAAGTGACAGGACCTGGTCCTCCACCAGCTCTGCAGCTGGTGGTGATAGTCCTAGGTCCTGACATAAACCTGAAGCAGAGGGAGGTTTGCAAGTGTTAATCCTATTAGTTTCTTTATATGAAGGAAATGGAGAAAGGGAAAACTTTTTCATTCTGGTTTAATGGCATTATGATTTCTTACCGAGGATGTACTGTAAATGTTGCAGTCATCTTTAATTAATTGCGTTGTTTGTAAACACAAAATTGTTTCCATACTTCTAATCTACCTCTGTTTTCAGTAGTTCAAGCTATTATTGCACCAAATTTGGGAATTGCCATTTTACATGGCTGTTTGAGGCAAAAGGAAAAAACATTTAAAATTCAGACAGCAGAGTGCTGTGGCCAGATACAAGCAAGCTGCAAGCACAAAAAAAAACCTTCTCGGAGCTGGGAAAAGTTGTGGCGTCATGCTGGCTTCAAAGCACAGCACTGTTTGATTCTTACTAAAATGCTAAGATGCTCTTTCCTTCTTGAGGAAGGACTGGAAACAAGTAGTTTTGCTGGAATCTAGCACAGCAGTGGGATAGGATTTGCCCAAAGGTCTTGTGGCATGTTTAACCCAGGCTGTGAGGGCTGAGCTGTGGCAGAGTTGTGAGGCTGCTTCTTCCCAGCTGACGTGTGCTGCAGGCAGCTCTCTGACCACAGCTCTGTCCCCAGCCAGCGTGGGCTCCCTGGACATTCCCTGCTCTCCATGACTGTGTCATGCCTCTCTTTCCCAGCTTCCATCAATGAGGATGAGCAGGGCATCATCCCACGAGCCATGGCTGAGACCTTCAGGCTCATCGATGAGAATGACCTGATCGACTACACGGTCCGAGTGTCCTACCTGGAAGTGTACAAGGAGGAGTTTCGGGACTTGCTGCAGGTGGATACAGCCAGCAAAGACATCCAGATCCGGGAGGATGACAAGGGGAACATTGGTAGGTGTGGCTGTGCACAGGCTCCATTTCTCCCCATGTTGTAGGCTAGAGCTGGGTTATCTATCCATGAAGGCAGAGCCACATCTCCCCCTCCATCCCTTTGTCTCCTGCTGCAGTTTGCTGTGCTTAGTCCTGAAAGCTGGTCTGGGCAAGGCCCAGTATGGGCAGGGCACAGCACCAGGCTGTGCAGAGGAGCTGCATTCTCAGGCAGCCCATCCCTCCCAGCCACAGCTGCCTTTGCTTTGCAGTGCTCTGCGGCGTGAAGGAGTCAGAAGTGGAAGGGCTGGACGAGGTGCTGAGCCTGCTGGAGATGGGGAACACGGCCAAGCACACGGGAGCCACCCACATCAACAGGCAGTCGAGCCGCTCGCACACCATCTTCACGGTGACCATGGAGCAGCGGCGTGGGGCTGGCCGGCTGCCCCTGCACCACCACCCCCCTGCTGTCCCTGCCGCCGGACAGGTCCTGGTGTCCAAGTTTCATTTTGTGGACCTGGCAGGCTCAGAGCGCATTGTGAAGACAGGAAACACAGGGGAGAGGCTGAAGGAGAGTATCCAGATCAACTGTGGCCTCCTGGCCTTGGGCAATGTCATCAGTGCCTTGGGAGATCCTCGGAGAAAGACCACCCACATCCCGTACAGGGACTCCAAAATCACCAGGTACCACTGGGACCAGGACCCCCCATGTCTCATGGGCTCAATTTACAGATCTGCCCTCTCTGTGGGTTTTCTTGTAGGGAATCTCGAGGAGCAATGAGACCAGGGTAGAAATGACAGGCCTAACTCATTGCAGTGCTGGAGAAGATGAGGCTTGCGTGATTCATGCCACTGAAGCTGAGATGAGGTGTCACTGTGGGTTATCCTGCCCTTTCTGCCTGGCAGGGAATAAAAAATACTTCCAGTGGGCTTTTTTAATGGTCTGCAGTTAGTTGTTAGCTCAAGCAGGTGGCCTTTGCAATCTGCAGCAGGACCCCTGGCAGCACAGTGATCACAGAGTCAGGGTGCTCCCAGCCTCAGGAAATATTTGGATGGAAGCTTGGCAAGGTGCAAACTATTAATCCTCTGCTTAGTGGTCCACTCACCTCACTAGTGCAAACCAACTACAGAGCAAGAATGTCATTTTCCTTGGGCTTAACGTCTGAAAAGGGCTGAAAACATTCTGTTTCCTGTGTTATTTTGTATTTCCACTATTTTAATCCCTGTGCTCCTCCTTAGGATCCTGAAAGACTCTCTGGGGGGGAATGCCCAGACTGTGATGATAGCCTGCATCAGCCCATCATCCTCTGACTTCGACGAGAGCCTCAACACGCTGAATTACGCCAACCGGGCACAGAACATCCAGAACAGGGCGGTGGTGAACTGCCGCAAGGAGACAGAGCACATCGAGGAGCTCCACCTGCAGATCAAGAACCTGCAGAAGGCGCTGGAGCAGCGGCAGCGCTCCGAGACGCGCATCATCCACCGCTCGGCCAGCACCAAGCGCCAAGCGCCGGACGCCACGGCCCGGCTGCTGGCCGAGTGCGCCCATTACCGCACCTGCACCGACGCCGCGTACCGGCTGCTCATGGAGCTCCAGGAGGACAGCAACCTGACCATGGAGCAGATCCTGCGCGTTAAGGAGTGGCTGTGCGCCGTGGAGAGCGAGAGGAGCGAGCTGACCTCAGCCGGGCTGGATAGTGGCATTGAGAGCACCTCCATGGAGGACCAGGGCCCTGAGGCACAAGGCTCGAAGCTGGCAAAAGCTCAGGTAACAGTGGGGTGTTACAGCTCTGAGGTTGGGTTCATCTCGTGGCCACAGCAGCCCCAGCGTAGCATGATGGAAGGGTCGGGACAGGGAGAGGAGGAGAAGCAACCTGTCCAGGAGGCCTAGGGAGGCAGGAGGACATGGTCCTCCCAGCAGGCAGGCAGAAATTGGATTCAGCTGCAGCTGAGAGAGTTATTGCACAGGAAAAATCTGGGCCTGCAGAGCTGTTGTGTCCATGCAGAGTCCAGCATGGGAAGGGAAGGACAAAAGTGGGTGCTGATGCTGCCTCTCTTTTATTTTGGGGAGCAGGTGAGTACCGAGAAAAAGTGTGAGTCCACCAAAGATGAGCAGCTGGCCAAGCTGCAGAGGCAAGTGGAACGCCTGGAGGAGGAGAACCGTGATTTCCTGGCTGCCTTGGAGGATGCTATGGAACAGTATAAGCTGCAGGTATTTCTGGGCTCTGCTCTCTTTGTAGGGACCTGCCCCACTCCTCTCCTTCGTACCCAGGGGTGTTCAGCCCAGCTTTTAGGTTCCTCTGCAGTAGCTCTGATATCAACATGTATGTAACCACATTTTTCTCACTGTTTCCTAGAGTGACAAACTGCAGGAGCAGCAGGATAAGATCTCAGAGCTGCACGTGCGCTTGGAGATGGCAATGCCAAACCTGTGTGTGCCTGGACTGCTGGAAAATCTTCACCTGGTGACTGCCAGCCAGAGACCTCACACGGCCCCACTGGATGCTGCCCCATCCCACAGTCTTGGTGGGGTTCCCTCGGGGCTGCTTCCTGAGCAGAGTGGAAGAGCTCTCTGCAGGAAGGTGAGGGCACGAGGCTGTGCCATTGCCCTCTTCACTTGGCTGCTCTCCAGCGTAGGAATTGCTTTTTCCCTGCTGTTGAACGTGACCCTTGTCAGAAGTGTAGTCCAGAGGACTGTGCTTGATGTTCAAATCTGGAGTTTTACAACTCTGGCAAAAACAGCCCAGCTTCAAAACTGAGGCTTTTACTTTGATGTTACGGGTGAGTCCCGTTTTTGTTCAGTGTCAGCAGAAGGCAGGAGCACAGGCAACTGGGTCTGGCAACACACCAGTTCCCCTGAAAATACACTCAACTCCATTTTGTTGCTTTTCTTTATGTCTAGCAGTGATGCTCAGCTGGGAGCTGCTTTTGCTAGCACTGGCTCACACAACTTGTTTTGTCTCTCCAATTCTGTGCCCCAGAAGCTCAGCAGCAACTCCTCCTTGCAGGAGGAGCCAGCAGGCTGGCACCCGAATCACACACAGTGCCCAGTGGGTGATCCCGAGGTCAGAGATGTGGTGCTGAAGAGGGAGCTCAGCCAGGACTTGGAGAAGCCATCAGAACTGTCCTCGGGAGAGGAGCTGGAGGAATGGGAACGGAAACGGTCCCTGTCCCAGCGCCGGTGAGTTGAGGCTGTCCCAGCCTGTGTGGTGCCCTGGCAGTGACCAGGCTGTGCCACCACTGCAGCTCAGCTCTCATGTCTGAGGTGTGGGCAAATGCTGCCTGTGGGGTCAGTGATGCTGCTGAGACACCTTACTGCTCCCTGGAGAGCTAATTACCATCTTTCCTGACCTCAGCTATTGTTTCCATCTCCTTCTGAAGCTTGTAGATTGTGAGGGTCCTTACTGGGAACAGTTTTAGTAGTGCCCAGACCCAACTGATCAATTTGCTTCTCCTTCTAGAAATGGGATCCAAAATTTGAGCAAGAAAGAGATTTTCAAGTTGAACGAGGAGCCAAGTGGAAGCAATGCCCACTCAATTCAGGAGGAGCAGCTGGAGCTGTCAAAAGGCAAGTGGCAACCATAGGTTGTTGGACAATCTTCCATGGGCTGGCGGTGCTTCACTGGGTGATCTTGATGTCCCCCCTGGATCAGCCCAGAGGACAAAAATGGACCGGTTAATAGTCCAGCTACTTTTGTTAGCAAGAAACTTGAACTCTAGGGACTGGCAAGGGTGTGTGTTTTGGTGGAAGCTGCAGATGATTGTGGGCAATACTGTGCCAGACTCTGGCTACAGATCCAAGATCAGATAGTCCTTCTGTCACCCAGCTGCTGAGATGGCACTTTCCTTACCTGGGAATCTGTATTCCAGAGGTCTGTGGGAAGCGGGAGTCACTGCTTGGCTCCTGGGAGCGCCTGCCAGGGAAGGACTCTGAGTGGAGGCTGGTGCAAGCACAGCAGAAGATCCGAGAGCTGGCGATCAACATCCGCATGAAGGAGGAGCTGATCACAGAGCTTGTTAAGACAGGTGCAGAGCTGCTGGTGGGAATATGTGTCCATTTCCCATAAAATCTCCTCCTAGTCATGGTGCTTGGTCTCTCCTTCCATCTTCATCTCTCCCTGTGTTGCTTGTGCTCAGTTTCTTCCCCTATAAGCAGCAGAGCCTTGTTTCTCCGTCCCTCCAGCTGACAGGAACGCTTCCCACTGGTTTCTCCCTTCTCTGGAGTGCCTGAGGGAAAGGGAACATTCAGTCTCTGTAGCCAAAAATACTTGGGGAGAGGGAGGAAGGGTCAGGATCCTGGCTGTGAGAGAGGGGGCTGTGTTGCAGGCAAGGACGCCCAGGCTCTGAACAGGCAGTACAGCCAGAAGATCAGTGAGCTGGAGCAGGAAGCAGAGCAGGTGCGGGCAGAGCTGAGCGACAGCCAGAAGCAGCTCCAGGAGCTGGAGGGCAAAGAGCCGTGGGACCCTGGGGAGAAGCGCAAGCTGCAGGAGTATCGCACACGCGTGGCTGCCGCGCAGAGCAAGGCACAGGTGAGGGGGAAGGGCTCTGCCCACCCTGTGCTGAGCAGGGCAGAGCTGGGGGCATCTCTGCAAAGGTCGCTGGGGAGATGTCGAGGCCAAGGGCTGTTTTCACCCTCTGGCAGGTTCTGTGCAGGAAGAAGCAGGCGACAGAGAGGTTGGTGTCGCTCTCGGCGCAGAGTGAGAAGCGTGTGCAGGAGCTGGAGAGGAACATCCAGCTGATGAGGAGGCAGCAGGGGCAGCTGCAGCGGCGGCTGCGCGAGGAGAGCGAGCAGAAACGGCGGCTGGAGACGGAGGTGAACAAGGGACAGCACCGAGTCAAGGTAGGAGAGGGCAGGAGCAGCTGTGCTTCTGTGGTGTTTGTGAGGATGACAATGGTGGGCTCTGATGTGGTCTGTGATTGTCCCGGTGATTGTCTTGGAGAGCATGGAGATGGAGAGTATCCAAAGAGATAGAGAACATAACCTGTCCCTCAGCCCCTGGCCATAGGGCAAACTGCTCTTTCATGCCCAGGAGCTGGAACTCAAGCATGAACAGCACCAGAAAATCCTGCGCATCAAAACAGAGGAAATTGCAGCTTTCCAGAGGAAGCGTCGAAGTGGCAGCAACGGTTCTGTGATCAGCCTGGAGCAGCAGCAGGTACAGAGTGAGCCTGCCTCCTCTTTCCTGGTCAGAGGGGATGCTTGGCAGACTGCAGGTTGATGGGGAAGATCTGAAAACAGGGACATGAGCCCATGCCATCCTTGAGAAGGACAGTCCATAATACCATTTGCATCTAGTAGCAGAGGACTTAAGATCTTGTCTTACCCCCAGGACCAGGATCTCTTCTAAATCCTAGCATTGGAAAAGAAGCTTTGAAATTTTAGCAGAAGGGTCATGGGAGATGTGCCCTCCAAGAACTCCTTGGGAGATGGGAATTTAATTTAGGTCTGCCTCTTGGAGGAGCTGGAAGGATAAAACCAGCAGAGTCTGGGCTGTTGGGGTTAGCAGAGATGGAATCGAGACTCTTGTTCTGATCTCAACTCCACTGCTCTTTAGTCAGCAGTCCTGGGCATTGCTGCTGCTGTCTGCACACATGTACATGCCCTTTGCCTCTCTTTCCATCAGAAAATTGAGGAACAGAAGAAGTGGCTGGACATGGAGATGGATAAAGTTCTCGAGCAGCGCCGGGCGCTGGATGAGCTGGAAGATGAGCTGAGGAAGCGGGAAGCTATTGTGGCCAAAAAGGAAGCCCTGCTGCAGGAGAAGAATGGCCTGGAGAGCAAACGGCTGCGCTCCAGCCAGGTAGGACAAGAGTGTGACACCTCAACCACTTGCTTGATTTCCAGCAGAGCTGGAGGCTGGAAGACCTGGGTGCCATCCTGGGTCTGCCAGAGGGCTGCAGGCCACGACAAGGTGGTGTTGGGAAGTGGGTAGGAAATCTGTCTCTGTGGAAGAGTCTGGTTGTGCTGTGCTTCTGAGCTCGTTGGTTGGGTAGCCCTTGGCTTATGTGTGCCTAGGGGGTCACTTGAGCTACAGCGGGAGTAGAATGGGGCTGAGGGCCTGACTTGCCTTCAGAGCAGATCCCCTTGAGCATCCTCTGCTGCAGGCCCTGACAGATGATATAGTGCGTGTGTCCAGCCGCCTGGAGCACCTGGAAAAGGAGCTGAGTGAGAAGAACGGGCAGCTGCGTCATGGCAGTGCCCACGACCAGCAGCAGATCCGCCAGGAGATCAACAGCCTGCGCCAGGAGAAGGACCAGCTACTCAAACAGAGGCTGGAGCTCGACAACAAGCTGCGTCAGGGCACTCTGCTGTCCCCAGAGGTACCTCTGCTGGGGTTGGGGAGTGTGAGGTTGTAGGAGAGAAGTAAAAACCTGAGCACAAGTTTGTTAGCAGATGCTCCCCGCATCCCAAACTCTGCATATCCCAGCTTCTCACCAGCACTATTGAGATGATGAGGTTAGGGCAGGGTGAGACAGAGCAAACCCTTTGCTCCCTAGTAACTGCAGCTCTACCCTGGCAGGAGGAACGGATCTTGTTCCAGCTGGATGAGGCAATCGAGGCTCTGGATGCAGCCATTGAGTACAAGAATGAGTCCATCACCTGCAGGCAGCGAGTCCTGCGGGCCTCAGCCAGCCTGCTGTCCCAGTGTGAGATGAACCTCATGGCCAAGCTCAGCTACCTCTCCTCCTCCGAGACCCGAGCTCTTCTCTGCAAGTACTTTGACAAGGTGGGAGACAACTGTCCTCTATGCTTGTGGGAGCTGTATTTCCTTTACTGGCTATTAGTGATTACATTATTAGCCAGCCAGAACACATAATGAACATAACACAGCTTCAAAGTACTTGTGAACAGAAATGATGATCTGACCAAACTCTTGTTTTCCTCAGTTTCTAGCTTTCTCCTTGCATCATACTGTAGTTTTGCCCTGTAAAGTCAGGCCACAAAGCCACAGCACCATGACCCCAGCTGGGAGAGGGGCTTAACTAGTCATAGGATGCATGGATCCCTGCGGTGGCTCTGCCACATCGGTGCAGCCACACCTTGCTCTTCCCTCCACGAGGCAGCTCTGACATCCCAGCACTACTAACCTTTGTAAGCTGTACCAAAAAACTAACTTGACTAAAGCTCGGGGGGCAGGAAATCTTCCCAGGCACAAAGGAGCTGAGGTTGTTCCTTGCTCTTGGGCCCTGGCCAGGTGGTGACATTGCGAGAGGATCAGCACAGGCAGCACATTGCCTTCTCGGAGCTGGAGATGCAGCTGGAAGAGCAGCAGCAGCTGGTGTACTGGCTGGAGGCAGCCGTGGAGCGCCAGCGCCTGGAGATGGATCGCCAGCTCACCCTGCAGCAGAAGGAGCACGAGCAGAACATGCAGTTACTGCTGCAGCAGAGCCGTGGTAACCCTCCAGCTCCCCACAGGGGCAGCAGTGCCACTGCTTCTGTCTTTCACAGGGCTCCCAGAATGAAATGGCTTTGTTTTTCCCTGTAGAGCACATGGACGAGGGGCTGGCCAGCAGCAAGCTGCAGTATGAGGCAAGGATTCAGGTGCTGGAAAAGGAGCTGAGCCGTTACATGTGGGCAAACCAGGAGCTGAACCAGAGACTGAGTAACGTGAACCTCCATCCTGGACAGACCAAAGGTGAGAAGAAACCCAGGCTAGGGCTTTGCTGTTCTGCCAAGTTAAAAGAGAGATTGGATTCCCATCCGTGGCAGTGAGAGCTTGGAGCAGTGCAGAGCAGTGCACAGGTCCTTCAGCAACTGCTATACAAGCACCAGTTTTGATGAGAAAAGTAGAGATCCTGATACTGTACCCTTCACTGTACCCTTTTTTCCAGCAGGGATGGAGAGAAGCATTCACGGTGCTGGGGACAGAGCTGCCCCTGAGCTCAGGACCTGTGAGGAATCCAGCCTCAGGGAACAACCTGTGTCTCTGGCTGTGGCTGAAGAGAGCCCTCGGGTGAGGGATGAGAGCAGGGATCTGGTGCACGCCCCTTTGCCCTCGACATGGAGACGTTCCTCGCTGCCCAACGACAGCCCCGGTGACCTTCGGCAGAGGGAGGCAGAGCACTCGCTGAGAGCAGGGCAGCCCCACGAGCTGCACCCTCCCCGCAGCCTGGCTGCTGCTCCCAAACCCCGCAGGGAGCTGCGCAGGGCCAGCCTGAACGTGAGCCCAGTGCCTTATCACCCAGCCATGATAGACGTGAGGAAAAACCCGCTCTAGACACAGGCTTAACGCTCCCCTGGCACAGAGCAAGGAGCAGCAAGGAGCAGCTGACCTGAGAGCCCTCCTGCCCTGCAAGCCAGCCTGGCTACAATCCTGTTACATTTCAGAGGCCTGAGGAAGAGAAAGATGTGACTTGTCACGATAAAGGAATTGAGTGTGTAAGGTTGCGGAGCACCAGCCTACATTCTCCATGTTGCTGCCAGTCCAGACAGCACGGAGAGGATGCTTTTCCTCTGCTCCCTCAGCAGCTTAAACACTGTGAGGCAGGAGACACCTTCCTTCCAGGCCTCTTAACACTAAAAACTTGTTTACAATTTGCAAACCTCGGCTGAAGGGCTTGCACAGCCCTGGCAGCCTTGGAGGGAGATACTCTGCAGTCCTGCAGAATTTGTACATAGATTTTTGTAGTACCGTTGGGTTTTTTACATTTCTACTATAACTTTTCTAATAAAGCAGAGTGAGTTTTATGAAATGGTTACGTGTCAGAGGGGCCACTTACTCTGGGTATGGAGGAAAGGAGTTGCATTTAAATCTCACTGCATGGGAAGTCAGCTGCTGTCACAGTGTTGCCCTAATGTTTAAATATCTGCTTTAAGTAGTCCCAGCCAGATCTTGTCGGTCTCCTACTTTAAGTTGCCACAGGAAAAGCATCTCCAGCCAGCAGCAGAATTGTCTGAAACATCCATGATAAAAGTAACTCCATTTTTTCTGTTGCAGCCTATAAGCTGCTTTAAGCAGGGTTTTCATATTCTTGAGAGAACTTCCAGTCTGGATTTAAGTGAGACTAAATACAATCCTGCTGCTTAACACTGACAGCACAGGAAGGAGAAGTTTAACTCTGGCAGAGGAAGAAATGAAAGCCCAGATACTGCTTTAAGAAGGGGACTGGGCAGGTCAAAGGGCTGCTTGACCACCTGACCCTAAAAACCAATCCACTGCTTCAGCCTGAAATCATGAGAACAGCTACCACAACCACTGCTTACAGAGTAACACACCAAGTGAAAAGCTAGCATCTGATGTAAGAACCACCTTCTGATCTTACATCCTTACCTTGCCTGTAGTGGTGTTACAGTGCGTGGGGGATATTACTGAGGGCTCTGGATGTGGCTGAGCTGCACAAGATTAAGTTCAGAGACTTTGTTTCCTGCTGTTGAAAACAATGATCTTCAACAGGGAAAATAACAATCCATGCTACTTGGAAGTAATAGATTTGGAGCTCTATGCTTGTGTCAGTCCACATCCTTGAAGCACCTGCAGCTCTCCCAGAGCAAAACAATCTCTGTTAAGCACAAGATTCCACCCCTCTTCCCAGTGGGAAACTTAACAGCTTTCCTGCAACAAATAGTGTGTCCAGTACTCAAGTTCCACTCAATCCCATCTACTCCCTTAAAGCCACCTAACAAACCTCTGCATTACCATGCCTGGTTTTAGCATGACCCCACACCATCTTCAGAGCTCTCCACTTCTGTGCAGTCAGTAGACACAGTGGGGTGACTTCCCCGAGTTCCTGCCATGCACAAACAGATCACCATCCTAAGGGAAAAAATTCAGCCCTTCCAAGATCATGCACAATTTTAGCCCCTGTAGGCAACATCTCAGGCACTGAACCACTGCTCCTGCTCTCTTCAAGGGGTTGGAACACAAACACGTCATAAGCAACTAAATCACTATTTAATCCATGACTCAGTTTGGTAGAGTAGTCTTGAAACTCTCATCTCCAGTTATTCCATCCAAGTTTTACTTCTCAAGGACACTTCCCCAGCCAATTCTCTCTGGCTTACTGCAAGTTTGCAGAAAAGGACAATGAAGTAATTCCATCAGCATCTGCTTATGCAGCAGCCAGGAACGGATACACCAAACCACTCATGATCTACAAAGACGTTCCCAGTTAAATTATCTTTCCCCTTTTCTGTACTCTTGGCACTAGCTAATTAATTAATCTGCTTGTTATTTTCCCACTAAGCTGTGGCAAACTGGATGCAATTAACAGAGGGATCCATTTAGTATCAGGACAAGACACAGCAGGAGCACGCAGCTTGTTCTGTACCCATTCGCCTCCAGCATCCTCCTTCCTGCAGCCCCCCATCCCTGAAGCCAAAGACAGATTTTGGATTAAGGGACACAATGAAAATTCATCTCAGTTTATTTTACAAGAAAGCTGTAGAAAAGAGGCGATTCTCCTTCTTGACCTGGGAGAATTGAACCTTCACTGCAGAACTCACTCTAAGCTTCCCCAAGTAGAAAGACTGATGAAAAGATGCTGCAAGTGATGTTTAAAAAATCATACATTTTTAGAGGGGTCCTTATTTCTATAAGGAAATAAATAGGAAATATTCCTATTTCATACTGCCATGTGCTTGCATCCAGTCTCCCACCAGCACAAGCCAGCTCCAGTCCAGCACCAAATAGAGGTCTTTGTTAAAAGATGTGTTGTACAGCTGGGATAATACAAAGCTTCTCATACTGTCCTGGCTCCAAACTTCAGCTGAGCAGCTTTTTCCGTGAGTAAGTCCTGCTAAGGGGATGCCTCCTGGAAACCATGATGCGCAATGGAGACAACTGCTGGCTGGCAGGAATTTGGACGGCATCAGATTCTTCTTCTACAAAAACAGAAGGAATACATGAAAGCCACAGTTTACAGAATTCACTGGTGATTCCAAGATGCCAAATACCAAGTGGAGACAAGAAGAACTGGAAGCTGCACTTCCCACTTAGCTACTCTCTCTTCACTGCTACCTCTCCTTCCAAACTTCCCTGTTCACGCCAAGTTTCTTGTAAGCGTGTGAGATTGAGACACTGAATACAGCAGTGGCAGATACAGTCACAGGTTTTCTGCCCAAAGCCCAACCACCAGCACAGCATGATCTTGTTATTAGCTGGAGGCAAGCAGAGAGCACAGCCAGTCTGCTCGAGCCCAGGCTCTCCTCACTTGTGCTTACCTTGAACACGCTTCCTCCAAGCTGGCGGTGGGGACAGCAGTGGAGACTGGGTCAGGGCTAGAAGGCTGCTGGCAGAGGGTGCACTCTTCAGAGGTGGAGTCAAGCCTGGAGAAGCACAGAGAGATGCTGCAGCAATACCACTCAACAACTTGAGTGTTAAGTCTCACACATAGCCTTGGTGCTACCTCAAACTGCCATCAGTACAAGTGAATCTTTGAGTTTATCTGTAACAAACTCTAGGCTTGCACACTGGGGTTTTGGCATTCAAGAAAGGTAAATGGCAGTGTGGAATTAGCACATTTAATTTTCTTAAGCTGGTTTAGAAGAAAAGCACTTCACTTGCATTAAACACAGGTAACTCACATGTCCTGGAAGAAAACTGTTACAACAATGATCTAGAGATACGCACACAAGATCTGTAGGTACAGAAAATCTCTTACAGGACCATATTAAGGTTTAACACTGCTATTATTTCATGTCCTGAACATGGATTAATGTTGCTTAAAGTCTGGCCTTTTTTCTCTGTGATGATGTTGAGTAAGACACTGCCTCTCTATACAAATCTTTCCGTGCAAGAGGAAATAGACACCAAAGCTTAGTGCAATGACTACAGAACAACACCTGCCACAGTCCCCTGTAACATGTAATTTCTACAATACTGGATTAAGTATTTGAAATTCATAAAGCCTTGTTTACAGAGCTGAACAGCCTGTTTCACCAAGGTCAGCTGAATAGTCTGTACCCACAGCCAAAACAGAGGCAGCTTAAACCTATACACCTACTGATACATTCCTGCTAGCAAGGGAATCATTTCTGGTACCCACCCTCAACAGCCCCACCACCCCAGGCAGAGATGACTGGAGCACCAATAAAGACCAACATCCCCAGGACTAACCCCACCAAGGCTCAAGTCTACACTAAAGCAACCAAGCTTTAGACTTAAGCCCATTGGCGTCAGAGCTGAATGTTGGGCAGGAACAGCCAGTGGCATCAACACAATCTGAATAAATCACCAGTTGGCTGCAACTGGGATCCTCTCTCCTCAAGTTCTCAAACCTTCCTTTTAGTTCCTCCAGCCTCCTGCTCTTTCATATTTCTCTGATGTCTCTTCCACCATTAATACTCCACATATCCAGTCTGCCTCTCCATGTAATTATCTTCCATGTCATCTACAAGTCAGTCCTTTCACCTCATTTCCCCTCAGATAATTACACAGAAAACAATTGTGTTCTTGTCTTTATCAAACTCCCATTTTTAACCGTATTTGAATTTCAGTGGAGTGTCTTTCATGCCATTTAATTACCTGACAAAAGGAAGACATCATCATCCCCTAGAAAACTGTGCTGCTCCAGTGTTTTGAGAGCACATGCTCCTGGTTTCTCAGGAAGTACGGAGTCTGTCCTTGATTTGCTTCTGTTGCCCTCATCTGTGGAAAAGCCAGTGAGATCCCAGCTGCACCTATCAGTACGTGATCTCTTGACACTGTGATTCTCTTCCTTTTCTGGTGATAAGTAAGGAAAGACCCGCTTCCGAGATTTCAAGCCAAAAGTTCCCATGGTAAAGTCCTCATCAGCCCTTGGTTCAGAGTCACTAGGAGATGCCTGATCCTGGAGCCTGCAAATCCCTTCCAGTTCAAACTCCCCAAGATTATTTGTTACTTTGCTGCTGCAATGTTCCAAGAGCCTCATCATTCTCTCTCTGCCTACTGACACTTGTGTCCGTTCATCAGCATTCCTCTCGCTCTGACCACAACTCACATTAGCAGTGCTGCCTGCTGCTCTCTTCCTCCGAGGCCAGTCATTGATGGCATCAGGAGTAGTCTTCTCCTTCTGCTTTGGAGAAGGTGTCTGAAAAACTCCTGCTTCCAAGGGGAATAGGGAAGTGACATTAGAGGCACAGCTGGTTGGGGTGTATGACTGGCATATGTAGGTCTGTCCTGCACCTTTCCCAGGTGTACTGTGGAAAGAACGACAGCAGGATGGAGAAACACAGGCAGCTGCTAGTTTTCCTGGGTGCTTGCTGCACCAGGTCATAGCAAGATCACTGAAGGGGCTTTCTCCTCCCTTGGGTTTGCTGGCACTTGCTTCAGGTTGAACTTCCAATGATGAGCAAGAGCCAATTTTCTTAATGCGAAGTTTGGGCAGGCCTGAAGCTTGCATTTCAATTTCCACTTCGTACGTCGGTGGGCTGGCAGAAGGCAGTTTGAAACAACTTTCAGGAGGAGAGAACTTGGCTACAAACTGAGGCTCTCCCATCCGTGCCGCAGCCTCCCGCTGCCTCCTGTCTGCAGTGCAGCGTAAGGAATAGGCAGGAGGAGATTTCTGCATAGGAGGCGAAGTATTCAGGGCAAATATGGAGCGTCTCTTAAGACTTGGAGCCTTCAGTCTCATATATTCTTCCCTCAGTAGAGTTTTTGCTTCCAAGTCATCATTAACTGTTTGCAAATCACTTAGGAAGGACTCACAGGTGTTTGCACTGCAGTTCTCCTCCTTAACTGATGGCTCACAGTCTCTCTGAGCATTCTGTGCATGTTCCTGCCCTCCAGCAAAAGGCTTTGGAGACAAATGGTTTTCCAAGTTCTCCCTTGAAGGAGACTTTTGAGACACTCTGTCCATCTGCTTATTTTTCTCTGATATAGGGATATTTTCAGTAACTTGGGACTGACGAAGCTGAAGGCTTTCTACAGAACAGTTACCACCACTATCACGACAACCGGCCTTATTTTCTGAAAGTGTTGCACATGTAAGTGTGAGGCTCTCTCCTCTAGAACCTGGTTCACGTTTGGCCTGCTTGGATGTGTGAAGCAGGGACCTCACTGAAGTGCCAGTGATATCTGGAGTCTTTTGAGAAGATGGTTTAGATGCATCAGGTTCCCAGTCAGACTCCCCAGTCTGCATGTGGGAAGGAGAGCAGATTGTCACAGTGCTTGTGGAACTTTCATGGAGCGGAGGACTGCAGAGAGGCTCTGGCCTCACAGCAAGCTGAGGTATTTCTGTACTCAGTGGGCTGGTGCATAACTTTGAACCTGGATCTTCATGTTTCCTGGGAGTCCTTTTAGGTGCTCGAGATAACAGATCTGACTGCACCTGAATTTCCTTTGTGAGGATTTGCCTCCGAGCACGAACTGGAGATGCTAATTTTGAGAGGTATCTCAAGGAACGTCTTGGAGTTTGAAGTTCTGTAAAACACCTTTCTTGGATGGCAGAGGGGGAAGAAGCAGTTGGATTTGAATCTGGTGGAGATAATACTGAGGCATTAAGCACTGTGAACCCTTCATGTTGTGGTGTTTGCAAGCCAGACTCTTTGCAAGGAGGGGAAAGTGTTCGTGCTGCAGAACAGTCCTCAGCAGTAACTCGCAGTGAGTGAACCTTCTTACTGTCAGTCAGTCCAGATGGAGACTTGACCCTTTGTGCAGGAGGAGAAAAGTATTTTCCCAAACATTTAGCTACAGTCTGCTTAGCTGCTGGACTTTTGCCAGGTGTCTTCTCTAGCTTCTGTGGTGTCCTGTGGACAATGCGAGGCGATCTCCTTGGGAGCTTACTGGCAGAATTCAGTGGCTTCTGGGCCAATTTATGAGGTGTTTTTCTAGGAGTCTGCAGAGAAAAAATATTAATTAAGGAATCATGCTTGTTCTACTCCAGCAGTATCACCTACCCACCTTTACATTTATTTCCCAAGACTTGAAACATAAAAACCCATTTGATTAGACTTAACAAACACTAAATTTAAGATGCATTAGTAGAAAAAGAGGATGGGAAGAAAGAGAAAAGGAGGTAACTATTTCTACCTGACATGAGGTGAGCTCCTCTAAGTGTAAGGAATCTTTTCTTATTCTCCTTCTTCCAGGTGAATGCTTCACTGCAGGACTACACATGACTGCACCAAAGAAAAACCTCTTGGGAGTCTGGACAGGGAGTGTTTCTGAAAGCTGGTTAAGGCCTATAAAATGGAACAGTACAATTTAACTAATACAAAGTAACGTGCCACAATTGTCTGAATCACTTCAGATGTGTGGAAAAGAAGTGTAAAAAGCTCATATCCCTGGCATGTTCTTTTCTCGCCAAATGTTAAAGCTTCACCAGAATTATTGTTATTTCCCATTATGAAATTAATATCCATCTGTAGAAAGAGTGCTCCAATGGTAAAAAAGGTACAAAATACCTCAGTCTCTTATTCTATTTATAGCTTGTAGCTTTAGATAGTTCTGGTTCATGACTAAGGATTCTAATAAGTAGAATATAAAGAACTAAGTGTCACCATTTTTAGCTGATAATCCTACTGAGAAAGCCTGCAAAGAAGATCCCATCAGTCATTGCTTTATGCTGCCACAGAGTAGACTGAAAGTAAGCTATAGGATTTCTGTCCTATATTTTACAAGGATTTCACTGCATTTAAGGAATGCAGACTGACAATCAGTGGTATTCTGTTAGATGGGCCTGACTGGTTTGTTAAGTTGGCAGTGAATTCATCATAGAAATAGCTGCCTTACCATCCTCAAAATTCAGATTACCAATTAAAAAATAATTACTGAGGATGAATTTCTGTCTACAGAAGATGTTACATGACAGCTCTTAGCTTCTTACAGTCTCTTGCAGAGCCAAATCAAATCAAACTCAGAGCTATCCATGCCAGCTTTTCAGATGAGCAGTATCAGTCTGCTTAAATCCCACTCAGTACCTTCTGCATCCTGCAGTTTACAGCTCTCCTTTTCTTGTCCCTGGTGGAGGTGCTGTGAATTTTTCGAGCTGGGCTGTGTAGTGGAATAGAAAGCACCAGAGCAGGTCCTATTCAAAGAGAGCTGTTTGATGCGTGGGCTTCTTCTCAAACCTGCTTCTGAAAAGGCAAGGACATTGGAGACTGAAGCCTTCTTTCCCCCTCAGCAATAGGCACATCATCAGGAACAGTTACAACTGCAAGGAACATACTCTCAGAAGAAACTTCTCTACAGATAACTATCTCACCCAGGAAGGCAAGCATTTGAAGAAAGCTTCAGCTTTCTTGAGGATTTGGAACATTTATGCATACAAATCACCCTCTAAATTATGATGCCCCCTCCTCCAAGCCATGATTACTCTCTTTCCTCTTTAGAAATTATATGGAAAGGAATGCTACAAAAGCCATCTTCAATACAAATTATATCCAAGCTGAAAGATTGGTTAATGCTCTTGCCTCTTTTCACTAACAATTTCATTTTCCTGCTTGCCATACATGCTGGTTTTTCCTTCCCTTCTGGGGACAAGGAACAGTAGTAGCCAACATAAGAGACTCCCTAGAGGCAGGTGGCTGCCTGTTACAGCAGAAATCAGAGCAGTGTTAGGCTCACAGCGCAACATGCTGAAGTTACATTAAAAATCAGCATGTGCTGGTTTGGCAGTAATTATAGCAGCTCAGACTCTTGTTCACTCTTCAAGTCCTTCATGTTTTTTTCATTTAAAAGACTTACTATCTACCTCTCTTTCTTAACTTCTACTGTACAGAACTGTTAAAGCAGTGAGCAGCAAGTGGTTCTATCAGAGGCAGCTGTGTTCCACCAACAGAATAGTACAACACTTTTGGATTGACTTGTCATGAATCAGCCAAATCAAAGCATGCTCATCTTATGAGCTACAATAAAGCCAAACTACCTTTAATGAAAAAATCAGTGCTTACCATATATGGCCTTCTCTGGAGATTCTTCTACAACACCAGTGTCACAACCTGGATCAGAAGACCTTGAGAAACAACAGACATTTTGGGCTTAGCATACTGAGCACATTTACTAGAACAGAACTTACCACAGAGACTGAAAAGCAGAACTCTATTCTATATCAATATACTGCAGTGTGGGCTACTCTCATAAAGCAGTGATTACACAAAGAAGTGATCAATTAGTGAGCACTTGGCCTCCTACTAACATGTGATTAAGTATGGGTAGCTCCCTAGCTGTACAGGTAACAGTTCTACATGAAAGAAAATGCTACAATTCAGCCTGGAGTCCACAAAATACAGCAAGAGCCTTTTCTTCAGAAGCCCTTGAATCAGCAACTGAACCTGAACAGGCATTAGCTGCAGGAATTAAAGCAGTCTGACTTACAAGATGAAGCAAGCAGTATTTCCCCCCACTTAAGCAATGGCATTTATCCTTCACTGTTTTCTTACTGTCTCACGTGAAGATGACTTTGACCACAAAGATACCTGCTACTTGTGCTCACAGCCTTTAATTAAACAGCCAATACTTAGTGAAGAAATTCAGAGAGAACTCACCGGCCTTTGATCTGCTTGTGTAGGAGTCTTCTGGACACCTGCTTATGTAGTGGTGTTTCTGCAACTCTCTTGGTCAACAACTTACGATGATCTAAAAATCATGCAAGAGCTGTAACATCACACAATTATAAAGCACTTGGAACAAATAAATAAATACAGTTTTGTATAGGCTTCAGCTTAAGAATCACAGTCAATATAGAACCATTGTGCTGTCTCCCAGCACTCACAAGCTATCATTATTTCAGAGTCCAGTGTCTACACTTCCTTCCCACTCCCTCAATATTAATAGTACCATGTCAGACATAGTTAACCTACTGAGATAATTTTCATTCTTCATCATTATTTCACAGATCCTTTTTTAACCATGCATTTTTAAGCTTGGGTTTCTTTATTAGACATAAAGAATTCAGTAAAAAACAGGTTTCAATATCAATACCATCATTATTCACCCTCCAAACACCACAGCAATGGCCTCCTTTTCTCCTTTTTTAAAAACAGATCATAATTGTTTCATAGAACTGAGAGTGCAAAAATAGGAATTTTAGCAAAAGCTCTTCCACTACAATCCTACATGTGCAAATCATGTCCTACCTTTGGTGCCTTCATTGGTGCATTTGTACTTCAGGCCTTCCACAGCAGATACTGACTGGCTTCTGAGCATCTTTTTCAGAGACCTTTTTGATGGTGAAAGTATTTCTTCATGGAAGAGGTTCCTCCTTACCTTTGTAACCTCTGTGAGGCAAGAAGAGAAACAAAAGATCAGATTAAAAGGAAAAACAGAAGAAAAAAAAAAGAAAGGAAAAAAAATACAAAGGTAATTTTGTCAGGCCACTAGAGATAGGAACAATATACCAGCATAGAAAGACAACATTTTAGAGGCTACAAAACTTTCAAAAGTTGTTTTTTCTACTACTGGAACATGTCCTCCTTTAAATCCATTCCAGCCTTCTCTTCTGAATTTGTATTATTTGCATTATTCCAGCAATAAACTACAAGCAGATGCCACAGCAGAAAAAGCAGCCAGTCAGTGTCCCATGTGGGACATTAGGTACACTACAAAATCTCAACCAAACCACATCTTGGTGCAGAGAACACACGTGAGATTTATTTTTATTAAGTGTTTGTGGGGATATATCCTGTTTCCAGATATAGTTCACTCTTGTCCCCATTTTCTTTTCAGGACAGAGAAGATGGAAATAATTTCAAGAGTCAAGGTTTTCTTTTGAGGACACAGAATTTAAGTTTTCTGCATATGTGTACGCAGAATACTATATATTTTTTTCCTCTTAAAGTTTTTGCACAACTCAGCACAACTTTCTTCAGATTTCCAGCACACCTCAGCATAATTCCATCATGGCTCAGTAAAATTTACAGGGACAACATGTGCTGAAGATGCACCTTTCCATGAACAAGCCAGAAGTCAATATACCTTGCGCTGCTTCTTTCTGTAACAAAGGCATCTGTTGGGACTTCTCAGTGGCAAGATAAGAACACAAGTTCTCCTGAAACAAACGAGAAATCAGCCTCAGCAGCAGTGCAAAGTTATGTTTCATTATGAGTATTAACTGCAAACCCTGAACTAAACATGTATTTCAATTTCTCCTTCAAAAGAATTATCTAGGTACAGCTATTATAAGGCACACTTACTAAGGGAATACAGAGCAAGAGTTTTTGCAGTCAAGCATCACAACTCACATACAATCCTTCTGAAGAGTTTTACCTTTCTGATGGGATTCTTGGCTACTTTGGGAATCTCAATTTGACGCAAGTTCTGTGGTGCTTCTGTCATGCTCCTGTGTCTGGCTAACACGTTATTCCTTTAGAAAATACACAAAAATTAAGTTAAAATAAGATCTAAAGTACAGTTATCAACCTACTGACAATTAAACTTAGGTTTGACTCAAGAGATAGGAAGTGTTTACCAAAATTCAAATTACAAACTGTGTTGATACATTACTTAATATAACACTGAGATATGATTTGCAATATAAAAAGCTATTCCTAACTAAGGCTGGTATTAAAACTCACTCACAATTTGCTAATTTGAACACAGAATCCCAAACACAGAGATCTCCAGTAAATCACTCTTAACTTTAACAACACAGGTCAGCTACTGCACAGCATAACGTGCTTCTCCTCATACAGAATGAAGATTATATTTTCATATAGTCAACAAAAAGCTGCCTCCTGTTTGGAATTATTACCTTCTCTTTTTGGCAGATCTGGTGCGCAGCTCCTCCAGCTGATCACTCTCAGTGCAAACAGCACTAGGAGTTAAGACAGATGATAAAGAGGGTGGAAGACCTGGAGATTTGTTATCCAGAGTCACGGAGTCATCACTGAAGAAGTCTGAAGGCAGAACAGATGCCAGCTTCGGAGGTATTTGTGTACCAAGACCATAGTAAATATCTCCAAGGGTCTTCGGTATAGAATTCATATACCTGGAGCATCAGAGAGAACACACATCAAATACACCCCTCCTTAAAACTTTTGGTGTTTCAGTCCCAAGGTCTGAACTAAATCCTTGTCAATCAAAAAAAAATTTAAAAAAAAAAATCAAAAAACAACAAACTGAATATCAACTCGTTTTTTATTAGTTTACTTGCTTATAAGCTACTTTTTGTATAACCACAATATAAATGTAATAGAGAGAACACATCTAAATTTCTGGGAATTACAAAGATGCAGTAAATCAAAGCTATTAATTGCTGTCTACTCACAGACAACATCCAACCAAAACCACAGTCCCCAGTAACACGTAAGTCACGCTAAAGAACTTACAATTCTAGTATTTCCTCTAGAAACTTTGTAAGATAGGCTGGGTCTTCAGTCAGACACAAAATGCGCAGCATATCTGTCATCTGGAAGAGAAAGTCAGGCGGGAAAATGGATTAAGGTTTGACAGCTGCAGCACCAGATATTTGCAAGGAATATGAAGTGTTAGTCTAAAATCAAAGGAAAAGAAGGTTCCAGGTCTGCATTTCTAGTGCCATGCAGAAACATCACGTGGTTTTCACTTTACTTGCCTCCTCTAACAGCTGCTCCATTTCCTCAGCGTTGCTTTGCAGCAAAGGGCACTGAAGGCACAACTCAAGGCGCAAAAATACCTGAAGTCGGCACCTAAGGAAACAAGTAATTATCCACCACCTCTTTTTCTAATGGAAACTGCATATTTACTGCAAAAGGTGTGCTCAAAAAAGCAATGGGAAGGGAAGTGGTTCCTTTTGACAGCATAATTTAGTTAGCATTTCATTTTGGTGGCAAGGGAGATGCCTCATACCAGATATAGGCTGCAGTGCTTATCACACAGCATGGGTATGTTTGTATTAAATGAAATGGTTTTCCTGCAACCAGAGATTCTCCTTGAAATATTTGCCCCATGTAAATATTTCTCCAGCTGTACAAAAAAGCCACCATTAAAAATTGCCAACCAACTCCACAGTATCTCAGAAGCTGAAGTAAATACAGCGTCTCATACTCTCTGACTTTGGTCTCCTTCTGTAAGCCATGCTGTTGTCTGAGCATTTTGCTGGTCTTCAGGAGATGGTTTCTGACTCTTTCCACACAGGCCACCTGCAGACACATAATGACAGCAAGAACTTCAACTCTGTTCCCTGTCTGAAAGGCAGGTTCCTCCCCTGTCCTCCAGTTACGTCCCCAATCCATTCTTTTGAAAATAGCTCCATTTTTTCCTTTTCCTTCAAGGAAAGCAATTACTTTTCCTTTCAGTAGCAAAGTCATGATGACATAGAACAACTCAGAGCTTGAAATCACAGAGGCCACTTGCTTGCAGCTTCAGGCCTTCTTCCCTCTGGATTCACTGTGGATTTGTCTCTCACAGTATTTTTGTTCAATTAATCACAGGTTTACCAGTTTTGGTTTCAGATTATTTTAAGCCTATAAATAGTGCTAAAGATTATAGGAAATACCTTGAACAATTTCTCTCTCCTGGGAAAGCCAGGCCTAGATTGCATGTAATGCAAAAACAAAAGATGCACCTTCTTTAAAATACAGTTTTCATGAACGTATTTTTTAAAATTCTGTCTTTTAAATTAGAATTTGGAAGGAGGTCAGTGTAAAGGAAAGACATCTGTTGGAATCTTTAGCAAAGTTGTAAACTGATAACTGAACTGGATTACCCTACATTGTTTACAACCATCCACAGTTTTCCACTATTGAGTCCTCACAGATAGAAGCAGTCAGTGATCATGGTGCAAATGCACATAAAACTTCAGAGAAAATGAAAGAAAGGTAGCCTGAAATAGTAAAAGTTCTAACTTCCAGATCACTAACAACCCTGCCCACGTGCTTTTACCTACCTCTTTCTCTTTGGCATCTTGTACTTTCAAGAACCTTTTAATGGCCATGATCATATTCTGGGCACATGCAGATGAGGGAATTCCCTCAGCAACAGCCTTCTGGTAGCTCACAGTCAAGTGGGACTGCAGCTCCTCCTCTGTTTGGAAGTCTGCAAGGAAAAGGTCTGTGTTAACTAAATGCCTGTTCACCACATCTTACTGGTAAAATACTCACCCCAGCTGAAGTGGGGAATAGAAGAGGTCACAATAAATATTTTCTCCAAAGATGCATCCAGACCCCAGAACACTAACAGAAGCAGTGCCAGGTCCAGACCAATGACATATCATAAGCTAAATCAATCTCATAATCCACAAAGTTTGCTTAAAGTCAGCAAGCTTTCAGGTTACTGTAGCAATCAAAAAATGCTCTTTATTTCTGCCTCATTGGTGAACTAGACTACATTTCCAGTTATACATTGGTGGGTGCTTCCCTCTACTTCTTTTGCCTCAAAAATTTAAAAAGATAAATCCTTATTGCTTATAGCAAAATAACAGGACTTAACACACACCAATTGATATCTTCAGTGCCTTTTCCTTTCCTTCCACCTTTTCATCCAATCTTTTTGCTGAAAGCTTCTGTGGAACCTTCTCATTCACTGGTGGTGGCACAGCATCAGGTTGAAACTTCTGAGCTTTCACATTTAGTCTTGCTACATTGAGCATCTGCAGGGATCTGGACATGGTCTTCATCTTCTGCCTGACTGGAGTTCGGGGAACCCCACCTGCAATGCCACAAAAAAAAAAGGAGTTCTGCCATCAGGAACACTGGGGTATGAACTCCATCCAAGGTAGAGCACAACACTGAATTCTGTATTACTGTGAAGTGAAATTAGTAACCCCCTAGAGGAAAACATGGCCCAAAAGGTTGGTATTTCTTCATAAAATCAACGCACAGGCAGCGTAGCAGGCAGCTACTTCTCCTAATAAAAAGCAGGGCCATATTTCTCTGCATAAGAGCTTATATAGGTATAATCAGAAGTTATATATATAGGAAGCAATCTTATGTCACAGAAATAGAAAGAGCTGACAGAGCAGGACTTGAGGATACATGAGGTTAGGGTAAAATCAACTGTGGTTAGTGTAGAGAAATGCAACAAATTAACTCTTCTAGAAGAAAGTGTTTTATTTCTCTAATTAGAACAAAATTGAGCAGTTACAATATTTACTAGTAGTTGGAGCAGTCCCTCTTTCAACAGCTAATTAAACAGCAGAGCTCTGCATGCTGCTTTTAACACCTTTGTCAGTCATTGCACAGCCTTGAATTACAGTAATTTGGGTTCTACTACAGGACAAACCTACTACTAATAAGTACACGAGATTGTCCCTAAATAAAAAATGCTTTAGCATCTGTAGAGTACAGATCTCTGAAGTTCACGCAACATCTTTTATTGACAACATGCACATATAATCCTAAAGTATACATACGTCTTTTTTTGTTATTTCCTGGTCCAGCTGCAGCAGAGGTTTCACTGAATTTTCTCTGGTACAGCTCAGACAGACTTTCTGAGAGCTCCACATTAGATTGGTCTGCATCATCCTTCCTATTAGCACAGGGAAACTGCAGGAGCCTATATGAAAAAACACCACAGTTATCAAAAAAAGGTGGGAATAGGAGGCATATCCCTTCTTCCCTGTGGACAGAAACAAGGTTTTTCTAGGTTCCAGTCTGCAGCAATACAGGGCAAGTAGCACACACTAATAACTCTTCCAGCACCTGTACCCCTAAAACACTTAAGAGATACAGAAAACCCAGACCACCCTCTTAAAAGGGTCACACCAAGCTGGAAAGAAGCATTACAATAATGTACAATGGATATGGCACTGACTGTGCCACAAAACTAAATGAGCAGCTTTGTGCTTTCTTAACTACTCTACATTAGGCTCTCTTTTGTTTCACTCAGGAAGCTCTTTGAAGAAAACAAGCTTATTCATTCCAAATAAGTACCAACTGTTAGAACACAACCACATCTTCAGTATCCTGTTCTGGATCTTACCATCCCATAAAAGCTAAAGTCTGTCATTTCCCAAGTAGCTTAAGGTCATTTTAAGTGATCTGTATCACTCCTGAAACTAGCAGGATTTTAATCCACACAATTTGTTATCCAAACATCCTGTTCCCAGTTTGCCTATACAAACTATATATATAAACTTGCCTATACTATTACCAAGAGACAAGCCAAGAGTAAACTCAGTACAGAAATAATAGCAGTAGAGAGAGAGGCACTTAATTCTAGAACTCTAAGCAATGCCACATACTCCCTTAATATGAAGCAGAAATCTTTGAGTATTGCTCAGAGATATGTTTCAGAAAACTACCTGAATGACTCCATCAGATCTGAGCTTGCTCCACAAGCATTCGATGCAGGATACCACACTTCCAACACTGACGGATGCCATCCCCCTGTATGGGACAGCTCCCGTTGGACCCACTCTGGCACTGGAGTTTCTTCTCCTGTAAGCAGACACACACATACACAAAAATTAGAAAAGCTAACCTAAGTGGCAGATGGCCCCAGCCTACACAGAGCCTCTAAGGCAGAGATTCCCAAACCTTTGATCCTGGAGAGGAAATTTCATAGCTAATACATCAGAAAATGAGAAGATTCACTCTAACACAAAATAAGTGAATAAAAGCAGTGTCCCTGCTGCAGTCCCACCCAAAGGCTTTACTGGCCAGGGATGGCCTATCTAACACATTTTAGGAAGCCTCCCTTCTAAAAACTTGTCTCCAGATACATGGAGCTTACTTTATCTGCAAGCTAATGGAAACTAACACACTGCCAATACAACAGAAAGGTACACCCATGCAGATTTCTTTCTGCATCACATCATAAGGTCTTAGCTACAGATGACACAATGAACAAGTCCCAAAGATGAGACTCCTCATGGAGAAAATCATTAACTTTAGATTTTTTCAACTCCAGATCTGGAGATGATCAAAAGATGGCGAGTTTTGCATTTCCTGACACCTACCCAGACTGGCCAGAGAATCTTCCACTGACATGTCAATTTTACTCAACACACTATTCACAATCTCTGGCAGGTGAGTAGCACAGTCTTGGGAAGAGTCTTCCACTACAGCTCCTTCAAGGCTGCACCCCTGAATTTCAGCAGTCTTCTCAGGACCAAGCACAGTGAGAACTGCAGTATCCTCAGAAAGTGGTGACAGAACAGCAGTGCAGGGACACCAAGTTTTAGACAAAGATACATCAGCAATCTGAAAGAGAAAAAAAAAAGAGGAAAAGAGCAAAGTTCACATTATCTAGAAATACAGACTTAAGGAGCACAGATACTTTACTTGTTATGGAGTTACATGTTCTCCAAAAGAATGTTCTGAATTTAGCTTCAAATGAGCAATCTGCAGCCCAGCAATTACCACCATTATTGTCTTCACAACACAATACTGCAACCCCTTTTGTCACAGCTCATTTCAGAGCAGATATTAGTTTAAGGCAAAGAGGAAGATTTACCATGTGCAGCCCTTCAGCCACTAGACTCCTCAACAGCTGATGAAACAGAGACCTGTTACATTCTCCCTGCTCAGCCTGTGGGCTCTGCAGTATCCAGCTCTCTGTGAGGAAGTGGCCAGCCTGTGCCAAGCTCCAATCCATCAAGCTTCCTTTCAAGAAGATTTTCACTGGACACTGCAGTTGTCTTTGGCTCATGGCAAGAGGTTCCAGGATCACGGCACAGCTTTCCTGCTTCTTCCCCCCTGCGCAAGGATAGGATAAAGTAAAATTCTGAAAGCAAGTAAAAAGTTTTTCCACCTAGGTGAAGAGACAACTTGAGTGGAAAAAAGTGAGTTCCAAGATTAAACAGGGAATATACCCTACAGTAAGTGTGTTAGAGAACTGACCCTCCCAAGCTCTCAAGGAGCTGAGTGCATGGAAGGACCACTAAAGAGAGAGCCCATGCACGCTGCATGCTGCTTTAAAGCTAATCTCTTTTCTTTTGAAGGGGCTTTTTATCTGTGCTCTTATTTTACCTAAATTGAGCAATTGTATAAGAAAAGGGAATACATCTCTATAAGGTGGGACCTGCAAAGAGCTCTTCATCCAAACTTCTAGGAGCATGGAAAACTGAAGAGGCTAAATCAGAAATAAGGACTAACAGGTCCCATCTCAGAAGAAGCAGAACACAAGCAGAACTTTAAAAAAAAAAAAAAAACCCACATAGGTTTTCAAATATCTGAAGTGACTTTTACATGTACTATTCATAAAGGAAATTCATCAAGGACTCCACATGAGAGATCAGTTATTATCATGCACATCCATATTTTTCTTTTTTTTTGTTAATTACCAGGCATACTGAGAAACAATGTTCCTTCTTGCTGGGGGAACACTGATCGATACACGGAGGGCCTGGAGAACAAACAGTTCAGAGTTGCATCCAGTGGCAGAAGGGTGGTCCAAGGCACAGCCTGTGGCACTGGGAACCTGGAGTCCCCAAGGCAGCCAGCAGCAACATCTGCTCCGGGCTGACTCAAAGAGTGCACCAAGGTTTCAGCTGGCAAAATGGTGCCTCCCATCTGACTAATCACTTCAAACATTGTCCAGTAGCCACCATGATCCGGGCATTCAATCAGCTGAAATAAAAGTAACAGAGAGATCAAGTTAAGGTTGGCAGTGAGAGAACCTTCCGGCAAACAATAAAGACTGCATGCTTTTAGCAAAGCTGGCATATGAAACGTATCAAGCACATCTAAACACAATGCTTTCCGAGTGTTTTCATGGACTTTATCAGCTTTCATAGGAACCCAATAAAGTTAATACTACTCCCAGTGAATTAAAAGCTAGCAATATTTTCAAGCTGATTTTTTAAAAATCTGTTATCTACACACCTGAACTATCAGGCTGCTTATCTGCAATTCTGAACAGCTGTTAACTCCCCCTAAGTCAAAGCACAAGACATCCCATCAATAAACACTGTACAGCTACTCTACTGCAGCTGTATCTCAGTCTCCACGTGGATGATTCCACTCCAGATTTCAGTCCCTTGCTGAAGATTAGGTGGCAGTAAGCGAACCTTGCAAGGCTCCCTATCACCCAAAGACTACTTATGCCAGAAAGCAGGGTGGCAGATGTCCCGCTAGTGCTCACATCTGAAAGCTGTGCGGTGTACCCTCGTTACCTGAGCCCAGTCTGCAGTGTCCACCCAGAAGAGGGTGATTTTCTGCTCCACAAGCAACTCCTGGACAGCCTTGGGCAGGAGTTTCTCCGCCAGCTCCTGCGCCGTGGGCGGCTCTGCGAGGGAGGAGGGGGCGGCATTTCCCGACACGAACTGCCGGAGCTCCCTCCGCGAGTGCGGGCAGGCGGAGAAAAGGAACACGGCGTTCACGAAGCCCTCGGGCGGCGCCTCCGGAGGCTCTCGGGCGGCCAGCCCCGTCCTGCGGCTCCTGCGGGCGGGCTTGGCGGGGGACGCGATCTCCGGGCGGTCCCACTGGAAGTCGAGCAGCGTCTCCTTGAGCCCGCTGTGCGTGAGGGCCGCGCGCGGCGCGGGGCCGGGCAGGGCGGCGAGGGTCCGTGCCCCGAGCCGCTCCGCCAGCTCCTCCTCGAAGCGCTCCCAGGCGCGGGGCCCCGGCGGGCGGAACCCGCCACCCCGCGAGGCGCCGCCGCGGCCGCCGAGCGAGTCGAAGAAGCGGAAAGCCCAGCGGAGGCGGGAAAGGCCGAAGCGGCAGCCCAGGAGGGTGAGGAGGCGGAGGGCGCCGCGCTGGAGCCGCTGGCGGCGCGCAGGGCCGGCGGTGTCCAGCAGGAACACGGCGCTGTGAGAACACGACATGGCGCGAACGCCTCACATCGCCGCCATCGCCATCGCCCCCCGAGTGCGGCCGCTCGCGCCCTCGCCTCGCGCGCGCCCCGATTGGCTGCCGCGGCGCGCCCGCCCCGCCCACTTTTCGCGCCTAGCTCTCCTATTGGTGGGGAAAGGGCAGCGGGGGGACGGAGCGACGCAGTGGCTAGCATAGCGCTCTCCGCTGATTGGCCGGCCGCGCGGGGAGCGCAGGCATCCCATTGGTGAGACCCCGTGACGAAGCAGGGCGGGGCCCGCGCGCTGACCGAGCCGATTTGCTGCCGCCACCGGTTTAAAATTTAAAGCCGGCGGGAGGCGCGTTAGGGTGACGTCACGGGTGTGAGGCTATGACGTCACCGCGGCGGGCGGGAGGTCCCGCAGAGCGGGCGGCGGCGGCGGCAGCGCTCGGCGGGCGCCAGGCGGGACCCAGGGCTGAGCCGCGGCACCGGCCCGTCCTGTCACCCTGTGCCCGGGCAGGCTCCTCTGGAGCCGCTAGAGGTCCGTGCCTGTCCGCACACCGGCACATCACCGTCACATCCCCGTCACCGATCAGCCGCCCGCGGGCAGGTGGGCAGGAACGGACAGGCAGAGCCTGCCCGGAGGGTCCTGCCGGTACAGCATCCTCCTCCCCGAACCTCCCCGGAGGACAGCAGGGACAGCCCAGGGCCCCTGGGGATGAAATTCAGATTCAAATTCAGATTACATATTAGAAAAAAAAATCACTGTTCGGGTGGTCAGGCATTGAAACAGGCTGCTCAGATGGAGCCACCACCACTGGAGGTGTTCGAGAAGCATCTGGATCTGGCACTGGGTGATGTGGTTTAGGGGTTACAGTGATAGTGCTGTGTTGATGGTTGGAGTTGATTGTAAAGGTCTCTTCCAGCCTTGATTCTATGAAAAGTGTAGGGTCAGGGCACCTGGACAGGGCCTGACACTTGCGGAGGACAAACTTGGGTTGTCCTCAAGTGTCTTGTCCAGGAGCATCTCCTCCCTGCAGGGCTTGAAGCACATCTCGCCCCACGGTGTCAGTGGTCAAGGTGTGATCACACCGGGTGACAGCAGAGGAAACCCCACAGAGCAGAGCCACCCTGGTGTCCGCTCCACCCTCGCCTCCAGAGCTTGACTGCCCCAGCCCCAACCAGTGTCACCAGCAGCCAGTCGTATTTATAAAGCAACAAAGACAAGCGGGCACTAAACCACCCACTGGGCTCTGCTGGTGACTGTGAACACAAGTGGGTTTAATGAGCTGGAACGAGGAGCTGATCCACTCTGGTGTGCAGCAGTAACCTGCCACCAAGTGCAAGAGAAGGACAGCACGTGTCCCTGGTCAAAAGCACAGAGGGCAGCCTTGGGGATGTGGGCTCCCTGGGGAGCCGTGGGTGTCTTCTCCTGGCCAGGGGTTGACATCTCGTGCTGCTTGCCAATGCATCACTGCTGTTTGAGCCCTGAAGAAGACCCAAGCACACCATGTCACTGCCATTGTTCAGCCACTGGCACCTGTCCCAGCAGCCCGCTGAGGACACTTAGCAGAGTGTGACCAAAACCTGCCTTATCACAGTCCGCCTAGGACCAGAAACAAACCCAGGGCAAAGGGGAGTTTCCCAACAATCTCTGGCACCTTCCAACACAGAAACTGCTGCTGGCTACTCAAACTCCTTCTCCTTTCCTGCCCACTACAGTGTATTTGCTCTGGAAGCCTATCCAGCTCTGGGGAAAGCCAGCAGAGGTGTTGGCTGAGCCCAGGTCACGGTGTTTCCCAGTGTGACAGCCAGAGTTGCTCACACCTCTGCTTCTTGTGCTGTCCTGTGTTTGTGCTGCTCACAGACACATTTGCCCTCTCTGCCTGCTCCACAAGGACACCACCTTCCCTCTCATACAGTCCTTGGGTTCTTTCTGGACAATCATTTACTTGCTGATAAATGCTGTTTCTTGGGAGGAAGGAGATGGAACGAGACAAATTATTTGTAAATTTGGCTCACATGTGGCTGACACTTTGATCCAGATAGGATTTTTTTTACTTAAAAACGTCTCACTTTTTTTGGTCCCATTTCCAACATTTATGTCCAGGGGGTACTTAATGGTGGGAGCTGAAACAAAGGCTGAGAAAATGCAGACCTGTGTGAACTGATCTCCCATCATACCACCACTCTGTCCTGCCCCAGTGGAAAGTTTGTTTGCCTTTCTGCTGAGACATCCAAAATAAAAGGTTTGTTTTGTATTGACTCAGATGCTTTGCTTTCAGGTCACTCCTCAAGGACCTGCACAAGCAACAAGTCACCTTTGATACTGGGCAATGCTCAGAGTCTCCCTTGTGCTGCATGAAGGCTTCCAAGCCTCCCCATATCCTCATTCTCCAGCACCCTCTCCACCCTATGTGCCCAAAGGCTTCTGGTAGTGGCTGCTTTGACCACTAATTCTGGGGAGCATCCATTCCCTCCTATCCAGCGTGAAGCTGCCCCAAGCCCTCCAGGCAAGAAGGAGGGATTTCTGTGTGCTTTAGATTTTGTCTCTACATCTTTGAAATATTTTTAGTGCTCATAAAACTGAGAAACCAGGAGAGACCCAGCTGGGACCAGTATTGTACAACCCTCACCCAAGGCAACTAAGACCTGGCCACTGCCAGACCTAGTCCCACATCTCTTAAGCAGAAAGGCAAACATGCCTTCTTCCCCAGCATCTTCCTGGTGATTTTCTGGGGAAGCCTGTAGGCTCTTACAGATGCTGGACATGATGGGCAAAATTCTGTGGTGGAGCAAACTCACACTAGCCTGAAGTTTCCAACAGGACATTTAAGCACCTTGATATTTGTGACTGGGGCATGGTAAAACCTGCCCTGTGTGTCCTACCACACAGTTGGGTGCCTTGTAGGGTGGATGCAATGGTGCCTTAACCCATCATTGTGCAGACACAAGTGCTGGCATGGCCCCGTCAGCCTTCCTCGTGTTATCCTGGCCCTGAAAAGGAGCCTGAAGACAAGCTGGTCCTTTAATGGGCTTTCACAGCATGGGCAGCCAGTGGAGCATGCCAGCCCTGATGGGACTGCAGTGACAAATTGCTGATCTGCAGGTTGATAAGGAGGGGCAGTGCCAGTCAGTGCAGCAAGGTGAGACTATCAGGCCAGCAGAAAAGTCATTAGCCTTTGTTCCCAGCCTCCACACATGGGGAGAGGGGCTGGGTACAGCAGGTGGGACAGAACTGCTGCTTCTTAAGGCTGCACAAGGGCTTTGCAAGCTGCTTTTCTGGAGACCCTGCCATTTCAGTGATGCCATAGATTAGAAAAGCTCTGCAGTTACTCTTTTGCTAGAGTAATCACAAAGCATAGCTGCTGGTGGCTACAGTACCTTAGCAAGTTCCCTTTTGTTTTAAAATGCTCCTCTGTGCTGCCTTTTTTGAGGTGTCTAATGGCTGCTCTAGGGCAGGGCAGAATACTGGTCCTACCACCTAGTTGGCATGAGAACATGCAATTGTCAACAGTGTTCCAGAAATTAGAGCTCAAGCATTGTTTGGGGATTTCAGCTTTTTTCTAGCCAGAGATCTTCTGTTTCCTGGTGTGTACAGGTGAGACTGCCCTGCAGAAGCCCTGTGTAACAGGAGACCCAAAAACATACCCTGAGCAGCATGGCTCGAGGGAGTGCTCGTCCTTCAGACAACAGCAACACCCACTTGCTTTAGGTGTCCCCACCAAGTGACCCCAGTCACATGAAGCTCAGCTCATGCAGGGTAAGGGCTAAGACAGATGGGCTTCTCTCTTCTTCCCAGTGCTGTCTCTATCCTGCTGCCTGCATGGGGTTCAAATGAGGTTGGAGAATGACTTTGTGTGGCTGTCAGTCTCTTCAAGACCATCCACAGCATTTTTCTGCCATCTGTCATTTTGAGAAGAAAGCTAACAAGAAAAAATAATAAACTCAAATTATTGCCTAATCAACGCCGAAATCAGTGCTGCTTGCTCAGCCTGCAGGCCACAATTAGATGCCATCAGCAAATTTGGGCAGCTTGCCTGGGCTGCAGTCTTTCATCTCCTGAAGACTGACAGGCATCCCAGGGATCTGCAGGCAGAGGAAGGAGCTGGGAACTGTTTGAAGGACTTTCCCAGCTCTTTGGGGAAAGAGCACAAAATTCAAAACAGTAGGAAAAATGGAGTTTTGTGTTTATGTTTGTTGATTAAAGGAAGTTCCATACCAGAGGAGGGGATGTTCAGGCCTCCAAAACCATCTCACAGTATTGTCCTGGTTATGCAGCCCCAGCGCAGTTTGTCTTGCCAGGAGGATGCTCTGGGTTAATCACTTTGGGAAATTATGGAACATGTGTCACTTGAACATCCTTTAAGCTCTGTGGCAGCCTTGACAGGGCCATTGTGTGTCTGTGCACACATGCAGGATCTTGGTACCTGGTTTGATGCACACACTTTCCTCCTGCATCACAGTTGCTTTTCCAAAAGCCAAGAGCTTGAGCAAAGGGCACCCTGCCTTCACCCTCAGTGTCAGATGGGGAAGGGAGCTCACAGAGCAGGGGAGGACGGTGAGGGGAGCACCCACAGCCGGGAGGGAGGGGACAGCAGGGATCAGGGTGCTCCTGCCAGGGGCAGGGAAGGGGTGTGGGACTGGGCAGAGCAGGGGGCTGGACACTCTGGCTCCACTCCCCACTCACACTGGCCTCCACATCTGCTCGTCCCCGTGGAGGCAGGGCTCAGAGATGCTGCGAGCAGCTCGGAGGAAAGGTGCTGAAGCCTGTCCCTCCTCCCAGCGAGGAAGGTGGGTTAGAGGAACAAGCCTGCTGAAGCTCCAGTGCTCTGAAATGTGATCCTGCCGCAGGCACCTCCCTGGGCCCCACCTCGCCCTCTCTGACCTATATATGTGCCCAGCCCTGGCCGGGCACGGGGCTCTCACAGTCCCCCCGGCAATCCCTGTGGGTGGAGAGGCCGTGGCACCAAGGCATGGCGAAGAACACGAACATGCGCTGGCGGCTGCCGCTCGTGTGCCTCCTCTGGGAGGTGGCCATGATCGTCCTCTTTGGAGTCTTCGTGCGCTTCGGCCCCGAAGCTGATGCGCACTGGGAGGAGGAGAAGCAAGAGATGAACCTGACCAGTGACATGGAGAACGATTTCTACTTCCGATACCCCTGTGAGTATTCTGGAAGCCTAATCCTTGTGCTGGCTGGTCCCCATCCTATCCCATCCACCCCCCCCCATCCCATCCATCATATTCTGTCCTGTCAGAGGTGACGTCTGCACCAATTGCTAGAAAGTCATGCTCTTGCCTTGAGGCTGGTTTGGGGTGCACCAAAGAGCAAGAGAAAAGCCTCATGGCCCTCTGGTGCCTTGGAGCTCTGTCAGCAGGATACTGTGACGTCTTTTATCCAGGAATAGGGTTGACGTGTTCCAAACACTCTGCAAGTTTCAGCTTTCTGCCCCCTCCCTCAGCTCTGGATCAGAGCAAGTCTTTCTGTGCACACAGAGGAACGGCTGTCGAGATCCTGTGACATCTTCCTCCTCTTCCTCCGTCCACCCCCTCACTTGTGAATTACCCTTTAGCTACTGGCATTTCAATGCCGGAGTCCTTCTAAGCTGCCAGGTTCCCAGGGCTCTTGGGTCTCTCCATTGTAGTGACACAGAAATTATTCAGATGGTTAAAGCCCTTCTGGCCAGGTAGTGCCTTTGGGTGGCTTTGATCTCCAGTGCTGGTCATCTTTGTGAGCCTTTCAGAACAGGCTGCTTCTGTAGGCAATTGTTTCCAAGGAAGCAACAGGCCTGAGTCATGCATCTATTTAGAACATTTCCATTAAAAACACCTGCTAAATCAAAGGAGCTATAGCAACCTGTGGCTGCTGAGGATTAGCTAGTTCAGAAAAGGATTTGCTTACAGAAACCCGCTGCTCAGTCAGCCTCCAGGTTCATGTACGGCCATGGCTTCCCTGGGCTCTCCCTGGACAGCTGCCCTTGGGCCAGCCCCACGCAGGTTGTTGTGAAGCAGCAGCATTGCCTGAGGCTGCTCTTGTCACTGGTGTGCCGGGAGGACATCAGAAGTCCAAGAAAAAGCATGTAGGAGCTAAGGAAGTGACATCTCTTCTGTCCTCATATCCCACTCCTATTCTGCAGTGCCAAATATTCCCCCTCAAATGGCTGCGTGGATTCACACAACTAGATCAATCTAAGGGCAACTGCTCAGTTTAGCTTTCAATTACATTTCTGTTTCAGACCTGAGGAAGGGCTCGTGTGTCCAAAAGTACAGCTGTTCTCTCTCTCTCTCTTATCTAATCAGAAATATTCTCTCTTTGCAAAGATGGACAAACATGACAAGGTGACCAAGCCCTGGAATTTTAACCTTTGTGTCCATCCAGTGCTGCTCAGAAGAGTGTGGTGGTTGAACATCTGAGGATCATTTGTACCAATGTATCTGCCACCACTGCTGTCCACAGGACCTGTCTGCAATGGCAGAGGGATAGGAGTGACAAATGGATAGGTCCTTCAAGCCAGAGGTGATGTGGAAGGCAGGCAGAAGGAAGTTGTCCTGGTTTCACAAAGCCAATGTGTGGTTGTGTCAATGCTGCCCATTGCCAGGTCGTCAGTGCAACAATTCCTTCTCGTTTTGCATTGCACATGGATATTCCATAATGGGTGATTCATCTGCTCTCTAGTGAAAAAGAAATTATATATTTTTTGTCCCAAGTAGCATTCCCAAAGCCCAAGCACTTCCTCTTGATAGTTATGGCAATTGTCCTCCCACAAAAGCAGGTTTACAAAACCTTTAGGGCATGGCAGTGCCTTTGCTGCCTCTGAGTGATAACAATGTTATTCTTACTAAGGGAAAACAAAGGCAAGGGTTAGAATAAGGTTTTAGACTGGGTGCGATTTGAAGAAATATCTGCTCTTCCTCCTGTGTTTGTACAGGTTCTAACACAGAGTAGGATCCTCTGGGTTTTTGTAAGGCACACAGTGCACAGATTTAATTCTGACCTGTGTAATTCTGCTTTTAGGATGAAAGAATGAATATATAATGCAAATGGCAGCAGATAATTCTAGCTGTATATTGCGCTACTTACGCTGGAGTAAGTAGCAGCTCCTTACTTTTTTAACAGTGATTTCATAGGCATGGGGGCATTTTTAAAAGCAAGCACTACATGGCTTAAGCCTGTCCAAATGCTTGTCCTTAAACAAGTTGCAAAGTCTTCAAAAGCACAAAAGGACAAAAGTCACTGCTGCTTCAGAACTGCATCTCACGCAAGTCTTCACAAGCCCTCGGTAGAAGTAGCAGATACAAGCCCTGTGGGAATGGACCAGGGGCTGATGGATTTCAGCACAGGCTCAGGGTAGAACACACTTGCAAGCACTGAATTTCCTTTGCCGTGAGCTTACACCCTCTCTGAGGTGCACATACTTTGTTGGATATAGTGGCCATAATGGTTTGTGCACTGCAAAATGCAGAACTTGCTGGTTTAGCTCCATCAATGCTACGTTTATCTGCTCTACAGCATGGATTTGCTGGTGGGAGTCTCCCAGGGGGGATCCCAGCCTTGGGTCTCCTGTTCTTTCCATAGGCTGAGTGGCCTGCAGTGTGAGGGTTTGCATGGTTCAATTTGTAAGTATGCAAACATTTCAGCTCACTTAATTGCAAAGCGGTGCTTATCTGATAGAAACGTGCGGCATTAAAAAGTACAGCAGGTTTACTGCACCAAGAAGGTCTTTCAGGAGGCTCACACAGATCTGGTTTCCCCCGGGGAAGGGCAACTGAGGGGCTCGAGTGAGCAGGTCTGACCATTAGTGGGAAGAACTGGGTCTCTCTGGTTTAAGCACTAAAAATCTCGCAAGGTGGGTTTCTGGTCTCAAGGGTATTTTGCCACTGATTTCCAAAGCATTTTAAAATGTTTTTGTAAACTTTATTTGTTCTTGTACTCTCCTTGCTCAGAGCCATCACCAGGACCCTGTATTGAATGGACCTACCCAAAAGGACCGTTTATGAGTTTTAACAAAACTTTTTTTTCATTTTACATGATATTTTTTGAGTTTTTTACAAAAGGGGGGAAAAAAATCTGAAAAGAAAAATGTTTTCCTCTGTATACTCCAATAGTCTCAGGTCTTCTCTTGCACACAGCTTTAATAGATATTTACTTTAAAGACTGAGCCTTTTAACCAAAAGTCAGTTTCCAAAAGCTGAGCCATTTTCTGACTTAGAAATGTGGGAACATGAGGCAAACAGTCATTTTCTCTTGAATTTCCCCCCTACTGCTACTGAGGTAATTAGTTTCTTTTCAACATCAAATGCAAGTGATATCTGCAGCCCTGCTGTCCTCGCAGAGCTGACATTCCCTTCCCTCTGCACAGCTTTCCAGGATGTCCATGTGATGATCTTTGTGGGCTTTGGCTTCCTCATGACGTTCCTCAAGCGCTATGGATTTGGAGCTGTGGGTTTCAATTTCCTCCTTGCTGCCTTTGGGATCCAGTGGGCTCTCCTGATGCAAGGCTGGTTCCACTCTTTCAAGAATGGGAAGATCCTCATTGGAGTGGAAAAGTAAGGAGGGCATAGGCACTGGGATGGCACCTCTTGACTGGCCAGTGGAGGAGCTGGAATGGGAACCAAGCAGTAGGCAACACCTGTCCCTCAGTTATCTCAAATACAAATCAGTCTCTAAACTGTTGTCTTCCCTCCGCTTGTTTTCCACCTTTTAGTCCAAAGGTAGCTGCCATTGTGGTGGTACTGCTGAAAGGGAAACTTGAGATGAGTGTCATCCCTTAGTGCCAAGCCAAGCACCACGGATGGCAATGCTGAGAACGCGTATTATCCACTTTACCTGAATAATGTGGGAGTGTAAGGATGGGGGGAAGGTCAGTGGGAAATCCAGGAATGTCTCCTAGTCACCTCTTTGTCTTCAGGTGGGATCTCTAGAGCTGGATGAAGGTGAGAGTGATTTACACAAGAGTATTTTCTTATTAAACCACAATTTTCCTTCTCCATTTCCAGCCTGATCAATGCTGACTTCTGTGTGGGCTCCGTGTGCATCGCCTTTGGGGCAATCCTGGGCAAAACCAGCCCCATCCAGCTCCTTGTCATGACTTTGTTTCAAGTCACACTCTTTTCAGTGAATGAGTACATCCTTCTCAACCTTCTTCATGTAAGGCTTTAGGTAGTACCTGCATTGCTCTGCTCCTTCCCCTCTGTAGGTATCCAAACTGTCTCTCTTTGCTATGGCTCCACCAAGCCACTGCCTTCATAAGTATTTAAAATGCAAGAATTCAGGCAGCAAAAGTAGACAGATTATGAAGGAGAGGGGCAGTGGGTCATACTTCCCTGAGAAGGGAGATCTTCTGGGGTTTTACACATAAGCCTGGCAATTCAGGAGCACTGGATCCCTCTGTCAAGTGGGCAGACAAGCTGGGCACGATGCAAATCCGGCCTCAGCTCCAGAATGAGTGGTGATTGCAGAAGCAAACCTCTGTTTTCCCATGGCTGCAGGTAAAGGATGCAGGTGGCTCCATGACCATTCACACCTTCGGAGCCTACTTTGGCCTCACGGTGACACGGATCCTGTACAGACCCAACCTGGAGCAGAGTAAGGACAAGCAGGGCTCCGTGTACCACTCTGACCTCTTTGCTATGATCGGTGAGTCAGCCCTCATCTTGGGGATGCTGCTACATGGGGACCACGAGGCTGCAGAGGGCTGGTTCCTCCTGTGTCTCTGGGAAAAACTGAAATGGGGATATGGAGTTGAGGAGCTCTGTATCCCAGAGGTCTTCCACCTTTCAGAGTTACTCAGCTCCCTTCATCAGTGGCTGGGCTGAGATGGTGCGTGGGAAGACAAGGATGCATTTTGGTTCCCTTTCTCTGCCAGCCTTTCCTGATGATGATCTCTCTGTCTGGGGTGTGGCTCCGGGGCAGCAGAACTGTGGGATGGAATTTCCCCCTGTGCAGAAATATCTTCTTTAGAGGTTATTTTTCAATCCCTGTATTCTCTCTTTTTTCTTTCTCTTCCTCATCCCATCTTCCCCACCCCACCAGGTACCCTGTACCTATGGATGTACTGGCCCAGTTTTAACTCAGCCATTTCTGACCACGGGGATGCCCAGCACCGGTCTGCCATTAACACAT
The DNA here is from genome assembly GCA_024500445.1 of Entomyzon cyanotis. NCBI lineage: Eukaryota > Metazoa > Chordata > Aves > Passeriformes > Meliphagidae > Entomyzon > Entomyzon cyanotis. Next base: position 12,681,052 of record JAKEPQ010001010.1, read on the forward strand.
ACTGCTCGCTGGCTGCCTGTGTCCTCACCACGATGGCCTTCTCCAGCATGCTGCAAAAGAAAGGCAAGCTTGACATGGTAAGACGGGAGCAGAGAGCCCTGCACTGCCCAGGGGACAGATAATGAGGTTGATCAACAGTCCAGGAAACAATTGGCACTTGTCCTTTGCTGAACAGATAGGGTTTCAGGGCACGATGGTGAAGCCAGCATCCAGGGAGGAACTCTGAGGCTATATCAAATATGAAAGTGGGAATGAGTCCTGCAATGCTTGAGGTGTGGGATGATGCCTTGCCTGTGGTCAGTCACAGCAGGGACTGGACTTGCTTCTGCTGGGTGTGTTGCAGAGCCATTTGCAGCAGCTGTTGCAGCAGCTCGTGAGCAATCAGGGGGTGACTTGTACGTGTTAGATGTGTAGGTGACATGTCTCTGTGACAGAGCTTGCATGACACACGGGTGAGACAATTTCCATCTCATCACAACTCCCCACCCATATCTGTGGATGCAAAGGACGCGTGTGGTACGGGGAGTGGGAGTCTATGTGCACCTGTGCCACAGACAGAAGCTGCCTGTTCTTTTCTTGTTTTTCACCACCAAGCAGGAAAATGGGCCCTGATATTTCCTCTGGAAACCTTTTCAGAGCTGATTCTCACCCTTTGCCATTTGCACCATCCCTGAGCAATTGCAATCTCCCTGAGATGCCAAGGCAGGATGGTTGCTTCTGCAGGTCCACATCCAGAATGCCACACTGGCTGGTGGCGTGGCCGTGGGCACCAGCGCCGAGATGATGCTGACTCCATATGGCTCCCTCATTGTTGGGTCCATCTCTGGAATTGTGTCCACGGTTGGGTATGTCTACTTCACGGTGAGTGCTGCTCGAGGGGTCTGCAGCCTTGGTCATGCTGAGGAGACCAGAAATTGATTCACTCCCCTTTGATGGCTCCTGCTTACCAGAATACCTTGTGAGATGTACTTCGGTCTCCTTTTACCGCCTCAAAATGCTCAGGAAGTTTCAGACTCCCAACAGAAGGAGCATGTTTGGAGGATATGTTGTTATTTTATCTTGAGTTTGACTCACATCTTTGTCTACAAGCCCTGAGCTCTTTTAATGGGACACAGTGTCACTCCTTTTCTCTGCTTATCCCAGTCCTCCATGGAAGGAACTACTCCTTTCCAGGACCATGCTCAACTCCCTGATCTCTCTCCCCCTTCCCCTCAGCCTTTTTTGGAATCTAGGTTGCACATTCAGGACACATGTGGCATCCACAACCTCCATGCCATGCCAGGCCTTATAGGAGGCATTGTGGGGGCCATCACAGCAGCTGCAGCCACGGAGGATGTATATGGAAAGGAAGGGTAAGATGGCTTGAAAATTTTCCCTGAGAATAGTTTTTACCTGAAGCTCTGTGGGCTGTGGGCAGGGAGCAAGTAACAGCTTTTGTCAATAGTTTAGAGTTGCCCAGAGCTGTCCCTCAAAAACATGGGGTGCACTGTCTGTGTTGGACTTACTGAATTGTAGCGTCATCTTATGCAGCTGACTCTTGGTGGCCTCATGAAGTGAGCCACAGTCCTGCTGTTTGGCATTATTCTGGTCCACAATGGGTAGGGAAGTGCTTCTCCCTCCCCCCTGCATTGTTTTGTGCGGTCAGGTAAGGCTAAAAGACTGAAATACAAAGGGAATGTTTATATTTTGAGCTCCTCCTTGGTAAAGCTTTGCCAGGGGTCAGAGAAGGAAGTGAGCGGTGTTTTGGTCATTGCAACACTCTCCTGGTCCATTGCAGAAGAGGAATGGGGCTAGGGAAGAGTTCCCAAGAGAGCAGGGCAACGTGGTTCCTCTGGAGCCAGGGAATGTCTCCAGCCAGGGGCAATGGCCACCACTTCTGCCCTTGGCAGGTTCATCAAGGCGTTTGACTTCACTGGCGAGTACCAGACACGGACACCCAGCATCCAGGGAGGGTTCCAGGCGGCCGGCATTGTGGTGTCCCTGCTGATGGCGTTTGCTGGGGGGGGCCATTGTGGGTAAGCTGCAGGGGAGCACGGAGAGGGCAGGGTTGAGCCAGAAACAGAAGCATCCATGAGCTCCTGTCCATGGCGGGATACATCCTGAGGGTATGGCACCGAGCACCGTGCCAGGGCCGCGTTTGCCCCCTGGGGTGGGCCGCCCGCATCCCCCTGCCCACCGCCCTGCCCGCTCCTTGCAGGGGGCATCCTGAAGCTGCCCATCTGGGGGGATGCCGCGGCCGAGAACTGCTTCGAGGACCACGTTTACTGGGAGGTGAGCGGGCCCGGGGCGGGAGCGGGGCGGGGGGCACGAGATGGCGCTCTCGGCCCGCGGCCCGGCCCGGGGGGCTCAGGGGGCTCTGCCGCAGGTGCCGGAGGACGAGGAGAGCGACGTGTACCACATGCACAACCCCGATAAGCCCGCCTCGCCCTGAGCCGCGCCCCGCCACTGTCCCGGCCCGGGCCGCCTTCCCCGCCGCAGGACCTCGGCCCGCTCCCGGGGCCGAAGGATCGACTTCTCCCCGTGACGACGAGGGCTCTGCCCTACTCTGCCGCTTTTGTAACGAGCTGCTGTGGATGTAATAAAGACGTGTTCTTCTTTCCAGGCCTGTGCTGCCGTGTTGTCAGCGGCCGGGCGGGATGGGGTGTCGCCCAGCCCCGCCAGCGGCCCAGCAGCTGCAGGAGAGCTCTGGGCTGCCCGGGGCAAAGCGGAGGCATTGGGACACTCCTGGTGCCGTGGGGACAAAGTGAAGGCGTGAACGGTGGCAGCACAGGCTGGGTGTATTAGTGAGATAGTGTATTAGATAGTGCAGGCTGAGGAGACACTTGGTTTGGGAGCTGGCACCTTGAGATGACAATCGAAAAGGTGATGAACCCCATGGTGGGGGCTGAGCCCCTGTGGGAGGCACAGGCCAGGCTGGTTCTTTTTGCTGAGGGGATGCTGGGGTGCAGCAGCTGACCCTCTACTCCTCCTGCCATCTATGGTGGGGGTGAGCGCCAGCTGTGAGTCCAGCTACACTTCTGGCCTCTGCCATCACCTTCTCTTGACCTGCCCTACTGAGGCCTCCATCAGCTCCTTGGGAACCTTTCTTGCATGTACAGCACAGGCTGACAGGACCCTTTCCTCTATTTTAGCTTCAGCCATCTCTTCCAGTGTCATCAGATGGCTCCTTCCACTTACGGGTGCTATTCTGATGAGAAGAGGACAGACTCTGTCTCTTAGCTGGACCATCAGGCTTCAGCCAGAGTTGGAAGAAACAGGGATGAAAACCAGGCCTAAAATCCTGCACGTTTTCCAGGATGATATAATGTGAGGAGCAGGAAAGGAAAAGAGAGGGGGGAAAGGAGGTAGGAGGGCTGATAGGTCTCCTCACTGCGTCTAGCTGTAATTCTTACACCTGAGGGGGGGAGTCAAAAGTAGCTATTCACATCCCCTTGGGATATGACACCCTCATTTTCCATGCTGGGTAAAGACAAAAACCTTTTACAACATGTTTCTGGAATTTGTCAGCGGCTGCCAGCAGCAGCATGTTAATTAAATGTCGGCAAAGATGGAAGCAAGAGGCTCTGCTCTAATTGGACACTTTGCTTGGTGGAGCTGAAAAACATTGTGACAGAGGAGGAGGTGCCGAAACACTGTGTTCCCCTGCCATGGCGCAGGGATGGGGACAGCCAGGCACGGGAGACGCTCTCTCCTGTACACGCGTTGCCTCCATTTGGCCTGAAACAACCTCACCATTGAAAAAAGAAGAGTAATAAAAGACCTAAAATCCTCCATAGGATTGGTCTCAAGTGCAGCAGCAGTGTGGGATGCAGGGGAAGGGCTGGCTGGCTATGGAGAAAATCAGAAATATCATAGCTGGGCCATCAGGATCTCCAGCCCGCTTGCCAGAAAGTGGTGTATTGTATCTTCTTTTATGATGGCAAAAGCAGGTCTGACAGGGGTTAGAAATGGTCTCTGAAGAATGATCCCTGCAGAGGCTGAAGTATACATTGAGCTGCATCCTTTCCCCAGGACAGGGATGGGAGAATGTAGGGCAATCCTTTTCACTGTGCTGGGATCTGCTGAAGGAGGGAGATCTCCTCCCAGCTTCTTTGCACTGGGAAAGGGTTGTAACAGCCATTTTTTGCTGACAGCTTCATCCAGAGAGTGCACCAGAAACCACCACAGGGATGTTTACGGACAGGCACCATAGACAATGTCATTTCAAAAAGGGAGTCCTAAACTTTTCTCCACAAGTCTGCAAAATCTGAAAGCAGAAGCAGACCTTTTAGGCACTGTATTTCCTGCTATGTCACTGGACTGTTGTTCCTCCATCCCACACCATTTGAGTTCTGTCTGTGTCCCAGATAATCTGTGTGTCCAACCTTCATGGCCTGTGATCTTTCCTCCCAGCAGCTTGCTAGGGGCCATGGGGATGAGTAATGGCAAAGACTGGGTGACCCTCATTGCTTCAGCGAGGTGACCAGCCCCCATCTCTGGAGGGACAGGTCTGCAAGCCCTGGGACATGGTCCTGTCCCATGTGCATGTGCTGGAAAAAGAAGCCCTGACCCAGCTCCCCGGCCCTCTGGGCTCTGCCTCCTCCTCGTGGGAAGACACCTAAATTGCCCAGGCTGCTGGGCAGCGAAGCGTTTTATTGCCCGTGCTCTCGCGGGGCTCAGTCTGGTCTCAGTACCTAAATCACTCGCTGGGGCTGGCCGTGCAGTTTTAATTCCCTGGCAAACAATGCCGGGATCGGGCTGGCGCGTTTGAAGTGCAGTCGCGGCCCCAGCAGTGGACGGAGGGTTTCTCAACGGGGGAGCGTGGAGAGCAGAGGATTGGGCTGCTCCAGCAGGCGGGAGAACGTGTGAGAAAGGGGCTGTGGATGCTCGCAGGGATTAGGTGGTACAAATTGGCTGGGAAGCACCGGAGGCATTGACCAAAGTTGTCCTGGGGCAGGTTCCCATGGGGGGGGTGGCTGAAACAACCTGCCTTCAAGGAGGCTGGAAGGCCCAGCCTGGCTGCTAATCCCCTGAGATCTATGTGGCACGGAGCAGACAAGAGGTTAAAAGAAAAGGAAAATCTCATGTAAAGGTGGTGGTTTCCCCAAGGGGATGATGTTAGAGAGAGCAGGGAGGAGGTGGGGGGGGAACAGCATAGTTTAATCCCGCTTTTAATAGGCAGGTGGTGGGCTTTGCTCGCACTCCTGCTCCTGCAAGCTGCTGCAGAGATTTTGGCAGAAGGCCCTTGCTCACCTCTGCTGTCCCTCACTTTTGGTGGAGAGGGGCCCCATCTGTGGATCTGCCCAGGGCAAGGGGGGTTGCATGCTTACTACATCCATGGCCATGTGTGTGTTGGTGTGCATGGGTGCCGGTACATGGTGCCAACCCCAGATTTGTGCTGAGACGGGCTCATTGCACACCCCAGCCACTGGCCACTGCTGGCAGCGTGCCCACCTGTGCAAAGCCACATGTCCCCACAGCCGTGCCTTCAGCCTTCTTAACCTTGCACAACTGGCACACTGAAAGCCATGCTGCCGATGTTGCTGGGTGTTCACGTGCTGTTGGCCACGGTGCCACTGTGCTGTCCTCCCACCTTTGCCACTCACATCCACCTACCTTTGGGCTGGAGCGAGCACGTGCATGTCCAACCCTGCGTGTCCACCCCTGCGTGTCCACCCCTGCGTGTCCACGCCTGCGTGAGCACCGCTCCAGCCCCTTCTGAAGGAGCGCTGTAAATTGTAATCAGATTAGGGCAGCCGGTCGCTTAGGGCCCTTGAAAAGGGCATACGTCCCCTCATCAGTACCTAGCATTGAGTCGCACAAAGGGTCTAAGTAACTCGGCAGGGGTCGGGCCCTCTGGAGCGCAGGGGAGGGGGCTCGCCTTTCTTTTCTCTCTGTCCCTTGTAATTATGTCAATTTGCTAGCCAAATTGTTTGCTTGAGTGGACAGTGGGGGCTTGCCCCCCTTCACACCTCCCCCCCACCCCTAACCCCATTCATGTGCTAATGTGGGAAGGAGCACGGCCTCCTGACTTCGGGAGGTGGCCGTCAAGGAGCAAAGCACAGGGGGGCATGGGCCAGGAGTGCCCCATTTATGTGCCCGTGGATGCCTTGGCCTTGCAGCCCTGATGAACAGGGCACTCCCGTTTTCTCTAGCCCATGGTAGGGTGTGCAATGTCCAGCCAGCCCCAGCCAGCTCTGATTTTCTCTGGCCACCCCTCACCTGCACCACATGCCCTCTTGGGCCACGGGATCCCCAGGGCCAGGAGCCGTGCCCTCGCAGTGGTTTTCCCGGCACACCTCCCCACCCGCACACCTCCCAGCATTTGCATATATTCTGCCCACAAATCCTTGTCAAGGGGACCCTCTTTATTGCCTGTATAGATCACAGGGTGTTAGTTAAGGGGCTTCTTTGTATTGCCTCAGACAGCTGGGGTCATCAAAAGTCCTGTGGTGGGAAGGAGAGACAGGAGGAGGGGGGGAAGCTCTGACAATACAGACTGAAGGATTAAAGGAGCATATAAAGTTCCTATTGAGTGAGACAAGAGGCTGTTCACTCCCAAGATTGACAGCAACCAGGAGGCGATTCCCAACACAATGTCCAATTAATTCTCTACCCTCTTCGCTGCCGTCTCCTCCTCCCTCCTCTCGTGGGCTGGGGCATGAGCAGGGAAGGGCTGAAGCTAAGATGCTCGAGAAGGTAATTAATTATTCCTGACTAAGAGGAGCTTGCCGAGGTGCAGGCCAGTCCCCAGGCTCACTGGGCATCCGTCCCCCTCCCACAGGCAGCCAGTTTAGGCCACTTCAGGGTAGTTTCCCTCTCTATCACAGAGCTGTCCCACCAAAGGTCCATCTCCATGGCATGTCCTTGCTATTGCTGAGCGCAGAAGAGGCAGAATTAGGGCTAAAGCCAGGCTGACAGTGGAGTGCAGCAGGACAAGACAGCGGCAGGAAACCTAGGGAGCAGGGCAGGGTGCATGGCCAAGATGTATGGGCATGCAGAACATGTGAGGAGAGGCAGAGAAGTGTGTGCCAGGCTTGGGGACCAGATCTTACCTGTGTGTGCAGTGGCAGTGGTTAAAGCAGCTCCACCTACCCTGGTTCTGTAGGGAGAGGTGGGTTTTTGGCAGTGAGGGTGCACTGTCCCTGTTCCCTCGGCTGGCCATCCCCACTGGCCCTAGTGCTGGGCGCACAGGAATTATAGGAAATACTGTAGGATAGTGCATCTCTTTGATGTACCCCCATGCACTGGAGTAGAATCTGGGCCACCACGTGAAATTTCTGCAAACCACGGAATACACAAATTGTCTAATTGTCTGGTCTTTTTTTTTCCTTACAAACATCTCCGCCCAGAGGGAGAAGAGAACCTTTCTCCAAGCTGGCCATCTTTTTCTTGGTACCCTCTGTGGCAATGAGGCTCCCAGACATGAGTGGCAAATGTCCTTCAACAGTGACAAACATCTCCAAACCACCTCATTTAGGAGAAAAAGCCATACAACCAGGACAGCTTGTTCTCACCACAGGGACATTTTGGCCAGCCAATCTTCTACTGCTCAGAACTAACCCCTTCCCCTCTGCCACCCCTGGCCACGGCACTGAGGATGCCCCGGTCAGCACGGGGTGGGGGACTAGTGCTGCCCTCCCTGCACACCTCACGAGCAGGAGATGCCCTCAGGATGCCGGCATGGGGCTGCCAGTGGCTCGGCATCTCCTGCCCGCTCCCTCCCGCCGCACACGCTCACAGTGAAGTTGTTTGAAAGTCTTCCGGCAGTTTTCACGGCCAGGAATAACAGATTAGCCATGATCTGATCAGCCCAGTATCTAAGCTGTATTCTCCCTGCTGACAAGTATTTGAAAGAGGGGAGGGGCCACTTTCAGCCCAACGATGAATCTTTCACCGACAAGAAAAGACCCTTTTTTCTCCCTGCCAGCCGCGGGCTGCTCCGTGCCCTGTTGCTAAGCGAGACCCGAGGCTGCTGCTTGCACGCGGCTGGCTCCAGCCGAGCCCTCGGGTTAGCAGGATCAGGATATTCACACCAGACATCTTGTTTTTTAGGGAGGGTGGTTCTTTTCTCACCCACCTTTGGCTGGCAAATAACAGCTCGCTAGCGAGGCCTGGGGATGCCCCTGCTGAGGCAGCTTGCCCTGGGAGGAAAGGGAAAATGCCGAAGCCGTTGGAGGGCAGACTGGGGCATTGGGGTCAGGCACTCAGACCTAAATGTCTGGGGTTTGCTGCCACACATGGGGGTGTCCCTGCAGAAGGACAGCCACCCCACAGCCCCCATGTCCTGGCTTAGGGCACAGTGGGACCTTGGGGATGTGGCCTTGGAGGATGCTTGGTGCTGGTGTCTGAGAAAATCCTGGCTTTCCCTCATGCAGGTGTGGCTCTGGGCATGGTTTTGCAAGGGCACATGTGGCAGAGAAAATAGGAGAATCATCTCCAGTTTTGGCATGCTTTTTCAGTCCCCACAGCTTCACTCTGCTCCAGAGCACCCTCTTACCCAGTCAGCGCCAGCCGTGTGACCCTGAGAGAAAGAAGGGAAATCACTAAAACAAAGGCTTCCAGGCTATTTCTGGAGCTGCCAGCATGAGGTGCCCTCGCCTAAGACATGGTGCTCGCATCTCCCTCCTCTCGACTGCAAGGCAGCGGTACAAGCAGGACTGCAGGCTGCCAGGGCTTGCGCTGGCACCTTTGCAGAGCCCTGCTTGCCCTGCCTGCCCTCGCTCGTAGGCAGAGCGCTGGGGGGAGGAAGGAGGCTCTCCTTCATTCGTGAGCCGCTCCAGTGACTCTCTAGTGCTGCTGCCGAGCCTCCCTCGCCAGCCCCGAGCAAAGGCATCCCTGGCGTTACTGATGCACAGCAGCTCAGGCTCTTTGTGAGCAGCCCTGTGCAGGAAATCTCTCTCTCCACTGCTTTAGGAAGCCTGGAGAAACCCACTCATTCCTACCTCAGCCCGGGAAGACTTTCTTGACCTCAGACTCCTGCAAGCCCTTGATCTCCTGTTAGAGGTGACCAGGGTTCATTCCACTGATGTGCAGGACTGTGGAAGAGACATGCAGGGAGGCTGTTTCCTTTTCCACGGGAAAAATAAATGGCTCTGGCACGGCATCTCAAGCTGCTCCCTCTCCTCAGGCCATGCCCTGTGCCCAGATGGTGCAAAAAGGCCCAGGGAAAGATGCCAGAGGGGGTGCAAAAGTTACTGCTCTTTTGAGCAGCACAGAAAGGAAAGAAATCCTGAGCCTCTGGGTTTGAAACACAAGAGGTCAGATCCATGGCTCTGATACAGCCTCTTTCTGGATCTTTAGCAGCACAAAGCAGCTGAAAAACTGGCCTCTCCAGCCCAGGGAGCTCTCTTCCAGTGTGTGGAGGGTCACTCAATGACTGAAGGGGCAACCCAGTGCTGATGTCACAGCCACCTCCAGTGCCATGGGCAATGGGACCAGTTTGCAAGTGCCTAGGGGTTGTCCTGAGTCACATCAGAGGCATGTTGACTTTCTCCAGTCTTCCAGGGAACAGAAGTACCTACATTTGACACTCGGGGGGAAGGTGGAGTTATGGTGCCAGTGCTCTATCAGTTTGTGCTTGCCATGGGCAGCGATGGCTGCACAGGCTGTTTGCCATTCTTGGCAGAGGGCACCCACCCTGAATAAATCCCTCCTAGCCAGCAGCTTCTAAAGGACATGCTCAAACCTCTCTAGGCTTGAGCCAGCAAAGCACAGGCAAGGTCTGATGAATTTTGAGGCTCTCACACAGTCCTACCTAACCCTGTGTTACCCTTTTTTTCCTGGCTGTTGCCCATTCTGGCATGGGCAAGCTCTCAGCTTTGGGACCTTAGCAGTCCTCTGGTACTTCAAGCCAGATTTCTCACTCTTTTTGTGTGTCCCAGCCAGCCATGAGTCATGTTCTCCACTACACAGACAGGTCTCCTGCCTCAGTCTGCAGCCAGGAATCACCTGTGTATATGAGCAGTGAGGGAGCTGGGGCAGGGCTGGAGCACAACACCCTTCATCCTCTCCCGGGGGGGCTGAGTGACTTTTGATGAACATCTTAAAGCTTCCTGGCCCATTGCTTGGTTAAACCTGCAAATGGCCTCTGTTCCTCTCGGTTGAACTGTCCAACTCATTGACTTCATCATCTGCAGTATGATGACCCAATGCTCACACCATGGACATGAAGACCCATGTTTGACTGCCCCTGACTTTCACACTGTCATGGTACTGACCAGGTGTTTAGCAGCTCCATGTGCTACAAACAGCAAGTCCACAGTGTGAAAATTAATTGCTCCTGACTTTATTCCTTTTGTCTCAATTGTGTCTCCTGGCTTTGCTTCCAAGCCTTGGCTTTGCCTTGGGTTGTGCTTGGCAGGTGCTGGAAGGTGCTTTGTGGATGAGAGCAGGAGCATCCCATATGGCTTCACTTTTCTCTGGGGAATCCTGAACTACTAAAACCAATTTACTGTGTAACTCTGGCTAGTCTCTACATTGGAAATGCTCTATAAAATCCTTGTTTGGGAAGGGTGTGGTTTCCAGAGAGGTCTGACTGTCCTCCTAATGGTCTCATCATCTGCAGGAGAGCACAGGGGCTCTTGCATGGCTGGGGCTGAGCAGCACCACATCTTCTTGAGGAAGAACAAAAAATTTGCCTTCAAGATCTAGCCGGTAAAACCTGATCTGAGAATTCATGTCCCAGTGCTGAAATAAACCATTGTGCAGCGAAGAATAGTACACAATGTAAGCACTCAGGAAAGAAGAAAATAATTTTACCCTGATTTCTAGTGTCTTCCTGACTTGTGAGCACCCTTCCATACTCACACATGTCAGCAGAACACCACGGAGACATATTTATATGAAAATCCATTTGTCTCCACAGCTATCTATAGCATTTCTTTCCAAGCCCTTCGCTCCTGTGGCTGTAGGCTCGGTTTGCCTGTTTGGTTCCAGCGCCTGGAGCATCCCTGTGCAAAAGGACAGCATCGGCACCCCGTGTCCAAAAAGAACCGAATAAAGAGCCATCGTGGGATCAGAGTGGGAGCTTGGATGGTTTGGGAGCACATGGGGAGCCTCGAGCATCACAGCATCCTTTTCTGGGGCGCTGCAGGCAGGGAAGGGGGTGCCCCCACGGGCCTCCTTGCAGACGAGGGCCCCCGCTCAGAAAGAAGTAGTGGCACATCAGTATGCAGGAGTGGTCGCTGCTAGCCAATAAATTAGCATAAACCACTCTAGGAGGTAAATAGACATACAAGGCGCCAGTGTGTGCAGCGTGGGCTGCGGCTTTGTCTCAGCCCCACTATTGTCACGGCCCCTGCTGCACACTGACCGAGTGGGGCCGGTGTGGTGGGCTCTTACACTTTTGACTGCTGGATAAAAGGGGGAACATAAAGAGAGGGGAGAACTTTTTTTGGGGTTTTTTATAAGTCCAGACGAAGTTACAGACGTCTGTTAAACGTCAATTACAGCTGAATAAAGACGTCTGCTTGAGGCTTAGTTATGGCTCCTTTCAGCCACCGAGATTTTTCCAGGGCTGGTCCGGGATGCCTTCGGCAACCTAATTTGGAGATTGTAACTCTATAAACAGGCTCTGGCATTAATCAAGGCTGGTGAAAATGCAAATGACGGCATGGAGGGGGCTTGGGGACAGGACAAGGTCCTGCGCCTTGCAACTCGGGGCAGGGAGTAAAAAGAGGAAAGCAAAGAGGAGGAAGAAAGGGGCCATGCAGAGGAGTAGGGATCCATAAATAGAGAGCTTGGTGGGGTTTGATGACTTTCCTCATGGTGCTCTGGGAATCCCAGAGCTCTGGGTCCCATCAAGACTCAACTTGTACTTGAGTATCAACCAGTATCCGACTCTGGTTCCCACTGGTTAACCCTTGTGGTGCTCCTGGCCATACAAGCCTGGTTGCCTATATTTTTCCCAGCAAGACCTAGGCCAAAACACCAACAAACCAGGTGTTTAATGCTTTAAAATCCTGGAGGATCACTGGCTGTTTTGGAGTACCCAAACTATATGAGAGAGGATGTCAGGATAGTTTGGAGGTTGCAAGGAATGATTCCTTTTGGAAGGGCAGCTCATGCTCTGTGTGGCTCCCTGTTGCTTATGATGTGGCTTGTTGGTGTTGTTTCCATTTTGCCGTGGGAAAAAGGCCTCAGATCTAGCTGGATGAGGGCAGAATCAAGTCCCTGGTCAGTGTTGTCCATGCCATTAAAAGACATGCTGGTGGCCACAGAGAGCAAAACACCCTTCAGAAATGACAAGGTACATAAGGACCTTCTTTCCTCTTGGATATATCCATGTCAATCGGCCAAGGGTGGAGGGATGGAACTCCCCTTGGCCTCATTGGCAATTTTGTCTTACGTCCTGAGATAGGTCAGTACCTGGTGAGGAGAACCATGTGCTGTTGTATAGTCACGTTCTAGCCAGATGTTGCAACTCAGAATATGAGGAATAAGGCTGAAAATCAGAGTGGGAGCAGTGCTCATGCTGAGGGCTCACTGTCAGATGTGTGCTGTGGAGGAGGCTCACTCCTCCCTCTCCCAAACTATGGAGCATCCTTCCCATGCTCTGCCCTGGGGCTCAGCGATGCAGTGACTGTGGGATGGATGGTCCAGAGGAGCTCCAATCTCCCTCCTTTCCCCAGATCTTTTGGGAATCTTCTATTTTGGAAACACTTGAGAGGAGAGGTGAGTATTTTAGAGGTAACTGTAAAGCACAAACCCCTTTCCATTCCTCCCCCCTTGGGAAGGCATGTTGTCCTCTTGTTTCCTTTCTGTGGGGAGCATTCTCTCCCCATCCTAGCCTCTCTTCTTCTTTTTCACTCCCTCTCCCCCATCTCATATGAGTACACACTTTCCTGTCTCCCTTCTATTTCCATATCACAAAAATCAAGCTGGCAAAGAAACACAGAAACTCCAGCGAGTCTCTTCTCTGATTTCTTGGAGAAACTCTTGTCTGTTTTCAGTAGACCCAAAGGACCAGGTTCTTCGGTTCTTCCTCAGCCCACGGGGACAGAAGTTGCAGTCCCATCCATCTCACAGACCTGCCATGGGACTGGCTTGAGAGGGTGACAGAAAGAGGGATTTATTGCAGAGCACTGAAACAGAAATGCACATCCCAGGTCCTTCCCCTTTGGGTGATGATTAGGAAGGAGCCTGCCCCTCCCAAACCATTATCCTAACACTGCTGGGGACTGAAATCTGATGTATTTTGCCCAGATTTTTTTTTTTTTCCATCCACCCATGGCTTCACAGAAATGGGCTGAAAAACCAACAGCATGCTTTTGGAAAACACCTGAAGGATACCCTCCTATTTAAGAAGAATCTACAGGATGGATTTAGGCCAGAAGACAATCTTTTGATTATGGTTTATACACAGCTGAGCAGTTTTCCTGATGAAGCATCCTGAGAAATCCGTAGTTGGTCCTGGGGAAGTGTGAATGAGGTGCTGTGCCAAGGCTGTGGAAACCCCTTGCAGGGAAGTGGCATATGTTCATGGGTGTCTTTTGCAGGATTTGATTTTTTGCAGCGGGATGTGGTTCAGAGGAAAGCCAAGGAAAGGACAGGAGGGTGCAACCTTGTAAGACTGCAAAGACTGGCTTAGGCAGAGCTGCAGAGCAGCAGTACCTGAACAGGCATCTGGTTGTTACGGGCCAAACTGGGATTGCTGGTTCTCCAAGGCCCCTGGCTGATGCTACCCTGCATTCACATCCTTTCCCCTTTCACCTGGGAAGAGAGGTACAGGCAGCTTTTTGGGGAACTGACAGCACTTCCAAGGAAAGGAAGGTCAGATCTTGCAGTGAAAAAGTGTCACTGAGCCCAGAAACCAAGAGACAACAGGAAAAGAAGGAATGGAGGTGGGAAGGAGGATGAAGATGAGAGGATGATAAAGGGGGATGTGAATCAGGGCACAGAGCCAGCCTGGCGGACAACGCCCAGGGCTTCCCGCAAAAAAATGGAGGATGGGGTGGACCAGCGACAGCTGGAAGATTTAATTGCTCCTCTCCACAGACCTGTTCGGCTCCCTCCCTCTCAGATCTGCATTTCAATACGAGAGCAGCAGTAAGTGGGATGCCGCTGGAAGGGGTTAGAATGATTAATCATTTAAAAAGCAAGATCTTAATTACAGGGTGCAATTTTTGCTATTTAAGGAGTCCATTAGTTTCCAGAAAGGAAAAAAATTTTAATATATATATATATATATATATATATATATATATACTGCAGGTTATTCTCCTTTTGAAGAAAATGGGAGGGGGGGAAACCGGGGGGACGCAACACCCAGGCTGGCGTGGCCGCCCCTGCCTGGGCGAGGGCGTTGGTGTGCGAGGATGGCGAGGGGGAGGTGGTGTCATTTGTTCCCCGAGTGATATTTTTGAAGGGTGCTGGCTGCGAGCGTTCGCCGCGCTCAACCACGCGTTGGCACAATCTGTGCCGGAGCAGGCAGACGGCTTGTGCTCAGCCTCCCCCGGCACGGCTCCTCCTCCGCCGGGAGCAAGGGGAGTATTCGGCCGCTGTCAGCACCACTGACCCCTCGGCCGGAATAGCTCCCAAAGGATGTTTTGGGGAGTAATTGCCGTGATAACATCTTGTCTGCTGGGAGCCGGGTTGAGACCTCGGACGGCTCATCTTGCCCGCGGCTGGGGCAGCTCTGATAATGCCGGGGGGCTACAGAGCTCCGTGGGCCATAGTGCTACCCCTGATGGGTGACACGGGGCATCGGGCACAAGGGGACATCAGCCCAACCGATGCCGCGCCCGGTGGCTGCGGGCTCGGCCCCGTCTCACCCCGCGCCGCAGCCTGGAGGGAGGTGACGGGGGTTAATCGCCCACCGCCTCCCCTCTGACCCCTCTGTGGGTTTTTCTCTTGTATGGTCATTTAGCCGTCCCCTGACACAAAAGGGAGCGATTAAACACAGCTCAGGCCCTTCATGCTTTAGTGGATTAATTTGCTGATCCCCCACGGATTAAAGGTCTCGACAGGATCAGCGGGAGCAGCGGGGCAGACCCCGGCGGGAGGAGGCCACTGATAGTCCCGGGCAAGCTCCAGCCCGCAGCAATCCCCCTCTCCTGGGACCTCGCGGTGTCACCGAGCCATGTCAGGGTTCAAGGCATCGGAAGCTCGCCTAAATACCGCATTCCCAACCCTCCTGCTCGCTTTGCCGACTGCCGAGGGATGCAGTGTCGCTGTCACCCCGTTGGCTCCAGGGAGCAGAGCCTGTTCCCATGCACCCAGTGATGGTGAATGGGGCAAGCGTGAGCGGCTGTCCCAAAGGAAAGGGGGAGCAGTGGTGATTTTGGGGGGCTTCACCCCAATGAGGGGGGAGTGTGGTTACTCTCCCCAGGTCTGCGGGAAGCAAAGATTGCATCTGCCTTTAATTACTCCCTCTCTACATATCAGATGCTCGTGCACCTTCTGCACATGAATGCTGATTAATTGCAGGGTTAGGCTCCGAGGCAGGCCGGACCACATTATTTCTGATGTTTGCTCTTTTCACAAGGAGAATAAATGCCATGAATCCACAGTAATCAGTGGCTTTTAGCTTGTCACTCTTATGACACTCTTTACTTAGACCAGGAAATGGCAAATGTGGTGGAAATAAGAACTTTATTATCTTTTTTTTTTTTCTTTTCCTCCCAAAAGGGAGATGTGTGTGGTGAGGAGGGGGAAGAAGGTGGTAGGGGCATCTCGTGGGAGAGGGAGACAGCGGCTCCATTTTCCCTGTGCTTGAGGAGCTGAGCTTCACCCTGTTCAGTGAGGGAGAGAGGAAAAGCAGCAGCATCTTCTTTGTGAAAGGAGGCCTGGGTGGCACATCAGACTGGGACTGTCCTGGAGCAGTGGTGACACCCTGGGGACAGCAGAGCTGCAGGGCGGTGGGACCTCTGCTACCTTCCGTAGCATCAGCGGCCTTGCCTGAAATGCTGAGCTCGGGCATGCACCATACAGCCACATCTGGGCACAGATACCCACGTGTGCTGCATCCAGCCCAGCAGACATCCCAGAGCCTAACCAGAAAGAAGCAAGGCTGGGAGGAAGCCCAGAAAGATCATAATGGAAAGATTTGGGTTGGAAGGGACTTTAAAGATCATCTAGTTCCAACCACCCCGTTGCAAGGACGCTTAGTCCCGTGGCAGGGATGAGCTCTGGGGGACAAACAGCAGCACCCACAGCATCTCCCAACCCCTCACCCTCTGCCTTCACTCGCCAGCAAGCCCCGTTCTCCTCCCAGCAGAGCCCCATCGGCTCAGGTGGGAAACCCTTTCACCGCCTCCCTCAATGCCCTGCTACCGATCTCATTGCCACCGCTTAGCTCAGTGCGAGGGCAGCCCTCGCCTTTTCAGCAGCGAACATCTGGCGTGCGGCGGGCGCCTGGCCACGGCCGCCCCGGCCCCCTCCCCGCGCCGCCCCGCCGGGGTTGCCCGCAATTAGGCAGCCCTGAGCCCCTGGCCGTGGCCCCGCTCAGGTGAGCACCCAGTTCCGAGGATGGAGGTGTAATTAAGGTTAATCAGGGGGCCGGGGATCAGGGCGGTGGTGGGGAGACCCAGTGAGCCTAATGGCGGCCGTAATTAGGCAGCTGTGGAGAAGCGGTTAATGAAGACGGCAACCGTTAATAAAGCTCTTCCTGAGCAGCCTTCTGGCCCGGGTAATTGAGGGATTTGCAAGTGCCATCTCCCCCTTAACCCTGTAATGAGCAGACCCGTGGCAGCCCGCGTTAACCCTTCCGGGGACGGAGGCGGTGGCAGCGGGGCCATTTGCCGCTCTGCGGGGACGTGGCAGCAGGGCTGTGGTCGTGGGATGCGGATTTGAGCATCTCCCCTTGCCACCGGGTCCCCAGGGCTCCCTCTGCCCCGTGGCTTCCCCGGGAGCCCTTTGAGCCTTGCTCAAAGCGGCTGGCAGAGACTTTTCTCGCAGATGCTGTGGTTTCCCACGCCTGCCTCGGCATTATGCAATCCCCCCCCAGCCCTCACCGCCCCCCCGGCCCCACCACCCACCAGCGCCGGGATGTCATCATCAGCCCAGGCCCTGGGAACCCACATTGTTAGCTTAGTAAATAGAGAAATCCCCACTCAAGCATTGCAAATGAGGGCAGAGGGGGAGCCGGGGGAACCGCGCCGGCGGGCCGCAGGGTCTCTCCCCTCTCTCTCTCTCTCTTTGAGTTGTCAGATGAATTCAGTGGTTAACAAAGAGCTGTCGCAGCTGGGCAGGGCGGTGAGAGGAGGCAGGACTGCAATGCCACCACTCCAGCGAGCAGCTTCAGCCCTGCAATACCTGCTGCAGGTGGGCAGGAGCGCGGTTACCGCAGGGCTCAGCCTGCCTCGTACCTGAGCATCAGTAACTCTGCGCCCTGAGGCTCACACTGCAACACGGGGTGGCAGCCAGGGAAAAGCAGGGGGGCTGAGGACACATCCCATGCTTGCTTTGCTTTTCTGCTGCTGGTTGCACTTTCATGGATGCAATTCCCCAGGAAATCTTGGGGCCTTGCTTGGATATGGGGGACCCACCATATCCAAATGCTTGTGAGCATCCTGAATGTCAGTAAGGAAGTGAGGCAGATCAAAAGACACAGAAATGCTTTTATTTTCATCTGAAATAAAAAAGAAGCACAAAAAAGCTGCTTTTACAGAGCAATGGTTCTGCTTTTCTGAATGGGGCATGAAAATTACCCAGTGATTGGAGCGTCCAGTGCCAGCTCTGGCAGCAGTGATGTTACTTTGTCTGTGGCACAGCAAAGCCTCTCTTGGTCCTACCAGGAGTTTGCCTTCACTTCTTACCAGGGTTCCTCCTGTTTCCCTCCAGCTCTGGGTTTCTGTCTGTGCAGGGAGGTGTTGAGAAGGGTACACACCCCTCCTTTGCAAGGTGTTCAAGGGCTGAGAGCTGCTGTGTACTCACATATTTCTTGGCACAAGTGTCTGGAACCGGATTCCATACTGAAACCTCTGCCTATTGACTCTGCCCTGCAGCAGACAGGGCAACTGGGAGTCTTTAAAATCTTTATTAAGATGTGGAGATGTGGGTGCCCTTCTCTGCCAGTTGCCTCAGTCTAGAGCCAGACATGGTCATGGTGGTGTGTTGGGAGCTTTGCAGACTTTCTGGAACTGTGAGCAGCGATGCTGTTCCTGATGTGAGCAGTGCTTGAGGTCTCACTTCCACAGTGCCCGCGGAGCTGCTGTCCACAGGAATCCCAAGGGTGGGCACAGCCAAAGGGTCAGGAGGAGCCATGAGCCCTTGGCTGGGAGTGAGGTGAATGGATGAGATGGGAGCACAGACTCAGGGCTGCTCTCTCTCCTAGCAGAAAGCTTTTGCTTTTTTTGCATCCACCACTGGATGGACAGAGAAATCTGCCTGGAGGGCACATTTTCCCAGGCCATGGTGATTTGCAAGGGGTTGAAAGATCTCAGTCTTTGATTTCTAATGCTAACCTGGCTTCGTTGAACTGTTTTGTTATATTCTTCAAATGGTGTGTTTCTATTATAATAACATGATGGGTTTAAAATAAAAAAGACTTCTTCAAGATGATAGCAAAAATGTTTCACTCTGTGTCTCTGCACCTGGCTTCTCCTGCTGCAGCTGGATTAGCAGTGTAAGCAGGAGGCTTGGGGAGCCCCTGAATTCCTGCCAGGGGGTTCATCAGATCACTGGCAGCTTGGCCACCCTGGTGACTTGTGCCATCAGATTGTTGTCAGGATCAAATCCTTACCCCAGCACAAGCAGGGCAATTGCTATTGCAATGAGGCAGCCAGAGGCAGAGCTGCTCAGATCCTGTACTGGGTGTGAACCTCACATTCTACCCCTTTCTGGGGGTACAACTGGCATCTGGCACCTCCATGCCATGGGTGCCAACCCTGTGCCTCTCCCCAGGCAGGGACAGTCTAGTGGAACACCAGCCCTCATCTCCAGATTTTCTAGTGTGTCACACTGCAGCCTGAGACTTGTTCATGTTCTGACCTCTCCCCAAATCTCTTGCACTTGCCTCAGGTCATTCTCGTAACCAGATTTACTTCTGGTTATACTGGGGGGGGTTGGAAGGAGCCAAAACCTACCCCCCAGAGACAAACCCAAATAGTGGACAGATGTTTGTCCTGCCCTGTGCCACAGTGTTTGTGGAGGGGTGGGAAAAAAGAGGCTGAGATGAGAGAGCAGCGTGGAGCAGTGCTTGTATCCAGGAAGAAGGATGAAGAACCTCTCCCTGCAGTTTCAGGGCCCTGATGCTCCAAATGCTTCCTACCCATGCCAGAAAGCAACCATGCTGCAGGGTCAGAAGAGCTCCCAGGATTTTCCAGCCGCACACCCACGTACCTTGGGAAATCAGGTGGCTCAGGCTGCATTCCTCCATCCCTCCCTGATCCTACAGCTGACCCTGCAGGGACATCCCCAGCCAAGCACTGCAAATCATCATCAGCTCCTACAGTGCAGGGTCACCAAGCCAGGAATCACAGGTGAACAGTCACTTCCAGGTATTTAGCATGGGTTTTTCTTTTTTTTTTTTGAAAAGAGCAAACTCCTATTAAATCATAGATAAATAAAGGGAAGCAAAAGACTCAGCAGAGACCAAGTGGCCTTTAATAGCTGGTGGCTGCTGGTATTGAGCATCTCCAAAACAACCTGATAACAAATATATCCTCTCACCAGCAAACCTGCTTTGGTAGATCCCACATCAAATAAAATATGTAGATTTTTCATGAGAAGGTTTATTTTTTTTTGGCTCCTTGCTCCATAAAACACATTTACTCAGTCACATACAAAATACATTTATCCAGTTTCTTTAAAACAAACAAAATAACCTCTCCTCTCCATCTGGCCCCTCTCTCTGCTCCTTTCTAGCCTGGTCTGCTTCCCTATTCCTTGCAATATGGAACATGACAGGGTATTTTCAATGCTATTTTTGTCCGTTGTGTCATAGCTTATATTTAAAATAGCATTTAAATCTGCCAAGTAGTGCGGTGTTTTAAACTGCTGTCAGACTGAATTTCTCCTCCTACATACCGCAGATTTCAGCTACGACTTAAAGACAGCTGAGGGAAGCTTTTGAGGAAGGGGGGAGGTGGAGGTGGTTGGGGACCAGATTGTCTGCAGGTGTGAGGACAGTCAAAGGATATTAATAGGGTAAAGGGATGCTGGAGGGGGGACACAGACCCAAAGAAAACCAGGGAAGGTGCGTATGGCAATGAAATTGCCTTGCCAAAGGAACCTCTTGTTTGGGACAAAAGGCTGTGATGGTGGGACCAGATGGATGCACCCAGCAGCTGTGGAAATGGGGGCATCCCTGGTCTAAGGGTGAAATGAGAAACCCCCATAAAGGGCCATTTGCTCTGCATTTAGGATTCATCTTCCAGGTCCCAAAAATGGGGTCAATTGAGCCTTTAGTAAGGGCAACCCTAAGGCAGAGGAGGTGGTTGTGCTACCTTGCTTGCACTGGGGTTTATTCTCCCTTTCTTCATAATTTATTTTTTGGAACAGGGCTAACATCTGAAAAGCCCTGAGGTGAAGTAGTATGATCATTGTCCATGGTCATGGGAAAGGGCCCATTCCCCCTCTTTATGGTTTTGGGGATCTAAAGATCAGCTGGTCCCTTCCTTCCCCACCATGAATAAACATTGCAGCCGTCCCCAGCAGAGCTGGCTTGGTTGCAATCACATTAGAAACATCAGCCTAACATTTCCCAGGCAAACCCCCAGCCAGTTCAAACCTTCATGACCCCTCTGAAACCATCTCCCACTGAAAGAGATGCTCCAGAAATGGATCTTCTCTTCCATGGGAGCCCAAACCACCTTTGATTCATACATTCAGTCTTCAGCCCTTTACTTGAGGTGCTGTTGTGTTCCCTTGATTCCCTGTTGTCCCTTTCACATTTCCCCATCTATCCATGGGCACATCCCAACAGCATCATGGGTCCTGAGTGGCACCTTCCAGCCTCTCTCCCCCCCACTGCTCTGCTCTGCTCCATGAGCATCCTGCCTTGCATGTCCATGTCATGAGGAGATGCACCATGTCACTGTGCTCCCAGTCGCTGGCACATGAACAGCACAGGGATGCCCAGGCTGTGGTCCCTGTCACTTCGGCTGCCCCTGCCTGCCTTCCTTCCCCTTCCTGGCTCCTCATGTCTCTGCTGGGCTCGGCTTGACAGCCTGCATGGGAATTGTGGCTACCACAGGGAGGGCCAATGGATGTGGGTGCATCCCTACACCGAGCCTGGCAGGCACCTGCAGCCTCACCCTGCTGCACAGCAGTTTGGTATTTCTTCTTCCCCATCTCGTTTTTGACTGCAGTGGAGGTCTGGCTCAGCCCCACCTGAGCAGCTGACATTCAGGAGGGGTCATCTCCTGCACCGCTCTCTGCTGTGAGAGCTCCATGGACAAGGGGTGTGGGGTTTCTCTCAGCCCCTCCCAATGCCCGTGGGACCCATACCAGACCCTGATGGCTGCTTGATCCTCCTGGATGTGTGGAGAGGTGGGTGCTTCATAGGGTGCCCCCAGTCTGCAGGTGCCCCTCAATTTCCAAAGAAGGTTTGGGTTTCTCTTCTGCAGCTGTCCAAGGCTCATTGCTTGCTCCATCTCTGTGGATGTCTCACCCTCTCCTGGGACACGTGAGCCTGCCATTGAAATCTCCTACCCATCCTCTTCTGTCAACACCACCTAAAGAAGGGACAGATTGAAAATTTAGCAATGTGTCCTCTGTGTCAATAACTCCCCCTCATTCTCTCCTGGGCAGCACAGAGATCTGCTCACCCATCTTCTCCTCCCTGCTCTGCACACAGATTTACCCCTTCCTCTCCACCCTCTCTCCCTTTGCCATTTCCCCTCCTGCCCGGAGTTTTCCATCGCTCACCCTAGTTTCCAGAGGGTGAGGTGACCCTTCCCACAACTCCTTGTTGTGTCATGCAGTGCCACATCCCTGTGCCAGCCCCAAAACCAGCTCTGCCAGCCGTGGGCCAGGATGGCAGAGGCATCTCTGTTACACCCCTCAGCATTCTGGGCTGAGACAGGACCGGCATCAGGATCTCTTCCTTTGGGATCACCTCACACCTCCAGCTCGGTCCTATTCCCTAGCTCAGCTCAGGATAGGGTGAGGCACCGTGGGTGGGGGTGCCTGGTTGGGTTTGGTTATTTATTCCCCCAAAAGGCAAGGCTAGGGAAGGGGTACGGCTGGCTCCACGATTCCATCGTGGCGCGTTAATCAGCCGCATTAAAATTCCGAGACAGCTCCTGCCAAAGTGGCTGCGCGCTGTGCAAGGTGGCTGGGAAACGCCAGGAGCCGTGACAGGCAGGCGCAGGCAGACAAAGAGCTCGCTCCGTCACTCCGGGTCTGCTCCGGGAGAGAAAACCAGCACACACACACGCACACCCCGCTCCACGCCACCGCACAGCCCACGCCGCCCGCCGCACGGATGCCACCAAAAAGCCCTAAGCGAGCGAGCGTGCAATGGCCAGCGAGCCTGCCAGCATCCCAGACCATCCCAGGGGATGTCTAGGCTGGATGAGCATCCCGGCTGACCCCACCGAGATGGGTGGTACCCGCCACGGGGGACTGGGATGTCACGGTAGTGAGGACAACCCGCTGTTCATCCCCCCGCAACCCATCCCTGCACGCGTGGAGGGCGAGTCTCCCCGCGGGGTGTGAGCCCCCAGGGCGAGGGTCCCCCAGGCCGTGTCCCCCTGCGGAGCCCCTGCCAGCTGTAGTAATGCGTTTTGCCACAGGGTGCCACTATGGCAAAGCTGTAGGGCCGCCGGGCCCTCAGCCCCGTTGTGTAAGGATACCTGGCGTTACCCGCCTTACTCCTGGTTTCCTTCTTCCCCTCCGTTCCCATCTCCCCTCATCCACCTGGCAAGGAAACGGCGGCAAGAGTCCCCCAAATATTCATCCGAAGGAAATAGAGCTGCCGGGTGACCCCTGCGCTGCAGGGCAGAGGAGGGGATGCTGCGACCCCCTCTGAGGTGTCCTGAGAGTGACACAGTGGAGACTGACATGTCAGCGCCGTGATGGCATTGCTCTGCCTCCACCAGACCTGGCAGGGAGGAGAGATTTTGGAGGTTCTGTGGGACCTTGTGCCGTGACAGTGAGTGACAGGGATGCTGTGTAACACAGGTGTCCAGGAACAATACTCCAGCCATGCTCCTCTCCTGGATTTGGAGTGCTGGGCTCTGGGAATGCAGCTCCCCAACAAAGGGGGTCTGGCTCCATTGCTGGGGAGCAAGCAAAGGGCCTGGCAAGGCTACAGCCGCTCATCTCCTCCAGCATTTCTCCAAGGATGGGTCTGACTAGCCCTGTCCTCCGGCAGCCAGGCCTGTGAACTGCCTGAGAGAAAGGGGATGGTGCAGCTGAGGCACCCCATGTCATCCTGTTTCATCCCATTTCATCCCATTTCATCCCATTTCATCCTATCCCATCCCATCCCATCCCATCCCATCCCATCCCATCCCATCCCATCCCATCCCATCCCATCCCATCCCATCCCATCCCATCCCAACACACTGTAGGAGTGAGCAGGCTGGGTTCCACACCCTGAGTTTCTCCTGCCCTGGCACACTCCAGCCCCTTCCCTGCCTCTCCCCAGAGAAGAGGAGATGCCACGGGGCAGCTCAGACCTGCAGCCACAGCAGCACCCCAGCACACCCACTCTGCACCCACACAGGGGGGATGGCATGGCTCACCTAGGAAATGGAGCTGATCAGAGCTTTGCAGGATCAGGCCGTAAACATGAGATTTTTTAGGGTGAAAAGTGCTCTGCAAATGGCAGGCAGTGGGATCCTGCATGCTGCATCCGCCGCGGGCGGAGAGAGAAGGAAGATTCTCTTCTTCCCTCGCTAATAAAGTCTGGCTGAAATGACACAGTATAATCAGTGTTTACCTGGGAGTTTACATATGGTTTGTTGTAATTATAGTTTCAATTCCTGCTTTTGCATTTTTTTTTTATTTTTTTTTTTCCTAACATCTATTTTTCAATCAGTAAAAGTAAATACTATTTTCAGCCCAATGTAATTCTTCCACTCCCGTGGCCACAAACACAGCGAGGAGAGCGATTCCATTTGTGCGCTGTGCAATTGAGCAGAGAGAGGAGCCCGGCGGCTGCGGAGCATCAGCGAAGCCACGGCCGAGCGGGGACCTGGGGACATGGGGACGAACCTCCCCTCCCCACCACGAGTCCCCCAGGGCATCCACCCCACCTGGCAGGGCTACCTTTGCTGGTAAAACCAGCACCAGGCCCAGACGTTGCTTCTCATCACGTCAGCATCGTTAAAACCCCAAAGCTGCCTGGTCGGAGGCAGTGGGGAAGGGATAAGAGCCATTAGGTGAAGCATCATTTATTTCAGGGCTGGCAAAGCTTTGTTCCAGCTTGGGGATTGAGTTGGCACTAAAAGCACCGCGATCCCCAAGATTTAATTTCCCACCCTCCCCCTTCCCCCCCATTTTTATGTCTGTGATTTATAACAAATCAAGGATGCCGGTGTCAGGTCCCCTTCTTCACCCAACTATTGTCACACACACACGCTGATTAAAACCACCCGGCCCCCGCCGGTTCCTCCTTGTCCATCCATCAGCTGCTCTGGGGACAAACTTAGACATGCCACCCCTAGCCCACACCTCCATCCGTGCCTGTTCTGGCACCCTGGGTTTTAAGCCAATATCGGGCGTTAATTTGGTGAGCGCATAGCCACATTTAAACACACACAAATAGGTATATCTATTTATGTCGTGCACCTAAATTCCTGCAAAAATAATTGGGAGCTTTGTCTCAAGGAGGAATTGGGCGTTATTGGGATGCAGAACAAACACGTTGCCCTAGAGACACACAGAGTGTTTCTGCCTCAGCCACTCCAGTTGAATATTTGCCGGTTCAGGCACCGTTTGAACTCGGTGCCAAGGCAGAGCCGCTGCCGGAGGCCGGTGGGCAGCTGGGCAATGCTGTGGAGAAGGGGATTGAGAAGGGACCCTCCTCCTGCCTGGAGGGTCTCAGCCCCTCGGGGGAATCAAGCAGAGGCCAGAAGCCCTGCCTGCACCCCAGCATCCTCATCATCCTCATGCTGGGGTTTAAAAAGTAGGTGACGAGGATGCTTCTCCCAGAGCTCTGTCTTTGGCCTCTGCTCTCCTGCATGCCCTGCTCCACACCAGGGGAATTATTGGGGTTTTTTACTGTCTTGAAAATGGGCTGTTTTCTCCCCAGATGCACATGCTACCCCTCTGAATATCCCTGGGAGCAAAGGGGAATGTTTCAGAGAGGGTTTTGGGATGGGGCCCTTGCCCCCAAGGCTCCAACAGGAGGGCAGGGAGTTGGGGTTGAGGCTGTGTGGGATCAGAGCTGCCCCACAGCAGCCAGGGCTCCCCAGCCTTCAGAGTCTGGCTGTGCCAAAAAATACCTGTCCCAAAGCATGGGCAGCTTTGGCCGATTAATTCAAGGGGTGCTGAGTTTGGGGTTTCCAAAATAGGAGGAAGGAGGGGAAATATTCACCAGGTCAAGAAAAGCATCCTTCTCCCTCCACTGCCTGACATTGAAAAGAAAATTAAAACCCAAGCAGTTTTTTAAAAAATACAATAAAATGAAATTGTTTTATTTCTCACTTCCACAAAAAAAGAAAGCTCTTCTCACCAATCCCAAGCATGAATATATTTTCTTAGTATATTTCTTAAAAACCTACCACATTCAACCTTTTTCCCCCCAAATTAAGAATGAGCTAGTTTAAACTCTCACCCAAAATATTTATTGCGAGGAACAAAGATATTGGAATTGTCTCCAGTGTTGGATTTCAATTCTCCTTTTCAGGCTTTTATCTTTTCAATCCAAATTTCAGTGACAATAATCCGATTTTGATTGACATTAAAATTATTTATTGTCACATTGTAGCTGTTTAATAAATTGTGCCTGCTTTATTTTTTGGCTTATAAATACTGTATCTTTACTACCTTGGTACTTAATTCAAGGGAAGAAACCACTTCTGAAGGCAGACAGCAATAGTCTTAGCTCAGGCAAGATATAAAAATGCCTTTTTACACACATGAACCTGAGGAAAGAACTGATTCCACCTTTTTACTAATTTATATACTTTAAGTCTCTCTGGTTTATACAATTTTACTTTATTTTCCAATGGTAAAATATGCTTCTGTGAGCTATGTGTGAAACGAAGATTATTTTAATCTCCTTTCACATACAGAATAATTATTTGTCAGGAACATTTAAAAAATCAGGAAAACAATTCATGACACTTTCATGATCTAGATTTGAGAGATTTTTCACCATTCTGGAAGCGAGTTCATAAAAAAAAAAAAAACCAGAAAAAACAAAGCCGGGCGACATCCATTTCAGAGTGCC
Source organism: Entomyzon cyanotis (assembly GCA_024500445.1). Classification (NCBI taxonomy): domain Eukaryota; kingdom Metazoa; phylum Chordata; class Aves; order Passeriformes; family Meliphagidae; genus Entomyzon; species Entomyzon cyanotis. The sequence continues at coordinate 12,707,321 of JAKEPQ010001010.1, forward strand.
ATTTAAATCTGGGTCGCGTTGCAAATGATTTTCTTTTTTTTTTTTTTTTTTAATTTCCACAAATTACTGAAAGTTAAAAGAACCATCAGCCCATTTTACTATTAAAAAAATACAAAGAGAAAGAGAGAGAGAAAATTAAAAAATAAAACAGAAGATTGTAGCCCTTGTAGAATAAACCTAAATCAGTTCCTTTGCAGAAATACTTCCCTGCTTGAAAGATTTCAAGCCTGTGTCCCGCAGATTCTTTTTGGCAGGGGGGTTCTGCCTTTTTCTGCTGGATACCAGGGGTGCTGAGGGGTGCCAGAGGATGCCCCAGGGATGTTGTAGGGACACAACCTCTCGTTCTCCTGCCCGCTGCGGGCAGAGGAGGCCGTTTGCCTGCTGTCTGAATGCCCTGGAAAGCCTTTCTGGGGGGACTCTGTTGGCACAGAAAGGATGAATCTGCCAGGGGAGAGAGGGTTTGTTCCCTGTGCGTGTGACTGTGCAAGTCAGGGTGGAGGGGCCAGGATCCCAACTGGGCTCCTGGGACCAGGGAGGGATGCAGGGTGAGGCAGGGAGCAAGGATGCTCTGCAAGATAGTCTTGAGCACCTCCTGCACCCAATTCCCAATGCACAGACCCAGTGCCACCCCCCAAAACTATCCCAAAGCCTAAATCTACACCTTACATCTACATGGGTTTGGTCCCAGCTCCGTCACTGATGCTGCTATTTCAGGGCAGTGTTAGGGTCCTGTGGAGATCCCCCAGGGAAAGGCAAGGCCTTTCCTGCAGGGACATGGGGTGTCCTTGGGGACACAGACTCTCACCCAGTGCCAGAAGGACAGTGGGGCTGCCCTGGGTCTCCCTGCTGACCTTCTGTGCTGCCTCTCACAGTGCCAGGCAGCCGCAATGGCTCTGGCAGCCACATTTGTTTACGGCCTGAATTTGTATTAAAACGGTTCATTATTTTCCTGACTGGCAGGTTTCCAGGGTCCGTGCTAGTTAATAATTGCTGCCAATTAAACCTTCGCAAAATATGCATTGCAGGGATGGGGATGGGGGGGAAACAACACGCGAGGATTTCTCCCGAGCCCACGGATGGCTCGTGCTGCTGCGGAGGAGCCCCGTGGTGGTTTGGGGACACCACATTGTATTGCTGCTCACTGTGGGAGCCTTCTGAGGATGGGGCTGCTGAGCCCCCCGAGATGGGGATCCTTGCAGGGCTGTCACTGAAAAGGGATTTGTCCCTTTATGGAGCAAAATTCGCAGCTGGTGGAGGGAGCAGAGTAGGATCCATCCCAGTGGTGCTCTTGACCTTGCGGGTGCCAGCCTGCCCATCCCAAGCCCTGACCTGCCCGCTCCCCTGGGTGTCCCCAGGGTGGGCAGCCAAGGCTCGGGACATTGCCCCAACCCTGAGTATCTCACTGCAGCTTCAAGAAGGTTTCTTTTCAAAGAGCAGCTCCCTCTTTTCCTGCCTTTCCTCTTGTTTCCTTCCGCTGCTGGAACACTCTCTCTCTCTGCAGGCCAGCAGAGCATCGCCTCTGAATTCCACTCCAATCCCACTCCAAATCCTGCTCCAGACACCGCCTGGAAATAAAGCATTTCTCAGGGGTGAAACGCAAGCAAACCCCCACGGTCCAAAACCCACCTGGGGCTGGGTCTGCCCAGCTCCTTCCACCTGTGACCTCGGGTGTCTTTTACAAGCCATAAAGACACGAGCACGTTTCCCGACCACCGCTTGAAAAGCCGCCAAAGAACAGGAATAAAGAATCATTATTTAGTGAATGCTCTCCCCACTCTTTGATGCTGGGAAGCTCGGCAGAAAGGCTGGGTGTTCAGGCGGGCTGTGGCTACGGGAAGGCTGGGGGGAATGTTTCTCGGATGCTAAAATCGCTCGGAGAGATGCGGGAGCGGGACTGCGTTCGTGGGAAGGACGGCTGACGGGGAACCGCTGCCTTTCAGAAAGGCAAATAATCGCAGCCTAGGTTAGCTCTTCTGTCGAGAGAATAATTGTGCTTCTAAAGGCTCTGATATGATGAGCAGCACTGCTTTGAAATCGAAATAAATACATAAATAAATCAGGGATCTTGGACTGATTAAGGCAATTGCTTCCCTTGCTTTTGCAACCCCTTTGGGTCCTGGTTCCCAGAGCCAATTACATATTTAAAAAGTTTCTCTCTGGAAAAAAAAAGAGGACTTGCAACTCTAAAATAAAGTTTCTTTGTGGTTGCCTAATGAACAACAAGGGCCAGGGCAGTTTACTGTTATTAATTGGTTTTAAATGTCTCCAGCTCTGTCCTGAAGCATCTTTTTGAGCTGGCCACAATACGTCTGTGCCCTTCTGACTGCCCCACACAGGGTCAGGGCATGCTGGGCACCACTGGCCCAGGCCCCTTTGTGTGGGTGAGCAGCCAGCCCACCTCCCCCGTGCTCTCTCCTCCTTCTCCACCCCATAGTCAGTCCTACCAAAGCCCCCAGGATCTGCTGAGCTCCCAGTGCCTCAGACAGGGTATGGATGCAGCCGATGGGGATACGAGCCGGGAAGATGCTGAGGATGCTCAGCCATTACTTTTCCAAATGAATTCACAGTTTCTCCAGCTCCCTGTTCCCTCCTGTATGACTATGGGGGAGATTTGCTTTGCCACCCACTCCCCACTTTATCCCCCACCTTGGCACGCTGCAAACCCCTCCTTGCCACCCAAACCTCAGCTTATTTCTAGGCTCCACATGGCCACGACATGTGGGAGCTCGGCAGCCGGCATGAGCCCAGGGACTGCCTAAGCTCCTCTTGGCACACCACACCTCACACCACCGTGCACCTCCAGGCACCAAGCAGGCAGAGAAAAGCCTCTATTCCTCACCCAAAAAACTCCCAGGGGGGTTAATTCAGCAAACAGCTTCCTTGCCATGAGGGTAGGGGAAATAAATCTTTCTCCCAGCTCAGGGAGGTGCAGAAACATCACCCTTAAAGGGAGGCAGGGCTCGAGCCATGGGCCTCCTTGGATGTCTTCTCCCTGTAAACATGCATTATTGATAGCAGAAATTATGTTGGATTGGTTTTGGGATGTAAGGAAACGCTGGAGAATATTGATATTTTCCCGAGTTGCTTCCAAACCTATTCTTGGTCTTGAACGTGTTGCGTGTGTCATCTCCAATGAACAGTTTTAAGCTTTAATTCAAAAAATAGCATGATGTTTATAATACTATATAAGGTTTTCTCCTGGCTGTACGCACGGGACTATATATGTGTCGGTGTGTGGGCGCGGATGTGTGTGCAGGGATGTAATGAGACAAACAACTCAATCTGGAGCCGGTGGGGAGGAGGAGCTGCACACGCAGCCCCGAGCAGCGGCTGATTCCCTTTGGTACCAATTCGGTTTCTTTTTTACCAGCCGTCAGAGTTGTCTGAACAAACACGTTATCATCGGGACCGATCCGTAGATAAACAGGCGGTGATGTTGTAGGTGCAGGAATACACCTGGGGGTGCGTGGGGAGGTTTATTCTCCAGCTGTTGAATGCTGGAGATGGGCTGCTGCATGACAAGATGCCAGACGCTTTTCAGCACATCAAATCCGCATCTCAGCACTTTTCACGGCGCGGAAAGGAAACAGTAATTAAGCGACAGGACTTACACCACTTCCACACCGGAGTCTCGCTGCATCCCTTTCAGCCCTGTGCACGTGTGTGCCAGCGAGCCCCACTATTCCAGGTGCAGCCTCACCCCTTCTGAAACACAATCCCGATGGGTTTTTATTATAATAGATAAATTATTCAGCAGAAAAAGTGTTTCTCCCCATTCCGGGATTTTCCTGCTAACACCTTATTGGTCATTTCTGTTGGTCCCTGCCCAGCTCTACTGGTTTTATAAAATGCTCTGGAATAATACTGGGAATAGCAGCGTGTGGGAAGGAGAAAGGTTTTTATCTGCATGGGGTCTTCCATCTCCAGCTCTGTTTCTATGGATATCTGAATGGAGTTTATATTTATCTCTCCCATTTGAGCCATGTGTGCAACTTTGGAGGAGAAGGAGGAGGCCAAGAGCAGAGCTGCCCTGCTGCTGGCTCTGCTGAACCCTGATTCCTTTTGGTCAGCAGTGAGAGCATCACTCAGGTGGTCAAAATCAGCCAAAATGTCACTAAGGCAAGGGGAAGCTGCAGGAATACTTGAGCTAGAGCTTAACACAGCAGCTAGCAGCAGGCACTGCGTCCGGCAGGGAAGTGGCCCCTCTGCAACCCCCAGACACCAGTCAGGGATGTCAGGGCAGGAGCATCACTCCCGGTCCCCAGTCCCTGGTCCCCAGTCCCTCATGCAGCTGCCCTGTAAATGGCCAAATTTCCCGGGAGCGAGGGATTTTCCATCTGTCACAGTGTCCTTTGCTGTCAGGAGAGAAGTCGGCACAGCCCTGGTGCCGGGGGAGCGTGCCGGGTGCCGGAGCAGGTAGGAGTGGGAAGGCGAGCACATGACTCGGCCTGGCCCCGGCGCACCAGCTCCCAGAGCATTACCGTGATGGCTCCATCATTAATTGATCAATCACTGGATGACAGTTAATTAAGTAGAAAATAAAGCTGCTCTGCCCAGCCTGGCATTAGTAGGCAGCGGCATTAAGATTTCTGGAGTACAAGGGAGAAATTAAAAAACAAAGGCACAGCTGGAGGAATAACCCCATTGCTGGTGGCTGGGGGTGGCAGCCTGGCACGATGTGCCCTGGGTCAGGATGTGCAGGCAGCCCCTGAACGGCAGCGATGGCCAGTTCTTGGCTTCTCCCCTTCCCAAGAAACTGGATTTCACTTGCTGCCCTCCAGGAATAACACTCGTTTTCCACCTGCCCCTTTCTCAACTGCTTTGATGCTGCTGCCCAGGCACTGGCCACTGGCCACTGGCCACCAGACCCTCACCAGCACACAGGTCTGCAAAGGGGCTTTTCTTTTCAATCCTGTTTTCCCATGTCTCAGTCCTGTCTTGAGAGCTAACCCACAGTGTGGGGAAAGAGAGAAAGCTGGATAGAAAGCATCTTCCTGCCCCCCCATCTCATGTGCCCGGGATTGTCTTGATATGAAAAATTATGGTTTTTGTTAAAAACTATTACTAATGAGGCGTCTTTCCTGCCCTTAATTGTTGCCAAGGCGATGACCCCAGCCAGCCATCTTTAATTAACTTAGACTAGATCTCCTGAAATGAGTTCCTCGGGTAAATTGCTCACCACAGCTTTCAGGCACGGAGCCGTGTTTGCCAAGCCCACCCGTTCCGGCACGCTGCCACAGCCACCGGCAGAGGTGATGGCACAGGCTGGTGTCCCCACCTCTGCCTTCCCTTGCCACCACTGTCCGGCAATCCCAAAGCCGATTGGTAGAAACTCAGAGTAAAATGGGGATGAGGACGGAGTGACTCTGACCACAGGGAATGGGATGAAGGCAGGTTTCTCCATAAAATGGGAATTCTCCCTGGCTGCTGGCTGCTCCCATCGCAGGGGCTGTGGGACCGGCCGCACGTTGGCTGGCACCTCTCCAAGCGAAAATCACATTTCCTGCCTGACAGATAACGTCGGTCAAGAGAATGCCAAGGACGATTCCTGAAAATGCCATAATTGTTTTAATCTGATGGCGGATAAAAGATAATGATGCTAACAATATTTAAACGTAATTATAGTTTCCTGCGGCTGTTGGGCTCTCTGAATCCTCTCCACTCAAGTGGCTTTGTTTACGAGCAGCTCCAGGAAGGCAGGGCCCATTTTCCTCCTCTGTCACCTTCACACCTGCACCTCCATCAAGGCAGGGGGTGGACACATGCCAAGGGGCTGGATCTCCTCAGGGACCAGCCCTGGCCAGCTCTGCAGCCCTTCCAGGTTCTTCCGTTTTGGGCCCAACATCATCCATCCTGTATCTCCTGGGATGTGATTCCTGTCTTGGAAAAGGGACTGGGATGCTAGTGCTTGGACCATGGCAACGTCCAGAAGAGAGTGATCTGTTTGGGGAGTTCTAGGGACAGGTGGTAGAATTAAATCCCCCCCATCAGAATGGGGTAGGCATATGGTGGCTTGTTTCTAGCAGTCACCCGTGTCAGGGCTGTGGCCCGCTATAGCCCCCAGATTCCATCCTCAATTCTTCTCCAAGGTGAACTCCCCAGCATCAACATACAACAACAAAGCAGGAAAAAGGGAATTTTTAGGAATGATTTGCTGATGATAAACAAATAAAAAGCACCAGAGATTGATGTCCGGGGGTTTGTAGTTCACAGGAGAAGAAAATGGTTGAAGAAGAAAATGGGATGAATCCCTACACCGAAGACCCTCCTACACTGGATACAGTTGCCACCATCTCAAAGAAAATCCCCCTGTCTTTTGGGGCCTGGATGCCCTGGTGGCCCCAATAGTAGGAGGAGAGGTTGCAAAACAGCTTGATCGAGTGCACAGGAACAAGTAGTGAGAAAAGATGGGATTTAGGCAAGGCCTTTAGAAGAAGTTAAATATGAAATGGCTATTTCAGTAGCTGTAGTTTAGCCTCCTGAGTGAATTGGTCTTTGTAAATAGGAATGGAGGATAGCCAACTTCCCCAAAAGGGCTCTACGGGGGGTCCGGAAAACCACAACGTCCTGAGTTTAATGGGGAAAACAGATAGAAATGGTAACAAAGAATGGGGAGAAACAGCAATAAACCTGATTGTTTGGTAAATAAGGCCGAGCCTGTTGCCGAGAAGGGAAGTTTGAAAAGCAGCTGGGGAATGAATAACCGGTTAAAAGTTAGGAGACAAAGTGGCATAACAAACCCGAGGGGCTCCCAGCTCAGAGCGGTCAGTGCCGGAGCCCCCGCAGCAGGCAGGAGTGCGAGCCTTCGGAAGTGCCAGGGAGGAGGGAGGAAGCAGCAACAGGACAATATCCATTGCTTCTCCAACATGATAAAATCTGGCACTGTGTAGAGGGCTATGGAAGGGTCTTGTCTTGCTAATGAACTTGGCCTTCAAATGAAGGAGGAATTCAGTGTTGAGCACAAAGAAAACAAATCCGTTACCTACACAGCAATGGAACAGCTACATCCATGGAGGAAGAGTGCTCCAAGGCATGGATATGACATTGAAAAGATTAGCCTGGTCACTGGCAAGAGTGAAGAGGCGCATGGCATGTCAGGGATGACTCAGGATAGACCACAGAAGAGGGCAGGCATAGGTGGGGAGAGGGCAGGGACTGGCTTACACTGTGCCATGTGGGCCCCTGCCTCACTGGGGGCATCCCACGGGGGCTGGGGAGGCAGCAGGGCAGGGTGAGGAGACATCTTGGAGTTGTGCAATAGCTGCCATCTGAGGAGAAATTAAATAGAGTAGGAGTCCAGCCTGCATAAAGAGGGACTCGGATGCTCCAGCTGAATGTCTGGCACAGGAAGCTGCTTTGTGTGACCAAAAGTTTGGAAGGGTTGGAAAAGTAATTGGGGAGAGCAGAGAGGTGCCTGGCTGCTGGAAAGGCAATGAACCAGCTGGGGCTGAGGGCTCTGCAGAAAGTAGGGCAAGAGCAGGCAAGAGAGTGCCCTCTCCCTGTCACTGTCCTGTGCCCTGGCCTGGCCTGGGACACCTCTGGGGAGGGAGTGAGTCATCTCCGGAGCTGACATGGGGCTGGGCGTGGCCCGGGGGCCTCCACTTGTCTCTGGAGCATCTCTGCCCTCCAGAGCCAGGCATGTATTTTGGGAGGGGACCTCTTTGCTGTAGCACCAGAAAGGATCTCCTCTCTCCCAAAATGCACCTCCACGTTTCCCGGCGTCTTGCTCGCACCCTGTCGGGAGGGATTCTCACTAGTCACCCCGTTCTTCGTTGAAATACACGCGAGACACCAAGGGACAGCTCTTTACACTACACACATCGCAACGATGGGTGCCCACCCTTTTCCCCCATGCAGGACCTAGACGCTAATGGGGAGTAAGTCCCAGGAAAGTCCGACAGTCCGACCCCCGCCCTCGTCCGGCCCCGAAGCCCGCGGTCCCAGCCATCAACCCGCGGCCGTGGCCACGCGTGGCCGGCACAGCGCGTCTCCACGGGCTCGGCGCAGCCCCGATGGGGCGCGTTGACATCTGTAACCAACACGCCGGCTCCGGCAAAGGCAGGGCTGCCCGGCCAGGCGGAAAATTAACACTGACATTGAGTTTAATTAAACAAAACAACCAGGCTGCGAGCTGGAGCGGGGACGTGGCGGCAGCTGGAGGAGCTGGGCTGGGCGCGGTTCGGGACCAACACCCACCGCCGCCCCGCCGGGACGAGCCCTCGTCGACCGGTCGGAGCCTGGCGTGGCTCGGGAAGCCGAGACTGGATGGGCGGCCCGGCTTCCCCGCCGACACTGCCGGCCAGGACCGGGAAACAGCATTTTCCTTCCCCGTTTTGTCCGTCTCTTTACAAAAAGACGCGCTGGGCGCAGCGCGACGTCGAAGGCCCACGCGTGTCCCTGCCCCGCGGGGAGCAGGACGGGTGCCCGGTGGTCTGAGGCGCGGGGGGAGGCGAGGGACGCTCCAAGGGGCGGATTTCGTTGAGGGGGATTTGGGGAGATGCTGACCGACTGACACCCAGCCCCTCGCCGGCTGCGGCCCCGCGCCTGTCCCCAGCCCTAAACACAGGGGGTGGGAAACGGTTTGATCCGGACAGGGACACACCGGCAGAGCATTTCTCGGCCAGTTGCTCCCCGTCGGGCACCAGTCGCACCAGTAGCACCAGTGACACTGGCACTTGCCATGCCTGGGCAGCGGAGAGCCGGGCAGCGCCGGGAGAGGGGAAGCCGTGCCCGGGGAAGGCTGTGGTTTTACGCCGCTCGGCTCCGAGATTGGTCGTACGAGGCAGAGCCTCCCCCTGCCCGCTGCCCGCTGCCCGCTGCCCGCTGCCCACCGCCGACGGCCGCTCGCACCGCAACTTCCTCCGCGGAAGAGCTGAAAATAGCGCGCAGCCCAGCGCTAGGCAAGCGGGGAGGGCTGCCTCCTTCGGCCCCCGACAGCCGCAGCGCTGGTGTCCGGTGTTTGGGGCTATTTCTGTCTGACCCCCGCAGCCCTCTGTCCCTCTCCGGGAGCTCCCTCCACCATCAAAGACCCTCGTGTTCCACCCACCCCGCTGCGTTCAGGTCCTGGAATCGAGGGCTGATCCCTCTGCCGTCGGCCTCCTCCTCCGAGCTCCGAGTCCATAGCTGTGGGGCTTTTATTCTGGTCATTTTATTTTATTTTATTTCACTTTTTTTTTTCTGGGGGGGAGGGGGGGGCGTGTGAAATGTCGGCTTTGAAGGATATTTGTAATAACATAACCAGCAAAATGAATGTCATATTTTTGCTCCAATGAATTGGATTTCCTGAAATATTGTCTCCGTAATGATGCCTTTAGGCTCCTCTGGATTAGATAACTCTCCAACCACATCAAGAAGGCTAATTATCCCAAAGCCACTTTCCCGGCGTTTCCACATCTATTTCACACACCTATGTATATCTATATTCAGAGACACGGTACTCCCACGAAATAGCCGGGGCTGCCGCTTCGCGGGGACGCGCACGGGAGGGGACAGGCCACCCGCGCCCGTCGCCCGCCGCGTCCCCGCGCCCGGGGGAGCCCCGTCGAGCAGCGTGACGACACCAAGCCCGACTGCCCCGCCAGCCAATCCGCGAGCCCCGAGCGCGCCCGTCAGCCCCCGCTGACCAATGAGGGGCGGCGGCGCGGCCCCGGCGGGATCCCCTCGACGGCTCGAGGCTCCCGTGGGGCGCTCCGGGACCCCCCAGCCCCGTCGGGCGCTTCGGGCTCGCATCCCGCGGCGCGGGGAGGGGTGACACGGGCTGGGGAGGGCTGGGGTTGCCCGGTGGGGTTGGGTCCCGCTGTCACAAAGAGGGGGTGTGGGAGGCGGCGAGACCCTCACGGAGGGGTTGAGGTGCGAGGAGCAGAGCCCCCGAACAAAGGACGAGGGGTCGTGCCGGTCCCACCGAAACCGCAGCGCTCCGGGAGGTGCGGGCACGGCCGCCCCTGCACACTTGCGGGCGGAGCCGAGGCTGCCCACGCGTGGGTGCCCCTGCCGCCGCCCACCCCCCTGCTCCGCCCGGCGCGGCTCTCTGTCCCGGCTCTTTGCTTGGGCCGGGGAGTCTGTACTTCGGGATTATTCATCTCCTGCAAGTTTTTTGTTAGGCGGCCCTGAAAGGCCTCAAAGGCTGGGAACACCATTCTAATTACGGGGAAGCACAGCTTATTTAGAAGATAAAAAGAGACTTGTAGTCTCATAACAGCTTCTTATATCCGTCAAATAAGGATCTCTAATGACGGGGTGAGAGCCAGTGAATGCCTAAAACAAACTAAAAAAAAGGAGTGAAAATAAAGCAGCCAGGGGCTTAAGATATATTAAATTACCCTGATTAGGAATTTAGGCCGTGGCTCGAGTCTGCTGGAGAGGCTGGCGAGGGGGGGGGACGGAAAGTGCTGCTATTCATTTCTGGGGAGAGGGGTCAGTAGGTCGGAGGAGTTCACAGGGCCTGGCTCTATTCTTATGCTAACAGAGAATACAAGCGCTGGCCTGGAAAATAGAAATGAATTTGCAATAATCCGAGCCCCTCTGTTTGCAAGGCGAGCGGCTCTATAGCTAATTGCAGCCCGGCCTCCCCCGCCTCATTGCGGGCAGTTGTAACGATGCATGGGAGATTAGAGCCCGAGGGGCTTGGGGGGGTGGATTTAAGCCGTCTCCCCCCTCCCTTCCCTCTGCCCGACGGTGAAATATTCCGGGGCAGGCGCTGGTGTTTGGGCTGGCTCTGCTCGGAGGGAGCGGGGCCAGGCAACTTCTTGAACTTCCCCGAAGCCGCACAGGGGAGCGGCCGGCGGGCAGAGCGGTGTGCCGGGGGGCTGGGGGGGGGCGAGGGGTCGGCTCTGCGCGGCCCCGGGGCCGGCGGGGGCGGGAGAGGGGGAAGGCAGCGTAGGTCCCGGAGACGGGGGGACCCCCATTGAGCTGTCGGTGACAAGCAGTAAATCGGGGAAGAATAGCGCATGGAAACGCGCCGTCGGGGCCGCTGGCCGGCCCTACAGCTGCTGCCCCGTCTCGCCGCCGTCAGAGCCACCGTCTCCTCGGTGGCATTCCCGGCTCCTGTCCCATACACCGACGCCTCCCGCCCCGCACCCGAGGAGTCCCTCCCCGCATCCTAAGGGTCCCTCCCGCACCCCGTGGGGTCCCGCCGCCCCCTGCCCCGAGCCCGCCCCGTGGGCTGCTCGGCCGGCTCGGCCGCCCCAGCCTGTTTCAGGACCCTGGACAGGGGCGGGGCAGCCGTCGGGGCGCGGCGCCGCCGGGTCCCGTCGCCTCCTCCGGCCATGTCCCAACGGGTCGAGGGACGGGGTTCCTCCCTGGTCCGGCCCGATCTTGGCCTCTCTCCTCCTTTTCCCAATGTTGCCGGGCTGCCATCCCCCCTCCGCAGCGGCCGTCAAGTTCCGGGGCCATCCGTGGGGACGGGCCACTCCTTGGCACCGGTCGGAGCCCCCTCCAACACAAACACACCCGCCTGTGCGCAGAAACGGTGTATAGGGGACGAAAATGCAGTCGAGGGGCTGCTGTAATGAATATCGAGCGACTCGGTCAGCCTCCGCCGCCCTCGTCGGCATGCGGGCTACTCCCGGTGCTGGGGACGCTGTGGACTCCCCGCCGTGCCCCGACGGTGAAACGGGGTGGCAGAGACCTGGTGTCGCCCTGCCCAGTCCTAGTGACAAAGAGCCGGCCCTGCTGCCAGAAATACAGCCTTCTTTCGTTAAGCGCATTCCCGTCCTCCTCGCCTGTGGCTGCCCCAAAGCCGGAGCCAGAGATGTCCCGGCTGAGGGCTGTGCCTGGGGCCAGAGGCACAGGACGGTGGCAGCCCTGGACCGATACCGGGACCGGCTCTGCAGAGCCGGGCCGGACCCTGCGCCCCACACAGCCCTGGCAAAAATTCTGCCGAGCGCTGCAAACTTTGCCCGGCAGCTCTAGGCTGTCCCTGCCGTCCTGATCCTGGAGGAATCGGGCGCAGGAGGATGGAGAGCAGGTTCGGGGGCTGCTACGGGCCGGGGCCGGGGTTGCCGGGGCCGCGCCGGCGGCCACAGGTCTCAGGGTCTCCATAAATCACTTTTTCAGACTCTTGAAATTCTCTCACTCGAGACTGAAATTAAAAGGATGATTCCTGTAAGTGGCACACGCCGGATAGAGTCATCCCCGCTCGGCATTGTCCGTGCCACGGGGCTTCTCCCAGAACCTTTGCCTAACACTTTTGTCGTTTTAAAAGGCAGAACCTCCGAATTTTATCCAGAATGCTGTTCTGAAAGGCTGCTTAAGCTTAAGGAAATTATATTTCAGGTATATTTTTAAAAAAACCCAAATTAAAAAAAACCCACTATACACAAAACAAGCCATACACACAAAAATAACAATAACAATAATAATATAAATAATAATATTATTAATAATAGTAATAATAATAATAATGCCAAAGCAACGGTGTTTCTAATTTCCAATTGTATATTAAGTCGCTTCAAAAAGAGGCTGCATTATTTGTAATCATAATCTATTAACTGGATTTGGGAGGAATTTTCAGCAGAAAAAAATTCATTACGAGGCTGCTCTGCGAATTTTCGCTCTCCCAAGGATATACGGGGAAAAGATATACTCGAGGTTTTAAAAATTATTTTGGAAAACAAATTCGCCGGCGCTTTTATCTCCTCCGTCGTGGGACATGGAGATGAGCCAGGGAGATTTTATTTCTCAACGCCGGCCAGAATTTGGGTTCTCCTCTCCCCAGAACATCGCCCGGTCCGGCTCCACGTCCTCTCCACGCCTTGGCATTCCCGGCCAGAAATAAACCACCGAGGAGGAGAAAAGCTGGCTTATTTGCTAGAATAAAAATCGGGATTATTTACAAGATTTTTTTTTAATCGTGTTTATTTGGAAGAATGAAAAGTGTGTTTCTTTGCAGGACAAAAAAAAAAAATCGGGTTTATTTGCCAGACCAAAAAGCGGGTTTCTTTGCAGAGGGAGGACCCGGTGCTCTGGGAGGTGTGGGACGGGGAGCTGTGTCGTGTCTCGGGGACACGAAGAAGAAAGGGGGTTCTTTCTTCCCCCATCGAGTGCCCCCTAAATGGGGCTGGGATTCATTCCCCAGCGGGTTCCCCCAGGCTACGAGCGGCCGCTGCCAGGGGCCCTCACCCAGCCCCGCACCCGCGGTGCCAGGGCGCTTCCTCGCTCTCTCACCGCAGATGTGCGGGAATTTTTGTGGGCAGGGAGGGAGCCACAAAGATGCCCAGCAAGTGCCCTCTTTTTCCCCCCTGTGGCTGAATAGCCCCACGGATGCGTTTTCCTCGCCCCGCGGCCCGTCGCAGACTGTCCGCCTGCCCTCCTTCGCAAGGACGGGAGAGCTGTTCCCCCTTCAACGAAAACCCGGGGGGGTGACGGCGGGGCCCTCCGCGGTGCCAGCCTCGCCGCAGGACGGCCGGCATGGAGGGGAAGCCCGGCCGGGGGGATCCCCCATCTCAGCTGCGAGCGAGGGGCGGCGGCCTTTCCCCGCACCCCCCGGCCGTGGGTGCGGTGCTCACCCCGCGAGGGATGCTCCGCCAGGGTGCCCGGGGTGCGTGCGGACACCCTCCGCCCTGGTGCACACACGCGTGTGCGGAACACGCACACACACTCCCCGGGTGGTGACCTGCAGCTGTGACACACCCACCCGAGTGGGGACACGCGTACGGCGCGGGGTTGCAACACGCGTGTGCGGACACGCACAGGGCAGCACCCGCAGAGGTCGCGGACACACCCGTGTCCACAGACGGACACGGACACCGGGTTCCCACCCGTCGTTTGCAAACGCAGCCCCGCAGGGCGCGCCCCGGCCGCTCCCCAGCTCCGGGAGGCGTGGGGATCTCCCATCCCGGGCATCGCTTGCACCTTTCCTCCCCGAATTCATCGGCTTTCTCGCTCCCTTTTCCCACTCCACCCAACCCACTCAATTAAGGGCGGCGACGGGAGCGGGGCTGCGAGAGGCGGTGGCTGCGGGCCCCCCGCCCGCTTCCTTCCCTGCACAAGGTGAAAGAACACAGCAATGGGTGAAAACACAGAAACAGCCCCAAAAGAGACGCTTGCCGAGCTTTGGCTTTATTTATCCCTGCGTATCCTTGTGCCCTGAAGCCCCGGGCAGGCTGGACGACCCGGGTACCAGGCGGGGCAACGCCGGTGGTGGCTCGGCGGGCCGGGGGATGCGAGGGGGTGATGGGGTCCCACTGCCCGCGGCGGGGGGCGCGGGGAGCCGCAGGTGCTGCTGGCGGGAGAGACCCGCAATGGCTGTTTGGGTGTTGCATTAAAGCACGCTGCAGTGCGCACACTGCGGCCCCTCCCCCCGCAATCTGCCTGTATGCTAATGACATGCAAAGAGACTCATTTGCATGTTTATCTCTGTCAATGGGCAAGCGTGGCGGGCGCGGTAATACGTTTCCCACCGTGGCGTGGAGGCCTCCCCCCGCCCCGCTCCCCTCACCACCCCGCCGGGCCGGGGAGGGTCGGGCAGGGCTCTTCTCCGGCCCCTCCGCCCAGCCCTGGCACCAAGACAGGTACTGCCACAAAATGGCTACCGGGGGGCCCTGCAGCCGCCCGAGCGCCCACCTCTGCCCCCAGCAGTCCCCGGCCCATCCGCGCCCCCTCCCCCGCAAACCCACCTCCGGATTTTGTGCTTAAGCAGCCAATCGAGGGCGCGGTACCCTTCCCCCCTCCATCTCTCCTTTCTCCCTCCATCTCTCCTTTCTCCCTCCATCCCTCCTTTCCCACCCTCCATTCCTCCTTCTTCCCCTCCATCCCTTCTTTTCCACCCCACATTCCTCCTTCTCCCTCTCCATCCTTCCTTCTCTCGCCTCCATCCGTCTCTTTATCCCACCACTATCCCTCCTTTTCCACCCTTCATCCCTTCTTTTTCAACCTCCATTTCTTTTCCACCCTTTATCCCTCCTTCTCCCCCTCCATCCCTCCATATTTCCTTCTCCCCTTCCATCCTTCCATCCCCTCCTTCAGCTCTCCTTATCCCTCTCCATTCCTTTTTCATCTCCATCCTTGCTTTCCCCCCCACACTCTGTCCTGCTTTCTCCAAACCCAGAGAAAAATCTCCACTGTTTCCACCCGCGGAAACAGCGTGTTTTCTATTTTCCCATGGACCGAGGAAAAGACTTTTCCATCCTTCTGAGGGGTTCTGACTCCTGCCCGGGTGCCGAGCCCCCAGCAATTTGTGACCTCTCTGGGTTTGCCGATACCGTGTGAAGTCCCCGGTGGGCACAGAACCGCGGGTGGGTGCCCCGGAGGGGTTTGCCCCTCGTTCCTCTGCTGAGGGGGGCGAGAGGTGTCCACGGGCACTAGTGGGGAGAAGCAGCCGTGTGTACATTCGTGCCTGCTGGCCCACGGAAGGAACGGACATTGGAGGCACCAGAGCGGGTGTTGGTTTTTTAAACAGCCACCAAAAATAAAACGCGGCCTCTCCCACGGCCCCGATGTGCGCCCACGCCGCTATTTTCAAACACGCACGTGAGAGAGAAGAGCTCTGTTTTGGGGAGCGGGGAGGGGTCTGTGCCCACTCTCTGTGCGAGGATGCGACGACCCCAGCGCACCCTCGGCGGGGACGTGGCACCGCGCGACCTCCCCACACCCCACGGGGCGTTGGGACGGGGGAAAACCCGGGGAAGACTCACGACCGCAATGCAATACAGCGTTATACGCGCTCCATTCCATTTATATGTAAAGAACACATATATTCTTATGCTCCGCTATAATTTATGGCGCCGTATTATACTACACGATGCTGCGTGACGCGATGCGACGTGACAGCCCTCGGCCCTCGGCACGGCACGGCACGGCCCCGTCGGTGTCCCCGGGCCGCGGAGCCGCCCCGCCCCGAGGCGCCGGTGAAGGGCGCCCGCGTCGCTGCGCTGGGCTCCAGGACGGGTTTCGGGGGATCCCCTCCTACCTCCCCACCCGGTATCCCACCTCCTCCCTGTCCCTTCTCAGCCTCTTATTCCCTCCTTTCTTTTCTCGCACTCCCAAATCTCGCTCGCTTCCCCGACGAAGGTGCTCCTTCCGTCCGTTATCTTCGTTTTAGCCCCGGGAGGTGGAGGGGCACGTGTGTTTATCCTCCCCTACTTCACCCGAAATTGTCTTAGAAAAAAATAAAATCAACCGAAAACCTAAATCTGCGTGAAACCCCCTGACCCGCCCTGTCCTGACCAGTTTATGCCAGCACTACCCAACCGCAGGTACCGGGAGGGGGTTTATTTGTGGGGTCAGTCAGCACCTCCCTCGGTCACCCTACGGCTCCCAGCCCCATGTTATCACACCTGTGCAGAGGGAGGTGTGACCCAGCCGGGATGGTGCCGCTGACCCCCAGCGCGGCTTTGCCCCGAAGCCCCATCCCCGAGGGCAGCGGGCCCGGGGGTGTCGGTGCTCGGGAGCCCTGGGGGCGCCGGCCCTCAAAGGCCCCCCAGCCCCTCGGTCCGCTCCCCGGGTGGGTGTTCCCCTCTCGAGGGGGGCGGAGAGAGGCAGGCCGGGGTAGAGGCAGGTTTGGGAAGGCCACCTCCCCTGGCTTTCCGACTGCCCCCGCCAGGCAGTGTCCCCGCCGCACCCCGGCCGGGGGGGTCCGCACGCCCGGAGGAGGTCGGCTCGGGGCTCCTCATCAGCGTGCCCAAAGCAGGGCTGGTTTTGCGGGAGTACGTGGGAACCCCTGCAAGAGACACCCTCCCATCACTCCCCAAAACCTGCCGTGTCATCACGCCCCGAAGCAGAGGCAGCCCCCCAAAAGCAGATGGGGTGTGTGTTCCCTTACCTGAGCGCTGGCCCGGGGGAGCCACGCAGAGCGGGGGGTTCTGTATCCGGCTCGTTTTCTCCTGCCGTGTCCCGCAGCAGAAACTTCCTCCGGCCGTGGCCGGGGTCGGTGCGGGGGAGCCGGGCTGTGCCGGGGGGAACCCGCGGCCAGGGAGAGCCGCACACCCCGGGCCGTGTTTATATGTAGAAAGAAGGGTAATTTGAGTGCTTATACCAAGAACCGGGGTTGTTAAGTTTGCAGGCAGACAGCTAAACGGTGCCAAGTGCGGGCAGGGAGGGGGGTGCGGGGGGGGAGGCTGGGGGTGTGTAAGAAATAAAGAGCAATTGTCAGAAGCGAACAAAAGGCGGAGGATGGAAAGGAGCTGGGAATCCCAGGGCAGAGCCCCTCGGCGTGGACTTGAACTTGGGCTTTGACACCGTCTGCCAGGCGGAGAGCGGCTCCGGGCCGGGCGAGGCGGGCTGCGGGGGGAGTGACAACAGCCCCGGCGACACAGAGAGGGGGCATTACCCCCTCCAAACACCCACCTTTGACGGGCGGGGGGAGCGCTCTGCTTCAGGATGCGAGCGGTCCGGGGAATAACCCAGACGGGCTGAGACCCGACGGGCTCAGCGCACCTCCCGGTGCAGCGCGGGGCGGCGGCGGGGGGACTCCGTCGGGGCTGGCCGGGGCCAGACGGTCGGGGGGGCCGCCCGGTTCTCACAGTCTGCGCCCGAGCCTGGATTCTCTGCACGTCCCGGCCGGTCCCCCCTTTGCTACTATTCAGCACTTAATTGAACATTAATGGCAGCTGGGGATGAGGTCATTGGAGCCGGCTTTTCTCACACATTTTTCATGCAAATCCGCTAAACTCTAAACAAATTTGAATAAAACCCCCTTTGTGCAGGCCCTCCATGGTGTTTTTCCACGGGCCGCTCCGCCTGTCTCCGCACACTTCATCCGGGGAGGGGGGAGCGGCGGGGAGATGAGGGGGTGTGGGGGGGTCCCTGCTCGGGCCTGGAGCGCCAGGCAGACCCAAAGAGGCTCTGCGAGGTTCTCAAACCCAGCTCGCCCCCAGGACACGCACCGAACTAGCAGGGCACTGCTCTGTGCCATCATCTCCACTCGCAGCCCCTCAACAGCACCAGTTCCTCCAGTAATATCCATCAGCAACACCAGTTCCCCCTGTAACACCTCCGTAGCATTTCTGCCCCCAGTAGCATCAGTCCTCCTCCAACTCACGCTAATCCCCCACAGCAACACCAGCCCCCCAAGCACCACCAGCCCCCCAGGAGCCCAAATTCCTCCCGGTACCACCAGTGCCCGCAGCACTCCTCGCTGCACTTGGCAATAATTGCCTCTCTGTAAGGTGGTTTACGGGCGCTCAGGGTAAGAGCATGCAGACCCCCGGCCCCCCTGCTCCGCAGCCCCCGCGCAGCCCCCATTAGCATCCCCGCGCGCCCGGCCCCCTGCCCAGCCTTGAACTTGGCCATGCCGGGCTGCGCTCCTTCTGCCTGCCTGGGCTCGCACAATGCCGGCCTTGACCCATTGTTTGCTTTTTTCGGATTTCAGCTGGGAAAGCGGCCACCTCGCGCAGCCTGCCCCGAGCTCGCCGGGAGCAGGGCACAATGGGGAACCCTGCTCTGCAGGCAGAAGGGCTCCAAATCATTTGAGAGACATATTCATTATATTCTTTCATGGGGGTCTGTTTGCATTGGGTTTAGCGGTTACTTCCCAGACGGGGTTCAGACCAAATAAAGATCATTGAGCGGCGAGGGATTCGCTCGGGCTTTCAGGGAAATATGCCTGATGTGTGGCACGGCGCAGCCCGGCTGCTTGGCTCTCGGCTGCTCCCGCTTCCCTCTTGATTTGCCTGGGTTTATTTTGTGCCCATTGCCTCCTCCATCTCGAGATTGCACCAAATCACACGCTCACTTTTGCAAAAGGGAGAGTTTATTTTCAACAGTGCATGGGGTGGGGGGTATTTGAATGGGAGACAATTACAGGCAGTACATTTCTCTTACAGGAACAGAGAGGGTGCAATATAACAGCAGCAGGGCTGCCTGGCCTGGACAGGCTTATGGTTCTCTGGGTCCCAAGCACAGAACTTTCGGGAAGGCTGCATCCCACGGCTCTGCAGACCCAGGGACCAAGAGCAGCAAGGGCTGAGCTCTGCTCCATGAGCAAAGCCAGGGGCTAAAAGCTCCCTCCAAACTTCACACACCTCGTATTTCACCAGGTGGGACAGTGACTGGCTCAGGTCTCTCTGCCTAAGCACTTTGGTCCTGCTCTGGGGTATCGAGGGCACCAAAGGCAACATACAGGAGTGATGTGGGATGGTCCTTTGGCTCCCTGTGTTGCTCTGGCTCCCTCCCCATGGCTGTGTTTCAAAGTGATGCAGAAACCCGCCGTGTTCGTGAATCAAAGCTGCCTCCTCTCTGGGCCCATGGAGAAGCAGGTTGGGTCCCTCTTGGAAAAACTCGTAGAAGTCAGATGGCAAATCCAGGCAGGTGGTAGCCAACTGCAAGAAGGAATTCGCAGGCTTCAAAAGTCCCTTGTCCACTCACTGGGATCTAGGAAGGAAAGAAAAAAAATGGAGTGGTTATGATCTCTGTCAGAGAAATGGTCCAGCAGTGCTTGGCTGAGAACAGACCAACTTGTCTCTTGGATGGAACGGAACTCAAATCCTCTTTCCCTCCTCACCACATGTTTCTCCTGGCTCTGGACCACCTTACCCTCTTCCTTACCAGGAAAACTGTGGTCTCCAAGATGCCAAACTTCCCCTGTGCCCTCCTCAATCTCTACCTCTGCCTGCCCCGCACACCGCCAGCCAGGGGAGGGCTCACCGCTTGTCCTTCCTCCCTAGGCTTTGGGGCATAGGATTACTCTGCATGTCAGAGCCACTAAAGGCACAGCCTACTGATGTTTTAATCTTCGTGTTAACTTTCCCTGCCCTCGGCGCCCTTGCCTGGCTGGAGAAAGTGATACCAAGCCACCGAGCTGGAGCCAAAGCTGTGACGCTCAGCAAAAGTCCCCTTCTCAGCTTTCCCCACGCCTCCCGTGCTTTGCCCCACACACCTTGCACCTTGCAGCACATTCTCCTCCCCTTTCCCTGATTTTTTCCTCCATTTCCATTACACTTTATCCATGTTGAGTGTGTATTCCCTAGCCCCCAAACCAGTCCCATCCTTTTCCTAGCCTCCCTTTGCTTTGCCCATAAACCATTACATTGGAAGGAGTAAAGACTAATATAACAAATCCTTGAGTACACTTGCAAAAGGAACCATCAGCTGGCTAATTTATTCTTTTTATTGCACCAAATTGTAATTTTATAAAATATTGCAAATTTTATAAAATATTTGCAAGCCCATTTTAAGAGATAAATCTTCTGTGTGGCTCTCTAATGAGCCGCCCTGGGAGTAGCCGGCATGTGATCTGCTGTAGGTCGCACCGCGACGTTCCCAGGCTGTGACTGGATGAACCACCGTAACTCTTTGAACTGTGCAAATACTCTACACTCTGGGGTCCAGGCTGCAATTTTCATGGGTATTTTTTCTCTCTCTTAAAAATAGATCTTCTGTAACCCCTTTATTGCAATATTCATAAAGCACTTGATGGAAATCCAAGGAAAATCCCTTCCCTCCCGCAACTTTGAAGCAAGCCTAAAACTGAAGAGAGGCAGAGGCCAAGCCCACCCCAAGTGCATAGGTTTGGAGAAGGACCATGGCCTGTGTCTGTCTCTGGGTGCCAAGAGGACAGACCCCATCCTGGAGTGTGTGTAGGGAGGCTGCAAAAAGCCAAAGCTCAGCACTTCTTTATCCTGTGTGAGATAAGGAGTCATCCTGAATGCTCCCCCAAGGCTGGCAAGGATGCTGAGGTCAGGACAGATGAGATCTGAGTGGTGATGGGTGCTTTCACAAGCCCAGAAGAGGAGAAGGAGGCTGAATCCTTGTGGTCACCAGGGAAAAGCTTTTACCTGGCAGGTGAAGCCCCCTGTCTTGGGCAGGCACTGCCACTGTCCTCTGCAGGGACAGGCTGAGCTTGCTGTGGCCTACAGAGAAACTCCTCTGCAGTGTGGGTAGAAAGGATGCTCGTTGGTACCAGATATCAAGCCAGCCTGGAAATCACCTGCTTCCTACCTGGTGGGCTTGCAGCCTCTGGCACTCAGTAACTGAGGGCATGAGGGGTTGGACCAACCCAACTGACTCAGCATCAGCTTCAGGAAAGCCCAAATCTCCTGCATGCACTTTCTTTACAGGCAGAGTTCAGCCTTGCACTGAGGGTGACTGCAAAAATAGGGCTCCACCAGGGCCCAACACTGCCTTCCCTCCCCAACACCCTGCTCAGGGAAAAATCCCTCTGTGTGTGGATTTACTATCCATCTTTTTTTTTTTTTTAACTGAATAAATAATTGAAATTATAGCTCAGCCTCTGCCCCAACACTTGCTCCTGTGCCTCCTTGTGCCCTTACAAAGCCAGCACTGAGTTTTATATGCTGATAAACTGCCCTGCCACAGCAATTCTGGGCGGTGGGAAGAGGAAAAAAAAAACCCCTGAAATAATGGTAAATGGATGCAGAACGCTCTGCCTAATCAGATTCCTGTCCCCTATTGAGGCCAGGAAGGAGGGACCCCGCTCCTCCCCTGCCCTCAGCCCAGCCTCCGCTTCACCGGCTCACACGGAGAAACTTTCTGGACAATTTAATCTCGACAGGGTGTTACTTAGAAAAACCTTTTTCACTGTCAATTTTTTCCCCCCCTCCCTTCCACCCCCCCCCTTTTTTTTCTTCCCTCCCAGCCTTGATTGAATTTTGCAAGCCCCTGATATCTTTCTTTTTTGTAGGGATGCACGCTGCTTATGCAAATACCAGCCTTTCATACCAGCCTCCCTGGCTCAAGCCCTCCAACTTGAATGTGACCAAAAGCTGTGCTCTCCCCTGCTAACTCCTTAGCACAATTACACCTCCATTCTGCTCCAGGGGCCCGGGGAGGGGGAAAAAAAAATCATTTTAAACTAATAACACGTGCTGTTTGCTTTGGATAATTACAAGGGAGCTTCGGCTTCTAAGAGCTATGAAATATTCTGTTCAGCGGGGAGGGAGGGAGGCTCCGTGTTACGCCTACGCCGCGAGTTTTATCTCCTGACGGAGATGCTCGCGCGGCCTCTCGAGGCTCCCTCCATCTCGTGCTCATCCTCTGCACCTGGGCAAGCATTTACATTTCCTACGGAGCAACTTCTCGGCGCTTTGGGCTACAGGAGAGAGGAGAAGGCGCCTGACATTTTCCTTATCTCAAGTTACAATTTCCTGCAAGCATCAAGATAATAAAACATCGGCGATGGGCAAGATGAGCGAAATGAATGCGTCGGCTGAGTCTCCCGCAGCAGCGCGGGAAGGGCCGGGGAGAAAGGACACCCGGGGGGATGCGGCTGCTCCACTGGCTCTTGTTTGCATCGTGGCCCTGACGTTATTGTCCTCCTGCCTTGTCTGCTGGGGAAGTTTATGTGGAGGGCTTTTGCTGGGGCGAGGAGGAGGAGGGGAGTTTTCCCCAAAAGCACCCAGGAATCTGTCAAAAGAGGGACAGAAAAGAGAAGAAGAAGAAGAAGAAGGGAGACAGAGAGTGGGAACGTCAAGGACCCCTGACTAATGAATAGCAAGTTTGCCCTTGAACCTCCCTGGGCTTTGCCATTCCCAGGCTCCAAACAAGGGCTGATGCATGCTTGGGCCCAGCTGCAGGGGGACCGGGCTATGGTTCATCTCAGACACTTTGACAGCCCGGGCCTTTTCCCCACATAGCTCAGACTCGCCTAACTACTCCCCTGGCAACAGCTCAGTGCAGGAACCTGCGCTGAGGCCCTGCCTGCTGCATACAGAAGTACGAGGAGGAGGAGGGGAGCCGCTGGGAGAAATTAGCTAGAGACTGGCTTAACCCATCAAATGCTGGGCAGGCATTGCCAGCCCCAGCACCCTTTGCTCAGCCCCAGCACCCTCCAGGCATCCCTGGGTGCTCCCTGGCCAGTATCTACAGCAGAGCTGGAGAGGGGCAGGAGTGGGTTAGACATGCAGAGTTGCTGTGTATCACAAATCCCACGACCTGCTGCTTCGTCATGACCCAGCGCCTTGGACCTCGTGAGACTGAAGGTCCTCATGGTGCCAGGGATGTAGGAGGGAGCCAAAGCAGCCAGCTGGAAAAGGCCACCGGACACTGAGAGGAAAGGGCACGGCCTCTCCCCAGTGTGGTGGGACAGGGCATCCCTCCCTGCCAGCCAAAATGAGGGCAAGGGCTGGATGAGAGGCACAAACTTGCCCTGGACGCTCTTTCTGCATTGCAGATCAAAGGCTGGGACGAGCTGGCCTTAGGGGTCTGCACTGAATGGCCGGAGAGAACAGGCAGGAGCACCCGGCGACTCTAAAATGCGACCCAGAAACGTTCCCACATCCCAGCCCCATATAAATCAAGGGGGAAAAAAGGGGGAGCTCCATCCTAGCCTCTGTTTTTACAGAGCATCTTTCATGTGCAGCCCCTGAGAGAGGGCTTTGCCGAGCTTGTTAAGGATGGCTCCTGCGCCAGGCAGAGAGGGGGACGCACCATATGGAGAGGAGAAAAAGAAAAGGGGACACTGAAAATGGAAAATTATGCAAAGCAGGAGGAGAGGCGCTGGGGGAAAGGGGGGAGGGAGGCAGCAAGGAGGTGGGGGATGGGGAGACGGGAGGCTGGAAGGGAGCCCTGACTTGGGGAACACCATGAGCTGGCACTGGGGCTGCACGAGGCACAGAAGTTTCCTGTGACCAGGTGCAGGACAGCCCTTTGTACCCTTGGGTGCTGTCACTGGAGGACAGTTCTCCAGCCCAGCCTTCCTTGAGAGGGTCTGGGCTGTGCCAGGGCGATTCCCAGCTGGACTGTGGTGGGTGCACCCTGTTTCTGGAGCTGTGCTGCACTGGGACATGCAGCAAAATGGGGTCTGTGGTGACCTACTTCAGAGGTGTCCTCAGGACCTCTGTTACTATAGCAATGAGGTTGCAAGGAAACATTATGGTCTTTTGGTCAAGAGTTTTGCTTTTCATCAATCACAAAAAACAGACCCGTGTACCGAGGTGCCAGGGCATTGCAAGAAAAGGCTCTGATTAACAGTAAGGGCTCAAATTGCCCTTATGTCTCAGCTGCCCATGCAGTGATAGTGGACACTTGGGTGAGTGTAAGGAGAATATGAATGCAACTGCCAGAGCTCGTCCCTTCCCCTTGGACCCTGCAGAGTCCTGGTGCTGCAGGGTGAGCTGCAGGCCTAACGTGGCTCAAGGATGCTGTGCAGGCTTGTGTTACTGCCCAGCTTGTGCTTGACTCCAGCATCTGGCCTAACATAGTGTTTGCAGACATGATTCAGTTCTTCCCAACCCAGGTGTAGAGCTCTTTTTCTCTATCCTGGAAACACTGGCCACATTTGGGGAAACCAGCCTGTCACTGGGGCAGCTTCTTTGTCCCAAAGCTACTCTGTACCTCAAACTTGTGGCACTCTGCTGACTCCCTGTCATGGGCCATGACCACCTTGCACATCCTCAGTGGGTCCAAGTCCCCTTCCCAGCCCATCTTTCACTCAGCATGGAAAGCCACCCACCCCCACACTTGGTGCTTGTTGCTCTGTGACTCCTGCTTTGTCCCCTCCACGCCATTCCCATCTCCCTGTTCAATGGCTTTTGTTCAGAGCAGACACGGCTTCTCCTTCACTCTCCTCAGCATTGCTCAACACCCAGGAACACAAACTGCTCCTGTCTCCACCTCTCATCCTTCTTGGCCCTGTCACAGCCTTTGATCTCACACCCATATCTACCATGCTGCTCCCTTTTCCAGCTCCTTCTCCTGTTTGTTCCATCAGCAAAACCTTCTCTTGCTGCATCCCAAACAGATTTCTCCATTAATCCCACCTACTGTGCTTCCCTCCACTTACCATTGGTAAATTTACCATCAGCCCTGTGGCCCCCAAACCGTCATTTTAGGCAGGTGTGGGGCAGATTCACGTGAGGCCAGTGCCTGAGAGGGGCTGGTACAGAGACAGGCGTGGGACTGTGCCTGCAGAGATGGGCACGCTTGCCCTGGCATACACGTGTTCCTGCCTGCACATGCCAACACCTACATGTTCCTGCCCACGTTCCCGCTGCCAGATCCAAGGCTGTGGGATTTTAAGGGGAGCTCTTGTTCTCCAATGGGGCATTATCTGCGCAGCACGGCTGCAGGTCGGGATTCGGGCTGTTTGGTCTTACAGTCACTAGACTAAAAAGATGCCATGTCCATTTAGTTTCTTCAGGAGCCATGCCCTGGAGTTAGGGCTACATGTGTTGGCCAGATCCTCGGTAAAGCCCTGGAATAAGCTGTAGGCACCGAAGAGGATTCATCTAAGCAGCATACAAAGAAAAATAGCAAAAAATAAAGTTCACGGGGGCACAAGGAAAACAGAGCTTCCACCCACAGAGCAGCTGTGTGGGGCTCCGGAGACAGGCAGGCAACGTGGGAGATGCTTCAGAGCGTGCTCTCAAAATGATGCATTTGCAACCACTTCCCTTCTGCAACCACTGGAGGTACACTGAGCTACCTGCCCTGCAAAGACACATTGCAATCTTCAGGCACAGGAATTTGTCCTGGGCTGCTTTAAGGCTGGCTGGCCCCTGTGGCAGCACGATGCGAAAATGAGATGTGTCTTCATGGGAGAGGAAGAAGAGGGATGAACTCTATCCCTGGGTATCATGACATGGGCAAGAAACTGCCCCTCCATGAACAAACCCAGGCAAAGGGGCTGTTGGGTGCCCTCACTGCAAATTGCCACCCACTAAGAATGGGTGGTGTGGGGGAAGCAGATGGGATTCAGGGTGTCCTTTGGATCAGGCTGGCCTCAGCTGCTGTGCTGGAAGCTGAACTGTTTCCAAGGAGGATACAGCAAGAACAGTGAGTCCTGCCCAAGTGATGGTCCAAAGCGCTGGCACTTCGTCCTGATTCAACCTCGCCCCAGATTCCCGCCCTTGGCGTGCATCCAGGTTTCTTTCTCCTTGACCCATCTCCATCAAAAGAAGCGCTGTTATAAGTCTCTGCTCTGAGTTTCTAGTCTACAAATAGAAGCAAAGCAGGGCTTGCTCCAGAGCAGAACATTTCCACTAAACCCTATTTTGATGCCTGTCCCAGCCAAAGAAATCTTTTGGGACCTTGTCACTTGTATGAGATGTTAAATATTTCAACCTCCAGCAATACTAGACACTGATACGATACTGAGCTACACAATTGCTATATTTCCCTGCTCTTCCACCTTGGCTGCAGAGATGCCCCACAAGGGCTCATCTCCAGCAAATATTTCTCCGGACAGGGACAGGGAGTTGGCTGCCTGGAGCACTGGGGCCGATGTGTTTATTGGGCAGCAAAGCTGGCCCTGCCATCTCTCCCAGGGAAGCTGTGCCACGGGAGCTGCTAAAACAGCATTTCATTTCCAAACAGGGCCCCAGAGACCTCTTGTGTGAAGGATTCAACAGAGCGAAGCGGGGTAGCGCAGAACAAGGAGACACAACCCCAGGCTAAAAATAAGCCAGACCCCAGGTCTGATGGACCTCATTGCTCTGCACCAGGCTTCAGGCTGGCCTGTTCCCTTGAATCAGTGCCAATCTCTCCTATGCCACCACTGATGGGGAAACAGTAAATTGGGATTTTTTTTTCACCTCCTTCTTCCCCCCTTTTCCCTCCCTTAACTCCTTTTCCGCATCATAAGCAAAGTCCTAATAAAGCTCCCATCCCCACTGCCAGCCCTGCACCATGCTCCCAGCAGAAAAGAGATGCAAAGCCACGCTTGGAATCTGATTCCCCGGCTTTAAACGCTGCTCTGCCAGCAAAGTGCGACTTGAAAGCTCCCCTGTCACAGTTACAAAGCTCCGAACAGCCCTTCCTCGGATAATCACGCTTATCTCCAGATTAAGAAAGAGAGACCTGCAGCTGAGGCTGGTCACATGGGCTGGGATGTGGGCAAATCTCTTTTAAACAATCCCCATATAGCTGTGACCTCCACCGCAGCCCAAATACACCGTCCCTCGGTCCCACTCGAAAACCAGCTCTGGAGACATGACAGAGCATGTGAGAGGAGACTGGGCTGCTGATGGAAGAGCGGGAGGGAAACCAGGGGGGAGGAGTGAGAAAGCAATGGAGAAGAGGAGGGTGAGAAAGACGGAAGAAGAAATAAGTAAAGGGAGGATGTGGGAGAGGAATAGGATGTGGTGGAGAGGGAGGAAAAGTGCATGAATGGAGGGGGAGGATGATGAAGGACAGGGAGGTCTCTGCTACTCTTCCTGTTGGGGATTAGTTGTCCCTGCACTGTCCTCAGTTTAACTCTTCCCACTCTGTCCCCGGCTGGCAGCCTAGCCTGATTACGTGACTCCAGCTGTGCCAAGCAGCCTTGGCAGGGCGAACACATTACCTACTTTGCTGCCACGGATTCATTAAGAGGCTTTGCTTGTGTGGGAATAGTCATCCCAATGGGGAAAGGGAAAAAAAACCCTTCTGCAGATGAACCTGGTGAAGAGCTCTGACAAAGCGGTTTCCACAGCCCTGCCCAGGGTTTGGGAGCAGAATTAAGGAGAGGTAGGGATGCACAAACAGGAAAGGAGGGCAGAGGTGTGGGAGATCAGCTAGGAGGAGTCCCTAACATGGCCACTGCTCGGGGATGAGGCACCAGATAGGGAGGGAACTGCAAGCCCTTTGCAGGATGCTGGTGCCTGGTTCTTCTTTGTGATAAAAGGCCACCTTGCATCTGGGTCAGACACGGATGACACATTCACCCTCTGTGTAAATTAAATGTCTGAACAACCACGGAGCGACTTTTTCCAACAGCAGGTTCCCCTTGTACATCCACGTGGGATTAAAACAATTACTTTGCAATGAAAGAGCCCAAACAGCTCTGAAATGGGCACAGAGGCAGAATGCTGGGGCTGCACCTCCCTGAGGATGCCCGCTCTGCTGGCACTGACTTGGGGTTTCCAGCCACGGCCACCGGCTGCAGCCCGCCGGAGGGACCGCAGTGCTGCCTCCCTGGCTGCTCATTATTCACCCTGCGCAATTAGGCACCGCTGATAACTCACACGAAATTGCCTTTGTTCTCCAACTGAAGACCTGCTTTTCATGGGAGTCCCTTTTTCCTGCACATTACTGATGAGCTGCCTATTGTACCTACTGCCGGAGTGGCAGTGGGGATTTTGGGGCACTCTTTGGGCTGGCCCTCAGAGAGGTCCTGTGCAGGTCGATGGGGAGGTGTAGCCTGGCCATGCCCATGTTCCTGGTCTTCTCTGAACACAAAGGAGAGCTGCTCCTCCTGCAGCCCACTCTACCCCACCAGGCTTTGTTGCTTCCTGGCTACTCTACCATCTCTCCATGTCACCTCCCAGCTTCCCTCCCAGTAGCAGAGGAAAGCCCAGTGCTGCTGCAAAGTCAGTGGGGGAAGAGGCGTCAGCCCTTCCCAACCCAAACCCTGCAGATGCCACCTTACCTTGCTCATCAGGACCTTCCCCCTCCTCCCCAGCCAGCCCATCAGGAGTCAACCTGCTTGGACCAGGCATCTCCCACCCAGGCTCCCTGCACAGCCAGCCCTGCTCCATGGTGTATCAGCTCCTGTTCTTCATTCCTTCACTGCAGCAGGACCCAAGTATGGAAGAGACGGCACAGCAAATTGGAGCCAACATGAAGTTGGGTGCCACCAAACTCCACAGGAGGCAAGCTGTGCTACAGAAAAACCTCCCAAAATGACCTCTGCTTCAGAGCAGCCTTGTGCCATGTAAATTCCTGCTCTTTCAGCATCCGGCAGCTGCTCACATGGGACCACAGGGAAAAAAGACATCTTGGCCTATTCAAGAGTTTCTTCCCATTCTGCTCAAGAAATGTATGTGGGCTCTTAAGTCTTGTTGATTTAAGGGAAAGGATGCAAAATTAATTTAGACAGGAAATTAATTAGATGTGAACTGATGTTTACATCCCTACACATACAATGAATTCTTGTGTGAACCTACAGAATGCAGATGGATGGATGGATGAATGATAACAGCAGTCTAGGAATGACATTATGTGCTGGTCCATACGCTGGGGATGTAGAAAGACTTTTCTCTGCATTGGTAATTAATAACTCTATCCTGAGCAAATGTTGATAAATCCTTTATAGAGCACGTTATCTCTGTCTCTCCAACTCCTGTTCTGCATTTCCATTTGCCTGTTTCCACTGCTCCACCCCTGGCACCCACACGCTTCACTTCCCTCCCATATTTTGTAACTGGTAGCAGATTTGACTCCCTTTCTGGAGAAGGAGGCGGAGGTTTTGTTACTGGGGCTTTGTGTGAGTGATTGCATGTGTATGTGTGTATACAAAGATGGATACAAATCCATTGGAAATAAACACCTTTTAAGGGACTTGAGAGAAAGACACACAGGGCAGAGGAGAAGAAAGAGCCTACAGACCCTCAGCCAGACAATCAGCCAAGATGAAGAGAAAGACCCAGTGAACCAAAAAAAGCCTTGGTTCTCTTTTAAACTCTCCATGATTTGCAACGAAAGCAGCAGATCCCATCGCTGGGAAGCCGAGCTCCACCGATGCAACCCTCACCCCTTCTCCCAGCCCCGCACAGCTCAATTACCCCAGGCTGCCAGGCTGCACCGAGCACACCCCCACCACCCCCGCATCTCCCCCGCCGCCGAGACAGCTTTCGCCAATGGAAGGAGTACAAATATATTCATTGGCACCTTATCAGACATGCATGCAAAACTAATTAACATGGGGAGACATGCAAGCTGCCACCCAGCCACAAATACACACCCACGAGCATGCACACACACACGCACGCATGCACAAGGCAACCCTTGTCTAGGGGGGACATTCAAAAGGCTTTGTCACTAATTTAGGCATCTGTCTCAGTCTGGTCTGGTCCTCCTGGCTAGGCTGGAGTTGTGGTTTTTTTCCCACTCTGTTTGACAATGCTGGGAACATGCCCGGAGACCCCTCATTCAAATCACCCCTTGACAATGGTCTCATTGTGTGAGCATATAGAAAAGGGAAAGGATGGGGGAGAAGATGTGGAAGGGGGGTAAGGAATTAAAATGTGAACCCAAGGAAGTGTTTACTAACACAAGCCTCGCAGCTGCCCCGTCTCTCCTCCACCCCCTTCTTCCGCCCCCGGCCGCTCCAATGGCCCAGCTTGTTCCCAGTTTGAAGCGGGCAGCAGGATGTCGGGACAGGAGAGCGGGAGCAGGGCTGCACAGAGGTGCACAGAGAGGAGGCAGACCGGAGGGATGAAGCCTCAGGGCATTCAGGTCTTTGGCAGCAGAGGGGCAGGTACAGGTTAGAGAACAGAAGATAGAGCCAGAGATGCCTTGGAGAGGATTAGGGACTTAAAATGTCCTGGGAAGGACATCTTCATGGAGGAGCAAGAGATTTATTGGTATAACCACTCCAAGGCTTTCTGGGCCGGAACAAAAAGTGTTTAAAGCTGGCCTCGTGGATTTAGAGCAAGCGAGCAGCCTCACTGCTTGGACTGCTCTCTTTGGTGCTGCTGCCAGACACACTAGAGCACGAGAAGAAAGGGGGGAGCAGCAGGTTGTCGGAGCTGGGGGCTCAAAGGATGGACCAGACTCCCTTCAGGACGCCACTGCCTGCCTATTGCTAGTTATTAAATACCAGGAGAAAAAAAAAATTGGAAAAAATGTCCCAATGCTCTGACCACCCCTAGGCACGCCTGGGGAAGGAAATAGCGACGGTGCAGATGGGGGCTGCTCACCCCCAGCCCCACTGCGCTTGGCTGGCCTTGGCCGGCTCCGTTCAGCTGGAAATGCCCGAGAGCCAGCAGAGCAAAGGGAACAGGAGCTGGGGAGGGGGAGAAGATGATGACAACATTTTCCATATATGCAAATGCATCCACACAAGATACCCAGAGGGAGACAAAACAAAGAGACCTCAAAGAGGCTGGCTCTGAGACCCGCACAAAGCCAGATACCTCCGCACACCTACAGTGTTCGCATGTGAGGACCTGTGCAACACAAGATGAGATGTTACCCCGAGGTTACCCCCAATCTGAGCAGACATTAGCCCAAAGAAAGCCTGGTGGAGGAGCCCAGTAAAAGCTGCAAAGATAAATGCCACAATCCCACATCCTCCTACACAAACAGATGCACCTTAGGAGTACAAAACTATTCCTGTCCATCAGCTTAGTCAGAGAAGAGAAAAGCTGTGATGCAAACCCACATGAGCCCTGCCTTGGTGGGCAGAGGTAGCTCTGCTCCTCCGACATTGCTCCTACAGTCAGATCCACCCCCTAGACCTTTGTGTGCTTTCCATAAGAGGAAAGCTAGGAGATTCCTGGACATTACTATAAACAAGGCCAGGCAAAACATCACACAGAAATCCAAGAACATGCATGAGGCGAAAAAATTCTTTCCCACAACCATTGTGACAAAACGAAAGTCACCTGTGCAAACATTTCTGCTTAAAAAAGGGAAAGTACTGCCAAGTAAGCAAATCTGTGCTTTTTATCCAAACAAGTGGTTGTGAGCAGTTTTATTGCCACATTCCTGTGCCCCAATACACAGGGATAAGCACTCGACACACAGTGACACGCAGGGACTCGGGGACAGAGCTGTTGTTTTAATAGGGCAATGAAGACAGCGAATGAAATAAAACCCTACAGAGATCAGCTTGCAGAACTCAAGGCTGAGAAAATCTATTTGATGGTAAAAGGAAACAAGGACACTCGCGATTCTGCTCTCATTTTCTTGCTGTAAATTTGGGCAGCTTTTACTGAACGCAATTAAATCCACACTTAGGATTTAACCTGGTGAAGCTGAGGGCAGACCTTGCTACAAGACCCACCTCTGGACTCTTCCCCCCAGTTTGCTCTGCAGAGGCCAGCAGGAGTTGTGAGAAAACTTAGTGAAAAAGCAAGGGAATTCATAGATCCCTGCCAATGTGGCCATTTCAAAGCCCCCTTCAGCTCTGTCTTGCCTGTTCTCTCTTTCCCCAGTGAATTGCTGCTTTGCTCACGGAGCTTTGGCTGCAGGGAACAGTCAGTACCAGCATCGCATGCACAGAGAGTAGTATTTGGGCATCTCCTTCCCTTTGCCTCTAACGGGAACTGAAGACCTCAGCAAACCTCCAGCACATCCATTCCCTACTCCTGGTGGCTGATCCTTCCTTTCCAATAACCTTAGGGTCCCAGTGTGGATCCCACGCAAGGCTCTTGCAAGAAACCCTGCAAGACCTTCTTCTATTAACACCTCTTTGACTATCCTTTAAATTTTCCTTTATTCTAAGGTAGGGCATTTCAAAGGCTTTTGCCCACCAGCACAGTTTAACACACTGTGTTTCACAAGCAACATGTAATAAAACTCCTCACCTACTTGTACCACACAGGTAAAGACACCTCAGGGCTGTAACCTTAAATCCATACGTGCTTTTCCCCATGGACATTGAGAGGTGTAAATCTCAACATCTCATTAAACAGATCACTCAGAACAGATTGCCTCTCAACATAACTTTTCGGCTGGCCACTACCCACGAGCGGATGATTTTACATGACATTTATTCATGCAAATTGCCGAGGCTGTAGTCTGGTTACCCAGCAAGAGCATAAAAAATTACAGTTTAGATGCATAAATGCTGGCACCATGAGAGAAGACAAGATGAGACTGGAAACACATGCCTGGGTTTCACATAGAGTGCAACGAAACTTAGAGGGAGTCCTCATCAGATGGAGGTTTATCAGGAATCACCCTCCCCCTCCCAAAAAGATCCAGGGGAGACAGAGAAAGGCATGTGCAAGGCTGCAGGGGCTACAGAGAAATGAACTTCTCCTGCTGCATGTGCAGAAACCTGCCATGGGGAGAGCACACGCAACATTTTACGTCACTCACAAAGCCTACTCTGTCCAATAAAGTGGGGAAGTAAAACAAAGCATGAAATCCAGGCATAAATTAGCATCCCTCTAGTCTAGCTTTATTTGTGCTGCTGCTGCTGCTGTGGATTAGCATCTAGCTGGCTGACAGGCTGATAGGCAGACAGAAACAGGGAGAAATAAAAAAAAATTTAAAAAAAAAAATCAGTGGGTGTCTTTTTTTCCCTATGGCTCCTGGGATGTCTGCCTTCAAAGTACAGGTAGTGCTCATCCCTTTAGGACCCGAATTTTTCCATCTTCCTGTGAGAGCACTAGGCTCTGCAGGAAAGCAAATCCCCCTGAGATATTTGTGCCTGCACCCCGTGGAGCCAGCAACCGTCATCTAACGCAAGCCCAGCGCCAACCCGTCACATCCTCAGCAGGCTTCCCTCCGGCATCCACAGCTCCGCTCTGCAGAGAGCCATAGAGCCCTGGGAGCAGCTATGGTGTGGGGCTGGGAGACCTTGAGCATAGCACCTCGCCACAGGCCCACACAGGGAGCAGACGCCTCGGGATTAGCTCTGGATCATGTTCACCATCGCTTGGGGCAGCTGCTTCCTTCAGCGCTTGCAGCCACGGCTGGGTTTGGTACCTGATCCCAGATGACATGACCGGGATCTCACGCCGGCATCTCCTCTCCGTTTGTGTCAGAAATGTGTCACTGCCAGCTCCTCGGGCAGGAGGACCTGCAGAGAGCTTCCATCGGGCTGACACGCAGCCTCCCGCTCCTCAGGGCTCCATGGCAAAATGAGTGGTCGTCACCGGAGACATCCCTCCTCTCAGGGCTTGGTGGCCTCGTGCCCACCCGCCCTTTCCAAGCACAGCCATGAAAACACAGCACTGAAGAGGTGCCAGACCTGACAGCCACCACTCCAGTCCTTCCCAAATCAGCCCTGGCAAAGGATGTGTTTCTGCCCTAGCAACATCAGGCAGCAGAGAGGAGCTGGGATGCTCCTCAGTGTGGCACTTGTGCACAAACTGGGGGAACAACAGCAGTAAACTTGGCTGTGGTCAAAGCAAACTGCAAAGCCCATTTCCACCCTCAGTGAGCCAGTCATAGCCTGGCTGGGCTCTCAGGTCACAGGAGATTTCTAGTCCTTGCCTGTCTTTTAAGGAGCCAAACACAGAGCTCGGTTTTTAGGCTATGGAAATCAAATTTTCAGCCATTTTCAAAGGTGGCCTAGAAAACACAGACTAATTCTGCACAGCCATAAAGTGAGTCCCTCAGGAGTACAGCATGAAGTTCAAACACCCCCATGTCCCTCTGCCTGCCACCATGACTCTCACTGAGTGGCTCTGATCAGAGGATGCAGGTGTGAAAACTCCCCAGGATGCAGAGAATGCCTCCTCGGCAGAGCTTCTGCAGGTCTCAGCCTCTCAGCCAAGTGCACTGGCCCTGTTGATCACTGGTGCCACAATCCCAGTAGCTTGGTACTGCCTTTGGAGCATGGAGCAGGCAAAGCCTTGCTTGCAGCAGGCATCTGCAGCCAGTTCTGCTTGCTCCACGCCCAAATGGGTCAACACAGGCAGGTCTTCCCCAAAGGAGGCCCAAGGGCACTCTGCAGGGCTTTGAGACAGCTGCAGCTGCGAATAGCCTGAGCAGAAGGGATTTATCCCTGTTCCCCCAGCCATGCCTTCCTGGGAGTGCTTGATCCAAGTCTGGAATAATGCACACCATCACCATCCTCATCCCATTGCACACAGCAAGGCAGTCCCCTCCACATCCATGCACCCACAGAGGTATCTATGGAAACATCCCATGGTATTAGTAGGGTGGTTTCTTTTAGGGGCTAGGAAAGAAAGAAGGATGAAGAGAGTGTAGAAACTGGAGCCTTTGTTTCTCAGCTCTCAGCCATGCTGTTAATTAGGTAGCAGAGACCAGCCACTTCCTACCACATCCTCAAGCTCTTGCAGCAATAGCAGGCACTACTTTAGTCTCTGTCCTTTGGGGATGAGAAGGAGGCAAGGAGACAGAAGTCAGTCAGAGCCCACAGAAATGCAACAAGCTGCAGGAAGGATCTTTCCTTTGCAAGGGAAAAGGTGCCTGATGGGCTCCTCAGCCAGCACTTAGCTATGTGAACCATTTGTTTCCTCCCCAAGCTCTCAGCTTGCTCTGGCACATCAAGCATTCACCTGGTTGCAATCAAAATGAGTCAGATGGGTCCCAGCCTTGCACCCACTCATAAGCCTTCTATTTCTACTCTGCTCCTCAGTGCCAGGCCATCAGAAAGCCCAGCCTGGGGACCGTGTGGGACCACAACTGCCTTAAAAGCTTGTACAAGCCCAGACTCATGCAGTTTTCCCTTCATTCTGGAGAGCTCCAGCACACTTCTGCATAAGATGTATTAAAACTCACACTGGCAACAGCACATTCAGACAAGCAGCCACTGGGACCAAGGCAATACCTATGAAATGTATCACAAATGGACTAAAGGAGCACATTCCCTTGAGTCACTGGTCCAAGTGGCAACTTGGGACGTGTCTGCAGCAGCATGGGGAGGTCTTGCACAGTCCCATGAGGACACCACAGAGACAGCATCTCCTGCTTTGGCTCTTAAGCAGAGTCTTCCGCAGCACCACACGCAGTACATGACCTCTCAGTTAAAGCAAGG
Source organism: Entomyzon cyanotis (assembly GCA_024500445.1). Lineage (NCBI taxonomy): Eukaryota > Metazoa > Chordata > Aves > Passeriformes > Meliphagidae > Entomyzon > Entomyzon cyanotis. The sequence goes on from JAKEPQ010001010.1 coordinate 12,742,593, forward strand.
ACCAAATAAATTTTAAAAAGCATTTTTTTTCCGAGTCCTGTCAGCGTGGAAATCAAATACTGTTTTTCAAGCTGTTCCCAGAATGAGACAGAGCCAAACATGTCCACAGGCACAGCCAGTCTTCGTCTGTACAGCCTTGTTCCCACCATGTACGTTTCATTAGCACACACAGAGATATGCATCCCTCACTTGGTCTCTTAGTGTGCCAGGGTGCCAGGGACCAACATCACCAACGATTACCTTCCAGGCCTCTGTGTCCAAGTTTCTCTGTGCCCAGGGCCATACAGCAGTGGCTAGGACCATTCCTGAGAGTCCTTGGTATGTCATGGGGCTTAAGTGAGACCCAAGCCAGCCACTATCCCTCCCAGTGTGATCCATGACACTTGGAGGTGTCAGGCTCTCTTTTACTCCCTGATCAGTGTTACACAGCATCCTGCACTGTCAGCTTTGAGCTTTGAGTCTTGATTCCCAAAATTGCGAAGACTCAATTCAAAAACCATGTATTTGGAGGGCTTTTTTTCAGACTGATAATGCCTAAGCCCTACAAGGTCTTTGACTTGTTTCCAGAGTTTTCCCTGCAATTAAGATGTCCCTAAATACATTTCTTGTTAGCATAATTCTGTTAATTTTAAGTGAGAACTGAGACTTTTAAACAGTCCTTTATTACAGTTGTTGGGGGTTTGCAACAGAGACCCCAAATCCCAAGCTTTGCTCTAAAACCCCTGTGAATTATTCTAGTCCAGCCTTGCCAGCTGCTCTTCTACCCAAAAGGCACCTTCCCTTGAGAGCAGGATAGTAGAAGAAGGGAAGAAAGCTGGAAAACAGCCATTTCTGGGACTACAAATGAAATCAGGAGGAACAGTCCCAAAAGCCTCTCTTAGCCTTGGCCACCAGCAGCAGCTACTTGTGAAGCTCCCACCAAGTGAGAGCCAAAGGAAGAGACACATTGATCCTGCCTTGCTAGATTTTATGCCAAGCTTGTCAGCAAGGCATGCACAGCTTTGGCTGCCCGGGAAATGCAAACCTCTCCTTTGTGTGGCTTTCTGGACACCTCCCGACGCCCTCCCTAAATCCCAAAGCCAGCAGCATCCCTTGCAAGGTGCACAACACACCAGAGGCAGCAAAGACGTGCTCCTCGCAGCCTCCTGGCCCCAGGCCTTCTGCCAACGCCGTCCCAACATGGGGCACGCAGGCAAAAGAGCTGCCGGAGGAATCCATGCCAAGCAGCGCTGAGCACGACCTTTCTGCTTTACAATGGTAACCTGAATCCTAAATACTGGATTTCTAGGCATGCATTAAAGCCATGAGACAATGGAGACGGCGAGGCTGGGGCTGGCTGCAAGCCAGCTCCATGCCGGCCCCGTCAGCACCCGATGTTTCCTATTTCCTTCTTTTTTTGCCATGGCAGATAAGCGAAGTTCCCCTAAGCCAGGAGGCAGGTGCATGCACAAGCTCACCCCTGGCATGGGGACTGTGTGTGACTCATCCCCCATGGAAGGTGGATGCCCAAGAAGACCCAGAGAGGTGGTTGCCTTCCTCTCTCCCTCTCTCTCTCTCATGCAAGCATTGCTTCTCCTTTAATTGGTTTCATTCATGGCAGCCCTTTGCTAAATGTAATTATGCCAGGCTCTCTCCATCTGTCTGCGTTCAGGAAGAGCCATCGCTCTCACTGTTTTTATCTTCAATCTTTATTTCTGCATTAATCCCCACTCTGCAGCTCACATGTACAACCATGTCCAGGACCTCCTGAGGACATACAGGCACAGAACGAAGAGCAGGATTTGGCCCTGGGTCTCTCCTGGCTGGAGGACATTTTTTCACAGGGAAAGCCCCATACTTCAGTCACTGTCTATAACATCTACATCTCTCAATAGCTGCACAAGCCAGTCCTTTTGCAGACACTCAAGAGCTGTCTGGGAGCCCAGGCAAGAGGACATGGCTTGATTTTGTCTGCATCACAGAGATGTCTCTGCCCTGTCTTCCCAAGCCCGCTACATAAAGGTAGCAAGATGCCTGTTTAAGTTGACATGGACCACTTTTCACATGGAGACATTCAGTCCTAAACTACCATGCTCATTTTCCTTTCCAGGAATGCAGACAGGGTGAACACGGCTAAGCACAGGGATTAACAAATCTCAGCTCTGCAAGGGCAGCTCATAGCTGCATGGCTGAGGCTGCAAAGCGCCCAGTGCACCCAGAAGGATTTCATCCCTTGGGATTCATTACCCAAGGTCCTTACACCTTCCTCAGCCAGGGTAGGTAGATCTTGGGGGAAAACACAATGCTAAAGGAGCTGTTGGTTTATCAAGAGACCAAACCCAGTGACACAGACCCTGGGCAACCAAGCACCATCTGGTGACCGCCGGCTCCTGACACAATAGCCCACGTTGGCATGTTTATGATACAGACCAGAGGCGGATTCCCATTATCCCCATCAGATCCTGTGATGTGGTTTCAGGAGAAGGACCATGAGAAGCAGATGGGATGGCAGAAGAGAAAAGAACGCAGCGAGACAGACAGACAGGAGAGATTTATATGAAGCTAAAGCGCATACCCATAAACATGGGATAAGTAAATAGCATGTAAGTATGAAATTAAATGCAGGGAATCCATGGCATCCAGTAATCAGTCAAATATCTCCTTCACCTCTTTTTCAGTTTATCATCGGCATTTTAAAATGAGATATTTATGCCAATAAGTAAGCCAGTTGTATATTGTAACCCTGCAAATATTGGCTTGGATCTGAGAGATTCGTCCCGACAGACAATTCATTTTTACAGTTATTTTTGGACTCCCGGCTTTCGTGGAACACCGGCTCTCTGTGTTGGATTTTATGCCCCTGAAATGTATTTACAATGCATGGCATCTGTATTGTGCATTACACACTTAAATCATTGCATTTCATTCATCGCTTATAAAAAAAAATATTGCAATATCCTGAAGCTCTGAATACTCAAATTCAAAATATAACTGCTGCATTTTCAGAGTAATGCTATAAAATAATGTTGTATTTTTAGATAAAGGAGGGAAAATTGATCATGAGGAACATGGATTCCCAAGATCTGGGAAGAAGGGGAGTTTGGATTTCACACCATGATAAATGGGAAAAAAATAAAACTAAAAGCTGAAAAACCCACAAAGGTTTATTTTCTAAACAAGAACATAGAAACATTTTGTCACTTAAACAAAGGGAGGAGGGCGGGGGAGGCTCCGCATCCTTGGCTTGCTCTCTGCAATGGACAAATACTATCAGAAACAAAAAGCATGGCATAGTTAGCAGGAGCTCAGCACTTTAGAATTAATGGTATGTATTTAAGTTCCTTTTAGGGGAAGCCTTCTGCAAAAGGGGGGGAAAAATTTCATGGTTTTAAAGGCTTCTGTCATTGTTGCCTACAAGCAGAAGAGAAAGGCGCTTTCTTTGTCATCCGGGGGTTTATGGCAACACCTTAATATGTCCTTTTCATAGGTGAAGCAAGGCGCACAAAGCAGCCGCGTGCCAACGCGTCCCCCCGCCACCGGCAAAATAAATAAATGGAGGAACGCGAGGACGGCGGCCGTCGTAATCCCTCGGCAAAGAGGCAGCGAGGATGGTCTAGCGGGGTAAATATCGCACGTCTCCTGCCAAACCCCGCGTGGGCTATTGTCCCGCCACCCCTTTTAGATGTCATTAAGGATTTTTCGCATACAACCAAACGAGCAGAGGGGATGAACGCGCTCGCTTCTTCCCCACCAGTTGGAGAAGCCATGACGAGGCGGCTGGGAGCCGGCGCAGGAAAAACACAGGGCAAATTAGGAAGTATGTTAATTCAGTTAATATCACAGAGGGGCTGGCGGGCGGTGGGGGGGGAGGTGTGCGCGCAGATTTTCCGCCCGAGGAAGGAGGTGGCAGAGAAAGAACTGGGGCATGCCAGCTCCCGTTATTGTTCTGCCTTCATCGGTAATTAGCAAGATAAGGAGGGGACGGCGTGAGGGAGGCAGCGTGGCGAGGACAAGGCAGCACTGCACCCCACCTCATGCCCATGCGGCCATCTTACAGGCGGCGCTCGCCTCCTGCAAAATGGCCGCCGGGGCCCACGCTGCCTCAGGCCCGCAGCTGGCCCATCCCAGCAGGCTCCCCTCCGCCAGCCCCGAGGCAGTGGGCACCTGGGAGCAGCGGCAGCCAGGAAAGGGGAGCCCCAGGAGAAAAGGAGTTGCCATGGTGGGCCCGAGCGCACTGGCGAGCGGCCATCTTAGCCCGGGCCCGGCTCACGGTGCCAAGGCGCTGGGCGCGCAGCACTCCTACAGCTCTTTCCCCAGCCCTCCTGGCTGGAAAAATCTTGGTACACTTGTCCTTCACCAGGCAGCACATGTTGCCTGGGCCCTGCTTGAGGCCACAGAGGTGGCCGTGGCCTTGCCATGGCTTTCCCCTTGGACACGAGTGGGCTAATCCCCACATGGGCAACCACCTGCCTCAGCATATCCAGTGAGTTCTGAAGGCTGCCGGGCACTGGACTGGCCCTGGAAGACGCGGCCTGCACAGATAGAGCATTCCAAGTGGTACAAGGCAAGATGTCACCTGTTCAGCCATCAGAGAGTGTGTTATGGGTAAATTATGCCTTTCTCTTGGCCAAAACAAAATAAATCCCAAACTAAAACTGCAGAGGTATCAGTAAAGAAGAAGTGAGCTTCCTAAACCTTAATTTAACACAAATTTAAAACATCAGTTATAAAATGCATGGTTACACAGACAACACAGACAAAGCTACAGATACATTTCTGACTCCATGGGAGCTTACAGTGGACACATTAGTGTTGCTCAGTTCTCCAAATGAGCAACACCAAATACCAACCAAGGAACCCTCATCTCTGGTCTCAGGCTACCCTCAGGACAAGACCAGCAATTACTGACACTGAAGCAGTATTTGGGAAGCATTTCATGAGTCTTTAGCCATGATGGGACTATTTCACACGGTGTGATAGGCACACAACGCACGTTGAAAATTTGGCATCTGCTCCAGTACTCTGTGGAGAACCAGAGGGTGATTGCAACTGCACACAGGCAGGGCCATGTTATACATCTCAGCTAGACAGTGAAACATAAGGGATGGCAGGCTAGCTGCTCCGCTCCAGGGTTGTCTACACAGAAAACCACACCATTATAATGACAGCACTATAGGTCAACTGCTGCTGCTCCTCGCCACACTGGTGCACATCTCCACTCTTAAACTGGCTTTCTCCAGTTTAGTTTAAACTGCTTCCAGCATGACATCACTGGTATACAGGAGAGTCCTGCCTTCTGCTAAAGTACATATCCACGGAGGTTGTATGCGTACAGCTCCTTGCTTTAAAATCCGCCCCCCAACCGTACGTCTGTAGCTAGACCTGCCCTTCGGCTAACCTTTCTGTACTCCACACACTCCTGGACTGTTCACAGTGCCCGTGAAACACTATTACACCCTGCTTCCCTTGGGTGCTAATCCTGCTTGTCAACCCAAAGGCAGAAGCAGACGGTGGCTTGGCATTTTGATTACGTTGTGATCTGTTTGAACCTTCCAGACTCTTTTGATGTCTGTGCAAATTTGAAAGGGGGAGCCTTCATCCCCCACAATGAAACTCTGCTATCGCATGGTGAACCATCTCGGGACTCCTATGTCCATAGCCACTGCTAGATTTGAAGCAGGGAGGGGAGTTGCAGCTCCTCCAGGAAGAGTCTGAATTTCAGACTAACCAGTTCTGGCCCTGAGCAGAGAACACTACGGGGACAGCGTGTTGCTCTTCAAACAAATGCATGCGTAGGAGAGTGTGCGCATGCACAGAGACACCAGATTTATACAAATAGATGCATTCATAGGAAAATGCAAATAGCATCCTCTTCCATCCCAGGCTCCCTTCGAGCTCCTGACATCCCAAGGTTTCAGAGGAGTACAACCAAGTCTCAGATCAAACATTAGCCCTGCGGGGGTTCCCTCAGGGAAGCAGCCATGCACTGGGGTCTTTTCCCCGCTTCCATGTGAGGTTTCCCGACCCGGCCTTCCGTGGGTGCTCAGTTCTGACACGCGTACGACACACGCGCGCGCAGGCAGAGCCTTGCTAAAAGGTGCTCTGGGAATTGAGCTCCACTTCCTCTTTCTCCTGAATCAATTGTCATAAACCAGCTTTTGTTTTATTTTTAACAAAGCGACAGAAATAATCTCCACACACAGCCCTTGCCACTCCCATGGCCCTGTCCTTTAACAGAACAAGCTGTCCGGGGCCCCCGAGGACATGGGCACAGGGAGACAGAAGGGTAAGAAAGACCAGGAGAGCCTGCTCTCTGGTGCACAGAAATCCACTGCTCCTCTCTAGAGCCCATTGCTTGGCAGGCAGTGAGGCAGCGGGATGGGAAGGGAACCGGAGGGTGGGCCAGGCACTTCTAACCTCCCCAACACAGTTTTCAGCTGTTCCCTTCATCCCCTGCCTGCTGAAGTATCCGCTTTCAGCCTGCAGTTTACCTTGCACTCTCTCTTGCTCTTCGGTACCAGCAAGAGGTGACTCCTGCAACACCATTGCAGCAATCAGTGGGCTGATGTGCAACCTGTGACAGCCCAAGCTCGGCCTGCCTGTGGCACACCCCTGTCTCCAGCATGGCCAAGGACTTATCCCTCCTACTCCTCCTCCTCCTCCTCCTCCCATCCCACATAACCAGGTTCAGGACTAAGACACATATGGAGACATTTCTTGATGAAACCTATCAGTGGGTGAGTGGCAGCTGAGCAGGTACTGAGCAAGACGTGGGGCCAGACAGCAGCCAGGGGGGAAGGCAGCGGGTGGAGGGAACGTGCCTCAGGAGGAATACTCACAAAGGGCTGCTTTCATTAATAAAACATTCCCCCCTCGGTTGCCTTTTGATTTGGGTGTAAGAATTAACCCCATCTGCCCAACAGCACGCTACCTACCAAGTCATCTCTGCTGAGGAAGGCCTTCTGACATGTCTGCTCAATTGCCTTGCTTCCCACTGCCCGTACTCCTTGGCAGCCCAGACCCCTCCAAACAGCTCACCAGCCTCGCTGGGTCTGCCCTATGGAAGAGATCCTCTTCCCACAACATAGATTAGACCCAGTGAAAATAGGCTTAGTGAAAATACCATCTCACTATTAATGCCACCCACCCACCCCCCCCCCCCCAAGCTTCACACTCTCTCACACCCAGAAAGATTATAACAAATCCTGATCACCTTTTGCCCCTGCTAACTACTGCTCCAGCCTTTGCATCGCATGCCTTCTACCATGAGTAGAGAGCTGGGCACAGGGAGTACTTATATATATACACACACATCTATCTAGTCAGCACTGGAGGTGTTCAGCTGCACAACACACATCTCCCTGCACAGCATCTCGCCTTGTCACAACGTCCCAACCCATCCCTCTCCGCTGTAATTGCAGCGCCTGGTCCTTGGGCATCAGCAGAAAGTTGCAGCAAATCCTGCGTTGGTTAAAGCACAATCTGTCCATTCAAAATTGGTGGGGGGTTGCTTTTAAATCACTGAGACATTTCTATTCCCTTTCTGTTTCAAGTAAAACCGAGATGCAGAGATGCCTTCGAACCGACAGCCCCTTCATTTTTCCAGAGGTGTGTTTTAATGAGTGACTCGCCTTCCAAAAAGGGGCCGGCAAAGGGGAAGGACGGCAGATTCTCCACACAAATTCAATAGCTGGTAGGTTGCCATGGGCTAAAGCATTTCTTTGCACACATGAAGGGAAGGGACTCCAGAGCACTAAGGGTTTTGCCTCCCATGAGTTATAGCTCTACCCTTCAAGAGCGGAATAAATGCTTTATCCCATTGCAGCCTGCGATGTATTCTACATAGATGGATTGATTTCCCCTATTGTTCTTAATAAATCCTGGCGCATGAAGAAACTCACTGCACAGCCATTTTTCCTGCCTTGTTCTACCTTGCAGAAGTAATAAGGGTCAGATGTGACTGCAGTGGGAAGCAAAGGCCGTACGCAAGGCAGTGCTTTGCTGGATGCCGTGGGTGTGCTTGCAGGGGCTTGGTGGGTGCAGGCAGGCAACTCCCTTTTCCCTGTTCATTCCCCCTTGGAGTCGAAGCTGAGCAAAAGGGGAACCATGGCTGGGTACCGCAGCATTGGCGTGGCTCTGACAGGAGCAGCAGCTCCACAAGCTGAGCCTGCACAAGCCCCCTGATCTGCACAGGGAAAGGAAAGGCTCTGGCCCTCTCTGACTGGAGCTGTCAATGGTGAGAGATAAATACATATATATTGTATTGTCTGATAAACACAGGACTGAGAGCTGCACCAGTGTAGAGCTTTCCTGAGCACGCCCAGCTCTCTGTTGCGCCCTGTCCATCAGACCTGCCTCTGCCTGTGTCCCAGCTGAGAGGAGTCCACAGCACCAGCACAGGGGCTCCTCTTTTTTTGCTTGTTTGGATTTTTTTTTTTTAATCAAAATGCCAAAGCAAACCCCTCTCAATGACTCTCAATGGCACAACTCAGACCCCTAGATTGTTGTTGCAAGATTCTCTCCCTCCCTACCATCTATTCTACTCACAAGGTTGACACCCATCCTCTTTTCCTGCTCCAGGAGGGTGTTTGCTGGACACAGCTTCGCTGATGCCCAGCACGGAGGCACTGCTGGGCTCCAAGAAGCAGGTGGCTCTGCACAATCCTGCCCTGGCCACCTGCCTCCTGCTCCATCCAGGCTCCCTGGATTATTGCTGCTGGTCTTCTCTAGCAGCAGCTAACAACTGGCCCTGTTTCAAAAGCCTGGCTGGGAATTTGGCTGTGGGAGGGAGGGAGGGATCAGGTAAAAGAGCTGGTCTCCCATGCATGAGTTGGGCTCAATCCTTCAGCAAGACTTCCAGGGACTCACCTCTCCTTGCTCAGGTGGAGACGTCCCAGCCCTTCCCAAGGCATCCCACTCCAGGAACTCTCAGTCATGTCTGATTAAGGAAAAGAGAATTTGTCTCAATTAGAAAGAGGTTCCCATATGCATGGACGGATGTCAAGTAATTACCACGTCACTCACGTTTGGAAAAGAGACCTTAACTTTGGGGCCGTGCAAACTTGCACACACAATTGCAAGTGAGTTACAGACCTTGGCATGCTCCAGAGCATACGTTGTGCAGATGCTTTCAAGCCCATCCCTCGGCTGAAATACACCCAGCCACGTAAAATACAGCCAGACACGACCCCATTCTCTAATAAGGAAATAAAGCCGAGTGGACCTGCATTGCCATAGCCCAGAGAGCAACACTGTCTCTTTAATTTTCTCCCTGGCTATCTCATCCTTTGCACAAACTCTTTCCTCCCCGTGGCTTCTTCCAGCCTGGTGGGCAAAGTGGGAAAACATCATTAGGGAGGAAAAATAATTTAGTTTGTTAATCAGTATCCAGTGGTGGGAAACAAGAAAGACAGAGAGCTGGGCTGGCGGTTAGGGCTTAGGAAGGGCCAGCACAAAGCCCACCATTCATGACATCTGGGGCTGGGATTCTCATTGAATTAAACAGACACAAAGAGCAGAGGCATTTCATGCTCTCTTCACAAGAATTATCATATCTCCCTGGCACTAGGAAACCTTCAGCACGGGAGAGGGGGAGAGAGAGAGAGAGAGGGGAAAGCGGGCAGGCTGGGTAGAAATATGGGGCAGGGTAGAAGAGGCTTTGTTCCAGGGTTGGATTTATGGATGGGATGCGGCGCGTTGCTTTGCGGGGAGAGACAGGGCCCTGGCGCGCTGGGTCTAATAAGAATCAGCAAATGTGAAACAGGGGGCCCCTGTGTACCATGAAGCAGGGAAACCCGCGTTTGACAAGCCAACAGAATAACCGCTCGCGTCTCAAGGCTGTGGAAGGATGCTGACGTTCCTACGAGATGTGTCGTCTTGTGTGTGTGTCAGCGAGGAGGGGGAGAAGGGGAGAGGCAAGGAGTATAAACAAGAGACCAGGCAGCATCGTTCAGTCATGAAAATTAATTAGCTGATGTGCAAACCATGGCTGCCTCTTCCCACTGCCCTGCAAGCATTCCCCATAAAGCTATGGTGTGTGCGGAGCCTGTGACTGGGAATGACAGGGGCAGATTAGGCAGCTCCTTGGGACACAAGCCTGGCAGCAAGAAACCCACAGCCCGTGTAAAAAAGGTGAGGAGGGGATGATTAGTGTCCTTGGGGAAGAGGCAGAGCCCAGGGACCAGAAGAAAGAGAAACGGGAGAGACGGGGCACCAAGCTGAGACCAGGAATCATGTTGCTGCAGCAGCATAAATTGGGGTGGATCTCAAAAACCAGCCATTAACAGGGGCTGGTGGACAGCAAAACCATTTAGGGTTTAGATCACAAACTCTCTGGGGCAGGACCTGTCATCTCTTGCAGGCTCACACCATGGAGGCCTGTCCTGCTTGGTCTCTGGGCATTACCAGAAGATCTGCTTTAAATACTAATTGCTCTATGATCAAGACCTGTGAGCTGCTGGGAGGCTCCCTACAGCATTACCTGTGGGATGAGGGGATAGATCTCTGACCTCATGTCCCCAGGGTAATTTGACCCCGTGAACCAGTGCCACAAGCAAATATTGCTACCCAGTGATGAAGATGAGCAATTCCTGACCAACTTCACATATCCCATTCCCAAGCTTTCTGATCCTACTGCAATATTATGCTTGTTCTTTGCCTGGAACAACCACAGGAGAATGAGGGTGCCAGGGAAAAGGGAAAAAAAGGGGGAATGAAGGGATGCAGAAAGTGATCAGTAGGGAAAAAATAGAGAAGACTTTGACATGGGATGTGCACAGTGAACACAGAACGCACTGGAAACAAAGGGATGCAGGGAGAGAGGAGAGGCTGGGATGGGCATCTCGGCAGACATGTAGGTAAAAGTTGAAAAGGAAGCACTAATTAGCACCCAGACCATCACTTTCCATTAATAGCTTGTCACCGTTTCCTTGATGTTGCTGAGAGCAGGGAAGTTGGTATGTGTGATGCTTACCTGTCTCTATCTCATTAACAGAAGTGAGGGTGAGAACAGATGTTTATTGCCTGCATCCAGATAGACAGGCCCTTTGCTGAACTGAGAGGCAGGAGAGAGGGGGAAAGTTATGAGAGATGCTCATGAAACACAAGCCAAACCCAAACAATGGAAATCCAAATGCAGGACACTTAGATACCTGTGCTGATCCAGAAACAGCCCCAGTTATCAGGTTCCAGGAATTCTGGAAACACAAAACTGCTAGGTCAAATAATTATAACCCAGGGCAAATACACTGCCAGCTGGGGGAGAGTGCTCTGGTATCAGCACAAAGTGTGTGCAAGGGGCTGTGACTGCATTATACCCGGGAAAGTAAAACAAAGGGCAGCTTACTTCCCAGACTGATTTGCTCAAGGTGTCCACTCCACTCAAAAACAGACAGCCATGCATCTTACTGAGAGCCAGAATGGAGATACCCACCAGTAAACAAAGAAAAAAAACCAAAACAAAAAAGTGCTATTTCAAGCAAAGATAAATGTGCTTTGCATGTAATCACCTTTGGAGTAATTCTTCCAGCAGCTAAAAAAAGAGATTATCCTTCCTATGTAAAACACAAAGGCCTCTCCTTTCCTTCCAACATGTGGAATGGCTCCTGACAGTGACATGGGAAAGAGGGAGTGTGCAAGGCAAGGCAAGGCAAGGCAAGGCCGCCAATCAGCAAGTACCTGCTGGCTGGTAGCACACGTCTGCTGGTGCGATGACGGGAGTGTGCATGTGTGTGCACATTCCTAGGGACACCCTTGCTTCTACCAGCACACAAATTCACTATGCAAGCCAAAGGTTCCTCAAGAGCAGGAGCCCAAACCTCCTTAGAGGGAACAAGTGAAAACCAAAGGCAAAGAAAACATCAAGGCAGGGACTGAAGGAACAAAGGCTTCCCTCCTCTCAGCTTGGAGACATCTTCTTGGCCATTTAGCTCACATCAAGTGTAGGCTCTGTTGACTCCCCCATCTATTCAAACGAACACTTTCAATAGTCTGATAGGTCTTTTCTGCTCTACAGCTTCTCTACCCCTGTGTTTGACATCCCCAGCCAATGCAGTTAATGCCACATGCAGAAATACTGCCCTGAAGAGCCCTCGCTTAGATTGCGTGGTCAAGCACTTCAAAGTTAGGAAGTGCCCAATTTATGGCTGTCCATGCAACCTTAATTCCACCGTGCTGTGCAGCCACTCTGGACAGGAAAAGAGGGAGTGAGCTAAAAATAGGCTGTGACCGTGTCGTCAGCCTCATAAGGGCATGGCCAGGGAGAGGCTAAATTAATGTCTCGTGGTCAAAATGAAATCAGGTACCCCCCGACTTGCCAACGCTTGCTTTGGTGCCTTCAACCATGTACATTTTTAATATACAGAAATCACGTGCATTCTAAACATACAGAAAAATGCATTATTTATAGCTAATAAATAATAGATTGTTTATATAAGCAAAAAGAAAAACAATTGTAGGCAAGTGTAACAAATTCCCCTTCCTCCACCCCGCACCCATCCCTGCTTCATCCTGCACGGGCAGAGAGATTTCAAGCCCCAAGCCTCGGCACAGATTTCTGCCACTATGAAATACAGGACTAATGTTATCTGGCAGCGGCAGAAGGCTGCTCTCCTGGGGCCAGCAGAGAAGGAGGACTGCTGGGGCTGGCAGTGCCCAGGCCAACGCACCCACATCCCCTACACTTCTTCCTCCTGGCGCCACAACCCTGAGGAGTTTTCTCCCAGGAGAAGGGGCTGTGCTGGAAGGATATGACCTAAAGGTGGAAAGGGGTGATGGAGTTGGCTGTGAGCACCCTCCCACCTTCCCTGGCTGGTCCAGAGCTCTGCAATAAAGTGGTGAGAGTCCATGGTTTCACCCTGCTCCTGATCTGTTAATATTATTCCAGGGAAACAATAAATTTTAATTTCTCCCCCCCCTCCAAGAGGCAAGCGAAGGGAAATCACGATTCTGAACAATTCATAATTCAGCTAAACCTGAAAGGAATTTAAGGGACAAAGAATAGGCATTTCTTGAGTCGAAGAGCTTCCCCCGGACGAATTTCAAGGGCCCGCAGCAAACAATGGAAGTGTCAGAGGTTCTCAAAAAGAAAAAAAAAGTTCAAGAATCTTTACAATAAAAAGTGTTAGGCAACACAGAGGTCAGAGCCAGCTCCTCCTATAATAAATAGCACGACTACCCTACATTAACTATAGGAGACATTTTAATGCAGTGCCTCAGCTTCGTGCTAATTATACTTTTTCACCATATTTTGAACCTAAGAAAAAATGTCATCAGTTAATTATAACAGATGAGGGAGTGTGAAGACTTCCTCAATAAATAATGCCTTGATATCTCATATCCAACAAGCTGCGTGCTCTGCTCTGAAGGTGCCCAGAAATATGTCCTCTCAGGAAATATATCAAGAACTGATGGTCCCATAAGCTGGTTTTGTTTCCAAGCTTTGATTTTCAGCCCAATAATTAAGTGATTTTTATGGATTGGGGAGAGTAAAGGTCATGGAACTGCTGGAATGGTGCCAGAGAGAGTCAATGTTTAAAAATAAATAAATTCCTAAATCAAAATGAGATACCAGAGACCTCAACAAATTCCCCCCACGGCTGCACAAGCAAGCACACAGACACGATCTGGGTTTCTGGACCCATGTCCCATCCTTCCTTCATTCATGGCATCTCCATGGGAGTCTGGCATGCGCTGAAAAAGCCTGGTTTTAATGAAACCAGGCCACTGCTGCCAGCGTGCCACCGGGAGCCAGCCACTGCTGTCCACCTGCCCCGAGGAGGAAGGACACCATCCCTCTGCTGCTGGCTCACCATGGGCACTGCCCCCCGCTGCACCCATCCCTGCCAAGGCTGCTGGGCATCCAGGTCCTTGCGAAGGTCCCTCAACTAAACCATCTTTCTTTCAGCTCCCTTCTCCACCCAGCACCCCTCACTTCCCCCTCTGAAGAGCCGGGATTTGGCGTGGGAAAGATGTCTTTGGGCTTTTCACAAATTCAGTATCCCCTTGAACCAAAACCAATTAGCCTGGCCCAAGGTCCTGCCATTGAAGGACTGTCCCTTCTTTTCAAACCCCCGCGGGCTCAATTGCTCTAAGGAGCCTGGATGTGAATGAGCAAAGCCCGCTTAAAGTGGTACTTAAGGCCAGACCAGGGTGAAGGAAAAGAGAAAGCCTCTATAGGAACAGCAAGCTGAGTTTCCAAGAGACAGCTAACTGCCGGAGATTGTGTTCTTTTGCTCCCCCCATTTTCTTTTTCTTACCCCCACTCCTCAGCTTTCGAGGCAAACGCTCCTAACCAAACCTGAGCCCCTGAATAAATATTAGAAAACACGAAAGCCAGAACCTTGTCCTGACTCTTTGTGGATGCCGGGAGCCTGGCTGTGGGCAGTGTGATGGCCCAGCCTCATATGCAAGCTACGGTCACAAGCACGTGCACCCAGAGGGACAGAGGGATGGTGAGAAGCGCAAGATGATGTGGATACTGGCAAACACCTTCCCAAGATGACCAGGCTTGTGGGCACAGAACACCAAAATCCCCAACCTGGGCAGCGTGACCCCCTGTACCACACGCTGGGGAAGCCAGCGTGGACAGCCACATGTCCATCTTACACTGGTGGCCCCTGGGGACATCCAGAGTCTCAGGGCAACTGAGGGGCTGCGATGTGGCAGCAGCAGTGTCGGGGTGACAAGCGGTACCCACACCATGAACGGCATGCGCACCGTCACACGCCAGGCGCCTCGGTGTTTGTGCCTGCTCGGATGCCAAATCATCACCTTCTCTCCACCCAGACACAAGAGTGTTTCCAGCAGGCAGCCATGATCCCTCCCCAGTGTACAAGGAGCACCCATCATGGCCACAGGTCGGATGGACCCTCCAAGCCCCTGGGCTCTGCCCTTTCTCCGGCGGCGTGGACAAAGCCAGGGCAGAGCAGCAGGTAAAGAGAGGCACTGTCCATTTGCATCAAGGGTGCAGGGAGGGGGTGGGAGCCAAGAGAGACAAAAGAAATGGCTGAGCCCAGCCTCAAGTGTGGAACCTGCCATTGCCAGGCAATTCCACAAAAATGCCCATTGATGGGATTTCATCCATAACCAAGCGTGCATGCTCATATGGCCTGGCTTCCAAGGCAGCTCCTTCAAACAGCAGGGCCTGAGAAGCCCCTTCTCCACCTGACCTCGAGCACGGGTGAGTTTGGCTTCCCCAGGTATTTGGTATAAACCCCCTTAATCTGATGCCCCAAGCCAAACCCACTGCATGGCGGACAAGTTTTAGGAAAAGATGGGAAATCATGCACGCGATGTCCCAGAGCATCATGTCCCTGGGGTGAAACCCGCAAACGGTATCTTCCATTTATCCCCCAATGGCACATGCCGATTCTTCTGCTTCTGTCTCCCTCTGCCCATCCCCAGCTCTGCCTGAAGAACAAAGACATCACAGCCCAGCTCCAGGAACCTCACCCACGTCTGGCCTACGCTGCATCCTATTGCTCCACCAGGAGAGTCCCACTGAGAAAAGAAAGAACCAGGAATGCCGGGACATGGGGCTCTCATCTCAGCACAGCTGAAAAAGATGCTTTCCCTTCTCGGTTTTGCCTGTGCAGGGGAAAAGATCCATCCAAAGCCAACACCTAACAGCTACCCTCACAGGGCAAAAGGCAAAGCCACAAAGGGAACTGTGTCTAGCCAAAATCCATCCCTGGCCCAAGGACAGACCCTTGGGGGCCTTCCTTCCACTATGGCACTTAAAGAAAAAGACAGAAAGCAGAGACCTGTCGGTGGGCTGCCAGGGACTCTCTAAATGCAGTGGGCATGTCACAAGCAGGGATTTGCCGGGGGGCTTCACCCGCCGCCTCGCCCCCCACCCACACACACATGAGGTGGGGATTCTCATACCACTGTCCCCCATCACTCACTGCCACCTCCCTTGTTAATTGAGGGGGTGCTGCCTTCACACCTCCTCGAGATACCCATAGGTTCACACCAACAATGGGGGCAAAAATGAAGAATTAAAGCACCAGAAAAAATTCAACCGCAATTTCTCTCTCCCAGACATTAAAGGCCAAATGGCTCAGTCCTTGTCTCAGTCCCCTTCAGGAGAACTGGTCTGGGGTAAGTGTACCAAGCACATGGCCTGAAAAAATACCTGAAAAATCAGCTCAGGAGAGGTGATTTTGTGGTGAAAAAAAAACCCAGTAAAAGTCAAGAGTGGTTTCTGACCAGCTGATTGAATAGCAAGGTGAAAAAGCTTGCATCGGTCCTTTGTAAGAGTTCTCATGTAGACACGGATTTCCACACTTACATTTTATTTCATAAAATTATATATATATATATATGTATTTATATACACACACACAAAGACATTTATTATATGTGTGTATATTTTTTTTTCCTCAGATCCGCTTTTTATATTTTCACCTTTTGCAATTACAAAAGCCAGGGACAGAAATACCTCCTGGGTTCTGCCAGTGCAGAACACTCCCACCAAACAGATTTTCTCTAACATGCTGGTTGAATGATTCCTCCTGAATTACATTCATTAGGAATTTGAATGTTTCTTTCCTCCATCCCCCATCAAATCATTACTCCGGAATAAATGCATTCATCAACCACCTTGCTCAGTTCCCTCCTGCTTTGTTCAGTCTAGTTTTAAAGCATCTCCACTGAAACCGTTTGCACCTGACTCGATGCTAGTGCATGAAAGGGGGAAAAAAATAAATAGGAGAAGAATTGAGCGCCACTCACAATATTGTGAAAATAATTGGAAAATTATTTCTTAAAAATAGCCAACATAATAAACGAGGGAAAGGACTACATTCCTTCCTCCCCACCTCCGATCTCTTCCACAATTTCTGGGATTGCATTGAGTATACATATTCCAGATGGGCTGGAGAGAAGGAGGTTGGTTCTTAATGACACGTCTTTCGCTGCCTTTGGAATGAATGATTCATTCGGATCTTGCCGAGACTCGGTGCCACAGTTGAGTTACATTTCTAGAAAATCCGTATCTTTAATTCTGGCGCTGCGTGTGGGACCCAGCAAATCATGGAATTACTGCTGTAACTTCGGATTAGTAACGCTTTCTAAATGATAGTCTAATTCCAGGCCTTCATGCTTTTCAGCGTTCACACTCACACAGCCTTTTCCCTGGGAGGCTTCCTGCAGAATTAGTGCTGGCGTCTTCGTCTTTCTCTGCCCTTTTTAATTTCTCCAATGACTTCTCATTAGAATATATAATAACAGCTCCTCAGAACTTTTCTTTCTCCCGGTATAGCCAAATTCAGGCTGAGATCCTTTTTCCTTACTGTGGTTATGGCGGTGCTTTGCTGGCCCTGGAAGGGTGCACAGGCAGATTTAGCTTTGCGGGCCTACGTGGCATCTGACGCCATTACCCCGTGCAAGGGTAGGTGGAAAACCTGCCTGCGAGGTGCGGGGGGCTCCCACCTCTCGCCGCCCCCGCACGCCGCTGGGCACGGCCGGCTCGGCCCTGCGGTGCTCCCCTCTCCCTCGGCGAGGGATGCCCACTGCGGAGAAGAGGATGGGGCAGGATACCCGCGCTCCACCTCGCCGAGCAGAGGGAACGCGGCAGCATCTTTCCCAGCCCTCCCCGTCTCCCGCAGCATCTCCTGGGGGGCAGAGAGCCCGCTAACAGCCCACTCGCAACCCCAGCCACGGGAAGCTTTCTCTCTGCAGCCTTCCCGGAGCCGTCACGACCCGTGTGGGTTGGCGGCAGCGCGGGGATCATCCCTGCGGGATGCGAGCAGCCAGCGCTGGGCGAGGGGCTGGTGGCGATGCTCCCAGCCTGCCCCAGAGTGCCGGGGGGCCCGGGGGACCCCGGCCCCGGCCAGGGGCGCTCGCCCCACGCCAGCTGGGAAAACGTGCCGGGGAGGCTCGGCGGAGAGCACGGTGCTTTGTGTCGCCATGGGAACGGAATGCAGATGTGCCAATTGCTTTTCTTTTCTTTTCTTTCTTTTCTTTTTCCACCTTTTTTTTTTTTTTTTTTTTTTTTATTTGCCAGACATTGTAATACATATTATGTTTCAACTTCTGGGGCTTGCAGCGGAGGTGAGGGAGGCTTTGTGCCTTGCCAAGCGCTTGGCTCCCAGAGAAGCCCCAGGGCCGGGTGGCTGCATGCCGGAGGGGTGCACCCAGCAGCGGGACCCCTTCGCCGGGCATCCCCCCGCAGCTACGGACAAAAGCAACAGCCACCACGCAAGAAAAGTGATCACATTATCACCAACTTGACCTTCCAAAGGGAGGCCAGGATCAAATCCAAAGCCGAAAAAATAGAGCGGGAGAGAGAGAAGGAAAGATATCAGGAAGCTGGGGGTTGTCGTGGTCTGACCCGTAGGCTGGGACGGGGGGAAGATTTATTTGGGGAGGGCGCTCGCTCTCTCCATCCTCCCAGAGCCGCGACACCCCGCAGCCTAAGAGTGAATGTCGAGGTGCGTTTAACCGATAATTAAACCCCGGATTTATTTAGCGAAGTAAGAATTGGCGCAGGGCTCGCCTCCCAGTCCCCGTCCCTCCCGCCTGCTGCCGCGGAGCCCCGGGCTGCCCGGAGCGGCCCGACGGGGAGGTCGCGGAACCGCAGTCCTTACCTGGAGCCCCCAGGGCGGCGAGTCGGGCCGTCTCTGCACTGCCGGTCCTGGTGCGGCCGCTTCCCCTGGGCGAGCAGGTCTGGAAGTCATTTCTACTTTCGGTTATCTAGCTTTATGATGGCTCCACAACACTCATACAGCTAGATAACCAAAGACAGAAACATCCCTCCGTCGGGGATGCCGGCCATCCGTCCGTCCGTCCGTCCGTCCGCTCCAAGGTGCGGGCACGGCCGGGGCAGGGCGGCCAGGAGCTGCCCCCGGGAACCACACACACATAAAAAAAAAATTAAAAAAAAAAAAGAAAAAAAAAAAAAAAAAAAAAAGAGAGAGAGAGAGAAAAAGATAAATACGAAGCGGAGAAGATGAGCCGGGGCAGAGCCACGGGAGCACGGCGGGCTGCCGCGGGGGCTCGGAGCCGAACCGCACCGTACCGAGACAGGTCGGGCTGCGCCGAGCTGGGAGCCGAGCCGAGCCGGGCCGCGCAGGGCAGGGCTGCAGGGGCCGATGCGAGGCGCTCGGTGCCCAGCCCGCCGGCCCGGCCCGGCGAGCGGCACTCGCGCTCCCGCCCCGCTGCCCAACTTCTACTCCCCTCGCATGGTAATCGCCCCCTTTGGGAAGTGACGTCACGCCGCGCCCAGCCAATCCCCGACCCCTCATTTAAATCGGCGCCCCCTTTCCCGCGCTTTCCAGCCCGGGATGGGCTTTGCAGCGGGCCGGCATGGGACGGGGCGGGCCGGCACGGCTCGGCTCGGCTCGGCACCGGGCGGCACCGGCCCCTCCGCCGCGCCCCGCCACCGGCCGCCTCCTCCCGCCCTGCCCCGGCCTGTGCCGAGGGGCTGAGCCGCGGGTCGCTCACCCCCTACACCCCCCGCTTCCTCCCGCCCCGACGTGCCCCCGCGGCAGCTCCGCTGGGCCGGGGAGAGGCGAGCAGCACCCCTGCACAGCCCTGCACCTGCAACTAACTTCCCTTTCCCCGTCCTCGGCGCTCCCCTCCCTCCCTTTCCCCTTTCCCTTTCCCCTCTCCCTTTTCCTTTCGCCTCTCTTCATTTTCCCTCTCCTCTTCCCCTCTCCCGTTCACTCTCTCCCTTTTCCCTGGCCTTTTCTTTCTCCCCACCTTTTCCCTTTCCATCCATTTTCTTTTCGTATTCCCTACCCCTTCTCTCTTCTCCCATTTTTCCCTCTCATCGCCATGCCCCCCCCATGCAGCGCACCTCTCTCACACCTTCTCCTCCCCCAGCAGTGCCCTTCCCGTCCGGTCTCAGCACCTGGGGGGAGCCCGAAAGACCCCTTTCTCCGCAGCCACACGCGGGGCCCGCCCGTCCCGAAACGTGCCCCGGGGACGCACCCGCGATCCCCCACAGATCCTCTCTGCACCCCGTTTTGCCACAGTTTTAATTATTTCCCCTCCAGGTTCTGCTATTTCCTGCACAGATTCTTAACGCGGTGTGCGTGTAGTGGCGAATCCGGCACATTCAAATCATAACAGCAACAATAATCAGACTAAAATGCCAGGAGGTAAATATGATTATCTGGAGTGCTTAACTGACCTGCTCCTCACTAAAAAAAAAATTAAAATAAAAAAATTAAAATTATAATCCCTCGCCTCTTCTGAATAATCCCTCGCTCTTTCTTTAAATGCCGGACGAGGGTAAAATGTGACCTGCTACAAAACGAGGGATCCGCGAAACGAAGCGATCTCGGCGGGAGCAGCCGCGGCAGAGCGCTGCCTGCCGGTCCCGCCGCCTCCGGCTCCCGGCGAGCTCCGCTCTGATTATTTATTTCTCCCTCTCTTCGCCCTCCCCCTCCCCGCCATCCCCTCAAAAAAAAAAAAAAAAAAATTAAAAAATTAAATAAATAAAATCTACGAGCTCAATCAGGCTAAAAGCTAAAGGACGAGGGCTGCCAGCCCTTTGCGAGCCGGGGCTGCTCCCGGCTCCCAGGCGAGCCCACAACCCCTGCTTGGCTCCCGGGAGCTGCCGGTTCCCTCCCGCCTCCTGCCTAACGAGAAACGGGCCCGGGGGTGCTCCGGCCGCCCCGACGGGGCTGGGGAAGGTGGGGAGAAATATTTTCTCCGTCCCCAGCCCCTCAGCGCCTTCCCCGCGGCCCGGAGGCGCTCGGGAGGAGGCTTGGCCGACGTTTATTTTAATCTATCCTGGAGACAGAGAAAAATAACCAAATTGCCACCAATCGGATCTCCTTAATTTTACGGCCTTGGATTTTCTCCTAATTTATCGGTTTCGCTGTTAGGGTGGTCGCTGCTAGAATGCTCGCGGCTGGGGCGGGGGAAGCCGCCCGTCCTCCCCGCTGCCTCGGAGGGCAGCCCGGGGCTGCGGGGACGGTGGCGCCAAGCGGGCACGGGGGGCTCGCCTGGCCCAGGGACCGGCCTCGCTTTACCCCCACGGGGGGAGGCCCCGTTACTCACCGCGGGGCCCCGGTGGCGGGGAGAAGCTTGGGGCGCCGCGGACAGCCTTCCCCGCTCCCGGGGCCGTTTCGGCGGCGATGCGGCCCCGCTCTAGCCCCGTTGTCCCTGCGGCAGCGGCGAGGGGGCCCAGCCGGGACCAGCCTCGCTAAGCCGCAACTCTGCCCGGCTGCCGCCGTGCGAGGTCTGCCGCCCGCCGTGCTGAACCCCCGGGCCTCCGTGTCGCTCAGGCGAGGATGCTGCGGGTAAACCACCGCACCTCGCCGGGCTGCTCGGGGCCAGAGACGGGATCCCCTCTCTCTGCCGGTCAAAGGAGGTGATTTTCTTGGCAGAAATATATATATTATAATATTTTTCTTCCCTGCTTCTTTTCGGCAATGCCTTACTCTGCTCGGAGCTCTGGCATTGACCGGCTCCGCATAGGCAGAGCCCCAGTACCTGGGAGAAAATACCTTGCACTTGGGGTATTTTGGTTTGTTTTTAGGCTTTGGGTTTTGTGGAATTTTTTTTTAAATTTTGGTTATTTTTTTGGGGTTTTTTTTGGGGGGGTAGAGGTCATTGGGGCTTTCTTTTTGGCGCAATTTTAGCAGGATGCGTACAAAATGGCTCCTTGGCACAGCGCAAAGCACCAGCGAGCAGCCTGGGGAGGGATTGGCGAGGGTTGCCCGGGCTCCGGAGCTCCGGTGGCATCGCCCGGAGTCAGCCTGCGTCCTCCTCCCCTGGGCCGCCCACGGGGGCCGCGGGACTCTCCTTCATCTGCACGAGAGAAACCAGCCCGCGGCAGCGGGCGGCCCGACGGGACGGGGAGAGACGGCGGTGCCGGCGTGGCTCTGGCCATGGTGCTGCACCGGCCCCGCGGACTTTCCGCGCTCACCCGCGGGCAGGACAGCCCCGCTGCCCGCTCCCTCCTCGGGTGACCCCGGCGCCAGGCAAGACGGGCGGCCCCGCCGGCCGCACCTCGGAAGAGCCAGGTCACCAGGCCGCCCCTGAATTATTTAACGTGATCGCCCAGTAACGAGTCCGCTGCCTTCCCCTCTTCTACGTCCTGCACGTCTGACGTCACTTTTCTTTAATTAGGAGAAGTTATTTTTAGCCAACCTGGAGTAACCCCCCACGCCTCGCCTCCTCGAGCTGCATCTTCTCCTAATTGTTTTTTTTGGGTTGATGGTTTTTGGGGTTTTTTTGTTTTTCGGTTCTTTTTGCTTTTCCCCTCACCATCGGGGCTTGCCAAAGAAGCAGCAGCTCCCGACGGGCGTGAAGGAAACGGGTCGCTTTGTTTAGTAATTAAAAGCCGCTTCTGAGCAAGCCCCGGCGCCGAAAAGGCAAAGTGGCGGCGTCTCACCCCCGGCTGCTCTTTTCTCTCCGGCCGTCGGGGCCGAGAGCCAGGTGGGGACCGCCCCGGACCTTCCTCGCTCGGCGGGGCAAGGTGCTGCCCGTCGGGGGCCGGGGGTGGAGGCACGTCGAAGGGATCCGGCCAGGTGCAGAACTCTCAGGCCACCTGCACTGCTATGATTCGGGTTTCCTTAAGGCTGAGGCCTAAAATGCGTTTCACTTCCAGGGTGATACGGGGAAAAAAAAAACAAAACAAAACACAAAAACCAAACAACAAACCCCAAGGTAATAAGCATTCGCGGGAAGGCAGGGAGCAGAAAGGCAGAATGAATGGGGGAGGAAAAAAACCACCCACAATAAGGAAAAAAAGGAAAAGAAAATTATAATAAACAAGCATGTAATAAAATAAAATAAAATGCTTTTTTTTTCTTTTTTTCTTTTTTTTTTTTTAGCAAAGAAAATGGATAAATGAAAATGAAAAATTAAATAAATCCTCCATCACCAGAAGCCAGTGGCAAATCAGGGCACGAGCAGCAGTAGCCCCGTTGCTGGTCCTCAGGGGTAAATCTGAGCGGGGAGAGGAACGCCCCGGTGTCCCCCCCATCACCCCTAAAAGCAGGCCCAGCAGCAGCACCCGTTGCACCAGGAGGACGAACTTCCTCGGCAGCCCGGGATTTCTGCCGCGGCCTAAAGCCTGGGTGTCCCGGGAAGCTCGGCCTCATCCGGGCGTTTTGTCCGGTGCCGCTTCTCCGATCGGAGAGAGGGGAGGTTTGGGGGAAACTCGGCAGCCCCCCGGCAGCGCTCGGCCCCTGCTCCCCGCCGTCCCGTCGGGGCTCAGCCCGCCCCGGGCCCCGCTTCCGAGCTGCAACGTCCCGAGCATGCAGGGAGAAGCTGCGGGAGCAAACGCGTCCCCGGCAGCAAAAGGTCTCCTGTGTCTCCCACTCGTGCCCCGCGAAAGGTGAGCCGGGGCCAGGGAGCGGCGCGGGGCGGTCCCGGTCCCGCGTGGTGCCGGCATCTGGAGGCGCCCAACTTCCCGGCGGGGACCGGCCCAACTTCGTATTCCCCCTCCCTCTCTCCCTGCCTCCCTCCTCCCCCTCCGGCAGCCGGTGTGTCCCCCCCCGGAGCACACCTCTCCCCCCGCGCCCTCCCGCCTCCCCGGGGCCGTCCCGCCGAGGCGGCGATGCCCGGCCGCGACACTCACTCTGCTGCCGTGCGGAGGGCAGGACGGCGGTCCCCGGGAGAAGGGGGCGGCGGGGCCATTCCTTCCCCGGGGCGGGCGGAGGGGCGGGCAGGGCTGCCCCCGGCCGAGCGGTGGCCCCCGCAGCCCCCAGCCCCGGGCGCGGGCCGGCGGGGGCGGCGGAGGCAGCTCTGCCCCGGCTCCGTGCGTCTTCCCGGCTGCTGCCGGTGCCGGCTCTGGTCGCTGGCCGGGAGCTGCCGCCGCCGGCAGGCTCTGCCCGCACTGACGTCAGCCCGGCAGCCGCCTATTCACTCCAACCATGGCGGAGAGGAGGAGGAGGAGGGAGAGGGGGAGGGGAGGAGGCGGTGGGAGGGAGGGGGAGAGGAGGAGGACGGGAGGAAGGCGGCGGTGGCGGCGGGGGCTGGTGGCTGGCAGGCTCCGCCGAGCAGAAAGCGCAGCCCCTCCGCCTCACCCCTTAATTACCCCCCGAGGACGGGGCTGCGCGGGGGAGGGGGGCGGTGTACCCCTCTTCCCCCCGGTGAGCCCCTCTGCCTCCCACTCCCCCGGGGCCGCCGCCGCTCACCTGACCGCCTCTCCGGGCACCCCGCTCTTCCCCTGGCCCCGGGGAGATCTTCTCCGGGGGGAGAGCGGGGCCGGCCCCCCCCACTCCCGCCACCCGAGCCACCTCTTGGCGGTGCCCCCCATCCCTTGAGGAGCGGACCCCGTGACGGCGGACAGGGAAAGGGCTGCGGTCCCCCTACCCACCCCTGGCCCGGGTAGCTCCCACGGCCCCCACGGCCTCCTCCCCGGCCCCGCACCGCTGTCCAAATGCTGAAAGGACCCGCGCCCGCCCGGTCCGGCCCGACAGAGCCCGGGACGACACGTACGGCCCGACACAGCCCGGCACGACATGGCCCGGCCCGGCCCGGCCCGGCACATCACGGCAGCACGGCACGACACGGCACTGCATGGCATGGCATGGCATGGCACGGCACGGCACGGCACGCCTGCGGCCGTGGGGCAGAGCAGAGGCACAGGCTGCCCCAGGGCCGCGGCCCTGGCCCTGGAAAGGGGGTCCCTCCTGGAGCTGTACCGGGCCATGCCGTGCCGTGCCGTGCCGTGCCATGCTCTCCCCGACGGGCAGGCCGAGCTCCGGAGCCCGGGTCGCCCCGACAGCCGCAACGCAGCGCCTGGCGGCCGCAGCGAGCTGGGACCGGGGCGCGGGCACGCAGGTACCGCCGGCGCGTCCCTCTCCTCTTCCCTCCGTCTCTATCTTCCTTATCGCCTTTACAGAATCACACACATCCTGCACCGCCTGCAGCCTCTGCTGTGAGGCGAAAAAAGCCCTCCCCAAAAAACCACAGCTGCCCCACACCCCAATCCCTCCTGGCACACCTTTACTTCGCTTCCGATCTCTCCTCTTCCTTCCTGCGTTTAACCTGGCTCCTATTTTTTATCTCCGATTCACTCCGCCGATGCCCCGGAGCGGCTCTGGGGAGTCTCTCGCCACCCCGATGAATACACAGGGATCCCCAGACAGGTTTTCTATGTAGGAAAAAATAAACCGATCGAGCCCGAGAGATCTGCAACAGCCGAACACGCCGCCTCGCCTTTACATTCGTGTTTTTAAATTCCCCCGTTATTTTCCTTTTTTGCATCTGCGAGTTGCCACGAAAAGAAATACAACCCCAAATGCCACCGCCAGCAGAAATCGGAGCTCGTTGCCAAATTCTGTAGTATTTTATTTTAAAAGCAATTAACACCATTAAAAAAAAAAAAAAAAAAAAAAAAAAGCGCGTCTTCTCCTCTTCCCGGGGAATGTAAGAAATCCTTTTGCTCACCCAGAGTCGAAAACCTAATGGCATTGTCGTTAAACACGAAAAGGAGAATATTAAGAAATTGCAACACTCCCTCCCGAGCGCTCCCCCCCCTCTCAGTTTATTTGCCCTAATAATTAATTCACAAGAGCTTAACTTCGGTGTAACCCCGGCGGTCTTTTCATTAAAAAATCCCCGCGTTTCCTATTGAATTAGCTCTGCTCCATTGTCGCTGAAATGAAGACGCCAAACCAACTTTTACCCTGAGCATTTTCTCACCAGCCCAAAGAAAAGTCTCTCTCCTTTTTCTTTTCTCTGATTTTTTTCTGTCCTTTTTTTTTTTTTTTTTTTTAAATTCAAGCACCCAGGCGATGGACGTGTCCTGCAATTTAACTACTTTCAAATTCTTTGTTCGGGTCCCACCGGGGCTCTATTGTCACCCTATTGAGAGAGCTTATTGCCAAGTCAAGCCTGAGCGAATTGAGACACGCACGGGAGGAGCCCCGGGGCCTGGGAGCGGGATCCGTGGGCTGCTCGGCCCGGGGGACCCCGACCCAGCCCCGAGGGAGCGGGCACGGCGCGGGGCAGGGGCTGCCGGCAGCCCCCGGGCCGGGATAACCGGCACCGATCTCCGCAGGAGCCGCCGACGCCAAAGCAGCCCCGGCCCCGCAGAGCCCGGTGGTTGGGATGGGGCAGCCCCGGGAATGGGCACCCCCCGGGATCGGGCTCCTTTGAACCCTCAAAGCATCCCCTGCAGCAGCGCCCTGCCTCAGGTACCACCGCTGCGGGCAGGAGAGGGACTTACCTCGGATGCCTGCGGTGCCGCCAGCTTCCCTCCCTCGCTGGTTCTCCCTTAATCCCGAAAAGGAGGGTCCTCCTCTACTCTCATCCCACCCCCGACCCCTCCACCTCGGAGCCGGCTCCCGCCTGTCTCCGGTCGCCCTCTTCAGCGCTCACTTTGGGAGCTCCGGGGCTCGCTTCCCGAGCAGGGAAAGAGCGGGATGTTGGGGGTGCTTTTCTTTTCTCTTTTCCTTCCCTCTCTCCCGACTCCTCCCCAGCCTGGAAAAGGGGTTGCGAGCTGGAATAGGGGGGTACGAGCTTCACGGAAGGGTTGTTTCAGGAGAAAAAAAGCTGAATGCACGGATTCCCACGTAAGCCCGTACGTCACCTATAAAAATTGCCCGTTTCTCCCGTTTCTTGGCTCCGGGGGGGCAGCTGAGATACCTCTACCTGTGGAGGGAGGGGGTGATATCCTGTTAAAACCGGCACCCCGTTAAAAACGTCCTGCTCCAGCTGGGAGGGGAAAGCAGAACCGGGGGATGCTGGAAGGCAGGGGCCGCCTCTCTTCATCATCGCCCTGTACCCCGTGGTGATGTTTGGCAGCCCCCTGGTCCCCCAAAACAACCATCTGGAGCCCTTCTCAGCCTCTCGGTGTCGGGGAGAGACGGAGGTTTGAGGGATCCCACGCCGATCGCACGGGGAGGGCCATCGGCGGGGAGAGGGGGACACCGCGGCCATCACATGCCCCTCTCCACCGCTGTCCTCCTGTTGTGACCGACGGCGTCTCCGCCGTGTCCCGAGGAAAGAGGAAGCCCTTGACCCCTGGCCCCGGGGGCAACGGGGTTAAACAAAGTCCCACCGCCCCATTATCCGACAGAGAGCGTCGAGCTCCCGGCGGGAAGTGGGGTCTTCAAGATGCTACGGAGAACCCGCATCTCGCACCTCCGGTACCGGACCCCGACGGGGCGCACCTGGATGGGGATGCTTCCCCTACAGACAGACATAAACCCAAAAAGCCTAGAGAAAGGAAAAAAAAAAAAAAAAGACGGTACACAGCCCATTCCGACTTATGCATTGCATCCAGCTCTGCTGAAACGGCGGATTTTTGAGGTTATTTCGAGTTGCTTATAGTGGTGATTTTTTTTTTTTTTTAAATAGTGGTGTTGTGCCTTGCCGAACCTTCCTGCCCGCACCCGGGTGAGGCACAGACAGCCCTGGCCCGGTCCTGCCTGCGGACCAGGCAGCAGAGCTCGTTGTCATCAACCCTCCCCAGAGCGCTGCCGTGAGAAACATTTAGAGAAGAATTAATTTTTTTCTATTGACGCTTTGGAGAGAGGAGATTTTTTTTTATGGAGCCGGTTTGGATTTTTTAAAATTAAATCTTTTGCGAACATGATAAAAATAAGCAGATGAAAGGCGCCGTAAAAGAGAAATCGAGAAATCGGCATTTACACAATGCGTCGGAGGGCAGACCAAGTGCACCCGGGTCCTTTCCCAGAGCCACCCTGGAGCCGGAGATCCCCAAACCCTTCCTCCCTTCACTCCAGGGTGGTTCACGGCTCTTCCATCCCGACCAGAGCACCCGCAGTCTTGGAGCATCTCTCGCCGCCGGCTCCGCACCCCGCGGCCGCCAAGCTCCCGCTGTAAGACCGGGAAACCACAAGTCCCCGGTATGGAGGTGGCCGAGGACAGGCATCCCCGGTGGCTCTCCTGGCAGGCTCAGGCAAAGCGGGTGCCTCCCGCTGCTGGGCGAAACAGGGTGAAACACAACCCCCCCACATCGAGTCTCAGACTGGGGGGCAGCAGGGACTCTGGGGGGCACCGAGGGGCCGTGAAACGCGTTCAAAGCCGCAGAACCCTGCATCGCGCTGCGTGTGCGCGTTCTTCACATCCCACACCGCTCCCATGCTAGTTCTGCCTTCTCGGAGAGCGGAGGGCAGCGGTTCCTCACCCTCCATCCCTCCCAATCCCGCACCCCCAAGGAGAGGGTGATGTGCAGCTGGAGTATTGGGGAGGAGGCGCAGCCGGGGTTTGGAGCCGCGCAGGGGCCGGGAGGGGCGAAGGGCAGGTCACGGTGCCCAGTGCCCCTGCCCGCTGGCACATGTGAAGCGGGGAGCGGGACGGGACCCCAGCGGTGTCCGAGCCCCGACGGCCCCCAGGGTCCGGCCCGGCCCGGCCCGGCCCGCAGCGGCGGGGCCGCAGCGCCACCTGGCGGCTCGGCTCGGCACGGCGCGGCACGGCCCGGCCCGGCCCGGCACGGCCCGGCCCGGCCCGGCACGGCACGGCACGGCACGGCACGGCACGGCACGGCACGGCACGGCACGGCACGGCCACGGACAGCGCCCGGCAACGCCAACGCCGACGTGGTCACCGTCCCGGCCAGAACAGCTCCTGCGGGGTCCAAGGAGCCTGAACGCACCTGCCCGAACCTTGGCACCTCCTATTGCCCTTCTTCGTCAGCCTACAACCCATTCCTAGCACCCTGCATCCCCTTCCCTGCACCCTACATCCCCTTCCGTGCACCCTACGTGCCCTTACCTGCACCCCACAGCCCATTCTTCGTACCCTACATTTCGTCTTGCACCCTACATCCCATTCTTAGCATCCTCTATCCCTGCCCTCCATCCTGCATCCCATTCTCTGCATCTAATGTCCTTTTGCCTACCTGCAACCGGCATCCCATTCCTTGCACCCAACACCTATTCCCAGCACCCTACAACCTACTCCCTGCACCCGTGGCCTTTTCCCGGTACCCTGCATTCCATTTTCTGCATCCTGCACTCTGAATTCCATTCCTCGCATCCTACATCCCCTTCCTTGACCATGCATCCTCTGTCCTGCGCCCTGCATCCCATTCCCTGCACCCTACATCCATTCCCTGCACCCTACATCCATTCCTTGCATTCTGCACCCATTCCTGGCACCCTACACCCTCTTGCCTGCACCCTGCAGCCCATTATCTCACACCCTGTGCTCATGTTTGGCTCTCCAGCCACTGCTCCATCCCCAACCCATCCGTGAGGCTCGGGGCTTTCGGGGTGACAAGGACCAGCGCTGCGCGTGCTGGGTCCGCCGCCCTGGGCGTCCTAGCCTGCTCGCACGCAGCCGCTTCCCGCCCCCCGCCTCCTTCCCTAGGATCAGTTAAACACATGAGCAAAAGGAAACCCGTGATTGCGGTGATCCCGGTACCGGAGCCGCGGAAACCCCGGCACGGTCTGGCGGAGCAAAACAACGAACGCCCACAAGGCGCTCGGAACGCGACCGCGGCAGGACTCGAACCTGCAATCTTCTGATCCGAAGTCAGACGCCTTATCCATTAGGCCACGCGGCCACCTCCACTCCCGCCTTCCCGCGTGCCTTACTGAGGGCATCCTGGGGGGCTGTACCATGCGCGGGACGGGGGCGGGACGGGACGGGACGTCACGGCGGCCGGAAGCTCCCCCGGGCGGCCCGGTTTGGATCTGCCCGCCGGTCCAGGCCCGGGCGGCGAGTGCCGAGAGGAGGTGGGAGCGGGGGAGCTGGAACATCTGTGTGGGGAACACATCTGTATGGGGAACACATCTGTATGGGGGGCACGGCTGTATGGGGGGCACGGCTGTATGGGGCGCGGCTGTTTGGGGGCGCGGCTGTACTGGGGAAAACGCCTGCATGGGGACACAGCTCTATGGCTGTACGGAGGAGTGCATGGCTGTGCAGGACAGGGCGAGGCGCCCGCGGCGGTGGTCAGCGCTGAGCTCACCCCTCGCCTTTTCTCCCCCGCAGCTCCAGCTGCCCGCGCCGGGCACATCCCGGAGCAGCGAGGCCATGAGACGCGTGCCCTGGCTGCGCTCGGTGCGGGGCTGCAGCCCCCAGCCCCGGCGATGCTCCTCCAGCTCCTCGGCCAGCCGCCCGCTGCCGCAGGAGCCGAGCCAGGAGCCAGGAGCAGGGCAGCGGCGCATGAACCCGCTCAACATCCAGATGCTCTCCAGGACCCTCCACGAGCAGATCTTCCGCGGGGCACAGGTGCGCTACTCAGAGGAGGAGGTCCGGCGGAGCGTGGAGCACCTGCAGCGCCACGACCTGTGGGGCAAGGAGACCTCCACGCTGCCCGACGTGGACCTGCGGCTGCCCCGCATGTACGGGGACAACATCGACGAGCACTTTCGCCTCCTGGCGCAGAAGCAGAGCTTGCCCTACCTGGAGGCGGCCAACGAGCTGCTGCGCTGCGAGCTGCCCGCGCTGCCCGAGCAGTGGGCGTGGAAGCTGGGCTGGACCCGCTACGGCCGCGACGGGCGAGCGGAGCCTGTGGACTTCCCCGAGGAGCGAGCGCTGGTGTTCGATGTGGAGGTGTGCGTGGCTGATGGCCACTGCCCGACGCTGGCCGTGGCGGTGTCGCCGCATGCCTGGTGAGATGCAGTGCCAGCAGCAATGCTGGGGTCACAGCAGGGGTGGGGGGGATATGGTTTTGAGAAGGATGGGGATGCTCCTGGGCAGAGCCTCTTCCTGTAATCCACTGCTGGCTTGCAGGAGGACATGACAAAGCCCCAAAGTGTGGCTCTGAAATGTGGGATGTGTGTGCTGCTCAGCGAGCACAGCACTGCCCAGGGTGGGTCACCTCCCTTGCACAGGTGGGGTCCTGCTCAGCACCCCGTGGCACTATGGGTGCTTTGTGTGTGACAGCTGCAGGTGCCTCTTGTCCCCTGCAGGTACTCGTGGTGCAGCAGGCGGCTGCTGGAGCAGCGTTACTCCTGGTCCAGCCACCTCACCCTGGCTGACCTCATTCCCCTGGAGAGCCCAGCAGGTGCCAGCTGTGCTGGCAAACAGGACTGGAAGGAGAGAGTGGTGGTGGGACACAACGTGGCCTTTGACCGGGCGTTCATCAAGGAGCAGTACCTTATCCAGGTAATCCACTGAGCCTTTGATTTGTACTGGCAGCTGCAATTTCTTACCCACATAATCATTTGCATTGGCTCTTGAGGGTTATTTTGACAGATGCTGTTCTGCACAGGTACCCCAGGTTTGTGCTCACTTTGTCGTGCAGAGCAGGTTGAGGTTGGATCCCTTTAGAGGGAGGCATTCTTGCATCCTATAAGGCTGCAGGGTGGCAGCTGGGGATGTGGCAGGAGCCTTTGAGCAGCTGACAGCCTGCACTGGGGATGCTTTTGGCTCTCAAAAGGGGAGTGGGGGAGGCAAATTTTCCCTTAACAAAAGCAGCTTGAGCACAGGACTTGCATCTCCTCCAGCGTATCCCAAACCCTCTCTTTCCACTCACTGTGTTGTGTCCCAGGGCTCCCAGATGCGTTTCCTGGACACCATGAGCATGCACATGGCCATCTCGGGGCTGACAGGCTTCCAGCGCAGCCTCTGGATGGCTGCCAAGCACGGCAAGAGGAGAGGGCTGCAGCAGGTCAAGGAGCACGTGAAGAAAACACGCAGCAAGACAGAGGGGCCAGCGGTGAGTGAGGGAGCTGAGCTGCTGGCAGTGGTGTGGGTGGCAGGGGACCATGTGCTCCTGTGATGGGGCTGTTTGCTCCTGTACAGGCAGAGTGGGAGCTGTTGGAGCAGCTCTGCTGAGTGAAGCTCTCCCAGCGCTTTCCAGATAAGGTGGCCTTGGTTTAAACTGGAGCAGCAGCATCCCTTACTCCTCCTGATCTTGGCTGCAGCTGGTCCTCCTCCCACACTATCTGACCCCACCATTGTCCACAGATGACCTCGTGGGACTGGGTGAATGTCAGCAGCATCAACAACCTGGCTGATGTGCACGCACTCTATGTTGGAGGGGAGCCGCTGGAGAAGGATGCACGGGAGATCTTTGTGAAGGGCACCATGGCTGACATTAGGAGTAATTTTCAGGTGCAGGAGGCCATCCCACCATCCTGACAGGCAGCAGGAGCTGGAGAGGGGAGCAGGGTGGTGGTAGCTGCTGGGGTAGTTTCCATTTTGCTGCTCTTCCTTGCCCTGTGGTGGCAGAGGGGTGGCTGCTTTGCCTTCTCTCACCTGCGGCTGTCCCCAGGACCTGATGTCGTACTGTGCCCGTGATGTGCAGGCCACCCATGAGGTGTTTCAAGAGCAGCTGCCGCTGTTTATGGAGAGGTGAGAGCCGCCAAGCTCTGGCTGGTGTTGGCCAAGGGGCTGTGGGCTTGGTGGGCAGTGGGGAGGGTCACAGGGTCACAGTTCCTCTGGGCATGAGATGTGGCTCCTCTTGTCCTTAGAGTGTCCTGAACCTCTTTTCAGGAGGGACTTCAGACCCCTCCTGTGTGGGTGAGCAGGAATAAACAGCAGCACAGTGTGGCTGGAGGAGGCGAGCAGGCTTCCTGAGGCCTGGAGTGATACAGTTTTGGGCTTGTTGCACAGGGCAGGCAGAAGATACAGGGATCCTTATGGTTTAGGGGAACAGCCTCGAGGGTTGTGTGAGGCCGGGAAACTGTAGATGAAGGCACATTCATATCTGTTATAGTCTGGTGCTTCCAGGGCCAATCCCCTCCAGCAGATACCTAATTCCTTGCTGCTTTGGGGTCCAGGTGTCCCCACCCTGTGACGTTTGCAGGGATGCTGGAGATGGGAGTGTCCTACCTGCCAGTCAATGGGAATTGGAAGAGGTACCTGAGCGATGCCCAGGGTGTTTATGAGGAGCTGCAGAAGGAGATGAAGAAGTCCCTGATGAACCTGGCCAACGATGCCTGCCAGCTGCTGCACGAGCACAGGTACTGTGGGCTGGGGCTGCAGGTCCTGCTGGAAGGAGCCCAGGCGCTGAGGGGTCCATGGGGGGCTGAGTGTGAGGGACAGGAGCAAAGCTGTGGTGTGACTATGGTGTGTCATCAGGTACAAGGACGACCCTTGGCTCTGGGATCTCGAGTGGGACATACAGGAGTTTAAGCAAAAGAAGAATCCAGGGAAGAAGAAGAAGAAGAAAGGTCAGGATGGGAACAGCCAGGTGTCCCAGACAGCAGTGGATGCAGAAGACTCAGCACAGGAGTGGCATGAGGGTGAGCACAGGTGATCCCTGGGAATGAGGGATAATCCAGGGGTGCCAGAAAAAGGGACAGGGTTTGTTGGTTCTACAGGGTGAATCATGGCTGGCCTGTGTCCAATGCTGCTGCATGTGGTAGGGGGCTGGTTTGATGTCCCTGTCCCCAGCAGGGTGGCACAGAGGGCCCTCTGCCAGCCAGTCCTCCTTGCCCCACCAGACCCTGGTCCCCCCAGTGAGGAGGAGGAACAGAAAGTCCCTGCTAGCCAGCTCTGTCTGGAGCGCCTGAAAGAGACGGTCGCACTGCAACCCAAGAGACTGCAGCACCTGCCGGGCCACCCAGGGTGAGTTGGGGACCTGGGTGTCCCCAGAGCTTACCCTGCCCTCTCTGACCCATCCCTGGTGCTCCCCAGCTGGTACCGCAAGCTGTGCCCACGCCTGGAGGAGGAGGGCTGGGTGCCTGGCCCCAGCCTCATCAGCCTGCAGATGAGGGTGACCCCAAAGCTGATGCGCCTCGCCTGGGATGGCTTCCCCCTCCATTACTCAGAAAAACATGGCTGGGGATACCTGGTGCCAGGCCGGCAGGACAATTTGCCAGCAGGCCCTGCAGAGACTGATGGCCCCTCCTGCCCACACAGGTGAGAGGGATGGAATGGGGTGCTGGGCTGGGAGCTGCCCCACGGGGGTATTTGGGAGCTCCCTGGCTCCCTGCCCAGGTGCTGCCCCGGAGCCTTGGGCCGTCCCAAGGTGGGTGTGTCAGCCCTGCTCTCTCCTCTGCCAGGGTGATCGAGTACCTGTACAGGCAGCACTGCCTGGAGAAGGGCAAGGAGCAGCCCCCAGGGCTGGAGGCTGCTGTAGAGGACGAGCTGCTGGTGATGGACAGCAGCACAATGTGGCAGAAGGTGAAGGAAGGGATGGAGGGTTCCCTGGTGGGAGGGAGGTGTGGGGCTGTGCTTCTTGCTGTGTGCATGCAGTAACCAGCCCTGTGTGCAGCTCCAGGGGCTGCAAGTAAGAAATTCCCCTTAATATGGGTTACTGGGGAATTGCTGTTTGATCTGGCTTCTCCCATGGTCCCTCTCTGCCACAGGTGGAGGAGCTGAGCCGGATTGAGGTGGATCCAGAGGAGAAAATGAGCAGAGCAGACCAAACCCTTGCGCTGGTAAGGGGGATTTCCTGGGGAATGGAGTGGTGGATTGGTCCCTCTTTCCTTGATTTCCCCCTCCTGCCATGCCTGACTCATGGCATTGCCTCACTTTGCTAGTCACAGGAGGAGATGGAAGAGCTGAGCAGGAGGGCAGAAACGAGGAGCCAGCCCTCATACCACCATGGCAATGGTCCTTACAACGATGTCAACATCCCTGGGTGCTGGTTCTTCAAGCTGCCTCACAAGGCAAGTTGGGGCTCCTGGGGCTCTTCTTGTCCCCACAGTGCTGCTGGGGTGTTGGAAGTCCATCTCTGTAGCTGGGACAGGAGGATGCACAGAGCTTTACTGATGTGGAGTGGTGCCTTGCTGAGCCCTGACACCTCTTTTGCCACTAAAGGATGGGAATGAGAACAACGTGGGAAGCCCTTTTGCCAAAGATTTCCTGCCCCAGATGGAGGATGGCACCCTGCGGGCTGCTGTGGGCCGCACCCACGGGACAAGAGCCCTCGAGATTAACAAAATGATCTCGTTCTGGAGGAACGCTCACAAGCGGATCAGGTGGGCAGATGCTTTCATGGTGACACCTCTGTGGGTGGAGGCTGTTGTGACAGGGGGAGTTTGTGTGGATGCACAGAGGGGTTCAGCATCTCACCTGCCATGTGTCCCCCCAGTTCCCAGATGGTGGTGTGGCTGAAGAAAGGGGAGCTGCCTCGTGTGGTGACCAGGTACGGGGAGGAATGACCCAAATCTGGACTGCTGTTCCCTTTACCCCGTGCCAGGAGGGCTCTTGCAGGATGATGCTGATCCTCGCCTCTGTCCCAGGCATCCTGACTATAACGAGGAGGACCATTACGGAGCCATCCTGCCACAGGTGGTGACCGCAGGCACTGTCACCCGCCGGGCAGTGGAGCCCACCTGGCTGACGGCCAGCAATGCCCGGGTATGGCCATGCTTGGATCCTTGTCGGGGAGTTTTGGGGCTCCCTGTGTGTTTTGGACTGATGGGAGCTACCTGGGATGAAATAGGAGCTGGATGTGGATGCTGGGATTTGAGGTGGCAGGGCCAGTGCTGGGCTCTTGCTGATGTGCTTTGAGCTGGGAGAGGGGAAGGAGTCAGCAGAGGCTCTGGAGCTTCAGAATTTGGTAAAAGGGGAAAAAAGTACCAGTTTCTGTGCTTTCTCAAGCTCCCCGTCTTCTGTGCTGGAGTAACCAAGTGGGTGATGCTCCACATGGGTTAACCCTGGTTTTGGCATAGAGAACAAAACCTAGGGGCATGGGAAATGCTGTGCCAGCACACTGTGGCTGTGGGAGGAAGGCTTCTCCTGTGCCATGGAGGAGGAGAGGGATGTGCTGACCTGGGCATCATGTCCTGCAGACCGACCGGGTGGGCAGTGAGCTGAAAGCCATGGTCCAGGTGCCACCCGGCTACTCCCTGGTGGGAGCAGACGTGGATTCCCAGGAGCTCTGGATCGCCGCTGTGCTCGGCGAGGCACAGTTCGCTGGCATGCATGGTGAGCTGGGGCTGTGCCACAGGGGAACACCTTTACCAGGCAGGGAGGTGGTCCCCCTGATCCTGATCCCGCTCCGTGTCCAACCTCTGCTCCCCTCCCACAGGGTGCACAGCCTTCGGCTGGATGACCCTGCAGGGCAAGAAGAGCAATGCCACAGACCTGCACAGCAAGACGGCTGCCACCGTGGGCATCAGCCGGGAGCACGCCAAGGTCTTCAACTACGGGCGCATCTACGGGGCAGGGCAGCCCTTCGCCGAGCGGCTGCTGATGCAGTTCAACCACAGACTCACGCAGCAGCAGGCACGAGAGAAGGCCCAGCAGATGTACGCGGTCACCAAGGGCATCCGCAGGTGGGTGTTGCCTGGGGACAGCAGGGACAGGGGTGGTGGCAGTGTCCCACGGGAGCTGGGTTGCTCACTCTCCCCTCCAGGTTTCATCTCTCCGAGGAGGGGGAGTGGTTGTTGACGCAGCTGGACCTGGCTGTGGACAGGGCGGAGGATGGATCGGTGTCGGCCCAGGATGTCCACCGGCTCCAGAAAGAAGCCTTGAAAAGGTGAGATGGCCTGACCCTGCACGGCTCTGTGGCATCGGGATGTGAGGCAGAGAGGGCTGCAGCCTGAGGGGTAGTGGGCAGAGAAGGGAGATGGGGCTGGATAGGCTTGGTCCACCATTCCTGCTCCCTCAGTGCCAAGGAGGTTTGGTCTGGGGTCTCTCAGCCTCACCCACTCCCAGTGAACAATTAGCAGGGTCTCGTCCTGCTGCCCCAAACCAGGAAGGAGTGTTTGAGGTTCTCAAATGGGCACCTGCAGCCTCCTCCCACACTTCCAGCAAACCTCCCCTCTGCCCCACAGATCCCGGAATGGGAAGAAGTGGAATGTGGTGGAGCACCGAGTGTGGACTGGAGGCACTGAGTCTGAGATGTTCAACAAGCTGGAAAGCATTGCCTTATCCCCTTCCCCACAGACCCCAGTGCTGGGCTGTCACATCAGCAGGGCCCTGGAGCCTGCCATGGTCAAGGGGGAGGTAAGGATGAAGCTCTGGTCTGCTGAGATTTTGGCTTTGCTCATCTTCTCCAGAATGGGTACCTGACATTCAGCCCCTCTTAGATTGTTGGAGACCCAGTAGTCTCTCATTGCCATTCAGGAAACATTTATCTCCATGCCATCAAGAAAACCCAACCACCCTGAGTTTAACAGATTTCTCCCAGGAGCTATCCTGTATGGGTACCATGCCCTGCACCACAGTGCTATCTTACTGCCCCTCCATGTTTCCTTTCACCAGTTTCTGACCAGCAGAGTGAACTGGGTGGTGCAGAGCTCAGCTGTTGACTACCTGCACCTCATGTTGGTCGCCATGAAGTGGCTCTTTGAGGAGTTTGACATCAACGGGCGCTTCTGCATCAGCATCCACGACGAGGTGCGGTACCTGGTCCAGCACCAGGATCGCTACCGGGCAGCCCTGGCCCTGCAGATCACCAACCTCCTCACAAGGTGAGACATGAGGGCTCTGGGGTCTC
Source organism: Entomyzon cyanotis (assembly GCA_024500445.1). Taxonomy (NCBI): domain Eukaryota; kingdom Metazoa; phylum Chordata; class Aves; order Passeriformes; family Meliphagidae; genus Entomyzon; species Entomyzon cyanotis. The sequence goes on from JAKEPQ010001010.1 coordinate 12,779,803, forward strand.
CTGGGGAGGAGCAGCAGTGCCTCTGGAGTGGGACAGGCAAGCCCCAGGGGCTGGAGTTGGCTTTACCTGCAGCAAGCTGGTGCAGAGCCGTTTTCTTCTGCTCAGGGCAAGTTAGCAGCACTGGAGGCTGCAGTTCCTTCATGCGTGACTCAGGTGTCTATGAATGGACCTCTGCTTTGATTTCCAGGGATAATGTGCTGGCAAGAGGGGGATATCATGGATATTTTGGCTCCTGCAGAGATGGGGCCAGTCACTAGCTCTGCTGGGATGCAAGTGCATCACCTCCTGTTCCCTTCACAGCTGCAGCTGTCACAGGGCAGCAGCCTTTGGGCATGGTTGAGTATCTTGGAGCCTAAGACTGTGCCATCCCTCATCCCCTGCTGCCTTCAGGGCACAGCAAGGGGCACAGCTCATCTCTGCTGTGAGCACCAGCACTGTGCTCCTCCCACAGCATGGGATGTTCCTGCTGCTTCCCTGCCACACGCAAAACTAAGCTCAGCCTAGAAAGCTCCTGAACTCAAAGGGCTCCTGTTGATCCAGCTCTGGCACCGTCAGCTTTGCCAAATCCCCTTCCCAGCACTGTGGGGTATTTGGTTATGCAGGAGCTGACCAAGGTGAGCTGTTTCTCCTGTGTGGAGGCAGGAATGCCACAAACAGCCTTTCTGCAGCCGCAGCAGGGACAGGCACCCTGACGTTCCTGCCTTTGTGCTGGCTCCTGCGAGCACAGGGCTTCCTGCTGGGAAAATCCTGCATCTGCTCTGCCTGCCAGGGAGGATTAGCCAGCAGTGAGGGGCTGGATTCTTCCCTTCTCCCAGCGAGGCTCCATTACTTCCAAGGAGGCACTGTTACTCTGTTCCTCCCATGCCCACCTTAGCAATACTTGACCCTCCTGCTACCCAGGACTTAAAGAGCACCTTGTCCCCCACCTGCTGAGTGATGTGGGTGCAGAGTAACCTGTGAGGGGTGCCTGGCCAGTGTTTGGTAAACGAGGCTGATCAGAACGGGATGTGACAAGGCCAAGAGTGATGTCCAGCACCATCCCACCTGCTCTCTTGTTCTCCAGGTGCATGTTTGCCTACAAACTGGGCCTCCAGGATCTGCCACAGTCAGTGGCTTTCTTCAGTGCAGTGGACATTGACCAGTGCTTAAGGAAAGAGGTGACCATGAACTGTGTGACGCCATCAAATCCAATGGGGATGGAGAAGTACGGCATCCCTCAAGGTGAGCGGTGTCTGTGCAAGCTGCCCCCTGTAATCATCTCTGCATGAGCCTCCCCAGCTTAGGCAGAGCACTTGGCCTAAGCAATTATTCCCTGAGGGCTCCTCTGTTCATCTGAGGCACCTCATGAGCCGCTTGGTTCCTGACCCATCATCTGACCTGCAGGGCAACCACTGTGCTGGAGCCTGTGCCTTTCCTCAGTCCTTGAGCAGTTTGTGCTGCTGCCTCCAAATATTTGTGCTCTCTTCTCCCATGCATTGTGCCCCTCAGAGGAGCCCTCCTGTGCACTTTTAACACAACCCAAATTTAATTTCTCCTTCTCTGAAAGGAGGCATCTCAATGACCTTGTCTATTTTGCCCTGCAGACCCAAACTTTTCCATCCTTCATTCCTTTCCCTGCTTCCTTGCTCTCTCTTAGCCCAGCACAGCTCTATTCAGAGAACTGCTTTGGCACTTCTGGGTGCTTCCTCAGCAGTCCCAATGCTTCAGGTCATCCCTGTCTGCACTCAGTGTAACCCTCTAATTGCTGCAAGCAAACATTTAACTGGGCTGGAAAAGCAGCTCCTCCTCACTGTGCAGCAGCTCCTTCCCAGATAAGGGAAGAACTGCCCTCAGATTTGTTCTCTCAGTCGCTGCACACATCAGATGCTCCACCCTTAAAAAACCTTTATTAAGAGTCTTACAGGCAAAGGGTGCTTTCAGAAACAGGATTTGTGCTTGGCAGGCAAAAAGGGCACTTTTCACCAAGAACAAGGCAAATTAAACAAGTGCATCACAATCAGGGTCAACAAAAACATAACAGCAAAAATGTGCAAAACCAGCCTGGGCAGAGGAAGCTGTGGCCTCTCACTGCTCAGGAGCTGCACACAGCAGCTTCAACTCCAAGGTGGAACAGCTCATGTTCCCAACTTCCTGCCGGTGTTGGTTCCTGCATTCTCACCACCACCCAAACCAGAAGTTTCAATAAATTTAGGACTTTCTGTGCTAAATGTTCTGAACTAAAGCAAATCCCAACCATCACTCTCTTATGTTGCACAGTCTGAGTGTACTGCAGGGAACTGACTGTCCCCTTATCTTCCAGGAGAAGCACTGGATATCTATCAGATAATTGAAATAACCAAAGGTTCGCTGGAGAAGAAATGATGACACCAGAGTGCCAGGACAGTTATCCAGACCGTATGCCAAAGCCTCACTGTCCTTTCAGAAGCAGATCTTTCAGCAGGGACTGATCCCAGTCACTCCCTTTGCTTTTTCCTCTAAGAAGGGATGTTCCTGGGGAAGATTTTCATAGCAGCACATTTGAATAGCAGAGGCACTTCTGATGGCAGCAGCTAGCTGTAAAACCTGAGACAGGGGCCAGAGTCGCTCCCGTGGACACAAAGGAAGAAGTCATAAGTACTTGGCAAGAGAAGCAATAAACCATCATCTCCATATTTGCAGCCTCTGAGAGCAAGGCGAGTCCACCACGGAACAGGCACTGAGAGCAGGCAGCAGCAACCAACCCCAGTTTATTTTTTTTCTCTGTCTCTTCTTCTTGGGTTCCTGGTTCTCATCTGTCTGCTCCGCTGTGCTGCTCTGAGAGGGGAGGGAGAGAGCAGCAGTAGAGTGTGATTGTTTTTGTGTGAGTAGTCTAAGGAATGTTTACCTAGAGCAAGAAGCCAGGTGTGCAGAGTAGGATTTAGCTCTTTATTCCTCCTGAACAAAATGACCTGAATATGGGACTCCTGTCAGCCACTGAGACTTTCCCCATGGACCACCCCCTCCCCAGTTCATGCTGGAACTTAGACCACAGGCTACCAGTGGCACAGAACAGGGACTCTGTCCTGGGTTTTGGCTTGTTGAAACACTCAGGAAAATATGGACAGAAGCACCAATAAAAACCTGGACAATCAGCAGAGTAAATTGTTTATTTTTCTTAGTTGCACTGCCTTCACCAGCACTATCTAATAGAGCTGGGTCTGAGGAGGATGATGCCTTGCAGAGTTTGCCCTACCTTTATCTACAAAAACCTGCATACAAAACCATTATGTATTGTGCTGCAAAGGTCTGATCCTGGCCAGGCAGTAGGTCCTCAGATGTAAGGCTGATAGACCTCTCTGCTTGCTGAGGCAAAGAACAAGGCCTTAAGAACATTTTCCCTTCCCTAAGACCAGGAACACAGAGAGCTGGTGCATGAAAATAAAGGCCACTGAAGGCAGAGGGCTGGGGTGTAGGGGGTGCTGATCAGAGTAACTTCACTCCTTCCTATCAGCTTAGTATTAAAGTGAGATCTAACCCAGGGAAAACAGGCTGTCCTAACTCCACACATTCCTGCACAACTCACAAACACACTTGGCTTCTAAAGAGGAGGAAACCTATCAGTAAAAGCAGCTAAATGAATTCTGACCTGGTCATTGTGTGGCTCATTCTCAGCATCCTCCGTGTTGCGCTCCTGCAGGGCACTGTCCAGCACGGACGCGTTGATGCGGAAATCCCGGGAGGTGCTTAACTTCATGTACTGCATCAGGTTCACCTGCAGCAGCCAGGGGGAAACCAGGCATGGAAAACATTAAGCCAAGAGCATCTTAGTTTAGTTTTCTACCCTGCCTGGTCCTTTGCACAGCACTGGGACTGAGTCCATCACCGTAATAATATAGGAGTGAAGCACCAAGTGGGTGAAAAGGCACACAGTGCAGTAGTGTTGGGCCAGGAGCATGGGCAAGGGCTGAAAGGTCCTTACACCTTCCTAATTTGAGCATAATAGACATTAATAACAGCCCTCCACCATGCCACTGATCCCACTGTTCCACCAGGTTCAGGTCACAGAAGAGTTTTGCTTTACATTACCTTTGACTTCTTGGAGAGATGGATAAGGAACTTCTCATATTGCTCAATTGCAAAAATCAGGTTTGGGATTGGCTTGGTCTCCCGAAGCACCTTGGCCTGAAATGCAGAGAGGAGTGAGATGGGTCAGATTTGGAAGGGCACAATGGCACTGTAGCATGACATGAAGACCACAACATTCCCAGTTTAGAGAAGGGTCTTCAGTAGCCTTGCTCTGTACCTGTCCTGCCCCAGCAAGCCTTGCCAGCTTTGTTTCTAGTTTTAAATTGACTCCCAGGATGGTTCTGCAGTGAGGCTCTGCCTGCTGTGTATTGGTTTGTTCTCTGCCTGCAGTCCACAGCCCTGATATCCCTGTCAGCCATCAGAGCAGCAGCTCCTCTGCTCCAGCTCTCCTGAGGCATCACAAGCACAGGCCATCCAGGCAAGGGGCATCCTGACGTTTCACCACATTTTTGTCCTCCTTATTTACCACCACTAGTGTTTGCTCCCCATGGTGACAGAGTGGTAAAGGACGTGCAGCATTTCAGCCCGTTTCCATACACTTATGGAAGAGCTAGGAAGATCATGCTTGTGGCTTTTAAACCCTTAACATCACAGGAATGTCTGGGACAGCTGACGAGACGGAGGAAATGCTGTCTGGCAGCACAAACAAAGGACATCAAGAACCAGAAACCTGCCAGCCTGCTCACTTGGTCCCAAACAAATAATCCAGTCATTTTCAACTGCCTTACTTTAGTGGAATCCATTCCTTCCTTCATCTTTAAAGGTACTGATAAAGTTAAGAAACTCTTAAAGAGGATGCTATATTGGTTCCAATAAATTAGCCCATATCTGTAATTTCATAGCTTACCCCAAATGGTAAAAACATCAGACAAGGCAGACTGTCCAGATTGACCTTTGTTTCATGTCTATGAGATTTTAAGATGCATTTAGCGAAGATGGCTTTTTTGTTGTGGCTTTTTGGTTGTATTTTGTTTGTGCTTTTTTAGACTTTTCACTGAAGTTACAACAGATTAAATTTGATTTTTACTTAAAGGCCCAAATGACAATTTGGCTGGTGATCTGTAAGGTGCCACCAGGTACCACAAGCCTCAAAGTATGATCCTGCAACTACAGCCCATGTTCTAATGGAGTGAGTCAGTCTTACCATGACTGTGGAGACTGCAGCAGCTTCATCCTCTTTCTTCTTCTTTTTCTTCTCTTCTACAAAGCTTAAGCTCTCACTGTGGATGTTCTGAATGAGAATGCCAAAAGATGTGTCATTAGAGGGTAAGCAGGGAAGAAAGGCCAGAGAAATCCTTGCTCTGGCCAGCTAACAGCATTACCAGCTAGGCAACGGAAAGGTAACAATACAAGGATGGAATTTGGGGTGATCTCAAATAAGGGAAGAAAAACTAATTTAATAATTGATACATTCAGAAATATGCATGTTTGAGAAGTCCCCAGCAGTGACAGCCCTGCACACCTTCCCCAGTATGTTGTACAATTGCTGTGGTCCTCACACAAGTACCCAGCTCCTCTCCAGGCAGATAAATCCCAGCTTAAGCACTGCAGTCTTTGGCACCCACATTACTTCATACTGTGATGACTGCAGTGTTGTTGACCTTTATTTGCCATTGTGGTTAACAGCAGTATTAATCTCATCCAAAAAACCCCACATGAACAGAGGGGAAAAAAAACCAGCTAAAACCCAGCTCCTTCCCTGCTCAAGCAGAAACCACCATGCTCAGTCCCAATGGTGCTGAAATGTCTTACACTATATTTGACAAAGTAAAGCTTGAACCATAAGAAACTCAGGTCATGTCAGGAAGATTAATAATCCCCAAGGGTGCCTGTGTACTGAAGCTGATACACCACTCAGCATCAGATAGACTGACTGTGATTCTGCCAGTTAATTTAGGCCTTACCTGGACGTAAGTAATGAATGAATAACACTGTGGGGTCAGATGGGAACCTGAGAGCTTCACCTGCAAAGGAGCAGAGAGAGAGAGAGGCTGCTGTTACTCCTAACTCGAGGCAATGAGCCATTTCCCCAGCTATTTGCTCACACTCACCAGCTTTTCCAGTCTTCCTGGGATCGTATTTGAGGTGCTGCGGCAAGCCTGGATATACTGCAAGGAAAACAGGAGTTTCTTCTAGGGGTGCTGTTGCCATCCTGTATGCAGGCAGAGCTCAAAGCACCTCATACAGTGGGCACAGTGGGGAGGGCAGGATTTGCAAGAACCACCCTCCCCAGTGGCTTGCTCTATCCCAAATGCCATGTCTGCATTCCAGAGCTGTTAGAGGAGAGCTCTGGGGTAGTCACCACCTTGGCTCAAAGGAGCTCCACAGGCCTGTGTTTCATGGCCCAGTTCCCCCAGGTCCTGTTTCAGGGAATGGGAATGAGTGGCAAGGGCAGGACTGGTGAGCACTGTGAGAACACTGTGAGCTTCACTGAACACATTGAGCTTCATTCCCCTACAGTTGTGTAGAGGAACCCACAAAACACACTGGAAATACAGCAACTCCAAGCCATGCAAAGCCAAATTCAGCTGGAGAGAAACTTTCCCTTTTATCTCCACTGGTACAACTCTGACTGCTCAGAAAGGTCACAAAATTGAGGGCATGAAAGCCAACACAACAAGGGCTCAACTCCTGCAAGAGATCAACAGCCCAGCCCCAAGTGTAGCTGCTGCCAGGGGTCACTGTGAGCTTGCTGCAGCAGATGGGGAGAAGGTTTTTAGCTCAGAGGCAGCCCACTGTCAGCAGAGCACACTCACGTGTTTGATGAGGGAGGTGAGAATTGCATATGTCTTGCTGAGGCTTCTCAGCAGTGTGTCCACACAGCTCCCTGCTGGGAGTGCAGTCTGCACCAGCTCATGATAGACTGTCAGCAGAGTTCCCAGCTGCAGAATTACACCTTTCTCCAGAGCCTGAGTTTGGTTTGATGCCTGAGAGGAGTCTTCTGGAAGAAAGAGATAAATATCTGGTGAATGTATGTCTAATGAATCCAGTTGTGCAGGTGGGAGGCACAAAAGACCCTCTTTGTGTCTGCTGCATAAAGCCCCAGTGGGGTAAGGGGAAAATAATCACTGGAGGGATTTTGTGACAACTCCCTTATCTTATACTGTTCATGTGAAACCACCTCAAGGCAGAGTTTAACCTGCCCTCAGACGATGCTATCTCAAAATCCTCAAATATCTTTTTGCTCTCTGTCTTTATCTGTTTTTGACAAAGCTGTAACAGTAAGAACTGGACCACTTTTATTACCTGATGTGTCTGACCCCAGACTGGTGAGTTTCTTGATAAGCCAATCCACCTCTTCAAGAACCTTATCCACTTGACCCAGAACCAGCAGCTGAGACAGAAACACCAATAACAAAACAGGTTTTTGGAGGAGTTTGGCACAACAGGAGCTGCAAGCTGCTCTAAGCACAGTAGCCCTGGACACTGCAGGTGTCACACACAGAGCTCTGACTCACACAGACAGTGGGGGCTGCAGTCTTGGCATTCACTATGGCGAAATGGCACCGACCCTCCACTTCTATGTCCTGGTCAGGAGAGAAAATAAATTGTGCTGAGTAAAACTTTACCTGCTGTCACACAGTTTGCAACAGAGATGCACTCAATTCTGACAGCACTATGTGATGGAGAGCTCAGCTGCTCCTGCATCATACCTGATCTATGTCTCCCAAGCAGGCGTGGATGTCTTGTGCAAGTTCCCGCAGGAGACCAACAGGGCTCTTGTAGAGAACGTGGACACTGAAGAGCAGAGACAGCAAACCCTTGCAGCAAGAAATATCCTCTGTGGGGAAGAGAAAATAACACACTGCCAGGTGCAGAGCTTGCCTAGCTACTTAGGAACATCAGACATCCAGTGAGGGAAAGTCTCAGATTCAGTATGGATTTAACAGCAGGTGAAAATCCTATCAAAGTACTGCAGCTACAAAAGCAGGGTTTAAAACATCAGGCATCCAATGTGAGGGTGCAAAGGGAAGTATGGCACACTGGAGCCCCTGGCTCATAGAAAAATGGTGACCAAAAGCACTGAGGAAATGCAATACAAACTCTGGCAAAAGTTCTATCTTTCCAGAGTATAAATCCCAATTTCAGCCTAAACAATGGGGGAGAAAAGTCAAGCGAGTGGCTTCCTTTTCTTCAGCAACACTAATAATTTTAGAGATGGAGCTCCTTCTCTAATACTCGTGCTTATAATCACAATGTTGTGGCAATGTGCCACAGAATGGGACCTGAATGTATCTTGACGAAGAGGTAAAACCAGGACAGACCCCAGTAGAGCATGTAAGAGTCTAATATCAGACCTGACACATCACATCTAAACATGCTCCTCAAAGCTTACTTACCAAGAGCATTTTCTTTGCAAACTTTGACTGTCCAAGTCAGGAACTGAAGGAACTATATAAGAGAAAAAAAGATACTATAACTTTGAAACAGAATTCAAAGCACAAAACTAATAATAATAATAAAAATTCAAGACAATGAATCACAGCAAAGGAAGATGAATAGAGCACCCAGCTGTGCTCTGTGAAGTTCCACAAGGGACACTTAGCCTACCAACAAGTCAAAAGCTGAGACCCAGGACAGGATAATGGCTATACATTCCCTTGGATAGAGTAACAGCTCCATTTAATTTAAGGTAAATGATGACTCCAGACTTCTGGCACACTTAATGCAGTTCCTAGCTTGTAAAATTGGGGCACTTTAGAAAATGACTCCTTGCGTGGAAGGAATTAGGCACTCAGCCAGTTTGGACTGGACACAAGTCTGCTGGCCTTTTTTGCCTCTATTTCCATGTGGAGGCCATACCACATCTAGGTTATGTTAGAAGTCCCTGCTCAGGAAAACAAATCATTCAGGTGACATAAGGCAGGATCAGAATGTGCAGGAGTGGGATGGCAAGACAACTTCCTCTTAAGTGTCCTTGCAGGCGTATGACAGGAGAACCCTTGACAATGTAACAAAACTGTCCCTTTGACCTGGTGGGGTCTGTTGGGAGGAGGCAGGACACACATGTCAGAGCCCACAGATGCCAAACCCATCTGATAATCTCCTTCCCACATCTATGGCTGTGACACCCATCCCAGCCACAACATGAAGGTTGAGGAGCACCTGCTGCGAGGTTGGATCCAGCAGTTTGGACAATGTGGAGAGAATGGTGATGAGTGACTGCGTTTCCTTGGTGTTGAAGTCATCTTCAGCACTGCTGAGTTGGTTCACCAGGGACCTCTGCTCATAGGAAGGAAAACAGTCCCTGAGTGTGAATATGTGTTGCAGAAGCAAATAACCAGAAGCTGTGGCAGATAAAGGGATCAGCAGCAAGGAGAATGACAAAGAGTATATAAATAAGACTCTTCCCAAGAGCAAGTGCTGATTTTTGTTAGGAGAGCTTACATACAGGACTGCATATGGTCAGTGTGACTTTTAGAATACTCAGGTAAGTTTATGCTGCACTGAAGGACTTAGAGTTCTGTAAATACACATGCACTTCCACCCAGCTCTGCAGGGCATCCTAGAGAAGATTTCCTTAGGGATCAGAAACTTTTCAGAACTGCTAGTGAATCAGTGCCACAGTTGCTATCACATACTCAACCCTGTGGGTCAAGCAACAGAGAGCTAGCAGGGTTTCCTGCCAGAATTCCAAATGCTTTGGAACACTTGCAGCACACAGTGGTACTCACCTGAAACTGTCGGATCTGGAAGGCAGCTTTCTCTGTGACATTAATATCCGTTTCTTCTGCGTCACCATCAGTAATATCTGGCAGAGACAGAGAGGTGCAGAAAAAAAGCTAAATGCCAAGAGCAGAATACAGGATTTATTTCCAAAAGTGGGAAAGACTGCTCACAGCTAGAGGAGGAATAGACTGCAGAACCACCGTGAGCAGAAAAAACATGTTAAAGGAGAACTTCAAGTAGATGAATGCTATATCAGACCCCAACTATCCTCTGCTGACAGACTGAGAGCTCTATAAAGGCAGGTAAAATATATCTCTGGAACTTGTCTCTGGTGTGAAGATCTATGCTACTAAGCTCACCTTGCTACTGAGAGACAAGAACCAGACCCATCTCTCCTTAGTTATGGATAAAGGGTGCTGGGTCCCTACCTGCCCACACATGGGCTGGAACCTGGAGGGTAGAAACCAGAGCAGAATTGTACCATGTGCCTACCCAGGGCTTGCAGAAACTGGGGGATCCTGGCAGAGTACAACTGCTGCACCGTGTTGAAGATCCGCAGCAAACCTTCCAAGCACAGAAGTGAAATGCTTTTGCCCTTCTTCTTCCCTGATTCTTCAACGGTGGTGGGAATTGAAGTGTACCTCCAGAGCAGAACCCTGTGGGATGGGAATTGAGATTTACTCCAGCAAAGCTGGCTGCACAGGGCAAGAACTAGATTCTACTCTTACGATCATATTTTTAATATTACTAACTTGGAAGGTCTTTTACCTATTGGAAAAGGGTGGGGGAAGAGATCTTTTTTAAGAAGATTTTATTTCAATGTCAGCAAAACAGCTACTGCATTCTTCCTGCACAGCTAAATAATTTAATTCTTTCCAGGTGCCAAGGGACCTTCCAATCCCATTTCAAGTCCATCTTTACACACTCATTCCTTCCACTCTGCTTTCCTTCTTTCTCAGACTACCCAAATCCTGACCACTGGTGTCAAATCTGCCAGTGACAAAAAGAGCTTTTCTCCTGGCAGTTTGGATCTGTGAAATGTCAGACTTCACTATAGGGCTCTCTATAAATAAAATCAGAAAGGTAAAGACAGGCAAGCAAAGTAAAAAGCTGTGGGGAAAGCAAAATTGTTTGGCCCAAAGGAGACTTTTCTATTTGTAGGCAAACATCTTTTTCCTGCTTCCCTAAGCCCACTTCTTCCCTTTTTTGTTCCCTCTCCTTTCTTCTCATTAGTTCTGTCGCCTGCACAGATGATCTTATTCTGTTTCAATGTCCAATCACGCAAAACATGTAGCTCACATGTAGTCCTAATGACTGCAACAAAAATAGCCTCTATTATTTGGGGTGAGACACAAAACCGGCATTATGCATGGCAGGGGTAATTTGCATTTTGTGCTCTCTGCTGACTGGGCTCTGAAAAGACCCCATGCAGATATGACCTAGATTCCAAAAGACATTTACATGATTCACATTCTTGGATTTCCAAAGGATTAGATGCGTGAATGTCTTCAAGCATCTTGCAGAAGTCCTAAACAAACGCTTTCTAAAGCTTGTGTCCCTCATGGATCTGTTTTGCTCTGCAGCTCGAAGTGAATTTTAACTTCACTGCATTCCAGAAGCCTCAAGAATCCAGCCTGTAATCATCCTACCTTCTCTGTGACGATGAGTGATGAACCAGAAGTCAGAAAGAGGCTGTAACTGTTTGATGGCATTTGGCTCTTTCAGGCCAAGTTAGTAGAGCTGTATCACTCACTATAGCACAGAAACTGTAGTGCCTTCCCTTGATTTCTCAGGAGCAAAGAAAGGCAGTGACCTCAACCCAGCAACAACTGTTTGAAACACTTATGGACTGCATTCTTCTCTCAAAACCCTACCTGACAACCAAAAACCCCCCAAATGCATTGCTGATGTCTCCACACTGACTCACTGCGTGATTTTGCAGAGGTTCTGGAACATCTTCTCCTGATTTTGTCCATCTGGTCCATCTGTTTGTCCAGTCTCCTCCAGCTGCTGCACCTTCTGCAGAGCGACACTGACAGCATAGCGCAGGAACTCCGTGCTGGAGCGCAGCACAGCCAGGCTCTCCTCGTGGCTTTGGGCATTGTCCCTGCAGGCCCAAAACAACTGTCAGAGAACTGAGGATGCACAGAAGCTCAGGGACGGCCGATGAGATTCAAAACTTAATATGCATTTACAATTAAAATCTCTGGCTGAACTCAGGGTACAAAAGACCCTTTGTTTTGGTAGCTTGTAGTGAGCACTTGGAGGATAAAGTTGCACCAGCTTTTCCAAACACGTGGTTTGAATTGATGTCTGGCTCTGCCTCCACGTAGGACTGGACAACTTCTCACCTGAACAGAGCTGTGATCAGAGTAGATACAAAACCCATGGACAGGAAGCTCCGTGCAGTTTTGCTGCTCAAGGCAGATTTGTTCTTTCCAGCTTTCTCCCTCAGGATTTCAGAGAGTTTGTTGTAACATGTAAACAGGCCTAGGACATCCTCAAACTTGTTCTTACTGCAATAAAGTAGTAGAAAGCATTAATGGAGAAAATGCAGTCTTGGAGTTTCCCATTTGAAGCTTCAGCTGCCAAATTACACAATGACACTGCCTAAATGATGAAACAATGACCTATTATATCTCCCTGCCTCCCTAGCAGTGTATATCTCACCCAATCCTCCTCAACCGGCTCTTCTACAAGATGTCAGATCCCATCTCCCACAACACATGATATTCCAAAGGAAAACACTCCCCAAGGCTCTGTGAGTGGCTGTGCCACAAGGCACTCACGCTCAGATCACTGATTCTGTGTTGGCACTACCATCCTGTGCCTGCAATGAGGCTGTACTCCAAAAAGCTAGGCAAATAATAGCACTGCTAATGCTAGAGGGTGGGATTTAATGTTTTACCTGAAATTCCCAACGTTGAAATTGTACTCAATCAGAACCTCACAAATTCCCATCACCTGAATGGCATAGATGTTATTTTTCACACCAACACCAGAAGACAGCGAAAAATCTGCTGATTTATCCTGAGAGATAAAGAAAACAAGTGAAAAATCTTCTCAAACCCTGACAAGAACTCGGCGTCTTCTCCCACTGAGTCAAACTGAAAATCTGATTTACCAGTTCAAAGTCTTCCAACTCGCTCTTGATCATTCGTCGTGTGACAGATTCTAACATCTCTTCAAAGTTTTGCTCAAATCCCACACCCTCCTCCTCCTCGTCATCTTCAGCTCCTTGGCACAGATGCACGGTGCTCTTGTACCAGGCGAGACAGTGCTGGATACAGCACAGCAGATGGGCCTGCAGGAAGCAGCCACAGTCACATCCAGCCTTTGAGCTGGAGGTCACTGGCAGAAGTGGACATGGGCCAGACTGTTCTAGTTGGATGCAAAGAGCTGCCTTGGAGCTGCCTTGAGTCTCAGGGATATGCCTCATTCCCAGATTGAGGGGATCAGTAATCCTGCCCACAGCTACTCAGTTCCAGCTTCAGACAGTGCTCTCTGCCTGAGCTTGCCTAGATGGGATGTAAAGACTTAACTCCCACTGCTCCCTCCACCTCAGGTGCTGAAGGAGATGGAAAGGGAATTTCCAAAGGGACTCTCACTCTAGCTGAAGTGTCTGGTCCCTTCCTGGGTGTGCTGCTGCACACAAGCTTCTTTAGGGGAAAACAAAATGATTAATTTGAATTTGTTCCCTTGGAAATCCAACAAATTGTTGAGGTCTCATCTCCAACAATTTCAAAGGAGCAAAACCAAAGGGCAAATTCTTCCCCCTGCTACACACACACTGCTCAACTATTTTAGGTGGAATTAAGTTGAAGGAGGGAAAAAACCCCTGCAGGGTGAACTCAGTAGAGGATAACAGAAGTACACTATTCCTAGAGCATTCTTCACACAGGTCCCCACAACCACTATGCTTGGGGAGCTCTAATAAATAGCCTGAGGCAGGGGTGAGATGCCCAGCTCTGTTGCCATTAAAAGAATTGCTCCAGGCCAGAAGAGGCTGAAGAAGCACAAGGTATTCAGCTCATGTAGCAGGACAACCAAAATGCTAGTAACAGATGAGCTTGCAGCTGTGGCCAGCCAATAGAGCTCTTACCAGTGGTTCTTGCAGAAATATTTGATCTCCTTGAGCCATAATACATCCCTCCAGTTTGAGTGGAGGAAGGAGGTCTGGCTGGGGCAAGTAATATTGCTTTATCTGTTACAGAAAACAAGAAATAAAAATAACCAGTTACCTGGTAACTGAGCCTCTTAGGATGTTTGAAAAGAGAATACAATAATCTTTGTACCCCATTCTAGAGAGCAAAGCCTGGCACTGTGATAATGGGACTGCATGAGTATGTGAGCCACGTCATCTGCTCTACTGGTGACAAAAAACCCTCCTTGAGCTGCTCCTGTACCTCTCAGCCAGGACACATCACTGCCCTAAAACAAGATTAGCTGACCACTTGCTGTTGTGTTGCCTCAAGTGACATCACTTGCACCCCACCTGCAGTGTTACCCCTCCTTTAAGCAGTGAGGATCAATTGCTGCTGCTGCTGCTATAGAAAGTTATAGATACATAATGGAGCTATAAAATTTTACACATTTACACCAACTTCCTATTAAGTGCCCTCTGCTACCCAAAAGCTGTCTTGGCTCTGATCATGTTCCTTTCTCAGACCCTATACTGTCATGGGAAAGCTGGAATTAGTCAGCATGAACTCCATGGATGATTAAAGGGAAGAAAATTACTTGTCTCAAAGAAAGCACAGCCTGTCCAATGGATTGAGGAAATGTGATTGTCTTGTTGCCATGAGCAACACTGCTGGGGGATGAGTTAATCCTCCCAGATCCTACAAGGACTTGGGTATTCTCCCGATGGGAGGACAGCAATAATAATTACTGTGTCAGCACACATCCTTGGGGAAGTTTGGGAGGGTAACTGCTATGCACTGCTAAGGAACAGGGAGAGCACAAAGCACTTCTCTGGGCTCTCACTTCCCACAGCACCTAAGAACTCAAGGGTTGGAAAGGGCTCCAAGAGATCCTTCCACCCTATGACAGGATATGAACCAGTCTCCAGACGTTTACCTAGTCTGCTCTCTCAGCACAGCAGGGATTTGAACACCTCTTTAGGGAAGTGTCACAGCACTTAAACATGTTTCCAGTGTAAGGGAGAACGATTTCCCCAATATTTAACCTGAATTGTTTGCCACACTGGTTGAAGTGCAGAATTCTTAGAGTCCCTGCAGCCCCACCAAGGAGCAGAACTTTACCTGGGACAACAGTGTTTCCATTATAGAGCTGGCCAGCTGGGAGTTCCTGCGAAGGACATCATAAAAACCCTGGAGACAGGAAGGAAGGACAGGTTGGCTGACACAGCAGAGAAAATGAACCACAGGCATAATAAGTTGGCGTCATAAGACAGCAATGACACTTTGGCACCGCAAGGAACCATGAGGAAGTAACAATGTGCTCAGTGTAAAACTCCATACCTGGCAAAGCAAAGGCACCATAGAAAGAAGGTATGAATCAGAAAGAGTATGAATTTCCTCACAGGGGCCCTCTCACAAGCTGTATCTCCCTAGCAGCAGTGGCAGCAAGCCCAGAGTGACTTTCACTGCTATTTAACACTAGCACAAGATCCAACTTCAAACTGTGAAATCCTGCTTCAAAGGCAAAACAAGCCAGTGGGGAAACTGTAGGAGGCAACAAATCCTGCAGACTGAGAAAACTCGGTGGATGGATAAAGCAAGCACAAGTTTTCCAGCAACAGCGATGAACACACCCAGAACTTGCAGCTCACCAAAGGTCAATCCAACCCAAGACAAGAAGGAAACAAAATCTCTCTGCCCTGTACAGGTTGTTTCTGAAGGTGGTACCCCATGGTTATAACGCAATTTAAGATATGCACACAAAACCAGCCCTTTATAACAGGCCTGTCACAACAGACCTAATGACAGCCAAGCTTTTATAGAAGCTTGGAAAGGAAGAGGAGAAAAGACAGATCCCTGATGCAGTCTCTAAGGAAGTTTCTCCATACTCTCCAGACAGGGTTTCCTTTGGAGCCCATAATTAACTCTCAACAGCTCCACATCTACCCAATGCCTGTTATACAACTTGTCCTCACTGGGCATCAAACATGCTTTCCATTTCCTAGGCCACACCACAGCAAGACAGACTTTGACATATTCTTGCTCTTCAACAATGCATGAGCTGAAGAAGATACATCAACGTGTCCTTGGGTTTATAATGGTCAAAAAAAAAAAAAAAAAGAAGCAGAAAGATTGAAAACACAGTACACATGTCACATCAAGAACAAAACTTTGCTGAAAGGCTGTTTTTCACAATAACATGATTGTCATTTACCTGCAGCTACAGAAGAAACAGACCACAGAAGAGCTTGTGGCTGTTTAAGAGACTAAAGACACCATGTTTACCTCATATAACATGAGTCGAACGTCTGCTTGCTGGCTCAAACATCGCCTCAGGCTGCCCAGGATTTCAAGGCAGAAGGCCTCATTAGCTGCAGAATTATAGCAGGCATGAACATCTGCCTGGACCTGAGAAGGAATATTAGTCACGTTATTCTGGTTAGAATATCACAACACAGGAGCAAGGTGATAAGGGTTTGGCTCCTGAACAATCACTGAGTTTGTCCTTGTGCTGCCAGGCTCCTCATCACTATCATGGAGCAGTGGGAATGCTCCCCAGAATACTGGTGCTGTAAGAGAGAATGACTCTGAGAAGCAACATCTCTAGGCCAGCTTCTCTTTGCATATTGCACTTCTCAAAGCTTTCCTTTCAGGAGGGAAATCCTCACTGGATTTCCAGGACTAATCCTTACTAAAGCTGTATTTCCATTCTGGGGGAACACTCCCCTTTTGAGTTGTTCCAAACAGTGCATATTAGACACCAGAATGTCTTACACATCCACACAAGGACTGCAGAACAGCACTAACCTGAGTGGCACCAATGGCCTGGCTGCACTGGGAAGAGGATAAGCTGCCCAGAATCTTAAAATTTCTTAACAGCAGCAAAAAGCCAGCGACTGCAGCTTTACGAGCATCAAGCTGCCTGGGAATCAGGACAGGAAAGAAGGTTACATAAGGAAACATGGAAGCAAGAAGCACATAAAATATCAACTCATCAATGAACAAAAAGCCACAAATACAGAGTGACTGGGCACAGTACAACTGTATTTCCCAAAAGGGCAGCACAGTCCCAAACAGTCAACAGCTTGGCAGTTTGCTGGGAAGTCCCTTGCTCTACACTCTCACAATATTCAATTTTCTTTCTGTCCTTACAATGCTCACTCTCAGGGAGAGCCCAGGCCAAGACTCAAGTATTAAATGTCCCTTGAAGGTTGGGAGAGTCTCACAGACCTCAGAGCTGGAAAATTCCTAACCTGGTGTTTTGCTTTGCTCACAGAAACCCCAAATCCTTCCCAAGACCAAGTCCTTTGCTTTGAATAATGATCCTAAATTTTGAATTCTATATTCATGGCCAGGCAGCCAAAATCCAGTCTACAATCACAGCAGGATGGTTTGCTCAAAGCATTACCAAGACAACTCCTTGTAAGGGACCAGAAGGAATGTGGCAGCTCAGTATTATGATGAGGTTTCCTTCCAGACCCTCCCCTAGCACCTGGATGTACTCAGCTGTGTTAGACACATGTTGGAATTGGTCTTAATTTTGCCCATGTATTTGGAGTCCCCAACAGCTTTCTGAACTTGCAAAGCCCATTCATTCAGCTGGGGGTTGGGATTTGCATATCAGTTCAGTAGAGCTGTGACTGTACCCACAGTTCTAGGCTAAAGGGATAGGAGATGTCACCACATAGTTATGGGAAGAACACAGTAAGGAGACACTTAGCCTCAACAAAAAATACTTCTGCTCCAAAACCATGAGTTGTAAAAATTTTTTCAAAAAAATCCTCTCCCCACCTTACCTGGAAAAGATAGCTTTTTGGAGAACAAGTATCAGGGAGTCCCTCACTGACATGCTGACTTTGAGCAGAGGCTGGAAAGGAAAATAACCTTTGGAGAGAAAAGCACTAAGGCATGCCAAACCCTTGGGGCATATGAGCTCATCTTCCTCAGGCCCATCTGGCCCTGCATTTCCAGCACTGTCGTCAGGACAGTAAGAGAACCAAATAATTTTAAAATAGAAGAGAAAACCCATAGAGCTGTAGCAGTGAGACACCTTAGCAGGTTACTGAGGACACAGTGCAAGGGTTTGGGAAAATAACTGTTATCCCCAGGTTGGATAAAGCAGGTTAAAGTTAAAACACCAGGGCAATATTTCAGGCCAGGCAAAGAGGAATACCGACATGGAGCTTGGAAGGAGAAAAATCAACGTGACAGCTACAGCTGTTCAGCTAAACACTGCATACTTAGTTTTCTACAGTGTGCAGCATCTGGGCATCTTCCAGATGAAAGGTCAGCACAGAGCAGTTTTGGTCCCATGCCAGACCACACCATATGCTTTTTGCTAGAGGGCACATGCAAATCCATGCTTGAAGAACAGTTCCATGCTACACCGAACAACCCACAGCAGAGAATGAAGGCTTATTTGATGAGGAGGGTTATCAGATCATGCATATAATTGTGGCCCAGAGCTGTCACTGGAACTAAACAAGCAAGGATATCCACGGAGAAATGCAAAGCTTTACCTGTACTGCCCGGAGGAGCCCTTGCACTGTGTCGATGGGCAGAAAGGACAAATTGTCAAAGGTCTCTGTGACTTTGGAGGATGAAGTCTGAAGCACGAGAGGAGCAGACACAACAATATTGGACAGCAAGTCTGAAAAATAAAAGGACAAAAAGAACAGCTGATGCCAAGGGGCCAGAAAAGCCTGAGCAGAAGATGTCTGTGGAGCTAACAGTTACAGACTAATCAAAGACCTTCCATTACACAGAGAGGTCATGATAAAATGAGCATCAAAAAACTGAGCCTACTGCAGGCACCAAGAGTTGAA
Source organism: Entomyzon cyanotis (assembly GCA_024500445.1). Lineage (NCBI taxonomy): Eukaryota > Metazoa > Chordata > Aves > Passeriformes > Meliphagidae > Entomyzon > Entomyzon cyanotis. Next base: position 12,798,485 of record JAKEPQ010001010.1, read on the forward strand.
AATGCTCCCAGCTCAGCTGAAGGGCCTCACCCCACCAGAGGGCACTGAGGTGTAAGGGAAGAGGCTGCAGCACTGACATCCCGGCAGCCCCAGTGGCTCCCAAGCCCAAGGACAAGGAGAAGGCAAGGCTGGGAGCGTGGAACAGGCAACTGACTGATGATTCTGACTTTCTGTGCGTCAGCTGTTCCATGGCAACTGCTTGCAAACATATTTTTCACCTGTGATGAATACAAGGCAATCTGATGCAGTTGATACCTCAGTCAGAGGAGACAGAACAACTGATTTTCTTGGCTTCAGGTAACTTCAGTAGAAGCTTCAGAAACCAAATCACATCCTGGGCTGCATCAAAAGCAGCTTGGCCAGCAGGCTGAGGGAGGGGATTCTCCCCCTCTACTCCACTCTGGTGAGAGCCCCTTGGAGTACTGTGTCCAGCTCTGGGGTCCTCAGTAACAGCATAGGTTGCCCAGAGAGGTGGCAGATGCCCCATCCCTGGAAACACTCAGGGTCAGGTTGGATGGGGCTCTGAGAAACCTGGTCTAGTGGAAGATCTCCATGCTTATTACAAGGTTGTGGACTACAAGACCTTTAACGGTCCCATCTAACCCAAACCCAATTCTGTGATTCTATAATGTGTTTTCAGGAGCTATGTTGTGACTGTCCACAAAACAGGGCACATTTCTCTCACTTTCCTGTTACCTATGAAGTGGCTGATGGGAGATGCTGCTTTTGTGAGGACTCTGTTCAGGACCTGCTCAAGAATATCACTCCTGATGGGCTCATGAACCTGAATGAGAAAGTACAATAAATAAAAATCAAAACTTTTAAGATATACCTGTATTTCATAGCATAGGCACCACACAGTACAAAGCAAATCCAGATCTGACAGGTAAGCTAGAATGGTCACCAGAAGTCCCCTTTCAGTCCACACAGATTGATTCAGATTTCACCCCAGGACAATCAGAACCAGCACATCAGGGCACACACAGTACACTGAGAACATAATTGTTCCAATCATTTACGGGATGAAAATTTACCAATTTGGTGAAGACAAATGGGTTTCAGTCCCACCTTGTCAGATTTTATTTGTACCTCTCAATTTCTCTACTTTCTCTACCTCTGCAGTTTCTTGGAAACTATAATAGGGATTACATAAATATCATGACAGCTGGAACAGATCAGAATTAGATCTTCAAGAGGATAGCCTCTTCCAGCTGAAAAGGGGAAAACAGGAGACAAAATCTAGTATTGTTTGCAAAACATTCACAATGGATACAGCAGGCAAGGTTTTGACACCATTTACCAAGAGAGAATAAGAACAAAGTTGTTCTCCCCCATAAAAAAAACCCTCTCCAAAACATACAGTACCTTAAACGTTTCCAGCAGGATACTTGCTCCCAGTCTGCAAGCCTGCTGGGCAGGCATTTTTGAAAGGCCATAACTGGTATCAGCAGCTTTTCCTCCAAAGGGCTTTTTTGGTTCATAGGATTCCATCAGACTGAAGCCAAGATCCACCAGGCCCTGAGTAACATGGTCCCAGCCAAATGCACTGGGGGGAACATGAAATGGACCAGGAAAGAAACAACTTAGTCACAGAAAAGTTTAGACTAGAGCAGAGGTAAAATCTGCTGCAGTCATTCCAGGGCCCAAAGCAGCAGTGAGAGACACTTGATGACAGCAGGGAAGGTGACATCCCTCACAACTCCCTGACTGTCTTTAGGCTAAGGGACAGGTGATCAGCATAACACAGTTCTTGCAGTCCTGGTTCTCCATCAGAATTCCTTTCCAGCCCAAAGGTTTCCTCACCATGGGGAATGATGTGCCCTCAGGTCTTACCTGAACAAAATAGTAGGCTACAGTAGGGATTCACAAATATCCTACTGATCCCAAGATCTTCAAGTTGGAAAAAAAAGAGAACAGGGAATTCCTCCCATCAAACTAAAGGACAGCTGGTGATGGACCAGAGCTATCCCACAGGATGTTTAAAGGACTAACCAGTGAACCAAATTAAACAGTGAACCTATTTCTCATCCATGGATCAGAACACAAACTACAGCCAGCAGCATGACTCACGCTGCAGATTAGGACCTGATCAGTTTAGTCCTTTGTACCACCAGACCCTGAGATTTGAGGTAGAAGGAGCAGATTTATACAGCCGCATGTTGTTGGTTCTTTTTTTTTTTTTTTTAATTCGCTAATACAAAACTGGGATAAAACCTTTGGATTTTGACACTGATCCCTGGCAGCACATGGTCAGAAGTATTTAGCATCCCAGAGTGTTTTAGCAAGGCTGAAACTCTCCCCACTCCCAAAGCCCATTGAATGTGCTGCAGCACGTGGCAACAACTCACCTATTTTTCACCACTTCGAGAATGACAGCAGCTACATCATACTGTTGAGGAAACAAATCCTGCAGAAACTTGGAGGCCTGAAGGAACTGCAGGTCCTTGCAGCTTCTTGTGATTGATGTTTTCAAGAAATCAAATATCTGGAACATAAAATCATTATGTGCGAGGAAATGATCTTTGAAATGGGACCTGTATGGTCTTGGGTATGTTCCAGTAAGAGCACTGGCCAGACACAAGTTCCAGTACAGCCTGCCAAAAATCTTAACTCACTTCTTTGTCAGGACAAATACACCAGTCTCATTAAGTGCCTCAAGGAGGGTAACTTGCTGCCAGATGCTCCTCATGTGGCCACCACAAAGCCAAAACATTAGAAAAATAAGACTGCTTTTCTTCTCATCCTACAATACCAGCCCACAGGAATCACTGCTCTGGAAAACTGTGATATTGCTCTGGGGTCTTTTACAGTGTTCAGGAAAGTACAGCCTACCAATGATCTAATTGCCTATCCACGAGCATCCTGAAACCATTTTAAGCCTAATTCTGATGGGACTATGACCTAACCATACTTTCTTTCCTTTACAGGGAATGCAGAGTGCATGCCCATGGAAGTTCTCTGCAAGCTTATCAAGCACATACCTGCTCTTGCAGTCTGTGTTTTACAGCAACTGAGAGTAGAAGAGCCACACTGAAGGGACACAGGGCTCTAACAGGGTCCTTCTGTTGCTCAGTCTAGAAAACAGCAAGTAGCACTGAGAAAGCTTGTAACCTTCAGCTGAAGCACCCCATAAATTCAGGAAGCTATCAGGCACATGTCTGTTCAAACATATCGCAGCACTTGTTAAAGAGAACACCGCTGCCACCATAAAAATTATTAAATCCCTTCTCCACATAACCAATTAAGTTTTTAAGCCCTGCTTCAATATCTTCCAGAACAGTGCCTGCTCCATCTTTGCCATACCTTCAGATGTCTAATTAGCTCCTCACCCAGATCCTGATCCAGGTTGATGACAGAAACAATGTGGAGAATCACGGTGCCTTCCACGTGGCGGAGCTGGTCCAGGGGCATTGTGGCTACCTCAAGGTCCACTGACCTGAAAGTTTTACCAGGGAATAACAAACCATCCAAAGCCAGTAATCATTTCTTATGGATTAAGGAAGATGCTCTTGTACAAGGTTTAACCATTCAAATTCAAGGAGCCCTGGGCAGGACCAGTGTGACTACAAATACCCAGGTAGTAAAGAAAGGGGGTGATAGAGCAAGAACTTACTGTGGAACCCTCTGTTCTTCCTTCTGTCTCTTATCCAGCTGATTGAAAAAACTGATGATTCCTTCCAAAACAGTCTTCTTACTGCCCTGCAAGGCAGGACATTACATTAAGCTACTGCAGTATCCCAGAGAACAACACTCTATTCCCATGCCTATCACAAATCTCAGGGTATCCTTCATTTCCCTCCATAAATTGCTAAATCAAGGGAGGGCTCCTGTATGGCTTATTTCCAGTTTGCATATTTCTTTTGACTGCATTTATTTCTTTTGACTTATCAAAGAGCTGGAAGAAACTCGAGCTCTCAGATGTTCTGATTGTTCTTTTCTTTTTTTTTTTTTTTAAAGCTGTTATTAATTAGAAAGGATCCTTTATGTTTTAATCAATAGGGAAGGCTTTCAAACTCCTAACCTTAAACCTAACAATATATTTTGGCCAGCAGACCCAAATAACCCTCTATAACACACATATCGTTTGTCTTTGGATCATTTTGGCATTGACTTGGTCACAAATGAAGCAAGCAAAAGAGCCAGATCACCCTGTCAAAGGGCAGAGATGTCCCTGGCAGTCTCTGCTCTGGAGAAGAGCACAGGAGATGACACATTCCCAGTACAAGTCAGACTACAGGCCAGTAGGCAATCACAGTGCATGAGCTATTATTATAGCATGCAGATCACAGAGAGTGAGCAAAACCACCCTGAAAAAAAGCAATCCTCTCTGTTCTGCTAGGTCTGTGCTCATCCCTTATTTCCCAAAGGTTTGCTTCTTTTCCCACAAGGAAGACCAAGATAGTAGAGGGAGTTAGAGGAAACAAAACCTACTCATGTCCTGTTGTGTCCCAACAGCATGGTTTGGGAACAATCAGAATCTCAGCCAAAATCCAGACGATAGATCAATCTGGACTTTTTTTTTCTTCTGATAATATAAACTTAAGGGAAATCCAGCTCCCGTGAGCTTTTACCTTTGCAGAAAGCAGCAGCAGCTGATAGACCAGAGGGGGAATTTCCTGCAGGTCTAATTTGGAGAACATTCTAAGGATCTTCTCCACCACAAACTGCAGCTCCTCTCCTGATAGTGGAATATCCCTGTTGAATTAAAGATTCTTACTCATTAATATCTTGTTTATTTGCCATAAAAACCATGATGTCATGCCCAGCCCTTGGAACATGAGGGCCCAGCTGTATTTTGTATCCAAATGGATCCGGTGTGGATGCTCATCAACCAACCATCCATGGGGCTGTGCCTGCTCTAGTCAGACTTCCTTTCTGTACTTGCCACAAACTACTTGTGAAACAGGACACAGACATGACCACAGCACAAGTCAGTGCTGATACTGAAGGGAAAAAGAATTACCTGAACATGTTGGCCAGATGTATTACACACTGAGGATCCCATCTGGTAAAATAAAGATATGTTGGAAGATTGAAAGCAAGCAGGATTATCATTTAGCTCTTCCCTCCCACACAGTTATTCAAAGTCACCATTTCCCTGTTACATTCTGATACTAAAATCAGAAGCCAGATTTCCACCAGAAATCATCAGCACCAATCTAACCACCCAGATTTACACAGTTCTGAACTGCTCCAGCTACTCTAATAACAAATACCAGAAAAGGAGAAAAAACAAGCACTTCCTGAGACCTGTTTATGCAATGATCTCATAGGATCTGGGAACAGGGTGCTCTCTTGCCTTCCCAGCTAGAGAAGACATTGTCACAGAGCCACAGATTCAAGGGTAACAGGACACACAGCTCATGGTGATGCATTTTTCAAAGCACAATGTGAAACACAGTGTTTTGCCACATAACCAAGAGCTGGCAAATGTACATACTTGCTGGAGCAGAGGGTGTTTATCAGCTGTTTCTTAAACTCTTCTGCATTCAGTTCACCTGAAAAAGCAAAAGCCTCAGGAGCTGATTCCAAAGGAAGGGAGGACAAGCTGCAGATGAGGAGCTGATAGAGTTTACCTTTCCCATAAGCCAGGTTCTCCTTTGAACTGGCCAGTGCAGTGAGAACAGTGGAAAACAGCTCCAAGGATTTCCCATTGGTCAGGCTGCCGCCTTTAATAACATCCACAAAGAGGTTGGCAAGCTCAGCCAATGCATGGCCTGGCAGCTGGCGAGCCTGGGAGAACATACAGCAGGAAAGCGCCTGAGGCAGTGCACAGAATTCCACACATACATCCAAACTGTCACCAAAAGCCAGCAGAAGACAGAATTTCTTACAGTGAAATGCTCCCTTTAAAGGAGGATTCATCCCTGAGATCTCTGTTTTGTACTCCCCTTTACAGAACAGAGCAATAAATGGAGATGATGTGATTACAGATTTGCATCTTTGCATTTTAATTTACATCTTTGCATTTTAATAATTTACATCTTTGCATTTTAAGCCTAAATATCTAAAGATAATCAAATTCACACACAGAGCCTAAGCTAACTTAGTCCAGGGAAGATGCATGGAAAGGACACAACTCATTTTCCTCAGCAGCTTAATGAAGTATCTCAATCTACATATTAAATTATATCCAGCAGAGCCCAGGAAAGCCAGCCCAAAGGAGCTTTACCTCCAGCATCAGCAGTCCTATGATTTCAGACACCTTGGCCAAATGCAGGTCCCCTGACTCCACCAGTGGGATGCAGTGCTTGTAAAGCTGGAGTCTCCTGAGAACACCACTTCTCTGGGAACAGGGGGAGCCTTAGAGCAAGCAAAGAGAGGGACAAAAGAATGGGGAAAAAAGTTATGCAAGTACCAACATGTTACTAAAGTACAGGAAATCAGCAGGGATAAACTCACCTGGCTGCAACTTCCTCTCTTACCTAGCTGACAAAACAAGTTAAAAAAACCTCAGAGCACAAGAAATGAGGTATTTGGCTAAAGCAGCCAGCCGCCCTGTTATCACACCCTGTGGTTCACTCAGCCTGCTGCCGGAGATCAGGAAGTGTCAAAAATATTGAGAAGAACTAGCTTGGCAATTATTTCTCATCCACCCAGCTCAGTCCTACTGCAAAGTACCTAAGGGCTCTCAAAAGAAAATCCCGCTCACCACGGGCTCATGACAGCTCCAAGCCCAGTTTGCTATCTCCCCGCACGTATTTCTGGATGTCGCGTTTCCCTGTGACAGCCCTGACGAGCGGCTTTTTTACCAAAAGTGAACTTCCCTGTGCTGCAGAGCACGGGCTGCACCCACCGGCAGCGCAGCTCGGACATCACCCACCTTTGAAGATGCCTCTCAGCAAAGCCGCCGTCTCCCTCCCCTTCAGGGCCTGCCTGGTCACCATGTCGCCCAGCTGCAAGAGAAGGGGACGCTGTGAGCCCGCCGAGCAGCCGGGGCGGCACGTCCCCGCTCCCCGCCCGGCGCACCTCGCCCTCCGCCAGGCTCTGCAGGGCCTCCTGCAGCCGCTCGGAGCTCTCCTCGGCCGCCAGCGACAGGATGCGCTGGGCCATGGTGCCGCGGGCCGCTCGGCACCGCCGGGCCGCAGCTCCGCACCCCCGAAATTCCCGCCCGGAAGCGCCGCGCGTCACCCGGGAAACAGCTCCCGCCCCCGCCGCGCGCTTCCCGCCCCGCCCGCCCGAGGGGCCGCGGGTTCGAGTCCCGCATGGGGAGGCACTGTCACCGAGTCACAGAATGGCAGAGTGGGTCAGGCTGGAAGGGACCTGATCCAACCTCCCTGCTCAAGCAGGGTCCTGCTGCAGTACATGGCACAGGAGTGCGGCCAGATGGTTCTGGAATATCTCCAGTCAGGGAAACTCCGCAGCCTCTCCGGGCAGCCTGTTCCGGTGCGCGGTCACTGCGCAGTGAAAAGGTTGATGGAGTGGGGGTGCGGGCACGTGGGGTACCGGGGAATTTGGCACAAAGTGCCCATTCAGGGCCACCCCGCATCAGCAGCGAGTGCCACCCACGTGCGGCTCGGATCCATTCGGGTAAACCCCTTAATGCCGGGGGACGCGAGGGGTGGCCTTGAGCGTACCAGGAGGTGTAGCCCGCCTGTAAGCAGCGGGATTTGGCCAAAGGAGCCGGTGCCAGCACAGCGTGCGAGCTTTCGCAAGCCCCGAGCTCACGTGGAGTGCGAGTTGATGCTGCTGAGCGAGGGGAGCGGGTGTGACCAGGGGCTGTGGGGAGGGGGAAAACCAGATGTGGGAGAGAGATCCCCTTAGGGCTCTGTCACAGGGGCTGCCACCCCTTTCCCTGAGACCCCTTTACCCAGGACAAAGCACTCGCTCAGTGATGCCAGGGGTTGTACATGTGTCTGCAGAACTATTTCACCTGTGATGACCACGCTGGCCAGGATGCCCAGAGATCACAGGTTCTCTCTGCCACCCCACCAGAGCATTATTGGGTCTATTTGGGAAACCCCATGCTGATGATGTACCCCTGCTATGCACTGTCTTGCACTGAGCTGCAGACAAAGATCTACCAAGATGAAGGAAGGAGCTGAGCCTGGCACCAGTGCTGGTGTGGAATGGGGACAGGAGGGTTGGGGGTCTCCTCTGAAGAGCAGTGCACAGTGCCTCTGGCCACAGCAGTGTTGCTCAGGGTTTTGGCACGGGTCCGAATTCTCCCTCGGCAGCACCCCAGCCTTTCATCTGGAGTCTCGTGCCTTCCTCCTCCTTCCTCCCTCATACTGGGATCTCAGCTCTGCTTGCAGGACAGCCCTGTGTGGAAACCAAATCCGTAAATCCTAGAGGCATTACAAAACATGCCTTGTGTAAGCCCCTTCAGCCCTGTTCTGGTGCTTAGCCCAGCCCTGCCACCTCCCCAAAATCCCCATCATGGTAAGAGCCTGGCTGAGCTCCTCTCCTTGGCTTGAGCACAGCTCCATCCTCACCACATACTCACCCAGCTCCCACAACCCTGGACTCAAAGAATTAAGGCTGCAAGGGCTTTCCTGCCCTATGCAGCTTCAGCACACTGGGGCGTCCCAGAAAAACTCCTTTTGCTATCCTGTTGCACCCACATGTGGACTCAGCTCAGTTTCTGCCCCATCCCGGGGCTCCCCTCCCTCCCAGGTCTGTGGCATCACCCTGGGGGTGGAATGGGTTCCAGTTCCAGAGCTCCGAGCAAGTAGTCATCACTTGAGGGCAGTGTAGAAATTTTGCTCGTGGGTTTTTTTTTTTAAATTTTAAAACGTGAAAGGGGTCTCGTATGGATGCTGGTTTGGGTGGCCTCATTGGGGAGGAGTTGGAGAGCCCCAGGACCATCCTCTGCCGCAGACCCATCCCTGCACAGACCCTGCCCACATGGCCAAATTCACAGCAGGACCTTGCCAGGCTTTTTGGGGCAGAAGCTGGGGAAGAGACCTGTCCTGCTCACCCCGGGGAGCATGCCGGGATGGCAGGCTGCCCAGCACCTGCCTCTGCCCCTGCCCCGTGCTAATGAGCGAGTTACACAACAAGGAGCTTTTATACTTTGTTAATCGGGTCCGGCATCCAGCCCGCCTCTCCACGCACGCTCCGGCTGGCGGTGGAGCCCCAGCTCCCTCCTTCCCTCTCCTCAGCTGCCTTTTGTAATGTTTTAATGGGGTTTCTTGCCTGGGCTGTGCTGACTTAATTACAAAGCTGCAGTGAGTTGATGCCTTGTGACGGTCTAATCCCAACCCGGTGACTCTACAAAGCTTCGCTCTGCTTCCTCGCTGCTCCACTCCTTCCTCGACATCCCTGCATCCATCTCGGCTCCGGGCACTGACCTGCGGACAGCTCAGCTTTTCCTCTTCCTGGTGAGTATCCAGGACTTTTTGCTGCTGGAGGAACTGCATTGAAGACCATCATCCAGCCCTCACCGAACCTGGCACCTCCAGGGCTTGAATTGGTTTTGGTGCCTGGAAAAAGGGGATGTCTATCCCTTCCCCAGGAAGTGGAGGGAAAGAAGATGATCCTGGGAAATGTTGGAGCTGGAGCCAAGCACCCCTCACTCAGCCTAGGTTCACAACTGGTGCTACAGCCAGGCAGGGGTAGATGCTGGAGGCAGGATGAAGGCAACCCTCCTCCTCCTCATGGATGGGAACAAGGTTTCATCCAGCCTGCGTTGGAAAGATGCTGAGAGGCTTCTAGTCCAGCCTCGGAGCTGATGGAGCAGTGAGACTTGAGAGTTTGGGAAACACTTTGGGGATAATTATTTCTTTTGAGAATATTATTTATTTTGGTAGTAGAAATAAAAGGATGAGTTGGCTGCCTGGCCAAAGCTGGATGCTCACCTCTGCCCGTATGAAGGTGGTCTGAGACAGAACAGTGCAGGGTGAGCTCAGAGTGAGATGCCCCCAGCCCAAAGAGGAAAGGTAGAGTGAGAAAAACATACGAAGGTATCAGATGATCAATACATAGATTTTTAAGCTGCTTTTGCAAACATCCCTGGTATTTCTCCAGGCTTCTCAGCCTCCACAGGCAAGCAGAGGTGCATGCAGGAGATGATGGAGCTGAGGAGGGTTAGGGGTATCCTCTGGACACCTACTTTTGCCCCCATCTGAGCAAGACGGGCAGGGAATGGGGCATGGCGGGGCTATGGAAACCATTTGGATCCATGCTGATTCCTCCTTCCCTCTGCCAGCGTCCTGCTGCCAACGGAGGACAGAGGACAACATGTCTGCTGTTGTGAGTACTGTCCCCATGCTGTCCCATCCTCTGGGCTCTGAGCATCCCCTCCTTGCAGTGCTGGGATGGCGTGCACAGGGTGCACCTGAGTCCAGGCATCACACAGTCCATCCCTATCCCGCTGCACCCCCTTGGGTGATGTGTGGAGCCTCTCCCCTTATCCATAGCTCCCAAGGAGGCTTGCAGTGGGGCAGGCAGCTGGAGGGCTGTCTGGGGAGCCCCACATCCTCTCCTCCATCCCCAGACGGGCACATTCCGGATCGTGTCGGAGGAGGAGCAGGCCCTGCGCAGCAAGCTGGAACGCCTCACCACCAAGGACCACGGCCCTGTCTTTGGGAAGTGCGAGAAGATCCCTCCACACACCCTGCAGAAGGTGAGGTGGCTGTGGGGAATGGGGACAGCCCAAGGCTCTTGCTCCTCAGGGACCAGAGGACACCCTCGACTGGGTCTTGCATTGAGGGGGATGCACTTACCCCACAGTGTCCCCACGCTGGGGACTTGAGTGACCCTGCCCTCCCTATGCTGGGATGCTGCAAGGAGCTTTACTGTCCTCCCCCAGTTTTGGGGTGCCTACACGACCCGTGGGGTTTTCCAGAATGTGTGCCTGGCATCACTGGGTCCCCTCTCTGCTCCCCCCAGGCAAAGGATGAGCTGAACGAGACGGAGGAGCAGAGGGAGGTGGCAGTGAAGGCGCTGCGGGAGCTGGTGCAGGAGCGGGCGGGCGGCGAGGACGTTTGCCAGAAGGTGGCTGAGAAGGTGCAGGAGAAGGACGACTCCTTCTTGCTCCGCTTCATCCGTGCCCGCAAGTTCGATGTCCACAGGGCCTACGACCTGCTGAAAGGTGGGGAGGGGTCCTGGGCTGTGGTGCTGGGTGAGGATGGGGGTACACAACCCCCAGCAGCTCCCAGTCCAGTGTGCCTCCTAGCCCAGACTGGGCTGTGCTGGCAGAGCAGGACCCTGACATGGGAAGGAGATGAAGAGAGGGGAGAAATAGAAAAAGGCAGGGCTGAGGGCCTTGGAAAGAGGTGGGATGTGGAACGAAATAAATGAGTGTGACACCAGGCATCCTGCACCACCAGGACAGTTCCATTCCTTGCAAATTTATGCAACAAAATGGAAAAAAACCCTCACATTTGGTGATGGCAGGCTGGTTTTTTTTTTGTGCAGCAAACCCAGCTGGCTTGGGCTGCACCCCTTGAGACCCCCATGCCATATACATGCCCTACAGTCCCCACTCTGTACTCCTATAAGGAGCCAGTTCTGCACCCTTCTGATGCTTCTGTGCACAGTGCCTGGTGGGGCTTTGCACCCCTGGGGCACTTCTAGGTCTGGGGACAGTTTGGGGTGCTTGTGGCACCCTCTCCCCACACTGAGAGTGACCCATAGGGATGGAGGGGGAGCAGAAGGGCAGCCTAGAGGGTGGCTGCTGACTGTAACCTGCCTGGCTCCAGCTCTGCTCCTCTTTGTGTCAGCTTAGGGGATAATGAGTTGTAATTATCAGTGCTGGCTCCCAGACGAGCTGTTTTGTTTGCCTGCATTTTCCCAGGATGAAATTCCATCTTTTGTGCCTGCAGGGTGCCAAGAGAGGGGAGATGGGGGTTGTCACCCAAACAGGGAGGAAAGGGAGAAGGGAAATGAGGGGGAAAATTGCTTTATCTACTTGTTGAAGTGTTGGAGAGAAAGTAGGTGTGGGAAGCTCCTGGCAAGGGGAGGGATAACTCAAACATGCTGGGGCTGGTCTGCTGCTGGGCTTCTTTTTCCTCCTTTGCTGGAGGAGACCTGACCCATGTGGGCAGAGCTTTCCACAGCTCTCGGGCTCAGCACTGACATCTCACCATCACCAGCTCATCCCGTCTCTGGCAGCTCCCCCAGCTTCCCAAGGCTGGGCAAACAGCCATTGTTTTCCTGATTTCTGCTCTCTCCAGGCTACGTGAACTTCCGCCAGCAGTACCCCGAGCTCTTTGACAACCTGAGCCCCGAGGCTGTGCGCAGCACCATCGAGGCTGGCTACCCCGGCATCCTGGCCAGCAGGGACAAGTATGGAAGGGTGGTGATGCTCTTCAACATTGAGAACTGGGATTACGAGGAGATCACCTTCGATGAGGTGAGCCCAGCTCAGATGTTGCTCCCAGAGCGGAGTGGTTGGGCTTCTGGGCTTGTCCTGCTTGGTATGTCTGAGCACATGGATCTGTCCAGCTATCCAGGTGGAAGATAATCTGTAGCTCTTTGAATTTATTCTCTGAGGAGCCTGGGAGAGCGTGGTCCATCCCAAAGGATGGAGTGCAAGGTGCAGGCCAAATTCAGGGTGTGCATCCCCCAGCCAATGTAATGTGGGCTGAAGAAATGCAGCACACCATTAAATCAAGGGCAGAGGAGGAAACTGAGGCATAGGGCATGGAAAGGACTTCTTGTCAAAGAGGTCTCCAGGCATGTAACTCCCACCTGCTCCCAGCTCTCTTTTCTGCTCAGCTCTGAATCTGGTCTGAACATATCACAGATCCAGATCAGATCCTCACAACTTGAAAAGGAAACGTGGTAGTGGTTCAGCATCCCTGCTCCCTGCTCTGAAATCTGGGGGCTGGCTGTGACAAGCAAGCTGGAGTCAAGCAGACCCTGGATAACATTCTATGTGACTCTTCCCTAGGGTCTGTGGGAGGTGAGACCTCATACAAGACCCTGCTGTCTCTCCATTCCATTAGATCCTTCGTGCCTATTGTATTATCTTGGAGAAGCTGCTGGAAAATGAAGAGACCCAGATCAATGGGTTCTGCATCATCGAGAACTTCAAGGGCTTCACCATGCAGCAGGCATCAGGGATCAAACCCTCCGAGCTCAAGAAGATGGTGGACATGCTGCAGGTGAGGTGGCAAAGTCTGCACCCAGCAGTGGCAGAGGGGGCCCTGGGGAAGCAGGGAGCTCAGAGAAGGCAGGTGGCAGGGCTAGCAGGGTTTGGGATTGCCACCACACTGGAAAAATGAGAAAGCCTCACAGACAGGCTGTTCCCCATCACCCTCTCCCTACCTTGCCAGCTAATTTGCCTAATCCTGCAAAATGGATCCTGTTTTTCCCACCCCATCTCTCTGCCTTCTCAAATGCCTGACCAGAAGCAGTACTACCACTCATTGCAGCATCCTAGGGCATGGCTTGGAGGTCTTTCCTCATGAGCCTCTCAGCCCAGCCCAGGCTGGATGGAGACTCACAGGATTTCTGCCCTTGGACCAGAGGCCAAAGACACTCAGCTCTTCCCAGGACAGTAGAAATGTGGTCCTTCTCATGCAGTGGGAGCAGTGAGCTATCTGGGAGGCTCTTCAGCTCCCGGGTGTTCCTGGGGCTGGGATGGCTGATCCTCTGGGTCAGAACAGAAAGGAGCCATCAATTAGAGAAGGGGAGATGGGGCAAGGAGAGCCATAGCAGTGCTGGGATGTCCACTGTTGCCTGCTCAGATACGGATAGACAGCACCATCTGTAACCATCTGTGTCTGGGTTTGGCATCCTAGGACTCCTTCCCAGCACGGTTCAAGGCTGTCCACTTCATCCACCAGCCCTGGTACTTCACCACCACCTACAACGTGGTCAAACCATTCCTGAAGAGCAAACTGCTGGAGAGGGTGAGTGTGGGAAAGGGACCTGCAGCAAAGGCACGTCCTTTGGTGAAATGGAGTGGTTGGGAAGAGCTGCCCTGGTCCTCTGCTGAGGCTCACTCCCATCTCCCTCCAGGTCTTTGTGCACGGGGAGGAGCTGGAGTCCTTCTACCAGGAGATTGATGCTGACATCTTGCCAGCAGACTTTGGTGGCAACCTGCCCAAGTACGATGGCAAAGCAACCGCAGAGAAGCTCTTTGGGCCCCGCATCGAGTCTGAGGACACGGCTCTCTAAAGCCTGCTGTCCTCCCCTGCACCTCAGCACCACAGGTGGCCCTCTAACCCCTGCCACCTCCTTCCCGTAGCATTGATTGAGTGACTGCTCGTGCTGGGCGCGCTGCTCCACGCCTGTCCCTCCCGTCCCCACTCCAGGCAGCGGGCTGTCCCTCCCAGGCACAGCATCCTTCCCTCTGGAGCCATGGAGAAAGGAGGCCACCAGCCCTCTCCCACAGCATTTCCTGGAGCTGTGAGGAGAGGACAGGAGAGTGTCTGCTCTGGGAAGGGAGGGCTACAGTGACGAAGAAATAAAAGTGTTTAACGGCACAGCTCTGCGGTCCCTCGTGGTAAGGAACAGGGGCACAGCTTTTTGGGCACTGGCTGTGTTGGTGGTTCTAAGGAGGCCAGGAGTGCCAGCGTTTGGTGGGAGACCCCTGTCCCCTCTTCACTGACTACACTTTGGCACAGGGACCAAGGAACTGTCCATCTCCATCCTCCCTGCACTCCCACCCTTGCCTGAGAAAGGACCCCTGATTCCTAATTATCTGCTCTAACCAGGAAAGAGAAAACAGATACAAACAAAAACCCCACCAGGGGTCCAAGTGGAGCTGTCTCTGCCTAATTCCTGCTCAGGCAGGCAGGGAGGAGAACAGAAGCTGCAGTATCCACTGAGACTAGGAGATGGATTTCAATCACAAAACAATTGAAAGACAAGCAGAATGTAGCCTTTTAAATCCTTCAAAAGCCTCAGCATGGTTGTTTTTCTTAGCACTGCACTGTGAAAGGGAGCTCAGTTGGGGAAGCCCCACCAAAAGTCACTGTGGGGGGCAGAGGAGGGAACCTGCCCAGCAAACAATCTGCACCTGACACTAACTCTACCTTGCTAATGTGGAGTCAGCAGGACATGGTGGGTAGGAGGGAGGCAGAAGTAGCTGTCCCAGGCAAGGCTACTTTCTGGTTCATGAACCAGGCATCTTCTCTAAGAAGCCCATCAGCCCATCCATCTCCAGATCACCTCCTCCCTTGGGCAGAAACAGAGCTCAGAGAGGAGCAAGTTTCTGGTCTCTGCCCAGGCTACCCTCTCCCTGAGCATGATCCCACAGTGTGTCCTGCCCCCCTCCCAGCTCCACACAGACCCCTTTCATCAGGCAGATCAGCCCCCCACCCGAAGCTGGCTGAGGTGGAGGGTGATGACAAGAGCCACATTCATCAGGGCACTGGCTCATGCTCAAACCAAACAGGACATCAGCTCTGGAGCCACAGGGAGGATGGGGCCTGTCTGGGGTTGGATCTGTTTGCTCCAGCCTCTGCAGCTTGGTGAGCCCATGCATGGCCAGTCCTAAAGCCTGAGGCTGTGCCAACCTTGTGCAAGAGTCCAGACACAGAGCAAAAGGCACCTTTCCACTTCCTTTGGCTCCTTGCTGCACCTGGAGCCATCCCAAGGAAACCACGTGTGACAACCCTGCGACCATCAGGCCAGTGCAAACACAACAGCACAGCTTGCCTGGGAGACAGAGCAATTGCAGCTTGGGAAAACAGAAAAAGGAAAAAAAAAACCCTATACACACACACAGGAGTATCACACTGCTGCCTCTGGGATTTGGACTAGGCACAACTCCTGGGAGGTGCCCACAGCTGCTCACCAATGCTGTGACAAATTGTCAGCCAGGAGCTTGCTTTGATGGGGAGACAGAGAACAGCACAGCAGAGCAGGGAGCTCAGTGACTGACCAAGCCAGGAAGGAGCTTTGAAGTGGATCTTACAATTAATTCACAATGGCCAATAAATTACAGCTAAGCCCCTTGTCTGCCACAGAGCACTTCCCTTGACAGGGAATTGAGAGGCAGGTGAGTACTGCAGGTGGCAGGACTTTTGTATGCCCTGGGCTCAAAGATAGCACCAGCAATGCTGGTTTGTGTTTCTTCTGCCAGCAGCTGAAAGATTAGGAAATCCACTCGCTCTCACATAGGGAACAATAACAGATGTTCTATTCCACTGGCAAAAATAACTCTTTTTCAGTAGTTTCAGGACAGGCATGTGTTTTTTTAAGCTGATGCTATGCCCATTCTCCACCAGACTGGCATCAAAGACTTCTTGGCCAGAAGACAAAAAGCAACTATGAAAGGCTTGAGGACCATGACTGCTTGTATCACATGAGAAAAGGGGAAAAGATAAAGTCACCTTCATGCCCAGCCAGCTTCCCAAGCTAGGTCTCAGGGAAAACTGATAGCCTCTGACAACATATGGAACTTCACACACAGGCACTAGATGTAGCACTGACTTCAATAAGTCCTTTATTTTTAAATAAAGAAACCCCACTGAATCAAAGTTAACAAAATTACATTTTGTTTTGCAATGACTTCCATTTTACACCACACATGAACAAAAATTAAAGAAAAAAATCAAAGACAGTTTTATATATATTTATATATAATTTTAAAGGTAAACATCAGCAGATATAGAAAAATTGCATTGCTAGTTGCAAATCATCTCCCCTGAAGCTCTCAGCTCCAGAGAATCTGACTCAGAACATGGCAGCAGGGAGGGTGTCTCAGTACACAAGCTTCTTCAGGGCAGCATTTAGAGATAGTTACAGAATATAATTTTGCCAAATCAAAAATATTTTCATAGTCAACTGCTCACCAAGAACACTGGAAGTCACTGTGCCTGTTCTAACATAGCTGCATGAGAAAAACCAAGGGCACAGGTCTCCTCTTTCCATGCTCTTCACAGACCTTTTTGGCTTGGAACTTTCAAAGAGATTATGCTTTTTCAAGAAGAATGTCTAGAGATCTGTCACTGGGAATTACAGTCAAGCTGTCATGTAACACAGTGAGAAATTATGCCTCTTTGGAAAGCTGTTGACTTGGGCTAAGCAGTAGGATTTGGTTGTATCAAATACAAATGTTTTTTTTGTTTTTTTTATTTTAAAGACTTTCCAGTTGGCAGGGAACCATGAGAAGGGTCAACATTCCAGCAGAGACAGGAGATCCTAGAAGAAAGTTCTGCATCTCCTCTGCAGTCATGCAAGAACTTTGATTACAATAGAAACTTGTCAGTCAGACCAAAGCAAAGAGGCTTTGTACCACCTTGTACAGATGTTCAGGATAACCCCAGAAACCCTTCCACCACAGCATGGAAAGCTGGCAACTGCTTTGACTCATTGATGGCACTTGTGCCTAAGCTCCCCCAACAGCTGATAAAGTCCAGGCCAGGGTCACTCCCACGCTCAGTGGGAAGAGGGTACAGTAACAGGGCACCCTCCCTTGGGCTGGTGCTGCTCTGAGGCATTCCAAGCTTGGAGAAAAATCATGAAGTCCTCACACCAAGAAGGGCTGTTTGCTTTTCACCTAGAAGCCACGAAGGAGACACTGCTTTGAGTCACTGTGGCACCAGCACCTTCCCAAATGCACAGACCCAGATCAGGAATACAGACACATGGAATATGACTCAAGCCAGAAACAAGATGCTCTTTACAACACATGACTTATACCGGCAGCACAAGGCACAGGCCTTCTCTGGTCTCACAAAAAAAAAGATTGAAGAATTTCGATAAGCTCCAGACAAGCGTAGTATTTCCAGAAAAACTTGGAAGCAATCCAGGTGACTAAACTGGCAATTAAGTCCTGAAATGGTACTCTCTGCTCTTTCCTTTCAGATGTAGCCACTTGAGCAATCTACCTCCAGCTATGCTGCTGGAGTGTTAATAGACATAAAAACTTTGGGATTGCAGGATAACAGGTCACCCATTAAGCAAAGCAAACCCTGCTTCTATGACTCAATTCCTACTGCTAAAGGAGCAGAGACCTGAAAATGATCCACTGCTTATATACATGGCTATTTAAAGCCTTGAAATAGACTGTAGCCAGTTGTAGGCTGCCCACAAAGGTCCTTTATGTCAGCACACAGTTGTACAGTGTGCATCACTGGTGTGTCTCAGTAATAGTGTCTGAAAATTCATTTACCCAATAGCAAAGCCCCAAAAGCTCTGACAGAGCTGTTACTGAAGTCTCTAGATATGCTGATGTCAAGGGAGGAGGAGAAAAAGGGCAAGGCACCACGTGTCAAAGGGCTGTGGTCTAGGAACTTGTGGCAGACCCAGGACAGATGACACACAGGTAGCTTGGCTGAATTCAGTACTGGACTTAATAGTTCCCAGCATTTTTACTTAATGCCCTGTGTTTGTAACCCATATCTTCATAAACAGGAACTGCAGAAAAACACTCAGGAAAAAGACTGCAGGGAAGTTCAAGTGTTTGCCTTTACAGTGCAACTACAACACTGCCAGACCCATCTGAAAACACCTTGATTTAGAAGCTAACAAAGGGACAATTAAAAATGCTGGCAGAGCTCATGTTGTGGAAGCTGAAGTTCCTTGTGCTCAGTCAGAGCAAGTCTGAGCTGCTTATTTACCATCTTCAGATATCTCCAGAAAAATGGCAAAGGTGATGGTTGGACCAGCCTAACCATCAAAGAGTAATAGTTCTGTAACTTGCTGTCTGATTGAGAGGGTCCTCGGGGTTTGTGTTCAAGTGCTACTTACATTCAGTGATGGGGAAAGTGTATTTACCACGAGACAATTCATGGAAGAGCTCTCCTAAGGATTTTTCTAATCCCAGTTTGAAACTAAGCAGAGCACATGTCAGATTCACCATGCTGTAATCTTGAACTGCTCTGTCAGACCACACTGCAATGAACTACAAGTGCACACTTCAGCAGCCTCATGTGTCTTGACAAGAGATTAAAGACTTCACCTCTAAGACTGAAAAATTCAGACTGCATTTAAGGGTGGGCTCACTGCACAAATAAAGACCACCAGCCCACATCACAAGACTAGTATGGCCTTATTTTGGGAGATAAGAGTATTTCAGATTAGGACTGGACTAAGTCCCATGTGTCACTAGGTATCAATTGTCAATCATTGTCAGTAGCAAGATTTAATACATAATTTTAAGGTTTTTAGACAACATGAACTGCAGCTTAATTTTCTCCTCTCCCAGTTCCCCAAGACGTCTTTAAGTGACTGCTGCAAGTCTGACCACAAGTCTTGCTTTGAAAGAAGCATCAAATTTGTTGAGATGGAGAAAAAAGGTTTTTTTTACACTGCTTCCACCTACAGGCTTAAGAAGCTGAACCTCAGGCTCCAGATATCTTGCAGAAAAAAGCCATGACAAAAGTTGTTCTTCCCCAAAGAGACCAGAATCACTCAAGTCACAAGTGATTTGAACAGTTTTAGATTCAAGTGCAAAAACAGGGCAAAGGAGCAAGACAGAGACCCACATTACTTCTGTAGCTAAGAGTTTCAGAAAGTCCACAGCACTGGCACTTCTGAAGCATGAAGGCTTGGGTTGTGGGGCAGGAAGGAGTATTCCTCAGAAAGGCTCTCCAAGTTTAAAGAAAGATCTCTACTTGATTCGACAAAGCTACAGCTCCTCCTGCTTTGAGAACTGCCCAGTTGCTCACCTCATTTTAGGAGACTTAGACACCTAAATTTATCCTGTATCTATTTGATGTGTAACAAGTGTTGTTTACACTCCACTTCTGCTGAAGCAAGAAGATATTTAAGTCATATCTAATGAATATTACATGAACACTACTTAAGCAAAGAAACTGAAATGTCTTTTATGACATACTTTAGTGATGCAGTATGAATAAGAGGATAACAACACAGAGACAAGATACCCATCAGCTAAGAATATCCTTGCTAACTGAGACCCTAAAATAGTTCTTAAGGAACAGCCACAAGCACAGTCAAATCTTGCTGTAGCTTTACCTAGTTTCATCTTCTCTTTGAAGAAAAAAAAAGAAGCCCAGATTTACTAAGTAGGAGAATGTGCAGATATCCACAGTTCATTATGGATCACAGGCCAAGGTGTTTGGCCTAAGGCAAATGAAAGGAATTTCCTGATATGACAATGCACCTTTGCTACAACAGTTAATTATTGCTCTATTAAAATGAAACCTCACCTACTCAACCTACTGAAGTTCAGGGACAGGGCAGTACAGAAGGCTTGTTCCTCTGGTTTGTTGTTACCAGACTGAAGTCTTGCAGCTTGTTTCACCCTTAAGCTATAATTTAAAGTGCCTGGAACACAGACCAAGGCTGAAGCCATAAAGTGCTGATGAGGGAAGTGTGACAGGAAAAGAACTTCACTGACACTTTGATAAAGAAATCCTAAGGGTGGATTAATGACACTACAATATTGACAGAACAAACAGTAAAGAAAAAAAAAACACAAAAAAGAAGAGATTTTTTATCACAAGTTTCAGTCTCCAGATTGTCATGGGACAACTTTCCTTTAATAACCATCTTGGCACAGACCATAACTGCCACTTGAGGGAAAAGCACAGGTGAGTAGCCAGCTTTCCTGCAAACAGCTTTCACACTTCACTTTGCACATTAAAACTAGAAGGGGATGTCTGGGTGTGGAAAAGAAGTTCTAGTGAGAAAGAGCCCAGTGTCTTACTGGAGCCAGTAATCCTACAGCATTACACAGATCTGGAAGTAGTCAGCCATGCAAAGATGTCATTTCAGTTGCCTAGGGCTGGAGACATCCAGTTCTACATCAACTGTAAGGCAAGTCACATGTCTCAAACCCACTTGATGCTCTGAAAGCTAATGGGAAGAATTTTGGTATTATTTACCCTGACATAAGGGGAGTAAATCCAAATAGATACACCTGACCCCCCACCAATTAATCCCTAAGAGAGTACAATAGCTCTCCATGAAATATTCTTTCAAAACAGATTGAGCTCACAGAAAAATCCTGCAGATTCTTAATAATGGGTTTCCACTTGGAAGCCAGAGCCAGCTTTAAAATGCCCCAGGTCAAACAAAGAATCCAGTACTGAAAAGATAACAGTATTTAACAAGATGCAAAGATGACAAGAAGGTGACTGATCAGGTCCTGGAGTGAGAACATGTTTACACAGAAACATTAACTGGCATTACCAGGCTGCAGCTTTTCTCTACTTGGAGACCCAGCATAAAGCCACCCCAATCCACAGACAGCTCAAGCATGGAAAAGTTGAATATTTTAAAAGTGATTCACTTGTGCAAGTGTATTCCTAGGTACTAAAAGGTTTCCCTTGAGATGGTGCAAAGCTGACACTACACTTGCAGTCAAGCATGTTTTTCCAAGCCACGCTGTAGTGGCTTACAGACTGAACCACTCACTGGCTTGTGGCTTGGTACAGGGATTTTCCAGCACCCAGACAGAGAACAGAGCCACAGTTATCCCATCATCTATACCTAAACAATGCTGCAGATCAAGTTTTTGACCAGCAGGTAAAGAGATTTTGACATGTGAAACTTCTGCTATATTAAAGCAAGCAGTCTTTAGCTCAGTAGCCCTGTAACAAGCTACAGTCAGCAACCCAATTCTTCAAGCAGAGCAGTAAATTACAAATCCATGTGACTGGATATCCAAAGAGGCTCTGACCAGATGTTAACCTCTGCTTTAACTCCATTTTGGAAAAAAAAACCATGGTGATCAAACCCCAGCCATAGGATATCAAGGAGAATGGAAACCTGAAGCAGCAGGTGAGGGAACAAGGTGTTCCCAAAGGGGGAGATACACTGAAGTGAGCAGAGTCTTTGGGTCGATTATTCCTGGCCAGACAAATCCTGCTCTGCATCTGAGCAGTGAGGCTTTGTCTTCTCCCACTGGCAGATGGCATTGGCATACTGGACCACGAGCTTATCCATCCAGGTAAGAGGCTCTGGGAATAGCACAGAGCCCTCAAAAAATCCCAGGTGGCCTCCATGAAGGGGCAGCACATGCATGACATTCTCTCTTTTCTCTGTAAAAGAAAAAGAAGCAGAAAGTTCCAGAAGGTTAACATCTTGAGTTGCCAGGACAAGAAGGCTGCCCAAGGGCTGGCTGGGCCCTTACAGCAATACCTGTATTGCTCTAAGAATGCTCATTCTTTAACAAATGAACTACTTCTAACTCACATCCACTGGAACCAGGACTGTTTGCATCATGTCAAGCTGCACTGAGCTCTGACAGTGTATCATCCATCTTGCTGCATTGACAGTGAAAAACTCTGTACTTGTTTCTGTCTGAAAGCAGCTGTGGATAAATTCTCTGCTCACAGCCTTTGACCAGGAAAAGAATGAACCCTGCTTTCCTCCCTGTGCACCATTTGTGTGATGAAGCAGCAGCAGCTCCCTCTTCTGAGCTTCTAAAGGCAATTTACCTTTTTCCTTGTTTGAAGACAGCACAACTCCTTTCAAGGGAGACATCCCAGTTCAGTGCCAAGTGACACAGCCATGCATGCACTGTCCCCATTTCATCAGCAAAGGGGGGTGCTGTGCTTCATCTGTGCTTCATCCAGACTGTCACCACCACCCACCTTCCTATTCAATCCCAGTGAGCTATGAAGATGTGAGGAAACCTTTTTCATCCAAGAATGTAACCTCCTGGCTATCAACACAAGCCAAAACAGCAATAGGTGCCTGAAAGGACTCAAGTTCTTCCTGCTCAAGGTTAGCCTCATTAGTTCCAGCAATCAGTGATTTAAAGAGGCTTAGTACACCTCCCAGAGCATTACAGATGTAAGGAGGCAAGTCAAGCTGCTCTGAAATCAGGAATTGTGATGTGATAAGCAAGCTGGAGGTACACAAATATGCACAGCTGGAGGAGACTGCTTCAGCATACCTGAAAGAGTTCTTGGAATTGATAGAAGACTCTCATGGACAAGAGGGTCATCAGCAGCATTAACCAACAGAAGAGGAACATAGATCTGCATCAGGAAACGTGACATAAAAGGGAAAAAACCAAAACAGAAAGGGGTTGGTATTAGAATGTCATTCTAGCAACTGTAAAAGTGTCGTAGCTTAATTCAATTAGGATCTCTTATTTCAGAGTTGATTTATTTTTTCACCCAACCCAATTGTAAGAAAGAGGCAGGGATGCATCAGAGCAAACACACTGAATCCTCATTCTTAGAATTCAAATAGCTACACCCTTTTTTCACTCCAAATTGCACATCAGGCAGCTAGTGCCACCTCTGTTATGGACACCTTGGTTAAAGTCCAGGAAACTCCCTTGGAACATCTCCATTCTCTGGTCCAGTAGAAAACAGAGGAATTAACCTCAGTTCCACTTTGGCAGAACTTTGCTCAAGCCTCTGCCTGTCAGTGTCCTGAGTGTCTTCCCCAGCATCCAGTAAGCCTTTCTTCCTTAAAGGTGCAAGCTCCATGCCATCACCCATTCCCACCTTATCCTCCACACACTTGGAGCAGTTCAGCTGAATGTGTAGCTTTATCTCCATCTCTTGGGTGCAACCACCTGCCAGAATCATAAGCTCTTAAGAGCCCAGAGAATTTAACCCCAGTATTAGAGGTAGAAAGAACTGAAATCCCATTCCAATTTACTGTGCCTGATTATTTCTGAAAATCCCACCTAAGACATCTGAATCAGGTATCAACAACAGAAACCACAGAGTATTTTCTCTCCAGTGTGAGAGCAGTCTACTGCAAGAGCTTACCCTGTGCAAGTACTGCAGGCAACTTTCCTCTTCATAGTATTCCTTCAGTGAGCTGTAGCCATGGAATTTCCTGAAAGAGAGCAGACTGTCATTAAAATCACCTGCTTCAGCCATGTCACTATTACTTTCAAATGAGGACACATACACAGAAGAAGAAATGCCTCAATTTCCACAGACAATTTTCTAATATTCTGTGTCTTTGGAAAAGCCTTTGGCAGCACCTGCCTTGATGCTTTCTGTGCCTCTGTACCTACTCAAACATTGTGAGAGCACAGGCAAGTCAAACATGCAAACTGAAGAGCAGCAGGCTTCAGAGTGTTTCTTTCAAAATACCCCACTGCACTTAACTGTACACATGGGTGAAAGAAAGTTAGGATCTTCTTCATCTTTCCCTAAAAGTCTTCTCAAATACAAACCCAGCACAGCTTATAAAACCTCAAACTTACTGGACAAATCCCCAGAATTCACTGTGACTCCACTTCTTTGCCAAACCTGTTCACATCATTCCAAACCAAGAATTCAGTAAGCCTATATTCAAATGTTTTTTTTTTTTAAACATAGGGGACAACATAGCTCTTGGTCCAAACTAGAAAGGCCTCAGGGATGGGAGACAAGTAGGGAGATCTCCCTGGGAATGGCTTTTTTTATAGGCAGCCAACCAATACTCCCAGTTTGCCAAAAGTGTCATAGCTTTTTAGCTAACAGTTTACAGCTTCATTTTGGAAAGGGGTCAATGCCTGATACACAACATGCCATGGTATGAACAGTGGCACTTCAAGTGCTGTGTTGCTGTCAAGAACACAGGCAGTAACAGGCTACTGCTTATTAAAGCAGAGCACTTAATTAGGTGTTAGTATGACAAATTAGAAAGGTTGTATTATCTCAGCCAGCCCTACTATGTATTGAGAAAGCAGCAGTGTCTTAGGGGGAGAAGACTTTTCACACAGAGCTAAGGAAATGCATGAGCAGCTCTGAGCCGCTTCCCATGTTCCCCTTTTTCGTTGCTAGAGCTTGGCAGCAGAACTGGCCTCTTCCTAACACAGTGAAGGCTGCAGGTTCAGGTGTTACCAATAAATAAATGCCTCCTGAATGATTTTAAAGAAGCTGTGACTGTAAATCTTAAGGGGTTTTTTGTTGGTGGTTTTTTTTCCCCTACTAGGTTTTCTCTAATGGGGAGGCAAGTAAGAATCTGAAGTTGTGCTCATTGTATTTCAGCAGATTCCTACAGGCACAGCAAGGGACATGCAAGAGCAACACTGGAAAGCAAAGGTAGTTGGAGTTCTATAGAGGAGCAGAGAATTGCCCTTCATACCTCATAACATTATCATCAATCTGCATAAGTGATGTTGCTGTATAGAGCTTGCCCAGATCAATATCTGACAGGCTTTGTGGCTTCTTCATGTTGTTATCGCCAAAAAGAACTTGCCTGAAAGAGTAACATCGAGAATTACGTCCAAATAACATAAGGGCAGCAAAACCATGACCTGCTCAAGGACAACTGAGTTTACCAAATCTGACAAGATAAGATTAGAAGTGGGCTACATAAACATGAGGCTCTCTTGGGAGCAAGAACAGCTTATTTGTCCACTTACCTTTGCAGCAAGACATAACAAACCCTTGCAGACTCCTTGTAGGAAAAAAATATTTTTCTTATACACTGAAAAACTGCATGAGAGGGCCTCTTAAAAGAAACTTCCCAGAACAGAGAGCACTAAGGATATTTGGAATAGAGGCTACATGTTAGAGGGAGGGTTCTTTGGCTTCAGACCAAACCTGTGGGTGGTTTGGGTGAGAGCACCAGCAATCCTGGGCATAGCATCTCCTGCACCATCTGGTTCTAAAGCCACCCCAGCACAGACTTCAGGCTACCTCACACAGAAATTACTCAGGGTATTACCCTAGCAGAAAGCTATTTACTATGGACACTTGTCATAATTTGTTACTGCCCTCAGGGGAGGATGTGTTTCTTTACCAGAACAAACTTCTTCCCTAACAAATAGAACAAAAGCTGCAAGTTGGAAAGGGATTTTTATTCCCTTTGAGAGGCAGCTGCAAGGCAGAACAGGAGGGAGGCTAGGTTTGATTTGGGGGACTTAGAGCACAAGTGGTTACGGAAAAAGTTTGCTTAACACACTTGCTTTCAAGCCAGCACCGGCTTTTTCTGGGTTAAGAATTTAAGTCCCTTTTAATGGGAGCTTACCTAACTTCATATGTCAAATTTGGTCAAGTTGTCTAAATATTTGTAAACCTGGAATGAATGATGTGGATCATCCTACATTGGCTACCCTCCTTCTACAAGTGTTTCATACTGCACAGGAGTGTAAACAAAGAACCAGAAGTTTGAGGTGACGCATGCTCCTTCAGTGAAATAGGGCTTAGATATTCCCCTCCTTTCCCATCACTCAGGCAATTTCCAATACACACAGATGAGGTACTTTCTTGCCTAGAAAGTACCACCCAGAGAACTTTTGATGGGGAAAACACCAACACTAAGCATATCACCTCTTTAGCACACTAATTTCTTTGTTATGCAAGAGCCACAGATCAGCAAGAGCAGCACAGGGATCCTACAGTACACTTGCACTTCAGGAACAGAAATGTTAAGTGTTTTGCTGGCTACATGCTCTTTCTAGAGGAACAGCTAGAAGCCAGAGCTACAGGTTTGACTATTTGCTTATTTGATAAGCAGCAACTCCATACAGCAGATCTTGAAGATTAGTCCTACCTCAGGTAGGTGGCAGAACAAGAGGCTCCTTCAATAGGGAATTCTTTGGCTAGAAGTGAAACAGATGCAGAATACTCCACTTTGAAGTCTAATTGCAATGTTTTCCTCTGCATGTCTTGTTTATTCATTCATTTCACAGAAGACAAAGAGACAAGAATGCCTTTCTTCTAACAAGATGAACAAAGCTTATTTGTCTATTTTACAGTGCAATGAGATTGACATGGGCTCACCTGCTCTGTTAGTTCATCTAAAGACCCACCAAGGAACTTGTGCATGACATTTCAGGAATTCTATTTTAAAGGACCAGGCAGACAAAGCCAATATAGCAACCGACCCAGTGAATACTGTCAGTGTAAGTGATGTACTGCAGTACCTGTGAGAAAGGATGATCTTCTTCATGTTGTCTGCCATGAGGAAGTTATAAAATCTTCTACAATGATCCCACTGCATGAAGGTCTCCTGTGCCCTAGAAAAAACACAGTGCAGAGCAAACAAAGCTGTTAATGGAGCTCTTGAAAGATCAGATTAATGCACTGTTAACATCTTATGGCAGCCTGGGGGCTGTGTAAACAAACCTCCAAGCCTTCCCTGCCACAGCTTAACCTTTTCCAGGAAATGACTTCCACTCTGATGAAGTTTGTTAGTATCAGAAAACTGATCTGCGGTCTCATCTTGCACAACGCAATTAGCAGTTTTGATCAGAGCATTTAAGAGCCATCAATCAAGATACACAACACCGACAGGAGGATTTTAGTATCCCTTTGCAGAAGTTGAATGTAATTTACATAACGTTACTTTCAAGGAAAGGGCTAAAACCCGTTGCTCAACACTGTTATCTATTGTGTCATATAGCTCTGTAGAGGAAATAATTTGTGCAGATGTTTCCAATATGTACAGATACTATCATTGCTTCACTTCATTGGCAGGAACTGTAGGAATAAATACTAGCTGCAGCTGCAAGTGGCATCTGAGTCAAAGTCTTTACCTATTCTCAAAGCAGAATAGCACTTCATAGCTTATCTGTTGTTAAAACAGAACTTAAGCCATCCAGACTTGTGTGAGCTCTGCCAGATACCAGCACTCCTTTGCTATGCAGGGTCATGGGCAGGTTAGAGCTTTACTCCTAGCAGGGTTTGCTGTTACTGAGGGAACACACTAGCATTTACTGAGAGACTGAAGAATGCTGGGAGCAGTTTCAGCTACTGAAGCTCTCCTACCACTTAAACATTAACATACCATGATAACTACTGTAGGTTTAGCATGACCTTCCAAGCTGTAGCCTGCAAGTACCCTACCAGGCAAGAGGAAGCTGTTTTCCTGTAATAAGCCATGCTGAAGTATGGATTAAAAAAACAAACCAAAAAAAAACCCCATTATCTTTTTATCTAGCCAGGTCATACCTACCACATTTATGCCAGGGCAGGGGAATGAAAGAAGATAGGAAAATGCAGATTTCTTTCTTCACAGTTTTCCAAGCAAATCTATTGAGTTATTACAAGATGTTTGAAGTTAAAGCTACTACACTTCCCTGCAGTTCCTGCAGTGTACAGCAGTACTCCTAATATGAAGAGTTGCAAGTGTTAAGAAAAAAAAACAAACCACAGGCAGCTTCCAGTATTTTAAGGACTGCCCAGGTTTCAGAGCTGAGGTCTCTCCCCACAGCCTGTAGCTATGGTGAAGATGCATTCCTCAAGATCAAGAAGCAGAATCAAGCCTATGCAGGCAGAGATTAAGGAACAAGGAGACCTGTCCCTGTTTAGCCTCAGGGAACACATTCCCTAGACTCTGTTAACTCATTGAACTAAGAGTCTCATTCTTCTGGCAGATCCTAGTATTGCTGTTGCTCCAGAAAGGCTTTCCTATTTGAGATCCTTGGTTCACCTTGTCCACTAAAACTTTTTTCCTTCACTTATGAAAGTTATTTGGGGAATAAATGCTGGACAAGCCATTTTTTTAAAAAAAGAGGAATTGTAAACTAACTGTGTATGTCTACCAGGGTAATCCACTTCCATGTAGCCCTGAAGGCTGAAGTCAACTATTTTAACCTACCAGGCCAAGCCCAGGAAGGCAATGGCTTCACCATTTTATCCAGAGGTGCTTTTTACCTCCTCCCTCCCACTCCTACAAACAGGTCACAAGTCCCCCCTCCTGCTGTCTTTTGCACAGTAGATGTTGCTTTCCCCTAGCTCTTCAGCTAATTAGCACTTACAGCAGATGTAGATCTTAGGAAGGGAGACAAGACCTGAAAAGCCTTCCTGCTGGCTGTCCAGTAATACAGAGCAGATGTTTTGTGGCAGGAGGTTTGCTAGGAGATGTTTACCCAGCAGGTGGAGGCAAGAGCTCAATAATCCACACAACCCACCCGATGGGGTGCATTTAACTCAGGGAAAAAAAAACCCAGCCAGTTGTTTTTCCACACAAATATCCAAGTGGAGAATTGTTAATCAGGTTGTCCTTGCCATGCAAGCATAACAGCATTACTCACAACATCATTGTGGAGATCAGGAATACAATATTGCATAATTGCAGAAGATGAACCAAGTGGACCTCAGCCAGATATTATCCCTGCAAGCCCTGTCTGATGGTTGCAATTAAGGAGCTGGCTTCAAAAGGATGCTCTGTGCTCTATGCCAGAACCCCAGGACAGCTAAGAACATTTTACTTGAAACAAAGCAGAACAGCTGTTCCTGTAGCATCTGTTCAGATTTTAAGGGTGTGAACTAGCAGCAGATTATACACTTTTTTAGCAGTAGTCACATCTGACCTCAAAATGGATTAGACAGCTGGAATATTTCATGCATATCAAGCTTTTACTCACATCTTAATGCTTTCAGAAAATCTTTTTGCTTTTACCTGTAAGAACCTCATTCATATAAGGTATCTTCAGACTGCTACATATCAAACTGGTCCCTGCACAGGCAGAGCATCATCTGCATCGAGAGTTCTAGCTACCTTGACCAGGCTGTGAGGCCAAATTCCACAGCAAGCCCCTCACAGGCCTGCCACAGTTTCACCATTTATATCAGCCCAAAGGATCTTGACCCAAATACCTGAGTCTCAACAGCCCCTTTTGCCTTGTAAATAGACCCATGGCTCAGAACTGCAGTTAAATTACTGTAGAGTCAGCTACACTTTATTAATTGTCCATATGTACAATCAGTAAAAACTGAAAGCCGCAGCTTAGCCAGCTACAGTGTTTTAACCTTCATTAGGTGCGCAGACATGGAAAGGTTAAAGTACATTAGTTGAGCCACCAGTTTTCAAGCAGCAGAGCTGTGCCTGGACCCTCCATCAGTAAATGCAAGTGAAGCCATCACAGCTCCTAAAGTGCCACAGCCTTGGCTTCCAGGTGGGGACACGTTAATATTTTCAGACTTTAGGGCTATACTACTTTTCCTCCCCACCTTCCCACTCCTATAACACAGCTGCAAGCATCTCTGCATCCCCTCATCAGCCCACAGCACTGTTTCAGTGACACACACTAAGAGGGGAGCACAGTGACAGTGCATGTGTTGTGTCTTTCCAGTCTCCCCAGGTAAGAGCTGCCAGATGAAACTGCACACTGAAATCAAACAAGCTATTATGAACCACTGGATATTTCTCAGAGGGATGAGACAGTGTAAACTATTGCTAGCAAACCTGGCATCAGCTCAGCAGCTGGTCACACTGCCCAGCCTGCCTGGTTAATTACACCAGGATTGCACAGGGAATGCCTCCTCTTAGGACACTGTAGCCATGAGACAGCATTGCATGCACAGTCCAAAAGCTGCCAGCATGTACCTGGCCAGGTACAGAAGACCTGTCTGCATTGCTGACAACATTTACTTGTGCTTGTAAATCAACAAAGCTTTGGCTGCTCCTTCAGGAAGGTGCCATCCTACACACTCAGTTTGTCAGACCAGCTCAATGCAAGAGAAACACCCATCTTCATGTTGCATTTCCAAAGGTCTGCCAGAGACCAGCAGGGAAAAGGCTCCAGACCCACCTCAGTGCACTGTACCCCTGGCACACACTGACACAGCACAGGACTCGCTCCTGGTTGGCCTGGCTCTCTCCCAGGTATTTGCACACTATGTTTCCACCCAGGCTGAAGCCCACAACAACCAGCTGGGTCTGAGGGTAGGTCTTCTTGATGTAATTCACCATGGCACCAAATTCCCAGGTGCATCCTAAAAAGAAGAACAAAGTTAAAAAACAATATATTTAAATTCTCACTTGAAACTTCAGTTGCGTGCTTTGAATTCTGCTTCTTGCCCTTTCTGACTTTTCAATAGCTTTAAGGTTTTAAGAGCTCTGATTCACATGTGTTCATACATCTGTGAGTTCTGTGGAGCTTAGCTCATGCTTATTTCTGACAGAGTGCCAAAGCAAGATGAAATTTAGCTGCTTGAAAATCATGGCAACAGTAAATGTGACAATCAAAACCCTTTCTAAAACTGCTTAAAAAGCAGAGTCCACCAACTCCGGGCTTGACACTGCTATGCAAGAACAGCATACATCATTACCTTCCTGAAGCAGTTTGCCACTTCTGAAGTGAAGTGGGGTACCTGGAATGCAGTTTGCTCCTTTTTTTTTACCAAATCCATGCTGCTGCAGGGAGGGGAAAGGAGTGGCTTGTCAGGAAGAGCTCCCAGCAGAGTGCTGCAGAGCCTAAGCAGGTGATCTCTGCAATCAGGGAGAAGGTTAATGCAGAGACATTCAGCCCTTTGTAACCAGTGAAGGGGTAAAGATGCTGCAGCTCCCTGGAAGACACGTGGGTATCCCCACATCAAGAGAATAGTTAAGTGCCTCTATACAGATCTGCTCCACTGTCAGCAAACACCCACTTGCATCCCACAGGCTTGCAGGCACTGAGGGATCCAGTTTCTGGCATTATTGGCATCCTCCAATTGTTTAACAGACTTAAGGCCTCCACACAGGCAACAATGTGAATACCTACAACTATCTCTCCTGCTTGTGAATATGGGAAAATGAAATATGGAGAAGCAGCTGCAGTAGTGATGCCATTAGTACGCTGGTATCAACTGTTTATGCAGCTTGTTAACCTTCCCTTTGGATTTAAGGCTGCAAACCACAAGAGGCATCACATGAACAACAGAAATAGAACTCCAGATGTTTCTTCCTGTCCAGAGTCAGAAACTCAGCTCTATCCTGTGGAACTTGTCCAGGGAGATAAATTCTAGGATTCCAGGATTCCACCCTGTCCTAACCTAACACTGCTCCACTGGGACCCACCCCAGCTGTGGCATCCTCAGCAGACATCAGACTCCAACTTTACCTAGCTTTGGAGTTAAGTGAGCACCAGGGTTTGCTTGCTTCAGTGGAACAGCAAGCTCCTGCCTGAGTGTTTCAGCAGGGTTTGGGCACTTCCTTGTGAACATTCTTAATGAACAAATCTTCAAGACAACAAATGCTGTACTGCTCTGGTTTGTTCTGGAAGAAGCCAGCGGTCAAAATACTTTAGTGTTTGACCTTCGTGATTTCAAGCTAGCTCAGAAATCCAAAACTAGAATAGCAACAGGTCAAGCTTGATATAGAGGCTGGGGTTCAGTAAATCCCAAATTTAGGCTATTTGCTCCTCAACCAGTATGCCTGGAATACAGCAGAGCTGAAAGGGCACTGAATTGTTTGGGTAGGAGGCAGAGTAAAGTCTGCTCATGGTCTTGCTGGCACTTTACTTAACAAGCAACCCTGCCAAGTGATTTACTGTCTTACTCAAAGGAAGTGCTAGGCATTCTTTGCCCTTTCCAAGGCTATAAAAGACTCAGAAAGGTATGTCTCAAGAGATACACTAAAAGAATAACACCCTAAGGCCTAAAGCAAAGCTCCATGAAAGCAAACTCTGAGCTTTTATCAAAATAGCAAGTGCTTTAAAACAAGGGCAAGTTTAGTTTTCAAGACATGGCAGTCTTGCAGCCATTAACAGACTAGGGCCTCAACACAAATGAAAGTATTTGGTATTCCTGAAGTGTTTCCCAAAGAGGAATATATTTAATAATTCTAAAACAAGTAACGAAGCATTACAGCCTTTTTGCCTGCCAGACTTGGCACCTCAAAGCACAATATTTCTATTTTGACAGATTTAACTGTTCAAGGTAACTTTTCTGTTAATCCAAACTCTAAGCAGTATCTTAGCTAACTTTAAAAAATAAAACTTAACACAAGTCTGCGAAACCCACAATTAAAAGGGTACCTATAAATATTTACAGTAAAGAGGGACATGAGGGCTCAAGAGAGCTCAGGAACAAGCAGATTAGGTCACAGGCAAAGAGGCCTCATTCTACAAAGATCACATTACTCACCAAAAGGGCAATTAAGACTAGCTGGAGTCACCCTTCACACAGTTTCAAATAATTTATTCCTTTTAATTTCTAGGTTAAGAAAGGCTTCCTTATACTCAAGGTAAGAGCCCATAATCATGGCAGTTAAGCACTACTACTTCTGTAGCTTTGTTGTTATACTCTAGAACTGTGGCTATTGTTTCACTTGTGTTACATCCAGAGGCAAATTCTTATGTGTCCCTTCTAGTATATAAAGGTATTTTCTGATAGGCTGGTACTAACTCCTCTCATGTTTCATTTTTCAAAGACTCAGAAGTGGCATTTATCTTTCAGAAACAGGTTTGTTTCACATTCCATGAAACTGGCAATTTCAGCATCTCTAAAATTGTTTGAACATGCTCTTGCTAGCCACAAGATATTTTTTTTCCCCCACAAAGTTTTCTTACAAAAAACTGCCCCCTTGGTGAGAATACATGTGTATGAGTTGGCGGAAGAGACAAAAGAGAATTCAGTATTAGCCTCTTCCTCCCATCTAAGTTCAGTTTAGTTCCTAAGAAACAGTACAAAACTGTTACCCTCACTGGGGTACAGCAGTTGTATTATCCTGAAGGAGGCTGATCAATCCCTAGAAATTCCACAAGCTTGAAAATAAGGTCCCCAGGTGCCATGAAGTACCTACCATACGTGAACATCCGTGGTGAAGTGAGCTCAATGTTTGGCAAGGCTCCCAAGTGATTCAGGACAGCACATCTGTACCCATTTTTCTGGGCGTAGTCAACAAAGGTGCGGATGTACTGCTTCTCACTGTGGTTAGCAATCCCTGGGCAGATCACCATCGTGACATCCTCTGTGCTCAGAAAGAGAGGGAAGTTAAGTAAATGTCACTTCATGCAAATTAAGAGAGTCAGAAGGCTTCCATTTCAGATCCGTGGGAAACCACCTACCACAAGCAAGCCAGAATTCCTACCAGTCTGCCAAAAATCCCGTATGGGACAGGAGACCAGCAGCTCTAAGTGCTGCAGATGTGAAAAAGTAATTCATGCTAGGGGAGATGAACAGTTTTTAACTTCAGGGAAAGCTGTGCAAACAGTTCTACAGGCACTGCCTAGAGACCAAGAGTACATTCTTCCCTTTGAAGGACATTTTTGATGTTACACATGCTCTGCCTTCTGACAGCCTGTTTTGACTGTGATGTGTGTAGAAGCTGTGGAGCCCAGCACTCCAAGTTGACTGGTTATGCTGTTTCCCCCTCATTTCCCTTCTTGAGCTGTGTGTAATAAAGATATTACAGATGAAGCTTTGCTAAGCACAGACATTTTGATCAGCTGACATTAGCCATCATCTACTTCATGGCTAATCTAATGATATTTGATCTGCTGACACTGTTCACTAGTTTAACAAGATATCATTTCATCAACCAAGAAAGTAATTGCTGTAATTCAAGTAAGCACAGTAAATTACATTCAGTATTATCATATGCACTTCAAATTAACTGTAACTCTCATGTGCAAAGCTCCAACATTACCAGCTCTAGCCACTGAATTTTTACCTCATTAGAAAAGCACCGCTCAGATTCTCTTCAGCAATAAAGATAACAGTAACTGTTCCAGTACAGCACTGTACCATGAAGATCTCAACACTGACAGTTAGAAAAAGAAATCTGCTTTTTCTGAGGGCCAAATGGGCTCTATCCTCGTCTGTCCCCCAGAGCACAGAATCAAGGTTAGCAGCTAGGTGCAGCCAGCTGCTGTTTGACTGACCTCCAGTGCAGTGCTCAGACTGTGGCTCGAAGAGATCAAAGGTGGCTGTCGCTCCATCTGGCATCGTGAGGTACTTGCGAAGTCCATGTGGATGTGGTGATCTCACTCTCCCCATTTTTCCATAGAGAGCAGTCTGGATGTGTCCACTCTTTCCCCAGATCAGGGGTGGAATGTACCTGAAAGGCAGTAATTTAATTGCTTGCCCCTGCTGAGTTAACAAGCCTTTGAGAACAGAGAAGCACTCCCACAACAAATCTCTCACCAGGTCCCAAATATAGTAACAAATATGGAATTGTTTTTGCTATGACTGAACTGGCAGCAGTGATCTTTGCAGCCTTACACAAGAGGAGAGACCAGAACTCTCTCAAAGCTGAGAAATCAGCACTGACAGCAGCAGCAGAAGCCAAAATCCAGACATTTCCTATATTGAGATGTTAGAGGCACAAATGCTTCTCACTAAATACACAGAGGCCTTTTGCCTCGGTGAGATTGGGACTGCATGTTGCCAACCAACCAAAGTGACCTCCAGAACTGTACAGTGCTGTAAATCTGTCTTAATTGAAACATTGAAGCCTCCTGAGTTGAGCCCCATGAACTTGTGTAAGCACTTGTCTGTACAAGCCAGTGGCAGAAACAATTGGCAGGAGGATTCACAGCAAGTTCCAGAAAATTGAAAGCCCCAAGACTTGCTGGTTGGGACCATTTTACACAGAATTACTTTACTAAGTTAAGCAGGGAGCATAGTACAGGTTGATTTTGCCTTTTAGAATTAGGTGAAAGTTGGGGCAGTGCTAAGAGAACCAGTCAGAACTAGCCAAACTCCACTGAGTAACAAATCCCTTTCAGTAAGAAGAGTGAGTCTACCAATTATTTATACTTATCAAGGGTACATTAGAACTGCATGACAAAGCATATTGTCTTTCTTTTACTGGCTTACAGGCCCTCAAAAAAGATATGTGAGAAACACAGCGATGAGCTGAAAAGCATTAAAGGCTTAGTTATCAGATTTTTTTTTTTTTAGCACAAGCAGAGCTGCAAGTGGTTTAACAAGAAACAAACTGTGCCCTACCACCACCACCATGTGGGCAAGTCACCTGGTCACTCAGCAAGGAAACTGAGCCAATGCCTTGAAAAACAGAGTTACATCAGCTCTGAACAGGAAAGCATGAATGATTTATTGTTGAGCAGAACAGCAGTCCAAGGGGACACACTTCCACTTAAAGAACTGTGGTTTCTGGTGCATGGACCAAGGTATCCAGAAGAAGCTTGAGAGCTTCTGACAACACCGTGGATCCTGAAAGATTAGCAACTCCCTCCCTGTTCTATTCAGGGCTTCCTGCAATTACTCCTTTTGACTTCTTGAGAGCACATGAAGACAAGATCATGTTCTTCCCTGTTCACAAAAAACTAGGCAGCTCAGGACTCAAATTTACTACTTAAGCCCATGATCCACTAGAATGTGACAGAAACCCTACCTTTGTGCTCTGACACTACCTACTCATACAGCTGGACCTTTCACCATGCCAGCTCTTATGTGTCATATCCGCAACTCCCTCCTCCCCCGCACACTCCTTAAAAAGACTTCCTATCAAATAAAAACTATTTAGGGCTGTTTAGCAAGACAAGAGCAGCAGTATGCTCTCTTTTTCCCCATTCTTTTCTAGGGGAGACTTCCTACAGTCAAAGAGACACAACAGTTCGCTGTAGTTTCACTCATTTTTGCAAGTGCACTTCCCAAAGAGATACAAAATAGATTTTTGGAGGAGCAGACATTGCTTCAACAGAGGCTTCAAAAGCTGCCAGCTGATGCACACAACCTTGTAAATTAGCCCTCAGCGCATTTCAGATTTGACCACTCAACTGCAAAGCTTTTCAAAGGATCCAGGCAAGGCCAGGAGCACCACCCCTCTTCTGTCAGCCCAGCATCTCTGCACTGGGTCTTGCCAGGCACAATTTACAGCTGTGTAAATTCCCAGCAGGGACAGAGGCTAGACGAGCTCATCCTCTGCAATAGCTGGTAGAGGTGGAAAGCAGTCAGTGGGTCCATTCTCATAACTCAGGGCAGATATCCACTGGGATAGTGCAGTCAAACTAAACCAGGCTGCACAAGAACTACACGTGGCTCTGCTCAAGTCACATGCAGCTCAGTGCAGAGGGTTTTGAACACAACTATTATGCCAGATGGAAGAGACACTGCTCTCCTAACACAAGGAAAAACAGCTGGCTTCACCCCAGTCACTTACTGTACCAGCAGTTCAAACCAGTAGCCATACTCCACACTAGACAGTGCTTGGCTAGGTTTTTGGTTTTTTTCCCCACAGACATCCTTTATAGATAGGGTTTGCTAGCACCTTTTGAGGGGAGCTGAAAAATAGAACCTATAATAAGAATTTGCAACTCTTTTAGAAGAGATTCAGACGTCAACATTGCTTCGTGGTTTCTAATCTTGGGTGAGAACATGCATTGGAAAGTTTTGGTGACTCTGATTCCATACAGTGCTTTTCAAATCAAAGACTATCCCAAAATCTTGCCCTATAGGGCTAACAGGAAAGCAATTTGTCCAGCTACAGCAGCTAAATTATGCAGCTGTTACTGATTACTGCTACCATGAAAAAAAAACCAAAACAAACCAAAAACCAAGGATCTCTGCAAGCACCAATCCTATCCTCATGTTTAATCCACAGCTCTGTTCCCAGCTATAAGTTACACTCATCCACTGGAACAGAAGCAGCAGCACACACCACAGGATGTTGTTAGAGAGGAAATTCAAACAGTCATCAAAGCCTCACCACTACTGACATTTTAAATGAAGGCAAATGGTTTCAAGCACACTGCTCCCCACAGTCTGCCTCTCTGGGTCACTGCTTGTTTCTCTGGGGGAAAAAAGCCCCCCAGATCTGTCTTTGCATAAGCCAGCTGGTGGTTACCTAAGTACTGATCTGCAGTAAATCCAACCTTTATACTGCTTTTCCAGGCACACAGCACATACAGTCTCTTTGACATGTTCTTTAAAGCAGGAAGTAATTTACTCCATCCATAATGATGGTCAAGTGACAACTACAGTTTGCACATTTCCCTCAAAGCTAAAACTTGGTCTGAAGCACTATGGACAAGGGAGCATTCACTGTTGCTCCCTTCAGAATGCACCAGTGTTTGAGCATCCTATGGACCAAGTAAAATGCTCAGCTTATCTTTTATGATGCTAACTCCAGACAGCTGCTGAAGCATCACACTGCCTGCAGCAAAGATGGCTTGTGTTAGTCACTCTGCATGTAACTACATTCTTTAAGACAAATATTCAAAGGCCAAGCTTCACCATGAGTAATGTGCACAGTGCATGACTTCTACCAAATCATTGAGTATATTTCTAGTTTGCATGTAAGTTTTAAAGCAGTTGAAGCTCTGGAATATATGCAAGTGTTCAGGAAGAAACTTGTTATCTCACCAATCTTTTTGTTTAGGCCCCTCAGCCTTTACGCAGACTTGTAAGGCAAAACACATCCCTTAAGTATCCAGGCTCAGGAGACTGAACACCACAAGACTTTAACAGGGAAAGGGAAAAAAGTTGCCCAGAATGGTATGTATCTTGTGTTATCAGTGAAAATCTAAGACAGATTAAAATTTACCTTACCAAATTGATGCCAAGCAGCTAATAAAAATATGACTTCCATTTACCAGGACAAGTTGCCAATCTAACCTACTGCAAAAACCTACACAGCCTTTACAGTAAGAGTGATTCCTCTCTGTCACTGAATTCAAGTAAAATCTGCTCTCAGCTGAGGACAAGGTATCTTTATAATCTATAGCAGAATCAGACATATGATCTGCCTGTCACACTATTTCTGTTGACCCTCCATTTTGGCAATGGACAAATCTATTTTTGAAATCTTCATGTGACTGCTATGTCTTTCAATGAGACAAAGTCTACAATAACTTCCAAGAGCAAGTACTGAGCCTAATAGTGCAAGACTGTACAAGACTGTACAAGACTGAAGGATGGGACATCCTTTTATACAGTATTTGTGTGGAGTTTCAGCTTGCTTTTACTAAAACCATTCAAAGAAGAGAGCGTGGAAAGGACTCTTCAGTCCTGAAGGTGCAAACCAATGAGGGAGAAAACTTGCCAGGAATTGTGCAAAAGCCTTTACCCTCTGAAAGGACAGATGAGATTAGATAAATTTTATTTAAGCCTATTATATGAAAAGCAGTTCCAGAGACATTTCTATCCTCAACCCAGCTGAAAAAAAAAATCTAACTACCCAATGCTGATAGCAATAGAACTGTTTTGGAGTGAAGTCACCATTCCTCAAGGCAAACAGCTGAAAAAAGATGCTTCTCCAAAACAATGATCCTACAGACAGGAGAGCATGTACTCAGGGCATTCTTCTTGTGGTTTACCTTAAAAAAACAAGCTCAGCAGGATGTAACATAGGGAAACACAGCCATGCAGACTGAGCAACTAAGTACTATTCAGTCTATGGAGCATTTGAGTATTGCCCTTCAGATTTTATGCTAAAACTATAATTACTGCTAAATTTAACCATGCCTTTCAAACAAGGGCCCTTCACTCAAAAGCAGGTGGCTTCCCTCCAGCATTGATAACAAGTAGAAACAAGGAAACTGCTCAAGGACACAATAGATTTTCAGCTTCTTTTTCTGTCTGCTATAAACTGAAGTGTTTCTGAAAAGCAGTGTACTTTAGGGATTACTCCAGCACAGCATGGAGATGGTTCAGTACATAATCCTCAGTGTCCTATTCCAGAGAAGCTGCTCCCAAGATGTACAAAAGCCCAGGAACAAACACCATGTCTATAAGCAGCATTTCCACTGTTATGCAATAGTGGCTTATGGTTACAGGAGATGAGCAGTGAACACCAGCCAGGACAACCTCTTGCCAAGACCTCCACACAAGGACAAGGACAGCATAACAAAAACCCAGACAAACATGTACTGATAAAAAAACCCCCAAATAAAAAGTTGTGTTGTACCACAAATGGAGATGTTTTATTCCTGTGAAACAAAAATGGCTTCCCAGTTCACTCCAGACCTGAAGGCTTTTAACTGATTCATTTCCCTGTTTTGATTTGGTCAGTCACAACAGAGAGCAGGCAGAAGGTAAGATAAATATTTGAAGCAGTTATGTCTTCCAGTAACTGGATTCTGCAACACAAGGCAGACAGAACAGGCCTGGGGATGGTAGTTACCTATTATGGAAGCTGACTTACATGGCCCAACAAGTACAGAATTCATCAGTCTTAGGTGACTACGTGAATTCACAGCCAGTTACATAAATGTGCTCACAAATGTTAATGCTTGAGCTTGAAACTGCATTTCAGCTGTGCAGCACAACCTCATATCTTGATAGGTGGCTGCCCACAGTGCCTGAGAACAAGACAATTCCTAGATATTTCTCAAAAATTTTTCCTAATATTTTAATATTTAAAACAATTCCAGCATGTGATTTTAGATTAAGTTTAGTGGCTTTCAGGCAGTAGATTATCATTTTAGAGCACGTACATCATCCAGTATGCAGGAATTTAGGAAAGCAGCAGCTGTATAAGCAGCTCACACAAAGCACATAAAAACTGTGCTATTTTTATTAGCAGGCATCAGCATTCAGGTCCTCAAAGATCTGAAGTGGAAGTTCAGCAACAGGCTTATTTCTGGAGCATTGCTTCATTTCATCTGAGATTAACACTTTAAACATTAACTCTTACATGGCTTTTATGTGCTACAGCACATTGGATGCTGATAGTGAGAAAACAGACTAAAACTTGTCAATGTCAGGACATTCTAAGAGCTTTTGCCTGCATTACAACAGGTAAGAGATTTTGGTTTTCCCCTTTACAGAGCAGTTTGGAGGTATTTAAAGAATGCTTTACAAAAATCCAACTTTGAGCCTTGTCCTTTATTTGATGTTAGGCAATGCAATTTGAATTCCAATCATGAAAACTTATAAAAGCCTGCAGGGTTCAACCCTTGACCCCAAATATGTAGAAAGCAGTTTTTTCTACATCAGCTCAGCTAGACTGCTCGATATGATGAGGACACAGCAGATATGCAACAAAAAAATTTAAGCAGGTTATGGAGTTCCCACATTCCCTGAAGCCTCAAAAAAGAAACAAGTTGAGTAGAAGTGTTTGTTTGCTGCCCACAGTACCTGTACGAAGTCAGAATTATTTAAATGTACAGACTGGCCTCCCTTGGCTAAACCACCTCCTTCACCATTTAGGAAGTTTTTATTTAGTAAAGTGCCCTCCTCACCCACCCATGACTACAAGAAGTATTTTAGTCAAAACAAGGCATTAGGATTTACAGCACTTAGAATCTTCCTTGCTGGTAAGAGCTGGAGAACACAAGGCTGCTGCCAGTGCCACAGCACCCAGCCAAATCTCAGACCCTCGAGGCTGCTTCTCCACAAGGTCAATGCTTCAGCTTACCAACAGGGAGCTGCCACTCTACCTCTCAGCATGTTCACCTGCCAAAGCTTCAGGGGTAACACTGTTCTTGTAGTTTATTATTCTCCTGAAGTGTTCCTCCCAAAGTAAAACACTATGGAGTTGACAGGGATCAAACACTGCTTGCTATTAAGGGGAAGAAAAGAACACTGAAAAGCTTGAAGACAGCTTTTCTGACTGCTTGTCTCCTTGCATCTAAGGGAAAAGCAGTGACAGTGTAAAAGAGTCTTCTGGTACCAGACAGCCTGCTCACCCAGTACAGGTTGGTGGGCAAACAAAGGATAAGAAGGATCTAGGCTGGATCTTTGACAGTGTTTACTAACAGGCTTGACAGTCATTTGCCTCAATCTTTG
Organism: Entomyzon cyanotis; assembly: GCA_024500445.1. Taxonomy (NCBI): domain Eukaryota; kingdom Metazoa; phylum Chordata; class Aves; order Passeriformes; family Meliphagidae; genus Entomyzon; species Entomyzon cyanotis. The sequence goes on from JAKEPQ010001010.1 coordinate 12,839,608, forward strand.
AGGAGCTTGCCTTTACTGATGATAAAAAGTGTGCAGACAGCAAGGATAATTATTTTCGATATGGATGACACGTGCCACATCTCTACAGAAATGAAGATACACACACTTTGTTAGAATAAACTGTAAACAGCCAAAAAAGTCTAGCCCAGCACAGCAAGCACTGGCCAAATTTATCCTCATGAATCAAAGAGCCAGCACTGCATTTCTACAGGAATAAGAGCAGATGAAGGACTTTCTGTACCCTTTTGAAAGACAGGAAAAGGACACAGCTGCCACCAGCAGTTAGGCCCAAGTGCTCAAGGTCACCAATAGCTGTGCTGAATTGCAAGAGCTTCAATACAAGAAGCAGCAATTTTAATGGAAAAGGGTCTGATTATGCTACCCCACTTGGTAAGCCAAAGCACAGAGCTGGACAGGGTCAGAGGAATGGAAAAAGGGGTAAGAGGACATGAGCTCTGGGAAGACAGATTCTCTTGCTTCCCAATGTTTGGTAGACATGTAGAAAGTTTCTGGCAGTTTACAGAACTGTAAAATGCAGTACTAACATCTACAAGTACAAGCTACCTGGCACACAGCCATCTCAGGCAGTTTTACAATTCAAAGTTCTTAAATTATTCATCCACCACCATTTGGTTTACTGAATGATACCACAGTTACAACGTACTGAATTAGACCAGAGGTGAGGATTGTGCCCTAAAGGGAAAATAAAGTCCAGAAGTGTTTACTCTAAGAAATTTGGAACACCTGCACAGATAACAGAAATAAGCAAAGTTATTCTTTCTCCCTGCCAGAGTGTTTTTCCCAGCAGTGCCCTCACCCCTTCCTCCCTTAAGCTGGAGCTGAACAAACCAGGTCTGAAAGCCAGTTCACAGCTGTGAACATTCCTCTGTACAGAAGAATTGGTCTTATAGCAGATCTGACAACAAACCCAGCACTGATGTAACAGCAGGGATTGCTGGGCTACTTATTTTGCTTTCATGGTAGAATTTGAAAAGAGCTGCTTAATCAGCTTTCCTAACACTCTGAATAATTAGCAAGTAATCAAAGCCTTGCAAGATTTTTCGGTGGAGTACGGCTCAAGCTGTTTTCACATAGCTTTTTCCTAATTATCCTACAAACTACTTCATGCATAATTGCAGGAATTTAAATATATTTGTTCCCCTTTAGTCTCCAGGTGACTTTCATGCCTAAAGACAGGATTTCTTTGATTTTTTTAAAATTTCTATATTGGGGGAAAAAGTCTATGATAACATCACTAGAATAGTAAAAAATAATCACATCTACATCTTAGAGTCGTCTTTCCTGTGAACTCTTTCAATTCCCAACAGCAATTATATTCCCAACAGTCCTGTGTTCTTCTTTAACACAGGTATAGAGGGAAGAGGAGTGAACAGCTACCTATTGACACATTTTGTTCTAGTTTGTTTCAGCTGAGTTTGCTTGCTTGTGCCATGGAAGCCTTTCATACAACATTTTGCCTAAGAACCAAGTATTGGAGATCACTGCTACAGTTTTCAGAGAGGTTGGCAAGCTGAGCTCAGCTGATCCAGAGAAAGCAAACAACCTACACTTGCACACTATTAACACAACACCAGGGTTCTGCAAGCAGCTAATCACTCCTGCAATTAATGCACAACATATGTCTAAATATTGCTGGACATGTTCTGCATTTTCACTCTAGTGGGAATGCTTTGTTCTCCAGCTGAAAGACAAAAGACATGGCCCCAGTACAGTAGTGCTAGGAGACTGGGCTGTGAGAACAGAGCTGACATAGCAGGAAAATGCACTCTGAATTAGCTTACAATCCATTCCCAGGGACTAGGTTGATACTAATATGCCTTCAAGGCTGGTAATCAGCAGCTTCATGCTTGCTCCTTCAGTGATGAGAGACATGTTATTCTGGATGAGATGGTGAGTGTCTAAAGTACCAAGTAACTCAAACCTCCTCAACATATTTTTTTAGGAAAGCAATTGCTCTGCAGTTAGGGCACTAGACATAATCAATAATCCAAACACACTTATGTTACCACCAAGCTGGAGTGCATCACAGAACCCTTTCAGGGTTCCAATTTCAACAGATAATGCTTTGTTTCTTCTGAAAGTTTACAGACCCCATGGCCTAACATCTTATGCCTTGTGTAATCAAGGCACCTAACACAGCACTGCTAAAAGCCTCTCATCTCCCCTAAAATGACTATCCTTAAGTCAGCTTGACTTTTGAGATCCAAAAGGAAAGTTCATGCAGCTGCACTCAGCACTTACTAGATAATTGATGTATTTAGAGCTTCTAAATAGGACTTGCAAGTTTTCGAAGTGATTGCAGAAGAGAAATACTGTAATCAAAGTCCTTGTCCCTCCAAAGCCTCATGAAATTGTACTAAATGCTTCCTATCATTGGTGAAGGTTCTTGGTGAAACTAAGGGCAGCTGCACTGATTCTGGAGGTCTTAGAATGGAAGATCAGAGATCAGCCTGCTCAAATACACAGCTGACATAAGGTCAATTTGAAAGTGTATTCAACAGGCTTAGAGCTGGCCTGTGTGTCATTACTTTATTAAACTAGTTAGGATGTGCTCTACCAGTAATAAATTTCATTAGTTTTCTATCAACTTAAGGTACTTCAGATAAGAGCAGGCACTTTAAAACTAATAGCCAGCCCTGTATTCATTATAAGGGCACTGACACACCATAAAAATGTTTCCTTCCTGTGAGCCCCAAAAGACTCCTTCCCTATTAGAAAGGAGTAGAACACAAGTGCTGACTGCATCCATCCCTCCCCCATTTCCACAGGCAGAGGACTATATAAGGCTGGTATAGTATAATATCAGCATACAACTTCTATAAAGATATGACAGTGATGACTTTTCTATGCATCAGTGGAAAACTCCACACAGCAAGGCTTGGTCATAAATCCAGGTACCTGAGACAAAGAAATGCCTAACTTGGAATAGATTTATTTTATCAAGACTATACCCTGATATTCATTTGCACCCAAGTTTAAGAAACACACAAGGCAGAAGAATGTATAACTGCAGCTCTTCTTCCTGTAACACAGGTCAACATGGAGAAAATACACTACTTACTCTTTGGTCAAAAGTGGACAGGATTTGAGTAGAAAGCGGGCCAAAGCAGAGTCCTGGTAAATGAGTTCAGGAGGGGCAGTTGGGCTTTTTAAATTCAAGCAGCGAACAATAACATACAGAACAGCAGCAACTGCAGCTAGCTTCACCCCATCAAACACTGCTGGCAGCTCAGAGGTTTCCAATATTGCACTCATTTTCAGCCTGGAGAAAAAAAAATTAAAGCTTTTAGAAATATAGTGTTGGATATGAATATCAACTGTCATGTTAAAGATACAATTGTGCTAACCAACTAAATTTGTTAGTCAACACTGCCAGGAAATCCTAGCATATCAACTCAGATAGCAACTTTCAAGTTGAGAGAAAGTTTAGCTAGTATTGCTCTAAACACCCTGATCAACAGAAGATAAACTAGATGATCAGCTGCAAAGGAGATTTACTCCTAATCAGTGCTACCCTAGAATTGCACCAGCATCTCAGGTGTCAACTCCTGGTCTGCAGCCAGTCAATACATGCAGGATCTTGGCCAAGACTACCCAGCTCAAACAGAAGCTGGGTGAAAAGCCAGGCTATAAAGGCACCTCAGCAGCTCTGGACATGTGTTCCTTCAGAGCTGTACACACCAGACGTGAAAAGGAGAACCTGAAAGAAGTACTGTGTTAGTTCCTCAGCCTGAGTCTTGCAATTCAATGAGAACACTCACACTAAGTCCTGCCTGCACTTAAGGTGGTCACTTCATGCACTGGCATTTTCAGCATTTCTTTTAATTCACTGTAGTTCTGCAGCCATGGGACTGGATTAATATCTAGCCTTTGAGGGGCTTCAGAGTAAAGGAACTTCAGAGTAAAGGAACAGAGGCAGAGAAATGAAGTATGAAAAATATATCCTCACAGCTTGAAATCAAATTCTTAAACTGATACAGCCTATTTTGAACATACAGTTCAAGCAGCTAGCTGCAGTTATTGTTGAAAGGGCAGGTTTTTCCCTGGGTCTTTCCTAACTCACATGGGTAACCCAAGTAAGATAACTGACAAGCCAAGTCTTACCAATTTCAATTTTCCTCAAGCCAGTAAAAATTGCCAGCCTCGGTAGACTTGTCACCAATCCACCTGCTACCCGAGCTACCTGTGAGGGGAGAAAAGCAAGTTGATTATTACTGATAAAGCTTCATCTCTCAGCTGGAAAAGATGAACAAATTTATACAAAGTTCCCATCACAGACATGGCAAGTTATTTGTGTAGTCAGTCATAACCAACTCTGATCCATCTGCATCAGAAATCTGTTGCCAGGGGACAGATTCCAGACTAGATCACTTCCTACAGCATATTAACAAATCTGCAGTGTGCAAGTGAGCAGAGAGACTCCACCTCCTCAAGACAACGAGACAGTGTACCCAGTCAGAAAAAACTTACCCAAGTCTCTGTCTATTTAAAAGACTAGGATTAGCAGGATACTGTTCTCCTCAACTTCGTGCAATATCACAAAATACACTGTTATTGAAGTGTGAAGCCACTCTGACAGAAGTTTCCTGCTACTTTTATTCAGGCTTTGCAAGGCAGCTCACACCTACAGATGGAAGCTTGTAAACAGTCTCTGCTTGTTCCCACACTTGCTTTTTGAGATGTTACAACATATCACACTTCAACACGGTGGGAGCCACAGGAGGTTCAGACAGAGTCACCTAATTAATTGTAGTGCACATTCAAGAAAGCTTGTTACAAGAATTTGATGATGACAATAATATAGAAAGCTTTCAGCCTGTGACCATAAAAGTGTAAGCAGCACTTGCAATTAGAACTTGCCTTCTCACAGGCACAACAAATCGATGGGGAATTGGAGCTTCCAGGAAAAGCTCCAGAACTGTTTGCTCTCTACCACAGCTGCTGCTTCCAAATGGAAAACACCATCAGGACAGACCATACCAAAGCTTTATTTTCCTTTATAGCAGGAGTAAAGAGCCTCAGAAGTACTTTCTGTACTCAGTGTAGCTACACCAAAATCCCTTGGAAGAAAACAAGTGTAACATCAGTGGTTGAGTAACAGTGAGCTGGAAAGCTGCAAGTTTCTGCCACCACAATCATCTGCCTGGCAGAGGAGAGTGAGGGAAGTAGAAACATTTAGTATTGGGCATGCCAAGGTTTTATTTTCCAGTTCTGAGCTTCACAGTAGAAGGGAGAGGACGGGCCACAAAAAGCTATTTATTCTTCTACTCAGAAGATTGCATGGGCATCGTGTGTTGAGTTCAATGTTCAGGTGCAGTGTGTTACCCTCACATCCCTACCTGGTAGACTTTCACCAACACTACCATCAGTTCTGAGGAGACAACAGGCAAACTACAGCAATGGCTTCACCAGGGAAGGTACAACAGGCAGAACAGCAGACAGAGTTCCTGAACTCAAGGACAACCAGGTGCTCAAGCAAATCTTCCCCAAGTCAACCTCCCAGAAGTTCTGTTGACATCTTCCTATCTGTTTTATTCAGAAAATTGAGACACTAATACCCAAGACCTTCCTGACACCTGGACTTTTAGTTTGCTGTTTACAGCTCCCACCTTACTGAATTTGTTAAAAATAGAACTGGGCATAATTAGTCATTGGGATTTTGTACTAGTGACTCAGTATAACTGATCCAACTAAACCCTATCTCCCTGAGAATGTTCTCTCCCTATAATCCTCAGATTACAAACACACCACATCTTTTCTGGTACTTTTATATCTCATGTTAGCCTGTCACTCCCTTAAAACAGCACACCAGCCTGGCATTACTTTCAGAATAATGAGCTGTTGGTAAGCAGGATTATGCTTTGACACTTACGAACTAGTATTTTTCATTTTAGACAGTCTAAGCATACGTTCACTGAACTTACACACCTCAAACATGTGCAAGAGGTTCGTGTTTGTGTCAGAATTTTTACATCTACAGACTGATCTGAGCTTTTGGGTAACACAAAGCTGGCACTGCTTCAATTGCACAGCTTTCTACAGTGATTCTTTAAGCAATGGGTCTGATCCACTCCATGATGACTCCATGCTGCATGGATTCAGCTGTGTCACTTGAGGTACTTCCTCTAAAGTCTGCTATTTCTGAAGACCTAAAGAGACTTGCCTCAGCCAGGGCAGATTTACAAGGGCTGAGTCAAGGCATTCTACTATAAAATTTTAAGGGTTTAGCTTACTAAAATGGATTGGAGCTCTGCCTCTACTCACATAGGACAAATGCCTCCCTCTTTACCAGCTGGGATGAGGTCACCTTGCTTCTCTTTTGTTAAACCCTTTTTGCATTAACCCAATAAAGTTGTCTGTTAAAAAAAAAAAAATAGATAATCACAGGGTTGAGCCAGACAAATTTTAATCTAGAATTTCCTCTAACTGGGTCAGCATTAATCTAAATGGACAAACGTTTGGATTTTTCCATACACTGGATTCACTTCTGGCGGGCTAGGCAGAATTACCAAAAAAAACCATACCACTGGAAGCAATCAAGCCTTTCCACCCATCACAGCATCTGAGATCCACATTGAGGAGCCCAAAGAAGTTGAAGCTCTTGGCCCCAAAGATGCCAAAGACCAGCAGCCCTCTCAAGCAATGTTGTTAAGTCCCAATTGTAACTGAGGGATAACTTTAAAAATCAATCACTGGAAAGCAAGTGCTGGATTTGTGGTCTTTTCATTTGCCCTTTCATCACCAAAAGCTGAAAATCATGTTATAGGAAACAGTTCAGCATTACTGTTAACAGAATGCACCTAATTTGTACAAGTATAATGAGGAAAAAAAAAAATCCCAAGTCTCACCCTTTCCAGAAAGGAACAAAAACATCTACAACAAAAGCCAGTAGAGCTACAGCAAATTCCTTATGTATCCTTTCAAAAACACTGTGTTTTTGGGAAAGCCATCATGAAAATATTTACTTGTACAGTAGGTGAATTCACAAATCCAAGACCTGTACACATTTCAGTTCCAGGTTTCCTGCAGAGAGGAAACTTCCAGGGACAGAAGTCACCTCACTGTGACTCAACAGGGCACGCACAGGATTTGGTGGCTACCAAGATTTACAGCTCCTCCACCCATGGAAGCAGAGTCTGACTCTTCATACTGGAAAGCCAACATTAAAAAAGCAAAGATATTAAAGGAAGCCATTCCCACAGGATCCTCCCCTCAGGCCTTTTAACAAGGCATTGAAAGCCTGGCAGACTCATTTCACTGAAGCATTAGAAACGCTTTGGGTAATGCAAAGATGCAGCTATATGGGAGACAAAGAGCAAAGGCCTCTTTGAAAGGGGCTCCACTAGCAAGATATTTTATGCTCCATTACATGGACTGCAGAATCTTGAAGGCATGCCATTTCCAGGAAGGGCAGCTCGGTACAAAAGCCTCACAGATGCCTCCCTACCCATCAGCACTCTGGCTCACTGATGCTCTCAGAGCTCAGCTGGACATCAAAATGCTGGAACACGCCTGGCCAACAGTGGGAGTCTTTAAAAATCCCCTTTCCTATTCTGTTACAGCTTACCAACTAGTGTAACACTTTTACCCACTAGGACTCAGAAGAGCCAAAGAGGCCATTTCTGACAGTTTTAACGAGGCAGACTTTGTTAAATAACATATCAGACATTTCTTGGACTGGTTTCATATATTTTTTGTGTCTGCTTGGGGAATAAACCTCTGAAAGCAAGTATGTCAGATGAGAGGAAAGCAAATCCACCCTGCTTTAAAGAGTTGTGCCTAGGCAGACTGGGATCAGAAATAAGGTGGGTTTTTCTCCCACCTGCTTGAAGGAGAAAGAAGGAATGCTATTTCACTGAAGATAGCTCTTTGTGGAATGTCTCCAGGAAATTAATCATCTTTAATATCAGCCAAAGCTAATGACTCTTCTGAAAGATACACCACAAAACCAGAAGGTAGCCTGTCACTACCACATGAGATATTCAGAACTATGTTACAAGAACAGAACTTTATTAAGGAAAAGGGTAGAAAGTTAGAGCACTACATAGTTTTATAAACAAAGACAAGTTTTATGCCAGCCTATACTCAAATCTCACTCCAGAAGTATCACATCACTGAGCTTTCAATGGTTTCAACAAAGAGGATGATGTTTAGAGACCATCCAGACAGAGATGAATACACCTGGGAAAGGCTGCCAGAATGAGCACTGGAGGACAAGCTACACAAATACAGGAACCTGTGCAAGAGGGAATCATGAAGAAAGCCTCAAGCTTTATTGCACAGTTCCACATCCTGTCTTTTACTCAGCACCTGCATTAAAAAATGCCTTTGTTTTTATGAAGAAGTGTTAAGTCTAAACTGCTCTAAACTCTGCTACTTTTTCCTCAGAAAATTACATAGATACAAGTATTTTAAGGTCACGCCAACACTATGCCTCATCAACTTAAGCACACAAAGCAAGTCATGACACCACTTACCTTGAGACTGGCATCTACCCAGCCCAAGCTCACCCAGTACAGAACCTCCCATTACCTCAGTGTGGCTCAGAGAACACGTCAGAAGCAAATGCTGAGACCTTGATGCATCACTTGGTACTTCTGGCTATTTGAAAGAGCCAGCTAAGTCTCAGACCTCAGAGCACAGAGGGTATAATTAAGAATTAGCTGAGCACTTAAGTGACTTAGGGTTAGATATGGCCATGGAGATAAAGTGCAGTCCTCAAGAGTCTGGCAAAGCCCACCACGGGTTTGTTGCCCAAAATGTGACAGATGTTATCTCTAAATAAAGAGGGCACACTGACATGTCCCATCCCAAGGATGCCTAAAAGAACACTACTTGGACAGCATATTGAAGTCCTCAGTGCAAATTCCTCCCCGTGCCAGAGCCAACACCCAGGCCAAGATTTGGCTGGTTGGCAAGTACAGAAACCAGCAAGCACAGAAACTAGCAAGTATTGTTCACACCCTGTTCCAAAAAATTTCTTGGCTGGTGCCCTCACTGAAATTTGACCTTTTCATCAGTTACAATACTTGGCTCATACTACATTTAGAGGTACTGTGAGGTTACAGGGATAAAGTTCAATTGCATGAGGATCCACCAGCACTTTCAGAAATTCAGGTGCCTCAAACTAGACCTTTTTACTTTGCCCTTGAGGAGTTCTACACCTTCAGAGCAGAAATCAAGCACCTCAGGGGGCTGGGTGTACATCCCAAGGCAGGTTGCTTAAAAAAAGCACCCAAGAATAAATCTACAGCCAACAGGGCCAAAGGCTCTTTAGCACTCCCACTTCTCCAAGAAGGTTAATTTACAGTCAAATGAGCCTTGATTTTCACTTCCTTCCAACTACAGGAAGTGCCTTTGTTTCCACAGCTCTACTGCAGGACAGGCAGCTTTTGTATATTAGTTAAGGTTGCTATGTAGATTCCTTGTTACATCACCTTATCTGGTTCCTGTTTGACTCAGATGTATTGAAAACCAGTGCATTAGCTTTTATTGCACACACCTCATTAACAAGATTAAACTAAGTCAGGACCAGACTCTGAGTTCACAGAAATCAATTAATTGCAGTAATTAAATAATTATGTTTGCTTAAATAACATGAGCCTTTCCTTTCAGATAAGGTGCAAAGACCTGGGACTGTCTACCTAACCACTACCTTACATAACTACAGGGCAAAGCTTCAGGTCCTTGTAGAAAAGGTCAAGCTTACTTCTAGGTACAGAGAGAAATATTGGGAAATACCTTTCCACAGTCTTACAGCATTAGCAGGTGTCCCTTGCCCTACCACATAACTGCCAGCAAACAGCATTAAGCTCAAGGGAAGAAATGGAGTAAACAGACCGTAGAGATCCCACCTATCCTTTCCCAGAAATTGAGGGAATGCTATTGGAATCAAGCCATGGAGAGCTAAGTGAGCTAATAAAAACTGCATTATAGACCAACACTCCTCAAGGATGTCTGCTCTAGTCCTTCATTATATTTTGAAGCATCATGTTGTTAAAGCCTCATTTATCCTCTGACTCCAAGCCCTCCATTCCCACACTGTCACAGAGCTCAGCTGGACACACAGGAGGAACAGCTCAAAGTCCAACCACATCACAGCTGTTTGCTCAGCCACACAGCTGAGTAAGTGGGGAACATACTCCACACAGACTAGCTGCACAGCAGGGAAAGACCACCTATGACAAGTCACCACACAGGTAAAAGAGCTTTATTCAAGAACAGTCCAGTTCCAGCAGTCTGAAAACACCTATACTTGATGAAAAGCTGAGGTGCCATTTCACTAAGGTCTTGAAACACCTTTCTTATTTTGCTCCCCTGACGAGCAGCTCCTCTCCACAGGGGAGCAGAAGATTTGCAGAGTCATTCTCTCACAGCCTGTCCATGACAGATAGAAGGCTCGCACTAGAGGAGTGACATAATTCATGCAAACACGCTGAAAATGAAGCAAAAATGTTTCTGGACAGAACTCCACATGAGGAGACAGGCAGACCAACATGCAGCTACTACCACTGCTGAACACTCAGGTTCCACCAGAATGCAACTACAAGAGAGGTTTTGGAGCAGTACTGTAGTCACTAGCAACTCAATGTGTGAAAAGCTACATTGCCTTCTCTCCTGCTGAATCAGAGTGACAGGCTAGGGATATTAGAGGCACATGTTTTAGGACAGTTTGTCCTTACCTCTTACAAGGAGCTTTACTGTGAATGACTGTGCATGTGCTTCTTTCACTTAGTACAACCTTTCATATTCACATATGCTCAACTAACACTTCACAGAACTGGGTGTTCCAGATAAGGGAAAGCCAGGCTTGAACCCTCTTTGCACAACCTTTCTGGAACCTGCAGCTCTATACAAAAGCATCTTTGAGGATGCTTTGAGGTAAGTTTAGAAGCAGGACAAGCTACTCAACAGTGAGCCTCTCAGTAGCAGTCAATCACTTTTCCCTTCCTATGAGAAGCCTGTACTATATACTTTTTAAGTACTCAATGCCCTGAATAGGGCTGTAGCTCAGTTGCTAGCAAATAACACGAGACATTTCAGAAAAGTTTGGTTGTTTGCACGGGTTCAACTCATATTAGCAGAGGAAGTTTTCAATGTCATTGGTTTTAGTCAGACTGGACCCACGATAAGGAGGAACGAAAACACTTCTCAACAGCAGAGATAGGCAAGTGCACTTCTTGGTCAGTCTAGAGATACAGATAAGTCTGTTCTCTGCCAAGTCTGGCACTGCCTTCCACTGCCATTACCTCTAATGGAGCACAGGCACAGTGACATTTCAAGCACCTGGTTAGTACTCAACTGCTTTGCAAAGCATTTTCAATAACTGCTGCCTGATACTGGCAGAGTAAGGATGGCAGACAGACACAATCTTTATTATGAAGTCAACTGATATAACAGAGGAAAGGCAAGTCCTTGGGTGTAGAAGCCTTCCTAAAGCCAGAAAAGGCTAAGACAGCTACCCCACAGGGTATCACTGCCACCCACATATGCTGGGCAAGTGGGACTTTGCTTCTCCACAAGAAGGACAATGTGCCCTTGCTCACTGAAATTGAATCAATTGAAATCAAATCAATCAGCTGAGTTTGATCAGATGTTTAATTACATACAAGCTTAAACTTTGTGAAATATTTAGACTGAAGAATAGCAAATACTTGCACAGATCAACTGATCTATAGCACATAAAAACAAAAATTCAGAGCTATAACACATGAAACACTCTTTCAGAGAAACTCAAACATGCAGATGAAGACTCTAAAAGACTATGGTTATTTAGGCTTTTGCTGAAAAGCCCAAACCACCATTTCAGGCTGGTCCCTGCACCTTTCAATAGGTATTATGAGCATCCAAGACCCCAGTACTTACACCAGAAACTGCAAAATCTTGTTCTTGGTTAGCTTAATCCAAGTTCTGGTACTGCCAAAGCTGGCTGTGTGAAAGTAGGGATGAAGAGCCAAGAGATACGAAAGAAGAAAGGTGAGTAACAGGGCAATGTGAATCCAGTGGCACCCAAGCATTTCACTGCCCTAAACCCCTCATTTCCTATTCCACACCAAATCCCACCTGGAGTACACATGGAAGTTAGTAGACTCAGATAACCTCTTCATATGCCTGTGTCAAGGTCAAAGGGTGTTATTTTGCCATTTTTCCTTCCCAGTGCCACATCCCAGAACAACTATTTCAATATGTTAATCTCTAAATTTTCACATGACAAGTTTAATAAAGCAGCTTTATGAAATGCTAAGAGTTTAAGCCGCTATTCACTCCCTGAATAGAAAAATACAGCTTTTACAGGAAGAGTAGAACAAGTTAATTTTCATGTTTAACTTCTTCAGAAACAGTTCTGCAAGATGGAAGGTTTTATCCCCAGCCTCCACATCTTTTCCACACCTAAAAGAGACAGCCTGGCACAATCTTAGGTCAGCCCCATCTCGTGTAGCAAATTCACCCAGTAACACAGAGAATCTCCCATGCAAAAGCAACTATTTTTAAGAATAAGACAGGAGAATAGAAGAACTAAAACATTATCTCGTATTTCTCTTTTCATATCCTTCCTGTTCTTACTCTTGACCTTGAGACCAAACCAAGAAGAATGGCTGCATGTCCACTGATCTAGAAGAGACAAGAGAAGCTATTGAAACTTTTCTTGTGATATGAAAACTAAGTAAGCACCTCAGAGAGAAGGTGACACAGGAAAGATAAGAGAGCAACCAAACACTAGTTGTCAATAACAAAACTCCCTGCACAGGAAAAAACATTATCTAATAGAGTGTAAAAATGAGATACCACAAATGTAAATAACTAAACTGAGTGTTCTATAGACACCATATCAGCAGGGACTGGAACATGTGAACCTAAGCAATATTATGAACATGGCTGAGCATGATAATAATTGATAAATAAGGCATGTAAGATGAACACACTGTACCAGTTAGCTGACTAATAAGCCACGAACATTTGTTACAGAAGGAGGCACCAGTGCTGTGGAAGCCAAACAGCAACCTAAGAGGCAGACAGCAATCTTTAGTACTTGCCAGATCAGTGACAATTGTTCATCAACAATAAGAGGAAGCTGTTATGAATTCTCTGAGGGAACCTATATGAGAATGCAAGTACAGAATGCAATCCCTCCAGCCATAACTGCACAGATAGAGCTGCTCCTGATAAACCTCTGCAAACCAGCTAGTGTCAGGTAAGAGACCTCAGCAGCTGTAATTCTTCAATTGTGATGATACATATACACATCCTGCGCTGGAGATCACAAATTACACGTGAAGGTGCAGGATGGAGTCCCATCACACAGGGTAACAAGCAGGTACACAGCAGGCAAGAACAGGGAGTGTGAATCTGATACAAGATGCTCGTAGCAGGGTTAGGATGCTGGAGCACGAGCGAAGAGCCTCGTTTACGGGGAGCAGTGTCACCTGAACGGGGGCACAATCCTCCTCGCTCTAACCATGCACGGACCATGCTCTGCCCCGCACTGAGCTCCCAGTCGCATCCCACCTCTGGTTTCCCTCCCTGCGAGCGCAGGGATGCGCTGCTCCGAGCGCAGCCCTTGCCCCGCACAGCCTCGCACCCCCGGGGGGAAGGTGGAGACTGTCACCGCCCCGCCACCTCCCAGAGCTTCCAACGTCGGGGAGAACCGCAAGGGGACCGGACGCTGCCCACCGCAGCCCCGCCGAGGGACATCCCCATCACCCCCGCGGGCAATAAACACGCGGGGCCGGGCGGGCAGACACTGCTCAGCAGGACAGCGGCTGGGCAGGCACAAACCCGGCCGCAAGGCAGCCCCCGGCCCTGCCGAGAGGAATGGGGAGAAGGCCCGGCCATCCCCTCAGCCCTGCGGGAAGAGGCTCCCGGGCGCCCCCGCCTCACCTGCAGCCCCGGCCGGGCACGAGGCCCCCGACAGCTCCCGCCGCCGCTCCCGCCCGTCTGCCGCGGCCCCGCCGCCCGCTGCCCTTTAGCAGCCGCCCTCGCCCTGCCATTGGCCACCGCCGCGCCGCTTCCGCCCAGACCCGCGCGTCCATTGGCCAGAAGGCGAGCTGGGGCCGGGGCGCTCCGGCGCGGAGGCGCGGTTGCCATTGGCTGGAGGAGGAGCGGGGGGCGGAACGCGGTGCTTCCAATGGCTGTGGCGCCTGTCAGTCAGGCGGGACTCGGTGATTGGCGCCGGTGGGCTGGGCGGGGCTACCGGCGGCGGTGGGGAACGCTGTGCCGCGGCCATGACGGAGCGGGCCTGAGGGAGCGGCGGGGTGGGGAGGGTGGGGACAGCCTCGGCTTCAGCGTCCGCCTCAGCTTCCTTTCAGTTCGCCGCACGCTGCTTCTTGCCGCCGCAGCCACCACCCGTGCCGCGGGGGAGGCAGCCTGGGGAGCGGCTCTAGCTGAAGGACACGGTTGCTCCTCAGTGACTCGGAGCTCGGTGCTCCTGAGGGTCAAAAACCCCTCCAGGCTGCCGATAAGCTATCTGTGCCCCGGGCTGGGTGTTAGTTACATAATACTGCGTCGTTTAGGAACGGTATCTTCGAACTTTAAAAGTGGTGGCTGGCCGTTCAGCACGCTGGGTTGGTTTGCCATGGGGCCCGCAGGCCGCCTCTGTGTGGAGAGCCCTGGGACCAGCCTTGGGCTGTGCCAGCAGCAGTGAAGGGTCTTCCCTGGTCCCTCAGAGTGCCCAGCATTGTCCCACTGAATGGGGTGTGTGATGGGAACAGCGAAATCCACTCGGGGGTAGATGGACCCTGCCATATCTGGAAGGCACTGGAGGAAAACAAATGATAAGATAAAAAAACTGTCCACTGTGTGATGTTTATAAACCTGGTTTTCTTGTATTCTTCCAAAAGAGCCGTGTGTTACGTTGCTGGTAACATCAACCCTTCCGAGCTGTGTTAATGGTTGCTTTATATAACTGGATGGAAAAATCCTTCCTCTCATTTCAGATATTTTGTTTCCTCTGTTTACCGGGTGTTGGAGCTTACGTGGAGAAAGCTCTCAAGGAGCAAGTCATATTTTCCAGGGTGCTGAGTACGTGGAGAGATGAGTAACTGCTGTAGCCTGAGTCATGGGGAAGAAGGGTCAGGGAAGGGAGCTCTAAGGAAGGGCAGAGAGGGAACTGCTGGAATGAAGGTGGCAGAAGAAACAGCATCCTCCTCTCCTTGCTTGCTACAGGTGATCCCACACCTCTCAGTCAAACAGAGTTGTATTCCTTATCTTTTAATTAACGTTGTGAAAATACCCAGCGTTTATGGTTGCTAAATTTGTCAGTGGCTCAGCTGGGCTGAGGTTTGGTGTGTCTCAAGGCAGCTGAGTTGTGCTTGTGATCAAGCTAACAGATAGGCTCAGCAGATAAACATCCGGTATCAGGCTCAACTAAGTATTTGAGGAATGTGTTTGAGTTTGATTACAGAAAATTGCAGTCCAATTGATTCCAGGTGTACCTTAGCTCCTTCACCATCTGATCCAGGCAGGAAAAAACAGATCTGGGCAGGAAAGCATGCCTCAAACCGGTGCTGAACCTCCAGGCAAGGCTTTTTTTTAAAATCCTTGAGGCTGTTGGAGATTTCTCTGACCTGGGAGAAGCTCAGCTGTTAGAAGAGAGCTTTGTTACAGACCTGTCACAAAAAAAAGCAAAACAAACTTGCTGCTCACTTCTTGCTGAGGAGAGGTGAATGCTGAAAAGGTGGCAGCACAAATTTACAGGTGGCTGTGGCAGTGGGAGCCAAAATCCTGAGCTGTGTTTATTCCAAGAAGGGAAGTGATGGAAAAGGTGCTGTGTCTCCAGAAAGGGAGGGAAGAACTGGTGCAAGTCATCGGTGTTTTACTCTGGACAATGTTGAGGGGTTCCAGCTGCACCTTGTGGTGTGGGAGCAGGGGTGTCTGGGAGGGACCAAGTGCATTTTGGGAATACAAACCCAGCTCTGTGCTGTTAAAACAGCCGTGGCTATTGAAGGAAGCTGCCCTCTCTGTGAGTGTGTGAGGAGTTGCTCTGGTCGATGGGCTGGTGGGCTCTGCAGGGTTGGTGCTGGGAGCAGTGGTGTGTGCCTGTGCTGTGGGTGGAGTGCTCTGGCTGGGAGCCAGGAGCAAGGCTGTGCCACTCACAGTAAACAGGTTATGCTCAGAAAATGCCACCTGAGCAGAAGCCTGAGCAATCCAAAAAGGAAAGGTGCTGGAAAGAGCTGAGCTTCATTTCCAGCCTTGTAGGGAAGGATTTTTCTGCTTCAGCCCAGCAGATATTTCTGCCTGCAGTTATTGCAGAGAAGTGGGATGGGGATGTCGAGGGACACTAATGCTTTGGAGACAAGAGGATCCCTCTCTGAGTAGTGTGGCTACTGCAGCAGGGGACAAATGTATGTGCTGGAAACTGCAAGCATGGGAAAAACACAGCTTTGCCTTGTGCTTTGGGCAGGCAATTACCTTTGTACTGAGAGGCCAAAAAAAGACTGATGAAAATTCCACCTTTTTAAATGCAGCAATTGGAAAGGTACCAGGCAAAGAGAACTCCACGTGCTGCTGAACCAGCCTGAGACACCCCCGTGCAACGCTGTGGTGACAATCACCTTTTGTTCTTCACATCCCTCTCTCTTTTGGCTGTTACTGCTACAAGGAACTCTGAAGTCTTTTTCTGCTTCATTTCCCCTGGCCCAGCTTTTCTCCTGCTCAGCAAACGCGCTGTGCTCTGAAGGACTCCTGCGGACTTTGCACCTCTGAGGAAACCTTTTTGCCAGAGGAAACATCAGGGTGTTCATCTCTGGCAGTGTGTAGCAGGAGCAAAAAGGAAAACACCTCTTAGGCAGGGTTTGATTGCCAGCTGAAAATAAGCAAAGTGCCTGTCAGTGACATGTGAGCACAAAAAAGCTTTGCAGATGGAAATAAAGGCAGTGCTTTTTCCTCTTCTCCTCCTCTGCCTTCCCTGCAGTGCCAGTGAGGCTTTGGCTCATGGGCTGCAGAGCTGTGCTGTTCCAGAGCCTGTTGGATCTGGAGGCACAGAGTGCTCTTTGGACTATACATATTTTCTGAAAATGGTGTCTAAAAGAGTAATGGGCACTTTGCAGAGCTCTAAATAGACCAGCCTCTGTCCTGAGGAGCTGGCAATGTACAGAAGCAAGTGGCAGGGATGGGAGAATGGCTGCATCATACAAACCAGCTGGGGAGGTGGCATGTGGCCCACCTGATCAGTATTTTTCCATCACATTCTCATTCAGCTGCTCCTTGCCAACTTCCAGCTCTGTCACGCTCCTCAAAAGCTTCTACTCTGGGTTTATTTAGCACGCTATTTATTTCCTAATTATAGAACTGAAGTGACTGACCTCAGCCCTGCTGGGTGCTGCTGTCCACCTTTTTGTCCCCTCTAGACCACAAGCTCTGGTCTCCTCTAATGGCTGAAGGCTGTTGCTAGAGGCTTTCTGACTCACTTTTTTTGTTTTTCTACCAAACCCAAGAGAGCTCAGGCTGCTTATACAGAGAGCTTCACTGATCATTTCAGAGCAGATGGGCTATTGCATTCCCAAATTCTTTAGGCCAAAAGAGAAATGCCAATGAGCTGAGCACTTTACCAGGCTGTGTTCTGCTGCTTCTGTCCACAAATTCCCAGCAACCAGCTCACTGCTTTTATCCCACACCCAGCCACAGCTGGGTGCTCACTGCTTTTATCCCACATCCAGCCACTGCAGGCTGGAGGAAGAGGTTTTGAAAACCCTTTTGAAAACTCCCTGGCATCAGCAGTGCTGCTAGTCCTGCTTCTGGTTGCTCCATGGTGCTTGAACCCTGCCTGGCTCCACATGCAGACTTGGTAGCCTAGGAGAAGGATCCATCTGTATCTCCCTGAAATGCATCTGTGCCACAACACTACTGAATTTTCCAGGAGGTCCAGTTAGGTGAAATTCCTACCTTCAGAATACCTTCTGCACCAAAAACTGCCAGGCTGAGCAGACCTGTTCCCTGCAGCCACCTTTAATGCCATCTCCCGTTAACTTAGAGCTGCTTCTGCCCCTTTATCACACATTTTGGTAACTCAAGATACAGCTGCAGGAGCCAGGGGGTGCTTTGGTGTGGCACCTGTCCCTAAAGCCACCTGCACAAGCAGGAGAGTTCTGTGCAAGGGAGGTGCCATCAGAGCAGCAGGTGTCTGGCAGGCAGCAAGAGAGGGAGAGGAGGTGTGGATTTTCTGAGGGAAAGCAGGGTGGATTTGGACAAATGGATGTACTAGAGCCAGAAGAATGTATGAGCTTCTCCTGGAGTGTTTCCAAGATGTCAATAAAGGAAGTCGCTGGTCTTCTGTTTAATCCCAAGTGGTCTGTCTGACATTTACCACTATACTGTGTTCCTGAGGTTGGAGTCTGGGAAGACTATGATTGTTGTGCCTCAGAAAGCCGGCAAGGGAGTCTGCTAAAGCCACAGTTTTTTTTTTTTTTTTTTCAGTGTCTCCTTGTGAAATGCTTTCGCTGTAAAAGTTTCCATGGAAGTAGTGGTGCCTGGGGAAAAGGCAGGGTTGCAATTCTGCAAACTGAAATGCTCAGCAAACCGAACAATGGGGTTGGCAGCCCCTTGTAAAAATCCAAATTTTTATATTGCCTGAGGAAGGGGAAAAGGCCTTTTCCTAGAGAGCAATATTTATGGAAATAAGTTGAGCAGAGGCAGAAGCTACTGCCTTGTGCCAAATAGTGGGAATTGGGATAGATCTGGGAGGGAGGGAGGGATAACAGCACTGTGTTTCAATGAGGGTGAGTACAAAAGAAATGGTTACAGTTGTGATTTTGGAGAATGAGGGATGGTGTTCGGGAGCAGAGAGCCAGAGCTCTGTTTCCTGGAGGTAGAAGGAAAACAGGGATGAGAGGAAACAGGCTTGAGGCTGGTGCAGGGAGGTGGGTTGTGGGTGAGGCTGGTGGGGTCCATGGGAGCATGGTCTGGGGGGGTGGGCAGGTGGGCAGGAAGCTGCAAGGAGCAGTGAGATGGCTGGGATGAAAGGCTAATGCAGAGCACCTCCATCTGCCTGATGATTTCCTGGAGATGCACTGGCAGTCACAGCCAAGCAGGGAAGGTCTGCCACCATGGCCAGAGGTGAGCTGGGGGTGACCACCCTTTTCCAGCACAGGCACCTGGAAGGCTGCAGATCAGCATCCCAAGAAAAAAAAGCAGCTGCAGAGCTACTGCACTCCACACTGGCTGACCTTACCTGGCTTTGCAGGAGCAGCACTTCCCTTTGTACCACCTCTGAATTAAAGTATTGCGTGGGCTGGAGGAAATAAACGGTGCTGCTTCATGCTGTGTAATGACCCCTTCTCCAGACTGACTCCACCTTGGCTCATTGCAGGCTCCACCTTGCAAAACTGATGTCTCAACTTTTGGCAAATGACGTCTGATTTGCCACATGTCTGCCCAGAGCAGACCAGCTTTAAGATCCTGACCTCCGGAGTTCCCATGAAATCCATTCTGGGATTTGGCAGTAATGCTGCAGGAGGATTTTGTCAGTTAAGCAGGGCTGGACATGCAGGGAGTAGGGCTGGATGTGTGGGGAGTGTGGCAGGATGGGAGGATGCGTGGCTGAATGATGATGAAGGTGAAGGTCCTTCCTCCTTCCAGCTCAGGAAAGAGCTACCGCCCTGGCGGAGGCTAGAGGGTGCTATGCTGCAGGGAATGGGTGTTCTCTTCCTTCCCTGCTCAGCATCCCTTCAGAGCCAGGTAAAAATTTGCAGGAAATGCTGCCTCTGGGCTGAGATGAAGACTAAGGTACAGACTGTAGTTACAGACAACCTCCAGGACTTTTTTCAGACTAGAATAATTCATTATTTAGCACCCAGAAGGTGACATACAGAAAGGTCGGCTTTTCTCAGATGGGTGTAAAAGCAAAAAGGAGGGGACAGACAGGAAAGGGGAAAAGGAGTGAGAAAATGAGGAACAAATCAGAAGATAAGGTAGCTGAGTAGCCCAAAAGCATAGAATAGAAGGGTAAAGAAATAAAATAAAAGGATAAGAGAAGAAAATAGAAGATGAAACCAATGCAGAGGATCACATCCACTGCTGTGTCCAATTAAGGGCTTCAGATCTACTGAATGATGAAAGGGAGATTTGCTTGGGGAAGAAATAAAGGAGCACTTCTTGCTTGCAGCAGCTGAGGCTGCAAAGCCCCCGGCTGATGGGGCAGGATCAGCTCCTGTTTACCCAGCTGAGGTGTGGCTAATCCTGAGCACCGCAAAGAGCAGAGCTGAGGAGCGAGAAGAGGCCGGGGGGGGGCACGGGAGACAGGGCTGTGTTTGTACAGCAGCTGACAGGCAGCTGCAAGACCGGGCGAAAACACAACATGCTCCCGAACAAGCAGCTCTGTGAGCCCAGGGCTGCTCCGTGGAAAGCCTGCCAGGAACCACAGGCAGCAGGAGCGAACGTGCCTCCTGCGTGGGGCTGCACGTGCTCTGCAAAACACAGCCCTGCCGCCCCGGCGCTGCGGTTGGGGGTCACTGTCCTCACAGCTGGCAGAGCTGCTCTCCCTGCCTGCCTGCCTGCCTGCAGCAGGTGGGGCAGATGTGCAGGTGTAGCTGGAGCAGGAGGAAGCACAGGTAGATATGCTCTCAGATCTTGCAGAAAAACAATCTATTATAAGTGAGAAGGTGCAGACATACAATGGATGAGGACTGCAGAGGAGCCCCATTCACAGCTAAAGGGATTGCACCTCCATGTGGGCCATGGGGAGGTTCTGGGGTTCTTTCGGGTGAGGGTGAAATTAGCCACACTGGGTCTTGATACAGGTGACCTCCCTTCTGCTTTCCACCTCAGTTCTGAGGTGGGTTAGCAGTGACTGAAAAAGAGCTTCCTAAGCTGGACACAGATTACCACACAAGCCCCTAATAACTGCCCTGGCCCCACCACACTTGCCAAAGGAGGTCCTGGCGTTGCATCCATAGGTCCCTGGGATACATCCCAAGAGGTACAAACAAACCTGCCCCAGAACATGGACCAAAGGGAATCCTATGGGTGGATGCAAATTCCTGTTAGAAACTAAGTGGAGCTGTTGAACCCACATGTTTTCACTCTTTTTTTCTGCTCTGGATATTTACAGTGAGACTCAGTAGGGACTCAGCTCAGGATCTGCAGTTGCTTAACTCCCCAAGAACACTGGGAGAATGCAGAATAGGTGGGATCTACTATTATTAACTGAGCCGTGGGGCAGGACAAGAAGGTGAGAGGGAACAGTGAAATGTAAAAATGCCTGGAGGGGGAGTTGATGGCAGAAGGCAAATGGGTTCATGCTCTAATAAAGGCTCTCTTGGAGGCTGGACAAAGTCGTTGGTGTGATGGGAGATCCCACTGAGAAGGAGGGGTGATTGCAGAGGACATATGGAGTATGACTGACTAAATGCATGTCGTGAAAACATTTTAGTATAAACTTCCTGGCAGGGAGGGAGAAACACTTGGGAGACTTTTCAAGGGTCTGACACAAAACCAAGCTCTAGGAAATCTCCATTGGAGGAAATTAGTGAAGCAGGTAGGGGAGATGGGTGGACACCCCTGCCCATCAGCTCACTCTTGTTTCTTCCAAGGAGGTCTTCACCGCTCCAAACAGTGTGTATGCAAATTGTATGGAGACATCTGTGGATGGGCAGAGCTATCAGCTGGCTCCTTGCCTGGAAGTTGTTGTCGCTGCTGAGAAGGGAGGTAGCACAGCCCCAGGCAGAGCGCTCGGGGAAAACACAGCTGCCCTGGCCATCCCATGGCATCCCCTGCTCCAGCCTCGTGTCCCCTTGGGTGCGTGCTGCCCCTGGGACTGGCTACGTGCATTTCTCCATGACGGGGCTGGACGCCCGGACCAGGCAACAGCCCGGTGAGACTGTGGCGATGGCTCTGACAGATGGGTTTCATTGGGGACACATGTCTGGCTTGGAGCTTGTTTGCATTTCCTTTTGAGGGAAGGAGGAGCCATGGGAGAGGAGTAACTGAGTGGCTGAGCCGGCTCTCCTGGACACAGATCGTGGTGCCAAACGAGCTCTTGCTGCGGTTTCCACTGCGGCTCTGGAGGATGCAACCCAAGAGGCAGGAAGTGGTGGAGAAGGAGCTTCAACCAGTGTGCCAGCAGTGCAGAATCGGTCCAGGATGAGAGAGGGACTGAATCATAAGGGGAAGGCTCTGATGGGTCAAAGGATGAGGGGGATGTATGGCTCTTTGCCAGAGCAGGAGCTCGTGCAGCAGCTCCAATGGAAGGCAGTGGTCACCAGGAACTTCCTCCCAGAGCAGAGGTCGTACAGGAGCCAACATCCTGCATCGATGGTCACCAGCCTCTCCACCTAGGGGCACAAGTGGCTCCAGGTGGCCTTTGAGAGCTGCTTTGGCCTGGGTGAACCAAGGGAATAAGGAGTTGTTTTTGAGGTGTGATCCTGGATTCCCTCACAGGGTCAGGTGTATGTATGAGAGAGAGGAAGGTATGCAGGGACTGGTGCTTTCCTGCTACATCAGCCATAGTTGTGGCTACTGAAGTGTGTTTTAAAAGGCCCCAAATATGCCTCTCTCCAGGAAGAAGTAAATCCTAGAGCTGTAGCAGTTCCCCCCTAGCCTGCCATGTTCTGGGGAATCAGAGCAAGTGGGAGGTACAGAGAGGGTGGGACAGGCAGAGTTCAAACCTTCTCATTATGCTCCGAGATACAGAGATCAAAAGACAACTTTAGAAATTAATAAGGCCTCCACCTGGGCAGAGCCTCTCCCGGCAGTGTTCGGTAATGAGCAAACTGCCTCTTCTCCACCAGCCGGTAGGACAGGTTCTGGCTCCTTGCAAACAAAGCCTGTGGTCTAGCTCGTTAGTGTTCATTAGTGTTGTTCCATATTCATATAGCATTAGCGACATCAGGCCCCATGTTTAAGCAGACTGTGAGTTTGCCTTAAGCCCTGCAGGCATTGGAGGACCTTCCATCAAGCATATGCCAGAAGCACACGCACCAAATTGGTGCCTTGAGTAAGGAAGGGTCTTGTGAGCCTGATAACAGGGTGAGGATCAGAAACCTGCCACAGAAACCTGGGTTATCAGAACAGCCTGGATAATAAAGCTATCAAATACACAATGTGGTGCTTTGTGTCAAGGCAGGGGCTTTCCAAGAGCTTCCTGAAAAAGAACAAAAGAGCCATGGCTTATCTTCCTGTGGCATCTGCATCGTGCTCAGGCACGGTCAGAAGCTCACAGCTTCTAATCCATCAGCGGTTTCGATTGTGCACTGAGGTGTACCACAGAATGTGGGCTCATGTTACCAGGTCGATGCTCCCAAGCAACAGGCTACAGAGGTCAAGGCAAATCTGGGATGTGCAAGTCTATGCTCCATCTGTCCTGGGCAGTGCTCTGAGATGAGCACCACAGGGAACCACACAGGGATTTAATCCTGGCCTGAGGTCGATGCTAATCCATCATCAGTGAGGAGACAGGTATTTCCCAGGGTAATTCCTGCTGTAGCACATACAAATGACCTTTGGAAGTGGTGCTGTTACCACTGGCTGATGAGGCAGTGTGTGTAAGAGAGCAAGCCTGCATGTCTAGCTTTTGGATGGACAAAATAAAGGGAGATAAGCTATTCCCTCCAGCCCCACCAGCCCTTAGTTTCCCATCTGCCAAATGAAGATGAAGGCAACACCTTTTCTGCTGGAGATAAGCATGGATAAATCCTTAGAGACTGCAAAGGATTCAAAGAAGGGGGTTATATAAAGGTGCTTATATTAAGTACCTTACACAGACACACCGGCTCTAAGCTGGGTATAATCTTGTTTATTTAGGTTAGAGCAAAGGACTTGAAGTTAAACTGGCTGGAATCTCATCTGAGCTCTGACAGGATCAGCAGTGGGCAGTGGAGCAAAACCATGGGATGGTGCTGCCCTTTGCCTTCTTCCTGTTAAATCACAAAGTTTTAAGATATCCTGAAGGGCAATCAGTAGCCATACAGAGCTTTCCATGCCCTAAGGATATTCAGTATCTAGGTGTTTTTGGATATACTTGAAGTTCCTGATTCCTAAACAATAGCATCCCTAAGTGTACAGCTTGTGTTTAAAGAAACTGTTGCCCTTTTGGTTGAAGGGGCAGAGAGTGGGGAAACCCTTTTTTTCCTCAAGAAATTAAACACAGAAGTCTGGCTACGTGCAAGGATTGTCCCAGCCAGTGGATATGCTCTGCAGCCATTGGAAACTATGTGCTGGCAGTCCAGCGGGCAGTGACGCTGGCTGGGGCTGCAGGAGGTTAGAGATGCTGGCACAAGCCCTTGGTTATCCTGTTAGAGGGATTAGGAGCACACTGGGGCTTAATCCACTGCTGTGGTGCCACAGATCATTTCTCCTTCCCACTTGGAGTGGCTAACACGTGTGGCAGGATGGGAGGCTTGATCCCACAGGGCAGGAAACTTTCCCAGGACCTGTGCTGTGGCCGGAACCACAACTTTGAACTCTAAAAAGAGTTGTGCCTGCAAAGGATGGGGGTGGCTACATCTACCAGGGATTTTTGTGGAGCTCTCAAAGCTGGGGTGAGAGGAAAACCGTGTTGCAAGGAGTGTTGTGGGAGCATTTTGGGTGGGAAATCCCTCTGGGGTGTAACAGCTGACTTTTGAGATAGACCTAAGCCAGTGAACTCCTTTACAGAATAGATAGTTGAAACAATAGGAGCTGCTACCCAAAAAGAGATCCATGCAAGGGCTGAACAGGACTTTGCTGGGGGAGGGGGGTGGTGCATCTTTGGTACCTGATGGCGGCAGGAGGAGGTCCTGTGGTTCAGAGGTAAATGTCTGAGAGGGAGTGGAGGGAAGGAACATGAAACTGTGCTGATACCCAAGCTGTCACTGCACGTTCATCAGCTGTGTGACACACCCTGGCTGGTTTTATGGCAGATGGGGGCTTTATGCTTGGGCAAGGGATCAGCTGTGTATTGTTCGCCTCTCTTGTTCACCGGAAAACACCTTTGTATAAGCTGGAAAATAAATAGGATTGCATCAGAGAAATGCATGGCCCTATCATTATTTTCCTCTTTATCACCCCAGCTACGGGAACCAGGCTATCTGCTATCAGCACAGCTTGGAAAGGGTTACGCACAGCAGAATCTGGCAGATCTCTGTGCAGAAGAAACCAAACCCAGTAGTAAATACTGCTATAGCAAGGCCTAAGTAGTCCCTGCAGAAGGGAGTGAAATTATGCCTGACCTTCGACCTACCCATCTCTTTCAAGTAGAGCCATCCCTTGCAAAAACTTGGCGGCTGTAGGAGCCTGGGCGTGGTGTTTGCCTGTGGGAGCTATCTCCATTCCTTGTTGCTTCCCAGCCCTTGACAGGTTGTTACTCTCTCTTCTCTGCCTTCCATGTCCAGAGCTTCCCTCTGCCAGCTGGGACAGCACAGACACTTCCCAACTGTAGTTTCTCATGGGATGCCCCTCTCCATTGCAAATCTCCATTCAAAGAGCCACTGGAATTTGCAAGAAGTATTGTCCCTGTGGAGAGAGAGCACTGCTCCATCTGGCCTCCACAGCTTGCTTTTTCATATCCTTTCCCATGCACGTTCCTCAGGACATTGGCATTCATGCCTCTGGGGACAGAAGGAAAACATTTTGCTTTCTGTTTTTAGAGAGGCTGATGCTTTTTCCGCAGCTCCCTCTGGGTCTTGAATTCTCTCTGAGATTAATCCAGGCAGGAGCCCCTCAAAAGGCCGAACAAACACCCTTGTCCTAGTTGCTTGTGCACAGCCCTGGGAATCTTGCCCTGTGCTCTCCTCCTCCTGACCTTGTTTTCCTCGGAACACCACAACAGTAATTACCCTGAGGTTGAAGGGTTATTCGAAAGCAAATACTGTGTCTTGTGCGCTCCCTCCTTTCCAGCTGTTGTTTCTCCATACACTGGAGTTAAACTCTACCTGGAGTATTCTTTGTGTTGTTGCTAATTTAAAGAAACACCAGCAGTGAGGGTGGTGGGTGTGGGTGGGAATACGTGTCCAGTTCCATGTGTTTCTCATTCTCTGGTGCTCTGACAAGTCATCAGCACACCAGGGCAGCTGGATTTGTCACTGGGTCTGTCCCTGGGCTATTGCTTATAGTCTGGGTGCTCTCATGGGCATTGGTTGACTGCATCCAAGAAAAGCATTAGCTAGACACTGGAGTGGAGCTGGGAAGACTGGTCAAAGTGCATGGCATGCAGCTGGACTGCCCAGCTCATTGACAGCTGTGGTGGCTGCATTGCCAAAGGCAGAAATGTAGCAACACTCGGGCAGAGTCAACACAAAAATATGAGCAGCCCAAGTGTCTGAGGTGGGTTAGTTAATGGTGAAATGGAGGGTTTTGCAAGAAGAGATAAAATCAGCTTCATGTTTAGGAGGAGGAGGGTTTGGAGTGGATTTCCATTACAGCGTCAAATGGTCCAACATTCCTGTGCTGTGCAGTGCTCTTTTCCAAAGAATTAACTCCTGAATATGGATTTAGCCTGAATATGCTTTAGCCTTCCAGGGCTAAATTTGTTTCTGCCTTACAGGGCAGAGCTCCCCACATGGCACCAATTCCTCTCGAGAGCATGGCTGGACTTTTCCAGCTCTTGGTGGGCAGGCACAGCTCAAAAAGGAGCTAGTTTGTGGCCAAAGCAGTGGAGCTGTGGTGCAGTGCTCTGGGCAGAAAGCTGTTATGTCACTCCCAATCCCTTTCACATATTCGCCTGACCTGGCTGCAAGCTGTTTTCCTTGATGCTAGTTAGGAGGAACTTGGGAAAACCCCACTGGCACGCTGGATGACAAGGATGGCACAGAGCACTTGTGTTCCCTGTCCATCGGAGGGGAAGCCCTCTCCAGCTTTCATCCCACCCAGGGAGAGAAAAGTGGGGTTTGTGCTGCAAAACAGCTCTTCCTTCTGCCAAGTGCTGGCAGTCCCCAGTACATTCCGGTCCAACTCTGCCCCCTCTGCCTGCCAGCCAGGGCCGCGAGCCATGGGCACTGCCAGGCTCAGGAAGTCCCTACGAGCCACCCGAGGGCCAAGGTCTGGCATGGGGTGAGCCAGCGGTCCCTCTCACTGAAGCATCATCAGCGTGGCCCCGGTGGCTGTCACTTCCAGACACACCTTCGCAGCCCCGTTGCCCGCACCCCCCGTGCCGCCTGCCCCCGAGGGCGCGGGCGCTCGGCCGGGCTGTGCCCCGCACGGCGGGTCGGTCCCGCCCCGGGGGCGGGCGGCGGAGCACGTGGGGCCGCGCCGGGCCGGGCTGAGTCACTGCCCGCCCCGAGCCCCGCGGCGGAGCCGAGCGGAGCCGAGCGGAGCGCCTCGGTGGGGAGCGCACGGCGCGGCTCGGGACGCAACATGAGGGCGGCGAGGTTGTTTCGGGTGCTGCTCACCGTGTCGGTGGGGCTCTCGCTGCTGCTGCTCGTCTCCGGTGAGTGTCGGGGAGACGGGGTGCCGGGGTGCCGGGGAGCGGGAGTGCCGGGGAGCCGGGATTTCGGGGATCTGGGGAACCGGGGTGCAGGGGATCCGGGGTGCAGGGAAACCTGCGTGCCAGGGAGGCTGGAGTGCTGGGGATCCGAAGTGGTGGGGATTTGGAGTGCAGGGTTGTCCGGTGCGCAGGGATTCCGGGGTGCAGGGCCGTCCGAGGCGCAGGGGAGCCAGAGCGCAGAGAATCTGGAGTGCAAGGTTGTCTGGTGTGCAGGGGATCCGCGGTGCATAGGGGCGTGAGGTTCAGGGCATCCAGAGTACAGGGGAGCCCGGAATGCTGGGGATGTGGGGTGCAGGGGATCCGGGGTGCAGGGGTTGCCCGGTGTGTAGGAGAACCCGAGATGGCAGGGACTCTTGGTGCCGGGGATCCGGGATGTAGAGCGAGAGGATCTGGGGTGCAGGGTGAGTGGGTCCAAGTTTCTGTGCGGGTTGCAGGAGTGCTAGTGAGAGAGCGTGCAGCCCCAGGGCTGCTGCTGCAGGAGCGGGGGATATCGGGTCCACGACCCCGTCTCTGTTCCCGCGCTGGGAGTCGCTCAGCCAGACTGTCCTGCGCTTTCAGGCTTAGATAACCGTGCCTGCAATGTAAACAGCGTCCCTGGGACCGCCTGGTACTGCGCGCCCAGCTGGCCTGGCCAGGGGAACCCCGGGGAGTAGCAGCTCCATCCTAATCCCGTGTGTCATGCCCGGGGCGCTTGGCTCCAAAAGGGATGGAGGAGACCAGGGAAAAGGGGAGCAAAGCCCAAGTGCAGGCTGCAGGCCAAGGGACAAAGGGTAGCAGGAAGGGGTGAGGAAGGCCCTGTTTATGTTCGCTCTCCATGGGCGCCTGAGGTGCCCTTTTTGCCCTCCCAAGACCTGACCTCCCCCAGCCCTGCTGGGATGAGCTGTCCCAGTGTTCGGAGGATGTTATTTTTGCCTTCCAGCCAGCCTGTGGGTTCATATAAGCAAACATTTCCAAAAGTGGTGGCTGATCTTTGTTGCCTTGGTTCCTGAGTGTTCAGCCCTTGACAGCTCTGTCCCTGACTGGAGAAAAATGTGTATGTGGAGGATGGAGATGCTGAACAGCTCTGAAACCAGGCCTGAAACAGTCCAGAAACAGGAGCATCCAAAACTGCTTGCTACAGTGGAAAATGTGACCTGTGTGCCTCACTGCTAGGCAGGGGGCTGGCTACTGACACCCACCACGTAAGGGATTATTCCTGGGAGGGGATAAAAGGGAGTCCAGTTACTTGGAATAACTAAAGTATAAAACACGGACCCCTCCTGCCCCAACCCTGGGAGGAGACCTTGCTGCTTTGCTGCCATGTCACACCCCAGACACTGCTGCGCTGGAGGCAGCACTGATGTTGGGGAGCACACGTTCCTTGACACTCTGTGCCTGGGGAAGCAGCCAGCTCCCACCGTTGAACAGAAGTAGCTCTGTCTGTGTGGCCTTGACTGGCTGCTGGCAGAGATCCTTGGGATGGGGCGGCTGGATGTGCCCATGACCTGCGGAGGGGTGGAGGGGCGTGGGGCAAAGGCATCCCCGCGTATCAGCAGGAGCCCTCTCCTCCCATGCTGTAGCTCATGGCAGCGCATTGATGGAGCATGAGGTCATGCAGAACAGGCTGGGCAGCACAGGCAGCGACTTGAATTGGTGCCCAAGTTTTTCTGCCTCCTGAGGCTGGGCTAAGGGAGCTACAGCATCCTTATGGAAACCTTCACCTGATGCTGGCCTATCTGCCACCAGTGTGTACACATGTGGAGTGTCAGGAAGAGTAGGATTAACTCGTAGGAGTCCTGCTATTAAAGGACTAATGAGTAGGAGCTCACTGAGTAGTAGCTTAGGCTAATGAGGACTGCGTTGTTTGGTGTGGGTCTGGGCAGCGAGCCCACGGCTCATCAACTTCCACCTTCTCCAGGTCATGCACGTAGTGAAGGGTTATTCCTGGGTCTCCACGTGGGTTCAGCCCTCATTCTGACTTATGCAGAGTGGCAGAGAAGTGCCTGGCATCAAGGGATGTGCCGTCATGTTTGACGAGGAGTTATTGGGGCTTTCAGCCAGTTCTGTGGAAATCTGGTCTAGGTTTATGGAGTGTTGCCGCCTTGCAGCTTTTAGGCAGAATAAATTGAGGGTGGGAGGAATTTCAGCCCAGCTCTTGCAATCTTATTCAGCCCTGCAATGGGGAGTAGAAGGTTGGAGGGTGCGGTGTGTTGACCTCATTCACTCCCCTCCTCAACAGGACAGGGTGGGGAAAAGAAGGAAAAGATCCAGAGTGGGTCCTTCCCAGGGGCTGCAGTTATTCATGAACTGCTCTTTTGGAGGTCCTTTCCATTAGATACAGTCCATGAGGAGGAGACTGCTCCGGCCTGGAGTCGTCTGTGGGCTGCAGTGTGGATATCTGCTCCCCTTTGATCCTCCACAGGCTGCAGGGAGACTGGTCTTCTCTGTGGGCTGCAGTGGAATCCCTGCTCCTGCACTTGGATCGCTTCCTTCCCCTCCTTTTTCTCTGCCGGGGGTGTCTGCAGGGCTGTTTCTCTCACATTTTTCTCACTCCCCTTCTACAGCTGCTGCACAGTGTTTTTTACTTTATCGTGGATATATTATCACAGAAGCACCTCTAGTGCTGGTGATGGGCACCGGCTTCGAGCAGCAGAGGGTCTGGCTGGGTTGGCATTGGCTGGGACTGGCTGTCTCCAACATGGGAGCAGCTCCTGTTGTCTTCTTGCAGGAGTCACCTTTGCAGCCCCCTGCCACCACCACCTCGCCATGGAAACTCCACTCCATGGGAGATGCTGGAGGTGGATGAACAGGCAGGGAAGATGGTGCAGCCCACCAGCTCCCTGGGGGAACCTGCCTGTGAGCTGGGCTGCCTTGTGGGAGCTGCTTGGAGAGTGATGGAAGTCTGGCAGGCATCCTGCAGAGATGGACCTTGTGCTTCCTCCCTGCGTGTCTCCAGCATCTGGGAACAGAGGCGTACGAGCTCCCCCTACAATGATTTTTTTTTTGGTGTTCTTACAAATACAAACTTTCATTAGCAAAATCTAGCAACAGCACCAGCCCCATTCCCTTGAATGATCCTGTCCTGCTCGTGCCTGAGCGAGCCCCAGCCTGGCCACTCATACTTCCCAGCAAAATGTCAAAAACTTTTAATGCACCAAAACCCTGGTTTTCCCCTGTCTTCACTTTGATGTATAGGCTCTGTTAAACCTCGTATTTTAATGTGCCAGAGCAGGGCAGGTCCTTGCTGCTGGTTATGCTCCCAGTCTTAACCATTGCTTTTGAATGCCAGCAGCCCTGTGCAAGGTCCAGCAGCCAGTCCCTGCCAGGTGCTCCCTTCCCTGTGGGATTTGCTGGAGAGCAGTTCCTGCTGTTAGGCTGGGATGCCTTCGTGTGCATGGGGCTCTGGTGGATGCCTGCCTTAAGGATTGTTTGCAGTGACACCTGGCTTTATTTCCAGGTGACTTCTGTGACGTGAACCACTGTCAGAATGGGGGCACCTGCCTGACTGGGATTAATGAAGCCCCCTTCTTCTGCATCTGCCCCGAGGGCTACGTTGGGATTGACTGCAATGAGACAGAGAAAGGTGAGGAGCTGACTCTTTCTCAGGTGCTCCATGTCAGCCAGGAGCTTTGCAGAGAGTTAGTGCGCCCTTGTCATGGCCCTACACCACTGGCCCTGGGGTGCAGCCCTTCTCATGGCTGATGGACACATAGGGCAGAGATCCAAGCAGGGATATGGTGATGGGATACACCTGGGGGGAATGCAATGTCTGTTGGAAGTGGAAGCACAGTGGATGCTCTTATTTTCCACCTGTTCTTATATTACAGTTGTTTTTCCCTTCCCCAGGCCCCTGCCACCCCAATCCTTGCCACAACAATGGTGAGTGCCAGCTGGTCCCAAACCGGGGGGACGTCTTCACCGACTACATCTGCAAGTGCCCTGCGGGGTACGATGGGGTGCACTGCCAGAACAGTGAGTACAGTGCTGGGGCTGGGCAGGGGAAGCTTGTCCACTAAGAGCTTGGGGACCCCTTGGGCAGCTCTGGGGTGATAGCTGTGACTGTGTGGGGCACCAGGCTGTGTCAGGGACTGCCATGGGTTGTTTTGGAGCTTGCAGGGTGGAGGGAAGGACCATGGCGTGGGGATGCATTGTGTCTGAACCTCTGCATCTCTGGAGGGACTTGGTGCCTTCTGTAATAACACAAAGGGTGTCTTGAGGCTCAGCCTGTGCCATGCAGGTTCCCAGCCTTGATGTGACCAAGTGCCCTGGTGCACCTGCATGGCTGCACTCAGTGGGGACATGGTGTAGATGGGTCCTTGGGTTAGAGCTTCAACCCATTCCACCCTATCATCAGGGTCCCTGCCATGGCCCTTGTTCAGGGGATGCCTCCCCCCTCTTCCTGCTGCACTCAGTGAGGGGTCACCTCTCCGGGACTGATTTTGGAATTACCTCCTGAGCTGCTCCACTCTCTCTCCTAGACAAGAACGAGTGCTCCTCCCAACCTTGCAAAAATGGAGGCACCTGCCTGGACCTGGATGGTGACTACACCTGCAAGTGTCCTTCTCCATTCTTGGGGAAGACCTGCCACGTCCGTAAGTCCTTGACACCAACTGTACTGAACACCCTTTCCCTCCGTGTTCCCTACTCTTTCCTTCATTGCCAGGAGAAATCTCACCAGCTGGTTTAGGGGATCTGGAGGGCAGCTGTGGCTGCCCTTGGTGCCAGCAGGCCTGGTCCTGGTGGAGGGAGCATCCTTAGGAAGGTGCTTTCTCCTCTCTGGAGAGCCCCAGGATGGCCCTTTCTCCCCCAGACCTCTGTGCTGTGAGGGGGACTGATAGATGGGCTGAGGGATGAGGAGGAGGGGACATCCTGAGGACAGCCAGGTCCTAGGGCTGGCCTCCTTCTCCTGCTCTGTCCCCAGACAAGAAACAAATGACCCCTAGTTCTGCTCCCTGGTTGCTGCCTCTCTGTGATCCTGATGTCCCCTATGCCCCCAGGCTGTGCTGTTCTCCTGGGCATGGAAGGAGGAGCCATCTCTGACGCCCAGCTCTCGGCATCCTCTGTCTACTATGGCTTCCTTGGCCTCCAGCGCTGGGGGCCAGAGCTTGCCCGCCTCAACAACCATGGCATTGTCAATGCCTGGACCTCCAGCAACTATGACAAGAGCCCCTGGATCCAGGTACCTGCAGCAGGACTGGGAGTGTCAGCACAGAGCGCAGCCCTGGCAGCCATGGCTGGTCTTGCAGTGCTGCTGTCACGGGGTTTCACCGTTCCTGGTGGCAAATGTGGTGCTAAATTGCTGCAGCGAGCTGCCACCCAGGGGCATCTTGGGATGTGCCTGGAGGAGGCAAGTCTGTTGGAGGGAGGTGGGACCTGGGTTAATGATCCCTCTTGCACTGCCCACCGTGGGATGCAAGGCTGGAGGGATGGAGGGCTTCCACCCCAAGAGAATTCCAGCGCCCTGGGCAGCCCCATTCATTGTTCCAATCCCTGCCTATCACCCAGACTTGGTGGTGCTGGTGGGTGCAAGGGCTGTGCCCCCCATCCTCACTGTGCCCCCCATCCTCACTGTGCCCTGCTCATCCTCTTTCTCCCTCCACAGGCCAACCTGCTGCGGAAGATGCGGCTGAGCGGGATCATCACGCAGGGCGCGCGCCGCGTGGGGCAGCAGGAGTTTGTCCGTGCCTACAAAGTCGCCTACAGCCTGGACGGGCGAGAGTTCACCTTCTTCAAGGATGAGAAACAGAATGTGGACAAGGTGGGCTGCGATGCTCCATGTAGGGGATATCCCAGCTTTCTCCATGCAGTGGTGCTGCAGGTGCTGGGGTGGCTGTGAGTTGTGAAAAAGTTCTTTTGACCTGGGGCAAAGCCACGTTGGCAGCTGATGGGAACTCTCCTAGCAGTGAGATGGCACAGGCAGTTCCAGCGCTGAGCAGGACTCCCTGCCTCTGTTTAATTGACCATAATAAGCATAACCAAAGAAGCAGCACTGACTTATTTAGGTCATTCAGATAGTATCTTTATCACTGACACACTGTGGGAACTGAGTTTGGTCTGGGAGTGCTACTGAGCAGTTTGGGTGGCTTGGTGTTGTATCTGCACCAAGCACCAGCTGACAGCATGTGTCTCAAAGCAGGAATACTCATAGATTGCAGCACTCTCCACCCCCAGTTCTTTATGGCAAGTGTCTTTTGCTGACTTTCTGAGCTTCCAGAGAATGGTTGGGAGTATCTTCTTTGCTTTAAAAAAAAAAAAAAAAATCCTCTTGTTTCTTCAGCAGTGGAAAAAGTGCGTGAAAACATGATTTGACTCTATTTATTGCATTAAAAAGAAAGAAGCAAGCCACCTCTGTGCTTACCGTGATTTCAGGAACATTGTGGTACTGGGAGGGAGTGGGTGTTGCTTCATGTGTGGCTCTGTGGGGGTGAGGACGATGCAGGGAGTGTTGCAAACCTCTGTTGCGAGTGTTGGAGCTGCTG
This sequence comes from Entomyzon cyanotis, assembly GCA_024500445.1. Lineage (NCBI taxonomy): Eukaryota > Metazoa > Chordata > Aves > Passeriformes > Meliphagidae > Entomyzon > Entomyzon cyanotis. The sequence goes on from JAKEPQ010001010.1 coordinate 12,873,478, forward strand.
CAAGGTCATTCCCTGTTCCAGGGCACAAAAGCAGAGCTTTGCTTCCCCCCTGTGCTCTTTTGCCATTGGCAGTGCCACGGTCTCTCCGTCTACTGTGCAAGATATTTAATGCAGGAGACTGTGGGAGAGCTGGGGCACTGAGCCTTGCTTGCTGTTGCAGGTTTTTGAGGGGAACATGGACTATGGCACCATGCAGACCAACATGTTCAACCCTCCCATCACGGCGCAGTTCATCCGCATCTACCCCGTCATGTGCCGCCGCGCCTGCACGCTGCGCTTCGAGCTCATCGGCTGCGAGATGAACGGTAAATGTCGGTGCCTCTCCCCTCCCCGGGGGCTGCAGGGCAGGGGGTGACACAGGGCAGGGCATCACCCCTTGGCCTGGTTCTGATCCCTCAGGGCAAGTATTTGGCAGTGCTTGTTTTCCGTCGCGCTGATGCCTGGAAATATGCAGGGGTGCGTTTGGGGAGCCCAAGCTGTTAATCCCATCAGCTCAGCCAGCTCGAGCTGCATTCTCATGCTGCTAACACCTTCCCAAGCCAGGAGTTTTCACTCTGCTCCCTCCCCATCTGAGCTGTGAACCTGCTGCTTTTCCTGCCGGAGAGCTTGAAAAGCACCGGAGGATCAAAGTCCTCTGGGAAATGTAAGGGATCATCAGCCTGAGCCCTTTCCCTGTGCCTCCCGCATTCCTGCCCTGCGGCACATCCCTGGGAACTGAGTGGGACTTGTGTCGGTGTGGGAGTGGGATGCCGTGGGGGCTTGGGTCCTGTCCTGCTGCTGTGTGGGTGTGGTGCCATTTGTGCTTTTGGCTGGGGATGTGTTTGCGTTGCTCTTTTCACATCCTCTCCTCCTCTGCCTCCTGCTAAAGCTTTCTGTAGTCTATGCTGTGCTGTGCTGTGCTGTGGGGACATCCACTCGTCCCTGCAGCAGGAGGCACTGTGAGCCAGGGAATAGCTGGGAGCTGAAAATCCCGGGAAAAGGCAGCCCTGCGCCTCTGCTGAGCATTTCCCTGCCTGGCTCTGACACTGCTCTGGGCAGTGGAAACATGAGAAAGTGGGGATAGCTTCTGACAGGGTTTTGCTTGCGTCGGTGCCGTTGTCTCTTTCCTTTTCACCGCCTGTGTAAACTGTTGTGTTACAGTGTATTTCAACACGGCAGGTTGCTCGGAGCCTCTGGGCATGAAATCCCGCCTCATCTCCGACCAGCAGATCACAGCCTCCAGTGTCTTCAAGACCTGGGGCATCGATGCCTTTACCTGGCACCCTCATTACGCTCGCCTGGACATGACAGGCAAAACCAATGCCTGGACAGCCCTGCACAATGGCCAGTCTGAGTGGCTGCAGGTGGGTCTCTGGTCTCTGTAACCTCATGTCTCCTCGCCAGCTCCTCCAGCTGTGCCGAGAGCCACCTCCTGTTTCAGGGGAGCTGGGTTGGGTGTATCTGAAGCCTTGCTGTGGGTCACAAAGCCCAGCAGTGCACACCCCGAGCAGGGATCACAGGGGCAGGGCAGGATGGGACTGCAGCTGCCTGTTTTAACAGCAACCCTGGAGCTCTGGGTCAGAATCAGTGCCCATAGGGACAAGGTGGTGCCATATCTGCACCTTCTTGTGGGGTGCATCAAGCCTACACCACCCCAGTTCTGCCTTACCCCCCGAGGAAATGCCATCCCAGCCTGGGGTGACCATCCCACCACCCTCTGGCTGCCCAGAACACGGTGTTTCTGTTTTGCAGGAAAAAATCAGGCTTGCTTTTCTCTTCCCAGTCTGGAATAGAAACAAATAGTTTTGAAATTTCCTTCTCAGTTTTCTTTCCTCCCCTGTTTTTGTACTTTTCACATGATTCCATGACATAATAGGACAAAGCAGTTTAGATATTTGTCCCACTTTTTATTTGGGAAGTGATTAAAAGCAGCTGCCTCACAACTCTAAATAAACCAGCTTATCGAGACACCGGCTGATGACAGGGTCAGGATGACATGCTGAGTTGGGCTATTGCACCACAGACTGCCTATTTGTGTATAGATTTACATGTGCAGTCAGGATTTACATGTATTGTATAGCTGGAACTGCCCTCCATGAGCATAAAAAACGAACTAAATTAATGAGGGTTTCAGCTCCTTTGGTGGTTTACCCCGTAACATGCCAGCACCACTAAACACAGTGTGGCAGAATAAAGAGAATAGAAACCATCTCGCTTAGAAACCAAATGTCAGATTGTGTTGAACTGCATATTTTCTGTGACAGAATAACTTTCCAGTGGAAATGCATTTCCTCTGTGAATTCTGTATTTTCTTTGAATCGAGATTTTTTGCTGTCCTTCCCACATTGACATTTCTGGCAAAAAACGTGGAGGTGGCAGGGATGGGCAAGGGAGCTGAGACGGGTTTGTGCTCACTCTTGGTTGCTTTGAGGGATGCTGTGAGTGTTGAAGGATCAAATATTTCACAGTCGTGTTTTAAGTCTGGCACTGGTGTGGGGGTCAAGTGGTGTTTTCTCCATTCTTGACCCCTGAGGGCCAGCTCTTCCTGGCTGCCTCTGGAACATGCAGAGTGCTATAGGGTGGGAGCACTGCTCCTGCAAGGAGCTGTGATGAGCCTTGTCTCTGCCAGATTGACCTCCGGGACCAGAAGAAGGTGACAGGCATCATCACGCAAGGAGCCCGTGACTTTGGGCACATCCAGTATGTGGCAGCCTACAAGGTGGCCTACAGTGACAACGGCACGTCCTGGACCCTGTACCGGGATGCCCAGACAAACAGCACCAAGGTGGGTGTGGGGAGGGCGAGGTGACTTCCCAGGGCTCAGGGATGCCACGGTGGGGAGGGATGGGTGGTGGGGAGGTCACAGAATCACAGAATATGCTGAGTTGGAAGTTACCCACAAGGATCATTGAGTCCAACTCCTGGTCCTGTGCAGGACACCCCAAGGTCACACCATGTGCCCAAATGTTTCTTGAGCTCTGTCAGCTCAGTGCTGTGACTTCTGCCCTGGGATCCTGGCGGCACTGACACCCGCCTTTCTCCTCTAGATCTTCCATGGCAACAGTGACAACTACTCCCACAAGAAGAACGTGTTCGATGTGCCCTTCTACGCCCGCTTTGTCCGCATCCTGCCCGTGGCCTGGCACAACCGCATCACCCTGCGCGTGGAGCTGCTGGGCTGCGATGAGTAGGCACGGCGAGGAAGGACAGGGCTGCTCTTCCCCGCTGCCTGGCCTGCGCCCTGCCTGCCCCTGCCCGCTCCTGCTCTGACCTCACACCCCCCTCTCCATGTCCCACGCTCAGGAGGCGGCCGACAGGGCTCCCCTGCCCCGCGTTGGTGCTGGGGCTGCAGCACTGCACTTTACGGGGCCCTTGCAGGTGGGATGTGGGGGTGGCTCCTGCCCTTTTATTGCTCCAGCCAGGGCTGAGACCCCCTCCTGCAAAGGGGGCTTTCTTGGGGACACCATCCAGCAAATGGGGCCTTGCTGGGGGACTCTGTCCTGCAACCAGGGTTTGGCTTTATCTTCTCAGCTAAGCCTGGGGACAAATTTTCTCCCCCTTCTTGCTTCTGCTTCCAGCAGAGAGGCTGCAGCCAGTGGCAGTCCCTTGCCTGAACTGGGTCTTGGGGCTCAGCAGTTTTCGGGGTCTTAGGGCAGCCACCCTTGGCTCGCAGCCTCTGGCATCCCTCCTTCTCCCTGCTTGTCTGCAAGCAGGGGCTCTGAAAATCCTCTGAAAAAACTCAGCTGTTGACCCCTGCCCATTTTGCCAGGCCCTGGGTCTCCTTGCCTGCGATGTCAGCACCACATAGTGCGAGGGGAGTGATGAGACGGCTCCTGTCAAGAGGCACCAGATCCCCACTGATGGTGGCTCTGTCTGCTGGGCACTCTGGCAGATGCCACGGCTGGCATTTTGGCAGGCACTGCCCATTCCCTTTCCTGGGATGCCAGCTCCAGCATTCTCCCAAGTCTCAGCACTGCCATCATCCCCAACTTAGTGCAGTTTGGGGTGCCTGGAGATCCCTTGTCTTCAGAGCCCAGTAGTGATAAGTGGGACTGTGATCTGGTAGCGGGGAGAGTTGTTTTGTAGCCAAAAGGATGTGGAGAAAAGATGGGAAAGGTGGTAGTTAAACCACCCAAATGCAGCAGGAAGAGAGCTGTGCCATGACCCTTTTTGTAACCTGATTTTTTCCCTTTACATGGGGTGGAGTGGAGCCTCTTGCAATGCTCGAGCCCTCGGGATTAGCAGTAGGAGATGAGTGAGACCCAGGTGGGAGCACGGGCAGGCTGTCCTGGGCTGGCAGCAATGCTTCCCCTGCCTGCTGGGATGTGAAGCAGCCGTGGGGCTGGGCTGGCAGTGGGTCTGCTTTGGCAAGGGCTGAGGGAGCCCGGGTGGGATGGCAGCGATGGCCCCACTCTGGGGTGTCTCTGACAGTATTAAAACCAGCTAAAACTTTGGGGGTGTTGGCTCGTCTGCTCTGTGCCTCCCCAAAGGCCATCTCCCGAAGCCCAGGAGGCCTGGTGATCCCCTAGGATTCCATCTGAGGCCCTTGACTCCTCCATCCTGGGGTTTGCCAGCTGCTGCGCTAGCCTCACACCTCTTCCGCCTTCACAAACCGTTCTAGCTCCCTTCCCTGCCTGAAAAACAGGGTATTTCAGGGCTCTGTGTGCATCTTTCCCACTGCCTCCACCCTGTCGCAGCTGCTGGAGACTGTGCTCGCAGCTGGCCAGGCGCGGTGGGATGGGACTTGGGGAGGGGAAGCCTCTATCAGCACCCCACACCCTGTGTCTCCTCCTTTGGCTTTGATCCTGAAGCAAATCCCCCAGCTTGGAGCTAGATCGGCTCTTACACCCAGGGCTGGAGGGAGCTGTGGATTTTGTGAGGGTTGCCTGTGATGATGTTCCCAGCAGAGCCCTCTTGGGGAGGGCTGGGGCATGGATGCTGCTGGAGCAGAATCTTTCTGCCTTGAGGATATGATCCCACGTCGGGAAGGAGCACTGAGGTGAACAGGACAGAGGAGCTTTGCTCATCTCCAGAATCTGCCACACTGGGCAGGGACACCTGAGGTTGGCATGAATGGCCAAGAGTCACCTGCGTCCTACCAGAGTTCCCTGTCCCTGCAGCTCTGGACAATCTTCCTGCACCTCCCTGCTGCCAGCAGTGCCCTACTCGGCCAGGCATCCCCTCCTTGGGCCTTGCCCATGGGAGGTGGGCTCATGCCTGGCCCTGTGGGTGCCAGCCCTGGACACCAGAGAGTCTGGGGTTCTGCTTTCAGAGACTGGGCTGAGTTCATTGTGGCTGTGGCTGCAGCTGCTTGGTGACAAATAGCAGCCACAGCTAGAGCCAAGGACGGGGGGACAGTCTGCCTGGTTCACCTCCAGACATGTCACCCTTATCATCGAGAAGCTGAGGCAGAGATAAGAGCAGTTCGCTTTGAGTCCAGCCAAGACAGCCATGAGCCAGGAATATGGCAGAGGCTCCATGAGGAGGGTGGTGGGAACAGATGCTGCACATCAGAGTAGGGGATGCATCCCCAGCCCCCAGCTGCTGCTTCCCCCTGCCCATTGCTACCGCCCAGGCAAGCCCCTCTGATGGATGCTGATGCTTTTTCAGCTTTGTGGCATTTCCTTCATTCCCCAGAGCCCCAGGATGGGGGGATTGGGAGAGCCAGGGTGCCCTCCCCACCATGCACAGCCCCTCATGGCCTGTCCCTATCCCTTGGATGCTCTTCCCGGATGTGACTGGGTTGCTAGGACAGCAGGAAGGCCAGGATGGCCGGCAGGCTGCAGCACCCTGCTGCCTGCTGACTCTGCTGCTGGTGCTGCCAGCTGTTGTGAGCTGATTCCTCAGGAAACAGCCGTCGGGGAGAGCATCCTCTCGCCGCCACCCGGAAAGGCCAGCACAGATCACAGCCTCCTCCATCCCACCAGGAATGTGAGTGTTCCTGCTGGAATCATCCTGTGCAAGCAGCATTTCATGGACAAATCTCTCTGGTGCAGCCACAGCAGAGCTGTCAGATGCTGACTTTGAGGCGGGGAAGATGGGGATGACACTTTTATGGCTCCCGTTCAGCCAAATTCTCAGCCAGCTCTAGACACGTGCCCTAAACATGTGCTCCCAGGTCAGTGCTACCCTGATCTGCACAGCTTTGCTCAACCGGAAACCTGTTTTCACACCCAAGGTACTCCTCAGGGAATAGAAAACGAAAAGAGGGTGAGAGGTGGGAAGGAATGAAGGAGATTCCTTCTTCCTCAGGGACTCCTGGTGGCCAGATCCTTCCCCATGGCCCCTGTTCCCTAGGAGGAGACGGAGAAATCATTGGCCACATCCAGACAAGAGTGTGGCCCAAGGTGAGCGAGGAGCTGTTGCTGAAAAAAGGTGCCTAAAAGCATTCCTGTCCCCTGCTTCTCTCCCCTCCTCAGACCAGGCAGAGGATGGCTGCTGGCAGGCGCTGTGGTGCAGGCAACTCAGGACATTGTGGAGCCTATTCCTCAGCTCTGGAACAATGGGATAGCCACGCCAGGGTGCAGCGTGCCCCGACAGGGCTGGCTGTCTACACAGCCCGGGGTTGGAGGGAACCATCCCAACTGCTGGATCACTAGATCAACTTGGGCAAGCAACTCCAGCGGGGTGGCCAGGGTGCAGCTGGGACACCATCCCACCGCCTCCTCCGGCCAGGGGGCAGAGCTGGGGGTAGCAGGGACCCTCGGCCAGGATGCAGGCAGTTCAGTGACCCCGTGCCGGAAGGTGTAATTGTCCTTCCATTGTGGGCCGCGGGACAGGCTGCTCCGGGCGGGCGAGCGGGCGCTGTGCCCGGCCGTCACACTCCCGTGTCCCTGGGCTGCCCGGCTCCGCTGCCTGCCTCTCGGGGAGGGCTGGCAGGGCTGGCGGGTGTGCAGAGAAACGGAGAACAAGGCAAAGCAGTGCCTCCAGACCCCGGGTCCCACAGCCATCCCCGGTCGGGGCTTCCCACGGGAGCAGGGGCTGCCGTGCCGGCGCTGGCGGCAGATAACGCCGTTTCCTCGCTGGCTGCTCCCTATCAGCGTGGCGGCGACGGGCAGACAGGATCGCACCCCGAGCGCTCCGCTGGCCGCTGTCGGGAAGGGCTGCTGGCCCCCTTCACCCCGCAGCCAGCCTCGGGCCGTTTATTTTTACACGGCTTGTTTTCTTTCCGGCTTGAAGCCATCCTGCACGGCGGCAAGAGCTGGACCGGGGCCCCCACGCCTCATTTCCTTGCCATAAAACAACAAAGTGGGGGGTGAGGCGGCACGCTGCACTGCGACAGCGGGTCGGTGGGTCAGAGCACACGCTGCATCGTGGTTCCTCCGTGTGTTTGGCCCCTCTGTCCACCCCATGACCGGCATCCCTGGCGGAGCCGCCGCCGTGCTGCCCTTCCCGAGGACTCGATCTGGGGATCTTGGAGCTGGGTCTGCATGTCTGTGTGCCAGTGGGATGCCCACTTGGCCAGTGCCAAGGTTAGGGATGATGCCCCCTCACACGGGTAAAACTGGGCACTGCAGAGCTTTTTCCCTGGTTTCTGTGCCTGTGCTTTGTCCCCATAGCCCCAGGCAGACCCTGAAGAGGCTGAACCCCACAGCTCAGCTGTCTTCCCTGAATTCCAGATCAGGCAGGCTCTGCCTGCACATTCTGGGCACAGATCACTGTGCCACAGCCCACCTGTCCCAAGCTGCTTGTGCCTGTGATGCTCCTGCCACATGCGTGTTGGACACCACCTTAGTCTGGTGACCGTGGCTAGTGCCTTTCAGTGGGATGTGACACAAGGGATGTCTCTTTTTCCCTGGCACTGTGGCTTCACCAGGGTTTTGCACGGAACATCACAGGATCCCACCAGCCCCAACAGGGCACATTGCTCCCCACTGCTGCCCCTTCCAAGTGGGGGGGCAGTGCAGGCCGCTGGCACAGCACAGATGAGGTGTGTGAGCAGCGTGTGGGCACAGTGCTGGCAGTGTGTGCACGCTCAGTGAGGCCATCACCCAGCCATGGTGGGCAGGCGGGGGGCCGGGGGCACCCACCCCAGCTCCGGGCTGCGAGCAGGGGGTTGGGAAAGGCGTGTGTTTCCCTTTAAGAGGCAGGCCCTGGAGCTGCTTCCTCTCAGCCCTGCAAGAGCCCTAAACACAGTGCATCTGCCTGCAGCCTGCCTGCACGCCTGCCTGCAGCCTGCCCACAACCAGCGTGAGTAGGGCTTGGCCCCAGTGCCGGGGCTGGGGAGGGCTGGCACCCCGGGGCGGTGGTGAGAGAGCAGGGGGGGATGGCATTGCCATGGAGGGAGCTGGGCATCACTGTGGAAGGTGCCAGCCATCGCTGTGCTGGGTGCTGCAGCACGATGCTCATGGCACTGCAGTCGAGAACGCTGGGCCCACTGCACGTCACTGCAGCTCGGGGTTCTGGGGGTCACCAGGTGTTGGGGTACAGGGGGAGCAGGGCTGGTGCCCTGCAAACCGAGGTGTGAAGCTGCCGTGCCTCGAGCCCACCCTGTGTCGCGTGGGCAGCACGTGGCGATGTCCCTGCGGCTCTGGTGCCAGCAGTGCTGCAATGCTGTGCCAGCTCCTGGGGCTGTACTGGAGCTCCAGGGGGAGCGCCCTGCACCCTCGGGCACCGGCTCTGCTGGCCCCAGTGGGTGGCAAGTGTGAGCTGTACCCCACCGTGGGAAATGGCACTGACTGCAGAGGAGAGTCCGGGATTGAGCAACCTGTGGTGAGAGCAGCCGCTTTCATGCCCCAGACCCCGGAGAGCACCACCGTACCCCGTATTGGACCCTTCCGGGGCTGAGCATCAGCTCTCTCACAGGCCCCTGGCCCGGGGTACGTTTGCAGGCATTCGTAAGCCTTGCCTAAGCAGGGCACAGATGTCAGACACCCCCGGTGTTGGAAGGGGTCTGCCGGAGGCTTGCCGGGTGCCGGGCCCCCTCTGCCGGCTCTAGGAATGCTCACAAGTAGCCAATTCCGCTGGTAGTACACTGGGTGAGCCCCGTGCAGGGCACCCTTGGGTGTCCTGACCCCTAGAGCTCGGGGCAGCACACATTTCTGGTGCCGTGGGGCAGCCAGGCTGCCCCCCACCCACGGGACGTGCTTTGGGAGCCAAATGCATTGCATGGCGTTGGTGCCAGCCATGTCTGTGGTGCAGAGCAGCAGCCCTGTGTTGGACTCGGGGGTGCTTGGCCGGGATGGACAGTGCTGCCGGGCTTTGTCTGGAGCTGGGGCAGCCGAGGCAGCCTGAGCTCTCTCCCTCCCTCCTTGGTCGGGTTGCACGCTCGGCTGCCTCTGTAAACCGAGCTTGCTGCTTTACAGTGGGGCTCAGCCACTTCTCTCCTCCTGCACCCCTACTTGAGGTTTTCCCAGTACTCCCTGTTCAAAGGACACCCTGGGATCCCATTTCTCGTTCCGTGCTTGGTTTCAGCACTCCTCTGCCGGCCAGGCCCTCCCTGCAATGGGCAGCAGCAGCGAATGTGGTGGTGTGTGGTGTGACCCAGGCAGGAGGATGAGGATGGAGGGGACTGGAAGCCCCAGCTGGGGGGTGGGTCTGGGGGCACGGCTCAGGTTCTCTGCACTCTCCCCTGTGGGTGGGTGAGCTGCTCTGCTGGCTCTTCCCACCCCTCTCCTTGCACCCCTGGTATGGAGTCTGCTTGGCACCACTGCCAGACAGTGCCAGCTTTCTCCTGACTCTTTGGGGATGTAACAGCAGCCCTTTCCCCCTCTGCAGCTTGGGCTCAGGGTTTGGCTTCACTTCCCAGCCATGCTGCTGCTCCCACTCCTCCTGAAGGCCACCCTGCTGCGCCTGGCCAGTGGCTCCTACCGCCCCTTCTACAACGGCTTCTACTACAACCACATCATGAATGATGACAGCAACGGGCAGGACAAAGGTATATCGGGGACAAGGGGGCTGGCAGGTTGTTGCAGGAGGCTGAAGGATGCCCCTGCCTCTGGGTGGGGTGGAGACCCATCTCTTGGTGGGATGTGGGGCCCAGAGGAGCAGGCAGGAATGCTCCAGGGATGCTCAGGGTGCTCATGATAGAAGAGGTGGTGGCTGGAGGGAAGATTTGGGGATGATGCCCAGCCCTGAATCCTGACCTGCCCATCACGCCTTCCTTCCCTATCCCCAGTAGATTATTTCAACGGAGCCAGACTGGTGGTAGAAACCTCCAAAGACCCTGTCTACAGCTACAATGGTGCCAATGTCACCCTGCCCTGCCACTTCCGCTACGAGCCTGACCTGGGGCCTAAGCGAAATATCCGCATCAAGTGGTCCAAACTGCGGGATGACTACACCAAGGAGCAGGACGTGATGGTGGCCATAGGCAAGATCAACATAACCTTTGGGGACTTCGAGGGCCGTGCTCACATCCATCGGGCCAGCCAGCACGAGGCCTCGCTGGTCATCAGCGATGTGCGCTTGAAGGACGATGGCAAATACCGCTGCGAGGTCATCGACGGGCTGGAGGATGCGAGTGATGTCATTGACCTCCGGCTGCAAGGTGGGGGCACACTGGGGACCATGTGACCCTCTGTGCCAAGCCAGTGAGCCTGGGCTGCCTGTGGCACCCTGTTCTTTGGGGACATAGCAAGGCAGGAGGGTTGGGGAGCCTGATCATGGGCAGACAGTGGCTGGGGTGCTTGGTGTGATGGGGCAGCGGCTTGGGGCTGTCTGGCTCTGGGGTCTCAGGAGTGAGTGAGCCCAGAGCTGTTTGCCCAGCTGGGACACCAAGGGTGCTGCTGGAGTCAGAGTTGGGAGTGACCCCATGGCTGCAGCATTTCCTGCCTTGACCCACCCATTTTCCCACTGTGCTCTATTATGTGGAGCCATCCCCTCCCCTCCCAACTCTGGATGTCCCAATGTATCTTGGTGACTGATCCAGCCTCTCTTGCTCATTTGTCATGAGGGACCTGACTCAGCCCTGACATTGCTTTTGAGATCAGAGCTGTGGAAATGTCCCCTTTGCTTGCTCCTGCCACACTCTCTTGCCACACTCCCTTGCCACACTCCCTTGGTCCCTGGGTCCTTGCCTCCCACAGTGACTTGTCCCCACCACTTGTCCCCCGTCCCTGTGACTGTGTCCATGGTGGTGACACCCATGGTTCTGTGGTCCATCCATCCCCGTGACAGAGGTTCCTCCATCCCCATGTTGGTGGTCCATTTGTCCCCTGGGATCATGGCCCATATATCCCCATGATGCTGGTCCTCGTATCTCTGCTCCTGAAGCCTATGCATCCCCATGATAATGATCTCTCCATCCCCGCAGGGGTGGTCCATGCCTCCCTGAGACCACTGTCTGTGTTCCCAGGACCTCAGTCTATACAACCCCGCGGTGGTGGTCCCCGCATGCCCACTATAGTCTGTGCATCCCTCTATATGCAGATGCTGTCCCCATGAGGGGGTCCTTGTGTCCCCAGGACCGAGCCCGTGTGTCCCTGTGCCACCAGATGTCGCTGGCAACTCGCTGCTGGCGCCTGCATGTCCGGAGCAGCCCCATCCCTGCGTGTCTGAGCCTTGTCTCCGCCACGCTGAGGTGTCCCTGTCCCAGAGCCTGAATTTGACAAGGATCAGGGACCCCTGTGGCTCCTGCTGGGGCTGGGCTTGGATGGGGTGGGCTGCCCACGGAGCCAGCTGAGTGTCCCATCTGCCTCCAGGCATCGTGTTCCCCTACCAGCCTCCCCGCGGGCAGTACAGGCTCAACTTCCACGAAGCCGAGCAAGTGTGCCAGGACCAAGGTGCCATCCTCGCCAACTTTAACCAGCTCTTCCAGGCGTGGAGCGAGGGGCTGGACTGGTGCAACGCGGGCTGGCTGGCCGATGGCACAGTGCAGTACCCCATCCGTCTGCCCCGCAAGTCCTGCGGGGGCGTTCACCTCGCCCCGGGCATCCGCAGCTACGGCCCGCGACACCGGCACCTCCACCGCTTTGATGCCTTCTGCTTCTCCTCCGCCCTCAAAGGTGCGTCTGGGCCAGGGATGGGGCTGGGATCCTGGGGAAGATGTTGTACACCCCTCCCTCTCAGGGCGCAGGACTTGGCCGGGGTGGGGTGGTTCCAGGCAGCGATGCTCCGGGTTGGGATGCTCTGGGTGATGCTCAGCACTGCTGCTCCCCTCTCACGCTCCGCTCTCCCTCCTAGGAGAGGTTTTCTACCTGGACCGCCCTGCCGGGATGACGCTGGAGGAGGCCAAGCAGAGCTGCCAGGATGCGGGGGCCGAGATCGCCCGGGTGGGGCACCTCTACTCCGCCTGGAAGTTCCTGGGGCTGGACCGCTGCAATGCCGGCTGGCTGGCAGATGGCAGTGTCCGCTACCCCATTGTCACACCCCGAGCCAGCTGCGGCCCTGGGGAGCCTGGGGTCCGCAGCTTCGGCTTCCCCAGCAAGGGCAAATTTGGGGTCTTCTGCTACAGGGAGAGATAAGGAGCCAGGAGGGATCCTTCTTGGACGAAGGATGTTTCCAGCCTGCCAGTGCCCAGCGTTGGGCATTTCCAAGGGCTGTTTTGGGGGTGACTGGGGGGAGGTGGGATAGGGGGAGGTTTCTTTTTGTTTTGTTTTGTTTCCTTCCTTTGTATTTTCCACATCTTGCTCAGCAGCTGGCACACGCAGCTGCTTGGGGCGGCTGCCAGCTGGGCAGTGCAGGACTGTCCCTGTCATGGGATGTACACTGGGATGATCCCCATGGGCTACTGCTGCCACCCCACTTGGCTGTGCCACCCCATGGGTGGTGGCCCCTTCCTGCAGTGGCAACTCGTCACTGACACCTGCCTGTTCTTCTAGGCTGGTCCTGCCTCCGAGTTCACGAGGCAAGGCCATGAGGGAGTGAGGCAAGGCTGGATTTGGCCAGAGCAGAGAGTGGGTATCTCTGTTTCATCCTGGCCCCTCTTCCAGCCCCATCCATGTCCTGCTGAAGGATGCCATTGTGCCTGACCCTGTGGGAGCACAAGTGCCTTATTTCTATGCACCCCTTGCCTGGACTCCATTTTCACTCTGGTGCCTTCTTCTTTGAACATTGGCTATGAAAAGATGTGTTTTCCTGGTCATCTTCTAATAAAACGATGGAGAAAGCCCTGGAATGACATGGCTGTGTCCCCTTCTCTGTCCCAACACAAGAGAAAGGTCTGCTATGGAGAAAGGATTTGGCAATCCCTGGCTATCTCATCCTTGGCTGAGCATCGTCTCATCAGTGATGGCTCAGCTCAGCTCCTGCAATGGCCTTGTGTTCCCTCATTAGTGAGTGTTAATTAACCCCCTGGGTGTCAGGACTGAAAGCTGGAAGGTGAAGCAATTCCTGCTGGTCATGGGTTTTAGGCATGTGGGTTAACCACCTCCCAAGGTGAGAGCTGAATAGGGAGGGCAGTATTCTACTCCAGGCTCCTTCAGCTGGGGCTTGGGTCACCCTCCCACCTCCGTGGTCCCTTAGGTGCTTGCTGAGGCCGAGACATTCCTGTGTAGCTTGGAGCACCCTCTTTGGGCTCCCCTCCCTTCCTTGCTGCCTTGCCATGGGACACCCCTCTCCTCCCAGCCCACCAGACACCCCCCTTCCCTAAAAAAAACCAACACTGACAAAGTGCCCATTCCGATTTCGCTCTCTTTATTATTTATCATTCTTTCAAAATAGGATATGTTCAAAAATATAAATAGGTGCAGGGAACGCTGGTGCCCCGCACGGTCCCCTGGAAAGAGCACGTTGTCCCGGCACGGGTGCTGCGCTGCAGAGGGGGCAGTGGGGAAGCAGAGAGGGGTCACAGCCCCCCCCACCCAAATCCTGGGTCTCAGCATCCCCTCACCTCCCTCCTCCCACAGCTCCTTCCACCACAGCCCCCCGGCCCTCCCCACCCGTCCTGACGTGCTGCAGCAGTAGAAGGATTCTGGAAAAAAAAAACAAAAATAAAACCCCGAAAGATGCTGTTCACCCTGGAGATTAAATAACAGAAATAATTACATTGTTCGTGGATAAAATCAGGAAAAAATAATCATCTTTATTATTTAACTTAACCCCCTGCCCTTTGCAAACCCACCCCCCTCCCTGTCCCCAAAGGCACGAAGATAATTGGAACCGGACGGTTAGTAAAAATGCTGAGATCTAATTCGTTTTGCTTTGGTGCTTGGAAAAACAATTTTTTTTTTTATATATATACACAAAGGTGGGTTTGTCTTTAATATATTTTTTTTTCCTTATATGACAAAAAAGCAACAAGAAGAAGAAGAAATCGACTCTGTTAATATAAGTGTTCCGTTAAAAATCTCTCTTTCTCGCGTTCCCCCTCGGTCTCTCGCCCCGCTCTAATGGGTGGGTCTGTGGACGGCGCTGCCGCTGGGTTTCGACCGGCTCCTGGGGCTCCTCTTGTATAGCCTGCGCTGGTAGCTGGAGGCTGTGGAGGAGAAGAAAAGGCACCTTGTTGGCAGGAGCCGGGACAGAGAAGCTACTTGTCCCACGCTGGCCGCCCCGGCCCCTGGCTGCCTGGAAAAACACGGGCAGCCGCAGGCAGCGCTGCCCGGGGCGGCTGTGTGCCCCGGCGCCAGCCCGCCCGCACACGCACAATCGGCCCTTCTCTCGCCCAGCCCGGGCTTTGCTTCACTTCACCCAGGGGAGAAGATGCCCCGGACTGGGAGAGAGCCTGGGCAGGAGCATCACCTCCATGGATGCTTGTCCCATCCCTTCCCTGTGCCCAGCCAGGCGGGCAGCTCTTCCCCACCTCGCCCACTACCCTAACAATCCCTCAATCCCCAGCCCCAATATCCATTAGTAGCGCGATGTGCTCAGGGCACAGGAGGGGAAACAGCCTTGTCTGGCTGGCAGGGACAAGGTCTTTGCTGATCTTTGCTGCTGGTCTCCCTGGAAGCTGGCGTGGTCTGGTGTGACAATTGCAGGAGGGTTTTGGTGGAAGCAGCAAAAGCTTGGGTTGGGAGCAGACCAGGTCTCCTAATCGCTGGCGATCTGTGTCAGGAACAGCCTGCAGCTCTCCAGATCCACAGCAGAGCCAAAGGAATCAGCATCTTGGTCTGCACCAGGCAGCCGCCCTTGGACACCTCCTCCATCCCTCCAGCTTTCATCTCCCTGGGGCAGAGGTTTGTCCCTGAAGCCTGTATCGACTTTTCCTGGCTGTGGGACCATTTCTTAATCTGCCTTATCTGGAATTGCCCAGCCAGATCAGAACCTGGCAAGGAGGCCACTGGACAGATGTGATTTGTCTGAGGCCAAAGAAATTCTTGGGAAGCTGCAGGCAATCAGGGATGGGACAGGGGTGTAGGCAGGCCTGGGAGTAGGCTGGGACACCAGTGGAAGAGGGCTGGCTGCCATCAGCTGGACGCCTGACAGGAGGACAGTCAGGAGCCCAGCCCTGTCCCTTGGCTTGTATCTTCTGTCAGACTCCTGTCTGCTCCCAGGGCAGGGGGATACTGGGGAAGGGCTTGGGGGACCAAAGCTCTCTGCTCCTATTCCCTCTGTTGATGCAGGTGGTGCCAAAAATCACCCTTGCAGAAGCCATTTATTTGTCTTTCTTGCTTTAAGTAGCCTGGGCCATTAGCAAACTCCTTGGTTGCCCTTTTCTGACTCTGGAGCTGCCCCTACTCTGCCTTGGTGAGTCTCCAGGGCAGTCCTTCAAGCCAGGCTCTGTGGTCAACACCTGCCCAGAAAATATCAGCTCCCATGGCCCCATCACAGCTGAGCTTCCAAGAAGTCAAGGGAACCATGCTGTCCCCTTCTGCCTGGCTCAGAGCTATCCCCCACCCTGAGACGATGCCCCGCATTCCCAGCTCCTTCTCCCAGCTGCAGGGATGCATCATCCCTACCCAAAGGCAAAGGGATGGACACTTACGGTTTAGGCAGGATATCCGGGGCTCCTCCCACTGCCCATTGGGCTGGCACCGAATCGTGGGCACGTGGCGTTGGATGAAGCCTTGGTCGCACTGGTACCTCACCAAGGAGTTAATTTCGTAGCGTTCCTTCTTCCGACCGAAGGTTCTGGCATTCTCCACCGCAGGGGGATCCCCGCAGGCCACTGCAGGAGAGGGGCAGAGATGTGGAGAGTGAGTGAGAGAACATCTGCCTGGCTGAGCAGGCAGCTCACACCCAGACAGACTGGGCGTGCACAGCCTCATCACTCCACAGATAAAACCTTAATTCCCTTTGAGATTGCCTCTGTCCACAAAACTTAGGGGCAGAGGAATACGGGAATTCTGTGATTTGAAATTAAGCAGGGGTCTGCCTCAGTGCTCCATTCCTGGAGAGGCTGTGAGAGCTGAGCATCACAGCAGCTGCCCATGTCTGTGGGAGGGCACAGAGCTGGTGTGTGGGAGTGATGCTGCAGCCAGGGTATGACTCTATCTGGTGATATTGAATCTTAATGACTTCTACTATTTACTTTCAAGTCTTTGTGCAACTTTCTCCTAGAGCCTTGGACAACTTCTGTTTCTAATTCCTTCCATCTCTTTGACCACCCTTTGCAGTGACAAAACCCATGTTCACGTGCACTGGGGACTCTGCTCCAGACCCACAGCCACCTCCTGAGTCCCCCATCCTTGCCAGTATGGCTCAGGGTGCTGACCTGTTCCTTTCTTGCAGGTAAAAGGGAGGTGGTAGTTGCAGGGAACGTCATTCCATTCGCCTTTCTCATGCCAGATCATCACAACACAGTCCTCGCCCGCCGAAAAGAAGTTATCAGGTTGGTTGGGCCGCCAGTTCTCGTATTGCTGCCGAGAGAGGAAAGTCCTTCATCTAAGGTTGGGCCCTGGTCTGTCCTTCTCCCTCCTTCATCCTTGCTGCCACCTCTCCCATGCCTCTCTTCAGCAGAGCCCGTGGGTTGCCAGCACTGCCCCTACACTGGTTATTTCTGTTAGGATAGTGTCCAGGAGCTGACCAGCTTTTCTAGAGGCTTGGAAAAACCACGAGCCCTTCAAAGTTTAGCCTCCTCTCAATGCCCAGCTCAAGCACTCAGCATGTTACTCATGGTGCCCTTCCCATCCAAAGGAATCTATTCCCACCCCCAAAAGCCAGTGCCTGCTCATGCTGCAGGCTCACCAAGGAGTGCCCATCAGACCAGCGGAAGTCATTCTCCACAGCTCTGTCACTCAGGCCGATCCACTGGTAGTCCTGTGCATGACCTGGAAGAGCAGGAGGGGGAGAAAAGAGTCATGGTTGTCCTGCATTTGCTGGAAACATTTCTTTGCCATCTCAGCTGTCTCTGTCCCTGGATCCTCTGGGTCATTCAGCTGCCTCCCGTCACTATTCCCTGATGCCCTTTTTCCTTACATCATGTTTGTTCATCTCCCTCCCCCCTCAACCTGCCATGAGGTTTTGTTAGGATTCATATGACTATCAGTGGGGCAAATGGTTGTTTTTACACCACTTTGGATAAATCTAACTGTAGATTCAGATTCCAATGGTTGGACCCATGCCCTTTCTTCAACAGCCCTCAGCACTCACTGTTCACAAATTCTTGTTCCTCTGGGGTGATGATACTGCTCAGGTGGGCTTGATGTTGTCGGCATCTGGTCTCTGCATCCATCCAAGTCTCCCTCTCTTCAAAGTGCCGGTAGCAGTGGCCCTGGAACTTGGTCCAGCCTTCCTCACAGTTTTCCAAGTCTGAAACACACAGAGAAGGGATGAAAAGGAGTTGGTGCATGTGTCTGAAAGCTTTCCAACTCACCTCTTAGCAGCTCACACTCTCATGGCATGGAACAGCATATGGTCACTTTCATTAAAAAGCACACCCTGACACTGTTGCTTGTAGGAATTCCCTGGGAAAATTGTCAGAAGGCATCCAAGACATGCAGAGAGGGCAGCCTGTGTTGGAAGACCCTGTGTCTGCAGTGACATGACCAGTGCTACTAGAAAGCCTGAATAATACAGACTTATTCCTGGGGAATTCAATCCCTGTGTAATTGCTCCTGAAGTCTGCTTTTGAGGAACTGACCAAGCACGAACACTTCTCTTCCCACTTGTGCTGGGCTGCAGAGTTTTCTTGCTTTGGAAAAACCCTCCAAACCCCATATCCAGATTTCCAGAGTCAAAGCATATGTGTTGAAAATGAAAGAGGGGATCACCAGGTTTGGGTGGCTCCATCACTTGGTGTGATTCTGGAGCTCTGGAGGAGAAGCAAACCTACCAAGATGGGTTAAAAGAGATGGAGACAGAAACTTACCACAGTGGAGAGAGAATTAAATATCAATAAAAAACACTTGAATGATCCTAAAGACATAGAAACATTTCTCAACTTTTCAGAAGAGCTTTTGCCATCTGAGAAACATTGAAGAACTGAACACACTTATTAAGAAAAATAAAACCACAGATGGGGGAATGTAGAGCCAAATGGAGAAACCACCAGAAAAGAGCTTCAACAGTTCCCATGAAATGCAACACCATACATCTGTCTGCTACATGTGACCAAAGGAAACAGAAAATGAAATGTATTTAATCTCAGCCTTTCAGATGCCTGATCTACCATCCTTTCTCAGGCTCTTGCTGCTCTGGGAGTGGTGGGCTTCCATGAGTCCTCATGCCTCTCTCCCTTTTCAGTAAGATTTTCTGTAGTCAATTTCTTTCTTCTTTGTTAAGCTTGGTAGGTCAAAGCACTTGTCACTTTCAATCGCACTAATTTATCCTAATCCACCTTTCTGGTGTTCTTCCAGGGGGAGATTGCAGGCTCTTCATAGATGTTGGAGAGGTTGGTAGTAATTTGAGAACATTAAATCATTTTCTGCCTTCTTCAACAGATTACATGTGTTATCTGGGAGTGGGTGAAGCTCTAAGGATTCTTGGGTTTTGCATGCAGATTTCTTGCACAGTTAGCAGAGAACTTGCTCTGTCTTTTGAGATTTAAGACTTTTTTTTCCAGCATCTTTAATGGTATCCCTTGTCATCACACAATAAAGAGCCTCAGCAGGACATTTTCTAGGAGAAAGGCCATACTTTCCTACAGAATTTTTACTTTCAGGTAAATATGACAGCAATTTTCTAGAAAAAGAATGATGAAAATCTTGTTCCCTACATTGTCCTGTTTTTCTTTGACACCAACAGCAAGGATGGTCTGTCTCATGGGAATATGTTCCCCATGAATTTTGGGGCACTGGCATCCTCTTGCATCTGCCAGGCATCAGAGCTCATGATTTAGAGAAAAGAGAAAATTAAGCCTGGCTTGGACCACACAAGATTATAAGCAGTCACAGGGTGGAAAGTCTCTGGTTGGATTACAAGGATCTTCAACAACAGATATCATGGATGGGTAAATTGAGGGCTGATTTGCATTGGGAAAGGGATGTTAAGACAGCACAATTCCTGCCCAGAAGGTCCAGTGATCCCGAGCCTTCTTCTTATGGTCTACTCCATAAGTTCGTGTTGGAAGCAGAAAGAGAGATGTGGAGAAAGGGAAGGAGAAAATCCAACATATATTATTATTAATTCCAAGGTGAAGAAGATAAAGCAACCTCATTTCTCTTGTGTTTGAGCAAGGCAGGAGAGCTTGCCCTCAGCTAAGCTGATAAAAGTTTGGACTTTCCTTGGCTTTAAGAAAAAAACACAACTCTTTTTATTTCTTTGTAGAAACAAAAAGAAGTATTAGGTCAGAATGCCTAATTTTGATGGAAATATAGGTTGCTTCCTGTTTTCTCCAAGATACATTCCCTGCTGATTTTGCCACAGTAAGCCACAGTGTGGAGATGACAAAAATGTCATGCTGTGTCAAATTGGTGGAGATTCCTGGAGTGAAGGAGGCTTCTCTCAGCTGCATCTTCCCCGAGAGAAACACAATCATTTTTCATGGCTCAGTTGAAGCATCCTTCCATGAAATTCCAGGCTAGCAGAGAAAGTTTGCCTGGGGTGAAGATGTACTCAGAAGGTTCCCTACTGTTACAGATGAACAGAAAGACCCTCGACCCCAAGAGACAGCGACTTCTGTGATCAACACTATGATCTGTGTGGAGCTTCACCAGAGAAACACAGAGAAAGCTGGAGAAGACACTAGACTTTTAGGACTCTTAGAGGACATGGTGCTGTGATGAACAAACTTATGAAAACAGATATGCAAAAGCCTCAAAGCTGTTCCCTTGTGTGTTAGAGGTTAGATTACTGAGATGAGGGCTGTGCTGATGGGACCACTGGGGATCAGCTTTTTTTTGGGGGGAACAAGGTGGTGCAGCAGTTAGTAGGATTAGCTGAAGCCAGGCTGGCCGTACCGATCTCACACAGGTCCCCTCCGTAGCTGGGAAGGCAAAAGCATTTGAAAGAGTCGATGCCATCAGCGCAGGTGGCTCCATTCAGACAGGGGCTTGAGTGGCACACATCGGTGTCTGCAAGAAATCAAGGGCTTCCATTAGGGCTCTGGGCAGGCAACTCCACCAACGGGAGAACTCGTTTCCTTGCTTGTTTAGGAGGGAATATCAGTTGTTTTGGGGGGACTTGGGAGGGTTGTGTTTCATAACATACTGCCATTGCTGCTGCTGGAAGAATGAAGGCAGGAGACCCAACCCACCCTACAAGGAAGACATTGTTTTTCTGATGGTTGAACACCACTCTGAAGATATCAGAACAAAGCTCAGCAAGGTGTATCCAACACACAGCTCTTGCTGTGGTAACTTTTCCTTGTCGGCTGTCTCTGCCTGATGCATCAAACACGCCAACTTGTGTCTGTGTCTCCACCAGATACAAGTCTATGAGGAAGAATGTGGAATTCTCATGAGGGATGGAAACATCCTCAAACAGATCTCTATCTCCTAACCAGTGTTTCTGGTTGTCCGTTCTCACTAATAGTTTCTTCCTAACCATAGTTTAGATGAAGTTCCATGTCAAGAAATCTCTTCTCAGTGAAGACAAAGAAAGTGCAGAGAAGAAAAAGGGTGGGTTCAGAGATGGTTCAGAGACCCTCAGCTTTTTCTCTTTGAGGATTTTGGACCGGGTATTGGGTGCTTCTTTTGTGGTGAGGGATACTGGAGTGCAGTGCCATTTTTTCCAGACCTGTCCCCACTACGTGCTCCTTTGCTTCTGCTGGGGATGGAAGAAGCTTGTACCTCTTTTCCAGCTGTAGACTTCATCTTGGTGGAGAGAGCTTTGGAATTGGAAGAAGGGTCATTCCGAATGGAAAGATTTCAGATACATTCAACTCAGAAACAAGGAGAAAAAGTAAGGAAGAAAATGGGAACACATCCACACAGGTTAAATGATGGCTGGTTAGATCCTCATGCAAGACAGTGTTTCTTTCACACTCAGGAGAAATGTAAGGCTTTAGAAGTGACGACTAACACTCCATACTCTTCTTGTGGATGAGAGGGTTAGTGAGGAAATAGACAAAGATGATAAACATGCTGGCTGTGGAAATACCAGAGCAGAGCAGCAACTCCCCAAGATCTGTGTTCATCTTCTGACTGGGATATATTTGGTTGGATATTGTTGCCTTGGAACTGTGGTCCAGCTGCTCTGTGTCCCCAGGCACAAGAGAGCAGATGGGCGTTATACCCCATGTGGCTGTCTAGTGACTCAGTGGCCAAGGTGTGGTAACATCATCTAAAAGATGACATGTTCTGTAAAGTGCCTAAGTGATGGAAAAAAGTCCTTTCTGACCTTGGGTGGTAAATCTCTGTGTGCTTCGGAGCAAGGAGATTGTCATCTTTATTCTAGGCCATATCACTGTGAGCAGTGAAATCATTCCTCAGATGGCTGATGAGCCTCTTACTTCAGTTTTGCAGTTCTTCTCTGAGAGAAGGAATTTTCCACTATGGATTGCCCTCCTAAATCTCACAAAAGCTTTCTGGATTTCTTTGTTCGCTGCAACACGAAGAGAATTCGTGTTTCCATGACTCTAGTAAATACTTCGAGACTTTCCAGAATAAAACAGGAGTCACAAGCCTAGTAGAATAGAGGAGCTGAACTTGGCTGAGTATTGCTTATTAGTCACACTTGGAGTTCCTAGAAGACAGAGAGCATAAAGAAAAACGAGGTATCCTGAGGAGTGATTGCAACTCAAGAGGCCCTTTGGGCTTCCCAACAGCAGTGGCAGCAGAATTTCATGTTGATTGCTGTGGGCTCCAGCTGAACACGTACGGAAAGGCTTTCCTTCATTCGTCAGGCTCCATGAAGTGGAAAGAACACTGCAGAAGTGGGAGTGATGCACACATGAGAGCTAAAGCTGAATGTTTGGGGGGATAATGAGGCTTCAGCTGTCTTCGGTCATGTGGAATAAAACTTGGCATGTCCAAGATCTCTTCGAGATGCAGGAGACCTGCTGTGTGTTGCCATCCCTAATCTTGGAGGAGGGGGGAGCAGGCACACATGTGCAAAGTCATTGCCACAGATTTGCAGCTGGGTAAAAACGCTGGAACAGAGTTTCCTTTTACAGATATCACATATAATATGGTTGCGCATATTATATGTGCAGTAAAAACAAATCTCTGAATATAATATATATGTTGCATATCTCTCCATGCAGATGCATATATATTTTTATGTATGACACATAGAGAAAGGGTGTGTACTTGTAGGTAATGTTGGAAAAACAAGCAACAAATACACATGAGACACAGACAGCGTTTTTTCCCCAAAGTTGTGCTTCAAATAGCTGGAGAGATGTTTTAAACATGTGGTGATCAAGACACTGAACTCCCCTTCAGCCTGTTGGGCTGCTGAGGCAGTGACCCTCTCTCCATTTGGATGTAGAATCACCTCACCAAACTCATAGGAAAACGCAAATGTACCAGTGGGGTTGGAGGAAGCATTGCTGATTCTGGTTCTCCCAGAAAATCTGGATCTCAGAGGCATTTAAGAAAGGTCTAAACGGTAAAATTGGCAGTGATGTTGCCTCTGGAAATCCTGGCAAGTTGGTTTGTGGGTATTTCTAGGATATTGCATCTAAGCCACAAACATGATTTACAGGAGGTGAGAACTCCATTAAAAAAAAAAAAAATTGCATCTATCACACAACACTTAGCAATTTTCTTCATAGCCTTTCATACACTACAAAAGTGTCCACTTCCACATTGTTTAGAGCTAGATGAGGCTGTGCCAGCTCTGCTCAGCACGGAGAGAGCCCCCACTTCCACAGCGCTGGCTGCCAGGTACCCTGACACTTAAGGATCTTAGACACGAGCTATTTATTTGCTTGGGTGAGCAGTCATCCAAAAAGTCAGCTCTGCTTTGCGATGCAGCTCGAGTGCTTATCAACTGACAAGGAGACAAGACCGCTGCTATTATTACCCTGCGCTAACAAAGGACAGCGATAGTCGAGGAATGCAGAAGGGAGAAAGCCCTAGTTTTCAAGAGCTGCAGCTGTAAAACAAAGACAGGGAGAAAATGCCTCGCGGTGCCAAGAATAGGAAACCCAGTTAGAACGTGTGTTATTAACTCACTTCTCGAGGATAATGCAGAATTAGCAACTCTTCTAAAGAGGATTCATGCTGCACTTAACATTGGCCAGAAATTGCAAAATTTCTTCAATTCTACAGTCACAAGAGTTTCTATTTTTTGCTGCTAACAGGACCTAAGGTCTAACTTCTAGAATTTTAAAAAAATAAACCAATTAAAACCAACTGGTCACTATAAACCATATCTTGCATCTGGAAGATGTTATCTGTTGGCTGGAGAAAGCAAGGGGAAAGCTATGCATTACATAGCTGCAATGCACAGTTTGAATTTGTTTCACCATTTTCTTCCTAAGATTTCTTCTCCATTGCTGCATATATACTATATTTAGTCAGAATAACTTTCTTGTGGTGCAGCTAAAAACTACAGAAGTATTCTTGTCATCCCTGCCCATGGTGGGGGGGAGGTTTGAACTAGATCATCTTTAAGGTCCTTTCCAACCCTAACCATTTTATAATTCTATGATTCTCCCAATGCCTTTGAAAAAATTTGTTGTATGTAGATCATGGAAATTGGAAAGAGAAACCTGGAAGAAATGAAAGAAAAATAGATTGGCCCTGGTTTTGTTCAGAAGGCAAATGGCACATAAAAGTGAACATGCAGTGTCAGTGGTGAGAATGAAATGCTTTTAAAATTCTTCATCTCAAGCTGAGACAACAATACCAGAAACAATGCTACCAGTTCCTAAAACAGAGCAGTCTGTGCATTTCTCTCCATGGCTGTCTATATGGAAGATGAGCAAGAATATCCATCCAACAAGATCAGCTTTGTTCTTAAAACATCTACTAAGGAGAAGCAGCTGGTGAGCAGAGAGGATGCTATCACCCAAACCCTGAACAAACTATAGTTTTCCTGAAGCTGTGAGTAACAGGTTCAGTGATATACCCTAGGATATTTCCATACCCTTCTCTTTTTGATCTCCAGAGCAGAAAATGTCAGACAGAAGGGCAAGGCATTTTCAGGATGCCCTGTTGTGCCCCTCACCCATTCTTTATTTGCCTCTTTGTAAGTGCAGTTATCCAAACAGGGAATCAGAGACCAACTAGGTAATTATCTTCTAGAGACTGAGGAAAAAAAATAATCCAGGTACAAATTAAATTTGCTTTTCAGAGTCTGCTAGGAAGCTTGAACTACTGATCTGATAGCTCAAACATCAAAGAAAAACATTGGAGCAATTGTAGGGTGACTCTTAGAAGAAAAGAATAGGAGGAGTTGGGGAAACCTGTTCTTTCACATTTTAAGTTAAATGCTAGTATTGAACATCACATAGCCAGCTACTGACTTATGATGAGCAATTATGTAATTAAAATAATTAACTACAATAATGGAACCAAAGCCTCCATGCAGCAGAAGGAGCAGGTATAGCTGCAGCTTAAAAAAACCCTATTATACTAGAGATCATTGAGTTTCCAGGAAGACCTGTTGATCTACTGGAATCTTCATTTTGTCCAACATTCTCATGGAAGAAGAGCTCAGGAAATTTGAATATCTTTGTCTCCAAAATATTATGTGTAAAAGTAAATGGACACTAATTAGTAAATAACACTAGTTAGTCCAAGACTGTAGGTTACCTCTGCAGAGGAAGGTTTTGTTTAAGCAAATTAACTTCTGATGCAAAGCAGACAGTGTGTCCAGGAGACATCAAACCATCTGCTCAGCCACAAAGGGTCTGTGCCTCTCAGCCAGGACTGGTACCTCCATCTCCTTCTTGAGAGCATAATTTGCATTCCACATTGGGTGAAACATTCTGAATCAGGTGAATATTTTCTTGACTTTTTTCCTGGATGATTTTCTCTACCACTTGAACTTCCAGGCAGTGAAGTATGGAAAGCCCGTTAAGACATTTCCTCATTTGTATTCTAACCTTCTGCTGTGTGGAGCCATAGGCAACAGACTTCATGGACTTGTTTCACCAGAGGCAAGCAAAACTTCACATAAATAGATGCCATTTCAGCACATTTCTCTTTTCCCCCACAAATGGAGTGGAGTTTTAAAGTCATTGACTGGTCAGAGTGCTCCAAACCGCAGCCTTTCACTGAAGTGCCAGCATGTTTTTTCAGCTAATAATTATTTGTCTTCAAATGCTACCAGAAGCAAAAAGACCCGCTGAGTTGGCAAAACTCTGGGTGAGGAAGCCAAGCCTATGGACAATTCTTTCAGCTTGTGGGGTTCCTGTCCTCATGAAGAAATCAAATGCTGACTAAAGACATGTACATGCACAGCCTTCAATTTAGTTAAATACTGAAACACACTGGCAATCCAAGTGTTAATCTTTGGTCTTCTTATGCTTCTGGCTCTGGCTTTTAGAGATACTTTTAGGCTACAGCAGAGCAGAATAATATCATTCTTCTTAAATCATCCCACTAAATGGGCTGCTGGATCTAACTGGAACCCTCCAAAACAGGGCCAGAGGGCAAAAGCCACATTCCTTCCTGCTCCTCACTCTAATCTCCTGTAGAGCTGAACCA
Organism: Entomyzon cyanotis; assembly: GCA_024500445.1. Lineage (NCBI taxonomy): Eukaryota > Metazoa > Chordata > Aves > Passeriformes > Meliphagidae > Entomyzon > Entomyzon cyanotis. Next base: position 12,899,256 of record JAKEPQ010001010.1, read on the forward strand.
GCTTCACCTATGCTTTAATGTTAGCTAAAATCCATTGCACTCCATGGGCACCCATTGCATCCTACAAACCCTGAGCACAGCACAAGGCATGGATATGAGAGCTGATTTTTTTGGCAAGAGCTAAGTTTCAAGACTGTGAAGCTTCAAGAGAAAAGGCAGCCACAACATGGGAAACAGCATTTTGGGATCCAGCCTATGGTTCTTCCTTCTAGACTTTCCATGTTTGCAATCCCCAGAGCTCTGTAAAAAGTAACGACCCAAAAAAGGAAACCTAAGATTTTTTTTTCCTTCATTCTTTTGTCATCTCTTTGCTCTAATTCTCTAGAAGAGGTTTGCCTTGTTGCAGGGGTGTTGCGAGTTCGTGGTCAATTTACTTTTTTGCCACCTGGATGAGCTTCCTTCATATCCTGACCAGGATTACATTTAACCCTGTAGAGACATTGTAGTAAAGTTTACCAATAAAAGGGGAATTTTTACCCTAGAATATCTTTCCTGGTGGGAGTTCCAGCCACACATATGTACTCAATCCCACTTCTAATTTAAAAAGTGTACAATTAAACTTCATGCTTACCTCTTGCTGTCAGCTGCTAAGAAACCCCAGCTGCTACATTGTCCTCTCTGTGACTTGCAAACACACATATACCAATTTCAGAACATTTTTCAAGTTTCTTCACACATGAGCTGCTGAACACATGGTTTTCTTTCAAAATACTTCACAAAAATGTTGGCTAACAAATGGTCTGAGGAATCTGGCAATCGCCTTGTGGTTAATTTTCAAAAAGAAAAAGCAGTGGAAGAAACCCATATTTTGGGGCCAATATTTTTAAATTTTTTTTTGTTGTTTTTACTGAGCCTCACTGGCTTCCTTCCTCCCCCCTCAATGCTGCCTTATTTTTGTCTCTGGGCTTGGACGTGGCAGTGGGCATGGCCCAAAAGCAGAGCCCACTAATTGTGCAAGAAGGGTTTTTGGGTCCATAACTCCTGCACCACCCTGGCCAGCCCCAGATGCTGTGCCAGGCTGGACCAGTGCTGTGGGAATGACCCTGCTGATTTGCCCTCACCCACTCCAGCAGCATCCTCGGTGCAGCTGCTCAGCACAGACACCAGGACAGCAGATGGGCAGTGAGCAGGACTGAACAAAGGTTTGTGATTACCTGTGCTCTCCAGAGGGAGAGAAGTGACTCATCGGGAGCACTTGGGGATGGAAATGACGTTCAAAACCAGGCTGAGCTTCACAAAGCCCTGCTCTTACAGACCCTTAGTGATCCCAGAGCTACCTACGCTGACCTGAACGGTGTAAATTGACCCAAAAGAAGCAGTTTAGGAGGTAATGTGGAAGGGGTGGAATTGATGACCCTTTTGCTTGAAGGAACTGAGCAAATCTCTTTGCATGTACATTTTGTACCATACTTGAGCAACATGTGCTACATGAACATGTGGCCCTTTGAGAACTGAGCACATGCAGGATATCCATACAACAGCACAATCACTGATGGCTTTCAAACAAGGCTTGTCCCCAGGTGCCAGCTCCTGATGGCAGCAAAGGGAAACCAAGCTGTGTGCAGAGATGCTGCAGGATATCCTGTGTTACCAGAACTGGGCACCTCCCTTGGCCAAGAGGCAAAATGTCTTGCATCTTGTTTTTCTTCTCACTGCAGTGCACTAATGCTTTCACAGCATGTGAACTCTGCTCAGGGAATGCTTGTCAGAATGCTAGGAGAGTGTTTTCACCATAAATGGTTACTCAGAGTTAAATACCGTGTCTGTTTGTACTTGGCAACAAGGAGTCCTACCAAAGGCAGAACACTAAAACACTGAAAAGGTAGAGTGGAGGGAAGGGCATTTATCAACAGAGGTGACAGATGCTCTGAGCATCATCTCATTCTAGCTGCAGAGAGCAGCATAAGACCCAGACCAGAGGGTGGCTGCATGCTGTGCAATACTTGGGGCTGTAGGCAGCAAATCAGTGCACCACAGAAAGAGAAACAGAACAGGGCTGAGACTTCTGAGATGGGCAGCCCATCTTCTCCAACTTCTCAGCTGCATCTAGGGTGGAAATCTCTGGCATGTGGAGCCATTCTATGGAACATTGGAACAGGCTGCCCAGGGAAAAGGTTGAGTCACCATCCCTGGAGGGATTTAAAAGATGTGTAGAGGTGGCACTGAGAGATACGGGTTAGAGGTGGACTTGGCAGTACTAGGTTAATGGTTGGACTCTATGATCATAAAGGTCTTTTTCAACTTAAACAATTTTATGATTCTATGGTCATGACCTGTGGAAAACCCCACGTTTATGGCTTTCCACCAGAACAATGTTCTGCCCAAGTCTGCTTCCATGTTAATGTTCTCTGCTTTATTAAAAATAAAAAAAGGGACAGCTATGCCCCCTCCTTCCCTTCCACAAAGCTTTCCCTTCCATATGAGACACATTACCTTCTGTAGTTGGTCCTAATGCGTCAATTGCTTCTTGTGAGGCTTGAGGCAGGGCAGCAGCGGTGGTGGCCAGCAGATGGGGATTGTCTGGAGCAACAGCTGTCTCTGTCTCTTGTCCTGACACCGCAGGAGGGGTAGCCTCTATTTCAAGCTGAGCCTCTTCAGGGTTCCTGAGTCCCTGTGATGGTTCAACATCTGGAGTCCTGGTACTAATTACAACGTCTGGGACAGAGGTTTCCCCTGAAATGCTTGCGATCGAGTGTGTCACAGCTCCAGATGTTACGTCAGGAATTTCCCTCTCCTCAGGAGTACCAAACGGCTCCCCCCCTCCAAAGATGTGGCAGCTGTTCTGAGGTTAGCAGCAGGCAATGCAGATGCTTCCCCACTGGTTTCGTGGACTGTGGATGCTTCTATGCTGATCTCAGGAAATGTTTCACCTCGGGCTTCTTGACTTGTGGGTGTTCCTATTCTAATTTCAGGAAATGCAGAAGTTTCCCCACTGACTTCTTGAACTGTGGATGTTTCTATGAAAATTTCAGGATAGGCAGATGTTTCACCCCTGGCTTCTTGACTTGTTGGTGTTTCTATGCCAAACTCAGAGAATGCAGATGTCTCCCCACTGATATCATGGACTGTAGAAGTTTCTATGCTAATCTCAGGAAATGCAGATGTTTCACCTCGAGCTTCTTCACCCGTGGATGTTTCTATTCTAATTTCAGGAAATGCAGATATTTCACCACTAGTTTCATGGACTGTCGAAGTTTCTATGCTAATTTCAGGAAAGAAGGACATTTCCCCACTGATTTCATGGACCGTCGAAGTTTCTATGCTGATTTCAGGAAATGCAGAAGTTTCCCCACTGGTTTCAGGGACTGTTGAAGTTTCTATGCTAATTTCTGGGTAGGCAGATGTTTCACCCCTGGCCTCTTGATTTGTGTATGTTTCTATTCTAATTTCAGGAAATGCAGAACTTTCTCCACTAATTTCATGCACTGTGGAAGTTTCTATGCTGATTTCAGGAAAGGCAGATGTTTCTCCACTGGTTTCGTGGACCGTCGAAGTTTCTATGCTAATTTCAGGATAGCCAGATATTTCACCCCTGGCCTCTTGACTTGTGAATGTTTCTATTCTAATTTCAGGAAATGCAGACGTTTCCCCACTGATGTCTTGACTTGTGGATGTTTCTATTCTAATTTCAGGAAATGCAGATGTTTCCCCACTGATTTCTTGTATTGTGGAAGTTTCTGTGCTACTTTCAGGAAACCCAGAGGTCTCCCCACTTCCTTCTTGACCTGTGGATGCTTCTATGATAATTTCAGGATAGCCAGATGTTTCACCCCTGGCTTCCTGACTTGTGGACGTTTCTGTGAAAATTTCAGGAAATGCAGAGGTTTCCCCACTGATTTCTTGAATTGTTGATGTTTCTGTGTTAAATTCAGGAAATGCAGATGTCTCCCCACTGATTTCATGAATTGTGGATGTTTCTATACCAGTTTCAGGAAATGCAGACGTTTCACCACTGATTTCATAAGCTGTTGATGTTTCTAGAGCACTTTCTGGCAGTGCAGATGTTTCTCCACTAAGGTCACCAGATGCAGAGGCTTCACCACTTGGCCCCAAACTGTAGGGAAATGTGACAGTTTCCCCACCCAGTTCCTGTGACACCGTTGGTCTTGTCACCACTTCTACTAAATCAGAAGTGACTAAAGTGACTTCTGGAAGCCCTGAGACCTCCCCACTAATATCAGTCACTGCTGAAGACTGTCCACTTAGATCTGTGGCTCCAGAAAAGTCTCCACTGATGTATGGGATTCCAGAGGGCTCTCCACTCAAGTCTCCTGTCCCTGAAGGAAACCCACTAGTCTCCACAGCTCCAGACCCTTCTCCAGATAGTCCTCTGTCTCCAGAAGTAAATCCACTGATTTCTATCACCCCAGATGGTCCTTCTCCCACTTCTTGTGCCACTGATGTCTGTGTTACAACTTCCACCAAAGTGGTATCCACAAGAGAGACCGTGGGAAAGCCAGAGGTGAGTCCACTTTCCTCTCCAGACAGCAGACCACTGGTGACATCAACTCCAGACACATCTCCACTGCTCTCTGTCACTCCACTCGGATATCCACTCATCTCCAGCACTCCAGAAGCACTCCCACCAAAGTCTACATGCCCAGAAGGCTCACCACTGATGTCTAAACTCCCAGATACCACACCTGATACATCTTCACCTCCTGAAGGCAATCCACTGATTTCCAAAGTCTCTTTTGCTTCTGCTCCTGTGACTGGGGGGGTTGTTGTCACTTCCTCCAAAGTGGCATCTACAAAGGTAATGCCAGAGGACTCGCTGCTTCCATCAACACCAGAGGTAAGGCCACTTAGGTCCACCAGGCCACTGATCCCATGAACTCCAGATGTTTCTCCACTGGCATCCAGTCCTGAGGGCAACCCGCTGAGCTCAGACCCTCCCGAGGGCAGCCCGCTGAGCTCAGACCCTCCCGAGGGCAGCCCGCTGAGCTCAGGTACTCCAGAGGGCTCCCCGCTGGGCTCAGCTCCTGAGGGCAAACCTTGGATTCCTCCACTGCTGTCCCACTCAGAGGATGGGAACCCTGACAGATCTCCTTCACCGCTGACTCCGATGGACCCTTTTCCCTCCTCTCGCCGTTGTGGCACTGTTGTTACAACTTCCACTAACGTGGTATCCACAAGAGAGACAGTAGGAAAACCAGAGGTGAGTCCACTTTCCTCTCCAGATGACGTGCCACTGACCAGCTCAGTGCCAGAGATTTCTCCGCTCGCTCCGAAAGGCAGCCCGCTGCTTTCCACTTCAGGTGGCATCCCACTGATTTCTGGTATCCTTGAAATAGACACTGATGTCTCCTCTTCTGCAGAAGGCAGGCCACTGATATCAACAACGCCAGAAGACACACCACTCAGGTCTCCTGAGGGCAACCCGCTTTCTCCAGGTGGGAAGCCACTGGCATGCAGGTCTACTGATGGTAATCCGCTCTCTCCAATCCCTGAGTGTTCTCCACTAAGTTCAAAAACTCCAGAAGTTGGTTCTCTGCTTGTATCTGGGACTCCAGATGCCCACCCGGATGCTGAAGATTCACCACTGACTTGATGCTCTCCAGATTCAATCACCTCCCCTGACACTTCGCTGATGGAAGCATTGGTACTTGGTTCCTCTGGTGTTATGGTAGCTGGAGGAAAAGCAGGTGGACCCACTGGAAAAGAAAGATCAAACAAAGAGAAGGATTTGGAAAAATTATCTATATTTTGGGAGTGTACAAACCATACACCACCAGCCCAGCACGACACAGGCTACAAGGCAGCTTTGAACCCACCTGAGAGCAGCGACATGTCAGTTGGAAAGACCTCTGTCCCCCAGGCTGTCTGATTCTCAGGCTGAGTGGCAGACTCTGTCTCCACGGTCACCTCCTCCCCCGAGGGCACCCCCTCCACTCCAGGGATCACTTGCGTTGCCAGCACATCTTCAAGGAACGGGGTGACCCCCTCCTCCTCCACAGGAGGCAGAGCTGGAACAAAAATGCATTGAAGAGAGTTTCCAAAAACTCACAACCCAATCTGCCGGTGACAAACCAGCACCCCAACATGCCCAGCCCCCCTTTGGAAACCCCTTTCCCTGAGGAGCCGGGTTTCTGCGCCCTGCAGGGGCTGGGAGGGTACCTCTGAAGCAGAAGGTGTGGTGCCGGGACAGCGGGTCGGGGAAGCCCGTCTGGTTGTGGTGCTGGTACACAGTCCTGACGCCCGGCGCATCCCCTCCGCAGGCTGGCCGGGGACTCACGATGGGATAGCGCAGGCTGCCGTCGGCCAACCAGCCTGCATAGCATCTGTCCAGACCCTGCTTCCAGGCGGCGTGGAGCTGGCCAACAGAGGCCAGCGTGGCGTTCTGGCTCTCGCAGTACTGCTGGGCTTCTGGGAATGTGAACTGCTCTGGCTGGGTTGCGAAGAACACATCGCCTGAGGGATGGGAGGGAAAAACCGGGTGATTCCCTGCATCCCAGCTGTGCACACACAGAGGTGGAGGTGTGGAGTGTATTTTTGCTCCACGGCAGTGCTCAGGGGAAGGGGGAGGAGGTACCTTTGAGCCTGTCGATGTAGCAGTACACATCGTAGGTCTCCGAGGCTGGGCGCATGCCGTACGACCGCACACCTGGAGTGTTCTCTTTGTCCCCCACGCAGTTATTTCGGGGATTCACAATGGGATATCTAGCAAAAAAAGAAGAGAGGAGGTAACCCAAGGTCAGCCTTGTGTACCCAGGACTGAAGAACCTCCGTGTGCTTGGAAGCAGGACATGAACTCTTTCCTGTTAGAGGTGATCAGAGCACCCAGTGTGACTTGGAGACAAATTCACTTTCAGCTTGAGGCAATGAATACAAATTTCCTGCCACTCCTCCTACATATCAGTAGGGCTCACTGCTGCAAGATGTATACACAGGTGAGGAAATGAAGAAAAGAAGTGGACAAGAACATGTCTGTCAGCCACTGAATATCATGGCCTGGAGACAATCTTGGGTCAGCAAAGCTTTAGATGCTGATGAGCAGAGCAGGAGGACAGACCAGAGCAAAGCCTCAATTTCATGGCTGAATAGTAATGTTGAGTGGTGTTTACCCCAAGTCAGCATAACTTTACCTGACTGTCTGGTCCCGCAGCCAGCCAGCATCACACTGGTCAAAGCCAGCCTCGTAGGCAGCCTGGAGCTGCTGGGGGGTGGCAATCACAGCGTTGTTCTCCAGGCAGGCCTGCTGGGCTTGGACGAAGGAGAAGGCATATCTGCTGGCAGCTGCACGGTAGTGAAACACCACACCTGGGGCAAGAGAAGCTGTGGTGAGACAGCAGGTACAGGACCCCCCTGCAAAGGAATGCATGACAAGGAAGGACCAGGCCCTCTCAAACCCCATTTGATGGAAATGTGTCACCCATGGAGCTCTGCTGCCATTGAGGGTGGTGTTCTGGGGATCTCTTGTGCCCTCCTCTAAGGCCTTCTTGCCTTGACTTTCCCCTTTTTCCTGCAGTCAGATGCATATTGGAGGGCTGAGTGTGACCACTGCAGCCAAACTGGTCAGCACATGATGGGGTGGCCCACAGCCTCCTCCTCTTCCCTCCTGCGAGGTGCTCAACCTGTTCCTGACCCCAAACAGGTCTGCACACCTCCAGGGACCTGGATGCCCTCTGTGATGGCACAAGCTTGGGCTGTTTTGAGCTGAATGATTGCCTCTAGAATGAGCTGACCTTCAGGCTGCTTGGAGTCCTGGTGACTTACCTGTGGGGGAGATGGGCTGCTCGGGGAGGTGACCGGCACCAGGGACAGCTGTCACTTGCACAAGCTCATCTTCCACTGTGAATGCTGAGGCAGACTCTAGTCCTGGTGTGGCAGTCGCCCCCATGACCTCTTCCACCGAGCTCACCTCTGCTGTTTCAGCGGTGACAGCAGTGCCTAAGGCTATGGTGGTGATGGCAGTGCCGAAGTCTATGGTGGTGGCCTCTTCAGGTACAGTCCACACCGCTGTGACATCCTCCCTGGTCACATTCTCCTCCTCTGTGGCAGCTGTCTCCACTGTGGCAGCGGTGGTGAAGAGGTCGGGCAGGGCAGTGAAGCCCTCGTACAGCTTGGTGGCAGTGGGGGTGATTTCAATGGGCTCCAGGGTGGCGATGCTGCCGCGGGCCTCCTCCTCCGTGGCATTGCGGGACAGAGGCAGCTCCACCTCGGTCTGGGTGACGGTCTGGACAGTGAAACCACTGCCCAGCTCACTCCCTAGCTCGTCGACGAACTGCCCTGGGACCAGGCTCTCAATGTCGTCCCCTGCATCAGGACACAAAGCAGCAATCAGAGAGGATAATGTCAGCCTGATGAGGTCAACTGCACTGGTGCTGCCTCCAAGAAGCAGCTGGGTGTCTGCTGGCCTTGAGAGGATTAGGAAAATCGTGACAGGTTGGTAAAAGAAATGGTTTTCCTTCCTCCATTGTGGCTCTCTACAACATCTCAGCACGGAGGGCATAGTCACGAGGCACTGAGCCACCTCATGCTCCAAAGCTGGTTAGTCAGTGGGGACATTCCCAGCTCTCCTGCCAGTTCTCCTTCCCGGGAACACCTTGCCCATATCCAAGTCTGTACTGACCTCTAGTGCCTGCTCCAAGGAAGTTAAGGTGGACGTAGTGAAGTCGGGGAGCTTGGATAACCTCCACGGCAGATCTGTCTGGGCCGTGGGAGAAAAACAACTGGATCCTCACACTCAGTGCCTGAAGCCTCACCAGGATCACAGTCTCTTCTGCTCCACTCAGGCGACCACTTAAGCTCTCATCCAGTAAAAGCATCTTAACCCCATTGCTGGGACAGCCAAGGCCACTTGTTATACCAAATACATTCAAACTGCTCCCACCTTTCCCTTCCCAAATCACTTTCCTGCTCAAATCACATCCCTTGGGTCTAGGAAAACATGCTTTACATGCCACTGAGCAGCTCAGCTACCAACAAGGACAGTGGTTTACAGAGCAGCATGAAACAGAACTGTGAGGGTTGGTAAGGGAAGGATGGATCACCTCCTGGTTATGCAGCAAGGCAGGTCTTGGCTGGGTAGGGAAAAGCTATGACACAATGCCTGGGGTTTCCTCTAGTACTGCTTTCCCTGCTCTATTTCCAGTTCCATTTTACTGCTAGTTCATTTTAGCCAGTACCTCTCTGATCTCAAGGGATCCAGAGATTTCTATAAAGATGCTCAGACAAGGACTGGACATACGCAGCAGCTTCAGATGCAAACCCTGAGATAACCAGAAAGCTGTGGCTTGGTGGACCAGTCTTTATCTTGGCTACATAATTAGGTACCTCAGAGGGTTTGGGAGATGTATCTGGGCACAACAGGTCAGATCAGAAGGGTTTCAACACATATTTTAAAATATTGTTATTTTTTTAACCATGGCAATCCTATTTGAATGTTAGCCTCTGCTTGCCCTGAATAAACCATATATCACTGTGTTTTCCCCTCCTCTTGCTGCAGGGAGAAATGAGCAGTTAGAAGAACGGGGGAGTAGCTGGGATGCTCCTCACTTCCTAGGTGCAATTTCGATCCACGATTCCCAGAGACTGCGTCAGTCTCAGATTTATCCCAGCATGGAAACTCAGTCACGCATCTGTACCACATCACATCACATCACTACACACATCTTCAGGGTCAGACCTGTTCTGTTTCTCCTTCATTTCCTTCTCCAGCATTCAAAGTCTTGTATATGAAGCACCTGAGCTCTGCTTTGTATCTCCAGGAGAGCTATGAAAGCAGGAAGGTGTGGGAGGACTGGAGAGGACTGTGTTATGCCCATCTCCGCAGATCTCCCCATAGGCAGGTCAAGCAGCCTTTCTGGATCTGCTTTCTACCCGAACATGAACAAAGGGCTTAGTCCTTTGCCCAACCTGCTTTCTCCCCATCTTTAAAAAAAAATAAAAAATGCCAGCAACAAAGAAACAAGGGTTTGTCTCCGGCCAGGGAGCTCCTTCCTGCTGATGTGCAGAGGTACTGCCTAGTCCCAGAGCCCCGAGGCACTCACCACTGTAGCAGATGGCATCGTAGCGGGAGTCGGGGTGCGGGTACCCCGTCTGGTTGACGTACAGGTACACTGTCCTCACGCCCACCAGGTTGCCCCCGCAGTTGGGCCGCGCTCTGGAGATGGGGTAGCGGACGCTGCGGTCAGCCAGCCAGCCAGCGCTGCACATGTCCATGCCGTCCTTCCAGGCCAGGTACAGCTCTCCCGTGGTGGCCAAGCGCGCTCCCAGACTGCGGCATTTGTCGAAAGCTTCTTGGAAGGTGAACTTCTCCGGGTCAGTGGCATAGAAGACTTTGCCTGCAATCACACTGTCCGTTAGCACGGGAATTACCTGTGGAATTTGATCCCAATTCCCTTGATGTCCCCTTCCCACTCCTGAGAGTTTGGATAAGATGAAGAATCCTGTGAGTTAGAGCTGAAATGCAACCCCGTGTTGGTGACTTTATAAAGACCAGGAGACAGTGACTCTTTTAGAGACCAAATACAGACTGGAGCAAAACACACCACATCAGCTGGAGCCACAGGGCAAGAGGGAGATAAAGGGCAATTGCTGTTCAGTTGTGTTGACTATTTCAATGGGTCCCTGTCATAAGCATGAGTGATTGACACCTCTGAATGCCACAGACTCAAATGGCTGACCAGGCAGGATGGCGTGGACTTTGGTGGAGGTTAGATGGACTCCACCCTCTGTACTGCATTAGTCATTTGACATTAAAATTGTCCAAGGTCTAATAAAGAGACTGCAGAAAACATCTGGCCTGGCTGGAGTATGTGCTTTTCCAGCTTTAACCTGTCTTTTCTCTAGGCCCTTTGCCTATGTATTTGCTGTTGTCCAGTCTAGGCATGATCAGGGCTTTGGCTGCTTCTGTGTCTAGTAACAATAAAATCCCCAAATCACCTTGCATTTGCTCTGCATAGCAGTAAACATCGTAGGTTTCATCTGGCTCACGGACACCGTAGGTCCTCACTCCTGGAAATTCATCCTTGTCGCCATAGCATTGCACCCGGGGCCAGTGGATGGGGTACCTGAGGGAGAGATTGTGGATAAGGAGTGGAGGGCAGCACCCTGGCAGCCACAGGAGGCTGGGAGGGAGCTGTGGAGCACTGCCCAGTGTGGTGATTTATGGCTTTTCCCAGGTTATGGGGAAGGGGAAGGATGATGTGCTGTTCTGCCCTCACTCCGATGGACTTTGGAGCACTGACCAAAGACATCAAGACCAGGACAAGCCTCCACAGTGGAGGATGCACAGCTTGGTCTGGTTGAGCCACATTTGTGCATCTTGGCACAGCATCAGTTTTATTCAGGGCAGATGAAGGATCAGGATGAAGCCATTGTCCACTCAGTTGTCACCATCAGCTGAGGAGGACAGTGGTCACTCTGTTTTCCTACTACAGATTCCCCTCTGGCAGAGAATGGCTTGCAATCCACCACCTCCCTCTGCACACCAGCAGTTACAACAGCTGCTGTTTAGCAACCATTTTCAGTTGGTGGCTTCATTACAGAAGTCACCTCCCCTAACGACCCTGCTGTGGCTTTCCTTTGCCCTGCATGGCTTCTCACCTGACAGTCTGATCAGCCAGCCAGCCAGCATCACACTGCTCATACCCATCCTCGTAGGCAGCCTGCAGCTGCTCGGGGGTGGCAATGACAGCACTGTTCTGGATACAGGCCTGCTTTGCCTTCTCAAAGTTCAGGGTGTACCTTGTGGAGATTGCTCTGTAGTGGAATACGATGCCTGGAAAAGACAGTGGACATCACTCACAATCACCAGACCCTTACCTTCCACAAAAGGCACAAGAAAAAGGCAAAAATAAACTTCATCCTGTATGGTCCTGCAGTGGAAGCTGTCTCTCTCTCTTACACAGAAAGCAAAAACCATAAAAAAAAGAGAAGGATTGTACAAAACTTTCATTATTTTATCCACCTATTACTGGGACAGGCTTTGCAGTACAGCAGTGGAAGTTTTTCCAGAACAGCCCAATTCTCCAGATGAGGGCATCCCATCTCCTAAAATGTTTGGAAAAAATTAAAGGTTTGATAAGGGCCCTGTTCCAGCTTCACCCACTTAAGTAATAGCCCAGTGTACCCAGTGCCACCTCCTGCCAAGGATTTTGTCTTGCTGTCTCTGTAACTCACCTTCTGCCAGAGGAGTCATTTTCTTGCCATATTCTGCCATGAGTCATTTTACTGGTTTGTTTAGTCTGGTCCTAGCCTGCTAAAATAAATGCTTAGCCTGTGGCTTCTACTCACCCACCCATCACCGTTTCTGTGACCAGGCTGATCTGAAAGGGCTGATTCTTATGGGGAGAGCAGTGCCTCCTCTGCCTCCTCTTCCTCCCTTCCACCCAGGCCAAGCAGCAAGACCCTGAGAGAAAAGAGCAAGGGCTGCATCCCACCTTTCACTAGGACCTCTATTGTGTCTTGTCTGTCCTCAATCCCGTACATCACTTCACAGCGATAAATCCCAGTGTGGTTGGACCTCAGGGCCTTGATCTCCAGCGTGGCATCAGTGGGGATGGCAGGGTAGTTGGGCAAGGAGATTGCCTCCCTGTACTCGCTGTTCAGCCGGATCTTCCCACCCGTGGCCACCAGCAAGACAACCTCGGTCCCGTTGGAGAGCTTGCTCCATTTGATCCGTGGGGTCAGCATGACACTGGTGTCCTGCTCCTCTGGGATGTTGAAGTAGCAGGGGATGTTCAGGGAGCTTCCCAGGTTAACACGCAGGGGAGACTGCTCAGGTATCTTGACTTCCAGGCCATCACTACTGTCTGCTGGTTCCCAAGCAAAGTGATGGTTATGTCAATAACACATGTTGGGTTATAAAGTACAAAATATCCAGTGCTTCCATGTGATCCAGTGCCTATATCTGCTGTGCAAACCTGTACCCTCAAATTGGGACATAACCTTTTTGTAGGTTATGTCAAATTTTGACATAACCTTTAGTCTAGAAAGGGAAGTTATGACAATGACCACTGCACCATGGCTGCTCTTGAGATTTGGAGCAGCGCTGGATATGGGAATGAAGGGAACAAAGGGCTTACCGCAGCATAGCTGCTGCCCACACTACGAGATCACACCTGATGATATTTCAAAAGGGAAATGCTGAAATTCTCTTAGTTTCCCCACAAATCTGCCTTTGCCTGCAGCTATCTCCCTGGCTTCCCAAACACAAGAGCAGTGAGAGGCTGTGGCTCAGCAGCCATCCAAACAGAGGAGCCTTGTGTGTGCACAGCACAGATTTTGGGTACACATTTCTGGGGTCTGCCTGTCCTTGGGGGTGGGACCAGAGTGCAGCACATGGCTCAGTCCTGCTTTCCCATGCCCTGGACACGTACCTGAGAGCTCCACAGAGTCGGCTGCGGTGATGACTTGCAAACACACGAACACTAATAGTAAAGTGGTCATAATTTACCTGCAAGAAACAACACAGGGAGAAAGGATTTGTGTATATTCACAGGGAGCTGAGTGCTGTGGATGCTGCTGTGAGGCAGTACATTGCTTTCAGATGCCCCTTAAGCCTCCTACACTCCTCACACCAGCAGTGAAAACCTGTCCCTGGGGAAGGATTCTGCCTCAAAATGCCGCTTGCTTCAGGAAATCAGTCAGTGAAACAAATAAATAAGATACTCTGCTACATACAACAGTCTGAAGTGCTATCATACATCACTTATTGTAGTGCTTTCCCACTCTCTCTCTTGTGATTCAATCTTACCTGTGGAGCAGAAAGGCAATTTTACAACAGGTCTTCACACACCTATTATGTGTTTACTCAAGAGGGACCATCACATCCACTAAGTCTGTCTAAGAACAGGAGCTGCCCCTCACTGGGCATCCCCACCCAAGCCAGCACTGGCTCTCAGGCCAGATGGTTGGAAGCATTTTCTATTCCTTAAAATGCTCTGAAAGAAAATTTGCCCTCTGCGTGGTGGAAAAGTCAAACGTTACAACTCTTTGGTCCAACACTCCTGCCAGCATATCCTTAAGTGCAAATGGATCCGGAACTGATACAAGAAATGCACAGGATACAATAATAGGCATCTTAAATTCACCCTAAAAATATCTTCTTGGGATCTCTCAATTAGTCAGAGCAACCTGCTCCTTCTGAAGGCTTCAGGAAAAGAAAGGAGCATCCTGCTGACATTGAGTGACAGAAGCAATATAGGAAGGCCAGCTAATTTAATCCTAACTGGATTACCATCCAGTATAATATCATGGCATATTAAATCGTCACAAAGACTCAAGTTGGTTTCAATATTTTGAATAAAAAACATGTCCTCTGGCAACCCAGCATAATTTGGCATCACATTTCAGCCCTGACTCAAAAGGAAGGACCACACCTACTGAATCACTGGTGTTTCCTTTGAGGTTCAAATACAATACTGGCTGTTTCACTCCTGTGATCTAGAAAGATTCCAGATCTTCCTGACCTTGTCTGACAGGTAACATTCTTGATATATGCCTATTTGCCTCGTAGAAAACTCCATTACATATCCTCGCTGGCACAAGAAAAGGCCAAAAATAAACCCCATCCTGCACAGTTCAGCATATACCTTTCACTTATGAAAAACTGACCTCCATGCACTCATTCATTTGAACCTGACACACCACTAAACCTTATCTTTAGTGAATAGAGACAGCTCTACTGGCAGAAAATAGGAGAGAACAGTGATCAAACACATTGGCAGAGAAGTGTGGAGACTCCAGTTTGCAGCTGTAGGGCTGAACAAGATCAAATGGAGATATCCCATTTTCTACTGTGCATGGGGATAAAATTTCAGGTAAATGCTAACCTCAGGGAGAACTCTTGGAGCTGTAAGTGTTTTTGGGTGTCTCTCTGCTTATGGGTGATGTCTGCACAAACAATGTATTACAAACCTCTTCTGCAGATGACAGTTGACTTCACCATTTCCCTCCAGGGATGGGCAGTTCAGAGCTGACTGCCCTGATGCAGGGGAGGTCACAGAGCTTGGCAGTCAGCACTGGGTCACTGGGAGGGGGCTGTGCCCACAGGATGGGCTGTGGGGGGCAGTGAAGTGCCTTGTGCTCCTCAGTAAAGCAAGGAGAATTGGAAACACCATCTGCTACTGACAAACAGCCTGAAATCAGCTTGGCCAAGCAGCCATACCCAGGAGTCCTTAAAGAGCTGGCTGAGTGAGCTGCTGGCCCACTGATGTTCATTCATAATCTGGGGCAGCTCCCAAGGACTGAAGCACTGCATCCACAGTCAGCCAAGATACACAATGATGAGCCTCATAAATACGTGCTAGTTTGATTGACATAAATTCCAGGCAAAATAATGGAAAATCTGATACAGAGTTCAGTTCATTAAGCACTGAAGAATGGATGTAATACTAATCTTAGTTAAGGCACTTGTGTATAAAACAGGTGCTTCCAACCTTTTATTATTTGGCATGATTCTAAGCTTGTTTGATAAAGCTGCCTGCATGGCTGCAACAAAATGTAATTAGATTTTGATAAGGTTTGAGCTTTTCAGGGTTCTATGATATGAAGATGTGTAATGTCAGTAATACATCCATTAAAATGGCTTAGCAGAAGTCAGGCTGGTGGGTCTCTAATGGGATCCATCTGCGGCACCCAGACCTTGAGAGAAATATTTCGTATGGGCATCTACAGGGGTCAGTATTAGATCAAATGGGTTTCCAAATAGACTGTATTTTAATAGAATCAAATATAAAATTGTACAAGAGATACATGCCTGGAAATTGAGTCCTAGAAAGAAGACACTCAGAAGAGCTACTGCTGTTATCCAACATGATACCAAACAGGAATTCTTCTCTGTGCATTAGAGGTAAACAGTGGGAATACTTTGTACATCTCTGGTCATGAAGATACCAGAAAAAGGTGGTGTAGAAATATCCACAAGCAAGGATCTGAGGGCTGGATGGAATGCTTTATGGGGGAAGACTAAGAAGTAGGAAGTCTGAACCTATTTATTGTAACAAAAAAAGAAAAACCGAGAAGTTGACAACGGTTCACGAATACTGTTTCAAGCAGAGGCTGCTGGTGCTAGAGGGCTCTTAAATCTAGCAGAAATTGATGACCAGAACTACTAGCTGGGAGATACATACTGAGTAAACTCAAATGGGAAACAATGCTACACTCTACACAGTGGGTGACTGATCAGTGAAAGTGGTACCAAAGGAAGTGATGGAGTTTCTATCAGGATCTTGCAGGGCAGAAGGGATTTGGATAGAGAACACTCTCCTAACCACTAGTAGGATACCTGCTTGAGCATTAAATAAAAATTCTTACTTCTCTAGGCTGCTTAGATGAGGTATCTTTCACTGATTTGCATTTTGCCAGAATCCAAGTAAGCTGAATAGCCCTGAGTGCCATGGGATAAACTCACTCAAGACAGGCAGGCAGCTTTAGACCTGACTTACCTAGTAAAGAATAGAAACATCCTAGAGCATGGAGACAGAGATGTTTAAACATAGCAGGAGTTGGCTGGCTAAAAAGACTTATGGGGTCTGTGGCTACAGCAAACTGGTATTGTTCTGAGTTGATATTTCTGTGTACACTGGCAGTGGGTAGGAGGAGAGCAGGTTCATCTGTCCATCAGGTAGACATCACAGAACAGAATTGCCCTAAACACAGGAAATTTCCTTTGTCCTGAGAGATAAGACAAGCTCATGTGCTCTTAGTCTTATTCAAGCTTTATGCTGATCTTCCACAAGGAAAAACAGCCTCAGATGACAACAGCTGGGACCAGCAGTATCTTTGCAGTTTGGTTTAGCTATGGAGAAAAAAACCCAACCTCCTCTTACCCACAGAAGCCCAGAGGAAATGGATTTTCCTTGTGAGCAGTGGTTAACAAATCAGAACAACAATGTTTTGGGTGTATTCTGCGAAAGTGTTGAGTCCCTGCCAGTAAGAAACCCAACCTACTCCTCAGGGTGCTGTTTGCAATGTTGATCTTCATTTTTCATCCCCTGAAGCATGCCAAAGAGATCCAACCCTGAGTCTGCATGCAGCTCTGGTTGGGATTCACTATGCTGGGAATGCCTTTGATTGATGCCTTGTTGTTACAGCAGTGGTTCCATTCTGCAATACTTCTACCCTGTGTTGTCTCTAGTGGGATGTCCAGGCACATGTTAATGACTAAACAGATGCTTGAAGAAGCAGTTCTAGAAGTAAGTGAGTGAAGAGGGAGGTCTGTGTGAGCACACATGGATAGCACAGATGATGGAGCCCTGGTTTGCCTCGATGAGGGAACTGGGGAGGTTGTTCCTGTCATTCTAAAGCATCACCTAAAAAGACTGACTGTCAGGGCAGAGGAGGACGACTGGCTCAAGTGTGGATGCTGTCTCCTGCAGAGGTGGAGGTTCAGGCTGTGCCCAAGGAGGAGGAAGGTACAGTTCAGCATGAGAGAATAGCAGTGTGTGCTTGCTGAGATGGGATCACATCACAGAGGAAAAGTGCTCATGGGTAAGAGGCTGAGCTACATGACAGAATAAAGACAGAGTACAGTCTGGAGCAGGCTAAGCAGTGGCAGGAACATTCTCTGCTCAGCATCTTACTGATTTTCCCCTGGCTGTAGCTGGATGGCTAAGGAAAGAAGTGGACCTCGGAAACCTGCTGGGAATACAGTCAATGACCCTACCATATGAGTCATAAATAACACAGCCTCTGCACATAACCTCCTCTGACTACTTCTTTGAAAACCATTGAGGTATTCTGGCTGCTAGAGAAAGGTGAGCTCCTGAACCCACAGGAGCTACAGGTCACTGCTGGCAAACTCCAGTTCAGTTGCAAGGTCCTTATCTTCTGGCAGAAGAAGAAACCTTGAAGAGAAGTTGTTCTGCACACACTTTGGTGGGGCTGAAAGGAGAGGTTTGTCCAGGTTCTAGAGGGGATCATTCTTGCAGCACAGAGCCCTCCAGACAGGCAGCAATGATCACACCATGCTTTCTGCCAGGTCCATGCTACAAAAACTCCTCCCATCCCTGCAGATTTCTTCCCTGCAAAACCCCAGTTGCACCTTCTGGGAGATCAGCTGGAGCAGGCAGGTTTTGTGGTGAGAAGAGAGGAGGAGGCAGGACAAGTTACACAAGGTCAGGACTGTGCCTCTGCATCAGGACACAGTGTGGGGTACTGAGCAATCTGGAGGAACAAGAATCTAACCAAACTGCCACAAAAATTCCAGCCATCCTACCATCTCTAACTGGTGCCCAAGACAGAAACAAGGCCCTCTCCAATTCAGCCTGGGCCAGGAAGAATTCAGGAAAAGCTCTTGCCTTTCTGAAAAGGTTGGGAATTGCTGGTAGGCTCAGGAGCTCCCCACCCCAGAGAACAACTGTCCCTTTCACTGAAGTTTATTGCAACTCTATTTTACTCCCAAGACTGTGCTTCTGTATTGGGTTGTGTGCAGTGTCCTAAATTGGCTGCATGTAAATATATTTATTTGAGAATCTCTGTGTGGAGGGAAGAGTGTACCTATGTCCAGACAGGTTTAATCCCTTGCTCTTCCAACCACATCCCCAGCTTTTCAAAGGGCTGAAGAATGTGGAGGGAGCAAGAAAAGGAAAAGTCCCTACAGTGGAAGTTCAACAAAGTACCTACACAGTCAGACTGTACAGTGGAAAATAGCCAGATGGCCTGTTTGCAGCACAGCCGAATATGTTTGCTTGCTGGAAAGCATTTTCTGTTCTAGTCTGTTTTAATTGAATCTCATCTGCAGTTTTTCCTGTGGCCTTTGCTTGCTCCAGACCATGTTAATCACCCTTGTTGCAATTGTTGTCCTTTTATTTTATTTTTTTAATAGTGGCAGATAGGTAATTTTAAGCTTCCTTCTTTCTCAGTTTTGGAAAACCTTTAGTACACTTACATATTGCCTCTGGCAGCTAATAAAATGTCACTCATTACCTAGAAAATATGCCTGCACATAAAGGCATTTCCAAAGACAATATTTCCTTTAAAATTATGGATATGAAGAGGCTCCTGAACAGGAGTTAAGTTCAGCTCAGCTTATTTAGCCTTGGATTCTCTCTCTTCAACGGGTTCTCCATCCCCAGTTTATTCCCCATCAGGGAATGGACCTCAGTTTCTCTAGGACATGTGGTCACCTCCATCCAGCCTTATTTCAACATTATTATTTTCAGGCACCAGCACTTGAGACCAAGGGTTTGATGAGGTCTGAGGAAACACCATCACCCAGCAGGGCATCAGGAGGCCACACCCTATGCCCTTGTAGGCTTTGGTTTCCTCTCTCCTCTGTAAAACTACAGACTGTTCCTCTGTGATATCGACAAACAAACACTTTATTGTCCCTCTGTGTGTTCCCAGCCTCTGTCCTGGACTCAGTTTTTTTCAGTTAAAAACCTCAGCCAGCCCCAGGAAATGGGAGGGAAGGGGGCGGGGGGTGGTGGAATGAGTGAGGTGGGCAAAACCAATTTTATTTCTTCCTCTTCTTCTATTTCTTCTATTTCTTCTTTTTCTTCTTTTTCTTTTCTTCTTTTTCTTCTTTTTCTTCTTTTTCTTCTTTTTCTTCTTCTTTTTAAATAAGGCAAACGTTGGAACAGAAATATGGCAATAAATGCACTCCTGTGATTTTTCATGTTTTTTCAGCTGCAAAGAAAATAGGAGAAATATTCCATTCTGTCTGGCTTCCTAGCCATTCTGTAAGGTCTTTATGTACAGAGCAGCTTGGATGCTGCTCCTGCCTGCTCTGTTTCTGAAACCATCCCTGCAACAATAAAGTCTTTTTTTTTCCCCATCATAAAGACACATGGCAGAAACTGCTCAGATATTTTGTCACCCAGGGATGTGGTCTTGACAGCTCTGCAGCACTGGCTGCCTGCATTGCTACAGGGGATGGCACTGAGACACTTTTAGTGCATAAGGCACAAACCAGAGAACATTTATTGAAGATTAGGGATAATGTGAGGTTTCACCTCAAGCCTCAGCTGGCTCTTGTCCTCAAGCACTCCTTGTCCCTGCAGGTAAGGACCTGGTCAGACAGAGCTCTGTTGGTGCACCCTGGTGATGCTGCCAGGGTGCCTTTGGCTCTGACATGAGTTCCAGAGCTCCTCACCAGCACAGACACCCAAAGCTGGTGCTATGCTAGACCCTTTTCAGTGTCTTTATGACTTCTCTTCCAGTAAAAGAGTTGCAGTGTGTTATAGTCTGACTGTTTATTGGATTATATTGCACACATGCTACAGGAAAAGCCAAAATACTCAAGGTTGTAGGTTCATGCTTTCAATGAGCAGGATGCCAGAGGAAACCTTAGCAAAACCTTAACAGTCCTGTGCTAGGTTCAGTCAGTGATCCAAGCTCAGACAGATGGTCTGGAACAAACCTCCTACTGAACACAAAAAGTTTCACAAGCATTTATCTCTTTTCTGATACCTGCCACAGATTCATCTTCCCCTGACTTACATTGGTTTTTCATTTTATCTCCATTGATTTCAGCCTCATTCCACCAGCCATTCCAAAACTAGCTCTCTTGCAGGAAAACCAGAACTGTCTGCCACTAGCAACACCCACCATGGTAATTTTCCTATCCTTCAAGGACAGAGAAGTTGCAAAATATCCACTATGGCAAGCAGATGAGAGCTGGAGCCTTTGAGGCAAGGTGTGGGATCAGCACCAAGTCCTGGGCTGCCATGGCTCCAAGTGTCTGCTTGATATGGAGAGCCAGAGCTACACTCAAACAGCTCCTGGAGCCTCTGAATTCGAGGGAACAATGAGCCTTTGAGACTGGTTGAAGCTCATGCTCAAAACCCTCTCTAGTCCAAGAGGAGGAACAGAACTTCTAAAGAGCAGTTAATCTCCTTATGAAATAGATGTCTCAGCTGAGAACCTTTAAAGAGGGGTTCAGCCTTTTCTTTCAGCTTGTAAAGGAGCCTGGAGCACTGTTAGACATCTAATTTTTAGAGAGTGGTGGGTGATTATGCACTTCATAAAATCTCCCTACAGCCTGTACACTTTTTTTTTCTGGAGCTGCTGTCAGCCTTAAGTGAAACTCCCCCAGACATGGGAAGCAAAACCACCAAAACACAAAAAAGAGAAACCAAATCCTCCCTGGATGTGAGGTGTGAAGATGGCAGCTTGGGCCATGATCCAAGGAAGTCAATAACAAGTCCTTTGACTGATGACTTTTTCCAACCCCGTGAAAAACACAAAAGGTGTTTTTTCTGTGTACCTAGGATCTGAACTATCAAAGCCCAACATGGAGCAGGAGGAAGAAAAGATTGAGGAACCTGGAAAACCCTCTGAGAGAGCTTGTGTAGGACAGGTAAAGCTCATCTGAGTGGCAGCATCTACTTGTTCCCACCACAGGGTATCCTATTGTTCTGCTGGAGTGGGTGGGTGATGCACAGGCTGCACTGGACATTTCCTCTCGTGCAGAATTTGACTTCTCACTTGTTTCAGGAGATAGTAGAACCTCATTTGTGCAAAGATGTAGCCTTAATAATGAGAAATCATCCCTCTCTGGCTGCAGAACAAGATGTGAATGTGATTGCAGAACAGCAAATCTCTGCAGCGGTTCTGTGCTGGCAGATCATTCCAAAGAACCATGGAATGGTTGGGGTTGGAAGAGACCTTAAAGAATTCATGGGCAATTCTGCTCTGACCCAGCTCAGCCCTTCAGAAGGATGGCTTTCCAGAATGCAATAAAGTCCTTGAAACCGTGTTTTAATACAGAATCCGTAGGCATGGAGACCTAAATCTTCACAGACTCTGCTTGTTGCTGCCCAAATCTAATAACTGTTAATAATCTGCTACCTAAAATCACCTTGAATGCAACATATGTGCTCCTAAAAAATGCAATGTGGAAGTTCACCTAACAGAGCACTGGGTGGCACTGGAAGAGACTTGCAAAACTGATTCCTGCCAACTTCACAATGATTTTTCCAGGTAGACAGAAAACATCACACTAGCTTGGAGTGACAACAAACTCAGGAGATTCAAGGTGAGAGCCACAGGACCATGTGTGTGGCTGTAGAGCCTCTCCAATGACCTCACCCTGGATCACACTAATGACATGTGACCTCATAGCCCAGTTGTGTCAATGTCCCTTCATGGGAAAGGCCACCTCTTCCAGGACACAAAACTGCAGCAGCCTCTTGCTAAGGACACTCTCTACTGATGTGCTACAGGTATCAGACTCCACCATGATCTTTGGTGAGGCTGTCCCAGCTGGGAACACACACAGCTGGTGATATTAAACCTCCTCATGGTGTCACAGCTTGGACACAAAAGAAGTTGGTGAGTGATCACATCCTATCTGGGCCTTGCTTTAGAGAGTACAGCATGCTGCTGGTGCTTAACAGCAGTAAAAGCAACCTTTCATCCAACCTGGAGGAAGAGCTTCCAGCTTCTTCACAGTCTCAGTATCTGCCTCTTCTTGCTCCCCATTTTCTCTTTCCAAAGTTGGCACCTGAAAGTTTTCTCTGCATTAATTCCAGACATTGTGTAAACACTGTGCTTAGATTTACTTAAATGAGGCTGTTTCAGCCCCAGCTTTCCTCCCAAGTAGATTTCCTGCCTCATAAATTCAAGACATGAACAGTTTAGTTTTGCTAGGAAGGTAGAATCTCAAACTGATCCTCCCTTAGGGATGACCTGGAAGACAAAAGGGCAAATGGCATGGGAGAGGGCCTGGGCATTTCTGGTTACTGGCTGAAAGAGGGGAGCCATCCTGCCATGTGCTGTTCAGCAGGTAGTGCCAGTGGTCCAAGAGACTGTTACTATTTGCCATAAATAGTCTGCAAGTTTTGAAATCTACCAATTCGTTGGCATATCTTTTTTCTTCATAACCCCAGAAGATGGAGAACCATCTTTTCCTACTGAGCACATCACTGGCATTCTCAGTGGAGAAGCAAGGGATTACTATTTGCTCCTGTATCCAGAATCCTCAAAGTATCTTTGACTCCTTAGAAAGGCACATGAATATCAAGTGTTCACACACACTCTTTGTGCAAGGCAAGCAGAGCAAGTCCTAGGAGTAATAGAGCTTTTCCTCTCATCCTCTACTCACTGGGACTTCAGAAAATTTCTCTGGCAGCAACATGAACTCCCAACCACAATGCAAGTGTGGGTTTTGCTACTGCTGCTGAAGGATTGCACCCACTCTGGTGTCAGAAGAAGGGTCTTTACCAGAGAATTGGGGTGAGTTTTCACCAAAGTGGTCTGCTGTCTGGGAATGATCTGATCACCCACAGTTCTGAAGGCACAGGGCTCACTTTGCCTTCCAGCTTATGGAGAGGGCACACAGTACAAAGAGACCACAAGCTTCACATTCAGACTATAAATGAGGGTTTTGCTGCCTTGGCTGTGTTGAACAAGACTCTCCTACTTCTCCATTTCCTCTGCCAGCAAACCTCTGACAACTAAATTGAGCACAAAACAGCCATGCCAGCTTGTACTTCTCTAGGAGGTTGAATGGTACAGGAAGGATTAAGGAAGAGAAGCAGCTTTTCACTCCCATCTCTGGTTCTAGGAAATCTTAATCAATAGCTGGGCATTGCACCCGCTGAAACTGCCTCATGCATGACAGCAGGAGAATGGTTCGCTGTCTCCTCTCATTTCCTCCTTGACCAGCTCTCCCAGACCACTTTGTCCCCTTCTTGACAGCTTCAGCAGTGGTGAAAGATTTTGTGGACCATGGACAAAGCGCTCCCTCTTGGTCCCTTCCAGGGACAGAGCCAAGCAGCCGGTGGGTGCAGAGCAGGGCAGTGCCCAAGGCTGCTGTCTGGCTGTACAAACCAGGGCCTTTCCTGTGAGTGTGTAGATGGCTCAAGGCCCTGTAGAAATCCCACCAGAAAATCTCTTCTTTCATGTTTTCCCTTTCTATTCATCCCCAGGCACTCCCCCAGCCATTTCCATCTCAAGGCCCTCAAGGTCCTGTCCAACCTGCCTTGAACGTTTCTAGCAATCCACAGTTTCTCTGGGCAGCATGTACTGGTGTCTCATCACCTTCACAGGAAAGAATTTATTCTTAATATCTAATCTAAACTGCTCTCTCTCAGTTTGAGTCCATCCCCCCATGTTCTGTCACTACATGTTCCTGTCCCAAGTCCCTCTCCAGCTCTCTTGTAGCCCCTTTAGGTACTGGAAGGTGCTCTAAGGTCTCCCTGGAGCCTTCTCTTCTCCGGGCTGAATAATCCAGCTCTCCTAGCCACTGTCCACAGCAGAGGTGTTCCAGACCTCTGAGCATCTTCACAGCACTGCATCCCTGTACAGTTCCTTCCTCTTTTTGTGGGCTTAAACTGTTCCTGTCCCAGGAGACCATTCTGCTGTGCAGTGAAGTTCACTCTTAACTAAGACACACAGTGTGTGTTTAACTTAATTTAACTGGCTCAGTCAATAGCCTCCCTGTTTAATTTAGTACTGCTCCATTCCTTTTGGGGGATAGAGTGCAGTCAACTGCCCTGTCCTGCACCAGTCATTCCAAGGGGATTTCACCGTGCAGGGAACACCAAGGGATGCTCAGCTGGCCGTGCTGGGGGCACTTCCATTGGGCACGGACACTCATCCACTGCTCCTATTCACTTGTCAGGTCACTTTGTCCAAACAGTAATTCCTGCCTTTGGTTCAGACTGTCCTTTTCTCTTTGGGAAGAAACCAACGGGGACTCCAGGCAGAAAATAAATCTTTCTCTTGTGTTTTTCTGCTATAGTGATGCTTTAAAACCAAGCCAAATTGTACAGCGGAGAACAAAACTTGACTAGAAATAAGATAACGACGAAATAGTTCACAGCCAAACAAGCTTGTTTTGGGGCTGCCACAGAGAAGGACCATCCATCAGAGACCTCAAAAGCTTTAAGTCCTATTTTATGAGGCTGGCAGGGAGCTAGAAAGAAAGGAGCAATGGTGATGGAAAACATGCTTAAGAAATTGTCCTTTTTCAGCCTCTGACCGCTCCCTGCAGTGGATGTTGTTCTCTGGGTGAGGTATTCATCCACCCAGGAGGAAAGGTAATGGGACTCCTCATCATAAGAGAGAGAATAAGTGGCAGAAGAGTTTCAGTTCCTTGTCTTGAGATTTCCATCTTGGCTCATGCCAAAACTTCCCCAAGAAAACCCTTCAAACACTTCCTGAATAAAGCAACGGAGGTAAAAGGAGAATATTTTAATTATATGGGACCCATTGCTCAGTCCAAAACTCAATCACAGCATTTTCCTTTTTTTCCAAAGGAGGTCTCATTATCTTCTCAAAACTCTGCCCACACTAAAAGGTCTGTTCCCTCCAAACACATAGTGAAACTGCCCTAAAGAACAGGAACATTGCACTGGAAATACAGCCAAACTCTTTGACATGAATGTATATTGTGTATAGAGAGATCCTTCTCTATACATATATGTGATTTTATAAATGGGCTTAGGTATGGTATAACTTAGGAGAAAACTAAGATCTGACATTGAAAGAGAGAGCAAGAGGAAGACAATTAGCCTCTCCAAAATGAGTTTCAGTCTAGGGTCAATGCCTGAATATCAATAATCTTTTCATTTCAGCCCAGATCTCAGGACTCCACTGAATTACCCCAGCACAGGCAGACAACAGTCTCTGCCTTAGAGATGCTGGAATTTAGAAAGTGCGCTGCTGGCCAAGCCTAGAGAGCCCAAATGTGAATTTGGGGAGACCACGGGAATCCTGAATAAAAGCAAGGCTCTTACATGAAATATAAAATTATTCTGTGAGGTGTAGACTGTGAAGGGAAAGAAATGTAACCTTAACATAAGCCACAGACATTTGGAGAGCGCTGCTGCTGCTAAGCCCAAATCTGCAGTTTGCTAAGCAAAGTCTGTATATCATACCTTCCAAAAGAGAAAGTGAAGTATGGAGGAAACCAAAACAGCAATTAGATGGGAAAAACAAGTATTCTGAGAGGTAAATAAATTCCTATGTATGAGATGTGGTTGAGGGATAGTGCCAAAATGTTGTCCAGTGTTTGGTGAAGTGTTCTGTAAGGGCAACAGAAAATGTTGTTTTTCCAGAGATATGTGGAACAGCTTAAAACCAACAGTGCCCACCTTTTGAGGAACAGAGAGGCACCAACACAGATCCCCTTGTAGGCAGAATAACTGCCTAGCAAAATGTTTAAAACCTGTAAATATGGTCCAGCACTGATGGAGGAGATGTGGGCTTTAAAATGGATCCTGGAGCATGTTATGCTGGTATTTTAATTCAAATATGCAACAATACCAAGGGAAACTGCATAAAAGTAAAATTTGTTTTATATTATTGGCATAAAAGGCCAATTCAAAGGCAAGTAATAATTATGATTAATTTTAACCTATCTTGTCATTCTTCCAATAAGATGGGCAGGTAAATTATCTGGTGGCCAGATCCAGTTACCACTGGAATCAGTAGTAAAACTGCCATTTACCTCTGAGGTTGGGAATATTAATCCCAAATTCTTCTGTTAAAACCTAGTCTAGACAGGTAACTGTTTGCAAGTCCCGAAAAGACAGCAGGGAGAGCCCTCAAATGGATGTCTAAATCACCACAAGCTGGCACAGAGCACTCTGCTTTCAGACAGAAGAAGAACTGATTCCTTAAAACAATATAGGGAGGAAAATCCTGTGTGGCTTTTACACACAGTGGGAGTACTGCATCAAATCATACATAACAGTCTTCAGGTCCTGGAAATTCCACAGCTGCAACTGAAGAGCCATCACAGAATTAGAGGACATTGATGCACCTTTGAAATAAACCACACAGCAGGAGAGATGTTCAGGAGGATAGCTGACAGCTAAATGTTCAAACCATAAATATTCTCTAGCACTTTGGATGAGCATTCCTGCAAACATGGTTGAATGAGTCATACTTTCACTTAATGATTTTTAATGGAAGTACAATGGGAGTATATATGAGGGGCTAGA
The DNA here is from genome assembly GCA_024500445.1 of Entomyzon cyanotis. Classification (NCBI taxonomy): domain Eukaryota; kingdom Metazoa; phylum Chordata; class Aves; order Passeriformes; family Meliphagidae; genus Entomyzon; species Entomyzon cyanotis. Next base: position 12,926,099 of record JAKEPQ010001010.1, read on the forward strand.
GTGATATTCACTTTGGCCCTTAAATTTTGGTCCCTACAGACTCCAGCCTTGTCCAGCCAATATCTGGAGTCTCTTGAGCCTCCTGTGGGCATTGGGAGTGTACAAAGTCCATGCTGGACATTCTCTCCCCTTTGGCTGTGAGCTCTGCTTGCTCTCAGCACGACTCAGTGGATCTCCTTCCCACCATAAGGATGTTGCAAAAGGGAATGAAAAATAAAAGCAAGTGTTTTGGAGAGCAAGAGACACCAGACCCACTGGTCATCAACAAATTTAAGAGGTGGCTTCTAAATGGAGCTTTCAAAGATCTGGAGTACAAGTTCTGACTCTATAGCAAAGGATACAGTTCTCTCTTTGGAGATACCGTGAGATTCCTGGGAATGTCAAAATTGTGTGGTAAAAGTCTGATGGTCTGCCAAATTGTGCTCAGTAGTTCAGAATTTAGAGATGCAAATGGATGAGCAAGACACATAATGGGATTTGCAGAACTGATTCTCTCTGTCTTGGGGTATTCTGCTGTAAAACTGGCTTTGAATCCCTAAAGCAACTTCTGGAAAAGGACGAATTTTATAAGGGAGATAAATCCAATCAGCTATCTGATCATCTAATGACCCTCGTACCCAACCAGTTTAGTAATATTGTTGTTTAATTACACCCAACAGCACAGAAGAGAGAGATATCTCTCAACAGCACAGAAGAGAGAGATATGCAGATTTACAGGAAACCAGTCAGCTGAGCTGGAAGCTACAGAACAGAAAGCAATCCAACTGAAAATAGAAGAAACTGGAAATGAACTGTGCCAGGGTTGAAGAGAAGGTGCCAACCAATGTATTTATCTTCACATTTGCCAATACACATAATGGAGAAATGAGTAAAGCTTAGTGTTAATCTGAGACTGAAGTGTGAGAAAGTTTCCATTTCAAGCATAAAAAAACCCAACCTTCTTGTCTTTCCTGCTAGACTATGATTCTGAAGTTGCCAACACACCCTTTCTCCATCACTGCCTGAACAGATGAGATGCCATGGGGGTTGCAGGGGAAGTGGAGAGCCTTAGCATCCAGGAAAGAAAGGACTGAGCATAACATTCATAGCGTACATGGGTTTAGGTCAGTTTGGTGTGCTTATTCAAGTAGGAGGCCAATGGCAATTGCATGCAAAATGAGCAGAAGTGAGGTATCCTGTGTGGATTTAAAAGCTGGAAAAGGGCAGTGTGATATCCTGCAGAGGCCAGCTCACTCAAGAACTTATTTCTCAGGAAGGTTTTGTAGCCCACACTGAACTTGATTGTCTCAGCTGTATTTCTCAGAGGGGTGATGGTGCCTGGGTGAGATAATTCAGAGATATGTTGTATGTGCCAGTGAGAGCTGAAATCACAGCATTGAAGGTGAACTGAAACGAAGATCATGGGTGACTCTGAGTTCTTTATGTCTGTAACCCACATTCCCACCTAGATATGGCAAAAGAAAGGCCAAAATGGCCCCAAACACACTCACATCTGATGGGTACAAAGGAAGGTGCATGTGCCTATTGCTGTGCCCATACAGGAATGATTTTGCAGATGAAATGGGTACAGCACTGCACAGGGGCTCAAGGGCATGCTGGGGCTGGTCTGGAGCATTCCAAAATGCTGGACAGATTCAGAGCTGAATAATAAGAGCAATGAAGACTATTCTGTCCTCTGCTAAACACAGCTCAACGTTATTGGTGGTGCTGAATCCTTTCACGTCTCCTGTAACAGGCAGGAAGCCACATCAAGAGGTAAGTGCTGTAAGTGGCATCAAGAGGTTTTTTGAGGAGACAAGTTGTAGGGAATCTGGGAATTATGAAGGCACAAGGATTTTGCCCTATCTCTGGAAAAATGGCTCCTGGTCTTGAAGGGCACCAGGAAGGCTCCCAATCCCATGGGCTAGCTGGCTAAACAAAGGGGTGATCCCTTTTCCTGCTGACACACAGTGATGGTTGCAGGGTAGCATTAGCTCTGTGGCTGATGACCACCCTGTTTTTTTGAGAGGACACCCAAGTATCAGTGGTGAAGGGCTAAGCTGGGAGCCCAGTGTCCCTCTCTGCACAGTGCTGGTGTAGTAGGCAGTATTAGCAGAGTAAGAACCCTGCAGCCTGATGGGATCACTTACATATCAATTACCACAAGGCAGCAGGGTATTATTTATACAATAAGTGCTATACAAAACAACAGAGCAATATTTAGAGGGCAAATACTATGGATGGGAAAGCTACAATTTGTTCTGCAGCAGCAGGATGTTCTGTGCACTCCAAAGTGCTGGGCAGGATGAGGGTGATACTTACATGCCAGCTACTGTATGAGGACAGGTTATTATTTAAACCCCAGATACAATGGTAGGGAAAGAGTATTATTTACTAACCAGATTGAATGCAATAGCAGCAGTGGCAGTAACTGCATGGTATAATTTACAACAGAGGAAAAGACATCATTTGCAGACCAGTTATTACAGAATGGGAGGGTGTTTGTTGTGGTACAGCACTGAAGTATTACTTTGAAGCTGAGCACTGTAGAGGTACAGGGTATTATTTATATACCAAACAACAGAGAAACTATTTTTTTTGGGGTAAGTAACAGCGACAGTTAATCATTTATATGAAAGCCATTCTGTAATTTCCAATATGTAACCTACATGATTATTTCAACCTTGAATCTGTGGTACAGATGATGTAATGTTAATTATACTGAGATCTACAGCTGCTCTACCACAGGACTGCTAAGCTGGAATAATCTTCTGAAGTCGGTAGATTTATGCCAGCAAAACTACTGAATCTGCCCTGCCCTGTGCAAAGCCTGTGGTGCCTGGGGATTTCCAGGGTGTTTATCCCTGACCCTGTACAGGATCCCAGCAGGATTCACAGGTTTTGCTGTGGATTACAGGTTATTCAATCACCAGCACAGCGACTGCTCTCTCAGCAGAGGTGCAAATGATGGATGGGAGCTCCAGCTGGGAGGGATCAGCAACATTTCCATGTTCTGTTTATCAGCTGCTGGCCTTTGCATTTTTTTTTCACACACCTTTCTCATCCAGTCTGTGATCTTGGTTATTTCCTTTTAGTTTCCCCTACAGATTTTTGTGTCCTGTCAAATTATTCCTATTAAGTCAAATCTGCAGCCATCAAAAATGATTCCTTTTGTCTTTCAGTGGTTGCCTACACTACTAAATAAATAAATAATAAAGTGTCCAAGTGCTCTGCCCACTGCTAACCAAGGGCACTGGAGAAGCCAAAGGCACATGGAAATTGCCAGACCAGATGAAACCAATGGTGTGTTCAGACCAGTATCCTGTCATCAACAAGACCTACATTACCAGCTTCAGAGCAAAGTTCTCATCACAGAAAAATAGGGAGCAAATTGCTGAGCAGGAAGTTTCTTTTTAACATGAGGCATTTAGTGGTTACCTTCTGCCTTGAAGCATGAGTATTTACATTCCATATTCTCCCACTAATGTACACTAGGTTTATTTGGCATGGCTTAATAGACAATTTTACTCCTCTCGAGCACTACCCTGCCAGAAGAAATTTCCTGTCCTGATAGCTTCATCCTCATGATGCGAGGTGGTTGCTCTTGCAGATGCCCTTTTGTCTTGTGTCACTTGATGTGGCCTCTGTTGAAGTGAGTTCCTTTCCTCCAGGACCTGCCCTAGCCACTGTTGGGCACAGAGGAAGGCTAGGCTCAGCTCCCTCACCCCAAGGTGTATCAGAAGATCCCTGACTCCCAGGTAGTTCCCTGATAACACGGTGGCAACCAGGACTATCCACAAGTTCAAGGGTCATGTGGTGCCTCATTAATATCATATCAAGAACTAAGCTGTCCTGACCTGCCTCTCCTGGGACATCTCAAGTTCTTCACAGCAGTCACTGCTCCTTTCCATCATGAGCCCCCACGCTGTGACAGCCTGGGAGGAACTGAGCAGTGAGGCAGAACTATTCACTCATCAGAGTTAATTCTGGGTCTTGCCCAAAGTTCTCCCTTATTCAACTGCCCTAAGTATCTTCTGGCTTGCCCTATAAACTGAGTTTTATGGAAAAGCCTTAAGTTGCTATGCCTCAGTTGACAGATCAACTACAAAGGTGAAAACCCAGAGGATTATGTTTGTCAGAGGTCTTTCACTTCCCTACTTTCATCTCTTGCTCCCTTCTCTCAGCAGAACTCTTTCTGTCTTCCTGTCCAGCTCCCCAGCACAGCAAGGTTTCCCCCTCAGCAGCCTCAGGAACTGGCAGAACCACAGAAACCCCCAGGCAAAGCCAGCTTCCAGGCTACTTCCATGTAGCATATACCTCAAGAATGGGGTCCTGGTGGCTTCTGGACCACCCTACATGACCAATGTGCTCCAGTCACAGCATTTCCCTTATCCTTGTTTGGTCACAGTGGCAAAGACACAGCTCCAGCTGCCTCCCTCAATGTTCTGGAGCCCTTGGGAGCATTAGGTCACCACAGCCGATGGCACAGCAGCTGGGCTTGTAAAGCAGGGGAAGGAAGTGGGAGCAAGGCTGTCCATGGGGCTGCTACTTAACACCTCAGGGCTTTTCAACAGCTAAAGCCCATGGAGGGTCTTGGGGTGCCCAAGCTGAATGATTCTGGTCTTTCTCAGTCTTCTCCCACACTTCTGCTCTATGGTCTGTATGGAGCAATCATTGGGGAGGTGGAATATCATGCAAGGGAGACATGGAAATTTTTCTTAAAAAAGGAAACTCCGATGAAAAACACACAGAGGAAAAAAACCTCGGTGTGAAGTGTCTCAAAGAAGGCTGCGCGGGTAGTGCGACAAAACCCCCTGCCTATTCATCAGGCCAACAAAAAGCTTCTTTAGATTTATACTGTGAGCCCATTGAGAGGGAGGGGAGGGAGGCAGAGCTCACACACCACCCTTGTGCACACAGCAGAGCCCGCAGTCCTTCCCCGCACACACAGGCCGGGCTGTTCTGCCCGCTCACAAGGAAGCTCTGAGTTTTTAAAAGTAAACTGTAAGGTTTCCGTTGTTGCACTGGGCTCAAGTAATTTTTTTTTTTTTTTTTTTTTTTTTTTAAAATATATAACAGCTCCCTCTCTTTGCTGTCCCTCTCTCTCCTTCACTCTTTAAACAGCCCCGGCTGCTCTGGGCTGCTCGGCAGCCGTCGTGCGCTGGCTCCCTATGTGGTCCAGACCCGCTATGAACACGGCTTTTGTTGCTGCTGCTGGGAAGCTGCCTGAGAGCAGCACACACAGCCCGGCTTGTTCCACACGTGGAGGCTGCAGAGGGCTTGGGAAGGGGGGAGAAAAAAAGAGGAGGAGGCAGAGGAGGCGGAGGAGAGCAACTTGGGTTAGGTTGTCTTGTGGTAGAGCAGCCATCCCACCGCTGGCAAGGGAAAGGGGGAAGCGAGGAGACGGAGGCGGGTGGTGGTGGAAAAGATGCCTCAGGCAGCTAAGAAAGGTCCCGTTGATTTTTCAAATGGGACCAGCTGGCCCTGCACCAGCCCACGTTGCCGCCGGGTGTAAGTCAGCATGGGAAGGCAGTGAAGTCACTGGGTCTGTGCAACTTACACTTGCAGAGGATCTGCCCCGGAGAGGGAAGGGGAGAGAAAAGACCAATAATGGAGTGGGTTTTGGAGTTCCAGGGCCCCTAATCATTATGTGCATCCTTGGGTGGTACCAGAGCACAGAACAACAATCTGATCTCTTTTTAAATGTACATTCATTAGTTTCTGTCTTTTAAGTGATACCATCCATCCTCTTTTTCTCTAAACCCCTTAATATTTCTCACTTATTGGGGAGTATTTTACAGTGATGAGCTGTCATTTGCTCTGATGGAATCTAAATCTGCTGAATTTTGTTTAGTGTCCTCTTTTCTTTAGTAAGTTTTCCCCTCCACCTCTTTCACACCCTCGATTTCCTTTCCTGTCTGCTTTCTTTGCCCATCCATCCTCCAGCCCTCGTGCTGCTGTCAAACCTGGCTACTGTACAGGGAGGTGATTATATGAAACATTAAACAACAGTTCAAGTGGAACAGATGGAGTTTTCCCCCAAGACTGCTCAGGCTGCAGAAAGAGCTCAGTCTCTGTCCCGTCCAGAGATGGTGGGAGGTGATGCCTCCCCTTTCTGCGCTCTGACAGCAATTTGAAACACCTCAGAAAGGGGCAATGTTCCCTTTGACCTGTCAGGCAGATACAGTCTCTTCAAGCCAGCAGGAAAATATAACATCAAACAACCAAAGCAAAGAAAGAAATAGTTCAGCTTCCAACAGTGCCTTTGCAGGATTTGAAACCTCATGAAATTCAGTTCCCAAACCACTGGCCCCTCTGCCCAGCCGACATCCTTTACCGGGAGCTTATAGATGAAAACCAAAGTAGTGAGGAATGCTAAGAAATTCCTCTCTCCCAGCTATTTCGTTGTGGGATGTTTCCCCCTTTCCACATCTGGCAAAGCTATTTTAGAAGGCAAGGAAAGCTTTTCAAACTGACGTTTTTTGGCTAAATGACTCAAAAGGGAAAGGTTAAAATGTATGCTTTCCACTGTGTGCAGAGCACTACTGAGCACAGGATTTAAATGAAAATTTTTAAAGGGCAGTAAATGAATGGAAAGAAGAAATTTCTGACAGATTCTGACAAATAAAACCTTTTTTTGCTCTGTCTACTTCTGGAGAAGAGCTCAGCTCCTTGAAAACTATTGCTAAAAATATGCTTCATCTGTGACTGGATTCGGAAAACGGGCAGGTACTGAGGAACGCCTAGACAGCTCACTGGAAACAACCCAGGGGACTCTGCCAGCCGCCGGCTCCTGACACTCTCATGCGAGGGGAGAGCTGTCAAACCCTCGGGCATCGTGCTTCTTTTCATTCTCTGTCTGATTTTGTCAGCCCCTCCGGAGCTTAACACCCCTCCAGCCCAGGGGTCACCCTTTGCCTGCCCTGTGGCAGAGCAATAACACTGAGCAAAGCCATGACCACAAGAAACCCCAGCGCTGGTTGGGACACTCGGAATGAATCAGCAGGACAGCAGCCTCCATCCCCAGAGCTTGGGAACAGGAGCAGACACATCACCTGAGCTCCAGCGGCAGCTGAAATCCATCACTAACAAACACCGAAGGGTTGGAGGGTCTGCTGGAGAGGGAAGAGGGCGATAACTCTGTCTCTGCTCTCCCACCTCGTGGTTCTGACTGTGGGATCTCTCAATCCTTTCCCTCCCTTCCCCAAGCCAACCAACAAACTTGACACACAGCTGCTGCCCCTGGCTGTAAGTCTGCTCCCCATAATGGGTGGGATGCCGGTGAGGACCCTTCATTCTGAGGGGAACCCCAGGCACAGGCTCCCCTTCACAGCAGCGCTGCTTGCAGGAGGGAAAAGCCCTGGCTCAATCAATTTTACAACTTTTCTCACATTTCTCTGCTGGTTGCTCACCAGGGAAACAACCAATCCACTGACTGAGAGGCTGCTTCTGTAGAGCGCTTAGGAAAGTTAAGGAAAAGATACCAAAGACAGAGAAGGGAGGAAAGTACGACACATTACCTTTAACAGTTCAGTGCAGTGCTTCCAGAATCTAAGTCCCATACACCTGGCAGAGAAATGAGGTCTTTTTCGGTGTTCAAGAAGTAAAGAGCTTGCCACTTCTTGCTGTTGCTGTATGTCTTCTTCACAATCTCCAGATGAGTTTTCCTGCGTTTTTGGTTTGGGTTTTTTTTTCCCCTTCTCCGGTTCCCCAGAAGAAATCAAAATTCCCTATGTGGTATTTCAGGTCCTTTCAGGCAGTGGCAGCAGCAGCAAGCTTGAAGAGTAAGTACTGTGTGTGAATGGCAAAAAAGAGAGAGAGGTTTTCAGACCACATTAGCTGCCACTGGCTGGAAAAGAGACCATCAAACTCCTGTCAGCCTCCTTAGATACCTCTTGAAGAGCTGGCAGTCTAAGTGTATTGGATCCTCCTCTGGATTTTAGAGTAAAGGTAGGCAGGCATCCAGGGGGCAGGGGGAAATAGGAGGGCTTATGGACAGAAAAGGAAGCCCAGCCTCTTGGAAAGAAGGGGGAAAAAAAAACCCAAACCAAACACCCAACCCAGAAAAGAAAAGAAAGGGAAAAAAAAGCATTACCAAAAAAAATACTGTAAATTGAGAAAGCTGAATGGGGAGTGGGGGATTAAATTTAGCCCTCTGGTTTGGAAGCAAACTGGCTGGGGCACCACAAGTGGTTGAGAGAGAAGAAATAGTTTGTGTAATAAAAAAAAACCATGGTTTATGCAAACTAAAATAAGATGAAGCTAATTAAGGAACCTGGGCAAAATATGTGTGTCTGCAGTGCAGTCAATATCACTGCAGTCTGAGCAGAAAGGAGCACATCCACTGGGAAGCCCAAAGACAGCAGCAAACAGGACAGTTTGGGGAACTCCTGCATGGCCCCACTTGCTGCTGAGGGAGGCAGGCAGGTGATGGAGGGAAGGAAGGGATGCTCAGCAGTGGGAAAAGGGAAACACCTGGAGCATCAGTAACTGATAAGTGATACAGAGGCAGAGAAAGAAGGCATTTGGGAATGAGTTTGCTTAAAGGTTATTTGGGGTGAACTGGGAAGAAATTCAGAGCCTGTACACACCTAGTAATGGTGGAGCCTGAAGAAACTACCCCAAAACTGAGGAGGATTCCATAACTGAATCCTTGGCAGTAATTAAGCTGTGAGAAAGTGCTGAGAGGACTGTAATGTGTTTGTGTTTTCTTTTTTTTTTTAATTCCTTTTTTCTGTGGGGTTGCTGGTACCTTTGAGAGGGATCAAAAGCTGTGATTGGGGATGAGGGAATGGGTCTGTGACTGCAGACCTACACCTTGGCTTGTGAAGGGGACACATGACACGAAGGGGCCACCTGGGAGCAGGTGACAAACTGCTGAGGGGTTCACAGCACAGAAAAGCTCTTTTGTTTGAAAAATCTGTTGTTTCTAACATGGAAGAGAGCACCACCAGCCTAGATAAAGGAAAAGTCTGAAACTGAGCACAGGGAGGTCTCCCTGTGCCCTCCTTGCACCCAAACCACATGGCTGCCCTCAGTATCTCTCCTGCCATTTCTCTTTTAATATGATCTTTAATATCTGCACTTCCCTCTCTTTTCCCAACATCCTGCTTTGATTTCTGGTTTATGATATAATAGTTCCTCCCCTCCCCATAAATTATTTCGGTCCCATGCCTCACTTCAAGCCTTGCTTCCCTGACTGCCTCACTTTTTAACCCGAGGCTCATAACCACCAGCCATGCATCCATCATGCTGACAGGTAATGCTCCCAGACCACAGAGCATGGAGCGTCACTTCTTCCTGCAAGTACCTTATTCCATCTCAGAGATTCAATACCAAATTTTGGTTGTGAATTTCCCTTTGGATTATCCCTCCCCTCTTTTATTCTCCCAGTAGTGCAGCATTAGATATTAACTACAAAACTTGCCAGGTGCCCATATGTTAAAAGTCAATAGGGCAATGAGGGGAATCTTTGGAAAGGACATTGGAAAGGACACTGGAAAGGACAGTGTCTTTGCCACCTGAAACATTGCCTTTGGGGCAGCCCAGGATGTGTTTGGCTTTCTGGGCTGCCAGTGCACATTTTTGGGTCATGCTGAGCTTCTTATCCACCAACACCAAGTCCTGCTCCTCAGGGAGAGTAGAACTCCCAATCTGTTCTCTGCCCAGCCTGTATTTGTGCTCACTTCCCCCACCTCACAGTCCTTTCAGTCCATACCAGTCCTGTCTGTTCATATCAAATTTAATTCTCCACCTGTTGAGACAAACCAGGGCCTTTCCCACCTACTCAAAAGGCATTGGATCCATCCCAGAGCTGCCACCAGCTGCAGGTTCTGGGTGGGCTGGGACAGCCAGGGCTGTGCTGGAGCATCACCTGCCTGCCCCCATCACTAGCAGGGGTATTTCCTCATGGTGTAGCCATAGCAATGAAAGGAGAACAAGCAAAACACACTGCAGATGGGCCATGACAGCTCATGCTCTAGGCAGGACTTGGTATTTCCAGCTGGGTGTAAAAGACACATAGACAGGATCTATAAAATGTGACCTGGCTGATTTTGCTCAGACTCACGTACGTGAGACACTCTGAAACAGCTCATGCCTGACCACAGCCCTTTCTCCCCGTAACATAAAGATCTTTTGGGAAATGTACATGTTTAGTTGTTTTGCTGTGGAATAACTGAGCCCTCTGTACCCTCTGCTGCTGCCGTGGTTTGGCAAAGAAAACCTCATTTGAACCTTTGGTGAGCTTAAGCCAGGGAACAGAGAAAATTCCACTTCGGAGCTGACCAGCTAGGAAAATGTGATGCTCCACACATAGTGGTTTCTTAGCAGCTTCAGGAAAGGGATAGAAACTGCTCAGTACCTGCTGGCTGTCCCAGTTTTTTGTCTGCATCAGAAACTATTGGAAAAACAGCTAAATACGTTCAGAGAAATTGTGATTCATAAACTGCTCTTGTGTTTGTTTGTTCTTTAAGCTGAGGAGCGGCCAGGTAAAAAAAAAAAGTCACATAGATGGCTTTTGTTTTTTGTTTAAAGAAGGAAAGCAACAGTTCATGGCTCTTTGAAATACAGGTAACACATTGCAAAAGCGCTTGCAGTTAGGTAAGATTTTTACATGTCATTATAAAGTTCAATGGAGGCTTATGTCTATTCCCAGTGAAGTTTAGCCTTCAGGGAGCATGAATATTTGAACAGAGAACAAACCCTGTGGCCAAGGAAAAGTGGATAATAGCTTTTCTGTGAAGACTACTGAATATCCAAAATTTATATGGTGGAAGCAGTCACTGAATGAAAATGGCCAGAAAAGGGAAAAACACCAGACAGAAAGAGGTTGTGTCAATTAAGGTGATAGCTGCAGTTTTTTAAAAGCAATGAAGGGCAGGCTTGGGTGGCTTTTCAGCTAAAAGAGAGAGGGAAAGAAAAAGAGAAATAGAACAATAATAGAATAAAGAATAAACCTTTCAAACTGCTCCTAAAAATTGTGCTAATCAAACCACTCATGGCTGTGAACTGCTGCTCCTTCCCTACAACTACCAGAGCTCTCAGCTTGTCTTAGTCTCAGAATGAAAAGGAGGATATTCTGTCCCTAAAACATCATTTCTGGAATTATTGTGTTCTATTGAAAGCTTATTTGAATTTTAAAAAAAGCCAGTGTGGACACGAGAAAGGCTTGTGTCTCTTCCTCCACCTTATAATTTCTGGAATTATTTGTTCTATTAAAAGCTAATTTGGTATTTAAAAACAAACCAGTGTGGACACGAGAAATGGCTGTGGGATCCAAGCTTCTCTGTGCACAGGTAGTTGAGTGGGGAGCACAATTTCAGTCTGTGCTTAATTTCAGTCCATGAACACTTTTCAGGTGCTGAAGGTCTAGGGTCAATCCAGGACCTTTGGGCTTGTGTCCAAAAAGCATTGTTCATGCTTTTACAGTCAGTTGTCTGACATTGCAGCAGGCACTTCTTGATCAGCTGTCACAATTTCCTTCAGGGATCGATATTTGAGCTCTCCCTGCCCTGTGGTGCTGCTGGAGCTCTGACACCACATTGAGCTGAGGCACACAGAGGCAAAGTGCCTTGCTCAAGGCTATAGGTGAAGCCAGAGTTAGAGCCAGAATGTCTCCATTCCCAGCCCTATTCCCTCTTTTAAAGCCAGCAAAGCCCTTTTCCAGTGCAGCACTCCAGGAGTGTGTTTGCTGCTCTGCTAAGCTGTTTTTCTGGAGTGATGCTCAATGCCACCTCAAAAGGTCAGCTTTGACCCTCATATTTGGGTCCTGCACTTCTCCAAGCCAAGATCCCATGATGGGGAAAGCATGGTGTGATATAGAAATGTCTATGTCACAGCTTTTGTCACTGGGTCCCTGAGGGGGGGTTATTGTATGGTCTCATTTTGGCGTCCTGCTGGAGGCATGAAAAGAGACAGTGCTGACACCTCCCTAGCTAAAAATTAGGAGGGGCCTAAAACCTCCTAGGAGAGGCTTTGCCTACTGAAATGTTATCCTGAGAGCATGGAAGGGGACTGAAAAGAAATGAATCAACATCTGGGGGGAAAAAGGACACAGAGGACCCTCCCCAGCAAACACAGCACCTGTGCCCCTTTATTCCTGTGTGAATATCAGCCTTGTTGGTGCAGGTGGAAAACTCACCCCATATTTAAAAAGCCAGCCCCATCCACACATGCACAACTTCTCCCAGCCCTGTTTGCATCCCGGATTGGAAACGGTGCCCTTCCTGAACCTCCTGTGCTGGACAAAGTACCTATTGAAGCTTCAGTGGCCAGGAGGCTCCAGCTCCTGCTGAATGAGTTGCCTTCTGCTCCCAGCCCGTCCCAGCGCTGGCAGACGTAAACAGCGGGGCTCGCCCCCACCCCGATATTGTGGCTTGTTCATCCCCTGATAAAAATAGAATCCTGGGTGGCATGGTGCACACAGACTGGGGTTTGTTTGGCAGAGGATTTTTTAAAAAAATATTTTCTTCTTTTTGCTTCTCTTGTCCCCTTGGTGTCTTTCCGATTGCGCAACAGGTCTGTGTGAAGGGAGTGGGGATGGACGCCTTTGGTCAAAGATTTGGCACTGGGCAATGCTGGATCACCTAGAGGAGGCCTCTTATGCTTATCCTGGCTGCCCAGCATCTCATCTCCATTCTTGGATGGCCAAAGGGAAGGTGTGGAGGCGACAGGCACCACCAGCTGAAATGTGTGGTGTCAGGGCTCACACCAGTGTTTCAGCTGGGGCTTGGCACACAGAGGGGATGGCCAGTGGCCTGGGGCTGCTCATCCCTCTGCCCTTCTCAAGGGCTCCCCTGGGATACTTGCTCTTGTGTTTTGGGGTGCAGGGAAGGGCTGACATCTCCTGGGTGGTGAGGGGAGAGGGCAGTGGTGAGGCTGCAGCCTGAGCTGGCACAGGGTTGTTATTGGATGAGACACGACTTCACAGTCCTGTCTCACAAGGGACTTGCTGTCCCTCCTGCTGCCCAGCTCTATGCTCACAGTGTGTGACACATGTCCTGGCCATCCCTGGGTGACAGTGAAACAGCTTTTTTACAGGACAGACAGTGTGGATTCCTCCCTTGGCCAGGGCGATGCTGTGTGGAGCTCCCTGCCCTCTCACAAAACTCACGGCTCTCCCTTTCTCCTTTTTTTCCCCTTTTGCCACATTCATGCCCTCACCTCACCTTGTTAATCAGCTGCTTGGACTGAACCTAACTTCGCCCCCCTCCCAGCCTCCCTGATGGAGACTTGCAGGCTCAGCAAGGAAACGTGGGGGTGGGCACAGAATGTTTGTACAATGAATGAATGAAAACAGTGCTAATTTTATGTTCCTCCCAACCTGGGACAGAGCAACACAGGAATACAGCCCCTTTTGTACAGGCATGGGACATCTCCTCTGTTTGCTTTTCTCCCAGAATGCCTCTTCTCACCCTGCAGGGTATAAACAGGTCGCTGTTGACCTTGGAAGCTGTCAGAGGGGTTACGTCAAGCCCGGCAGATTTGCTGGGCTGGGTATTTATGCTTTTGCACCCTCCTGCTCTGGCAAGAGGTGACGTACATGGAGCACTCCCAGCTCCCTGCTGGGATCCCAAGGGAGGCTGCCCACCCCTGCCTGTGGCACTGGGGAAGCTGGAGGGCTCCCTGACCCCCAGTGAAATTTGCTGCTCAGGGGAAATCCTGCAGAGAGTTTCTCCTGTTGCTTTGTTTGTTCTTTTTGTTGAACAAGGGTTTTTATGGCATTTGTTTTGTTCCAGTGGAAGGTGTTTGCTTGTCTGAGGTCAGCGAGGAAGAGGCAGGGAGGGGATGTGGGAGTGCAAAGAGCAGGAAGCAAATAGGCTCTGGTAGCAGGTGTAGCTTTATCTGCTTTCTTCAAAAAGCTTCTCTGGTCTTGGTGGGATGTGCCAGGTGCTTTGGAGGTGGGAGAGGTCAGTGGAGAGGCTTTTGACCTGAGTATACCAATGCCCCTCCACTAGGGAATATTGAGCTCATTTGTTGATGGTGAAAAGAAAGCTCAACAGAAACACCAGCAGCAACCTGACCCATGGAAAGGGCTGCTCCACACCTCTGGGTATGGCCTGTCCTCTGGCCAGGCTCGGCTGAAAAACAGGAGGAATGAACCTGTGCATCTCAGTACTGAGGGGTGAATGAGGTGCTCCCCACCCAGAGTCACTTATTTCTAGAACTTTATCCCAGGAAAGGCTTCCTCCTGGGAACTGGAAGGAATACCTTCTGTTCTTCCCACTCTGAAGGTCATGGCCACTGTGCTGGTAGTTTTAAAGCCCCTGCAGAGGACTAGGCCAAGGCACTTGGTGGCAAAGAGCTTTCCAGGAATCCTGCAGGCTGAGCAGCTTCAGCTGATGAATAAAGGGATTGCAGGGAGACTTGGCTCTACTGGCATGCAACAGCCCAGAGGTCATTTTTTAAGCAGACGTCCAAGAACATTCACAGCAGGCAGTGGGCTTTTCTTACAGCACTTAACTGGTTTTCATTCCTTAGCAAGAGGTGTGTACTCATCTCTTGGGCACTCAGCCTCTTCTGTCATCCCATTAACACAAGAATCCCCTTGAGCCTCTTAACCCTCTCAGTCCTGCCCAGAATATTAATTTTCCCTTCCCCATTTATATCTCACTTCTTAATTTGCAAGTGAAAGAGGTTTCATGCTGGTAAACAAGAAAACGTTGTAAAAAAGTCAATCTCAAAACCAAAACCCCACTAAAAGCTCCACTCAATTGGGCAGTAATTACACAGACCCACATATAACAGATGTGGATATAAGATCAGTGCTGGATGTTGCTATCTGCAACCACTGGAGCCATCAGAACTCAGCTGCAGTCCTGTGCAAATGGAAAAGGGTGTAGGGAGTTTCTTCAGGCATGACACATGGAAACCTCGATAAATTATCCAGCCTCAGGGTTGGCAGTGAGTAGGCAGCTGGTTCCTTCCACTTCTCTTACATTTATTATTAGTCTTTCTCTTTCTTTTTCTGTTGAACTATGAAATCTCATCCTCTGGTTTCAGCATTTCACTCGTTTTCCAGTCTTCAGCAAACGTGTATTTTTTGTTTGCTGAGGAAGAGAGGACATTTACGTTGGGTAGGTGGAGCAGGAATTTTAGGTCAGAAGGCCCAGAAATATCCACAGGGTTACTCCTAATAGCACACCTCTACTTTTTCTGCCAGTGGAATATATAACCTGCCTCACCTTTTAGCCCTGAGTACTCAGGGGGGCAGATAAACCTTCCATTAATAAGACCATGGTTGGACAGGAGGTTGTGACCCTCCCATCCTTTTTTCAGCACTGGACTGGAGTTCTCAGAGAAGCAAACAGAGTTAGGGAGATGCTCAGATGGGTCTCCATTATTAAATACACCACCAGACAGCCCTCTTCTTTTCCTTAGCTTGGTGCTGCTCAAACCTTCCCACAGCTTGATGTCTCTTCCTGCCCTCTGCTGAGTTTCCAGGTGGATAAGATGAACCATAGAGGTTTGAGCCTGGGTTGAGACACACGTGGTGTGGCTGGTAAGAAAAACTTGGCTTGTATTCTGTTAGGACAGAACATTCTGAACTGCCCCAGGCTTTTGCATCCATGCTGGGATTAGATTTGCACTCCCTGCCAAATACTGGACCAAGCAAGGCTGCCGGGGAGAAGTCCTCAGAACACCTTCCCAGCAATCTGTACACTTTACTGACTGCTGTTGCTTTCTTAAAAACCCAGCTGGGACCATGCTTGGAGCTCTTAACAGGTCTGTCTTTGACAACTGCTGCCTCCTGGCATCTGCACATTTTTGGGAAACATCCCCCACTGGCCCCCAAAGAGGTGGCTGCAGCTCCAGGAGGCATTTCTGTGTCCCTCTCCAGAGGTTCCTGGTGCCTGAATCTGGGTCAGGGCTGGACAGGTCCACCTGAGGAGTTGCTACAGCGGAGAGGAAAGCAAAGGACTAAAATCCAAATCCCCCACCTTCATCAGAGCAGCTCTGCAGATCAAGGGCTCTCTGGAAATGCTATTGCTTGGCTGGGATGTTGAGATCCCAGAGCCAATATTTGGGAAGTAGGAAGGGCCCTGCCAGATGCAGCATTCCCAGAAACAAGCCTCTGTGCACAGGGCTAGGGCAGCTGCTGGGGCTCAGCCTGGGACACCCCACACTGCTGCACAAACCCCTGGCCAGTCCTGCCCTGTGGGGCTGGGGAAAGCAGAGGAATGGCTCTACTCACAATCCTCATCTGCCCCTTTGAGGTTTGGGTGAGATTTATCCTGCTCTTCAGAGAAGCAGATGGCAAGCATTGCTCTGATGCCATAGTGTTTCAGCAAAATGCACGAGTGAGTTGTCTGTGATACTGCAGCAGAATTGTCTGAGGGCCTGGGGGCAAGAGCCTTGATGTCTGCTCAGGAATGGTGCTGCTGCAGCACAGCCCCTGTGTCAAAACTGTGTCCAGAGAGCTTCCTCTGAGGGATGAGTTGACAGTGACTTGAGTCTCACAGCCCTGAGACAGCTGGGAACGGGCGAGAACGTGAGATTTGATGTAATGATGATGATGTCAGGCTGCAAGAGAAATGTCACTGTCCCCAGGAGGGGACCTGCCACCTCAGAGGGAATGGGCTGGGAGCCCAAACCTGATGTAATTCCAGGACCCTTCAGGTGAGCGAGTAACAGATCTAGCATAGTCACAGCCTCAAGACTAGCTGCTCCCAAAGCACATATACTTGACTGACTGACTGACTGACTGACTGACTTCCTTCCTTCCTTCCTTCCTTCCTTCCTCCAAAATATGGGGATAATATTAGTATTCCCTTAAGTGGCAAGTGCTTGGTATTGTTTTTGGAAAAAGAAAGATGTAAGAATATTTTCTTGCATGGAAGGAGTGACAGCCATGCTTCATCTTGTGGGTCATTCATCCTCTTTCCTCTCTTTTCCCAAGCACTATTAGAAAAGGCTGGATACATCCTGGGGGGCAAGGAAAACCAGATCCACTGCTGGGAAAGTGGAACCGAGCAGCAACTGAGGCTGCAAAGGTGGAAGCAGAGTTAGCAGACGAAGGAAATCCCCACACTAGGGAGTGAGGGCTGTGGGCATGTGCTACCCTACCCCTTATCCCTCCTTTCTTCAGCCCCCACACGTAGCAAAAACATTCAGCAGACAGCCTGTCCTTTGGCTTGGGACTACTCAGGTGGGAAATAGCCTTTCAGGGCTTTGTGATTTGTTTTACCCTTTCCTTTGTTGGGTCCTTTTACAGGAACCCAAAAGTAGCTGTTTTGAAAAGACAGCAGAGACTGTGTGAACCTTTGGTAACTTTTTTGAAGACCGTGAGACCTGCCAAACAGCCTGAGAGAAAGGATCTTACTGTGTTGATTTGTTTTCTTTGGTTTATGGGGGGAAAAAATATTTCACACATAATTAGTGCAGCCACAGAGAGATTGTATTAAAGGCGCTTTACTGGAAATTTCAAGGGACAGAACAAGGGAGAGCTGTGTTAACACTAGCAGCCAGGAGAAGGACCTTGCCTGCAAAATGGTGGGGAAGGACAATGTGGGGTGTTCAAGCTGCAAGAAAGAAACTCTTCAGGAGGGCAGCATGTGCATCAGGGGCTGGGATTAAACTAAGCTACTGAGGGCCATGATGCTCCCTGCTTCCCTCCCCCAGACCCCACCAGGGCTGCAGGCTGCCAGCCTGGGTGGTCAGCTCAGGGGGAGACTCCATTCCCATGGAAGGAGGAGAGCAAGGACCAAGAGCCTAACTTATTTCTCAGTGTCAAAACCCTTGGTGTCTCCTTCAGCTAAAGCTGTGTCAGTGTGTAAAACCAGCCAGCCCTTCTATCTTGAAGACATTTCCAACATGATATAAGAGCTCTCGCCTGCTTCTTCCGTCTGCTGAACCCACTCCAAAGAGAACAGGAATTCTATTAATGCAAAAACTTCCAGGACAAACCCAAGTAGCTCAGCCTTGTCCATACTCTGGTGAAAAGCCCAGCACAGGCCTCTTTCTCCCTGGGTGTTTCCATGAAACCAATCACTTTTTGCTCCCTGGAGTTCTGAGTTTCCTGGTGGACCTTGCTTCCATCCAAAAAGAGAGTGGTGTGAGCGAGGTATGATCTTATTCAGGCGGGATTTTTTGATACCTGGGGCTCAGTGAGATCCCTGAAAATGAAAAACTCCATTTTCTGTTTTACTCTAGTTTGAGGGACACTGATACAGGAGCAGAGGACTGCTGTGTCCATGTTGGTACTTTATTGCATGGCACCTACTGTTGAACTGTCTGAGCTCTCCACCGTGCTGAGGTGTCACTGTCACTTCAGACACACAGAAGTACCATTATTTAGATGTAGAGATGTGAAGTGCACAGCTCTGCCCAGGGCCATGTTAAAAATCTCTGCTTCACACCTATTCAGCTGCCCACAAATCAACCTACAGTGCCCTGGTACACTTGTTCCCAGGCAGGGGAAGCAGCATTTAGACTCTCCTGCTTGCAAATGCAGCTGTTTCCTATGAAAATCATGTGCTTGCTGCTGGCTGGTTTGTCTTCCTTATTGTTTCAGCTTGTTTCATTTTTGAAGCTTACATCATTCTGTGGCCAGCAATGTCTTGGGTGTCATACAAGAGCCACTCTCTCCCAGGTTACCTGAGGGCAACGCCAGAGCTGAACAGCAGCTCTACAGAAGGCATGAATATACTGTGGCCATTTATTTCCTGCTCTGCTTAGGAGGCATATTTGTGGTGGTTGCTATTAGACATCAGGGAGGAGCAGTGCCTGGTGGTTGGCAGAGGGACAGGCATGGGTTCCTGTTATATTCACAGCAATGCCACTGACTTTGAGGGGCAAAGTGACATGACCAGGTCTCCTCATGCTGGACAGGGACATCAGTATATTTAACTATTCCAGAAATGAGCTGGCAGCACCCAGATAATTCGGTAATTCAACAGCAGCTCAGTTGTTTGTGTGTCACCTCAGCTGCCATGGTGTGTTCTCTGGCTGTATGGTGGTGCTTGGCATAGGACACACTCATATGGGTGTTGAGCAGGGAGGGCTGGGGAAGCAAAACAATGCAAAAAGCCACTCTACACTACATTCAAGTTGTGCCTATCCCTTTTTCTTGGGAGATCGTATTTTCTCCTTTTGGACTTTATACCCATCCCTGCATGATATTCCCTGCTGGAGAGTCTCTTGGGCTCTCCTGAAGCTTCTTACCTCTCTCCAGTCTGGAAGGTCATTTCTTTGTGCACTTCCCTGACTCCCAGCTTACATTCCCTCAGTTTTTCCTTGTGCCAACTTTGCAGCAGAAGGCACAGATATACTGTGGCTGTTTATTTCCTGCTATGCTTCGGAGAGGAGTGAAACCTGTTTGTGGTGGTTGCTATTAGCCATTAGGGAGGAGTAGTGCCTGGTGGTTAGTGCAGGGACTGGAAAGGTACTCAGGCTTAGGATCTGCTCAGGGAGCTCACCTGTCACAGGTGAAGGTGCTGCACTGGTGCTGCTGGGGCTGAGAATGGATGTGAGGAGCACGGCATTGAGGATATGATTAAGCAAATGAGTGTTTATTCCCATTACTAAGCTGTTGCCTGTAACTCAGGATGCTGATTAATTGGGAAAAGGTACCAGGAGGCAGGGCAAGCCCTGGGACAGTGTTTACAGCACTCCTCCTTGGTACAGGGTGAGGGTGGCCAACAATAACTCTCTGTTAGCCACCGGCAAGGTGTCCTGGTTGGATTTTTCCATCTGCCCTGTGTGTGGCTCTCCTCTTTGTCCCCTGACTCATGCCAGCCCTGGAAAAGCCCAGGCCCCAGTCATCCCCTGACAAGCTTCTCTATTTAACAGTGCTCAGGTTGTGGGGAGATGGTTGGGGTGTGAGGAGGGACAGCACCCTCCCCGGGAGCCCCAGAGACACTCAGGTGGCATCTGTCCCTTTGCTGCCACTCTTGCCTTCTTTAAAGCCACCCTGTTTCTGTCCCAGTCTGGATGCAGAGGTGAAGGGCTGGCAGACACACTCTGGCTCATGATATCCTCAGGGCAGGAGACAAAGGATGGAGGAGGGAAGCAGGGCTGGTGGCAGAGGCAGCCAGGTCGGCAGGGATTTTCCTTTGATGTGTGTCTCTGGGCAGCACTGTTCCACGCTGCCGCAGCCGCTGCAATTATGGCTCTCTCTTCCCTGCCAATTTTCCATGTCCGTTAGTGCTGAGGTTGGTTTGTGACATTAATTCTTTCTCTGCTGACGTGGGCAAATAAGTTACCGGCGTGTCTCTGATTTAGGAAAGCCACTGGCCCAGCTCTTCTGCCACAGCCATGCAGAATGTGGCACACCACACGCAGAAGAGAGCAAAACAGGGCAGCATAAGTGGTGGGAAAGGGAAAGCTGGAAACAAAGTGCCCCAAAGCATCTTCCCTTCCCACTGCCTGGGCTCAGGGCTGCTCTACACCCCAGGGGTCCTTCCCACAGACCCCACAAACCACAGTGTTGGTCTCAGGTGGCATTCCCTGCCTCCACAAATACCTGAGCCAGGTGCATGGTCCCTGCCCCAGCACAAGGCTGGTAGTCCCTAACCATCAGAGTAAGAGTCCAGCACACTCCCTGCCATTCATTCAAGTGGATGCTGAGAGCATCACCTCCCTGCTTCTGGCCCTGCCAGACTCTCTCTTGTTCTCTCTGACAGTCTCATAACAAATACACCTAAATTTTATCTTGCCTGCATCACTTTAACAATAAAGGCAGCTTGAGCACAGGAGGAAAGCTACTCCCTTTCTATGTGACAAGGAGTGATTCAAGGACCCCTTCTGAAACACAACTTTGAGCAGGAATCTCATTTGAAAAACACTTGGCAAATGAATACAAGCATATAATGTGAAACAACAATTCAATTATTTTAAGGTCCCTCGAAGCAGCAAGCCTGGAAAGAGTTGATGGGAAATTTCTGCCTCAAGATCAAAATCAGAGATCCAGGATCAGAATCCAGATGAGAGAGTTTGGGTTGGTTGGGAACAAATGGTCACTTTTCAGTACAGCAGAAGAAATTACATGATGTTTATGAGGCTGGATGAAAAAGGGACTGGTCTGGTATAACAGCTTCTGGCTTTCTGGACAGCAATATATTTGTGTTCCCCAACGTGGATCCAACCTCCCCATGGGCCTCAGTCTGCACTGCAGGGAGCTCCTGCAGGGAATTCAGTGTGTAAAGAGGGAGAAAGAGGTTTCCTTTCTAGGCATGACCATGAGCTGCAGGGGAGTGAAGGAACTGGTTAATAAGAGCCAAGACCTCAATGGGATGCTTGACAGAGCTCAGAGCAGACTGACCTCAAACACACTCAGACATAATTTTCTGTCCTGAGGTGATTGCTGGTGCTGTCTTCTGAGAATTTGCCAACCTGCTGCTGTTGGAGACTCACAGATTCTGACTGTAGGGCCTGTGGCTGCCTTCATATTTCACTTCACACATCAGATGCCTCTGCACAAGCTCCAGCACCCAGTGGGACCAAAAAATACCAGCAGAGAGAAAGCAGGAGTAAGAGAGAAACAGATTTTAAGACTTGATCAGAGATGCGTTTCCCTTCCCTGGGTTGGCTGGAGGAGCACCTGCCTGGCCAGGTGAATGTCTGGGATGAGGGGCTGGAGGTGCAGCAGGCAGCAGAGTTTGGGCAGGTCTGAATTACTGCACTTACACATTTAATTAAGATAGCCTTTAATTTAGGTGGCCCTGACTGTCAAACTCCCAGACTGCAGTGGTGTGAGCTATGGGCTGAGGGGTGTGGTGGGACATCTCTCCTGGTGACACTCTGCTCCCCAGGGTAAGCATGGATTGTGGCTCCTTGCTGGGGGGAGAGGGCTGAATCCAGAGCAGAGAGCTGGACACCTGGGCTGGGCTCCTTCCAGCACTCATAGTAACTAGTTTAAAGCTCCCGGGGACAACTGTGCTTGGCTCTGCTGTTGGCAGTGCACACATGGCCTGAGAGCAGCCTCTTTATGGAAACTCATGAAAAACTGACTCAATGGCTTTAAAGGACGGGACCAAAGCTGCAGAGAGCCCTGGGGCTGAAAAGCAGGAGCCTTGTTCCCAGTCCAGTGCTTAGCTCACTAACCAATCCACTTCAGACTATTGAAAAGTCCCTCTTTGAGACCAAGACTTGCATTTGTGTTTCAGCAGAAAAGCCTGCTGAGCTTTAATCAGCTGTAGAGAGGGATTTTATGGAGGATGTCTTTTCTCCAGGCCCTGCTCCACCTGCTAGGCATTTGTTCCAGCAGTGAATCTTCCTAAAAACATTGGTGGGTCTGTTATAATAGCCATCATGAGGTATTCTGGCTGGAGAGGAGGTAAACTCCCCATCTTCAGAAAAGTCAGGAACAGAAATTAAAGCAGTAGGGTGCTCTGGTGTGAAAGTGGTCAAAGTTTCTGAAGATCTTAACCAGAAATCTACAGGGGTTTAAGGGCAGTCTCCTTAAACAGTGCTGGTGTGGGGAAAGCAGCAGAAATAATATAGGAATGCAAGAAAGGACCCTAACAAAGCACTCATGCTTAGGCTTTGAATGTACCAAAGAAGGCATAAACCCAGGGCCCCTGCCAGTGATGGCAGGATGAAGTCCTTTGGGAGAAGGTCGAGATTCATCAGTAAAACAGCATGAAAGTGCATGGAGATGGGTTTCTGGGTGCTAAAACAAAAACACTGAGGACTCTGTGAGCTTAGAGTACAAACTGGATTAGCTCTGCCTCTTGGCCATGACTTTCTTTCAGGCCCTGGGTAAGAGGACAGGAATTTAACATACCCTCTTGGTCTTAGTAGTAGCACAGACAGCATTGCAACATTCAGGTAAAAAAAAAAAAAAAAAAAAGAGATCTATGTTTAATTTAAAGCGGTTTGTTAAGCCAGTGAGCAATTTGCGTAACTCTGTGATTTAAAGAGAGAGGAGGCAGCTCTGGCCATCTTGTCCTGGCTGCCAGTGCCCTGGAGCTGGTGACCACAGGCATCTGGCAGAGAACAGTGACTAAAGAGCTGGACTTCTGGAAGAACTGGAAGTCCTGCAGCTCTCTGTGCACAGAGCGCTCTTGTCTAGCAAGGCTCAGAGTGGGCCCTGCACTTTGCTGCATGCTCCTCAGCTTAATTGGACAGCTGTTTTCTACCTGTCACCCTTCCTAAATCAACAGGCTCCTTTGCTTGCTGCTTTTGTATTTTTCCCCGTAGAACTCAACAGATACCTGCTGTTCAACCCTTTACTGGAATTCAGTGGGAGTTAAACTGTTATCTGGGGTTAAATGGTGATTTGTGTGGTGTGAGTGTAGCCTTGCACTTGGGCAGTGCAGAAGGCAGGCTACAGCCACCCATGGCATCTGATGGAGACACCACTGCTTCTCCTGGGCTAGCAAAGCTGGAAGCTCTGTGAGGTGGTTGGAGATGTGAGGAGTGCAGCTTTCTAATTCCCACCCTTCCCATGTTCCCAGACAAGAGCAGGATCACTGATGACATTGGGAGAGCATGGAATCACAGAATTATTAAGGTTGGAAAGACCTCTAAGGTGATCAAAGCCAACTGTTAACCCAGCACTGCCAATCCACCACTAAGCCACGTCCCTTTGTGCTCCATCTACATAGATTTAAACACCCCCAGGGATGGTGACTTAACCACTTCCCTGGGCAGCCTGTTCCAATGCTTGACAGTCCTCTTGGTGAAGAAATTTTTCCTGCTTTCCAACACCAGGAACCTGTCTGACAGCAAATAGCCACTCACTCTAAGGACTGTATGAGTCAGACTGCAAGTTGCATGAAGTGCATGCTATTTGAGGGCAGTTATAAATTGCAGGGCTGTTCCCTCCATGGGTGACCTGGTAGGAGGAAGGATGCTCAGTGTCACACAGTGTTGACCTGTCCAGTTCCCTGCATTGCTTCTGAGGGGACATTGTGGCCTCTGGCAAGCCTTGTCCTCTCAGTAACTGGATTTGCTATTACAAAAGAGGAGTGGCAGCAGTGCCCTAGCACAGGGATGTGATGGTGGTGTCTTTGGAGAGCAGAGCCACAGGAGTGATGAAAACTGAGGAATGAATGCAACACTGACTAACTTCTGCCCAGTGAAGCTGAACAGGGAACAGTTTAATGATTTATCACTTGTGCAGCAATGCAGCACATTACCTTGCCCAGGCAGAGGGGCACACTTTGGACAGTGTGTTTCTGTGACAGAGTGGGGTGACTTGCACAGGTCCCAGGACTCCCTGATAGCTGCAGAGGAAGCGGTGGTTATGACATTAAATGACAGGAAAATCATGAAGCTAAATATTCTTGATGATGCTGTTTTGAGTAGAGGCCAGTGACACTTCCTGAAACTCCCTTGGAATTAGATGCTCTCTCACCCAGTTTACCAGAGTTTGTGGGACCCATTTCAGGTTGGGAGAAATGGCCATAAATAATGAGCTGAAAGAGATAATTCAGATCCAAAGCATTAAAACTTCAAAGACCCCCTCTGAGGATGCTAAAAGGCAAGGAACTAGTGTGGCTGCATTCACTAGTGTGATTACCTGCAAATGAAGGCAGCAGCTCTGACTCATGTGCTTATGGAGGAGAATTATAAAGAGATCTGTATTCCCAATTATTCCCCAGGCTGGAGGACAGGAGCTGGGAGATAATGGGCAAATCAGATTCAGAGGTAGAGAAAAGCTGTTTCTCTTTCTCTGCATGGCTGCACGAAGCCCACAAACATGAGATTTGAATTTTCTTATCTCCTACATAGCATCAGCTTAAGAAAATATGGGCATGACTCCACTGCCAATCTCCATACACGTGTGCTGTCTTGGCAAGCTTTGGAACCATACCACACCAAAAACAGGGCTTAAGGCACTTGCTGCTGCTGGATCAGGGGACACCCTGGGCTGAACTTTGATCCAAAAAAACATCTGGAGGCTGCTCAGCCACTGAGCTGGGGAACCATTTTATAAATAAAGGCAAATGAAATTTGGTTTCACACAATTCCCTCCAGTTTCTCGCCTGCTCGTTGACGGAGAGAAAATGCTTTTCAGATGCCAGCTGGTGACACTGCTCCATTATAAATTGCTCATGTCCTGTTTTTAAACAGTGACTGCAAAATATTCATCCAGCTCTCAGGTCGGGCTGTCTGTCCTCTCTGGGGCATCTATGGGTTCTTGGGCTTCGAGTTTGGTAAAAGTTGCCTAAAGATTTAACACATTTGCCTGGAAACAGGCTTGGAAATCCCAAGACTGTCCAAGTGACCCCTCCATTGTTCTTGCTGGGTACTGGATCAGCTGTGGGAGCAAGGCCAGCTGGAGACCTTTTTCTAACGCAGCTTTGCAAGGACCAGGTCATGTATTCCCTGTGCTCTCCCTGCTCCCACTGCAGGGGTCTGTGACCCCTCGAGGCCCATGCCCTGTGAAAGCCTCACAGTCCCCACAGCCCTGTGTTAAATACCACAGCAGGGGTGTGAGTGTGGGGTGTCTGCAGAGCAGGGAAGCAGAAGGAGGAGGGCTGGGAGTGAGCACTCCCTGGTACTTTTCCATCCTCCTTCTCGCAGGCTGCTGGCCACCTCGGTGGGAGCTGTTTGTAGGGCTGAAGCCAAGAAGTGCCCGTGATGTGGCAAACCCCCCTGTGCCAGAAACCACCTTTTCGGAGCGTTTTCTCTCTCATAGTCATCTGTGTTTTCATTTCTCTCTCCCAGCTCTGCAGGGAAGGGAAGGCAGCCAGCAAGCTGGTGGGGATGGAGATGTCAACTGCGTGGGGAGAGGCAGGAATTTAGCAGTCCCTGGGCAAACTCAGCACTTCTGATGGGCTGGCTGCCATTTGCACACCTTTGTGGATTCCAACCCCTCAGAGGGGCTGCTGGTTTAACTCCTCCAGTGCCAGGCTACCACAGTCAAAGGGGTCACTACGGTCTTTTCCCTCTCAAAAGGCATCTCCTTTTATCTGCTTGTGACACAAAGTTTTGCTTGTGATGCAAGACAGAAAGATAGTGATCAAAGAAGAAGATTGGGAAATTCCCCAAGACCAGGGAAAATCTCTGTGGCTGATTTCTGAGCCTTTCTGAATGGTTGAGATGGTTTTTGGCCTGTGTTTGGTCAGCATTCAGAAGCAATATGTGTCCTTGGTCAGAGATGTTTTCTTTCATAGTGGGACCATTCCATGCTGTAAAATCAATAGACGTAAATAGTAAGTCACCTGTCAAAGCAAAATTGCAAAGAGATCTTGAGAAACCCTGTTAGCCATAAGACCTGGAGATTTTTAGCCTAGTCCTAAGGACATTGGTGACATTACAGATGGGACCACTGTTGTTTGTAAAGATCATTATAGAATCCTGCTTGACAAAGGTGGTGGTGTCCCATAGCAGACATTTCACAAGCAGTAAGCACTTCAAGGAGGAAAGAGGTAGGGATGTTATCTAATTCTTTAGCCAACTTCAGTGCACCTGTTAATTGCCACTGGGTTACGAGGTTTGTCCCAGTGCAGCTACAGAGCATGGTGTATGGATTTAGGGCTTTACCCTACAAAGTTCCCTCATTGGCTCACATGGCAATGAGTTTCTTGTCTCTGTGTGAGGACAGAGGCTGTGCTTGAGGCAAAGAGCTGGATTCTGTGCCCATCTTCACCCCAGTCCTCCCTTTTGTCTTGGGTACACCCCTTTATCCAGTTCTGTAATGCCTTTTAACACGGACACCATCACAACTTCTGCATTTACAGGAGGAGGCAGGAGAGAGTGACAGGACCAGGCTGCCACAAGGGAGCCACGTTTCCTGGAGAAGAGCAAACAAACCACCAATGTCTCATTTCACCAGAGCATGCCGACACCACCTTACGCACACACCGCAAGTGGCAATAAACAACAGGAAAAATACAGTCAAAACCAGTCCTGGATGAAAAACCCAACCATGAACAACACTGCATTTTTATTCAGCTGGCAGTTGGGATTTGCTGGGATTTTTAAAAAACATGATGTTTCTTTGGGTGGACAACAGGAAGCTGTTTGAGAAAAGTGAAACTCCACGAGCCCCTCAGGCCAGCATCCCCAAAACCCAGTCCTCTCCACTCTCCTTTTCCTTTGTCTGCTTAGGTCTGTCAGTCTCTTCTCTGTCTCCATTTTCCTCCTCTTCACGACTCAGAACACTACGTGGTCTATGGCTCTGGCTGGAACAAGTGAGGACCTGTGTCTGCTCCAACTGGAGCCAATTGCTCTGTGTAAAGTGATTGAATACAAAAATTAGAAATGAAAAGGAGGTTGGGGTGAGGGGGCCAAAGAAAACACACATTGCAAGCACATGGGGAAAAGAAAGGTTTGTAAGATCCCTGATGCTGGGCAGCACTTGGAGTGTTGTGGTGGATGCCAGGGAGACACTTTGGCCTGGTTTTACTCTTGGGGGGCTGTCCTCCCAAGCTCACCAGCACAAGGTCTGGTTACATCAGGGCAGGTAGCAGCTCTCTTTGCTCCAGAAATGTTTTGGACAGTAAAGATGGGCTGGGGTGGGATGAGCAGTCCTCAGGAGATAGTGTAGCTCTGGGTGGGGCTGTGAGAGCAAAGAGCACCATGTCTTTTCCATAGTTTGGTTTATTGCAGAGCTTCCCCCAGCTTGTCATTACTCTGTTTCCCCTGCAAAATGTTGCACAAACCCAGCTTTAATTTCTGGTTTCTTTGTCTCCATCCACCTGGAGAGGAGCTGTAGCTTGGCATTGAGTTGATGGGAATGGCTGTTCAGCATCCTGGCATCCCCAACACAAACCCTGGCATGGGCCCAGGCCCCCAGCATGTTCCCCTTCATGTTTTCAGGAGTTTTTGAATCACCTCAGCCAGCCCATGGGTAATCTGTGTGCTGCATCCTTCACTCACTTGGCATCTACATTTGGCAATTGGCCACAGCAGTCCAGCCCCCTGGTTGTATGAGGTATGTTTTCAAAAACAGGACAATAATTATGTGCTTCTCCATAGACATTTCCTTCACAGGTAGACATTTGTGCTGCTGTGTGTACCATCACTGCACTCACAAATATTTTTGCAGGTTTCCAAAGGCTGGAGGAGTGTTTGTGTGCAATAAACACGACCCTGAATCACAGCAAATGGACCCTGGTGCCTTTGGGGAGGAGAGAATTGTCTCCTGCACAGCCAGCAGAAGTACTGGGAGAGGAACACAGCTTTTCTCTAGAGCAGTGTCCTCTGTTTTGATGCTGGCTGTGTCCAAAAGCCATTATAATCTGGTAGTATTTTTGGTTGCAGGAGCTGGGGAATCCCACTTTTGATCCCAGTGAAAATATGCTTAAAACCCAGCAGCTGTGGAGTTTGGTGTTGCCTGACTTGGGGATTTGGCAAAAGGATCAAAGTCACCCTGTGTGCTCCAGAGTTTTCCAGGTGCTTCTCCCACCAGGTTCAGCTTGTCTTTGAACACACTGATCAACAAAAAGCTTCTGTCCCACTTCTGCCCAGACTACCTGCACTGATAATCAGAGGGTATCTAATCCACGTTTATCAGCCCAAGAGTCTAAGAATGCATTCAGTGACTTGACACATGGTGAAGAGATTTCAAATTTCCTCTGAAAGTCAGCTTCATAACAATTATGGAGACACTGGAATTGTGTTCATACAAACCTGTAGGGGACTGGAATTGAGAGATGAATTGGCTGTGAAATGCAAAATCAAACATATTCCAGGGAGTAAGTGGAGCCACACTGTTTTGTCCTGGCTGAAAATTTGATCTCTGGAACACAGTTAATACACTGTAGAGAGGAAGAAATTCAGTTTCCAACAGGGAAAAAAAAATCCCACAAAGGAATCACATGCCCAAATTCACAACAGGGAAACACATATTCGTGTTTATTTTCCATTTTGCACTTATTGGTAGAGAACCAGGTACAAATACGTTTCAGGAGCAGAAACCAAGGGCCACCTACGTCAGTTTAGTGTAATCTCAGAAGTGGGGTCGTGGGAAGAAGGTGCTTCCTCAGGCTTATGTGGATATACAGAATTCAGCTGGACATTACATGGCCTGCAGCTCTGCTGCCTGGTTGCTGCTATGGTCTCTATTACAATGATTAGTATCAAAAGAGGAAAGGAGAAAAAAAAAAAAAAAGCCCAAGGCAACATAGTCTGAGTGTGAGAAGTGAAAATGTTAACACAGTCCAAGAAAGCTTTTTCTCCTGCTGAAAATCTGTTGTGCTCACTCTGGAGCAGGGAGCTGGCAGCAGGGCCAGAGCTGTGTTCACGTCGCTGAGCCTCCCTGAATGGCCCTTTTCAGCCTGCAGTTTCTGAAGAAAAGTGGGAAGGAGCCAAAACCAGGGTGGAGGAACATATAAATACTATGTGTAAGCAATGATTTTTTTTTATTTGGAAGCAGACCAATATAGTTGAGACTCACCTTGGATAACTCACAGTGGGGGTGGGAGAGCTCCTCCCACCTCCACCCACTACCAAATAAAAGTTAGTTTTAGGAGGGTTTGTCTCCTTGCTGGCTTTGGGGAACTGCCTGTGCAGTGTAGAAATGCTTCCAGCAGCTCCTTTTCCTCCCAGGCACTGGGGTGGGTTTTGCCACCTCTAGATGTGACAAACACACTCCCAACTTCCCATGGGTGAGGCTTCCAGGGAGTATTAATGAAATATATGATGTGGGACTCACGTACAGCGTAGCAAGAACATCCAGCCAGGGAGCTGTCACACTGTCACAGAAATACTGTCATGCTGAGTGTGGCTTTGCTGCAAGTCCCTGTTGGGGACCTGCTCTAGTCTTGCAAGGGGACACCTTAATCTGATGTCGCATGCAGAGAATGTGAGTTGGGTAAATAGAAAGAAAAAAGAATGAACCTTCAACACTCCCCATCCCTAGCTGTTCTCAAGCCATTTCTTCCTAGGAAAATTATGAGCACAGTGCTTAGATATGAAATAACCAATTTATGTATTTATGCAGGATTTACATGCTTAAGAGACACAGAGTGTTGCAGGGCATTGTGCAGAAACAGAGCAAACACCACAAGTGTCCTGTTCTGAGTCCATAACAGTGGTGTTGTGTGGTGGAGAAGTGTGCAAGCAATCTGTGATGTTTTCCCACTGCATCCCAGACCCAAATCCCACAGAGCTTTGTGGTGTCCAGTTTGAGGCTGTCCTGCACGGTAGAGAGAACAAGAAGGAGTGATATTAGTACTAGGGGTTTTTTTTCAATTTTCCCCCTGTGGAAAGGTCCATTCTTAATTCATTTGGGTGATAGGTATAACTTAAAAAAAAAAGCCTTGTAAGGTCAAGAATAGAAGAGGTATTTTTCAATACCTCTTCTATTCTTGTTAGTGTCACGTTAGTATTTTGGGTTTATGCTCCCATGACAAATATCTGAAGGTGGTGAAGCCCAATGAAAGATTTTGTTTGTTTTTAAATCATCTTCTTTAGACCAAGGACTGCATCTCACTGTGGACATCTGCAGTGGGGCAGTGCAGGTGGCTGTCCCTTGGCTCAGCTAAGAAAGGCTCCTTCAGCAGGGCAAAAGGGGGAAAAGAAAGGGAAAAATGGTGAAGCGGGCTCATATTATTGCACTAGCAGATGGAGAAAAGGGAATAAACAGAAGCTGTTTGCTTTCCCTCAGTGGGAGAGCCTATCTGGGCAGGCAGGAAGGAGGGGTCGGGAGGGACAGGCAGGAAGACTGGCAGATGGTCAGTCTCGTGGAGAGGAGCTAGTGGCTCATGCAAAGGAGGCTGGAGGGGCTGTGTCAGGCACAGGATGGAGTTCCCTGTGTACTCAGGAAATCTGTGGTGTGTGTCCCCTTCCTGTCTCCCTGCGCTGAAGTGACATGTCCTGTTCACAATGCCATCCTCCCGAGGCTGCTCCTTGCCTCACTGGGGGACAGAGGTGCTGAGGTGGGAAGGCAGAGCGCTGGCATTTGTTGCTACAGGAGAGAGAAAAAGAGCTCTGGTCACTGGGAGAAGCATTACTGGGTCCTCCTGAAGCACAGCTTGAGTTGCTGTCTCACACTCACTCTGATCTCAGCTTCCCCATGAATGGAATCCCTTCCTCCCCTCAAAAGCACCATGTAATTTTATGGAGGTGTTGCTCCTCTGCTGCTCTTCCATCTGCTGTGGGTCATGAATCTCCCAGAAGGTGAAGATTTGCTGTGCTCCCATTGCCTTCTTTGAGAAGACTCTTGCACTTCATCAGTTCTCAGTCCCACCTCTCACTGCTCCAGCATATCCATGATGGATCTGCTGGAAGGAGACCATCATGTAAAACTGCTTCACCCAGCAGAGCTGGTGGGTTTGGATCTTCCTGCTATTAATATCTGTGGAAAAAAACATTAGTGTATCACAGAGGGAAATTCTTCTGAAGTCAGTGGATGGAGTGAGAATAAAAGCTATAGAAATATCTGCACTGGAGTGAGAATAAAAGCTGTAGAAATATCTGTACTGGCATGGAGCCTTAGTAGTGAAAACACTTTAATCCAGCAGTATCCACAATTCCCTCAGGCCTTCCAGAAGGAGAGGGACCTTTGCACACTGGAATCTGCAGTTCCCTTGAGCTGCAAATGTCCAATCTTCAGGGAGAGGAAACTGAAAAGTTTCATCTGAAGGGCTGGCTCCCCATGATGCTTTGATCATGAGATAGGATCACATTTAATTCACCACATCTTGAAGTTTGCATAATTTTCTTTCCTTGAAACCATAAAGAAAATTTTTTTTTTTCTTTCTGTCTCCTTTCCTCTTGCCTTGCCTGTCCTTGTGATGATGCTGTGCTACTCTAAATCACCACATGGGAACCTCCCAGTTCAGAATGCAGGAGCATTCTGTGTTCAGGTTCATCCCCTACATCCCATACTCTGGGCAAAGGAAATTAATCATGGAGCACCAGTGGTCCTGGCAGTGGCATTGTAAATCCCACAGCTGGATACAAATGGGAGCAGCCCAGAGCCAGCAGCAGACTCTCTCTCACTCCCAGGCATGGCTGGAGCAACACCAGCAACAAAGAGCATCATGCCCAGCTCGGTGACACAGGCAGACCCAGGGCTGTTAGCCACTTAAATATTCCATGTCAGGCTGGTCAGATCACCTCAGTGTGAAAATTATTCAGGGGGTTTTATAGCATTTTTCAAATAAACATGCAGTGCAGACTATTTTCATTACTTTCCCAGCCTCCTGTAAAATTTGTCAACAGAGTGCTTGGGGAAGAAATTAACTGTGTGTGCCTGGGGTGGAGAGCTCAGCAACGAGAAGGTGTTCTGCCCCTCAGTGTCAGCACTGCTGCTGTACAGAGTCCTCATGCCCCTTTCTCAGTGCAGGAGCCAAGAAAATACTCTAGGCCAGGCATTAACAGCCTCCTGAGCCTAGGGCTGTCTGAGTATGTTAAAATATATCAATACCAGCGAGGCTAAGATGACTAGACTTTTCCATGGCTGATAGGAACAAGATAATGCTTCCCATGGGGACCTCTCTGGGGATGGAGATGAAACTCTCCCAGGAAGAAACCTCAGTCCTGTGCTCCTGGCCTTCAAAGAGAGCATTTCGTCTCGGTGTGTGTCCATGGAGCACGCGGTTCAGCGGCTGGGTTTACGGCGGGTGAAATCATTAACACTCCGGGAGCATGAATGCCCCACTTCTGCAGGAGCAGCCAGCAGGCTCAGCAGGGCTGAGGTGTGAGCAAGCCAGCTGAGACCTGAAAAGGCTCAAACATCCCCCAGCACATCAAGGCAGCTCTTGCTCAAATGAGACTTTATAAAACTTTTTGCATAATGTTGAAAAACACCCAATAATTAGCAATGCCTATTTCTCTTTGTCCCTTACGTGACAGAGACGCAGTTTCAGGACTTTCCTTTTAATTTCTCCCCATTTCCCTTCCCAAGGACCCTTTTTAATTTTCTTTTTGTTGTGTTTTCATTGTTGCCATAAACACCAACAGTGCTTCTCTGTGGGGCTAAATGTGGGAATAAAAGCTTGTGTCGTGGCTGCCATCCCTAGCATGATGGGAGATGCTCCAGAAGCCTCCCTGGTGAGCTGGGACCTTCAGAGATCTCATGCAGCCAGCCAAAAGGACTGTCTAAGGCAGTGATGGCAACACAGAAGAGTGCAGTCCCACAGCCATCCATGGCTGGGATCAGACCCCTGCTACATCCTTTTCCACACCAGCCAGCAGAACCACCCCAGAGCCACAGACTCTCAGGCTTTCATGTAGCTGGGAAGTTTTGTTTTGATTTGGATCAAACCAAACCTCATTTCTAAATCTGTGAGTCCTAAACAAGAGCCTCAGAAGAGCTCCAGCAGGAACAAAGCAGACTGAATGGAGAATGGCTCTCAAAAGCCCTTCTGTCATATATATGCTTTACTTTGCTGCTCTGAGTCAGCATTTTGCCTTACACCTCTGCCTTTCCCATTCCAACTACAAGAGTGGAAGAACTGGAGCTCCCAAGGATTTAGTAACTAATGTGACTAAGAAATAAAAAAAGTGATTCATGTATTTATTTCTGAGCTTGAGCTCTCTGTTTGAATTGCTGCTATTTACAGGTGGTGGAACTTTGTTTCAGGGTGAAAATATTTGCAAACCCCTGTATTCATTAAGCCTTACCCGTCATCTGCTCACATGTCCTCGCCATAGAGGTGCTATTTTTTGCTGTTGCTCTTTTAAACTGATTTCCTGTTCTTCCTTCAGAAAGGGGAAAAAACCAAAGTCAACACCCTCAAGAACAAAACCAAACCCAAACCAAAATCAAAACTTGGTGCAATTCAACTCCTGAGTGGCACAGCATAAGGAGCAAACAGGAACTAGCCATTGGATACTTCTTAACTCAAAAATCACTGAAGAGAGGTTCTTTCATGGGCGCTTTGGAGTGGCAAATGTTCTTTAAGGAGTTGGGGTCACTTTACTATTTTACTGAAAAAGATGCCATGTCCTGGAAAATAACAACATAAAGAGGAGATTGTTGCTTCCGTGGGAATTCCCAGCAAATCAGACTCCAAACTTTTCCAGTAGTGCGATATTCCAATAACCAAATCTAGCTTTCCCTTTGTGACTGATATCTCTTCCTTTTCCATGAGCACCTAATGTGGTGGTAATCCTAAGCACCTAATCCCTACCTCTGCTCTAACTAAGTCATTGCACTTCTTGGGCTACCCAGGTTATAAAAAAAAGAAAAGAAAAAGAAACACTGAACTGGGGCAACTTCAAATGTTTTTTTCCATTAAAGCTGCTTGGCACAGTGATTTCCCTTCTGTCTCACCCTTTGGACAGCTGCCTCACACTTTACCCGCATTTAGGTTCAGGACGTCAAGATGTCTGAGCCCAAGTGGTTTGGGAGTAAACAGGGCTAGTGGAAATGCCTCTGGACAATGCCTCTATATTTAAAAAGTAACTATATATATTGTGCGTACAGACTATTAATGGGGCTTTTGGCCACACAGATGAATTCAGTCACTGCGCTTGAGAGCACATTTGGTTATTAGTCATCTCCCTGACATCTCTGAGATGAATCCTGCTAGGAAGGGCTGTATGGGAGCTACAGCTTGTGTCAAAGAGGGCATAGACCTTAGCCAGAGTAACCACAAACCCACTGGGATGGGTGGTTTAGACACAGGGCTGTAAAGGAAGAACAGATTTGTTCCAACTCCTTCCGACGTCACCAAATAATTCTTGTCATTATTTGAGATGGATGCTATGGTCTGGGTGGGAAAAAGAAAATCAGATTTATTGAATCCTTTTGTCTCCTCTGATTTTACAGTTGTGCTTTTGTTCCTGTCTCTCTCATTGGTATTTCCTTGGCAGCTCATGAGGGATTTCTTTTTTTGAATGATTGAGTTTGTTTTGCGCCAAAAGAGAAAGGAGAGACAACCATTCTCCAAAGCTCAGGAAATGTGACATCACCCAAAATGCAGACCCAGCCTTTTGGCGGCCAGGTGGTAAAATGAAATATTCTCAGCCATCTCAGCATCTCCACTGCAAGGAAATTAGAAACAGAAACTTGGGATGACAGCCCTTGGCAGCTCTATTCAGCTCTGGTTTGGGACGCTAAAAAAGCCAGCTCGGTAAGGCTGCTAGAGAGAATAATAAAAGGGCCTAAATTTTGCCAGGATTGTGGATTTCTGAGCAGAAGCTGAGTGGTGACTCACACAGTCGCTTGACACAGTCTGGCACTGCTGGTACCTCGTGGGCCTGGGGAATTGTGGAGCTGCTGCTATCCCAGCCAAACCCAGTGCTATCCCAGCCAAGCCCACCACCTCATCTCGGCAGCTCTGGCACAGGAATGGCAGTGCTCGCACACAGAGGGGCACGGGAAGCTGGCAGAAAAATGGGCATTTTACTATGCATCCAGACAGGCTGCAGAGCATGGGAGAGAACACACATCCAACAGTGAGGGCCACAGTTAGGCTAATTTTGGGAAGAGCGTGTTTCCGTTTCAGCAATGGGCATCAGCAATGGGCATCAGCAATGGTTCTCAACAGGGCTTAACACTTTGGGAAAGCAAAATGGGGCCAGAAGTGTTGCAGTGGGCCAACAGGCTGCTAGGGTTGTGGAAAGCAGAGTTTTGTCTCCAAAAGGTACGTCTCTGCTCATTGATAGGAAGAACAATTTCTGCCATTGTCAGTTGACATTTTATGGTCTGGGTCTGTTCAGGGAGGTCTGGTGGAGAAGCCACCAGTTCTGGTCATAAAACCTTTGCCTCTGTGCATTTCTCTTGCCTTCATGCTTTGATCAGCTTGACACAAGCTCTTTATCTCAGGCGTGGATTTGGCAGTTTAATGCTGCTGTGTTGTACCTGCCATGTGCAGAACAAGGCAGGAAGCTTCCTGAGCTGATGTGTGACAGCAGAGTCCTGCAGGCTGAAATTTGTTCTGGATAAGTGCCAAAAGCTGCTCCAATAACCCCACATAACCTGGTCCTCCACACCAGGCACAGCACAGATGGCCAAATGAGGCAGTCACACATCCCATATACATGGTATTATTCTGTTGCAACCTCAGGGTATTTTGAGCCCATCTCTTCGGAGAGATTTCAGCTGCAGTGTTTCAAAGAGCCCTCATGACCTCCTAGCAGAGATATTAATATATCTCCTCCCAGCACAACAAGGATCACCTTGAACTGGGAACCCAAATCAGCACGGAAATAAGAAATGAACCACATATACCTTAAATGGGTTGAAGTCACCCAGCCCCTTCTCAAGGCTGCGTGCCACCTGGAGAAGAAGTCTTAGAAGGGAGGGGTGGACCCAAGCATCACTGATGGCAGCACCATAAACAATGCCATGAGCACAGCAATTGTGCCACAGATTCCCTATACAGTATCACTCTTTTACAGTGGAGTAAAAGCTCTTTGCTGCAGCAGCATCACAGTACAAAAGGCCAGAATATCAAAGCCAAGTGTGTGGCCAGAGTAAGGCAGCTGGGTTGGCCACAAGTGCTAAAGACTCCTCTCCACCCATGGCTGGGTGCAAGTGCAGAAAGAGTCTCAAAGCCCTGTGGAGCTTGTTGGGTGCCAGGCTCTGCCGAGCTGCAGCAGCCTGCAGTCCTGCAGGCCAGGGTATCTGCTGAAGGACTGAGCCCCAGTGCAAAGGGCTCATCTCCAGCTCCATGGCTTTGGTATCGCTGCACTGCACTCTGTTGGGCTGTTTGCCTGAATCCCTGCATGTGGGATCAATGGGAAAGGGGAAGGAACAGTTGCTGGTTTTTGACAGTGAGGTTCACTCCATGGTTAACCTGTAGTCACAGCTACTGCATCCTGCTGGTGCTGGAATGGCTGTTTGGTAGAGATGCCCAAGATGGTAGACATGGGGAGAAAACACCTTCTCTGTACTCCCAAGACATTGTCCCTTCAGCTCTTGTCTTTTTTGCTTATTTTCACTTGATCTGCAGGGTATATTTTTTCCCCCAGTAGTATCTGTGATTGCTTTATTTAGAATTAACCTGGGGGTGACTGCTTCTGTTTGTTTTTAGAGGACAGCCTATATGGAAATGTTCTTTTCCTCCTCCACCTCAGGACCAGGTTCAGCGATGGGGAAAAATATTGAGAAAAGCAAAGAGAGGGAGAAAATAAAAAGCCTGGCTCTTAGCTCCCACACATGTGAGGAGACCCAAGAACCAGGTAGAGCCTTCTTGTGTTGAGTCCTTAAAAGCTTCATTGTGATGTCCTTGCAAGACCATATTTATTTTGTTTCCTGAGCCGTATGAGCAGGGCATTGTATCTGCTGGATTAAGGCAGCTCTGTGCTGCTCGGAGAACTATGAAATCCCTCCTCTGTCAGGCTGATGTGAAAGGATCCCATTCATCTGGGCACTCCCGCCCAGTGGGGTCTGCTTAGCATTCATCCCCAAGTGCCACAGAGCTCCTACTGCTGTCTCTGGCTCACACCACTCCTTCCCTCCTCTCCCACATCCCCGCTGCCCCACATGTGCCGGCAGCCAAGAAAAGAGAATAGGGAACCTTTGCTCCCTGTCTGCTCACGGGAGGCTTTCTCCTCATTGCTATGCAGTGGGCATTTGCCCCAGTACCCTACTTCACACCAGAAAATGCTGCTGGCCCTGCCGTGTGCCAGCGACGTGCAGCGCAGCAGAGCCAAGGGATGCGGGAGGGCAGCCGCCAGTGACGACACGTGAATCAGCAGCATCCCTGCCATGGCAGCCAGGGCACTGCTGGGAATGAGTGCTGTGGGCTGGGTGGGCAGGACAGGGAGAGTGTGCCTGAGCGTGTCTGAGTGTGTGTGTCTGTGCTTGTGCAGAGCTCAGCCTGTGCAGGGGATGTGGTGCCTGGAGCTGGGAGGGTGGGGAGGGGATGTGGATCAAGGAAGCAGATTGGTGTTGCAGATGTGTGGAAGAGATCAAGGTCTTGGTCAGTTTCCTCTCTCTTGTCCTATGTTTGCTTTAATGGCAACTGAACATTGAGTTTTGTTCATAGTTTGGATTCCTGATATGAAGCCAGATACTATTTATTTCCTCTAACTTTTGTTTTCTAACATCTGTCCAGGGTCTCACCTTTTATTTTTTTTTTCTTTTTAATTTTGGCAACTACTGGTCAAAGACAGTGTTGGGGGAAAGTTATGAAGACAGCTCTTGAGAATTACACATTGTCCAAGCCAGCCACTAAGCAAAGTTTCCTTCCTTGCTCACACATCATTCAGATGAAATTGGACCTTTTCCTGAACATTTGTGCCCGAAAAAGCTCCCAAAACATTTGTACCTGAGAGATAAGGATGACTCTAAGTCAGGCCAACACATGCAGTATGTGGGACTGAAAGAGCAGCTGATGCTCTGAGCTGTTTCTCCACATGAGGATGGTCATTTCTGTGTACATCATGAATTTACAGCCTTGTCCACTGAAATTTAATACTGAGAAATGGGTTTGTCAGCTTGGATTGGACCTTCAGACTTCAGGCAGGCTCTGCTCTTGCAGGGCAGCAGTGGCAGATGGAGTCAGAGGCCCAAATTCCAGTCAGGCACTGGTGTCTCATGCTCTGCCCAGACCCTGGATGGGATGGGGTATAGAGCATCCTCCAGTGGATTGTTCTGTCTCTATGTGTGGCCCTTGCAGCAGAAGGAAGTATCCAAAGTCTCCTTGGGAAACGAAGAGCCTAACGACAGCAGAGGAAGCCTGCCAAGCCTCACAGTGTGTGGCCATATTGGACCTCAGCTTTGCCCATCAATAATGCCATTTATTGTTTTTAGAGGGAAAAATACACGTTTGTGAGCATAAGATTTCCCAAGCTGACTGCTTCTTTGGAGAGGGGAAGAAAAGGGTCTCTGGCGTGGCTGGAAGGCACCGCTTTGCTGCCTTCTGGGCCCCTCCAGAGGCATCACATTTCACTCAGGTTGTCATTTCTGGTTACACTTCCAGCCCTTTCTATTAATGGTAGGCAAGAAACAAGCGCCCCTTTCTTCCCACCACAGGACCCGCATGGGTGTGCAGGGGGAAGCCAGCCCCTGAAGAAAGGGCTACTGAGGAGGGACAATCCCATTGCACCCTCCTGGTGATGGCTTGGCCACATCCTGCTCGGGGAGAGTGCGCCAGAAACTCCGCGTCGATACCTGAGCGCTGACCTCACTGGAGACATGACGCAATCACAGAGCTCGCGAGAGAAAGCCCTGGGGAGCGGCAGCTTGAACACTACTGCCTTGTGCCTGGAACAACACTGCCAGTCTTCAGGCTTTAAGAAGCTCCAGTCTGTTGGCAGGATGCTGCTCAGGGCTCGCCGGAGGCTGCGGGACTCAGGGAGGCTGAGTGCTGGCTCTGGTGGGAGCCACAGACTCCACTGATGCCTCTGGGGACTTGTTCCAATTGTCCCTCCAAAGCAGTGAGCTGGGGCTTGTGCTGTCCAGATATTTGGTGTTTTCAGTGGTGTGTTTTACAGGACCAGGTGCTGAATGCAGCAGAAGCAGTATCTGACACTTCCACATGGTGCTGTGTCCCTCTTTGCTCCTTCTTTGCTCTCCTATCCATTGCAATTCCCCTGCAATCAATGGAGTCACATCCAAGGAAACAAGAACAACCTGTGTGTGTTGGAACATATGCTTTATACACTGATATGTGACTTCAGCACATGTCACTGCATCACCTGGGGCCAGCACACACCACCACAGTGCCACCAGCTCCCTTGAACCCTACTCACACTTTTTTGGCAACACTCCATGGGTTCATACAAATGGGATCACTGGCAGGCCTGTCCAGCCCCCTGGGAATATAGCCTCAGATACAAAGATAGTGAATTTCTTTCTGAGGAGAAGATAAGATCTGTATATTCAAGAAGACTCATTCAAGAATAAAAGAGGTCAAGAAAAAAAAAAGAGGGCTTCATCATGCTATAAAAGACAGCAGTCTCATGACAGCTTGTTTCATGTGGCATTTTCTAAATACAAGCCAGCTCTCTCTAAGAATGGGTTTTCCTGAGAAATTCCTACACTAATGTATGCAATCTGACTGTGGAAGGGGTGTTATGCATCCTCTTGGGGCCTCATCCAGCATGGGTGTGAATCTGTCACTGTTCCCTGGGGCTCATCTGGGCTCATCATCTCCAGAAGGAAAAGTTCAGGCTTCTGCACGCTCTGTGCATCAGCCAGACTGTGCTGGCCAAGCTTCATACATGTATGGTGGGGAGCTAAGCATGCAAACCACACCAGATATATTTCCTGAGTGTAATTTGTGCCTAAAAAGTCAGCAGCCTTGCTTCTAAACATTGCCAGACTCCTGTTCCTCTGGCCTCATGTGTGACCCACCTAGAGAAGACGATTTAATGGTACCAAGGACAGAGGTCGTGCTCCATCCAGCAGGACAAGCTCAGAGATTGAGGTCCTGATGTGGTCCTAGTTCTTACATTTGGGTCTTTGGGCTGCAGGCTGGGAGATCAAAGAGTTTCAGGAGCACAGGCTTCTGGCTGTGTTAGTCAGCTCCAAGTCTATTGAGTGATCACTGCTTTAGCTGGCAGGCGTGAGCCCCAGCAGGGAGCACCGTGCCTGGGACTGACCACCCAGCCAGCATCAGGTGCCATGCAAATGCTGACTGGCATTCAGAGGAGCAGACTCCAGCAGAGATTCTCTAGTCATTGTATGATTCACACATTGGCAACTGTGAATCTGTGCTGCCTTGTGTGATCTGAGGCAGTCTGTTGTCCCTTGTCATCACAGGAAAGCTGGGCTGGGAGACAGACCAGCTCAGAAGGGGACTTAGAGACGGAAAGTCTTTGATGAGAGAAAAGAAGCCTCCAAATGACACTTTTCTCAGTAATTTTTGCTAATTATAAAGCCATTGACTGCTATTCCCAGAGCCTCCCTGCGTGAGGGAGCTTAATCACCGATGACAATTTTTTGGCATTTTTCAGACTTGTCACTGACAAGAGCACACACCAGACACTCCACCCAATGGCAACATCTGCCTCGACAGAATGAAGTCTCCATGTTACTCTCAGCTCCACCACTCACTCTGTCAAATTCTCTGTGTTTGCCCCCCTTGTCACAGCACAATGTTACCTCGAGGTAGCTACTGGTCTCAGTTGTTTACAGACCATCCTTCTCACAAACAATACAAGCATCATCTCCTTCCAAAAGTCTCTTTGTGGCCTGCAGTGTCCAGGAGAGGAACAGAGAAGAACCCATTTGTGGGCTGTGCTATACTGATTGGAGATTTGGATTTCTTAACTCCTCAGTTTTGTTCATGGAGCCTCCCGAACATCTTTGACACTGCTGGTTTGGATCTGGAGGCTCTGTAGAGAAATTTCATCCCCAGAATAAAACAAGACAGAGTGAATAGGGAAAAGAAGGAGCTGCTCACTCAGGGACTGGCCTGTGGGAACCTGGGGTGAGCTG
The DNA here is from genome assembly GCA_024500445.1 of Entomyzon cyanotis. NCBI lineage: Eukaryota > Metazoa > Chordata > Aves > Passeriformes > Meliphagidae > Entomyzon > Entomyzon cyanotis. The sequence goes on from JAKEPQ010001010.1 coordinate 12,967,260, forward strand.
TGCCTCACCTCACCAGACCTAAACCCAGTTCAAAGCTTCACCTAAGTGTCACAGCCAGCCAGCCCTTTCAGCCAGAGCTGTCTCAGCTGCAAGCCAAGTCTCCTGTGCTGAACGTCCAAAGGCGCTGGCTAAGCCCCTTCTCTCTCCAGACATAATCCTAATTGCCAATGCTTGGCAGCCACTCCATCATGAGCAATAAGGGAAATTCATATTTTGTGTTTTAAATGTGTTTATTAGCCAAGAAGTTATCACCTGAAAGTGGACGCTAGGGCATGTCCAGAAACCTCCTTCCCTAAGGTTCCCACCAACAATGTAAGCACTGTGAGGCCTCATGGCAGCTTGGTACCAACTTCACTGCTGCTAAAGCTGTGCAGGAGCCTAACGAAATCCAAGGGTCTTTTTTTAATGTCACAGAGCAACGTTTTGAACGGCTAACTCAGAGGTAAAGTTTTTTGAAAAGCTTTATGGTCACTGGAGGAAATTTGTGAGTTGCAGTGTGTGGCTATTTGATGATGGAGAGCACGTAAAACGTCCTCTTGGGACGAGGCTGGCACGCTGCTCTTTATGCCTGTGACCTGGTGCACATTCACGCTCTGGTCTCAGAGTGTGAATATCCCACTCATCTGACTTCTCCACACCCCCAGCTAATTACAACTCTGCATTTCCTTAAAGAACCCCAGGTGCAAACATACAGATTAGGGGCGGTTACAGGAATAGGTTGGTTGGCTTGCAGAGCTAAAAGGTTATTGTTGTTGCCACAGGGGTTTTACACAGTGTGCATGTGTCTGTCCATACATATATTTATATTTCAATTATATTTATGTTATTATTTCAATTACAACCATCCATCTCTTCATAATGCCTGATTTCATTCTGCACCGGATTAAGCCCTGGTTGAATGCCAGCTCTGAAATGGCATGAATGAGTCCTCACAGCGTGGGGAACCTTTCATCATGAAGGTCTTGAAATAAATGTCACCACCACTCTCATCTCTTTCTCTGAAACCCTCTTTTGCCCCATCCCTCCTTCCTGCTCACTGAGGACACTATGGCAGTGTACTGCCTTGTGAAGAAAGAGGCTCTTCTTAGGTACCATACGTGCCCTTCAGCAGGAGGGAGGTTGGGAGCCATGGCATGTGTGTGTTCATCTGTCCCTTGGGATGCTGTGACAAGGGTCTTGTCTTCCCTGACCAAATAAAAGTAACTGAAACCCATTATGCTCTTCAGCTCTGATGCAGGAGTGAAGAGGAGGCATTATGGGTTTTTTTCCAAGGTCAGTTTACCTGAGCCAACCCTTGGCACTATTCACGTGTCCTGTTTTATTGGGATAAATACATTCTTTTCTTGTTAGAAAAGGCAAGATCACTGACTGTCAGGATCATACCTGCCCCATCGCTGTGCAACTGGAGTGAAACCTCAATAAAATACCTATTTAATTTAAAAACAAAACCAGGCATCAGTTTAGCCAACTGCAAACTGTTGAGGTGTCTTAAAGACTACACATGAAACCATCAGATCAGACCATTTTTGTGATCCAGCACAAGAATTTGGAAGAAAATATCTCTCAGCTTTCCTTGTGCTATCAGCACTGCCCACAGCCACTTGGGGGGCTTTGGATCTTGTGGGGCACAGAGGGTGAGGGTGAATGCTTTGCCATCCTCATTTTGGGGTGTTTTGTATTCTAGACACATTCTTAGGAAGAAGTGACATCAGGATGCCCAAATGAGGAGTGTGTGAATCATCATGTGGAAAGCCACATCTGAACAATAATCAAATTCCTGAGGATTCCTATCTTCAGACTTTTCAGATGCACCCGTGCCAGGAGGAGGAAGTATAATTCAAAACGAGACAGTTTGAAGTCTGCTCTCTAAGGGTCTAGAAACCATTTTACAGCTTCAGTCATTCTCACATGCTGCAGTTATTGCCTTAGTAAATATATCAACAGGGAAGCATAAACTACTTTAAAATTAAGGAAATTCCAACAATTGGATGAGCTGCTGTGAGCACTGGTGGAATGAATCCCAGGCTCCTGAGGGCTAGAGTGATTCAGGCTTTGCATTCTCATGGTTTGTGATTCCACCAGATTTCCTTGATGCAATTATTTTCTTGCGACTCTGCAGTCTACAAATTCTAAATATAACCTTGCACATAAAATAATACCCTCATTTCTGAAACACTTCCTTGCCAAAAGTCCTGCCAAAGAGTTGCTTTTTATATTACATTAGTCATGAACTGTGGCTCACAACAAGTTCCTCTTTGCAGACCCCTCCCAGAAACCTTGTGGAAAATCCTTTCTATTTTTTTTTTTTTTTAAATAATTCCAGCCTAGCTGAGCATATCAGGCAGGAAAACATTAACATTTTCCAGAAGTGGATGGTGTCTCATGCTCCCTTTAACAGTTGTTTCTGGTCCTTTAACAGATGTGTGGGAGAGATGCAAGTGACTGAGCTGGAAAGTGGTGCCATTGCTCAACACCAATAGAGACACATGAAGCCAAGCTTTGAAAATAGCTTTTATAGTCTAGGAAGGATGAGGGAGTGAACCTAGGGATATTCTGTGTTAGTGGCAAGGTGCCATGCTGAATCTGAGGTTCAGACTCCCACCACCTCATCCTTTATGCTTTCACAGCTCAGGCGCTGAGTGAGGTGAAGGTTGTAAAACGATCACAAGATCAAAAGAGCTATTCAGGGCTCCCTCACCCAGGAATTGAAGAGACATGCAGTGCTGAGAGGTGGAAGAGCCAGCCCTCTGCCATGCTCAGAGCAGTGGGTATCTGTTTAGGTCAGTGCTAGAGAAACCTTCACCTTTATCACCTGGTTTCACCCATTGCTGCTCCTCAGAATGAGGCAGGAGCCAGAACTCCAGCTATCTCTGCACTTATCAGAGGAAACAGGCTTAGATTATACAGAATGGAATGGAATGGAATGGAATGGAATGGAATGGAATAGAATAGAATAGAATAGAATAGAATAGAATAGAATAGAATAGAATAGAATAGAATAGAATAGAATAGTTTAGTTCCTTTGAAAGGGACTTAAAATGATCATCTAGCCCAACTTCCTTCCTTCCATGGGGATAAGCAAGCACCTCTCCCTTTGCCATTCCCTGAAAGGGACAACAGCTGGAGCCCTTAGGATATCATTGCTCATAAGACTGTGCATTATATGGGCACCAGGACATCTCTGCCTCCTTGCATTTAGCACCCTCAATGCCTTACATCATCTCAAAGCCAAGATGGCAGGATTTGGAGTCAAGCAGAGAGTGGCACTGTGCAATAGGGTGTTCACTGCAAACCAGGCTGGAATTTGGTCTTTGTTCAAGCGCCATTAGGAGGAGGAGGAGAGAGAGGAGGTGCAGGGTGTGGTACCACTGTGATTTTCCTAGAGGCAAAGCCAGTTGAAGTTCACATCCTCCAGCTACTTGTTCCTCTCTGAAGTGGGGCAGCTGGCTACCCTGCTCCATTGTGCCAGCTCATGTCTAACTGGGTCAGGGATCTGTGTTTAAAAATGGCCCTTGAGAACAAACACAAGCTTTCCCATGAACCTTGATAGTTTCACTGATTTTGAGCACAGAGGAGGTGCTCAACAACAGGAGTTAAAGTGAGGGAAGGAAAAAGCAGAGAGAGTAGAACCTCTCCTGTCTGATTTCCCACCGACATGGGTTCAAGCCCTGCCCATGGGAGTCAGCAGGGGCTCTGGAGGGTGCACTCATGTTGTCTCCTGCAGGCAGCGAATCCAACTCACAGGTAACCCACCTTCTCTCAGCAAACACACAGTGATCACCAAACTGCAGCCCTGCCCCTGTAGCTTGTGCCTGAACCTGCCAGGGTGGTGTGGGTGGTCAAAGGAGCCTACAAAGCACGTGCTCGTGTCCTTCCATGGGTCAGCTGGGTGGGTGAAGCCCTCATGCTGGATGATGCTCTGCAGATAGCTGGATAGCTGTGGGATGAGAACCCAGCAACACAGGGCTGGAGTTGCTGTCGCTATGGTTGCTGTCCAGGTACCCAAAGAGCACATTCCTGGTCCTTGAACTCCAAAGTGTGCTGGTTTTAACCCTGCTCTCCATGGCAACACAGACGAAGCAATGCTGTCTCTGCCTCACATGCCCCTTGAAGGGTTTGCTCAGAGCCACCTGAACCAGTGGCTCATAGCTGAGCCAAGCCTTGCCCACCCTCTGCATCTCCTGGATGGAATTCTTTCAAGAACAGCTTGTTCCTTTTTGGCCTCGGTATTAGAATTATTAAATCAAACTTAGATACAGCTCTCGAAACCTTCCCCCAAGATGCCTTTTAATTAAAGCAGTGGAAAGAAAAGACCAGACTAAATGTTGTAACATTTTTAATTAGTGAAACCTTTATTTTATTTGCTAAAAAACAAGATTACCTTTAAGTCCGTTAAAATGAGTGCGTCGTTGAAAGGCTTTGCAGTGTGTGTGAAAGGGAGATTTAAAGGCTATTAATAAGGGCTTAAACATCTCAAACATGCTAAAACAGTTGAAGAATGATATTTTTTAATGGAAGAACTTAAATAACCTTGTATTCCCACCACAGTGAGTGTGTATGTTTGTGTGCTGATGCCTTTGAAGTTCACTCAAACAAACATGCACCTGCCTTCATTCAGACACACCCATTCATTTATCCCTACTGCCATGGAGAACTGTAGTCCTTTCACAATAATTCCTGAACAAAAATGTATTTCTGAGAAAGGAAATACATGCTGAAATCACAAATACTTCACCTGCAAGTCCTCTTATTTATGGTCCCATGAACTATTTATTGCAATGGGGGACTCTGTCTCCTAGGGGATTTTTAGGAAAGGGATTATATAATTTCCATAAAAATTGCTTAACATTTTCAGAATCAGTTACTTTTTACAGATATCAGAGATATAAAAGTAACCAGATAATTCCTAGAAGTCCAAGACAGTGGCAAATGTTCCTTCTTGGACAAACCTTTGAGTGTTTTCTGCTAAAGGGTCTCACTGGTCCTGACTTAGCGCAGCAGGGAGTACTCACACACTTTTCTTCCTTGGGAATCCACCCCAGGTTTTAATGAACAATGTTCACAGGCTCTTCTTAACCTGCTGATTGAGGAATCTGCTCAGTGAAGGCAGAGCTTGTGTTCACACAGAGGGAGCAAAGCTAACTTGCTGTACCTGCCTCTCCATGTGTGTCTCTCTGAAGCACCTAATTCCATCATAGCTTTGCCATTGTGCAGAGACATATTGGCACTAGCTGCCCACACACCTGGATGTTCTGTCCATGAAGACCTGTTTTCTTTCTGGTTTTTTTTTCTTTTGCAGGTATTCTTTTATGGCCTCTTGTGAATGCACATGAAAGTGCAGAGACTTATGTGTTGTCTGCACGTCACAAAAAAGCAACAGAAGGACAAAAGGGGTCTCAGGCACCCAGAACAGCTTTTTCATGGTCAGATGATCGAGAGGAAAGGATGCTGCTGGAAGTACTGAGACTTCTGATGTTGTCAAAAGTTGCCTGTTCTTGATCAAAACACTTGGCCTGATTTTAGGACTCTTGATCCCCTGATTCCATTTCCTGTCTTCTCTCAGAGACCATGTCCATGGGCATCATCTACCAGAGGTTCTTTCAGCTTCAGATCATGTTCAAGCCAAAGCACTTTCCTGCTTTCCAAACCCAGCAGCAAAAACCAGACCAAGCCAGGCTTAATCCATCCAGCCTGGATAAAGGCAACAGCAGTGGAGGGGTCCTGGGGCACATCCCTCAGCATGATACAGCTCTTTCCCTGCAGCCCTCCAGCAAAAAAATAACCCTTCCCCTCGCCCTTCAAAAGACCTATTCCTTGTGATAGCAAAAAATCACTGATTACTATTAAAAACCCAAACCCCGCAGGAAAGCAGGGAGGGGGAGTTTATGGCCATTGACCTTTTAACTCAGGTAGGTTTATAAAGAGCTGTCTTTCTGTTGCACCACTGGGATTGTACAAGTTTCTTGGCCATGAATGGGAGCTTTGTAGGATTCTACTGTGTGGTCATTCACGGGCAATCTGTTGGTCTTTTTAGAGACATTTAATAAAAAAAGAAAACCTATCTAAAATACAGGAGGAGGGGGGTGAGCTGAGTATCAGCTAGCGGCCCAATCAATGAGTGAATGTGTTTGGGTCTCCTCCTGGAAGAGAAAGCTTGTTTTAGGAATTTAGCCTGGCACTCACGGGTTTCTGTTTGTATAGCCCTTTCATTTTAAAAAAGACGTGCAGGCAAGTAAGAAGAGATGGCTTGGAGCAGGCATGGGGAGAAGAGACAGGGAGGGAAGGGAGAGGGGAACCAAGGGGGAAAAAAAAAGAACAATTATTAGAATTGAGTAGAGGGAAACAGTAAGGATGAAGGCAGAACCAATGGTGTGTTCTCATTCTGTTGGCACCATACAATTCTCCAGCTGAATTCTACATCCCAGTGAGCAACATCCCAGTTGCTCACTGGGATGTAGCAGTGTCCCCCAGGGTTAGGAGAACGCTGGTCCATGTGTGGTGGTGCATGATGATGTGCCAAGGTAACAATAGCTTAGACTGAACATCCAGACACCAAAACTCCATCAATCAACATGCTTCATCAGGAATGGCACTATGTGGAGTAAAATTTGGGGTTTTTTTTGCTGATTGTGTAAGAACAAAGCACAGTGGGGTATTGGGCAAGCCTGCAATTCCTGGACTCCAACACACTGTAGATACACAGGATGAATACCTTTCAAGTTTCTCCTGGTACCTGATGGAAGAAGGACACTAACTCTGCATTAAGTCTCCAATAAACTGGCCTCACCAATCCAGCCAGCAGCTTTGCTTGACACTGTGCTTTCCCTTTCAAGCTGTTGCTATGAAAAACTGAAATAAAACTCCCCATTTTTCAATGGTGAGGGAAAACTGCTCTCATGTGGCACAATAAACCATGCTGAGCTCCTTATATGACAAAGGCAATGTAAGTGCCAGGCTCAGCCATTAGCTAAGCTCATTTTCTCCATGTGTGTGTGCTTTTAGACATGTATAATATGGATATATAATTCTTTACCTAGCTCATCAAAATGCTGGTCTGTGTAATTTTCACCTTGCAACACGCAGCTTGTTAAATTCTCTTAATCACCTGTAGTGATCAAAAAAGGCTCTCAGCTGTGCTCTTCTATCTCTGCTGGTAGCCCTTGCTATCTATAATCTTGGCCTTTCCTCCTCAAGAAAACTAAGGAGTTAATCTGTGAATAGTTACTAAGAACACTTAAGGATAAAATAAGTATGTAGCCTGGGGATAAGAAATGTTCACTGTTCTTCACTGGGGCTCTCAAAGAGCTTAAAGAAAATATCTCCCACCAGCTGGTCTACAAAGTGTGTGACTTGTGCATTTGTAAACCTGAAAAGTCAACAACCATATATGATGTTAAGATTTGCCAGCCAGAACCCGCAAGTCATATACAGAGACCTTTGCTCTGTCCTTGCTAAGTTGAGGACTGGACTCTAGTTGTGACTGCCTGGAGGAAAAAAAGTGCCTTGAGAAGGAAAACTTTCCATTAGCATAAAGCCAAAAGCATCAGCCAGTGAAGCAGCTGGATGTGCCTTTACTCCAGGGCACATCAGGGGCAAGAAGGAGGGGACATGGGGGTGTCCCACAGCATGTGCAGATAGTCCCTAAGTTGGACCAGCCCTTGAGTTAGCCAAAAAGTGGTGGAGAGCCTGGGCTGGAGAGAAGTAGCTGTGAGGTCTCTGTACCCACAGCATTGAGAAAGCAATGCCTGCTTTAGGAAAATGATTGCTTGTCAACCCTGAGGAGACCTGAGGAGGAACACAGAGGAGATGAACTCAAATCCTCTGTGTCCTGCTGCACTTTTAGGCCTGGGGCTGTGCATTTCTCCTGAAATGCTTAATTCCTAGGTATACATTGGGGAAATGCTGATGTATCTTTTTCAGGGCTTCTGGGGAGCTGAAAGGCCAAAGCAAACCAGGGTTTGCTATCAATGGTTCCATTGAGGGCTGGGGCAGGCAGAGCACAGAGCTGCAGGGCACAGATGCTGAAATGAGGGAGCCTGTCCAGTCTGTGGATCTGTAGGATAACAAAGTACTGGGAGGGAGGATGAGGGCGGGGAGAGGGATGGAGAGGTTGCCACTGAAAGTGTGGAAATCGCACAGATTCGAAGTTTCCACTCTGAAGTTCTTATAAGGTGTGAATTTTGGCAGAGCTTTGTGGCTCCCATGGTAACCTGAGGAGATTGGAGCCAGGATGTCTGGGGAGAAAGATGGCAGTGGTGTGTTTTTGAGTCCCAGTAGCTGTCCCCTCCTTTGTGAGCTGGGAGTCTCTGGCATGATGCAGCACACAGGGAAACACCAAAAACCCTGCCAAGATTGCCTACCCCCCAGTCATGGATGGCTCAGCCCTGGGTGCAATGCTGCCTTCAGCATCACCTTTTACCCCTGCTCACAGAGTTCAGCAGCAGAAACACCTCTGTGACCAGCCAGCAGCTTCTGACAGCTGCACACACACAGAGCTCAGCACTTCATTCCTCTCCCGGCTGCCTGGTCTGGGCAGGGAAGCAGCAGGACAAAAGCAGAGGTAGGTGATTTAGGGTATCAAACCCCAGCTCCTCTCCTGCTTAGATAATGGCTCTGAAACTTGTGTCCATCAAATGCTTAGCTAAATATCCCAGCCTCACACTTCCATGGTGCAGAATCTACCCTGACCCTCCAGCCAAGAGCTTTCTGCCCAGAGGAACAGAAGACAGAGAAATGTGCAAAAGAGGTAGGAGCAAGGCCCTCAGGTCAGTGTGCCTGGCTGCAAGGATAATAATCAAAGCAACAGGGAGGAAGGGAGCCCAGCAGGATCATCCCTTCTGCAGACACAGGCTGCAGGCACCAGGCAGTCACGTCTCTGCCATAAGAACAAGTTCTTCTGGTTTTTACTCTGCTTTGCCCCCGTCAAAAAAACCCAAAAAACAAAACCCTAAAAAACCCGAACAAAACAAACAAACAACAACAACCCACCCACCCCCCCCCCCAGCAAACCAAACAAAAAAAACCCCAACCAACCCAAAAACTCAACAAAAAAAGAGGAGCAGAAGGACATTGTTCTTGACCCTGGGCAGGAAGAACAGGCTGGCCAGGACACAAGCACATATCCTGCACTAATGATCCATCAGCTAACGAGTGCTGGATGTGTCGTCCAGTGTCTCAAGGCAGGAGTGCAGCTCAGAGAACATCAGCATGTGCTACACTGTGAAGGAAGATCAGGGTCCTCTTCTCCAGCACATTCTGGAGTTTCTCTTAATAAAGCATGATCAGGTACAGCTGTTTCTGAACAGCCAGAGCTCTGAGACAGTTGTTGCTACAGACAGTGTGAACAGGTGAGGTGTGGGCTTGAAGGACTATGCCCAGGGAAAGTCATGAATATCCCTACTTTCCCCAGCTCTGACATGATGGGACAGACCTGGAAACAGAAACATCCTCTCCATGTGTGCTGAGGCTTGGAAAATGCTCATGCTACTTGAAGAGCAATCCTTCAGGGCTCTCTTCTTGCTCTCCTAACAGTAGTGGCACTGCCCAGGGGTCAGCCCTGTGTGCTGTTCTGCAGCTGGTTGGGTGCTGAGAGGAGTCTGTGCTGTGCTGAGAAGCTCAGGCTGGCCTGGGGAAGGGACAGAGGTGCTCACATTGCTGGGACACACAGAGCATGCTTTGGGACAGAGTACAGCCCAGGCTATGGCTTATCCCAGAGCTTGGCCAGCCCAGTGAAAGCTGGAAAGAGCCCTCAGAATGACAGAAGGACTTCTCAACTCTGCCTATGGCTTTTGTGAGTCAGGTTGTGTTTGCATAAACTGGACCTGGTTGCTAGCTGCAGGTTTTCCTGCCCATAACCACTGTGACTTTTCAGACTTTCAGCCGTGCCATAATAGAAATTATTATGGTGACTCCATCTCTGCCTTACTGCAGGCACATTCTGGATGGAGCAGTCAGTGTGTGATAACACTAAGGGAATAAGATTATTTGGGCGATTTTTCTTCTTTTGACAGCACTTGAACTATGAGAGATTCCAGTAAGAGCAATTGCTGGCAGAATGGACATGGAAAGGGTGATTTTTTTAAAAGCAAATATTGGAGAGGGTGTTTGGAGTGAGGGATTGAGAAAGAAATTTGACCTGTGTCCCATCAGAGCAAGCAATGCAGCTTTGTCACCACAGAGATCCTACAGTCTGAAACCTGGGCAGGGAAGGAGTTCAAGAACTCATTTCAAATAAACACATGCTTTGCAGAAAGCTGTGTTTTCTTCTCAAGCAATGCACAAGGGAAAAGGCAAAAGACTTCGGTAACTCACTGGTGACAGGTTTCTCCCCATTTCAATTGAGTAGAGATATTGGCCAACATGTCTTATCCAAACTGTGGGTGTGCCAGGCTGTTCCAAAATTCTGCCCTTATTCATAGCCTGACTCATCCTGCAAGAGCTTTTTGGGAGGAAAGTGCCCCTCTGCAACCTCCCTGGCAGAGCCAAGGGTCAAAGGAGCCTTTGGGTGAGCCCATGGGAGGGACTTTATGGAAGGGTCCTTGACCTTCAAAACCCGCAGTTGTCTCAAGACAGAAAGCCTTGTTTCACCCTGCCTTACTCACACCTCTGCCTTTCCCACCCAGAGGAGCTCAGAAGTTGTGTCATATCCCACCTTCCATCAGAGCTGCTTCAGGGTGATGTGTTGGCATTGCTGAGCCAGGTTCAGATTTCCTTACACAGCTCAAATTCACCTGCCAGACCTTCCCTGGGACAAATGACCATCTCTCCAGAGCCTGCTGGCAGAGCAGGCTGGCACCTCACCCACTTACAGTAGGGAAGCACAACTGCCAGAGGACTGAGCGCTGGGAAAGGCAGGACTGTCTTGGGGGAAAAAAAAAAGAAAGCAAGCCCTGCTGGACATTTATGGCTTCTGGAAAAGAAATGTCAGAGCAACAAAAGGAAATCCAGATGTGCTGCATTCGTATGGTAACAGGCTAATTGGAGACAGCCCCACCTGATTTCTAGCAGCTTAGCATTTCTCTTGCAGTTTATTGACTCAGGATTTTCTCATTACTGGCGCATCTTTGTGAGAAAACACTATTCTTGCTTGGCATTTCATTTTCTTTTAGAAACACTGGTTTTATCACTATTCTTTCAGCAAGTTTTCCTAAGAAGAAACTGGAGAACTTTAAGCTCAGCTGGAGTTTTGCCATGGTCCTCTGCAAGGACACAATCCTGGCGTTACCCAGAGGGCTGAGAACAGAGCTGAAGGCAGTGGCAGCAGCATCTCTCTCTGCAGGTGCTCTCCTACACTGCAGCAGCTGTGGTTAGAGCAGTGCAAGTCACTGCCACACTTACATCAGGCATTTGTATTTGTCATGAGAGGGCTGGAGGGGTATTGGACCTCAAAGGCAGGCAGGGGGGCAGGAGGAATCCAAAACCCTCCCTGTAAGGGGCAGCAGATAGAGAGAAGCCACTCTGGGATGGGAAGCTCACCAAACAGGCAGATGTGCCTTTCCCTGCTCCTGCATCTCTCAGTAGGAATCTTTGGATTCCCAGTTTGTTTTAATGAGGTAGGTCTGGAGAGGCTCCCATTAAGAACCTAACAGCCAGTGCACATTGTAGCTGTCTGCCCCAGTGGGGATGTAGCCTCTTCCCAGTTAAACTCAGACACCCGCACCTGGCAGCTGATGGGATGCTGAGCTACAACTGCTGTTTTGTCAGCAAAAGCATTCCCACCCGTGTCCCTCTGCCCCTTGGGCTGTTACACCAGGGAGGGCTTGGCCCCAGGGAGACAGCAAACTTGCTGCTGAGCTGAGCCAGAGGAAGGCACATGCATGCAAAGCCTGTGATTCCTCTCATTCCCCGCTAAGAATAAACCCAGCCCAGCTTCCTGACTGCGCAACATCTAGGAAAGCTCATTTCCAGCAGGACAATTCTGGAGTGGAGTGGGTTTCAGCATCCCCAGTGCAAGCTGAGGAAATTGAATGAATTTCAGGCATTTTTGGAATTTCAGCTACTTCATCAAGCAGCTGCGCCCTGCCACAAGGGCTCAGTACTAAGGGCTGGCAGGAAGGAAGCTGATAGCCCAGCACAGGGAGAAACAGATGTGGAAAGGCCAGGGGCAGGTTGGTCCCATCCCACTGCCCTCTGCAGCCTCCTGTCCATCTTATTGCCACCCTGCCAGCACCTCGGAGCTTCTGCCAGCTCTCTGTGAAACACTGAAGGGGACCAAGTAGCAAGAGACAATCTTTGTCCCTGGCTGATAACACAGCATATCTCAGAGTCCTCCCCACAGCCAAGCTCTAAATCTTGCTCTTGGGGCCATCTGAGCCTGAGGTAGATGCTGGCTGAGACATCCCCCTGGCACACTGTCCTGGGACTTGAGCCACCTGTGTGTGACAGCAGGCACGAAAGCTTGGTGGCCCATCACAGGAGGTATTTCTCTAAGGGGTGGAAAAAGGAAAAAAAAATTTAGATCAGTCCTCTTCAAGATTTTCGGTGGTGTAATAAAAGTCCCTGTGTCCTGGATGCCAGGGAGGTCTGTGGAAGGGGGAAGAGAGGGTGAAAGTGAATTAAATGAGCCTTTTAGAAGCAAAGAGAGCACTTAATCTTCTCTAGCCCATTGAATGCAGCTGCTGCTGAAGCCTCCCTGCCATGATAGCCAGCAGAGCTCACCCATATTGTCCTTTGACAGCCCCAGAGGAGGGCTGAGCTGGCAGAGAGGAGCAGTGCAGGAGGGGAAGGAGAAACAGCCACCAGTTTATATGTGCAGGATGAAACCGGGAACACTGGGATAGCGAGTAGCTCACCTTGGGATGAAACACAGTGCTCATTTCAGCACTCGTGCTCTTCTGTGACAGCTTCACCCCCTGTGAGAAACATCAGATACAAGGTGGGGTGGTTTGGGTTGGTGGGGAGAGCATGAGGCTGCGAGCTGAAAGCATCTGAAAGTCACCTTCACATGTGGTCACCAAAGATGCCAGAAAGGAACCAACGCCTGGAAGGTGGGTCAGGGAACACCTGGGAGGAACAGTCAGATGCTTCTGTTCCATGGCAGTGCTCTGGGCAATGTCAGGAGGGTTTAGGGTGGGCTGGAGCTGCTGGCAAATCTCCAGCTGTGCCTCTGTCTCACAGAAGCAGAGGAATCCCCAGGTCACCACTAGCTGCTTCCTCAAAGTGAGCAAATTTGACCAGTAGGATGAGGAAAACACCCCATCCCATCCTCCAGACAGCCTAACATTGCACACGTTCACTTAACATAGCACAAGAGGCAGCTCCAGCTTTGTACAGGACAGAGGACACAGGTGGGCAGAGCAGCCCTTGCCTTGAGCCCTTACCTGAGCCTGCCCATCCCAGCACCAGGGTTCTATAGGAAAGGGCTCATCAGGTGCCTCTTCCTTTTCTGTAAGGATTTAGGTGACAGGGGAGGGAAGAGAATTTTTATCAGGCTGCTGGTGTACAGCCAGCAGTACCTGTAGAGCCAGGGAACATTGTGCTGAGGTGCTGAAGAGATGAGAAGCGTAATAGGAATAACTAAAATTAAAAGTCTTTGGATTCTAAGGACTTAAAAGATATTTTTTAAACACTTAGCTGCAGCTGGGGGTCAGCAATGCTGCCTACCTGAGGCCGTGTGAACTAAGAACATTAATTGAGCCTCCTGGGTATGTAAGCCTCTTATCTACTTACACACAGTGCTTTATCTGGGCGGGAAAAAAAAGAGATTATTAGCTACTTTTAATGAACAGCAGTAGGATGTGTGTGTTCACTGCTCTTTGCTGGAAGATGCTTCCCTCTCTCTCTCTGTTTTTCTTTATACCTATTAGCTTTCTAGCATATGAGCCAGGACTTCAAAAGGGGTGTAGGTGTCAGAGGAAGGGAGATGCCTCCTATTCATCTTTTTGGGGCTGAAGGTGTTCTTAAAGCTTCTGCCCTGCTCCTTAATCCTACAGGTGCTTCTCAGTTTCTCAGATCTGATAACTCAAAGGTGTGGGTCTCTCCCTGCCTTGCCTGAGTGACTCTCTGTTTAGCAAGGCAGCCTTTGAAGCTGCTCTCCTGGGCACCTCGTGGTGCCTGTGCTCTGTCTGGGGAGCTCAGACACTGTGCATGGGCCAGAGCTTCTGGCAGGCATGAGGACCTCAGAGATGGATGGGGAGGGTGGAAGTTATGCTTAGGGTAATTTAAATGCAACTTGCAGGCCATGGAGGAGTCTGTAAAACCCAAGTTTTTATGTTGGAGGATAGCAGATAGCCTGGCTTGTGCTCATGGCTTGGGGGTCAGGCTTGGCCCTGGCTGGGAGTTACCCACGGTTTTGCTCTGATTTTAGGGAGCACAGGAAACAAATCACTGTGAAATCAGCACCATGCTGGTGCCACCCCCCAGCTGCCCTCTGCCTCCTGCTGCCCACAGAGTGGGGCCTGCAAGTCCCAAGGGCCTTGTGCCTGGAGAAGGAAGCTGATATGGAAGAGCCTGTCTGCAGGAGCAGGAGATTAAACCCTCAGCCTGGAGTTTCCCAAGGCAGGCTGACTCCAGCAAGGGACTCGTGGGAGCCCTGCCTTCCCTCCTGTCACCAGCCCTGCCTGTCACCCTGCCACTGCTGTGCCTCCTGACGTGATCCCTGCTCTGCATGTCCTCCTGATCTGAGGGTGACTTCCACCAGCTGCTGCCTTTTCTTTAATGTCTCAGAGAGCTGTGTTTGCTTTTCAGATTCCCTTTCCTGATTGTTTTGAAAGACTGATGCCCTCTGCCCCCGCTCCCTTTAAAAGCCATGGCTTTTCTTGCTTCTAGTGGGCTGTAAACATCTTTCCTGTTACAAACGTGCCCTTTCAGTTGCTCTCTGGCTCTAAGCAGTGTTGTTTTTCTCTTTCTCTTTGTAAGCTGATTCTTGTTTATTACCCTCTTATCCATAAGCTGCTCAGGAGAGATGGGGTAATTTCCCCCTTTCTAAGCTACACTTCCTAACTAAATTACAGCTGGATCTACCACTAACACTAAGGATGCTGTTCTTGAGAGAGGATTCAGGCCAGGATGAGGGTTTGAGAGCACTGCAGGGCTTTCTCCTTGCCCTCCTGTTGTGTCTGTAGGGGAACTTCAGCCATGGGGAGTCCACAGTGGTCTGTGGCTTGGCCCAAATGATTTCTAAGCAAGGGCAGGATGAGGGGCAGGAGCAGAGCAGGTCCCAAAGCAGGGTTTTATAATTCCCCCTCCTCACATCTAGACTGAATCCAAGGAACTGGTCAGTCCCTCTCCCTGCAGGAACCAAGTACACCATAAAGATGGAGCTCAAGGCAGGTACAGGCTCCTTGCAGCTTTGATTCCTTGCCCTGATCCTGCCCTAAGAGGCTGATTCTTCTCCAAAGGCTTCCACATTTTTTCAGCTCCCTTCTCAGCTTGAGTTTTCAAAACTGCCTCTCCCACTGCATCTGAGGGCTCATCTAACACCCTCCCTGCATGTCTCACTTCTTGCCCCAGCTTAGCTGCTTCTGCCCATTGGAAGCAGGGTGGTGGGGGAAAAGCCCTGTAATTGAGAATCTCTAAGTGGTTTGCAAAGCTCTTCTCTCCCCACTGTGATGCTGCTTGTTCTGGTGGTGGGAAAACTGAGTCAGGGAGCAGCGATGGGGTCACTTGTATTTCAGGCATCCAGTGCCTGGGAGCACCAGAGCAGAACCAGTTTGCAGGATCCTGCTTCTCTGCTTCACCCCACTAACCAGCCCCTGCAGTATAAAACAGGCTGTGGTTGGCAGTGGTTGCCTTGTACTGGAGTCCAGCAGTGCCAGCCCCTGGGATGGTGATGATCATTCAGGTTGGAGGGCCATGAAGTGGAGATGGAGCTTAAAAAATGCTGCAGGGCTTGGCATGAGGCAGAGAAATGCAGCAGCGAGAAGGCTCTCTTCCAAACTTATATATATTATTAAAAAAAAGAGAGAGAGGGAGAGAGAAAAAAAAAAAGCCCAAAAGCTGGAGCTAAAAAGGCAGCTTGAGGAACGAAGCTGCTGGAGTTTTCCGAGAAGGCTCCCAAGATGCACAATGGGAACATCTGTACCTCGGCTGGCGCCTTGGAAGGGTCTCAGGCCGCAGAGTGGGGCTGGCGTCAGCCGGCTGCAGCCCTGCCCTGCTGCCTCCCTCTCCCCAAAGCCTCGCCTCAGCTCCTCCCGCTGCCCCACTCGCCTCGCAGCGAGCCGTAAATCCCCTTTGCCACCTCTCCTCCTCCGCCACGGGCTCTGCGGGTTTTGAGCAGCCGAGTATCCCGCAGCAGGAGCAGGGGAGAAGGAGGTTTGGCCCTGGGAACAACTGTCCTCTGTGCTGCCCGTGAAAGGCAGTTTCATAAGGCTCTTGCTCAAAACGTCCTGTTATTGGGACCTGCCGAGCGGGTCAGCCCCGCTCTGGGGACAGAGACACCAATCTGCTGCACACACACACAGTGTCTTGGCTTTGGCAGTGGTGTTCTCCTGCTTTGGGGGGTGCAGGCAGTCAGGATTGATCCTCATCTTGCCTGGTTAAATCTTTTGGGGGGCTGGGGGTGCAGTCAGTCCTTCTGCCTTCATGCCTTCTGCCTGCTCCTGGTGAGGGAGTGAGTAAGTGCCCAGAATCCTTGCTGGAGGCTGGCAGAGCCCCATAGGCTCCCTGTGAACAGCTTTGGGAAGTGAAATGGGTCCCCTGGGGGAGGCAACGGTGGCCTGAGATGATGTCCAAGGGGAAAACTCCCTCCCCTTAAACTCCCATCAGCTGCTCCATCTTTCTCTCCCCCCACACCTATTGTCCTCTCCTGGGGGGCTCAGTGCTTGCCTTGTGCCAAAAAAGAAGGTTTGAGAGGAGAGAGAGCTCACTTTTGCCAAGCATTTCCCACCACCAGGACTTGGTTCCCTGCAGCAAGATTTTTCTCCTGAGTGAGAAGCAAACGTGGAAAATGAATCAGCATTCAATGTAGCGTGGGATACAAAGCATTTCCCTCACAAGGGGGTATCCTGAGCTTACACAAAGGTAAATTACAGTCAATTAGGGTGAATTAGAGATGACAGGAGTGTGTAGCTTTACCAAGGTGTTTTTCCTGACACTGGACTTACATACAGGGTTTTATTTGCAGGGTGGGAGGCAGTGGGTTGTCAGGTCCAGGCAGAAAGTGTGAATGTGAAGGTTCTGAGGGTGGGATTCATCAGGGAGGAAGGTGCCACTCCCAGCTGTGGCATAAACCTGCATCTGTCCAAGGCAGGAGCATCATTTCATTGCTGAAGAGCAGCCCCCTTGGAGGTACCTGGGACTGAATTCCCAATTTAATGCTTTGGTTTGGTTGAGCTTTCCTCCAGTGGAGGAGCCCTAAAAGATCAAAAGGAGGCTCTGTAGGCAGTCATTGTGGTCATATGCTTGTTCTCTACAGTCATGCCCAAAATGAGAGATGCTGAGGAGGCCTCTGAGTGCTGTTTTGTCCTGTTTTTATAGCAGCCAGTGATGCCAGAGGCCAAGAGGACCATTCCTGCCTCCTGCTGACATGAGCTCCTCAAGACTCATTGGAAAGGTGTCTCCCTGCAGGACATTTAGGCTGCTGATGCTGAAGGCAAACATAATTTCTTCTCCATTATTTCCAGCTTGATCTGCCCAGCATCAAAAACCCCCCAATCCCAAAAAATTATAATAATAAAAAAAAAAAAAAAGAAAAAACAAAACCAGAAACAAACCAAAAAAACCCACAAAAAACAACCAAACAAAAACCCTAATAAAAACTTGGCACAGTTCCTGGCCTTTGTTGCTATTAGTCGCTATTTTACACAAATACATCCACCACGGAATTGCCTCTTTGCCCATTTTCTCCTCCTATTTTGGGGCTGTAAGTCACCATCACAGCAGTAGAAATATAAAATACTAATGGATTCAGGAAGACCCAGGATATGGGAGGGAGCCCAGGGCCTGCAGTGCATTATCAGACCTCGAAGACCCCAAAACATGCAGGGATTTAACTGAGTGATCTAAGTGGCCTTCATGCTGCTTTCTTGCTTGTGAGCTTCCTAAATACATCCTGGGAACGCCAGCAGAGCTGGACCCCCTCCCATCCCATCCCAGCCTGCGAGGTGATAATTCAGGAACCAGCAGCCCGAGGGCACCATCTAGTGAATAGCCAGAACTGCAAAAAGCTGAAATGGGCAGAAATTGAGTGAAAATTGGGAATGAGGGCTCCCAGGGGGTCAGCTCAGGGGATTGAGGAGTCACACTTCGTGCCTTCCCTCTACTCCTGTTATTTTTTAAATTTTCTCCATCACGTTCCCCTAGAGAAGAGCCTTCACCACCCTCCACCCATTGTGGCAGGGATGTTGTCGTGGAGCACACCACACTTGCTGCTCTGCCCTGGCCAGTGGCTTTGTAAGGATGATGGCATTATGTTTTCTTTTTTGGGGGGGGGGGAAAAAAAAAAAGAAAGGAGGTTATTTTTAATGTTTTGTGAGGAAAGGACGCAGGTGTGCAGGAGTGGAGTGGGAGAGGCAGCTCTGTTCTGGGGCAGGTCTGAACTGGAGGCATGGGCTGTTCTTTCAGCTGAGATGAAAGCTCCCATTAAGGGGAAAATTTAAAAAGCACCAAAGGTGCTCTAACATCTCCCCATCACCCGGAGGGTGAGCTGAGAGGGGGAAAAGCAGAGGCTGAAAGGCCACAGGTTTGGTGCAGAGCTTCAAGGTCCCTGAAATGATGCAGCAAATGGGGATGAAGGGAACATCACACCACACTGTCCCCAGTGCCAGTGGGCTGAGCTGGTCCTCTCCCCACACTGTCCTACTGGGAATTGCACACCTTGCCAGGAAAAAGCTGTCCTATAACTTGCTGTTCCCCAAGGAAGAGGGGTTTCTGCAACCCCAAACAATTCTGTGCCTTGATATCTTTGCCATTGTTGCCAGCCTGACTCTTGCAACCCTGTTCCCTCTGGTTCCAGGGCCAACCCCAGTCCCCTCATCCATAAGATCAATATTTATTTTGTTATTTGGCTTGCAGAGAGGCTGTGGTGAAGGCATGGGCTTATGCTCGTGCATCCAACCCCTCTGTCCTTGGAGCCTTTTTCCTGGGCAGCCGCTGGAGGAGAGAATCCCAGGGCAGGGACAAGGAAAGGTGACATCCCCAAGCAAAACCACAGCAGTGACCAACCCCTCAGCTCCTCCTTTTCCTGGCAGTGCAGGGGAACACTGCACATTCCCCCAGTGCTGCCCCCCACAAGTCCCTGCTGATCTAAAGGTGGCACCTTCAGCAGGTCATGGTCCCCACGACCTGCTGGCATCCATCATCCCCCAGCTCACCCCACAAATGCAGAGCTGTGGGGTGCCTGTGGAGGGGTGAGCCATTCTGGGAGTGGCTGCCTGCACAGAGAATGAAGGGGGTTTATCCCTGGGGGCTTCTTTGTGGTTTTGCCTGCAGCAACCCTTCCAAAGCACTCGTGGAGCAGGGACTGAGGGGCACAGGGACACTCAGGTCAGGCCACCCCACCTGTCCAGCTCACCCTCTGCACCCCTTTGCGTCCAGCTCCCTGGGGAGGGTGGAGCTGCTGGGAATGGTGCCTTTCCCTCTCATATGCACACAGTCACGATGGTTAGTTAAGTGGCTTGTTTTTCATTAGGAAAAGACTGTTGCTAGGCCACCCTGTTCCCCGGCGTTGGTCGGGAAGGGGTTTTGCAGCCAATCCGGGAGGCTGTACTGGGGTTTGCACACGCACACATCACGCACACCCCTCCTGCAGCCCAGGTGCTAAGCGGCTGCCAGATGTGCCTATTCATTTCCACATCACACCTATCCGCTTCTTCCGGCCAAGCCGCTTATTAAGGCTCCTGAGATTTTTAATTTAGAGTTGGCTGCGAGTTTTCTGCCTTCTAATTTACCCTCGGGGGGTAGAGGGGAAGGGTGTTGGTGGGTGGGGGGTGCTGATGGGGTGGGGGTGAAGGCGAGATGGGTCCTCCTTCTGCTGTGACTGGTTTGGTTTCAGGTGAAATGCCTGAGTGAAGCCGCTGCTCTCTGACTGCAAACAGCGTGAATTGTCCCTCTGTGTCCCCACAGCGAGGGAAAGACTGCCTCACGTTAGGGGCTCTTCTTAGGTACCAGCATTTCCCCACCCCAAGACATTCATGTTGTGATTTTCAGGGATGTCCTGTCCAACGCCAGGTGTTGGTGGGTTCCTTCCAGCTCTGTGATTCTGTGATTTGGGGTTTACGTGGCATTTCAACCATATGTATGGTGATAGGCAGAGCCAGCAGCAAAGCAAGCCAGGTGTTGGATCAGGGGATGCTGCTCCCCATGCAAACAGCTCCTGGCAGCTGGGAGAGCTGCTGGACCATGGTCAGGCACTGGGGATGCAGGGCAGGAGGGTCAGACACCTCCCTGGCACAGGGCTCCTGCTACAGCTGCTATTCTGCCATGGTGCTATTCCAAGTACCTTAGGTGTCCAAAATCCACCCAGCAGAATCTCTGGTGCGTGGACAAGGGAGGGAGCGAGCAGAGCCCAGGATGTGAGCAGGATGGAGCCTTTCACAGCTGCAAAGCTCTCGCCAAATAGACACCAAAATATGCAGGAAAACACGGACAATCCACACAAGCCTCAGTTCCTGAGTGTCCCCATGAAAACCCCCGTGTAGCAGGAGAGGAGCTCAATAAAAGCAAGAGAAAGCATTGAATTGTGTCTGCTGCTCAAGGAGAAGCTGTTGCTAGACAGAAGTAAAAGCTGTCGCCATCGGCTCCCATTGGCTCAGCCCCACTCCAATGACGGCCTTATCGGTTACCTGCACTCGCAGCTGGCTGGAAAAAACTCATTTGACAATGTTTTCCCTCTGATAAAAAAGCCCAGTGCTGGATTCATGGGTTTGGGTTAATCATTGTTCAGGGTTGTTGAGATAACGGCTGAGTTTTCTGCAGATTCTTCAATTATCACAAAATTTAGCGTAAATGGTGAGCCAGCCTAGCTCTCCTTCGCCTGCCTAAAGATGCTCAGGCTGCCTAAAGATGCTCAGCCTCCCGACACGAGCTCCAGCAGGCTGCTCCTGAGATGAGCCAGAGCGTGTGATGAGCTGGAGTTTGTTCAGCCATGGCAACTCCAAGCTGGCATGGAGGTGAATATTCACAAACACCTGTGAAAATCCCGATTAGCTCTCAGAGGGTGAAAATGGGGCGAATGCTGCCATTTAGATGATTCAGAGCAAACATCCCTTGGCAGGGAGCAAATTGCTGCCACCTCTAATCATCCATGTGGGGTTTGCTCAGCAGCAGCCCGATTTTGGGGGGCTGCAGTGCACAGTGTTGGGGTTTTCCAAGCCCTTCAAATCTGATGCAAATAGGGATTAACCCTCAAATTTGTTTCTCACCTTCCCCGAGAGCTGGAGATCATGGCAAGGGGCAAAGCTTGAAGAGCACGTCAGCATCAAAGAACAGCTGGCCTTTGGCTGCCTGGCTGCCCCCCAGTTTTCCTCCAAAGCAGGGAGGGTATTTCAGCAGGAGGGTTAAATCAGCGAGGTGACAATGGGGACAAGCTCTCAGAGGCAGCCTGGGAGTTTCCCAGTGTCTAATGCCTCAGTGCAAACCCTGTGCTGCCAGGAGGGGAGGCAGGCAGTGTCCAGGCAGGCTGGGGGAGATCCACCGTGGGCAGGTGGGGAAGAAGCTGCCCTGGATTACAGCGAGTGCTTAGAGAAATCTGCCCCTTGCCTGGAGCCCAGCCCAGCCTTACTGCTGGAAGTGGGTCTCACTGAAGTGTTTGGATGGTCAAGACTTCAAAAATGTTTTTTTTTCCTTAATTCTGCCTTAGGCTGATGGCAAGGCAGACTGAGTCACAGTCTGATAAAGCCTTCTCCAGGTTCTCCCCAGCACACCTGCTGGGGACCATCACAGGGCTTAGTGCAGTGAGACTGAGGGCCTGGAGGAGCAACAGGTTGGGGTTCAGGTGGACAAATAATTTGGGTGCCGTGGGTACCCCACACAAGCTCTCCTTGAACTCATGTACACCCCAAGAGGATGTAGTTACATGGGCTGGGTTATATGGCCATGAGCAAAGCTCTGCTGTGTCCTTCCTCTGGATCTGCTTTCCCAGGAGCAGAAGACAGCATCACTTTTGGAATGCCACCATCTACTGACTGTGGGATGCAGAGCTTTCACCTTTTCTACAGCTTCACTTCCCTCCTGCCACCCTAGGACAGGTGGAGATGGCAGAGAGGAGGAAACAGATGAAAACCTGCACCAGGTGTGCTCCTCCTGCACTGCTCTGTGTGCCCTGTGGGGTTCAGTCCCTGCCATGCCTCAGCAGATCCTGCTGACTTTGCAAAGCTCAGCTGAGCACAGAGGGTGGTGCTGGCCCTGTTTTACAGTTTGCTGCATCAGGAGCACACCTGGGACAAACTGGAACAAGCAGGATTTAAAGGGCTACCATGGAGCCACATTTCCTTTCCTGTCCAGACCATGAGCTCCCAGCAGAGCCCAGGTTATACACGTGTTGAAGGATGGTTGTGTTTGGGCCACTGTGAGAACAAAGATTTTTAGATGTGCCTGACACATTTCAAAGCAATTTCTGAGCGGTTCCTGGCTTCCTCTGCCAGGCAGGGAGGAGTTAAGATGGGAAGTGCAAGATGTGTCTGGTAATGGCACTGATGTGTGTGTCAGGTGTGTCTACGTCACTTGGCTGCCTTGGCCGCTTCCCAAAGCTGGGGCTGAGCTCTCCTTACCTTCCCCTGGCTGCAGGGGTCATGGACTCCATTCCAGTGCTGGCTGTTGTACCCCACTGTGCTGCACCAGGCTCCCCAAAGTCCCCAGCCACCTCCTTCTCACAGCCCAGGCAGTGACACCATGCTAAAGGGATGCCCCCCGAGGGCTGCCCTTGATACACACGGCAAAAAAAAAGAATTTTCTATAGCCCTGGTTGTTCAGTTCCCTGGGGAAACACACAGCTCCCCCTGTCCAGCCCCAAACCCCTCTTTGGTGCTTGCACAGCCAGCTGGGGCACATTTCTGCAGCCACAGGTACAAATGTGTCACCCACAGGCAGAGTCACTGCAGATGAGCATCACCCTGTCCCCACACCATGATAGCAGTCCATGCCACAGCTCACCAACATTCCCACTGTGCTCTTGCTCCCAGACCCTGGGCTCTGGCTAAAACCCATCCCATTCCTCCTGCCTTCACAGGAGTGTCTCCAGAGCAGAGGGGACAAGCCTGTACCCCAAAGAACTACTCACTCCAGCCACTCAAAGCATCTTTTCCAGTTGCAGGTAGGCTTTAAACCCTAGAACATGGCATGCTACTTGGACAGCTGTTTGCTGACCTCAGCCCTGCCCTCTCACTCTTGGAGAACTGCCGGATCAAATCATGCAGAATATACACAAGGGTTTTAGCCAGAACAGTTTTTAATTCAGAATTGGATGATAGTGTGAATAATTTATTTAAAATGAAGTGCATTCTATGCTCTGGTCCAGGCTGGACATTGATTAGATCCAGACTTTCTTCTTGGACTTCATTGTGCAGTTGGATTCCTATAAATCTATGGGGCCTGATGGGATTCATCCAAGAATCCTCAAAAGAGCTGCTGATGTTATTCTAAAGGCGCTCAACGATTTTTAAGCAGTCTTGGGAATCCAGAGAGGTCTCAGCTGACTGGAAACTGGCAAATGTTACCCCGATTTTCAAAATGGCAAGAAGGACCCTGGAAACTACAGCCTGTCCATCTCACTTCACTGACAACTGAGTATCTTCTGGGAGGTATTGAAAATATTTTTCTGGGAGGTATTCAAAAACACCCGGAGGTCACAGCCAGTATGGCTTCATGAGGGCAAAGTCCAGCTTTTTGAACCTGATTTCCTTCTACAACAGGGTACCTACCTAGCTGATCAAGGAACACCAGGTGCTGCAATCCTTCTGGACTCACGCAAAGCCTTTGGTAAAATCTCTCACAGCTCACAGTATCCTTCTGGACAAAATGTTCAGCACACAGCTGAACACTAGAACAGGCTCCCCAGTGATCACAGCACCAAGCCTGTCTGAGTTCAAGGTGTGTTTGGACAAAGCTCTCAGGCACATAGTGGGATTATTGGGCTGTCCTGTGCAGGGCCAGGTGTTAGGCTCAATGATCCCAATGGATCCCTTCCAACTCAGCATATTCTATGATTCCATGAAAGAAAGTGAGGAGCAAACTGGTTGGTTACTGGCCCCAGATTGTTTGCAGCCTTTGGGCATCAGCAAAACACCTCAGTCCCTCCACAGGAAAACTTGCCCCTTGCTGTCTGGGAGTAAGACAACCCCATGGAAGGCATGGAGAGTGTAGTGGTAGCCCCCACTACATGCCCATGGGGGCTCCTCCAGGCTGCCACAGGGCCCTGCTCATCCCCAAGTGACAGATGGACACGGCGCAGTCACAGCCCTTATTTCTGTGCAACAGCTCAAGGCTGCAGACAGCATTTTTGGGAGATCACTGCTGTCCAGGTGTCACCATGGCTCCATCCCTGAGCAGGGCTGGGCACAGGGCACAAGCCCCAGGGAAGGAGGTCAGCAGTCACCTCCACCTTTAACAACTGAAGGCACCAGGATGGCCTGAAACACGTGGAGGAGCTGCTGTCCCCCATCACAGGCCACTTGCCATCAGGTCTGTGGGCCAGTACTGGTCATCCAGGTACTGGCTGCTGTCTGCAGTGGGGTCTGTGATGGGGCTGGGGGCCGGGGGGGCAGGCTGTGGGCCAGCTCCTTCTCCCACTGCACCTCCACCAGTCTGTACAGCTCCATGGCTGTCTGAGCATCCTCCACCGATGAGTGTCCTCTGCTGCCAACCTGAGGAAAGGGAGAAAAGCCTCATTAAATAAAGGGGACTGCAAAAATCTCACAGGTCATGTTGTCTGCTTGCTTGGAAGGACACAAGTGCTGTGGGTTTTGGAGACAGCAAAGGTTTGATGCAGCCAAGGAGGTACAGGTATCTCTTCCACACTGTCTGGAGAACACAGATCCTGTCCCCTTTTTACTGAGATGCTTAATGATCAGCTTGGAAACTCCTGGACTCTCCTGGCTTATTTATAGCCAGGAGCACTGCGTGAAGAAGGTTCATCTCCACCTCACAGTGAGCACACATGGAGGTGGGAGAACCAGGCTGACCACACAGGTTCATAGCTAAGCCAGGACTGCTTCCCATCTCAGGGCTCCTGGTGCTTACCTGGATCTTTTTATGGAGCAGGTGCCTGGCCAAATTCTTGAGGGAGACGTTGGCCCTGACGGGCAGCCCTGCCCTCTGCTTCAGCACAGGGATCTGGCTGGTGTCTCGAGTCCTGTCTTTCGGGTGGAAGTACTTCAGGGCTTGGAAGTCATGGTGGATGGCGTGTCCTACCACAATCTTGTCTTTCAAGATCTTCAGGATCTGGAAGAGTCAGAGAGGGTTAGACAGACACCGCAGCAAAAGAATCACCAATTAAGCATAAAATAAGCACTTTTGCATTAAGCTCAGCTCTTTGACTTCTAGTTTTTAGATTCCCAGAAGGAATTGCAAGGAAGCAAATCAACCCACTGCACAGAGTGAAAAGTCCACTTTTCAGAGGCTCCCCACCCTGTGTTTTGTCTCTGCCTCAAAGCAGCCTAGCACAGGCCACCAAGAATCCCCATTTGTGTCTGACATAACACAGAGGCTTTTTTTATTTTTTAATTTCTATTTTTCCTCACCTCTGCCTGGGCAGCCTTGAAGGGAATTGCATTCTTCATGTGCTGCTTGGTGATGCCGCTCCAGCGTGTGCGGTAGTCCACAATGGGGAGCTCAGGCTGGACATACTTGTCATAGATGACATCCCCCTCGTAGTTCACCACGGAGCACCGTGCCAGCTCGCTCAGCCTGCCCTGAGGACCAGTGCCCACCATCTCACAGTCGATGGCCACGTACTTGCCCGGGCGCAGCACCAGGGAGGACGTCCTCACCCTCCTGGAGCTGCCATTCCCCTGGGATAGCAGCACCGAGTGGTGCCTGGCTATGCTGTCTGGAGAAGCATTTGGAGACAGGGGTGTGGAGGCAATCCGTTTGGGCTTGGGGACCTTGTCACAGCTCGGTGCCGTGGTGCCATTCGCCTTGCTGAGAGTGGCGTGTGCCTCCAGCCCTGCCGCGGGGGTCTGAGTGCCCCGGTGCCCACGGGGGCTCAGCAGCCCCTTCTGCTCCAGCAGTGCCCGGCGCTCCATGAACCGCTGGTGCTTACGGCTCTTCTTCTTGCTGTGACCCTGAGACGAGCTGGGGCCCTTCGGGGCCTGAGCGCAGCCCCCCGCAGTGGGGCCATGGCTGCCCTGCAGGGTGGGAGCGAGGACCTTCGGGGCGGGCAGCAGCGGGGTCATCTGCCCTTTGCCGGGTGGCATTCCTGCTGGAGCATGCACAGGGGGGTATGAGTGCCATGCGGACCCCATGGTCCCCTGTCACACAAGGACGCACATACCCCACGGCAATCCCCCCGCCCCCCCGCGGGGTGGCACAGGCAAAAGCTATGGGGCAGGGGAAGGAGAGCACAGGGATACTCTGTCACACCCTGTCCCCACGCCTTTCCCCCGCCATTGCCCGGTCCCACACCGCCCCACTCCCGGTCCCAGTGCCCTGCCCACCCCACTACCCCCCCACGACGTACCACCTAGGGCCCTGGCTGCCCATTACCCGGGCCCTCTCTACCTCGCCGCAGGCCCCAGCCCCCTGCCCGCCCCATTAGCCATCCCCAGGCCCCTGCAGACCCCCCAGGCCCCGTGCCCCGCGCTGCCCCGCTGTCCCCGCTGTCCCCGCTGCTGACCGCTCCCGGCGCGGCTCACACGTGTCCGGCCCGGAAGCCCCGCGCGCACATGCCCGGGCAAGTCCCGCCGTGGCCGCGCCCCCTCCCCTCCCATTGGCTGCGCTGGGCGGCTAATCTACATATGGGGCGGGGCTTCGGGAGCCCTCCGGGGCTGCGCGTTAGGGGCTTTTGAGGAATCCCGGAGCAGCACATCTGGAGCTTCAGGAGCAGCACATCTGGAGCTCCCAGCGCCCACTGGGTCATGCTCAGCGCTTCAAGCCTGTGCCACCTCTGCCCCAGCTAGCAAGGGACCCTCTGTGGTGGGTTTGGGGTGCTCAGCTCCTCGCCCTGGAGAGCAGCCTGGCACTGATACGCTGCAGTTTTCCTGTGTGTTTCCTGACCCTGTGAACATCCCTTGTCCTGCAGGTGGGGTGGGCTGAAGCACCGTGCCTTGGGGTTTGCATTCTCCAGGCTCTCGCCGGGTGTTCCCCAGGGCTGTGGGGGACAGCTCCGGCTGGGGCACGGTTGAAGGTGGGTTTTCAGACCAGCCTCTCGTTGCTTCACTCTCAAGGCTCACAAAAGCAATGTCCGAGGTGGTCAGAAGTGGAGAAGGGCCGCAGGCAGCCCCAGCCACCAGCTTGTCCCCATGCATTCAGCATCGCTGCGGAGGCCGTGTGCCCTAGGGCAGACTGTGACTTGTTGTGGTGGGATGAGCCATACAACAACAAAATCACTAGTCTTCCACAGGGAACCAGGCATCGTGTCCATCCACATCCCTCTGGGCCTTGCTGGGAGCTTTCCCTCTCCCTGCTACTGATGTGGCTCACAGGGATGCAGGACAAGTGTTTTCACACTCCAACGTTCTCCCTTTCCACCACCCATTAACTTCTCTAGCCTGATCAGAAAGGAAAGATTTAGATTACCCTGTGATTTAGTTTTTCCATATTTCTTTTACATTTTTCTTTTGGTCAGTAAACCTCTTCCTTAAATTAATTGCTCCGTGTTTTGCATCTATTGCTTCCATCCCTGCTGTTCAGCTAATTAATCTCCCTTTAATGAGTGTAATTCAAGTGTCTCACAATACCTTGCTAGGGGGCCCTGTCAGCTCTCTGTGTAGAAATTTATACTCTTTTTCTCGTGTTTTTGGTGAAACTGTGTATTACAGCTCTTGGGGATGGTTCATTTGGTAGAACTTATGGCATGTGAGGAGGAAGGGAAAAGCTTTTTCCTGTTTTCCAAAGTGACCAGGCTTGGAAAACCAGATACTCCAGGATGCAAGGGAACAGTGTTATCATTTTTCCCCCTACCCCATATACAAAGATAGAGGTGAAAAAAAGTCAAAATATCCTTGAAAGTTAACTCAAAATGACTTTGAAAGTGTGCTGTGGCCTCCTGTGATCCCACTGATTCCTGGGTCCTCAGTAGACGGTTCTCCCATGATAGATGGTTCTCCCTTTGGTAAAAACCTTGTGCTGAACACGGATGCTACTTACCTCCCCAAGGTCCTGGGGTCATGCTGGGGATGGAAGGTTGGGCACCAGGTGGTAGAAATCCTGTTTCAGATGTGGCAGATGAGCTGAGATGAAGGCAGAGCGCGCCAGAGCCCGGGAGAGGTTTCTGTGGTGTTTGCACAATTTGAAATAATAACGAAATCTGTAAAACTCTGGGTAGAGCACGACTAGAATAACAGGCTAAATTTGTCAGATGAATAATTTACTAGAAGGGATTGGCCGTGCTCCAAGTGAGACGAGCACCAGCCTGGTCTCAGGCTGAGCAGCCTGGGTGTCTCGTGCTCAGCTGGGAGCTGGTCCCTCTCCTGCCACCTGGTCACTGCTCCTGCCACAAACGCTGGTCTCTAGACAAGGTGCCTTTCCCCAGGTCATCACTGCCCAAGGCTGCAAGGATTCCCACAGAGCTCCTGGTGCCTTCCAGAAGGTGTCTGCTGTTTGTTTTCCAGGTGCTGCTTTGCAGAGTGGAGGTGGTGGAAGTGGGTGTCTGTCTCCAGGCTGGTGGAGTCACCCATCCTCTGCCTCTTTCCCTCCTCCAACCACTTCTCTGTCCTCGGCCGCAGCGCTGAGCGGATGGAAGAACAGACACATCTTGACATTTGGGATGGGAAGGGAGATGAAGTCCCAGTGCTGAGAGGAGATTGGGACTGCAGCCTCAGCGGCCAATTAACATGATCATGTTTATGAATGCAGATCAGTAATTCCAGGTAAACTCCCCAAGAGCAGTGCTGCGAGCGAACAAAGCCTCCTGCCCACCCGGGGCCCTGCCAGTGCCAGCACAGTCCTGCTGTGACTCTAAACTGCTTCATTTCCTCATGCCAGCCTGGACATGCATTGTTTTGTCTCCTATTACCTCGATGCCAGAGCTTGTCTTTGCAGCATTGGTTGCACCAAGTCTTCCTGGACCTCTCTATTCTCTCCCTTCCAAAGGGGATGACTGGTGCGAACGGGATAGGTTAACTCAGAGAAGGCAGCAAGGACCCAGCTTTGCCTCCAGGGGTCAAAAGGGATCACTTCATCATCCTGGGCTTTGCAGACTGCCTGGTGTCTCCCTGTCACCCACCTGTGGTTGGGGAACCTCACCAAGGCTCCCTGAGCTGCTCCTGTCACCCTGAGTAGGCATGTGGCAGGGCTGGTTTGTGTCCACCAGCAACCAGAAGATCAAACAGAAGCTGTGAATTTACACAGACAGTTTGGGGCACTGACCAGTCCTTTGCTGGACCTGGCTTCCTTTACAGAGTTTCATCACGAGGGAGCACCTGGAAACTCCAGCACCATCCTTTGGTGTGAGGGACCAGCTGGGGCAGCTGGTGCCACCTGGCTGAGGTGTCACCAGCCAGCAGTCTGAGGCCACCAGCATGAGGACATCAGAATAGGCACCATGTCATTCCCTGGGCTTTGCTGTGATGGGTCTCAGAGCGCTGCAGCTCTCTTGGTCCACAGCAGAGGCACAGAGATCCCTGTGGGACCCCTCCATTGCCATGCTGAGTTCCCCATCCTGAGCCCACCTGTGCAAAACCTCCAGGAGACTCTATCCCTCCTGGCTAAGGACAGGGATGAAGTGCGTGTGAGAGCACCTGCTCAGCCCTTAAGGCTACTCAGTGCTGGAAAGTTGTACTTGGAAGGCAGAAAACCTTTCCTTTCCCTCAGAGCATCAAAAGCCTCTCTATTCCTCTGCCATCTCCTCCAACACTCCATGGGAATTGCCTGTATCCCTCCAGCATGGACAGATCTCCTCTTCAATCATATCCTGGAGGGTGTCAGTGCTCCGGGGATGCTGCTGGGGATAAGGAGGGATTGCTGCTCCCAGAGCAGGAGGTGAGGGAGGATGATGCTGCCATCCATCTCCCCCCTCGCTCCCCATTTTCTGGCTCACCCCCAGGAGAGCATTGAGCAATTACGATCCCCGCGGAAGCTTCATTATTGCCCTGTCGTGGCCTCGTTTGATGAGATGTTTTATTGCCAAACTTATTAAAAGTGAAACGTGCGGTTTCTGCGCAGCAATTTCCTGTCTGCAGCGATAAGCCAGGCTCTGCCCGCTGTGTAATAAACAGTTATTTTTATGTACAGCTCTGGCTGGGGTGACAAGGAAGGGAGAGGGCCTGGCTGGTGTTAATTGCGATGGTTAATGGGATCTATACGGGGAGCAATGTGTGAGGAGGTGTGTGCTCTTCCCCTGCACATTCTGGGACAGAGGTGGCCTCTGGTGGTTTCATGCTCTGGGTGTTAGCAGTGGGGACTGTGCAGGGTCTTCTCTCCAAGGAACAAGAAGAATTATTCTGAAAGCCCCCTCACCTGCCTCCTCTCAGCCCTTCGTCACACCCTGAGCAAATGAGGGACCTGCTGTGCACCCTCCTGGTGTGAGACTCCATCCCCTGCAAGGGCTGCCCCTGAAATTCATTGCTTCTGGCCTTGCAGGAGGCTGGAAGAAGCTCCAAAAGCGGGGAGTGTGGCTTCATCTTCCCCAGATTCTCCCATCTGCCCAAGAACCTCTCTGTCTGCAGCAGCATTTGCAGGTGATGCTGGTGGTCAAAGCCTGGAGCATCCACCACATCACCTCCCACTGTCCCTTCTTGGGTGCCCGCAGCAGACAGGTGTTGGAGAGGAGACAGTAAATTCAGGAGCAGTAAATTCAACAGGCACACTAATGTCACAGAAAATCTGTGTCACTGCTGAGCTTGGAGCAGCAAAACTCTGATAAATATCAGCAAAGCTGATAAATATCGTTTCATTTTGTCAGAAACAAAATGTCCTCATTAGGTGTGGAGTCTGTATTGTTGTTTAATTACATCTTTTAAATACATTTTGAAAGGAAGCAGCTTTTTAAAATGCAAGATGTCAAAACTGCATTTACAAAAATCCTGATGGCCTTTTTTTTTTTTTTTTTTTTAAATTTTTTTTTTTTTTATTTTCCAGACCTGGCCAAAGCTATTAGTTCAACTCAAGCTGAAAGTGCATAACTTTCCCCAATAAACAGTTTGTCAGAAAAATTCCTTCTGGCTCTGGGAGATCTGTTTGTTATTTGTCAGCAGTCAAAACCCTGTTGGGTATTTCCCATCTGACTTCTTTTCTTAACAGCATCTTTATTGGTCTGGGAATTAACAGTGAAAGATGCAATACTTGCTATTCATTGCAGTCATCCCAAATGCCACTCATCTCATCAGGCCATGGCTCCACAAAGCAAAAGCCCCTCTCCTTTCCCCAGTACACCATTTTTGGGTAACCATGGGGCATTTTATCCTAAATTTCCTCTCTTCATCCTCCTGATCCTGCAGCGTGCACTGGCATTCCCCAGGCCTGGAGTCACACCCCTGTCTCCTGCATCCATCCACATCCCTGCTGCCCATCTCAGCCTCTTGCTGGGCAAATTCCCTCCATTGCCAGCTCGGGCCCTCATTAATTTGTATTGCAGCGTGTGTCGCAGGCTGACGTGTAATTAGAGCTCCTGAAGCCTGTCTCATGCTGTAATTGCCATGACAGGGGCCACAGCATATCCGCTTGTTAATTAGTAAACCACAATATCCCGGGGGCTCGTTGAGAGCCGCCTTAATTGTATTTCAGCTGGAACAGAGGGATAATTACCCTTTGCTAGCACTGCCACTTTTAAATTCTTAAAAAAAAAAAAAAAAGGAAAGAAAGAAAAGAAAGGAAAACCCAAACTGAGCTGCTATTTCCCTCCTTGGCTGCCCAG
The DNA here is from genome assembly GCA_024500445.1 of Entomyzon cyanotis. Classification (NCBI taxonomy): domain Eukaryota; kingdom Metazoa; phylum Chordata; class Aves; order Passeriformes; family Meliphagidae; genus Entomyzon; species Entomyzon cyanotis. The sequence continues at coordinate 12,999,145 of JAKEPQ010001010.1, forward strand.
GGACCTGGTTTTGTCCCCAGGCTGAAGGGAAACGGCTATGGAGCTCAGTGATGTGGGAACAGGATGCCAAGAGATTTGCGTGGGGACACACTCAAACTGGTGGTGACAGCTGCCCCTGCTCTGAGGGCACTTCTGTGTCTCTGCACATGGGACTTTGCTGGGAACCCCATTTGTGGATGCAGGCTGGCTTGCTGGGAGTACTGTTTGAGGGGAATCCCATCCTGGACAGTGAGCAAACCCCTGGCATCACCACCAGGCACCTCCACTGGCTTGGAGGAGCAGCCTGTGTCCAGGGATGAGTGAGCCAAAGTCTCCCTCCAGACTTCCCATCAGACAGAGGGGGCTGCAGTCCCCTCGAAATGGGAGTGGGAGCTGCTGCAGGCTGCAGGGAGGAGGCTGCAGACCTTGCAGGGCTCAGTGTAACTGTGTGTTGCTGCCAAGAGTGTGTTTGTATTCCACATCCCCAGCACTCCTGGAGCACCAGCACCAAGCAGGACCTCAGCGTGCTCGGTGCTGGAAATCTCTGTTCCTACAGACCCTGCAGCAGCGTGGGATCAGCCTGCTTGGCTTTAATGGACCCCAGAGGTGAATCATCTCCATTCTTGATTCCTTTCTTGTCGAACTTCACCTCATTGAGCAACCGGGAGTCTTCTGGTGGAAGATTTTGCTCCACAGGAAGGATGCCCCTGCAGGGTACGAGTGTGTCTGTGTCTCTTGTAGTGATCATGGGGAGACCATAGAATTTGGTGAGAGATGCAGGTGCTGGGGCACAGCATCACCCTTCTGTGGGCACCACAGGCTCCAGAGCCCCTCTGCAGAGGAGCTGTTGTCTGGTCAAACATCTCTGGGGAAGGTTAACCTGGGAAGAGAACCTGACGAGTGACATCCATCCCTTTTCCTGCGCTTCTCCCTGAACCAACACAAAGAGCTCAGCCACCATCAGCCCCGCTGATGTTTCCTGCTGTTCAAAAAATTGTATAATGGACAACTGGCCTTTGGGACCTGGTTTGTGAATTGGCTTAAATAACAGTCCTGACTCTCTCCTGGGAAGCTACACAGAGGTCAGCCTTGAAGAAAAGATCAGTACGGCGGCTCCAAGCATTAGTAAAAAGACATAACCGAGGCAAAGAGCCTTGAACATAATTACAGCCTAAGAGCTGTGATGGGAACTCAACGACCTGAAGCCATCTCCTGGACCTGAGTGCAATCAACAGATTGACATTGCTGGGTCCTGAAGGCTGGTTTCTGGAAGCCATGCGCCAGGGTTGAATGCCAGAGCAGGCAGCGAAGCAGCGCAGGCTGGAGCTAGAACAGGGGCTCAAATGCCATGGAAGGACCAGATGGAGGCAACCACTGGAACACTCTGCACGTAATTGAGGGCACCTCCAAGGGTGAGCTCAGGGCAGCTGCCCACCTCCAGGATGCTCTCCACTGCTGCCATGCAAGTCACTGTCATTAGAGCTGGGGATGGAGTTTATAGTTGAGTAACCACAACAACTTTGCACAAATTAAACATACTGTGGGTTAATTAGATTTCTTACTGCTGCCTCCATTAACCTAGCCCTGTTGTCTGCTGTCAGAGCCCCTTCAAAATTCATAGGCATTATCACTGGGAGTAGTGGATGGCTAAGTCTCTCCCTGGGCAACCCTACCAGTGTGGACATGGGTGGCACATGCCACCTTCTCTTCTTGGAAACCCCTTGGTGCAACAGTTGAGACCAAGTAGGGAGGTAGCTGTCCTCCACGAGTGCAGGGGTTGGGTTGGATATCCCAGCTGGCATTTCCCACCTGCTCCTCAGATGATCTTTAGGAAAAATAGGTGCTTTTGCAGTGCTCTGTCTCTCATTATCCACAGCGTGCTGTGTGAATGCAAATAAACAAATGAGACCCCCTTCAACAACATCTGAGAATGTGGCTTCATATTTTTAAACCAATTTCCTCAGACCGTGTCAGGGCCTGTTTTGTGTTTGCCAGACAATTATGTGGCTAATGAGGACAGCCACGGTTACATCAGGCGGGATTAGGAGGAATAAGGCATCAAATGTTTCAGTGCTTAAGGCAACCACTAACTAATGGGGGCTCGGAGGGCACGTCCCGTGGGCAGGTGGCTCCTCACAGGAATTCTGGTTCTGTTTGGAAGGAGGTGGAGCAGGCAGTGGGCAGCAGGCGGTGGGCAGGCTGGCTAGAAGGTGAGGAAAGCTTCTGGTCCCTGCATGGTGGCTGTGCCCATGGGAAATGAGAAAGCTGGAAGATTTAGGGAAAGTAGCATCATGCACCTGACCCTGAGTTTGTCCCATGAAGGCAGACAGGAATGTTCTGATGGAAAAGGAGGCACCAGCCAAGACCACCCCACAAACACAGCAAAAGGGGATCAAAAGCAATGGGGAAGCTGAACCTCACCACTGAGATCACCGAGAAATTGGCACTTTAGCTGAAACCTTCCCATCCTGACCCTCTGAAAATCAGCACAGGCTCTGTGCAGTTTCTGCAGGGCTGTGGAAGACTTCAACCCCCCTGAAGAGGGCAAGGAAGGAAAGCAAGGACGATACTGGTGCTGCAGTGAGACTCCACTCCCTGAGTGACATGGGGACATGTGCACAGCCAGCTGTGACTTTCAGATGCTTCCTCCCAGCCACCTCTCTGCCAGCTCCTCTTCTGCCTGCTCTGCCAGCACAGTCTCCCATCAATCAATGAAGCAGATTCTCCCTCGCGTGCTGGGCGGCTGTGCCACTGCTCCCAGCAGGTGCCCTTGGTCATGTTCAGTGAATTCCTACAACTGCAGCACCTGGGAGAGCAGCCAGTGTGACTGTAATGCTGCCCAGAGGGGCTTTGTTTATTCCCCTTTGGACCCTCCTCCTCCTGAACTCTTATCCCACATTTCAGCTGTGTCTTCTATGAAAATCACTCAGCCAAATTGAACAAGCACAGGTTCATCTGCAGATGGATGGATGAACAGCCATAAATGTGGCAGAGGTACCTCCACATGTCTATCTGAAGACCTCAGCAGGAGACTGTCCAGACCCAACAATCTTGAGACTGAGATGTCAACCACCCTTAATCCACACTTCTGTGCCAACCCTCTGTGCAGCCTCCAGCTGGATCCTGTCATAGCAAGGCACAGAGCTGAGCTCCTCATCCTCACATTCATCTCCCTCCCTTGTCAGTGCCAATAGGGAGTTTAATCTCAGAGTCCAGTGGTTCACCAAGTCATCCTGAAGTCCAGGGCCCAAGGAGAAGCACACATAGCTCATGGAGACACCCTAAACCCTCTTGCTGACTGCTCCGTGCCCAGTCCTGGAGAATCAGCCCAGTCCCAAGCTGTTACTACAAACTGCAGGCCACGGAACCCCAAGGACTCCTTTCCTGTCCCTGCAGTGGCCACCCCACCTGTGCCTGCCACCTGCATTCCTGGGAGAAGATGGCACATGTGCTGAAGAGCTTCCCTTGAGCACAGCTGCTGGATTGCACTCCGGATGACTAATTTGCACCTTAATTGGTGTGGAAACGAATGCCAGAAAGCGCTGGAATATCGAGAAGTGAAGCTCTCCATCTTGGTTTCCATCAGGGAAATGGTCTTAATTAAGTGTCTTGCAAGCAGAGATAATTTCCAGCTATGCGTTGAAACAGGAGCTGGGGTGGAGGTTGCAGCTGAGACCAACACCTTCTCCTTGCTGGGTCCACTTGGCCATTGCAAAGCTGATCCTGCATGTGGATTCCTCAGACCTCTGCATCTCCAGGGCTTAGCCAGCTATGTCTGGACCTGCAGGATATCTCCATGGCTTTTGCACCTCCACTAGTGTTCCTCAGCCCCAAGAGCGCCTTCCCATTTTACCAGCCCAGGCTGTACTGACTCTGGTGATGTTTACACCATCCCTATGATTTCCACCAGTATTTGCATTATGGTTGTACATCTTCATGTTACTCTTTAATCAACCTTGAGCTTTCTGTTGGGGCTCTTTCCATGTGAATTTGCTCCAGACAAGTAATTGCATCCCCACTCCCCATGTTGGATGGTCCCAGCCATCCCACACATCTGGCAGCCCTTCAAGCCCTGCCCAGGGGAACATGCTAGGAGGGATTGCACATGCCAAGCAAACTGGAGTGGCCTGGTGATGCTTTGCTGGGCATGCTGGAGCCCATGGCAACATGCCAGCACTGTGGGAGACACCCAGCAAGCCCTGGCACAGGTGGGAAGGGGACTCTAGGGATGCAGGCTGCCATGGAGAGCTGCTGGACCTGGCACTGCTGCCTTCAGAGCATGGCTGGCATCGAGATGCCCCAGCCCCTTCCCCTTCCCCATGGCCTCGCTGTGCACAGCTGTTCCCTTAGAAATAGCTGTTGCCATGGTTTTCCCAAAGAAAACACATCTCTCCCCCCTTCCCCACCACCACTCCCCACCGCCTTAACCTTGTGACAGCAGTGATGACGCGGCTCCCTAAGAAAGGCCACTTCACGTAACTATGGTAACAATTAGCTTTCTCTTGGTTTTACCTCGGGGGTGACACTGGGGAGAGGGACTCAGAGCTGCTCTCCTGGGGCAGGTGCTTCCCCTGGCCTTGCACCCAGAGCCAGGGCTGGCAAGTGCCTGCTCACTGCTGCAGCATCCCGGGCAGGTGTGTCACTCGGACACGGGGACGTCTGCAGTCCCCCTTCATCTCAGGTGCTGGGGACAATCCCCCTGTGTCTTGTGTAGCTGGATGCACCTGGGATCCTACAGAAGCCCTAAGATCTCAGCAAGGCTCTGCTGGCCTCCAGCAGCAGCTGATGCAGGGAGATGGTGGGGAGCATCTCCCAAGGCATGGGGATGGTGGGGAGCATCTGCATTGCCTGGGCTCACTCTAAGAGCATGGGGAAAAGAAGGACGGGAAGCAGCCAGTTGTGCCAGAGAAGGATTGAGAGCCAGTTGGGATTTCAGGGCTGGGAGCATGGCGGGGGCATCCATAGCCTGAATGAGAGGTCTGCAGTGGTGCCTCTGCTCTTGGCAGCAGGAGGGTAAACACGGTGCAAAGCCGCTCCTTAGGTACATACGAGTCACAGCTGTCGACTGCAGCAACTAAAATAAGCATTTTCCTGCTTTTTATTCCTCTGAGCCCAGCAGAGCCCACTCAGCACCAGGAGCGGAGCTGAAGTCTATTCTTAGCTCTGCAGGGAAAGGAGCAGGAGTCCCTGCACTGCTGTCATGCAGGGTTGGGGCTGCCAGGTCCCATCTCATCACGGTCCCCAGGAGCCTGGCCTGACCCCAGGGTGGCATCAAGGCAGGAGGCACTGCACCCCAATAGGGACAAAGTCCTACTTTTTAGCCAAAGATGAGCTGGGGAAGACAGTGGGAGTGAGGGAAGCCCCAGCACCTCACTCAGCATCACTGCAGGATTTGGCATCCCTGAAGGAGAGGCTGCAATGCAGGTGGCTCTGGAAGGAATCCCTGCTCTTGCAAAGCTGCTTTTCTGCCTGGACATGGGAAGAGTGGGGAACCTCAAGTCACAGCTCCTGCTGCCTCTGGGGATGGGACTTTTAAGGGGAGTTGAGGAGTCTGAGCTGAGAGTCACCCATCACCCCATGCTGTGCCAGGGTCAGACTTGCTTTGCCCAGCCCCAGCCATGAGATGCTGGCATTGCCCACCCGAACACTTCCCACCCCAAAATTTCCCACTGTTTTTGGGCTGCAGACCATTGTGGCCAGGGGATCAGGGAGCCACCGGCCACCAACACCACACTATCCCCACATTGCACTGGGGGTCCTGCTTTAAAATGTGGGGAGATTTGAGGTGACCTCCAAACCAGTCTGCAGGAGCAGCGGGCACAGTGCAGGAAGGAAAGCACCCATACAGATCACACTGTGACCAGTCCAGCACTCAGCTCTGCTCCCCATCCCAGCTCCATGAGGATCAGGGCAGGATGGGGGGTGGGCAGGGATGCAGCTGTGCATGGGGGGCCATGGGGAAGAAGCCCCAGCTCCATAGCAACAGGTACTCTCCACGTAATGGAGTCCTTTCCGCTCGGCCTCCGCAGCCGCCAGCCTTATTCACATGGCCATAAATAATTCAATTTTCTCATTCACACACATGAATGCTGCGGGCCGGGGCTCCGGGTGCGCTCAGCCTCCATCTGTCTGGGGGGAAGGGGGAGGCAGGGCCTGATAATAGACTCCAGCATTTGTTTAACATGGATGAGTGTGGCCAGATGGCCTGGGGACAGGAGGAGGGGATGGGGAGGTGGGAGGTGAGTGATGCTCCAGGGTGCTGCTGGCACCCTGAGCCTTCCCTGGATGAGAAGGGGAGGAGAGCAGGGGACTGTTGTGGGGAGAGCTGTGGCACCTCCAAACCAGCCTTGGACATGTGGACTTTTGGGCAGAGAGTGGGTTAGGCAGGCTCAGGCAGCTCTTCCTCTTGCTGTGCCTTTGTTGCCTTTCCAACAGGGGAGAAGGGATGGGAGAAGCTCTGTGCTGTGCTGAGGATTGCCCTGATCCCTGGTGAGACTGGGAGCAGGGGCATCAATCCGTGATTGAGATAATTTAACAGGCAATGGTGGAGGGGAAGTGGCAAGGCATGCTGCCAGTCACTGTCCTGTCCCACCCTGGCAGGCAAGTCCCCAAAATAACACCAAAATAACCATCCCAGTGGTGGAAACACATGGCAGCGTGCTGGTGCAATTAGCAGGCTCCAGGCCATCCCCTGGCAGGGGCACAGCAGGCCTGGCAGGAGAACACAAGGGAATTAGCAGGGTTAAGAGGCTGTGCTGGAAAAGCCTCGGTGCCAAGGAGCCAGTTGCCTGCTGCTTGCACAAGCTGAGCCAGGCTGGGAGGTGAGGGATGCTGGCCACTGCCTGGTGGCATCAGTTCCTCACCTTTCCCCCCTGTGACTTGGGCACAATTCAGCCTAAAGCATGCCAAGGGCAGCACCAAAGCTGGCACCTTCATCCCCTCTCCGTGTTTGACCAGAGGGAGCTGCTGTCCTGGCACACAGTAACATCCTGAACCTTGGGTGGACTCAGATCCAGATGGGAAAATACAGACCAGCAAGAAGCCTTGGAGGTGGTGGAATTGGTCATTTTGCCCTAGCCCTCTCATCTATGGGCAAAGAGTTCGGCTCCTCATCACCAGAGCAAGGTCCCAACTTCATTCCCCACCCAGAGAAATCCCTGTTGGAGATCCCATCCTAGTTTAAGACAGTGGCGAACAGACATTTAGCCTCAAGCTCCCGCACTATCTCAAACTGAAGCTTACAAAGCCGGCAGAGGGAATTTGGATGATGCCAGAAGGAGGGTCAAGAAAGGAGCCCGCGCTCTGGCAGCGTTATCCATCAGCAGCGTTGGAAGAGTTTTCCCTGAGGGAATGGGGGGAGGTGGAAGCGCCTGCCGGGGGGAGCTGGGAGCGTAACCAGCTCATGTGCTGGCATTCCCCAGTTCCGCGACGTATTGGGGTAGGACACGTGTGTGTATGTGTATATTTGGGTGCCCTCACACACAGGCAAGAGTTCCCTCCTGGTTACATCCTGCTCTCGCAGAATTTTGAAGCAGTGAAAGGAGCTTGGCTCCATGGTGCATCCCTGAATCATCGGGCACAGCCGGCCACTACTCCACAACTCCTCCCGTGCGTTGTACAACCCTTGCCTGCTCCGTGTGTTCATCTGAATGAACCAGACCCCTACCCCTGCTCTGCTCGCACCTTTTAGAGACACTGGAAAAACAGGCAGCCCTCACCCGTGCCTATCTAATATTAAATTAGCTTCTGCTTTCCGTGGCTGCTGCTCCAGCAGCCCCTGCCCCGCACAACCTGCAGGAAGGGGATGAGCCCGACTGCACACTTGGGAGCCAAGACCCCAACAGCTCTCTGCTACAGACCCTACACCCTGCTCTGAGCATCTTCCAGGGAGCAGCCCACAGAGCAGCAGCCTCAGCTTCCCCAAATCCCTCCAAAGCCATGTGAGTGCACCCAGGGCTGCCCTGTGCCACACTGGGGTGCTGAGCACAGCCAGAGCTCCCCAATCTACCAGCTGCACACCTAGGGGGTGTCTATGGGAGCAGAGGGGCCAAAAGTGACAGAGGATCACAGGGGGCTGTGGGTGTTCCCCCAAATCTCCCAGGCCATGTGCCAAGAGGTCCAGGCTGTGTCCCTAGGCTTCTGCTGCTGCCAGGTGGGCAAATGCCAAGACCACCCAGGCAGAAATTTCCACCTGTCAGAAAATCCATATTGTGCTTCTTCCACCCAAAAACCAGGCCCAGCCTGAGCCCTCTGCATCTTTTAAGGGGTGGATGGCAGAAGCATGCCGCCGCTTATTCCTTCAGCTCCCAACACTGCCGGAGTGGGACATGGACAGCCTGACTCCAGCGGGACCCCAGGGTACCAGGGGCAGCTGCATCACTGGGTTTGCTGAGGTCCTCAAGGATGGACCACAGAGCCAGTGGAGCATGGTCCACTTCCCCGCCTGCCCCATGTCCCCATGCCACCTGTCCCTAGGAAGGCTGCAGAGGCAGCCCAGGCTACTTGCTGTGGGGTTTGTCCCGGTTGTTTTGCTCCTGTGACAGCCACCCCTGTGGGACCAGTGGCTCTGTAGCTACTGGAGGGCCATGCAGGCTCCAGTGAAGGTGGATCTGCAGGCAGTTGTGGGCTCAGAAATCAGGACTGCTTGGTGGGAGCTACCGAGGAGTTTGGCGACTTGCATGGTCACCAGTGGGGTATGTCCGGTGGGAAGGGACACAGCCTCCCCCTCACTGAGAATACACACACCAATCCCTGCATGCACATCTCCACCCTGCTCTTCTCCAAGCCTCTCACAGGTCCCAGACCCTTCTTCCACGTTGTCCACTGCCTGCACATCCGAGTGACACCGAACAGAGGCACTTACCTGCTGCTTGCCCCATTGGAACTGAAAGGACAGTGGGACAAAGCCCTTGGGACAGGGCAGAGTTGGTCCTTCTACCCCCCAACATGAGGAGGGCAGCTCCTCTCCTTCCCTTGCCTGCTCCCACAGCATGCACCGTGGCTCCTGGCATCACCCGGGGCCCCTCAGGGCTTGGCCACGGTGGGTTTTGGGTGCACGGCATGGCAGCAGCTCTGAGGGTCCCCTTGGTGAGGACCACGGCAGGGACAAGGCTTATTCCAGGGAGTTGGCATAGCAGGGCAGATGCCCAGTGGCTGGCATTCTCGGAGGTGGTCTGGGAATACCAGCTGGCAAGGGATGAAGACGCCGTAGACCCACACACCTCCCAGGCAGGAGCATCCCAGCCCCTTCCCGCAAGCAGGGACCTGCCACCTCGGGGGGTTTGTTGTCCCAGGAGAGGTTCTGTTGTTCTGTCCAAGCTGGGGGCACCCATCCAGGCTTTGCATTTCCAGGGGTCCCTTCACGCTCCAGCCCTGAATACTGCCAGCGGCATTTGGGGCTGCAGCCCACCGGGGTCCCCAGCGGGACGGGGGGGACACGGAGCGCAGCCTTACCTTGGAGAAGCCGCTACAGGGAAGGGATACGGGACCCAGCTTGGGACGCCCCGGTCCCGGGAGAGCTGCAGTGGCGGAGGCAGGGGATGCAGGGATGAGGTGAGACGGATGGCATGGGGTGGGCGGATGGATGGATGGATGGATGGTCTAGGGGCTGCAGGTTTCCCCGCTCCCAGGTGCGGAGACAATAGCCAGGGCTCCTGTTGCAGCTGCAGACTGTCTCTTTAAACCCCTCATCAGCCCACAGGTGGCCCTGTCACCACCGTGGTCATCCATGACGTCATCGGGAGGGAGGGAAGGGGAGGAGGAGGAGGAGGAGGGGGGAGAAACGCGATCCCCCTCCACAGCAAAAGTCCCCGAGCGCCCATGGCAACAGATTGCAAATGTCACTGCGCATCAGCCCGGAGGAGGCTGCTGGGCTGCCCCCCCACGGGTGACACGGCGGGGGGACGGGGCTGTCACGCCATGGGTGGCACGGGGGACACGGGGCTGTCACCCCCGTGCATGGCCCGGGGGTGGGCAGGGCTGTCACCCTGTGATGGGTGTACGGTAGGGGACGGGGCTGTCACCCCGCGGTGGGAACAGGAGGGTTATCCCGTGGTTGGGGTATGGCAGGGGACAGGGCTGTCACCCGCACACGGACCTGGCTGTGCGTTGAGCGGGTGGGCAGCTCCGGCTGTCACCACGGGATGTGGAATAGCCGGATTTGTCCCCAACCCGGACACCCTGCACAGGGGTGGGTGCTGCTGTCCCCCTGCCCCGGAGGGTGCTGCTCACGGCTCGTCCCCTGTGTTTGGGGGAATCCCCGATCCCCAGCAGTGACACCCACCCCCAGCCATCCCCTGGGCACCCCGAGGTGACCAGGCACCCCAGTGAGCCCCCATCTCCTGCCCTTGTCGCGCTGCCTGAGCTCTGCCCCTGCAGTGGAGTGTTGCACAAAGGCCAGGAACATTTCGGAGGGTGTTTAAATCAGATCTTGCCTTCAAGCATAGACAAGACCACTGGTGGTGTGGAGCAAGAAAAGGGGGCCAAGCCCTGAACCCACAGACCCCAGAGTCGTGGACCACATCCCAGTGGTGGAGATTCCATTAACAGCCTCTAAAATTTGTACAGTTCCACTCCAAAATGAGCCTCTGACACCAATTAAAACCAGAGCAAGGAATGATTTGTTGGCAAAGAAAGATTTCCAGAGAGCTGTGAAGGTCCACCAGTGCTGCATCCTGTGAACTTGGCTTTGATGGAGCTCAATCCCAGTGAGACCTGCCCAGCGTGGAGAGAGGGGCTGCAGGAAGCAGGAGTAGGCTGGGGAGCCCTGAGTCCTGGCTGTGGTGGACAGGACCTGTTCACCCTCTTTATGAAAATGTGTGAATGTGTACATGGATCCCTGTGCAGTGGAAGCCCCAAATTCTGCAAATGTGATAAAGTCACTGCCCAGGCTTGGGGAAGAAATAAATTTTTAATTGCATCCTTGTTTGTTTGGAAAGATGAGATACACCCAAGGACTCCCTGTGTTTCCTTTCCTTTCTCACACCAACAAGAGTTTTCCCCTAGCTGGGCAGTAATGATCTTTAGGATGCTTCACCCTAAAAGATACCCCATGGAGGGAGCCCGTTCCCACAGAACATCCACACTCATCCCTGCATACCCTGGGGCTTGGGAGCACCTCAGGGCTTCAGCATTCCTTCCCCACACCAGGCTCCTGTGCAAACTTCACCCTCTATTTTTACATATTTTTTTAAAAAAGGGTTTAATTTCTTTTGCCCTGCCCTAAGCTTGATGAAGAAATCAAAAGCCACCAAGCCCAGTGGCCATGAGAAGGGCTTGGCTGAGGACCTGGAGGGTTTTCTTCCTCCACAAGCATTCCTGCAAGGAGATGGTCCAGCTTTTTCCCAGAGGGATTTCGTGCTGGGGGTTGTGTCTGGCAGGGGGCAGCCAGGATGGGAGCAGCCCACCCCTGCAATCTCTCCAGTGCTGTTCTCCTTACACACCCTCTCGAATCCTGGGAAAGCAGCCGTGGGATCCAGGGCTGAGAAGCTCTTGAAAAATAGCCAAAGCAAGAACAGCAGAAGGGTCCTTGCTTCAACAACAGGAAAAAACATCCAAAACAGCCCAAATGAGCTGCATTATACTATTTTATTTTTTTTAACCCATCTGTTGGCTCTGGAGAAACCAACTGGAGGTGGATGTGGCACTGGCAGGGCGCTGGTGGGGCTGGTGATACCACAAAGGCACAGAGCATCCTTTTCTTTGGCACACTGCTGAAGGGATTTCCACCAAAACCAGCCCAGTGACACCCAAGGCCATGGACCCACAGCTGCTCTGCAAGGCTGGAAGAGCCCAGCAGCCCCTGGGCCAGCCCCCAGTAACCTTCAATGCCCCAGTAGCATCCTCTCCAGCCCCACTATCAGAGCTCTGGGTGTTAGACTGGAGCTTGCCCTGTTCCTCTGGCCTGGGATGTGCAGAGGGACACCCCACCTGTCTCGCAGCCCATGGGGATGGGGACAGCCACATGAGCCCTGTTGCTGGATCCCGAAGGGGCTGCACAAAGTGCTGTGGGAGGTGGGAAATATCCCCAGGAGTCCTGAGCCCTCAGCAACTATAACCTCACACCTCCTGCCTACTCCCAGGCCAAAATGAGCCAGGACTAACTTTATCCCCAGCCTTTCCCCTGTGCTGAGATTTGTTGCACGTGATTGAAATCCCTGCTGATGGCTGAAGCTGCCCCAGTGAGGGCCTTCTGATCCCTCTCCAGTAGTGGGGAGGGGGCTGCAGCTGTGGCAATGCTGATATGATGAAGTTCTGAGCTCTGGGAGCACCAGTTGCTGCTGTCCTAGTGGCTCCTTTGTCCGGTGAGCTGCCTTTCGGTGGTGCCTGTGTGCTGGGAGGTTGTTTTCATGCCAGCTGCTGTGTGGTTGGATGTTCTTCGGTATTTAGCTTGATCCTATTAAGGTGGATCTCAATTAATTAGGCAGGAGGCAGAGAGACAAAGAGGGACTCTGGGGCCATTCATTTTAGTCTTGTCATCGTGCCTTCTGCAACCGGCAGGCAGTGGGAGAGCGGGAAGGGACGGGATATTGCTGCTGGGCATGAAACCACTGGGAGATGGGAATGGGGCAGGCAGGTGGGGTGGCACTGGGGTCACCCAGAGGGTCCTCCAGGAGTCCTTGCCTGCTGCTCAGGGTGCCAGGAAGGCTGACATGCTGCGTCCCCATGGGAAAGCAGCTGAAGCCACACAGGTCTTATCCCCTGGGGCAGTGGGGTCCTGCTCTGCCCCATTGCTGGTGAGACCCTAAAGCATCCCGTAAAACACATGAAGGATTGCTGGGAATTCAGCGGTGAGAGCTTTGCTGCAGCAAGAGCATCCCCCATCCATCCAGGTGACACTGGCTGGGTGCTGCTGCATCCCTGTGGGTCTATCCACCCCACAGAAGGCAGAAGGAACACCCCGGGTGGCTCTGCAGCACCCCAGTTTGAGTGTTCTGCCCTGTGCCCGTGCTCCCAGCTCCCATGCCTGCTGGTGGAGTGGCTCCAAGAGCTGGTGCGTCCGCTCAGCCTCGGCAAGAGGCCGGCAAATGGATCTCAAGGGCCCCCTGACATTCCTCCTTCCTTCCCTTTGAAGGAGAAGTGCCCCTCAGAGCTGTCCTCGATGCTAATGCACAGGGCGGGAGGGGATGCTGCTAAAAGCCAAAGCGAGCAAAAGGCTCTCAAGCCCCTTGGAAAGGCCAAAGAGGTGCCCGGGGGTGACCCCAGTCTCTGCTGTTGGTGGCGGGGCTGAGGTTTTGGGGTGCACCCCAATATGCTGGAGGGAGGTGTGATGTCCCTTGAGGTGTCCCTGTGCTGGGACTCGGGGTACAGGGGGTGCAGGGAGTGGTGGGGCCATGGCAGACTCTTCCTGGGGATTGAGGAGCCCGGGATGCTCCGGGGATGGAGGGGTCCAGGGGGTGTTTGGGTGAGGGGTAGCGGTGCAGGATGGTGCAGGGGGCTTGGGGATGGCTGGATGGGGTTGCCGAGGATCCCGGGATGGGGTGTCTGACGTGCAGGCTGGGTGCAGGCAGTGCAGGGTAGGTGCAGGATGAGTGCAGAATGGGTGCAGAGGGTGCAGGGGGCGCAGGGCAGGTGCAGGATGAGCGCAGGGTGGTGCTGGAAAGGTGCAGGAGGGGCAGGGCGGGCAGGGTTGGGCACTGGGTGGGAGCAGAGGGGTACCCGCTGCGGGGCTCCCTCCCGCCGCCAGGGGGCGCGCCGCGCCGTGCTCCGGCACTCTGACCCGGCAGGCCCCCATCTCGCTGCTCCAGCGGCCGGAAGCGGAAGTGCGGTGACGCCCTCCCGCAGCTGTGCGGTGGCGGAAAGATGGCGGCGGCCATGGTGTGAGCGGGACACGGCGCGGCCCCAGCGGTGAGCGCGGCCGCGCCCTCCCCCAGCTCCTAAACCGGCTCGGGGACCACCGCGGTCCCCCGTGTCCCCTCACCCCAGGCCAGCGGGAGAGTATCAGGGATCCCCGATACCTTTGGCGGGCGGGCCCTCAGCTGCCCCCGAGCTGCCCTGGAGCTCAGTCCTTCCTCAGCCCGCGGGACCGCAGCTCCTCGCTTCCCTCTCGGCAGGTGGGCCCGGACGCATCGCGGGCGATCCCTCTCGTGCCCCCTCTTCCCCAGCTCTCTCCGCTGTTATAACAAAAATAATAATAATAACAAATAATTATTATAACAAAAATAATAATAACAAACAGCTGTACGCTGTTATTTGTCAGGTTTGCATTATCCCTGGCTTCCTGGACTCCATCCCTGCTGTATGGAGGCTTCCTCCCTTCCCTTGGTATCCGCCTGTGCCTGTCCCTCTTCCTGGCTCCCTCCCTCCCCTCCCGGTGCCCCGTTGTCTTTCTCTTTAGCAGGCAGGACTGCCCTTATGTTCCCGGTGCTTCCCACTGAGATCTTTCTCCCAGTCTCTCCACCTGCTTCCTGTGTCCTCCCGTGTTATTTTCGCCTCTCCCGAGGCCAAGTCTGTACCTTTTAGCCAACCCCCTCGGGTGCTGTGGGTCCATGTGAGCAGTTCCCCGGTACCCTGCATTCCACCCCAGTCTCTGTGTGTCCCCAGGGCATTGTGCTCTCCCCGCAGGATGAAGATGAAGTAGAGCTCTGACCATGGACCATGAAGCCCCCACCATCAGGCCCCGGCGCATCCAGAACCAGAACGTCATCCACCGCCTGGAGCGGCGCCGCATCAGCTCGGGCAAGGCTGGCACCCACTGGCACCAAGTCCGCGTCTTCCACCAGAACGTCTTCCCCAACTTCACCGTGGTCAACGTGGAGAAGCCGCCCTGCTTCTTGCGCAAGTTCTCCCCCGACGGCCGCTACTTCATCGCCTTCTCCTCCGACCAGACCTCGCTGGAGATCTACGAGTACCAGGGCTGCCAGGCGGCCGAGGACCTCCTGCAGGGCTACGAGGGGGAGATCCTGGCCAACGGCAACGACCAGAGGTCTGTCAACATCCGCGGGCGGCTCTTCGAGCGCTTCTTCGTGCTGCTGCACATCACCAACGTGGCCTCCAACGGGGAGCACCTGAACCGGGAGTGCAGCCTGTTCACAGACGACTGCCGGTACGTGATCGTCGGCTCGGCTGCATACCTGCCCGAGGAGCCACACCCACCCTTCTTCGAGGTGTACCGCAACAGCGAGTCCGTGACCCCCAACCCCCGCTCCCCGCTGGAGGACTATTCCCTGCACATCATAGACCTCCACACGGGCAGGCTGTGCGACACGCGGACTTTCAAGTGTGACAAAGTCATTCTGTCTCACAACCAGGGGCTGTACTTGTACAAGAACATCTTGGCCATTCTCTCCGTGCAGCAGCAGACCATTCACGTGTTCCAGGTGACGCCCGAGGGGACGTTCATCGACGTGCGGACCATCGGCCGCTTCTGCTACGAGGATGATCTCCTGACCCTGTCTGCAGTGTACCCCGAGGTGCAGCGGGACACTCAGACGGGAATGGCCAACCCCTACAAAGAGCCCTTCATAAACTCCCTGAAGCACAGGCTGCTGGTGTACCTGTGGAGAAGGGCTGAGCAGGATGGAAGTGCTATTGCAAAAAGAAGGTTCTTCCAGTACTTTGACCAGCTGAGGCAGCTGCGCATGTGGAAGATGCAGCTCTTGGATGAGAACCATCTGTTTATCAAATACACTAGTGAGGATGTGGTCACGCTGCGGGTGACAGATCCTTCCCAGGTATAGAACCACACAATAGTTTGGGTTGGAATGGACCTTAAATATAATCTAATTCCAGCTGCCCTGCTAGGGGTCCACTAGACCAGGTTGCTTAGATTCTGCCTCCCTCTTCAGGCTGCTCATTACTTTGTGGCAAGTGCTCAAGTACTACAGTGCTGCGAGCTGTTTGTTACTGAGCCTCTGAATGTTGTTTGGGATCCCCAGTACTTGATTCTTGTGTGAACATTTGATTCCTCTGATATTGGATAACTTCTGTATCTTTTGGTTGCATGATTTCATTGCTTCCTTCTCACCGGTAAAATGAGAAAGACCTGATGTGTTAGCAAGTCTCCTTTCTCCAGGAATTGTTCCTCATGCTCACAGATGCTGTAGAATCCTCTTTCCTTTCCCAAATCCCCAGGTGAATTTATTTTCAGCAGATATTTTGTATAGTTCATTTAATTTGTAGAGGTAGTCTCTCCCTTTTCTCATGTATCGTCAACATGTTTTTCAAGTATAATAGTCTTCATTTTTCCCAGTACAATTACCATTTCTGTTCTGCCTACATACTTAGTCTTTCAAGCTTCAGTAAGAGGTAGTATTTATGATCTCTCCAAATTGAAGTAGCAGCTTTTAGATCAGGCTAATGGGCGAATTGCTTCTCTTTTCAGTTTAGTACTAAAGAAGTGGAATTAGAGCAAATGTAGCTCAGTCAGTGCTCAGTCCCTCCAGATGTTTCACAGCCCCACATGTTGATCATCTGTTTTCACTGCTTTTAGAGGGTTTGGTCACGTTTTGAGCCCTGTGAAACTGAGAGATATTTTTAGCTAGCTTTTATTCATTTAATTAGCTTGTTGAAAGTTTTTAGCAAGAATTTGTAATAAATCTCTAGTGCAGCACATAAATCTGATGGCTCCCTAGATACTTGTTTTCTCTCATACACTTCTCTTCCCCACATCTTTGCCAGATCCATGACTTAGACCCTAGAAGAAATAGACTGTAGCTCTCTGTGTGTTGCCTTTGTCCAGTTCTTCCTGGGAGACGACTCTGGTTTGTTTGGGTTTATTTTTCTCTTCTGTGGTGTTTGTCTGGGGGAGTTGCTTTGGGAGGAAATAGGTAGAGCCTAATTTAATCCATTTTGCCCATTGTTGTTAAGCTGAGTGTCTGTCTCAGAAATATTAGGGCTCTGTTGAAGTGGCCTGCAGGGTTCTGCTCATTGCTGGTGTCTGGAATGAGCTCCTGACCCTGATGGAAATGTTTGTGGCAGGCTCAGCTCTGCACTCTGCTTTGGTTAGCAGGGCTTTTGTGCCTGGTTTGCTGCAGGGAGCTCTCAACTCTCTTCTCCCCAGGGTTACTTTAGGATGCAGGTTGTGGTTTGTTTGCAGTGTGCCTCGGATGCTGGGTTTTGTGCTGCAGGAAAAGCATCTCATTTCTTCCAGGAGATAATTCCAGACGTGGAGCAGTTTCTGCAGACTTCTTTCAATGCAGGTGTTGTGTTAGGGCTCCCTGAATAAAACTTGGCACACAAAATACCTGTACTTCCCATTTTTCTTCTGTCTGTCAGACAAGGAACATGAAGTTTTGTGCAATTTCAGTCTCCTCTTTCCTCTCTGGCTTCTCTGCCTGGAAGGTTGAGGAGTTGCTCTTCATGACTGTGGGCTGTGTGTTTTTTGTCTGAGTCGGCACCAGATCCTTTGAGATGTTTAGTAGTGCGCTCTGCGTGTGTAGCTTCGGGGTTTGTTGCTATTGTAGGCTTGTGTTGATAGGCTTCACAGCGTTGCTGTGTGGTTTTTGTGGCACTCAGCTGCTGCCTCCCATGCTGTGATGATGTTTTGGTGGTGGTGCAGGTGCTGCAAAAAGCAGTGAGGGTTTCCCTGCTCATCATCCTGTCGATGTGTCTCTGTTAGCCCAGCAAGAGAATGTTTTTTTATTTAAGGTTGGAGGATACTCCTTGCAGTCTTCAGTGATTTAAATAGTTTTTCCTTCTGCTGTCTTCTCTAATTTTCTCTCTGCTCCAGCCCTTTATTTCAGAAGGGCTTCCCTTTCCTCAGGCAGTAGTCTAGTGAGTAACCTCATCTAGTGTGTTTGATTTGGACATGTGGGGGATGGATTGTATTATCACAGTTTATTTTGAGGCTGTAAAACAAACAAACCTTGTGATATTTGCAGGTGGGTGGGGTAGGCAGAGTGCCTGCCGTCATCCCTGAGCATTGTTTTGGAGCAGGAGGTGAAGCATTTAGGAATTGTCTCTATTGACAGAAGATTTAATCAGATACGTGTCTCCACCACGGGAATTAGTTCCCTTTGAAGTGGGTGCAGGTTCTTACTTTGGGGTGCCAGCACTCCTGTCTCTAACAAGTTGCTTTTAATGACCAAGAATTAAATGTGTCCTTTCCCAATGGGATGGGAATGTCATCGCCCTTTGATGTAGCTGCACTGACACAGTGTCACTTTTTTTCCCAATTTCTTGCTCATTTGTGCCAGAAAACATTGCCATTGCCAATCCCCAGCATGATACAAGGGCTTTCTTGCACAAGAATGTCAGCATTAAAAAGAAGTCATTAATGTCTTTCAGATTTTCATTTCTGTGTTGGCAGGGTACCTGCAGGGCACAACATTTTTGGGCAGTGATCTAGTGCACAGTACACTAAAAAGGCTCATCTCTATGGGGTGCAGATATTAAGGAGGGGAAGAAAATAATATACCAACGCAGAGGTAAAAATAATTTACGGTGAGCTAGTACTGGATCTGAAATCATTTTGTCAGCAGGAATGAAAATTAAATTTGGCACTTGAGAATGTGTTTTGGATTTGGTGGAGGACAGAGAAGAAGAGAAAATAGTACTGTTGCATCCAGTTCGAGTCAAAAAATTGGGAGCTCATTAAGTTTTCTTAAATAATCACAGTTGAGGTGAATAATTTGGTACATGTTTAGGTGTTCCAATAGGAGAACAGATCAGTGTGAGGATGTAGGATTCTCCTGTGCTGTGGAGAAATTTGGAGAGTCTGTGGTGTAATGTGAGGAGAAGGAAGGGACAGCTTCTCCACCTGTGCTCTCCTGGGTAACCTCTGCCTTTCTCCCCAGCCCTCGTTCTTCGTCGTGTACAACATGGTGACCACGGAGGTCATTGCTGTGTTTGAGAACACGTCTGATGAGCTGCTGGAGCTGTTTGAGAACTTCTGTGACCTCTTCAGGAATGCCACCCTGCACAGTGAGGCTGTCCAGTTCCCCTGCTCAGCTTCCAGCAACAACTTTGCGAGGCAGATCCAGCGCCGGTGAGCCATTCGGAGCATGCTTTATTCCGTATAGACACACGCTCACCCCCGTCTGCTGAAGGCCAGTATCAAATACCAACCCTGAGAAAACCAGTTCCTTTGGTCCCCTTTGCTAGGTGGAGCAAGGGCCAGGACTATACACGGTTCATCTTGCAGCCTGATGCATCTGATTTAATATTCCACGGCATTTACCTTGTTTGAGGAAGGAACAAAGCAGTGGCAAACTGGTGCTTAGAAGGAAGGAAAGGAATTTTGAGGGAAAGATGTTCCCATCTCTCCTTGAGCAGTAACTCTTCTGGAGGTTATTAAAATGTTGCTGCCCTGTAGCTTTGGTCCCTGAAGATACGATCAGTCAAGATGCTGGCATTATCTAGTTGGGTGTATTTTGCCAAGTGATGTTCTCTGAATTTAGTGAGTACCAAACTGTGTTCTGTAGCATTTCCTCAGCATCAGTCACCAGTGTGTGGTTCTCCTCAAACTATGCTCGGAGAAAGGAAACTCATAGATCTGTTGTGAAAGCTGAGCAAAATACCAAAATAACCTGGGTTTCTAGAATATGCTTTAACAGTCAGATGTGGTTTTAATGAGGCAGAGTGTGTTATTTCTCTTGGAATAATTTTTTTATGACTCAGGGTGTTTTGTTCTTCCAGTGACTTGTTTCACATCATCCAAAGTACTTGGCATTCACTTGTGGGCATCAAGCTTCTGTTGTCTTAGACTGATGTCACATAAGTATGATGAAATTGACTATGTCTGTAACTTTCTAGAGTTGTCTGTCAGGAAATACATAATGCTTAATGGAAGAGAGAATGAGAGAACTCACCAAAGACTCATGAAGAACAACTCCTGCCTTTTGTTAAAGTAGAAAGAGGAGTCTTTTCATCCCCTTGCTACAAGTGTAACAGGAGTGTTATAACTTCCACAGCAAAGTATCATAGAGCATAATCCACAGTGAGCTGGCTTTTGGCTGAGTGTTTACCCTCCTTATTGTATGACGTCCCTGCAGCTGGTCTGACTGTTCTTGCACACGTAAAGTTCCAAATTTTACTTGGAAAGAGAAATCCAGCCTGTGTTAATCTCCCCATCATGAAGAACTTTCAGATCACTGTAGTTTCTGGAGAGCTTTATGCTTCTCATCAAGGTTCTTCTTCATCTAAGGTTTCTCCCTTTATGCATTTAAAACAGTGGCTGGAGAGAGGAGGATTCTCAAGTCATCAGTAAGGACTCAGCTTTTACTGTGGAAGGCCCCTGGCTTTTGTTCATGCTGTTTCCAGGCTTCGTGGTAAAACTTGGATTGACTGATAAGCTGCTAATCCATCTCTCCCTGTTTCTGATCCTGTTCATTTCCTGTACTGCAGAGAAGCTGAGTCCAGACCTTGTGGGTAGGCACATTCTTCTCCTTCTGTCACTTTGGACTTTCTGAGTGACACAATAATGATGAGGGAGGATAAAAAGGTCAGCAGAACTGGTTGATGCTTGAGTCACTGTGATACATCTTTGGAAATGAGCTGTTTTAGTTCTTACACCGCTGCTCCGTTCTTTCCCTGTCAGTTTTCCTGCTTGGTTTGTTTAAGCTGTGCTGCTCACCTGTGGCCTTGGTGACCAAAAGGTGTCTCTTGGTGTGCTGCAGGTTCAAAGACACGATTGTGAATGCCAAGTACGGAGGGCACACGGAGGCTGTGCGGCGCCTGCTGGGGCAGCTCCCCATCAGCGCCCAGTCCTACAGCGGCAGCCCCTACCTCGACCTGTCCCTCTTCAGCTACGATGACAAGTGGGTGTCAGTCATGGAGCGGCCCAAGACCTGTGGTGATCACCCCATAAGGTATGGGACGGGTCAGGGATCTGTGTGTGAGAAGGGAGTGCAAGGAGTTGCTCTAAATCACCTCTGCAGTGTGCAGAAAAAGGAGTAGATGGAGGCCTTTCTCTTACGAAATCCTTTTAGCAGGGGATTTATTTCAGCAATCCCACAAAACTTGGCCTCTCTCCTTTACAGTAATGTGGGATGTGTGGGAGGGCTCTTCATGTTTTCTCGCTGAGCTTCTCTGGGGAAGGTTTGGATGGCGAAGTCTCAGCCTTTTCCATATGAATGGTCTTGTTCCTCCTCCTCTTCTTGTAGTGATGCCATTGTGTTTGGGTTGCAGAGTGATACAGCTCTGATGTCTGCTTTCCTATGCTGGAAGGATCCTTTCTGAGCATGTGGGTTTAGTTGGCAAGGATTGTCTGGTTTGTCCTGTGAATAAAATAGTGTCTGGGCTAGGTGTTACTCAGAAAGCTTGTGGTATTGATTGAGCTGTTTTCAGACTTCCCTTGTTTACTGTTCTCACCCTGGGAGCTGTACTCCTTTTCATGCTCCCTTCTCTCTGTGATCTGTAGGAAATTTCTGTCTGTAGTAGGAATTTTAGCCAGGTGTCAGTGCCATTCTGTGCCTCTTCTGTCTGAGTCTCCAATGCTGCCAGAAGAAATAGGTCTGAGCTTGAGAATAAGGAGGTTTGCAATGCTTCTTGAAGAATCATCAGGACTATTTAATTTTTTTTGTTGGCTGCAGCCATGGCTGCAAGAGGTAGTGGTTAAAAATCCAAGATCTCTGGCTTGAAAGGCTCAAAGAGCCGGAGTTATCGAGGCAGAATAGTCTTTTTGCTCACAGTACTGCAGAAGCAAACCTATGCTCTGAAAACAAAGAGAGCCTACAGTGCCTGAGTGCTTTGTTTAGTGACTGCACACATGTTGGGGGCTCAGGCAGCCTAGGGAGATCATTCTGGACTGCTTCCCAACTTTATTTTCATCAATGCATTCTCAAAAAGTGGTTTCATATCTCCCCTGGCCCTGACTCAGGTGGCGGGGAACTTCTGATTATTCCTGCGCTCTCAATTCCCAAATTATGTATATTTAATTGATTCTTCTGCCTGTATGATTTGGTTTGATCTCCAGTTTCCATGTTATCTGCAAAGAAAGTGTGCCCTTTTCCCCCTTGTCATGCTTGACACTGGGAAAACTTGCAGGGTGGCAGTTGTCTGCCAGTGCCAACCTGTGCCTGGCTCCCGCAGACAAAAGGCAGCAGAACTGCAGTCATTTGCTGTGGTTGAGTCTTTGTAGTAAACAAAGCCAAGTGCCACCTTCCCTCCCTCCCCTGAGCAAACCCGCGTTTCAGAGCCAGAGCTTTTAAAGCTCAAAGCTGTGCAGAGTCAATTAGGACTTGAATAGAGCCTCGGAGCAGTGGGGCTCCTGGTTTTTGGAAAGTAAGCAGAAGATGAGGCGCTAACCTTAACCATTCAGTAGCTGAAATAGTGCTGTGCAAAACAAAGGGATTAATAAAATAATGCCAGCTGCCTGTTGTGGTTAGAGGGCTTGGAAATGAGGGACCACAGGATTTGTAATGTAAGTCCTGTAATTGTCTGGAATGGAAAACCCTTCAGCAGCTAAGGGTGTTATAATCTGTGTGCAGTTTCCTGGCATGATGTGTGAGCTAGGAAGGCTTCCAGACCTTTTCCAGATCAATTCAATATTTCTGTGCACTACGTCCATTTAACCATTAGTGCTTTTCTGCATCCCAGAAGGTTCAACTCTCAACTCTGCCTGCTTAAGAGACCAGTGGCTGTTTGGTGTCAGGTGGGAAGGACTTTAGGTTCCCCATCACTACTGCCTTCCAGTCTCTTTTCAGGAGGCTTGAAGAGATATTCAGTGGGTGAAATGATGGCACTTGTGAGGAAGAGGCTCTAACGCAGCTCTGCCTATAGCAGGGGGTCTCTAAAATCCATCTAGATGGCTAATAAGGAGCCATTTAAGCAAAGAATTGGTGTGCAGATAAATCTTCCATTTTCCTACGGTTTGAAAAGGCTGGTCTTGCTGTTTCTGTTGACATACAATTTTATATTGCAGTGCCTAATTTATCCCCAGAATGAGAGCCCATGGAAATGGCCTCTGATTGCAGAGCACTTTTAAAAATACATTTAAAAATACCAAACTGAGCACATCTTTAAGATTACAGGGAGCTTCATCTTGAGTAGTAAATTGTTGTGAATTGGGGGAGAGAGGAACAGACAGGGGACTGTGCTTTATTTAAAGAATGACCCTCTGCATACCCAGCCTTGCGTAGGAGGGAAAGGGCTTTTTGAAAAGCCAAATACCAAGATTGTGACTCTCTTGCTGGGTTCTTGTGTGCAATTTTCAGGCAGGGCTGGCTGGCACTTTTGATTCAGAGGAAGGGAGAGGAGAGTGGCCCTCCAGGAAGAACATGAGGTTCTCAATAGGCTGTGTTGTTAAAATGTGGAGTATGTCTGCTCCTGAAACAGCATCACTGGTATCTGTCATCAGCCGTTCTTCCAGGCTGAGAGCTGAGTGCATCGCGTTGCTGGCGGGGGGGAGATGTGCTCCGACATTAAAAGCATTCTTTGAGTTAAAATCAGAGGAAAATGCAAAATACCCACATGCACTAAGTGTTGGTGGAAAAGGAAACAGCTGGGAGGCATAATGGCAATTCTGTGCCCCAAGTTGGAAGAGGTCTAATGAAAATGGTCTAACAGAGACAGCTTCAGGGTGAGGACTTGAGTTAGAGCCTAGCTACTTGGTGAAGGTACCACATCCAGAAACCTCCACCACTGTGTCCCAGAAGCCTCCTCCAAAGTCTTGGGGAGAGTGGGATCATTGCAGACAGTCCTGTGTTCTGGCCTCAGCAAAGGACTGTGGTGTTACGTGGGCTTATGTCAGTTACACAGAGTGTGCAGAGGAGGTTCAAGAGGCAAAGAGCTTCCCTAGATTCAACTCTCTCTTCAGTGCTGTTTGCCTCATCCCCCTGAAAATGTTCCCTTTGTGCTGGAACTGTGTTCCAGAGCTCACCTGTTTGGAGATGTACGTGAGTGTGACCCACTCATGGGGTGTGGGTGACAGCAGAAGGACATAAGGTTTTCCTTGACCTCTGTCCTTGCTGTGATTGTTGAATCCACCAGGTACCTCCTGCCCAGCCTATGTTGTTAATGCTTTTTTGATGGAAATCTAAAAGGAGCTGCAAAGCCTTGCTTGAACTGTACAGTACAACACAGCATCCTTGAGCAGGATTGGATTGGCTTCCTTGAGTGAACAGGGGCATAGCAGGCACAAGGACAGCAGTGTAAAGCCTTTTCTGGCAGCACCAGGGGGAGGAAAGGGGTGGCCTGACACTCTCAGTGAAGGCCATTGCTAAGGGAATTGAGCTCAGTTCTGTACAGTGTATCTTCCTGAGGGGAAGCAGCTTGCATTAAGAGAGGATGGAGAGCCAGCACAGGTGGGGTCTGAACCGAACTGACTCCCTCTTGTGAAGTCAGCTTTGTCCATCAAAATGACAGGCAGAATTCTCTCACTGCTAATAATAAAATGAAGTGACGCTTTTCTAGACAGTGGAAAACAACTGCCTTGAGAGGGACTTTCCTGTGAAGCCAAGAGCCAGACACCCAGCTGAGGACCTTCTGCCCCTCAGGGAGCACCAGAGCTTGAATGAGGCGCTCATCTCTGTGTGCGAAGAGCCCAGATGGCAAAGTCAATAGTCGGGAACAGCCATAATTGACTTTCTCTTCCTTTCAGATTTTACGCTCGTGACTCTGGCCTGCTGAAGTTTGAGATCCAGGCGGGACTCCTGGGGCGCCCCATCAATCACACAGTGCGGCGCCTGGTTGCCTTCACCTTCCACCCCTTCGAGCCCTTCGCCATCTCGGTGCAGCGCACCAACGCCGAGTACGTGGTGAACTTCCACATGAGGCACAGCTGCACCTAGAGGGGCTTGGGGCTGCTCTCCTTGCCGCTGGGCCTCGGCCACAGGTGCACCAAAGCCAGACACTCAGACCTTCTGGGAAACCAAACCATCACTCATGGCGAGAAGGCTCACCTGGGAGCTTCTACAGTGGCATCTCGCAGAGCCCTCAGCCTCAGCTGTGGGAAGCTGATCCACCCCAGTTATGGGGCTGAATGTTTCTTCTGACCCTGTTTGTACTGCAGAGATCCTGCTGCTGTCCTTCCCTGTTCCTGTTGATGGACAAGGCATAGCTGAGGTTCCTTTCCTGGTTTCCCAGAGACATGTCCATTTTCTATCCTGCTGTAGGTCTTAGGATGGCAGAGATGGAGCTTTGCACCACACTTGTGGTGCGCTCCCTTCTGCACTGGTGCTCTCCTACCTTGTTGGACAAATGCCCTGTCACAGAGGGAAGGGATGGGAGCCATGGGGAGGGCTTGGATACAGCTACCCCTGTTTGTACTTTCAGAATTGCTTGGGAAATGAGATCCTGCTCTCATCCACACAATCTACTCACGTCATTTTAATATGCAAGAGGTCAGGGAAAAAATGGTGTGAGAAATCACTACAGTTGAGAGACATGAGGTGTGGTCCTGACTCTTATGCAAGTTCATTTAATCTTTGTGCCTTAGTATTGTAAAAGCTCCTAAGTGAGAGGTGGTGTTACACCAGCAAGCCAGGGCAGCTGCTTGTGTCTGTAATGGTTGAGGAGGTGGGTGCAGAAGGAAGGTGGATGTCTGGGAACGGTGTGGGGAGCAACAGCAGCTCCTTGGTCTTGTCAGAAGGACTTTTCTGCACCCTGGGGCTGAATCCTCACGGCCCTCTGCAGGTTCTGCTGCTGAGAAGAGGGGAGACCCAGCTGCTAGGCACCCTCCTGTGTGTTGGAGTACCAGTGTGGAAAGTTAGTAGGGTTTGCCCAGGAAGGAGGGTGGCGACCTGAATTTGTGTTCACTGCTGCGGGTGGGCAGTTTGGAGGTGAACTTGTTGACTTAGGTTGCTTACCTCTCTCTGTTTGATACACTGTTCTCTGTGAGAACCCAGATGCTGTTTCCAGGCTTCAGTGCCCAGCTGGCTAGTGTGTCAGTGTTGGCTGGACCATGGCAGTGTTTCTGCTGCTGATAAATTTAGCTCCTGGATGTAATTACCTGCCACTGTGGGCTGGTGAGGATGCTGACCTGCCCTTCTCCCTTAAAAATGGAGTTTTTTGTTCTAGGCCAGCATTTAGGGATTTTTACATGGAGGCTGGTTAATGACTGTGTGCTGCCAGGCAGCACAGCCATTCCAGCATCACGATGTGCTCCATCAGAATCTGGAGTTCATTCTTGTCCCATTCCTATAGGAGGTACAGCAGGGGCATTAGAAAATTGGTGCTAATTCACAAGACACTCTCTACATTAAAGGACCCTGTGGGTGTCTTGTTTGGACCAAAATGAGCAGTGGATGATGTGTTGTGGCCATGTGCCTGTGAAGAGGAGTGTTGGAGTCATGCATTCATTTTGCTGGTGATGCAGAGGAGAACTGCGTGGGTGGTGGTTCCTGCCCATGGCATGAATGGTGGACCTCAAAATTAAGGGTGTCCTGGGGTCCTTGAATCAGCCTTTACTCTCTGCCTCATAGTACTTCTCTCCTGGCCTTGCTAAACATATTTCTAGAGAAGACATTGCATTTCACTGCTCTTTTCCTGGTGTTTGCACTGTTGGTGTCTCAGGTCTGTCAGGAGTGCCGGCGGGTCAGGAGACTGCTAACAAAGGAGGTGTCAGTGCTTTAACTGCAGGCTCCTTTCATCTAATAACACTATTTGTTGAGGTTTTAGGGTTTTATCCTGTGATCTGTTCCTCAAACATTCAGTTAAAGCTCCAAGTGGAGAATCGTTTGCACACTGTAGATCATGGGTTTACCTCCCTCTGCACCACTGTCACAGCTGTTCACACTTCAGTAGGAGACTTTTTTTCTCCCCTGAGCTTTCAGCAGCTCCATCTGAGACTGCGTTTACTCCTTGGTGTCACAGCCTCAGGAGGTCAGTGCTCACTAAAATAGCTGTCAGATCTCCATTTAGACTTTCTTTTCAGTGGCAAAAATAGAAACTTCAGCATTGCTGTAGTCAGGGCTTTTGCCAAATTCAGGCTGCCCTGTGTGAAGAAAAGAGTGTGGCATGGATTGTTGGACTTGGGGCTGAGAAACTAGAGATCTGTTCTTAGCTCTGCTATTAAATTCTGAGGCTGGGGGCAAATCACTTCCTGCTCCAGCTGGTGTTTTCTTCTCTGTAAATGAGGCTAAAAACATATTTTGAGCTTTTGTAAAACACTTTGAGATTCATGGATAAAAAGCGCTGGGTAAGTGCTAAGTATTTTCTTATTATGTTTGCAGACAAACTGATCATTCTGGGTACTAATTGCCTTGGAGTAGCACAGCAGATCCTCTGGTCTTGGCTGCTGCATTTTATATCAACAACAGAGTTAATTTTATTACAGAAATGAAAGAAAAGTCATGCTTGAAATTTTGATGCTTTTATTTAAGAAACAAAGTGTGTGTGGTGGGGAGGGTGGGAGAAAAGGGGTGATATTTTCTACCTGATATTTTTCCTAGGTTAGGGTAAAGATTTGTTACCAACACAAGACAAAACCAGAATAAACAGAATTTGCTTTAAGAGTCTGATTTATTGTCTTTGTCTTCCAAAAATCTGAATGGTGGATGGGAATTCCTTTGCTAAGAAGAGATGGCAAGGGGTGTGCCTTTGACTATGCAGGCATATCACATGGGAGTTTGCTGCCTCTTCCTGGCACTTGGAGTACAAGTGTGCTCAAGAATGTTCCCACCTGAGGCATTTCTGTAGTTCCTGCAGATTTCTCAAATTCTCCTCTCCATGAACTAATGCCAAGAGAAGAATTCTTGGTTACGTTTTTCCCTTTGTATGTTATTACTAGCCCAACTTGTATTCACAGCCTCTTCCTTTATTCCATGTACAGCATTTGTCTGATCTTTTGGCCATTTTCTGCATGATCGAGCGATGAAAGCTTGTTGTGGTTTAACTTCAGCTGGCAACTCAGCCTCACACAGCCACTCACTCACTCCCTCACCAACAGGATTAGGGAGGGAATTGGGAGAGCAAAAGGGAGAAAACTTGTGGGTTGAGATTATGGGTTGAGTAATAATGATAATGGGTAAAGCAAAAGACACATGCAAGCAAAGCAAAACAATTAATTCTCACTTCATATGGGCAGGCAGGTGTTCAGCCATCTCCAGGAAAGCAGGGCTCCATCCCGTGTGACTGCCCTACCAAAACCAGCACAAAGCTGAGCACACCTTGCTTGGCAGAGCAGCCTGGACTGCTTTTAGGTTGAGCTAAGGCACTCAGATTGTCCATGTGCTGCTCCCTGCCTCTTTGCAGAACAGTGTGGCTGAGAACTCAGTAGCATCCCTGTGTTAGTTCCCCATACCATCTGCATCTTGAGCATGAAAGTGATTTTCCTTTGAATGTTTCCTCCATTTTCCTGTGTGCAGTTCTCAGATGCTTTCCTGTGCAGACCTTGAGCACACCAAAAAGCTCTTGAGCCCATGGTTTTTCAGACAGGCACTAAGGGACATGGAGATGCTTGAGTTGGAAACCACATTTGCCTGGCAGCAAAATCCCATCTTTCGTTACTTCTTGTGCTGCCTTTGCTTTCAGAAAAAAATGTAGTCAAAGCAGGACAGTTGCATTATTTCTTATAGAAAAGAAATTGACATTTCTTGCATTGGACAGCAAGGCACAGAAATCCCATCAGAATCAAACATATGGATCTGTTAATGATGTGTCCCTACTAAAGGCTCCTGTCAATTAACCTTCTAGTGCTCATGGCTGGCCCTGATTTAGCTGCCTGTGTGTACTGACAGGACCTTCCTTTTGCTCAGGTGCTGCATCTATTAAGCTCTTCCCTTGGTCATTTTGACCCAGCTAGAAGAATCAGATTTCTGATGCTTTAAGAAATGTCTTTGTTTTTCTTGGTTATGACCTCTGTCTTGCTGTTTTTCAGCCAGCTTTTCCTGCAAGGATCTCTCAGGGCTGAGCAGAGAGGTGGTAAAGGGACAGCAATGAGACATGTGGCCCTCTGACAGCTGTTGTCCTTCCATGAGCCTTTATCAGATAGGTGCACACTGCAGAGCAAATTGATGTCCTGTGGGCAACAGGACAGGATTTTGTGGGTTTGCTTTGTCCTTGCTATCCAAGTTCCAGAGTCTGTGTCATTGATGTGCCTGAATCCTTGTGCTTCCCTGTCTTGTTACATGGTTGTAAAAGCTTTCCTAGTCAAATACTCCTCAGGAGGAGGGAATGGTGAAATGGCTTTTTATTTTTTTTTTATAGTTTTTCTTGCTCCAGGGCTGTGGGGGCTCTGAGCTGAGCTGTGCAGTGCTGTTCCAGCCCCTGCTAGAGCTGTTTGCTGGCCAAGGTCTGATTTGACTTTGTTTCTCTTGGGGAAGAGCTGTACTTACTGTGTAAGGAAATGAGTTCTCAGAAAAATACTGATGTGGGAAAAACCCTGAATGACACTGTTGGTTTTTTTTTTTTTAATGATGTTTTGACATTAAAGTACTGCAGTTTTAAACTAGCAATCTGGAAACTGGTAATCATGGGCGACTGCTGTGGTGCTGCATGTGAGGAGAACTGGAAAGAGGCACAGTGCCCCTGGTCCTGAGGCACTCAGGGCTGTGCTGCAGCATCTGGGTAACATGTGGGTCCTCACTTGGTTAATGAGTTGAGGACAGTTATAGAGGACTGTGATGGGATGGCTCACGGATGCCCAGGGCCCTTGGATAACTCCACCAAGTCCCCAGCATTCTCTGCATTCTGCTTTGTCCAGGTATGAACTGGAGCCTTTGGAGGAGTTTATTTTCTGTGGATGACAGAACTAGTTTGAGTTCAGTCTTTTTAAAGCCAGGAATAGGTTACTTCTACTTTCCATGGCTGTCTTCTTTCCTTCTACCCAGCAACTTTGCAAAATGCCAAATGTAGTCCAGAGCAGCCCTGGCTTTGCTCTGAGGACTCCCTGATTCTCTGCTTTTGGCAGAGAATCATTCCCTCTGAAAGCTGCTCTTGCACAGGTTCACCCTTCCCTCTGCCAGTGTCCTTCCTCTATCCAGGTGTGTTGCAACAGCATCAGGCAGGGAGGCAGAAGGGTACGAGAGAGAGTTGGGTAGCTGAACACACTGTCTCTGTCCCAGTGCCTGACTGAGCAGCAGCTTCTGCTCGCCTTGAATGGGGCAGGGGAGGATGCACTGGCAATGCTGACATCCAGCCCTGGCCTGAGCCCTGCCAGCCTGGGGGTGCTGGAGCTGG
Organism: Entomyzon cyanotis; assembly: GCA_024500445.1. Taxonomy (NCBI): domain Eukaryota; kingdom Metazoa; phylum Chordata; class Aves; order Passeriformes; family Meliphagidae; genus Entomyzon; species Entomyzon cyanotis. The sequence continues at coordinate 13,029,121 of JAKEPQ010001010.1, forward strand.
GATGTTTGGCACCAGTTGCTTAAGGGGCTCAGAGGGTGAAAACCAGGCAGGTGGCAGGGAAGCCCTGCCAGGGCCATCTGGCTGCTGTTGGACGTGATTTTAGGGTGGTGTTAAGAGCAGCGGGCAGCACTGCGCCCCTGTGAGTGCCTGCTCAGTGCCGCTGAGCCGGTCATTTGATAGCTCCTCGGTGCTCCTCAGAGGCCTAAAATGGAGCAGTGCCGGATTAGATGTACCCAGTGCCCTTGGTGAGCTCCGGGGAGATACGATCCTCGCCCTCCCGCCTCCGACCTGCTGGGGCCCAGTGCTGTCGCCACAGCAACGGGGAGAAACAGCCCATCCGCATGGAAACGGCCTTGCTGTGCCCGGCAACCGAGCGGGGAAAGCGGCTCAAATGGCGAGATTGGGGAGGTGAAGGGCACCAGCACCTCTGTGGCGACTAGCACATAGCCTTGGCTGAGCTGTGGGTTACTGCAGCACTGCCTTCATCCCCATGTGTGGGACTGCCATCCCAAAACATGGGCAGTGTCCCCAGCGCAGAGCCAGCACGTGCTCCTGTGTCTCTGGCCGTGAAGGATAGTTTTCATTGCTGCTGCCCTATTTTTTTGGGGCTGGTCCTGAAGTCAGAGTAAGGTGCAGATTATCTGTGCTGATACCTGCAGCAGCGTAGGTAGGTCAGTGGTTCAGCCCGGACAGGTTAGTGCTTAATGCTTGTAAAATCCCTCTTTGTAAGGAAGAAGGAGCAACTGGCAGCCAAACAAGGTCTCCTGTAACATAGGACAGACAAATGTCATCTCAACAGCGTGATTGTGCAGCGCAGCCTGTCTGGCTTTGGGCAGCAAAATCTGAGTTAATCTCTCCTCATCCTGCCTCCTACCCCTTAAATCCCCTGCCGGCTGCTTCCCCAGAGAGGGCTCAGATTCGAAGGTGATGTCGGTGCTGACCTGCTGGCTCTGATAACGGCTGGAGAGAGCCGCTCTGCCATGCAGCTGCTTGTGGCCAAGCAGGGTTTGTTCCAGTTTTACACTGGCCCTTTGGTGACTGTGTCTCTTGGCTGCAGGATCACTGGGAAGGGGATCTCCCCAGCCAGCAGTACTTCCCTTGGAGGGATTTTGGTAAATGCGGCTGGTTTTGCAACCATGTCCAAGGACAGATTATTCCAGAGCATTTCCCATTGCTGGAGAAAGCTGCTTCCCAGCCGTTGGCATTACTGGAAAGTCCACAGGGCTGGCCACTCTAAAGTAATTTGCATTTCTTGGTCTGTTGGACCCTGGTAGTTCAAGAAATTGGTATTTCTGTGGATTTGTCAGGAGCAAAGTGAAAGGCAGCACCCAGGTCTTGCCAAGGGGCTGTGTGAGAGCCTAGCTGGCAATTAGGAGAGCAAGTTGTTTGCCTGCAGGCATGAAGAGATAGGAGTCCTATTCCACCTCACCTTGGGACCTGCAGAAGGGGCAGAGGATGGGAGAATGGGGGGGTGAAATGTATGTCATTCTTCTGCCTAGGGCCCCAAGTTTTATTTGTTACCTGGAGCCCTGTGTAGGTGGGAAGCCTGGCCTGCTGCTGTGCAGAAGAGCCTATTGTGCCCAATCCTTTCTCCCTTCTGCTCACTGTTTTTCAGAAAAACAAGTGGTGAAGCTGCTGCTGGAAGGAGCTCTCCCAAGCAATAGCTGTTAGGGCTCCAGAGCTGCTGAGAGGTTTGGGTCCAGGTGCACAGCTCTGACTCTCAAGAGATGTGGGCACAGGAGGAGGGTTATGGACTCTAGAAAAAAGAAAGGACCCTGCCAAGTGGCATTAGTGCAGGGGAAGCTCTGAGAGCTTGGCAGGGGAGGTGTGAGTGGTTTCAAAAAAAGGGAATAGCATCGAGGCTTGGCTCCCCTCTGCATCTCCCCAAGAGGACCCTGCAGCCCTGCTTCACCATCAGTATGGGGACTTGGATGCTTTTAGGCTGTTCATTAGTAAAACCTCTGAGCGGTTCCTACTGCCATCGAGTACCCATTAATGCCTCTTCAGGGGAGGAGAGAGCATTAGGAAAGCACAAAAACAATCTGAGGGCCCTTTATCTCTTTTTGGTCTGAGAGGTCATGGGCTGAGGTTGGAGGGGAAGAGGGGCCTGGTGGGCATGCCAGGCATGAAAGCAGCACCGTGATTATCTGCTGAAATCTGAGTGCAAAAACATAACCTGATTTGAACTGTTAGTTCTTCAAGGCTCCCAGGAGGGCTTTAGGGTTATAAACACCTACTCAGTGACCTGCTTTGTGCCCATCTCGAGCCAGGTATTCCCACACCAGAAGGAAAGCCAGCAAAACCTGCACAGATGTCTTGAACAGCTGCAGCCAGACTGCTGTAAGCCACCCCTGCTGCTACAGTTTATTAGCACTGCAGGGTCTGTCCCCTTCTCCCCCTGCCCCTTCCCTGCTTGTGTGTACAGTCAGCTGTTAAAGGACACTGACATCACTTAATGGTTTAATTGAATCTCAAAAAGGGATTGAAATTGGCTGCCTGACTCTTGTCACTGAGATGCTCATGGAAGAAATAGTAAATCACCAATTCAGCAGATAAAACTACAGCTCTGTGTAGACAGTCCTTGTTGCTGGGGATAGGGAAGTAATTCCTCTTTGCAGAATAGTACACTATTAGGGAGATGGCTGAGGGCTATTTTTCCAGGCCACCAGGTGCCATCCCTGACCAAGGGAAGGGTAACTGAGTTAGACTAACTCCCCAAGGTGGTGTGGCACTCAGAACGGGGTAAACAGACCTGAGGCACCATTTTATCTGTAAGTCAGGAGACTGTTCTGTGTTTTACACAGGGATTTACAGGGATACAATGGAGAGAGGTCCATGTGATCATTTATTTACAGCAGAAGACAAAATCCCAGAAAAGGCCAGGGTTGAACTAGGATGAAGCTTTGCAGCCAGCAGCAATTTCTGAGATTGTTTCACAGGAAAAGTAATCTTTGAGTGTAGGGAATCAAAAGTTAAGAGGGGATGGAGAGAAGAATGTCCAAAAGCAATAGGGAAGCCCAAAGGGAGAGGATATGACCCTAATGAGGGTGCTAATGCCGTGGCCACACTACTGTCAAGTAAAGTAATTGCTGCTCAGGAGGAATGTGAGCCAGTAGAAAACAGCTTTCCACCCAGACGCCAAGAAAAGCAATTAGAACTCGTAAACACCAGTGGCTGACTAAAAGCAGGACCTTAATTAATAGTTTCATTTGAATGGTAAGGAAATCGTTAAGCACTATTGGTGTCTATTAATTCCCTGCAACATGAACCACAATAGGGAGTTTTAAGCCTTCTTTCACTGTACAGTGTGTGCAGGAAGGAGCACCTGAACCCTTGCTTTGTGCAGCTGTGCTCCCCCACCTCACTGACTGCCCCAGAGCCCCAGGAGCTGCTGCAGGATAAACAGCTCAGACTGTGCATTGAGTTAGGACATGGCTTTGATAGCGCTCAGTCAGGGCAGGGGAGAAGCTGGGTGGAAAATGTGAGTTCAACGAAGAGCTGTACAACTGAAGTACTGTGTTGGGGAGCTCAGTGTACAGGGAGCTGGGAGTCTGGAAGATTTGCATGGTGCTGTACAGATCCCAGCCACAGAGCCATGGAGAACAGTGTCAGGCCCTTCTGTCCTGCTCAGAGGGTGTTACAGGAATGTCAGTCGGAGGAAGAAGTAGGGGTAGCTACCAGAAGTAGGCAGGGCAGAGAGGGATATAAAGCTTCCCACTGTGTAAGCAGTGGTGATACAGTGGCAGACTTCTAAAACCTTCACAAACATCCAGAAACCAAGAGTGTTAAGGAGTGGATTTTACAGAAGACACAGTCTGGGTAAGACAAAGATTTACTCTTGTTGCTTTCTTACTCTCAATTCGCCCACACAGTCTTCCCTGAATTTCTGAAGGACCACAGGGCTCTTCAGAATCTTTATTTTTCAGTTGTTCTATCTTCATGTGACGTGGGCACTTCTGCACTGATGCAATGAACAGGCTGTAGCAGAGAACAGCAGTGTTTGGTTTCTGTGTGTTAGACAAACCTGCCAGCATAGCCTGCTGCCCCTCCTTTCTCAGGCTGGTTGCTGTGCTCAGCACAGACAGAGGCCCAACCTTGCTGTAAGCACATCACACACCCCTTCCCCAGCCAGCTGCCCCAATACCTGGAGTTCATTTTGGGAGTTTATAGCTGACCTGCTATCTTAAAAAGCTGAATATAAAGTCACTAGTGCAGCCATATTTCTGGAGTGAGGCGGAAGCTCTCCCAATGTGTCAAACATCTGTGGAAGAGCCTCTCTTCCTTGCTGTCAAATCTGTGACAGCTCTAGGAACTTCCCTTTAAGATCACCTACCCTCCCTTCAAATTCAGAGTTGGACTAAGGTAGGGGATTTGTATGGATCTTGTTTTCTCCTCTTCTGTCAGATGCAATTCAACAGGGTTTTCTAAGCAGTGATTTCTTTCAAAACCTGCCGTATGCCATTCAGCCCCATGAAGGAGGTTCACTGCCTGGTTGCTATGGTACCCTTTCTCTAAAGAGGAAGAAAATGGTTAATTATGCAATTTAAGAAACTACAGAGGAATGACAGAAACAGAAGTAATAGAAAGGAAGATTCTGGGTTTGCAACAGAACTGCTGGCTGCTCTGAAATACACCCTGTTTACAGGTGAAATACTTGCCCAATGTATGTTGTATAGGGCCAGAGCTTCTCCAGCAGCAGGGATTTCTAGGAGATGCCCTTTGCTAGGCACTGTGCCTTTGCCATCCAGGAAATCAATCCTGTAGTCAGTTACTGCTGTTACCTTCGCTGCTTAATGCTCCATATTTCCTTGGCAGAAATTCTGGATGGAGCTGGGACAGCGATAATACATCACAGAACCACAACAAGCTCCTGCTGTTTGTGGATACACACAGAGGTACAGTTCAAGACTTAAATGTGTTGTATCTCCTTGGCAGCATTTCATTGTTCCTTGGGCCTACTAACCCCTGCTTGCTTTCCCCAGGACCCCAGAAAATCCAGTTTGTGGTGCACAAGGCAGGGCCAAAGAGACTGCAAGCATCAAACCTGGCAAGATCCCCAGCAGCCCCTTTAGAAAGAACACTGCTTTCCTTTGCCAAGAGCAGTGGCAGGTCAGTACCGCTGGGCTGAAACAAAGCACTGCAACAGATCTTTGCCAGGAATAGATTCAGGCCAGAGCTCTGAACAGGGGGAGCTGCCTCCTGCACTGCACACCGAGCTCAGCAGGCCAGGGGGAAGGAAAGAGTTGCCCCATGCCTTGTTTCCCAATGTGAACAGTGAGAGACACAGGGAATGAAGATGACCTGACCCTGTGGAGTTGTTTACTACAGATGACTACTTGGAAATCGAGACCTCAGGCTCTCCTGCCTAACAAGGGCACTAATGACACAGAGGGCTAGACAAGAGCCGCATATGGTGGTAAGAGGAAGAGAGCAGTCAAGAGGCAGTAATAATCCAAAATACTTCTGGGAACACAGCAGGAACGGCTGTCAAAAGACCAATATTTTAATCAACAAACTTTGTAGATAAGAGGCTTCCCACTAAGGGAATACACGGATTCCTGCTTTCACCAGCAGCTTCTACCTCCTGTGTTTTTAAGGCTCAGGATGGTCTCTCCAAGCTTCCCTCAACAAGTATGTCCAGGGAGGGTGGCCTTCCAGGTGGCTTTCTGTCACAGGAGCAACGTTCAACTCAGTCCCTGATGAACTGATGCTGAAAGCTGTGTGTCCCTCACACTCTCCTGGCTTTCCGTGGGCGGCAGCCGTTGTGGGGGACTGGGCTGTTGTCGGTGATGGAGATGACCTCCAAACCTCCCATCGTCAGCCCCTTGATGGCAGCCTGCAATGAGACAGCAGATGACAGTTTTGAACACAGGGAACAGCAGAGAAGGGAAAAACCTCGGGCCAAAATAGTTTGATCCCCCATCTGAAAATCTAATGATTCTAAAAATTCATTACTGGGCACTTGGGTGAGGAATCCCTTATATCACCTTCAGAAAAACCAAGTTAATTGACACCAGCCTGAATTTAGTAAACATGCATGATGCGTAAGAAAATAAAAGTATGGAAAAGAAATTCCAACACCTACTTTGCGTCCTGGTCCTAGGCCTTTCACCATGACTCGCACGTGCAATACACCCTTCCCACGTGCTTTCTGTGAAAATAACAACTGGTTAGCGTTCTCTTTACATAAACCCTGATGCCCCTGGTGTCTTTCATTCCCTTCTGATCCATTATCCAGTATTTAAGTAAAAATAAAGATTAGGTAGTAATGAATACAGAGACATATATAGAGATTATTGCAGACACTAGGAGCAAAGGAGGCTGGGATATAGCCATGCAAAAGAACTTCTGTACTAGACTGTCAGCTCTGCACACAGAGAAAGCTCTCAAATCAAACTATCTGTGACCTAAAGCCAGGGCAGAAAAGGACATATCCATGGATACGTGACTGAAGTGGCAAGGGACTAACAAGGACTAAGTCTAAGCTGTTTTCCCTTCTCTAATGTGGTGACTTCTCCCCTGTGAGCAGCGGATTCTTTCTGGAGGGTAAATGAGAAGAGCAGGCAAGCTTCAGATTTGCTGTGCAGGAGTCCACACCTCCAGTGCAAAAATTCTAGGGGCTTGCAAATTGGAAATGAAGAACTGCTGTACAGCACGGCCCTGCTGCCACCACGTGGAGGGAGTTCCTCTGGCTCTCTTTCTCATTGTGTTCTGTTGCAATTAACGTACTAACTACTTCAACAGTGACAGAATAAATCTGTCCAAGCACAGCTATGTAGCTATTATGAGGCTCCAACAAGCATAGATTAATAGTGAAGATGCTCTTATATCCCTCTGAGTTAACCACAATAAGCTGTTGGCCAGCAGTGGCACCAAACTCCTCTGGCATGAAAGGCTGGAGTCAGTTCCACCTAATTTAGGATAAGGATTATCAGTTTAACCTTGCCTCATTCTGCTGTAATGAGGACCCTGACACAGCCAGCCTCATCTCGTCCACCTGGACACCCACATGGTTTTTTTTAGAAACAGTTACACTAAACCATATGCAGCTGGAAACTACGAATGCAAGGACATCACCTTCTCTGACTGGAACTGCTGGCTGGAGCTCAGTTCTCCTGTGGCAGAGAGCAAATATGAAACATCCAGATAGTAACTACAGCTACTTCTCAGTCCCCTACGGTGCAAAACTGAACTGCTGCTGATTCAAGGGCTACATTCCTAAAATGGCTGAGAGATGTTCAGGAAAAAAGAAGGCAATGCAAACTGGTGCTAGGAAAGGACAGGCTCCAAGTTACATTCCCAATCACAACCTGCACAGCTCAGCTCACCCTCGGGGCATTTCTAACAGCTGTTTCAAACAGGCTTTGTGTGCAAATGAAGCTCAGGAAGCAGCCAGAACAGCTCTGGAGTGCTGCAGTGCTGCCTGTGAGCCAGGTATGTGCCCAGGTATGGGGGCAGGCAGTGAGTGCTCCCCTCTGGAGCTGGGAATCACAGCTGGGGACTCACCATTGCTGCTGCCATGGCTGCAGTCTGTGCTGCGATGGCAGTTCCCTTCTTGGCATTCTGGAAGCCTTCCGTGCCGCAGGACGTGCGGGAGAACGGCTGGTTGTCAAAGCTGACCACCTGGATGTGGGTGCTGCAAAGGACAGGGGCAAAGGGAAGAAGCAAGCTGGAACAAAGCTGTATTTTGCAGTTTCTCATTCACTTTACTGGCGCAGCTGACCGCAGGATTCTGTCTCCCTTTCAAAGTATCCACTTACTCACACTGGCTGCAGAGACCACCCAGCAGTGACCCTCTGGTCACCTTACAAACCCTGGCAGAACCTTTCTGGAGAAGATGTGCTTTATCTAAGTACACCTCAGACCCCACTCAGCCCTTTCAGACCCACCTCTCACTGCATTTTACCCCTTCTATTATAAAAAAACTACAAAACACTTCTAGAACTTGAAAGTGCCTTGAAAAACAGTAACATGTCACAGTAGGAATCACTGATGAAACACAACTGTCTCTCATGGAGAATATGATAATTTCTTCAACACCTGTACAAAAACTAGAGTGCTAGAGCAGAGGGCTGGAAGTAACCTGCTGTTAAAACTATCAGCATCTGATTATTCATATCAGAATGTAATCAAAATGTGTAAAAACAATCTTACTGCTTTAAAGAACTCCAAGGACAGTTATGCTTCCTGAACATCACTGAGGTTTGAATCAGTATCATCTTCCCAGTGATGAACACAACTCTCCCGGCTGTTTTTCTTTGAGGCTTTAGATCAAAATGATGACAGGCCAAAGCCTCGGGTTCGAAGCTTTTATTTCACATGACCGCGAGAACGGAGCAGCTCATTTGCTTACTTGTTGTACGTTGCTTTGATGTGAGCTATCGGGACCTCTTCATAAACCTTGCCATCCCATCTCATGGAGTTCCTCTGCAGGATTGAAGAGCTGAGGAACAAAACAAGAGTTACCAGGCCTCGCTCTTTAAATATCACAGAGTTTCATTTCATATCGGGAAATAAGGAAAGAAGGGATCAAGCCTCCGAAAAACACAAGCTGAGTTTCTGATTGAGTCAAGTCGCTCCCTCCCCTTCCTCGGCTGAAAACCCACCGAAGGCGATAAAACCTCGCAGCAAGCGGCAGATGGCAGCGCCCTCCCGGCGCGGCCTGCCCTCGGCTCTCACCTCTGCCCGGTCGCGCTCTGCTTCTCCGTCTCCTTGGCAGCCGCCCCCGCCACCTCCTGCAGCCTCGGGAGGCCCGTGCGGAGCCCGCGGCACAGGGCGGCGGCGCGGCCCCTGAGGGAGAGACCCGCCGGTGAGCGCTGGGACGCTGGGCGCATCGCGTCTAGCGATAGCGGGAAGCCTCCAGCCCCCACCCCGCAGCGAGGGGAGCCCTCCCGGTGCCCCCCGGTGTCCCCCCGCTCCCCACGGCCCGTGCCGCGCTCTCCGCTCACCCCCAGCCCAGCACCCGTTGCCCGGCGACCGCCATGGCGGCGCTCATGGCTGAGCTCCGAGCCGCGCCGCGGAGCTCCGCCGCGGAGCACGCCGGGAGCGCGGAGCGAACATGGCGGGGCATTGTGGGGCGCGAATGATGGCGGCGCCCCTGGGGCAGCGGGCGGCGGGCAGTTCTCGCTGGGTTTGCAGCGCTGCCGCGCCGCGCCCGTGGAAGCTTTTCGGGGCGATGTGCTTGCTGAGGCTTCCCCGGATCACGCAGCCTCTGGAGAAGGAGGAGGAAGAGATGGCGGCGCTGATGGAGCAGGTAGAGGGGGATGTGTGTGAGGCTGTGTGGGGTGTTGGTGGGGAAATGGCGCCCTCGGGCATGAGGGGAGAGGAGCATCAGGGGCTGGTGGCCTCGCACACCGTCTGTGGCGTTGCTCCCGCGTGGTCTGTGTGCGGTTTGCACCACATCTCGTGGGTGTTGGTGGTGTACCATGGCCCTCCTCCATAGAGTTGGTGTCCCTGCCACACGCTCCTGCTGCAAGCAGGGAAGCCCTGCTCAACCTCAGGGAAATTCCCTTTATCCTGCATCTGCGGAGGTGAAAATAATTTAATTCCACTTGCCAACATGAATAGTGCTGGTGGCTTAAGAATTCTTTATGTTGCTTTTCTAGATAGAGCTGGAGAAAAGCCACTATTCAGACCATGAAATTCGTAAGCTGGAGGAGGAGGAGCAGCTCAAGAGGAGGAAGGAAAGCTTGTATGATGAGGATGAAGCATCTGGCAAGACGGTCATCATGGCTCAGGACCTGGAGGAGAAGTGGGAACAAAAGTTGCTGCGGTTCAAAGCTGCCCCACGGATAACAGGTATGGGCTGGAGTTCATGGTGGGTGAGAACACCCAGACTGTTTGCCAGACAGAGTGCAATTCAGTAGAAGGAACAATTTCTGAGTCTGTTTTTTGTTTGTTTTAAAGAGAGTCGTGACTCTGTGGCAGCACATGAGCAATTAACTGTCTGACAGGGAAATCGATGTTCCCATGCTGCAAAAATGTGTGTGTTCATTCTTACCAGAACAAAATGGTAAAATAGGTGTTTTTTCCAGACAAGAGAAATATTTGGTCACTTGGTTCCCAAGCTGTGCTTAGTGCTCTTATTTTTGTCAAGGTAGAGATCCAGAGTGCTTACTCTAAATTCCTTCTGGAAATGAAACAGTAGTTGGTTCCAACTGAATCCTGCATTGATTTCCAGAGTGACTGACAGCATTTTTGTTTAGACTTTTATCTTATTCCATGTATCTATATTTGTGTATTATTGCTGGGACTGTGTGAGGCACGGAGGGTTTATGAATCAAGGGGATCAGAGCAATCTGCCAGGAGACTTTGTTTCCAGCATGTGTTGGGTTTTGGCAGATGCTGATAAAAGCAACGATCAAACATCGTTGAACAGGAAGCTGGACAGTAACCTGATGCTTCTGGTGAAACAGAAAATTGGTAACCAGGAGCTGTGGCTCCTGCCTCAAATGGAGTGGCAGCCTGGAGAGACACTGCGAAACACAGCTGAGCGAGCCATGGCTACGTTTTTGGGTGTGTAGCTTGACCCTCCCTCTTGTTTGTCCCAGTGGTTTTCTTCCAGTGCCCTGCTGAGGGACATTTGCCATCTGCTGTAGTGAAATCTTCTCCTGTCTGCTGGCAAAAGGCATTTCATGACAGAGGGCTGGCAGACTGTGAGTTGGGATCTCTGGCTGCCAGCAGCATCAATGCTGGGTCTGGTTGGTGTGGTCTGGTGTTGGGGCATCACTGGACACCCCCTGAATGTCTGGGAGTGCTCTGGGCTTCTCTGGCCCTCTTGTTGCCCTGTAGTAGCTTTTGTGGCAGATGGGTGATGATAGTAAACACGTGTTCTTGCTTTTCACTTGAGATTGGCAAAGCTTGATACCCTCTCCTTCCCTTCCTCCCTCTCCCACTCTGAGAGGACTCTCTGGTCTCCAAATGAACTGTTTTTTCATGAGAAAAACCATAGCTTTTTTGCAGTTGTCAGTATTCTGCCAAAGAGGGTACAGTCAGTCTGAAGTGCCTTTTTGTTACATAGGAGAGCCATTATTGTTGCTCTGTTTTCTAATGTCTTATTGTCTTCCTCTTGCATTGCTGGCATCTTGCAGGAGATCACATTCAAGCCAAAATCCTGGGGAATGCACCGTATGGGATTTACAAGTATAAATTCCCAAGGGCCATCAGAACTGAGGATAATGTGGGAGCCAAAGTCTTCTTCTTCAAAGCCTTCCTCCAAAGCAGTGATTTGTCCCAGGCAAAGATGAAGGCAGATTACTTGTGGGTCACAAAGAAGGAGCTGGGAGACTACCTGAAGTCGGAATATCTAAAGAAAGTCAATCGATTCCTCCTGGACTTGTAAGCAATGGGCTGTGCTCCAGCAGATGGGGAAGATGTGGGACATGGCTCCAGGGAGGAGCACGGCTGCTGCTTTGCATGGTCTGTGTGTATGAGATGTTCACTTGGGCTCTGGAGGATAATTTGCCTTTGCCTTATTTCCCAGTTTTCTTCACTGGCCCTTTACTGAATAAATATTAAAAATTATACTCAGAAATGAAGCTTTCCTGAGGGAGTTCTTTGCTCTTGTTGAATTCTCCTCCTCCACCTCTTCTGGAAATGCATATTATTATCTTTTCCTCTCCCAAGCGTGTGGTTCCCTGGGGTTGTGGTACCCAGGAGGTTCACTTTCCTCTCCAGACTCCTGTCACAGGCTCAGCCTCAAAGGGTTTATCTTTGCAATGGCTAATGCTTATCTCTGGTATCTCCTCTGTGATAAGAACAGACCTGGAAAGGTTATCTGTGTGTCCAGGTGGGAACAGACCCTGCTGAGCACCAGCCAGGACAAGGTGGGTTTCTGGGGATATGTAAGTAGGGATTATTCACAGCTTATTAACTTTCAGTGTTAGCTGCCTCTGGCCTCGAGTCTGTGATGCACAGTGGCTGTGGAGGACACGGATTCATGAGGAATAAGCAGCTGCTTTCCCACCCACACTGCTTCTCCTTGAGTCTCAGGTTACAGCAACAGACACTGAAGGAGGATAACAGCAGCAGCAGCTGCTGTCTGTCTGGGCTGGGAGGCTCATTTTTCCTGGGAGGGGAAGGTGCTTTAGCATTGCTGCCCCATGGGAGCAGCCTCAAAGGTGTCTCTAGGGAGTTCTTGGCTCTCATTCCCACTGCATTAGGCCAGCACTGCTAACCCAGCACAGCTGGGTTTGCCTCAGGTAGCCTGACCCCATTACCCCACTTTCTTTATTAAAAGATCTATCCTGGGCTTGTGTGGTGCTTCCTTGGCCCTCTGGGGCTGCTTCTGTTGGAAGTTTTTTCTGGTTGTAAATGTTGCTGTTCAGTAGTCAAGAGTGCTGCTGGACCTTGCAGGGAATCAGCTTCCTCCAGCAGCAGGGAGAGAAGGAGGAAATAACTGTTGTTAATCATCCGGAGAGAGTTTGGCCTCCAGAGGTGGAGCTGGAGATTGCTATATGTATTTTATCAATCCTTTGGGAGCTGTTGAGCTGCAGGCTTTAAATTAAAGTTATGCTTAATCACTCTGCAAGCCATTGGGGTGGAGGGTAGCACAGCAACCTTCTATTTTCTAATGCTGGACAGTTTGGGAGCTGCTGGTTTGCCATAAATTACCAACAAAATTTGGTTCATGGGAGCATCCTCACAGGCCTGGCGAGGAGGCTGAGTCTGCAGCAGAGAGCAGTGGCAAAGAGGAAATATGGAACAGAATATGTGCCTGAAAGACTGCAGATTTTTGGCTGATCTTTGAGGTCAGCACTGCTGAAGGGAGGCATATTGCCTTCTCCAGGACTGTGCTCAAACCCTATTGCAGGTAACAGGTGTGTGAGTGTGGCTAGCACAGGTCTTTCTCGTGAGAACATTTTTGCTACGTTTCATAAACAAAGATAAAGTTTGGATGTTTTGCAAACAGCGTCTCAAGATTAGGGCAGTTCAGACCTGGCCAATTAGGCCTAGGGGGAGGTTTCTGGCTGACCAATCTGGGTGACCTCTGAAAACTCTATATATATGGAAATCAAAATAATAAACGCACTTTTTTCTTGTCTGAGAACCTGGGTTTTTCTCTCAGCTAGCGGCTCAACAGCGACATGTGAGAAGCTTGGTCTTCTCTGGAAGCTGAAATGGTTGTTGAAATTGTTGAAATTCCTGCTTGCAGCCTACATGGGAGCAGCACCTTTTTTTTTTTTTTTTTTTCTCCATTAAGTTGATTTATTTAAAGCCCCTCAGCCAGGGCTTGCTGCAAACAATCACAGATCCTGCAACTTGGGTCCCTTTGCTCAGTTCTCCTGCATGGTCTGTTTTTTTCCCCAGCCTCGGTGAGAGGGAAGGCAGGAGGATCTTAGAGGATGGTTTGAGTCTTCTCATTTCCTCAACTCCCAGAGTCCTGCAGTAGGTCACTGAGGCATTCTTTTCCTTTGGGAACTTTAGTGGCTGAAGGCTGTCTTTCCACTCAGTGTGAAGCTATTCCCATACTCACAGCTGCAGAATCTGAGCAGGCAGGCTGGTGGGATATGTTTTGCTGGTAGCTGCTGAAGGGGCAGCACAAAGCCTGAGAGCCTTTTCTGACAGAGCAGAAGAAACCTGTGGAGTCATGGCTGTGTGAGAACTGCTGCAGCCAGGTGTGCCTCCTGCAGTCCAGCACAAAGAGCAGGGGGAGCATTTTACTTTTGTTGAACATGAAACAAAACTCCCTCTGCAAGCGGGATGGAGAACTGCCTGAGTGTTGAGGGAGGCTGGAGCTTGTTTGCACCCAAATCCTGGAGTATTTTTCTCAACCTTGACAAAGGCCTCGTCATACGAGATCTCTGCCAGAACCTGAAGCTGCAGCAAGTGCCTGGGAAAGAAACTGAGTTTGCTGTGGCTCTTCAGTGCAAGGCACTGTGAGATCAGTTGAAGAGCTCTCCTGTGAAGTGTGCACTGGAGAGAGGAGTTTTGGAAAGGGCCTGTGACTCCTTGCTTTGAGAGCAACAATGTAGGGCTTATTTAAGAAGTCCAAGGTAAGATCAGTGCTGCTGTTACCCACTCCTGACTGTGCACACTGGAGAGGAAGCTGGAGAGGGTCAGGCTGTGGAGGCTTTCTGCTCCTCAAAGCCATTTTTGGCACAGGATGCTTTCATTCTTGAGAGTCATACACAAAAAGCCTCATGCTTTGCAAGGGGAAGGAAGCATCTCAAGATATCCTGACCCTGGTGTGATACAGTCCAGCAACTGTTGGTAAAAGTCTCCAGGAGCAGAAACTGATGGAAGGAGCAGTTGCATTTTAAAGCACTGGCATCTAAGCCATTGCTTAAGCCACCATGTTAGAAGAGAGAAATGAAGGTTTTCTTTGTGGCAAATCAATGCTAGCAACAGGCCACAGGCCACACCTCTTCCTGCTCTCTGAAAACCTGTAAGAAGAGAGATGCTCCCAAATACAACCATGAGCTTGTTACAGCAGGGAGAGCTGGAGTGCAGGGTTGGGCTGGCTCAGGGAGGATGGGAATTGTGCTGTCCCAGCTGGTGCAGCCTTTGGGCTCACTCCCTGTCCTGGAGGATGAAGCATCTCCAGCAGCATCAGTTACTTTGCCATTGTTCGCTTCAAGTTCCCATGCTTGTATTGGAATGGATCTGTCTCTTTGGAGGGAATTTTTCTGCAGGTGCTGTCCTTTCCTGCTGTGCTCTGCTGCTTGCAGGGGATGCAGTGTGGGCTGCTCTGCTCACAGCAGCTCAGAGACCCAGCAGAAAATTGTGTGGAAAATCTGGTTGAGGTCACCAGTGGCAAGAGTGGGCTAGATCCCATCCTTTTGCTTTTCAGGACACCTTTTTGCTCCCTTTTCTTGTGAAACCCCTGTGGGTTGGTATAACCGGTATGGTGGAAGGACACAGAGTGGGGCAGTCAGGAGGCAATGCTTGAGTGAATCTCTACAAAGATTGGATGTAAAGAAGGGGTGCTACTAGGAAACTTGTACTCAGGGTAAAACTTCCCCAGAAGCTTTGTTGATATTACCCAATCCCTCAAAAAGGAAAGCCAGAAATTTGTGAGGTGAGTATGAAATGCTGACAGCAGGAACCCCCTTCAGGTAGTTCCAGCTACAGCTTTGCTGTCAAGGCTACATTTCTCTAACAGATCTTATGGGGTATAAAATCCTTTGTCAGAGCTTCATAGTCAATACATGGAGACCCAGGGGCATTTCTCAATTGAATTATGAAGGGTCTTTCAGCAATATTAAAATGAAGCTTCAAAACCAAGGCAAGGCAACAAAGCCTTTATGGAGCTGTATCAAGGCTTTAGGACTCACCATCACAGCTCACTGCAGGAGCAGGACTGTGTGCTGCCAGCAACTCGCCCTTTACCTGGCTACCATGAATATCCTATGTAATTAACTGAGGCAAAAGTTGAGGAAAAGATTTTTCAGTTTACAGTTTGAAGTTTAAACTGAACTCTGTTGGAGCTTGAGGTGAGAGCTGATGTCGAAGACAGATCATCTTCTGAGAGGCTGCTCTCCCTCTCAGGCATCTGGGCAGAGGGAGACTGGGGACATCAGGACATGAGGCATGGGCCAGCACTGCTGCTGCCTGCCTGCTTTCTGCTCTCTCTCATCTATCAAAATAAGTAAGCCCATTACATTTCTGCTTTTGGGTTTTACCCTTCCAAATATTATTCCACAGCTTTAAACCTGTGGGGTGAGTGAATTATTGGGAAAAAAACCTACATATAATCCAGGTTTAATGGGCACATAGAAAAAAGCACATTGGGTTTGAAGGGTGGCTCAGCCAGCGTCCTGCTTCTGCAGGCAAATAGAAATTTATCTTGATGTGTGTATATATCTACTTTCGTGATCTGTGAGCTCTTAATAATTGGTTTGGTGACCTGCCGGCAGTGTTTTCTCTCTGTAGAGCTTTCCCCAGTCCCCAGTTAATATAATGGGTCACAAATCCCATTTGCTTTTGAATTCTGAGTAATCCTTTTGTTAATGTCGCCTATTGCTTTTTTGGAAGCACTGGAGGAAATCGGAGCCATGTGCTAATCAGTAAATCTGGTTCTGCGTGTTCAGAAGCTGCTGCCCTGCCCCACCTGCCCTTTCCAAATGCCCTGTGCAGCTCATTTGTGTCAAACCCAAAGCCCCTCTCTGCAGAACAGCAATTGCTTCCCAAGCCATGCTGCTACCAAATGGCACAGCCTGCAAATGTTGGATGAGCTTGAGGAAAGCAGGGGGATCTGATGGGGAGTGGGCAGCAAACCATAACAGGTTTGGAGAGGAGGGAAATTGGGCATTTGGGGTGTCTGATCCCACCAATGCCCTGTGTAGAGGGGCAGTGAATCCCTCGTTCAGCCCCTGCTCTACCAGCACCCATAGCTCAACATCCAATCTTGTCCCTACGTAGGGAATGTGGTGCAGCAGGGAGTGCCTTCCACCACAGTGCTAGAGGCTCCTGGGCTAGGAGGGGTGGGAGGCAGTGAGCAAGATGGACATCACCAGTCCCAGATATTTCTGGATTTCATATCCTTTCATGTTCTCTGCCTGGAAACAGGACTGTGGTAAGCTGTAGCTGTCTTGTCTGCTCTCCTGCCTTTGTGGGTAGGTAGTTATCTGAGCCCTTTCAGAGGGACAAGAAGCTGCCAGACACCCCCTAAGGTGAACACAGATATGTATCTCTGCTGAAGGAAGGGCAGGGAGAGCATCAGCTCCTGAGATTGCGTGAAAACATGTAAAACACTCAGAATCACTGACTACAAGGGGGTAGTAGAGACTGTGTTCCTGCTGAAGTGGTTGCCCATGGATTGAACTGGGTGGGAAACTTCAGTGATGTGTCCAAGTGCCAGAACATTTCAAGTCACTAAGTCAGTGTTTCTTGATGACTTCTGCTTGTTTCCTGATTTTCTATAAGTTTTCAGTCTCCTGCACAGCTGATAAACCTCACCCTTCACCTCTTTCCCTCATGCTTCCATTCGTCTCCCTATTTTTAGCCTGTCTATGGCAGTCTTCACACAATGTCTGTGTGCACTGCTTTGATGGGAGCTGCTGACGACTATGACATGACCTTGAAGGCAGCAGCTTGCAGCAAGTCAAGCTGTGTTGTATTTAGTTAGCTTCTTGTAGCTGGGCATCGTGTCACAACCCAGGCAGGCGCTCAGCATCACCTCTCCTCACTCCCATGCTGTTTTCCCTGATAGGTCCCATCAGGATTTGGGCTATTTGACTCCAAAGCAATTCCCTGGCTCTGGCCCAGAGTGAGGAGGATGGTGGGGAATTATCAGTGCTGGAGCTTGATGCTCAGATTTTGCTGGCTCTAAGTAAGAGCTAAATTCTCCCGAGGTTGGAGGCAGATGCTGCTGCCCGTGAAACAGTGAAACAGTGCTAGGCACTAGATGGCAGACAGTGACTGGGAAATCCTATCAGTGGAGTTTTATTTCCCTTTCCCCTTAAAATAACCTCCTGCTCTAGCTCTCGCATGCTCCAGCGTGGGAACCTGGGGCACGGAATAAGGATCAACAACTTTTAACTGCTGTGCTCAAGCTTGTACCTCACATGTTGAAGGATCCCAGTGATTGGCAGACGGTCGTCTTTGCTCCACTGAGGCTTGACAAGTAAGGGGAGAGTCCAAGGGGCTTCTAGTGCAGGGAAAAGAGGCAGGGAGCAGGCAGGCAGCATCTGAGGATAGAGGGGGGATGGCTGCTGCTGTGGGCTGCCCAGAGCACTGTGCAGGGGTTAAGGAGGGATGGGGGCGCAGAAGGGTTGCATCCATACGGAATGGAGATAGAGGCAAAAAATGATTGTGTGTGTTTGACACCAACAAGGAGAAGTCAAGAAATCCCTAAGGATGAATTTCCTATAAGCCTGGTTGTGCAGGGGCTGCTTTGGAGAGGGCAGTGGCAAGGTTTCAGCCACACGCTGTCCCTCAGCTTGCGAGGGGAAGGGTGGTCACCAGACTCTGGCTGTGGGGCTTAGTCACTAGGGAGGGCCTGATCCTCTCTCCAGAGTAGCACAGCATGCCTTTGATTTACTTGGGTTGGGCTTTGGGGGTTTATCCCCAAAAGTGCACATAAAAGTGGACTCACCTAGAAGAATACATGTATACCCTACTCTACCCCAGTGATGCAGCATGTGCTCCCATGCACTGTTAGGAGGCAGGAATGGCAAAATCCCTTCTTTATTGGCCAGTGGTCTGAGTTCAGCATGTCCCTGGACCGTGCTATGTGCTGCTCCCACCTCTGAAGCTCAGGAAAGACAGCCCCCAGGCACCAGCACAGAGCCACAGCCCCTGTGCCACACTCTGGGTGTTGTAGGTCCTCTGTAAGCACCTTCCAACAAAAAGGGGATTATCTTTAGCTTGTTAGAGTCCTTGCAGGGAGGGAGAATAAGGCTCTTTGCTCTGAAACGTTCTCTTCCCTGGGATTACAAGATAATGCATATGAAACGACATTAGCTCAGCCAGGTTTATGGATTATTTGAAAATCAAATTCTTTTAATCTCATCCACCATCTGGCACCAGCATAACAGCCAGCAGCCAGCTCGCTGCTGCTTCCACCCTGACTGTGTCAGAGTGACTGAACTATCACAGCCAGTGAGGGGACACCAGCATCCCTGGCTGTCACTGTGCATCCTGGCATCAGCACCCAGGCCAGCCTTGTCCTGATGTCTTCCCAAGACAGCATGGAGGTAACGTGGCTCTGAGGAACTGGAGGCTGTCCTTGGCACGCACTGGGAATGAACAGACGGACGAGGAACATTTCACTGCCTGTGCCTGTGTGACCGTGAGACTCAGAGCCAGAGGGGTTTCCTGGCCTTGGATAAAGGTTAAGATCAGAGCAGGGAACCTTCCTGTCTCACTGATGTGATTTGCAGTGATCTCCTGGCTGGGCAGAGGGGGATGAGGGTGCAGGATGCTGATGCAGAGTTTTTTCAGGGAGGTTGTGTTTCCTCATGAATGTTAATTAGGAGCTGCCAGGGTGCATCTGTGCTCAGGGATTGGGCTGGAGGCTCTGTGGGTACCAGGTAGCCAGTGACCACTTGAACTGTTTGCCAGGGGCTGTACCAGCAGGAATGCTGTCCCCGAGGAGCAGGACAGGGTGGGACAGCCCGTCAGAGGTGCAGCATGGAGCACTTGTGAGGCATTGCCATGGACAGCACCACAGAGCCCAGGCTGGCTCACACTCCCTGGCTCACATGTCAGGGAGCAGATGGAACTGGGCAGTGGTGAGGGATCACTGTGGGGAGTTGGAGCTACCAGAGCTGGGGATATGTGAGTGAGTGAGGGGTGTGTGCTGGGCACTGTTGTTCCCACTCCACCCCCACATCTGATTTTTCAGATGCCAAGCCAGCTGGGCTGCAGAGCTTCTTGGTTCTCCTGTTTTTTGTTTCTCTGCTGAGCCTCAATACAACCATCCATCTTCTCCTGTCTCCTCCAGAGCACTTCTGTACCTACTACCAAGGAGCGCTGTAATCTCAGTACCCATTTAACATGAATAAAAAGCCTTCTGGGACAATAGGTCACGGTTATACAATTTAGCTCAAGTAGAGAAAAGGCCTTTATAGCTGTGAATACATGAATACTTAAAATATATATATAACATTGGTTAACATCAGGACTTATAAGCATAATATCTATATATATGTATATATAGCACCGGGTTTACAGTCTGTGCCTTGACTCCCTCCACAGAAGGCTGTAGCTGTTCTACCTGTCAGCTCTGGCCCAGTGGCTCTTCAGGGCTGGAGTCACAATTTGCCCTGCTTGCTGCCCATGTTTTGCAGGACTCTTGGTGTGGAGAGCAGTTGTTACGGGCAGAGGGAAATTGGGGAGGGAGTTCTGCAACTGCTGCTCGGTGGGGATCAGGATGGGAGAGGTGAGGGTACAGGAACTCTGCTCACAGGTAAGAATGCACACAGAACCAGGTTGGTACTGCTGTGCCACACAGCAACTTGCTCCCATGATTTGTGTGCCCTGAAGACAGTTGCGTGCAAATAAAACAAAAAAATAGAAAAACAAGAAGAGGAAAAATTAATAGCTTTAAAGAAAAGAAAGTGTCATTTCTGTAGGTAATTAATTACTAATTATACAATTGCAGCATTGTCTGTATCATTAGAATTACTTGGTTTTTCAAGACACTGTAGCTTTAATTAAACAAATCCTTAGATTCTTCTTTTTTCTCCTCCTTTGTAACACAAAGTAATTTTTTTTATTAGTGCCAAAGAATAAATTAATTGTGTAATTAGTGACTATTACTTTGTCACTCCTGGAAGGGTTATTTTCAGGTTGTTTGTGTGAAGTGGCTGGAGAATGGTTATGAAATATTGTTTGATACCAAGGCTCCCTGGAAGTAGCTCTCTGTGACTGGGGATGCTGGTGGAGTTGGGGACTTGGCAGTGCTGGAACAGAAGTGGCACAAGGGGGTGCTAGGGCTGGATATAGGAGGCTGTCAAGCACTTCTGGTTATCCCCTTGCTTATTTGTGTACCCCTGAATAAATATATTTAATTTTCATGTAGAAATGCCCTCTAGAAGGCATCCTCAGACCCTCCAGAAAAGAAGCAAAATGGCAGTGAAGCTGTGGCTGCTTCTGTGTGCTCTCCCTGGTACAGCTGAGGCACAAACCCCAGGATGAGATTTTCAAGCATGAACCATCCCAGCCATCATTACAGGGAGCTGCAAGCTGGTGGGGATGGCATGTCACCCCCCTGCTCCACCATGTGCAGGGGACACTGCAGATTCCAGGCAGGAAGAGGGGAATTTAGCATGCAGCTAGTGATAGGGTCTTAATAGATCTGCACTTATTATTTGGAAAAGAAAATCAGGATTACAGGCTTATAAAGGATTAGCAAGCATGAATGCATATTTCTGCATATACTGCTCCTTTTGTAAACCCATTGTACCATTAGGCTGATATAGAGTTATACCATTACCAGCATGACATCAGTGTATCAGATAGTCTTGATTAGAAGATCCAGCAGCCGTGCAAAGGGAAGCAGGGCATTCCTCCAAGCCTGCTGATCCTCTCCTGTTTGTACCTTGTAGTTTGTCTCAATAGCATCAATACCACCAGTAGGACAGACACCTTGTGAGCACTGGCCACCTCTTGGGCCTGTTGAAGTGACCATATTGAGGCTTTTAGTGTTTCAACTTTCCTGTCCTGTGGGTTTTAAAGCAGCAGCAAAGTGGATGCATGAGGATCCTCAGGGGGTCATGCATTCAGTTATAATGGTGGAGAGAGAGCTCAGAAGAGCTTGGGTCACTCATGGATGTGCAGGGGTCTTTCAGTGTGGCTGAAACTGGATTTCTGGTTTTAGCTGAAATACAAAAAAATCCTTATGAAGGAGGGGTGTCTGCTGGCTTCAAGTACTGCATGTCCTCAAGGGCAGTAGCTGCCAGGTCTTAGATCTGGGAGCCCTGGAGGTGTGTGAGCTACCTGGAGATGTAAAGAATTTGATTAAAATGCAGAAAACTTCAAGAGCCTGCCTGTACTTCATAGCCTGCAAGTCTTGACCCCAAATGACTGTCAACATGGGTAACCTTAGCAAACCCAAGCCCTTGGCTGTAGGCTTCCCTAGAGGTGGTCTTTGTAAGTAGAGTTGTGCTGAGCAGGAAACTTGGATGGAGGAGCAGGGAATTGAGTGGTTATGAAATGTTAGAATCTCTATGTGTGTGAGTACAAGTTTTGATTTTTACTAAATATTTTCCCCTTTAGTTTAAACCATTGTTTTGGTTTTTTTTCCCAGGGAAATGTAAAAAGAGCCCATGTGTTTCTAACTAAATGGCAGCCTGTGCTTAGTAAACAACCCAGGGTCCAGTTTGGATGGGATCCCTGAATTGATGTTTCTGGAAATCAAATAACAATTGAACTAAGGCAGCTTGTTCCTGGAGCTGCCCAGAGCTGTTTGTTTATTGGGCCAAAGGGAGTGAAGAGCCCCTAGAGCATCCAGGTCTGCAGGCAGCTCTGTGGGACAGCAGGATGTCCCTGTTCTGCTCAGACCTGGTCCTTTTCCTGCTCTCTGTCAGTCAGCTGTCACTGTACCAGACAGCATCCCAGGAATTACCCCAGTGCCAGGCTCCATCCATGGGTTCCCCTTAGCACTGCTGCTCTCATACCTCCTGCCTCTCAGGATGATCCTTGAGGATGATTTCAGCAAGAAAATTTGACTTTTCTTACCTCTGTGGCCCATCAAATGCATCCACCTAGGGGCATCCCACCTCCATGCTGGGATGGAGAGCATCCCTTCAGAGTGGGTAACCTGCTGCTGCCAGCTGTGCTGGTCTTGGGCAGCCATTTCCATTTTGCCTCCTCTTCTTGCTCAGGTTCCCTCCCCTCCCCTCCCATTCACTGGTCTCCTACAACACCACTTTGCTGACACTTTGGACTTGAACTGGGACCAGTTTCCTATTTGTCCTGTCATGGTCCTGGTGCCTTTAATGCTCAGATCACTTTTGAGTGTGAGATTCCAAAATACTTTGAAATATTTGAAAAACAGCGTCCAATTTTTTCTCTCCATCGGAGTGCACGTCTATGGGGGTTTTGTTATTTTTTCCTTGAACATGTTTAAAGTTTCTTTTGGCCATAATTTCTTTTTGTGATGTAAGTGTTCTGACAAACTCGACCCTATGCTGCAAAGCAGTTCTGCATGAATGATCCAAGTAGGTCAAGCAATCTTCCTCTCTGCTTCCTTCCCCTGAAGTAAAAAATGACCCTCCAACCACAAACCCAGTGCCTGGAACCCAATGCACACAAGAGACCCTACAATAACAATCCAATGTGCACACAGCCAGCTGTTGATGAGCGCTGACACAGTTTCAAAGGTACTGATGCTCCTGCTGATGTGTCCTTTCTGAGGGCATCAGCGTCAGCAGCCCTGGTAGCTGTGAAACGAGGAGGTGACTCATGAACTGCACCGACGCAGGCAGTGTTGGTACCTCGATGGGCCATCAGGTTTCCAACCTGCGTCAGCAAAACAAGGGGTGAGGAAAGAAAATGGGAATGACAAGCGAACCTGAATTTGAGGCACAGAGAGCAAGTGAGGTGGAAAGTGCATCTCCCTCTGAGCCTGTGTCCTCACACCTTACAGACAAGCTGCAGGGAGACCCCAGAGCTCCACAGACTGTGGGGTGTGAATTTATGGATTTAGGGATGCTGGAAACATTGACTCTGGACATGTTCTCCAACGGGCTCCAATTTTCTTACCACGCTGAGAACCTCTGAGAACTTTCCTCACCTCTCTCTGCTGAGGCTTTTGAGGGGCTGATTCTTGTGGGTTGGCACCTCTGGTCCTTCTGATTTTTCTGTGAATATTTTTTTTGCTGGTGCAACAAACCCTCCTTAGTTCAAAACTGCAGTGGGAAGCAGATGAGAAGTGCTTAACAGTCCTGAAGCTGAGCAAGCAGCTGAGAAGGCTGGTCAAAGCAAAATTAAGATGCTGTGAACCTCATTGCGATGATTAATGGCTCTTTTTATATGAAGATGTTCAGTAACTGACATTTACTGAAGAAATGAGAGTGAGGTCTTTGGAATAAACTAGGAAGAGTTGTTTGTGGTTTTTTTTTAATAAAAAGAGATGTTTCAGCCAATACAAGCAATTAAGCATTCTGAGGTGTTTCTCCCTGCTTGCACTCTGTAACAGAAGGAAAAACATGGAGAGACAAATAGCTTAGTTTGGATTATGGGACAACCAGACTGGAGCATCACCTGCAGCTCACATGTGGCTTTTGGGAAGTGCTGAAGGGGGGTGATGAACCAGCCCACCCTCACCTCAGAGTGCTGCCCTATGTGCCCTTGAGAACTCTCTGAGCTTCCCACAGCTGCAGGGGCAGGAGACACTGAGATGGCAAGAGACAATCTCAGTGATGAGCACCTCTACCAGCAGCCTGGCAGGCACCTCTGCTCAGCTCCCAGTCAATCCCACCCTCACCAGCAAGCAGAGCAGTCAACAGCAGCATCCTCAGCACTCATCTCCATACCTGCATCCTTTGAGCCTTTCCCCATCACCACCCAAAGCACAGGAAGCAGCCTGGAAAGCTGGGGGGTCATATCTCCCTAGATGCTCTCAACAGTGCTACCCCAAGAGCAAATCTGATATCACAAGTCAGTAATGAATTGGAGCTGGGCTGTAATGATTTTTAAAAACGTTTTCTAAGGGTGGCTGTCGATGCCACAGCTCGATCTTAAAAAGGATTTTACTGTTCCTAGAGCAGAAATCCAAGAGAGCACTCTGCATCTGTTTACCATGCAGAAGAGTAAAAAATGTCTCTCCTCCCTCCTGGGTCCCTGCAGCTTCTCTGGCAGAATTAAAAGGCACATGTGGAGCTTCAGCACAGGGGTGAAGAAGAGTGGGAACAGAAAAGAAGAATCCTCTGTTTCATCCCACCTGCTCTGTGATGGTGACTTTCCCCGAAGAGTCTCAGGAAAATCCTGTGTAAATCAAACATAAATGTTTTATGAATTCAGCCCTGGTGGAGTAAATTAAAGGGTCATTAATGGCCTCATTAAAGAGCTTTGCACTTTGTTCTGAATTATGAAAGCTATCATGCAATGTTAAACTAAATGGAGTTTTCAGCAAGATTTTAAAAGTCTTTAACTAGTTCCCTCTCCCCCTCTGTCTCTCCCTATTATTTTCTTTCCCCCTTTTTTTGGTCTCTGAGAAATGTCTTTCGAGGGAGCCGCCTGTAGTGCTACAAACTAGATTTCAATTATAAATCTTCTTATGCTCCACTAATTGCCCAGAATTTTTCTCGAGAGCTGCCTGAGGTTAATGCTGATGAAGAAAGAGCCTTTTTGTCTTTTCTTGAAATGGTGCCTCCCTCCCCCCACCTCTGATGAGATGTCAAGCAGGGAATTACCTATAATGACACCCAAACGGGATGCAGAGAGCTGCCATGGGGGAAGAAAGATAAGTTTACTGAGGCTTTGTCTTAGGTAGCTAGGGAAAAGCCTTTGGTTCCTCCAGTATCTGCCAGTGTGGCTCTTGGTGGATCCCAGTAGCCTTCAGCAGCTCAGCCCTGGCCCTTCCCCTCGGCAGGATATCAGCTGGTGCTCAGTGGGGTGAGGGAATGTAAGAGCTCACCCTCAACAAGATCCTGCAGACACCAGAGCTGTAAGGACATTCCTGAGAGCAAAAACTGCTGCAGCATCCTGGCTGCCACCACAGGGTCCTTGTCCGCTGTTCCAGGCTTTGGGATGAGGAGCGCTGAAGCCTCTTCTGCAGCATGGCAGTGACTCCATAGAAAGATCCATTTTATGCTTTTGTAAATGTTGCTATGGATAAAGGCTGGCAGGCGTTTGCTGATACAGTTGGCCAAAGGCACTGGGTGTGGGGTGGCCAGGTCCTGCCACTGCAGCTGGGACAGGGCACAGGAGATATGGGCAGCGTCCCCAGGTGTACTAGCCTGGTGCACTTGGAGAGAAAGAGTTTGAAATCCACATTCAGGAGCTAACATCTTCATTGCTGTTGGGTTTGAGTGTGTGGGAATAAAGAACCGTCCTCTGGTCACCTTCCTGCCTTTCCCCAGAGCTGGGGGGATACTGGGAGCTCCACATCTCAGTGCAGAGAAGGGGAGATAGACCTCCATGTCTGGGGCCAGCAGCCTCTTCCTTAAAATCCAGCTGCACTGCTAAGATGGGTAGAAATTGTTCGGCAAAACAAAAAACATTGATTTGCCACAGCTTTTCCACCTGGACACAGCTATTTCACCACCAAGAGAAGATCCTCAAGCCTGGCTTGGAAATTCTTGTGATGCTGGAGGCAGAGCTGGGTCTCCCCATGGAACATGGTTGGTCACAGCTGGGGCACTTTCCTCTCCCCAGCCTATCTCTAGGGTTCGTTGCTTGGACTTACTGACTTAGCTTGCCCTCTGTAAGTTCTTCACACAGCTACACAACAAATTAAACCCCTTATCAACTAATTAAGCTATTTCTCCAACCAGGCAGGAAAGAGAGGAGGTTGTTATTATTTCTATTTTTAAATTTCTGTGAGAGGCACATGTGCCTGAGCGGAGGCTCAGCCCAGGTAAGACATGAGGGGTGGACAGGGCCAGCTGAGAGGCCCTGTTGCAGCACAAAGTCCCTTTGTTGGCTTAGCTTTGCACATCTGGGACAGATTTTGGGAGTGGTGCCCTGAAGGTGGCAGCCTCTGGGTGTGATGGGGACAGCACAGGGGACCCCAGGAGGATGCTGAGCTCCATCAGTGTGTGACTCCAGCAGGGAGGATGCAGGAGCCCAGGGGATCCCATCACCTACACCAGTGAGTGCCAACTGAGCTGTGGGTTTTAACCCCCACACACGTCTCTGGAGGCTCAGACCCTCAGGCAGAGAGCTGGCATCCCACGCTTCCCCATGAGGATTTGTTTGAGCCACATTTCCCCAGTGCCCAGCTCCCCAGAGCCCCCATCATCCTTAGTCTCCAGGGATCACTCACACTTTTTTTGGGGGAGTGCTCCTTAAAGATCAAGAGTCACCCCACAGCAGCCATTGATGGTCCAGCCCTGGGACACCCCAGTGTCTCTCCTGGCCATCAGCTTGATGGGAATCACAATGGGATGGGATTCCCAATGGGAATCACAGCCAAGGGCTTTGCTGCTACACCAGGCTCCATGTTATTGAGGCTTGCTGGATGTTCTTCAGGAGCATCCTGGCTGGCTCCTGGCAGCCTGCACTGGAGAGCTGCATTGCCCAGAGAGTCTGTCTGCCTCATGGCTCCTTTCCTCCGAGGTGGGGATGCTGTGGCTGCTTCTGCTGTGCATCATGTGGGGAAGGATGGGAATTTTGCAAGAGCCCTGCTCAGAAATGCTGCTGCTTGCTGGCAAGCTCTGGCCTCCTTCCCTGCACCAGGACGTGTGGCACTGGGACAGGGAGATGCCCAAGAGCTGGGGCCAGGTGGCTTCTGCTGGTGAAACCTCTGATGTGAGGGCTTTTGGGGCCTGGTGAGGAGGTCAGGAACCACAGCTGCTTCATATCCAGCTCAGTGTGGGCTCAAGCTCAAAAAATGGGTTGTTTGCCCTAAGGCTGGGAGTAGGCACTGGACATGTCCTGAGGAGATGGGCAGAGTATTAAAAAAAACCCCAAAACCACCACCAAAATGCTCAGGGTGGGGAGCAGTGGCAGCAGTTGGGTTGTTGGCCATTCTGGTTTTTTACTTCACGAAGCTGTGTAGCTTGTATTTCCTTTTTTTCTGAGGGCTTTGCTTGCTTGGTTGTTTGATTTTATTTTCCCCTTAATGCCTCCCTGCAGGGTGTGCTCCAGGGGTGTGGAGAGGCTGACCTGCTCTCTGGCTGGTGTGGATGTTTCCTTGCTGGAGGCTGCTCTTGGTGCCTCCAGCCTGTCACATCCCTGCTAGATACAAACTTTCCTTTGGTGCTGTTTGCTGCTGAGGGGGATCTCTGAGCATCTCTGACCTCGGGAGAGGGGCTGGTGCTCTGCTGAGGGATGGAGCCCATTGCACAGGGTGATTTAGAAAAGCTGACAGGCAGCAGTGGCAGCCCTATAAACCATGTTTATGCTGATAGAATTAGCGGAGCCACGGCTGTGCCGTGCTGGAGCCCTGCAGCTGGAACGAGCATCAGAAGGGGCAAAGCCCTGCAGCAGCTGCCCTCAGCTGCCAAATCCCACTGTGAGGGAGGCTGCAGGCAGTGAATGCCTGATGATTTGTAAAGAGGGGGAGCAGTGGGGCAGTAGAACTTTTGTGGAAGGTGGGAGGACGATGCAATGGGCTGTGTTTGATGCCTTTGCCTGCTGGTGCCTGTGGACATGGGCTCTGTGTGGCCCCAATTCCCAGCACCTGCTGGGCTGGGCTGTGGGCACAGACTCCTCTGCAGCCCAGTGCCACCATCCCTGGGGACACACAGAGTGTCAGGGCTCGAGGCTGTGACACTTGTGGGGAGGGACCTGGTGGAGGGTTTGGGGTTGATGCTGTGGTGTGAGCGCCTGCAGAGTGTGCTGTGGCTTCAGGGATGCTGCAACGGCCTGGATCCCTGTCAAGTACCAGGGACAGGAGGATCCTATGGGTTTCCCATGGAAACTTCCCACAGGTGCCATGGAGGAGGGATGCTGGGGAGCCCGAGCTGGGCTCTGTCTGCCTGCAGCGTGCCTGGGGATTTGGAGGGTTCTCTTTGCCCCCAGGTGGGCAAGGGGCACTGGAGGAAGACCAGGGGTGCCATACTGTGGATGAAGCAGCAATGCTGGGATGGGAGGCATAGAAATGCCAAAGCTGGTGGGCAAGTCCAGGGGTTAATGCCACATATGCTACCCTTTCCCCTGCCACTGTCCCTGCAGGGCTGGTGGTGTTGCAGTGTGACTCTCTTGGAAGCAGGGAGGTGGGAAGGATGTGGCTGTGATGCAGAGAGCATCCTGTGCCACTCCTGGTCGGCACAAATGGAAGATGGAAGGGTGAAGGGAGCTTGACAGCTCCTTGGGCAGGGAGATTGCTGCAGGCACAGCTGAGGAGCCTCAGAAATGCTTTGCACTCTTCCCAGCAAAGTGACTGATGGGGACTAGGGGAGAGGAGAGGATATGGGTGGGGAGGAGACTTAGCTAATGACTTCACTGTTGGTTTAATTTCTTCTGCACTAAAACATTGCAGAATTTGGGGAAAGAAGCTCAAGTCTGCCATGAAAAGAATCGCACATCCAGCTGTGGCCAGGCAATGAGGGGAAGGTGCTTGCAAAGTCATTGATGATGCAAAGCCACACCAGGAAAACGTGGGACAGGGCATGGCAAATCCCACCTTGTGCACACGCCTGGAAGAGAAATCTCTTTCCCCTGTCTAATCCATTACCACATGCTTATTCCTATAACAAATAACTGAGTCAGCGGGAGAAAACCAAATTCAATTTATATCTCAATCCAAGCAAATATGAAAAGGCTGCCAAATCTGACAATAAAACCGCAGTGATCTCAGATGTTTTCCTTCTATACATTAAGAGAAAGGGGAGCAGAGGAGATTTTGGCCATGTGGCCATAGGTGGGGGTGCAGAGGGATTGGTGGGATGTCTCAGAGCTCTGTCCTCAGGTGGTGAGCACAGCTTTTGCTCTGAGGGGCACCTGCCAGATGTGCTGGTACAGATGTGGTTCCAGAGCTAACCTGGGGACAGCAAGGGGCTGGGAGCAGCCTGGCACTCCTGTCACCTTTCTGAAATTGAATAATCTCTGGTGGAAAAAAGTGAAGACTTCCCACATTGTGTTGTTCCTGCTGTGT
Organism: Entomyzon cyanotis; assembly: GCA_024500445.1. Taxonomy (NCBI): domain Eukaryota; kingdom Metazoa; phylum Chordata; class Aves; order Passeriformes; family Meliphagidae; genus Entomyzon; species Entomyzon cyanotis. The sequence goes on from JAKEPQ010001010.1 coordinate 13,058,273, forward strand.
CGCTGTGGGATTCTCAGAGGCATCCCCCTTCCTGCTTTGCAAACACTACAGCTGTCTCCACAGCCTGAGGGCACAAGGATTTTTCTTCAAAGTTTGTCAAGTTTGCCAGGCTTTCAATGAAAGCAGAGCCATGCAGTGAAGCGCCTTGTGCCGGGGGATGCTCTTTCCCAAGCAGGGTGGCAGCAGCATGTTGCTCTACATGCCCAGGGGTTTCTCATCTCTGCACTGCCCAGTGTGTGATGAATGGGTGCAGCCAGCTAAAACACTGCTGTCCCTCTTGCAGAGAGAATGCATTGTGTTTCCTCCACGACTGGAATTTCCCTCGGAGTGAGGGAAACCTCTTTGCAAGTCCCTTTATCCCCCTTTGAGCTGCCCCATCAGTGGGGTGGTCAGCTCAGCTAGTCCCAGCTTGGCTGGAGCTGCTTTAGCTCCCTGCTGTACCCAGGTGTGGAGTGGCACTGAGGACATCTTGCTGTGCAGTGGCACTGAAGGGATGTCCACAAAACTGATGGCAGAGCTGGTGTTCACACTTGCTGATCCTCCCTAAGCCAGGTGACCTCCCCAAACTGAGCTGTGCACCCCTGTGTGTTCTCACTCAGGTGGTGCCCAGCTTCCAGCAACAGAAATAGGAGCAGATGGGAAAGAGAGCATAAACAAAGAGTCAAAATAGACAGTTTGATTAACTGTTTTCCTAGAAAAAGGCATTTAGCAAGCTCAGCTGAGCTATAAATATCCTATAATGTTCCTCTAATATGTGAGGAGAGCTTGGGAATGGGAAGGGGGGGATTTTCTTCATGTAAACAAATGCAGAGAAAATAGTGGCAAGAGGAACAAAAGGAACTAATGAATTCAAGTCAAACACCCTTGTTTGGCTCAAAGATGAGGCATTTCTTGGGCAGCCTGTGACCACATCCAGGCAGTTCATTAGCCTCTCCTGATCCCAGACTTGAGACTTTTTGTTCCCAAATGCTGGGGCTTTGGTGCTTGCTATTGTTCTTCCTTTTTTTTTTTTTTTTTTTAGCATGAAAAACAAGTTAAGTAGTGTGAGAATGAAATCAAACATTTCATGTTGAACTAGAATGAGTTTGTTTGGTTTTCAGCCTTAAAAGTTCACACTTTGTGAGCACTGCACAGGAATAAGGGCTGGATTCAATCCATGCAGGACAGAATGGTGGAATCCATGCAGAGAGCAAGTGGAGATACCTGGGAAAAGCCCTCTGTGAGACCTGTACTTTGCTCAGGAAAACCTTAGGCATTCCCCACACTATTTGCTTTTTACCCTCTCAAACCACAGAAGAGTGAAAGGGAGGGGAAGGAATTGCTGTTCCTAGGCTATGTTAGAAACAGTTTTGTCTCATTAAAATCTGCTTTCACCTGCTACTAATTTTCCCCTCATTACAAAGGCCTGGAATGATTTGTTTGTTTGTTTGTTTGTCTGAATGAAGAGCAAAAAAGAGCTGTTAGATGTTCAGGGTGAGGAAATGACAGCCTGTGCTGGTGGGGGCATGCTGTGTGCTGAGCCAGTGATGGGCATGGGGAGAAAATTGCAGCCATGAGATCCTTCCTGGGCTTTCACAGCAGCCTGAGAAGGGTGGGAGAGAGTTTCAGAGGGAGCTGTGTTGCCTGCTCCGCCAATGCAGGCAGGGATGTGGGCAGTGGCTGCTCCCTGGGGCATGTAGGAGCTGCCAGAGCGTGACTGCAGCACCACAGGTGGTTTGTATGGGTGACAATGTGCTGCTGGAGGGTCCAAAATATGACCTGCTTGGTCCTGCTGTCCCGCCTTTCCCCAGGTGTCCTTAGCAAGCAGCAGTGGCTCAGGGCTGGGGACATTGCTCTGTCCCACAGAGGGGATATTTATGGCCCTGAAGCAGTGCCAAAACGCTCCTCCCATCCCTGCAGCTGGCAAAGGTTCCCACCAGCAGCACAACCCAGGCAAGTGGGCCACTCCCGAGGTGTTTGTGCATTGCTTTGGGGAGCAGTGATGAGGAAATGGGAACCAGCAGGTGCACGGGGAAATGACCTCAAAGGCTGAGGGGTGGGGATGCATGACGCCAAGTCTCCATCCTCCCTGCAGACTCTGCATCCCGCTGTCTCTCCCGCCGGCTGTGCCTGCCCCTGCCTGGGCCAGGGAGCACACCACACGAGGGCTGTGTCTCGTTATTGTGACAAGTCATTAGGGTGACGCAAGATGCTAAAAAATTACTTTATTAGGGAAAGGCGGCCTGTAAACCTCCCGGAACAACCAGGCACTTTAAACATCTCCAAGCCGGGTATGCAGGCGGCTGCTCTCCCTCCCTCTCTGGCCTGTTCATCCAGACCTAAGGAAGACCTGAGACCCAGAGAGACATTGCCCTGCTTTGCCTTAACATCCTACCAGCTGGTGAGATCCCCTAAAATAGGAAACTTAAATTGCAGCAATGACCAGGGATGGGTTCAGCCTGTTCTCCCCATGGCTTTCCCTTTGTCTGACACCATCCCTTCCCTGGAAACTCCCTACAACCTCCTCTTGGATGGGGATGGGACATTGTGGTGGCCTGGACACAGCTGGCAAAGCATCCACTCGTGCCTGCAGTTGGCATTGGCCAGCAGCCGTCAGGGATGGGCTGTGTTAATAAATCCACAGCGCCGGTACTGCTTTAGTGTTGCTCTAATTGGAGCCATAAAGTTAAACTCAGCCTCTTAGGGTTCTGCTGGGAGCTGGGGCTTCCATTTGCAGGTTCCCCCGTGCCATTAAAGGGCACCGTGCTGGCTAATAGGTGTTAAATTGGTGCATCACTTTTTAATAAGCCTCTTAATGGCATCGTGCAGATCCTTGGCAGCCTTGGGATGAGGCTGTGCTAGGATATCTGCATACAGGGGAGGCGGTGCTGGGAACTGAGGGTTGGGAAGGCAGGGGTGATATGGGAAGCACTGGGATGACCCACGTCCTGCTCTGCTGCATCGATCCAGGTCACTGCAGGAAATCCAGAGGGTGGCCTGGTCTGAAATCTGGGGCAAAGGGACAGACCAGGAGATTGTGCTGCCCACAGCCCGTGGCACAGCACAGGGTGGTGTGTCTGATCCTACAGTGTCTGCTTTTCGGTTCTGTCCAGGAAGCAGCATTGCCTGGAGCTGGACACAGCAAGGGCACTGCCCTGTGTGATTTGTCCCTTTGGCTAATGGCACAGCCACCAGCTGCATTTCCTTCATCAGGACCATCCTTTTGGGATGCTGCTGCTGAGGTGTCATCTCCAGCTCATGCTTCTCGCTGCCCCTTGCCGTGCAGGGTCTCTTTGTCAGTGCTCTCACAGCAATCTCACTGCAGTGTTTCTCATTTACTGAGAAAGTTTCATAATTTCCTGAACCCCAATCTCCCCCTTGCCCCTGCTCCAAGACAAAGGGGTTTCTCTCCTCCTTCTGTGTAGCTGCCCACCTAGGAACGCCTAAGAACATCATGGACGTGATCAGGAACTGTCCTGCAAAACAGGCATTAAAGCCATCCAGGCTGCTTTCGCTTGGGTAATGCTTAGAGAAAGGACTAAGATCCCAAGAAACAAGCACACTATTTTTATCTAATCCCTCTGCTTTAATAACTGAGAGTTGGAGGGCTTTCATTATTCGTAATTCAGATGAGGCTGTTTTGAAAAGTCCCTGGTGGGTTCTGTCTTCTGCCTCCAGCTCTGCTCACGCCTCGGTCTCCTCCCGCCATGTGGGACATGAGGAAGCATTTGCTGAGCTCATGATCACATCCCAACAGCTCCCTACTGCCCAAGAGCTTAGTATGTAACCCCTCACTCACTCTCCAGGCTCATCAAGGTCTAACTAAGAAACATTCACCGACAGAAAACACTTTGTCAAACTCAGCTCCTCACAGCATCATCCCCTGGCACGGGGCGGGATAGATTCACTGTGCTCCAGAAGGAAGACAGGGTGGGATTTGTCACCTCCAGGCCAGGCAAATTTGAGGCCAAAGCAGTGGAAGAGAATGAATGCAATTTTTGTCAGCTCCATCCGTGCCGGCAAATGCAGATCATGAATTACACACCCGCCAGATGACAGGCTGACATTTTAGCTCCAAACATTCTCCTATAATTAGAGAATCTAATGCAATACAGGGAATGGCTCCATTTTACACACACATTATCGTAATGCCTTTAAATAAGATAATTGATTATGCCTCTGCATAAGAAAGTAAAATATTCGGTGTAATTAAAACCGACATTCAGATTTTGGCATGCTGACAGGTGAGGCCATGTGTCATTTTATAAATCCTTAAAGTGATATTCACACCCACATCCGAGTTCCCAAAGTTTGGGAGAAGGAAAAAAGAAGTCCTTGTCACTGAGCTGCTTTTTATCCTGCGTTCAGATGTGTTTCGAGGAGGGATTTCTCTTCTTCTTTTGCTCTCATTTATCTTCATTTCAGCCTCGTATCATCAGCTGACAAAAAAACCTGAAGTCGTACTGCTGCGAGCAGAGATGTTGGTAGATCCCATCAGATATGCAGGATTTGGCCAGCTCTCTGCTTTCACCAGCCCCCTCCAAGGCACTCGCACTGCTGAATTGGCAGGCAGCACCTTCCCGCGCGTCTGCCCCGATGCCGAAACCGCTGCCGGCTGTTTATGGGCTCTCCTGGAATGGAGAGGTTCACGTAGAAGCTGGGAAAATGCTCTGTGGTGCAGCAGCTGCCAAAAACCTTGAGGTCCTTCCAAATTAGGGCTGCCTGGGAAATATGTCCCTGTTGTGATGGGTGGATGTGTTTGGGGGGGGATGAGGATGAGGGGAGAGGTTGTGGTGAGCCTGGGGATGTGCGCTGGGGGATTCAGTAGATGTTCTGTCCTTGCCAGCTGGGCTGAGGGACTCTTCTTCCTCTATCTGTGCTTTTATGCCAAAGACTGAGGAACACTAATTGCTTCTCCCATCCATTTTTATGGTTGGAGCTGCCTGTGAGGACTATGTTTCTGATCCAAAGAGTAGGTGCCAAAACCTGCTTAGAACCCTCCATAAAAACTCCTGGTTGGGACTCCATCCTGCTGCTAATGGACAAATTATGTGACAAATCACCACTGCTGCAGGCTAGTGAAACCTGCCACAGCTGGTGATGGGGTCAGTGATGGGGTCTGTGGTGTGGGGGCTTTTGAGGGGATTCTTTGGGCCTCGAGAAATCCTCTAAGTCAACATGGATGCTGCTTTGCAGCCTTGACATTTGCTGACTGTTACACCTTGAATCCTTGCAAACAAAGGCTTGAATACCTTCAGCATCCCTAAATTATCCCTGTTGTCCCATAGCACGTTTCTGGTGAGATCTGGGCAGGACTTGGGTGAGGGATCTCTGTCTCTGCTGTCTGTGCTCTGGATCTATGCAGTGCCCAGGTAATTAAAATCCTCAGTCAATTAAGTGGCTCCCAGCCTCCAAGCTGGCTGAGGAGGCTGATCCTGCTGCCCTCCTCACTACTGCAGGACAGCGTGTCCTGGAGTGTGGCTCAGATGGAATGAGCAGGGCAAAGGCAGGGAAGTGAACAGCTCAGCTGGAGCAACCACCGGTGGGATGCAGGGTGGGATAGGCTTCCCCTGGCCTGATCTATCTTGATGGATGGGTAGATGGATCCTGTCTACCCATCCATCCCTATCGGGGTCTCAGGGAGTGTGGTCTCCTTGAGGGAGAAATAAAACCAGACCCTCCAAGCTCCTCCTCTGCTGTCGGCTCTGGCGAGGGGAGGGCAGCGCTCGCAGCCTGCTCGGCTCGCATTACCGGGCTGCTCTGCTCTCTCCGCCGCTCTTTAGCCCATTACTCCGGGCTCGCCGGGATGCGGTTGGCAGCGCGGGGCGCCGGAGCCCGCTGGGACGGCGGCACGGCCCCTTCCTCGGCTCTTAAGTGAGCTTGTAAAAACCAGCCACGTGCCTGGAAAACAGGGATGCTTAACCGTGGTGTTTAAGAGACTGCCTGGCCTCCCACGGGACAGCCTCCCTGCAGCCGGCTGGGTGACCTGGAGGTGCATGGGAGTGACAGGAGGGGACAAGGACTGTCCTGGCCATGTGTGGGTGGCAGGAGCATGGCAGGATGGCCAAAAGCAGGCAGATGTGGCACTAGCCCCCACTACCAGTTCATGGCTGCCAGAAATAAGGGCTGAGGGGAGAGCAGATCCCAGAAGTGTCTTAGCTGTTCTGCCTGGCCTCCTGCTGTTTCTCATGTGAGAGAAACGCAGAGTCCCCATCTTCCCAGTGTGCTTAGTGCTTCCAGCTCTCCAGCTCTGTGCCCCCACTCGGTCTGGATGAGCAGAACCCTGCGAGCAACGTCCCACTAGGAAGTGCCACCTGCACATCCTTTTTCATCCCCAGCTCTTGCTGTGCCCGGAGAGACAGCCTGGATGCCCTCAAGGTCCCCGGGCTGTCCCCGCCTCCCAGTGTCACAGGCAGCTCCTCCAGCCCGTCTCACACTCTGGCAAAGGCGCTCCTCCCGCTCCGTGCGCTCTCCCTCACCCTCGCACACCCACGGGCGCCGGGATGATGCGTGCGGAGAGGAGCGGTGCCATCAGCATTAGTCACCGCTGCCGTAGGAGGAAGGTTGTGAGCAGAGGAGGAGGAGCGGAGCCACAATGTGGAGCAGTACCAGTCCTAGGGACAGCCGCTGGCTTGGCACTGTGTCACTGCCGGCTGTCCTGCTCCTTGTGTCAGGAGCCAGAGGGGACAGGCAGCTGCCTGGCTGGGGGGGCTGTTGGGGAGCACCGATGCTGACACGGCTCCTGAGGAGTAGAGAAAGCTTTCTGGGAGCACTGTAGCTGCCCGGGAAGGAAGGGCCAGGTCATGCATGGAGTTGCTGACGTGTGTCTGGGATTCGGTTGAGAGAGGGGAGATTCATGGAAGCGTTTCCCTGCAATGGAACCGACTTATTTCTGAGTATTCCATTTTGGAGGGGACGAGCTGGGTTTGAGTGATCATGAGGGTAGATGGATACAACTGGAGGAGATGGGCTGGAAAGGGAAAAGCAGAGCACCCCAGGGGGGTTTGGCTTAGTGATGTGGGTGAGAAAGCAGGGCAGGGGCAAAGAAAGGCAGTTGTGGAGGTCTGAGAACTGTGTGTGTGTGTGTCTGCATTATAGCCTGTTCCTGCCTTGCCCAGTGTTCACTGGGACACCACGCACACCTCGCCTCATGCCTATTTATATTTTACCTTAGTCATGTACTGCATCTGGACTCCTTCTCTGTTTACAGCTGGGAGCTTCACTTTCATCCTATACATCATCAGGTTGTTGGGGTTGCTTCCCCCATGGTGGGCTGGATCATGATGGGATTAAAAAGATCATCTAAAGCAGGGGAAAGAAACTGTATTTTGAGGATTAGCTGTTGCACTAAACTCCAGCTCTGTTTTATTTCCCACCAGGCTTGAGTTGCCAGGTTCCAGTTGGCCTTTTTCTTCCTGAGCACCTCCAGCTTGCCAACAGGTGAGCACAGGGCAGCCCCAGCTTTCTGTAAGGGCTGTGGACCCTGGAACACCAATACATCCATAGATGACTAATGAATCACAACATCACTTATGCATTAACTTCTTTGAAATGCAAAGCACTCCCTTGATATTTCAGCATTTTCCACCTAGTCCAAAGCAAAACCCAACAGTCAGAGAGGAGACAAGTGGGGAAGCTAAGCAAGGTAATGTTTCCACCTTGCGTCTGTTACAATGATTGCATCAGCTTTAATTACAAAGGGACTTTCTGCCCTTTAAAGCAGTTCAACGCACATCGTATTCTCAGCTTTCCTGCCTCCGGCTGGCTTCGGCTCTGAAATGGTTTCTTTCATGCATTCAAAACAGTTTGTAATTAACAATCACATTGTTTTCCTTTGAATATCGACGGAGATACAGAAAACAGAGATTGGGAGCTGAGCTGCCGATATGACTGACTATTATTTTGCTTCCATGAAATAGCTTTTCTCATTTTACAGCAAATTTTGCGCTGATGAAAGATTCAGGGTAGTGGAGAGACTTTGCTCACCAGTTGGTCTTGAAGCTTGGGAAGCTGGTTCAGACACCTGGAAAATTTTCTGCCGTATCTATGGCAAAGAAGGAAATTTTGGGTCTGCTGTCCTGTAATCTTTGGCCCATGTTTGGTGCGTGACCATGAAGAAAAAATCCCTGACACCTGTGTTGCTTTTACAAAATATCCCTCAATGGGAAACCAGCAGAAAAGAGTAAGCAAAACCAGGAGTATCTCAGCTCCACCACGGCTCCCTGAGCTACTCTGTCAGACCAGAGGGGGCTTAAATTGAAGCCCTGGCTCTGTAAACAAGAACCAGATTACAAACTTCTTCAGTTCTGGTGCAAAGCTTGGATGGGAGGATTGTTCCCTCCATCTGTTCTTCTCATTGACAATCTGCCTTTAAAGCCATCGCTGCATAAATCTGGAGGAAGCGTAAATGCAGGAGCACCTGAATATTGTTTAACAGATGGGGACACACATTTTTCAAGCAGAGACTTCCCTTACATTTCCCCATTTATTTTAGAGGGTGTTTTTCAGTACCATCCCTGCAATGCCATGTCTGCCTGGGAATAACCTGGCATCCCAGTCCAAAGCTTGTGGCTAGCCAAATTGATTTTCAGTAGGAAAGTTTACTACATGAGCACTGCTGTGACATTTTTGGTTTGCTTTCACCCCTTTCAGTGTAATTCCCTTCTGACCAAACTCACATTTCCCATCCAAGCCTTTCAGGAGGACTATAAGCTGTGAGTACTCCTTGTTTCCCACTCCTACCCTGGAAAGGCTTGAGGAGTTCATCCACACACCTCCCTTGAAACTCATTCTGGCATAAACAAACAAAAGCCTCAGGAATAAACACAAAGTCGAGTTTTGAACTCTGTGGATCCCTGCTTCATGTACTCTTCTCCTCCTTCCCTGACAGGCAGTCTGGCAGCTCTGGTCCTGTTGACAGTGCTCTCTCTTGTTCTTCCACCTTCCATCCCACAGGATCCTTAATGCATTTAGCACAGTGGCTTTCAGCTTCCTTAGCTTGAGGGCCACTACAACTTTTCTAGCAGCAACACAGACGTGGACTGTTGAATGTCAGAAAGGAAATTACTTTTCTTTGCAACCTTTTCAAAACTCCCAGCAGTCACTGGACCTCTGAGTCTCAAGGACCACGGACTGAAAGCCACTGACTTACCAGGCAGCACATGGAGTTCACATCAGGTAACGTCTCTGGATGGGAATGGGTTAGCCATCAAATTTAGCAGGCTGCAGCATTTCACGCAGATACAGGAAGGAATAAGAAGCTACTAAAATTGCAGTGGGACCTTGGATATTCCTGATGGACTCTGCCCTGCCACAGTGTCCATCCTTGCAGTGATCAGAGTCCTGGCTGTGGAAACAGAAAGATCTGCCTCAGGAGATGAGCCTGGGTCCTTCACCTGCTCCCCAGCACAGAGGCACAACAGATGCTGCACTGCTGACCCCAGACACTCAGAGTTTGCCAGTCTGGTCTCCAAATTCAAACAAAGATATTAAGTGCTGTTTTCTTTTCACTTGCCTTCTGGCTCTGGAACCAGTAGGTTGCACTCAAATAACACTCACAGCTTTTATTTATTTTTCCCCAACCACAAGAACTAGAACTTTTCCTTTTTTCTTTCTTTTTTTTTTTTTTTTTCCTGAGTATAAGCCAAAAGCTGAGAGTCTTGCTGAATCACTTGTCCCCATGAACTGGGGCTTTAAGGGAAATATCCAGTATTGGGAAGTGTGCACTGTATGCGTGAGACTTGGCAAAGCCACCAGGAGACAAAACCCAGAGCTGATGTCATCCAGCCACAGTGGGAAGGACAATGTGAGGATTGTGTTTGGGGTGTAGCCTTGGCCTATGCTGGCCTTCCCTCTCCATCTCCCCTGCTCCTACCATGGGAGTGAAGGTACAGATCAATTCTAGGAGAGGTGGGCAGTGCTGTAGGGTGCTGGACCAGCAGCAAGGTGATGTAGGACAGAAAGTGGGTGGTGCAGGAAGGAAATGAGGGTGAGGGAAGAAGGGATAAAGCTTGGAAGTGGGAGAAACTCATATGGAACAGGCAGGTTGTCCCCAAGGCAACCTGAACTGGACATGAGCAGCTGCTTGTTGTCTCATTGACCCTCATTCCTGCCTGTCCACAGTCCTGGACTTGGGAAAATGCAGCAGGAAACACAAGGCAGCTTCCTGTGGTTGGTTACATGGTGCAGCATGCCAAGGGCAGAGTCCTGTTCTCCCCAGGCCATTTAGATCTCAAAATTCAGCTACCAGGAGAAATCTCAACCTAAGAAGATGAGAAAAAACAAAGAGAAAACAGGGGCACAGACAATGGACCCCCAATTTCTCAGCTTTCATATAACTTCCTATTCCCCCTCCTTCTCCATTCTTCAGTCGTTGTATTCTTCTTGGGAGAAAGTGTCTGTTGGAAAACAGAGAGAGAAAACGACAAACACTGCTGTGGAATTATTTAACGAGCCAGAATGAATTGCATTTGAAATCATTTAAATGGGATCTGGGAGTATTTAACTGCAGCACAGGAACTTAACAAGAGTGGGAAAGGATTTTGTGCTAATTGCTGGCAATGATATACCTACGGAGAGAGAACATGCAGCAATTAGTAAGCAAGGCTGTAATTTCAGCCTAAGGTCCCTGTCTGCCCTGGAATATGGCATGGATTATCTGCTGGAAGGAAGACAGGGGCTCTGATCCACAGGTGACCAGAGAATGGAGCAGATGAGATTCTCATTAAGTAGACATTAACTAAGTTTTAACAACACTGGGATGCAGGAGATGGGTTTGGTCAGACCCAGATGTCCCTTTGCATCACCCCAGGTTTGAGTCCTGATCTCCTGTTTCCCAACCTGATTGGCAAAGCCAAAATGGAGCACAAAGCCTCTTCCCCACCCACCTGTTCCTTCCCAGAGGTGGCAGGGACTGACCCTGAACCCAGTGCCTGGATGGTGGGGCTACAGCTCCTGGGGTGGGGAGCCTGGGGGCCAATTTAATCATTCCTTGCTGAGAACTCAGCAGCTTCAGGGCATCCTCCACACTGCTGGATTTGGGGAACCAGCAGGACAAGACCAGAGCACTGGGGCTGAGATGTAGCCTTGTACATAGCCTGCCTGAGGGCAGAGCCTATGGCAAAGAAAATGTGCTGAGGCTGAATGGTGATGGTGGGGTGGGACAGGATGAGAGGTAAGGAAACAAGGCAAGATGAGGTGGGAAATTTTGTAGGTGCAATGACAAGCAGACAGGAGCCTGCACCCACCAGAAACACCCCAGATGGCCCCAAGTGTCCTGCCCTTCCTATAGAGCTGCCCACATCGGAGATACCCTGTGGTCCCACTCTGCCGAGGCTACAAAACTGGAGTACCATTGATGCTAGCAGCACGACTCAAACAGAGATGAGCTGCCATGGCTCTGGAAGGGACAGCCCCTGCTGGCAGCAGCCCTGGGAGGTGTCCTCCGTGCAGGGGAAAGCAGACAGCCGGCAGCTGCAGGCAGCCTCCGCCAGCCTCTGCTCATTGTTCCCTGGTCCTGCCTCTCCCCATCTCCATTCTCTCCCTATGATGTGTCTGTCTGTGACTTTTTGTCTTTCAATCAGTTTTCATCTCAGTAATTCCCATTCAATGGTTAGTCCCTGATCTTTCTAATTGAGATCAGAGCTTCGTATAATAGGAATGGGGGGAGGGAGACTATTTTTAATTTGCTACGTTCCCATTAATAACAAGTTCTAATTAAAAACCCTCCATCTTCCATCCTCCCAAGTTCAGAGGAAAACTCTCTACGACTTCTGTTGGAATCTTCTCCTGATAAATTGGTACCACAGCCTCCTAGAACAGCTGGTCCTCTTTAGCAGGCATAGTAATTAATGGGAATAATAAATGCATTCAAAGCAGGTTCATAACCCTCCTTTCTGTGCACTCAGACATCTCTTCACATTGCAAGAGACACACATCAACATTTCCACTTACAAAACAGGCCCAAAAGATCTGCCTACATCTAATAAGCCTGAGTTTCATTAGCACTCTCTGTCCCATGATAAACCTTGTGGTACAAAGGTTCCCCACAGAGAGGGATCTTCCCTCTTGACTGGGACAGAGGCAGATGCACAGAGCAGGAGCTGTACCTTTGTAGCATCTCCGTGTCTGTCAAGGACTTTTTGCCAACCCTGAGTTTTATATCACAGCTATCCAGGCTCTGTGGGGAGGAAAGCCATGTTCTGCCCTTCCCTGGGAGCCTGCCCAGCGGAGAAGGGTCTTCAGTTTTACAGAGCATAGATCCACACACATGTCCTGCTCTGATGGGTGGGGTGAACATGGAACAGCTCACCTTGTCCTGAGCTGCTGGGTTGTGCTGCCAGCCCAGCCAGGACCAGCCTTGTGGCTATGGCAGGGGAAGGGAAAATGAAAAGGGATCTCAGGGTGCTCTGCCACTTACACAAGGAGACAGGAGATCAAGATTTTCCCTTTTCTCCAGCTCCTGTTCTGCTCTGCTGTGTCCATCTTCCTGCCTGCCATGTGTTGGGGTAGAGATGTTACTGCCTTGCAATGTCCATGCAGTGAGACTGACAGGGAAGGTGGAGAGGATGCTAAGTGAGGGCTGAGGTCACATCGTGAACTGGAGATGACACCCTAACATTCTGATTTTCCTTTCTGGGCACTAAACCAACACATGAGGACAGCCCAGCCCAGAGAAGGAGACAATAGGGGTCACATTCACCTGGGGTCAGCAGACACAGGGAAGCAGGAGAACAAGGTCTAACAAGCTGCATGCCCTCTCTCCACTTTGTACAGCTCTCCATTTACACCAGCTGCTGATCTGGGCTTCCTTGGATGTGCAGATCAGCTCTGCTGGGGATGGATGACCCCTTGCTGTCCCTTTCCCTTGCTTTTGTTCACCACTGCCGACTTAATGGACTCATCTCGGGAGTGGCCAAACCAGGAGCCATCAGTGCAGATATCCCGGAGCCGAGCAATCTGTCCTGAGCAGTGATTTCAATTAAAGGGTCATTAGTGTGAAATCTTATCCAGCCCAGCTCCCATTTGCCAGCAGGAGGTCCTTCTCCTCCCCATCCCAAGCCCTGCTCTGCGGTTAGAGCGCGCTGCTCCTGCTGGAGTCCTCCAGTTTTGCTAAAACACAGCAGCTGCGGCTAATAAACAAACATATTGATCATAGAGATATGGGCTGTCAGGGACTTAATTCATGAATGAAATGGGCTTAAGAGTGCCCGGTAGGCAATGGCTCTGCTTAAAGAGCTCCTCGTCAAGATGGTGCTTGGAGCTGGGAACGGAGAAACCCAGCAGCTACTCAGCACTGGGATGTTGAAATCTGGGGCTGGTGTTAGGATCTGGGGATGAAATTTCTTTTTGGTACTGAAAGGTGCAGAGCAAGTTTCCCTCTTTATCATTGTAGGCCATTGCTAGCAGGGATGTGATGGAGTGAAGGGCTCTGTGCTTCCCTCCTACTGTAATATTTAGCAAGAGGCTCCTGGTTCTGTTCCATCCTGCAGGGTTCATCTGGGCAACCCAAAAATTCAGGGATTTTGAGGAGAAGACTATCAAACATCCCCCCAAAACTAGTCCTTCTAGTCTTTTGTGGGTCTGGAACTTGTAGAAAAACCAGGGCAGGACCCATGCCTGCCTACTGGAGTTTGTGATACCCATTGCAGGGGGCAGATGCTGCTGTAGCATCACTTAGAAACTGCATCAGAGACGGGATGGGGAGAGTATCACAGCTCCAAATTGCCAGCATTTCTATTCTCCTGGCAGCAAGCAGGTTTTCCTGGGTTTTGATCAAATTTGCCTTCCACAGACAGACAGTAAAACTCTTTCTGCACATAAGACCAAGGCTGTTTACATCACTAACGCTGCCATTGTTTCTCAATAGTTGTCATTGTGTGGAATCAGACCTAAGCAAGGTAAAATCAGCTCAGAAATGGATCCTGCACAGCCAGGGATTATAATTAAAACAGAAGTATATTTGAATATAGCCTTTATAGGTGCAGTAAATTACATGGCAGTACATGAGGATATAGGTTGATCTGTAACTGGTTTCCATCCTTTGGTATTGGCCACGATGAAAGCAGCTGTTAAAATAGGTCTTAGTATTTATGGTCCTGGGATGTGAAGGCCTTGCTGAGAGTTTGATGGATGAACTTTCAAGGACAGGAATAGTTGTCAGTCTGAAATATTTATCAGTCTGAAATCTCCCCACGATTCATGCCACGGTTTCTTACTTCCATTTTTTCTTCCCATTTTCTAGCTGAGGCTTGTAGCTGAGGCTCCCCGGACAGAAGGAGGGTCTCTGCTGTGGGGCAGCAAACCCCACTCTGGTGTTGTTATCTGTTCTTCCCATGCCAGCTGTGGCTGCTGTTTGAAAAAGGTGTGGCACCCTGCACAAGCCATCCTGCACTGCTGGCTCCAGGCTGCTCCTGCTGCCCTCCACCCCAGGGGCTCTGTTCCAGGGTTTGCCCAGGAGATTCCTGCTCCTCGCACAGCAGGAGACGGAGAGGATATCTGGACAAGCTGAATGCCTCCCCTCATGTGTGTTTGGATGCCCCTGCTGTAATGCCTTTGCCATGGGCCACCCACATCCCTCTGGCTGAGGAGAGGCCAGGGGAGCTCAAGGGCAAAGGGATAAAATGGGATCTCCATCTCTCTGCATCCCATTTCTTCCTGACAAACAGCACAGCCCCGTTTGCTGCCAGATCTCCAGTGTCCCCTGGGCCCCTGGCACCCCAGGGACTACCAGCCTTCTCCAACAAGGAATGCAGGCTGGACACTTTGCTCCTCATGGCTATGGGAGAGGAGGGGCTGTGCGATTTTACGCCAACACAGATGAGTTTTCCTCTTCTCTTTTGCAAACACAAACCCAAACTCCGTGGAATGTGTTTCATTTCTGGCCCATCTTTCTGTGCTGCTTTTACAAGTCTGTTGTGTTTTGCAACTAAAGCCTGAAGACCACGAGTAGGGCACGAGGCTGCTGCAGAACCACATCCCACTGCAGCCCCTGTGTGAGGGTGAGAGGGGCTGCTGAGCAGGGAAAATGCTGGTTCCATATGTATCTGCTGCTTGAGAAAACACTGAGGACCTTGACATCAGGTTTCCAGACCCCTCAGGTCTCTGAGACACCCAGAACCTGCAAGTTAATAAATGTCTAGACGTTATCCCCCCAGAGAGAGGATGAAAACTCCCTGTGATTCACCTGCAGCAAATGCCAGCAAAGCACATTTACTTGAGGTTTCTTGAAGCTACCACTGAAAGGTCAGATCTCTCAGTGAGACGAAAAGCTCCCTTCTCCCTTCTAGCTGTTCCATCAATACTTGTTTTTCCTCTCCATTTACTTTTACCTTCCTGTTCAGAAAAACGTACACAAGGAGGGGAAAGAATGCTGCTTCCCATGTCAGCAGCTAAGCAGCTTCTGCTGCCAGAGGGCAGAACAAAGACCTCAGTACACCTTGGGGACAATAGTTGAGACCAGTGCTGACCAGGGCGAGTGAAAGGCTGGTGTGAAATTGAGGTGCAGAGGGGACATCTGATCTTTGCCAGCCAGAAGTGAGGCATGGTCCTTGTCCTCCATGTGCTCCCTTCAGCCTGGCTGGCTCCAGGGTCCTTTCTGAGTTCTGGGGCAGGAAGATGCTGTGCACAGGGAGAAGGGAAGGTGGGAACAATAGGAACAGTGTGCAACTTGCCATCCATGGTTTTATGACAGCCATTGCTTTAGGCCTTGCAGATAGGCAGCAGGAGGGAACAAGGATCCAGTTTCACCCTTGCAATGATTTCTCTGAAAATCGTGACCACTGTTGTAGCCTTCATGCTTGTAACTCCATCAGGAGGAAAGCAAAAGGCTCTCCAAGCCTTTGGACATCTGCATGGAGGTCAGTTTTCTGGTTTGGATGGCTCTTTCTTTCTGCAGCCACCCAACATGGTTTGGCTGTGGGTAGCCAGTGCTCTTCGAGGTGGGAAAGGAGACCTCAGTGTCTGCTGTGAGAGCAGGAGCTCTGTGCAGAGGACTGGAGCCCTCTCTTGCTCATGCAGCTAATGGCTCTCCTCTGAGTAATTCACACAATACCATTCGGGAATAATATTCCTTTACCCACCGCTGGGCCCTTCGGTGATGATTACTCCAGCTGCAGCCCACCTCTCTTCCACTTGGCACTCCCACCCCTCCCTGCTCCCCCATCTCTGCCTTGTTTCTCTCTCTTGGTCATTATGGCCTTTGTCCAACAAAGCACTTAACCAGGTGTTTCAGGGAACAAGTAACCTGGCCCTCTCCATGCGGCGCATCCGGAAGCCTGACGCAGGAGGCATCTGGCCACCTTTGGCCCCTGGACACCTGGGGCTTTCATGGTGTGGAGAAGCTCTTGGGCTGTTGGTAGAGGAGCTTGAAAAACCCTTGGGTGGCCCTCCTGACCTGCTGGCTATCATCTGCAGTTCTGACATCTGCTGGTGTGTAAAAAATGAAATAAATCACTGAGGATTTCCTCCCTGGGCTTGGGGAATGGGAGCAGTGCTGACCCCGGGACAGGGCTGGGACATCCAAGCTGGTGCTGCTGGAGAAAGGCTGAGTTTTTCAGAGCTCTGCATGGGAGGAAGAGGTAGGAGTGGTGGGTACTGCCTGGCCATGGTCCCAACATCATCTTTTCAACCTCCTTAGGTACTGCAGGCGCTTTCTGTAGGTGTGTATGTTATTCCACATGGACATTCTCACCCATCTCCCAGTGCTCACAGTTTTGCACAACATCCAAATCAGAGAATTGTCCAAGCCCACACTATTAGAAAGGGTAGGACACAATTTTTGCTGTCTCTGTGTGGCTGAGGAGTCTACCAAAGATGTAGAAATTTTTCCTGTGTGACCAAGACCAAACCCTCTGCCTTTTGCCCCAAAAAAGTGAGACTCAAGGTTGGATTCTCACACTGGTGCAACATCTCTGCTCCTCAGTTCCGTAACAAACCACGGATAAGACAGTGGGGCTTACATTTCAGGACTTAAATATTCAATTAATCAATGGAATATTCCATTAGTGTAATAATCACTTGGCATCGCCTGATCTATAGGTACATCTCAGCTGGGCCTCACAAATTGATTTCTGATGAAGTTCTAATTGACTGCAGAGGCAGAAGAGGACCGGACTGAGCATATTGAAGCAGGGCTGGTAAAGGCTCTGGCAGCACCACCTCCCCCCCAAGGAAGGGGAAGAAGGGGGGGAGGTGTGATTTATGCCCCATTTATCACGACAGCCTCTACCCTATCCCGTTTTATTGCTCCCAAGTGAGGCATGAGAGCTTACAGCTTTAATGCAGAAATTTGCAGGCAGCCGGAGACCCCCGTAAGCTGCTGACAGCTGCTTGTCACTTATGCAGTGGGTGCCAGGGGTACCCTAAATCCTGAATCTCCTAACACAGGATGCAGCCGTGGCACGAGTCCTGTGGGGAGGTCTCAGGTTTCCTCCGGCACGTGTGTATTCGCTGGCTGGGCTCTGCCACCCCTCTCCATAGAGCTGTGGGGGTTTCTTCCTGCTGATGTGGCTCAGAGGGGATGGATGTGCCTGGAGGGAGGCAGTGGGTGACCTGCACGTGTCCTTCTTTCTTGGCCATCCTGCAGTCCCTTATCCTGAATTTTTTCCTTCCAGAGTTTGGAGGTGATCTCTGAAGGAGGGTGGCACAGCAGGAACCATTCCTGTTGCCAAAAGGTCTTCACAGGATCATAGAATAGTTTGGGTTGGAAGGGACCTTAAAGACCATCTTGTTCCAGGGGAAACTAGACCTCCACACCAAAGACCTCCAAAGGCTCTGACACAGCCCTGCCATAATGCCTCAATCAAACCCTGCCCACGCTGGCAGCCTGGCTGTGAACCTCCCTTGCTGGAAGAGCTGATGGCCATGGCAAGCCCTGGGAGAAGTGTGTGCTGTGTCTGGCAGCGCAGGCACACAGAGATCCCAGCCTCCTGGTGGGATGGCATTGCCAACCTAGTGCCACGTGTTGCACCAGGGGCTGGTTTGTCACCCCCGGGCCACTCCTGACTGCCACAGTCACACACAGAGATGTGCAGGGTCACGAATGACTCAGCACGAGCTGCTGTGACAGTGAGCACCAGCACACCATGGGCTTGGGGTGCAACACCTGCCCTTCTAACAGCCCTTTCTGCCCAGACCCTCACTGCTGGCTCCTTCTGCACCCTCCCGAAGGAGCTGCTAAAAGGGAAGGTTTAGGGGTTTCCCACTCTGAGCATCGGTGGTGGGAAGGGGACACAGCACTGGTTTTCAGGTGTGGGCTGACTCCTCCTCCTCCTCCTCCTCTCCTGCCTGTGTGGAACTCATGTGGCTGAGCTGCGTGGGGGAAAGGTGACAGGTAGTGATTTCAGGAAAACTGCAAACAACAACATCAACGAAACCAATCAAAGCATGTGTGGCTGGCTGCTGAATTTTAAGAGAAATAGCTGCATTTTCAAACATACAGGAGTGACTGTAACTTCCTCTCCATCCTCTGCCTGCATTAACTTAAGAGACAGCCGGGTGCTTAAAGGTTACTTTGCAGGCAATGACTGTTCTGTAAAGGGCTACTCATCTCTAACAGAGATAGGTTTTCTTTTGCTGAACATCAGGCAGAGTGGATGAAACCTGATAAAAACCACAGAGTGATAGCTTTTTCCCGCCTGCCCCCCTTTTGCAGTGAGGAATAATAACCAGCAAAATAAAAAGGCAATTGCCTCACTGTATGTCTGTTTTAAGCAGCAGCTTTGTGTGGCAGGGAATGCAGCTTAGGTAGATGCCCAATTAGAAAGATTTTGTAGGAAGACCTCTGAATCATCAGACCTGAGCCTCTCTCCCCAGCATCACCATTTCCACCACCATTATTTCAAGCTTCACCTACTTATGGTACAGGAAGGAGTTTTCAGTAGTTGAAACACCACATGTAGGGTTTATGTGACAAAATTGTCTCCAGGATCATTAGGGTTGGGTGGGCAGCATGGTTTGGAGGGGTGGTTTCCTCCACATCCTGGGAGTCCATGAGTCACCTTGGGTTGTGTTTCCTTCCTCTCAGCAAGGAAAAGTGCTCTGGGATTTTTGCAGCTCCGCCCAGAAGGGATTTTTGGCTCCAGAGAAATTTTAATAGCAGCCTCCTACATGGGGGAGATGATTTTCCCTCATGCCAAACCCAAGGTGGTGGGCTGTGAATCAAAGCCTCTCTGTGGCTGTAGTTGTTGGTTGCTTCAGAGCAGTCTTGACTGATGAGGTTTGAATGATTTCTAGTTTGCTTGTTTTTGCTATTTTTAAGAGTGTGTTTTTAATTACTTGGTGAGCAGAGCCAGAAGTATAACCCATGCTGAAATCCAGCTGAGAGGAGCAAGGCTGCAAGTGGGGAAGAGTTCAAGGAGGTGAAACATGGATGTGGAGGGACCTTTCCAGCAGCTTCTTCTCATATTCTCTCAGGAGACCTCTTCCCCATCCAGCCTGGGTACCTGGCAGGGAAACCTCCTCCCAGAGCCCATGAATGCTTGTCTTGGGAGACATTAAGGAGCTCCATTCTTGTGGAGGGAAACCCCTCTGGGGCTGTCCCCAGACTTCCCTCTGTGTTTTCCTAAGCACAAGACATTGTTTAGTGGCCATCCAGCTTGTTACTGGGCTCAGCAGACTCACAGGGTGTCTCTTGGCTGTCCCTCCTGGGATGCACATTGGCTCCTGATGATGTTTATTGTCTGAACATGGAGCAGACCACACGCATGGCTTCAGCATGGCCACAGCACAGCTCTCAAGAGCTGAGCATCCTCGGGTAACCCCAGCCTGCTCCTGGTTACTGCAGTGGCTGAGGGATGAAGATGCAATGAACACACAGAAAAGTCCTCTCAGACCCTCCAGGACAGGATTTGGCCATAATCATGAGCATCCGGTGCTTCTATCCACTATAGAATGAGAAGACCCTGATTTTATCAGCAACAAGAAATTCAATTAAAATTCACATTATTTTTTTTTTCCAGAATGCTGTTTGTTTGTCCCCCTCCTTTCTTTGAAAGCTGCACAACATATGGGGCAACCACGCTGCGTGTGCTGAGAAAGCATGTCCAGTCCTCCATGTGTCACAGATTCCCACACAAATATGGAGACTATTAGGCAGAAGTTATTAACTGTCATTATTAACACACTGGAATGTGATGGGAGGGGATTTATTTTTATGCCAGCGCCTTGCACGTATGCTCCCATCATGACAGGGAGGAAGGGGAGAGTTGCCCACAGCTGAACTGCAGGTACCAGACCCATGGGACTGATGTGGTGCCAGGCTAGTTGGGTGCCAGGTTTGTGGGAAGTGCTTGGTGAAGCCTGCTTGGCTTTTTCCTGGGCACCTGCTTGTGGGGAAGTCTGAGAGCAAAGCAGCCACCAGAAGGCAAAGGCTGGTCCTGGGACTTCTGTCTCGTCCACTGAAAAAAAAAAGAAAGGAACAAAGAAGGAAGGACAGAAAAGCCCCTTCAGATAAAATGCTAAACATCTGATTCAGAGAGAAATGAGCAATGGAAAGAACTGCTTTGTGCAAGTCCTGTAGACAATTTAATCCTCCCCCCTGGGCAGGATTGTCCCTTGCCTGTTGTCTCACACACACTCTGCTGCCCTGGCTATGCCTGGCCGAGCTGCTTTCCTTTCTCCAGCATCAGAAGTGCTCTGCCCTCATCTCCTGCCACTCACCCTGGCTCCTGCTGGGCTTTTTCCCCAGCCCTGTCTCTTTGGGATGCTCTCCCTGCCAGGTTCCAACCCACCTTTGGCTGTGGTTGGGGACCATGTCTGGAGGTAATGTTCCTCATCAGTGATTTTGGCTTTCCCCCAAGTTTGCTCCTCCAGCCTGGTTGTAGGGCATGAGCAGGGATGAACTCAGACCCTCCACCTGCTGTTGTCACCAGCATCCCTCTGCATCCATGCAGGACATCCTTTTCTCTCCCTCTCTCTCAGGGGATGAGTTTCAACCCCTCAAAGAAAACCACTCTTCCTCTCCATGTTCTTCATTGTTTTCTGTGCAGTGAAAAACAGTTTCTCTCCTAAACGAGGCTACAGGCAGTTTATTAGCTACACTAATTAACCCATAATCAGCATTTCGTTCTCCTCTAATCACACCCTCGGTTCAGGAGTGCAGCCCTGCTATAGCACGTGTATTTATAAAGGGAAAAAACCAGCGTGTGACATGCCATGAGCTCTCTGTGCAGGGATAATGTCAGTTCATTCAGGCATGTGGTGTGATCTCTCTGGGGCTGGGAACAGCGGGCTCAGGTGGGTCCAAGGGATGACAGTGAGCTCTGGAGCCTGTCACCTTCTGAGCACAGGTTCAGTGGCCACTCAGGTCACTAATGGCTGGTTGTCACTGCTGGCCAGCAGTGGTTTGGGAAGCAGTTGGGTTGTAGGAGAAGCAGACGAGGAAGTCTTGTAATCTCCATCTCTGCTTAAGCAGAACTGTTCCCCAGGGGGTCATTTTTTTCCTAATGTTTCCAGCTGAGATTTCCTGTCCATCCAGCAGTGTTTTTTCCTTGAATCTGTCCCAGATCTGCTGAAAACAAAACATTTTGGAGAATGCACCTGTGCTTTTTAATTTATTATTTTTTTACCTTTACTACACTAGGTACCACCTTCCCCAGCACCTGCCTTTTGCCCTTCCCATTCTTGTGGGTGGATGCTCAGTTCTTCACTCTAGCCAAGTAAAACAGAGTTAGCTTTTTTAACATTTCCTTGTAAATCAGATTTCTGATTATTGCTGCTGCCCTCTGAACTCCCTCCAATTCGTCACTCTATTCCTGGTACTGAGCTACACCGACCATGAAGACACAATGTTTGAAAACATCCTCAACCCGGGTGGCGATCTAATGAGACAGCATATAAAAATATCGTTACATGGTGAGCTGAAGGCATTGTGCAGCTCTGTAATCATTTTCAAGATGGTAAAATCATTCTGCAAGGACAGCCTGTCTCCACTCTGATAAAATCAGGGCCAGAAAGGCAGTCCAGCTTGGAGGAACAAATTGCAGAGTTGTTTTTTTTCCCCCTGGGGTTTTTTTTTTTTTTCTTTTTTTCCCCAGGGATTTATTTTCAAGTGAGGCAGCTGTCACAAAGTGGGACAGATATTGAGAAGAAGTGAAACCAAAGTGGTGGTGCTTTAACCAAGTGGAAAGTGGATGGTTTAATCCCCTTCTCCCCCTTTGTTTCCCTTGCTGTCCCTGCAGTGCCCTCAAACACAATGTCCCAGGTGTCCCCAGCCACCCCAGGCTGCCAGTGCTCTCTCTGAGCCTTTTTGGACCCGCAGCTAAGCCACTCTCTGCTTTGTGTCCCACAGCAGGTGGGTCCTTCCCACATCTCTTTGCTTTGCTGTGAAGCTGCTCTTGTGTTTCCAGTCTGCTTTCCCTTTCCACACCTGTGAGACTTGTTGTGTGCAGAGTGAGATGAAGGAAATGAATTGGGCCGAGAAGAGAAGACAGCAGAAGAGCCAGGTGAGGAGGCTACACCTGTGCTGGAGGTGGTTTATCTTGATGTTCACCAGTTTGCCCATCACTGGGGCACCTGGGCCTTGAAGGCTCCACAAAACAGCCCCCAGTGTCCTTCCACCTTCCAACCCCATGAGCATCTTGGGCTTTTCTTCTCCCCCAGTGTCTTCCTTGCCTTGTTCATTGCCATCTTGTAAGCTGGGGAAAGGTGAATTTAATTACAGGCACAGTGCATTTCCTGAGAAGCTGCAATCTGAGTTAAGAGAGGGTACTTCTGTTTACACAGCCTCTTGGCATTGGTGTTTTTTTGTTCCTCTCTCCTTTTCCTGGTAAACATGTATTGCATAAATCCTTGGCATGTTCAAGGGATGCTCAGAACTTTGTTCTGACTTGCCATTGTTCGGGTTAATTTATGCTGGGTTAGACTTCACACTTTGGAAAGGGTCCAGAGTCCTGGTGATGTAAATCTTCCTGATTTATGTCTCCCCCTCTCAAGAAAAAATACCAAACAATGGAATTTAAGGAGTCCCAAAGACAGGAGAATTCAGGACAATTTGCATCCATCGCTTGCTCCTGGCAAGGAAGGTTGGGATGATTTGGGGTTGGTAAGCACAGACCCTTCATCTGTTTGTAGAAAGAAGGAAAATTAAATCTCATGGCCTGTTTGTGAAAGGAAATTGCCCAGAATAGCTCTGACAGAATAAGCTATTCCACAATAGCTCCCCATGCGGACACTCAAGCCACTTTGTTCCAGGCTAATTAGTGTGCTTCCAAGCGGAGTAATTATTCTGGAAGGGAAATCTCTTTTCTCCCACAAAGAGTGTCTACATGGAGGTAGCTATTTGGGAATGACACAAGTGGGCCATCTGAAACCATGGCTGCTCCACTGACCAGAGTTCCCTCATTGAGACATCCTGGGCTTGGAAAGGTCCCACCATTCATAGGTGGGATGTTTGGGGGGTGTTTGGAGGAGGGCTGGGGAAGCAGGGAACAGTGTGGGTGTATCTGGCTGGTCACCCAGGTGAGATGAGCTTGGGTGGACTCACCCTGTGTGCACTTACAGGCCCCAGAAGAGGCAGTGATTCAGAAATTAGAAAGGATTGCGCCAGTCCTGTTATTTAATTTAGTCTTTTTTTTACTCCACTGTTTCATGACCATGCTATTAAATGTCTGCTCTGAGGGCCTTTTTGCTTCTCTCAGATCATCTCACTTTTTTTTTTTTTTTTTAAACCATTCTTTTTTTTTTTCTCACCTACTTTGCTACTGACTCACTGGAGAGCCCAGATTTAGTCTGAATGTTTCTCAGGAGAGCGCCTGGTGTCTCACGTGGCTCGTTCCCCACAATTCACAGAGAAGCTCTTTTAATGGCAGACGAGGACTTGTGTGAGCAGGGAGCTGCACCCAAAGGGCTGGCAGTTCAGCCAAAGCATTGGGCTGGTTTTGAGCTCCTGGAGGTGGCTCTGCCCTTCTGCACACTGCTTACACCAGGCTCTGTGGAGGCTGACAGGTTACACCTGAGGTCAAGTCTCCCCATAGCCACCAGTGCAAGGATTTGCATCTCTTGGAGCAAACCTCCACTTGCCTGGTTGCTCTTTGAGTTGCTTCTGGCAAAATACTGGTGATAAGACTACAGCAGAAATAATAGGAGATCCTAGGATCCATCTCCATCCAGCCCAGGATCCTGGAGATATTTTTTCACCTGCTTATATTCAGGGGTTGATAGATATGGCTCAGCTCAAAGCATCCTCGCAACTGCAGTTTTGTTGTGGAGCTGTGGAGAGTCTCAGCTCAATCTCTTACTCTTCACACATTGTTTGGGAAGAAGGAGGCAAAGTCCTGTGCTGGTTTTTTGGCATTTATAGACCTTTACTGCTTGGCTTACTCCTTCCCCAAGGCTTAGCCCTGGGCATGGGGTGATCTGGTATTTGGAGGGGCAGAAAGAGAGGCTAGGAGGGTTGAATGACCCACCCTGGATCTCTTCCTCCTGGATAAAGTTCAAAACAACTTCATAAGCATTTTAGTGTTAGTCAGAGAGATTCTCCACGGCCATAAACCCTGGCATGCACTGTAATTACACATGATCTGCCCACTCTGGAAAATTGATACTTACATGGTCCACTGGGCCTGTGTCCCTGTCAAAATGCAGATCAGCCGTTCCCTGTGGGACAGAGCACTAAGTGAAAACGGATGGGAACACTTCTTTCATTAATGATAACTTCTGTCTCCTTAGACTCCACAGGGTCCCAGAGAGACTCGAGGGGCATGGGATGAGAAATAAAGTGAGTTTCTGGGGTATCTGGCTGGGATGTGTCCCTGTTTGAAAGAATTTGGAGTGCACTCACAGGCTACTGAGGAGCTCAGGTTTGCCTGGGGACTGCAGGTCTCAGTAGTGCTGAGTCCTGTGGGTCTCCAGATTGGAGGAAGCATTGAAAGAAGGAGGGAAACATAGATAGACAAGGGGAATGACCAGCCCCTTGCCTCCTGGCGAGCTCAGGAGAGGAAATTATTGCTCTAGAGAACTAGTGGTGTCCTTACTAAATCTGCTGGGTCCTCTGACCTAGCATGGCTCCTGCAGACCATGGACACTGATCCTAGGATCCCTCCTCCACCTTGTCCTGACTCTCTTCAACAAGGAAAGAAGACAAAACTGGAGAAAGCAGTGCCTGAAAGAATTAAGAGAGGAGGCTGGTAAGAATTAGGGGCTGATGCAGTTCATTAGTAGCAGAACTGGTGTTTGTGACCCACAAGGCCCCAGCCAGATCCATGTCTCCATAGGGACTGGGCAGGGCACATCCCAGAACTGCAATGAGAGAAGTGTCCCATGGAAAATCAGTACAGCTTTGCCAGGAGGTAGCAAAAGAGCCTGGGGAGCATCTCCTGCTCCCAGCCCAGTCCTGGCCCTGCCACACTGGCTCCAGAGAGGCAGGAGAGACTGAGGAGAGGAATGGCAGCACTTGGGGATCCTCAGTTTCCCTCCAGCAAGGGGGAGAGGTAAAGCAATTGTTGCCAGTGAACATCAGTCTGACACCTCTTCAGTACCTGCAGTGACTGATTTCTCCTAATTTGGAGAGGTTAATTATCTGAAAATAACTGTGCACCACCGACTATGAGATCTTGTCTCTGCAGAGGAGTCCTCTCCCCTTCCAGCAGCCTGCTGGAGCAGGGACCCCTCAGCAGACAATTGGGGGACTACTTTGTGGTGCCCCAACCTGGTGCTTTCTGCAGCCACCAAACCCAGCCAAAACCCCAAAAGCAGCTCCCAAAAAGACAACACAAGGATCAGTGTGGCTGGGGCAAGGCAGTGGTGACAGCTAAGGCACAGAAATTTGGTGTGAAGGAGCAGGGGGGCTTTGCACTTGCACTTTCTTGTGATTGCATTAGGGTTTATAAGCTGCATCTTGGGGCTCCCAGCTCTTTGTGGTGGGAGCAGGGCATCCCACAATCACCTCTCCATCTCCTGGCAGAGCCTGGCTGAAGCACAGGCTCCTTGGGAAGCCCACGTCTGGCAATTTATCTCCCAGACATCTTCTATGTCTCTGTATCTTCCTTCTGAGCTGACCCCTTGCTCCAGCTAAGATTTTTCTCCTCCTGAATTATATTTCATCTGTCGAATCTGGAGAGATGAGCCATGTGGAAATTTTGCAGATCTGCCTGATTTCTGCCACTTTATCCAAGCTTCACCCGCTTCAAAGGGTGCAAATGCAAATATTGACAAGTTCAATAAAAAGACCCATCAAGCAGATAAACAGCTAAACAGGCTGTCTAATGAAGGGGTGCAGGGAAGGTACTTCAAGCGAAAATCAGCACTTTTTACCAATTTTTATATGTTGTCCTCTTTCCTAAACCCTAAATAAACCTGAAATATGGGCACATGAAGTTGTTATTCTGCCTCAGCCCTTCCCACAGCTGATCCCAGCCCACGTGGGGGAAATAGCTTTCCCTTTGGGGTTGGAAAGCCAAAATCCCCTGTGTTTACTGATCTCAGAACTTTCCATGGAGCAGCATCAAAGTGATAACGTCCCAGGTCCCCCAGCTGTCCCATCACTTGGCTGTGCAGCCCTGCCTGCAGCCATCCCTTTGCTCACCGGTACTCGATATCTTAATTCAGCCCTTCCTTAATGACATTTGCAAAGATTTCCACTGGTGGAGCAGGATGCTAGCCACAGTTTCCACCATGTTCCTAGCCCATGGATGTGCTCCCCTTGTCCTGGATCAATCTCCAAATCGGCACTGGTGCTGTTTGATCTGCTCATTGCGATGCAGCGGAGGGGAGTGAGTCCAGGGAATGAGCCTCTTCGGAATGAAACCTCTCTAATATGATTACAAATGGCTGTTAACCCTCATATCAACGTGAAGGAATGCTGTCTAGGGCTGGTGGGAGAGAACAAGATATAAAGTCCCTCCTCTCTCTCTGTGCTAAATGAAAATGAGGGGTGCTTGTTACCAGCAATAATTAAGCTTCCCCTGGACCCTCACAGGGGGTTAGGAGAGTTATTTCATATTTGCAAAGGGATTTGAAGAAGAGAAACATACTACAAATGCTGCAGATACCAGCACCATTGCTCCCAGTGCTCCCAGTTTTGCTCAGGTGAGAGGATTGGAGCTACGGGACATCTTCTACCCAATGATTTCACAAATATTGCAAATATTATCATGGCATTTTGGCAGATGGAGAAGCAGGGATGCAGAGCACAGGGGACCTGTTGAACATCTCTCACAGAGTTGGGATTAGGAGGGAAGAGTCCTATATCCACATGCTGTTGTGATCTCCACCTGGGAGATACTTGAAGACACTGGTGTTTACCATGTATTGACTGCTGTAGAGGCACAAAATTCTCTTTGGAAGCCAAGTTCAAAACCTGTCTTTTTCAAAAACCTCCATGTGTGGGATCAGGGTAGCTAAAATATCGTCTGGAGCTTTTTGGCCTGAAGGACCCAGGAGAGACCCAAGTGCTCAGCTCTGGCTGTGTGTCTCTCCCCCAAATCAAGTCAAACCTCAGGCTCACCCACCTCCTCCTCCAGCATCTCCCTAAGCCTGAGGAGGAACTGGAGATATGACAGGTGATGGGGATGTTTCTCTCCAGCAGCTCTGGATCAGAGGACCCTGGAGCTACAGCCTTGTTGAAGACACCATCTCCACTCCACAGGGCTGCCTGGATGCCAAGCTGAACATTACACAGCAGACTCTGATGAGCACTAATTTCCCCCCAACCTTCCCATTTTGTCTTCCCAGCAGAAACGTGAGGCAGGCTGTACAGGAAAGAAGAGAGCTGTACCAGAACAAGCTTGGCTTGGTTCCCACTGCCAGTTTTGTTCTCTCCATCAACAGTCAACCAGGACAGGAGCATCTGCTTCATTCAGAAGGGCTCTTAAGCATCATCTGTGCACCCCAACAGAGAAGCCATGAGCCTTTTCCTCTGAAACTGTTGCCAATGCATAACTCTTTAGCCAGAGAGTGCCTGCAAAACCCCTACTAACCTTAATTTCTACGAAACTCCATGACATCCTTGTCATGGTCAGGAACGGAGGGAACCACTGTCTTCTGAGCTGAAACTGGGATATGTGCAGTGCCCAGGGGTGTCTCCAAGAAAGATGAGCAGAGGGTGGGAAGGCACCTGCCCAGGATGGGCCATGGAGGGTGGGGACAGCAGAGGCGCAGGACGTTCTCAGAGCACAGACAGTAACAGCCCTGTCCATGCTTCTCCTTTCTTCCCCTTGACAGCTTGACAACCTAACAGGAAAAATGAAGTCAGTGAAGGGAGAAATGCTATCAGGAGCCCCGTGGTAAGAGGGCAGACAGGCCAGATTGGAGGAAAATGAGAAGCTGTCCGGACTAATGCAATCATTTATCACATAATCTTGCTCAGCAGTTGGGCAGGGAGCCTGGCAGTGCCTGGCACTCAGAGGAGGCTCTCATGGCCCCTGGTACCCTGCTCCAGCTGGTGAGGGTTGTTTCCCCTGGATTCTCCAGGAATTGAGGTTTCCCTTTCACCACCTTGTTGTGCTTGAGGTACCTACCTACCTCATTTTGCTCTCACTGTTGTCTCCCACACAATTCCCTCTCCAGAGCCAGACTGGAGCTTATGCTGCTTTGCTGTGGATCCTTTTCCAGAAAAGATGACACCTTGTCGGGTCACTGCCTGTGCTGAGACATTTCATCACTGGGCCATTTTGGCTCCACGCTGTGTTAGCCACTCACTTGGAACCTGGATTTACTGCTTCCTCACCCCTGGCCATAAAATGAGGCATTGCTGAAACGCCACTGCAAGGAGGGGTCAGCACGAGGGCGTTTCCAAAAGGAAGCAGCAAGGGAATTTCCCTCCCCACTCATGTTGCATCTTAGGGTTTGTTCTGTGTTTGGGCCATATGTGATCCTCACCCCAGGGGAACAGCCGGACATCAAAGGGTGATTTCTGCCGAGGATGAGCTCATTTGCCCCTGCTCGACCCTGCCTGCTAGCAGGGGGTGGGAGCTCTCTGACCACCCGGCAGCTCTTCCACGGCCAGGAGTGTCTGGGGCAGGAACCCCACTGGCTGCAGCTGCTCTGGCTCTGTCAGGGTCTGCTCTTCCTCCTCTCAAGCCTGCAAATCAGAGGAAGACCTACACTTCCCTTTAGACCCGTGTGCTGCCTGCATGGCACTCATCACTGTTCAGTCCAGCAAGGCAGCATTTCGCACTGGGGATGTGTTATCCAAAAAGTTAGCACATGAAGTTTCAGCACCTGGCTGCGGGACTGGGATTCCCACTGATCCACCTCTCCTCCGCAGCCGATGTTCTTGGGCTTTGCCATTAACTTCATCTTCTGGATCTCTGGGACAGTGATGATGTGCCAAACCATACAGCTCATTTGTAAAGCCCCTCACAGCCGAGCACTTAGCTGGGTAATTACCAGAGCTGGCCGCAGGAGGAGAAAGCCGATTTCAGCACCACTCTTGGATTTTGTTGTTTGTTTCTTCTCCGAGGAAAAGCAAACCTCCAGGCTCTGGGAGATGAGGGCTGGGCTGGTGTGCAGGGCATGGCTCAGGGCTGGGGAGCAGAGCTTCAAATCCTCTCTCTGCTTGAATTATTTTCCCTCCTGAACACTTCAGCATCCCATATCCCTGATGCTCCATCTGCAGACCCTCTCCCTTGTGTCCTCTCACCTTTCCTGGCTGTGGAAACTAGCTTGTTTCCAAGAAGCATTTTGGCTGGGACAACACTTTCAGCACTGTTGCAGCCAGGTCCAGCAGTTATTCCTCCTTCAGCCAGACTCCTGGATGGGCCCCTCCATGTGTCCAGCTTCACCACCATGTCCTCAGGACCCTGTTTCAGAGCAGCTTCCGCTTGTACTTTTGACAGGGAGCTGCTTTTCTCTGAAAGAGCTCTGTGCCCTTTCTTCCGCCCAGCACAGCCCAAATCCAGCTGGGAGAGGTGGAGCTCTTCCACACCTGGTGAGATTCTCCTCAGACAGAGCTGATCCCCCTCCAGCCCTTGCACTTCCCATCCACAGAGCCATTTGTCACCGAAACAGCTCCAGACCATCCTTCCTTCTCTTGCAGAAGAGCCATCAGGAGGAGGACTGACAATTCCAAGGGAAACACAGCCCCTCTCTAGCACCAATGGAGCCTCCCAAGGTTTTCCAGCTCTGTCTGCCTGATGAGGCAGGGTTGGTTTGGGTCCAAGGAAAAGTGGGAGGTTTTGTCAGGGTGCACCCCATGATGAGAACCTGTCAGATGTGTAACATCAGCCACCTCTTGTCTGCCTGAGCAATGGAGAAGCAAAATTTCGCAGACCGCTGTGTCCTCTAGGAATAGGGAATGTTAATTATTATTAATGACTGCCGTGACTTTTATTATTAGCAATAGTGATTAATTGGATTGTTACTATTTCCTCTCTTGAAGGTGCTTGGGGGTGACACACAGCATGGAGGACCCCAGTGTGGGCATGGACATTGCTTTCAATACAGAAAAGGGACGAGAGGGAATTCAGGTGATATTATTTGGGTAATATAAAGTGGCAGAGGTGAGAGGAGATCTGGAAGACTGGACCTAGAAGGAGCAGGGATTAGCAATGCCAGCACCAAAACCCTCCACAAGCTGGGTGGTTCAATTCAGTGCATAGTTTTGCTATTTTCCAACTGTAAAGACATAAAAGACTAAAACTAGTCCTTAGTCCCAAGACTCCTTGGCTCTTTGTGACTGAATCAATGGTGTCCCTCCAGGTTTTGGACAGGCGAGGCTGAGGCCAGGAGAAAACTGGCAGCAGACAGTCTCTGCACATGGCATGAGAGTGTCTTTGTCCCCAAATCTTTGTCTCTTCACTCAGCCAGACATCCCATAGAGGTGCCCAACACACCTGAGCATCACACCTGTTCCTCCTTGCCTTGAGCTTGGTGTGAGATGATCTTCCTTGTGGTGAGACCCATCATTAAATGTATGGCACAGCACCAGTTCCCCAAAAATAGCTCTGGAGAAAGAGCAGCATGCGTGGGGCCTGTGCTTGTGTGTCTGAGTCCACAAACCCATTTGCTGTTTAGGTGTCAGAAATAAATTTTACCACTGGAGTCTGCAGCATCTGATTAGTGAATTATTCAGTTTGGAGATTGCCTTCGCCATGACCTCATTAGTAACCCCGAGGTGAGCGGGACGCATTAGAGTAACCACCAGGCTGTCACTGAGGAGCAGAACTGGGGCATTAAAATGGATTAAAGTGCTTTACCAAGAAGTGCGGCACAACTCATAAAAAAAAAGGAGAAGACAAAAGGGAAAAGAGAGAGGAGTAGAAGGGAGAGAAAAGAAAGACCAATAAAATAAATAAACAAACCATCCTGTTAAGCTGGCAGCCTGAGGATAAACAGGCAAGCAGGTGGAGGGGTGCAGGATTTCCAGTGTTTGGCAAAGCACGAGCCTTTGCTCCGAAGCCAGGGCAGGTCTGCGGTTGGGAAGAGGCAACTGCAGGGCTCTTCACTGTCTGCTCTGCCAAGGCAGCCCAGCATCTGCTCAGTTAAACCAGCCCCTTAGGCTGCCAGCCAAATTCCCCTGGCTGCCCAGGAAAGCCTCCTTTTTGACCCCCATTGGGCTGACACCCAGCCTTGGACCTCCTCTATATCAGGCAGCTGATGTGAGGCTGAAAAGAAGAGAAAGGTCCTTCCTGAAAAGAAGGTCCTCACACAGACCTCTAAGAGCTGGTGCCCACACTGGGGTCCTCCATGCTGTTCTTCCATGCTGCTGGCTGCAAACAGGAATGTGCATGTCCCCCAAACCTGCCCGTGGGTGGGACTCACTCAGCTGACATGGGTAGGAAGACGTAGCCCACAGTGATCATTCAAGGACCATGGTGACCCCTTTGAAGGGGGCATGATAGAGGGAGATGAGGTGAGATACCCCTTTTTGTCTCTTCCTGACAAGTCTACAGAAGGGAGAGGGGGATGGGTTTGTACCACTCTCCCTCAGGGTCAGCTCTTCTTTCCTGGGGGGAGGCACTGGCTGATGTGAACAGCTTTCATCTGGGGATGGACCGGTGACTGATGTGGTCGCATTTGTTTGCTCAGCAGCAGTTGCAAATAATGGATGCTAAAAGGCTTTGTGGTTCATTGATGGCCATGCTCATAACCACACGCTCTTCATCCAGTTCTGGGGGTGAAATGCAGTGCTCTCCATTTAACTTCTCAGGTCCTAAACCCTGCTTTCAACTTGATGTGGCCTTGGTCCTTTTGCTGTGTACACAACAGAGCCTGTTGGTGAGAGATGCTCCAGCCTGGTGGCTGGACTCTGAGAGGAGATCAGGGTTTGTTCCTTCATCCTACCACTGCAGCTGCTAAAACCTTGGCCTTGCACCCATGGAATGACACAGACCTTTATGGGGTCTCTCTGTGCCTGTGCCTGCTGACTACACTTGGCCTCTCCCAATTCTTTGGTGACAATACTGGGAACATCTTATTGCCAACTCACACCAGGGCCAGCATTCTAAAGGAGATCATGGGATTTCCCTGTGCTACCCAGTTCTCAGAGCCACGGTGAGCTCCCAGGTTGCTTCAATACAGCCAATTGTTTACTTTCCATTTAGCTCCATTGGTTCAGCTTGGGCCCATCTGTAATGGAGAACACCCCTATTTAATACATACCGCAGTTATCCCAACCTATCCATCCCAGGCCAATGCAGGAATGGCAGCTTGTTGTGTGTCCCTTCTCCTCTGTGGGGTTTTGGACATGTGGAACTTTACAGAGCAGGGCTGTGTTGGCTGCCTCTGCCCCATTTGAATCCATCAGGTATGCCCTGGCCTCCCTTGGGAGGCTGTAAGGGGAGCCAGAAGGCATAATAAGGGTAGGACACAACTACCTGAGTTTTATTAGGTTTAATTGCCCCTATTTTATTATACGTGAATGCATAAGGAATGCTAATTGAATCGATTTCAAATACCCAGAGCAAATGAGCCACTCAATAGAGACAAGCTGAGAAGGGAGTGATTCAGGCTGTCAGTTCCCCGGGCCTTTCCTGCATCCTCCCTCCTGTACCCACCAGGCGAGTACGGGAAATTTGTTCATTTATTGTTGCTTAATAATATATACTCATGCACAGTGTATCCCGAGCTATTTGCATTGTCAGGTCATGTGCATTGACGCGGAAGCTTTGCTTTCCCCTGTGTTGCTGCTGGTGTCATCTCCGAGCGTTTGCCTAACGATGGCTTGACGGAGCGAAGGCAAAGATGCAGCAGAATTGAAAAATGACTGGGGGAGCCCAACCAGGGCTCTCTGTCACCGTCCTGAGAATTGCTGGACTGTGTTAATTGAGCATCTATCAGGGACACGCACAGTAGTAGATCCTCTCCCTCCAATTAAAGCAGCCGCATTGGCTTTGTTTTGAAGGCCAGCCAAATTTCACTTCAGTGATTTCCAGGATGGTTGTCCTAGTGGCAGTCTCATCTCCCATGAAGAATTGTCCTTGTCTCAGTTTAGCCATCTCCAAAAAATAATCAGCTTAAAACAGAAGAAAGTGCCATATCAGATAAATAGAACACTCCTTGAATTTAATTTTCCTTTTTCCAGCCGGCCCCTTTTGATCTTGCTGTGCTGCCACAGATACACAGAGACATGAAGAACCTTTCCCTGGATTGCCAACACTGTCTCAACAATTCCCCATTGGATCTGTGTCTCTTGACATCTTCTGAACTTGGAGGCCAGGCTTGTAGGGGGATTTTGAAGGACAGAAGATCTTCTCCCTTACCTTATGCATGGATTTCTTCCTTCTATCTTGTGTTTCCCATGGGAGCTGCTTGCAATCCATGTTTTCAGTGATGAACAGAGCTGCATGTGGTGTCTCTTCACAAAGTTTCTCCCAGCTCTAGTTGCTTGCCTAATTACTTGGAAAATCCCCTCTACCTCCCTGGTGAGGACACTGCTGGTGAGTCTCCTTTGCACAAAGCTCCTGGCCAGGCAGCTCAAGAGGCTGCCAGGTGCTGCATTCCTCCTCATGGGGCAGAGCTTGGGACATGAATGCAGGTATGGGAGCATCCCTCAGCATCTCCAGGTGCACCGTCCTTGGCACTGAATTATCCATAAGGAACCTTGCTCATCGTGGATGGATTACCCTCTGGACTAAAGCTGGACTTTCCTCAGCCACTCACCAGAGATGGGCACTTTGCAAGGGATCAGTGTGAAAATCAATGCAGGACAAGAGCACAATCCCATATTTCCTACATCCCACCCCAGTAGGCATCAGCACTCTCCCCACACTGGTGTCCCCTCCAACAGCAATCAGCACCCAGCTCTGCTGCCAGTCCTGGAGCATCCTCTTCCCAGCTCCCCAGCAGCCAGAAGAGGGTGGCATCAATCCCTGCCTGGTTTGTAAAGCAAGGCTGGAGTTTTCTCTTGGCCGTTTGCTAAACAGCTGGAGTGCTCCCTGTATCCAAGGAAACCTGCCTTAACCTGCTGCTTACAGGGAGGCTTCTGTTGGGCAAGTTCCTCTCATCTCCCAGTGCTCCTGGGTTAAGGTTTTGGGAGGTCTGTAAGGTGAGAGGCACCTGCCTTGTTCTTGCCCTCCCAGCCTGCTGTGCTCCCCCCACTTTGGAAATTGAGCCTATGTAGAACAGAATGGGAAAAGCCCTGCTCTCCTCATTTTTTTGCCTTTTAGTTGCAGTTTCACAAAAACGGAGGCAGAGCCTGGAGGCTGTTTTGCTGCTTCTATTTCTTTTCCCTTTCTTCTTCTTCCCTACTCCCAACACTTCCAGTGGGCGAAGTGCAGTGTAACCACCCACCACAGAGATGCTCTGTGCTGCATCTTCAGCTGGGGTCAGGTGTGGGAGCTGAGCATCACCGGGAGAGATGTGTGAGAACTTGAGAGGAGGTGGAAAGAATCAAAATCCAGGAACTTTGGAGAGGCTGGGAGAAACCTGTGACAGTGGAAGTGTCTGCAGCTGTATCTGGGATCTTCCACCTCTCTCCCAAAGCAGGAAAGCTTGCAAGCATCAGGTGCAGCAGAAAGCAGGCAATGCTCTCAGGTTTCTCTAGACCCTTTCTCTTCCACTGGCCTATGTTTTCTCTCCAGATGTGGTTGTCAGCAGCTCCTTGTCCTGCCAAGCCATTGCTGCAGCCCTTATGCTTCAGAGGGCAGATCCCTGCTCTGCCCTGCAGCACTTGCAGAACACATCCCATCCCATCCCATCCCATCCCATCCCATCCCATCCCATCCCATCCCATCCCATCCCATCCCATCCCATCCCATCCCATCCCATCCCATCCCATCCCATCCCATCCCACACCCTGCATCCTTGCCCCTCCTGCTTTGTTCCTGCTGTCCCTTCTCCTCTCTCAAAGCAGCACTGATCCCAGCTCTCCTTCAGAAAGCTCACAGTCAAGAATTTCCCCTTTTCCTTCCCCATCTCTCCAGCTTGGCAGCTGGGTACAGCAGGAGGGTAGGAGAAAACCACAGCCCTTTGGGGTGGATCAGAGCAGCCGTGAGCTCATACTGAGCAGCAGGATGGACTGCAGAGGTGGGACGAGGTGGGGAAAGCCCAAGGAACAAGCCCAGGGTATTCTGCCCACAGGCAATTTGGACAGAGAAGGGCTGGAGGTCATACCAGGTTTTCCCACGCTTGGGAGCAGCACGCTGAGGCGAGCAAGGAGGAAAGAACTTCTGTCCCCCCTTGTCCCCATCCAGCTTGGCCACCCCAGCCCCAGACAGATCCTGGGCTGACCCACACTGCCCTGGTGCCGGCAGGCATGGCTCTGGTGCCTCCTTTGGCTCTGGCACCGTCTCGCTTTACACCAGCACGTCCCGTTAGTGCATCCCCGAGCACCTCCGGGAGGATAAATGCTGCTCTGGGAGCTGGAGGCTGCTCCTCTCTCTCCAGCACACCCATAACCATGGTGCAGTAATGGCTGGGCTGTGCTAAAAGCCTTTTCTGCCCGCGCTGGAGCGGGGCCGGCGCTTTCCCAGAGCCGGGTTAATGCAGTGGCAGCTCCGGAGGCGCAGCCCCGAGCGGGGTTAACACAGCGCTCCCCCCGCAGCTCCCCACGCTGCCGGGAGGTTAAACCCTGCCTTGGCCTCGCAGGAGCTGCGTGGTCTTCGAGCCAAGGCGAGAGTGCCAACGCTTCCCGCTCTCGGGTTCAGCATTTCTTTGGCTTTCCCTAAGGTGGCAGTGCGAATCCCGGCACTGCAGCATCCTCCCGCAGCACGCTCGGCTCCGAGGTGTCCCTCTGATCCCAAAGCACTCAGCGCTGTGGTTCGTGGCTCAGGCTGAATCCGTGACATCCCGCAGCCCCGCCTGGCCCCAAGGGACCGCAGGGCAGCGCGACACAGGTGACAACAGTGATACCCACAGAGCCCCGGGGAGGAGGATGCACTGCGGGGCTGGCAGTGATGAACAGCTTGAAGACAGGGTTGGGAGGGTTGACAAACTTCCGGGGTCTGGTCAAAAGGAAGAGAGATGCTGGAGAGGCAGAAAAAACTAGGGAAACCCCCCCCAAAAAAAACTTATCTCGGTTTTCCACCAATAGAGAGAAACAAACATGTTATTGCTTTGTGTTGGTGTGGAGAAGCTTTAAAGGGTGATAAGAGGGTGTCAGGAAGCCTTGGAGGCAGAGAAAGGACACTTTGCATGCCAGCCTGGTGTTTTCACTCCTGGTTTGCAAGATCTGTCCTCAGCATTGTCTGTGCAGTGCAGTTTGACTCAGGGCTGGCCAAGGGAATGTGTTCTGCAAGGGCAGACCCTGGCTACGGCAGCAGGCTGGCTCCTTCACCCAGGGAGCCCCACTACCACCCTGTACCCCTGAAGCTGCTGGGATGTCCCTTGGGGTCTCCTCCACCTGTAGGAAAGACCCAACCTCTTGTAGAATTTTCGGTGTGCAGTCTGTGGACTGGTTGCTGACTATGTGATCCTCCACCCTTCCAGGGCACGGTGGCCAAAGCAGGTTAAAAACGATCTGGTTGGCAAAAATACCCTGTAATTTTCTCTCTCTCTGATCTCGAAGTGCCCCCTTAGGAATGCCAGACAGCCCTGGGCAGCAGGCACAGATTTGGATTTACTTCTGTTGTTCAGACCAAACAGCTGCTACAGGCGTCAGTTATACAGACATGATGATGTTGTCACTTTATGTATCATTTTTATTTCATTGCTCTCCAATGTTTGTAATACCCCGGAGCTCAGAAGCTTAAATAACAGCTCTCCCCATATTGATTTTATCCTTTGCCATTTGGCACTCATTCATTCCTTTCCCTTTGAGTTCCTAATAACTGGGATTTTAACTGAGCAGCATCCCTCTCCTTGCTTGGGCAGTGGCTGTGGCCAGCCAGAGATTGCAGGGGAAAGGATGGAAGCAGGACAATAGTTTTCTCCAGAGATGAGGCTGATGCATGTGTGATGCTGCAATGCCTTTTGGACTCCTCCTTACCAAAAAAATAAAGTTAGCACCAAGAACAATGTTTTCACTCAGCTGAAATAACTCTGAAGGAAGTTGTGTTTAGGATCAACCCTCTCTGGCAGGATTTTGGGGAGGGAGCAAAGAACCTGATGGTGCTGAAGGAATTATTCCGTAACAAAATATGTCTTTTCATCCCAGTGCAAACTGCTTGTGAATTGACCATGCACTCTTCATGTGTTTTCCCTGCATGGAGGTTTGCAGGTTGCTCAGCCTGAGGCTTCTGTACCTGAGCCATGAGAAACCTTGCAAAAATTTGTTTTCCTGCTGCTCTGACTGGGATGTGGTGGTGTCTCTTGTGGCAGGACTGGTGAGAGAAGGCACTCACTTCTTGCCAGTGTTAATAACCAATAGGTGGAAATATTCATCTAAACTTTGTCAGATGCTCTGACACATCACTCCAGGAGGTGAGGGAGCAAGGGGAGCCCTGTAGCTCAATGAAACAACTGCTACTGAATCTGCCTGCTCAGCACAGCAAGGTCTGTACACACACAGGTCAGACTGGCACAGCCCAGTCTGCAGGCTCAGTTTATTTGATTGTAGAAATTCCATCTGAATAATCTGCACATGAGGTGGCTGCTGGACCCACCTCTGTCTTGGTGGGAAGCAGGGGTCTCCCTCAAGATGCTCCTCACTGCAGCACCAGGAAGAACCTGGTGTCATTTCAGGTCTCCTTGGTCATTTCACCTGTGTGGGCCATCTCCAGATGTCAGCTGTGTGCAATTTTTTGTGTATTTGCAAAAATAAAGCCATGCTTTAATATTTAATCAGTCACTAGTCACTTTTATTTATTTTACTCATCTGAACTGCATCACAAGAGTTTCACTGATAATGCTCCATTGTTGAAGCTCTTTGCTGGGGCAAAACTCTCCATTGTTTGAGATTTGGAACCAAATCAGCTCTGTCTGGCAGAGGTCCTTCTCCAGCCCTCTGCAGTGCTTTCCCAGAGCCTCCCCAGCTCCCGGGAGGAGCAGGGCTGGCAGGGGTCTGGTTAATGCTGCTCTGGGTCCACTGTTGATGTGCTTGGCTATCCCAGACCACAGCCTTGCCTGGCAGGTGGAGCAGTGCAGGGCCAGGGGAGGGGGGAATGGGAAGATGGGCTCTGGAGACTCCATCCTGCTGGGAAGGTGGGTTGTATTTCACATTAGCTGATGCTCCTGTGTGGTTTCCAGCACTAGCCCAAATGCAGAAACTTGTGGCAAGCAAGCTTGGATATGCAGTGGACATAAATCATGTCAAACTGATCTTTCTCTGTAGGGATGGGGAGGCCCTCTTTTCAGACTGGTGGGGCGATTGGGGAATTGCTCAGTGCTGAGAATTGCTCAGGACTGGGCTGAAAGGTGTGGGCACTTAGCCCTTTTAGTAGAATCAAGGTTTATCTGCACTGTGAGAACTTGGGCTTTTCCCTGTCAGTATTGGAAATGTCAGAGCAGGGGTGATACAGGAGCCAATGTGGAGAAAATATGACACAGGTTACTAGGCGTCTTCTAGGCTTGCTGATGTCCTCCCCTGCTTTCCTACCCTGC
Source organism: Entomyzon cyanotis (assembly GCA_024500445.1). Taxonomy (NCBI): domain Eukaryota; kingdom Metazoa; phylum Chordata; class Aves; order Passeriformes; family Meliphagidae; genus Entomyzon; species Entomyzon cyanotis. The sequence continues at coordinate 13,097,108 of JAKEPQ010001010.1, forward strand.
AGTGTGTCCCAGATGAGCATGGGGATCTCAAGTTTGACCTTGCTGGTGCTTGTCACCAACCAAAGTGACACGAGAGATCATTGCAATTATTTGGCATGCTGCTGCAAATGCCTGCAGCCCTCTTCTCCTCGGCCCCCCGTGGTTCCCCCAGCTGGCTGCTTCCCACACATGTCCCTAATCCTGCAATTTGCCTGCCCTCCTCCTCTTGATCCTCCATTTTCCTCTGCAATCCACACCTCATCCTCCTGCAGCCTCATTGCAGACCCCCCACCTTTGTTCACCCCACACCCTTGCCTTGGAAGGTTAAAATAAGCTCTACCTGGAGTGTGTTCAAAGGCTAATGTACATCTTCCCTTAATTATTGATCTGTTTATTGCAGACACTTTGGCAGGACATGGCCACAGCTCTCACACCAGGCTCCTGCCCTCAGTTCCCCTTGCGGCTCACGGGGCTGGAGGGCAGTGCTACAGGGGTGACCTGGGGACCACCTTGAGGATAACATCCCTGTGTCCCCACCAACACACCTGTGGGACCCAGGGTGTCCCAGGTTAACCCTTTAACCCAGTCCTGTGGGAACAATGAAGGATTTTCCTGCAGAACCCCCCTCCAAGCCCCTCTTTCTCCCCAGGTGAGTAGAGCTTGTGGGAGCTGTTTCCCACAGCAAGACCCCATACTGTAAGGTGGTGTCAGCTCCCAGTGTGTGCCTAGGAAGTCTGGCACAAGGGATCAAGACACAATTATGCCATTGAGGCCCAGCTGCTGTCATCCCCAGGCAGGGAGGGATGAGATGCTGCATTAGCAGGATTGTTAACGACTCTGCAAAACCCATATAGAGAAACAAGTGTGGCAGTGCCCAGAGAGGAGGGCTCAGGGGCACAGCCTTGCTGCTGGGGCTGCTGCCTGCCTGTCACCCTCTGCTCTGTGAGCTCCAGCTCTCAGGTGATGCTGGAGAGGCATCAAAGTAGGAAAACACAGATGCCACCAGCTGCCGAGGGGGAGCAGCCTGTGTTTGCTTGCTTTTCTCCAGAGTGAGGTGAGGTAGCTGGGACAGAGTCCTGCTTGCTCAGCCCAGGGCTTCTGGCTAAGCCAAGATTTGTGGGTCATGGTTCCTTCAGTTTTGTCACAGTCACTTCTCCCTGCATAGTGTGTTGAGAGTGGGACCAGATGTCTCACTTGCACCCATCATGGGATGAGGAGACATTTTAAATGATTCAGGATTTCCTGAAACCTCTGATGGACTAGAAAACCATTTCCAGCAGCTGTTGACTCAACTCGTCCTTGGATGAGAGAAGTAGTAGGGAATTTTGAAATTATACTCCTTTGGGGCTGCAGCCATCTCCCCAGTCAGCTGTGGGGTCTGCAAGTCCCTCATCACCCTCATTCTTTGTAAGCACATTAGGTAAAAGCTGCCTTTCCTACCCTCCTTCAGATAAGAGTATTTTCAACAGATTTACTTAGGAGAGCAGCACCCTACAAAAAGATTGTGGTAAATCATTTTATGAAGAGTTGTTTTATGTTAGTTTCTTCTCTGCTTAACCCTGCTCTTGCACCCAACAGACCCCCCCAGAAACAAAGTCCAGTAACAGTCTTGGAGGCAAAAACAGGCCAGAGAGCTTTTTCTATAGCAATTTAGCTTCCTCACAAGGGTGGATGGGGATATGGAACATAATTCTCTGCACATGTGGAGGGAAAAGCTCAGAGCAAGGAGGAATTGATTCTCCAGTGAGTTGTGATTCAACCTGGAGTCTTGGTAAGGACCTGAGATGAGCGTTGTTACCTCTCTGATGAGGTGTGCATCATGGACACCATTCCTTTTGTACAGTTTCATCCCCAACATCTCAGCATCAGCCCAGGTTTCCAGGAACTGGGCAGGGGAAGCTCCCAGGGGTGCCTGGCTGGAGGATTGGGATACTCAGATGGAACCTCACAGTGCAAGGGAACAGGACTTGGCACGGATGTAGCTCTTCCTGTTCTTTTTAAAAGCATGCTTGAAAAAAAGCTGAAGGCCTGTGGCCTAATTAATCAATTGATTTGGATTAATTTTAAAATCCAGAGCAATTTTTCTTACACCAAAATGCTGCAGTGTGGGATACTGCAGGCACTCTGTGACCCCAGTGTGGTCCCACATACTCCACTTGTCCATTAAGAGACTGAATTAGCAATGTGTTATTTTTGAATGAATAGACTTGTTTTGGGGAAAATCATGGGGGAACATGATGGATGCTTCTGCTCCTTTGTCCTGGCAAGGGTTGTGCCTTTGACTGTGTATCCTGGCCACTCACATCAGGGATTTCCTGACTGCTGCCACAAGCTCTGAGCATGTAAAATGCCCCGAGAGAGGTGCAGATGGCAGGACATCAGAGCAACAATGCTGGGACTGTAATTCCCGTTATCTGCCTGCAGCATGGCCATCTCAAGTGCCTCCTGGGACTCCTTTGCAGCTCTCTCCCCAGCTCCTCTCCCAGCAGCTGCCCTCAGGCTTTGCAGCCTGGCCCCTGCTTCCCCACCCGGGTCTCAGAATGCTCCTCTTTCCTCCAAGCATCGCTGCCAGATCAAAGAGCTGCCTTGATTCCTTGATGGAGGCTATAATCTGCTCTGCATGATTCTCCTCCCTATTCCTTGGGTTTTCCAAGACCTTCCTTTCAGTCCTTTTTTTTTTTTTTAAACATTGCAGACATCCTCCTGGACCATCTCTTGGACATTGCAGCCATGACCAGACCTTTTCTCTGGCTAGGCACATTAATTCAGGAGCTGCCCGGGTGGGAGACTGGTTCATGTCCCAGCACTGAGTGCTAGCACAGCAATATTTGTTATCTTCGTGACAGGGCTGTTTCTGTACACCTCTCTTGAACATGTTTTCTCCTGAATTTTTTGTTCATAATTCGAGTAAACAGTTCTCAGTCAGATGCTTTTCCCTAAGCTTTGTTACCAGCCTTTTAGAATTTATGGACAAGATATCAGCTGGAAAGGCTTCATCCCGCCCTTGTGCCCACATATCCACAGCAGGGTCAAGGTCAACCCAAGCTTGGAGTTTACTACCACAGGCTGCTCTCTAGTGACCTCCCTGAGCTGAAACCTTCACCTTTCATCACACAGCTGTCACTGCCCAAATATGATTGTCCCACACACCTCTCCTTGGACCCTTTCCTGCTGGTTTTCCTGCAGGTTCTTGGGATCATGCTGACCCAAGTGCAGGATGAGACCTTCCCTGCCAGCCACTTGCAAAGCAATACAGGCATCAGATCAAAAGATGCTTCCAAGCACTTCCCAGGGCGGTGGGAACAAGGAGCTCTGCTTCAGGGAGCAACACTTTTGATGCTTGTGTGCCTGCACGGCTCAGGTGAGAGGCAAATGCCTCTTGGCTCTGCGGGGGCTGATATTTTCCTCCTTCAGCCCATCTCAGTGATGCTATGGTAGATGCTGCACCCTCAAACCAGCCCTGACCTCCCTCCCTGAAAGCTGGCAGCAGCTCCTGGGCATTTAGTCTGCAAACTGGACCCTCTCCAGCGTGTAGCTTTTGGGGTCTCTCTGCAAAGGGGTGCGTGAACCTGCAGCCAAATTCCCAAGGCAGAGCATAAAGCCCTTTTCCCTGCCTCTCCTGTCAGAGTGTAAACCCTGCGCTCTGCCCGCCCGGGGCTGGCTGCCTGTCAGAGGTGTGCAAAGTGGTCCTGCTGCCGGCAGATCTGCAGCTCCTTCTGGACGGGAGGGGGGCTAGGAAAATGTCAGCTCATCATTTTCAGGGAGCGGGAGTGCTGTTCTGGTAAGAGGGAGCGGGGCGGCGCGGGCCTGCCGGATCGATACGGAGATCAGAGGCTCAAGTGGATGTCGGAGCTTGTGATGACTGAGCAGATATTGGACCACGGAGCTCTTTCTGGTCGTGCCCCCGGGGGCTGTGGTGTTTGCAGGTCTCGGGAGGCAAGCAGTGCACTGGGCAGCCCTTACCTGGGAAGTGGGGTGGCAAGGGGAAAGATTGTCCCCAGGGGACTGCCAGCCTGAGAGTGAGATGTTAAAGGCAGCTCTGTAGGTGGGAAGAGTAGAACCACAGACCAAACAGCTGCCTTCACCTCTGTCTGTGGCCAGGAGCCCCCCAGGCACTTCCCAGCCCTGCTCTTTTGTCTGGGATGAGTATTTCTGTAGCAACTTGTGTCCCCATGCAGAGGGCAGCTGGAATGGGGCAGATGGGAAGCTCTCTGCAGAGGAACTTGTGTTTCGTTTTGGCCAAGTGCATCCCATGGAATTTCTGGAGGCTCTCAAAGGCCAGAGGAAACCCAGCCCCCGAGCCCCTGTGGGGCAGAGTTCTCACAGGAAGCACTGATTTCATTCTTCATGGAGATGCTTCTTGAAAGAGCAATTTGCCAGCATCCCTCACAGCAATAACGGCAAGGCCTCTGCTCGAGATACCATCTCTGTGCTCTGACAGCCCCATCACTCATGCCCTGCTCCTGCCTCCCTCTTCCACAGGGACAGGAGTGAGGAATGGAAGCAGGAATGATGCGTTCCCACCACGGGCAGCTCCCTGCTACTCCTGTCCTCTTTTGGGTCTGGATGTGCAAATGGTACCACTGCCCTTGCTGAGCATCTTCTCCTCTCTGCCCATGCACAGGTGAGGTGTGCTGGGTTTGAGCAGGGGAGGTAGGACCAGGAGCCATACAGCTCTGATGCTAGGTGAAGGCTGGTGGCCCATCTGCCCTCTGTGGTAGGGACTTTGCTGTCATTGCAGTCTCTTCCTCCACTGAACTTTCCTATCCCCCCGGCAGCCAGCACCAGGGGGGATGAACAGCCCCCCAGTTTCTCTCTTCTCCTGCCCTCTGGGCACCCAGCTGGATGCTCCCACTCCTCCCTTTCCCCCACTTTTCCCAGCCACGTTTCCTCAGCAAGAGCAGCTTTATCTATTAGTGGCAGAGGAAGCTGTGTCTTGGCACAAAACCTTCTCATCAGCTGCTGAAGCAGGGCCTGCCTGGCACCAGGTGGCAGAGTGGGGTGGGCAAGTCATGGGGGTGTCATCCTGGACACTGTTTTTTTTGGGTAGTGTGACATTCGTGTCCCCTGTGCTGCTGAGGGATGAGTCCCCATGCTGGGTGGGCATCATGGGGTGCCTGGTGCTCCCCACGGACAGGGATATATCACATGGTGCCCTCCATCAATGTCTTCTGCAGTCTGGCCACAGGGCTGAGCCATTAGAATGGCATCTCTCTGACACAGGTGGGGAAACTGAGGCAGGGAGTAGAAAATATGCCTGGGTGTTTTCCCCTCTGGTGCCTCCCTGTAGGTACCTGAGGATGGGAGATGCTTCTCATGGGAGAGTGGATCTACCAAATTCTCCCTTGTGTTTCTTCTTGCAGTGCCAGGCACTCCAGGGACCTCTTTTGCAACAGGTCTTTCACTTCAGTGATTTGGGAGCAGGTGGGGCTCAGGGAGAAACCATCCCTCCCATCTCAATATTTCTTCTCTAGCCCAGTGCACCTGCTTCCCCTGGGGAGCCCTGGCAGGAGGAACCCTGGTGAAGCTGCCTGGCACCCCAGAAGACCCCATGGGAGCAGGACTGATGCCTTGGAATGAGCAGCCCCTTGCACGTCACTGCCATTCCCAGGGCTTCTGATGTGGCTGGGCAGCAGTGGGTGAGGCTTTGCCCCAGCAGGAGCTCTGCCTGTGTCCCACTGGGACAGGCTCCCTGCTGAGGGCTAGGGGTGCATAAATCCCAGTTGCAACTCCTCCCAGTATGGTGGTTTTATTTTTTTCCCCCTCTTTTCCCCCAAATCCTGTTGCCTCTTCTGGAGCAGGATGGTTCTGGGTGTGTGGCAGAGTCTGAAGGTGTTGGCTCAGCCAGCGCTGTCTCTCCTCCCTGTGCAAAACCCTGTGCCTGGCAGAAGTAGACCCTTGAAATATTTGGAGTCCTACACCTGTAATTCCTCCCTTTGCCCGTGCTCCTGCCTGCAGCACCATCCCTTTATCGCTGTGTCTCTGTGCAGAGGAGCAGAGACATGAAACTATTGGGGAGAGGGAAAAAAAAAAAAGGCATGCAGAAAAGCGCTGTGGAAAAGCAGAGCAAATTAAGCAGAGCTCTGATCTGCTTGGGTTTGTGCTTGCCAAAAATGCACCATGCATCTTAATTCGCTCTGCTGTTCAGCTCGCACTCACTGCTCTCCTGATGCCATTTCGGCGCTCTGAGCTCAGCCTTTTCAACACTTCAGTCTTCCTCTTTCAGGATTTTTTTTTTTTTTTGCATGTCTGATTGCAGAATCTGCTGCAGGAGGGAAGGGGGAAGCCAGGGGAGGGAGGATGGGAGCCCCCCGACCCTGGGTACTCCTGCCTGCGCTTCCCGGCAGCCGGCTGGGTCCCCAAGGCATTTTTTAGGGGCTGGGGGTGCATCTTTTCTAGAAAGTCCTTCCTGGGTGATCTTCAGTCGCTTTTTTCACATCCAGCCGTCTGATCTGCCTCTCGCTAGGATCCTCCAAAGAAGAAAAAAAACGTTTAAATTGCTGTAATCCACACTGGCTTTTATTCTCTTCCAGTTCAGTTTAATCTCTCTTTCCTCTCCACCCTTATGTCCGGGTAGGGGGAGGAGGGGGGGAAACCCACCCAACAACCAAGCGAAAGGCAGCATCGTCCTCCAAAAGAGCTTGAGAAAGCAGGAGCCGAGCCAGAGCCCCTCTGCTCTCCCCCACCACAAATTTAACCCCAGCTTCAACTTTTCCTCCGCTGCCGGGGCTGAGCTGGGCTCCGGCAGTGGGGTTTTCCCCTCTCTCCCCCCCGCCTCCTACACTGATTTTAGCGGAGAGGGAGGGGGGTGGGGAATCCTTTTTATTGCGGAGCCCGGTTCTCTTTGCAAGCCTTCCTCCTCCTCTTCCTCCTCCTCCTCCCCTGCTTTTTGTGCCCGCCGCAGCAGGGCTGGCCAGGCCGGGGGAGGGAAGCGATGGGAAGGGGCGATCGCCCCCTCCTCTCCCTCTGTCTGTTTTTTTTGCAGGTGTGTCAATTTTAATTCTGCCCAGTAGGTGGGACTTGGTGACTTTCGCACCGTTTTTGTTATTTATTTATTTCCCCGGCTGCTTCTCTCCCTCCCTCCCCTCCCATCCCTCCCTCCCCAGCCTCCCGTTGCGATCCTCCGGAGCGGCTGCGGGAGCGGCGGGCGGCCGGGCCGGCATGCATCCATCCCCGCCCGCGGCCGCGGCCGCTGCCCTAGCGGGAATTACAGCCTCTCCCAGCCAGCTGCCAGCATGATTTCATCTGCTGGAGGATTTTTGCATCTGATCGCTTGAGGTTTTGTTGTTGTTGTTTTTTTTTTTTTCTTTTTCCTCCCTCTGTCTTTGTTTCCTTCCCCCTTTCCCCCCTTCCCCTCCCTCCATCCCCCCTTTCCTCCTCCTCCTCTTTTTTAGAAGCAGCAATCGGAGATGGATGTCTCTCTTTGCCCTACCAAGTGCACTTTCTGGAGGGTATTTTTGCTCTGGAGCATTTGGGGAGACTATCTGCTTTCGGTGCTGGCTTGCCCTGCTAATTGTCTTTGCAGCAAGACAGACATCAATTGCAAGAAGCCGGATGATGGGAACCTCTTCCCTCTCTTGGAAGGGCAGGATTCAGGCAGCAGCAATGGCAACACGAGCATCAATATCACGGACATCTCAAGGAACATCACTTCCATGTAAGTGGGGGTCCCCCCGGGCTCCCCCTCCGCGGCAGGGTGCGGGCTGAGCTGCCCGTGCGGGGCTCAGGTGCTCCCGGCATCGCTGCACCGTCTGGGCTCAGCCCGACTCCCCGGGCAGAGGATGCAGATCCGGCTTTTCCTGTACCCCATCCCCCCGAAAAAACCATAAAAAGCCCAGCAACAGTTTGGCCAAGGCTTAAGAGGAATAAAGTAAATGAGATCTGATTCCTTAGCAGGAGAGAGAGCAGCAGGCAAAGATGCTAAAGCTGCTGCTTCCTTTAACTGTTTGCTTCTGCAAGGGGAACGGGGACGCCACAGCCACACACCGTCACATATTTACCCAAATTGGGCAAGAAAAGCAAGTTCTGAGCTGTTTTTTCTTCCTTGAGACTTTGGATCCGGTTAAAAATGTCGTTATTTTTTACATCCCCACATCAGAAAATGCTCCCTTCCCTGCCCTGGCTGAGTGTATCTGGGGATCTGCGGTTTTGCATTTTTAAGAGGAGTGAAAAAAAAAAAATAGGACAGTGAGATGTCCCTTAAGTAGCTTATTTAATTCACATTGTTATAATTTTGTAACTCGTCGTGGTGCCGCGATAGGATTAGTGCGTTTTCGGTTCGGGGTGGTGGCGGTGGGGAGAAGCATCGGAGCAGCGAGATATTTTTAGTTGAGCACTTTGCGTTTGTTTGCATGCTTGTTTATCTGGAAAATCAACTTGAAGTTGCATTATCCTTGTTTGGAGAGGCAGTTAGCAAAGCCCATGTTAATCTCATCAGTGTGGAGTCAAGAAAGGAATATATTTCCATCTCCTGAATCCATCATGCTCTGTGTGTGTGTGTGAAAAAAAAAATTCCTCATTGCTTCCAATCTCTGCTCTTTATTTTCCAGTACATTTTTGGGTGAGATGAACTCTGAGCCATTTCATTATTCTAATGCTAATTGAAATGTGAGCATTTAGGGAAATGTAGCCCCCAGAGCAAGTTGCCAGTGGGAGTTGAGAAGAGGTGGAATCCTTTATTCTGGCAGTTAAATGCAGCAAGGTTTGAAATGAGTAATGGACGGTTATTTATTTATTTATTTATTTATTTTCACCTCGATGGCACGGCTGCATGGAGGGAGAAGGCTTTGGGTCTCTTCCTGAGGCTGTTTTATTCGGTCACAGTGCAATTGCAGCAGAGCCATGGAGTAATTGCAGTGCCTCTTTCGCAGCTCTGCTCATCACCTTTGCTGGGTAAAGATGACGGGAGCTGCTTTCCCTGCTTGCTTACAGGTTCATGTGATGCCCAGGCAGGTTTTCAGCAGGTCACTGACCCTGAATCCCCAGCCCTGCCTTCCCCTTGACGGCAAACCTCCGTAAAAACAGCAGGAATGGGAAAAGGAACTGGGGAAGCTAAAGCAAAGCTCCCCTTCCCATTGCCCCATATTTATCCTGCGTCGTGGTGCTGGAGTGTTTTCCCTGTGATGCTGGAGGGATGAGGGTGATGCTGGGGAAGTCGGAGAAACTCGTGTTTTTTCCCTGTGCTCGCTGTTTGTTGTGGTTTAGTTTTAACCCTTTGGGGGCCGGGGAGCAGCAGGAAAGGCTGGGAAGGGTTTGGAAGCTACCAGTGTGAGCGAGTGTGCGTTGTCAGATGCACAGACATCTGAACTGCTGTGAGAGGTAGTATTACATGAGTGCTTTGTGCCCAGAAAATGTCTTTACTGCTTTGAAAATGAAAAATGCTGATAAGCAGTCTGTAAAAAGGAGAGGGGGAAAAAAATAACCCAAATGGACAACTACAGAAACAGATAGTGGCGTTTTTTTTGGAAAGGAGCTTCTCTTAAGTTAGGGAAGGAGAAGAAGGTGGCAGCTTTTGCTGGAATTTGTGTGCATCTCTGCTTCACACTGGGCAAAGCACATTCCTTCACCCCCTGCATCGCTGCTGGACCCCATGCCTCCCATTTTGGGCTTGGGAAGGCTGAGGCACAGGACTGGGATGAACCCCAAAATGCCCTCAGGGGCTGAGACTGAGCAGGAAGGAAAACTTTCCACAAGGGTCTGTGCTTACTGGGAAGGCAGAGGTGGTTTGTAGGGGATGCTTTTGGGAGCAGAGGGTTGATTTGTGTGGCAGGGATGCTTCCCAGCAAAGGAGTCACTGCTGGGAGCCAGGATTCAGCCACGTTCCTGCTCCTGTGCGGGAGGCATCAGGTCCTGCACCCTTTCAGGCTGATGTCAGGCCTCTCCTTGCCAGCCCTGACATCATGGATGTTGGGGTGAGGGTGCCTCGAAGCCCAGCCTGGTCATCGCTGAATCACTCCTGGCATGTGAGTCTGATTCAGCTGGGCAAGGAGCAGTGTTTTCCCTCTGTTTGCCATGCTCACAGGGGGCTTGGCCTTGTTTGTGGGCAGCCAGTGGGCAAAAGCACCTTCTCCCACAGGGCTGGGGGTGAGAAGGGGAGGCTCAGTCCCATCCCTGTGGCTGGGGGATGCAGTGCCCCAGCCGGAATCTCCCCACAGGCCCTGGGGAAGGTGGTGGTCGCTGCTCCATCTTGTTGCTGGTGAAAAAGCAAATGGAGCGTGGGGTGGTGAAACAACCCTGCGACCAGGCAGAGACTTATTCGTGTCCAAAAGACAGCTCGGCTTCAAAATCAGGGCTTGAGTGTTGCTGATGAAAGACTGCCATCGCCCATTCAGAGGGCTGGCTAGAAAAAAAAATATGAGCCATCTTGGAGGCCTTGTCCATCTTACCCCCTTGAGCCAGGCCAAGATCCCTCCATGCCAGCCCACCCCAACCCAGCACTGGGGGCTGAGCCATCAGGAGCTTTGGATTATATCACTTCTTAGTGGCTGATGAGACCCCCTGAGGCAAAGCCGACAGAAGAGGAACAGGGGACACCCAGCCTGTAGTGCTGCTGCCCAAGGAGGCTGGTGGGACAGCCCAGACCAAGCCTCCTGTTGCACCCCTCATAGGAATGGCCTTTTCTTCAATTGCTGGTGCTTCTGGCTTCCCACACATCCTCCTTCTGGTAAAAGTTGGGGCTGGATGGCTCCTGGAGGGGACAGTGACACACAACATTTCTGCAAATCCAGGTGGTGCCAGGTCAGTGGTGAAGCAGGAGCAAGGCAGGAGGTTCCTGCCCTGAGGTGGAGGAGGAGGTTGATGCCCCTCTGCCCTTTCCCAGCATGCCCAGGAACTTACCCAATTTTGGGTTCTGTCCCTGGAGCTGCAACTCTGCACACAAACCCCTGTGAGAGCTGCCAGCAGCCCTGTCTAGCCAGGGAGCTAGCTTGGACCTGGCTGAGATGGCTCCAGTTTGGAGTCTTGCTCTGTACTTCTCCCTCCCAACTTCAGGAGAGGGCACCATGGGGTCAGGGTTTGTCCATGCCATCACTTTTCCTGTGCAGCCAGGCGGCCTTCACTGTGTCCCCAGCCAGCCATGACTGAATGGAGATGCTCCATCTTCCCCCAGCCCATCCTCACCCCTCCTCCTCTCTACTCATCGCAAGCCCAGACACACAGGCAGAACTTTGATCCCGGGGATCCTGTGGCACAGAACCCCTGTGCCGAGGTGCCGGTGTGTTTGTCACCCGGGTGTCACCGTGGGGGGCTGGCTGGCACACGGGGCTGCCGCGTGTCGGGGTGACAGCGGGTGCCGCGTGCCAGGGGTGGGCCGGGCTGGGGACTCACCCCGCTGGCAGCGTGGGCAGCGCCTGCGTGCGCCGGCACCGTGCGTGGGGAAGGACAGACGGAGGAGTTTGCCATCTGGGCCTCCCTACTTCTCAGCTGTTGCTATGGCACTGCGGAGATGCTGCTAGGCAGGCTGTGGTGGCCTGCGTGTGTCACCCCTGGGCTCCCTCGAGGTAGGGAGATGTCCCCGGTATGTAAAGCCTAGCTCTGTATCCAGCCTCACTGGGGGAGAATGAGGGTTCTTATGGTAAAATAGGCTCGATGGGTGGGTATTCAGGGTGTATCTGTGCAGCTCGTAGTGCTTTCAACAAGGTGAGATGAATTCAGAGCAACCCAGGAGGAGGTGGCTCATTGTGGAGCACGGTGGGATGCAGGATTTTGGGGTCTCGCTGGCAGGGGCAGGAGAAAGCATCTTGCTCCCCTCCATAGACAAGAAGAGCATCTTCATTCTTTCCTACCAGGCTGTCCCACCAGTCCACGGCAGCATCCGCTCCATCCCGTGGGCCTGGCCGGGGGTGGGAGAGCCACGTCAGCGCTGGAGCTGTGGGGGGAGCGGCAGCGCAGCCCCCACTCGCTGCGCGGGAGCTGGGAGCATGTGGAGAGGGGGAGAGCGAGGGGGTGCTCGGAGCAGCAGCACCCCTTCCCTGCCGGTGCGGGCAGGGATGAGGCATCAGGAATGCTCCTGAGTGCTCACGGCTGGCAAGGAGGGAAGAAAGAAGGGGCAGGCCTCTTCCTGGAAGGGCTGCAGAGAGCAGAACTTGCTGTGGTGACCCAAATAGCCATTAGAAAGGCTCCTGTGATGCTCAAATTATTGGCTGCTCTGCCTCAGACAACAGGCACAAACTTTTCCCCTCTCTGTGAATCAGCCACATTGTGCCCAGTGTGCCTCGTGTACTACTGCTCTCTAGGGATGAAGGGCTCTGCATTCCCCAAGCCTCCCATCTCCTGGTCCCAGAGGCTTTGGCTGCTCCAGAGGCAATGCAAAAAATCCCTAATTCAATCCATCTTGGATTTGCAGGGCTCTTGTTCATGCAGAGCATCTATCCTGAGGGATGTTAGGATCAGGGAGGCACATGCAGTGCCAAGCTGTGAGGACAGAAAAGGGTGCAGAGGTGTTTGGGACAGAGTTGGGCTGAGATATATGGTCTTGATGGTCTTGAGGTGATTTAAGTCAGGAGCACTGATCCATATCCTCCCCCTTTCCTGTGGGCTGGCTCTTGGCTCCTTGCCCTGCTCTTACTGTCTTTCTCTCTGCTGACCAATCCTGGAGAGAGGCACTTTCCGGGCACAGGTGATGTCAGGTATTTCTTCAGGAAGGAGACAATTTTGGTGCCTGCCAGCACTTCTGAGCCAAACATGGGGTGTGAGTGCTGGCCTGGTAGGAGAAGCTGGTGGCCCAGATGGTTTTAGGGTGCATGGGACATCTCCCATGCCCTCATGTCCTGTAGCTTTTGGGGAGGTCTAAATTGGACCTGACTGTTGGCTTGTCTCCTTGAAATTGGAGAGGTGAGACAGGGGTGCTTCAGGTCTAGGACAGATGTTTAATGAGAGGAAGAAGGGACTGAGGAAGGACCTGCCTTGCTCTCCTTCGAGGCTCAGAGAGGTGTTGCCTCTGGCTAAGGCCTTTTGTAGAGCTCAGTTTTCCCAGGGAAAGCTTTCTGGGTCTGCTTTGTGTTATTAGCTCACCCCTGTGAAGCAAAGCATCTTCATGTGTTTTGGCTGAGGCTGCTCAAGGTTTCCCAAAGCCCTGTGACCATCCATGCACCCAGCAATGCTGGGGCCTTTCACTGAACACCCCAAACAGTCCCTGAGATGTTCCATGGGATCACTTTTGGGGAGTCCTGGAGGTAGACTGAGTTTTGTTATGCTTCCCAGTGCCACCCTAGCACACCAGCTTTTCCTGCTCAGTGAAGAGCCCCTGCTTGGTGTTGTCCAGAAGTTTATGGCTGGATTTGGTGCATCCCATCTAGGTGGGCTGCAGACAAGTGGGGAATAACCAAGCCCCAAGCCTGCCAGGCTTCCAAAAGTGAGTGTTACTAGTGCTTGTAACTCGGAGTGTTATTTACCGGGCACAGAGCAGTAGCAGTAGTTTTGTATTTCCTGCAGAGGGGGTTTCGACAGGCTGTGTAGCTGCTTTCCAAGCACGTGTGTTTGACAGCAGGCTGTGGGCTCTGGTCTCCCCCAAATCCTCTTGCTCTCCCCTCTGCACCACGGGGTGCACAGCAAAGCTGTCCCCGAGGAGATGCCGTGGGCGAGTTCTTTGCACAGAGGCTGCACTTTGCACCGTGCTTGGACATCGCAGCACTTTGTGCCCACACGAGGGGATGAGGACCAGCAGCTCGCTCGCCTCTCGTAGCTCTCCAGGTTCCTGAGGACCACGCACGCAGCACCAGAACCACGGCTGGACCGGGCTGTCCCCGTTATCCCCCAAAGAGGAGGCGCTCCGGACTGAGGCTGCCGGTGCAGGAGCGCTGCCAAACGAGCAGCCCCGTGGATGTTGCAGAGCACCCCGCCGAGCCTCCCCTCTGTGCCCCGCGGGGGCGGCCGGAGCGCGGCTCAGCCCCGGCTCGCTCTGCCCGGCGCATCGCGGCTCCTCCGCTCCGCTATTCGCGTCTGAAGGTGGCTGTGCCGCTAGAGGGCAAGCGGCAGCGCCAGACAGCCCGGCTCCGGGATGCGGGATGAGGGATGCAGGATGAGGGATGCGGGATGCGCGGGCACGGCCGGCGCGGAGCCGCACGGAGCGGGGCGCGCTGCGGGGGCTGCGGGGGCTCGGGGGTCAGGTCAGCCTGCTCGCTGTCACACTGAAAGGCCTTTGCTCTGGGAGCCCGTGCTGCCGAACCCCTCCTGGGCTCTCACCCTGACTCGGCATCCCAGCTCCTGGGTGAGCACCCACTGCTGTCGCATGGTTCCCTAGGGCCCGAGTGGGTTGCTGGGTCGTGGCTTTCTTCTCTGTGCTGCTGCGGGAGAGCGTGGTCAGTGCAGCCCCACCTACCCACAGCTCTTCCACCGGTGCTGCAAGACACAGCCCCAGCCTGTCTGTGAATTGAGGTGATTTGCAGCTTTTGGAACAGTATTGGCCCAGCCAAAACTGGTGCAGTGGGATGGTGCTGCCGGGAAAGAGGAGCCTGATTGGGGTCGTGACCTACCCTCTGTGACCAGCTTCTGGCTGTGATCCTACAATGAGAGCCCCTAAGAGCTCTGTCCATTTTACTGACTGGAAGCTGAGGCACACAGCAGTGGTGGGACTGGCCTGCAAGCAGCTGAGTGAGGATGGAGATCCTTTAGGCCAGCACTGGCCAGGGTTTAGGCAGAGGGCAAGCATGGAGGGAGGAATAAACAAGGCTGTTCTATTGGTCCTGTGGTGTTTCACAGACACGAGAGTGGTCCATGGAGAAATCCTGGAGGTAGAGGCAAGAGGGCACAGGCTGAGAGCTGTCTCTGGAGGCCTCCAGGGTAGGTGCAATGTTCTTTGCTCCTTTGATCAAACCTCTGCTGCACAGGTTGGATGGAGGTTGGAGACCTAAAGAGGCCATATGTCCTTCTCTGAGTGGGGAAGGCTGAGAAGAGCCTGGTGTGAGATAGAGCAAGAGTGAGTGAGGGTGGGAAGCTAGCTGGCTGTGACCCTGTAACATCCTCCATGTGTGCCTCCTGGGATTATCTCCTTTTCCCTGGCACCTGGGCCAAACAGGGGCTGGTTATTTCCCTGCTTATATTTTTCCTGCTTATATTTCCCTGGTTATTGGCAAGTGCTACTAGCATAATGGAAAGGCTGTGACACCCTCTGGCCCCACAATGCAACAACAAATAGACCCTCAGCATCATGGCAGGGGCAACATTTGAGTGGATGTGTGTTGGGGAGTGAGTGATGGATGTGGGTTAGAGCTGTGATACTGCTCAGGGCCTGGGCTTCACTTCAGCTGAAGAAAGGGTGACTAAAATCTCTCTGGACTCCCCTTGGAGCACTGCACTGGACTCAGTGCCCAGCTAATAGGCTACTCCACCACCCCTGCAGTGTTGTGTCCTTGGTAGTCCCATCCTCCATGTACCTCCTTGTTTCCAGACCCCACAGGACAGGGGATCCTTCCCTGCTCCCCTCTGTGTGAGACCTGGCCTGTGCTTGCCTGGAAGGGTAGCACCAGGAAAATATGTGCTGCATTTTTAGCTTGTTTTCATGTGCTGTAGCTGTTGAGGAGCTGAAGGAGAAGCCAGAGCTGTGTGTACAGCCAGCTTTCCTCCAGCTGCCACCCAGTGCTTTGGTATGGCAGATAATGCAGCCTGGTGGTGACCTTGCCCTTCCTGTACCTGCATGTGACATCACTGCCACCTTCCCCTTCTCCCAGCTTCTCTCTGCCTAAATAAAAACTGCCTTTTTAATTAAAAACAAAAGTCCCAGCAGCAGAGCAGAGAGGTCAGGAAGGATTCCCAAGGGAATGTGATAGCACAGATACGTAGCTTGGGGTGCTTATTCTTGGCTACAGTGCTTCTTCAAATGACAACTAAATGGTCTTGGGGTCCCAGGGAAGGATGCAGGGAGATGCTGAGCCCAAGTGCTGCCCCCCTGCATGGGCTCAGTTGTGCTGGGAAGGGGACAGGGCACTGGTGCCTTTGCTGGCTGCTCTGCACTGTCCCTGGGGGACTGAGAAGTGGGTAGGAGCAGATGTGAGGGTGGTGAAGTCTCCATCCTTCTGGGTTGTGCAAGGCTGTCCCTTAACTAGTTCTCACCAGGAGGTTCCCACTAGGAAATGTTAATGTGGAAATGCTCCAACAGATGCTGGGAATCTGAGTGCTGCTGAGGACCCTGCATGCTCAGGGTTTTGCCAGGATAAATTAGGAACATGAATGCTCAGCTGAGCTGCAGCAATGCCAGGCTCTAACTCCTGACCCTGCCGAGACCACAAGCCACATGGGGGAGATCTCGGGTGCCTGCAGCTGCTGACTTTCCTTCTGCTCCTGGAGCAGCTCTGGCCTAATCCCCCATCCCGTGCTCTCCGTGAAAATGCTGTGCAGTGACCTGGGCTGGGAACAAGGAGTCCTGGCTCTCCAGTCTGTGATCCAGCTGTGCAATGCTCCCTTGGGCTGCCTGACCTCCTCCTGCCTGCTCCTAACCCAGGCAGACAAGACCCTGGGCATCCCTCGTGTCCCTCCCAGCACAGATGGGATTGCCTGTGGGGAGCTCTGTGACATGTGTGACCAGAAAAATCTGTCTTGTCCCCAAAACTCTTTCCTCCAGGATGTGGATGGGTGTTCCTGGGACAGTGAGGTGGGGCCTGGCTTTGTCTGTCTCATGCCTTGCCTGTGCTCTTCCAGCCAAAATATAATTCCAGAAGAAGTAAGGTGAAAGCCCCCGAGTCAATTGGTGGCTGCTGACGAGCAGCCTGGGGAGCAAGCAAAGTTCAGTGGGACACAAGGTCAAGGATGCTGCGTATTCCCAGCTCCCCAACCTGCTCAGAGCATCCCTTCCTCCCGGGGCTCTCTTTGCCTGTTCAGAGAAGCTGAATGTTACTGGGGGCTATTTCCTCTTTTGAGCCTCACATGGGCTCTGGACACATCTGTTCTTGCAGCCATCTCACAGGCAGTCCCAGACTCTGCAGAGGAGAGGGCAGAGTAGCACAGAGCTGAATCAGCATCAGAGCAGCTCCCTTGGGAAGTGCTGTGCCCCTCGTTTCAGGCTGGGGCAGATGCTGAAGGATCAAAGGAAAGCCTGAGCCCAAGGAGTGTGGGCAGGGCACCTGCAGGGATGTGCAGGGATGCTGGCAGCGCAGGGAGGGGCAACAAGGAGCTCTGCAAGGCTGGCACTGTGGGGGTTAATGGCAAGGTGCAGGATGCAGCTGGAGCAGATTTGGGAGAGGCAGAGCCTAATGAGGCTGAAGAGGTATCAGGTGGAAGGGCTGAGCTCTGGATATTGAGGGATATCAGGGGTTGTGTGTGAGGCAGACAGCAGTTGCTGCATGTTGGTTTTGAGAAGAGGAGCTGGAACAGGGATGCTCTCAGGTAAGAAGCTGTGTGGGCTGCCTGTCCTGGCTCTGGGCATTGGGAGGGATGTGTCTGTAGCTGTTTGCTGGAGCAGCCCTGGCTGCCTGTGTTGCTGTGGGGATGTGTGTTGCTGTCTGTGTCCCCCCAGCACTTTGTGGGTTCATCCTCTGGCCCTAGGGAGCACAAGCCCTTGGCTCCTTGCTTGTAGCTGAGATCCAATCCCAGGGCTAAGAGGAACCACTGCCTGGAATTCCTCCTCTCTGTGCCTTGTCCTGCCTGTGTTCTCCAGGACTTGACGGCTGAGGTGTCTGATGCTCCCAGCCTGGTGTTGCTTTGTCTTGCCAATAAGCCCTTCCTTCCAGGAGGGATGGGGATGGGATCCTCCAGCTTTGCCCCAGGCAGACTGCCAAGCACCCAGCACGTTCTGCACTGCCCTGGCCCCAGGGAAGGATCCCTGCCTTCCAAAAGGCACGGGTAGCATAGATTTATTTATTTAGAGTCTTAATTAGCATCTTTAAATATTAAATAGTAAACAAACTGTGTCTAGTGGGATCAACATTTACAAGCAGGGAGTTTTATTTTTTTTTTCTCCTCTCTGGGACATGCACTTGTTTTTTAAGTGTTTGGGGAGGAGCAGCTGTGTGTGGGCTCTGGTTGATGGGTGAGGGATGGACCCACAGTGCTGCTGGTGAAGGAGGGGGAGAAGAAAGGGATGAAGGGGCAGGAGGGCTGAGGAAAAATGGGGCAGAGAAGAAGGGCTGTGTTCCTGGAGCATTGATGTTGGGGAATTGCAGAGCCAAGTGATGGATTTTGGTATTTCCTGCAGGATGTGACATTCTCTTGTGCCCAGGCAGGTGGAAGGGGACAGGCAGGAGATGGAGGCTCCTGCCTCGGCACAGCTAATTGCAATCAAAAGGTGGTGGTCCCTGCAAGGGGAGGTGGTTTGCAGCTGATCTGCATCCTATTATCTCTGCAAATGGAGGCCTGCCTGGTAGCAGATTACACTGGGGGTTATTTATTGGCAAAGCACTGTACAGTTTTAATTTTTCCTTTTTGCTTATTCAGGCTTTAGCTCCAGAGGAAAATAGCCTGGGGTGGCTTTGAAATGGATTCTCTCTGCCCCATTAACTTATTCAGTGAGTTTAATGGGCCTTTTTTTCTCCGAGCCTTGAAGCCATCATTAAAAGGCAGAGATTTATAAAAGCAAAGATACTCCTGAGCTTTAGTCAAACTTTGGGGGAGCGGGAGGAGGGCAATGGTGTTGCTGCTGTCTGTGGTTCTGGTGATGATGTGAGTTGGGTGCTGCTGTTGTGCCTCTTTGGAAATTTTACATGGATAAGAGGACCAGCTTGCTTGGGGTGCTGCCCCTGTATCTCTGCTGAGGATCAGTGGGATTAGCTGTGCTGTGAGTCCTCACCTGCAAACGATGGGATATTATCTGGGCTCCTACACACTGGGATATTGCCCAATGTGACTTGTAACCTGTCTGGGCTGCAAAGCTGCATCTCTCCAGGCTGAAACAGAGAATCTTCTCTTGCTTTGTGTAGGCTGCTCACAACTTTATTTTCATATCTTTTATGCCATGCCAGGGCTGGGGAGTGCTCGATGCTTTCATGGGTGTCTCTGGGCAGTGTTTGGAGCTGTTCCCCTCTGTCCCTCTCTCTGCTAGTGGCACAAGTCCTGTTACACCCCTGTGCTGAGCAGCCCAGTGCTGCACGAGTTTGGGTGTCCCCTGCAGGGATTGCACTTGTTTAGCATGTGACCTCCTGTGTCTTACAGAATAGGGGAGTGTTTGGAGAATGAGACTGAGATTAAATGTCTGACTGAATTCCCCCTGGTTTTTGGCTCTTCTAGGATCGACCTCTCCACTTTTTGTTTTGCAAGCCTCTTTTTGGGGAGTGAATGTAGGAGCATGCAAGGTGTGGGTTGGCATGTCACCTAGGGGCATCCTCCTGCTGGCATGGCTGAAGATTTGGTCCCCAGGCCATGATGTGTTGCAAATGTCACCGTGTGCTTGAGGAGTGTGTCCCTCACCAGCCTTGCTGCGATTCAGGAGTGCTGGGAAGTTGCTGTGGGAGAGGGAAAGGACCTGCTTGCCCAAAATGATGTGCTCAGGGTCACATGTCATGGGGCTGACCCCAGTCCCTGGCTCCTGCTGGGTGCCAGAAGCAGCTGGAAAATGAGACTGGAGACTGGGTGATGTGACCTTGTGTGTGTCTGTGCTGGTGGCCCTGGGGCTGGCTTGCTGTTCCCACCACGGGGTGGAGGGACAGCAGCCTGTGACCCTGCCTGCCTGTCCCCAGCCTGGCAGCCCCATCCTTGGCGGTGGGAGAAACACAGCAGATGAGATTAGACCCTGGTGGGGAGGGACTGTGGGGCTTGCCAGGAGGAAGGAAGGGCTTTGAGCTCTGGGAGGACATATCTGAGGGTTTGTTTGTAGTCTCCCTGGAGGCACTGACCACCAAGGCTGCCCTTGGAATTCTGCCTGGGGGCAGCAGTGGGACAAGGACACACTGGAATGACCCTGAGGTTGCTGTGGCCAAGCAGAAACCAGCTGCAGCATGCAGCCATGCTGGGATAGGGATGGTTCCCCATGCTGGCCTGTCTGTGACCTCCAGAACAAGGGAGAGGCTCCCTGGAGATCCATCAGCTCCCAATCCCTGCCCAGGTCACGGCGGTCAGGGGAAGGAGATGCTCATTTCCTAATAAAGACCCATAAAATGCACTTCTCCTCTGCCCCTGTAAATCCTTGCCTTCCCTGTGCTACCTGCTGTGTAAATTGCTGCTGACCCTGTAAATCACCCTCTGCTTTGCTCTGCCCTCCCTGAAATGAGCCCTTCCTTGTAAATCCTCCATCCCCATTAGTTTTCTGCTGCTGACCCCCTTGTTCTGCCTGTGCTGTAAATCCTGAGCCCTTGTGGGGATGGGGGAATGGGTGGGGTGATGGAGGGCAGCTGTCCCAGGATGGGTTAATCCCTCCCAACAGCTCCCTCAGGACTCTCTTGCCAGTGGGAGCTGGTGGAGGACATTTTGCCTGGCTGCCTGTGGGGAAGGTCATCGTCGTGCTGCAAGCAGGGCTGGGCTCTCATCTTCAGCTGGGCTGCAGCCAGCTGGCTAAAACTGGAAGGTGTTGGTATCCCAGCCCTCAGCAGGACTCCTGGGGATGGCTACTCCCCCAGGGCACATTTCTGAGCTGTAAAAATAGCTGGAGTAAAGAGAAAATCTCCTTTTATCCCTCGAGTGCTTGGGGTCATGCCGTAGCTTAGCTTCACTGTGCCCCTATGTAAGCTCCCTTCAGTGGGCACTGAAGGAGCTGTGGGCAGCAGAGGTCCCTTATGTAATGGAGAATGGTCAGCAAGGCTTCTGCTGGATGCTGATTCCCTATTTCTGAGTCTTGAGCTGCTGGGATGACCATGCTGTGCTTTTTTCCCCCAGCACAGCATGCAGGAGCTAAGGCAAAGGGTCTGGCAGAGACCTGACCCGATGGAGGTGTGGGGAGCCAAACACCAGCTCTGTGCTGTGACCTGGGTGTGCTGGGCTGTGCCAGGGTGTACCAGGAGAGGTGTCAGTGTCTGTGGGAAAGGCTGTGTCTGGAGCTGACAGCTTGTCCTCGATCCAGGCTGGTGGTGCTGCTGCTTTGCTGTGGCTGGGGTATCCTGAGGGTGTGCAGGCAGCTGGTACCCAGGCAAGTGTTATTTGGTGTACAAGTTACTGACTCTTTCTAAAGCTTGGTGAGCAGAAAGCAGTGACACTCCAACACAGCTGCCTTTTTCCTCCTAAGGAGCAGGAGGGAGTGATACCCTGAAATGTGTGAGCAGCTCTGTCCTGCTCCCACCAAGGTCAGTGGAGCATGCAGCAGTGGATGCACAGTCAGAGATGGGGTCACAGTCAGATGGGGTCATCCATGGCAGTGTTTTGGGATGGTGCTGTCTGAAAAGCTGCTGTGTGAACACAGCACTTAGAGGGTTCTGCTTGGCTCACTGGGGAGGAAAATGCTGCAGGAGATGTGAGTGCGTTGTGATGTGGCTTTCTGAGTACCTCAGTGCTCAAGGTGTGAGTGGGAAACTGGGGTACCAGCCTGGGGCATGGGAGTGCAGCCTTTGCTGACATTTCTCTGTAAGCCCCAGGCCTGGAGGAGCTCCTCAACTGCCTGAGTGGTTCAGGCTTTGGTTTACAGAAGTGCTGGCCCTGACCCAGCCTGGACTGTGTGTGTCCCCTGGAAAGGCACTGACCCATGTCACTTGTGGCTCAACTCTCCCTGACTGCCCTGAACGTGGCTGCCAGAAGATTTGCAGGAAAAACATGGAGATGCTCAGGATGGCTGATTCAGGAATTAATATTAACTGTTGGTGATGCTCTGTGATGGACCTGGGTTTGACCCAGCTGGGTGTTTCCTTTAGACCTTCCTCCTGCTGCCAAGCATTTTTTTTAATTAGTTTTTCTCCTGTATCTTGTGTCTGAGTTGTGTATTAACACTGGGCTTACGATGCTGCTGTGCTCTGGCTTTGGGAGGTGGATGGAGGAGATGATGAGTATAGTGGGAGCACAGGGATGCTAAACAGCAGTGGGAAAGGCAGGGGGCAGCGGAGGAGAGCAGAGGCAGATTTTCAAAATCCATATAAATAGCAAAAATAAATTTCCAGCAAACGCTTCCAGTCCTGCAGTATTAAGAAAGTGAAGCACTAGAGGATAAGGAAAGCATGAGCAATAACAGCAGGGATTTAGAAAGAATAAATCTTGCCAGACAAACCTGATTGCTTTTTCTTTTTGATGGAATCACGAAATTAGTGGCTGAGCAGAACGTGGAAATCCTAATATATTTGGATTTAGCAAAGCATTTGATATAGTGTCTCACCAAATCTTACTCTCAAAATTAGTTCAGTTTGCCTTGGATATGACACTGCCAAATGGACTGAGAACTGGCTTAGGGCCCTAAACTAATAGTGATGGGATGTGTTTGGGGAGAGGGGGAGCTGTGGGAGCAGAGCTACAACCTGGCTATTCTCACTGAAAAAAGTACAAAGCCAAACAACAGAAAACCCCCAAAATAATAATAAAAAGATCCAGGAATGTGGCCCCAGTTTGAGGCACCTTATTATGGGAATATTGACAAACTGGAGGGAGTTCAGAAGCAAACAGAGCTGGGGAAAAAAAGCATCAGAGGGGTCAGATTACCCGCAGAGGCAGGCTGGGGGCTGAGAAATCCCAGGGCTTGAGGCATTTCAGGGAGGAGCAGGTGGAGGCCAGTGGGGCTGGGATGAATATTTGGGCTGCTGCTGGGAGCTGGCAGGGAGCAGCACCTCAGTGCTTTCACCCCCGCGCAGCGGAGACTCGCTGAGCTCCCATTTCACGGCCCTTTCCAGATATTATCGGATCAGCAGGGGGAATATTCACCGTGACTGTCAGAAAGAACATCCCTGACCGGGGGAGCTGGGCACGTTTCCTCAGGGAAAATCTTGACTCTTGGAACAAGCACGAGGAGATGTCCCTGGGTGATTTGTGTCCGTAGATGGGGATTCTTTTTCCTGGACTGTGGACTTGGATGGGAAGCTGAGAGGTGATTGTAGCAGCTTTGAGGTCTGCCTCCTGCAATATTTATCTGCACCTCACAGGCATTTATTTATCGTTGGGGAAAAGGCTGGGAAACTGCTGGTGGCAGCTGGAATGCAGATGTGTCATCAAGGGAGGATGGCAAAGCCCCTTTGTGTTTAAAGCTTCTGGAATGGTGGTGACCCCCATGGTCACTTTGCAGAGGAAGGACAGGACAGCTTGATGCTGCTCACAGGATTTTGTGTGAGGAGCTGTCTGTAGAAGCTGGGAAGGATGAGATCTTTCAGGAAGCTCATCCATGAAGGTGTCTGTCCAGCATGCTGAGCTCTAGGGCTCCTTCAGCACTCAGCTGGAGCCTGGAAGGGATGCTGAGTGTGTGGAGGCTCTTGGCATAACTGCAAGGTTCCCACAAGGTGAGGAAGGCAGTGGCTGCCAGTGAAGGCTGGTTTGGATCATTTGGGTGTTGCCAGGGCTATTCCCCCACTGCCACTGGGATGGCTTGGTTGAGCCAGGCTGTTCTGTTTGCCTTTTGAAGCAAATCTGTGCCTTTTGATACAGCTACAGACAAACTTTCAGTATGGCAAATGTAGCTTGCTAGAGGGAATGGTGCTTTGAGTAGGGAACAGCCACCCTTGTGAGCCAGTGTGTAATTAGCTGGGATGAAACAGATTTGGGGAGAAAGCCATGGAGCAGAGTTATGAAGGGCTCCTAGAAGATGGGGTGGCCTTGTGTTGGTGTCCAGGTCTCACTGTGAGAGCACAGGGCTTCTTCAGCCCTGAATGATCCTTCAAGCAATTCCCTGCTTTGCATTTCTCCCTGCCCAGAGCTGAGCCTGCTGGGATGGGGCTGAACCAGGCAAAGTTTGGGAGGTATTTTTAGCTGTTCTAATTGTGGCAAATAAATGCCATTCTTACTTGTTGGGATTGAGCTATGGCTAAATCACAACTAGTTCTAATGATGATAATTACCGGATTTCAATATTTATAGAAACGGGTTCTTCCTTCGTATTGGCAGATGCTGCTGTGCTCTCACCTTCACAGATCGAAACCTTGGCTCATTATTGCTGCACCTATTTATTTACTTGCACATTTTAACCCAGAGATGATAACATATGAGAGATCTGAAAAGAGATAGGCCAATGCAAATGCTGTAGTCTTTGGGTAGAAGCTGTGGGATGAATAGGGAAGCATCTCCTAAGGACCTGTGGGTTGGAATTCCCCAGATTCTTGCTGTTTGGGCACTCATGAGAGATATTCCCAGGGCTGCAGGCTTGTCTGGTTCTGCCAGGGCTTAGCCCCCAAAGGGTGGCTGTGGCTGTGCATATTTTTGCCTGCAGTGGATGCTGGCTTGGATTCCTGTGTGCACCAGCACAAGTACACACTGGGACAGAGCTGAAAGGTGAGGCTACATGAGAGGCTCCATCCTGTGATGCTGGACTTGGAGGAGCTTGTGGAAAAGGCTCTGGGAGGCTCCTGCCTGCAGCAGCTTCTGGATGTCTTGATTTAGCAACATCCCTCTCCACTCTGGCACTGCAGAAGGGTGATCACCTTTAGGACATGTGGGTGCACAGCCATGTGTTTGGGTGGCACACATGCTCATCCCCTAAGCCTGGCATGAAGATGCAGATCCCCCTGGGCTGCCAAACCAGCCCAGCCAGGTGATAGCAGCCTGTGGATCCTCGCTGGTATCCAGCCCTGTACACCCATCGGGTCTGAGACTCCCTCCTTGAGCAAGGTGTAGAAAAGATTCACTTATTCAATT
Source organism: Entomyzon cyanotis (assembly GCA_024500445.1). Taxonomy (NCBI): domain Eukaryota; kingdom Metazoa; phylum Chordata; class Aves; order Passeriformes; family Meliphagidae; genus Entomyzon; species Entomyzon cyanotis. Next base: position 13,121,696 of record JAKEPQ010001010.1, read on the forward strand.
TGCTATCTCTCCAGTGCCACATAAGCTGTATTGATAAATTAATCTTATATTGTTGTGACTAAACAGCCCTGCAATTTTTTACACTGTGCAGTCTAATCTGTCTTGACAGCTGTATCATTAGTTTATATTTGTTGTAATCTTATTCACTGTGCTGACTGTGGGGAGTTTTTATTTGAGAAGCTGTGCTGCTATGCAGGCAAGGGGCACAGCTCTCTGCTGGGCATTGTGGGATGCAGCTGGGGTGCATCCATGCAGCCACCTGGGTGCCCTCCCCAGGACTGAGCCCCAAAATGCTGCTCTGCTGCCTAATAGCAGAATCTTCCTGGGAGCAGCATCCACAGGGCTGACTGGGCCTCACCAAAGCACCTCTGCTGCTGAGGTTTTGATGGGAATATCCAAGCAGGGGTAAAGACTGAGAAAAGGTGGGTGTTGGAGGAAATGCATCTTAAGGCATCCTGAAAGTTCTGCTGTGTGATGAGAGATAAGTTGTTTACTTGGTCTGTGTTTCAGTTTTCCATGATATGGGATAGTCCCTGCTCCGTTGCTGAGGTTACTGCTGGGTCACAGGGGATGAAGGGACTGTGGGAATTGGGACTTCCCAGTCTGTCACCCAGGCCTTTGGAGATGTTGCAGAAGGGGTGGTGATGTGTGCTGGCAAAGTGTCGTGAGCTGGAGGTGACAGTGGCACAGAGTCACGGGTGGCTGGCTGGCTGCTCCCCTGGCTTCAGCCTGGGTTTGCTGTCCCTGCTCCAAGTGGGGCTGATTCAGGTCTCTGTTGATTTTGTAGAGTCCCTTTGTTTTGCATGCAGCTTTGCATGCACATTCTTTCAATAACATCTCCCCCAAAATGTGGAGCAAAATATTTTTGGTTGGTGCAATGAGATATCTGCAGCAGGGAGCAAGAGAGATTGTGTGTTCCCTGGGCATGGGACAGGAGTGGGAGGCATTTCGGCTGCTACTTCCTGCTTTTTGTCTTGAACTTGTTAAATTTGGGTGAGAAAGAGCAATTGCTGGAGTTCAGGCTTCTGTGCCTGGGGACCTTGCTCCAAGCTCTAGTGGTAAAGGACAATCCATAGTCTGCAAGGACTCTGCCAGTGTTTTCAGCAAGGAATTGACTCGTGGTGTACAACCTGAATGTTCTGGGGCTCTCAGGTGGGATGGGGTGACTCAGGGTGTGAAGTGAGTCTGCTGGAGCTCTTAGCAATTGCCCAACGTGCTGCTCTTTCTGCCACGTGGAAAAGATTTCTCTTCTACCCTCCAGCCCTCTTCGCAGCACTTGATGGTTGCTGTTCACACCCTGCTTGCTGATTAGCTTCATGTCAGAGCTGGGAGCACAGAGCGGGCAGGAGAAAACTCCCTGGAGGCTGCATTGGTGGCAGGGCCAGTGACACAGCTCAGCTCTGCCCCTGTCTGTGGTCACCTCCTATTCCAGGTGAGGGTGTTGCTGGTGCAAACTGTAGCTTTTTGCTGTTTATAACCGTCTCACCCCTCAGCCAGAGTGTCTCAATTATTATTTTAACCTGTTTATCCCTGGGTGAATTGCAGGTCCCTGTGTTTTACTCCCAGATGGGTCTCACTCATCCCTCAGTGCCAAGCATTGCTTTAAGCTCAGTGTATTCCCTGTGCAACTTAAGCTAACCTCCAGAGCTGCCAGATCCTAGGCACTGGTGTCAACTGGGAGCCACAGGGGGTTTTGGATGGCACTGCTATGCTCCACCCATACTGATGAGACTATTTCCATAGCAACTACAGGATTTTTCAAAAGGGAGTCAGGGGAAAGATGTGGAAAGCCAAAACTAACCCAGCTTAAAACCATCATGGGCAGAAGCTGTTGGTCAGTGTGGGGAGCGTTTCAGGAGATCTTGTATTGCCTCTCACCCAGAAGTTCTCTCTCTGTGTATTTATGTGAGACCTCATGGCCAGGGAGCCCTGATGCTCTCACCACCCAAAATGTGGAAATGGGAGCTGTGCCAGGGCTTTGGGGCTGGGAAGGGGGTGAAGAGCATGCAGAACTGGCTGTGTGGAGGCAGCATGTGCTGCTGCTCTCAGGGGAGCCGTGCAGGATGGTGCAGCTGCTGATGCATGGAGTCATTTCCCAAGCTGGTGGCATCACTGTGTTCACTGTCAGCAAGGTGATTTCAGTGGTGCTGAGGGCTGTGCCAGCTCAGGTGGGAGTCAGGAGTGTCTTACACCCATCCCTGCTTTCCTGTAGGGTCCAGACTCCTGGGGAGGGAGCTGCAGCTTCTGAACTTGGAGCATCCCAGTGCTGTTTTGGCTCTAGACTCTGCTCTCCCCTCTGTCCTTATCCTGCTTCCTTCACTTCTGTCTCCTGCCCTCACTGAGAGCCAGCAAAACACCTGGGAGGGCTGTAAATGATGATTTTGGGGCAGAAAACTTTGGTAATGTGATGACAGGTGCAAGGCTGGCATGGTGACGCTGTGTGTCCTGTCCTAGAAGCTGAATTGACCCTTGGCACTGCAGGATGGGAGATCAGAGAGTGGCTTGACCCAGTTCTGTTGGAGATATCTGTGGTTTTCTTGGTGGCTTGAGTTTGGTGGCTTTGGGCAGGTCTGGCTGCCTGGTGAGCTTGGAGGTGTCTGAGGGGCTGCTGGACCCCCAAGGAGCTCGGTGTGGGGAGGCTGAGGGTGAAGTCAGTGTGGGGGCACATCAAAGTGTAGGTTGGTGACACTTGGTCAGTCCCAGCAGTGCAGCTGCACAGGAGAGAGCACAAAGGCAGCCCTTCTCCATCCCATTGCAATCCTCCAGCGGGAGGAGCTGGTGCAGGAGGGCTGTCCCTGCCATCTGCTGGCCCCGGTAAGCCCAGCCTGGCACACGGTGTAGTTCTGGGGCACAGCTGCTGCCAGCTGTGAGAGAACCAGCCCTGCTCCCTGGGGGCTGCCTGCTCTGGGGGCAGACAATGTCCATATGCTCTGTGCAGAGTGAGTTTTCCTTCACTGATAACCCTCTGGGCTCGGGCAGTTTGCTCTGATTATGGGCTGGTGCTTGGGACCCTCCTTGCCCTTCAGCTGCCCAGGAGCAGAAACAAAGTTTGAGTGATTCTGTGCAAAAACAAACAAACCAACCAAAAACCAACAGCATCTCCCTGTAAGGACTTTGTGTGATGATCTGCTTTCTGGCTTCAGAATTGTTCTGTTACCCTAACTGGCACCAAAAAGACATGTGTCCTGTTAAATACATCATCAGAGCAAGTAGTGAAAGGGCAAGCAATGTCAGGAGGTGCATCGTAACTTCCTTGCTCCCTGGCTCTTCTCAATTACTACTGAGCAGGACCTTTGGATTCCTCAAATGCTCCTGTGAGATTTTATACCTGTCAGCTTTATGCCAGCCTCCTGGAAATCCTTCAGCTCATTTTCAGGAGCACAAAGCTATTGGGCTCATCATATTTTTGCTTGTCTTGTGGATGTCATTGCGTCTCACTGCTGTGGCCTTAAACCTCTGCAAAGCCCCAAGGCCCAGTGAACATCCTCAAACAGTGCAAGGAGACCCTGCTAGTGCAGGGAGGGGATGTCAGAGCTGGGTTAATGTGTGCCATGTGCTGGCCATACTGCAGTAACTCAGGCTGTGTCCTCCTGCCTTGCTCCCGGTGTAAAACAAACTTATCAGATTAGCAGCCAGTGCAGCTCAACAGCAGTGTGTTTGGATGGTGTGAGCTCAAGGCTCTGACCCCACCTTTGGCCCTGGGGAAGGAGGTGCCCATGGCCAGTGGAGGGCTGGGGCTTGGTCAAGAGTGGCTGCTCTTGGTGTCCTGAGAAGCTGCAAGCCAAGATGCTGGGCAAGCAGAGGCTTCTCCATAATTCAACTATGACTTTAGAAGAATGGCAGATTGGACTGAGAGACAAGATAGAAACAGTCCTAGGAGTTGCTGTTTGTGCAGCTGGATCAGATCTAGCAAAACAGCCTGGTTAGCAGCATCTCTGCCTGTCAGAGTGTCTTCTATAAGATTTTTGCAAGGTGCTGTTTTCACATTTATGTGAACAAAGTAAAGCACAGGGAGAGGAGCTTTTCAAGTGTCTGTTGCCTCCTTGCTCTCTTTTCTTCCCCTCCCTGCCTCTTCCTGCCTGTGTCATATTTATGGGCATGCTGGTTTGCTTTTCCTTTTCAGAGCCAGCTGACTTCCCACAAAATACCTGTTACCCTGGGAAGCCTAGAGCTCTGAGTCACCATGTCTTAATGAGTACATCCCCCTGCTCCTGAGTGATGCTTCTGTTCTTACACCTCTGCAATAAGAGCCAAGGCTCTGTGTGTGTGACCCTTGTGGGGAAAGCTTAGTGGAGGGCAGGGAGGAGGTTTTTTTCATGGCTTTTCCTGGGGAAAAGGGGAATGAAGCCTTCTTCTGGGTGATGGAGGAGCCCCTCCATTGCTGCTGAGGAGGGTGGGCAGAGCTGGCTGTGATTTATTTGAAGTGCAGATACAAGCCTTTGCGGGGGGTCATGGCAGTCTGCTCAAAAATAAACTGAATGGAGAGCTTACCTGGTTCTTCAGCTTTATGGGGAGCAGATGGATCTGTGATGCTGTGGAGGTAATGAGAGCCTTGGAAAGTCTCCTTAAAGGTTGGTGTTCTCTGCCTATGGCTGTCCTGAGGACAGAAGCTGGGAGCTTGGCTGAGGCCAGCCCAGCTGGGCATTGCTGCCTGCTTGTTTGAGCTTCATAAACATCTGAGGAGCCAAAATGCTGGAGGATCAAAGTTCAAGCTCCTTGGGATGTGTTTGAGGAAAAAAAATGAAAATAGCAGCTTCACAGGAACAGAATCCAAGTCCAAAAAGATTGTCTTTGCCCTCCTCTTTCTTGGCCAGTGATTTTCCCTGTGTGGGAAAGCTGGAAATGGGATGAACTGCACTATGGGAGGCAGAGGAGGTTAAAGAAGGATGGGGCCTGTGGGAAGGCACTAGATTTGGCTGCTGGATGGCCATGACTGTGCAGAGGCATCCACTGTTTGAACTCCAAGCTCAGGATTCTGTGCTGCTTTCAGGATCCAGGCATGGGAGCAATGGAAAGGATCTGCCCAAAAATGTGCAGCTACATCAAAACAGGGCTAGAGATGAAGCTCCTGTGGATGTAGAACTCCTGAAATGAGACTCCCATGGTGGCTGTGGTTTTTGGAAAGTGTGCTTGCAGGTTTGCGTGGGTGGGGAGCAGCAGGTCTTGGATTAAGGACCGCAGTCCCCTCCAGCCATGGCACTTGTACAGCCTCATTCCTGGCTCTCATGCCTGCTTTTGCTGGACTCCTGTTCCTGCCTCCTCATTCCCAGTGCCATCTATCACAGTAACAGCCAGTTTGTGGGAGATTTTATTTTCTCCTTTTCCTCCTCCATCCATTTTCCTGTCTTCAAGCACAGCGTGAAGTGCAATGAGTGCATGTGGCTGGCAGTGCTCCCTTTTGGGTCCTAGCTGAGCTACTATGGTCTATCAGAATATTGTCTTGACCATCTCCAAGGTCTTGTGCCTTTTTGGGGGGATCTCCTTTCCACCACATGCTCTTTGGCACTACTCTTTACCAGGAGTTATTCCTGCCAAGCTGAACTCTAGTGATCCTTTACTTTTAGTGGATCTCCTTGTCTTGCTAATGTGTGTAGGTACTGTGCTCTCCAGGAGAGAAACAGCTGCCTTTGGAGTAGAGATTGGCAACTTTTTTTGCCTGTATTAGTATATTAATATATATATTTATCTATTTATATTAGTATACAAATATATACATTTATATATACATATATATATTTAAAAAAAAATAGAGTTTAGTTTCTGAAAAGCCCCAGACCTGTTTGGGGATGAGAGTATGAGGGAATCTGACTTCCAGTTGGAAGTTGCAGGGAGGGTTTAATAAAGCAGAATGTGATTACTGAGGCTGATTTTGACCAGGGTGCTGCTTCCTCTCTAAAATGCTGTTTGATCTTTAAAGACCACAAAATGCTGCACACTGCTGGCTCTCCCTGCATATGAAATCCCATAGATAAAGCAACCTTTCCTTTGGCATGGCAGGTGCTTGGAGGGCTGCTGAAAAACGGGAACTCTTGCTTTACATGGGTGCAGGAGCCCAAAGGGTGCTGCTTTGCCCTGAGGTTTGTGTGGGGTAAAACTCCCAGGGGAATGTTCTTTCCCTGTCCTTGGGTTGCCCTCCCATCCTAGCCAGCTGCACGGCTATTTTGGGGATGTGGTATGGTCAGACAAACACGGGTTGATTTTATCAGTCCTGAGCCAGGAGTCTCTGTGCACCCCAGATCCATGTCCAACTGTGGGAAGCACCTATTTGGGCACAGAAGACTGGATTTGTAGGTTCTCCTGACGGAGAGTAATGAAAAAAATGCCCTTTTGGGGAAATAGAATTGTTTTTGCCACTCAGAAGGAAAGGGGAGTGAGCTTTGGCTGATGCTGCAGGTGGGGAGTGAACTCTCACTTTTACTGATGATTCACCCGAGGTGTCTGTATTTGTGTACTTATCTCCATGTCTGCAGGACAAAACTGCTCATCCCATTTCATGCTTTCTCACTCTGGATGGTGTTTGGGACTGTGCAGGGGTCAGGTAGTCGTGGGAATAAATCAGGAAGGGTTAGGGAGAGAGCTGGCAGGAGCTGGGAAGTGCCAAGGTGCTGAATCAGGAGCCCAGCCCTTACACAGAGGGGTTTTTGGGGCACTGTCCTCTCAACCCTGCTCCCCATGCAGGAGATGCTGCAGCCCTTTGGAGCTTCCTCCTTGAGGCTTTTGCACTGCTGCTCGTCTCTGATCAATGATGTTTCTTCAGCACTGGAATGATTTTGGACACCTCAGTCCTTGCTTGGGACCCCAGGGCTGCTCCCCCCAGGACTAGCTGAGTAATAGAGATGGAATATTAGGGCAGGTTTTTGTTCTGGTGGCAGCTGTACTGCTGTCCACAGCACTTCTTCAGCTCTGCTATCCTACTTTGCACCTATTTCTTCCTTTCTGAACGCATGTGCCTGGGAATAAATCCCTACACTGAAAAACTTAGGATGCAGTGTGTGATAACAGGAACATACTGCTTCCTGTGTGCTGTGGCCATCTGTCCATGCTGGATCCAGGCAGCCTGCTGTCCTTAGTAACACTGACACACTGTCCCTGAAAGGAGTGCTCTCTGCTCTGTAAGTCATCACCTAGAGCTGCTGGGGGATGCAGAGGCTCAAGGAGAAGGAATTGGGTGAATGCACAAACATGAGGCACCCTGAGAGGATCTCCTGTCCCTGGGACAAAAGCAAAGAATCTGGTGGTGCTGGCACTACTGTCTGGTTTTTATGTCCAGCTCCTGTGTGTCTTTATGGGTGCCATGCAGGATGGAATAAGTGCAGAGCCTGGGAAAAGAAACCAAACCTGTTCAGCATAGCTTGAAGCTGTTTCTCAGGGCATCTTCCATGGCAGGGTGTCTCCATATGACACTCTTGTTAGACAGTGCAGCAGTTGCAGCTTTTCTGCACCCTGTGGATGCTCCTGGCCAGCCTGGAGCCAGGCAGATGCTGTTGGGGTGAACATGAAGCTTGTCTGGACTCATCTGAAAAGCGTTCTGTAGGGGAGTCCTCTCTGAATTCCTCGTGTCCTGTGGCTTGCTTGTGTCTAGCAGTCGAGTTTCTCCAGAGGACTGTTGAGATGCCACTGTGCTTGTGTGGAGCTGTGTTGTTCCCACATCTTCCTCAGCTGGGGATTGGGAACTTTTTCCTTTGCTCAGCCCTTCTGGAAGGGTCTGCTTTGGATTGCTGGGCTGGATGTGACCCATGGGAGGGGGGCTGAGTGCATCCCTGTCACACTCTGCAGCACCCACAGACCCTGACGTGACCTTGGCAGGAGGAGAGGAGCAGCGCTCAGGGAACTGTGTCACAGCACTGTTTTATGATCGTTACCTTGACTAATCACAATTACACTGTGGGGTTATGCTCATAATTGTTTCTGCAAAGCTGGATTTGCTTTCTCTACCCCCCTTTTCCCACTGACCTCAATTTATCCTTAATGATCCACTGCTGGGTGACCTTTCCATGCTTTTTGGGAAGGGGAAGACTGTGCTTTAAATGGGGGAAATATTATCCTTGTGAGTCTTTATTCAACCACACTTGCCTTTAAGCTTCTGTTATCAATTCACTTTTATAAATTTCAAATTGAGGGAATCAAATCCTTTGTGCCTCTAGTTATTAAATTATGTGATAAGTGCCTTATAATACTGTGAAAGATGTTTGATTCCTTTATGACTTCCTCAGCCCCATGCAGGGTGTGAGGGATGGATAAAAGGAGCTGGCAGTAGCCACAGTAGTTGTGCTTAGCCCTGGGGTGTGGGACCTGCACCAACTTCCAGGGCTTCCCATCAACATCTGCAGCACCTCTGCTTGGATGAGGCAGTTCTTACCGGTCAAGAGTTCAGAGATGTCTTTCCTTTATTCCCACTGCCATCAAATTCACATTTGCATGGTCTGGAGCTGGCGTGCCAGGAGGTTTGTTTATAATGCTAAACATATCAGGTAATTGAAAGCTAATGTGTCTGTCTGGATTGCGAGGTTTAATATGCCTGGGTGACGAATCAATTTTCCTGTTGCCCTACAAGAGGGAGGAGGTAAACACTCTGCTTGCCTTTCATATATATATATATAAATTATATAATATTAACATAAATATTATTTATATCTATTTATATCTAAAAATATATTATATATATGTAATATATATTTATATATGTATGTATAAATAAATATAATTGTGTGTGTGTTGGGGTGCTGCCTAATTTCTGGCACACAGCTTATTCACTGCCCAGCGTCCAAACACGAGTGGTGGCACTTTCACAGCAGGGACATGTCATCTGCTGGGGCACTGATTGGAGCTGATGGCATCCTCAGGAAAAGTCGCTCCCCTCTGGTTTGGGATAGACACAGATTTGGGGATCACGTGTGTACCCATGCTGTGTAATGCTTGGTGCTTATCAGGTGCCTTTTTTAGACATTGGCCACAATGCTTGAAAAGCTGAGAGAGATTAGACAAACGTTATCCTTGTTGTGTGAGGAGGGGGAAGGAAGGCCAGACACATTAAGTAGCCTCAAGTTAATCGCTTGGTAAATTGGCATGAGGCTGTTTCTTCACCTCTGCCTTGTGCATGTGGGATGAAATGAGCCTGGCTGTGTTTGAATCCCAGGGGATATCTCACTCTCCCTTGCTGCATTGGCCTTGGGCTGGAAGGGGAACAACGTGAAGCTGTTCAGTCTTAAGGAGATTACACCAGCCTGTCATCTTTTTGTCAGACACAGGCGTTTCTTCTGGGAATGAAAGGAATTGCTGTTCCCACAGGTTTGTTGGCTCCCAGCCCCCCTCCAGCAAGCAGGGCAAGGTCCTGGCACTTCTTGAGACTTGCTGAAGCCTAAACCCTGTGAGCTGGTGACCTTATGGTCAGCAAGATCACTCATCTCTGTCATGGAAGGGTAAAGACACCTGGCTGCCTTGCTGGCTTCACACAGTGCACAGGGATCTGTGAGCAGGATGTGATGTTTGCAAGCTGCTGAGCTGACAAACAGGGCTTCATGCTTCACAGGTTTGCTTTTAACTGGGACACAGCATGGAGCTGGGGATTGACCATTGGTGTGACTGCAGTGGCCTGCAAGGCTTTCAACAAATTGTAAAGGCATGTCTGTGGTTACATGGAAGCTGAGGTGTGATGCAGGGCTGGCCTCCTAAGGTTACCTCTTGTCAGGCTAAGCCTATGCCTTCATTTGGGAAGGCAGCTGATTTCCTCAGCAAAGAGATGACTTTGTGATGAGAGGTTAATATGACGCTGCATTCCATCACAAGTGGTTTGTTTTTCTGGAGAAGACACTGTATAGCCCAGGTGTGCCAGGTGAAGTGGTGGTGGGAGGTGTTGAAGGATGAGAACTGCTGAGGCTCCTTGGAGGTGATGTTGGCTCATGCTTTTGTTGAGGACACAAGTGGCAGGAGACTGCTCACGGGCTTCTGCTGGAGCTGTGGGGACACAAAGTGAGGTGAGGATGGCCAACGGGAAGAGCTGCAAAAACAAAACCAAGAGACATTCACCAATTCCAAGTGGGGTGAATATAAATGGGGGTGTGACAAGGCTTTTGCTGCCAGCTAGGAAATGATGTCCATTGGAAATGACCTGGTGGATAGAAATGCTTGGTGCAATGCTTAATAATGGGGTAAACACAAGCTGATGGGACTGTGACAAAGGCCAGTGTGATCTCAGGCTGCAATTCAAGGTTTATTCAGTGTAACTGGGGAGCTGCTCGTGCTGTTACACAAGTGAGATCTCCTGGAGACTGCTTTGTGCTTTTGGTCACTGTGACTCAAGGTAAAGAGACTTAAATAGGCTGATAAAGAAAATAGCCATTTTCTATGTGTCTATCACAGTGGTTCTTCTTGCATTGATCACCAAGAGCGAGCATCAGTTGTGTTGGGTCTGAAATCAGAAGCAAAATAACCTCGCTGCCAGAACTCTGCCTGAGCAATATAGCTGCATCACTTCTGGGACGTGAGTTAGTGTCTCTTCAGGGCACTTGAGACAATTTGCCTTGCACTTCACAGGTACAGATGTGCTGCCTTAGAAGAGCTGGCATCATGTAGTAAATGATGGCTGGGTGGGCCTGGCTTCTGCTTGTAAAGGAGGGAGGGAAAAGTGCCAGGAAAGAAAAAGAGCTCCTTAAGCAAAGACAGTTTTGACACAGGAGAAGATGGATATAAAATGCAAGTGAGTACATTTGGGTTAGGAATGAGAAGTGCAACAATTCTGTTTGAGTTGGGAGGGCAAAGCCCTTGTTACTCCTGAGGTGGAATTTGCTTGGTCTGTAGAAGGCATGGTGTAGTTCAGGTGTGCAGTGCAAGCAAGGAGACTTGGACCAGGAGGAACCTTCTAAGAAACAAGAAGTATGAGAAGGAAGTGAGTATTTAAACAAACATGCCCTACCCTCCATCCTCCACCCAAAAAATAAGTGACAACATCATCTGTGTTAGTGGTGCACCTCATATGGTCTCGATTAGAAGTTGGATACGAGTCTAGGTGGATCTGCACGTGGTGAGCTCCTCAGGATTTGTGAGTATGGTAAAGCTCTTGAAGCTATTGGGTCTTGCAGAAGTGCAGTTTGCCTTAGTAATAACTGAGGAATGCCACAGGAATATGTACTTAGAGATGTGCAAGGAGGAATAAACTGCAGTCTGCTGACTGTAATTCATACCTCAACACCTGCCTGAGGAGAGCAGGGCAGGGCTGGGAGCTGTCACAGCTGTATTTGGTGTGAACCAGGCACCCGTGCTCCTGCCAGGTTAATGAGCCGAGGCAGAGGAGGAGGGAAGGTCTCGGTCTTCAGCAGCAAGTGGGAGGATATAAGATTTCTAGGGCAAGCAAAACCCTGGAAGGAAAAGAGTGGGATACTGAAGAGATACTAAAGGACATGAGAGGGACTTAAGTTTCAGGGGTGGAGTTTCTCTGCTTGGTTGGTTTGATTTCCCGTGCAACCACTGCCAATTTTGCAATCACAGCTTGACTCCTCGAGCTTTCTGGATTAGATGCATTTCTGTTTTGTTTTTTAAGTGGGTTTAGGTGAGCCCAGCCAGTGCAAAGTGACACTATTCTTTCTAAAGCAATAGGGAACCAAAGAAAATATTTTCCTGGTGTATCTTTGAGGTGCTTGTAAACCAAGACTGATTAGTCACTTCCAGGAGCAAGGGTGCAACTTGTGCTAAGTTGGAAAATCAGAGATAAAAGGGGAAAAGCCATTTCTGCAAATCCCTGAGGAGGGAGGTGTTTGTGTAGCTTAAACGACTCAAGGACCTTTGCTGACCTGTGCACCTAATTGTTATTTCCCTGCATTGCACTGTACATAAAGCAGCTGCTGGCTTGGGGGATTATCCTATGTGTGTGTGCATGTGTGTTTCCACTGCTGTTTTTCATGTTTCTCTCTGTGGGTGTGGTGTGTCTCTGTTAAATAATGAACCAAAGCCTATCTGGCTCAGGAAGCTCATGGGCTTTGTTTGGAAGGCTGGAATACAGGTTGTGGATTGTATTTACAGTGTTATGTCACTGGGGAGGGGGATCTTGGCCATGGGGACACCCCAAGACTAACACACACCAGTGCTGAGTCAGGAAATTCATGCCTGGGCATGTGACTGGGAACAAGCTCAGGTCTTTTTCTGTCTCTTCTAGAATGCTGCCCACATGGCTTTGAGTGTCAGGTCAAAAATAACCTTGACTTTTTTTAGCAAACACAATCAATAAAACAAGAGCCAATCTGGCCGCCGCCTCCTTCCCAGCTGTGGTTGTTCCCTAACTCCTGGCTCAGGGCTGCTCCATTCCTCCCTGAAGGTCATTGCTTGGATGCTGTAGCTTCAGCATGCTCTGGTGGTAAACCCATATCATCCCATCCTCCTTCCTGTGCTCCTTCTTTCTCTTGGAGGACCCTCACTTTGCTATGTAGGAGTTGCAGATGGGAAATGTTTTCAAGCTGTGTTTCTGTCCTTGCTCAGTCCTGCAATCTCGTGGCCCAGGACCTGAGCTGGCAGCCCTGCCTTGACTCCAAAGGGTTTCACTGAGTTCTTGGGTCTCCTGACTGACTCCTCCCAGCCTGTGTTTTGTTCTGGAAATGTTCACAGGGGCCTCAGACGTTGGCAGGGAACACGAAGTTGCTGTAATAATGTCCTGTTTCTCATTCTGTCTGGGATAGCGGCGATCCGAGCTGATGAGCAGGGCATTGGGGATGAACTGTGACTTTCCCTGTCATGCAGGAGCAGTTGGGAGCTTGTGCTGTGTCCTTAGACTAACCCCTCTGAGTGTGTAGACAAATTATGGAACACGTGGAAAGCAGAGGTGACTCTTGTGGGTCTCTGCTTTTCTTGGATCTGCATGGTGAGAGCAGAGAAATACGATGAGATTTACTCCAGGCTTTGTGTTTTACTTTTGTTGAGCTGGATGTTATTTAGGGTGTGGCTCAAGTAGGTCCATGGGCTTCTGTCACGCTAATTAATCTGTTTTTGTGCAAGCACAAGGCATAGAAAATTTTGGAGGAGGAACCTGTGGCCCCTGTAACTGCTCTGGAAGTGGTCTAAGATCCCTCTTCTTCTTGCTCACCCTCTGGACCACCATGTGGGGTCTTGCAACCTTCTTGCCTACAGTTACAGGATAGTTCTCAGTGCTTTGTCATCCCTCTAATCCTTCATCACTTGGAGATGTTTCCCCTCTCTAGGGTCAAGTCCAAAGCCAACTATTGCATCAAGGCAGATGTGAGCTTGGGTGCACGTGTTCAGAGACTTCAAAGTTGGACTTCTTTCACATATTGTCCAAGGGGATCTGCCAGATGTTTTTCCCCCCTCTCAGTTGACTTTCAGACAGGACTACCTCCACCTGCTTCTCAGCAAAGACCCTCTTGAAAATGGTTGTGCTTTCTGGTGGGAGGGTGTCTGAGTTTAATCTGGGAGAAGGCCAGGAATGGCCAAGGACTGCCTGGGAGATGAGGACTGAACTCTTTTCACACCACACAGCACTGCAGCCTCTTAGCAGAGGCCTGTGGCCCCAGCCAGGCAGCCACACTGCTGCCAGCATCACTCCTGTGCTGCCGATAACAGGGAACCCTGTTCTCTGGGGCTGCTGATCTGTCACCTTCCCCCGCCTCTAATATTTACTGAAAATGATCCTGCGGTGACAGATCTATTTCTGTTTTTGTTCTCTATAACATACCTGTCAGATTGCCCCAGGCGACTGAGGAATTTGTAATAAAGGCAATGTTTCCAAACTAAACTTGGTGCTCTCCTGCCAGCAGCACTTCCAGCCAGCAAAGACTAGGGCCCTGTTTATCCACCCCAGTTAGAGACTGGATAAATATATTACTTTTTTCATTTAGACCCTAAGTTTTTGTTGAGAGGTTTTATTTGCTTTCACTCTTTTTGCACGACCCATTTCAATCGTGTCTTTGTTCACTGATGTGTGCAGTGAGGGGCAATGACTTGGGCAAGGAAATTCAATGGCTTGGTTGCACATTCCACACTCAAAACTGTGGGTAAACCCATGTTATTCTACTTTTCCAAAATTCTGGGAAAACAGAATGGGGCTGGGTGGTAGGGTGTGACATCCTCCCTCTGTGTGCTGTCCCTGGCATGGGCTCAGCAGCCATCTGGCTGTGCCACAGCTGAGCCTTTCCTTCTTCTCCACAGACACATAGAGAACTGGAAGAACTTGCAGACGCTGAACGCCGTTGACATGGAGCTGTACACGGGGCTCCAGAGGCTGTGAGTATGTCCTGTGCATTGGGGAGGGGAATGGGAATGGGCCTGGGCAGCCCCTTCCTTCCAGCAGAGCCATGGCTTCCTTCCCTCTGCAGCCTCCATGCTGCCAGTTTGAGCTGCTGGATCTACCGTGTTTTGCTATGAGACTCCACAAAATGGAGATGAAATGCTTTTTGGTCCTGGCTGGGTCTGTGAGAAGGAGGACTGCTAGCTCCTGACAGCTCTGTCAACACACATCAGCCCTGACCTCTCCTCTCCCCTGCTGTTCTGATTCTGGGCTTATGTGTTGCTCTGACTCATTTCAGCCCCACAATGTAAAATTCCAGCTGTCTCCACCAATCCTTCATTGCTGGACTGTTGGTCCTCATTTAGTGCAGTTACCATCACAGTGCTGCTGCGCAATAAGGGAATTGCATCTCCCTGCACAGCTCTCTGAGCATGGGGAGAGGTCAGTTTTGTGCGTCATGGAGGGGAAACTGAGGTCCATGAGATTGAAGGGACTTTCCAGATGCTTGGGAAGCCTGGCCAAGCAAGGATGCCACCCAATCTCTTAATTCCCCCTCCTACATCCTCTGAGTCTTTGAATGCCCTGGATGCTGCTTGTGTGAGATGCAGAGTGTTGCTCAGGGCTAATCAGAGACTAATAATGTGTTTCACTGGGAGCTTTACATGAAGTACAGCTCCCATGTGGGCTGGAGGAGGTGTATGGGGCTGAGCAGTCAGTAACCAAATTCCAGCAAGCTGCACTTTTAACACATAAACCCCTTGTAAGCAGGCTGGCTGTTGTTCTCACCTCACCTAACAAAACAGGGACAGCAAATATTCACAAAATCATGGAACATGCTGAGTTGGAAGGCACCTACAAAGATCAAGTTCATCTCCTGGCCTTGCACAGGAGCATCCCCAAAAGTCACAGCTTGTGCTTGAGAGTATTGATAAATCCTGATCATAGTACTGATAGAGATTTTCTGAACTAGGCTGTGAAAAGGATTCTTCTCCCTTCAAGATCCAGAATTCCCTATGGAAAATACCTCTCCTTATCAGGGCTGCAAGCAGCAGGGTTTTCTCTTGGATATGAAGATGGGATATGACTTTGGGGGGTTGGGTTTGCTGTGCAGTGCTGCTTGTGAAGATGGAGGGAGAGGAGAAGAGCAGGAGATGGCTTGTGCCACCCCAGCAAGCCTTGGTGGATGTGGGAGCCTCGCCTCACCCAGCAGCTGCTCTGTGCTGAGCCTGTGCTGCATTACCACATCAGATGAGCATGAAAAGCCTGATTTCCTCTTTGCTTGTAGCTCGTGGAGGCTGCCTGGGGACAGATGTGCCTCCTGGGAATGAGTGTGGGTGGATTTGGGGGCTCCCAGCACACCTCATGTGCTGAGCAGGGGTTTAGAGCAATTGTCTGCCTTGACTCCATTGCTGCCCTTCTGCCTCTCTCTGCAGGACAATCAGGAACTCAGGACTACGAAACATCCAGCCACGAGCCTTTGCCAAGAACCCTCACCTGCACTACATGTAAGTGCCAGCAGCTCCTGTCCCCTTTTCCCTCTGCTCCTTAGGGAAATGTGATTCCTAAGGCGGATCCTCAAAGTGTCTGTGGGGAACAGCAAGGAGAGGGAAGGGGAATGCTGGTGGGAAAGGGCAGGAGGTGGAAAAGTAAATACACAGGGAAGTGGAATGGCTGCAATGCCGGATGGGGAGAGCTCCTGCTGGGAAGCTGAGCGGTTTGGGTTCCTAAGAAGCGCCCTGGCTTTGATGGGCTCTCTAACGAGCTCTCGGATCATTAGCAGCCTGGTGGTTGCTGCACATTTCCCTTTCTGAGGAGTTTGGGGGTGGCTGTCTGCCCTCCCCAGCACACAGCCAGAGCCTGCCCTGCTCGTTAGCTTTGAACCAAACGCTGCTTTTCTGACACAAATCCCGGGGTGTGGGGCTGCCAGCTCTGCTCCTAATTATTGACTTCTTAAACTGGTGTCTGCAGCAGGCTTGGGTAGGGATGTTTTGTGCCCAAGAGGCTGCAGCCCTGTGATCCTGGGACATTGCACAAGAGAACAGCTGCTGGGGCATCTTTAACTAGTGAGTGTCACGGGGAGCTTCCACATCCTTGAGGCCAAGGGCACTGGCTTCTTTTCTAGATGTGTATTTACTTTTCCAAGGTGATAAAGCCTGAATTTCAGGCCACTGCAAGGTGCTCTGTGGACTTGAAATATTTTGTCCAAGTGGCTGTGTCCAAGATCAAACCCCTCTCTGCTCCACTGTAGATATGAAAGGTGAAAAGGGGCTGGTGAGAGACCCTGGCCTCGGGCATGGGCTGGAGGGAGACTGTGTTTATCCCTGCTTTTTGGAAAGAAGTACTAGTGGCTTCTTCCATGAAAAAGTGCATCCATTTAGTGTGTGGGTGCATTGGCCATCGATACAAACTTGTTCCTGGGGCAAGGAGATAGATGCGACCTGCAGAGCAGGATAGATTTGTCTTTTGATGTCTGCTCAGAGATGATGTGAACTGAAAAACCCCAAAAGCTTCCTTTTTGGAAAACCATTTACAGTTGCTAAGTGACAGTAAAGTACTTGCTAAATAGAAGATCTGCAGTACCAAAGGGCATGAATAGTTGAGGGCATTGTGAACATGCACTGCGTCGTTTTGAGCTTAAAGAATTGCATATTTTCATAATAAGCCCCTGTTAATGCTGACCACTGGGATTTTCCTGAAGTCTGCTCCTTGTTATTTTCATTTGTAGCATTTGTTTTGTGTTTTCTGTAGTTGTTTGTTCCTGGGAAGTGTTCTCTCTGAACCACTCTCAATTGATTTTTTTAAAATTTTTTTTGGAGGGTTGTTTGTCAATTGTGCAGTTGCTGTTTATGTATCTAGCAGATAAAAAGAATAACATTTGATTCCTGATGAAATTAGTTTGGATGTCGTAGGAGTTTAGAAGGCCATGTATGCTTGCTTTGAGGCTGAATGTGCCATTAATGTGTACACAGGCAATTGTTGCTGCTTTTCCCCAAAGTGTTTGTTTTTGTCTTTTGGAATTACTTTTGTGAGTGGAAAAAACCCCACATCCATCTTGTGTCAAGAGTTAGGATTGGTACGTGGTGATGAAATATGTGTTTGTTTACTGCTTGGGCCGTGTAAGATTGATCATGTTCCTAACATCTTTCTTTCCTTGCCTTTTGGAGCTCGAGGCGAGTAAGTATATTATTTGGTTGGCGTTTGCCAGTGGGTTTTGATGCTGTTCCTGGGACTTGGCAGTGTGGATGTTTGTGAGGTGGCTGTTCCCTTTGGGAATTGCTGGACAGCCAAGGATGCAGACCTGCTGCTTGCAGGGATGGTGACTCCCTGCTGCTTCCCAAAGGCTCTCAGCCCATGATGCCACTGCTCCTTGCAGCCAGGCAGCTTTTTTCAGGCTGGCTCCCCTGGCTCTGCACAGCCTGGCAGGTGCCTGGTGCCACCCAGGATTCCGTCCATGGCCTCAGCACTCTGCCAGCACATTGAGGTTCCTCCTTGGCTGCTCTGCAGCCTCCCTGGGAGCTCAGCTCAAAGGGCTGACATTTTCTGCAGCCTCTACACGTAGGAGCCAGGGATAAAAGGATTAATGGAAATGTCACTCTGCTCTAAGTCCTGGGCTGCTGTAACCAGGAATGGTAGCTGATAGGAGTGAAGGATACTGTCCCAATCCCCTTGTGGTGGGGCTGCAGGCAGGGCTGGGACCATGGGATGGTGCTTAAGGCTTGTTGAGTTACTGCTATGCCTTTTCACAGCTGCTCTGGTTTTCCTTCTCCTGTGATGGCTGTTTGGATGGTTGCTGGTGGAGCTGAGTCAATAAAATGACAAATGTGTCTAATAAATGACAGAGTGGTTTCACTGCCAGGGAGGGTTTGCACAGGGTTGTGGGGACCCTGGGCCAGACCTTTGCAGGGTGTTACAAGCTGGCTCTGAGCATTTTTTTTTTTTACTTGAAACTCATGCACAAGCTCTGAGGTCTCCAAAGTTTATTTCCACCCCCCACACCTCCCTTCTCATTCTGGGTTAAATCAAAACTTCCTGCTGAACTGAGTTTTTTCCCAGTGCCTTTCATCAAGGTTTCCTCCTCTCAGATGGGCCAGATAGCTCTGCCTTCTCCCAGTAACATCTATTTCTGGCCCTTCCTCTGTGCACGCGCTTGTCTTCAGACCCCAGCTGTGCAATCACAAGCAGATCACTTATCCCAGCTCTAATTGCAGGAGCTCAGGTTTGTGAGGGTTTGGGTGAAGCTTGGCTTGGTTTTATCCCCCTTCCCCATCACAGAGTCAGGGAGGAAAGGTGGGAAACCCATGAAGGGAACTTTCAGCATTCAGCTGCTCAAGTGGTAGACCTCAGAGAGCTCCAAAGTGCAGCCTGGCAGGGTCATTCCTGTCCTTCCAAGGTTTGAAATTAGCTGTATTAGGTGCAAGAGGCTTGAGGCCAACCTAATCTGTGGAGGAGCAGTGGGTGACTGGGAGCCAGAGGTGTGGATCTAGAAATACCTTTGGTTTCCTCTTCTTTCTCCTTAAATGAGGACAGTTAGGGCTCCGTGGCCTCTCTGATCATTGGTGATGTGAAGCCTCACTGCTACAGAGACAATCCAAAATATAACAGTGGATTTTGCAAGGTGGATCTACCTCTGCTGCTGCAGGTTGGGCTGAGACAGTTGAGTCCTTCTACAACAAATACCGAATGGGTGCTAAAGAGGGGTGGATGTGTGTCTGATCTAAACTGGGTATCTTCCAATGTCATTTTGTGCTTTTACTTGAGATCATCTCCCTAGGAGAATTTGTATTGGTGGGTTCCTTGTCCAATTTCTGTGCATCTTTGACAGCACTTTGGCTATTATTGGGATGGTCCTGGACAATCCCAGTGAGGACCAACAGGTCTAGGTTGTGGAAGACTGAGCCCTTGTAGCCAAGATTTCTGGATATTGGTGTTAGCAGGTGATGCAGCTGAACAGAGAAAATGTTTCGTGTTGACACAAAAGATCAGTCTTTGGCTTGAGGCTGTACAAGGAAACTTTAGGATGGTATGGTTCCCAAATTTGAGACATATAAACCATCTGAATACATATTTACTGTGTTGCTGTGTTTAGCACAGCTTACTGAGGAAAGAGCCTTGCATGCTCTCACTCTCCCTGTTCTCCTAATGACACTGGAAATCTTTGGCCAATTTATCTGAACTTGATAGAGGGCTGCGAGTCGGAGCCTACACATATCATGAAAATAGGCAGAGTGAAGAGAAGCTGTTTTAGTGCCTTGTGGGGAAGAATTCAGCATTAACAAGTTCCTCATTAGGCACTGGGAAGCCCACAGGAGAATTGTGCAGCAGGAATTGGTGCACAGGGGAGGACAGGACTTTCCCTGGCTGTGGGACAGTAGAGCTGTGCATGTAGGAGAGCAGAGTCTGTGTCTGCAGCCAGACAAGTTGATATTTGCAGTGCCTCAGTCACCCTTTACTGGGAGAAGGTACTTAAGAGGCTGTGATTCCCTCTAAATGTTTTCCTGGGCGGCTGCGTACTCAACCAGCCAGTCAGGAGGCACTGCCTTGTATTTGCAGAGGGTAATTGTGCACACCTTATTTATTGTGTAGTAAAGAAAACAAATTAAGGCTGTGTAATTACAGAGACAGGCATGCTTTTAAATAAGGCTTAAGTAGTCAGATTTCTATTTGGAAAATTAATAATTGCCATTTCCATCTGCATCAGAGGCTCTTCTTAAACTGTCTTCTGGAGGTTTATACATGTTCTAAATTAGTTTGTGGGCCAGCCCAGACACAACTTCTATCAAAGAGCACTCTCTCTGTGCTGCCTGCCAGAGGACAACATTGAAGATCAAGCTTTCCCTTCCAGTCTTCACCCAAAAGTCTTAAAGATGGAGACCCTGGGGTGCTTTGTGCTGAGTGTAATTGTTTTTGAATATGGTGTGGTCAGATCCCCAGCTCCACAGACGTTTTTATCTGTGTGATCATGTTGGTCTCTTTCTCCCCAAAATGAGGACTGGGGAAAAGCTGGAAGGTGCTGGTAGGAATGCTGCAGGGACCTGCTTTGCCTGCTGAAGGATTGAGCTGGCTGATCTATGGGTTTATTTTCACAGGCAAATCTGAGCTGTGATTAAGCTGGAGCTTCCCAGAATGTCCTTTGTGGGTTGTGATATTCTCTGAGGATGGAGTTGGCTTCTGTGTCCTGGTTTGGTTCAAGGAAGTTGTGTAGTGTCAAATGAACTGGTACCTTGGTATTGAATGTAGCTTTGACATGGGGATTCCCAGAATCATGTTACAGGTTTAGGTTTAGATAGGAAAGACACAAGCTGCATCTCCTGAAAATTGCAGGGGCTGAGGGAGTATGAAGTTGGTGAGTTGCCCTCTGCCCTCTTCAGTGCTGTTTCAGGACAGGAATTATAGCCATCCAAAAAGCCATCCACTGAGGCTTCTGTGCTTTCAGAGGGCTGCAGGCAGCCCTCTTGCAAGACTGGCAAACTTCACTTTCTTTACTCTGTGTGTCTGGGAGCTTGATTGAGATCTTACACTAAATAAAGAAATAAACAAAGTACCAGATGCTGAATTATTCCAAGTGGAACAGTTTCCTCTCCGTCATGCCTTGAGGGTCACTTTGCCCTGTTCAGTGGTTAATAATCTATTGTCTTGCTCTGAAAGAGGCATTCTTAGATATGAGTCAGGGTTAAACTTTTTCTCTCTTTTGCTCCATTCCATAACCAGCTCCAGGCCCTGTGCCTGCCTGCAGACCTCTGCTTGATCCTGGATGTCCTGTTACCCTTCTTCCTCCTTCCTGATGGTTTCTTCCTGCTTTGTCCTTTCACCACTGCACTGCTGTCAAACCCATCCTGGCATTCTCCTCCTAACCCAAAGTGCTGTGTGTTAATTGCTCTTGATTTCTCATCCGTGCTCCTGAGTCAATGCAGCCTCATGAGGCTGTGTGTATCAGCTGGGCACAGTGCATGACAGTGTGTGAGCTCTCAGTTCACTGGTGAGGTGCAGGAAAATGCAGTTAACTAAACCACCTCCTCGATCGTTTAATGTGTTTTATTTTGCATTTCCTAAATAGGAACCAAACTTCTCCTTGAATATAGGCAAAATAAGAAGTTTGAGAGGTAGTTTTAAACAGCCTTTAAGTTCTATTAGGTGAACATTCCTGTACTATCCCTAACCAGACAGGCAGCTTGGAGCAGTTCCTGCTCCAGCCCCTTCCAAATCAAATCTCTGTGCTGCAATTTACTCAGGGAGGCATTTTCCCCCATATGTCTCTAGCTCTGTAAAATTCTGGGCATGTCTATAGCACAGCCACTAAAATAAACAGCTGTAACATCTCCTCTGCTTCCATAAACTTTCCTGTTCTGCTCCCTATCTGTTTTGTCCCCTGGATGCCAGTGTAGTGCAGGTCCTTGCTGCTATGCTAATCGGCAGCAGGGGTTTGATGGCATGTTTATTCCCAGTTTCCTGCCGCAGGTGACTGATAAGCAGTTAACTGCAGCTACTCCTTTTGCTGCAGTGGCAGAGGTATCTCCTGCCTTTTACCAGCCTTTGTGCACGAGGCCAGGGGAGAAACCAGCTCCCTGCAGGACTGTGGCTTTCCTTCAGGCTGGGTTGAAATCTTTTGACCTGCATTCAGAGGGCTGGGTAACAAATTCCTGGCTGCTCTTCTTGGCTGTGGAGAGGGTTTATTGTGCTGTGATAGAAGGGGGAGCAGTGAGTTTATGACTGATGTACTCTAGTGGGACCTGAGAATTTCCAACTCAAGCACTTCATGCTTTGTGCCAAGATTTGTCCTGCTTCAGTTCCTCATCTTAAAACCTGGAATAACGCTTATTTTCTCTGCTTTTATTTGATCTATTTGACACATAACACCTTCTATGATTTCTAAGGAAATGCAATGCCTTGAGTTGTGGGATGCTGTTGCAATGTAAGATGAGTTAGAGTAGCTCTGCCACAAATAAGTTTTGCCCACTCAGATTCTCATGTAATGTCTACCACTCTGGTACCTGGGCTCTTGGTATTTTACTGTGGTTTTGTCTCTCCTTCCTTCCTTTGAAATGTTGAGATGCTCTTTCCAGTTACATTGTGAGAGTTATTTCCTTTTCTGAAATTTGATCAATTGTCTTTTGACTGACATCTGGAATGGGCAGCTGTGGTTTTTGCAAAGGTCCTGGTTTTTGTTTGTTTTTTACAAGACTGGAGTAAAATGTGAACTTCAGACAAGTTGGGGAGTTTGGGGTGTCAGCCTCTGCCCTAGTCTTTGCTGTGCAACAGTGGTCTGATGGATTTCTTGTGGTGAGCTTCCCCTCAAAAACAGGCACAACATTCCTCCTGGAAGTGATGCTGAAGATGAGATGTAGCTGTGTGTTTGTTAAACATCACTACATCTGAGACCACCAGCAGCACAGAATGAGCTCATTTCTGGAGATTTGGGCATGACAAGGAATGAATCTTGTTTCTAGTCTTCTGAGCTCCCTGCAGCATGGATGTGTTCAGAAAGAGCCCCTGGCTGTCCCTCTTGCTTCCTCCCCAAACCCCATGGTGCAAAGCATTTCTTACCTGCCCAGTGTGCCATTTCTTACCTGTGCCACTGTGAGAGGAGCTGCCCTCCCTGGGAGGGGGAAACCTGCTTGAAGGTTGCTGGGGGAGAAAACACTCATGGCACCATGAGCGGAAGTTAAGTGGCCACAGAAGTTATCTCTCCTGGGATTTTTCTTTCCAAGATCCTGGTTTGCTAACAGTATGATTGTGGGGCTGGTTTTCCCTTTCTGGTGTACTGGCAATAAGCACCAGGGCAGAAAAATAGAAACATTAAAATCATATGCTATTTGAGCAGTAAGATACGACAGGGCATGAATGATGGGACATTAATTCATGATGGTGTGTGACAAGGCAGGAATTTAAATGTCATAAGTTAGGCAGTCATGAGTTTTATTGGGATTATAAAATTTTATTAGAATACTGGTCGAGGGGTGGAGTTTCCCACTAACCTCCTCCCCTTATTTGTATTTGGGAAGGGATGAACTGTGAATTATATCAGATGCAAGAGGCTGTGTTTACCGGGCTGTCAGTGAGAGCCAGGGGTGTGCCTCACTGAGGAGCTGTGGGTGACCATGCCTTTAACCGTGCTAGTGCCTGAGGATGGCCATGTTTCATTCCTGAGGTCACGTTTGGCCGTTCCCGGCACTGTTCCCAGGGATGTCCGGCGGGATGGCCATTCCCGTGCCCTGCGCCCCGCGGGGCTGCGCTTCAGCACCACGGACAGGGCCGGCGGCTGCTCCCGCCCCGCCTGCTCCCATCCCCACTCCTGCCCTCACTGAAGCCTCCCGGCTTCCCTGCCCTGCCAGCCCAGCCTGAAGTTTGCCCTCTGCCTCCTTTGCCCTTCCCTTGGAACAAGCTCCTTCACCTTCCAGCCCCGCCTGGCTCTCGGGGAGCAGTGCTGTGCGCTCGGGGCTGCAGCTGCAAGCTGGGTCAAGCCATGGGGTGTGAGGCTGCCTGTGGGGTGCCCAGGCTGGCTTCACTGCCAGCAGTGCCTTTGTTCTTCCATCTCTCCTGCCGTGTAGCCAGCCTGCCTAGCTGCCTGTTTGACAGCTGCAATACCCCTGGAAGTGTTCAAGGCCAGGCTGGATGTGTCTCTGAGCAACCTGACCTGGTGAAAGGTGTCCTCCCCATGGCAGGGGGGTTGGAACAACATGATCTCTAAGCTTCCTTCCAATCCAAACCTCTCTAAGATCCTGTGAATACTAACTTTCTGTAGTGCAGTGATTCCTGGCACTGGCTGTGCTCTGCAGCGTGGATGGATTTGTTTTGCAGCATCACTACCCTGCTGCTGTCTGGGGGTTTCTCACATGAGTAGTTCTCTAGGACATCTGCCATCCAACCTCGCTGCAACCACAATCCGTGGGCTTTGGCTAAATGTTTGTTGTATCCAGTTGTGCGTGTTGATAATTGTGGGTAATTTGCTGTCTCAGAATAATGAAGGAATGCCTGCTGCACTCTGAAGCACTCAGTGCTTTGTGGTGATTAGTATTTTCATTTGAAAATATTCCTCACAGTGACCAGAAAAAAATACTACTTCTTTTTAAGTACATCATGTGTTGAGAGGAATGGGAAAAATATAACTTTTTGTCTACAGACATTCTTACTTGTTTTGACAGAGTTAACTGTCAAAGCAAAGCGTGTTTCTGCTTTCAGGGTGGTTATAAGCGTGGAGTGTAGCAAGCAGGCTTCACTGGGCTCTGGCTGCATTAAGTCACCACCAGTCCCCTGTCCCCTTCAGCCAAGCATGCCCTGGGCTGTCAGGAGGCACATCATATTGGCTCAGGTGTGGCTGCAGGCAGGTCTCTGCTCAGAGCTTGACTCCTCCCTGTGTGCTCAGGTGCTGCAAATAAGGTTTTGGGCAGAGATGCTCCTCTGCCCACACTCAGGTGTGCCCCTGGCTGTGTCACCTGCTGTGTCCCTGCTCCCCATGCCCACCCCACAGGCACTAGGGAAGGCAGCAGCCTGGCTCAAGGCAGCTCCTGCTCGGTGCTGTCTGTCTCCCAGGCTGAGTGTTTTTCTTGTCGTTTGATGAGGCGTAGCTGGAGCATGTCAGCCTCACCTCCTGCTGCGGCCAGGAGGCTCCGCACAGCATGGAGGTGGCAGCTGCCATCTCTGCTGGCTGATGGCGTGGGCCCTTTGGCTCCCCACGTGTGCAGCTCTCCGTGCCAGCCCACTGCCCCTGCCTGTCCCCAGCTCTGGTCCCTCGTGGTGCCCAGCTGCTCCTGCCAGGTTCCCAGTGCTGGGGGTGCAGGTAGCTCTGCTCCCTGCCGAGGTGGGGCGAGTGCTGCAGGCTAATGGCAGGCTTTCTTTTCATTAGCTGCTGTAAACACAGGGCTCTGGCAGCAGCCTGCTTTCCTGAGCCAAGGAAGACCATTTTTCCTTTTATATATAATTTAGTGAAGTGTCAAGCCACAGAAGTTTTAATGATAATAAGTAGCAGAGGAAATTTATTCGCTGAAAAGGTGAGTTTTGTTCCAGGGTTGGTTTTTTCATGTTTCCCTCACAAGAAATGTTGGCTGCTCTTGTAACCTCACTCCCAGTGTGCTCAGGCTACCTTCCCTGAGAAGCTCAGCACTACAGTTCCTGCTTGGCTGAATGGCTTTCCAGCCCCTCTCCCACGCATGGCCTTGGGGCCAAGAAAACTGGGAAAGGAGAAGCAAGGAAAATATTGAGAAGTGGGAGAGTCCATGTGCTTGGTGAGGTGTAATGGAGATGAGAGATTCACAAGTTTCCCATCTTCCTCCTGTTGCTGTGCATCTCTTACATCTGCTTCCCAGCCCAGCCTCTGTGATGGATTTGACTGCTGAGGAAAAGCAGTGGAAGGGCTTTTTTGGGATTACATGTAGTGCTTGCCTTCTGTCAGCCTATGAAACTGCCAGTGACTGGAGATTAAAAGCGTATTGATGTCATATGGAGGGACCAGGGCTTCTTCCTGAGGTTCAGGAAGGCAGAGTGGAGCTCTGGACTGGCCAAAGATGAACAGGGAATGGGATGAGGCTGTGGGAGGGAGAGGGACCAGGCTGGAGAGAGAAGGTTACAGCAAGGGATTGGAGCAAGGAGTCTTTAGGAGAGAAATGGAGAGCAGAAGGGAGATGGGGTGTGGAAGAGGTGACAGGGAAAATGGATCTGGAAAGGAGAGGGAGGATTGACTGGGATAGGGAAGAAGCACAAGTGTGTGGGAGATCTGCTGGGGGAAGCAAGTGGAAGGGAGAAATGGGTTTGCTAGGAAATACTGGGGAACTGTGCCTCTGAATTAACCAGAACCTTCCTCACCTCTTTCAATGTGGCTTTGGAGGCAATATTAGAATCTTCCTAATTATTTTTCTTGGATGAGTTTTGCTATCCTGATGATATTAATTATTCTTAAAGGTCAACAGCACTCACTTGAATCCCCTTCTGTTCTATCATGTAATCAGTTAATTAATTGGAAACCATTTAGCAGAGTCTGCCGAGAGCTTAGCCTGCCGTATGCCCTGTTGTTTTGCTATTGCTGGATATATATATATATTCATATTTATACCCCTTTCTTTCTTCAGAGGCTCTGCAGAGCTCTTGGCACCATCCCAGTCCATCCCAGCCTCTGGCACCCCTCCCTGAGTCAGGAAAATTTGGGCTCAGGCCCAGCTGTTAGTTTTCTCTTTACTAACCCCTTTGAGGTTATTCAAGGCTCATTGATTTCTGGGCATCCAAGTAGGTGGGAATATTTGATTTTATATATTTTTTTAAAATATAAATTTGATGTAAGAGCCCTCTAACAGGGGGCTCTAGCTGAGAGCACAGTCCTTGTTCAGGAGGAAGAGGGAGGACCAGAACCTGTCCCAGCACATCTGTGCTCAATGTGTTGACATTGAGGCTGTTGTGTGGACCTTGTCCAGCTCTCCCAGTGTCTGTTGGGCATTTGGAGTGACCTCCCAGCTGTGGTGGTACCTCCTGGTGAGCATGTCCTTGTTGCTTCTCTGTATTCAAGGGGGAGGTGGTGGGAAACACATGGGAGTCTGGTGTTCACAGAGTCACACAATCATTACGGTTGGAAAAGACCTCTAATATAATTAAAGTCCAATTATAGCATAGTCAGAGATGCTGGGAAATGCCCCGTGGGCATGGCTCTCCTTCCCATGCCACCTCCTCAAGCTGTGCCTTGTCACAGCTCTGAGCTCTTCTCTCACTCAGAGAGATTGGGTTGGCTCAGGGTTCACTGCAAACCTGTGAGCAGGAGGCATTCCCCAGTTGTTCTGTGTTCCCAGCTTGAAGAACAATGCAGTTTGAAGCAAACAGGCTGGATAAACCCAGCTCCTCGCTGGAGCTGGCAGCTGGCAGCCCTTGTCCTCAGCCGGCACACATCTCCAGTGTTATTTCTGCATGCCAAAGCAGAAGAAAAGCCCAGTGCACAGTAATATGTTGGCTTTATGGATCTATAATTGCTGCAGTTTGGGACTGAAGAAATGGGGTGGGGGCAGTGCAGCCCTGAGGACCTCTTGGCTGCAGGAGGGCAGCCATGGGGAAAGGCTCTTGCCTGTTGCAAGTTGATTTTTCATTTCCTTGAGCAAAGGAGAGCAGAAGACTGGCCTGTTCTGTGGATGCTGCTGGACTGTGCCCTGCAGGGAAGCTGGCAGGCAAAGGGGAAACAACTGCAGGGCTGAACCAGCTTTTAACCTTTCCCCAAGTCATCTGGACTCTCAGAGGTCTTTGGAGAAGAGCAATGCAAACTGCACAAAACAAGGGCAAGATGAGTGCAGTCCAGAGGGCCAGATCCCTGCATCTGATCTGCCTTGAAGCACAAGGGACAGAGTGACCCACATCTGGTGACGCCTTCCCATCTGTGCCATGTGCTGAACTGAAACTGTGAGCAACAATAAACTCTGAGGGGTGATTTGTCTCTGAACAAAGCTTTGTGCAGCTGGGAGATGCCTCAGAAGAGATGACTTGGAGGGTGTGGAAGTGTCGTGGGGTGGGAGATGGACTTTAAAGTAAAGGCTGGGCTGGGTTGAAGGCAAAGGCAGCAGCAGGACATGGCTGCTGGCACTGGCAGCTCTGTGACAGAGGCGTTGTGCCTTAATGCCTTCCCACTTGCTCTGCAGCTTTTGTTTTGCAATGCTGTTATTTAAAGAACAATGCAGGAGACCAGCCCTTTTCCCCCTCCCTCAGCCCTGTTTCAGTGGCAGCTGAGAATTTGAAAATCAGGGTCCTGCAGCTGAGAAATATGGAGTGATTGGTGATTCTCTCCTCCAGTATCACACCTCCAGGACCAGTGGTGTGTGTGTGGAGTGGCACTGTCGCTTCTTGTGTGTCACCCATGATGGTCTCTTGCTCCTCTCTGGTGCAGGATGCTCTGTGTTTGGGAAGTGATTGCAGATTCTGACTCTAGCCCTAGAACAAGAAATAATTTTTGGGGAATGATTTGATTATGTCATGTCACATGCTGTGTGACATATGCTCTACAAAGTACAGGATAGAACCTGTGGACAGGAGAAAGGATTTAGTTTTGCTGCCCAAATACACAAAGGAAGATTGAACCTTGGAGACTTTTTGGTTCTTCTGGGTTTGGGGTCAGAAAAGCCCTGAGGGTTGCTGGAGTGTTGTTTGAGGAGCAGAACTGAGCTGTAGGTAATGCCAGACCATGGCTGAGGACCTCTGCAAACTGTCTCACTCCTCCACAGCATCAATATATGTGTCCTGGTGCTGAGCCTGAACAGGGAGCAAATCCAGGAGAACTCCTGGCAGCTATAAAATCTCAAGCTGACCAGTTTAATGGCACATCCTGTTCTGCTCACTCTGCTTTCTGGGCATGCAAGGCTTGCACGCACTTGGCACTGCCCAGTCCTTTTCCAGGCTGTCTCAAGCATGTCCTGCTGGGAATTGGGGCTGAGCTATTGGAGATTCCAATTGAGTCTAACATTTGCAGAGCCTGATTTGTGGGGAGACCTGTCCTGCCACAGCTTCTGGGACTTGTTGGGGTAATTTTGGCACATTCATTAAGGGAGGACAGTACATTTTTTCCCCTAATGAGCAAAGCTGCTTACTAAACAGGAAGAGGAGGGAGGGGGATGGGGAAGGCAGGGAGGGTGATGGGGAGTGTAACAGTGCTTTTAGAGGTCATTGGAGTTATCTGGCAGGGATAAGCAAGCCCCAGAGTGACTTTCCAGCATTTCTCTGGTTCAGACCCAAAGCTTTAGCAGCATACTTGCTGCAGATACAAAGCCTGAATGGAGCTGCCCCTACAGCAGCATGTGAGGCTGCTGACATTCTCCTCTCCTGTTGCCACCAGCACCTGGCTAAGTCTGGAGTGAGCTGTGAGATGATGGGAAGCACCTGTTGTGCCCAAATATCAAGGGAGTCACATGCAGTGCCACCAGTGTATGGAGCACTGGGGGCTGCAGCTGAGGGTGTGCATCTCTCATTTCTGCCAGGCACTCGCTCGTGCTCCCTCAGCCCCAGCTGCTCTGTCAAGTTAATCCCTCCCAGTCAGGATTTTCATAGTGGCACCATGTTATTAAAACGTGTGAAAAACTTCTCCCATGCAGAAATAAATGTGTCAGCTTGGAAACAAGGGCAAGTGGAGGATGGAGCTGCGTGGAGGAGGGACAGGTGCACAGGGTCCCTCCCCAGCAGCAGCGTTTCTGCCATTGCGTGGAGCTGAACTGCGTAAAATAACTTACAGTTTAATTACAGGGGCTTCTGCTTGTTGGTGTCATTAATGAGGCAACTGGCTTAATTTAGCTGAATATAAAATGGCTTTAATAGTGGAAACACTTTTGGCTGCTGGGTAATTAAGGGAAAAGAAAACACGCTGTCTACTCTCGCACTAAAGTCCACTCATTCTGGTCTGCACAGATCCAGATTCCTTTTTGTCCCACCCTCACCTATCCCTTTTCAGCCCCAGGAGCTCATTCAGGAGGTGCACTCCATGGCCCCATCCGTCACTCATGCTGTGACAAAATGGCAAAGGTCACCTGCCCTTCCCTGTCGGTCACCAGCAAGGTCTTGGTAGCGCCTGCGGGAGCCGTGGGAGAGTGTGTGGGACATGGTGTGTCCCCTCTGAAATGCAGGAGGAGGACGAAGGGAGAGAGCAAGAACTGGGATTTAGCTGTCACTCAGTGGTAGCAGCCTGCCCTTGAGGTGTGCAGGGTGATGCTGGTGGAAAAGGCTGGTGGGGATAGGATCAGGAGCCTTGGGAGCATGGCTGCTGCAGCAGACGGATTGTGGAGTAGTGTTGAGCTGGAGCTGTGGGTGGGTTGGGTGGTTCTGCCCTGGATCTGGCCCAGATGAGCTCCATACAGCCCCCTTTCCCTACTCAACTCCTTTAAAACCTGCTCTGGAGGCAAAAAGCACCCTGGCAGCTACTCCTAGACTGTCTCTGTGGAAAAGAGCATCTTGTGAGTGATGGAGAAAATGTCCCATGGCGAAGAAGCAGCTTGAATATATTCCAGGAGCTCTGATGGCAGATCTGTCCTGGGAGAGACAGGCTCCTGTTCATTGCTGAGAAATATGCAGGGAAGGCATTTTGCTTCTCTCTGCCTGCATTTCCTCGACGTGTGATGTGCTGTATTTTGTTACAGGTGGAGCTGATGCATGGGCTGTTATAAAGGTTGTCTGGCACACTGCTAGAGGACTGCTTCCACTTCCCTATAATTCTGCCAAATTTTAATTGCTCAGGCTGAAGTTTTCTGTGTTGGGTGTCTGCTCCTGGCTGATTCTATTTTTCATTATTATTTCTTTCTAGTTTCACATAAGAACTTTCTCAAATGTTTGAGGTGGTGGAAGGGAGGTTGGGAAGCAAGCTATTTTGCTCAGGCTAGACAATTCTGGTGATGCTCCTGTTACAGAACGTTTGCATCCTCTTTTTGTGCATGGAAAGAAATCTTGTCAAAGGGCAGATTTTGTTTGGAAGGCTTGGTTTTCCTCTGGTATATCTTAGGCCAGCAGAATGGCTCTTGGTCCAGTTGGAGGGGAGAAGTTTAGCAAAGGATTTTCAGGAATGAGGAAGGGAGAGGAGGAGCAACTCTTCTTGGGTGTTGGTGTGGGAGGACATAAAAGTGGGGAATATTATAGGAAATTTAGGCATGGATAAGGAAATTGAGGCTGAGAAATATTTGGGAGTAGTTGGAGAGCAATGAGTAGTGTGATTCAGCCTGCTGTGAGGGAGAGGCAAATAGGTCAGGAAGGAGAGAGCTGGCACTGCCCAGCCACAGCAGAGGAGGATGAGGGTTCTTGTCACTCCAAATAACAGGGATTTGGAGGTAGCAACAGACTTTCAGCCTTGGAAATGATGCAGGAAGGCAGAATGGATCTGTGAGATGACTGGTCCTGGATGTGAGTGTCCTGATTTTTCCCAATCCTCCCCATTTATGCTGTACAGCACACAGGGAAGCTTGGTGTGTGCAGTTGAGGTCTGAGTGTGGGGGGAGCCTTGCAAGCACCAAACAGGAATTAAAGGTGCTGGAGCTCAGAGCCTCACCTGTGGAGCCATAATTGAATCCCCTCATGTGCATGTACTGTCATTCCATCTTTAATTACAGAGTCACATGCTCCCTTCCCCAGGAAACATGCCCCATCCATGGGGGAGGGATCTGTTCTGGAGACAAATCACTGCTGTGCACTGAGGTTTCTGTGGAGGAGCTCTATCTTCTGCAGCAGAAGTCAGGAGCTGTACTCTTCTGCATGTGGAATCCCAATCTTGGCATCTCTGACCTTTGGAGTTTCTGTGACCGAAATGGTGTATTTTTAATGTGTGTTTGTGTGCAGCCCCTTTTGGTCTCTGTGCTGAGGTCTGTCTCTGAGCCTGAGGAAGGACCTTTGTGACGTTTGGAAGTACCCAAGGTGTCTGTTTCCAAGGACAGACATGTTCCTCCTCCCTGTGTGTGTCCAGGCTGATCTGAAACCGAGCCGTGGGTGTGTGTCTCCCTGACCAGCCCTGCAGAAGCTGATGGTCAGGTCAGATCAAACCCTGGCTTTGCCCTTTGAGAGCGGAGTTTCCTGTCAGATGTGTGCAAGGGAAAACCCAGCTCCTCTTTGACTGAAGCTTGCTGTGGGTTGTTTTCTGGGGGAGGGAGGAGGTGGTAGGAGTTGGTTTCCAGAGACTGCAGGAGATGAGAAGTGGAGCACATCTGCCTGGCAAAGCCCCCTGCATTAGTGAGGATGTATCTTTTCTCCATCTCCCTGTGTCCTAAATTGTAATAACACGATCATGCTATTTTTGATTCCCTTATTTGCGTGGAAAGCCTGTTGTTTTTTCTCTTCTCTTTCAGAATCCAATTTTCTCTTGACATTTCTGCCTAATGTAGCAAAACATGACCTTTGAGAAAGGACATTCCAGCGAGATTCACTCCCTCCTCTGCATTTCTGCCTCTCTCCCACATCTTGCTGTCTCTCATGCATCCCCTTTACGCTTCCTTCTTCTCCCTGGGCTGGGGGAGGGAGTTTGCTGTCTCACTTTTCAGTAACAGTGAGTTGCTCCTTCCCCTCCCACTTTTCATCTGTCTTTGCAAAATTTCCAGGTGCTTAGTGCTCTGGGGTGGATAAAGGAAGGAGTCTTGTAATATTTTTATTCCCCCTGCTTAGCTTTACCTGCCATTTTTTCCACCTCTATCAGAGACTGGAAGCAGTTTGTCTACAGATGTGGGAATGGTGGGATCATAGTCATGTGAAATGAGGTACCTGGGGTTTGCTGTGGTTTCCACAGCGGGATAGTCTGATGTGAGGCAGAGCCAGAATTTAAAAGGCAGCACTGTGCCATCAATGTGTTTGGGCTTATTCTTCTGCCAGGCTCATGGAGAGCCTTTGGGAAAATGCTTTGCTGTGTGATCAGCTTATCCACTCCTAACTGCACAGTTCTGGTGCAGGTGGGACAGGACCAGAATTGCTTTCCCCTTGCTGAAACACTGTGTGAGGGAAGAAGTGAACCTGTCATCCCACATCCTCGTGCATCAGACCTGTGCCAGCAGGAGCCATTCAGGGGTTTGCTCTCTTGGTTTTAGCACTTTTTTGCAAATCAGACAGGGACTGGGGACTGAGCCTGGGGCAGCTGGGCTGCCTGCTGTCACTGCTGTGCCACCCTGGGCCATACCTCCTCTCTGGCCAGCCCAGAGTTGAATGAACCTCAGGTGATTTGCACTTCTGGCCCTTCATCTGGGCTGAGGCAGAGCAGTGTCCTCAGCCTCGAGCTGGGCTGCCCTGCCTGTGGCTGGCAGCAGGGATGGATTCAGTGAAGGATGTGAGGCAGCACCTCCTGTGTGTTCTGGAAGCCAGCAAAGAGATTGGGCATTTGGGGTTCTCCCAGAGCTTGTGGTCACCCATTCCTCTGCTCACCATGGGCTGGTCACTCCATTGGTGGCTCTCAGGCTGGCCAGATACCCCTGGGAAGGTTGCCCACTACAGAACATGCTTCATTATCATCTTCTTGTGCTTTTAGAAACTGTGGGCTTTTCTCCTTCTGCTCACCCTACTCCAGACACATTTCTTCCTCTCGTTTTTATTAATTCACTTCCTTTTACGTTCTTTCATCCTCTCTGGCTTTCAGCTAAAGAGAAGATGTCTGCTGGGTTGCAAAGCTCTCCCAGGTAGATGAGATTTATGGTTTTGTGAGTTTGGGCAGATGGAGAGAGGGATGGGGAGCTGTTGGCTGCTGTAGCAGCGGTACCCCTGGGTGCAAGCAACACGCAGCCATTCCGGGACACCTGGAACACGCAGCTACTGCAGATCATATGATAACACCCTGGGTAATCATTGTGCTGTCATTTGAACCTGGCTGTTGCTATTTTTAACGTGCGGTTTGTACTTAATTTTTCGTTCAAGTTCTGAAATTAGACTTGTTCTTTTTCTTATGGTTGGTTGAGCTCCAGATTCATGGGCAAGAATCAGACATTGGATTTTTTTTTTACTTAACATTGCAGCAGGATATAAATCACTTCTCCCCTTTAAAAAAAAGAAAGATAAGATGAGAAACTTTCATTTGGGTTTGTCCTCATTAAAATATCTCACTATGAAATCTAAACTTGGGTTCTAAACTACTTGACAGCCTCCCCATCGAGGAGGACAATGAGCTCTGTGAAGGTGGCAGGGCCATGTGCAGGAAGAATTATTTACAGTGACTACATTTTTTTTTTTTTTTTTTTTTTCCCCCTTAATTTTCAGAGACCTCTCCGGGAACCGGCTCACCACTCTGTCATGGCAACTCTTCCAGACACTGCGACTCTTTGAACTGTAAGTCCCACCTTGGGGGAATCTCCTGGGAACAGACAGGAGGCTGAGAGGAGGAACCGTTTCCAAATAGAGCTATTTTGAAGCCAGCGAATAATTACCTAAAACTCCAGTGGGCAGCAACATCCTTGGGAGGCTTTCCTGGGCATGGGAGCACCAGAGCAGAACTGCTTCTCTTTTAACTTCACAGCAGCTGGCTAATTAACGTCGGGATGATGAACAAGTCATGCTTGGAGTAGTAAATGGTTGACTAACTCTGGGAGCACATTAGAAATACTTACTAGGCCAGATTTTGAGTGAATCTCTTCAAACAATTGCTCTCATCTGTTGCAGGGTAGGGCTAACTGCTTTTCTTTAGCTGGTGCACATGCTTTACAAGACATTCCTGCTTTTTAGGCTGATGATTCCCTTTTTCTCTAGCAATGGAGGCACCTCCCAGCTCTGATGTGGGAGATGATGAGATAGTTGTGTCTCCTGGGGCACTGGTGGCCTTCACCCTGCTGAATTATTGATAGAGCATTCAGCATCGTGCTTGAAGAATAAGTGGACACGAAATCAATGTAGCGTTGCCCTGATGACCTGTTTTGTTGAATTTTAGAAATAGTTGTTTGGTGGGTATAAAAAAATATATATGTAGGATTTGTCCCAGAGGATCCTGGGAAGCTCCATTCATCCTCACCGATGATCAATAGAGCTGTAAGCTAGAAGTGACTTATGAAAGAATAAAGACAGTCTTTCAAGTGGGAGTAAGTGTGTTATCACTGGTGTTACTGCAGTGTATTTTATTTCTGTCAAATTGTTAAATGAAAAATACTAATAGTGATATTAGAAAATGGAGAAACGCCCTTCTGATGGGGAAATTTGGCTTGCAGAGTTAAAATGCTGAATTCAGAATTTGTCTCCTTGCTGATTACAGCTCTAAATATTTTTCAAGCCTGGCTCAGATTTCATGTTTAATAGCATGAGTCATTTGTATTCTTAGACCTTTACTTATTGTCATTGCACTGTCTGGCAAAACTCAGATTGATGGTTGTTACCCAAGAGAGACCCAAGAGTGGAGGAGCAAATGGGGCTGCAGTCCTGAGCTGGAGGCACTTGCAGGGCCTGGGGTAATGGTGAACCTACAGATTAATGGGAATACTTCCAAAGGGGCTCGTTTTTATGTGCTTTTGCTTCATTTGGTCATATTTTGTTTCTTCAGGCACGTCCCTGGTCTGCCAGCTCCAGCCAGGCTCAAAAGACCAATACCAAGCACACAGGGAATTGAGAAGCTGTGTTTTGGGCAGCTAAGGGTACTTCACCTGATGAATAAATCTGTGTTGTCCTGATATGATGATCCTGGCAGGGAGCTGATGTGCTTGGGGTGGCTGTGGATGGTGTCAGCAGAGTCACTTGGGGCCAGCACTCTGCAGCATGGCAAGTGGAAAGGAGCTGAATTACTTGGCTCTAGTTGAAGCTGTGCTCAGAGCAGTTTTCTTGGAGATAACAAGTCCCCGTGATTGAAAGAAGTAATGCACAAAGAAATGTGGGAGATGGCAGGGCTGGTTGGTAGGAAGTCGTGATGGGGTGGGAAAGCAGCACTGATGTGGTGTGTGCTGCCCATGGTGTCCCATGAGGAGGCTTGGCATCCTGTGGGGCAGGAGCCTCAGCTGAACCTCTCCTGCTCTGAGCTGCAAAAGGGCTCTTGGCAAACCACCCTCTGGCACCAGCTCCAGTGAGCAATTTAGACCTAGAAATATGCCTGCCCACAGGGGCTGCCTTGCTGCTGCCTGGACTGGACTGAGAGCCTGGTCAAGTTTATTTTAACTAAAGAATTGCTTTAAGTGCTTCCTGACAAGTGTTCCTCTCTGAGTTCCTTGTTACCAAGGACCCTCCATGCACATAAACACAGCTGGGATGGAGATTACCAGAATAATGTGGTGCTGCTGTTCCCCCAACATGACAGGACAGGGATATTTTATCTGATACCCACTGGGATGTCAGTTCCAAAGGGTCAGGGGGATGTGCCTTCAGTGTCCTTCCTGGGGCCATGAAACTGTCCTGCTGAACTTTGGATTTGTTGGAAAGAAGGCAGCACAAGGTGTAGCTTGAGCTATGGGCTCTGAATAATCATTCACGTAGAGATGTTGGGAATTAGGGTTAACGTTACCTACTGTGGTGTGATCATGGTCATGAGTGTGAGAAGGATGCAACCTGTTGGTGAGGAAAATCAGATTTCCAAGATGGGGAGAAATTACTAATGGTTCACAAAAGTGGGAAATACTGTATTTTGGTTTTTTTTTTTTTGGAAATGCAGTGGATGGGTGAGTAAGAGACAGTTTTTTGGCACACTGAGCTCCAAGGAGGCTTCCAGAACCTGGGAGGGAGATGGAATACATGGCCCACATAAAGTGAGTGTGAAACACTGGTGAAAGCTAGAAAGGGAATTGCAGATTGACATCAGCCAAGGACTTGAAGTTGAGCCAAAACTCTCTGGAAAGGCAGAAGGTGGTGAGCAGCAGAGACCAATGCAGAGACAGCAAGCCTGAGGAAGGCAGGCTGAGCAGCAGCATTTGTGTACAGCAAGGGAGAGGCCAGAAGACTCGAGAGACACATAGAAGCTGGCAAGAGTCCCCTCTTCTGCAGAGGGTTATGTCTGTGTGGAAGGTTGGTGGGACAAGTGGTTGGAGTGGCTCACCAGACATGCCTTACACTGAGTGCCAGTGCCCTTGTGCTACCAGGAAATCATGGACCAGAGGGAAAATAGTCATCCAGGCTGAAACTGTGACTTACAACGAGGCAGCTCGGAGCAGTGGAACATGTGGTGAGGGAAGCGATGGGAGGATTGGCTCCGGGAGAGTGTTGGGAGGAGAGGAACTACAACTGAGTGTGACATGGAGATTGCCAGGGAACACGAGACCTGACAAAGCCACTCACACTGAACAATGAGGAGGAAAGATCAGAAGACTTCTGGGCAGGTGGATGGCAACTTGGGGCTTGAAATTGCTGCTTGGCTGCATCCAAGGCGTCGCAGCCTCACGAACGTGGTATTGCTTTAAAGAAGAATTTCTTGTTCAACAGAACTGAGATTTTTCCCCTGCTGACTCACTGAAGAAAGGATGGCAAAAATGAGGCACACTTCCAGAGAATATTATCTCTTGCTCGTTCTGGCCAGAAACAAGGCTTGGAATGGTTTCCAGTAACTCCAGCCCTAATTCCCATAGCACGGGCTGACCTTGACCAGCAGGGCTCAGGCTAATGAGCACACAACTCTCCTAAGTCTGAAGCTGAGTGTGTGCAGGGAAGCATCTGACACATGCAACAGCTCATAAACATTGGACTTAGAGCCTTTCTTATCCAGAAGTCACAGCTGGTTTCCTCTGTCATGTCCTTGGCTTCCTTTGTCATGTCCTCAGAGAGCTTAGGGCTGACATTTCAAGAAATTCCTTCCCACAAAGACCTAAGACTCTGGATCCAATTACGTCTTGGGTTGTATAAAACCTTGTAGTCCTGAACATCTTGCTGCTCTGCCCGACCCATCAGCATTTCTAATACCAGCAGTCCCTGCCAAGTTGCCCTGCAGTACATTTCTGCAGTGCTACAGCAAGAGGCTTTGGCGGGGATGGGGCACAGCAGCATCTCTGTTAATGTTGTGAGTCCAGCTTAACACGGTCTGTGCCTCCAGCTTTGAAACTTATCACTACCAGCAGCCCCAGTAATAGAGCTGTGGGTATTTGCCTGCTCTGTGCTGAGCCAGCTGTCAGGCACCACACACCACTCCCTGTCCCAGTCCTTCCCTTTCTATCCCACCCCTTTCTGGCAGGGGTTTGGGAACAACAGTTCTGGTTGGACCACCAAGAGAAACCCTGGTTCTGGGAAATTAATAGGGATGAAAAAGAAAATTAGATTTTGTTCTCTCTCTGCTCAGTGCTCGTTGGTTCTCAAGCTTAGGGAAGTGGCCTCAGTCCCAAGGTAGGAAGAACATTTTAATTGTAAGAGTGTGAAACCTTGGCAGGAGTTTTAAGTGAATTGAAACAGACAAGAGAAGTGTGGCAGGGATCTCTGCTGCCCTCTGAGAGGTTTTAGCTGCAGACAGCTTTGCTTTAGCTGATGAGTGGGGAGGCATGGGACAGGGCATGTGTCTCATTTAGCTGCCTAGTCTGGGAAAAAACTGCTTGTGTGTGTGTGAAGTGCCTGTCTGTTCCAGAACATGCTGGAGTGTTGATGGCATCTGTCTCCCACACTGGTCCATCCTGATGCAGGCTGTCCAGGCAGTTTTGGGAGACAGTGGGTACAGCTTTCTGCAGGGAGTAAAGCTGGGCTCGACCAGGCACCAGCAGCATCCCTTTTGCTGAACAGTTGACTTGATGCCTGCATGCCTCTAGAGTTTCAGGTTTGATGGGTCATTGTCCCATCAAATCACAGTTCATGGCATGATTGTCACAGTTTTCCTCTTTCCCAAGCACAGTGGTTTGGGAAGGGGCTGTGCCCTAGCACACCCTACTATCAGTCTCTGCTTGTGGTGCTGGTGGATGGCTCTGGCTCATGCGCAGGTTCAGTCTCTTTTTGGATGAACTCCTTGAGTCGCAGAATAGCTCTGCTTGTGCAGAGAGCCCAGCTCCATTACAGCTGTGATATTTGTGATTTCTCACAGGCATTTTCAGTTTTAAGGAGGCCTGAAGAAGGTGTGGGAGTTTGCACACCTCCCGAGTGCCTGCAGCCAAGTGATGCTTTGGCAACAATTCCAGCCTGCATGCAAAAAATGCCCTTTGGGTTTGTTTGTTCGTTCCAGGAGTAAGTAGTGCTGGATATGTATCACAAAGAGCCCCTTGCCTTAATTCTCACTGGGGTGCTGCTGCATCCATGGTCTGCAGCACAGGGCAGTGTCCTCTGGTCCAAGAGTGTGTTTTGTCCAAAAGGCACCTTGTGGTTCTTCTCCTCCTTGCAGGGAAGAGAAGGTGCATTTATGTCCACAAGCAGAGGGTTGTAAGTAGTGAAGGTGTGTTACAGAAATGGGAGAGGAAGAATTGGATGGAGCTGTGGCTTCTAATGATTCCTGCAAGGGAAGGGTCTGAGGAGAGAATTGGAGGTCCAGGTTTTTGGGTGGGTTTAGCACAGTGTGAGCATGGAATTCCCTATGCATCTCTCTGGAGAGCCAGCTGGCACGGCAGGGCATGCACCAAGCAAGGAGGAAAGGGTATTTTCTGCATGTCAGGAATGCTTTTGCAATGCATGTTAGGGACAATGGGTGCACACATCTGTGCCCCTCCTACCTGCAGTGCTGTGCCAGCTGCCCGTGGCACTCAGCACATCCAGCCTGTGATGGGAGTTAATTTGTGCAAAAACCCCTCTGGGGGTCTCGATTAGAGCGAGTTACATGGCTGGTGTTGGGGCAGGTTGTGGGGAAGTTCTGCCCTGAAGCCCGTGGCTCCTGTATTATTCATTGCCCTTCATGAATTAGCAATGGGCCAGGAAAGCTGCTGTCTATTACTCACAGAGCTGCCCTTAAGTGCTAGGACAGCAGCTCTCCCAGCAGCCTCATTTTGTGAGGACATTTGCAGTGGAGCAGAATTTCTCTCCCATTGCATCTGAGCTCCCCCAGCTCCCTGACAGGTCCCAGGGTACATCCCCAGTTACCTGATCTGCCGTGGCTCTTACCCCTATGCCATACCATATTCTGCTGGTATCAGTTATCCTGGGAGGATCCTGAGAAGAAAGTAGATTCATGGTCATGTAGAAGAGGATGTAAAGCCTGTGCAAAGCACTGGCAGTACCTGTCAGAGCACACAGGGAATGTCTCATCACTCAAACCCCACCAAATCACTGTGCTAATCTGCTCTGGTCTGTTAAATTTAGTGCTTTGGCCTTTGAGTTGCTTGTCTGAGCCTTGTACCTGTGTCACAGAGCTTTATGTGCTTTTGGTGGGAAGGAAATGAACTAATGAAAAGCCACAGAGTGAAGTTTAACGCAGTGTTTGCTCTAAAAGAAAAAAAAAGGTCAGATGATATCTTGATGTATTTGAAAATGCAAAGTGGCATCATTAGGGTTCAGGTTTAGCAACCCTTGGTGCTACCAGAATACTCCTTCACTTCCTCCATTTGCAGCAGTGTATTGA
This sequence comes from Entomyzon cyanotis, assembly GCA_024500445.1. Taxonomy (NCBI): domain Eukaryota; kingdom Metazoa; phylum Chordata; class Aves; order Passeriformes; family Meliphagidae; genus Entomyzon; species Entomyzon cyanotis. Next base: position 13,161,736 of record JAKEPQ010001010.1, read on the forward strand.
CAAAACAGCAGCTGCAGATGTTTGGAAGGTTGTTTCCAAATCCTGTTAGTCGGTGAGATTAATTTTGTAAAAGCGAGCATGAATTTTGCAGTAACACATGGAACAGAGCAGGGAAAAAGCTTTCCCCTGTATGATGGGGAATCTAGATATCACGTGAAGCAGTGGTTTGACCTTTGGAGATGCCCTTCTGCTTTGGGGTGACTGAGCTCATCCTTGGCACTGCTGGCTCTGCTGATCCCGACTTTCTTTGCTTTAGAGTTGTGTGGGGAGATATTTTGTTTGTTCAGGCTGTATCTCCTGTTTTGCTGAAATTATCATTGCAACCAGCTTTGGTCACTCAGTCCTGGCTGAGCACTGGGCTCTTCTCCCTGCTGGGACTTGCCCTTCTTGCATGTCCACAGAGACCTGCAGAGCTTTAAAAATGTAAATGAAATGGTTAATAGGTTGGAAAATCAATTATAATAAACATTCCTGGTATATAAACTATGTGTAAGTGTGGTTTAAATGAAGTACATTAAAGGCAGTGCTTTTCTCCATTTCTCCTGGCCAGGTCAGCAGGGTCTCAGCACAGTGCTGATTGATTTGATTAAAATGCATGTTACCCTGCACATTAGCTTGTGTTCTGGGTCGCCAGGAGCCCATGTCTGTACAAGGAACTTGGGAGAAGAGCTGCCAGCTTCTCTGAGTGCTTGTGGGGGCTTGAATTGTGCTTTGCCCAGCAGGCTCTAGGACCACCGCTGAAGTGGGGTTTGAAGGTGTGAATCAACATTTTAGGGCTGTGAAGAGCTGCCTGCTCCTTTGCTGAGGGGTGACTCTTCAGGGTGACTGTGGGACCAAGCCACAGCAGTGCAGATCCTATGGTGAGAGACACTGAATGCATCTGTGTGCTGCCCTGGGAGATGTTAAACCTTGTGTGCACTCATGAAGGGGAGGCTGTGTGAATGCATGGATGTGTAACTGTGGAAAAGACAGGAATAATAAGTACCAGAAGACCCCAGGCGAATAACACAGAGAAGATTCTACTTTAGCTCTCACACCTGCATGGTGGCTGTCCTCCTCGGGGATCCTGGAGCCAGGTGACAGCTCTGCTCATCCTTCCCCATCCCACCATCCTCTCTCACTTCTCTCTGCCCACAGGAGACTAGAGAGGAACCTTTTTAACTGCAGCTGTGACATCCGCTGGATCCAGCTCTGGCAGGAGAAGGGCGAGGCAAACCTGCAATACCAGGATCTCTACTGCATGACCATGGATGCAGCCATCATCACTTTGAGGGACATGAACATCACCCAGTGTGGTAAGGATCCTGGGGCTGGACATGAGGGAGGCCAGAAGGGATCCCTGTGCAATCCAGCACCTCAGGTTCAGCTATTTTGGGAACGTGATGCAGCAGGATCCCACCACGTGGTTGAGAACAAGAAGATTGAAGCTGGTTGGGATAGTTTGTAGATTAAAAATAGAATATCTGGGTAAATGTGAGGCTGCTATTAATGTGTGTATGAAAGATATTGGGTGATTTGGGGCATTTTCTTCACTGCAATGCTGCTGCTTCACAAAGTGTCTGTAGTGAGTCTGTGTGATGTCTTGAAAAGAGCTGTTTCATGTAGATCTTCCTGTGCCTAACAAATCCTAGAAACAGCATATTGTTAAAAGACACTGCCACTGTATCTTTTGTAATTACTCTTAGGAAATACATGTCTCTATTCATTTTCTTTTGTTTTATTTTTCAATTGAAATCCCATATCTGTAGGGAAGAACCAGAAGTGACTTTATATCTCTTTTTATTTCCTGCTGATGTTTAAAAGAGTCCAGCGGCCCCAGGAGCAACACGAGGCATGTTCAATAGTTATCCCTTTTTCCTTCACCTTGTTCACACATCAGCTGCCTGTTTGGTGTCAGGTTTTGCTCTGCTTTTGCTATTACTGGAAAGCATCCCTTGCAGAGTAAGGAGAAAGAGATGTACCTTCCACAGAGCAATTAAACTGTCTGTACACAAGCAGCTGTCAAATTCATGGGCTGAAAAAAGGAGGAAAAGCTGGGGTTTTTTCTTCTTTTTTATAATCATCCTCTGTAGTAGGGATTTGGGCTTGTTACTTGTAGCAGTAGTAGACAAACAGCATGCACGTTTGGATTTGCATGACTTGGGTTTTTTGTTGTTTTGTTGGTGGGTTGGTTTTTTTTTTTTTTTTTCAAGTTCACCCTGTCCCTTTAAGCTTTGGAAATTGGCCAAAGTGTGCCTTCATGTGGATGAACTAAAAAGATTTGAGAGTGCTGTAATTTCCGCCCCACATGGGATGAATAAACTGCAAGGATTAGACAAAAAAATAAAATCCTTAGGGATCAGGGACAGCAGGAGAGATGGCTCCATCACTAGTGGCATTGGACTGCAGGGGACAGTGGGGTGCTGATTTGGGAACACAAATGTGCCGGTGTGCAGGGTGAGCACCTCCTCTGACCATGCAACCTCCTGGAAGGGCAGGGAGCAGTCTGCTTTCCTCCAGAGAGGAAAGCATTAAAGTTCCAGGGATGTTGTGAGGACACCACATTCGTCTTTGTCATTTGGTGCTGAGGGCAGGCATGGCTTGGGGTGGCCAAGTTTGACACCATCTCAGCCTGGAGAAGATCATACATATCCTTCCCATTTCCCTTTCTGCTATTCCTGCCATCTATACAGCTTTGCCAGGTCTTGACTGCTGCCTTCTTTCTTCTAACATCCCTCCAATCAGTACAATGCTCCTTCCTTCCTGGTGTCACTCTCTGATGGCCATGAAAGGGTGTGTGTCCCCATCCATGACTCTGCCTTGGCATGATGGATGCTGCTGCCCTATGATGGGATGGCAGTGCTGGTCAGTTCCTCCTGCCCTGCTTACTCAATTTACCTCTGAAAACCTCCCCTATTCAAGAAGACTCTTTGCCCTTCTTGCGACCAGCGCTGCCTTGTTTCATGTTGCAAGGATATTTGGTGCCTGTGGCGTCCAGTAAGGAAGTGGTGTAAATCAGAGCCACCATAAATCAGTGAATCCCTCTGCTACCACCGAGGAAGAACAAGGGCACCTTCTATTAGGAGAGCTGCAGTTGATATGAGGACACATCCTTGGTCATCTTTTCTTGATTGTTATAAATTAGAGGGACAGTTTCCTCACCTGGAATGCTGAGCGCTCTGTGCCTTCTCCCTGGAGCTGGGGATGCCTTGGATCCTCTCCCAGTACACATAATTTTCTCACCCCAGGTGACTGCCCTCGTGAGCACCTTCTGAGGGAGTAGAGAGATGGGGATGGGGGTTGTGTGAGAGGAAGGGTGGCCAGAACTGGACAGCAACTTTTAGATTCAAAGATGATGGGAGGGTCTGCTCAGCTGGCACATCTCCAGTGTCTACATTTTCCCCTGTCTCCACACCCTTCCTTTTCTTGGTAGGGCAAGGCCCTGCTGTTGCCTCATGCTGCTTATCTTGGGGTGCTGGAGGCTGATTTGGGAAACAGCTCAGTGGGATCTGGGTCCACACGCTTCCTGTGGCTGTCTGTAGCAAATGCTGCTCCACACCTGAGCACCTTGTGTTTGGCTCCTCTAGACCTTCCTGAGATCAGTGTGAGCCACGTGAACCTGACAGTGCGGGAAGGGGAGAACGCTGTCATCACCTGCAATGGCTCAGGATCGCCACTGCCGGACGTGGACTGGACAGTGGCCGAACTCCACTCCATCAACACCCACCAGGTAGGGGCTGCATCACCTCAGGAGTCTTTGTGCCTCATGTGGCAAGAGTAAAGCAGCTGCCAGGGGGTCCCCAGGTCCACGCAGGCAGGGTAGAGGGTCGGGTAGATGGTATGAGGAAAGAGAAATTGTAGTATCCTAAGGAAAGCTGAAACCATGCTCTGTCCACATGAGAAGCTGGGGACTCCCAGAAGGGAGCAAAACCTTTGCCCTGCATGGCTGGAAAGTGAAGATGAGAGAGTTTGGAGTTCAGTGCTCCTTAATTGAATTAACTTATGTGTCCTCTGATGAAACCCTAATGAAACTGCCTGTTTGCAATAGCTGTAGCAGCTAAGTAAGGTTTTCTAGAGGCCAGCCATGTTTATCAGTGCTACAATACCATGGCTCTCCCCCTCCCAGTAGCTCCTCTCACAAGATGTGGTGTGTTTAATCAGTTCAGTTTTCTCCCTTCACCCAGATCCCAGTTGTGCTTGGATTCTGCAGACCTTCTCACATAGAAACTGTGATCCTCCTTTTCTGGGGGTGATAGTGGGGAGGAAAAGAGCCACCAGATGCTGATTACTGCCTGCATTTCTCTCTGGGATTTTTAGACCAACCTCAACTGGACCAATGTTCACGCCATCAATTTGACCTTGGTGAATGTCACCAGTGAGGACAATGGGTTCCTGCTCACCTGCATTGCTGAGAACGTGGTGGGGATGAGCAATGCCAGTGTGCTGCTCACTGTCTACTGTAAGTACCAGTGGAGAGACCTTGTCCTTACAGAGCCCAAAGGGCTGCCCTGGGAGCTGTTGGAATGTGTGGCCACTTGCTGCCTGTGACACATTGGTTTTGTGGGTGAGGATTAGGAGCTGAGCACAGTGAACTGCAGGTGGATCCTCACACAGCTCTCTCTCTCAAGTGTCAGTAATTTGGCTTTCCTGATGCTTCCATTAATCCAAAAATGAGCCCTAGAGCAGGGAAAGAGCAGCACTGCCACGGTGGTGGTGATGGTGGGCATTTCCCACCTGCCTCTTGGAAGATTCAATGGACTGAGGAACATCCATAGAGGGACTAAAAATCTGTTTACAGATGCTATATGAGAAGTTCAATGGCACCCTTGCTAAACACAGTTTAAAACTTGCCACTGATTTCAGGGATGTTACTGCTTCCTCTCAGGTCAGATTCTACCAAGTTAAACTGCAAATGTCATGTAAATGTGCACGTGTCAACTTTGAACTGTTCACTTTTATCTGCAAGTAGCTCAACTTTCTTTGTGCTTTCTAATATAACAAAACCCTGACCTTAAGAGGAAGTTTACACAGCTTTGTGGTCTCAAGCAGCTGAGATTTGCTATATTTTGCTGTGTCTGTAATATTTGCCCTTACTCTGTAGTTTGAAAATCTGTCCCCCACCCCTAACCTTACCACATAGAGTAGAGATCCTTGAGGAATTCTGGCTACTCTTGGTGAACCCATGCACGCTGTGTGATGCTTTACTACTTTCATCTTCCTTCCAATAAGTGCTATTGATGGATTAAAGGATGGAGGTAATTACAGTTCAGCCTGGCTCAGAGCTGGCTGGTCAGCAAATGGGTGTTTTTTCAGTGTTTTAGCATCTGTTCCTCCACACCTTAAACCAGCACTATGCCCATGCCTATTTTCACCCATGAAATCCTCTAAGCTGCCAACAGCTTCTGCTACCCTTGCTCTTGTTGCACAGACCCATCACTCAGGCTGTAATTTCACACTGGAAAGATCTGGGTTTATGTGTGTAGGTGGCTGCCTGTTTTGAGTCCCCCTTGCCAGGAAGACATGAACAAGCCACATGCAGAACTGGGCTTGGGAATGAAAGAGGGTGGCTGGGACATGACTGTGGTTCAGGGTAGGTGGGTGCTGGTGGGAGAATTTTGCTGAGCTCCAATCAACTCTGCACCTTCACCTTCATCTCTTCTATCACCTTCACCGCCTGAAAAATTCACTGTCTTTTTCCACAAAGATGGGTCAAAGGCGATATGTTGGTTTTTCTCCTCTTGGATGCCCGATGGATTGTCTTTGCAGCTGGATGGTAGCAGGAAAAGGAGAGATTTAGGGACGACATGAATCTTTGTGTCATATATCTCTGCACAAAACTTGTTCTTCTAGTTCAGACCTTGCCAGCCTTGGGGTTTGGGACCTTAGGTGTAGGCGTTGTAAATGGGGTTTCAGAAGCTATAGCAGAGCAACATTGGAATTCTTGGGATGTCCCAAGGGGAAGACAGTGCATATGCAATAAATTTCAGGTGGAGTTTCTGCTTTTCTTATCCCTCTCCCACTCTACTCCCTTTAATTAAAACACCCCTGGAGGCTGTTCGGCGATTGAGAACTCCTTTGGGATATTCAGGCACTCAAAGCCCCCAAGGACAGACAGTCTCTGAGGGATGTTTGCTTCCACAGCCATGCAATCCAAAATTGTTTGGTGCGACTGGAGAGCTCCCACAGGCACCTGGCACATGTGTAATGTAGCAGTGCCACGTCACTGTGTCTTCCTTAATGGGGACAGGTGGTGTCCCTGGGATCCCTTGGGGGAAGGAGAGCAGCAGTAGGTGTGTGGACAGGACAGTCCAAGCTTAATTGTTCTTGGGCTGGTGAAAGGACCATCCCTGCCTTTAATTTATACCCCTGTTTGGAAGGCCAAGAGGCCAAGCCATGGCTCAGATCCTCCTTGCAGGGAGGGTGGAGTGTTTCTCCTGACAGCGCTGCTTCTTTACAGACACCCCTGGGAAGAGTGTAGAAGGAACAAGTGATTTGGGAGGTTTTTCAGTGCTCTTAGTTTCCACGGTGCACAGAGTGGTGACGTTGGGTGGAGGTTGCTGTGAGCCTGCCATGTTTCTCTCTGCTAGATCCCCCTCGCATCCTCACCCTGGAGGAGCCGGTGCAACACATGGAGCACTGCATTGCGTTTGCAGTGCACGGGAACCCAGCTCCCACCCTGCACTGGCTGCACAACGGCCAGGTCCTCCGCGAGACAGAGATCATCCACGTGGAGTTTTACCAGCAAGGGGAAGTGTCTGAGGGTTGCCTGCTCTTCAACAATCCCACTCACTACAACAATGGCAACTACACGATTGTGGCCACCAACCAGCTGGGCTCAGCCAACCAAACTATCAAAGGACACTTCCTTGAAAAGCCTTTTCCAGGTAGGATATTCAGTTTATCTCACCAGGGCTCCTTGAAATCTGAAGGTCTTATTATGGCCCTGTCAGTAATCCTTGCACCTCAACAAGACTTTGACAGCCCAAGTTGGCTTTGTCTGAGCATCAGGTTGGAAGAGATGACCTCTGGCAGCCTCTCCTGCTGACCAGTATGATTTTCCTAAACAAGTGTACTTTGGTGTCATGTGAACTCTTTAGTGCTGGGAGAGGCACTAACTGCTTTAGATAATTTTATTTTGTAGCATTTCCTGCAGTGTATTTATTTATTTATTTATTTTAAAGATCTTTAGGAACTTCAGTGGGAATAAGATGCAAGTTTGGCCAATTATTTTGGATCTCCTTTTGGCTGCCCCAAAGATCTTGCCGAATTTTTTCGAGAGAAAGTGTTCTGCTATGCAGTAGTTGTAAGCCATAGAAAGGAAAAGCCTTTGAAGTGATGCAGCGCTTTCCTTCTTTTTTTTTTTTTTTTACTTCTAGCTTGCATTTGTGAAATGATTAAAGCTGGATGCAGCAGTGTCAGGACTGTTTTCTTTCCAAATGCAATATGTGCAATTCCAGGATGACAGGGCTACAAAAGATGCGACAGCTCAATTAGTCACTTTGCATCAGTTTGCAGGGATTTCTTAACTGATTGCTTGGAATTCCCTGTTGTACTCCCTGGTGATTCACAGCCTAAGTGCAAAAAAAAAAAAAAAAAGCATTTGAGGACATGAAGATCCATCTCTGGGAAGTGCTGTAGAGACTTTTGTGGTGGCCTGTCTGCTCTATAGGAGCATCTTGGTCAGTTCCCTGACAGTGCAACACCACGCTGGCCATCATGGAGTTAAGATCTGTGCTGCCTTCAGGAATGATGCCATGAGAAAGTGGCAGCTCTAAATTGGCCCCTGCAGCCCAAGAAAATCCAGCAAAATAGGGCGTTTGCTAAATATAGCAAAATACCAACGGTACTCTCATTTATTATTTATATCACACCATATATGTACAGAGAGTTTTCCCGCAGGTCAAATATCATAAATGCAAACCCAAATCTCTGCCTTGAAGATCTGACAATTGAACAAATGAGCTGATATGGATGGGAGTGGAAAATTTGTATTCTGTTTTCAAGGATGCTGCCCTGTTTGACTATCTGACCTATTTATGTTTCCTTCTGTCAGAAGAGCTTATCAAATGTAGGTGGGTGATGAGAAGTGCACAGGTTTGCAGTTTCAGCTCTGTCAGGTCCCACCTTTGTGACTCAATTTCCCCATCTGTGAAACGAGGGCAGCTCCTAAGTAGGTGCTGGACCTCCAGAAAAGGGAGGCAGATATCCTGTTCTGGAGAGCTGATTTTGGAAATTGATCTGAGCCACGCTGTGGTGTGGAAAAGCACATTGATGTTTGTGTGAATATATGTAAAATATTGCCTTTGTGAATGCATATCCACCCCCACCTAGTGTGTGCTGTTGGTGTGGGGTGCTTACTGACCCTGAACCATCTCTCAGCAGGAACTGACCCATTTCCTTTATTTCTTCTGATCCAAAGTCCCAAGCCATTCCTCACCCTGGCAGACCCTGTCAGCCCAATGCAGGATGTAATTTACTTCCCTTGAAGCTTGTTGCTTTGTCCACTACCACAGCTGACATATACATTCACTGCAGCTGACGTTTATAATTTCCCATTTGAAGGTAGATTCCTTCAGAAAATGCCACACTTTGAAGGTTCCCCAGTGTGGCTCGTTCAAGCCCCTTATTGCTTACAGCAATTCACACATGTAAGGGCTTTGCTGTCACTACCCAGGGTGAGATTATTAGTCTTAATTAATTAATGAAAGTGTAGTGCCTGGAAGGCTTTCTGTCAGCCTAGAAAAGGACTTATGACCATGTATTTTAGAACCCCCTGGTTGAAAACCTCTCATTGGTAAAAGGCCACACTCTGCTTTCCAGGCTGAGAGGAGCAAGGTGCTGTTAGAAGCTGGGATCTGAGAGATGTGTGCTCCATGCCATATCCTCCTTTTCTCTGATCCCCCAGGGCAGTGGCTCCCAGGACAGATTTGTGTCATATCCTGTAAAAATCTCATTGCACGTTGTCATTGGTATCTCTGCCACAGGCTACCAACTTCCTATTTAATCCACAAAGGTTAATGTGCTTGTGATGAGTGCTCAGTTCTTTGGGAGCTTCTCACAGAACTCAAGTTGGCTGAAATTTCTTGGCTATTTTTTTATGTTTGGAAAAGTAGGGTTTGATGGAAAAAACCCTTTTTGTGGATTTCTGTTGAATTTGCTTAGTCCAGCAGAGGAAAGGGAAAAGGGAAAATGTAGAAGCAGCAAGAATTTTATGACTAGACTCTGCCTTAATAGGGAAGAAAAAGTCTACAAATAAAATACTTCTTTCTTTTTTTTTTTTTTTCCATCTTGCTAAAAAAAGCCAGGGAAAGTTACTTGTCTGCTTGACTTAAAACAAAAATATTTGTTCAGGTTTTTCCCCCTGGTTTGGAAAGCCACGTTTGTCACCTGGGATTTGTTTTACACTTCCCTTCCAAACCTCACCCATGTTCCAGCATGAGTGTTTCAGCATCCTTCCAGGAGCCCTCTGCCAGCAAAGCTGTGTAAACTCCAGTTAATATCGGGCTCAGTTTCTCACATGGGCGAGTGAATTGGAAGCTGACGTGATTCTCACTCTGTGTAAACTGAGTGTCACCGAGGGCTTTAGACCTCATCATCTGGGGCCTCAGCCACCTCTGGAGCTGAAGGAGCTTTGCTGAATAGACTGGAGCAGTCAGGAGGCTGACAGCAGGGCCTGCTGAGCTTGTCTTGGGCAAGAGGAATCTCTTGGAGAACCACAGCCTCTGTGTCCACTTCAGAGGCTATTGGCTGCTAGGAGAGGCTCATGAAAAGCAGGCCAGAGGAGGTCTCCTCTGACTCCCTGCCCCAAGCTGGGCTCTCCTCCGTGGGAGTTGATCCTCTTCTTGTAGGATTTTGTCCTTGGGTGTACACTGCAAGGGAAGATCTGCTTCTCTCCCCTCCACCTCCATCCTGTAGTGTGTCTGCTGAGCTTTGCTCTGCTGCTGAAAGTAGGGTCATTTACCAGTCACTCAGAATTGCTACTTGGTCTCAATTTTGGCCTCCCAGGAGTATCCCTCCCCTCCTCTTTCAGCCCAAGGTTTTCCATCCTGACCTCCGGCATGTCCTGCTGGCCCCTGCTCTGCAATTTCCAGTAACAGTGGCCCAAGAGGAAAAAATATGAAATGTTGGTTTCCTGGACTCTTTGGGTGGTGGAGTGTGTCTGAGATGGGTTGGGAAGGAGACCTCTCTCCCTTTGCTGTGCTGCTAACTGTGTTGCTTCTCTCTTTGTCCTTTCCACAGAGAGTACGGACAACTTTGTCTCAAGTAAGTGTCTCCTTGCCTTTTTCATGCTGTGGCTGGTTTATTTCTATGATTTTCCCCTGCCCCTCTGCGATTTACATAGGAAAAATGAGGAAGCCAGAAACAGGTTGGCAGGGGTTGCACAAAACCTTGGCTTCCCTGTGCATGAACAAAATTGTTGAGGAGCTTGTGATCAGCTGGGTAATCTCTTGAGACCAGGAGATGTTCATCTGCCTCTAGTGATGTCCCAGAGATGGTGCTATAAAGGAAATGATGGCTGTGGTGTAGCAAAAGGGATCTTGATGCAGGCTGGCCAGTCCTCAATGACAACATCTCTCTGGTGTGGGCTGGGACAAGAAGCAGGACTCAATTCTCTCACGTTTCTTCAACAGATTCTTCCCTCCACCCCCCCAACCCCCAAAACACATCATGCACCACACACTACAAGAAACATTCAAGTTACTCTTTCTTTGGATCAAGTTTTGCTGGAGTCAGTTGTGTTTGAACCCCACTTATCTCAGTAGATTTCTGAAAATTTGGAAAGGGCTCAAGGGTGGTGGGAACCCATTCCAGGACACCAGGCACCCAAATGTGAGGCTGGAGTGACATCAGCATAGTGTCTGCTCTGTTTTTGTTTTTTCTCTGCTGATGTGCACAGGGAACTCTCTGATGGTTGATTTGTTCCTTCTGAAAGAGAAAGCTGCAGCCTCTTTTAGGGGTGAATTGGATCTCATTAGGTGCCTTGGGAGTCCCAAGGGAGTCCCACTGAATTTTCTGTCTCTGGTGTTTTGGTTTCAGTCGGTGATTATGAAGTGAGTCCCACCCCACCGATCACTGTGACCCACAAACCAGAGGAGGACACTTTTGGGGTGAGTCCTGGTCTCTTTCTCTACAGAACTGCTTTGTATTCATTCCTTGTTATTGATGACTCAGTATTTGTGTTTCTCTGCTGTTCTGAGATGTTTGCAAGGAAAATCTCTTCCTTTATGACTCAAGGCAGCAATCAGATGGATTTTGTGGCTTGTGTCAGGCAGGTAAAATACTGACACAAACCATCTGATCCTCTTGGGTCTGCAGTGTGAACCAGGGAACTCTTTCAAAACAAGGCATCCTGTGAAGTCTCTGCTAGCAGGGTCAGGAATTGTCACTCTAAAAAAGTAGCACCCAGAGAACAGACAAACTGGCAATTGTGTGTTTTGGACTGTTATTGATCTGTTAAGCTTAGCCTGGTGAGGGACTTGGGCTTAGTTTGGTTCAATTCTGTCAATGCCTGTTTGCCCTCTCTCCTGCTGTGCAGGGGATGCCTAAAATGAAAAAGGAAAGTAAGTCTAGGGCTTATCAAATCTTAACATTGTCTTTCTTCTGCCAAATACTGGTAGAAAAAGGAAAAAAAAAGTGTATAAGTATTAGAAAAAAAAAAATTAGTATGTTACACAATTGCTCTAGTTTTGTGAAAGTTTTAAGATACTGAAACCCACCAGGTGTCCACAGAACAAACAAAACCCAGTCCACCTTGGTTTCAGTTCTCATCCATCAGAAAAACTCCCTTAACTGAAGTGGGAGCTTTGAACAGTGAGGCTGGAGTAATAATGTGCACTGATTATTTAATATAAAGCATCGAAAACAAGCTGGGGATGAAAATAGAGTGTGGTAAAATAAAAATTTTAAAATATCATAACAAATGTACCAGGAGCAGGGGAAAGGATTGCAAAATGAAATTACTTCTTCTTGGTTAAATGATGTATTTTCTATTATAGCAGAATACAGTTTTGTAAAAGGAAGCAAAGTCTAAATGCATCACAAGACCTAGTGCAAAACAATTGGACACATGCCAGAGAAATTGTTGTTTACATCAATGCAATAAAAGTATCTCAAGCAAAAGCTTGAAGGAATAAATATTCATAAATATTAAAATAAGCCTGGGATTGTAAACCCTTTAAGGCAAGGAGGTTTTCTTTCCCTGCTTGTACATTGCCACAGTGGAACCACAGCTCCAGTGGAGGACTTGGACACTGTTGTAGTATAAATATTTACTAGTAAAATTACAATAAATAGGGAACCGTTAGAAGCTTTTGGAAATTCAGATGTTTTACAGGGAAAAAGCCCCTAGTTCTACTTAATGTCTTCTGTTTTCTTTTTGTGGTGTGTTGTTTTCCCTCACTCTGTCCTGAGGGATGTTGGAGGGAGGCAGAATTGTGTTCCCAGCTGAGCTTTGAATAGCTTTAGTGCTGTAATGTCATGGCACAGTGGTGATGTCAGAAATGGAGGCTTGGAATGTGATGAAGTGGAAGTAGAGCCCAGGCACTGGAGGAGAGGTCCTTTTTTCCCTGGGGATATGTGGAGTGAGAGGCTGGGGAAAACTGGTGCCAGAACAGCATCACTGATGGGAAGATCCCAGACCTCCCAGTCCTGCAAAAAGCCTGTAATGCCTCCAAGCTGTGCCAGAGCCTGCTGCTTTAACTTGTGTTTTCCTCCATAGCTGATATCCACAGGGCTGCAGCAGATGGTGTGAGCCTATAGAAAGGTTAACTGGGCAGGGAGGTGCTGTATTTCTGTTTTACACTCCTAAATTCCTCTGTGTTGACTCTAAGGCTTTTTCCTTCCAGGTTTCCATAGCGGTTGGGCTGGCAGCTTTTGCTTGTGTCCTCTTGGTCGTCCTCTTTATTATGATCAACAAGTATGGCCGGCGGTCCAAGTTTGGGATGAAAGGTAGGTGCAGTCTCTTTCCCCTAGCAGGAGGCACCTTCCAGGATTGCCCAGCTCTTATAGCACACATGGAAAGGTGCTGTGGCTTTGTTCCTACAGTGCAAAGCCTTCTGAAGGGAATGCTCTTCCATTTTTTGAGAGAGTAATGGAGATTAGTGTGCTGGTGGTTCTCAACTGTGTGTGCTTCTGTGGGCAGAAGTGTGGATGAGTGTTCCTTATCAGGACATAACTGCATCTACAAGTTGTCCAGAAGAGCTTTGAGCTCCCTCCAGCCCTGCTGTGTTCAGGACAACATGGTGAAATCTGCTTTGTGGTGCACAGGCTTCCCCTGCACAGGGTGTGAAGAGGGGGACAGAAGGATGTGAAATTGGTTTGAGCTCTTTTGGGAAGGCAGGTGCAGCCACTCTGTGCCTATCTGAGCTGGGACCGAGATGCTGCTGTCACTTTATGTCCCTACTGGGAGGGCAATGGTGTGGAAGGTCTCTTTCTGCTGCTTCTCTGGTGAAAGGTTTCCTCCTCTGCGTCATGAATAATGACTTTAGAAACTTATTTCAAGTGTCACTGGTAGTGACTGGGACGTGAGAAGGCGTCTGATGTTTGCCAGGCAGAACTGGTCTCTGTCCTACCAACACCAGCTCTGTGATGTGACAGAGCCAATGCCAGGAGTAGATGACTCTGTGCCATCTGCTTTTTGTGACTCTGCTGGTATTTCCAGCTGGGCAGCGTTGGTGGTGCCTGGTGAAGGCTGAAGGAAGAGCCTTTCACATGACAAAGTAATTCCCAGCCTAATTGGTGGCTCATGTGTGCACTGTTTGAAGCCAGGCTGTGACAAACACAATCTTCTCCCAAGGCTCCCTAGTCACAGCCTGTTTCCTGGCCTTGCTGTGGTCTGTGCTGCAGGGCAGGTTGATAGGTTTGGGAATGTTCCTTGTGCTTGCCTAGGGCCTTCTTTGCTTTCTGTAGACATTTCCTGAGTGGGTCCAGATGGGATTCTGGCTGGAGTTTCTCCTATGCATCCTATGGAGATAGAAGACAGGACCTTTAATTAAATAGTGAATCTTCTACACCAACTTAGGAATATTTAGTCCATATGTCCAATGATAAGAACCATCTGGTGGAGTGTTCTGACTGGTGGGTGGAGTAGAGGAATGGAAGACATGGTTCCTGGGATCAATTCCCAACTCTTCTACTGACTCACTTAGTGGCCATAGACAATTAGCTGTCTTAACCTCTGTCTCTGCTTTAATTTCCCCATCTGTAAAACTGGGATGATGTTATGTGCCTTCTGGAGGGATTTGTCAGAACACTTTGGAAGTGCTTGGGCATGTGCTGCTGGTGGAGCTTTGAGATACAAATATTAAAACGAAAAGTAACGTCTGAGTCTAGCGGAAGAATCAAAGAGGAGTGAAGTGAGCCTGATGTGTGTTCTTGGTGAACAGATGTGTGTATGTGTTTAGAGGCGTTTGGATAAGTATGTCAGTGGATATTCTGCATTCCCAGAAAGCAGAGGGGTGCCATGATGGGCCCTTGTGTGTTAAGTTTAAGAGAGGCAAAATTGTTCAGCTCTAAAAGCCTGCTTTCCTCCTCATCATGGTGTGCTTCTTCCAATTCTGATAGGAAACCACAACCCTGCAAACTTTCTACGAGTTTTATTGACTTTGCTTGGAGAGATGGAGTTGACAGAAGATAAATATATCTTTAAAACCAGGGAGATAACTCTTTATTATGTCACAAGTGTCATAGGCACCACTGTGGACAGCTTACTCACACTGCCCAAACTGCTCTGCTCAGTTAACTCTTGGGCAGGAGGCATCCTTTATGGCACCCAGCACATTCTCATTTACTAAGGGGAAAAAAAATTCCAAATCCCAAGTTTTTTGGGAAAAAAGTGCATCCCTGATTCAGGAGCTGTTTGTTGCCAGCTGATATGTTGCCACTTGTTGTTGAAATCCCAGCTTGGCAGGCCTGCAGGAGCAGGTTTTTCCTGTTGATTTTGTCAGATGCAGAACATTGTGTGCTCGTGTTGGACACGTTACCTAAAGCACCTCATGAGTCTTTCTGAGCACATCTTTTTCCTTCTGCTTCTCCTAGCGTTAAGCAGATGGTTTATTTCCTAGAGAGAGGTGAGTGTGGACTGACAAAGCTGGATGTCACGTTGGGTTTGGAAAGCTCTCTGGGCCAGCCTGCTGGATTGTCCACCAGGCTGCCGAGTGTCCAACACCCCAGCTGCCTTTGCTGAAAAGAAAGTCACTGTGTCTTGAGGGATGTGTGCTGGGGGAGGACTACGAGAGGATGGTGTGTCCACCTTTGTCCTCTTCTGGCTGGTGGCACACCCTCGGAGCTCTGCACCACAGTCCTGCCAGAGCCAGCCTGGATTACTGCTCCAGCAGCAGCAGCGATGTGGTGGGAAAGCCTGCAGAGCCAAGCGTGCCTCCTCCGGGCTGGAGCGCTGGCAGCAACAAAAGCTCCTTTGAGAGCAGCTCTGACACGCTGTGCTCCTCAGCTGAGCTCGCCCAGCCTGGCTCCAAGCCATCCCTCTCGCCTTCCCCTGCTCCCTCCGGAGAGGGCATTCATCAGCACGGAACGGCGGAGGTCAGATCCCCTTTCTGGCCGCCTGTCGGCTTTGGCTCCTGGAGCTGGGAGGGAGCAGGGTGGGCTGAGGCAGCTGGGGGGAGCCGGGAGAGCACTGGAGCTGGGCTGGTGGAGGCGTCAGGGAAATGGCAAACAAAGCTCCTTTTTGTGAAAAGCGGTGTTGCATGAGCAACGGAGAGGCAGTGGAGGGAAAACCACTGGGAAAAATGAACGTTAAAACTGAGACTCATTGAAGTTGCAGAAATGCAGCCACTTGCTGAAGGGTGTTGTATCCAGAGAGGGGGCTGGGGGGGCTTTTTAAAGTCATGTATTAGTGTGGGAAAAATAAAAGGGTCTTACCAAGCAAGAAATTGTAAGTTGGAATGCTTTGGTTTACTGTGTGTACCAAGGGGGTGGTTTTTTTTGGATAGGATAGACCACATGGGAGTAAGGAGCCCAGTATCCTGCTTTCTCCAGCTCTGTGGCCAGTGTCCCATGTTCCCTGACTGCCCACCCAAGGTGGGGGCTTTACACCTCACCTCCTGGGGTCAGGCTTGCCACTGCAACCCTTGTAAACTGTGTCTTCCAATCCGAGTTTAATCTCAGCAGATGACAGGAAATGAAATTTTGTAGTATAATAAAAAAGCCACGTGCAAGTCCCAGGACTAAGAAAAATTAAATTTCATAGAAGAAGAATAATAATGGCACAGAAAAAAATCTGGGGCATACAAAACATTTGGATGGCACAGTGGTGGAGACTGTAAATACCTAGGTTGATGGACTGAAATATATTCTCCTTTTAGTTGTTTTCTGTTACATTTGCAAGTGCCTCGGGATGAAGGACGTGTGCTCGTGCATATCTGTGTGATGTATTCCTGGTGCTGCACATCTTCAATAAAAACCAAATGGAGTTAGCTGAGATATGCAGAGGAAGGTGCTAAAGAAAATCCAGAGACAAGAGCACTTGTTTTGCTGAGATGAACTGTTTTCCAGTCTCTGAGATTAAAAACTACTTCCATTGTCCAAACAAGGTTTTTTTTCCTCGGGTGGAGCCAGCACCAGCTAATGGTTCAGACTTGGTTACAGTTGGCAAAGAGTTGATTGGTTTTTAATCTGATTTCCTAAAGAAATAAGGCATGTGATCGTGCTCCCTCTCTGCACACAAGCAAGTGTCTGTGTACAGCTCTGCCTGTCTGGATTTCCCCTTTCTATGCTGCAGATTCTGGATCTGCTGGCCAGTTCCACCCAGAGGAGAGGGGAAAGGGCTTACAGATGCCTTTACATGGCTCATAAGGGAAATAAGGAACTAAAGAAAATGACAGCTCAGATGATGTTCAACTGATAAAAATGCCTCAAGCCTTTCTGGGCCTTGGAGAATTCATATGGGAGCTCAACCTTGGGCAGAAAAACACGGGGTGAAGCTTTCATGGGGTCTGCTGTGGTGGGTGGGGTGCATGTGTGTGCACAGGCAAATACATGTTTTCTTTCTGAATAAGCAGAAACAGCAAGGAGGTGGGGGAGAACCAAATGAACAGTAAACAAATACTGCCCACGCTTTCTGTAATGTTTGAGGAATCCCATTGCTATCAGTTTATTTGATATTTGCTCTAATAGACCTGATCAAAGTGCTGGCACTGCTGATGTGCATGTGGATGTCAGAAATACTTGCAGAGCTGTTCCATTGTAATTTAGTGTTAGTTAAAAGGTACTTAAAGCAGTTGCCTGTTTGATTATGATTGGGGGCTATTAACATTTTTTTCCATAAACAGATGGTTACTGTCTGCTGAGTCGATTGCAGAACAATTCCAGAGTTCTAATTCAAGAAGAGCAGCTCATGCAAAGATACCTTGGGTGCCTGGCTTTTTGCTTTTGTTGATTTGGTTTTTTAATTTCTTTTTATAGTTTTCTTCTTTTTTTCTTTTTCTTTCTCCTTCATTATGTGACTATTGCTACAGCTTCAAGGGTGGTGGTGGGGAGGAAATATATATAAAAGTCATAATGTGCCTTTCACATTAGGTTTAATTCTGTTCCATGTTGCCTTGGCCAAGCCTGGCTATAATCATACACTGATTTTATTCTTTCCCCCCCTGATTATTTGTTGTATAGGCATGAACAAACCCTCTGCAGCTTGAAGAGCCTGCACATCAAGGGTTAGCTGCTCAGGAGAAATCTGTGATCAGGGCCCTTTCATTCCTTCCTCCTGGGAGCCTGCCATGTAGTGGGAGCAGGAAGAAAGAGCAAAGTACTATCAATCTGGCACAGCTACAGCAGAGAAACAGCCATACATCAGCAGCCATGGCTAATCACAGGGATTTGGGGATGTATGGCTCTCCAGAGCAATGGACTGGAAATGGGAACCTATTCCTGTTGTGTTCTTTGAGCTGGGTGTGTGATGTGCTGAACCCCTGAAACACCCAAGCAGAGTGGCTGCATGGGACTGAAGGAATTCAGGGCTTCTCCTTGCTGGTATATTTCGGTTTATTTGAAAATACCCTTGATATACTTCTACTCCTCCATATTACTTGGGTTTATTTGCCTGGGAAGTGGTTTGAAAGGGCATGTGGTTTCACTGGGGTTTCCTTCTATAAATATCTGTTTATACTCTGCTGAAGTGCAAGCTGTGCTATTTTTATATTTATTTATTTAAAGCCTTCAAGGTGATAAAGCACAAAGGCCTTTGAGCTGCCGAATATTGCTTTCTATGACTACCTTAAAGTAAGCTGTAGACAGGTGGAGTCAGTGTCTATCCCTTCTCACAGATAACAAGCAACAGGACAAGGCTTCACCGTGGGAGGTTTAGGTTGGATATTGGGAATAATTTCTTCACAGGATGGTCGTGCACTGGAACTGATTGCTTGAGGAATGGGTGGAATCACTGTTCCTGGAAGCATTAAAAAAAACATGTGGATGTGGCACTTAGAGACGTGTAGAACTGGCAGTGTTAGGTTAATGGTTGGACTTAATAATCTTAGAGACCTTTTCTGACTTTAATTATTCTGTGGCAAATATCTCATCCTCTGCTATCCCATGTAGTCTGTAACTGTAGTGGTGGCATTGAGGGACAGCCCCTACAAAGCCCTGGGCTCCTTGGCAAACCTTTGAGAGATGCCACCTGTCCCCTGAGGTGCTGTGACAAGGCTTCTGCTTCTCGTTTTTGCAAAGGCAGATCCTCTCTCACTGCAGCAGTTAAATTCTCACCATCCTTGTCCCTCAGTCCCAGGTGGTGTTGGTCTGGTGAAGGCTTGGAAGGTCACACTGCTGTGTGTTGCTGTCTGAAGGAGCAGGGAGTCACCCTTGGCTGGAGAGGTGCATTGAATGACCCTGCAGGAGGAATGGTTAGCAAAAGGTCAGGATGTATTTAGATCTGGAAATAAAACATTTTCCCACTTCCAGAAGTATTAATAGGTTATTTATAAAGGAAATGCAAAGTGCACTGACCAGCCATTATTTATTTTGGTTGCTTTTACAAAACCCAGGTGTCTTTTTTTGGCCACTGCTGAAAGCAACTTAAAAAAAACCAGATCAGTGGTTTTCAGGTGACCTGAGAAGCCCCAAGCCTCCTTCACACCATGTTCCTGCGGGCTTTTCCTCCCTGTGCATGACCTCTCTCTCTCGGGGTGTCTGTGTTTGCTCCAGTCCCTGGTTGGGTGTTTGACCCCAGCTGCACCCCTGGCCCCGAGGGAGCCCCAGGGCAGAGTTGCTGTTTGCCCAGGGCAGCTCAGCATCAACAGTGTCTCCTCACTGACTTTCACGAACACTTCCCATGTTGTGGTGCTAAAAGCTGCATGAGTGACCTTCATCTTACCTGTGATTTTGCACCAGGTGCACTCCCAGTGGAGGTGCTGGAAAGAGGTTGGCTTTTCTTTTTGTTGATTGTTTTTAATGTGGTTTTTTTTTAATTGAAGTGCCCCTGCTGCAGGCTCAGAGCATCAGATTTTCTGCCAGCAATGCAGTAACAAGTGGCAGTGCTGGGGATGCTGCTCCCTGTAGCACCGTGCCTGCTTCTGCCTTTGTGTACACACTGGACACAACCTGTAGGAGTGAGAGGGTGAGACTGAGCCATGGCTGCTTCCCTTGCACCACAGGGTTGGGGAGACGTCCTTCACCCCCTCACCATTCAGGAGCAGCTGAATTGCCCCAATTCCTCATCCAGCTTGCCCCCATCTTTGGCACAGCTGTGGGATTGCCCAGGCTCAGTCACCTCAGCAGCCTCCCCAAAGGAGCATGCAGAAGGTGCTGATCCTCTCCCCAGCAGTGATGCTCCTGCCTGCCCATTCCTTGCCTCCATGGCTCCAGCCATGTCTGCTGCTTGTTCTGATGGTGTCTGTCTGTCTTCACATGGCTTTGCTTCAGTGAAAGCAGCTGGAATGATAGCATAGAACCATAAATATTCTGTTGATCTCCAGAACAGGTACCACATACAGCAGCAGGATAAGCTATTTTTTTTAACCAATATGACTAAGTCTGATCAAGACCCACCATCTCCACAAACCTTGTGTCCTTTGCACTCTTGTGTTTCTCTCTGCAGGCAGCCAGCAACCAGACAACTGAATGTCAACTTTGATGTGGCTTTAATAAGGTGCAGGGCAGTGTTGGGAGAAGCAAAGGACTTTAATTAATATTTTAATTGTAGTTTGTCTGTACTGCACTTGTCCAATTATTCTTTGAAAAAGGTTTTGCTACTGCTAATGCTGATAAATGGTCCTCTGGGAGGATGTCCCTGGTGAGTTTATCACCTCTTCCTACTTGTGACTTGCTGTAGGATTTTCATTAATTTATGTGGTGTTTGGCCAGGGATGCAGAGATCTGTCACTCTGTCCTTAAACCCTGGAGCAGGAGAGCTTTGCACTTTGTCAAGAGACAGGTGACTGTGCTGTAAAATGCAGGATTGGCAAGCGAAACCAAATGGAGAGAAGAAAGAGAACAGTGCTGCTTGGTTTTGAGCCTGGGATGGATGTGCTTGAAGGAGTGCCTAGAAATGTGGAGGCACTGGAATAATCTCCCAAGGGAATGGATAAGAGCTGTCACCTGGGCTGTTCAAGCTTTGACAGGCAAAAGCACTGGGGAAGCAAATTGTAGAGAGCACTGGAGCATCTGACGATGTAATGGACTTGTTCCATCTCCAGGTTCTATTTCTTGTGGTGTGGAGCCTGTCTGTGCCCAGGACAGTTCCAAAAACCTCCATCAGCAGCACCAGTGTTTGGCATCTGTTGATGGAAGTGGGATGCTCAGGGATCTAATTTCAATCTACAACTAAGCTATTAAAAATCAATGGACCAGAAGATAATGCCTGTACACAAAAGCAGCTGGGTAGTATTTTGTGCACAGGAGAAATAAATCACATTTGGAGTCTCATATTTTGTGCCTGAGGAGCAGCGTTATTGTAATCCAGTTTCCATTTGGGACAGTGCTCTTCAGTTTATGCCATGGCCTTGGATAATGGAGCAGAATAGAGGGCATGCTCTGTTACCCTGAATCTGATTTGGAATCTGGTAGCTCCAGAAAAGCTTTTCTTCACTGATCTTGCTGGAAGACCTCACTTTGTGAGCAGCACAGGGCTTTCCCTATCAAAAATGGGAAAAAAACCTTTGGTCAGATGCCCATTGGGAGGCACAGTCTCTGGGCAGGTGGTTTTGCCACATCTGCCTTTGATGTCACTCAAGCCAAAGCAGTGCACAGCTTAAAAAAATCCCAGAGGGTGAAAAATCATACAATTACAGCAAAGAAAAGGGATATGTCTGCTTGGATTTTGGATTAAAAACTCTTCAGCTTGCTTATCATTTCACCTGAACAACCTATAGTAACCTGCATGTCCATCTTCTCTCTGTTCCACCTCATGCTTCATCCTCCCCAGCAAACTGCAAGCTCTTCCCAGCCTAATGCAGTCAAGAGTCAGACAAGAGGCTATGAATTAGTGTGAGAGGAAAAACATTGTTTTCCTTCACCCTGTTTTTTCTTCACGTGTGATTCCCACAGCAGGGGCTGAGATGTTGGTGCTGCAGCAGCTCCAGGCTGGGCAGTGCCTGAGGGGCTCCCCAGCTCATCCATGTCCTGGGGAAACACTGCCCACTCCTGTGGGAGCCTGTGCTGGGATCAGGATAGGGGAGAGCTGGCCTTTTTGTTGCTGATAAGACTATTTCATCCTCTAAAACCCCTTGTGACATCCCCAGTTTCCCAGGTGGATAATGAAAACCTCTGAGCAGGGATGTCACAGCAGCCTGTGAAGTGCTCACCTGTGGAGCTGTGTCCATTGGTTTCATATCTGCTGACAGGGCTTCATGATCATCACACTAAGTGGAGCAGGCATGTGGGGAAGCAGGTAAAGACTCTGCTGCCCTGGGGCTGAGCCGTGTTTCTCACCATGCAGGGATGGGAATCAGACCTGGAGATCCTCATCCTGATGGGTTGATTTCTGCCTTTCCTTCTCCCAGGCTGCACAGCAATGAGGGAGCTGCTGACCAGATCTGCTCACCTCCTGCTCAGGAGCCTCTTGGCACTCTCTCCTGGCATCCAGGGATGCTCCTGAGTCTGACCTAGGGGCTGCTGTGCTTCCACTGGGCCACTGCTTTGGGAAGGGCAAGACAGAGCCAAGTTTCCCCCCGTCAGAGGGTGCATGGTCCGTGCAAAAAGCAAAGCATATCTTTATCCAAAGTGGTTGCAGTAATGATATTAAAAAAACCCAACAAAACCCTATAATTTTGAGATAAAAATGGTATAGGGTCAATATTTATTCTTATTGATTTCTTAATCAATTTAACTTTCTTTCAGTTGTGTTTTGGGTAAATTCCCCTGCCCATCGCTGTGCACACAGCAGTGGGATGCTGCAGCAGGCCTGAGGAGCTGGTTAGGAGCTCTGGCACAGCAAGGCAGGGCAGACACAGACACTCCTTTCCTGGTGGGGTGCAGTGCTGGGGAGCTGACTGCCAAGAGGATGTGTGCTGTGCAGGGTCTCTGTGCTGCTCACCAAAGGTGCTCTGGGGCTGCACCCATAGGCAGGGCAGTTTGCTGCCACAGAACTGCTCAGTCTGTTTATTTAATTCATTACATGCTTTTACATCCCATCCTCCTGGGTGTTCATCCCTGGGGCTGTTGCAGCTGGCTCTTCCTGCAGTGCTAAATTTATTTGTTTTGAAGTTTACATCTTGGTTTTTTGACTTCAGCCCATGTTTGCTGGCTAAGGGAGGCATTGCCCCTGTGGGTGACTCTGCTAGTCACTGAGCCTCCATATCAGTAGTGGCTTCAGAAATCCTGATGGTCCAGGCTGATCCCTCAAATAGACACTGTAAATCCCTTAAATAAAATATTGCCATGTGGACTGGCTTAAAACTCTGCCATAGCTATGCCACCCAGACTGACACTAGCAGGGAAGAGCCATGTAAATCAAATTTACTGTTAGATTAGTATGAAAGCTCTCATATCCAAGCCAGTTTGAATTAATTTTTCAAGAAAGTTTTTCTCTGAGACATTATCAAATATATTACAGTCTTCATTGACTAATTTTGTAATTCAATCAGGGAAAAATAAGGCATTGAAGGTAGTTCAGCATGATTTGTTTTTATAGACCAACTGCTTCATCCTCTTGATTCCACCATCATTTAGGCTCCTAAATAATCTTTTTTTTCCTTTGATTTTTCACTATAAATTTAAAGTTAGGCTTATTAATTTATTCTTCAACACCAGCCCGGATAACAAATACAAGTTTTATGCATATATGTCTGTATATAAAGGGAAAAGTCTTTACAGTTTTAAAGAGCTTCTGCCTTTTTGACAAGTTTCGCAGCCTGGAATTAAATTGGTTGCAGCATCTGGTAATGTGAGACTTCATGCCTTTTGGGCTGCTGAGTGCTTTTGCTGAGTATCCTCCTCAGGTCTGTCCCTCTGTGTGGGACAAAGAGAGGAAATATTGCTGAATTTTCCAGTAGTAATTTTCTTAGCTGTTTTAACCATTATTTAATTCTCTTTCTCTCTGCTTTTATTATTCTATTTTGGTTTATGCTTTAATTATATTTAAGGAGTATTAATTCCTCCATATCCTGTTTGTTCTCAATCTCCCTTGATCTAAGGAACTGTGATAGAAATTGAAATTAGATACAGCCTTTTACTTCTGAGTGTCTGCAGAAATCCCATTCCACCCTCCTGCTGCAGGGCAGCTGGATTTTAGATATTTCTTCCTTTTTTTTTAATACTGTTATTTAGTTCATAACAACAAAACATATTGTCTTTGCTATGTTTCTATTCTATCTAAATTTATTATGCTGCTGGTGTATTTAGGAGTGATTTGGGTTCATTCCTTCTGCTTAAAGATTTCAAGTAATGCTTCTTGGCTGCTACTGTCTGTTAACATGATATGGGAGTTAATGGGATGTCAGCATGTGCCAAAACCCCTCATCAGCAAAGCACACGTATTCCACTCTGGCATGTTAAACCTGAAGTTGTAAGGCTAAAGCAAGGCACTTTCCTGCCTTTTGATATGGATAGGTAAAGGCATTGATTGGAGTTCTGCTGAACTCACTGTGATCAGTTTGCACCAAAAAATGTCACTTCCTTTTAAGTGCATCCCAGTGGAGAGGTTGAAATCATGTTGGGTTCTGGGATGCTTCAGCCAAGGGTGTCTCACTGGGGTTTGCTCCTGCCAGAGCTTTGCCAGAGTTTCACACGGGGGTTTTGGGATCAGCCTTTGCCTTAATCTGCCAAAAAGGAATGAGGTTCTGCTTTTCTGCTAAAAGAGGAGAGGTGTTATTAAATTCTGTTGATTGGGTATTTTGCTAGGATGTGCTACTGGGCCTTTTGAATGCCTGCCAGGTGCCTCTCTTTTTTAATACCTTATTTTGTTATTTCATTGAGGCAAAACCTGGCATTTATTTACCTGCTATTAGACAGCTTGCAGAAAGCTGTGTAAGCTCTCCTTTTGCAAAAGTCATATTAGTTCAAATTCCTGGTTGTTGTGCTGCTCTGCTTTGATACCTGCCTTTGGAAACCTTTCTGGAGGCAGGCAGGGAATGCTGTCTGAAACTGTGCCTTGAGGATGAATCCTGCTTTCCAACCAGTGGCAAAAATGTATACATTATCCCTGGATCAGGCTTTAAATTTCTATTTTTTTTTATTTTTTTTTTTTTTACAAAACTAAAATTTGTGGCTTTCAAAACCACCGGGCTTTTGGGCAAATTCAGGATCCTCTAGCATCCTCCATTCTTGGTGGAGAACCTTAACTTTTGAACTCAGCACTTGACTTCTCTCTCTCCTCCCATGGAGCACAGGCATTGAAGAGGGAGATAAAGGTGATGCTTTATGAAGCTGTTAATAGCTGGTGGTGAGGATCTGTTTGTCTAGATGGAGCTTCAGACCCCAGGAGTGGCTGGAGGGAGATTTGCCATTGGGCAGGATCTGTAAGGATAAATAATCTTGGCTGGAATTTGCGCTAATGATTTCCTAAGCACGCTGGCATGTCTTTATCAGTGGAGGAGGAGGGAAAGCAGTGCTTCTGGCTTTTTTTGGGGTGTGAATGGGGAAGGCAGGAGGAGGCTGGAGAGAGGAGGGAGCAGCAAGAGTTTCCCATTTTGGTTAGTGGTGTGGGAGATGGAAGGTTGGCGGTTGAATTTTAATTTCTTTTATTGGTCTAGTAAGACAGTAGCTATGGGAGATGCATTACCCACGGATGTGGCTCCACTGTGCAAGCTGCAGTGCTTGAAACTTTCTACTGAAAGATGTTGTCTTAATAAAGAGGTTTGGTTGATATACAGTCCAGCACAGTTCTGCTGGTTTAAATTATTGAGAAGGCATATGTGACTGTCTTGATTAAGAAGGGATAAAACAAATACAAAATACACAAACCTGTGCTAGTGCAGAGCAGGGGGAACTGCATGGAAACCCAGTTATTAACCTCATGTCTTCATCACAGTCAGATCAGATTCAACAAAACCACCTCAGTACCTTCCTAAATTATTACAGTTTGAAGATTTGCATTTGAACTCATACATGGAGAGCCTGGAAATAAGAGTGCACCCTCCTGCATGTGTTCTGATGGAACAGAAGCACTGCAGGCTCTGTGCTCATGCCTTGTGCTGCAGCTGTTGAAGAGCAGGGGGTCAAACACATTGTGGTACCTAATAAAATCTTCAGGCTACCAAGCTGTAATTTCCTAGAAGCTGTAGGCTGAGGGAAATGTTTCTAGTAAATATTGGCTCGTAGAGGATAAAGAAACTGCAAGTTCTCATCTGTTTGAGGTTGTTTATCCCTGCTTCTGGGATGCATCACAAATGCACAGATCAGCCTTTTGCTGTGGCTCTGCCTTTCCTTCTGCCTCAGACGTGGGAAATGTGGGCTGGGAGGTGGGGAGATGCTGTGTGTGCACTTCTGGAGGAGGGAGGACCTGAGGATGCACCCGTGTTTCAGCCTCCATCAGCTGTGACAGCAGCTCTGAGACCTCCCATCTCAGTGGTACTTTTTTTTTTTGGTGGGGTTGCTCCTCTTACTAGATTAGCTGAGCTTTACTGAGAAAGCAGCTGACAGATAATTTCATTACTGGCCACCTGTTGAGAAGTACATATGTGCCAGCATTTTTCTAAGCATAGGAGTTTAAAAAGTAGCAAAGGGAATTAATAGACAAATCCTACTGAAATTCCTCTAACATCCTTCATCAATCCTGGGTTTAATGTCTAACGAGTGCTGGGGTGTGCAAGATGGGAGTAAGGGATGATACCTAATAAAGTGTTCCATTGGAGGAAAAGGGCTTTACTCACAGAAACTCAGTGGGTAAATTTGCATGGTCTCAGTGAGAAGAGCAGGACTGAGATGGGCTTGGGGACTGAGACACTCCCTGCTGTGACCAGCAGACCAATAAGCCATCCAGAGCATGCAAGGAGCTGAGGGTCATCCAGGTAGAAATGATGCCTTGTAGACTGTTAAAATACCATGGCTGGATTTTTATTTATCCTCTGCTAAAAAATCTGCCTTGGACAGCTCATCAGTTTGATGTTGAAGTAGCTTTTGCAGAGCTTAATAAGGTGAATCACTGCAGACTGCCTCCACAGCCATCCAGGAGGGGCAGGTTCCTCATTAGGTGGGTACAGAAGCATTTGGAGCTGTGTCTCTCTCACCTCTGGTAGCAGAATGAGCCTCAGGACCATCCATCACACTTGCAAAAGACTGGGAGACCCAAAGATGAGCACACTGAGGGCAAAAGCATCCTGAAATGCTGTCCTGAGCATCTCCTTTGAAGGGCAGGTGTGAGTGCTGACCTCCTTCATGGCCTTCAATCAGCACAGGCTTGCCACAAAGTGGGACATGGAAGTTATGGAAGAAGTCTAAGTATCTTTGGAGATGCAAATTCCTGGCAGGTCTCTGGTGTCTGCTGGTCAAAAGTGCATCCTGGGCTCTTTCACTGCTCCCTTTGCTGGAGATTGTTATTAAAATTTTTGTTATGGTGTCAGCTAGAAGAGATGAGGTGTGAAGGGGGTTACGTTATCAGAGCCTTCTGCAGGCAATAAAAGGTAAAAATGAGAGATTAGAGATGTTTTCAGAAGGTGAATAGACAAAGAGCAATGGCCTGAACTTGAGGAAGATTTGTAGACAGGTTAGGAAAGGCTTTGGAGCATGGAGGAGGATGCTGTCCAGCAAGGGGGAGTTTAGGGAGTGGACTGAAGAAGTGGAGCCAGGTTTCCAAGAGGTTTTGTGTACTGGGACCCCAAGGCTCTCTAAACATTGCTCTGTGAAGGACAAATTCCCTGGAGGAGCTGGCAGAAGGCTCATCTGGAGCAGTATCACTGCCCATGGGGCACAGTGGCTGTGCTGCCTCCTGCCTGCCCTCTCCTCCATCCTCTTCTCTCTTTGGAGCTTGCCTTGCTGGCTGCTCCGCCCTCCTGTCCCATTTCCCCCTCCTGTCAGACACTTGGTCCACCTTTTTGACTGGAGAATTTTCCTTCCCCTGGGAATTAGCCAACACCCCTTGGTGCAAGCACTGAGCTGCATCCCTGCTCTGGGAGGCTCACACAGCACGTTGTTGGCAGCTGAGCCACAGCCCCTTGGATGTTTTTCTCCTGACAAAAGCAGCATGTCCTGATTTTCTGATACCACCCTGTGTGCTCTGGTTGTTCCCTGAGCTCGAGTTAGTTACGGCAGCTTTCAGCATGCTCTGTGTTGATCATCTCACTGGTGGACGTGGCTATTTCATGCAGGAAAACTTCCTTTTTGGTTTTTTTTTTTTTAAATTTTTTTTTTGCCTGGAGACTGAGTGAATTAAGCCATGTGTTTACTACCACTTGAGCAAAGCAGTCCCAGGCCAGGCCATAAGATATACGACTGGTGTTTAAAATTAAGAGAGCAAACATCAACATAGAAAGCTAGAAGAGGGAAAAGCAGCCTGGGTAATGGAATTACATTACTTCCACGCTAATATGACCTTGGAGATGGTCTACTGCTCTGCAGGGATTTGGGGGAGTAATGTATTTGATAGCATCATCTGAGAGGGTGTGCATTTATCTGAGCATATTTATATCCAAGCTTACATATTTGTGTGTATGGGCATGGTGTTTATTCTTTCAGTTTATTCTGTTTTGCCTATACATCTCCAGCTCTGTGGGACCCAGGGATGTGTTGCAGGAGATGCTGTGGGGTCCTCCCTGCAGTGGGTTTAGATGCTGGGTAAGGAGTTAATGCCTTCTCCTTTAAACTGCCACCTGAAAAGCCAAAATAAAAAGCATTTCACCCCTAAAAGTCAATACACAGTGGCAACCCCCTCAGGGATTAGACCTTCCCTCTTTAGTCTCTGTTGGAGCCAGGAGGGCAGGGGATTTGAAAAGAAGAAGCTGCTGTTTGCTAATGTTCCCTCTTTGTGCCATTATTAGCGTGGGGATGAGCAGCAGCATCTCTTCTTCTCTCAGCTCTTGGGGTACCACACCAGGACTCATCGATTACTGAGGTATCTGAGGCTTTGAATGGAGACATTTCCAGATCAGAACCAGCATTTTGAATACCTGTTGGTGGCCAGAGTGCTGTGGTGCTGGGCAGGCTATAAATTATTAAAATCAATTTTTTATAATCAGCAGTCACAGTAGAAGTGAGTTATAATGAAATGGGTCCAGCTGTTTACAGACAGGCAGTGTGGGCGAGGTGAGAAAAGAGCAGGATTTTCCCTGTACAAAATGATCTGTGGGAAGCTGCTTCTCTGGGTCAGGATGACCAGAAGTGTGTTTGTGTCAGGGGCACCTCACCATTCCTTCCAAACTCTGTAGCACTTAGCTTTATTTTAGGCAAAAGCAGTGGTGGTTTTTTTCCTTTTTAAGTTTATTTTTTGAGGTCACTTTTTGTTCTGGAGGATGTGTGAAAATAGCCATTATATATCAAAAAGAAAAAGAGATAAATTCATGGTTTAGGGGAAGGGAGAGCCTCGGGTGTTGTGGGAGCTTTCTGTGTGAGGTGGCAATTGCTCAAGGAGAGTAGGTAGCACTTCCCAGTCTTCCTTGGAAGTGAAACTTCCAAGTAGTTTCCAAGAAGTATGAAGAGAATGGAAAGACAAGAGTGAATACTTTAATGGCTTAAGTGGCTAGTGAAGCTGTGGAATTGATGTGGTTTCTGCTGAGGCTGCTTTAGCCATGTTTTGGGGCCTTCTGCTGATGGAAATCCTTATTTTAGAGTTATTCCCCACTCAGCACCCTCAGTGCAGCTGAGTCATTCCTCACCTCTGCATGCCCCAGGTCCCACCTGTGCTTCCTCACCTCTCAGTCCCACAGGTCCTTTCCTGTGAAATGCAGCTTTTTGCCTTTTATTTTGACATAGTTTAGGTGGAAGAAGGTTGTGTATCTGACATGATGTTTAATGCTGATGGTTTATTGCAGTGATTCTGTCACATCCTGAATCTTAATGATCATGGGGTCACCACATGGAGGGATGGGCCCTGCTGCCCTCTGAAAAAGGGACTTTGAAGGGCTTGTTTTGGGCTGCTGGAAAATCCCTGGGCTTGGCTCTGAATTGGCCCAACCTCCTGCAGACAGGTATGGGCAGCACTTAGGGATGAATCTCTGCTTGCAGTCCATAAAACACACAATAGCAGCTCCTGTCCACATCCAGGCAATTAAAATGTCTACTCAGTGCATGAAAAGAATCTAATAATAATAATAATAGTGAAGTTAATGAGAATTCAGATGTCTTTGCTAACTGGCCTAGGTTTTGTGAGTTCAAAGGTGCATGGTGTTGCAGCCCCTGTGAGCTGGGGAGTTTTCTTCCCCCAGTTGCTTCAAGCTGTGATGAAGGCTGAGCATCCCTGATCAGGCAGCCTGCGTGGGGTATGTCTCATCACAGGGGAAACAGGCATTAGTCAAAATGCAGCCCGGAAGGGATGAGAACAAATTTGCAAAAAACTCTGCCTGACGCCTTTTGGAAGGAATTCAGAGAAGAGCAACTTAAAATGATTAGGGTTCTGCAGGGAATGTATTGTGAGAAAAGATTAAGAAAAAGAAAAACTAAATATATGAAATGCAGCTAGACCAGAGTGAAGGGAAGAAATCCCCAGTGGTGCATATTTAGAAGAGTTGAACAATGAAGAACTGAAAGGACTGTTTAGGATGCTGGAAGGAAAACACGGGGTATATAGAATCAATTAGGCAATCAAAAACCTGTGGGCTTCATATCTAGGTCACTTTTCCAAAGGAAAGAAGCCCTTGCCTCTTTGGAGCCTGGAGGAGTCTCTGAAATGGGTGCTGCAGCCTTTGGAAAGTGCTCAGTTGGTCTGGGGTGGGAGGGAAGATGACAATTGCTCACCACATGTCACAAGGGTGGAGATGTCCTCACTAAGGTCCCTGAATGGTGGGATGTGGGTATGGAAACCTCCTGGCCTCGTTGGGCTTCTGCTTTCTGCTTAGATAGAGTGGAGGGGTGGCTGGATGCCCCCCCAGCCCTGGACTGCCTTCTCCCTTCCCTGCTGCTGCACGAAACAGCAACCTGGAAGGTGTGATAGGGACAACTGGCTGCAGTCTCCCTGCCTTGGCTGATTAATTAACTCTTCAGATTAATTTCCTTTCTGATTACCGCTTGATTAATTCCTCCTAACTCTGCGAGACCTCCTCACCACTTAATCCTCTTTATAAGCCCTCAGAGTGCAATGCTTGAGGTAAACATCAAGCAGGGAAAAAAAAGCAAACACTCTGAAATGCAAACACAACAGTGCTGCCAGCAGGACCCCTTCCCGTGCCAGGAGCTGGCTCCCTGGGCTGCCCCATGGCTCCTTGCCCCAAGGGCTCCTCCACGCTCCCCTCTCCTCCCAGCCCCACTTTTCTCATCGCTTCTCCAGCGTGTCTGTAGCAAATTGCACGATTTCACTTGTTGAGCCTGATAATTAGTGACAATATCCCGGTAATTTGCAGAGGGGGCAGGAGGAGGGAGCTGTGCTCAGCTGTGCTCAGCAGCAGGAGAGGAAGGTTTTTTTCCTTGTCTCTTCATTAAAAGGAGGATCTGAACTCATGAGGCAGCTTTTGATGCAACAAGAGCATGAGATACTGTGCTGGCCATCATGGTTTGTGCTGTTTCTGCATGGGGCAGAGAGAGGCTGGGCATGGCAGGAGCCACCAGCTCAGAGGAGAGGGGTGGTGGGTTATTCAGGACACTAATTGGTGGATTTTTGGTGGTGCAGGGGAAGGTGATGAGGTCAGAGGGAGAGGGGTGATCAGGCTGAGCCTTGGCTTGAGTCAACACAATCCTCACACAGAAGGCAGCAATCCTGATCCTGCTGGGGATTTTTAATTTCTTTTTAATTTTTTTTTTCTTTCTATTCCTGGGCATCTACTCCCAAAGGCCTCTAGATGCTTTAATAAAATATAAGTGAAAACATAACTTATGATGAGGAAAGAAATGCAGCCAAATGAATCCCTAAACAGGAACAAAATCTTTTCCCTATCTTCCCTACACTCAATAACCCAACATTTACCCCTGGGAAACGTAATGCTTAAAGAGCAACAGCACTTTCTTGGACATTGTTTTTGAGGAGTGTTTTGTGGTTGGAAACAAAACTGTAGTATGCACCAGCTAAATTCTAGTGAATTTGTTCTTGTGACCTCAGTTGCAATGGACACAGGAAGAATGTTTTGCACCCCAGAGCCAAGCTTGCTTTTTGTTTCATGGCCATACAGCATGTGTCATCCATAAACGTGACCTAAACTAATGAATTTGGCTGAGTTTGGACCAGCAAGTGCAGGAAAATAAGAAAGATGGTGTGTGGATAGAAGGACAGGGAACGATTTATTTCTGTGTTGATGGAAAACAAAAGCAGATCTTGTAGATTTTTTTGGGGCTGAGGTTGTTCCTAGTCTGCAGCCATTGCTGCCTCGTGCTGCCCTGTGCTCCCTGGTGTAATGCCACAGTCATGATGTTTGAATCTGTCTTTAGATCTGTTGGAACCAAAGGACCCTGCTGAAGGAGGCTGCACACAGAGAATCTGTTCTCATATGAGAGGTGCTTTAGGTACAGTCCTCCAAAATTATTGCGGTGCAGCCAATAATCTTTAGCCATTAAGTCTCTTGAGATTGTTTTACTGTATGTCACTGCCTCTAAAAAATATTCATTTTGGCTGTGTGAGCTGTGTTCTAGGTGGCATATGACAAATTGCAGCTGTGCTCTGCTGCCTTAGCTTGCATGAGTCTGTAACCCAGCCTGGGGTTCCCTTTGGTCCAGTGTGCCAGTTCCTGAATTGCAGGACCAGGTTAATGGTCCATGTTGGCTGTTTCTGAACTTGTGTGATGATATTCCTGCTGGATGGGATGGGATGGGATGAGGAAGGGATGGAGTCATCCTGACAGCCTGCATCCTTGGGAGTTGGCAGCGTGGGAGCTGTGCCTAGCTGAGGTTTCTGGCCTGGGAAGTTCCATGTCCAAGGAAATGCAGGTAGTGCTGATGGATTAGGAGGCCTGAACTGGCCTCAATTCAAGCCTCTCTGTCCCCCTTTTCACCCATTTGGAGTGGAAGCAAAGGACATCTACAGCCCCCACAAAGCTCCCCAGTTTGCAGGTACTGGAGGTGCTATCGCAGCCTGGACAGTGATTGTCCTTGTGTCTGAGATCTGCAGAAATCTCCTTTTGGGTGCCAACAGGCAGAGTCCTGCATGTGTGAGTTTTGTATGCTTGTCACATTGTTCATTGTAAAAAAATTCCCTTTATTTGCTTTTTAATATCTACCATTAAAGCTTTACTGCCAGCTGATCTTCAATTCCTACAAGGAATGGGGGAGAGTAAATTGGAATCTTTGATCTCCTTTGCTCTACTTTCTCTGTCCTTGTATCATCTTTAGGGCTGTATTTCCTTGGCCACAAAAAAGTCAATATGAAAGTAAGAGGGAAGTGGAAAAAAAAACCCCAGAATTTATTTTAGTAGTGGTGTAGGGTTTGTGTATCCCAGCAGCATAACAGCTCTGAACCCTGTCTGTGGATCAGTGTTCCCAGATGCATGAGGAGGGGGAACTGTTTTCTCCTGACACCTGCAGTGCTTGTTGTTTGTCAGGCTTAGGGGATATCTGTGGGGCAGCTCTGTGGGTCCATATAGGATTGAGGTTGGGCCAGTGGACATGCTGCTGTTGAAAATGTGCAGAGCCTTATCCAAACCCCTTTGGCACCTTGGCATCACCTTGGCATCATCATCCTGACAGATGAGATGGGTCATGTGCTGAGCCCAGAGCTGCTGAGCCCTTTGGAGGTGCAGCCCCTCTGTATGGTCAGGTCCTCCCAGGACAGGGACAGCTCCCCTAGGCTGGCAGGGAAGCAAATCTCTCTCTATTCCCAGAGGATGACAGAGCAGCTCCAGGGTCACCTTTGGGCCTCGTCCCATGCCACACTTGGCACATGTGTCCAGGCATTCCTGCAGGAGGAGCTTAACAGGATTTCAGGCTCTCCTAAATCACAGCAAGCATGTAGGCTGCAGGAGGGCAGCTAATGGTGGGGAGATCCCCAACAGTTTGTCTGGGCTAAGAGTGTCATCTGGATCAGAGGAAATTAACTTCTAAAAAGGGAAAAGGGGGAAAAATGGATATCCTTACTATATCCTGAAAATCTAGCCAGAAGCAGCTGGAATAAGGCTTGGTGGAGCAGTGCTGGCACACATTTTTGGTTTCCTATGCAGCTTGGAAAACAGAGCAAGAGAGAGCTGAAAGGCAGACTGGTAAGGAAGGTGGAAAATCTGAGAGAGAAGGGAAAGAAAACACCAAAAATCATAGATGGATTTCTAGCTAATGCAGAGGATCCAGATTTGCACATAAATGATTGTTCAGCAATGAAACTGTAGCTCTAAAAGATGTTGCTGCCAAAATCCACAGAAAAGGTGCTGCAGTGCCAAAGGAAATTTCTCATTTTGTAAGGTGACCAGAGGGTGAATGCACAATTTCTTTGGTACCACATTGTATCAGAGCCTCCCTCTGCACGTCTGCCTTCCTCCATCCCTCACCCTCAGGTGACTTCACCTCTGTAGAGATGACTTAGCACATGAAGGATGTGCAGGGATTGGATCCTAATCAGGTCATTACTGCAGCTGTGAAGGGATATAATTTTCCATCCACAAGCCATCACCTCTTTCAGCATCTTCTTTATTTATTTCTGAATAATATATCTATTTTTCCCCCATGTGATCAAAAATGAAATCACTCTGTGTAAAAGGCAAGAAGAGAAGTCAGTCAGGTTTAGACATGTGGAAAATGCTCTTTTCTTCAGAACCAAGCTCTTGCAAAGACCCCAGATTTGAAATCAAGTTCTGAGGTAGACACATGCATGCATGTCTTCACTGCCCACCAAATAATATCCCATTATGTCCAGAATTGAGCTACTGGACTTGTCTGTTTAGCACAGTGGGCCAAAAGGGGACAGAAGGGATGGGAAGAAGTGAATGTATCAAAAAAACCCAAAACCAAATGCATCAAATCCCACCAGCAGTGCTGCTTTAGCAGTATGGCTTAGGACACAGACAGTACCTTGAGTGGTGCATGTTTGGCCTAAGCTCTATCACCAGGTTTTGGTCAGTACGTTCTGCTATGTTCCAGGTGTTGGTGACAATTGAGAGGGACTCAAGAAAGCTGATGGTTTATGAGCCTTTAAGTCTTCTTTAGTTATGGCAGAGAGCAAAGCCTTTGGTGGGTGTGTTGGCCTCCTGTTCTTCATTTCCATTAAATCATTGCTTCCAGGCAAAGCTGACTTTTGTTTAAGTTTGAGCTGGTAGAGAGCTGGCACTGGAGAGTCTCAGTCCCCACATACCAGCTTTTGGAGGGGTGTGGAATGGGGTGGTTGGTTTTGCCCTTTTAGCCCTCTGACTTACAGATAACCCCTGTGTGGCTTTTTAAGCTGCCCTGGAAAGCATTTGAGCCACAATATTGTCCGAATTCCATAGGCAGAAGCTAAATGCTGCATGTGTGGCCGAGGAACATGATATGGTGTCAGCTGTAATCTGGATGAAACAGTTGAAGCATGAGTCGTGCAGCCTTTTGGCAGACAGTGGGGTGCTGCTATCACCCAGTTTTGGGGAAGGATTCTGACTTCCCACACAGACTCAGGGAAGAAAGTTTTGGTGAGATGTTGGAGAAACTCTGGAGCAGCCAACACTTGAGAGAACATTTTTTAAAGATTTCACAGGTAGAAAAGAGCTCCAAAATATCTGCTAGTGTGCAACTAAGCAGGAACAGGAGGACAATTGCATGAACCCTCTGCAGTGGCAAGTTGGTGCAGACTGATTCAAAGGACTTGCTCTTAACAGCTCTGCCTAGCAGCATACAGCTCTTGGGGCTGAAACTGCAGTCTTTCATGCATAAGTCTTGCCCTGCTGGCAGTAATTTTGCAGGCTGTGGCTCCATCCTGGACTGTCAAACCATGGGATCTTACTTGGTGAAAGCCTGTGTGCGTGGAGCTGCATTCATGTGTGTGTACTCTCAGGCAAACTCTCTTGGAAGGACTTTGTCCTGCTAATGGAAATACAGATTTCTCTGTTTAGAGGTATCTGCTAGACAAGGTTATGGCTTTGCTTGTGTGTTTTTAAAGGACACAAGGAAGAGGCTGGAGAGGGGAGATCCTGCTGGGTGGTTTGAGAGTGCTCTGCCTACATAGAGCTGTCTCAGCAGCATCACCATTCCCCACTTGAAATGCTAAATTATTCTTCTCCTCTGTTGTGTGATTGTTTTATGTGCTTTTCTCAGCAAAATCAATCAAGAATTGATAATTTATAAGCTCCTATTTGCATTTTTCACTCTTCAAGGGGAAAACAGAGAAGGATAAAGCAGAAGGTATTGCCACAAGTAAAGGAGTGGGGGGAGGCAGAGCTGAGCATCACCTCCCTTGTCTGTGGGTTTGCTCTCTGCTGTGCTGGTGAGGGGATTGGACTTTGCTGCTGACTCCTGAAGGATCTGCCCTCACTGCCCACTGGAGGAATGGTGATATAAAGGGTGATATGAGGTGTGAGCTTGCCTGTAGGGAAAAACAGGGGCTCAACCTTGAGAGGTGCCAGGCATGGTCATCCCCAGCAGAGTTATCTGAGTGTGAATGAGAGCAGAGCATTGCCAGGTTTGTGCATTCCTGTGTGCACAGAGTGCCGTGGAAAGAGAGAGATTGGACTAGGCAGGTAGAAGGAGAAAGCTGGGTCAGCTGCCATCCCAGCTTACACCAAAAAAGAAATACCCTGTGGCAGCATATTCCACACTTCTGAGCCTGAGCCCTGCCTGCTGTCGCACACATCTTCCCACATGCAGGGATGAGTTCTCCTGCCTGCCCACCTTCCCACAGCCACTGCTGCCCCGTGGGCACCTCCCATCTCCATCCCCATCCTGCCCCACCACTGCCTTGAACTGCAGTGAGGACATGGGAGGAGGGAGCCATGTCCCCTGGGAACTGCCCTACTTTGGGAATTTTGTGGAAAAAAGTAGCGCTATTGTCTTAAAATAGAGATAAATATTCTAGCTTTGTAGAAAGAGAAATGGAAGTACTGAGATGTTGCTCAGACAAATAAAAGGATGCATACTTTGATATTGTAAATAACCATGTAGGCAGATGGGTGCACAACTAATCCATAGACATGGATGTTATCGAGGTGCTCCTGCAGAATGGGAGACACACACCAGTTATTTTGCCCTGATCCTGCTCTGAACTCTTTGTCCCCTTCACTGGTGCTCCTGCCAGAGCAGTCATTTGCATGGTGAGCTGCTGCTTTTCCTTGTGAAGGCTTGATTGCTAGTCTCCATACTCTGCAGCTTTCCAAACATTGCATCTTCCATTTGGAGAGCAGCCTTGGAAGAAAGAGCTTAATAAAATCGGGAAAATCAATTTGTGAAAACAGCCTGACTCAGACCTGCCTCTGGTTGTGTTCCTGTGGGTTCCTGTTCCAGCAGGACAAAGGGAGCTGAGCTGTGGGTGAACCACCCTGTTTCTGTGTCTCTCCAGTGCTTAGGTACTCACAGGATGCCATGGCATCTGTTGTGCTGCCTCCTCTGCCTAGAGGGGTTTCATCCTTGAGCAGATGATCTAAAAACGCAAAGCAAAACCTCAGAGTGAACCATTGACACCTTTCCTTTGAAGGGTGTTAAGATTTTTTTTTTTTTTTCAAATATTCTGTATTTTTCCTGAGTGTTTCAGGCCATGATTTGGAGAGTTTGGCTGGCGAGGTCTGGAGAACTGGCTGGCTGGCTCCCAAAGTTTTTCCATTAGATATTCCTGCCTCAGTTTTCAGCTCTTGCTCTTCTACTCGTTACCTGAAACAAAAGCTCTGCGGTTGCTTAAATGGAGACATGAGAGATTCTTTTGCAGTTTCCTAGAAAGACTTGGATGTTCAGCTTGTCTTTAGAAATGGCAAAGGTTGGTGTGGGTGATGCTTCTTCAAAGCAGTTTTGTCTTCTCTTTTCTGGCAGAATGACCCTTTATCTGTCCCAGATTCCTGGTATCACCAACACTGTTCTACCCCACTTGACTCAGTCTCTTGGAAAATAGCTGTTACTAGATGGGTCAATAGCTGATACAGTCAGTAGTAGCCTGCAGCAGGTTGAGTGATTCTGAAAGCTTCTCTTAACCTCTGTTATTTTTCTGGTTGCAATTTAGACAATCTTATTACTCAGCTAACGAATTTGTTATGTCCCACACACAGTCTCTTCCTGTGTGAGAAACTTTCCATTCTCACCCACTGATGCCCATCTTGAAGGAAATCCTTCGAGGTTTTGTTACCATTTTCCCTATCACCTGCTTCTTAGCAGGGAGGGCTAAACCTTGACCACATTACTAAGAACAGTCCCTACTCCCACCTTCAAATCTCTGAGTAAAGGGTGAAAAATACTCCCGATTCTCTCTTTCCAAGCTTTCCTCTGATAGGCTACTGGCAAAGATGTGTTGGTTCATCACACTACCAGAGACTGTACTGAGAGCTTTGTTAAATATAGCAGAGCTGTGCAACACCCCCGTGTGCTGGACGTTCAGTCTGTTCCTCGCCGCGTGCTCAGCGAGGAAAACAGGGAAGCAGTTTGCTCTTGCCTCTGCTTGGCAGAAGATGCTTGCTGTCTTTGTAGTCCTTGTGAGAAGTATGTTGGGGCTGGACAGCATGCATGCATCCCTGGGTGAAGATTTGTCTCAGCTGTGGGAGAAAGGGCTGGGTGGATTCATTTGGGAATTACCAGAAGCTGGGTTTTCTCTGTAATGCCTTCAGATAGGCAGTAGCCAGCAGAAGTCCCTCTGGATCCACCTCTTGGTTTATGTCTATTCTTTGGCAATTCACATTAGAAAATGTGCTTTTGAAGAACACTGTGTTTCCAACAAAATATCCTGGGGGGTCTTCTGGTCCCAT
Organism: Entomyzon cyanotis; assembly: GCA_024500445.1. Classification (NCBI taxonomy): domain Eukaryota; kingdom Metazoa; phylum Chordata; class Aves; order Passeriformes; family Meliphagidae; genus Entomyzon; species Entomyzon cyanotis. Next base: position 13,200,003 of record JAKEPQ010001010.1, read on the forward strand.
CTTGCCATGACTTTTGTCCCCCACATCCCACCCTTCCCCAGACTCTCATTGTGCCACAGCTGCAGGTGAAACGAGCAGCTCCTTGCACTGCTGCTAATGGGGCTGCAGATTGATGGCTCCTGGTTGCAGAAACACTTGTCATGGGCTTGACAAGCTGCTCAAGGTTGCCTGATGTTGCAGGGTGGAGGTGGAAGGAGGGAGCTGCTGAGCTCTGTGCTCGTGCTTTATGGCCCTCCTGGTGGGACTGGTGGGCAGCCTGGCATAGCAACCGCTCAGGGCATTTACTAAGTGATTTATGAATTTGTAAATTTTCCGAGGCCCCGAAGCAAAAGTGTCTTTAATTAAATTTTGATTCTCTTCCCTCTTCCCCCCTTCCCTGCCTTTCCCCTCCCTATTTTTGTCCCTGCCTGTGGTTTGTTTACTGAGACCCGGCAAAGCTTTTGGAGAACAGGTAGGAGTCTGTGAGCGTAGCCAGGAGGAGCAGAGGATGGCAAAGCAAACAAGCAGATGGCGGATATGATAAAGCAGCCCCCGGCCGCTCTGCCAGGCTCAGAGAGGCTCTGCAATGCAGTTCAAGGGTCCCACAGTCGGAGCTTCCTGCATCCCCCTGCTCCGGACTCAGATTTGGCAAGGTGACCGAGAGACTGTTGGCCAAGCTGTGTTCCTGTGCTCCCATTTGCTGTGTGCTCAAATCCTGGCATTGTTTAGGGCTACCTGGAGAGTAGAGGTGCTGGGGAAGAGACAGCCTTATGTTGCTCTGCATTGTCCTGCTGCCTGTGACACTTGTGTGGCAGCCACCCATCTCTGAGTGGTGACCCCTCCAGAGGGGGAGCACAGAACCAAAGGAAAGGAGGCAGCTTTCCAATATTATTTGTTTTCCTTTGAAGGAAGGTTCTAGAAGAATAAAATGAGAAATTTGCCTGGCTTTTGTGGCCAAGGGTCTAGAGGTAGCTCCCCCAGGAGACACTGCCTTGGCATTGCCTAGGACTTCCCCCATCACCAGTCTTATTTTTCCATCCCTCCCCAGCCAGTGACTCAATGGCAGTGTCCTTACCCAGCCAAGCGATGTCAGTCCTGTGAATAGATTTCTATCAACCCACTCATCTCTAAAGAGCTGCAGTTAAAAGGCTCTGGAGACATAATTGTGTCTGCGTAACAGCAGCGATGATTTCCTTGAGAGGTAGGATGAAAAGTGGCTCCATTCCACTACTTCTGCAGAGACTTGATAGCTGCTTCTAGAAAGGGACTTGGTTGTGGTCCAGCAGCCCCCACCACCACAGCTTTCCCTGTCTTGTGCTGCCTTCCAGCTGCCAGCTCATGCTGTCTGCACATTCCAGCCACGGTCTGTGGGGTGTTCCCAGCCCCATGGGTGTCTCCAAGCAGGTGAATTTGGGAGTGGATCTGCTGCAGGATGCTCTGGGCAGCCTGAAGTGGGCTTTGTACAAGGGGCACTTGGCCTGATGCTCAGCAGACATGTTTTACCCCCAATTAGAAAGCCACCAGCCTTGTGCAAGATCACAGTTCTCTCTTCCCCCATTATACCACGCTGTGGGTGAGGATACTGTTTATCCCATTTCTCTCTGCTCCCTTGGTGGTGCAAATGGAGAAGTCACTCGACCTCCACATGTCTTCAGGTCTGGCTTCCCAGTGTGGATGTGTTGTTGTGTCACTTGTCGTGAGCTACAAAGCTGTCGAGCAAGGGATGTGTTTTGGGGGCACAGAGTGTGGAGCAGGGAGACAACGCTTAGTCACAGAGGTAAATGCCAAAGCCTCATCTTTCTCTGCCCTCGTGGCTCACAGGCTAAAGTGAGGCAGCTTCCCTCCCACCTGCCTTTGGGATTCTGATGAAATAACTTGGGAGAAGGATGTGAAATATGTGTAGGGAGACAGGGATTTGGCTGGTGGTTCTTCTTATGCACTCATGCTTTAAAAGCTGGTGAGTGAGGCTGCAAGAATCAGCAGAATCACAAAGATCTGAATCTGAAGATCTTTCCTTAATGTCACTAAATATTGCCAGGCCATTGCTTGTGCCAACAAGCAATGAGTGTTGTGATGCCCAGTCTCTTGAATTCTCTCAAGGGTCCTTTTTAACATTTTTCCCTTTCTTCATGCCTCTGTCCTGGCAAGAAGAAGATGTTTGTTTTGATTGCCCTGCCTCCAGGGTTTGCACCACGTTCAGGTGCTGCTGATCTCACATGAGGCTTCATGTGACTTGTCCCCATTCCCCAGCCACCCACTGCAGCACGTCCATGTGGTTGACTCCCACCCTTTGTTTCTCTTCTGAAGCTGCTCTGTTTCACTGGTATCTTCCAGTATTCCAGGCTGTCCTGATTATCTCCTGATGTTGTAGAAGACAGAGGTGGATCTGGGAGTGTCTGCTCTTGGGGGAGCTGGCAGATGAGATGTGCTCTGCTCCAACCTCCCCACTCACGTTGGGCACTGGCTGCCTGTTTCTCAACCAGAATCAGTAGATTCTGCATTTCTGCTTGTTTTAATTGATGATTTAGACTCTTAATGCAGAAAAATTGATCTTGAAAAGCATTACTATTGGGCTGATGTGGGGCAAGAGGCCAAGAGTTTTTTGGCTGGGCACTGGGGGAGCAGGGAGGTACAGGGCAAGCTCCTTGCAAGGTCTGTGGAACAAGTCCCACCCTGGGACTGCCAGCCCAGCAATGAGGTGACAGGTGATGCATTTGTGAGCATCTGTATTGAAATGCATGTAATGTTCTTTGCTGACCTCCAACAGGAGCCACGTCAATGCCCAGAGCTCACTGGCGAGGAGGGGTGTGTGCTGTGCTCTTTAGAAAGGGAAATTTCCCCAGACCTTGGAGGAATTAATTATTTTGTATGCAGGACTCTTGCCTTCTGACAGATCTATCTGAATTACAGATTAACTGTCAGTGTGGGGACAGAGGAAGCCATTTCAATGACTCGCTCTCTAATTTATTAGGGGGGGTTGTTTGGGCTGGTGGATCGACATTGCAGCAAGTTCTCTGAGTGGGGAGCTGTTTTATATCCTTCTCCACATCTCCCAGCCTTTTATTCCCCACTTGTTTTATCTCCCTGTTCACCAAATCTCTCTCAAAACTAATGAGGGTCCCAGCAAGGCCAGTGGAAACCCCAAAACTGCAACACTTTACAAATGAGCTGTCAGCCCCCAGAAAGCTGCAATTTCAGAGCCTTTCTCTAGGGACCACTTCTGTGACTTTTAAACAAAACCATCACCTTTATGACCAAGGACTATAAATTTTGGAGAAAGGCATGGCATCCTGGAAAACACCAGTGTATTGATGCAGCAGTTGGTATTAATTGAACCAAAAAGTATCAGTTCCTTTCCAACCAGTTCTGCCTGAACAGCCAGAACTTTTCAAGGGCTTCCCTCTACTCTTTTAGTCTACAAAGGTTTTTTTTTAAAACCCCCAAAAGTCATTTCTTGCTGGTTATGGGCCTTGCAGCAAAGCTTAACACACCCAACATCGTTATTGATGTGAGCATCATGGGTTAGGGAGCACCAGGGCTATCCAAACCACAGCCTTCCTTCCTCTCCCAGTTGCTCAGCATGAAGGAAAAAGGATTTGTTTATTTGTTCGTGGATATTTCTGACATGGACTTCATATTCCAGAAGAGTCTCATAATATTACGGGAGCAGATTTGGGATTTAAGCCATTATACAAGTTAAATACGTTTTGATTCTGTAAGCAACACACTATTTATCTTGGGATAGAATAAATCTGAGAGACTGATATCACTGCTGGAGATCATCTCAAGGAGGGCTGTGGAGGGAGGAAAAGTGCATTTACTTTTTGAGAAGAGTAAGTTTTAAATTTTCCTTGCCCTCATGCATGAACTGAGACAAACTATGAGTGCAAGGATTTTTTATTACTTTTTTGACCATGTAAGGATTTATCTTTTGGCCTGAAAGCAAACATCACAAGTCTGATTTTAAATTTGGGTCTACAAATTTGCACCCTGAGTAAGTGCAGCCGCTTGCTTGCTGGCAGAGACTGGACACATGAGGTGTCTGCTGGAAGTGAACCCATTGGCATCTGCAGCCTTGATGGCTGCTTGATGTTTTCATAAAAATTCCTTTTCAAAACAAGAAGGTCAAAAGTTGACCAAAAAAAGCTACAACTGAAGACTATTTTTGTTTGAAAAATTACAAGCACTATTAATTACTGCATGAGAACCAGATGGTACTGACCAGTTTAGTTTCATGGTCCAAGCAGGATCTTGAAAGAAAACCAAGAAGAAAAACACACAGCAAAGACAAAACATGTGTTGTGCCAGGTACTTTGCATTTTGATCTCTCCTTCTATTTGAAACCTCTGAGCAATGCAGAGTAAGGCAATTTTTTGTTTAATGGCTGATTTTTTTCTTTTTTTTTAGCTTGACAGAATATTAAAATAAGAAGGCCTGAAAATTAATGTCTTTTTATGACTGCAAAATCCCTCAGTGTCTTGGGAGTCTCATAAACTGGATATTTGGAGAAGGGATGCACAACTCCCTGGGCTTGGAAGGACTCTGGTTACCACTGGAGAAAATAAACCTTCTTGGTGCAGGGGCTGCTGGGCTCTGGGGAGGAGGCGCTGGTGTCAGCACGAGGTGATGTGGCTGCAAGATAGCCTTGTCAGGCTAATTGATCTGGAGCCTTTGCCTTTCCTGCCAGGGCTGCCTGTCTCCTTACCCATAATCCCCACCTCTTTGATGGCCCGTCAGGAATATGGGACTTGGCCCAGTTTTACATTTATCCAATAACATTATGAAATTGATAGTGACACTTCCATTGGCACTAATTTCAGTAAGAGATTGGAGCCAGAGGACAAGCAGTTTGCTCTCATGGCGGCTGAGCTTTCCAAGTAGATCAAGATGACCCAAGACTGATCTTGCAGTGGCCAAGGCATGGGAAGGGAAGTGGTGGGAGGGGGATGGAGGTGGCTGGTGGACTTGGAGCTAATGAGAAACATGCCTAACACTTGTCCAGAGCCTGCAATGGTCCTGGCTGGTGGGAAGCATATTCTGCTGCCCTGGCTTGTGCTGCAGAGCTGCTGCTGGCAGGGCTTTTGTTCCATGGATGGTGTTTATTAAGCAGCAGTGGGCACCAGTCTCTGCAAAGGCCAGGCAAAGCCTCAGGCAGGAGGGCAGTAATGGTCCCAGCTGTTGACTTTCAGGCCTTCAGTGGTTCTCACTGTTTCAAGCATTTCCTAGCACAGGCTCAGGCTGCTGCAGCATCGTGCTCTTGGCTCAGGTCAGTGATCCAGCACCAGGCTGGGCATGCTGGGGGTGGAGCTGCCAGCCTCTTGCCAAATATCACTGGGAGCCCTCTTGTGCTGTGAGAGCTCCACACTGAGTAGGTTAGATAAAACGTCCCAAAGCTCTCACCCAAGGCTGGCCACAGTGTTGAAAGTGATGCAATTGCCACAGCCTTAATGCACATCATGTGCATGTTCTTTGCCATCTGAATTGCAGAATAGATGGAGGTGTAGCTTATCCCCGTCCCTGGCAGTGTTGAAGGCCAGGATGGATGGACCTTTAGCAACCTGGTCTAGTGGAAGGTATCCCTGCCTGTGGTGGGAGGTCATAAGCAGATGATCTTTAAGATCTCTTCCAACCCAAACTATTCTGTGATTCTATGATTAAACCACTTCTGCTTTCCTTTCTATCTGGCACCTATTCAGTCAGGGTCTGGTTTGAGGTGGGACGAAGCATCACCTTGGTGCTGAGCTACAGACTGCTTTAGATGACCCCTTGATGCCACACCAGACAGCCCTTTCCTCATTCTCACAGTGCATTTGCATTTTCACCCCAGCAAAGGCTCGGGGGGAGTGTTTATCAGTTTGTTACTGTCTCCCTTTACGGTGGCTGGAGGCCAGGAGAGAGGATCAAAAGCCTTAAGCTGATGATAAATTGGAAATGCAGAAAGAAAATGTGTCTGCTCAGTGCTGAGCAGGCAGCCCTGCTCCAGGCTTGGGCCTTTGTGTGGTGTCACTCTGGATGCTCATGAGGAGGCGAAATGCCGCCAGGGCCACGTGTGGTAAATCAAACCCGAGGTCCCGCGGGTGTGGGGAAAGCAGATCCTGCTGCTGCCTTTCTCACATCCCTGTGTCAGTGGGACTGTCCCCCTCAGCAGCTCTGGGCATGCCTGGGTGCCCATCAGTGTCGAGCGAGCCGCCATCCACCGCGACGGGCTGTGAGTGCTGAGCATCGCCCTTTTCACAGTGCTAACATGGCCCAGGGCTCAGCAGGCGCCAGCAAGTGCTGCTCTTACTCAGCCAAAGTGCTTTGCTCCAGGAGACCTCTCAGCACCTCCTGCACAGAGCAGGGGGAGAGCTGTGCCTTGGATCTGCAGCTCCTGGCGCTGTCACAGGAGGAGCTGGGAAGTGGCTGCACGTGAGGGGTGTGGAGGTGCTGGAGTCTCCTGTGGAGAAGCTGTAGGAAATGCTGCAGTATATAAAGCGTGTCTCGTGAACAGAAGAGATTAGAAAGCTGATATGATGTTATTCCGATTGATTTTGCTGTTGTATTTATACCTGGAGGTAAAGAGCAGACATACTGGAAATCAATTGGCCCCATGCTCTTCCCAATCTCTCTGCAGCGCCGTTCGAATGAAATGCTTATATCATTTTTACGGCATGTCTGTGATAGGGATGAGTGAGCCAAGAGATTAATAGATGCTGGTGAGGCTGCTGCCCGGCCACTGCCTGGCTCCTGCCTTGTAAAGCCTGCTCTGCTCCAGAGTTCAAGGTGCCCCTGAGGTAACAGCTTGGTGACTTTGCTAGGAAAAAAACTGAGAGGCAAATCTAGTCAAGAGGAAGAATGGGGAGAAAAAGGTGAATGGCAATAAGGAGGTGATTTGGGGCAGGCAGGATGTTGCTCAGCTCTGGGGATGAGTGGGCTGGATGCAGTGGGATGATGGAGACCTGGGGGCAGAAAATGAGGTTTTGTCTTCAAATAGAGCTGATCCCATACAGAGGCATGGAAATGATGGCCTTGTGCATTGAAGATAAGGCAACAGGGATTTGTTTTGATGTGTCATAGTGCATCCAGTACCCAACAGCCACCCATCCTGCCTCCCCAGCCCTTCCTGGACCTTGACCTTGGGGCTGGGGCAGCAGGGCTGTGCAGGGATGTTGGTCACACACAGATGCTGCACTCCTGGGTGTCTCTGCTCCCTCTTCCTGCCTTTACAAGTGTGAGTTTCTCTGCTGCTGCTGGCTCTGCCATGCCATACAGATGCCATACAGAAGGTTTTTCTGCAAGAATAGATGTTTGGTTTGCAGCTGGCTCCTCCTCACAACCTGCAGGGAACATGCATGCCCAGCAGTGGAAAAATCAGGTTGTTATCAGCAAATGGGAGAAGATAGGTGGGAGGAATGGTGTAAGGTGGCTGGGTATGGTCTGAGTGCCAGCACCAGCTTTGCCAGACTAAATACTATCTCCCTCCCTGCAGTGACAATTGAATAAAACAGACTTTTCTTCCTCTTCTGTTGCCTGCACCGTTTGCTAGTTTTTTCACCTGATCTCAGCAGTGAAAACCTTTTTCTCTTGGCAAATGAACCAACTTCCCAGTACCCATATGTTATTATATGGGAGTAGGTATTGGCTTGTCAATCCCTCAGGCATCAGCAAATCCTTGCATTGCAGCATCTAAAATAGTCTCCTGGTTCTCCTGTGGCCTCTTTGCAGTTGCTTTGCTGGTCAAACACTTTCTGAGTTGAGGATGTTTGGTAACACTGGGCTGGAGTTTAAGCTTAGATGTAAAAATTCCTGCTTTGCCTTCCTGTGAGCGCTGGCTGGTTTTGCTGTAATGCATGGCTCTGGCTTGTCAGATCCCCCCTTTTTAATTATCAGATTGTATTACCATTTTTACTGTAAGCATTTTCTGTTTCTTGTTCTGCTGGATTTATGCATTTGTGCCGTCATATGCATTGACTTTATATTTTATATGATTTGATCTTAATGTTTCCATTCCTGAGTGTGAGTGCTTATAGGATTGGTGTCTAAGCTCAATAAATAAACCTGAGAAAGGGTGGGTAAGGGAAGGACATGGGGGGAGTGAGAGATGTTTGGACATCCTCTACACCAGATGGAATGATGCTCCAAATGGGACTGCCAGGATGGCTGGAGGCTGGGAGGGGTGAAGGGGGAATGTTGCAGGGCTGCTGCAGCCCCTCTGCCCTGATGCATCCCCTTTTGCAGCAAGAGCTGCTTCCTCCTTGCTGCAGTCGCCTGAAAAATTCAGAACGAGAAGGAAATGTCAATATATAAAGATGGAAAGGGGCTTTTGTAAATGGCAGTATTTTGGCAGTGTTGCATCAGTAAAGAAAGTGCTTTGAGGACTGCCTATGTAGAGATCGCCCACTGGCAATGGATCTGACAGCTTTTTTTATATGATAATGCATCTGCAGTGTATAAGGGGCTGGAAAGTGCAAGTGGGGGAAGAGACACGTGTCTAACCCGAGCAGTGCTGGGTGCAGATATCCCAGGACTGTCCCTTCCTTTTACCCCAAAGTTCAGAGGAATCTTCATCTCCTCAAGATCATCAGGATCTCAAACCCATTATGTTGTTGAGGAGAAGAGAAAAGGGATTGCTGCTTGGCTGTTTGCTCCTGCTTTTTTTACTTGAGGGTCTGGAAGCTGAGGATTTGGAGTATATCCCCTCAAGAGTTCAGGTTTATGTTCTTGATGTCTTCACCTGCCTGCAAAGCTCAAGGACATGATTTTTTATATGCACTGTTTCCCCAAAAAGCTGATGGAAGTCTCTGTGCCCCCCAGGCTGTGGTGGAGAAGGGATTGGCACCTTTGGAGGCTCTGCAGCTGCTGTGTGGGGTTCAAGCAAGGGCTGTGCTGTATGAGCAGCACTGCCCTCCAGATCCATTGGCATCATGCAGAGATAATTTGGGGTGAATTTGGGACATGGAGATGGAATTGAGCTCTGTGGATGTGGAAAATGCTGCTGGGCAGGGTTGAGGTGGTGGCGACAAGGCACTGAATGCTGGAATTGGGAGGGAGCTCTGCATGAAGCCTATTGTTTTATACAAGTGAGGGGTCTTCTGTGGCTCAGGGGAAGAAGTGCCACATGATGGACCACCTGTGGTTGGGATTGGTGACTCTGGGGAGGAGAAGTGGCTCTTTCCCACTGTAGGAGGGCAGAGACCACGCTGGAACCCATGGCAGACTGGCTCCAAACTGCCCCATGTAGGCACCGCGTGCTGCCTTGGCCCCGTGCCCACATCTGCCAATAAAAATTAAGAAATTGATTTCCTTTTGTTTGCCTGAAAGGATGAGGCTCTCTTTATGAGACAGTAAATGCAGTCTTGCTCTGAGCATGGCTGGATTTTTAATTGTATTTATTGTGCTTTCGCTTATTGTTTTATGAGTTTCAGTTCCCCTCATTGCTGGTGCAGAGATCAGCCCTGGGGTGTGGGTTGATTTCAGCTCCAACAAAAGGTTGGTAATTTTTTTAAAGTTTTTTTTAAAAAAACTTGTTTGTTTTCCTGATAATCTGAAGTTTGAGGTTATTTTTACCCTTGTTTATGTGTATGTGTATGACTGAGTAGTAAAGCTGGGCTGAGAGAGATGTGGCCTTGGAATTACCTACTTGCCAGTTGGTGATATGACCTTTTGAAGAACAGAATTTAAGATTTTGATTGGGGAAATATGGAAGTGCCAACAGGGGTTTGGAGTCAGAGGAGGAAAGGATTTTATATACTGTATATTGGAATTTAATGAGGTCTGCTTCAGTGCTTGCTATACAATGAGTGGTGACCCACTTTATTAGGAGAGCATTTTTTTTTTTCCTAGTTATGGGTCATATACAGTTCCTAATTAAGTAGGTTAATTATATGGCTCCTTTATATTACAAAGGAAAATGGGGATGGCACAATTAGCTCTTGCAGTGATCATTTTTGATCAAAAAATGATGTTCTGCATGACAGCTCCCAGAGGTGTGGGTGGTGAGAGGGGATTGCCCTGCAGCCCTGAGCACTTGCCTCACTCTTCTGTGCCTCAGCAAACTCAGCTTCTGTCCTGAGCTGGGATGTGCAGGGAGTTGTCCTTTCTGACACCACACTGGAGAGACCATGGCCCCATCCTGATCCAGTGCCTCTGATGCTGCCCAAACCAGTTCTGCAGCACTGGAGAAATCCCTGCTTGGAGTTTCTTTGGAAGCATCAGAAAGGGAAGATGCTGAGGGCTTTGGTTCCAGGTAAAAAGTGCTGCAGCCTGTGAGGGCTCTGAGCAGCATCACTTCCTGTGGCTAAACTGTCCTTGAAAGAAGTTTCTTTAACCTTTCCCTTCCCATCCAGGCAGTGGCTGAACCCCTGCAGCATCCCTGGGTTATCTGTTCCAGTGCTCAACCAGCCGTATCGTGAGGCATCAGGGAGAACATTCAAACTCTAATCTCCCTCAGTGCAATTTAAACCTATTATTTCTTGTTTTATCCCCAGTGGACGTGGAGAACAGCTATTATATTTCTCTTTGCTGCAACCTTTTACATATTTGAAGGCTGTTATCACGTGTCCCTTCAGTCTTCTCCTCTCAACACAAAGCATAATTCTTTCAGTTTTCCCTTAGAGGTCATGTTTTCTTCACCTTCAATTGCTTTTGTTGCTTTGCAGAGGTTACTGTGATGCCAAGCTGGAGTTTTTGTTGTTCCTTCACCTGATTGCCTTGGGGCATTCATTCTGTTACAGATGTGTGAGAAATGACCATTATCTTCTCTAATCTGTGGTTATTTATACAGTACCCTGTATTCCTGAGCTTGTTTTATCATAAAGTATAGCTCTTAGTCTTGATAAATAATATCCCACTATGATATGATTGTGCAAACAGGGGTCCCTAAGCTATTTATTACTATTATTTGCTTTATTTTTTCTAGAATAACAAGTTGTCCACATAACACTGTGAATGAACCAGGTAATTCAGACATGGGCTGAAAGCTATGTCTTGTTCACAGAGCTTCCAGATAAACTGGAACAGGGAGGTGAAGGCAAACACCAAGCCAGACTCTCTTTTAGCCAGAGGGAACAGTACTGAACAGAGAATGAGAGTTTCTGAAAAGCAGAGATTTTGGGAGAATCTGGAGGAGTGTTTGCAGAGATGATCGTATCAGGGCGGATGCAAAGTAAGAAGAGTTGGAACATTGCTGGGATGGAGGGAATAGCCTGACTGGGAGGCTGGGGGAGAACAGAGGGTGGAGATGAGGCTGGGAATGGTGGTGTTTGAGTGAGGTGTCTTTCTCAGGAAAGAGGAGTTGGCTGTAGAGGAGATGTGGGAGGGAAGGGAGAACAGAATTGCTGCTTGTGACGTTTCCAAAAGTAACATTTTCAAGCTGCCTCGCTCCTCTTTGGTGAACATCAGAGGAATTTGATCCTGATTTTCTGGTTGTTGTGGCTGACTCTGCCACTGGTGTTTAAAGGGGCAGGTTGGCAGTGGTTGTAGTGCTGGGCTGGAGCAGGGGCTGGCAGCTTCTGCACTCAGGGGTATCCCTGGGCAGCCCTAATATCTCCCCAGCCTTTTCTCCAGAGAAAAGGAAAATCCAGCCTTTTCTCCAGGGAAAATCACTGCTGCTGATATTGCTTCCATGTCAGGAAAACTGCATGGGGTTAGCATGGAAAACAGCTCAACTCTGCCCTTGCAGCGTGGATGCTGCTGGCTGATGAGAGCACTGCTTGGAAGGAAGAGAGCCATGGGAGAGCCTTTCAGAGTATAGGTGTAACAGGTTCAATGCTCAGAATGGACACAGGGTTCTTAAAGTTGTATATAAATATATAAATAGCCCCCTTTTATAGCTAGTATCCACAGTGTGTTTGTCCATGCCAGAGGCTGAGTTATCCACAGAAACAGCTACTGCATCACTGTTCTGAAAAGCTCCAAAATATTTAATATGTTTTAAAATCACAGGATGGTATGTTAGGAAGTACCCCAAGCTACCCTTTGTCTATTATTATACATTTTTACTGTACAAAACTGTCTTCTTTTCTATCTCTCTCTGCCCATTTCCCTGTCAAATGGAAAGTAAACCTAAATCTCCAAAATCTGTACTCTCTTTTTTTTTGCTTCATTTTTTTATTTATTTTTACTTTAACCTTACCTGGATAATGCCCTGGTGAAACCAGTGAGAATTCCAAATAAAGCCATTCATCAGCATTATACGTCAGAAAACTCAACCCCTTCGCCTACTTAAAAGCAAAAAAAGATATGCTATTGCCAAGATAGATTTGAAAATTTGAAGTCTAGGTAGCTGCTTTATTCCCAGGAATTGCTAATGGCAGAGTATATTTTGAGTCAGAGCAATAGTCACACCTATAAAAGTGATTGGTGGCTGTTTGATAGCCACGATGTTTTAAAAGTTTGTCTCAGGCTTGCACAGTGAGTCCAGCACTTGTCTGAGTCTCAGAGTGACACCAGAGTGACTGTGGGCTTAGAGGGAACTGGATCTCAGCAATGACCAGCTGGAAGAGATGGGAATGAGAGAATTAAAGTGACAAAGCACCATGACTGTGCCTGTAGGAATTAATGTTGTCCAGATTTATGCTTCCCCACCACACCCAGAAAAATCCCCAAACTAATAGAAGAAACTTGGAGCTGAAAATTGCCTTTAATGAAATTACATCCTGTGGAGGATATTGGGATGAATTATTTGTTCTAGGCCTTGTCAGGTCAGTGCCTACCATCATCAAAAATGTTTTGGGAAGCTGGAAGGATAGTGCAGTGCATCCACTGTGTGTGTTCCTTAGGACTCTTGAGAATGTGATTTGCTTTTTTTTTTCAAGACCTGGAAGTACAGTTGGAGGCAGTAAACTGTCCCTGGATTACTGTGAGGGTAGAATACACTCTATGTGTTGTGCTATCCCTGTGGTGCCACTGCCTTGGCAGTTCTTGGGGTTTCCCACTTTTTCAGAAACAGGAAAGGGTTGAGATGGAGAATCAGAGTTCAGCTCTGAGGCTTTTGAGGGTTGGTAGGTCTTGTAAATGGATAAGCTTGGCAACACTGACTCGAAGTGGATGCCTCAGAGGCTGAGTCCATTCATGGGACACAGTGTTCACTGGGGAATGGGAATGTGACTGTGGATCAGCTGAGATGTAATTACCTCTTTCCTCAAAGGCCTTGGATGGATTTGAGGCATGGAACTAAGGACAGCACCTGTAGAAAGTCCTAGTAAGATGCAAACCATGGAGGAAAAAAAGACCTTGTGGAGTGTAAAGAAGGTCAAACTCTGTGTCTGTTTATTGGCAGGGGAAATGGCCATGAGAACATTGGCTAATGGACGCTCACTGTGCTTATTTTCACAAGTACCCAACCTCCTAGACTGTGCCCTACTCCTTTAGATGTAGCCATGGCCTTCTAACCTGCCTGTGCTAGAGGGACACTGCCATGATCTGTGCTCTCTAAAAACGAGGAGCTGCTGTGCAAGCAAGAACAGCAAAGGTCAAATGCTGTCAGGGCTTTGTGAGTCCCTGAGAAGCACATCCTCAGCAGGGTCTGTGTCAGCCCAGGGTAGGTACCATGATTGGTTATATCTTCTTTGCTCCTTGTCACAAAGGAGATTTCTGCTCTCAGAATAGAGGGCAATGAAAACTTTCTTCACATAGAAACACAGAATGGTTTGAGTTGGAAGGGACCTTAAAGATCAGCAAGCCCTCAATAGCCTCTCACACTGTTCCACGGTGAGGGAGATCTTTATGGTCTTCTCTCAGATTATTTACACCAAACTATACCACTTGATATTTTTATGATTTATTTTCTAAACTGCACCTTGAAATGCAGAGTTCTCCCCTTCCCACCACAGCTGGGCTGGCCAGTGATGCAGGGTGTGGCTAAAGGAACATGTACACCATGCAAACCTCAGTCCTCCTAGTTTGCCTGGAAAGAATTGACATAGTGAAAGAACAAAAGTCATTCAAACCAAAATTGCCCATTTGCTTTTTGCGTTTGGAGCAATACACTGTGTGTAGTCCCAACAGAGGCATCTTGCATCAAGAGCTGAATTTTGCCTTTGCACCTCAAGAGCTGGAAAGTCACACGGGTCCAGGAAGTAACATTAAAAAAGCCAGAACCTGCCAGAAGGAATTCAGAATAAAGGCAGAGACTTTTTTCCATCATGACTAAAACACCTGTCACAGCTGCCAAGACTCTGCTAATTACACAATAACTTTATTATATCCCACTTGGAAGAACAAACAATACTTGAAGCTCCAAAAATGAGCAGCCTTTAGACTAGATTAATGCAGGCAGAATGGCTGCATGGAGCCGGTGTTTGCCTCGTGCTCCCAGTAGCTCTGGAGAGTAAAATGGCTTGAAGACTCCCTTCTTTGTTGCTAGTGCTACATAATAAAGTAATTGTGCAATTAGAAGTAGATTACTGATGGGAGATGAGCACTTTTTATGCAATGTAGGTAAAAGACTGGCTTCTCTGAATAGATTCAAAGCCTAAGTGCAGCATCTTTGCTCCTTTTTACTTGAGTTTCTGGTAGTCCCTGGTAACATCCAGACAGAAGAAAAGGAGTGTCACTAGTTGAGTGTAGATTTTCTTCCCATTTTAATATATTATAAAGGTCTCATCTAAGATTTCACTGTGGTCCCTACCTTGTCCAACACCAGTGCAGCAAGAATGGCTGCAACAGATATTAGAGGGTCTAAAACCAAAATAAAACAGAAGGGGTAGGAGCCTTCTCTTGCTCCCATCTTGCAGGTCTGACTAATTTGCTTCATTTTTGTCCTGTCTAATGGTGCTGTGAATTTTTGGGGGTCAGGAGGGTAAGGAGAAGATGCTGCCATTTCTGATGGTGTTGGTGGGTGTCGGCATGAGCTGAGCAGGATCTGCTCCAGGACATTGTGGGTCCCTGTACGCACCAGCCTGACTGAAGGGCCCAGTGACTGTGCCCAGGGGAAACTGGAGGATGGGGAAAAAGATGGGCAACACACTGGGCAACAGAAATGTCACAAATATGGATCTGAGGTGAAATAACTCTTTGGGGGTGATGCTTCTAAGCTTGGTTATGATTTCTGCCAAGCTTGTGCTGCCAGAGCATGGAGGCACCACAGGAACTGCTATCTCGTGACAGCCCTAGGAGAGGACTTTGTGTATGACTTACCTCTGATGTGGTGTCACCTGTAGCTGGTGAACCCTTCAGGATTGTTAGTCTGGTACCTCAAAGCCAGGAGGGAAACTTGAGGTGTCTTCCATGCCCTGTGAGTTGCCCAGAGAAGCTAAGCCCAGGGATGAGACAACTGGCAGAAATCCTAGGACATCCTGTCCAGGGGCTGGTGGTGATCTGCCAGCCAACAGAAATTCATATTTATGTGATCAACAGGCCTCTCTGGTCCCCTTTCCCCCTATCCCTGACGGATATATGTGCTGTTTGCAGGTCCCGTGGCAGTGATCAGCGGAGAGGAGGATTCAGCCAGCCCTCTCCACCACATCAACCACGGCATCACCACGCCCTCGTCGCTGGACGCTGGCCCGGACACGGTGGTGATCGGCATGACCCGCATCCCCGTCATCGAGAACCCCCAGTACTTCCGACAAGGTCACAACTGCCACAAGCCAGACACGTGTGAGTGCCCAACCCGGCCGGAGCCCTGCCAGGAGCCAGGGATGGGCTGGGGGGATGGGGGAAGGAGGGCGAGGAGGAAGAGGTTAAGAGGATGAGGAAGAAGAGGTTTTTGAGGAGAGTGGGTCTTGGTATGGTCCAGAAACCAAAGTGAATCTCAGGTCTCAGAAATCACAACATACATGTAGATGCTTCCAGAAAAGACTTTCCACTCTCACCTTCACCTCCCTTCACCCTCCCTCCGCCACCCACCTGTCACCTTCCCCCCCTGCCTGAAAGTGCCATTCCAAGCCGGGCTCTTCCTCGTCAGCTCCAAGCATGAGGTCCCAGGGGTGAGCAAGAGCTCCCTGGGAGCATGGGGATGAACGTGACCCCTGCTTGGCTGGGGAAAGGACCTGCCTCCCCTTCCTCCTCCAGCAGTTTCCCAGTCATGGGGCTGCCTCTTTGGCTCCCCAAAGGGCCAGGCAGAAGCTCAGGATACATGGGCATAGGTGTGGCAGATGCCTGGAGCTATCTTTGTCTCTAGGAATTTTAGGTGCTGGATGTCTTGTTTTTGTGGGCTTCTGAAAAGCTTTTGCATCCTTCCTGGATAAATTTGGGTTGTGAACTGGGCTCATTAGACTAGCAGGAGGTGATCAAGTGGCCCTCTCCACTTTGTGTTTCTAAATTCTGAGCATCAAAGAAAAGTGCTGTGTAAAAGGATGCTTTTCTGGGAGTCCTGCACCACTTCCCACACGAGTGGTGGGATGCAGCCCTCCCCAGCGTGCGGCTCACAGGCACTAGTTGAGCTCTCCCAGGCCTCTCACCAGCTCTGAGATGCAAGCTGAGCAATGCAGGAGGTTTGGGTAACATTCCTCTCTTGCTGTTGCACATCCTTTTGGTGTGTCCTGGTTCCAGGTAGAACTGGAAGAATTAATATCTTACAAAACAAAAGGTGAAAACTCCTCAACTCAGGCTATTTCTGTGGCCCAGCCAGAAGCAGGGAGTGCTGTGCTGAAGTCACCTCTGCTCTTCCTTTGGCTGCTGCTGACTCAGGGGTGCAGGAGACAGAACTCAGCCCCTGGGAATGGGGAGAATCTCCCAATCTGAGGGAACCCCTGTGGCATTGAGTGCTCAGCAGGAGCACAGTGCTCCTGCCCTCCATTCCTCCAGCTGGAGAAGGGGAGCTGCAGCTGCTGCTCCCATGGAGGTGTCCCTCGGGCAGCCCCCACTGTGCCACCCTCTGGGTCCTACTGGCTTGTGCCCAAGCTGTAATCACCATCCTTCACTTGCCAGAGCAATGGGATGTACCCAAAGAACGTGCCTGGCTTTCCCCTTGATTTTCATTTTGATGTGCTAAATTTGGTCTGTTTGTAGAGAGGGGAGGAGGAGGGCGGTGATTAGGCAGGAGTGGAGAAGCTGAATGCAGCGTGGTTTTTCTGTGCTGTTAATTATATATTTTGCATTTCTTATAGCACCTCATCTCAAAATGATTTACAAACTCTGATGGCTTGGGAGGGAGGGCTCCCCCGCTTTACATTTTTTTTCCTCTCCCTCCTGTGCTGTCTCAAATCTCTTTAATCTGTATGCCGTCCATTGCAAGACGTGGGTGCTGCTGAAGCAGTAGCAGAACTTAAACCTCAAAGGATTCAGTTTTGCTCTGAGCCTTTGCCCTGTGGGACTTGTCAGAGCTGGATGGGTTGCAGGGGAAGTCACTCGCAGAAAGATTTGACCTCAGAGCTTCACAGGGCTGTTTGAATAGGATCTGAAAAGTTCAAGAGATGCTTGGGGTGGCATGTGGAGGTGCTTTTCCTGTGAAAGGTGCCACAGGGAGGAATGCTCCAGGTTTTCCAGGACTGTGAGGCAGTGGGGCTGAAACCAAAGCCCCCAACACTGGTACTCCCTTTGGGGGATAATAACAGGCAAGCCACAGCCTTGCATGTTGAAAACCCTAATTTTTTTAGATTTAACATTCATGGGGCAAACCCCAGTCCTTGACTCCTCAGGCAGAGTTGAATTTGGTGTGTGTTTCATATTTGAGTCCCCAGGACTTTACTTGGTCAAAACTTCTGACTTCACAGGTGGCTTTGCTTGAGGCTGGAAAGTTTCATAATTCACCTTTTAAATTAACCATGCTTTGGGGAGCTTTTGCTGTGGGGGGTTTGTTTGATCTGATGTGCTCTACTCAGCGTAAGCCTGGGCTGGAGAATATTTGTTGCTCCTGTTTTCCCCATGGTTGTCATGCTGGAGGGTTTTTCTCTCCCCCTGTGCAGAGCTTGGACACAAACACTTCTTTTCTTGCTGTCACTTGTAAAGAGAGCTCCTCAGGGCTGGGGAGTATCTCTATGTCCAGCTGAGCCTGTAGAGATGCAAACTCCTGCCACCATCTCCCCAGAGCTGCTGCCCAGCTGTGAGCAAAGGTGTTCTGTGACACCCAGCGTCTCTCCTTTGCACTGAGCTGTTGCTAGAGCAACATATTCAGCAAGCATTTTCCCTCTCCACCACCAAGCTTTTCTCCTTGCATCCTCCTGCAAGCATCCCTGTGCTCTTGGAGCTGCCTGGGTCGAGGACATGCCGATACCCATTGCAGCGAGGGGAGCAAACTCTGGATGCTTAATGCAGTATTAATAGTACATTGATGTGATATAGATTTCTGTCACCCTCCATACTAGCAAGCATCACTTATCACGCAGGGATGACGGATGTTTATTCCCAGCCACTTAGCTCTGCATAATGGAATTGCAGCTGAGATATGGAGAGCAGCTCCCTGCCTGAGGAGCCGGAGGCCTCTCGCTCCCACTGTGCAGTGCTGTCCCATGGGATCTTCTTGTTAACGTGTCCTCAAGGAGACAGAGATGTGTTCTTCACTGGGAATGAGCTGTCCTCGTGTCCATGGGATTGAGGGCACAGGAGCCAGCCCTCACTTCTGGCTTTCAGGGGTTTTTGCAGCTCTCTCTTACCCGCTTTCTCCTGCTGCCTGATTTAGTGCAGAAGGTGGGACTAGCTTGACTCAGAATTCTCTTTCTTTTCCTGGATGAGGGATTCTCAAAGAGCCATGGAAGGCACCAGCACCACCCTATTTTGTCATGTTGAAGCCTTTAGTTATTGAGAAGATGCTTCCCCATCTCTGTGCTGTAGCTCTGTGTCGTGCTGGGCAGCACTGGGTTTGTGTCCTGTCCTTGTTCCAGCTGTCCTCAGCAGAGTTAAGGAGGGTTAAGGAAAGAGTTTGGCAATTTGGACAGTCCAACCACAAGGGGATTTCAGAAGAATAGGCTAAACCTGCCTTGTTCTCCTATTCTTGTGCACGTGGAAGAGAAACCAAGCACATAGCTGCTTGGCTAACATCAGCAGGAGGAGCAACAGGTTGTGAAAAGTTTGCACCTCTCTATATCTGGAAATAAACATGAGAGGAAAAGAATGGGACTTGTAGCAAGCACAGTGGGCAGAGTGAGGGATGTGGATGAGAGTTTAGAACTACATAACATCAGCCTCTGGTCAGAGATTTTGGTAATGCAGGACGTGATCCAGTCTACCCACATCTGTGCCCAGAAGGTGGCTGTTAGTCCTTCTGGGCAGGCTTGGCACTAACTGCAGCTCCTTACCTTACCTTATCTCACTCTCTTGAAATTCAGGATTTGAATTCCCAAAACTCAAGTTGTGTAATTACAAGTAGCTGTGGTGAAATATTGGTAATGTTTCAGAAGAAACATTTTGGAAGGTTGTTTTAATTTAATAATAGTAATTAAGTAGTAATTAATTCTAAGCACAATGCATCAGATGCAGATTAGTTCTTGGATCTGATCTCTTGAGCTTTACTCAAATGCCACAGCACAGTTTTGGAGTTGTTCAGCTCCCTTGTATTTCTCATCTAACAAAACAGGTCTTCTGGAGACTGACACAAATTGGCAAAAAACCCCCAAACCCTGATGGAGAAAATTAATCATGGGGGCAGATCCCCACCTGCATCCCAGCAGTAAATGCTCAGTTCCAACAAGCATTGTGAAGCTGGACTTTGGGGGCAAATTCTTTGATTTTGGGGGAGGTTTTTGCCAGCCAGGACTGGAGCTGGCTGTGTTTTCCAGGACTGGGATGCATTCTCCACACGGGTGGAGCAGCCGTCCTTTCGTAGAGTCCTAATGAGGGTTTTTTTTTTCAACCTCATTTATTACAGGCTGCCCTGACATAATTACATATTCGAAGTTAGTAATTACACGTATTCATGCTAATTAAGTAATTAGATATAATTACACTAACTGTAAATACATGGTAATCGGCTAAAAAGAAGTACTTCAGAAAAAAACAAGGCAAATCACACAATAAAAGCTCCATCAGCACTCTTTCACTCAGTACCCTGTCTTTATCTTGTATTTCAGTGCAGCTTAAAAGGAACATTGTGGTCATTTCAAAAATCATATTTCTTAAACAAATTGATTCCCTTAACTCTGCTTTCAATAAGTCTCGAAAACTAAAATGAAAGGGATATGAAAAGGATATTTACCCTTAGCACTGCTAATTTTTTTTTTGTTTTCCTAGTGTGTTTTGTTCATCATAGGCATGGGAAGATAAAAAATATGCAGCATTTCTATTTTTGGTCAGTTCATGGTCCCATTTTTGCCAAAAGGAGCAACAACATAAAATTAAAGTCATAAGTGCTTGTAGTTTTATTTGTCTAAAAAAGAAAACTGAAACAGTTGGTAGTGGAAAAGAGGAATTTTTCTTTTTTTTTTTTTTCCCCCAGGGATAAGAGAATTTTTCAAATAGTCATGTAATATAAATGTGGAGAGCAGGGTCCAGTGACAGCAGCACTCTGCTTCCCCATGCCCAGCCTGGCTCTACAGGTCTCAGTGCTTCCCACAGAGCTCTGCTGTTTCTCCAAACTATTCTTTTCCTCTTCTCTCCTCCAAAATGAAAACCCTAGGCTCTTCTCCAGCAGGACCCAGCTCCCACTACTCTTCTGAAGTAGGCACTTGTGGGTCAAGACTCTTCTGCACGGGAGCTCTCATGGTCTTACAGTCTTGTCCTTCTCACTCAGATATTTTTAAGTGTTTTAACAAGGACCTGTGAGTAGCTGTTTCCCCATTTATGTGTTTTGCTGCTCTGGGCTGTGTCTCCTCACTGTTCGTAGCAAAGCCTGGGCTTGTGGCTGGGGACTGTGGAAGAGCCCTGACCTCAGAGCTCAGCTGCCAACAGGTGAAGGCATTGGGGGTCTCTCCAGTGACCTTCTGCCTCCAAATTTCCCTCCCTTCTGCTTTGCTGTTGGCTCTCATAGAAACTGCTCTGATCTCCAGGTCTTGGTGTGAACATCCTGCAAAAGATTTGGATGTTGAAGAAGCCTTGTGGGCTCTGGCTGGTTGTTTCCAGAGTACATGTTGTAGGTATCTGAAGAAATGTGTGAGCAACCAAAATTTCTGCCTCTGTCCTCTGCTGGAACAGAACTGAACTTCCCTTGTGCCCAGAATGCCCTTCTTGTCCTCCTGCCCAGGCTGCAACCTCTGACCAACAGGAGACACACCATGGACAGTGGCACTTGATGCAAGCTTCCCAGCTCTCAGATAGTTTTCTTACCTGTGGCTATTTTCTGCTCTGCATCATTTTTCCCATCCATGAAAGAGCAAGTGGAAGAAATACCCACATTTTCCAGAAGTCCAACCTACCCTTGCAGACGTGGGGTGCCCACCCCACCTATTGCACCTGCACTTTGAGTTGCAGTCTTGCACTTCAGACCTTCCTGCTGCGATGGTGCTACACAAATGAGGATTTTTCAGCATGTCTTGGAAAGGCTGGCAAGATCCATTGCCTATACCTTCAGCCAGCTCTGGAAACGTTATGTGTGTGGTTGTACCATGAGCAAGAAAAGCAACGTGGCTCTGCCTGGTCCCTGCCTGCTTTTGGAGGAGCTGCTGGAGCCAGCAGTGCAGCCCTGCCTGCTCCAGATGTGATGGGCACCTGATTTGGTTTGAGCACAAGCTGATCACCTCCTGCTGCTGTTTGGATTTTAGATCCATTTTCTGTTGCTTTAATGCGTATTTACTGGAGATATCTGTTGCAAGACCCAGGATCAAAAGGGGACTAACAGGCTCCAGCCCCAGTGTGAGGAAGTGACACTGGCAGCACAGCTGAGTGATGATACATTGGTTCCTGGTGATGAAGATCCATGAGGAAGAGAAACCTTTAAATCAGGAAGAATGTGGCTTTGGGCTGTTTATGGTGACTGGCCTGCAGAGAGGCTGCTCTGGTGGTGGAAATGCTGCTGGATACAGACATCACGGGGTTGGCAGGGAAGTATTTTCTCATACAAAACTCTGCTTTTCCCTCTGCCTAAAAACATCTCCACTGGACTGTTTAATCCTGATGTCTGTGGGGCCAGCAAGCAGGGCTGGCTCGCCTGGGGCGATTTCGGGAAGGGAGCTCATGATGTGTGAACTGTCAAGAACTTAACAAACCAGATGAGAGGAGGTCCTGACCTGCTTTCCTACTGGATTTGGAGTGGCTCTAGCACAGCAGGCTGCTCTTTTTGCCTGGCAGCCTCATGCCTGCATCAATTGGGTTGGACTGGAGTGCCCAAGACATGCAGCATCTCAAGGAGGATGTGTATGTACTTGCTGATATTCCACCTCTCATCCAGCCCCTGCTCATCTCGTAGAGGGGCTCACAACCCTCCCACTCCTCTTGGAGCATTTCCTGGCCTCCACACACACCACCCCACTGTCCCTGTGTGGGTGGGCATGCATTCCCCACCCACTCACCCATGGTCCTGCATGAGTCTGCCAGGCTCATCGGGGCAGGGCGACAGGAGTGGGACACAATAGGGATAAACCAGGTTTACCTTCCCTGTGTTACCAGCTGTGTGCCTAGGTATTGGTGCTTCTCCCTGTCCATCTGCATTTGTAGTGTGCTTGAACGTGAAGGAGGTGTCTGTGCCAGAGAGAGCAGGGCTCTGCTCACCAGCCAGCACTCCTCATGCCTGTGGTTTCATCCCTGCAAGACAAGAGGTAGCAGTGCAGTGCTCAGCCTGAGGCTGCTGCAGACTCAGGCAGCCCTGGTGTCAAGATTGTCCTCCTAATGACTCCTTGATTGTGTGAATTTTGCTGTGGGTCGCTGTAAAAATAGCTGGTGTATGTACGTGTGTGTGGGCAGAGTGGTGGTATTGATTTCTTTTGGCCCTCATTTAAACATTTGTCTTGCTTTTGAATGAGGTTTTTTTTGTGGCTTATAATGCTTGGCTGTTGGGAAAGTGTCCAGAGGTTTGGGTATCTCTGCATTCCTGGGATAAAGGGGATGTGCCTATGGTTTACCCCTGAAAGCATGGGTTACCCCTGAAAGCACCAGAAACTCCCTGGTGTTTGCAAGGACATTTTTTTGTGACTTTTTAGCCTCCCTAGGCTGTTTTTCAGGTTTAAAAACTCTCAGAAGTGCATGGGACCTCATTGTGATCAGACAGGAGATGTCTCTCTGGTTTGGAGATTGCAGGCTCTCATTGTTTGTCCATTGTCTGGTTAAATTGTGATTCCTAATTAAAAATAGCTGCTATTGTTTAGGAGTTGGAGCAGTTTTGCATGACCGCACACACAGCAGGAGCATTATTGGTAGTGCTGCCCTGTGGGACAAGAAGTACAGCCCAAAATGTAGCAGAGAATCTGTACATCAGTAGAGGTCAAAAAAACTAAACCTGTGCTTAGTGCTGCTTTTGGGCTAAACAGCCCAAAACAGCCCATTCAGTCCTGAAACCTGGGGAAAGATCCATGTAAAAAATTATTCTGCCTAAAGAGTTTCTTGTGTGAAAGGAGGTTTTTGTTTCCCAGCCTGGTGTGGTGGCTGGCTCTGAGATGGGGTGGGCAGACAGAGATGGCTGATGCCTCTCAACAGCGTGGGGCAGGTGGAGCAGAGCACAATTGTTTCACATAACAAAAATGCAGAAATTGCGATTTTTGATTGCTGGACACTTCCAGTCCATCTCAGCATCCTGCTTTCTGTCTTGCTCTTGGTGGGTGCCGACAGGGAGTTGGGTCAGTGGGACAAAGGAAGATGCTGCTGCTCATGGAAGCTGCTGTGCTCCCAAAGCCCTGACCTGAAGCAGCTGTTTTGTACCATGGTTGAGAGTAAAGCACTGGCCTTGTTGAACAAGATGTGATTTGCTGAAGTGAGCAAACCCTTTGGAGAACTCAGCAAACCCATTTCCATGAGCAGCTGATGGAAGATTTGTATGCGAGTGTCTCGAGGTGAAAAGTACATTGGATTCACAGCATGTGAGGATTGCTCTCAGTGCCTGGGCTTGTCTCCCATTAAGGGAGGGTTTATTGCATAATCCATTTTTAGATTCCGGCACACTCATTCCTAAACACACTGCATGTTACCTAATGCTGAGCCTTGCTTGAATCTGTTCAAGCCCTCTCTCCCTGCCCCTCCCTGGATAGATCTGTTCAGGAGATGGGAACAAACCAAGACTCAGTGAAAGCATGAACATTTCTGTGTGTACCACACCAGGGATCAGGCTGTCCTGCTGTCTGCAGCCAAGCGTGGTCAATGGGGGATGCAGTACTCAAATTAAGTGATGATTTACAGTTTCATGTAGACTCAGCTTTTTCTGATGCTCGTTCCAAGTTCCTTTGCTGATGCTGCAGCAGCACCTGAAGTTTTTTGTCACAGCTGTGGGTCTGTAAAAATGTCACACCTTTCCTTCAGCCCTACTAACCTATTTTTCCTCATTGAATTAGAGCACTGAGTCTGAAGGTTACTATACCTACCTATTTTTATATATCAATCTCATATATATGCTTGATCTATTTTAAATGCACTGGTTTATAATGTATGGACACCTGTTCTTATCTTAAAAGGTTTTGCATCATCCTTCCCTGTCCAACCACAATACTCCTTTTTTTCCTTTTGCAAGATAAAAGGGACTTTTTATTTTCCCCCTACAAACATCTCTTAAATTCAGGACAAGCAGTTTCTCTGGCTCCCATAAGTGTGACAGGAGACAGCTAAGTCTCCTAAGTATATATGGCAAATTGCAATTAGAAGAAAACATGGGAACAAAATTACTTCAGTCCTTGTCTCCCTTCCCCCAGATCTTCTCACCCCTCCATCTCCCTCTTGCAGGCTTAAGCCAAGATAATCCTCAGATGAGCAAGATCTTTGGGAAAGCAAAGAGCCAAGGGAGGAGAAAGAAAAATCCTTCACACTCAACACTAATAAGGAAATTATAGGCATCCTACATTATGAATTGGATGAATTTTTAATGGTTGGAAATGCAGTTGATTTATAATGCATCCATCCAGGACTGCAGGGCCTGTCGCCAGCTAATAAATAAATGACAAGCCCTTTGTATTAAAAGTATCAGTCATTTTATGTCTCTGCACTGTAATTGATGAGGAGCATTGAGCAAGGGAGGTGGTGGCCACCATGTGTATGCAAGAGCAAGGACCTTGTGTTTCAGGCTAAACCTGAGGGCTTGATGTGCCAGAAAGTTGCAGCCCAATCTTCAAGTCTTCTCCCAGATGGGCCACAGCTTCTGCTCCATCCCATTGCTCACATTCCAGAGCCACAGAAATGAAGAGCTGGGGCTGCATGGCTTTGAAAAGTCGTTTCAAGCCCTATTTAATATCTTGTGCTTTGGATCACATTATTTACCCTGGACAGCAGGAATGGCTGCACCTGAGGTGGCTGGCCAAAGATTCCTTCCTACCTGTGGAATGGGGCAGGAGGCTTTGGGTCTGCCTCGTGTGAGACTCCTGCTGAAGGGTGGGGGAGACTGTGCCGTCTGTTCTCTTGACAGTCCCTGCTATTGGCACAGTCAGGGTGAGACGAGCTCAGAGTCAGGGATCAGCATGAATTCGTACAAATCCCACCACAAATGCTCGCACTGAGTCTGTGTTAAAAATAAATTCTGGGCAAATCCCAGAGATGGGGTGGGGTGGGGTGGGACTGTTCTGCTCTCATGCCAGATCCCAGCAGAGCCCAAATGTCAGGGGAACCTTACTGGGAGCATAGCAGGCAGCTGAGTATTTCAGGAATGGGGTATATTTTATCCTCTTCTTAATGAGGAGAAGTAACCTGGCACGTTGTACCTCCACTATTTCCTGGAAAGAGGCATTTTTCCTCCCAGCCCTTCAAGGGGCTGCCAAGCATCTTCATCTTCATTTTATGGATGAGGGGAGGCAGCTGGAAAGACATCAATTTGCTCAAGGTCACACCAGGTTGCTGACAGCCAGCAGCCTGGCCCATGTTCAGCCCACTGGACCATGTTCCAGGTTTATGAGTCCCCACCTGAAGTCCTTTCACAGCCAGTCTTTTGGAGTCAGAGGTTTAGATGGATAAACACATTCTTGGAGCTGTCAGCTGCATATTATGATCTCAGAAAATGACATTTTTGAACTTTTCCTGCTCTTTTTCAGATAGGTCAGATCAAATTCTCCCTTTCCACCTTCATGGGGGCTATGATAAAGCTTTAATATGTTCTGCTCTGCTCTCTTGACTACTTCTGAAGAGGTCTCTCCTTGCAGGTCTCACTCCACCTAGGCATTGCTTCCTGGCCAGCTTCACTGGAGTGGGTTGGAACCCGAGTGCTGGGCTCTGAGGAAGAACACTCATTTTTCAACTTGGCTGTAGTTCCTGGCTGCAGGAATTAGGCAGGGAGGCTGGGATATGAGCCTGGCTGCCCAAGGAAAGCACTGCTCTCTAAGATGCAGACTTTCATCTTGACCTGGAGGAAGGAAACGCTTATTGCCTTATTTATTACATTTCCCCATAGCTGTGTAAATACCATATCCATGATAGATATAGATCTTATGAATAATATAGAGATTTGAACTAAGTAATTGCTGTGCTTTTTTAATACAAGAGATCCTCAGTGTCGAGTGGTATTAATGATCTGTCTTGACATGGGCTCTGCAGAGGGTGATTGCAAACCCCAGTTCCGTGAGAATTTGAGAAATTGGGGGAGAAATCCTAATGTGCTGTTCATCCCCTCTGCTCCCTGTGGGACACTTCAGAACGAGTATCCTGTCTGCTGATTTTTTCTCAGCTTTCCCTAGACCCTCCAAGGACGGGAAGGCTAAGTGGGTTTTGGGAAAACAAATCCCTTTTGTAGGCAGGCTGGGCTGGGCTGTCAGAGGAGGCAACTTTCGGAGGAAATGTAATACAAAGATCCTAGCAGCTCCCTGTGGTCACTAACAGTTCTCCAGACATTTCTGGAAGAGCAAAATGATTAGTTACAGTGAAATAGCTAAATTCAGGCGGAGGTAGTGATATTTTATGTCTCTGCTGATCTGAGCCGTGTCTCTTCTCTGTAGCTTTAATATGAAGCTTTCCTTTCCACTTGCTCTCTGAAACCCTTGTGCAGCCTTGCTGCTGCATGCTGTTAAACAGGTGGCTATGTTATTATGAGAAATTATCTATAAAGTCCATTCTTTGATGCCTTGCAATCTTTGGGGGAATGAATTTAAGATCGTAAGAAGCACTGAGATTTGACACCTTCTTTGCAGTGATATTGTGGGGGAAACAATAAGGGGATAGCAATCACAGGATGTGGTGTGGGTCACTTTGTGCCTTGTATCACCAGTGGCAGGAGCTGCTAGCCCCACTGGCTGGTCCTTCTTGCTCCCTGCTGTAGAGGTGTTGGCATTACAGCTGCAGAGCTCCAAGGCCTCTTTGAATTAATGGAGCTGTCTGAGAAGGCTATGAATGCCTTTTCAATTTATTTTTTTCCCCCCAAACATAGCACCTCAAGTCTGACTCAGGCTGTTAACCTTTTTCATTCCTCTCTTTCTAGCCACATCCTGCTTTAAGGTTATTTCTCGTCCTTCTTCCGCCACCAGCCTTTTAACAGGAATGAGGGCAGGTGAGACCTGTGGACTCTGTTGCCCATGTTCTCACCTTGTCAGTGCAGGAGGAGCAGGTCTTGCTGACCTCTGTGGGCTGTGTGGAGCAGAGACCATGGGCTCAGGTGTTCCTGTGCTACAGGAATGGTAGCTCATTAACACTCTGTGCCCCACAGATAACTTTTATTGATCTATCAGCTGCTTAATCAAAAACTCTATCACAGTTTGTTTCGATTATTTTTTCCATCTCTTCATCTCTGGAGAATTGGCTTAGCCAAAGTTAATGTACTCATTATGCAGTTGGGAAACCACTGCTCCAGACTGCTAGGTAAATCAAGGGTTTAGGAAGGTCTGTGTCCTCCTTCCCACATGGAGCAGGATGAACATATTGGGTGCACATTCCTCCTCTTGATGTGGTGAAACAGGCACGAAGGGAGTTTGGCTGAACCAGGTTTTGAGCAGCCTGGGGTGGCAGAACTCACCTCCCAGGCTGCACAGAGCCCAGGCTCCACATCTGTATCCCCACAGTCCTGCTACAGTGAGGAACAGCACTGCTGCTATACCTGGTTGTGTATCTAAACCCATCTGAGCACTCCTGAAGTCAGCACCTTGGGTAAATGTTGTTCTTGGGCCACAGCTGGGAACTCTGTGAATAGTGGCTTTACTCTTTTGAAAACTGTCAGAGCTCTGGGGAGGGCATGAGAGGAAGCTGTGCAGCAAGTGGCAAAACTATTTCCCAGCTTTTGCCATGTCTAATGACCAGCTCTGAGAAATCTCTGGCCAGTTTGAGTGGGGACACAGGAAAGACTTGGGAGGGAAACCCTGAGATAGGAGTGCTGCTTGTTCTGCCACTCCAAACTTATTTCTTACTCTGGTTATGATGGATGTCCTGAAATGATTAATTTTCCTTTTGTCTTTTAATGTTTACTGCATAAAATCATTCTCCTTGATCCTATACCCTGTCAGGACTTCATACTCCATGCTGGCTATGGTGTTGCAATGACCTAATTTGATTGCAGAGGGTCGTGTCCTGTATAATGTTGTCTCATTTTCTCAGTAGTCGATACAAACTCAATTTTATTTTCTTTGAAAAGAAGGGGAGACGAGGCAGGAGCCCAGCATTCACAGCCAGGCTTATACCTGCAGCGCTTACCTTGTTGCCTGGCTGTAGTTCAGCTTGGATGGGACCTGCAGGCTTGCTTTATTTATTTATTTTCCTGATGGTGCTGAAGGGGGAAAGGATGGAGTCTACAGCAGAGAAGGGCCCTCATATGTAGCTACTGCTGATTAGCTTCAAGGAGTCATTAATCCAACAGGCTGAGCTCTCTCTTGATGGAGCTTATCTCAGGATGGGAGGGTTAGCTCTGTCTCCCCGTGGACCCTGGGTGAGTGTTGAGCTTTCTCCTTTTGTCTCCAATTAGATGCTTGGTCCTTTGTACCACTGTGTTTCACCTGCCTCCAAGACCCTTCACCTGCCTTCCGCCTCTGTAATTTCTGAGCAGCTCAGAGGGGAGAAGGAGGGTCTGCTCTCAATTTGTGTGGCTCATTTGCATGTGAAATAAGCACGTCCCTTCGGCAGAGCTGCCAGCAGTCTCCTGGCCTCTCTGCTCTCATTCAGCACGCCTTTGACAGCTCCAAGGCTGTGGCTTGGTGAGCGGTGGCAGGGCTTGCTCATAAACTGGAAGTGTCACTGTGTTTTCGCAGAGCTCGTCCAGAAAATGGTGTTTTTCAGCAGCTCATAAAGGAGGTGTCAGCCTGGGATTTGGTCTGTGGAAAAAAGAACTTGCTTTTGCAAACTGCAGAGTGCAAAAGCTCTCAGCTCTGGCTCCAGGGCCATCTCTGCTGGCTGGGATTGCTGCTGGGGCAAATTATTCAGCTTATGGTTTCATTGCTAATTTCCTCTTGGGTCCTGGACTCTCTGACTCTGTTCTCAGGGTATTCCTCATTCTCAGCCCTGTCTTTTCCTGTCTGGTTGGGCTTTCAGTGGGCTTTTGATTGAAAATGGATCCATTGTGGTGAGAGAGGAGGAATCAGAGAGGCACTGGCAGGCAAAATGCATGTAAGGGTTGAATGAATAAGTCAACAGGTCTCCAGGTGTGCCACCAAACAGGCTCCCATGTCTTGATCCAAGGATTTAGTGGGCAGAGGCCAGGCAGTGGAGTGGCATTGGCCTGTGTGGCTGGGCAAAGACCAAGGGAATAGGATTGTAGATCTTGAGGCCAGGAAGAGAGGGAGGAGACCGGACATCGGTCACTCATGTGATCCTTCTCTCCTCCTCAGAATAATATCAGGTCTCCATGAACCAAACACAAATCTAGGCCTGATTTGTTCTCAATTTTGAAATATTTAATCAGAGAATCAAATATGAAGTCTCTTTAAGAAGAGGCTGGCACACAGCAGCTGGCTGAGTGTTGCAATCAATGTATCCGCTGTGGAATGTTTCCTGCAGAAATATTACATCCTCTCTCATTTACTTGATGATCTTTAGGGTGAATCAATCAAAAGATGCTGCACACAGATAGTTCAGCTGGTGATCCTGTGGGTGTCCATTGCAGAGGCTTTTGCTCCATGTTAATGGACCTGTTGATTAACAAAAAAATGACTATTTTTAAATAGAAAGCTCTTACTTGAAGGCAATTGTTAGCATTGGTTTTTCTGCCTCCCCAGCACAGCTCTCATTCTGTGCCAATGCAGGTGACTGCAACAAAACCCAGGTCTGCACTGCTGGGGAGGAGAGACTCTTATCTCACCCAAGCAGTTATCCAAGGAGAATCTTCTCCTGGAGGTTGGGAAGGGCAGAGAGAGACTTCTCTGTACTCAGCCAGTGATTTCACCACTCAGTGTCTTGTTCTGTTAATTCTCTTTCTGCACCCATCTGCCTTGACATGTGATGTCCTGTTGGACTTCAGGTATGTCTGAAGAAGATATTCCTCTGAAACCCCCATCAGGCCAAGGCTCAGCAGCTCCTTGAGGAGTCTGATTGGGTTTTACACTAGCTGAGTGCATGAGAGTTTTCCTTTGGGTCTGTAAAGCCTATAGTGTGTTGGAGCAATAGTGTTGATTTTCTTTCTCTACAACGTGGATATTTGTCATGTCCCCACAGTTCTGGGTGAAAAGGTGCCCATGTTGCAGTGTTAGGTGTCACATTTCTGATGCTAGCACAGCAAGAACCCCAGCTGGAATTCTAGGCATTGGGATGATGCCTACTGCATAGAAGATGTCCTTACCTTTGACAGCCCAATCTGAGTGAAACCAACCCAGGGATGACTGAAGCTATGCAAGCAAGAGAGCAGCATGTTCAGTGCTGCCAGAGCTCTGGTGTGGCACTGGGAACACATCCCAGGACAGAGCCCTGTGCTGAGCTGTGTGACACAGCTCTCTGCAGAGGCACTCACACAGCAGGGCTGTGGCTGTGTGGACCAGGCTGGTGGCTGTGGGCTGTGCTCAGCCTCATGCTGGCAGTTGCCAGCAGCTGTTCTGCTTCCTGGGAAGCGTGTTGGGATCCTTCCTGCTCAGCTGGAGGCTGTGGGAGCGTTTGGTCCTCTCCCAGGCTGCTGGTGCAAAGCAGCCACTGTTCAGTTTGGCAGGCCAAGCGTTGCTTCAGGCTCCACTGCAGAGGGGACAACCCCCCCGTGTCACTTGTTTATTTCTGTCATTTACTGCCACAAACCAACTCACCCAGAGCCATCCTTCCCACAGCTGGTGGGAGTCAAAGTGCCGAGGCTGTTAGTGGATTAGGGCAGCAGAGTGAAAACCATTTGGCGTTTCTGATTCTGATATCCTGATTCTTCTGGGTGCCTTTAATTAGCATGATTGCTCAGCACGGATTTTGCCATGTTCTTTAGCTCCCCTGGTTAGGATAATTATTCCCCCAGCTCCTTTTGTTCCAATTCCTGATCGCTTACAAAGTCTCCCGTTAAAAGCCATTAA
Organism: Entomyzon cyanotis; assembly: GCA_024500445.1. Taxonomy (NCBI): domain Eukaryota; kingdom Metazoa; phylum Chordata; class Aves; order Passeriformes; family Meliphagidae; genus Entomyzon; species Entomyzon cyanotis. Next base: position 13,231,286 of record JAKEPQ010001010.1, read on the forward strand.
ATCCGTAATGTGAGAGGAAATGTTGAGCAGCGCTGTGGTGTCAGCCCCACACGTGTGAGCTCGAGCTCTGGGCCTCTCTCCCTCACTCCTCTGCTCCCTGCCACGTGCTCTGTGCTGCAGCATCACTCTCTGCTTCCCTCTCACACGCTTCCCCCCTGGCCATCCCACGTGTCCCACACGCAGCAGGTTGTGTGCACGCTCTCCCTGCTTTCTGCTGGCACTTCTGGCATCACTCAGCTTGGTTTCCCCTGTGCACAGGCTGGTTTTGACAGTGAGGTTGAATTCCAGGCTGTGGACTGTGATCTCTCGCGTTTACAGCATGTGCAAACATGGAGGTGCTGTCAGAAGTGTGTGTTCATGCATGTTTTTGCCGTGGTGTGGGTAGTTCTTGCTTCAAGGAACAGCTAAAATAGAGGGGGAGATGTCCTAGCTGTGGAGGAAGGCAGGACTTTTGATGGAGAAGGGGAAAGACTTATTTTCCTTATTTTTTAAGTAAAGCTGTTCTCCCTCTTTCTCAAGCATAAAAGCCTCTAGTGGAGGGAAAACAGGTTTTGGATAGCTGTGCTCCCAGGAGTTTCCATGTTGCAGTGCCTCCCCACATGGAAGCCTGTGGGCTCAGCCCCTTCACTGCCCCTCATCTCTGCTGATGTTTGATCAGCACATGCCAGTGGCTCAAGTGGGGCAGACACACAAAGGCTTACCCAGAGTGATGTGGTGTGAAATAAGATTGGGCTCGAGCGCTTTAAATGCCTTGTGCATTTAGGTGAGTTGATGTGAGAGGGAGAAGGGAGAGAGGGAGACCTACTTGCAGACCCAGAAAGAAACTGGAGCACAGAAGGGTCTGGCAGAGGTGTAGTTTGTTAAGCTTGGAGCTGATTGCTTGAGCAAAAATTCGCAGCTAGACCACTTGCTAGAAAAAGCTTGTCAGAAAGAACCCCTGGTCCTTCCTTTGAATGATGACCCCTAATCGATAGCAGACACACATTTTGGGCTTAGCTCTTGAGCTGCTGCCCTGCTGTGCTGTGCCAGACCTTCCCCACTCTGCACAGCTCACCCTCTGCTGTGGGGTGGAGTGAGGGTCTCCTTGCACTGCAGCAGCCCCTCTGAGGGCTCCTCATTCACCTCATCTGTGCTTTGCTGGCTTCAAGGGGCTTCCCAGGTGTTTCATACATTCCCTTGCAAAAACATACCACGTTTCATGAGTGTTTGGTGGGAGCAAAACCCCTTTTCCTGCAGAATGAAGGCCACCACAAATACCTGACACTCATTTGGTTGGCACTATCCAAACAGTCCCACAGGAGCTCTGCAGTATCAGCACAAACCCCATGTTTTTCTGTCTTCCCCTGGGAGAACACTGCCTTCCTTGTGCCCTGGGGTGTGTGTTTTAGAGCTTGTGAAATACTGGAAGATACCAAGACATGGTCTCAAAACAAAGTCTGGAGCCAGGAGCTCTCCCTTGGGAAGTGTAATAGCACCCTCTGACATATTTTGGTGCAGAAGGCAACTTATTTTGAGAACCACCTACTGGGGCAATTATCAAGAGCTGAAGAGCTGTGGTGGCAGCTTCATTTCCAAAGCAATCAGCAGAGCAGGAGCACTGGAGAGACTCAGATGAAGAACAACAATTCTGGACAAAGCAGCATCCAAACAGACTAAAAAAAAATCAACAAAACCTTGTTCCTCGAAACTCCCTGCTGCTCTCACTGTGTTTTAGCCCTCAGCTCTTCCTGTTCCCATTTGCAGCTCCTCTGTAGTGCTCAGTGCCTCCTTGCCTGCTGAGATCTCCTGTGCTCCTCAGTTTCCATCCTCGGTTTGTAAACTCCACAAAATCATGTTTTCCCACAGGATGTTCTTCCTGACACTTCAGACTCTCGGGCTTGTACAGCTCCTGGGCTTCCTGGAGGGCAACTCTGGCCTTTCTAGATGACATAAGGTGTTGCTGGAGCAGATGGCACAGTAAAGAGACTTGAACAAGCAAGGATTTATTCTGGGCCTTGATCAGCTCCTCCCATCCTCCGAAGAGCAGGAGAGCATCCCTGGCACTGCCTGGGCTGGGAAGGTCCCAGCTGCAGGCTGCAGCAGTTGTTGCACTCCTATCCACCATCTGTGTCTCTTCTTGGTGTCTGCTGTCATATCCCAGCCCTCTGGCTTTACCAAGCTCTTCTGTCCTCTTCTACAGCCCAGAGCTCCTGCAGAGGATGGGAGACTTGGAGCTGGGGCTATTCCCTGTTGGATGTTCAGGACTGTCAGTGGTTCCTTTGGAGACCTTGGAGAAAACATGGTCCTGCTTTGTGCCACCGTTTTGCCACCTGCATAATAAATATAACAGCTCCTTCCTCCCCAGGGAATGAGCGAGGCATAACAAATTAATGTTTATGAAGCACTTTCCAGCTGAAAAGAAGTTTGAAAAAGAGCTGTTGCTGTTCTAACTCAGGGGCTTCCTTTGCTGGTTGGCTCTTTGATGTGGTGGTCTGTAGTACTGGTGGATCAGCTGTACCATAATTGGAATTAATCAGCAATTAAGGAACATGAGTCCAACCAGATTCTTTCCCAGTGGATATTCATTTCTGGGCACAATGCTTAGGGTAACTATTGCTATCTGAAGCAGCTGGGGAACAGAGGCAGTGTCACAGGGACACGGATACCTGTCAGGCAAAGTGGAAATACGAAGCTCTTGTAGCACTGTGCACAGTGCTTAAATTGGCAGAGCTCTGAGGGCTGAGTTGAAAAAAAAATTAAAAATTGACAAAGGAATATATTTGAAAACCAAAGTGATGAGAATGATGCATTACTTGCTAGGATGGGATCTTTCATGCCGGGTCCCTAGGGCTTTGTGGAGTGCAGAGGCAGCGAGAGTGCATGGTGGTGAGAACTGGGGACTTGTGGAGGCAGGGAGACAAGTTTTTTTCCTCCCAGCAGTGAGAATGGTGGAGGAGAAGGCTCCTGGCTGTGTCATGCAAGCACAAGGAGAGCCAGAGGCAGGGCAACAGCTGGATAATGCCCACGATGTCAGCTAACACCAAACTTTGCAAACACTTGCCTGCTGTTTGTTCTCGTGGCTGACCTGTAACCCCCAAGAGTTTTGCCACGTGTCTCTGCATGGCCATGGGTGTTGTGAGGGACAAAAGAGCCATTCTCCTTGCTCAGGGACTTTCTCTGTGACCCAGTGCCACTTAAATGAGGCAGAGACTAAGCTCTTCGTGTCGTGGGTGAGACTGCTGGGTGCCCAGCCTTTCCCCCTTCCCTGCTCCTCTTGCAAGTCATTTCACACGCTCTGGCTTCAATCTAACAAAAACAAAACCGATGAGGCCCAACTGATCTGGCTGCTTTCCATCATGCAGTGGGCCTCTGAGTGGCTTTAAATAGCTGCACCTCCATGCAGGCTGGAGAAAAGCACTGGCTGTGCCTCTGGGCAACAGGGTAGCTTTGGCTCAAATCACCAGCCATCTCAGACTCAAAAATAGCCTCTTTTTTTTTTTTTTTTTTTTTGGGCATTCTTGCTCTTAAATAGATTTTTTTTTCCTTCTTATTTTTCATTTTATACCCTGTTAAGTGTTTTCCTACTCTGGGGCTTTTCCTAAGGGGGAACGGTGGGGAATCTTGGAGCTCTGCCTCCTGAGCTATCAGGCTACATCATTTAGTATCTTGGAACTACTCCATCCATGAAAGAGTTCCAGAGAAAACAAACTTGTGATCCTGGCTAATATGGACATGGACGTTAGTGGTAGCAACAGTGGAAACACAACGGATACTGGAATTCCTCTGACCAAAGGTTTAACGAATCTTACAAAGTCTTCAAGAGCTCACCCTGTGGAAAGCTGCAAACACGGCCCTTTTCTCAAGGGAAAGCTATTTGGCTGTTGAGTGCCTGCAGAATTCTCCTTCCCCTTCCTCTGCTCCAGCTAAACATTAGAGAAATTTATGTGGAAATTATGGGATCTTCTGGATCCATTGGCTTCCGCTTTTCTCTTGCTCTCAGCCCATCTCTTCCTTTCCCTGCCCTCAAAAACACTCACAGTTCTGTGATGGCCTGCTTGCAATTTTGGTAGTGGACAAGATGAAGATGGCACGAGCTGTAGCTAGAGCTCCATCTAGCACGTTCCCAAGAGGTTTCCAGTGACGCCAAATCTCGTTGAGTAAAGTGAGAGACACTCATGCCAGAGGTTGAACCATGGAAAATGAAAACAGATACAAGGTGAGCTGCCACGGAGGGGAAGAAGGATCCTGTTTCCATGAAAATGAACGATTATAAGCATTTCTATTGCTCTCAGAGCCTTTCTAATCTAAGAAGAGGTTTCAGCTACTTGAAGATCTGCTTGAGGTCTGTGTATCAGTGTGAAATTCACCTGTGAACTGAATTTTCTTGCGGTTTTCCTTTGTGGTCAACACTGTTGGGCTGCTGTAAATGAGAGGAGAGTCTGGGCTCTTTGACTTCACCTTGGGCGGTAGAGGAGATGATGTGCTTATCTGCAGCTGAGAGCATCAGGGAGAGCCTTACAGTGTGTTCCTGCTGAGCTGCTGTGACCTGCTTTGTTGTGGCAAGCAAGGCCTAAGGCTGGGTTGCATCTCACCCTGTTACATGCTGTGGGGGGAAGGAAAAAAAAGAGAGTTTTGTTTCCTAGCTCAGCAGATGAACCCATCCATGACAGGAAACCTGGGTTGTTGTGTTGCTTCCCCCTCAGGTAGAGACCTAGCAGCGCTGACTTTGACTAGAGGGATGGCTATTTCCTTTGCTCAGGATGTGGGCCAGGCTTGATGGTTTTCATGCTTTCTTTGATGCTATTCATGCTTCATATCTGTGCATAGAGAAAGATAAAATGTACACTGTTGTTGGAGTCTCCTACTGCTTTTCCTTTCTATCATAAATTCTGCTGTAACACAGAAGAGAGCTCAAAGCTCCGTTGCCTAATATGAGATGCATGGATAGCAGAGTTGTGTTTGGCCAGCTTGTTGCCCTTAATTTGCTATTTTTGTTTAACCCATTTTTGCCAGGCATTACGTGGCATCCCGTTGCTTTTCTCATCCGTTCCCCACAGCAATTCACGTTGCTGTTTCAGAAGCAGTTTCCATCCCTGGGTTTCAAAACTGGTCTGCACCACTCCCGCTGTGGCAGATAGGGATGCCGTGAGGAGTAGTGCATCATTTCCTGCGTCATTCCCTCGCCTCCCCGTGTCACAATCCCTGCTGCTCCTCTCAGGTGATGTGGAGCAGCCTCAGCAAGCCTTAGAAGCATGGTCTATTTGAATAGTGGCAATTTTACCAGAAGGCAAACAGGGAAGGCAAGGTGAAAGTATCTGTTTTTTCTCCTTCGTCTTGCTCTCTCAGTCAGTGGAGGAAGTGTGTTCCTGGCAGGGCACTGTCCAGAGGCTGGATTGGTATGGGCATGGGGTAGAGGGGCCAAAACCCACTAGCCAGGGTGTTGGGAAACACAAGACAGCTCTGGAGGACTAAGTGGATGGCCAGGGTTGAGGACAAAAACTGATTGCATGGTTTGGTTGCCTTCAATTTTCTTGTCCTTTCATTGCCTCATCCATCCAGCCTGCTTAGAGAAAATGCCCCATCTGCTCCCTCCATCTCAAGCTGTTAGAGCTGCACAGCAAATCTGAGCTCATTCCTCCTTCCCTGTTCTCCAACACTCTCCATACATTTATTCCACTACCATACTATGGCTATTAGTAGAGACAGTGTTATGTTTTAATTTTAAAAGTGATCTCACTAGAACTGGGAGAAGCAGTTTAGTATGTCAGACCCTATCCAATTTTGTAGGTCTTTGGAGATGTTTTTGATTTGAATCTACAGGGTGGGGATTTTTACCTCCTTGCTATTTTCAGGCTTGCATGCTGGAGTTTCCCCACAAATCTACAACCAATGTCAAACATAGTATTTTTCCTCCCATTTTCCAGCTGGCACTGACAAATGTGAAACTCCACAAAAGTTATTGTTTTTGAAATTTCCCCAGCTCCTTCTACGAAGTTGAACACTTCTATTTCTCTTTTTTTTTCCTCCTTTTGGAAAGAAAGAAAAAAAAAGTAAACAAACCCCCCACGTTTTTTAAGACATTTCCAAGCCCGTTTTTCAGAAGCTAATAGCTGTGATGGTAGATGACATTTGTCATAGCAGCATCCAAACTCTGAACCTGTTGAGATTCACCCATTTTAACCCTGGACATCTCTGTGAGCATCATCCATCTCACATCTGTCAGTGAAGACATAAACCTAGCAAGAGCCTTGTTGGTTTCTGCTCCATACAAGAGAACAGGGTTAAAGGTTAGCAGTACAATACGGGAAACAGCAGTGAGGAAGAGACAGAAAACCAGTCAGGAGAGAAGCATGGTTTTTTTCAGATTCTTTGGGGACTTTTATAAATCAGAAGGAGAGGATACCAAAAGGACCGGTGCTGCATTGCTTTCCCAGCCAGCAGGATGTGTGTTCAGCCCTCCACCTCCAGGAACGTGGGCTGCCCTCCTGCCACGCTCCTCATCGTCCCTCAGCAGCCACTGCATGTCAGTGCTGGGGTAACCCCCACTGCAGCCCCTTCTGCAAAGACCCTGCAGCTGGGATTCACAGCACTGATGACAGAGAACAAAGCCCTTGGTGTCCCCAGCCTTAAGTCTTGCTGCTCTCTCCCATGTCCCTTCGCTGGGGCTGGGTGTCCTCAGTGGGTTTTTAGGTCTGTTGGATGTGGTCAGGAAGAAATGAAATTGCCTTAATTTAGCAGAGCTAAGGAACGCAAAGAAAATAAAGCAGACAGGAGTTCTCCTTGGAGATATTTGGTGTTGTTCAGGATAGACTTTCCCAGCTATCCTTTGGTGGCCATAAAATATATTTATATTATGAAAAACAAAACACGATAAATAGTGACGTTCAGGGATGCCGTGTTTATTTGTGTCCCAGTGACTCTGATCACTCTAAACCGTGAGAGTTGAGCTGGGCTCTTTCTCACCACTAATGATATTTCAGCGCTTGGAATTTGCCTATGAATCTTGTTTATGACACATGAACTGGAGCTGAGCCTGGCTTACTCTCCCATGTGGATCGGCCCTTAAGGGCCACTGAGAATAACAGATAGTTTCCCCCAAACAAGTTTAAACAGTTCCAAACCAAACAAACAGCTTTTGTCTGCATCCTCAGGTCCATCAAAGGAAGCACGTGTTTGATGTGCAGATGGAGTTAGCTAGTGCAGGGAAGAAATACATATAGATAGAAAAAAGAAAAAGAAGAAATAGGAAAAGAAAAATCTTCCGGCTGGTGTGGATTTGGTGTGAGAAAATTTCCTAGCCTATTGGAAAGCACTCTTCCTATTGAGATCAATTCTTCATGGCATCCAGGCTGCTCCATGCTGCTCTAGTGATGCCAGACTTGAGATAACTTAGATGATTTGTTTAGGATCCTGTGACTGTATGAGGTGCAGGAGTGTTTTCTAAATCCTAGAGCAATTATGTAGCCAAGAGGGCTCACATGCAGGGTTTGGTGTAGATGGGACAGCAGGAATTAAGAAAGGCCTGTGGGGTTATGAGAGTCAGGTCTCCCCAGCCTTGCAATGGTACTTTTTGGCTTCAAGATTGTTTTGCCAGATTAGATAAATCATGAGAGAAAAGTAGGCATAGGAAGGAGTCTCCCTGCTCCTCACTGTCTGCCTAGGGAAAAGATGGAGTAGGTAGGAATTTGGACTTAGTGGGAACCTCTAGAAAAGAGTTGTTCCCAGTTCTCTGTCCAGACCTCTTGCATGCCCCTTGTCCTCAGAGCACTTGTGCCTGCACGTTCCACATGAAATGATTGCCTATTCTTTATGGAAAGACAGAGTGAGGTAGCCCTGCCTGGAGAGGACATTTTGGCTTTAATTTAATGGCAGCCGTTTGCTAGTTATTCATTTGGTTATTTTTTATATAATTACATGTGTGTCGATATCTCTCTCTTTTTTTCTAGTTTTGCTCTTTTTTGTTTTTTCGTTTACTTTATTTTGCTTTTTTCTTTTTTCTGTTTTTTTTCCCCCTTTAGGTTTCAGAGAAATTATGTTGAATCCAATAAGCCTCCCTGGACATTCCAAACCTCTTAACCAAGGCATTTATGTTGAGGATGTCAGTGTTTATTTCAGCAAAGGACGTCATGGCTTTTAAAAACTCCTTAAAAGTCCCTGTTCTGATGTCAAGTTTATAGGCTGTGCCCTCAAAATGGTGGGAAGCAGTAAGCGTGGTCTGTATGGATTGAGGTCTCCTCCTAATAGGACTCTACAGCCCTGCCTGTACACACGTTAAAGCCAACTGAAACTGTGGTTTTCTGTCACCAGATAACAGGGTTGTTCTTTTCCTCCAATGGTCGCTGTGTTCGTTAAATATTCCTGCAAGGCACAACAGCAGCAATGAGAGCAAATAAAGAGAATTAAAACCCAATTGAAAGGAGTCATCCTAATAACACAGTAAATAATTGTACTTTTGCTTTAAAATAAAACACAAAACAAAACAAAAAAAACCAACCAAGCCAACCAAACTGACATCTTTAGTCATGTCCTCCCTGCTTGGAGTTTTCCTTGTAAGCTTGTGTCTTCGCAACACCCAGTGAATGCTGCCATCACCTCTTTCGTGGCACCGCCATGGGAGGTCTCCCAGAGCGAGCCGAGGCGGGGAGCCTGGAAGAAACTAAAGCAGAATGAAGACTTTTGGTAAGAACAAAGGCAGCCCCGCTCCCAGTTCTTGCACAGAAAATAATGTTGGAAGGAATGAGGATGGAAAGAAAGAAACAAAAGTATCTTACTTCTCTGACAGGAAGAGAGTGTGGTTATCTTTGAAGTGCACATATTCTAGGAGGCTTCTTTTGTTTGTCTGTCTGTCTGTGTGTGTTAGAGCGGCTCGTTGGATCTGACTATATCGTTGTCGTACTCTGGTCTCTCCCTGCTGCTTAAATGATGAGCTTTATCTGAGGAGTTGCCCGGACTTCCCGCATGGATGGAGAATCCATAGCGCAGGAGGGTCTGTGTCCTTGCCAGGACTAGAGCAGTAAGCAAAGTGGAAAAGCATATCAGACGCACGCAGGTCCCATTGCTGGGCCTTTTCCAGTCCCCTTTAGCTCTCCCCTGTATTCCCACCCCACTAGAGATTGATTGTAACCCAGTCGCGTACCCAGAACCATCAGCTCGAGGCTGGCTGACTGAAGGAGAGGAAAAAATAAGTATTCTGTTGCTTCTTCTCTGGCAAAAACAGGAGTATTGATCCTGTTCTGGCTGATATTTGTATTCTCTCCCCCTCTCCCATCCCACTTTTGTCTTACTTCATCCAAAGCCTCTCAGATGGAAAAGTAAACCCTTTCATCGTGTCCTCAAGAGAAGCCAGCTGCCCTCGTGGCAACTCGCAGGGCTTTCCTTGGACTCTCTGGATGTCACGTGTATGGGAAATACAGATTTGCTCACACATATCAGTGATAACCTATAAGCAAAGCAGATTTTCTCTAGAGGACAAAAAAATATTCCAAAAGCTTCAGGTGTGGCCAGATCCTTTTGAGAGGAGTATTGGACCAGGAGCTTGCTCACCAGCCACTCAGCTTTGCTTGCCTTCTTGGTGGCCTGAGATGACCTTATCACATCAGGGGTGTCTCTAAATCACCAGCCCTCAAGGGTCACTGCCACTGGAAAGAGTCACGGTCCCTCTCCACCAGAACTGGGCAGAAGCCTCAGAATGGGATGTTCAGCTTCATCCTGCCTTTACAGGAGACCTGCATGAGCCACCCTGGAGATTGCCGGGAGGTTTTATTATCAGCTGTCCCATAGGGATATCCCTGGGAATATTCCATTCTCTCGCTTCTCCTCCTGGTTCGTTTGCATAAAAAGGTGAAGTGCAATAGAAGAGTACTGGAGAGAAGGTGGCAGAGTGCTTTAAGTTAACGGACATGCCTTAGGGGGGCATCTTAGTGCGAGGAGACCTGGCTCAGGTTGGATGGCTTCAGAAACCATGACCAAATCTCCCAGCAACGTTTCCTGCCTGCATCGGAGCTGGAAATGCCAGAGGTGCACTGCCAGAGAGGACCTGCGGCCGTGTGCCATTGACACCTCAATTCTGCAGATTCACAGAGTGAGGAGGAGCTTTGCCGAGCGCGTGAATCACTGGGTGCTTGTCTGAACTGAATTTCCCCATCTCCTGGAGGTCGCCCACCTGACCTGGGGATGTCTTGTCAGTCTGAACTGTCTCCTCTCCCTAGCACTGTTCAGGGGACTCTGCTCTCAACTGTGTGTATCAGTCGTAGAGATGCATCTGTGGGCCTGGACCAGAAGCCTATATCCAAACACCCTAGCAGAGGAAGGGTTGAATTTTGCAGCTCAGGTCCATCTCTGCTTAGAAGAAATCCTCCAGACCGTACAACATAATTAAAAGCAGTTCTCCCCACTGTGATCAATGTCTCAATTTGTTTAACACCAATTAAAGTCTCTGGCTCCTCACTGCTGAAAACGAAAGCCAGTCGTGGCTGTTTGCGATTGGTGGCTTTAAGTAGCAAGTCTAAGGATGTTTCTTTTTAAAATTTTATTTTATTTTTAATTATTGTAAATCATTACCTCATTTTCTGTCAATGAGATTCCTCCATCTTTGAGCATTCTTATCTTGCCATAACTATCATCCTGTGCTAATGGGAAATGGGACGGTCCCTTTTCACAGAGACTATAGGGGTGTTCAATGTCTAGTTTCTTAATAAACACTTTATTTTCTAACGAAACAGCTGCACCAGGTCTCTTCTTTGAAGACAAAATAAATAAATGTTCAGAATGACATGTCCTATAGTCTACTTCTTCGTGAGATGGTCCATGTGTGGGGATTTTGGTTTGTTTTCTTCTTTGGTGGGTGAGGAGGGTGGGATTTACAGTTGTGATGGGAACATTGCTCAGGTGTAGCTCTTGTTTCTGTCACTCTCATCAGGCACAAAGATCTTTTCTTGCCTGAGAGCTTAGCTGCTAATGATCTCGGTTGACAACCTGTTGGTTTTTGTAGCATAAAATGGCCATATTCTCAGGGACAAGCTGGTACTGCAGGGAGGTTGTGTCAGGATTTGCCAAGACAAGTTTCTATAGTTAAGTGGAAAAAGTTTTATTAGAAGCCTTATCTCTCAGGGAGCTTGACAGTAAAAGATTGTTCTGGCTGCAGTGCTTTTGTTTCAGGACATGCTGTTGCTTCAAGTCTCCTTGCTTGGCTGTGCAAATTGGTCACCTGTTGGGTATTGGATTGTTGTCCCCTCCTCAGGAACAATTAGCATCACGTTAAACTCTCAGGGATATGTTTGGTGCAGAGGCAGTGGGGTACAGGTGAGAGCTGTACTCAGGTTCATTAGGAGTTCATGTCTGGGTGGTTGGATGCTCCAGGAGGAGACTGGAACCATTCTGCAGCCTGTGGGACTTGGCATGAGGGTGTGTCTCAGTGGCTGTGTTTTAGAATTGTTGACAGAAGATGTCAGTGATGTAAATAAAAGCTGCTGTGCCAACCTGCAGGTGACTGTGGGCATGAGGCCGGGGGTGGGTTTGAGCACATATTGGTGGATGGTGCTGGAACCCTCTCAGAAAACCTGGTGAGAGTTTTGATGAGCAAATTCAAAACATGTTTTCCAGCATCCTTCTGTTCCTGTAACTTCCTGGCGTGATTTTCAAGTAAACGTCTCGAAATGATGCAGTGAGTGAATTGCTGCATGACCTTCCCTTCCAATGAGTGTGTCTCTAGAAGTGATAGGGTGCTGTGGTTCACAGGATTAGGTGATGGCTGAGACTTTAACCTTTCCAGCAATGTCTGCAGTGCCCGAGACAAATGGTTGTCTCCTAACATAACCCTACACAAGGGATGAGCAGCCGAGCTGAATTGGATTTCATCACTGCTTCCTTTTTCTTTCTGAGATGGGAAACAAACATGGGATTTGAAAGCTCTGTCTTTTCTTCCCCACTACTGCAGGGACTGTAATCAGATTTCACAGCCCAGAAACATTGCAAACAGTGGTTGATTAGCCAATTACTCAGGCTGCTGGTATGGTCAGCTTTGGTTCACTTTGCTTTGTGTTTCAGGGCAACTGACTCCTTTCGTATGAGTTCCCACAGTATTTTTGATGCTGTCAGTTCGACAGGAGCTGATTTAGCCATATGCTCTGACAGGCACCACAGAGGGGTTGGACACTTGTTTCTTCTTGTTCTTGCTTCTTGGTTGTCTCTGTTGCCTGATGTACCCATGTGAAGGCTCCATGCTCTTCCTCACAGCTGGACCACGAGTTGATAATGCTGTGCTGCTCTCTCTCCCCACACTGGCTTCAAATGACTCTTGAGCTGATTACAGAGTTGTCACTGAAGGAGCTTGGGATGCTTGAAGATGCTTGGCTTGCTAGGGTGCAGGCAGTGGACCCCTATCAGGAATGATCAGCTCCTCCTGAACATCACAACCCTGCCTCCTCAGGTCTTGTGGAGTGTGGAGCCTGTGTGTGAATAAGCAGAGGAACAAAGTTTTGGTTCGTTGTACTTTGAAAAGATGTTTCTTTTAGTTCCTGCTTTCAGGGAGCATGATGGGCACAGTGTGTTTCTGGTGCTGTAGCTCTCTCCAGGGTGGACACAGTGCTTGGGACCTTGGGCTCAGACTTGCTGCAGGGCAGTGTCTGATGTGTGGGATGCTCTAGGTCATGATCAGGGTGTTTTGAGTCTCCACAGCTGCTTATCCACATTGCACCAAGCCCTGATGGTTTTTGCTGCTCTTTTGTTTATTCAAATGTGCTTTTAAGAAGTCACCCCTTTTTTCCCAAGAGGTTGGAGCTTCTCTTGAAGGTGGTGGTTTGGTATTCTTTCCTACCACCAGGTCTTTGTCCTTTCCCTGTATCTGTGTCCTGCTGTCCAGGGAATTCCTGGGAGCTGTGGGCTGTCAGGGGAAGCTGCTTCTGCTGATTCAGCAAACTGCAGCAGTGCATCACTGCTCTGCTCTGATTTGTACCCAGAACAAGCTGCAGATCCTCAGGGTTAAGCCTGGCATTAGCAGAGGATAAAGAGACCTAGACACAGTAGTAAAGCTAAAAACCATGGGTTTGGAGGAGCAGCAGCAAGAGAGCACACAAGAAATCAATGCTGAGTGATTTCATTTTATTCTTAACATTTGGAAGTGCTTCTGGTGCTGTTTGTGCAGTGAGTCAAAGAATCCTTATTAACCATGTATTTACCAGTGCCTGCAGAGCCCAAGCAATTAGGAGAAAATTTAACAAACTGTGGGGAAGTGCATACAGCTGCTTTGAAGATTTAGTTTGATAGGAGACCTGCACACTCCCAGCTGGAAAAGGTGCTTTACCTAGTGAAGCAATGATGTATCTTCTGCTGTTGTGGTGCATTTTGCTTTGCCTGTATCTTTTGTGGTTTCTCCAATGTTGTCCCCACTACTTTCCTCATGACAGGCAGGCTCCTTCGTGGTGCCAGCATGTGGTCTGATGCCACAGAGCTAGAATAAATCCCAACCCACACACCAGTAACTAACTGCAGGAGTATTCCTTTGCAAAGAGAAGATGATAGTTTCTCCAGCAGTAATGCAAAGTGCAACTGCAAGACAACTATATTTGAATTTTGGTATTATTTTGAACTTGTGAGTGTAACTGCTGACTAATCAGCAGGAATAAATTTTGGTTGTTCTACATGAAGTGGAAGGATTTGTTCCAAGCACTGGTTAAATGATTTGCTCTGCTGTTAGTGACTCATTTGCGAGCCGTGCCTGATTCCTGCAGAGAAGTTGACTTTTCTCTAAGCATTTGCTTATTATTTCAGAGTATTTGGCCTTTTTCCTCCAAGGTTTTGCTTCAAATATTCATGTTGTGTGATGGTGCTGGTTTTGCTCTCAGGTTGGGTGAGTGAATCTTTCAGACAGGCAGCCAGAAATGTAATATGCAGAGATGCCCTTCAATCTTCTATTATTTGGGGATAAACCCTAACCCCATGTTTCTTTTACATATATTCGGATTAGCACCATCCCAACAGGTCTTTCTGCAGACAAGAAGAACTGTCATTGCCTGGGCCTTTGGAACAGTTAAGAGCTTGTTTTCAGAGGAAGTAGCTTTCATGGCTCCAGTCTGAATGCTGGGAACAGCCTGTGTCTGACCTGTGTGTGGGCTTACATCTGCTGATGGCAGAGCAGCCACTGCTGGAGGTCAAGCTCATTCATGAAGAGTCAGGGAGAGCCAGACTGGAGCTGCATTAGGCTCAGTAAACTGCCAGGATGTCTGAATAAACTGATTGTGGCCAGGTCGTCATTATCTTAAGTGAGTCAGAGATGTGTCCAGGCTGTTTATTAAGATAATTGGGAGAGGGAGGGAGACATGCTTGCAGTCAATGGACTCGGCTGATGAGGTGGTGGAGTGAATGGCAACATCTGATCCAAGAGAGAAGGAGCTCATGGTCTTGCAAGCTGATGTATCCAAGGCCTGGTCCTGCCAGGATTCAGTCCCTGGTGCCACTCTCAGGCATGCGTGGTGACATCATGCTAATGCAGTTTGCACATTTCCAGCATCACCGATGTGAGCTCATCTTACCCAGGCTGAAGAGTCATATCTCTGCTCAGGTTTCCTCATGAGGCCTTCTTGCCTGGCAATTTTAGAGATATTCTGGATGAACAGAGTGTTTTGGTTTTGCTGTATCTGTGCCAGGCAATATTTGGGGATGATAGGAGCAGCTGTGCACGGTCACTTCTTCCTTGATAATGCCTCGTCCAGTCCCCTGTAGATTTCTGAAGGTGGCTTCAGGTTTGCTTTGTGTTTCCTGAGACACATTTGTTTCTCGGGTGGTCCCAGAGGGTTTGCAGTTGGAGTGTTTAAGCTGCAGTCACATGCTCAGCACTGCTGGAACGAGCATCCCAAAGCCACCACATCTCACCGTGCACAGACATTGCAGGCAGCTGAGGAGGGCCTCACTTAAAGACAGGTAAGTGTCATTTTTCTCCTTCTGGGGAGCTATTGTGTGTAATGTGCTGAATTCAGACCTCTAGGAGGAATTATTTTGATGGATCTGCTCTAAATGCATCAACGATAACTGACTGCATTAGACATTATCAGTGGGGAACTGTCAGTCCCTGCTCAGGAGGAAGCAGGGGCTCTTCTGGCTGGAAATGCTGCAGATCTGGCACTGTGTGGGCGTGGAGAACCAGAAGAGCCAAGTGCTGCTGGAGACCGGGGTTAACGCCCACGGCTGATCCTGTCTGACCACCCGGGGCAGGTCTGGCGAAGGGAGGATGCCAGCAGGTATGGCAGAGCTGTGGGAGGTGTTTGGCGTAGCTGCTGACTCCTTTAGAAAGCTTGAGAGCACAGAACTGCAAGGGTGGCTACTTGATGATAGTGCCAGTCTCTCATTTTCATTAGAAATCAGCAAAAAAAAGGCTGTGGTGTGCCTTAACCCTCCTGCCTGGGGCCAGCAGCGCATCCAACACAGAGAGAATGCCTTTTTTGCAGCCATCTGACATGCTTGCCACTCAATCCCAACAGAAGATCTTATAGTCACGGCTTCAGAAGAAGGTAACAAAATCCCTGACTGTGTATCTTGGATGAAAGCATCATCCAGTGACCAGACTGAGCTCAGTTTAATCCTGTTAACCTCAGAGAGGACTCTTGGGAGTTGGGTGATGTTCTCTCTAGGTCCTTAAGCTCCTCTGCATGGCTATAATGTGTGAAGTTTCTCATGCTGTGCCAGATTTCCTTCTCTGGATTCAGTGGTGCTGGCATGAACCTAAAAAAAAAAAAAAAACCCAAAAAAGCCAACAGCAGAAGGATATCAACATCAGTCTCACAAGGGAAGGCAAATACCTCTCACCAAAAAGCAGAGTCATCCTTTGAAAACAAAGAAGACTCTTGAGCATAAAACATATTGTCATGTACACCCAAATAGGTAAGGATTGACCATGTCCCCTCTAGGGAAGACCTCTAAGACCCCAAAGATCAAGGAAATGTGGTGATGATGAGCTGTTGGTACAGCACAGACTGAAACCTGGCTCATTGATCCAAAAGGGCCACTGGAATCAAAGGACTGCACAGCAATCCATTTGGATGGTCCCCTGAAGGGCTGGTTCAGCCCTCTGGGGTATATCTGTCCCTTAGTTCATAGCACTGTGATGCTCAGTTTGCCATCCAGCTGGGCTGTTTCTGTGCCAGCACAGGGAAGGAGGCATCCCACAGCTTGCTGGACATGAGCCACGGAGGACTTCAAGCCCTCCCTCTCTGAGAGTTTCCACCTCTTGTTTCCCTGTGCTCCCTTCTGAGTAAAACCAGGTCCTCACTGGTTGGAGCTTTCATCAGATCCTACCCAGCCCCATGCTTAGGTTCCTGAACATGAAACAAGAGGATGGTCATCTCTTCAGCTGGAAAGGAAATGCCTTTGGCATAACATGCTTGGAACTGTCCAAAGAGGTGTTCTTGTCTGGAGAAGTAAGTAGATGCTTGCTGATCACGATGCAGGGGTGTGGTTTTGTTTGTGTTTGTATGCATAGTAGGAATCAAATATTCATGATGGGAAGGTGGTGTTGGATTTCCAAGGGAGGAAACACATTCTTTAAATGAGATCTGTAGCCCAAGGCAGAGGACTGGAGGTTGGGATGGTAAAGCCTTCAGGGGATCAGGCTGTGACATGGAGGTAAGTTTTTGCTGAAGCTTCCCTGTCTGCAGTTCTGCGTAAATGATTTAAGTGCCCCACAGTGCACTGAGGTGTCCATGCACTGGCATTGCCAGCGACGGATGAGAACAGCCTGGCTCTGAGCTGGGTGTGATTCCAGACAGCAGCTCTGGAGACCCTCAGCAGCACATCCCTGTGCCACAGAGACTGAGCTGGGGTCTCTCACAGAGCTCAGCTGCAAGCTCAGAACAGCTGCTTGAGTTTGGGAAGGAGCTGTGAGCCAGAAGGGTCCTTTCCCAAGGGACATCCAAGCCCAAGTGCAGGCAGCACACATAGTGCTCCCTGCTCTCTCACAACCCCCTGAAAAGAAGACTCTTTGTTCTAGGAGATATAGATTATATATATTTTAAGGCTCCATAAATCATTCATAGCCCAAAGATAAAACTGAGCATCAGAGCCAAGGAAAGGCTGAGGCTGTGAGGCGAGGCGAGGAGCCTTCCATTATGTATGGTACTCAAACTTGACCTGGCAGTACCTCCTTGAAATCTTGCCTTTGCTTTGGGAAGCTCGTTTTTTCTCCTAAAAATCTGAACTACTCACCTACTTTCAGTAGATAATTGTAGCAAGAGCATAATCAGCTGCTTCCCTTGTTGTGCACCTTGATGGTTGGCTTTTGAAGAGGTAAAGTGAATGTCCTAGTGAGCATGTGAGAGCACAGTGGGGCTGTCAGGAAAAGCATGGACATGTTGGCTTGTAAGGAGAATGAAGGAGTCCTAGGGATGCTATGGGATCAAGCAGGGTGTGAGGATTAACACTTAGTCTGGCAAACAGTGGCAGGTGGGGATTATTGAATGGTTTGGGAAGAGAAGCTGGGTGTTTTCTGACTGAGCCAGGCACTTCCAGGCTCGGTGTGGCACAAGCCAGCTGTGAATAAGGGCTCCTGCTCACTTGTGGTCACTCGGTGGTCAGCATGAAATGAGTTTGTGGGTGTGAGCCTCGTGCCTGGCAGGCAGATGTCCTTAGCTCAGAAAATGTCTGTGTTTTCTTGGATGGAACCAAATGCCGTTGATTAAACCCAGAGCCTGGCTGTATGATGCTGATTTGTGGTGTCCTGACCTCTTGGCAAAAAAAAAAATAGTCAACAACCTGTCTGGATAGCAGCAGAACTCACAGCCAAAAAGAGTGAAAAAGGGAGGAAGAGGGACTGGTTGTTTGATTTATTCTCTTTGTGCTTTGCTGTTGTTGTTTGTTTGATTCCATAATTTAAGAGAAGGGCTGGAAGTTGAGCTTTCACTTTATAAGATCACAGCTTTCTTCTTACATCAGTTGTATTATGGTAAAAATTCATGTTCTGCGTGTCCTGATTAAATGGCAAAATGTACCGCAGCAGCAGGAAACGCTCATGTTGCTTTGCTATTTCCTTTTTAATTACTGTCACCAATTCATTGGCAAGAGTAATCGTATTGCTCAGGATGGAGACACCTTCCCTTTCCATTGCTATACAGCTCCAGGGCTTGTAAAATGCACTTTTGGCAGTAAGGTGAAATAAAGAGAACTTCATTTATTTGCTGCCCTTCCTTTGTGCCAGCACAAGAGCTCATGAGGCCACAGTCTAGCCTGGGTGTCTGGTATGGTCCAAGTTAAAAATAACCCCAACTCTGCTCACTCAAAAGTTATTTTTCACCCAGAACATTTCAAGGCACTCTTTGGCCAAACAACAGTGAAAAAGCAAGGGAGAGGGTGACCAGGGGTGGGATGGGGGTTACAGTCACCCCTCAAGGCCAGGTAAGTGGTCAAATCAGAGCATCAGGGCTGGCAGCTGATGGTTTGCAGCAAGCAAACACCATGACATGCAAGATGTCTGCTGCAAAAACTGGGAGAGAAATTATTTGGAAACGTGCTTTTTCTAAAGCTTTTATTTTTTAATAGAGAAAACCTTTCAGGCCCCTTTTTAATTCATAATAAAGAGCAGGTTGAAAAGAAGGAGAGGGCAAATGAAGACAGTGAGGCTTGCTAACTTCCTTTAAAGTTGGAAGGTCACCTTTAAAAATGGATGAATGCAGCATTTGGAGGAAGCTCCAAGGCAGCAGGCCTGGGGTTCAGCACTAGAATAGGAGGCAGAACAAAGATGAAAAGAAGAATCCAGTTGGGATCTAGGAATAGCTGCAGAGCTGCAAATCCCCGTGGTGGACTGGGGTGGAGGAGGTGTTTAGGGAGCTTCTCTGCCCGCTCGCGGAAAGCTGCGGTTGTGCGTGGTGATGTGCTGGGGAAAGTTAAATTTGGAGCTGGATAGCCAGCTGGACTGCACAGGGGCACATGGACAGGTGCTAGCACTGTGGGAGGAAGCTGGGATCTGGGATAAAATTAAAGCACTGCCTGCCCATTTGCATTTGGGGATGCTGGGTAGCTCTACAGTTGTTTTGCCTGTTTTGGTTGTGTCCCTGCTGGCTTCTCCCCTTTCCTGGGACTCTCCAGGAAAATGGTGATCAGAACATGAGTCCTGGTGATGACTTGCTGGCTCCCAGTGCCAGCCCTTGTCACCTTTCCTTGAAAACCCCCAGGCACAGCCTGGGAGCTGCCTGGTGGGAACAGGACACCAGGGAAGGATGGGGACTGCAACCAGTGACCCTGGCACTGGTCTCAGCTGTGTTTGCCCTGGGCAGAAGTTCCCTAAGTCAGAGGAACAGTTCTTAGGATTCACTTAAGAACTGAACACATTTCATATTTAAGCAATTGCCTGTCTTTCCCTCTGAGCCAAGACGCAGGGGCATCAGACACATGCTATCTATTGCTTATTAAGTGGTTTAACAAGCCCAGCTAATTACAATGTACTCAAGGATTTTGTAGCTTATGAAAGCAGTCCCTGTTTGTTTGTGTCAGTGCTTTAATGCATTAATACACCAATTAAACCTCGGGAGGTGTGTGTGCTCACACGGCTTAACATACGGGGAGGCATGTTTATGGTTTTCATGTCAGCTGGGGCTTCTCTGGCTGCTCCAGCTCTGAAGGGATGCTTGTGGTTTTGCACTCAGCCTTGTCACTGGAGGGACATGCATTCCCTACATAAAAAACATCATTTTCCCTGCCCAGAAATATGTTGTTTTACAAGACCCAGGCGGATATGGGCACTCTGTCATTAAGGTTTCCTTCTCTCAGACAAGCCTGGGAGAGTTTCTCGGTCTTTCTTCCCTTCTCAGTGGTGATGATACAGGCAATTTGTGCCTGAAAGTGTTGTGTTCTCTGCCTCAATTAGTCCCGAGGGGTCAGCAGTGGGAGCTGCTGTCTGTGACACGTGCATTTGTTTGCAAAGGGCCCAGCACATTCATTAAGCCACACGGTAACGAGCAATAATTGGGGCACAAGGCACCCAGCATGAGCAGTGCAGGGATGGGGCTGGAGCAGGCAGCCAGGGTCAGAGGCAAAAGCCTCCTCCAGTGCACTCACAGCTCAGTGAAAAGAAAGCAGTCGTGGGGGGAGGAGAAGGAGAAATGACAGATTAAAGGAAATCCAGCAGCTGTAATAAATACACTTGAAATTGAAGTGATTGTATTCCCTGCGGAGCTGAGGTGCTGAGGAGGGTCTGCAGAAAGGGTAGCCTCACAAAACCAGTGGCCTTTTGGAGAGCAAGCTGACAGGGAATGCAGAATGAAGGGAAGAAAGCTGGCTGGGCTTTAATGCAGGTCTTTCAGATGCAGCTGGGAAGGCTACCCTAAACATTCAGTCTAGTAAAAATAAAGATAATAAAAGGCAGGATGATGGGACTGACATACACCAGGCTGGCTAAACAAGAGTTTGACACCATAATGGGGCACTGCTGAAGTATCACAATGAAGGGAGAGGGGAGGAAGAAGAATGCAGGAGAAAACAAAGGGATGGAAAGCAGCAGCCATATGGATGCTGAGGGTGTATTTCAGACAGGAAAGTTCTTTTGCACACAGGGACAAGAAAACTAACCTCACATCAAGGTGGGGTTTGGAGTTTTGAGGAGAAGAGTGAGCTGGTACAGAGGGTATGGAGGAGAAAGTGTTTATTGTGAGAGTGATACATGGAGAACTTGGACTGATGACAGAACAAAAGCCAGCCTGAATCAGTGATAAAAGGAGAGAAAGATGATTAAATATTTTTCATCTGCCAAAATTACATCCAACTTTATGGAGGACAAGAGTTCATATCAGTGACCAGATGTTCAAGGGCATGGGACCAGGTGAGCATCCTCTACAGATGGAGAGCACATCCTGAGGGTATGCACACGACTTGCCAAGCTCTTTGCTGACTTTTTAATTTGCCTGTTTAAAATTGGGCAGATGGATGAGAGTTGGAAGGTGGTGGACATAATGGGGACAAGGGACAGACCAGGGAATTTAGTGTTTGCTGTGGGAAATTCTTGGGAATCTTCTTAAACTTTAAAGGATCTTGTGGGAGAACACCTGGAAAGCAACACTCTGTGAAGGCCAAAGTAAAGTGGCTTGAAATAGTGGAAGGCCACACTCAGATAATCTGTTGGCATTTCCTGAGGAACTCACTGCCACTCTGTCTGAGGGAAATTCAGTGGATATAGCACACTGAAATGTTCCACAAGTGTTAGACAAGGGCAAACATCTGAGATTAATGACTAGGAGTAGAAGCATTGGTTGAGGATGTAAAACAAGGGCCTGTGTAGAAATCTGCCCTAAGAGGAAGATACAGAAAAGAGTTGTTGCTAAAAGTGTTTCCAATTGGAAAGAGGTTGAAAGTGATGTGTCCTGGAAGTCACTCTTAATCACCTGTGTTTTTCTTGATGTCTGCTAATGATCTGGAAGAAAACTCTGAAGGCAGGAACCAGAGTCCTCCCTGCTGTAGCATCACAGCTGAGGGATTTTTCACCAGTGCTGACTATGGCCAAGATCCCAAACATACCCAGAGCCTCTCCTGATTTGGGATGTGTTTGAGAGAGGAATCCCTCGAGAGAGAGGAGAAGCAGAGAGAGAGAGAGAGACTGCAATTTATGCCACAGAGAAACAGCACTATCCATTAAGAAAGGATAAATGAAACAAACTGGGCAGTGTAGGAATTTTTTGTTTGTTGAACTCCTTCCAGAAATGAAGATGTGATTTTTAACAACTCGGTAATTATTCATTCCTTTGTTATTTTTTTTTTCCTTCTCTCTCTCCAATTCCAGTTGCTAGTCTGGAGACCTCAGATGACTTAATGTGAGCTGTTTGCAGGAGAATTGCATGCTGGCTGTGTGAATGCAAGAAGTCTGAGTGAAGTTTTGAACTCTGGGTGCTCATATGCACTCAGATATTGATCTGGATAGGTTTTCCCTCTACCTGCTTGAAAAATCTCTGCCCTGGGAAAAGGTTAAGAGACTTGATTTAAGCTCTGATTGATAAAGAAAAGACTTCAAGGTGACCTTTTCAATACAAGCTGAATTTGGGGCCACTTTCCAAGCTCAGGTTGCAATAAGGAAACAGGATTTGTAGGGAGATTGATGGATTGGCTTAGTGGACACTGGCCTCTCATTTTGCCATGTTACCATTCCAATATCTGATGCTAGTGCTCCAATTAAGGCAGTTCAGGAAAGAAACGTATCTAGTCTTGTTCAAGGTATTTTGAGATGAAATGAGACCAATCCTAGGCTAGTGGGGAGAAACAGCTAAAGGTATTGAAGATCTTTCCACCATTATACTGCACTCGGTGCTCTGCAGCATCACCCACATATATTTGTCTGCAAATTGCTGTTGCCAGCTTTGGGAGGTTCTTTTTATGCCTCTGCATCCTCAGGTAATTACAAAACAGTATTGCCCTTTCCCACCTTCCCCAGTAATCTTGCTGATTTTGGTCCTTTCCACTAGCAGTATGTTCTTGCTGTAAAACTTCAGAATACACATTTAAATTTAAGCTGTTAAGCCATATATGATAAATATAAAAAGTGTGTGTGTATATATATATATATATATAAATAAAATCTTGGTTTTGTAGCTGAAGATCCTTGTAGGTTGCCTTCCCCATGTGCCTTGAATACCAACTTAACAATCATCCAGTCCTCAAACACAGCTCGGTTAAAGCTGAACATGCACCTTTTCACCATCTGCAATTAATCATGTCTTCTGAGGCTACCAGCACTGCAGAATGTTTTCTTGAGTCTCACCAGGGCCTTTAAGAAGAATTAACTGGGTATATTTCCTCTGGTACAGACACTGATGTTTGGCCACAGGGGAAAACTGGAGGATTCTTTTTATTCTGCCCTCTTGCACTCATTGAAGTTTGCGGTGGATTTTGTGAAAATTCACCCCAACCATCCGGCTCATAGTGGTGTGAGACACTGCTGAAGGATGACAGACAGACAAATGGACAAATCTATGTTGTTTTATCACCCTGTGTTCTCACCATGCTGGAAGTGTCAGAGACAATAAGCCAGGATGGATTCTCATTTATAACCACAATAAGGGCAGGAGGCAGCAGGGATGCAGTGAAGCAGTGCCACCAGGGAAGGGTGCTCTAACAAGAGCGTGTGGCTCCCTAAATAGTGCTGACCTGCTGGTGATGAGGGATTTTCAAAGCCTAACCCAAGGAGACCTTTTTCTGGTTCATCTCTCACTCCTCAAAGAGGTCTGTTTCTGCCAAGGAGAGGAAGGTGGTGCTGGCTGGACGGTGTCTGTGTGCTGCCAGAACAAGTGGAACAAGTTGGATCCCACTGTGGAACAGCTCTGGAATCAATGCCTGCCTCAGTCTCTGCCTTTCAGGGATCCTATTCTGCAGGATGGACCCAGGAGCTCCTTTCTCTCATCTAGACCTGTCCTGCTGTTACCCCCTCTCTTTTTTTTTTTTTTTTTTAAAATTTTTTAAAATTTTTATAAAAATTTTTTTCTGCAGCAAGGGGAACCTTGGAGGAAAAGTGGATTTATCTTGGTGTGCAGCCTCACAGGAGCACCACAAAATTCATTGCATCCTCTTTGTGACTCAGGCACAGGCCGAAGGAGCACAGGAAGCCCCAGTCATGCACAGACCTGGAGGGTTAAATGAGGACCAGCTGCTCTCCCCATCAGATTAGTAATTCCTTTGTATGATCCTCCTCCTCTTTATCCCTCTCTGCATAATTTGCTGCCTCTTAACAATAGCCTAAATCACCCAAACCACAGTAATTTTAGAGCCCAGCAGGCAGAGCTGTCTCACATTACTCCTCCTTCAGGGGTTTCCTTCTGCAGGAGGAGCTGGCGAGATGGAAAAAGAGATGTGCAGACAGAGGAGTAGGGAGAAAGCCAAGGAAACCTCAGGCAGGAACAAAGAGGGAGCAAGGTCCATTTGGGGTGTTAGGAAAACATGAGTCTGAGGGAACACCTCATCAAGCCACAGACATGAGAACACCTCCTGTGTCAGTCCTGTGAGAAAGGGAGTCGGAGGAGGTGGGAAGGAAGGAGAGAGATGGAAATTAGGCAAATTGGAGAGGGACTTTCTAATGAAATCATAACTTGAGCCTGAGATCTGTCTTTCAACACCTCATGGTTTTACTCCATATGGCCTCCCTTCTGGAATTTTCTTGTTCCATGGGTTTGGAAGCATTAGCCACTCATTCAATGACCACAAAGCGAAGTTGGTGGCAGGAAAATGACTGGGCATGGGGCAAGAAATGATGTTACTACCCAGAGTTCACAGAGGCCAAAAAAAAAAAAAAAAAAAAAGGCATAAAGAAATAGAAGATGATGCTATGTTTCTTTCAAAATTGTCCTTTTCCTTTTTCCCTTTGTGATGATGGTAAGGATGGCAACAATCAGAAGAATTTCCAACCTGCCTGGAGCTCTTGCTGGAAAATGCTGAACATGAGGCCCTCTCACCAAATTTCCTGCTTTGAGGTGGCCCAGGAATTCTGTCACAACAGATTTTTCTGAAAGTCTTTATGCACTTCCACGTCTGGAGGAAACTGCACTTTGTCTAAAAATATTTCTTCATTTTCAACCCAACTTTGGGGCCAGTTCTTGCTCTGTCCAGAGTGGACTTTGCAATGGGGATCACAGTTTTTTACAGCACATGAACCACTTCTAAACCATACCTCTTTCTTTAGTGCCACTCTTCTAATAGTCACAGTTTCCAGAACATATTCATTATATCTGGAATTTTTTAGCAATTATGGTGTGGTCTAGATCATTCAAACCATAGATCAGGGGAATGACTGAACAACATTGAAACAGAAGAATTTAAATAAGTCCATAAATACTTAAAATTACAACAAAAATCTTAATGCTGTGACCTGAACACCGTGCTGCAATATCTACATGGGTGTGCAGCATGGCAATGAGGTTGATGGCTGGAATGGGGATGACACCAGCAGAATTTGGCTGGTGAGGCCAAAAATGTGATGATGGACTGTGAGATGTATGTCAGAGACACACCCTGCTGTGGGGGTCAGCCCTGGCTGGGCTGAGCTCTCCTGGTACCTTTTGGAGGGAGCACTGGTGGTGCACAGCACATTTTGTGTCTGCTTGTCACTCTGGGCTGGGGGCAATGCAGGCTAATCAAGGCTGTTGCAAAGATGAGGGAGATTTTCAGTGCTGCTCCCAAATTCAGGAGTGTGAGGAAGAGCCAGTGCAGGGATGAGGGTTGGGAGAAAGGCTCGTGTGGCACTTGCCAGTTCAGCCAGCCCAGTGTGGCATCCTCCTGCTGGGACACTGTGGGACAGCAAAGGCAAAAGCTCAGGCTGAGTTCACTGAGAGCAAACTCCTTCCTACAAAGGAGCTGGGAATTCATTTGTGGCCCTGCAGCAGCTCAGGCACTGGAGTCTGTTCCCATCTCTGACTGGGGAAATGTGAGGCTCGATGCTGCTGGAAGCAGGTTTTTCTGGCTACTGGCCCCACTGGAGCAGGCAGAGCCATGCAGTCAGCTTGCAAGCTGGGACAGTCCATAGCCCTGAGCCCCTGGGACTCAGGGGTGGAAGGTAAGTCTTTGTATTCCTGCTGGGAGACATTCTCCAAGCTGTGAGGCTGCTGCTGAGACCCGGTCACTTCCAGCTTTCTTGTGATTATCCATCTCGGCGATAGGATGCTGTTAAGTGTCTGATTACTGTGTTGTTAAAGCCTTAAGCCTGAAATCTGACTTTCACGTGGTCCCTCGAGGGGCAGCCAATCTCCCTCCGACCATCCACCAGTAATCCTTCTTTTCCCTTGGAAAAACAGTAAAACAGAAAGACAAGTGGTGTCTGTCTGCAGCAGCGCTTTCCAATCAAGTGAAAACTAGCTGGAAAATCAAATCAGCTGGTAAGTTCCTACAAAACACAACTCTATCTCCTTAAAATCTCCCCTTTTGAAAGGATGAACTGAACAGCAATAGCTGCTGATGTAAAACAAACCATTATGCCTCCTATCTCCTCTCCAAGCCCCCCTCTCTGCAGACGCATGAGTCTGAGGGAGGCAGATGCTCTCTGAAGACTATTTTCCTCTGTTAAATAAATTCACTTTCAAATAATGTGTAATTAAATGTGTGGTATTGAATTAATGTTTTATTCTGAGTGCTTTGGCAGCAGGGGACCCAGGGGCCTGGCTGGTGGAAAGAAAACATGCTCACCAGAAAGACTCCCTTCTCCTCTCTCTTTCCTTTTTCCTCCCACCCTGCCAAGAATCCCAGTCCCTGTTTCCAAGAGCTGCTGGAGGGTGGCGGTGACTTGGTGAGGACGATGCTTTGTGTAAGATCCCTTTTGTGATATGTTGTCATGGGGCTCTTGGGCATTTCACCAAGCCAAGACCTCTGCAGCCCACTCCTTTGCCCCCTCTGTTTGTGTCTTGATGGTCTAGTCTTGGTTCTCAGAAGATCCCAGCTATATGCTAACCCTTGTATACAAAAGGCAGAGCCCAAGCATCCCCTCAGGATGTGAAGTTGGTGGTTTCATGTGGGACAGAAGTTTCTGCTTGAACAGTGACTGTGGAATGGTACCGGGTGCATTCCACCTTTATTATTTATTAGATGTTTTTCCATGAAAACAATGAGCATTTGCTTGGGTTTGGGTTTAAACTTTGCAGGTATGTCACACCAGGTAAAGCCACATGCTTCCAAGTGGTTTTTCAGGGTGTTGTGGTGAGAGAGCCTGGCAAGCTATGGAGTTGCTTCTGATGAGTTTCTGGTTTATAGGGTGATTGTGCTTTGATTTTGTGTCAGCTCCTTTGCACACACAAACAAGCAAAAACTCCCTTTCCTTTCCCTTTCCCTTTCCCTTTCCCTTTCCCTTTCCCTTTCCCTTTCCTTTCCCTTTCCCTTTCCCTTTCCCTTTCCCTTTCCCCTCATGGGATCCATGCTGCAAATCACAGCCCTCTGTGGGGCTCGAGGGCTGTTCTACTGAGTCTCTCCCTTGAATCAGGGCTGGCTGGAATCAGCTGGAAGCTGAAGGACAGAGCTTTGGGTCAGGGCTTGCTCTCCATCTGCTATTGCAGCAGCAAAAGCCAGAGGAGCTGGTGATGTCCTCATTGCCAGAGGTAGGCTTGGAAGTGGTGGATGTAAGGCATTTCCAAAGCATCAGAGATCTGGCATGCAGAGGTTGCTCCTCTCCTGTTTTCCTGAGCTCAATTGCACTGAACTTTAGCTCCTGGTGTAGATTGGTATAACTGGATAATTTTTTTAGCCAAGGTTGTTCAGCTAAATGCGTCAAGGCCTGTTATTTTTTACCAAGGTCCATTTAGCATTTTGTAGTGCATTAGCTCTGGGTCTGCTGGGTCAGCTGAGCAATAAAGCCTCCTTCCCACCTGGGATCTGCACTCATGCCTTGTGCTGCTCCCCGGGAATGAAGCGGATGGTGAGAAAATGAACTGCAGAAACATAAACCAGCTCTCTCTTAAGGTCTTTATGAAGGACTGAGATCATTGGCTGAGCTGAAGGCTGTGGTTGCTCCACCAAGCTCCCAAAGATTCAGATATGCTTTACATAAATCTCTATGATTTGTGTCAGAACTGCTCGGTGCTTATAATCGCCACGTTTTTGAGTCCAAGTCCTTGAAGGGTGCCTTGCAGAGGAACTTGGCAAAGAACCAGTGTCTGGGCACCATGCCGAGTGGTTGGAACATGTACCTGGGCCTGTTCCCAGAGGTGGCTCATGTCACAGCTGGGAGAGAAGCCACCACAAGTGAAGGGCTACCTACTTGGAGTCCAGGCAGAGATAAGAAGCAGCCTGTTTATGTCTCAATTTTTTAAAATGATGTGGGACTGATTCTCCCTTTGTTTACACGTGCTTCGCAGCAGTCCATGATTGAAATCAATACCCTCCGTTGACTTTGATGGATTTGCACTGGGTGAGGAGGGAGACTCTGGCTCTGTGCAGCCTGCCTGTGTGTTATCTTCTCTCTCTATGAGACAAATCTGAGAGGGAATGCCTCTCCAGCCCTCCAGTGGCAGGGCTTTTTGCTCTGGTCCTACCAGACGTGTGCACTCTGCTCTGATCAGGGGCATCAGTTAACTCATCAACACCTTTGGTTCCCATCCAGGCTGTGATTGACTGCCTGACATGAAGGGCTCTCTGCTTGGTACTTACATGTCGTGGTGACAAGATTTCCAGTGTAAATTGTAAGCTTTATTTGATTTTAATTGTGGTGGAACAGTGGAGCTGTGCAGCATTTATTCACAAGAGTTATTTCAGCAGTGTTGAGAAAGAAATGAATGAATCATATTGACTAAGTGAGAACTTTGCTACCTTTTTGTGGACAACTTATGTAGAAAGAAAAGAGAGAATTCTTTGGCATAAATTAGTTGTTAGAGCAAATGACTCAACCACTACTGAAAAATGTCATTGTTGTTATCATTTATAAAGCGCTGTTGATGCAAATGAGGCTTTAGAAGCTTATGAAAATCAAGGCCATATCTACAAAGAGCCCAGGATCAGACCCAAATCAGGATACCCTAGAAACAGATCTAAAATAAGTCAGTTTTAAAACAGGGCTTGAGCAGCAAGAGGGGCAAAAAATGGAGAAGAAGAAAAAGAGAGAAGAAATGCCATGATGTGAAAAAGCAAAGGGAGGGAGGAGCTGGTGAGGAAGAGGTGCAGGAAAGGGCCTACCTTTAGGGAAAACAGGGTCACATGTGAGGGGGAGAAGAAAAATTTATAGAAAATTGATATTGGTCTTTTCTAGGCTAGAAGTGAAATCTTCTGATAAAGAGAGTGGCAAAAGTAAATGGGAAAATGTCTGTAATTTTGCTCTATTCTACCAGCAAGCTACATGTTGTTTGTGAATTAATAGTCCAGGGTCAGGAAACCCACTAGAAATACAAGACAGACTGCTCACTGTTCTGGACTTTGAAAGAGGATGTGAGGAATTAATTGAAACTAATTAATTTAACAATTGAAACTGACCTGATGTAAATGACCCAACATTAGTAGTTTTGCATTTTGCTCTAACCTAAGTACTGGCACTGCTCATGGTTTACTCTCTTTGGAGTTTGATTTGTCCATTTTCCTCCCACTGTAGTCATTTGTGTCCAAACACAATCATGTGCATCCAGGTTTCAAGAGTATTAGCAAACCATGGTTTTAAGGATGCTGGTTGTGATGGGAATTTTAAATGCAGAATTTGCAGTGTCACTGAACCCATCTCTTCTTCATCTGATGCCCAGGACTGATTTAGAAATGAGACAGTAATTGGAAAATTAGATTCATGAAATGTACTCATACAACTTCCTGAGGTAAGCTCATGTGATTGAAAAGTGGTGGTTATTCAAAACAAGGTGTTTTCATTGCACACAGTCTATTAGCAGCTCCAGATGCTCTGCCTGGGATTTGGAGGTTGAGTTGGGGTTTTTTGCCTTGACCTTGCCATAAGATAGAGACTCTGCAGTATGAGAGTAAAAGGTGGGAGAAGAATCATTGAATCAGTGATGTAGGTGGAAAATTCTGGCTTTTCCAGGCTCTATCACAGGAACCAGTGCAGAAGTGACCCATCAGGACACAGTAGATTGATGTATGAGAAAAGCAGAGTTAATCTTGTTCCCTCTTCTTCTTCCCCTGTATCCCATGGCTGTGCTGGGTTCACAAGCAAACCAGAAGGTGTTTGTGTCAGGAGAGGATCACACATAACCAAGGACACATGGAATGATGATGGGGAGGAAGAAGTTTCAGGTTTCAGACTCCCACTTTTCTGACTTAATTCACTTTATGCACAGATCAAGTCAGCTGTCCTGAAAAAGGTTCAGAGGTGGTTAGGTAAAGATCCCTTTGCAGATCCAAAGCTGCCACCCTTCTGACTTGGCTTTTCCTGAGGAAGGAAAACTTTCTGCTTTGGAGGCCTTTTGTAAAAGTGGATGAAGTGTTCCAGACTCACTCTTGCTAATGCTCTAACTTACCCACATGCTGCCATCACTGAGCTAAAGTCCTGGGCCATTTCCATCCAGCTGCAGGTCAGGTGCTTTCTGATGTGGTTAATGAGCTATTCAGAATAGAGTGAAGGCTAAAGTTTGAAACACCTTCTCTGTGTGTTAGATCTTGATGGACAAGAAGGAAGGTGGGGAATCTGCCCCACTTTCCTTCTCTGTTGTGCAGAAATGTAGTGATCCCAAAGCAAGGACTGGAATATGTTTAGTTGTAAACTGGAATTACTTCAGTGCCAGGCACTTATATCCTTCCTGCAGGTACAGCATGGCTTTGAATGAGTTCACATCATGCTGTCAATTCTCCTTATTTTCCTGTCAGGTCTTGCTGTGGCTTCTGCATAGGCTCTTCTCATGAATTGTCTTGTTGTCTTGTTTTTATAACTTAATGGTACATGGGGAGGAAAAAAATAAAAAAGAGTGGTACTGAGGGAGAGGCAGTTTGCATACACCTTGTCTAGGGGGCTGAGTGCAACACAGCCGAGACAGATTAGCACAGCACTGCCTGCCTAAAACAAATAAACACCAGCTGTTTATCAGACAGGGCTCGGCTTCCTCCAGGAGGAGGTAAACAGATTTATGCAGATGAACCTCGGAGGTGCCCTTGCAGCACAGCATCTTTCATGGCTATTTGGCCTTCCTGGTGAGTTATGGCTGGGATGGGTGAGCGAGGAGGTGCAAGGTGAGCACAAGAACACCCCTGGCTGTACTGTGCAGGGTTTTGTCACTTCTTGGTGGTTAAAACCCATGTTTAATAGTGGGTTAGAGTTAATCATAGTGCTGATATCACCGTGAAGGGGAGAATTTGATCTAAACTTCACTATTTTAGGCCTCTAGCATGCAAAAAAGCAATCTATTGTAACTCACTTATTATTCCATTTGTGCCTAAAATACAATGAAGCAAAATTTATGGCTATTTGAGGTTGACAGAAATTGTGATCGGCAAATGTACTTTTCTGATTCTACATTAAGATTGTCTGGTTGCTGTCAAGCAACTTAACTTCATGACCCTTTTATTTTTATAACCACCCAAATTTACTTTAAATCCAGCAGTGCTTCATGAGTGCACCACCACAAAAGAGTTGTTTCTCCTTCATTTCAGCTCTGACTGCTACAATATCACCTTTAATTCTTCATATAAATTTTCCCTGAAACTTCTCAGGTGACTCTTAACAACTTGCTGGAAAATCTGGTTTTGAAGACAGATGGGATATTATTTTAATAATGTAGACTTAATTACACAGTTTGGATGCCAGCTCTCAGAAATGTCTGATCATTTATTAAGATGTTGTTGGGAGGAAAAATTGGGAGCTGAATGTTTTGGGCAAGACCCAGGAGAGTTTAGAAAGAGAAGTTTGCCTCAGTTCTCATGGTGTTACTCATCAGAAGTGGAAAAAATTCTTAAATAGTATTGCTGGTTATTCTGAGACTGTTTCCTTTTTAACTTCATCTCACACCAAACGGGACAATCCGACTGCAATTGCTACATTTCTGAGGTTTTTTTAAGTGTTCTTGGGCTCCACTTAGTACAAGATCATTCCTCACAGCTTTTTTGATTGCTGCTATTTGGGAGACCAAGAATGCAAATACGTGGTTTGTCAATACAGTAAGACCAAGGTAATGTAGTGATGAGTGCTATAGAAATGCTTGCCAAGACAAAGAGGATAAACCCCTTTTCCTCTACTCTATGAAGTAAATTGGTGCCATTTGAGCTTTTTTTTTATTTGGACATTCCTCACCCAAGTGCATCACTTTACATTTCAACACGTTATATCCCAGATTTCTCAAGGTACCCCTTAAACACTCAGCTAAACCAGGTGGAGAAGGCAAAGTCCACATGTGATTTGTTCTCCCTGGCTGTCACTGCAGGTTTAAAACCAAAGTCATTTTGGATGTACCTACCAACCTGTGGCTTAATGTTGCTAATATTATTAATATTGGTAAGAAACAGTTTTCAGCCTATTGAACAATTAAGAAAGGTCAGTGGGAATTCCCAGAGAGGCATCTTTCATTACAAGCCCCATTGCTTGTGCAATCTTGCAGCATCCATCTTCCCAAGCAAGCCAAGGGCCCAGAGATGGCAGCTCCATAAACCTGCCTCTGAGCTCCTAATTAAAAATCTTAGTTGCATGAAAGCCATTAGGATGCTTGTTTCCCATTGGATTTTTGATGCTTTAAGTGGTACCTATGTTGGTGTGGGACACGTGACCCCTCAGGTTGAAACAGGTGCCTGGATGGCAGGAGCTGGTGGCAGGAGCTGGTGACAGATTGTGATGTGTCCCTGCAGCCAGTCTGAACCCCAGAGTTGGTCACTTCCACCTCCTTCATCTGCAGTGCCCCATGGGAGATGCAGCTAATCTAAGGGGTGCACACTTTTACAGCTCCTGTGGCACAAGGAAGAGATGGAAAAGGCTCAAAAGTGGTCCAGTTCATGAGCAAACAGATTCAGGGTTATGAATATCCCGGGTAGTGGATGGAGGGCACTGTCCCATGTAATGCCTCTGCTTGAGGAGACCTCTCATGCATCAGCTTTTGCTCACCAAGCCCTGGAGAAGAGTGTGCAGCTCTCCACTGCCCTGCCATGACCATCAGGCTGGAGCTGGGAGTGGTCTGTGCTGCCACAGTTCACAAGGAAGGTGGAAAGCCCCACTGAAGGACAGTTTATTGAGATAAAGTTTTGGGTGCTGTGCCTCCAGAAAATGCTATGTGGTTGTGCATCTCTAGCTGCTTCCACAGCTCATTCCAGGCATTACAAAAAACCCTTTTTGTATTGCTGAGGAGCTGTAGGGGTGCTGTGATGCCGGAAAGGTGCTTAGAGGTTTGGCAGCAAGTAGCTGTGCCTTACTGTTGCCCTCAGAAGAGAGCAAGTTCTCCCAGTCACCAGGGGCCATTAACCATGGCACAGCACCAGTGGATATCCCACAATCCCTGCAGGTACCTGGTATCTGGGCAGATTTAGGAATGACCTGTTAGCTGAGCAAACCAATTCTCATTGTCCTCTCTACCTCTGGTAAAGTAATAGCTACTGCTTTTCTGATTCTTCCTGAATCCTTGGTTGCTATTCTCTGTCAGTCCTCACTGTCCTAAATGTCAGTGGAAAGGATCATTGAAACAAATGGGTTTAGTTTATCTGTTGTGCTAGTGATGATATCCTGGGATGACCTTCCTTCTGAGGGAAGACTCGTGTAGGGGAAGGCTGCAGGGTCAGGGTCCTGCTGTGGGGCTGCACTCAGCACTTCCAGCAGCTCCTGCTCATCTCCTAAGGAGTGTGGGGGTCACTGCTCCTCCTCCTCCTCCTGGGACTGCTTTGACTTGCCAAGCTTCAGCCTCAAAAATCTGCCGTGTTTGGGTTTAAACTAATCCCAGTTGAAATGCGAAACTCAACAGGACCTTCTAATCTCACCTGGCCTTTCATCAGAAGGATGTGACCTTTGCTACACCTCACAGGAGATGGATTATTTCCAGGATCATTCCAAAGAGATTCAGGTTCTTTGTGGCAGAATTTGCCCCGAAGGTTCCTCTCCCTGAGGACAAGCTTGCCATGAGCTTGTCATGAGAAGAGATAAACCTCAAGTACTTTCCTGGCAGATGTTTTGCATGAGAGTAGCTCCATCCCGGAGATGGCTGCGTTCTGTGGGTGGGTAAAAAGATCCCTGTAGATATTTTAGCGAAGCAATTTCAGTTCCCTTGCAGCTTGCAAGAAAATTGAATTAGTTGTTTTCCATTCCCTGAATTAACCCTGATTCATTCTTCCCTCAACCCTCTCCCTCTTCCTCCCCTCCCTCCAACAGATGTCCAGCATATTAAGAGGAGAGACATCGTTTTGAAGAGGGAGCTGGGAGAAGGTGCCTTTGGGAAGGTGTTCTTGGCCGAGTGTTACAACCTCAGCCCCACCAACGACAAAATGCTGGTGGCAGTGAAGGTAAATCCCAAGGGTGAATGGCAGAGTAGGGCATGGGCTGGCCAGTGAAGCCAGGCTGGATGAGCCTGTGTGGGAAAGTGAAGCAGGGGAGGGCTGGGGGCCATGGGTGGGGATTTATCTGATGCCGGAGATTGTGGTAAATCCACTTAGTCACACAAAGTTTCAGTGTTTCGCTTCAAGGTTGTCTGTTCTCAGCAGTGCCAAAGCCTCCCTTCCTGCTGACAAGGCCAGCAGACAGACAGGGAGGAGAGGCTGCCCTGGAAACCCTGAGCTCCTGTGCAGCTGTGGCAGCCCAGTGAGGATCCACCTCCCTCTGCCAGACACTGGGGCCCTGCTCCTTCTGGATTTTATCTTTTTGTGTAACATGCAGAAGCTGAAACATAAAAAGGCCTCAGCAAAAATGAGCAATGAAAGCTAAGCATGATGAGCCAATTTTCTGGGATCAATTTGCTGCGAGATGGGCAAAGCAACTCAGCTCGGCTCTGCTCAGCTCCTGCTTGCTTAGCCACAGGTCACTGCTGTTTTGGGTATTTTAAGCCAACACAGGTTCAGTTTGGCTTGTGCTGTGCTGCTTGCATCCTTGTGATGCTCCTCGTGGGAGCTGTGCCCCATCAGCGTGGCTCTGGGCAGAGGAGAACGCTCAGTGCAGACCTGTGCTCTCCCTCTCAAGTGGCACCAGTTGGCAGACAAACAGTTTAATCCCTTGGATTTAACCAATGCCTCCTAACTCCTTGGAACAAGGTGTGCATTTGAACCCATGCTCTACAGGGAGAAAGGTTCCAGCATTCTCTCCAAAATGCTGGAGGCATCCAGTTACTTGTGACTTGTTCTAATCATTGGCAGCTCAAGCCTTTTTTTTTTCAGATGTCCCCTTTTGCTCTGACAGCAAAGTGCAAGATTGCACCTTTGACCTCTGAGACTGGTTAAAGCCGAGGCAACGAAGACACCCACATGATTAATTGTTTGATTAGAGGGCTGGTGCCTGCCTGTCAGTGTCAGCCATCCCTCAGCAAGCCTGGCTCCTGAGTCTCTTCTGAGTTTCATTTGCATGTAGGCACAAACAGCATCCGAACTTGTTTCTGTTAATTGCTACTCTGAGCTTACATCTCCAGAGTGCCTTTCATCCTGCAAGATCATGCAACTCCAGCTCTGGAGCAGGGCCTTGCAATCTGGCTTCTTGCCAGCTCTGGGAGTGGCAGGGAAAAAAATCCCTCTAATTTGGGCCACATTATAAATCTGAGGGGATAAAAAAGAAGAGAGAAAGAAAAAGACAGGAGTAAAGGCTTTACATATTAAGTTGAGATTTGGCTGCAATTCCTGAA
This sequence comes from Entomyzon cyanotis, assembly GCA_024500445.1. Taxonomy (NCBI): domain Eukaryota; kingdom Metazoa; phylum Chordata; class Aves; order Passeriformes; family Meliphagidae; genus Entomyzon; species Entomyzon cyanotis. The sequence goes on from JAKEPQ010001010.1 coordinate 13,266,415, forward strand.
AATCTCATGCCCCCAGCTGAGGCTGAGAACTACCTCCCCAGTCACTGCAGCTCAGGACAGCAGCAGGACATGCTGGTTAAGGGCAGCTGAGTCCACAGCCCAAAGCCTGCCTGTGCCCTGCTCTCTGGGACTCTCCCAGGGCCAAAGGAAGTGGCTGTGTTACTCTCTCGCTTAAATGGACTCAGATTTTTAGCAGCTCTAAAGGTTGCAGCCCCACAGATAAGCTGAGTTTTGATGTGAAGGCATGGACAAGCTTCCTGTTTTATTCAGCTTGCTTCTAAAAGCATCCTAAGAAATGCACAAACACTATATCCAGCAGAGTGTTAAGGTGACAAAGTCAAGTACTAGAAATGCTGCAGGGGCTGTATTCAGGCCATGTCCTCCCAGCACCTATTTTTCATTTCTCAGTGGCTGCTCCATTGTGGTGATCAGTCCTGTGCTGAGACCTCCCTAGATGTGAGTGTACCTGTTTTCACAGCCTCACAGCAAGTTACTGGGGTTGTATCATCCCCTTTTGCAGAGGGGAGATGCAGAAGCAGGAAGACTGAGCTGAAGAGATCCACTTTATGTGGAGGATGGAGTCACTGACCTCTCTTTCCAGCCCATGGACAGCAGGTTTCTGGTTCAGTGTGTGCCCTGCTTCAGCAATAAACACATGGTGCTTGTGGAGACCTGGCCCTGGTGCTGCATAGGAGGAGATTTTCCAGGTAATATTGGAACCACTGGCACTTCAGGATGACAGCTGCGACCTGCAGATGCTCAAGGACTTGCCAGAAGTTATGGAGGAATCGTGTGATGGAGGCACAAGAAAATACACCCCAAACCTTCCTGGGAGAGGCATTCCACTCGTTTTACTGAGACATCCCTTCTCTTTCTTTGGTCCTGGTCTTCTTTCCCTGTTCTATCCCTTCCAGCTCCTGTTTCCCTCGTTTCTAAATGCTTGGCTGTGCAACCTTAGTCATGGGGAGGGGAATAATAACTTTTTTTTGGTATGTGATATCTACAAACTTGCAATCTTAACACCTTATAGAAATGATTGTGTGTGAAGGAGAGGAAACCTAAACTCACTGCAGCTTGAAATATTATGTGCAACCACAGGAAAAAGGGGGAGAAAAGAGTGATGGGGGAAGGGACTGTTTTCCTGCAGAAAAACAGGGTGGCATCAACATTATGAAGATATTAAATGACTAAAAGTAATTGGGTGCCTGAGATAAGGATGGATGCTTTGCCATCTGCACCATGTAACTAACATTCATCCAAATACCTCTAGTCAAGCTATCCCAAAGGGCAAAGAATTAAAATAGATTTATGCCATGTGACTAGCAGTTTGGGGGCAGAATCAGATGAGGAAGTGTCCTAAGACCCGGGGGAAAACCTTGCAGCAGATCTGCTCTGAGGGGAAAAGCACCTTCTCTACACCCAGCAGCACCACAGGCCAGCCCAGGTACAGTTAACAGAGTGCTGTGTTCTCCCTGCACAGCTTTCTGATATTTAACATCCTTTTAAAGTTTCCTGGAGTCCTTTTCAAGTCCTGTAAGGCTGCACAGTTAAAGCCAGAACTGGTCCTAAACAGTCCTGGCATGTGGAGGATGCGGAGAACATGACTGAGAACCAGAAACTCAAAACCAGCCTCTTCGTTTTCTTAAATGTTTGCAAAGACTGCTGATTTTTGTGGCCATTCCATCTTGTCAAATGGTCTGGATCTCAACTTTTTTATCAAGTTCCCTCCCTTGGTACCCTGAGATGACAACAAGCTGCTTTCAAGCTAACTCTCCAATGCAACTGCGCAATAATGCACGGACAAGCCAGAAGGCAGCCCTGGGGAATCCTCCTTTATTGTCAGCTGCAGCCACAGCAACATCTTCATGGCAGCTCTGCAATGTCAGGCTGGTCCACACCACCTGGAGCCTGCAAGCTGCCTTGCAGTGGCAAGGTGGCATTCTCAAATTGTGGGAGATGAGATATTCTCAATAAGGATACTGATTTCAGCATCAGTCTGCCAGGGGAGCTGTTATAAACAGCAGGGAATAAAAACATGATTTTAAAAATTATGAGAAAAGACTTGACAGTGTCCTTCTTCAGAGGCAGTTTGAAAAATCCACACAATAACTGCACAGCCAGGCAGATCCATCTTCTGAATAAAGGCAGTGTAGTCAGCTATTTCAAAATAAAAGACAGATAGCAAGGACTGGCTGGCTCAGGAATTTAATAATAATGAGATATGAAGCCATTCACCCCTAGGTCACCAGTATAAATTCTGCCCAAGCTGGGAATAATTGGAAGCTATTACCCTCTGAGGCATGTTTGCTGCTGCCTAGGAAATGAGTTGGGGAACCCACTGGGACAGTAACTACAGGAACGAAACACTAATGTGGTGCCACCAGCAGCACTGGGCCAGTGGTTCCTCTCCCCTCCCTTCCTCATCAGCTCCTCTGAGATGCTGTGACCCCTTTGTTCTGTTTTTTTCCCCTGCCTGAGCCTACTCTGTGCCTTGTTGCAGGCTCTCAAAGACCCCACGCTGGCAGCCCGCAAGGATTTCCAGCGGGAGGCAGAGCTGCTCACCAACCTGCAGCACGAGCACATCGTCAAGTTCTACGGCGTGTGTGGTGACGGCGACCCGCTCATCATGGTCTTCGAGTACATGAAGCACGGTGACCTCAACAAGTTCCTGAGGTGCGTGGGGAGGAGGGCACAGGAGGTGCTGTGGGGCTGCCCCAAAGCTTGGTGAAATTTGTGCTGGCTCAGTGGTGCACCAATGGCATTGTTATTCGGGGGGCTGAGTGGTGAGAGGTTGTTGTTCCACACGCAGCTTGGAGGAGATGATGGTCCTCACCAGATTTAGGGCTTTATCAGCCCTATCCTGACATTTCATCTTAGCTAGACTCAGAGCTGTGGAAAACAGGGTTTTCTTCTCCCACCCCAGCAAGTTTGAAGCTGCAGGAAATGTGGCTGTGATCCTTGTCTGCCCTGTGGGGCTGGAAGGACATGAAGTCACAGCTGCCAGCAGCTCTGAGTCCTGTGCACCCAGCAAAGCCATGTCCTGCTGAAGCAGGAAGGCCACTTGCCATCATCCCCTCAGTCACCGAGCTCCAGCTTCAGCAGCACAAGAACCAAAATATTCCTTAGAGATCCTTGCTGGAGTCCATGACCTGATTGGTGTCCTGGGCAATTTCTGGTTCTCATTCCTGCATCCAAAAAAGACCTGAGAAATGTTGGAGGAACCTCATCAGTGCCTGTGGAATCCATCCCTGATCCCTGGTCCCTAACCTGTGCCACCAGGCTACTCACAAAGTCAGGCAAGACCTGAAGAAGTGTCGTAATTACCTTCCCTGTCTCTAGAGAGATGCAAATTGCCAGAGCCCCCAGTGCCCCCCATCATCATTCAGCTATTTCATAGCCTGAGGCAGATCATTTGTGTGCTCTGTATCCTCCAGCAGCAAGGGCCAGGAGCAGCTGGGGGAGGATGTTTATGGTGCTCTTCTGCCACAAGCAAATTCCACTCTGAAACCTGCGTGCAAGTGGAGTGGTACTTACCTCTTGGAATAATTAGTAGTTTTATTTCCCAATATTTAGAAAATTGGACCCTTGATATTTTCCTGTTTTGACTGCTAAATGTGAATATGATTGCAGGAGGAACAAGAATCTTGTGCATGGCAGGTTTAGGTCTGGGATTGGGATACACCCAGTGAGTATTTTTCTGCCATTGCAGTTTCTGACCAGGCAACACAAGTTTTTCCCTGAGGTTTTCACTTCTAAACAATCATCCACAGCAGAAGAATATGAGGAAGCATCCTAGAGAATTCTTCTTTCCTCTGCCAAGTAGTGCCAACCTATCTCTAGCTTCTTTGGGGCATTCGCTGGGCAGTGCATGAGCTGGAAATATTCCTGAATTGATTTTCCTCCTCATTTTGGTATAGCTGTGGGTAGATTAAATAGGATTTTATAGCTCAGTCCCTGTCTCAAACTCTGGATTGATCCAAGATATACCTGGCAAGGAAGGACGAGTGAAGGCTGTTGGCTTTACAGAGCTCCTCAAACCCACATTCAAGGGGGAGCAGCCTTGGTTGCCCAGGACCCTCTTTTGTTGTACCTGCAAGGGCTCAGCAGCCTCCCAGCAGTGGCAGATTGAACTCTGCCACCAGCATAAAACCAGGAGCTGGGCTGGAAAGGTGTTTTAGCCCAGATTGGTGATGCAGTGTTAAGGACAGTCCTTGTGACTGAAGGCAGGAAGTCTGAAAAAGATGAGAGATGTGGTTTTTCAAGTACTCCACAAAGAAAAACTTAAAATTGACCCATCCTTTTTCCTGGCAGAACCAGCAGCCTTATTCCCCTAGAGGAGTCAGATATTACAGCTGAGGAACAACCTCTCTCACTGCTCTAGCTGACCTCCCAAAGAGCATAGTGCAAAGCAGGCTCTCTTGCTGTCTTACAAAGAGGTCTTGAGCCCAGTGCCAATGCCTGATGGAATTGCTTCACTCAGCAGTGTGTTCCCAAGGCTGATACCACGATGGGGCCATGAACCCCTCATGCCCATGTCCCAGACTTTACTTGGGACACATCTAAGAAACACTCAGGCCCAATGAAATTCATCTCCAGTCTCACAGGAAAAGAAAGCTCCTTGTATTATCTTTGGCCTCTACGAAGGAAAAGAAATTTTCCAGGTGTGTGGTCCCTGGGATTGCAGCTTCTCATCTTCCAGCTGTGTTTAGCTGCCAGCTTCTCCTTCCTGCACAGCCTTGGAAAAAGCAGCTCTGTGCTCCTTTCCCTGCATGCTGGAATGGGGTAGGCAGTGAAAACCCTTCATGTGCCAAAGGAAGATGGCTTTGGGGGCAAGGGAGCTTAGACCCTGCAAACAGGGACTCAAAATGCCTGAGGGGTCACACGGAAAGAGAGTTTGGGCTTTGTCAGGTGAGGTGTCTGCTGGTGGGAAACTCTGGAGAATGGGGATACAAGGGAATCAGGAAGAGCTGATAATGCAGAGCTGCTCGAAATCCCTCAGCAAGCAGCAGTTTTTGTCATAGAGCAATTCATCCAGCCTGCAGCAGGAGACAGTGACTCCCAGACACTGGAAGCCAGGGACACTGGGAATCTGTAAGAGACACTCAGATGGACTTTTCCTGCTTTAACTGCAGAAATTGGAAAAGCAGTAAAATGGAAGAGGCTCACTTTAGACCCAGTTTCCTAGAGAAAAGCACAATAAATAAATTCCCCTCAGTGTCGTTAGACCTTTGTGTGCTTCCCAGAGAACAGAGAGTTTTAGTGGTCTGTAAAATGAGCTGGTGTGGCAAGGGGAAGCACCAGGATCAGCGCAGACCAGCTGGGTTAGCAGTGGCATGTGCTGGAATGAAGTGACCACATCCCTCTCTGCTCACTAGGGATGTCCAGCTTTTGTTTCCTGTGTGGGACAGCAGCAATTCTGAAGTAGGGATAACGCACGTTGCCATTACAGACCCTCTCTGCAGTGTGTAGCGAGGTGTTGCCATTTGCTCTTAGCTCAGGAAATAGGTTTGGTTAGAAAAGTTGCAAAACTCTGGGGGTTTTGTGCCAGCCCTTCTGGTGAAGCAGCACCATGTGGGACTGTCTTGGGACAGAAGAGGAAGCCAGAAAGCTGATTTTTTCCCCCAAAGACCCCATCAATTCATAATGGAAAAACACTCTAAATGTTCTTCAACAGGGAATCCACCCAATTTTATGGCCCCTCTAACTCCTTTCCCCTAGAAAAGATGGGCATACCCTTCGCATATTCTCTATAGCCTTCTTGACATAACTAAATGTACTAATATCCTTCCTGTTCATCTCGTAAATGTGCTGATTTTTCTTTCTTCTGGATTATAACCATATGGGATGGAGAAAGGGAGAGAAGAAGGGAGAGAGAGACATGTACATACTATATAGGACATACCAAGAATCATCTCAAAGAGAACAGTATGAAAGTCTCAGAGGATTTGCTGTGCCGTGTGTTAGTCACAAGGAGGAAGGTCACAGCAACATCTCTTGCATTTCCCTAAATATGAGGGCTTTTGTTATTCCACCTTCACACAGGTTACCACAGGGTGAGCTCTGCCGGGGGAAGAAGCATCACAGAGGGAACGTGACAGAAAGGCTTGGCACAGAGTGAGGAAGGGGACAAAAAAGGGACAGGACAGGAATAGGACTGACCTGAAGTCCTGCATTTACAATGCGCTTGGTTCAGCAAAATATTTCCTTTTGTTGCCCAGGGTGTTCTCTGCTGAGATCCAGGGCTAAACTTTGCACTTGTGCTTGTGCTGTCACAGTTCACAGTAGCTGTGTTACCTCTGGGACAGCTCAGGGCATAAAAGTGATTTTACAGGGATGAAGCTGCTAGTGTTCCTCTGAAACATTTTCTGTGATCTCTGGCTGTATTGATATTGATCAGGGGGTGGCTGGTTGATGATATGGAGAAAAGAGAGTAGGCTGTTTGGGATTGATTAAGAGATTAAGTAGCAGAAATGTGGCAGAAAAGGGGTGATATCTCTGCCTTTGGGATGTATAAGACAAAAGTATAAGAATTGACTAGAGCAAACATAAATATCTGGAGGCTCATTAGTTTTGCAGAGGTCCTGCCAGAGAAGAATGTCCAGGCTGCCTCAAGCCAGTGGTCCCTCTGTCCTGTCAGTCTGTCTCCATCTCTGGCCATAAGAGGTTGTGTACATTAGACAGGACAGGATAAGGATGTATGGCACCTGCTCACCCACCAAATATTCCCTCAGCCTCCTTTTTTCTTACACCTTTCTCTCTTCCTTTCCATTAGAGCTGTGTGTCCACTCCACAGGACCAGCACAGCGACTGTGTGGGATTCCCATCTCCCTGCTCACTCCTGAGACCCAACTCTGTGCTTTTTGCTTCTTCCTCCCTGTAGGGCACATGGCCCAGATGCGATGATCCTGGTGGATGGGCAGCCTCGACAAGCCAAAGGGGAGCTAGGGCTGTCCCAGATGCTCCACATCGCTAGCCAGATCGCCTCTGGAATGGTGTACCTTGCCTCCCAGCACTTTGTCCACAGAGACCTGGCCACCAGGAACTGCTTGGTCGGAGCCAACCTGCTGGTGAAGATTGGAGACTTTGGGATGTCAAGAGATGTCTACAGCACTGATTACTACAGGGTAAGGCAGCTGCAGTGGCAATCTGATGCTCAGAGTGAAGGGAGATAGGAAATGTTACAGTAAATCAGTTTTTGGAGCCCTTGGGCTCACTTGCTTGGTTATTCCTTCACTGAAATGTGCACAGAAGTTGATCAGGCACCCTAAACCACTGTCCTTAATCCTTTTCAGTCCTGGCCATGCTTGTAGTTCAGACACCCATGCAGATGCCTACACACAGACTCTGTGATGCCCTAGCCCACAGTCACATGCTTTTGGATGGCTCTGAAGTCATTCCATCCTTACTGCCTATTTTTATTCCTTATTTTTTTGAAGACATTGACAAATTAAAGGTAATCCAAAGAGATGATAAATACCACAGGCTGTGACCTCTGGTGTTACATTAAAGAAACTTAATACAGGGACCTAGAGAGAAGGCAACTAAAAGACTGACTGATAAGTGCATAAAATATGGAAGAGAAAATAATAGTCAATTTAGGTTTGACCTCAGAACACTTTTTTTCCCCAGCAGTGTCATCATTTAGACAATGGAATAATTTACCAGGGGTAGGTTGCTGAGGGCCTGTCATTAAAGAATCTCAGGAAGCAGCTCGATTAAAAATGCCTGGGTTTAGTGCAGAGGCTAATCCTGCACTCCTCTCTGGGGAGAGACTCGATGAGCCAGAAATGCCTTTCCAGCCTTTTCTCCTGTGATTTGTGCTCACTCTGTCCCCTTGTCTTGCACACTCCCTCTGTACCTGTCTGCAATGTCCTGCCTGCCAGGGATGGCAGCCTCCCTGGGGGAACAGCGTGTTTCCCTTCCCCAGCTACAGGAGAAACGTGATGTGCAAAGTGTTTGGAGCACACTGGAGCAGGAATTTGTCTGTGGACCACCCACCAGCAGGGAAGGGCTTCTCAGGCTGAGCTGTGGTTTCTAGCCTGGTGCTTGGACTAAGGCTGGTTTATTCCTGCTTACAAAGTGGATGTTTGGCTTTGAGGATGATTTCTCCCAGCTACCCAGAAAGGGGTGACCTATTGTCTTGAATTCAGGAAGTTTTCATTGTGTGATAGACAGCTGCCAAATGGAGTTATTGTGCTGGGGAGCAAGAAAAATGTGATCAGATTTGTGCTGAGACATATCACCTCTCCCAGGCCAGAACACTGGATTGCCACTGGGTTTAATCACCAGTGAGGGAATCAATCTTCACTATTCAGCAGAAAAGCCCATGCTGGGGAAAGATCTCAGTGCAGTTACTGGGCAATGATGAGGAAAGAGAGGGGATGTGGTCCCAACACTTCTGCAACTTCATGAAGGAGTGAGTAGGAAAGAGAAGACCCCAGAGGAGGATGAGGAGCAGCACATGTGATTACCCAGGCTCTTGCCTGCCTCCTTCCCTTCAGCCCTGTTAATCCTGCCCCAACCACAGGCAGTGTCACACTGCTGGCTACAATCCCAGCCAAATTTGTGCTCCTGCAGCACTGAGAGCTCTCTGTGCAAGGGGAGAAATTGCTGCTATTGACGTGTGAAGGCTGGGAGGACCCCAAAAAGTGAGAACTGGGATGATCTCCACAGACAGTTTGTTGTCATGGGATTTCTCGTCTTCTCTGTGGTGGCGTCCTGTAGCCTCATCCTGTCTGTGCCAAGTGCTTTGCTGAGGACTGCTCTGTGCTGTCTCATGCAGTGTCCTAAGGCTCCTTAGTGGACTTTTCCCTGCACACACAAATTTCCAAGTATTACTAAAGTAGTAAGCTGTTATCACCTACTCACCAGAGCAAGAGCTTAGTTTCAGACCAGCACAGCCTTTTGCTCTTAGCTGATTTTCCTTTGCTTTCACTTGTTTTCAGTATGTTTAAAACTTTTGATTGAAGTTAATTCATGGAGGCCTTTTCTCTATTAAAGTCCAAAGAAGGTTCCTAGCAAAATAAGGTTCTGATTGCCAATATTCACACTGGTGCCATGAGGGGCAGAGAGTTTGCATCACTTGCCCAAGGCCAAAGCAGGAATCAGTGGCAGAGCTGGGAAGCCAACCCAGGCCAGCAAGGAGCAGCATTCCAGGGGCCAGGTGTCCTTCATCCCTCCCCCAGCCACAGTCCAACCACACTCCTCCCAAAATATGAGCAAAGAAGCTCAGGTGGGAGAACCAAACTGCTCCTGGGTCTCAACTATGAAAGCTGGAGATTTGGCTGGAGAGTTGAACTTTTAAATACTTCAATGCTGGTCACATCTATGACCTGCCTGGTGAAGTTTCCAAGTGTATTTCCCAGTGTTTGTGCATGGCAGCTCTCCCCTTTAGACAGCCTGCCATTGCCAGCAGTGGGACCTGGAGCAAAGTTCTGCTCCAGGTGGTTTCTAGAAAATACTGCTTGGTGTGTCCAAGCTGCAGCCCTGGGAGAAGATGTAATTTGTCATTTTGTGGAAACACAGGGAAAAATTCCACCTCCAAGCTGACAGAAAGTGACAGGACTGGAGCACTCTACAAGCAGACTCACTTCAGTCTTCCAGCTCCCTCTGTTTGCTCCTGCCCAGACCCCACAAGCCTGGATAATGGGGTGTGTGGATTTATTACTGCGTTCCAGGCTGAGGATTAGTTCCTAGCCATTTCCTTTCTTTCCCATTTTTTAATCTTTTAAGACAAAGAAACTACACCATCTGGCTCCTGCATTTGTGGGATGCGAAATTGCTTTAACAGAGGTGAACTGCTTAATTTTCTGTTACACATTTGGATACAGAAAACAAACATTTGCGTAACAAAAGCGGCAGAGAGGCTTGTTTCCCCTCTCTGCAAGCTCTCCATGCTCTGCCTGAAGACAGATGCATCCTTTTCCTCCTGCATCACACAGGGATCCCGTCAGCTGTTGCCTTTTAACCTCCTTTCAGCAAGACAGGATGGAGAGAAAATGGTTGTGGAGGTGGAAGTGGTGGGGAGAGGTGGAACAGCATCTGAGTGGAAAAGCAGAGGGAAGTGGAGGAACTGGGGAGACAGGGAGAAGTAGCCCAGCTTCTGTGTGAAGAGGGAAGGCGGGGCTGCTGAAGAAGCATTTCTGTGCTGTGTTGTGTAACGTGCTGTGCAATCTTTGGTGTGGGTCTCTGTGGGAAGGCGGGACGGAATATATCCATAGCGGAGAGAAAAGGTTTGGGCGGATTTCATTTGCCTTGTTGTTCTCTCGAAAAAACTGCGCGAGTAGGCGATTTTTTTTGGGTATGACTCAGGACTGTGACAGCAGGTGGTGGGATGGTGCAGGTCAGGGACATTGTGCCTCAGCCAAGCTGAGGGTGGCATGGAGACTGCAGTGAGTGAGGCTCAGGGTGGCTGCCCAGAGCTGTCCTGGAGGATGTCACCGTGGCTGCAGGGCAGTGCCAGAGCTGGGGGCATCACCAGGGCTGAGATCAGAATCCCCAGCTGCTCTTTCCCCCTGCACACTGCAGTTTGGTTGCTCCAAGAGCCCTTCTGTGACTCTGGACCCACCCAAGCTCCAGTAATAGCCAGATAATTTTCCATTTGTCCCCCAAAATGCGTAATTCAGTTCCAAAACAAAATCACGTGGCAGCTGTCCAGGGAAAGGGCAGTATTTCTTCATCTTGAGATGAGAACACAGTCTTAAACTGTAGTCAAGACTCCTTAATAACTCCCAAGGTAATGTCCTGACATGGGTGGGACATGAGCAGTGAAGACACATTCCAAACAGAGGACAGATTTATGTAGACATTAAACCTCATAAAGACATCCCTCTGTCCATATTTCCTCTGTCCTACTCTTCTGGCATCCTGCTCCAAACCCTGGGCTGGGCTTGAAACCTCTCAGGGATTTAGCTCCATCCTTTCCCAGAGGTCAGTCCTGAGTGTTCTCCTGGTCATTTCACCATGCAGAGCACACCTGCTTGTCAGAAAAAAGCACATGCAGGACTTGAAAAGGGCTCTGGAATTTTATTTTTTTTAATTTCTGTCAACACAGAGATGAGCATAATGACAAAAATGCTCCCCTCTTCTGTGTCCTCATCACTCTGGAGCATTGTTTGGATTTGGGAGAGACAAGGTTTGCAGGAAAAAGTAATATCTTTTGATAGAACACATGATATTGTTGGAAGGGGGAGAAATAATGAATTTTAGGCACACAAACCCTCTCTGAGTTATTTTTTTTATTGTTATTTTCAGTTGTATCAGTTGGTTTAATAAAAGATTAATATCTCTTCCCAGGAACCTTGTCTCTCACACCCTTAGACCATCAGAACCAAAACATTTCTGCTATGACTTTGGCCTTAGGTCAGTGTTCCTTAAAAGCTCTGGGATCCCTCCTCCTCTGAAGCATGAAGGTTAACCGTGTAAACATTTCATTTCTTCTGTCTTTAAAATGGCCAGCAAACCCCCCACATTCTTGGTAATTTTCAGTTGCCATTGTAAGGTTGCTTTCTGATGACCATCTCCCATCTAGACCATCTCTTGCTTTAGTTCTTTTCCTTTGCAGTTCACAGTTGGTTTCTTTCTCATGGGTACAGCCAGTTATTTTTCCAGTGAAGTTTCCATGTGAGCAACAGATCACTGAGATTTAGCACCTGCCTGGGTCGTGCTCCTTTAGAGGCTCACCCAGCATGGTAGATAAAACTAACAGACAAGCCTTGCATTGAAACTGGGTTTAGTCTGACCCACAGTCTTCTCAATAGAGGGCTCCAAAATAATCACACCATCACTGGTGCTCTGCTCCCACCAGCTCTGAACTCTCTGCAGAGGATCAGCTGTACTCTCCCAACAGCATTTTTGTGCAGACTTGCCAGAGCCCCTTAGTGCTCGTGAGGATCCATCAGCTGCACAGCACCACTGTCAGACCCCTGGTGCTTTCTTTGTGGTTTTGCTGCACATCTCATGCAGTGTGTGCAGGGTGAGAGGTGGATCCCAGCACAGGGAAGCTGCTGCCCAGCCCTGTCAGCATCAGGATGGAGCCCTGTGATGAGTGTGCTGGGGATCTGCACCCTCACCTACGAAGGGAAATGCCAACAGGCACAGGGGAGGAAAACTCCCTCTGAATTTCTAGCTGGGATGTTGTTCTGCCTTACTTTGGGAGACATAAAGGCTGCCACTCTGAGGTTTTATGGAAGACCTGGTGTACACTGGCAGTAAGTCAGCTCTGGACAGGGAATGAGCCAGGCTCTGCACCCAGACAGTGTCCTCAGGCTCAGTTCAGTGCTGATGCATGGGGGAGAGCAAGCTCAGTCCCTGGCCACGCTGGCTGCTGGGTGAGATCTCTTGTAGAAGGTAAAATGTGTGTGTCACGTTCAGCTTCCAACATCAGCACCATTCCCAGCACCTCAGTGCTGTGCAGATGCATCTGTACACCACCTTTTGCCTCCTACACCTTCTCTGAGGTGGAAAATGTGATGTGCTGCTGTCTCTCCATCCTTTTTACTCAGATTTTGGGAAGGTTTCACACCTGTAAATATATGTTCCATTAGGGAAAGGATTTAGAAGTGAAAAGTGCTTTAATTTTCTCCTGTCTTAGGCAGGATACTGGAAACATATCTTGCTTTGTCACACCTTACATGAGTAAGGGCAGAAAAGTCTCATAGTGACCTGGAGATGTGGCTGATACAGATGTGCTAGCCAGGCAGAGCCACAGTCTTGCTATGTGCAAGGACTTGTGCCTGAAAGTATTACCTGCCCTCCTCAACATCTGTTTATCCCATGTATCTCATCACCTCAACCCCTGGTTTGTTATTTCTTTCCTTGTTATTGCTATAATTTCCCCTGGATGACATCTCTATGCCTCTTTAGGTGTGGAAGGCTCATGGTGCCTTTCCACCGCCCTGACTGGGGCTTTGGGGGCAGAGGAACCACATTCCTCCTAGGTTGCAGAAGGGCTGGAAAGAGGGGAGCTGAAGGAATTGCTCAGTGTGGGTGTGTGGGTGAAGTGTCTCTGTGCCTGTCCTGGTGTGCTCTGCATGCAGGAGAAGTCAGTGTGATATTGAACGTGCTGGTCTTTGATATCTCTGTGGCTCCTATAAAACCCTCTGCAAATTGAATTTGTGGCACAGCTCCTTATCTCCTGAAAGGAAGATGTAACAGCATCATCTTGTGTTTTAGCCAGACATTTTCCCTCAACACTTCCCCGCTTCTACACTGAGAGAAAAACAAATGTTGAGTCCTTTTTTTTTTTCCCCCTCCTGTTTGGAGCCTTAAGAGCCCTTCACACAAAGCAGCTCAAGTGCAGAAGAATTAATTGGGGAAATTAGGTTGTGCTGTATTCCTGGCATTTCCTCAGAAACGGTAATTGCCCTAATTCTCCACCCTGTCAAGACCTGCATCCGCACCCTGTTTTCCCCCTCCCCTTTTTCTCACTGTCTGCCTGTTCTCCTGCTTGAGTTGCTGTTTTCATGCTGTTGCCATTTATTTCATTTCAGTAATGAGAGGGATGTGGCAGGTGAAGAGCTCTCACAATCTGGTGACATCTTCTTTGAAGCACAGGCACAAAAGAGAGGTTTGTTTTTGGGAAATAAAAACTCCCTGTTCTGGTACTTGACCTCCACGCTCACCTCTTCTCCTGCTTGGGGTGTGTTGCTGCTGTCGTTGCAAGTAATTTGGCTTAGAATTTTTGTTTAATACAGTCTCAATATTCACCGAAACAGTGACCTCCAGCTAAATCCTGCTGTGTTTCCCCTAAACCACCTAAACTCTCACACACCTACTGAGAGCTTATCAAACTTAGGATCCTTCCATCAAAGCTCAGCCCCATTCCCAGGCATTTGATTTGAGGCTTTTGATTTTTCCCAAACATCAGGCTGAGACCCAGAGGGCTGGGAGTTCAAAGCCTTTCATTTTAGCTTCCTGATGGTTTTTAACCTTCCATTTGCAGAGGTCAAAGAGGTAGCCAAACAGGGAGGAATTGTTTGTTGTTCAGTGTATCCTGACCTAAAACACCTGATGGTGTATATAGCAAGTTTGGATTCAATGGAGAAGATTCTTCCAGTCCTTGCCCATGCTGGCTAGAGCTTGGCTGCTCTTAAAAGATGTCCAGGCTGATCTCTGCTTTCCTGGGATTTGGGGAGAGTACTGGGAGTACCCAGTCAAATGCTGGAGCTGGGGAGGGGTAGTGACAGCATCCCCAGACATTAGAGATTCATTTCAGTTCAGAAAGATGGGGTCGTTCCTCAAGCCAAACTACCCAAGCCTGTAACCTCTGCTGTAAAAACTTGAAATAGCAAATTTCCTGCAGGGAAGTTCAGGAACCCTTTCCTTCAAAGCAATTCCCTTTGCATAAAACTTACAATGGAGGGCAGGACTCTTTTCTATTTTCAGTGCTCCCTGGGTGCAGGCAAGAGAAGCTACTTGTGATCCCCATCCATCCTCGAGTAGTTTTCCCTTTCCCTGACTGTGAAAGTGGTTTTTTTCCCCCTGCTTTAATTTGTTTTGTCCAAGTGTGGTTCCCAGCACCTGCTAGAAGCTGCCTGCATGCAGTGTGCTCGCTTCCTCCTGCTGTCCCCACTTGGAACATCCCATCTGAAAGCTGTGACAGACAGGGAAAAGAGCTCAATGCCTCATTTTGAGCAGGATAGACTCTCCCATGGTGGAAATCCATCCAAAACAGGTTTCCCTGTGGTGTCACCAGAAACAAGGGAGCATTTTGTACACAGTAGGACAGAGGTGCTGATGGTTCTAGGTTTTACCAAGGTGGGCTGATTTAAATTGCAGCTAGAGCAGAAGAAGGTAGAGAACCATATTCCAGCATATTTATTATTCCAGCTTTGTTATTCCAGCACAGGTGGACTAGAAAGGCTGTGGGTCATGAACTGTTCATGCTTTGGGAGGAGCACTGCCACTTGCAATCCAGTGAGACTGGAGTGTGCAAATGTCAAACCCTCCCCTCTCATCGTGTCTAGGCTGTTAAACCCATTTCCTCACTACCACTGCCCTCCCCCTGCCCTCCCACCTGCAGGACTGTGATCTCAGCTCTCCTTTACCATGGGTGCAGCCAAGAGATCACATATCAGTCAGGAAAGGTGGGGAGCAGCCCCCAACCTCCGTGTGATCAGCAGAGAAACTGGAGGCAGAGAACTTATAAGCCAATTTAGTGAGAGCATGAATAAATTAGCTTTGCTTCATGGCAAACTGAAGGCCTCCCTAAAAAATTTAAAATGCAAGTATCTTCATCAGCCTCCTTAATCAAGATGCTTGCATAGAAGGAAACCACTGCTTTTGTTTTTTCCTGCTGATTCCTGCATAGTTAGAGTTTCTCCAGGCTTCCCCCTCCTGATCCCCTCCAGTTTCACAGTCCTGCCTCTCTCACAGCCCCAGTGAACTCCTTCTCCCCCCAGACGGATGGAGAAAGCCCCTGTTTGCAAGCAGCTTTAAAATCCAGGCTGTTTAGGGCTCTGCTGTCAAAGAGAGCATGTTCAATGTACAATCAAGGGGCAACGATGCACAAAATTGCACACACACACAAAATGGGAATCTTTTCTCAGTGCGTGTTGAGCTCTGAACGCTTAAGTGATTCCACCTCTCTCTTCCCCATCCAATTACGTGGGCGACACTTGATAAGATTGCTAAAGGAATTAGTGAGGGAAATCTTTATCCTGCCTAATCAATACTGTTCTGCTCAGCAGAAGGCATCTCCCCACTCTGGCCTCAGCCATGTTCCCATTTGCCCTCTGAAAACCCAAGTTCATCTCCTCTCTGTTTGGACTGTGGAGACCAAGAGTTAAAGCAGTGGAAAATGGTTGGAGTTCAAGAGTTTCTCTCTTGCTTATTCTTCTTTTTTTTTTTTTTAAGAAATAGGAAAGAAACAAAAAAAAAGAAAAAAAAGAGAAAAATTTATAAAGCCCTGCCAAACCCACATTTCAGGGTTTTGAAAAGGTTTGCTGTGTAGACCAGAAGGACCTTCTGGCCCTTCCTTCTCCATGGCCCTTACAGGAATGGCCAACAGCCTTATAAGCAAAGACTCTGCATGATAATTTTTCTGAGCATCACTGAGGCAAGATGCCAGATTTTATGGGCCACTAGATAGATCCAATATAGCAAATCCTGTGTTCCACTGTGGATTCTGAGACCAAATTATCAATTAATGTGAAGTATTAAAAAAATCCAAATCCCTTTTAGTTCCCTGCAGTCATTAGTGACAAGATACAATATCTATAGCTCAAATGCTTTGCCAGCATCCCCTGGCAGCAAGGCAGAAACTTCACTCCTATTTTTTCCAACATATATAAAAAAACCATATGAGATCAGTGGTTTTTATAGTCAAATTTGTCTGCCTCTACATATTTACTTAGATGGAGAAATAAATCAGGTTTGGGTTACTCTCCGGGTTAGTTATTTGTTATTGGAATAAATGCATGGTAATAGATCTGACAGAGGAAGATGTTTCCCTTTCAGCTCTGTGTTTGAGGTAGAATTTGCTTTGTTCTGCACTATGTTATATTGATGTTTTTTCCCCACTGCTGGATGACTTCATTTGCTCTGCTTCTTTCCAACGTCCGTGCCTCTGCCACAGCTGGCTTTAGGATGCAGCTTTGTGCAAAGACTTCTCTTTTGTTTTCCCCCAACTGCAACACTGTCATGCAGAGGCAATTTAAACAACCAGCATGAAACAATTTTCTAAGCCTTTCCCCCCACATATCCTACCTCAGTTTTTTGGGAAGGGGGGTGAGTCAGTCATCCACGGGGCAATTCCCCAAGCAGAATGAACTGACAGATACATTTAGCAGCTCAGTTTCCACTGCTGGTGCAGGGTGGGAAGGTGCCCAGGGCAATGAGAAGCTGGACACACCCTGAGGCCATATTTTGGGTATTCTCCAGGCAGCTCTCAGCCTGAGTTCCTCAGGAGCACAGTCAGAAGTGTAGCCCCAAACCACCAGCTGCCCTTCCATCTTGGGATTTTGTCCCAGTGGGAACACCAGCATCTCACTGGAAAATCAGCAGACTTTATGCCTGTCATTCCCTCTTAATTTGCTCACTGAGATTCCTACCCCTTTTCCTCTCTCCCATTCCCCAAATCTTTCCTGCTTTGATGCATATGAAAATGTAGTGCTGTATTTTCTGCCCTAGAATTTTACTTCCCTTGTCCCTTTCTAAACTCCACTTTTCTGCATGCTGGCAGGTCTGTGGGTGATTTAAAGCTCTGGGATCAGGTATTTTCTTCCCCAACCTGTGACAGTACTGATATGACACAGAATTTTGGGCAAGCGTAGGGTGATGTGTGAGGTGCTTCACTGGGACATTTAGCCAACAATACCCTTAACTCTGGCTGGCCTGAGCTTCCTTCAGTAAAGGCATCAGGCCTGGGTCTTATTCTGTTGGCAGAGGCAGATGGATCCCTGCACCATGCCCTGGAGGGCTGGCAGTGGGCAAGAAGCAGGATGCTGAAGTCCCAGATACAGAGGAACTGCTCAAGCATCCTAAAACATCTCTTGTCTGGAGAGGAATTCTGGATCCCTCAAGGGAGAACATTCTGTGCCACCATTCCATGTGGCCTCACAGACCAAAGAGAAGTTTCAGGAGGCTGAGTCCCACTTGGCTCTTGCCCAGCTCACCCTCTCTGTGCACTGGTGATCGTGAGGGGTGCAAGGCAGTGGTCCCAGGGGCCAGAGGGTCTCACCTGCCCCACACCCTCACAGCACAGGCTGTAGTGTTGGGATGTTGCAGCCAGAGAAAGACTTTTGGTTCAGTTAAAGACACACCCTTTCCCTTCTTGTCCCCTTGCTTCATCCCCCCCATCCCTCCCTCCCTCTCTCACCCTTCCCTTCTCTTTTGTTTGTCTCCTTCCCTTGTTTTCACCCATTCACTGTCAGGAAGGGCCGCGTCCGAAGGGCCAGTTCAGCGCAGCGTGGCAGCGACAGAGACTGGCACCGTCGGCAGCTCCAACAGTGAGTGGATCCCAAACCCTGGGGCAGCTGGAAGAGGGGGACTGGTGCTGCTTGGGCGTGAAATGGCTCGTGGGGTTGCGTGGCTTTGGGAATAGGTCGGGTCTAGTGCGTTTGGCAGCGAAGGGGATCTGGTCTGTGATGGGAACTGCACATGTTTCTGCTGTAGCCACTCTCTGGGGCTTCTCTGGATGGTGAGATAACATGGGATGAATGTAGAAGTCCTCAGGGCCACCTTTCTCTGTGGGTGTCCAGGCTGTGTCTGCACTAGTGGACAGTGTGGGCTGTCCTTGGTTTCTGATGGCAGCAGGTGCAGCAGGTTTGTCTCTGTGCAGCTAAACTACCTCTCCAAGCAGGGCGGCATTTGCATTGCTCTCTGGGACTGTCCCTGACCTGTGCTGTCCTCTCAAAAGCTGCTTGGACACTCAAACTGGCATGGACCAGACCATTTGAGTGGCTTGATCATGACATGCCAGCCCTGATGCATTTAGTGTTCTGGTCTGGAAACGCCCTTGGTGTCTGAGCAGGTGTCTGCAGCTGTGATTGAGTGGATGCCAACCAGCACTGCCCACTCTGCTCCATCCCTGGGCCAGAGGAGAGGCAGAGAGGGACTGCTGTGAGTCTGAAGCTTAGTTTGGTTCTGCCAAGGGTGTGGCTGATGGAAGCCATGTGTGAAGCCACTGAGGGCTGGTGACACCTCTGCTCACCCTGCCCTCCCTGTCACAGAGCAGAGGCAGCATCCCGTGGTGCTCTCTGCAGGATCCTCAGCTCCGTGTGTCCCCAGCTGTCACAAGCCTCCTCCAGGAAGCCTCAGGGCTGCTGGGGCTGAGCTGCAGGAGCCTGAGAGAGGAGCAAATGTCCAGCTTGGCTGTCCTGTGGGATTTTTCTACTGGCACACAAGGAAATGCTCTGTTGATCCAGTGTGGTGTTAAACACACAATCTCTACGATTGTATGGCAAACATATTTTATTGCAAAAATCCAGGGTTCTTAAACTGTTAGTTTGTTGTGAGTTTACATACCTGAGAGGCACAACAAAATGTGCTTAACCAACTACCATAGACCACAATAGGAACAGCATCAGGTGTGACCAACCACAGCCCATGGTGTGAGCACTTACTGGTTCTAATAATTGTTTCACAATTATGTAACTTGTTTTTCACTTCTACTTTAGCTGAGTCATTCCCAGAATGCTTTTCTAGTTAGCCAAAATAACAGAAGGGAGCAAGGATTTTACAAGGGCAACAAGACCTCACTTTGCAAGGCATTTCTGCTCCACAGCAATCCAGAAAGTTAGGGACTCTTTGCTTAAGTCTGTTTTGGAAGTGGATGGAGCTAATCCACTCTAAGACACTGTGCAGAGAAGTTTTGACCCCTCAAACAGGAAGGCAGGAAAGCAATGGCTTCCACATTTTATTTCCCAATAGTTTCCCTGTGCCAGCAGGCCCAGAGAGATGGGCATCAATATTTGCAAAGTAGACACGACTGGGATAAATTAACTGTGTCCAATTACCCCAAGCTCCCTGTGGCACTGTGAGGGGAGCTGTTTGCTCCTGGCCAGGTGATCAGGACAAGCTGTCCCACCACCCAGTGCCAGGACCATTCCTCCTGCTCCAGAAAATGCCTACAGCAGCTGAGTGGATCCTGCAAATCCTTCCTGGGGTCTCTAGCAGAGCAAGGCTCTGGCACCTCCTGACTGTTGCCAGACCCACATGGGAGTGTGAGTTTAGATATTGCTGATTTTGCAGGGGATATGTCAGCAGATAAGAAGATTTGCCACCGAAAGGTGATTTTGTTACACTTATGCCTTTCTGAGCCAAAATTGAATTGTGGGGTGTGGATGGGAATTTAGTTCTAAGCACTGATGTAATTTTGTATCCTTGGCCCTGAAGGCAGTTTTAAAAAAATTATTTTCCCCTGTGCCCTGACACTATTTTGTTGCCTTTGAATCATGTCCTTATGACAGAACAAATACTGGTGTTGACCTTTGCAATGTGACATAATAATATGTGACTTCTTTATAGCTCTTTTCATTCAAAATGCTTGGCATACTATGAATGTGATCTTGCAATCACTTGCCCCTGGGCTTAGCACTCACTGCTCCAAGCAATCCCTGGGGAAGCCAGAGGAGCACAGAAGTGCTACACCTGGTGTTACTTGCACAATCAGGCCCTGCAGAAATGTAGAACATCTGTGAATAACCACATTTTGGGGAGAGAAAGCCTTACCCTCTCATTTATCATTTTTATTCACTGTCAGAATACCGTGCCCAGCACTAATGTGACATCCTCCCCTTGGCTACAGTGTCATGGCAGGTGATGCTGGGGCAGTATTCATACCTATTATCTATCACCCTGTTGCTTTTTTTATTATTTTTTCCCAGCTCTAAAAGCCTGTTAATTAATAAACTCCTTTAGCTTATCCTGCACCATTTGATCCTGTAGAAATCACAGCATTTTATCTTATTAGCAAGTAGGAATTAAAGAATTAAAACTACTCAGGGGGAAAAAAGAACATAATCACTTTCCCTGGGCATCACTTCTGAAAAAAAAACTTTCACTTTACCCTCAGAAACCCCAAGCTCAGCCCCCAGGGCTTGACAAAGAATGGGAATCCCAGATCAGTGAATGCTTGGGCTGAAAGCTGCTTTGTGCTCTGCTATTCCTGTTTTCAAAGGGAGAGCAGAGCCAGGTGCAGGGAGAAGAGTAGATCAGTGAGATCCCAGACATGGACTGGGCTGCAGGTCCCTTCCCTGCTACTCATGTCCTCTGCCACCATAGGAAATTCAGGTAGCTGTCCTGTGCCTCAGTTTGACATTATTAAAAGGTGATCCTTGTTCCTGCTCACCAAGGAGATTCACATAAAAATAAGATTGCGAGGGGCACTGTCATTATGGTGTTGGGAAACAGGTAAGTACCTTAGGGATGTGTAGGGAGTCTGTGAGCTGAGACATTTGTGGTACTGGTTCACAGAGAGGGGATTGTGGAAGTCCTCAGTAGCTGGAAAATGCAAAGAGGGAAACAGCTGGGATCCTTACACCCACCTCTGCTTGGCATGTTCAGAACCAGGAAAGAGAACTGCTCCACACTCTTGTTGGTGGGAATTGATTAAATCTGGGGATGGAGAGCCACTAACCTTCAGCAGGTACCTACAGACTTCATCACTGCCTTCCACCAGCAGAGCACTGCATTCCCACCACACCCTTAAAAAAATCCTTTGAAAAATGACTTCATTACAAGTAAAGAGATCTGGAAGGGATTCCCTGGATCATCAAATCCAATCCCCTTTTGCATCAATCACATTGGATTTATCCTTTTCATAATCAGGCACCACTATTAAATCTGCTCCTAAGGGAAGAAGACAGTCCCAGAATCTCTTGGCTTTAAATCGTAGCTGCCCCTGACTCCCAGTCTATGCTTAGTCATGGCCCTTTTGTTAATCAGCAGCTACCTGGCGTAGAAGCAAGAAATTTAACACAGTTTTATTAAAATATCCACCCAGAAATCCTACCCACAAAAAAAAAAAAAAAAAAAAAAAGCTGAGGCTGCAAAAAGAGAACGTGCAAGGTCAGGTAATGATAATAGGGAGGCCTGAGCTCACTCTTGCCTCTCTGCCTTGTAGTACAGACTTTATGTAATCACCTGCTGTTACGCCTGTGTGATCCAGGTGAGGAACAAGGCAAGAGTACTCACAGAACAAAGGAACTCTTTTGCTATTCTTCGCCATCATGTCCATTGTGTAACCCTCTGTCTCTCTTGCCAGGTAGAACTAATGCTGAGCTAAACATTTGGCTATTTTTCTCCTTTTGCTGACAGGCTTTTCCATGCCATTTATAGCTAAGCTGTACAAGCCATTACCTGTGCAGCATTTTTGAGAAGTCAGTGAGCTCACAGAATCATGGAATGGTTTGGATTGAAAAGGACATTAAGGACCATCCAGTCCCACCATCCTGCTATGGGCAGAGACACTTTCCACTGGACCAGGCTGCTCAAAGCCTCATCCAGCCTGGTCTGAGCACTTCCAAGGGTGGAGTTTCATTGTCCTGTTTTTCAGATTAGGAAAGGAATTCCAGAGCTATCAACCCCACCAACTCATGGTGCTTCAAGGGCAACTTTTCTCCCCAAAAATGCCCCTGCTTTATCCAGTGCAGTCTAATTGACTCCAAACCAAGCAGTTGCTGCCAAGGCAGAGGAAGGTGGCTGGTGCAGCACTCTGCAGTGTACATTGCATGCCATGAAAATGATGGGATGCTCTAGATCCATGATTTATCTGAGTGCACAGTGTATGGGCAGAGAGGAGAAATAGGTGAGTACAGGCTCAGGTGTAAAAACTCAGTGTTACCCATCAGGTGTGACCCAACCAGCTGTGACCCAATGGCACATGGGTGGCCAGAGTGACTAAGGAGGAGGGCTGGTTTGCCAAAAACAGATTTGGAACTAGGACACTGCAATCCTATGTTTGCTTATTTAACTTGGCAGGTATTCAAGTGAAATAGGCATAGAGGGGAGGTATCAGAGCTGATCTTGGTACCCACGTGTGGGATTTTAACTTTCTATTTCAGTGCTCCTGCTTGGAAAAGAAATGCAAGCAGACCTTCCCCCCTCCTTTTTATTTTTTTTAAAGCACTATTTAAATGTCATAAGAATCATATAGTGCCCACCTTAATGTGCCTAACAAATTAAAATATTTTATTAGTCTATAATCTGAAAATCATTACTGTGCTTGCTATAAAAAACTGCAGGTCTTGAGAGGGAATGATGTCAGTGGGTCTGAAATGTATGCAAATATATTTTGTTGCCATGAAGGTAGCAGGGGTCAGACAGGCAGCCCCCAGCCCCAGGGCAGCAGGCTGTTAGCGTGGGAGGGAATGAAATGCATCTCACAGTGGGGAGGGAGAAAATGGATCTCTTGGCTGATTTTCCTGGAGCTTTGCAGGGTGAATGCCTGGGCCTGTGCCTGGCTGGCTGGGAGGGTTTCGGAGGAAAGTGTTGGTGCTGATCCCACTCTCCTCCTCCATGGTGAGGGTAAGGAAGCTCTCCAGACAGTCCGTCCCCATTATGGCTGAGCTGCTGGGAACCTCTGGCCCCATCCTGCTTCCACAGGCAGCACAGGTGGCTGTTCCCTTTGGGCGTCCTAATGCCCCTGGTGCCCTTCTTCCATCCAGATGGCTCTGGATGTGTCCCTCCAAATAACTGCTGCCTAACAGGCAGGAGACAGCTGCCTCCAGCTCTAAGAAAGCAGCCCATTCCCAGTGCCCCTGGCTCCCAGAGAGGCTGGTGACAAGATAATCCCTGCTTTGGCCAGGTGACACTAGACACTCTCAGAGCAGTGGCTCCTGAGCCAGACCCTTGCCCTTCACAGAGCCAGTGGGCTTCTGCTGGTTATTCCTCCCCGCCTTGGGTGAGTGTCAGATGGTTCAAAGATTAATTACCATTTAACCGGCTGCATTTCCATCTCTAAAGAAGGCTGCAGTGGAAAAGACAGGAGTACTGGGATCATTTACCCTGGTATTACACAGCAGATTACCCTGTACTTACAAGGTCACCAGTTACTGTGTAATTAGACCTCCAACGCAGGGAAGCCCGCGATAGACTTCCAAACCACCCTTCTTCCCGGTGCCAGAGAAGCAGAGGGATGGCAGCAAAGTGCAGGCTGAAGCCTCATTAGGTGCATTTAAAGCTGTTAAATAGTTTGAAATTCAAGCTGGGGGAGGTGCAATGAGAGGGTAGCAAGGCCACCTGTACCTGTCAGAGAAAGAGAGAGGAAAAAAAACAGAGCAGTTTGTCTAGGAAATGCTGGAAAGCCAAAACAGAAAGGAGGGCTGTGAAGGAGCTCCATGTGCCAGGGAGATGAAAGGCAAAAGGCTGCTGCTCTTCGAGTGTCACCAGGGACAGCTTTGCCAGTGGTGAAGGACTCTGCTGAGCCAGAGATCCTGTCCATGTCCCTGACCATCCTGTGGGTTGGTGTCCATGGAGCCATGGGCGATGCTGCAGTGGATCAGGACAATGGCTCTTGCTCCAGATTGCTCTCCTCTGTTTCTCACGTGCACCCAAGTCAAACACCTACTCACAGAGCATTTGGAAGAATGACAAATGCCTTGGATTATCAAGCACAAATTCCAGTGGCAGCTCATTGCATCTCTTGAGTGGCTAATAAAGCACCAAGCCCATTCTGATCAATATACAGCAAGCAGTGCTGGAAAGTGAGATTGTGCCCGCCCCAGGCCACGTTGCATTTTGTCCTCATAAACCATGTCCTCTTCAAGCCAAGCACAGTCTCTTTTGGGGTGACAGCTCCCTGGAAATTCTGGCTTTCAGCATGCCAGTGAAACAAATGCTGTTCTAAAGCTCTCCATGAAAAGAACCCAAGTCAAAGAGCAAAATGTTTGCCTCTACAGCAATCATTATTTCAAATACTCTTTTTATGACACTGTCACATGTCCCCAGTTCAGCCCCACAGAGAGCATCCATATGGTCAACAGCTTCTGGAGAGGTGAGGCAGAAACAAAGACACTGTGAAGCCATTGATTACTGAGGATAGAAAGGGCTGTATGTAAATAATTTGTCTAAAGAATGACCAGAGTGGGGAGATGTGCTACCTGATTGCAAATATTTACAAAGTTGTGAGCTTGAAGGTTAGAAAATGTTGAGAGAAGTATATAGAAGTTAGCACAGGGATAATGCGGTGAGGATGAGAGTGGGGAAAATCAGTGTGGCAAGCAGGAAATTTCCATCGTGTAGGCAAGATTTGCTTGTGATTTCCTGAGGGAGGCTGTGCGTTGTTCTCTGGGATATATGGATTGGCACCCATCAATACCTTAGCAAATCCTTTAGGGCCTGCTCTCACAAAGGAAAGGGAGAAGAATGAAATTTAATGGGTTTTTTTTCCAGCTCTACTCTCCCCCTGCAAAGTGTTTTCCTAGGCAGACACACGTGTCATTGCTGGGGCACAGTGCACACACCCCCTAACACTCCTGGACTAGACTGGCTTATCCAGAGGAGTGAAAGCAGCCAAAACTATAAACCCAGCATCTGTAGTCACGTTTATCCTTGAATAAATGCTCCAGCAGTGACATAATTGAGGACTGTCCTGTCTGCTCAGCATATGTCGGCAGGGGTCATTCATCCTTTCTGACACTGCAGAACATTAGCGGTTTTTTAGACTCACTTTCTCCTTCCGTCCTTCCGCTTGTGGCTAACCCTAATGGAGAGCTGGTGGCTAGAGAGTCCTCTAGGAAAACTCTGCTGTTTGGAGAGCTGGCTATCTATGAGTAGTTCTATATTAGGGCAAAACCAGTGAGATGTGTCCTACCGGGTGCTGGGTTTGTGCAATGGCCCCAGCGGGGCTGGTTGGGATGGAGTGTCTGTCCGGCTGCAGGAAGGGGAGCAGAAGGCAACTGGTGATATCTGTGATGGCCACTTAGTGCTCGAGGGCTCTAATGGCATCTGGGAACTAGGTTCCTGTGTTTGTGGGTTTGCTTATTTATTTACGCTGCTGGCTAAATAAAGTAGGGAGGAAGAATTTTAACGCAGTGGTTGAAATGCATGGGACTGCAGCAGCTCTGTCCTACTCAAGGGCATCTAGAAAACTTGACAGACAATGGAGGGAGCTTCAATGCACAGAAAGTCTTAGCTGGAAAAATGGAGAAGAAGAGAATGCAAAGCTTGATTCCTTCGAATTTTAAAATTTAGCTTGTTTTCCAGCAGAATCCTGCTGCTCAACCCCAGCCCCCCCATCTGAAGTGCCACCATTTTGGCTATTGCTGGTTTTATTTCTTCCCCTCCTTGGTGCCACAGCTGCTCCCCCATGACAGAGGTGCTCAGATGGGTGCTGTCACTGTCCTCTCCTGTGCCTGTCCCTTTTGGGCTGTTACCATCTGCAGCCTCTCCCATGCTTGCCACACTTTGGACAGGGATGCTCGAGGCAGGCATGGAAAGGAGATGTCCATGGCAACTTCCCTGAGTTTAGGTCTCCGGAAGTTTAGCCATGAACATCATTATCCCCAGTGTGTCTCTACAGTGCTCTGACTCAGAGGGTGGGGGTGAAGACTGGCGTTTGCCTCTGCCATGAAATGCAGCATTTCATTCAGCAGTGCCAGAGCTGGCACAGCTTTCCCACCAGCACTGATGAGTTTAATCACATCATTAGTAGGTGTGACACTGCAGCCTCCGATGATGAGCTCTTTATTTTAACACGGCTTTCAGCGTGTTTATCTGAGATGCCATCTGTGCCTGCACTGCCTTCATTAGGAGAGAAAGCCTATGTATCTTCTGATGTTGGTCTGTATTTCTGTGATGTTTCCCTGCTGAGAAACCACTGCTCAACTAGAGGGTGAGAACCTGCACCTGAAGGAAAGCAACAATACCCAAAATGCTTAAACAGGACAAAATAGACCATTAGGAAGTGCACTGTTTGGAAGAATCCTCAACTGGTACAGGAAACTGGCTAGAAGAAATGATCCAGCTATTTCATTCCTGAAAGATTTTCATCTTGGTAAAGCAGTAAGGTCCCATGCTTTATCTAAAGTGCTGTAAGTTTTCAGGAAAGCAAGAAAGAGTTTTTAATTTTTAAAATGCTTTCTATTTTTGTACCCCCATACCATGATTGCACATAGAAGTTTCTGGGTTGCATGTCCAGGTTTTAGATACAAAAGCTATTAAGATTTTTGGGTGCAGATCTGAGTGTCTAACCTTCCCCCTTAAAAACTCCACAGTATATGTTGTTTATATTATTAACTGTATACTATATATCCAGCTGTATATTTTTGTAGCTGTCCATTGATCAACAAACTGGCAGCACAGTGTGCTCTTGACAAGATTCACAAACCACAAACCAGGCAGGAGCTGCCACATCCCAGTCTAGCTACACATAAAAAAAGGGAATCCTTCCACAGAGAGGTGCATTCCCTGCCTTTTATCAGTTTTCTGTCTCTCTGCTGCCAGGCCGATCCTCAGTGAATCTGACATTAACAAGAAATAGATTTCCAAACAATCTAGCCTAATGAATTTTGAATATTATTACGATTAATGCCAAGGCAGTTGAACTGATTATCCAGTATGCAGAAGTAAAGTAATGGAGCCTTATCTACATCTTGTGTAGTCCTCAGTCTCAGGAATGGCTTTGGCTGCAGACAAAGATGAGTGTTGTTGGTTACCCAGAGGGGAGGCACTGGCAGGACAGGGAGAGAGAGAGATGGAAAGGGAGATTATGAGATTCCCATCTGAAAGCATTTTAGCATGGAGCGATCACACATGCAGGTTCTTTATTGCTCCTATTTCCTAAGCTACATTTCTTAGGCCATTTTGAGACTTGGCTTTTATATCACCAGGTTAAGATTTATTGGGCAAATATTTTTCCTCCTTCCCCAAGCCAGAAACTGGGTTGATTTTCATTCCCTGCCTCGCCAAAAGAACAGAATCCTGGTGGACGTGTTTCTTGCATCATGATGGTTTAACTTATCTTCTATCTGATTAGCTGTTGAGCTATTAAACATTTTTGTAGCATTACCAGAAAAATGAGAATTCAGATTGGTCATGGACAGTTTCTGTTGGCACAAGCAGTCTTTGCAGTCTCCAGATCCCCTTTAAAGCTGGAACCAGCAGAGAGCTGCATTGTCTCATGGGTATTAAGTGTCTCTGAGCACACCTAAAAAGGTGTGTTGTGGTGCAAGGGTCTCCAGCCTGGTGGAGACAATTGGTAAATCTGTTAGGTGCTTGAGAAACCATCTGAAGGCTGTAGTTTGAATAGATTTAGTGGCATTCCCTGCCTCTGCTGTTACCTGGGCAGTAACCAGGAGAAAGGTAGCTTTTGACCAGCCCAGATGTTGTGTCTGCGATGCAGAAGAATTCAGAGGCCACCAGCTGCACACACTGATCCACAGGTGCCCAGTGCCCACCCACAGCCAAGCAGGGAACTCCAGGGACTCCTGGGAAGCTGAGCAGAGAATCCTTCCCCAGCACTACTGCTTTGCTGTCTGAGTTCCTAGTGTGGGGTCGTGTCATTCTGGGCCACAAGAAGATTTCACTAGGTGGCCCAGGGAATCAGGGGGTTGTTCACCTCTCCCCCACCTGGGAAGGCTCTGTCAGCAACCTTTAGGACAAGGTTTAAGACCTGCTAGGAGCTGGTGGTGGTCTCTCTGACCTCTTTACTATGCATTTTGCAAAGTAGAAGTCCTCTGCTCCCAAATCCCTCCAGCTGAACAAGGCATGGGTGGGTTTTGTCAGAGTTTATATTCTGGTATTGGAGATCATGGCTTCTGGAGCTTTTTCTCCGATAAACATGAAGCTGTCCATTCCTCTGCAGGCTGGTGGTGCAGCTGTTTCCAAGCAATGGGTGCAGCTGCTTTGAGTTTTGGGAAGACAAGGCAAAGGGTGAGTTGTAGCAAGGTGCACACCAAGCAGGTTATTGGCAAACATAATTAAAAATACATGTGAGATTACTCCTCTGTTTCCCTTTTCTTAACCATCCTCTGCATTACCTCTGGCATTTTTAGGCAGTAGATAATGTAGCTGAGAGGACTCTTGGGCACAGGCAGCTCTTAGAGCAGCAGTGATTTATCTCAGGCCGTTTTGAGGTAGCAGAATTTACCTCTAGCTACAGCCACCCCTCCATGTCTGCCCTCCCTCATTTGCATAAGTAATTGGCAGCTTGTTAATGGCTCATTAGGAATGCTGAAAACCGTGGGATTAAAACACACTCAGTGGAGCAGAGATGAGGGGTAGGGGGGGAAAGGCCGCTGTCCCTGCTTGCAAATTACACCGCTTGATTCAACGTGATTCAGAATTACAGGTCATAAAGCAGCTAGATTGTTAAATGAAGTAAGGAAAAACAATGTCAATGGCAGGTTTTATTTTTAGACTCATGTTTAAACACAGTATGTGCATCTAGGGGGAACAAACAGTCCCTTGCCAAACAGTGCTACTGACAGCAGGAAGCTCTCACCCCTTTCTCAGTTTCACATTAACCCTGCCTGGTCAGTGTTTCCTGCTCCTGAACAAGTCCATCTGGCTCCTTACATCACCTCAGTGCAGGGACATTTGGTTCCTTTCCCCGTGTTCTCTCTGGGTAAATCCAATCCTCTCCCCTCTGGCAGAAGCAACCAGCATGTCCCATTCTTTGGGCAAGGCTGGGACACCCAGCACAGCTCCACCCGAGCAGGAGAAACAGCTCCAGGTTGCTTTGTGCATTCTGTAAATCTCAAAAATCTCTTGAAATTTGCTGTGAGATGTCTTCAGTCGCTGGCATGCAGGGAGGCAGGCAGCCAACCCGTTGCTGTGGCACTGCCAGAGCCTGCAGTGGAGGAGATGGTTGGTGTAGCCGGGGAGAACTGGGAGAGGATCACATCTGCTGTTCCCAGAGAGCAGAGCGTGGTGAGGACGCAGCAAAGTAAGTTGAAAAGTTCGATGGAAGCTTTTTTTTGTTTAATCTCACGTTCAGCACTGGCTGTGACAGCAGTGACTGCAAAGGCACAAGAGGGGAAGGCAAGGACAGGGCTGTGATGGCTTTTGAATCACTCAGGAGAGGCTCAGCCCGTGGGCTGGCACAGCCATAACACACAGTGCCTTTCCATCAGGAGAGCACCTTGGGGATTTCTGGAGGCCAGAGTGATTCTGGCAATGGTGCAGCCTCAGATGGAGCTAGGACCTTTCTTCCCGGATAAGCTGAAAGGAAATTGCAGATAAAGCATTTGGGAATCACCTCCAGTCATAACTTGCAGTTAAATTCAGCTACCTCTGATCTAAACTACTTGGGTACTTAAGAGCCAAGTAAGGTGACAGTTAAAACTATGAAGTGGGGACAGCTCAGGCTCAGCAAAGCTCAGCTCTGTCTGGCATGTCAGAGTTAATCCCGCTGCTTTGTGAAAGGTGCCCAGGAATCTGTCAGGACTCACAGTGGCAAAATACTGGCACATCTGAAAAATTTCTCAGTGCAGCTGAATCCAGGCTGAAGGCAAGGAAGGAGTGTCTCCTCCTGGATCCGCAGCCAGGAGCATGTGCTGCTCTTGCGTTGCCCTGAGAAGTCATCTCCTTGTGCCCCAACCTGAACTGACAAACATTGACTCACAAAGGCAGCAGTTTTGTTTGTTGTTCTCCAAGAGCACAACTTAGCCAAACAGAGCAGCTTTTCCTCCTTCTTGCTTTCACTGCTTTTTTTTTTCCTTACATCCTCTCAGATGACCCTGAGAGCCACCTGTGGCTCTTCTTCATACAAGGCTCTCCAGAACTGCTGAATTAACAACACATCCTGCCCTCAGCAGGAATCAGCATGTCCTGATGGGGACTTACAGCTGGCTGCTGGGGGAAGGCTCAGAGCTGGATTCCCCAGCCCCTAGTGCTGAGCTCTAAAGGACATATGATTTGGGATGGCATTCAGGTCTGCAATGAAAGGAGATCCCAGGTCACCCCCACCTACAGCAGCAGGAATGGAGATGGCAGTCAGAGAATGTGTGCCTTATCACTAAGTTGAGTGGACTGAGTGTTGAGTGGAATTCCTGGAGAGGCATGGTGCCAAGGTCTCCACGTGATTCTGTACAAACTCAAATGTCTCTGCTTCCTGCACAAAAATGGGGAATTCAAATAGTGCTGCACCATATGAAGACACCTACAGTGATTCTTGTGATGGTCCCAAGGCAGGAACAGGAGCAGAGCCTCCATCAAGTATGACAGAGGCAGGAAGAGAGGTGTCAAATGACCTTGGAAAGCAAATGTCAAATGAGCACAGAAAACAAAAGCACTGGGTTTTTCTTTTTGTTTTGTTTATTCTTTCAACATTTCAAAGGAAACTGCACAAAAAGAAAAATAAGACACAGACTAGTAGTATGCTGGAGATCAAATCCCCTTCTGAGCTGAGATCCATGAAGGTGCCTTCCAGGTGAGGGTGTGGAGCAAATGGCTCAGTAGTTCCCCTTTGAATGCTGCTTTGGGCTACAGCTCTGGTGGTGGGATGCAAGCTGAGAAGGGGAAAAACAAGGCTTCCTGCTGAAAACTGCCTTTTAATGTGCTAGTATCTGTATTCCCACCAGTCCTAAGTTCTCATGAGGGTTTTTTAGCCCTTTTCTGGTTTTGATTTCCAGGTTATCTCTGCTGGTGGCCCAAAGTGAGGATTTATTGCACAGTCTTTGCCGAACACTGCTGCTCTGCTGTACTGTCAGACTCACCAGGGGATAACATGTCATCTTTTCCCTTCCTAATCAGCTGGATGTCATTCAGAAAGCTGGGACGAGGAGAACTTTTCCCCCAGACACCAGCTTTCCTTGGTAGCAGACAAACCTCAAGCCTTATAATACTACTTGTACATAGCACTTATATAGCTTTACATCCTCAAAGTGCTGTACTAGCATTAAGTAATTATCTCTCTCCCTAATGGCCATTAATGCTGGCCTTTCATGAACCTCCCCCAGCTCCCCGAGGTTCATATCTAATCCAGCAATAAGCTGCTCAGAGGGAGTGGCTGGCTATCCTGCAAGTCCATGGGCTTGGAAGTGTAATGAGGCTTCAGAGCAGGGGCCAGGTGCCCTGGAGTATCAGAAACACAGAGCTGGGGATCAGGTCATGCTCTGGGGAACATCCACTAGAAAGGGATGGAATCGAGAAGGTGAAACTGTGATCTTGAAATAGAGACAGAGGAAGAAAACTTTGGCTGCTCTGAGGATGTGCACTGATTGCTCTATTTATTACCAGGATAGCACTGTGAATGGAAAGAGGAGAGCAGTGGGAATAACATGTCAGTGTGGGCATGGGGAGTTGATCTAGGGAGAGAAAGTTAGCTAAAAATGTCAAACAAAGCTAGACAGCCATGGCAATGGGATAAAGAGGCCAGTCTGCAGGTCTGTGAAGCATTAAAATAACAAGGCGAAAGGGCGAGCTTGGCAGCATCATAGGATTTAAAGAGAGGAGCAGAAGAGGATTTACTTGTCTTATTTGCTTGCAAGCAAAGCTCTCTTCCAAGCTGTGGAGTGTCTCCAGGGGAGATGTTGTAATGCCACTGTTTCAGGACATTTTACCCTTGGGGAAGGTGAGCCTCCCTGATAGCTGGGCTCTCCCATCCTTAGCTCCCAAGGGAAATGGGGAAGATGGTGTGGGAAAATGACATGGCTGTTCTGGAGAAGTCTCAGAAGTGGCATGCTCCCAACAAACACCAGTCCTGCATGGTCACTTATTTCTGAAACCTGCTAGACCCAGCTCTGAGCAAGCAGAGGCTGAAACAAACTTTCACCTTCTCCCTAAAGGCATGATAATGCTTCTTTCCAAAGCCAAGGATATGCCTTGTAAGCTGGCTTTGCAAAAGAAAAAAACCAGCATCCTTTTTTTCAGCCTGATTTAATAGCATCATTTTGCTTTTTTATGCTCCTGGCGATGGCTGGTCCTGTAAAACAAGTGTGTAGCTGTGGGAATCACGTGCAAGTCTACAATGGCATAACAGATCTCACAGTCACAACATGTTATGCAAAGGATTTCTGTCACCCTGGACACACTCTGCTTCCTGTGGCATCAGTAGCACAATCCCTCTGTGCTCAGCTCTAAATCATTTTGCTACATCATCAAATAACAGGGTATGGCTGACTGCAGACCAGGAGGACTTGACTTGGTGTTCACTTACTGCACAGCCTCGGAGCAGGGCCTTTCCCTGACTTCCTGCATCTGTTTTCTCATCTGTGAAATGGGAATTTTAATCCTAATCAGTTTGCAAGGGAAGCAGTAAGGGATAGTCAAAGGCAATTCTTTAAAGCGGAATAGTCAGCCTTATGTGCTAGGTTAGGCATTGGAGTGGTTTTATGGAAGAGTTTAATTGATGCCTGTTCTGCTTAGGGCTGGTAAGCACAAGGCTTAACATTTGCTCTCAAAAATGGGGCACCCTGTTTGAGATGCAAAGGATTCCTCTACAAGGAGCACCTTCTCATCTCTGAGCATAACTGGGCCATGTTTTGGGATCCACAAATTTCTGAGCATTGCTTATTTGGTTTTTCTTCCTCAAATTAATTTGGTTACTAATTATTACCAGATTAGTTTTTAGTAAACCTGTGTCTCACATGGCTGGGAGGAATTCTTCTGCTGTTCTTGAACTTCAACCTATGAGCTAAGCCAAGGTTATGTTGTCACATCCTTGGGACAACTCTTGACTCTGTATGTCACTTTGCTGGCACTTCTTCTGGGTGTGGAGGAGACCAAAGACCTTGACTTTATTTAAGCTTATCAGCTTAAATAGAGATGAGACTACTGGCTTCTCTGTTCTGCTTTCAGGGCCAGATCCTCAAGTGGTGTAAATCAGGGCTCTCCTGCTCGAGCAGTGCTGCTGCAATGCTGTCTGTGTAAGCTGAGGACCTGGTTCACACATTCTGAACTGCTCTAAGACCTGTTCAAAAGGGATTTAACTCTGCTCACTACATTGTACTACCTGTTATCACAAATGATCCTGCAAGGTTCAGGATATTGCAAGTGTAGAGAGCTTTTCAATAAGTAATCATTTTGAGATTGCTGGAAAACTGAAGAGTTAGTGCCACTTAAAGGAGAATAAAATAAGCATTAGCACAAAACAGTTTTTGCAACAATCAAGTTTGATGTATGTCCTGTTCTGCTGATAATGTTTCCTCAGAGCCTTTTGCAAGAAGGGAAAGCAACTTGTAAAAGCTGGGAATGCAGGGAAAAGCTAAATTTGCAGCCAGAGTTTCGAAGGAACAAACAAAGAAAAGCATATTTCTATTTCCATTACTGCAGAACATTCTTGGGAGTTCAGAGCAGCAAGCAGAGAACATGCCAGCCAAGCCGCCTCGAAACAGGAGGTGCGGAGCTGCAATGAGCTTTTTATCTTCAAGCATCTGCATTTTAGGAAAGAAAAATCTTCCTGAGACTTTTAAAACTCTTCTCTTTTGAGGGAGGGTCTGTTTCAGAGTATGGAAAAGGGCTGGTCTGCAGTCCTCTGAGGACAACATTGCAAACCTGAACCTAAATTCTGCCAAACCCCGCAGAAATCTGAACCCCTCCATGCAGAAAGCCAGCTGAGCATCCTACCCCTTTCACACCCTATTCCAGCACACCTCCCTCTTGCTTCCAAGCGCTGCAGTGTCCCTGCACTGACCCTTCCCCACACTAGTTCTGCTTTAATCAGTCCAAGAAACCTGTGGAAAAACTGGCAGCTCAGAGGAGAGCTTTTGTTTGTACAAGAAATCTTTTCATCCGAGCGAGAACAACAATCTCATTACTTGGAATAGCCAAACATATGCTGGAATCCCAGACAGAGGATACCTTCTCCCCTCATCCTTAGTAGGACCAGAGAGATTTCTGCCTGTTTGATTCAGCTGCAGTGCTACAAAGTTATTAGCACTGCTTTTTTGGTGTCCCTAATGAGACAAGCAGTCTTGCAAGCAGCTCCACAAAAGCACTTTTCCTCATTGCTGCTAAAGCCTTCAATGCTTTACCCTCAGCAGAAACAAGTGTGGAGACTTGCAGCCCTGCTGCTTCCAGCCCTGGCTGGTCCTAGCAATTAGCTGCTTCCCCACAGATGGAGCTTCTTGTGCAGAAAGACAGAACAGAGTAAAAACTTGCCCTGCTCAGAGAAACTTGTTTAGGAATCTCTGGTGAATCTGAAGGTAAATCCTTCTGCTTTGGAACTGTTTGCATGTATCCTGCAAGCCTCCTGTGGAGCTGCTGGATTCACATGCCCTGAAGAAGGGCTGACTTATCTGAGAAACTGCCTTTCCCTGGCTTGGCAGACTCCAATTTTATGCACCCATGGGCTCTTCCAGTGCCAAACCCTCCAAAGGGGCTGGCTTTCCCTCCTCCTTTAAATAGCAGGCATATCCCTGCCTGTAAGAGCCTGTTCTTTACCAATAGACCACCTTTTTGCAGTGTGGTCCTACAGTCATTTAAATATTGAAAGCACTCTCTGAAAAGGCCTGTAGCACAGTTTTGTGAGCACAAAACCTTTCATGCAACTAGGTGATGCACAGATGCCTGTGCATGGCTTTTAAAGAACCTTTCTGAAGAGGGACAGCCCTCACACTGTATTTTTGGTGGGTGCCTTAGAGAATTGAGGTCCTGAAATGCTCAACTGCTTTGCATCCAGGTTCACCAGACTGTAGGGCTGGAGTATGTTCTTGGCATTTTGCATTTGATTTCCTTACAAAGCCAATTTTGGGTGGAGGGGATGTAATTTTTCTTGATACATTTCCCTCCCTCTGCATCAGGTTAGCCAGGTGGGATTGGTGGCTAAGCCCATGAGTGGGAGGGGAGGCAGGAGCCAGCCCAGCTTTTTGGAGCAGCTCCTTGTTGCTGTAGCTTGCAGGGAGGCCTTGATTTTGTCCACATCCTGTCAGGGCTGACATGACCTGGGGTCCTCAGACACTGCAACAGGCTCCCCAGGGAAGTGCTCCCAGCTCTGAGCCTGGCAGGGCTCAAGGAGCATCTCAGGCACATGGTGTGATTATTGGGGTGTCCTGCACAGGGCCAGGAGTTTGACTTAATGCCCTGATTCCTTCCTGAGGATTGTCACCACTCAGATTTCCCTGTGCCTTTGTCCTCACCCAGGTTGGAGGACACACCATGCTGCCTATCCGCTGGATGCCTCCGGAGAGCATCATGTACAGGAAATTCACAACAGAGAGTGACGTCTGGAGCTTCGGGGTGATCCTCTGGGAGATCTTCACCTACGGGAAGCAGCCCTGGTTCCAGCTCTCAAACACAGAGGTACAACAGTGCTGAGACACCTCAGCTGAAAGCTGTGCTTTTTGCTGTCTCTCCTTTCCAGGTTGTTTGCAAAGCAATTCGTGCATGGATGGTTCCCCTCCGTGGCACTCCCATGGTGAAGCCTCAGGATAAGTGTCATTGTCTCAGTTTAAGAGCTGGGAAAACTGAGGCCTGCAGGAATCAAAGAGCTCTGCCAAAGCCACGTGCTGCTAATCCTCAGCCTCTAGCTGCTGAGCTCTTGACATATCTCTCATATCTCATAAACTCTCGGGGTGCTGCCAGAACTGGGGAAACCCAAATTACTGCTGGGATCTAAGTCATGCCTAGAATTTCCCCTGCTTTCTCCTTTTGTAGCTGAAGCTCATACTACAGTCTCCAGCTTGTGAGAAATTGTTTTAAGCCTGTTATATTGCGTGTGACACATTTCCTTGGGGTTCTTGTCATCAGGATATCTATAATATAGTTTGCCCCAGTTCACTGAGGGTGGAATACGCAGAGCTTGTTTGTCCTTCTTATTTCTTTGGCTAGCAAAAGTTGCAGCCCACCAGGACAGGGCTGCACTGTAAAAATGTTGAGGGAAGGCTGGCTGGGATTAGCAGGGTGTCAGTGCTGATGTTTGAGGCACATCAGCAGAAATGCATTGGAAGATTTTTGCTTGGAATAGCAGGAGGTATTATAGAAGAGGGAAAAGATGCATTGACATAGCAGTGTGTGGGAACCTTGAACATTTTTATCCTACTGTGTATCTAATGGATTTCAGAAATTTCACCTTTTGTAATGAAAAATGTGCATTTTCTGCTTTCTGGATACAGATCCCTTAATTAAGTGAGTTGCAGAGATGGCAAATCCAAGGTGTTGCTTTACAGCTCTAATACTTGCCCATTCGTGTGCTCAATGGGGCCTGACTGTATATCCCAAAGTAGCACACACAAACATTTTAGAGACACAAACAATGGAATCGACAGCGACAGAAGTTGTTTGTCACGCTATTTAATGAGCTGCTCTTGCATTTCCCTGTGAGGGTAAATACAAACACACACAAACGAGCACATGGAGCTTGTACACGGACAGTAGGCACGCTGGAGTGTGACAGCTCAGCTGTGCCCATGCCTCCTGCCTCAGTTTCCTTTGCAGGGCTGTAGGGCTGAGGATAGGCATCCTTAATCTTGAGGGGAGAGTTGTTTAAAACCTGAACAGATGTGGCTGTATTGGTTTGCTCCCATCCCTGGGATAAAATCTCATCCTTCCCTTACCTATTGGTGTGTCCACTTCTTTCTGACTGCTGACCACAGTATCCTGGTGGGAGGGAGCCACGTTAGCTCTCATCTGTCTCATTTTCCACAATTTGTGGAGGGATGAGGAGAAGCTGGGTGGGGGAAGAGGACTGACACCTCCGCCAGTTCCTGGCTGGTGTGGCATCAGAGCAAGTTGCTGTGGCAGCCCAGATGCAGTGCCAGAGCTCCACAGAGATGAAGAGCCCACAGAGGGACAGGTTACTGTGCCAAGTTCCCAGATGCCAGGACTGGCCCATGAGCAAGCACCAGGCTGGCTGAGAATCACCACTGCTGGGTGCTGGCATTGCTAAGGCTGGGATGCCCACTCCCTCCTATCCCACCTCATGCCCCCACAATGTTACCAGTAGGTTTTTCCAAGGCTGGGAGAAACCCTCTCTGGGCAGAGGAACAAGGCAGGGCACCACTCTGTGGTCCATGAACTTCTCTCTATGCCTTTCCTTTGCTCTGGAGAGGAAGGACCCAGCACAGGGCTCCTGTGCATGTCCAGGATGTCTCACCAGAAACCACAACTCACCTCCTCCCCAGCCAGCAGCTCTGTGGCAATGCAGCCTTCTCTGCATGCTGTGTCTTCCTCGCCTCGCTTTCAGCAGGTCCTAATCTCTCCCCTCTGTATTTATATGCAAACAGCAAAGTGATAAGTATCCCCTGAGCTGCGTGGAGGGACCATTACTATTCATAAATGATAAACTCCAAACACCTCTTGCTGGGTGGCTTCCCTCAACGCACTGCTTGGGACTGGTGTTTATCTGCAGAGCGTGGCAAGCCTCTCACACACAGCAATGCTGGGACTCATCAACCCCAACCGAGGAGGCCAGGCAGTAACAGCAGCTCCCTGGAAAATCATATTTCCCTCTCCTTTTCATTCGTTCCTCCAGTAAACGATAGACAAACAGACCCTTAGGGGAGCCCATTCCAATGGCATCCCTCTGAAGAGACTTTACTGTTATCCAGGACCTCACATTTTTCTCATTAGCAGCCCTGATCTGACCCAAAAGACAATGATAGCACTGTAAATTTTTTTTTCTCCATCACAGATGTGACTTGACATGAAATTTCATTCCTTTAGTTGCTTTTCTATCTCAGAAAGAGGCAAATCTGCCCTTGGAGAAGTATGTAGGAAAAGATGCTCTGAACTCTTCCTTATAAACCTCTCTTGGGCTTTGCAACGGACTCTTGGTTTTCAGACAAGAAAAATATAATTTCAGCTGTGCAAAATATTACTTTACATTGGGGATTTTAAGACTTTTTTTTTCCTTCGTCATTTAGCAGGAAGACCTGACATCATAAATTAAAATCCATTTCATTTGCTTGTGACCTCCTATTTGGGGAGTGCATTGAGGCAGGTAGGTGTCAAACGAGGAAGGTTTTTGGGATCTGAAAAGCTGCAGCTGGAGACAAACTTTTCATGGTAAAATTATCATTAGCAATGAACAGATGAGCACTGAGGATATCTGAGATTTGGCCTCTCAGTGCTCCCATTCACTAAATGGTACCACATCAGCCAAGCAGTAGCAAGGACAGGACATCCTCCACAAACTTCCTAGCTGGCGTTCAGTGTTTCCTTTTTTCTTTCTTTCTTTCAGGTCATCGAGTGCATTACCCAAGGGCGAGTTTTGGAAAGGCCCCGAGTCTGCCCCAAGGAGGTTTACGACATCATGTTGGGCTGCTGGCAGAGGGAACCTCAGCAAAGGCTCAACATCAAGGAGATCTACAAGATCCTTCATGCTCTGGGCAAGGCCACACCAATCTACCTGGACATCCTTGGCTAGCAGTGGCCACTTGTTGGAAGTCCCTGCTCCTTCCTCCCGTCCTTCCTTCCCTCTCCCCCTCCCAAACCCTTTGCCCCTCAGCTCCCAAGCAAACATCTTCATATAAACTCAAGTGCCTGCTACACATACAACACTGAAAACAGAAAAAAAAAAGCAAAACAAAAAGCAAACCAACGAAAATCCCACAGAACAACAACCTGTAAGGCAGTTTGGCTTATATATATTTATAGATATCTCTCTCTATATAACTTCCACACCAATACAGAAAGAAGCTGCTGTTACAGAAAATTGTGAGACTATATTAAAAAAAAAAAAAGAAACAAAAAAGGGACAAAAAGTGCTTAAAAATATATATGTAATTAAAAAGAAAAAAAAAAAAAGAGAGAAAGGAAGGAGAAAGTATCTTTCCCCCGAGCAATCAAGCAGTGAATTGTAACCCTGCTGTGAGTATGGTTCGGGCTGCTGGGCAGGGCTCTCGAGTGGCTATGGCAGCAATGCCATCCTGGGTAGGAGCCCCAGGAAGAAAGCCTTGCCCTGGTTGTATGATATGCACTGAATGTGTGAAATCAGTCCTCCCTTTTCGTCCTTGCCTCCCTCCCTCCTTGCCAGCCCGCAGGTGATGGGCACAAAGCCAGGGCAGTGCCCCTGGATGAACTCTCTTTTACCAACCCCTTCCCTCCCTTCCTCTCAGTCCCTCCTCATCCCTCTCAGCCTTCCTGCCTTTTTCCTCCCTCCAACATTTCAGGACAATTTTTCTAATTTGCTGATTCTTAAATGTATAGACTCAAGGCTTTTGAACACACAGTCAAAGGATTGTGGCACCTACGGGTAAAACACACCGGGAAGCAGCCGCCCTCCCACAGACTGCAGCCTCCTGCCCCAGCCCTCCCTCTGCCCCGTGCCACTGCTGGGACAGCAGCAGGACCAAAGTGGCTGTGTCTGGGAGCCGAGGGGGGGGTCCTGGAGACCCGGTCCTGAATCACCCCCAACCCATCCCAGCGTGTGACAGGAGTGCTGCTCACCCAGGGCGTCCGGCACAGGTGGCACTTTGGGAGGAGCAACCCCACTCGTCCCCACCCTTGTGGCTGTTAGTGGCCATGGGGTTGTTCCCCCCTGCCCTCAGCTGTCTGCACCAGGGCCAAGCTGGCCCCTGGTGTAAACATTTAGCGAGCAGGGTTGGATCCTTGCTCCCCGCATGGGGAAAAGACTGCATGGTGCAGACAGCTGGGAACATTCCTGCAACCCTGCTGGGCATGTCTGTGGGGTCAGCACATCCCAGAGCTCTTCCTCCCCATCCTCCTCCCTTCCCCATCCCTGCCCCATGCCTCAGTCCAAGCCTCAGGCACAAGCCAGCGGGGGACAGGGAGGGGGACAAGGCTTGTGAGATGGCTGGGAACCTACCAACACCTGCCTGCAGCTCCCTTGCCATTCTCCTCACGTCCCCATCCCCTGAAAGGATTGATGCATCTGCCTTTGAGCTGTTGTGAAATGCAGAGGCTGAAGAATAGCTCCACAGGCAGCCCCGGGAGGAGGGGGGAAGGAGGGGAAGGTGCCTTCAGGAGCAGACGGCTCAGCGGATGGCCGCAGCGGCCAGCCTTGCATCTCAATGAGGAGAAAGGCCTGACAGGCAGCAACAGGGGGTGCTGGGGACAGGCAGGGAGAGACAGCAGCATCCTCACCACGGCCGATCTCCCCGGAGCGGAAAATAATCCTGACCTGGGGAAACAGTCAGATGCTGAATCCTGCCTGTCCGGACTGGGCTGAGAATACAAAACCTTCCTGGGCCTTTTTTTCATGTGGATAATGGAGGATGAGGGGGAACCTCAGCTTGGCAGCTGCTCTCAGGAGGCAGGGAATGGGCAGCAAGCACAGGCATTGTCAAGGCAATTTTGAGAAGGCAACAACTGCCAGCATAAAAATAGCCTGCTCGGATGTGGCACTTGCCTGGAAGGGAATGCAGATGGGGGAAGAGGGGACAGAGAAGGGATCTTGGCTCCTTCCCCATGGCCAGAGTGATATTCATGTCCAGAATGCGATAGGAGATAGGTGACTCTGGTCATGGCTTGCACAGAAAGGGAAGATCTTGCATCCTCTCCCCATCCCCCATGTCTCCTGACAATCAATACCTCTCCCTGGCATGACCTGTCTGGTGGTTTTGGACAGAGGCAGGGGACACTGCTGCAAGGAGGATTGTGGTGACAACAGCAGCCATGGGTTTATTCTGTGCTTGTGTAATGAGCAGTGCAAGCCTGGGGTGGGAGATGAGGGGTGGGCTGCCACGTGGAAGTCAGGACATCACTTTCCTCTGCGTGTTAGAGAGGTCAGGGCTAGTGGGACAGACTTGTGCTGGTGGGGGCTGGACAGACTGCCACTGAACAGGCACCAGCAGCTCCCAGTGTGACACCAGTGATGGCATGGGGATGGACAAGGGTGTGGAGCAGCACCAGGAGTTCACACACAAGAACAGGGTATTGTGTCACCTCCCCATAGCAGGA
The DNA here is from genome assembly GCA_024500445.1 of Entomyzon cyanotis. NCBI lineage: Eukaryota > Metazoa > Chordata > Aves > Passeriformes > Meliphagidae > Entomyzon > Entomyzon cyanotis. Next base: position 13,307,599 of record JAKEPQ010001010.1, read on the forward strand.
TCTCACTCTCCTGGGAGAGGATATCCTGCTTACTTAGGTCCAGCTTTGAAAAGACTGGTTAAAAGGTTGCTAGCCCTAGACTGGCTCGCTTTTTGTGCAGGCTGCTTTGGCTGGAAGGACTGGAGATTCTGCATGGGGAGAGAACAAGAAATGGCTGTTAACTGCCCATCATCTCCAAAAGAAAACCCTTTCCTGGGGCTGCCTGTCTCTTACCCCAAGTGGCTTCTTGCTCTTGTGGCTCCCGGGCACTGTGTCAGGCTGTGCAAGGCCACAATTTTGTCCACCCCTCTGTCTCACTCTCATGCTCTCATTTCTCTTTTGGCCAATGCCATGGGCTTTTACACTGTCAAATCACCTACAGACACTGTGCTCCCAGTTGATGAGATTCCCCTGTCACCATTCTGCCCTGCAGCTACATCACTCCCTTCCTCACATCTTTCCTCCTTCCCCTCCTCCCCAGCTCCACCACCCTGTCCCTTTCACCACCTCTTTGCACAGTCACAACAACGAGGTGAGCTCAGGAGCCGAGCGTGAGCTGAGCCTTGCTGCTGCATGTTTAGGAATAGGTGGTCTGTGAGGAGATTTTATGGGTCCCCAGAAGATGTGAAGTGTCTGAGACTGATGCTCAGGCTCTGACTGCTCTGCGTGACTGCCTTGGAGAAAGGTCCTGTTGTCAGAATTAATTGGGAGCTGTTGCTCAGAAGAGCCGGAGAAGCTGCGGTTCTGTGGTGTGACATCTGCCCTGTTGCTGCTGTTGCTGCTCTGGCCCCCTCAGCCTGTCAGTGTTGGATGGAGGTTTGCTGGGGGCGAGGAGGAGATTATTTTGCATTCAAAGACATGATAGAAACTACTTCGTCCCTTTTTGGTGTGACAGTTTTGGAGGGGAAGAGGGAAAGCAGCTGTGCTGCATTCCTGGTGAACACCCTGAGACCTCATTTCCAGAAGGACCTTTCCTGGAGCAGAAGCAGAGCTTCCCATCAGCATGGACTGGTGATCTCCCCTGTAGGAAGAGGGACTCTGTGATGGGGCTATGTGTGAGGGGAAGAAGAGCAGATTTTGGGGGAAACTGTCATGGAGTATCAACATCTGAGTGTTTGGAGTCAAAGAGAAATGAGTTCATGCTTTTTTATTTCTAGGAGAGATACTTCCCTGTGCCCTGCGTTTCCTAAGAGCAGAGAACTATCCCTGCTGCCTGGGAAGACCCACAGGTCTCACCCCACTCTGGGGCAAGCCAGGACAAATTCCCAGCACGTCCAGGAAGTCCTTCCCACCACCCAGCCTCTTCCATCTGCAGTTTTCTCAAGGGACTTGTGGAAGGGAGGTGGAAGGAACACCAGTCTGAGCACAGCTGAGAAGGGGAAATAGGCTCTTCCCTGTCCCAGCTGCACACTGCTCCCTAAAAATTAAAACTGTTTGCACCAACTCAGTCACCCAAGAGTGTCACTGAAATGATGCTTCCTTGGAGGTGAAGGTGCTATTTTGGTGCATGGTACAGGTGGAAATTGTGAAGTTTGCCAGGGCTGCAAACTTCAGGCAGTGAATGTGGCTTCAGCCTCAGGGTCTCATCAGTGACCTGGCTTGTGTTTTCCTTCCATTATTTATCTTTCCACCCCAGTCTGTCAGGTCGCAAGACATAAAAAAACAAAAGTAGTAAAGGGAAGAAGTGCAGTGATCTGCCAGACCGAAAGTCCATCCTGGCTCCTGCAAACCTTGCCCATCTGCTCTTTTTAGATGTCCCTTAATGCATGGATTTTGGGGGTGAAAAATCTGAGCTGCCTGATTTTAGGTCTGCAGGGTGTCCGATTGCAGACAGGTGACTCTGGGAACTGTGCTGCACAGACAAATGTGAAAACAATGGAATGACTTTAAAGAGGCTGCTTGCCTGAGAGACATCGTTAGCTTTGAGCTGTTTGCTTGTCCCCAGCAGTGGGTGGAACAAGGTGAGAAAATATGTGGAGAAATAAAAGAGCCAAGGAAAGGGAAAGGCTGGTTTTAGAAGGCAACTGAGTATCTTGGGTTGGGAAATCAAGACAGATTTGGGGAGTGTGATGTAGAATTTTAAGTAGCACAATGGATACAAGCAAAACCAAAAGAAAATAGCAACGTACTGCAGCTCCAGGAAAAGTTAGCTCTGAAGCTGGGCAAATACTGGTTTAAAAAGGAGGCAGAAACCAATAAAATCAAGGGACCATTTATGCAGGTGGAAAACAAAATCACTAGGCTTTGTGATTTTCTGTGATTTTTTTTCCCTATAAGAAAATGCAACTAAAAGAAAGTCTGAAAAGTTATGCTTTTTCAGGGGCACAGACAGAAGTATAATATTATATGAGCTGTTTCCTTTCATGTGAAAGGCTCTTATTTCCCAGAACTCAAATGTACAGGTTTCCTGGAGTTCAGGATATGGGTTGAAGGATGCAGACATGGTCACCACAAGCCCCAAGACCCAGAGGTAGTTCTGAACACTTGATCAGCATTCAGTCATGTGCCAGTCTGTGTGAAGACATTATTTTGTTTGACATGTCATCTTATGATGTTTCTTTTTTTTTTAATTTTCTAATTTTCTCCCTCCTCAGGGAGTATCTACATCCTTTCCTGATCTGGTCAGGAATCAGCTGAAGCACTACAGCCACGGCTTGTACCCAATGTTTTTGTCACAGCTCTAGGTGTGTTCTCTGGTTGTAAGGCAATGATGAGAATAAGCGAGGGAAATAAATGAAATTCTGACTGTGATACCACGCTGTGGTGGCTCCTCTGATAGCTGCAAGGCTCTGGGCATCAACAGGGCTCCTCTGCTATGAGACTCACAGGCACAGGTGTTGCAGCTTTTGGTGCAACCCAAAATGTTTGTTCTCCATTCGCATGCAGAGGTGGTGATGATGGATGTTGGGCTCATGGAGCCTTGGCATAACAGTGCTGTGTCCAAATGAGTACCAAAAATAGAAGAAGAGAAAATTCCCCTCTCAGCACTGCTTTTCAGGATTGGACAGACTTGCTTAACTCTAAGGTACTTTCTCCACTCCCACACCAAGGCATCTCTTACATCAATACCCATTTGATGTTTACGTAGCTGCTAAGTCCTAAAAATTCTTTTCCCTTTGCCGCTGTCCTTGAAAGCAGAGATATTGAGTTTCAAGCCTGGAGAAAGTAGGTGTTTTCAAAACATCTGTTCTGGCTGGCGGTGTCATAAATGACACAGGCAGAGATGTCAGTTGCTGTTCTGGGAGGAGTGGAGGAGCTTTCCATCTCTCCTGTGCCTCTTACTCTTTTCTGGTGCAACACTGAGCCATGGAACTGCTCCTGAGAGAAGGGATTGGAGTCCTATTGCTTACAACTTTGAAAAACTGAACTGAGGAAAGAGATAAGACACCAAAGAGAAGGAGGGACAAAATATTCCAGCTTTCCCCAAAGGTTAACTAAGCTAGTAGGTTGGTTTCATGTTGGTGGCTTGAGTTTCTCATGGACCCATCTGATGGCTCTTTTTGGACTAAAGGGATGACCATTGGTTCCTCCTCCCTTCTGCTAAATTTTTCCCACAATTTTAGCATCTCTGCAAGGAGAAAGAGGCACAACAAATCCAGTCTTCGCTTCCCCCCACTGTCAGGAATCCTCCATAGGAACTGATCTCCCGCCCAGATGAGTGGCTGATCCCACTACTGGAAACTGGAACATTTGTTCTGAGGGGGAGTTTAACTGCTCAACTACTGCCTGCTTAGGACAAGGTCCCAGCAGGGAAGGGCTGAAATACCTCCAAAGGAAATCATAGCTCTGGGAGGTCCAAATGTCTTCTTGCATGCTTTCTCTTGCTCTCTGCTGGCTTCCAGCCTCTCCAGTCTTTGCTGCTTGATACTCAGATAACTGAGTTTCTGCATTCACTCCCTTCACAGAGCACAGAGGGCTGGTGAAGCTGTTTGATTTCGATGTGGTAGGTGAGATCAGATTTCTCCCTCCATGCCCTCTTCTTTTTCTCCCTGTGCAGCTCCTGTCCTTGCAGTTCTCAGGACTTGACTAGCAGACTTTTTAAATGAAGTGAAAGTCTTAATGTGAGGTGAATCCCAAGACCACAAACAGTTTGGACTTCAAACAGTGAGAAAATTGGCGCCGGATGATTCCGCACACAAAGCAGAAAACTTTCATTTCCTGCAGGCAGGATGGAATTGACTGTTATATTAAGACTTCAGAAGGAGCACTGCCCCGGAGTAATTTCACTGCTGTCAGGCAGTGTTGACATCTAGATTAACCTCTGTGCAGTGAATTTTACAGCAAAGCTCATTGTAATGCATGTGGGGTATCTCCTGTAAATCCCAGCTGAAGCCCACAGTGTCCCACCCTTCTGCACAGGAGAAAGGGTCGGGGAGCAGCCACTATCATTTTTGACCCCAGCAAAGTGTGACTCCAACCTCATCCAGGCCAGTTCTGCTGCAACTGATTTTCTGCTGTGCTAAAGTGACAATAGCTCCAGCCTATATTTTATTTTTTTAATTCCCCAAAGAGGTTTACATCACAAGGCTGAATTTTTTGCCGGTGACTAACAGCTCTCTCCATGTATCCACCCAGCAGAACAGTCCTAATTAAAAGGCTCTAGTTAACTAGTGGCAATTAGCTGCTTGCACTGATTAACTCCAAGACATACAATCCCCACACACAAAGCTCTGATCAGATGTGATCTAAACGGCAGACAAACTCCCAGCTGGTGTGAGATGGTGGCATCCAATCCTACTCGCCAGCACGCAGGCACACAATGAGCGCTGCCTGCCGAAGCAAAACTGCATGAGTTAAAGAAATTCACGCAGTGAGCTCAGTGCAAGTCAGAGGACATAGCAAAAGAAGCCCCTTGGCTCCTGAACTGAATGCTCCTGCTGATAAGTTGAAAGCATAGGACTGACCCCAAACCCTCTGTCTTTTGCTGTAAGAAGAGATTGAGCAGCGGGATTTCCCAGGCAGGGCCACAACAGCTTCTTCACTTTCATGCTGGCAGAGACAATCCTGTCTGTACTTCTTAAGAAGCATCTCTGAGATGCTCTGTGAAAAAAACACTAGCATATAAAAAAATATGGAAATGGAAAGGAAGATTACTTTGTGTATTTTTGCCACATCTGCTTACTCATACACTTATTTTCCTACACAGACATTGCTCTGCAGTCATCTGCAGGAGGTTCTAGGCAAGAGAAAAGCTATCAGGTGTTGAAGAGATCAGCTACTAAGGGCAAAATCTCAGTAGTATGTCTAGAAATCTCTTTCAGAGCCCATCCATCCTCTCACCCACAGCTCTTCATTGTAGGCTTACCATTATATTTGCCAAAGGTTTTGGACAGCCTGTGAAGAAGTGACATATCTATAGCTTCCCCTCATCTTCAGAAGGAATTGTGACATTTCTGTAATTTGACCCATCAGGAAGATTCCTTCAAACTAACATTTATTACCCCCAATCAGAATACAGCTGAAAAGGCTACCCAAGGTTATAGAAAAGGTCAAGCTCTTGCTTTGGACTGGAATTTGCTTTGGAAGGAATTTGATGGACCAATTTAACCACCACAGCACATCAAAACCTGGTGGCTTCATTTAAAAAGTAATCAGTATTGTATTTCACTTTAGACATCCGTGCATTAGTGTTCTGCAAATATGATTTCCTCTTTGTTTGCATTATTGATGCCATAAAATGTCAGACACATTAAAGAAAAAAAAAAAAGAGACCAACCTTTGGGGTTTGGAATGATTCTGGCTGAATTTCAGTTGGGTTACTTTTCTTTTTATTTCCCATGGCAGCGATGCGCTGTTACTCATTCTGCTATTGTTTTACAAAGAGTTCTCTGTAAGTGTAGTTATCCAGCCAACCATATTTCAGGAAACACATAACCTTGATTATTTCTGCTGTATGTGGCAGTGTGTGTGAATGTGTGTTGGGGAGAGGAAGGGAGGTGGAGCTTTTTACAAGAGCCATCCCATGCCTGGTAGAGTGTTAGCTTTGTGCAATGCTGCATGACTCCCTCCTGCTCAGGTGCCTGGTTTGATTTAACCTCAAGAACTGCCTTTTATAATCAGGATTTGAGGTCTTCTGGTTTAGCACTGCCCAGAATCTGTCATCTGCTCTCACCATTCAGCAGCCATCTGCTATCCACAGAGGTTCCTAGATGTCTATGCCACAGAGATTACACAGTAATTGAGTCTCAGGCATGCGATAGAGGAGCTTTAGCTCATTCTGATCCTGGACCAACAGCAAGTTTGCTGATTTTGCTTGGTTCCCACCCAAGGTTCACTGACTACAGTTCCCAAGGCAAATACTCTTAGCTGCTGAGTGCTTTTTCTCACAGACCATTATGAGTACAGGCCTTGGCGGCTGTAGCTCTCTGCCTCACCTCTCTATAATGAATGCAGATCCATTTTTCAGTGTTCCTGGGAATTTTTTTGAAGGATATTCTCCCTCTTAAAATCTGAGAAATTCTCAAGTATTCTGTCTTCTTGAAAGTAAAAGTGAAGAAATAAGGTGGAAGTATCTCCCTTAGGGAGGGGTTTTCTTCAGTGGTAAAATTTCTTCTCAGCTTTCCCTTCCAGTGACAGCAAGACTTGGGTGCAGGGGGAGAAGAATACAGTGGAGCAGTCTAAGGAAGGGACTCAGCTAGGACTTAGACTGCAAAGTCATCTGTTCACCTACTAAGACATTGCCAGCTTCATATAGGAAGAAATTTGCAGCTTTTTTTGAGCAGATTCCTGCCCAGCTCTCTTGTTCCTACTCCAGTTCTGAGGAATGACCCTCAGATGACCTTCAGACCGCCTTATCTTCACAGATCCTTCCAAAGGCTATCCAAACAGCCCAAAGAAGTGATGACAGGGGCTGAATGGGTGTGTAATTCAGTGTCTTTCTCTCCCTCTTTCATCAGGGGGAGAGATAGTGAAAGCGACAGAGCAGAAAAATTATTTTCCCCAACAGGAGTGATCCAGTTCCTTTTTAAACTCCGATATTTAAGATGCCATACAGCAGTACCTATAAATATGCCTTGAAATGTTGAATGAGCACAAGAGTATATTTGATTTTGTTTTTATGCCTATAATTTCTCTCACCAAGAATTCAGCAGTTACTCAGCTCCCAGCAGGTTGTTCTGATTGCTGGAGAGATGGTTGGGATTGATTCCGGCTGTGATCTGTTCCAGTCCAGCCTCATTCTTGTGTAGCTAGATTGAAACAATAGAAACCAGCAAGAGACTGAATTGTTGTTCCAGTGTAACCAAACCTCCTTGTGCAACTCCAGGCTAAATGTTGAAGGTGTTGAAGACCCGCAGCTTTGAAGTCAGTAAAGGCTGTAGATACTGAGAGGCACTGAACAGATGTTAGGAACAGAACGGCAGGAGAAAGAGAAATGCTACAAGAGAAGAGAGAAAAAAAAACAACCCACAAACATTCCATCAGAAAAGACAGTGGTTTGTTTATAATACAAGAAAATCCGCTGCTGTACATGAGAAAAAACTCAGAATATTCACCCTGGCAACAAAGAACATTGGCCACCAGGACCAGAGCAGCTCTATACCCTACAAACCTCCTCTCACTTTTAATTTCCTTTTTCTCCTTCTCCTGCTAATACAGAACAAATCCTGGCTTATGGCCTTCTTCAAAACTGAAATTAAGAGACAGATTTGGGAGAGGATGAGAGAGACCAGATCCTGCCAAATGATAAAACAACAGCTTTACAGCCCAGCACCTTTCACTAGCCAGTGCCTGGTGTGCCCTTTCTTTTATTATTATTTTTTTTTTAAGCAACCCCTGTTTGGTGCAAGTAGTGTTCCCAGCGAGCCTAAAACAGTTCAGTCCCCAGTCTCTCGGTGATGTTTCAGCAGACGTACTGGCGAGGTGAGCCTCTCCCTGCGGATCAGCACCGCGGACAGCGGCACCGCCCGCCGCCGGAGGAGGTACCCCGCCTTGGATGAAAACTCCACTTTTGAAGAAATCATGCCCACACTGCCCAGGCAACTGCTGTCTCACCCTTCTCCCATGTTTTTCCTAATGGGAAATCATTATCTGGTGTCTTGTTTTCAAGTGATGGAGGAGGGATGGTTTAAAATATGAACCAGTTGTTCCGATGCCAGCAAGAATTATGTTTTCCTTCAGAATTAAACTCTTTGCCCCACTTCTTCCTGCATTGGTGTTCCACCTATGAGGGCTTCATCTCTAATTTGGATTGTGAAAGGTTCTTTTCTGCTTATCCATTGGGACAGTTTGACAAATGGAGAGATAGTACACTGGCAGCCCTTTAGAAACAGAATCCTTATTTTATTGGAAGCATCACGTGATCCAGCTTTGGCCATCAATTACATTTACTGTTGGTAAAGGGTAAACAGACAAATCTCTTGGAAAATTGCAAGTAAGGGACATATAAATGACACTGTGGCCACTAAAAGTTATTTTCACATTAATCCACCAAAAAAAAAAAAAAAAAAAAGGCCACATTACTGTGTAGTGGAGTGTTGTTAGAATCATAGAAACATAGAATGGTTTGGGTTGGAAGAGACCTTAAAAATCACCTAGTTTCAACTCCCCTACTATGGGCAGGGACATGTTCCATCTGACCAGGCTGCTCAAAGCCTCATCCATCCTGGCCTTGAAGAGTCAGACAAAGATGAAGAGCCAACAGGCAAGGCTCCAAATGGACAAGCAGTCTTATCTCACAGGCCAAAAAAGGCAGGTATCTCAGGAGTCATCTTGCTCAGCCCACGTATTTGGGATTTCATCCCACAGGTATTCCTGGATCATGCTAAGGAAGACATGCCCTCAAATTAGAGTTGAACATCTCCCAGACCTATTCATCATGGTGAGAAGGCATGGGGCAGGACCCTGCAGGCTCATTACATCCCTGAAAAATTTAGTGTGAAGAAGAAGAGCCAGAAAAGTAGGCCAGAAAGTTGGGCTATTCCCCCCACTCAACATATGCTGCTTTCTAGAAGCAGTTTCCTCTGCATCCCACCTCCCACATTCTCCCCAGCTGTGACTGGAAGTTACTACAATGGGACATGTGGATGGACACTCAGAGAGGACTGGGAAGTGCCTGATACACAAGACTTCAAAACTCGTAAGTAGCAATACTGGAAATGAGGAGTTAAGGTCAGACTTCTGATGATTACGGCTGTCCAGAAGTCAGAAAGGATGAGCTTGCAGGGGATGGCAAAGATAATTTAATAAGGGGCTTAGAGAACAAATGATGCTAAGAGATGGTATCAAAGAAGCCTACTGGGACACAGGGAGAGGAAGGAATGGATGAGGATTTGATTCCCAGTGAAGGGTCAGTGATCAGGAGGGTGGTGAAAGTCAGATTTGAACTGTGGTGAAGCAGAAGACAGGCTTGGTTGGGGAAGAGCTATAGCTGTGAGGAAAGAGTCCCTACAAAATGATGTGTGCTCATGTGAATGAGTCCTGAAGGTTTCTCCAAACCTTCAGTTCTGCTGGGCTTCTTCCAGGCCCACATTCTCTGCTTCAAACCTGACAAACACCATAACTTTAACTGCATTTATTTTGCTCTCTGACAGCTCTGGTTTCAGTACTAACAATCTAAATTGTTTTAGTACCCCTCAATCCTCTTGTTCAACCCCCACAAGCAGCTAATTCCCTGTGTGAAGCAAAATTGGCTTTTTTTAAAATTTTCTATTCTTTTTTTTTCCCAGAAGTGTCCATTAAATTTTCAGCTAAACTGGAAGGCAATTTTTTGCATGAGAGCTTTACACAGATAGGCTTAAAGCAGAACAAAAATAAATAAATAACTACACTAAATTACCTCCCCCTCCCCCACCTTGTCTTAATGAAGTGCTGTTTTACATAAGTTATTTCAAGAGAAATGAAGTATTTTTGGGCAGGCAAGTGATCAGCATTTATTTAGCTTTCTGTGAGTGTTGCGACTCCCTCTGAATCTTCTGGGTCAGGCAAGGAGGCAAAGTTTCCCCAGGTAAAGATTAAGGATGCACAACCTTCTTGGGTGAAGGCCGTCTTGGGATCTTCAGGCTGTATTTGGGAATGTTTTTAGGGGCTGCACTGTGCAGTTGCCTCTGGTAATTTCTCCAAGATGTGTGTGTTGAAGCAGTGCTATCAGTTCTTTGTGTGGCAGCGTGGTGGCCTAGGCAGAAAAATCACTGTGATTTCCTGTGCTGGCCTCAAAAAAACCCCTGTTAACCTTCCAGAAATCTGCAAGGGTAGACTTAATTTCCAGGAAACTCCTCCTCCCAGCTGAGCTGCCCTTCAACAGTGCAGACAGGCTGGGACCCCAGAATGTGCTGCTCCACAGCTCTCTCTGGCAGGCGAGCTGGTACTGAGAGGAGGATGGGGCTACAGCTCAGAGGAAAGACATTTTGATGGCATTTGTGTTGTTACTATTATTTAAAACAGCTTATTTTAGTCTCTGTTAATGTCACGGAAAGTCTGCACGAGCAGAAAACAAATCCTCTGGTGATGTATGCTGAATTGATTTCTATTTATTTTGGCAGACTTTTTTTTATACCATGCACCAATCCACATTTGCTTAATTTGGGGCTTCTTTTGCATCTTTCGAATCCTATTTGCCATTTTGCAACAGAATTGATGGTTCTCAGCCTTCTCCAAACCACAGTCTCCCCTTCTCCAAATCAAAATTCACCACTTTGCCCTGCTGGGAACAAGCCAGGTTGCCCCTTAAGGGAGAATCTGGTGAGAGCAAGGAGGTCATGATCTCCACATGCCCACCCCACCTCCACTGGCTCCAGCTCAGAGGATGAGGAGCTCTGATCTGAGTGTTGGCCAAGGTAGGGTTCCTGCTTGTCCCCTACCTGCCACATCATGTGCATCAAGTGCTCTGCTACCCTGGAAGGGGATGACTGATACAGCGTTAGTCACACTTACACTAAGAGTTTTTAAATTAAGAATTTGCAGTGAGGTCCAGGGACCTGTTAAAGTGCTGAGGTACTTACCCTCCCCAGACCTTCCCTTCCTTCCCGCCCTGCTTTGGCCCTTCCTCTCTCCCCAGCCTTGAAATGAAACAGAAAATTATTTTTTTAAAACTGCGTCGATAATTTATGTTTAGTATAAAGGATGATTTAATGGCATCACCAAAGGTCATTTTTTTCATCTCCGTGTTCCTGCCCCAGCCCCAGAGGCTGTGCATCCCCTCTTTCCCATAACTCCACCTCCCTCCCTTCCATTCACCTCACACATCCCTGTCACCACCCCACCCCAGCGTTCCACGCTCTGGACACCCGCTCCAGGTTCAGCCAATGACCGATGGAGAACAGAGATTTCAACCTGAAACCTCCGCTCCAGACCACCACGAACTGGAACCATTTCCACCTTGAAAACAGTCAGCTGCTGCAAACGACAGGCAGACTTGTTTCTTGAATTCTGTAAGGTTTTTTTTAAAGCCTTTTATACCTATTTCCGTGTGCGCGTGCGTGCACCGTGTGCGCACAGTGGTACCTGTGTGCACAGATGCACACCAATCTCTCTCTCAAGTATAAATATACTGTATGTTAGAGCTGTAAATACTCCTTGGTCATGTGTCTATGTCTTCTTCAAAGTATCATATCCTCAGTGTTATGTTAACAACTCCATTTATTGATTGATGAAACTGTGTGTAGACCTGTACCCTCCTGACATAGTTTATGTAGCTCTCTCTTCTCAAATAAAGTACAAAACTACCACTGGCAGGTCCTCCTCTCCTCTTTGTTCCATGTTGAACATTCAGCTTTAATTCATAGAAGGCTGGCACTTAAAATTTATGCAGTTTTCAGCTATCCCAACAGTACAGAAACCTCCATGTGATGTTTTAGGAACTGTGTGTTGCTCGTCAGGCCGGCAAGTGTAACAGCTGTTAACAAACGGTAATAATCTGTAGGTAAAATGTTGTCCCATCTGCTGTAAATGAGGATCTCAGTACTGGTCTGATCCATCCTTCCCACCTATCTCCAGGTACAGCCTACACCAATCACCTCTCACTTCATCCTGGTAGGGACAACAGGAGTCCATCCTCCTCCTCTCTTGTCAGTGTGTCTGCACCATGACATCAACCAGCCCTCCCACAGTTCAGAAATTTCCCCTTGGTTTAAAAGGATCCAGTCAATTCCCTGTCATGCTCTTGGTTTGTTCCTGCTTGGATTTCTCAGCAGCTAAACTCAGCTCCGATCTTGTGGTTGGGAACAAAACTCAGGATTATGGCAAAATCCACTGCCGTCGCTTGCTTCCCCTTGATTCCTGATACTGGCTTCATGCTGAAATCATAGGAACCAGAGGATATTTACCATTGCAAGATGAAAAAACCCTCTTTGCACAGATACACTTACTGTAAAAAACTATAAAGATAATTTGTGAAGTAACACCTAATTTACTGCAACTGACACCAGACTCCAGCTGCCAGAAATTTGACTGACAATTTCTGTTTATTTATATCCTGCTATACAATATCTGCCTTAATGTTATAAATTTTTCTGATTGGAATTTCACAGTGTCTGCCTGGATATTTATTGATCATAAAATAATCTGCACAACCCGTTAAAGTCAAGGCAGGGAGAATGGATGCCAGAGAAATCACTCGGCAGGATCTGGGTATCAGTGCCCAGGTAACAGAAGATGCTCAGATGCTATTTTTACAGCGTTATGTATCACTGAGAGCCAGTCTTTTGAACTGATTTTCTGCTGTTTCCCGAAAGCCTCTTCTGAAATGCTTCCAAGAGCCTGGTATTGAGTTCCTACCAGCAACTCCATATGGACCCTGCAACATGCCTCATTTGCAGCTCCTCACCGTTGAGAAATCCCACCTTTACAGTGAAATCTGGTGTTTTCACAACTGTTCTTTCAGACAGCCCACGAGGGAAATGTTTGGCTCTTCCTGCAGCAGTAAGACCACTTTTTTTTTTCAACTATTATTTTTGGCAGGCAAAGACAGAAGCATTCAATTTCTGCCCACAAGGGAAAAATTGTGAAACTTGGTCCCAACTGGGAGTTCCCATATTGCCTGGTGAGGAGAGTCTCTTATTTCATTCACAGCTTCAACCATGCCTCTTTCCAGTATCTCCAATGGATGTTGCCTTCTGAATTTTGGCTTTTAAAATTTTTTTTGTTTCATTTTGTTTGGGGTTTTTTTTTCCTAAGGGACACCTTTTCTCCCCTGAGAAAGTTAGAGGTGTGTGCTCTCCTCATGTGGGCAAACACAAAAACATACTTTAGGCATAGCCAAATCCACCCTTTCTCCCAAAAGTCAACACATCCCACACCCAATCCAACACACACCCACTTTGTCACCAGCAGCCTCAGTGTGACACCCCTCCCTACCCTGTACTCACACACATACCCCCTACTCCAACCCACCATTCCTCTCCTTTCTCCAGATCTTGTTCAGCAGGAGTTTGCTCTCCTCATTGCAAATGCTGCATTAGCTATTCATTCCTGCTGCTTTCTGGGGTCCCAAATCAGGCCTCACCTCACCCCTCATCAAACACAGCTCCCTTTCCTTTCTCAGTGTCAGAATAATAAACCAGCAGCTGATGATTTGCCACATTAGCTCTGGCCAGGCACTCTGATGGATAAGGTTCCCTTTTATGATTGATTTAAGGCATTTATGTGATAAAGACCTTTTGAAATTAATTGAAAATGCAGTAAAGAAGAAAAAAAAATCACAGCTTGACAAACTTCCCAAGGAGTCACCTTGTCCTGCCCATTCCCAGTACCTGTTGCACTTTGCCTATCCAAGATGAGGTGGTTTCAGGAGCATGCAGCAGCTGCTGGAGCATCTGATGGGCTGGGAATAAAACCCCAAAACCAAACAGCAGTCAAAGAGGCTGTCAGGCCACGGGCACTTGCCCCAGACCAGATAGCATCCCTTGTGGGAAGTGGACAATGGAAGGACTGGATCTGCTCAAGGCTCCCTGTGACCTTTTCAAGCTCCATAAAACCCTTCACAGATTACCCTTTAAAAAGCAGGGAAGGCAAGCAGACCCCTGCATGCCCTCTGGGTAGAGGGAAGGGAGAGGTCCTGGCCTTCCCCCAGGCTGCAGAGAGAGCCAGATGAAAGGTTAACAACAAGATGTAATCACAAGGTAAAAGTACAGGGCGGGAATGGGGCAAATTATTTCCTGTGAATTGCGGCTTCTGTTATTCCCAGAGAAAAGCAGCAGGTATTCAGGAGCTTCTCATTAGCCAGCATGATTTCCATTAGGCTTTCTATTAACATTTTGTGGCCCTAATAAACACCTACATAATTAACACACACGAAAAAGGAGCCCGTTCCAAGCTAGCAGGAGTTGCCAGAACAAGCTGGGAATAGCACAGGCGGGTCAGCTCCTGTCTGGAACATTCTGCTTGCAAAGGAATTGCTCTTTCCATCTACCTAGAACAATTCCCTTGCAAAGAGTTAAGTTTTAATGCTTCTGTCCTCCTGCTTCAGTCTAGGAGAACATCTACCTCTGCTTTGCAGCTGGGAAAAAAAGTGAGAGAACAGAGTAGAAATTGTCTCTGGAGAGGTTCAGGACACTCCAGTATTCCCTAGTCCTTTGGCATAGCTCTGAGGAGCCTTTTCCTGCTAAAAACTGACAGGGAAAGAAATCTCTTAGGAACCCATGCATGATCCCAGACAGCAAATAAGCCCCAGGAGCTCATTCAAAGTCCCCATGGAAAGAAGATGGAACTTACTATAACCTGGGCTTGTTTATAACAACGAAGCACACCAGCACTTCTGTCCACCGAGAACTGATGAATTATGAGGAAAATAGACACAGAGGTAAAACATGACCTTCCCAATGGCAAGTGATGGGCTTTCCATGTCTTATCCATCCTGCTAAGGACATGAACAACATTTCTGAGTGTGGTATGCACAGGGAGAGGCTCCTCCCCAGTCCTTGCCCTCCTCCCCACACATTGCCAAAGGTACCACAGCCAAGCCTGTGTGCACAGGAGATCGAGGACATGTCATTTTGGTGGGGCTGCCTGTCCCCCCGCTCCTCATTTCAGACTCCTGCTGCTAAGAATTTGTGTGCCCTTTATCGTAGCTCTGAAATACAGAGAGACACTTTGGAATTCAATTAGTCAAACAGTTGCCACAGCAACAAAAACATATAAACTTAAATGATTTATACTCACAGACACCACTTCAAATAGGAATAAATTTAATACAGCAGCTGGGAATGAAATGCATTGTACAATAAGAAAATTGTATTTTTTCTCTCCCTGATGATAGGCCTCAAGGTCTTAATGCAATATAGATGAAAAAAGATATTTGGGCAGAAGGAAGAGGGATACGTTGTGCTGTATTTACAATGCCTGCTTGGAGAGTACAACACATAATGAGCATGTACCTCTAATCACAGAGCTGTGGTGCTGTTTGCAGACAGCCACAGATCAAAGATTGCAGCTACCAAGTAGACTGCTTGGTTTCACTTTCTTTCTTTGTCTCTCCATCTCATAAAACCTTTCCTCTTGGCCTCCTCCCAGGTGAAAAACAAATCTACCCTCGTTCCAGCAGCTTCTCCATCCCCTACAGAGCCAGGTCCCCACCTGGTAAAGTGAGATTGTGGTTTTTTCTAGAAGGAAAAAATTGCTTTAATTCAAACATAGTCCTGGGACTCAGAGCAGAAATTAATTCCAAGAAATGCGCAGGAAATCTTTTTCTTCTTGCAAAGAACATTGCAAAAGATTTCAAAAAAATCTAGAATAGTCAGTCAGAGTGATGGTCACCTGCAGTATTTTTGCCCATAAAAGACTGAGCATGCAGTGAATGCCACACTTCTGCAGTTCTCCTTTGACTCTGAGATTCCCTGGAAAGAACCACAGGTATACATGGACGTGAGATCACAGAGAAGATAATGCATTTACAGACCTCTGGCATTAACACAATTTCAGTGCATTCTCAGTCCAGTGTGCACAAATCTTTTTCCAACCAGCAAAGGTTTCATGAATGAAAGAGATGTAGGGGCTTATAGGAGCCTCATGGTTAGTGCCCAGTAAGCAGGAATTGTCCAGAGGTTGTGCAGAAACTGCCTCCTTCCTTTCTAAAGGCAGAGCAGCTGGTTTAACTTAGAACTCTGGGAAGTTGTGTGCTTGTAGCTCATCTGCCTCTTTGTTGAGGTGCCAAAGCCAGCTGCCTTGGCAGTGCCTGGGCCAGAAACAGCCAAGCAGTGCCTAGACTGCAAAAGAAAGTGGAGATGCAACCATTGGCTCTTCATTTTCTCCTAAGCAGAAGTTAGCCTGTCATTCAAGGAGGCATTTTGGAAGTTGTCACCTGCCTCCACAAAGCCTGATCAATGTGGCAAACCACTCCTGTCAGTGGGAGCTGAGGCTGCCAACACCCTTGGAGGGCTCAACACCATGAGCAATTGTATGAGATCTCTCCTCTGACCTGCTCCACTAGACAGCATTTATGGTGGGAATAGGAGCTTTATTTCCTGTCCAGATCGTGCTCATAACACCTTCTCCTGCACTTCACAAGAGCTCAAACAGGACGGATCTCACGCACTTCGGGGCCCTTTGAGCAAAGGCAACCTCTCTGGCTCAGATCGTGTTTTGAGTAAACACTGCAGATCCAAGTGCAAGAGGGAAAAGCCGGAAAAGTGCCTTTGAGACAAACCCAATACTTTTGTGTGAGAACAAACAAACCAAACCACAGGCCGCAGCTCTAACAGAACTTACTGGCTCCTCAGTGTAAAAAATTACTGGGGTGAGTTTTCATGGGTTGTTTTAGGCAGGAGGTCAAGAGTTCTGCTCATTATTAGAGTTGGCAGGTGGGGTAGAGAGTTCAGGATGCTTTGGGCGCAAATAGAGATCAACACCTGCCATTCTCTTTGGCAGTTTTGGAAAGGAAAGCACACAGATGCACAACAACAACTAAACAAAGCTAATAATGAAATCATATTTATGTAGGCAGGAAGGAAGCTCAATTGCCAGGAGAGTACTAAAGTCTACAAGTGTAAATACATACCAAATAAGTCAGCTTGATGAGATGCCAAGTTTGTTCAGCAGAGTATGGCACTTCACTGCTGAAGTGTTCCTGCAGGAGGGAAACCAGGAAAATGTCAAAAAGGTCATTGGGTGAAATGTGTGGCTCCACCAGGAAACTGTGCAAACAAGCTTGTGTCAGTGGATTCAGTGCTGTCTTGCAAAGCTCCTGTTGGTTCTGTCACATTGAAGCACAAGCATTTTACTCCTGAGCTGATCTAGAGCTCGCTGCTCTCTCCACATGGCAAAGTGGAAAGCATCACAATTTGTGGGTCAGATGGACTGAGTTTGTCCACTTGAAGGTTCTGGATTTCAAGCACAAAATCAGAGAAAAAAGTATTGACATCCTGAGGGATATGGTGGGGCAAGTGTGTGAGGATTTGTAGGACTTGTACGGCCAATATTTGACAATGAAAGATCCAAGGCAATAAAGGAAATGAGCATCTTTACAACATCTTTGAGCCTCTCTCTCAGACCAGACTATTCACATATTCTGAGTCAAGAGAGAAAAAAGCCTACAAAAAAGAACAAATAGTGCAAAGTATCTCTGGAGATGTTTAGAAAGTGGAAATCAGAGACATCACAACATTTAGATCCTGGATCAATCTTCCACAGATGTTGCGAAAGGTAAAATCCTAAACAGCTGAAAGATGGACCTGAGCCAAAAGTATTCCACCTGTGACAGAAAAAGTCTTGACTTGGCTGGGAAGTCCCCTTCATCTCCCTTTTCCTAGGAAGGAAACATCTGTTCTTCTCTTTGCTTGCTCCATCGCTCTTCGGTACAATGGCACAGAGAGCAGCAGGCTGGTGTGTCCATTCCTGCTCCATTCCTGCTGGATTAGGGGATGCAGCAGTTCAGCAACCAGCCCCCCAAGCCACAAACTACATTTATCATCATCTTTACATGCCTTTACACAGCTGGCTCTCCTGATGATAATGTGTTCTACAGTTTCCCTTGCTGGCGTGGCTTATGTTAATACTCCATTAACATTGCTAATCAGAGACAGACTTCTGGCAGCATCTCCAGGGGATGAGCAAATGTTGTCCTATGCCTTTCAGTTTAGGAGATCAGACTTTCAGATGAAATCCATTCCCAACATCTCTGATTTCAGCAATTAAATGGAGCTGCAGCATGTGGGAGCTGTTCAATGCTGGATGCATGTGGTTCCTACTGCTCCAAAATAAGACCTTTTAAACTGCCTTTTATGCCAGTCCTCAGATATGTGACATTTGGAACTTTTATTCACTTGGGAAATCAAAGACTGCTGGAAAGATGAGATGGATTTGAATCAAAGATAAAAGGTACAGAGGTCCTGAAGGTCTAACAATGCATGCTCCCAGTTCGGCTTACCCCATCCAGAAATTCATACTTTAGTTTGATCTATTCCTTCTCACATTTCAGGAACACTTCCAAATCCACTTTAGCTTTACAAAAGGAGCCTACTTTTATTTGGATTTAGTAGAGTCAGGCACTGTGATACATTTGGTCTCAAGAAAATGTCTTGAAGTTCTAGTTGCATTGGTAAAAGGAAGGCAACTGCTCATTAATGCAATTTTCAAATCACCTCAGATTTTAGGTGGACTGCCATTCTCTACAGGATTCAGAGAGACTATAAAATTAACATTTATCAGACAAAGCCTACACTGTGGAAATAAATTTATTTCCAATGAAAATATCACAAATGAAGCAGAATGAAACACAACTATTGAAAGGAGATTTAAAGTCTTTATCCTCCCCAACTCCTTCAGCCACAAGAAACAGCTGAGGATGAGGATGATGCAGTTGAACCAGTGAAATGGTGAGTCTGCTGAGCATCTTTATGCTTTCATTCAAACAGATGCATCAATGCAGTCAAAACTGGACAGGCTTCTTCTCTACTGTTCCCTTTCCTCTCCTCTCATAGTCTCCCTGATAACACCTCATGCCTTGTTGCCTGAAATGGGAGGCACTGCCATGGCAGCAAGTAATGCTTGCTGGTGCTTCTAGAGATACAGACATGAGGAAGAGCAGCTCAGTTTTAACAAGCAGCTGCAGACCAGTTCCATCTGACAACAAAGCCAATGCTTACCTTCCCCCCCAAAAAAAAACCCTATTCAATTTACAGAAAAAGGAGGAGAACTCGCAAACAAACAATGCACATCAGTACCTAAATGATTAAGCAGTGTATGACTCACAGGCTTTTGGAAAAGCTTCTCCAAAAGCCCTAGGGAACTCACCAGAACATATTTAAATACACAGCTCAGACATGCAGGGTTTATTTCAAACACCTCAGGAGTGTGGCTCCTATGCCCACTCACTTTAAAGGTCTGAATTCCAAATTCAGTTAACGAAGCACCACATTCACTGAAGATGGGGAAAACTGTGGGCATCCGTGCAAGGTCCATGGCACTTGGATATGACCTTCAGTCAGTGGTTGGAAGTGATTTCTAATGCATCAGCTCATTGCTATAATGATGTGCTTTGGAGCCATTAATTAACTCACTGCTCTCTGAGGAAATTCTCGTTTCCTCCATCATTCATATCTGCTTGGAAGAGCTGCAGACCCGCAAAAGCTATGTGTGAAAGCCTGAGATGTGTGTGGGATGCAGCCGAGCAGACCGTGGGCAGGTGCTATGAAAACTTCCTCACACAGTGAGTGCTTCAGTGCAGCTCCATCACATCCCACAGCACCAGGATGATGCTGCCACAGCAGCTCTGCCTGTGCCCAGAATCACTGCTGCTGGGACATCCCACATCTCAGCTCCAAGATCTTTGGCTCTCCAGCCTCAGATTCTACCTGAGTGGAAAATGCCAATTAAAGGAAGATGAATAAAAATGTAGTGAAAATATTTGCTTGTTTCTCCTTGGCATAAATTGCCATCTCTCTCCTATTTACTCAATATTCAAATGTTTCACAAGGCTGATTATGGATTTTTACCTCCTTGGACTAGAGCTTGTTTGCAAATAGTTGAATACATGTTCTCCATATTCAGTGCCAGAGCATGAATGAAGAGCCAGTCCACAGATACTGCAACTGTCCCCTGGCTGGATGAGGGTTAGCTGCCTTGACTGAGGGCTGAGACCCAAAAAATAAAGATGATATGTGCCTCCTATGCTGTTCTGCAATATTAACTATTCTGCAGTTCACTTCTGTTTTGTTTCAGCAGCTTCCCTTACTGAATCACCAGAGAGCAAAATTGCTTCCAAATAATAACCAGCTACATGGAGGGTTATTTGGCGAGGGAAAGAGCAGAGTTTGACTCTAGATTTACATAAATCTCAACTCACACATTTCAACTGCCAAGTAAAGTGCTCAGACACCTCTTTCTTCAGAGCCAGCACCTTGGGAACCCACCTTCTCAGCCTGATCTCTGCTTCCTCTCTTTGCAGGAGGAACACTCTCCCGTATGTAACACAGATATCACTTTTGAGAAGACTTTCAGCTCAGGAAGGCAATTTTTCTGGGTTAGGACAGTAATGAATGGATTTTAGGCCAACTCAGGTCCCAAACACCCCATCTAATATTGTGGGGCTGCTGCAGGTTAGTACTTCTGAAACCCATAATAGACTGGTCCTGTCAAAGCATATAACATCTCTGGCTCTGACTAACGTCACTGCATGCTCTGGAGCAGCTCTACCCAGCAGAGAGAAAGTACATTTGTAAGATTTCCACTGCACTTCTCTCTCTGTTTTACGCACACAAACGAATCTTAAAGTACAGATTAATATTTAAACAACCAGGGCTGCAAATATCTTCCAACCTTCCCAGGCAAGAAAGTTTTTGTGTGGAAAAACAGTGGGGAAAATGCAGAGGGGAAAAACCTCTTTTCAAGTGGGAATTCACTTTTAATTTCTGCTCCCTTTGATATAACCAGGATTAACAGCATTTCATCCCTTTCTAAAGGACACGTTGGGTCTCCAGCTGTTTTTCCACTATCAATCCCTGGAGAACAAAGCTTAGGCAGTTAAATGAGTTTGGGAATCTCATCTTGGCTTTTAATTAATTTGAAATGAATGCATGCTAATGACAGCACCACAGCAAGATTGCCAAAACTTCCTCCATCTGCATAAGGAAGTGGTGAACACCGAAGAGCTTGGGACCTCACCAGCAACTTTAACCCTTGCTTGCTGCAGCTACAGCCAAAATCTTGGGGTAGAATGGGGTCTGAAGGGTTCAGTGGCTTTCTTCTCTAGGTACACCATGGAGACATCCTGGCTACCTCCACTCCAAGCAGAGAAGCCCAGTCCTGCTGGCTCTCAGAGTCTCTGCAAGAAGGATGACAGTCAGAAATGCATCTTGCTGGGTTCAGACTGTGAGGAGCAGAACTGCTGTTTCCCTGTTCAGAGCCACACTTGCAGCTCTTCCTCTTAGCTTTACATGAATTATAAAACTACAAATGTGAACTTCAAGTCCCTCACGTGGAAAAAAAAATGACAGCAAACAGCCTGGTGAACTTATTTTCCCACCATTATTCTCACTCATGGGTGGCATTGCCAGTGGCATCTTGGAAGGAAGGTTATTTGTAGGTTTTTAAAGGCAGAGGCTGGGGTCAGGTTGAAACAATGAGTGTTAGGTTGCTCCTAGTGCTGAGAAGGTGAGCTATGGCAAGAATGAGTGTTGGGCTAGGGATGCTGGAAATTTGTGTGTGGAAGTGGAGGCTGTTAAATCTGAGAACAGCTAATTCTGATTTTGGCAGAGATCTCACAGGGGTTGGGGAAACCATCCTGCAGAGACCACAAACCCAGCTGTCAGGAGTAATAAAAGCTCACCTCAAACTGTGATACAGACATGGTTGAGGGGAAGGACAAGCTGGAAAGTGGACTGGATTTGCTGATCTTACAAGAAGATTTGTTTATAGTCACTCCTAATAAATGGAAAATAAAACAGGGAACCAGACAGGTCTGTACTGGAAATTAAGCCAAATGAGAAGAGAGGGTAATGTGAGAAGAAGAATTTGTACCTATCAGTATGTGTTAAGGGTCTTCAGGAGAGACCTTAAGGACATGGTAGAGGGCAAGGAATGGGTTTAGACAGAGCAGCTCCCACTGTCCCAGTTCACTGGGAACCATTCATCCATCACAGCTCTGGTTGGCTTCTGTCATTCTGAGCCTACAGCTTTGCAGGAATTAGGCTCAGGACATCTGCCCTACCTGTGTCTCCTTGCTTCCCTGAAGAGCTGCTGCCTCCAGTCCCCTTCTCCAGGCCCCCAGTTTGTCCATCTTCTCAGTGCAGTGTAAATACAGAACATTCCTTGCTGCCCTGCAGAGGAAGGATCCCAAAATGACAAGGTTCAGCACAGGAATGTGGGCTACAGAGATAAAGATGACCACAGATAGGAAGGAGGAGAATTAGATCCTTAAACAAGCTTTGATAGCCACCTGCTCTGGAGCCTGTCTGCTATGTAGTGGAGGATCCAGACACTTGCAGATATCGGCACACAGTTTGTAACCATAAACATTTTAAAAGACCATGCCCAGAGGAGGCTTTTGTTCCATTAAGACCTAAGGCATTAACACCAGCCTGGCTGTGATCTGAATTTGTTTGTGCAGGTAACCATCCTCCACTTTGAGGTTAACATTAGAATGCCTTTACAGATGAGGAAAGCAATTACCTCTTTTAAATTAAACAAAGATTCCTAAAGTTGCTGTTGTGCAATGCTTTCCCTTCTGTAACTGAGCACCAGCATATTTACACGGGGGCTTTTGTGGTTGGGCATAAGTCATTTGCAAGATATTTTTACTGCTTGCAGGAAATCTATGAAAAAGGATGAGGCAGAACGTCTTGGAATGCAAAGTACCGAGCTGGATTTTAACCACTGCACAACAGCAAATGGGTTATGCTTGGCTTTTTTACTATTCAGCTGGTAGCAATAAAACAGTGCTTGGCTTACTCCTTTACAGAGCCAAGTTCTTTATCTTGAAAGAACAATAGTGAAAAAAGGCCTGTAGAGGAAGGAGGCAGCCTTCTGAAAAGTCCCCTTAAGACTTCCTCAGAGCTGAACACAGAAGGCTTAACTCCTACACCTCCAGCCCCCCAGCACAGCTCTCCCTGTTCCTCAGTGCACCCAGGGTGGGAAAAGCAACAGCTCAGCCTTGTCTCTGGTGAGGGAGATAAGCAGGAGCTCACCATTCACAGCTCCCCATCTCAGGGGACAGAGAGGCAACTTCAGCTGCTTCTCAAGGAGGTGCTCACCCATAAAGTGCAGAGGAAAAGCCCTTGCAGGTGATCAGGGTGTGCAGCCTCGCATCCCTTCCAGGGGCTCTCACAAGTCCCTGACTGCTCCACTGGTATCTGCAAGGATGATGTTCACCCAGAGGCTCCTCATCACAGCATCCACTTAAGGCAGAGAAGAGACAGGGCTCAACAGCGATGAATAGAAACAGCTCCTTAAGGAAGACTGATGGTCACAGACAGATCCCCTGGTGCTCTGCTCTGCCAGCTCCCAGATCTGTATCAGCACCACGTACATTATGTGGTCGTCTCACTTCTTGGCCAGGGACACAGCCATGGTTCAGTGTTTTAATTAGCCCACTCCAGGCTGTCTTGGTCATAAAAGCTCGCGGAGAGAAAGATAAACATTATGCAGAAATCACGTTAATTTATAAAATATTCAATTAAAGAAAACAAACAGCATAAACTAAGATCGTCAGAGCGAGATGACAGGGAAACCATCCTGCTGGGAGTCAGCTGCCTCTGGCCTTGGGCAAGCAAATATGTTGCTCCTCTGCACTTCTTGCACCAGAAGAGGCCAGGGAGAACAGGACCACCCGGGAGGTGAAGTTACAGAATATGTCCTGCAGCAAGTGGTTTTGACAGTTCAGCCCAGGGCCCCTTCACCCCTTCAGGGATCAAAACACTTGCCTTCCTCTCATGTTTTCTTCAAAGCAAGGAGAGGCACAGTCTATCCCAGGTTCATTAATGTGCAGCAAAATTCTGTTTCTTTAAAGCCCAGTCCCACCATTTGCAGTTCAGGTATCTGTAAACTGCTGAAGTGCAAAGCTAACTTTCAAGGGCTTCTCTTCAACTCACACCAAACTGTGACCCTTGAACCCTGCTGAGGAAGGACTATTTTCTAATAGGATGTGTGAAATGAGAGAGAGGATGCTGGGAATGAGAGCAGCAGTATGTTCTGCCCCCAGGGCTGGGCACACAGCTGCAGGAGCAGCAACTACATTCAGGGCTGGATCTCATAAAGGAAATGAGGAGTGGAGAAAATCACAGCATTTAGGGATGGAAAGGTCCATTTGCTGTCTCTCCTAGCCCAACAGTGACAGATCCCTCCCCTGTGCTTGGTACTGTGTGTAATGACCCAAGCAACCAGGGCTTCTAGTTACTCTCTCAGGAACAACTCTACAGCTTCAGGAATCTCCATGACAGAAAAGCTTAAGAGGCACAGCCTGGGTTTGCCTCAGTTAACAAAATGGGGTGGAAAGTAGGTTTGAGGCTAAATGTTGCCTTTAGCCAGCACTGCAGGTCTGGCATGCTTGGGTCAGGCTTGTGTCACTCCTCCCACCACCAGTGCTCCAGCCAAGCCCTTCATGCCAGGCTGCACCCCAGCTGAGAGCTCAGCAGCCATGCCATGGCCTCCTTTCCTGCCAGCCTGTGAAAACACTCTGCATGTGCCCCAAGCAGTGACAAAACAACCAGTGGAGCCCTGCCTGTGGTGCTGGCCCTTGGCATTTCTCCTGCACCTTTCCCCAGCCTTTCTCCTGCAGGGCCATTGTTGCTTTCAGAGAGGGGAAGGAGGCAGTGACCCTGTGAGTATTACAAACCATTAAGCCTCTCTGGGGAGTGGAGAGACAGGACTGCTCTGGCCTCAGTGAGTTTCACCTTGTGTTGCTATCTGAGATTCTCATTATCTCCAATGGAAGCTCTGATTTGTTTCTCAGCTCTCATTTCTCTTTGTACACTGTTGCCTCTCCTCTTCAAGGCAGCTTTTCCTGGGAGCTCTAGCCTCAAAGGTTCCTTTTCCTTCATGTGTGAATTACAGATGTCACAAACACCTCCGACATGGTGCATGATTCCTCATTCAAATGCAGACTAGCTGAGGGGGAAAACAAGTCTTTAGATCTACAGCATCCCCTGGGGATATCAGCATAGGACACATGCATGCCAGTGATAAGCCAAACTAGACACTGGATGTCACCAGCACTCCACTGGAAACACAGAGGAGGGAGCAGGTATCTGGCAGTAAAAACCTCCACTCTTAAAGCAAGCATTCTGGTTAGCTAAAGGAAGGGTTGGCTGGGCATGAAGTAACAAGGATCGTCTAAGATGCTCTAGAACCAGAATGAATCCAGCAAAAGAGATCCAGGTGAGGAGGTGAAGGAAAGGATGGAAGGAAAGGTCTTGGTTTTCTATCCTAGCATGGATGGAAAAGCAAGACCAAGGATTGTGTAGATCTCCCAGGTAGCCACCAGCCCACAAACATTAACAACTGCCAAAGAAAATAGGTGGTGGGATGGAGAAGGCTGCTCCTTTCCTGGCAAATCCTGAACACCAACATGCCTTAAGAGCTCCCCAGAAGGGCCCTGCATGTCAGTATAAATGAGAAATACCTGCTGCCTGAATGGACATCTCCCAAAGAAGAATGAAGAATGAAGAATGACTTCCAATACACATGAGCACCCTGAATTCTGTGCTCACAAAATTCATTCACTTCCTGTCCCCTTACTAAACTCTCTTCTGCCCCAAGGTGTTGTAAGAGAAGAGCAACTGTGACAAGATCTCAGCCTGGCTGCTGTTCAAATTCCAGCATGGGAGAAGAGAAGGAGAAGACTTTGGGCAAAGCCCCAGCTCTCTCTCAACCAGACCCTTGCTCTGAGAAGACACAGAGAGGAAAGAAAGGTGCTTGAGGAGGAGAAGGGTTGTTACACACATAGCCTGTGTATACCAGACCAGCTGTTCAATCCACAATAGCACATCCAAACCATGCCTGATGCTTTCTGGAAGGGTCCCCACCTCACAAACACACAAATGCTGTGTGGAAACAGGGATTTACATCTTTCTGTGTACATTGACAACATTTCCCTCTGGATAGAAACAGCACAACTGGATGGAAAGAAGCAGCTCAACTGCCTGTCATAGACTCAGCCCTGCCAACAACCAGAGTGGAGTCCCTCATGAGTGGGCTGTGTTTTGGCAGAAAAAGGTGGGATTTTGATCCACACCTCCCTCCCAGCTCTGCAGTGAGGATTTGGGTGGAGGCTGTGAAATACAATGCAAAAATTGAGACAGTGATGGCTTTATTCCAATCTGGGAGCTGAAAGCTCCCACCACACTCTTCTTAAGGGCTCCTACCTGGCTGAATAATTATATTTCTGTGCCCAAGCTGCTTTGTTTGTTGCTTGTTTTAAGATCTCCTCTGTTTAATACCTGGCTTTGCTGGAGCACCAAGGCAGACAGGCACTTGAACCAACTGCCACCCTGCTTTCCCTCTCCATAAACGAAGGCATGGGAGTGCTTCACTGACCTTCTAAATACAGAGGCTTCAAATTAAATTATAACATTGCTGATAATCAGCAGACCAGGGATTAAACTGATTGGGACCCTGCCAGACCAGATTTAGCTTTCATTAAGTTCTGCCCACAAATCAGACTTACCCATACCCTCGCTCTTGAAGTTATAATGTGCACAAATGCACAGAGGGAGGGCAAAAACCAAAGTACTTTAGTGTTTAGAATTCTAATCCTTTCAAGGTCTGGAAATACCTGGGGTCCAAGTACCACGTCGTCTATCCACATCTGCCGTCAGAAGTAAAAACCTGAAAGCAAGTCATTTACATGAGGGTTTAAGAGGGATGCAGAGAAATGACAAGAGCAGGGATGTAATCACTAGCACTGGGAAAGTCTGAAAAGAGCTCGTTGATCCCTATGAAATAGAGCAAGAGGCTTATATAATTTTTTTTCTTGTGTGTGTAAATTTCCTAAACAGCTGACCTAAATGAGTTCTTACCACGATCAGATAGCCAGGGACAACAGAGTAATCCTTCTAATAGGATTACAGGCTGTGCTAAAGGAGACTTCAGACTTCTCTGCTCTGCATTGCAATACACACACAGAGATGGACCTGGTACCTGTAAACCCAGTGTTTTCCCCATTCATCCCCTAATTACCCAGCCCTTCTCTCCCCACTGCTCATTTTATCCACAATTGCTGTAAAGTAGTCACTGAGAAAGGAGGAAGTCAAAGAGCTAAAATCATAACACTGGAAAGATGGAAGTGTGGGGAAATTAGCAGCTAAAATTTCACTAGAATTGCAGGGGTATTGCCTGATGCCAGTCAGCCTTTCCAGTGCTGCTCAGCAAGGGAGCATAAAACTCCCTGCCATTAAGATTTAGAGACAACACAAAAGCTGGTGAAGAAGCACAGAGCAATTCAGCAGGAGGTTCCACCGAGCTTTGCAGACCTCCTGGTATGCTGGATCTGTCCAAACCAAACACCTTAATGGATGTAAACACAGAGTTATGTGCAAACAAAGCAGGAAGATCTACGTCCCAGCTGTGGGTGGAAAGCTGCAGGGAAGTGTGAGGGAGTCTCTGTGCTGTGAGAACAAGAAAAGAAAGCAATGCACATACACAAAAAGGAGTGATTTCCTAATAAAGAAGTGACTGTGAGCTCCCGGAGAAGGTTGCAGTCAGTAGTGTCTGGTAGAGCCTTTAGTGGCATGCAAAGGGATGGAGAATGTGCCTTGTAACTTCAGACTGCCCGAGTGAAACCAATGCTGGTGTGCTGATAACAGCTCTCACAAATACATTTTTCAAAGGTTGCTAAGAAGCACTTAGAGATGGTGCTGGAGAGAATTACAAAAACCACCAGATACAGTGGGGAAAATGCCTTGCTGCAAGGGACTAAGAGGAGCTCAATTCACTTTATCAAGAAGATAGTTATGGGGGATAACAACTTCCAGCAGGAAAGATCTCAAATATTAGAGAGGTATCTGCTCACGCGCAGAAAGGAGTAGTGAGAAGCAATGGCAGCTGAAAGATAAAGGCAGATGAACCCAAATGGGAAATCAAATATACATTTGCAATAATGAGGAATAGGAAGGAAGGACATATCCTCTCTCTCCTCCACCCCCTCTTTTTTTTTTTTTTTTAATGCCTTTAAATTAAAACTTGGAAGACACTTGGAATTATCCCTGGGAGGCATCTTCCAGCCAAACATGTTCTTGCAATTAATGCAGGAGAAAAGAAATAAAAGGCAGTGCCCAGCAGTACTTCAGAGTGCTGCCCAGACCAGATGGAGGTCTGCAGACCTGTCTGCTGCAGGATGACTCCAACCCCCTGCCCTTCCCTGGGGGTTCTGGGAACAGCTGATCCACCAGGCAAAAACATCCCAACGAAACACCCTTCTGGAACAAAAGTCTGCTCTTGTGTTCTGGTTTGGACAGATACAGAGCATCCCAGCCTCTTTTGAAAAGTCCATCTCTTTTGAACACAGGCAGAGAACATGCTTCTCCACACACACCAGCTCCTTCACCTGCTCCCAACCTGCCAGAATTGCTTTTACAGAGGGGTAGATTTTTATTTTAATTACTTATTTCTAAAGAGAAAATTGCTGAAAAGCACCAAAACAGATATTGCATTTCTTTCATCATCCTAAACTTCAATTGCCAGGAACCAAAATGAGATCTCGCAGCAAGGCAAAGGGCTGCAGATGAACAGTTAATCCCCAAACCATCAGGAAAGAGGTTTGAAAGATTTAGAAGCGACTTGTTGCTTGACCTGGAAAGAAGATGCTGGAGCCCTGGGTCAGCAGCTCTCCTGGGCCTGTGATTGAGTAGGTGACATAATACAGATGACTGTGACTGAAAATTAATTGATGTTACATCCCTTATAAATCTGGACTACCTGGCCAAAGCATAATGCTCTCAGAGTGACTGAGAGCTGCTGAAATATTTATAAGAATGAGATATTACTTTGGCTTAGCTGGAGCAGAGGATTAACTTCATCACTCCCTCCTTTCTCCTCCCTTCTCCTAAAAATATGAAAGCTGCTTCAAAAGAGGGAAGCAAAACTTTTTCTTATCCACTTTAACAAAATGTTATTTTGAAATTAGAATGAATTTCACTTTTTGGGATTATGTAATCCCTGTGGGACATAGATATATATATCCCACACAGTGTGCTACACAACTAAAACACAGCCTGGTACCCCTCAGCTCCCTCACAGGACTGCACACCTGCCCTCCCCCAGCAGCAGGACCATCCTAAAAGAATTCCTTTTGAAGGGGAGAACTAGAGGAAGGCCTGGGATCCCTTTTCAGATGCTGCAATAAGCCATTAAACAGACTCATGTGGTTGAGGTCACTCTACTATTACACACACAGCAGTGAAATCTTGTCCCTGAAGCTGATCCATGCTTTGGGAAGTGGGAATGGAGCACGAGGATATTTATCACTGCCAAGAGAAGAACTGCTGGAGCCCTGTCCTTTGCACAGCCCATCTGCTGGGTGAATGAGGGGTCTAAAAGATGAAAAGAGCACAGAAATCCCTGAGGGGCCAGGACTTTCTTGTACAGATCATGCTGGAAGGACAGCAGGGGAGAAGCCAAAGGAGCTGCAGTGATAACTAACCCAAGGAGGAGGAAATGAGAAGGGGAGAGGAAATGAAGAGAGAAGAAAACAGGTGAGGTGGGAATGAAGGAAATCCAGGTGGGAGCAGAAGCCTTTCCACATGCCCTTGGCGTGGTCCAGCACCCTAACCCACACCTCCCTGAGCTATTCTCCACTTCATGTCCATCTGCACATCAGACCTAAAGTCTCCACCCACCCCCTGTGCCTCACCATGCTCAGCAGCACCCACAGGCTCACACAAACCATGCTTCTCTCCAGTTTCAGCACTGGGAATGAGAATATCTGTACATGATGTTATTTGTAAGATGTTTTATTATTATATTCATGTTGAAAAAGGAGTTTCAACAGTTGTTTCCCTGTCACCCTGCTCTGCCCAGCACTGCCTTGCATTGTGCATGCAGGGAGCATCCTGCAGCCTGGCCAAAGGCCACCAGCTCCCTCCTCCCTGGCAGCTTTGAACCCTGACAAACAGCAGCTCTCACCTTGGAGCTTGCTCACTTCTCAAGAGCTGTTTTTCACCATGTTTCTGTGTGCAGACACACAGAACTGCAGCCAATTTATTCACCAGTTCCCAATAGCTCTGGTTGGGAAATAAGGGAGATTTTTGCTCATGGACCAGGGCAAAGCAGCAGGAGGAATTGCCCAGGGTAAAATACACATCTGAGTTCCCACCCTGGGCTGCTTGGAGTGGCTGTGTCTGTCACCTACATGGGGGTGACAGCTGTGGCAAATGCACTCTGAAGTAACTAACACCCCAATTTTAGCTGTGACTTATCCCACAAGCTCTTGGCCTCATGAACCTCAGCTGTGAGCTAAATAAAGATTAAGCCCATGTTTGTTAACAGGTCTGAGGTTTGGGAATGATCCCACCAGCTCTGTATCAATGGCAATGGCTGAACTCAGCACAAGGAAAGGCACGATCTCATTTCTTTGCTGGCCCATTTGGGTAACTGGGGAAGAGCTTTGGTACCCTCTCATCCACACAATATGAATTTATCCCAAGCCTAGATCTGCCCTTCTCCCTCATTCCCCAGTTTTTTCCATCCCCATCATTTCCAATGAGCAATACTTGCTGTGCAATGAAGAGCCAGGATGGACCTGATCCTTTTCCATCCCTGATAAGCCCCAGGGTTCTTCCTGGTTGCTCCCATCAGCAACAGGTCAATCACAGGAAGGATTATTGTCAAAATATCCCTGTCTCTATTGTCTGGGGCTCTTCTTCAGCTTGGAGCCACACAAAAGCTGCTGGCTGGGAGGATGACAGTGCCAGGTGAAAAGCTCTCCTGCTCCTCTGTGTGATGACCTCCATGTCCAGCAGGATCAGCACTTCAATAGCAACGCAGGGAATTTCTGAAGACATTTGTTTATCACGGCCATGCGCCACCATTTGATTGCCTGAAAAGCCCAGGAGGGCAGCTAAACACAATATCTCCCAGAGAGTGACAGTCAGGGCAGTCGTCACTTGGAATTAACCAGACACCTTCAATACAGACGGAAAGGACTACAAAAGGAGCATTAAAAGAGCAGTTACATCCCTCTCTTAGCCGTGGTGCCTGTTTCAACTTCTCAGGCTGTCATTAGGGACTGCCACGGGGGACTGTGGCACAAATGAAGAGCACAGACAGGCACGGCAGAGAGCAGCTCCTGCTCCCCCCAGCAAGGAAAGCCTCCACAGCAGCACAGGGCAGAGTGGCACCACTGCTCAGGGCACTTACCTGCATCAGCCAGAGACATCCCTTTTCCCCTGGAGGTAATGGTAAGACATGGAGAAGGAGGTTTCTCAGTGCAAGGCAGGACAGGAATTATTGTAAGCTTGCTTTAGGGTTTCTTGTACAGTTCTGTAAATGTACCAATTCTCGGTTGCTTATATTGGGAAAGACATCATGATGGTTTCAGCTTCTGACTACAGCTTATAAAGTCAACATTTAAATCCACCCTGCTTCTCCAGTGAGCTGTCCACCCACCCCACCCCAATTTGTCAGTATTATTTTCCAAGAGAAACCAAAGACAGGAAAATGATTTTATACCAAATTAGAATTTTTCCCCTCGTCTACTGCTTGGGTGGAGAGGCAAGCCCCAGAAAATTTTGAATTGTCCAAATGAAACCAAAGACAGGAAAATGATTTTATACCAAATTAGAGTTTTCCCCCTCCTCTACTGCTTAGGTGGAGAGGCAAGCCCCAGAAAATCATGAACTGTCCAAATGAAAAACATATTCCTTATATGAACACTCTGGGATGGTTTAAAGCAAGGAAGAAATCTTCATCTTCAAAACCTGCAGACTGTCAAAACTCCTCACAGAGTCATTTTGACAAGCTCAAACCATAAACCCTGTAAGGTTCACTGCCCATTAATATTCTCGGATGATTCCTTTCTCTATTTGATTGTCACCAAATGCAAACATCAGCTCTTCCAGACATTATCATGTCTTGTAATGAACAAAAAAAGATGGAAGTTAGAAATATAATCTGAATATCCAAAATCTTGCAAATGAGCACTCAATCTGCCTATAACTATGTTGTCTGAGTTCATCATCCTTCCCGCAACTCTGCACAGGTAAACAAAATGTATTTTCACTGCTTTGCACAACCAATTTGGGCAATAGAGCCCAGGAGGACATCTCCCCCTCCAGCTTTGAGCATGACATCCCTAAGCCTGCCTACCCAAAATGGACAGGGAGCTAATGTCCCTGCAGCAGAGTCACAGGGACCCCCAGAGGGGTCTTCACACCCAGGCTGTCTGGCTAAGGAAATATCAGCTACATCCAGCAAGTCCTACCAGCTGATCTGATGCCATGAGGGTCCTGGAAAGCCCAGCTTTGTGCACAGCCCTGTTACATCACCTGGGAATATTTATGGAGAAGAACAGCACTTTTTCCATATGCCATGAGTCACTGTGGAGATCCTTGTTTTGCACTCCCAGGTATTTTTAGGCAGTGGGGATGGCTGCAGGATGGACCAGGAGTACCACATGTCTCTCCTTAGCCACTGGCCTGGGTTCCCCAGGGAGGTTTGGCTGACAGCCTCAGGCAGCAGCATAGATCAGCAAGGCTCTGCTCTCCTGTGACACTACATCAATAAATGTGCAGCTGAGACAAGGGAGTGTAGGCACATAAATATATATGATTAAATTCCCATTGGTTTGAAATTTTCCCCACACACTCTGCCTCTGGGCTGCATCTCCCTGGCTCAGTTGGAGCAACAGATATATACTCTGTCAGGGCTTTGATATATTAAAACCAGGAGGTGTCTGAGTCCACTCTAATCCCCTTCACATGGCTCATTTTTAACCAGGCTTTCTCACAGAAGCCATCCCAAGGACACCTCCCCCAGCTGAGTAGGGGGACTGGCATGTCTGCAATGCACCAACGATGGAAAACTGAGGGACTTGTGCAGAAAAAAGGCCTTTTCTCTCTCTCTCCTCTCCCAAACACCACCCATGACTGACTGCTGCCACTGCAGCTCCAATCTGTTTGTGCAAACACCAGACCCTGATCTGGCTGGGGAGAGACATTGCCTGGATGCTGCAGGAACAGAGGGAAATTTCACCTGGAAGAGCAGTGCATAAATAAAACTGATAAAAAGTTTTAGGACTTGTGGAACGTGCATAATGTGCTTTATCAGAGATATCGTCTCCCATGCCTAAACACTTCCAGTGGCTGCCAGGGAAAGAAAAATAAAAGGTCTCTTATAAAATTATTATCCTGTCACTTAAGTCAACAGCAGTGATACCACGATAGAAGCCAGCAGTTATGTCACATTGTTTTATCACTATAATTACATCAAGAACACAGTAACTGTCTGTGAGAGATAAGATGATGGAAACAGCTCTGCTGAAGCTTCCTGTTCACAGCACTGGGATTTGCAGACTGGTTTGGGGTTTGGACATTACATTCAATTACTGTCCTTGAGTGCTGAAGAGCCATGTCAGTGAAGAAATACAACCAGAGGGCTCCCCTGGCTCCTCCAGCTGCAGGTGGGGTTGTAGGAGTTATCAGGGTCTGTCCAGAGGATCACAAAGGACCAAATTAATGGAAATTGGCCTCTGGAGGATCCCTGGGCTTCACAGGCTGCTCAGGCTCCTAAAAATGTACAGCAGGGTGACATGAACACTCCCACAAAGTGGTGGAGGAGAGCATGTAGCCACATTTGCTGAGCAGGAATCGATCGACCTTTCCCCAGGCAGAAGGGATATATATACTCAGGAAAAAGACATTTTGTAGGCTAAGAAAGGACTTGGCATGAGAAAGGTAAGCAATTCTGTGCAGCTTGTAGTGTTGCAGGAAAAGGCACTGAAAACTCTTCTGCTGACCCCAAGATGACCTGCAGTCCTTGATCTCACACGCATGCAAAGTGGCATAATCCCTACAGACCCCACTAAATTCCCAAATAACTGACACCCTCCAAATGCTTCCCTAAAGCTGGTAAATTCTTAATGCATCATGAGGTTGTCATTATTTGCTGGTTTTCCATTCCAATTTCCCCTTGGCTCTGGAATAAAATGCAATGAGGTTCCTTCAGAAACCCAGCAAACTCCTTGCTCCTATATCATCCTGAAAACTCATCTGTTTCTGTCCTCTTTCCTGTAGTTTCCGTGTTTGTTGCAAGTTGTTCTGAGGCACCACTGCATTCAGCATGCAGTACCTGGAAAGCTGCAGTTGTGGCAGCTTCTGGTTGTCAGGTGAGACTGTGAAAACAAATAGTAAAAATGAGTTTCAGAGAGTAAGTAGTTGTTTGGGGTTTTTTTCCTTTTTTTTTTTTATTTTTTTAATAGAAAATACGAGCTAGGTCACAGATATTTGTAAAAAGAGAGAAGGT
Organism: Entomyzon cyanotis; assembly: GCA_024500445.1. NCBI lineage: Eukaryota > Metazoa > Chordata > Aves > Passeriformes > Meliphagidae > Entomyzon > Entomyzon cyanotis. The sequence goes on from JAKEPQ010001010.1 coordinate 13,341,895, forward strand.
GCCCGACTGGCCCTTACTGTTTTTCTACAATCCCTGCCCCCCCTCTCTTACTCAGAATTTCATGGAATCATGCAGTTATTAGACCTTCCCACGCCTGGACAAACAGGATTCAGGCAAGGAGTACAGACAAAACTCCTTCTGCATTCACTGCAAATGTGCTTTGATTTCCTCTGCTAATAGCAGGGAAAGACCCTCATGACAGCATTGCCCCTGTTATCCCAGAGTCATTGCTTTTCAGGGCTGGGTGGACCAATAAACACCTCAGTCACCTCCAAAACAAGAAGTTTCAGCACTACATTAGTGTTACTGTTGGCTGCAGAGAAGTCCCAAGGGAACCTCCATGCTGTAAGATGGATGCAGGGACCATCTTCTCTGCCAGACAACGCAGAGGAAGATGATGCTGAGAAAAACAAAACTGTTTACTACCCTTTCCACAAAAGTTTGAAATAAAATATCCTCTTGTCTGAAGTCAAGAGCAGCAGTGCCGTTAAAGATGATCCGTCATGCCACAGAACTTTATCACGGTAATTACATCAGGAACAAGTTTACCATTCGAAAAAGAAGAAAGATTACAAGAAGCAATCCACCGAAACAGCTGCAGTGTCACAGCAGAGAGATATGCAGGGAAGAGAAATGCATTACGTGGGGGCAGTTGAGAATGAATTCCAGGTGGGAAGGGCTGCCTGTTCCATGTGTTTGGAGCACAGGTGAGCAGGTCTGCTTACAGCCATGTGATCAGTGGTCCTGAAAGGGCAAGATTTTCATTTGCATGAGCACTTTTGCTAATCATGCAAATGGATTTCCAGAGGGCCTTCAGAAAAACATGGAATCGCTCATGGTTTTTGCAAGATTCCCAAAGAAATTAGCCTATTCAAAGTCCCTGACAGCTTCACAGGCTGGAACCATCCTGAATCAAGAGGGGATTGTGCTTGCATGTCCCTTGACATCTCACATTAACTGCACAGCCATCAGCCTGAATGTTTGACCTCTCAGAAGCTCAGGGAAAGGACCTCTGTTGTTTTAAAGCCTTCTGGAAACACACAGGGGATGCTAAATTGGGATCTTGTGCAGAGCCTGTTCCCAGTATGACAGGAGCAGACACCAGTGAGACAACATTCTGTCTTTCCCACAGAGCAAGGGTTGTCACAAACAAAATTAATTTTTTTTTCTTTCTTTTTGACTTTCTTTTTGAGGGGGAGCATCACATCACCTTTCTGAGAGAAAATGAAGGTCATTACAGCCGTTACCATTACAGTGCTAAGCTCCCAGCAGCAATATAATTTAAAGCTATTTCCTCTGCCCTGGAGTCACTCTGGTGTCTTGCCCGTCACAGAAATCTGCCCTGCTCACCTCAAGTGACTTGCCAGACATGCTCTGGAAGAGGCATTATGTAGGCAAGAGATTTGGAGCAATGGCTAATAGAGAAAACACCAAGAACAACTGAGCAAGAATAGGATGAGAAACCATAAATTGCTGTCCTCACAAGGAGCTACCCAGGTCATGAGTTTGCCAGTCATTTTCAGGGCATGTGCCCTCATACCTTCCTGGCACAGGCCTGGACAAAATTGTCATACAGCCTGCAAAAAATTATCAGCCCAGTAACAAAGATTACCCTTTCTTCTTTGTGCCAAGCCCTGATCTTACTCTCTGAGCATCTCTAAACAGCACACACACATCACTAGGCAGACTCCAGTCTCACCTCCTGACTGCTGTGATCCTGGATCCTTTCCAGACCAGCTCCAGGCCACAGCACAACACAGAGAAAACACCCATTGCTGGGGAAATGGTCCTATTATTGTGACAGATGGGTTCACTTACAGCCCTCCAGCTTGATATTTCCATGGTATCTCTAAACACTGGTCAACCAAGGATTCCCAGCCCTCCCATGCTCGGTGCCCAGGAACACTCCCTGCCGTGGGATACATCCTAATCAGAGCTACAAAGACACATCCCCTCTGATCTTCAAAGCACTTCATCTCAGTGCCTGAGCAGAGCTCAGGGTGTGCAGATGCAGGCATTCTCTTCTGCAAAAGCTGCATCTGGAGGAAGGCACAGAAACATGGAGTTCCTGTGTGAGTGGAAATGTCACTGAACTGAAAGCTGAGCCAGGATGCTGTTTGCCCAGGAAAAGAGCCCAACAGCCAATTCATCCTCTCCCTGGGAAGCCTTTGTTGATGCTATTGCAAGTAACACTTTGATAGTTATGAGAAACCCCTTCAAAGGTGTTCTAATTGGTGGTAATAACTTTTAAATGCCTAAAGAAGCTGGTGGAAAAACAGACAGGTTAGGAATGGAGTCAAGACAGGTGTGAGGGAAGCTTTAGGGACAATTGGCAAAGGACAAACATTTTGGTTTTGTTGTTGCACAACCTTCTTTTTAAAAATTACCAACAGAGCAGGAAGAGAGCATTTTGCATGTGTGTGTTTGCAGAGGGTGTAGAAAGTCAGCTCTCTAGCAGGATGGCTGCAGTGTTCATTTATTAAATACATGAGGTACACTGAGGTAGGATTTATGACATCAAGTGTAAAGTAAGTTGAGAGTGAAAAAAACAGCCAGCTTTCAAAGCTATTTGAGAAAAGGTATCCATGATAACAATAAAATGAAGATGATAGGCCACAGACAAATGCTCAGCAGTGTTTTGAAGGTCCCATCACCTCCAGCATGGGGCTGTTGGAGCACTGGGCAGGTAGTGCTTGCTGGGGCAGAGGGGAGAGCAAGTTCTGTATGCAATTTTTTTAAGTGGCAAGGGGAGAATTTACTCAGTCACCACCACATGTGCTTGCAAAACCATCACTGTGTTCACCCAAGCATTCAGATGGGTGAACTCTAGAGAAACAGATAAACACTTGCCACAAGAGTGGTTTCTGCTTCTTCAAAAAGTCAGATCTCTCTAACACAACATTGCAGGCTATGTTACAGCAACTCCAGGACAGGAGGGTCCCTGCTCTGCCTGCATCTGCCTGTGAGGGACAAATTCAAAGCCTATGAAGTCCTTCTTGTCTTCAGTGCTTTATATCTCAAGCACTTAGCTTCTATAGTCCATTGAGCTTGTAAAAGCAATGTCACATCCCCCATAACAACATCACCTGGGCTAACCAACACTGTCCTGACAGTCTCTGGTCAGGGCCCAGACAAGCTGACAATATGCTTCCCCTGCACATCCTTCGACAAAAACAGAAGCTCTCAGTACCCAGGGCTTTCAAGCTGATACTTTCACTCTAGCTTTAATCTCCAAAATCAATTAAAAGCAAAGCAAGTAAACCCAAGAGATCATCTCCCCCCCCACCTTTCTTGCAGCTTCACAGGCAGGAGAAAAAAATTATCCTTCATAATATCACATTGAAAGCACGTACCACAGATGGCTGTCACTCAGTCATTAAGTGCAGTTTTGCAATTCCACCTATCACTCTATGAACCAGACTGATTGTGCATACTCGATGCATGAGTAACATACAGGAGCATCCTGCATCCCTCGTGAGAAGTCATTATAGATAAAACAGCCAGATCCCTGATAAGGCTTCAAAGGGGCTGGGAGTGTATTGCCTTCAAAAACATTGCCAGTCCCTCCTGAGATAAGTCCCTCTTGAACCTGACTTGCACCCAGGCTCAGCCAAGCTCTCTTCCACACTCCAGAGCTCTGCTGTGGCTAAACACATCATCTTGTCTGCAAAGGATGTCTGAGCAGGGGAGAGGTAGAAGCCTCACAGGAAAATGCCTCAACTGAGCAGGCTTGTGTGACCTCAGGATGCAAAGGCACAGGTTGTCAGGCCCGGTGGGCTTCCACCTGACACTGAGCTGAGTCATTTTACCTCCAGTCATCACCTTTTGGTGCTGCCAGGCATCATCTCCTTTTGGTGCTTTGCATGCAGCGCTGCAAGGCAGCAGTGTTGAGTCATCCCATTCATCACACCTTAGACTGTGCCCAGTCTGCTGGGTTTTTCACTCGAGTGGACGCCTGTCCCATGGGTTTGTGAGTCACCATTCACTGAGAGCTGCCAGCCCCAACCACGAGGAACATCTCATCCAAAAGGATGGGGCCTGTTTCTTGCTGCAAGTGAATAATCAGCTAAGCCCCATTGCCTATCAGGGGCTGGAGGAGAGGAGTATAACACAAGAAGGTTGATGGCAAAGCTTCTGTTTTGTTGGCACGTTTTAGAAGAAAGCACAATAATCCAGTAATATTTTAGATATCTGAGATTTACGAAATGAACCACAATTAACAAAACTCCCATTCTCCTTAACACATCCATAACACATTTCTGAGCATTCCCTTAAACCAGAGCTGCAGAGACACCAGCTTGTTAATTATTTTAAGATAAAGGGGAAATTTGGCAATTAAGCTCCCATTTTTTGCATATGTCCCTGGTAGGCTTCTGATAACACTGTCTGCTGCCTGAAGGCAGCATTCCCCCACACAAGGTTTCCTGGAGACTCACTGCTCTGACTAAGCCTTCCATCACTGCCATGTAATCACGAGCTCACACCAGGAGGTAAAGCTGCTCAGGCTGTGGCAGCCATTGTGGCCTGAACTTTTCTCACAGAGCATCTTAGGATGAGTTTCTCTACCGCTGAAAGCCCAGCAAAGCAGATTTTAATGACTCTGCCAGCGGGAGGTGGTGGGATTTTTTGCCCCTTCATCTAAGGGAGGTGATTTTCAGGGACCTGTATTCATGTGTTGGCTCTGGTGGTTACTAAGACTTGATCACTGGAACAGGGGAGGAGATGGAAAAGAGCAAAACCAGTAATTTCATTCTGCTCACATGCACACCAACCTCCCTGAGCACACATGAACATGCAGTTAAATGTCCAGCACATACTGATTCCACTTCTGCCAGCCCATCCCGATCCAAGTTCAATTCTGAGACCATAAAAGTAGCCTGAGTACAGTATTTAAGTACTCTTGCATTTTTGCCAGCAATGAACAACCAAGCACAGAGGGCAGTATGGGAGAAGAAAGAGCAAAAACAACAATATGGACTATTTCACTACCACGTTTCTAATTCTGATTGAACAGTTGCTGCAGCACAGAGGGTTTAATTCTGGATGTTAATAATCCCCATGAAGCACTGGGTCTGTGCCCCCAGTAGGGATGAGGATCAACAAAACCCCACCCCATTTTAGTCCCTACCACATGCTTCCCAATAAAAGAAAGCAAACTCTGAACTGAGCCAACAGGGCTTCAGTGAAATCTGAGCCAAGGCGATGGTGAAAGCTCTCCACATCCCAATAACACTAAAGACTTGTTGACTGTGTAATTCCACATAAGGTTTCATAGTAAAAGCACCAGCAGCATGGTTTGTTTCACCACCCTGCAAAGCAAAGTGCTGTTTCTCAGTTTGTTACCTCCACCCAACCCTCATCAATAGCTCAGGGAGGAAGGAAATGCTCATTCCATGATTACTGCAGAGTATTCCCCAGACAAACACATTGCCTTACCTTGAACATTATTTAAGCATTTAGCTAGTTGCATCCCCTGTCTGTGTGTGGAAGATTGGCTTTTCCTCTGCTTAGATGAATTAAAATGGATTTTGCTCTTCCTCCTGCCCTCCAACTCCTCACAAGCAAACAATCACTTTTCTGAAGAGCCCATATTTTCTGTTGGTTTCACCTGAATAAATTCTGAAGTTTGAAGCTTCTCCTGCTTCCATCAAATTGGACTTCAGAGACAAGTGGCAAGTGGGGCTGAGGAGAAGGTAGGGAAAGCAGGCTTAATTAAATGAACCTGGAAATATCAAGCATCATGATCAGAAGGTGAGATTTATTCTTTTCTAAAGGTTGGGAGAAAGAGGATGGATGAAGTAAAGAAAAGATAAAGGCTTTGGTATTGAACAAAGTGGCCATCAAGAGGCCCAACTAAATTTTCATTATACCTTGATAGTAACTATAAAAGGAGAGGGAATTCACCATCTCGGAATAATGAGGGAAAACACTCAATTTGAATTGTCCATAAATACCGTGTGCTTGGAGGCTTTGCACTTCTCAACATTTAAATGGCAGTTTAAAAAGAAAATAAAGACATGAAGGAGAAGGGAAGATGTACCCTTAGGGGAAAAAAAGCAGGAAAACAAAGATCTTTGTATCCATTCAACTTGATGTAAACATTTCCCCTATCAAGAACTAATTACCAGTGGAGAAATAAGCATTGGGGGTGCCTGTAAACGCTGGTTTGCTACAAGCAACATTTATTACGGTGAGATTTGACTACATCACAGTCTGACAAGCACAAGCCGAATCCACCACCTTGGTGCTGCACTGGCTGCTGCTTCCAACAGGGTTCAGACATCTCCTCTCACTCGAGCCCAGTGGCACTCGAGAGCCCCCGCTGCGATCAGGGGCGAGAGCACAAAGCTTTGTACAAAAACTCCACAAGAAGCACTCCTTGTTCACGAGCAGCCAGCCAAACAGGCGAAGCAGACAAAGGCAGCAGGGGAAGTATCATGATCCCTATTTCTCGAACAAGAAGCTGAGCCGCAGAGAGGTGAGTGTGCGCTTAGAGCTGGTGTGCTGTGCAGTGATGGAGCCAACCTGCCTTTCTTGTTTACCTAGACATGCTAGGAGGTGCTGGTGGCTTTGTGACTGCCAGGGTTAACTGCACAGGCTCCCAGGCTTGCATTTGTTCAGATTTAACAGCAAGCAGCAACCCCACTGCCCCCACATTCCCGTGATTGCCACACCACCCGTGACTGTTAGAAAGCCAGCTAAATCAAAACTGGAACACACCAGTGATATTTAAATTAATATACAAGCCCTTGTGTATTAATAGTCAGAGCAGGAATGAATGCTTAGATTGATCTCCAACTCTGTCCATCTTAAAATTCTCTCTGAAAGGCAGCTCTTGCATCCTGCTGCCCCAATGGGCAGTAAAACTGGGCTGTTCTGGGGTGTGCTGAGCAGAGATTTGCCAGCAGTGTCGCCTACCACTTACCCACCATGAGATCACATTTTCCCAGTCTAAGCATCCCCTGGGGAGCATCACAGAGTGGGACAGGCTGCATTTGCAGGTTTCAGGACATTTGCTGCATTTCAGGTCACACAGACACAGATCTGCATTTTGTCTATGGAGTGTGATGCTTCCTGCAGAGACACTCCCTGGTTCAAAGCAGCTTCAAATTTAATGCATGAGATTGTCCTGCTCAACCTGCTTGAAGGGAAAAGCCTCTCCTCTCTCATGTTAGGAGACATCCTAACCTACACCTGGCACTTATAGGATGCCCTTCTATAAATCAGGCTCTAGCTGACGTGTTGTGTGGTGCAAACAGACTCTTTAGCCATGACTTGAAATGGGGCCAAAGTCATCAGACTTAAAAGGGATGAAAAGTATTTCCTCTGTAGTAGATTTATTCTCGATATATCTCCTCACAACCTTCCCTTTTATTATATTTGCACCAAGAATGTCTCCCTCAAAAGTCTCAGCTGCAGAATCCATGTTAGAAAAAACCCCAGTCACTGGGGTCACCTATGCAGATGCTTCCCACTAACAACTTTCTCTCTCATATTCCCCACGTTGTTCAAGGGACAGTAAAATAATCCTAGAGATACATTTCCCACCAGGAAAAGAAAGAGAATTGTTGCATAAATTTCAGCCCAGGATCCATGAACCAGCCCTCCTTCCACAGCCTCTAACCACATCAAAAGCTTCACATAACTGGGAATACCTGGGAGAACTGATAGGTCTAATAATCAGTCTCACCGTTCTTGCAATTACTGGAGGAGTCAGGGGCTCTTATCAAACCTACCTATCTACCTTATCACCTCCTCACTGCCTCCCTCTTGCTTCTGACATCCTCTCCTGGAGGTGTTTCACTGTCAGCTTCTTGCAGGCAGATACTTTACAGACCTAATAGGAGCCGACAAACAATGTCTCTGTCTGAATGATTAGCTGATAATCACAGCTATTATCTTTGCCAAGTTTTTTTGACTAGAGAAGACTCAGTTCAGCCTCCCTTCACCCCAGCATCCCACTGCCAAAGCCCACAAATCACATCAGTGTGAGGGATGGGTGAAAAACAAAATCCAGCTCATATTGTCTGCCATCAAAAGGCTGCTAAATAATGCAACGAAATGAAAACAATTTGGTTTGGATGATTGATTATAGGGAAATTGCTCATACCTCCAAAACGTGGCACTTCCAATCACATCTTTGTTTCATTTGTCAGGAAAGAAATTAAGTTCCTCTCCTGGCACAGGGCCTGTGCTGTCCTGTTAGCTGCATTTGGCACTCTGCATCGCTTTGCAGCAGTTTCTTGCCCCAGTGTGACACCTCACCTTGCCCCACCTGAGCTGCCAAGCTGTGACCCTGTGGGACAGGAGGTTTGGCTCCAGTTTATCAGACCACAGTGGCTCAGCTCTTCACTGAGGCAGCTCTCCCAACTGCTCACATTAACCCCAAATGACACTGACTCCAAACAGCACAAAGTGCAGCCTTGGAATAATCAAGACAACACCCAGAGCCTGAGGATTTGCAGTTCCCTCCAAGGAAGTCTTCCCAAATGTGGAATTCCCTCCTTCACCTTAATGCAATTAAATAGAGACTTGACCTTCAGATCTTGAAAGGAATATCAGTAACTGCCTCACACATGAAAAAGCAGAGGGATGAAAAGAAGCACATTTGTGTCAATAAAGAGCAAAAAGCAGTCCCACTGGCACAAAAAATACTTCTCTTCCTCTCAGCTCCTAAAATCCAGCAACAAAAGGGATCTCCTAGTCCTGCACTGTGCTGTGACAGGCGGTGGTTCTCTATATCCTTTGAATTAATTTAGCAAGCTCTATTTTAAAAACAAGTTCTGATTTTTGCCTCTAGCATTCCCATTATGAAAGGCTGTTTCAGAACATTGCTGTTCTGACAGTTCGAAACTTTCTTTCAATTTCCTGCCTAATTTATGCCTGGCCAGTTTTATACTCATGTTGTTACAGCAGTGCTGTTCTTTGGTTTAAAGAGTTCCTTCTCCTCCTGATGTTTGCTCCACAATGATATATGAACAGAGCTGTCACATAAGGCACGTTCAACCTAGTTTTACCACTGAAAGATGAAGACTTTATCTATTTATAGATGGGTTTTTAACTCCTCGAGGAAGCGACTGTTTTTATATTGTGCTTAATTATAGATACATATGGCAGAAAGGCATTTCATGGGAGTACCAGAGGCAGGATCAAATATACTTCAATAACTTAAATAATAGTTGTTTGTCAAATATATTTAAATAATATTTGTTTGTCTAGCCCATTCCTAAAAGTCACTAGGAAAGGAGATACCACATGTTTCCTAGATAGCCTGTTTCAGTGTTTTACCACTCTAGGGATTGGAAGGGTTTTCCTAACAAACATCTTAAATCCTCACCATGAATTCAATCACTTTCTTTTTCTTACACCAGTGACCATGGAAAATGACTCATCAGCCTTTTTGTAAGTGCTGCTTCTGAGAGGAACACTGGCTGCATCCCATTTCCATCCTTTCTCTCTTAAAAAGAACAAATGCAGTGCCTTCAATCTTTGTCCACAGGACTTGTTTGCCTGACCTCTTATCGTCCACTTATTTTGTTGTTAGGTTTTGGGGTTTTTTTCACTCTGGGCTCTCCAAATTCCTTAATGGGTGTAGATAAAGTTCCACATCCGCTCTGGACACCCACACTTGGCTGAAGCCCTGCCAGCCCCAAGCAGGTTGTAATCATTGCCTCACAGGTCTGGCAGAGAGCACTCTTGTTAATACAATCTTGGATACAAGGAGGTGTTTTGCAGCAGCCTTGCAGGGTTGATTCATATTCTACTTGTGAACCAGAGCAACCCTGGCCCTCTCCAGATGCCTCATTGTGTATTCCCTGTTTTGTGTTTGTGTATTCTGCTTTGCCTGCCCCAGAGGAGTGCTTTGCACTTGTCTTAATTTCATCTCTTTTGCTTTCAGGCAGGATCTCTCATTTGTAAGGATTGTTGTAAGGGCTGAGCCTCCCTGTATTTACCTGGCACAATGGCAGGCAGTGTTTAAGACCCCTGAACAAGGCACCCTGCCCTCCAGCACAGCTCAGCCAGGATATGGATGTAATCTCCACAACTAGTTACAATGCTCTTCCGATGTTATTATTACTAATATTCAGTAAACTTTTCTCATTCCTGATTTTTTAGAGACTACCAGCTCCCAGCTCAATTTTGACAGGAAGGACAGAGGCCTTTAAAGGTGGTAAGTTGTGAAGAGCAAAACTTTCTGAATCCCATTTCCCTGAAGGACATGGCACTGTCCTGGCATGCTTTCACCTGAGGATTTTGGAGTGCATTAAAGAACTGTTACCCCCATGGCACTGCACTGAGGTATGGGGCAATCCAGTCCATGCATGAGGCATGGAGAGCCTACCAGGGACATATCCAAAAAATGGGAGCTTAATTGCCAAATTTCCCCTTTATCTTAATATAATTAACAAATGAGGAGAGTCATTCGTTTTGGAGGTATGAGACCAGCCGAAAGCTCAGAACTAGTGTGACAGCAGGGTTAGGGTGGAACATCATTCAGGTTGGGGCTTGGCTTGTCAGTGCTCTCAGGAACAGCTGTTTGTGCTCAGGAATTGGGGGAGAATGAAGCTGGGTAATTCCACCCTTGCGCCTCTTGGAGAGCCCTTTTCCACTCAGTGAGCATCACAGTCATTCCCTGGAGGCTGTCAGCTGCTTATCAACGAAACGAGAAAACAAAAAAATAAAGCCTCAGTGCAGCTTGGTGCTGGTGCTCGTGTGCCTGTAATGAGGGAGAGCGAGGAGTGCATCAGCAGAAGCGCTGGGCTAAATGGAGCAAAATGAAATCAGGTAGCGCTGCTGCTCCTTGGAAGAGAGTGATCCTTCAGGATTTGGCTGGAAAGCTGTTCCGAACCGCTGCCATGGACAGAATGCTGATTCCAAGCCCAGCTCTCTCGCCCATTGACATTTTCCAAATGGCATTTTCTCGTGCTTGCTCGAGCATAGAGCAAGCCTTCCCCCTTTCCCTGGTGCTGCTGCTCTCGTTCTCACGTCTGCTCCCCATTCACTGCTAACGTAGGGCAGGATCTTTCCTGCTTGCCAGAGGTGTGAAGCCAATGTAAATTACTTTCTTTTTTGCATTGAAGGAAAGTCTTATTATCAACCTGTCAGATCTAGACAGTTGCCAAGATGCTTTATAAGAAGAATTAAATCAGGCTCAATCTCCACAGATAGATTCTTGTCCCTCTTTGGGGGCCCCATGCAGGGCTCTGGCCTTTGCCAGCAGCAGCAATGCACATCAGCAGTGGTTTTTATTTTTCCTCTCTCAGCTGAGCTTTATCAGTCAAAGCCAAGCATGTGGGGGAGATTGCAGCAGCAAAAAACAGTCCACTATCATCAAAGAGTGGTCATAAGAAAATTGTTTCCCAGGCTTTTAGCCAGGGACATCTCACAATGAGCTGACAGAGGAATTACTTGGTTTCATCCTTGAAATGCAGCCCTTGCCATTATTAGAAATTGATGGTCAGTAGGGACCAGCACAGCCCCCAAAGCAGTGCCATGCCAGAAGGGACACAGAACCTCTCACAGATAAAATAAATGCAGTGGGAATTTTGCATAAGAGAATGGGATTATCTGCTTACAATCCAGCCAAGACAGAAACACATCTTCCCCTCTCTGGCTTGGTAGGTTCCCTCCGTGGATCATGAACTTTGGTTCACAGTGGAAATGGCAGTGCTGGCACTGCTGTGGCAGTGGCCAGCTAAGTTACAACTGTTGTTCTGGGGGAGGATCATTGCCACAGCTGACTCCTCCAGCACTGAGTATCAATATTTTTCTTGTGTCATGAGGCTTGATGAGTTCCCAAGTCACAGTTATGAGGATGACATTCAAATCCATGTGAAATTCAGCAGCCTCCAGGCTCCCTAAGCTATGTGCATTTTGTCTTTCTCTACAGAGGTGAAAAATATACTTAAAGCCCACATATAAAATTAATAGCTCCTCAGATCTCTTCTTTCCTGTTCTCCAATCTTCCAAGCCTCTACAACTTCCATGCTTTCACAAACTGGCAGTGTATGAGATTTAATTTAATACAGTGACAAAGCCCTTGTCTCTCTGTGGCTGGAGTCCTCCAGACATGGCAACCCTGGGTGATATGGATACATGGTGAGAGCATGACTTCAGACCAGAAAATCCACTTCATGCCACCATTCCTCCTTTTCCTGCTGCTGCAATCATCCCTGGTCACCTCTGCACTTCCCAAGGAGGAACAGCCTGCTCCCTCCTCAGAGTGTGAAAACCTTTGAGACAAGAAAAGTGGCAGAAACAAAAATAATACAGATGTAACAATTTCCTCTCTAAAACCACCCAAATGACGTTTTACAGCCAACAACTTTCCTGATGGGAAAGGAAAGCTCTTATTTGAATACCTTATGCTCAGTGCCTTTACAGCAGCAATGCTGGTTGCTGGTCTGTAGGGGAAGGTTTTGTGAAATTCAGAAGTGGTGAAGGCAGTGGAAATTAGAAGGTAGCAAGAGTCCTGCCTTCTCTCATCATTCCCATCCCATTCCTATAGCCTACAAGCTGGGATGTGACTGTGCATTGTCCCAGCAGCATCAAACAGCTCTGGTGCAACTCACAGACACTCACACTCCCAAGCAAATGTGCTCCTGGGCCATGCTGATGAATTGTCTCCTGCAGAACTGACACATTTTAAGATCTAATTACGATGACAAAGCTCTAAACAGTGTGGAGCAGACTCTCAGCCTTTGCTCATCAGTGCCCAACTGCTCCCACTGATTCCTTCTCTCAGAGCAGCAGTTAGTTAGCTGCAGGAACCGTCTGTTGTTTTGAGCCTGGGAACTAACAAACTTGAAGAGATTCAGCCCAGGATTTGATTTCTCCCCCCACAGAAGCTCAGATTTGATGTCCAGACCTGAGTCCATGACATTCTGGGTATTTGGGTTGTGCACTCTTGTGAGCCAGTCAGTTCATGGCCTGGAAGGTTACGGTTCTGCCAGGGATGAGTGGCTTTGGAAATGGAATCAGGTAACTGCAGTCAGACAAAACCAATCCCACATTCCTTTCTTCTGCTTTTCACATGAATAGGCACTGTTCCATAAATCCTGCTGCCAGGATGGCCTGCAGCAGTGCTCTCAGAAGGAAGCATACTCAGTTTGTCCTTTAGCAGGGGTGCCAAGGCATCTTGGATCCCTGCAGAGCTGCTGTTCCCTTTGAGCTGGCAGGATTAGGACTGTCTGGAAAAAGCAACAGTTCATCTATAGCTTTTATAGGCCAAGCATAATAGGAAGTGTTGCATTGCCAGTGTGTTCTAAGGAGTCTGCAAGACATCAGCCTCCATCCAGGCTGGCTGGAAGCTTCTCCAAAATCAGCCTACACACCTTGGCAGAATGGCCTGTCACTAATCCCTAGAAAACAACCACCTCTGAGAGATAAAAATAGATGCTATTTTAAAAAAGAATGAATAAATAACCCCTATATCCCTGCAATATTAAAACAATTAAGTCTCTGCTTTGCAGCTGCCCTCAAATTGGCTACTCCCCTTCCTTTACCTGTTTCCACACACAATTCTGGCAGAGACATCAATCCTGGCACATCCAGACAGTCCCTGCAAGTCCAGTGAGCTGTGAACCTTCTGAAGCCACAGACAGAAACACAAAGGTTGTGTGCAGACACTTTGTGCCATCAGTTTGCTGCTCACAGATGAGCAGCCCTGGCTGGGACAAAAGCATTCAGCATAACCAAGCACCAAGGAATAAATAGTTGGGTATTTCAGCACGTCACATTCCTGTCTCTTGCCCTTATTAAATCTGTCTTTTTCCTATGGTCATGGGCAGCACTGAGGTCTTCATAACAGTTTTTAACACAACAGAATTCCATGCACTGAAACTCTGGAGAGGAAAGGCACAAATAAAACATAAAATTGGTCTCATGACAGCCCACTGGTATTGCCTGGCAATGTGGCTTTTATTTTTTTGTTGTTTTTGTTTTCCACAGAAACCTTGTCGATTAAGTACTTCTCATACTTTTCGCAGAAGCATTCATGTTTTTAGAAGCATGGGACTAATTTACTTCCTCTACTACTTTCAGTTTAGTTTTTGTAGTATGGAAAAGGAATGGGACCTAGAAGCCAAGCCTGTTTCCACTGAAATAAATGTGTTTGTCCCAGTAAGAAACCACCTTGCATCAACTCACAATCAATCCACTAATCATCACAGAGAGAACATTTGTGTGAGAAGTATCTCCATTAGGGTCATGCCTGCTTTCACTTAAATGAAAAGATACCTGTGATTTCATCAGGATCTGGACCTGGTCTGCAACAAAAAGCCCTTCCCATCCAGCTGCAGGTTTACAAGTGAAATCTTTGGGACTTTATAGTCTCACTGCAAAGTGTCACCTTACCTATTATACATCTTCCCTCACCTTGTGGTGTTTTGAGCCCTCCCAGCCCCCAAGATGTTAGGTAGAATATTTTTATACTTGGCTGACATTTCTGAATTTGGTAGGAGATTAAATGCCAAGGAAAAAAAAAAAGAAAAAAATGGAGGAAAATAATTTCTTATTTGATCTTCAGCTCTGGTACAATTACAGCCTGGGGTAAAGCTCAGGTTGATTTTATTTTATCTCAATGGCTTATTTCTTCTTTCAGCTGTCCTCCTGTCCTTGCAACTGTTCTATAGGTATAGAGAAATCAAGAAGGCCTTGAATCTTCAGTCCCTCACTAAACAAGACTCAGAGGCCTTTCAGACCAAACACTGATGTCTCTTTATTTAAAGACATCCATGTACAGTGGGACCCAGTGACTTTAATCAGCACCATGACAGCACAATAAAGATTATAAATTAAAGAATATTTTTGAACCTGGCCTCGATCCCCTACGATAAAAAAGCACAAGTTTTAAAAGGTGAAAAACACTCAGTGAGCTCTGTTGCTATCATCAGACAATCCCTCTAGCTCAGCAGTCTTGGGTTTTATCACACACACACAGAGCTCACAAGATAGCAATCAATTAAACGTTTTTGCTAAAGCATTTAGTCAGAATAGGAACATCTGGAGTTGGGATTCAATTGTCCAGAACTTGCTGCCTGATAATTAATATTCCTTCAAATGGCTCTTCTATCAAGGTGTCCCTCTAATTTCCAGCCATTCCCCTGTGGCTTGGAAATACTTCTGCGTTATTGCTCGTCCCCCAGCCCAGGACTGGTACAGGAACAGGGGAAACAGAGGAGCTGGAGAACTTATGTTTCAGCATTGCCTCAGGCACATCCAGCAGACTCTGCATGAAAAATGTCACCTCACTTCAACAGCAACAGGAAAGAAAACACTTGAGGAAATGTTCCAGGAAATATATTTGTATTGCCTCCATGGGACAAGTGCAAGGAGGATGAATTCACCATTACCAGACCTCAGTTCCAGTTCCAATATCTACATTTTATGGCTCTAAAGGGTCACATGCTTCAATGGCCTTTGGACCATGGTCTGGTGCAACTTAGGGATGCAGCTTTTGCCATCACTGGGCAGGCCAAGCTCTTCATCTCTGTCTATCTTACATGTGCAAATTCAGGGTTTTCAGGCATAAACTGACATAATTGTTCCACACTTGGATGCTGGTTGCTGCTCCTTAATTCAGCCCTAAAAGCCTGTCCAATTGAATTATTAGAATTTTACTCTCCCTTCAAGTTTTGGGCAGCCAAGGAATCCTTCAGCTGTCTGAAAAATGTCCTATTTCAGTGAAATTTTGCTTTCTAGTAGCAGGGAAACAAAATAACTAGACTGGAGAGAATGCATAGACCCTACATCAAGCAGGAATATGTTCATAAATATTGATAGATCATATGCTAAGCACTGGCAATGAGCAGCTGGATATATTTACCTAAGAAACTCTTGCTACTTCCCAACTTTAACTGAGTTTGTTCACTATTTTTTCACCTTAATTTTGCCTCAGACCATCTCCTCCTGGCAGGTCTGCATGCTGGTTTAGAGCTCAGGTCCATCTTCACAAATCTGTCTGAGGGCATCTTCTTTGATGTCTTCATTGAGCTCTGCCCTGGAGAAGGGTAAGAAAAATCAAAATGCCTACCCAGTCTGCAAGTCCAGCTCTGTCTATTTGGTTTCAAGTGCGTTTCCAATCTCTTTAAGCTTCCAGCAGGGAGAAAGGGATCTGACTCTATGCAATCTCATTCACACCTCTTCTCCTACTGCTGTGGAGGCATGATGTTGATTTTTCAGCAAACAGAGCCTCATTCCTCAGGGTCTCTGCATTGCTTGCTTAGCTGAGCCCCATCAAATTATGCTCAAATCACACTAAGACAAGAGAAAAATCAGAATGTGCCCCTTTCATACCTGGCTTTTGTATTTATTTGCCTCTAATGGAATTTATCATCCAGAGGAATTTCAGTTTTTACAGAGCTGCTTCTTCTTCCCCTCTGTGATTTGGGTCAAATCCTAGCATTGAGCTCTGCTAAATTTGTTGCATTGCTGTCCCAAGCCTGGTGGGGATGTGACAAGCAAACATTGCTGAGCTGCACTCCAAATCCAAGCTAAGAACACCAAAAAGGAGTGGAGAAAAGAGCTGAGGCACCCTAGCCCAGCTCCAGGGAAGCTGAGGCTAGAAGCTGGCACAGAACAAGTATTGCCCAGACCTCACATGGGAAATGAGTGCAGGAGCAGCCCCTGGAAGCTCCACATTTCTAGTGGCACAGAGACTCTTCTGGATGTCCTGCTCTCCCTTTGAGAGACATACTGGAGCCATCAGTTTCTAAATCAGAGCAGACACTGGGCCAGAAAGAAATAGAGGATGACAAGAGAAGGTCAAATGGACAGGGGAGGTAAAATCAAAAGGAAATAAAGAGAAACGAGGCTTTTTATTGGGCCCATTCTGATGATGCACAGGTGGGAACATAACAAGGGTTGCTCTGACATGTAATTCAGGATGACTGCTGTTTAGAAATGGCTGTTGTTCTGCAAAAAGAAGCCTGCTGTCCTCACTTCTGGCTGTGGAAAAGAAAGTGGCTAGGAGGCATCACTGACATGGGCCAAGAGGTTGGAACTTCAAAACAAAAGCCAAAACAGCTCGGGTCACCTCAGGGAACACATTTGTGGGTGACAGCACATTTCACCACAAACTTGTACCCCACTACTTAATTCAAAGAAACTACAGTTTTAAATAAGCAGTTTCAGCATGGAAAAGGACCCCCAATGGATACATCAGGGAGCAAATGGGAAGGAAACAGTTCTTTGCAGTAAGGACGCCACCCTCTCTTTCACCTTACTCCATTCCTGTTTCTCCTTCCTCCCCAAGGACTTTTTTTATAGCCCTGCATGGGTCCCCTCAGGCACTGTCACATGAGCCAGTGGCTCCCAGTGGGTGTTCCTGCTCCCCTGGGGTTCCCCAGTTCAGGAAGCCCATGAGGGAGCATTCCTCCTTAGATTATATTGGCACCAGAGCTGCTACTGGGGGCTGCTGTGGGTTACAGTGCCTTTAAATCCCCCCGGCATTTAAACCCATTTGAATGCTCCCCTGAGTCTTTAAATGACTCATTCATCTGGTGGAGAACACACACCTTGGAGCATATGGCCCATGTGGTGCTGACTGACACTGGGGATAATGTCAGTGAGATGCTCCACAGCACACGAGCTGGGCTGCAGCTCCAGTGAGGAGATCAGGGCCTGGGTTGGATTTTTAATGTGTAACATAAAAATTGAGGAAGATGTAATGGGTTTCTGTTTCCAAACAAGCTTCCAACTGTGCCACCTGGAAGTCAAGGAGATTTGGGAGGACAGAAACCAAGCCATTAGGTTATAAAAACTTCATGAGAAAGCCAGATAGCATTGATAACTCAGGTCTCTGTTCTCCAAGGTGCCGCTGCTCAGAGCATCCTCCAATATATGGGGATGCTCAGGGTTTTTATTCCTCTGAATTGCTACAACTAGAGAGTTTCCTCCTCTTGGAGTGGGCTCAACAAAATTTCTCTTAGTAGGGAATAACAAGTCCTGAAGGCAAACCAATAACTGCACCTAATTCCTCAGCCCCGTGAGACTGTGTTTATTTTCTATATCAGCTCTGGAGCTGAGACTCACAGCACTTCCTGCTCTTACAGCTCACAACAGAGCAGATTTGCATCTCACACGAGGGATACCCGAGCTGTGGGTTGATTTAGTAGCTGGGATTCTGTGGTGTGTAGCAAAGAGAGACTCGTGGAAGATACTTGGCAAAGCAAATCGTACAAACCAGCCAACAGATAGTCTTCTCCCTTTCACAGCCTCTAATGAGCCCTTTGCTTCTTATCAGAACAGCAAGGGAACAGACATCCCTCCAGCACACAACCAGCCCCTCTCCGAGGACCAGGAGATGAAACCATCAGCAGTGAGTTACAAACATGGAGTATTCCTGAGCTCATTTGTCTGCTGATAGGATTCAGGCCTTATTCCAACCTGTAAATGGGATGTGCTTCACTAGTTTTAAATCACTCAGCAGGTGATAAGTGGTTAACGCCTGGAGCCCTGAGGTGCCTTCAAAACATAATTGCTTATTAAAATAAAACAATAATTAAGTGGAAGACACAGAACCTTGTGACTTCTGAAAACTGGATCATTTTTTATAATGAATCACTGAGGCTGGGAGCAGGCAAGGGAGAAGGGCTAAGTCAGAGACCTGAGGGCACACAGTGCACTGGCAGAGGAGGAAGGGAAGAAGGGAGAGGGCTTGAGAGCACCATGGAAAGGATGCTCCAGATGCCAGCAGAACAAAGGCACAGCTGCATTTGGTGAGCAGGGAGCTACATTCAGGTTTGCAGGCAAACTTCATGCTCAAAAGGTCTGAAATCAAGACAACTGTGGCGTATTTTCAAGGTGCTGGAGGAAGAGGAAAGGGTTTGCTTGGTGACAATTCCTGCCTTGTCATGTGGCCATGGCCTCGATAATATGGATAGAAGGTCACAGCCTCTCAGTTCCCTTCAGGCTCCAATTAAAATGTCTCAGCAACCAGCACCTAGATCAGGCTGTTCTGGAGTCAGCCTTTAAAACAAACTTCTCACCTTCCTAGCACCATCCATCAATGATTGATGATATCTGTGTAGAGATCTGTGGGCCAGAAACTCAAACAGCACATCCCTCACAGAGTTTTTGACATCTGGGGCACCAGGAGATGGTTTATATTCTTGTATTCCCCTTTCCTTCTCTCCTTCCAAGCACAGAGACCAGAAATCTCCATCTCTTTCATGCAAGATCTGACAAACATAGCTCACCCCAAGAGCTTTGATTAGGCAGAGTAAAAAACCACTGCATTAACTGTTCAGTAAGTAAATACCTGATTGTTTTCATCCTCTTCACACCACAGTATGAGCTGCATAGTTTTAATCATGCCTTTGGGCTTAATCCTGATTATTTCACTGCAAACTGCAAGAACATATCATTACTTACAGTGCCATTCTAGGCTATTAGTCAGTCCTTCAGGTCAGCAGGTGATGAGGGAATCATCATGTGGTACCAGCTTTCCATGCCCCTGCTTCTCATATGGTGGAAAACTCCTGCAAGCCCTGAGCTGAGAATTAATGAGAAAGCATCAGTGTAATTTAGGTCCTAAATTTTCAACCCTTCCAGCTTTGCATGCTCTTTGCAGATGTAATCCCACAGAAGAGGAACAGGGATAGAAAAATAAAAGAGTTGCCATCTAATGCCCCAAACACATTCCCTGCTGTACAAATCCACCAGGTAGCAGCTGGTGACACATGCAGGAGGCTGTCCCCTACACCAGGCAGAGCATCAGGCTCAGTTTGTCTGCAGTGTAGCAGCTTTAAAATATTTTATTTTGATCCAGCTCCAGGTACCACGCTACAAAACCACCCAGTGTTAATTGGCCCTTCATTAACAAGCTCAGCAGAGAGTCAAGGCTGGAATTGAGAATGGAGAAGTTGACTCCAGAGTGAACTTCTTACCCTCTCCTTCCTGGCCAGGGTGAAGACAAAACCAGACTCCACTGTCTGCCCTACAGCTGTCCCCAGAGCTCCCCATACTGGCAGGAGATGCCAGACAATTTTGGCTCCTAAACATTTCCACATTAAAAATGACCGCCAGCACTTCAAGAGATCTCCGGCCTCGGCGAGCAGGAAGGAGGCAACACGCAGCTAAATGCAGAGGCTATTTTTAACCTGGGCTCATTTCTTAGGGGAGAAATCATTCATAACCTGTGTGCATGCAGTGCATCAGATACAAGGCAGGCTGGGCTGCAAGCACTCATTAATGGAGCTGCCAGCTCACTCCTCTCTGGGGAGTGAGAGCTCTTTGCTCTGTCCTGCAGGGGAAATAGTGAAGGTGTGAGTTTCCCTGTTCTGTGTCCACCTGTGCAGTGGTAGGAGGGGAAGCAGGGGCTTCAAGCCACACCAGATTTTGGCATTTCTCCCATTTCATCCTCGCTCATGCTCAGAGCTCATCCTTGTGGCATTTCTGAAACTCCTGCTTCTGTTCCCTGCAGCCAAACCATGAACACATGGAGTCCTGCAAGCTTCTGGGAGGTTCTCTTCTGCAACACAGACCTAGCTTAACCTAAGGCAACTCATGTGCCTTGTCGCTGTTGAGCCGCTAGCTGAGGAATGACCCAGGTTCTCAGACAAGGAAAGAGAAAAGGTGTCTTTATTATTTTGATTTCCATATATAGAGAGTTTTCAGAGGTCACCCAGATTGGTCAGCCAGAAACCTCCCCCTAGGCCCAATTGGCCAAGCCCGAACTGACCTAATCCGGAGACGTTGTTTGCAAAACATCCAAACTTTATCTTTGTTTATGAAATGTAGCAAAATGTTCCCACGGGAAAGACCTGTGCTAGCCACAGCGCCTCTCCAGTATTTTCTCTACGTGGGGAAAGTGAGGATTTCCTGAACTTGAAACCGTTTTCTTGCAGCTCTGTCACTTCTCCCAACACTTTCATCATTTGCCATAATCAGTGGTCAAATGCTTCTGGCCCAGATCACTTTGAACTGCAATTCTGATAATTGGGTTTGGCAGGCAATATTTGGCCCTAAGACCTTTCTCATCTCTTTGATTTCACTTTTATAAAGTATATGCTCAAGGATTTTGACTCTGAAGGTTAAAATACTCTTATGATCTTCTAATCTGACCTCCCACTTAGCTGTGGGTGTAAAAATTCACCTGGTGGTCCTATACTGAGCTCAGGAACTTCTAGTTGAGCTGCATTGCCACTTTCAGAAAAGTGGTCTGAATTTGTTATATTGGATTTAAGTAACAGAGAGCTTGCTACATCCCTTAGGCAACCACTCCAGGGGTTCATCATCCTATTGTTAAAAACATCCACCTCATTTCACAATTGGAAATCAATGGTAGACAAACAGAGACATTGGCTCTTGTTACATTCCTTTCTTCACTGGTCCGAAAAGCCTCTAACGTTCACTATTGTTGTGCTTTATTCCCCCAAACTGAGAATGAGTTGCTCCTGGAATCTGCAGTGTGGCAGCTTCAGAGCAGAGTACACACAACAGATACAGAACAGCTTTAAAATATACTGGTTTAATCATCAGTCTCAGCCTGAGCAGTTTGGTTTTTCAGTGTATTTCTGCTTGGAGAGCCCCACTCCCATGCCTGTCCCTGAGATCATGGCTGCTTTCATGCCCTCAAATCTCAGCCAACTCAGAGGTGCTACCTTCCCCTTACCTCATCCTAACAACTCTTTTGCTCATATTGAACATGAAGGCCAGGTTAACAAATGTGCTTTTGGGTTGCATGAGCCTAACCCTCCTGCTGTGTTCCAGGCTCCAGACAGCTTGCAACACCACTATAAAAACATGCAGTTCAGTTTAGCTGCTTTAAATTAGACTGTGAATCTCCAGGTCCCTTGGGATGGGTGCATGCACTGGGGAGAAGGGGAAAAAGAGAAAGAGACAAAGCTCAGAAGTCAGCCAAAATACTCAGGCTCTGAGCTTAGCTCACAAACAACTGCAGACCAAGTTTTCAATCTGCTGCCTGAGGACTCCTGGGATTCACAGACCACTTCTAAGGGCTCTCAACAGGTAGTTCTGGGAGCAAAAAGCCCTAAATTCTTGCAAGAAAATTCATCATGCCACTCAAAAACTTTTGGGCCCCATATTGCCAGTGGGGATGAAAGCCATTGATTATGGGATACAGGTGCAACAACAGCTGAAGAGGAGCTTGGGCTCCTTGTCCTCCGTGACAAAGAGCATCACGCCTCAGTTAAGAAAGCACAGACACTCCAGCTATCCCCAGAAAGCAATTAGAAACTAAATGTGTCTCATCAGAATGCAGCTTTTGCTAGTTGCTCACACCAGACCTACAGTCCTCACTTGTAACTTCCCCCAGAAACATCACGAAAGAGAAAGAAAACCATGTTGGGCAATGCAGAAGAAGTTATTTGAAGGGGATCAGAGCCAGCAACACATCTTGCAGTCAAGTCAGATAGAATTTGGAGGGAAATCTACTCCAAAACCATTCAAAAAATCTCTTCTCTTGACCCCAGCAACTCTAAACCACAGATCCTCCTGCACAGGCATTTTCAGTGTGCAGAGGAAATCAAAGAGAGGGATGAAGTGATCCCAGCAGCTGGGCCACTTTGCTGGTCTGCACATCCCTGCCCTCAGCTGAGCAGCTGTGTGTCCTCTTCCAGGCAGCTGTCCTCCCTTCTCCCCAAATTTCTTCCAAGAGCTCTTTACTTCAGTAACCAAAAACACACCACACGTTGAACTGGGAGAGAGTATAGATTGGAGGGATTAACCAGAATATAAATAAAAGGTGCATCAAAACAATAGTAATAAAAATTGACCTGTATTGTGACCTCTTAAAATCTCTCCTTTCTCTGTGCACATACTGTGGTGTGTGCACACCTCCATCTGTCCCATGGCTGTGAGTCCCACACTGCCAGGGCCTGAAACCTCTTTTTCTGAAAAGAAATATCTGGCAAGTCCCCCCCCCCTTTTTTTTTTTTTTTTTTTTTTTTGGTGAGAAACAGAGCAATCTTCATATGAATCCATAAAGCATAACTTCTATTATCTCCCCCATCTGCTTTCCCACCGGATGGCAAATATTTACAAAGCAGCCCTTGGAGGCAAGGGAAGAGAGGGAGAGAAAGAAAGTTGCCGTGAAGAAATCCAAAGTGATGGGAAGATCTTAGGGAAGCTGTTGTAATGTATAATCAGCCCATTTAATACGGAGCACTAATGCACAGCTGCTGAGAAAACTTGTCCAGTATGCTTCTGCAACAGCAAAAAAGGCCTCTGAGGTCAGCTTGGCGCCTACAATATGCTACAAAGAAATTGTCTAATTGCAGGAGCTTGTGTAGTTTTCAGTGTTAACCTCTTTCTCCCACAGCCAGCCAAGCTACACAGCTCTCTTGTTTAGAAAGCCTCGAGCAAGACGACCAAGGGAAAATGGATTAATAAATCCAACATGAAAAGTCTTTTACTGTTGATCCTAGATTTATATCGGGAATAATCTGTTTTTTCCCCTGAGCAGAGTACTAGGCCAATGACGCAAAGCAGGACTCACCTTAAGACTAAAAATGTTTCAAGCTCCCTTTTCCCATCCAATTTGTCTGTCTCTGCCACAAAATCTCTGGCTTATTGTGTAAGGGCTGAACCTTTAAATTCCCCTGGCCAGTGTATTCCTGTGGTTTTAAGGGCCTCAATGCCTTAAGTTCTCAGACTAGAAGGAGTTTGATCCTGCAGGTGAAACATAACAAACTCCAAGGAGAGTTGAGGACGAGGCAGGAAAGAGAGAACAGAGCCCAAGGAAGCCCTGGAGTGCTTGGGTAGAGCACACATTCCAGAACTTCAAGGCACCATTTAATTCTTCTATGCTGGGCACTGGATGGTGGCTCAGGCAGCTCTCAGGCTGGAATGGAAACTATCAGTAAAGCAGCCCAGGGTCTCTGGAGAAGCCATAAAACTTGCAAAGTAACTTGGAGAGATGGCTAAGGAGATCTGTGAGCAGGAGTTTCTCCTTGTTTCTGAAGCATCACCACCACAAGCTGAAATGAAGTGACTTGTGGCTCAGAACACTGAGGCTATGTGCAAATGGGCCCCAGCTGACAGCCAGATCCCAGCAGAAAATGCAGTGAGAGAGGTGTCATTTCAGTTCTTGGGCACCTACATGAGAATTTCAGCTCTCAGGGCTTTCACTTTGCTATGTCTGCATCCCTGAAAACGCCATTTCAAACAGCCCTCAACACTCGCTCGTAACTTCCACAACCTGCCTGGCACCCTCCCAGCGCCAGAAACCCTTGCTGCTTCTCTTCAGGTTTGGCTCAGAAAACACAAATCCCAGCTTGGGGCCAAGTGAACACTTTGCGAACCATTCTGCAAGTCTGGCCTGAGTTCAGTGTGCAGATGATGTGTTTTCTGTGGGAAGAGGCTAAGCCAGACTCATCCACACAAACTGCAGGCTGGTTGAAGGTAAAGCTGAAACAGCCTGGCTGTGCCCAAAAGGCAGAGAAGTTTGGGATTGCTCAGGAAAATGCTGTCACTGGCTGCTGACAATCTTTAAAAGCAATCATCTCTACATGGAACGTAGAGCTTGAAATTTTAGTTACAAGCACACTAAATAAATTTAATGCATTAAATAATCTTATGCGTGATGGGTATTATTGTAAAACAGTCTTACAGAAACCCCAAGTTTGTTTGAAACCTCCCAGAAGCCTCTGCAAGGAGCAAAAATGCAGACAGTGCTGAGATTGTTAATCAGAAAAGGACAAACAATTATGTCTGAGCAGGCACCAGTCTGTCCACAAAGCCTTCGCCAATTAAAAGCGAGATGGTCGTGTCAAGGATACAGCAAAGGTTCCCACGGTGTTTGATCTTGTCTAATTAGCAATTGCTAAGAACCAGTTGGCATTTTGATTTGGAGGAGTTTAGAAGACTGTACTCTAACAAAACCGTGTTAGAAACGGAATTTTTTCCGAGAGATCGTGCAATAGAAAGACTTAACTACATTAATAGTTCAGTTTGGAAGACCCTAACTCTTCCCTGCTGGAATTAGTTATCAACCCATGGAACATTTTCAGTTGCATTGGGACAGTTATAATGTGACACACAAAATGAGAGGACTTTAAATAATAAATCTACCAAATTATTCCTGGTGTCTGTTAGTGCTCTCATGTTTGGATTAAAGTCATCAGAACAGTTTTGATATTTTGTCCTTTTGCTGAAGCTGTTCCCCCTAACATACCCAATCCCTTGGCTAATTCAGTCTCTGTTAAGCACTGTGGGGCTCTTTCTTTTTGATCCCTGCCTGGAACAGCAATTGCTCTAAATATTTTTATTTATTTTTACTTTTATTTGAATTTTTTTTTGTTCAGTGGTTGAATATTTACTTTGCATTCGTGATCCCAGCTCTCAGCTTGACCCTTCAGAGTCTGCAATCCTTTCTTGCACTCCAGTATTAGCCCAGCCTGGGATTAATTGTCCTCCAAGGTCAGGACTGACTGCAGGCAGTGGGATGTGACCATGGGTGGTTGTGCCACTACAAGGCTTACACTTGCAGTTATTTTGCTAGCTACAAGAGGGTGACATTGTCACACACAGCTCGGCATTAATGACACTTTGCCAGAAGAAGACGTGTCCCCTCGCTCAATTTTCTCATGGTACTCAGAACTGGAAGGTTGCAGAAGGAAGGTTCTCTGTTTTACCAGCAATTGTGGCAATGGTTTTATTTCAAATGGTTTTATTTCAATGGTTTTATTTCAAATTCCAGTAACTTACAGAATAATTCAATCTCTTAGTTTTCCTTCTGAAATACATCTAAGTCCACAAACTATGTTATGCCCAGGCACTTTTCTCTTCTTTCTGGCAGCAGCTATCAATTTTGTCCTGATAGATATTTGGCTCCATTGTACAAAAAAAAAAAAAAAAAAAAAAATCAAGAGAGAAGCATCTTTAATTCTTCACCTCTATGAATCAAAACATTCTCATTTGGATGTCACAGCAAAAGCCCCAACACCAGAAGAACAAGGATCATTTTACAGATAATGGTAGGTGAAGAAGCTGAAAACAGGATTTTGTGGAACCACTTTGGAGAGGATATGAAATCTCCATGGGGAATTTATTAAAGCCAACAATGCAGCTATTCTGTAGCTTTTTGAGGCAAACAGAGGATCAGGTCTTCAGTCTCCTTCAAGCTTGTTTCCGCACTTGAAATTGTACTTGTTATCCACAAAACTGGCTGCAATTACTGTGCCAGAACAGGTTGGGCCGTGACTGACTAGATCTCTGCACACGCAGCCTCAGGAAAACTAGATGCAAATGCAGACTGATTCATTTTGCACATGAAAATTGGAGTTTTCTATCAAAAATTGTGATTTTTACTGCCTCTCCCAGTAAGTTAGCCAGTTTGGGGTGTGAAGTGAGGATCAAAAAATTGATCATCTATGGCTTGCTTCTTCTTTGTTGTCCTTCTTGTACTTCAGTCTGGGCTTAAGAATGTTACTGCTCTGTAATTCATGACAACTTTTATTTGTGTCTGTGGCAACTCTGATGGAGAGATGCTGCAACTGACTGGGTTTGATTTCTCCTCCATTCCTTTCTTTGGTCCTCTTAATTGTCTTTATCTTCTTTTTTTCAACATGTTGCCTGTTTCCTCCTTTCTGTGCCTGTTCCCTGGACCTGAAACAGCAAAGGTGAAGCAGAGAGCATCATTTTCCTGCAAACACACCCTGAGCCATCCATCCCTGCTCACAGTTGAGTCTCTGACTGCCTTCCAGCCAAGCCTGGCAGTTGTCCCACCCTTCCCATCACAGCCCACTCACACATCTAAGGCAGCAAGCCTCTAGGTGTGCTGTTTGGATGTCCTTTCTCAGACCTAACTATTTCATATTTTCTTGCTGTGGTTGAAACCCTGGTTCAAATCCACCACAATTTCCCATTTTCTAATTTTACAAAAATAGCTATTACTTTCTCCCAGTAGCACATAACTTATGTTTGAATTCTTCCTTCACCAAGCTTCTGTGTGAGTAAGGATTTAGCTTCTATTTTAAAAAATATTTTTGTATTTGTTTTATCTAAATCAGCTAACTGTGAGCTGTGGACCAAACTCACATACAGCAGTGATGTTTCTTCCTTCATTTTCTCCATATTCATTCAGGTGTGACACAAGAGGCAAACAGACTCCTCCATCTATTTCGGTTCCTTGTGCTAATATTTCCCCACTGGGTTTTTTTTTTTTTTTATAATTTGAATTTATGGTAATAATTTATTTTTGAAAAGCTTTTCCATGATAGCAGTGGTCTGTCTTCATCTGCCCAGATCAGATATGTTCATCCTAGCACAGTGGTCAAACCCACTGACTGTTAAAGCACCAATTCATATTTATTAGCTTGAAAAGTCCAGCCATGCCCCTGGGGCTGTGACAGCAGTGGGACTCTGCTGTGCTGAACCTTGTGTGAACACACAAACCCACCAGCAGGACACACTGCTCCAGACCCTGCTGGGTCAGTGGCACAATTTCAAAGTGTTAAAGGTCTGACATAATTTCTGAGCTCACCTCAGTTGGTATGAGCACTCAGAGAGTTAAAGCCAGCAGTTTATTTTGGGTTTCATTTTTTTTTATAGTGACTGCACGCTTCTCAATTTCTGTATTATTCACACCTCAACAAATCTTATTTCATTAGGTTTTGGGAACTGCAATGGTAATTTTGGTGATTAACTTTAAATTGAGGATAATACATGAACAGATATTAACATAATGTCAAAACAATTTTGTACAATTGTTACTTAACCTCGGTCAAATCATTTCCACCCCCAGCGTCCTCCCAAATGGACTTTTATTAATATGACACAGACAAACACAAGAGAACCCTGGGCTTTATGCAGGGAAATGATTAAACAAGAACACTTATCAGAAATGATCATGCAGGGTAACAAGGCAGCAGGGCAAATCTCTGAATTCTCAGATTCTTAAGGCTGTATCTGGCCTTCAGAGGAATTACATGAATGAGCCCTCAACAGGATTGTTGTCTTGCCTGGGTGACAACCAGCTCAGCAGCAAGATGTTTACCTTCTTGCATTTATTATACACTGCTGATTTTAAAGCTGATGGATGGTTATTAATTACTGTGAAGACTGAAGATCTTCATTTCTGTCTTGGTATCACAGCTAGACCTGCACAAACCCATTTTTTAGGGCTGATGGAGAGTTCATTGTCTGTGTCCTCTTCAGTCAATAGACAGACCAGAAAAAAAAAGATGGAAAAATCCACAAGAGGAGTGATGAGTCAGAAACACATTGATGCCTTACACAGCCAGGGGATCTCTTTATTCCCTTGAAGACTGGCTACCTCCTCCTTGCAGGAGGCTTCTCCCATGTGCTCTGTTCAGCACTGCACAGGAACCACATTCCATCCTCTGAATCCTCCTGGGCTTTCCTCTCATTAACTGCCAGGGGAAATGAAAGCATTCAGCTGTGTGTCCAAATTTCAGTCTCACTGGATTTCCTAGGACTTCGTCTTGCAATTCCCAGAGCTTTTTTTGCAATCAGCAGACTGGCTCCCACTGGCATCATATGGAGTGGGGTAATTCCCTTGCCACTGAAGCTGGGATAAATGGGTGCTGGGCTTGTTGGGGGACTGGCTGGCCAGATACCTGTTTTGCACATGTACTTGCTTGAGCAATCACTTCCTATCACAGCAAAAACTGAAAATTTGCTGAAATTTGCGGCTTTAAACCAGCTGGAGCCATTAAAGGAAAATACAGAAGAAACTGAGAAAAAATACCCCTAATTTGTCAACATACCAGCTTTTATCCAAAGCTCCACCAAGGACATTACTGCTACTGGCAGAAGAACTCCCCTTTACCATCTAGCTGAGATGCTTCTGAGCAGTTTGATGTTAATTTGCACAGCCTCACATTCTTGGAGAGGAAATCCTTCCCACAACCTCTGTTTGGTGCTACACCTGGCAGTCCTTCAGGTCTAGACTGTGGAGAAGTTCTCATCAGCATCATCAAGCTCTGAAAATGTAAGGTATATCCACTTTTTCATGTCAAGCCAGAGACTCACAGATTCCTGAGACAGGAAGGAGCAGGTAATCACCTTGTAATCACTGGGAATGAATCCACAAATCACCTCCTGCAACTAAATTCACTCACAAGAACCTTAATTTAAATACTCAAACTTTGAAATATTCAAGACCAATTATTGCCTTTCACAATGTTGACTCAAATTAATTCTGACATTTATTCCAAACGTGTAGGGGAAAGAAAAAAATAAAGGAAGAAAAGACATATAGCCTTTTTGGTTTGGTTTGGTTTGGTTTAGTTCATGGTTTTTTAGAGTTTTCTTTTCCCCCACATAATCAGTCTGAATGGAACACAATAAATCTGAGAAGGTAATAAACAGCTCATAAAAATCACTTTTCAAACTGTTGCTAAAACAACCTCACAACAGTTGGTGCACTAATGGCTCACTGGAGGGATCAGAGAAAGCTTAGGTGAGCCGTGAGCTTCAGGGTACGAAAAGTGCGAGTTGTTAGCGCAGTGCCATGGCTTTACTTTAGGAAAAGTCAGTACCAGAGCATGTAGAACATATGGGGTAACTCCTAGGAGCTGTTTGCTCCTTTCTTTCCCTTAACTCTCTCATTTTTCTCTGTAATGCACTGCAGTTTGGAAGCTTTTGTCTTTTCTACACTGAGTCTGAAGTTTATGGCGAGGTCTTGCAGAGCGACGTTTTGGCTTGCAGCAGGTAGAGGATGTGGCACAGATGTTCTGGGGAATCATCTGGACTGAACATCTGCTGAGAGGTTGGCAGTGGTGTGAGGAACAGGATTTGTTGCTCCTCTCCATTGTGTTAATAGCTCCTTTTTCATTTGGAGGCCTTTTCTGTTTCAGACGAGTGTGACCAATGCATCTGCATTTCCTGCATCTGCATTTTACCAAACCCACATTTCTTAGGGGGGAAAAAATAAGGCATTTATCGAACCCCTCATGGCAAAATAGTATATGGTTGAAAAGGAGCCCTCATAGTGCCAAACCTCACTGCAACAACAAGCCCTCAAATAGAGAGACCATGCAGTAAACAAAGAATTGTGTTGTTTCTGCAGCCACCAGCTCGAGGAAGAAGGAACAAAGCATGAGTCACTGTGACGTGCACAAGCAGAATTATGAATGATAAGCTAAAAATAAAATGCTTTCAAATATAGTTGTGTTGCTGCTTCTGACTGAGGAGCATGTTCCTCCAGGGGAGATGACACCTTCCCATTTCAGCTGGGCAGCTCTGTCAGCCACAAACAGAGACCCAAACAAGCAGCTCCCAAACTGCCCTGCAGCTGCAGCACAGGGGTTTGAGCCTGATAGAAGATGCCACCCACGCTGTTCCCAAGGATAGGGCACTCCACAATTGTGGCATTATCACTCTGCAGTTTTTCCAAGGCCAGACATCACCCATTCCAAAGAGGCAGCCTTTGTGTCAGCTCTTCCTTAGGAGACACAGCATCTTGTGAGACTGTCAAAATGTAACATCTTGAGCTTCCACTGAATCTAGCCAAAAGTTCAGCATTAAATATCACTGATGATAGACTTTTTCTCTGATAGGTACTGTGAGTGGCTAACAAGAACACATGAGCCAGACTGTCAATGCAATGCAGTTCCTCCTGAGCTTTTTAGTGCACTGATATATTACAATGAGAATAGCTTCATTCTGAGAAATGTCCCAGCAATGTAATAATATGAGTGCATAAATTCTAAGGTCCTTGCTTGGTGGTTTTCACAGCTTTTCCATAGTGTTTAGCCACCTTGCCTGGGTAAGGGAAGGGTAAAGCCTAGGCCTGGGTAAGGGAAGGGTAAAGCCTAAAGCCTAGGCTTTAGGTTTGCTCTTTTGCAGCTGAAAGTCTTGGTAACTCTTGATAACCCTTCCAAGTCTATAGCAGCTCCTGCTGGGTGTTACCCAGAAGGGGTAGAAGAAAAAAGACAAGATGAGGTCTTTTCAAGACTCTTTGCAAGCTTGAACACTTCTCTCTGGTTTTGTCTATTTGTACAAAAAAGGGGAATTCTGAAATCCTCCATGTGTGCAATATATCACCAGGTCAGACTAGGTTCCCACCACCAAGATTCTGGCAAACATTTGGAACAAATCTGGATCAGGCTGATGTACAAACCTCAGCAACTCTGAGACAGCAGAAGCAGAACATCAGAGACACAGAATCAGGCAGGAGTGGATCCACCTTGAAGCAGGGGAGGAATGAGCATTAGCAGTTGAGTTGCCAGTGTGTGTAGTGCTGCTTTTCTGCATGCAGTGGGAACACTGAGAAGGTGAGAAATGAGCCTTGAGCTCATTAAGTGATTCCCAAACATCTGCAGATGTTATCCCAGCACACAGGGGTCCAGGACACTTCTAAGGCTGTGAGACCACAGCTTTGCCTTGATTTTGAAGACTAAACATTCCTAAGCTCCATGGGCTGGGAAGGGGATGGCTCTCATATTTAAAAGGAACAACAGTGGTATCTGACTTACCTTCCCTTGCTAATGAGCTATTAGGAATTGTTTTTGAGCCATACTCTTTGCCCTCATTATAACTGTGCTCCCATAAGCTCTGACTGCTATAATGAGGAGAAACCTGGACTGGTGCACAGTTTTAATGAGATCCAGTGCAGATGTAAACCAGAAAGTCTTATATGTGAAGTCAGACCTCAAAGTGCCACAACAGAAACAGGTAAAGGATTTCCCTCAACAAAGAATCCTGAGTAGGAGAAGAGGAAACAACAATTTTCATGTCACAGGCAGAACAGATAAAACTTGCCTCCCCCCCACCCCAAATCGAATGTGAATTGAAGAGGTGATATCTAGAAGGATGTAATTCACCAAGGAGAAAGGAGAGAAGCTAAAAAGAGATCCAGCAGCTAATGACTTCTAAGAGTTGAATGGTGAAAGGAAATGCTCGCTGTCGACAACACCAGTGAGGAATGAAACAGCCAGCAGAACATTTCTTTTGTTCTTGTCGCATATCTTTTCATGAAAATTAAAAGGGCAGTTTTCACAGCTGGTGAAGGACTTTTCCCCCCCTTCGCTCTGCCATCTGATGCTGTCTCCACTTTGAAAACAGCAAATTTATGCCTGAAGCTGAACGGGTAAAAATTGGACTCTGTTGCCTGTGGGTATTTTGCCATGAAGAGCAGCAGGATCTGATGAGAGGTTTCATCCAGATCAAATCAGAGAATATTTAACAAAGTCTCCATTTTCACAGGAGATTTCCAAGCAGCAAGAGGGAACCAGGAGTCAGGGCTCAGCTGGGTGCACCCCGGGATGCTCAAGGCAGTTTGTGCTATGAAGGGAAGAGAATGGGGTAAGACTGTCAGCTTTTTTGCCTACATTCTCTGAACTCAATGAGCCAGAGTGAGAGATCTCCAGTCTGAACCCAGAGGGGAGGATTTCTTCATCATGCAACTAAGTTATGTCTCATGGGGCTAAGAAGTGGGGATAAAACCTGTGTGAATTCCCACCTTCTCAACAAAGCCAGTGCACAACACTGTCCTCTCCTCTTTGATGGAATCATCCTAGAAATCTCCTAGAAAGATTCTCCTAGAATCGTTCACCAAGAATTATTCTGAGATAGTTCCTATCAGGTCTTGGGTTTTGAGACAGCTATGGAAAAATCTTTTTTTCAGGAGTAACTGTGGCTCTATCCTGAGGAATTTTCATCAAATTGTGACTGCTATTTGAGCTGTGCATATTCATATGGGGAGCATTACAGTGGCCATGTTCAAAAGATAAGTCTTGCAGCTGTAAAGACTAGAGATTTCTGATATTATCTTCAATGAAATTTTAAACATTGCAAATACTGATATGGCTGGCTCAGCACCCAAGCTCTCACTAACTCATTCAGCCTCTGGCTATGCCTTCAAATGGTTTAGTCCCCGTGTGTGTCCCTGAAAAGTTTTCTGTCCTGGGATGACCATGATCTCCAAAAAATCCCATGTGTGGAGATGTTTATTCCCCAAACCCTGAAACTGCTCTCTCCCTGACTGTACAAAACTGTGACCAGGTTTCTGTAGCTTCTAATTAGGAGAGTGGAAGCACAAATATTAAATACAGGATGCTTTCTGCAGTACTTGGCCAGCTGCAGCTCCCAGTCCCAGAAGCCTGGAGTGATGTATTTATTCCCCAGCCTCTGTGCCTCCCAGGACTAGGAATTGTTCTGCTGTGACAGTGGCTCTCATTTTACAACAGGACAGCCAACATGATGTTTTCACATGAAGAGGAGAGTGCTGTCCCTCGATACAGTGTTTGGAAAATGCAGGATTGCTGTGTTTTACTTTTGATCATTAGATGTCAAGGATTCAACACGGAACAGCTCCAAAGGGTTTTGTTATTGCAGATGCTGTTGGTGTGAGATACAAAGCCATGCTCTTCTGCCCTACATCCCACCTGGATTCAGCTAGAGGAAGCAGACAACCAGAATGCTGCTTTTTCACTAATTTCTCCCCCATCAGCAGTGATCAGAGCAGCTACTGGCTGGAAGCTGGTGCATCCATTGGGGATGGTGAACACATGGCACAGCCTGTGTGAACTCAGGATGAGTGCT
Organism: Entomyzon cyanotis; assembly: GCA_024500445.1. Taxonomy (NCBI): domain Eukaryota; kingdom Metazoa; phylum Chordata; class Aves; order Passeriformes; family Meliphagidae; genus Entomyzon; species Entomyzon cyanotis. Next base: position 13,375,369 of record JAKEPQ010001010.1, read on the forward strand.
TGCATATGGAATTCATGAAATGTGACTCAGGTGAGAGATCACCAACAGGGAAATGATTGAGGGATGTACCTGTGTGTGTGGGTGCCCCTGAAGTGCCTCTAACTCCTCTTGTGCATCTTGTATTCCTGGGCATGTATGAGTATGTGCACCCAAAGTGGAGGGGAGGAATTATGAAGAGTCCCTTTGGGTTTAAGAAAGGATCACTACTGCTGCCTGAGGAATAGATGTGTATGTTCAGAGGGAATGGTGCTTCTTAAGGCCCCTTTGATTGCACAGGGCTGAAGGGCTGAAGTGCTGGATGGCTTGCAATGCCTGCATAGAAGGGGAAAGGCTGGGATAGACCTAAATCCAGTTAAATGTAGGGGTTGTGCAACTTTGCAACCTCGACTTCCTTGTATGACCCAGAATTATGTGTCATCCACTGTTGATGGGGCTAAACCACCCTTGCCCCAGTGACAAACTACCTTTAGCAGAGTCCTGACTCCCTTTCAGACCCACTGGGATATTTGTCAGCTCTTGCAGCTCAGTCTGGATATGGTTACCCATTCACTTCTGGAGCATTTCCACTCTTGGCAAGAAGCTGTTAAAAATAAAGGGGTGGCAGGGAGGGGGAAATGTATCACCTAATTGATTAGCTCCGTGAATCACGGAGATGCCAGCCTGTCAAAGAGTAAACCACTGGAGCTGTCTTTGATGTCTCCTTTGGTCAAGGACACACCAGCCTGCTGCAAGTGTTGCCTTTCCTTTATCATGCTTTCTCTCCTCTCTCTCTCTCTCCTTTAGTCTTGTGCATGTGCATGAGGGGATTTTTTTCCACGGGATGCCTGCAGCTGCCATACTTTGTATTTTGATTCAGTAATTCCTTCAGCAATTACTGGCTAAGCAGGCCAACCCTGTAGGACAAGCCTGCAGAGGAGTGATTAGTCAGGAGTGGGAAATGCAAAGAGGGGTATTAGAGACCTCTCAAGGGATGTCTCTCCCTCCCACCACAGTGCTGTCACTCACTCTGAAAAATACCTCCTACTGCAAATAATCATTCTGAAGGTAATGGGGACCTCCAGTTAATCCCAACTTGTGGTAGTTGGAGGAGAGGGGAAATGCAAATGGGGGTGGCTGTTGGCAGAAGCACAAGGTCTTTCTGCACTGTCTAAAAAGCCATTGGTTGTTTTTTCCCATTTCCAGCATGGCTGGAGATTCACTAACAGTCATGTGGTGCTGAAAGACTATAATAAAAAGCTAAGTGATGAGGCAGCTTTTGTGATGGAATTTCAGCACTCCCAACAGGAGCTGAAGCCAGAGCCCACATACAAAAAAAAGAAGTGCTATTCAGACAAAACAGAACAAGTTAACCAAATTTCTCTAAATTTCAAGCCTGAACTAGTTCCAGAGCTTCAGAAACTGTAATAAGGCACATCTGATCTTGCTGCCAATACACACCACATCTCCTATCACGTGCCATCTCGGATGGAAGATGACTCCCCAGGAATGAGCTGCTTCTCCTGGTCCCTTGCCAATGCCACCTGGCCAACTCTGTCTAGGTAAAGCAGAGTGCTAGTGAGCATTGGCTCAGACAGACACTCGGATCTGGGCCAGGCTGGAGATGGCCTGTTAGTAGCTGTCGCTCGCTTGGCTGGGTTGGTTTGTGGTGCTGGGAGAGGGTTCAGCAGCTGAAGGCTTCTGCCAAGATTTTCTGCATGACAGCACCCTCCTTACTGCAGTCTGTGGCTGGACTGAGCTTCTTCCCTCACTTCCCAAGAGCGGGCCTGTAAAGGAAAGGAGTTCTGACATTTCCAGGCTGCTCTCCTTGGAGGTCCCTGCGAGCAGAAGCTGCTCCCTGTCCCAGTGCATGCAGCCTGTGTGTTAACAGCAGAGAGCTCTGGCCACACAGGCAGAGAGAGAGAGAGGGAGTCCTTGGAAGGTGCTCTGACCCTAAAAATGCTCATGGGAGTCTGGCAAGCAGAGAATGGTGCCTCCAGAACGTGCCTTGCTGTCATTCCTCCTCACTGCACCTCCCTGTGAAGCAGCTCAGGGAAGGTCATCACTCAGCAGGCTTAGGACAAGCCCAAAGTGTCAAAAACAAATAGAAGAAACCACTCGAGGGTTGAAACAGCAGTAGAGGTGCTAGGGAAGAAGGATGAGATAAGCAGTTTTGATGGAAGGATGTTTTATGCTAAATGCACTAAAATGCACTGCCTAGCTCTTATCTCAGGCTGCTGTAACTGGCTGTTTCTGTCTTCCAGCTCGAGTTTATTGCCACAATGCTCCTCATGTAAGAATTTCCAAATTGTATGCAAGTCAGCCAATCAGCTGGCCCCTGGTAAAGTACCCAGATGGAGATTTGAGTCTAAGGTGACATTTCTTGTCTTTGAAATTATTATTAAAACTCTTTTTTTCTTTCCTTTTTGTTTTTTTTTTCCCGAAAGCATCTTCCATTTACCAACAGCTTTCCTGAACTGTAAAAACCAGGACATGGCACAGCTTTCCAGTGTGGGTACCTGCCTGTAATATCAGCTCATTCTTCCTACTCTCCCTCCTCTCTGTCTTCAGCCTGTTGCCTTAGAAGAGGGCTGAAAAGAGCTAAAAACCAGCCTAAAATTCTCATGGACAAGTGTTTCTGAGAGCTAGAAATACCAGCCCTTGGAGGTTACACATGGAAATGCTCTTTTATTCCCTTTTTATTCCCCATCTCCATTTTGCACCGTCGGGTTGAAAACCACTTCACCCATGCCACGTTCACCCTGCATTGTTCTGAATTCCTCCTCAAAATGACACGCTTCCTGTGGCAATCTTGTTATCATTACCAACCAACCATGTAATTTTCTCCTCTTCTCCTCTCCCCAAAAGTATATGATCTTACTTTATTGGATTCTATATCTATAAAACAAGCCATGGTAGGAGGCACAATGAAAATATAAAGAAAGGTGATGAGGCATTTTGCTACCACCTCTGAATTCTGACTGGATTTCGGGATACACAAGACATTAAGCCATCATTCAGAATAAACACGTTAATCCCTCTTTAAATCTTAGCTGCCAGAGCAGAGGTGACCACTGGTGGCTTTTGAAGGGCATAATACTGTTGATCTTAGCAGTAATATAACTTGCTGTGATTTCCTTGTGTATCTTTAGTGAGAACCCCCCGACAGGGTGCTAATGGCTGGATTCATCTGCTGGAGAAGAAGTGATTACTAGAATTGTAGAGATGATGGTTTAACATTACAGTGTATATATAAGCTCTTTTCCTTGGGCTTGAGATCTTAAAGAACCTCTCAGAGGTAATCAATGGCACTTTAGTACCCTTTGAAGCTTTTATTCACAACATTTGCATGGTACTTTGTGACACATTGACTTTACTATTTTCCTTCAATTTTAAACAAAATTGCTCCAGACCTGCATTTAAGTCGCTGTAAATGCAGTGATCTGTCAGCTTCAATCACACACTGCATCTGGGGCTCCTTTTCTGCAGTAAAATCTTGGGTCATCATTACATTTTCCTACGCTCTAGGATGGCAATGGGCTAATTGCTTAACTCTGCACCTGCCCTTCTGTGAACTGAGACACTGCACCTTAAAAGAACTCAACAGCTTTGGCATTGACCTAGCAGAGAATTACACTGCTGGAGCACCAAATTGATATAACACTAAAATGAACTGGGCTCCAAGGCTCTGAATGGGCAATAGTGTATGTGTTAAGTGCATGAGGGCTGAATGTTCAAGCAGCTTCTTTAAAAATGCAAGAGCAATTTACTAATTTTAAGTCTACACATATATTTGGGGCTTGATTTGGGACCTAAAACAGGTGGGTTTTTTTATTTTATTTTTTTTTTAAAGCTTTGATCTCATTCAGAGAGACACATGAGCTTATCAGTGTCAGAAACAAACCTATACGGAAAAAGTCAAAGGCATTTATACCTCATGGATAAAAATTGGAAAACTGCACTTTTAAAAATATGTAAAAAATTATAATGCCTGGGAAATGCCATGAATCTCTCATTCCTCTATATCTTGTATTCAGCCAAGCTCTTTCAGCTCAAAAGGTTGGAGTTAACCTGACTCCAAGGAAACCTGCTTCCCATTCATCAAAACTGTGATTCACCTCCAAGAAGGACCATGAAGAGTCCAGGAATCAACACCCCAAAATTGTGGATGGGCCAGGCTGAATTTGGTGATGCCATTCCCTCCAACTGGGAGCACTAAAAGTTTGGCATGAGGCGTGAAATATTTAACCAGGCTGCCACTGTGTAAAAATGATAGAGTGTGCTTGAGCAGAACATCTGTCAGAGAGGTGGCAGCTGGCAGAGCCCAGCAAGGATTTTCTGGGGAGAAATGGGCATAGTTTGCTAATTTTGTTGCAATGCTGAGCTGCGTGGGAGGGTGAGGGGAGAATGTGTGAGTGTGTTGGTCGCTCAATGAAGAGACAGAAGAACAAATGCCCTGAAGAACCACTTTTGAGAAGGCAGATGTGAGTGCTGCAGTGTGGCAGAGGAGACAGGGAGCAGTGAGCTCAGCTGGTGGCTCCTGGTGGCTCCTGGTGGCCCAGGCAATGGCCTCTGATGGCCCACAGCCTCCTCCCACCCTGAGCCTGTCAGCAAACCCTGATCCCAGACGTCTTGCTGAATTTTTTTGCCTGTGTAGGTGTTTAACTCCAGGGCTTTTTAGAAGGGAACACCTGGAGCAAGGTGAGCTTTTCACCAGTAAGCTCTGGTCTTGGTGCTCCCAATACAGATGGTCCTGAACAGCTTAGTCCTAGGCAGGTATCCAGGACCTAGCTCAGCAGAAGGAAAGAGATTTGGGTCCAAAAATCTTCCAACATGATCTGGGGAGAGATGGGTCTGATTCTGCTCTCCCATTTGTCCTCTACTGCTTTCAAGGGAGCTTATTTGACCTTCCCCAGGAGCAGACTTTGGGTGGCACATCACTGGCTTGCTTCTTAATTCCCTCAAGAACTCATTCCTCCCAAAACTGAGCTCACAGTAAGAAGGTGAGTCTGGAAGAGGAATGAAACTGGAGGGAGGCAAACACACAGAGCCTGAAAGCAGGTTTAAGTGTGAGGAGGGAGGATATTTGGAGAGAGAGGTTCAGGGGATGAAGTGGTCTAAGGAAGTCAGCCTGATTGCAGAAGTTCTTTGTAAATACAACAGGGCTTCAGTCCCATATTTAAGTGCTTTGTCTCTGTGTCAGGGTAACTCCTTACCTGCACACATGGGCACCCACACTCCCACTCTCTTCTTCCACAAAATCATGCAAAGGCTCAGGAATGAAGTAATTAATTTCCCCATCATTACCACTGCCGCCCTGCAGATAATTCTGCTGAGTTTTGAATTTAGCACTATTCTGAAAGCAAATATTTCCTCCTTTTGCACTAAGGTAGAGAATGCCAGCGACTTGAGGGTTTTATCTGTGCTGCAGGTCACTGGAAAGGGTTAATCAGCTGGGGGGACATATTGTCTAATTCCCACAGCGTGGGAGTGAGACAATGGGAGATCAGAGTTGGACTCAACTTCTTTGCATTCTCCCCCACGCTCCTTTTGGAGGGTGTTTCAGGGACAGGCTGTGAGGAATGCACACTATCTAATCTGCATGTATAATGTAAATATGCACATTTTTATTTGCTCTCTCCATCTGCAGGGAACTTGCTGGCATCAGAACAGCCATGCAGGCTCACAGCAAAGTTTCCTTGTGAAAGGGAAGGAGAAGACTTAGCTGCTTGCTCTCTGCCTCCTGCATCCTGTGCAAATGGGTGCACAAAGTCTGTCCTGCTCACACCTTCACACTTGCCCTTTGGTGTCAAAATCTGGGATGGACTGGGCTCCTTAAAGACAGCTGGTCCTGCAACTGAGCTGGAAAATCAGTGTGGAAGAGGGAAGAGAAGAAATTGCACTTGGCCAACCTTAAACCATTATTTAAACCAATTACTCTAGCATAGCAGGAACTTTAAAAAAAGTAATTAATATTTAGGATAGGCCAACTACCTTTTATCTTTTGGAACAGATAAGATTAAGTGGAGGTAAATCCAAGAATGCTAAGCTTCTCAGCACGAGGAAATCAAAATGTTTGATCTGAGTTGTCAAAATAAAACGTCTAGGCTGTATGTTTTGCAGGTTTTTTCCGTGTTTGCATTTGAAGCAAGTTGGGTAATTTGCGGAATGACTAAAGCAGCATTTTTTGCCCCCCAAAAAAAAAAAGTAATTTTCATGAAAAGCTGTTCCCCAGCTCCACTGTGGCCTTCTGAACAATGCTATTACCCTGGCTGGGAAGCAGCAGCAGCAGCAGCAGCAGCAGCTGGAGTCCCTTGCCCTGCCATCAATAGCTTGCAGCACTTGGAGTCCTGGCTGCTCTATAAATTATCTGTCTCCCAACTGGCTGAAATATCTGACTCTGCTCCGCAAAATGTTTTGGACTCAGGTCACTTGAAATCAGGGAGAGGTGTTGTTGTGAGGAAACTAATGGTGCAAAAGAGCAGAAGTTTGCACAAAGTCCCCAGGATCTAGAAAAACTTTCTTCACAATCTCTTTCAAGAACATAGCTCTGCCTTTCCATGGAATTTTGTGAAGGCATGGATGACTCAGAAGGGGTTTTAATGTATTTTCCTTATTGTTCCACTGCATGCATGTGTATTTGTGTGAGGTATTTGTGTGTATGTGGTTGTGGCAGTATAAATATTAATAGCACAAGGGTGAGAATACATGTGGCCCTCAAATGAGGTTATATAAACACACAGCTGCTGTGCTATTTGTAAATTTATAAAGACACATTTCCATCAAGAGTGTGAAAGTCAAATAAGCGTGCAGGGAGAGAGTGCACATATGCTTCATAAACTGCACAAGATTACGTGGTACTGCTTAAATCCCAGCCCCACTGGGGTCAACTGGAGCTCCATCACTGACTTCACTGGGATCAGGACTTGGCACAGTGCACTTGCTGTGATTTCCACGGATAAAGCAGAGTGAGCTACCGGAAAAAATCAGTATGAGGAGTGCCAACCCCTTGTGACTCGCTCACATCTGAGCCTGATGGGGATGATGCAGCAGTGTAACACCACACAGCACAGAGCCTCCACCCTTGCCTCCTGCAGGCTCTACTGTCGATGGGAAAACAGGATGTGGATAGGGCTGTGACCAGGAGGAAAGCAGTTCTGCATTCCCTCCCTGCATTCTGATGCACTCTGAGCTCTGCTAGGGAGGAGCACCTCAGCCAGACCAACAAAAAAGCATCGCTGGTGTGTTGGAGAGGGTGATGTGCTGGCGGTGTGCAGGTCACAGTGTGGATTTCCACACAGCCCCATCCGTGCAGCTCTAGCAGCTGCTGGAACTCACAGCCTCCCCGGGAGCGTTGGCAGTCACTGTCACTGTTAGGACTTGATGGGGCTAAGGTTTCATCCCATGGACAAGGTGGAACATGCAAGGAGATGAACCGGAAGCAGGAAGGTTTCAGGCACAGAGTTGTTTAGAGCAGGAGATGGCTCAAGGAGTTTAACAAAAAATCCCAGTTTTTCTGGGATTCTTAAATTCTGCGGTGCAATATTAAGTTTTTCCTACTGCAGAAGATGCTACTCACACCCCAATGGCAAGTCTAGGATCATTATTTGGGCTCACAGAGCTACCTTGGTCATGATAGTAGCCTTTTAATCAGAAACATCTTCCTGAATGACTTTTCTCAGTCTGCTGCAATGGAGCAAGTCCAACTCAGATAAAGGCCTCGATGTGTGGAAATTTGTTTGAACCTTCTCCATATCCTCTATCCCCCCTGGTTTGGTTTAAGTGTTGAAGGAGGAGCTCATGAGAAACTATTCCACAACCTTCCTGAGGCAGTCTAACCTCATAGGAAGGATGCTCTGCCAAAATCTGCAGATTGTTTTTTATTTTGTTTTGTAGTATCACTGATGCTTTAAAAATTGGTCCAAAATGTAGTCATGTAGTCACCAGACATGGAGGACTTTTTTATGGGCACCAAAGGCTGGGATTCCTTTTTTCTGGGTCTTCACCAAAGTGCCTGATTGTTGTAAGGTTGGCCCAGAATCCCTGGGCACCCAGTGAAGAGAAACAGGCATGTCCAGATGGCAACTCAGATCTTGGGTGAGGTAAGGGAAGTGGATTGAATCCAAGCATCAATCTGCCTTTGATTGGGAAAAACTTATCTTCTAATGTTTTCATGTTGCCCTCAGGGGAGGGGATCAATCTGGGGGAGGGATTATGCAACAGGTTGGGCTGTAAATATGTTTTGGAGTGCACTGAACACTCACCTCCCTCTGCAGGAAAGACCTTTACTGAAGTGAGAATAATTGAATTTTTGGTTCACTAGCAAGAACACTTCTGTATTGTTTCTGACTGGTTTTTTTCCAAGCTGAAAGTAAAGAAAAAAATCAACATCTTAGTTTGGGCAAAACATTTCTTTTGTCTCTTTAGGAGAAGTAACAGCTGGATTATGAGCACACTATTCAAAACAAAATGTAAGGCAAATTCTAACCAAACTAAATTTGCAAAGGGAAGGTCAAAACATTTTCTTTGAAAGTGGCAAAATGAAACATTTGGATCTGAGTAACATATTCAATGTCAAAATGAAGTTTCGAAATTCCCCTTTTAGCCTCTGAGAAGGATTCAGTGAGGCAAATATAAATTTGAAAAAAGTTGCTCTTACCAAATCTGCATTGCCCACTGAAAGAAAATAATCCCAAAATGTCTTTCTGATCTAAAAATGATTCTACAAATGCAAGAGATCAGGCAGCTGTTTCTTGGACACAGTGCAGAGCCGTTTTAGCTAGAGTTTCAGCAAGTCACCCCTAGGCTTTGCAGTAATGTCTCTGTTCAGTGATCATGAATCCCTTGCAATTTGGAACATAAAAACATCCTGCTAGTGCCATCATAGACAGACAATATTCACCTCATCCAGAAGGCAGGATGAGAACAACCTGGCCTTGATTTATCCTACCTTTATTTCTGCTGTTTGTGTTTGCTTCAACCACCAGAATGGCTTCTGCTATATTTAGTTTCAATCTGGGAAGAAGGGCTGAAGGGAGTAATACAAATTTTATGAGAATGTTTTGTGTTTTATCCCAAGTGTTTCTTACTTCCTTATGTAAAATATAAGCGAAAGGAGGGGATGGGTGGGGGAAAAGTGGTTTCCCAGAGTAGCACAGTTGTGCAGATAGAGGAGATTTTGCAGAGGACTGGGGATGAGTTGGAAAGGCATGGCAGATGCTGATTGCCTGGTCTGCAGGATGGAGGGAGCACATCTGGCCATCAACCAGCAGCAAGCCCTTTCCTGGCTGAGTATGGATGAGAAAAACCTGGAGATGGAGAAGCCACTCTCTCGGTGTTCCCTAACCATGGACACCTCACAGAGCCTTGCTTGGATCAGGATTTGAGCTCACATGGAGAGAAGGAGCCACAGCCTGACGTGCAGGCGATGGAGCAGCACTGGTGGAGCTGCTTTTCCCAGCTGCCTCATCTCCCCCAGCGCTGCTCCTTGCTCAGAGCTGTACTTAGCTCAGCTGGGTGGCCTGGCCTGGCGTGCCTGCTCCATCATTATCCAGACAGGGATTGCGAAAGCCACTTGAAATGCCCGTGATTGTGCAGGCGTTAGGTGGCAATTAGCCAGCTGGAGCCCTGTGCTGCAGCCTGCAGGACAGCAGGGGACAGCGGGGGACAGCGGGGGACAGCGGGGGACAGCAGGGGACAGCAGGGGACAGCAGGGGACAGCGGGGGACAGCGGGGGACAGCAGGGGACAGCGGGGGACAGTAGGGACACGGCTCACCAGGGCAGCAGTGAAGTGTGCATCCTCCATCTCTGTCTGCTCGCTGCTGTTCCCAGCACCTTCAGAGGTTGAAATGTTTGCCTACCTTCAGATGTCTGAACATCTGAAAGACTTCTTGAGCCATGGCCATGAGGTCAGGGATATAAAGACAATGTGTTACCGCTGGTGAAGTTATTCTGGACTGACAACACTGCACTGCAGTGATTTTCCCTGCCCTACAGCTCCTGCAGGGAGGTGGGTTTGTACCTGGGGCCATCAGCTTGTTTCCACCAGCTTTGCTCAGTGATGTGCTCTGCTTGGGTTTGTTCCTGGTGTGAGCTGTGGCCTGACCTTAGTGCCACTGTCTGGACAAAATTCCTTCTGATTTTTCCCAGGCATACTCTGTACAGAGCAATCAAAGGGTTCTGGCTGCTGTCCCTCTGATGTTTGTGTTTTTCCCTTTGATTTCCCTCTCCAGTCACACAGCATCCAGCCTGTACAACCACATATTCCCCACATCCCTTCAAAAGGGATATTAGTCTGCCCAGCTGTACTTCATTCTGGTTTCCTTCAGCAAGCACTGGTCTGGAGCACAGGGGGAGATGAAAGGAGGCATCATAGAGAGCCAGACACAAGGAAATATGCAGATTTTTTGGGGGAAGGAAAAGTGTTTACCCCATAAGGTAACTTGTGTTGGTGTTACAGAAAGTCACCAATGCCTGAAAAAATTGGTAAATCTTCCAAATGAATAAGAGTGTTTGGGAATTTCTCTAAGAACACTGCATAGAATAAGTAAATTTGCTTATTGTTCTACACCAGGTTATTTTGTTTGGCTCCAATTATGTCCTTCCAGCAAAATAAATTATTTCTAATCCCCTCCCTTATAAGTGAGCAACGGAGTAATTACCTGAAATTCTGCACTTGGACAGGAAAGCCACCAATATTATTTAAGCTGCAAGAAACTACAGGGTACAGCTGACTCCCACTGTTCCCCTTCCAATATTTATCTATTGTGTAATTCCAGATCTACGATACCTGCTATTCCGTGTCCCTTTGAAATAACAATGTCTGTCTTTATACATCACTTTTCCACCACAGATCTCAAAGTACTTCACAAAGGCAAGTATCATTACCATCATTTTAGGGATAAGAAATCCAGACACAGGCAGGTTAACTGCCACTGGACTGTCCCACATTTACTTTTCTACCACCAGATCATCCATTTACAATGCAGGTCAAATTTCTCCCTTTCATTCCTGGATCGCTCTCTCTCCCTCTTTGTCCCAATAGAATCTAAAGGGTTGTGCAGAGATTTAAATTTATGTGGAGTTATTGACACTGTGTTCTGCTCTTTGTCTCCTTGTGGTTCCTGGAAATTCTTGTATAACTGCCTGCTTTAGAAAGAGCTGAGATAATTTTTTTTCTATGAGCACAGATTACAAAACCAGATCTCGTTCATGTATCTCCCAAACTCTGAAGGAGTCTGACTGTGAGAATTCAGTTCAGACTGTTTGCAGGATAAAGGATCATTACAATATTCAGTATTTTTGACTCAAGTTTGCACTCCAGCACTGCTCCTGACTTCGTAGGCTGAAATCCTGGTGTCTCTTTATATTGGAGTCTTCTTGGCCCAATTCTGCTCAACAGTCCTCGTGGCTGTGTTTAAAATTCAGAGGAAGTTTATTTTTGACAGTAGCCTGTGCCTGAACTTTTACACTCAGCATCAATTGTGGTGAGGGGAGAAAATGAATCTTTGCCTTTGAATGATAAACTGTTTAAAAGTTTGGCTTATAATGGTGGCAGTGAAAGAGTTTCATTTATAGCAGCCTCAGTAAGACATTGGTAATATATTTCATGGGACAGAAGAGTGACAAGACAGGAGAGGTAAAGAACCAACAATATTTATCTCTGAGGTGTTCCCCCAGCAAAACCAATTACTGGTCCTGTTCTTCTGAAGGGTGTGAAGAAGCTTTTGTCACCCCTGAATTTCCCTGTGGGACTTGGATAGGACACCAAAGACAGAACAGATGAAAGGACATAATTCAGTCGGTCTCAGCAGATTTGCAGATGCTTATTTGTGCCAAACCCTTCACCCTCTGAGCCCCTTTTTTGATAGTGCAATGCACACTTTGGTGGAAGAAGGGCAACCTCAGAACATCCTCATCAGGAAACCATTAAAATATCTGCACAGGGGAAGCTGTCTTGGCAGGGATCTAAAAGAAGAGCATAAGAACAGGGCAAAAATTTATGATGCTTTCCTTACATCTTCCTGAATTCCTGATGGTTTTATCCCTTCATTGCTCTACTTCTCCTTCTGCACTCCTGCACAGATACTTTTGAGTGCACATCCTGATACTGCACTTGCATCTTGAATCTGAACAATGAACCACATTGAGTAGGGTCCCTGCAAACCAAGGTCAAAACCACTTGATGCTCACACAAAGGCTTTCAAGTAAATTCTTAAGGAGAGAATAATTAGAGACATGGAAGTAAACGCAAAATGGGATAAAATGTTAGATAGATTTAACAAAGACTCAGAGAGTGCCAGACTAACTCGATATCATTCTTTGATAAGATAATTGATTTTCTAGACAAAGGAAATGCAGTAGATCTAATCTATCTGGATTTCAGTAAAGCATTCGATATGGTGCTGCATGAGAAATGATTGGTTTTGTTGGCAGATCTGGGGCTTAGCACAGGAACTGTAAGGCAAACAAAGAAACACCTGAAGGGACAACAACAATAGGTTTGTTTAAAGGGAGAAACATCAGGTTGAAAACAGGATAGGAATGTCAGTCCTAAAAGGGCTTCTGATTTGGTTTAAACTTTCATGAAGACTTTTCGTTATACACTCAGTGTATAAAAGTGCATATAACATTTGTACCTGTGGGAACAAACCTGGGAAACGTTACAAATTGATAGAAGCACTGGCACATTGTAGGATCAATTAGATGTTTTTGGGAGCTGGAATAATAGGAACGGGGTGGGATCTACTAGTACAGACTGCTGAGTCACATTTTTAGGTAAGAGTAGCAATATTCTTTATTGTGATCTGTCACTTGGCAATGACATGTGAGGAGAAGAACATAGGTGTAACAATTGATGACTAAAAATAAGGTGTCACTGAAAAAGTCACTGTGGGATTTGAGTACAGCAGCTGGTGCAGTTCTGCTTGAAAGAGAAAAGTATGGATGCCACTGTCAGATCTCCTGATGTGCTGTCTGCTGGTCAGGAAGGGGGGATTTAAAGTGGAGCAGTTGTGGTGCAGGAAAATGTAGCTGAGAGGAGTGGCAAGCTAGTTCTACTGTGAGAATTAGGAAGACTTGGCTTGCACAGCCTAAAAATGGAAAAATTATGTAGTGCTGTAAACACCAGGAAAAGGCAAGAGCACTTTAACCTAAAGAAGAAGATACCTATTGCTAAAAGATACTCATAAACACATTCAGCTTAGATTTCAGAGGACAATCTCATTCCACCAGGATATTGAATGTCAGTTAGGGGAAATGTATTCTAAAAACCTGCTAATTGAAAGATGGAAAGGGATTGGTTGTGGCAGAGTTGTTTGGGAGAGACTTGAACAGCACATGCCCAAAATATTCAGTCTCCAGCATTGTTTTTTAGTCCCTTTTTAATCAGCACAGAGAAATGAAATCATAAAACAGTATGAAAAAGGAAGCAAACAGCCAGTCTCTTGGTTATATGTTTTGTCAGTCCCCTGCTGGTGCCTTGGCTTAGAATTATTTATGTTCATTCCCAGTGTCTCATATCTTCCCAGTTCAAGTTGATTTCTAGCACATATTTTTGCATTGCAGTTAGGTACATTGCTCTCAGACTGAAATACAATATTCACAACTCCCTTAGTGCCATGGCATTCCCTTTAATACAGACTCCAGAGGTAAATCCTGCACCCCAATAACAGGGACACATTATTCCCCCTTTAAAACGACCTTGCCTCTCATCCAGACCTCAGTGGTCAATCTAAATTGCGTTGCTCCAATAAAATGCAGTTATCTGATGAGCTCAGAGACATTATTTTTCCTTCCCTAGGCATAGCCTGCAGCATTAGTTTGTAGGGGGTTAGCTGGCACTGATAGAGCGATCTCTGCATCGGAAAAACAGATTGGCATGATGGGCATGAACAGTTTAGCAGGCTGGAGGCAGGGAAGAAGGAATTTACAAGCAAATTGGTTTAAGTACAGATTGTTTCGTTTCTGAGAACAGCAGCAGGGAGCTCCGAAGTTGCATGCTGCCGCAGCTGTTTAGCCATTAGTTGAAGGAAGGAAAGAAAAATAAATAAGACAAGACAAAGGAATAATCTTTGAATAGCAATAAAATATTTCAAAATAGGATGAAACAAAAAAGCTTTAAAGGGTGCACTTTTTGGAGTGGTAAGGGGACAAGATGTGAGATTGGCATCAGCAAAGTAAATAGAGATGACTATATAGACTCAGAGAATGAATCCTCTATTCTGTTCCATAAAATATGAATTTGACGCCCTGAACTGGGCATCCACTTAGTAGGCATGAGGATAATGCAGAGTGAGCAGTGTCAATGTAAAAATAGAGTAAACCCAAGGAAAATTAAATCAGGATGGTCTGCTGTGAGTTGAAGAACAGCAGACTGGGGCAGAGCTCTGCCATCACCAACAGATGAAGACATTGCAATAACGTTGCTGCATTTTACAGCAACTTCAGCCTTTCATCAGGCAAGGCGTTCTCTGCTCACAGCTCCTGCTATGGAACTGAGAAGTCATTTAAAGATTAGCTGAGATGTTATTTCTATCAAGCACCCTTTAAGCCTGGCCATTAGCAGCAAATTGGCTGTGAATAGTGTCAGAGCACCTTTCATTCTGACTGGCAGCTTACAGGTGAGGGACTTCCCCAACCAGGACTGCTGTCCTTATATTTAATAATTCCTTACAGGATTTTCTCTTCTTATTTATCCAGCCACTTTTAAAATCCATATAAAAATTTAGCATCCACAACATCTCGTGGCAAGGGTGCAGAGCAATCTCCTGATGTACATTTTCAACTTGCCATCAACTAAATTTATTCCATAACCCCTCATTGTCTTATGGAAAGAGCCAGTGCATGATATTTCCCTGTTCATATTTTCTACAGTGAAATAATAGCAGAAGGAAACAATCTCCTCGTGTGTCCATGAGTATCTAATTTTGACCATGACAGACTGGCTCTGAGGGCATGTCAGACACTGGGTCACAAATATCCTGTTGCTGCACAGCTGGAACAATGGGAAGGCAGAAATTAGGACATCTCAAAGACCCTCTATTTTCTTCTTCTTTTTTTCTCTTTTTTTTTTTTCCTTTCCTCCATTTTCCAGACTTATTTTGTGACTGATCTGTCTCACAATGCCAACATAACTCGCAGGTATTTCATGTCAGTGCTATTTCTGACCACACTGGCTGAAGCTCCCATTATGCAGGGATAAAGGCTTGTGCAATTTTGATCTCGAGCTGATAATAACAGGAGCTTAAGTTTCACTGATTTGTTGTCAATGTCATAACCCACTTATGAAAGCATCATAACACAGCCATAGAAGCATAGCTAATTGAAGTCCATTTTGGTGAAACTACAAGGGAAATTGGCCTCTTGTTTAACAGCATTAATTTACTGTGTTCCAAAGTAAGGATCGATAAACAAACAAACAAAAATAAGCTTTTGAGTTTATTCAGCAGAGAAAGAATTATGACATGAAGGATAATGTCTCTCTATTTTATGATACCTCTGGCAATAATATATTGAAGTTGTTATGAAGTCATGATCATATCAGAGACACTGAGCAAAGAAACAACCACAAACAAACTCAATTTTACATATATTCTTTCATATGAGAGACAAATCAATCCATTCTCATAAATAATAGCAAAATTCCTTGAACAACTCAAAATTCAATACACTTATTAGAATGTCACTAGAGCCCTTGGAACAAAGTCCATAAAAACATAGGTGGAAAGAGTCATCCCAGTCCTATAATTTTAAAAATTCCTAGATAAGGAGTGGTCATTAAAGATCCCGCCACATTTTATTGGAGGGAAGGGATTTACCATACTACATGAACCCCACTCTTGTTGGTCAGCTGTGTTTGTTGAGAGGTTACTAAGTTTTATGCAAGGCAGATGAAATTGGATGAGGATGTGGTCAAGACAGGGGATTAGACATAAAATTTATGAGGCTGTTTGAGCAATGAAGACACTAAATCTTTTGTAGTCGTTTATAATATCATTTTTCACTGATTTGGATAACCTTTGTGACATAGCAGGTCATATATAAAGATCTTTTTCTAAACATTAGGACCTCTTTTTTCTCCTTCTATCATTAAGGCATGTTTACATCCTGGTGTCCCAATATGAAAGTGCTATGCAACAAGTTCTGAGGGTCAAAAATCAGAATACACACAGGATACATCTCTATGTCCACAAAACCCATCATGTGCATATTTTGCCTCCAAACTTCTGCTGTTTATTGATATTCCAGTAACCTTGAGTCTAGAGGCCCCTCAAGTTCTTTTGGTCCTTCTTCATCCCTCTCACCCTGTGGCTAGCACAGGTCTTTCCCATGAGAATTTTCTCCTGTGTTTTATAAACAAAGATAAAGTTTGGATGTTATTAAAAACAGTGTCTCGAGATTTGGACAGTTCAGGCCTGGCCAATCAGGCCTAGGGGGAGGTTTCTGACTGACCAATCTGGGTGACCGCTGAAAAATCTATATAAGTTGGAATTAAATAATAAAAGCTCTCTTTTTTATGCCACACTGAGAATCTGGGTCTTTTCTCTGCTAGTGGCTCAACAGCGACATCACCCCATCCCTGGTGACTCAATCCACGCTAGGCCACATTGCCCTCCAACCAAGGCTACCTCTGGAGTGAATATTCTGCTTTTCCTCACCTCAACCCTCTCCAACGTTGCCTCCTCTTTGGCACAGGCAGGGGAAAATGCAGGTGTCAGCCAGCCCCACACTAGAATGGGAACTTTGTTCCCATATTTGGGCTTAGAGAGGCAGCAAACTGAGTGTTTTTAAATAAACTCAGGGAAAACTACATCTTATGCTGAGCATATGACTGCCATAATAGTTTCTCTCATAACAAGGCTGTTAGCCAGAAGGGAAAGCAAAATTGTTGGTTTTTATATGTGTAACTAAGCATGCCTGGACAGAAGGATGTGTTTGGCATAAATTGGAGCACTGGATGTTTCTCAGGGAAAGCTCCCCCCAGGGCTGTGGGAATGCCCCACTCGGTGCAGTTTGGGGAGCTGGAGCAAACCCTGCATGTCATGTGCAGAACTTAGAGCAAGGAGTGAATTATCTGAGTATTTTAAACGGAAATAATCTTGCCTTGACAATGACAAGCCTGTCAGGAGCTCCAGTTCTGCCTCCTGGAGACACTAAAGCAAATGAGATGATTCCTGCTAAGTAGCCACCTTGGGAAGAATTATCTTATTTTATTATTTTTAAATAGAAAGCTTTTTAAATACAGATTCCAGAGGACTGAGTAGAGCTAAAGCATCAGGAGCACAGAATGCTGATTATTTATCATAATAAAAACTCTGATATGAATGAGAGCAGGAACAAATCATACCCATAGAACTGGACAGCCTGTCTTGGTGGTTTGCTCCTCTGCTTTGGATTAGAGTTCCTCCTATCTTCACAGTCCATTTAACCAAGTCCAAGTGCCTCCTTTCACTGCCTGCCATCCTAATCTATGTAAACCAGCTCAGTCAGGCATTTTTCATTGAACTAATACATATTAATGGGCAATAATACAGTTGTACTATTGCATACATTTTCTTGAAGCACAATTTTCCATCTAAAGAATTTTATTCACATTGCTGCATGGTAACTGCATCCAAAATAATATCTTTAGTGATTATTCATTACATGAATAATACAGCGGTGACAAACACTGTATTTTAGTGGCTTTATTTATTTTTATTTTTTTTTAACAAAAGACCCAATTATATTTGTCGACTAATCGTATTGCTGTCATCAACTGAAGAAAATAATTTTCTGCTCAGGTATTCAGAAAAGCAGTGGACAGGTAGAAATCAGGTATCTTTAATGTATCGATGAAGAGAAATAGATTTTAAGAACCACAGAATCATTAAGGTTGGAAAAGACCTCCAAGACATGAAGTCCAGCCTTTGGCCAAACACCTCCATTCCTACTAAACCACAGCACAAGGATCCACATCCAGTCATTTCTTGGACACCTCCAGAGCAGTGACTCCACCAGTTCCTGGGCAGTCCATCCCAAGGCCTGGCCACCCTTTCAGTGAAGAAATTCTTTCTGATGTTCAACCTGAACCTCTCCTGGCACAACTTCAGGCAGTTCTCTTGTCCTGTCCCTTGTTGCCTGGGAGAAGAGCCTGACCTCCACCTGGCCACAACATCCTGACAGGGGCTTTAGAGAGTGATAAGGTCTTCCCTGAGCCTCCCCTTCTCTGGAAACCTAGATGACTGCAAAGGTGTCTAATAGATACATAACACATTTACAATGGGGTTTCCAGGTACTTACAGACCTGGCAGATATCTGTGATTAAACTCAGGTAGAACTGGGTATGAATGAGGGGGCTGTTAATGGTTGAACACTGCTCATGCAATGCATGTGTAATAAACAAATGCTGGATGATCTCCTGTTTCCTTGGAAATTAACACCATACAGTGGAGACACGAGCAGGTAAAGGATGTGGCTGAAGTAAATTTGGCTTCAATTCCCACTGAGCGATCATTTCTCAGGTCTCACCTTTCTCCCCATGCCCTGTTTGATGCCCTCACTCTGTCACAGGGTGCCCCTGGGAGCACAAACAGACTGCTCAGCATCCTTGGGTCAATTTGCTGCCACAGGATGAAAAACCAGCCCTACAAGACCCCGTGTGGAATGAGATTGATGGGATAATAATGCGTGTCCATCCTTCTCACCAGAAAACTTCATCATCAGTTATTGTGTCAGCAGTAATTGTGCTGTCTCTCGAGGAGAGGCAGGCAGTGGCATTGTTCTAAGGAGGCAGGAGGCTCTGTCCTTTCCTAACATGATGCCATGGCTTTCTGGGCGAAAAAGAGGCTTCTCTGGAAAGCTGAGCTGCAGCTAAACTGGCAAACCATAATTAGCTGCAGTGAAATAATTAGCAACAAAAACACCTTCAGGCAATAAGCAATTCCAGTTACTCCTACAGAGGCAATTTGACCTCACTTAATGTCTATTATGCATAACTTTGTGGAGTCTTATTGATACTGTAGTGCCAAGACCTGTGGGATCTGCCAAAGTTTGTTTCCATTGCTTACTGAGGAAACAGCAGTTCTGCAGTTGCTTGGGAGATTAATTAACTTGTCAAATAATTAAGTGGACAGCCAGTAATGAAAGTTCCCACTTCATAACTGATTTATCACTTTAGAAGCTTCCCAGATTTAGCTTCTTTACATGAAGGCTTCCATACAAGGAGAAAAATATTAAGATAAGGCTGAATTGAGGGGAGCTTTTTTGTACATTTCACTTACCTATCCAGGGTTTTTTTTCTGATTTTGCCCTGGGTTTGTGAGGAATGTCCTAATGATGCAATAAATCTCATACATATCTCACTGAAACTTTTAGGACTGACTGACTATTTACATTTTGATGGGAGCAAATTAACATTGGCTAAATGACAAGATCAGATTTTTAGAATGAGCTACTGTGGAAGTGAGTGTTAAAATTGTTTGGTTATCTGCTGGTCTAATGATCATGATTTTGGCAGACCCAGTTTCAGCTACCTCCTCTGTACTCAGTGATGAGCTAAGGACCAAGAACTAACACTTTTTATATCCACTACCTCATGTTTATTTCCCTTGAAATGATCTGCAATACTTTAAGAACTTTTTGGGGATTTGTAGCATTGAATCTCCAAAGTTTTACTGTTGTATTAGTTATCTGAGATGGAAGGCAGTAAATAAAAACATCATGCATTATTCACCTTGCCCCGAACTTAGAACTTCATGTCAAAGTGTGACACACTGACACACTGAAGGCTGGCTATTCTGGTGAGATAAGCTCATTTTCATTGATTTTCTTCGAAGAATATGTATTACTTACATGAATATGCTGACATTTTGTTGGAGCACATGTGAACAATCCTGTCTCTTTGCCTGCCAAAGACCTTCCCAGGAAAACAGCTGTGCTAACCTGTTTAAAGAAAGCATCCAACAGAATATCATAATGCTGGGTGAACAGAAAAATGCATCAATAAATAAATGTGAGGCTGAATTGTGAGCTTGCATGTGTTCGGAGGGGACATTGGTCTGGGGCAGTTTATTCCAACCTCTCGTTAACATGAATAATTGTTTTGTTTCAGGCAAGAAACTCTAGACTATCAATAAAACATAGTTGGTGTAGTCAGCCTCCAATGGGGTACCTAATGATCCATAAAACTGTTTAAAGGGAAGCTGCCAACCTGATTTTGGCCCAACCTGTGACTTTAGTTTTGATGAATCTATATTATACACATACATATTTGCATTTATTGGCTTCAAAGTGGAAACTTCAGAAAGCGTAGGACTGCCTGCACAAAATTCGTTTGCCTCTTTCATGGAACAGGGATTGAATATCATATATCATGACATGAACAGAACTGTAACTTCCAAATCACCAGTGTCCTGCAATCCCTCGTGGCTGTGTCATGAGGCAGCAAAACTCCAGGGCATGAGCAGTGACAGGTGAGTGGGGAGCACAGGTTGGACCTTGCAGACAGCTGAGACCTTTCCACCAAATGATATGGTAAGACAAATTAACTAGAGAGCATCTGTGGGCTTTTTCTTTGGCGTTTCTTCCCTTGGCTTTGGATGTTCTACACTGAACATGTCCAAAGGGGATTTGACAATGCACATTTCTATCTCCCTGTTGCTTCCAGCACCACCTCTTTAGCCTAGCACATCTTATTTGAAATAGTTTGCTGTCATAGCCAATCTCTTTAAGGACTTGGAAGAACACTTTAATTAGCCCTGATGAAGTGGCTGGAGCCAAGTGAAGCCTGGTGGCTCTTGCTCTCCTTATGTTTGTGTTTCCTGCCGTGTATATTTGCTGGCAGAATCTTAAACCTGACTAATTACTGTTTGTGATGTCTAGACATCTTTAGCAAAGTGATTCTTTCCTTTCTCACTGGTGCTTATAATTTACATTTACATGCTCCCCTATTCACCCTGCACAATCTTCAGAGAGATATATCACACAGCACTTAAAGATCCAAAAAAGGATGAAGACAAGCGTGGAGGAGTTTGGAAATTGTATCATAGCAATCAGCCATGATGTCCCAGCTTCTCCCATTACTGACAGATCTTTCCACCAGTTTTGCATCACTTCCATCAGCATGGGCTCCTTGCATCTGATTTTTCTCCATGCCTTCCAGTTTCCCAAGGAAGATGAATCAGACCTGGGGTATCCAGATCAATCCTTTCCCCTTCAGCTGCCTCTCATTTGTTTCCTCTGCCCCTGTGGAACATGAAAGCTTTTGTAAGCTGTATCAGAAAGCAAACTCTCCCTTCTAACTTGTCCTTCCAGAGAAGAAGCACAAAGAAGCCAGATGCCCAACATATGACTTCGGTAGACATTAATCTAAGACAGAACAGATGATCATCTGTGAAAAAATCATCCTGTTGTTAATAGAGCCTTCAGGAATATTAACAGGCTGCTATAGCTTATGTTAGCCTCTCAAAGCTCAGCTGCTTTTTCCTCTGTATGTGTTCCATATTCACCCTTCTCCTTCTCTCCATGTAGATAAAGCCATCATTCAATCCTCTTCATCTGCCACTCCATTTCAGCAATTTTCCCCAACTGATCATTCAATGATACTCCTCTTCTTTCCTCAGTTCAGTCCATAGGAAATGTAGCATTAATAGACTAATATCTGTATATCCGGTTCTATATCAAGGGGATGGAAAATGGCTTATTTCCATGCGACCAAAAATAACCCGAAATCATTGCAATTCAATTCCTTGCTTGCTTTACGTCTGCATGAAAAAATATGGCCCATGGCAACTAGGAGGAGAACTCAACAAACTAATTTCCATGCAGGAGCTGATTAGAATCTGTGGAGATGTTTTTGTAGGTGGAATGCTGCTTTGCTCCTATCACAGTTGCTGTCTCAAAATTCATCAAGCCCATTGTAGTAATTATATTAATCACCCTGAAACTCTGTCAGGATGTCACGCATTATGAAGCCATAGCCTGCTATAAAATAATTATTCAAATCTTCCCCCTCCAGAGAGGATTGTACGTGGCCTTACCCAGAGAGATGTTCAGGTCAGAGCTGAGAACCTGTGGAACGTTTTCCATGAATTCTGCTGCAGAATGACTGTATTTGAACTTAAGGCAGCTACATCTTTAGACATCAAACTAAAAATAGCTACCTATGTTGATGAGACAACCTTTGAGTGCTGTGATGAGTGAACTTTTTTTTTTTTCTTTTTCTGAAAAGCACTTCTTGTTTTCAAGTAGCTTTCCCAGTTGAGAAAGGACAATGAGCACACGTTTTCCTGAAGACATTCAGGGAAAACATTTAATAATAATAATGCACAGCGGGGAAAATGGGTCTTTAACCTCCAAATCCAATAAACAAAGCAGGAAGTCTGCCAGGGAGAGGCATCTTCTTGACTGATTTTTAAAGCAACAGCTCTGAAAATAGCAGATGTTCCCTTCTTGCTCACCTGCCTTCCCACCCTTCGTGGGACTGGTATTCAATTGTGAAACATCAGATCAGAAACAAATGCTGCTACCTATTTATAAATACCTCCCCATCGAACACCCCTCAGAATGCCTGTGGAAAACCATGTGCCCTGGGTGACTCTCCTCTCACAACAATTCATGGGCTTCACTGCAATTATTTCCAATGATAGCTGTAGAGATAACACCATTTAAATTACCTAATGTTTTATTCAATATTTCGGTGAGTTTCAACTCCTTCCAATTGTAATTCAACAGCTTTCTATTTAAAACAATTATTGTCTTTTATAACATGTTTCAAGTCAAATAAACTGTTTATCTTTATTCCTCCTTGGTTTCTTCCATAGGAATTCATTCTAGCTCTCCCTTTTGTTTTCCAGTTCCCCATTAACTCGTGTGGCCTTTCATTAACCCCTTATGTGCCCTCCCACTCTACCACACAATCAAGCCTGTGAGCAGAAGCTGTCAGCACAGCCCCTGAGACAACCACAATCAATTAAACTCATTAAAAATCAATATGATTCAATTACGAGCAACAAGATGCAATCCTGGTGGGTTGAATAGCTCTGGGGTGCTTGGAGCTAAGAGGAACCCACTGGGGCAAAATGAGCCCTGTCTTTGGTTTTGGCTTTTCCATGCTAGGAAATGAAGGTGTCACCATGAGCTGTGAGCTCTGACAGAAATATCAGCACATGGCAAGTGAGGAGAATATCACTACTGTTCATCTTAAAACAGGAATATTGTGGGGTAAAACTATTATTTGGTTCATTGGCTCCTTGAAAGGAACGAGTCTCCCTAAGACACACCTGCAGTGATGTTAACTTTTACGTTATTTTCTTATTTCTTTGTAGTATAAAATATGTCCTGATAACAGGAACTGGTTATCCTGTGATTTTGAGAAAAAAATAATGTTTGATCATAAAGCTATTTGAATCTGTGAAAAAAACTCCCTTTGGATATGGGACAGGAAGAAACCCTTCATTTGCAAATTGTTGTCTCCTTGCTGTTCTTTGAAGGTGAGTTCCCAGTTCAATAGCTTTACACAACTGCGAGTTATCCAGAGATGCTGGGGAATAAAAAAGTTTGTTTTGTGTAGATATAGAAGAGAGGCATTTGTGTCCTTCACTTCACTCAATTTCTAGGGTTTTTTTTCCTTGATGAAAACTTGCCACATTTAAAATGAAGGTTTTTTTAATGTCATTTTATTCCTCAAGAGAAAAAACCACACAAATCTTTCCGTTAAAACCCATGTTTTTAAAATATTTTCTTTTCTAGTGGGACACTGCCAAAAATGAAAGCATGTGCTCTCTTTGGATTTTTTGCCACAATGTTTTCATTTAAGTGAGATCCTTTTCCCACCAAAAAAAAAAAAAAATATATATATACACATTAGACTAAAAACATCCATAAAACTTAAAAAATTCCATTTGGGATTTTTCTCCAGAAATGAAAAATTAGAAGAAATCAAAATAGGTCAGGACAAGATTTCCATTTAGCCAAAACAGTACTTTTGAATTAATTTATTCTCAATCAAAACATTTCAGTCAACTCTAATCGCTGGACTGAAGTCACCCTGCAGGATTCAAAAGGAGTTGATTTAGATGCTCCCATGGGTTCCCATGAATCAGAAAAGTAATCAGTCAATCATCTTCCTGCTCTCACAGTTTTCTGTTGTGGAGTAATTCTCCAGATCATACTTGCTGAAACTCCTTGTCTGGCTTATTTTTTCTACCCAGCAACAATGACTGCAGCATCCACGGCCCCAATCCAGCAAAGCACTTTACACATATTCTTTAGTTAACGTAGTCTCCTTGATGTTAATGAGGTATTCATGTACTTAAAGTTAAGCCCAAGCTTAAGTGATTTGTTGGACAGAGTCCTGAGCCCTGGAAGGGGAGGTGCTGAGAGCTGCTTTGTGGAAGCATCCCCAGCTTTAGAGCAGTGTGGCTTGGCAATGGTCAAAAGTTGTATTGATCGGAGTAAATCAGTTCAGAAATTGATGAAGATCTGCTTAAGCACCTTCCAGCCAAGGCTCCTCTCTCAGCTGCCTTAAAGGTGATTTTATGAGATGTGCTCTCCAAGCATTTTGAGAGCAGGGCTTGCTCTGACCGACCAAGCTCAGCTCATGAAAGATTTGCTGAGCTCCTGTAGGCACCTGCAACGAGAAGTTGTTTTTGCTGAGAAGTGTGAGATTTGTCCCTGGGCACCCGTAAGTAATCACCCCGTTGAAAACAAGCAAACTCAACTTTCTGAGTTTTTATACAAATTACATATTTATAGCCACTTTTGCCATCAAAGTGATCAACCTATTTTGTTAAACGCTCCATTTCAGGTGACATAACCTGTAAATTACTGTAATGTACTCTGCTCTACTATTACTTACATTAAAACCCCCACCACTATTATGTGTAGTTAGAAGGCAAAGAAGGTTCTTCCCACCTCCTTGCACTTTGTAATCCTGTGGATCCCTCTGAAGTGTAGCAGACAGCATCCATCATGTTATATAAATAACAGCTATGCAGTGCAGTGCAGTGATATACCTGTCCTTGGGCATTGTCAGAAAAACCCATGTCTTCCCTACAGAAGAGTAAAAAATATGTACGTCTTGAAAGTCACCAATCAATTGCTTCAGTCTTTTCCTGAAGACCTGACACAAAAAAATGTATTTGAAATGTCAATTCAAAATGCTTCAGAGGCAAGTTTTCCTGACTGGCAGAAGGAGACTTGTTACTGACAGTGCTATAGGAAAAAAATACCTGCTGAAAAACATCAGTCAGTGCCTTTGCCATGGTCTGGAAAGCAGATAATGCAAAAAGGTTGTGTAATTCGATGCAGGTCCACCCTTGGGCTGAGTGTGTTACAGACTTTGGCAAAATCAATAAAATACATCTAAACCAGACCCAGTTCTCACCTGTTGCACCTGGAATCTGCTTCAGCCCCTCGGATTTGGGTGGGTTTTGGTAAAGGTGTAATAGGTTGCCATGAGCCCTCAGCTGATCCGGACAAAACCCATCATGTGGGGGACTTGTGCTGAGGTCTGTCAGTACCACACAGCATTTCACTGCTTGCATATCAATCTCGCCTTTCTTCACAGATAAGCCATGAAATATCAATGCATTAAATCTCTAATTCATTGATTTCAGAATTAGTCTTACTATTTTATCTCTGTATCTGATCACAGCCATCCAGACACAAAGGACAGGGGTAAGAAATCCATAAGCACAAGTGTGTGGTTAAAGAACAGCTATTCCAGATAACACACAAATATTAAAGCAAGGACAGACTGAAGTCAATATGCTCAGACATATTTTAATTGGTTCTTAATAAGTGGATAATTTTCAGGCTTCGCAACTCAACCATCTTCTGCTTTTTCCATTCATTGTTCTACAAATCCTCTTCTCCTGTTGAGGACAGAGTGGGGAAAGGTGCTGGAGAACACCAGTTTCTCTTGCAGGTGCTGGCTGGGCACAGGATGTGTTGATGTCTGTGGTGGTTTTGATTGGCCCCAAACATCAATGAAGTTTTTTTTACCATTAGGGAGAAATTTGCCCCCCCCAAACTTTTTTTTTTGGGGGGGGGGGGGTTTTGGGGGGGGGGGGTGTGTGAAAAAGGGGCCCCCTGTGTGTTCTGTGTGTTTGTTTTGGGGGTTTTTTCTTCCCCCCCAGCCCCACCCCCCCTTGTTTTTTTTGGGGGTGGTTGGTTTTTTTCTGGGCCGCCCCCACCAATTTTAGTTGTTTTTTTTTTTCTTTGTAAAAATTTAATTAAAAAAAAATAAAAACAAAACAAGCCCCCCCCTCCTTTCCTTTTTTTTTATTAGGAGGGGGGGGGGGGGGGGGGGAGAGAAAGGGGGGGGGGGGGAGGGGAAAGCCAAAGGGAAGGGAAGAGGGGGGGGGGGGGGGGGGCCCCC
Source organism: Entomyzon cyanotis (assembly GCA_024500445.1). Taxonomy (NCBI): domain Eukaryota; kingdom Metazoa; phylum Chordata; class Aves; order Passeriformes; family Meliphagidae; genus Entomyzon; species Entomyzon cyanotis. The sequence continues at coordinate 13,401,708 of JAKEPQ010001010.1, forward strand.
AGGGGGGGGGAAAACCCCCCCCTGCCCCCGGGGGGGGGGGGGGGGGGGGGGGGGGCCCTCCCCCCCCGCCGGGGGAGAGTAGAACATAACCCACACCCCCCCCCCCCCCCCAAAAGAGGGGGTGGGTGAATTGAAAAAAAGTGGGATAGTTGGTTTTTTTTTTAAATAATAAAAAAATAAAAAAAAAAAGAAAGAAATGAAATTTTTTTTTTTTTCTTTTTGGCTGGCTTGCCCCCCCCTTTTTTTGTTTTTCTTTTTTTTTTTTTTTAAAAAGTTTTTTTGTTTTTTGTTTGTTTTTTTGTTTTTGTTTTTTTTTTTTTTTTTTTAAAAAAAATATTTTTTTTTAAGAGATTTTTTTTTGTGGGAAAGATTTTTTTTTTTTTTTTTTTTTTTTTTTTTTGTTTTTTTTTACTTTTTCTCTTTTTTTTTTTTTTGTTTTTTGGGTTGGGAGGAGGGGGAGAAAAAAGAGGGGGGGAGGGGAGGGAGAGGGGGGAGAAAAGAGAAAAGAAAAAAAAAAAAAAAAAAAAAAAAAAAAAAAAAAAAGAAAAAAAAAGAAGAAAAAGGAAGAAAGAGAAAAGAAAAAGAAAAAAGAAGAAAAAATGAAAAAAAGAAAAAAAAAAAAAAAAAAAAAAAAAAATTTTACATTCAAAAATTTTAATAAAAAAAAAAAAAAAAAAAAAAAAAAAAAAAAAAAAAAAAAAAAAAAAAAAAAAAAAAAAAAAAAAAAAAAAAAAAAAAATTTAATTATTTATTTTTTTTTTAATTAAATTTAATAAATAAATTTTATAAAATTTTTTTTTTTTTTTTTTTATTTTTTTTTTTTTTGTTTTTTTTGTTATTTAATATATAAAAAAAAAAAAAAAAAAAAATGTCCATTGACCAGATGGATCCCAGAGTGTTCCCACACCTCTGGCTTAGCCTAATAGAGGTGCTCTGCTGACCCCTTCCATTCTCCTCTGCCATCCCTGCATCTCCACCTTCCTCAGAGGGCTAGGAAGCTGCATTTCAGCCCTTCTCATCTTGGTTCAGTCTGACCCACCTCACAGCTCTGCCAGTGCATCCCTACACAAAACCCAGCATCCCCAGGGGAATCCATGTACCTCCATCACTAAGCCTCATCCCTCTCCTGCAGCCCTCTTCCCAGCGTAGGTAGCCAAAATATTTTGGTCTGCTGCCTATCGGATTTGCCCACACAGCAGCTCTGTCCTCAGCAGCTCAGTGCTGATCAGCTCTTCCCAAAATCTGCTTTCCTGCCAGTCCCCACTGGGAGCATCCCAGTATGCAGCCATTTATGGTTTATGTCAGCAATGTGGAGAGAGTGAGGGTCTGTTCACCTAAGGCAGGACTGCTGCTGGGGTGAAGTGATTAAAACATTAACTGCTGGAATAGCTGTCCATCCCACTCATCTCCATCAGAAGCAATTAATATGGATTATATATATTTTGCAAGAAGAATATCTTTCCTTTCAAACCTTGGAGGAACTCCAGGGAGGATTAGGTAGAAGAGTGAATGAGCTAATTTGCATAAATTAGGTAAAATGTGAATAGCAATTTGCATTCAGAAAGGCTCTTTTTGACTCTTCATGATATATTGATGCCATCTGGAGAACCTAGCTATGAACCAGACATTTGTTGGAACGATTTTCCTGGGGCTGCTCCCACAAACTTTGCGTGTGTGTTCAGAAATATTCCCCTGTCCTCTTACTGCTTGAAGCAGGGTTAAAGACCTCTTTATATGATTGACCCTTCTTATTCAAGAGAAGACAATTCAGATAGCTTAAGAAGAAATGGATGGTGCATTGGAAATACTCTAATTGCTGTTCTTCACCTGAGGCAAGTGTTCCTGCAGTGGCTGTGTTGAATCCCCATGTTAATATGGCAGCAGGGTACCAGGGTAAGGAAATGGTCAGCCTGGAGTCTCATGTCATTTTTCTTTACTCAGATTGCATAATTTCTTTGGGAAGCATATTTTAAGAGCTCACTTTTTTTCTCCCTTTGATATACAGCTTTTCCTTGCATTATACTAATTTCAGCCCCACTCCTATTTTTTGTCAGAAAAGATGCTCCATTCCTGGAAGTGTTCAAGGGAAGGTTGGCTGGGGCCATAAGCAACCTGGTCTAGTGGGAGATGTCTCTGCTCATGGTGGAGGATTGGAATGAGATGATCTTTGAGGTCCCTTCCAAGCCAAACCATTCCATGATGTGTCCTTTGTTCACTCGATTTCTCTCACAGCCACAAGGAGCTCCTGCACTCTGCTCAGCTCCACCACATGCCAGAGCCAGTAAAGTGACAGTGACAGCAAAGTCACTGTCCCCAGTGCCTCCAGCAGAACATATTAGCTGATCACCACCTTCTGGTGCAGTTTAATGGATCACACCTTTTTACAAAGGCAGCAACTGAGGCAGTTTGTCACAGGTCTCCATTAACCTCCACAGCTCATAAATGCTCTTCAGGACAAAGGACCTTCTGATGCCCCTTGGAGCTGCTGCTGAGGCCATCACTGAATCCCTCAGGTGGTCTGCAGGTTCTCCTCCCAGAGCTGCTGATGTTTCTGAGGCTCACAGTCAGGAGCTACTGAGCCTCAGCATCACTGCTTTGCACACACAAAATCTTCTGGCTGGAGTCAAACCAGGCAAAGGCAGCACAGTGTAGGAATGACAGTTAATACATAGAGACTTTACATGCCCCAAGGTTTTAGGGCAAAGAGACAAAGACAAAGGGTCAGAGAAGTTCAAGATGCCAGAAATGAGAAGAAAACCTCTTTAGATGTAACCTTTTTAAAGCAGGATGGCAAAAGGAAGCTGGCATCAGGTTTGAATGTGATTTATAGTATCTTTATGCAATGAGAATTGCCACTACCCCCCAAACCCAATTATTTCCACAGCTCTTCTCCAGGCAAATGTGTCTGAGCTAACAGACAAACACGAACTGGGGCATGAGTCACTTGCTCATGCAGTTGCCAAGTTCACAGACTGAAGTCCGTGACGAGTCGAGTCTGTATCAGCTGCCCATGCTTGAGAGGCCGGATTTGGAATATCTGAGATGAAAAACCCCTGACTAAACTGTCAAAACTGGGGTGAAGATAATAGCATCAGATTTATTCTAAATAAATACATTCAAAGTTAAAAAGACGGATAAGGGTTTGGTGATTATATAATAACTGTATAAAGCCCAAACTTGTATATCCTGCAATTAAATTCTGAGAGCTCTGCAAGGCTCTCTTAGAGCTGCAGAATTAGAGGTCATTTCTGTGTGACCTGGAGGCTAAGATGGTATCAAAAATATCTAAGAAGTTTCAAACTTGAAATCCCTGACTGTGCTTAACTCCTTTAGGCCATTGTGTTTTTCTTATTGAGAACACCAACAACAGCAGTAACTTTTTATGCAATTTTGTATGTGTCAAATAAACTTTTAATAGTAAATGGCAAGCTGACAATTTTCAGATTAAATGTGTTTTCTCTTGGTGAATGTAGGTCAAAACAAGCTGTTTGCAGACAAACTTGGTTTAAATGAATTTCCTCCTTTGAAGAAACCTTAATTTTTTTAAATGGCAAAAACATCCTGTTTCCTCATTTTCAACAACTAAATTAATTATACTTTTTTTTGTTTCAGAAATCTCACCACCATCTAAATGAAATATTTTCAAGGTATCTAAATGAACTGTGCATTGATCCGATCTGCACCTTTTGTTTAGATTATTGGTCCACAAACACTGATAAATCCAGAATAGGGAAAACAATTACAAAATCTTGCAAATTCCCACAGAGAGAGAAAGTATTTCCTTTACTGATCTAATAACAAATAGCAATCATAATGAATGTCATAATTACAGCGGTTGTGAGGATAGTTATTGGCAATTTAAATCAAACCTCTCCCAGAAAACAGGAGAAAGTGGGAAGGAGTGAGGTGGGTGGATGATGGCTTAAAAGGATGGTTATTGATCGAGTTGTTCATGGTGGATTAACCCAGAAAGGGAGAGTTAGATTTATTTTATCTTTATCTGTGAAAAAACATTGAATATTTGCTTAATTGTATTGCATATGTACAGCATAACTCGATGATTACACACAATTTATACAAAAAGCCCATACTAAAGCAATTAAATACTCATTATGTTAGTTTTCCTGGCTCTGGAGGAGGACTAGATATTTCCTTGGGCTTTCCTCCAGTCCTGTCTTCTATGCTCCCATACCCCATAGGCCAATCCCTCCTAAACTGGCCTTTTCTGGGCTGGGCTCAGAGCCACCTGGGCTCTGACAGGAATTTCCCTTAAGATTTCCCAAGAGTTTCCCCAGACCCTTTTGAGTCTGAAGAGCATTTGGGTAGGTGGTTAGGCCAGGCAAAACAGGAAGCTCTCCTATACTCTCCCTACACTCCAGGACAAGTTATATGCAAGTGTTTCTCAACCTTTCCCAATTTGCTGACCTCTAAAACCTCCTTGCTTTCCCCATGTCAGCTCTGTCCAGTCAAGCCTAAGCCTGCTGTGAAAAGCATTGCCCTTTTGCATGATTTATGGCTCCCCACTGCAGAGCCATTAGAAACAACCCTCAGGTCCCCAGGCATCCTCAGGGGTTGAAAACCACTGGTTTGCACCAGGAGACTCCCAAAGTAATCCTGCAGAAGGGTGGTGCCAAATCCTGAATGTGCTGAAACTAATGGAACAGCAAATCTCAGCTGGAGATAATGGAGTGGAGAAGTACTCACAGCCCTGAAACTGCCCACGCGGGTACCAGGAGCAGCACAGCTCTGCCTGACCTAATTTACTTTGTTCTCAGGCAGATCTTACAGCTCCAGGCTGCTGCTCAGCTCCAGGGCACTGCCAGAGCTTCCAGCCCAAAGCCACCTCGTGACCCAGGGCCCTGCTGGGCTGCTGGTGCTGGATTTGGGGTGAGGAGGGCAGGGCAGGCACAGAGAGACATTTCCTCCCGTCCTGTCACTGGGGAGGAGAGCCTGGCACCCACCTGGCTGCAGCCTCCTGCCAGAGGGGAGTCAAGAGTGATCAGGTCTCCCCTGAACCTCCTTTTCTCCAGAACAAACACCCCCAACTCCCTCAGCCACTCCTCATTGGACTGGTGCTCTATCTGTTCTTTTCTGTGTGTTTGAGCACAGGAGGCTGCAGAACTCCCTGCCAAGAGAAATCATTGACTTCTTTGTCTGGGATAACACGGAAAGGTCCAAACTCTGATTAAAGTTGGCTTGTTTGCTTGCCCTCTCTGTAGTTACAGGTGGGTATAGGATTCACCTATATCTGCTGCACATTTCCCCCTGGAGAAAACATTTCAGCAGCACTGAGAGGAGTCTAATCAGGTATTAAAACCAAAGTGAATTGCACTTGCTGTAGAATTGGGGTAAATTACTGGAGCAATGATAGAGCCCCTCTCCTGTTTTAATCCATTTTAATCTCATTGTTGAGTTAATAAAACCTATTGGTTTATTAAATCAATGTAGGGTGTGATTCATTATTATGCGTGCTGGTACACAGATTCAAACACAAACTCTCTCTGCTATAGACTGGAACAACAATGATCCAATGGAAGTTGGCTCCAGGGAAAAATTACCTCTTACCACTTGTCATAGAAAGACACTAGCTATGGTAAATTTTTGCTCATGTGAATCAGAGGCTTTATTTGACTTCGTTGATGCTGAATGCACTTGAAATATTTTTACAAATGATTTAATCTACAAACAGAAAAGAAACCTCCTTTTGTTTCAGTTCATATTGGATTCATTTATGACCATTAAGCAAAACAGCTATGCCCTATAATGAAGAGGGATTACTAGGGAAACAAATATATTTGTTAGCTTTATTCTTCCCCCTGCATCTATTAGAACAAGCTTGTGTTTCCAGCTTGCATTTCATTTTCTTTATGGCAGGCTGCTGGAGTTGAGACATAAATTAAATAGATACATTTATATAAACTCTGAATTTCTGCTGCTTTTCTGTCTCAGATCATATCATTCTTGCCAACTGTCTTCATTTAGGAGGGTCAATCTATATACTACTGGAGAAACAGACTCCATTTTTTTCATGCTGTTCCTCCCAATAGCTCTCTGAAAACAATGAAGTTCTATGAACTTAAAAAGTATCTCCCTTATTTATAACTTTGCAGATATCAGATATTTGACAGAATATTTTTCTTCTTTAAGAACCATTTTCAGTCATTATTATTTTTTTATTTTTAATTCTCATCAAAGGACTTGAAAGGTCTTGAGGCAGCTGCTCTCTTGGGAGATGGTTTCCCTGATTGATAAAAAGCATCCAATCTGTCACACCCCATGTGAAAAAAAAAATCTGGGTAAAATATCTGTGCTGTATACAGCCACAAGCCCTTGAAAATAAGAATATATCCCAGAGTAACAAAACCAGCACTCCCAAGGACTTTGTGACAGCTGTGAAGGACTCCAAGCTCTGACATACGATCAAGTGAAAGTGACTTAACAAGTCACCAAACATCAGAAGAGCTGAGGTAGCAGTCTGGGCACACGTTCTTGGCTGGTGACAAAGATATAATAATGCAATTTAACTTCGCTGACAGTGAAACAAAGTGAAGCTACATCATCTTATTTTGCATTAGCTCCAGGTGAAGAGCATATGTACGGACAGGTACCTCGGCTCTGCTGATGTGCAAGAACACATTGAGCCTCCACGACCCAGTGTTTTATCCAAAACCTCAGATCTCCTTGCTTCAAATACCCTAAGCTTTCACTACATCAGCCAGGAGGGATTCTTTAGCTGAGGTTGGTCAGGGGAAGGCAGCAGTGGATTAATGGAATGCAAACAGATTGCACTGGGCTAAAGGGAGATCTTCAGCCTGAATTCCACCAGCACAAGGAGACAGCGTGGCACAGGACAGACTTTACACGTCCAAGCTGAGGTCAAGTGTCTAAACCTTCATCCAGACAGAAGATTTCCATTGGGAAACAAGGTCCTCTTACAGAAAGAGACCTCCAGCTGCACAATCGAAACGTCCAGATTTCAGCCTCTTCACAAATGTTATAGGATTATTACAGACTTAAATGGCCTTTGCCCTGTACTTGTTTGGAGAGTCCTGTCCCAGCAAATGGCATTCTATTGGCTTCCAAAGGATACCTAGGAAAATGTAGGGAATTTACTTTGAACCAGCAGCATTTGGTTTGGGGATGAAAAAAGAGAGAACATGAGAGCTTAAAAATGGAAAATCAATCACTAATAAGTTCATTAGGGCAGCAGCAATCTCAGCTGAGAGGGATGAGCCTCTCTGAGCTCCATTTGTGCATTGCTAGAGATTCATGGGATCAGAATTACTTGGGTTGGAAGTGCCCCTTAAAAATCACCTTGTTCTAACCCCTCTGCCATGGGCAGGGACACCTTCCACTAGACTTTGCCTAGATTGCTCCATGTTGGTTGCTGTTGCCCTAATTTTCATCAAAAAATTTGGGTTGGATATCAGAGACTGGAGTCTTCCTGCAGGCAGGGCAGGATATCTGTCTCCAGTCCCATTACAGAAATTGCAGTGTGCAGTGATACACAGTGGATTAGAGTCACCTTGGAGGGCTAAGTCCTGTAAGAAGACAACCTGAGCATTGGCTGAGTACAGGAAGTGACAAGGCAAGCTTTATTTATTGTATACCTGGAAAGCCACCTATTGCAGTGGCTTTGCTCAGCAAGCAGGAGAATTGGAGAAAATAAGTAGGTAATGAGGACAAGGACAGAGCTCCCATCTGGAAGAAACTGAATACAGGTGACTTCCCTCATCTACTTGCTGAATAGGCCTGACTTGGAGCTTTGAGCTCCTAATGATGGATTAAATACAGAAGAATTAAAACAGAACAGGGTCAGCAAATTCTTCCTTCATCATCCAGTTCAGCAACAGCTGTGGAGGGCAGTTGTTCTTCTGGGATGCAATGCTCCTACCTCCCAAGACACCTGCATGCTGGAGAAGAGGCTTTTCCCATCTTGCTGCCTTTTAGTTTCCTTCTTGAATCACAGGTTTCAAATCACTAGTCCACCCTGGCTCTTTTACAGCAAACGACCTGATAAGAACTGCATCACTGAAAAAGATCCAGCTACAAACCACTGTCAGACTGCAGAGATGTTTTTTTGACAATGGAGCTGGGATGGATATGTATATACAAGGCCCGTGAAAAAAATCTATTCCTCTAGTCCATGGAGTATTTTTAATTCTTGACCCAGGGTTATACCTGTGCAAAAGACAGCAGAACAGGAGGGGAGTGGAGAGCAGGAGACAAAGAAAAAAATAGGACATTAGTACCTATGCTCAGTGATACAGATATAAATACCAATTTATTCTGCTGAGAAAAGTGATTTTCAGCATCTAGGGGAGTGTGAAAGTGGGGTTCTACTGAGATGCCCCTGATTTTACACACTCAGGTGAAATAATTGTAAAAAAGCCTACACAGGAAGCTCTGACCATTCCTCTGTCTCCCTGCCATCCCAGCGGAAAACCCTTTCCTTGTGCACTAGTGTGTGAACATGCCCATCCACCTCAAGATTAGATTTATCTCGAGATGCATCCCTCAGTGCTCCTGCAGCACAGTCTCAGCACAGCTGGCAGCCTGGCTCACACCATGTGGGTTAAACTCGCTCGTTCCCAGCACAACGCAGATCTGCAGGGCAGAGCCACAAACTCTGGGTTGTGTCAGGGCCAGGAAAAATCTCCATGCATAGAGCTCGTGGGCAGACAACTCAAATCGCTGGCACAGAACTAAACTCTGGAGTCCTCACAATACCTGGAGGATTGTTCTTAACCTACTTGCATTTTATTTCACTCGTCTCTTCTTTCCGCCTCTGCCACTTGAAGCGCCAAGTTACAAATCTGTCTAGTGGAAGAATCTCTGCTCCCTCAAATGGCCTCCCTGGGCTTCAGAACTCCATTAATTAGCATCTTTTAAATGGTTGGGTAATATTCGTTGCTCCTTTTTGAAGCCATTTCCCCAAGCCCTAATTTTAATAAAGCTGGTTCCCGTGAACATTTGAATATTAAAGCCTTCGGTTACAAAAAGACGAAAGAGGCATTTTAAAAGACAGCTGGGCAAAGATTACTTAAACGGCTGATATAATTTTGTGTGTGTGTGTGCATGTGTGAATGTGCAGCACCTCTGAGATAAAGCGTTGTCTTCAAGGCGTTTCTGTGTCAGCGTGCACAAGGTCAGAATAGCTGTCATTTGGGAGGTGGCAGTGTCTGCCAGGGCACTAACAACATCAGGGGCCCCGGGGAATTTTGGGACAGTGCAATATGTTTAAGTGTGGAGGAAAATTTCTCTCAAAACACACCAGAAAGGGCTGAGTTTGCTTTGTAGAGTTGCATGCGCTGTTTCAGACGTGAAAGGTGAACTGAAAGCTGCCGTGTATTTAAAGATCTTATCCTGGGGAGGGTGTTTTGTCTCTTTTATAATGTGTATTCTTCAAGCTTTATAACCTCACCAGCTGGGGTTGACAGTGGCAAAAGCAGAAACAGTGTGACTGATTTTGTACAAAGCACTTCTCTGATGGGGATTATGTACTAAAATCAGCTAAGTATGTAATTTTCTTTTAGCATTGTCATGAAAGATCTCCAGTATCTCTGGGGTACTGCTAGCAAGGCTTTCCTTCCCTTGCCAGCAAGGTCCAGCTTTGCTCTGGAGGAACCAGAGGACAGCCTGGACTCCACCACCCTTTTTTTTCCTCCTAAGGCTGACAGCAGAGGTGTCAGACCAATGATGTTTTCTGTTGTGTTGATACATCTTGTCGGCTCTGGACAGGGCATAGACTCCCTGATTCATATCTCACAGGTTAGTGGATCAGACAGCAGTGATTTCTGTCTTATCACAAATCTGAGGTTCGGTGATCAGTGAGGTGTAAGTATTTCTTCAGATACTTCAGCCTGCCTGGGAGAGATTTACAGCTGTTTCCTTGCTGAAAGGCTTTATACATTGTCAAACCTCTCCTGAGTCAGAGGGCTGCCTATCAATGGGCTGCTATTTGCTCAGAAAGCAGCTGTGTTTTCCCACTAGATGCAGTGGCACGGCCATGATTTGTAGCCGCTGTAAAATGATGATAATCTGTTATTCACAACCCACCAGAGGTGTGGTCATGGGGTTTTGCTGAGCTGTACCTACTGCCCAAGCTGATACAAAAGCCTGAAAAGCAGGCTGGGAAATTTGTTCTTCTTTTAATTCACCTGCCATGCCCTGATCTCACTGTCCTCTTTGCTGTGGCCACTGCTGACCCTGAAACACCCTTGGGGAGTCAATCCCAGCCACTGAATGATTCACACACTGGCATTGCTCCTCACCTGTGGTGGAGCTCAGCCTCACACTGAAAACCCCAAGTGCAAGAGCTGACTCAATTCTCAATAGTTTCATCCTCTGTATTTGTTTCAGTGACAGATTCGAGCAACAGCTTCCATTCTTAAGCCATTTTCTTCTTAACAAAGAGGCTTTTCAGGAATGCTGAAGCACTCTGTGTCTCTCTTGTGAGGGAGCAATGCTCTCTGTGACAATGTCTGTGCTGCACTGAGTCCTTCTGCCAAATCATGTCCTCCACCCACTCGACCTTAAGGAGATGTTCCTTAGCTGACCCCACTCATGGAACAGTCACAGCAGGTCTACACTTGCAGACAGAAGGCCAGAATGCTGTATTTGGAGGTCAGAATGTTGAATTCAGAGGAAATGCAGCAAAAAGATAATGCAGGAGAGCCTCCAGGCTTTCATGGAAGACTCAGGGTCATGGAGATGGCTCCTCATTCCCTTGCAATTGCCCTCCAAGCCATTGGAAATGTGTATGGTGCAGTGAATCCACCTGCAGAGACCCGGCGGCAAAATTTTGGGATTTATATTCATGCTTTACATAGTCACCAACCCAAAATTATTAAATTATCTCGAAATTTGGCTTCTCTTCAGTGTGAGAGAGAAGGCACTTTGCTAAGTTTTATGTAGGGTTTTACCACCTCCAGCCATCCCCCAATGTGCAGGATGGGTCTTCCTTCTTCATGCATTGATGGCCTTGTGCTTCTCTTCAATTTTATTTGTGGTGAAAACATAATATTTTTTTAAACTTGGAAGACTGCCTTGTACACACTCAGGTTGCAGTAGAAATCTGATCTTTTAAGGCAGAAAGAAGAAGGAGAAAAAAGGATTTATAAAGGCTCAAAGTCAAATATTTACTTTATCTTATTTCTTTGCATCTGCTCAAATAAGTGAATATAAGTGGAGAACCTTCTAGGTGAGATGAAGAAGAGCAAATTTTTTTCAGGAAGATGTATAATAGGTGAAAGATTATTATTGGTTCTAAATGCAGAATAAAACCCAGCTTCAGGCCTTCTTTGTTTAGGATGAAAATATCTTTTCATGATTTTTATGCATATGAAGGAAAGTGAATCTTTTTCTCTTGTAGTAATTGCATTTTTAGTCACAATTGCCTGTTATCTTTGCATTTCCCACAGGTGGAGATATTGGTTTTCACGGAGGGTTTGCTTTACCTGTTCATCTCTCAAAACCCTGTGTGATATTATGAAATATCAGCCTGCCAAGTAATCAGAGTGGTTTTTTTTTTTTCCTAATGAACACACATGCACAGGCAGTAATTTGTTTATTCAACTCCTCGTGCAGGGTTGAAATTTACACCAAAAGCAAGCAGCAGCGTACAGAGAGCCCAGGTTATGGTTCAGGGGAGAGGTGGAGTTCTCTCTGGCTGTGAATCCAAAGTCCATTTATCCCCTGAAAATCCTTGACACCACTGGTGGGAATCTCTCCAACTTCCCCCCTTCGAAGAACTTTAATTTGGATTTTTAATTTCTTTTTCGGGAAGCTTTTCCTGTATCATTCATGAAGTCTCTTTGTCAGAATGGAAATAATTCTAATCACCTACGTTTATTTTCCCCTTGTTCGCTATTTCTGTTGCAGTCTGATGAAACCAGTTTGGTCAGCTTCCCATTTGGTAATAGGCAGATTCACTTTCTGATTTTCAGTCACGCACAGCACAGCAAGAAAACAGCTCACGGGGGTGATCAAAACACCTCACTGAAACCATTTCTGCTTATTTGGTGCTTTGTAATTATTCTTTTTCTCTTTTTCCTTCAGCATCATGGAAATATTGAGTCAAAATTAGGTTGCCAACATCACTTAAAAAGAGATGAATGGTTTTAAATCCCTCGTCAGTGTTAGAATCCATAGGCAGTCCTACAAAAAAAAAAAAAAAAGAGGAGAATATTTATACTCAGAATCAGCATAATTGTCATAGTTATTATTGTTATTCTTTGTTTTACTTACCAAGCTGTGAATTTCAGATTACTTCCCTTTTTTTTTCCACTGGTGCTGGTAAATATCAAGAAGTGTGAAAGCAAAGACAGGAAGCCATTTCTTAAAAAAAAAAAATTTAAAGAAAAAAAAAAATTAATCCACTTTGCTCTCCTGCTCTGGCCTCAGTCTGCTGGGAGGAGAGGAACGTGAAGGTGAAAAGGGCAGGGAAACAATTTCTAAAAGCCTGTGTGGTGGCTACAGGAGAACAGCAAGAAAACAGGTCTGAAGCTGCTTCAAGTATTGTTTCATCCCTGTGATAACCTCACTCAAACCGTCTTTCACCTCCATTTTAGAACCTGCCACAAAAAAAAAAAAAAAAAAAAAAAAAAGAGAAAACAGGCCAGTGAAGGGGGATGGAAAAGAGTTTTAAAAGAGTTTTCTATTTCCCATTCTTTCCCAGAACTTTGGTGGTAACCAGATGGAACGGATCCATTCCCAAGGTGAACTGGGGGCTGTTTGCTTCATCAAGGACCAATTTGCAGCAGATTTCAGTTCTGCAAGGCCAGAACCACCTTTTGTCAAGCAGATCCTGTCCTGGAGGCTTAAAGAAAACCCAAAGTAACAGCAGGCTGACAGTGTTGTCACCAGGTGCTGTGTCCATGTGGGGCTGTGGACACTGAGCAGCTGGCAAACCGTGGTCAGTGCATGGAAGAAGAGAGGATCCTGGGATTGTACATCACATCCTCCTGTGAAAAAAAGGGATCTGTGACATCAAAACTCTCACTCCCTCAGAGCAGAGACCTATCTGCCTGTCATGACTCTGAATTTGATGTGTTTTCAATGCAGTTTTGTGTGATGGATGGCTTGGGCCCCCTGCAATTTACCTGCCAAAAGTTAATGTAAATGCTCCAGAAGTTTGCAGAGGAAATGAAAGCCCAGGATGTTTCTGAAGTCTGGGAGATAATTAGCATGATTTACATCCTTGGCATTACAGGCAGCTTAACATTTCTCGTGTTCCCATGAAGTGTGACTGGAGAGGTGGGGGTTTGGGAAAATTGTGTTGGCTGAAATGCATGGATCAGGATGCTGGTGGAGGGTGGAGCTGCTAATGCAGACGGAAAGCTGATAACAGACCAAGGGGGTTTCAGATTCTGCTGCTGCACAAGGACACACTTTTACAGATGCTGGAACTGCTGAGCTAACCACTTTTCCCTTGAAAACTCCTGCTTGGAATGGGCAAGAAATGTCTTTGCTATACTTAGAGGTGGATTATGTGATGGGAAAAAATAGAAGGGCTACTTCATGTGCCAGTGCATGAAGCTGCCTCTGAGTATTGCCAGAAAAGGAGGAGAGCACGGCAAAAGCTTCTCAAAATCTTGCTCTATTAAGGAGCAGGTGTGAATTTTGCAGAAAGGAAGGTTGCAGGGCAGCTGCAGGGAATGGTGACATGCTGTTGTGATAGGGAAGGAGGACACAGAGGAGTGAAAAAGTGGGAACTTCTGCAATTCAGGCCTTAAGGTTTGATTTGTTGACACACAAAAAACTATTCAGTGCTCACTTTTCTCAGAGATCAGTCACCCTCCTCATGGGGACAGAGACTGCACAGTTCAGCAGCAGGATTGCTGTGGATCTGCAAGCTCAGATGGGCAATGGGTACAGGGAAAATGCTGCTTGGCAAATAGGATCATCTGCAGGGTGGAAAGCCTCAGTGCTGGAGGCTCTGGGCCAGAAAAAGCCCATGGGACAGTGGCAGACAGAAAGAAGGGATGCTGGTAGAACGTGGGGTAATAGATTTCTATCTTTCCAGGTTATTTAGGGAACTAGCCAGTGTAACGGTTTCTTTAATATTTTAAAATATAATTTAACTTCACATATTTTTGCCCTGTGTAACTTCTTCTTGCCTTCTCTCAGAGATCCCTTCAGTCCACACTGGTGAGTCACCATGGAGACTACAGCCATGTGATGGCAAGACGTGACTGCTGGAGCCTCATCACTTAATTATTTATTAATAGACTTTTACCCTCATAGACTCAAGAGATGCAACATCTTGTTACCAAGGCTGGGAGAGAAACAAGAAACAAAGGCACCAAAAAAAAAAAAAAAAAAAGTGGGGGGGGGGAGAAAAACACAGGCAATTAGAAATAATTAATTAGGAGTACTATAAACATGCCAGGAAACATGTAATAGGAGTGGAAATTGAGCTCAGAACCCTCTAGGTCAATATTCTTTAGCTGAGAAAGTATCTGGTTAGGTGGAGAAAAGACACTCAATACACTGGGAGGTGAAGTTTCTGGCCAGGGTCATTTTGCTGGGTGCTCACTGCAACCTGCTGCAATGGGAACATGTTGTTCATGTTCTCAGCTGGAAATGAACCCCAGCAGCTAAATCACATTGTCCTGCTTTTAAAATTTCAAAGATGTGATGCCCCAGGAATCAGGAATAAGAACCATGGAGACCACAGGACCACAGGCTCTGATGACAGGTCAAAATTTCTAAATTGCAGAGTCTCTGGCAAACACTTGAGAAAACCTCTCACTCCCTGGATTTTTGATTAAAACAGACCTGGCAAATAACAGGTCAATTCATAGGAATGAGCTCCAGTTTATAAAAAAGGTCAAGATGCACAGCAGGATTTCCTCGCTTTGTATTTGTTTTAATTGAACAGCTAATCCAGCCTATTATGATGGAAAATAAGTAGAGACATCATCTTCTTTCTGTCTCTTTACTTTTAGACCTCTGTAAAAGCTACAGCATCAGCAGACCAGGTATTACTTTCTCTGAAAACTTCTTCCCAATCTAATTAACCCAAAAACTTTCTTAGGGATCCTTGTGCTGCTACAACTGGTGGCTTTCAGGAGGAGACTGAGAAAAAGCTGGAACTCTAACAGGGCTTGTAAGGGGAGATCTGTGCCCTCCAGATAAATATCAGACATGACAAGACAATGCACTGGGCAAGAAAAATGAAAATCATTTCATAATGTGTCTTCAAAGGGGGGAAAAAATATAAAAATCCTTCAACCCCGAGCACGATATAAAACAAAACTAGAGGAAGTGCATGGCAGAGAGCCAAGCAAATGTAAGGAACAAATCTAGCAAACAATGAAACGTAACAGCTCTGACCAAAACCAACCATTAAATGTTAAATGCTGCTCTTGTAACTGACAACACCAACAACTTTAAAGGGCTGTTTTACTAGCACAGGCTAGTATGTGTGTGTAGGGAATACTTAGCCTCTCACAGACCTGGCTAAATTTGTATTTCTTGTGGGTATTTTAGTTCTTTTTCTTTAATATTTATTTGGTTGGGGTTTTTTGTTTGGTTGGTTTTGGGTTTGGTTTTTGTTTTTGTTTGTTTGAGGCTTTTTTGTGGGTTTTTTTTGTTTTTTAGGGTTTTTTTAAATTTACGAATTTGTGGTGATGGAAGGTGAAATCCATAGAGTTGGGCTGATTGCAGTTAAGGAGGTTGGAGCACTTTGCATCTGGTCTGGTGGGCAGGAAGGACTTTGGGCATCACCTGCCTGCTTGGCCTCAAAGCAGATTCACCTGCAAACACCTCCTGCCACACATGAATGAGGCAAAACATCTTGTGGTGGTGGACAGAGAGGAGAGGCAGTGGAGGACCAGGAATGGGGAAAGGATTTGCTGTGTTCCTGTGCATTTTGAATAGAGTTTCCAAATCCCTCCCTCATTCCCTTTGCTTGTAATGCACTCTCCAGAAGTGTGATGTGCTCCTGGCTGCACAGATGGAGCCACACAGTGTCTGTATGTGGGATCTCAGTGTTTATCCCAAGCATTATTTAGTGCTCATCCTTCTGCCATTAAGCATCCAATACAATTTTTTTGCCCTTTTCCTCACCATTTCTTGCCCCTTTGAAGAAGGTGTTTGGGTTTGTCTCTTCTCCACCAAGGAGCCTGGAGGAAATACTGAGGCAACTCCCAGAAATTGATGTCCTGGTCTTCCCCTGCCTGGCACAGCTCAGCAGAGCACACCAACCCATCCCAAACCACTTTCTCGCTGATGCTGGAAGAGAACAGCCTTGTTTGTTTTTGCTCACGTGAGACAACCACAGAGCCAAAATACATTTTCATTCTGAGGGGAACAAGGATTCAGGCTACCCTTTTTCTTTGCTGTTCCACTCTTCTCTTATCCTCTCATCTCTCCTCCAAGAACTCCAAAGTCTCTGTCAGTTTGTCTCATCAGCCCCTCTTGACTCAGTGGTGCATTTGTGAGAACTCTTTCTTGCTCATCTCCCTAGAGTTTTTTGGAAACAATTCCAACCAGCTCTTGTATTCTCTGACACTAGCCAGGTGGTTCTCTAATCATATTTAGTACAGCAAGATTAACCTGTCATTAAAAATATAATTGTTCTTCAATTTGCACTTCCTTCTGAAATGGAGGCTGAACAGAATGCCAATGCTGTGACTGGAACTTTGCTGCAAAGCCTCTGGCAACAAAAAGCTTATTATTTGCAAAAGAGAGGATCCTAATTGGAAAATATGATGGAGAGAAAATAGTGAATCCCCAGTAATCTCCTTCCAAAATGATAATGCATGTGGTATAATGAATATTAATGTATCATATTTATGAAATGGGGACACTGGAAAGTGCAAGATAAGTTTTTCTTCTCTCTGCATTGTACTTGGCAAATAACACTTGGTGGAGTCACATTCACCCAGCAGTTGTCCTCCACACCTCAGACACAGCTGAACAGAAATGCATCCAGAATTTCCCTTATCCATGACCTTACAATAGCCACCACTTCATCTC
This sequence comes from Entomyzon cyanotis, assembly GCA_024500445.1. Lineage (NCBI taxonomy): Eukaryota > Metazoa > Chordata > Aves > Passeriformes > Meliphagidae > Entomyzon > Entomyzon cyanotis. Next base: position 13,418,694 of record JAKEPQ010001010.1, read on the forward strand.
TGGCATTCCCTTCCCACAAGTCTCTTCTTGTTCATTACTCATTTTTATCAAACATGACACTCCTCACACAGCCCTGCTTATCCCTGTGAAGCCAGAAAGATGCATGAATTTGGGCCAACCTGGCTGAAAACCCAGTATTGTCCTGATATCCACTATCACCAAACACTGGGTACCAACCCAAGTGATCTCTGAGAAAGGGAGATGTTTTATCTCTATTAGCATTACATTTCAAAATAATACAACTTTTAGAGTTTTTTTCAGACCCTCTGGACTCTTGAAGACATTGGAAATCATGTTGATTTAGTGCTGAGACAAAAAATTCAAGAACTCATAATGTGGCCCTTACTGTTTAGATATTAAATGTTAAGAAGTGCCAGAGTTTGTCCTGAAGTCCTTTGCAGAGATGCTCTTACCCAGAGATCCTCCCATACTGGCTAAATTCTTGTTTCCAGCACTGTAACTATAGTACATGGAGTTTTCTAGGACAATTGACTCTCCCTTAAGTACAGCCATTACCTGTTCTGGCAGACTTCTTTGTAAGTCTTTAAAAAATAATTCCCAGAGAATTGAGGTTTATTGGAGAGAAATATTCTTTTATTTACTTGCCCATTCCCACACTAATATCTTCCTGTTATCTTCTTCCTTTGGAATTAAGTGGTGAACATAGTTACTGTGTAGAAATGTAGATTTCCCTTGGTACTCTTTGGAGGCAAGAAAGGACAATTTCAGACAGGTTCCCCTTTAGGTAATGCATCTGCCAGAACTATCTCAATATTTCTACAGGACAAATGAGAGTGACAGCCTGGGAGAGCAGGAAAAGAAGAGCCATCATGCTGATAAAAGACCTGAGTGGGACCCCAGGGATCTGGACTCAGCTCTGGCCACAAACTTAGTCTGTGACATTAAGAAAACCATTTTATTTCCCTATTCTTTAGCTCTCTACCTGTCAAAAACTTTACTTTCCCTCAACTCTATTTCTACTGTGTTTGTGTAAATTACAAGCTCTTAGGTATAATCTCTGTCTCATCCTGTCAGGTTATTTGGCAGAAGGGAACATGGATCTTTGCAGGAGCCTTTAGAAACCAGAGCAGAGGTAACAATAACAGCAATGACAATGGGAAATATCATCCTCAGGGCTACAAAGGTGACTCACTGTCTTCTGATGTCAGTCCACATAATCCCTACACAGAATCCACACAGTGCTGCAATCACCATGTGGTCCTGCCAGGATTACAGGAATGATTCACCTACAAAACACTTCATCAGTTCACACTTGTGAGAGGACGATTTGAAGGTGAGGGTGGCTCTGGGCCTGTCACTGATTCTCCACAAAGGTTGAATATGGAGTGTGACAGCAAGTGGTGTGCTCTGGCTTTAAACCTGGTCCCTGCTACTTCTGCTAAAATAAGGTCTCAGCACACGTGGCACAGACAAGAGTAGTTCTGAATACATCTGACAGGGTGACATGCACAGGACCCACAGTTCTGCAGGGACAACAGGACAGATCCCATTGCAACAGCTTTGGGATGTGCTTTCTCAACTCTACCTCCAGCAAATGCTAGGGTTTGCATCCACACGTGCTATTTCAGAAAGCATCCAGCACTGGGAGAAATCACCTCCCCCAGGCTATCCAAAACCTCCAGCCACTGCCATTCAGAGCAATCTCTATATACGGAATAATTATTTTAATCAGGAGATGTGTTAGAAATAGGATATGTGCAGCTGTTGTGTGGTTTCCTGCACTTCCTGGAATGGCTGCCTGAAAAAGTGGGTTAAAACTGTAGGTGGAAGGGCAGTTGTCATGGAAACTGCATCATTGGCAGCTTCATTTCAATCTTTTCTTCCTTCTGATAATTTTCTACCCATTTTGCCACTCTGAGCTGGTGCTCTGCCATCTTGGTTCTCCCTTGCCTTGATCAAACTACCCGTGGTGCCACAAGTCAGGGTTTGGAAGTGAACCTAGATGGATGAAATATGGAAAAACAGTTCCCAGGGAGTGCCAGACACTCAAAGAGCTCTTCAGAGGGTCATGGTGTTCTGGGGGTGGGAGGAGAAATTATGGCTTTCTGTCATTTGGGTGTTGTTTTGAAATAAGAAGGAACATGAGCAAGGTGATCTCCAGGGCTCAGCCTTGAGCACTGCAAGTGCCAATCGCCAGCACTCTCTGTGAGAATTTGTTTGTCCTGAGGATTAACTGAGGTTGTGTGCCTTGGTGGGTCTCTGTGACAGTGAAATAAATCTGAACTGGCCCAGCTTCTGAGATGAACCAGTGCAATGCAACTCCAGGTCTCTGGGGCTGGAGAGCGTGTTTTCTGCAGCTGGAAAATGAGTAGGGAGGGATAAGGGATGGAGAAAATTCACCCAACCTGCCAGTTAAGAAAAGGTTAGTTTTCCCTAATCCTGGAGGAAGGTGTTGGCTGGTCTCTGGCAAATGCAGGATCATATCTTGAAGTCTTGAATGACAGAACTCTTGAATGTTTCTCAGAATCTTTCCAGGTTCACACACACTAATCCTGTTTCATTCACCAGGAGCTGGATAATTGCAGCACAAAAAGTGCCTCCAGAGGACTTAAGGACAGTTTGCTTTGCAATGTTGCAAGTCAAATCAAGAACTTAAAATTTCGCTGCTCTGCCTCCTCCTTGTCTGGTCCATGGAGCTGATTCCTCCAACTGCTCCAGGCTGCACAACCTTGTGCTATCAGATTTATCTGGTTCTTCTGCTTTTCACAGGTGACTCCTCATGGCTATGTTAGGTCACTACATCAGGTAGGGGAGGTGACTCTCAGACTTCCTCTGCTTCACATCTGGGGTGGAAAACATGACAGGCTTTGATTAAGATGAAGAAATTAGAGGCTAGGAGCAAAATCCAGCTACTTTCCCAACAACTGTAATGCAAGGGATCAGTTCCTCGCTGCTTATTTTCACAATGATCCCTACAATTTGTGACTGTTCCACTACTTCATTAATATCATGTATTTCTGTGTTATCTGCACAGATTCTGACAGGTCAGATGGCTGTTTTGGGGTCATTTCATGGAGGGTTGGAAGCCTGAAGGTTCATTCTGGGTGTGCTGAATTACAAGATTTGAAGAAACCCTTAAGCCTCACCATTCACCACCGAGATCTGGTTGATGAATTTTCTTGCTCAAGGGGACAAATTCCAAATGCTACATTACAAGATAAATCATCATATTAGCTAATTTGTTTATTTCTTTCCTCATTTCAGGAGGACTTGAGGTTGAGAGAAGTTCAATTTAGTCAAGAATTCCTGAAAAAGGAAGTCCCCTTGGCAGCTCAGGTATAAAATAGACCTTTGCAATGCAAGCAACAGCCTCTGTCCAACACTAGCATGCACTCTAACATTAGGTAAAATTTTTGTGTTGATATCTGAAAGAAAATGAGTCTGGTTTTACTGTAAGCCTCTGCCCTGAACTGCTTGCCCTCCTCGGAGACCCCCAGGTGTCTCCTGCTGCAGGGTGGGAAAAAGTTTGACTTTATACACAGATGTCTGTGTAATCTCTCTGGCCAACATTATACAGATAATCAGCTGTAGAGTCCCTTTCAGTGCTTTAAAATCCCTGATTTCTCAATGCTTAGTGAGCGAGGCTAATGGTTCTGATATTGGTACATTAGTGATATTGTGTTATTGGTTCCATACATTATTTTAACCTGCAGTTTGTGCTGAAAATTCTTTCCCTTAACCACACGGCTGACTTTTATCTCCTTTTTATTGTACAAAAATACACAGGTGGATGAAACTGCCCCCAAGAAGGCTGGTGTGACATTTAAGAATATATTTTGAAAAGGTTCCATAAACATTTTCCTTGCATATTACTGTTTTGTAAGTAAGCGATACACAAGGCTTGAAAATCCTTCATAAATTTTAACATGATTTTTGGGGATCATCTGTTTAAACTGTTCACTTAATGGCAATAGATTTGGAGGTCTTATTACAAATTGTTTTCATTTAGAGTTTAACCATCCTCTGGTCTCTGGATAAAGCACTTTGATGAATGCCATTTTTTATCACTTAGATGCTAGACCTAAAGCAAAAATAGAATGAAGAAAAAACAGTCCCAGTGGAGAGGAGCAAACAATTGAGGCAGAGGAGTGAGGAGAAGCACAGACAGAGGAGTCAGTGGAGAAGCAGATTGGAGAAATTGTGCTTGAGGATGAAGCTTTTAAGCTCATATTGTAAAATCCCAGCTCTTGGCATGGTTTTGTTCTTCACCAGGTTTGAAGTGAAAGTTTGTATGACAAGGACATCAGTGTCTGCTTCTGATTCCCAGGACAAGTGGGGTCAGGCCAGTTCCAGCCCCTTCATAGTTTCTCTAGCGCTGCAGCTCTCCTGGAATCAGGAGAATGCTCAGATTGCTCAGACAATGTTCCAAAACTCTTAGAGTTTAATGAGCTTTTGTTCAGGTCATTATTTGGTTAAAAAGAATAAAAAACCCCAACTTTCCAGAAGGTGTATTTCTTGCTATTAGCATTTTTCTTCCTACTACTCTCAGTTTTAGAGGGAAAACTAAAACCATGAGGTTTCAGAAACCAATCAAACCATGAGAATAATGAACAATCGGGACTAATGAACCCAAAAATGATTGGTCCAAATTATTGAATAAATATAGCACTTAAGAGTAATGAAGGTACTTACGCAGCACTGGGACTGGTTTCAGAGCTATTTGCCAACTAGACAGCAGTCTAAATTTGCAGCAAATGCTGGGCCTGATTCATCACTGAGTTTTCTATCCCCGTGTGACTCTGGAGGCTGTTTTGCAGAGTAATGAATTAAGTTCATTACTCGAGATCCACAGTCCCTCTGCTCACACCAGCCCGTCACTTCCTGTTCGGTGATGTCTGGCGGAACTAAGTTGGGTTTTAGATAAAATTTAAGTTTTAATTTGTTTTCAGCTAATGCAGGAGGCCATTGGTGGGACACAGGAACAAGAGCAGAGCCCTCACCCATCAGCAAGCAGTGCTTTTCCCTGACTTATTACAATTTTTCTGTTGTTTCCCATCCATGCCTGTGGTTTTTTCTCCCAGACTTAGTTTTATCTAACAAACAGAGCCACAGCCTCAAAGAGGGGTTTGTCTTGCAGGGTTGTTTTTGCTCTGGGTCCTTAGAGTGCTCTCCAGAGATGTCTGCAGAGGGACACCCTCAGCTGAGGGTCTGGGGTCCACAGCAGTAACTGCAGAGCACAAGACAACCAGAATTACCTGGTCTATTCCATTCTGACTTCAAACTCCTGCTGAGCAAATGAAAACAGAATTGGGTGTTTCCATGCTGATTTAACATCGGGAACTGCAAGTCCAGCATCACTTGAGATGATTGCATTCAGTGCAGCCTGTTTAGCTGCTCTTCAAGCCACCCTCAGTAGCTGATGGGAACAATGGTCATTTGCCCATGTGTGTGGTGATGCCTGCAGTGGGAGGAAGGCTCAGGGCAGAGATGAACAGCCTTGGCTCCTGCAGGTTCCTGTAAATGAAACACTGCAGCCAAAGAGAGGGGAAGAAGGGGGAGGGATGTGTAAGGAAGAGCTCAGCTGCAAGGAGAGCTCAACCCCCATGCTGCTTTCCCTCTCCCAGCTGGGGAATAGAGCCCCGTTTGTCATGAGTCAGAAACCTCAGAGGCAGCTACCTGCACATCACGGCCAGAGCCCTGTGGCTGGGATGTGGAAGGATTTATAAACATGCAGGCTGGACTTTTATTTCCTGATAATCTAGTTTAGTGTGACAAATAGCCCCATGAACAGGACACCCGCTGGCTCTCGCTGTCCACGTCACTTGGACAGCCTCCAGCTTCCCAGGGCCGGAGGTGTTGGCTTCCTTCCCAGCTCTTCCCTCTATCTGCAGCCCTCCAGCAAGTTTTCATCACTCCAGCCTCTTCCGAGGCAGTGACCCCGATGTTCTTGTCACACGGTGTTCTCCAGATAGCCGTGGCACTTGGAATTGTGTCCCAAAACCAAACACAATTTAGGAACTTGGACAGCTCTTCACTTTCTTTGTCATTCCTCTGCTCCTTCTCCTTGCTGCTCCCATCCTCCCTCTCTGATGCTCCACCCAGGGAGGTCTTGGATGAGGCTGTAGGTTGCTCTCCACACACTTCTCTAACCCTCCTACCACCTTGTAGTGAGATAACCAGCAACCCAGTCAGCTCCTTTACCATTCTGTGAAATGGGAATTTGCTTATTCTGTTACATAGCTCCAGGCTCAGTGTCTCCAGTTGTTAAATCCTGTATAAAACCTCTCAGAAGGGAGTTTCAATACCACTTGCACCAGATGCTGGCCTTGATCCACTCCTTCCTCACTGCTCAGCTGGCTTCCCATGAGCTTAACCAATTCTTTACCTGCTAATAAATCATGAAGGATCAGAAGGGAGCCACGTCCTGTTTTAAACAGAACCATGGCAGCTCAGTTCAATATAAACAATCCTGGCACTCCAAAGATTTCCAATTGACGGAATGAGCATTTGTGAGAATATCAGATATCTCTTCTGAGCTCTACATAAGTCAAATTAGGTGGTCTGAACTAATCCTGTGATTTCAGGGGAATCTTCAAAGAGGCTTGAGCCCATCTCAGAGTGCAAAACAATATTACAGAGAGGCAGAATTTATTGAAACTTTCTTTTTTTTCTTCCCCCTAAGCAGCAGCACAGCAGGATGCACTGAGGTGGGCAGATGGTGCAGAATTTATCATTTTGCTTGGGTACTGTGGGCAAAGCCTGGCAGGGGTGTGCAGGAAAGGTGCTCTCCATCAGTGCCTGTGTGTACAGGTGACACTCAAACACACGTGCATCAGTACATGTGACATTCCCTCGTGTGCTGCATCCGACAGCAAATGCTGTTGTGCATCTCACACACTTTCATATGAGACAGACTTATATCTAATCATTTTCAGATTATGCCTGAAGAATCAGCTATTGCATTCTCTGAATCACCGCTGTCCAGTTCTTACACAGAAATCATTAGCCTGTGGAAATACTCTCTTTTTTACCTGCAGACGAAGCCATATGCTCATCTAGAGGCAATTACTCGTCTAATACAAGTTCTATAATAACCTTAAACAGTACAGAATAGCATAATTGTTTGCTTTAATAAATACTTCAGAACACTTTAGCTGCATTGTAAAATGGCTTCACAAAAATCCTGTTTCAGCTTCTTCCAGTCTGCCTGCAATGTTCTCCATCCTTCTGGCCATTTTTTTTCCTTCGGAATTTTGCAGTGAGACCTAAAGAGAGATGTTTTGAATCACAAGTGTGAGGAGTTAAGAATTCTTTTCTCTTTCTCTTCTAAATGACTTTTCATCATGTGTTGGACCCAAGTATCTATTAGGGTAAAATCAATAGCAGCTCCCAGAATAGAGAGAAAATGCCCCAGACTTAATATATTTAATGCACAGCCACTGCAGCTGTATATCCAAAAGGAAGCTAATAGAGTGGCTCATTCTACAGGTAACTGATGTTTGAAATAAGTCCATTGCTAAAATCATTAGGAACAATGTAATTCTTAGCATTACAACCAAAGTAGGACTCCTGCTTCTTGGCCTTTATATGTACATCACAGCAGCAATGATTTCTCTGGTCTCAGTTCCTAATATCTGAGCACCAGTGGATGCTAAAACAGATACAGCCAAACAATCTCCCTCTTCCTTTCTTCATTCCTGTGGGAATGCATGTGAAAAGTTGTATGCTGAGTGACAAGGACAGATAGGAATGGAAGAAACATGTCCCTTTGTTGGGACTTCAGCATCCCACTGCCTGTTCACGTCAGACTGGAAGCAAAGGTCGATGACCCTCTACTATTTCCTATTATTTTTCCTTTTCTAATATTTCAGGTAGATCACATGCTCCTTTCTCCCCTGAATGCTGTGAAGGAGCCAGTGAGTTGGGAAGGATTCTCTGACTGATCAGAGCTGTTGTTTAAAATAAAATTATTCATCTGAGCACCAAAAGTTCATTGAAGACCAGCTGAGTGACACCCACGACACTGAGCTTGCATGTAAATGTTCTTTAGGACTGGCTGGGTCAGGCACACACAGAGAGCAGCAACTTTGTTCCCAGTCCTCCCATGAAGAGTAGGGCAGAGCAGGACTGCAGGCTGCATATCAAACAGGTTGCTCCAGAAAAAAAAACACTGGAAAGATATTCCTCCTCTCCCTCCCAGGTCCTGTAATGGGACCCATCCAGAATACAAAACACATCCTGTGTCCAGGAAACTGCAACCAAAAACCACCCCGAGACATAAATATCATGGTTGCAGCACAGTTTAATAGTATGTAGATGGACAAAACAGAACAGCATTTATAATTCAGGAACATTAAAGAAAATACAGCACTTGCTGGAATGCACAGTGGTGCTCTCCATCTGCCTTATCACTGGACTCCAATGGTTGGGTGCCCACAGACCTTTTGCATTAAATTTTACATTGATTTTTATGGCCAGTGATTACATGCAGTGTCTGAGCACTCCAACTGCTCTGTCTCCTCCCTGGTGTGGTATGAAATAAAGTTCATGGCAGCAGTGTAATGGATGGCTCGGACCAACTCCAGAAGTGGGGGTTTATCAGGTAATTATTTGAGGGGAGTCAGAAAATGTGGTCTTTTATTTCTACATATAAAAACTGCATTAGGTTTGGAAAGAGCCAAAACATGTCGTATCATGGGTTCCCAGTGCTTATTACTTCAGCCTCTTTTCTCTCTCCTCCCTTTCCCTTCCAGAGGAGCATTTCTAGGTCTCTGTTTCACTGGGAGGAGGCCAATTCCAGCATCCCATCGCTCACATCCCAAAAGAATACACTGCTGTGTCCCTTTCTGGAGCCCATATTGGTACTGAGCTGGCTGCTGGAAGAGCACAAGTTTCATAGCAAAAACCCAAGGCCTCCACACCTCCCTTTATAAGCTGTAATGTGGCTTTCAAAATTATTAGGGCCAATTTGCCTTCCCAAATATTTGGTAAAGATGTGCTAATACTGCCTTGCACTCTGGCATTTTCCCTAAAAGAAGAGGGACAAATTTTTAGCAGGGCTTGTTGTGATAGGGCAAGAGATCATGGTTTTATACTAAAAGAGAATAGATTTAACTGGATATAAGGAAGAAATTGTCTACAATGAGGGTGGTGAAATGCTGGCACAGGTTTTCCAGAGAATTTGTGGATGATTCATCCCTGGAAATATTCAAGGCCAGGTTGGATGGTTCCTTCTAGTTGAAGATGGTCCTGTTCAGTGGGGATTGGACTAGATGACCTCTAAAAGTCCCTTTCAACCCAAACCCATCCTGTGGTTCTGCTAAAGGCAGTTTTCATGCTGACTTCAAGAACTGCACCCTCACCAGGAGGGCACAGCAGATGTTGGATTTGCGTAGGCTTGGACTGCATATTTCCATATTTCAGGATTCTTTTCCTTAAGAAAACTGCACCACCAAAATAATAATATATTAAAGAATGGTGTTGAAACATTTTCTGAGGCTCAAGTAATGAGCCAAACAGAAATAGAAAAATTCCACTGGACTTCTCCATGACATTTGCCTCTCTGGGGTACAACTAGATGGTGGTTGAGCCTGCAAGGGGCATCAGCAGTGTTGGATTGTTGCAGGGGGAACTGCTCCTTTCCTACACATCTCATTTATATCCATCTGAGGAGAGCTGGGCCCATTGTCTCAAAATTGCTTTGAGCTAGGACAGGATGAGGCAGGCTGTGGATACATGAGCTATTAGAGCTATTAGTGATGGTGATGTTAGACAGTATCGCTTGTCTGTCTGCTTTACAGTTATAAATGTGTACCATTTAAAATACAATAAGGGGCCAGATGCTCAGCTGGTGCCTGACATCTATCCACCAGGTACTCAGTGCTGCAGCTTCAGCATAATTCACTGTCTTTACAGGGAACATATATATTAAAAAAAAAAAAAAAATTGCTGATTTTGAGATCCAAGCTATGTCCATCACATGTGAATCCACTGTCTGCTCACATCTCCATGGAATCTCATCTCTCCTGAGATTACAAATTGGGAGTTGAAAGGAGGGTGCAAAATATTAAAATAAGATCTTGTTACTAAAAATCTTCAATGAATGCTTGCTTGTTCAAAGACAGAAAGTTAAAATTATTTTATTTTTTACATGCTAGGGAACAAGTAATCCCTTCTCTGCCAGCCTGGGCATCTCGCTTCTGCAAATGCCAGTTTAAGATGAGCAAAGGAAGATGGAAGAGCTCTATGAATCACACTTCTTGGGCTCATGTCAACTGTGTGTTTGCCTAATGCCTCTGAACCAGCTGCTGAGTATTATCTCTAGTTTCTAATCCTCTAATTTCAGAGTTCTTTTGTGCAGATTATTGCTAAAAACTTCATGTAATTAATATCAATTATTTAGATTTGCAGTTTAATCAGTGTCAGATATTTTCCAGCTCAGAAAGCTGTGCTATTCCTGTTGCTGTTATTATTAATTTCTACTCTCGGTCACCCAAATAGATGATAATAAATACAAATGTAGATTCACTTGATACCAGGACTGTGCATGACACCAGCTGATAAAAGCCAGGAAATTCATGAGAATCACATTTTTTATTCCTGTTACTCTGCCTGCATCTGCCCAGTCTGACAAATCTGGTCTCAGTGAAGCTTCAGTGTCCCTTTGTTGCCAGGTAGCTGGTGCGGTCAATTTAGTTTGCTGTTGAACCACTCTGAAGGAGCACATATTTAAATACCACATTTGCTCACACAAATGATGCCCTGCTCCTCCTCCTACTCCAGATCAGTCTCAAATCTAGATCACGACCCTCATATAGTTTTAAGTTATGGTCAGCTGTGCCTGCTGGATGTGAAGTGCAGTCACAGAATAGTCTGTGCCCATCATGTTAGCCACATTTTTTCCATATGCAAAGCCAAATGGATAATACCCCATGATCTGAGTGCTAAGGGAGAGATTTTTCAGAAAAAAAAATATGTGTGGCAGCTCAGGGAGTGGAGCTGACAAGTCTCACTCACAGGTTCAAGTCTCACACTGCAATTGCCCCATGTTTTACCAGCTCTGACCACCCAGTCACAGCTCCTCCCTCCCCTCTGGCAATTCCTGGCATCAGAGAGTCCAAGATGCTGTAAAAATTAACCCTGGTAATTGTAACCATGCATTCAAGATTGGGAAGCTGGAGGAGGGAAAGGCAATGCCTGGGAGATGGAAGTTGGAAGAGAACACCTCTGGACCACACAGCTTGCCTTAGGGTAGCACAACCACAGCACAGGTGTGGGCAGGAGATGAGCTTTTGCCACTGCCAGCAGAATTCCAAGGTTTGAGTGCTGCTCAGGATGAGGCAAAATGGAAAGGTGTTCCTGTGAGAGGATATAGAAATACTTAATTTTGGTAAATATTGAATCTAAAAAGGCACAAGTAGGTAGTGTGAGAGCCTCCTGAACTATTGGTTTATATTGGACAAACTTCTTAGGTGCCTCAATTCATGCCAGATGAGTTGGCCTTTTTAATTTTGGGTTGTGTTTTTTATTCTTTATTTTTGAAGTTATACTTTGCACATCATCCAGTCATTTAATAGTACCTGAAGTGGTAGAAATTCTGTGTTTCACTGATTTTAAGTAATTCCAGCAGGAATTTAATGGAAAAATTCTATATCCACATACTCTGCAAACAGGTGTAAGAATGGAATCTGCTGGTGGGGAGATCCTGTATCAAAAATATAAGGTTTTCCCTCTATGGACAAGTGCACAGGTAGGAGAGGCAGGGGGACCCTGGCTTGCCTTTAGAAAGGCTCCAGTAGTGAGGTGATAAAAATCCATGACCTCTCTGCTTTTTCCTTGATCCTGCACAAAACTGCAAGTCTTAAATTTTCAGCCCACTAAGTGCATGCAGAAAAATTTAAGTGTTTTTATTAAAAAAGTGTAGGGGGGAAGAAAATGAAAGATCATGTCCCAAGTGATGACTGTTAATAATAAACTCATCATTTTGGAGTGAGAGAATGTGGCTTTCTACACTTTCTGTGAGAGCATCAGCAGAATAGGACAGAGAGAATATTATCTCTAAAAGCTATGCATCATTCTCTTAAAATGTTAATGTTCCATTTCTAGCTGAACAAATAAACCTCTACAAGTTGGATGCAAGTAGCACTAATGAATCAGAGTGCAGGCTGGGAAAACAAAGAACCAGACTCTGACTGCAAAAAAGCATCTTTCAAGGAATAAAAAAATAATTAAGTCATTATTTAAAAATTGTTCCAGTAATGTGCTGTGAACAAAGGGCTGTTAGCTTGAAAGGACCAAGCAGCTTTTATTTCAGAGCACTTTATTTGCTGCAGGAATATAAACAAGATCCCCAGCAAACCCTTCAATCAGAGCATGCGTTATTAAAAAATTCAGAAGCCTTTTTCCCATTTCCTTGAGATTTTTTTGTTGTTGTTATTGTTTTTCCCCTGTAATGTATTTATAGCGAGTTTGCAGTTTCCACGTGGTTTAACATCCAAGTCAAAATCGTGTGGATGCAGGCAGCAGCGGTTCATGGCTTGGTTTTATGGTTTTCACTGAGTTCCTGGTGCCACAAAAACCCCTTGCAAAGATTAAGATAATGCAAGATGTGATCTCATATATGCTCATGTTGAGTGCAGTGTTGAATGAAAACCCCAGGCTATTTTCATCATCCAAGCACTCAGGTTTATTATCTGAAACACATTCCTGCCTAAAAGTGCTAACCAAGGTTGTGTCAGACACTGAAGAGCCACCTGGAGTTTTCGCCCTCAGGAAGAGCTAAATTGGACAAAACCAGAAGGTGGTGAGAAGGCAGAGCTGAAGGGATTCCCAAAGGGATGCAGAGCAGGCCAGTGGTGCAGATGTGAGCCTGCCTGCTGTGCACAGCAGTGTCCTGGTGGCAGTACCTGCAGGGAGGACACTGGCTGTAGACAGAGTGGTTTTCAGGAAGCAAAGTGCCTTTGGTTTGTTTTCCCAGCTGCACAGCTCCAGGAAGTTTGTATGACTGCATCTCCCTCACTGAGAGAAATCCAGAGCTCTGCTCTGGACATCATTTCCTAGCTCACTTTGTGCTCCTGCTGATGTCCCAATGTCCTTTCTGTGGAATGGCACTGCTCAGTCCTGCCCAAGCTGCTGAGAAAACTTGAGCCAGCTCTAAAAGGCTCTTGGACTCTTGAAAAAGATAGTGAAAAGCACAGTCATGGGCATCTCCTCAGGAAGGCAGATTCCAGTGTTTTACAGCAACTTCAGTCTACTTTCCCCATCCCCACATTTGTGGTTTTAGGATAGCTGAAATCACTCTGAAAATCACTCTCTTTATGGAGCTTCTGCTTTCCAGCCAGTGCTCCCCAAATATTTCAGTTCCTGTTCTTTACAGAAAAAATTCAAGAAAAAAGAGTGATTTCTGAAGAAGGACCCCAGTATTTTGAAATTTCTCATTAAATGAAATTTCCCTTCCTAAACTACTTTTGTGAATTGCCCCATTGCAACGTTTTTTGGTGAATAATATAATTCATGTGAGAGCAAACACAATGAGGCTGAAACAAAGTGCTTCAACCTTACCCAGGCAGAATGTTAAATAAAAGTCAGATGAAATTGATACTGTCCCTTGAAACACTCAGATTTTCAGAATCAGCATTTTCTCATAGCAAGCTGTTCCATATCCCCTGCTGGCAGCAGGCTCAGAGACATCAGCTTTTTCTGGAAAAGCTTTAAGAGCTGGGTATTATTATTGTTATTATTATCATCAATAATATGCAGAGGAAATAGAGCTGGAAAACAGAGGCAAGGGGATAGATTTTGCTACAGCTTTCCATGCCCACTAGTAATATGGTTTTGAACTCACAGAGGTCCAAAGGAGAGGAGAATTTACCTCTACAAAATTCTGTCCACCTCTCTTTGCCTCCGTGTTTCTACTTCTGAGCACATCAGGTGCTCTCAGCTCACTGCTCCACTCTGGTGGATTCATTCACATCTCCCACTGCCTGGCATGACATCAAAACTAACTCCTTAATGCTCCATTTGTCCCTTTTTTCCTATTTGCATAGAATGGAAAGGTAACACTGGAAATCTTTGGACAGCACTTCAGTCAGCTAAGTGGACTCGTACAGGGTGACAAGGCCACTGCTGCTTGCGAGCTGCACAGATTCACTCAAATATCTGGATGACAAGAGCAATTTAAAACCCTTTAGGATGGGTGTTAGCACACACACACATGGCTGTGTGCCCCTCAATGAGCAAGCCTATCAGGGGGCCAAGCCTGGATGGCAGGGAGAAGTGGGAATGAGAGTGGGGCAGGGTGGGTTGGTGTCTCATGGCATCAGAAGTGGATTTGTAGCAGGGTGTAGAAAAACAGGCATAACTCTCCAACTCTGAGGGTTCCCATCCCACCTGGGGAGCCTGGGACTGACCACAGCACTGTCACTGCCTTCATGTGCCATTAAGACCCCAAATTAAAATTATTAATGCGTTTTCCTTGAGCAGGGATTATTGACACATGTGGCTGACACATATCCTGGTCCTTCATGCATGAAATGTTTTGTCTTCCCCTTTAAGGAGTTTACTGCATCGCTGACCTTTATATCCTGCAAAGAAGCATTTTAATCTCCCACACTGCTGGGCTGCTAAGTGGTTTCTCATTTGACTTGTGCTGCTCAGTGGTCTTTCCATGTTGACGGGCTCTATTAAGTCACTGGGAGCTAGTCTGAAACTGTTCTAAACTGTTATTTTCAGTAATAACACTTCTATTTGTTCCCCAGGTTCGCCACGCCCACAGGAGGTAGGAGGAGATGCAGAAGCACAAATTCTCATTAAAAGAAAAAGCAATTTTCTTTGGGAATAACCTACCTCAAGGCGACCAGAAAGGGTCAGAGCACTGGTTCCAGTATGAGCTGAGCTGAGCTGAGACTGGTAATCTTTAAATTAATCAATTCTCCTGTTGAGGACTTTCCCAAAATGGTATTTATCACTTAGAGCCTGTCAGGGAGTCTCTGTGAGTCCAGGGAGTGTGCCAATACATTATGGATGATGTTGTAATTGTCCACTCCTGTCAGCATTGTCTCCTCGTAGAGAGTTTGTACATAAACAACTTGTGAGTGCTCATTCTTCAGCTCCATTTTCCGTGTATTAGTCACTAGTCATGTGACTTATCTTCCTTGAAAGGAAAGGAGGGAAGAAAAAGGAAGGAACATCTTTAAAAAACTCCCTGTGGAAGACAGAAGAACATAAGCTTTTCACTGAACACGTCTTCATCACAGAAAATTTGGGAACAGCCAGGCTGTGCATCCTGCATGCAGAGACAAAGCCACCAGTCAGGCCACCCAACATGGTGTGAGCAAGATTACAACTGACTGATCAAATGGCAGAGCTGCTCAGCCAGCCCAAGAAATTCCCGAAATCAGAGAAATTAAAATGGACCTTTCCCACCATTCTCTGCTGCTGCTTTATCTGCTCTGTCTCTTGGCTCTGCATTCTGGAGCCTTGAAACACAACATCAGGCACAGCCCTAATGGTATTTCCAAACTCTTTTTTTTTTTTTAGTTAGAGGTGGCAAAACAAAATGCTCTGACTTTGAGGCCTTTGGTGCAACTGCTCTGTGTTGCTGAAGTTCCTGTTGGTTAGAAATAACTGCAAACTGCTCACCAGTTCCACCCTGTCTTTTCCCTCTGTGCCCGTTGCATAAAGCTGTTTTGATAAGCCTGTATGATGAAATCATATACACATATATAGTACAATAATAATATCAACCTCCTAATGACTGGGGAGAGGATAAAAAATGTCGGCTTTATCAAAAAAATGATCTCTTTTAACAACAAATTGTAACTAATTAGACTTTGAATGGGAAATCAAATGAAAGTGCATGAAGGCTCAATTTTCCATACAGCTGACGTTCTGACCTTTTTAGGAGTGGGAAAGAAAATTATTTTTAATTAACATGACTAATCATTTCCTGTCATTTTCAGATAATTGGCTTTGTCGAAAAAAATGAGCTGTTTTGGGGGGAAAACTGGGGAGGGTGACAGTGGCAGCTCTGCTGGCATGTTTAACCTTTTAGATTCTGCCTGCAAAAGGAGTTTTGAATCCTTGTTATTGCAGTGAAAAGGCTTTATATGGAAATTTGGTGCCCTACGCCTCTTCCTTTCCACATGGCTCATACAAATTCATGCACAGGGAAAAATTATTTGACACACTGCTAGACTTGTTTCACTTTGAAACAGTCTTTTATTAAAAGAATCCAGAAATTATTTAGCTAACAAACTGTTTTCTGGGGCATCTTGAGGTCACTCACATGATCTGGGACAGAATCTTGGAGTCCTCAATAACTTCTGCTCCAGCAGAACTGAGTGAGTGCAGCCAACTTTAATTCTGATTGAAGGTGGCCAGACCAAGTGCTGTAAAGTCTCTTTCATTGTACCTGCTTGCTGGAAATGTGGAAATGAAAATACTAGGAAAATAGAAATCCTAGGTCATGAGGTATGAATTCAGCCACTTTCAAGCAGCAATGAGACCTGGTGTGTTGGAGGCTTTCCTAGGCAATCGTTGTGAGGTTTTAATGCACACTTCAAGGGACAGGCAGAGTTGTTGGAGAGAGACCAAAGGCAAGCAGGAAGATCAAATGACTGAAACACGACCTGCAAGCAAAGACTGAACAGCCTGGGATCGTTCAGCGAAGAGAAGAGAAAATTCAGTGGGGAGCTTAAGTTTTGAATAGCATTAAAGACACTCAGAAAGGCGGTAATCTGTCCTCCGCTTTCGGTTAACGGGGTAAGTAGGAGCGAGAATAAATTGCAGGAAAGTCTCAGAAGAGAAATCAGGAAAAACTTTCAAGTGATGAAGAGAGCAGAGAACCAGAAACTCAGAGTCTCTGCCTCTGGTAGTCTTTAAATGGGACAAACATCTGTCAGGGATGGCAGGAGGACAGCTCATCCTGCTTTGGGGCAGGGAAATGGATCTGCTGCTCTGCTGAGGTCCCTTTCAAATGTGATTCCCATAATTGTGTGGGGCAAAGCATTCCTGTTTGATATCAGCAGTACTGGATAAGCCTCTAAAATAATGAGCAGGTTTTGAAACAGAAGGAAGGAATGAGCATATGGAAGGTGAGCAGCAATCAACACTGGATGTAAATGTGGGCATAAAAAAAGAAAAAGCACCCTGGTTAAGCAATGGAGTCAGTACGCAGAGAACCTTTGTCCCAGCAAGGAGCTGCTGGCTTTATCCTGGTGCCTGCTGGGTCAGGATGCCCAGAGGTTTCTCAGCCATTTATGGTACAGCCATAAAATGCTTCCTGATATAATTTGCTTGACTTGATGTTATTTTCTATCTTTTGGACAGTGTGGATTGTGGGACCAGGCTGGTGGCATCCACCCTGTTGTCTCCTGAAATGACAGTGATGGAGTCACTGACACAGAAAGGAACAGCTCAGCCTGTAACTCCTTTATGCAGAAAAAAAAGGAACTCATTTCATGGTTCTTTCATTCAACACCTACCATAAAAAATAAAACCAGAAAAAATTGGGTTTAAATTAAATTTATACCTCGTGTAAAAGAAATATCTCTGACTTTCAATTTTTCCAACCCCCTTTTTCTCCTGTTGCCTCCACTTACAGAGCACTCCAGCTTCAGTAGGATGAGAAACATGCAGGATAAATTCCTAAACTATATAACAGCAGCAACTCCTCTCCTTCTCTCTTATTTAACTGACATATTCCATAGCCAAGGAATCCCCTATTTTACTGATATCAAAACCGTGTAGTCATTTCTATTCATGAAACAGATCAGAACAAGTTCCACTAATGACTAAGAGATGTATTTGGGAGTGGAGAATTCTGCAAATTAGCAATCAAACACAATAAAAAAATCAAAGGTACTGCATTACAAAATACACTTTGTTCATTTATTTTAACAAGTATCACTTATTTTCAATTATTTACAGTGCTAGTTAGTGTGCTCATAAAGTACTGTGGCATATTGAGTTAAAAGTAATGGATTCTTAGTGCTGGGAAATCTCAGCAGAGCACTCTGCTATTAAACACTGGTAAAAATGGAAAGGAAATGTTATGGTGGGTTGCTTTCTGGGCTTTTTTTGCTTGTTGTGGAGCACTTTTTGATGGGGTGAAGATAATTGGGTCTGCAGATTAAGTGAGCTAAGAATTAGTTGAGTTCTCACTGTGAAGAGTTTTGTAAATTCCCACATCAATCTTTATGTCTTCCAGCTCGTCTCTCCCTTTAACAAATCCAGCATTCAGGGCCTTATCTCAGGGTGTCCTTTCCAATCTGAATTTTCTGGCTTTCTTCAGCTGCTCATCATTTAAAGACAGTTATTTTTTTGGCATTTCATTTCCTGCTTTTTTCCTCCTCTTCTTGCATCTTTTATAGATGGTGATAAATGTGAATAACAATGTGCCCAGTGTGAAAGACAGAGTGTAAAACCCAATTCCATTCGATTTCTCTTTTATTCTAACTTTAAACCTCAGATTTGCCCATGCCTCACTCCCCTGGACCTGTCACCTGAATTAAACAGTGACTCTTGAAACTGAAATAGATCTCAGAAGCAAGAATGTAATGACATCTTAAAGAAAATTCCCTAATAATTGTTGAAACTCATTTAAATTTTATTCCCCACCCCTGAGATACGGAAACAGCTCGATGCTAATCAGAAAAGGGAGAAAAGTGACCTTAATTTTGGATGATCTATTTTCAAAATCCTGTTAAAGGCAGCAAAAGGCTCTAATAGTTTGCACATCGTGCAAGTGGCAGAGGAGGAGAGGGGCTGACAGACAGGGAATACTGAGCCACTTGTGTGTTTCCATGCGTCACTGCTGACACCTGCTGCAGAGCCACCTGGCTCAGCCACCTCCCAAAAACTGGCAATGAGCTGCCTCATCCAGCCTGGGAAGGGAGGAACACCTTTCACAGCATTCTCCACTCTGGGAGGAATGAAGCAGGTTTAACCCAGCTGTCTGTGTGGGGAAGGAGAGGCTTTTTCCAGCTGTAAACTGCTTTTTTTATTTCTTTTTCTCCTCCAGTATTCAGGGCTTTTGCCTGTTTTTCAATATTTGCTTGGTGTCTTGATAACCTGATGCTTTTTTCCAGTGCTCAGGTATTTTGCCTGTTTTTCAATATTTGCTTGACATCTTGATAACCTGAAGGGCTTTTTTTTTTCACTATCTCAGGGTCTGAAATAGATGGGACTGAGCTGCCCTTGGACCCTGGCCAGGAGAGAAGGAATCAGCAGCAGGTGATGCTGCAGTCAGAGCTGATATAGATTCAGGTCAAGGTTGGTTTAGAAATAAAAGTGACCAGCTCAGGCAATGGCTGTTTCTTTAGCACATCTTGCTTGCTCGTGTGGGTTAATCTGGTTGGTGGCTTCCTGCCAACATGTGGGAGTTGCTCTGGCAAAAAGAGTGGTTTTCTCTATGTTCCTGCTGTAAAATGAGGAGTTCTCACCTGCCATAAACCCTCCTGCTGTACAAAGCTGCTCAGCACAAGGAGATGCCCAGCAGAGTTATCATTATTTTCTGATGTGACACAAGAAGCATTTAGTAGGAGTCAGCTTCCTTTGGTGTGGTGATACAGTGAGGAGCAATCTGATGGACAACTTGCATTAACATCACAGACCTGGGGAGAGGAAGAAATGGAAGAGAATCTTCTCTTTAAATGGATGTTTGATAAAAGAACAGAGGCAGGTAATGGCTAGATTTGCTTTGTTAAGCAAGTGTCCAGAGTATTTGCATTTTATAATTGTTCCTGCAACATTTGGTGTTAGCTGAATATCAGCCTAGCTTTCCTGTGATTCTCTTTTCTTCCTGTGTGGAGTGCCAGAATGTTAAATAGCTTCAGTTCCATCATGCCTGGTTCAGCTTGAGCTCTGGTCATTCTTCCATTGAATGGCAAATCAGATGCCACCCCAGCTTTGGTGAGGGTCATCCTTGAAGGAGAAATCCTTCAAGAGCCATCCCAGGGGATTGTGCAGTGCAATTCACCCTCTGCCCCAAACAAAACCCACCACCAGTGGCACAATGTTGCTCCCTGTTATTAATCCCACTGTGACTCGAGATGCCATGCTGTTACTGCACACACAAAGATACTTGAGGGTTTTCTGATTTCAATTATGATTATTATCTCTTCTGAGAGACGTTTTCTCTGCTGTTGGGAAATGTGCTCTGGAACAGCAGCAGACAGCAGTAAATAGTCCTGTTTGTTTTAAGTGTGCACTCCTGCTGGCCTCCCCTGCCTTGCTGAGGTCCCCTTGCTTTGTCCCCCTCTGCCATTGATGGTGGAAGATTCCCAAAATGTGCTGCAGGTAGCAAGGATCCACATTTAATTTGGACCATATTTTGAACAAACTATGCCAAGCCAAACTCAAGATTTTCACTTTGCAAATGTCATCACTAAGAACTTTTCTCTAAAGAACTTTTGCAAGATGTGAAACAAGTCAAATACATTTTTTCCAGGCCTATCAAATCACACCCCAAATATTAATGTCTTCACAAGGCAAATCCTTGAAGGCACCACGTGCAGTAGGAGTTCAGGGAAGTGATAATGTTCTGGGAACAGTAAGCATACTGCTGTGTGGTCACTGGGAAGATCATGGTGACATTGGACAGTGTGAATTTTGAGTCACCAAACCACACTTGGGGTCATCACTGGGCTCAAATTTATGCATGTCCTTCAGGTTCTCAGCAAACCATTCTCCAGAGCAGCAGCTGCTGAGCCCTGAGACCACCCAGGAGCTCTCCAGGGCTCCCAGGCATGACCTGAGATCCTCACTCCAGCTCCCAGGGCACAGACAGTCCCACATAAAATGACCAGATCAGCTCATCAACTCTCTGTTTGTCTCAGCAAGGCAGCCAAGAGCTGAGCTGGCCAGGAATAGAAATCACAGGTAGAGAACAGAAAGACAAATGACTAACAGATGCTTGCCCTGCTATTCCACCTGGACTATGGCGAAAGGGTCAGTCTGCTGCAATCTGCAGGATATATATTTTCCTTAATGCTAAAAATGCTGAATATTCAGTGTTCCAGATACTTGGTGTCTGTCCCAGTGTGTCAAATCTTTATAAGCTCACAGCTACCACAACCCCAGTTAACTCATTGTCCTCCTGCTCCTGAACATGAGCTTCTCTATCTCCCATGACTATGTCCAGAAATTTCTCTCTCACACAGATTTAATATTAGAAACACTCAAATTTCAAAATGAGTTCCTACTCCTTCCTTCAGATGTCCCTTTCCTGAGGTGAAGCATGAGAATAAAGGATGAAGATTCTTCCTAACCCCAAGGCTGCCACTGCTGCCATCCCTTATGAATGCTTTACAGAGCCTTCCAGATGCACATTAAGCTCGATGTGGACTCTTTAAATCTCAAGAACATTTAATAAATGGGGAATTAATCTGATTAAGTCATACCGGAGATGAATTTCTTACATTGATACAATCTCCAATGAGCACTGCAGTTCATTTAATAAATGTATTTATTAAATACATAAAAGAGTTGTAAATGGAGCTCTTGTCTTGCTGAACCTTATTAGCTTCATCCTTATTTAACATTTATTTTCTTGAGATGAGACAATATTTGTTAAATCTTGAACACGTCATTGCAAAATCCACCCATGGTTTATTCAGACTGACTCTAAATATTAAATTTCAACATTTGCTAGACCTGGCTCCTTGTTTAATCTACCAAGATCTCTAAAAAGCACAAGGAAAGATTTGCTAACTCAAAAATAACTGTTATGGACTCTCCAGTGGGTTTGTAAAAATCTACATAATATTTAATAAATCTGCCCTATGATTTGCTTAAATCTGTTTAACCTCCATTAAAACGGGGGAAAAGGAATTTGTTGAAGTCCTTTTTTGATTCATTCAAAACTTCATGAGTATATCAGAAGTTCCCAAAACCCTATTAAATTGCCATGTGAACTTTCATTTCTCGTCTTTGTTGATTATTAATATATTTGTGCAAAAATAACAGCTCTCTCCTCCAAGGCATTGCATCACTCCTGTCATACTCACTCCCCACCATCAGAATTCAGCTGGTGGGAAATTACAAGCCATTGCTGGGGCATTTCTGCCACACCACCTTTGAGATTGCAGCCTGTCATTTTGCAGACCTTTGCTGGGAATGTGCAGATTGCCTTGGTCAGTTTTATACATCTCCTCTAAAGAGACACATTCCCAGAAAAAAGTAATCATGCTGGATCCATAGCAGAAACAATGCTTCCCCACCTCTTATTATTCCAGTCTCTTGCCAGACTAAGACAGACAGAATAACAAACATTGTGCTTAGTTCTCAACCTGCATTCAGAGCGTTTTTATGTCTCTATCTAGTTCCAGGATTTCTGCGGCAGCGATCCCAAATTATGTTTGGCCCAAAATCTCTGCCAACTTGTCTTGCAGATCACCCTGCATCCTGATCATAAAATTTCACTACAAAAGAGAAAATTGAAAGCAATTATGTTTTTGTGTGCTTCTGCATGCCACTCCCCCTGGCCTTTCAGAGCCCAGGGATGGGGGAAGCACAGCCCAGGAATCCTCCTCCAGCACATGGGCAATGTAAAAAAACTGAGTGGGAAGGTGAAAGTAGTCTAATTTATTTGCCCCCTGTTTCCAGCCTTCCCATTTCACGACAGTTACCTTGAAATCTCCTCTTTTCCACGACGATGAATGCAGATCCTTTCTTTAGCAACTCTGACCTTGGAGCAGATAGCAAAGGGCAGCAGTGAGATGTTAAAACTCTCAGCAGCAGAGATGGAGGTTCAAACCTGCTCAAGGCTGCAGTGGGAATGAGCTCAGCTCCCTGAATCCTGTCCCCATTTATCAAGAGCAGGGGATATCCCACTATTCTCCTTCCTGGCACTCTGGGCACAGGAGGAGGCAGTAGGAATACAGAGGTGGGCAGTGCTGTGGGGTCACTGTGGGAGGATTTGTCCCCCGAATAGCAGGTGCAGTGCAGGGAAGGGGATTTTGCTGAATGCTTCAGCAGTCTGGGGCTGGGAGAGCCACCAAATCTGGGGCTGGGACAGCCACCAAAGCCAGGGCTGGGACAGCCACCAAAGCCAGGGCTGGGACAGCCACCAAAGCCAGCTGTTCTGGGAAAGGCACTGGCAGAGCTAATTCGGATCCAGAATGGGAGGATTCAGCTCTCCTTACAGCAGTGCTATCAGACTCTCCCTTTATTGCTTATCAAAATCCTCTCTCAAAATCATGGTGCCAGTATATTATTTAATATGAGCACTCTGATATGGCAGTGAAGAAGACCAGACAGGCCAGACATGACGGATAACTTGGCAGTCAAAGCTGCTGCTAAAAATAAAGGCATGGATTTATTAAAGGGTTACAGAGAAAGGGTTTGCTGTCCAGCTGATCCCATGCACAGGTCCCACATATTAAACATTTCAGTTTGGGTTCAAGTGAAGTTTGCAAGTCTCGACAGATCTGTAAGTTTGCCTGTGATAATTTGCTACTGGGTTCAGGTTATTCTCCTACTGATTTATAGTCTTGGATGTTCTAAGCAATATTTATTGCATCAGATAGTAGAGCCAGCTTTCAGGAAATGCTGGTACAGATGACACAAGCCTTGAACATTTGGGGCTTTTTAAAATGCTATTTATAAAGTAGCAGAATTTGGGGAAATTGTTGAGAAAAGCAGAAAGGAAAGGCATGGGTGATTTCAGTACAGACTCTGAGAAGTGGTCAGTGATTTTCTGAGCATCTGAAGAACAGCAACTACATATTTTTGGATGAAGGTGGGCATTATCACACTGAAAATCTGTCCTCTTCCATGTGGCAGGAGCACAGCACAGAGATGTGCAATATATGAGTCTACTTCTGGAAACCTAGACCTGTGAATTATTAATAAACAAATAAACAACAGTGACAAAAAAGCCCCACAAAACAAAACAAAACAACACACAAAAAATTAAAAAAACAAAACAAAACAAAACAAAAAACCTCCCAAACTCTGAAGATCTCTGACTGTTTATATGTAAACCAGATATTTATCATATGAGCTCTTTGAGCCTGAAAAGAATCCATGTCCCAGCCAGGCATAATTCTGCAGTCCCTATTAATACATGTCTTTGTATTGAGCTTGATGAATACAGAAAGTCTGGATACACAGCTCTGAGATCCTTCAGGAGGAAAAGACAACTCCTCATCCAGTTCTGACCAGGGCTGGATTTGAGACACAGCCATTTAAGAATCCATCTGTAATAACAGGCACAATTTAATTCAATTCAACAGCCTTGTAGGATTCAGAAACAAATAAACAAACCCTTCACTTCAGTAGCATTAGAATTTATCTTGAGGAAAGCCAGCCTTATAAAAAATGAAGCAGAAAATCAACAGCTAAGAGGGTAAAAAACTTTTCCTGTGGCATGAAAATTATTGAAAAGATCACATTAGCTGCTCACTAAAATTTATAGCATCGAAAATTGCAGAAGGAGTGAATACAGGGAAAAGGGCTATGTTTGACTCAGCCACAGATTTTTTTTTTGTTTGTTTTTAAATATACCTAAAGTAGAAGATATCCATTGAAGAGCAGAAATTGGGCCAAAAAGAGGAAAACAGAGAAAGCTTGGCCAAGTTCAATGTTAATCTGTCATATGGCAGGGCAAAAAAGATTTTCAGAAGAAGCTCCTGAGAGGCAATTGAAGTCACAATTCAAGCACATCAGAAACAAGAAACTTGTCAGATGTTTTATACTGGCAGTTCATGATTAGTGTGTAATGGGTCCTCAAGAAAGAAAAAGCTGAAGTGGAAAAGCCTAATAAATTCTTTTATCAGAGTTCACCAGGGAGGAGGTCAGTAGTTTATGAGGGATGAATCTGAAGAATTCTCTATTTGAAATGCAAGTAGAACAACTTGCAGAATATTTTTTCACAAAGTGAAGGGTAATAACCCTTCCAGACCAGGTAAACATAAAGTGCTGCACATAAGGAAAATAAATTTTAATTGTAAATACACAGAAATTATTCCAAATTAGCTGGAGTCTCTCAGGAGTTATCTTGGAATCACTAGGAATTTTTCTGAAAAAGTTAATTCAGTGTTCAGCAGAAGTCAAGAGTATGTTAGTAATAATTAGGAAATATCCAGACTACAAAAGAATAAAAGACACTGCTAAAATTACTCACATCATGATTATTCTGGCTGTGCCATGTCAGACAAAAAATCTGTAGAAATAGAAGGGGTACAGAGATGGCTGGAAGTACAACCAGGTGGGTATGGAGCAGGTCCTGGGCACAGAAATCAAAAGGCTGGGCTCATCAGTTTGAAGAGTGAAGGTGTAGGTGGGGTTAGACAAAATCATAAATAGCACAGAAGGGACTGCAAACAATTATTCACTGTTTCTTGTAAGGCTGAAACAAGAGGCACCAAATAAACTGATCAGGCCAGAGATTTAAGCAGAGAAAAGGAAGCCCTTTTCCACACACAAAGCATAATCAAACTGTAGAGCTCATTGCCCAAAGTATAAGCGGGTTCAAAAAGCAATTAGACAAATTCATGGAAGAAAAGTACATCAAGGGCTTATTAAACACAGTGAAGTGGATCCAAGCTCCAATTTGGGACTCTTTAAGCTGCAGATTACTGAAAAATGAAGAGAGGTGTTGACAGGGAATTTTCTTTCTCTGTTTTTTTTTTTTTTTTTATCTTTCTTATACTCATTTCTAAGCATTTCTAAGCCTTGGACAGAGATTGTTCTGCTCCAGCTGGATGTTTGCTCTGAGATGGAGGGTTGTTCTCAGGCTGTTGTCTCCCCTGTTGCAGGGAATATACAGGAATCATTTCCATTAGCCCCTCAGGAATGATTCCTTTCTCCCCTTGCAGCAGGGGTGGAAAGCTGCTGCCTCTGCAGAAAACCTCCTGTATAAGCCAAGCCCAAAGCACAGAAGTTGTCACTGGGGCTCTCACTGGTGCTGCACTCTGCACTTGCTCAGAGCCACCAGCACCTTCAGCATTCCCATGAAATCAGGGAGAAAAATCCCCTAAAGCTGCCCCATAAGAGCTCAGCAGATGGATGACAGCAAGGACAGGAGGAGCAGGATGGATGCTGATGGAAGAGCACCAGGCTCACTATCCCAGCCAAGAAACCAGGGATTCAACTGCTGCTGCTCAGACAAAGCTGGTGCTCAAAACTACTTGTTGGTTTGTCCACTCCCAGCTGATCAATGACCCCAAATTCACTTTGCAGACCTTTAGAAGCCCCTCCAAGGCCCCTGTGGTGGATCCAGAGAGTGACAAATACATAGCACTGAGGAAACCTTGAAACTCCACACCACTCTCATCACAGCTAATCTTTGGAGCCACTTAATCATACAGGGCTTTCAGTTACTAAGGTCCTTTTAATTTAGAGTGAGAGTGTGTGGTAATTAGCCTTAACCAGGTCATTGATCTTAGGGGAATACACTCCGTGAGAATCTACATCCATCTTGCATACTTGAGG
The DNA here is from genome assembly GCA_024500445.1 of Entomyzon cyanotis. NCBI lineage: Eukaryota > Metazoa > Chordata > Aves > Passeriformes > Meliphagidae > Entomyzon > Entomyzon cyanotis. Next base: position 13,445,091 of record JAKEPQ010001010.1, read on the forward strand.
GAAGGAAGGGCTGATCAGCTTGACATCTCAGCTCACAATATTAACAAGGCAGGTTAATGCTGACCTTCTGCCAGGGCCCTTCACACCTAGCTGGCCATGGAAACACAAGGAATCTCTCCCACAAGCCCCATTATTCCTTGGGATTCGGCAGCAGCACTGCTGGGAGTGGAGGGTTTTCACCTTTAGCTGGCTGTGAGCAGAAAGGTGTTCTCCATGACCCACTGCACAAAACCTCCAAGATTTATGGGCTGTTCCAATAGGAACTTGGCTCTCTCCCTGGTTCCACTCCTCCCTGGGGCAAAGCTCCCATTCCAGGTCAACAGCTTGTTGCCACAGTGAGAGCTGAGATGTCACACACTGCTCTCCTCCTTCCTGAGGGCTGCAGGGATGCAGATGCTGAGAACCCAGAGTGAATAAATCCATCTCAGCAGCACGTGCCTTGCTTCAGGGATGGAGGGACAGAGGCCCTGACCAGGCACTGTTTCACACTAACATTTTCACAGCCAATTTCTTCAAAATGTGCAAACAAATTAGCCAAAATCATTCAGCACCTGCCATTTCATCACACGAGCCACTCACTGTGACCATGCCTGTTCTCAGCACTAGGCTGGAGCCCAAGGTGGAGCAGCAATCACCATTCCCCATCACACAGCAGCTATTAGGGCTTATTCAACATTAGCTCTGCAACAGTTCTCACTGGCCTTACATCTTCAAATTTCTGCTTGGAAAGGCTCTCTTCTGGCTTTTTAAGAACTTTTTTTTTTTTTTTAAAAACTTTCTTTTTGCAAAGTTGGCTCTTTAGGAAACTCTACATGGACTAATATCTCACTTTCCCCTTGCAGATTTTGTGGAAGACAAAGGGGAAGCGAGTTGGACCTCTCCCCCACCCAGATTTCCCACATCATGTTGTTGCTATTGCCAGGTTGTGATGTTTATTTTTTTTCTTTTCTGGGTCTCCTGCCAAACATTTGTCTGCTTTGTCAGTTTTTTATTTTTTTCTTTTTCTGGGAAAAAAAAAGCCTGTTTAATTTTAGCAAATGGGTTTTTCCACTTCAATAGCCTCAAAATTTTCCCTGGAGAGCTGTAAGCCCTTTAAATATATTTAGGTTGCCAGATTTCTTATGTTCTCTCTCCAGGAAGCCAATTTTGCTTCTAAGCTCTTGAGAAAGGGCCAGTCTCATATTTTCTTGCACTTTGAAGCTCTTGTACACCACCTTCTCTCTTTTCTCTTTTCTTTCACAGTCCTCCTTAGGTTTAACACTTGTCCCTGAGGTAGCACAAAGGCCAGAAACCCTTCCCAGGCTTGAGTTAAGCTCCTTATCCATCCTGGGTCTTTCATCCTGTATCCATCAGCAACTCATTCTGGTGTTTCATGACAACCATCCCCATGTGCATTGCTGTGCACCAGGCTGAAGACACTAACCAGGACTAAATGCTTCAATGGCTTTTTGTCCAGCTCTGATCCAGAAGCTCTATGGGGAATTTTCTTCTCACCCTCACTCTTTTTTTTTTTTTTTTTTTTTCAAAACCAGCTCTTTGGGAAACTCAGCACATTTCATTATCTCATTTTGCCTTCATCAATTTTTGAGGAAAGCAAAGCAGATATTCATGTTCCGTAACTCCCTCTTTTCCTACTGAACATCACCACTGAAACCTTTGCTAGGTGTTGAAATCCCAGAATAAAATGGGATCCTGGGATCTGGCCAACCCCTTACAATCCAAACCACTTTTCCAGATATCTTGAATACTTTCTGCACAGCTTGAACAGGATTAGACAAAGATAGAGTGTCCAACAAGTCTCACCACACACATGGGGAAGAGCTGCTTCAATTACAAATGGAAAGTGGTTCCAGCTTGCAAACTGAAGGCAAGGCAGCTCGTGGTGTCTGTAACTGAACCAGCAAATGAGTTGTGTAATAAGTGACCTCTGGGACAAACACAAGTTCCTTCTTCAGACCTTGGCAGGTTTATAAACAATGCAAAAGAAAAAAAAAAAAAAAACCAAAAACCCACAGCTGAAGTGTTCTGTGATGACCTGAGGAGAAGAAAGATTTACACTGCTGACTGACTGGCTTCATGGTGAGACTGGAGCAGTGTAAGTAATGGATCTGCAGGCTCTGGGGAACAGGCATGGCTACTCAATAAAAAGTGCTGTTTATTTTACAATCAACAGTTCTAACACAAGCACTCTCTGGTCCTCTTATTCACGATGACAAATTATTTCTGGGATCAATGAGATTCCTTTTTACTGCCCCCCTATTTCCCTGACATAAAAATATGCACGCACTGACGAGCTTAAAGAGCACCTTTCCAGCCAGTAATTAAAAACATGTTTCACACGTTATTCCATAAATATATCAGGAGTGTTATTACTCCAAGACAAGCTTTTGCTGAGGCACTGTCCAGCTGGTGTCACTGAGGTGCAGAGGGGATTTAATAAAGCCAAGGCTGTGTCTGGGAACAGACCACGGGTGTCCTGATTTGTGCTCTAATGAGTGTGTGCTCATCTCAGAACCTGACACAGGGCTGCACCATGCCAGGAATGCTGCTCTGGTCCACCCAGCACCCTGAGAATTGGGAAATATCCCCCAGGCTGGACAGAAAATGAAAATTCCATTTAGTGAGAAACGACAAGGTTTCCCTGGCTGCTTTAACCATGAACCAGGACAACAAGTTAAAACAATTATTCTTTTTTAGTGAACCAAAATATTTTGAAAATGTTTCCTTTTAGTCTTATCAGAACACTCGGCCATGATATTGTATTGCTTGCAAATCCATTCAAATAATAATTCCAGTGCACTCAAGTACATAAAAACGTGAGACCTGTTGCACTTAATATCTCAAACCACTGCCTGGTCAACCTGGAGCTCTGCAGCATTACTTTGGTCTTGAATGCTAAAAAAACAGCTTAAGAAAGAGCAGGTTGCAGGTGCAATAATGGCAGGAACCTGATTACTGAGAAACACAGAGCAAAACACAAATAGGATTAGTTTCCATGAAATCGAGACGACGGCTGTGTAATTTATACAGGGCTCTTTGGCTTGTCAGCATCGTTCTTGTTTTCTGGGCTCCACTCCTGTTATCTCAGAGCAGGAGAAGGCTGTTATAGTTCTCCTGCCAGACCCAGTAGCCTTTAGTCAGATTTAAGAGTAAGTGACTGTGGGAAATGAAGATTAACACTCTGGGGACAGGTGAGATTATCTCATTTCAGGTCATTATAGTTTTCATAAATCGCATATATTTGTCCATGAATACACACAATAATGTCCAGCAGATCTATACCACAAGGTATAAATGAAAGGCCTGGGGAATATTTAATCACAAGGACTTATTGTATGAGCTTGTGAGCAGAGTGCTGTTCAAGAGGACTGACTGGGAACTGCTGATGGAAATGCAGTGTGTGTGACAGACCCAGGCTGTGGACCTGGGTGTGGGCATGCCTTAAAGTTCTCTCCAATGGAAGGACAAAAATAAATCAACCAGTAACCAAAAATTGCTCTCTCCATTTATAAAGTAAGCTCTTTACCTGGGTATTCATATTATGGCACTGAAGCCCTGAGTCCAAACATTCACTTTACAGATGTATTTTCTCCCACAACACAATTTCAGTGACCTGAAATTTTGCTTGCCTGAGCTAGAGGGGGAGTAGGTGAGTGAGCAGCAGGATTGAAAAGAGAATTCACTGATGGACCTGCTTGCCATGGCTTAGTGTGCCCTGGGCAATGTCATGAGAAACTGAGAAGTTCAGACTTACAGAGAGGTGACTTTCTTTTGTCCCTTAGACTCACTCCTGGCTCTGTAGTCTCTCTACAAGCTACTTCTTTCTCCTCACTGAACTTATTTTAAAAAATGAGAACTTGAGAAATATTGTACAGGGGGGATATTGAACCCTGAAGAGGAGCCCATCCAAACTCAGCATCTCCTCTGGGGTGCCTTGGATCTCCTGCCACTGCCCACATTGGCCTGTCTGCAGAACGTGCAAGAGGTCTGCAGTTTTAACTCACACCTCTTCAGTGAGTCTGCAACAGAAATTGGACTTAAATCTGCATCTATCAGGGCCCATTGCAAAGCCTAAGCCACAAAAGCAGCTTCTTCCAGCTTTCTTCCCTGTACAAGCGCTCAGCTCTGCAGAGCAGACCAGCCAACTCACAGGAGCAGCATTTCTCAAGAGGCTCCCAGTGCTGCTCACTCAGAGATACCTTCAGCAAGCTGGAGAGTCAGGGAGGCCCTGGAAAGAGAACTGGCAATTAACCCCTTAGGTTTCATCTTCCACTTCACCTAAACAGTGACTTTCTGCATGGACCACAGAAATCAGCCACACTTCACTTAATGCTGACTTTTAATATGAGTCACAGAGGGAAGCAGCTCCATGCCAGTGTTTCTGAGCCTCCATCCATGGAGATGGCTGAGTCAGACATGCTCATATCCTCTCCTTCCATGCCAAGGAGTGGATTTGCTCTCATTCTTTCTGTCCATCTTTCCTGTCACACTCTTCTCCATATTCTAACTTCCCTTAGATGAGAAAAGCAGTGTAGGGACAGGGCATGTTTTACCTTCTGCTTGCACTGAGACTGGGTTTGTCTTCAGAGCCTGGTGCCTGACAGATCTGAGCTGTCTCCTGCAGTCCAAGCAAAATTAGAACAGTCACCCATCATCTTATTTGCTGGCTTTTTTATGAAACTGGGGATATAAGTGGTCTTTTGAGCAGACACAAATTCATAGGGCTGCTACTTCTGTCTTTCCTGTCTCTCACATTTGCAAGTCTTGTTTTGAAGATATGAAAAGAGGCATGAAGCCAAATATGAGACATATCTCACCTGTAAGCCCTTTTTGTCTTTTGTGTGTGATTTTGCCAATCATAGCTTTGAGCATGCTGATAGGATGAAGAGGATATCTGGTGAGAAATGTAATTGATAGTGAGTGTCAGAAAGTATCAGCGAAAATCTCACTGTCTGGACATCTCCCTGAATCCTATCAGAGCAATCTGAAGTTCTAACAGCTGTGAAAGTGTGCTGGAAGGCTTTCAGAGACAGACTCCCTCATGAGCAGAGGTGCATGAATAAGGGAATTTTTTTGTTTATTTGCTTGCAGTTCTGGAAGATCAGAAAAGAGATTGATTTCAGGGTAATCCAAAGCTCATATTTTAAAAAACATTCTCAGCAAACAAAATATAAACTTGCAAATTGCGGTCATTCAATAGAAAGATTTTCAGTGAACTCTCTTTCAGCTTTTGATTTTTTGTTGGTATATATCCCAAAATTACTGCACCTTCTTTTTTTCCCCCTTCCAGAATATTCGCTTCTTGACTTAAAACAGATTGAATTGACCTCCATTAATGAAATGTCTGGATTAAACCCAGCACACTGTATTTACTCTTTAAGAAACAAAGCAAAATAAAAGTCTTTCAGTCAGAAATTCAGCCCCTTCAGAAAAAAACTTTCTGATGCCATTTCACTTTTTTTGTTTTATTCAGTTTGCTATTAAAATAACTAAGGTGAATCATTATCCAAAATTAACTGCAGTTTAGTTTGGGACATAAATAACTTTCTTAAATTCATCTTTATTTTACCTGAACACTGCTTTCAGCTTTTACAAAACAGGCAGCATATTGTCTTCCTTATTTAACAGAACTTTAAAAGAATCTGAATTGGCTTCTTAAAGCAGAGCAAAGCAATTAACAGGGCAATGTCAAAGACAAATGTTTAATAGGATGTGATCACTTAAAATCACTTAATTCTGTGTCTGGCTGCTAAATATTGGTAAATCTAATCAGGGCTGGCAATAAATAAAATGTTTGTGGCATCAGCAGTTCTGCCTGAGAACTCAACATGGAAAAAGAAGTCTCTTTATTATCAGTATGGAGGAATTGTTGTCTTGGGGGCATGGGAGGCTTGCACAAGCATCCAGAAATCCAATTCTTTATTCATATCCATGGCTAATATTCTCACCACTTTTGAATTTGCAGATCTTGGCTGAAAATGGCATGTTAAAATGCTCTTTCCTATTATCAGGGCAGGGTATTGACTGTAGAGGTCTAAACAGTAAACACCATGGAAACACCTTGGCATTTCAGTTCTCTGCATGCAGAATGGGAGTGGGAGGCACAGCAGCAATCAACACATATATTTTAGGTTATCCATACTCCCCTCCGCCCCTCTTTTTGAATCTGAAAAGGTTCTTGCTTCTAAAGTTACATAAAAGGACTGGTGGAAAAAAACAAGGTGATTCATTACTTACCCTTTCCCAAACACTGAGTCCTGGAATGTGACTGGGGCAAATATAGCTGGAGGGGCTGCACAGGCAAAGAAAAAAAAAAAAAGAAATAAAAAAAGTTCTGATCAACAAAATTTAAAGAAATAATTCTATTGAGAACAGAACCTTCTCTTCATCAGAAAGACTCCAGAACTCTTGTTTTTTGTTCATGATGCACAGGTGGTTTAATGGCATCAATAGAGATTGTCCTGATTTGCCTGTTGATTTAACTGAGATTGCAAATTGGTCCAAGAAAACCCCATTTTGGAACAAAAACACTCAGCTGTGCTCCCCTTTGGCTTTTGGGCACTCATGAGCAGAGGAAAACCAGAACCACGAGCTAAGCACCCTGCAGTGCAAAACAGATGGAAGATGCCTGTGTGGCAGGAGATGAGACCCTAATGGATAACTTCAGAGGAGGTCAGGGATGGAGAAAATGATGGAACCATGTGTCCAACTTTCAGCTGGACCTCTTCTGCCCTGGGTGTGAATGATGGACAGCTGCTGGTGCCTGCAGCCCTCTGGCTCTGTGCATGAACCACTCACCTTCCTGGCCATGCTGATGTCACAAGCCCCAGCCTGCTATCCCATTTAAATCACAGTATCATTGACATTGCCTGGACTGAAATCAGCTGCTGAGCTCACCCAAGGCCAGGGAAGAGCCCACCCAGTCCTCTTGACAGTCAGCAATGCCAGGACCAGTCTGAGAATTGTGCTTGCTTTGCTCAAAGGTTATTGTCATTTACTGAAAAAGAATTAGGAGCCTTAGGTCAGAAATACTACAGCTTCTTTATAGGTGGAAGAAAAAAGACTGGCAAAAGAAAAACAGAAATGCTCTCTACTGAAATAGGTTTTCTTTTTTTTTTTTTTTTCTAGGTACCTGTTAATTAGGATAAAAGTGGGAAACACTATCTAACAAGGTTCCTGGGAGCAAGCTGGAAAAAGCCTTAATGAATTCAGCATTACGAGACGGTTCCTAAGCAACGGAACATTTCAGTTGAATATTAACCCTAGTCAGAAGGAGAGAAAAAATGGTCTCAAAAATAACCTAGAAGTCAGTTAATTAAGACAATGTCTCTTCTGTGCAGAACTACTTTTGGACATCTTAAGGCAAGCATGGTTTGGGTAATACTTGAATGAAATTCTGGCTGACAGATTAATTTCAAGACTTTTTGGAATTAATTTGCTGCTTTAGTATTAATCATAATTGTGGCTGTTTATAATAAAGCACCTTAGAAGATGAGGCGAAGAACAACGCAGAGATGTAAATCCTGTAACATTAAATTTTATAGAAATATGCTCCCATGAAGGTACCATCCCTGAGTATGGACCAGCCACTGTGTATCTTCAGGTAGAAAAGAGATGAACATTTCAAAATTGTGGTATTTGGAGTAAGAGTTGGAGATTTTAAGAGATGAGAGGAACAACTCAAGGACTATATAGCTGTTGGCTACCATTATGTAGTTGGATGAGTCCAAAACATTGCTTAGTACAAAAAGTGGGATCATGTACCTGAAAATAAGTTATCACAGATGTCAAATATCAATTGAGCCCTGGCTAAAGAGAAGAAATTCATCAAATCATGGAAATTTGGTCATTTTCAATCATGTTATCATATCAGACAAGAATCATAAGTTCATCACTCTCTTCTGTGCCTAACCAGGATTTAATTTCTTAAAGTCATATGAAGGACGCAGCTTTTCATCCTTAAATTCATAACTCTTACTCTTTGAGTATGCAACAAAGTTTCTGAAGATGTACAAGTAAATCAATTAATTTGTTTATGAAATAACATTAATCACAAATTCAGTCCCTTCAAAGAAGAGCAGCATCTAAGACAATTTCTTCTTTGTCCCAAATGATTTGAAAGGACTGCAAATAGTAACTCACGTAAATCAAGAAATTGCAGCATGGGCTTATTTAAATAAAATATATTGACTGCTGCATTAGAGTTTGTGTAATTGTGGGGAGGTTACCAACTTTCTTCTGCTCCACAACCAAGGGAAATCCAGTTTTGAGCAAATAGGGAAATGGGGAATGTTGGGATAGGGCATTGGTGTGTTTTGGCAGCTCTGCCAGTGCAACTCAGGTAGGAATTACCAGCTGGTGTTTGCTGGTTGGTATCTCAGGACAGTGGTTCACAACCTGCAAAGTCTCTGGAGTAGATGTGCCCATAAAAGATGAGCAAATCAAGCAGCTTCTTTCAGTGTGAAATACTAAGAGGCTTTTAGTTTCGGAAGTAAATTTGTAGACGTGAAAAGACTGAAATTCAATGTGAAAATCTGCCCTTAAAATGCATTTAAAAACATACAGTGTAAGGCAGATTCTGTATGACTGCTAATCTGTAGCACTATTATCTAATAACAGTCTCCTTGGGTTTCTTTACCAGTTTTGCATGACATTTCTGATAGTTAAGAGAAAATAAAAAAAGAAATTAAAGCTGTTCGTAGAGAAAAATGAAGTTAAAATGGAGTTTAAATTGCATCATGTGTGTAATGTACAGGTGAAACTTTTTGAAAGTGACTGCAAATGGTCCCCAACCCAAATCTTACAAAACCTGCTTCAGAATTATTCTACTGGGAAACAAAAAAACACAAGTAATTTTACATTCAGGTAGGAAAAGGAAAGGTGATAAGTGATCTCTACTCTCACTGCAGTGCTGATAGTTCAGTGAAAATGTGTGAAACATAATTGAATGGGTCTTTAAAGACCATCACTTAGAAGCTGATTATATTGAATATCTGTAAGTGTAACCACCTTCCTATTTCATGGCGTGACAATGGCCAGGCTTGCATGGCTCAATGCTTCCTCATGTGTCATCTGAGAATTGGAGCAAAAGACCTTTGTCCATGATGGTGCCAAGAACACAGCTCAAGGAGGATCAGCTTTGGGCTGCTGTATTTCTCTTTTTCCCTTTTTTTCCCCCCACCCTGGACCACTGAATCCATTTCCCCTCATATCTTTCCTCTAAGTACAGTTAGGTCTTGGACAGACCACAACCACCTAAAATATCCTGCCTTTATCCAGTGCAAAACATCAGGAATTTTGCACACAGGGCTGGAACAAGCCCTTGGATCCTGACTTTTCCCCCCTCGTTCTGCAGGAGGCAGTGAGGGAGATGGTGGCTCAGGTGAGGTAAAATCTTCCTCAAGGCAGGGAAACAAGCCCTGAGCATGACAGCATGCAGCAGGTTCTGCCTCACTAGCAACTGTTAATTGTCCTCCGTGTGGAATTAGCTCTCCAGCCATCCCAACAACTACCGCTGCATCTAAATCTTCCCTTTAATGGGCTCCCAGGGAGCAAGCGGCGTGCAACCTGCACTGTGCTCGCCACTCCATCAATCTTCCCCTCGTCACTCGCACGTTACGCAGCGAGCTGGAGGAACGAGCATAGGAGCAGAGCTGCTTGCCCTGGCTGTAATTCCCCACCCTGAGTTGCTTCTAAGGCTTGGAAAAGGAATTTGGAGAGAGCATCTCTCATAGAGGACAAAACCCATTGGAATGGAGAAGAAAGAAAACAGGATTCTGCTGCTCTGGGCATCAGCAAAAAAAATATCTCTGGGAGGGTGACAGAGGAAGCAGAAGCAGCTATGAGTTTCCAAGCAGGAGGCAGGTCTTGATTTAAAAGGCTAATTTGATGCCTCAGGGGCATGGTTTGGCTGTAAGGATTCAAAGATCTGTTCTGCCTCTGTGTTTTCACAGTGCCCAGCACAATGGGGTTCTGGAAATAAACAACACTAAAAGATTGGTTTGAGAAAGGAGCAAGAGCAGGAGCTCATTGGGAAGAGTAGGGGGATTGGTTTTAATTCCATGCACATCAGAGGATCCTGCCCTGAGAAAGAGGTTTGGTTAATTATAACTGGCCAGGCATGGCAGTCATTTGATCAGGGATCTGAAGTGTGTGTACACAACTTTGAGAATCCAGTAATCGTGTATAAGAAGTGAAGAGTCAAAGTGAACAACTTTCACCATGTGTTGAAGGCTTGAATTGATTCCCTTAAAACTGCCAGCTAAATAGTCCAGCTGGCAAATATAAACTCACAAAATACTTGTGCAAACATGAAATAAAAATCAGTTGATAGATGATACTGTTTACATGGAATAAATTCTGCTTCTCTGCTAAGAATAAGGTTCACAGCTAAGCAACGGATTTCACAAGAGATAGGTGGGAAGTGAGCTATTTTTCCCCCTTGACAAAATTACACATTTTCCATTCACACATCTAGGTGCAAGAACAAACTTTATGGAGGGATTATTTTTTAAACAGTTTAATTAATATTTCTGTTTGCCTTGAGTCGTTCTCAGAAACAGGGAAAAAAAAAAAAGAAGACAGTGTAGCAACACAGAAAAAAGAAAGAAAAGCCCAGCATTACTTTAACACTGACAACAAAAGTCACCCTTAGATGAATTAGTGATAAACTCCTGGGGAAGACTTCAGCTCCATATGGTGATATTTAATATCAGTCACGTAGGTTTGGACAAATCAGCTCCACATCCCGCGGTACCTGCGGGACCTGGTCCTGCCTGCTTAGCATTCCACTGTGACCACCTGTGAAACTGCCATTGTCTCTCCTGATATAAATAAATAACTCCAGAATGCCAAACAGAAAGGGGTGGGGATGGGAATGATAAATTCCGAGTCAGAGGCAAGCTTGTGAGAAGGGCTGTAGCTGTGATTTAGGGGTGCTAATGAGCCTCCAACAGGCCTGTGTTGGCAGGATGTCCTGCCTGATGAAAACCAGGTGTCCAAGGTGCTCTGTGAGCTCACAGGTTCCATGTCTCTGGCCCACTTTCTTAATTTTAAATGATTAGTTAGCAAAACACCTCTTTCTTCACAGCAAAGGGTAACTCTGAGCCTCCAGGTCAGCATGTGCACACAGGTTTGGCCCACAGCAGCACACGGCTCAGCGCGTTCATGCTTGAGCTTTGGGGTTTAGGCTGACATCAGTGGAGAAGACAAGGCGAGAAAAAGCTTGTCTGGGCTCTGCTCTGTCCTGAGCAGCTGTTTTGCAAACCTCTGCATGTGAGAAACTCGCTCTCTTTGAGGAATAATCTCCTCTGTTTGTCTTCGCGCCCTGATGCTCACACCAGAACAAGTAAGCCTGGCCAAGCATTCTGTCTCTTGGAGCATAACCCAAAAGCTGGAAGCATTTGACTGCTCAGCAGGAGTGGCTGAATCATCCCTCTGTCTCTGATGGGACCATCACAAGCCCTCTCCAATTAGCCTTAAACTACCAGTATACCCAAAGCTGTTTGTAGGAACAGAATAAAAGTTGTGCTTAATCCATGCTAGTTTTTGCCATGTGGCACTGCTTCCTGAATATGACGTTCACAGGAAAATAAATTAGTGCAATCCTCTCCCAGCACCTGACTCACTCATTTTGCCTGTATATACACTGCTAGTACACAGATTTTGCTACAGATTCACAAAAATGCTTTGTTTTGAGCTTGGTTTTTCAAGCTTCCCTGAGCTGTACTCTCCAAAGCTCATCGCTGTGCAGAGCTGCCCTGTTGATCCCAAAGTCCAATACTGACAGAAGACTCCAAGGTCAAGCTGAGATGTGCTGCCAGGGGAAACCCCTGCTATGCAGAGGTTTTTTTTAAGGATTTAAAGTGATTATTTCCCTAAAGTGATAGAAGCAGTGAAGCAGCAGCCACCAAAGCAAAGCAGCAGCCAAAAGCTGGGCCCTGACTGAGATGAATATCCTGGGCAGTGGCTTAGGTTAAGTTCCACCCTCCCACATGTGAATACCTCCCCAAACACCCTCAGCACAGATAAATGGCCCATGTGCACTTAACACAGCACTTACAACCACAGTTTTTCTTCCCCTGCCCTAAGTCAACTTATTTAGTTTCCTACTGCCCTGAAGTCCATCAAAGCCAGTTGCCATGGAAATGGTTGTGATGTGCTTTCACACTGTCCTCAGCCACGAGTGCATATCAAGAGCTCTCTCTGCTGGTCTGGAATCACCATCATCCCTCATGGCTCCAGATGGCCACGTCAGGGATGGTACCTGGAAGCTCTCAGAGGTGCAGCCTGTGTTCCTAAGCATTGTCAGGGGCTGGAGTCTGGCAGTGTAGCTCCTGTTTTTGAGCTGGCTGGGAATACTCAGCTCACCAAGGAGTTGCAGTGTGCAGCCCCTGTGTTCTCACAGTCTGTCTGTCATTCAGTGGAGTGTTTAGGGATGCTGCCAGGGGAGCAGGGGGAATGAGGAGCCTTGCCTGTGCTGACAATCCTAGAGAGAGCTCAAGAGCAAGACTAGGGGAAGCTGCAGGGGTATGAGAAACAATGTTTGGATTTTTTCTATTTCAGAAGTGTTGTCAGCCTAGGAAAATTGGCAGTGGCCTAATCCCTTGCCTGTGCAGTACTTGTTTTCATTTCAGCACAAAGTCCTTGTGTAGGGTGGGAACACACACAAGCCAAATTTTCACACTTGCTGTAACAGCATTAGGAGGACTGAGATCACTGTGTGACATTTACATTTCAGACTGTCAGTAATGCATCCGTGGGCTGAACATGCTTTGATGGCCTGGTGAGGCCATTGTGACAGAGCTCCAGCATTGCTGCTCCTACATCTTTCTGAGCTGGAGAAGCCAGGTAGTGTGCTGGGGTAATTAACTAGGGTTAGGGTTACACCTAGGGTTAGCACTGAGAGATCTAAAGAGCCTCGAGCTCCAGGAACACTGGCGCTGGAAAGGGCTTTCCAAATACTCTCAGGACAATCAGAGTATGCTTATTATGAGCATAATTTATTAGTAGCATTGCCTCTCTAAAAGATATCTTTTTTAGGACAGCTGCATAGGACACAACCTGCCACTAAGTCCTAGAGGTTCCTACAGGCAAAGGATTTGCAGGAGCTAGGTGTAAGTTTGCCTTTCACAGCACAGATATGCAAGGGTTTTAACAGACCCAATGTGTGTGCCACCACTCAGATTTCCCTTTCTGCTTGGGTGTGCATTGCCTGCACACCAGAAACCCATGGGAAAAGTTGTTTTTGCAACCTTCATCCATTGACCACTCTGAAACAAATGCATCTCTTCCACCTTCTGTGTCTCGAAAAGCCAGTCTCAAGGAGTTGAGCTCTCAGAAACCCCTTGAAAAACGTCAGGATCTGACTTGTAACTGGTGTAATTACAATGCTAAAAAGAGACAAATATGATTTCATCAACTAGGTGCTGCTACCAAGCTTGCTGTCTGCTAAGCACACAGCTGAGGAGCTGAGCATGCTATTCCTCAGCAAGGGTTTGATTTTTTCCTTCCTGTCATGGTGATGACATCTCTCTGATGGACCCAACAGCAGTGAAACAGCGAAGACAGCCACTGAGGTGCCACTCGTCTGCCTTCCAGCTCCTGCAGGACAAGCTAATTGCTAGCTTTTAGCTGAGCCCAGATAGATTTTTTTCATGTAAAAATAACTCCCAGTGTTGTGTGATACTGTGGGGTTTTTTAAAGATTTTGAGTTTAAATTGTTTACTACAGAAGTATATATGAAAGCTGCATCTAATCTGTGCACAAAACATCCAAGTTACTTTCTAGACCCCGAGCCTGGGCTGAAGTTGCTTGGAGTCATAATGAATAAGTTGTTTTTTGTTTCCCTCAACCACTGTAGGTTTTTGCTCTGCTTTATGAAAAGTGGAGGAAAAAAATTCACCACAGATAATTTAGGAGGGAAACACATCAACTAAATGTTGCAATAGGAGGATAAGGGACTGAGAGGGCTGCTGGTGTTATCATCTGAAAATCTCAGAAAGCACAAGGTTGACCAAACACAGATTATTTTCCCTCCAATACTGATCCATAGTTAATAATTGGCATAAAAAATCAGTTGGAACTACAGTGCAAATGCATACAACAGAGTGGCCTTGGTAAATGATTCTCTCCCATGAACTTATTAGAGCTGATTAAAGTCTTGCCATTGATTTTTTGGGGCATCCTGGGGAGACCAGGCATGAGGTCAAGCACACAACGGATAAGTGTATCATTAAATCCAGTCCTTTTGGGAGTTAAGAAGAAATGCCAAGTAGTTACATGGAAGTTTTAAGTGCTCATCCTGAGATCTACCTGTTTCATAATGTTTCATTTTGACAACAGCCACCCCCCTCACATCCTACATCCCAAACTAATGAGATATTTAGTCACTGAGAAGAGAGAATTGTGCCAAAGTCCGGCTCACAATATTTCCAGCTGGGGGGAGCCCAGCCAGGCTTATATGACCATTTTCCAGCCCTTAAAAGAAAAGGTTTCAGTTGTTGAGTCTTATTTCCTTCCCACCCATTTTTTGGTCTCCTTCACTCAAAAGCCTGGAGACAGGAACATTGGGAATGGGTGTAAGGCATTGTGGAAAGGAAAAGATGCTGCCAAGAGCAGGTTTTGAGGAAAGGTTAGCCCAGATTTATCCAAGTACAACCAAATTACTCTAACTGCAACTTCCTGTAGAGTCAGTGGAAATACTCCAGGGAGCAATTTCTTTTTTTCCCCTCTGGAGGTGCTGCTACCTCTCAGGTTGTTAGTCCAGGGTGGTTGAGCACCTTGTCTGGGTACTTCACCTTGCTGTTGCCATGGATTTCAAGGGGTTGGGAAAGAAGAGCTTTTGGCCATTTATTACTTCATCAGTGCAATTCTTGCTCCCACATGAGAGAGCACAGTAGCAACAGGACAATCCTTCCTGCCCTCTTCTGTGCATTTGGAGCTGTCAGCCCCACTTAGACATCAAATATCGAGGGGATTTTGAGAATGCATGCAGATTTCAGGCAGATGCCATTCAGACTATTAAAAATCTTCAGAAACTACAATTATGCTCCTGAAATTTATGCAGAAGTTTTTAGGTGTGGAGAATCATAACAAGAAGCTCTTTGACTTGTATTTTGGATGCCTGGCTTGTGTGACAGACTGTCCAAGGCAAGGCACAGGCTAATGGAACAACATCAAAGCTTTAGCCAACGTTAGCCTTTTTCTGTGAGATGCTGAGCACAATGTGTGAGCAGCCACATCCCCTCAAGGGCCACTCAGCCATCCAGAATCGAAATCACACCAAGCACAAGTCTGGATCAGGCCCATTTCCCTGCTTTCTAATCCTCTGCACCTGGCACGGCAAAACTCTTGCTGTGTGAGCGGATGGTCCATGAGTGAAGCCTGGAGGCACCTGCTGCTCGAGCTGTACCTGAGCAAACCTCTGCCTGGGAACTTGGGAGAGATCCAGCTTCCTCCAGCAGCAATGGACAAGATGCTGCTTCATGTAAACCTCATTTGCATTCCTGCTCTAAATCTGTTTCAGCTCTCCCATCCATATGTTTATCAGGGGAGAAAGGCAGAGCAAGGAATGAGGGAAGCAGCTGAGTGTCT
Organism: Entomyzon cyanotis; assembly: GCA_024500445.1. Classification (NCBI taxonomy): domain Eukaryota; kingdom Metazoa; phylum Chordata; class Aves; order Passeriformes; family Meliphagidae; genus Entomyzon; species Entomyzon cyanotis. The sequence continues at coordinate 13,460,685 of JAKEPQ010001010.1, forward strand.
TTTCTCAAATCTTTGCACCTCTCATTTTAACTTCCATTTCATGTTGACTTCCCCCCAAAGTGTTTTCAAAACCTTCCTCCTCCTTCCTTCTCCTGTTCACTTGCTTCAGATCTTTATTAACACTACAAACCCATCCCTGGAAATGCTTTCCCTTTGTAAAGACATCAGATTTAAAACAACAACAAACAGCATGGCATCTTTTAATCCACCAGCACTTTTGCTGCTGCTTCATAAATGATTCTGGTTGAAACTCAGATCTCCTGGGTTGACTGATGGCAGAACCACATGGGAAGTGAATAGACAATGAACTTGGAGAGTGAAGGTTTCCCAGTGATCAGGAGAGGACACATGATGGGAGTGGTGCAAACCAAAGAGATGTTTTATTTGAGGTCCCTGAATTGGTAGATGTGACAGGTTCAGCTGGAGAAGAGGGACAGGAGCTCAGCAGTGACTCTTGAGCATTTCATGCTCACAAGAATATTGCTCAAAGGTGGGAAAAAAGGGATTCTGTGAGCACCTAAAGTCTGTGAGGTGTAAAACAGCTCTTTCTGGAGAGGTGGTATGAAGAAATCTAGCAGTCTCTCAATGTTTTGATTCAGCTTTTCTTTTAAACAAAAGCTTTTGAGGTCCCATTTTGGAGGCTGACATATTTTTGTTTTAAAGGTTAAGCTAAAGCTAAAAGTGAAATGCAAATTTTTCAATTCAACTCAAATAAAATGGGTTATCTTATCTGGGAACTTATCCCTGTGCTGCCCATTTCCTCAGTTCAGCAAACAGTGTGGAAGTGGCAGGCACTGTCCCAGCCCAGGGTGCCTCCCAGCCCCTCATCCTCCCTCACAGAGGCAGTGAAACTTTGAAATGAGGGGTTTCCTCCTGGAAATGGAGTCATGACATCCAGATCTCTCTGCTCAGCTTCTTCCTCCACCACTGAGGTGAATAACATACCAGAGCAGTCACATATTGGTGTGCAGACAGCTCTGGAGCTCCATGGGGAGGGCCCAGGCTTGTTTTCTGCTCTGGAGGGAGATTGGCTATTTTGCCAGGTGCCTGGGTTTGGTTATTTTGCTTTGTGGGAGAATTTTTTTCCCCGATGTCAGCTAAACTTTCCTGTTCCTTCTGATGTGTGCTGTGTGGTCTGGTTCACTGGCTCACCCAGAAGTTTTACATAACAGCCACACTACCCTTGGAAAATCTAGGACATGAGGGACATCCCATCTCTCCTGCTGTCTTCTCTTGTAAAGAATAGCTGTGGGGTTTTGGGGTTTTTTAAATCTTTCTCTCCAGGGCACAGATGTGGAGCAGAGAGGGCAGTGGGACATGTTCTTTGAGGGCAGGTAGAGCAGCTGTCCTGCAAATATTTCTTGGACACTTTCCTTCTGTATGGCTGCCTCTGCTGGAAAGAACAGGATTTGATGGCTCAAAATTGTCCTTTTTAGTCCTACGCCTCAAACAGCTGAATGGTCACTTAATGGTCTCAGAAATAAACCTGCATCTCTCCTGGGTTCTGCCTTTCCCAGGGATGTTTGTCAAACAGGTCAGAGCAATGGCACAGTGAACTGGAGTTTAAGTGGAAATTCCTTCCCCACCAGGCAGGTTCCACTTACTTCCTCCCACAAAGAATTTAGTTTAGAGTTAATTGAATTAGCAAAGGCCTTCAAACACTTCCACAAGGGACTGAGTTCATTTTGGCCTTACAAAGCCAATCAAATCATCAGAGAAGCAGAAAAAACAGTCAATGACTCACATTAATCATCTGAGAGAGGAAAGGGAAAAAAAAAAACCAAACAAAATACACACAAAAAAAACCAGGAAGGCAAAAAACCCCACAGACTGCAACTCTCAGAAACTTGGCTCACCCCAGACGTGGAGCACTAGATGAAAAATTGACTCTGTGAATTGCATTATAGATTTTGAAGATGGGTCTGTTTCTGAGAGTCTGAGATTGAGAGTCTGGTACGTGCTGATGGATTTTACTGCAGCAGGGATCATCTTTTGCTGGGGAGCTCTGGGAAGCACAAGCCCAGGGCTCTGCACAGGTGTAAGGGGGTTTCTGCCATGCACACCCTGCTCAGGGTGTTGGATTTGGGGCAGGTACTCAAACCTTTCTCCCCTTGTGAGTAAAATTAGTCAAAGGTGGAAACAGCAGGCATGTAGACATCAGTGTGTGGTGCCCAGACTGGAGGGAGCACCTGAGATTTGTAAAAGTGTTTTTATACATCTAGAAAGGTTTGGGGTATTTTTTCCAGAGCTAAAAGCAGAACTGACGTCTTTACCTTTCCACTCAGATAAATTAATGGAGGAGCTTTGAATTTTGCAGGTGGCTGCCCATCCTACCTCCCAAGGGAGCTCATGGGTGTCTCCCACCATCCCAGTCAAGTCCCTGCCATACCTGGATGTGGCACCTGTGTCACACCCCTGGCACCACGTGTTCCTCTGCACCTTTGCCCCTCCAGTTGCCACAGAAAAGCTGCAGCTCCGAGTGCTGCAGTCACCCTGTGCATTAAATCCCTGCAGCTTCTCACCCCAGAGGAGAACAAAACACCTGCCAGAAGCTGTCAAGTCAAAGGCAGTGCTAAGAAACGCAGTCACAACAGGAAAGACTGATAAAGCTACCTGATTTATTCCCCTGCCAGGAAAAGAATTCAGATCAGATTTCAGGCCAATCTCTGCATCTCTTTCTAGTTTTTATTTTGAAATAAGTCAGTTAAAGATGGCACCAGACTGAAAGCCCGCCCTTCTTCCCCATTTTTGTGCTTAACACTCAGATTTAGAGTAATTTTTTTTTTAAAGGACATTCACTGTCTCCTTTAAGAAAAGAATCTGTTTAAGACAAAAAAGCCATCATGAAAAGGCTTAGATTTAATTCATTTTTTTGTTCAAAAGGTTTCAGATGATCTCTTGCACGTAAGGGGATTTTGGGCTGGGGTTTTGTTTGTTTTGTTGTTTTGTTTTTTGATCTTTTTTCCAAAAACCCTTGCTTTTCTTTATTAGCTAGAGAGTTAGTAAGGGTTTTGGCATAGGATAAAAAATAAATCATCTTTCTGAATAAGAAAAGATGTTTCAGACTGCTACAAGATATCCAAATCAACTAAACAAAAGATTCTGTCTCAAAAAAACATATTAAGACACGATTTTTCCTCCAAAAGCGTGGGACAGAAATAATTTTGAAAGACTTGAATCATTTGATGGGACAAAAACCTAATCTTGCAATTGTACTACAAAAGCCCTGGAAAATAAAAGATGAAAACAGAGCCCTGCATTTCACTTCTATAGTAACAAAAATAATAGAAAGGAACAACTATTATTTTATTTTATTGGTAGGAGATGGCTATGCTAATTTTTTTGGAATAAATGGGCATGAAATATCAAAGCTAATAACATGTCCAAAGCAAGTAAAACACTAAAAATTTCTAAATGAACTTCAGAGGCTTTTTTTTTGTTACAGAGGGTTTAGTAAGCAATGACAAGCTCTAGTGGCAAGTAACCACAATTAAAAATAATTTGATTCCTTTATTAAATAGGCAAAAAATTTATCTCAACTAGAAGTCCTTGAAAAGTAGAAAATTATGTAAACCTTTCATTTTACAACATCTCTTATTCCCTCTTTCTCTAGCAACAGCTTCAGTAGCATAAGATGACCCCTCTAGACACTCTTTTAGATATATTTAAATATGGTATTTATGGGAAAGGAAAAAAAGTATAGTGAAGCTTGTGTTCTTGCCCTTATTTTAGAGGGTGAGTTTTTTCCTGAAAAACAAAATAAGATCAACCACATGAAGAAATACTATGAAAGAGAAAAGAGTAAGAAAAATGGTACATAATGAGACCTCAGGGCTAGAAAAGGGCAATTCTTGGACACCCTAACCTGTCAGAAACAGGGCAAAATCATATCACTGCTGGATGTTTATGACAGTGCTTTGGGCTGTGGTTGTTTTCACTGTTGTGATGTCATCACAAAAATGCTATTTTGGTTGAATATTTTTTCTTCTTTTTATATTTTTTTAAATGTGGGGGTGTGGTGGTGGTATAGGAGAAATACAGTAGGGGAAAGCAAAAAGGAAAATAAGAACCCCAGCTCTCTGATTGCAGGGCTGTCAGCATTTTGGCAGAGCCTGTGCAGACTCTACTGTCATTTGGATCTTTCTCTAGAGCTCCAAATTGCAGTGAATTCATTCTTCCTGAGCAAGGTGACAAAGGCCTGAGCTGTCACAGTGAGCAGGATGTCCTCTGGCCTCAGCACCTGCCATGGAAAAGGTTCCACCCCTGCTCCTCTTCAGCATCACACAAAGGATCCTCAGGGATGGAGACAAAACCAGACTGACCTCCCACCACACAGAGCCATCCAGCAGATGAAGAAAAATTAGCAATAAAGCAGATGTTCCTTACATCAGGGACTGATTCCCTGGCCACTGGGATACACCACAAACTCTGCCAATCCAAAGTATCCCTATTCCCACTGCTCTGCAAAAGGCCAAGGAGCCACAGCCTAGAAAGCTCAGGCTTTCCTGTTTCACCTTCCACTTGACACTTCTAGTGGTGAAATGATCTGATTAGATAACTGGGCAATCACCAAGATTCCCTCACTATCCATATTTTCACATCACAGCCAAAGCTGGAGATTGCTGGAAACTGTGAAGTGCCTGTTGAGAGCTCAGTTCAATTCCCATGGTCCAATTTTAATTCTGAAACCAAAATATCTGAACTGTCATCTCCTTGAACTTTCCAAAACCCTGCCTGTCTTCCACCTTATGTGAAAACCCTTTTTTCCCCATCAGGATTCTGCCTGACCTAACCACACACCCAGATGTGTTTCCTTCCTCTCCCTTGAGCATAATGGAGTTTGACTAGTGCCCTTTAGCTGGATCATTCCCAACATAAATCAGATCAGGACATTTCTGACTACTGTGACAGTTATCCATGAATTGGCATTCCAGCAACACTGCTGTAAGCTCTTAGTTGAACCTTACTGGCAGAAATACTAAAAATTTGTGGGAAACATAAGAAGCGAATGATGAGAACTTGTTCAAAAACCTGACTAAATATTCACTGGGGGAAACAAAAAGGCCATGCTGTTTTCACAGAGCTAATATTAATTTACTGATTTCTTGATTAAAACGAAAATGGAAAAATGATTCCCAGCAGGTCCCTCTTCTCTTGCTAAGTTAATAGCACGGATGCCATTACATTGAAAATGATACATTTGATGCTAAAACCTAGAAACGTGTTCCTTTCTTCAATTCATTCAGCCAGCAAGGTTTAGGCAAGTTCTACTGGGCTGGGACAATCTTCCTGCATTCTTAGATTGAAAAAGAAGAGTTGAAAAAGCAACACATTATTATGGGCTCTAACGAGTGACTGTTAACCCAGCAGCCTGATGTTATGAAATCAACCTGGAAGGGCAACACAACAGCAATCCAGATCTGTTAGCTCTCAGCCACCACAGCCAGCAGAGTGGGAGCTGAGAGCAAAAGTGACTTGGGAAAGAAAGGGAAATGAGGGATCTCTAACTCCACAGAGGGAGGGAGGGAGGCCACCCTAAGCAAGAGACAGATACATGGTCAAAGCTCTGCCAAGCTCACTTGGTGGAATGTGCTCTTTATGATGAACTCAGTTCAGGCAAGGACAGACTTTGGGGGATGCTCCTTGGCATGTGGAGCCCAGCAGCAAATCCTGTTACTTTCAGAGGTATCTCTCCATCTTTCTGACCTGTATTTGGTATGGCAGAGAGCATTTTGCCTCTTTCCGGTGATTAGTAACTCATATTGGCATTAACATTAAAAGCAATTGCAGATCCTCTAAGGTTTGGGTCCTTCAGAGAGACCTGCTGTTATTTATAGCTTTTACTGCTATGTTTCCCTTCCTAACCTTTGTTCCTTCTTGGGTGAAGCAAGTTAGTTAGAAATCAGGAAGTCCTTTCACAGGGACCCCAACACCTTCTGAGAAGGATCATGAGGTGAAAAGAGGAATATCCATCTGCAAAACATCGTGTCCAAAATGCCTTCAGACACCTATAAAATGTATTGCCTGGTATTAGCCAATGGTTTCTAAAGACCTAAAATCTCCACTGGGTCCTGGATATATTTGCCAGTCTCTGCTACCCTTGGACCCCTGAAATGCCACTCCTATGTTCAGGTATCTGGTTTTGCCTCAAAATCCCTGTGGCTTTCGATATATCTGTTATATAAGGGGCTGTTTACTTTCAAAAGAAAAATTAAACCTGTGAGCCAAGAAACTAAAAGACAAAGGGTCTGATGAGGCCCAGTTGAAGTGTGCAGGAGTTTTGCACAAGCGCCCAGCTCAGGTAGGTTATCACCACTCAGCAAAGCCTTGGCTGTTCCCTATCAAAGAATGATCCTTCCTGTGCTGCCAAAACGACACAGTGCTGATAGACAAATCCTGCTTGTTATACACCACAGCTGAGTGCTGCCCACACACTCTGCAAGTACCTAAGGGGAAAATGGGCTTAACAACAGAGCTAGAGCACAGATCCTCTGAGTACAAGATAGGAGCCAGCACGTGTAGCTCGGAATCAGCAGCCTTTGGAGAGCTGAATGCATTTGAGGAGGCCACTGCTACCAGCTGTGCTTCTCGAAGATGAATTTACATTTAGCACACAATTAATTTCCCTTGCACAAATGAAAGGGATGATGGATTCCTCAGGGACAAGCATCCCTGTGAGCTTGGCCACTAGGCAGGAGATGTTCCTCATCACAGATTCTGGGTCAGCTTGGGGCAGGAAGGATGTGTTTAATTTCAAATATTAACCAGGATAAGCATTTTTTGTTGGATTCCAGAAGCTCCTCGGGGACACAGTCCTAGTTGTAGGGAATGTGCAAGCAGTGAAATTCCACCCGTTCAGCATTGATTTCCTGTGCTACTTGTGCTGCTGCTGTGTCTCCAAAATCAACGCAACGTTAAGCAGTCAAAAGCCATTATAAAACTCAGTCTGTTTAGCTGGATATGTAATGTACTCAGATTTATGGCCAGGTCTGCCTTGCTCCCCATAACCAGGATCCAGTGAAGGTCTTTGCAGAAGAATATGAGTTAGGTAATTTCTGTCAAATTGGCTGTAGGGACACTGTTTGGGAATAAGCCATGTGTACCCCACAGGGTCTGAACTTCCCAGCCTGGAAAGCAGATTGAGTAGGTCAAGACAGGTAGAGTGTGACAAAACCCAAAGACAACTCTGAGGATCAGGAATGAAGCATTAAATATCTATATAACAACACAGTCCATAGTGCTGTAGACATACATTACCAAGCTGTAGAATAGCAGGGGAAAAAAGCACAGATAAAAACCCTGAAGAAAGCAAAATGGGACAGAAACCCAAACCTGCTTTTTCTGAACAGGCCCTTTAAAAGACCCAGCTTTTGAGTCCTGTTTGCACAAAGCCAGCATAGTTGATAAAATGATGGATGATTGGATCAAGCCTGGCAAACATCAGAAGAACCCACACCACTGAGCTGGAAGACTTTCTCTGCCGTGTCCTGGAACAGGCTTCGAGCTCACATCCAAATCTGTTGAGTTTGGCCATCGCTTTCCCCTCAGCCAGAGCTGTGGAGCAGCACTGTGGAAGAGTTGCATTTTGCAAGGGGAGCTCAGAGAGCAGCAGCTGATGGAGGGAGGCAGCTCCCTCCACTTAATGCAGGGCTTGGAGGCGAATTCCGGCTCCCAACAGCATGTGAAATTTGCAGTTCGCTGCAAACGTTTTTTTGCTGATTGTGTCACACTCAGTTTCCTAAGGAGGAAGCAGGGGAACTCAGCCTTATTTGCATGAGTTTCACATCCCTCTCCTTGGCTGAGAACACACTGTGCTGTTCGATGGACAGCTCCTTTCTGATTCACTGCTCTAATTATGTTTTACAGCCGGAATATGGTACTTATGTCAAAGCTGATGGGTAAAATTCTACTGAGAAGCAACAACATTTTGTAGCATTCTCCTGTTGTTCATTTCCATGACTTCCCTTCATTTTTTTCCCCTCAAGGCTCATTTTCCAGGCACTAGTCGTTCTGGAGAGAGATGTTCTCACCTCCTTGATGCTTACTTTTGACTAACAGCCATATTCTTCTTTTATTTGTTTATTTATTGTACATTTGCAGGCATATGGTGACAGAAAGAGAAAATAAGGAGAACAGGTTTATGATTTGTCTAAAGCAGCTGGTAAAGAGCTGTAGTATCTGTCAGCAGGTAGACCTGCACAGTAACAATAATCCTTTTGCACAGGAGAATAGGATCATACAGGTTTAGAGACAGACGTATTTCCAAGATTAATTCAGGCCCTGTGCTACATGAAACTGCTTCTGCTATGCTCTGTTATCCCCACATGCAGAACCTCTCCTGGACCACATGTCAAGGGAGAATAGTCCTCAGCCACCTTCCCCTCTCATCCCAGACAAAATCCACCAGCAAGAGCTGGGAAGTTATCTCTTGGTCCCAGACATCACTGGAGGGGTTATCCCAAATTTAGGAATAGTTTTGGCTTGCTAATTTCTCCTGAGAGGCTCAAAGAAGGCATCCTCAATTGCAAATCTGACCTAATTGCTCCTTATACAACCAGCTCGAAGCACTACACAGCCCTTCCTGGGGAAGAAGGGCTGGAGGGATTCCTCCCAACCCTATGGAAGACAGGAAGAGGAATTTCAGAGGAGACTACAAGAGGCTCTGCTACAGGAGTGCAGATCACCAGTGCTGCTGGGCTCAGCTTCACATCATTTTCCTTGCCTCCTGTTATTTTCTTCAGCCCGTGTTGGAGCTGTTCCTGGGGCTGGGTAATTCCCTGGCTGTTCCATGCTGTAAAGTACAGCAGGACTGCAGGCCATTCCAGACAGATCTGCTGTTTGTGTGTGTGTTTGGCAGGTAGGGAGAGGAGAGGGAGGGCAGCACGCTCTCTGCTGCTGCAGCAGCAGGATCACAGCTTGGCGAACGGGGGAAAAACAAAAACATGATCTTTCATTTAACTGTGCTAAATGACAAATCGCTTACAGGCAAGGCTGCCCACTGGGGAAACTACCACCAAAGTGATTGTTTCTCATTTCCTAGAGACTGCTGACCAAGGGAGGAAGGGGAAGAAGGTGTATTTGAAATGCTGGTCAGGTGCTTTATAGTGCTCGACCGCAGCTATTTTCTCCGTTTTTGCAAGACCATTTGGTATAACATTATTTTTAGTCCTTGGCAGACATTCAGATGAAAAGAAAAAGCTCAGGTGACTGCTTTAAAGATACTTTGTCTTTCACTGCTTAACTCTGTTTCAGCAGAACTTGAGGTACAGATGGTTTTCTTTTCTTTTTTGCCTAAACTTAAACCTGCCAAACTGAGGGTTCAGAGATCTGTCTTTTCACACTGCACCTGCTGATGGGCCAAGCACCTACACTGTGCTGGCACAGTACTTTTGCACCACCCCTTCTCTGCCAAAAAATGCATTCTGGTGTTGCTAAGGAAATCTTTTACCCAAATCTTGGCAAGGAAAAATAAATGCTTAATTTTCTTAAAAAAATAACTTTTCATTCCTTTGTTATATTTGTTTGCTGTACCATACGGTGCCTATTCATAAAACATAAGCCTCATTTTCTTAGAATTGTAGAGTACTTTAGGTTGGAAGGGATCTCTGTAGGTCATCTAGTATGACTGCCTGCAGGGTTAACTTCAAAGCAAGATCAGGCTGCTGAAGGTCTTTTGTAGTCAAATCTTGAAAACCCCAAGGATGCAGAGCCACACCTCTCTGGGCCCCTGCTTCAGTACTTCAAAAAATTCACATAATTTTTTTTTGGTTTTTGGGTTTTTTTAAAATATATATACTTTTCTGCAGCCAGAAATTCTTTTTGCTGCAGCTTGTGCCCACTGGCTCTTGTCCATTGATTGTGCACCTCTGGGAAGAGTTTGGCTCTGTCTTTGCTGTAATCTCTCTTTCAGAGGTCCTCTCTCTCATTAGCTGGTCACTGTGGACAAGCAAGGATCTCCCAGCCTCACACTTGTAGGTCCATCCTGCTCATGTTTCCTGCCCAGTTTTCCCCTTTGCTTTGCCACCCCACACATCACAGCATGACCAAGCCTGTCAAGCAGGAGGTGAGAAGGAAAGATGTATGAAATAGATCTAAAACATCAACAGAGGTGTCCAGATAAGGGAAATAGTCCCTGTGGCTCCCCTGTACCCATCTGAACACTCCTTTGGGAATGTCTGGCTTCTGGCTATTTTGTAAGCACCAAGAAAAGCCACATTTCCCCCATTTCACTGGTTTGTTCCACTGTGCACACATATTTTGTCAAAAACAAGACGTGTAGGTCTAATATTGAGTTCCAATTCAGCAACAATCTAACCTTTTCCTCCCCAGCGTGAAGGAACACTTGATAGAATTAACATTACACTGATTAACATATTCTTAGTGTCAGAAAAGGTCTTTGATAAGTTTTGATTCTATTTTGTTGCTTGATCCATTCATTTCAGTTTCAGGATGCTTCATGTTGACTTTTTATTCTTTTCCTCTTACTCATCCTGATCAATACATTTCTCAATTCTGACAAGAATCCTCAGGAGTATTTGCCATAGCTCTAAGCAGGCCAAAATCTCTGCACTTGACAACTCAGAAACACATTGAACTTTCTGAGATTGTACAAAAACAGAGTCATGTTAACAGCTTTGACTCTATTTTCCAGCCAAATTGCAGATAACCTTTAAATAGTCTTAGGGAGGGATTTCTCCAGAGATTATCAGGACAGGTTTGTACTGAGAGATCATTTTGTTCCCTGAATAAACTGAGGTTACCAAAGGGTGACATTTCAACAATGTCAACTGTTCTTATTTCTTCAGTAATGTATTTCAATAGAGGCCAGTCTGGGACAGAATAATGCATTCCCCAGACTAATGGGGTGAGCTAAACCTGACTTCATGGCCCAGATGCTGGAAAGAGCTCCTCAGCCTCAGTCTTACACTGTTTTACCATCTTACTGTGCTTGGTTTAATATGCAAGTACCAACAGGAGAAGAAGAAAAATGCCAAAGGGAACAGTCTGTTGCTCTCTCTGTCAAAAAAATGTTTTAAAATGGTTCATTAAATAAGATAAATTGTTTTCTCATTACTATTCAAACCAGTAAATAATGCATTTTTGAAGAACACTTTATTAATTAAAAATGTTTATGTCTTTACTAAACAGATTGCAACAACTCTTTGTAATACCAAAGATGATGTTATTTCTCTGGCATTGTCATTTGTCTATTAAATTATGACTAAACAAATGGAAAAGATTAAATATTTACCCCTCGAGTCAAGCTTAGCCTATAGAATTATAGGGGAGGAGTTGGGAGCATCTCCACAACCATCCTGCCCCTGACTCCCTGAGATCTTGGATTACAGCTGCTCTTCCTCAAGCGATGCTCTGACACTTATCCTTCTCAAAGCACAGGACAGAAAATGGATTCCCTTTTCTCACTGCTGTGACAGACTGTGATCCTTTCTCCAGGTGGGCAAAGTAAAGCAACAGAGAGATTAAGACATGAGGTAATAAATACATTCCTAAGTACAACAAAAATGCAGTCCTAAATTTCCACAGCCTGGCCTTTTATACCTCTCTTCAAAGGGAACAAAGGAACACATCCAATATAATTTGAATTTTGGAGCTCCCACTTGACTATTCCCACTGAAGTAAGCATGTGAGGTGAGCAGGGGAGGCAATGCCATTAAATGGAAAAAATGAACAAGGCAACGTAGTTACTCTGAAGCTACAGGACTTTGGTTGCTCTGAACTGATTGCTTGAATGCTTTTTTTGTGAAAAGGTTTTTTTTAAGGCACAGCTTCATTACCAAAATGTTAACAAAGCTAAAGCCCCAGGAGCAGGCAAGAAAATTAGAAATGTTCACACATTCAAAAGCATACAAAAATAATCCCTTCCCTTTTTCAGGACAGAAATGCAGGGAGCTGCAGCAGTGCACATCACCCTGCCAGGGTACCTGGGGCTTTGCAGATAGGAAAAGGGGGCAAAAGCAGCACAAGGCACATGCAGGCAACAAGTGCCTCATTATCAGTGTGTTATTATCTGGTGATTATTGATTTCAGATTCTTAACATCAAACAGTAAATCTTGCTGATCAACCCAACCCCTGGGAAGGGAAAACTTCATTCATCTTCATGAGTTTTGAGCCTGTTCTGGCCTCAGCCCTTAAAACTGTGTGGCACAGCACAAATTCACTTTAATTACACTATGTTATTCCAGCCTGGGCCAGCCAGAAATTGTCTGTAAATGTTTGTGAGGGCAAGTGTCAGAGCATGGTCACCTCCCAGCTGGAGGCTGAATTGTAAATGTGTCTGACAGTTGGGTAGACTGTGCCTCTAGTCAGTATTCATGGAATCACACTCATTTAGGCTGGAAAAGGCCTTTAAGGTCAGCAAGTCCTACCACTAACAAGCACTGCCAAACCCACCACCAGCCCATGTCCCCAAGAGCCACATCTATACATCTCTTAAATACCTCCAGGGATGGTGAGTTTGTCCATTTTTGTGGACAAACCTTTCTTCTAGCTGCTTATAGAATATTTCACCTATCTCTTTATCCTGGTGGGATGACCTAGAACAGACTCCCTCCAGGATTCCTGTCTTGTTGGCATCCCCCTCTATCCTATTGTCCCCACCATTAAGTTCCAGACTATTAAAACACTCCCTAACATCCAGGGCTACCCCAGTGTCTCTCCTTCACCCCTTCTGAAGGGTTTATAGCCATCCACTGCTGCTCTCCAGTTCTTCCAGTCATCCCACAGTGTTCCCAACTGTGCCACTGTTTTCCAGATGCAAAACTGCTTCCAGCTCCTCCTGTTTGTTGCCTGTGCTGTGTGCATTGGTGGAGATGCTTTTTAATTGGAGTACAGATCCCTCCACCTTCTTAGGGCAAGAAGTTATTAAAAGAAATAGTTGCCCAGGCTGGTTTCCTTCACCAAAGGAAGAACAGCTTTCCCATGGATATAAAGGCAAAACCCCTCATTGCATCTGGGGGAGAGTACTTTGAATTTTTTTAATTAGCAAGCAAATTAAGAAGCTTAAGGGCAGGCAAGAGTCTCGCTGGTTCCCTGAACATCTCAACTGCTGAGCCTCACCTAAGAAAATCCCCTCTTTGGTGCATCTCCCATTTGAAAAAGATGATTAAGTGAACTGGGCTAATTCTGTGAGTAAAAGCAAAATAAACTCAACTTCAGGAAGAGGAAACACGCTTCAAGTGCACGTTTCAGTCTTTGTTCCAGTTATTTATTCATTTTGTCTTTCAACATCTAGCAATCAAAGGAATTAAAAGGATTAAAAAGCATGCACACAACAAGTGATGGCTTAATACATCAAAGCAGGTGTGACAATGAGTGAAATAGGAGGCAGGGAAAGAGACAGCTCCCTTAGATTTCTCAGATTAGATCTTGAAGTTCTACATGTGAAATGGTCACAATACAACACACGGATCCCCGTAAAACACAATTGCAATTAAAAGAAACAGCCTGGGATAAAGGCAGAGTAAAATGCACCTGTCAGTGATGCAGATGTTGCTGTGTCCTGTGGCACCTCAGATTAGATCACCAAAACACCTCCACCTCTGCACTTAATGCCAACAGAGAGCCACTTGCTCAGCACTGCCTTAGGCTGGGACACAAAAGGAGGTGTAGATGCATCTGCCCTCCACGTGACCTCCCAGGTATTGACAAAATCTCTCTTCCTGAAATGAATGGCTTTTCTGAACTGTGTATCTCTTCCTTTCTCAGCCGTGGTTAGTGGCAGAGACCCTAACCTGCAGTGACAGCAGTGTCTCAGCACAAGGTTCCCAGATGGATTTAACTTAATTAAAACGTCCACTGAAGTAACATTCAAAAGCTTCGTGCAGCCTTATAAATGTCCTACACAGCTGTAAATCGAGTATTTTCTCACACTTGCAGGCAACGTTCCTGGCTTGTCTTGGGCTCTAAAGTGATCTACAACTACCCCCCAAAGGGCTGTAAATGAGGAAAAAATTGGGGTAGAGAAGTGGAGAGGGGCCTTCTGATGACCCACTGCTGCACATGGAGGTGAGAAACAGGTTGAGGGCACTGCCAGTCCCATTTTCAATGGTATCACGCTGAGAGCCTGGCAAAAATCCTGTTTGTAGGACACAACTAACAGTCTAGCTGAACCAGGACAGTGCCTCCAGCCCAATCAGCATGTCCGTTCAGATCAGAAATGATCACCCAGAGCTGAATATCATCACCACTCCCACCTCCCTTTGACTGAACCCTTGCACTGGATTGTGCAGGTGCTCCTCAATCCTTGCAGTGCTGACTCAGGTCTCTTCTCTCAGGGTACACTGATGCTCCACCATGCTGACATGATGTTGCTGCAATTGGCACTCTGAGGAGAATACCATTCTCCTTCTACACAAGCCACTGAGATTTGTATTGAGGATGTACTTTTCCTTTCAAATTGGAGCAGAACAAAGTGAAAGCACACACTTGCTGCCTCAGAGCAATATTCCTGCTCAGATACTTGGCTGGATCAGGCCCCCAGCGTGGACAGGATCAATAAATGTCATTGTTATGAACCACCATATAGGATTTCATGCCATGATTTAAGCAGCTCCTGGTCACCTGGGACTCAAGGGCTACTGATGCTGTTGCAGCTACTCAACAACACACTTCCTGCAATACAGAGCATGAGTCAGAGTGTTTGGCCACTTCCAGGGAATTGCTGATGTTCTGCCAGTACATCTGGCAACCCTGCTCCCAGTGACAGCCACCAGTGCAGAGTGCAGCGAGGCACCGTCCATACTGGCCAGCTTTGTTACAGAGTGGATGTAGGAGTGATATATTTTCCAGACACATAATAAATCTGTGCGAAATTAATATCGTGCTTGTTGCCCAGAGACATGAATATTTTGTCTTGCCTCCACTTGCTATCTTGGAAATCCAAATTGATGGGGGTAAGAAGCATCAGGGGAGGGCTCAGGATGCTCTGGATGAATGACATGCAATTCAGCCTGACATAATGGCCAAGAGCAGACAGCCAGGGTTTCAATTAACTCCCTGTGTGATGGAGTCACACAGCCTCTTCTATTAGCAGCACTTCAAAAGGCCAAAGAAACAGCAGCTCTTGTCCCCTTGAAGTACCACAACTTCTCCACACACCCAAAGAGGTTTGCAACTTCAAACAAGCCCTGAGCCAAAACTGGATCTTGATTACAGAGCTGTTAGAAGGTTAAAAAAAGTGTGAGCTGAACAGAGGGTTAGTTGAAGGTACAACTCTGGCTTTCTGAGGAGAGACAAGAAAAGGAAATTCATTGCTCATTGGCAAGTGGGTCAATGCAATTTGCTGGCCTGCAGATGAAAGCTGTCTCTGTTAGCAGTGCTTGTAAGTGTAGAGCTGTACTGGCTAAACAGGAAGCATTTGAAGATCTTTTCAATAGATGTGTGCAAGAAAAGTTTGGGAATTATTGGAGATGCAGTTTAGATAAATATCTGAGAGATATCTGAGCTGTTGATCAGCAGTGAGGTCTTTCTCCCAGTTAAGTTCTTCCAAGGAAGAGTTAAATGGGGAGTACATCTGGTGTCTTTGGTGCCCAGTGTGACACTGAACAATGTCTTTAGGACATCTTCTAACAGCAAAAATTCTTTCTACCACCATCAGCAGTGCAGTAGATTTTGGAAACAAATAAAACTCCTTCTCCAGTGGATCAGTGTCCTATATCCCTGCTGGCCTTAAGGTCCCCAGTTCTTCTCGAGTGCTACTCACACATAGTCCTTTCTCATCCCTGAACCCTTCCCCACCTTTTCTTTCCCATGCCACTTTCCCAAGGCAAGGAAAAGACCATATTGTGTCTGTGTCAGGCCTGTTTGTGCTGACCAACCATCTAGACTGAAGCAGGACAGGTAATGCTCATGGCAACCCTCATTAACAGAAACATGCAAATCTCACTCCTTTGCCTCTTCTGCTCAAAGAAACATAATTTCTGCTGTCCAGAATGGCTGAAATTGGGCAATTAATTCAGAGACCATTAGAGGAGGGCTGAGGCACTGCCAGACCAAAGGTGAGGGAACACATGGTTATGGATTCCTAGCTTGGGAAACCAGGCTAAAAATAGCAGTAGATTGAGAAAGAACCATGCTCTGAGGTGCCCTGAAGACGTCTGTCTGCAGCATCAGCAAAGCAAAGGTGGGTGGGGAAATCCTTCTGAAAAATTGCTGGGAAAAGAAGTTCACCAGGGGAAAGTCAGTGCCTGCTATTATCTCCCTATTCCCTGGCCTCAGGAAGAACATAATTGCATTTCAGCTTAACTGTAAGGAAACGAGGGTGAGATATTCTCTGTCTTTGATCACATAAGATGTTTTACCAGGGAGAACTACTGTCTCCCCCTACAGGGTGATCCATATCCAAGGCTAATGAGCCTGCTAATGAGAATTACTACAGCTGCCAATCTCCAGCTCCAGAGAGATATCTTGCAAAGCAAAGTCTGCAGAGTTCAGCTCCTGAGGGAGAATCACTGCAGGACAATGCTGGGACACCCTGGGGTAACGTTGGATATAGTCATATAGGGTAACTGGATGAATCCTGGGCTATAAAAATTGTATTACTTCATTGCAAAACTCTGATTTGTTTCTTCCCTCTCATTATAAGTCAAGGGAAGGAATATGTTCTTCCTTCCCCCAGGCAACACTCATTTGGATGCAAGTGGGAATCTCTTTTGGTGCTGTTCCTGGCTCTTCTCTTCGACAGACAGCAGAGTGCTTATTAGAGCAGATGCACAGAACTTAGGAGATAGCCTGATTACATTCCCAGCGTTAGTCAGAGAAAATTCAAGAAAATGTCTGTCCACCCTGCCATGGAACGTTTGCCAGTCTTGCCAGGCTGTTCAAGAACAACTTCAGCTCAAACAGTGCTTTGAGTGATGCTGCAACATACACCACTTCTCTCTGTTAATCCGAGGAATGGCAGAGCCAAGCACTGCCTCTCTCTCCACACCCCCACCAGAATCCTGTGGCTAGCGCAGGTTCTTCCCGTGGGAACATTTTGCTATATTTCATAAACAAGATAAAGTTTGGATGTTTTGCAAACAACTTCTCCGGATTGGGTCAGTTCGGGCTTGGCCAATTGGGCCTAGGGGGAGGTCTCGGGCTGACCAATCTGGGTGCACCTCTGTAGACTCTATATATATGGAATTCAAAACAAGAAAGCTCTCTTCTCCTCTCTTTCCTTGTCTGAGAACTTGGGTCATTCCTTAGCTAGCCGCTCAACAGTGACAGAATCCCTTAGATTAAACACTGGGAAGAGATTCCCACATCCTTCAGAAGGAGCTAGGAGCAGGCTGGCCCAGCAGTGCAGGGGCTGCAGCCTCTAGCTCAGAGCAGATCAGCTAGGCAGACAACACCTACACCTCCTGAGTGCTCAGCAGAAAGAGTTCTCCCCATTTCAGAGCTGCCCCTGTGCAGATGCAGAGGATGACCTTGCTGCACAGCTGTTCTTCATGCTATCAGATCACCACACACTTAGGCAAAATCCAGACAAGAAGAAAAGCAGAAAGAGGTAGCACAGGGGTCAGGGGAGGCTTCAGCTCTCTTCCTTTCTGTGCAGCTGGGCAAATGGAATCTGTGATGTTCTCTTCCTGCTGTGCCAGAGCAATGTGAAATTTTCTGTTGCCAGAGAAGGGAAATGGAAGGAAAATGAAAAAAAAAAAAAAAGAAAAAGAAATAAAGAAAAAAAGAGAAGTTTGCAAGAGGCATGTTGCTGTTGCAGAAAAAAACAGATACTAGATCAAAAAGCTCTGCTTAAAGACAGTACATATGCCAGCTCCAGGGGATTTCAAATATTTATGGTTTGCTACATTTTTAATCTTTAAGATTTCCAGGGATGCTATGTGTAGAACATGATGCAAGCTCATCCCAGGTCTGACATGGACGTGGCTTGTACATCACTGCAGTGGTGGGAAGGGGAAAGCAAGCAGGATCTCTCAAGGGTTCCTGAGGCTCACACCTCACTGATGAGGCTTTTCACTGTGCCCTGGAAGCAAATTCTGAAATCTGTCCCCACCCACTGGCTCTGGCTCTGGTTCTGCCCCCAGCTATTCCACCCCAGGCAGCACTCACAGCTCTTTGAGAAGTGCTCTGGCTGCAGGCAGGAAGGTGCAGGGCAGAGATGATGCTCACTGCCACCACTCCAAGACACCTTGTCTCCTCTGTCACAATGACAAAGGAGAGTCCCCATTCTACTCCATGGCCTAAATAGATTCCTTGCCTTCTACATGATTAATAACCCAAAAGAGATTAATATTTAAGAACCCACTGGGGAGTAATTTGCAAGGTACAATGGAGATTTTGGTTCTTCTGGTACAGCAGCATGGGCTGAAGTGCTTTAGCAGGAGTTTGGTGTGTGTGCAGAACACCTTAGGCACACAAAGGACTAATGCATCTAACACAGGTGCTGGGATTCATTATTATTTCAGCTCATGTCACCTTCAATTAGAAGAGATTTTGGGTATGCTTGCTATATGCCTCCACTTCTCTTTCCATGTTTCTTGAATAAAATAAACCTAAAATACCCAAAGCTGAGGTAGAATTTCAAGGAACTCTGGCTGCAGCACACTGGCTGATGTTTGCCTCTTAACTTAGGGTGAAGCTGCATCAATTATTCAGGTTCTTATATTTTAACTGTCAGAGAAATTTAGGCTTCTTAACCCACTTTGCCAACTATCATGTGAGCTGAGGGAGTTTGGGAGAGAGAAAGGACTTTCTGGAGGGTAGAAATGTTCATGTTCACAAAGAAAATATAAAATGTGTTATTCTTGGGTATAAAAATCGTGTCCTGCTCCACTTTCCTCAAAAAGGCTTTACTTTTGCTCACCCTGAGGAGGCTGTAAAAGCCTGGCACACCAGCACTGCTGAGGAGGTCACCATTTAAGCTGTCCCTCTGTGATTACACCCAAGTCCCCGTGCTGATGAGCCAATGTACCAGCCAGCTTGCCCTGAAAGCACTGTGCTGCATCCTCCCTGTTCTGGAAACTCCCTGAGGCAGCAGGAGCATCAGCTGTCCCCTCCTGTGCCACTCTGTGCATGCTGGTGGAGCTTATAGGGTTACAGCAGGAGAGGAGCACAGCCAGAGACTGCCCTGTCCACTTTTTGCAAGTGATGGGACTGATCTACCCAGAGTGAGCCCAGTTACCCCATGGGGGTTTCAACATCCATCACTTTCCTGCAGGTCACACAGAGATTGATCATTTTCCATGGCTTTTCCCTGCCTACTGTAATCTGGCATCATTAGACAGCACAAGGAGAGCTCATTTGAGCAGCAGTTAAGGGATTACAACTGGGCTGTGTCTGACCGTGCTTTCTTTCTCTGTACAATGACCAGGTCATAATTAGGATGGGAATTATGGTGTTCAGTGATGTGGAGAGGCATTAAGCTGTTGAGCTGCTGGCTCTGTGACCAGGTACGTGCTGCCAGGTTTCAAAGTTCAGCAGCTTTTAGGACTGGCAGAGCTGTGGCTGCACACTGTGGCACAGCAGTGAGGATTCATTGCAGTTCTGCAGAGCCAGGTGGCCCTGGGAAGAAATGAGGAGTGAGCACAGCCAGAACAGCGTGGCCAGAGCAGCACAGCCTCCTTCAGCCCTTCCACTCCTACCCAGGGAACCACACATGGTCCCAGCCCTGCCCAGGAAAACCCTGAGGCAAGGTGCACTATCACACATCCAGCTCTGGGGTTGTTTCACAGGAGATCAAGCCTACATCCCAATTTAGGCAGAGCAGCTATGCAAAACCAGCCCTTTCCTCACCAATTTATTTGCAAGAACCCAGAAGCGTTGCCTTAATGCTGTTTTCCTCCCTTTTTATTTTTTGATCCACCTGACCTTTTGGAAAAGAAAATGCTGTTGACTGGCTTTTTCAGTGTTACCACTGTTCTGCAGTGTTAATTATTTATAACCATATAAAAATGAGGCTAAGCACTGGAGGTTCATTTCCCAAAGCTTCATCTCTTCTTCTGTGCATGTTTTTTAATATGCTCTTCGCAGCAATATGTGTGTTGGAGAGCTCTACCACCAATTCCTCCCTTCTTGTGAATATTTAGTCAAGTAAAGCATTAGCCAAGCTTGGTCCCTCTAGCATTTGAATTAGGAAACTGGCACCAGCATGGGAACTCCCTTGACTGCTCATATAATGCTGTATAACCCTTCGGAATTGCAGAATTTACAAATTTTTAAATTTAAAATTTTTATAGTGATTTCTAAGAATGCAGTGTAATATGGTTGGCCCACAAAAATTAAATAAAAAATAGCTTAGTGGTTGCAATATGACAATTTGTCAAGAAATAAACAGTAGTACACAAGATCCTCTAACTTGCTGGCCATTCAATGCCCTAAGGGAAATATTTTCTCAGTCATTTTTATAGATATTCATGGCTGAGAGTAGATTTCTGTGAAGATGAGCCATAAATAAGGAGCAAAAAAAGGAATGTAAAAATACATTTGGCCTTATGTGTCACAGAAAGGGTATCTTCAATATTTTTAAAGCAACCTTCTATTGGGATTTTTCTTTTTTAATTCTGAAGCTGAAGATGCTACAAACACATGGTATGACTTCAAAACAGATTATTTGCTTCATCTGTATATTTATTGAAAGAAGTAACTCTGCTTTTCAATTTCAGATGACTGGTTAGTTTGAAAACATGCAAAAGGTTTTATGGAGTGTTAAAACATTTTCCCTTTACATCTGTTTTGTTTCAGCAGTAGTAAAAGGTGATACCAGAGGATAGAAAATGAACCTTTTTCTGCTGAGGAGACTACCCTGAGATATCAGCCATAGTTTCACTATCCTGAATGACAGACCATGAAAGATTATTCATCTGCCTTCCTATCTATCTACAGCAATATGGGTATCATCTCCTTCTGTGATAAAAACCCCCTGGGAGGCTGTGCAGTTCTTATCAGATGTGGCAGCAGTTGAAATAGAAGCTGAGTAAGATAATAAATAATAAATGAGCCTATATATTTTAATCTGATGGAGGAAAATGTTAACCGTTAATCTGGATAATGGAGGCTCCATGTCCTAAGATCCCCTACCCATGAACTTCAGGCAATCTCTCTCTGAGAGCTTCAGCTTCCACTTTTCACTGGAATCAAGCTTCTGAAGGCATCAGCATTTCTCAAGGGCTTTCTCAGAGGAAATCACAGCCTCACACTAAATAGATTCATTTGCTTGGGGCTGATAATTAGTACTCCTCAACTGCATTTACCATCTTGGGATTCAGATCCTGTGCTTTAAGAGGCACTAGGAAACACTACTGTTTTTTCCATCAGTTTTCCCCAGAACAGCACTGTCTGCAAGGGCTCTCAGTCCCTTCTGCCAGCAGAAGCAGCTGGAGCCTCATTTTTCAAAATCAGCTTTCCCCCCATCTTTGCTTTAGCTGGAAGATTAACATCTGAAAGCAAGGTGCTATGAGTTTTTAAAGATTCATTCCTAGAAGCTACTGGAGGGAAAAGGCTGGGGAGCCACAGGTACAATACAATAAAAGGAAATGCTCGTTCGAAGCAGGCTGTGGTTGATTAGATCTGACGGGGGCTCTACAGAATGATTCCTGCTGTGATTGAAGAGCTGCTGGTGAGCACAGCCCCAGCACCACCTCAGACAGGTGCTCAAAACAAAAATAGTAGCGATGCTGGGCTGACAAACCAAAGACTGAAAGCACTGACCTTGCTTCTCCCCAGTTTCCCAGGGAGGGACCAAAGCAAAAAAGTCAAAAGGCAGCCTGTGCATATTTCCATGTGCTTCCCAGCAGCTCGAATTCCCTTGACACAACACACACCCTCTTGGCAATGAGGGATTAGGAATCATCCCCACCTCACTGTGCTGAAGAAGCAATGCCAGGCACAGGAACATAAAGCCAAGCATTGACACCGGAAAACACGATTTTGGCAATTCCTTAAACAACCATGTGAATAATGTTTGTGTCACAGGTAGCGTTTGCTACAGGTAGCAGCAAAATATAGCAGGTATTTACAACTGCCATGGGGAAATATAGCCTGATGTAACTGTTAAAGATATTTTCATATTCCAGGCAGCAAACTACCATTTGCAGGATGAAATTGTTTGCTGTTTAAACACTGCCAGTCAAGGACATTAATTGCTGTGGGTTAGATTAAACTAGATGGCACAGCAATAAGATTTGAAGCCAGGGAAAGGGGTAGGGAAGAAGGAGGAGGGGAAGAACAATCTCCTCTCATAAATAATGGGATCTAAAAAGGAATCTTTATAGGGACAGATTAATCTGCAAACAGCCAAGTTCAAATCTAGTTCACATCCTACGGGTGCTCCAAGCAGCCCCAGAATAAGCAAACACTACCCCCAGCACAAAAACAAGACTTCAAGCTTCTACTGGGGTATTCATTCCAAATATCTGATCAATCTCAAGTGCCATATCAGAAGCTGACTGCTTCCCAAGATGGGACATGCCACCCAGATTGACAAGAGATTAAACGCTCCCATGCTGTTTTTAAATGCAGGCAGTGGCAACAGGCAGAAAAGGGGGAAAGCCCTCATGAGAACCTTTAGTTCAGTTCCTTGCACTCACACATATACTTGCAAAGGCATACAGAGCAATATATTCCCTTTGCATTGCAGGGAGAGAGGTAATTTTGGTCCAAATGTCTTCCTGTTGTATTTACCCCGAGTGCCTTGCAATAAACTCCCTTTCCCAGCTCATGGGAAAGCATGTTATTTATTCCTTTACAAATGTAAGCCCATTGTAAATAAATAAATAGCAGCTCTGGGCACTTTTTTTTGGAACTGTCTTTAAAAGCACTAATCGAAATGTAATGACAGGCTGGCAGCCAGTTTCACTATCCAGACTGCTCATAACCAGCTAAGGTTTGCAGCCACAAAATTAACATCACAGCCACAAACAAAACTATCCTCCTGTCACTCACCCTGTCCCAACCCTTTGGAAAAGACAAAAAAAATTCCCCAATCTCCCAAACAGGAACTTTGCAGAATGTTTTGAAGGTCGAGAAGTTATGGCACAGTTTAGACCAAACATGGAATGATTTTTTTTCATAAGACCAGCAGAGGACAGCTGCCATTTCTGCAGTCTCCCCTAGCCCCACCTCCTCTAGCAGTGGTTTTATGGGATGTTAATCAGCAGCCATTGCTGATTTGCTGTAAACATCTGTATTAATTACATCAGAGCACTCACAGCCTTCCCAGGATGACTCACTTGGAACACTCCATGTGAACAGCAATTTCTACTTCCAGCCAGGGAGGAGGTGAGCTGCACCCATGAGAAGGACAACACTTGTTGTCTTCTCATCCTCAGCAGAGGGGAGAGGAAACCACAGTTTGTTTGCAGTAGCTGTAGGAGACACAACCTGCCAGAACAGGACTCCAGGACACCCAGGACATCCCCTCCATTCCTGCCTCTCTTAGGAAGCTCTGAGGGGATAGTTTAATAGAAGTTTAGTTAGTTTAATAATAGTTTAGATAGAAAATGACCCTCAGTGTTAAAGCAATTTCACACAGTTCCAAGTAATTTTGTTTTAAGAAATACCTTGCAGCACCCCAAATTAATTGCAGACCTAGTCCAACAAAGACCATATTAACAAACCAGGACCTGATTCTTCAGTCTTTGCAATCAATTTTAGCCTGGAGCAGTTCCGTTGACCGCAGACGATATGGAACGCACAAGTGACGATCTGGGGCTTTAATAATTGTTTCCAAAGATGTAGTGAAGACAGCACTGATAACACCAGCAATAATCCCATCTCCCTCCCTGAGGGCCACCCAAAAACTCCCAGCTAAAAAAAAAAAAATGGCATTACCAGTTTACAGGTGTCAGGAGAATTGAGTCATTTTCTGACAATTCTATACCTAAAGCAGTATTTAAATTGTATGTTAAATAAATGCTGTGATTATGAGGAGCAGACTTCTTGAAGTTGAACCACCAGGTAGCTGATAGCTATCCTATTACAAACTCTAGAAGCCTCAGTAGAGATGTACTTAATAATTGTTTGGCATTAATTTGTCATGCAATAATTATCCTATTAAATCTAAATTAAACCCTCCACTCAGACACTTCATCTAAAGTGTGAACATAACAATTAAGAGAGAAGGGGAAAAAGGGGGATGATTTCTGCATCATTTCCGGCATAAGATTTCATGCTTTTGTGAGCAACAGCAGCAAAATGGATTTAAGAAAGAGAAATCATTCTGAAACAGAAACACTCCCACCACAAACAAAAATCCATCTCTCTAAGTTACATATGGTGCACAGCTTAGGAGAGCATCTTGTTACGCTACAAACTTCAATACATTTATTTCTTTACCATAAGGATGTTCTGTATTGCACTTCCTCTATAAGGAACAAAAAGCAATTAAGAAAAAATAAATAAACGTAGGCAATCGACAAACGTTGGGATTTCTCTCATCTATCTAGCAAATAACAGCTTTAAAAACAGGCTGGATTTCTTTTTTACAAGCTCCTCCTGCTGTCAACAGCCAGAAATCAGGCTCTCTGGAGAGAGATTCATCCCACCCACCTCAGAGCTCAGACCTGACAGCTAAAATGAGAGAAGAGCAAATCCCATCCGAAAGCCAGACAGGAAACCTGGAATGAGAAAGACTTAAAACCTGTTCTCATGTCCTAAACTGAGATTTGAGACACAGAGCTGTTCTTCCACGCAGGATAATATAGCTTGAAGTGCTTAAAATGCCATTAAGTAGCACTGCTGAGATGAGGACAGTCTGTGGGTAGTTTTCTGGGCTTTTCCTGACCAATTTAATTTTGGGATGAAGAAGAATGGCTTTTTAAAGCAAGACAAGATCTATTTCCACTTGCAATTGCTCAGTGAATTTCCACATGAGCTGCAGAGCAGCACAGTACATGATAGTCCCAGGAGGTTCTCTTCATCAATCCAAACCGGTTTTTTCACAGCATTTTGGTGTGAAATCTATTTAAAAATGCAACTTCCTTCAATAGGAGAGCCTCCTCTTTAGGTAAAAGCTCTATTTAGCAATTTTTTGGTATGGTTTTTAGATTTTTTTTCCCAGTTATATTTTCCTTAGGGACAGCAATTCTTATATCCTCCAGAACCCCAAAATACCAGTTGTGGTGTTGGTTTTACAGTGTGTGATATTCTCTCTCTCTCTCCCCAGGCTGCCTGAGCTGAGCATGTCTCTCTCTGTGCCATTCTCCTAGGAGATAATTACCTCTTCACCTTTCTCTTCCTCTGCTAACACTCTCTCCTCTGCCAACTGCATTTTCCCATAGAGATGGTATTACTCATCCCTCTAACAAAACTCTGATGATTTCTCAAATTATACTTAGCTCTTCAGTCTGGCACTTGTGTCTCTGTTCTTCTCTGTATCAGTTTGTCTAATAAATGTCTTATCTAGATCCTTAGACTATTACAGTACAAACAACACAGCCTTTTTTCAACCAAAATGTTTTCCTCTAAATCACACAAAAATGTGACAGGAAGGTTCATTGTGGATTAAACTATTCACTGCCTCTGTTTTGTTCCCACGAGCTTGTTTCCAACCCCACAAGTCAGCTTGGGTTTAAAAGGTTGGTTTAAAATCTGCAGAAAGGAGAAATCAAAGGGTGTAGGAGTACATTACAAAGGAAGAGCAACACACTTTGATAGAGGAACAAGAACAATAAGTAACTAGTTCTCTGAGAAGTTTATTTATAAAATTCAAACACATTCAACTGGAAAGGAAACTTGTCTATTCAGAGACATCTGTGAATAACAGACTGAGAAAGCCAGCATAAACAAGGGCTGTTCAGGTAATCGTAAGCAAATGGGATTCAAAGCAGATTAAATCAGAGACTCTGTTTATCGTGAGTGGCACCCACACATGGTATATTTAGTAAAGTTTTCCCTGAGTGAATTTAGTGCTGGTGGAAGTGTGAGACGGACAGCCCAGGAGGCTCATTCCAACCCTCTGTGGGGACAGCAGGACAGAGCAGCCCTTGTCCTTCACTGCAGCCAGTCCTGGAGAAGAAGACCCTCCCACAGACACCTCCATGCTCACCCTGGGATCACCCAGTGCCTTGCAAGCCATGGAGAAGCCCAAACCACGTTGTTACATTCCCTTCTACAATATCATGAGAAAAAAACTGAAATTCAGGAATGGATGAAATATTCTGCCACAGGGACAGGGCAGATTTGCTCCCAGTCCCTATCAGAAAAGGACTGCTCTGTGCTCCAAAGCATCATTTCACAGAACTTCAAGGACTCTTAAGCAGCATTACCTCATTCCCATGATGAGAGGTCTTGGATCCATCATAACTATCCATAAAACATTTCCCCATTTGGCCACAATAGGGAAAAGCTACATACGGAGCTGCAAAGGAATCCTCAATTTTTCCTCCAAGACAATATTAGCAATGAAGCAAAAGACAGTCATAGGAGGGTTGACAATGCAGTTCTCTGAAATATCTGTCATGGAGATCATTACTGTTTAAGGACTGGAGATTCATTACTGCTGCTGCCTTTATGGACCCAGTGCCATTAATCCCCTACTTGAGCAAAGCCATGGGGTGTGCTGCTAATGACTTCCAGGCTCCTTTTTGGATGGTGTGAAGCCTATATGATAATTAGTTCTCTAAATTAGCGCTGTTTCCTTTGTAATCACTCCCCTCCCCAAACGATTTCACGTCACTGTTTCTTTGTAATATCTTTTTGGTCTCATTTCCCATTATCACCACTGGAATCACATTGATAACATTTATTTAGTCTTTTTCCACAGCTCTCCTGTACATTTACTGTCACCATCTGCACACACATTGCATTGATCATATGAGACTTCCTAACTGCATTAGTGTGTGTGGACTTATGAATATATTGAGTGCTTAAAGAAGCCTTTTTTAAAATTTGTTATTGGCTGGCTGTGTCCCTGCTGGAGTCCTCAGGGGAGACCCAAGGAAGAACAATTGTTTTATCCTTTCTAACAACACTACCACTGCTGCCTACCCCTGTTCTTTCACAGGGCCCTGGAGATCTCTTATAGCATCCTACTCTGTCACTGCTGTGCTGTTAAACCCTCATGAATGCAACAACGAATTAATAACACCACTATATACGATAAACAGCTGCTAACATAAAGGTAGCAACAAGATCTCTGGCAACACCAACATACTCCAATGCTTAGCTAGTGGATAAAACAAAATTGTCTGGTTCGTCTTGCTCAGGCAGCTCAGAAAATATTTACAGGCTGATTTCCTTGCCTGTATTTTTTTTTTTTTTACTTTTTCTTTTCTGGTAGGAGGCAAACTATGGCTCAAAGCCAAATCTGAAATATCCTGGGGCTTTTCACTGCCTTATAAACAGTTAGTTATAGTCATTGATACATTGTTGGCATATAATAAACCCTTAATGTCCAGATTGCTTGTAAAAATACATATCTCTTATTGATGTATGTACCAGTTGTGCCTGAAGGCTCTTTTTGAGATGAGTTCCCCTTAATTTTAAGTCCTAGGCATGTTTACATTAAACAGACACTTGGCAACAAAAAAAAAACCTTAGCAACCTCAGTTTAGAAACTAGAGAAAGTCAATGATTTGACAGAGGTCATGGTGGAAGTGTGTGGCATACACAGAAACAAGAGCACACCTTCCATGGCAATTAAACACTTATCATTCACCCCCTGCTTATATTGGCAGGAGATTGAAAAGAAGAATAAGATGAGAATGCAATGCTCAGCCACAGATGGCAAAATTCTGGCTAGGGGCTGCTAGAAAGCCAAGGAAACAATGCAAGAAAACTTCTACTGGGGGTGACAACACTGCATAACTCAGACAGCTTCCAGCAAAACCAACAAACAGCAGGTGCTGAGCCAAGCATGACCACCTAAATACAGATGTCTTAGGAAGAGGAACTTGGGCTTTCAGGGCAGGTTCTTGACCTGCTGAGCCTGAAATGGCTGGGAATTCCCTGAGTCAGCTTGTTAAATGCACAGGAATCAGGCAGGCACAGAGGAAGTGCTTTGGCAGACTGACCTTAGGCACTTGAAGGAGCAGCAAAATGCTTAGAGAAGCTGTTAATGTTGTGTTTTCTGTAAACACACACCCCACAGATGGACAAAATAGGACCTCAGGAGCTCGTGTTCTAGAGAAGCCCTTGTAAAAGGTAAGCAGGAATTTTAAATTAAGTTAATATATGCCCAAGGGCTTATGGATCATGCATAATGGCTTAAATCACGTTAAAGTGGTGTTGAGACATGCACATCATTCCCACTTGCTCCTATTTGACTTCAGCATTATACAGAGCAGTCTCACCCAGGGAAGACACATTCACAGACATTCTGCTCGTGCCCAGGACTGGGGGAAGGACAGGTAAATTGCTGTAGATGCTCAGGGTTGAAATATTCACCAGTTTAAACAGTGCCTTCCAAGCTAAAACTTGGATGCTCAGGAGTTCCCACCCCAAAGTCAGTTTAAAACTTATTCAGGTTGAAGTTCTCTCCTTATAGTTAGCCCAGACCAAACTTCTTTTCTTGAATAGTATTTCCTTCCAATTTCCTGACTGAGGGAGACTTTTGCCCATGTAGCAAGACTATCAGCCCATAATACTGTGGTTTAAGGAATGTCACTGTTCCCAGCAGAAGACTTGCAAAAAGGCATTGGAAATCCCAAGGCTCTGGAAAATTTGCAAAAAAAAAAAAAACAAACAAACCAACTATACTAAAAACAAGCAAACAAAAATAAACAAAAAAACCCCCACTGGTCTAGCACGCATATTTGCATGCCAAGTGTCAGTGAAACGATTTTTTAAAAAGGCTTTGCTAATAATGCCTCAATTTAGAAATTTAGCCATTCCTGCACATTAAAATACAATGATCTGGGAAACATAACAGTGAGCAAGGTGTTCCAGGCTGTGTGCAAGACCTGGATTTGATATGCTGTAATTTCTGCATGAGGAGCCTAATTCAAACCGAGACAATGTTCCCAGTGTGCAATTGTCATTTTCACACTCTTTCTCTGTGACCTTGTTTTTTGGGCAGTGAGCACAAGAATTTAACTGCATCTTCCCACCCCTGCCTTGTGATGGGGAAAGCTCAAAGGAAAGTGTTGGCTGTTATTGTTTGTTTCTCTTGAACATCCCATGGAGATTTCAAGTCTATTTACTGCAGCAGTTCTGAACTGACAGCTGATAAAGCTTCCATTACTGATTTTTAATGAATGGATATAGCTGGGGAAACAGGATTTACCTTCCCTTCACTCAGTGTTCACTGTTTCCTTCCCATCACAGTACTGTTCCACTTTCCCCCTGTTCCAGCTCCTCCTCTCTCTCATTTCTCACATAAACTAGAGGATCAACTCTAGGTCAGGCATAGATGAATACAATGCCAACATACGTGACTTTGACAGCTTGAGTTTTGCAGATGGTTTGTGGATAAATTGGATTAAAACATTTTTAATTTGCCACCTCCTGAGCATATCCATCCTCGCTGTGGGACACTCACATTGTGTGGCTGCCTCCCCAGTTCACCAAAGTGCACTGGCCATGCTTCCTTTGGCCTGCCCAACTAAAGCAAAAGCCAGGCACTGGAGTGCTAAGGAAATAAAGTTTTGTTCTTATTCCAGAAGATGTTCAAGCAACAGATAATTTTCTCAGCGCTTTCACTTGTAAGTACTACAGGAAACCATAGGGTGACAGTGCCAGCAACATTCACTTTTCTAGCCCTATCAGCCTCTGCTGCAAAAATCTTCCAAGAGAAACTTTCTGTGGACCTCAGCAGTCATCATCCATTCTCTGCAACAAGATCCTGTAATTTGTATGTGTTTTTATTCTCCTCTCCCTGCCAATGTACAGACTGCAGTGCACTAGTACCTCAGGTTAACCTGTGCGTTGAAAAATCTGTCAGTAGGGCTCAAATGGTGACAAGTGACAACCTAAGAGAAAAGGCAGGAATTCTGCAGACATTTATGGAGAAGCATCAAGACACCCTAAACCAAAGTAAGAAAACAACAAGTAAGCTAAAACTGCTCTTCAGCTCCAAAACACCACTTTGAAGTTTCAAAAGACCAAAATTCGGCTGTCCTTCCATACCCATAGAAGAGTCAATGAATGTCAAAAAGTTATTCCTGACATTGGCATGGTTTAAAGAGATGGCAGATCCTGCATTCTTTGACTAGTTTATTCCTAAAACTTTCTCATAGCATTAGTTATAAATTTCAAGCAACATGTTTCTCTGAATAATCAAAGAGAAATGAGAAACTGTATGGATTGGGGCACAATTCAGTAGGAAGAAATGTGACAGCATACGCTTATAAGACATTTACATGATTGCTGTAGAGAACATATTTTTGTTAAGTTCCTTGTATTACATTTTAGCTGACACGACACAGAGAAAATAAATCCATAGGAAAGTCTTGTTCTTACACTGTTTCTCCCTTACCCAGAGCTAAGCAGCAGTGTTGAAATCCTGCAAGGAAGCTCATTCCCTTGAGGTTGTTAATCAGCATTTTAGACAAAAGTTTGGGGTAGCTTCCAACTAAGACTTCAAATTTTTTATCTGAAGCAAACCAGACTGCTAAATTGCATTCTGGTTTCATAAGACAATCATTAATAATAATAATAGCAAAATGAGAATTGCAAAGATTATTTTTTCATGTGTTTTATTAACGTGAAGGTAAAATCCTACTGATCAGATCAGCACAGTTGCATCAGAGATAAATTTAGTCCATTATTCAATTAATCCTTCAATGCACTCCTGTGGTCGAGGTAATACATTATTATTATCTCCACTTCTGTTATTCCCATTAGAGACATTAGTTCCAAGAATGTGAACCATTTATTTTTGAGGGTCCTGATCCTGTAACAGGATGTGCTGGCAGAGACCCCAGTGTCCACAGCAAATCCCACTACCTTGAATAAAACTCACCATCCTTCATCAAGAGAATTGTTGCAAAGTGCCATTACCTCCTGTAGTGCCCACCCAGCTGAACAAGTGCCTGCACTGTTTAATTCAACGTGGCAATAATTAAACAAAAGAACCTGTTTGCATTTACTGTAACTGGGGCATGTTTAATTGACCACCCTGCTTTTGGGAACATCCCTTTGTCCACTCACACAAGGGTGAGGGAAACAAGCAATACTGAGTGTTAAAACAGGAGTGCTCTCAGCACACTCCACATCCCTGCTCGCCAGTCAAAGCATTGACTGCTTTTAAGGTGGTGGTAGTAACCTTTTTCCTCATTAAATAAGTGATGAAACAATTATCCTATTAGGCATTTGATCCACCTGCATTCATGCTTTATTTTGCATCGGGCTGTCCTTTTAGAGCACAGGGAATCATGGAATGGTTTGGGTTGAAGAGACCTTTGAAGGTCATCTAGTCCTCTGCAGTGAGCAGGGACATGAACAAGGTCAGGTTGCTCAGCACTCAATCCAACCTGA
The DNA here is from genome assembly GCA_024500445.1 of Entomyzon cyanotis. Taxonomy (NCBI): domain Eukaryota; kingdom Metazoa; phylum Chordata; class Aves; order Passeriformes; family Meliphagidae; genus Entomyzon; species Entomyzon cyanotis. Next base: position 13,492,057 of record JAKEPQ010001010.1, read on the forward strand.
ACTTGAATGTCCAGATTGCTTCCACTTTACTGTAGTTTGACCCACATTTTGGAGTGATCTTATCTGTGTTTCTTTGGGCTGTGTTAACCAGATTCCTTTTGGATGACACTTAACTTGAAGATATGCTCCAGGACCATTAAAATGCTTTGACCCCCAGCAAGCATTCAGTCTGTAAAGCCAGACTAGAGCTACCTAAGGGAAACCCCTAGAAATACACACAGTGTGGACACAGAATCCTCAGGCACAGCTGTGTTGTTCTGTGGCTCACACCATTTACAAATGCAGAACAATCCACTGTGCTACCCTGTTGACCCTCAGCCAACTCCAGTGAAAAGAACATTGCACAAACCAGTCAAGCTGATTGCAGTCCTGTCACAGGGCTGCTAGCACAGCCACCTGCCCATTCTGAGCCACAGCAATATTCTAGCTCTTGCAAGATTGGTCTCCAAACAGCTATTAGGTAGCCCAGGAACCTTAGCTGCAAACACAAAAATTCAGTAAGAAGCAATTCTGCTTGCTAGTTAAACTGCAAAGATCAAATAATAATAGCAAGCAATGCAGGAATGCCATATATTTTATTCATTAGCATTGCTAATGTGGAAAATGTTTCTTTTCCTGTGATGAATCTTACTCATTACACATTGAATATAGGAGAATGTATTCAGAATGTTGTGTCAAACATACAAGTACATATTATATATATTTAAAGTAACACGGAAAATGGCCAATTTTGAAATATTTTAGAAAGGAAGGTTTTTCTATTGCACATATATTGCACACAGATGTTCAATACATTTTCTGAAGTATAATGTATATCAAGCATACAGGAAACCCTGGTCTTTCTATGCTCCACCTTCCTATAATATCCAGATTAATGTCATTAGTAAAAGACCCAAGGGCGACAGATCCATGGGGTGATCCTTGGGATACCTTGTGCTCCAGGCTGGATGGTGCTCCCTAACATTAGGAGAACTATCAGGCAGTGCAACTGGTAGAAAATTACCTCAGACAGAGCTGTAATTCCTTTTTATTACAATTCTTGCTGGAAACTGGCCCTTTTAGCAGAATGAAAAACAAAATAATGAGCCTGTCTTTTTAATCCCCAAGAGGAGCGGTTAATTTACGTTCACTCACTGTTTAGTTTTCATGGGTCCTAAAATTTGCAGAGGGCCTCAGGGTCTGCTCTGTTCCATGATTAAGTGAAGCAAAAAGCCAGAAATGCTCTTCTACAGCTCCTCACTTACAATCTGCTTACAAACAGTAGATCACTCCGTGGTGTACAAGAACAAATACATTTCCCTCCTGTCACTAACTAACTCAGACAAATGCTTATTTACTGCAATCCTACAGACCATGGAGAGATCAAGTTCTGCAGCAGGCAGGTCATTCCTAGCTCTGACACTAAAGCTTCATGTAAATTTTGAGATATTGTCTTCATTCTTTCCACTGTAGATTCCCTTCCCCCTCACGCTAATGAGGACTAGGCTTTTTCACAGTGGATTCCCCTCACTGAATACTTCAAAATAAACTATTCCACTAAATGAATACACTTCATAACCCCTGGAGGAAATGACAGTTTGATTCAGAAGGCAAGTGTTTATATGCTTTGATTTCTATATTTTCCCTCTCTCTATACCTACACATACACTTTTATGGATATGTAAATATATATATATTCCTAGAAGACAGGTGAATCTGAGTATTTACTTACAAAATAGCCACAGTGAAGGGAAATACAAGATATGAGCATACACATCATCTCTTAAGTAACCTATTCTTGGTTTTCTTTGTAGATAAACAATTGAAATGTTCATTGCCAAACCCTATTAATGACTAAAATAACCCTTACTTTGGTGATGTGTGTAACAGGAGCCCACATACAAATATGGCAATTCCAGAATCATTTGGTTGAAGGATCAATTTACTAACCTTTTATGCAACATGAAGCCACCAGCATAAGGCAGGAATAAAAAATTTTGCTCTGACTGCTAGAGCAGTACAGCGACAGAGGAACAGCTCTCACAACATGAGCAAGTGTGAAAAACACAAAAAGCAAAAGAAAGGAAAACCACATTAAAGAACAGCCAACAGCATACTAAGAAAAAAGCTTTCCCCTTGCTCTTGTAAGAAATAATGCCAGCTGAAATAGAGATCAAGTTTCCCATTTACACTTTCCATGGCTTTTATTTTCCCAACAAACCAGAGAACCCAAACATGGAAGATGACATGCTTTCTTGTTAAATGTGTTTCCCACGGAGGCGTGCCAGGCCACCACATTAATGGATTTCCACTTCACATTTGCTTCTGCAGATGATAACAACTTTTGCCTTTGTATATACCCAGAATACAAGCAGGCAAAATAACTTTGTTGCTAGGAACAAGCACTTCCACAAGCAAAAAAATAAAAAATTTAAAAAAAAAAAAATCAAGGGAGGTTTGGATTAAAGGAACAAAAAAACCCAAACATCTAAGTGACAACTGGAAGCCTCTTTCCTAGAATTTACAAACATAGATAAGATGCTGAAATATAGGATTTGTTTCAGCTTATACAAATAAGTGCTTATTTCTAGAAGACAGAGTTGCTGGAGAATAAAAAACATCCTGCTTTAAGAGGCACATGGCTGATATCAGGCACAGCCCTTCCCAAGCAGAGATATGAGAAACAGACACCTCTATTTCTTCCTTAGTCATATTCAATTTCTTCAAGCTATGACTATTAAAATGAAGACTGAGCCATCAAAGTGTCATTGAGCTGAGGAAGGAGAAGGAGCTGAAGTTAAAGCAAACAAATTATGATCAAAACCAAGGGAATTTATTTTAAGCAGAAAATTAATATATTTCATATTCAACTTGTGCCAAAATCTGACTGCAGCAGAAGAATTTCTAATTTGTCTGGTTTAATTATCACTGAATAAAGATCTTCAGATTCGATCCCTACCTCATAAAATCCTTTAGTGAAAGGACAAAGGACTAGATTATGGTCTTGCTTATGGCTGTGTAAATCTCTGGCAACTTCACTGAAATCACACTGCCATGAATATTTATGGTTCATTGTAAACATTTTGAGAATTGTAGTGGGATCAACTTTATAGAGCACAAGATATTTTAAATATTGGAAACTTAGCCTTTGTACTTTCAAGCACCACATGCAGGGTTTCAGTTTACCACAGTGAACAAAACTTCCCAGTGTAACACAAACCCAGACCACAGAACCATAGAATATCTTGAATTGGAAGAGACCCACGAGGACCATCAAAGTTCAAATCCTTCAGTCAAGGCTCATAACACTCAAAGGGCATCACTTAGCCCCAGGATTCCTCCATGGGAATTGTAAGGACTCAAGACAGACACCTCAAAGCAGCATTGAGTGGCTTCACATGCAAAGATGTTTGGTCAGTTCTGATTAGATCCTGCCAGGACCTTGGGGAGTGGCTTATTTGAGAGAATGTAAGGCAATATTTTGCTGTCATTAATCCACTGAGAATCCCTGGTTCTTTAATTTCCTAAACATGACATGCGTATTTCAAATTACACATTTTTACTTGATAATTATTTAATCAGATAGGGATGGAGTCAGCAAATAATGGCTCGAGAAGGAACATTTAATTTCCAAGAGTGTCCTAAGAGACATTTCATTGAGGGGAGCCATAGCAATTACCTGCAAATTCAGTGTCAGACACATTTCACTAATTCAGGACTCAGGAAGACAATGTGCATTAGCACTAGGAAGGTTGTAGATGGAGATAATCAGATAATGAACATCACAGTGGTGAATCTACAGACAGAAATTACACTGCTGCTCTGCTTGTCTAAGATTTGAAATGCAAATTATTTTGCAGATTTACCAAATGAACTCTTGATTCTTTTTAATTCTTCGCCCTAATTTTGTTGAGATTACTCCCCATTTACCTCTTGGCCTTTGACAGATGTCTGACTTTTCCCTGGTCATAAAGATTTTGGCTGGTAGACATTGAATGCAATTCACTTTCAAGTTGAGGGAAATGTAAGGATGAAGACTAGACAAGAAAAATACAGCAGGCAGTGGTGTTGTGCCAGTGCTGTTTGCTCAGTCTTCATTCATGAATGCATTTCTAAACAGCTGGATCTGACTACATATTGATATTGTTAATACCAGGTCCTCTTGGGAGAGCCATGTGCCAAAAGGGAATACCCCAGGTCTGTTAAGACAGAAGCCACAGAATGAAAAGCAAATTAATGTGCTAACCAGACCAGTCCACTGGTTGAAAGTGTCAGGAAAGGTTTGGAGTAAAACTGCATTAATTTGGGTTTTGTAGTAAATAATACCTGAGATTCAATGCCATTAATTGAAAATGAAAACAGTCAAGCCTTGGAATAAGGACCTGTTGTCCTCCTAGTCCCTTCCATGAGGAAAGTCCTTCTATTCTCTCCACACCAAGAAATGACATTGAGTATAAGACAAATCGGATTTCCAACATCCCATGCTGCCTTTCATTTTCCTGCACAGAAGCAAAACCACTGACAGACCCATGCAGGCATTCCTAACCACTGAGAGATTTTCTGCAGAGCATTAAGACTTCTCCATCAATAGGGGAACAGGCTGTACCTCTGTGTGCTCAGGAGCACCATACTCTGGGTGTAGTCTGTTTGGAATTACTGGTTGCATGAATCAAAGTGGCAAACCTGCCTCTTATCTGTGCCCACTCAAATTGAGTGCTCTGTATGTGTATCTCTAATGTAGTTGGGTCCTATATTCAGCAACAGCGATAGAGAATCCTCAAGTACAAACATGCACCAAGTGATATTTCTGTGTTAAAGGTTAACACTGATTCAAATTGCTTTTATTCTTCCCTCCTGCTGAGTAGGAAAATATTCTTTAGATTTTCTTCTCCTGAATGTTCTCTTTCAAGATCTCGCTACTTTGCCCCCAAGATTTCCTCATTCTCTCCCTCCGAATTTGCAAGTACAAATTACAAATGTGATTATTTGCAAACTTTAATACCTTCGATAGAAAAATACTAATAATCTTGATCCTGAATCTTATCGTTGGACATTGGTCAAACAGGTCATTGGTCAAAACACTGGTCAAAATTATCCTTTTTCTGAAACCTGCTGTCCTGACTTCCTTCCAATGCTAAATCATGAATCCTTCATTGCTTTCTAATAGATTAAATGATTTGCTTTTGCTGAAAACTGTTTTGATATTTATTATACTGTTCATTGCCATCCCTCTGAATTGTGCTGGGAAAACTTAAATGCTTTGAGAGAGATTGGATAGACAGGTAGATAACTGTGAAATTTTACAGTTAATACTTGCAAAGCACCTAGAGATTTCAGAATAAAGGAGGCATGAGAAATGCAGAGATTTCCTGTTATGTTTCAATGCATGAATGCAAAAAGAAGAAGAGAGGGCGGGAAGAACCAAGTCAAATATTATGGTAGGTCTTGAAAAGTCTCTTGCTTTAATCCATGACTTCCCTGTTCTCCACCATCTCAATTGGCACTTGCAGAACTAGACTTCATTTGTTTCCTCCGAGATCTTCCTTTAAAAGGATCTGAATGGAGATAGGGATTCTATAGAGCACAGGTAATTAGCGCTGGAGGGCTCTGATTATCTCCTTATACCCCTCCTCACCATTTGACACAATTCCATATAATAAGCCTTCCCCTGAACAAACCTGGTGTGCCACGGTGTCTCCTGGGAGGCTGTTTCTCCATGTGAGGAGCAGAGCTGCAGATTTCCATCCTCTGCAGACACTTATTCTTCACTTCTCTAATGGTTATTGGAGAGCAGGAGAATAATATACTGCATTTAAAGGTAAAATCTCTGTCCCCTACCTTTTCCTCCCAGTAGAACTATAGGACAACCAACTGCTTATTTTTATTCTTACTCTAATTTCCTTTCTGTGCCTTCCCTATTTTAATTAAAATGAGATCAACAATCCACAAGAAAACAAACTCATGAAAGCTGCACTGAACGTACATCTGCATTATAGTTTAATAAAAATTTAAAAGTTAGGGTATTGAATAAAATTAAACAATTTCCCCTAAACAGAGTGGGAATTAAAATAAAACCCAACAGCAACAACAAAACCAGGAGAGATCATGATCAATTAATGATGAATATTGCATTGCTTTGTTTGCAATATATCAGTTCATGCCCAAAGAGATAATTTGAAAGATGGGGAGAACTATTAGGGGTGTTTAGGGAAATACCAACAAAGCCCAAAAAAGCTAAACTATAAGAAATAATAGCAGGCAACAACAAAAGACCTTGAGGAACATGAGACTAATTAGAGAAGTCGGCCATGCGTTTTGTTATCACTCCATTACAATGAATGGAAATGAGGCCAGGGGTTGAACATCTCTGCTCAGGAACACCTGGGGAACAGGAGCAAGGAAAAGCCTGATCTGCCCTTGTATTAGTTATTTAAGCTCAAAGAGCTTTAACTGATACAGAGCTGATTTCAAGCAAAAAGACATAAAAATTCGCGCTAAAGATCAGAAGTTCAGAAAACATTAAAGGAGGGACTGAATAAATAAAATTCCTACATACTTTTCTTTATGAGAGTCAATGGGGCAAGCAAGATAACAAAGGAACTTATGTCAGGGAGAAATAACCATTACACTTCACAGACACTTGTTTAGAAACAATTTTCTTTTGCCAACAGCTATAAATGGTGCAAGCTTCAATACTTTTATTTGTACTTAAATGAGAGGCCACTTGTCAAATATTTGCACAGAATAAACCTCAGCTCAAAGCTTTTGAATGTATGCTTTGCTTTAAATATGGTAGTAATCCCACCTCTAGTCAGGCAAATCCTTCAAGTCATGCTGTGCTGAACCACATCTGTCTCTCGAGACTCCACCATAAAAATTATTGCTTTGCATTTCAGCAGAGAACAAAGTGATTCCCATGTACAGTTTGTTTGCAAAACACTTTGTCAACCAAATGGATCTCAAGCAACTGCATATTCTTATAAAGCAGAAACACAAACAGAAGGGAAAAAAAACCCAACCCCACCCTCTTTCTAAATGTGAATGACAAACATGACAAACTGAAGTCAGCTCGACTGCCACTTCCTCTGGGAAAGACAAGCTCGTTTGCAACTGCATCAAAGGCAGCAGCTGGCCAGCCCAGGCTGCCAGTGGGATGGTGATGCTCATCAGCAGTTTGAAGGTGCTAAAGGAGATGACATGGTGCTGTTTCCAGAATCAGAGCCCGTAACAAGTTTATCTGAGGATGGGCTGGTGAAAATGCCTATTGCTTTTCTCCCTAGCCATTCTTCACAATGATTTTGCCACTCCTGCCTAAGCTTCTGATAGAGTCAGTGTTTTCTTGCTCTAGACAAAGACCCATTGTTTAATGCTTCTGAGTGCTCTGACAACTAGGAGGGTGAAATGCAACCTGCGAGTGACAGTAAATGCCTTCTCTCTCTGTGTTAATATCCAGTGTGTGGATCTGTAATGCACTGCTCAGTGTGACTCTCCAAGGCTGCTTCCACAAGCAGCTGGGGAAGTCAAGCCATTGTCAAAGCAACAGCAGCTTTTGCTCTTTGCTCAAGAAGTTTGGGGTTCTTTGTTTCTAAGTTTTGTAATGATACAGAAGCATCTGCTTGTGGCATAGTCTGACATGGGCTGGATGCAAAGAGTGGAATGCATTCCTGTATCCAACCAACACTGCTTTTGTTTCCTCTGCTTTCCCCTTCCTACTGTAGCTTGGCTCAAGAGATCCAAACAGCCTTCATGCACAATGGAGAAACATTTCCTGCCCAGCCAGCACATTTCTACTTAAACTCAGTGCTCTCAGGACACAATCAAAACAGAAGACAGATGTTTGATAAGTATCTAGTCTGGGTGGGAAGGTGTTGATGTATAAGGAAGAAAACCAGAATCTTTTCATTCCTTCTGTGTGAGAAACACATTGGTTTTGCATTTGCAGTTGAAATCTAGATTGCACCACATAGAGGTAGGTAGACAGTGCAAGTTTGCAAGGGATTTTGTCCTGGTTTTGGAAGCATTTTGATACTGATACCTATCTCAGTGTACCAAATTTGACAGAATCTATTGACTAGATAAACTGCTGCTCCCTTGCAGGTCACTAGATGCTGATGGGGAATATTAAAAAAGCTCCTAATGCAGACAGCAAAGCTGCAGACCTTGCTGTAGTTAATGACTGAAGGAACACTTGCTGCTCCCCACCATTCCCCTTTCAATTCTGCTCACGTCATGTAATCTCAGACAGCACAAATTGCCATCAGTGTGAGATACCAGGAATGCCTCCAAACCCACCGTGGAGTTCAGTGTGAGAGGTGGAGACTGAACAGCATCTCCAGCCTATCCTCCTGGGGTGTAGCTTTAATTAACAAGGTTCTATATAAAGAATTTGTCGAGTTGGTTATTTGAAGGAAAAAAGTCCATCTGGGCTCCTAGAAACAGGACCTATTTGAAATTATATTCCTTTTTATATAGCTTGGACACAGCAGAAACAAATGTCCAGAAGGGAAAAAAATCTTCCTGAGATAAAAAGAAGCTGGCTGCTCTCTGCTGATCCTTTGGCACCATGCCTGCCAGTATTTGAGAAGAACAAAGCTGAGAAATAGAAATTCAGCACTGAGAAGATGCACCCACTACCTCTGAAGCACTTACACCCCACCAGCCCACTCAAAAAAATCAATCCTAGGCAAAGCCTGTAGCCTGGGAGGGACACAGGGAATGGGAAGCTGAGCCAAGTCTCTCTTGTTAAGAGGAGAACTCCAGAAGTAAACAGACAAAATATTAGCTGATATATTTTTTTACACGTTTCAGGGACGGGGAATAGAGAAATTCAGAAGAGAAGAGAGGACAACTCTAGTTCCAGACACCCACCCAGAACTTGCAGCAGGAATTCCCAGAACTACCCACTCATATCTATTCCCAGCAACTTGGAGCCAAAAAAACCCTTCTGTCCTCAGGAAGCTTTTCTTCTCCATTTTTTTTCCTTGTGTCTGTTCATATTAAACCACCACAAAATAAGAAATTCCTAAAGTACTGACAAACTGGAAAATATACCAAGAAGAGCAAGGAGAAATGAATTATGAGTGCTGGAGGGACTCACTTGCAAGGAAAGATTAGAAGAACTAAATATGTCTAGCTTGGCAGAGAGATGACTAAGCAGAGAGGGGGAAGTGATAAATGTCTACAAATATTTGAAGGGCGTATACACTGAGGAGGCAGAGAGATTCTGCAGTGTGAGCCATACCAGGTGGTGGGATTAGGAGCAAAGGGATGGAATCAGAAAAGGAAAAAAACAAAACAAAACAAAACAGAAAAAAACCCCACCAAACCTCACAAGGCAAAAATTCAACTGAAGGCTACACAAACCAAAGTCCTCATGAAAATGATATATATCCACATCCCCCACACTGGGGATGTGGAGGTTTTCTCAGAGGTAGAAAACTCAGTATATGAGACATATGGGAGGACTGCAGGAGTGCTTTGTTGCTTGCAGAACTAAAGGAAAGAGCTGTGCCTTGATGCTGGGAGACCAACAGGAGCCTCAGTGGACAACAGGTGTCCCACCAACACTGTCAATTAGAGAGCTTCAGGCAGGAAGTGAAGGTAGTTGTTGTATCCAATTGAAATCACAAGAGGAAGGTTTGTTTGGAATAATTTAATGACCCTGAACTTGGTAGAGCTGCAGGACTTTGTAGATATAGCCCAGCCAGATGGTCCCTGGGAAGCAGGAGGCTTTGGGTTTGTTAAGCATTCAAAAAGATGATGGTGAAAAGCCTGAAAGATCAAGATGGAAGACAAAAGCACCATATTCCTCCATCTTAACTCCATCCAACCATCACTGGTTCAACCAGGTCAAAAGGAGACAGGGGAGAATGGAGTGCATTCCACAGCTCAGTTTCTGATGCAAAGCAAACCAGTGCTCCTTCAGCACCTCAAAAAGTCAGGAACAAAATGCAGCCAATTCCTCTTTCAGGAAAACAAATATCCCAATTGCCTTCCACTTCCAGCAAGGAGAGGATCCACAGACATTACCCCAGGATGCAGTACATCACTGCAAGCCCTGTCCTGCTCCACATCAGCACACTCCTCTGTGAACAAGCAGAAAGACAATCCAGAGATCACCTCCAAGGGCACATAATTGAAGGTTGTATTCCAGACCCAGTTCAGCTGGATTCCAGCCAGGACATGCAGCTCAATTGCTTTAGAGTCACAGACAGCAGTGCCTCCTCCTGCCAATACAGGGGGTCAGACCTCTACTTGTGTCTTCCTGGAGCTGTGTCACTGAGGCTCCTGCACACAGCACTCAGCTGTTTTGGCTGAGAAGGGGGCATGGGTACAAAATAATTCAAGGAAATGCATGGAGTTCTTCTTTCAGAAATTAATTTCAAGTGTTAAAGCTCTCCCTCGTGCAATCTTGTGTAAACCAGGCAAAAGGAATTCCCACAAGTCCCAACATGGGAAGTGTGTCAAGGTCCTTCCCTTTACACTGGATTTGATTCAAAGTTTGATGGGAGGTCAAAGCCTCAGCTTATGTTTTCAGAGTACTCCATGTCCCTAGCAGAGGTTTGCAGGGATGAAATCCCATGCCTGTGACAGAGAACTCTCTGTAAACAGGGTGGTGCTCATCTGCTTGGGAAGGAAAGCTAATTCTACTAATATTGTGTTTTCATAGGCGAAAATAAAAAGAGAATGTATTTGACTAAAGTGAGATTTCATGATGATTGTGTATTTCTCTAACAACTGAAACAGGGCAGCAAGCAGAACAGCCAGAGGTCAGAGCAGCTGATGTGGTTGATCAGCTCAACTGGACAATAGCACTGTTGGGAAAAGACACACTTCTGTCTGTCCCTACAGAAAACCAACACACTGCTGAGCATGGCCCTTTCCATCTGGAACATCAGAACTAAAAGCCTGATTACAAGACAATCCCTGTATCAGTCAGCTGAAGCACAGCAAAGGAGAACTTCATCTTCAATGGACAGAGGTGGTGGAGGCAGGGGGCAAGAAGGGGAAGTTTTTCAGGGATTCCAGTGTGGCATGCAAACCCAAAGACAGCCTTTGTTTCCAGTAAGCTAAAATCTCTAAGCAAAAGACACTTTTAATAACGTGATTCCCACCAGAAATTACACTGGTCAGCCATCACAAGGTCCTCCCACCCCAGCAGAGAGATTCTTATCATCAACCAGAACCAAATCCCAGTGCTCCTTGCTCAGGAGCCAATCCTAGGACAGAGCAGCTGTGACAACCTTTGCTCATGGAAACAGGTATGAGGCATCCCAAGGGACCAGGGGAAAAGGCAATAACAGACATGCAATTCTCTCTGCCCCTCCCAAACACACGATCCTCTGCGAAGGTGAAGGATGAGATCTCTCCGTGGAGCCATCATGCAGCTCCTGCTCTCCTACAGCAGATGAAACACAATGACATACCTTGATCTGGGTAGGACAGGTGCTGAGTGCTCTGTAGAGGCAGGCTGGGCTGGCTTGCAGCTGGGAAAGTCTTTTCATCAGGAAAAACAGCAGCTGCCATTCAAAATTCAACTGCAAAGTCCTGGGACTCATGGCAGTGAAGCTGCAATGGAAAATCCAGGTTCATCTTCACAAAGCAACACAGATTCCAGTGTCCCAGCATGGCTGGGGGAGCATGGTGCTGCTGCAGCTCTTTTTGTTAATTAACCAGGTGTTTAACTTCAGCATCCTGGCTCAAATCCAGCATGGAGAAACACACTTCCTTTCTTTACCCAATTTTCACTCAGCAGCTCCATCCTGAGCAGTTTCCCCCACCCTGCCCTGGTGCAGCCCCTGCAGAGCAGGTGCAGTGTCACCCCAGAACAGACTACACTCCACCAGCAGGTGAGAAACTGCTCCTCATTCTGCCTGACCCAAAGGCTCATGGAACCTACTGTGTAAACATAAGGCACTATTATCTCCCCTCTCCACATGGAATCACTTTATGGAATTTATTATTATTATTTGGAGCTCAAATTGAAACCCTCTGGCCATGTATGAACACTAAGCCTGCTTAGGGAATGCAGGAAGCAGCTAAAGTGGTGAAGAGGCAAAGATTTATGACAGTCAGAAAAGAAATTTTCTTTTCTAGCAACAAGCTTCACATTCCTAATCTATTTCTGCAGATTTTGCTACTCTCTACCAAACTTCTGACAGGTCTTAAAGACTAACACTTACCATGCTGCAAGCTGTTCCTCTAAAGTCTATTTTATCATCGTTTATAACCACCTGGCTGGATTCCCTTGGTGGTATTTTTCACTCTTTCTCACAGACCCTAAGAGTATCCATATTGCCTACAACACAGCCTTCATCTTCACCTTTCTCCTTCCCTCCAAACCATCTCAGCTGTTTTTAACTGGGCTCCCTTTATCTCCTCCTGAGAGCTCCCACCCTTTCTTGATTCCCATTCAAATCATCACATTAGTGAGACAGACTGACAATTGCTTTCACCTGTCCCTTAAGCAGGATTGCACCTTCACCCTGTCTCTTAGCTTCAGTAGAACTTTCTTCTGTAAGAGCTTTACAAATATATTTCTGTGCCTGATAAAATGATATTAGGTATGGATTTAAGGGGAGGTCTGTGAAAGGAGAAAAATAGCAGTGACAATGAGTCGTCTCTCCCAAATTGTCTTTCTGAAAGCTCCAAATGGCTTTGTAACAGCATGAAAGTGCTTCCTGATTATTGCCAAGCTCAGGAAAGCCCTAAGGGTGGACAGGAGAGGGGTAAGGAATATATAAAAACCTGCAGGAAGAAGGGGTGTGGTAGAAATGCTGAGGCTCCTCACGCTCTCCCTGGGATGCTAGAGCTGCCCCTGCAGCAGAGTTTCAAGGGGGGCTCAGGGCTCTGTTTTCCCCCCACACTAAACATTTCCAGCTATTCCCTATGCAGCAGCAGTCCAATGGTCTCTCCAGTGGACCCCTCCATGATCTTCAGCAAGATTTTGCAGCAGAAGTTTTAAACAGGATTTATCCATTTCCCACCCAAATCAGATGCACCTTCCTAATTTCTAGTGACTTGAGATGTTCCTCTCATGACACAAGTGGGGCTGAACCCCAACCCCAGACCCCTGAGGGGAGGAGCTGGCCAGATGCCACCAGTGCTGGTCACAGCCACCCCTGGAGCCAGTGGTGCTGGCGGCAGGAAGGAGCACAGCTAACACAAACATCATGCTGAGTTCCCATGGCAACCTAAGTGTCATGTTCATCATCCTCTCATTTCTGCAAGAACAGAGATACAGGTCTGATGAAGAAAAAGCCAAGAGCCCCAACAGGCTGGGCTGAGGCTGGGCAGATTTTTAGCATCATTGCTGGCACCACTCACCCCAGGCCTGCTGGGAAGGGCTGCACCCAGCCCTGAGATGGCACAGGGGTCTGAGCAGGAGGCTGAATGGGGTTCAAATGCATCCAGCCAGATACAGACAGGTCATGTCTTGTCTGCTCTGTGTCACTTGGATGCTAGGGACACACAATCCACTTCCCTCAGCTACAGAAGTTACTAGATGTTAGCAGAACAGGTTTCAGCTCCACCCATCCTGTTTCACATTTGACATGACCTGAGGATGGTGGTCCTTAGCAATTAGTTTTGCTCAGTGGCCCATGGTGACTTATTAAACCCCAGTAATTTAATAAGATGGCTGAATTTGGAATTGCTCTGCCAGAGGCAGCAGAGACCTTTGAGTGCATAAAGTCCCCAGATCAAGGGGAAATATCCCTTGACACTCAGGGGCACTGAAATCCAAGGCATTAGTTAAGTTGTTATTAATCCTTAGTTTTGACCCTCAATTTTATTTTTATTTGGCTTTGTTTTCCCTCCCTGAGTACTTTTGTTGGCCCAGCAGTGAAGTGTTCAAGTCAGATTTATATCTGTAACTGGGGTGAGCACCTTAGCTAAGGGATTGTCCATATCTGGAGCAACTTCTTCCTCCTTATAGACAGACAGAAACCTCATGCAGGCAGTCTTTTATGAGAGGGATAAAAAGAAGCTACTTATAGGCATTCACATGTGCTTTTATGGGAGAAGAAACTAGGGATTAAGTATGACAAAGGTTAAGGCAGATGGTTGCATGAATGTAATGAAATTTTGGCCTCTGCATGACACCTACGAAGGACAGCCTACAGCAAAGTGCTCACTATTGTCCCATGGGCCCTGGGCTTTGAGACAGGAGAGCTGCATTTTCTGCAACTGATCTGTAGCACCACCTTGCTCAAGTCACTCAGCCATTGTACACCTTTGCTCAAATTTTGGACATCCTTAAGCAACCAAGAGATGAATATTCCAGTCATTTCCACTGCCCAGACCACAGCTCTGAGCAGAGGAGAGAGCAGTAAGTTTCAAAGTTTATTATTTCCCCTTTGGACCCACCCAAATCAGCTCTTGTGAATACAGGTGGAAATACCTGAGGAGACATTAAGGTTCAGCCTGGTGTCCTGTTATTCCACTCAGGCTGGGAAACAAAATTGTCCCCTCAGGGTTAGGTGATGGAAAGGAGTCCATCAGCCTATAAGGGTCTGAGATCACAAATGAAATAGCTCTGGATCTCCTTAATTAAACACAGCAGAGGATTTATTCATGCTCTGTTGAGTGGTGTTCCTGCAAAGTGCACGAGCCATTCTGGCAAGGTAAATGTACTATTCCCTCCTCTTCCCTGCTGGAGCAGCCAAGCAGGGTCAAGGCAGCCCATGAGAGAGATGTGCTGCCTTTTTGCTTGCTCCTGCTCCTGGCTGCCCATGGAGAGGCTGCCAGGGAGCTCAAGTGTGCCAGCCAGCTTTTAGCAAGCATGTGAAAATTAACAAATCTCACCCTGAGCAGGAAAGGGCAGATAATTGAGAGAATTGAAATTAAGAGAGAAGAAAAAATGAGAGGAAGAAAAAAAAGAAAAAAAAAAGGAAAGAAAGAATATGGAGATAAGCCAAAAGGAAGCACTTCAAAGGCCCATAGCCTGCAGCCCACATTAACAACAACAAAAAGATGGGGCCCTTACATTTTAATCAAAGGCAATTATTTTTTTGAAAGGTATTATAACTCTGCCATGCAGGAGCTGGCCCCCTGCCCCCAGAGGTTTTGGCAAGGCAGGCTGGCAAGAAGCAGCTGGGCCTTCCTTGGCTGTCTCCATCCTGCACTGCCTGTGAGCATCAGAGAAAGGAAAGGCAGAGTGAGTTGGTGCTTCAGGAGAAATGCCTCGAGGGGGAGAAGCTGCAGGAAACCAAAGGAATTAGAAACATGACTGAAATCTAAATCCCAGCTTCCTCTGGCTGGAGTCTATGAATAGTGCATGGAGGATGTGAACTTGGAGCTGAAAGGCAGCTGAATCAGCAGCAGGAGGGTGGCAATCCCAGGGCACTGGGGCAGCCAGGGTGGATCCCAGTAGAGCTGGGAGGGATGTAAATCTATAGAATGGCTCATCTAGAGTGATATAAGAATCTTTGAGAGAGGATACAGAGGGTAAGTGGGACTTCAAACGCCTAAAAAAGATGATTTTCTGTAATCCCTGCCCTCCATGCAGTGAAAACATCCTGCACTGCTCAGGCAGGACCCACCTGCAATCAGTGGGGCAAGTGTTCTGCACGTGAGACCAACCCAAAGCTTTGCTGGGACCCTTGTTCATCCTTGTTTCCTGGCACATCTTTGTGAAGGAAGGGGGAAAATGGAAAAAGGGAAAGGAGGTAGAGCAGCACAAAATCTGAGGAAGATCAGAATAAGGCTGAGTGTGCCACAGGACGAAGAAACTGTCCTCAGGAAACAACATGTAATTGTTTCCATTAGTCTAAAAGAAGAGACAGTGAAAAGAGGAAAAAGGTTTACAAAGACAAAGCCTCGATTAAGTAAAGAAAAAAAGAAAAACAGAGGAAAAATAATTCATGAAACCCTCACTTATTTACATAAAATGAAGACAAATGATGGTGTATTTAGTTGTAGTCAGAAGCTGAATTTTTCCATGGGTTTTTAAGGCAGTGCCCCATGCAGCCATATGTAGCAATAGCCTGTGATTCTGCAAAATTTCCATAACAGCATGAAAAAATGAAGCCCAGTAGGAGTCACCTCTGGATTAAACTGCTCAACCTACCCAAATCTGTGCCTAGGCAGCAAGGCAACAAAGAGACATCATGTTTGGGTAGAAGAGGTGCAACTTGGAGAAAAAATATGAACAGTCCTTCCAAAAATGAGGTATATTCCAGCAGGTGTTAAGATGCAGCAGACAGTTTGAGAAAGAAAAAAATCCAATTTTAAATGCACATTAGAAATTGCTAGCTGCTTTTCCTTAGAAACATCCAAGACATTATGCCACTCAAAAAACCTCTCTAACCCTGAACAACAGAGGATATTTCACATGTGTTGTCTGCACAGGTTGTTTAAGACTTTCAAAGGCATGCAGTGATTTTTGATAACACCTGCAGTGTTACTACAGACTGGGCACTTTCCATAAACAAAACTCTTAGATTGTTGCAATTGCAGGCTGTTAGGAAAAGTCAGCTCTCTGCAAACATCCCTTCTCAGTCCGAAATTTTAGGGCTTGCTGAGAAGTCTAATACTGCACAAAGTCAGAGTAAAGTGAGCACTTTATTCTCCCCAGAATCATACTGAGGGAAGCAGAACTTCCAGCTTCAAACAGAATATTCCTTTGCACCCAAAATCCCATTTCTGCTCAACTCCCTATGAAGTTTGCTAAGGATCTCTTGATCCTTGTGCCAGCATTAGTCCTGATAAACCAAACATTGCTCTCTGCATAGGTACACAAAAGGCAAGTGTTTCTGGAGTTGCAGCTAAAGCAACTCAGAGTTTGGCAGAGTGTGCTAACATACGACCCACAGGGGATTTGCTTTGCAAGACCAATCTAGTTTAATTTAATTTATGATCTTTCAATAGTGACAAAACTGGATGAAGGGATACTGTGTCTGAAAACTCCGCTGTCCAGTTTTAACAACCAGCCTCATTGCAAATTTGGTTTCTCTGGCATCCCCAGACTGTCAGGGCTGCACCACCACCACCCCCTGACACTTGTGACAAGTGGCAAGGTAGCTCTGCGATGCTGCAAAGGACAATAAGGATTTTTTTGGTTCCCTGTAGGTGCTTAAACAAGCAGCAGTGACTCTGAGCCATTTTAAGGTTTCCTCACAGCTAGCTACACTGGGAAGAATTCAGTGACCTTCAGAGTATTAATAGATCCAAAGCCCCTTTGTGCCTGGGGAGTGAGGAGAGGACACTTCAGCATTTATGACCTGCAATTACTCTCCCACCCAACAGAACAGACTTTGTTGTCTGTCTCTACAACAATTACCAGGGCATGAGTGGTGTCATTTCTAACAGGGCCAGACACAAACAAGCATCCTGGTGTGCCTCTGTCTCACTGTCTCTCGGTCCCTCTGTGATGCTCAGCCTGCAGAGCTCTTCCCATCAGTGGTGTAGAGTTGCCAAGCAACATTTGTCATGTCCCTCCATGGGCCTTGCTCCTGGCTCTGTGGCAGCTCAGGCTTTGAAGAAAAGGGGTTGTTGTGCAGAGTGGAATAACTTTCCCTCTTCCTTCTATCTTCTTTCTTCCTACCTGATGAGGTGAGAAATGAATCATTCTGAATATGACAGATCAAGTCCTGTGTTGGGTTGCTCTGGGGTAAATCCCATTGAAAATTGTCTTTGGGGAATAAATTCACTGCCAGATACCAAAGGTCAGGGCCCCATATTCAGCACACACATCCAGCATACAGCAAATATTTTTTGCACCGTACACACTAGAAAAAGCAGCTAGAAGAAGTCAAACCATTATTGGCAAATAATTTATTCAGCCATAGTCACGAAGGAATTAATCTTATCCATTATTCTCAAACATGACTCAACCAATTCCTGGAAATAACACAGCTCAAGCTTCCAGCTCTGAGCTGCAAACCCTGAGATTTAAATTCTTATTTAATTCCACAGCTCTTTCCCTCTTGTTATTATGTTCAACAGTGTGCTGCTGCTGTTCGTGTGCCAATGATCCAAGGTTAGAAGGCTCAGACAGTTCAAAATGTTCTCTTCGCATCAGTAAAGCTAAAAAGTACAAAGCAGCTCTTACAACTGAGAGCACTCAGGCCATCTGGCACAGTGGCTTCAGTGTGAGCTCCCTGCTCCAGGGCTCTTGGCATCTACCTGGACCTCAGCCACCAGTGAGGGTGCCTGCTCTGGTCCCACTTCCCTCTGGGATGCAGCCCCCCAGGTCACCAGTGTTCACTGTATTTAACTCTGGGGCACTACTGCATTTTCTCAGTTATTTAAGTAAAATAATGCCCTGCAAGCATGACTGTGGGATTTCTTCTTAGGGTGGGTTAAAGCTAGGAGTCCTGTCTGAGCTGGTAGTTTAACTCCACTCAGAAGTTAACAAGGCAAGGAAATAGCTCAACAATTGATCCTTTTCCAATATCTTAGGGTGTAGATCCTGTGGGGGTTCCTGTTTCTCTAAATTTACTCTGTACAGAATAATTTAGACTAGATCACAGAATCACAGGATGGGTAGGGCTGGAAGGAACCACTGGAGGCCATTTGGTCCAACCCCCCTGCTCAAGCAGGGTCCTCAAAAGAGCATCACTCAGGATTGTGCCCAGTTGGCTTTTGAACATCTCCAGGGAAGGAGAATTCACAACCTCTCTGGACAAACTGTTCCACTGCTCAGTCATCTCACAGTAAAGAAGTTCTCCCTCGTGTTCAGGTGGAACATCCTCTGTTCCAGTTTCTGCCCACTGCCTTTCATGCTATTTCCTGGCACCAAGAGGAGCCTGGCTCCATCTCCTTGGCACCCTCCCTTCAGACCCTGATAGACCTTGACAAAGTCCCCTCTCAGTCATCTCTTCTCCAGATGCCTAACTTCTAGAAAGCTTCTAGGAAGTCTGTGGAGATGAAACCTGTCTCTCATTAGCAATTCCTCAGCTAGTGCGCACCTTCCTTACAATTACTTTATATAAACCATATTTATTTCATTCTTTATGAAAAGTATCCAAAGCTTTCCTAAAGCAAAGACATATGTTATCCTCTAAGCCAATTAGCCAATAAAAGAAAGGAATTAGATCAGCTTGACAAATCCATGTTGATTCTCTTTTACCACCTTCTTATCCTATAGCAGCTAATAAATTGTTTGTTTCATAATTTGTCGAGGTTTCTCTGTATTCACTGAGCTTAGCTGGCTGATTTAAATTTCCTGGCTCTTCTTTTTTTTTCTGTCTATGCAAACAAATACCCTAGTTGCCCTTTTCAACTCTAAAGAACCCTCTTGACGTAGACGTTCTTGAAGTCCCTTCCTAACTGTTCACAGACTGTTTTCCTTGGACAACCTGCAGGGGAATTCCCTCGGGTCAGGCAGTTTGAATTCACTCACTGTAAGGGTTCTTTAATTTTCACCCTTTGCTCTGACCCATTCCCATTCCCATTCCCCAATCAGTGTAACTTCTGATATATTTATCTAGCACCTACTCTTTTGGTGATAAGAGGAGTCAAAAAGGCAGTGATGATTCTAACCCTCTGAATGTGCTCTCTTTCTGTGGTACATAGTGCACACTTTTATTCCTTCCAGCATATTTATAGCATATTTATCTGATTTCTTTTTCTTCCCTTGTGTGTTTGTAGCCACCTTTAGTTCATTCTGTGCCAGGACCCTTCTGATTTGATGCATGCATGCTTTGGTATCATTCTCTTCTCATTCTTAATCTGCTGCTGCTTGAACTTTTAAAAAACAATTAATTTCTCATTTCAAGGCATTAATGAGGTCCTCACACACTTTTAGTGTTTCCCTTTTGTTCTATTCTTCCCCCTGCCTTAGGAGATCTCGTCATTGCACCTCTGCTCTAATCTCTAAGTCAGTGCTTGCTGGCCTGTATTCCTTTTTCCTTGACTCAACCTACCAATTCCCTGATGTTTCACAGCCAATTAATCCTTCTTCTGCTGTTCCTACTTTCTCTTTTCCATGTGTCTGGGAAGCTGATTAACTCATAGCTTGGTATATGTACTAAGGCTTTATATTCTTCCTGTTTAGCCCTTACACTCCTAGCCCTTGGGCAGAGACATTTCAGATGTTTACCAGATTGCTCCATTCTTCTCCCAAGTGCCTCATTTTCACCTCTATTAAATTTCCCATTTTCCCAACTCACTAACCAGCACGCTGCCTGGTTCTTGGAAGACTGCTGTGCTGTAAAAAAAACCCCAAAGTCTTTTCGTCGACACTGTCTGTGCTTTCACCTCAAGGACTTGTCTGGCCCACCTGTGCCACCTTCCACAGAGACCAAAGGAAACACAGCAGCCCCTGGAAAGGAGGTGCTGGGCAGTATTTTTATTTCAGTGATGGCAGATATATGAAGGAAGCAGCAATTAATCCTTCCTGTTTGCCTTCTCTAAGGATATCAAATTGTGTTGTAAACACTAGAGATTTAAACCTCCTTGTGACCCCTTTCACCAAAAATAAATATTAATAACCCCACTTCACAGGCGGGTAAACAAACACAGAAAAGCTAAATGGCTTTTTATGGAAAAAGTGCCGAGGCAAAGGCAGGAGCTGCCAGAGCATGCACTGGAAACCATTCAGGAAAAGCTGTCAGTCAGGCGTTGAGGAGCAAGGGGGCAAAAACCAGGGTTGTGATTGCAATTACATCAGCTGGTGAGGAGCCAACCCCTCAGTGCCCAGAGCTCAGTTAGCCAAAGGCTATGGCACTTTATTGACACTGGAGTTATTGCCAAAGCATCCAAGTGATGATTGTTTTTAGTGGTAGATTTGTCTTCCCTCTCGCTGGTCCATGCATGAGCTACAAGCAGCTTAATTAAAGGCTAAAAAAGCCCCTGATGGTAAAATAGCTGCCTGGCTGTCTTTCTGCAGATCTTGCTAGACTGATAGCAAGGCATTTCTTGCTCCTTTCTCCTTTCTCTCACTCCCTCCCGTTCTTTCACTTTTTAAAAACGAAATAAAAGAAGCTGAGAAAAGGAAAGATGAAGAAAATAACCACAAACTGCTTCATCAACAATAATATGCCACGGATCTTCCAGGACCTGTCTGAGGATGTGATTCCCTGAAGAGGAAGCCCAAGGCCAGGAATGATCCAGGCTGAACGGTCATGAAAAGCACTCACAAAGCCCAGCGCTGAGCACACAATGCAGCGCTGAGGATACAGACTTGGCTGCCGTTTATGGAGTGGGGAATACAGTGGCAGATTTATTCTACAGCAAAGAGGGTTGTTTCTTGGTAGCACTAATACTGACACATTATCTGGGGACGGAAGAGGATGCACAAATAGGAACAATTCTCCCATTTCTCTGCCTGTGTCTCCCCTAAATGCCCCCTACTCCTATTCCCTCCTGCTCTCTTCATTCCTCTCCCTGCACTGAGTCCTCTCCTTCCTCTCTGATTTATACCTTATTTCTTTAGCCTTGTCCTTCATCTTTTCCCAATGCAATTACATGGACAGGGTTTTTAGTCCTCCAACATTTTGCATATTATCTCCAGCTGGAGCCTCATGTCCAGCCCTCTGTGTGGAAAACAATACAAGTATTTTCAAACGGAGGGTCAAATCCTGCTCTCCCAAAATCAGGAGTGAAAATTTCTACCCTGTAAGGACCTAGCCATGGGATAGGATAGGCTGATAACAGCTGCCAGGAGAGGCTTTTAAAGTTATCCAGCACAGCTTAAAGAGAAATGTCCTAACAAATCATCACTGCACATCACTGAAGTGGAAGGCAGTGATGGCAACTGCCACCACACTCCTGCAGGGAGTAATTCCAGCTCCCCTCTCATCAGCTGAAATCAGTATACAGCAAACACCTGGGCAGCTTTACATCCCCATTTTCCCCTCCTTCTTCCAAAAACACACACCTACTTTCACTACTATATTTGCCTTTTGTACCTCACAATGGAACAGAGACTGGGAGCATGAACAAATTGGTCAAGAGCACATAAGAGATCAGTGGCAAAGCAAGAAATATGAGTGTCCCAAATCGCTGCCAAACAGTGTCTGACTCAGGCTTTGCATCTCTGAGGGATGGATAGGGGCAGTGGATCTTGTCCAAGGACAGATAAGACAGGAGATAGCTCTATCAGCCACATCTCGGCTGTTTGGCAGCAGGAGAGAAGCCATGGAGGAGCAGGGCTGCTGTCTTTCCCCCTCCTTAATCTGTTTCCTGCCTGATTCAAAAACAACCCAATGCATGGTTGTTTATTATTATTATCACTGTTATTTTCCAGAGTGCTGTAAAACTAGGGGATAGAGCACTCTGACAGCCTCATAACAAACAGCAGATAAAACTAATTAGATTTTGTTCTTCCTTCAGTTTGCTGACTTGATTCTTTTTTCTTTTTATTGTTTAATTATTTATTTTTTTTAGCCCAGAGGTTTACACACGCATGTATTTCACTAGACTCGAGGCAAGGCATCCTTGGGATTATCTCTGACAGGAAAGGGCTATTGTGGCCAGGAATCCCAGGAGCTGGTGAGGGGCTGAGACAGAAGCTGCAGTGTAGTGCAGGGCTCAGCACAGCATCTTCCACCCACATCATGTAAATTTGAGGGGGAGGAAGGAGAGCACAGCCATTCACAGCCTCTAAGAGAGTCAGTGAGACAAAAACCATCAGTAAAAAAAGTTAATGTGCCTGGCAGGAGCCCAAAACTGCTGCAGCAGTGGGGACCAGGCGAGCGCCTCTGAGACACCATCTCTTCTAGCCATTATGGGAATCTTTGGCTTGAGTCTCAACCTGACAGCCTTGCTGACTCTTGAGCAAGGACAAAACGGTGGCGAGCAGGGCAACTTCCCTCTCCTCCCTCCCTCCCTTTCTCCATCGGCTGTTTCCAAATTCTTTGGGATTAGCTAGCGACAGCAAGAAAAGGCACTGCTCTCACTGCTCAGCACTTAGCAGGCTGAAGTGAGGTGACGGGCAGGGGACAACGGCTCCATTCACTGGGGATACCAAACCAGAATTACAAGTGTGCAAGAATAAACAAGGCTGGAGTTAATCTAAAGTTGTTTTACACTCTGTTTTATTAAAGTCAATGCACTTCCGTTCCTCTGTGCAGAGCCTAACTCTGCTTAATTACCATGACTCAGGGAGAATTTTAATAGCGTGGAGCGAGCAGTGCACTTGGAGGAATTCTCCTGACCTCTAGAGGTCTGTCAAAAGAAGAGGAGCATCTGCTCCCTGGAAAAATTGCTGGGAAAAAAGGGAGGCAGCCCACAAAACTACTTCTCCTGGAGTCATCCAGGTGCGATTCCCAAGGGTGGGTTACCCACCTGTCCTGCTGCACGTCCTGAGCAGCAGCCTGAGCACCCTTGGGCTGGGGATTCTCCAGGCCAATGCCTTCTGCAGCAGCCTCACTACTCACTGACAAGCTGTTTGGCACAGACATGGGATGCTGCCAGTGAGATTGACCAGGCTTTTCATACTGCACCTTCATGCAGGTGTGGTCATGTGCAAGGACGCTTTGCTCCCAGCTCAGCTGCTGCGTTTGGATCCCAAAACACTGAAACAGCCTTTGCCATCTCCCTGCCTCCTGCAGCTCCAGGCACAGGGATCTCTGACATGGTGGTGCTGCTCACACACATTGGGCTCCAAAACCACATGGAAGACACATCTCTACTTTTATTACATTATGACAACTCTCACACAGTGTAGTCACCAGGGCAGAATTTTCCTGCTGAACTGAATTCCTGCTATCTTAAAAAATGCAGAATGATACAGCTGGAAAGCCAAATATTATTGCCAAAATATTGGTATCTCATTAAGGAAAATGCTGATTTAAGGATAATTTTTTTTTTCTTCGCAATATGGTGTACCACTGGCAAGCCTTGGTAAGTGCCCTTCAGCTACTGTTGTGGCAGTGTTGGTACAGAAAGCAGTGTGGGTGTAAACATGCACATTTACAGACACAGATAGGTACAACAGTATTTTTTACCCTGTGTCCCAGGGATGTGCTACATGCTGAAAATCCCACAGTGTGGCTTTTGTATGCTGCAGTCAGGACATAGCACACTATCAAGTTCTTGTGGTGCCTAGAAACGTTGGATTTTTAAGTTAATTATGCACATATATTGTTTCCTTGTTAATAAGATTTGGAGCAGTACTATACAAACTATTATAATGGGAACACCTGTTTCACCTATTCTGTGTCCCTTCCTGTGAGCCACCCTTTTATTAAAATTCAGTATTGTGTGCAACAAGCTGCACGCTAAACCAAGCAGAACAGGACATCTGTACAGAGGCACACACCACACCTAATGAATTAGTTTGGGCTAAGAAGCTCAGCTTCCAAGGACCCAAGCTGCCTGTCTTTTGAGCAGCATCTTAGAGAAATAGAGACACAGGGAACTCTCATGTGCCACTGAAGACTTTAAAATGCACAGACTTTAAAAAAAAATTTTAAAACTGAGCAGGACTGCAAGAAGCTTTTTAACTAAAGAGCAACCTCCTGCTGGAAAATATTGTCTAGGTAGTCTGAAGGGTGTTCAGAAACACATCAGAGCCTTTCTTGTTCTGCGCTAGGAATTCTCTTCACAAACAGCATAAAACCAGAAAGATGACATGGTGCTTTTAATCATGCATCAATATAAATAATAATCATCACTGGTAATCACTGGAGTCCTTGCAGGCGGTAATGCTACAACACACTGCACATTCATCCTTGGCCTTGAGCCTCACACAGCAGTGACAGGGTTGGGAGCCTCTTGCATCATAAAATCAGTTCCATTTGGATTCAGGGCAATTCCCCATTTGTAGCAGCAGAGTCTAAGACACGTGAGAAGATCAGGCAGTGAGAAGTGTGAGATGAAGTGACATGGCTTCATGCTTTAGGGATACAGGGCACATGTGTGGGTTTTCAGTCTGTGCTAGATTCTCAGAAAATGGGAGGCAATTTTAGGAGAAATCTAATTTTTCTCCATTTGGGGATTGAAGACACTAGTCTGATGGATGCTTGGGCTAAATTCACTCCTGGATATTGCCACCATCACTAATCTATTTGTGAATTTAGCCCAGGTTTCCAGAGGATCATTATGTATTGTCACTGCTGCCTTCCTTTCTGTGGCACATTGGAATTCCCATGCTGCTGCTGAGATATAACCCGTTTAGAAACATGCACAGCCTGACCCAACCTGTTGAACACACTGTAAAAATTCTGATCAGACAGAAATCAGAGACATGCTCTACAGCTCATGAGAAATGAATGGCAACAGAGAGCTCTGGTGAAAGGCATCAATAACTGTCACTTCTCCAGGCAAAGGCTGCCTCAAGTCAAAAAAAGAGAATCATCTCTGATTTTGTGGCCTCAAAATACCATTCCTTAGGTCAGTCTGTATGAAAACACGTCCTAGAGGCAGCCATGACATGGTGGATTATATTTAGGAATTGATGATCTCACACAGTCCCACCTGGGCCAGCGGCCCCTCGCTCTCCCTGGTGTACAAAGCAGAAGGAGTCATCCTCGGTGGGTGTACGTATACAAATTACACAAACATACAGTCAATTTTCCATTTGGAACTGGAGCAACACATCTGGGGAGGATGCTGAAGCTGGCAAACAGGCAAACATGAGCAGTGACCCATTTTCTTGCGGCTCTGCAGGTCCTTGTTCACACAGGACTGCTCTCGAACCCACTGTAGACCCCCAGTGCTGCAGAGCCCAGAGGAAGGGCTGCACTATTGGGTGCTGGCTGGCTGGAAATGTAGAGCTCCCTCAGGGCTCTGCAGCCGCATGTCTGTCCTGTGGCTGCTCCCTCATCTTCTGTCTCTCCTTCCACCCACGAGAGGCACTCCTGGATCTCTTGCTCTAGCTCCAAGAACTCCTCTTCTCCATCACAGCTGCTGGCAGTGTCATAATCAATCTCTTCTGCACAGGGAGGTTCATCATCAGACTCCAGGCTGCTGTTGCTGCACCTTCTGCAGAAAAATCACAAGAGAGACTGGATGTCACCAAAGGAGGGGGTGTTCTCGGGGGAAGAGCAAGCAACAGGGAAATGCTCTTTCTGGGTTCAACCTTGGCTCTGATAATAAGGGATGAGGTGGCACTAAGCAAGCTCTGGTGTGTCTTTGTGTCTGTCTCACCAATGAGAGGGATAAAATGAAGAGTGATACTTACTGACCTCTCAGGAGTAAGGCATTATTATTCCTATCACTATTACTGCTATTGCTTATACAGAAACAGAGTGCTTTACATACAGACAACACCATTCTTGCCTTGAGGCACTTACAATGTTAGAGAAGCTGAAATATAGCGGAGAAGAAAGTATTCAGTTTCCAGAAGGTTGCTGGTTTAATCATCATCCCCCTTGCTGTAGTTCCACATTTAGTGTAAGACCTAATTAATCCAGGTGGTTGAAGTGCTTTGGCATCTTTTCCTGCTGTTCTGTGCAAGCTCAGAGCTCTGCTAACAAGAGGCAGCACAAACAAAAAACTGAGCCTCTTGGATCTTCAGGCACACTGACTCCAGGCCAGGTAGAAACACCTGGAGTGGCTGTATTTTGGGAAGAACTTGGAAAGGCTTTGATAGCATGACTTCCTGAGGAAGGGCCAAATCCAGAGTCAAGCCTGAATGGCTGAGGAAAGACTCTAAGTGGATGTCACAGCCACGTCACCTGGCTCTCAGAAAGGCAGGTTACCCCACCTTGGCCTCCTGCCATTTACTCAAAGGAATGGCCACAGGCTTTCCTCACACGCCCACTTTCAATGCTCACTGCATTAGGTTTGCCTGATGCAATATTTATGGCAGAAATATGACCACTAGACTAGGAATCCTTCTCCTCCCAAGCTGCCCACATCCCATGTGGCCTGTAGCCCATGAGGGCAACTGGGTAATTGTTTGAGACCAGAAGGAAGCCTGTGATTTGAGTGCTGTCTGTGTCAGAGTCTGGATGAAACGGGGGAACAGATACTGCCTTTTTCACCTCCAGGTCAATGTTCTCGATCAAACTCAGACCAGGGGAATGTATTGCTTTAGGGGACTGGGAAAGGAATAATAATATTCCACCTCTGGGCCAGAGTTTCTAATTTGTCCCGAGTTGGGAAGAATAAATGTCTTGGCAGATGGAGCATACACAGCTTTAATGTGTGGTCTGCTCATTTTCATGTCAGTAACCAGAATAATCTTCCAGCTTTCAGCTGTTTCACAGCAGTGCCAGCAAGTGAGGTTTCAGAACATACCTAAGGTGTAAAGTATTGCTTTTGGATGTATTGATCCCTCCCCTCTTCTGCACTCCAAGAAAGGTGTAAGATTTTCCTAGGACTGAGACTCCAGATCTTAACTGCATACAGGCTACTCTGCAGCAGAAGCAAGCAGTGTCAGCCCACATCTCTCCTCCTCTGGCTGATCTCTGGCTTAGTTTACTTCAAAGGCTGGGTATAAAGGATTTTCTGAAAGCTTAATAGAGCTGTACAGCTTAAAAATAAATAAAAGAATAATTATGCACTTTTACAGTTTCTGGCTCTACTTCAGTCTGCTCAGAAATCTGGGTCAGGGAGAACTCACACTGAAAATGAGGATGTGACATGAAACAAAACAAACAAACCAGGACAATCCTCCCAGCACAAACAGCCACAGCAGTGGTCCCAGCTGAGTCTGACCAGTGGGTTTGATTTCTTCTTTTATTTTTTCATATGCAGGCATGGCATGAATTACCATGATACTGAGTACCTGTGATAATGTTCAAAGCTGACTAAACCCAGGGGAACCAGAATTTTCATTTATAAGCACTGCTCTTGCAGATTTGCAATCAAAAAGAACCAAAGCATACCTACTTTCAATATTGCACTTGTACATTTTGAAGGAGCTGCTAATGCCATTGGGACAGAACATAGCTGTTACCCAACTCACTGATATTTTACAGATGGAACAGTTTGCAGCCTAGGAACTGAAGGTCAAACATTTGCATTAACAGGATAATTGGGGGAAAAAATTACTGAATCCCTATTATTACTGAAATCTGGGAAGTGAAATAACAGGATCTTCTGAATTTTTCAGTAATTTAAGTGATTTTAGGACTGTGTTTCTGATGAAAAGGAGAAAATGCCTCCTACCACAAAAACACTTTGCTAGTGAGGGGAAATCTGGAAGACAACAAACAGAGAATGAAAGACCAAAAACCACATTACAAAGCAATGCAAATGGGCTGATTGCAAGCAGCAGGTTCTTCTGAAAGAGGAGAGGTGGCAGCATGTGGCACGTGGCAGAGCCAGCCAGTGCCACCAACCAAGTGCAGTCCTTGCATGTGCTTCTCCACACCACAGAGATCAGCTCCTTCCATGGAAACGGTACATGGAAATGAATAGCAATGCCAACATCTAGACTGTTGCATTCTTCCCCAGAAGAGTTTTGGGGGTTTGTTTGTTTCTTTTTTATCTGATCTTTAAAAGTTGCAGAGGCATTCACCACCACCCACCCTCCTCCCCCAAAAAAACCCCCAAAACAACAAACAAACAAAAAAACCCTGAGACAAAAAACCAAAAGCAAAGCAAAACAAAACAAAAAAAAAAACCTACCCAGGAGACATGAAACAGATTTATCAAAGAATAATGATGTTGTCTTACAGAAGGTAAACAAAGAGGAAAACCAATGACACTACATTATAGAACTCCAAGACAAATATAGACTATGAATACCACTGAACATGAACACAGCACAGAAGAGAGGGGGGAAGGCTGGTAATATATTCTACAGCCAACTGTGCCCCAGCTATCACAATAAAACATGTACACATTTGGTTGATCTTCAAAACCTACAGCCTCGTAGCCCTCATCTATTCCAGCTGATGGGAGCCACAACAGCAATTTGCAAATTCATGATGTGATAAATAGAATTTCTTTGTTTTGATTTTTAATTTGCATATTTACTCAGATATGACTTAATCTTAATTAGCTCTCCTTTTCTACGTGGGTGTGTTTTTTTGTTTGCTCCGGTTTTGGAAAGCAAGCAAGATTTGGTTCCCTGTGAAATAATTCTGGGGGTTTTTGCTGACTTAATGGGAGGAGAAGGAGAAGTGAGCTCAGTGCCTCCATGCATAACTGGAACTTTGTGGTGTGGCTGGAAAACCCTTCTTTCAGGTGCCTACTGTCAACCCCACATTCTGAGTCAGCCTGCTAAGTCACAGCTGGACAGGAACCTCTCAAGTCAGCTGTCCTGCTGAGCCACACCTCAGAGCAAACACTCTGTAGCTGTGCAGATAAACCATAGCTACACTCTGTCCATGGGGATGAGTGGCAATACAACATAATTACCTCCATACATAATTCTCATCCACTTTTACATGCACTTCCAGGGAATGCAGAAAACTACATCTTTCCCAAGTAGTTTCTCGAGATTTTTCACTCCCATTTTACTTGCGTGGCAGGTCACTCTCTCTCTCTCTCTGTGTTTGGCTGGCTGGCTGGCTCAAAATAGAACATTTCATTTTTCCTGCTGGAAAGGATGGACACTGACAACTGTCCCTCTCAGGGAATCTGTGACTATTGTTCAGGGTTCTGCTTGACCTTCGCTTGACAGACCTCGCAGTTGCAATGCATTACAGAAGGAAGTGGAGCATTGCCTTTTTTTTTTCTCATATTGCTCCTCTCACTCTTGAAATTTGTTGCAGCCTTGCCAGGGAGAAACTGGAATTGGGGGGAGGTTAAATGCATCACATAAAAAGGAGGAAAAAGATGAGGCTGGAGAAAACTGCTGGTCATGGACATAGTGATGATTCTCTCTGAAGGATGTACTGACAAACAAGCAAATATGTCCTCAGTTTCTCTCTGCAGTGAAAAATAACCTCCCAGCATAACCACCCTGTCTGTAACCCTATTTTCTCCTTGTGTTAAACCTTCTCTCCATCATGGTATGTCCCAATCCTTTGGAAGCTGCCCAAAGCAGGGATGTGGCTGTGTATAATGAGCCAAGCACATCTCTGATAAAGTTCATAGACTAAATAAGGCAGGAAATGGCTTTATTGAAATTTTTGAAGAGATGAGACATTCTTGTGTGTGAAGAGAAAGCAGAAAAAAGATTTAACTCTAATTAAACAGGCCAAGTTCTCAGTAGTTACAGCATTCACCTGAAAGAAGTGTCCAGTTTTCCCCCACTCAAACAGGGACTGGAGACCCCAGAACGTTCCCTGACCACAATTACCACCAGGGCAGAAAGGGAATTCCTCATTCTTTTCCAAAGAAGTTCTACCTATTTTATGAATAGTTACCAGTGCTGCTAAATAAAGTGTCCTGCAGCTTTTAAAGATATGCTGCCTTCTCCACAGTGAATCGGAATTGCCTTGCCCTTCTGGCTTTTTGACATTAAAATTCCACCTACATCACCAAACATAGAGGGGTGTGTGGTCTTGCACAGTTTTGCTTTTGAGGAAACCATATGTTTTATTAAAAGCAGGAGCACTGCTTCTGAAGGCTTGTAATGAATCTAAAATGAACCTTAAGCAGACGCGTTTGCAGTAATCCCAGAGTACAATTCTGCCTTTAATTGCTTCATAAAGTAGTATTTTAGGACATAAATGAAACAACTATGATGCTTTCAGGTAATTACACCTGTAAGAAATACAACACAGCAGCAAGATGCCAGCAAAGAAGGGCTTTAATCTGCCCTTTGTGTCTGGATTCAGTTGCTGCAAGGTGCGTTGCACACCTTGTAATGACTTTCTAATTTCTCCTCTGCCGTTCAGCAGCTCCCCAGACAGCAGCCTGGCACCCTCCTGCCTGAGAAACGCCAGACAAGGCTCTGTTTAGTCCCTGACCTCACCGAGGGAGGAGATCAGCTCTGTACTCACAAAAGATGACTCCACATTTAAGAGCTATTGCTTTCCCCTCCATTGATGCTACACAGCCAACACTAATGATGTTAACTCTGCAGACTCCCGAGAGATTTCCCTTCCCAAAGACTCTTTGACAAGGGCTTTTGCATCACACAACATCTCCTGAGAAAGTCCAAGGCAGTGCCAGGTGCCCTGGCTTTCAGCCCACCACGGCCCATCCTTTCACCAGCAACATGAACGTAATTAAACACGGCCTTGAATTCTGTTTGCTGTGGCTGAGAGATGTTTGGTCTTGTTCTCAGCATGGGTTGGGTTTTGTATTTTTTTTTTTTGCCTTTTTTCCTTCCTGCCGCAAATAACCAAGAGAAAGGTGTAATTCATTGCTAAGGCTCGAACTAATTAGTTTTTCAGAAGTTCCCAGGCTAATTGTAGACTGCAATACTTATAATTGATTTGGCCAGATTAGAAATGGGTGTCTAGTGCACCAGTTAGATAAGCAAGGGGCAAACGGGTTTTATTTAGAAGGGAAGACAGCTTGTAAATAAAAGGAGAGCACAGAGGCAGGAACAGGCTGACTCCTGGCCAATACTGTCCCCTAATGTTCATTCAGGCTTGCAACAATTTAGCCCTGGGTCAGCATTTTACTTGCACCCACCATAAAGTGTTATTCTCCTCGGGAATGGCTGTCTCCAGGGTTCTCAGTGGTGAGGAGGTGGTGATGGTGCTGCAGGAGCAGGGGAGGTGTTGGGGACACAGCTCCCATCACACGTGGCTGGGAAATGGAAATGCCTTGTACCAGCACAGAGAACTCCAATTTAATTGAATTACACCATGCCATTGGGACAGCTTTGATCTTTCCGTGAAAGACGATTTTGCAGAGAGGACAAGAAGGAGTCTTTGTCCCATCTGAAGGGTGCCTGACATGACATGACATTGCTGGATTCCACGTATCTCAGCTCAAATCCAGGTGTGCTTCTAATGCTAACCAACAAAACTCACACAAGCTGGTCGTCAGACTGGCAGGATGGAAAAAGCTGCTGAGAAGCCAGAGGCTGTGGATTCAGTCTTATGAACAATCATTAATTTCCTCCTAATGGAGGACCAATCTATATATCAGTGCAGGGCAAACACTGCATCTTTAGCATTCTTATAGCTGTAGGCTTGTAAGCATTAATAAAACCCACTGACTTGAACAGATACAAGTCAGCCACGAAATGAAGCTCTGGCAGTTGCTGCAGACCCCAAACATAATGAGTTTTTCTTCTTTCACCCTTAAACTGTTCTAAGGTTTTGTCTCTTTTTTTTTCTTTAAATACATTCACATTTCAGCACAGGGAAACAGCATCCTGTGTGTACTCTAGGAACAATTTGTGGAATATTTGTTTTGGTTCATGATGATGTTTTCTTTATCATAGTACAATACCTGGCCTGGACAAAAAAATAATAATTCTGTTAATCTTCTGCTTGCAAGGGCAGATATGAACAGAACAGCTGCATCCCCTGACAAGCTGACAAGCTAAACCAGGCTATGAGTAAAATTTCCACTTACTATGGAGAAGTTTATTATACAGAACCTGAGCATGGAAAACTCTGGTTTTGCCTCCACAGACATACCACCAACCTGTTAAATTTTGATCACACCAAACAAGTTCAGCTGCTCCACCCAAGCTGGGGGAGCAGCTCATTCACCCAAGACTGGCATCCAGCACCAGCTCCTGTTTTAATTCCTTGGCAATATGACATATGCCTGAAGAAAACTTGACACCTGACTGCCCATATCTGTATGGCATTATGATTTTGACATTTGGGCCAAAATCCCTGGCACCAGAGTTCAAGCCTTGGGACAAAAATTTTAAGAAAGTTGAAGAACTTTATAAGAAGCATATGTGATATATTTGTGTGATATATTCAGGCACTGTTGGGAAACTAAGGTTTATAGTGTCTTGGGAAGGCAAACTCAAAATCTTGCTTTTTAGATCCATATTACACTACAACTTGGGGTTTATTTAAGGGATGGTTTAATATCAAGTCCATTGTGATCTTGTGACATTCATTAAAAATGAGATATACTCACAGGAAATAAAAGATGGCCAAGGCAAAATAGATGGAATAATATCCATCCACCCAGCAGCACAATCAGTGGCTTGGATTTAGAGTTTAAGGATCAGAGAAAATGCTTCCAAAACAGGTGAATTTTGGCTTTCTACAGATTAAGCTTCCTGTGGATATATGAGCAGTCAAGTCCTCTTGTATGGGAAGATATTTACTGAGACTACCAGAACTCATTAGGATACTAAATAATAAAAGAGTTGCTGAAAATATCATTTTAAAAGTGTTTGGGAGCTTTTCTCACAGTGTCTCTATCTCAAGAAATTTCTTCTCAAAAAGATAATCATGTTATTGATGATACTTAGCGGTCCAGCCAAAGTAATACAGGAAGATTATTGGAATCCTTGTAATTGCTTTTAGATGCTTCCAGTAGTTGAGATACTGGCACTGCACAGGGGAAAGAAATGTGGAATGGTTTTGGCTTAGATGCTAAAAAATTGTACTGCTGAGGATAAAGAATGTAAAGGCAGGCAGGTTCTCCTGAGTTCCTGTTTCCCTTGGTGCTCTTTCACATAATTCCACCCACTCTATCCAAGTTTTATAATTGGTTCTATATATTTAATATCAAAAGTCCAAGTTTCATATGTATATATCCCTTAGTTCTCTCTGAGAGACTTAAAGGATTTGGGATTTTGAGAGCAAAATGTCTTAAGATGGCCAAGACATGTCTAGGCTGTGCCTTAGTTACATATCTGTCCTATGTGCAAAGTATTTTTTGGGTCAGATAACTTCACATGCAAATATTTGTTTGCACAGCAGATGACAGACAGATATCTAATTGCTTAACTGAACTAATAATTGCTGTAAATTACTAAATTCTAACCACTATACCCCGTGAAAGAGAAAGAAACCTCTTCCTTGCTAGTTTTTCTTCATGGAAATGTAGTTTTAGCTGATACCCACTTTGATGTTTCAGAGAATCTATGACAGAGGTGTATATATAAGTATGTAAATAAGTTTAAACGAGCACATAAATATATCACCATCCCTTATTTACCTTTCCTTAAAGACACATAAATTTTATATACATATATATATATATATACACACATTATACACTCACTTCAGACACCCACACATGCACAGTTACATGGTTTGCTCTGTATTCAGAGCACAGTTTTCATTACAAGACACAGGAGGTCTCAGGAGATGCTCCTACAGCTCCCTGAGAAATAACAATAGGTGATCACTGAACCTTGAGGTTGTTGCATTCAAGAGGAAGCAACCTGATGGAAAGAGGTGGTTGTGACCAGAGCAAAGCAATTCTTTGGCTCCAGCCCTCAGGTGAGTGTTGAGAAAGCAGGAGTTCACCTGAAAGGGAAATTAGACCATCTGGGTAGCACTTGAGATTTGATAGGATGGTCAAGAGGCAGGCAGAAATGGTTGTCCAAAACATCCAGTGTTATCATCAGCTTTTTGACAGCTTAAAGCAAGACTGTGGCAACAGTCAAAATCTTGGATTCTCAGTAAGGAAATAAAGACATTTTCCTATTCCACGTGGACCTGACTCATTCTTGTACCTCTTAAAGCAAGGAATACCCATTTTAGAAACCTCTCCACACAGATCTTTTTCTTTCACAATCATGTGCTTCAAGTGGGTAAACAACAGGTGGGGCTAAAAATATTCAACTCTGGCAAAGAGAATGATTCTTGTTCTGAAACACCCAGAGAGGGGACAGAGCATGGCACCACATGGAGTTCAACTGCTGTTTTTCCACCAAAGTCTGCTTTTAAGGAACGGCTTCAGGCAAATCTCAGCTTAAGGGTGATGGCAAACTATTCTTGGAGTACACTGAACGTCATTAAGGCCAACATGATGGTAAAGCCATGAAACCTAAGACATTCCAGGTGATGACTATCAGTCAGCATGGCCACCTCTCAAAGTTACTTCACCCCTGCAAGGTCCTATGTTATCACAGATTTCTTGGAATGCATCCCACACAAATCTGCAAAGTCATAACCCCCCTAAAAGTTATGCATCTCATTCAGGGATGTTCATCATAACTGATCTGAGAAACCTCCTGTAGCGTAAAAAGTTCTGAGACTAATATGAAACTTTTGTTCTCTCTTCCTTTCCTGAAGAGAACAAATATGTTTAATCAATAATATAGTTAGGGGAGGAGACTGAGGGACTCTGTGTGTACCCATAAGAATGAAAGGCAACAAGGGCAAGGTCACAGAAATCTATTTTGTCTTTAAAGCAAATTGAAGTGGGGTTTATAGCACAAACATCTGATGAAGTATGTGTGATCATAAATAATCAATAATAGATCCAGCTTAAAACTTCAGCCTCTGCCCTCATCCTAAATCTCTTCTCAGACATAATGAGATTCAGATAAAACAAATCTCAACACTCATGTTCAATATATTTTAAAACATTCTGATCAATTATGTTTTTAACACCATATGGAACCAAATCCAAAACCTTGCTTAACCTCGCTCATTGCACAGCTGATTTGCATATGCTTTGGACTCCATTAAGGACAACAAAAAATGTCATCTACTGCATATGAAAGTGGCAACTCTTGCTAATTCCCTGATCTTGCCAAAGCCCTGCCAGATGTTTCATGAAGAATAGCAAATATTTCATTATGTTCTCCCTGCTTCCTAAAATTTGTCTGTCAGGAACTGCAAGGATGAACAAGAAAAACAACAGGCATGGAGCGCTGACAAAAACATGAAGCATCAGTTTCAACCTATTTCAGAGCTCAAACAGGGTTTTAAAGGGATTCTTTGTGCCAGAAGGACATTCCAGCCAGGAACATATGACTCTCAGTAAACAGAGGAAAGGGGGAAAAAAAGGACCATTTGCTCTGATCTAAGGAGACAGCATTGCCTTGCAAAAACCAGAGTAAAGCAAATATAAAAGTTGTCATTGCTGTTTGTTGCACAATAGATCTCCAAATTCTTTTCTGTGTTCCTGTTGTAGGTATTTAATAATGTTTCACCTGTATAACAGGGAGATGCAGTTTACAAATGCATCCATTTGTAGCTTGTAGCATCCATCAACTCCCAGCAGGGAACAATTTTTAAAATCACTGTTAACATGAGTATTTTCTGAATATTTTATAAAAATCAATTTTCAAATGCCTGCCAAAATATTCTATGTGTTTTACCTGCAAGTTGCAAATACATTTTCTTTCTTACTCTGTATGCGAATATGTGTGTCTATATTTATATATGCTTACATAAATTCTTAAAAGAATACTAGCACACCACAGAAGCAAGCATATTCTGAGTGAAAGCTGAAGCAACATAAACTGACAAAACTCTTCATTTAATTAGGGTAAGACATGTATTTGGATGGATGGGGCAAATTATAGCACAGCTTGCAGAGCAGTGAAACAATCACTTTATCGAGAACCACCCTGAGCATTTAACGTCACTCTCTGATTTACAGCTAAAAATGATAAAAGGTCAGTTCTTGTGTGCAAAGTAAGTGACTGAAAAAATATGTCAGGCTGTACATCAAAGGAAAATTGAATCCTGAGGGTGAAACACATGGGTTTGAGAGATGCAGGTTCTGTATTCGGTGGGCTCACAGTCAGTGTGAGCAAACTCTTTTCTCTCTTTGCCTCAGTTCCCCAGTCATGTGGACACAGAAGGCTCAATCCCTCCACCTGTCTGGATGGCAGAGCCAAGGTGTGTCTGAAGCCTTCCATCGCCTCTTTAGTCTAAATGAGGGTGCAGAGGTGTTTAATTGCCTCTTCCACATACATGCCCTTCTCTCCTCTGAAAGCAGTGACAAAAAGGGTGTTTAACCTCGCTGAGCAAGGTACAAAAAGGTGCTAAACTGTGCTGAGTTTGGTCCAAAAACTCATCTCAGCAAACCAAGGCTTAAATAAGGTAGCAAGTTTCCAGATCCATTAGGGACAGAAGTCAGTGTTCCTGATTCTGCCAGACAGGAATCATGAGTTTAGCTGGAGGAATGATCAGGGTGTAGAACTCCTGCTGGCATCAGGAGGAGAGAGAGGTGCTCAGTGACTCCAAGGATTAGCTGCCAGATCATATTTTGAAAGAGCAATGCTGTAATTCTTGCAGTACTGAAAACAACTAATGTCATAAAAGTGAAGGGGAGATTATTTAGATGGGAAAGAAACAGCCTCAAGCTGCCAGATTTTCTGTGCCCACTGTGGCCTCTGATTTTAACTTGCCCAGCAATCCTGGCTGCCAAATCCAGCTCAAGCAAACAAAGGCTGAGGACTTGTGCATACTGCTTCCACTGGACCTGAAAACCTCATTAGTCATGAAATCTTGTATTTCCTGGCATTTGCCTTTGTGGTTATCTTTTCCTGGCTCCTCATTTTGTCTATGCTTCAGAAAGCTGCTTATTGCACCAAAATTAAGTGGCATCTGCTCTTCCCATGGTGGATTTCATCCTCCAGGAATGGGAACACCAGGAAAAGACCAGGTTGTGTGTTGTTCTGGCTCATGAATCGTCCCCAAGGCATGGAAAGAGGCCACAAAAATTATATTTTCCAGTACAAGAAGCACAAATCCAAGTGCTAGAATATACAAACACACTGCACAGAAGGGATGCATTTGGGAAGGTTATATTCATGGATGCATACAGGGTTCTTGACTGATATGTCCTGTGATAGAACCTCTTTTCTTGCTCCTTCTCCACCAAATCATGATGGCCTCATTTTCTCCACAGCCCTTTCTGCTGCACCAGCACCAGGAACACAAAACCCCTTAAAAAACTCCTGGATGCTGCTGAGGGACCCATGCTCTTGGGATGATGGAGAAAATAGAATGGTGCAAGTCAGGCTGCTGCAGACTTTACCCTGAGTTTGCCAGGCTCATGCTGGACTTTCTCCTTTTCTGCCCAGCCAACCTGCAGATAAACTGTGTCAGATTTAATGGTGCATAATACAGGCAATTCAGTATCAAGGAGATGGGGGGAAAAAAGCATTTCTGAGGCAAGATGGGTTATCAGCTCAGCTCAAAAAGCAACCTATCAAGAAACACTGCCAAGGCGACTTCAGAAATCTATAATTTAGGTGTTACCTTAAGCCCGAAACTTTGTTTGAAAACTTCATACTTCTCACAAGCAGGCTAGCAAAGCCCAGGAGGATCAGACCAGCTATCAGTCCAGATGACAAAGTAATACACTTAGTGTATATCAAGTGCTGTGCACATGAAAGGTGCAGGAAAGATGGCAACATTATACAGTTTTATCCTGCAAGGAATCAAAGCTGTTATTACCCAGCGGTTTTCCAAGGGCTATTGCACTCCATTGCTTACCCACCAATCAGCTCACCTTACTGGGCTTCCCAACAATATGAATCACTTTTAAATAACAATGCATTTACTTTACATACAAGCTCTGCAGCCTGAAACACCCCACACTGCCTTCTGGAAAGGGAAGCAGCCTGAAGATTTATCAGGAACAGGGCTGCTGATGTGCAGGAAGCTGCACCAGCATGTCCCAGCTGAGCAGCTCAACTCCTGAACAGCATCATTCACCACTAATTTCGCAGCCATTTCTGAGGCAGGGAATGACACTTTACTTTAAATCTTGTGATTTTCAGAACAGAAGGCAAAGAATTATAAAGTCAGTCAACAACCGGTGCAAAAATTTTAAGGAATGAAAGAGAAGAGAAATATGTCCTGTGTCACAGCTTGACAAAGGTGCAAACCCTAGATCCCTAATTATTAATACTCAGAGTATTTCTTGGTTTGCTAGTGAATAAGGATTGCTGTGCAAGGACAATCATTCAGTGGAATCACATAACCTAAGCTGCTAAGGATGAATTCAACAAGCAAAATGTGTAAATTATTTGTCCAAAGATCTGTGACTAAGGAAGAGCCCAGCCAAGCACCCCAAACCGACAGCTTTAGCTTCTGAAGATGCTTCCTCCCAGTTATTCTTGCTGTTCTAGATATTCCCAATGCAAGAGAGGTCCATGAGGAGACAATGAAGAGAAAAGAAAGTTTCCTGAGCTGTGCACTCCCTTGCTGCTTTCAAGGTCTCCCCATCCCAGAAGTTTGACATATCCTGGTCCCACACTACTCCCTATAGTCAGGAAATTCCTAATATTTCACTTACAGAGATTCTCCTTTGGGATGGATTAACCTAACACTCCTTAAACTCAGACCTTTCAATTTCCTCTGCTGGAGACTTTTGCTTTAGATATCTTTGCTCTACTGGAAAATATCCACTGATGGCAAGCAATTATTATTATGAAATACATCCTTAGAGATAGAAACTGGCTGCTAGGAAAGATTGAACTGAAGGGAAGAGGAAAAACCCAAAAATACTATTCCCACTTACCCTGACAGGGATTTAATCACCTTCCCAGCATGTCATACCCAAGAGCCCTTGGACAACCTCCTGAACAAGACTCAATTGACACCTATCATGTAAAGCACTTGATTTTCTCACGATAACATTAAGCATCATTACTAGAAATGGATGATACAGTTCAAAGCTAATTTCAGATCTAATTTGAAACCATTAAATATATATGTAATTGCCTCTTCCCACAAACCAGCCTTTGGGCCCTGAAGGCAGCATCCATAGTAAGCTAAAAGACAGTATGTGGAGTTCTTTCTGTGAGAATTTACAAGTGTGCATGAGATTTAATGATTTATAAAACACCTACATAATGCCTCTAATAGCAAGAATTGAAATCAAACAGTTGGTGATTAGGGCTGTTCTAAAGCAATAACTGCAGTGGGGAGGAGGTGCTGTAGGAGAGGAGCAGAGGGTTAATGTGCTCATCTTGCCAGTGCTGTGGACCTGAATGTTCAAGTCGTGGAGGAAACTGAGCAAACCAACTGTGGTGTGTGCCAGAAGGACTTTGGGGTGCATCATGAATCCTCAGAGGGTTCAGAACACAGGCAGACTGTGCTGAACAAGCAGCAGTGGCCTGGAGGATGCCTGCTGTCCCTGACAGTGAACATGTCTGCTTCAAGGACAGTGCTAAGTAGAGACTGATAGCCTCAAAATGAGCATCCCTGGCACAGGGCTGAGCAACCAACAAAAGGAGAGATCTTGCCAAAGCACAGATTAGAAAATTAGTTATGGAGGTGAACAAACCAGTGGTTGGTACAGAATTTCAGTGGGAATACTGAAAACATCAGTCTCAAACACAGCAAGGAAATGAGCTCCCTGTAAAGCTCAGGAGTGGTTGAAGTGAGACAGGACAGACACAGGGAGTGTGGGAAGATGTGAAGTATCAAAGTACATTCACTTCTCAGGTGACCTGGACTCTGGCAGTGCCCAGGACTGCTGACCACAGGAACTACAACAGTATCTGCCTCCAAAATGCCCTCAGTTTGATCTACATCTGCCTGGTGCAGGAGTGAGCTGACAGCCTCAGCAGGAATAAAGGGCTGGGTAGATGACAACTCTTGCCCAAAGCCTGTTATAGGAGAACAGGATGTTCCTCACTGCTGCAGGACACTCAGCAGATGGACTCCCTACAGGGGCTTGTGGGGCTGTAGCAGCAGCATGGGACACACCAGGCTTTGGCCAGTACAACACAGTGGTGGAAATCATTTTGAAATGTGCTATCCCTTGGTAGATCTGGATACAAGATGGGAAGTTCATATCCAGACTGTGGCCTATTTCCAATTCTGAAATCCAAACATTATATTTTCCTATTTCCTTATCCAGTGTTGCTTCAGCACTTAATTATCTACCTGCTGGCCTGGCCTTTTCTGCCATACTGGTGCCAGACCATCAATGATGTGTCTATCAGGGTGAAATGAGCTTTGAACTGGGTGATAAATTGTTGTTTTTGCTGCAGCTGCTCACATCTCGTAAATGTTTAAACAGTATAATCACACACATATCTAGTAGCTGCTTGGTTATGTTTATTTTGGATTAGGTGCTATGAAGTTTCTTAGATGTGTGTGTCAAATATTCATAGATGGCAGGCTACTGAAATATTTTTCTTTAGTATTTATTTATAGGCTTTATTTATCAACAGAATCAATCTTTACGTTCCCAGCTGTAGCATTACTTCTTGCCTTAGCCATTTTTCCCAGACAGTGCCTGTCTATCTAACAATATTCCTCTTCCTGCAACATCTATTCACAGAATATCTGTGCAAGGTATCTTCCCATGTGTACTCACAGCATCCATCTCTTTAATTCCAACTATATATCCACTCCATCTAATGCTAGTCATCTCTCTGAAGCACTTGCTCTCTCTCTCTCCTCACCATCTCTTTATCCAGGCAATGGTATCTGTCTCTCTCTAGTGATTCTCTATCCCTTTCTCTCAGTCACTCACAGTACCAGGGTATAATTATGGATTTTAGACCACAAGAGGTTTTCTTTTTTTTTCTCCCCTCAAATTAGGCTCACAAATCACTGGTTAATTTATTTGTTTTCGTGCAAAGGCTGGATGTGAGAAATGAACTCCGGAAGGGTACAAGTGCCTTTGGGTCAAAGACTCTTTCCCAGGCTTGTTTTCCTCCCTGCTGTGTGTGAACTGTTCACTGCTGTGAGAGCTGCTGTTATCTGAGAAACTCATCTTCAAACAAAGATGCTGCAGTGACTACTGCCTCCCCGTTCTCTTCCCTCTTTCCCTTTCCAATTCCCTTTTTCTCCTCCCATCATTCTGCTCTTCCCTTCCCCCAGCACTCTGCATCCACTGTTCTAGGTTTTTCTCTTCCCTTCTTTCACCTGCTTGGCATTCTGAGGATGACAAGTGAAAGCCTCTCCCTATTAAAAATTCACTGTCAAATAAATATTAAAGCAGGGAGGGGGGAAACCATTTGGCTTTGTGTGATTTATTGTGATCTGCAAAGCAAGGCCCAGCACAACAGGTTAAAAAGGTTTCACAGCCTATTTATCCCCTTCAGAGGGGTATGAAGGACTTAGTGACCCTCAGCTCTTAGAAGCCCCATGATGGGGAGAGATTCCCTCCTCACCATCAGCCTGGATGAGATGGGTAGAGACACCCTCTCAGGGCAGGAAAAGAAGGATGCAAAAACTAAAACTTCTCCTTGCTTTTTTTCTTCCTACTTTTTTCTCTTACAGACAAATTGCCACAAGAACAGTACAGAAGATGGTCAGGTCACATGGAAATTATCTGACAGGAGAGGAAAAAAGAAAAGGAAAGAAAAGGAAAGAAACGGAAAGAAAAGGAAAGAAAAGGAAAGAAAAGGAAAGAAAAAGAAAGAAAGCAGAACAAACTATGACAGGAAAGGAGGGAGGAAAAAGCTTCCATGTCTCTGGTTTTAGTTCCCTGTGCAAAAACTCCAGCAGTTAATAATTTTTCTTCAGGCAGGGCCAGCATGGTTCAACAGCAGAATAAAATGTGTAGTAATTAATTAATAGCCTCACAGTTTTATGGATAGGTTTAACTCCCTTATTTAGGGCCGCTGGAAAAGACTGAGACAGATGCAAAGCACAACAACATGAATTAACTGGTATTGCCATGGAAGGAGAAAATGACACTTCCACTGAAGTGAGCAAGCTTGCTAATAACTTATGGACTTCAGAGGGAACCCAGATTTCATCTGAAAAGTAAAGCTATTTCCCCTCCCACCACAGTTTGCCATGTCTGTGTAGGCTACCAGCTGTGGCTACAGCTGTGCCTCAGTTCCTTCATGGCAAAGGATGGGAATTGCTGTGCTCCCAGGAGCAGCAATCTGCCATGTGACTATTAATCCTTAGGGAAGAAGAGTCAGTGCATCTTTCAGAGGAGAAGGCAGAAGACTAACCCAACATTCTGCTTCCCTATATTGGCTGGGACTGCTTCATAGTGTTTTAAACATGCAACATCCATGAAGGAGACAAGTGCTGTGAGTGGGGAAAGCTTGCACACAGGGGCAGTCCATGAGCACATCAACAGGTCACAAGAGAGGTCTGCTGTTAGGGTTTGTCTCATAAAGATATAAGGTACTGCCATGCCCAGCCTCATGGCAAGGAGCTGAGGAAGAGGCAGCAGTGGAAGAGGGAAAATGGAGAATGATGAGATTGAGGGTCAGCTGCTCAAGGGGTTTTGTGTCTCTCCTCATGTTCACCCTCGTCGTGGTGTGGAGACACAGTGTGAACCACTGGAACAGGATGTGGAGACACTCCAAAGGTAGATCAGAAAGAACAATCCATCTTGTCTGGCTTGTCTAATTTACTTATTGTGAGCAGATGGGTTATGAGGTCTGCCATCAGTGATGAATTATATTCATGATAAGTCATTCCCAGCTAATGAGGATCCATTATCATTATCTGCTAAGGAAGAGTAACGGCTTGCCAAGACAGAGTGGGGGTTTTGCAGTTTCCAGGGAGAACATTCTGGGCTGGTGGCCACCTGGCAATTGAATTTTCAGGAAACTGAAAACTTTCCAAGATGGATACCTTCTGCTTGTTTCAAGTCTTGGCTTTTAATTTCTTTGGGCAAGTTCAGGAGAGGGAATGTAAAAGGAGGTGGTGGAGGAGGAGGAGGAAGTGAGGGAAAATAGTAGTAACTGTGTCTGATAAGACTGTGATTAAATCAAGGTCTCACTCTAATTACACTGCATTTAAATAAATTTTGCCTAGTAAGTAATTGTAATTAAACTGCAATTAAACATGTATTTATATCACCATTTCCTCCCCTGCACAGCTGTCTGTTTCCACCTCCTGTTGTTGCTGTCTACCTGCCAAAACCTCTGAATTATCACGAGGGACTTTACATTTCCTTGGACTTCCTGGAGGAGATGTTGTGGGGGGCAAGGTCTGAGGCTCCCCCAGCAAGACGCTAAAAGGAACTTCTGTTTCCAAGCTGTGTTGGAAGAGAGGTGCAGCTGATGCTGTGATAAACTAGACCTGAGCAAAAGGTTGTGAGGGGAAAAGAGAGGAGTGAGAGGAGGTAAAGGTTTCTTTTCCTCTCAGAGGAACTTGAAAAGGGACATATTTTTAC
The DNA here is from genome assembly GCA_024500445.1 of Entomyzon cyanotis. Classification (NCBI taxonomy): domain Eukaryota; kingdom Metazoa; phylum Chordata; class Aves; order Passeriformes; family Meliphagidae; genus Entomyzon; species Entomyzon cyanotis. Next base: position 13,535,725 of record JAKEPQ010001010.1, read on the forward strand.
CTCTTTGAAACTTCTTCACATTTGGGCTGGAAATGAAGGTATCCTCCTTGCCTTCTTTAGAGCACCTTTGATAGGAATCTCTTTTTGAAAGCCCTAAATCTGTTTACTGCATCAAGTTTGTGCATTCTTGTACATGACCTGGAGGAGAAGAGCTCATTACTTACACAGTAGCATTGCAGGTGAGAGTCCAGGGCTCAGAACACAACTCTTGAGCTCTGTTTTCAGCTTTTTAGGAGTATTCACTAACTCTAACTGTGTCTCAGTTCCCTTTATTTGCTGCTCTGAGCTACCAGTACGTAACAACCCTACAGATGGTCTTTAAAGTTTACTGCAGTTCTGCACAATTGGGTTAGGAAACTCTGTTATGGAAAAACAGGAGGTTCTAGCTATTTAAAATGAAAGCTAGTTCCTGTTAGCAATCTGAAGGCGGCAAGGAAAGGAGAAACAAAAGAAGAAATAAACAGCTAAAGGGAGAGTGATAAAAATGAGAAGGTGAACGCATATCACAGCAGGAAGAGTGCCTGAGGCTAACAAAAGCAAACTGGTTTCTCTGCCTTACCTCCCTCCTCATCAGAGATGATGGAAAACATCTCCATTTGTGCCTCTGCTCTCACAAAACTCTAATTAAGGGACTGGAGAAATACCACCGTCACCCTCATCTGTTTGTGTTCAGCTGCTGAAAGGACACCATGCATCTCCCTGACAGGTAGTCATTACAGCCTCGTATGGCACCCCTCCTCCCAGCAGAGCACTGAGCCCTCAGTTAAACACCTCCAGCCACATCCTCGATGCGTTCCTGGTGCTCCAGGGAGGTGAGCCATGAAGACCTTATCATGGAAATCACTGCTGGCAGGGAAAGGGCAGCTGATGGAGCAGAGAGGGCATTTCTAGACATGTGGCTTCAAAAGATGCACAGCACATGGGAGAATCCATATGGACAAGTGTTGGGGGTTTAGAAGTGCATTTGGGCGCAGTGTATATAATAATTTAAAAAATAGTTATTATCAAAAATTAATTAAACAAATCTATTTAGTGACAATTCAATTTCCACGTGACCGCTGCATTACAAGCTCTGTGCACTCCCTCTCTCTTCCTTCAGACATTTCTTTTTTCTCTCTGATTAACTGGTCTCAGGAAGGTCCTTATGGCAGTGTTTGGTGAAAAAAACAGAACAGGCATCTCAAGCTTGGTTTTGTGATGTGACCAATAGTCAGCCTGATCTGGAGTAATCTGTCACGTCAAAGAATATAGATCCCAACCCTGTGACTCTCAATTTCTTTCCAAACCTTTCTTTAACCTATAAACCTCAGCTCTACATCTGTAAATAGGAGACAAAAGCAATACTATGGGAGTGACATTTATCGGAGGAATGATTGGACATTACTTTCCCTGCAGACTCACTCTGGAATCATTGTTTATTTATTGGTTTGTTCAACAGCATCGTTCACTCATAAACAGTCTGATCTAAATGGTATCTTTTTCACTTTCTGAATCAAAGGGGAGGAAACCCCCAAGGCTGTCATCACCCATAGTTTTCTCACATAGCATCCTTTTTAATCAGGAGCCAGTGAAAGAAATGGCACCATTTTAGGGTACATGAACTGCTGCTCTTTCCCTTTGGCAACTGCTGCACACCAACCATTGAGTCCAGGAGAACTTCAGTTTGATTCAGCTCAACTTAGAGGTGCAGTCAAAGCAGGAAAATGACTGTCATAGGTCAAAGCCCAAACCTTGCTTTTTCTTTAATGGCTCTGTGAGTGCCTCAGGCTTTTTGTTTTCACTTGAAGTGAACTCCAGTCTGCCAGCAATTTTGTTCTGCTATTAGACAGATGGAATAATGTGAACAATTATCACCTCTGTGTGCATGCTCTGTCTTTCTGTTTGGATGTAAATACATCTATTTGCAATCATGGATGGCCTTCCACCCTTTCACAAGAGACCTAAGACAGATCTTTTAGAAACGAGGCTTAGACAACAGTCTTCTGAATATTTCGGACTCAGTGGAGATATTCAAGAACCATCTGGATGCAACCCTTTGCAATGTGCTCTAGCATGACCCTGCTTTAGCAGGGAGGTGAACCAGCTGACCCACTGTGGTCCTTTCCAACCTGACCCATCCTGTGTCCAGCAGCATGGACAGAGTTCAAGAGAAGACCTCCCCATTTCTTCCTGTGCCTGCCTGTCACATCCAGCAGCCATCGGACCCAGGCTGTGCTGTGTGCTCAACTGCAGACTGATTCACCTCCACAGCTGAACATCCACCACCAATCCTCACTTTGGTTGACTTATTGGAATCAAAACAAGCCATGGGCAGATTAAAAATGAGACCAGTGTCCCTTCCCCTGTGGATTCATTTGCTATGGAGGGATAGGCAGCACTAACAAAAATGTTTCAGTGCAGGGGCTATTTTCTTCTCTATGACCTGCTACACTGGTCATTTTTACACACATGATCGACATTCCTAGTCCTAGGAATAAACATTTTGTTGTTCATTTAGCTATGGTATGAACAAGGACCTAGTTTTGAGCAAAAGCCAGTTACTCAGTCTGAAATCTCAGAGAGGAAAGCTGTGAGAGGAGGGGGAAAAGCAAAGAGAAATCCTCCAAAGGCAGAGACAGAATGCTGTAAGACATTATCCTTCATTCAGCATGCAGATGAGTTTGCCAGGCAGGAAGCAAAATGGAGAAAAGGTGTCTGACGCATCACATGCCAACTCTGCTGTCACTCACACACTTTAATTACCCCTAAATCAAGTGCAATAGCTTCCCCAGCCCTGAAATGCACACTGCTTGTCTCCTTACACACATAATAAGGCCTGCAGGGATTTCAGAGACTTTAGCCTTGCGTGTCTCATTGCTCTGATCCTGAGGTTTCTTTTAGCATTAAATCAGCAGAAAAGTATTGAGAGGCACAACCTTATTTTAACAAATCCCCATCCTGCTTGCCAAACCTATCTGAGTCAATGAATGCCTAGGACTGTGATTTGGATCCTCTTGCACAGGGTATATTTGTGTATTGCTGTTTCCATATGCTTGTTATGCTGCTTGTAACTCCACTCATACCTACACAAGGAGCCCCAGCAGAAAACCTGCAACAATTCTCATTTACATGAGATTTCTAGGAATGGGCAAAACCATTTGGAAGGAAAAAAAAAGTAATCTCCAAACACCTGTCCCCTTCCCAGATACCAATCAAAATTAGTTCCTCCTAGGGGCATTAAGGTCATGAAAATTTAGCTGAGCTCTCTTTTTTTTTTTTTTCCTATTTCTATCTCTTGGTTCTTGGCCTTCAATTTGTTAATTACTGTGGGTGACATCCAAGGAGACATGTACAAAATGAAGTATTAAACCATTGTAAGAGGGCAATTAGTCTCAGGTGGTCCAGCCACTCTAGAATGGCATCTGGACTAAACTAAATTTTGTGGCTACCCCTCAAATCTGTGAAGGGAGATAAAAGATACATTGCAACCATAGGTAAATAAAGTTAATAATTTGATCATCTTTCAGCAGCCTCTTCCTCTCTTCATGAACTACAGAAGAAAGTGTATTACCAACTCTGTTTAGACACCCACATTTTACAGCCAAAGGGTCTATTTTGGGAAGGTTTGTGCTACTGAGAAAACATGCCCCAAGGAGAAGTTTGAGCAGAGATAGCTGAAGGATATTAAAATGGTCAATGAAGAAAGAGATGAGCCTAAACTATTAAATCCATATATTCCTGTGAAGTTCAGCACCAGAACTGCCTGAATATTCTGTGTCTTGAATTTTGGACATATATCATTGACATAGGGAAGGTCTAGGGCAAGCAAAAGATGAGCAGAAAAAACCTGTGCTTGGCTTAGGTATTTACTTGCTTTTCTCCACAAAGATAATGAATGCATCACACGCAAAGCAAAGTGAGAGCAATCCTACCCCCAAAAAGCTTGCACAGGAGTGGGCTGGAATATAAAAGAAGTATAATAATATATTAAGTGGCAATACAGTGTTATCCTAAAATTTCAGCCTGTTGGCCAATTATAGTCTTACTAAGAAACATGATGTGTGGTTTGCTGGCTCAGCCTTGCAGGATATTTGTTGTCCCATCTGAATATCAGGAGATCCAGAGTTCAGGTTGAGCAGTCCTTCAGGAGGACACCTGGGATAAACATAGTTCTAGTGGAAGGCGTGGGATGGAGTTTTGAGTTCATTTTTGGAATAAATGAAACCAGAAAGCTGCCACCTGCTTGGGATGCATTTGAAAGCAGGGAGAAAGATAAACATTGCAGGAGCTTATGATATTATAAAAACCCTATTCTTTAACTTGATTCCAACCTTGGAGACATCTGCAGGAAACTTATCTAAAGGAGAGATCTGAGAATGGAAAGGGTGAGGGATTAGGGAATCAGTTCAACAACCACTAGGAAAAAAAGCCCATTAGGATGTAGGGGGTGTAAAAAGTTCATGAAAACTGCTTTTTAAAAAAATTAAGATTGTGGCAGCCCTATTGGCTTCTGGCTTTTCTCTGTTGAATAAAACTCCATCCACTTCCCACTCTAGATCTAGTTTAAAGCTCTCCTTACAGAAGTCCAGCCAGCTTGTTGACCAAGACCCTCTTGCACACTAGGTCATTTTGTGCCCATGCCTGAAACCTGAAGAGAAAGAGGTGTGCTGGGGGGAGAATGATGGTGCTTTTACAGCAGTGTGGACAAAGTTACCACATTCACAGGCCACACACTCATTACATCTACCTGGTGCTATCACCTACTTCACTTCTGACTGCATTCTATGCACATCAAAATAAACGCTGCTGTAAGGATAAACACCAAGTGGTGAGTGGCAAAATCCATCACCAGCAGTGGTGTGTTCTGTTCTGGTTCTGGAGTGCTGTTGCCTGAGCAGCAGCACTGCACGTGCCCCCTGTGTGTTTCAGATCCACTGCTACACGACTTGAATATTTCCCTTCCCATTTGTCTCACTTCTCAGAAATGGTGAGCACAGTACGAAAAATCAGCAGGAGCAAGGAATTCTCAGTGAATTTGAAAACAATGCCACAGGTAGGTAAACATCCGAGGCAGGAATGAGCTGCCAAACATCAGCTCCTTGACTCCTTTGAATATTTTGTTTCTTATTTTTACGTATGCACATGCTGTAAAGCCTGTTTATCTGTTTGCTGCGTGCCCAATGAATCTCCAAAGCCTCCTGTGCCTCCTGTGCCCCAGCTATGATTCATTTCTGAATAATTTCATGAAAAGCAAATAGCATGTTTCCAGATCCACACACTTGTCTGATATTACTGGGCACTTCATCATTTGGAGGCCATTTTTTCCTGCTTGTCTCAATCTTCCCTTTCCCCCCATACATGTAAAACCATTGGCCCTATATTCTGACCCCTCAGAGATTACAAATCATCTGAAGTGGAGGAAAGGTTGAGCCCCAGCTTTGTGCTTGATGCATTTTGTTTAAGTTGCTCGTGCTGTTCCAACATCTGTCATATCCTCCACAGCAGTGCAATCAAACTGTCAGGGCTGAGTGAAGTTTTGCTGATCCAATCTGCTCCTTCTGTGATTCCTGTCAAAAGCATCAGGAGGTGGCAGATACAGTTGTGTGCTCTTTAAACAACAGATCTTTATTCTTGCACATTAAAGGAGCTGTTATTGTTTGTTTCTCTTAAGCTCACAAAGCGTGTTCAGATGTGGCTGCAATCCCAAACCAGGCTGCACTTCCCAGATTCTTCTGCATTCCTCTGGCTCCCCAGTTTTACCTCCCCTCTTCTCATGTGAGGACAGAGCACATGAATATCTCTCAGTCTTGCTGGTTTCTGTAGTTCCACACCACATCTTGGGAGCACACAGGAGGAAGTTACTTTTTGGATCCTGCATTATTATTAATGAGGTAATTAAACCAAAGGGTTGTATGGAAAGGGGAAGAGTCATATTTTAATAAGCTCCCTTCTGGATACTGCACTAGGAGTTGCCAGATAAATGTTATTCCCTGTTAACCATACCAAAAGGATCTGATACTAATTGATATTATTGATACTAATATCACTAATCACCTTGACTAACAGGACAGGATGTTCTTTCATCATTTAAAAAGCATGTACCTTTGATGTACCTTAATAACTGAAAGAATCTGGAAAAAAAATTATTCCATTTGGGCTCTGTTAATATGCAGCATGTATTTTTAAACAGCTTTCCAGCGTGATGCACCTTTTCACATTTCTGACTGAAGCCTAAAACTCATGCTGTGAAATGGAAACTTATGGTTTTATCATTTAATAAAAGGAACCTGAATCTGAGGTGAATCATATGGTCCTGCCCCATTTCTGTGCTGGCCTCATAGCCTATGGCTTTCCCATCAAGGCAGAAAGTCTTCTAATTACAGCAAAGCACCAATGGAAAATGAAACCTAGGATGCCATTGTGCCCTCCTCTCTAATACTTATATTGGCTGGTGACTCCTGCTGTGATGAAAAATCAGGTTCAGAAATGCTTTGATTCATTAAAGAAAAATGTTAAAAAAAAAAAAAAAGGCTCTAAGATAACAGACTTTTGTTCCTGAATACATTTGCTTCTTTGAAAATCTCAGTTTCCAAAACTAACTGACAGGAAAACATGTTCAGCTTTCCATGGTCTGTCTTTACCCCCTTCCAAAGCATCCCAGCCAGGGACTGGATTATTTTCCCTTGAACAAAAAAGAAATCTGAAATTCCTGGCGGAGAGGAATCCTGTGCTGCCCACAGGCATGACAAGGGATATTCTCCAACTTCCAGCTTGGATACAGAACTTCAAAATACTCACCAAGGAAGCCCATAGACTAATGACAAATTAAACTTGTGAGTCCAAATGCATAAGGTTCAGGGCTCTGAAAATCCCACAGAGTATGTGGTGTCATCCCTAGGAGCTGTTCTCTTTTACCTTCCACAGTGGCTGTTCTCTAACCCACCCTCTCCAGTAAAAATTCACAATAGAGCCCAAGAAAAGTCTCCCAAGGAAATGCAGTATAAAGAATGGACACTCAGAGAATGCTTCTGAAAATTTATCTTATTTTCTATAATATTCTCTTATATAAATTTATATAGATAGAAATTACAAATTTATATATAGAGAAATTATAGAAATTCTCTATAATTTTCTATCATTTTCTCTTATAATCTGTCTACCTAAACAAATATTATATAATAATATTTCCAAGGCAATAGAAAAGTGAATGGCAGCACTTGCACGAGCTGGAAGCTTAGCAGGTTGGTTCTACCTGGGAGGGCTGTAGCAGCTACTGATTACACATCTTCTCACACTGTGTTAACAACTCAGCCTGACTCCAGTTGTTGATGAAATTTCTCTTGGATCACATCTGTGTTGTATGATGGAGTCCAATTGTGAGCTTTTTGGCAGCTGTATAGACTACTAAGTCTCCACTAATTTGATTTCTTGTCTCAGAGTATACATCTTTAGGGAATTTACTGCTTGCTCATCTCTGAGTTCCAGTAATGCAGCACACACAAAAAAAAAATCCAAGGATGACTCATAACAAGAATTTTGCCAGTCACAGGACTTCTCCTTATAAACAGGATCCATTAGACCAGATGACATGAACAAGTAGTCGGGGACATTAAGTTGCAGTCTCTGAGAAGTAGCCATTCTCTGAGGAAGAGAAAACTGTATTAACAATTTTGACTCCAAAAAATAATTTTCAACGGTTATCTCAAGCAGAACTTTTAACAGTGCACCCATCTTGCACTCTAAAGGAGATGGAGTCTGGAAAATGAAATAGAAAATGGGAATCTGTGGTTGACAAGGACAGGGAAATAAAAACATCCCCAAACCTTTTTTTTTTTTCCATATTGGAAAAAGAGGAAATTAAATCTGAGTTCGCCAATTAGCCCCCACAGTCCCCAAAGGCAAGACAAGATCTTTTTGCAGGAAAGCCTTGAGGTGAAGCCAATTCAATTAGTTTCCAAGGCAAAACTGTCAAGATCCAAAAAACTAGGTGGAATAATGAACTGATTAAAACTTGTAATTGCAATTCAATGGATGAAACCATTAATCATGGAGATGGCAACATTCTCTCATTTCAAGACTCTGCTCAGTTGAGTTGCTAACAAAAGGGATTGTAGGAATAAAGGGCTAACGTAAACTGGAAAAGGAGCACCCTGGATAGAAAACTGTGTGGTTCCATGACTGACCTGAGGAAAAAACAACCTTCCCTAGCCAATAGAAAATGATTTTAAAAACTTTAGGAATATTTTTTCTCATTCTTAATTCCTGTGCTCTCAGCGGTTTACACCATGTCAGAAAAGCTCACAGCCTGAATGTCAATGATGTGCAGAAAACATTCAAACCATACTCAGAGCCATTTCTTCCACCTTTAATTTCACGTGTTTCTAATATTTTTCTCCTCTTACTTTTTTCTCTCACCCCACCCTCCACTGCAGGTGCCTTGGTCTCACCTTCCTTGTGCTCACAAGCTGCTCAAACAAACTTGACTTCAACTCAAACAAAACCTGATTTTAATCAAAGGCAATATTTTTATCTAACCTTTTGGAGATAATGCCACAGCTCAAATGACTCTTCATGCCATCAGTTTGCATTGTCTGAACTTCAACCCAACTTCTTTCTCTCCTGCTTCTCCTTCAAGATGAAGCCACCATGATTAAGCTCAAGAGGCTGGCAAAGTCCCTCACCCTGTCTTTTGTCAGGCTAGGTTTTTGCTGTGGTTGGCTCCTCAATATCCTCTCTCTGAAGGGAAGGGTTAGACTGGGATGTCCACTAAGCTGCTGAAAGTGTCAGCCAGGCTGGAATCAGAGCAGGCAGGATGATAAAGGGAAGTGGGTGATGACAGAGAGGTGGGAAGAGGTCTAAAAAGCCTACATTGTGTGCATTGCATAAAAAATTGATCAGGAAATTAAATGCAAATCATGATGAGAAGACACCACTGCATTTATGCCAAACCAGAATGGAAATTAGCAAAACAGGAAAAAAATTGGACATCACTTTGTTTTGATAATTGATTTTTCAGGGTGTAATATTTCCCAGTGGTTGGGTACCATTTAACCTTAAATTCCACTGAAGAGTACAGATTTTGTAATTACCAATGGTACCACTAAGTGGCTCTTACAAGCAAGGAAGGTTCAAACTAGGGGCATGAACATATTCCTGCTGGGAAGAAGGAATGTGAAGACAGAGGGTGAGAATGAGTGAAAGCTCCTCTTAGCTGAGCAGACTCTTCCCCTGGAGAGCTATGAAGAAGCAAAGCTTATAATTAAGCTTTGTAGCACCACTGTATAATTGTAGCACCATTGAAGCTCTGCAAAGAAAAAGCCTATTAAGTCATGAGCTCCATCTTCAGACCACAGTCCAATTCCCACTGAGCTATCCAGGACAGTGCTCTGTGTCTCTGGGGATGAGATTTCTGGCAATCCTAACCCACTGAAGCTCTTGTGCACTGAAAAGCAAAATAACTCTGATAACTTCGGGAAGGAAAAGGCAAAACTGCAGTTCTCCTGGTCTGCAAGAGCCTTTTCAAGTACTGGGTCTTTCCATAAGGCATGAAGTAGAAGACATGAGAAAAGTAGAAGGTGAGAGAAGGAACAGGGCAAGTGGATTTTCTCCTTCTCTTTGGCTCTAACCAAATTCATTCTTCCTTCCAAAAATACTTTTCCAATCAGAAGACTGCTCTCCACTTCAGATGTGAGAGCTGGAGGGAGTGGTTCCAGGTAGTTTTTCTGTCTCTCACAAATTATTGCAGCCAACAGAAATGCAGCTTTTTTACGAACAAGCAAGATCTGAGCTGTTTGCAAAGGTTTTTTAATTCATTGGAGACAGACCAAGCAACTCTGCCACCCACATCAATTTAAGAGCAAATAAATACAGCCTTGAATTAAGTGATGCTTTAATGGACTGGCTTGCTCCCTCTGCCTTTTTTTTATTTAAGAAATCAAAAAAAAAAATTGTTCTGGAAGCCAGCTCCAACTTCCAAATCTTGCTTAGTATGTATCAATCCATTATTAATTTATTATTAGCTTCTCTTGCCACTAATGATCTGAGTGAAGACTTGCCTGTCAACTAACCCACATCAAGGGAGATAAAAAATAACTCCTCAACTTGATTTCAAGGCTACTGCTTCCAAGTTGTGGGAGCAACGTGGGAGTTCAGAAGTTTTAGAAGCTCCAGGGACAGTTTAGAGGAATGGGTGCTTTTAGCATGAAGGGAGGGTGAATGTGTTCCTTTGCCAGAGGGAAATAAAGAGCTGCATTGAGCAATTCACATGCTGGGCTCAACAGTGCTTCCTGGAAGACCAGATGGGACAAAAAAAAAAAAAAAAAAAAAAAAAGGTTCACTTATTTCCATCTGGAAATAGCCTTCTTGGTACTTAACTGAGTGTTATCAGGAGTGTTAACAGGAGTGTTATCCCTGTTTAACTGAGTAACATCAACAGGATGCTCAAAGCAAGCTCCCAACAGCCTCCTATCCCACAGAATTCATCTGACCTCACTTCTGCACAAGAGCCTATTCCAAACCTTCATTTTATCTGACTGTACAGGAGTAGGTGGGAACAAGCTACCTCATGTTCCTCAAGGATAGAAGGATGCACTTGGGCAGCACTTTGACAGATTTGAGCTGAAAATCCACCGTCCTGGTCACTTGTCAAAAATTGTCACATAGCCAGATCACGAGGGGTACAAGTAAAGGGACTGACTGGTGATGTTGGACAGCCCCTGGGACTATTCTAATACAGCTGGGGAGTTCATATTGAGCACTAAATGTGAAATTATAGTACTGAGATAGATTTCTGGGGCTTCCATGCCATTTGCACACCCTGGACTCTCCCTGGCTTCACTATTTTAGGATCCTGGAAAACCAACCAATTTAGAAGACAACCAAAGCCAAGATCCCTTTTTAAAGTCTCCAAACTCTGCTGTTCCCTTCCAGGTGACCTCACCAGTCTTTCTGAAATCTCCAACACTCCTGTAAGTCCCCCAGAGACCACACTGGGATATGTTTACACTGCCTTTCACTTTTCTTTTCAAGACCTTGGCCATGTTTATTGATTTATGCTTTTTTTCACAGCACTGTGCTTCTGCTGAAGGTGACCCCATGCCTTCCCAGACTGGAGTGTTACTCTTTTGAGGTCATGCTCTAATTCCTGCCTGGCTCCTGTAAAACATCACTCCCTGAACAGCTCCTGATGGATGTTTTGGTCAAGAGTTCTGCTTATTGCATGTCAAACATGGTTTGAAAATGAGCACAGACTGAGTGCTTTGATGAGGTGAAGTCAGGATCATGTCAGAAGTTCTTTTTGTTCTAAAGGTCAACACACCAACTTCTCCAACAGGCTTTCCTATAGCTGTGATTGCAAATCTTTTGCTCAATATAGTCACTCAAATATGTTTTGGAAAATCTTGAGTTGGTGGAAAAAGATCTATTAAATTAGTGTGGGGGAAATAGAACTTTCTGCCTTCAAATCACAAGAAGAAATCAACTTCTGTCCTCAGAAACCAACTGATCTTGCCATTTCTCATCTTTCCAGCTGCCTACTGGCAATGGATAGAGCTCCACTGGAGCCCAGCTTTCAGAGAAAGAGTTCCTACAGATAGGCCCAGCAATTCATATTTGAACTCTCTATTAAGCCATTAATTTTAAAATGTATTAAGCATGAGAGCGATATCACCTTTCAGTTTAGTATTAAAAACTGAGGGAGTAACCAAAGTTTATTCATCTGAGTTCAAGATTATCAGCTTTACCTTCCAACAGACACAACACCACTATGTTACCATGTGCTGTACATAAACCCACTTCACAGGGCTAACATCTTAATTCTCATTATTGAAAAACTTCTCAAACTAACTCAAACTTTTCCTTCACTCATCCAAACCATTGCTGCTTTTGCTAGTACATGTAAAGAGAAAATAATTCCATTCTCCTGCATTTCCACTTGCATTGAAGGTGTTTATAGACATCAATGAAATCTCCCCCAAGTTCTTTCTTTTCTACACTATTGAGTTTTAGCTCCTCACTTCTCTCCTCCCTCTGTTTCTCTAATCCTTCCAAGGCATGGAATTATATCTATGTGGAGGACAAGAATCACACACTACCACAAAGTGCTACAAAGGAGAGCAGAGTAGCAGTGCTAACAGTGCCTATGTTTGGGATAGTCTGAATAACAAACCACAAGGAATTCCTGTGATATAAAACAGTACAGCTCTACCAACATGATTCAAATTGTCTTGATATATATCAGTAGAAAATCTGGTCATAAATACATTTTTATACATCATCACAAAATTTCATCCTATGCTTTGCTAAGGATTGGGAGGAGAAATTCAGGAAGAATGACACTGGCATATTTATAAATTAGGGTAGAGAGGACAGACAGGAAAACAGGAAAATCCAATCTAGACTTTCCTCCCAGGGAAAAAAATGCTCTGAACTATAACAGACTCAGTGGGTTTGAGTCTGCATTTTCATAGAGTACCTTAACCCTGCAAAACAGGATTAGAATTTTCACTGCAACACATGATTACTACCCAGAGGAAGAGCCATCACCCAGCATGGCTGAGTCACACAGGCCATCATGAATGAGATCTGTGAGGATCTTCACCTGATTAACTGAAAGATGGATCCATAAAAACAACACTACTTTGTGAGTTTGCTGGCAGCCCTCCATGAAAGGCTGTGTACAGGGGTGGAGGCCAGGAGACATTTGGGTGGGATGGAGTTGGCATGGATCACCAATTCCCAGTCCTTGTCCACTGCAGACCTTCTCAGCTGTATATGCTTTTCATCATAAAAGGAAACAGCAAACTTCAATCCCCTCCTATCAGAAGCAATGCTTTCAAGTTTTATTTCTACAGGATAAAACGCTGTTTAATCGCCAAAGAAGATGAAGTTTAATTCTTTCCTATATTTCATAACATCCATAAACTTTCAGCATATTTTTTGAGTTTTGCATCTTTTGCATAAACTGACCAGATTCTGACCCTTCTCTGAAAACACTGCATCCTGCCATAAAGACCACCAATGAACTCCAGTGTCTTTCTAGTCACCCGAAAGTTTACCAAAAGTGGTTTCTGAAGTCCCATGACACCTGATGATCCAGACATTACTCTCCCAGCTTCCCTGAAAATGTCTCTACACTTCTCTCCTCTCATGAGAAAACACTCCTGGTTTTCAGCAGCTCCTGAAGGTTGAAACAACAAACAAACCAAACAGAAAACTATGAATATGAGACAAGACAGTAATACAGATAAAATTCTGCCATTCCGTGTAAAAGTAGGTTTCATCCTCTGCTGGAATAATGTGCTCAGGCTTAGTCACTAAAAAGGCCAAGCAGAAAGAGACAGTGGAGGCAGAAAAAAGTAGGTTGGATTATTATGCATTATTATAGAAGGGGAAGAAAGTAATCCATTAGAAGGAAAATGAAAAGCTTCAGGATGATGAGGGGTAAAAAGTAGAAGAGGGAGAGTAGACATATGAGAGAGCACTGCAGATAATGTCTAGAAGGGCAATTACTGGTTCCCTTTTTCTCTACTCTTTCCCATAACACAAGACCTGGAGGGCAACATGCAATTAAGGGCCACCCATTGAAAACACACCAAAATGAAACACTATTTAGTGTGTAATTAACCTGTGGAACTCAGTCCCACATGGCATTCTGTGGACAAAGAGCTCAGACAGAGCCCAGGAAGGATTAGACACTACTAAGAAGTGGTAAGATAGCATTTCCCATTCCACCAGCTGGATAAAAATAAAATACAAAGAATATCAATCCTCCAGCTTCAGGGCCTAAGTTGTTCATTGTGATCAGCAGCAGGTAAAGCTCAGCAGGATGTGAAAGATGCAGTTCTGCCAATGAAAGCTTTAGTGCACAGCCCTTTCCCATGTGCTGCTTGTCACTTATCTCAGATGGTTATATGGCTCCTACAGCTGCAGTGTGAGTTCATTACAATCAGAAACATATTCATCGTCACAATAGCCTGAGAAGGTACAGAAGAACTTTCTTCCCTATTGTACAGACTGTGAACAAAAAGGTTGAGGACATGCTGGAGGTCACACAGGAGAGGGGAGAAGAGCACTGCACTGCTCCCTGCATCCATCCTGATCCCTGGAGCCTCCAGCAAGGCAGACCAAAGAGCCAGCTGGGAAAGGAGACAGCAGCTCCATTTCCAGGCCCCTTTCAAGCACAGATGCCCCAACACTAAGCAGCAATTTAATTAAACAGCACCCCTAGCACGATCAGTGCAATCATCTGCATCAGCCAAACCACAACCACAGTCCCTCAGGTGGGACCTCCCAGCAGGTTTCTCTGGCCTCGTGGATGCACAGCACTGGCTCAGTAGCTGGTTTGTCCTTTGGGATGAATTCCAGCTGGCACTGCTGGATAGCACAGTGTCTCTTAACATGCTGGGACTTTTCCAGAGGGGTTTTAGGGCCTGCAGCCCACTTAGGGTCAGGCCATGAAGCTGCTGCATGTTTTATTTACCCAAGCAATGCCAGCCAGTCCAGTGCAACTACTCCCATGGGTTGCATGATCTACCAACTTTTTAAAGGGGCAAATGTACAAATGACTATGAATATGCACTCTGTATCTTTTTCTTCATATTATCATACATTTTTAATATACTTGAGTGATTTAACAGTCAGTCTCTGATGATAACTACAGCATTCCTTCAACATTCATATTTCTTTTCTTTTCTCTGTTCTTCTTTAACCTTTTCTTTTCCAGGAGCAGCTTTGCCCTGAGGTGGAAATGTTAAGGTCTACCACAATCTTTACAGGAGAAAAGAGTCCCATTTGAAACTGCTTCAGTGATACAATGAATTCACAGGTCATTTTGAGAATAAAACATAAAGACACACTAACCATAAAAGTTTTATTTCCTTCACAAATGATAAGCATATATAAAGGAAAGACTTTTTTTTTTCCCCACTACCTTTGGCCTGCAGTGGAACACTTGTTAAAAAATGTTCCTTGATACTAATCTCCAACTGGTATTTGACTTATCTTGAACCCTCAAATGTCACCAGCTTTCAACTGGTGCTGTGAAAAGACCTAACTTACATATCTATAAAAGTAAGAGCTCTATTTTAACCAAGTCTCATTCTTTCTTCCTTCCTCCCTTCCTTTTTCCTTTCCCTCCTTTCTTTCTTTCTTTATTCTCCTACCACATTTCTGCTTTGATTTTGACTTTTAATACAAAAAAAGGGCAAGAGGAGAAGCTATAAATTATACAGAATAAAACTACCCTTAATTCATCTAAGCCCTCATTAAATTATCACATTTTTCCTTATTCTGACAAGGCACAAATTTTTTTAACTAAATTTGCCTTTTAAGAGGTTGCTCTCACCAGGGCCACAGCCAGCTTTTCTGAGCTGGGTAGTGGATCCTGAAGAGATGCCAAGAGCACCCTTCAAAGGTGAGGCAGGTGCTTCTTCAGGAATACAAAGATGTAGGATGGGAAGGGGAAAGCAAATGCTCACAAAGATTAGGAATGAACAGATTTAATGTCACCTGTTCCAACCTGCAGCTCTATACCAAAATGTTACCATAAACCAGAAAAACCCTGTCACTTTGATTGCATGGCCATGAAAATGATAAATCTTCACTGCACAGCAGATTTCCATAGGGGGTCCTTCTAAAATCAAGTAATGCAGGGGATTGGGATGCTCTTCAATAAGAGGAGCACCAAGGAATCAAGGATGCAGCTCAGGATGTTACTGACCGAGATCAGCAGGAAATTGCTTCCTTAATGGTGTCTTGTCACAAATCAGCAGATCAAAAATCTAATAAGCACATTCCACCACACACATCTCAGGGAGATCACAGGCAAGCTCAACTCACAGATTCCTTGATCATTGGCTTGGTGGACAAAAGAGATGCAAAGCTGAGTCATGCTCTGGACAGGGGGATACAAGAATAATGATGGCATTGCCCCTTTGAGGAATGGAAGGACTCCAATCCCATGTTCAGAAAGACTGCCAGAAATTGTCAGTGCTCCACATTATTCCTTAATCTGAATCATCATTAGATCATTGACTCTGAAGTTCACACTCTGAAAAGTAATTTGGTTCTCTAATAAGGCATCGAGGCCCAGCACAAGTGAGCCAACATATCGTAAGAGGATAATGATATGGGTTGTTCTTGCTTTTCTGCTGCCTTCTCATCCCTCAGATCTAAACACTGGACACACTTTCCATATTCCTGCTCATCTGAGCATATCAAAGTGCTTTAGAGATGTTCATTATAAGTAATTACCAGGCGGCACGTGTGAATAATTCACAGGATGGTAAAAGTGAAATTTCTACTGCTCTCACACTTTTTCTCACTTCTCTGCAGTTTTAACACTTTTTTAAAAAACTGTTTTCCCTCTTTTTCTGACCAGTGTAAATTAAGAATATAAGTAATTTGAATATCTTCCTAAATCACACCTCTAAGTGTCTATACTTACAAATATCTAGCCCTAAATTTGGAAGCACATCTAAAGCAGCAGCCTAAGACAGAGATCCCTTCCAGGGCCACCTGTGCAAATGGAAAGGTTTCTTCCTCCAGCTCTGTTTTCTAGCTAACATGAGCTGCTCCATCAGCACTAACTTAGCTTCTTATCCAGGTAAAACATAACTGTAGTCAGTAAGGAGGTGTGAGCTACAAGGCAGTAAGTGGGAGAGAATCTGACTGTAAAATACACCCCACTAATATCTTGAGAAAGTCACAGAAATTAACAGACCTGAACTCATTAAATTCGGCTGGAGTCACTTCTCAATGTGTCTCATTAAGGCAAATACAGTTTAAGGATGTGAAGATCCTTTATTGATTAACAGGGGAAAAGAAACCTTTTCTTTTCAAATTTGCTGGGGTTTTCTCTTCCATTTTCTGCAGAGATTTTAAACAATTCTGTTCACTAAGTCTCTGCCTTTCATTTTCCCAGTCAGCTTTGGGATTCCATCTCCCAGGGCAGTCTACATTTAACAGTCAAGAGCATTTAAAACATAACTGTGAATTGTCATAATTGTCATTTTGAGCAGAGGCTGGGATTTCTGGGGTTTGTTTCCTTTTTTTCTTTTTTTTTTTTGTCCCTACAGGATCTTAATTGACTTTTTCATCAGAGATTTTCAAATAGAGTTGATGCTTGGGAGAGTTTAATACTTGAAAAAGAGAAGTGCCCACCTCAGACACTCAGAAGGGAAAGTTATTGAGAGAAGCAGAACTAGAAAGGTGTGTCAAATGGCTAAAGGTGTGACACAAAACCTAGCAAAGTACAAAGCTGAACACAAAGGAGGAAGAAAAAATACAGCAGCTGTCTACCAAGCCAATATGAAAATGTTGAAAAGTTAAATAAGCAGAAAGGAAAAAAGGAGAGAGCTTTCATGGCAGGAAGAAGAAAAGGCAAAAGAGAAATAAGCAGCACAAAGACAACATAATCATATACACACAGAAGAAAAAAAAGATGTGTCCAATGACAGAACATACGGACAAAGAAAAATAACCCCAACCACAGATGGATTTCCACGGCAACACACAGAAACCAAACAAAAATTAAAGGCAAGAAATTAATTTAAGATCTCCACAAAATAATTAAAACCCAAAAACATTTCAGGAAAAAAAGAAAATAACCTTTTCCAGCTTAACAAAAGTGTTCATTTTCTAAAAAGGCCATTTTCCAACACAACTTTTTCCATTCAGCTAATGTCACCCAGCTCCAGTTATGTATTCCAGGCCCCCAGGGCTAAACATAATCTATCTGTGTTTGAAATGAGAACATCTTTGTTCAGACTTAAGGCCAACAGCAACCAAAGGATCTATCAGTGCTCTGGTGAAAAGAAGCAGGAAGAGAGCAGTCGGGGAAGATTTGAGCATGCTTTGAACATCAGACAGTGTCCAAGCAGTCAAAGGTACCTGAGCCAAACTGTCACTTTTAAGACCTATAACTCATTATAGCACCCTCAAAATACTTCAGAATGACTCCTTCTGTACCACAGCTTCTCCAATACGTAGCCCTGTAGGAACAGCACTGTAGGAACTGCAGCGGGCTGTTTGTTGAGCCCTTCCAGGATTCCCAGGTCTTGTGAGGAGCATAAACACAGGACAGTAAAGGTTCATTGTGCCAGGGCAGCTCATGGAAAGCTTCACCCATTGACATCTCCACTATTGCTGTGGAAACAGAGCCCAGTGTGCCATACACTACACAATTCCAGACCTCTGAGCCCAGCCCAGGCTCTTTTCTCTAGGCACCACAGCTGTGATTAGATGGAGGAATCACTCTGTAATCAGAGCTGCAAAAGGGATGGATCAATAGAGCCATCAGCAATGAACATTGCTGTAACTGCCTGGCACATCTGTTGTTTATTGGAGGGGGCAAGGCAAGATGCCTGGGGAATAAGCAGTCTCTGGCATGGAAAGTCCTGTGGACAAAGGGAGAAAAGGCATTGTTCATGTTGGAGACTTCCCCTTTTCCCACCCTTTGCTGCTGTCACAGCCTGGAGACACACGAGAATGTGTGCATCACATATCACTGCAGAAACCTCTGATTTGGAGCAGACACCACATGGCAACCCAGGCTAACATATCTCTCCATCTCTGGAGTTAGAGGTAGAACAAATTCGACAGTCCCAGGGTATTCCCATGTGGATTTTCATTTACTTTAGACCTCTATGTTCACTTTCTTCACCCAAAGCAGTTTTCATGACCAAAAGTCATGGCAATGTCACAGGCCAGGATTTAGTAGAAATGAGAGTTGCTCAAGGGGCAAAACTGGAGAAAACAGACATAAATCAAAGACTTGGATGTATTAGCAGAGCTACATGAAAAGGCTCTGATGAGAATGGCTGGAAATATCCAAGTTCAGGAGAAGGAGAGCTGAGGAAAGCTCTGTGGAGGTCTAAGACTAGCTCAAGTTGCCATTCACGATGGTGAGGTAGAAAATTGCTGTGGGCTCTGACCAGCAACACCACAACTTCTGTTCACCTTCATAAAAACCAGGAAATACACCCAATGTTTCAATAATGGAACAAAACACAGCAAATGATGATTTTTAAAATAGGGTTCTAGCTGTACATTCTATCCCAGTTGGTTTTGCTCCACTGCTTTGAGCTGTTTCCTGAGGCATGATTGCTTCCAGTTTTGGAATGCATTAGTGTTCAGCTCAGCTCCAGGCATCATTCTAAAGGAGAAAGTCAGGGTGAATTTTTGAAAGAGCCAGAGAGTAGTATTATTTTTACACGAGCCGTTACTGTTCTTTCTCACTGGAACATCCCTGCTGGTACTGTCAATCCAAGCCAGCCCTCACCCTGAAGGGCACTTTACTTTCAGTCCTCACTTCACATAAGGCTGTGAGAGCTCAGCCATGAAAGGAAGCAGTAGGCACATCCTACATCCCAGCTGCAGCTCCACGCCTCTCCGATCCTTCACCCAGCTGGAGAACTTGGGCTCCACTGTGCCCTGACTGAACTAACCCAAGTTCAGGCAAGCTCAGCACCAGCCCAATAGTATCAGTCTCAGTCCCAATAATGAGGCCACTGGGAATCATTTAGGATGATGTCATTAGTGCAAATGCATAACCTTTGAGTTCTCGGAGGTAATTTCATCTCTGTTTCCAGAGCTGATAGTCTGTTGTGTGCAGACTCAAGGCAACTGGAGCAGGATATTTCAAGTCAATCTCAACTAAGCCTGATAACTCCCCCACTTCCAGCTCCCTTATTTATAGCCAGCAATGGACAGTGCAAGTCAATGGCCATCGACAATGTGACACGTGGATCTACAGACCCAGCAAGCCTAATATCAACTGAACTGACAGTGCTGGATCCTGGCTATCATCAAAGGAGAGACAAATATTCCAGCTGCCAATAGATGTGCCCTTGCATCGACCTTATGTGAAGCACCCTTGACCTGAGGGAGCAACAGAAATCAATTAAAATTCTTTGTTGTTCCAAATTCTGCATACCTTTCAGCAGCTCCCTCTCCTCCTTCCTCTACTACAGGTGGATCACTAATCAGAAACCCTTTTTTATACAGCAAACAGCTAAAGCTTTAAAGAATTAACAAGATGGTAGGGTTTTTTTGTTTGCTATATAATCAGGGATCTCACCTCCCTTTCAAAGTCCACAGGACCAAATGTGTGAAATCTTTCATTGATTCTGCAGCTTCCTTTTCCAATCTTGTTTGCAAAAAGCTCTTGAAATTTATCCTGCACTTGAAGAGGGCATTTATAGTTGTCACTTTTGCCTACTCTCAGCATCCATCCTCCACACAAACAGCTTCTCCCTGGAGTCAGAGAGGACATCTGATACTTCCAAGGGGCAAGTTGGCAGTTAGGATCTCCTCACAGGGGAGGAGCAGAGACTCTGAAAGTGTGCTCCATCTGCTCTGCTTAAATGTCCCTTCAGGGTGTGCTTCAGCTGGCTGAGAGGAGCCTTGGCCAGACCCTGGCTAACCCCAGGATCCAGTGCCACCACAGACAGAGGTTCAGCACAGTTGAGAATCAAGCCTGAGGTCCCAACACAGCTCAGTCCTGCTACTTTTGAAACCCACATGTCAATTCGTAGTGAGTGAAGACTGCTTGAAGTGATGATAAAGCAACAGATCTTTCCCTACAGCCCACCCAAGAGCTGTACAACAGCAACAATTCTGCATTAATGTGGGGCTGGGCTGCAGCTGAGACAGCTGTCTTGGAGCACAAGGATCCCAGCTTTAGCTCTAATGTTTCAAACCGTGAAACCTCCTATAATTCTGTCTGTGGACTCACAATTTACTTCTTCAGCCTTAGGAAAGCACTGTCTCATGTCCTTGAGCTTCCAAGAGTCAGACTCAAAGTAAGGAGCAAAACATGGGAGTGTGGATGGGGCAATGGGACAAAAGGCAAAATGAGAAGAAATCTGCTCAAAATAACAGTAATAAATCTGAAAAGCACTGATTCTGTGTCTACACAGTTGGTGGTATTGACAAGCCATATCTCCTTTGCTTTTTTCCACAATTACACACTATCAACCAGACTTCTGGAAGCAATAAAAACTCTTTTTCTACCGTTGGTGTACACTGACTGTTCAATGACAAAATGCAGGTTTAAGTGCTCTCACTGGCATATAGCAGGTCTGAGACATTAGCATCAAGAGATGCTGTGAATGAGTCCTGGCCCTTCATGCTCTCAGAATGGCAGATGATCTCTGCTGAAAAGTCACTGTGATTTGCTGGGCAGAACCTCAGATTTATAGGGACAAAGTACCCCCGAGTTTGAGAACAGCTTCTGTCTTCATTACAAGCTCTTCACCCATCTTCACAGACACAGTCCTGTAACTAATGACTGCAAGAGGCTCACCACAGGCTCTGCAGAACAGTGCTTTAGCATAACAGCAACTGCTCATCGCTGAGTGCTGATTATCTTGTCACACCAGCGCTTCCTTCTCCTAGGCAAACATGGTGAAGTTATCTGGAGAATGCCTAAAACACACATTTTTGAGAGGGAACCGTGAGGTGATGGATGATGTGAGGCTGCCAACACAGGCACGGGAGCCATTAAGGCTGACTGAGGTCTGATTACAGTTTTGCATAGCATAAGGGCACATGTGAAGGTGTGTAATTTAATGTAATTTAATGGCTCATTGCTCTCTTCCTACCCAGAATTGTGCGAGAAGGAAAAACTGCCAGAGTCTGGTCGATGTGAAATCACCTGTTTGTGTTCTGCTATGGAATAGTCTGCAAAATCTCATGAAATACTAAGCAAGGAAAATGCTTGGCTCCCTCTGAATTGCCTCAAAGCGATCAGCCAGCAATTGAAAAGTAGGGCTGGAATTGCTGGAACATTCCCTGATATTTGCTTTTTGTAACTCCCTTTAAATGGGAAGCCTACATTTCATTATTCTCTCTTTCCTGAAGAGAACTAGCTATTTTCTCACACATTTCCTTATGCCATTTATTTTCTGCCCTGTAAAGCCACTGCTGGGTGCATGCATGTCTGGGTATACAGGACCTCTATAAACCAAGAGCTGGTGTAGAAAAATGAGTGTCATCTGCCACTGAGAGATAGAGGCTGGGAAGAAGAAGGTTTTCTTTCCAAAACGACCCTTCTTTCTGTCTCTGCTCTGTTACTCTTGCTCAACCACAGCAATCAGGGCTGGCAGAGCACGTTTGCCCTGTTAACTCACATGCTGGCTCTGTTCTGACCCAGGTAAAGAGCTGAACACTGATTTAGACTTTCTCAGTTGCACATGTGTCAGCCAGCAGGCCCTTTAGTTTAGCAGTATATCATAAGGCAAGGAAAGATTTGGCTTCTGCCTTGAAAATGCAATTCTTCACCAGGTTGTGATGAGGCCTTGGGGTGGCTTTGAGGTGTCTGCTTTGTGTTTTCACTGGTGAAGCTCTTGTTTAAAAGAGACAATTTTTATTCTGGCTAGCTTCCACATTCCAGTGCCAAACAACACCCACTCTGACAGCATCACTTCCCTTTTTTTCCTGCCAGCCTCTGTCATGTTGCTGTTTGTATTCTTGTTTTTCTAATCCCTGAATCCCTTCTTTCATTCACTACTGTCAGACACCTTGATCAGGCAGCTGCAGACCTCCTAAAAAGACCTCAAGGCTTAAACATATCCACAGTCAGGTCATCAGGAAAAGTACTGCACCAAATAAAAGAAAACTGTCTCTGGGCATGAGGAATAGTCTGAGCTCTACAGACATCAATTAAAAAGGTTCACTGATTACTCTGATCCAGGGTAATGACGAGAAAGACAGAATGCCATTATTTTAAATATTTTAAGAGTGCCATCAAAAAAACCCCCAAAAACTCTTAAAACTTTTAAAAATACACTGTGATTGGAATCATGGATGTCCTGCTGAGATCAAGTAGAACATGCATCTAAAGAGATTGCATGAAGGGGAGGAAGGAATAATAAAATAAAAATTATTTCATATAGGGAAACATATTCCTTAGGGAAAAAATAAAAACACCCAAAAAATCCCAAAAGCCAAACAGAAAGTCTGAGAGCCACAGAGGAAACACCAAGCAATTTCACAGCAATTCCCTTGGGAGTTGGTTGCTTTCCTGAGACTCCTAATTAATTATACATGCTAGTGAAGGAATATAATGTGGCTTTGAATAAAATAAAACTCAAAATTTAAAATGAAAGAGATAGGGAGAGGGAAGACAAAATGATTTTGTTAATTCAAGTTTGAACTAATTTAACTTTAATCAGAAGCTGACAGGAAAATGGTAAGCTCAGCTGCTTGTCACATTCAGCAGAGATGTCCCCACTGCCTTTAACAGATAAAACATTTCACTACTGACCTCCAGTGGGAGCAGAACATTGCCTTTAATGCTGTTGAGTGCAGTTTCAACAGATCTCAGTACTTATTATAATCTGCTCCATGGTCATCTCTCCACCAGCCTGAACAAATGGGATTTTTTTGAGTCTAAAAACCATTTTTTTGGGGGGGGAGGGGGGGGGTCAGTAGAAATATCTGGCTTCTATAAGCTTCAGTGACCTCCATGACTCCATGACAAGGCAAGTCAGGGCAAAGCTGGGTTAAAAAAAGACTTTGGGCTCACCAAAACAAAGGTGAAAAATCTTGTCAGTTACAGTAATTTCAAGTGTTATCAGATTTAGGCTTTACAAATCTCAAGTGTTCTGATCCATGGCCCTGAGTCGTGTAGAGAGTTCCCAGAAACCATGTTCATCCTCTGTATGGCCTCTTCCCCTTCTTTAGACCTTCTAGAATGTAGTCCACATCTGGGGTTCATTTATTTTTATTTGGATTTCTCCAGCAAAAAAAAAAAAAAAAAACCCAAACCCTGGTTGCCCTTGACTCCAGTCATAAAAACAAAAATAGAACAGCAGCATATCCTGAAAGGCAAAAGGGTCCTCCAAGCAAAACATGGGAGTTGTCGTGTGAGCAAACTTCACTTGTCCTCAAGCAGATGTGCTCTGTGCCTTTCCTTCTGCCACCAAACCTTGATCTCTGTGCCTTTCCTTCTGCCACCAAACCTTGATCTCTGTGCCTTTCCTTCTGCCACCAAACCTTGATCTCTGTGCCTTTCCTTCTGACACCAAACCTTGAGCTCTCTGCCTTTCCCTGTGACACCAAACCTTGATCTCTGTGCCTTTCCATGTGACACCAAACCTTCATCTCTGTGCCTTTCCTTCTGACACCAAACCTTGATCTCTGTGCCTTTCCTTCTGCTACCAAACCTTGATCCCAGCCCCTCTGGGCCATGATGGGAATTCCTGCCACTGCCAAGGACCCTGAGTAGAGAAGGCTTCTCACAGAAGCTCAAGCAGAGCTCAGGCAAGAAAGTATGGAAAGTGCCTCTCTCTTTTCCCAAGTAGGACATTTCAGACAACTTAAGGCTTCCAGTGAGAATCATCCTAGCAACTGAGCATGAATATTAACAGGCAGGGAACTTGGGTCCTGCAGCACACACGACACAGGCTGCCCTGGAAGGGGACACCCTCTGTCATCCTCTTTGGCCACATATTGATGGCCTGGGGATTGCCCTTATCAAGGTCTCACTGAAGGGAGAAAAACCCAAACAAATTAAAAAATCATCAGAATGGCCATCTTTAAATAAGAAGAAATGGTAAAGCACCTCTCAACATGCTCCATAGGTTCATATGCCAACAGCACAGGACCCAACATCTGTGAGGTTGTGAGGCTGAGGATTTGTGCTTTAGGTGGCAAAGGTGCCAACTCTTCACGGCTTCCAGTCCTTCCCATTTAGACCAGGGCATTCTATTGTCTGCTTTTTAACTATCAGACACTTCCTACAAAGGAGTAATAGGTCAGTTGTTTTCTCACACAACACCAGCTCCATCACAGGCTTGCTGGATTTTCTAGCAAACCTCTCTGAGACTCATCTCAGACTCACAAGGATATAACAGATATCCTTCAAATTCCTCATTAACCTCCTATTTTCTCTGGTGCCTGTAAGAATATGGAAATGACAGGCCATAATTTATGAGCATTTTGCTAATTAGTACTGGCAAATCTCCTCTCTCTTCTCTTTGGATGCTCCCCTCCACCCCAGTCTGTGCTCTCATGTTGCACCCAGAAGTTGTGAGCTCCCTGGGGAAGAAACAGCCTTTCTGTTCCCAGTTAGCACATTGCCTGACCCAGCAGGGTCCCAGTTCACAACTCTGAGCTGCTGCAGCTACAACTGCACACAACAGCAACAGCAAACACAACCCCTTTCTGCTCCTGCTCTCTTGCATCTGGTCTGAGCACGGAGCTGGCATGTTTGTCTAAATCTCATTTTACAGGAATCCTAGGGCAAGAGTCACGTCTCATATGCAGAGATGAGATCTCTCTCCTCCCTGCCCATTTCCCCACGGCAGCAAACCCCAGCTGCTCCTCACCAGTTGAAGACCAGATGTGCCCCTGGTCTGCTGCCAGTTGGCAACTATTATGTATCTGTAAAAGAAGGGCACTGAAAAAAAGCCAGGTTAAAACAACAGTGATTCTCTGGGAGCAGCTCGAAATAGGGCAGTTGGATATGAACAATCACATAAGGAGGGATGGATTGAAACCACCAATTAACCTCAAGTAGGTCAAAGAGCCACTGCAGGCGAGCACATCCCAGTCACAGATGACAGGGACTGAATTTAAAGCAATGGCCTAAAAGAAGAAATCATTATACCACATGCCTAAACTCCTGTATCAATCTGCCTTCAGAATTAGGTGGTTTAGACTCTGTGTTTTTATCCATCTGTATTTCCATGCACAGCGCTGTGGCTCTTGCTGTGGCAGCGCAGACCTGACATCAGTTAAATTTCACTTTCAAACACATACAGCGTTCCGTGTTGCAGAGTAGAAACCCCACTCCACTTTCATCAATTATTAAGAATGTTGCTGCTTTAATTTTCTTCTGACCCTCCAAATAAACTTATTGTCTGGAGTATTGCTGCTTAATAAAATTTTGTAATATTTAATGTGCTGTCTTAATATCTCTGAATTTGAATTTTTGCAGGCACATCTCCATTATCCTGACCAGATTTAGGTTGGCAAAGTCATTTCTCCTTACAAAAACACTTCAATCTTCTTGTTTTAGAGTGACTTTTCACTCTCCAATTTATGATTTTCTCATTTATGTGCTATAGCCTGGAGCTCTCTGAGTCTTTGTTACCACCAGCTTTTTAATCAATGATACACCAATTGTATTTTGCTCAATGAAGCAACATTTAAATTCACACCATGGAGTTTTTTCTGCCTGTCATTTGTGATCTGTAAATTGCAACAGAAGAATTACATGACCCCAAGTACCTGCCAGGACCAGCACTGCACACAATGTCTAACTGGAGACATTTTCATTCTCCTGTTATCTCTGCACAGATTATACTATTACTTGAATTTTATAAACACCAACTCTTCTGTAATTTTCATCATTTCCCATCCACCCAGCACAATTTCAAGAGCATTCCAACCATGGTATAGTTTCAGCCAAAGAAATTATATCCTATAAAATGGGTGAGTTGTGCTATACTCAAAGTTTGTGTCACCTCCTGTTCTTCCAACACATGGATGAGCCTCATGTTCACAGTGTTGGTGAGAAAACATTAAGGGCTGGAAGAAAAAAACAATAGAGCAATATAGAGTAACTGCAGAGTGCACAGCCTCACACACACTTCCTCAAGGCCCTTTCTGCCTTTGCTTCTCATTCTACCATCCTCCTCCCTAGCTGTTCACAGGCATTCTGGACCTGTCAATAAGTTTGTGCTTTTCCTTGCATGGCCTCTATCAGGAGAGAGAAGGAGAAGGTTAAAAGTCTCATACATGCTGTGCTGCACACGATCTGTGCTTTGCTTCCTACAGCTCAGGATAAGTAAAAAAAAAGTCAGGGCAAATCTAGAAGTAGATTGGTCTGCTGGAAAACAAAAAGTGCAACAGGGAGTTACAGCCACTTTTACTCCAGAATCCCACACTTCTACAGCCAGCACAGGACCAAGCTGTTGACAACTGAGCAAGAGTTTCCTGAGGACAGCAGCACCCTTCCTGCAACAGCTGATTAAAATCAGGTGTAGGCTGTCATTATCTTCTCTTGCTCAAAGAACCCTTTTCAGTTCACCAAAGCAAAACAGCAGCAGGACTAACACAGAGACATATTTTGATCATTCTCTCAGACTGTATTTCTTTCACTGTCAGACAAACGAGACGTACTTCAAGTGTATTTTCTACTTATCAGCCTGGGCTCTTGTTTCACATTGGGTTTTGCAGGCACTCTACCTAAGGAGTCAGAGTATGATGGAGTGCCAGCTCATGCTTGAATAAAACAGTTTCTGAATTCTAAAGATGAAATGGAGAAAAAGAAAAGATATGTCTTGTAGAGATATGTCATACTTTATTCTCAAAGTGGCACACTTCCTTCTGGGCAGCAGCTAGAATCCATTTGAAAAAAATCTTCAATCCGTGCTGCTCATAAGAGGAAGGAGTTGCTGCTCCAGTTTT
Organism: Entomyzon cyanotis; assembly: GCA_024500445.1. Lineage (NCBI taxonomy): Eukaryota > Metazoa > Chordata > Aves > Passeriformes > Meliphagidae > Entomyzon > Entomyzon cyanotis. The sequence goes on from JAKEPQ010001010.1 coordinate 13,563,121, forward strand.
TCTCTACAGGCATTAGGTCACATACAGGGAAGCAAGGGAAATTTATGTCACTTGGTACTTTGAACCAACTCTCCACATATTCACACACAGTTTATTGCACCCTGCCTCCTTCGTGCAGAGGTTCCCTTAAACCATCCTGTGTTCATATGTCCAGATTAGGATGGGAAAGTGGCAAAGAAAACTCACAAGGATGCATGAAAAGGAGCTGGACACACACTTCTAGTCAAATGTGGACTGGACCCATTATCCTGCAGTTTGAACTGATGATGCTTCCAGTTTTTCAGGAGCACAGAGCAGAGATTGAACTGGTCCCTCTACATGGGATCAGACTGCTCAAGAACATTTCCAGTAAAACAGAATGGTGGACCTGCTGTCTTTCAAGAATATACAATTTTGTCTTCAGCTAAACCTATATTATTTCCACATCACTCCCACCTTGATCAGTGCATAGCTCACAACTTGGCAGACACTTCTTTCCCCTGCTACAGTTTTCTGTGGGAATTCCCATGCCAGGGGAAGTCATGCTGACCACCAGTTAATGTGATTAACTGTTCAGGCAGCAAGTGACAGATGTTGTGTCTAAAAAGCAACAGGAGTTTGGCAGGAGAACATCTCTTACAAGCTGCAAATACACATGTGAGCAGCTCCTGCGAGTATAAAAGGAATTAAAAAGTGCCCCACTGAACAATAACTTGTTCTACAGTTACCCAGAAGTTACATAAAAATAATAAACACCAAAATTAATTAAAAAGATATTACATATAATTCTGGGAAATGCACTGGAACTCATTTTTAAAGTCAGCTCTTGCTTTTCAAGCCATAGCAACAGTGGGAATCTGTGCAGAAGCTTGGATCCCACAGAGGCTCTGTGGACTGGTGGGCAAGGGACAGCTGATGAGGTGAGAAATGCTGGGAGGTTCATCACGGAGCTCTGCAAGTTATCACATGGACAGCACACATCCACAGAACCACCCAATCCCCATGGCTGTGAGTCTGTGCAGGAAACTACCACATTAATACATCAGTTAATGCAAAGGGAGGTTAAGGATAGTGGATTAGCAACCCAGAGCAGAAAGCATGGCACCCCTGCAGTCTCAGGGAAAAAAATCACATTGACTCCTTAGGGTGAAATTTTCCTCTCACTCGAGGCTGTGAGTGAATTTCTTTCAGCTCAAATAAAGAACTGGCAGTGGAAGATGAAGTTTTGCCTTAGCCTTTGCCAGTGAGACACACAGCTGAGTTATGGGACCCTTATGAGCCATGATATGCTGGCTGAGCAGCACTGGTTTTGTTTGACCTGAATTTTTAGCAAATAAATGTGACCCAATTTTTTTCTTTTTTTGGTGCCACTTAAGTGAAAAGCCTAATCTCTGATCAGTTTTGCAGAAATTGGATCACAACGGTAGATTGTGCAAAAGGCCATGAAATCGACAAAACCATAAATGAGAGCGTACAGGAAATCTAATAAAAAAATCTTATTCTTGTCCATGTTACCGCTAAATCTTCTGCCTCTTTTTATTTGGTGGAGGGGATAGAAGCCTTCCAGGCTAGAGGTCACCTGTCATTTACTTCAGTACTTTTCTAATTGAGAGGAAAAAAGAGTACAGGCATGAAGAAAGGAAAGGGAAAAAAAAAGGGGAAAACAAACAAAAGACAGGCGCATCCTTCAGCCTTTTGTTTCCATAACATCCACTGATATTTCACTACTTCTGGGGGTTTTCACTGCATTTAGAAAGTCATTGAAAAATGTTAATGGTCTGGTGGCAAAGCAGCCATTGGGAATGAAGAATGAGCCAGCGATGGAATGAGGGTGTGCAGCTAATGATTTCCTACATGAGCTGATTAAACATTGCACTTCCATCTCTTGCCACCTAATTCCCTCCACCGCTGATTTATGGAAAAAGCCCCACCATGCATGGCTCCTGCAGTTTTATTAGCTAGTAACAATTTAGAACCACAAGAGGCTTTTCCAAGCTTCTAATTTTCTTATAATGAAGAAGGAAACGGGATGAATTGGAAAAAAAAAAACCCAACATTGCATTTTAAAGGTGAGGGGAAAGGAAGTGGGGGAAGTTAGTCCAAAAAATCTAATAGAAATACCAAGGAGGGCACCAGGTTCAGCACTCGGGATCCTGTTTATGATGAGAGGATCATTACTTCACAGAAATCATTATCCTTTTCAAGGCACAGAAGAAGACAAGTACAAGTTCCTATAAATGGAATTTGTCTGGTACTATTTCAGTGGGTTTAAAAATAGCTCTACACCTCATTTTCTCTAATACAGCCCTGCCTGCTGCTAGGTCCTTTCCAGTAAAAGATTCACGACATTTCTTGAAAAACTAAGCCGAGAGCATAGGGGGAATTCTCCTTATTTCTTTTTATGATTTTGGAGTTTGTATTTTTCACCACTAGGCTCCATTCTAGAAAGAGAGGTACAATGGCAGGACTCCCTACCTAGCTAGCTGTGCTCCTTGGAGGAGGAGAAGAGGCATGGGATGTCCTTTGCACAAGAGGCTGTGTCATTCTTAATGAGTGACTGGGGGAAAAGCTGCAGTCATCCAACACTGTGATCACCCTCCAACCCCAGGCTGGAGGAAGAGAATTTTTGCAGTGGAACTCAGTAGAGAAAAAGTCACCACAAGTTTCAACCCTCTGGTAGGACTTATCTGTGCATTAGCAAGGAGCTTACAGCACTTCAGATGCTATTTGCTCCCTTTGGAACCTCAAAGCCAGATGTTTAATCGAAGCTGGTCAGTTAGGCATCCTGTATTTTAAACAGGAAGCTTGATCCTGTTCCAGACTGGGTCCTCCTGCTGCTCTCAGGGAATCCAGCCTTGGACACACCAGTGCACTCAGCTTGAAGATTACTCTTCTCCCTTCTTTGGTTGGGTGAGTTTTCTGCTGGCCTGACAGGCTGAAGTGGTTGTGACAGAAAGACAAAATCCAGAGCTGGTGAAGGAGCAGAGTCAGAGATGTGCAGCCAGGAGTGGGCAGCAGTTTAGATTGGGAAGTATTCAGGTAGGAGTTAAAACGTATCTCAGGAATGCAGGAAATGACATATTAGATCAAACCCATACATATCCTATCTCTGACATCAATCAGACAGGCATTTTAGAGGGAAATACAAGATACTGCCTTTAGTAAAAGATTATTTAACCTGCCTTGCTGATTTTTTTTTCCCTTCAACTCCATCACTGGCAGTCTTGATTTTCAGTAAAAAAAAGGGATTATTTAAGCTCCTTCCTAAATCACTGCAATTTTCATACAAATTATAGAACTTTATGTACAGCCTTAGTATTCTTTTTATGCAAATCTTACTGTTCGCTATGTGAAAATTTTAGATGCACTGCTGCAAAGTTGAAAGTGAAAAATTATTCCCCAAAAGTGAAAGACACATTTTGCTCAGGTCCTTCTATTGCTACTGCAATGGAACAGACTTCAATTGAGCTGGTTTGGATTCAAGCCCCGTATTGCATTGCTGGTATGATGGATGGCTGATGGGAGGTTTCTCAGAAATTCAACTGCAGTACCTAAGGAGGGATCAGAGGCAGAGCTGGTGAGAGCATGGGCTGGGAAGCTGGGCTGGCTGTACTCAGTGGTGCCAAGAAGACATAAGGGACAGGGTTCTCCTGGCTTCTCTAAGGGCATGGCACATCCCAAGTACTTCCTCGGCTGCAGAAAGCTCAGCACTGCAAGGAGCAATGAGGCCAAGCCAGCTTTTCCCTCCTGTCCCAAGAAACTGCTGTGCCCAGAGCTGGTCTGTGATTTCCTGACACTCATTTAAAGAGATGGATTTTTGACTCTGTAGCATCCGAAAACATAAAGTCTTCAGAAACCAATCAACCCTTTTGCTACATTCCAGTAGAACAAAAGATAATCAGCACTCACACACAAACAAATCTCCAGCATCAAACTAAGTCTTGGTTAGATTTGACCAGAAGCCCAACAACAGTGGCTACTCTGCCAGGTGAGGCCTTTTTTCCAGAGCTTTCTGGTTTTTTTTCCTTTGTATCTGGATTACAGCCAGTAGAATGACTTCATCTTGGACAGGACTTTAGCTACCAGGGATACAACCACACACCAGATTTTCAGCAGGAAGAAATCAGGGAATTCCATGAAAACCCATGGAGCTGTATCTATTTAAACCAGACACAAGACTAATAATTTCATAAGATCAATACTGAGGTGTAATTGAAAACCAAGATTCAAGAAGAAGACAATTCGACGTTTCTTCTGATTTCCCTCTAGGGATTCAGTTTATTTTTTGGGTTTTCAAAGCAAGAGAAACAAAGCTGGCTGAACTCTCTCCTCAATTATGGATGCCAAAGAGTAGTCATCTATACCTACATAAGTTTTTTAATTCTTCTAACTCTCCACACACACATCTTTTATTTCCTTGGAACAGACATTGACACCAGAGTCCATCATTCTGCAGAAATATTTCCCAGTCTGCTTTCTCTTCCCCAGACAGAGATATGAATGATGCAATTTCTCCTGCCATCGTTTTGGAATGAAAATATTTTGATAAATCAAAGATTTCAAAGGCATCTGTCCATCTCATTCTCCCTGACTTGTGCATGGAGATTATGCTACAGCAGAGTGAAATCCAAGAGAGAAAAGAGTGTGTATGTATGGAGGAGGGAGAACGATTTAAACAAAAGAAAGGACACAGACAGATTTCCCCAGAGATCAAAAACTCACATTGACCAAAAGGTCATCTTGGCATTGAAGAAGAACTGAAAAGTTCTAGAAGGAAGGCAACAAAGAAACTGTTTTGCATGAAGATACAGATTCCATTAGCAATTATGCATTGAAATAAAAGGTGCAAAACTGTTCTTCAACAAAAGGCTCTGCTTCCTGCAGAGTATGCACACAGCTTCAGGGAATCGTGAGTTCAGAGAGACACATTTCCCTTTGTAATTATACAATGTCAAACCATGATGTCCCCAAGTCTTAATTGGGGTCTGCAGGCCCTATCATCATCATAATAATAAAAGCAGCTATTTAAGTCGCTGCAAATAACATACATTAGTGTAAGTCAATCAAAAGTCTGCTGAGCTCTCCATCACCAGGCTGTGTGCAAAGGTAAAATGAGGAAATACATGATCTGCTTGCCTGGATCCAGTCTTCCTCCCACTGAGGCCAGCAGCAGAACTCTTGTTGACTTCACTTACAGCATAATAGTGTTTATAAGAAAGAAGTATTATTTCCCTGTTGACAGTTCAGTCTTTGGGCAATGCCATAAATATAGCCTTTGTATTCTCTTCTGTGCTTTTTACCCTGTTGCCCAGAAAATGCAATTTTTGGATTTACAGTCTCTACAAGACAGGTGAAACAGTTCTGACACAGAATGGCACAAGCCCACAATTCAGATTATTTACAAGTGACAGGCCAAATGACAGGAGAATGATTTGCATCAGCAAAATTTCACGGGGAAAGTAAGTAAAGAAGCCATATTTTGGCATCTATGATTATGGGAAGGCTTAAGAGAGCCAGTGAAAACTCCAAATTTATAGTATTTCACCAAATTGGAATATACAACTGCTGTGATATTTTTCCCCTTGGAAAAAGGTATTTTATAACAAATGACATATTTTGCACTACTAATACTAAAATAGTATGAAAATTTGAGAAAAATACCAGAAGTAATAGAAAAGGAAATTAACCTTTTTTTCCTTAAAAAAAAAAAAAAAAAAGGCAATTTCAAAATGGATTTGTGTCAAGAAAATATGTTACAGGCAGATTCTTGGAAACTTCTTTGATTTCTGAAAAAGATCCATTTTGCTAAAGCTGTGTTTTCTCGTGGAAAATGGTTTCAATTAAGTTCTCCTGAACAGCAATATGTCACATCCCATATGCAAGTTACAGCTGAGCAGTAGCGATTCCCATGTTTGCTTAGATATTTATGGCATCATTTATAGCTACTCCATTATGGTGAGAAATATTTTGACTTCATTCTCTGGATACAGAGTGATGGGGCCTAGACAGCTGACAAATGACAAATGAGAGTTAGTCTGTGCTCACACCCTGCATCTTTTTAGGATGCATTTCAATCACCTGGCTGCATTGCTTCCTCTGACCTGCTGCACAGGGTTGCCAGTAATCACTAAAACCACAGAGGTAATTTGTAAACCAGGAAATCTCTCTTGACAAAGATGACAAATATCAATTGTATTTAAAAAAAAAAAAAAAGTAACAGGCTCGAATGTAAATTCTGGTCTACATTTCCAATATGTCCTTGGAAAGTGTTTTGATCATCATATATCCTTCACATGCTATAAAAAGAAAGATTATGCTATTGTTTTCATAAATTGCACATGAGTGTCAGTTTACAGAATATGCAGAATTGTTTTGCTGTGTACCAGGTGTTCTTGCAGCCCAGGGTTATACAGATAACAACCTGCAAGACATCCAGATTACAGATTCTTCCTCGAATAAGATTTCCACAGAGCACCATGGTAATTCCAATTCCCAAGGTTTCAGCAAACATTGTGCTCAGCAGTGGCTGCTGCCCTTCCATCTGTGTGTGCCTTCCAAGGGTGTGAAAGGCTTTTGTAGCCATCAGCAGTTCCTGCTGGCCTGGCCAGTGATGCTCTGATGGCCAAGCCAGGCTCTCAGCACAGTCACTGTGTGTGGCTTCTTTCTCCTACAACCATTACCTGTGCAACAGATCTTTGCTCTCCCCTTTCTGCTCCTTTATCTCAGCACAGCACTCCTTAATCACTTGGCTCCTGGGAATGTTTTAAACCAATTCTGTCCAGCAGGAGCAAAGCCAGGTGTGGCTGGAGCTGGGCAGATGCAAACTGCACTGTGCTGTTATCTCTTCAGAGGGAAGTTTTAAAAGACCTCGCTCTGGAGACCAGGATTTATTGTTCCCATTTCTTCAGACAGCAAAACCAAAGCACAGAGTCTAAGAGACAGTACTTTAGGCCTTTTATGAAAAATGCAGGAGTTGCTGGCTCCCAGCCACTGGATGTGGGGGACATTCAGCCTGGAACAGCCCATTAGTCTCACAAACGCTCATTGTTGAGTGGTTTCAGCAGCATTTTCAAAATGGATAAGATTTAAAAAAAAAAGTTTCCAAAGAAGCCCAAGTTTCTATTGATTCAACCAAGCCACTTCCCCACTCTGCAGCATCCCAAGTTCCCCAAAGAGTTATCCACGAATACCAAAGCTCAGGGACAAGTCCACGTCAATCCATAGGATGACTAGTACTGGATATGCCAACTAGCCAGGCAGCCTTCTGTGGCCAGCAGGACACTTACCAGCCAAATTCTGCCTGCCCTCAGCAGTGTGGGTGCAATCAGGGCTTTCTCTGCTCTATTTTAACACCCATTTTCAATATACTTTTATACCCTTACTAGGATTTTTACTCCGTCTTCCACATTTGGTTGCAATTGGGTAACACATTCAAATGTTGTCAGGGAAGGCAAACAGCACTGTCACTACGATTTTTTTAAGCAAACCATCTGCAGCACTGCTGGCATTTGCTCACCAGTAGCCCTGCTGGCTACTGAAGAGTCAGTGTATAACAAAGGTCCAGTTGCATTCTGATTTCTGAAGCTGGTTAATAAGAATCTGATCTAACTCTTTTATCTACCAGGAATTTAGCCTGTGGTGTCTTCAGCCTCTACTCCTGTTAACACTTGTTCAACCATTAACAAGAGATTCATCAACATTTCCCTTAATTTACAGAAGCATACACAAATCCAAACCACTTCTTCATTTATGCAGGAGAACATGTCTGATAAAATACAGCAGTAAAAAAGAGATCCTGGGAAGAGCACAGAAAGAAACAAGGGATGAAGTGGAATGAAGATGACAACCTGATGCTTGCAGCTCTCTTCTTACCCCCACACAGCCAGCCCAAGGCCTTACTGCTTTTAGATCTGGCACTTGGGTTTTCTTGTCTCTATCCAGCCTGAGTGTACAGTTTGAGATATTAAAGCCAAAGCAGAATGATTGATGCTCTTGTGTTCTACCATAATTTACTGCTTAGTTTTTCTCAAATGGTTCCCTCATTTATTTGTTCTGTGGTTGTGACCCTCAACTGCTCATTAGTCAGGAAGGTCACTTAGAAAGGAAATTTTGCTGCCGGCTTTCACTGTTTTTCAGCTCTCAGTTCTCCTACTGCTCAAAGGGAAAGGCAGCCTAAACTTCAGTTACTTGTTTCTGATAATTACTAGGTAGAGACATGCACAGATAGATAAATAATGGCATTTTTTAAATATACTTTTGAGGTAGGTTCTCAGATGATCTCACCTACACTAACACAGCACTGAGGTCATCACGGAGCAGCAGGTGTGTTGGAACCACCTGTGCTGTGTTCGTGTCAAGTGATAACACACAGTATCTCTCCTTGAGCTCCCAGAGATTTTCTGAGCTCCAGACACCTAATGCAGTTTTTGGCAAGGGAAAAAAAAAGGCTAAGGTGATCCAGTTTCCATTAAGAGCAATAAACTAGTACTTACAGCTCCTAAAGAGCATGTTCTCATGATCTCTTGTTAAGCAGGCAAGTCTGAACCTGGATGATGGAACAGCCTCAAAGGAATCCTCCAGATGCTGTAAGGATCTAGTAATTAATACAAGATGGTCTTGCTTGTTAGTCTCTACTGAACTAGTGCCCAACACATAGCTGCCTTTTGGATAAGATATAAAATCAAGGTCCTGATAAACCTGTCCTTTTCTCGCAAGCACAAAACTTCTAAAATCTGAGATTCTGGACAAATTCCAGTTAAGAAGATTACATTCTGTCTACAAAAAATACTACCGTTGTTTCTCTCTTTACCTGTTAACAAATTTTATGTAGTACTTGATGGAGTAGAGCAGTTGCTGTGTTCCACCCCAGAAGTGTTGCATTTCAGCAGGGAGTGAGCAATCTCTTTGTATGCTGTGAGAAAAGCCCTCCGGGATTCTTTCAAATGAAAGGAGTTAAATAAATCTCAGTTATTGCTATTATGACTTTCTCCGGCATTTATCCACAGAATAAATGGATAGGTAAGTTGATTTTCAGGCTGCTCTTCATTATTTCCTGAGCAGAACTACCTGAAAGTGGTTCACTATTACTTATACAAAATTTAATTTGGTGACTAATAGACCCAGGCAACTAAAGCAGGCAGAACTCTATAATCAACATAAGGAGACTTGTATTTATTAGGTGGTGACTGGTGAATCTCAGGGACACAAAGGTTCTGTGAACTTTCCAAATTGCACACTGGGCTTTTGTAACGTTCCCAGAACTCATTTGAATTCACAGAACTTTTCTTCTCCTGTAACTCACATTCACAGGGTTAGATCCTAGTCCCCTCTTTGTCTGCTTTGAAATACAGGAAGAAATCCACTGCTGGCTTCTCTCCTACCTGTCTGCCCACTCTTACAGCTTTCCCATAAGGAATAAAGTCTGAAGATATAGCTCATGTGGCCTGGATGTCTTTATGGCCTCTGTTGCTTAGCTACCAGAAAGGTCCTACATGGCTACTGAGCTGGCACAAATATGAGCAGCTTGACACTGCTTTTCTTTACACTGGGAGCTTGCTGGATCCATTCTTCATCCTGCTGGTGTTTTATTTATATTTCACTGGGCTTACTCCTCTCCCTGGCTCTATTACTCAAATGAAAGCCAGCACAAAATGAAAGCACAAATAGCCCAGGTCTAGCTGCAGAAGTTTCGATCTCTGAGGTCATCCAGAGGCAAAGGAACACAATCCTCCTGCTTAATGCTTCAGGAGAAGATCTGAGAGCAGCACAACTCAGGGAAGAGTCATGTTCACACTATTTCTCACACCTTGTCCTAGAAAAATCTACAATAGGAACTTTCTAAAACCAGAACAATAAGGATTTTATGTAGTGGGGTCAGATTACTGACCCACTGCCACACCATGGGTAGTCATGTTCCCTAGTGCTTTCATATCCTCAGTATGTCCTTTTCACTGATGCAGCAGGATGCAGCTGACTACAATAACAGGGAAATTGGACTGTTCCAGACAAGAAGATGTGTATTCTAACCCAATGGGAAAGGATGGTAAGAGCAGCTGCTCAGGAGAGATGCTTTACTTACTGCACAATCACAGGGTGAACCTCTAAGGAAAATAATTTTTCTACTAAATGATGGTAATTCATTACATACATTCCTAATTCCTGAATAAGAATCCTTGTTGACTGATCCTGGGTCTGCACATACTCCTTCTAGCACCTTCTGATAATCCAGAGGTCCCAGGCAAATGCATGTTAATAATCCATGGACATCCTGCCCTTCTATATATATTAATTATATTATTCATCCCCTGGTGTGGGGATGACTGAAGATACACAGACACCTAAAGGGCAGCCCTTGTGTTTTCATTATGACACACTTTGGACCCCTGAAATGCCAGAATGATTCTCAAGGCCCTGGTAGCCCCTTGCACTATAAAGGCTTTTACTGTCTCACATGAATCCTTGCCACAGGAACAGCACACTCATACTGCACCTCTTACTCTGCAGAGTCTGCCTGCAGCTCAGTTACTGACTCAGCTCAGGTAGTTACCTATATTGATTAAAGAGTCTGTGCAAGTTCACTAATTAATTTTCATAATTAGCAGCTACCTTTTAAAGTTTAACTTTACGGCTATGCATCTCCCTAAACAGATAATGGGAGGTGGAGGTATCAAGCTTCTATGGAACAGCGGATCTTTTAAAACCTTATCTGGACTAACTAGGTGGGAACAGACTGTAAAAGACACATGTAAAACTTAGCCTTAAGTGTGGTGATAAATTATTTGCTGCTCCAAGTTCTTTTGTCATAGAGTCAACCATAATTCTTTGTATAACTAAACTTTTGAAGACAGTTTCCTATCTTCCCCTAGGACTGGGAGGTTAGGAGTGCCCAATGCATCCATCCTCCCTGCAGGATTTGATGTCAAGCTGTTCAGGAGAAATCAAGATCAGAAATTGTGCTGCCAGGATCAGATAGAGATCCAGATCCAGACATGAGAGTAAGAGAACCTGGGCCAAAAGAGAGAGAGGAGGGAACCTTGGCATAGGGATGAGTGGACACAACTCCAGAGGGGCGATTTACACAGAGGGGATCTTCCTCTGTGTGTACTGAGCCAGGCAGAGAGCTAAGGAATCACACAACATGAACTATTAATCTACTGCTCAAAACTGAAATGGAGAAGTCTGTGCATTTAATGACTAGACACCAGCTTCTGTCACAGGTACGAAAATGACAGCCAGTAGATGGAAGAGGTCATAGTTTAATCAATTCTCCCTCTTTTTGTTTTACATAACTGAGGGTGATAGGCAGCTAATACATTTCACAGCCATGTGATAAATTGCACTGTCACCTGCACTTTGCCTGGTACTCCTTCTTTGTCAAGGCTATTTCCACCATCCCTACTCCCACTCCAATACAACTGCACCAGGAGCCACAAGTGTGTCAGCTTTTCCTCTGACAAGTGGATTTTTTCCATCAGTCTTTCTAGTGCACAGGATCCAGGATGGGGAACCTGGACGGTTAAACCAGTGAGAACTTTCATGGTCCCAATCAGCAGCTCTGTGTTGCTGCATAAAGAAATGTCTCAACTTTGCTTTATGGCTGATTCTGTATGTTTCTTGTTGCAGAAGGGCCAAAGAAGCAGAGTCTACAGTCATGACACTTTCAAGTAGAAATAAAAATATTTGTGTCTTTTTAGTGTTAACTTTCTCATTGCCAAAATCTTGTCTAAGCCAGCTTCTTGTTGGCCAAATAATTAATTTTTACAGGCCATGTGACAAATGAGCTCCCAGGCACTTGGAAGGATGACTTTCCACACTCATTCATGTCTTTGCCATGCATGATAAAACAGCTATCCCAAAAGCAAAACTAAAATCATTTCAGCTTATTGAGACTCTCCCTTAGGTCTGAGCAGCACAAGTTGTAGGGAGCTGCATGGCAGCTGCATTGCCTGTAGTCCATCCATCACTTTTCAGGGACATGGCTTCTTTCTGGCCATTACTCATGGATTTATGGAAACGAGAGAGTGTGGGACATGCAAGCACTGGTACACTGCCAGGGTCCTGAAATTTAGACATATCCATACAGAGCAGGATGCAAACAGGACCAAATTCTCATCCCACAAAGGGGAAATATTCTACTTAGGTATTTGGCCAAATCATTACCTTTGACACTAAAGTAATAAATCTAAACTGCCTCCATAAAATAAAGTTCCCAGGCACTCAATTGAGCTTGGTTCAAATTGTGGATGAGTGCTCCACTATTTTCTGCTCTCTGGGTTCAGCCATCCTGAGTAAATATAGCAGCAGCATGATTGGAAAATTGCTCTCAAAGGTGATAAAATACAGGATTCATCAGATTTTGATATGTCCCTGAAAATGGATAGTTGTCCTTTCTCACTTGACAGCCTGGAAGAATCAGAACTTGGAAACACACTGCAGGAAGGTGAATATATTCCTGGAAGTGCCAGACTTCACCCCTACTTTTCCACAGCCATCCTTCTCTGACTCCCTGTTTATCTCTTCCCTTCCCTGATGTGATGCTTTCCTTTTTTTGCTTTTTATTTCTCCTAAGAGGACTCCAAAGAAGGTGTTTTGCATTTCAGCTTTGGTCTAATTAGAAGCCAAGGTGCCATCACCTCATCTCACATCAATGTGCTCAGAGTGAGAGCAAAATGCAGAGCCAATGAAGCCTCCATCAGTGTAGGGCAATGCTGGGCAGGAAGAAGGCAAGCAGTTCCTATGTCTTTGCTTCTGTTTTCACAGTTTTATCATCTCAGAACAGCAAATCCCTTCCCCCTGCACCCTGAGTGGGAAAAAATGACAGTAAGGAAGGAAAAAAGGCTTTTTACTGTACTTGGATTCTACTTTAGTGAAGTTCCACGTGGTGGGAACAAGAAAGCTCTAGGATGGCTGACTCCAGGAGATGTCAAGTGCTTGCCACTTCAGAGAGGCATTCAGACTATCTTTAACAAATTGTTTCCCTTCACAGTCATTTCCTAGAAAAATGCACATTTTAATGCTTCTGGATGCAATTCTTTGCTGAAAGAAAAGACATTAACAATATGATGGCAGATGGATGCAGGGGAAGTTCCCTTCTCATTAGTCTGCTTCTCCCAATTGCACTAATCTTTCACCTGTGAAGATCAGGCTAGAAACATTCCTGATCTTTATTCATCCCAGCCCATCTGCACATGAGGGGATTGTGGCATTCCCTGGCATTTTCCAAGAGAGATGTTGAGCCCAGCTATGAACACATAACTGAATCTGTTGCCTAAGATGTGCTGAGTTATTTTAGTGCACTTGAATGTGCAAACACTCTACTGGACTAAAAGGTGATTTAGCTCAACTGAGGAATCAATAAATTTTTGCTAATTTAACTTGCATCACTGCTATTGAAGAATCCTAATTGTGCCAAAATCCCAAAAAGGCCTATAAACCAAGGGGTTTTCTTTTTGTTTGTTTTCTTCTTTTTTTTTTTTTTTTTTTTGTTTTAAGCTTCTATCTGACTTAGGGCATGGACATATTTCTATAAAGATGTAACTAAACTTTATGGCGGGTTAAGATTAAAAAAATAATTTTAGGTCATTAAATAGCACTTTCAGATCCTCAGGAGATGAAGAACATCACAGTTTCATTTGTGACTCAGAAATGGGGACAATGCATTAATACACCATTTCTCAGGATATTGGACACAGACTGTTATCAGATCCCATCACAAGTCAACACTTAAATCATTCCTTCTGAAACCACTCTTTCTATACCCAGAAAAATCACAATGAGTAAGTTCATTCTGCAACCTTTGCCTCTCTTCTCTTTGTGAAAATCTGGACATAAGACTATGATTTTTCTCCAGTGTTTTGCCATATGCTCTGAAGTCATGGAGTGTGTTTCTGTTTTGTTGCTGGAAAAGCTTAGCTTTTAAAACAATGCACACCATTGCAAATTCTACATGTCCTTCTCATGACTGTTTTATTATCTGTTCTTCCACCTCCCCCTGTCCCAGATCACCCCTAGCCCCAGGATGCTGGCAGAAAGCAACACAGAAAGAATGCAACTGTGATCAAAACAAACACAAAAATCCAAACTCACATTTGTTGGAGACATTTTGTATAATTTAGCTGTCTTTTCTCTCATGACACAAAGCCCTGGACACTGCACAGATAAATACTAGGCATGATGACATTAACAGCATTAAAGTAGTGGAAATATATTCTTTGGTTGTAGTTCTTAACACCAAAAGCTCCAAGGCATATTCTGTTTCCTTTGTGTCATGCTGTACAGAAGAAGGAAAAAGCTAATTAGACATTGAATTTTGCTGGAGCTACCACAACACTGTTATATAAGTAAAACAGTTACTTCACAAAAACAAACAATTCTGCTCCAAGGTTTTTGTTTCCACATTCCCTGTCAGTGCAGCAGCTATGAAAGCAGCCAGTTTGAGAGATCTAAGGTGTACCTCTGGAGCCAGAGTACTTCTGTGAGGGGGAAAAAATATCCTTTGATTAGACTTGGGCACCATTGACAGAGATTGAATATGACACCTCAAAAGCTACTCTCTGCTTCCACTTTTCTGAACTATAGCTTCATTTCAATGCAGGGTAAAAGGGAAGCAGAAGTCAATGGAATAACCAGGACTCCAAAGAGTTCAGCACTGCTCTGGCTTTGTCTCAAGCTTATCTGAGGGAGCCAGGTACTATTTTCTAGTCTCATTTTGAAACTAATCTCGTCTTTGGTATGTGTTACAAATGCAGATTAGAAAGCCTTGGCTTCAATATAATGTGGCTGGAACAGAGGGAAAAGAAAAGGCCAAAACCACAAATGAAGAAACCATTAGAAATAGGAAGTTGTTGACATGGGATAAAGAAAGCAAGACAAAACAGAAACAAATGGTCTAGGAACTTCCAAGTCACATTCTCCAGGGTTTTCAAAAAATATTTTGTTTCAGAGTTTTTTGAAGTTGTCATCCTCCAAAAATACATGTGCTGGGCAAGGGCAGGTTCTCTCACACACAGGAATTCAGCACAGCAATCAAGCCCTTGTTTCTCACCACTATTGGATTTATTCTTTGTTCCCTCACTGGGAACACAGCCCTGATGATAGCAGAGGGTGCACAATGACTCCATGTCCCTGTTTCTGCTGTCAGGGACAGGGTGATGCCTATTCATAACCAACATGTGCCAGCATGAACCTGGAGCACCATAACTCTGGTCCAGGGCTTTGCTAGTGCCCTCAGTCTCCAGCTGTATTATCTTCTGTTTGTTCCTGTCCATCCTCACTTCACAGTTGCAGTTCTCTCCTACTCCTGCACTTAGTCCCAAGCTCTAGCTCTGATTTACCTAAAAGTTCAGCCTTGAAAGTAGTTTGGAGCATATCCAAGGTGGAGCATCTCATTCATGTGTGGTGAAATATAGCGAAATTCCGTCCCAGATCTTGAAACTTAAGAGGCACATTTTCAAGTGTGTATTGTACTTCACTTGTAACCTTATCCCTTAGTAAATAACCAGAACTTAGGAAACTTATTGAGAACAGAAGAGCAGCAACAGGGGAGAGAAAACAGAAATCCATACCAAAAATATTATTATTTTCTTTTTCCTTTTTCCTCTGCCTTTCCTAAGGTCATTCTTTTCTTTGTAACACTGAACTTGAAAATGTGTCTACTCTTTCCCTGAAGGTGTAAACAATAAGATCCCAAGAAAATTTTTTGTGTTTTTTCCCTGCTATCTTCTCCTCTCTCTTAACATTCAGCTAAAAGGTTGCATATCAGAAATAATTATTATTCTCCAGATTGCAGGCAGGACATCAGAGCACTTTTTGCTAAAAAAAAAAAAAAAGAAAAAGAAAAGATACAAAACATGATTAGAAACAAATGTGCTGAAAAAAAATTTACGTATCAAAATTTTCTTGCTCAAGACTGCATTCTCTCATACACTGTACACTTGGGGTCTAATTCAAAGCTCACCAAATTCAATAGAAAAACTCATATTATATGCATGGAGCTCTGATTCAGCCTCTTTCACCTCGTGTCCACCTCAGTCTAAGGCTGTATTCAGAGAAGAGTTTTCATCTCCTCAGAAGGATAATGGCATTTAGAAATGATGGAAACTCATATTTTCATTCTTTCCACCAATGCAGGTGAGGTGCAGTTCCACTGAACAAGAGCAAACTCACCTGGAATGGACAATTCCCTGAGTGACAACACTCCATAACCCCTGCATGAAGGCTACTTAGCAAGCAGTTGGTCCTTTAAGCCCTTTTATGAAAACCTTTCTGGCCTAGAAGACCAGAAGACTTCAGAGCAAAGGGAAAGATGTATGGTCAACATATATTGTCACATTTCCTTTTCCTTTCAATTTCTCCCTCTGGCTCCTCTGTATTTTTCCCAGCTCAGATAAGGGGTGTCTTCATTTTTCATTGGTATCTGTCCTGCCATATAAAATTGCACATCATGCTTTCTATCCTATGGGATAGATGCTTTTCAGCAAGCTATAAATCAGGATGAGCTAGAAGACACTGCAATTAGAGGAGACACAAACCCAACAGAGTGCAGCTACAGATTTCAATCTTCAGATAATAAGCACTGGGGAAAATGGATAATACACTCCAAAACACTGAGACAAGCACACTCCAACACCTAAACACACCCAGCCCTGTATGCACACTCAGAAATGCTGTCTGTTCTTCTCCAGCAAGCCTACAGTCTTTGTAAAAGAAGTTGTAAAAGTTTAATATTCTGGAGTGCTCTAAGAAACAGAGAATTATCACAGGGAGCCAAGAAGCCTTTAGTGGAGATAACAAGATGCGTGAAGATTCTCCTATCAAAACAGGAGAGGTGGGGCTGTTCATCCTGGAGAGGAAAATGCTCCAGGGAAACCTCAGTTTGAGTAACCTCACTGCAGCACATGGTTGGGAATGGCCAGTAACACGAAATAGAGAATTAACATGAAATAGAGAATTAGAGGCACTTAAGTCAGAAGGAAAAAAAAAAAATTCTGTCACTGACCAGTGTCAAGGCTATTAAACTTACTGGATTTCCCCACATTCCACAAGGCAGACCAAGGGTACCCAGCAATTGATCTGAAAGCAAATCTCCCTGGGTTTGCATTCATCAGGCACCCAGCTGATATAATCAGATGATTTGTAGGTCAGTTCTGGGCTATTATAGAGCATCACCCAGGCTGGAGTAGCAATACACTGGAGTCTAACTCCAATCTACTTCTAACACCTTCAATCGATCAAAAAACTCCTGACAATCCCTTCAAAGAATGAAGAGACTTTGGGAAACAGAACTTGCAGAATAAGAGATAAAGCCAAGGTCTTCAGATAAAATGAGCAAAGGTTTTACGTGTCGTTTTGCAACAACAAGCATGTGATGAAATTTGCAATCTTTGTTTGAGCTACACTTTAACAGAATAATGTGGCTTTATTCATGTTGTAACTTTGTCTGACTGAGAATATGATTTCCAGGCAAAGGTGACTCTGAACAGGAACACAGCTTCCTTCACAGGCAATGAACTCTGATATTGAGCAGATTTTCTCCCTTTTAAAGACCTTGTCAACCCAGCATAAAACATGAAGTTCTCCAGCATTAAAGCACAAACTCCCATTTCCCTTGCAAGCAGTACCATAAGAGAAAGACAACAAAAATCCCAGAATCATGAAAGGTGCTTCCATGAAAGGACTCCACCAAAGATTAGTGAAAGAGTAAGATCAAGCAGCCAAGGCTTTATGTAAATCTACCAAAGCAGAGAATTCAGAGGAAGTGGATGGGATGTGTGGGAGGAGGATCCTTAAGAATTTTCTCTCTTTAAGAGATTTGAAGAAAACCCTGTATGCTCCTGAGAAAAAATGACAAAATCAAGATATTTTATTACAAAGAAAGGTAGCCAGACCAGCTTGGTCTCACCAAAAGGTCTTAACTGACTTCAAACACATCGCAAAAGTACAAAGGAAGTTGAAAAAAGAAGTAATTCGAATAGCCTAATGACTGCAAATGTACAAAAAGAACATCTAGGAAAAGCATGGAAAATGAAAGTATAAAGTGATATGAGACTGGCAAAAATATCACACAGGAAAGGATATCATTCTTTAAGTTTATTAGTAGTAAAATGCAGCACAATTTGTTAGCCCACTTTCCATAGAAGGAAAACTTATTGACAATAAGGCTGAGAAGAGTGATTTTTGCATCAGTTTTCATAAAAGGTCAGCTGTGATGAATTAACGTTGTTAAGAACGAACAAAGGAGCAAAGGAGGCCCAGAACACAAAAGGGATTGGTTAGAGAAGTTAAATTGCTCAGATTTTCCAAATGATCTGAATCTACTGTGTTCCTTCTGCAGCTCTCAGGAACTGACTCAATCAAACTCAAAGCTGTTAATGATTATTTTTTTCTGAACTTAGGAAGGACTGGTGATGAACCAGATAACTGACACAACAGAGTAACTATCTTTTGAAGGCAGAAAAAAGGAGAAGACAGCAAACGATAGACCTGTCAGGTTAACTCCAGTTGCTCAGAGCAAAGAAACAATTTGGAAGTACTTAGGAGAAAAGAAGTGGGAATCAGCCAACACAGCTTTGTCAGGAACAAATTATGATGGCCCATTCTAATTTGCCTCTCTGAGAAGGTAGCAGGGGAATACCCCATGGACAAGATGTCACATAGTTAAGTTTTTTGAAACTATTTCAAATTCTTTCAGAAAATAAGCAGGAGGGTCCAGGTGAACTACAGCAGAGTAATTATTTAAACTGTTTAGAAAACTGTACTCTGAGCACAGTCCTCAGTGTTTCACTGTCAGAATGGATGTGTTGAATGAGCTTCTGCAGGACTCGGACATGGATTTGGTACAATTCAATATTTTCATTAAAGATTTAGATGAAATACAAAGTATGTTAATTCAATTTGCAGATGAAGGTAAGTCAAAAGTAAGTAAGACAAAAATGCATTAAAATTCAAAATAATGATGACAAACTAGAGATGTAACCTGAAAAAAAAAGTTTCAATTCAATAGCATCAAGTACAAGTTACTCCAATTAGACAGGAATAATCAATGGTACAAACACAGAAAATAAGGACCAATTACAAGGTAGTATTTCTACTGGAAAAAATACTGATTTGAGTTATTGAAAATTAGAAGCTGAACATGAGCCACCCATTCCTTTCTGTTACCAAAATGCAAATACAATACTGTGTGGATATAAAGAATTTAAGCTGACATATAAATTAATCTGTTCTCTCTTCATCCAACACTATTAAGATCTCTCCTACTGATCTGTTTCCAGCTTGGGCAAAGCAATTCAAGGAGGACTTGGATCAGCTGAAAATGGTGCAGAAGACACATTGAAATAATTAATTCTCTATATCTAGACTGGATAGGTAAGAAAATGATTATCCAGGACATTCTGTAGCAAGACAGGACTCAGGCTAAATACCTGGAAAATATAAGGGTGGTAGGAGCTAAAATAGATTATTTGGAGAAAGTCTGGTAATTCCATTATTAAAGCTTTTCTTAGAAAAGATTAGATTAACATAGTAGGAGTGGTACAGGTAAAGCTGATCCTCACTGCAGGAAGCTGATAACCTGTGGAGATCCCTGCCAGCCCTTAACTCCTCCAATTTTACGCAAACACAAATGAAGTTAAAAGTTCATTCCCCACAATGATAATATAGGAGGAATCATTTCCATCTAAACTTTCAGAGCAGAGGTAAAGGAGCAGCAGGGCTGTAAGAGCTCAGGCTGGCCAGAGCACTGCAGGGTGATTTTCCAACCCTAGCAGGTTGATATTCTGCAGGTTGATATTCTGATATTCTGCTGCATATCAGAAATGGGAGGCAGGGAAAAGACTGCACATGGCACCCAAACCAGGAACATCAACCTCTGCTGGAGACAACAGCATTAAAAGCCAATCACTGTAAAGTCAGAAGACAGGAAAATGAGGAGGTACAAGTCTATATCAGCATGCCCTGATTAAATTGTGCAGTGTTAAAGGAAAGCTTGAAGAAAACTTGCTCAAGCTACAACCAACACTGAGAGTGCCACAGGTCACTCCTCCCTTGCAAACTCACTCCTGCTCCTCAGAAGTCCACAACAGAAGAGAAGGAAGGGAATTAGAAGGAGCTTTCACTGATGAGCTGCTGGGCACAAATAGATTAATCAAAGCTGTGTACAATGCAGCAGCAGCAGCCAGGCTTGGCAGGGCTGTTATTGCTGGGCATTGGGTTAGAGCAGCAGAGATGAAGGACAGAGGCCACTCCGGGCAGAGCTGCCAAGTGAATCATAACAGATCAGCAGCAAAGGGCTTCTCTTCAGAAGGCTGAGCTGGGAACATGGCACTGGGAATTCTTCTTCTTACAAATTTCATCTAATCTCTTCTCTCTAAATCCCTTTTCTTTTCTAGGCTTTGTTTCTCTGGAGCCACTTCCAACATTCCTTTGTTGTGACTGAAGGAAAGAAACCAAAGGAGCAGCAAAGCATTTCGCTGTGCTAAAAGCACAAAGAAGGAATATTTTGCTCCCTGAATGTGTACTCTGCATTCCTAACTGTCCTGTTCCAAAGCACAGGGAAGTCTTCAATTGCCTTAGGTCACATCCACAGGGCAAGCTGACATTCCATCAGTCTGGTGTGGATTACACAGGACTGAATTATCACGGCATTAACTCTGGACTGAACTTTGTATAATTGTATAATCCATGGACCTCATATTTATTTTCCTATCTGCATTTTAGCAAGGGCTGCTAGGGTCTGTCTTTTAACTGGGTCTGAGGAGATGCATTTCCAGATTTCACACTCTGATATGAAGAGGTTTAGACTCCAAAACAGCAAAGAGAACAGATCTAAGCCATAGACTAGCCCTTCTCTTCTATCTTCTTTTCCTTTTGCTCTGGTGAGATAGCATTCCCTAGTTAGTTACCCTGCTCCTAGTGGAACCTATGAAAGGTGTGTGAGACAGAGGGGATGAATTGCTCTCAATGACTGTAAAGAAAGTGCTTGAAAACTGGCATTGCCAGATACAAAACTTTTAGATGGTTAATAAAGCGGGTGAATCCATTTGGTGGGTCTGAAGGACTTAGGTATTGTTTTTCTTTGTGTATGTGTGTTTGCCCCTCTGCCATCAACTCCAATACTAAGTGGAATAAACTTTACCATGACAAGATAAAGGTAGGCCAAAAAAAAAAAAAAAAAGTGTGCCTCATCTTTTCTAAAACTGAATTAGTTTTGGTGCTATAAAACTTCGATCACGTTGATTTCAAAGGCAGACTCCTCTAACAGTTTATGCACTGCTGCTGCTGGGAGATTTATTCACATCACAGCCAAAGTACTTCACGTGTCCAGGAAGACTAAGTCCTTTGGCTTTTACTTCTTGTGACATCCTCAATGCATTAGTTTTCCCATCCATGGGCCAGAGTATATTATGGATTAATACAGCTCAGCAACTCAAAACACACAGATTGTCAGTCTCAGTAATCAGCCTGAAGAATTTTGAGGACAGTTGTTATTTACAGAAAGTGAGAAGAGACCCAGCAGAACACTTAACTCTAAATAAACAATGTGGAAACTTCACTACCCAGGAAGTCCTAAGTGGCAAATAGACAGCTCAGATGTTCCCGAGTGTGGTTTGATTGCATTCCTGCTGAGACCCAGCAAAAGCAGGAGATGGGAAAGGGTAAGTGAGGAAGCAGGGGGCTTTTCTCACATGGATTCACTCTCATTTCAACCAGTGTTTAGCTCTGGTTTGTTAGTTCATTAAAAACGTGCTGCAGAAATCAATCTCCACACACTGATCCCCTCTCTGCTCCAGCGCAGGGACAGAGACCTTGTGGCATCTGGCAGCAGCAGCTCTCACCACGAAGGCTGCGAAGGGACCTGGCAGGATTTTGCAGCACAGAGCAGAGAGTAATTGCAAAGTGAGTTCTTTTCCTTTCTCCTATGCTCCCTTCACCAGAGGATCCATACCTGGCAACACGAAAGGAGACATTTCACCTGCATAGCAGGCAGGCTCGTGCTAAACTGCAGAGAGCAAGACAGGCAGCATAAATCTTGATTGAACAAGAACAGGGCTGTGTGGGTCCTGAATTAACCCCAAGTTCAAGCTACAGCCAGCCTGAGAAAGAGTCATGAAGAGGAGCTTCCCATTAGAACAGTAAGAAGACTCCAGCCAAACCCCATCTACTTGGGAACACTCAGGAATTCACCTCCATCCTTCCCTGACACTGAGAATTGGAACAAAGAGGGCGAGCTGGGGGTCCTGAGAAGTGCCACATGGAGGATGCTGTTTTAGCACTTTACCTCACTTAAATCTGCATGTGGTTTCTGCTCACCCTCATGCTGGAAAAAAACACTCACCAGCAAGCAGCTGCTATCCGCTGGAGGATTTGCAATCAAACTCTAAATTTAGCAAGGTGCCATAACAGAGAGGGCTCCCACACTGCTGTTAACACCAGGAACCAGAGTTTAGTGATGTGAACGGGCTGATAATAGCTTCTGTCCTCACACTTTGTGGTTAGATGATGCCGGCTGCTGAATGCCTTCCTGCAGCTTTTCTGATATGCCATTATAACCAGCCAAATGCTGGGCTAAAATAAAACCCTGGCAGAGTTCTGATAGAAAAGCTGTGCACCCCAAGACCAACTCTTGCTGATCTTTGAACTCAGTTGTTATCTTGAAGAAAACCCTTTTCTGAATTTTGGTATGAACCTAATTAATGAGTTAATTCCCTGATAATCTGTTCTCTTCTTTGTGCCTGTTTCATGATTAATTTAGTTCCAGTGAATTTCCTTTACTGACTGCCAAGTAGAAACAAATTTCCTGTCTTATTAATTTCCACTTTTGACCCATCATCAGGGACTAAACAAGGGCATGTGTCCCCGTGTCTTAATTTTCTTAATCATTGCACAGCACAGGTAAGTTCTAGAAAACTTAAAGGTGTGAACAAGGGAAATTCTCCAGCACATTTTTGCTGCTAGAGAAGATGGAGGTAGGCTGGACACCCAGAGGGTATAAAGGCTGTGAAGTAGTTGAAAACCCTGCCTGATTACATCTAGCTGAGAGGACAGTCCTGCAAGGCTGCAGAGTACACAGGAGCATCACTCAGTGACAAAAAACCGCAAACTAAACAACAAAAAACCCAAAACATAACAAAATAATCAAAAAGCACACCAGAAACTACAGGGATGGAAAGGTCACCTTCCTGGGATCTCAGCCTTACCCTCACAGCTTTCATACACCCTTTGGGAAGAAAAAAAAAAATAGTAGCAAAACCAAGCCAGCCTCCCTCCCTCAAAAGTAAAACAAAATGTACTGGGGCTCTCTGTGTAACATCCAGGGTAGAGCAGTGCTGCCAGCAATTAGCATCACAAGCCTTCCTCCTGATGCCACAGCGTGTCAAGGACATTTCTAATGACAGATCAAGGGCACTGCTGTCTGTGAGGTGTTGGAGCTGTGTTAACAGCAGCCTTCTCCACACAAATCCAGTGTCCCACAAGGGAGGCAGGACAGGCAGGAAAGCATCACAAGGCAGGAGAGATGTCTGTGCAAGCAGGTCTGCTGCTTTCATGGCTGTTCCTGTTATACCTGCAGGGCATCAGCTCTGAAGTTTCACTGAACATCTTTCTGTTGCTGCTTTCCCAAAAGCTGGTTGCTATTAGAGTCACTCTGTGAGTGGATGGAAATGCCAGAAAATGAGAAAAAATACACTGAAAAGGGCAAAGACCTCCATTGATCCCATCCATTATCCCTTCTCAGAAAAATTCCAGCCCCTATGCCAAAGTATTCAATTTATGATAAATTTCACAAATTAGCAGATGTTGCCTTACAGAAAGGCCTTACAGATACCTGACCCTGCTAAGGGCAAACTCCTGATGGAGCATAGCTTCCAGAGGGACCTGGGCTGGCAAAGGCAGCAAGGATCAAAAGTTAGGGAAGGATGTGGGGTACTCTGCTCCCCACTTGACTGGATCAGCAGAGGCTGGGTCATGACTGAGTAGATTTCCCAAACACACTGGGATACAGCCAGCTGCACTGCAGGCTTAGCCTTCAGGCCTTGCTCTTCAGGGACTTTCTCTGCTCCGAGATAAGTCTTTGATCATGAACAGCACATTTGCACAAAAAGAGTTTGGATATGATTTTAAAACGTGAGAGAGAAAAGTGAACAAAAGCCATGTTTCTGCATCTCATGTCTCCAATCTGTTTCTCCTTGAAAGGGGCAAAGACACCTCAGAGACATTGTCAAAGTGCCTAAACCATTTTTTCAGCCTAATCCATCATTTATATTTCCACCCAGCCCTTTTTTTAAATCCTGAGTTCCCGAAATTAGGTTCTGTAATAGTGAGAATCACTCCCATGAGCTGAGGGGAAGGCAGGGAGAGGGCTTAAGTCTTGTCCTGCCCTTACCCTTCCAAATCCACCTCTGACAGGGACTGTCCATCTTTTTCTCTCTGTTCTGTACTTCTCACAAACTGCCAGCATCACATCCTCATCCACTTGTTTCTCTCTTTTCTGCTCAGTCCTTTCTGGGATATTTAGGTAAGAATAAGCACTGTCTTCAGGCCAGACACATTAACACTGAAATCTAAAAGGTCTAAAAAAAGACATCACTTTCTGTGGGCATTCTGAGAGACTCTGGTGTCCTTCACCAACCCCATTTGTGGCCAATAATCCTCCAAGAAAACTGCTTAAAGGTAAAATGGTTTCTCCAATACAGTTGATCAAAAACAAGTGAGGATAGAGCTGATTAATCCGGGAAAATACCATCCTTCCTGAAAATAATAAACCTCAATGGCAAGGCAATGGACAACAGTAAAAATATTACAAAACTGTAACTATAACAAATGCTACACATTCCCTAGAAAACCCATTCTGAATTCTTGTTTTCCTATATCCTAAATGTACCACATAAATAAGCAGGGTACAAAGTAGGTGAAAAAAAGTAGTTAGAGGCATAAGAAGGTTTAAAAAAATTATCCTCTCTCATGACTAGATGCATGAGAAGGGAGGTGATAGTTGTTTACAAAATGCCTGGAAAATTGGGCACTCCCAATTATTCTCTGTTACAGCAGAAGATAAAGGTGCATTTGCAAAGGTGAAAGAGCAGCAGATGAAAGGAAATATTTTCTTTCCTCACAACATGCAGCTAATCTATAAAACTCACAAGATAGCAGGGTGCAGCGAGGAGCACTGCAAGATTCAAAAAGCATTGGGCACTTATAAAGAAAATGAGAGCACTGGAACATTTCATTAGATGGAATTATTGTTATTCTAATTACTCAGAAAGGCTAAGAATCCTCGTGTTCCCAGGTATAAATAAATAAATCACTGTCTGAAGACAGAAAATCATTCCCCCAGAGGACAGGGGCATTCTGTAGTTGTCCACTATGGCAAGTTGTTGCTTCTCTCTTTGAAATCTCCAGTGCTGAGCACTCTCAGGAAGGACACTTGACTGTATTAAAGTACTACAGTGGATCCTCTCTTATGATTCACTTTTTCGTAGATGGAAAAACACAGGTTGTGCGCTGGAACAAAAAATAAGCATTAATTCTAGGAAAAGCCTGACAAGATAAATCCGGGTAGCAACACTTTACCCAAATTCTTGGCTGCCCCCTGCAGTTCAATGGAAGATGACACACAGCTTTATTATTTGAAATGGGTGTTTGCTTTCTCTTTGAATTGCATAGGACTTTTATCTTTTAATGAGATGCTGGTGCTTTTTGGAGGATGCTATAAACTGGCATCTTCAGAAAAAAATTCTCAAGTACAGAATGTGATGTAAAAACTTGTTGGGTAGACTAGACAGAACAAACAGATTAGACACAGAAATAGAGAACAGATGCTTTCTATTCTTCCCCTTATTCCTAATTTCTGATCATACTAGCCTGATAACAGAATCTTGTTCTGGCATTCAGCTGCTTTTATTGCTTACTCTCCCTTACAAGTCCAAATCCTCAACCTCATGTTTAAATAGGGATTTTAGGTACTAAGTAACTGCTAACGCTTAAAAGGAAGCCATTATAGTTTAAATGGTGAATAATGTGCCGTAGATAAAGCTGCTGATTAAGTATTTTTAAATGGTTAGGGATGTATTTGAAAGTCTAACCATAAAGCATGCTACTGTTACCTTAAAAATGAAATCTGGCCTTCCAGAAGTTTAAACATTCCTCCAGTTAAAAGCACATTTTAACAGGAACAAATAGAAATAGGAATAGGAGATGGAACAGGGGGAGGAAACAGAGAAAATACCCCAAAACAAAGGGAATGCTTTTTCTTTTCAATGCTTGTTCTGAGTCTGTCTCTCCCTTCTGTTCTGACAGCAGCCCTTGCCCTGGCACAATGACTTCCTTTAGCACTCATGGTCCAGGCAGCAACAGCCTACACCCTCAGCATCTTCCCAGAGATTCAAGAGCAGAAGGAAGTGACAATCTTTCCTTGAGAAAGGAAAGCTCACCAGAAACAGGGCTGCTTTTCCATTTGTTTTGGCCTTTGTATCCTACTCCAATTCTTTCAGAGTCACAATTTTCCACAGAGTTCTGCTGCTGAATCTTGGCTTCCTTTCCTACTATCCCCATTCTCATGGGCACATGGAGCCTTGCCAGCACATCACAGGTCCTTCTGCACTCTTCCAGCCTGGAATCAGCCCCACTCCTCTCACACTGCACGGTGACAGCAATAATAAAGTGGCAGTGCTCTGTCCTGGACTTGTGGAGAAGATCCCTTAACATTGCTAAGTGCTACAGAGTGACCAGGGCCAGAGACAGATGGATGTCTGTGTTGTGCTTGAAAGAGAATTTTCTCTGCATTCATGAGAATAGGATCTGGGATGCTAAGCTTGAATACATTTCTGCTCTGCAGACAAAAAATAAAAGCCCAAGTATTAATTTCATGTGCATCTTCCCCCTCACATCCTTCCACTCTCAACTCCACTCTAATTCTCACAAGTCCTTTTTACCAACATCACGTTAAACATACACATCTCAATAAATCCATATGGTTTCTCTGAGAATACAGTGAATCATCAGGGGCTACAGGAACTGGCTTTCACATTTGTACCTCTGTGCATGAGCACTCATCCACTCTGGTGCACGTGTGTGCTGAGCCCTGGAACAACAACCTGCACGTATTTATCTCCAGTCTCACACAGTTCCTCTGCCTGTCTCTCTGTGCAGTACTAGTGAGGCAGCTAGAGGCAGGGTCTGTGTTTGAGTCACAGCCACAAAACACTGAACAGCCAGAGCCTCTGACAGAATATACAATACAGCTGAGGTGTCAGTGGAGGTGGCTTTGGAGTACTTTAAAATGCTGTTCAAGTGCCAACTTTCACCTGCAAATATGACACTTTGCTCGCCCACCCGCTTTCCTTCCAGGCTGTGCACTCCTTTTGCTGCAACTTGACAGCTTTAATTATGAACTGCTCTTCCTTCTCTATCCCTTTAACCATTTAGTCTCTTGTTTGTCTTGCTAAGTTTTTGATATGCTCCTAGATAGCAGCTGTACATTGTCACCACAGTAGAGGAGACTTGGTCAGACTCTCATTTGCAGGCTGGGCACCAAACCAAAAGGACTTGCAACACAGCATTTGCCTCGAAAGCAGAAATCTCTGCTCTTACTTTCTCCTTGCAGAGAAAGGAGGCAGTGCTGGGGACACAATGAGACTATGAGCATTGTTAAATCAAATTCATTTGGGACTCCTTAGCTCTTATTGTCTGAATAATTTAGACAGGTACAAACTTCTGGTGAAACCACTGGTTGTTTCACAGGGGATTCAGCTCCTTCTAGCTCTGTATTTAACCCATGACAGGAAACCCAATTCAGACAGTGGCAAAGTATGCATCCAGCACCACATCCTGCTGTGCAGGACTGGAGCCTCTGGTGCTGCTGGTGGGTGGGGAGACACATTCTGCTCTACAGAGGCTCACAGACCACTGCCTTTCATTCTGGTTTGCTTCTGAATTCTGTGAAAGTTGGACATCTGAGCCATTGTGTGGATTCAAGGGGTGAGAACTCCACATGGTGAAGCCTTTGACCCAGATAATTCAGATTTAAGTCTCTTGCTCCTGTTCTGTGCCTCATGATTAACTCTCCAACACATGGGATAGCAAAGTCAGTTTTGACCCTCAACCAGTCTAATTTTCACCTACATGACTGTGTTCCTCAAAAAGCTCTGGTGGGAGCTGGGGACAGATTAATTAGAGGTCTACTCAACCAACAATTGCAATGAAGAGGGGGAAAAATATTTTCTTCTTCCCAAAAATGTGCTTACTTCTAAAGGGTTGGAAGTGCATTTCATCTAACTACTAACTCACTGCTTCCATTGCTTTGCCTGCCTGAAAGAAGCTACCATAGCATGTGTACTGGTATGACAGATCTGACTGTTCTCTGGTTTCCACAAGTCTCAAGTTGTTTCAGGACTCTGGGAACACCATTTGGAAAAGTTCCACGAGGAAACACTAAATAACCAAGACCCTTGAAAAACTTTAGTGTTTATCTATGGTTCCGACCCACTTGAAGACACAAGAACTCCCACTACAGTTGTGCCTTGTGCATCCATATTCTCTGAATGAGGTCAAACAGCTGGAAACAAAGGACAGGGATCACCAGCAGAGTTGCACTGACAAAGTTTTCTCTTCCTGCTCTAATGCCAGAGACCTAAACCTATTGCAACTGGTGTTCAGCTACTGCTGCAATATAGATATAGTCTATATAATGCTATATATAGTCCCCTACATTGCCTCTTCAGCACTAGGCTTGTGACATGTTCAATCTGAAATCTCACCTCTGCCTGCATTCAAAATGATCAATAGTCTAAGCAGACTGATTCTCCCATTATCCTTTGCATCCTTTTAGGAAAAAAAAAATCTGTTGTGGTGTCAGCAGTGTCCTGGTCTATATAAAGGCCACCTCAGAGAAAAGATTGCCTCCCTCACAATGCATTGTTCTGGGAAATGTTTCATAAATGGGAACTTCTGAACCCCTGATAGCCCTCAGGTTTATTTTTCTATCCCAGCATGAGAAGAACCCCAGTGGCTTTCATATTTCAAGTTAGACCTTAAGGGAGAAAGACTGCAGCACAGAAATACAGATGCTCCTAATCAATACCAAAATGTCTGATGCCAGACAGCACCATAGCAAAATGCCTCACAGAAAGGGCACTGCAGAGCCCATTTGTTCAGCTGGATATATACAAGTTCATTATCTGTAGTCCAGTCAGATCTGTATGAGTATGGTAATTTCAATAACCTCAGACAGATACGACAGCAAGCAGGGCTTCTGTGCATGTTTGAAGTTCCTTCTATGATCTCTTTCTCTTCCCATTTGCTCTTTTCCTCTCCTTCGTTTCTGCATCTATTTAAATTGTTATTATTAGCTGAAAAAGGATAAATTAATTACCTCTGAAATGAGCATGAATACTTATACCCAGTCTGGCATAGCTGGAGCTGGCATTTGATAACAGTCAACAGAAGCTGAGCAGTTTGCAAGCCATTTCAGAATAATAATAATAAAAATCAATAGGAGGAAAATAGGGACGGCTCTAGAAAGTGTTAATGAAAAGTTGCTGAATTCCAGCAGCTCACCTGTGAACAGCTACATGAAACCCTTCTGAATACCAAATATATTCATTATAGGCTGCATTGCTTGGCTGAGCCTCCAAAGAATTCTCTGGGCTTGTATTCTCACGAAAACAAAGGAAAGGTGCAGAAGACAGCAGGATAAGAAGGATGAAAGGGTGGGCAGAAGAAGGTTCACATTTTTATTTTCAAAACAAGATTATCGAGGCATATAAAAACAATAAAATCTAAAATCTGTGATAGATCCAAACTTGAAATCTGATGTTTTTTCCTCACAATAGCAGAGGCAGCAATTCTTTAGATCAGACCCTGCGGGGGCAAGAAGGTACCTCTCTTTTGCAACATCAGTGTGAAAAATTGCTGGAGAGTGTTATAAAACAGTCAGGAGTTAAAGCATTTCCTGAACTGATCCTAAATGGTTACAGCACCATGAGACTGCTCTGAAGCCAAAGCCCAGCTCCATCCACTCTCACACCTGTCACACTGAGTTAATGTTAGGCTGTGCTCTCACAAGTGTTTTATGAAATGCATTATAGGAACCCCTTTTGCCCCTGTTCTGCACCAAAGTGACAAAGTAGTTTGGCTTACTTAGGTAAATGCATTCCCACAGCACTTTTCTCTCCAGCATCCAAATACAGAAATACCTCATCCAGAGATGCTCATAAAGCAGTAGAAATTTCAAATTCCTTTACCAGCAATAAAATTTGTGACTAAGCGAAAAAACAGAATCAATAAACTTCCTCCTCTTCTGAAAGCTGCCACAAGGTATTTAATGTCTACAGATGATCAAGGTTAAAAATGCACCAAATCTTTACTTACAGAAAAAATGGAACTCCAGTCAAAAAAAAAAAACCCTGAATCAAAAATCTGGTCAAATAATCCCTGCTGTGGTTAGATTCTCTAAATGATGGAAAAGCACTTTCATCTTCAGCCATATGTCAGAGGGCTCCCCAGAGTCCAGCTGTCCAGTCTGCCTCAGGACTGTAACCTCTGCTACACCTGAACTGAGAGGGGATGGAGTGCTGTACAGGGTGAGGTCCTGTCTTGCATTTAAACCCTTGAACTGCAGTTTTTTCCAGCATGCATAATCAAAACAATATAACACTGATACCCACATTCACCTCTAAGAATAGGGAGACCCAGCCCACCAGGCAGGGGAAGTGTTTTCCATCACTGCTCATTGGCATAACACCACATTTCTGATACTCAAAGGTGCACTAAAGATGCCTCAAATGAAGCAAGTATGCTCTGCTCCATCTGCATTATTTTGTTTGCTTTGTTTCCACAAAATCGCTTCCATTTGATCTGAATCAACTTTTGGGCACACAGTTTAAAAGATGAGTGAAATTGCTTGCACAGCCATAATCAGGGGAAGGTGCATTATAGTGAAGAGATGGGAAATCCAACAGTTCAATACTATCCAGGATCATGATGGGGCATCAATGTGGTATAGAAGAACAGCAAACACAGTTCCAAATAATCTGCAAATCCCTCTTGTCAATTCCTGGCTTTGAAATCTGTATGCTGACCGATCTAACTCTGCTCACTGTATGGAAGATGAAGAGATTACATCTGGACAAAGAAATAGAGCAATGATTAAGCCTTCTGCTTTTGATTAATAGCAGAGCTAGATATTTGCCATCTGGGGTGAAAAGAGATTTGGCTCTGCTCAAGAAAGGTAAGAAATGATGAAGAAACACAGGAGATAAATAACGTCTGAGTCAGCAGAATATGACTTCACAAAAGCTTGTCTCAACACATGATGTCTCATGAACAAATGGCTACAAATGCTGCAGTGTATGCAAAACATTTCCTAGCACAACCTGGAGGGCAGGAAAAAAAAAAAAGAAAATTAAGGAATATGCCATCAGTTTAAACCACAAGAAAGAAGGGAAGGATACTGTAGAGGGAGGGGATTGCTCTTGCTTTCTCTCTCTCAAACCTGCTTTATATGAACAGTCACTTCCCATCCTCTTTGTGGTCATGACAAATGTGAAGCTACCTGGACAGCAATGACTTAAAACTTAATTACTTTTATAGCAAATAAGGCATGAAAACTATTGTCAAGAAACATGATGTCCAAAGTACAAGCTGCATTCCACTTTCCCAGAAGAAAGCTTCTGAATGCCAGAACTGACTGTAAGGCATGGTGGGATTCTGTAAACATCAGTAATTCTTCCTAGGACATGGCAGTAGTGTCTTATGGGGCCAAGTTTGAGAGAGAGAGCAGAAAAAATTGCATGAGCGCCTGACACATGGCTTTGTTTGTTGAAAGTGGCTGCAGAGCCCAGAAAATTCTCCACATCCTTGGCCTTTGACTCTTGGCAGAGTGGTCCATAAGATCAACCCTATTCAATGCTGGTGGAAAATGGGCTATTCAATGCAGGAAAACACCCAAATACCATTAGTGAACAAAAAAAGCCACAACAGTGAAGTCCCTACAGAGGTCTTGTATAACATGACAGTGACAGTGCCTCAATAAGTGTGAGAGTCAATATGATGTGTCCCAGAAGCACAGGTTGCTAATTAAAAGACCAACTAATGCCTGGAGCAATTTACCCTTTCTTCCTCACCATCACACACTGCAGCTCTAATGCATCTTCTGTGCTGCATCTTGCACTTTCTCCTGTCCATGTTCCTGAGACAGCTGCCACATCTTGAAAACAGTGACATGGAGCTGCTAGGCAAAAGTCATGATATCCTTGGACATCATGTGTCTAGGGCAAATACTCTACTGTCCCCTTAGCCACACAGCTCCACTGGTAGAAGTCCAGCCCCTCTTGCTTATTCTCATTCTGCCTCTGCTGAGAACTTTTTCCAAGTGTTGCCCCACTCATGCTTATGAATGATTCCTTTTCCAGTTGACAGTTTTGGGGAAAGATAGACAGTGAAGTGAGGACAGGAAGAAATTCTTGCCTGTGCACAGAACCGTGTTTAGTGAGGTCTGCTAAAGGCTTCTCTCACCTTTCTTTGGCTCATTGGAGACAGCACACTGAGCACAATGGACTCAATCTGGTGTGAGAAGTCCCCCACCTGCACAGGATGCCTCCATTAGAGCAGGCACTTCCCTGACAGCTATTGCCTCACCCCAATTTACTGACCACTGCCTCTGAGAGAGCTCTATAAAGTGCACAGCAAATAGTTTATTCCAGGAAAGCAGGCAGGGTCCAGTTTGTTCCTTTATCCCCCTCACAGCAGTGGTGAGGGAATAAGGCTGCAGCATACCCAGAGCACAGAGAGCCTGAAGAGGAAAATTAAAGGACACAAACAGTTATGAACCTTGACAGGTGAAAATGTTTGCTGTCGGAGGGAGATGCTGAGATGCCAAGTCAATGCCACGCACAGCAGACACCAGGGCAAAGAGAGACAAATGCAGGACACGAACTGCAGGGAT
The DNA here is from genome assembly GCA_024500445.1 of Entomyzon cyanotis. Taxonomy (NCBI): domain Eukaryota; kingdom Metazoa; phylum Chordata; class Aves; order Passeriformes; family Meliphagidae; genus Entomyzon; species Entomyzon cyanotis. The sequence goes on from JAKEPQ010001010.1 coordinate 13,596,038, forward strand.
TTCACAACAGAAGAGATCTCTGGCTCCACAGCTTTTGATCTCTGTACCTTTGCAATGAGACATTTCATCTGGGAGCCAGCTTTATCCAGTGCTGGATTAACTTCTTGTTCCACAGCTTGACCTGTCACCCAGAGTATTACAGAGATGGGCACTCAGAAACCCTTACATAGAAAACACATTAGATTGAGATAGATGCATTTAACATAAGCACTGTGCAATACCTCACACTGCTCACAGCTTAATTTCAGCTTGATCTCCACAAAACAAAACTGTAACAACTAAGAAAAGCTCGTGTTTTCATCAAGGCTGAACTGTACTTTTCTTTTGATATTGGTGAATACTGCTATGGAAAGACTCACCCATATTTGTATCTTTTTCTAGACATGCCAGCAGGACAGCCTTTGGGACACATTTTCCTTTGCCAGAAAACATTAGCTACAGTAAAAGCTATTGCCTCCCACTTAAATATCTGTCATGCATATCATTTCCTGGGACCAGGACACTGAAGAAGCCTGGAACAGGGACAACCTGTAAGCTGTTGAAAATACACTGCTGTTCACTATTAAAAGCATTTCAGAAAAAAAATTTCACCAGGTAACCAGCCAGAACTTTACGTGTGTCACACCCGAAGGATCCCCAAGTCTGACTTTGTTTTGGCACAGGTACTCAGAAATGTGGGTATTTTCATTCACACCTACTCACACGTTCTGAAGCAAAGTACAGAAAGCATGCAAGGATAATGTGTGTTTTTCTGGTAACCACAGAGGAAAACAGAGCTAATTTTAAACTAGAAACATTTCATTCTCCTTAAACCCACAAAGGTGGGCCTAGTCTAGGAAGCAGCAGAGTGTAATTTCCATTTATGTAATGATATACCAGCAGTAAAGCTGTGAGGCTCTGGTGCTACTTCACAGAACTAGATCAGATTTAATATTTACAGATTAATATTAGACTGAGTGGCACCCCTCCATTTCCTCCATAGAAATATTTTGATAAAGAATAATTTTTAGTTTTTCAAAACCTGTGAGTAGAGAGTGATATAGAAATAGCTGCCCTCGTGTCTGTATCAGTAAACTCTCCATATCCTGCATTTTCCATTGGTTCCAATATTCCCACTAAAACCAAACCATGCAAGTCTCTTGGCTAGGCTCAGAGAAACCCAGGAGGGGAGTATTAATTTTCTGAATCAGAATCAATATCATGCACAATCCTTTTCCACAAATTATTTATTTTTTTAAAGAATATGCTAGCAAACACTTTGATCCCTTCATCTCCCTTCACCCAGCCTTTTGCAACAATTCCTGCAATGTAACACCTCTGGGTGGGATTCTCAGATCAGCTGCTTTCCTGGTCTGCAAATGGTAATTGCATCCAAGCTAGTAAAATTTCACAAAACTGCAATTATATCCAGGGAAGTGAAAATTACCAACTAACTATCAATTGTCTTTTAGCAGTGACATTCATTCCTGGGTGTCACAGAGGTGCTCACTAGTGCTGGGTGAACTCAAAGTAGTAGAAGACTTTGCTTTCAGCTGTTGAGGACACATGGGAGCTTTACTAAGAGAACTTTTATTTTTTTGTTAGCTTCTTTAAAAATATTTGTAATTATGGAGCTTCCTTCTGTACTGATCGACGACCACACAATATTGGATAAATAGAATGAATTCCCATTAACATGAAGTCAGCTAAAGCAAAAAGTAACAGAAGGCTCCAAGGATCAGAGAAAATGCTCACTGAGTTACTGTGACCAGATGGCTTTTTGTCAGTGTCTGAGGGAAGTCAGGGTTTGATGTTTTTCTTCCCATACATTATTTTCAGGCAAAGGCCCTTCTAGCTCCAGTTCAAAAGTGAGCATTTGATTTATATCTCAAAACCATCCACTTAGCCACAATCCAGCAGCTCCCTCTAATGACATACCAATGATTTTTTGGATGTTATTCACAACATGGATGATGTTTAGCACCCACCTTAATTGCTCCATTTATATGTTCACATGTACAAGTGAGCACAGCTAATCCAAAGGAATGCCTCTACATCTTATCCCTTTTTAAACCATCCCTCATAAACATTTAAAACTGTGAACAAGCTTGCAAGAATGGGTTTTGGCAAGAGGAACAGGTGGTGCTAATGTTGGGTAAATGTTCCTGCAGGGGAGAGACTGGAAGTCTGCTATAAATTACAGGGGTATTTCTGCAAATGAAAAACTTGATGTTCATTGATGAAGCTGAGAGAGCTCTTTGATGGCAAAGCCATCGGGGAGCTTCAAATCATGTCACATCACTAAGTCTTCTTTCTGCATTTGTCTTGGAAAAACATTCTTGCAACCATATGTGATGCACATAGCACTAACAAGTGATGGTGGCCTAGAGAAATTATGTACTTTTGCTTCATCACAAATTCAAGCTGAATAATCTCACACTCAGACACTTTTCCAGGTTGAATTCATCTTGTATTAATAATGGTGTAAACTCACTGAAATGCCCCTCACTGATCACAGGAAGCAAGTAAACTAATTTTGCAGTTTGGAAAAATACATCCTAAATAAACAGTGGGATCAAAACTTCTTCCCATGTATCAAAAAGTCATAAATCTATGCTCTAAAGGACTGAAGGACTCTATTCAGTGAGGAAAAGAAGAATTTGTAGGAATATATTTGCAGAATGAGGCCCATAGTTTCTAAATCATGCTATCAAGGGCCTTTTACAATCTGCAGAACTTGTTCTCTACCCTGCAGCACTTAGAGGATGTTTTCCTTATAAGAGATCCTCCCCATGGAGGATCTGAGCTGGACAACTCTCCATGTGACACTCAGTGAGCAGGAAAATGTTTCCTGCTGATGCATTTTCTGGGGCAGTACCATCCCCATGTTCCAGTAAGCAGTTTTGATAGGAAAATGGAAAATACAAATCAGGTACTTCTCTTTAACTTATTTTCTCCACATGGATGGCTGCAGGACATGGACCCACTGTTTCAGTAGTTTCTTTAGGAGTCAATTACATCTCAATTCCAATTACTCTCAACACATTACAGTTCCCAAGATGCAAACCTCATCCACAAGGAGAGTCCAGATTTCTGCAGATTTAAACCCAAAACATACCCCCACCGATTCAATTCCCCCAGCAGAGCCCTCTGGATATGACAGTCACTGACCTTTGTGCCCTGTCTGTTATCTCCTCCTCCAGATCAAGCAGCAGTGCTGCCTGAGCCATCAGCTCCTTGCTGCAGGGCAGGGATTTGAGGTGTAGAATCAGCAAACCAAGGCAAAACTTGCTCCCCATCTCCTCCAGCTCCTGTGTTCCCAGCTGCAGGCCCTGATGGAGAGAGGCAAAAGGTTTCAGGATTCCCAAATGTGGAAGTTTTCTCTCTAGAATAATTTGTAAATTAACTAACAGCATATGGTCTACAGAAACTGTTCCAAAATAGCCTCTGTTTTACAGCAGGGCAAATAGAAGCAAATAGTTTAAATGCCTCAATTAAATTTTCAGAAGTCATTGTAAGAATTACACTCAGACCCCAGGAGAATCTGACTGTAAATCCACTTTTACAAATCATTAGGATCCAGTTTTTCTTCTTTCTCGAGAGGAATAGTCTCCCTAAGCAATGGGAAAAAAAATAGGTCCTCTGAATATAAACATTAGGCAGTGGCAAAGATGGAAAAGGGAACTGGACAAGGGGACAAAAGGTAGGAAGAGATCTTTAACAAGTTATGAATTGTTTTTAAAGAAAATCAATTGCAAAGTAATTGCAAAATAACAAACACCTCTGAGGAATTTCTCAGACTGTTAAAACCTGGTGGCACAAGCAGGGCTTGGATTATCAAGTTCATCCTTCAAGAGAGGAATTCTCCAAGCTGCGGATCCTTGCTGATTGTGAATAGTCTGTGTTTGGTTTCACACCAAGGCCCTGCATCAGAGTAAATCAGTGTAATCAATGGCAGCTTCATGCATCTGGAGAACAGGGCAGGAGACAGACAGAGCTCAGGTCTACCAAAAGAAACTAAAAGTGCAAAATCCCTTGTCTTTGGCACTCAGTGAATGCATCACATGTACCCCTTAATGCATCACACACCAGGGGCTGGACCAGCTGCTGCCTCTGCCAATAACAGCACAAATCCTCTCTGCAGCCAAGCTTCTGTGAGAGCTCCTACTCCATTCCCAGACTGTTTCCTTAGCAACTCTCAGGAGTCCAGAATAAATCCTGTCCTTAAGCATGGTGTGAGCTCCAAGTCAGGACAGCCTGCACATCACTCTCCACTGGATATTTGTTAGTGAGCATCTCGTGGGTAATGAAGCCCTACATGCTCAGTAATCCATGACAGGGGACAGAGCTCTGATCTCGTGTTGATTTTCATTTTTTCTTCTACATAAAGTTGTATTTGTAAAATACTTTGGGATCCTTGGGTCTGAGCACCTCTGTATAGCTGGAAGATTATCTCTGAGCCAAAACCACAGGTGGATAGAAGAAAGGAGAGATTTCACACATAAACTTCTGCAGCTCTCCTGAGGAGTTCTTTCAGTCCATTTCTGTTAGAGGACAGAAACTACTTGGACAGCACCACCACCACCTCATCTCTAGCAGGCCCAGCATATGCAAATATCATTTGGCATAAAAAACATCCTCTCTGATCACAAATACATTTTCCTGTGGACTAGATATTGTAATTCAGTTTCTTTTCTGAGGTCCTCTGAGCAAAGCGTGAATCCACAGTTATGATGAACATAATCCAGAGCTCAAATATGTACTGAGTGGCTGGACAAGGCAGGACCTGCTCAGAAGAGAACACAGACAATCTGAAGAAAAAGCCTCAGTGCTAGGCAGGGTCTAGGGCCCAAGGAAAACTGACTTTTGCTCTCTGAACAGTCTCTTAAATGTTTTCGTCACAGTGGGCAAATGTCTGACATCATTTCTACTCTCCTCTTATTCACCTCTACTGCAAGCTTTGCCAAGGAAGGTATGGGTACAAAAAGTGTAGCAATAATTAATAATAAGAAGAAAACAGAGGCAGAAGTTTATGGGAACCGAAGAGCATTAACACAGAACAATGAGAATGCTCAGCAGTACTGCATAGATTCCTAAATGTTTTATTATTATCCTTTAAAAGACTTAAGATATTTTAGTGTGGCAGAGTTACAACCAGCAGGCAGAAGCGGTGACATTTCAGAGAAAAAAAGATGTCATTTCCACAGCAAGAGAGTTATTTTCTCAGGGGCAAAAAATACAAAGAACATCTCGAGGCTTTCCCTGGGGTGCATCTCAGGGTCTTGCTTCCAAGATTAAGGCAACATACTAAACAGTTATCAAAGAGATGCGAACAGTGCCTGAGCTGAAACTCAGCCTCTGCCTTTATGACTCCCTAGAGCTTTATTCGGGATATGAAGAGGCCTTAAGATACTATCAGCAAAGAAATAATAATAATAATAATATTAAAACTATAACACACCTCAGAAGTCTAAGACAGTAACTGCTCCTGCACTGAAGTCAGCTGCTGCACGATGGATCCCTATTGCTTTGACACCAGACAGCTCAGGAGTAACAGCTAGAAACTCAGCCAAAGGATTACCTGTGAACTTACTTTATTCACTGAAACACGGATATTTATTTATTTGTTTGTTTTATTTCAACTCAGACAATTCTATCCCTCTTTCATCTCTCCTCAGCTCTCAGCAGAGAGAAGAGCTGGAGGTGCAGAGCACGACTACCACTAAACTGAAGCTGTGGACAGAGCTGACACGTTGAACTAATGTTATTGATGGCATCTGCCAGCAATGCCAGGACCTGGTGCAGTGGTTAATAATCAGTCCCACTTGCATTACTGAAAAGGAGGCCTGACCTCCAGGCATTTCCCTCACAGCCACATAGCACAGCCAGCTGTAAAAATTTCAAGACTGTGCCCACAACTCAGATTTAGGAGAATATTCTACAAGAAATACAAGAAAGAAGAAAAAAAGGGTAGAAGTGATGCCCTTCAATTTGGTTAAGAAGCTGGTAGGAAGCACACCTCCATGCAGGGAAGCTGTTGGTGTTACCAGGTGACAACACACGGTCTGTTTGTCACAGCTGTGCAGGAGAAGCTGCTCTGCCTGCCAGCACCTCCCCTGCAGTGTCCTGCCAGCCTGGATTTGCAGTGACCCCATCTTCCTCTCTGGCACGAGGCCTTGCAGCTCTGTCCCCTCCTTTGGTCACATCTGTGTGACCAGGGCAGCTTGGTGCAAAGCCTCCCATGCCAGAGGGATCCAGGTGAGTTCTGAAGGAGGAAACAGCACCCCTGGCACCAGAAAGCTGCAGACAAGCTCATCAGTCCTAATTAGCCCAGCCTCAGAAACAGGCTAACTAAACCACCCCACTTTAATGATCAGCTCAAATCTCCACACAGGTTTTGCTCTCCCTTACATCAAAGTACCAGTCTGGACCAGCATCAGCCTGATGCACCACATTCCACTGCACAATGCAAATTGGTCTCTTGGGCCCTGCCATGCAATAATCGTCTGCAGACGTCATGTAAAGGGATAACAGGTTAATTGTTTCCTGGCTATTATAGAGAATAATGGAGCTGAACAACTTTTCTTAATCCCTTTTCACATTTTCATACTGCAACAGGCAGAATGGGAGGTGGTGGTGCCTAATAACAGTCCAAGTTTGAGATAATTTTATTTCCCATTGTAATACAAAACAGAGGAACAGGAATAGAAGATTTATCATCTGGCCACTACACTGTCAATACAAATTTTCCTAAACAAAATTGATCAAATTATATTGGAAAATCAGTTCATTCGTGCTCAGCACTGATACATCAAATTAATATCCACAACTAAATGTCTCCAATATCTCTCAACTTACCCTCAAAATTCTTCCCAGGCTAAATGACAATATAATGAAAAAACTTTGTTATTCATTACTCATGTGCTTTAAATATTCCAGGAGGCAAAGGCAGTGATAGTTTTGTTACACAGATATTGTTGAAGGAGGTGGAAAGACTCCAGGAGTTAAATTAGAGATTTCTCCACAAGGGTAATGAGAATTACAGTAAAATTAGAGCTGGAAGATACTAATAAAAGATGAGTAGAGAGAAAATTTCAGAGGGATCAATTGTTTCCTGAAAGGAATTTTTGACATTCAGCACGGCCACATCAGCAGCCTCTCCCGCTGTAGGTCACTGTTCAGTCCTTGGGGCAACAGCTTTTCCCTGCAAACCCACTTCCAGTCAACATATATACATGCACACTTACAGAATATTCCCTGCATTTCAATAGCTTTACACATGCACAATGGCTATGCCCTAAGGCCGGGTATAAATAAATTGACAGTCTGGTTTCTCACTAATTCCATCAGTGAGCTCTCCCTCGGAATACTAATCAAAACCGTTTGGAAGCTCTAGAGGACAAACTTAGGGAGCTGAATGAAACATTTGGTGCCTGGTGTCTGCAGCCTTAATTTTAGCTTGAGCCAGCCCTGAAGGTTAGTGTACTTTCAACCCCTGTGGATGAAAATACACAGACACCTGCTGGGGAAATGGCTATTTAGACAACTAGGACAGCAGGGAATAACCCAGGTTTTCTCATGCCCCAGAGATCCCTAAGCAGCAGGTATGGCATGCAAAACACACGAAGCAGAGGGGATGGGAATCTGGGCCAAAACATTTCAGGAGGATTAAGCGAGTAGAAAAGGCTGAAGATGCAAGAAAAGAAAATAGGCTAGCAGGAATTTCTAGAAAGAAAGATGAGAGGGACTGGAGTTAGAGACAGAAGATAAAAGGATGGGAGAGATAAAAGGATGAGAAAGAAGGAAGGGTTGTTGAGGTCAATGGATGCTGATACAGAGGAATGATAACAAGAAGAAAGCTAATGGCAACCTTGACCACCTTGGCACCCTTGGAGAGGTGTGCTTTGCTCTGAACATCTGTCCTCATTACATCTGCTGCTCTGTCCTCATTGCATCTGGTGCTCAGGCCACGTGGTGAGGAGAAAAGGCCTGGCTTGCTTTGAATCTGCTCACAAAACTTCTGCTGAGCTCAGCTGGTGTTTCGGCTGAGCAGACTTTGAAGTAGTTATTGTTTCAATCATTCAAATGGGGTCTTTTACTATTAAAGAGATGTATGTTACAGGCAACAGTGTTAAAAGAATAGACTGGGAAGGGAAGGTGAAATACCTTCTCCCTCCAGTCTGCTGGAGAAAGAGTCCTGGACAAACTGCTCATAGGAGAACTGGGGATTTAACAAACAAAAACTTGTCACCAATTTCTCTATAAAAACCCCAATTATTTAGATTATGGATTCTCCAGGTCTATTGTGGGGAAAGGTTTTTTCCTTCTTTCCACTGGCTAGCTATTTGTCTGACATTTCCATCTCCACACCTTTTACTTGCAGTATTTCCACAGCTGTTTCCCACCACCCTTTTTTCCCTCCCAAATTTCTTCTCCTTCTCTCTTCCTTAACCAGTTCCCATGAATGACTCTGTATATATCAAGTTCATCATGTGTTGGAAGAGCCAAATTGTATCAGTGTTGCACCTGAGCTCTCTATTTTGCTTGGCCACTCTGCCCCAACACTGCTGCTAATGTTTCATGTCAACAATTTGCAAACTACACAGGATGGGGACAGGGGTGGATTTAACATCCCACCTTCTCAAAAACTGCACACACACACTGAGGTAGCATTTGGACAGGGAATTGCACAATACTTTTACTTTTTTTTAAATGTGGGCCATAATTGTGATGGGTGGTCATGTCAGGAACAAAAAGAGAATAAGAAATGAGGGTATTTTCCACATGTGCAGACAAACCATGTAGAAAGATGCTATTCTCTGCAGAGCTCTTGCTTTCCAATAAAATTGAGTAGCACATCGGTTTTCTGTCTCATTCATTTCCCTGTGACATGCTGGGGACCTATTTTGGGCCCTGGATGAAGCTGGACTGAGCACCAACAGCTTATCCCTCTCTGCAGACACCAAACAATCTTTCACCTTGTCCCACAACGTCTTTTCAAACTGAACTGAAGGGGCTGAGGGGAGGATATTCCAGGCCAGGACTGCACACTTTAGAGGAATCTGCACTGTTTCACAACAACAGGACCAGGAGTGCCTCAAGTTCCTGTCTGAGCACTGCAGACAGTTTTGGGGAGGAGAAGCCTGCCTGTGCCATCAAGTGAAGACGTGACAATCCAGAGAGCAAACTTTTGACAGCAGACCTAACCAATGCCATAGGCAATGCCATTATCTTAAATAATAAAAAAAACCAAAACAAACCAAACATGCTAATTTCTAAAGGAAAATAAATGCTTCTCCAGGATACTTAAGCTGCCTACCTGGTAGACAAGAAACAGAGCTAAGGAACTGTTCAGGTCATGTAGGAATTCCGGGGCAGTGCAAGGAAATAAAGCAATTACCAGTTACTGGAGACCATCAGGTGCTTTATTCAAGGAAGCACCTTTCTTCCTCACGCTCCCAGTATTTTCAACAGGCTAACTGGTATCTGATGATGCCTTGAAAATTCATCAGTAGTCTAGTCATTACTTCCTCTCACATATGTTCTTTCTTTCCCCTGCTATCTGAACTCTGTGGAACATGGAACAAGTCACAGACAGGTTATAGCCTGAGGTATCTGGAGATTAAGTGTGAGGTGGAGTTCTAAATATGTCTTAGAATCTGTGTCAAATGAATTAGCTTTTAAAAGCAGTTTAGGAAAGCAAGAAGCTGAAATTTTTCAAGTCCTAAATTGGCAGACTAATCCCTGGATGACTTTTCTTTCCCTCTTCTACCACTTAAAAGTTTGCCTCTATAAATAATTTTGATGTACAGAAAAGTAAGCAGATTCTTGGCCCACCCAAGTCTTTTTTTCAGCTCTGAATTTACCCAGTTTGGCCATATTTCACCATGGGTGTAAAATAATTTTCTGATCCTGGCTGGTGATCATCACATGCCTTGGAAAAAATGATTTATGATACTTATCCTGGCTAATGTAAACGTAGATGCTACTCAAAGTGTCAAACCTGCTTTAAAAAACCTCAGTAAGGTATTTGTCTTCATAATGCCATTCACAATGGGGATCCCCAGGTTAATTATGTGTTACATAAAGAATCAATTGTTGCATCTTAATTTCATGGAATGGTGACACATATTTGATTTATATTACACAACACTTTGTTATTTTTCTGCGTGGTTTTCAAGCATTTAAATTAACAAGGACATTCTATTCTTCCCATCAGAGAGGGGATGAAAGTTATGTATTGACCCAGATGACACAGCAAGGTTAATGTGCTTTAATTCCCCATCCAAAATGAGACACCAGGATTGTGACACCTTTCACTTTTGCACCAACAGAGGGACAGGGGCACTAGAATAGATTTAGTGAAAGCCAACACAGTATGGCTCAGACAACACCCCAGCTGCTCCAGCCTGATACCCCTCATCATCTCCATCCCTCTGCTCCGACTCAGGATCATGGTGGAGAATAACAAACCCCTGAAGCTGTGTCTTGGCCTGGCAGCAATGTCATGTAGAGGAGAACACTGTGAAGTGTTTTTGTCCTGCTGTGTTGCCTCCAAACTCCCCCAGCCCTGCAGAGCCTCCCCCAGCCCCGTGCTCAGTGCTCCTGCCTCACACTGCTGAGCTTTACTCCTTCCCTTTATCATTCAGCAGCTCCAGGATCCCTAATGCTTTCCCCATATTGAAGTTGCCTTCCAGGCCACTAAACACTTTCATCTGCTCCCTCCAGCCCGTGTATATCACTGCTTTGTCTCTTGCAAAGAAATGACCCATAACACACACAGCACTCCACAGGAGGTGGAGGTATTACCACTCTCATCTGCAGGGATATTAGAACATCTTCCAGGTCTACCTGTTTCTTCACACACACAGGCATCTTATTCACTTTTTTGCTTTATTGCTGCTGCTGCTGCACACGGCACAGACACCTTTATCAAGCTGTCTTTATAATAGCTACTTATGTTTTCCTGAATGGTTAGAGCTAATTCAGAGCCCAGCCATGTGTCGGAGTGCTTTAAACTATTCCTTCAAACATGCTGCACCCTGCCACTGCCTATGTTTCATCTTCCATTCTAGTGCCCACAATCTTTCATTCTTCCCACTGTGTAATTTGCATCAGCTGCTAGCAGCAAATCTTTTTATCTTATTATCTCCTTGCTTTCCAGCCACTCAAATTATAAATACTGACCAGAACCAATTTACAAACTGGTAACTGAATTCACATTACTAGGATTTTCTTTCCATCTCAGTGTTGCCTTATCCTACTCACTTTTCCCAGCCTTTTAACTAGGTTTTGACTACACAAAAGACTCTTTTGTTTCTTACTCCATAACTCCCAAAATTTCTTGATGCTTTTTTTTTTTTTTTTTGGTAGGAGCCTCTCATCAGCTCTGACTCATCTGGCTCATCTGGGATGCCCACTGATACAATTCTGCATGAAAATTAGCTGAGGTTCACCCTTGAAAGCCATAGTGAAAGTTTATATACTAACTTCTCCTTTGTCCTCTAAGTCCTGTACTTCTTAAAAAAAATAAAAGTCATATTATCAAGGCACTATTAATTCTATTAATACTCTCAGTCATTTGGTTTCCTTATCCCTTTGTTACTCCAGTTCCTGAGGTTGTGTTATTGGTGTTTCTCTCGTGACATCAAGAAAGTTTTTAAACATTAGGACTCATAACTATGATTATTTACCTCATTGAACCTGGTTTAGACAGTCAGCTGCTGAGTCTGCTGGCCAGTTTTAACGATTTCTCTTTAGTAGCTCAAATTCTTAATTACCTTACAACTCCTACAGGGAAAAAAAACCTGGGCTTCACCTAATTCTGTGAGTTATAACCTTAATCAAATATCAAATAACACAGCAGACAATGTGCAAGCACTGTCTTTGTGTACAAAGCAGCCAGCATGGTCCCACAGCATCCTGCTCTGTTCCCATCCTGGCTGTCTACGAGCTCTGCCAGGTTACCTGGGGCTCCAGAAAGCATCCCAATCTCAGCCTCACACAAACTCTTATTATTTTTCCAAATCACACCTTGAAGCATATTTCTTTCTTCCAGGTCTAAGTCTGCTCTCCACAAAATCCCTCATATCCTTCTGCCAATGGCCTCAGAGCAGAGTTTGCAGCTGGGGATGGCTTTCCTGGGCACATCAGATGGCACATGGCAGCTTCCGTGGTGGAATAATTACATGCACATGTCCAGAAAAGATAATCCTGAAGCCCTCTGTGTGTTGGTCTCCTTAAAAACTTACTTTAAATAGGTCCTCCCACAGACCCCCAGAGGTGAGAGGTAAGGACACAGATCAACCCACAGCTCTGCACCTTCCTCTGCCATTTCAGTTTTCATTACTGGAAGCTTTCATGCCTGCTATATCCATCCCCTTATTCTGATACATGTCAAGAGCTACCTGAGACTTTTTTCCTAAATTATAAATGGCTCCCCCAGGCTAATTTCTTTTTTCCATATCATAAATTCTCTTTGGTCATCTTCAGCAAACACCATCAAAGCCAGCCTTCCCACCTATCCCTCCCGACAACCTCAGCATCAGTGACAGGAAGCAACTATGATTCTACAATTTATTGTATTAGCACTTCTAAAACAACAAAGGAGGCATTGATTTTCCAAGCCAAAGGCACATGGGAAAGCACAAAAAGCACCTCTGCCCAGCTCAGATCAGAGAAGGAAGAGGCACTGCAGAGGAGAGGGTTTCCCCCAGCCTGGTGCCTCTCGCTTTGAAGAGGAAGGATGGAAGTGCAAGCAAGGAGCTCTCTGGCTGCTCTCTTACAGGTGTCAGTGTGATCATTCTGACACAGGACCCTTCTTGCTGCTTGTCACATTTAACAGAGAAATGGACAATAACAGGGAAAATATGGCCCTTTTTTTCTCTTTCTTTCTTTTGAACACTCTATACTAGTCACCTGGAGAATGGCTGATAACACTGAGGGTAATTCAGGCAAAAATACTGCAGGACCCTCTTTGATGTCTGCTCTAATTTAATATAGGTTCACAAAACGAACATGTAATACAATAACACCATCCAAAGTTACAGAATACGTGAGAGAGCTGGGTCAGAGAGAGATTTCACCAGACAGTTCAGGGGCAAGTTACTAATCATTTCATTCAGAAGCTGGGTTAGGAAGGACATCCTGCAATGAGTCCTGGGGATGTGATAGCCACAGGCAGAAAGCAAAGATCAAGAAGGTCCCTTCAGGTGAGCCAACTACCATTAACCACTAACGTGGGTTTGCAGGCTGCAGAGTCCAAAGGCTCATTTCATCACAGCCCACAAGTCCACTGGCACAAAGTAAACTGAGAGCCATTAAGATATGTATTTTTAAATTTCATTGGGAAAAAATTATTACTAAGAGGAAAGCAAAAATTAGGATCAAACAAAGCTTCTACTTTATTACAAGAGATAGGAACTTGTGGTGCTTGTCCATGAGGAGCTGGCCAGGAGCACGTAGATGATTTTAGACATTTGGACAAATTCTCCAAGGAGGACATCAGTCAGAGCTGGCAGCTGGACGTAGACTTTTGCAAACCACCTGTAAGTATTTTCCCTTCTGTAATCCCACCAGCACAGGGTCAGTTTAATACCTGCACACTCTATACTTTAGGAGAGACAGAGACAAAGAAATCAGGTCTTTGAAAAGTGTGAGGAACAGGCTGAAGAAAGGGAGAAAAGTTCAGAGAGACAGAGCTATGGTGAGGGGGAGGCAGCTCTCCAGCAAGTGGGATAACTGATGTGACCCACATAAAAGCACACGTTGCCCCTTGTTCTGCCATGAACACGGCCACATTGGCTTTTTCAGAGGTGGAGACCAGAAAGAAGCAAATGCAGGGCAGCTGACAAATGTTTCACCTCCTAGAGAGAGCAGCAGGTGAGAAGCACACAGGACTTGTAGAAACAAACTACAAGTTTCAGAGTCTTTGAAAACCTACTGACTGTTCCCAGCAAAGCAGATGAACCTTTATCAGCAGAGGAGACGCTGACTCCAGATTACAGGCTTTCAGGATTTCTCATCTTGCAGCTGTACTACCTGAGAAAATTTGCATAAGAACAAGCTTCCTTTTCCTTAGAAGTCCTTTTATTATTTCTACTGAAAATGATAATCCTCTGTTTGTGACATTGCAATCATTTCTACTACAATCAAGTGTTCTGTCCAAAAGGAGGATTACTGCTTCTGCTTGGAAAGTATATGGACTTTCAGAGGAACTAAGGAGCAAGTTTCCAAGCAAATAACCTTGGTAATAGAGAACAAAGAAGACAAAGATCTAAAAACAACACTACATATGATTAGAACTGCCTCTTCCAAGAGGTGTCTGATGCCCTTTAAGTTCACAAAAACTGACGTTTCTACAGATAAGGAGATGGAGATAATGGAAACAGGAAAAGTGGCAAGACATTCCTCTTTACTGTGCCACTCCAACATTCACTCAGATTTTTCCTTTGACAAGCTATCAATGTTTTTAAACTAAACATCACAGAGACCTATATAGAAAACCCACTGCAGGTGCTCAGCTCCATCCTTTAAGCTGTGTCCTGTGAGGAGGAGCATCACTGCACATGGTGCTGAATGTCAAAAAACTCACTTAAACCTGTGCCTCTGGCAGCTGCTCAGAAGTCCACAGAACAAACGGTTAAAAAAGAAAAGAAAGAAAAAAGCCTTTGTTTTTCTGCTTTTTTTTCCCCAAGAACATAGTTTAGCATGATTTTCCACAGAACAATTTGCATGGGATTACCCACAATGCACTATATTATGGTAATACATTTCAACCTCTGATGCATATTAGACTGACAGTCCTAAAAACCTGTTAAAGGAAAAATAAATGATACAGGGAAATGATGATGTAAGACAGGACAGTAAACATTCCACACTTGTGTAATCTGCCAAAATTCAGTCTAAAATTGGCCTAAGAAAGAGTACAAGAGTATTGTGCACTCAGCACAGCTTTAGGGAATGTTCCCAACTCAAGCAGAAAACAATACCTGACTGAGACATGGATGTAATCACGAAGGAATGGAAAGCACAACAAACCAGAACTAAGAGCTGAACAGAAGACAAGGAGAGATTTTCTTCACTTCTTTGATTTCCCAGTGGGTAGCACCCTGGAGGGAATATTCCTCCTTGCCCATCCAAGGATGGTTTGGTTCACTGCGCTTCACCACACACATTCACTCACTCTGCCTTCTGCTCCTCTCCAAGCTCTGCTGCATCTTCTGATGCTGGTAGCAATCCCTAATATATCCTGGACAGACTCTGTGTTCAAAAACAGCTGTCCCAAAACTCTGAGCCTCAGGGCTATGTGATCACAGAATCCAAACCACCAACACCTCCTTCCTGCAGTCATGGATGGCGACTCAGCCCTTCAGCAGCTTCAGCTGGGGGAAAAAACACTTCCTCCTAGTGTTTGCTAGAATTGGTCTGCACTTTCCCATAGGAAATATCCCCAGGAAAATAGTACCAAATGTTAACTCTCCCTTTCAATCAACTGCAGACACAGTTTTCCTAGTAACTGAAGCAAACAGCTATCACTCCTCAAAACCTGAACTGGGGGATGAGTCTCTTTTGGTATCCAATGAGAAGCCATTTACCTGGCCAGGAGACTTTTCTGCAAAGCTCTCAGAGAAACAGGAGCAAAAGGTGTCAAGGAGGAAACAAGTTACAGGGCTGGTTGAGGAGACAGTATGTGGGGGAAAGCAGGATTTTTCCATCAAGGGCTTTTCATTAGTTCTCTCAAAGCTAAGTCACAGAAAAATGAACAAAATAAGAGTTGAGGCCAAATTATATTTGCTGAAGAGGAGTTATAGAGATTAGTGTATTAATTAATCGAGACAATGATGTCAGCCAGGGCCTGACCTTTATTCCTGCCCTAGCAACAGCTTTGTCCCTAGTGACTTTCAGCCTGCATGCTAAAGCCATTTAGATACATCCCTCAATTAATCCAGGATACCCTCTGGGAGGTAGGAGAGCAGCACTGAGAGCTGCAAGCAGGGATGCTGAATCAGAGGAGGAGTAACCTAGTCAAAGGCACCTCGTCAAGGGCATTGGCAGAGCTAGGGAGAGAGCCCACAATTCTCTGTACCTCTCACACTTCACCCCTTATGGCTAGGAACAAATCTGTTTGAAGGTATTAATCTGGAATTCTGCCATACTTTATTAAAAAAAAAAAAAATCAGAGACTAACAAGAAATAAAGATTAAGTTTCAAAAAAAAACCCAAAAAAAACCCCAAAAGAACCACAAAACCACAGGAAAGAGCCTGGTTTTAAAAGAACTTGTATCCTTTATTTTTTGTAATGAAAAACCAGCAACACATGAAACTTGGACAAAATGACAGATACTACTGAGGCCAGGAGAGCAGGCAGGTCTTCAGTCACATCCTGCTTGTCCCTTTTCCACTGAGACCAAGTCCTTCCCTGAGGCAGATGCACTGTCCATCCCCTGAGCACCACCCACTCTAACAAAGGATCTCCAGTCTCTACAAGGGCAGCTGGATGGCAGGATACAAGGTAGGATAAAGAGCTGTGCTGTCCCACACAGCAGGGATGGATAGAGGTGCAATCTGGACAGGCTCAAGGAGACAAAAAAACAGGTTTTCAGAGGACCAAAAAGCCACATGTGTTGAGGAGAGTGCTGGTGCTCAAAGATGGATGCAACATCCCAAAGCACAGCCAAACTTCATATTACATTACACTCACTGGTCTGGCACCTTCTTGTCCATAAGTAGCCAACACCTGTCACCTCTCAACCATCATATTTGAATTTGGTCAAAAAATTTTCCAGTACAAATTAGCCTTTAACTCTGGGCGCCGAATTAATTTTCATTAAAGCCTACAGGGTTACCTCATGTTAGAACCCAGCTACAAAAATAGATTTCCTTTCCTCTTCTCTAGCTATTGTTGGCAAACATTAGTAATAGTAAGAGGAGCTATTTTGGGACTTTTATTGGCAAGTCTTATGTTCAGACACTAAAGAAAGTAATTGGCTGACAGTGGGAAAAAAGCGCTAGACGTGGCTTTCAAGAAAATACCACTTTCTGCCAAGATCTCCATGCACAATTTGTCTGGAAAAAACCCCAACACCAAACCCCAAAACAACAGAAAACCAGAAGGCTTTATTAACTGCTACTAATAGAGGACACATCTGTGAGGTTGAATGAGAGAAAAGGGCATATATGTAAAGTTCCCTGTCTCAGACTGAGAACCAAAGACATCCAAGGACACATTTCTGAGACACAGGTACCCCAACAAACTCACCCATTCATACCTACACTAATTAAAATAGTATGTTCACCATGTACAGACACACCAGCACACATTTGCATGCTTGGAGGTGTGAGAGAACATGTTTTGAACTAGTTCATTTATAGCTGTGCCCACATTCAGTCATAGTCTTCAACCAAGACAGGTTTGCACTCAAATATTCCTGCACACAAACACTCCACTAGTACAAACACTCACCTCTTGTGAGTCAGGAAAGTACAGGCAGGAGCTAAATAGAAGCACACAGAGATTCATATCTATTTCTCTTGTAAATTGTGCACACAGTCTTCACTCATTTATTAACACCGTGCTAATAATTTCTAGTAATTAGTGTTAAAATGAGAAAACACGATAATGCAGATCTTGGTCTTTACAAGTGAATTAATTACACTCAGCAATACCTGTCACCCCCAGCACATACAGAGTAATAACACAGACTTGTTTTTCTATTTCCCAGGCATTTGCTTCAGTATAACTAGGATTTATTCATCAATGAGCTAAGAAACCACACAATAAAATTCACTAAATGGAAACATAAAAATTAAGCCCTTTCCGACAAAGCCATGCTGAGCAGTAAAATTACCCAGACTCTTTCAGACTCCTAATGGAAATCAAAAATGACTGGCAAATGATTTAGGAAAAATATAACCTGTTCTTTTTCACTTCTGTGTCTGGGTGTGGAGACAGTACATTTGTCAGCAAGCAAGGGATGATGCAGGTTACAGTCATGCATAATCATAAACTTGTGCTGTGTCTCGGTGCCACTATCCTTGCTCTGCATCCCAAACCCGACCAGGTTTATGAGCAATCAGTGAAGACAACGTCTTTATTCAGTCCCTAAGTGTTCTTGCACCAGGTTTGCAAGAGCTGTGGGCACAGCCACTCACAGACAAATTGTCAGCTCATTACACGGGTTACACGTGGAATTATTCTCTCCATGTACCTGACTACCGATTTTCCCTCCAAATGGAAAGCAAATACTCTACAAACCCTTTACAGAGACACTGAGTATTCTATACATAACAAATAATTTTGTGCTGTTGTACAAAAAAATGTGCCACGGGCAACAGAGGAAAAATAAATCTTATGGCTTTTATTTCTTTCTTTTTATTTTTTTTCTTTTTATTTTTTTCTCTCTTCATTTCAAATTCAAAAACATATACATAAATGAGATGTATTTTGGGCTTATGCCAAGCCTCAGTAGCATTGACACAGAAATATGGGTAAAACATTTCTGTTGTCTTGGGAGCATTCTGGCTCTTAAAGGAGAAGGCCTTCAATTACTGATTCTGCCTTTTTGGAAGCTCTTTAAGGTTTAGATTCTGGGTGAGGAGTTATGAGAGCTCACATTTAATTCAGTTTATCATAGCTGTACACTCTCAAATGAAATCAGTGGAACTGACTGGAAAGAGAAGGCTATTTAATGAAGCACCTTGGGGGTTGAAATATCTGTTATTCAGTCTTCGTGAAATAAGCCTCCCTTCAGAATTTTACATTCCCTTATTTCAACCAGTCAGGATCTCCAGCAAAGCCAGCCTGACCTTAAATGCCATCTGGACTGTACTTATGTATTCCAAGCACACCAGAAGAGCCACATGTTTCTCATTCTTGGGCTGTATGAGCAGATAATAAGCCAAATCTGTACCACAATAATTTGATCTCTCTTCAGGCTGTTCCTCTTTTAAGAACCTTTTCACGTGAATTCATGAATCTACCTGAACTTTTTCTTTCCCAGCGAGTGTAACAAAAGATTTTTCCAAAAATATATGAGAAATCCTGATAAGATTTCTCCTTTCTACCAATGAGCTCACAGAAGGTCCCATTCATGCTACACCAGTCAACAACAGTGAGTGAACAACACATTCCCTAAAATGTTGTCTCAATACCCTGATTGCAAGGTCTGCCCTTGTAATTAGGATCAAGGACATGAACCAGTCACCATTTACACATCTATGGGGCACTGAGCATCTCTGTATCAACAGGCTGAGGGCACTTCTAGAGGGGGTGACTCCACATCTCCATCTCCAGCTGAAATGGTCTTGCTTTGTCCTCTATTCTTCTGCCATTACATCCATCCATGTAATTTTAAATCCTAAAATGCTTGTGTTGAGAAAGACATGCCTGAAAAGCTGTTTAAAACCCTAAAGAAAAGCGAGTTAAGAAGATATGAAGGTTCCTTCCCACCTTTTAATTAACACTGTGTGAGCAGAAAGGAGGAAACGTTACAAGCTGTTCTCCCCTGCCCTACAAGCAGCAGGTAAAGCTGAAAGCAGCAGCCCTGCCTGTGCTGGTTTACTTTCCACCAGCCTGGCACCCCTCACATCCAAAAATTGTCATGGAACAGGACTGCACAGTGTGACACGGCTGCCCCACCCTTCTGCTCCAATCCTGCATGGAAGAAGGGATGGAAGAGAACCTCAAAAGGCATTCCTCTCCTCTGCTGTCCTGTGGGATCCACAGGCAAGCAAGAAATGCACAAATGGCAGCATGGTGAACGTGCTGTCCTTCAGCAGGCTCTGCTGCAGCCCTATGCACTGCATACCTCCACTCCAATTAGTTACAAGTGGAAGGGAGCTGAGAGACAGATTTCCCCCCAGCTTTGCATTTATTAAAAGGTCACCAAGAAAATGTGATTTTTTCCCTGTGAACAGAGATATCAGAAGCTAATGAAATCTGAACTCCATCGTTGCTGTGTGCATTTTTGTTTCAGTCTTCTTTTGGAACTGAGCTCCCTTTCCCTTTCACAGGCTACTGCAGACTCCCATATGTGCTGTGGCAGGAAAGATTTAACAGGAAAGCTGAGGGTTATGCACCTCTGCCTTCTTCCCACCCTACCTGTACTAGCAACTGTGCTGATGTCACCTGGCAGCAGAATGACACAGAGTTCATCAGGATTTTAATTGCACCTTTAATTCACCCACAGGGAACACGATTGTGCGTTGCACATATTCACACAAGATACACTGCATACCTTATGTATGCACATATGTAGTGGAATCAAAAAATCATTTAGCTTGGGAAAGACCTCCAAGATCAAGTTCAGTCTTTGTGTTAGACTCCATAGCAATGGTCTGTGTTTCCTGTTCTGCCCCCAAGCAGAGATAAATGGACACACACATAACAAACAACCTGTGCACAGCTTCCTCCAAGCACAGCTCCTTGTGTACACACAGCCAGAATATGCAAATCCACATGAAAATCTTAATCATGCACATCCTGTCACTCACCTGTGCTAACACAACCCTACAAACCTGCATGCTCTATCCCCAGGCACACACCCTTCCTGACCCCCACCTCCAGGGATGCAGGAGGTCTGGCAATCAATAACCATTTACAGCCCTTCAATCCACCACTGTCAACTTTGTTCTCCCCTGTTTGCAGTGACAGACAAGCAGACTAAAGATGCAGGACATCAGTATGCAGAGGAGGGGAGGTGGCACTGTGTCAGCATGAAAATCAGGAAGACACTGCTGAATCCAGTCGAGGTTGTTCTTGCCTCCTGCAACCAACCGAGCAGAACTGCCACTGTCCCAGAAACCTCCTGCTTTATTCCCAGGACATCAATGCAGAGCAGAGCAGGGAGATAACCACAGGCCGTTTTCCTGAAATAACATAGCTAGGCATGGGAAAATTCAGAAAGAATCCTATTCACCTCTTTCCAAAGCCTAAGCAATGACCTTACCCACATAAAAATGAGCTACGTGATCAATATCATACCAAAATTACTTGATGCCATCGCCTGCAGAGGAGACAGCATGAAACTAAACACACTTCAGGCACAGCAGGCTGCCTTTAGAACTGTCAGGATGCTTTGCTGACCTTTTTAAGAGAATAAACATGCAAATGCAGTGCACCCGAGAGCAGTCAATAGCTGTACCAATGGATTTCGACCAATTTTGCAGCATCCAGAATAACCAAAAATCTGACAGTACTCCCAGAGTCCGGCATGAGCTGTAATCATGTACCTCTGTCACAGCCCACAGCCTCACATGCAGAACCAGCACATGAACATTCAGATGCAGAACCAGCATCTGAACATCCCAGAGCTACTCAAAGTCAGCCCACAGCATGGCCTCGTTCTCAAAGCCCTGAGCTTCTCATTGTATCCATATTCAGAGATCTCAATTCTGCATTAGAAACAAATCCTATTATGCCAGGCCTGCATCTCTCCTGGGCAGAGACTGGCATTATTATAAATACAATTATGGTTGTTTAATGAATGTACAATGTCTGCCGATCTATCTCATTAAATTAACCACAAGAGTGAATTTTTTTTTTTTGTGCATTAGTTCAGACAAGACCTATTTTCAAAGCTGATATTAATACCAGGCCCCAGTACAAATCATACTTCAGGGTACAAAAATCAAAGGACTTAGTGACAACTAAATGTGTGAAACCACAGAAGCAGTTTTGGTGGCTTGTTGCAGGTACCCAGCAAGTGCAACACCTTTACCTACAGCAGATCAGTCAGATAGGAAATTCAAGTCATTCCTGTGTATATGGAGGTTAGTGTGGTTGCTCCTGACCCAGAAAAATCTTCAATGCTCTGACCCCTGGAAGCCCTTCCAATCACTGAACACACTGGCTTGATCAGAAAAGTGACCTTTCTGTCGCTCTTTCCAAGCCAGCCTGAGTTCCTCTTTCAGATCCCGTTTATTTCATTCTCCCCCACTGGAAGAGACAGAAGGGCTGCTCTTAAAAGGTCATCACAAAATCTCTGTCCAGCTGCACATTCCCAGCTCTCAGCCTTGGTGGAATGGTTCTGTCTGGTCACCAGGGCTGACTGCAGGTGCCAACTCACCTGGGTGCAGGAGAGCTGAAGGTGGTGAACAAGTCACCAAATAATTCAGGTTTGTTTGTTTGTGTTGTGCTCTTGGGTTGTCTCCCTCCTTCCCCATCACTGCCAGCCAGTGAGGCATGCATGCTCTGGGCCATGGCTGTGCAGCCCTTCTCCCTAACTCACACAACAGATCCCAGCCTATTCCTCCTCAAGGCTAGAAAGAAAAATACGAGGAAGGCAGTAAAAATAGAATTGAAAGTATAATATATAAAAAAGAAGGTTAAAGTAAGCACCTTCAGAAGTGCTGGGCTCAGGCTCCATTGTTTTCAGGTAGAGATAGTGATTCAAACCAAATAATCTCACTCGACTTTCAATTATCTTGTAAGATGAAATCATTTTATCAACTACCAGCTTCCCCTCCAAACCAGAACAAGCCTCTGCAATAGCTTTTAAACAAATGACTACCTTAAAAAACAACAACAACAACAAAAAAAGGTACCTATGAGAAAATGCAAACTGCCCTAATGGATCCTGTGGTAAAAGAAAATCCATATATATGTTCTAAACTATATTTTATAAAATAAGTGATCTCCAGCAGGACTAAGCTGCTGTAAACTGGACAAGATTTCTAGGCTTTTTTTAGCCCTGGTAGTACATAGCTGTACTTCTCCCCCAAGCTCATTTACAATATCTTCCTCAAACTCATTATAAAACAGCTTTTTCATTGCTGCTTTGTATGAATCTCTGATTTAATTTCATTGTGGAATTCAGTCATTACTTCCAGCACCCCCAAAGGAAGCTTTCTGCTTTATTCAGAAAGCTAAGAGGAGGTGGGAAACAGGAAGAGATTTGGTGAGAAATGTTTTGAGAAAGATGCTTTGTCTAAGACAAGACTTCTTTGTCAGAGTATGACAGGGGACAGGTGACCTTTCTCAGGAAGAACTGCTCAGCTTTTGGGTGATGGTTTTGATCAGACCCCACAAGAAAGATATCCTTGCAAGGTGAACTCCCTTCCTCCCTGTGAGGGTTGGGAGCTGTTCTGTTTTAGGTGAGTACCATTGCTACTGAGTTGTGCAATTAAGTCTCTTTCTGGCTCAAGGAACATCTCATTATTTACACAAAATATTACAACTCTTACATGAAAAGAAGGGATGAGTTCAACAGAAGACCTTCTAGCAATCTAAATCCTTGCTTTGAAACAGGCAGACTGGCATCTGAGTTTTCTTCAGCCAAAAAAGGGTCATGATCTACTCTGTGATCAGCTGCTTTCAATTTTTGCAAGTTATTTTAAAAGCCTGTGTTTTCACCCCAGTGCAAAATGGGAACACTGGCTTGAAATATCAGAAGATTTCAAAGACAACACCTGCTTTACACAACTACATATCAATATTTTTACCTTCTGTGGCAAAAGGTGCTGAGGCAGTGTTACTGTGGTGATGATGACGACAATAGAAAATGAGGTAAAGCATCTTCAGAGATCTAAGTCCTAACATCAGCCTAGTAAGACTTTGGTCTCTTTAAATCCAATCCTTAAAGCAAAAATGTTGGATTAGGACTAAGTGTGAAATAAACAGAATAGAAGGTTTACCATTTCTGAGTCAGAAGTAACAAACTGAATAACTGTTTTATAGATGCCAATCCATGGCAGATAGACAAGGTCCTGAAAAGAAACAGTTTGTTCCCTTTGCTCTTAGTCCAGTGACCTAATAAATCCCAGAGGAAGAAATGATAAGGGCAAAGACAATCAGCATTTAGTATCATCATTATTGAGGACACCCAGACAAGAACAGGCCATAATCTTAGAAAAGACTAACATGGTCATGGGTGGGAAAAGACATGCCTTTAACAAATTAAAGGCACTACTTAATAAATATCTCTGTTTAAAAGTCTTATCCATGCAATAATTTCTACAGCAGTGGTCCAGAACTTCTTTACTGGTGATGGTTTCAAATACTTTCTTACTGTTCTAAGGACTGACTGCCACATTTTTTTGCTTTTTATCTTCCTATATCTATTTCCAACAATACAATAGTTTGTGTCTATTTTCCCTATTTTCTTTGTTCAGCTTCGATAAATCCATGCTATTATTCTGCACAAGATTATTTTCATGAGCCACATTTAGGAAAATGACCTCCACTGTTGTTTACTCATTACATTCAGAAATACTAGTAAACAATTAGTGCTAACAGACAAGAAACTGAGACTGAAATAACAGAAATCTGTCTCACTATAATCAATCATGCAGATTTTTTCATCAGTATTATGATTCACTGTCCTCTACACTAATTATTACTTTCTTTTTGCTACTAAACCAGCATCATTTTTAACTGAACATGTCCTCAATTCTTGATTACAGAATTGTGCCTTCTTGGATATGCAACAAAATCCTTTATAGAAAAGGATTCAATTTCTATTCATAATACTTCCTTCTATTTTTTTTTTTTTTTTTTTTTGTTTAGCTCCTCTTGTGGTCTGCTTTGCCTCTAATATTTCTTCAGCTCTGAAAAATCACCCTTATTAAGGAAAAAATGTACAAGAAAACATGTTAATGGGAACACTGTCCCCTGCCCATATTAAATGTAATTGGGTCATGATCACTGGTGTCTAGGTAACCACAAACTCCCACAACAAAGATTAATTCATCATTTCCTGTTACAATGTAGTCCAAAATAGAACTACAGTGGATACTACATCTTTTATGTTAGAAGTTAGTCATATGCAATCTTTTGAATCTTTAATAGTATTTACTGCTGCCATATGAAATCTCAAGCAGGTCTCCCCCAAACTGAAATCCATGGCTACACATTTACTATTTCTGGACAGAATACAAGCACTTCTGAGGTAGTTTATCCCATTTTCTGGCTTAATTCTGTGTGCCAAGGAGGGTAATTTCCCAGGCTTTGCCATCCTACCTGCAGTATGTAGACCTGAATTATCAGGAAATGAAGATGTAGCACACTGCCATTCCCCTCATCCCAGCCAGACATGCTACTACCCTTTCTGTCCTCCCCAGGCAGGGAAGATACCAGTAGCTGGAGATGTTTAAATTCAAAAACTAGAATCCCAGAATTTTCCTAGCAGGTTCCAGTACAGCCAGTTAAATCACACCTTATCAAGGGAGATGATCTTTCAATTAGTCTTGCTCACTACTCAGGTCTGCAGCAGTATTATGGAGCCATTTGAGAAATTATTGTGTCTGCAGTTTTTCCTTCACTGGTTCAGTTTGTAATATGACAAGGTTTTTGAGTCTGAACTGCATTTGTTTTCCCAGGGCTTGCCCCTCTACCACCCCATGAAAGATTAGTTCTCTTCTTCCAAAATGCAAGGGAACCTCATCCATGAGATTTCCCTGAGCACTGGAGCACAGCTCATTTCTCCAAAAAAAGGTCTTCTGCTTCATATCAGTTTATCTAACCAACACTTATCTGTCATTCCTACTTCGATTTACACCTTTAAAAAAGTGTCTGGTAAAATCACCAAGATTTTTGTCGTTCCTTTTCATTGAAAGCCTTGAAGAATCCTATCACATACCACTCCATGTTTTTCTCTGCCATCTGTTCCCAAAATGCATCATCCAAACATGCCTTTGCATCTCATATTCTGGTCTAGACAGACAGTTCACTGTCACATTGTACTTGTGTTTAGTCCTCTGTCCACTTTTGCTAAGTGAAGCTCATTTATGACAACTACCTGGTTGAAAATACCTCAATTGTTGTTTGTTCTGCAGCAAAAGACATTCAGAGATATCCTTCTAATTCCCTATAGAGAAGAGTATCGCACATCACCAGCACTGAACGTCTCTAAATTCTTTCTTCTCTTGGCTATAAGTAACCAACATATTTTATTTTTTTTATTTCTACTATCTTCGGCCTCCTCTGGTCTGAGCCTTCCCTGCTTATGACAAGTCTGCAAATGATTTCTGAATCGTCCCCAATATCTGCATCTCTGCATGTTGTATGCTGTGCCAAAATGTCTCTTTCTAGACCACATATCTTCACTTGTAGATCTCCTACCATCTGGCAGCAATGTATTCCTTAGACAAAAATTAGAATATAGCACATCCAAGGCAGATCACAGCAGTTTTTTGGGTCTTTTCTTCATCATCCATATGCAGTATGCAATGCAGGGTCTTACCTAAAGATAAGCCATAAAACTTCAAATTCCATCCCAAACTGTCCTGCTAGGCTTACCAACTTCTGTCTCAGAGTTCATTTGGCATAAGCATACCCTCACTTTGCAAGTTTATCACATGCAGAAGCACATATTTCTGCTCTGGTATTCAAAACCAAAGTGTTTACAATTTAGTTTGGCTTAATTTACTTTAGAAATGAGTTAAGCCAAATTTAATTAAGGCCACCTTAATTCTGCTTCAGAGTGTTGACATGTAGCTTAATGTGGTTTAGCACAAGAATTTCCACTTGCACCTTTAGCTAATTCAGAGGCACTTTCCTGCATGTTCTGATATAGACAAACTATTAAAGAATTAAGCATGTTTAATTAATTATCAAAAAAGATTGAAAGGTCACTTAGGTTGCATTGTGTTTGTACTTTTAAGAGAACAAACTTTAAGTTACTAAAGGTCTCTCTAAACTAGCAGAGAAAAATAACACAAATGGAGCTAAAACATCAGGCATATGAATTCAAATGAGAATAAGGCAATAATATTTAACAGTTACTAACACCTAGAAAATACCAAGGGACCAGATAGATTTCCAATCCTGTGATATTCTCAAATCCAGTCTGGATATTCTTCTGTTTACACAAACACAAGTTAACAGGCTTTGTACAAAGCTGCCTGGGTGAAGCCCAAAGGCTTATGATGCACAAGATGTCAAACCAGAAGAGCTAACAGTCTCATCTGAGCATCAAAGCTTTATGAATTTGTTATTAAGATTCTTTCCTCAGTGCTTAATGCCTTTCCCAGCAACTGCAGCTTTCCCTGCCACAGGACAGGCTGCACCTGGACATGGCAGGAGAACAGAGGCCCCTTTGCTCTTGTTATGACTCTGAAATATTTGTCACATCTTCAGTCCAGACTTGAGACAGAATCACAGAAAGGCAGAGAGGCAGTGGAGCTTTGCTGCACAGGACACTGTTGTGATACTCAAGGAGCTGCAGTAGGAGCAGAATCTCCAGATGTGGACCTGTGTAATACCCACCTTCTCTAGCTGGAAGATCTGACTCTACTCAAGAACAATCCCACCACTTGGCACAGTTTTCAGACACACAGGTATTATTTATGACGTTTAAAGTACCAGGCAAGGGCACATATTCTTATTTAAGCCAAAAAAAAAAAAAATTGTCAGCACTCTGTCAGTAAGAAAGGAATTTAGTACTATCAATGCAGAGAAGTAACATCAGTTCTTCTACAATGGGTCATTGGAAGCCATTTTTGTGGTAGAAAGAAAACAGAAAAAAAGGTAACAAACAGTAAAAGAGTTCTGCATACCTTAAAAAAAAAAATCTGGATTGGAAACAAAACAAGGAAACAAACCAAACAGACAAAAGCTGGGTGGAACCAGGATGTATCTGCAGATTTTGAGACTGAAGAGAATGAACAGACCATGAAGTGTGATTTTAGGGGAGATCAGACATGGGGACTTAGATATCAGAGTAGATAACAGAGGCATGAGAATAGCAGTGAGCATGGATAGAGAGCTGACAGACTACCAGACTGGGAACTACTGCAGCTGTGGGAAGCACATTTTACAAGGATATAGAAACCAGCAAAAGGAAGATCAGATTTCAAAATATAGTTTACGCTTAATAACATACAGCATATACATAATATAGCCATAAAGTGGTAGAGTTCACTGCTGCAGGAAGCCCTGTGTGATAAAAGATTGCAAAAGAGAATGAAAAAGTGATGTAATTATTCACAGAGGATGTAGCTCATTATTTCAAGTTTTGAAAATGATAATCAGGGCTCATGTTGTAGAGTGTGAGGCGGAGGAGAGTCAGGTCAGGCTGGTAGGATTATTTCCTTTCCGTGTCTTAGTGTAATTGAGTCAGTTGCCTTGCAGGCAGGTTTTGTTTTCTTCAGAGCCGTGAGGAACCAGAGTCTGTCTGAGGCAGGATACCTGATTATGTGGACCAGTGATCTGATCCAGCATGGCAAATGTTGTGATCCTAAGAGGAAAGAAATCCATCCCTACAGAAAATCCTGTCATCAAAACCTTTGAACTTTAGATGCATCTAAAAATCCATGCATAGTCAAAGGCAAACATGGCTCTTTTAGCCTGTGCTTTTCCACCTACCCATTCTTATTTTCCATGCCTGAGGAGTTCATGATTAGACTAGGAGCTTCATCAAAGGGCAATTTTCAGCTGCCAAATAGATTTGTACAATAAATCCACACGGGGCCAGATTAACAAGCAAGAGAGACATCAGAAATCAAAAAGCTAGCTGCTGTAATTCCCCAGAAAACTTGAAAGGATGATGTGCAATGATATTTGGCCTTTTAAAGGGACACCATTGAAATGCTGCAGTTAGTTTTCATTAGGAATGTTTCTTTTCTATTCCTTGTCCTTTCCAAGAGTTTTTCCTTAGGCAGACTGAGATCCTATGGACATTCAAGGTCATGGCAATCTGGATTTCTTAGTGGGCTTCAAATAAAACAGTAGCATTTTATCCAGAAAAATCACATGTGTATGTGTGTGTGACTGCAGTTCTCTGATTTGTGAGTATAACATTTAAAATAGAAAATGAAAAATAATTTTTACCATTGAATTTGCTTTACTTTTATACTTCTTTTGCTTGCTCTAATAATTTATACTGTGAATGTAGTTAAGGCTCTAACATCTGAAGTCAAACCAGGTCCTCAGCTATGCCCATAAACTGAATAAATACAACTCAGAGATTAGCCTGGCCATAAATTGCTAGGCATTTTCAGCCTTCTGGCACTACAAAAGACTGTTTGACTTCTGAGCATGACAGCACTGATTTTAATACAAGGAGAGCTTGTTCCTCCTTACAGCACATGGACAAACCTCCCCTCTCAATCACAAGGTGACAGCATTTGTTGTTTTTATGTCTCCACATGAGTACACTGGTTTTGTTCATTTTCAAATAGGGACACAATAGCAGTCACTTGTCAGCAGGGTGAAAATATGGAGGTGAGCTATTGATTCATGTCTTGCTCCCTCACAAAATGCAATTTCTTCTCCATGCAACCTCAAATAGCTTTTTTGCTTCAAGCACCTGGGCTGCCCAGATTGGTAATGTCAAAACCTGGGATTCTTCCATCTAGTCCTACTCTCTCAAATGCTGGAAGATGGATATGACAGGACACTTGCACTTCTGATTCTATGTAGTCTTGCTGCTCATCCACTTTGTAGAGAAGCAGTTTGATAGCCCCTGTCGGCACCTATCACCTCCTTTCTGCAGCACAGCTTTGGAATAAGGGAAGACTGGCTTGCAACCAAGTATCTGGGGAAGTGCAAAAGCAGCTGAGGGGGAAAAAAATCCCATAAACAAACTAGAAACATCAGTTGTTTACGACACACTGGGGAAAAATAGAAATTTAAAGGAAGATCAGCATTCAAGGCAAGCATTATTCAAGATGATTCCTGTTTTTCACTCTCCAGTCCCAAGGAGCTTGCTATGTCCCTAGGTTCAACAAAAAAAATAACTACCAACTAGGACACACCATTGACATTGCTTTCATAAGCAAGTGACAGAAATATAGGAGATTTTTGGGATTTGTTGGAACAAGAACTCCAAGGGTGAGTCCCAAGCAGAAGGGATAAATGGCAGAGCTAATTAATGAGCTTCATGACAGTGGAAAAGGGTGGGCCAAAAAGGAGATACATGACAGCTCTGCTTTTCTATTCTACATGCCAGCCGTGTCCACTGAATCTCAACAGGACTGGACTCCTCCCAGCTTTGCAGAGTCAAATCTATTATGATCTCACCTTTATTGCCATGTTTTATTGTGCTGTAATTTAATCATATGACATGGGACATATCCTCAAGGTCACAGAAATTGAGGGATACAGCTGGCTCAACAGCTCAGCAGAAATAATCAAAATAAGATGCAAAAAATTAATTTAGTGTCTTTGTTCATGATCCAGTTAGCACCAGTGATCATCTTGTGTCGTACATACAAAAAGAAATTAATTCCAATATATCTTTCCCTGGGTACTCACCAATAATGAGAAGGAATAAAATACTGCTCCCCAGTGCCCCTGATAATTCTTGCACTGGGTTTTAGTGCTTCCTGGACAGGGAAGCAGGGGACAGGGAGGCTAAAGAAAACTTTGTGCTGCTCTTCTCCAGTGTCTTTCACCCCTGTTTCAAGTACCAGTGTGAGTTCAAACCTGACAGAACATTCCTCCATCCCCCAACACTCGAATCTTGCAGTCCAGGAACAGTAAAGCAGATGGCTTGAGCAACAGCTGAAACTCACTGCAGCAGGTGCTGGAAGGACTTTTTCCAAAATGCCTTTCAAGGCAGCATCCATGGGACACCTCAACAGATGGACTAGAGCAGGCAGCCACCCCTGTACTGGCTTCTGGAAGGAGTTAACGAATCATTCAGTCATGGTGGGAAAACATTGGTTTGTTTGTAGAGCAGCAAACTCTGCCTGTTGGACTAAGAGTCCATAGCTTTTCCAGAGTCATGCACAAAACACCAACATTTGGCAAATGTTGAAAGAAGGGCTGAGTGTTCTCAGCAAAAACTTTCATGCAGTCACACTAATGCCAGAAAATGGGGTTTAACCCTACATAGGGTTGGAAACTCCCAAACCAATTCCCCTGTCCAAAAACCCCCCAAACAAACAGAAAAGAAATAAGCTTTCTTCCAATCTGATCATAAGAAAAATGACCCTACTCAACAACTGATCTTTTCCAAAACAGCAAGGCTAAAGTGACTCTGGAATGGATGGGGAAATGGGAAAACAGCATATGGAGACCAGAACTACCTTCTTGCAAGTTTTACAGACTAATTTAAATGCACAAAAATAGCCCTCCCATATGGCAATATTGGGCACCTTCAACAAAAATTAGCAGATAACAAAATACATCCATGACTTTCGGAAACAGAGTTGGTATTTACACCTCATGTAGTATTGGTCAAACCTGCCTTAATACAATTGTTTTATCCTTCATCAAGAAAGGTGAGACCTGCTGGGCTGGTCCTACAGACAAATTCTGGTTTTCATGTAGGTATAAGGGCCAAAAAAACTCTACAATGTTCTGTGATTTTCTTTTCCAAACAATCAGAGAGCCAAAATCAACAAACCATCAAACAGATCTGAGCACAGTTAAGCATGTGATTTCTTAGTTAGCATCCTGTCAAATAATTAAAACAAACCAATAAAAAACATGAGGGGAAATCCTCCTGAAGTTCATATAAGAATAAGAATTTCATATAAGAATTTCTGATAAGAACCTTGTAGATGTATCTACAAGAAAGACAAACACCCACCATCTCCTGATTTGTTAGCTCAGAAACCCCTTCTCTCTTCTTTTCCCCCTTCCTAAATGCCATTAGTCCTTACATAGTCTATGAAGTGAGGCTCACAAGCCTAAAAGGTACAATTAGAATATCTTACAAAATGAATCACCAATCAATTAGTGCAAGGAGTGGGCAGAATTAACAGAGGCAGGAAAATAAAGCAAATAAGATGCAAACTTTTGCCTTGGGTAACAACTTAAAGGAAAAAACCAACACCCTTAATTTGAACCATCAGTCCTTAGATTAATATTAGATAACTATTCTTCTTCTATACTTTTCTTGCTGTTACAGCTGCTTCCAATTTGAGCCACTTTGGACCAGAACTGGAAGCAGACCTATCAGAAAGAAAAATCATTCTTTCTTATTCTCAGCATTTGCTTTAGAATGAGATCTCCAGAGCACTGAGGGTCAGCTAAAAAACACACATTTTAGAGTGATTTTTTTTTAAAAGACGTTTTTGAATGCTTTTGAGACTTACTTATATTCAGGAAAAGTATAAGCTCTGGGGCACAAAAGAAATCAGAAATGGCAAAAAAGTCTGTCAGACTTGCAAAGACGATATAATCACTTTCCAGAAATGTGCACCAGAAAGCACAGAATATATCCTACTTCTTTACTTCTTCTGTCTTCAACTACTTATCAAACATGCTTTATGGCAAGACTATTGTTGAAACCAATTTTATTGGTGGCTGAATACTGGCAAGATGCCAAATTAAAATTATTTGCAAGTTTCTGCACCAGACTTTCAATCACAAGAACAATATACATCTTACCAGGGAACAGAAACAGCATCATGTGACCTGCAAACTCCATCAAAACAACTCAATTTCTGACTATTAGCTGTAATAAACTGCTTATGAATAAAACATACGTAAAAAATCCTCACAGAAATTTGGTAAGTAATCTTCAAATGTAAGGAAGATAAAGAAAACATTTAATTGTGTGCTGATAATTAGGAAAAAATAGTGCTGCAATTCAGTGGTCAATCATACATGGGTAACAATTTGGCTCATCTGGGCTGAAAGAGATCAAACCAGAGAAGGCTTCTTCTGAAGGATGAGAAAGAGGGAAGGCTTTCATCTTGGCATATTGCTTTTGTTCAGCCACTCTTGCATGGTAAATCACTGATTCATCACTCATTTTAAATATGTCAGCCCATGCTGGTCAGGCTAAAGGGGATGGATAATATTAGATCTTCTAATTAGACTAACTCTCACCACTTCTGTTCAGCAAAGATTTTTGAATTAATATCAAGTAAGTCTTATAAAGTGTGTGACCACAGTACTTGGTGCTGAGGTCTCCAATTCCAGTGTCTCTGCAAAGGGATGGCTTTTTCCTCTAATCAAGTCTAATGAGAAAATTTGGGTTGTTCAATTCCTCTGACTCAGAAGCATTAAAATGAACAGGAAAAAAATAAAAAAAGGCTTATTTCTCAGCTCTCCCAAAAGCTTTCTTCAAAAAGGGATCCATATCAGCAGTAACATCTCCTTCACAGGATACTGTCAAGATACCTGCAATAATTTTAAAACTCATTTGTTACTCCTTGTTGTTTATAATCCATTGGAAGCAAAAAGCTAAAATCTATTTCCATTAGTACTCCATCTCCTCCATCAGGCACGCCATGCCAAGGAAACTGCTTTTCCAGCATAACATACACACACAGAGCATGGAGCTCAATTTTTCAGATTAGCTGTATTACCAAGACATATGGTTTGGAGCTCAGCTGTACACCCTGGCACTAAAGGTATTAGCTTGGAGGATGATGGATACAGTCATGAATGGAACAGCGCAGTGGAATATGCTATTGAAGGGCCTTAATTAGCAGCAGAGGTAACAAGGAATCAAGAATGGTGAAAGAGTGTGACATGACAGAACAGCAGTTCTGGGGTCAGGACTGTGCTCAGAACTCCTTACAGCACAGCCTTGCTTCAGTCTTTTCAAAAGCAAAGACGAGAAGGGGGTCAATATCCCACAAAAGGGAGTCAGCAATTGAAATCACAAGGTGAACTGGAGGGGAAAATCTCCAATGAGGGGCCAGTGCAGACACTCATTAAGGGGTTTATTATTTTAATATTAATATTTTCTGGTTTGACCACAGGGTTGTAAACGGGCAGAAACAGGAGGTGAAATTCCCTTTGGAGCTTTGTTGCTTTGTTTTGAGCAACTTTCAAATGGAGATACTGCTCCTCTAAGACTGATTCGGGCAATCCAGACAAGACAAAAAAGAGTTTGGATATTTTACCACCTTCTTTTCTTGTTCCTAGGTTGAACAAAACCTTAGATAAGATCAATAGTTTCTTTAGTTTTATGTTTCATTTCCTTAAGGGTAGTTGGTTTATTGCATTTCCATTGATCACACGGACAGGGAGATTCATCAGACAAACCATCTCTTTTCTCCTTTCATTTCCACCCTCCTCTTCATTTGAAATCAAATGATTTTTTAAACGAAGCTGGGGTCACTATTGTTTCTCATTTACATATCAATAGTACCCAATTCCTGCCTTATCTTTCAGTCACTGAAATATTTTAAAATTTCAGTCCAACATAGGGGACACACATTCGAGGGGAAAAACTCTCACAGCTTTTCTATCAGAACACTAAGTTCTGATTTACCTCAGCCCTCACTTGACCTATGGTGAGCTGGGTACACTTACCAGCACTGTGCAATTAATATTTTAACCTCTTGTAGCCACTATACAGCTTTCTTGTTCTTCCTAAATCCTTTGCACAGCCCCATCTGATGCCTCTGTGCAGCTCCAAGTGCTGTACCTGAGCTCACAGCCAGCAAAGCAGCTATTTCAGTGAATTCCTTTCATGACTTGAAAGCTGGAAAAAACCTAAAGACCAGGTTCTCTCTCTAACAGAAGCCTGACCACTGATTAGCTGAATGATGCTGGACTTGGGAGCTTCTGCTGCATTTAACAAGATGTTCTAAATCCTACCTGCTGTTTGTACTGAACTTCAAGGTGTAAAAGTAAAGAAAACATAAGAGTGTGCTTGTCTGGGGGAAATTCTGGATATATCCCTACAGGGAGATCAGTCATATGCAATCAAAAATCTGACTGAATGATCCACAGTTAAACCAATCTTCAAAACCAAATATAAGAGAGCTCTAAGTACAGGATGTTGACATCTCCTGCCTGAGTATTAGTGTCATTCTATTATTTAGACACACATCAACTTTAGAGTCCAAGAGTGAAGAGTTCAGGTTGAAGCCACTAGGAAAACATGATCTCTAATGTGATTAATTTCCAGTTTACAAGAATTATTTCAGGGCTACAAGATACTGATGAAGTAGTTTTAGCATGATAGATGGAAGCTGAGGATTAAATGGTATTTATGTAACAAAATCTTCAATTCAGTCTGTCAATTCCACACTCTTACTAATCCACTTGTAAGAGCAAGTAAATAGGACCTACTCTAAAGAACACTAAAAAGAGGATGAAATAGCTTATAAGTATCCATTTTCTGGAAGAGATACTGTGGGTTTTTATATGCAGGTCCAGTATAATCAACATAAGAAATTATATTCTATTTGGATACTAACGAGTTGGATATTTAGTGCACTTGGAAAAAAAATAGTGGAAATACTTTAAATCTGCCTGAGACATAAAAGCTGCAAAAAGCGGTTGTATTATCCTTATGGGAGATAAATGGTGAAATGGGAATATTCATGTATCCTTTATCTTTGAGACAAACCATAACCCTACACAAAAAAAAAAAAAACCCCACCCGAAAAACCAAACCTCAGAAACATAACCCAGTGATGAAATTAACATTCATATTTTCAGGACATTCAGAATGGAAATTTCAGAACTGCTTTACAGCTTTCAGACTTCCTTGAGGGTCATGGGAACATTGGATTCCTTCAGCAGTCACAAACCCCCATATGTGAACTTGCTCTTGTCCTCAGTGGCTGCTTGTGGCCCTGTTCAGTGACAATAAGGAGGACAAGAAAGAACACAGAAAATAATTCCATCTATTTTAAGATATTTCTCTTCCCACTATTCCAAGCATCTAAAGGCACAAATGAAGCAAATTTGTTTAAAGACCTCACAAATGCTAATGGAGAACAAGTCCTTAGATGTTGATACAATCTGATGTGTCACTGGTTTTAGATCTGACTGTGGTTATCTAAGAAATCAGTGAAATCCTCCTCTACAGAGATCATTTGGAGCTTTGTCATTGATTTCAGTCAAAGTAGATTTCTCCCCACTGTCTAAAAAGATTCAAATCCACTGTCTTGACCTGTGGTGCATATTAGAAAGCCATTAACACTTCTCAGGAGTAGGAAGTGTTAGATATAATTGCCCTGGGCATTGCACTCCCTTGATTTTAACTGTCTGCCTTTTTTTAATTTTGCCTTTCCTGTCCTGGAATTGATGTGTGTAGAGTAGAGCATGGTTAAAACAGCAGCTGAATACTTCCTGCTACATTCTACAGAGAGGTAAAAGGATTAGTATAGAGCTTACAAAGATAATAATTTGAATGTCTTATTAATTAATTGTTATTTGCTATAATGGCTCTTTCCTTAAGGGTCTTTCAGAGTCCTTAACTGCTTATTAATGTTGTACAGATAAGGATTGCTCCCTAGTGGAAGAAATGAGGTGGAATGTCGGAGCCTTTCAATGAGAGCAACAGGTTTGGAATAAGAAAAAGCAAAAAAAAAAATCATCATTTGAATGAATGGAGGATTATGATCACTCAAATACAATTATCAGACTTTATCCTGTATGCTTAAAAATTGTCAGGAGATCTCACAGACTGAGACCTGACGCATTTGTTATAAGTTACAGACCTTCCCACCAGCCTCATTTGATATGGATTTTGGGTCTGTCTTGGGCATAGCTTGAACTTACTGACATCTGTCAAAAGTGGCCCTAGATTGGCTACCTCTGCCTGTCAGGAGCTGGCAACTCCAAATGCAGCATTTTCAGTGCAGACTCTTACATTAGGCAGGTGAATGCTCAGGCAGTGAGCCTGTACC
This sequence comes from Entomyzon cyanotis, assembly GCA_024500445.1. NCBI lineage: Eukaryota > Metazoa > Chordata > Aves > Passeriformes > Meliphagidae > Entomyzon > Entomyzon cyanotis. The sequence continues at coordinate 13,632,509 of JAKEPQ010001010.1, forward strand.
AACGAGTATTCCAGTTAATTACCTTAGAATTAGGCTTGAAAATGTCCATATGACCTGCCAGAACTTTTATTACAAGACTGTGAAAGCCCTTGTAAAGATAAGAGCTCTATATCATCCCCCAAACATTCCTTTCTCCAGCTCAGTGCTTTTGGCTAGAGACTGGAGTTTCCTTTCATTTCCCTGCTGAATGAAACCTCAGAGAGGGACTTTGCTTTCCTGGCATGTAAGGTAAAAGAATGAGGGGTAAAAAAAGATATTTCCCTGAAAACTGTGGCTACATGGGTCTGGAGAGAGCAGACAAAGCTCAGCAATGGGCATCTCCTCCACCCAAGCTCACGAGATGTGCATCAGGAAGGAGGCATGGGGTTCTTTGGAGGGTTTACTCACTCTGTAGAGCCCGTGGCTGCAGCTGCAGTAGGTGCTCTCCATGGTGTAGCTCCTCAGCACCCCCATTTCCTTCCACACCACCACCCGGGCTGTCGACGCCCTGGACTTCTCCACCAGGAAGCTGCAGCTGTTCATGACAAAGGCAGGGGCCACTTTATCCAGGATTTTGGGAAGAGTCTGTGAGAAAATGAATTGCACAGATGTGCACGTGTTGATATCACACACACACAAATACACAGACACCTGTGTTTTAAAGTGTCTGTAATCCAATCTATCCACATATACTGAGAGCTCCAACCTGGGCATTATGTCCATCCCATGGGAAACCCTCGAATTCTAGCATTTGTTTCATCCTAAAGACTAAAGTGCAAAATTTTCAGTACAACACCTTGTCAGATCTCATTCAAAAATCAAACATTTGCACACCCAATAATTTGGGACTGCTGAAGTCAGAGTTTTGTTCTCAAGCTGCTTCAACCAACCCACACCTTCCTGTTGTGCTGCCACAAGTCACAGTTCAGTACCTGACATCCCTGTTCTCTCCTCTGCAGATATATATTTATTATATTATATTATATTATATTATATTATATTATATTATATTATATTATATTATATTATATTATATTATATTATATTATATTATATTATCTCCTCCCACCATGCATCCATGATTTGACAAGGGATTGAGCTGTGGGAGGAATTTTATCCAAAGCTGGTATAGAGAAGAGAAAGGGGATGTGTTTTCTCACAGAAGGTCACACATAATTATGTCAAAATAAAGCTCAGCATTTAACTAACTTGCATTGTGAAACAACCCAAAATATTCTCCTCCGAGTCCAAACAACATATTTTTTGCAGTTCATTTAAAGAATCACAATAAAAAGTAATAATGAAACCAGTAAATATTACATCTTAGCCCTGAGTGATTTTCTTGCCCTCAAAATCATATTTCCCAACAACAAAGTCTATAAACACGCCTGCAGTATCAAATATCCCATCAATGCAGAGGTAACAATTACTTAGTCATTACAGAGGGCTAAATGTGTTGGTTTTAGACTCTATAAAAACAGGTACCAGCTACCTAGAGTACACCTAGTGCTAATGAGTAGACTGGACAGTTATGTACACACATATGGGTGTCTGTGTGTGTCTACACTTTAATGCTGGTGCACAAACCACAACATGTGCCAAAACACAGTTTGATCTGTCTAGACTACAGCAAGCAAAATTAGAACATTCAGGATTTCTTTTATGACAGTTTTCTTAAACACGTAAACTGAATTGAATCCTATAGAAAGAGTTCCAATGTATTGCTGTTGGCATTTACCCTTGAATTTCAATCCATTTGGGTATTGAAAACTAACCAGCTAATTTCACTTTCACTAGCTAATGTCATTTTCACCAACTAATTCTGAGGAATTGTAGTTCTGCTCTTTTCAAGTTTACTTCACATCACTGTATGAGAATATTTGGTTTCAAAGTGACTGAATAATGTCTTTTCCTAAAACATGCTTGAGATGAGTGATACATATTTGGTCTAAACTATTTTGCAACGTCTCTTGTAAATTACTTAACCGTGCATATCTTTCCTTTATACATATTTCATTTTTCAGTATATTTTGGCTGCAGCCATCAGTGGTTTCCACCAGTTCCACAAGGTCAATTTTTCAGATGAAAAAACTGAGGCAGAGAAAACTGGAACAAAGCAAAAAATTTCACTTTAAATCTGAGACCACCTCAAGCCTCAATCTTCAGCTAAGATCTCCAGTGTGTTGCTTAGAGCTGCAGCACTCCCTTTCCTGTGGGCACACTGAACAGAGGAACCTGGAGAATTCACTGCTTTCCTTTGACAAAACATCCAACATTTCTGCATTCCCTTCAGCCTGCTACTTGCTGCATGGAGATCACAAAATAGTATGGCTTCATGCACAGCTTCCAGGTTTTCCTGCATTTTGACTGGGCAGGGCTAAAAAAAAAAAAAAAAAGCAGCACTACCATATAGGTCAGGTGTTTATAAGCCTTGAAACCACCATGAGACCCAGTTAAACTGTGTGTGAACTGTATGTGCCCTTATCTGAACCTACTCACAAAATTTTGTTAACTTATCACATCAAATACAATAATCAAAATCCTAATCCAGTTTACCTGTTTAAAGCAATTCAAATTATATGCATAATCAATCTTTTACTTTTAATTAAATAAAAATGCTGGCAGGTAACAGTAATGTCTCTGTACACAGGACTCATTTAGAAGCATTAGCAAACCTGAATTTAATATTCTTTTCATTTTACCAGCATTCACTGGATTTCACACTAATGGTTCTTTCTTCTTTATTGACTCTTCTCATTAATTATCTTCAATAGTATATTTTGTGTGAAAACACATCTCTCTAAAGGATGCTTTTATGAAAATGCAGCAGTGTGACTGTGTCCCGTGTCTCTCAGTGCAGCTGGATTTCTCATGTATGACAGCAAAGGAAGCTGCTCCACTAACACTGGTCCCTGTCCATAAACCTCCAATCCCATTAGAAAAGAATGGAATTATATTTCTTTGCTAATGTCCCTGCAGAGATCACTGTCAAAGGGGCCTTAAATGTTTATCAAAAGGTTGGGATTATGATGCCAGTGCTGTGCAAGTCACCCAAGGCCACCAAATATTAAAGGCAAGGAGGACTCTGACTGTACATTGCCAAGGGCTACAGCTGACTCTATAACATATGAGGCAAAGGCTCTTCCAAAAACCATCATTTTCTTGAGGTATTTAGTTTCTGTTCCCGGAGAGAAAAATCAATCATGGAGGCCAGATTAATTCCCATCCACCTGGAGGAGGCAGGAGAGAAAGCTGTGCAAACAGTGCAGGGCAGAGGGTGAGGCAGGGCTGGGTATCAGCTGGTTTGCAATCACACAAGTGTCCCAGTGCAGACTCAGTTTCCCCAGCCTCAGCAGAGAGAGGGTGACCCATAGGCTGGGTCTGCAGCAGGCACCTTCCATTTCGTGCAAAAGAAAGGATTTGAACCACAAAAACCTTTCTTCTGGGCCACTGCAGAGTATTCTTGGGCAGCCTCAGAGCCTTTTCTCATTGCAGATTCAGGGCAGGCTCCAGATGCTGACAGTAACATCTGAATTCTGCCTGTGTCGCAGTGAGCCCTCCTCAGCCTTTGCAAGCCCCTGGAATTCAAACAGCAAAAGATGCCCTGGCTGTGAAAATCCTCCTTGCTTTCCTCAGGAATCAGTGCTTGCCACAGGGACCCTGCACAGCCAACACTGGAGCTCTTTCCTCTAGTTTTCTTCCTAAAGTTTCAGTTTGCTGTGTGCAGCTCCATAAGATGAGCACAGAAGACGTGACAGTCTCATTGAAGGATAATGAGTATTTATGCTGAAGTAGCAAAAATTATACAGAGGCATAAACTGACAAAGACTTTTCAACCTCTTTCAGGTTTGAGTGATCCAAGCTGTAACTCTATAATCAGTTTAAGGCCACAATTAATGTTTTGTGAAATTAACATTTTTTTAAGACTAGAACTGGAGCTTATTAAATTCTTTTTTCCCTCAAAGAAATTATTTAACAGGAAAATTTAATTGAAACAGACAGGGGAAAAAAAAAAAGAGATGGGCAGGAAATCAAAAGAATAGTTTGATGAACAAGACATTCCCAGGAAGTAGAAATAAAATTGATGCTAGAATTGGTTCTAATTTAAAGAAAAATTTCCTAAGTATGACATCAAACACTTGCTCTGGAGATAGCTTCACTATGTAAGATTTGTTTGGCATCCATTGAATTATCTCATGTTTTCCATGGGACCAGGAGCATTTTGTGATGAAGAAATTCAATTGAGTAGGACTGTGGGACAGTCATTTTCTCAGCTAACATTATATAATTGCTATTTATTTTCATGTTATGGGTAGGGTGGTGAGGACAAAACTGTATGTATATTTAGAAATTATAAACCACACAAAAATATGTCTGTCCTATTAGAGTGTAGCCAAATGTTCTAGCACAGCATTTCACTAAAATTAAATAGCAATCAGTAGATGGGTCACTAAGTTCTGGTGCATGAAGATATTACATGTGACTGGAAACTCTCTGGATCATTATTCCTCTGGAGCAAGGACAGCTTGCATCCCATCACCCAAATTTCTGAGGTGACTTTATCTTAAACATCTTAAATATATAGGCACATACAGGCTGGTAATTAAGGAAGGAACCAAGTGGACCTACCCTGTAGCCAACATCTTCTGTGATAACTGCTGTGTCAACCATGCACCCTGCTTGCCACAAGGTCTCTTTAATGCTGCAGCCATAGAGAAACACATTCTTTTTCTGGGAGTGTCCATGGTAGTCACAGAACACCTACAGAGAGGAAAACAACAAGGCAAAATCTTCAACACTGGAAAGGTTTCTTGGTTCTCCATAATAAGCACTATTGGACTAAGGCAAGGAGGTGTTAATGCTTTTTTTCAGGTCTCTTTGGAGTAGCTCAGACTCTGGGCCATGCCTTTGACCTGTGTCAGACTTCATTAGTCACTTGTGTCTTGGTTTATTTATTTGATCTGACACCATCTCAGGGGTCCAGAGTCAAGCCCAGTGCACTCTGTCTGCAGCAGAAATAAACATGACACCTGTGCAAGAATCCATGGCAACTCAGGAACCTGAGGGTTCATGGGAACTTCTGATACCACAGTGGAGCAATTTGTCAGGCTCCTTCAACTTCTTAACTCCTCAACTCCAGCTTTATCCTCATGAGATTTGAAATCCATGCCTTCCCAAGCGATTAATCATTGCTTTGTCATCTTTAAATTAAAAACCCATGCTACATAATTTTCAGGAAAATATAATTGTGCAATTGTATTGTCAGATCTTTGCATGAAATCCAGGGAGTCAAGCACAGAGCATGACCCATATTCAAGGCAAATAATCTCATTCCACACTAATCTGTCTATCTAATCCATCTCTCATGTCAGCTGTCATATAAACTAGGCACAGGGCACATTCCCTGTTTTCTGCGGAAGTTTTGATCGCCTTTATAGACAGATATCGATTCCCATGGAAATGAAAATCACAATTTAATGACCCAAGAGGTAAATATTGACCCAAGTCTTAAAAAATAATCAATCTCAGTGCCCTCTGAGATATTAAGTCGATGTACACATGGCTGTTACATATATTCTCCATGTCTTAATCAGGAATATTCAGAAATCTCTCAATAAAAATGTAAGAATCTCTAAAGAGAAGGAATTGGTTCATTTTAAAGCAGCATGCACCATCAAGTAGAAAAGAGCTTCAAGATTTCATTGAAACAGGCTTATGTTGGACACAAATGCATGTGTATAGGAAGGTAAAGAAAAATTATGGATCCATGTAGAGATCAGGGAGAAATATGGGGTAAAAAGAGTAGAATTATAGAATCGTTTAAGTTGGAAAATACCTCTAAAATCATTGGGTCCAACTCTTAACCCAGCACTGCCAAACCCACCACTAAACCATGTCCCCAAGTGCCACAACTGCAAACCTTTTAAACACCTCCAGGGTTGGCGACTCCACCACTGCTCTGGGCAGCCTGTGCCAATGCTTGATGACTCCTCAGAGAAGAAATTTCTTCCTCATATCCAATCTAAACCTCCCCTGGCACAACTTGAGGCCATTTCCCCTTGTCCTGTCAATGTTGCTTGGGAGAAGAGGCTGACACCCACTCCCTGTCAGCCCATGGATCCAGCCCATCCAGGTCCCTCTGCAGAGCCTTCCCACCCTCCAGCAGATCAACACTCCCACCCATATTCTTGCCTAAACACATACACAAGAGGGGAGAAACAGATGGAGAACATGAGCTTCTTCCACCAACTGTTAGGGCAAGACTTACCCTGGTTTGCTTATTTACCAGCTCCACAGTAACTAAGTTTAGCTGCAGAAAGTCAGGGACTTAATTTATCTGGGAGTTGAGCACATTATTTCAGCTCCTCTGACAGTGCCACACTGGAGAGGTTAAGGCACACATAATAACCATGCAGATGGACAATTATACACATCCCATAACTTATATGCTGCTGCTTCCTTTGGTTTCTGAGCTATCAACTTCCCTTCCCACACTACCACTCACCTCCAGATTTTTCATGGGGCTGGACGCCTGCAGGTTCCACACCTGAAGCACTTGAACAGCAAACTACCCAGCAACAAGTCTGATCCATGCACAATCATCCTGGAATGCCTCCTTCCAAAGAGCTGCCTTTATTAATTCTCCTAATGACAGACATTTTCCCAGCTAGCGTTTCATCTGAGCTATCAGCAATACACAGTCATAGCTTAGGTTAACCACAGTTACCACCCTATAATGCATTTCTATGAATATCAAAGAGGATTTTGCAGCTTTTGTCTTATTTCAAGGCAGAGAACTCAGCTCAATTGGGTATCAATTACCTGCCAATTTACAGAATTACAACACACAAAAGACAACATATTATCTGCCTAAAATATTATTTATCAGAGCCCACACAGGGATGATCAGAGAGTGGGGCTGCCTGATCAGCAGCAAGTCTATAATCCTGCACCTCAAGAAACCTGCAGACAGCTCCATAGTGATAGGTCTGGAATGAGACTTCTTTACTAGTAAAAGGTTACCCAAACCAGGTTCTGTAATTTGGCAGCTGGTTCAGGCCATGGAATCTTTCACTGAGTGTCACCAGTTTCCACAGTAGAAGTGTCAGTGCCACTGAAAACACTTTCATTCTATTTGCAAGTTGCATAGTGCTACATTTTAATTAATTTGACTGGATACTGCAGTCGCTCCCAATGTTTATACTCAATTATTCCCTATAGTACATCCTTCTGCCTGATTTTCACACCACAGGGTAGCTTATGTCTCACCATTCAGCCAAGGCTAAGAGATATTTTGGAGTCTGAGCACCCAACACAGAATTCTTCCTGGGATATGTCTGGGCAAACACTGAGCAAACTTGGCATCTCCCAGTGCTTTTTCTCCAGCCTGTCCTTCCATATGGCTGGGACACTGAGACACACAAACCAGTCAGACTCCCAAGCTTGCACTCACTGGGATATGACTCAAAGATATGCATAATTTTTTTATCTATTTAAAGTTATTTGCCAGCAATGATCATACTAAAGGTAAGGACTGCCTTCTAGCTCAAAAACAACCCTCCTTATGAGTCACAGAGCAAAGTACCTTTTCAAATAAAGGAAAAGCAATATATAGAGTAGAAAGCAAGAAAATCTGTTGGAAAACAGAATTTATTGAAATTTCTTTTTTTGTGTAAAATCTCTCTTTTTTTTTTTCCTTTCCTTAATAACATTGTGACAGGACATTAAATGTCAGTTTTGAGGTAGACATGCTTAAGGATTTTTTCCCCACAATGAGTTCATCCTTGCAGGCTGTGCTTGTTTCCAAGCTTTATATAATGCCTTTGAGAGGCAGCAAACTCTGCTCAGTACCTTCTGGTCCATTGGAAGTTCTTGCTTTCCCCTTTTAGGGCATCCTGCTCTTCACTAGAGCTGAGACTCTCTGCAATGTCCCAGTGCATCCAGTCCCTTGGTGTTACTAGCACTCCCACAGCAAACAGGGGAAGTAAAAATCCCCATCGCTTGACAGACTGTTTTCTAGTTAACTAAAGAATTAAAGTGGCTTTGGTTTGAAGGGCTGTTAAAGTTCTTTGCTTTTTTTCCTTCAAGCAGCTTTTCTTTGCTTTAAAGAAACTGCTTGCATATCCCCAGGATAAATTAAACCAATCAGTTCACAGAAATCATTCAGCTATCAGTGAATTTGGCTCCATGGGATCTTAGAGGTTAAAAGAAAACCCAACAAAACAAAAACAAAAACAAAAAAATCCACCCAAGCTCTCTTCTGAAGGAGGGAAAAGTCATTTTTAAGAATGTATAAACTAAAATCAATGTACTCTTCAAAGGCAAAGAAAAATCAGTTTATGAAGTCTGACATGCAGTCTGTGAGTGAGGGAGATGGGAGGATCAATAGTCTCCCTTCACTCAACAATGATGAAAACTGTACCAAGTATTCAACTTTATGCACCAGAATATGACAAGGAGGGTCTTGTGTTAAAAGAGGCCAGACAGCAAATTACAGGGTAAAACAAGACTCATCCTACACTGCTCTGAGCTAACAGTAAAGGTTGGTGACTCAATTTGCAACTCTGAGTTGAGTTTTCACAATATTCCTCAGCCCACAGAGATAAATTTCAGGGCTGTCAGCTTAGACAAAAACTAGATTATTGCAAGAATTCTCTCAGAGAGGCTCATATACATTTTTGCTTCATTTTGGGCTTTTCTCACCAAACCCAGAGGGACTCTGGTGCACTTTGACATTTCCTGCCTGGCTGTAGCTATCACCAACAAACCTGCCAGTCCACGTACCCACGTCTATTTGTCACCATCTGAAGCTCCTTGTGGTTTTCCTCCTGGGGTCTCACAACTATCTTTTCCTTCTGCTGGATAACAAGAGTAGATGGGGTGGATCCCAGCCCTATCCCAGCTGGAGCTTTGAGGTGAGACCCATCTCATGAATTTCTGGTAGCCCCCAAACCCAGTCCTTTTCCTCCCATTGCCAAAGCAGTGTGGAAGTTCACACACTTCGAGGGCTGCTTCCTCTGGTTTTGTGAGCAGCATTGGGCTTTAGCATAGTCCATTGAGACTAAATCCTTTTGGAACTTGTCCTAACACTTTTATGAAGACATCCATAACCCACTCATAACATTTAGCTTAGCTGGAGTACTTTGAGGATATAAAGAGCTTTGAGGAATTCTTTTTCTCATTTTTATTCCAGGTGTACAGCGATTCTGAAATTCGGACTTGCTGGTTAGAAGATTCAATAAGTGATAAATATTCAAGACTTTCAAAACAATTCCATAAGATGAAAATGTAACAGCACAGGATGTTCCCAAATCACTCCAGCTCTGTAACAAGACTCTTCACACAGGAATCACTCCAGTCACAGAATCCCACAAAAGAACCTGGAGGAGACTCACCAGAGGAGCTCGGCCAATGCTGCACAGGTAATAGAGGAGACCCTTGGTGTGGTAAATGGTTGGATGCAGCTGGGGATTGGGTGTCAGCCACTGCCTGTTGAGATCATCCCCACTCAGCGAACAGCGCTGGCTGAAATCAGAGAGCAACACATCATAAACTGGCAGAACAACAGCTGATTCCAAAGTGATTCCAATCCTGGCAAGCTGTGACACAAGGACAGGGAATGTCAGTAGAACACAGATATAATGGTTTTGAACGTTGGGCTGGAATGAACCAATAATATATATTATATTTCAGGTGCTTACAGCATATGAATGTTACAATTTCCTTTCCTTCTAAGGTTCACATAATTGCAGTTCTGCAAATAAATGCAGTTTTTCATTTACCCAAGTAGGCACAAATCAAAAGAAGATGTAGAAAAAAGTCTTCTGAAATGTGCTAAATTCTGTGCTATGAAATGTACCCAGCTCACATAGAGCACAGGCTTCTCAAAACCTCCAGAGCAAACAAGCACATCCAACTTCTACTCATTCTAATTGAAGACAGGCACTCAAATCTCGTCGACCAGTCTGAAATATGAATGTACTTAAATGAGATGAGCTGGGTGTCTCATTTAAGCTTCTCTACTCACAAGAAATGCCTCTATCTAAAGCCCATCAAGGAGATCACGATGCCCGCCAGAGCATTATGTAGAACAATTACCCAGCTTCACTGCAAAGGCTGGATAAAAAGCTAAATAAGGATCCCAGATATGCACTGAGAAAATGTTTCCCTTAGTTAGTTACAACATATTCTGTTACTGACTCGGTGATCAGCGGAAGATTGTGCAGAATACTTGGCCATGTGGAGCAGTACAGCCCAGTGCAATTTTGAAAAATTCAACTGATCTACCTTGTTAGTGACTGTGTAGGTCAGAGCCTACTCTAGTCAAAGGATTTGCTGTAATTTGGTTGATAAATTTCAATTCACGGTGTGGTGATAAAATTCAGGAATCAACCCTCCAGCATATGAGACATTGTGGTAGGTCCTCATCATCTCCAAACTATCCACTAGAATGCTTCTGGTGGCACTGTAAACTTGGGATGCAAAATTTTTAACTTTAGAAAGTTAAAATATCCTAAATGTTGGATGAATTTCTAGCTATGGAGTCGTACCCAGCTTTGCTGCACCAACCTCCTAAACAAATTAAAATATAAATGTACTCATGGACATGGGTTCTGGTGTAGTATTAACAGAGGTTAGGGTGTGTTACATGTGGCATCTTGGGCATTATCAATGCCTTGCATAATGCTTGAAAGAAGGGGTCAAAAAGGAGGATTTTTTTTTTTTTTAAAGAGGTGGGAATAATGGAGAACTGGTTAAAAATGGAAGACAAAGAATAATAAGAGTCACTAAGAATATTTTATACATCTCCAATGCAGAAAAACAAGGTCTTTAATGACATCTTGGGGTTTCTGGCAGCACCACAAGTTCCACTCCAAGTTTACTCTAGTTTCAGTTATCCGAATTCCCTTGTTTCCTCATAATCCATACTTCCCACATTACTCATTCTGCAAATCAGAAAACACCAGCAATAGCTAACACTTGGGAAGTCAGCAAATGCTGCTGGGAGGCTCCTGCCAAAAATTCTGCATGAAAACATGACAGTTTCTGTTATGTTTCTTAAAGGCTCTTCGGATAAAATTACCTTTAGGCTCACCTCTCCTGATCTTCAGGACAACAGCTGCTCAGCTGAGATTAGCAGCTCTATTTCTGCCAAGAATTTGTGGGTTTTTACACAGTTTCCTTTCAATAGGTACAATGCCACTGACAAAGTCACTGAATTGCATAAAGAAACTCATCTTTCTTCAATGCGACCAACAAAAAAATAAAGCCCAAACATTTCCTTGGCATAAGACTGTGATGTCTTCCCACATCACAGTTGCAGCAGGGAGCACAGCTAATTGAAAATATCAACAGAATTTTCATTCTGAAGGAAAGAGTGATAGCTGAACTTTGATTCTCATACTTCAACTCAGTATCAAGAAGAAAAATAGAAGAGTCTTGTTATTTCAGACCAACAAAAATAGTTTTTCAACATTGTCATTGGTCACCAAAAAACCTCCAAATCTACTATACCCCCCTTTTCTATGGGAATTGACATTAATTCATGCCTATTCACATCATCCACATATCCCTCTGCTAAAATGCCTTGGTACACACTGGAAGAGTCCAACATAAAGTGAGAAACAAGCAGGGGAGTAAAAATGTGACAGCTGAAAATTAGTCCTAAAAAGATTCAGTAAATACAGAGGACAATATTAAACCACTGCCAAACTTGATTTCTTTGGCTAAAGGAAAAGCCTCTAAAAATGTTTATTATTCCTACAGCAATTATAAAGAAAGCCCATGATCTGTCACATCAAAAAACCCTCCTAATAAAGTCCATAACACAATTTATCAATTCTGTTGCTGACACAAATTGTGACTTTCCTCAGAGGTGACCCTGTGACAAGACAGTTCCCAACTCTGCAGTTCACAGGTGCTGCTGTGCTTAGTATTAGTTTAAAAAGTGTAATCCAACTCTAAAACAATAATTCAAAAGTTCTTATGAACTGCATGGAAAGAAGGTAACACCTCTGCATAAAGGCAAGAGCTAGGAGACAAAGTTTGGATTTGTACCTTCAAAGATTAACATCTCTGCTCACTTAAACCTTCAAATATTAGCTCCCAGCTTGGCTGTATCCACAGCTCTTAAGGAGATGTAGAACTTAAATTTAATTACAAGGGAATGATTTTTCCCACCCTGCTCCCTCCTTCCTTCATACTGCTAAAACCTGTTTACTTTTGAACACGCCAGTTCCCTTCCAGCCCTGTCCCTCCTTTTCCCTTCATTTCTCCTCTCTCTTTCCTAATAGTGATGACATGCACACATGATGGTTTTGCCCGTTATGCTCTGCAGCCAAGGGTGAAGGTAAAATATTAAGCTGATTTCAAGTGCTGATAGCAAATAAAGGGACTGGAGAGCTGAGACTGGCTTTGAATGTCTGGCAGGATTTAATGAAATTCACTACTCAAATCGAAGGCATTTCTTACAACACAGTTCCAAGCTATTATATTTCCTCTAAGTGCTTTACATGTCTTTTCTCCTTTGCAGCATTAACAAGACTCCTTGCCACCTTGGATGGGATGAGTGGCAGCTTACAAAAACAATTGCCAAAAAGAATTCCAAAAAACCCCATTTCTATGTCTCTATATAAAATACCTTTAATTCTGCTAATTGTTAATGTATCTTCAACCCAGGTGCATTACCCAGAGATACTCAAAATAATTAAACTGTTTTTCTTGTTCACAAAACTGATCTCTTTGTTATAGTCCTACCTCCTCCTCTACTTTTATATACATTCTTTGTTTTGAGGGCAAAGTAACCTCAGACATTGCACAAAATTCTGCTCAAGCCACATGTATGGATGGAGAGATCCTACCTGGTCCTAACGTGAGGCTTGATAAGGTCAATGCAACCTTTTAGTTTACTGCAATGAGCCTGTGTCCCACAAAGGTACAAAAATGGCAGGGGATGAGAAATATTGAAACACTGAAAAAAAAGCAAAACTGAATGTGGTTGCATAGTAAAGAGATTTGGGATAAGAATAACACACAAGATATTAGACAAGAAAGAATGAAATGGAGAGAGAGAAAAGTCACTTTTTCAAGAAAAGATGTTGCTGTGCTTGGAAGATAAAATATTTCACAGTCTCCTGTCCATAACAGATAAATGGAAAGACAGGAGCCATCATATTGAATGAATGATGTCAGGACTGATAATAACAGCACCTGGGGCACAGGGAAATATAAAATCTAAAGGGATGCATCGTGTTTGATATGTAGAGAGAAGCACCACCGTTTGCTGTGCATCTTAAAAGCAGACAGCAGTATCAGTGTAGGAGGAGAGTATCTGTGTGAAAGGCAGCAGGCACAAGTAAACATCAGGATGGCATTGAGCAGCATGAGGCAGCTTCAACCACACACAGCATAATGGACTTTATCAATAACAGCAGCCTAGGATGAAAGCTGAAATATTTGTAATGAGGTGTTTTGGTCCTGCCATTCAGAAAACTCAAAGCAACATGGAGGGGGAAAAAAATAAGATGGATGGAAAATCCTTTATTTCTCTTCATTTTAAAGCTTTCCAGAGATCAAGATTCAGAGGTGCGAGGAAGCAGCAGCAGCAAAGCCCTCCTTCATATTTTAACAGAATATCACAGAGATATAACCATTATTTGCTGTCTCTGACTCTGGTTTTGTTCAGGTCCATGTGCTGAAACCATAATGGCTAAATTGCATCCTGGTATGGCCCTGTGATGCCAATGATTATTCCAGAAATGGAATATCACAAGAATAATATAAATTTTGGAGGCTTTACAACGAAACAGGTCTCATCAGCATCCCTGCAGTTAAAAATTCACTGCCCATCTTTGTCTTTCCTTCTGACTGCAACACAAATGCTAAAATGTGTACAACAGAACCAGGCTCAAGAGCAGTTTGCTTTCCCAACATAGCCAAAACAGCTGGGATTTCAGGAGCTGCAATCTCTATTCCATATCTCTTTCTCTTCAAGTGAGTATGTCATTCCTAAGTCACAGTCACACTCCCCTCCTTCCTTATGCACGACCTACTGCAATGCTAATTGTCCTCAAACCTTATTTCCACCACAACTTACTACCAAACCTGTTTGTATCAAGATTAAAGACCACAGGTAGCATTGGAGCACCAAGGCAGGGTGGCATTGTTTAACTAGATGATAAAAAATGAGGCCAAAAAGTCAACTTCTCCTAAGATATCTCCATAAAGTACCAAACAACAGTGTTTTTTTCAATTGCACTGTGCAGTGCTGCCTATTTATTTTATCACCAGGCCTTTTAGAGGAAATTTTTTACTATTTTCTCCCCTTTTTTACAGCACCTTACACACACACTGCCAGACTCATGTCCTGAGTGACACTCGTGCTGAAAGGACCTGTCTCATTTCATCCCACGGCTGCTGCTGCAGCACAATCCCCTCCCAGGACTGATGAATCCACGATGCACAAAGCTTCCTCTTGGGCAAACTCTACCCTGAGGTATCACTCTGCCAGTTTTTCCTTGCCTCCCTACAGCTGAGCACTGATGCTAATTAGCGTAATGAGCCTTCAGCGCTTTACTCGCTACATCTGACTGATTTTGTCACAACGGACAATTCCTTGCTTCCCAAGATAAATGATGCAATCTGTGCTCTCCCTGTTCCATGCATGCACCGTATCTCCAGCCCTGCCTCTGATGGAAGAGCTCCTTTTCTCTCTGTGGACACATTTCATTAAGTCACACTTGGTCACAAATCACTTGGAGATGCAGAATGAGATCTGCCTCACCCCAGCTAATGTCATCATCAAAGCAGACAAGGAGTTCAGCTGATCTGCTGAGAAGGTGAGCAAACAGCATTGTCAGGGATGAACCAACCTCCCTCCCAGCTCCACACCAAAGGATGTCCAGCTTGTTTCTATTTCTTCTAGTTGTAATAGCAGCTATCATTAAATACCAGCTAATTCATTCACCCTCTGCTGCCCACACTTTGCACTGTCATCTGTGAGAAAAATGCAAGTAATGAAAGTTTTGTGCTATTTTATTAAGGAGCAAATCAGGATTCAGGGAGCAAATAAAACCTGGGTTCTCGTCCATTACATGGGGTCATCTCAGGAGTCTCTTTCAAGGATCTTCAAATACTTTATATCTATATCACTCATTTTAAAAAGCCTTAGAACAGCATTTTTAGCTACTGGTTTTGGGTGGAAAATTAATTTTCAGCTCTTATAACAAGTATTGACTTTTTGCAGGAAGAGTTGACTTTTCCTCACCAATCCAACACCTACTCCCCTCAAAACTCTGTATTTTCTGTCAAAACTCCAAACTGTACCATCCAAAACATCAGAACTGGTTAAGAAGATGTCTCAGAAAACAGGAATTTGAGATTTCTTAGGCACCTGCTCCTCTTTTTCAGAGCATCTCCTTGAGGGGGGCACACATCCCCTAAATGAAGCTCCATGACAGCATCTCAGTGAGAGGCAGAATTATGGTGCAACATGGGAGTTGTAGTTTGGCTGGAGGAGCCTGGACAAGGGCAGCCAAACAACTCCCAAATGGCACCAGGATGACACTTCCAAATGAAAGTACTGTTTTTAAATGGGAAGATTTGGCTCTGGTTTCAATTATGTATTATTCATAGAAAAGCTTAAGCTTTCCATGGGGGGAAAAAAATAAACAAAAAAACCCTGAAAAACATTTTCCCAAACAGCCCCACTTATATCCTCCTACAAGCAATGTCAGCAAATCCTAATTTTACAGGCAGGGATATTGAGAAGTGAAGCCACTCATGCAGCAAAGCAGTAAATCAATGAAAACTAGATATAGAACCTGACAGCTGATGAAAGCACATCACATTAACTAAAACTTTGCTTTTAAATTTATGTCCTTTAGCCTGTTTCTAATTCCTGTATCCTGATTTTCTTATTTTAAATGTGGCTTGTATCCATAGAGCTGAAGAGGATTCTTAACTGACTTAAGCTAATTGCTCACATATGGGTTGCATCGAATTAACTGAGTTGATTTAAAAATCTGTGAGTTAAATCAGTGCAATCTCTGCATATAAACGAGCAACTAAAAATTGAAATTTGCAGATGACTGTTCTAAAACTTAAACCAAAACAAACAATGCAGAAGGGCAAAGCATGGCATTGTAGAATAAGTGCTCATCACAAGCAAGGGTTGTGGAGAGGCTCTGGAAAAAAAAAATTAATAAAAAAGAATGTACACCAGTGACTTCAGATATCCAATAGATTTTCCTAGAATCCATCTTAGCCAAGTAGTCCAGCAGGTAGTACCCTGGCACCTGCAAAGCTTTGTATGGGAATCAGGCTTGTTTCAGCCAGCTGACACCTCACAGCAAAGCAGGGCCTGTCAGCTGGCAAGCAAGAAAGAAAAAAAGGAAAAAAGAGAAAGAAGCCGAGAAAACCTCAGAGAGATGAAGGTGAGGAAGACTGAAGCCATTCCTCCCAAGCTCAGGTGCAGTATGTCCCATTCTCCAGCACCTCAGCCAGCTTCAATAAAAACAAGCAGCAGGGATAAGTCTCTGCAAGTCACACCTGCATGACAGTGAGGTGGCGCTGCTCCAAAATAAGATGCTTCTGAGCACTTATATTTTGGGCCCTGTAGGAGGCTGAAAGGTTGTTTTGCCAAACTCATTCTGTTGATTTCTGGAAAGGTTAATAAACTATACAAAAAAGTGTTTAAAACAGGGCTGATCTAGATGAGGCAGTGCTGGTTGTCCCCTGTAATGCTAAGTGGGCTCACACATTAATCCTTCAGTATTAAATCCCATTGGTCAAAAAAGGTGCTGTTTTTCTTCTCTAAGAAAGATATGGCTCAGGTTGGGTTTAGTGTGTCACCAAGTCTCTCATTTCACTGTAGGAGCACAAAAAGGGACCTCACTGTACTGATGTGATTTATGGTGGAACTGGCCACAGGCTGACATAATTCCTCCATTAGTAAATTACAGTTCTGAAAAAGCAGAATTCACTGAAATGTGATGATTTATAGCTTACAAAATAACACAAACCCAAATACAAAGCTTCCTAACTCCTTTCCTTTGCAAGGCAGTAGTGAGCTGGCTGAGGAGGATAACACTGGATTGTGCTTGTTGCTCACCCTAGAAGGATTTCCTCTTTTTTCTCCCTCTCCACCTGACCTTTATTTCCAGTTGTTGTAAACTCAATATGATTATGAAGATATTACAGCTATATCTTCAACATGGCTGGAAATTCCCACTATAGGGGGCTATAGGGTTATGGGACTTGATCTCTAATGACCCCACAGGCTACTTGCACAGCAAATATCATCTCTCTGAAATATAGTAATACTTTCTCACAGGTTACTCAGCAATGATACATATGATTCCAGGCTTTTTATATTTCTCCTCTGTGACATGGGATTTCTAGGTCTGTCTGTGAATTCCATTGAGGAGCCAGGAGTTCCTATAAAACACTGTTTGCTTTCTTTGCAATAAATGTTCCGCTCTGTGCAGATGAACAATATTTATGGATCAGACCCATTTGCAATCTAGCTTCCATTTCAAAACAGGCAAGCTGGAACTAGATAATCTTTAAGGTCCCTTCAAACCCAAGCCATTCTGTGAAAACCAAAAAAAAACCCCAAAATAACAAACAACATATACCATACTAACAGAAAAAAAAAAATCAACTCCCCACAAAAACTTAATAAAACCACCTTCTCTTCTTTTTTTTTCTTATTATTTTTCATCTGCCTTTGAAAGGATGTGGTTATTTTCCATTTTACCAGACATATATCCTTGAATTCTTTGTTTGCCAGCACATTGTATCTTCCTTGTTGATTTTCTACTCCTACATAATTCTTCTCTGCAGTGTTGTGAACTCTTGGCTAACACTGTGCATTATTCCCTCATGTATTCCTGGAGACCATTAAGGCTTTGAGGGACTTGAGCAGTGAGTTAAAAATATCATCACTACCAAACTGGAGACTGCTTCTTGCAATAGCTAGAAAGTGATGCATAGCAAGTGGCTTGAAAAGTCATTGCAGTTAATGAAAAAAATTAAAAATAATAATAATAAAAAGGAAAATCCCCAAATACCATTCGCTCTTTTGTGGAGCTTCCTGCTCAAAAACATGTGTACCATCTCCCCTACTATGTCCCTTCTCTGAGTGTCCCAGGTGAAGAGTAGGAGAGGAAAGACTGAGTTCCTCCAGTGCCCAGGCAAAGGAAATTAAGTGTTTCAGGACTGCCAGACCAGTGAATAATTTGAATTGTCCCTGTATGAAATCTGGCAGCTACCATCAAGGCCACACATCCAGCCTGTAGACAGCGAAGAGTTACCAATAAAGCATCCATTCACCAGGGCAGGCACTCAAATAATTATGAAATAATGATAATGGTGAGGAGACACAAAGAGAGAACAGTTCTGCACCTGGAATTCTCTGCAAAACTCATTCAGACTCTCTGCTAGCATCAATCTAATCCTTGAGTGCATCCTCAGACATCAGCAGCAGCCACTGCAGCAGGGCTGGAAGGGCATTTGGGGGACTGATGAGCAGAGCAGTCAGAGAAGAAAAGCAGTTCAGGGTTCTCTGTGTAGATGCACTAAACTCTCCTTTATTTGTTTGCTTTCCCCCACGCACATGCACTGCAAGCCTTCAAACCTCAGCTGAATCCTAATTCTGATACTAAAAAAACCACAACAAATTGCACTTACATAACTGCTCATCCAAGCACGGTGTCTCTGGGCACTTCAAAACAGTAAAGTTAAACGAAGCATTCAACACACACTTATTAAAATAAAGTATCCACTAGAGAAACCTGATGGGCTTGCAGAGCACTGTGAAACAGTCAGGAAAAAAAAATTAAAATATACACGTATAACAAGCAGTAGCAGATAGAATTCCTGTAAGAGAGAAGAAAAAAAAAAAAAAAATTCTCCAGAAAGCTTCACAAACCCTAGCAAGCAAGACTTGGACAAAGTTTTAAGAGAGCTCATTTAAGTGCTAAGTAAAGCTGGCACTGAGAATTCAAGATGCACAGAAAGATTTAAAATTGCTAAGAGGTGCTATCACAATCTCAAGGGAGCTGAGAGACTTGCAATGGGTACCTTGCTGAACATAATAACAGTCCAAGCCTTGCTGGAAGTTTCTAGTAAAGAAAAACTAGGGCACTAGATAGGAACAAATGCATGGAAATGGTTCATATATACTCATGTGAGCAAAAAATCTAAGCTGCTTTTGCATAGCAATTGACAAATTTTAATTGGGGACTAGTACGATCAAAAAATTCCCTCTTGAAACAGATTTGTAAAGTGAAGTTACTTGAATACTGAAATAAATGACCTGATTTTTCAAAATATGGAGCTATTCATCATAGCCTATTGAAGTTCAATAGAGTTGCAAGCACTCAGCATCTTCCAAAGTCAGGAAATTCTTAACTAGCTTCCTGAAAAAAAAAAATGGATTGGGTCAACTAATTTATGGTCCTTAGCATCCATTTTTAACTCTCTCCTTGATATGAATCAGGGAAGGAAGCTTGAAGCATAACAAGATATCTGTAGTATTCCAGAATGGAGGATACAGTGCTTTATCCAAACATTTTGGGCTTTTTTTCCCTTAGCTCTTCCCTGCCAACCCCTCCACACACTTGTTTTTAACATAACATAAAAGAAGAATCATCTTTTAAAGGGGTAAAAATTGTGTATATATGAATATATGGGTACTGATGGATAATCATGAAGACACCCTTGAAGAAAATTGACAATCAGCATCCCATTTTGCTAGCAAAATGTTTAAAAATCTTTCAGATAAGTGGCACTGCCCTTTTTCAGTGAGTTAAGAATATCTGTTCCTGATCAAAAATTGCAATATTTCGTAGGAAAGTAGATGACAAAGTGCCAGGCTGCCAGAGCCCCTTATTTAGACAAGGAGAAAAAGGAAAGAGAAGAGAGCTCTAATGCAACCTCTATATCATTTATTAAAAGACACAGAGAAGGGTAATCTACAGCTATAGCTCTCCTACTTAGAAGGCCCATGGATAAAAAATTGACACAGTGTCACTAAAAGCAATATATATCTCCTTACTGATCCAACTCAGCCCACTCAAATAGTAACCAAAGAATAGACCCATGTTGTTTATCTTTATAGAGATCAACGACCAAGGGCTGCAGTTTGTCTGTATAAGAAAACTCATTTTAATCCCCTTACAGAGAAAAATATTTTGCACATCCATGTAAGAGAAATCAACCAATTTTAACTGTTAATACACATTTAGACTCAACAGGTAGATGATAGCATTGATGCACTGCACTTAGAGGGCAGCACAACATCTGCCTCTAAGGAGAAAACAGAGAGCACAGTACTAAGATCCAGCTTGGAATCAAAGGGTTTTCAAAACTCTCTGCCAAAAAAGACAATATTCTGTCACTGCTATGAAACTTCAAGATATCGTTTTCTGTGCAGATGTAACTATAGTGTCTCTCTCAGTAGATTCACATTAAAAAAAGAAGAGGAATAACATTTTCTCAATTTCAAGATGGAGTTGAAAGAGATAGAGGCATGGTGCTTGCTTAAAATACCAACAAAAGGGTAACGAAGTCTCTAGAACGATTCTGATGATACCCAATAGCGTTTTTCCTTTTTTAATTTCTTCAGGATTCCTTGTTCTTTGAGCTAATTCTACCACTCAGACCCAGGAGAGAATAAAGACTCAGCTGCATAGCATTTAGTCAATACAGATAAGCTCACAGAAATATCCCCTACAAAAATCAATGTGCAAATTCAAGTAGGCCATTCCCATTCTGATCAGGTGGAATAAAGGTTATACAAGGTTGCCAATTATTTTGGCTTCTCTTATATTTTTGGAATATTTAGAAGCAAGGGAAGTCACTTGCTGCCTACAGGAGTGGTTCTAGGTAAAACTTTGACCACTGCTCTACCCTTCTTGCCCAGCTTCATTCTAACAGACATTGTGTAATTAACAATGCTATATGGTGCTGCAAGATGCTTAATAGTCATAATTTTTGTTAAGCTATGAACAATGTTTATATCAACCCTCCAAAGAAGACATTAGAGAGAAATATAAATAGTTTCCCAAAAGGCTGATTTTCTGTTCAGTTAGTGAGTATGATCAAACTTTGTTACTGAGGGAAAAAAGTACACCAAACCAGTCATACTTTTTGCCACTTTTGTATGTCCAAAATAAAGATCTACCCTCTTGAAAAAAATTAAGCATCCCTATCCTCCCTCAGAGTGCAATGAATGTACTTTCAGCGTGAAATCTCCATTTCAATAGGACCATCTCTTTTCAGACTAACACTGGGACATTTCAAACAATTATATAATCATTAAATTAAGCCCAAAAAGCTTCTTTAAGGTATTACTGCCATCACTGTATAGATGGCTAAAGTAACTACAAAACAGTTTAATGACTTGCCTGAGATTGCACAGTAAACATTTGAGAAAAATGGAAAAATGATGATTCAAAGAGAGCAAAACATTCATAGGGGTTTTTTTAAGCTGTTCACAGCCTGAAAAGCAATTACTTAGTGGTCCTCAAAGGATGCCATGAAGGATGCTTATCTCTATTCCTGAGCACTGAAAATTACCAGTGACAGACAGCAAAAAGGGATTGCAACCAGGAAAAGAATTAAAAAAAAAAGAAGAATTAGGTCTATAGAGCTCATTTCTCTCCAGCTCACAAGGCAAATTTGTTGGCCTGAAAAGCATGCTCACTGAATTGCAGCTTTGAATGTATTTCTCATGGTGTGACTCCACAGCTGCAAAATCCCAGCTGCAATTAGGGAACTGAAGGGATGGATCTTATATCATTCCTATACGCTCTGGCTCTCCAGCGGTGGCTGTGGCAGGCTGCAGCTGGCCTGCCATCAGCCCCAGCTGCTGTTAGCAGCAAGGCAGCAACTGCAATTGTGTGTAAACAGTAGTAAAACACTAATTTTGCGGGTGTTGAAATGGGCTGAAAGTGTTTGGTGTGGTTTTAGTCCAGCACTTCAGTCAGGTGGATATGAGCTCCTGGGAGAAGTCAAAAAACAGAGTTTTACTCCATCAGACAGGGAGGGGTGATGAGGTGAGTGTTAAGCCTTCAAACAGCCAAAAATATAATCGCTGAATTCCAAAGTGAAGTCACTTTAGAGGAAAAAAAATCCCTCATGGTTCCAGTTGTGAGCCACTCTCTAATGATTAAAGATTAGGATGGTGCCCTTTTCTCTCATTTGGCTGAGAGAAGGATTCTCGTGTCTTCTGCAGCACAGTCATTCTCAAAAGAAATGCTGCATCAAATGGTTCACAGATGCTAAGGATGAATTAACAGAATGATGGTTTACATCAAACCCACAAATTCATGCCTTCCTCAATATTCAAGCTGCACCCGAAATGATCAATTTTGTTGAATCTCTCCGAGTTCAACCTCTGAAGGGTACAAGTAAAGCTCTCACTCAGCTGATGTAAATCTAAGATAATTTCACCACTAGAAGACACTGACAAAGTAAAAAGGACTTACTTAGTGCTTAACATACATTCAAACAACCATTTATTTTATAGTATTGTTTGACCTGTGGCATAGAGCTATTCCATCTTTCCCTTCCTGGATCCCCCAGTAAAGCTCATTTAATATTTAGAGAAGAAAAATGTGTTGAGAGGCAAAACAGATCTCATGGGCAACAGCACACCAACACAGCACATATTTCCCCACTGCAGGCTGTCATTTCAACCTTCCAATGTTGCTCAGGAATTTCGCATTTCTTTCTTATGTAGAGAAAACCATCTTTCCACCTCTCCACAAATTAAGCGAGCCTTGAAAAAAAAACCCAAACCCTCAAACCAACAGTACCCAAAATGCTAAAAGCTGTCACATCAAAGACAAGACAAAAAATATTCTATCAACCATCCTCTGCAAATACACCTCTTCTCCTTCGGTTTGTTCCAAGTGTAAAGCTCCAGAAGATGAGGAGCTGCTCTGCTATAAACTGTTGTCCAAATAACTCAGAGACATCAACCAGGCCAGGAGGTCTTTTGTAGATAACGATGAGAGTATGTGAGGAGCTGCCAGTTCCCTTCCTGCCTCTCACAGGTCTGTCACTTCACCTGCCTAATCAGCAAAACATCGAGGAAAATTGCCCTTGGAAAGGGTTTTCCTGCTCTCACCCAGTGCTGGCACACACGGCACGAGATGCATTGCCTACTGCTGCAACAGTTGGGAAGCAATGCCAAGCCCATCATGGTGAGCAGACTGTTTATCACTGACACCAGAAAGCTGCTGGAAAGGGAGCACTTGGGCCCAGCACTGCCAAAAGGGGATGTTTGGCCTGGCAGTGAGAAGATAATAGGATGCCACAGGGCTGTCCTAACTTATGCTACTGGCACTACTCTTTGGGTAGATCTCACTAGCTTGAATTGGCAGAAAGACTCCAGAGTTCAATCCTTCTCTCCCCAAATGATTCTTCAATCTGTCACAAAGAACAACTAATGGACATTGAAAGGAAATAGGTGATTTTTTTTTTTCCTAGGGAGATTCTCCAATAGACAGTTTAAATCTCGCCTTTGGAAGAGAAAGAGTGCAAGCAGGAATTAACCTAATTTAAAGATCTCTGCTGTTGGCCTACAAAAGGAACAGGATGATTCAGTAGTCAGAGACTGATTTGCTGTCACCATCTATTCCAAGATCCCTGTTTACTCTAATAAATCCTTATGTTCTTGCCTTACTCCAGAGGACAAATAATCACCAGGTCTTCCTCATCTAGCAGGGTCAGGAAGATAAATGCCCAAAGCCACTCAGCCTTGCAGACAGCAACAGTTTTGGGCTTTCATGGTATTCCTTCCCAGCTCCTTCTGTTCATGCTATGGGAGCCTCCAAGGATGATTTGTCATAGTCCATAGCAAGTTGCCTAACAGTTCCTCACATAATTCAGTGACAGCTTACATCATTGTTTCTCCTGGAGTGCCTCAGGGGGTCTCCTTCTTCCTGCTCTTCCCTTTGCCAACTTCCACTCACATCTACAATCGCAGCAGGGATGTTATTTGAAGCAATGACAATGTTTGGGAACATGTTCCAAGGTAAATTAGTTTGCATCCGTTACAAATTCTGCTGTAAACTATACTTGCATCCCACAAAAAATCTCCAGGATAGAAAACTTTTAAAGACAGTGGAGGCTCAAACATCCCCATGTTTATTATTGACCTAATCTCTCCCTTAAGAAGAAAATGTAACCTTGCTGCAGCAGCAATTTGGGAGATACCACTTGAATAAAATAATAATAGGAATAAACTCAGTCAAATCCCTTTTCTTACAGGTTATTAAATCCTCCTGAAGCAGGGGAAGTGTCAAGAATAAAGCTTAGGACAAATGGCTGGATATATTTTTTACTTTCATATGTGTAAAGTAACTCAAGAGCCTTGAAGGAAGGAATCACTTCCTTGGGTATTCTGATTCAGCGAGCTAAGCTGAAATTCATTCCAAAACATGTTTCCCATCATTACAAAGGGATATTTGAGTCAACTATGTTCTCAAAGTGTTATTTACATCCACTTCTCAGGATTTCATCAAATGCAAAGTGACTACGCTGATTGAATGGACACAGCTCTTTAATTGCATTCAGAGAAGAGAGCTGCTTGAATTTTATTTATTTACTTACTGATTTATTATTATTATTATTTAGCTGTCTGCTTCCAACTGCAAATATGTCTTTGCTGCTCCATTAACCTGATCACATATCTGTGTTTCAAGCTCAGCACAGAATGTCCACACAGGAAATATCTCTGCAACACGTGGGCAAGCCATGCTCTGCGTTTATGGCCAAATCGTGGGTTACATTTTTAATGAACACATATCCAGTAGATAGATATTCTCCAGGAGACTGTGTGTGTCCATAAAACATCAGGTCCTAGCAAGAGTTGCAATAGCAAGGGAACATCAGTGCATTTCTTCCTTTTGCTGTCCCCAAAGGAAATGTTTCCTTGCCATCACATCCCTAGCACACAGTGTTTGCTACTTCTGCCAGCAGATGTTTAAGCCAGATGTTTCACTGCCAGTTTCTGGTTGGTCCACAAAGCAGACATTTTGTTCTTAAGGCAGAAAGATAAAAAAGAAAGTGGGAGAAATTTACACAGCACAGTTGGGTTATGCTTCCAGTTACCAGCAGAGCAATTGTGAATTTCCAGTGGGGTGCAGGAAAACAAGATCCAATCATAGACAAGGTACCCATGCTGACCAGTTTGCCCTTCAAGCTAAAGGCTGTAGAAATGCTTCACACAATGCCACTCAGAAGACCATCTAAGCACCTATTTACCATTTCCTGAAACAAGAAAATTAATCAAACCACTGTTCTTCTATTTTGTATGACTAGCCAGCAGAATATGCATTTTCAGAACATTCACAGGCTCAGATTCCAATGCCAAAGATATCCCTGTTAGAATTCAGGGCATTATGCCACACATTAAAATAAACTCTTTAGAACAAGGTAATAAGAATTCTTATTCCTTCTGCTCCTGGGCATAAGATTACCTCAGCAAACTCGGAAAGTTTTTCCTTACCATCCCATCATCATTAGAATGGCCTTCTCAGAATTCAGTATTGACACTTGGTGTTCCCTGTTTAATCTGATGATGACTACAAATGTCAGGCTTTGTCCTCTTGGACCAGGGTTGCCATGTGATGCCTGTCAATTTTTTACTGTGCTTTTCTACCTTCCTTTCAGCTGCTATTACATTTCATGGGGAAGAAGAAAAGATGTTTTCTTTCTGCTGACAAATATCTTCATTGCACTTCAAAGTAGCAGGGGGAAATAATTACAAGTGGTGAAAAACATTGCTCAAAACAAATAAAAAGAGGAAAAAAGAGAACTCTTCTCTTTAGTGGATTGATGCATCAATATATATATTTGATACAGGACCTTTCTATACCCAGATGCACTGCAGATGTGTCATGGATTACTCTGAATAAATAAGGTGATATTACTCCCAAGTGTACCACTAGCAAGTCTGGAATATTTTTTTTTTTTTTTTTAAATCCAAAAATTATATACAATACATGCTTCTGTTCCTGACTAGACACTTATCTTTTTTTACCTCCAGGTAGGACAGTATGCAAAAGCAACTCCCTTCCCAAATCCCTACTGGAAGCAAAAGGAATATTACCTTACAATCAGCTCCACACAGAGAAATGTTTTATTCATATCACACAACTAAAAAAAATAAGAAAAAAAAACCAAACCAAAAAACCAACCATATACCAGTTAATTTTAACTAAATAAAAACCACAATGGGGCTTTTAAATTATTTCAAATTCTTTTCTTAACCTGCTGAGGTATATTTTACCTATTTGGGATGAGTGGCATCAAATGCAGATACTGAGAGTGAAAACCCAGAGATGTTTACAGTAAGTCATGGAATCCTGGGGCCCTTCCATATATGCTGCAGATAAATGGATTGTTACTAACATGATTTTTAAAATTAGTGATCAAAGACAATTCCATTTCACTTAGCTAAAGAATTTCAAGGAGGAGAAACAGACAAATCTGCTGCCATTTTCAAGTTTGATGGCTGCTCTTCTCGTGTAATTCTTCCCCACCATCACCTGTTTCATACTTGTCATTAATATCATAACTACTGAATTATTAGCCAGAGAATTTACAAGCACCACTTGCTATTTCTTGGAGATTAAGGGAAATTGCCATGGAAATGAAAGCCATAGTTTGGAAGATATAAACCCAGGAATCTTTTTCCTGGAATTTGAGCTTGTTCCAGATCTGAGGAAAGTTTAAGCTACACTAATGATTTCTGAATGCTATTAATTAGACCATATAACACTCTCTTATTTAATATAAAACAGTCTACATAAGTAATGGGGGGAAATGTTGTAATAGCACAGGCCAAGAGAGAGCAAAGCTATTTAAGGAACTGAAAAGGCAGAATTATTTTACAAGTGCAGGAGGACTCCTAGGCCAGAGTTTCCCCAGATTGAGGTGAAGATTGCAAAGCAGCAGAGAGAGGCCAGAAAGGGAAACAAGACATAATGTCCATCAGGATAGGGCACTGAAAATAGCTGACACAAAGAACACACTTTTTCAACAAATATTACATCTCCTAAAACACATAGTACCCTAAATAACTCCTGGAGTCTTGGATACCAAATCTAGGTAATAATTAGTCTACCTGAGAACAGCTGGAGAAAACTTCCTATTTGCTGTGTGGAAGCTACCCTCTCAAAGCTACAGTATTTTGTGATCACAGAATGGTTTGGGTTGGAAGGAACCTTCAAGGTCATCTTGTTCCACCCCCTGCCATGGGCAGGGACAGCTTACACTAGACCAGGCTGCTCCCATCCAACCTGGCTTTGGACACTTCCAGGGATGGGGCATCCCCAGTTTCTCTGGGCAGCATGTTCCAGCACTTCACCACCCTCAAAATAAACAAGTTTTTCCTAATACCTAATCTAAATTTACTCTCTTTTAGTCTGAAGCCATTCCCTTTTGTCCTGTCACTCCAGGCCCTTGTAAATAGTCTCTTTGTTGTTGGCTTCCTTCAAGCACTGAAAGGCCACAATGAGGTCACCCCAAAGCTTTCTCTTTCCCATTTCTCTTAAGCTTCCCCTGGAGGGTGGGGTTTGACCTGAGTGGAGCAGAGGGGCAGAATTCCCTCCCTTGCCCTGCTGGCCACACTCCTTTGGACTCAGCCCAGGATGTGTTTGGCTTTTGGGGCTGCCAGAGCACCTGGCCTGGTCATGTCCAGCCTCTCACCCACCAGTGCTTGTTCTTAAACCTCATGTGATTTCCAATTTCCACAGCTCAAGCTTGTCCAGGTCCTTGTCCTTCTTTGAACCCATCTGACAAAAATAAGCTATTTTCAAGCAATCTTTCTGCTACCAGGAAACAACAGCAAACAGAGCTCTCTGAACAGTGCCCACCAGTAATGATAAGCAATGAGCTTGGAGCTTCCAAGGTCGTTGGTCCACATCATGCTAAACAGGAACTTTAAAAAATCCCAGTGGATTACCAAAGCAAAAAGAAATTAAAATGAAAAGTGGGAGACTGGCAGACAAAAGGCAGAAGGAGAACTGCATGGGGACAGAGACATTCACAGAGAATGAAAGGGCAAAAGTGTAAGACAAAGAGAGACAGATTCTGAATGGAAAAGAAATTAGGATCTAACTCCCTGTGGGGGTAAAGCAAGGGAAAAAACACCATATGCTGGGATAACCAGGAAAAACAAGCAAAATATTTACATTTCTTTTCACATAACTGAAAAGGTATAAAGCATAAGAAAAACCAGCTTGGTACTCAGGGGGTTTCTCTGTATTGTTTTGTTTACACACAGAGACCCAGGACTTCGCTTAGAGCATCTTCCATTAGCTCCACAGAGCAGAATTACAAATGAGAAATCAGATCATTCTCTGGAAATGATAGTGCTATCAGTCTCCTATGGTTAATAAGCTTCTGCATTGTGGAGGTTTTGGCTGAAAGTTCATGCTGCAAATCCAAATAGCACTGAGCAAACATCAGATTGGAATCCTGGGGAAAAAAAATGCCAAACACTTGCCCGCATCAGAAACCCAGAAAGATGAGAAAAACAACACTCTCATCTTTTGACAATGTTGCTTTTCCTTCCCTGGCTCCTGCAAAGTGACACAAATACTGGAAAGAATCTAATTTTCAGTACACTCCTTGTTACCGAAAATCCTAACACAATTTATAGACTATAATTATAAACCAGAGAGTGAAACATGAAGAAACTGAAGACAACAGCTGTTCTCCAATCCAAGGCTAAGAACACAATATTATCAGTCCCAAAAAGCAATTACAGCCTACAGGACCTTTAAACCAACAAAAAACTGAAAATCAAAGGCTGAGCTTCAGTATCCAGCCTGAGATGCCAGCCCATCATTTGTGACCGTAACCTATTGACAAATTGCTCCATCAGATTACAACATACTGGCATCGTTTATCTGTTACTGAAATGCAGTTAAAACATTCAAATATAATAAAGTGATGCCTCTACATCATGTTGGAAAGTAAGCAAGAAACAGTTATCAACCAAAATGAGTGCTCCAAGGGAGGGAATAGCACAAGCATTTGACACATCATCAAGGATTACTGCCCTACTTAACAAGGTTCCTCTGATGACAGGTAATGACAAAAGTGATGGCTAATAGCCTGGGCTATAGATTTTGCAGACCAAAGCAGAAGATGCCACATGACCTCCCTCCTCTTCTGAACACACTGCACAGGACTCACATTTTTGAGGGTTGTCTGAGACTAGAGAGAATTCAACAGCCAGAACAGAATGACTCAAAAGGTGTCATAACTGGAGTAAACATTAGCCTTTTTAACATCTGAAAATATATATTTTTGTCATAGCTTCTTTGGATTTTATTTAATTGCTTGATTTTATTTAATTTTATTTTTTAACCTATTTTGTGTTAAGCATGAACACTGAAAGCAGAATACCCCACAGCATACCACCAGTGCTCACTGCAGTCAGCTAAAGGATCATGGAGGGATGCATGGAGGGTATAGAGATGTTTTTCTTCACTCCACTGTTTCTTATGACTTCTTATATTAAACAAAACTGGAATTTAGAATTTCTCCCTGCTTTGCTTGTTCATCTTTTCTCCCAGCTTGACTTTTCTTTTTTAGCCTCACCCTTAGGATTTCTTACCCCTGGCTCTGCCATTCCAAGCACTTCTTTTCTCTGTACTCAGCCAGGTCTCCCTCACTGTGACTTCAGCTGTAGGAGTTAGCAAAATTGGCTGCTTTGATTAGAAATGTGTGAGTGGAAGGCAGATAATAGCCTGGTTCTCTACACCTGATCTCCCAGTGAGGGGTCATTGATAGGGGTCAACAGCTGAAATAAGTGTCTCATCACATGAAGAGTTTGAGAAGGAAAATCAGTACTGTCAAAAAAAGTGGAGCACAGCGGCACTGAGAGCTGGAGGGGCCTGAGTTATCTATATATTTAGGTTGGTGTGTGTTTTGCAAATGTTGTTCTAGGAAGGAGCTTCCGGGAACTGTAGAACCTGGAGTTCTATATTGAACTGCAGGACAGATGCACCCAAGGGATTGGCAGCTCCATCCTCCCAGAAATGGATTTGCTATAGGGGCAAGAGAAGCTGCAGCAACCCTTCTAGCAAGGTTATGCTCTTGTCTCACATGCAATCAGGCTCAGGCTGCAGGAATAATCTGGAAGCAAAGGGATTTCCTTAAGCCGGGTCACTGATGGGCTCTGATTAAATTTTCTCCAGATGAATTCATTTGTTGATTGACAGTTGTAACATGAAGACCATCCCCAATCATTTGACACTGGCCATTGGTGTATCAAGTTAAAGCCTTTACTTTAAATGTGACTGTTATGAATGAAATGTCAAGCAGTGACATTTGATATTTTGCACCAATTACTGCTGTGCATGCAGGCACATAAGCACCATTTAAGCAGAGTCAGACTCAGGCTTTTAGGAGTTCAGGGTTCAAAAGAGACAGACTACTTGTCTTGTCTAGGTTTATAGACTACATAGCTATTGAGAGTCCATTAATCATGTAGAGGAAAAAACAGCCATTATGGACAATGAAAAAAGAGAGATGGGCTCAAGGAGGTGGAAATGGACAGGTGCCTGTTTTGCCACACATCTTTTGCCCCTCCTGAACAGCCACTGCTGCATGTGCCAATCTGAAATGAATTAGCAAAATAAAGAGGTACCATTGGGTTAAATGTGACACAGAGAGAAGAAATCTGGGATCAAGTCACACACTTTCCAACAGAGCTGTGAAAATTTGCCCCATTACTGCTTGACTTGAATGGTCAAAACAAGTAGAAACTGTCCTACAGACAATGTTCCTGTATCAAGAGTGTTGAGACTCAAAGCCCTGCTCCTTCCCTCAAGACTCCTTTCTCACCCTTACATTTATAACAGCACCTCTACCACCTTGCTGCTATGTTTGCCTGACTTTCCCATGTCTCATGCATGTAGGAAATTACAGATCAGGACCTTCATTCCACTGCATTACAGAATCAAACTACCAAACAGAGGTGAAAGGAAGAAAGAGAGGAAATTTGAGGAAAGAGGGAAAGTCTGGGCATGTATCAGGGGACAGAACCATGCTTTCAATCCAAAATGTCATGCTAACCAGGCTTTCTTTAGAGAGAGCTTAGATGTTTAGAACTCAACTTGGTGGCTTTTTGAAAGCTTTTGTCTGCATGATTTTTGAGGCAATGGTTGAAACTGAGATTTATTCTTGACAAAGATTTAAAACTGGGGTACTTCAGAAGTTTCAACAGAAAAAGAATGCAGAAATTCTCAGCTCAAGACTCAGAGGCTATTATTCCCACAAGAACATGCACTTCCAGCTTTCTTATTTTCTCTTTTGAGTACACCATTGACCCTACCCACAGCTTCCCCCAGCTGTTTGTGTAGCTGCCTCTTGTTTCAGAGAGTGTGTTGAGAGGAAGCCAGCATGATGGATAACAGAAGTCCTTTGACATACCATGTCATTTATCACATAACAGCCTCAATCCTGCTAACGGGGCCTTCTCCATATGTCACTGTCAGCTCCTGTGCCACCTCAATGCATCAAAAAGAAAAGTTTGAATATGAAGCACTGTAATTCCTAAGTCACAGCTCATTGCAGATTTCCAGACATGAAGAACCATTCTGTCTATCTGCCAGCTTGTTTGTTTAATTTTCACTGTCTCACATATGTGAGAAATTAAGTCTTCAGCATGGAGAAAAACCAGAAAAAGTCAGAGGTCTAGCAGAGGGAAGGAAGATAAAAATCTCTAATTCCATCAGGAATCCAATGTGACATTCTGAAGTGGAAAAAGAAAAAAACAGCCTATGAGCAATGCATATTAGGGAATTACTAAGAGTCCCACCTTCTTCCCACTCAAGGAGAGAAGTTCTCTAATGGGCTGAGATGTTCTCTAATGGGCTGATGTGAATGCAGCAAGCTTAAAGCAATGCAGATAAGCTCCTGAACTCGGCTGCCTAATGGACACCTATCTCATCTCTTCCACCCCTTGAAGGGCACAAAATGAAGTGAAGGCTTTCAGGAAAGCCTCTTGAGATTATCCAGCAGGTCCTGCTTTGGGCTACCTAAATCAATCAGAACTCAACCTCCAGTGCAAGATTTCAGCAACTCAGTTCCCAGGGGTCGCCTGAGAGCACAAACAAGAGGAGGCTGGAGCCACTGCTCCTCTCTGTCCTGCTGACACAGACCTGGGGGTCTCTGCTCTGTCTTGTGGGTTTTACCACTGATGGCAATGGAAGCAGGAGCCACTCACACTCTTTGGCCATGAGCCTGGCAAGGGCTGGAGCCTGGCTCAGGTTAGTTGAGTGTAACACCAAGTTTGGGCTGCCTGGAGCACTCACACATGCTGATTATCTCCCCCTCTCCAGTGGGAAACAGTCAAGGCCATGACTCTTCATTTCTAGTCCTAAAACATTCCTGCAAAAGGGTAAGATCCCTTTTCTCAGCTTGCTCTTAGAAACCTTCCTCTTCCTGCCCTGCTCTGAGCCCAGTCTCTGCAGAGCACCCTCTGGGCACCCAGGACTCTCCAGATGAGTCCAGAATGAGCTCTTTCTACTTCAAGTGTCCTTGGGTGACCCATGACTGAGCATAGCTCCAACATGTAACCAGGCAAATTGTCCTACCACCCACCCTGTCTATGAATCACCATGTAGAGAGTCAAAGTTTTGACCTTCTTTTTCACATTCTTTTAGCAGATTACAAAGATTACATTCCTGGCCCAAACTTATGTGAATCATTTCATAGACCCATTTCCCAGGTTAGATAAATTTGCATATTTCTTCCAGTGATTCACAGACTCCAACAGTGTGAATGGTGTTAAACTCCAAGAATTAAGATGTCCTTTTGGATCACAATAAGTGATTTAAAATATATGGTTTCCCACTTCCTTGGGCCATTGTCATATAGTCTTAAATTTATTTCCATTTCATATAGATATAGTCTTCTTCTAAAATACTCACAGCAAGCTACAGCTTGAAAATTAATCAATAAAACTTTATTATGCTAACCCTTAATAGGATTACTAATATGAAGGAACATAAACATGAGTTTTTTCCCCAGGAACTGTTTACTGACAAAACCTCATCCTTCAGTGACATTCACATTGCTACTCTCCTTTCCTGACATCTACTCTTTCTTAAAGAAAAACCACAGAAGGGATATTAAACACAATCTTCTCTAAAAAGGGTATTTCCATTAGTCATAAGTCCGATGATTCAAAAGTTCCTATTTTTCGTGCAAATTTCATTGTCCTGAAGGTATTTGAGGAGTTTAGCATCAGCCCAAATAGCCTTCCATTCCTGTGTCAGATTGTACCTCTTCAATCTCTCTTGAATATTTGCAGTAGATGCTCTATATAGATATATTAAAAACATGAAAAAATAAGAGCCTATTGAGCCTCAAAGCCTATGAGCTAAGTCACTAAAAAACCCTTTAAAGGCCTTTGTAGTCCTATAGGCAGCTTTCTCCCTGAAGCTGCAGGATGGAGCTCTGAATCAACCGTATTGCTTCAGCTTTCCTTTGTCTTTCAGTTCGGCATAAAGACAGACTTGTTTATGTGTATGTAGGGAAAGTAGGAAGCTTAAGAATGATAATTCAGCTAGGGGTAAGCCTTGGTCATTATTTGGGCCAGTAGGCAACGTGGTTGAATTATAGCTTGCCATGACAGTACCCTAAATAACTGTTAGCAGGAAATATTATCTTACATTACAGGAACAATTACAAGAGTTAACCATTTGGAAAAGGAAATCATGCTGCTGAAGAGCTGCCATTCAGCCACCACAGCTCACATTCCTCAGATTAAAATAAAAATTTCGAAGGGAGAAGAAGAGAAATCAATCCAAGTTTACGTCCAAGTAATGCAACATGTTTTTAGGGTAGCACACACCAAAACATATGCATATTTGTGTTGCTGATTTGCACAAACCCATTCCCACAGGATGAACACCATAATTGAAAATGAGAGCACAAATGGCCACTTAAATGCCTAAACCCCAGCTTGAGTAATTGTGCATGCAAACACATATCTCTTTTTCAAGCACAACTGCATCCTTTCAATCCTGACAATCTGGATCAAAATGGTTTCTATTAACATTATATATGCACTTACATGCATAGAATACTGTATCGCTTGGACCTCAGAGTTTTGGGCAAACCTCAAAGCAAACTCCTTATTTAGGTTTACATGAGGTTTAAGCAAGAATTAGCAATGACAGACTCATACATGCACCACAGCTAGTTTGTGGAGACCTAGATATGTGCTCTTTAGGGACCAACCCATCTGAGATTGTATGTAAAATTATGGTTTCAGAACTGCCACATATGTTTCTCGGAGATTAATAAAATACTCAGGGAAAACCACGAAACAGAAGGGGTTTGATTGCACCTAAGTGATTTCTTTTCTGTGCTTTGCACCATCTGCTGCAGACCTGGTTGCCACAACTTCTACCCAATGGCTTAAAATCAGAAACCCACAACATTCAGGAGCAATGGGTCCATCATGAGTTAGGAAAGAGCCAAGTCCAAAGCGGGGAAAGTAAGCAATGCCCGAAAGTAAAGCTTTGTTATGGCACTTTGAGACCAAAGGTATCACAAATAAATTTCTGTCATCAGTTCACACGATCAGAACAGACACACAACAGTTCAAACAGGGAGAGGTAGGAACACTATCAAGCCAGCTCACTATAGAATGATACACTCCCAGTGAACCCCAAAACTGTGTGGGATCTGCTGCTCCAGCTGGATCCCTACAAATCTATGGGGACTGATGGAATTCATCTGAGGATCTTCAAAGAGCTGCTGATATATTTGAAAAACCCTTCTCAATGATTTTTGAGCAGTCTTGGGAATCAGGAGAGGTCCCAGATCACTGGAAGCTGGTAAATGTTGTCCCAGCTTTCAGGAAGGAAAACCCCAGAAACTATAGGTCTGTCAGTGTCCCAGGTTGGGGTTGGATATTAGGAGAAGGCTCTTCACCCAGAGGGTGGCTGGGCACCAGAACAGGCTCCCCAGGGCAGTGATCACTGCACCAGCCCACCAGAGTTCAAGAAACAATTGGACAATAATCTGGGGGGCATGATGTAACTCTTGGAGTGTCCTGTGCAGGGCCAGGAGCTGGACTCGATGATCCTTGTGGGGTCCCTTCCAACTCAGTATATTCTGTTATTCTGTGATAAGTAACAGCCCTGAGCTAGGCTTTTGTTTTGATAAGAAATTGTGTAATGAAAAGATACACTTGATTTGACGTGTTTCTACTGTTTACAGCAACAGAGCCTTTTTCTTAATATTCTCCTTTTTATTTACATTCCCAGCTGTATTACTGTTATGAGCCTGAAAGTTCAAAGCCATTGATATGGACACTATTTGATTTTTGAACACACTACGTGCTGGATGGGATTACATCCCACTCAAAGCTGTCTAAAGATAGACAGAGAAGCAGCACAGTTCAAGGGTGCCCTCACCTGCATGTCAGGGAAAGAGACAGAAATTATTGTGAATCAAAAAACTTAGCTGTTCTCCACCTGAAATCCAGCATATGCACAAGACCAGATAACAAAGTTACACAAAAGAGAGTTTGCTTTTGAATAACATGAATGTTCTGGAGGGGAAAACAACTGTTCTCCCACTACCTTTGGGCTGCCACGTTCAGCCACTACATGGGTTTACAGCAGGACACTTGACAGGTAAATCTGCAGAGGATTTGGCTACTCCATGCAGATGGCTCAACCCACAAAGTGTCAGCTGCCTTTCCAGAGATCTCAGTCTGACCCCTGATGTTATTTTTGTCATCTAAAAATATCCATGAGAAACATATATTAGTCTTAATCTCCCATAGCTCCTTCTACTTTGCTTTCAGACCTTGTGTCACCACTCTGCTCTCACAGATGAAATCCAGACCTGCTTTGCCTAACAGGCAAAGTCCATCCAAGCATAGAATTCACTGCTACTCAAACAAGGTGCTAGAGATTTCAATTATATAGACCAAGATATATTATAAAATTGGATGAGAGACCACCAATTTTTTTTCACATCACTGGAGCAAGGACTTAAAGTCATGATAGTGCACTGTAGAAGTGACTGATTAGTGCAATAAACTACATGGCTACATAAAGCCTCTTTCCCTGGTTCTTCTCATTTCTGAATGGTATTAAAATAGTTTATGAGTGTTCAGCTGCTTTGCACTTTACACCCTCTGATGTGCCATAACTGTTGGAGGGAAGACAGAAAAATCATTACTTTTTTTAATCTTTGCCTTTTGTTTTTATGCTAATAACCTTTTTGTTATCTAACAGACAATGAACACGGGAAATGTTCCTCGAGAAGTAAGTTTTCATTAATGTCATTACTGTTCCTGCTGGCAGAAGACACCACAGACCAGAGCTAGAACTGAGAACCAAATTTCTGCTTTAGGCAGTGCTCTGTGAGAGTCAGTGTCCCTGGGAAGACTGGTACTTTCCTTTCCTTTAAAAGCTGAGATTATGAGCATTCTGGGAGATAAATAGAGCAATATGGGAAACAGAGACAGAAACTACTACTAGAGATGATGTCATGGGATGTGCATGAAAAGAATTCTTGCACTCACACCTTGTTACCAGGTAACTTAAAAATAAAAAAGAAAAGCATCTCTTCTCCAACTCTTACAAGAGTCCTCCAGTCTTTGCCATTTGTGGCAGACAAAGGAAAGCAATCAAAAAGGTGAATTAAGATCTAGACTATATTGTTCACTTCCACTTCTCCTCTGTGTTCTGCTTCCCCAGACATTGAATGTCCCCAGACATTATCTCCTATGGGATATAATGCAACATATAACCAATTTATACAAGGACTCATCCACTGGTGAAATTCAATAAGCCAGTTCTAAAACATCATGGAAAATTCCTCGCTTCTGCACAACTCTGAATATAGCATAATTTCCAAAGAATTTGACATCATAAATCATCCCTATTTCCATGCAGAAAAATACCTGCACAGGTACCTGGTAGCCCCTACCAAGGTTATGGGATCATGGAGGTAGGATGTGTTCAAATGCTACCTCCAGAGCTCTGCAGTGTGCACAGACCCAAGGTGCACCATCACTGGAGCTCTTCCCTGCCAGTGTCCTCCCCTGCTTTATTTTCTCCCCTCAACTCAAACCTGAGCTACACAACTTCAAATTCCCTTCAGTTTTTCTACCCATTCAAGACTCAGAACTACTTTGCAGCATTAAAACTGCACTGCACCTTTTCCTGACTCCCAGCAGTGCTGCCCATTAGGTTGCAAAAAAGGTTTTGATTTCTCACTCTCTCATTGCAGTATTGACTCAATTTTCTGGGTTTTATTTTCTTGATGCTTCTGTGGGACATTCAGCTGGGTTTATAAAATTAGGATGGCAATTTGCTGAAACCACTGGAGCAAATTTTGCCCGTGTAATTACCCAATTGCATGTGCAATCACACGAACCATGTGCACAGGTAAACCATTCAACTTCAGCAGGACCTCTGTAGGTACATTTTTGCACAGCAATTTTGAACACATAAGCTCTCAAATGAAGCTTATTTCTGTAGATAAGGCTCTTCATCACTTTTCTACAAACACCATTTCCACTTGCCGGTCGGTTTCCCCAACCCAAGGTCATTTTACATCCCCTCTCCTATCACAGTACTTCACCAGCTTTTAATGCTACATTAGAATAACAGATTCCAGAGAGAGGGAAGGGAAAAACTGAGAGAGAAATACATAAATAAATAAAAATGTTAAAGAACAACATTAGCCAAAACACAAAAATACAAATCTAACCCAGCACAGAATCTTTTAAAAGCAAACTCATGGAAAATCAGCTTTACACTAGGCAAACCAAAGCTCCTGATTTTTTTTGTTCTTAGGCTTTCAAAAATTTCAGTGCATATTTCAAAAAAAATTATGTGTTTTAATACAAGGGACCAGATAGCCATATAAAATGTGAAATGTCACTTGGAACTCCAGGGATGTCCAGTTTTCATGGCAAAAGAAATACTGTCTGATTTATTACACGGGGTAATATATGAAGGTATATTACAAGAGACAATAACCTTCATTCCCAGGCAATTTCGGCTTTCCAGGTAGTGTGGATATTGCAGTAAAGCATTGGACATTCTTCATTGCATCTATAAAAGTGAAGTTTTTACAGTTTCATTTTGTGGACTTCTCCTTTCCCATCCTATGAATAACAACTCCATCTCTGCATCTGTAGCTTCCAACAGGCATTAACTCGAGTAAACAGGCTTGATCTTGAGATGGGTGACCAAAAGAGCCCTTTTACTTGTGATATTAGCTCAGCTCCAAAATATTCAGCTTTGAAATCAGTGTTTGATGTCTGCCACAATCAGCAAAGAGGAACCATGCAAGTTCAGCTGCAATTTTGTCTCAGTGTAGGTTTGCTCATGCAGCCAGCTGGGCCAGGGTTTGCTGGTATTTCCTGTAAATCCCAAGAAGGTATAAACAGATTCTGATTTAAAAATCCTGATTTTTAAAGTATTTCTCCCATTCCTGCATTGATGATATTGAGGCATCCTTCACCAACCTTCATCAGGTGGTTGTGGAAACTCATTGCAGAAGATGCTTTCCCTGTGCAAGGATACAATCCTGGAGAAGAGGCACAACTGCAAAGCTCAGAGCTCCACAAAGTACCTCACGAGGCCAGGGATGAGGAGCTGGGTCAGGCTGCAGGAAAGCCAACAGCCCAGCATCCTTTTCCTTCCCACCAATCCCACTGCACAGCCTGTAGAATGCACCAGTCCCTAACAAGGGACCAGCTGCTCCTTGCCTGTCTCTCCACAGAGCCCAGCACAGGCACAACTGTGATGGGAATAACATACCACAAATGGGACTCAAATAAGCATAACAACAAACAAAAGGGATAATGATACACAATCAAGCTAACAAGAATTAGAATATAATTCAATCATCTCATTAACTTTACTAAAAGCTAGCTTTGTACAGCAGTCTCCTGGCTCCTGGAAATGTCTTCAAAGGAGTGCACACATCTGATTAAGAACTCACATCATCAGTCAGGAAAATAGACACAAACACAGAACAAAAGGATTCCTTTCTGAGCCTGTGGAACAACCTGCTCATATCTCATATTCATGCTAACTTGAAAATGCAAGGTAGAACCTATCCAAAATGAAATAATCCCCAAGGCTAGAAGCTGAAGTGTTTAGTAGTCCAAGGCAGTAACATCACTGAGCCCAGTGACTTTTGCAGTCAAATTTCCAGGTCACCTTGTATCACCTGCATTAATTGGATAGGAAAGAGCAAAGGGACACACACACAACTCATTGGGCACCTTTGCTGTTTAAGAGCTTACAAATACTGTACGTGCTTTTGCAATTGGCAACTGGGAGACTGATGAAACACGGAACAATGCCTTGGATCCTTCCAGTTTTTAATATGGCCATTAACTAATTAGATTTCACGACCATTTAGAAGACAGATGATATTGCAATCTCCATTCTATTAGCAAGAACAATATGGTGCTTCCACGAGAAACCTGCCAACAGGGGAATGAGGCCCCAGAATTTAAACTAACCCTAGATCCTGTCCACACCAGAGTTTCTATTCAAAAAGCAGCAGTTGTGTTGGTCAGTTATTGGGCTGGACATTGGGACAAGCAGCTATAAGCAATAAATTGTGTTCACTCTCTGGCTCAAACTCCTGGAACCACATGGGATATGCTGAAGATAAAAGGAATTGTAGCAAAGCACCCAAAATTTCAGCTATACAGCTTCTGGGAAACAAAAGCACCAAGCAATAAAGCCAACCACTGAGACAAGGCTGGTGCTGAGTCCCACAGACAATGATATCACCCAGGCTCCTGTTTTAGAGGCTCAGGCACACTATAAATTAGGTGAGGGTGTTAAAACAACAGCTGGCTGCTAATTAGTCACAGCCCCCCTCAGCAGGGTATCAGCAAAGTGGCACAGAACATCTCGAGTAAATTAAATTTTAAAAAATCCTACTGCAATCACTCCCCTGACAGACCCTTCCTTCATCTCCCCTCTCAGCTTTTTATTTATTGTAATTACTTTAGTAATAAGATTTGTTTCCTTGTTATTATATATATTACCATGCAGGGCAACAACAACAACAACAAAAAATAATAGCTGGGAAGAGTTATGGAGCTTATTTATCTCCTTGGCTGTTATTGGGCCGTTGGGTGGAGAGAGCGATGAGGAGGTGGGGGCCTGGGAAAAGCAGTAAATAGAAAAGAAAGCATATTCCTCAGGAGCAGAGACATATGGGGGCATATTTACGAAGGAGGAAACACTGACAATGAGTGAATAGAGCTAATAACTCAGGGGGCCCAGCAGCTCTGGCTGATAAAGGAAGGAATAAACAATCCTGCACTGGAAGTGCTGTCAGAAGGGAGAGTCCTGGGGGTGCAGCTGTCTGCAGGGGGATGTTTATCACAGAAGAAGAGCCAAGGATGGGTTGTCACATCAGCACAGCACAAAGGGCCTTGGATGAAACTGGGGCACCTCCCACAGCAGAGAGGAACTCAGACAAGTGTATGGTGCAGGGCCAGACACCATTTCTGGCTCCACCAAGGAACAGTTCACAGAGATGAGAGCTAAGAAATACTGCAGCTCATATTTTATCTCACGCTGTGCAGGCACCAGCCACGTTTGCTACCCTAAGCTCTCAAATCCATCACTGCCCTCTCAGTGGAAGGCAACAGAAGCAATACCTGAGACACCAAAGAGCTGTAAAAATTTCTGCCCCACTTGAGGAAAGTTGGCCCACACTTCATGTGCACTTCCCAGAGACACCAAGTGTTCCAGTACAGATGTTCACAGAACTCACATCTTTGACCTTTCTGAGGCCTTAAGGAAAGCACCAGTGCACACAACTTACCACCTTACAACGTGCCAGAAGTACAGCCAGTGTGTGAGAGGGTTGAGTCTTTCACAATTTACTAAATGCTCTTTTTTTATCCAAGTATGCCTTGCTTTCCACATATGCCTACCCAACTACTTCTGGCAAAGTGGTGACAATTTAGGTGCAGAACTTCTGAAGAAAACGTAGGGACAGACTCATACAGCATCTGCCAAAGGAGAGCAGCACACTACTCCTGTAGCTCTTCTCTCCTAGAGAGAGATTGCATTAATTCAAAACCACTCCTTTCCCAGCCTTCTCACATCTCTGCACTATCCTTAGAGAAACACACACATCATAGATTAACCAGGCTGGAGAGAGCCTTTGGAGTGTGTTTGCAAAGTGCATGGCACCAATTTAGAATTAAACTTCTCCTTCAATCCTCTGACCACAGAGAAGCAATAAAGAGAAGGAGGGATGTCTGCAGCTGTATGGTTTTGTGTGACATCACCTCAAGATTTAGTCCTTGAGGCTGCAGTTCTGCATCATAAACTAACTCCTTAGAGCAGCCATTAGCTTTTTTCCTACCCCTGATTCTTTCTGCCTCTTATTGCCTAGATAACACAATGTCTCCATTCAGGAGAGTAAGCATTAACAAAGGAGACAAAAAAGTCCTATATACAATAATGTGTTTTGGGTATAGAGACAAATGTGTTGCTTCTCCTCATCTTAAGATTGTCCTTCCAAACAGAAAGGACCAGGTTCCAAAGGTTAAATGGGAGCACACTCCTTTTTGCCTTTGTAGTTTTTGAGAGTGTGCAGAGGAAAACTGTTCTAAAAGGGATTTCAGTGGGCATTTCTATCTCTTCATTTCAGTAATTGTCAAAAACCTAAAGCTTTTGCCTGCGAGGTTTGAGGAGGTAATGAACAAAGCCCCTGAGTAAAGAAGGAATAGACAGAACAAATTAAAGGGGAGGGAGCAGCAATGGAAAGACAGAAAATCCAGCATCTCACCTGCCTCACCTAGGAGAAGCAAAGCTGATTCAGCCTGTGTTGTGGGAGGGCAGGTTCAGGAGGGAACAGGGTGTTTTTCAAACAGATAGAGAACAGTCCATGGCTATAATCCAAAACAAAATCAGGATTTCCTCTACCTAGCTGCTACTATGGTTACCCCAAGGCTTTGAAAAATTCATGCAGCTTCCAATAAATTTATCTTCCTTTATCAAAAAAAGCCTCACCAGCTCCCATCTCCACTCATTGGTTTGTTAATTTATAAAATGCATCAAGTTCTTTTCAATGAAAAACCCCTTTGATTCAACAGGGGGGAAGAGTGAGAAAAGGGAAGCAGATAACACGAAAAAGGAAACATTAAAAGCAAGTAAAGGAAGAGGAAGAAGGTGGAAACTCTTACATGCCCACACATGTTCTTGTATGCTCTCACACACACTACCAGTAAACCTGAGGTCCAGAAAAAAATATTTCTTTTTATACTGGAGGAACCATGTCTACTAAAAAACACACAAATAAACAAACA
Source organism: Entomyzon cyanotis (assembly GCA_024500445.1). Lineage (NCBI taxonomy): Eukaryota > Metazoa > Chordata > Aves > Passeriformes > Meliphagidae > Entomyzon > Entomyzon cyanotis. The sequence goes on from JAKEPQ010001010.1 coordinate 13,674,858, forward strand.
AGAAGAATATCTGGGCCATGGGAGGTTTCACAGGACAGAAGTATTTAGTTGAAAGCATAAAGGAATGATTTTCTCCCCTCCCCAAGCCTCATGATCAGTAAAGGAGCCATGGCCACCTCCCTGTCCCCCTGCTCCTATCCCACATATAAGGTTTACTAAACTTTTAATTCATCACCAGATTTAACTACAGTTCAAGGTCATCTGCACCACGGAAGACAAAACACCCTCCTGTGTGACACAGACCTGGGCCATACCCTCATTCAGGCACCACCAAAAGCCACATTCTCCCTCCTGAAGGTCCCTTCTCTGCTACACTGACTCCTGACAGCTGGAGAAAAAGGTCAGGCATTCCCTCCAGTCCTGCATCTGAGGGAAAACTTAACTAAGTGTAGCGAGAGGAAAAGAAAGGGGAGAATGCCAGAATTATTTTTCGTGTTCTTTTTGTCTGTGAGGATCGAGAAAGCATTTGGTGCCAGCAGAGGCTCTGAATACCCTGGGGCAGTACTGTGCTGTTCTGAACAGTCCTCCCAGGCTTCTGGCAGAGCCAGCTCTGGGGAGCACAGCAGCCCAAAAGCTGTGACTTCTCAGACTAGAGAATGTCAGAAAAGCCCAAGGTGCTCCCTGGTGAACCCCTCACCCCAAACTCAAATAAACGAGTTTAGAACCCAACCCAAAGCAGTGATTGCTCAGGATTGCTTTTCTGTTCATGCGACACTCAGTGTGCACAGCCCAACCCCAAAGCAGGTGGGGGAATGGAGCTTAAGAAAAGTTGTTCCTCTCTACTCTGCTGCGTTCCAGGGCATGTCTAAGACCATCTTTAGGCTTTGACATTTGTCATGTGTTCCACTGCAGTAAGCCAGGGGACACAGTTGTTGCCAAAACCTGCAAGACTCCATTAGCAGGTCAAGACACACCAGAGTCAGCAGTTCCTGGTGGGATGTGATCATCATGTCCTGCCCCTGCATCAGGGAATAGTTACAAACCCACTGCTGCTCCACAAACACCCAAAGGGAACAAATTCCACTGTCTGCAGAGAGGAGATTTGTTTTCCAGCAAAGTGCAAGCCTACCTCACCTTAGTGCACTTTTCAAGGTTTCACACAGCAATATTTATTTCATCTCAACATATTAGGAGCAGAGTTGTACCTTTTCCAGTCATGTACAGGGAAAGAGAAGTTAGTGTGGGTGGGTGGGGAGGGTATAAGTTAAAGAATGCAAAAAGGAATCAATATTTTTTCCAACATCAGATTCAGTATCTCTGAAGAAACATGTGGGAAGGAAGATTGAAAAGAAGGTGGGAGAGGGAGGAAGCTTCACTATACGGAAATATTTCTGTGAAAATTTAAGAAATCCTTACTCATCCTCCTCCCACCAGGCTATACAAAGCATTAATTACAGCCAGTTTTTCCCAAGCATATCTGCCTTGCAAGTGTAATCTGTCCTGCTGCTTTAGCAGGATGGATAAACCCCCATTTGTCAATAAAGATCCTTTTTATCCAGCGCCACTAACGTTCCTTCCAGGCAACTGAGAAATCTCATGGCCACAGACGGTACAGAACCAGCCAAATGCAGGACAGCACACCAAGCCAGGTCCCAGATTCCTATTTTCCATACAGGACTGATAAAGAACAGGATGAACAAAACACAAGGCAAAGGGAATTCTCACAACACAAACACTGAAGATGAGACCTGCTAGGCACACAGACAAGCCCCAGAATAACCACACGTCACAACTCACTTGCCATTGATGACTCCATCAGGGTTAAGCATGGGCACAACCTTGAAGATGAAACATTTCCTCAGCAGATCAGCAATGGGGTCATTGCTCACCAGGAACTCCAGGGTCCCCTTCATCACCCAGCTGGCATTGCTCTCACCAGGGTGAACTCGGGCTGTGAGAAACACATAGGGACGATTGCCTGGAAAACAAAGCAAAAACACCCCTAAAATGAACAGGACTTTTCTTTGAATAAGATCTTTGCAAGTGGATTTTTATTCCTTTTGAATTTAGATAACAATCCAAAACATATTTTAAGGAAAATACATCCCTAAACAGCCCAGATATTTTCTCAAGGGGCTATTTGTAAATTGATCACAGGTTTGGTCCTCAGAACCAGCACAGCCAGTTTCATCCTGATCCCTCTGTTTGTTTATTCTCTGATACCTTACAGATATTTACACATACCCTTAGAGAGCATTCTGCAGGTGCAGGTTACTGCCTCTCCAAACGGCTTTAGCATACCTTCTAGCAATTATTGAAAGTTTGATCCCATCAAATTTCATTAAGGTTTAAAAGGCAGCAAGAAACTATTTAATTTTCTACGGTCCTGCTCCACTTTCAGTGTTTCACTAAGAACTCAGAACTTTCTAAATATCTAAGCAGATCTGCCCACACATAAGGGCTCCAAGGACATGCAAGCTGCCTGATCTCTGCAAATAATTTGTGTTGTAGGGTCAAAATCATAATTAATTGAACTAAACTGATGTAATTGAAGAAAATGTGCTAATATGTTCACAAGAGCTGCAGAGGTTGAGTACTCAAACCTAACCATTATTCCATAACCATAAAACAAAAGGTGAAAAAAACAATGCACGTTGCTAAGGCAGGCTGTTTCTTTTGGTGGAAAAACTTTTTCAGTTTTATATAATATGAAGGCTCACTCAGACTAGAAAGGCTGATTTTCAGAATTTGCAACTAGAAGAGTTCATCTGTTTCTAGCAATACTTTCATGCATGGCAAATATAAGCTGTGGCAATTTGGGGTAGGGGAGAAGTTTTTTGGGGGGTTGGGGTTTTTTTGTAAAAAACAAAACATAAATCAATTTTTTGCTAAACAGTTAATTGATAATCTCTACTAAACCTATTTCAAAACAGACTTACATCTTAACAGCAAAAGTTTCCTTGTTACAGATATGTTATTTGCTGTTCCTGTGAAAAAGCCACTAAACACATTTGGTCTGGTTACAAGCCTCCAAAAAACTCTCAGCGTACATATGCTTAGAAAAGACCAAGTTTGACAGCAGATTCTTTGAAGAGCCCATCTGTGCTGAGCACACTTCAGGGATGGGCCAAGGAAACAGGAGAAGGCAGAAGGAGACACCTGCCAGGCGCAGAAAATAAAAGGGAAGGAGAAAGCAATTATCTGTCTTAAAATGATCCTTTTGTGAGCATTTCACTATCTCAGGCCGCTGTCACAGGGCAACCTGACAGATTTACTTCAGTGGAAAGCTTTATCTGTCAGGGCATCACAGCCATGCCAGGGCAGGATTGTCCTGCTCGATCAGGCAATGTCAGAGCTCAGGCTCAGCTCCCTTCATGGACTGAAGAGCCCAACTGACAGGGAGAAGTAAGAGGACAAAAAGCAAAACCAAAGGCATCAGCTGAGCGCCCTTGTAAACAAATGCTGAATTAATAAGTTACATGCCTTTGTCCTTAGCTCCCAGAGCCATCCTTCAGTTTCCAAATGCTCTCCAAATTGTTAATCAATCGTGGTAAAATAGGGAGGTAGAACACCATCCCAAAAAACATAGATGGTAATAAAGAGGTGTTTAGCTATTTGTCTGACCAAGGAAAGGCTGTGTCAGAGCTCAGAATACAGGTGAAATTTCTCCTTTCAAGTCCAAACAAGGAATAAACACTAATTTCTCTCCTTAGCTGTATATTCTGCATGGCTCTGCTCAGTTTATACATTATGGCATGATTTAGTTACATTTTACAGGGACACACTCAGATTTGGAAATAATCTCTGCTCCACACTTCTCTCTTAAACAGTTCATGGGCACTAGAAGAGTGAGCTGCACTCCCAGCTCAAAGAGCTCATACAGAGCAATCAAGTTCTGGTCCAATAAAGCTACTGAGACTCTGTTTCTCAATAGCCACATATTAGGCTTTTATCATTCTTACACCTCACCATACTGGGGGGTTAGTACATTTTCATCAATGCGTGCTCATAAGTGCCTTGGGCACTTACGGACTGCAAAAGACTCCTTTAGCTCCACCAGATTCTTCTTCTGATTTTTTCCCCCAAAATTAGAGTACACTAGTTCTATTCTTCTCCAGCTAATTGTGCATTACCATCTACCTTAGTAATGCCTTATAATAGCAACAAACAACTGGCTTTCACAAAGACATCAGCTGCATTTTGCCATTTCCAAACATTTTCTCCTTTCTCCCATCACCATGATTTAATGCTGTTTTGCAGGCTCATTGCTGAGCTAAACTTATGGGGCTGTGCAGTTATAGCTGGGAATGAGGCTCCTGAGGACTTCTAACGGACAACAGCTGTAAATAGCACAGAGCAAAATAAAATGTGCTCTCTTTTGCAATTGATGAATACAGTTTTAACAACTCTTACCTATTCTGTATACTGGGAGAGAGCTCATCATCTTAATTGAGAGGGTCATTCCTCAGTCAAAGTAAGAAAAAATAAAACGAAAACCTAAGCAAGGGCTTTCTCATGTCAGAAACCCAGGACAATTTGCCATAATTCTGCTGATTGCAATAGCATGGGGCTGGCAGAGACATGAGTTCTGCTGTTTCTCTCAAGGCTCATCAAAGTCAAGCTTGTCTTACTTCGATTCAGAGTTGGAAAAGCTCCTGGAGTCTCCAGATCTTAAACCCCATGAAACACAAAGACAGGGAAAGAGGCCAGAGATCACCTACACTGTTTCTCTGTGGGTGACAACAGAGGGCCCCACAGCCTGCAGGTCCAGCCAGGGAAACCTCTCTATTCCAGCTCAAGTTTCCTTTGAAAGATCCCCTCCTGCCAAGTACATCCTCAGCTCTGATATCCCACCCACAGGAGAGTCGTAAGGAAGGTCTGTACAAGCAAGGAAACTACAGAGCTTGTTAACTGCCTGCTCCCTTCACAGGAGCCATCCCAGCCAAATCCCACAGCCAAATGCTGCTCCCCCAGAGTGCTCCCAGCGTGAAAACTAATGAAGCAGCAAATAGAGCAAAGAGCTGATGACATGGCCATAAAACTTGCTACCCTTGAAACACCTGGAAAACAGCAGGAGTCGTCCAAACCTATGTTTTACAGCATATCCAGTTACTTTGGAATTATTGTGCTAACTGCTATTCACAGAGCTCATGAAAGGAGTAGACAGAGCACTGGCCACCAAGCTCCACACTCAGCTGGCAGCACCAGTCAAGATCTCTGCACTCACTTCAGCTGCTTCTCTTCATTTCTGACTTCCAGCACTGCTTTAACTGCAGTCCTGGCCAGACCACCTCAGTACCACCCACTGCAGCTTACTGGTTTATACTGGTGCCCAGCTGCCCCTTTCTCTGTGCTGTTTCAGCGCCCCTTGGTACAATTTCCCGTGCCCTGCTAAACCTATGTTCAGTGCCAGGTTCTCTCCTGTACCTCCTCCCAGGACGAGAACTGAGCTTAAGTCTCCTGAATCCTCAGACCAACACTTAGGCAGCTCCTTTCCAAGTTCTGAGGAAGCTGCCAGAAAGCTCAGGTTAGCCATTTATCTCTGCAAAGCCCACATGACACATAACCTTCTCTGGGAATGTAAATAATAAAAAGGGAAAGTAGAGGAACCTTTTCATGCTACATAAAGCCTTACCTAACAAATCATGTCTCCTTACAGTGTGTTACATTTCAGCATGCCCAGAATATAACGTGGCATCAACAATACCCAAGGTGGGAGATTAAAGAACCACTGATTCCTCTTGCAAAACTTCGAGCAAAGAACCTTTGAATGATAATTTTATTAATGTATCACCTAATTCCCATCTCTCCTTCTCTTCGCTCATTTTTGATTGTGGATATATGCATGAAAATGAGAGCTTTGTTCTTCCAGTCATGCTAACTTGCTGCTTAATCTCCTGCCTCTAAGGATCCTCCTCTAGTCTTGTCATCATCGAGGTTCACTAAGAGGTGACTTTGATGTCACTAATCGTGACATCAGTTGGGGAATGAGAAGCCTGAAAGAAAAGAACAAAACCCCATTAACACAGCAGTGTCCCTCATCAAGGGGAGCACGGAAAGGAAATGAAAAGCAGTTCCATATGCCCTGACCTGGGCTGCTGTTCTAAATTATTTCAAGCTGAGGTTTGAGCCATGCCATTTGTAAAGGGACAAGGCATTGAAATAACACAGGGCTAGGATTTTTTAAGGAGTCAAAGGGAATTATACACACAGCACGTGAAAAATTCAACCTAAATCCGAGTCTTGGGCTGGAAGTTTCTGGCTGTGCCTCTGCATACCTCTCTTCCCTTTGCACAAGCCCAGGGCCATTAAGACACAGCCTTCTTTTTCTCCTTTGTGTCTAAGCTCAGCAGGACTACCATGAGTGTTACACAGATCAAAGGGTCAAGTTTACCCTGGGATAGAGTAGACAAAACCCAAGAAAGAGAAACTTTTTCTTCCAACTTAATTAATTGTGTCCACTACAAGCTATTCTGTGAGTAAATGATGGGTAAACAGGAGGACCATCACACAGCTCTCCCATGCATGCCAGAGCTGCATCATGTCCTGGATAAATCTGATATGCCCAAGGCTGCAGAGTTATGCAAAGCCAGAGAGAAGAGAGGATACAGTGTGATGCACAATGAATATATTCAAGTTTGTTTGTAAAAAGCATCAAATACTGAGATCGTGGAAAACAACGAGCCTGATCTGAGGGAGAATCTGTGTCACATACTTTTCTTCCCTCCTAAAACTTTTCCCCTAGTTGTCATACTTTTAGTTGCCTTAAGACAGAATAATCCTTTCCTGCCCATCTCCCCCCACCCCAGATTGCTGTCTCCTTGCTGTGCCTGGTTTTGGCTAAACACTTCAAAAGCAGACACATCTTAATACAGAGGCTAAAATACAGTGTAGCAGAATCAGCTGCTGTTTTCCAGAATTATCAATGAGCTATTCCTTTATAAAATATTTCTATATTATATGTGTTATTACTGTTACCTATGGCAAAGAAGTGAACATTACAAATCATCTCAGCTGCCTATTCTCTACTTTCATAGCTTGGTGAGGGAGTTTCAGCCTCCAAGTTGCTTGGCAACCTTCTTTTGTGTATGTGTTTTATGAATTTATTCACCCCTGAATCAGAGATGATCAGGGAGCTGAATATGGGTCCAGACTGCTCAGCCTCAGTTCAGCTTGACATCCTACTAATGCTGGGTTTGAACTCCAGGAGTTTGGTAAGCAAGTTGCCAAGCCTGTTTTGGGGCAGGTTCCCAAATCCCAAGCTCTGAGGCAGCAGGAACCACTACCATTATTTAGCAGGACCTTTGGTATGACTGAAGACAAAGGGAAGCCACATGGGCTAATTCCTGTTCAAATCAAAGCACACCTCTTGGGGAACACTGTGGAACAACTGAACCTTATTTTCAGAACTTACATCCATGCAAAATCTACTATAACCCTCTGCAAATTGTTTCAGTTTATAACCAACATCCCCATCACAAGTGTGTCCATCTGCACTAGCCTGGCAGAAATTTCCAATCACTGCATCATCCAGTCCTGGATACACCAACTCAGCATTCACTGGCATGTCCAGTGTCACTGCACACCCTCTGAGCTGCTCAAACAGCATCAGACTTCAAAACTGAAACCATGCAGGTACCTCATTAGCCTGACAAGCAAGTTACCTGCATTTACCTCCCCCCAGAGCTGTCACTGGCAGAGGAGTTGCTCTGTCTGGGTGCAGCTCCCACACCTGTGCTCACTGCTGCTCTCCCTCTCTCTGCTCCCCTCAGCCACATTCCAAGGGCATAAAACCGAGATGGGGGACAGCTGGTTAGGAAGAAGTGCTGCCAAGAAGGATCAGGATCTGGGGTTTGCAGCAGATGAGTTAGTGATGTAAAGCAGTTGCAAAAATGGCAGCTCTCCTGGGATTTACACCAGCCGAAGTCATGGAACACTCTGTTACTTCCCTCTGCTCAACCCAGTGAGCAAAACCAAATAGCTGCAGGGCTGTGCCCACTGCTGCTCACCATAGGTTAAAAAATTTGATGAAAACTGAAGAGGTCATTAAAAATAATGAAATGTTTGGAAGACTTAGGCTGAAAAATTGGAGAAAATGGGTTTCAGATGCAGAAAGAAAAGATGAACAGAGAGGAAGGAGAAATAACCTTTAAATTGCAAAAGGCTGCTATAAAAAGATTGCAATCAGCTGTCCTCACTGTCCACTGGGACTAGGCTGCATAAAAACAAACACAAGTTACTATCAGATAAGCCAGCCTGAGTTGTGACCTGACTGCCCTCAGTGCTGCTCCTGAATGTTTGCCCTCCCTCCTGCTGGGTCCTTCTTCACAAACCCTGTAGCCACATAAGTCATGATAGCTCCTTTAGAAACTTGGTCCACGATTCCCCTTATTCCTCTGGAATTAACTCCCTGTTCTGGGAACTGCTGGAATTACTATTCCAGTCCACAAGGCAGCTCTGCCACCTCCTGTGTTCTCTGATGCAAGGTGTCTTCTTACCACTTAATGCTAGCCATTTTCAACCATGTTAACCACTAGCTGCTAATTAGTGACTAATCAGAAATATTTCATAAAATATTTCGTAAATGTCTCTTCATCATGATATTTTGGTGTCATTAGAGCTTCTTCCCACATACAGACCAGAATTATTTATGGAAAGTTCTGTCTTACCTGCTCATTTAGCGGCAGACTTACCACTTCAGGATTGGAGTAATATTATTTCTGAGATTTCTCTCATTAGCACTGATCTTCCACAGCCCCTCTATTACCCTTAACATTACAATTTCTCAGCTTCTATGTATGTATCCCTTGAAAGGTGTGAGCAGCAACCACTAAGATCAGTTTCAACACATGATCTAGAGCTCCAGATTATCTGTCAGAAGGCAGACAAGATCTGTCATCCCCTGCTTCTATAACACACACACTATGGCTTTAATTTCTTCTGTGGCAGCAGGCAATTTTGGATACTCAAGTATCTTGTACTGCCACGGCCAGGCCATCAATCCATGTGTTTTTCAGTCAGCATGGGAAAAATGTAGACTGTCTTGTAGAGACACAAGGCTTCTGAGAGCTGACAAATAGAAAAAAATCAGTATTTTTAAGTTAGGCATGTATGTGACTTTCACCTTCTGGGGTTTTTGCACAAAGACAACTATGCTGACCTAAGAGAAGAACTAGAACATTACCCTAAACTTTGCCATGCCTAAAAGAGGGTCCAGGCAAGCACACAGAGACCTGCAGGACAGGTGCTGGAACAGGCAGAGTGCAGAGTTCCATAGAGCTATAAAATCCATGGGCTCTTTTCCGAGAGAAGGATTTCATCTGAAATGAAATCAGGCAGGAGGAGCAGACTGAAAAAGCTTCCATTGTCATAAAAATATCTCCCTGGGTAATCCACAGTGATGGAAAAAGGAAACCCTGATAATTTATGTGACAGTTTAATGGGATTTTGGTGACATATGATACTTTAGAAAGAATTTGCCCAAATAGGACAGACAGGACTTTAATAAGGCTTCAGCTCCAAACCAGCAATATTTTCACCCCTTGCTTTTACATTTCATTGTACATACCCAGTACTCACTCACAGCTCATCTTTCTCATTTGCAAGGCACATTTCAACACTCTAAGAGCAACAACTGCACTTTCTGGTTAGATCCCCTGCCAGAGAGGCTTCTGAGTATGATCCCTAAAGGGATCAAGCTGCCTTTGCACCTACAGGGCAGAGCATCACTGAGCTGTGAACTCAGAGGCATGAGCTGCCCTCTGGCCATGTCCCCTGCTCTGTGCATGGCACTAATAGCTTCTGTGCAGGATTGAAGGGCAGCAGATGGACAGTCTGGAGCAGGGGCTGCTCGCAGAGGGGATGCTCCCAGAACACACTCCAGGAATAAATGGCTTTCACACAGTGAGTAATGCCTCAGTCCCTGTGTCCTGCCTGTGACAGACACAGCCTTTGCCCCCAGCACAACACTCCATGCCCTTCACTGACATAACTTCCAGAGCAGGCAGTGCAGGAGGAATCGCTCAGAGTGCTAAACTCGGGTGAATCCAGGGCTAATGGGATGAAACTCCACAAAGGAACATTTAGACTGAACATCAGTGAGTTACACTAAAAAGTCTCCCCTGTGGAGAGGTGGAAGTTAACATTAAAACCACATTGCCCAGAGCACAAGAAGTCATTTTGTACACAACAACCTTGCAGTAGCTGGGGACAGAAATAACCCAACTGGAATTTGTTTTCTTTGCTAACTTCAATGGATCCAGTTGAGAAGCCCTTATTTTGCTGGAAAAACGTCCTTCTGGGAAATCCAGGCATGAAAGGAATGGTAAAAAATTGGGTGGAGATCTCAATATTTTGTCCACTCTAAGATGAACCTAGAGCCTGCAATGGGGCCTGTGAGCCCTAAAATGGGCATGGAAAATGGAGCACCTGCCAGTGTTTCTTTCACCACTGGGAATAACAGCCAAGTTTAATAGGAAAACAAGTTCTCTTCTGTAGTACTTCAAGCTGTTCTGCTCTACAGAAGACAAACTCTATAAAAAAATCTCTTTACTCTTTATGCAGAACATATTTAAAACCCACCTATTACCACCTACAGCACAAAGTAATGTTTATTCTTAAATATGTGTTGTGCCTTTTAGTGGTACTGATCCATCTCTGCCTGACTTGAAGTCTTCCTCAGGGAATGACTTGAAAGTGGTAAAATATATTAAAAGAAAGTACAGTCGGAGTCTCTCATTGTCAAAGGGATAAACTATCAATTTTTGTTAAGATAAAAAGCATCGCAGATTGCCTCTGATCGTAAAAATTAAATTTTTGGTCTTCGCTTGATTTGATATTTATCACTCCATTGCTCCAGAAATATTCAAGCAGGGAATGCTTCTTAAAAACATTATTCTGTATTTCTCTGGCAGTAAGCAAACTATGAGAATTTTAAATTGTGTGTTTTCTTACATATAAAAAACTCAGAAAAAAAGGAATAAACAGAAAGCCTACAAAAATCATCTTCTAACACTTTACCATGTCAACAGCTTCACAGTAAAGGACCTTCTGCAGGTTGACCTCATTTGTGGCATCAGTAAATTGACTTTTATATCATTGCTGTCCAAGTCTATCCTAAATCTTGGAACTGCACTGTCCAGAGCTGATCCCAAAGGAAATTCTTGCTTTCCCACAAACAAGAGATCAATAAGGTAAAACTGTCTCCAAATATGGAATAATGAATCTTGTCTTCATGGCAAAGTCTTAGATGAACTCCCCAAACACATGAGCAAAAGAACACAAATTAAGGGTCAACATAAAAGGTCTTTCAATCATATCATCAACAGAGCAAAACTGATACTGGCCCAGTGATCTCCTATCATGACATAAGCAGCACCATCTTTCATCTTCTAGACAAGACATGTTATGTGACAAACCATAAGGAGAATATGAGTTTTCCAAGAGAAATAGCAGACATGAATCTCGAAGTTCCCAACCAAGTTCATACTTTGTTCTTTTCAAGCAGTTCTACTGTTGAGATACCCCAAGGATGAAGAAGGAATCAGGATCACAAAGCACAATCTGAATCCCAGAGTACTTGACAAAACCAGGTGGAATAAAATTTGCCGCTGCACAAAGCAGGTAACATGCAGAAATTTCCAACAGTCTGTGGAAAGACATACTAAGCAGTGCCTGTCTCAGGTCAGCGAGTTCTTCCCTTCAGATGCCAGCAAAACGATGTCTAATGGATGATGTCTTCCGACATCAATCACTGCAGGGAGCGGAGTGTCAAGTCAGGAAGAGTAGTCTGTTCGAGGAAATAAGGTGGTAGGAAGGCTAGGCAGAGGAAAAGTGTTCTTTTTATCCCCACAAGTTGCTACAAAGCATAGGAAAAGGTTCTCATGAATAAAGGAGTCAGGCTGCAGAACAGTCTTGACAGCCCCAGAACAAAAAGAAGTGGAATATGTGATGTCCTTCCTCAGCACCCCTGTGTCACTGCAAAAGTGGGAGCTTTCACACAGGAGAGCTTTTTGTTCTTTGGAGTTTCCTAAGTGATAATAAATTTATTTTAAAAACATTCTCCAGAAGGTCCTTTTAGGCAAATTACCAGCATGAGTGATGGCTCCTGATCAGTTTGAATTTGTGATGTGTAGCACACAGACTGACTTCATAAAGCTGATACTGTGATTTCCTCTATCCCAGCACCTTCCTGCACTTTCACCCCAACACTTTCCCAGCAGAACTTTGAACTTTTCCAACTGACCCTGGCACAGAACCCTTCCACTGTAGCTCATCCACTCCACACAGCCTGTACAATCCACAGCATGAGCTCCTCTCCTACTTGCTGTAAGAAACACTCCTATCAAAGTCATTATATTCCAGAGCATTCACTGCCACTTCATCTCCTGCTCTGTAAACTCTGAGTGCTTTTAAAAGAAACACTTATTTATATAGAAGAAAATCCCTCTAAGTCATGGTCATGACAGGCTAATGGCTAGCATTGCAAAGATGATTTATCTTCCTGCTGTATCTAACAAAGCTTCTTATGCTAATATCTTGTTTCCAAAATATAAAGGGACTTCTAACTGATGTTTTCTAACTGCAAGAATATGCAGCTAATGAAAAATGCCTTACATCAAAATATAACCTTCACCTGCCACCCAACATTCCCATTGACTCTCAAAATCAAAAGATCTCCTTGAATTATTTCTTTCTTCTGTATTACTTAGGGTGCTTCCTTCATGGTTGAAGAAGCCAACTATTCAGTCTCACTGCCTGTTTATAATCTGAATTAGTTTTAGGGTTTGCATGCATTACCTGCATGCTTTAATTTGATATATTTTGTTTGATTTCTGCCTATTAAATTAAATTTGAGGCAGGTTATATGGCCTCATGGGGAGCACTACCCTTTGTGCAAACAGCAGTTTTATCTGGGCTGAGCCTAATTTCACATTACATTTTGATAGGATGGCAAACAAGGTCATGGTGTCTGCATGGCAAGCAATGTCTCAGCTGGTGGGAGAGACTTTTGGCAAGCTGGAAGGTGGATCCTGGGAGTGTTCTGATTAAAGGGGCATGATCTCAGGTCTGAAATTAAGGAGAAAGCCATCACTGATGAGCAGAAGTGCTATTTCAAGTCTATTGACAAGTATTCTCCATAGTTTGCAGGGCCATCCCCTTTGCCAGCACAGAGACTATAAGCACCTCACTACTTGTTTATTGCTCATTTATAGTTAGTAAGGGCTAAAAATGGGGAGAATAGGGATAGTGGGGACACCACAGCCCCTGACACGCCCAGAGCCCTTCATCTGTCTCTTGCTAACCCTTTCAGCCTCTGGCCAGGAGCTCTTTCTGAAGCACAATTCCCATGAGTTGAGTTGTGCCTCATGGTGACCCTCTAGCTGTTGTTTTTGTGCCCTTTCAAAATGCTTGACAGAGCTGTGACAGAAGGAGCTTGGCATCTGGAAGCTGTGGCAGACACAATATGACCTGATTCATAAAACACAGCTAAACAGCTCGGGCTGCCAGAGGCCAGGATTTACAGGACTGAGCTTAAAAATGGCCTTCAATGCCTGCTCTGCTAAATGCACTTTCCTATTCCACAGCAACAGCAATCCCCAAGTCGTGTGAGGGTGACCTGAAACACTGGGAAGTGACAAAACAGACAAGACACTAGAGACACTAATCTTGTTGGAGTCTACACTGTCCACTGTTGGTCAGGACAGGAAAGGAATGACTTTTGCTCTGGCTGCACATTTTACAGGCGACTATAGGGATAGGGTGCACTGAAAAAAAACAAACAAAAGAAACAAAAAAAAAAAAATTTTTTCAGAAATTTTCCCAGCACAGCAAGCACAAGGGAAAAAAAATCTAAGACGAAGATAGTTTCTGTTGCATTATCTACTACAGCCTCATTTTTACAATAAAAGCCTCTCTGCATTTTTATTTCCATCAGGCACAGCCTGATCAGCAAGGAGTTTAAGGACTTTCTGCCCTCCTATCCATCTACCTATTTTCTTCATCTCTACTTCAATCACTAGTTACAGCCTTCTGTTAGGTGCTCACCATGGGACCGAAACATCCTCTGGGAGACTTGTCAAAGTCACTCTGATGCCAGTGATAATAAATTCCATCTCACTCATCTTCTCTTGAAGCACTTCATAGACTGAAGATTACATGTTTCAAGTGTGTTCCAAGTTATGAAAGAAAGGATTTACAGAAAAATCAAGTAAGTTGCCCAAGGATAAAACACAAATCAGTCAGAGCTGGAAGCTCAACAGCTGTTTCCCAAGCCCCAGTCAAAGAATTCTGTGCCATTCACATTCACCCCAGAAGTAAATTTCTACATAATCCATTACTTTAGATCACTGCCTCCTCTTTTCATTAGCTATGAAAATAAATTGAATTGTGCACTTATACATAATCAAGAGAGCCCTCTCTCAGTTGTGTTATTTGTCCTATATCAAGATCAGCTGTCATTTTCATTCTGGAACCCACCCATCCTTCCCAAAATTATCAAACACACACACATTTGTAGAGTGCTATGATATTTCTTTATCCATCACTATCCTGTCTTGTTTTCAGACTTGAGGGAAAAGGGAAAGATTATATGGAAGTGGTAAGGGAAGAATGAGGAAAGAAAATAGACTATTTTAGTATATCTCTCTGGTTTTCTTGAAAAATATAAGAAATAGAACTCTGTAACATTTGGGAGACTCATAAGATAAACCCATGATGTCTTTTAATGTTTTCTCTAAGTTGTCCACAAGTCCTGCCTTACCTGTAGGCCAAGACATACCTCCAACCACATTCTTTCTTCATTTACTCATACTCATCACCTCTGCCCATGTCATGTTTTAATAAGAATTTCAGCCTTTTTAACTTAACCTCATTATTTCAAAGACATAGAAGCAGTACCCATGCTAAGCCAGAAATATCTTCAAAACAGTTCGTTAAACAAATTCAATTAAAAAAAAAAAAAAAAGGAGCAAAAGCTTATAAAAAAGAATTGCCAAGTGGCAAGGAAAATTACTTCCCCCCTCCAAGCTAAGTAGCATGACAATTGCAATTGATAGAGCAAATTAAATTCTAAATGCACTGGTGATTTGATAGATATCATTTTCCAAGTGTTACAGCCACATAATAAATGCCCCGAAATGATACAGAAGTCCAAGTTTAGCTGTCTGGGAGCACTGGTGCACTCTGCAGTATCTACCATGTCACTCGTCAACTCGTTGATCTTATCAGCACATTTGCAGTCTGAGCAGAGCAGCTGTCTCCACTCGGTTTTTATTTCTATTTCTGCATTAGAAACAGGTGGGCAAGCTCAGAGAGCTAACAAGTTTCTCTTTGATGTAGAGATGGACAAATCCTCTCATTAACAGAACGGCCTTTTAAAAATCATTACGGGGTATTTTTAGTCCCATTTCATTTTGGTATTTCTACATAATTGCAGCCCATTAATCACAAATACTTGTTTCTAGAATCTGTCAGTTATAGGCAACAAGTAGCATCAGCCTGTGGCGTCTGCAGACTACTACTTTCAACATATTGCTGGCTTATTTTACTGCTGTAAGATTGGCTGCATCAGTCACACAGGAATGGATCTCATTCTCCAATTACAGAAATTAAACTCAGTGAAACAGGTCAGGCAGAAATCCACATAGACCTTCCCAGCAAAATCAACTTACAGGTGGGAATTAGAAATAGCAGGTGTTCAGAATTACAGATACAAAACCAGGAGAAATACAAACACATACCACGTATTGCAAATATGCCTCCTCACTCAGTAATACTCTTGGATAGATTAATATTAGGATCAGCCTGTAGAAATAGCATTTGATTAACATCAGTGCATAGAAATGGTGTTTGCTACATTTCACAAGAGTGTAGAGCCCCTCACATGGATGTGGGCAGAGTAGCTGAACAAACTATCTGCTTGCAGCTCTAGCAAACATGCAGTAAAGCTGTTCCATACAATCCAAACAACTCCAGGCATTTGTAATACATGACTAGCTAGGTCAGCCTTTATCAGACAAAAATGCATAGCTTGGAACATTAAATCCCGAAATTAGATTTGTTTTCCAGAAAGTTTTCAAGGCCTTGAGGTACCAGTTGAATTACTTTTCTATTTTCAAGTCAGACACAGTAGACAGTCTCTCCAAACCAGTCAGCCAAGACTTAAAAGCCCCAAGAAACTTCCCAATTTAGAAGGATAAAGGTGAAAGCAACATGAAAGTTGTAACACCACCCACACTGTTTCCCAACAGTCTGTTAGTTCTGGATGCTGAAGAAGCATTTGCCTGGGCAAGCTGAAGCCTATTGTTAGAGTGAGAAATTCAAGAGTCACAAGATCATGAAAAATTGACCTCAGAGCAGCAGAGTTCCCTGTTAGCAGGACACACTCTGGGTTCTGTCACAGCCTAGCAGTTCTTTAACACAAACCATGCAAGACTTGACAAACTGTCCCTAAGCTGAGTTCCCAAACTGAAAGCAATAATTTGCTAGAAGAGTGGCAGACCCCACTATTTGCCAGCTCTGCCCAATCTTGCTATTCCAAAATAGTTTGTTCCCACAAGATCATCAGGCATCAGAAAGCAATGCATATCTACCTCAATCTGTGTATCAGCACAGCTTTTCTGGAACAGAAAAGAAAAAAATATTGAACCAGGAAAAAAAATTGCTCTCTGTGATAGCAGGAGGGGTTGTGTGGGTCTGACAGCAGCTGTTTCACGTGCTACACTCCCTGGGCTTTCCAGCTGCAGATTATTCTTCCACAAGGCCAACCTGCCAGCTGTCCTGCTCCCAACTCTCTGATCACAGCTTGACTAGCAGTTATCAATGAGGAGCTACAACCAAACAGAAAGGAGAACAACTGGTCACATTTCTGCTGCTACAAAATGCCAATTTCTTACCTTACAGAAGACTTTAACCTGAGAAACTTACTGAGGAGCTTTTAATTCAAGGCGCAAGAGTGATCCATAGCCTGTCTCACTATGAACATCTTCAGCACTACTGCCCAGAAGAGACTGGTTTGACAGAGGTGTCAAAGGGCAAACCCAACTGGCTTCAAGACAATCCAATTTATACATCAGCGGGTGCTCCAGACCTTGTGATTTGTGAAAGACAACCACCTGTGTGATCTGACACCTGACCAACTGGGCAAACTGACAGAAGCCCTTCTGGCCTTGGCTTTTACCTTAAGGCACAACCATTGACTCCTCACCCCTTAGTAAGCACATTGCTCTTATCAATTTTCAGTCTCCAAGACACAACCTAACCCTAAAATTATGTCCTCCTGCACACAGCCCATCTCTGCCACACTGAAGAGAGATTTACTTCAATTCAAATGTTTCTCTGGCTAATTTAGACAGTACCACAGTGACCTTTTAGCACATGCCCCACAGGACTGTGTGTGACTAGAATTTATGGCCAGGCATGGGAAATGCGCATCTCACAGAAACATGTTGGGTTTTTTTGGGTTTTTTTGTTCCATGTCATAATTTGAAGTTGATAATAGAAACCTGGTAGTGGTTCAACGCTTGTACACCATTTGAGGGAGTAAAAGCTGCCTGGGGGATCTGCTGGGCCATATTTCAATATGTTGATTGGCCATCAGAAACAACACCTGCAGGCTTTTCATGAATTGTTTCCACCTAAGGGAGAGAAGAATTTCCCCCCCCCCCCCCCCCCTTCTGGTAAGGCAAGAATTTGGACAACATCTCCCTCCCTCCAGAAGCTTGCAGGCCCACTGCAATGAGAATGGGTAGTGGGGTGTTGTAAGACAGGCACGTTTCCAAGCAGCTGTATGAATTTCCAAAGCAATATAGGAAATACATACAACCCAACCATTTTGAGTTTCATTGATAATTTTCACTGCCTTGTAGCAAAAATACAAGAAGCACCACACTCCTCTGAGAAGACCCTTCTGAGACACTTGACAAACCAATCAAGAAATAAAATAATTATGACTAAGATATGCTAATGTAGATTTTCAAGATGTTTAATTCATTAGTGTATCAGAAAAGGCTGTTATGTTCTGGAATTCTGGAGAATAGCCAGCTCTAAGCACTACTGAGAGAATCACAGAATATCTTGGGTTGGAAGGGATTTACAAGGGTCATCAAATCCAACTCCTAAAGTTCTAGCCAAAGTCTGTATCAACCAAGAATATATTAATAATTTATGTTCCAGAAAATTCTACCTTTAATCAGATAATTACTCCTCTAGAAAGGACATGCAAAGATTATAAGTCTCTTGGGGCAGAAATAAGATTTATAATTCATAGAAGGAAAGGCAGCTGAACAAGTGCTGAAGAAAGAGCAGAAAATTCTGTAGCACTCTCACCTAAGCAGAGGAGGGCTTAGATCAAATCTCCAAATTTCAGAAGGAAATTTATTTTTAAAAAATGCACAGCATTGCAGCTGAATGAAGAACACTACAAATAATCTCATTTAAGGTGCTTGTTTTGCCATCATGCTGCATTAGGCAGAGGGTGGGACAGAAGGTGAGATTACCCTAACATTTACTTCTTCTCTGCTGAAAACACTGTGATTGTCTATGCTTCGAGGCCCATTTTTAGCATCCTTGTTCATTGTTTTCTGTCCATTCCTTGCTGCCTTGACTGCTGGGATTCAATATATTAATATGAATTTTGCCAAGCTCACAGAAGGTTGACCACAGTGTCAAAGCTGTGCTGGCAGAGTCACTTCCACCAAACACTGGGATTCAAAGAGCAGTTGATACATCGTGAAAAATACTGGCCTCAGCCTGCAGACAACCATGTGTCTGTCTCACAAATTTCATATTCCATTCTACCAGCTTCCATCTTTATGTCAGGAGGCTGGATGCTCAAACAGGAGCATAGTTTTGTAGAAATTTGTCTGCTCTTTTTGCAAGGAGCTGCCAACGCTGTTGTGACTGGGATATCAGAAAGAAAAAGTGGAAGAGATGTTTGCAATTGAAAGACAGTCCTGAAAAATTTTCAGCACACACCATCAGTGTTGCATATCTGGAGAGCATTGCTTTGGCTTCAGATGCTTGAGGAACTGTCTATTCAAGTGGAAAAAACCCATATTCTCAATTCTGTAATTATTTAGCACTGTAGAACACTTGACAATTTTATTCAGCCTTTCTTTGCTGCTGCATTTAAACAGGATAACAGTTTTCACAACAGCTGACTCTTCCTGTCACCAAAAACAAAGTGTTTGGTACAAAGTGAGAGAGGAATCAGCACCTCTGCCTGGCAGCCCTGTAAATTAGAAGCAAATCTGCAAATCAAAAGAATACACAGACACAAACCTCATTATTGCAGATGCAAGGATAAAGAATTTTTTTTTCCTCCAGTATTCTATAATGATCTCAATCAATTTCTATACACCGTAAAATCGGTTCACTTAAAAACTATAATCACAAATAAGGAGAAGAGATATAGAAGTGATGAAAGGATAAAGCAGATCAGGTCTGTAAATAGAATACTTTAAGGAAATGTAATGCTGGTGGACACTTTCTGCACAAGATTTGGTCCACATTAAGCACCTAGATAGTACAAAAACAGTCTGTCTGATATAACATCTTCTGCTCACATTCAGTGGAAATGCCATCTAATGAGGGACCACCCAAGGATCAGAGGCTTTCTTCAGTTTTGGTTTCTCTCCTGAGATTGTCGTCAAGAGTAGCAATGGTTCCTCCTTCTTGTATGACACTTGCACTGTGGAAATGCCATTATAAAAGCCCATCAGACCTGTCCACAGGAACCAGTCAGCCCCCAGACAGTTCTGGGGAGGTGGCTTGGTCCCCCTTTGGCAGACATATGTGACCTGAGGGTCCATCAGCCGTGGCTGTGCTGTTTGCATGTGTGCTGGAGGGAGTATCACATGCAATAACAGCAGAACAGCAGATGTGCTTGCTGGTGTGAGCTGCTTCCAGCCAGCACAATGCCAGGTTAACACTCCAGATGAATTGCTACAGGCAGCCCTTCTGCCTGCTGAAAAGATCATTATGAATGCAAGCAGGCCATTTTACCTCCTTATTGTGACATTATTAGATGAGAGCTTCCTTTAAGGAGTGCAGTTTCCTTTGGGGCGGACTAACTCCAATAAGGTGTTGAACTAATTTGATCCCTGATTCACTAGGAGATATGTCATCTCCAGGTTTGAAAAAGTTGTTCAAGAGAAGAGAGCTTGAGCCTTTCATAATTAACATGCAACACTGGTTGCCACACAGGGAGCAGGCACAGTTATAATAACTCAGAGTCAATAATTCATAAACTATAATGCATTATTAATCAATTATCGAGGCCCGAATTACATTTAATGAGATTAAGCTGATTGGAGCACTAAGCTGTTTGAGTCATATTGATTTAATCAATGTGCTTAATTAAACTGTGTACATTTTCCACATGATCATTACTTCCCAGTATCCTGCATAAGTGGCTCCTGCAATTCACATCCTCTGCTGTTCTTTGCTCAGGAATTGCTCTTTGCTGCAATTTATATTTAAAGGTAAAGGGCTTGTTTCTTCCTAAGGAAAGATCAAAGTTGCAAAACAACCATCTAAATAGCTTATAGAAGCAAATTGAGAAATGTTAGAATATTTTTTCCCAGCAACTGTGTCTTTTTGATTCTGTGGGCTTAAGATGCGACCAGGTAAAGACACCTCATTAGTCTCACTTTATCCCTCATTTTAGTTCCAGGAGCATCTGCAGCATCAAAAGGCATGAGCATCCTACCATATCTATCCCAAAAACATTACTCTATCCATCTTCAGAAACACGCTTAGACAAAAAAATGTGCTTCAAATCCCCAGAAGACTACATTTAAGATAAGCAGGTGTCATTATCTTTTTCTGACAATATTCATAATGGTTTCCTCAGCCATGCATAAAGAGGACATGTGATGACAGAAGAACAACTCAAAGTGACAGGTATTACAGATGTAAATCCATTTGCCAGTGCCACTTTTGTCTAATTTCCCTCACCTTTGCTGCTAATTATCTGGGACATTTTGGATTAACTTTAAACCCCACAATTCAGATCCATAAAGCTACGCATTGTTAAAAGGACACTCATCAGGTGTGTTGACTGTGGAATACACATAACATACTGAATAATCACTGTTATTAATGGGGATGACAACAGTACAATCAGCCATGAAGAGAGGTTTTCCACTCCTTTGTGACTGTTTGAATCATTGCTCTGTGTTAGCACTAACCACCATCCCTTCAGAGGTGTCCTGCCCCTTCCCTTCCCTAACTAAAGGTGAGAGCAAATCCACCCCATCTCAGGGCACAGCCAGGAAACACCTCTTGGAAAATACTCACATGGCAGCATAGGGTGCACACTGTTCTTTTCTGACCAATCATTTTGCTTTTGGTGGTTTTAATTGCACCACTCTGTTAACATTAGCAACATATCAGTGTCCTTTACTTCATCTTAACATGAAGATGATTTTATCATTGCCTGAGCATCAGTGTTTAGATATTTTCCTTACACTTCTTTGAAGAGTTTATCTGTCCATTTGCTCTGTCACTTACAACAGTATCCTACTGCTTGCAGGGTCTACTCAGCTGTCTGCCAGGGAGTTTAGAAGAGTTACACACTGCACACATGCATAAATAATACTGTGAATTAAGTTTGCAAACTATTACTGGGTACACATACATGCTGCTAACACTGCCTTCACTGGGCTCTGTGTAAGTGGCAAACTGAAGAAAATCAGAGCTCTGCAAACACCTATTAATTCATCAAGCAGGGAGTTGGCACCAAGATTTGGAAGCTTTTTCATTCTCCTTGTTTCTGCATTCATTTGAGAATGCTCCGAAAGATGCTGGAAAGATGCTCTCCATTCAAAAGTCCCTTTAACTCTCAACAGGCAGACATAGGATGGCCAGATATAAACTCTCACCCAGACACATTCAGTATGGTTTTACCTTTATCACACAACCATGCAGGATATTGCAGTTAGAATGGGTATTACAGACATCCCTACTAGGTGGACACTCAGCCTTCATCTGATGGCAGGAAGGGCAAGTTTAAAATTAAACAGCAACCACAAAAAAACCCAAGAGAGACCCTCTCAGTTTCTATTTGTTCAAGTCTATGAAGCTGCAAAGCCCAGCAGGGACCACTGACCAGCCCCAGGTACCCACAGACATGAATGGAAGTTGTGCCGTTTTTAACTGAGTGGTTGGAAGGCTGAGAGTCAAAGCACAGGAAGCCAAAGACTTCCCAGCTCACTTCTTCCTTTTTTCATATCAATTTCAGAACTGAACATTTATTAAAAATTATTCACTACACCACTGTCACCTAAAGGGCAGAGATAAAGAGAGGAAGGAGAAAGGAGCCTAAAGTGAATATCAAAGCCTCACACAAACAAGGCATAATGAAGGAAAGAAGCAGCCCATTTTTCTTCCCTTCAGCATGGCTTGTGCTTCCTATTAACAAGGTGCACATTAATAAATTTAACTCAGACAAATTTAACCACCCTAGGACCACATTAATCAAAAGCCTGACAAGAGCAATCTGAAAGAGTTGAGGAAGGGAAATAAAGCACAGCTGACACAGAGAGTGCCATGCCCTCACTATCCCTGGGCCGCTCCCACTCCATCAGCACCTCCAGAACACAAAAACTCCTTCCCACTGCACTCCTACCAGGCTGATCCTGCTGCCTTCCCAGTATTCCTCACCCACCCAATTTATCCATGATGTTTCCTTATCCCTATGTGTCTACACCTGAGAAGGATTTAGAGTATTTAATATGATCATGGGCAGGAGCTACAAAGTCCAGGTAAGATTTGTGCCACTGGCACTGTTGAAAAGAAACTCTCAAGGTACAGATTAACACATGTGGAGAAATAAGTTTGATAGGAGATCAAAATTGCTCTAGCTCATGAAAACTATGAATTGGACAGAGCCAGAAGGAAAAAACAAGGGCTGTTTTACTCATTATCCATGTGCCAAGTCTCTCAGGAACTCCACGTTCCTTCTCAAACTGAAATACCCATGCATGGAGACTATACAAAGCAATGGGAGTTATTGCTGGGAAATCCTTCACCCTTTGGTCTCTATTTAGCTCCAAGTTGTTGCTTCTGAGTTATGTTTTTAGCATGGAAAAACATTGACAAACAGGTCCTTCCAACAGCCAAAACACTTCACAGAAAGATGGGAATGTCATACAAAATGAAGAAACTGAGAAGTAACTGCTGATCAAAGCCCCACAAAGCAGCACAAATTAAACTAAGTGCATCCCCAAAAGCCATAATTACCCAAGCTACTCAAACAAAATAAGCACATACGTGATTATTCAGATTTGCCTAGAGGCATCCCCACAGCATAAAACATGGTGTGGTGCCATGCTGTTCTTCCACTCGATAAAGCAATAAATATTTTCATCACTTAAGAGTATTGGTGTTTACTTTTACAGTGTTGAAAACTTGAGTGAAACTGTGTTGCCTTGACAATGTCTTTCCCCCACACAAAAATTTCTTTTTCAGTTGGACAACTGGGATTTCTACACATTCTGTTTTGATGGAATTCCATGGGTTCATGGAGAGGTGTAGGAAGGCTGCAAATAGTTGTAGTGCAAGGCTTCAGAAGAAGGGTTTAGTGGCACAGGACTTTATGGCATTTCAGGGAGAACTACAAGCTTAACATATTACCACAAACCAGGAGATATTTATTTCCATTGAAAATAAAGAGGACTTAAACCACATAATTGGGATTTGAACCCAGATGCAGTATATTACACAGTCCGAAGCACTTGGAAGAATTTTCTGCCCAAATTGTTCATAGATGCTTTATGAATCTTTCAGCAAACCTGTGCTGAATAAGCAAGCCAAGCCTTGTCTTTGCAGACAGGTTAATGACCTTTGAAAACCTGCCAGGCTCTCTTCTAACACTGCAAGAAGCAGTCTAATGTACTCAGAGAACACAGGGCCCCAGAAAATGGCCATGCCTCCCAACACTGTCACATTTATATTGCAGTATTTCCTAGAAACTGTAATTTTTTTTTTTGCTTCCCTATGACAAAACACACCTTTCAGAAAGTCCTTTCAAAATCAAGAGAGCAAAATTCCAATGTTTAGGGTATTAACTCATGGTATGACTGACTCTCTTCAAGTCCTTGCTTGGATAAACCCAAACATTAGCTCAGCTTTTGCTTTGTACCACCATTGGAAAGGACTTCTCACTTGGGCAGAAAACCTTGTTCACCGCAGGCCTCTTCCAGATGGCTCCAACCCTCAAATAAAATATTCCAACTTACTTCCACTTGCCCCCTTGAGACCTTCTGCCATGAGGTGTCAGCAGATAACATTTCCCCAGCTGATCACCTGCCACGTGCCAAAGGCTGCTGCAGATAACCAACCTCCCCTTCCACAACTCCAACCCAGTGCCTTTCTTCACTGTATCCTCATTATCATGGAACAAAAGTGCTTAAGGGCAGGAATTCTCTCTTCAAGCCAGGCATGGACAGCCACAATTAAAGCTGGGCATGTGCATGCATGATAGAACTTCCCATCCAGCCTGGACTTGGCTATTTTGCTTTAGCATTTCAACCTAGAAAAGTATGTTCGTGACATAAGTTTGCTAATCCAGGGTAAAAGCTGAATTTGTAATGAAGTCATTACAGTGAAAAGGTATGAGCTCTGGATGATTACACTGTAATGTCAGCATGGCTGCAGTCACTCTGCTCTAAACCGGGACAAAAAAATAGCACCAATTTTCACCAACTCTTATATTAGAGCTCCCTTTTAGTTTAGAAAGAAGTCTGCAATGAGAACTGTGGTTCATATCACAGAAACTCTTTGGATACTTTTAGCCCAGTATCTAAGTGAGGTAATGAAAACTATTCATTTAACATACAAAAAGATCTTAAGACAATTTCAATATTCACAACCCCTCAAAGGTCTCAACCTGCATTGTGTGTGAAGAGACAAAAAAACAAATTCAGTGTATACCTTGTTCCTGATTTCAGAAAAAATTCAACCTATATATAAGTAGATAATGATTTAGGTTCAAAATCGAAGCTAACCCAAAGTGATACTAATCAGAATCTTCTTATCACTTGCTCTTGGGCTACAGAAATGTGCCTATTCTAATCTTGCTCATCAAGGCCATTGAAGGTCTAAATCTGGCTCTCACAATAAAAAATAACCAGCTCTAGATAGAAAAAAATCGCAATTATAATATTTGCTGTCAAACAGTACATAGTCAGTATGGTCTCAGACAGAATGCAAAGAGCTATATTGTGTCCAGATGGATCTGCTGGGCACACTGGAGGAGCTGGAATTTCACCAGAACACTTCAATTGCTGGTCCAGCTGGGAAGGAGTTATCTTCAGTTTGAGATTTTTTTTTCAAATGCAAGACCTCAAAATACATAAATCGTTTCAATATGGAACATAAAATAGCAAAAATTTTTTTTTAAATCTTGTTGAATTAGTTATTTCACAGTTTTTTCCTGTAGGAGACATTTGATTTTGAACTTTTCAAATGTTTCACATCACTGAAGAGAAATTAGAAATACAAAATGGTATCGGTTCTCCTCCCACCTCCATGCAAACCTGTAATTTTTAAAGAGCATCATAATTGGCTATTCCTCATATTTATATTTCTTTTTCCAAAATGAGAAAGACAAGAAAATCAGCATGTTCACCAAAGAGGTTGTCATTGTCACTGCTGACATGAACACAACTCACCAGTATCTTTTTTAACGCTTCATTGGACTTACAGAATTGCTCCAGGTCATCTCTGTTTTTAGACTCTGGCATGGCAGTGATTGTGACCAATGGGCATGGATTTCCTCCTAGAGTCTGGCAGAGTGTCTGCTGCCTCCAGTAAACCTTCTTGGGGTTCCTATTTCTTTCCAGGATATCAAGATGGGACTGAAAAAGAAGCAAGGAAGCAGATTTATAAAGGAGTTCACGGTCTATAAAACCTGATTTTATTCTAGTAGCTGTATATTATTATTGATACTAATTTCATATCTTGCTAACTTCCCAGCTCCTCTCTTCTGCCAGTTAATATCACCTCCTCTTACATCCCACAAATATGCACAAGTCATTCACAATGCATCCCAGTTCACTGAAGCTGCACAGAATTATTTATTCTTATATCATGGTCTACTTGAGGACATCCCTTTTCGTTGCAGAGGGGTTAGACTAGATGACCTTTAAACGTCCCTTCCAACCCAAACTACTCTATGATTTTGCCTGAACAGCTTCTATGTGTTTTTATTAATGTAACAAAATTTCTATGCATACATGAAATCCAAAAGAGAAGAATTTACTCTTTATATTTTAATAGACGTTCTGTAGCAACATGAGATAACTCACCATTTTTGAGCATTTACAGAATTGATTGCTTAGCTGTCAAGCACATGCCAGTGAAACTCAGTGACAACTCCATATCAGAGGCAGCCAAAAAGTTTGTATCGAAACAACATTTTGTACAGTCAGTAGTGGGAAATTTGAAGAGTGTCTTTCCAAGAAGTCATTTAAAAAGGGAGATTTTTCTCCCCACCCCCAAAGTTTATGACAGTTTTAAAACAATTCTTAACTCCACAACAGCTTCTTGAGAAATTTGAGAAAAAGGACTGGCAGCTCAGAAGAAAGACTTTTTGGAACAAATTACGATTGCCTCATTAGACACAGAGCCACTTGTCACCCACACACCAGATGAAGTGTAGTTCTCTGTTTACACTGAAATGGTAAGTGGCAGGATGAGTGTGAGTAATGCCACTGCGGGGTGGTGCTGAGTGCTGTGGAAAACCAGTTGTCTCCCAGTTGGTGGGAATAGGTGCAGTGAGCATTGTCTTAACAATACTTTAATTAAAACACATCAATTCACTCAGTGACCTTCACATGGTAATGGTTTGTCTTTATGAGTCAGGGCAAAATTTCAGTCAACATTTACAGGACAGCTCATTTCTGTTCCTCAAATCATGGAGCTCACTGTGTTTCAGACTGCTTTCCCAGCATCCAAATAGAGCCTTGTAAACACAGAACAGAAATCTACAGTCAGCTATGTTATAAAACAATTAAAATACAGCTCTATAAAGTAAATTAAATTATTAGATGCATCTAACAATCTCACATAGATACAGAGAACTCAATATCATCTTTTACTTATGTTCTTGCTTCCCAGTGAAATTTAATTGGGTATAGCTACCACAGAGATTTCAGCCAGATATCAAAACAATTAATACTGTGATGTAAAAATAGATAAATTGCTGTTCATAAAAGAAATTTAATTACTAATGGACAAGAAGTAATGAACTGCACAGTGCATCCAGTTCAAATAGGATTCTGCAATATTTCCTCCAAATATGCCTATAACCATTAAATATATATGATATTTAAAAACATTTTCAAATTACTAACTCCATATACAAGTTTATCTTCTTCCCCAAAGCACTATGTATTTAATTGAGCCCTTGGGTTCATAATCACTTTTAATTTATTATTGATATGTAAAACCAACACACTTCACCCAAGTCCCCCCTACCCTGACTTTATCCAAATCCCCCCTACCCGACGTTTACCCAAGTCCCCCCTTCACCAGTGGACTAATGCTTTAAAATGCAATCTACAGATGCACAAACCTGATTTAGTTTATTTACTGTGGAAATAAAAGTAAAATGGAAATGTGTATAGTGCATCACTTGACATTTTAAATTAGCCCAAGCAAAGAAGTCTTTCAGAATTATTAGAAGTAATGATTTTGCTTTGGCTAGAGCTGGACATGACAATCTATCAATCTTTTCCATCCATAATTCCCATTTACCAAACTTCATGGTCCCTATTGGGTCTGAGTTCATTTAAACTTTTCCTGGGGCAAAATTCCCTTTAACTTCAATGAGCATTTTATTTGAAGAGACAGTGAAATATTTAAAGACCAGGTCCTGCAAGCCTAGGAATACCATCTTTTTCATCTCTATTCTATTCATTCAGAAGCAGGTGAGATATTCAGTGATTCCCAGAGCACACAAACTCTCCAAGTCTCTCTTGCTTTGTGCCAGCAGAAGATAGAAATCAATAACAGTAAAATAATGATGAGGCACTGCATTTATGTGCAAAAGTATGGTGGTGAATAAGTCCAGCCAATTCTTCAGTAATGCATTTGTTTTTTCCCCTGCAGATTGTAGAGCTGTAGCCTTCAAGGCTAAAGGTCAAACCCCACCACTGGAGCATCCATTCTTCCTCATGGAATTTTAGGAGTAACTGGTGAGGTACCAATGAGAAGTGAGCTGACAGACATGTTTTGGACTGAAGGCTTGACTGGCCTTCTCCCAAATATTGGAAGCAGCTTATTTGAATGTCTATGATGAGATGCAAAACAGTTGACAAAAGACTTTCTTGATAATGGAAACTGAGGTGAGAAGGAAAGGAAACTGATCTACTGGAATTATGTGGTTTCATTTGCAGTAACATCTTATCTTTAGCAACAAAGCAAATCTACTCCCAGAACTATTAATTTCCTTTCTTTCATCCTACTGTCCTCTCAGACCCTGGGCTTTCTTTCATCAATTACAGAGAAAGCACATTGGGTGCATTGCCCAGAAAATTCCCTTACCATCCACCCTGGCCAGAAAAGGTTGTGGAAGACAAACCCATCCCCAGCAAACAAACTTGGTACAACTCAGTAATTAAATTTCTCCTTTGGACTTGTATTCTTTTAGTTTCTGTACTGATAGCACTGGTGAGAGTGTCACAAACTCCTACTGACACTCCAGCTGGCACTGGGGAAAGAGCTGGTAAAGCATCAGATGAGGTCCAGCAGCTTGGTGATGCTGGATGCAGCTCTGAAAACTGAGCTGTTATCTTCTGGCAGGAGGAGGATCAGGCAGCACATCTGAGCTATCATTAGATAAGCCCCCTGCTTCCCAGCCCTTCAGGAGGAGGATCCTGCAGCCCTAAGTGAATGGAGACACCTTTGGTCTGTGTTATGAGTGGTAAAAGCACTAATGGTTTGTACTCAACTTATTCCACAGAGAAATTTCTTTTCTCCTACAGTTTTAGGGCTGGCAGGGGCTGCAGCTGTAAACAAGGCAGTAACACCATCATGATCCCAGAATGGTTTCAGTGGGAAGAGACCTTAAGGACCATCTCATTCCAACCCCCCTGCCATGGGCAGGGACACCTTCCACTAGACCAGGGTTCTCCAAGCCCCATCCAACCTGGCCTTGAACACTTCCAGAGGTGAGGAGGTGTGAAAGCAATCCTCTCCGTCATCTCAAAACCTACACATCCCCAAGCAGCTCCAACCTGTCAGTGCCACTCTCTCATCTAGCTGGGCATGTCAGCATTACCATCATCGTGGAGTAGGTGTAGGGGTAATGGTAGGCCAGGTAGCAGACATCATCTTTGTGAGGGAACTTGATGCTGAAGCTGAGTGTGTAGTAGAACCTTCCCCTCATGCCTCCTGCTGCGGCTGCACTGCACCGGTAGTGGTTTCTGGGAGAAGAGAAAGAGGAGGAAAGTAAATGCTTTTCACTCCTAGATGTGCATTTGAAGCAGCCATGAGAAAAATAAGCATTCAGAGAAGCACCCACACACCAGGACAAAGCTCAGCAGGGAGTTAGGAGGAAGAATTGCACGTGGCACAGTCAGTCACGTGCTGCTGAGGGATGGGAGCAGTTTCCTAGGAAAATAACATCCATTCACACTTCGTTCTGTGAAGATGCAAATAAAGAAGCAGTCAGCTAATAGTAGCTCATATAGCAGAGTCCAGACATATTTAAACTATGCTTTCAGCTAACACTGCTGTATTTCTTCAGATATCCACATTATCTTGCTCAGAGATGCAGGTTCCTATTCACAGCCCTGAACAATGCCATGGGAAAATATTCTGCAAAATGCCTGGAGATTTAGAAAATAAGAATACCCTACTAAACCAACTATTCAGTTCCACCACAGGAAGAAAAATGGTATTTCAGGAATAAAAATAAATAATAAATAGGACATACATAAAAAATATGTCAGGTACTGCAAAGGCACTTTGCTGAGTAGGAAGAAGAGGAGAGTGGGTTTGGGTAGAGAGTGGACATGAATAAAATGATTTCATACAGATTTACCAGTTGTGACCTACCCAAAAATTCCTCTTTGTATCCCTCTTTTTTGAAGACTTAAGCATCTCCCTCTCAGGGAGCAGAGAGGACCAGCTGCTCCCTAAAAACTGGGGAGCTGACTTATAGCAAGCTTCTCAGTCTAGTGTCAAGACCTGATCTCTTGCAGGAGACTTACTCTGATGAAGAGATGACTTCAGGCTGAGTAGGAAAGTTTTCTTTCAGCAGAGATGAAGTGACAAATCATGCACTTTAGGGAGAAGCCTCAGAGCAAATTGCATCTATAAGTACATTTCAAACAATATTTTTCCCACATTGCACCAATTATGCTGTTGCCAAACCTTCTGATTCTGAAGGACTCTGAGGTTTCTTTGACAAATGTTATCATCAATGTTGCATTAAAATGCAAAATAGAAGAGGCAACCAAAAGATGCAATTTCAGCTCCTGAGTTTTACAATACTAGTTTATTTTGCTGCTGTTCATTTTTATTCAAAGGGGTGGAGAGAAAAGATAATTATTCTTGTCAAATTCTCCAAAATAATCAGCTCTTTTTCATAGGGGAGACACAATACAATGCTTCTAGGTTTTCACTTGAATTCAATAGTTAGAAACATGTGGGGTGAGTGATACCAACTGGATCAATAGATAGTACAGGAACACTGAGTCACACTGGCAACCTGAAAAACCTATGATTTTACTCTCAGTTGAACCCTTTACCCCAACATTTCCTTTGAAAATAAAGCACCTTACTATCAGACATAGAGAGAGAAAAAAAACTAAATAAACCACAAACATAGAAACTAAATACATCTGAATGTACTTAGCATTTAGATGTATATTTTTGGTGGATCAAGGTATGTTTTTTAAGTCAGAACAATGACATTTATTATAGTTCCTGTTAATTTTGACAATGAAGGATAATCAAGAACCATTTCCTGCATAGTGCAGAAGGAAAATGCTCATCTCCATGGCCTCTGTTATACTCACCATCACTTGGAAGGTTAGATCACCTTATTCATAAAGAGTGGTCACAAAGTGCTGAGTTCTTCCAAGCCCTCCCCTGCAAATTCACTATTTTGTAGTTAGAGGTATGGGGGGAAGCAGGTTTTTACAGGCAGAAACTGCCTAAATATCTCACACAGACATTATTCCCACCTGTCCCTGATTCTCCAGAGTAAAGGCTTATCCCAGCACATTTCATCCTTGTTCTGAGCATCTCTGCTGTTCCACCTAGCTACCCACCCAGAAAAGACATTTCCAGACTTTTGAGTCTCTACTTGACACCTGCTTCAATCTATAGCAAACTCTGTGGGAGTAACTGGAAGTTTACAGGGGGCTTTGGGAAGCTTCAATATTCTTCACTCACGCATTAGAAAGAAAAACCTCCTGTGCGTAAGCAGTGTAAATGATCAGGTACTTTTACTGCATATAATCCAGTCTCCTCACAATCCATCATACAAAGCAGTAGCTCTGAATATTTTTAAAAGACACCTAAAATAATAACATTTTTTTCCTCTGTGCCTCCCTCTCCTCCTACTGCTGTCAAGCCAAAATAGCTCTATTGCTTCCTTTTTCCTCCACCAGATTGATGTTTTTTAGTTCCTCACCACTTTTTCATCACAACACCCTACCATATCAGCATGGAGCCTAAAGTAACAAGCAAGGAAAAGGAAAGGGAAAAAAGACCCTGGCAACATCTGGTCCCCACTACCTTATTTTTCTTCTCTTTCAAAAACATGTTGAAAGTCTCTCATGCTTTCTAGAAATTGACACACTGGTTATTGGAAAGGGAAAAAAAAAGACCAAAGTGTGGTTTCCTCAATGAACATGCAAGCTGTATCTACAGTGCCTTTCAGTGGTGAAATCATTTTACTTGCTGGTCTCCTTCAGAAAAAATGCATAAGTATTATATTTCCAGCATAGCAGTGATGAAGAGTTAATTAATAATAATTATAATACTACTTATCTTTTGCTCTGCAAGATAATTTTCTGAGCTTAAAAAATCTTTGCAAACACTTTCTAATTAAAACATGCTTCCCATTTATCTATTCCATTCTTTGGGTGGCAGATAAGTGACTCTAATTTTCCACCCTTTGTAGGTGGGGAAACAGACATAGACAGGTGAAACAACTTGGACAAAGATGCAGGCAGGAAAGGAGCTGGGTTGTAACTGAGGAATTCAAAAGCACCAGGCAATTCAGGAACAAGAGCTCTTGGCCATCTGATCTTTAGACTTCCTATCTGCACCATTTAGTACTGTAAAAAGCACTGTTAGGTGATGAAATATGGCATTTTCAGCTTAGATTAAAATGGCCAGAGAAAGTATCAATATCCCAGACTTCTGGGCCACTCCAGAGTTCAAATGGAAAGCAAGCTGTTTATCATGTCTAATCTGCTAAGGTATTCCCTTGGTCCAAAATACTTCCAACCTGGAGTTTGGTGTCCTCATTTTCCATGTCTTAACCTCCTTACATCTTTAAGTGTAGTGATTAAGTGCAGGATGCTTTAGTAACACCCTGGTTCATACCACAAAAAGCAGTATTTAACAATTTACTGGGCATGGCTGTTATTTCAGGCTCTGCCACATTGGAAAGTGCAAAATGCACAGCACAACTTCCTTGTCAAGGGCCAAATCCATGATAAGGTATTTTTGTTGTCAAGATTTCAGGCAGAATCCCAGCTGGAGCAGAATATTCCCCCAGCCACTTTGCCATTAAGGTGTTCATTTGTATTGCAAAGGCCAGGTGTTCTCAGAGTGAGACTGATGTCTCACCCTCTCACAGACATCATTAGAGCTGAGAGGTGACCTGCTAATGTTATGATGTTTATTTCATCTAATGTGATTATAAAGATGCTGAAAAGAGAAGACCTAGTTCTGACATTGTTATGATCACTAAACAGCCAAGTTTTTAGTGGTGATGTGAGAACAAAACACTCCATGTACCTCATTACTATCTGAACTGACTATTGTCTGAAAAAGCTGGAGGTTAGATAATGTGCTTAGAATGAGCCATGAAACCAAAGGCACAAGCACATTGTCACCAATTCAACACTCAGCTGCCATTGTTCCCTAAATAATTTGCCAGAAAGGAATATTATTCAGTGCATAAAAGCTGCCAAGACAGCAAGAGAATTAGATGATCTTATTGTAACTGCAACTGTTTATCATGGGTGTATCCTGTCACTTCACAGAGAGGCAATAAAATAGAGCAGGAGTGTCACTCAGCTACTTTTTGACAAGAGCTCTGCTAATATTCTCCATAACAGAAAAACTCTTGTGAGACATATGAGAAAGGTTCAATGTCCACAGGACAAGTGTGTCTCAAAGCTGTGCCACAACATTCATCTTTATGAGTGAACTACCCCATCTTCAGGGAAGATGAATGTCAAAGATCAGCCAGCCTGCTCCACACAGACATCTCACCAATGAGCTTTTCCTCCCCTGTCCTTCACTTCAGAGGTATCTCTCAGTAAAGGCCCTGCTGCAAAAGCAATTAAGGGCATCCTTGGGCTCCTTCTGTATTTCTGAAAGTATATCACTCTCTCCATAATTATTAGTATCTCCTAGTTTGTTAATAACTCCTGTTAAAAATAATTAGATGATGTTCCCTTCAAAATGTGCAGCCCTACCTTAGGATACCTGAGACCAGAGTGAATGGAACTGAAGGGAGCTTTTTCCTCAAAATAATGGCAGTGAGATATTGCTGTAGCAATCTCATCTCTTCCTGTTCTGAAACAAAGCCTGAGCAGCCCCAAATACACTATTTTCACATTCCTCCCCCCTACAACTTCTTGTGGCTGGGAATCTTTTATAATCACTGAAACAAAAATATTAGAGTTTCTGTGGAGGTGAAAATGTATTTATGAGTATGCATGCACATTCTTGTGTATACAAAAATATGTGAGAAGCAGGAACACGTGGTAAATGAGAGAAAACAAGTAGTTATCCTAAATTATTATGTTGACATATAATTCAATGTACAGCCAGAAAACACAGAATATTCCAAATCAATAAAACTATTCTCTCATATATTCTGAACAGGAATCTGATTACAGGCTTAATTGCACAATCATGGCTTAATCTTGGAAGTCAGCTGCTGTTTAATCACTGCACAATAGCTGCCTTGTTAATGACATGGGAAGCCACTGCAATGGTATTCAGCATGAAAAGTCTGCCCAACCAGAATCCCATACTCAGAGAAGTCAGGGATTACAGGCATGTAAAAAAGGGAAGCCACTGCACCACAGTATGGGAGCTCTTGAGGTAGAAAAAGTTGAGGTCAGGTGCACCAAGTGTACTTGAAACGAAATAAAATAGCTACTCAAATTGCTGTAGCCAGATGCTAGGTTGAGAGAGGATAATCTGTGCCTTCAGCCCCTCCCCACTCTATCCCCACCACCCCCCCGAAAAAAAAATTACAACAGAAATTGGGAACTCGTGGAATTTTCTTCTGAGGCTCTGGTACACTGCAAAAGCAGCCTGAAACAGGGAATTTGCACAAATATCAGCTCTGAGCTTGTCAGGATTCCTTTACAGCACTGTTGTATACCCAACCCTTTCTTTAGCTCCTCAGCTCTTACAAAAGTCAGCATATACAAGAGGAAAACAATGATCCCATCCAGCTCTTTTCTTCCCAGACAGAGGAAAAAGCCACCTACGCTACTTGGGTTAAGTTTCCTTCTATTCCTGGCTGAATCACAAAGGTTTGAGTAATCCTCATTCCCTTTCCTTCTCCCTCCTCCTGGGGAAGAGTATTCTCCATATTCCCTTTTTCTCCTGTGGCTTCTAACAGTGATATCTCCCTTGTAGCTCTTTTCTGAGGGTGGAAGCACACAACACATTGAGCCAGCACCAATTTCCAGACATTTAACATAGAGAGTACTGGTGGTGAGAGGTTCCTGACACTGAGAGAGTTAACAGGAGCGAAACAGTGGAGAAAGAAGGCCCAAATTATTCCCCAAAAGCACACTTACTTGTAGTAGCAGACGTCCTGGCCTGCACGGATCCAGCGAGGCCTGCCCTGCAGAGCTTCCCTCACCGAGTACATCACCAGCTGCATGCCTGCAGAAAATGAGAAACCTGCAGGTGACATGACTGCCCTGGCTGGAAAAGACAGGAGTAGGAAGGAAAAGGCTAAACAAGAAGCACCGTTGTTTTGTCAGTGCTCTCTCTGCTGATAGTTTGTGCACAGTAAATGCATTCCCAAAGGCCTGTGTTGTGTTCTGAGACAGCCATGTCTGTACAAAAAGCCCCTCCAGAAAACATGAGCTGGATGGAGTTTACTAAAAAACAAATTATTCTTCTGACCTTAGGAAACCATTTTGTTTACAAACAGAGGAAGGGAAAGAAAATAATACGAATCAAGGCATCAACAAGGTCAGTAACTTGGTTAGTCCAATATTTTATGCTTGGCTGCACTATTATTGAACTCTTAATCCTACCACAGCATCAGAGATCTGTGGTGCAGCCAGCACCCTGCCTTCAGAAAATAGCAAGCAAATCCAGAAGAAGGTTTTAAACTTCCTATTAGACCTAAATAACACCTCTGTGTCATAAATGCTGATAACAATAGCATCCATCTTTGTACTGCATCATCCCAGAGCATGACTTCTTCCTGACCTCCAAAATATTACCATTTCATGCCCTGAGGGGTGAGGCTTTCTCTGATCTGAGCTGCACATCCATTACTCGCAGCTCCACAAAGCCAGCCCATCTGCAGGGAATTTTTGTCTCAAATTCCTTTGCTGTTCACACCTGCCTGCTCTTTCAGGCAGGGTGAGGATGCTGCCCCGCCCTGCGCAGCAGAGCTCTCTGCACAGGGTGGGTGTCCCTGGCCAGGTCCTGGCAGCAGCTCCAGGGGACCCAGCACAGCCACAGCTGAGCCCAGCAGTGATGCTGGCAGCACTGCTGTGAGAGCACATTTAAGAAAGAGAAAAATGCCCTCCCAAGTATTTTTGCATGTTGATAAGTTGCCTCCTGAGCCTTCACTTGGCTGTTCTTGTGCTGGGGGGAGGTGATGCTTGAAAATCATTAATACTGATGACATGTTTCCATTAGCAGCTATTCAGTTCCCTTCTTCCTTTGGGTTTTTGTGTGAAACTCCCCAGCACTGCTGGAGGCAGGAAGGATCAGCAGCAATGCCTTTGCAGCTCACCTTTGGCTGTGCTGTGGGGCAGCACTAACTCACCACAGCCAGGAGGAACCTCTATATTGCTGTTTCCTGAAACAGTGCAGAGAGTTATGTACAAAAAGCAATTTTGTGTTTGCTTCCAGGACATAGCCACCATGGATTTTGAGAGCCACAGGCCTGTCCAGATACCCACTTCATCGGAGAAGGGATGTGGGGCTCAGTGTCTGCAGGGGTCTCAACATCCCAAATGCCAGCTCCTGCCCTTCTTTATGAGTCTAAAGGACTCATACATGAAACTGTCTGAGAGCGATGGTTGATACACTCTGCAATCTCATTTTAATTAAAAAAATTCAGTTTCTCCTTTTTACTTCCCCTGTGGAAACGTTCAGTTTTAGAAAACAAACTGAAATCAGGGTTCTGATGAAATCCCATAATTTCCCATGGTAGAGAAAGTCAGTGAAAAGGGGGAAGGAGAGAGGTGGAGGCTGCATCTCCTATCTAGCTCTGCTCCTGGCCACAATTATTTCATTAAATATCCTTTTTGTTGATTTGAAAGTCAAACAGTGCCATCTAACCAAGAGCAAAAGGGAAAAATGAAACCAGACAAGTAACCAGGAACTGTAAAGAATTGCCACCCAGGGCACTTTGGCACTACATCACAACTGGAGGCTTTTTGTCTCAGAGTGTGGGCATTAGGCCAGGGAAGTGCAGAGGGAATGTGACAAATAAACAGCATCTCTTACCATGCTCTGTGTAAATGTTATGCATGTGCTGGAAGGGGCAGTGAGCCTCGCTCAGCCAAGCCAGGAAAGCTGGAGCAGCAGAAGGAACCCACAGAGGAATTGTTTAATAGCCAATGCCACGAAGAAGCCATCCAAAAGAGAGCCATGGCTTAGCCTCCCTCCTTACTCCAGATGGTATTTTCACATTTCTCTTCCAAATATATTTTTCATTGCATGCTTGAACATGTGAGTCATGTACAATTTCAGGTACACAAAATGAGATTATAAATGCTGACAACAGCCAAACCAGCAGATAACAAACAACCTTCTACCAATAATTGCCTGCATCTCTGGCCGTGAAGGAACTAGGGACTGCATCAAGGGTTGTATTGTGGTTTAAAATAGGACATCAACAAACATCCTTCATTTTCAGGCTTCTACCAGACTCACCACCCTGAATTGTTTGGTAATTATGGTAAGCAGTATAAGATGACAAAAAAAAAAAATCATTTTCCATTGAGATCTGTATGAATACTTGAACTTCAGCCCTTGGGGTTAAAGAGTAAATGCCTTTTAATTCATCATGTCACTCATCCAGGCAGTTTCACACATACAAGTGACAATGATTCCAGCTCCTGATGCTGTTTGTTACAGCTACATTGATCCTGAGAGGGTTGTCCTGGTGATGCTAAAGGCTGTAGCCACAGGGCTTCAGAGGAATGCAAAGTCTAATATTATGGACTTATTAAAGATTCTGAGGCAGGTCTTGAGCTGGTGTAAATTAACAGAGCTCCATGGAAACAAACCAAAAAAAACGCAGCCTATGCCAGCTAAGAATTCAATCCACAGTCTCCTTGCAGAAGAAATAATTTCTCTTCTAAAATGGGTATTGAAAGCTGGGATTTGCCTTGCCTGATTTCTGTGCAATGCTGCCTTCCCCCTGAACCATGACAGGAGCTCAAAGACTGCAAGGAGCAGAATTTTTTATCATTAATATCAACAGAAATTTCAGTAAGGTCTGACGATGTCTTACTAGATAAAGCCAAAGAATCATGAATATTTGTTTGGGGATTATCACATTTACTTAAACCTTAGAAGTACTTTCCAATCCCATGCTGCTCATTCAGTTCCAACAGATTGTCTTTTCACCCCAGCTCTCCCAACCCTGGTGTCATTCTTCCTCAGTTCTGATCTACAAACAACAGTGACATTTATTTCCCCCCACAAATCCTCTCTCCCAGGTCTCAATATTCAGCTTACTCCTCAGTCCTCCTGAGGATAGACAAAGGTTCTTTGACAAATCCAAAGTGACTTTTTTAGTGGATTTCAGGGCAGATAAGATTGAATTTACAGTCTCTCTTATAGACATGGAGAGTATGAAACCTTTATGGCTTTAAAAAGATATTCTTGTGAAGAGAAGGCTACCCCAATTCCCCAAAGGCTCATACCATAATTAAACTGGCTGTTGAGCTTCTCACAATTGATGATGTTGAAGCGATAGGGAACTGCTGCCTTCATGTCCTGGACCTCGAAGTAGAACCACTGGTGATGCTGGTTGCTGTTCACATCTGCATTCATCATTAGGTCATACTCAAACCTGGAAAGAAAAATGAGAACAGTGGCCATGAACACCTCCTGCCTGCCACTGAACATGCTGACAGCAGCCTGTACAGTCAAACTGATTGATATTTTGTGAGCATCACCAAACACCATCAAATAATCACATTACAATAATAGTCAAAACATTTTGAGCTCTGTTTTCTTACTCCTGTTCCTTCCATGACATCTCCAGGTGTTAGAAGGCATAATTATCTCCACATTATCTAACCTTCTTCCCTGGCTGACCCTTTCCAAACCCAGAAGGCCACCATTCCACAGAGTGGTCCCAGCAGAAGGCAGGCTGGCACAGCTCTGCTGCAGGGGTACTTACTCACGCACTTGGATCGCTTTCCGAAGGTTTCCCGACTCAAACTTGGAGAAAAATGTCAGACAGCCTGGAGCACCTGGGCTTGAGCAACTGCTGTAAAGCAAAGCAAGGACACCTGTAGCAGGCTCTTCACAGACAAGCCTTCTCCAGCACCTTTTGCATGCTAAAATAAGCTTTAACTTTTTTTTTTTTTTTTTAAATAAGCAAGACCCTGGGAAGTAGGAAGAGGTGAACAAATCCATAATCTTCCTATCTGATGCAGCTTTTCTCTCTACTTGTGCTTGGTAATTCTAAATCACATCTTTCCTTTTCCCAGTACTCTCTTTTGTCGCTGTCCATGTTTGCTTTCTTTATTCCAGTTACTTTCCCACAGGACTATTCCTATTATTTCATTAACTGCAGGAGGGCAATCAAAACAAGTACTATATATTTACTCTTCCCTCATCTATATAATTTCCTTCTCCAACTGCTTAGAAACTCTTAAATTAATCTTAAGCAACTTCATAACTTTCTCCTACCTGAACTTTCACCTCTTTTTTACTCCAAATAATGTTCTCCAAGTCACTCACCCTTCCTCTGAATGCAATTTCTTCAAATTTGGGACCCTCTCAACTACATCAAAAGATGTAGCCCTGTGCTACATCTTCTCACAGACCATGGTTGAGCACTTAGAGCAGCTCACAAGGCCAGATGTTTGGGTTTTTTCCAGAAGTGCTGTATGAATGTCACATTTATGCAACAGCCTACATCTACAACCTGTGACATTGGAAGTGCAGACACTCAGTGGGAAATGCTGCTTCAGGGAATGGAAAAACTGGATTTGTAAGTACAATTCCCAGGACCAGTCTTCACATCTCTGTTCCAAATCACTGCAAGAAGTGCAGACATATCCAGGGACAACCTACAGCCCCTTTGATGTATGGATTTTCTTGTTCTTGTCTAAAAGTTTTGATGCTCTCCTGCTCCAGCAACTTCCACAACAAATCCTTTCCCTGGAGTCACCTACAAGGAATCTACTCCTCCTGGATAGTTTCTCTGCTTTGCCTTTACCTCCTGTGTTACATCTTCACCTTTATCTGAGCTGATCAGGTGAACTGAGCTCACTGGCAGCACTGACAGAGTCCCTGGTTGCAGCACTCAGTTTTAGTGACCCACCTGGGATCATCTAAATCAAACACAGTCCTTCCTATCACATCCCCCGGCTGGATTAGGCGGCGAACATCCTCAAGGACTTTGTCTCTAGGGAAAAGAAAGGAGCAAATCAGCAAATTGCAATGATGTGTGCAAAATCTTGATACAGCATAGTCTTCTAGGAGAAATATAGAGAATTTTAGGAAATTATTTTTAAGGACTGGCAAGAAAGGACTTCCATGTGCTAATTCCTGGTGAACTTTTTTCTCATCGTGGGAACACTTCTGCTCCATCCCCACTACAACGAGATGCCTTTTGGGTTAAATGCCTATTTCTGTGAATACTTTATTCGCTACAGTATTATGTCAAATTTGATTTATCCCCAGTTCTTCCCAGTTAATTCCAACCCCCAAGTGGCCAGTCTTGCCCTGTGAGGAAATATCTGCCATAACTTATAAACCTACTAGTCTGATTCATAGTGAATATTGACTCTAAGTCAAGCTGATTTCTACTCATTATTAAACAGAGCTTCCCTGATCTCTGACAATGATTAAATGTGGAATACCAGATTTTCTTCCTGACCTTTGAAGCAATCATGTTATGCCTTGAAGCATGATATGATTAGTCCCATTTTAGCTGTACAGTTCCACGTTATAGCCATAAAAACAGAGCTTTTAGAGCAACAGTACAAGAAGATGGTACAGTGATTTTCCCTCTAAATAAGATTTCTAGCTTACATATTTACTGCAGAAAGAATCATCCTCTCTAGCAGTCAGAAATCTTCACAAATGCCATTTGATTGGTGTTGATCAACTCTAAAGTTTAGCATAGAATCAAGCATCTTTGCTGCCAGCTAATAATCCCCTATACCACTAAAAAGAAATGTAAAGTCATTGCATACAGCCCTGCCTGTAACAAAAACCCTGTAGTTATAAAAGCTTTCTCTCCCAGCACAACTTCAAAACACAACTTCCCACTCATCTGAGCACCTAAATAATGAGAGGTCCTTTCTGAGAGGACAGATAGGATTTTCCCTGAAAGAACCAGATGTGTGCAAGCACTAGCGGTGGCTGAATAACAAGTGAAATTGAAGGTAAAAACACATCCCAAAAGGATAAAGCCTCCATCTCTAAAATGGACATGTTCTCATTTGTGTTCTAACAAGATCACAGATTCACAACCCAGCTTAGATTCCCATCACAAATAAAAGTATATTGATGAATTTATCAATTGAGGCAAATCTTTGGGTAGCCAAAAGCTTGTTCTGTAGCTTCCTAAGACATTCAGAGAGGCTAGAGTCAGACCTTCCCTCCATGAGGCAGTTTTGAGCCCCAGAGCTCTCAAAGTGGTCATTACATCAAAGCACAATCACCTTTGCACCCCCTGCTTGCGCTCCAACACGGGCTTGCTGAAAGGAGGTGGCTGGTGACCCCAGAAATCCGGGAATGCCAGCTCTCTGTAGCCTGGGATGGACTTCACACTTTTGGCCCTGGCTGCATAGAGATGAGGGCTGTGGAATGGGATATCCCCTCGGTGTTTCTCCAGAAGATTTCTAACCATGTCTGAGCTCTCCAGCCTCCCTTCAGGACTGGGATTGATCGAGGCCTTGCAGTGAGGGTAAAACATTCTTTTGTACCAAGCAGCATCTTTTGGGAGAGGGCACAAAGCAAACACGTGACTCCTGGCTGGATCTTCCTCCTCACAGAAGTCTTTATCCTGGGCTTCTTCAGCAATGTCTCTCTTTTCATCATGCTTATCCCATATGCATTCCTCCTGCTTTCTCCAGCTCTGCAATGGGACTTTGAAATACTCTTCCCCTGGATCTGGTCCCATCTCTGTGACACTTTGGTTTCTCCATCTGCAGTTTGGATGTTTCACAGAAGTAGCGCTTGGAATGAAATGAGAGCGAGCAGAGGGAAGATTCTCAGTCCTGTCCTCCAAGCTCTTCTTTTCCTCAGACTCAAATTCAAGCTCCTTTAAATTTAAAAAGCAGAAGAAATTAAAAGAAACTACAGACAGATTGTGCCTCCTTCCAGAGGAAACCTTTCAAGGAGGAAAAGAGGAAATATTTACACATCTCCCAAAACTGTACTCAACCAATAAAACAGCCAGAGCAAAATCAGTGCATGGACCACCTGCCAGCATTTCTCTATCCACAAAGCTGTTTCAACAGAAGTCCTCAGAAACCAAAAGGATCCGATTGGAGATGACTCGCCCAGATGACTCAACCAAAACCAATCATTCGAACAAAGAAGGGAAGATATTTTGCAAGGCATTTTTTTTTAAATCTAAATGTTACAGGAGGGTAAAGGTGGCCAATCTGTCATGCAAAATTTACCCCCCAGCTTCATGCAGGAGTGTGATTTAATCTCATTTGGCTACTTATGGTCACAATCAATATCACAATATTGTGTGTACAGGAGATACATTAAACCAGTGATCTTTTTTAGATTCATATTTGAAACAGGGTTTTCAGCTCTCCTAAATTCCAAAACTTGTAATGAGTGCAATATTCCTTATTTTTTTGTCCAAAACATCACTACAAAAAAATTACTTGAACTGTTCATTTCACTCAGTGGCAGTGCAATCTTCTCCTCTTCCTTCAAACCACAAGTTGACAGTATTTATTTTTCACATCTCATTCTGATCTTGATATTGCTGTTGAAATTGCCAGCAAGGATACAAATTATCTGACAGATTTCTCACGTGGCAATTGATTCAACAGTGCTTACTTAATCTACACCCAGACAAATGTGCATCAAACATCATTGCCTTTATCACTCATGATTCACACCAATAAACTACTGCAAAAAGCCATAATCTTTGGCTTTCCAGTCATGTAAGATGTACAGGTCCACTTTTGAACTAGCCTAGTCTAGTTTTTGTCAATAGTCCCTTTCAAGTATTTATTACATACTGTAATATTCACAAATGAAGGAAACTGCACTATGATCATACCTGAAAATTCTGGGAAAGTTCTGCACACAATGCTTCATATTGTCCAAGATCCTCTTCTGGCCGGTCAAGCACTGGCCTTGACCTCAATTTATTCACATCTGTCTCCAAGTCATAATCCTACAGAAGCAGAATTAGAAAAGCACATGTATTACACGTGCCCCATGAGATGATCTCATGAGTGAGCTAAGGATAAGAACAGGACCTCAGACTCTCACAGTCAAAGACTCCTGTGCATTAATGTGTAGCCTCACTCATATCAGATGTGAGAACCAAAGCCAAACTGTGCCAAGCATTCAGCCATTGCATAAAAAAACCCCAAAAGCTGGAGCAAGAGGAAAGGATGGAGACACAGCATTGATGACTGGGCATTACATTACAGCATTATTCAAATAATTCCACGTGTCTTTAAAAATGTCCCACCAAATGTCATCAAAGAAGTTATTTGCTCCTGACAGACAGACTCATTTCCAAAGCTGTTATGAAAAGAAAAAAGTAAAATTGCCTGAATGCACCAGTGCCTGTGGCATTTCAAACCCTGAGCAACACTTGGATCACAAAGCAGAGTCTGAAGTGCATTTGGGTCAAGATGAAAAGGCAGTGAAGATCTGCAAGCAGTGTGAGGTCAGTTGAACAGGATTTGCCACTGAGAGCATACTGATGCATAAGGAGCTTCAAATTTACTGAAGATTTGGATGGAAAAGAATAGATGGTTCCTGATGGAACCACAGAGCCAAGTTTCACCTTGGTTGGTATTGCTAGTATGCATGGATACGTGTTACGTAGCTGTGAAAATGTTTGTAAATCACATCAATACCAGGAAACATTGTGCAAAAGATCTCATACAAAAAAAAAAAAAGAAAAAAGGTAAGCTGAAAGTTCATTATCCATTCCCAGCTTGCTTTCCCTTTAGCAAGGTTTTTTACAGGAGATATATGACCAGCAAACCAGACAAACAGTATTTAAAACTCATATTCAGAATAAGCTCTTAGGCAAAAAAAACCCCCAAAACTGCTTACATCTACTTGGTAAATCCTTATGAATAATGAAATAGTTCAGAAGCATAGAGGAGCTGTTACTGAATGAATAACTAATTAAAGAAGGAGATAAATTCACTATGAGCCTTATTCCTAATGAGCATCTTGACGAGCTCTAATATTCAGATAAAAACAGCCAGACAGGGGCAAGTTAGGACACTCAGATAATGTGTGTGTGGGGATGGGGGGGTTTAACTTCCTTTTTTCATTGAGTGACATCAGTTTAATACTTGAGGAGAAAAAGACAGGGCAAGTAATGAGAACTCATTACACAGAACTCATTACTCATTTCACAGAAGTCTCAATCATTTCTAATGAGACTGTATTTGCAACTTCATGTCTTTAATTTGCCTTCCCAAGCCACTTTATGTGGATAAGACTTATTAGCAGCATTCACTACTTCACATTTGCATATGAGCTTGTTTGTATTTTCACAACAAAAAAGTTTGCACCCTCATCCTCAGCTGGTAGAAGTTTTTTTGCCAGTTAGGTCACTGCAGGGAGAGTGCTAAGGGAGAATTCAGAGAAGCATTGAATAATTCATTGTATTATTTGTCTGTGTGCAGCAGCAAATAAAAAAGTAATATAGGTTCAAACACACCAGCTGTGGCTTAAAAGAACTAACCTTTTCCTTAGGGTAGGTGCACAGCCCAAATATGCTCTGATATGGGAATAGAGAGAGGGTTAGCCTTGGCTAGATGATAAATCAATTTTCCTTAAGTGCCATTTTCCAGGCATATGCCTAGTGGATCAAAGATCCACCATTTATCCCTGTGTGTGTGATTCTGGGCAGTCTCTGTGAAGAGCAGAGAAGTCACCAAACCCACACCACCCTGGGTGACAAGCATGGCAAGGAATAAAATAAATGCAGGGCACTTTTTAGCATTCTCCTTTCCTTCTTTCCAGTATCCTCCTATTATCCATGCAGTGTGTTCATGTGGGACCACATGCACATCTACATTCTCCTATTATCCATGCAGTGTGTTTATGTGGGACCACATGCACATCTACATTCTCTGCTTAGATAGTCTTTCAGGGTGACAGAATGGGCAATGAAAAGTTCTACTTT
This sequence comes from Entomyzon cyanotis, assembly GCA_024500445.1. Taxonomy (NCBI): domain Eukaryota; kingdom Metazoa; phylum Chordata; class Aves; order Passeriformes; family Meliphagidae; genus Entomyzon; species Entomyzon cyanotis. Next base: position 13,719,814 of record JAKEPQ010001010.1, read on the forward strand.
CCAGGATGTCAATAATTATGGGAATTATGGCTCATATACCTACTTCCTCTTTGCTCTCCACATCCTCGTTATCCCAGTCTTTTTCAGCCTCTTCCTCTCCATCACTTTCACTGTCACCTGCAGAAGTAGGAAAGAGGCAAAGGTGTTCAACCTAATATCCTTCTCATACCCTGCAGAGAAATATGTGTAAACTCTTCTACATGTGCCACACAGTCCACAACCCACCACAACCCTGATTAAAGCAAATCCCATTTGTTAATCTCGTATAAATGAATTTGGCACTAATTCACCCAGTTTTTAAAGCTCTGCTCACTTGGACTCAAGCACTGCCTTTCAAAACCATGACAAATGTCCCCATGATATGGATCCAACTCATTTTACAAAGCAATACAGAGATTTTCTGCTTGGCTGCAATGATATTACAGGATGCTCTTAATCTGTATTATCTAGATTAGGGTGTTTTACTGCTATGATTGTTATAGTATTTCAGCATCTTCCACATGAAATTGAATGCAACAAAAATTGCTTCTGTGTACCATGGAGCCTTCTCCTGCAGAGTTGCTATCCTGCCTGTGTCTGAATTTTGCTTTCCAGCAAGAGCTCCCATCTTTTACTCATGCATCATGACTGCTATCTGCTTTTACTTTAGAAAGGGAAGAGGATAATAATTCCTGCAATTCTTTACTGAAAAGGCTTCAGGGCAGTTTTTACTCCCCAACAGCCAATGCATAGGCACAATTATGTCTCCCTCTGTTACTGGGGAGCAATGGCATCTCCAGACTCTGTTATGTCCACTCTGATCCATTATTTTTTGGATAATAGAATTTTTTTCCCCCTTTTCCTTGTTCCTTTTCATCTTCTCTCATTTATTCTGTAAACAGACTCTCCCAGCTTCAAGAAGACCTGGGAGTAACTCCATCCCCATTGAGTGAAACTGTAGGTCATCAGATTAATTTTAACTGCAAACCTCAGGACTGTGATGCCAAGTCTCCCTTCCCCAGATCCCACTCTTAATTCTCATGTCATGCTCCCTTTCCTCCTACTGAATTCACCTTTCAGCCACTTACCTTCAGATGCCTCACACGGAGGTTCAGCCTTGGCATTCCCAGGAAGAGGGAAGGAATAGGAACTTTTTACTGTCACCACAGGCAGATGCTCCTTGGGGTAGCACTTTCTCAGAATCTGAGTTGCAGTGGTTATGATAGGATCCAGATTTTTGCAAGATAAACAGTCCTAGGAAACAAAAGAGAATAACATTAAGAATAGTCTCTTGCAAGAGTCTTCCCTGTCACACACCATTCCCAGAGCAGAGCCAGTCTTCCGGTGAGAACAGCTTTGCCTTTATCACTCATGATTCAAACCAGTAAACTACTGCAAAAATTCATAATCTTGTTTTTTCAGTCCTATAAGACTTACAAGTTTACTCTACCAATAGTCTTGTCTAGTTATCACTTTTCAATACTCCTTTTCAAGTATTCTTTAAATTCTGGAATATTCACAAATAAAGGAAACTTCACTATGATCATTCCTGAAAATTATGAGAAAGTTCTGCACCTATTGCTTCATACTATTCCCATTATTTCCCCTTTTTATCACTAAAGAAATATGACTAGAACAGCAAGACTTCAAGTTCCTGCAGTCCATCTCTTACAGACATACAGGCTAGCATGGACCTCAGGGGACTTCCATCCCTGAATGATATTTGGGAGGCACAGCATCTCTGAGCTCAGCTCCAAGATATTGTAGTCAGGATATATTGAGGGAAGTTAACAAAGCTATCGGTAGCCCTGAAGTGATATGGTTTTTAATATGGATAAAAAAATGCTTTGTGGAGCCCATGTATATGTTTTGGCTGTCAAAACACACCAAAATCTGTGCTTCTGTATCTTCAGCACAACTATGTCCAGATTCATCCTGCCAAAACTCACAAACTAACACAGTTAACACCATTTTTTCAGTGTATTCAGGGTACACAATGTATTCTCAAAGAGAGCATTCCCACTGTACTCTGTTCTCTGTGATTAAGCAGTAGGCCCAAGAGCTATTCTGAAAGATCATTATATGTTGCCTAGTGATAAAATAATTAATAACTGCACTATCCCACAATTTCTGCTGCTATAATCCAGACTAGGAAATAGAAGTGTAAGGATTTTTTAGAGCCCAGGTGTACTTTGAAGACACAGAATATTTTGGTTTTTTATTGTACCCTTGTGCAAATGAACTCCTCAGACTTTTGTTGCAAAGAAAACAAACCAAAATCCCCACAGAACTAAAATCAAAAACCCACTGGGACATCACAGAAGGTGTATATTTCAGTATAACAAAGTCAGAGAGATTGGATAAAGGAAGGATAGTGCTGCACAAAGGTGAAGTTGTTTAAAACCAATGGGTGCAATTCTCAGAAATCCCAGCCCTCAGATTTGCCCAAATGCAGCACATCCAAACCCCATCCTCCTCCAGAGTGACTGAGTCATCACAGTACCCTACCCAAATTCACAATTCTCACTCTGCCTCTCAGCTTGTTTTCTTCAGTGGCTTGGAACTAAGACTGAGCTCATCAGAACAGGAATGCAACTTAAATAAGCAGCATGAATGTGCTACAAGGCAAAAGAGAAATATTACAATACATTCCACTACCATCTCGTAATTTTGTAACCCTGCGGCAGAGATAAAATGCAATAAACCAAGAGGGCAGAATATATACTTCATGCCATTTTCTGACAGCCCACAGTTAGGTTTTGGGCTGGATAAAAAAACTCAAACAATCCAAACATTCAGCAGAACCAGGCAGAGGGGCAAAAGGACATAACAACAAACACGAAATGACCATTGGAATGCAGGTCCTGCCTGACTAACCTGCTTTCCTCCTAGGAAAAAGTGACACTACTTAGTGGTGGACTTGACAGTGCTGGGTTAATGACTGGATTCAATCTTAAAAGTCTTTTCCAATCTAAATGATTCTGTGATTATAAAGTACTTCATTATAATTAGGAACAGGAAAATGGCTGTATTGGGGTTCTTTTGGTTGTACAGGATTTGACTCTGTTTTCTCATGTATGATTGAGCGGCATTATAAGATTCAGTGGGATTAACCAGGATTCCTGTAGGGAGGCTAGAAAAAAAATCATCTAAAGCTGACATGCTTACAAGACTCACTACAAGAATTTTAATACATATTTCTAGTTCTCTGGCTGTTTGGAACTAGGGGCAGAGAAAAGAAAATTATGAAAGCATCTCCAAGGAAAGTTTTATTGTGGGTAAAGCAAACACCAAGGAGAACTGGTTTCTATTTCTGTTTCAATTTATTCACTCTTTCATATGGTTGCCTTTGTTTGTTCGTTATTAAAGGAAAGATTAAGAAAGTTTGTCTACATGTGGGAACAGGCTAATATTCTTAACAGTCTACTAGTTTAGTTTACTAAAACTGTTCTGTTTTTACTAAAACAGTGAACACAAGACTGTTTAATTGCCTGCCTTGGGATAACCATCTTAATTCAGTGCCAAGTGAATTTAAATAGTCAAGAACAAGGCACGTGCATCCAAACAATGAACTTCCACACGTGGAGTTATTCAATGAAGCTATTTCAAAGTCATATTTTGCTTTATGGCAAATTAGCTCACAAGGGCAAACAAGCCTTCAGATACCTTACAGGGGATTTGTGGGACTGTTTTCATTACTGCTCATAAAGTACTCTCAGATCCCAAGGTAACACTGTTTACAAATGACTGAAAAATATTACATCACTGTGTTGGAAAAGCCCTTTTTTCTGGCCCCTGGGAAACAGAGAGGAGACTGCTTTGTATGTGTGTAAGCTATCCCATTTATTTTGTGGTGGGATAATGTTAACGAGGGAAGAGTAAATCCTTAGCTCAGAAAACTCATGTAAAGCTAACCTGAATTCAGATCTGCTTTTTAATCTCCACACTCAATCTTTCCTCCACTGAGTCTGGAATAGTTCAGATATTATGGTATGTGATATATACAAAAAAAGAAAAGGAGGTTTCAATATGACAGTAAGACAAAAGATAGTGATGCTAATGGATGCTCCTACTGGCAAACAGAGTGGAATATAGGATAATATTAGCCAAGAGTAGTACAGGAAGGTTGAAGAGAAACAAGGCAAGCTTAAGAAACCAGATGGAAAAGTGATAAAATAGCAAGATAACATTCCATGCAGCAATCTCTCCTAAAGCACATACAAACCTGTTTTCTTGTCTCAGAGCAGGCAGCTCTGTCGCTGCACACAAAACCACCAGAGAAAATGTGAATATCCCATTTAACTGTCAGGATAATCTAAGTGCAGCTAGGAAAAAGGAATGGGAACAGAAAGTATTTCCTTTGCAGGAATGATTTAATTATCTAAAATTATTTTTTATTCCAGGTAGAAGTAGAATTCAAAATATCTCTAAATTCCCCTAAAATATCTCTGAACTCTCTTCAAATGAAGTAGCAGTCACTTCTAATCTATGTGAGGTGACAGTCTTTGAACTATTGGCTCTTCCTGTAAAGACATAAGCTTAAGGGCTACTAAAAGCCCAGGTATTTCATCTGTCCACCAGCCCAGACAATAGGCAGCCAGAGAGGTTTCAATTGAAAACCAGCCTTGTAAATAGAATTTTCAACTGGAGTTTGAAATAAACCCATCTTGGCAAAACTGTTTTCATTTCAATAAATATATCTATATAAAGAAAAAAAATTAAAAAGTTTCAGCAGAACTTTTCTAGCCAGATGTTAACAGCTTAAAAATATTAGTTTCTCAGATTTTGTTCAAGACTAATCACCACAGCCAGCAAATTCCTGAAGGCACCAAAATTCTGTCTACACACAAAGAGTCATTGCTTTCCCAATCACGAGTGGTTTGTCTTGCCCTTTCTCCATCTCTGTCTCTCTTGCTACAGTCTGTAGTCCTTCTCAGGAGACAAGATTTCCCATTTTCTGTCTACCATGAAGATTATGAAGATTTTCATGGCAGCAGCAGCCTCTACCTCAGGTCAGAGTAGGGAAGAGCATGAGTGAGACCTCCTAAGGCTGCAAGACTCCTGCCAACACTTCACATCTCTGAGAGACACTGCAAGAGTGACACTATCCCAAAGAAACGGAGAGAATATTGAGCTTTGAATTTATTAACCTTGGTAATTTCCTGTCCAAGGTCTCCCTAATAGCACACACTGGAAAAAAAGCAAACTGGAGGCCCCTGAAGCTGTCATTTCTGCTCCACTTCTGACCTTTGCAAGGATTAGCATGATCAGTGTTTACTGGAGTTTTAGTGTGTCATTTCCTGTTTGTTCACCCAAGGTGACCCCACGTTTGCACTTCCATGGAGTTGCTCCCAGGCTGAGCTATCAGGAGGTGTTAGCTCAGAAATATTCATGGGCTGTGGAAGGCTCAGGAGAGGGAAGGAGCTAACATCCACCCTCAAGCAGCTCTTTCCATCCATCCTATTCAAGTTTTTTCAAGACCAGGGACTTCTCATTAGTGGAAGCCATCATGTCTTGGAAAGTTCTGTGGCTCTGGCCACCTCATCCTACCTAAAGAAATGGTCAATTCCTCACGAGGAAAGTGAAGAGAAAAAATTCCAGAAGTCTCCCATACATTGCTAGCAAGAAATGTGAGTCAAGGAGGAATCCTGCATGCCAGTGATGGGAAAGGGGAAGAACTAACCACACTGGATGGTGTTTATTTGCAGGCAATGGTATTTTTAAGGGAGAAGGAGACAGGCTTTTCTGTCTGTGATGGGCCTGGAATGAGATAATGTGTAAGAGTTACAATGGAAATGCTCCTATGGAATCACACAGGTCTACAACAGAAGGATTTTGCCTAAGTCACTTCTCCAAAGTAGGATAAGGAAGCATTTTGCTGAGAGACTGAGGAAGCTGTCACTGTTCTGTACCTGTCTATTCTATACCTTACAGGAATCCCATCCACAGGACCATGGCACCTTCCTTGAACTCACTTTAATGTTTCACAGGATTAAAACTGAACCTCCTGAAAAACTGTTGATGGATGTTTCTCATTAGGAAAGGCTTGGCTAAATGAGCATTTTGTTTAAGAGGTTGACTGAGGAGAATTATCTGGATACTGTAAAGAAAAAAATCTCTGTAGGGGAATTGTTTAGGTCTTTTGTGAGATACTGCATTATTCTTCAGAAGAAGTCCAAGCAGACAGCAGGATGCACAGGGAAGGAGAAAAGAAGCACTAAAAGCCTGAATTAGAATTCCCATGTGTCACATAGGAATTAAGATTTGTTTTAAACTGAAACATTTCAGCTTTTCTGAAGTACTAACTGTGTAAAAATCAATCCTTCTTCATGTTATCAGTTTTTTCATCTATATGTCCTATCCTGAATTTACACCAGGATGCAATTTCCTGCAGTGTGATGGAGAACCCAGCACTAGCCACCAAATCACCTCATTTAAACCCAAAAAGCACCATTTACCTGCACACTTGTGAAGAGAATCTCCATTCCCCGGGAGCCCAGGAAAGTCTCCCTGCCCAGCTGGATGTTGGTGATGTACTTTAGGCAGAGCAGGAGCCCCCTACGAATGTAAATGAAGTTGTTGGAGACATCATTGCGATGCCAGTCTTGGTAGAGTCTCAGCAATTCACCCAGGTAGCCTCTGTTCACTGCCCGGCGGCTGTTGGACTCTGAAAAGAAGAGAAAAGGCTCAATTAAGCTCTTTTCTGTTTGATAATTGTGGCTACTCAGTGCTTGAACTCAGACTTTTATACCTGCTCATTCTTCCTGAATGGTCTTGGTTAAAAAAAAAGTATTTTTTTACTTTTTTAAAATTATTATTTAAGATGTTATTTGCTAAAAATGACCTAGGTTCTTGGGATCATACCTGAAAAAATAAAAAAAGCAGTGTCCTGTCTGTCTGGAAACAGGAACCCTCCAGATGAACCAAACCATGAGTGGGGAATGGGCAGAGCCCATATCTCCTTCCAAGTGCTAATAAACTTAATTCCAGTTGCAGCACCACAAGATTTCCTGAAACTATTAAGATGAGTTAACAGCATAAAATCTTCACATAGTGCTTTACATCAGTCCTGAGAGAACACCTTGCTGAGATCAACAAATTCAGAAACCTTGTGGCTGTACAGTCCTGTCACAGCCAGAGAAATTATGTTTAACTTCTAAACGTATTCCCCACATATACCTGTATAATGAAAGCTATGAATCAAGTGGTTCTGGAAACCCAGAGTATTTAAAAATTAACAAAACACCAACATGAGCAATAGCACTTTGGGCTTCTTTTCTGTTGCTTTCTGGCTCCAAGATTTTAAAGGTCACATTCGGATAATGTTTGAAGGCTTTACTGCATGGGTAACAAAATTACAAAAAAAAAAAGGATATCTACAATATTCCCTTAATCATGTAGCTCCAGGATATCAGACTGAAAGGAGAAGACTACAAAGCTTGTGATACAATACAAATTCTGCTGCATATTCCAACACACATCCCTTCACCTGCTGCTTTCCTTGCCCTGCCCCTCAGGACAAACACAAAGCCATACTAAACTCCCTCCCTTCAAACCAACCCTGCCTAAATTTTCCTGACTGCTCCTGCCCTTCCTTGCTGTGACACACATTAAAGGCTGTCAGGAGCTCAGTAATCAGCAGAGGTACCAGGTAGCATATGTAAGGCAGGAGCTCAGCTCCCTGAATGCCAATCAGCATTTGCAGCTCACAACAGATGGCTCCTGGTTCCTCCAGAGCTGGTGGGCTCCAATCCATTTCCAGTTCATTAGACAAAGTGCCAGAGCCTCTCACACCTGCAACTTTGAAGTCATCAGTGGGGATTCACGGGACAGGAGAAGGTGGTAGAGGTTGAGTGAGAGAGGAGAAAGATGCTGCCTGAAGAAAATCAGTAACAGAAGCCATGGAAGGAATAAGCAGGAAGCAGCATGGGCAGCCAACCTCAATCCCAGTGATGAAGTAGGTGGAGATATTGGAAAGGGGAAAGAAGCCACCTGAAGTCATCTCAGTCTGCTCTTTGCAGCAGATGAGCAAACTCTTACCCGGAGGAGGGATTGGAGAATTGTTCTGCTACCTGGCCTGGTCCTGCAAATTTCTCTACCACTGGCACCAAGCAGCAACCCCAGACTAGGATCCAACTCATTTTAATCCTGCTCTGCATCCTCACACCACCCTGCTGCCATGCCCCTGCACTGCCCTGCTGGCCCCACAGCTATTCCAGTCCCACACAACTCTGCCCAGCAGCTCCAGCACTGCCTCTCCCTGCTGTTATCCACCCACACTAACTCTGCATTTCAGTGGTTGTCAGCACGTAGGTCACCCTCCTCCTTTGACCTTCACTCTGTATTTCTGTTTTCTATTTGACTCTCTGCAAGAAAACTTTAATTGCTTGAGAATCCCTTATCAATCCCAATGATTTTATTCATGATTTCCTGTTAATCCTCAACCAGCTGTCATGTTTACTAACCTGCAGGATGACTAACCCCTTAAATCAGTCAATCTTCCTTGAAGAATTACTCAGGAAGCTGTGTAAAAGTCAATAAGTATATAAAACATGACAAGAAGAAGAAGAGAGTCAGGGAGCATAAGGTAGGGACAATTTAGATCAGACTCAGAGCTTCCCTGAGCTGTTCAGGGACAGATGAAATTGGACTAGATCTAGGGTTTTATAGCCTCTAGCACTCAGTGCTTGAAGTCTAAGCTTTCTGTGTCAATGTCAATAGGAAGAGGGAAAAACTGGGAAGCATTGTGTGTAAAGCTTCTTGGGGAATTTATTTTAAAAAAAAAAAAAAGACACACTCTCAGAGTGTGTTTGTGATTTTTTTTCCTCATATCTTTTAAGACAGATTTGAATCTCAGCTCCATAGGGACCAGAACACACAACTGTCCTATGCTTTGGTGGTTTTGCTTGTTGAGAAGCATGCAGAAAGGTGAGCAGAATAATTTTGCTGTTTCCTCCCATGTTTTCTATAGTAGTTAACCACCTTTAGGATCAAAACAGTTGCTTTTCAAAATGAAGCTGAGATAGTCTATTCTGTGAGAAAGAGATGGAAAGGCAGGACTACAGCTTCCTGAGCCCTTTGATCAGAAGCAATGGGAATTAATTGCTGAAGGGGGAAAAAATCCACACTCATTTTGTTTCTCCTGTCTGATTTCATTGATTCTCCTCTGCTCTCCTGTGCTGTCAGTGTTTTTCTTAATTTTTTCTTCCATTTTTTCAGTTCTATAGTCAATAAAGTAGTGAATAAATGAAGGGGGAAGTATGCCAAGATCTCCAGAAGGCAGAATGGAAAAAGGAGGCCTCCCCACCTGTCTGTGTCTGTTGGTCTCTCCATCTAGGGATGCAGCAGCATGGGTATCTATCTATATTTTGGCACAAATACAGATGGTGGAAATGAATCATACAGGTACAAGCAGCACTGCACAGATTTGCAGGCAGCAAGAACTACCCCTCCTGGAGCGAGTCTGTATGATCTGTGTGATAAGTGGCAGAATGTCCTATGTCTTTTGACCCTCTCATTGAGATTCTTTAGTTAGGCCCTTTCCTCCTCCCTGAGTATGATCAGTGTGCAGTGGAAATGGAAGTTTTCCTACCATGCAGCTTTCAGAGGTGCCCAGGGATGGTTCTTCCTATGTTGGGTGAAGTAACTCCTATTGTGTGAGGCCATCAGTGGGAACTTGACACCAAACCCAAAAAACCCCCTGTTTTGGCTAAAGACTGGGCTGATAAATGGCCAAAGGTACATTAACAGCAAAAATCTAACTATACATCAACCATTTTAAGCTATAAATATCTGCAGCCATCAGATGAGCTCTGCCTCCACAGCAGCTGGACCTGTGGCAGTGACCTCCCCTGGAGCAGGGACAGCTCTCAAGGTTACCCCTCAAGGCCGAGGGATTCCTTGCCTGGCACCAGACATGGATGAGTTAGTAAGAGACATTTTTTGCAATCATGTGACATTCAAAACACATATAGTGAGCTTATGTGATCAGCTTTTCATCCCATACTAACCTTAAGTGTGGTAAATAGGAGAGTATTGCCCTCCAAGCCATCTGTACTTATTAAATATTTTACATAACCCAGGTTTATTGATAAACTAAACTAACTACTAGATCAGATTTGTCTGAGCAATCTCTGACTCTTCTCCTGTGACAGTCTGTTTTCCTAACCTTATTCTGGCATCTCTGACAGGGGAACACTGTCTTCACTGTCCCTGTCATTCTATATTCTTCGCAAGAGTTTCAGCTCAGCCTGATGAGACCAGGGTGATAGGAAAACCCTCAATGCCTTCTTAGTTTCCCACATTTCTAGAACTACCCCTCCATTGGTGGTTTCCAGAGCTGTGCTGCTCATCAGTGAAAGTTTAAATGCTGCAGCACAGAATACATGACCCAAATCATCTGTGCAGTTCACCAGAAACACCTGACTTGAATGCCCAGCCAACATGCAGAAACCTCAGATGGTTAAAGTTGCATCTAAATTAGCAACAGGATCACACAAAAAGAAATCCCCAGTTTTGAGAGAGTTCTCCCGTGTTGGGGCAAGGACAGACTCTAAAGTCAGGTTTTCCATCCAGAGGATAAAAGTCTCATGACCACCAGTGTTTCTGTGGACATTTCTGAAGCCCTCTTTGCAATCCAGAGCCTTTTGAAGTGTTTGCCAAGAACACGGGTGCCACTGGAAAACATGCACTGTATTTAATCACAAAACTGAATTACAGTCAACCTGAAATATGATGAGCAATGCGCTGCTTACCAGGCAGAACAAAGAGATATTTATCTTTCAGTCTATCTGCTTAAATCTCTTTGTTGATGCCACTCAGCTGATTCATTATGCCAAGAACATACATTGCTACAGTTTGGAGATAAGAATACCCTGCTAAATTAACCCTACGGCCCCTAAAGCAGTGAAAGGAATAAGAAAAACTCCAACTTCCCCACTCTGCTCTAGTGATTGCCTCTTGGGAATGGAAAATGCAAGATATCTCCTACAGCAAAGAGAGCACAGCTGTTTAATTTGGTCATTGAGAGGCCATTTTTGCAGAGAAAAGCACAAGGGCTCTCTATAGAAACAAAATTAATCATTCCCATGAAGAAGAGTCACACATGAAGTGCAGGGATCACCTCAAACCCAGTGAGCTCTACAAGAAGTTGGTATTTGGTCCCTTGTTGGAAGCCAGAAGATTGCCCTGTAGATGTGCCCTATAAACTGTTTCCGTTTCCCCCTTCACTTTCCAGTTTCACAGAATTTTCTGGTTGCAACTCATCAGAAAACCAGAAATAAAATAAAAAACCAAAATATACAGTCACACAAAATCTACAGTGTTATTTTTCTGACTGACGTGGTTTGAAAGAGTTTTAATAAGGATGCTAGGATTTGGAAGACTTCCTCAAACCCAGGCACTGAATTTTCTGAAGCCAGGTCATCACTGGAGGCACAAACACTGCCCATGCCAAGACAAAGCAGTAAACAATCACTATCAAGGATGTCAACAGAGAATAATGCAGCTCCTCGACACTTAGGTTTCTTTACACCAACCCTGAGAGGCAAAACAGCAGGAAGTTGCCATTCCCCAGGAGATGAAACCAACCTTTTTCTCTAGAGCACTGAGTTACTTTCAGTTTGGGATATGTATATGAATGAAGAGTCTTAGGGAAGGGAATATAAAGGAGATAGAAAATTATTTTCTTTCTCACAAAGTGGCTCTGCTGAGAGAGATAAAAGTATAGAATCAAGACTATTTACTTTCTGAAATTCAGGAAGAAAAGACAGACACAATGCTTGGTTTAGATTATTTCGAAAGGAACTGCAAAATTCAACTCTGATCACAATACCCTACAAGAAGTGATCATGGATTTTGAGCTGACTGACATTGGAGTTTGAATCCAGAGATGGATAATAAAGACTTAAACTGATGATGAGAGATGGGTACAAGGTGCAGCATTAGGCAAATCCCAGACATCGTGCTGCTGGCTACAGGAATTGGGATGGTTTAACAATGGGGTATTTTGACTTGAGATCAAAGCCCTGCCTCACTAGATCTGTTGTCAAGCACTATGAATTCAGATGTAGAGAGTGCAGGCCTTTCACACACCCTAATCTGCTTCTGTGCCAGAACATCACTTTCTGTTCCTCATCGCCCCTCCTTGATGCCAACATAAAAGGAAAAGAATGACAATGATTATTTTATGCCAGCAGCCACAAAATATAATCCTTATGGTTTGATAAAAAGTAAAAAAAAAAAAAAAAAAAAAAAAAAAAAAGAAGCAGGTGAAAGGTTACATAAAGGTTAGTTGATGTAAGATGGGGAGGAAAGAGTAAGAAATGAGATGAAAGTCTGTGGGGCAAGGCAAGAGGATAAAGACAGCAAAAGGAGGAAGATATAGAAAGAGAGAGAGGAAAGGCCATCAGCAATAACTGCTGTTAGCACACAGAAGTGTCTTGATGAAATAAGCACCATCAGGAGGTCACCACAACCTGTCTTTTTAAATTGCTCATTACAATTTTCCCAGGCAAGAATTGCACCAAGGGCCCTGCCTGTTTCCCCAGCCTTTTCCCTCAATATCTGCTCAGCCAATGCCTCTGAGACCAGCTCCAGCTAATTTCCTTAAAGACATGCAAGCTGGTAATTCTGGGAAGCACAGATAGTCGGGAATAACAAACACGACCAAAATTAGATTAAAATAACCTGCTGATAAACAAATTACTCACCCAAAATACACACTGGATTAGGCACAGTGGGGAACCCTATAATCACATCGCCACCGTGTGGCTCCTGGTCCCTCACATCCCCTCCAGCCTCAACACCCCGGGCAAGTGTCCAGCTTTATTCCACTTCCCCAAAACTGGGAATGGCTTGCCAGGTTTATTCTGGGATTTGAGTTCACTAAAAGCAATAGACCCCATGGCTAAGAATGACCTGAAGGGCATCCCACACCTCCAAGTGCTGCTCAAACAGGCTCCAGATAGGGCTTGTCCCCTCCACACCTGGGTGTCTTCAAGATGCTGAAGCGTTCAGCAATGAGGCTCCCCAGGCCTTCATACAGAGCTGAATCCAGAAATGAGAGCAGATGTACAGACAACTAAATCAAAGCCAAAGGAAGCTGGAAAAAAAGTAGCATGTGCATCCTTGGACAGAGAGAAGAGAATTTTGGGAAAGTTGCAGTGCCTCATCCCACCTCCTCCTCCCCATCCTGGGCTGTAGGGAGCATCTAGAAACTGAGGAAGAAATAATGGACTTGGGTAACATTGGAAAGTTTGACTAACATAAAAGAGAAGAACACAAAACTCCTGATGCTCTCATGGCAATTCAGCACCACTATAGGTATTTACCAACCAAAATGTTCAGCCTTTATAATAAAGTCAGACAGAGTTAACATGGTGGAGAGACAACACATATTAAAAAAGCAGCAAAGCAATGGAGGAAGAACTTGCTATGAGCTGTTTGCTGCATGCATGTGGGGAACAGCGACTGGGAGAGCAGCAGGTGAGGACTCATAAAATACTCTGGGATGTTTGCAAAAGGTTAAGTCAGGAGTGAGAGCCTGGCTGATGATCTGACAAGAGATGTCTTCTCCATATCAGTAATCTGAGCTTCCTCTGACAGGAAGGTGCAGCACTGCCATTAGAAGGGACTTAAACTTCTACTCTTCCATTATTCACCATCTCTTTGATTATCACCACGTGGCAGTCACTGGATACAGGGACACAAGACTACCAAGGTCACTGATCTCTCCCTGGGTTCCAAGCATTTTTTCCCTGTTGTGGATAAAGTTTGTTGTGTCCCATCACTTGTTTCTTTAGATAATCTTATACTTTCCCCTCCGAAGCACAGCAGCAACAATTTTTCAGGTCCAGATGGATTGATATTTTTTTCTTACACTGATGTCTCTTTTCCAGGCATATCTTGCTTCTTGCAGTTATGCACCTGATAAGTGAGCATTTAGCATCAGCTTCTGTTAGGAAGGAGACAGAAGCCAAACAGTTTCTAGCCAGCCCATGGCTCTGCAGGTGGACAAAATCTCAAGTAGAGCTTATGGAAGCCTGAGATGAAGATGAATGTTCCTGAATCCATCAGGGAGACACACTGCCATCTGCCTGCTCCCTTTAAAACTACTGTGTGCTTTCCCAGTGCAGCTCTGCTAAAAGCAGGAGGGATGCTGAACCTCAGCACAGCTCCATGTATAATCTTATTCCCCTGGATCACTTCAGGCTGGAGCACTCAAGTGACAGGAATGCCCCCAGAATGGCCATGTTCTTGTCCTGTCTCTTACAGCCTTCAGCACCATCAAAATACCATCTCCCCACCAGTTCCCAGCAAGCAGGTTACTGGAATTCTTAAAAAAAACCTCACAATAATCAGTCCACCAATTCACTACTGTACTACTTTCCAGGATTCCTGCCTTCCATTTAGTTTGTATCCCACCTAAAACATGCTCAAGTGTTTCTGAGTGCTTTCCTCTGTATGGCTTTATCTTTTGTTTTTATAAGCAATTTTCAAGAGCTATGGCATTCACCAGATTTGATTCTCAACTTTCCAAGAGCCCTGCACCACTCAAATGTGCTGAGGCCATGGCCACAAATATGTTAAGTGGGACAAAGAAAGATGTCCTGGTGCAATCCTGAAAAAGAATTCGTCCCTTTTCCAAACATGGTGCATTTCTCTCAAGGAACCAGAGCTGTTTCTCACATCTCCTGACCCACACCTCCCAAAAGGCAAAACCTGCTCATTTTTATGCAGCTACCAGAGCAGTCTATTCCAAAAGCCTGGAGCTTCTCATGTCCTGAACCACAGGACAAGGAGAAAACTAGAAGACATTCTTGGCCACTCAGAACTGGAGAAATCATCCAAAAATGCAGTTCAGGCTGACTTCTGGTACGTGGTGCTCCATTTGATTTTACATTATCAGCACCATTTCCTAAATTCCAGTTCCAGTGCCTTAAAAAAAAGAAAAGAAAAAAAAAAAAGAAAAGGCGGAAAACAGATGATGCCTTTTCCTAAAATCACTTTACCATTCCCAACCAAACAACATTACTGTTATTTGTGTCCTTTTCTCCCTTTCAATGGAAGCAGCATTGCTCTTTGGGACCAAGGGAAGAGGGAATAGCAGTGGAGAACAAGAATCAACAGGTTCATTCTGTCCAGCAGCACAGCACAGAAAGAAAAGTCAGAAAGAATATGAAGAAAAAAGCTTACTTGATTTCAGCAGAGCTGCCAGAGCCCCAATGGCTGCCCTGGGGAAAGAAGAGAGATGGAGAAATAATGTCAATTTCTTCAATAATTTTTGTAACCTTCATCTTCACAGTCTTCTGGGCCAGGTTTCACAGATGGTCTAAACTGACAGCTTATGATGGACTCTGACAGAACCACAATGTTTTACACCAACAGAGGATCCAGCCTCTGCAGCTGACTCAGTTCTTCTAAAAGATCATTAGCCCTCTAGCTTCACTGTTACACTGATTTGTAGTGACCATTAAAATTTAAAGCAACACCCACATATCCAAAGTGATCTAACAAGTCTTTAAACTGCTGCCCCAGAGCTTTTTCTTTGTAGCAGAAACTCAGCACATGCCCAATCCAGACACAAGTGCTTCTATCTGCATCAGCAGATGATAACTTCCATATCAAGCTGGGACATCAAGGTCAGTATTTCCAGCCAAATCCCATTCCTTTTTCTATTTTCCTGAAAGAAGCTTCTCCCCTGTCCTCCCTCCCAGCTTTAACTGAAAACAAATTTGAATTTCTTTTAATTGAAGCCAGGTTTTGCATTGCAGGGCATTGCAAAGGGCCCCACTCAGAGAAGGACTTGTAAGAAAGGGGTTAAAGCTCTGTAGTAAGACTGCTTGCAGTGAGGAAGGGCAGGGACAGACACATTTCTGTTGACCTTCATAAAAATTGTGATTTCAATGTGCAGGGAAGCAAGTGAACCTCCCCGGGCCAGCACAGCACTGGTTGGATAGGGAGATGGTCACTAACATTTGCAGCTTGAGAGGCTGAACTGACACATCTTTGCTCCCCAACATCCAGAGGCAAGTTCCTTCCCCATTTGGTAAAATCTCCATCCCACTTGTCTCACAGAAGATTCTTTTGCAGTCATGTTCTCCTGGAGCAAGATCCCTGTTCTAACCTGGCTTACTGCTGTGAAGTTTCAAGTGCCCAGAGCTGATTAAATAAATACAGCTACAAAAACCTCCATGTGCAAGGATTCCTTAAAATGTAATCTCTTTACAAACCAATCCCCAAATAAAATTGTATTAAATTCCATACTGAGCCAATTATCATCCTGCAGAAAATACATATTTTTTGTCGTTAAGCTGCTGCTTGTCATGTGTCCTAACAGCAGCTGAGACTAAAAAAATATTCAAGATGTGGTTCTTGCTGATACGGGGTCAACATCTCTATCTAAAGTCATTCTTTCCTAATGAATTTGTCAGAGTCCAACAACAGCTTTACAAACTGCAAAGGAAATGCACACAAGTACAGACAGAACAGGAAATCTGTAGCTAAAAAAATCTCAGCAGAGGAAGCACAGTCATGCTTTCATTACTTCTTTAGCTCCAACTAAACAGCAATCACTCAGATGGTGAAGCAGTACTGTCATCCCCCAGCTATTCTGCTCAGAAAAGGAATACTCTACAGCCACTGAGCACTCAGTCTCTCCCCAAGTTTAACGTCTGGGACAAAGTAAACAACTCTAAGCAAGTTGAAATTCCACCCAGAGCATCTCCCAAAGCTCACACTCCAGTACGTGTCTTGTAAAAAGAGACTGCTTTCCATACCTATATTTTACAGGCCTAATGTGATGTCTCAATCACATGCCAGAGCAGCAAAGCAACGAAGGAATGACCAGAGTATCTCTGGCTCCAAGCAGAAGAGTTCTCAGAATTTCCTCTAGGCATCTGTTTTCTTTTCTAGGTGCTAACGAGAATTGCCAAGAGTTTCAGCAGAGCTACACCACTGTCACAAAGTCAACACTGCCAGCAAACCTCCCATCAGCCAATAAACCAGCAAATCTGGATCTTCCAATACTTTTTGGGGCGTTAGCGAACCACATTGTATGCAGACAACTTCCTTCATCCTCAAAGGGTCCCAGAACTTCCAGAGCATGTTCTCAGATAGTCTGATCTCCAATTCCTACTGTCTATGCAGGCCCAGTAGACTGATGCCAATGATATGCATTGCTTTAGAACATATTTTGAGAGAAAAAAAAATAAAATACACAAGGATAAACTGCGAAACAGGTAAAAGAAGTTTAAGGGATAAAACAGACTTAAGCAGAGTAGCTCAAGTTAGCCTAACTTGGTATCTTTCTTTGATAAAAGAACTGATTTTTTTCTACACAAGGGAAATGTGGTAGGTCTAATTTATCTGTACTTCAATAAAGCATTTGATATGGTGCCACACTGAAAATTATTAGCCAAGCTGGGGAACATGGGGATTACTGCAAGAATTACAATGTGGGAAAGGAATTGGTTAAAGACTCAATGACAGGAGTTGTGCTGGAAGAGGAATTATTAGTCTAGAGGGAAGTTATGTGTGGAAGTCCTCAAGGATCTTTTCAGACTGATCTTATTTCATCTTTTCATTAATGACCTTGGCACAAAAAGTCAGAGTATACTAACAAAATCTGCTGACCGTGTGAAGTCAGGAGCTGTAGCCAATAGCAGGGAGTTCAGAATATCTTTCAGGAGTAACAAGATGTTCTTGAGTTCTGAAGGAACAGAAATGTGATGAAATGTAATAGTCAAAGTGCAAGGTTAAGCATTTGGGGTTTAATAAGGATTACTGTTACGAGCAGGGGCTCATAATTTGGAAATGAGTAGAAGGACACCCTGGATATATGAGCCCATTAAGAGATGAGGACAAGCATGACCAGCAGGGTGACAACCATGAAAAGGACAGATCAGGTCTCAGAAAAGCCACCGCCAGTGGACAAGGGAAAGCATGAAAGTTCTCATACAAGGCTTCACCTGAACAGCTGTGTGCAGAACTCAGCACAAACCATGCAGAAATGTGCCAAGGAAATCATTATGGTAACGGAGACATAACTCATTAGGAGTCTTAAAGATCACAGTTTAGTCACCTTAACAGAATGATGGCCAAGAGACAACTGGATTGTTCCCCACAGACTCACTGGGTGGCAGAGAAGTAAACACTGAGGAAGGCAGCGAGACACTTAGGCTGAAGAAAAAAATTTGGCACTAGGACAAATGGATATAAAATGGCCATGAATAAATTTAGCTGGAATTGAAAGGATGGGTTTTAAGCACTGGAAAATGAAGGCATGAAACATCCTCTTGGCAGCAATGGGACAAACAACCTAATGACTTTGAAAAGGCAGCCTGGATTGCCTATAACAGGACTGCCAGGCCCAGTTGCCAAGGAGGAAAGGGTCTGAGAAAAGTGACCCAGGAATGACTGTAGCCCTATAGCCTTACATTTTAAACATAGATATAATGGGAATGAAATGAGAAACATGTATTCTAAGTGCAAAGTTAATCAGCCAGCCCAGAAAAGAGCAGCTGCACCAGCTTAAGATGGAAGTCCAAAGAGTTCTATGGCCAACAGTGCCAAGGAAAGTATGCAAGGCCACAACAGAAACAGTGCTGGACTTGCAGAAGAGACTCAAACTCCAGCAGCTTGCAGTCCAGATATCCCATAAACCAGCAATGGTGCCTTTAGGAGGGGTTTCAGCTCTCAGCTGATTTTGCTCCCAAATATTTGCCTGAGAACTTTTGAACTTGCACAAACTCTTAGCATTTATAATTATCACTGGAAAGATTTTCACACCTACATTGTGTAGAGAGACAACTACCTGCATTTAAGTTTGGATTTTCAATCAGCATTTTAATTTGCACGTTAAGTCAGGTGTTAGCCATCCCCAGAATATTACCTATCTTTGATGCTGCACAAAATCAAATCTAGAAAACACCCCACTGGGAACAATAAGTCATAGGAGAGGAACAGAAGCAGAATAGGCTTTCACTGAAAGCAGCAGCAGCAGGAACACTAAAGCATCAGTAGGGCTACAGCAAGCCAGGCAAACGGTGTTTGTAAAAATATCAGCACCTCTTAGCGCCATATGGCAAACCAACAGCATCTTTGCTGGCATCAGGAGATATGAAATGAGTAAGCCTGGGACAGAAAGACAGAGACAGGAGTTCATAAATTGTGCACGAGAGCAAGGACAGGGCGGGAGGAAGATAAGAACAGGAGGAAAAGTTTAAGAGCACAAGAAAGATGACTTGATGAGCCATATGCCAGACCAGAGAATTTGATAGTGTGCCCAGAGCAAATCTCTGCATTTGTCTCAAGAAGGAATGGAGGGGAGATGAGGGGGGCAAAAATGGATTAAATCATTAAAAAACCTGCCAAATCTGTCCAGATGCCTTCCTCTGATTTTCTGTTTTCTGTGGTAATACATTAGCAAAATCTTAGCTGTTTTGTCAAGTCCAGTATATATCCCAAAGGAGACTCATTTATGTATTTTTTAAAAAGTATAAATAAAGTTGTGCTATCTTATAAAGCACAATAATAAATGCTGCTCCATAATCAGAAAACATTAAAAACTCCCTGTAGCAGCAGTGGAGACAGCCACTCTGAAGAATGGAAAACTTTGAAGTGTTTCCAAGTCAGCAGCTTGGATATCTGGGCTGGAGTACAACTAGCAGACAGATAGACAAATGCAACTTCCAGATCCTGTGCTTAGGAACCAGGAGCAACAACAACGAAAAACTCCATGTCCCAAGCCAAAGCATTATTGGATTAGCCAATAAAACCAGGCTGTTAAAAAGCCTGGACAAAGGAGTCCTGTGCCTAGGTCACCCTTTCAGATCTGAACTGCCAGGATATTTTTTGCTGGAAATCACTGCAGGCAGAGGAGCCTGAAAGCCAAGATCTCTTCAGTTTTCTTCTGCACTCAAATCTCAGCTCACAGGTTGTGGCACAAGGCACTGTGATGGACAATGCTGTCTCTTGAGGAAAACAGGACTCCTGAAAATAGAAACCCTCACTCCAGAAGAGAGGCATGGCTGTCTGCATGGAGGGATTTTAAAACTCCCAGGACACATTGATGTTGGTGCACACCCATCCAAGTCTAGCCTGGGACTAAGGACAGCAGTGAAGCTAAAGACTAAACAAAGAAATGAACCAAATGGGCTCTGCAGATCAGCCCCCAGGTAATTTAACCATCCTTCCTCCTGTGAAATTGTGCCTTCTATACACTAAAACACAGAATATACTCTTCAAATTATCAAATGAAAGCTAATGACTTGGTGCTTTATTATACACCTTTTCAACCTGATGCTTAATTCCTTACAACAATCACACCTGATAAAGACAAAGCACTACTTTTATAGAAAAGTAAGAAAAAGTTCTGCCCCTGCCTGGCAACCCATGTTGCTCAACTCCTCCTGCCCTTCACCCTGCTATCTCACATATACTCACTTGTTGCTGTCATGTTTATTTATATCAAAAGCAGTGTGGGGAAGGGACCCTTCAATATGTATTTGTACAGCCCCCGGCACAATGGAACCTTGGGTCAGAGCTCAAGGTATCACAGCTTACAGGCTTAAAGCCCCCAAGCTTCCACAGCCCCTCTCTCCAGGAGGAATTGTGTCCTTGAGTGTACCTTATCTGGCTGCATTTTGCCTCAAACCCCTGGGACTCGTACTTAACTGCTAGAGTTTATACAGTCACAGAGCCACTCACTCTAAAGACAATTTCACATTTGACAGCTGAGAGACATTCAGAAACAACACACAGGCACCACGGCAATAGGTGCTTTATAAATCCTACCAGAAGGTAGATCTCATCCCAGGCAGATGCCTTGAAAGCCATTTCCCTCATGGCCCAGAAATACAGATCTTAAATATCCAGGCACTTGCACAGTGATTTGTTTTAAAGACTTAAAACCAGCAGCTTCACGAGTCTTGGAAATATGGGTGGGCAAAAGCCGCTTATGCTGCTGGCATTTTCATAGCAGTGCTAGTCTAGGACTTATGCAAAAACACCCATCACGTTGTCCACTTTAATTCCAGCTTGTTAGCAAGGCATTAAAACTAAAAAAGGCAGTTTGCTCACAGTCTGCAATGTCCCACACACTGCCAACAGGTGGAGTTTGGAGATCCAGCTGTTGTGTACAGATGTGCTTTCAGTGTAATGCTGAAAAATGGGGGAAAGGGGGGAACATCCTTCTTTTCTAATGGATACATCCATTCCAGTGCCCAGCATGTCTAAGTTCCCAGGTTCAGCTCAAAGCCTTCACTGCTGCATCTCCCAAACATCTCTGCCTGCTCTGGAGCCTCAGGTTAAAATCAGTGAAAAGTTATAGCCTTCCAGCCTCTTTCATCTCTACCTCCCAGAAAGAAGGGTGACTCCAGGCTTATCCTCCAGGCATCCTTACAAGTATCCTACTTTCTCTTGTCTACAACAAGTACAGAAGAAGAGACAGCTGTATCCTAAAAAGTCAAACTATTCTTTACAGCTCTAAATTAAATTAGCTTCAAAGTAGTAACAATGAAGAACAAAGTACATGAAATATGCTTAAAACCTTGCCAAAAAAAATGCCCAGGCGTTTCTTGCAGTGCAGTGCAGAGCTGGCACTGCCTCCCCAGGCAGAAGCCATACCTCAGAAGGTTATGTCAGCTCCCTCTCCAGGGTCAGATGTCACCAGTATGGCTGAGGCAGGCTGTGACAGTTTGTCATTCACATCAAGATGAAGGGGCTGGAAGGTTCACAATCAGACAGAATTCTTAACAAATTCATCACCCAGACAGTTCCAGGCTGACAGTGTGAGAACCCAGCTCTCCCACCCCAGGGACACATGAAGGGGCACTGGGAAAGGGGCTCAATACTGTCCTTGATTGATTAAGAGGAGTGCTGAGGACACTCATCAAGGCCACATCTGCTAACAAGCACCAGCAGAGCCCTACAGAACATCTCATACACAGTTAAAGTGTGTCAGGGAATGTGGTTAAATCCCCCTCCTTTCCCCAGGCAGCTGTCTTTCATCCCCAATCCAGTTACTACTCAGTTCAAAAGAGCCTGGTGTTCTCTTGGCTCACTCCTTAGCTGTCATTTTATTTGTAGCTCATCCATTCCCAGCAGCTTTTGCTCTGGAAACCACAGGGGCTGATAGGAAGGCTCTACTGACAGGAGAGCGTGTGCTCCACACATGAGGGAAGACACCCAGCCCCATTTTTCTTACTTCTGGATCATTCAGCCTCAGACTTTTCAGAGTGCTGTGTACGCCCAGAGAAAGGGTAGGGAGAGGGACACAGTCTGTGCCCCCTGCTCAGGGCATGATGAAATCACTTCTTGGTGACATACCCAGGAGCCCTGGGCTCAAATCTCAGCAGGGCCACTGGGACATCTTTCATTAAGAGAAATAGAACTGCAGGTGCTTTGCCATTGGGGAGTCTCTGATGGTGAACTATTATGGGAGAGTTTGGGGGTACCCAGGGGTTTATGATGCCAGAAAATAAGGCTGCACACACAGCCTATTGCTGGCAAACCGCAGCAAGATTTTCATTTTATGGATATTATCAATTACTGGCAACGAAATGTTCAAAGTCAGCTTGTGCTGCCAACAGTCAAGGTAGAGAGGTACCTAACACGTCACTGCTTGTGCCCAGAGCTATTTGAGAGCATAGAAGGAGGCTGGTTTCGATGCAATCAAGGCGAAGAGCTGTAGCTCTCCCTGGCTGCTGGTTAGTACAAACCATCTCTAAGGCAGCAGTAATTTCAGGGTGCAACATCTTTAAAAAGCACTTTGTAATGAAAGGTGCTCTTCAGCTGTGTTTTGAATGGTTTCCTGTCCTGCATGGAGCTAGGCTGCTGCAATGGATGGAAAACTTGAGTTCTCATTTCAATTGTTCCTGCGGCTTTCAGAATTTTGAGGTTTGTTTTGTTTGACGTTTTTGTTTTGTTGGTCTTTTTAACCAAAGAAATAAACATCTTTCAGAGAACCTAATTTAAAAAATGTGTACAACATAAGAGACTTGAAAAGGACATGAATTATGAAGCTGAAGGACTGAGAAAGCATCCTCTTCCTTGATCTCTTCCAAGAAAAAAGTCTTACTTGTATAGAAGCCTTTTCTTTAAGCAAAAGTCAGATGTTTCAGAATAAAAGAAGGAATTACTTATATTGAATACAAGATGGAAAAAAAACCCCTCTATTCTTTTTAATCTAATGGTACTGTTTCCATATTACAAGGCTCTAGAAATAGATCCATCAGTCTGAGTTTATATTGCACTTCACTTCCCCTCTGGTCCTATTCAGATGAAGCACATCCATAAAGTCCAGCTGAAGGAAACTCAAAGTTTAAAATCTCTTGGGAAGAAAGCTGGATTGCAGAGTGGTTTTGAATATGGCAGAGCAAGAAGCTGTTTCATGCAGCAGGTAGCAAGTGCAAAGAGATACCTGTGAAATTAACCTTCTTGCATGCAATGCATTTATCAACCCCACGTGCTTCCCAAGGAGGTATCACTTCCCTTGTTATGCACACAGGTCAGGCTATTTCTATCCATCACTCTTACCTAAATCCCAGAGGATGGTGGTCGGATTTAGACCTACCTGAAAAGCTCATATGCAAGTGGAATTTCTACAAAATATGGAGAAGAAAATGTGCAAAATAAGTCACAATTTTTCCCCCTCTTTTTCAGCTATTCCCACTTTTCAACCTTTCTAAGGTTGTGTTCCCTAAAGTATATCCATACAGCCTTCCAGCACTAAATTTAGTGGGAATTGGGCACTTTACAGTTTGTTCGTCCTAACTGGTGCTGCCAAATAGAAACAGACTTGGAAATACTGGGGCATTCATTTGTATGCCATGAGTGCACACAATACTGAGCTTAATTGGTACTATTAAATCAGTGTCAAATTGAGAACAATGCATAAACATGCTTGAGAACCACAAAGTAACATTCTCTTACAGATTCACAATAAGCATCTTGACCTGAATTTAAAAGGCATTTTTATGTGTAAACACACAGGTAGCACTCAGCAGGATTTTTCAAAGCTCCTTTGTATACTAAGGTCAGAACTAGCTTTTAACTGTACAAGTTAATCCATTAACCTGCTGAGAGGCTTTCTTTTATGGTTACATTCCCTTTCATCTTCACACATTTAAATATCTCTGAAAATCTGGACAGTCATTCAAAAGTCAGGTCGCACCTAAGTACCTTCAGTCAATGTCAATAGCCAGTTTTAAGAAATTTTTCAAAGGTGTCTTTCATGCTAAAAATTTCACATTTTTCCCACCACGTGTGTCAAAACAGAAGGCTGCAAAACACATGTAGAATGGTGCTATATATATATATATATATATAACACTGACTAGTTTTGCCAAAGGTAAGCATGACATTTTGGGGGGGGGGAAATTGCTTTAATTGCAGAGCAGGGAGAAAAGCTTATTAATTTGCCTGGGATTTTCAATTAATGTTTAGCAGAAAGAGTCATCCTGCTCTTCACCTCTCCCTGCCTTTCTGTGGTTTCTGTCTCACTGGATAATGAGGGAGGGGTGGGGATACTGCTGCAGTGTGTATTATACCCAGAGATATAAAAGGAGGAAAAGGTGTGGAAAGCAGGCAGCTTCCCCACTGCCCTGCAGCAGCTTTCTGGACATAAGATCCCCAGGCTGTGACAGGGGAGGCAGCAGAGTCACCTGAGGACATGCAGAGTCACACAGAACAGGACAGATGCTGCAAAAATGAGGATGCACCTCCTGCAGAAGCTGTCCCTGCAAGCTGAGCCACCACCTCCAGCAGCAGCACCCCAACCCTGCTGGCACCCTGCCCTTGTCCTGCCCTTGTCTCCACAGCTCAGGCAGCTCAGAAGTGGCACATCTGACTGCAGGGAAGGCAACCTGCAGGCTGCAGGTCAGAGATGAGGCTCTCTGCAGCCACAGTGCCTCGAGATATGCAGCATCTCAAAGAATTACAGCCTGTACAAGACAGCAGTGGGAAGGGCAGAGGGATTGTCCTGAGAAAGAGTGAGCTGTTTGTTTATTCATTTCACTAGCATGCACAAGAGTCAGAAACGGGTTTAACTGCTAGATCACCCATGTTGCCTTCCACACAGCACTGTGCCTAGCTGGTACCTAGCTGCTTCAACATGCAGGATGCATTTGAGAGGAAGGGCAGGAAGAGTGCCACACCAGGGCAGCCAGAGCACAGCCTCAGCTTTCCTCTCCACACCTACAAGGGGATTTGAGAGCAGACCAAGCCTCAACTGCAACACAGGTCACTGCAGCACCACGGGGCACGTGAGGCTGGGGGTCAGGCAGCATCTGGCTGATCCAGCCTAACCCTAACCCTCATCCAGCCACCCACAGACTAATGAATCTGTTTAATTGCACATGCATCATTCCGTATGAAGCAATAACCTGGTCACATTCTAATGCCGGTGCCTGTTCTTCACAACATTTAGCTAGGGTGTTTAAAAGGAAGAGAAAGTCAGTAAATGTCAAAATGCAGCAAATACTGGGTCAAATTCTCTTGATATTTGCTGTTTGAAAGCTTCAATGTCACACTGGCATAACTGCAGGGGTTTTAGAAGCAGTAACTTGCAGAAGCCTAAGTAATAAAAGTTAGGGGTTGAGTTTGGGATTTTTCTTCTCTTCCATTGGAAATCTTCCATCTGACATAATCCAGCCAAACCCTGGCATCTGAAAACAGACCATATCAAAGCCAAGGCTGGTAGAACATGTTCTGTAATATAATAATGAAGCAACAGGGATAAATAATTAAAATGCACACAAAAACTTCTGAGCATTATTGGGATGGTTCTTCCACATGTGGTTTTTTTTCTACACAGTAAAATCTGGAAGGTGGTTAAAGCTAGAATGACCACAAATTTTTAAGTGCAATTTTAAGCAACTATGAAAAACAAGGAGGAAATTAAGCTTTTGACTAGACAGTGACAGCTGCTGTGCCATTGCAGCATATGCCCTATGGCCCACACAAAGCCCAAACTGTACCCTTTTAACACAGGAAAGAAACACATGGAGTAGATGTGCTCAAGTTATAGGATGATCCTCTCTTCTGTTCTGCAATAATCTGGCTTTTGCTGTCTCAGAGCCATGACCTTTCCAAGGTTTGCTCTTCAAGGGGAGTTTCCATTCCCATCTCCAGAGCTGCAGCCATACTGGGAATCAGCAGCCCTGCTCTTCCTCACCAGCCACTTCCTCAAGTTTTCAGGTTCTCCCCTCCACATTCCAAGCCCTGTCTCCAAACACATCCCAGAGCAGCTCAGCTCTGGGTTTATTTACAGATTTTACTGGCATTGCTGCAATTCCAAGTGTTGCCCTGCAGATAGAGAGATCTAGAAGAGCCCTGCCAGTGTTAGTGAGCCAGAGCTGAATCTGTGCCATTGCTGTTACAAAACCTTCTCTCCCTAAAAAATTCATTTCACCTTCCTTGGCAAATACTCTATTATTTACTTTATCTCTTTTATTCTCTGTAATTAGTCTTTGATAACTACTCTAAAGAGCCTGAAAGACTGAAGGCTTTGGATCTCTGTCACTCACTGGAAATGAATCTCTTGTGTTGCCTCTATCTCTAAATCCCAGTTACCCTGCTGGTGTGGCTCCAGCAGTGCTATCAGGACAGGGAACCCTGCAGCAGAAAGGCTGTTGCTAAGGACTTTGACACTGTCATATAACTCTGCTCAGGGCAGGTCTAATCACTGCTGTGCTTTAAAACCACTGATAGTTGTAGAGACTGGCTCACGCTTCACCTGCCAGCATTGCCAGCACTGATGGAGCTGGGGAAAAGCCTCAGCAACCACAGGAAATTCTTGGAGCTGATCTCCTTGTAGGGACAGCATTGTGCAAGCTGTTTCTCTAGAAGTTCTGCATTGTGACTTTCATTGTTTTTTCCAAATTTGCCCTGTCTATCTTTGGACTGAAATCTTTTGTGGGGAAGATTTCACAACTGCATTCTACCCTCTTCATAAGGGCAAGAGGCTTCTGGGTGGGAGGAGAAATGGCAAGAAATCAAGCAAAAGGCAGAGAAGAGGAGATTCCTGGGCTCTCACATGTGCTGACACATAAGTGAATGCCCTCAGCTTTATCTGCTCTCTCTCTGGCCTCTATCAGAGATTCACGTCATTACCCAGCTCAGTGATTTCCGAGGGGAAATTCTTTCTTTGTCTCCTTGACACAGGCAAACCAATGCAGGCAAACAGGCAGGGTGGGCACCTGGTCAGCTCTACGTGTGTATTCCGACGGGCTTGGCTTAGAAATCCCTTTTCTCCAGTCCCTGTCCCCCAGCGCTGCCTGGCTGAGGCTTTCTGAAGGCTTTGGCACTTCACTGCCACCTCAGACATGATTACAAGGTCACATAACCACGTTGCTCAGTCCTCTCCTCACTGTGCTAGCCCCACATTCACTCCACAGTCCACTTCAACCCCATTCCCTCTCAACATAAAAGCTTTCACAAATTCACTGCTGTTCTTCTCTCCCCTTTCTCATTTCTCCCGCCTGTGTTGTCACTGAATGCCTCAGACAGAGCTGAATTTACCCTCACTGCACTTAATAAGGCTGAGAAAGATGTGGGTTTAAGTGCATTAAGCAGATGAAAAGTCTGGTCTCAGGTGACTTGCCCACAGTATCTCAGATTAATACTTCAGACATGAGAGATCTTCTGTCCCCTAACATTAGACTTTTTGCTTTCTTTACTCTAACAGCCCCACCACTACTGGTGAAAAACCTCCCTGCACCTCCAGATGAAGAGCAGCCTGCACACTCCTCATCTCACAGATAACCCACCAACTTCCAGAAGTCAAACTAACCCTTCATTTCTTCCAAAACAATGAAATATTTTATAATCCTTCAAGCTGTGTTCTCATTTTTAAAAAATGTTAATAATTCCACTCTGTTTTTTCCATGCTACCTACAAAATGCTCAGCATAACCAGTTCACTCTAGTCTTGACCTAACCTTTTAGGGGGGTTATCATATTCAGCTGCAAGAAAGCAGTATTAACATTAACAACTCATCTAACTCTGGGAAACACTCTGAGATGCAGCTGATGGATGAAATCAAGTCACACCTCCCATATGGATAGGAGTGACAGTAGTTTCCATGGCTACATGGGATATACACCTCAGAGAGGTCCTGGGAGGCAATGGGATTGCAGTGAGGCATCCAAGTGTTAGTTTTTATCCAGTTAGAGCAAAGACCAACAGCAAGAAAGATACAGCAGCATTAATAACTCTCCCAGACTGGATAATATGTCCCAAAAAGCTTGGGTAGCCCACACTGGAGGCCCTGCCTGAACAGCTGTTAGGAGAAGGAGGAAGATTAAAGCTCAGGGAGAATCTCCCACCCAACAAGGCCAGAGCTGCCTGCAGGATGGACATCCCCAAAGCCATCACATGAGGCCAGCCATGAACTGCATCTGCCATGGCCACTGGGTGTGAAAAGTCAAGAACTTGAGAACAGCAGAGACTTGCCCTCACAGCATCTTTCCAAATACAGCACTCTAGCTCACCAAAGGGGAGAGATAATGGGCAGGCAAAGAAAGGCCTTCAGCTGAAAGCACTGTTTCTCTTTCAAACTGCGACCTGAAATAGCTGTAAAACATAAGCTAGACCTAAAGGAAAAAGGCAAACATCTCACTAAGTTTCTCATTTATAAATCAGGTCCTCCCTCCCCATGACATATCAATTCAAGGTGAAATGTGAATTTCTCTCTATATAATGCTCCAGTTTCTCTCTATATAATTCACCAGGTTTTGATGCCTCACAGGTGGGTGCATCTGTGGTGAAACTTGCCGTTCCAAAGGCCACCAAGAGATGGCACCAGGATTTCTGTGTGCCACGTGCTCATCCAGACCTCTGGAACAACCTTGGGAGATGCTATTCCTCTCCGCCTCATCAATTCCTCATCTATTTTCAAATCTCGCCCGAAAACATCTCTTCTTCCCTTGTCTCTACCTCTTAATCTTTCAATTTCTCTCATCTAGTGCTATTAACAGTACAATGCTGGTAAAGTGTAATTCTGAAACGCAACTCTATTTGTTCTGCAAAGCAACACTGACACACCATCAGTCTGAAATGAGATTTTGTAACTTCTTATTGATATTAGAACAGGTCATTCTTTGAGAGAAACCACACAGACCATAAAAAGAATGAAAGAGAAGGAACTGCATGAAACTGGGACACCTCTGGCTCCAAGATCATTTCTTCTGTTACAAAGGCTCATTGCATTAAATTTGCACAGTAGGGTTTATTTGCTTATCTTAGTGATGCAACCATCCCTGCTTCATGTTATCTGAGATTTTAGTCAAGTTGAAGAGACACTTTACAGAAAGTAACATTTTCAAGACAGTCCTCTTTCCTTTGTTTCTGGCATCATCTCATTCAGAATGGTATTTACTAGTTTTATTTAGCAGGACTTCTAGGATAAATCCTATGTAGATCAAGGCCAGATGTGAAGCAAGTAATTTAGCTGTGATATAGCTCAACAGAAATATTTTGTCCCATCCTGTGAATTTTCTACACTGATCAAGTGAAACAAATAGTGTCTGTTTATTCTCAAAATGCTAAGCATTGATTAATTCTGACCACATTCCAATAGAATCATGTGTTACTTCCCAATTAAATATCCAGACTGCTCAACATGATTAATGACAAAACACAGACTAACAAGAGGAATTAAGAATGATTTGCTTTTGATCCTCTATCAGGAACCACTGCCAAATAAACAAAGGCATAAAGCTGCATACGGAGCATTCCTCAAAAAGAACCAATCTCAACAGCTTCCCTATCAGGTTGAAGAACTAATTACCACATCAGTGCATCGAGTTTCTTCTTTCTCAAAATACTGTCTGGCAGTGGCCAAATATGCTACATGCTCTTCTGTTCAAGAAAAGAACAGCTGGAAGTTTAGCTGGTGCAGGTGATGGAGCTGCAATAAACTTTTATGGTGGTGTACCTGCAAGATGTTATCCAGGACTAAGGATAGAGAAAATCCAGCTGCCTGCACTGGGGTCTGGGGCACGTTTGGAGCTGGATCTCATCCAAGTGCCTCTCCATCATTCCTAGCACAAGAGATAAGTGCAGTGCTCAGGTCATCCCCAGGACATGGCTCCTTTCTCTTTGTCTCAACCAGATGTATCTCACTGCTGTTCTGGTTTCTTCTGTCACAGTTAAGGTCACAGGAGATCACTTGTACAAGCATTTGTTGATGTGGCACCTTGGTCACTTTTCAACACCATGGGCTCAACACTTTAACCTTGCATTCAAAGCACCAGTTTCAATATGAGAAAACAGAACCCCAGTTGTATGCAAACAAAACAGGTTTTATAAAATAGATATATATGAATATAGGCATATATATTTGAATATATATGCCTATATTCAAATGCTAATTTGAAGCTATATATAACCTCTTAACTTACATCTTCAGCATTTCCAGGGTCTTCATATTCTCCTTGGTCAGTCCAAAAAAAATCTGATTAAATATGGTTTTTAGCTTTAGATGTGTTCTCTTGATCACCTTGACATTTCTCTCTCCACTTGCATGAGCTCTGCTTTCCATAGTCAGCAAAAATCCCCTCATCTGCCTCTGTGACAGAAATTTGTGATACAGGAATCACTGCATGGCCATGGCAACAGTGCCATCATTATTCCTGCGTGTTTCAGACTCATGAATCCCTCCCCATCTCAAATCCCCCCTGAGCATTTATCGGCAAAGGAAAGACATCTGTGGTATTCTCATTCCTCCTGGGTTTTGAGCCCTGACACCAGATGGCTACAACTCCACTTTCCAAATATCTTTCAGCAGCCCTCTACCTGGGCCAGCCTGAAATGCCCACCCTGCTACTACCAAGTTTTCCCCTCCAGACTCATCCTGCACTGCATAGAGAGAAATAAACATTTTCAAGACACCTCAAGTTTCTAGAGGCAAACATTTACCACAGGTGAAGAGAACTTGCTTCTTTTTCCCTTTAGTGAGTGAGGAATCCAGATATCCACCTCAGGTGAAATAGAGTTACATGGGAGGGTTTCCTCCCTTTAATGAAAGGGGAGATTATCAGCAAGCATTTGAGGCACTGGGACTATCCAATAAAAGCACCAAACATAAGAAGAATTGTGATCAAATGTCAGAAGTGGGTAATGCTGGACATGAGCAAAGGCAGATAATTTCTGCATATCACATTTTCTAGTGAATTAATTTGGCACCATTCCCAGACCTTTTTTATTCACTTTCCACTTTTAATTAAGTAGTCAAACTTTACTGGAACAGCCCAATGTAGAAAGCCAAGTATTCAGAATGCCCACAGAAAAATGAGTTTTTATTTCTGATGAATACTCACTCTTCTTGTAATCTTTCATACGAGGTTTATGTGAACACTTACCATGAGCCAGCTCTGCTCAGTATGATAAATAGATGTACTCATAGAGCTTTGAGAAACAAAGACATTGTAAAGGACTCTCCAAATTGCTTTAATAAAACTGTGCAGCAACCTTTTAACAGCAGAAAAGAAAAACATAATGGAGGGAACGACTCAGGCACGAGTTACCCCACCATTTGCCATTTTCTAAAGCACAGGGCTTCCTCATATGAAAGGAGAATAAATTCTGGGGGTTTTTTAGTTTATTTTTAGCCTCTCTTATACTCTATCATCAACATGAGGAGTCCTAGAAGAGCCTACAGCACAGAGCCACAGACAACTCACTGCCTCCAAAGCCACTGGTGGGGATTTCTGGTGCTTGACAACCTGGAGACCACCTTGCAGAAGAGACCAGCTCCTGGCAGAGTAGAGAGCAAACATCTTCCACTGTCACATCTCACATTCCACAACACATCTAAATATCTCTCAGAACAAGTAAGTTGGGAAAACAAGCAACAGTGTTGACAAGGACACTGGAGAGCAGGAGAAGGTTAGAAGCTGTGGAACATACAGGGAACAATAAGGATAAAAGGTGAAAAGAGCAGTTACCATTGCACTGTGTGAGGAATCAGAGATGCTACATTAGAGAAGGCGTTGATGGAGTGAAGATTTGAGCATCCCACACACACTCCTATCAGATATCCCTGATATCCTGGCATAAACAGAACTGAGAGAAACAGAACATCATCTGCCTTTATTTTAAACTGCCCCTCTAAAAGGTGTCAGAAAATTGCCTGTGCAGCACAGCATCATGAGAGATGGGCAAGACAGCCTTGAGTCTCTTACTCACTTGGATTTCACAGTGGTTAGCTCAAGAGTTCTCTACACCTCAGAGAGTTCCATGTGTTTTCCATGTGGTTTTTGCCTCAGATATGGATAGTTCTGGAGAGATCCACAGTCATGGCACCAGCAACCTGAAGACCTCAAATGCCTAACTAAGGCCAGTAAAGTCCATGAGTCACAGTCTCAGGGGAATCAGAGCTACTTGGCTTGTACCCAGAGAAGGTCAATTGGAGCACGGGGAGACTATTTCTAAATACCCCAGAGCTTTGCCACTGGGAAAAATAAATAGAACTATGTATCTTGTTTCCACATCTTCGCAAGCTAAAAAAATAGCTCTCCCAGGGCACTCTCCAGGGCAGATTCTTAAAGTGACCTTGGTTCTGCTGCTGCCCAGGACAGGGGAGCACGGGTGCACCCACCAGAGAAGTGGTGCCTTTTCAATGCTGCATTCCTGGCAGCTGATCAGAGAGCCAGGGTAATCTCAGCTCCCACAGTTGCTGGCTGTCCCTTCCCAGCAAAAAGGCAAACCATGGTGGCACATAGTTAGGAGGTGGAGAGAAGGTATCAAGAGCAAATACAAGGGGAGGGTCAGAAGATTTCTGGGACAACATTGGAGTTTTCATCTGTAGGCAGGTTAGAGACCAGTGTTCTCTATACCTTCCACATTGATAGCCAAAAAGAACGAGATATTTTTGTGACCAAGAACCACACCAAAATACCACATTCCAAATTTCAGCATAACCACAGCAACAACTTTGGGAAGAGCTGCAGCAGCATCAGATAGCTGGGAGCACATGGTGAGCTAGACAAAGCATGTGACCCCTTTTATCCTTTCTCCTCAGCTCAGAAAACCCATCCATAAGCTCCCTACACAGCCACCTCACAGATTTTGAGCTCAAGCAACTCAGATCATGGAGGGACATTTTCCCCACATGTACCCACCTCCATTTTCTGATGAAATTCAAAGATGCCCAGGGCTTCCAGACTGTAGCTATTCCATGTATCTGCTAATGCTGGGAGAGAAGATCTATAACCCACTAGACTGTACTTCTGGTCTCAAGACCTAAACTTGCCAACAATATCTCCTGAAGCCACTCTCCACAATGAAAGCAGCACTTCCAAGTGAACTGCACACAAACAGAGGCTCCACTGAATAACAAGAAATTAGTGCCTTTTAATAGGCTGCACTTGTGTGTTAAAACAAAACAGGTTTGTGTGGTTCCTCTGATGTAAAACAAGTTGTCTCCACTGGGCCACTGACCTTCTCAGCTGCCCCTAGTTACGAAACAAAAGGCACAGCTCTCAGCAGGCCAGCTGAGTGACCACCAGGCTTGAGCTGATTTATGGCTCTTGTTCATCACAACAAGAGGAGGTGGGAGCCAAATCACCTCTTTCTGTGAGCTGGGTCCCAGCAAAAATTTCATGCTCTGCACATTCATAAAAATATGTTTTAAGAGGAGTGCAAATATTTTAGGAAATAAGAAGAAAATTAAGAAACTGAAGCAGCAGTGAGAAAGCTCAGGTAGACACAAATTAATGTATAAGACACATTTTTTCAAAGAGAAAATAAATTCAAGATTTTCAGTAATAACTAAAAATGCTTATTAGCAATAAAATGGGCTTTATTGAGGGCAATTCTGAGTTTGCTTATCTGGTGTTTCTGTTTCTGTTCCAAATGGGAAAAAAGGTCCACAGAAGAGTTCAAAACAATCCTTGAACACCAGATACAAGGAAATAAAAGCTAAATATTGCATATTGACAATGTGGGATCATCAAAATCAAAAGCAGCGTGTTTCTCTGAAGGTTGTTTCCCTTAGAAGGGAGTATTTTAGAGCACTTTACAGCCTACCTTACAGCAACCCTGAGCAGCACTCCCTGCATCTCCAGTGGATCTCAGCAAGAAGCCAGGCTAGAAAGGTGTGACATACCAAGTTTTCCACTTCCCTCATGGGAAACAGTCAATGGAAAACAAAGCACTTTTGCACAACGTTCATTTTAAAAGCCTTTAGGCAGCCTATTCCAATGTTTAACAGAAAACTGATACAGGCCCAAGTCCCTCTACACACAGATCCTGCCTATCACAGAGTAGAGCTAACACTAATCTAATCACAGCCAACACTTCCATGGGAAGGAAAACAGAGAATTGAGTGGAAATTGCTTGGCTAAGCATGGGCTTGGACCCATTAATCACTTTTGGTTGCCTCAACAGCCAAGTCCAGCTCAGGGTCTAACTCATCCTGGGCACCTCTGTCACACAAAAAAGTTCTCCAGGCTCCCTAAATTTTAAAGTTGTTACATGAGACCTGAGGGGAATGTTGAAGGTATCCTAGGAATAAGATCTTAGTGGTAATACTGAGTTGGGTAATATCAAAACCTCTGTGTAGGAAACATCCAGCTATCACCATGTAGAGGAATCTCAGGTGCTTTTTCTAAGAGAGAACTGAAGCTGTGAAGCAATTCCAGGTATTTGGCACTGTGCTAGAAAGCCAAAAGCACAGGCAAAAGCGAGTTGGCTCCATCAAGAAGGCAGCTGCAGGATGTTGTGCATCTGCTGGGCCTCTTTGGTATCTTATTTAGCAAAGCAAACTGTCCAGAAATTGTGTATCTCCAGACATGTAGGCAGAGGAACTGGAAGAAAGCTGCATTTAGCAAACAACAGTACCTTATGTTGATCTGCTCTTAAAAAGTTTGCCTCGAAAGGCATCTGAGGAAGTTCTCAGAACAGACACTTGGGGACTAACATCCAGCATGAAGATGAAGATATAAAATGGACTTGCTGCCTTCAGAAAAGAACTATTTGAAATATGTGGGATGGGCTTACAACCAGACGCAGATTAATACTAGCAAGAACAGTCATACTTCAAAAATACCATGATGACCAGGTCATGACTCTCTGCAAATGGAGGATGAGGCAGCACTGCCACTATTCCACTCCAGGCTGGTGGTGGCAGGAGGTTCTGGCTGAGGGGGAGGCAGGAGTGGCCTGTCTGCTGCCAGCACATGCTTCTCAAAACCCAGTTGTGGCTGAGAAATGAAGGATGGTACCTTGCAATCAAACTGCCATCGCTGTCTAGGGTGCACTACAGATAAAGGGCCACCAGCATGAATCATATGATGAATCACAGCATTAACGTGTCCTTCGGGGAACTATTTTTGCCTCTTAAAAAACCCTGCAGATTCAAAGTGAGTGGAAACTGCATACATTTCTGATTTCTTTGCCTCTTCAAGTGGAACCAAAATTTTATTTCTCGCCATCCTGGAAAGATGAGTTCCCTTGGGGCTACTGCCTACCTGACCGTCTTGACATGTCTCTTGCTGTAGGGAGTGATGACTTTGAAAAGCAGCTCCATGGCTCCATTGATGCCAAGCACAGTTCCCGTGGTAACTAAGGCAATAAAAGGAAAAAGCAGTCAGCTCTGAAGCAGGCAGCTGGCAATGTGTTTTTGAGGAGATGTGGGGAAGAGCAGCTGCCCCTGGGGCTATGAGCTCTCTGGGCTCCCATCTGGGCTCCACAGGTCCCCTTGCAAACACAGGAAGTGAAGCACAAAGCTGTCTGTGGACACAACCTGAGCCAATATCAGGTGCAAAACCAGTCCTGCAGCTCTTTTCCAATTTCCCCAAAGCCCCTTTTCCTGTAGACATTTTACTCTTCAGAGAACTAACCATAATTAAATAGGGTCTTCTCCCAGAAAAAAAAAAATGACAGAGCTCAAATTCATCCCACATCTCCCACATGCAACTGAATTCATTTCATAGGGGCTTAGAGGGCTGAGTTTTCTCTCTGTGCTGCTATTCAGCAGAATGGAAGTGGGTTTTGGGGGCTTCTGAATGCAGTTTAATTTCATCTAGGCCAATTTTCCCTCTAATCCTTCACCTTTTAACAGACTGGGAACTTTTATAGATAGATTTTGCAATCAGTTTCAATACCTAATGCATAGCCTAGGTGTTTAGCCAGACCTCCCCACTATGGACAGGATATCTCCATGTAATGAAGGGACAAATACAGCCCTGAAATATTAAATGGAAGCAACCAAGGTGAAAGGATCAGTAATCAACAGCAGCCAGAAGCAGCCCTGGCTGCCTGCCCACTGCTGGGTTTTGGCTGTTTTGTAGCCATCTCCCAGTGGTCATCAGAAAGCTGCCAGAGGCCCCATCATCTCCTGCTGTCCTATCATGTCCCTGCCAAGCTGTCCTGTGATGGAAAGCCTGGCAAGGCCTGCCAGCTACATTCACACTGCCTGGCAACTCATTAGAGACAGGGTGGTGGACAAGGCTGCTCGAACTCATCCTGCTCCAGAGCAGGATGTGGGCAGCCACACACATCTGGTGGCAGTGAAAGGAGCAACCCAGAGTGGGGCATGAGGCCAGACAAGGATTCATCTTTATTGCTTTTATACCTAAGCACTCTCAGGAGTTTTATACAGTTCAGGCTTCCCTTTAGTTCCACTCCATAAAGGTAATTTTTAAGGTTGGGAACCTGTAATCCCCTAGTTTGGTATCACATCCACACAGATTTTCACCTAACTTCCCCTGCAGCTTCCCAGCTGGGCCACAGAACCCACAAAGCCAAAATTATTGATGGAGAGTGCTGGAGATACCTGGGGAGTAACAGATGCTCCAGCAAAGGTGCAGAGCTGGGGTTCTGGGGTCTGGCATTAACAGAAGGGAGACCAGGCTGCAGTGTGCATCCCAAAAGCTCTGCAAAAACTGTAGCTGAACTGGACTGCAGGTGCACTGAAGCAGGGAGCAGGGAGGTGGGCAGATCATCATTTTGGGTGGGAGGCAACACTGCACAGCTGCAAACCCAAATAAAGGCACATTTCATCTTCTGGCTTTGGCTGCATTTTCAGCCATGCTCAGACTTTCAAATAGTGCTTATCATGGGGAGAGGGTCTGTGTGTTGAGGCTTGGCTGCTTGCCTGAGGAAGCCCAGTGCATGAAGCCAGCTCCTGTCCAAGCAAAAGGGACCTGCAGGGCTGGGAGCCAGGAGAGCTAAAATCTCAGGATGCACAAAGCACACTGCAGGCAGGATGGCCACCAAGAATTATCTGCATCCATCTGCTGAGGGATGTAGGGAAGGAGAGGAAAGGGTTAGAGTGAGCAAAGGGAAATTTGTGCTGACGAGCTCAATGCTTGATAGCAGGGAAAGTGTGTGAATCTGTAATGATCCTGGGAGAGAATACTGGAAATCCCATTGCTTGAATCATTTAACACAAGGGCATTGCCAAGCAAGAAAAGCTGGGAGAGTGCACATCTGAGGGGATACTAGTCAAAAGACCAGGATCTAATATCTGCTTCCTGGGGGACCTTGAATAAGTAGCTGATTTCTCTCTCCCTCTGCTTCTCCACCCTCATGGAGCTGCTCTGAGGATCAATACAATCAACAATAGTGAGACATTTAGCTGTTATGGTAATGGGAACTGCATAGAGACTTAAGGTACCCAAGTCTCAGAGCAAAAGAATTGACTGTCTATATTCCAGAATAGGAGATCATTGCCATGAATATTTTTCACTACAGCACTTTTATTTCCATAGCTCGCAGATGAAATGCACTGTAAAGGCTGCATAGGCCCCTTGAGGAGCACCTTTTTCTAAGGTTGTTCTGGCTTTTGTGCTTTTCTGTATATTAATGGTGCATGCAGGCACTAACCCTACCAGGAATAATGTTTCTTTGCATTGAAATGACTAAAAAAAGAGCCCTGGTGGTTGTCACACAGAGGAAAAGAGGAAAATCCTGGCACTCACCATTAGAAGCACAAACCCGCAGCACCCAAAGGCAGTGGGTGAGGTGCAGGTGGTGGCCCAGGTTTCTTCTTGTCAAGCTCAGTATTATATCAGTGGCTTCTGCCTTCTGCACTTTCAGCCCAAACTTCCTATCTGTGGAAAGCAAATAGGAATTAAACTATTGCCAAGGCCAGGTCGTCGCAGCAGTGCTGCTAAACATATTTTCACCAAATCTTGTAACTCAAAACCTCACAACAAAAGCATTCAAATATATCAATGAGTTAAATCAGTATTAACCTTGCTGGAAACAGAAAAACATGAGATTTGCTTTAAGTCACCATAGATGAATTATAGAACAGTTTGGATTGGAAGAGATCTTTAAAGGCCACCTAGTCCAAACCCCTCACAGTGAGTTGCACTAGAAAAGATTGCTCAGAGCCCCATCCAATCTGAATGATCAATCTGAATGATCAATCTGACCCTGAATGTTTCCAGGGATGGGGCATCTCTCTGGACAACCTGTGCCAGTGTTTCACCACCCTCATCGTAAAATATTTCTTCCTTACGTCTTATCTCAATCTCCCCTCTTTCAGTTTAAAACCATTACTCCTTGTCCTATAGCAGCAGGCCCTACAAAAAGTCTGTCCCCTTTAACTACTGGAATGCCACGATGAGGTCATCCTTAGTTTTGGGGTCCCCCCAGAAGCCCTCCAGTACCTCGTTGGCCAACCCTGGCCAGCAGCCGCAGCAGGGGCAGCAGGGTGCCATGGTCAGGGGGGTCTGTCCGGGCAGCAGTGGTCAGTGCCTGCAGCAAAGCCTCGCTGCCCCCCTTGCTGATCACGTAGTGAATTCTCCGTCCAGTCCCTGGGGAGGAGAGGAGATTGCTCAGAGCATCCCTTCCCTAAGCCATAGCAGGCACAAACCCTCAGCCTGCAAGGAGCACACAGAGCTTCCCTTGCCTTCAGACAATATTTGAGCACCATGAATGCACAAGCATTTGCAGAATTGGCCATGGATCCCAGGACACCACAACCTGATGACTGCTTGGTGCAGCTCTGTGCTCTGCTGTCTCCCCAAACCCACGTGCTGCAGAAGTTTTTCACTCAGCATTGAAATGTGGCAGAGAGGAATAAGCAGAGACACCGACAGGTTTCAAAGGAGCAAAAGGCTCAGTGATCTTTTCTTAGATGCTGGAAATTAAACAAGGAAAGAACTAAAGCGGCACTGGGCTTCTGCCAAATGAAAAGGAATCCTAGGGAAGCCTTGGGGAGAGCTTTCAAATAAATGTAGGTCTCCAAAGAAACCACACTCTAACCCGGTGAGCCTTGCTGTGTTAACAAACATTGATCCAGGCTCTGTCACTGGGGGATGATGCTCATTCAGTTCCTAGAGGAAAGCAGGACCCCTATTCCCCATGGAGACCATGCTTTCACCAGCTGAGGAACAGGGCTGCAGGGCTCCAAGAGAGAGGCCAGGATGGACAGGGGATGTCTCTGGTGAGGCTTCCAGGAGGGGAGAACCCACAAGGATCCAGCACTCACCAAGGCAGCCCCACAGCCTGGCAGTCTAGTTGGGTTGGGGATTGTTTAGCAGGTGATATTTCTCATGGTGGAGCAGAAAGGAGAAGGAACTTGATTTTTTTTTTCCTCAGTTCTTTTGCCAATACACTTTTTATTTTCACATGGGTTGAGCACATAAAGTGATATCCCTTCTCTGCAGCCCCAAGGTAGAAGTGCCTTTTGGAGAGAGGCTGAACCCTCTGCATTAGAGAGTCCCTGGGCTCTGAAAAGTCGGACTCCTTTCCCTATATCACAGTCATCTCTCCAGTGGCACTGGCAAACATTTCCAGTGGTTGACTGCCAGGGATTATGAAATACTTTGAAACACCTGGGCATCTTTGAAACTAAAAAGAAAAAAATTGAAACTTTCTCTGAGTCTCTTTTTTTTCCTTTAACACACTGAATAAGTTCAGTTTTTCTAACACAGGAGTGAGGACTGCTGATCTATAGACACAATTCACATTTTTTCACCTTGCAAACACCTGGCCAAGTTTGAAAGCAAGTATGAATTCCCTGACTTACTTGAGGACCCCCTTGCTGCCCTTTGGCCATCCTTTGGCCAGATCTTTGCTTCCTTACCCAGAGACAGCAAGTCGGTGAGGACACTGAGAATGTTCAGGATGACATCCTTGTCACAGGAGCTCTGAAAGGGAAACACAACAAATGTAGGGATCAATTCAGAGCAGGAAACTTTCTCCTCCACAGGGCTGCAGTGCATCATGCAGTGCAGAGGTATTGAGATCCTTGTTTGGATACTGAGCATTTTTGGTGCCATCTGGACAGGGAATATGTGGAAACATTGAAAACACATTTGAAAAGCCTCTGACAGATCACATTACACAGTATTTAATACACAGGAGCATTTCTGTAGAACTTACATCTAAATTCTAAACTAAAGCTCTCTTTTTTGGTTTGATCTGGCTACTCCAAAATTGAGAAAATTCTGTATCACATAGAAATGTTAAATGTGAGGTGGTTTTCCATTACAGCATCTCTTATTACTGGAGTTGAAGAATAATATACTTAAATTATATTAATCCCATCTACAAGATAATTCTCCTGTCTTTGCAGCTACAACCACGTGGAAGCCTTGAATTTGGGGAGAAGAAAAATTCCCTAAGCTTGTTTTTAAATTAATGTAATTTAAGACCAAGTTACCACCACACCTTGACATGACACATTCTGCTTGAGAGTCATGTTAGATTTTGCGTTAGAGGAAACTGGATGTAATGCACTTGAGGAGAAGAAAACACATGATATCTACAATCCATCTGTGTGATACACTGGACCCGTTCTTTAGTCCTCCTCCAAACAGATTTCACTGCTGTGATTCAAGAATTAATCACCAGTCTGCATTGCAATTTGAGGGGTTTGGGTTAAGTTTTGGATGTCTTAATTTCTGAATAGATACAACACAATACAAATCTCTAATATAACACAAAACTTGCATTTGTGTAGCCTTGGTCCCAAAGAACCTCAGGATCACATGAACTATATTGGAATAAATTTATCTTCAATTAAATTACAACAAGAAGATAACATCTCACAAATATTTGGCTCCTATATTTCTGAACGTTGGACTGCTTCAGAAACTTACCCTACTGGTATCTATTCTGGATATATGTGATCATTTTACCAGCCAAATTGATTCAACCATTCTCTGACATATTTAACATTATGATGCGACTGAGTATTTAAGACAAGGAGTCGAGAAATAACTCCTAGCAAAAAGAAACTCCAGAAAGAATATTAGGGAAAATCTAATTCAGGTCTGTAATAATGACTATTAATGCAAATGGACACTTTTTTCCCCAGTAGATCCCTGAAAAAGTCACAGCACAAGCTGACAAGGTGCTGAGGATTGTGTAGCTAATTAGGGAGCTGCAGTCCATACCTCCTCCTTTGCTCCTGTTGGGGAGGCTATGCATTGGGTGAGACATGGGGATGAAGCAGGGAAATGATCACTCTTCTGTCAGAGCAGGTGACTGCCAGCCTGGAAACACAGATTTCCACCCCTGTCACAGAAATCCTGTAGGATGCTTGGCAGCTCCCTGTAACCAAATCTCCTTCTGCATTGGCAAAACTCTATGTGCCATTTTCTGCATGGAATATCTACAGTGGTGCTGATGTTTCCTAGCTTCTGTATCCTAAACCTTGTGTGTATTCTTAGACTTCTTTTTTTCGTCATAATTATTAACAAAAACAAACTCCAAATCTCTGGAAACCAGGATTCCCATCATACTGGTTTTGCTCAATTAGCAGTGGTACCAAAAAAAGAACAAGATTTGGGGGAAGGGAGGGAGGGAGGGAGGGAGGGAGGGAGGGAGGGAGGGAAGGAAGGAAGGAAGGAAGGAAGGAAGGAAGGAAGGAAGGAAGGAAGGAAGGAAGGAAGGAAGGAAGGAAGGAAGGGAGGGAGGAAGGGAGGAGGAAGGGAGGAGGAAGGAGGGAGGGAGGAAGGAAGGAAGGAAGGAAGGAAGGAAGGAAGGAAGGAAGGAAGGAAGGAAGGAAGGAAGGAAGGAAGGAAGGAAGGAAGGAAGGAAGGAAGGAAGGAAGGAAGGAAGGGAGTTGAAACAACAGGCAGAGAATCACTGCTGAAATGGGGGCTCAGTGGAGGAGGGTCTGTGAGCACTGATGGCTTTCTAAAGGCTCGCCTTGATTGCCCCAATCGAGCCCAGAGACACTTCAGAGACCAAGTCAGAGAAGTGGGTATTTGCTTTATTCGATGCACCGGATGTGTGGGGAATTGTTTCCACCAAACACACATACCTCAGTACCCCAAAGACACAGTGTTATAGGTAAAATCATGAATATTCATTACATTCTTCAGGATGGCAGTGGTTATACAAATCATTTCTCAGAAGTCATTAATATCATTAGCATGTGACCACGCATGCTCCGTATATCCTGGTGGTCTTTGGAGACCCCCAAAGCCCCCTCCGAGGTGACGGTCCTTCATGGGATGATTCAGCGGTTTCTGTGCTGGTTTCAAATGCATGCTTAGCTGATAAGCCATCACGCAGAGCTGTTACCTACAATTTGAATTTGAATTAAGAGTTCACCTTAGCCCTGGAAGGCACAGACAGGCTGTGTGGTGGAAGGGGGAAAGCTCAGAGAATCTTCTCAACCTTGCTTTTGGTCTTAGCTAAAATCCACAAAGTGCCTGTCTCTCCCCCATCTCAGAGCTGGCCATGCCCAGAGCAGAGCCTTGCTGTTCCTACTCATTATTAACTCCACAAGCAGAGATCTCAGCACTGAACATAAAAGTTCAGCCCTTTTATGCTCCACATTGAAATCAAAAGGCTCAGTGTGATAGGACTACTGCTCCTTTCAGAGCCAAGACAAACAGAATAGGTGGCTTTAATGAAACCCAGGAACTCTTGGTTCACCAAGTCCTGCCAGCCTCACCTTAGAGGAGTCCAGGTTTGTGCTCAGGGCTCAAGGGACCACACAGCGAGGAGAGGCTGCAGCAGGGTCAGAGCAGCTCTGAATACCATTACTCTTGGGTAAGACGTGTCATTTTAGTCCTCTGTTAATCTTCCTAATTCATGTCTTTGTTCATTTGAGCTGGCTCAAGTCTCCCAGACTAAACAAAGAACATTCAGAGCTCTCTTCTCAAGAGCTTCCTGGCATTTTTTAGCATAGGGACTTAATAGTCAGGGGCAGCTTGTCAGGAGTGATGAGTATCCATCAAATTTACTGACTCCAGGAAGACTTACTGTTCTCAACACCTTTTTAAATATCAGGGTTGTCTAAATCAGACTGTCCTCTGGTTTTGTCTTGCTGCCTCTCAGTATCCCTTTCCTCTGTAGGTGGATGGATTACACATTAAGGTTTCAGTAATGAAGTCTTCATTGATTTATGCTCCTATTACACTGGGTTGTTTATTTTAACTGATTGGATTGTGGGTTCCTAAGCCATTAACACAAATAGTGATGACATAAGATATCCTCTGACTTTCCATGCACTTTATCCAGGGACTCAGGCAAACAAAGAACTTGAGAGAACATGAAAGATCAACCTTTAAAATGTGAAAATTAAAGCTGGGTGATATTGGCAAATATTTTACCTGAGTGTTTACTCTTGATATTTTAACATTAAAACTCTGTGTTTGTGCCTCATTGCTTGTCTTCTTCCTGCACACTAGTGAAGGA
Organism: Entomyzon cyanotis; assembly: GCA_024500445.1. NCBI lineage: Eukaryota > Metazoa > Chordata > Aves > Passeriformes > Meliphagidae > Entomyzon > Entomyzon cyanotis. The sequence continues at coordinate 13,763,410 of JAKEPQ010001010.1, forward strand.
GTTGCATGACTCATGTGCTGGCAGAAACAATGGAATAAACCCCAGTTCCATTACAAACTCTAACATATTTCCCACTAACTTTAGTGGCACCACTGAATAATACAGACTTCTGCAGAAGAACACAGCTCCCATTTATAATAGCAAGACAACACAGAAGAAAACAACCCTGAAGTTGCTATTGTCTTGCTAGATGGCAACTTGCCTGTTGAAAACAAAAAGCTCATACTTTGACTAATTAGCTTCAGGCTTTCAAAGTCGTCAAAGATATCTGGACATTAAAATCTATTAGAATTGATTGTTTAAATTAATACACATAACAAACTCTTCATGGAGGAATTGCCAACATATTCATTCATAAAAAATATTCAGTAAATCTTTTTGAACAGTAAGTACAAATGAGAAAACCACAACTTGTGCCTGATCTAAAAAAGATGAATAGAGTAATTTCTTTAATGCAAATTTCTTACCGAGCTCTGGTAAAAATAAACACATTAGTTATTTTTATTGAAAGAGATGTTTGATGGTTTAAGAACAAACCATAACCAAAGAGAGGAGAGAAGTAAAATTCCTCTTGCTAAGTATTTTCCATTCCTGCCAGCACTTACAAGTGTTAGATACAGCCTCTACATGTGCACAGACTAATGAAGATGCATTTGTTGTATATGGGTGGAATAAGAGCAGAGAAAAGTTCCCAGAGGCTTAAGTTAGATTACAGAATCACTGACCTCCTGCAGAATTTCACCAAAAGGATTTAAAGTTAGAGCCAAATTGTTACCTATTAACAAGAGCCTGTAGCTGCCTTTCACAGCTAGTGGCTGGACAAAGGCTAAAGTAGCAAAACCATCACTTTAAATATCAAGCACGGCTGTACTTTTTGGTCAGAGCCCCTCATCTCCCTTAGCCTTACTCCAGCAAAGCCTCCTGTTTTCCTCACCCAACCAGGAACATCACAGGGCTGAGCTCACATACATTTAATCAGCTCCTGGCTGAGAGCTCCTCTCTGAGCTTTTTCTGGGAATTAATCCCTGAAACACTGGGGTTAGCTTGGGGGAAGCTCCTCTGAGATAAACAGCAGGAGGATGGAGAAAGCCAGGAATAAAAAAATAGCCCAGCACACAGTCATTGATAGGTTTACAGGCAGCAAGTGATTAGTTGGTGACATTGGGTTTGGAGGACAACAGCTCGATCCCAACATCCTTCGGACTGGCAGCTCGGGTTATTCCACTGACCCATGATTAAGCAGGGAACAGCTCCTGTCTCCTTGTCCTGCTCCTGGGAACATGCCAAGACCAGCTGTTATTTACTCAAGACAAGATTATAAAATTGCTGCTAAGCCACAGAAACAGGTAACCTCAGGGAAGTCTCTGGGGGTGTTTTCCACAAGACATAGAGGTGGGATTTTTTGTGTCCTGCCTGGAGGATAGCAGCCATCAGTGCCATTCTCCTTCTAGCACTGCCTTCAAACAAAAATCTTCCCATAATGTCAGTCTTGTGGGCTTTTGTGTCTTTTGCCCAAAGGCAAGTATTTCTCCAAATGAGACACACAACCTTACTGAGAGGGTTTGTTGTGAGCCTAAGAATTAATGCTGGAAAAAGGAGGACGCCCAGAAAGAAATCAAACAGCATTAATTTGTGCGGTGCGAGATTTACTAATAAATATTTTATTCAGGGGAAGAAATACAAAGCAGTTATTCCAATCACAAAAATAATGAATGCAAAATGAATGAAGTCGCTCTTGCAAGACAACGCAGAACATGATTTCTACCAACACGTCTTTTAAATTAATTGTTGAATTGTCTCACAAAGCTCTGTGACTGCCTAGGAAAAAACAAAAAACAAAACAAAATTATCTCATTTTAAAGAAAAGGTACTGCTGCCCTGGGCTAAAAAACTTCCAGACTTGTTTGTTTGTGTCTTTTTTAGGGAGACTAAGGAATAGGATGTCCAGTTCCAGGGTTTGTTTGTTTATTTGTTTGTTTGTTTTTAAATAGCCTGTTTCTAAATACGGAAGCAGGATCTGACCTGTCCAAAATATATCCTCCTCTCTTCTCTTTCCCTTAATAAATTTGCTCACGCAAATAGCAGTCAGCAGCCCAACTGCCTGTGTAATGAGACATCTGCAAGTCAGATTTCTCACTCTCTGCACTCAAAGCCTATTGAAGAGAAATTCTGGTGCAAAATTAATACTGCCTAAAATCAAGAGCAGGTTAGAAAATGAGCAGCATTAGTCCTCAGTCTCTCCTGAGACCTCTAGAAAATATTGGGTTCTAATTACTCTCTTAATGCTTAAATCCGAGAGTATTCTGCCAGCAAGGTGGAGGTGCCTGCAGTCCCAACTGCTAGGCACAACCACTCACCGCTGGCATTATGGATTTGCCAGCTGGATATCTTCTTCCCACAGCTGACTATCCATCCTTACAATAGCTGTGAAGCCAGGTTTGGTGCCTTATGTTCTGTGCTTTGTCAGAGTAAATTGCTTTTTCTAATTTAAGAGGAGCTAAAAATTCACACTTAAAAAAGAGAGAGCAAAATACCCTGGAGAGTTTCTTGTCTGTATGCTCCTATCCTCAGCCTCAATATTCAGCCAGCTAACTGTGATTTTTTCTCATTGGAAGGTTATTATCCACAGTATTTGTTACATGGAGGTTTAGGGGGAAAAACTCATTATTTCTGAGGGTGAAAAATGGGTTCAGGGATCTCTGAAATATCAGTAGGTAACCGCAGAGTAAGGGAGGATTCCAATTAAAGTGATTATAGCCTGAATTTTGTCATAACTGGAGCACCTTGTTAACAATACTACCATCATCCAGCTTTAGAAGGATCCCAAGAAATCATGGTCAAGTTGCCCCTGCTCCCAAAATACCTAACCAAACATCCTCAGCATCACCACAGGAGTCACTATTGTCTGTAGAAACCAGGACATGCGTTTCTTTGTCCAAATCTGGATTTCCTCTTCTGAGGAGTCAGATAGGCCTGAGCAAGCCAGGAATCTCAGAGGAGACATGGAAGGAAAAGGGGCTATTTAAAGCCTTGGAGAGGAGGCCCTTGCTGCTCTGGAAGTGTCCTGAGTGACTTCTTTAATCCTGGGAGAAAGGCGTCCGCAGCTGTGGGGGATCACGTAGCCCTCAAACTGTACCCAGGGCAGCCAAGGGGACCAGGGACAGGACACATGGCCAGGCAACTTCTCCCTCCTGCTCCCAAGCCTTGGAGACAAGTCCCTCTCGCTGGCCCTGGCCACCCCTGTGAGGCATGGGTCACACCACACCAAGCCCAAAGCAAGAATTATGGGGTTTAGACCAGAAAATATAGCAAAGACTCATTAAAAATGTCCCTCCCTCTTGCCTGCTGCAGTCAGGTGAGTGGATTTTTTCATGGCTTGCAATGACCTGAAGGTTTGGTTTTTTCTCACCCTTGTTTGCTCTTGGGTGTGATAACCTGCAGCATCTTTTTCAATAACCAAACCACTGCTGGGTGCAATGATTCCAACCCTTCACAATAAGGTGTAATTCACCTGCTCATCCAGGTGATTGGGCAGGAATAGTGCCTCAAAGGAAACTTCTAACATGCAAATGGACAGGGCTTTGCTCCTATTCACTGAGCTTCAGGACTCCTTCTCAAAGGATACAGGCTGCACTCTGCAGGACTGAACTGCTTCAAGGCAGAGATGGGCAAATTCCAAATTTACATCCTAATGTCTTCAAAACACTGAAGGTGTTGAGATGAAACAGCTTGGCTTGAGCTGATCTCTAGCCAAAATAACTTGGTGAATAACATGGTGGAAGTCATCTGTGCCAGGGAATCTTACTAAATTTAATGCAATAAATTCCACTAATATAACACCTTTCATCAGAGGATTACAGACTTCTTTGCAAATATTAGCTAACACCTGCCCAAGAGCATCCCTCATCAAGACCAGATTGTTTCTTATTTTCCTGGTGGGAAATATCACCCTGTGGTGGGAAATTCACTTAGGCAATACCCAAGAGGATAGCTGGCAGAGCCAGGATAGCTCTTACCAAAGAATGAAACAGAAACAGTGTGCACAGAAGTACTGTGGCTCTCAATCACACACTTTCTTCCATTTATTTGTGGGGAGTTCACAGATTTCCTTCCCTGAGATCAGTCTTCTCCTCCCAACTTCCCAGAAGTGCAGCAGAAAAATTTATCCCCAGCAAGAAATACTGATGCCAGACTGGGAGAAGAAAGAGCTCCTCCCCACCAGTGGGTCCCAGAGCTATTTGAAAAGAGATTCAGCCTTGTGCCAAGGGATGAGGGAGATGCTTCATTTAATTAATCCATACAGGAATTAGGAAGCACATAGACCATGACCTGATCTTTCCCCAGAGGATGTTTCACTTGCTGTGTCAGGAAGTCTCAAAAGTGTTTCACCTAACTTCAGAGCAAGGTTGTTCATCTCAGTGCCACATCATTAGTGTGTCACTCCAATAAAATATATATTCACATCCAGATATCCTCAGGAATTGTGCCCTGACAGACTGCAATACCTTGGATACTTTTGGCAAAGTAAGCCGCTTTTTCTCTTTCTTTTTTCATGCCAGAGTTCTCTCAATGTTCTCAAAGAAAAGCTTGTCCTTGTGCAGATGTTCCTCCTGATGCAAAGTTCCTTTTTGTCACTTGCTCCTCTCACTAATGCACCTCTAATAGAGCAATTACTTTATTATGCAGAAACGGTGGTAAAACACATTATTATATAACCCTCAAATGCTTCTGTCAAATTGGAAGTGTTAAAAGAATGAGGAAACTTTGAGATAAATCAAAACACGTGATACTCTGCAAAAGGCTTTTAGACTTTCTTTTGAATATTTCTAATGTTCTTTCTGTAATTTCTACTGCAGATAAATTCTCCCAGGTTTTATCTCTTATTTCACAATAAGTTACCTATGACACCTAAAGATTTTGACTGGATTTAATGTTATCTTATTCTCTTTTTTGCTCTTTTAAATCTATTTTTATTTTAATGCCAAGATTATCCTAGCATATGCCTTTCACACTCTCTTAATAAGTTTCTGTAAGGTATTAACCATTCTTGCACAATGAATTCTATATGCATGCCAGCACCTACTGTTTATTGCTGTTTCTTGGATTTGTTCCTATATTTTATATTACTTTTGCTGTTACTGAACTAATTTAAAATATTAACGTTTCGTTCAAATGCCACTCTGTTACAGCTACTTAACACAACAGCCACCCAAATTTAATAGGCAGGGATCTCTTTTCTGTGTTCAGTTTTAGTTTTATTTTCCCCTACTAGTGACAAAAAAGCAGCACGAAACATGCTACTGTCTTTCTTTTTGTGAGATCTGATGGGTGTCAGTCCAGAGAACACTTTGTCTTTCAAAGAAAAAACACATTTGGGAATTGACAAACTTCTTTACAAGCAATGGCATTTCTCAAAGTACAAGTGAGTCTGGAGATCCTTGGAAAATTCCCAGCTGTACTCGCTTTTTAATAAAAGCACAGATTTTTGAATGCTATAGCGAATGTGAGTCTGTGCATGTGGAAATAAATAACCATCATGAAGGTGATGCTATCCTTGACTGCTCTGGGATGTTCCTGCTTGGACCACACATGATAAAATCTGAGAATTCCTATGTCTCCCCTCAATCTGCCCTGGCACTTTGCATCCAGCCCAGGCTTCTCTCTGTATTCCAGTGCAAACATTCCCACTCACTGCTCGTTACTCTGGCACTGACTTGTACAGGCTGAAGATGAGGATCACTTTAAGGTACATTTTGGTTTAGAAAAACACCAGTCCTTTCACTTGCCAAGACAAGTGTCCTTATGTGTCAATCTACTTCCAAAAGTGCCTTCTGGAACAGCCATGCAAATGCTTTTAATCAATCACATCTAATAACGAAGACTGAGGTACAGGCAGTGGAGACAAGCCAATAATAACTATTGTTAGTCACAGCTTATTTTCTTCAGAGATGGAACCTGAAAGTGAAAATGATGAACCTATTTTCCCCATCCAGCCTAAGTGAAAAATCAAACAACAAACGAAAGTCGGCATCCATAATGAATAGCAAACTGTGTTTTGAAATTCTAATGATTTAAAGTAATATTACTAGCAATGTAAAGCAGAACTTCTGTTTAGCTGCTTTGCTGAGACCCATCTGTCTAGATCTGAACAGCAATCTCTTAACAGCAAAGCCCTCAGTTCTCTGAAAAGGTTGCCAAGTTTTTAAGAGGTATGACAGGGATATGTCATTTTCCATCCAGAAGGTAACAAAGCTTTTTATCTCCTTTATCTTTAGGCTACACCCCATGCAAGACACCCAGCAGCAGCAAGCCAATGCCACCATCCTAAAGACAGGCATGTTTGGGGCTTTCTTTGGCCCTTGGTACTTCAGTTCTGTAGCTCAGAAGGACTTGCAAACTAAGTGTTGGTCAGTCAAGCTAAAAGGCTTTTTATTAGATCCAGGAATGAGCCCACAGCTATGCTTGTGCTCCAGGAAAAGGGACAGGAGTTGTATTTAAAAATACCCACACTCTGCTGGGATCCCTTGTGGAGTTCACCCAACCAAACCCCTCAGGCTGTCTCTCCTGAGACTCTCACATGGGAATGGGCTGAACACACAGTGGCAGGTGACTCTTGGGAAAACAGAGGACCCTTGGCAGGAGCCACATACTGCTCTGCTCCTGGCACAGCAGCGGGGTGAGACCTCTGGTCTCTGCACAGACCCTCAGGTGTCTCACTGAGATCTGAGCAAATTCAGTCTGGATGTCTCAGAGAAATGTGAATTCTTCAGTGAATACACTGTGGGAGATTTGATCTGTGTCAGAATCTACATCTGATGCTTGCATCCACTGCCAGGAGCCAGAGATCACCACAAAGTTGTTGTGCCCCATTTTATTTCAGCTTGTTCCCAAGGAGACCTGTTGGTGTAATAGTGCTCTCCAGGCTTTGTAGGACATAGCAGGGGACTCTCAGCTAGGAAGATTTCCAACTGTTTGATCACCCAGCCGTGCAGACCTTTTAGACAAACCCTCCAGAGTTTTCAGTCAGTGAGGTACAGCTGCTGCTGCGAGAGCTTTTGAAACAAGCTGTTAATAATCATGGTTTTCATCTCAAAGAGAAGTCGTTTTAATGCATCTCTGCATCCAGCTGTCCCCTTGAAGTCCCTGTGCATCCTGGGGAGATCAAATGGCCTTAGCCATATGCGAAGAGAAATTGTCAAAGAAAACAGAGCCAGGCACACATTTTCTTTCTCATTTGTCACCTCCAGCTCTCTTTCCCACTTGCAGAACTTTAACATGGAGCAAGGAACTATTCAAATGCAGAAGATTTTCCCAAGGAGAAGGTCAGAAAAACCAGACCAGTAAGGCTGCTTTCCCCTAGCTGCTCCACAAATGTCTCCATATGGATGGCGCTGGTTTATTCCTGGAAGAATTGAGGGTTGAAAGAGGTGGTTCAGTTTGTTCCTCTGACTTCATCAGATCAGCATTTTAATCATAGGGAAAGGTCAGGTGGTCCATTCTCCCTCCTCCTCTCCTTTGATGTGAGACAGGTGGGCATTCGCCATGCCAAGCAAACTGCTTATGGGTGGATATCTGTCTCCCTGTCAATCTCCTGCTTGCCAGGTTAATCCTGAATAAAATAGAGGGACAACTTTATCACTGTAAATCTGCTGCTTTGGCCTTTCATCAGGAATCCCATAAAAACCAGAGAAGATGGCACAGGACAACAGGCACTGCACTGATTTCACCCAGACTGCATGAGTGTCATCTGCTCTGGGAGTGAATTGTTCCACCCTTTGATTTGGGAAACAATGTGAGCTAAGATTCCCTTTGCCCTAACTTGAGAGATGAACCTTATCTCCATCTACTGTCCAAATGAAGAAAGCAGGAGGCACAGACGTTGAATGAGCTTGATGGGGTTTGTAACAATTCTGAAACAAAGCCCAGGGCTCCTGCTTTATCTATCAATACAGCATCATTCCCTCCTTGGAAAGGAAAGGAATAGATACCAGAGAGTGCTCTAAGCTGATGGGCCATGAGGAGGAGAGTCTGTTTCAGTTTACTTCAGGGATCAAATTCCCATTGGGCCCAGTGGGAAAGCCTTTGCCTGTAAATTACACCAAAAATTAATGTGCATAAAAGGCTTCTCAGAAGCTGATGGCAGTAAAACACAATGCTGTGGTGCTTCCATGTCAGAAAAAAAGACCCATATGTTTTGGTTTCAAAGAATCCCTTGTTGAAAGGCAGGGGGGAAAAAAGCCAAGATTTCTTTGGTAGAGTAGTTATTTCTCCCGCAGGACTTCTGTGTCAGAATTACTCAATTTTCTAATAAGAATCATCATGAAAGCTTTGCTGTTCTCATTAATTCCACCTCAACCTACACCACCTGTTGAAAATAAGGCTATGTTCTTCCAGGAGAACGGACCACAAGGAGAAAAAACCCATCCTTGTTCTCTAAACCCCTGAAGGGAAGGAGGTTTAGCTTTGCCCATGGAATTTCTTATCAAGCAAATGTTATTCTATTAATCAATAGTTGGTCTGAAACACTAATTCTCTTTTTTGTAGCTTAGTAGTGCCTGTGGGCAGAAGAATCTCTACTATGTCATCTTTGTCCTCTCAAGAAGACATCTTATGAAATCAATAACAAATTCTTGATTTCTGCGACCTTGATTTCTGTATGGTGTGGAAGGTCCCCACTCAGTAACACAAAAGTCGTAACAGCACAGAGATCAAAAGGAAATACTAAATCATGGATATGAATATGCTCTGTTTCCATCATCCTCTGGAGGAGAATGACCAAGTTTCCCTTATTTTAAGAGATGATCTTCATCACGTTAGACTTTCCTTACCAAAACTGTGCTAAGATAAATTATTTTTCCTATACAAAAAGGAAAGAGATTATCCAGTTCTTGGAATTTGAATCTCCACCCAAAGAATGCACCTAGCTTATATTTAGGTCAACTTCTCATAAAGATGACACAATCAGGGGGAAAACCCCAGATTTTAAAGTACAGGAAATGTCTACAAATATTTTATTGGCTTGTAATCATGTCCTCGCTTCAGAGTCAAATAAAACTGTATTTTCTGGAATAAGCTGTCTCTTCTGAAGCAGCAGCACAGCAATGCTCTCTGTGGCAGGACAATGCAGTTGTGCAAGAACATTGCTTTACCAGAATGCTCCCTCCTCACCTCCTGCAGCAAATTCGGTTTTGTCCATGGGAGAAGGGAGGTTGGCTGGTGAGATCCTTCTCCTGGTCTCCTCAGAGGAGGTTGTAACTCACAGAATGTCTCACCAGTTCCCAGGAGCACTGTGGCCTCACAGTTCCCTGGGGATGGAAATCAGGACGGAATTCCCAGTTTTTCCTGGGAATCCCAGCTCCCCATCCTTCCCTGCAGGGATGAGCAGCACTCCCAGCACACAGCAGCTCTGCTGATGGATCAGTGCCTCTGTCCTCAGGCCCATTGGGCCCTGGGGCAAACAGGTGCAAATAGGCTGTCCGTGAGACAAGTGCTTATTAAAAGAACAGGGGAAGGCAGCAGGGAATTATTTTCTATCCTGGTCTGGTGAGGAGAGCACAGTCACGAGTCTGGCAGAGCCCTGGGCACGTGGGGTGTGCGTGGGTTTGGGATTCTCAAAGCTGAGGGTCCCAGGTGTGCACACACCAGCCCTAAGGGACACAGCAAAGGGACACAGCAAAGGGACACCTCTGCCCAGGTGGTTCCATGAGGAGCTACCAGGACACACTGCCTTGTTCTGCATCCCCACTGACTGCTCCTGGGGCCCTGAGGAAGGAGAGGCTTTTACCTCCACTTCCAGAGGCTTAAATCCCCCCAAATTTAATTGCAAGAGTCATGATGGTGTGAGTTGTGTTATCTGTCCTGGCACAAACAGGACTGATCACACATGTCTATGATAACAACTCCAGGAAAAATTTCCAACCCTGCTGTCCCAGACCGAGCAACAAAAAAATCCTGGTATGTGTATGAAACTATTTTCTTTCTGTTAACACAAATCAGTAAAATCTCTGCTGGTGCCAGTAGACGCTGCTGGAGTCAACCATTATCAGCCCATGTGTTTTTCAATACAAGCAACTTTTTGTGTGAGCTTTGCTGAACATAATATAATAAACTTCAATTCAAAATGTCCATGAACACATTTTCTACCACAGACTTTTTTTTTCCTATTATAGATAAAACCAAGAGGACTGGACCAATGCATCGGACAGAAAAATGTGTCTAAGCCATCACAACAAATGCAGCATAATATACTGAAAATAAGATTATGCTACACAAAGAAACACAAGTAAGACCTATTCAAGCAAACACCTCTCTGTATGAAAGCATCTCTTCATATATTTCACAGAGGGAAATTATTGAAACCTGAGAAAAAGAGAAGGTGGAAGTTTCCCATTGACGTGAAAATATTGATGTAATGTATAAATACATCTGTAGGCATACAGAACACCTAGGGAGACTAGATAACCACCAGTAATTATTCTCAATTTACAAATAGATAAACAGATGTTTTTAAATATATTTTTACACTATATGTGAAAGATAAGTAGTTTAAACAAATGCATATACCTCCTTCCATAATGTGGTATATTCTATTCATTTGTTTGTGACTATAATGCAGTAGTTGTACCAAAATACACAATATTGAGTTGCTTGACATGGTATAATGTGCCATTATATTACATCCAAATAGTCTGAGTTAAACAGCTTGGCCATAAGCATAAAGTCAGCCCCTCAGCAGCTAAAACCACCAGTTTTAAACCATTCCTGATATTTCATTTGGTCCCCTGGAGTAACTGCATTTTTTAATTTCAACATGACAACTTGTTTTATTTCACAAAACCTCTGCTTCAGGATGAGCAGTGCCTGCTGCCTGTAAAATCACCCCATGCAGCATTTTGTCCTCATCATTTAGCATGTGGTTCTGTGCATTATTTATTGTGCACGATCCAAGCCCTGCACTGAAAACAAATTATTAATTTGCTTCTCTGTTTTCTTGGGGTTTTTTTACTGTGCTGTCACCAGAACTTTGGGTTGGCTTTTTGTTGGGTTTTTCCCCAATGTTCATTGCCTGATTTCTCAAACACTGATGTGAGGCGATGGTGGGATTATTCTCCATGTTACACACTATTAACTCAGAAGCTGAGGTTTATAATCCATTTTTCCAGACTGGCACTCAACTCAGCAGCAGGGCTCTCCTGTCACATTTGCATTGCTGCAGGAAGGGAGAAAGGGCCCTCCTCAACCATTCATGACATGGTCTCATCTATCCTCAAAGCTCAAGCCATCCTAGACAAGGATGAGGAAGAGCAGAAGACAAACAGAACCTCACTCTCCTTGTCTGACACGAGAAGTTCTACTGAGGCTCAGACTGTAACACTCTTGTGCTCAGCTCAGCCATCATTGCTGCTGCTCTGATCGGTCTCTGGGTATGTTTTGCACCCTGAGGTCCTGAATTGTCATTAATTCCATCACAGAAAACTCTGGATAGCCCATCTGGAGGCATTTGCAGAGGAGCTGGCAGTGTGCTCAGAGAAACAGCTGTGGCCAGCCCAGGGACAGAGAGCAATTCTGGTCCCAGCTCAGTCGGTGGAAAGGTTTCAGCAGAGTCCAAGACCTGTCATAGCTTCCTCTGAGGGTTTTTAGTGCTGGTTCTCAACAGTGACAAACCTCAATATTTCTTCTGTGGCCTGGCAGGAATTTGGGATTAATATATGGATGTTTCGTCTTTTCTCCTTTCTTGCTTAGCAGTGCCCTGTGGTGGTGAGCCAAGGGTTGTAGGGAAAAGCTCTGGGTTACCTTCAGGTTCTCCTTGGACAGGGAGGAGATGAAAGTTGAGGTGGGAAGGAAAAGCAGTGACCGTGAAAGCTACACTATCTCTATAGGATTGTTTATAGGGGATTATGCCTTTTCTTCCATGGTTAAAGCCAAAACCAGGCTCTTGTAGCCTAAGTGGCAGTAGAGACATGAAAAACCTGCATCCACTGTTTCCCCTTGAACCCTCCAAGCCAAGTGTCTCCCGGTCCTAACTACACTTCTGCTGCTGCACCAAAGCTAGAATAGTTTTTGTAAGGGATAGCAGGTATAAATCCACTGCTGCTCACTTTAGGTACAACAATCTCAGCAAAACTCGGTTAATGAACCACATAAAAATGGCCATCTGGTTTTGAGTTGATTTTTGTTCCCTCTAAGGCTATTCCACTAAACCCTGCCTGCCAGGCTGCCTCCCAAAAACACAGATCCAAACTTTGAACTCCTCTATCCCCAACCCAAATGAGTGGGCATTCTGCTAGCTGACCAGTTCCTGGGACTTTTTGCATGTATTTCTCTCAAAGCCAGGAATCTCAGCAGCTCTGCTGACAGGGTAAGTGCAAGGATGCAGAGGAGACAAAAGTGTTTTGCAAAATGCATTTCTATTCATTGTCAGTGGAACAGCACAGATACTTTCCCACTTGTCCTGAGGATAACAATAGCTCTGCCCTGTCAGCCAGCCAGCACAACAGCTCGGAAGGGACAGTGCAAAGAGCTGAGAGCTTCGAGTTAGCAAAGTGCAGATCCTCTGTCTGTTCTGCTGGACACTGTGGCCACTCACAGCTAAATCCCTTTGCAAGAGCAACATCCACCGCTGAGACATAAGATTTGCATCTTTTTGCTGTCAAACCATAGCATTTGGGAACCTGTGAAGTCCAACACACTAAGACAGAGTTTGAGCCAAAGATCTGCCAACGGCCCCAGGGGCTGCCAGCTTTGCAGAATATGTGAACGGGGACTGTGGCTTTGGGAAACATGTGAAAACCATGCTGAGAGCCAACAGGAAATCTGGGACTCCTCAGGCAACACGATGTACCCTGCCATGGAATAAGGAGATGTTCTCAGGGGCAGCCAAGGCATGGGCAGTGAGGAGAGCAGGGAGAAGGAAATGGAAGAATCAAAATGCTTCTTATTTGTCTGAATGATCAGACAAAAGGGGTGAGACATAGGCCAGGACAGCCAGGAGGAGGAACTAGAATGCTCTACACTCTCAAGGGATTCAACAGCCTGAGTCACAAGGCAAGATGCTGGCTCCAGTTTTGTATTGCTCTTCTAAGCACGTACCAGCTGGTTTTTAACTAACACCCAGATACCTCCTCCTGGCATTAAAACAACCGAGAGATCCAATCCCAAATCTCTCTGGGATTTGGCATCCTGTAAAATGGAATGTAATGGAAATGTAAAATTTGCTGCCTGTAAAATGGGATGTCAGACTTTTCTGCCTGTTCAAAACCATACATGGGGAGGGTGTTTACTTCTGCCATGCTGTGGCCAGGGACAAGGTGAGAGTGGCAACCAGCCCAGCCTTGATCTGGGGACTGCATTGTGTATGAAAGACAGAGCAGGGCTGAGTGAGGAGCTCGATGTCATGCAGTGAGAGATGGGAACAAAAGCAGGTAACACTGTCCAGGCCAGAGGGATGGGAGGTGATAATTGTAGGATCACACTGGAGGGGGAGAGTCAAGAAGAGGGAGAAAAGAAGAAGGCAGCAGGGTTAGAAACAAAATGAGAAATGACAGTAAAATCCTCAGAGCTTGGCTATGCCATACTGACACAAAACCTGTGAGACGGGGAGAGGGCTTTCTTAAATCTGAAATTCACATTTTTAAAGCTGAAGAGGTAAGCAGCAAAGCACTTTTTACCTAGAGATCTGAAATGTCACGTCTTCCCTGCAGTGACATTTTAGTGACAAAATGCAGCTGCATTTTGAAAGGAGTTTTTGCTATTCACCTTGTCACTTCTCAGAACATCCGCAGCACGTTGCACTTCCAGGGGTTTGAGCTGTCTTTGGAGGATCACGCTCCTTCACAGCACTGGGAACAGTTTGGAAGAACTAAAAAAATGTGTTTCTTCCCATGACTAGAGCAGTCGTTCAGTTACAAAGTGCACAGTGCTCCAGATTTGTTCTGCTTGATGCTGCCCTTACCAAAGCCAGGCTGGGAGTCTAGGAGTGAAAGTGTCTATGCCAGGAAGAGATGGGGTAAATCTCTCCCTCAGCAGAAGATGATAGATCCTATCTTAGGTGGGAACATCCTTTCAACTGGGAGTAAGAATCTGTGCCAGTGCTTGGAAGGGAGGTAGAAATTTAGCCCTGTGTGAGTGACTGGCAGAGAAAGAATGTTTTTATTCTGAGTTTGTAAAGACTGGATGAATGTTCCCTCATTCTTCACCTGAAAGCTTCCTGCATACAAAGCAATATTATGTGCTAACAGAAATGGAAAATACCCAGTAATACCCTGCAGAATAGCCTGCTGTAAGCAGCAGATATGTTCTTCACGCCCAATAAAAGAATATGAACCAGCACTGACAATCTAGCAGGACACAAAAACAAAGCAACCATGTTTTGGACAGCTGTTGCAGAAAATAACAAAGTGTGGAGAGATGTTATCAGCAAAGGCAAACACCAACCCAAAGTTATTATTTCCCAGGCCAATACTTCCCAACTGTGTCAAGTAAAGGTCTTTTTCATCACCTGATTTTTTAGCAGAGACAGGTAATGGTATTACAAAGTTATGCTGGTAATTTTTTGGCTGAAGGTAGGGGAAGGAGGTGAATCAGAACATGTAATTGTCATCAACTCCTTACTTTCTGCCCTTCAGCTCTCAAGCCTCCACGTCAAATTGAAGGTATAGCAAGAAAGATTTTTGATCTTCTCCAAGTGAATACAGAATTTTTGGAACTAAAGGTCTTGCACCAAGGTGGGATTTTGCAACGCTGGGGATGAATGCTGTGCTAGCTTGTGGTTTTATCAATATCATGCCTGCAGTGCTCCTAACTATTTCTAGTTTAGACCTCCATGGAGCTTTGCATATGTGATTTTAAACTATAGCTTCCAATTTAGTTCTGGGTCTTGTCCAATTCTGTTCCCAGATTATGCAGACAGCACCAGGACTGTTATGTTAGAGAACATAAGAAAAAGCAGATGTGCACTCAGTTCTCAATTATCCGGACTAAGAGGGAGAGGACTATATAACCTGGATACAGCAAAAACACGATCTAATACAAAATATGAATTAAATAAGCTGTAACAACATAGGGCAAACAAGTTACACTGCCACAACATAAAAGGAGAGCAGGATAATTTTCTTCAGCGTGCCAGTTTACCTGCAGAACTCACTGCCATAATGGGCTACAGAGGGCAAACCAGTGTTTGAGATGAGAAATAAAAGTTGTTGACAGTTACATAAGCTTGGATAAATATGTCAAGGTTGATCAGCCCCCACAACCATCGTTTCAAAGCCAATTGCATATCATCGGGTTTTATAACCTCCTCTACACGCTTGTAGCTGGTCACAGAGACCTCCCGAGACACGGGGCTGGGAGACACGAATCCTTGGGCTGATCCAGGTGGATCAGTCTGTTCTGCACACCCTCTGCCCCATTTTTCTGCATCTGCAGTGTGTGAGGCTTTGATGGAGCAGTCGGAGGATGCTGCTGCCTCAGACATGAAACTCCTGTCCCCACAGGGCTCTGGCCCAAATCAGCACAGCTGCACACAAGGGCTCAGGGCACCTGGGGAATTCACACCAGTGGCATTTCACCAGGACTGTCTAAAAACTGCTTTTTATGCAGGCAGCTTGTCTTGGCAAAGCTGTTCCCACCCATCCTTCATGACGAAACGAGGCTTATAAAAGCACAGGTTCCCTCCTGAAACACACTCCCCCTTTCATGGGGTAGCTCACACCACAGTCTTGGCATATTCTTGTACCAGAAGAAGCACATCCTTGAGAGGGGAAAACAGAACTGAGAGCATCACCTACAGAGATTCCTCTCCTCGTCCATCAAGCTCGTCCATCAAGCATGATCCCAGACTGGTCCTTGGGACCATTCACTCAGCACACCCAACACCAGCACCTCACCAGTCTCAGCCTCAAGAGTTGTTGTCACTTCCCTTGAGTGCTTGAGGGCCCTCGTGCAGACAATTTGACAGGGAGGCACTGGCTACTCGCAGGCAGATCTGTTTACTCGTCCCCCTCAGCCCTCGGAGGCGCCGAGCTCAGACTGACAGCGCTGTCAGGTCCCATTCATTTCACAGCAGCCAATGCCTCACACCTCCCTGCTCCCCTGCTGAACACAGCGAGACCTCAGGAGCACAGCCTCTGCCCTCAGATGGAGCCCAGAGATTGCTGCGTGGCACTAATTGCCAGCACTCATCGTTGAGCAGTGAAATTTCACTTCACCAAGGCTTTTCAGGGTGGGAGGTGCAGGGCAAGGCTCCTCACGCTGATGCTTTTAGAGCCAAGCCAGCCAGGAGCTTGTACCAACAGCCTCAGCCCAGCAGGTCACTGATGGGGAATTAAAGAGGAGAACAAGCCCAAGCGCCTCTCGTGTTAGTCCAAGCTGTTCTTACCTGGAGGGTGGAGAGAAGGACTTGCAAGCCACTGGCTTCTTGTTCTGCCATGCTGCTCCCCACTCACACTCCCTCCTTGTAGCAGCAGACACAAAGCAGCTCGAAAGCCAAGCTGCCAACTTGCCTTGCTGCTGCCCCTGCGTCGTTTAAGAAACGAAGAACTAAACACAGATCCCCAGACACACTGCTACCACCAATAATCACAGCAATGCAACTCTAGACCTCAGCAGGAGAGACAAATGCACCCCCTCCCTCCCAGCTCTCCCACTGTGACGAGAAGATTAATTCCTATATAAAGAATCCCGGGGATTAAGTAAAGTGCCCAGGAAAGGTCTGGGTGCTTGGTGTGTGGTAGGGGGAGTGTGGGGAGGGTGGCAATAGCAACAAGAAAGCAGAAGAGCTACAAACCTCAAAGAAAGCCAGGGAGAAGGGAGGGAGCACGCTGGCTGCCTGACAGGCATTCCCAGCTGACCTGCTGATCCGTTCCAGACCCTGCGTGGACTGGTCTCCGTTTGACTCCGTTCCAGTGAAACCGGAGACGTGGAGAAGGCAAAGCGAGCGGGAGAGATGCCCTCGGTCTTAACGAGCGCTGACAACGAACGGAAGATACACCCGGCATGAGGGACAGGTGGAGCCAGGCTCGGGAGGGTTTTTGGCTCCCAAGCACGATGATTGTCCCAAGTGGCAGCTGCTGTGGCCACAGGGACAGGGAGTGACCGCGGAGGGGCATCTGGAGGCTGCACAGGGAGGAAAGCCACCTCTTCAAGGTGCGGCTGGGGGCACAGTTTGCTCCAAGGGCCTGTGCAGTGATCCTGATGTACCAAATCTGTCTATAAGCACAGCAGCTCGCAGCCTGGTTCACTCCCCGGTGCACAAGACACGCTGTAGTAGAGTTGTAGTTGTGGCTTGAATTCCTAGGAGGGCACGGAGTCCACTTTTAGCCTCAGCCCAGCGATATCAAAGGGCTCGGTAAACAAGAAGGAGCAGATAAAGAAGTTGAGTAGAGGGTTAGGTGAGGATTTTCCAGCAAAATATTTTCAGCGTGAAAAGGTCAATTAGTTCAACAACAGGTGGTTTTTCTCAGTTTTCTCAACATCAGAATGGCATTTTTGGTCCTTAGAGACATCACTCCAAGATGGTTTGAAGGCTGTCAGTTGAGATAATTACACTGAGATAATGAAGAAGACAAAGGTTAACGCTTGTCTTTCCAATTTGGGGACACTAATTTCAGTCTTTTACCTCTAGAATAAGCACTTTATTCTGGTGTGGGTCTTTTTAGTCCCTGCAATAGGCTTTTTTCCCTTTAGAAAGTATAACTAAGGGTTTTTGGAGCAGAACCTGGGTCTCTGGGCACAGGGCAGATCCTACAGAACTCAGTACCACACAAAGACATACCAGACACACAATGTGCACACACTTTCCTTTGCTGATGCCAGTATAAAACCCTAATCTTCTAAAAAGCCGCTAAATGAAGAATAAAACCCTCCACTCTTGGCCAAGGACTATTTTCACATGATGAACCTTCATTGATAAGTGCTTTATGCAAATGGTAAGACTAATCCTCCCCAACTCATCCCAGCAATGTGTGAACAAATGGCACAAGCATGACATTCCTCAGGTTCTGTGTGTGCCAGCAGGGTCCCAGGATGTCACTACCAAGTTGTAAAATAAAACAGATTAAAATGCCTTTGTCATACCTATGGAGACACATCAGTCCCTTCAGAGAGAGTGCCGTGAAGACCATTCATTGGTGGACAAGATACTCTGCAGACAGCTAGGCAGAATAAGACAAGAAATTTCCTTTCCTGTGAAAATTCAGGTTTGAAGATTTTAGCTTTCTTAAAAACATTTTTTATTTCAATTTTTAAAAGAATTCTGTCACACTCCATGAAATACCATATTTTAGACAGAGAGCTGGTGTTCAGCCATTACAGCACTGCATTTTTGGCCATTTTGGGTAAGCTTCTGGCAGCTTCCCACAGAAGTCACTCCTGTATCCTCCCACTACCAGAACTTTGCCACACAAACCCTGCAGAGCTTTAGGCGTTCTTTCTCATCAGCAGGACTTAATAAAACCTAATAAAAGGCCACAAATAATGCAGGGGGAGACAACCAAGGCAATGCAGGCAATATCCCCAAATGTGCTGGGTGGGAGGAAGGTGGGCACTGGGTTTGTGAGCACTGCCAAGACATGTCTCCTCTGCAAATTATTACAGTGACAGAAAACGACTTCAGAGCTAATTAGAAGCTGTTTTAAAGAAGCTCTTCCACATTGTGGCTTTGTTCTCTTTCTTGTGACAATTGTACCTGTCACCAGAGCCATGTGGAGCTATTAATTCCTGCTGTGTGGATTTTCAGAAGGCACAGAGAGCTGAGGGATGCAAGCAGGCAGTGGCTTTAGGTGATCCCCCACCTAAAACACAGCTTTGGCCCCTTTTTTAGGATTCTATAACAGATTCTCTAACACACTACTAATCTGGTTCTTCCTCTCTGTGGGAGCTTTAGAAATAATTGCAAAAATGTCACGGCAAATGTGCCAACCCAAGAGGAAAGGGACACCAACATCAGAGCTTGTGGGGGAGAAAATCTCTTCTGCTCCTTACAGTTTTGGGGGAGTTAGCTCCCCGAGAGAATAAAAGAAAACATTGTATGCAGAAAACTCTGGAGCTTACATTTGATTTGAAAACAAGACACAATGACAAGAGGGCTTAAAAATAGAAAACACTCATGAAAGACCTCAGCAGTGACTGATATTTACACTGATGTATGGTGTACAGCAAAACCCCCTGGAAACCAATTTTTAAGCTCTAAACCATGGAGGCTTCTAATTATTCACCATTCCCAAGACATTTCCTCCAGATTTTGCTGAATTTCCAATGCTGTTGTTGGTTTCTAAGAACAAGAGGTCCCCCACCTCACCTGCACAGAGCTAAATGCCAGCATTAAAGTGTTCAGATTCTCCCATTCATACTGCAATGCAAACCCAGTTTGAAGATTAGCTTGTTAGTTTATATCAATGTCTTTGCTGTTTCCCCTGTACCCTCAGGATTATGTGATCCTTAAACAAAATGAAAATTAAACTCATGGCTCCAGCTTCCTCCTAGTGCCAGAGTTAATGTTCTTGTGGGCAGGACAGAGGGGATTAGAAGCACAAAGGCAGGACCTCTGGGCTCTCTGCAGGTTCTGCACAGGCTCAGACCAGTAATTTTCTTTTTGTGCTCCAGGGCTCAGACACACAAACAAGTTAGAGATGTCATCTGATCTGCAGTAAATATGTGTACATACAATTAGCCCCTAGCAAAGGGAAGGTAATTCAGGATCATTCTACCTGCATTAAAAGAGCACTCAGTCCAATTATTTCACATTTTATGAGCATATGCAGAAACCATTACCATGGATCAGCTGACATTAAGTAATACATTAAGCACAGAAACTTGTTCCTGTGACTAAACTGTTGTTTTCCCTACCTGTGAAAGTTTGAAGTCTTCCTCACTGAGATGTTGTGCAGCTATAAAATGGGTAAGCCTTCATCTAGAAGCATTTTTTTTCCAGCTAGAGATTTGCATTAGAAAATCTTCCTGGATGAGATAATCTGGAAATTTTCCTTGTGAACAGGGCGATGAGAGGAAGACAGAAGTCCTCTGGCAACCCTAGTGTTATTGATTTGATATTTATTAAATGTGGGAAACCCATACAAAGATAAAACATATTTAAATAACATTTTACTCTTTTATTATCACTTTTCCACTTATTCTGTTGCCTCCAAACCAGAATTCATTGTGTTCTTATCCCTCTGAACCACTGCAGAATCACATTTGAAAGTAATTTACAGGCTAAATCAAAATTAGCCCAAAGAAGTCTTAAACACTACAAAAGCAGCACCAGAACCAATATCAGCAGAATAAAGTGACCAGCCACGGCCAAGCTTCACATTTCCTGCCCAGAGTCTATACCAAGGAGCTGCAGAGCTCATTCTTTTTTTTTTTTTGACATTAACATTAAATGAAGTCCAAATACCAAAATCAGCTTGGAAACCTGCGATTAACCTGAGGATATTTTCCTCCTCATTCTCAAAATATTGACACCACTTTTGCGCTCACATTGCACACCTCGTCTCTAATAGGATTATTTCAATTTTTAAATCAGTGAGACAGATAAGAGAACAGCCAGGTTCTATTAAAAACGGGAAGAAAAAAAAATCTAATTGTATAAATTATTCATTCTGAAGCCAGCCTGAATTATATGAAATGCAATTGAAATATCACTGTGAAAAATACCCAGTTAACTGTTCATATTTCATTTATATTAAATAGAGAATAGACTTCCTCTGTCAAAATTATGTGTAGCCAAGAAATGTATATATTTTAATAAAGGGATATTGCTTTTTCTATTTGGCTGCTTTTCTCTCTAACAAACCCTTCATTTTCATTGTCTTTCATTCAAGTACAATGCTTACCGTAAGTGATTGCCAAAACAAATTTAATATATTTGAATGTGGAGGGCTGATGATGTTCCATTTGTGAATGACTATGCAGGGGTTTACCCCTCTGAATAATGTCATGTTGCCCTACCTCCCTGAAAATAATTCACTCTTCTACAGAAGTGAAAGGGTTAAAATCAAAGTGAAAACACAATTCATGACAATGAAATTGATTTTCAGACGCTGATGGACTTTTATCAAGGGCTTGTGGTGATAGGACAAGGGGTAATGGCTTTAAACTGAAAAAGGGTAGGTTTAGGTTGGCTATTGGAAGGAATTGTTCCCTGTGAGGTTGGTGAGACCCTGGCACAGGGTGCCCAGAGAAGCTGTAGATACCCCTGGATTCCTGGAAGTGTCCAAGGCCAGGCTGGACAGGGCTTGGAGCAGCCTGGGATAGTGGAAAGTGTCCCTGCCATGGCAGGATGTGACACTGGATTATCTTTAAGGTCCTCTGCAATTCTACGATTTTATGACTCTGTGAAAAGCCTGTCATATCTTAAACACACACACAACTTACCTTGAGAAAGGTGTATTTAATCACTTGACTGCTGTGAGATGTTCCCACTTTTTCCCTACAGAACCTCTTGCTGTGTCCTTCAATGCCTCAGATCCAGCAGGTGGAAAGTACCTCCCTTCTCCTGAATGCTCTGAGTATGCTCCAGTTAGGGCTACCTACCGAGTTCCTGATTGCACCCAGAGCCCTGGCTCAGGATACCCTTGCTATGCCTGTGAGGCTGAGGCAGGCAGAGCCTTGCTGGGCTGCTGCTCTTCTGGCTGGGGATGGAGACCTCACAGCTTGAGGCTCCTGTCCCACCCTGCACCAAACAGCCCATAATGCCACCCCTGTGTTGAATGAGAACAGTAAAGATGTGCTAAAGAAGCAAAAGAGGAGGATGGAATTGTAGCAAAATACTTAAATTAAGAGATTTGGTGCTTTAATCCTCTTTGGGAGTTCCCTGGGCAGCAGTACAAGGTAAAGCCACCTTTATCCTGGTGCTCAGTAAATGTTTCTGCTGGACAAAACATCCTCCCCGTTTTCCCACAGACATAACTATATCAAGCTTTCCTATTGCTTATAAAAATAAAATATTCTTTTTTCCTACCTAGACAGCCTTTCTTTGCCACTTGTGCCATCATTTTTTTCTGCTTAAAATGTCTCTTTTCTAATTTAAAATACCTAGATCTTCCATTGCAAAAGTGTGAGCACAGACAAGTGCAGGAAAAGGGAAAATCTGGCTTTTTGAATGATTAAGGAAGTGGACTTAATGTTAGCCAGATGCAGCAGTAGACAAAGCTTTTCCATTAGCAGAACAAATTGTGTTATATCTGTCTTTTCTGTTCGTCTCACGTTTAGCATCTCTGACACACACAGTATGCAAAGGTGCCAGAAAAAGGTGTCTCTGAAAGGGTAAGAAACAAAGAAAAAGGAGAGAATTCAATCCAAATAAGGAATCTTGCAGTAGCAGTTTAATGAGCCCTGTGAATAGAGGAGAAGATGGAAAAGAACATGTAAAAAGTTGGGCTGGTTTAGGTGATATCATATTGGGACATGGAGAATTAACTCAAAAAGGGATTCCCCACCACAGTAGCACATCCTCCTTCTTGCTTTGCTGAGCAGTGATGAATATCAGTCATCTGTCTCATGAGGAAGCAATGACAAAAACAGTCATGATGGGATAATGCCTTTCCTGTTTTCCCCAGGTCCATCAAATCTGGCTTTGGTCTAAAATTGGAGTTGAACTCTCCAAGTCTGGAGGAGTCTCAGTACACACACTGAGATTTGGCTACGGCTGAATTTGAATGATGGTTTGTGACCTAATAAATTTATCAGCACTGCGGAGGCCTTGGAAGGAGCTGTCATCGTGAGAAACACAGTTGGAACTGAGGATGGTCTGTTATTTGCAATACTTCATCATTAAAATCCTCTCCATCCTGAATGATGAACAGTTCTCTGTAGGAATAGAGAACACAGCAAAATTTAAAACGCAGGGAAATTTATACTGTGAGGAGGGAAGTCATCTCAGAGACAGAGAAGTTGTAAGACTAAGGGACAGCATTTGTCTACATTTTGCTTTGACTGATTGAAAGCAGGCAGGGTTCCTGGAGACCTGGCTCTTGAAGCAACTCAAGATCTCTTAGGAGAATAGGTCCTTCTGGCTTTCCTCAGAAATATGTGTTTACACTCTCACCCTTTGGCTGTGTAGAGCAGTGGCTTTTTGCAAACACTCCAGGAGGGAAGTAATTCAGAAAAGCTGCCCCAGTTTCCCACATCCATGAATCCAATGAAAACACACACTACCACTTGCCATATTTTGCCCATAGATCCTATCTCTGGTTCCAGCTTCCTCTCCCCATCCTAGGGGCTTTTTCCCCACTCTGCCTCCCTGGAGGAACCCCTGCAGACCTGCTGAAGAAGATGGTTTGGTATTTCAGATGAGTCTTCTTGTCAAAGTGCAGACCCTGTGGAAATCATCCTGGGCAAAAGTTATTTCTGGAAGCAATAGAGCCACTGAAGCTTGGCTTCTTACTGAATGCAGTTTCACAGCTGACCAGCTGTGGCTGAGAGCACAAGCTTTCCAACTGAAGTGCTTGGGGCAATCTTTTCCACACTTTCCTGGTCCACAGAGCCTCCAGAGTCTACTGGAAAAGCCTTTTCCTCACCAGTGGCACATAGCTCTTCTCTCATTTATACCCAGACACCTATTTTTCCTAAAATCTTAGGAACTACATTACATTTGGGATTTCTGCTTCTCTGTAAAACTTGTTTTGAAAAAGGCCAACGAGCTTGTAAGTTTTTATGGTGAGGGAACAAAATCAGAAAGAGCAGGATTTTATCAACCACGTTTCCAAAGGAAACTAAATTAGAGAACAGCTGTTGGAATAATAATCACTCCATGCCATTTTCACATAATCTCTGAACACATCAATAATGTGACCAATGGCACAATTGCTAACAAACCCCAGGCTGGTCCCCTTGTTCAGGCTGTGGCAGCTCATCCTTTTAGCTGTGGATGTGCCTGGTACATTCCCTGGTGTGCCTATCAATAGCTCTTGACACGTGCAAAATGCAGTAAATGTGAGTCCATCTCAAGTCTCACAAACCCCTCTCGGGGAGTGAGACAATTTTTTTTACAGCTTGCGCTTTGCAAAGCTGAGGAGGAGTCTCTCAAGGACACGTACAGCATCGGTGGCACAGGCAGGGGGACAGTACAGGTCACATTGCCCCCAGTGCCACCACGGGAAAACTCACAGAAAATTCAATATCTGGGATGGAAAGGAAATGTGTTGTCATCTATTCAGCTGTTGCATTTTTCTCCCAAAAGTCAAAGAGGCTGTGGCCAGGTGCACATTTGTCAGTGCTTCAAGCAGGCAGACCTTATTACCAATGCCTGAGTGCTCATTTGAACATCTGCACCCTTCTGTCCTTTGGGCAGCATTTGGTGAGCCTTTGGTTTGTCCCAGCAAGCTTCTGTGTGCATCTGCCTTGTTCTGGAGACAGGCTCAGTGAAATCATGAGGCTTTTGACTCATTTCTAATGAGAACTTGCCTCAGAGACCAGCTTCAATTAAGAGTGGCCACAAAGGTCCATGGCTGCACCTTTCCCAGCACAGTTGATTATTGCAGGACGTGTCCCTGCAGGCTGTGGGTGGGACAGTGCTGGCATCGACACCAACCTGGGCTCTCAAGTGGAAGTCAAAACCTTGTGAATTCAGGTCTCATCCTGGGGGAAGTGGGGAAACAAACACAGAGCCAGGGAGAGCCACAGGAAACAAACTGCCTCGCAACTTCATTATCATAAGTGTTTCTTGTTCAGCTCATTATGTGAATCCAGTTCTCCATGTATTTCCTCCAAAATTTGTTAGGGGAGGGGAGCCCCGTGGCTTGATATATCCACTTCACCTCCCTCCTCCAACTGAAAACTCGTCAATCACTGCTGACTCTTTTTCAGTAAAACCTTCATTTCATTAAAATTTAATTATTGGTTTAATTAAAATAGGCAAGCAGCAGTGTGAGATGTGTATGGTTTTTTATGGCTGAAGGAGATTGTAAAGTCCTCATTCATTTCCCAAATGAGCTTCCTCTAAAAATTGGGCTGCCTTTTTATAGGCCAATTCTCAATGCTGCTTTCAAATGGATCCCACAGCCATTCATATAGATTAATTCGGGCAGTGAATCAGATCCTGCTTATTGGCTGTCTTTCAGAACACACTGACGATGCTCCAGGAGCCCTGTGCTAGAGCCCTGGGAGCACATGGGTCTCTCCAAATGATTAATTAATCCTCATACAGGAATTTTTCAGTTCCGTCTTAATTTATTCACATTGCAAAACAAATTTATTCTTGGTGAAATGGGCCAGATTGACAAGCCTTGTGTGACTGACAACTGCTCTGTTATTCCCACAGAAAGTCTGACATGGGGAAGGTTCTCCTACACTGGTGAAACTTGTGGTGTGACACAGGAGAAAGCAATTTCTTTTTTTTTTAAATACTAAAATAAAGTGGTCCTTGTCTCCTCCCTCAATGGCTTCTCCAGTATCCTTGTTCTCTTATCCAGGATCTTGGGAGCACATGTTTATACACAGTGGGGAATTCACACAAAGCAGACAGCACACAAAAAATATGGCCTGGGTCACCATATGAGGAGGTTTCCAGGTGTCCAATGGAAAAAGTGAGGGAGGGACAATGACACCCTGGAGTGTGTGGATGTATTTTTAGGGATGGAGACAGCACCACGTAAGGACTAGCAATGAGACATCCTAGTGCAGTCATGGCTTCCCAGAGAGCCAAGTCCACGAGTTGCTAATGATTTTCAAGTAGTGAAAGTGGTTTTCACCTCACAATAGAGATGTGAATCTTTAGACTCTCTCGAATCCCCAAACCATCTGGTCTTTGGATTTGTTTTAATCACTCTTCCCTTCGCACCAGTGAATTGGGTTGCAAAGAGCTGTGTAGCTCTTTGTAAATGCCGGTTGCAAAATAATCACAACAAAAAGGGCAATATTGAAACTTTCAAGTATCTTCAGCTCACGCTCCTAGGCAATGCTGGGCTGCCTTCCCAGGGCTTTGCAATCTTCAGATCTCTTCAGCCATAGTCCAGGAGGAAATGAGAGAAGCAGCCTTTCATTTCAAAGCAACCCTCCAGACACTTTTGCGAGTTCCTGCAATGACCTTCAGTTACCCAACCCTCTCCAGCAACACTCACCGAGAAGGCAAGTTAAGTACAGGGCTGGGAACAGAGTGTGCTGTTTCAAAAAGCTTTTACATCTCTTTTGTACTCGCTCTTCTCTCATCATTTTTCATTTTAAATATCTTCCTACATATGCCTGAAGGTTGTGGATCTCTTTTTATAACAAAAAGTATAGATCAATCTGCAGGTAGAGGTCTAATTTTCAGCATTGTCACTGAGCTCCCGGGGAGTCTGGAAGCACTTGAGAAAATCAGGTGACAATGCTGGCACCCTTATATCTTTCTCCTAAAGGTAAGAGCATTGTATGATGGTGGAAAGGAAGGACTTGTTTTCCTCTTCACATGGCTTGACTGAGCAATACCTCACTAATTTCTTGTTGTTGATGCTAAGATGACACTTGGCTCCATGGATCCTATTGGATCTTTATATATATGTTAATTGGTTGTCATGGTTGCTGTTTAGAACAAGTATAACCACAGATTGGCTATAGGTTTGAAGAAAAGAATACTTGGGGCATCAGCAAGGTTTTTTTGAACTGTCTACAGGAGAAACAAGGCTGGGCCAGACAGGCTTTCTTCTGAGCCAGTAGAGCCATAGGACATGGCTTTGTGCTGTTCTGTTCAATGTGGTTGGGCTCTCTTGTCTTCCTCAATAGCACTAGACTCACATCACAAGGTCCTGTGAGGCTTTGCAGCTTTGAGATCCTCAGCTGAAAGAAGCCATGGAAGTGTGGACATAATTGTATCTTATTGAGGAATGCTGCTGTAATAAACAGCCTCTATTACCAACTGTCCGGCTGTAATATTTGTGTTTATGTCAGCACTTAAAAATCATTGATCTGCAAGAAGCTCGGTGTGGGGAAAAGAATATGATCCAGAGGTCAGAGAAGAGAAATTCAATTTTTCCTTATCAGGCTGGAGAGCTCAGCCAGGGAAAGTAAGACTGCAGGAAGTTTTGCTGCTGCTCCCTTCCCCACTGCTAGAGCAGCACTCGGGGAGATGACCCAAGATCAAAGCTGCTTGCAGCAGCAGTCTGGCTGCAGGAATAATCATCATTACTCTGCTTGGGCTGACAGGCTGCAGGTAACCACCCGCTGTGGCATTTGCTGCTGTGCCAGAGCAGCACAGGCACTTCCCAAAGGCAGAGAGAGCCTCCCCACACCCCTGCGTGTGGCAGCAGCAGGGTGAGCTCTGTGCATACCTAGCAGCAGGTTTTGCTCCACACAGAGCCTTTGAACCATTGTTCCTTGAGGAACTGCCTCACTCATTTTCTCTGGGAACAGGAGGGTTGCTGAACAATGGGTGTTATGGAGCAGGAGCCCAGATGGAGCCTGCCCAGGGCACACCCCACTGAGCACACAGCAGTGTAAACTCTGCTCTGCAGCACCTGAGTGAAGGATGTTGCATGCTTTTACCCCCTGTGTGTCTTTCCCCGAAGGCAGAACCATTATCTTAAGAGAAAATCCAAAAATCTCCTTCTCAGGCAGCTCCCTATGTGTTCCCTTGCCTGTATCAATGGCCATCCTGAACTGTCCAAACAATCTGGGATTCTCCTTTCTCCACCTCCTGCTTGACTCCCCTTCCTTCAGTGAGTGACTCAGGAATGTGGTCCTTGACTCCCCTGTCACCATCCATCCCAACCAGGATGAGTGTCTGTATCCTCTTATGCCAGAAAGGACCTGGGACCACCCATGCTCTTCCCTGCCTGCCCTCTGTGTCCTTTTCTTTTCTCACTTTCCTCATTCTTGTTCCTGAAGGCATTACAGTTACCTGGAAGGGACACCCAGCAGCTGGGCACCATGAAAACGGGATTTCTGGAGTGCACAGTGTTCCTCCCATCTGATCTCCCTGGTCCATGCCTTGCCACCTCCCTCCTCCATGTGCTGCAGGGGGTTTGCACTGGGGCTCAGAGGGAGGGGAGCAGGGTAGGAGGCAGGAACTGCCTCACTGGCTCTGTGGCAGCTTCAAGGTTGCTCAAGGGTGAGCAAATCTGCGCTCAGAGGTCGAGGAACATGCAATTCCTCTCTGAGTCTCCACTGGCAGGTTAAATGAGACGAGGAGTTGGTCATAGCTCATTACAGAGAAACTGCAGAAAAAGATGAGGAATTAGACTGACCTTGGTCTTTCCAAGCACCAGGATGTGGGAGAAGAAGGGGTGATGCAAGGGCAGAGGGCTGGTGATGGGAAATGGGGCTAATGGAGAGTGCCAGGGATGGCTTCAGTGCTAAACCACCAGAAAAACAGCACAGCATCATCACCTGTCAGCTCCTTCTTTAATCCTCCTGAGCCTGCAGCCCAGAACTGGGGACTTGTCTCTACCATCTAGGGCACTTGACAGCCTGCAGCTCACCTCCCTACAAGAGAGATCTGTGATCAGATTAAAGCCCATTTCATGTTCCCCTGCTCAGGTCCTTGTCAGCTCCCTGCTCCCCCTGATGTTTACATGGGATGGCTGATTCATTTCCACGTGAAGAGCTGACATTTCCCTCTCAAACCCAGTGCAGGGGTCATGGGTTGCCGTGTTAAAGGGAAAAACTACAATGAAGAAGTTTTTCTAATCACCACATCAGATTACAAAGGAATGTAAATCACTGAGCAGTGTTTTTTTGTTAGAAGCAGAGCAAGGTTACTTCAGGTGGTTCTGAGGAGCATTTTGATATCTCACATGATACACCCACGTGCAGAAGCTCACAAAAGTTCACACAAACTTGGCAGTCCCTGGAATCCCTAGGAGAAGTTAATCACGGCATGGGAAAGGAAGATGCTCTGATACTGAGGAGTGCCTCCACCCTGTGCTGCACCCCAGAGCTCCCACCTGATCTCCACAGGGTCACTTTTTGCTCTGTGCCCCTTTTGGACATTTGATAAACTGGGGTAATGTCCACTCTTGGCAAGGACAAGCATGTTACAAATACTGCAAGTCAGAGGAGGCATAGAAGGAGACAAGGCAGATTTGGGACATATAACCACCAGCTAGGACAAGGTTTATCAGCATGTCTTATAGTTATTCACAGAATAACTGAGAAGCTGTGGCTGCCCCATCCCTGGAAGTATTCAAAGTCAGGTTGGATGGAGCTCTGACTAACCTGGGATAGAGGAAAGTGCCCCTGTCCATTGAAGGGGGTTGGAACTTGAAGGTCTCTTCCAAACCATTCTGTGATTCTATGATTTAACCTCAGTTTTGCCCTCTCCCCCTAAAGAAAATGAGGTGGTTCAAGGGAAGATGGGGACGAAACAAACCAATAAAAGGTTACAGCAATATTGTTTCTCTTTTGTCCCAAGTGTTGTAGATGGTGTAAAAGAGGGTAGAAATTGTCCTGGCCTTAGAGATGATACAGGCACTGCCTGCAATGCCCTTGCAATGAAGATGGTGAATATATTTGTTGTTTCTCACTCTTTTCTGTGATTTTTGGAGAACCTTCTGTGAGCCACCTGCTAAGATCCAGCTTCAGGAAAAGTGTGATAAAAATGGAGAGCAGTTAAACGTGACCTGAACCCCAGTGAAATGCTCTGGGGGCTCTCCATGCAGCCCTGCTCCAGCCCTTTGTGCCTTGAATGAAGATACAGTGAAGAGGAGGAGAGGACAGATGGGACCAGCCTCTCTGGCAGCCAGCAAATTGCCACCCAAATCAAGCAGCAGAGTCAAGGAAAAAAAATAAAAAATAAAATTTAAAAAAAAAAAAAAAAAAAGCAGGAGCCCATAATCATTTTATGATTCTAATTTAACTTTTATGAACATGTTTTGAGCTCCCCTAGTCAGACTCTAGTATTGATCTTTTCAGTATTGTTAACTCATAACCAGACCATATTTGAAGACATAAACTTTAAGAGGGATAATAAAGAAGAGCCAGACTGCACTGGCTGTATTCTTCTCAGCACAGAAGGGACTGGGAGCTGTAAATCCTGCTGGAATCAATGAAATTATGCAAGTGGAGATGAACTCCTGGCTGTGTCAATTTTTTAGATATTGGGCACCAATGACATCAGTCTTTATTTCTACTTCAAAGTGGAATTGTCTTGGGATATAAAGCAGTGGGAGAGTGAGAAGCTAAACAATGGAAAAGAGCACTGACTTCTCTTTCTCTGTGTTTTTTGAGAGATGGGCAAAATTGCATCATTTTGGCCCATCTCTGGACCAGCTGCAGATTCTCCCAAAATCATTAATTTCTTAGATTTGGGTCCTTCCTTCCAACTCCATTAAAGATTTGAGCTAAGCAGGAGCATTTAGATTTTGCAAAATGCTTCAAGGGTGAGCTGCCCTGAGCATTAGCACAGGCTGATGGATCTCCTGGCTTTGCTGTACTGCATGTCTGCCCTGTGTTTCAGGTCAGGGACGTTGGTGTAGCTTGCTCCCTGCTTCTGACTGATAACATGAAAAGCCTAAATAACAATGTTAATGGGCTTTTTTCTCTCCATGGTAACAGTGCAAGAAGGACACTTTTCCAGCTTCTGTCTGCTTCTTGGAAAAAAAAAGGAACATGAAAAAATGAGGCAGAAATAAAATGAATAAACATGTGACATATTTCTTTTCTTTATTAAATGAGTCCCAGTCTAATGAAGTGAGGGCAGGGTGGGGAGGGGCACTGCTTTCTACCCTGCTTATGCAAGATGTGAAAGATGGTCTCAGTTTGAGTAGCAGGCTGAAAAACCTGGAGGTGACACTTATACAATTCCTCTGAGGCCTAAAATGGTATTTTAAATTACAGTGCAGGCTGGTAAACAGTCAAAATTAAGTGTGAATCTGCAGTGCTTGCTGTGGTCCTTGTGTAGACCTTACCCAGCCACAAACCCCAGGGAACTGCACACTGAACCTCCCAGACTCAAGGTGATGCTGAAATCTCAGGAACTCAGCAATGCTTTTTGTTAAAAACAATCCACAGCTCTCAGTTTTCAGTTCTGAGCAATGTCCCCAAACAGGTGAGTTGTTATAACCCCAGGTCTTGTTGCAAGCACTTGAAATAGCACAACTCTCAGCATCCCCAGTCCCCTCAGCACCCTGCATCTCCCCAAGCGTGTCAAGGTTGGAATCTTGGCATTTTGGGCATCCCACAGCCCTAATTCTGCATTTTCCAGACTCACACCACCCAGCATCTCCACGCTGTCTCGTACTAGTTGGAATTAAAACACAAAGGGGATCTTTGGGGAAAAAAATAAATAAAAGGCTGTGGGGTGTCTCCTGCCAACAGCTTGGAGGGAGCTCAGTGAAGAGTAGCTGGAATGATCAGGGTACTCAAGGCAGTGACTTTGGAGGGAAGATTAATGTTGCTAAAAATAGCCCACAGGGGTAACCAATGACTAGCAGGGCCTGTGATAAAAATCCCTGTGTATCGAGGGGTATAAATAATCAAGGATGGAATTAAAGTATTTAGAGGGCACAGAGGGCAACGACCCAAGTGCACTACTAGGAGTGATGGTATTAAATAAGGAAAGCATGGGAAACAAAATAGGGACATCACCTTCACCCTCCCTGGCTGAACTCTCCTTAACCAGGTCTTGAACTAAAGCCTACTGCAGTCCCTGGAAACTTCCCACCAGCACAGCAGTGCCCACAGCAGAAAGTGACAATTCTAATTTACAGTTATCTCATCAGGGCTCTCTTTAGAGGCACATGGAACCCAGGACAGCAGGCTGGGCATCCCTCTTTTTCTCTCTGCCCTGCAAAACTGACAGGATCTGTATGGAGGCACATTCTGATTTATTTATCCAGAAGCTTCCAGAGTTAGAGACTATGTACCTAAGCAAACACAGTAGCTAAGCTGTATTTTGGCTTTCTACGGTTTTAACTGTCATTGCTCATGATAAACTAAAGAAACGTGTTCATATTTTTTGTGGAGAGCTGCTGGGAAAGCCATATCCAGAATAATAAATGGTTCATTGTTAGACTAGCAGGGTAAGTCTCATGGAGGATTTACATGGTACCTCTTAATTCTGGTGCTGCTCAATATTTTCATTAATAACCTGAGAGATAAAATAGAAACTAAACTTATAAAATTTAGTCCCAAGATTCTATTCAGAGCAACTAAATTCACTCCAGAGGAGAGGCTGAAAATTCAGCAGAGAAGAGATAAGCAGGGATGGTCAAAAATGTAAGTACAAAGTGGCAACAACTGGTTAAATAACTGTATGAAAGGGGGTCTGGAGTTACCACTAATCTGAAAAAGAGGCAAAAATGTCACACTGCTGAGAAAGGGACAAACCATGCTGGGATGCAAACAGCAGTAAGGCCTGTGGGATGCACAGAAACAGCTTTTTGTTGACTTTGGGCTGGTGCAGGCTCAGCTGAGGACTGCAGCCTGTTACAGGCACTGCATGGATCAGCTGCAGGAGAGCAGGGAAACAGCAGGACCTACAGGAACCAGGGAAGGAGATGGGGCTGTTTGCCTCAGAGGAAAGGCTAAAAAGAGAAAGAAAAACCCTCTGTCCTGCTCAGCACATACACTGGGGGATGAACGAGGAGCTGGGGGTACTGAGTGTCCAGCTGGGGTTAACCCACGATAGAACCCTGCTTGTAGTGACTTTCATCTGTGCTTGAGACCTGCATCCTCAAGCACAGTTTATAAGGAGGTGACATTGGAGCTCAATCAGGAATTTTCAGGATGCTGTTTTGTTTTATTTGCACTGAGACAGTATTTATTTTATTTCATCTGACAGCTGTTTTAGACCATTTCACTCTGCTGGAAGCATGATCAGATCTGAAATGTGGGTTGTAAATAGCTGGGAAAACTGCACATTTAATTCTAATTTTATGTGTAGCATCTTTTATTAATGTTACAACATTTATTGTGTATTTTAAGTCATCATTGATTTTTATTAAAAAAAGATATTTTTATTATATGTGCATGCTGCCAGCAAAATAAAATATTATGGTTTTACCCCCCACAGTATGAATTCTCATTAATCTTCTCTAAGTGCACAAGAAAGTAAGAAGACAACTCTCTCAGTTCCAGGCAGCATCACTGCCTAAGCTCTGTGACTGAGACATTGTCATGTATTCATTCCATCGGGATGCAGAAGAGCTGCTTAATTGCATCAACCAGCATGTGCAAGGTGGGTGAGAGGCAACAAAATACTCCCCTGTGACTTATTACATCTGGGATTGATTAGTGCTGTTATTATATCATTAAGATGCAGAGGAGAGGGATAGAACAGCCACTAAGGATACTGAGAGTTTTCTGAGGTGTGGGTAAAGCCAGGCACAGGAAAATAACTGCATTTTGCACTCAAATCTCCTGGTGCTTTCTTAAGTCAGGCTGAATTGGGTCTTAGTGATGACAGTAAGGTTTTCCAGCAGCAGAGCACTGCATGCTGCAGAGAACTCACCCTTACTAAGAAGCCTCATTCATTAGGAGTTTTACTACCTAGAATAGGTAAATGTGTAATGAGGACAACAACTTTGGCTTTCAGCTAGATCAGGTAATGCCGTTTTGCATTAATTGAAAGCTTGGCTTTGACCTTGCATTAACTGAGGAGCAGACTGTAAAGACCTGGTTGCTTATTAGACTGGAATGCAGGTAAACCAAACCTCAGACAGTTTTGGTTCTGGGCATTTTGATAAGACACCTGCAAGCATCAGGTTTAATAATAATGAAGCCATGACAGTGGGGTTAATGCAAACACTGCACAAATTTGAACGAGTAAATGCTGCTGCAGCTGAAAAGGGGGTATGAGAATGTACATAATCAGGGAAATTTATGTGTAAACTGGATACAGGGTGTGTGAAAACATACAGAGGTCTCTAAAACTCTTTTCCCCAAGACTCCAGCTTCAGCACTGGGGGATCACTGTGTCATGCCACACCAAGGAGCCTGTGAGCACATGAAAGGCAAAAGTGCCTGCTGGCAGGTTTCGTGTGTCAGATCATTACTTTGATTTTAATGATAAAAAGGGCTCCTTTACCTCTCATTTATCTTTTACCGTGCAGGTGTGCAAAAATTAAAGTGTTCATTTCAGGTACAGGTTCAGACAGGTGAGCCTGCACAGGGAGGCCACCTGGCCCAGATGCAGCCAACCATTTGCAGTCCCAACCACCTCCCTCAGCATCACCTCACACTGAGAGTGTCTGCTGAAGGAGCTGGCAGCACCAGGATGGAGCTGCTTGTGTGGCCCTAGCTGGGAACACCAGAGAAAATCACCTCCCAAAAAAACATCCTCCAAAAATGGGGCTCATTCCTGAGCTTAACTTCACCCAAGCACATCCCAGCACTCAGGGAGCATCCATCAAGGAGGGAGATGCTCTGGTCCAGATGTCATCAAATGCTCCACAGAAGCAAGGCCCATCCTCCCTAAAAGTTTTAAGGCTCAGTGGCTTTTTCAGCCTTTTTCTAGTCCTAATTAAAGCCCCTATTCTGCAGTTCCATACCACAATCAGCCCCAGCAATCAGCCTCCTGCCTCTGCCACTGATGAGTGCCTGGAAGGGACCTTGGAGGCAAGAGACTAATTGACCACTTAGTTAAAAAAACAACACAAATAAAAGAGGAGAGGATGGGAGTGCATTTATGCCCCCAGATTTGGGGAGCCCAGGGTACCTTGCTGATGCCTTCACAGCTGGTCTGAATTTGCCAGCAGCTCTGTATTTGTTGTGAACAAAAGCTGCACAGGCTTGTGTCACCCAAGAGGCTGATCTGATCTGATCTGATCTGATCTAGCTCTGCCTGAGCCTGAAATCAGGGGAAACTGGTCCATGGGTTGCTCTTGTTGTTTTCAGAGGTTATCATATGTGTGGCTGAACTATATCAAAATTAGTATTGGAACTCTCTCTCAATTCAACATTTGTTAGAGGAACCATCTCAAGCACTCAATGAATGGGAAATGCTTGCTTCCTCTCTGCTAGTTTAGGTTTGACGAGGTAGAAATAAATCTAGGATTGCTGAGCTCCTGTTAAATATTTATTATATGTTTTTCCATAGTCCTTAAAGTCCAATATGTGAACTGGGTCACTGCTTTGTATCCAAAAGAGAAAACAACATGCAATGAAGGCATTTTGCATATGCATCACACCAGCTTCCCCAATTTACTCTTCATTTTTCCCACTCCTAGCACACCCAGCTCACTGCTGCTGATTTCTTTGCCCAAGGCTCCATGACAGGGGCAGATGAGAAGTGGCTGAGAGGCAGAGGGGCCGTGCTCCTGCTGTATTTCATCCAGACCATGGCTGGAAATTGGCAGGGTTCCTGCCTGAGAAATCATCTCCACCTCAGAAATCACCTTTAAAAGGGAAAGATTTGTTCTTGTGTTTCAGATGCAGCACTCGGTTTGTTTATTGACCCATTAATTATGGTCTGTGTCTTTCAGTGGTCAGGGCAGAGCAGCAAACTGGGATGATAGTTCCAGTGTGACTCTTAAGAGACAGAATTAGCAAAGCTGTTCAGCCCAGTCACTGTAACAAGGTTATAATGTAAAGCACTAAACAATTAGCTGGGAGATTTACCTCCCTGTCTTAAAAGCATTTTTATTACTTAATCAATCACAAGCAATTTATAAACAAGGCTGAAATTTTACGTGGAGCCATAAACCTGTCTTATTTGCTTCCACGACAAAGCAGGAAAAACAGACCTGAAGTTTCAAAAGACATTTGATCAATTAAAAAAAAAAAAAAAAGGCAGAACTACCTCAAAAGAAGATAAATTATTTTTCAAAGGGAGGAAGGACTTCAGCAAAGGCTGGAGGAAAAAAAGTCCATCTGTCTGTCTATTTGCTAGTCTATAACATCATCCATAACAGTGGCTTGAAGTAGTAGCAGCGTTGTAAAGTGAAAATGTGAATCATTTGGGGCAGAGACTTTGTTTGTCTGTGCATGCCTTCCTCAAGCTGGATTGCAGCCACTGAGTGCCAGCACTGTGTAATTGCAAAATAAAAGTATTAGAGTGCTGAGTCAGGAATGCCACGTGTGCTCCAGATGCCCTTTTTTTGCTTTCAGAGCTTCTGACTCAATGCCAGGACAGAGCTGAATTGAGAACCTGTGAGGTAGAGAGAGACAGGATGCTTGATGCCTCCGAGGAGAGCTTCTCCAAGCCACAGGAGTGCTCAGACTCTTCCCCATTTTCTCTTTGGATTTGCCTTGTCCTCAGGATGGGTTCCTGGCAGGATTGGTGCAGACAGAAGCAGCTGACCACGGGGAGCACCCCAGGAGTGCACAAAGGTGCTCAAAGATGCTCCAGCCTGAATCCTTCCTCAGCCACTGTGGCCAGGAGGCTGTTTTGCATCCTCACACCACAGCTCTCCAGCATAACTGGTTGGACCAGTTAGATTTCCATGCTGGGCTGCTGGGAGAGTTACCTTGATAGAGATGGAATCAGCACTGCTGGCTGAGTGTGGTTTAGTTGGTTTGGCAGCAATCCCAGCCCTGCCAGTCCCTCTCCCTCTGCCACTCAGTGCCTCAGCAATGCTGCTGACTTGTGCGAAACTGGGGCACCGAAACACACATGAAAGTCCCTCTTTGGAGAGAAATACTGAAGAGCTCTGTGCTGCACTGCGTGCAAGAGCTACACTGGAGGCTAAACTCACCTTGGCTTGAGGTGATCTCATTCTTCCAGCATCAGCTTCTTACTGGCTTTGACTGCTCTGATCTTACAGCTCCCAGTCCTGATTCTTCT
Source organism: Entomyzon cyanotis (assembly GCA_024500445.1). Classification (NCBI taxonomy): domain Eukaryota; kingdom Metazoa; phylum Chordata; class Aves; order Passeriformes; family Meliphagidae; genus Entomyzon; species Entomyzon cyanotis. The sequence continues at coordinate 13,800,044 of JAKEPQ010001010.1, forward strand.
GCCATTTCCCACCCTACCTGACAGCTCCTTGTTTTTACCTTTCCAGATCAGAAACACACTGATTCAATTCTATATATCCCTTACTTCTAGTAACTACCCAAGATGCAGATGGATGGAAACTGGGGTGATGGGGTGATTTTAGGGGAATAAATGAATGGATGCTCTTGTGTTTGTGTGGGGAACACAATGCAGTGTGGGAACTCCAAGGCAGGTTCACCTGGGAGAACGTGGGGAGCTTCACCCAACCCCATTCCTCCACATCAGCAGCTAAGGAGATACAGAAATATGTGCTGCTCCCCATCCAGGACAGGACCTGAAACGCCCTGACAGACACTCCCTTGTGCCCTTTAGTCCTTGCAGGAGAACCCTGATGCCACCACCCACCTCAGACCTTGCCTGGGTAGCTGATGGCAACACCAAGCAGCTCAGGGAGACACTTTGGACTTTAGAGGTTTTCTCACCCTGTCTGCCCCATGTTGCAGCGTTAAATACATGATCTCCACCACGGTATGGCAAAGACACTTTATTGCAAAAATGCAGGGTTCTTAAACTGTTAGTTTGTTATGAGTTTACATACTTGAGAGGCACAACAAATGTGCTTAACCAACTACCACAGACCAGGATAGGAACAGCATCAGTTGTGACCAACCATGAACCCCACAGTGTGAGCACTGATTGGTTCTAAAAACTGTTTTACAATGATGCAACTTGTTTTTCACCTCTAGTTTAGCTGAGTCATTCCCAGAATGCTTTTCTAGTTAGCCAAAGTAACAGAAGTGAGCAAGGATTTTCCAAGGGTAACAAGGCCTCACTTTGCAAGGCCTTTCTGCTCCACACCATGATTCAGGTTCATCTGTACAGCAGCAATTCTCTGTAGCTCCATGGTGATGGGAAGGGAAAATTGCCTAGATGAATAGCCCTGTTTCCAAGGCATCCCTGGTTGAGATTTCCTCTCCCTGAGGCAGGTGGGAGTCTCCTGTCTCGGGCAGCTCTTTGCAGCAGGTCTGTGGCTGAGCCCCCAGCACCCCAGGGTGGCATCACAAGTGGGCCTCACATTTCAAGGCCTGGTAGGAACAAATGTGTCATCACATTATTCAGTGATTTAACAGCTCGGAGTGGTTTTGACAAATAGCAGCTTCCTGGTTTCAATTTGTGCACTTTTATTGCTGGTAATGAAAGTCAGATGGTCACTAGTTTAGGACTCAGGTTTTGCGTAGCTGAAGCTCAGCTTTTGCCCAGAGGGATGGGAAAAGTCAGAAAAGGTCACCCCTGCACCTTCAGGGTACAAATTCCTGCCCCAACCTGAGATGCAGAAACGTATTTAACAAAATAAATATATGTCATAAAAATATTGCAACATATTTTCAATTTAAGAGGAGAGGAAGTGTTGTCCCAGCTGATTATTCACACCATAACAGTCACAAATAATACCTGCACATAGTTCCTTAGCATGGAATTATCACTGGGTGATTTAGTGTCCTGGCCCACTTGCACAAAATAAATACCTCTAATTGGCAATGAAAATGCAGGTTAATTTTCATTGCATCCCGGCACTTATTATCAACATTATTTATTATTGATCAAGTACTGACAAATGCTTTCTATGTTCTACAGCCATGAGGAGATAAAGCCTCTGTCCCATTAAATATACACACAGTATTTAACTGAAGGCCACCAAGAATCCCACTGAAGTCAATACCCATTTATCTTCTCAGGGGAGTTTCTGCAGACAGATTAATCTGGACATGTGAAATTCTCCTGTTGGAGCCTAGGTACAATATGCTGTGGAGGAGAAAGTCCCCAAAACTCTGCTCCATCACAGATTTTTTCCTCTAGGAGGACATGCTGGATTTAACAGGGAGAGGCAGGGATGTTCTAATAAATACCCTGGGAGACAACAGGACCTTGGTATCCAAGCAATCTAAATAACATGTTTTATTGCTACAAAAAGCTCTGGCTGCTCATGCCAGAGAGAGAAATGTGGATATTGTTTCACAAGACTCTCTGAAAAGCTTTGACCTATTCCTGTTCCAGAGCACCCAGTAACTGATGGGTTCACAGCAGCTGTGGGAGAAGGTTTCCTTTCAAGTTTGTTCCAAATAAACATCAGCTAAGCAGAAATTTTATTCATAGCCAACACAGATTATTTAATTTCTTTATAGTGTGGAGCTGTTGGTGGTCTGAAAGCAGACTTTCTAGTGAGAGTCACAAGGAATGTTCAAATAGGTACTAAAAAATGCTGTAAGATCAAGCTATTGTGGCATCTCAGCATTTGTGAGTCCAATTTTTCTGGAGACTGAAAGCAAACTTTAGTTCGCTGAGTATATCACAATACCCAGGAAGATTTTGGGTTCATTTCATTGAAAATTCATGAACCTCTTTGAATTAGCCAGCCCGTTTCCTACACCACTGCTGCAAAGACTGGCTGGATCAGCAGAGGTTTCAGGGGTGAATTTTACAACTCTGTGCTGCTTCCAGATGCACAGATCTTCAAGCTTGCAGGGCTTGGCGTTTCACTCCTGCAGATGTTTAAAATTGCATGCAGGATCTGAAAAGAAATATTCCGTTTACTTATGTGCACCTGCACTTTGACATTTCATGAACTACTGAATTGAATTCAGTGTGGAAGGTTTAAGATATTTCCATTTTTTTATAGGATAAATGATACTCTGTGCTTCACCCTGTTTAGTTAAGCCCAGACTGGCTTCAGCAGTGATGCACATCCACCCAGACTCTTTCAAATTATGAAATTTAGATACATTTACCTCCCATCCCAATTCTGCCATTTTTCTGAGTTGTAGGCCATTGATTAATACAATAAGCCTCATCAGCTGCAAATGCAGTACAGCAGTTATTGAGCTAATCTATCTTATTTCTAAGCAGTTTTTTATCATGTAATTATTGTAATTACTTTAACAGACAAAAAAACTTTAAGTACTGGGAGCTTTCTTCTCCACTCAAGCCAGAAATTAGCAAAAGAGCTTTTCTCTTGTTTATTTAAGCAGCAGCAGAAGTATGGGATTTTCAAAAGAAAAAGAGGATATCACAAGTTTTACAGCTTCTGAACAAGCTTTTACAGCTTTTAACTATGGAAGAAGACTGAAATGAGGGTTAGTTAGAAGAGCAGTTGCTCCATCTAGGATGGATATTTCATCTCCAACTTGCAAGGAGCAAATATGAGCAGTGGATTTTACTCTCAACTTCTATGAACAAAACAGAGGGTGTTTTGTGAGAGTGAGGATGAAACCCAGGGCTCTGGAAACTATTACAGAATCATGGAATTATAGAATCATTTAGGTTGGAAAAGAACTTTAAGACCATTGAGTTCAACATTTAACCCAGCAGTGCCAAGCCCACCACTAAGCTATGTCCCTCAGTGCTCCATCTACACATCTTTTAAATATCCCCTTTGAAAACCATATTTTTATTCTTCAGAACATAGTTTCATTTATTTGATTCTTTAAAAATAAAAATTCTATATGAAACATTCAGTTTTAATATTCTTCACTTTCCCTGTTCCCTCAATTTTCTTTTTCTGATATATTTTCCTTCATGTTTCTTTTTTCTTTCCCTGTTTATCACAGAAAAGGAGGCTCAAAATAGGAATAAACAATACATATGGAAAGACTTAATTGACCCAAATATTCACTTATAGAAGAAAGAAAATGCAGTCAAGCTCAACAGATATTATCAAGGAAAAAATTTACTGTTTCTCTGGGAAGGGATTAAACATTGAATGTAAATAATATTCACCCTTGGCAAGTGTCTTCATACTTCTGGCCTTACCTCAAATACATCATAAACCTGCACAGCTGTGAAAAGCTCTCTGGGGATATTCAGTTTAATTGCCAAAGCTTTTCTCCTCAATATGAAGTTTGCAAATGCTGTAAAATACGTGCCTGAAACCTTTCTGTGCAGCAGAACTTGGCAGTGCTCAGTGTCACCAAGCACTGAAGAACCTCTTGGCTATTTCCAGCTCTGTGGTTCTGTGATCCACAGTAAGGATTTGAGTTTTTAGGGACTTTAAAAGTGTCTGGGCTCCACTTTCTGGGGGTGCTGGGGATGCAGGCAGGTGGGATGTGGCTGGGCTTTGCTCCTCCACCTTCATCTGAGCACACAAATGCTCACCCTTGAGCTTATCCAGCCAGGACAGAGGTTTGTCATTGCTAGGGAAGGTGTCCCTGCCCATGGCAGGGGGGTTGGAAACAGAAGATCCCTTCCAACCCAAACCATTCTGTGATTTGAGGATGATGATGATGATTCGGTGATCACTCCCTTCCCTGCAGCTGCTCTGCAAATCCCAAATCCCTTCCAAGCAGTTTGATCTTCAGTCAGCTTAATTTCCCTCTTTTTCACTGTTAGGCTCTTCCCAGCTCTCCAGGAAAGGGCAGAGAGCACAGCAAAGGAATCAGACACTACAGGATGAACAGCAGAAATGCTCAGCAAACCGCTGCCCTCTCTGACACCTGCTCTCTTGGAGGTACATTTTACCCCATAAATCATCTCTAAATGGGACAGGCGTGGTTGTGCCCACATATTTCTGCCTTTCAATGCCTGCTGCACCTGCAGAAATCGTGCCTTTTATGCCATGGGCTAGTTAGCCCAGCTAGCCAGTGCATCGGGGAGGTCCTGGGGAAGCACACCCCAGGCTCATAAATTAGGTGCCAGCAACTTTGGAAATTGGCCCTTGTCACCTCCAAGCACGTTCCCTTCCACACCATGGCTGCAGAGCTCTGATGGGACTCACTGGAGAGAGCAGCATTTCCAGGCACTCTGTGAGGCAGCACAAAATGCACATTGCTGCACCTTGCATAAAAATAGAACTTTCAGGGTGCAGGAGCTTGCTGTGCCAACTTTGTCAGAGGTGGTTTCTTCTCCCTGCACCCTGCTAGATTTCCCTTCAGAGCAGAAGCTGTGATGTTTTTCAGGGAAGTTCCTGCCTCATCATCTCCAGTTCTTTTCAACATTCGTTTTAAAATTAATTTCCCCTCTTCTCCTTGCATCTACCTCTTAATTTGGCTCATACACTGTTATGAGATTTCTGACTGAAATTTATTCACCAGACAATGTCTTTATGACTGCTTTGCCTCATTTCGTTCTAAAAAATACTTTGCAATTCTGTTTCTCTAGAAGCCTCCTTACAAAATAACTTTTTGTTTTATGTTATGGGTAAAATCTGCAAAGCTCATAGATTGCTGCATGCAGGACATTAATTCCAGCTTGTGAACACATTTTTTTTCTGGAATCCTGCAGCTCTATAAGTGGAATTACTTTGATGAGTAAACTGCTAAATCAACACTTGTCTCACTCTCTTTAAAAAATAATTAAATCAACCCTCCTTCACCTGCCACTGAAACAAACAGAAAACATACAGATCCCTTGTTGTGACTCAACATTTTCAGCAGTTACCAAGTGCTGTCATTATTCCTTTTTTTCTCTTCTGCGAATAGTTTTAAATTCACATTTTTTTGGCAGAAGTAAGAGAGGTAATATTTCCATTTTCTTCCCACTTTCATGTGTTTCTGGGACTTAAAAAGATTTCAGAAACCGCAGAAATGGATGGATTAGCATTGCCAATAGGACAGAGGTGACAGATAAAGCTGGGTCACTGCCTACCCCAGTCCACACAGATGGAATAGCACTGCTATCTGCTGGCTGCTCCATGACTCATGGAAAATGCCTTGGTTGTCTCAGGCCTCTATTTGGAGGCCAGGTATACATAGCACAGAGGTTTCCCATACAGCTGATCCCAGAAAAAAAGCCAAGGATTAGCCAGGCTACCAAGCTCAACTCACTTTGACTGACAGGCAGGAAAAAAAAATTTTTAAAAAAAAATCAAAGCGCCGTTGAAATGGGTGAAATGGGGAGAATATATTTGCCAGATTGCTGGGGGACAGGGAAAGGTTTGCAAAAAGTTGTTTCCAACATGACAGTTTCCTGATTGTCATCAGATTTCATTTTGCAAAAAAATGAAACAGATAATATCAGCATTTCCCACTTACAACAGTCATGGAATTGAAAGCTGTCATGTTGTTCTCAAAACATGCTTTTGAAAAGAAAATGGATGTTGCCTTTGTTAAAAAAAAACCATTGTTTTAAAGAGCTGACATCTGAACTAAACGTTTCAATTGTGTTGAAATGTTACACTTTGACCCAAGATCAATAGGAATGTGGCATGTGGAGAGGGCTCATTTAGCTCTATGATTCTAGTATAGTATTCCCAATCCTTTCAGTCCTGAGTCTGGTGACAAAATCAGGCTAAAAAAAAAAAAAATATTTTCATGCAGAGCACCAGAATCCCAGCCAGATTTTGTCAAGAAAGTAATTTGGAAGAAAATTCTTCAATTAGATACAACGCAGACCGTCACTGCAATTTAGGTTTGGGGTGTACAGAAATGAGTCAGCCACGGGGTCTGGATCCAGAGATCTGGCCACGAGTGGGGCTGCTCCCAGTAAAACAACCTGTGGCCATCCAGCACCATCCATCTGAGCTGAGGAGCTGCAATTCTGCATCGATGAGCAAAAGATGTGCCATGGAGTGCTCTGGACCCAAGAGCTGGAGCTGTTAATTACAACAGGCTCACCTTGAGCTGACCACCAGAACAAACACTGGCGTTGGCTGAGGTGAAATGAAGCAAAATCCATCCTGCAGAGATTGTTCAGGGACTTTCAGGCCCATCTAAGGAAGCCTTGCTTTCTCCTTGACAGTTTCAAGACCAGCCGTGAACAACTGCGGCTGTGACTTGCTGCTCTAAATATAGAATAACACAAATTATCACATGCTGACAGGTTTCAGTTCCAGGGATGAGTCTGCCAGCAAGGCCTTGAAAGCATCTCCTGCAAACCCAGCAGATAAACTCGCTGGGAATAACATGGTCAAACCAGGAGTTTTCTTCTTCCAGCTCTTCTCATGCTCTCCCCCATCCCTCTCAAATTAAACTCAGTCTACATGAGCATCCTTCTCCTTCTTTCTCCTTCTCCTTCTTTCTCCTCCTTCTCCTTCTCCTCCTTCTCCTTCTCCTCACAGTGAAGAAGCTTTGTCATTGACATAATTTGATGGGGGAGAATTACACCCCTGCATTAGGCAGAGCCTGATTTTTCTTATGGCAACAGTGATAAATCTGTGCCTGGCACTTGATCATGTACATAAATCTGGCCCTGCAGACCACCAGCCAATGTATTTTCCTACTTCTCACACAATTAAAAGTGCCAAAGCTTTTTTTCCCTCTTAAGTCACACTTCTGACAATTTTACAAAAACAGTATTAAGGAGGGAGAAAGTCAGCATCAGACCAGCAAGTTGTGAAATGTAACAATGTTTGGATGTTTGCATTCTGGCATTTCATGTAATTAACCTTCTTCATGCAAATGTATTACAGTTTTGAAATAAAAAACATTGTTGCCAATAAAAAAAGAGAAAAAATTCACAGCAAGTGTTAGGAAAAAAGCATTCCAACCATTTCAGCACTATTCCTTAAAACATTAGTTGTGAGATTTGTAACACAATAATTTGTGGGATCTTCATGTGCAAATTTTATCCATTGTCTGGAATATGCACTTTGTACTCAGCAAAGGCAGTGTCTCCTCACCTATCACCAAAAAGAACTGTCATTATGATTCAGGAAGGAGTAGGCACATTTAGCCCTCAAAAACAGTAGAATTAATCATTTTCCCCACTTTTCCTATAAACCTGGATCTAACTGAGATTTGTCCTGAAGGAGCAATAATTAAAAAGCTGTAAAAGTGAAGTCTTCAGCCTTGAGAGACTCGCCAAGCAGCAGAGATGAGCAGTGAGTTTGTGTTGTCACAGCACCAGGGGTGGCACCTGGCTGTGGGACCAGCTGGAATAAAAGGAAGCTGAGTTGCAGGTGGATGCAGGGGGCAAAAAAAGGGGGTGATTTAAAGAAACCCCACCTGCAAAGTAGACTCTTGGGACTCTGAAGGACTCTGACCAAACACACAGTGACCAGGAAAACAGAGCAGGCAAATGCAGACCGGGTTTTTCCTTCTGGGATGAATTGATTTGTATTCTTCTCATAAAAGTTACTGGGAGTGCCTGGAAAATCCTGGGCTGTTTGTTTTATTATCATGTGTCCCTGGAGATGTAACTGCAAACCCTGAGGGAGCAATTCATACCACCAAAGTCTTATCACCTGTCCAGATAATCATGGAAAAGAGAAAGGGCACTTGAGCTTGCCTGGGATACAAATTACACTCCAGAAGTGCTTATCTGTCACCGCTGGTTTTATGGGGAGCCTGGGGCGATCAGAGCAGAGAGAACTCAATCTCCCTGATCCCTGAGGACCACAGGGTGGAGTCATGGCAAAGAGCAAGACCTTAAGTCATGGGAGAGCAACTGGGCCATGGGCTCTGTTTCTGTGAAGGCAAAGGACCCTCTGCCCAAAAGTGTCCCACAGCAGGGCACTCCCAAACCTGTCTGAGGTGTAGGATACCTTGGACTGACCTCTTCCAGTGAGAAATTACTCAGCCAGCAAACTCCCAGCCAGCAGCCTTTCCCTCCAAGTCTCCTACCCAGAACAGGGCAAGCGCCAAAGGCTTTTTTCTCTCCTCGTGGTGTATTCGAGAGGATCAGCATTGCGACAGGGAACAGTTTGTTCCCTTGATCCTCTCCCTGCTGATGCCTCATACCCTTTACTTCCATGGCTCCATTAATGCCTTGCTTTGAGCATATGAATGCAGGTATTTTGTGAGCCTCCTTCACTCCGGGATAACTCCTTATCCAGGATGGAAAAGGACATAAAGAGAATATTTAATGAAATGACTGTAAGCACCAGTTATACCTGAACAAAGAACTGCAAATGGCCCTGTAATGTACTTTATACCTGCTTCTTCTCTCAGATTGCACTACAGGCTATTTACAATTCACATTCCACATACCCCTGCATCTGAAATGTCTTTCTTTCTCACCTACTTGCTGATTAAGTGACAGAGCCTAATCTCAGCACAGCCTCCAAAGCCGCAGCCAAACACAAATCTTCCCGGAGATAACGGAAATAGCGGGTTTATTTATTTCCATTCTTTTGCAACTCAGTATTTGCATATTAGAGTGGTTATTGGGAGGGGAAAAGTCACAGATGCAAATCTGACATTCAGATGTCAGCTTCTCCATACATAAGGTCAACTGTGATGAGGACACTTGCTAGTCTCCAATTATAGGTCTCCTAACACGTAAATAACGCTAATGAATGGCATCTGCCATGGAGCACAACTCATAAAGAAGATGTTAATCGAGGCCAACCCAGCTGAAATTTGCTCCCCTTGCTGTTTCACGGCCTTTTGATTCTCAGGAGATTAAGATGTTGACTTGAAAGTGGTTTGAATCACTCAGTGCACATAGCTGGGGTCTGCCCAGCCCTCCTGGATTAAAATGTGTCCCCTGTCACCTTCTCCCTTCCCCGGGCACCCTTCCCAGCCCAGAGCAAAGAGTGGCCTAATTTTACAAATTAGGGTGACCCCAGCTCAGGTTCCAGCCCAGGCATAACCACCTGCAATTCAATCCCTGTGGAAAGAGGATCTTGGTCCTTTCCAAGAGGCCACTGCTCTGAGGACAAGTCCTCTCAGCCCATCCTCAGGAGCTGACAGGGTAGATGAGACTTGAGTGCAGTGCCTTGGAGAGAGAGGGCTCTGACACAGACATTGCTTGAGCCTGGCAGGACCGCCAGCATTTGACCTCTCACTGTATTTTCTCAGGCAAATCACTCCCTGCAGGGCTAAACGATTCCGATGGCACTGCACTTGTAGCTAACTGGTGACTCCTTTTTATCACCTCTCCAGTATCAGCTGGATAAACTGGCTCTATCACTCTACAGCCCCAGAAACGTGAGTAGGGTAACAGGCTGAAGATGAGAACACAGAGCTGGCTGCCAAATCCTTTTGGGGCTTGTTCTTCAGGCATCTTGGTTCCTCACCAATACTTTTATCCTCTCACCATAAATCTCTGTTTTCTGGTCTCTGTTTATTTTTTGGTTTTTTTTAGAGCAGTGCCATGGCAGTTCCCACAGTTGGAAGCCCTGGTGCAACCTTCAAACAGAAAGTGAAAGGCTCACAGGACCAGTGAGGTGACAATGGCACAGGCAGCAACACACAGGAGCTGCTGAAAACCTGAGTTCTTCACCTGGTTTTGCCTTGGCTTTCAGGGTAACTTAAATAAGCTTTTTATGCCTCCGTTTTTCAGGAGCAGCTTGCAGCCATCTTTATAAAATACTTGAAAGCTTTGTGGATGGGAAATGCACAGCAGCAAGGACTCACTAAAATCAGGGTGAGATATTTTGTCTTTCTCAGATCGGGGCAATAAAGTACCAATGCAAAGAGAAAGGCAGCAATAGTTAACACTAAGAAAGAATTGACTTCCATCTGCTACAATAACTTCCTTTGGGCTTTCCTCCAGCTCTACCTCAATAATCTCCCTTTTATTACCCTTTATATGAGTTTCAAATTCCCTGGCTGCAGAGGCTGGCAGAGAGGGAGGAGGAGCTGCTCTTCTGAGACAGATCCCTTGGCTTTCTCCAACCTGGTGACTGTAAGCTGGAACTCAGAGCAAAAGCTGTGGTGAGGAACGTGGGCAAAGAGCAAGCCAAAAAAGCCCACTTTTCTCCAAACTCCAGGTGCCTCCAGGTAGCAGCAACATGCACCCATAAGCCTGGAGTTACCCCAGTTTGCTTGCTGGGGACACTCTGGGGTTGAGGAGGGAGATTAGAAAAAAGGAGGTCAAGGGGCTAAGAAGAGAAGGCCAGACAAAGGCAGGAGCTACCTGCAGCTGAGACCTGCAAATGCTAAGCACTTGCAAAGCTTTGTTTACAAGCAGCACGAAAAAAAAGCTGTGGATTAAAGTCAGTCTTCGGAGCGGTGATAAGAGAGCAGCACCGCTGTGAAAGCCGCTGGCTCCCAGCGTCAACAGGAGCTTTGCAGCCATTTCCCAGCCTTGCCAGTAAGGGGTTTATTTACAGTTTCTAAAGAAGAGAGGCCTGAGAGATGTCTGGGAGTGGTCATGAGGAAAGGAAGAAATTTTTTCCCTTTTTAAGAAGCACCAGTGAGCTGCTAACCCTGGAGAATCCAGGATCTTTGCTTCCCTTGCTCTGTATCACTGCCAGGGCTTCCCTCAGCACTCCTGCAAAGTGATCCCTGGAGTTGTCCCTCCTGCCTGGGAGAGCATCTCTTCCTCCATGCCATGAGACAGTGCAGTGTGCAAGTGAAGACAAGACCAAACCTTGATGAAGTCAGTGCAACCACCAAACCTTGGGTTACTGATGAAATCAGTGCAAAAGTCTGGACATTTGTTTTAAGACCTTTTTTTCTTCAAGCTAGCAGATAACCATTCAGGCAGGTCAACGATCTCAGCTCTAAGACCTTTCTTCATTACTACATTTAATGAAAAGAATTTTAAATCCTCACATCCATCAGCCTAAAACCAATAAAGAAGAACAGCTCACACTCAGGCAGCAAAGTCTGGCTCTGGGGGTTGCCTGTGACCTGAGAGTCTCTTGCCTTATCCCAGGGATTTTCTTATTAACAGGAATTCACCAGCACGAAAAGAATTGCTAACAACTTTCAGATCACAAAGTTTCCCTTTTGCATTCAATGGAAATGGGGGAAAGCAGTCATACAATACAAAACTTGCTAATATACCATCATCCACTCATATATTGTAACACTTGCTTATTGCTCTGGTGATTGATTTATTTTTAGGATGCAAGAAGCTGAGCATCGTGTGCCTTCCAACTGCTTGAGCACAATTATTGTATTGATTTGATGTGACAGTAGCTCTGTGTTTAAGGTGGTTTATGTTTTTTAATTTGCAATTAAATAAAAGGATGTCTGCTCCCCAAGATGGCTGATGGTTGTTTATACCCTGCAGTAGTTGATGAAGCAAACTTTTATTTGGCTTCATAAAACATAGTTGTTCTGTCACTCTGAAGCACATTAGCTGGAGTTCTCAGAGTTGTTTCTTACCTAGCAAAAGATAAAACTAAACTCCAATCTATTTTAAAGTAGGCAAGGTAACAACATCAATGTTGCAATGGGACTATAATGAAGTAAGTGAGCTGGCAATATTGTACTATTGATAAAAGTAATAGTGATAATATATTTCTCTAGCACCTTTCATCTTGAAGTGCTCCAGGTATTCACGTGGTCTTTTGCTCTCCCTGCTCCCTCCCTTCCTCCCTTTTGCTGTATGTATATAAATACAGTCATATATACATATATTTTATTTAAGCCCTCCTCTTCTTCCATGGGTTATATCTTCTCAGCTTTGCAGAAAGGAGGAATCTTGACAGCTACTTAAAATCAGGTGCTATACAACAGTTACCAAGCTAGGGATGAGACTGCTCCATTGTCCATGACTAGAAGGGAATAACTCTGCTATGAAGATCCCCAATCTCACCCCAAAGCAGGTATCTCTATGCTTACATCGCTTGACTGCTTCATAAGTTGGAGGCGCTGCACAAAAAAAAAAGTGGAACTAATATTTTCTGTCTGTAAATGTGCACTGTAGCTCTGTTCTTACAGTCAGAGGAGGAGCCATAAATATGAGCTGGGCACATCTCTGGGTCTGTCTCTTCTCCACAGACCATGTGTGTCAATGGCAGAAGACAACTGATCATCCTACAATAACCTCATCTCAATGTCCCACTCTTAAACCTGGAAAATTTCCTCTATTGGGCCTGCCCAAGAAAGAGGAAAATCACTGAGTGCTCCCTTGAAAACTTGATGTGTTATTTCTTGAAGTTATAGAATATTTTCTGCCATCTTCAGTGGCTTTGAATGGATCCCAATTCATTACAGAGGCTCTGGATGTTTGCCAGCAGCACACAGCTCAGCTTGGAGGATCTATCAGCTTGTTGCCTGCCAAGCTAAAGAGTTAAATGAACTGGGGGACATTTAAAACCAATGCATGTTTCAATATAGATGAGACCTGGTCCTGCTGACCCCCATCCAGCTGGCCTGTGCCCAGAGCTGCACCCTCCAAGAGATGCGATTGCCATCTCTCCATTACCTTCGTCATTCCTGAGATTCTTCTCCACACGAATGTGGCAGGCAGAGAGGCAAACCACCAGCAGGGTCAAATGTTTCCAAATGTTTCACAGCACATCTCTCCAGCCTCGGGTGGTTCTCCAAAAATTCCGCAGATTCTGGGCCATCCATCCATCAGCCTCAATTGAGCTCTCGTGTTTGTCGTGCCACATGAAACATGTTGTCGCTGTTGAGCGGCTAGCTGAGGAATGACCCAAGGTCTCAGACAAGGAAAGAGAGAAGAAGAGAGCTTTATTGTTTTGATTTCCATATATATAGAGTTTACAGAGGTGCCCCAGATTGGTCAGCCCGAGACCTCCCCCTAGGCCCAATTGGCCAAGCCCGAACTGACCTAATCCGGAGAAGTTGTTTGCAAAACATCCAAACTTTATCTTTGTTTATGAAATATAGCAAAGTGTTCCCACGGGAAGGACCTGTGCTAGCCACAACATGTGGTGATTCTCATCTGATGTACCACAGCATAGATACAGCTGAATTGCTGTGTCACCTTGTGCTCCTCCAGACAGGAGCAGAACAAAATAATCTATAAATACCAGGGCTGACCCTGACAATGGATTTGTTTTGACTGCAGCGGTGCCACTTCTGCATGAATATTCCAGAAAGCAATTACAACAGGAATGCAGCAGAGACTGACATTATCAAATACTCCCCTCAAGGAGACTATAAACGAGTCATCATGTCATCCTTTGCTGTTATTCAGTCCAGAGATCTGACACAAGGAGTTAGGTCCATCCAGTGGGGTAACCAGTTTGTGCCATGTGATCTCATGGTTGTAAGTTAAGAATATCAAGTGCACCAAACACTGTTGATGAACAACATTTATATGCAGCTAAAATGTGCATTCCATTGTCTGAGCAATTATTAGGGCAGACAGGACAATTACATCATCCAGCTACCAAACAGGAGAGGCCATTATATCTCAATTTATCAGCTTTAAATAACATGACACAGACTGTCATCCTGGTGCAATGCTTTGGTGCACAGACCCCAAACTAGGTTTAGAGTAGTTGAAGGCAGATGCAGTGTGAGTTTATGGCATAAAGACACATTTCTGGTAAGTTCTGCCACCAGTAAAAGTGAGATTAACACCAGACTGGCTCCACAAGGGGATGGAGTGGGACAGAAAGCTCAGGACATTTACACAACAAGAGAAACTCTGATTGAAGGAGAATTCTGTAATGCATTAGTGACTGTGTGTGTCATTCCTGAACTTGATGCTTAATCCCAGATCTTCTAATGTTGTGGGGAGAAAAGACAGCACATGAGGAATAAATAAATAGCCAACAATATATAGATAATCAGTATTCCAGAGTAAAAGAATTAAAAGGTGATTGTATTGCAGAATAAAAGAATTAAAAGGTGATTTCTCTTCCATCACATGTAAAGCCTTTATTCCAAAATCTCTTTAACTTCACATATAATAATAACATTTTATTCAATTACAGGTTATGCTCCTAAGTGACTGATTTTGGAGATATTAATTTCCCAACAATTTCATGTTGCTCACGGTTTTAAACACATTTAAAAAAACTTTAAAGTTTTGTATAATTTAAAAAACATTCTCAAAAAAACCCAGCTTATAAATGGATTTCTTTTTTTTCTTAACAGAGAACAGGTTATCAGAACATTGTAATTTACATATTTTTCAAACTCCTTGGAGTAAAAAAACCTCCACAATGAATGGATGAGTATAGGAGAATCAGAAGAAATATCTAGAAAACCAAGAAGCCCCACTGGAACAGACCCAGTGAAACCTGGAGTGTCACACAGATCTCAACCACAGCTTTGTCCCATGATTCTTAACCCAACAAAGAAACTTATCAAAATAGGAAAAGCTTCTTAAAGAGAAAGATTTCTTTCATGCTATGCAGGTGTCTGAGAGAGTTATGTGGTACTTGGATTAACAGTGACACAGCCCTTCTGGTCTGAAGAAGTGACTGGGCTGAATTGGTCCCAGTTCTCTCAGCTCACAAAAACCTTGCAGCAAACCTTGCCATGATGATGAAAGATCGAGCAACAGGGACTTTGTGGTTTAAGAAACAGCAAATTTCCACCTTGCTTACTCAAGTCTGGGCATTTTCCTTCTGTAGAAATGCCTGTGGCAGTCTTAGACCATTCCTGAACTGAATGGACAGGGACATCCACGAGACCAGGTTGCTCGAAGTCCCATCCAACCTGGATGTCAACGACAGCAGAGGGGTTGGACTAGATGACCTTGAAAGTCCCTCCCAGCCCAAACAATTCTGTGATCCTACATTTATAAACTGCTTTGTAACACAAACCAGATTCAGATGTCCCTTTCTAGGAACGGAGGATTCACAAAGCACCCTAAACAACTCTCTCTCCCCCCGCAGGAGTTTAGGACTACAGCAAGTGCTTATGTAAACACAGCTTTTCACACACCGCATCTCCAAAAGTGCCAACGAGCTCCCATCCTCCTCCTGCTTTTCACACATTACTCAGTTTCAGTGCTGAAAGCAGGGCCCAGCACTTGGAGCCTGCCCAGAACAAAGCCACCCTGACACTGCTATGTTTTGCTGCTCCAAACAGCAGACTTCAGCTCAGCATCAGTGCAATGCTGTAATCGCACTGTGAGATGTAAGACCACAAACAACAGGCATAGGAAAAGTCTTTCCAATACTGCAGACAAATTTCCAGGACTAAAAAGCCTTTCTTATTCTACGCGGGAGAAAACAAACAAACAAACGAAAAAACAACCCTTTTTGAAGAATTTTGATGCCACAAGAACCCTAGTCCATATCTGATTTGGGGACTGGAATCTCAGGGCTTGCCTGTGCTGTACACTGCTTCTGAAATGAGAGGCAGTACATCCATGTCAGTGTGATCCCCAGACTAAAGAATGCTTTTTAAAGAGGATTATTCCTGGCCAAGGCAGGCACATGGTGCTGGGAGCCCCAGTGCTGTGCTGGGTAAGTGCACAGGCAAACGTGGGTGCTAAGATGCCTCTGCTGCAGGCAGCCCCATTCACCAGCCATGATACACTTCCCACAAACCAGTTTACAATCCAAACCAGAACACCATTTTCTGTTTCAAGGAGATTGCAATTTGCTCTCCTGCTGTTTCTCTCTGTCCCTCTCACAGATTTTGGACTCAAAATTGATCCTAACAAACCAGCTCTGAATGCTACAGTGAATATTCCTGTGAATATTTAAATTTCTTTGCACATGATAACCTATTCTGTGAACTTCCAATTTTTATTGTATCTTACATCACCAAAAGTAGTCACCTAAGGCTGTGCAAAGAGAGAATCTCCATTGCAAGGAGTTGTATAAAAATTAGATCAGAACAGCAATTTCCTTCTTGTTCACAGGAAAGGTTATTAATTGCACACAACCCTTTGGGTCATGGGCACAGCACTGTATTTACTGGAATTATTCCAGGGATTTAGCCCCAGATAGGGACAATTGAGCCCTTCCCAGATGGCCAGTGAGGCCTTTGGCAGTTCCACACATGGGGACCCTCGAGGGTTGGTGACCCTGCTGCGCTCAGTGACAGCTCTGAGCTCTGTATTGCCCTCCCTCCACTCAAACACAGATTTCAGCAGCCAAGAGTCACATCCCAGCTCTCCCTAGGACAGGCACAGGAGTCACCAGAGGTAACCAAATGAATTCTAAGTCCAGGGGGAAGAAGAGCAACAGAGAAATGGGAGATGTTTTCTGGGTGTGCCATGCACTGAGTGCAAATACAAAGGCCCTGCAGCACGTGGACAGATTGCAGCCAGATTTTTGTGGCATCTCCTTTGGGAGCAGAAGCTTCTATTTGTGAAGAGATGACAAAGGCTGGGAGTGATTTTAACCTAGAAAGGACACATGTAAAAACATGAACCTGCTCTCACTGCAGTAACTAGGTGTTTTATCTTTAATTTTAAAGAATTTGAAAGATTGTAAACTGAGGGTTTGGCAGCTAAGAAAGAAAATTAACTCTGTGGTGAATCCTGACCTAACACTCCTGTTCTCCCCTCCTCCTAGAGTGATGGAGAATTTTTTTATCAACCTAAAAAGGCACCTAATTTGGAAGTCACAAGAAGAAAGCTGTTATTCTTTTTAGCACGCTGCAGACACCCTGTGGAATTAGCTCTTGGAGCAGGTCAACAAGTCAAACAGTTTGTAAAGATTCAAACTGATTCGGATAGTCTGATGAAAACAGACAATCACGAGGAGGAGCACAACTTCCAGCTAAAGGAGACAGGGAGAAAATCAAGCTGCCTCCTTCAGACCCAGCTTGTCAGCCAATCTCACCCACAGAGGAGGTGAAGGAATGGCCACTAATGCACCAGCACAGGAGGAACAGCCTCAGAGCAGGGTGAGGCATCCATTACAAAGTGCTGCTAAATCTCACCCACTGTGTCTGTTCTGCTCTCCCCCTTGGGATGCTGGAATAACTCTCCCCATCAGCTCCTGCTCTCAGCCTCATGGGTTGACAGAGCTCTTTAGGAGACAGAAATCTCATCCGTGGGAAATATTTTCAGGCACAAAAAAACAAATCAAGTTACATTTGGAAGGACCAAATGAATTGTTTCCACACACCACAGAAGGCTGCCTCTACATTAGCATTTTGCTTCGGAACAGGAGTGGGATTTTGAAGTAAATCTCCCAGTCATCAATTTACCATGCATTGGCTCTGTCTGCAGAGCTGTTTTGATGGCCATGAACTCGATTCCTTTTGGAGAAAATTAAACCAGAAGCTCCAATCCAAATGGGCAGCAAATGTGCTCCAAACCCCGAGGCAGACACAAGACATAATGACCAGGCTGATGTCTGGTCCTCCAGACAGCTTTGGATCCCAAATCCAATGGAGACATTTGGTTCATGGGATCAGTCTAGGTCTAGGCAGAAATAAAACTCACAAAACTTCATATAGGACAGCAGAAGTGCCCCATCATGACCTGCTCCAAACCATTCTTGCACCCCTACTCCCCTGGTTTGCTTGCTGATCCTATATAACCTAAAAATTAGGGGGAGGTCTACAAGTGCAGCTTTCCCCATCTAGCCAAAGGGAGAAATGAGGAGAAATCCAAGCACATAGAAGGATTTCTGGCATCCCAGGATAAATAATGAAGGTAAATAAGGGGCAATTTCTGCCTGGCCATGAAATATCTGTCTATGTCCATCAAGAAGGGATGGGGCTGACGCCACAGGCATTGTCTGCAGGTCAAAGCCATGCCCAGACTCCAGTCCTTTGTGTTCCCTTCAGAAGGAAATCTCTCAGAGTTGAGTCATAAACCCCACAAGCATGCTACCAGACAACAACCACATTCATGAGAGGCAGCTCCAGATACAAATTTAAAACACCTTATTTCAGCATTGGGTATAGGAGAACTATGCCAACCATGAGCTCTCTGTTTTTTTTTTAATAGAGAAGCGTAAGCCCATGTGAAAAATAAATTTACTTATTAACTAAAATATTTCTTATGTCAGCTTGGTATATTTAGGCCTGCATTCTTGCATTCCTTTGGGTTATTTCAAAACTTTAAAGAGAAGACAAATGTTAGAAGTAAAAAGATATTTTTCATTTTTTAAGATCCAACAGCCAACTAAATGTTAATCTTACATGTTTTTCTAGACTCAGGTCAAATCCATCATCTTTAATCCTTGGGGATCATCATCCTCTGATTTTTTTCACTCAGCTTCCAAATCTTTTTATTTAACAGAATTTAAACACTCCTTCAAAGTAGTTAAAGAACATTATTTTTTTTCTTCTTTTTTTCTTTTTTTTTCTTATTCTATCAGAACTTGTCAGCAAGGAGAACCCCTGTTGCTTCTGCTTTACTTATTTGCTGGAAATACTGGCAATCTTATGAACATTCATTGGCAGGATGGAACTTTAATGATTTTGATCAGTCAAACCAATTTAAAAGGTGCCAGGTGGTTTGTGGACTTGGTGCAATGGTACCTTCTTCAGACACACTGTGGATAAACATTGAAGAAATGGGTATCTCCTGTTTGCTTACCTTTTCCTACCCAATTGTAACAATTCAAAAGTAAGCTGCATTTTGAAAGCAAGCCATATTCTCACCCTGTTCTAGTCAAGGGAAAAATCTGCTGCTCTCACTGCTGCTGTGAGTTCGAGGTCAATCCCTGTCCTGTACAACAAATGCAGAGAAAATGATGGAGGAGGTTTTCCAGCATCAGAGCTGACTTAAGCACTGCATTCCTCTGTCTCCAAAGCTTCACAAGCAGAGCTAGTCCAGCCTAGGTTTGGACCAGAACCCTGGGGAAAGGTTAATTTTCAGGACTTGAAGCTGTTCAGGACTGAGGTTCCAAACTCTGGCTCTTCTCTAATGAGATGCAGTTTGTGCATCTCTTCACACACCAAGGGAATATTGCTCAGCTTGACCCCCCTCCAACTTCATGATTGGAAGGAGTATGATACACAGGAAGCAAAATCTCCAGACTGAAGCACTGCCAGAAAATTCCCCCACTGAGTGTAAAAATGAGAGACAAAATTGGATCTCAACCAATTTAAAGTTTTAGGAAAAGAATAGACTGTGGCCTAGCATATCTGTGCAACATTATCCCACTGATTCACTCTGGCAGCTTGACCAGGCTGCTCTCATTAGTTCCAGCACAGCAATATAAAAATCTGAATATTGTCTCCAAGGCAAAAAGAGAAGTCAATGGAGGGGAACAACTGTGTTTGCAAGAGGCCCTGCTGGTCTATATGCACTGACTGGTCTATAAAGTCATCACTGAGAGATGGATGGGTGTCATAACCCTTTCTCATTCCTGCTTTCTTGAGACAGCAGCGATGTAAAAATGTGTGTGTGGGGTGAGATTATCCCACCCCATCCCATGGGCAGTGCAGCCCCTGGCCATGGCTTTCCAATGCTGTCACTCACACCCTCTTTTCCACTCTGGGCTAGCACCAGTTTCTCTTTCCTTTTGGGATACTTGAATCCCACCAAACTGGGGTTCTTTAAGCACTTCCACGCCTGATCAGAGAAACCAGAGTCCTTTTCTCAGGCTTTGTCTCCCTCTCAGTTTTCCTCAAGGCTGAAGCATGCCTGGGTGTATCATACTGAGCACCCAAGTGCATTTTAAACATTCTGGGTGTGAGTCCCTTCTGCAGAGCTCTGAGCCCTCTCTGCACTGTCACAGGAAGCCACTGCTGCATTCTATCTTTCCTGCATTGAGTTGCCACTGTGGTTTTCTCTGAGAGATTAAGCAGAGATTTATTTCTCCACTTCAAGTGGCTTTTTTATGCTGCCACCAAGCTTGGATTTCAAACTTGAGCTTGATTGGGCTTTAATGGATTTTCTACACAGCATGGCCATTGAGCACCTCCCGCCTGCTTCTGGAGAGACTGTGCTGCACAGGGATATAAAATGCCGAAATGGTAGATGGTGCTGTTACCCACTTAGCTACCAAGGGCTGGTTCTAAACCACGTCACAAAATTCATCCAGCACTGCTCTCCCTGATAGCTTGGAGGAGCTGGCATCTATCTTTTCAGCCCAGGTTAATCAGCACCAGAAAATGTTGTACCTTAGACAGAATTTATTCATTTGTTACAGGGCTCAAGCAGGGATCAGCTCATGCTGTCAGGATGCCTAGCAGGAGTGCCTGCTTTGCACTGGAAGTAAATGGAAACACAAAGAAAATCAGCCCTTGATGAATCTCCATCCAAGGGGGAGCTTTGCAACCTTTTCTCCAGAGAAATGAGGAATGGAAAACAGAACCCACAGCAAAACTCAGCTCAGACAGGGATGCAGTAGTGGGAGAAAGGCAAGAGTTCTGAATATCTGGACTCAAACCAGGGTTCTAAAAGCTGATGTTGCCTGATGAGATAGCCACATCAGGTTCAGCTTAGTCTGACTGTCAGCAACAATTCTGGCATGGCAGAACAACAGGTTCTCAAGAGGAGTCTGGGGCTGAGGAGTGTCACCAGGTGACACGAGGTGGCATCAGCAGTGATGGGGTTTCAGAGGAGTGGGCCATTGGTGCTGTGGGTCAGGGCTGGGTGCTGGGCTGACCCTGGGCTGACACAGCTCTGCTTCTCACATCACACTCTGAATCAACAATAACTCCCCAGACCACAATCTGCTCTTTGCAGATAACCTGTACATGACACCAAAACAGACAAGAACGAGCAGCTTACAGCTTTTTTCCTAAAAGAAGAATCTAAACAGTCTTTACAGATATTTTGATTATCTCAGGTCTTCCAGAGCTGTGAAGAAATTGAAATTTCCCCTTTAGTGTTTGCCCATTGCCTCTTCAATAGATACAAGCTTCACCAAGCACCCACACTAAATCTGCCAACACTTATTTTCCACCATCTGCATAGTAATTGCACTAGGAACTGAGTTTAATATCCTTAAATTTCCATTTTGACATGCTGGAGAGCTCTTGGTGCACAAGGTGCAAGGGGATATTTAGTCTCAGATTATTGACCTGGAATGAAGAAATCCAAGTACCAGCTTTCCTCTCCTTTCTTCCTTCACCTCAGTAGCTTCATCAATTAAATATTCCCTATCTCTTCAGCAGAGACAGCTCTCCTCTCACTCCATTCTTATTTGCTTAGAAGGTCTCCTTCCAGCTGTATCCTACTGAGTTTGTTGCATGATGATCTATAGTGGTTGCTTTCCCTCTTCCTTCACTTTGCCCCAAACTGTGTTTTCTTGACATAATCCTGTGTTTTCAGGCAGGCTCTCTGTGATCCCCTGTGCCAAATGGTCAGAGAGCAGCTGGTCTGTGAGATGAATTTCTCAGCTTCCTCTAAGGAGCCCCAGACCTCAGTCTGCCTATGCTCCCAGCAATCTGCATGAAACTGCAATTTTAGCAGCACAAACCTATTCTATCTGTACTTAAGAAGTGGACTGTTTTCTCAGAAGCACCCTCCTTCTGCTTCCACCCAAGGAAAGCACTCCTGCAGGCTGTGAAATAGGCAGATTGGCTGTAGATCACTGACTGGTGAAGACCTTGTTCCTTCAATCCTGTGAGCTGCCATCTATTAAAAAATGATGCTCCCAGCAGGGGAATGACACACCCTTGGTGGGTTTGCTCTGTGAGGGTGGCACCAGATATCCCTCAGGAAGCCACACATGGAAAAAAAAATCTTCTAGGTGAAATCTGCAGGACTGGCTCAGTCAGAGAGGAGAAATTTGGCCTCAGACAGGAGAATGGATGGAAAGCTGCCCTGCTTTTCAAAGCTGAAGTCAACACAAGATTTTTCAAAATGCATCTTTTCTCCAAAATGTGAGCTTTTTTTTCTTTTCCAAGCATGGTGAATTCATCTTTAGAGCAGACATCAAACCTCACAGCACTGAGAACAAAGGAGCCTGTACTATCTAGCACAGTTGCTTTTTATGACTTTATTTTTAGTGGTATGCAATGACACAAAAGCATTTAGTTAAAATAAAACAGTATTTAGTGTGAAAATAAGCCATAAAATACACTACAGGGCGTATATTTTGTTTAAGATTTACTAAAGATATAGGAAAGACAAAAGCTTTGGAGGATTTTCCATTAATACAAAATGTTATTTGCTCTCTGTCAAGGGAGAACTCTCACTAAGTGTTTTAAAACACAGCATTACCCATCAAAAGCATGAAAACTTCCCAGATTTTCTGAAAGTTTAATA
The DNA here is from genome assembly GCA_024500445.1 of Entomyzon cyanotis. Taxonomy (NCBI): domain Eukaryota; kingdom Metazoa; phylum Chordata; class Aves; order Passeriformes; family Meliphagidae; genus Entomyzon; species Entomyzon cyanotis. The sequence continues at coordinate 13,822,694 of JAKEPQ010001010.1, forward strand.
GCTGGTGAAATGTTATTAAAAAGAGTGAGCCTCCCACTTTATAAATTCTGTTGTAATTTTAATATGAGGAATCAGATAAACATAATATCCATTTTCTTCTTTTCAAGAAGAAAATTCAGATCTCGTTTGGAGAACCAATTGCCAAAAGCAATGAGGAGCAGATACCAAAACTGACATGAAACAGAAACTGAAACAAGTTCCTCAAATGCATGAGCTGACACAAGTGCATAAGTATAGAAATACGGTGAAAAAAAGGGAAAAAAAATGTGGTCTAAAATTATTTTGGTTCCCTTAACTAAATTATCATTAAGCTACATATTTCTGTCTACCCATGATGGTGTGCAGTGGCTATGAATAGTAAATATGTAGAAATGTTGTAATTTTGGGGTAAGAGGAGACCTTACTAACTGTTAAGTTTATTCCACTGAAAATTTATTGCAATTCCTAACCTGCCTTAAATCAGAATTAACTTTCCAAGTCCACACAAAGCCTGGAATCCACTTTTACGATCCAATCCTCAGAAGCCCCCTTTTGCTTTTGCAGCTCATGTAGGATTTTTCAGAGATGTAATGAAAGCACATCCAGAGGAACAGCTGAACATTCAGGCTCTCATCTTCCCTACACTTTTGCCCTCTCTATCAAGTTATGCAGATACTTGGGTGCACATATAACCCTGTGGCAGGAATGAATGCTGCTCCTGCCTTTACAAAAAATTGGAGATGAAGTGCCCCCGACTAACACCTCTGCTGCTGCTCTAGGAAGGCAGAGGAACACATTATTCAGAGGTTTCCTCTTTCCCTCATCTGCATGCATGTTGCATAACGTGTAGTACTTTAACATCAGCACCAAAATTTTTATCATGCAAACTTATTGTGACTATCAAGTCCTCACTGAGCATTAACAAGCTCTGAAAGATACTATTAAAGGTGTCACTTTAACTTCAAATTGAAGCCTATGTATTTTTAATTAATAAGTAGAAGTGGTGAGTGTAGCAGATGCTGCTATTAAATCGGGTTAGGGGGTGGCAAGAGTTCTTCCCCAGCACTGGCTGGGAGAGCATATCCTCCTTTTATAAGCTTGGAAGCCATTGCACCACCATGTGCACAACAAAACCCAGGCTGCAGCTCCAGAGCAGAGGGCACACGTAATCAGACCTTTTGTTTCATCTGTGGCTCTGATCTCCACCTCCTCACTACCAGGATTTTGCCCTTTTCCTCTCTCATTCCCATCCGCAGCTGGAATCAAAGGGTGTGTAGGAGGGGTGCTGTGGGCAGGAATTCAAGGGGATGGTCAAATGCTTCAGCTGGCTGACACACAGGAACAAATAAGGCACTGGAAGGCTCCCAAAGCCTGCAGAGCATGGCTAGAACATGGGCAGGAGCTGGGGGAAGAAGCATCTTCCCACTGGCTGCTGCTTTCCATCTTCTGAGCCATGGTGAAGGAGAACACTTACAGAAGACACAGATTCTTTTTCTAATCTTTACCTCCTCTGGAAATACACCTTCCTTCCCATGGTAATTTGTTTCAGCTAGAGTTGGCTGTGACACAGCCATCCCTCGATCCTGTAAAAGGGATGGGATATTCAGGACCCTTCTTCATGGAAACCCTGAACTCCTTAAAACCCTCCTGGCTTTGGTCAAAAATTGCCAGGGCTACAAATGCCTTGGGCACTACACACAGCACCTGGACTTCCTCAGCTCATTCAAGAGCAAGAAGGGGGACTGAAGAGAAGCAAAGTGATGGTTATCTTTAATAACAAGCTGTTGCTGAAAGGTGGGATAAGCTGATTACAGTGCAGCCGGGGTGTAATTTTAAATAATTGACATGGCACTCAGAACTCATATCAGGATGCTTTTGCACTGTTCACGCATCAAAAGGAATTAAATACATTAAATACATTAAATAAACGTATTGGAGGGGTGAAGTATATCAAGCTGGCAAATGGATACAATCTGATATTATGCAAATTCAGATCAAGTAGCAGGAGATGATTTTGCTTGCATTGCCTCTAGCTAAAAAGAGCAGTGGAAGGACGCTGTACCTATTCCTTCTCACCTTTGCTATTGGGTTTTGTTATCTGTACCTCAGAGCCTGCTGCCCTCCAGACCTAGAGCAGCTCCCAAAATAAGGGGGGAAGTTAATCTTTGCTCTGATCCCAGTAACCCTTGCACCTGGTTGTTCAAGGTCATGAGTGCTCCTTTCAAATAGGCTCCTCGGTGCCATTTGATCTATGCCAGATATAAAACCAGGAAAGGGGAAGATCCCAAGAGCCGTAACTGAAAACAGAAAGTATCACTGTCTAAGCTCCTGTAGATTGTGGACCATTGAATTCAACCTTGGTATTTCTGTCGAGTGTAAGAATTTTCACCTGTCAAAGCTGTCCAGGCATCTGGTCTGGGAACTAAGAGATTTTCAGGTGAAGAAACTACAGCTTCCCTTGCTATTTCCTTCTGGTGGCTAATTTTTCTCATTTTAAAATCATATGTAGGTTATATTTCTGTCTATTTGAGTGTGAGATTGCCTTTGACAATTTGTATGAGAACACTTCATATGCCCATGTGCTGCTCTGTGTGTATTTGTGTGTCTGTGTTATCTCTTCCCATTTTTTAAGCTGTTTAAGCAAAGAAATCTTATGTAAGGCACTGGTTGAGGAATGAAGTTATCTCTCTAAGTTTAACGTAGAAAGGGGAATCTAACCCAGAGAGGGACCTCAGAAATTCAATTGTCTTAAATGCCCATTCTGGAAAAGCTAGTAAATTTTAAGAGTGCCTTTTCCCTGGCAGGATGAGCAGGAATTTAAATCAGTCTCTTATGGTCCCATTGGTTTAAGAATCCGTATCTTGTGATGTAAGCAAAGCCAAACTGTTCTGCTGAATTTTTATAATCTACCAGACCACTCCAACACAGTCATGGTCCATTGCCCTAATCTAACATGTCACCAATTTCACCAGCTGGCAAACCCAGCAACAGTGGTTTTGTCTGCTTTATAGATAACGAGCATCTTAATAGGCAACAATTAAATATTCATTTAGGAACTGATGGGAATCAAGTCACTGGGGATTCAGCCTTCTGAAAAGCTCTATTCCACCAATAATTGCCTCACCCCTGTAAAAAGTTTGTGTCTCCAAATTAAGGCTCTAATCCTGGTTGCCTCAACAGCTGGTAGAATTTCTGTCTCTGTATTTCTCTCTCCCTCCCCATCTCAGTCCAGGGCTATTCACAGCAGGAGATGGCAAGAAGGACACCAGTAGTTTACTCTGTCTAGCCATAAAGGAAAAACACTGATTGACAGCCAAAGAGGGGAAGAAAAACACAAATCAAAGAAGGGCTGAAGCAAGAGGACACTTGGGGGGCACGAGGGGCATTCTCTTACAATGAATTTCCATTACTCCAGCTATAGTAATAAAATTCCCAATGCACTGTCACTTCATCTCCAGTTCATCAAATTCTTCTCTGATGGGCAGTTAGTTGCAAAGGATCCCTTTCATGGCACGAGGTGGGTGAGAAAGAGCTTCTTTGTCTTCAGAAAGAAACCATCTCTGCTTTTGAACTACTTCCTTCAACACTGATAAAAAAGGCCTTTCATCCTTCTTTCAGTGCATCCATTTTAAGCTGGAGTCAGTCAGCTTTTCAAAGTTAGCACAACTTGATCAAAACTGAGTTTGCCTTGGAAACTGCACATTAACTAGAATGTGATGTTCGATTAGGGAAGCAGAGGAAAAGTACAATGAGAAAAGTTCTCTGACTCTTTAAATATCTCCTGTAGGAAGCACTCAGGCACTACCTCATCTTTTCTGCAACTCAAACAGGAAGCAAAGACAATACAGTGTAGGTCTTATTAAATAACCTGGGAGGGATAAGCCAACACAGATGCTCTTCTACAAGAAGTCTGACTGACTGTGTGAGTTCTTCATGGGAGTACAATCAGTGCTGGAAGCTGCTGGAGGAAACTAAGGATGCAAGAATTCTGCTTATCCTGCATTTCTGTGGTAAAAACACATGTTTTCCTCATGGCATTTTTACCCTCCAGCCTGGCTAAAGGCATTGTGGCACAAAATACACCAGCTAAAGGACTAAGAAATTATTTTGGCTATTGTGTCTGAACAGGTGTTGGCTTGTCAATTCAGTTTAATAAGGTAAATACATATGGATGTAAATATGGCTGATCTGGGGAGAAGCAACCCAACTCATGGAAAACAATCATTTTGAAAGACCATAATATTTACTAACAGTAAACAATTTTTGGATGTTTCCATCTTGGCTATAAGAAGCCTGAATTCTCTCACATAATGTTGTTAAATAATTCAACCACTGAGACGTCAGTAAAGTCACAATTATCTTGAGAGAAAAATCAAGTTCATAACATATTTTTGCTATTACATTCTGGAACTGATGTCCTGAAACATCTCACCCCATTACACTGTACCACTAGCAAAATTCATTCTGGTCTCTATCGCTTCTTTAGAGTATTTTATAGCAGACAGTGAAAAAAACTAGAGCTAGAATAGAGACTCTGACTTACAGAAACACAAGTTACTGCAATCTAGTGTTGCAGTATCAAATTATAATAGCATGGGTATTTCAACTCATAAAGCAATATCTTGATAATCCTCCAGAGAATCTGTAGCAAAATTAAGTCCCATAAGTTCTCTTAGAGGGGATGGTAATATTGCTGCTGCAGGAGCTCGTGTGTTTCAGACCTTAGTGACTCTTTTTAGCCCTGCTGCCCGTGATGTGCTTCTTAAGACAAATATTCCACAGAAGGAGCTAAGCCAATTTCCTGTACTTTAGAGGCAATTTACTAAACCTTTCTTTAAGAACGGTTAGCACATATTTTTAGTGATAAGGAAATCTCTTCAGTGGCCAAGCTATAATTTTATTGAATATTCCACCGCAGGTTATACACATTTACGAGAATGAAAATAATCATGTAATTAAGCTTGCCACCTAAATTATCATGTGTTTTTCTTATTTATGCGGCCAATTCCTCCACTGAAAAGTGATTCTCAAATCACAGTCTACAGAGAAATGCTGAAATCACAATTTCTGCACTACTGGATCTGAAATGCTCTATCTCAGAAACGCTTTAATGTTCTTCAACCCAACCAGGGGTTTCCAAAGGAGTGAGGAGCATTGCAGCTTCAGGTGACTGCAGTGGTTCAGGGCACTCTTGCCAGGAGGGGCCAGTCTGACAGCTGGAGTGAGCAGAGATACCTACTTCAGTTCCTTTTATTTGGGAGAATTGTGCAGAGTGAGAAGGGGAGAGAAACCCCCTTCACAGAGACGTTCTGGTGTGATCTCTGTTCCAGGTAAAAACGCAGATATTAGAGGCATTTCTGCACTGAAAGCACGAGGCAGCTCCCCAGGAGACTCCCTATGGCAGGCAGGAATTGCCTTCCCATCCTCTTGGCTCCTTTTAGGCGCCACAGCATAAGAAGGTTACAAAGCCCTTCGAGAGGGTTCAGAGGAGGGCTGTGAAGATGGTGGAGGACCTGGAGGGGAAGTGGGAAGCACTGGAGAAGAGGAGAGTGAGGGCAGAGCTCACCGCGGGCTGCAGCTCCGGTCTCTGCTGTCTGTGAGCAGCGACAGGAGCCAGGGAACGGCTGGAGCTGGGGCAGGGAGGCTTAGGATGGATATTAGGAAAAGGTTCTTCACCCAGAGGGTGGTTGGGCACTGGAACAGCTCCCCAGAGAAGTGGTGACAGCACTGAGCCTGACAGAGCTCGAGAAGCATTTGGACAACGCTCTGGGGCACACGGTGGGATGGTTTTAGGGTGTTCCTGTGCAGGGCTGGACGCCACGATGCTGTGTGTCCCTCCGAGCTGAGGACACGCCGCGGTTTTGTCCCCGCGGCTGCCGATGCTGCCCGGAGCCGAGCCTGCCAGGCCACAGGGATGCGCTGGCGGCGAGTGCCATCTTGTGGGGACAAAACCACGGAGCGGCGACACGGCCAGCCCCGGGCAGCCGCGGGGCCAGCGGGATGCTCGGAGCGCGGGGAGCGCCGCTGCTGCCATCGCAGCACCGAGCGCCAATTCCCCATCTTCGGAGGCTGATCCGCGTGAATTTCTCCCACTCCATCAGCAATCCACAGCGCAGGGACTACAGCAGACAAGGAACAGCCCAGGTGGGTGAAGGTGTTGTGTGTCTTTTAGGTAAAGGTACCTGCTCTCCCAAAAAATGTGAGCGCATCACATCAGCTGTTTCTTGGAGTTCAGCCTGTATCAAGGTCTCATGCCAGCACATTTCAAGACTATCCTTAAATCTGGAGTGTAAAATCTCCATCCTGGGGAAAAAAACCAAACTCCCCCCCCAAAAAAAAAAAAACCCCAAACCAAACAACAACAAAAAACCCCCATTCATACTTTACATTTACACAATACATAATTTAAAAAGTAAATCCTAAATCTTTGCATGACTGGGGCCAAGGAAGACCAACCTGCTACTATTTTTCTTTTCTACTGGCTGTCACACTTCAGTGGCTTCAGCAAGTAAAGGTGAGAGAAATCATTTAGTGGCACATTTCAAGTACATTTTGCTCATTTTTGCTTCCAGCCGCAATTGTCTGTGCACTGTGGTTTGCAAAACCTTCCATGCACAGCCCAAGGAATTCTAGAGCAATTTCCTCATGTAAGACAGGTCAACACGAATAAGCAGAGCTGAGCAAGTCACAGCACAGAAAAGTTAAGTGACATTCCGAAAATCACGAAATGAGTCATTGGAACAGCTGACACAAAGCAGGTCACTGTCATAATCATACAATGCATTCCTGACTACCCTCCATAACATCCCAAACAAATTCTGCCATCACAGATACCAGAGAAAACTCATGGATGTAAATGGGGAGAGAATTGGGCCAGCTCACATTCTATAGCATTTGTAGATCTCATTTCATAGACTATTTAGCTGCAATTATCCTTCAGTGCTGAGCCAAATGCACATCTGATAAAAGCCACTCTGGGTGACATCCATAAACATGACAGAAAGGGATCAACTTTAACATCTTTTTAATAAGTCCAGGTCATCTTCCATCAACACTCATACCAGGGTACCTGCTCCAGGGGCCTTTTCTTTCTTTCAGGCTCTTCCCCACCTAGGGTTCAATAAGCTGAGGCACTCTTTCCTTCGTAAAAGTTTTTTCCAAGCTCTCAAGAGCTCAGTAAACCACATCTCTGCTGTGGCTCTCCTGTTGTAACCCACCTCCCCAGTATACATCCATGCTAACTCTCAGCAACTGCCCAGCCTTCATCTCCTCTCCTAGAGTCACTCTTGGCCAGCTTGAGCTCCTTAGTCAGCTGCTTCAGCCCAGTAAGAAATAAGAAGCATTGGTCTGGCTTCTGGTAAGGCTAAATTTGGCCTCATTTCCCTTAGCCAGCCCCATTTAGAGCCCTCCTACTTCCTACATGGTTATGGTGAAATCCCAACCCTGCTGCTGGCTTAAACCTGCAAAGAGGTGAGTTTCACCCCTATTCTAAGGGTTTGGATGTAATTTGCCAGCACTGGGGGGGTCCATTTTCCTGGCTAGACCTGTCAATCTCATCACTGTCTACTCTGAGTACTACCCAAGAGCACCAGGAGACAATGGAGACAGCTTGCAAGCCTGCTCCATTTTCAATTCAGACCTTCATTTAAAACCTTTTTAATTCCTCCTTCCCCTCATCCTTTTGGAAGGCATTGGTCCCACGCCACTGTGGCTTTGAGGTGTTTGTGGTTTGCTCTGAAAGGCTGTTGTGCTGAAGAAGCCCACTATGCTTTTTCTATAGGTGCTCTGCTGCTTTCCCAGCAGACAGACATTCACTGGAGCAATTCTTCCACACACACCAGCTATGAGCCACTTTGCCATTCTCTGCAGGGAAAATAAGACATTGCAAAATCAGGACAGCATGTGAAAAAGGAGTCTAAGAACCCCATCCTCCCTGCAGCTTCTTCCCAGTAGGGAAGGTGAGCCTGGGAACGCACAAAACGTAATGGAGAAATAAAATGCTTTCTAATGCATGACTGGAATAAAGCAGCATGACACAGTTAGCTGGGCGTTGCATCCTGATCAGTCAGATGGCAAAGACATCATGCTTCACTTAGCCCCAAAGCACCCACTGTGTGACAAGTATGAAAAGATGTGTTGGAGGGAGAGGAAGAGAAGGCTGCTTAGGGTCTAAAAGACCCTTTTGCACCCACTGCACTCACAAAAGGGGTCCTGAATAGGAATCCAAATGAGCCTGGGGAATATTCATACGATCTTAATTTACCATGACTGCTGCCTACCAGCTCCAGATAAGTTGGATTAATAAACTGCCTTTCACTTGTGACACCTCGGCATGAATTTTGCATTAGACTCAATTCAGTAAAGTTCACAACTGACATGCTTGCTTTTATGACAATCCTTTTCAATTGTTTTTTGCACTGGGATGTCATAAAGATGTTTGAGCTTTTTTTTTTTTTTCTTCTGGTGAGGAACTGCCTTTTATCTTGAAAAAGAGCTTTTATAACCCACTCCTGCCGATAGCACTCTTGAATTAAGCTGGAAGGCAAAGCCCCTAGTCCGTTTATACTATTAACAAGACAGGATTTTTCAGTGTTAATGAAAGCAGTGACGTGCTTGCTTCAGAGCTGGGCTTGTCACAGCAGAAAATTTCAATGCACTGGGGGTGGGGATGATTAAAGCACAAAGAGGACACAATGCGTGATAAGATCAGCAGAACCTTTTGGAATTAATGCAAGGCAAGTGGATCATGCCCAGCAATTAGAGCTTACATGGTACTTGCTAAATTTATCAGACCATGAATCTGTTCTCCCTTAATTGATAAGCAGGTGGCATGGCTGACCTGCATCCAGATTTAAGGAGGAGAGATAAAAGTGGATGGATGGATGGATGGATGGATGGATGGATGGATAAATATAATCATAAATGGATGATATGAGATGTTTTTATCTCTTAATGGTACACCCTACTTAGATATTGCCTCTCTCAGCAGCAGCTACTCAGGTCAGGTATCATTCAAAAGAGAGATCTCTGTTGGAGCTAGATGAAAATGAGGGGAGTAAGTTTGGGGAACTGTTTGGGAGAGAATTGGACTGCAGTTTGACAAAATAACAGAAATTAAAGTTGGCTGGAAGGTTTCATTCCTGACCTGAGGTGCTGGCTCAGAGCCATTATACAGAACTCAGCCCTGCAAAACCTTACAGAACCCAGCTGAAGTCAGTTCCTGAACAGTTTCATCCATGAAACAAGGAAAATACTGCCATAACACTTTTTTTCTCATACCCTTTGTCTTTTGGGCCCCTTCAGATAACACGTCTTTCAGAGAAGGAAATGTTCCTCACTATGCACAGTTTTGATCTCACTTGGGGTATCACACATACTCAAAAACATCTGCCTGGATTGCAAAGAGAGCAGGTTTATGTGTGCAAAACCACTTATCCACCTGCTCTCTGTCACTGCCCCCATTTACTCCTGGGCTGCATGAAAGGGAACCTGTGCTGTGCCTCAATCCCAAATGCACCCTAGTTCCTTTTTTTTTTTTTTAAATCTGAGCACGAGTGGAGGTAGATTTAGGGTTTTCCTCTGTGGAAGGGAAATACATTTCTAGACAGCAGGTGAAAAGTGGCTATGCAGATCCTTCCCTTCCTCCATGAAGTTCTCAAAGATGGAAATCTTAAGCCTAAAATTATTTAAATGCCTGATGACCCTGAAACATCTCAGCTTAAATATAAGGAAGGCAACCTGGAAAGAGTAGCCTGGTTTCATCCATGTGTACTTTGGATGACTGCTCCTCTGTATTTCATGGCTCCAGTTTCATAAACCACAGATTGCTTCAGGGTTTATCCCAAATAAGCCATCAAGACCTATACATTACCTCAAAATTGGCCTGTAAAAGTGATTCCTCAGTTATATAAAATGTTTTGCAATTACTTTTATTCCTGTGCTGACAAAGCCAGGTGTCTTAGCTGTTGCTGCGTTCAGAGAAGTGGGAAAAGCAACACATATAAAAATGGCTTAAACCAGCTCTTTGCATAAGCAAGGCAGGACTTCAGGGATATCTACACAGATTAGTCTGACTGTGCTCCCTTGCAAAGGGTCAAGCCTCCCCTTTTCCACCAGGGACAGAGCTCTAGTTTCTGACTTCTCAGTGTTCAGCTGTAATACCATGATTGTACTTGTTCAGGGCTGATTCTCTGTTGTCTGGGCTGTGAATCAGGGAACATTTCAAGGGGAAGAGAAGATTGTTTGATCTACTGAAGAACTGGGGTTTCTCACAGGGCTCAGAGGAGAGGACTGATGTGGTCAGGAATTATCACCCATAGGAAGGAAAAGGACACAGGAACCCAGGAGACTTTCCCAGGCCCTGGTAACTTTACAAAAACACAATTCTGCAAACCCTTGTCCCTTCAAATCAGCCACAGACCTTTCTGTTACAAGCAGCTCCTTCCCTCTCTCCCCTAGAAACACCATCCTCGGCTTGATGTGTGGTTTCCATAGCAACATTTAATTAATATAAACCCCCTGGCCCCTGCACAGCACAGGTAGTATCTGCAAGTAGCATTTAACATGAAATAAAAGCAAGAAGTTCAACCAGCAAAAGGCCCAGCTCCAATCTCAAGTGTGTTTCCAACAGTGGAGTGGTGCCTATGCACTGAGGAGGAGAAGAGTTGCTCTGGCTTTTAATTACACAAGATGTACATAGCAGGTAATTAATATGGAGGAAAGTCTGGAGATGCCTGAGCTTCCAACCCTCTGATCAGCACCTTGGATCACACATGTGGGATGCAGCAGCTCTGTGCTCCATGCAGCATCCTCTGAATACCTCCACAGCTCCCTGGGTACCCCCCAAGGCACAGTGATTTGGGGACAAGGATCAGAGCTCCCTCTCCACCTGCCACCACAGCTGTCCCCCCTTGTCCCCCTTTCCCCAATGTCTGGGAGGTCAGGACCTGGGTATATCTGATTAACACCCCCCCACACCCTCTCTCCCCTCCTTCAGGAGCCATTTTAGCATCTCCTGATGGAAGCAGAGGGGTTGCAATTACAATGAGGCATCAGAAACAAACTGGTTTTAAGGTTTATAGGAATTGCAGATGTGTGGACACGTTTCCACTAATAAATTCTGGGCTGTAAATTGATCAGGCGTGCAATGCTGTGGTTTCTGAAGATAACAAAGCCTCTGATTTTGCTTATTCTGGCAGAGCACCTTCACACCATTGCTTTTTTCAGGGAGTTAAGAACAGGTGAGATGATCTGTAGATACAGAGGAGAAGGCACAATGCTTTCTCTGAGCCACCAAACCCTTCTTCTGATTCCTTTGGTTTCACTGGTTGTCTAACTTAATATGAAAGCATTTAATAAATGCACTGGAATAAAAGCCCCCTGAGCTAGGCCTGTCATATAACCCTGCATAACCCCTGGGAGATTTTGGGAGCAAATCACTCTGATTTAAAGGTATCATCCAGGTAGACACCACATCACCAGGCCTCCTCTCCCCTTCCATTTTAATGATCTAATCCTTGGTTTTTGCTCATGTAAAACTTCTGTGGGTGTTTTCCAAATTCATTGCATTTGGAAAGGTCCTTAATTTGGTGGTCTCAACAAGACACAGAGAGTCAAAATTAAACAGGTAGCAAGGATTAGTGTTAAGATACCTTTGAAAGAACGTGCTTGGGCCCTGCTCTAAAAGCCAGGCGTGTTCCAGCTGCCTGTAAAAACTCATTACAAAAGACACACAACATCTGTCTCTCCTTTGTGTGTGAACATGGGTTTTAATTCACATCCCTCGGGTTTTCTGGTCTCTTGTGGGAAAAGAAGGGAAGCCTGAAGGAAATAACCAATTTCCTTGAGGAAATAACCAACACTGTTCACCTTAAATCCAGCACTCAGAGAAGCAGGTTTTAGTTTCTCTCTCCCTGAGGTGTGGAAGGGATTTGCTCTGGGTGTCAGTAGTTTGGTTTCATCCTGGAATTCAGAATTACCATCTTGTTTATTTAAGCAATTTTGTTATATCAGAGCTTCTCATCAAGTCTAATTATTCTGGTGTGTCAGTTACCTGGTATCTGAGTCAGCTTCTTTCCTGAAACTTAATCTTTAGAGACATAAAGAAATGATTCCAGTTAGAATTTTACAGTGAACTTTTTTTGGATGGAAAAGGGTTTTAGAGTGAAAAAAAATTAAAATACATGTAACAGTTTCTGGTTTATCTTCTATTAAAAAAAAAAACTGAAATGTTAACTACAGGAAAAAATAATGGAATTTGGAGTCAGTAGCTGAAAGTGGTCTTTCTGATTGGCACTGGAATTCAGCCCAAGGTAAAGATTTGCATGAATATGGTACTTTATTTTCTCCACAATTTTCACTGGCATGGAGGAAACAGGGAGGAGAACAAAAGGAAACTTTCCCACTTGGATGCAACAATATCTGCTCTCCCAGGGCTTTGCCAATGGTCTGTTTGCTAATCCCCTTGTGAAGAGCACTTAGAAAATGCTTTGAAACTCTCCTTTGGGACATGGAAAAATCAACAGCTAAACAACACACCCCAGGGGCTCATTTCTGTAGCTGAAACAACACTCTAAATCTGCTACTTCAGATTTATAGAACCCTTATTATTTACTAGTACATAATATTATTGATTTGGACAGGAGGGGATATAAGAACTAATGCAGGCAGGCAGGACTGATATGGGGCTGGCAGCTCAGTTTAAGTTTACAATGAGAACTTCTGAAATCAGCCTAATTAACAGTGACACCAGCAAGCATCTGGATCCTGCTGAGGGTTTGGCAGAGATAAGCTTAAAGCTTTACTTCTCAGCAGAAGTATTCAAGAAGGTGTCTGTGCTTACTGGGGGGACGTCAGGCCTGAAGAAAAATAATTAAAGTAAATCAGTGGGAACGGACCTGTAAATTCAAACACATCTCAAGTACTGCAGCTTTCAGCTAGAAAAGCTTCACATCTACAGCACAGGGTCTGGCTGCATCAAAAGATGAAACATGGCATGAATTATTTGAATATGTATCTCATACAAGGGCTAGAAAGGTGGAGGAATCTCCAGCCTGAGAGACATTCAGAGCTTAGCTGGACAAGCCCCTGAGCAAGGTGGTCTAGCTGGGCTTGTGCTAAGCTGAGTGTTGGGCCAGATGACTGCCTGTGGTTTGCTCCAGCCCAAATTATTATCTGACTTTAGGACTGTATTATTTCTATATGCTGGTTCAAATCAGGGAAAATATTAAAAAAAGAAACAACTTCTAAAAAAAATTCTTAACGCTTTTGTCCTCTGAATTGCATGTTAACATGGGTGAAGCAGCATTTTAAGAGGTAGCATCCTCCAGCCTACTTAGAAGTTTATGATCCCTTTTTTCTTGGTATTTTTGATGCTTCTTAAATTACACAGCCTGTCAATGACTAGCAGGTTGTCTTCAGCAGGTGTTAATACAGCCATTCCAATGCAGAAGCTGAAATTCAAAGGGCAGTATTGGCAGGTGATTACTCACAGGGAGGAGAAAAAAAGACTCTTAGGAAAGAAACAGTGTCCAATTATCTGGTTGCAGGATGTGAGACTATATTTTGGAATGAAGTCTTAAATCTTTGTAAGGTTTCTTCCTCGGTTACAAGGCAGAAATTGGAAAACATTTGAGAAGACCCAGGCCTGAAGAGAGAGCAGAGTATGGACATACTCGTTAGGAAGGGGAATTCCTGCCAAGGGTCATGCTCACAGCAGGCAATAGCTTTTTCCTCCTCTATCACATATCCAAATTGCTGCAAACACCATTTTACTCAGCACTGGGCATGGATTTTGCATAAGGCCATGTCCTTTGACTGACAGAGCCCAGGAAAGAACTAAAGCAGGCTTGGGACAACATGGGAGGAAGGGGACAGAAAAGGGTAATGCGAAGGATACTTCAAATTACTTGGGTTTGAAATTACATCTAAATTCAGCTTCTCACTGAAAGCCACTGCTGTGGCTGCTGGAGACTGAGCTGGCCTGTGCTCTTCAGCACAATAAAACCATCCAGTTTTTAGGTGGATTTTAAAATGGCAAGGGTTTTGGTATGCATATGGCAACAATTCGATTCTGCAAGCTCTCCCTGTTCAGTCATTTCTCTCAGCAGCAGCAAAACCAGAAGCAAGCAAAAAAACCCCCAAAACTGAGTGGGTAAGATCTGGAATTTTTTTAAGCATATTTTTTCAAACCACCCATCTGGAGGAATATCCAGCCTTGGATGGGAGATGCTACTCAGAAGGGAGAAGGTTTTTTTGTTTAATTTTGGATCATTGTCTTTGAAACTGATCATAAATGGTTAAAATAGCTTGGAATTTGGCTACTGACATTTTTTGTATGCACATTTTTATGTAAATGGAAAATAAATAGAAATGGGAGGTTGAGTTCATTTGGGTGCACACTTAGGTTTGTGAAATAAATGTTCACCACTAGAGGACTCTACAGCAATAGCTAATGGTCTTTATTTTTTTTCCCCCCCTTCTTTGCCCCCCCCTTTTTTTTTTCCTTCTTTTCCCTTTATGCTCCCTTTGGTAATCCTCTCTCTGAGGACAAGAAATCCTGCTCCAGAAGCCCCAGGTGCTGAGCCTTGGCACTGCTGGCCACATTTTGAAACAAGTTCTCAGACAAAGCCAGTTAGAAGTCACTGAGCTTCTTGCCCTGTTTATCATGGAGAATAAATGATCCTACTTTCAAGAAAACAATTGACATGCTATCCTGCAGGGGTGTGCTGAGGGCCTCCTGGGATCACCTCGTCATTTCCTGCACTCAGCCCTGCCAAAACAAAGGAGTTTCACCTCATGGAGGTGAACAGCCCAGGGACATAGACTTCAAATCCTAGGAATGAGTAGGAGGCAGTGACACAGTGCTGGGGCTGAGTCACAGCCAGGCTGGCTGTCCTCTCTCTCCTCTCAACACGATGCTGTCAGGACCCCTTCCCAGCTGGAGCCACTTGCTGCTTCCTCTGGAGTCCCTTGGCTCCCCTCGATACCCCCAAGCCAAAGAGGGCAGCCAAAAGGCCCATTGTGCTCCCCGGTCACACTTCCTCTCTGCCTTTCTCAGATTCAAGGCATCACAGAAAACTGGCCATTGATGGATAAATTAGAGTTTTAGAAACACTTTTGGGCTTTTTCTTTTCCCTCTGGAACCTCTCAGAAGGAAGTCTGGGTCTAAAACACAGACATTTAAACTCCAGGCAGCTAGCCAAAATCTGTGTCTGCTCTCAGACCGTGAACACTGGAAAGCTTCACACTGGGTCAGCAGCAGCCCTGCCTGGAGCCCTGTGTGGTGATCCATGTGGATGAGCTGGACCAGCTCTCCAGCTGTCCTCAGAAAGCTGAGACCTTCTGATGTTTCTCATTTGTCACGTCTTTGAGCTTCAGCACTCTGGAGTCAGCTGAGTCGAAGGCTTGAGCTGGCAGGACAGCCCTAGTTAGCACAATCTCATGGTGGGAGGACATCTCTCCTTCAACCAGGCTGCTGGGTCTCCCAGTCTTACCAGAGAAGCAGGAGGATGGCAGCTCTGACATCTTAGCCATTTCATCCTTCACCACAGGAAGATAATGCTGGAGAATGATTCTTTGCATGGTCTTTGAAGAGAACAGGGCAACCCATCCATCCACCTGCATTGCACAGGAAGACCTGACTCACGCAGCTCACTGCTAAGAGCTTGGTTTGTGCCTTCTCCAGGAAAGGGCAACACCTCTGCACCTAGCCTTCCCTGATTTCTGTGACTGTGGACACTTGCAATGGGTGCCTTTCTCCAAAACCTGCTCCCAGTGCCTCCCCCAGCACCCAGCATGGAGATGCAGTGCTTGGGAGCAGGCCAGCTGCAGGTCAGCCTGCACAAGGGTACAGCCACCACTTCCACCACTGGAGAAGTGAAAATCAATCTGCTGTCAGTGAATCACAGACAGTCAGCAAATCTCCAAGGTTTCTCTCAAAGAGATATGACAGGGGTCACGATGTTTGATGGGATACAGAGCACACTCACAGCAAATGGGAGGCTGTTCAGAGACAGAAAGCCAAGCCTGGGATCAAAACTGTGGTGGTGGTGAGTGTGGCACAGCAACCCCCAAACTAAGTCATCAGGGCCTACAGCTTCATCATCTGCAGCTAAGTCCTTTGTCAGGAACACCATTTTTACTTTTAGTTGCCCTTAAGTTTGTGGCAGATCAGGACTGACATCCCTCTGAAGCAGAAAACTGCTGTAGGCAGAATGGTTTAGGATACTGTTATGTTTCTCTTCACCACTCTGGAGTTGCTGAAAGTTGCCTCAGTGCCAAGAAAAGTCTTTCTTTTACTTCAGCTCTAAGTCACTTGTTCCAAAATTCCTTTAATCTCCAGTGATTTTGGGGCAATGTTTGGAGAGTATTGTTTGGAATCAGTAATGATCCCTCTTCATGAACATTTTTAGGTGTGAGGGACTTGGGTGTTTTTTACCCATGGGGAATGTTTCCAGAGTGACTGGAAATAAAGTGTGCTACCAGCAAAATGGGGATCCCCATTGGCACTGCCCATGAGGAGCCCATTGTCCCAGGTACCTGAAGTGGTATGGAGCTCCCAGGTGAACAGAGCAGCCCCAGGCCCTAAGCTAGAACAAAGAATCATGGAATAGCTTGGGTTGGAAGAGACTTTTAACGATTATCCAGTCCAGCACACCCTGCAATGCACAGGGACATCTTCCATTAGACCAGGTTGGTCAGATGAGCTGCTTTGAACCAGGCAGGAGAGCAAGAGGACACTAAAATAAGATGAGGGCTTGAAAGCAAAGCCTTAGCACAATGTGGATCTCTGCAGTGCTGGTAAAATTGGCAGCTGGGGCCACTCTCTTGGTGAAATGCTTGGCAGCCTCGTTTTGCAAAGAGCCCTGCTGCCTCCAGATTGAGGGGGTGCTTTGATATTCCAAAGAGAAGATGCTGAAACAAGGACACAGAGCTCTGCCTGCCTGCACCTCTGGGCAAAGCTGGCAGAGCTGAGGGAAGGAGGGACAATGTCCTTACTTGAAAAAGTACTGCACATCATGGGACTCCTTTTGTGCTTGAACACCCAGTTGGAATGAACTGGGGGACATTTTCCACCATCCTCTTCTTTACTACCTTTGTTTTTCTATAGAGGGATCAGTTATCCTGGGCAAGGTGTGTGTTATTGATCTTTCTGACTCTTCTATCCCCATCTGCAGTACTTGCCATGAGATCTCAGCAACCCTTTAATCTTGCCACACCTCAGCGACTCAGAGAGCTGCCAGGACTGGATCTGATTCCAGTGTTAGGCTGGAATGATTTGCTTCGAAATTGAAAACAAAATCACTGACCACTTGCAAACAAAATAAAACAAGTCTTTGACAACTACATTTTTATTTTGAGTGGCTTGGATGGATTTCAGCACAGGGAAAGTCTCTGGGATACCCTATCACATAATGTGCCAAATTTGGACTTGGTCCAGCGAGGATTTTTGATGATTTTGTATCTTCTTCCATGTATTTTTCAGGATCATGTGCACATGGCCATTGTCCTGGGGATGGGATACAGTTCCCTCTGAATGCCTAATTAAGCCCTGATTAGCATTTCTTCTAGGAGCAGATGCAGCTTTTCCAGCCCAGCAAACAATGCCATCTGTTGTTCCCTGGCTGGAAGTTCCATCCCAAAGTGTGCTCTGCTTCTATATTTAATTGTGAAGTTTCCTGCTGCCAAAAAAAGTGAGGTTGTTTAAATTTGGCATCAGGAGGAAAAGGTGGAGAGGGAGGGAGATTGGATTTATATTGTTACTGCAGGGAATGCTAAGTTGGTTTAGTCTGACTGGCAGCTCTGTATCTTGCACTCCTGTGCAGGACAAGCCAAAGGGTGAAATCTTCCATGAAGACTCCCACTGCCACTTTGCACCCTCTCCTTGATGTCAGGGCTGCCTCTGCAGGGAGTCTTCAGCAGCTTTTCCTGCCTTTGCCACCACCAGTTCCCTGGAGAGCTGAATTCAGAGTGATAGCAAGGTCCTCAGGCACAGGCACTCAGCATTGTGCTGTGACCTTCTCTAGAGACTTTTGGCATTCAAAAGAGAGGAAAGGGTTCACAACCAACTTTGTCTCTGTTCCTGGCCTCAGGGAAATGCTGAATTTGCAGGGCCTTGACCAAGCTGCTGTGACTGCCAACAAGAAAGCCAATTGGAGTACTGATTTTTGGGCATCTGTCAACTGGCTTCTGGCTGGAGACCCACTAAACTAATTTCACACAGACCACTTAGCAGCCATTAGCTGGTTGTGGCATGACCTGTGATGGACTGCAAACACTGACCTAGAGGAGAAAACACTAATTTTATTATTTAACCCATTGGAGAGCTGGGTGTTGTAGGACGGGAATGTTCAGGGAAAAACAGAAATGGATGCAAGGAAGTCAACGTGGTTTGTGGGCCAGATTTTATCCCTCCTACTTCTGTGGACACCACCTACTTAGTCAGCTACATCAGGAGATCTAGCTCCACGATAGAAACGGGTAAAGGCAGCTAGTGAATTCTGGCTAGGATAAATCTTTTGACTCTCCATTTTTGGGAAAGTGAAAATTTAATGGGAACCAGGCAATTAGTGCTGATTTCTGTAACAAACAGAATAGTTTTCTGTAGTCAAATCAAATGTTTAACTTTGCAAATGTTTACATTTTCCATCCATAATGAGTATTATGCTAAACAAATATAGCCAAGGGGTAAACACTATTATTTAAAGCTTTGGGTTTGGGGTTTCTTTTCCCAAATTTAAAAAAAAAATTAACTCTGATGGTTCATGATGAAGGAATGGGTCTCAGTCAGCAGTTTTCCAAATTATTCTCAAAATACCAACAAGTTGCAGAATCCTGTCTCCCCAGCTGGATGACATCAACTATGCATCATGTACATCAAACCATAGGCCAGTGCAGGGCATGATTTGTTTAATAATGCAAGAGAGTTTCCCCTATACACTGAAATCATAACCACAGCACTAGTCCCTCAAAAACCCTCAGGGATGCTTGAGGCCACTACCATATGTAAGGAGATGGTATTAGCATTCATCATAAATTAAGCTTCTTTCCTCTACATACGCCTCGTTCTTAAATCCTCTTTAAGAAGAGATTTAAAAACATTTTAAAATGTCTGCCAGGTTTTTTTCCTTTTCTATTAAGCATTGCTATTGTGCTGCCCCTGCCTTCTCAGATGTCTGGCTCTGCATCTCCTTCACAGTGAGTAGTTGGTTGCCACGCTGTATGTCTGGTGTGCCCATCACTGCCGTGGCTGGCCTTCTGCTGCTCCCTAAGAACAAAAGCAAATATCCTAATCCCATCAGCCTGAGCATCTTAACACCAGCTGCGTGCACTGCTACAGCACAGGATGTTTCCTGCAGTGTTTCCTGGGACTGCCCTGTGTTTAGCTCTGCCCCAGACGGAGGAGTGAGTTACAGCTCAGAAGCTGGTGGGTGGAGATTAGTGATAGACATCCTGTTTTAGAAGCGTCTTTTCAGGTAGAGTTTTTCACGGAGCTCTCCTGAGGTTTGTGCGTCCCCAGGACAGGCAGCTGGCAGAATTCTGCCTCCCAGCTTGCAGACTGACAGTCTGGATTCACACACAGCTTGCTGGGATGGCATTTGGCTTTTCTAGTAGCATTGTAAAAGTGCTTCGGAATTAAGAAACACGACCTTGCTTTTCTCCGCAGTTCCTTCATACTCGGGAACAGCTGGGTGGAACACAGCAGGAATAGGGAAAATCAATTTTGTCTTTCATGTTTTTGTTGTTTAACAGATGTGTTCAGGGAGCCACCACACCCACCTATTGCACAAATCCCTGTTGTGTTCCTGAACAGCTCATTAAAGTCATTAGCAGGTTCCCGGACAATATTCAGCCTCCTCTAGAGTATTTGTACTCACAGCTGAGAAGGCAGCAGCACCCTAAGAGTTAAACTGCAATCACCTGGAACAACACAGATCCAAAAAAACAGGAATTCAATACAGTTCAACATCTTCAGTGTACTTTGTTATTTACCATGCACTGCCCGTGCCAGCTGTAGCTGACCTTCTGTCTCAAGCTGGAAAGAAAGGACTGTATTTTGCATTTATTGGAAGTTCTGTTTCAATTCCTCCCCATAGCAGCAACTTTCCACCTCCTCCCATGCCCACACCGTGTGAAATTGGTCACACAGGCAGCACTTCAATGGAGTCACCACTGCAAAGCCAGGACAAGCAGTGGTAGTCACTGCCATGGGAAAATGGGGAGATTTCCTTTACTAGGTTGGAAGGAGCAGCCCTTAAATAGTCCATCCCTGGATGTATGGAAGTTCCAGCACACTTTGGACCTGGATATTCCCCTCCAGCCATTATCTGGGGAGATACACTGTTAGTTTTTCACTTGACTCTTATTACAGAACATTTGTGACTGAGTATATAGGGAGTAGGGCCCTGGAGAAATGGGGTCGTGGGAGAAGATAGCAACCAGCTCTTCCCTGCCTCCTCTGTGTATTCAAAATCTGTGAAACCAAAAAAGCTTTCAGCTTCTTTTTTCTGCTAGATGAAGCATTCCACAAGCCCCAGGGAAGGCACAGCCACTCACAGTGAAATTATTCCACAGGGCAGGCCTGCAGTTACCTGCTGTGCCTCACTGCAGAGCAGGGCTTGGAAAACACGGGTGGGATCAGAGGCACTGCTGCTTCCAGCTGCTCTCGTGTCATGCGAAAATGTTATGGCTTTGGAAAATGTTATTGTTTCTAAAGGAGCGGGTTTTTTGCAGGTTCAGCCCACACTGGTGCTGAAGGGAGCGCTGCCACGTCCCCCCTGCTCCCTCCAGATGACGGCACGGACCCGCGGGTGGTCCCCAAGGCCTCTGGCCAGTGTCCATCCGCTTGCAGGCAGAGTGACCGGGGGTGGGCCTGGTGACCTTCACTCTCCCCACGCACCGAAATTCTGCTGAGGCCGGCGATTTCACAGATTTGGCTGAATTATAGCCGGGTTTTGCTGACTTTCCCTGTCCCGCTGCAGGCGCGGGCGGGCGCTGGGTGAGTGACACGCGGGGACATCACTCGGCGGGGTGCCCATCCTGCGGGACAGCGCGGGCAGGGCCGGCCGGGCAGCAACCCGCGGCGCGCTGACTGCGGCGGCACAGGCCGGGGCAGAGGGGGCGGGTTCGTCCTGTGGAGGTGGGGAGGTGGTTCCACAGGAGGCCGCAGCGCAGCGCAGCGCAGCGCCGGCCGTTCCCCGCAGAGCTCCGCAGCAGCAGCAGCAGAGAGACACACAGCAGCAGCAGCAGCAGCACGGCAGCCACACGCAGCGGCCGCAGCTCGGCAGGGCCGGCCCGGCGGAAGGGCCCTCAGCCCCAGGGACCTCCGGTGCCTCGCCCCGCCCACAAGCCGCCCTCCTGCTCGCCTATTGGTGGCTGCTCCCGCAGGAGGCGTGGCGGAGGGGCGCGTCACAGGAATCGCGCTCTCTAATTGGTGGAGGCGGTGGCGGGCGGCCCCGCCCCCGCGGTCCCACGCGCGGCCGGTCCCGCCCGGCGGGTACATTGTGCGCGGGGAGGGCGCGGGGCCGCGCCGGGCCGCGGGGAGCCGCGCATCGCTCCGCGCTCCAGCCCTGCGTGCCTCCTCCCTCCCTCCCTCCCTGCCTCCCGGGGCTGGGGGCTTCGCCGCTCCCGGAGGTTTCGGCTCGGCGAAGAGACGGTGAGTGATTTCCCCCGGCTTTGCGTTCACGCGCCGCTGCCGGACCCGCTCCGAGCAGGGGGTGTGCGGGGTTCGGAGCGCGGGGGCGGAGATGTGCCGGGCACCGACGGCAGGGACCCCGAGTGCTGCCGCCGGTACCGGCCCGGGGCTCGCCGGGGTTTGGAGCATCGTGCTCCATAGGCAGGAAGCGGCAGAGAAAGGTTTGGGGAGGGGAAGGGCTTTTCACTTCTAAAGCCAGAAAAAAAAAAAAAATTAAAAAATATGACATTCCATGAATATGAAAATATTCATATCTCATGAATATGAGAGTAAAGTGGCATTGTTTTTTGCTTTGTTTTTTCTCGCCTCTCTCGTCCCTGTGTATTATCTCTCAAAAGTGCTCCAAGGGACAGAACTTGCATGGCCTCTGATGAAATCAGTTCGAACAGCCCTGTCTGGAGAAGTGAGCAGGTTTGTGTGAGTGACTGAGATGAGCTGACAGAGGAGAAAAATAGTTCTTCCTCCCTCTGCTGTCCTCACGGGCCCCTTTGCACTTAAAAAAGTTAATAGCCTGTTTGGTGGTTGGTTTTTTTAAATTGCTTTTCTCTTTGCTTTCTTGATCTGTCCACTTGCAGTTGTTGGGGTGGAGGGCTCAGACCAGCCAGACCTGTGCTTGGAAAATCTGCCCTCAGTCTTGCATAAGCAGACAGCTGAATGTTTCATACTATTCCAGTGGGGAGCCCCAGTGTCAGCGCTGCTCTGTTTTCCTTTCCTGGCAAGCTCTGCGTGTGTTCTCTTGTGATCTGCTGGAGTGATTTCCTCAGCCAGGGTGCTGTGAGTTTTTGTAGTTTTCCTCCAAACGTACCTCTTCCTCTCCAGGACACATCCAGAGCCACAAAAAGAAAACAAGCAGCGTTGTAACCTTTATACTTTGACAACTTCCCGTGTCTTTCCTTCTTCCTTCCTGCGTCTTGTGACACTTGTTTTTGTTGCACTTACCTTAGGAGCAGCCCGAGATGTGTCACACAGCCCATGTGTTCTGGTGGTGGCCAGCTGCTGCTGTTGGCTCAGCTGCTCTGGTGACAGTCTCCTTCCAGTGCTCTGAGCTCTCCTCTACTGTTTTGTCTCTGTCCCTGTCTGAGTTCTCCTTTATGTTCTACTCTCTGTCCATCTCTCAGAGTCTGACTCCTTAATGCTATGGGACCCTTTCTGGGGCCTCTCTGTTTTCCTGGTCCTGTTTTCTGCTGTGGATCAAATCTTATCTGAAAACATATTTTGTCTCTTTTGTGTCTTTAACCCCAACCATCTGTTCTGGCTTATCTTTGTGATAAGCCCAAGTAAAGCACTTGGGGAGGAGACATAGGTGGAAGTCTGCTTTGGAACAGGAAGGTGTGAGGTGGCATGAGATTCTCAGGATTCAAAGCAGAGTGAAAATTGCTGCAGAATTGCACCATAATTTGGACATGGGAGACTGTAAGCAGCTTCAGCACTGAAGAACTTAAATTTACCATTCCTTTTTCATTCATTTTCTCAAGTATTTAAGGACTGTTATCTGAAGTCCTCCTTTCTCAGCATGTGTGCAGAGTTTGGTATCCTCTCACGCTGTGTTTGGGGCAGGCTCAAGTAACTCAAGCAGGGAGGTTGGTGTTTCAGATGTGCTTTTGCAGAGGAGATAAGGCCAGTGGAAAATGGTTTGACTGAAGCAACAAGGCAGAAGAAATTTGTGAAGGCGACAGCTTGGGAACAGATGACAAGATGTTGCATAACATGTATTCCAAACGTGTGAAAATGAGCAGGAGTCTGATCCAGAGTATGGATCCTCCAGCTCTGGAGGGAGTGCTGGACATGGTCTGGTTTGGAGATAAGGAGTGTGTGCATATCTGTCTGTACGTATGCACATGTGAATTACGATAACATTTTTGTCCCTGTGGTGGTGACAAACTGTCCCCAAAGCCTGCAGGAGTTCAGGTCCTTCTTAGCAGCCAGAGGAGGTTTTAGGCAATGCTCAGAAGGTGGATGAGTGAAACAGGAAGGGCAGGATGTGGCCATCTGTGGAGGTGGAAGAGGACAGGCAGTGTTGCGAGGTGGGGAGGGAAACGGCAACATTACGAAAGAGTGTTGAGCAGTGCCTTGGCTTGGGTGTGAGTAGGTGGAGCAGGACAGGCAGAGCTGGCCCAGGGTGTCCGTGGCTCTCACTGTGCTCAGGGACTGTGGAAAGGGCAGGTTTGGAGCCGTGTCAGCACTTGAGCAGAGGGATAGATTTACTCCCCACTTTCATAGACTGTAATTGAATTGCAGTGAGTGTAGCTGGCATTGCTGAAAACAGCGGCTGCAGGAATGCTGGTGAGGAAGCATTTAGCTGTAACAAGCCATCCCAAGCCCCCTGGCCTGACCTTTAACCACCATCACATCGCTCTGTCTTTGCTTATCAGCTTTATATCCCCGCAGTGACTATTAGTATCAGTGCAGCCAGAACAGACAGCTCTGTCTTCCATCACTCGAGCCTGGGAATGTTGCATGTCCCATAACCGCTGTCTGCTTGCTGACCATTAGGCTTTGCACAGACTACCAGTTCTGTATGATAGCCTGTCACATTGTGGTGAGGCAAATTTATTACTGTACCACACTGGCACTCACTCTGGTTTGCTTGCAGTGTGGGCAGGGATGCCCAGGGCAGCCTGGGTTGCAGCAGGGATGCCACAGTGGCACAGAACTTGCAAGCTGAGTGTGTGGTTTGATGCTGTGTGAGTACTGAAATGGAAAAATCAGATAGTTCTTTCTGTCCACAGCCAGAAGGCAATAAGCAGTGCCCTGTCTTGCAGCCCCAGGCCCTTCAATATCTGTCACTGCTTTACAATCTAGTTGGGAATGGCTGTCCCCCATACCCAGCAGCATTAGGGGCTAATCCATTCAGGAGGCATGAGGGCCTCCCATCTCCATGGCTCTGAACTCCATCCAGAATTGCAAATGAGCAAACCAAACCTGGCAGTTGTACCATGATCTCCTGCCTGGCAGGGGAATAGGGAAGGCAAAACAAAACCCCAGCTTAACTGGCCAGGCCCAAAATTGAAATCCTGCCCTGACAGCAGGCAGGCAGACAGACCTGTTTGGTGTGAGCATCCATGACAGGGCTTTTGGTCAGCCTGGCCACTGGAGCACTCAGCTTTGCCAGCCTCAGAGCTGGGAGAGTGGGAGGATCTGAGTAAGATCTCTGGAGTCAGCAGCTGCCGCGGTTATTCTGGCATTAATTTGACGTATACCACATCTCATCTCCTAAACTCTCCCTGGGAAGTGGCCTGTGGTTCTTCTGTGTTTGAAGTACCAAAGGCCTTTTGCCTTTGCAGCACATTAGCAAGTTTGGCTTGCTTGAAAAGGACTTTATCCTGCCCAGATGGGGCTGGGGTAGGTACTGCCATCAAGTAGACTGTTCCCATTCTGGAGCCTTTTTGAGTATAATTTGGAAGACGTGATTGTGAACTCGCCTGCCTCCTCTGCAGCCCCCCATTCATTTTGCAAAGCGCCTGTGATTGATCTGGCAGAATGGGATGTATTCACAAGCAGAGCTGGAGGGCAGCAGGAAGGACAAAACCCCACCACAGCCTCTGAAATGAATCACGGGCTCTGAAAAGATCCGCTGGGGTTAAGGCGTAGCAGTGAAAAGCTATTGTCTGGAGCCTGGACTGTGGCTAAAAGCATTATTTATCCCGATTTGGGTAGTGGTTGTAGGAGGGCGTGGTATTCCCAGGAACAGCAAAGCCAGTGTGCTTAGTGGTGAGCATGAACTTTATTGGATTGTGTCACAGGTAGCTCGAGAAGCTTAATGGAGAATCTCAGTTGCAGAGTAGCAAGTCCAGTACCTGATTTGTGAATAAAACTGTATGGATTGCATGCAAAAAGGATTTCCTAGAGGTATTTTTATTATGGTTGGAGCATGGTTGCCTTTGACTCAGATGAACGCATGTCATAGATTTGAGACACTACAGCCCCTCTTGCCAGTGCTTTTGCAAGACAAAACAAGAACCTCACTAATTGGTTCAACTTGGCAATAATGTTTTGATTTTCTGTCAAGTAAGTGGCATTTGGTAGATTCTTGTGGTGTCTTTGGGCTCGGAATGGGGCGTGGATTTAAAGGGAGGAATGGTGAGTACTAATGAAAATGGGATAGGAGGATATGGAACTCAGAACGAGTTTCTGAGACTGAGTTTCAAAACGTTCAGATATGTACCCGGATCTTCTCCAGACAATCTGATTCCTGGAGCCTCCAGAATTGGGCTTGGAAAACCTCCCAGTTTCTGTCTGAGCCAACAGAAGGAGCCTTTCACATGATCTCTCTGTTTTCTGTCTAGGATGTACAGGCTAGACTAGGAAGTGAGAAAATGAGAAGAAATGATAAGGATGCCTCCCATTCTCAAAGGCTGGGGCAGGATCAGAAATTCTGCACTGTGGGGATGGAGTCAGCTGCCTTTCCTTTGTTTGCCTCTTGGCAAATCTGGTGAAACATCCAGAGTTTGTCAGGAAGGGCAAATCCAGAGCGATACCCTCTGATTCATGGCAGTCATGCTGTCTGAATTCCAACCTGCAAAATCACAGTTGCATCTTTGCCATGTTAGTCATCCTGAAGAGAACAGGAACAAGTTTGGCTGACACAGGCAAACCACTAAATTCACCGGAATTGCTGGAGATGAGCACAGCCTGTTAGAGAGCAGAGTCTGCATGCAGACACGCCAGGAGTGTGGACAGAGCAGAGGGCATGCCTGGGAGATGATGTAGTGAAGGTCCCGTGCTGCCCACCTGGCAGCAGCCCAGGCTCCATGCTCAGCAAGTGTGGTCCTGCACTAAATGCCAGGTGCTATTTTAATTCCTTTCATCTCAAGCACTCTTGACAGAAGGGCATTATTAGTATTGAGCATTTCAAGCAGCTCCAAGCTGTGTACCTGACAATCCACTGTGTAATGCAAGGACAGGAAAACGATCTGAAAACATCTTCACATTTGTTCCTTCCCCTTTCTTGTTTTTTATCTTTCTCCCCCACCATCCTTTCCTGTTTTCTGTTGGTTTTTTTCTGCTTTTGAAGCTCAAGCTGCCTCTGAGTATGTGAGTGCCTGCATGTAACAGATCCCCTTTCTCAAACCTTTTGATGGTCTCCAGTGCTGGGAAATTGCATCAGAAACAGAGCTGTATCTGGCTCAGTGTGTTGCCTCACTGCTCTTTCTCCTAAGCAGTTTTGCAAGGAGCAAAGATCTGCGAAGACAACACAGTAGGTGACTTTAGTTTTTCTGGTTTGCTACCCTACAGTAAAAAGGGAGAAACTGGTTCTATAGCAGTAATTTTGGCCTGGTGATAACACTGCTGGCCTAAGCACCAGGTGGTGGAGTCCATGAAAGCGTTGGAAAAATACAGATATTTAGGGTGAGAGAGCAGGCACATGACTAATTAGTAGAGAATTGATCCCACTGTGTTCAGGGAGAAGTTAAACTTTGACTGAATTCAAGACAGTGTTTCACCCCACAGGGTTGATACTGTGAGATGGAGAGAAAATAAAAATTAATCTTCTGTCTGCTGTCACTGGCCATTCCAGGTGGGTCTGCTCTGGTTTGGAAGGAGTCTCTGTAGGTTGTGGTTCAGCCCATACAAAGAGGGCCCATATGGCTGCTTGGGAATGAAACTCTGCTGCAGTGTGAGCAGCTTCTTCGAGGTCTTCTGGGCTGAGCCAGCAGGGAACCTTACTGCTTATTTATTTACTTATTTACAGCTTTAAATAGTTCATGGTTGAGTGGGGCAAAAAGAAATGTGTTCTGCTCGCTGTTTCTCTCATGGGCAAAACAGAAATTGCCAGCTTGAGAGAGCACTTAAAAACCCTGTAAGTTCTGACCTTCTAAGCAGGAATGATTCTTGATCCCCTGAAGTCCCACTGGAGAGCGTCTCATTCACTCTCAAATCTTGCCCTCTTGAAAGCAAGCAGGATCTCAGCTGGTGATTCCCTGCAGGTGGTGAATGAAATTGGAGATTTGTGGAGAGCCTGCTGGTTTGAGATGGAGGGGGAACCCCAAGCCTGGCTAAATATAGTATCAATAGTCTTTCTGAGCTTCAAAATACCTGTCCAAGAGGTGCTCAGATTTTTCAGGAGGTGGTAGAGTGTTTCCTGAGGTTCTCCTAAAGGACCATTCCAGCAGGGCTCTGACCTGGTGACCCATCAGCCTGGGAGGGAAAGTCTTCTGCTGGGCTGTGGTTTGTAGCAAGCAAGAGGTGCTTGGAGAGGAGAGCTCTGTTTCTTCAAGTGGGGAGTTTGGCCAGCTCCGTGCTTTTGTTTTTCCCCCTGTTCTCTTTGCAAGCTTTGTCCTGTCCAGAGAGACTGCTAGGGTGTTTTCTTCATGAGTTGAGATTTAAGGGGTCTTTTTTTCCTGAGCCAACTCTTTCCCTCTTTCAGGATTGCTGTCTGCCCTGTCTGGATGAGTGGAAGGATTTTCAAAGCAACCTTATCTTGCTCTGCTGGAAAAAACCTGTCTTTCCCATCCTGGCTGTACAAAGGCTGCAGACAGCCAGGGGAATACTACAGCCAGCAGACAGCATTGGATAGCTGTCAAAAAGCTGATGCCCCTCTGCCCTCATCCATATGGAAAAAGGATTATTATCTGCCTCTGTGTGCAGTAAGATCCCTTTAAAAGGTTATGCAGTAGATACTTATTTTCTCAATAACTGCCTTTTGAAGGAAAAATAATGCATGCAGCACAGAGAAATCCAAGCCCCAGTTTGTTCAGGTCATGCCTTCTGCTGTTCCCATTGACATGGCTGTTCCAGCAGCAGCTTCCTGCGTGATGGAAGATGCAGCTGGGAGCTCTGATAACCCCCAGGCTCTCACAGAGCAGGTGGGAGCTTGGCAGGAGCCACTGACAGGTTGCTTTGTGTAAAAGACTCCTCGTTTTGAGTGGTTCTGCTTTTTCTCTTTGGCTCAGTAGTTGGGTAAGGGAAGCAGGGAGTCTGTCTGCTTCAGAGAAGTGCACATGTCACAGGTCCAGCCTGCTCATAGCTGCAGTTAAACATGGCTGAAATTGAAGCACTTTTGTGCACATCATGAAATTGTAGAAGACACTTTGCCTACAGGCTTCTGAGGTTTGTCAGCTGCTAGATTTTTGGAAGAAACCCACCAGCTGAAATAGCTGCTGCCTGCAGTTTCTGTTTGTCTGGTATGGGTAAGATGATGCCAAGGGCTCTAGTAGACTGAGGCATGTGGTGAGGGGAAAGATTAGTACCTGACACTTTTCTGCATGTGCCCAGCTCAGAATTCAAGAAGCCCTCATAAAAAGCTATTTGGGTGTTTCTGAAAACCACAAGGCTTTCTGGTGAGATGGCTGCACCCCAGAGTTCAGGGGCTGCTTTAGTTTCAGTTTAATGGTCTGTCTAGCCCTTCTTGTCTGGGACCAGTGACACCCAGTGTTATAACCCAGCTCCAGGAGA
Organism: Entomyzon cyanotis; assembly: GCA_024500445.1. NCBI lineage: Eukaryota > Metazoa > Chordata > Aves > Passeriformes > Meliphagidae > Entomyzon > Entomyzon cyanotis. The sequence goes on from JAKEPQ010001010.1 coordinate 13,851,762, forward strand.
GGCCAAGTAAAGGGGCTGTGATTGTGGCCTCCTTAGCTTTCAGACTTCAGCTGCACTGGAGATCAGTAGGTGCCTGTAGTGACAATGTGATAGGGAGAGCAGTGCTGGGGACTGGATTGCAACCTGCCAGTTTATTCCTTGGATATTGTTAAATACATATAGGATAGAAATATTCTTTGCCTCCAAGTTCCCTGGGATAGAAGTGTGATGCCAGAAGCCTGAGAGTTGATAAATATGTGTATGTGTGTGTATGCACATGTGATAGATGTGTGCGTCTGTATGTGTATGTATATATAAAAAATGGCTTTGCTTCAGCTTTTATATAGACATTCTAATTTCTGAATGACCTGCTCCTTCCACTCTGGGTAGCTGCTTTTAATCTTAGTGTCAGAAAAATCATTGCTGCCTTCCTGCAGTCTCTGTTTCCACAGCTGTCCTATATAAATTGCTTCTTTTTTTGTGCATAAGCAAATCAAAGGTTAACACTGAATAGTTGACCTGAGCTATGAGCAAAGAAAGCAGTAGCTGTGGCAGGTTGGTTTCTGAGGTGGTAGGAATAGGAACCTAAATCAATAGCTTTTAGCAGACTCATAAATGTTTCATTTGTATTCCTCGCTTCAGCGTTGACGTGGGAGTCCATATAACCTCCTAAATTAGTGTTGTTCCTGCGCTGGGTGTAGATGTTGGAAACATTTCCTTCAGATGCACTTCAAAGTGCTGTTCCATAATGGCATTTTCCTTCCTGCTTTGGAGCCTTGATTCTGCACAGCCTCCAGTCACGAGTGAAATGAGCTTGTCAGCCTCTATCCCGGGCTGCACGAGTTTGGACCATAGACATGGACATATCCCACCACATCAGTGCTCCTGCCCCTGACTTGGAGACCAAGTAGGAGTTGTGGCTGCTTGGCCAAGCTGTTGTTTCTGCCTGGAGAAGCACAGAGACTCTTCCCTGGACTGTGACACAGCCCTGAGGAATGAATGAGGCCTTGAGAAGACGAACCTCAATAACTCACAGCAGCGGGTGGGGAAGGAGCGACATGCCCACGAGTGTTTGTCTAATTCGGACTCTTTTGGAGGTGCTGGAGAAGCAGGGGCAGGAAGCTCATGAGCACAGCCTGAGTCAGGCAGCTTATCTGGCCATCTGCCTCCTCCTGAGGTCATCCACCCATGGAGTGTGGGAGGGTTGTGCAGCTCCAGGTCACTGCCAGGTCAAGGCTGTGACCTGCCGGCAGCCTGGGAGCTCTGCATCTGCTCTCTCAGCGTTTCGTGGTTTTCCCCAAGACCCCCAGTGCTGCTGAGCTCAGCCTGGCTGGGGAGGACAGGGCTCATCTGCAGACCTTGGGTTTGCAGGCTGGAAAGACCCTTGAGAATCCCCAGGTGGTGAAGAACAAGTTTTAAAAAACACCCAACCAACATCAACAAAAGAACCCATCTAAAAACCCTTCCCCAACTGTCTTGTCTAAACAATTCAGTGGCTGGAGTGAGGGTTGACTCCGTTTAGATTTTTTCATTTTTCAAACCTTGGGACAACTTCTGTATTAACTTTCTCCTCTAAGGGAGGACTATGCATGTATATCTGTCTGTCTGCTTTAGATACACAGGGAACAAAATGCATCTGGCTGAAATATTTTGGAGTGAATGACTTGGATTTTATCATCTAGGTGGTATTAATCTGATTAGTCCAAAGGGCTTTTCTGCTACAGGCAAGGATCAGTATCAGGTATCACTTAAATGAAATAGTAGCTAATAAAAGCCTTGTGTTTGATTCTGCCTGCCTGGTAAAAAGCATAATTTATGTCTTTCTTTTGTCTTATTCTGATGAGAATCTGTCCTGCAAAATGTTTAAGTCACATGAGGTGTCTGGTGAATTTTATCATCAAAAAGTACAACAAATGGGTTTGGTAAAATTTGTTCAAAACTTTTGGCTTTTGCTGGTAATTAAATATTCTGCAAATAAAACCTGTAGCAACTGCCTTTCCTAAACCTGCAGTAATCTACATGAAAATCAGAAGCCAAACTTGATTTCTGCCGAGCCAAGAACAGACCAGTGCCCTTTATCCTGGAGACTCTGCTCTCTCAATGCTGTTTTCTAAGGAAAAGAAACTTCTGCGGTTTGCCAATACCCTCTGGGGGCTGTTGAGACAATCTACCACCGAGTTTGGTGTTTGATTGCCTCACTTTGTTGCTCCTTAGTTGAAACCAAAGCAGAATTTCCCCCTTCGCCCTGCTCTGCCTTCCTGCCCTGCTCAGCCTTAGTTAAAATTTTTGGGGGAGTGAGGGTGTAGGAGCAGCCACAGAGCAGGAGCCACAGGGGTGTCACCTGAGGTCTGCTGGCGGTGTCCCAGGGCTGGATAGCAAATGCATGTGTTCTCCATGCCTTCTATCAGTAAGGACAAGGGAATAATGCTTTCCCTGTTTGTTTCCCTGCAGGCAAGAGCTCTGCCACCATGTCCGTCAGCGTCCACGAGAACCGTAAATCACGCACCAGCACCGGCTCCATGAACATCCTGCTTTTTCACAAGGCCTCCCACCCGGACTGCGTCCTGTCCCACCTGAACACCCTGCGCAAGCACTGCATGTTCACCGATGTCACCCTGTGGGCAGGGAACAGGTCATTCCCGTGCCACCGGGCGGTGCTGGCTGCCTCCAGCAGGTACTTCGAGGCCATGTTTAGCAATGGACTCAGGGAGAGCCTGGATGATGACGTCAACTTCCATGACAGCCTCCACCCAGAGGTGCTGGAGCTGCTGCTGGACTTCGCTTACTCCTCTCGGATCATTATTAATGAGGAGAATGCCGAGTCCCTCCTGGAGGCTGGGGACATGCTGCAGTTCCATGATGTCCGAGATGCGGCGGCTGAGTTCCTGGAGAAGAACCTCTACCCTTCCAACTGCCTGGGCATGATGCTGCTCTCGGATGCTCATCAGTGCCGGCGGCTCTATGAGCTCTCCTGGAGGATGTGCCTGGTCAACTTTGAGACTGTTCACAAGAGTGAGGACTTCAACAACCTTTCCAAGGACACTTTGCTGGACCTCATCTCCAGCGATGAGCTGGAAATAGAGGATGAAGAAAAGGTCTTTAAGGCTGTCATCCAGTGGGTGAAATACGATCTGGATGAGCGGAAGGCTTATCTCCCAGAACTTCTGAGGAATGTTCGTCTGGCTTTGCTTCCTTCCGAATGCCTCATGGAAGCCTTGGCTTGCGAGGACTTGATCATGGTGGATGAAAGGAACAAGCTTGTCCTGGATGAAGCTATTCAGTGCAAGAAGAAGATCCTCCAGAATGATGGGGTTGTCACCAGTCCCTGTGCCAGGCCTCGCAAAGCTGGGCACACCTTGCTGATTCTGGGAGGACAGACCTTCATGTGTGATAAGATCTACCAAGTGGATCACAAAGCAAAGGAAATCATTCCCAAAGCAGACCTGCCGAGTCCACGGAAGGAGTTCAGTGCCTGTGCCATTGGCTGCAAAGTATACATCACTGGAGGCAGGGGCTCAGAGAACGGGGTCTCCAAAGACGTTTGGGTTTATGACACTGTGCATGAGGAATGGTCCAAAGCTGCCCCAATGTTAATTGCTCGGTTCGGACATGGCTCAGCCGAATTGGAAAACTGCCTGTATGTGGTTGGTGGACACACTGCAGTAGCTGGAGTCTTCCCTGCATCTCCTTCCGTCTCCCTGAAGCAAGTAGAGAAGTACGACCCCATGTCCAACAAATGGACGATGGTGGCTCCCTTGAGAGATGGAGTGAGCAACGCCGCGGTGGTGAGCGCCAGGCTCAAGCTCTTTGTCTTCGGTGGGACCAGCATCCACCGAGACATGGTGTCCAAGGTGCAGTGCTACGATCCAGCTGAGAACCGATGGACGATCAAGGCCGAGTGCCCGCAGCCCTGGCGCTACACAGCGGCCGCCGTGCTGGGCAGCCAGATTTTCATCATGGGAGGAGACACGGAGTTCACGGCGGCCTCCGCCTACCGCTTCGACTGCGAGACTGACCAGTGGACGCGCATCGGGGACATGACGGCCAAGCGCATGTCCTGCCACGCCTTGGCCTCGGGGAATAAACTCTACGTGGTGGGAGGTTATTTTGGCACTCAGAGGTGCAAAACGCTGGACTGCTATGATCCTACGTCAGACACGTGGAACTGTATCACCACCGTGCCTTACTCGCTCATCCCCACAGCTTTTGTCAGCACCTGGAAGCACTTGCCCTCATGATGAGGGGCAGGGGCGTGGGGGCTTGTTTCCAGGAGGTCAATAAAGGTAAGGGTCTCCTCCTCTTAAATTGAAGATTGCTGTTGTGCCTCAGTTGTATCTCCACACACCATGCTGAAGCCACAGGTTCCAGTTGCTCATGAGATTATTTTATGGGAAGGGAACATTTAAAAGTGATGCAAGGGATTTAAAAGGGATGCAGAGCCAGGCAAGACTTAGAGCTCTGTGATGCTGTAAGCCTAGATAGCTCCCATGGTTTTCTTATTTACAAATGATCCTAGCAGTATCTTAATGGATACATCTACATCTCCTCTCCCTCTGCTCCCAGGTAGCTGGATGTGCCAGCGTCACCCTTCTGAGGGTGGGTGGGTGGGGAGATGTGTCTCACCATGGAATACATCCTGTTCCCATGCAGTTGAGGGAGTTAAGGTTTCTGAAAACACTTGCATGTGGGTCCTGGGAGATACCAGGACAGCAAGTGCTTTGGAAATGTCTCAGTAGTTTGAGTTCTTTGCTGATTTTCTGGGTGATGTGTTTGGAACTGATGAATATGTAATTGACCCTTGGAATGCTAGCCAATCCTGGATCTCTTCTTAAGCTCTGTATTTACATTTCAGTGGGTAGCAAAAGCTCAGAAGCCAAGGTGCATTTGATGGTCTTGGTGTTTATTTATCATCCAAACTGCTGCTCGTTAAATCAGAACTTCTGAGACTTCTGTGTCAGACCTGAGTGGGAGGGAAGGGGTTTTGTAACCAGAAGAAGAATGTGTTTATCAGCATTTGAGTTGTGTGAGAATAAGAAAGTTGGTGGAAACTCGTGATGTCCTGTCTCATTCTGGCACTCCAGTTCTCTCTGCTTGGGGAAGGTGCTGCTGCAGTGCCCCTGGTACAAAGTTCCTCCTCTCTCCTCCCTAGTGGGATATTTGGGCCATTCTGGCTGTCAGTGTGGCTCCACAGGGCTTTCGCATGTCCTCACCAATCTGTGCTGAGATGCAGCTGGCCAGGCAAAGCCCAAAAAGTCTGTAACACTCTGCTAGCTCAGTGTGCAGGTTTCTCAGTGCCAGCAGCACACACAGCCCTGCCTTGGTGGTTGGAGCCTACATCCCAGCCAGCTGCAGGAGCTGGGAAACTCTCACAGATGGGTGTGGGATTGACAAGCTTCACTTACAGTTTTATTTGGAAAGTAGGGATTGTGGGGAGGGAAATTCTTCCACAGACTCATCAAAATCCACTTCACTTAATACAGGGAAGAAAGAATGCTGCCCAAAGCCTCTAACACCCTCTCGCTTCCCTGCTTTCCACTTGGTGTGGTTGGTGTGCCTGGGAATCGCCCAGTGGGTGAAATTGCTGGCACCTCCCAGGGATCATCTCTTTTGATGCCAGATTGGAGCTAAGGAGGAGTTCCTGGCATCTCTGCCAGGCATTTGCCCAAGGTGACCACCTGCTTTTCTCAGGTGGGAAAAAATCACCCAGGACATTACACTGGCCTTTGTGAAACACGTGGTTTTAACACAGGTTGGACCACCCTGAGGGCAGGGCAAGAGTGGAAAGGGTTAAAATGAGATCCTGAAGTGTTCCCAACACTGGAAGATAATGGCCTTTCCAAATTCTCCTCCTCAGGCGTTGCCTAGCATCTGTCACAGTGGCTCAGTAATCTAATTAACTGTCACTCGGCTATTAAATATTGCAGCAAAGACTGTGAGGACTCCATCATTTTCAGCTCAGGTCAATGGGGCCTCCCTTTAAGAGCCATCCTAGAGCTGAAAATTAATTTTCTCTGGTAGCAGATGTGTCTGAATATTAAAGCTCAACACCAGCCACGTGGCTGGGAGTAGAAATAGGGAGATGGGGGTTGATTCCTCACCCACTGAATAAAAAAGTCTACAGAGTCACAGCCATATTATTTTCCTTTCCTACCTTTTTTTTTTCCTCTGTAGTGTATTTGGGCTGTTCAGACCTAATAAATAGCATTGTGGGGGTTGTATTGATACTTCTTTCCCCCCTGTAATTTGGAGCCTAACACAAGCACAGAAGACTAGGAACTGCAAATAAAACTGGTGAAAAGTCACTGTGTGAGAGTTTTATGTGCTTTTTTGGCTTTGCTTCCAGTCTTTGGTTAAAAGAAGTATTTAAATACACATGAGCTCTTGCCAGAAAGAATGTCTGTCCCCGTGATTTTTCTAGAGGCTTTTTTTGAAAACTAAGTTATTGGTATGGCTTCAGCTACTGTGACAGCTTCTTCTATAAAGCACCAAGATGGGTGAGTGAATGTCCCTGAATGTGTTGCCCATGCTGCACCAGCCATGTCCCATGTGCCTACCTTGCCTGTCCTGGCTGTGCCAAAATAGGGCTTGGGAACTGGGGTAACTGGCTGTTATTTCTGTGATTATGATCCCATTCACCCCATGGTCCTATTGCAGGTCTGGCCAAGGGGTTTTCTGGTTTGCAGCTCCCACAATGGAAGGTCTCTGCTGAAACACCTGATTTGATCCCTCTGGGATCCTTCTTCAAGCAGGGATGCCCAGAAGGCAGGCTGGCCAGCAGCTGCTCAGGTTTTTATGGAAAAACTCAGGAGGGACCACCCCTCAGAGCAGAGCAAGGTGGGCTGGTGAGGAAAGGCCTGGGCAGTCACAGGGCAGGAGAAAATGCTTTGTACTCATGGAAAAAACAACCTCCCACCTCTAAACTGGTCCCTGAAAACCACATAGTCTGTCCTTGACAGATGCTGATCATAAACCACCCAGCCTGCTTTTCATATAAAGCATAAAACTGATCAGCTGGAAATGCTTCCTCGAGGGCATGGCCTTCGCCCTTCCCAGCCAGAGCTGGGGCACCTTTCAGCAGAGGTCCCAGCACTGCTGCCAGGGAGGCCCTGTGACATTAATTTAGTGCTTATTACCCACAGTTAATTCCAGGGAACAAGTGTGATTAGCAATATGAAACGTGAAAGCCTTGTCTCCTCCCACCCGTGGTGGTGGAGCCATGAGGAGGCAAAACATTACAAATGGGAAATAAAATACTGAGCTCTCAGCTAATAAAGACTCTGTGTTTACAAAGAGAAGCACAGCCCAGCCAGCGGGAGGATGGTGGGTGGTTTGTCACAGTTCTGTGAAGAGACAGTTGATGGGGACAACTCCACACCTCCCCAGAGGTGACTTCAGGCAGCACCAGGAACAGGTTCTCCGAGCTGCCTGTCTCCACATTAAAGTGGCTTCTCCAGACTCTCTGTCCTGTGTGACACTGTCATTGTCATGGGGCAGTCACAGGTGGGGGTGGGATGGTCACTTCAGATTGCATGGTCCAGCCAGGGAAGGTGAATTGGAAAGGGGAGTCACTGCATCCCTCTGTGCTGCCTCCTGAGCCTCAAATGCTCTCTTGGGGTGGAGATGTTGGAATTCCCATCTCAAAACAAACAGGAGGAGCCAAACCCTGTAGCAGCAAGGAGCCAGGGGTTCCCCTGCCCTGAGGTTCCTGTTCAGGTGCTTTTTAGCTCCTGCAGGACCCTCCTCACGGTCTTTACTGTAGGGAGCAGAGGTTGGTTGCTGGGCACTGCTCAGGCACTGATTCCTGGGACACATCCAGAAGCTCAGAGCTGATTTTGTGGCTCCCACTGGAGCTCTTGGGTGTGTTTAGCTCCAATGAGGGCTGTGGGTGGCACCAGCAGTTGGTGCCTGCCTTTGGGTGGGTGCTGAGCAACTGAGACTGACGGGTTTTGAGGCTGTTCTGGCACCTAAGAGCTGAACTTTGGCCCCAGAGCTTCTGCGAAGATTTAGGCCACGTGCCAGGCCCAGAGCTGTATTCCAATACCACACTCACACCAGGAATTGGGTCAGTTCCATGGCTTTTCCTGGTTATTACATTACAGCTTAGATAACAAGCCTTTTGCAAAGACACTTTTACAGCTGCCTGGTGTGGCTCCCTTCCACACAGAGCATTATTTTCACCTTGCACCGTGCATCATTCCCTGCTCCATCCACAGAGCCCTGCTCACAGAAGGGCACCTTCCCATGCCAAGACCTGTGTACCTGCAAAGAGCAGCCTGGAAAAACCTCAGGATAATCTCCTGGCTCCTAGAGGCTGCTGCTCACCTGTGTGCTGCTGGGCTGGGTGGTTGCTTGCAACCTGTTGCAGCCCTGCTGGAATTGCCGGAACAGAGTCACAGCTGGTTTCTCCCGGTGGCTCCTAGGGAAATCCATTTGCATGTGTATAATAGTGAGGCCGGATAAACAGGGATTGCAGTTTTTCTGCTGCTGCTGCTCTTTCCAAGTGGCTGGTTGTCTCTGAAGCCAGTTTATCAGGCAGTGTTGGAAGGGAGTGGCTGGCCTGGGGAGGAAAGTCGATGAAAATCAGGCTTTTCCTAACCCTGGGCAGATGGAAACATGTGCAGTTTGAGCTTGGCCCCAGACTGTATTAATCAACCCCTTGGAAATGTCAGTGATACGGATGTTTTTGGAGGAACCTGTGGAAAAAGAGAAAAAGGGTCTTTTTGTTTTGTCTGTTCCAGTTCTTGGGCTCTCCTCCCTGCCCCAAAAATAAAAAAAAAAGTGAAAACTTTTCCCTCAGCTTTTCATTCCCTTGTCATGTCCACAGAAGTTTCCTGCCCAGCTCTGACCCTCCCCAGCTGAAGATTCCCTCTTCTCTCCTGCACAAGTAAAGGACACCTGAACTCCTAAAGAAACCAGCTGTTTTCCACCTCCACCCCTCTCAGGGATTCAGGGTGGGGGTTATTACCCCAGTGAGTGCCCTGTGTGGGCTGAGCTGAGCACCACACCAGTTAATGAGCTTTCTCTTTCTTCCCCAGATGCCAGAGCCACATCCATGTCCCCTCTCTCGCGGCTGGAGCCAACACAGTGACCAAGACCCTCCTGTCCTCCCGCACAGGACTCCGAGGCAACTTCCACATCCCTTCCTGACACCAGGAGTGGGAGGCACAGCTGGGACCCCAGCATCACGCCAGGGGGTCACCAGGGGCTACCCAGCCCCACCACTGGGCACTGGCCACTGTACAGGGATGGCAGGGAGCCGAGAGCACTGGCTTGCCAGGCTGGGCATTGGGGGCACAGGGATGGTTTGTGGGCTTTGCTGGACCAGCAGGACTGGGGAGATGGAGGCTGCATCTCTCAGCAGTCATGGCTGGGGAGCCCTTTTTGTTACTTGGTTGGGGGGGGTTAAGAGACATTAGTATTTTTTTTAAGGCAGTGAACTTGCCATTGGCAATGGCTGCTGCTTGGGTGACTTGGAAGTGTTTGTTAAAGAGAGCAGGGTGAGAGCATCTGACTCTCCCCATCCTCTGGCTGTTTCATGGAGGCAATGGCTGTTGAAACATTAAAATACAGGAGCTTGGGATGGCTGCCAGCAGCACCAGGTACCATGACGAAACAGGGCAGGTGCCTTTTGGTTTGTACTTTGAGCCTTTTAAATGTTTTTTCCCCCTTCCCCGCTGCAGCCGGCTGTGATTTGGTCAGAGGCTGTGTAGCTCCCCACACACAGCTGCTGGGAAGAGCACAGGGCTCTGTGAGTGTGCCAAGGCAGCAGCACTGCTGCCGAGATGTTCACCAGATAAAGCCCACTGCGTGCTCAGAGCCGGTCTGCTGAGCTTCCCTTGCGTGGGTGAGGCTCTCTTTAGCACAGCAGCAGAAACAGGGGTGCAGTGGGGAATGTTCGTGCCTTGGGAAGGGGCGCCTTGGCTCCAGCAAGGCCTCGGAGGGCGAGCAAGGGGATTAGGGGAGCATTGCAGGGTGGGCTGAGGAGGCATCCCCCTCCTTCCTGCTGCCCCCCACATCCTGGCTTCTCCTTGGAGAGATGTGAGCATTTCTGACTGCACGCTGCCTGCCAGCGCTTGGGCTGAGGCTGCCGCAGGTTATCCACGCACGCTGCCTGCCAACTGTGTTTGGGATTATGCATCCAAGAGCTGTCAGCCCGAGCTGTTCCTCCTTTTGCTGTGGAGGAAGGCACGTGGATTTTGCCTGTCAGTGCAGGGATGCAGCTCCTGACTGGCCACTGCTGAGGATGGTCCTGCATCATCCCACCTCCCCGCACAGCACATCTCCAGATGCTCCAGGCTCGCCTCTTGTCCCTGGATGAGGTTGAGCTGTAGCCTGGCCAGTGGATGATGCAATGCCATGAAAAGCCTTGACACAGCTTCAAACAACAAAGGTCCTTTTGGAGCAGCGGGCGCCCGTCGCTGCCGGGAAGAACACACGTTCTGCACAGCCAGTCTGCGATGTGCTGGATGACGTTTATTTACATCTTCTAGTCTTTTTTTTTTTTTTTTTTCCCTTCAGCTGCTTGTGAACTTTAATAAAAATGATGTTCTGGGAAACTGTTTGCGTGTTTTTCACAGGAGTCTTCATTCTTAAGTAAGTTGGATTTAGGTCTAATAACAGGGCCGAGGACTAATAACAGGGTTGGCACTCCATGGGGTGGTTCACAAACAGCCTCCAAAGCAACCAGCCCAGCTGTAATTATTATTGCTTCAGTGCTTGGGAAACTGAGGCACAATGTCAAGTGTCTTGTCCAAGGTTAATGGTAGATCTGGGAAATAAAGTCCAGGGCTCCTCATGTCCTGAGGACATCATGTGGCTCTCTCTGTTCCACAGCTGCTCTCACTCAGCTTGTCCGTGCCATGATTCCAGGAGAACTTGAAGTCTGCGGTGCTAATAACACCTGCCAAATAGGTTGAGGGGCCCAGTGCAGACACAGCCATACTCCTGCCGGGAAAGCCAGTAATTTCTAAGGAAGACAAGAAGAACTCATGCTTCTGTTTTCCTTATTTGCCTTCACTTGGCTGCTGCAGCTCCCAAGAAAGAGGCCTATTGACAGGAGAGATGTGCTTTCCAGCTGGGGCTCCTATCCACACTTCTCCATGTGCATCTCTCCCTGTCCCAGAGTAGCTCCCAGAGGAGCAGGGAGAGCCAGCCCTGCTCTGGGAGCACTCTGGGTTCTCTCTCCCCACCAGACCAGCAGCTCCAGCTGTGCTCAGGGCTGGGACTGTGGGAGCATTGCTCAGAGCAGCAAATTGGCACCAGGCAAATTTGTATTTACCTCCTCTTGTAGCAGGGGCTGTTGGGCTTGGGAGCCAAAACTTTATATGGGTGTTACACAGTGTCTCAGAGGAATTTGGAGCCTGAATTTCTGGGCTGTAAAGGAGACAGGGAACCTGTCCCCTTGCCTGCAGGAGCCGGGGGGACAGCAGCATTAGCTGACGTGAGCTGGGTAGATATGAGTGGAAGGCTCCATAGAAAAAGTCAAAAGACCCCTTTGGGAAACCAATTCAGGGTAGAAATTACTGTTTGATGAGCAGGAGAGGGGGTGAAAAAGGTGGGGGGATGTGAATGAAATCCCCTATAGTTTTGTTGATTCAGGTTTTATATGGGACTTTGGGACTTTAAATAGCAGCTGGGGAGGCTTTGCAATAGGCTTGCTTTGATACGAGCCATGCAGAGACCTGCTCTTTTGTATTTATTCTGGAGCTTGCCTGAAAGACAATTCAAAAGCAATCAGCAGCTGCTGTGACAGCAGCAACCTGTTGCTATGGAATTAAATGCAATGAGAAATACAAAGGTTTCTTGGTTAGCAGCAACAGAGTAAGGGGAGCAGGAGATGGAGGTGGATGTAACAGAGAAAAGCGACAGCCAGAGCGAGGCTGGGGTTTAAATGGGAGGTACAGGGGCAGAAATGTAAATGTGATTTGTTTTCCTTTTTTAAAAGAGCTTTTTCGCCATCTCAGCAGGTCAGGCTCAGCTTTGTCTGGGAGTGAGCACTTGGGAAAGAGTCCTGTCTGCTGGTGTTACAGGAGCTGTGTGTTCCCAGGCTCCTGGGAAACAAGCCCACACTGTAGCCAGCCCTCGCTGTGGGGTGTCAGGAGCTCAGACATCTTCCCCAAGAAGTGCCAGGAGCCTGACAAGGAGATCCCTTGGAGGAGCAGGGGGGCTCATCCCACACCTCCCTTGTTTTGTAGGGACCAATCCCATGGGAAAACTGGGGCAGGATTCAGCTCCTTTCCACCACCCTCTGGCCATGGCTGGGGCCTCCCATAAGCTTTGTCCACCTTAGCTCAGTAACAGGGTGCTTCTCACTCCAAAAACACTTGGGAGGAGAGGGCAGGGAGATGCTCAGAGGTGGAAGCAGGCAGGCAGCTGGCATGATCAGACCTTCATCCCCAGGGACTGTGCATGCTGAACCTCCCTGGACGCAAAAGGCTGATACTCCTATGTCTTATTTAAATGAAACTCATAGTGCCTTACTGGGTTTTAAATATGTATTTTCCCAGCCTGACCCCAGCTGCCCTTGAAATAATACTGCTTTGCAGTGAAGCCCTGCAGGGAATTATCATCTGAGCCCACTCTCCCTTTGTCATAAGAGTCAATTAAAAGCAGAGTAGCTGGTGATTTAATAGCTCTGGTGTCTGAGGAAGCCCCACATTCATCCACAGGCCGACTCTGGCATTTAAACACATAATTGGAGCAGAGGAGCACTTTTTTCCATCCATCCAGCATGCTTTCAAATTCATCCATGTACATACAGAGCAGTAACTCCTCATGTTGGTGTCTTGTCATGTTCTGCACATCAATTAATGCCCCAGCATTGCACATTCTCCTTGTAATATATCCCATGTGAAATTGTTTTCCTATTTCCCCATTCACATTTTCCCTTGGGATAAACCCAACACACTTGAGTCTCTCAACAAGGTCCAGGCTCACAAAATGCCATGCATGGAAATGCTGCTTCTTAAGCAGCTTTTTAGTTAAGCTTCCAAAATCACGGGAAACCTTTGCCCCCAGCTCCCCACAATCAACTAATTTAACTGGGAATTTTGGGAATTTTAACTGGTCCCAATCCCTCTTGCTCCAGTGCAGAGCAGGAGCTGGGTGCCCTCCGGCACAGGCAGCAGTGCTGGGGCCCCAAGGTGGGAGCCAGCAGCAGGGACTCCTGGTGGGAATGAATAGCCAAGGCTGAGCTCATTTAGTCTTCCTTCCTCACAATCTCCCTTTTCTTTCCATTTCACCACCTCCTTATTTCACATCCTTGGCTGTTGTGCAGAGACATCACCCTGTTTTGCAGCGCCATGACCTACTTTGCCGCAACGTCCCGACTTCCTCGCTGAAATTGCGAGCCCGGAGCCCACCCAATCCATTCAGCATTTCTCAGCTGAATAACAGATCCAATTAGGTGGAAAAAGCCTGGCTTTCATGCTGTCAGTGCCTGGACATCTCACTTCCCTCTCCCCAGCACACGCAGCACCAGTGATGGCTGCGGCTCACAGAAAAGGGCCCTCTGTGTTTGTGTGTCCCCCGCCAAATTAAACTGGGGGAAGGGTTCAAGGAGACTGATCATGGCTACCCAACGTATCCTTTCATTCTTCCTGACAGTCTCTGAGGACTGCAGAGCTCAGGAATCAAGTGATTTGTGGGTTCTCAGTCCTGGCTCTCTTGGGAAGCTCTCCTTTCCCATCTGAGGCTGGGCAATCAGGCCACAGTGGCACAGCTTGTGCTTGTGAAGAAACTGCTGGCACTTACAGCCAGAATGCGATTTAATGACAGATAGAGAGACCTGTCTCTCACTCCTGGCATCACATCTATCCCCAGTGCTGCGAGTTTATTCCAAGCAAACACTGTAATTTTGCCCTTTACTGCTGCCATCAGTCTCCTTCTCCACCCCAGCAGGGCTCCTTGTCAGTGCAGCCCCAGCAGGCAGCCAGTGCCCAGAGTGCTGGCTCTGCTCCATCCTGGGGAATAGCTGCTTGTTAAAAGGCATGAATAGAAACGAAACAAGGAGAAAAAAGCCTAAGGGCCACCAGGAAAAGCCCTTTGGTTTCTACCTTCCCGTGGCTGGGTGGGATGGACGGCCATCCCCTGCCCTGAGGCCTGCCCAGCAGCACTGAGGCCTGCTCGGCTCCCTGGCAGGTGCAGGGAACATAAAACACCCTTCACTCCATTTCTGGGTCACGTCTGGAGGAATTACACACACAAGCACACACAAACAGGAGCTGCTTCCCCATGGCTGCTTCCCAGCACCCAGCAGAGCTCCCAGCCCCTCTGCCCACGCTGCCGCCCCGCCGGGATCATGGCTGCTCCTGGCCTTCCCACAGGGTTTTGCTAATGACTCACCGCTCCTGCTCGGCTCTAATTAGGCTTCTGTCTAATTAGGCTCACTGGAAAGATGCGGCTGGTGAGAAGCAGCCCTTTGGTGAAAGGAAAGGGGAAAGAAAGAGCATCTGGAGATGCCGGAGGGGGAGACGCCAGGCTGCGGTAAGAGGTCAGGAGGGATTGGGAATTGCCAGCTGTGTAAGGGATGGACCATAAAGGAGGAGAGCAAAGGGACTGAAAACAAGTCCTCTCTGTATTGACACACAGAGGAGTTCCAGAATGCAGGGAGTGGGGCAGGGGGAGCCAGTCCTGAACCTGCACCCTTGGGAATCCTGGAAAGAGGCAGGAGAGCAAAGCCTGCTTTGGGGTGATTCAAGAGGTCTGAAGGCAGCTTTGGGAGAGACACTGTCTGCCCATCCCTGTGAGAGCTGGGGGTGCTCATATCAAATATTATTTTCCACTTAAATTTTTACATGGGTCAGTCTCCTAAAAATCAAGGCATTTGCCATATTTAACATTCCTGTAGCAAATTAACAAGCCCCAGGTGCCTTCAATGGCAAAGGTAAGTCATTGCTTTACCATTCACCTTGTATGTGACCACAAGGCATCTCACTCACTCACTGCACTAATTAGGGTTTTGCCTTTCCTTCTCTTAATAAGCTCTCCATGAATGAGGGGCCTGTCTGCAAGCCCCAGCCCTGCTCACACCTGTGTCCTCCCGGACCTCCACTTTCTTCCCCTGAAAGCCAGTGCCAGCACTGATCCTGGCAAGGGCAGGGGAGGGAAAATGCAGATAATGCAAATGTTAAAGATACCACTAAACTGTGTGTCCAAAGAGTCTCTCCTGTGGCTAGTGTCAATGCTCCTTTTAGAGGCCCATCCCATTCTAAGGATCCTGTATGACCCCTTTTAGGTCTCTGTGCCAGTGAAAATCCAACCACATCCAACAAACCCACAGAGATCTTTTGCTCTAACTTTGGGTGCTAAGGAAAGGCTGGGGCTGGGCAAGAAAATTGGGATGCTCAGAAAACCATCACTCTCTCTTAGGACCATCTGAATTAATTGATCCATAAGGTCTGGAGAGAACATCCATTTCATTATCTTTGCTGTGCCATAACAGCTCAGAGCACAGGAACTGTGAGCATATGAAATTGTGGAAAGCTGGTTAAAGATAGTCAAATTAATATATGGATGGATGTGTGCTGGAGCAGCAGGGTGCTTTGCTTCCTCCTCTGCCAAAGGCAATTTGTATTGCCTGCCCAGGCTTCCCCCAGCCAATGGAAACAGAAGGGTTTGGAGTGCACTGTGTAGGACCAGAGAAGCTCAGGGTGCCTGGTTGGCTCTGCACCCCGGCCTTTCCCTGGCAGGAGCTTGTTTCAGAAAGGATTTGATTTTCTCCATGTGGTTTGGCATCAGTAAATGTGCTGTCCCACCTCCCGTGACCAATGCCTGTTGTCACAGCAGCATCTCCGTTCCCAGCAGCTGATGATGTTTTACTGCAGCAATGCAAAGGCTAGGGTGCCCCAAGGGGTGCTTCTGTCAGCCATTCAGGTTGCAGAGCCAAGAGGGGCCACAGGAAAACGTGCTTTTGAAAAGCCATACCCAGGAGCCGACAGTTTGGGTGAAGGCTTTTATTCAACTTCAGTAAATAGGTGAGCTGGGACGCCTGGGAATGCAAATAAAACCAAGAGTACTGAGCAGCCATCGAGATAAACGAGCTCTTTCATCTCCTGTCTCACACCCAGAGAGCCTGTCTTGGAGCAAGTGCTGCGTGACAGGGTGTGGGTTTAGGTACATTGACAGGACTCAGAACAGCACGTGCAGCACAGCTGGGAGAAAGGGGAAAAACACCAGGCAGTGAGTGCACTGATGCCTAATGGGGGGCTGGTGTGCACTGACGCCTGCTGAGGGACAGCACAACACCCCAAGCAGGAGACAGCCCAAAGCTTTGATCAATACTTGGTTCTTGGGGCTGTCCTGTGCTGGGCCACGAGCTGGACTTGATGATCTTTGTGGGACCCTTCCAATTCAGGATATTCTGATTCTATTAATATGTATCTGATGCTCCTCAAGCATCCTTTCTCCTTCCCAGTTGTACCTCTGAAGGCAAGTGGAATAACAAGTGGAAATGAAGCAATTCTTCCTCAAAATCAGTACACAGGGGGTGAAGGGTGCAGATCTCCTGCTCCTCCTGCAGAGGATGAGAGGATGCTGGAGTCCCATGCAGGCCTGGCCGTACAGGGGCAGCAGTGATCACTTCTATGATCCAGCAGAAAATGGTGATGGGGAAACTCCAGCCATCGTGGTCTTCCGTGACTTCTCATCATGGCTCTGTACTTCTGGCACCCTCTCCTGCCTGGACTGATGCCTGCAGGCACTGGGAACACCATGTACCTCATCATGGAATCATAGAATATTTTAGGTTGGAAGGGACCTTAAAGATCCTCTTTCCACCACCCTTGCCACAGGCAGGGAATTTTCCACTAGACAATGTTGCTCCAAGCCTCCTCTGACCTGGCCTTGAACATTACCAGGGATGGGGCAGCCACAGCTTCTCTGAGCAACCTGTGCCAGGGCCTCAGCACTCTCACAGAGAAGAATTTTCTTCCTTACATCACCTCCCCAAGGGAGACCTGGCTGCTGCATACAGCATTTCTGATGGGTCTCTTCTTGCAGGAGAGGTGGGAACACCTGAAGCACACAGCATCATGGACCCTGCCCTGTGAGGATATGCAGCATCTGTAGTTCTAAGCCAAATAAGCCAAAAACCTGTGTGTCTAGGATTTGTCAAAGACACAGAGCTGTGTTAGGGGGTTACAGAAACTCTGTGCCATCAGCCAGTACTTGCAGCCCTCAGACTCCCATTACTCTCACCTACGGGGCTGAAGAGGCAGAGAACAGCTGTGACACTTCCCCTTCCTGTACAGGGATGAAAAGCCCTGTGTATGTGGGAACAAAAGCCCAAGGAATATCACATGGCCATCTGTCCTTCAATAAAATGCAAATCTTGTAAGAGGGGGGGAAAATAAGTTAAAGAGTCCAGTGGGTACAAACTGGAATGGAAATGATAAAGGCAATGCAAACATTTGATTGCAGGTTGGGGTTAGTGCTCTTCGTTCAGCCTTGGTGCAAAAAAGTCAACAGCAGAAATACCAAAGGTGTGGGAATAAATCAGGCAGAAAACTCAGACTTAAAATCAAATTTATTTAGAGGAAGAATGACTTTACAAGAGGTTGATACTGATAACTAAAAAGGAAGATAAATAAAAGCTTGTTACAAAACCTAATGGTTTCTGGCAAGTTACAGAAAAACTGAAGAATTTTACAGTCAATAACCTGCTCACTTTTTACATAATTACAAAACATACAGCAATTAGGTTTTACCCTCTTGTTTAAAAATCTTTTTTTCCCAGTTTTTTTTCTTTACGGGTTCAACATGAAAATGCAAAGCTTCTTTTTTTTTCCTTTTTTTTTTTTTTTAATAAGAAACAAACCAAAAGCAGAGGTATATCAGGTTATTATAATACACCTCAACGTTCTGGGAATTACTCAAGTGCATTCCATATTAGTACAAAATAAACACCAGGCTAAACTTTAACCATAGGCGAACTGAACCGGACATGGATTTTTATTTCTTTTTTTTCTTTTTTTGAGTCAGTGTTTAATATTGATAAAGAAAATAGCAGATTTACTTCAGAGCATGGAAAGGATGGATACCTATAGACAGCTTAAATACATACAAAGCTCATAGCTGTATGCAAAGCAGTGAATGTTATCCTGTTCCCCCCTCCCCCCAAGCAATGGAAGCTGAATTATACTTGGGCAAAGCATCAGTGACAGTGAAATGCATGTGGAAGGAAAGGGCACAGAGCCCTGGAAATGCAGGTGGGCAGGGAGCTGGTGTTACACTTCTCATCACTGAAGAGCACAAGGTGTAGGAGATTTGGCCAGTTCAGCTCGCCTATATTTAAAAATTAGCTGTATCACCAGATGAAGAATCGTGGATTGCTGCCCCTTCTGACAAATGAAGCAAGAGTTATGAGCAGTAGGGGCGGTTTTTTATTTAAAAGGGTGCCCTAAATTATGATAAATTCCCAAACCTGGCCAGCAGGCAGAATAATTTCCAGAGTTCTGATTAACAAGGAATGTTTTGTGGGGTTTTAGCAGATACTCTCCTGTGCCCCCTGCCCAGCCCTCCCTTGCTTCATGCCACAGGTATCCTAGACAGCTTCCTTGGGATTTGGCACCTGAAGAACCTCTTCTGACTAGGTGGCATGTGGAAGGACTGGAATTGGGTGTTTCAGCAACAGCTGTGAGACATCCTAGTGACTCAAGGAAGGTGCAAAGACGACTGGACACTCTGGATGCAAATCCACACGAGCTGATGGCACCACTGTGCTTCCCAGCAGTGTCACACCTCCAGAGGGAAGAGACCACCCTCAGCAGGGGTGAGAGCTCCTGTCCTGGGAAGGCCACCTGGACAGTAAAAACCTTGGTGTGTGGAAAGGGCCTCACTTATTTGGATGCATCCTCTCACATCTCCCTCGCTCTGAGTTTTTCCAAGGAAAAGGAGATGGAGGGAAAACCACTGGCAGGGCTGCTTCCCTGCCTGCTGTGAGGAAGGTGATGGTGAAGCCAGCATGGGCTCTCCTGGGGGATATACCTGAGCCAGTTCTCTTGTCCTGCCACACAACCTATCTGCAGTGGGACTGTAGTCAGATTCATACCCACTTTGGTCTAAAAATAATACAAAAGGTTTGGCCCTTCTTCCTCTCTTGGGGAAAAACCAAACCAAACCAGGAATATGCCTAATTGCAGCTCTGATTTTGCTTGGGATACAGAGGGGGAAGCAATGGCAAAACTGATTGTCTCCAAGTAACCATAATTCAAAGGGGCAGGACCAGTTCCATTTAAAGTGCTTTATAGCATCACACTGACATCAAGTTATGCTTTGAGATGATCACTTCATTTAAAAAAATCTTAGGCTAACCCCACACAACTCCATTGATTCTCACACTCTTTGCTACAGCTACTCTGGGTATTCTGGCACCCCCAGCTAATACTGGCCACTTCTGTACTTGTCTGAACCCACACTCTCACTTTCCCTGGACACTGAAACCCCTCCTGTTGGGCAGCAACAAAGACCAGGCCAAGAAAAGCTCAAGAAAAGCAAATCTGATTTCTGCCCTCCATGAAACACCAGCACAAACAGCTCCAAGAGCCCCTGAAGGATCCTCTTCTCCCTCCAACATAGGCTTCAAACAGATGTTTTTGAACATACTCTGAGGCCCAGTACCCAATGCAAAACAGGGTGGTTTGGGTGCTCCAAATGGGATCAAGGGACTGGCTCTGGGAACCAGACACGGCAACAGGCTGGGCTGAAGAAATAACATGATTTCCTTCAACAACTGCAGGATGGATGCCAGGCATGGAACTGGAGTAAATGCAATTTCAAGGCCAGGAAGAGGAAAGGTTTTGGTGCTGTAAAGCTGGGACCATACTCTAGCAGACAACCCTAGACAACCTGCAGGGATCAGAGCAGGAAACTGACTCCAGGAACCTATGCCAAGCCTTTCCAAAGAAAACCTGAGAAGGGAAAAATAAAAGGCTAGAAAGATAAAAACAAGCCCATACCTTCCTAAAGGTGAAAGGAGGAAGCAGTGTGGGAGGAAAGGCTTCATTCCAAAAAAATGAATCATACAGCAACAGACATCCTCCAGGGACAAAGGCCTGTCCACCAGAATTTAAGACACAAACAGCTTTGATACACAGGATTTCTGGTCAGTGTATTTCTGACTCACACCCATGGTAGCTGTCAAGGAACCACAGGGACCTTGGGAGGTCACTTAGCCAATACTATTTTCACTTCAGGCACTGAATGCTCTTTCTGATTTGCAGAGGTCAGGGGAGATGGTGAAGGCAGGCTGCCCAGGTGAAGCCCTGCTGCCCTGGTCATACACCTGCCTTTGGGTGCCCTTCTCTGAGCCATGGGATGTTGCTGTGCTGTGAATTTAGCATGTGTTGGGACTGGGGAAGAGACAGTGGGATAAAGTGAAAAGTCTGTAGTGACAAAGGCTGTTCCACACTGAGGGGAGCTCAGCCATACCAGTCCCCCATCTCTATTCACACAGCAGTAAATGAGCCACACACTGCTTTGGTTTCCAAAAATTTCAGCTCTGCACAATGGTGTTTGCAGATGTATTAACATCAGGGCAGAAGTTACTTCCTGAAGTTGGTGGTTTTCTTATGAAAAAGGTAACACCACACCACCAGCATGTGCCTCCTTCAGCACCCCTTGGGTTCAGGAGAGCAACCAGAGCCTCACATCACTGCAAGGCACTCCATGCTTTGCTTTTTCCTTTGCCTCTAAAAGGAATGAGAAAACCTAACCAAAATATAACAAGGAAACTAATTGACAGGAGGAGCCTTGTCTGAAGTCACTGTGTCTTTTTCCAGACTTTTTTTGGCCTGAAGATGCTCTGCCTTGGAGAAAGCTCTCAGCTGAAATTGTGTGACTCTGGGCATGGCATGAGCTGCAAAGCAGCACTGCCCAAAGCCTGGGTTTGTAGGAAATAGGGAGATGAGAACATTTGGTTTACCAATCTTTTGGTAAGAAAACAAAACAAAACAAAAGATCCCAAAAAAACCAGGAGTGGGGGAAGAGGAAAGAAAACAACAAACCATTCCCCAAAGAAAAGCAAACGTAAAAAGAAATAAAAAAATAAAACCAAGTAAATTTTTTTAAAAATCTCTTTCAGATAAAATGAAAGATAAATATTTTTGCAAGCCCTGCTTGCAATTAAGAACAAGCACCAAATAATATTTAAAAAAAAAAGCCAACAAAATAAAAATAAATCTCAACCCTTTTTCCTTTCTTTTTTTCTCTTTTTCTTTTGAGTCTTAACAGTGTAGAGAGCTTCCAAAGCAAGCAGGGTTCCTGCACCAGGACAGCCCAGCCCAAGCATCCACCTCACCAGCAATGCTGCTGATACTCATCAGCACTAACTCTGAAAACTGCTGTGGGTCACCAGCTTGTGACAAGCCTGAGAGCAAACTGAAATTAAACAATAGTGCAAGAAGAGAAACGATTTGTTATTTCAAAGAAAAAAAACTGGTAGGAAAGGAAATGCACCTGACAGCTTCAAACTCTGAGCAAAACCTTGACCTATTTTGAAACTTGTAACCATTTACAAATCCACTTGGGTAATTCTCCTGAGAGGGTTTGGAAGAAAGGTAATTTTTGAGATAAGAGTGTCTCGTTGCATTTCTCCTCCCCCACAGAACACATCCCTGCACTCAACAACTGCACAAACACCTCACAGCTGGCACAGCAAGAGCTGCCCTCAGACCTTCCTGTTCTGCATGGACACTCCACCCCAGAGGCCATGGGGAGACACCATTCTGGACTCCTGACCTGTCCCACAGCGGGTTTGTCCATCAGAACCTTTTTCTCCCCAAAAATGGTTCCTAAGCGCCCAGTATTGCACAGCCATAGGACAGGAGCCATCTCCTTGGAGCTGCCCTGCGATGTCTCACTGACCTGCTTGGACACTGCTGCTCTCACTCTGCCTTAGAAACGAGCAGGGCAAGTGAGAAAATCCAGAGAAACAGAAGCCCAATGGCAGCACAAAAAGCAGGCTAAGAAAAATACAAAGAACAGAACGCAGATCCCTAAAAGCAGATTCTTAGTCACCCCTCCACTCCACTAAGTCATGAGGCTTGTATGGGGATGTCCAATGCAACTGGAGAGCTCTATTCCAGCAAAAAGAGAATCCTTACTTTGGGGGTGGGAAGAAGTGAGCTGGAGCTCAAAAAGATTTTGTAAAAAAATGTTGCTTACAGTTGTTCCCATTTGAACACTGTCTGTTCTGGATCCCTGGGATTGCCTTACCAGCCTACCAAAATTCTCTTTTCTGTGCCATTTTAAATATACCCAATGATATTCTGTTTGACTCTGGAAAGAGTTTGACTTTTGAATCCTCTGCCCCATGGAAATCATTCAGCATGATTATAAATTTTATTTTTTATCCTCTGAGCTGTTGTTTTTGAATGCTGTTACTGCTTCCTGGTGTAAGGTACCCTTCTGAAACCAAACAGCCCCTATACCACGAGCACAAAGGGGGTGTGCAGGTCACTGGGTTACAGTTGGAGCAGTAAGGGCAAGATATTTAATATCTACACACTCCCTGAAAATCATCAGGTATCACCTATCCCCACGGGTGGACCTTGGCTGTAGGGACTGTAAGCATATCCCAGTGGATACATAGATACAGATATGTATATATACAGTATATCTATATATGCCAGTGTGTACGCACCATTTGTAGAGTCCTAATCTTTTGCTAAATGCTTGGTTTTGGTTCTTTTCCCCAGAAAAGGGGAATTTGAAGGCACAGACCCCTTAAGGCTATGTTCTCTCATCCTTCAGCAAGAAGAAGAGACAGACAACATCCCTCTCAATCCGTTTGACCCCAGGTTTGCTCAGGGAGATGATCCTGTGTGCTGTGCAGGCACAGCCTGTGCAGGGAGAATTCTCCCAAAACCACAGGAGAGAGGCCCTTATCCACCACTTAGCAGACTTCAGAACATGTTTTATTGAAAACCTCCAGATGCTCGTCCAGCGCAGGCACCAGCCACGTGCTGTGTCACAGGCAGGGAGATGTCCACGGTGCCAATGCCACGAGTGACCACTGCAACAGTCCATGCTCAGCAGAAGATCTCCTCACCCTCTGGAGGTGCTTCTGACGAGTGAGAATCTGCAGCACCCAAAAACAACAGGTGGGAATCACTATGGGAACACAGGGATACAGCAGGCAGAGCGGGACTCTCTGTGCACAGAAACCCCACTGTCTGCCAAATCCACCAGGGCCCTTAAAAGATGTCCAGCTCCCTGATGAGCTACCATGAAATGACACCTTGTGATGGGTGAGATTTCCTGTGCACAAGCTGGAAAACATCAGTGAGCTAGCATGAATGAAACCGGTCATCCGAGGGCATGGGATCAAATTTCATGTGGGTCAGAGGTTTGAGGTGCAGCTCTGAGTCCTAACGGGATGCAAAACTACCAGACAAAAAAAAAGCTTTTTTTTTTTAAGATCAAGAGAAAAAATAAAACAGCTTGAGGGGAAGGGAGAGGCCACCAAAAGGCTTGTGGGTATCACTTCCAAACTACCACAGAGCTCAAGCAGACATCGATGCCTCAGGAGCTGCAACAGTTGATCTTCCCCATCTCCGTGTCACCATCCTCACTCAAAGCTAGATTTTGTGGCTTCCACAGGTTTCCTGGCTGAAGGAAAACAGCTTACCAACCCTGAAAACACACCTGTGAGCTCCCCTGACACTCACCTGACTGTTGGGAGCGATGTCCCCTGCCCTTTTTCTTCTTTTCCTTCTTCTCCTTTGGTTTGGCTAAACTGAAGAGGCGAGTAGGCATCTGGGTCTGTTCCTCAGCTGCCTTGTTAGTCTGGTTTGTTGTGCTAAGCAAATGGAAAGTGCTTTTCTCTTTGTGTGTCCTTGAAAGACTGTTCCTTTTGGGGGAGACAGACAGTTCTGCATCAAAGTGTCCTTGTTTAGGAAGGGAAGAGCTCTTCTGTGTGGAGGATTCATCGATGCTGGACTGGGAGGAGACTCTTGCAAGTTTCTCATGTAGATTTGAAACCTAAAAAGGAAAAGTCAGTTTCATGAAAGAGGCTAGCAGAAAATGTGGATAGAAAAGGTGTGTCCCAGACCACTCACAGAGGTTGTTCTTGTGCACACCCAGCCCATTCACCAGTGAAAATGTTGTCCCCATCCAGGCAAAGTAAAAGAGAAAAGCCTTCTCTTTTCAAGATGAAGGAACGAGGCATACAAAGAGTAACACTCCAGTATCTTTTGCTCCTACATGTACTATGCTATGTATCAACAAGCCAAGGGCAAATATTCTCTAAGATCTCAATAGCAAGACTCACCCTGCATCGTTTGCACACACAGATGGTGGCAGCAGGCCAAGGAGCAGCGTGCCTCTCTGGGAAGGGAACGCCAGCACACAGCACGGGAGCACCATGTGTCAAAGGAAGCCTTCCCAAGCAAAAGATGAAAGCAAAAGCATTTTTCCTGATTTTTTTTTCCCCCTAACGGCTGTCTCAGGATGTAATTGAGCTTGCACATTCAAAGCGAAGATCAAAACAAGCCCAACAGAGCCCAACTGAACCCTCTATTAATAGCTCTGCAATGTCAGTCAGATACCTGCCTTGAGAAGGTGCTTCCTTCTCCTAAATCCCTTAGGCCTTGCAGGCATTTTACCTCTCAGCCTCTCCCACAGCATCCATGCCCCTTGTCTGCAAGTGCTTGGAGCTGGAACAGCTTCACTGGCTGCTTGGAAAATTTCTGGCTTGATCAGGAGCTGGGTGGGAGGGAGCAGAGCCTCCTCTGATGATTAGCTTTTCAGAGCTCACTGCTCAGCTCCACAATTAGGCCGTTCAGGCACCCAAAATCATTTCCATTCTGCAATCCAACATTTATAAACTAATTCTGCTACAGCTCTAAGCAAATTACAGTCAGAATTAATGAGTTACAAACAAACAAATTATCAACAAGCTTAAGGATTAAATTCAGTCCATGTTTTGCCAGTGATGCTTGCCCTCCTCAGCCAGACTGCTGCAGTTGTAAAGAAATAAACCTTAGCTTGCTGAAAAATGCCCAAAGCAGGACCTGTATGGGGTTTTTCCTTTGTGGTTGAGAGCAGTCAGACACCAGAAGCCTTTTTCAGCAGAGCTGGGGACCTTGGCTCACTGAGCCACAACCTCAGTCTTTTTGGGGCAGGGACAATGTCATCTCTTTGCTGGGTATTGAGAATGCTTTTGGGGATGGATGTCAGCATGCAAACAGCCTTGCCCTGCAGTTATCAGTCTCACAAGTGTTTTTTGTGACAGCTGGAGGCTGCAGGTTATTTCTGAGAAGGACATCTCTAGCTGACCACTTCCCAGAGCTCAGCCCTCATGGGGTGAAGGACAGCATCAGGCAGTGTCAATCCCTTGGGATCGCCTGGGGCATCTTCCCTGGGAGCCAAGCACCTCCAACACACAGCCAGGGAGCTGGGCAGAGCTCAGGCTGCCCAGCACCAGCCAGCCACCCCCAATACACCACGAAGCACCAACACTGGCAGTGCCTCAGCAGCTCCAGAGGTGCAGAGAATGCAGCACTGCACATCACATGCAAGGGAAGAGCCAGTTTTTAACAGCAGGCGCCACATGTCTCGGGCTGGGCTGGCACCAGCTGTGTGCCCTGCGATGGGCAAGCAGTTCACCCAGGAGTTGGCCAAGAGCTCCCTGCAGGGATCAGCTTCCCTGGGAGCCTGGCTGTTGGCATCATTTACCTGGTTGTGGTCCGACTCCTGCCGCATTTGAGCAAACCGCTCCACGTCCTGCTTGAGCTGCACCTTCTCCCTCTCCAGCTGCTTCTGCGTTGTGCGGAGTCTCTCCAGGTCGAGCTGGTAGGCTGCCTTCTTCACCTGCAGCTCCTCCCTCTCCCGCTCCAGCTCCTGCCTGAGCTTCTGCATCTGCTCCTCACGCTGGGCCAGCTGGGCCTCCTGCTCTGCCAGCTCCTTCTCCCGGACTTCCCACTCCTTCTCCCTCTTCCGCCTCTCCTCCTGGTGCTGTGTCTGCTGCTTCTTCAGGTTGGCCAACTCCTGGCGCTGCTTCTCCAGGTTGCGCTGCTTCTCCTGCTCCAGCAGCGACGTGGGCCGGAAGAAGCTTCGGCTCAGAGCCCTCTCGCTCAGGGCCAGCTTCTGGTCCTCGATGTAGGTGTCCTGCTGCAGCACGACGCCCTGGGAGAGAGGAGACAGAAACCACTGCAGCATCCTCTCCGTGGGGAGAGGCCCATCCCTGAAAACCTCTACTGAATCCCTTCTTCTTCCACCAAACTTGCAGCCTAGCACTGCTGCCTGGGTTACCAGAGCATGCTGGCAAGGCGTCTCCCCCAGCAGCTTCCCAAATTCAGGCCAGCACCACTTCCCTAAAGCAGCAGCTCATTCCCACAGCCTGCAAGCTGGCCGTGGGGTGTCCAGCCATGCAGGGCTGTGACAGGAGAAGGGAAGACAAGGGGCAAAGCTTGACTGGCAGCTCAGGCAAGCAGTGTGTGGGAACAGGATGAAGGGCTAAGCCTACCTGCAAAGCACTGAGCAGCTTATGGAGGCTGGTAATGGTTTGGAGGACCTGCTGCGAGAAAACAGAAGCATTGCTGTTAGATCTCAGTGGTGCTGGGGCATGTGAGAGCACCCTCTCTTCCTCTGTGCCCCACCAGTGGGTCTGACAAGCTGTGCAGCCATCCCTCTCCACCCTGCTTTTCCTCACTCTTCCCTTGCAATGACTGCATCAATCCCCAGTACAGCAATATATCCCTTGGACATCTCCCAGAAGTGCCTGGCATCGCCTTCCTCCCTTCCCTGGCTGTCACTGCAGAAAGGGAGGGAACATCTGCAGGGGCACCTCATGGCACAGAGCTCACAGAAAGTCCTGAGTTGCCTCTGCAAACCATTTTCCACAGCATCAGCTTGCTCAAGAACAAGCAGAGTAATTGGGATGAAGCCCAGAAGTTCACTTAAAAATTTCAGGAAAAAAGTTTCAAGGGGTGAAAAAAAAAGCAATCTTAAAATAGATGTGTGCTATTTGTACCCTTCTCCCCCACCTGACCCATACAAGACCCACTGCCACCAAGAAGAAAAGCTGCACTATAGCAGGCATACAAGTGCAGCAGATGTGCTCTTGGAGGGCTTCTGAAAATACAGAAATGCAAACACCTCGTGCAGCAATACAGAGCCCTATCCCTAAATTTAGCCTAGCTAAAAATTTCCCTGAATCTCTCATATCCTACAATTAATTTTAAGAAGAATAAAAAGCACTTCAGTATTTGCAGTAAGTAGTGGAGTGATAGCCAGTATTAAGAGAACTGCTTCCCATTTTGTCATTAATGCTAATTGGGAGTTATGAATGTGTATCAAAGGGAGAATAGAAATCTAATTGCCCCAATTCACTGCACCTGCAACATAAAATTAAACTCTCTCTGTCTGCAGATGCACAATAAATAGAGCCCTGTGCATCCTGGTGGTAATTAACCCTTGCTGCTTATAATCAGCACATATCATCCTGCTGGCAAGCAGATGACAATCAGTGAATTCCCTGTCTAAACATCCAAGGTTAAACAAATAAATGACACAGTGGGTTCAGCTTAATGCATTTAAAAGTCTAGATGTGCTTCAGCAAATTAAATGTGTTTTCTTCTACATTATCACCTATTGAGACAAATTCTCTAGCCACTTAAATGAAGGAAACAGCTGAGCAATGGAATCAATTCTTACCTCGTTATTCCTTTTCAACATGAACATCAAATTAGCATTTCCACCCTACGACAAGATCACAAATTTAATATGAGGACAATGAAAAATCACAGTAAATGTCTTCTGAAGCTGAACTAATGACATCCATTAAACACTCCCCTCCACCTTCCATTCTAGCAGAATTCATGCATGTTTTTCCAGCAGGTTAGAAACATATAAAATAAAATGTTAATTAGGTATTATTTTGCAGTTATGTGATGGATTGATCCCCAGAAAGAGAAAAGGTGCAAGGCTGTAGCTGACCTTATGATTTCAATAACAATGCATAATTAAACACATGCTTTGGCTGACCTGCAGACAGATGGCAGCTAACCTGTGCCACCAAGGAGTACAACTGGTTTGCAGTGGTTTTCAAGTTCGTGGCTTTAGTTGCATATTTCACTTTTTTTTTTTTTTTTTTTTAACTTATTAGGGTGTATTGTCAAGAAATTCTCAGGCATTTTCAAGACTAGAACTGTCACTCCTGGAATCTGAACTCAGTGGTAGCAGACACACAAACCAAGCTGTACCTTCTTTAAAATGCTGTCTGACTCTGTTCTCCGAAGGTCCTGAGCATCGTCGCCTTCATCTTTCGCTCCACCTAAAGGAAGAAGCCAGCATTGACATTGGTAATTCAACATCTTAAAGCAGAGCTGAACTTGCTAAAGTCTGAGAAATTTAATACAGGAAACTCACATGTTCCACAAAAGTGGACACAGAGCTCTTGACATTTTAACTAAATGCATTTGAGCCCTAAATATACGGAACACATCAGCACTGCTAGAAAAAGTGGATGTGAATTTAGATTAGGATTGACTTTGGTTTCAGAGAATGCTGATAAATTCGGCACGCTGCTATTAACTGGTGCTCTGTCTAGCCCCTGCACTGCTGTCTACCACCACAGAATACTTGCTGAGAAGACATGAGGCAGCATAAGAGCAGATGGAGGATGATAACAGAATCATATCAGGGTATATTATTGCAGGTATAGTTTCAATGCCTTTCTTGTGCAAGTTAATTTACATCTGGGTCAGATACTGCTGTGCAACACCCTGTGTAATTCTGTGCTAACAATTTATCATTAACCTGAGCTATCAGATACCTGCATCTTCAAAGGGACATTGGGCTTCTCTTTCTAACTTCCCCCGGCAAGGCTTGTATCAGTGCTCCTGAGCAGGACTGAACTGACCTGTGGGGACAGGAAGGCTGTGACCCTCCCTCTGTGCTGCCCTTCTGCTCAAAAGGAGTCACACAGACCTTCCATCCTCTAGCTCTTGCCAAGGCTCTTGTACTCCCCTTGCCTGAGTACAAGAGCTGAGATGCAGCCCATGGGAAAAACCCACACCTGCAGTGGCAACCTTCCTTCTGCTACTCTTAAAGATTAACAATTTTACATACACCTGAATGTGCATGAGTGTGCAGGACACCACACCTGGTGCAAGGGCCCTCTCCTCCCCCCACCCCAAGGCTGGCTTTGCTGACCCTCAAGTCCTCCTAACAGACCTGCTCTCCTGTGCCACGTCCTGGGGCCTTCCACCTCTCTGCAGGAGGAAACTCCTCCCTTCTGCTTTGCTGGAGGGGAGAACGAAGGGGAGTCAGGTTATAAGCTTTGCCTGAGGTTTCACAGGTTGTGAACAGAAGAACTAGAGATGAACACCAGGTGTCATAGCTCCTGGTCCTCAGCTGAACAAATAGGCCCTGCATTCTTTTCCCAAGTTCTCCCAAGACCCTACAATTACTGAATTAGAATCAGAGGGTATTTCTACAGAAAACTTAGATCTAGGCAACAAACAGCCTGAGGTTGTCTCATTCATCATTGCAACAGAGAGAGACACAAACTTCAACAAACCCCTCCAGTGTGAATATATTTGTCATGATGATGACAAGGCCTGTGGAGGGCTTTGCAGCTCTCCAATAGAGCTGGGAAAGCCTCTACATAGTTCTCATGTCTGACTGTCTGGAGCTAACACTGCTCCTTTAATGCAGGAGGTCAGACGAGGTCCAACAATCCCAGTGCTGAGACAGACACTAGCACAGCAAAACTGGTTATATTGGGAGTGTGAGTGAGACCACAGAGAAAGGAATTTGAGGACAGGGAAGTTTCTGATGACTAGAGCAAAGAAACAGGGCTTTGGGAAGCAGCCAACTATGCAGCTGAAGTAAGTAGTCACGCATTTCTTGGGAGAGACTTAATTGCAGGAATAACACATGCAGATGTAGGTGGAAGACAAATGCATAGAGAGCAGAGACAGGGGAGAAGGTGTTTGATTCAGCAATATCCATATCCATTTGTAAATGCAACAGCATCAGGCTCCTGCTGGGAAGAAAAGTGAAGAACAAAGAACAGAGCTGTAGATATTACAATAATAACATGAAGAAGAAACTAATTTATTGAGAAGCCAAATGCTTTCATGTGGCACGTAAGTAAAACAGCAAGTATAACTTAAAATGAGCATAGAGAGGAGTGAAGAGTTCAGATGTTTAACCCTCAGCTACCATCATTCCACCTGTACATAGGCTTTCATCCTAATCTGTGATTTAATCTATCAACTATTGTTGGAGAGGAGTTGTGAAACCCAAACCACCAGCTGAAGCCCTTCTGAAGCAAGAGGATACAACTGGATGCATATTATTAACAAATGCTGATGTGCACACACAGAACCACTCACCCTTGGAGGCATTCATTTGATGACTGTCAAATCCTCCAAAAGTTTCTGCCCTTCTAGGGAGTGAGATGGGGCCAACTCCTCCCTCCTGATCCATGGCAGTGCTGCTGACCTGCTGTCCAAGGGCAGTGCCCAGGCTCCTGTTCACCAGGTCCTGCAGCAGCTCAACTGACAAAAAGCAATGACAGCTCTGTTAAAGCCCACCTCAGGTTTCTGAGCTATTTCCATTCCTGCCTCAGCTCTGGTCAGAAAGTCTTTGCTGTACCAAGAATCCATGTTTCTTTGACAACGATAAAAACAGCACACATTGCTCCTGCAACAACTCAGTCTGTCTGACCACTAACTCAAATTCCTGGAGCTCTGTACAGTCTCACACCTCCCTCTCTTTGCCAGGCAACCCTGATGTGCTCATATAACACCATTTAATAATATTAGCCTCTCCAAAGATCACACTAGAAATTTGCTTGAGTTTCCACCTGCCCTTGCTTTTGCCACCAGACCTGCTTGTCCCTTGCAGGCACCACAAGCACCTGCTGGAACTCAAACCCCACCCTCACATCTTGCTGAGACTGAAGCACAGCAAAGGCCTGGCTGCTCCAAATTTCAGCCAAGGATAAATCCCATACTGCTCCTAACCCCAGAGGAAGTTCAATGCATGGTTTTCTTTGTGCTAACTTTTCTGCCCTCTTTCAACACCCCTCAATATCTGCTTCCTTTCCTGATCCTCATGACCTGTCCCTGAGACAATACCATGAATGGCAGTTTCTCCTTATCTTGTTATTCTGACTAAGAGAAAACTTCCCTTGCAAAACTGGTGCTTGAGAACTGATGCCTTCCTGTTGGTTACTGGAATTTACACGACTGGCTCACCTTCATTTATTGCAGTTTTCATGATGGCCTCTCCTTTTGGAGCCTCTTCTGTGTTGGCTCTGAAGAGCAGCCTGGAGCCTGGCATCTCCTCCTGCACAGAACTGTCTGCCATGTCCCGGAAGATCTTCGTCTTTTCCTCCAGCAAGAGCAGAATCTGTTTATCCTTCTGCTGAAGTTGTTCTGTGAGGTTGAACAGAAAACAGGGATGAAGACAGAAAATAAAAGCTTTGGCAAGGAAACTGGAGCGATTCCTGAGATATTGGCCCCATCTAGTGGAGCCTGAAAACATGTGCTGCGTTTGGCAGCACAACAGTGCCCTGGGCAATCCAGCACAGCAGCGGCACCCAGCAGGCTCAGAGAATAAATAATTCAAGCAAGGTGAGCTGCCAACCAGGACTGCAGTTCTTTGCTGGATGCAGGATTGAAAAGAGTCACAGTTCGACCATGAAACCCAACCCAAAGACTCCCACATATTTTTCTACAACCGCTCCCCAGCTCTGTCCCAGGCAGATTTTACCTTTCAGTCCTCTCACTTTCGCGTCGGACAATTTCTTTTCAAACTCAGACTCACAAGGGACTCCTTCATCTTCATCTCTATCCCTGGACAGGAGACATGGCTCAATTACTACAGGATCACACCCCGTGCACCCCCTGTCCCACAAGAACAGCTGGGTGTCTTACATGGTGTTCATTGTGTCCTGAATGATCTGGATCCAGCCGTTCCGCTCTTCCTTGGAGCTGGCGTGGACTTCCACCATTTCGGGATCTTTTCCACCCATGCTGATCAGGAACAAACCCTTCTCTTCATGAGCCACTTCTCGTACAATCAACTTCTTCAGTGAGATCACAGTGGATTTCTGGTCCTTCAGATGGAAAGAAATGGGTGAGGAGGGTGAAGGGTGCTAGATCCCAGATTCAAGCTAGCATTGAAAAGGTCCCAATAAACCATAGTGCTGCATCTCTCAGGTTGTAAACATTTTCTGAACCTACTGGCTAATTAAAAAAAAAAACAAATAATTTCAATGGGGTCAAACAACAGGGAAGGGTTTGCTTTCCTCCAACAGTTTTGTCAGAAAAGCAATTTCACCTCACTCCCTACTCCCTTCCAAGAGAGAATTAATTTCAAATTGACTTTGTGGTTTTGTAAACTGTACCATATTTTGCTCTGATCTCATTTCCTGCTGCCCACACTCTCCCTGTCATTAATATCACACTCCTAGCACTTGGTGCAGGTTGCTAGCCTGCTTCACACACAGTATCTTCACCATCTCTCTCCAGGATAGACTAACATCTTGTTTCCAAATCCCACAAAAGCTCTGCTGTTCTCAGAAGCTCACAGCTGACGCCTATGTGAGAACTCATGTGTGAGATGACATTCACTGTGTGCTATGGTCTCTGTGTCATCAGCCTGCTGGGTGACAACGTCCCCAGGCTGCTGTGTCATCTGCTCACAAGTCAGCCCCTTTGTGCATTGTACCACATGGTACAACTGGGGTGATTTGGTTCACTAGCAGGGCTTGTATGCAAATCAGCTTCCACTTTGTAGGACACTGAGCCCGTGCAGAGGGTTGGTGGAACTGGAATAACAAATTACCAGCTTTCAAAATGCTCAAAGAGTGGAAAGGTCACAAGGTTTAGCCAGTCTAGACCATGCCTGGAAGGTACAGCCCAGCAGACTCCATTAAGCACCAGGTTTTCTTAAGCAGGTCAGTGTGCCCAGACCTTTTCAGAAGCCTGCCCTCAAAGCTAATGTTTTTGCTCCTGCACATTACAAATATATTTCTCTGACATTTATTTTCAAGCTGTTCTGCTGAATGTACTGCACTGGCATTTCACCCTGCCACCCCCCCATAGCAGCTCTCAGCATATTTGGACATTTCCTTCTGCTGAGGTTTATTTTTACAACGTTTGCATTATCCCCTCACCCCCTCCCACCCCAGTCACTGCTCCAGTGTGCACAAACTGCAAAGCACAAGCGTATCGAGTGACAGGCAGGTTTTCAAGGCCAATTATCAGCTGTGCCAAGGCGCTGCAGGAAGGGGAGGTGGGGCATGAAGACATGTTTTCCCATCAAAAAGAATGGAGTCTGCTCAGCAAATAAAAATGTTCCGAGCAAGAAAATTAAGTTGTTTAGCAGGCAACGGCTGGCTTTGCTGCACAACACAACAGCTCACATTGGAAAGCAAGAAGGAGAAAAGGTTGAAGCCTTACCAGTGAGGCAAAGACGTACTTCTGGTCCTTCTCCTGAAGGAACACGAGCATGTCAGAGAGGAGAACAGCCTGGACTTCTGCAAAAGAAGAAGCACAGCAGTGCATTATAACCACACAACCCCAGAACAGATTTCCTGTAGCAACACCAGTGCTGGGGAGCAGCAGGGCTGGTTTTGCAAATCCTGGGAGCAGGATCAACCTCCCAGTCAGCAGGAGGAGCAGGGGCAGCTCTCAGAGATGCCAGGTCAGGTTAGCTCTGCACCAGCTTTGCATTAAGCAGGACACATCAGCACCTGGGCATCCTGCAGGATTTGCTCTCATCCCTCAGAGCAAAGGTGCTCCTCTCCAGCCACATGCTCACTACCAGTTAAGACATGGGCATAACAGTGAAAGACAGAGACGTTTATTCAATAGAAGCTATGTTTTCTCAAACAATCAATATTTTAGCCCTCGAGAAAAATATCTGCACAGGAAGTTTTGGGTTTTATGGTTCTCTTGATGAGTGGTGTGCAGGGTGTAAATTATCGTGCAATAACAACATTTGTCAGCTGCAGTTTCTTTCCCAGGAAATACTGACTTCAAGAGCCACCAGTAATTCTGCTCTCAGACAAACACAACTCCTGTCAGCTCCAAGGGGAGCCTCTGTGAGACACAGGACCTGGCTTTCTTTCACGGGAGGAGGAAGCACAGCCTCCAGCCAACAGAGGTTTTTAAATCAGTCTTTTCCCAGAGTACACGTAGAGCCTTCCAAGTCTCCTAATAACATGTCATAAAGTTGCACAGCAACTACCAAGTGTAATGCCCCACCCAGACCCCTCAGTACAAAGAGGTTTTGTGTAATGTACTTGGGAAATCTTGTGACAGAGAGGAAGCAAACCAAAAACTTAAATCATCCCATGGGTAAATCCTTCCAGTCTGCTTTGAGAAGACAGAATCCATTCCAGATAAAAGAACCACTAAACTTTAAGCAAGGCTGCAAAATGAAATCCAGGCTCTGGGAGGTTTGCAGAAGGTGGCATTTGACTCCCTTTTTCTCTGTTCCATGCACTTGGCAAGAGGGGAAATGCTAAAACCCTCTAAACAAAAGTTCTTCCTATAATTCTCAGTGCTGCATTTCAAATACCAAAAAATAACCTGAATATATGAATGATCTACTCTCTCCCTGGGTCTACAGCCTGCCTGCAGGACCTACTTCCCCCGGGAGTTTGCACTACAGACATGTTTGTGCACTTCTGTGACTAAGAAATGCAAATGGAGCCTGTGCTTATCACAAGATTTCCCAACAGCAGCAGAACTTGCTTCATCCACCATCTGAAGGCAGTAGTAGTCTCGGGTGCCTAGAAATCATCTGTAAACTTCCTGCTTCCAAAACCTCGAAATAAATCATACCCCATACGGAATTCCACGTTATCACCACCTCCCTGCACAGCACGGCATCAGCCTCCCGGGCCCCATTCATGCCCACAGACCGTAATTTAATCAGCTAATGCTGCAGGGAGGAAGGGAAACCCAGCCTTCCTGCCAAGCCTGAGGCACAGCCCTGTCTGCTCTTGCTGCTACCGTGGTCCCAGCTTGGGAGATTTAGTGTTTAATTCAGTGGAGATCTTCAGTGCTGAGCACCTTAAAAAAACTACTTCCACGTGAAAACAAACAAAAAGCAACTCAAGCAAACACTGAGCCAACAAGAGGCAGATGCAGGGACACCTCTCCTGAACAGTTTGCATTAATAGCTCCAGAGGTTCAAAAACAAAAAATGCCTGGGACATCTCCCTGGATCCCAGTGAAACTGGGATGGTACTGCTGAAAGGAAAGGCCCAGGAAGGTGAGGCTGGGCTCCAGATTTAGCCAGCACAACTGGAACCACGGCACAGATGCAGAGATCTGACTCCGTGCTCTGGACAACTGCAGCCCCATCGTGTCCTCCTGGCCCAGAGGATCCCACAGCAACTCTGCTCCTTGGCTGCCACCCGAGGCTTCAGCAGCCACCAGGAGGAAAAGCAGCTCTCCATCAGCCCAGAACCGACAGAAGGAATTGGAAATGTGATGGGGAGCGAGTGTACAGCAGGGGAAAGCTGCTGTCACAATCTATCAAAGCAGACTAAATAAATAAAGGGTGGAGGCACCAATCTACAGACCAATCCCACCCCCAGAGAGGATGAGCTCTATCCTTCCAAGCACAAGGCAGGACAGCCTTACCTTTTAACCGGCCAGCTGCGCTTCTTAGTGAAACAGGTCCATCTCGGATGAGTTTCCGATGCCTCAAGTCCTCTCTTGCGAACATCTGGCCACTCTTCATCCTCATGATGGACTTGCTGTCTGTCCGGTTGTAAATCTCCCCAAGACGCATTTTCTTTTCATAATTGCTGACTTTGCTATTGACTGCAGCAATCACATCTTTAACGAGGTTTAATGACTGAGTCAAGTCTTCATGTTCCACTTCATTTTCTTTAAAAAAGAAACAGAAACATCTCAATTTCACTTCGTCTTTGTGGAGTCTAACTTCCCAATTTTACTTGCTTCCTTCCTTCCTCTTCTCCCAAGTTTCCACATTATAATTTTTAATACTTAAATGAGATATTTTTCCCCATTAAAGAGTTTCACAAAACCTTTTACATATGCATGGTTGAGGCTAGGGACTATTCCAATATACTTTGTATATGAGACAGTACAGATGAAATGCACAAATTAACTACACATTTTAGCCATTACCAAAAAAAGCAAGCAGGAAATCTTTGGAATCTAGGCATATTGCTCCATAATTAGCTACAGATAGACTTATAACAACTAAATCAAGATACCTACACAAATAATCCTAAATGGATGTAATGAACCTGAGTTATCTTGTTGGAGTTATGTGAGACACCAGTGACTGGTTGTCTCTGGTAAGAAAATCTGCTTGGGCTGTAAAGGATCCAAAAAGTCATACTGGACAAACAAATACGTGCTTAGAATTGAGGAACTGGTCCCTACCTTTGGTGTACTGCAGTATCCTTTGCAGAAGGACTGGGTACTTTGTGATTCTCTGTGTTACCAACAAGATACACTCAGGAATCCCAAGACGCCTCACCAGGGAGCTGCTCATTTTTTTCTAAGGAACAAAGATGAAAATTTCAGCTTTCTAGCAAAACACTCCCCAGAGTGCAGGAAGGACACACTTTTTCCATGGTCTGTCCTACCTTGACAAATGCCTGAAAGCGTTTGTCCTTTGAGTAGAGATCTTTGAAGTAATTGACAGCCTCGTTGTGATGCCCACAGAATTTGCCGTATGTTTTCTTCATCCGCTCGGCACTCTCCCCAGAGAACTGCAAGGAAAGGGACACAGAGCTCCAACCTGCACTGAGCTCCTGGGGGGACATCCCAGCAGTGCCTGCCAGGCTCTCAGAAGAACCTGATGAAATTAAATCAGTCCAAAGCATCCTCAACCATGCAAGATCTCTAGAAAGTAAAGAGCTGATTTTGGGACTTCACTGAGCTTACTCCTATACAGCAAAATTTGGGATTCCGCTCACAGGGCTTAAAAGCCAACCATAAAAAAAGTCAAGACAGACAAAAAGAAGACAGAAACTGTGGACAAAGAAAAGTAAAATGACCCACCCCAAGTTAAACATCAGATCAGTAATGCAGCCAAGAAACACACTGGGCATATTTTGCTGCTCCTGCCTACGCTTCAGGCTGTGGTCAAATAGTTTTGTGCCTGTCTGTGAACACTTCTCTATCCCACAAAATGAACTAAATTCATTTTCAACAGCGGACCTTCCTCTGGAAGAGCAAAAAGTCCTTCAAAAAGCAGAGGCACAGATTTTTACGTGTGAAGAGTAAAGGTGCCATCAGCTGTGCTTATCTGACAGGCACAAACAGGAGGGAAGGAAAAGCATCTGATTTCCAGCTGTGTTCACAGAACTGCAAGTATTTTCCAGCACTTACTTGATTCACTAGGATGTCACCTATCCTCCTGATAACAAAGTTCTTTTCGCTTTTGTCTGCCAGTGACTCCTTCTTCCTTTCCAGAATCCGCTGGAAAAAGTGACTGTGGATGTGCAGCAAGTTTTCCAGGCAGGGAAAGATCTTGTCCACAACTTGCTGATCGTACTGCAGCTCCTTTAGCATGGCTGCACTGTACACATCGTTCATGATCTTCAGGGTGCGGACGTGGTGCATTTCTGTCTGCATTAGCTCTGCATGGGATGAGGGCAAGAGTTCATAGGTTATAGCACAAAGAAAAGCTGCCATTAGAAAGCTTTTGCATAACTGGGCTTCTCTAAATGGCTTCAGAAAATTTCATGTCAGGAATTGAAACATCAGTCAATTAGTTTCATGTGTGAGAGAAACAGGGGGAAGGAGTCGACACCAGAGAGCTTTGGATGTTGCTGAGGTCTCAACCTTCAGCCCTGGTATCTTCTCCTTCCTAATACCTCACTGCCAGCCTCCCCATATCCTGCTTTTGCCCTCCAGGATGGCTCCTGAGCCCCTCAGGAGATCTCCTAGTTAGCTGCTTGGTCAGCAACCCAGTTTGGAAGTCACTAGCAGAGAAACAAGGAGAGCCAATTTCTTGGTTTTTTGATGGCTTCTAGGTAAGTGAAATGCAGAAAGACAGCTTTCACAGAATACTTTGCATTTCTAACAACTTCAAGAATGAGAGCTTGGTTTTTGAGGAAACCCTGTTCACCAGCCTAAAGCCTCCCAAACGCATGTGAGTACATCAAGGAGCTGTCTACAATGAGTGAAAAGTGAAGGTGCAGATATCTCACCGTAAATCACATCTTGCCGCTTGACAATATCTTTGTTTTGCTGCTGTAGGAACTTGCTGTCCACTACTTGGCTCCAGGACTCTGCCTCCAGCTGCTTGGAATCTAATTCCAGGTCTCCCATGAGCTGTCCTTCATTCATGTCTGCACCTTCACAAAGCAATGTAAGTGCCATTAAGATGTGGGCAACTTGTCCCATTTGAGATTCCTGTCTAATTATTTAGGTTTAGGCTTTGTCATTCACACTACAGACATCACACACATTCTCTTTCACTGACACAAATGATCATATACCACATAAGGATGAAAACACTTTTAAAGGTTATTTCCTAGTTTCCTGTTCATCATTTTCACATAAACCAAATGCTAGCTCAGATAATGTATTCTTAATCTGCAGTGCAACAACACTGCAGTTAAATAAAAAACCACAACAGAAGAGGAAATGTTTGTCCCTGAGCTAAATTCCAAGTAACTCAGCTGTAACTGAAACCTCCTAAATGTTTTTCCATAATTCAACAAGCAAAAGAAATTACTGTGTGGGGCTTTGTTTTAGTTTATCATACTAATATTCCAAGATTAAAATAAATGCATTTTAATTGTCCATTAGAAAGGAAGACACTTGCTGAAAATGGATTTTCTATTTCTAGAAAGCAGCACTGAGACCTTCCTTTTCCTATAAATGCCATGGAGATCTCTTACCTTCATCAACCAGTGACTCCATGGATTCATTAACCCGGCTGATTTTATGTAAAGAGTCTGTTGACTGCGACAGGAATTTCCAAGTGTGTATTAAGCTGTCATCGTTCCCAACTCTGCCGAAAAACAGAACACAGAATATTGTTTATGACAAAACCCCAGCCAAATGTACTTTCAGATAAGCAGAATAAATGCATTTAAAATATGAATTGAAAAACAAAGCCAGCACTGCATGATTATGTGCAGAAATGTGCTTTTATGAGTTGTTTACTAACTACCCACTGGAGCTCGAGAAGCTGTATGTGCTACAGGTCTGAGGGAGGGTGCTTTCCATGAAGAACCACTCCTGAGGTTTTATGGTTTGGATAACTCCATTCCAGTCACGTCCCATCCCCATGGCCCTTGGAGAAAACAGTGCAAAAAATGCAACACCAAAGGCTATACAAGACTCCCTATCACTAGCTCTGAGAAAGATCAGAAAAAATGGACTGAAATTAAATTCACCATGAATAGCCAGGGCATCCAAACTGCCCAGAACATGTCAGTCCATGCTATTGCCTCACATGTAGAACTGCTCAATATGCAAGTATGGTAGGAACCATAAATTAGATTTTCTTCTATGTTGTTTTGTAATGAATTATGTATAATGCAGTCTGAAAACAGGAAGACTGCAGCTCTGTCCCTTCGTCCTCTTGTTATGGACACAAAAGTTACTGCTATACCTGAGCTGCAAATGTGTGCTTGCACAGCATCCAACCCAAGGCAAGGGCATTTCTTCCCAGGGCCCAGAGCATCTCTGTGAAGTGGCCTTGAATCTATCAGGCCTACTCAGCTGTGCCTCTGAACTCCTGCCATGACTAAACTAACCCAGACAATCAGACCTTACAAAAGACAACTGATGGTATGATATAGAACATGGATATTTCTGGGTTTGTGATCCCTTTTGTTCCCTTAACGCAACTCACAGCGTGTGAATCTATTTTTAGCGAGATCTGAATTGCTTTACATTGGCTCTGTCAGATACACACACACACACAGTGTGCAGGGAGGAGCCTTACCCTGCAATGTTCTGTATGGAGACACTTTTGGAGAGGGCTGTGGGCTGCTGTGATCTCCTGTTGTTGAACATGGAGGTGACAGTGCTTTCGTCGGGAGCGAGGATCGCGGAGCGCGGTCGTTCCTTCGGCTGGGAGCCTGCAAGGGTTGGGAGAGTCAGCCCTGCAAAAGCTTAACCGCTGTTAACTGACAGCCTGAGAGGAGCCAGACTCTGAAATTCACTGCCTTTTCTTTCTGGAATCATCTCCAGGGGATGTCAGCAGTCAGGAACAGACACAGGAAGGGAAGAACACTGACTCCTGTGCAGGACTGACTGCACTGCATTACACTTAAAATACCCAGGTGGGATCTGCAGGTCCAGAAACACACACCTGGGAAACTGAATTTAATTTCTTTGATAAATAATCACATCACCATCTACCCTGTTGCCTTTTTATTTCCCTGGGCCCATAGTCATTTAAATCTCACTGCTTCTGCTCAAACTATTTGAGATTGGTTTCTCCTATCAATATGTAATACAGAGAAATTATAATCTTGATTTCATTATACCATGACACCTTTAACTAATCTGTTCATATTAATTCCCGTATTTTTCTTTCTTCACATGCATTTCTGCTTTAACTAATCTGTTCATATTAATTCCCAGATTTTTCCTTCTTCACATGCATTTCTGCTTTCTGGAGCAGTACCTCTGAACTTCATGATAAATACCACAGTGAATGCAACTGTATCATGTAGTATGGTTTCATACAGAGATCTCCAAGCTGTTACTTATCAAATCTTATCACTTAAGCTTATCAAATCATGGCACTATAAAAGCAATTTGGGCTATTTCACACCTATTCTTTCCCCTTGGTCACACCAGGTTGCTCTGCAGTGCAGTGAGTATCTCAGCAAAGTCAGGAACAGTTTGTCAGTATTCCTCCTCTTCAAAATTAAACTTTCTATTTTGCCTACCTCGAAGCCCAAGACTATTTAATTAAAACAAAACTAATTGTATTTTGAATCCTCTCCACTTAATACTCATAGTTGGATTTTTTCTCTTGTCAGTCACCCATGGACAAAGGCTGCATCTTCCACATTTTGTGGACTTAACAGCTATAGGCATTCAGCAAGCTATAGCAGACAAGTAATTATTAAAAATCTGAGATGATTTGCTTAAAGCTACATGGACACTGCAGAATAGGATGAACTCTGTACAACTTCAGTACAACTTCTGAAATCTCAAATATTGCTCTGCATGCAGAGGATGCTCTCATCCCTACTTTGATAAAAGCTTATCTTTCACAATGTCAAATATCAACCATAATATTGATAATATCAAATATCAATCATCAGAATCATCAGTTAAGAACAGCAGATACAGACCACCCCCAAGGCAGAAGGAAGGAAGTTGTCTTACTTTTGTTTCTCATGGTTACTGTGGGTAACGAAGAGGTATCATGTGCCTGCAGCATCCCTCTCTGTGGCTGAAAGAAAAATGAAATTCATTTTAATTTCTTCCTCCCTTCTCCCAGAAGGTTGTGCCACATAACTAAAATAAAAAAAAGTAAGTTTTTTTCTGAATCCATTCAGTGTACGTGTATTTTTAAATATATATTTCTTTTCTCCTGAATGAAAGGGCCAAAAAACAGATGGAG
This sequence comes from Entomyzon cyanotis, assembly GCA_024500445.1. Classification (NCBI taxonomy): domain Eukaryota; kingdom Metazoa; phylum Chordata; class Aves; order Passeriformes; family Meliphagidae; genus Entomyzon; species Entomyzon cyanotis. Next base: position 13,893,297 of record JAKEPQ010001010.1, read on the forward strand.
AAATGTACAGCAAATATGAAAATGTGAAAGTGCTGACAATACCGAAGTGAACTGAAATCATAACTGCACAAACATGATTTAGCTTGAAGAAGCAGGTTTCTTGCATTTGAGGTAAGCACAAATTCTGTGTGTTCCTCACATAAACAGTATATTTAACAGTCTTCATTTTGTACAGGAGCTGAAGTTCTTTCTAACAAGCTGGAAACTTTGTGATATATGGTAGAAAGTGTTATATACCTGCATAAACTTTTTTGTTTATTCAGTAGAGCAGATGAAATCTCTTACCTTCATCTTGACCTTTGCACAAGAAGCAAAACTCTCCTTACAGCCTTTGTGAACAATTGCATTACAGTCTGTCAAAAAACCCCAGAAAACAAGGAATTAAACAAAACCCCACAGAAAACTGGTCAGTTTTTGCTGTTTGTAATCTGAACTGTTAAATCCCACAAGTAAGAATTATAATTTTCAGGCATCATTGTGGTTTACACAAGTAGCTACAAATACTGAGAGACAGGCTGCTTTCTAGGATAAATAGCCCTTTGTTTGTTAATAGTATTTCCTCACGGAATTTAACAGGAAATTCTGTTTAAAAATCAATGCAAGGTCGAGTTGCCAGGAGTCTTAAATTAAAGAAAAAAAGGGGAAAAAAAACCCCAATGGCACTATTCCTCTGAAAGTAAGGTGGAAAGCAGAAGCATAAGACAGAAACAGAAACCAATTGTAGGGCCAATACTTTTCTGAAAAGACAAATACTGTTCCCATCAAGACAAAGACTATGAGACCTACAAGAGAGAAAGAGGACAGGGAAATTCATGTACATGAACTCACACATCATGAGTGATAATTAAGGTTTAAATTTGAGGCTTAAAGTCTTTTGGCAGATGAAAGATCACAACTCAAGATGAGATTCAATAGCTTAGAGAAAAATATTTCTACTCATTCATGACAACACTAACACAGATAATGAATTGTATTTTACATGTATGTTACACTGTAAGTGTGAAGTTCTGGATTATTTCTTGAAGAAGAAAGAAAGGAAAAAATTCCATGTCCAGAATGACAAAAGATGCTCACACTTCTAGCATCTCTTGCATTTGGGATGACTCAATAAAAGGCAGTAATTCTGATGTTTTGACAGAGATAAGGGTAAAGCCATAGGGCCCTGCTCTTCTGACAATGTCTCACAATTTCCTGTGCAAGAGAAGACAGAACAAAGCAACCCGAAAGCTCTTGCAAAACCCACAAAGCACTGCAATTTTTAAGACCAAACAAGGAAGAGGGACAGAACCTGCTCCTGGTGCATGAAGACAGGCAGTGAGACAATTCAGAATCATGAAATTCACACTCAAGCCTCAAAAGCCTGAAGGCAGCTCTTTAGTATGTACTATTTGGAAAAAAACCTGGATTTTTTATATTAAAAAATCTGGTTATAGGGACTTTATTCCTCCTAATCAACTCTACAGCAAGCAGGAAGTTCCTCTAACTCCTCTGTGTCACTAGTATTAATAACCAAAACCCTCAAAACCTTATTTTCTGCATCACTGATCATAAAAAAAAATTAAAAAGACAAGGCAGGAAGCTACTAAAAATTATGCATTTTTGCTTGCCCATTTGTTTCAGAGCACATTCAATGTTTCAGAAAGCTGGGGGGCATCACTGAAAAGCTGAGACATTAATTTAAAAGGATCGAGAGCTTTAAAAGGCATTAAGAAAAAATCAAAATTAACAAATAGGCGAGACAGAGCAGTGGTGGTACCACCAGCCTACAACAGCACAGGAACATCAGAGCCTCTGCTGCTTCTTATCCATCATTTCCAAAGCATCTGAGGTTGATTTAAAGATGCAGTGGGAGAACAAACCACTCTCAGATGTGAGCTCCCAACCTAGGCCCTCACCAGATGCTTTTTCATGACATTCATTTTCTGGCCAGTGCAGAAAACTTACAATAATTTTCCATCGTACCTTGAAAATGAGGAAAGAACATCTATGCTATAACACATGACATTGTTGGGTTATTTAAACTCATTAGTACACAGAGTATTAAACTGGGACATACTGGATTTTCTAAGCAGCTTCAGAAGCTGTTAAGAAAGTCAAGTGGGGAAAGGGAGAGGATGCATTTGAGAGTTTGTAATTGCTGATGTTTTACATTTCCCATCAGGCTGACACAGAGTGTGTCTCACACAAACAGCTCTGCTGAAATCTCTTCCAGGAAATTCAGCAGTGCCATTCGGGATTCAGCTGGCTGCTCCTTCCCCTGCTCACATCCACCAGGAGGAACCCAAGGCTCCAGCCTGGGAGCAGTTCCCACATTCACTTTGACTAATTTCTGAGCTAGTGGAGTAAAAAATTACTAATAGTGAGGAGAGGAGAGCCTTTCCCACTGAGCTGCAGTGGGAAAAAGACGTTTTTGTCTGCATATTCTGTAGCTTTGGGCTGCTGCATGAAGCAGCATTCTGGTCTCGACCACACAAACTCTGCTGACCTTATCAAGCTACAGGCATGAGAAACTGTCTGGTAAATGAGAACAAAATCCCCAATCTGCCAGAAACCCTCAGTGAGGTTCCCATCCTGCCAGTTCTGTGCTGCATGTCCTTCACATGCAAACAGGTAATTGTCACTTAACCTGTGATGCAATTTCTTGTACAAAGGGAGCATAGGGTCAGTCTTTCCTTTTTGTACCATGTGGTTCTCACTGTGGGTTCACCGAAGCAGTATTTCAGAGAACTAAAGCAATACACCACAGATGGGTAGGATTTTTTCCCCCCCCAGTGGAAATAAAAGCCATGATCTAAGTCCTCTGTCCATCTTATCAAAGCACCTCAGCTCCAAGCCACAACATGCAGCTGAAATAACCAAAGTCCTCCCAACTGACAGAGCCCAACAAAGGGTAGAAAACCCCATGGCCTGCTGTGATGGCTGAGCTCAGGTTTAGGAAAGAGGTTTCAGGACACCTCCCTGCAGCCACGACTCATTTCAGTCCATTTGCCACAAGGCAACACGCTGCTCCATGAATCACTAGCTCCAAAGTCTCCCTCCCACCCCACATCCTTAAGCAAAAGGAAAATAAAGTGTAAGGTTTGCATTTTCCATGCCAGCTTCAATGAAAAACAAAAGGAAAGGGGGGAACTCCCCCAACTTACTTGCACAGTAGTACGAATCCTTATTGAAAGGTTTCATACAGTGGGAACAGGTTGCTTGGGCTACAACAGAGGTTGCAGTGAAGAGATGTCCATTTAACAGCTTCTTATCTTTTTCCTTCTCCTTGGAATCTTTGTCCTTCTCTTTCGTCTTCTCTTTATCTTTCTCCTTTTCCTGCCGAGACAAAATGACCAAAAGCTGTCACTTGTCTGAGGTTTGTTCTCTGGTCACAGATTGCTCAGTGTTTGCCTTGGGCAGGGTGAGGATATCGATCGAGGTGCAGCTGAACAATGGCCATGTGTCTGCACAGCTCTCCCTTCAGAAACCCACTCACAGCCCCTGTGCAGATGGATTTACATACTATTGACTCACACAGTTGTCTCACCATTATAGATGAAACTGAGTCTGTTCTGAAGGCACCCATTTCCTTCTACCTTTGTTTTAGGGTTGCATGGTTTAATGACTTCACCCTTTTTCTTTTTCTGGGCTCTCATCAGCCTCTTCAGCACTTTAAATAAATTGTGTTAAATACAAATACCACATGCAGTATGTATCAAACTTCCAACACAGTTAATTTTTAAGGCCAAACCATCAGGCTTGTGATTCGCAACTGCATTTTTAATGGAGAACACAAGCTCTTCCTCAGTGCCTTACAGCCTCACTGCCAGAGTATTTCCACCTCTGTTTTCCTTCCAGCTAGCAACTTTTTCAAAAGTTACATGCAGCCCCAAGTAACTATGTGAAGCTTTTTGGATAAATGGATCTTTTACAAACTCTCGACATACAGCATCACAGAAAGGCTGAGGAACAACAGCAACACCATAAAAGACCCTCTCATCTTCCACAAGCCACAACTCAACTTCTGGGCTCCTCAGCTTTGGAAAGATCACAAGCACAGACGGTTTCTCCAACTTTTAGCAGCGTTTTTGCTTACTTTTCTATTGCTACCTTAGATACAAAAGACTAAATACTAAAAATGTGAAACATTTTTCCCTGCAGCCTTTCATGGATTTGGAATTGTCCCGAACAATTTTAAAAGGAAACTCCACAGAAAAAACTCTGAATCTGAATTACAGCAACTCCTTGTCTTTGCATGTACCAACCTAAAACATGTTTATGATACAAGTCAGTTCCAGGTCTGTACTTTTAACTGTTGCTGCGGATTTCCTGGCATCTGAAAGAGAAGCTTAACCAGAAACTGGTAAAGGCTTCTGTCAGCTTATCTTTGCATTTTGTTATTTATATGCCATGTGCCCCTTGCCTGATGTTGTCACAGGCTGAATATCAGGGAGCTGCAGAGCTGCCCTTGTGAGCAACTGCCATGAAGTGGCTGCAGGAGGGATGGAGATCTGCAGCCACTGCAGGGAAACTGTTGCTCTCTGGATGACACACTCAAATAATGAGTAACTCAGCCTAAGGACTCCTCTCCCAACACATCCCAGGCAAAATGCCAGCACCAGAGTCTCTCCCTGCAAAGTGTCATAAACAGAAAGTCTATTTACTGGCCCCAAACACTGTTTTGTTCTGCAAATAAGCAAAACTAGGAGCATTACCATATGGAATAATCCTGTCTGAAGCAGAAAACCTGCCAGGAAGAGTCTGCATTGCATCACATCTCCGCCTCCTCTGAGCCATCAGCTTGGCTCACCACCCCACAGAAACCTCCCCAGCCCCATTTTCCATCCATTGCCCTGCCCATCTTTAACCATATCCAACCTGGCAGGATTCAGGAAATAAAACTTTGCAGTGTAGGCCTGGGCTGATGGTACCAAGCTGATGCCTGGAGTTTTGCTCTACTGCCAAGCCTTGTGAGGCTCCAGGAGAAAAGATCACTCTAAGCTCAAGGCAAATCTTGTGACTCTCACTGCTGAAAGGAGATTTCCCATCCTGTACTTTAAACCTACCTGATGTTTACTGCAAAGCCCAGCAACTCTGAAGTCAAACTCTAATTTCAATTAAAGCTGAACAACCCCAGGAAAAACAGGAAATCGGTGCACCACTTTCAAGGAGGAAACAACTCCACACAAGAGCTGCCAGCCACTCCACTGAAGGACAAGGTCTCACAATGAGATTTTTTTCAGCTTTTTTCTTCCTGTGTCAGTTACTGGAACTTTATTTAAAGAAGGACTGTAGAAACAAGACTATTTTTGTGCTGCTGGAGCTGCCAGTGAGATCTGAAGCCTGGCTTTGTGGCTCAACCAATGAGCCAGAGCAGCCACCACCATGCCAGGTACTGCAGCACCAGATGAACACCACACACCCCAGCACATCCCACTGCCCAGGAACCACACAGCTCTTACCTCCCAGTGCTTTAGTCCCACCAGCTTCACTGTCATCTGAGGTACTTCTGAGAATACATTCCATTTTATCGACATCCTTCCCCCTGGGGCAGGAGAGCTGCCCCCCACCAGGAGCTGCACCCCACTAGCCCATGGTGGTGCCTGAGGACAGTAGCAGGGCTGGGGAAGAGGGACAGCAGGGACAGCAGAGACAGCAGGGACAGCACAGAGGAGTTGAGCAAAACGGGGAGGGCGGGACCATTGCTGACTTCCTTGAAGATGATTTTAGCTACTTTGCTGTTGCTTTCATCTTGCCCTACCCAGCTTCCACTGCTAAAAAATAAATTACTAAAAAAAAATTCCAACCCAAACGGTCAGGAAAGGATGTGATTAATGTTTTACGAGTCGCTAGTCAATAGGAGACCACCTATTTGAAAGGTAGAGGGCAGTGGATTAAACACTCTGTGATGTCTGGGGTACAGAAAAAGTGGATTTTAATATACCTCAGCATTTATGTAATACTTCAGCAAAGAAAGTGCTGCAGAAGCTGCCCAGACAGAAAGGCTTTGTGTGTTTGTGCTCCTCCTGCTCTGCAGGTCACAAATATCCCCTGTCTCTTAATCCTTCCAAACACAACTCCTCCCATATAGCCTGAAATGCTGTTGGTGGTATAGCACTGCCTCATTACTGCTCATGGCAAGGAAAAAGAGAAATTACTCATGCTAATTGTGGTCATTTCTCAGAAACCAAAATGAAAAAAATAATGGTTTTTTTCCCTGAATTGACAAATATTAGAGCATGTTTGAGACTTCACAAATGTGAATCAGGGCACTCTGCAAATAGCAAGAGATTCACTGATAATCACAAATAACACCAAGCACATGCCAGGCATGGGTGAATTCACACCAACTTCTATCAGTATCCCCTCCAGTTAATGCTCTTAACACCCCTTTATTTTTAGGGGTTTTTTACATAACTCTACAACATTTCCCAAAAGAGCTGTTACAATTAGTAGGCTCAGGTGTGCTTTATTTTACTTTATTTCATCTGCTGAGAAAAGTGCATTTCTGAAGGGGAGGAGTAAAACCTAGTCAGAAAGACACTGAAGCCTCCCTCCCTCCTGACACCCCAGACAGCAGCATGAAACCCACTTCCTGTGTCAAACTTCTTCTTTTAAGGTTTGTTTTTTTGTTGGGGTTTTTTTAACTCTTCAGGTTTTTCTCATCCGTAATGCTTCTGAGAAACCAGTGTTCCAAAGAATTTTTGGGTCAAATTATTTAAATGTACAGGTGGAGCCTTAAAAATGTACATAATGCAACCATTCCACCGTGAGCAGACAAGAAATTGTAACTTGAATGATATTTAGGCTTTTATTTAGTAAAGGGATCAGAGTTCCTTCGAGCTGTAATTTTTGTAGTGCGTGTTATGGTTGGGATTTTGGAGCAATTCTTTATCAACACTTTCAGATACAATCACAAAATCAGTGAAGTCAGACTGCACTGAGTAAATATCTAAAAGCACTGCTGTTATGTTTTCTGTCCCAACCAGATCTCTTACCACTCTCTCCAGTTCTTGGTTTAGAGATTATACATCCAAAAGTGCAAGAATGAATTAATGAACTTCCAGTCTCACTCACAGTCTGTGCAAAATGCTCCCAAACACCTCACTGGTGTTTGCACAGAGGTTTCTGTGTGAACAGATTTACTTTTCCAGCAGTGTGCTTTGCAGCAGGGAAGAGCATTGTACTAAAGCTGCTCAGCAGCAGCTCTGAGCAACTGGCACTTGTGGTTTTCTATCTTTAAAGACAAATCCATAAAGAGGAACTGTGTGTAATTACATCTCTCAAGGGCCTTCCAACAATATTCACCAACATATTAACTACGTATCACCTAATAAGAAAGTAAAGTGCTCTGAGCTTATGTCAGACAGATAAATCGAGGTGAGACTCAAGCAAAAAAATCCAAGGAAGCCAAGAAAATCCCCAAACATATATTAACCTTCAGGGGACAATCAAAGGCAAAACCAGCCTGTTTGTGTGAAGTATTTAGCATTAATGTAATTATTTCTGTGACCAATATTGTTCCCAGGAAATTCAGCTGTGCTGAGCAGGGCTAAACTTTCAGCAAATTAAATTCCAGGGTTTCAAGGATGGAAAAAGGGAAAAATATAAACACTGGCCATCACTAAAAACCACAGACAATCCTGCCCTTACAAAAGGAAGAAAGGAAGTAAAAGAAAGTAAAGAAAAGAAAGTCAGGCAAAGACTTAAACAGAGAACTTATCTCTGCTGCCTCTGGGCATTCCACAAATCACAAGAAGCACTTACTTTGCTCTTCTTGCTGCTGGACATTTTATTCCTGAGGTAGCTGAAGGTGCGGCTGACTTTTGTTACACCTTTGCCAGTGGGGACACTGCTGCTCTCTTCAGATATGCTAAAATCAAAAAAAGATAAAAGTTGGTTTTATTTTTTTTTCTCTTTCTCAAAGGATCTATTAAATGGATGGATTCTTTTTAAAGGACAAATGCATTTATTAGCCAACAGAGTCAAGGCTTGCTTTATGGTGTTTTACTGGAGAAGGAAAAGTGAAGACAAAATGCCAATGCAGTTGTTTTGAGGTAAATTTAAAGGAATCCTCATATCTGTTTTGAAGCAGGCCATGCCATAGCACCCTCTGCTGCTCCCCTTATCAAATAACCAGGAACAATAATGCTGTAAAGAATCATTTCCATCCAGAGAAAGGCATCTGATGTACTCTGGAAAGGCAGTGAGTGTCTTTAACAGAAACCACCCTGCCTGCAAAGCTTCCCCTGAGAAATGAGAGTATCAATTTTAAGTAATAAACCACAATGGTTATGTATATTAATTTAGGAATTTTTAGGATCCCAGGTAATTTTTGCCAGTCTTTACATGCAGAAGCTTATGACTTCTTCAGTTACAATGGAAGAATAAGGAAACTATTATTGCATTAAAGGACAGTCTGTCAGTATTAAGTACAACACAAACCAAAAGCAGAAGAACAGAAATACAAATTAAATCAAGGAGGAGAAAGGAGCAGTGAGCAGAGGTAAAGAGCCTCCCAGTCACAAAATAAAGCCAAAGCTGTCAGTGACACAGAGACCAGACACCCAGCTCAGTGCCAGTCCTTCCTCCAGGGAAGCACTTTGAAAGCCACCAGGAAGATTATCTCCTCTGTGCAACTTGCAAGGATGAAAAACAACACACAAAAACATGATCGTTTTGGCTTTTGTTACAGAGAGATGAGAGAATCAGCCACAGGGAGAAAGAGCTACTTCTAGTGTAAAATATAACTCAGGGTAAAGTGATACCCTGCAACAATGCATAATCTGATGGTATTAGCCATGAATAAACACAAAGCCTTGTTAAGAGATGAGACTTAGAACAAACTTTCATATTCTGTGATCTAAAATATTCTTCAGCCTTTGGAGACACAGGACTGATTTCCACCAGGCTGACAATTTCTGATTTCAGCTGAAGTGCACTGGTGCCAGGAAGGCTTTTGGGTGTCCAAAGTAGAGCCCACTGCAGGAGCCCCCCAGAAGAGCCAGGGTGTCCCCAGGATGTCCCCAGGATACTGGAATACTTTACCTCTGCACTGAGGAGCCCATGGAGCCACTGAAGGACTGTGTACCTGGAAAAGATGGGAAGGGAAGGGGGGACAGGTTAGTCTGCAACCTTAGCCCACTGATTTAAAAAAAAAACCAACAAAACATAGTTTGCATATTTGGATGGTTCAAGAGCAAAGGGAAATGTTTTCCATAAGTGGATGTTTAGAACAGATTTCACGTGCTCAGGATAAAACCTGCTCCCTGTATCCTTAGCTGCTCTCAAATTAGATGCTGATGTGAAAGCCTGTTTAGTATTTTTATCACTCTTCAGCTATTAAGTAAAGACCGTGCAACTGTTAAACTTGCTGGTAAATCAGGGTGTCTGAATCAGAACTGCCAATTCAGTGACAATAGGTATAAATGAGAATCATTCTGACACAATGCTTTTACTTCTACTCCACTAGAAAGGATCCATTGTACAGCACATCCGGGTCTCATGTACAAAACTTTTCTGCTTGATAAAATTGTAGTTCATTTTCCCATCAAAATCCTGAGGCACTTCATAAAGAGCAAGGGAAACAAGGGAAGCCTTATTCTGTTTTCCACAAAACGTTACCAGCCTGGGGCTTCGTCACGAAACGCTGCTTGAGGAAAGGCTGAATTTCAACACGAAGCTGAAGCCCTGCCAATGGCACCAAGTCTCTTTACACAAAAAACCTGCTTGCACAACGCCTTTGGAGCAGATCTGGGAGCTGACACCATTTACCAGAACCATTGAAGAACACCAAATATCAGGATGAAATGATCCAGGACAGAGGGCTTTCTCTGAAGTAATTGGGCTTGCCAGGACTCCAAAAAATCTTTCACACAAGCACTGTTTGCAGCCCTATCTGAAGTTTAAGAAGCAGCATGACTGTCATTATATTAGGCTTTTGCATATATATTGCAGGAAAAACAGGATTTTGGCTCCAATTCTCTTAATGCTAAGGGTGACTGCAAAAGAGCTACTTGCCATTAGAGGCAAAGGTGGCTCTTTATCCAAAAGCAGTGAGTGCATTAGGAAAAACTGTGCATATAATATAAGGTTTTGAATACAGATTTTCTAACCACTGATTCAAATGCCAACTCAGACTGAGACAGAAATATAATTTCTTCATACTGAGAAACTAAAATACAGGCATACCCATTACCTAAACCCTGCTTGGAGAGCTCTGTTAATATTTCCCTTGCAAAATCCTTCACCTCATTAATGATTTATCCCAAATACACCAAAGCTAGTAATACTGTAGCATGTATGAAATGAAGTCTACTATTCAATTTCCAATAGTGATATTATATTTTTATAATATAAAACTACCCAAGTGCCTACTAGGATCACACAAGTAATTTACAGACTCCCAAATTCTTGGTTAAAGCTCCAGTGACTCTGGTTCCTGTTTCAGGTCTAGTTTACTTTTAACCTGGGTTAAGCCTCCTTAGTCTTTCCTTTTTAAAAATAATTAAATAGATTCATCAGTTTGACTGGATTTAAGTATTTCACAAACCTTTTTGTTTCTTTGTGGTTAACATAAGAAATGTGAACAAACACTGAATGAAGAGCTGCAATAATTTGATCTCTGTCACTGTTTTTCACCACCTTGAGAAAATACACCACATGAGAACTACAATTATGTATAATTTTTCTTTTACTGCAAGAGTGTTTTATCTTAAAAATGGGGGATTCTTGGTGCTGGCAGGAAAAATGGATCCACTCAAGAATCAAGGTCTCTTTATGATTTCATATTTTAGATTATAATATCACATGATCAACACTGCTGCAAGCTATAATCCCCAGGAAGATAAGCATCCTCTCACCTTCTGGATTGTTTCTCAACTAGAAGAGGAGAAGGAAGGCTTATTTTTATAATGTTTTGTGTTTTCTGTCATGATCACAAACAAAATTGAAATCTGACTTCACAACCCACAAAAAATTAAGCTTTTGTTTCAAAAGCCAGAACTGCTATCTATGTCCAATGAACATGAGCTAGCAGCCAAATTTTGCTGTACTTATCTGAACACCTTTTAAGCATCACCCAACAAATTAATTTGTATGGAAGCTGGACTTGAAATAACTCATCAAGATCCATTATGCAGAAAGCAGTGACTGGGCTAGGATGTTGAAACCAGCTTGCAGTGCCTTAGTGCTGTCAGTAATTAAACTTCTGTGGGTCAAGAAATCCAAATGCTTCAGAATAATTGTCCAGCCATCTGAAATCCAGGTCTTAAATATATCATCAAACAAACGTCAAGTATTTCTCCATATTCTAGAGAAAAACAGGCATGGAGAGGTTGAGGAGTGGTAACTGAAATGCACATGCAATCTCACACATCCATCTTCTCATGAGAAATGAACTCTAAAGATGTGAGAAAACAAACTGGTCTGGGATTACTCCATGAATTACTCCATGAAAAATGCCCATTGCCAAAGCAGTCATAGAAATAGCTGTGGCTAAACCAAACTTTAGAAAGTCACCACAGTACCCTCAAACATGAGGGAATAAAACACATGTAAAGAGAACAACATTATTGTTTGAGATAGTATCTGACATTATTTTAAATTATCATCATTAACTGGAGCAATGTTGAGGGAGAGAAGGTAAGTACTGGCTACCATAAATATCCCCTAAAATTGTCATACCCTAACCTGACTGTCAGGTGTTACTCAGAGGGTTGGATGCTTAGAACAAAAAACCCAAAAGGAAATAATAAACCAAAAATAAATAATAATAATAAAATAACCCAAACCCTCAAAAGAACAAAACTCACCAAAACAAACAATCAAACAAATCAAAAAATCCACCAAAAAGTTACCTAAAGGTACATTTTACTGTGGGGCATCCCATGAATGCACAGCTGTGTCTTTGCAATTCACTTTGTGGGGATCATGAACTGTGAGTTTTGTTAAAGGCAAAAGGACAGAGCAACAAGGAAAGAGCTTAAATATGGAAGTGGATAATAATATCACACCTGAGCACAGGACTTTCCTGAAGGAAGGAACAAACCCACAGGGAAGACCAGGAATGGAAAGGAGGAGAATTTAAATATGTACAACAAGGATGGTGTGGAGATTGTTTTAAATTCAGGAAGCAACCAAAATCTATTGGACTGGAAAGCAATTTCCTCCACCCCAGTATGGACACAAGGAATGTGTCTGGTTTATTTCAACAGTCTAATAAAACATGCTTAAGAAATAGGAAACATTTTCAATTATCCTTGATAAGCCTATTTAAAAAACCAAGAGGAGTCTAAATTACTTTAATTCAATCTTCTGCCTTAGTTAGGCTTCTTTTAGCAATGGAGATTGCAGGAGGAAGAAAAAGCTACCAGAGAACTCTTGCTTGTTTCCCATAAAACTATTTAGATAATAATATAAGGACCTAGACATAAACACCACAAGGATTTAAGGTGTTTGACTGCAATGTGTACTTTTTGCTTAGTGAGGTAACTGTGAAGATTGCTGCCAAGATTTTCAGAATTTAATAATCATGATTTCTGGCCATTTCTCTTCCACTGAGCAGTGTACTCACTGTCACCTATGGAGGGCAAGGACCTACCTCTTCTGCTAACTCCATGCCTTGCAACAAGCTCAAGGCAAGAATTTTGGTTTTAGTAAAAGGGTACAGATTATTTTGCTGCTCAGAGTGGCAGGTGATGATATTTGCCTCATGGACACAGAATAAAAGTAACCAGGTAAAACGTGATATTGCTGATGTACAAGATTCTTTGGATTATAATCCTTTTATTCTGCCATTAGTATTGAGATAAAGGACTAAGAAAATGCTATTAGACACCATGCAATGGAAAGGTTAGTTCATTGTTTGCAAGGTGAAATTCCAGTGTCTGAAGCAGAAAAGCAGATTTCCCTTTGTTTCCACCCATTATGGCTGCAAGGCACAGAAAACAATTACTTACTATCCAACTCCTCCTCCTCATCACTGGAAGAAGAGCCAATAGAAAAGAGAGTTTTAGACTTAGGAATGAGTGGAGAGATGCTGAAGGAGAAGGAGATTCGTCTGGATGGTCGAGTCCGGCCCTGGGCTGAGAAGTGGGTTAACAGCAGACATTAGAGCATGCTTGAAAATGCATTTAATAATAAAAAGGAGAGGAAAGCAGCCAAGGCAAACTAAAAGCAAAGCAAAGGAAATGTCTGCGAAGCAGCTGGCTCCAGAAAGGCACAAGAAACAAAGAACTGAGAATGTGCAAATTCCAGAGGACGCAGGTTTCAGAGGGCACACATCTCAGTGCATGCACAGCTCGAGGTTTGAAACTTCCCCTGGTTTTACTGACGTTCTTTAATAGGACCTCTTAGTGAAGAATTACAGGCAGTTATTTTTCTAAACAGAATACCAACAAAATGGATCTCTGGACACAGGGCATCAGCTTCACTGAAAGAAATGCCATGGAATCAATCTAGACCAACTCCAGATATCTGTTTTAAGGTGCTTTCTACAGTTAAATGACACAGCAAAGCTACCAAATATTAGCAAGGACAGTTTATCTGAAGTGTTGATTTTAACTGCCTGGGGAGGTTCTTACCACATCTCTCTCAAAAAAATCAAAAATGTTGATAATGTTACATCCTTCAAAATTTCCAGCTTTAAAAAAGAGACACTTTGCTTACATGGCATATCTGTGTGTCCTCAGGAAAGGTGACAGGGACAGGGCTGAGGAAACTCTGCCCCTGGGACAGCTCTAAGGGTCCTACTTAAGCATCTGCATTAAACATCTTCAGCACATGTGTTCAGGCACTTTTAAGTCATTCCATGGATACATCAATTCACTTGCAGAACAGGGAAAACAGGCTAAAGACTTTATCAGTATTAAACTTCCAAGAGAAAGAAGAAGCAATTATTGCTCTCTTTGACTAAAACATGTCCTTTCAGCCACATACAGTGAGGGTTTTTTTCATGGCTGATATCATACATCAAAACTGAACTCAGAATAGAAAAACACTGACCAAGGAATAGCCAAAGCTATGCAAGCAATGCAAAACAAACTCCCCTGAAAACTTCCTCCAGCCATTAGTCATAAATGCCAATTGCCTACAGGCAACTTGACTAAAATGTGCAGTTTTCCTGTGTAAGCAGAACAACCCTAGAGGGACCCAATGAAAGGCATTTAAATTGAAGGATTCTAAGCAAGACCCATGCATTAGTTTTGTTTAGACTGCCTTTTGAAGGAGCTGTTCTCGTGTTCCAGACCTGAAGAACACGATTAAGCAACACCACTTTCTCTTCTGTAGTCTACTGTCTATTTAGACTAAAAGTCAAGATGAACAATAATACTTTACTGTAAATTGAACCACCTTCTCCAGCACAGTTCAACTCCCATTTCAGTAGTTTTATTTATAGCAATTCCTGGCTTTATAACAGTGCTCCACACTGGAAATTTGCTATTCCAAGGCTAAAAGCATTCTTCCGAGCACTGCAGCCAACAGCTCTTGTGACCTCCCTCTATAAAATGCTGAAGGATTAACAGTTGTGAATGGCCACAGCAGCTCTTGGAACATCTGACACATCAGATGGAGTGTGGCCTAGGAACTCAGTCTTGGAAATTGCTCCTGCCTCAGCACATATGACAATAAACAGTAAAAATAAAAGAAATCCCTCCATATGTTTATCAATCTCGGTTTAATTTTTAAAGTTCTTGAGCACAGCATGTTGCTTTCTTCCCATTCAGAAACATTTGCAGAGATCAGAGAGACACTTTTTTTTAAATACCTACCACAAAATTATGCAAGTGGAATAACGAACTGAATTTGTCCTAGAACTCACTTCCATGTTATTCTTGCATAACCCTGAAGGGCTCTGCTGGACTAACATGAACATCAAACCCAGGTGACCTGGCCTGGAACACTTCCAAGGATCGGACAGCCACAGCTTTTCTGGGTGATTTACTGACGTTTCTGTAGTCAGGAAGGTGTCAGGATTGAGAAAAGAACCCATGAGCTAAATTTTCCAAGTGATTATTCCTTTTGGATGCTCACATCAACAACTCAAATGCACTGATTTTCCAAAACCACCTTCCTATAAAAATGTGGTCCTTCTGAGATGTCACAAATTAATGACTGAGAAAATAAAGCACACAGGGATGTTAGTGATTTTCACATTCAGAGTCCCAAACTCACAGACATCTGCCTCAAAGCAGAAGACTAACCCTGTCACTTCTTCCACAGCCCCTCTGGAGAATTTATTACTTCTCTTTTCCTTCTTTCTCCAGGGACCGGGGTAGTCTAGAAGAAGATGGGATAATCAAACCTCCATGGCATTTTTAAGGTCAGGCCATAGGACATTTTATCAGCCTCAGCCATCCAGGCTCCCTCAGTCACCTACAGCTCGTTTTTGGGGAGCCAACCAAGATTTTTGGTGTTTGGTTAGAAGCTGGGTGTAAGGCCAAGAAATTGGTTTCTTCAAAAAACAACAATGAAGACCTTCAGCCCAAGGAGGGAAGAGGCAGTGCCATACACAGGGCAGGACCTGCTCTCTTCCCAGGACAGAGCTGCCCATGTTTTGGTTACTGTTGCTGGGGAACACATCCTTAATAATTATGGAATTATTAATCATGGAATTATCATGGTGAAGAATTTAAAAATATCTCCTACAAAGCACAATCCCTGTGAGCTTCCTCCAGCAAGCCTCTTCCATGAATAAAATACCTTTCATAAAGCACCTTGTTGAGCTTTGCAAGGGAGAATCATGTTAATAAAGAGGAAAGATCAGACACCATCACTAATTGACAAGACAAGAGCTAAAATGTCAATAGGGTTTCTGGCTGGCAATTAATAAAATGAAAACATGTGTAATACATCCTAAGCACATCCAGCTGCAGCTTTCTGAATGGTTTTTTCAGTTGAAAGAATCAATTCAGCCAAGTTGCAAAATTAAGTGCTTGTTATTGCTTCAATTAAGCTAAACTGGAAAATTTTATAGAATCATCTTTTATTATTTTCTTCAGGAATGAGATTCAATAAATTACACCCAACTGCTCCAAAATATTTAACTCAAAATGAATAGCAACAAACTTCCCCAAGGTGACTAAGACATGGATTCTCAAGTTTCCATATATCAGCTTTCAAAAAATCTTGATGCAGGCAAGTGAGATCTCAAGGGGAATGTACCTGACATCAAAGGAAAATATTCTGAAAGGATGCAAAATGACACCTTTTTTCTTCTTAGTTAACAAACTCAACAAATCATAGTTTTCATACCAGTAGTCTATGGAAATTTGGAATTTGAAAAGAAAAAAGCAACCCACACAACGGAAACCTAACAGAAAGAAAATAGTAAGAATACACTGGGAAGAACAAAAAGAACTGAATGAGTTCTGCCTTTCCACCCACAATTCCATGCAGCAGTGAAACACATATTTCATGTACTAAAGGAAGCATCAGCAGGCAGTAGCACATTTTGCCTTGGGAAGGTAGCAAGATATACTCAATAATACAGATTACAGAGTGAATAAGGGAAAACTGAATTACTCACTGTCAAGCACTGGTTTGCTAATTGACATTAGAGACATGGATTTGGTCAGTGGAGATGAAACAGCAGAAGAACAGAAATTAAATCCTTGTGGCTGTGATGTTTGATGCACCTGCAGAACAGAACAAAACAAAACAGAAGCACACTGAGCAAATATGTCAGGAATGACAGAAACATCCCAACTTCAGATCCCAGCTGAATGCTAATATTTACTGCAGTTCTCACTTTGAAATAGTGCACAGGTGAAATGCAACGTTTTGTATGGTCTTTTAAGTGTAAGGCAACTAATTATGCAACAGAGAGACTACATGTGCTTGATTTTCTTGAAAGACATTACAAAACAGATATTTTTAACTGTCTGACAGCCATGGAAATTACTGTTGTGACTCCAGCTTGTCAGCATAATGAGACTGAGGTTCAATGTGGTGCAAAAAATCCAGTGCCTAGGAGTGTGTTCCCCAAAAATGCCATTCCTCTAAGCAAGAGAAGACACGAGAGTTTTGTTGCCACAAAGAACCAAGCAGAAAATTTAACACAGCTGGAGATTCATCCATGTTAAAGATGGAAGATTTTTAATATTAAGTATATGTATATATAAGGTGGAAGTCTTTGTCACACTGTCACTTGGGAAAATGACTTTGCAGATGTTGATGCAGCATTCCCAGACATCCAGCAGTGGTTGGACAGCTTTACCTGGTGGTTGTAATCTCTGATTTCTCCTTGCTCGAGCTCCTCAGAGAGCAGGACCAGTGACTGATTGCTGGCAAGTGGACTCCTCCTGAGGTCTTTGGAGCTCAGAGAAGCAGCCTCCAGGTTTGTAGAGGGCTTCTTGTTCTCGCCAGAGTCTCCAGCAAGGCCTTCCAGGCTGTAACTAAAGAGAAAGCACAGAGGTCAGATGCTGCTGAACTCTCAGGGATCAGTGTCTTTCAGCACAGAGCACCTCCAAGTGCAAAACCCACAGCAGGCACTGAGGTGTGCAGGGAAATGCAGGTGTTACTCCTCAGCATGTTCATTTCAGAGCAAACAACAACATCTTTGTGCCTCTAATGAGACACAAGGATTTGTTCATTGCATGAACAACCATTGAAACTCCTGGTCAATCACCCTTCCTACTGTTTTTTTATCCTCCTCTTCTTTTTGAGTGGTGCACAGGAAAATACAGAAACACCCCTCCTTTGATTTTGGTATTTCCACATATTTTCTTTGCTAGCTTTTTATTAGGCTCTCCCTTGGAATAAAGCCACCCAAATTAAACTACCTTGCATTGCATGGTGCTGCCTGTCCTGGACCAACACCCCTCCCAGCAGCCACATCAGCTGCTGTAACATTCATCTCTGCAGCCACATCCTCTGGATCTATTTTAAAACTTGCCACTGCACAAATTTTTGGCACTGATAATGTCCTGTATTCTGCCAAAGCTGGTTTCTTTTTCACCCTTGCTGTGCTTTTGTTTTTAAATTCAATAAATGTTGTCTCTGTCACCCAATCAATTTTGTTTTATCATCTACTGAGGGAGCTAGGTCTTGCCCAGCAGTGCTAGGAAATCACTCAAAGCTAAATAAACCACCAAACTTCTACTTGTAGAACTGTTAGAAATAAAACATTTGGCTAAATAAAATACCAAACGTTTGCTTGCAGAACTGTTAGAAATAAAACATTTGGCCAAATCAGAAACAGTTGCTGATAGACAAGTGACCTCTGCAGAAAAACACTAATACATTTTCCTCTCACCTACACAAAACACACCCTCCTTCACAGGGGGCTATTTAATCTGACAAATCTTGCCCTAATATTCTGCTTCTGACCCTCCTGTTCCTACATCATCAAGCCCACTGAAATGCCAGTGTGGGTTCACTGGGTGAAGCTTTACAGATTCACCTCCCAGGACACAAGAACAGATCCATGGCTGAAGTTTGATTTGATACTCACTAAGTCCAAGGCCTACCCTGGATTTATACCCAACCTGAGGCTCATTGTGACATCTAATTGGTGAACAAGCTGACATGTAAACAAATGAGAGGGAAAACACACTATACACTGTACAGATGATTTAAACAACCAGAGGAGCTTTAAATTCAGGTAGACTTGCATAGCAGTGATTAATGTTCTGCAGTCCCTTAGAAGCATTAAGAGGCTCATAAATATGCACCGTGAAAGCAAAAACTGCAATAAACTGTGAATAAGAAGATTTAGTAGATTTTAAAAAAACCTTTTTTCATGGCAATTAATGAGAAAAAAAGACTGGTTGAAGCATTTATAATTTAATCTGCTTTAGGAAGATTGCGACTCACCAATGTATATCAATAGCAGTCATTTAAAAATTTATTCTAAAACACCTGTAAGGTACAAGTAAGTCCCATTTCTACTAATTATTTAGGGCAGAAGAGTATCTTTTTCTTACATCCCAAGGTGGCAAGAGCAATGTTACACAGTAGAGAAAAAAAGTCAAATACTTGTGACAAAACCAGGTAAAACCTGTAAATATTAGCCCATGAAACAATTATCAGTGATACTGGTCTGTAATTTGCTGATTGGAGTCCATAGACCAAATGTAATTAAATCTGTACCAGGAAGGGCAGGTTAACTTCTCAATATCTGCTCTTCAGAAAAAGAGTTTCATAGCTCTACCCACAACCAGCAAGAACTGCCAGAGAAAAGCTATAAAGCTCTAAAATCTGGGGGACTGGTTTCCAAGCAATATTGGATGTGACCTGCAAACATCAATCTCAGCTCTGGGACTTTCCACAGAAGATACAAACTTAAGTGCCTGGGAAATTTTCATCTGTGGTGATTAGATTGGTTTTTCAGAGAAGGTTTTACATGGTTAGTCTCTTTGAAGAAAAGCCTAGGTCTTTCAAATTACAAAGAACAAGTCTGTGTGAACTTAAATCCTTTAAAGGATTGATCTGGTACAAAGTGGTGCTGAATCATATTTAACCTTGGTTTGATTGTTTAGTTGTCACAATTATCATCACCATCATTGCTGCAGAATAAAACACAGTTTAAAGTCATCACGGAACAGAGCAGCTCAACCCAACAGTGCACCTTCTTTATTGCCAAAGGCCAGTGAAAAGCAGCCACCACCTCCACCTGCAGCCCAGTCCTGAGGATCCATTCCCAAGAGGAATTGCTGGAAAAGCAGACCAAGCAAACAAACACGTGCACACTTCAGCCAGAGCAGCAGCTGGAGAGGCAATGCATGAGAAGCTGACAAGAGCTGTTTGCAGTGCTCCTTTGCTGCTACACATTGATTCATACCATACCTTCTACAGGTAAAGTCAGGACCCATGGCAATGTACTGTACGCCTGAGGGACACCAGCTCAAACTGGGAACAGCAAAAGAGGCAAAGAGAGGAAAAGGGCAGTGATTATCGGATGGTTATGGAACATGGGGAACGTTAAAAGACTCTCACTCTCACACAGCTTAAAAAATAAACCCCAACAAACTCAGAAATAATGAAGTAGCAGCACATGGCTGGTTGAACAAACACACCACAGTGCCCCCAGTGCTCGAGGTTACCACTGAATAGGGAGCAGGACAGCCCATGTTTTCCCCCAAACCAACCCATCGGCGACTGTAACATGTACTCCCAAAAATACTCCTTGTGGGTAGAGAGATTTTTGGGAAAAACGAGGCTAAAACACACCAAAGCCCATCTGTAAGTAATCACACACAGCCATTGCATTAGTAATAATTAGTATTTTTTTCTGGTAACTCTCATCCTCAAATCAGAAAAAGAATCCCTTACAGATATTTAATAGTGTAAGTCCCCTCCACAGAAGTATTAATAACCTCAGGCTATGCTTGGGAAAAATAAGGAGAAAAACACATTCTTAAATGCTGCACAGCAAGTCAGTGAAAGAGACTGGAAGGAAAACAGGGTAATCTTACTATTAACTTGGGATTAAATCAAGAGTGCTTCTGCCTAGAAAACCTTTCAGCTCCCATTTTCCAAAAGAGTCCCAAAGTTGCATCGTAAAAGACATAAGAAATGCAAATACAGCATAAAATATTTTGGTTGTTATTTTAGATGGCTTTTGTTATTTTTTCTCTGTTAGCTCATGGTCCAATTGCAGGTTTTGCAGAAACAGAGAAATCCATCTTCTTGTCAGCTATGACATTTGTATGATCCCCAAATCCCAAAAAAGCTGTTCAGGAAGCACACATTGTCTGCAGGGAATTTTGCACCAGCACAAGTCCTGCTCCCAGGCCCTGGTCTGCAATCCATGCAAGGAGGGGACATGGCCAGAGCATGCTGTGCTCCAGGACAGGAGCTATGAAAAGGGCAGAACAAATTGAAGCATTCCTGGACCAGGAATTGTGAGTGCCAAAGCCTCTGAGGGCACAGGCAAAGGTTTAAACCCACTGAATGCCTCATGTCATGCCAAGTCCTCATATTGTTTCCACACACAGTGCAACTCTGGAAACATTCTGGAAGGGTTTGACAGCTGGTGTTCAGTGGTGGAGTTCAGATAATTGCTGCCTGTTTTATAAAGGATGCCAATGGGGTGAGGATGCACCCAAAGCTTTGCACCCCAAAGCCCCAGGTGTGCCTCAGCACAGCTCTCAGCACAGTACCACAGACATTTTCCATGAAGATATTCCTTCCCATAACATGCCAATATTTCCAAGTACTTCATCATCACTTCCCAGCTCAACCACACTGGCAGATGCATTAGTGGGGGGATTGCAGGGAACTAACTACTTGTGTGAAATCATAGAGGAACCAAGTCCTGGCCACAGTAAACCCATCTCCATCACACACAGTTCAGCCTCCCAGTGGGGCAGTCAGACCTGCTCAGGGGCAACTACATGGAGGATGAGAAAGCATCCCAAGGAAGGTGTCCCACATGCTTCCCCTCTCTGCTTGTGGCCACAAGAGCCTTGAGCTCCCTGGACCCCTTGAGATATGCTTATGTCACCTTGCTTTCCAAAGTCAGTCATTTTTGTGTGGTCCCTTTTCAGTCAAAGGAGAGAAGATTTGCCACACTAAAGAAACCATGCAGTGTTTACACTAGACTTTAAAAGATGCCTCTACTCCTGACTATTGCCATGTTATGGTGATTACCCCAAATGCTAAAACTGCAGGGGAGGGAAGCAGAAGAGTAGAGGGAGGGAAGAAGAGGCGCCCTACATATGTAGGAGGAAGGCTGGAAGTGGAAAGATCTCAGAGAAGCAAGGAAGGACATCTTTTGCCAAAGGCTGTGGAAAGCACTCTTGCAGAATCCCAGTCCTCACAACTCACAACCTTGGCAACACAAAATCCAAATAGGATCAATGCAGAGCATGCAAAACTGCTTTAGAGAAGACACCCTGTGGAGGGGATGAGCTGTTCCCTACATCAGCCTTCTGGGAGGGCATAAACTGCTGGAATCAGTTTCAGGCTCCTGCTCCTCAAGTGGGGTTAGAGAGGATGATTCCAAAATGGTTTGGAGAGCAGAAAAAGGGGAAAAGTGTTTATGAAAGGATTACTGCACATTTCAGATATGACCAGGTATTTTAGACATTTTTTTTATTCTAGGTGTAAGCTCAGTGTTTCAGGATATTTTGACTCTAAACACTAACACAGTTCCTACAGAGGAGCCTTAAAAGACCACTGATAAAAATATGTTCGTTTGCACGAGCTGAGAAGACAAGCATTGCACTGCTTCCTGCAGTAATGCAAATAAAGTGGCTTCCTAGAAGTAAAAAAGCATGTTCTTTCTTGTGCCTTTTTAAAGAAATTCCTTTTTAAAAGCTCTCTCTTGAACTGTACAGCACTGCTAGGCTTCATTTATGCTGCTGCATGGTCAGGCACGGTGATTTTTTTGGTCATAGCATCATGGTAACATTTTTTTTCCCACATGGCAATGTGGCAGTTTACACACACATCACCACATCCATATTTCAAGGGAAGTGAAATCCTGAGTTAACCTGGCACAGGAGGGAAGGTAGCAGGCTATGGGAGGTGAGAGAAGGTTGAACCACTGAAGAGCAGAACTTCTTTTTATTTTAGCCTAAAATGTCTAAGTGTCCACATCTGCTGTGTCAAAAATTAAGTATCCTATTTTATATATTAATGGGCAATGCAAAAGTTACATGAGAGGAAGTGCCTATCTGTGTGATGGATGAGAAACTTAAAGTTTGCAGAGGGAGGAAAAACACACGGAAGTAAAGAGAAAAACACACCTTATTTTCTAATTTTTTCTAGGAAGATGCTTTAAAAAAAAGACAAACATCAAAAGAGCAAAATTAAAGCCATTTAATCCAACCAGCTGCAGATCTGCAGTGTTCTCCAACTCTGAGATAGTGTCTGACCCATCCCCTCCTCAGCTGCCCCTCCTCTAAATCTTGCCAGGAGTCTCTGATGTGCTTTAAATATCCAAATCACACACATGCTCCCAGGTGAGCAACTGTTTTAACACAACTCCAAATCTTACACGTGGCAAAGGCCAACAAAGTCATATCTGAGATTTCTCTTTATTATTAACATAATGTCCTGGAGAAAACAGCTGGAGCACGTGCTCTGTGGGGCACAAAACCTGCCCTGGGTCAGCCTGGAGAGGGAAAGCAGCCAAGCAGGATGCACAGCTCTAATGCCAACACTCCCAGAGGTACTACAGGTTTACTAACGTGAGAGTATGGAGTTAGTAGACATTCAAACACAAAACAGTTAGTCACATTAGTTGGCTTTGTACCTTCTCCTATGAATGGGAGGCTTCTTTATACCATCCCCCAGAACTCGCATTGAACTGAAAATGAATCGTGGAGAATGGTCAGCAGGCTTGAATGAGAAACAGAAATTAACAAATGGCACCTAAAGGATTAATATCCCCAACACACAGACAGAGGGAATGGACACACAGGGAAAACACAACGTGAAATATGAAAGGAAGTAATGAGTCTCTGTGTTTCTCCTCTCTTTTACAAATAAATATGACATTTGGCTGGTTTTATTTCGTACAGAAGGAAGGTTGCACAGGTACTGACCACGTTGCAACTTTGCTGCTGCCAAAGCCAGGTCAGTTTGAAGTTTAGATAAGGTCAAACTCTTTGACAGAAGCTGTTAGCAACAGTGATTATCACCAGTAAGCTCCAGTTTTGCAGTGCTCAATCCATCAGTGAAACACAAGGGTGTTTCTTTCTCCAGCCTGGATGTTAAACACACTGCAGCATTGTTGAAACACAGGCATTTCAAATCCGCTGCTGTGGTAGACAGGTTCTTCCCGTGGGAACATTTTGCTATATTTCATAAACAAAGATAAAGTTTGGATGTTTTGAAAACAGTTTCTCCGGATTAGGTCAGTTTGGGCTTGGCCAATTGGGCCTAGGGGAGGTCTCGGGCTGACCAATCTGGGGCACTTCTGTAGACTCTATATATATGGAATTCAAAACAATAAAGTTCCTCTTCTCCTCTCTTTCCTTGTCTGAGAACTTGGGTCATTCCTCAGCTAGGCTCAACACACACGCTACGAATGTCAGGAATTAACTGAAGGATGAACATCCTTGTGTGGCAGCCTTGTTGGTTTTCTTCATATTTTTAACAGCAAAATGTAGACATGAGGATTATCTGTGAAGTGCATTTGAGGAAAGAGGGGAAGCGAAGGGGAACTGAGCATCTTTTCACATTTCATTCATTACATTTTTTCCTGATTTTTTCCATTAACAAACTTTTATACTCATCTCTCTTACCAACAGAAAACAGGTAACAGTGGAAAAGACCAAATTTTACAAAAGGTTGAGTTTTTTTTTTTTCTGTAGGCTTTTTGGGTCCTGTATCAGCACCTCTGTCTAAGCTTGACTCAGCTATCTTTGTCATCAGACTATTTTTGGTGTGGATGGGGCAGGCCCAGGCTGGCAGTCCTTTGCTGGGGCAGGAAGCACCTCTCAGAGCTCAGCTGATGGTGCACTGTGTCACCTCATTCCTCCTCCCTGCTGCACAGCTTCAGTTCTGATCCTTGGGTTGGTTTTGGTGGGGATTACACTTTTTTGGGTTATTTTTCTCCTCATTTAGTGAATGCAACCTGCTCACCTACAGAGCAGAGAAGTGCCATGGGTGCCCAGAGGAGGGGAGGGAGCACAAAGGGTGGCAGGTGGTGGCAGCAGCACAGATCCATCAGCAGGACAAACCTCAGCCCTGTGCTCCCTGTTACTTCACTTCAAAGGTTTGCAAAAGTCAAGTTGCAGTAAGGGCTTTTCCCCTCCAAATGGAAAAGCATCTACTGCATGTGAAATAAATGAATAAGCAAACACTCTGAATTTAAGTGATTTGTGTGAAAGTCACTTGTTTGCACTTCCTCAGTATTTGTTGTTGCTCACTAAGCAACGAAGAGTCTCAACATCACAACAGCCACATACCAAAAGAACAAAGAAAACAACAAAACGACACACCAAATAATCCAAATTCCTTTCCAACAGAAGCATAAAACCAAACATGAACCTAATCAGCACCACAGACCCACCCAGGTTTTCTTTTTTAATTAACCTACATGACAGCTATCCTTATGTAGCTGTAGCTGTATGTGAGAACATATGAAAACAATTACTGTTCCTTTAACTCAGATTTTCTTACAGTTACAATTAATGTATTTTCCCATATCAGAAACAGCCTCCAAAGTGTGATGCACAAGAATTTAACCCCATCTGCTCAGTATTAGCAGTGATTGCCAGCTATGCAGTTTATTACCCTCAGAAATCCTTATGCATCAGGCCCTACACTTAAAAATAAATCTCCCCAAATGAGTTTATGAGCTTATGGACTCATTCTGTCATAAACCTGCAGGTATGCTGACTCTTTTGTAGCTTTTAAAAATTGATGGGCATTACTCAACTTAAATATTACCCAGGGACCAGGAATGAAACCCTAAAATGTGACAGTGTTAAACAACAACATCAACATAATCTTTCACTGTATGTTACTCAAAGGATCCTCAATGGTTTTCAATGTTGACTTTAAAACCTTAAGGATCTACAATATTCCTTTAGTGACACCCACAGCTCCTGTGTTTAAAGGATGCATGCATTCCTGATGGGAGGCCGCTGCCTCTCCCTGGATTATCCACAGAGTCAGTAACCATTCTCAGGAACCCACTGTGAGTGGCCAGTTTTAATTTAATGCCATCCATTTAATGCCAGGGAGGATATGGCAGCCTGGCCCTGCTAAAAGAACTGGCCCTTCCTGCTCTGAGAGCATTAAAGCTCATTAAAAACACTGGGCAAACCTCCACTGGGCTCAGAACATGCAGGGTTTGACCTCAAGCATCCTGCAGCCCAAATGCTGAACAGTGCAGGGCATGGCAGAGAGTCTTACAACAATTACTACTTCTTGGCGTGCATCTTCCTGTGTTTCATCTTCTTTCCCACTGAAATGGGGGATTGAACAACTTTTCTTCCCACTTGGCACCACATGGACACTCACATGGCTGGTACACCTCTCCCTCTTGTACCTTCTGAAAGAACAGATGGCAAAACTTCCCTTTTGAATCTTCCTGAACACCACAGGGACATCAGTGATGAATTAGGTGGAATTTACTGTCTATGAGAGACTGAGGTGGAAGCAGTTCTGTGGAACAGGGACGAGCCATCTCACCATTATGAAGAGCTTCCACAGAATATTTTTTTAAATCCTGGTGCCTGTGTTATCTCTTAATACAATCAGAACAATAATGGTCATGTTTATTTTGTGGTGAGTGAGATTTAACGCTCCAATAATTCCTTTGTACAGAAAGGGGTGGTGACAGTTCTAATGGACGACCTGTCCCAAGGTAATTCCATTTACTCTGAAAATCTCAAGCATACTGTGTGTATTAAGTACTCCAATCCTGCAAGTTAATTTAAGAAAAACCAAACAAACACACATTAGGAGATTGTCTTAACCCCTTCAAGTGAAAAAGAAATAATCAAAAGCGATGTCCTCACTCTTCTGCTTTATCACGCCAGGCTTAAAGCTCAGATAAATATGCATGAGTGGGTGCAAACTAAATCAAAGCAGCTCTCCACTCACCTCCTCTGGTTGATTTCTGCCTCGTTGGTGGCGTTCTTGCCCGGCCCCCAGCTGTGCCGGCGGAAAGGGGACAGCGGCCGCATGGAGCCGCGCAGCACGGACGAAGGATTTGGCACCTCTGTGATGCTGTCCAGCTCCTCTTCCTTCTCCCCTCCCTCTGAGGACACCATGTTGGTGCAGCTGCCATCCAGGCTGTGCCTGTCCTTGGGCTGGGTGAAGCTCCCCGCTGGTGGGAAGGGAAGGGAGGTGTCGCTGCCCAGGGATGAGTTCCTCTCCAGGGACATGGTGTCATCGGCGGAGGAGCTGGAGCTGGTGACATCGCACACAGACTGCTCCTCTTCGGGCTGCTGTGGGGAAGAAAAAGCAAAAATATGGTAAAGTAAAACCACAGACTGGTTTGGGTTGAAAGGGGCCTTTAAAGATCAGCGAGTCCAACACCCTTGCCATGGGCTGGGACAATGTTCACTAGATCAGGTTGTTCAAAATCCCATCCAACCTGGCCCTGAACACTTCCAGTGAAGTGAATACATTTAACATTTTAAGTAAAAGCAAATATTTTGTATTTCACATGAGGTGAGAGATTTCTTAGTCGCTGGCATAAGGCAAATTAACCACCATAGATCTGAGATGATTTGCTCTGGTTTCAAAAGAGTTTGAAATGCTCTGCAGGGTGATCTCTTCCACCCTGTAAGTCCCTAGCTGCCATAACCCTGGGCTCCCAGCTCGAGTTCTCTGCCTGCTTCCTCTCTTCAATTCCACATTTCATCCTGCACAGCTAATCCTGTTCCTCTTACCATTTCTGGTTAAACCTGTTATCAATCAAGGTGCTAATGGGGAACGGGGTTATCACAACTCCTGATGACAAACTCCAGCCTCTCCTGTGGGACTGGGATGGGCTTGTAGAGCTCAAGGGCAATTCACTGTTCCACTGCATCATGCAGCACAAAAGGGACAATTACTCAGTAGCAGAAAGCAGACAGAAAAAAATAAAAGCTTAAGTCCCCATCCCCCACTACTTTCCATTAAGCAGAAAGTTAATATCAGGGTTTGCAGCATTTTTCAAATCCAACTGTCGTCAAAAAAATATTGTTCTACAGGATCAGCTACCCTGGATTACAGATTTTGAGTCATACTGTAATTTTTGGGTTTAGTTTGCTCCAAAAGCAGTATGTAGAAGCCAAACTGGTTCTCTCTGGCCTGAGGCCACATGCTGACCACACAGCCCCAGCAAAGCCCGTGTATATTCTGTGTTCCCTGTGGCCACCATAAAAAACCACAAGCATCTCTCTGACATCACCTCCAGTCTGAAATGGTGTTTGCCCTGAGGGGCTGACACGGGGAGTTTCAATTTATCCTCCTGCAGAGCCCTGTGCTGTATCATTTGAAATAATGCCAGGCAGAGTGCTCAGTCAGGCCATCCACAACAGAGCACTCAGCAAAGCCCTGCAGTTAATTGTCCTCACACAGTGGGCTCAGCAGCAGCTGAGCACTCGAGGGACTGCAGGCTGGCAGCAAGCATTTGGCAGAAGACAACTGGCTGCAAAACCCTGTTCTCAGATGGAAGAGATGGGCATCAGACCTCACAGAGGAAAAAATGAGCAGGAGCAGTGATAAACGGTCCAGGGACTTGCTTTTCTGTGCTTTATTCGATGGGCACACACTGTAAGCTAAAAGCCTTTAATTTAACTGACCAAAAAGAAACTGAGATGTTCAAAACTGTTCTAATCATGTATTTCACTGTTCAGAGAGAAGCCCTGTTTCAAACTTAGCTATTTTTTATTCTCAGTTCAGTCTAACAGGTACACAATAATGCTCCTAAGATGGTTTAACTAAATGCTGTTACACTACTTCCCTTCTCACATCCATCAAAGGGTAATAGAGGAAGAAAAAAAAAGAGAGCATCCACAGCACAACACCAAAGTACAAGAACTTTTTAAACACTATTAAAAAATGCACTAAAAATACATCCCTCCAAAAACATCCACTTCATGTTAAGGTATGTCAAATATTAATGGTGAATTTCTGTAAACTATATTCTCTAAACTAGCAAACGATTGGATTTGACACATTTGAATAGGAAGTGCAGTTTAAAAAAAAAGGGAACTGAAATGAAAGCCCTGTGAAATTTTTGATGATGTTCAGCATTATTCAAGATAATCTGATATTTGTATGAGTCATGATGAGAGCTTACTGAATTGCTTAAACACAGACAAATCAAGTAGTCATTATGTGGATAATACTCCTACAGCAGAGGAAACAGTCTGCTTCACTTTTCTGAGACAGAAAAATACAGACATTAGATCAGGCTGGATGGGGCCTTGAACAGCCTGGGACAGTGGAAGGTGTCCCTGCCCATGGCTGGGGGTGGAACAAGATGAGCTGTAAGGTCTCTCCCAATTCAAATTATTCTGTGATTTTGTGACCGGGGCAGCAGAGCAGGAGAGGAGAGGACTGACTTCCTCCCTAT
Organism: Entomyzon cyanotis; assembly: GCA_024500445.1. Lineage (NCBI taxonomy): Eukaryota > Metazoa > Chordata > Aves > Passeriformes > Meliphagidae > Entomyzon > Entomyzon cyanotis. The sequence continues at coordinate 13,922,251 of JAKEPQ010001010.1, forward strand.
CAGCTGTGCAAAGTGTGGGACAGTTTGGAAACTTTCAGTTTGGATGCAAACCTAGAAACAGTGGTGCAGAACACCAAATTATATAGGCAAGAATTAGAGTAAAAAGAGGAATTTTTATTTCCCAGATGAGAATACTACAGCAGTTCAAAATGCAGAACAAAACCCACTTCCCTAACAAGGAAGATTTAGGGTTTCTATTGCAAAATGCAGTTCAAGGAGATGTTTGAAAAAAAGGGAAATACATTTGGTCCATTTTAACTTTTACCTTGAGCATTCAACTGACGACAGAACACAATAAACAATTCCCTTGAACTTGTGGGACCATGCTTACTCTTCTAAAAATATTCTGCTGTCGTTTCAATGATTTTCTTTTTGAAACAAAGAAAAACAGTTAATATGAAAGAGGACTCTGTCTGAAAAATGCCAAGTGTGGCTGACATATCTAAAACATCTATATTGTAGTCACCACTGCAAAAAATTAGCTATCTGGCCAAGTGCCAGTAAATATGCATTGCTCTTTAATCCTATTTGAGTGAGAAAATACCATGTTTGCAGAACAGAATGGGTTCTTTTCTTACAGGAAAAAGGAAACGTTAAAGAAATGCTAATTTTGTTCAAGTTAGGCTTGCTGGATTGCACCTCAGTGAATTCAAGCCTGAACTGTGGCCATAAACCTCGTGGGCAAAAAGAGACTTTTCAGGAATTTGCTAATGGGCATTTTCTTTGCTGTCAGTATTTGCTGAGAAGCTTGTAAGAAAAAATAAGGTGTAAAAGTGATTTTTCTGAGAAAGGACACATGTACTTCTTCAAGAACAGGGATAACAGAAATCAATGGGATGGTGGGGGTATAACTTTTTCAACTAAATCCCTCCACTGTTTGAGGTCTTGGTGAGAGGAATTAAAATGTTCTTTCAATTATTTCCATGATGAGAACATGAAAAGTGCTGAGACAGAAACCTCCTCTGTCCCCTGATCTTCAAAGACATTAAAGGTGTTGGAGTATTTTAAAAAAGAAGATGATAAAAATTAAACCTTGGAATCCTGAAGTTTACTTGGAATACCATTCCATTAAAGGAGTCAATATTTTTAGCTGGCTTAATATATAAACCAACAGAGTCATGTTTTATTTCCATTTGCCCATGGCTCCTGATTCCCTAAAATTAATCTCAACAGTGGCCTCTTATTAATTATATATCATATCTTTTATGATTTGGAGTGGAGGTGAAAGCCTTTCCCTAAAAATTTTTATTCCTTTGGGTTTGGTTTTTTTTTTTTTTTTGCACAGCTGTTGGGGTTTTTTTGTTTGGTGTTTTTTATTTTTACAAAATATTTATGCATTTGTGTATTTTCCTTGAGCAAACCAAAACAAAGGCAGAAATTAAACAAAATTCAAGAGGTTGAATTGCCTTTCTTTGGCAATGATCTGTGGGTTCCTGACTCTCTTCATCTGAATCATTTCCCAAGAGAAACATTAAAAGAGCTTCCCAGTAACGCTGGACTTCGTTGCTGGTTAAAAGTTGAGATGAGCAAAGCCTATGGGCTCCACCCCAGGATGTTGCCAGATGATTGTGAGAAATGACCTTATGCTGCATTAATCATTCAAGAAGGAGGATGCTGCAAAGCCTGCCCAGATGGCTGTCTGGGACAGAGAGGGAAAAGCAGGATGACGAGGACATGGGAATGAAGTGCTGACGCAAAAAAAACCATTGTGCTGAAGCCATAGACTTGGAAGCAAATTCTGCATCTCAGTGACAGCCTCTAAAGTCTGCAAAAAAGGCAGATTTTGGTGCTAAAGCTGCCTGAACCCAACAGTTCATGTTACACAGCTCAGCACATCCTTCAGAGAGAGAAAGAAATGAGACAGGCACAGGAGAAGGGGAGGAGCACACAGCAAACACCAGGGTGAGGCACCTGTAGATTTTGTGACCCCAATTCTTCATGGTCCTGGGACAGAACCAGAGCTTTCAACCTGTGAATTTCAAGTGAAGTCAGAGGAAGCAGCCCAAAGAAGACCCCAGACAGACAGCAATTTGCTCTTCCCACATTGATTTTAATGCATTAAGCCGTTCAGAAAGAAGGAGCCATTTCTACAATAAAAAAACAACTCTAGCAGACAAAAGTTCAATTCCTGCTCCACAGAAAGGGGAAACAAGAACAGAGCTGGTAATAACAATAATCACCATGATACTGAAAGGTTTGAGATCCTCTTTTTGTTCATAAACATATTCTCTCTCTTCCCAATTTGATATGGAAACTGTATTATTTAATAGGTTTATAAATAATCAACCCCAGCCAAGACATGTATCTTACAATACTTTTCAGAAAAAAGGTTACAGCCACCACTTATTTTGGTGGTCATTAAAAATAACTATAATTTGCATTTCTACCAGCTGGAGTCAGTAGTCTAAAACCAAAAAAGATTTAATTAAGTAACGAGCTCACAACACTAAACTAGTGTTTCTGGTCCTTTAGAAATAACTTTAACTGTAGAAAAAATACTCAGATAAACCCTGAGAAAGAAGACAAGGAATCAAATTGGTCAGGAAAACAAAGACAAATAAAGCAACTGAGGTTGAGATTAGCTCTGAGTAACTTCCTAAACTCAACTCAGGAGCCTTTTGAAGCTGTTTGCAGACAAAGTCTGCAATCCACTCCATAATGAGAACAATGCAAAGGCTACCAAATTAAGAAATTCCTTTTCCACCAAGATGAAAATCTGCTTTCCCCACCACCTGCCCCTTCCCTGCAGCATCACTGCCACACTGCACTATCTATTCTGGTGACATTTTAATCTTTCTTTCTCATATTTGAAGAAGCAAACTTTCCACGTAAGAAGGTGGAAAAGCTAAAATTCTGTGTAATATAGAATTTGCTGTGTTCCCACTGCACTCTTCTCCCACACTTTCCCACACAAGCATTAAATCAGGCTCAAATGGCAGCTGACTGTCGCAATCCACAGTCTGCTCTGCCAAACTCTGCCTTGTACTCTGACAATCTAGGATCCCAGATCCTTTTGACAGTGAGATGGGAAAGGGTGAGGCTGGTGAGCTCTGTGCCCTACCACATGCATTAAGGATGACTTTACTGTTCATTTATAGCACATGAGGTCACTTAGCCCGGGCTGTGGTGTTTCCCATCCTGCTGGAAAATATTCACCACCATCTGATTTGATTTCAGCAAGCAGAATTTTGTTTCATTCAATACATTTCTCAGAAAGCCAATGTGAAAGCCACTCTGAGAGTTAAGTTCTTCAGAGTAGGAGCTGTGCCTTCTCCAACCTGTGAGCTGCAGCTGAACCAAAGAGTGTGATTTCATAGAGACCAAAGTCATGGCTGCTCTAAAGAAGGGTCACATCCATTTTGATTCTACATCACTATATTCCTTCTGGGTGCTCTTTCATCATCTACTTATGCCAAGAAGAATACAAGTTACCAGCAGGATGATTCTTCAAGAGCAAAAACCTAACAACCCCCTGAATAATTTCAGACTACTCTGACATAGATGCAAAAGACTGATGCCAAAGGGAGGAGGCATCCTGTGCTCAGGAGGCCAACTCTGTCTCTCAGGTCTCTCCCACTCCTCCTCCTCCTCAGCAACACAAAGGGCACAGGGATGATTAAGGTTAGCAATGACTTCTGTTGTTGATTTTAAGCAAACTTGAAAACACCTTCATTCTACTTGCACACAAACAGGCATTAGAGGTATGTCACCTAGGCAACAAAACTATTCCCTGGAATTGGCCTGAAGTATGCAGAGTGAGTGTTTCCTTCCTATCACGCTGAATTTACAGAAAAGCACTGGTTCCTCTGAGAATTACAGTATATAAATCTGAAGGTGTCAGCGCAGAAGTCACAGTCTGCTGGAGAAAAGCTCTTTGTTACATGAGTTAAAGATGGATTTCATATCGTCTGGGCAATCCCTAATGACCTTGCAAGAAAATCCACCTTTTCAACTGCTCCTCTGGTGCCTGATTTACTTTTGGACAGACAAAATTACTTTCATTTTTTTTACCACTGGGGCTGCACAGCTTTTGGAATTCTGCTGCAAGTAAATATATCCCTCATGTTGCTGCATCCGAGGAGGAGACCAGATCCTTCCCATCGATTCTGTTCCAGGATAATCACTTCCAGGCTTCTAACTCACCAGTGAAACCAAGATGATCTGTATGTGCAGTATGGGTTTATCAGGGGCTTTTTTAACCATATCCCAACCAGGCTTTCTTACCTTCCCAAAGACAAGGTCTTCCATCCCATCACCAGGCAAGGGGAAGAGGTCAGACTCACTCCCAGACTCTCTTTTAAGACCTCCCTGAGATGAGGCACAGACACCACTCAGCCCATCCTCCAAGAAGTTCTCACATTCTGCAGGAGCAAAGCACAAAGAGTCACAACCTGAGGTTTTCTGTAAATCCCCACATCAGACTTGCCTTCTCTCAGTGAATTCCAGGATTTAAAAGCAACAGTACACTTAGCTTTACAAATGAAGCTTTATAAATTTGTTCACCTCCCAAAACCATGCCTGGGAATTCTCAAATAATTTATTCCAGAGTTTAAAACTCCTTTTTAGATGCAAACTGAAAATCTTCATGAAACAGCTGTGAACACTTGTAGCTTGAGGTGCTGATAAATATACTACATATGAGGTATCCCATACAGTACATAATGAGATGTTTCCTATTGATTGCAACAACTGCAACATCAGGTTCATATTCAGAAAATGCAAAAATACAACTTGTCAATATCTGCTTTCTTTCTCAAAGGATCGATTCTCTCTAAATGCCAAGGTGCTTTTATTTGGACAATTATTTAATTCCTTCTTCCACACTTCTTACTGAAAAAGCACTAGTGTGAATTCCATGGCAAGCTTTACTTTTTTAAAATTCAAAAATCAAGTGATTTTTTTAAAAATTCTCAGCTTTCATGACTCCTGAAATTGAAATATAAGCATGTTGCACCTCTTTTTTTCCCTCAAATGCTTCCAGCTGTTTGCACTGGGTTAATCAGGAGTACAGAATTAGACTGCAGCCCCTGCAAAAGCCCTCTCTTTCCAAAACCTTTAACAGACAAGTTTTTGCCTTAGAAATGACTGTACATTATTTTATTTCTTTACTCTTCAGGAATAAGCATTAATTATAATTTTGGCAATAATTGAACATGCATTTTTCCCAGTTTGAAATGTTTTCTAATTATTAGTAGGATTTTTTTTTTGTTTGTTTTTTTGTTTAAGATGCTGTTTTCCAACCTCCTCTAACAGATCCAAAATGTGCTCAGCTGTCTGGAGAGGAGCCAGGGCAATAAAATATTGGTTCTTAAATGACACCTCACTTGCTCCATCCTTGGTGACATCAAACTCAAACATCAGTGCAAGGACAACAGGTTTGGGTAGCTTAAGGTCACCTCTTTGCCTTTCCTATCCTTAATCTGTGCCTGACAGCAGCTATGGAACACCCCAGCCATATTCCAACTCATGGAGTGACTTCACTTCTGGAGAAAATAACATTACTGCGACAGTGGTGGGGCTGTCCCCATGTAGGGCAGGGGGAGTTGCAGCCAGTCGGAAACCCCATTACCCCACAGAGGAATTTCCACGCTGTGGAGAATTGGAAAAGCACTTCTTGGATGCTGCAGCTGCTCCTGTTCCCCTTTTGGTAAACCTGGAAAATCTGAACTGCTTTTCCATCACCGAGGAGGAGAAGGGAGGGGAGAGAAGAAGGAGGGGAATGAAGGGAAAGAAGAGACGGAGCGGCTGTGAGGACGCAGGCCAGGGTGCTGCTCATCCAGCTGGCAGCCAGCACAGCTTGTCCACAGCCCAGACTGAAAAACAAAGGGGCTCCAGCCACGTTCCACTGGAAAATCAGTGGGGACAGCCCAGATGTGCTGAGGGATGGATAGCTCACCCTGAGGATAAAGCACGGGAGGCAGCAAAGGCTCCTCTGCACGAGCCTCCCAGGGACAGAGGAGATGAAACAGTCAGGAAGGAGGATGAGGAGCAGGGTGATGGTGACCCCTCCACACACCTCAGCTCACTTGTGCTGAGAAACTCATTCCCAAATCCTCTCTTCCCTCCACTCTCCTTTATTTTTGGTTGTAGGTGTGCATCTTTTCTCCATTTTCTCCCTCCCCTTTTCCCAGTTTGCTGGGTTGTTTTGAACTGCACAGACACTGCACAAAGCCAGGCTCTGTCTCTCACACTCCTGGCAACACTTCTGTGCATGATATAAAGAGAAAAAACCAAAAAATTACACAAAAAAAAGCCCTAGGAAGAACATTTCCAAGCAGCTCTCTTCTGTACATTTTCCAAACTCTCGTGTCCTCCAAGCCAGGGCTGAGCCCTCCAATTCCATGCTGATAACTCTGTATCTGCTACACTCCTCTGGGCATTTAATTTCAAAAGCGTTACCTTATAAAATCTGAGGTCACTCTCCTTGCAAGCCATTTCAGCAGATGAAAAAGGCCTAATTCTTTATCAAGTAGTGTATTTTTAAGTTAGCCATATTGAAAGCTCATGGTTTTATTGCTGCTAGGAGTTACCAGATTTTTCTTGCCCTCTCTACACTGCCCAGCACCACAGAGCAGCCAGAGGATGCATCTGCAATAATAAGATTATTTCTAAAAAGGCCAGAACCTCCATAGCCTGAGATCTTTCTGCTGCTTCAGTCCATCTGGAGAGCGTATTTAATTTAAAAACCTGTCTTTTTATGCTTGTGTTACAGACAAGTATCACTGTAATTACTAATATAAATTTGTACACACAGCTATCTAATTATGTAATTAATATCATATTTCTATAGTGTAATATTTCATTAGATAATTAATAGGTCTGCAACTGATAGTGATCCATAGGAATACATGATTATGGATTTGGCAAGTCAAATGAATACATGTAATTTTGCAGAGAAATGGTTTGCAATAACTCTTGCCTGAAGTATAAAAATATTGTACCAAGAGGCAAAGGATTCCCAGACACAATTAGTAAAGAGACATAGCAATATCACAGGTTCTCCTGTAAAAACACTCTTGAAACAGCTATTCACTGTTCATGACTCTTCTAAACAGTGCAAAATTTTTTTTTTTTTAATATAAAAAGCACTTATTTAACTTTGATGCGAGCTAGAACTTCTATTTAGGATAAGCCCCTCAGGTTGCTAACCCACACTATCCCTTCTTAGCCCACCCTCTGACAGACTAAGTTCAAATATCACTTTGACAGTCATTTTCTTTCAAGTCTCTCAGATAAATCAAAGGAGGTTTGGGTGAGATGACTACTCATAAGGACAGCAGGGCAAGAAGTCTCCTATGAGCACCCTAAGCAAAGTCCCCATTCAGGGCCCTGATAAATTACCCTATTTGTTTCAAAGATGCATAATCCAATGAAAGGAAATGGTTTTTTTCTCATCTTGGACACCAACCCTTCTTTGAAGCTTGCCCAGGCTAGATTTTGTGTCCCAGGGGAAGAGCCAGAAAGCACCAGCCAGCACGCAGGGCTGGGAGCTTGGCACAGCTGCTGGGCAGGGTGTGGGAATGATAGCTCTGAGCAGCCTTCATGCTTCCTGAAGCCTGGAACCACAACAACTTTCAGAGCGGGGGAAAAAGTAAAAATCTCAAGCCACTGATTGGGGCTAAATATGGATATCTGAGTTTGAATTTCTGATTTTTTTCCTTTTATCGTATTATCCTTTTAGCTAAAAACCATGTCTGTGTGTCCCACCACACCTTTTGGTTTATTAAAAAAAAAGAGGGGAAAAATCAAAATACTGAAGCACTCATAATGCAGAGTTATTTGAGATGGTGACACATCACACAGCTCTATGCAAGTCAAGTGCTGCAGCCATGTGCTAACAATGACTCACAGCACAGTCATTACACAGTTTCTTTAATTTATGTGTTTTCCCCATCTGGGCCAGGATGTCAAAAAACAAGGAGGAAAGGAAGGATAGAAAAGGTGAGGAGAAGAGCTGCTGGTCTGGAGCTGCCCTGAGTGCATGGCTCACCTGGAGACTCCCGAGTTCTCTTTCGCTCCAGCAGGGAAGGGTCAGGACATGGCTCCAGGGGACACCAGCTCTCACGGTTTATCTGCAAAACACAGCACAGCACATCAAAGAAAGGCCACTCTCACCCTGGTAGTATCTTCTGCAATGTCCCTCTGCATCAACCACCACATACAGAGTTATGGCTTAATTTTTTCCCAATAATAAAAATGTCAAAAGTTACGTACGACTTTTTTTTTTTTTTTTTTTTTTGCATCACTAAACAAACCATCAGAATATGCCAAAAACCTTTATTTCTCCATGGAAAGTTTGATTTCAAGGTGGCTCCCGCTCAAGGAAGGAGTTCAGAGGGAGGATGAGTCAGTGCTTAAGCTACTAGTTGAGGACTGAATAACCTTGGCTTCAAGTCCCTCCTCCATCTGTAGCGGGACTGCAGGCAAAATACTCTTCTGCTTTATGCCTCAGTTCACTACATACAGAATAGAAATTCCTTACCACCCATATTGCTGTACAGATAATTACCTCAGAGACAGCAAAGTGCTCTGAGGTGAGGACTTGGGAAGTGCCCAGGTCATGGGGAGAACCAGAAGCACTTTGAGCTTGCATTAACTGAACTGATGATGATAGAAACGCCCATTTTAACACTGAGGTACATCACATGGTTCATTTCAACATCAGCCCTTATCACCTCACCCTGTCCTTCACCTTCTCCATGACTCCTAGTCTTTCAGCAAGGATGACTGATGTGTTCTCAGCCTCCTCCTCCCTCTGCCTGTGCTTTCATCTTCCTCACTCGGGCTGTGCTGTCCAACATTTTGACTCTGAAGTCTGCTGGACTATCCACAACCCTTGGCTCATCCAGCAGTCACTTCCCATCACTTCTGTCTGCAGCTGGCAGCCTCTGGAAGCCCCTTTACTCCTTCTGCCATTTCTTTGAGCCAAATGCCTTTACCTACTGCCAAATGCATGCAAATCTCACCTGTCTCACACCACAAACCCCAGAGGTTATTTCCCCTCCTGACCTGCCTCAACATACAGGATCTCACGTGTTAAGTTGTAGCTAAAAGAAAGCTACTGAAATGGATGACTTTGTCTGATTTTACATGTCTAGTATTTCTCCTACCCTCTCCCTGGTTTTCCTTTTATCTCCTGAAATAGTTTCCTCTCCTCTCTTTCAAATACCAAATTTTTACTATTACCTTTTCCCCCTGACCCATGTTGAAATCTCCTCCATGATTCTGCTCTATTTTTGCAGTCCCCTGCTGGACTCTCATCCCCTCAATGTCCTCCTTTCTCCTATGTTAAGAAACGCACTGGGTTTGCCTTCTTACTATTTATTTTCCTAAATAATCAAAGCCAAGCCTCTCCTACCCTTGACCTGACGTGCTGCTTTGACTAATGACCCAAGTCCTTGTTTCCTCTCTCACTGAGATCATGGAATGAGTTACTGCAGCCCTTGGCTGGCTCCTCCCCTGCCCGAGGGGCTCCTGCCAGCACCTCTGCTCACCTCCTGCTCTCCACTCCCCCAGACCTGGCAGCTACTTGCTACAGCACATTTTTCTTCCTCAGGTTTTGTCCTCTTCCATGCTTGTGTGATGACAAAATGGGGTTGGGAGGGCCTTTGACAGGTCAGCTAGTCCCTGTCTGCTGTGCCAAGTCAGGCTCAACTATCGTCTGAGAGGTCTTAATCCAACGTGCCCTTGGATCCTCCAGTGGAGAGGATGCCATGACCTTCCCCAGTCAGCAGCTCTTGCTGACAGACACAGGGAAGGAACTGAGAAGTTCTGAGAGGTGAAAAATGAGCAGGAGTCTCCCAGGAGAGGTGAAGGAGATGTTGAGCTCTACCAGAGTCAGGTCTCGGGGTGGCCTCAGTGCATGTCCCACCTGGATGTCCATCCCACCTCCATGGAATTTTGGAGGCTCTTTTCTTTAGGAATGATGTACACTTTGCAGCACTTCCTCCCTGACTCTGCTCATACATGTAAATTACACAGATATTCACCCAAGACCCCATCACACCTCTCCACATGCAGGTATCTAAGATCCCAGTGATCCCTGCACCTCTGCTCAACACACACCTGTATATCCATTTTCTCCCTTTTACATGCAGTACATCTATATTAAATGAGAGGCAGCAAGGGAAAGAGAAGCAGTCTTCAGTCTGAGAAAGGTTTTGTAAGCAAAACTTCAAAACAATGATTTTTTTGTTTTCCAAAGTGACATAAGTATGTTGCATTTTAACTGTTGCATGGTCACACCCTGATTCTTCCAACAGAAGACATTCCCTGTTCTCATCAAGGCTGTGTGATGTCTAACATTAGCCTCTAAACTTAACTGCAGAATCTATTTTTTTTTTAGTATTAAAAGAGCTGCAAAGTCAATAAATACCACTTTATGACCGTAAAGTCAATAAATACCATGCTATTATTCTTTTCTCTCCAGACAAAGAAGAATAAATTTGCACCTCACTTTCCTATATTTTATTAAAGGCAAATCTAGAGGTTGAGGCTGAACACACATAGAAGGACAAATGCAAATGTGCTCAAGTCCACACAAATGAAGGAATTACCCATTTCAGATACAAAATCAAATTCTGCCTCCTTCTGACTGACTTGCACCCAACTCCTTCCTCATCATATTGAGTCTGACCCTTTTTACTTTTAAACAAATCTCCATCAAATTTAAAGGAACTACTCCTGATTTATACTGATGTCCACTACTGGAAATCAATAATTAAACAACCCATTCAATTATTAGCAGTCAGAAAGCAAAACATGAAGAAGTTCAAGCTGTCTGTTGAATAAGCCATATTAGGCTGAATTAACATTATATATTTTCCTTTAATAGAACCAATTGAGTCATTCACTGAAAATGCATTATAGACATTGGCATTTTTTCAAAAAAGATTTGAGCATTTTTCCCATTTCCCAGCCAGCTCTCTCCTCAGTCCTGCAGCTTTGCCAAGTATTGAAAACGTCTGCTTTTCTCTATTAAAAAAGTAATGAGAGAGTAACACTGAGGTTTAAGGTGCTGCTTCAGATATACCTGATTATGTACAAAATAAAACATTAGAAACTAAATATTTATCTCAGTAGCCCTAATTCAGGAAAAAAAATAATCACCATCAAAACAAAAACAAAGGAAACCACTACTATATACAAGTATTCCCTGGGCCAAAACGAGCCCAGACAGGATTTGAGGGAGGTTTACTGCATGCTCTCAGGAAACTGGGTGGTCCATAGATACTCGAAACACAAACCCCACTGTCCACAGCCCAACACCAAATAGTGGGACCCCTCCTCAACACCTGAATTCTGCTGCTGTTTACTCAGGACTAGTGACTGTGGGCACAGACAATAAGAGCTATAGAGGAAATTGCCTTTATAAAAGCGCCTGAACATCAGGGGTTGGGGAATGCACCAGTATGGAGAAATTTGAAATGAGCTTGTCTCGGGATTTTACAGACACATGTGCATTACATGTGAGAAAATTCCACCCTGTCCCCCCAGTTTCTTGTTTTGCTGAGAGAAGCCCAACAACAGGACCACAGGCTGGTGGCCACAGAAGATGATAAAAGCCCCACACTTTCTTTCTTGCCCACACTGATTATAGCTCATTGATTCCAGGCATCCCAAGTCTTTGTGGCACGAGCAGAGGATGCAGTGCTGTTCCAGCGGCAGAGGGAATATGAAACAGCCTCTGGGAACTGAGTTTCAATCCACAGCTTTTGAAGAAATGCCAGGAGAGAACCAGCTATTTTTCCATACAGAAGCCTGAATGTGTTTATCTGTAGCTCAGACACAGAATGAATCATGGAAGCACAACCCCAGGCACCGAAGACAATCCCGGAGGATTTTCTGTTTGCCTGTGAAACAGCAGCAGGCTAAATGTTCAAAGAGGCCTTTAGGACAGCAGCTGGAGCTGGGAGCAGCAGATGGTTCCATTGCTCTTTCTGGGCACACACAGGTATTTCCTGAGTCTCAGGGACATCGTGCTGCAGACACTGAACTTGAAATTTCATGTGACTTCATGCATAAGAAAAGGATGGCACTGGACAAGCTGTCAGACACCCAGGGCTGAGGTGTCCTCCATCCCACAGGAACACTGAGTTACCCCAGACCCCATTCCCAGGCTCTTCCTTCCTCTCCCCTTGGTCTTGGACAAGGAATTATCTAATCCACTCCAGAGTGGTGCCTGCCCATAAAACCAGGATCAGGATATCCTTGTCAAAGACACTGCAGCAACACCCATGGCAGAGCCATGTGCTGGAGGCTCACTAGGAACAGGCATTTTGGGGACCAGGGACTACCTGGCTCCTTTCTACCTCTCCTACAATTCCAGCAGGAAAAGTCCTTTTTCTCTCCCTCTGGTTTTATTTGAACTCTTCTTGCCTTCCATTTCACAATAAAGAGAACACGCTGACCTCTCAGGAAATCTTTCGCTATTGCAAAAGTTTGCACTTGTCAGCCTCACTGGTCATGATATAAATCAGCATCTCCAGAGCGCAAGCAACCAGATGACTTTAACTTTCATTTCCTAGCACATCCCTAGAGATTCATCTTCCCTCCATACCACTTTAACTTTGTCCTAAATTTGCAAGTTTCCATTCTTCTCCTTTTATTTTCCCCAGCTTCCAGACTATAATCTACCTTGCAGCTAAAACCAGATACCACTGCACATAGGAAAATATTCAGGAGAGTAATTGTAGCTTGTTTAGTGTATCATTAAGCACTTGTGCACCACACTGAGTAATATCAATTTTAAATATCCATTGCAGAATAAAATTAGTAGATAAAAGCAATATTCTAAATTCAATTAAAACTAATTTCTTTTGTAAGCAGAAATGATACAATGGTTTTTTTAAAGTTCTATGCATATTGTAATTATTTTCTAGGAGCTCCCTGTTCCTGAAAATTTCTTATAGGATTAAAGAAATTTGTACACAAAACTGGAATTCAGTGTTTATGCTGATCAACTTTTAACTTTACAATTCCATCTACAATGAAATTATCCAGTTGCCTGCAATTCCTGCACTAGAAAGTAAAGCAACAGTTGATTTACCCCCTTCACAAAAATCACCTTTCAAAATCCTGCGAAACTCTTTGAAAAGAAGCATGAAGGATGGGGCATCTGGGGAAGGAATTTCCACTGTTTTCTTTTGACATCTGTTGCTGCAGAAAGACTCCATACACACAAAATCTCATCAAGAGCAACAATCACTGCTTTGGCAATCATCTTGCCAGACAATATTAAGAGCAAACATATCAATTTGCTTGCTAATTCCAGATTTATTTTTATTTAATTTTTTTTGTAATCTACCTGTGTATTTTCTTAGCTTTGGGGGAAGATATTAACAGGTGGATGCAGAACACAAAGACATTCTCCAGTGTATGCCAAAAGGGACAGCACTTGCATTTCTGCAATGATTTCTATGGAGATTTTTCTTCTAGCACTGTGAACTTGCTACACTGAGTCTTTTACCTTTATAGAACTGATGACACCATATCAGGACAACATTTTTTGCCAGAAGGTCCAAACTGACCTTACAGCAACAAGCCAGCAGTACTATAGAAAACTGCACCAAAGGATTTCACCAAAAAAGGTTCCTACAAGCACAGGACATGTTACATGACTGAATAAATTAGCTCTTTATGGTGCAAGAGCAACACTAAATTCCTAGAATGCATTTATCATCCTGGCAAAGTCCCAACTGGGAAAAGGAACATGTGCCCCAAGTGTATTTTCCAGCCCTTAGCACTGGGATGTCCTCCACCAGCAAAACTAAAAGTCAACAAACTTTAATTAAGCTTTAAAAATAACAGCATTGGCTTTGCATAAAAACCATCTCTTAACTAATATGGGAGCAAAATTCCCACAAACATGTATGTGCCTCATGTGAAAACACAATAAATTCATTTAAGTTGCCCTTCCTGTCCTAATTCTACATAAGACACAAACAGAAAAACTCAAAAACTCTCTCAGTCATTCTAAGACAATTCTCTCCTTCCATCCTTCAATAACCAGAACAGCATGGACAGATGAGGATTAAAGTTCAGAGTCACTTTAGGCCCACAAAGTTCAATGGACACAGCATACCAGTCACCTGGGGACATGCTTCCCCCAGAAAAACCCTAAAGAAGGGATTCACTTGCTTATGTGTCAATAAAGAAGAAAAAGCTGCAATGTACAATGGAAGGAAGCCTAGTTGCAGTTAATTTGGGGACTTCTCCACACACTACTTTTAGTTTAGGAGGCTGCAAATGGCACTTTGCCTTAGGTGGGCAGGGTTCATTCCCAAGGATCTTCTCTGGTGCTGGAGTAGAGCTACCAGAGCAGCCAGGGAACAGAACAACTAATTTAATGTGCTGTCCCTTTAATTTAAAAATGTCTTGATTAATTATTAATGCTGTTTTAAATTTTATGAATTATGTTCTGATCTTTAACTGGAAGCTGGATGGGATCAATTTACCTGGAAAGCAGAAAAATCAAACCTTGCTGCCCCAGTTGTGAAAAAATTTACTCCTGGTGCCTACCCTTAACAGCTTGTGTATTCACATACAGAGGTGAAATGCAGATAGAGGCAAAAACTTAGAAAACATTCCTAGCTGTGATTGCTCAGTCTCCCATTCCCAAAGCAAGCCCAATTCTTGCTCTGTAACTCTGCAAAGCACTGCCTGTTCATCCCCACTTGAAGGGCTGTCTGACTTCACATGTATTTGCAAGGTGCCAGCCAGTGTGGTTTTCGTATCCTGTCCCTAGATAGTTTTATTTGTGGTGGGAGGCACAACATAAAAATGAGACAGGGCTGCCAAGGCACACATGGGCACACTGAGACTTCCCATTTTGGGCTTGCAGTAACACAGCACAGCCTGCTTTACCCTGCACGTAGCTGCTCGGAGCTCAGCAAAATGTTCAGACAAGCAGACATCCCACACACCCCACAACTTCTCCCTCATCTGCCACAATGCAGTCCCAGCAGGAATGATGACAGCAGATTTTTGTGTCATTTCTGCATCACCCAGGCTTCCCTGCGCAGTGGCAAACCACTAAGTTCAGGATCCAAGTTCATCCAGTTTGCATTGCTGCAGCAGCCAGTGAAGGACATGGAATCATGGAATCATAGGATGGTTTGGGTTGGAAGGGACCTTGAAGATGATCTAGTTCTAACACCTCTCCCATGGATAGGGACAACTTCCATGAGATCAGGGTGCTCAAATCACCATCCAGCCTGGCCTTGAACACCTCCAGGGATGGAGCATTCCACAGCTTCTCTGGACAACCTGTGCCAGGGCCTCACCTCCCTCACAATGAGGAATTTCTTCCTAGGATGAAGTCCTACCTCTGACAGGGGCTGGGATGCTGCTGGTAACCTGCTGCCTCTCGCTTTTTCAAATGGGGGAAGGAGGAAGAAACTATGCTAAAGCCAAAAATAATTGTGTGCATCAACCCTCAAAATTGCTGAGGTTCATTTTTTTCATAACTTCACAAGCCACTGTTTCAGGCACAATCTAAACATGGAAAAGTTGAGCCTCAAGACGGTGGCCCTTCAGAAGACACGTGCATTGCAAAATAATGCGTAGGAACCAAAATTCTTTTGTGACTGTGTCTAAGAATGGATGCAATCAACGCAAATATCATCTCATCTATAAACATTTAGTACCCAAAATGGCATAAGATCTTCTTTGTTCACCGCTTGTTCCCGTTGTCCTTTTTCAGAGCTGATTTTCCTCCCTATGCCATGATTGAGTCACCATCCCTGGAGGTATTTAGAAGATGTGTAGACGTGGCACTGAGGGACATGGTTTTTAGAGGTGGGCTTGGCAGTCCTGGGTTAATGGCTGGTCTTGGTGATCTTAAGGGTCCTCTAAACCTAAACAATCCTATGATTACTGAGTTCCCCATCTTAAAATGAAGCAAAGAACATATTCATCTACCATTCAAAGAAAAGACAGCTGGTCTGAGTCAACCTGCAGCCAAAGTGAAAGCTGTTTAGTGCTTTGCAGGTATTGTGTTAAAATTTCATCAGCTCAGGCACTCTTGATGGATTGAATTTGGGTTTGCTTTTGCTCTGAAGACATGTACTTGCTTTTCAAAACTTAAGAAACCCTGTCCTCTTAACTCCCCAAAATACAATGACCTAGATAAGGTACAGTTTTATTTCAGTATTTTAATGAAAACCAAACCCAACAGAAACCCCACCCCCAGCTCCCTCATTAAGAGCCTGATCCAACTCCCATTAACGTCAAGAGATGATCTGCCACTGACGCACTCGAGCGCTGGCTTGGATCCCTAGATCATCAAAATTTAATTTCATCTACCAGTTATGTTATAGAAACCAGAGAAAACATGAAGAATGACTGAAAATCGAGCTGAAGCTCATTGTAGCTGCAGCTCTCACCAGCACCCTCCTGTTTTAAACATCTGCAGCCTGTACAGCCCATGTTGGGAGCAGCAATGCGTGCACACAAGCACACATATATGGACACTGAGTCATTTGCAGGAACAGACAGTATAACCCACAGTTCTGAAACTCAATTAGGAAAATACTAGTTGGAACTAACAAGAGCCACATTTTGTTATAAAAGCTAAGCTTTGCTGAACAAAAACTTATTTAAGGAACTGATGGCATCAGAAACATTTAAGTTGGATAGTTCTTTTGGATTGTATTTCAACTCAGGCATTCAGATACTCTTTATAAAGAAAAAGATTTTGCTTTTTATTGGCAACCAAGATTGTCAGGGGTAGCAGGTCTCCCCCAAGAATTATTATTTCACAGAACTACAGTGCACATAATACAATAACATT
The DNA here is from genome assembly GCA_024500445.1 of Entomyzon cyanotis. Taxonomy (NCBI): domain Eukaryota; kingdom Metazoa; phylum Chordata; class Aves; order Passeriformes; family Meliphagidae; genus Entomyzon; species Entomyzon cyanotis. The sequence continues at coordinate 13,939,043 of JAKEPQ010001010.1, forward strand.
TTTAATGACTGTCATGGTGTCTAGAGACTGAATACCATGGGATTCAATCCTCAACCAGCATCAGTAACCTGAGAGTTCAAAAATACTCCAAAAAATTGAACTGGTAGAGAAAACAACTTGCAGCTCTTTGTGCCACCAAAACCCAATAAATTAAAGGAAAAAAGTTTCATTCACAAACAAAGCAAGTTAACAAGAGCTAGGTCTATTTTAGTGCAGATAAAGCAGAACAAGAATTAACAGAAAATTAATTATTTATGTATTCTTGTCTTGGAAACAAGAGCATGAACCAAAAATAATAAAAAAGGAAGCCATATGATCATGCAAAATCCCACTGCTTCAGCTAAGAAGAGAAAAGAGAAAAAGGGAGAGGGAAAGGAAATGCTGTTCTAGGAGTTAAGATCTCTGAGTTGGGCTGTGTTTTGCAGTCTCTCTAGCTTCTCTCCTATTTCCATCCACTCTGCCAGGAAACTGCTGAAGCTCCACAAAGCTGTTACAGAGACAGGACATTCCCAGACTGCCATTGTGCCATTTGGTGGAGCACTTGCTAATTTTAGATTAGAGGAGGAACACACTGGGACAATTAGCCAAGAACCACTCCTGATTCTTGCTCCAACCCATCCTCAGACAAAACTCACACCCAAACAACAAGACTGACAGCAGCCCTTCTAACACAAACAAAAAACAGAGGCAAAGGAGGATCAACCATGACTTTTTTTGGCAGAATGCATCCTTCGGGGAGAATGTGCCTTTCAACAGCAAAAGCAAGCACTGGAAATGGAAACCCTTTGCCCCTCACACAGAAAACCCACCTGAAATTTCAAAGCAGGGACTGTTTAAGGGCAGAGGGCAGGGAAGATGGCCAGGGGGCTCTCCCAAAGAGTGCATGCCACAAGAGATTATCTGGTTGAAAAGATAATATTTGGTGTGAAATGGTTTGATAACACTCCAAACCATCTCCATGCTGAAGGGCAAGAGCTCTTCCACCTGTCCCTCCCCTCTGCACCATCCCACTGAGGAAACAGCAAGGAACAGAGCAATCCCCCGGAGATAAGGAAAGGAACCCACAAATAAATGTATACAAACATCATACCTTTAACAACACAACATCTACAGTCCTGTCCACCTTGGAAATGTCGCAGAGGCTGTATCGCCTCTTGTGGCGCTCGTACATTTTGTCCAAAGAGCTGAGAGCAGAGGAGCAGAGCCCACCATGAACCCTGGGCTGACCACGGCCCCAGAGCTCTCACATCCGTGCTCAGAGGAGTCCCCGTGTCTCAGCACAGCCTGCCCGAGCTTCTGAACAGGAAAAAGAAAATCCCAGCGCTGCGCCCGGCTGATAAAAGTCTTCTTGGAACAGATATGCTTATACAGGCAATGCAGGAACTTATAGCAAACAAAAGATATTTGAAGACAGCTTCATACATATAGGATTTTTTTTTTTTGGTGACTGCTAAGAATGGTATCAGCCTTCCTGTTATAGTAATAATAATAAAAATTAAAAAAAAATGTTTTCCAGACAACTTTGATATCCAAAAAGCACCAGAATGAAAATCCTGCCCGAAAAGAGAACAAAAGCCAGATGTGTGCAGCAGGAACACTGACGCTCCGAGCGGAAAGACAGAAGGTAGGCTCAGCCACGACGGGTCTAATTCAGGAAAAAAACAAAAACAAAAAAAACCCAATCACCGTATCCAACGCAAAAACTGTCACCAAAGTGTTTTGTTTTTCACGCCCTCATGCACTGAAAGGAACAACAAAAAAAAATACTTTCCTCCTTCTGAGTCAGCTCACTGTTCACCAGGCAGGAGGGCTCGAGTTTGCCTTAAGTTTAAATTTCTAATGACAGCACTGGGCAAAAGGAAAGAAAATAATGAAATAAAGCCACTCCCTCCTGATTTAGGCTGGGACGTCACTACTTGCCTATTTAGTCCTGCACCAGTGTTCTCCCAGCTTTCAAATTTACTTTGCAGTTGTGGGAGCATGATTCAGAGAGAGGAAAAAAAAAGAAAAAAAAAAGAGGAGGGAGAGGGGGTGGAAGAAAAAGCAGCAGCTTTTCTTTGCCAGCCTCTTCCACCTCTGGCTGCAGGCACTTGGTGTGTTTGCTCAGTCCAAAAGGAGACTGAGAGAAAAGAGACATGTTTTTTGAGAGGTAAAAAGACTCTTCCTACTCCCCCAGGCCAGGTGAATGAAAGACAGTTTCAAAGTTAATGCTTTCCTAAACCAGGAATCGAAACTTATGATTTAATCAGTGCACATGGAAAAAAAAACAAAAAGAAAATAAAAAGGGGAAATCAGTCATTTACTTTATTCTTGGTTTTTTCTGCAACACAGAGCAAAGATCTCAGCAACTTGTTGTCCAGAAAATACAATCTTCCCTCTTCTATTTTAGCCTGAAAGGCAGAGCTTTTTTCCTTGGGGGGAAAAAAACCCAACCCTAAAGTTTTTCATCTTTCTTATGCCGGGGCCAGCCCGAGTCTCTCTGCTCTCAATAGCTCATTCACATCAGCTGGGCCCTGCATGCTCACTGCCACATGGTTTCCTGTTTTCAAACTGCCCCCTTGCAGCCCCCTCCGCTTTCCACCCCACCCTGACCTCTCCAGGGATGAAATCTTTCCATACTTCCCTGGCTTTAGACATTCTCTCATTCACCGATTCAAAAGGGAATGGGGGCGGTTCAAAATGAAAGGAAAAAAAAAAAAAAAGGAGAGAGAAGAAAAGGGGAAGCGGGGTTTTCGGTGGCTGGGAGTTTGTGGCGACCAGAACTCGCTGCTTCGCTACATAGAAAAGCTGAAAATGCAGCAAATTTTAATTCCATGTTGCAAAGCAGGAAACGCAGAATTGGAAACAGCACTTCTCAAGCCAAGGTTTAATTGCCGATCTCCAAAAGCCACCCTGGGCAGTGCTGGGACAACTAGCCCACCTCCTGCTGCTGGGATTTGCTCCACTCCCAGAGCTTAGTTAGGGGGTTGTAGGTCTTTTCATCCAGTCCTGTAGGGTGGTCTCGGTTCCCTGGTTGTATAAGGAGATTTGTAGCCACCAGCTCAAACTCTGGCAGAGGTGACTCAAACGCTGCAGCCTACTGGAACAGATAAAATGCGAGTGCTCGACATTTGAACACAAGATGAGTCTTCCAGAGGAGATCTAAACCCATCTGCTGCAAGCAAGCACTCCAGCTTTTCTCCTCCCAGTGCTACCCAGTCTTCTGACTGTCCAAACACACTGCACCACAGCCTGTGAGTAACACAGGAACTGACTCCTCTCTGTGCCTGTTCATAAAACACCGAAAAATGGGAGTTTACAGAACCACCATGCACTATTGTGAGCTCCTGGGTGTGACACCCCCAATTTTACAGCTGTATTACACAAAAGCACAGCTACCCTCCAGATTTAGAAGGCTCAGCAAGCAAGCCAAGGGCATTTTTTTCCTGAGAGCTGGAGCCACGGTGGCCAGCCCCAACACCAAGTATGGCTTGGACATCACACCTGAGCATGTCCTCAGGTGCTGGAGGAGGCTGGGACTCGCAGCAGATGAGCTGCTCCCGGTGAGGGACACAGGGACACTCTTACCTACTCAGTGCCAGGTGTTTCCCCACACTTTCCTTACGCTCCAGTCTCTCCCTCACATCCCAAAGCTTCATCTCCACCACACCACCAGCTGAACTGAGGAGGATTCCTCTACGAGGCTGTCTTACAGCTACAATCCCTGGCTCAAGGTCTCAGCCAATGGCTCTGTTCTCTCCAACAACGAGCAGAGCTTCTGCTTTCAGTATGAGGACACACACAATGTGGTCGTACTTTGGGGACTTTCTGGAGCCACCAGTTTTCTCCACAAGTAATGAATCCCAGCAATCATGTGCCCATTGAGATGAGGAATCAGAAATGGCTGTGACAGCATTCCAGCCCTTCAAACACTACCATAAAAGGCAGGGATTTCCTCAAATCTAAATTTACAAGACAGGAACCCATAAACAAAGTATGTGAACGTAGTTCAGGTGTAGGAACTTGCAACAGTTGCAGTGCCTTAATGATGCTTTAAAGTTTCATTACGGAGCACCTTTTTTTTTTTCAACTGATATAGCAGATAAATTTGTTTTCAAATCAATTTAATTGCAACTGCTGGTACACCCAGCCAAGATTTATTCAAACAACAACTGCACAGCTCTGCTCAGACGCTCCATTTAAAGCACTTCACCTTTGATCCCCAGAGTTCCTCTGGCAACCAGAAAGAGATGTCCAGCTGCAAGGCTCCAGCAGTGCCCACCATGCAGAGGAGATTGCCAAGGGAGCATCACTAACTGTGACAGTGCATCTTCCACAGAGATGCAGCACGGGTTCAAACAGTCTTTTGTGGCTCAGCAGGGAACAGGAAGCTCAGGTGGAAGGTGCAGACAGGTGGAGAGAGCCAGCCAGGGAAGTTACCAGAGCAGTGCCAGGCTGGGTGACTCTGGGCACAGGATGTGTCCCAGGATTGGTGCATATGCCAGGACTTGGTGCATGTCCATGCCCTGCTTGGGAATCAAGATGATGACCTGCCTTCTTCCATAATTATGTGTGTTGATGTAGTAAAGGTTGACCATGGAACTCCTCCTTGACTCCTCCACACCTTCAGCCACAGAGGGAAAGAATCAACACAAATAAACCAAGAAAAAATAACCCCTTCTATCCCTTCTCTTTTTCTTTTTAAATTTAAGCCTCCAAATCCCTAATTTCTTCCAAGAGTTTTTTTCTGTGGTTATGTTCCTGACTCACAGCCAAGATCAGGAGGCCAGTGATGACTACAGACTCATAAAGTCCATCTCATCTTCATTTCCAGACTCTACTGTTGAAGGCGGGGAAAAACATAATATAAACAAATAGAAGATAATGTGCCAGACACACTCTCTCTTGGGAGACCATCACTCTCTTCCCACATTAGGTGGGGCTTTTGCTGCATTGTTCCAGGCTAGAAATCTTGCCTTGCACACAGCCTGCCATCCACACAGGCACGTCAGGCAGACGCAGAACACAACTCAGCCCGGGCAGAGCAGAACAAAGCTTTCCAGTCTCTTTTGTCCAGCTATTTAAGGCAGTCCTTGAATGCCATACAAGTTGTTTAGACAGCATATAGTATTTATGCTCTGAAACACAATGAAACAGACAATCAGAAGATAAAGATTAAATTAAAGAAACCCGACTGTAACAAGTAAATAATTCTCTTTTTTTGGCGAGTTGCTCAAAATGGAGCAGACACGAGCAGCAGCCCCGGCCACCGGCTGCTGATGCGACAGTTCTGGGCTCCTTATTGAAAACATCTGGAAGCTCTGAGCCCCTTTGTGCAGACAGGAGTTTGAAACTATCCAATCATTTCATATCCAAACCCAAGTCCAGCGTTGTGGATTTCAAGGGAAGGAAAAGAAGAGGGGGAAGAAAAAAAAAAAGAAAAGGGCATTGATCACACCATATGATCTGTAACTCATCCAGATAAAACTCCTCCTCCTCCTCCACCCTCTAACAGACCTCTTAATGACAAGGAAATCATGGTTATCCTGAAACAGACTGAACTATTGTTATCTGTTTCAAATTACTTTTGCCATATCGTTATGAAACACTGCAATGATGCAATCTGCAGAAATACTCAGGCGTATTAACTTTTTAACCGTGGCTCTGATAGGAACTAATGGAGCAGCAGATGAAAAGAAAAAATTCTCCCTGTTTTTAAAGCAAGGCAAAACCCACTTCTGGGCACTAAAATGAGGTGATAATAAATTCATCAGACAGTAAGAGAGAAGAATTACAATTTCAATTGCTCTTTTCTTAAAAGAAAGCAGCTTTTTGGAAAGGGTTTTTAAAATTTTACATTTCTGGCACTTGCAAGGATAGACAAAACAAACCACTTTTTTCCTAAAACTAAATAAGGCAAAGGAAATCTGTACTCTAATGCTGCAAAGCCTGTAAGAGGAGCACATCCAATCTGGAAGGGAGAGCACATCCATCGTGTCTGGGAGGAAGGTCAGCACCCACGTGAGAGCAGACCTCAATATTCATTAGTTCAATTTAATCCTTGGGACAAATCATCCACAACACCAACACAAGTTGTATTCTCCAGCCTGGGCATCCTCAACTCTCCCAAAACTTCCCTATTTAAATCATATTTTCACGCAAAGGTCTGGAGAGAGGCATTCCTTCACAGAGCAACACTTTGGGCCAACACGACTGAGCTGAATTCAAGATCCAAACAATGCAGTGTCCAGCTGCAGCCTGTGTTAGAGCTCACAGACAGAACTGTCTAACAAACAGCCAAAGAGCCATGGGGGAATGAGGAGGGCTTGGAAAGCTGTCAGACACACGGATACATGAAATGTGTGCTTTGAGAAAACACAAAACCACCTTGAGAGACCTTCAGCCACTTCCTGACCTTCCCTTTTCTAATACTTCTCAGAGACTCAGTGTACATTTTCCAGGAATTTCTATTGTCCAAATAACCTTCAGAAAAATGCCGAAGCTTTGGTCGGCCACGGTGCATGCCTGAACATCCTTCCAGAGGAAGTCAACTGCCCATCTCACTGCTCCCAAATGGCTGCAGCAGAAACACAACCCACACAAGAGATTAGCAACCCCTCAGCTGACTTTACATCACTTTGCAAGATCTACTTCTTCCTTTACCAAAAATAACCGCAGTTGGGATGTCTGGCTGGCTGAAGTGCTGTGGGATCTTGGACCATGCCACAGATATTTATTTAGCATGTTATGGGAGTTGAGAGAAATACTTCTGCTGTCAAGAGCTGGACATGTTGCTTTGCTCTGTGAATTCCAACATCCTGAAAATAGGGAAGGGAAAACATGAGTGGGTAAAATGGGAACAGTCCCAAAACAGGCTGTCAAGGAGCACCTGAGGTATGAGCTGCAGCAACAAATCAGCTGCAGGTCCCCTGTGTCCTCCTGTCAGCTGCTCCCACACTCAGACACTTCCTTCCCACCAGGGCATGGGGTCTAAGGACCTACAGATTGGGTCAAACACCAAAAAAATGGGGACTTTTGTAAAGAGTAACACAATTTGCAACCAAGATGTGGATGGGAGATAATGCTTTGACTTCTCAGCTGGCCCAGCCCAGACTGAAGCTGTTGCTGAAGAAATTATGTTAATTTCTCTGATCTCATCCAACACTTAAGTTGGTCACAATAGCTTTGCTTATGTATTCCTTTATGTTTTTCAGTTGATGGCAACAAACATGTAAATTTCACATGCACACAATTAGTGATAATCTTTGCTGATTACTGTGATTCCACTCTAAAGGCAGGATTACAACTTCTGATATCTGGAAGGATAATTATATAAATAAAAGTATTTAAAGTAGTGAGTTGCATTTGTAGGAGTTTTCAAACCAACATTATACAAGTCACTTGAAAGTGGTTTGCACAGACTATCCCCCAAATACTGGAAGGCCTGCTCAAGCCCAGTCAAGCAATGTCTGGTAACTTGTCCCAGAGACAAGTCAAGGAAGAGATCATTGCATTTGCCTCAAATGCAAGAAAAAGGAGATATTTCATTCCTTATAAAGTTCACAAATACAAAAATCAAAGGAGATTTTCGTTTTTATATCATCCATAATAAAAAAGCCCATTCTGACATGATTGGGATATAGGTTATAAAAAAGTATTGATTTACATGAATAAAAACATATGTTCTGTTTCCCCATAACAACATATTCTAGAAAGACTATATGAGGTTAAAAATTAGTTTGTGTGCAGGAAAATAAAGCACCTGAAATTTCCTGAGTGCAGGAAACACATGCCAGTACTCTGAAATGACCCCCACTGCTGTCTGCAGGGCACAGGAGCAGGCAGACATCGCCTGAGCCTCTCCAGGATGCCTCAGCCTGACATGAGATCAGTGCCATGAGATGTCTGCTGGATGCTTCTATCTGAAGAATTATGTCTTCAGCTAAAAACAGAGACAGGGTAGCAGATTATGTAGATGAATTGGTGGATAAAGCCCAACAAAAATGACGTATGGCATGAGTGAGTGAAATTAATGGACAATATAAAAATGACACATCTTGAACTGAGGAAATTATTCAACTTTTACCATTCTTTCATGCCTACAGTTTAAGGCACTGTAATCTAACTGAAAAACAGAGACGGGTCATTCAAATGAATAAATCATGCCAGAAAATGATTCAGCTTCCCTTCTTTTTTTTTTCTTTCCCTTTTTAACAGAAGTCCCTAGGACTCAGCCCTTAGGAAGCCCACACGACCCAGTGCATTGTCCTGGCCAGGCACTCTGTCAAAAGGGAAAAAGTTATCTTTTCTTTCATCTTGTAATTGCAAATCAGGGAGGGGAAGCGGTGGGAAAGCAGAGCACTGTACAAAGGCACCCATCATATTTCCCAGGTCAGCTTTTTGCTTGGCTGCTACTGCAGGCAGCGGATTGAAGACACTGTGGCATTTGTTCTGCCCTTCCAATTTTCCTGTGTGCTTTGTGGGAAGGAGGATCTCAGCCCTGATGGGTAACTGAGCTGCTCTGAGTGCAGCCAAGCCCCTCTCCCAGCAATAGCAGACACTCCAGCTCACCCTCCTGCCTACACCAGCATCCAACCAATATTTTCGTGCCCTCTCTCCGTGCGTTTGGAAACTTGAAATAAAATCCAACGCAAACTTTGAGAGGAGGCATTTGGAATCCAGCTCCCGCCTGGGAGGTCTGCTTTAGGACCACAGGAGTATTCCTTTGCTCACTGTTTTATCCGTTTCCCTGGTAGTCCTCTGTAAAGAATATTAAACAAACATGTCTTTACAGCTCAAGAGCCCAGGAGAGAATGTTGACCCTGTGGAAATAAAACCTGGTTTTATCCATTTTTACCCCACTTTCATCCCTCTGGACTAAAGATGTATATACAAGGGGAAGGATTCATGGGATCCACAAAGCCATCATTAAGGAGTGCTACATCAATTCATGCTAAGTATGTTCTCCCCTATAGCCTAATTTTAGAAAATATTTTTAAAGGAATTTCAGGGCATAAAACATGTATAATTAGCAGCCAGATATGTGGAAGCATCATCATTAGTGAAGAATTTTCTCAACAGTTGACGCTGCTCCAGAAAAATAATAAAATATTTATTCTAAGGTTATAAACTAACATATCCCACATCTCAATCAGCTTTTCAAAGATTCCTCTGCAGCAACATTTGTCGTTGCAAGGATAATTCCTAACTGAAATAATGGATCCCAAGCCCTGCTCTTTTGCCTCTCCACTCAGTTAAAGGTAGGGAATGTCTCTGGGAAAGTCAGACCAATACAGGTGTTTTAGGAAAGCTTCAGTTGCTGGTTTTTTGTGCTCCCCTCTCTCATTCCCCACCTGCCACTGCTCCTGCAATTCCATGTATTCAATAACTTTATTCAACAGATAAATACATTTAAGCCAATGGATGATGATAAACAGGGCCAAAAATCAGCTTTTTTTTTTGCAATTTCCCTGAGTTATTCTTCTGATTCAGACTGTCCCAGGAGCTGCAAATTGCTGCGTTGCAGATAAGGAAAATGGAGCATCTGAGACTTCTTGCCAGTGACTACAAGGAAAGGGTTGGTTTTGTTGTCTTAGGAAGAAAGGGGAAAATGTTCTGAAGCTTTCTCTTCAGGCTAAAATCCAAAACATTTACAAGACTCAGGAGCACTAAAGCTTGCAGATAACCAGCAGAACTGATGCCAGTTCAATCAAAGCAAACCAGTAACAGCAACTAGGAGGAATGCAGATTATGCAGCATCCTCCTCTTTAGAAAAAAAAAATCCTTCCTGTTATGCAACAGTTAAATAATTTAACTGTTCCTAGTTATTATTCCTCAGCTAGTATTTTTTTGCTATTATGTAGCACTAGTCTCTTCTGTTTCTTAAGTTTGCCTTTCGGAGAAAAAAAAAGCAACTTCAAAACATGCAAAAATTAATGAAACCCATATGTGGGATACTGTCATTATTCCATGTTTATAAGAGGATCAGGTTTTGTTCAATGGGTTTATTTAATGCAGACGCACAAGAAAAAATACCCAGCAAAAGATCTGAAAGCTACTGAAAGCAAAATATTTTCACAATTTAAACAAAAAGCCACTATATATTTTGGTGCAACTTTGTTTATGGCTTCTCTGACAGCTTATAAAGTTCTCCAAGGCAGAGAAACATCTCCTAGATAGATTTTACCTTTCTGACTCTTTTCACCCTCATACTGTATTTAAGCTGGGCCAACCTAAAAATCAATGGCTTATGGAAACATCTGTTGACACAGGCATACAATTTAGACTTTTTTCAACAGCTGTTGTTATTTTATGCTTTTTTTTTGCTAGGCCAGTTGGTGAGACTGGAAGAAAACAAAAATTGGGCTTCTTTCCTCACTTTGGTCTCTTTTTAGCAGCTGCAGTCGGCACCTTGTTTATCCCCTGCACTGGGAGTTTGGGGGGAAAAAGGCTGAATATCCTGAATATCCCCCCAGTCTGGTCTTGCTCCCCAGCTTCAGACAAGAAATAAAGGAATACATCTCCCAAAAGGGCACCTATATTATCTCACCTAAAGAGTGACTTAAAATACCCCCTTTCTGTGTTGTCCAAGGGACTAAAACACACTCCACTGCCCATCGTCCTGCTCCCATTGCCACTTCCAACAGCAATCCCCAATAAACCCCAGATTTGTCTTGCCTCCCCCTCCTGTTATTTCACTGCCAGGATCCAGACATCTGCCAACATCCTCCGTTAAAGATAACACACCATGTATTTTAAGAGCCAACCTGCCAAAAGGTATTTGGTGCTTCACACAGTGTGACTTCCCAGACAGAGAACACACACTGCTCGCAGTGAGGCTTGCATGAAAACAGAATGTACTTTTCTTGTGAATGTAATGATTACCTAACCAAAAAAACCCCCTACAAATTCGACCAAAATATCCTATTTTCAACATTTAATTCAGCTGCTAGTTGAAACAAATGTTTCTATTTAAATTCTGTTTTCTTGAAAGAGAAGAAAACAACTTATAAAGCTTTTAAAGAGCTCCAATCTTTTTCAGTGTGCATTCAAACTGTCAAGAGGCAGAGAAAGCCAATACCCCACACACTGATTTTTTTCCCCCTTGCTCTTTTTAACAGAGAAGACTTGTTTAATCTTACCGCCAAACTTCTTATTTCCCTGCCATGTGCTCCTAGAGTTCTCTGTTGGTTGTGCCAATGCTCTCCCAAAAGGACAGTCATAAAAAAACCCAGTTTAAATAGAAACTGCTTATCTAGAGGAGGGAGAGCCCCAGGTTTGCAAGCAGAGGAGATATTTCAGCATTAAAGAATTCTCGGAGCTACTCCAAGACGCAAATTTTTGTTGTCTGGTGCACTGTAAGGATTTTAAGCCCAGAAAGAAGCTATTTATTTAGTCTATATACATAGATTTATAACAAAGGCAGAGGATCCATCTACAGTCTTCTGGGTGCTTTTTGCATCATTTATAGCACACGAAGTAGACCTCAGCCTCCTCAAAAACAGAAAACAAGAAATAAACAAGGCTAGGCAAGAAAAATCAAACGCTGTCCCCCAAATATACAGCTGTGAACAAAAAAGCATTTTGAGATGCCTCTCGAGAGCTCCTCAAAACATGTTAAACCCCAGAATTTGCAAAATGCTGTAATACCTGTTTCAGCCCATGCTGCAGGGAGGAAAGGACTTTCTCTCATCCCTTCCTTTTGTGAGACTATACGACCCCAATCTTTACAGTCATCCTTCTCTTCGGTCATCTGCAGGTAGGAATATCTGGACATGATGTAAGCAACCTTCCCTCTCTTTTAAAAAGCTCAAAAGGGTACATTACTGCTCTCTTTTAACCCTGGCATGGAGGCATTTGAAGCTAAAACTTATCTACCTCCTCCTGGGAAAGCAGGTCAGTAAGCATTTCCTCACCTTGTTACAGTCAGTGAGTTAAAATTAAAAATAAAAACACCAAGAAACCCTTCTTTAATCTCAGTAGATTTTAACAGCCCATTCCTCTCCACACTTTTGGTAAGAATCAGTATGATCTGCAGTACAATGTTTTGGAGGGCAGAAGAGATTTCCACACTCCTAAACACAAGATCTCAGATTGAAACTAATGTTTCAGAAAACTGCACCTCTAGCCTTTGAAAATGTGTATTTTGGAAATATTCCTCCCAACCGCTTTCAGGCATTTAATATGTCCAGCTGTGTTAAGAAACCAAGCAAAAGTTCAGTGTCAAGTAAGTCAGGATTATGATCTTTTTGTGATTTATGGAGGTAAGCAGAGTCTCAGACAGAAGAAAAACAAGTCACTTGATGCTAAGCAGACTCAGTACCAGGCATCAGACTAATGAGCAAGTCAGGGCGAGGCTTCAAGGCTTCACGTTCCTGCCTCTTATCTCAGCAGCTGGAAGGACACATGAGGAGGGAGAGCACAGCCAGAAACAGGCAGACCCAGCCTCATAGTACCTGCAAAAACAGTACTGGTTTTCCAGTGGGGAAGATGGAAATGCTCCAGGAGAGAGAGGCACGTGGTGTTGGATAAAGATGCAGGTAAGAATATGTCCCCCAACTGAAGGGCATAGTAAGTGCAAAAATAAGGAGAAACTACTATTGAGTGGCTGTAATGGTATCAGGGCAAAGTCTTTAGGGAGAAGTAATATCTGACCAGGCTGAGGAAACCATAAGCCAAGCATCAGACCTTCTGCAGATCTGAAAGGAGAACAGCATAACTCAGCTTTAACACAGAATAGCAACAATTCCTCTGTTTCAAACTCCACAAACAGAAGAGAAAGCAAACAAGGTAATCCAGAAATATTTGCTCTGTTTTTTGGATTAGTCTCTTGGGTACAGCTACTGCCTTCATTTTCATCAAGTATATCACTGGCACTAAGATGATAAACACAGTAAGAAGGGAGGGAGCAGTTAAGTTCACTGCTGCTCAAGAGAAAATTTAGAAAGTTTGCCACATTAAGTACATGCTTATTTAGGCATAAATTTAGTACATAAGTGAAGCAGAAAGATAAGTGGAAGGAGAAGAACTTTATTAGCTGCAAGAGACCAAGTGCAAAAGAAAGCCTGGTTTAGAATTTGCTCCCATCTGCTAATTCCTATACAGCTGATCAAGTATATTTCATTAAACCATTGCAAAACGCCTTTTACATTCTTGTTAGAACCTCCATGCTGGGGTTATTCCAAAGCAGAAGTCCAAAACACAGACCACAGCAGTAAAAAACCAAACTGGCAATGGAAAGGAGGTAAAGCAGCTCTGAGAGGAAACTCTTATCTTTTGTATCTACCTGCTCTGGGTCCCAGTAAAAAAGCCACTCTTGTCTATGCTTTATACCTGTCATTTGGAGACATCACCTCTTCTTTGGCATGATTTATGACAAAAGTCTTCTACCAAAATTGAAAAGTCTCCTCTGCTTGCAAGTTTCAATGAATTTGGTATTATGACAGAAGGACAGCTACAACTGCCCACAGCCAAGCACAACCCCAAGGCACTGCTCTGTCCCTGGGGGTTTTAATTCTGAATTGCAGCTGCCTCGGCTCAGCCAAACCCACTCCCTCCCATACTTTTATTTTGGGTATCACATGCTTGGATACCAAATCACACAGTCCTTCTGGGTAGACTAAGATATTTTAATCATCCCCTGCAACATTAACCATCTATTCTTGCTTCACAGTCCCAAGCCTAAAGAGCTCTCCACCACCACCAGTCTGTCCTGTACTACTGCAAAGACATCCCTGCCAAGCCAGGGAGCTGTTGGTCTGCTCAGTGTGAGGATGCTGCATGAAAAGGCAAACATTTAGTTATCACCCAGGCTTTTATCTCATCTGATGTTTTAACAGCAGTCTGAGCCCAGAAACATTCTGCAACCCAGCTGAGTCACCCTGGGCCACACCAGGATGTGTACGTAACACTGAGCAGAAACAGACACCAAGCAGAAACAGCAGAGATGCTGGAGGAGAAAAAACAAGTTTCCACCTTTGCATGAAAATAAAATAATAAGGGGAGGCAGATGACCTAAAACAGGTGGGAAAAAGCTGAGAACAATAACTAAAAGGGAAATCTGTGAAAGGATCACGAGGCTACCTGCATTTTGATTCCATGTTTCCATGGACAAAATCTAACAGTACTACTTATCTTTTTACTCACATCATTCTTTTCATCCTTTACTGAAAGGTAAAGACAGAAATGCCATGCCTGGATATTGCTAGAGCTTGCTTGATCAGTAGCCTAGAGTTCCTGTTCATCTCTCAGGTAGCTGTTCCTATCTGTCCCATGACTACTCACAAAACCCAAAAACAAATATATGGGAATATAATTAAAAATATATGCCTTGTACTTATAAGGTTTTCCTCTAAGATGGTGTAACTTCCAATGAACTGCAAGAACATAAGTCTACAGAAAAGCATAAATGGTGGTCTGTCTACACTGTAAGGGGCCAACTCTGGCTTCCAAAAGATCAGAATAAAGCTAGGTAAGTTCCTTCAGAAGGATAAAAACCCAGCGATCTGATACCCCAAAGTACCCATTTGTCATAATAATGCAGCCTCCATCAGAAGTCCACGTTTGGTCTCCCATGTTATCATCTTAGTTTCCTCTATATTTAGACCAGGAATTCAGTGTGCAGTAACCATGTCTACTGTACAACACTTACACCACAAAACTTCTAAGGTATTTCAAACACAAATAGAAGAACCCATAGGATAAAGGAGATTGAACCATTCAAAAACATCACAGTATTTTCCTTCTTAAGGTACAATATTCAATGCCAGCATTCCTTTGCTACAGAAACAGTCTTTAACATCCATTATTTTATGGAAAGTATGGATCCATACTTTCATGACTGCATAAAAAATGAATGTATCAAACCACTGGAAGAGAACTCCAAACTCAGGATTTTCTATACTTGAAATCTGTTAGATCTGTATTTTACAGACTTGTAAAATAACAGAGTCCTGATCCTAAAATGGGCCTCTGAAAGCTACTGATGTAAAATAATTTATGAGTGAACCCCTTTGTCTAAAGCAAGCCATAAGTGAGCACTGCAGAAGAACTGCAGTTATTAAACAGTTGTCTATAATCTAAACCATCTCAAAACTACAGCAAGAACATACACACAACTCTGCCTTCGAGGCAACAGCATCTGCAGAGGGAAAAATAAAATTGCAGGTAGATCTTGATGCTTTTAACACTGAGTGTGAAAAACCAGTGGGATAAACTTCCTCTGCAGCTGCTACTGGGAGGATGGCAGAGCCAGATGTTTTGTTAGAGAAACTAAGGAAATGATGAAAAAGCAGAGTATCACACAGCAATCTTTGCCTCTGCAGAACAGTGGCTGAAGGGGAAGGAGCAGGGGAGGAGAATGAACTCACCATCTCCAGAGATGGCCAGGGCTGGCACAAGCCCTGTGGCCACTGCAGGGGCTTCATCTGCCCCGAGCCAGACCTTGGAGCAGCATCCCTGTGCTGAGCTGGGGATTAGGCTCCGTGTCCACATCCCTCCTCCCTCCCTAACATCCGTGAATCCTGTGACTGAGCTTGGAAACTACTGTCTCGAGCTGAGGATTATCAGCGTTTGGGATAAAAAGGCATTGGCACTGCAGCACCCAGAGAAATTCAGTGCAGGACAAAAAACCCTGCCACAAGAGTTGTGTAAATGCCTTCAAGGCATGAGTAACGGCACAGGCCAAACAAGAACCCCAGCCTGGGTTGAATTTCTTTTTCTTTTCCTTTCCCTGGCTTTTATTCTCTCTCCCTGCAGCTTGTGCAGTGATGCCCAGAGCAGCTGGCCAAACCCAGGATGATGTGTCGGGCACAGCAATGAATTCACTCAGGGCTGCCCATCTGACACCATTTCCTCCCAGAGCTCAAAGCCTCTGCTCTGAGCACCCGGGGCAGACACAGGATGCTGGTGGGTGTGAAAAAGGGCCTGGCAGATGACTAGCCCAAAGCCTTGACCCGATGGGTAAGTGTGTGTCACCCTTCAGCATTAATGCCAGGCTTAGGGCAGGCTCCCTTTTGGCTCAGTTTTTCCATGTTTACTGTAGTTACAGGGCAACATTTACAAAGAGAGAGTTACACAAGCGATTCTAAAGAGGCAGGGTGAGAACATAGCCTATTGTTAAGGCTGTGATTTCCACCACCAGACCCAGCTCTGATTTGTTTCCAGCACTTCAGCCACTTGCTCTGAAATTGCCCATGCTGTTGAGGAGATTCCCAGGATATTCTGCAGGCTCTTTGGAAAAAGGGATTTGCAACTGCCATCGCATAGTATGTACATATGTACACACATGCAGTTGGACAAAATGGACTTCAGAGCACACAGACAACCTCAATTTTGTCAGATCCTCACAATGAGCAGTTTGTTAAAATAGTTAATTCCTAAGAAAATAAATGAGAGTCTGGAGAACTGTAACAACCCCTTGTCTTGGGTCACGAATGAAGTTCAGTAGTTTTGGGCCATGAAGCATTTTTCTACCACTTGATCTGACCAACAACTGGCACCAGCACCAGACTCTCCTCAGCACCAGGCACAGGAGGTGGGTGACACTGTAGACCTTGGGCAGAATTTTCTCCATTTATCTATCTGCTGACTCCAAGAAGAGAAACATGAGAGACTACAATTGAGGGGAAGGAAAAATCTCTGGATTCTTTGCACCTACTGTCCATCCCAACTCATTTCAGTGCCATGTGGGTCTCTACTCTCTCCCATAAGCTCTTTTCCACCCTACTCAGTCCATCCCTTTCTTCCCACCTTCATCTCCCACAGTCCTACCATCCCAGTCCCCTTCCTTTGCTCACCCTGCCAGAGTCTGGCCAAGCAGCTTCTTGCTCTTCTCCCTGTTCAGCAAAGCACAAACCTGGGGGCTACAAACCAAAACCAATGGGCAACAACAGACCTGAGGCTCTGTCCCCACAGCATCATCTCTCTTATCTGTAACAACTCCCAGGGAAGGAGGTTCCTAGCCTCCCTAGGTGGTCTTGCAACAGTTTTAGGATGATAACAGGATGTTTTCACAATATTCAGCCTAAATCATCCTGGCAAATTAGCAAATCAGTAAATTAAACTGCCATGGAAATCTGGGACTTTAATAACCACTATTACATGTTGGCAGACTGTTGGATTGCACAATGGTTTTCTTTTTGTAGCACTGAATAAATTTAGTTCTTTCAATCCCTTCTCACGTTTCTTAATCTCTTCTCATTGTTTCCTTCTGGACACTTTCCAATCTGCCTGCGTCCTCCTCTGAGCAGAGCATCCCAAACAGGATTTGATGGCACTGATGATGGCTCCACAGTGCCACACATGAGTAAGTCACCTCCCACACCTTATGGAGGACACTCCTTCAAATATAACTCAAACCAAGATTTGTCTCTTTTGCAACAGCTCTTGTTAATTCATTTATAATCCGCTAAAAATCCTCAGTGTTATTTTAGCTATCCCTCTCCATCTTAAACCTGGTAAATGTGCATTTTGCCTTCTCCTTTGCAAATGCAGCACTCTGTCTGCTTTTATCTCTTATCTGGATGTGCTCTCCAATTCCTTAAGGTCACTCTGAACCCTGACCCTGCTCTCCCAAGTGCCTGCAATCCCTTCCAATCTGATGTCATCTGAGTGTTATAAACACACCTCCATCTTCCAAATCCTGACTGAAAATATTGCAAGTTTCCCCCCCAGAAAGTGACCTTGCTGATATATCACATGTTACTGCACTGCTTGGATCAGTGGAAGGATGAAAGTGCAAGACTTTTCCAAGCTTCATCCCCTGCAGCTTCTGAAAACACAGTCATTAATTAAAAACTAATTCCTTTGGTAAAGGTAGGATGCATTCAATTCAATAGGAACTAACTAATAAAATTAATAAATGCAATGGGAAGGCTACTTCCCAGTGAACTCTGTTCCTGAGGTCAGCCAGCTACAATTTCTCAGTCACAGGCTCAGACAACCAAAGCTGTCAGATGAACCCAGCAGTGCAACCTTATCCATCCTGCCACGTGTAGACAAAGATTCAGCAAATAATGAATCACAACCAGCTTCTGGGATCAGCACAAGAGAAGCATATCAGGGTACAGTTCATTTCAAACTGTTGCTTTGCTTTTATGATGCTGGAACCACCAGCCTCCATTTTAAATAATTTTAATATTGCAGCATGCAGAAGCCAAACCAAATTTCTCATCAGAGTTAAGAATTACTCAATTTTAAAACCACTAACGTCTCATTTTAATAGATCATATCAAGCAATTGTCCCAGCTCTACTCAAGATTCCCAAACTAAGCAGGAAGATAAGGACCAGGAGAGTCTCTGTTAGGATGAACACCCACTGCCCATCATGAAAGGAGCCTGGGAAGTTCTGCTTGCTGAGTTTTATAGCTGAACAGATACAATTCCTGAGAAAACATTCTGGAAATTTAAGAAAAAGATAATGAAAAAACTCATTTTAATTGGAGAAAATATTTTTATATTATTTTATCTTCAGTGCTTATAACCCTACAAGACCATTACTTTCCTAAACACTTTTCAGCAGCAGCTTTTCCATGACATGCACAAGAGTCTTCTGAAACAACTACAAGGGAAAGTGTAAGATCTCACACATGTAACACTGGCATCACAGGCCCAGCTAATTCTGAAAGTTGTTCATGATTTTTCATTCTTCAGAACCCAGCTTAGAAGAAAGAGTTTTCCTCCTCTCTCCAGAGTACTCAAGCTACTGTCCTTCAGCCTGACTGAACTATACAAGAAATTGCACTTTTTAGACTACAAGACTTTTTTTTTTAAGTAACTTGTGCATATGAAAAGCTTCCCACATTGTGCAAATTTCTCACCCATAAAACAGGAGTTAACAACAATTCCCAAAATCCAAAACAGCATAAGTGAGGCTGCAAAATACCTGCAGCTCCAGACCAGGGGCAGGCAACAACAATTCTATTTGCAACAAGTGAAGAAAACCACCTTTACTAACAAAAAAATGGCTCTGTAATGAGAAGCCAATGAGCACCTGAAAGACTTCTGGCTACAAAAAGAGGCAGCACTAAATAAAGCAGAGTCAGGACGTGGCAGGAGATGCACAATGAGCCATGGCTCTCACCAGCCAGCTCTGACCAGCCCACACGTGTGAATTAAGCTCTATTTATAAGCTTCCACTCCTTTTTGGTTTTTTTTTTTTAAGTGACCTTAATATAGTGCAGTTGTTATTTTGTTTCTGTTGAACGTAGCAACAGGAAACCCTGTCAGTCCTGCAGCAAACTTTCCATTCCCCTGGCACTCCCATTCCTGCCTCGGAAAAGCCAGATTTCTAAAGAGGTGTTTGACAGGGAGGGAGGGAGAGGAAGAAGAGAAGAAAGCACATACACAAAAACCAAAATGCCCATCAAAATGCAAAATGGAAACCAAATTCAGTATTTTCTTTTCAGTATTTTTTTATTCGGTAATTTTCTTTTATGCCTGTTTGAAAGGAAAAGGCAGTGTCCTAATTTGCATTTTCTAAAGATTTCTTACTTCACTAAGAGATTTTTAAGTATTGGTTGAGGAAAATTATCATTAATAAAGGGTCAGTAAAAAAAAAATTCAGTAGCATCTTTACACTCATACATTCCAATAATGGGAGACTCCTGTATCATACAGCACGAATTTTAGCTTGGAAAGTTATTTTCTCTAGTCCCTGACTAACTCACCAAGCAAACAGCTACAGAAATTAAGCCTTAACTTGTTAAAAACATAATAAACCTGATTTTATTACAAGCTTTGGCAAGACTGTTCTTCTGCTCCAAGAGTTTTACTGCATGATGAGCAAAGAGTTTTGGAGCTCCACCCTGCAGTGTGAACTCATCCCCACAGTATTTTCTCTTTTAACAGCTTCATAATGGTAGGGAAAGACACAAACACAGGTGCTCAAAGGAAACATGCTCTGGCACAGGCTGCCATCAATTTACCATTTACAAAACACTTTTTGTAAGAAACCACACACAAAATATAGGAACAAATGTAAATTCAGCTAGGAAAGGTAAGACCAAAAAAACACAGCTATGGACAAAGCAGAATTTGTACTAACAGTGCTTTAAATGAAAATCATGTTCATGTAAAGCTAAATATCCACTATTTTTTTTTTTTACATCACAGTCCTTAAGTACAGCACAGCACAAGTAATAGAATACAATGCCAGTGGATTCCAGATTCCTGGCATGAACTTTTTGTATTGTTTCACCGATATGAGGAATATGGACTTTCCCCCCCACATTTGATCCCTGTAAATCCTCCAATTATTCATTTTTCTTCCAGCTAAGGCACTAACACTCCCAGCCCATGATGCCTTTAGGTCTGGGACTCTGTGCACACACCGACATCAACCACAGCCACGGCCCCTTCTGCCAAAACCTCCCTGCAAACACCAAGCAGGGGAAAGGATGGAGAGACTCTCCAGGACCACCCCAGGGTGCAGACACCTTGAAGGTGCTGCTGGTTACCACACAGCATCACCAACCCCAGGACTTGGCTTTTGTCATATCATACACAAATCTTGGTACAACTTTGCCCCACGAGGAACCTCTTGGCTCAATCTCTCTGCCACCGGCTGAGAAAACATAAAAGTGCCTCAATCCAGCGGTTGAAAATGCAAGGGCTAAAAAAGCCCAAGCTATTTTTAAAAGGCTAAAACAATGTCACTCAGCTTTGCAGAGGCTACAGAAAGGAAACCAGCAGGTCACAGCAGCAGTGGCATTTCTTTAGACAGCACAGCAAAGGACAAGGTAACAACACGTGCACTCACCGCTTCCTCCGTGCGGTCCTTCAGAAAATCCTCCTCATCCTCAGTCTTCATTTCCAACCTCCCTGTGCAAACAGAAGGTCCACAAAGGTAATTTAAAACCAAACTTCTTTCAGTGATACTAATATGTTTTTTTGTTTACTCAAACCAGTCTTCCCCAAACAAAAAAAAAAACAAAAAAAAAAAAAGAAAAGAAAACCCAACCCCCAAGTCCTTTCAAGAAGTTCATTTAAACTCCTTCAGTAAGTCCATTTGATTCCCAAACTCTGGTTTCAGTGCTGACTTCGCTGCTTCCTTGCTATTCATTTTAACTATCATGTCTGCGACTGAAGGAAACTATGAAACAGCAGCAAGCATAGACTTTTGAGACAAATACATAAAGACTTTTGAGAACCTGTAGGAGAGGCCAAGCACATCTGCAGATATTTGTCCATGTATTTTCTTGTCTCCCATTCATCTACATAAAGAATTAAATTTTTTGCTGTTTTTCTCCTTACTATAACCCAAAGATAACACAGGAAACCAGCCTTGTCTGCCCTCAACAGGTATTTTAAACATTGAAAAAAAAAATCACAAATTGCAAAAATTCAACCCACCTGCACTGTGTTACAAATGAAAGAATTACACCCTGGATTAGGAAAGCAAAACCTTTGCTGCTGCAGTTTACAAAGTCCCAGCTGATTTCCCCCTTCTTCATGCTCCTGTGATGGTGTCACCACCACAGTCATACAAATTTCACGTCCCAGCTGCTTTCTCTGTGCAGCCAAGTTTTCATTAGTCACCATTCCCATGGGGTTCCCCCTGCTTACCTTTTTCTGGCATGAAATCAACATCGTTAATTCTCTTTCAACCCTAAGCTAACGACTGTCATGACACACAGGACACTTTTAGGGGAGAGAAGTGATTTGACCAAAGCCACCCAGATGGAGAATGGCTGTGTCACGGCTAAACCCTCCTCAAATCCCACTCCCTCTCTCATCTCTGCTAAAAACAAACACTGGATGGATGACAGTGCCTTCTTAAGGGCAACTCATGCAGGGATTCAGCAAGAGGAGCCTCCCATCTTCATGGGGAAATTGTAACTATTGTCACTAATGATTTTCTACTGTTTTAATGTCTGTCCTTGTGTTTTGGGACTATCTGGTTTTGCAATGATTTCATGTCAATTGCATGAATTTGTGGGCAGACTCAAAAATCAGAGGTAATGCTACAAATTTCTGTGAGTTTCATTTGTTGGGAGATCTGCTTGGGGTCACAGCAATGTTTCAGACTTTGATCCAAAGACAGAACACTCAAGGAAGAAACATTTGGTGCCCTGAGGATGGGAGAAGCAGGCTTACCCTGCTGGGGAAGAAATGAAGGATGAAGACATTGTGCCCTCAGGATCAAATTCAAGACAATTTTTTTACTCTGTCACTTCTTTCTAAATTTCTATTAAGAAACATATCCCAAAGGGAAGGCACTATAAAACTATCACAGAGGTCTCTGGGCACCTTATTGCACATGTGGCACTGTTAGTGACATTTGTTACCCATTGATCCTGCCACTCTTAACAGGGGAAGGAAATTGTACCAAGTGCTTTTCCATAGGGAAAATGCCTCTAATAAGAATGAGATAAAGAGTCATAAGGTGATATTCTTCTGTCAATGAACATTTTCTTGGAATGCTGAGATCTACAGGAGATATTTCTCTCAGGAGAAGAGCTAGGGAGCACAAATTACAGTATTTGTTAATTTAAGATGGCAGACCCCAACCACACCATCTAACCTTGCTGGGTTTGGTTTCTGCCAAGAAACTGCAACTACTCTGAGGTGTTGTGTCAGCACAAACTCATGGCATTTCTCCTCTCACCCAGCCTGGCTACTGTGGTATGATTTCATAACCTAACTCCTTTCTTTTTTAATGAGCAACATCTACTGCCTGACTTGCAGATAATGTGCTTGCAGAACTCATTACTCAGCTCTAATGCAGTTCTGAGTCTAAAGCTAACAGTAGGAGGAGATGCCTCAGGAAAGCAGGATCTACCTTCATCAGCTTCCTCCAGGGTTGTGACCAGTCACTAGATACCTGTCTGGATAAGGAAATTAGCCTTTTGAAGTCTTTGTTCTGGGGGTAGGCGGAAACTAAGCAGAGGCAATGAGATAAACAGGTGCATATTTGGGAGCAGCTTCACAATATAAATAAAAAAAATTAAAGAGCTCAATGATCGGGAGTAATGGCAACAGCAATTATCAGCTGATTACATCTCTGATAAATTACCATGACAATAAACCCCTCTGACTACACGGGTTGCTGAGAAATGGCCTCATGACCTACACTTCCTTTGGGAAGGCTTTATTGTATTCCAGTGAAAAAAGTTGTGATTCATTCTGAGAACTGACGAGTCCAGCACAGATACAAAATCCTCTGTACAAACCCAGACTGCAGGGAAAACTCCCCAGCACTGGCACAGCAAAGAAGAATGGAAGGCTGCCACTGAACTCGTACAAAAAACGTGCTACCCAAGGCTAGACACCAACATGAAAAATGTACACAGCAATAATTATAAACAACAAGTTAGTTCTTGTTGAATTATTGCCATGTCAGAGTTCTAGATGCTAGTTTAGAGGAGGTGAGTTTCAAAAACATTCCAAATAGGGAGCTTGGATTCATAATGGTCCCTTGTCTCTGCTTTAGCTAATATTTAATTTGGGCTTCCCTAACATTTTGATTCAAAACAATCCTCAAGTACTTCAAGAGAAAATACTACAACTGAAATCTTGTTTTGTGAGCATGTCACTGCAAATAAATAATTTCTGCTTAAGGACAGGTCAGACCATTGTATTCCAAGACCTTTTAGCCCTAAATCCTTATGTATTTTAAATCAGTAACAGCATCACCTCCTCTTTTCCTCCCCTTTCCATATCCTAATAGAGAATGATGACTTAACATTACTTTCCTACTTTAGCTACTATCTTATTGGACTGTCTGGCCCCTTTTCCTTTTAAAACCTCATCTAGACAACGTCATGCCTCCAAGAATCCAACCAAAGATAAAGCCCTGGACTGTAACAGAAAGAGCCAACAGAGCCAGAGGCTCCCAGGAAAAGGAGCCCTGCCAAGTACTGACTTACAGCCACTCCCATCTATTGAACTGTCAAACCAACAGAGCACCAAAACAGGTTCCCTCTGAAAACAGCTTTCTAATCCACCTTTAAATCCTCCTATTTATTTATTAATTATCTCCTAACTCATGTTGACTGGTTATCTATTGACACATAAATGTCCTAAAAATCCTGAACTCAAGGAAAAAGGGATTTGCTGGACCCACCAGTGACACCCCCTCCCCTCCAAGCCTTTCTCCTGCCCTCAGTTACTCTGCTATCACATATCAGAGCAAACCCTCTGCCATCACCCCATGCTGCACTTTGAGTGAAGAAATAGCTCTCAGCATTAAAGCAGGGAAACAGCTTTGTATCTTCCCAACTTCATGATTTATATAATGGAAGATTTTCTTTCAATCATTTAAATGCTTTGTTTGTTTGTTTGTTCAGTGCTGGGAAAGCAAGAGGCTTCGTATCATTTTTTCATAGCAAAGAAAAAATGGCAACTGAAAGAGTTCAGCTGCTTCCATTTAACAGCTGCCTGAACAGGTGGGATACACAGACCAGATTAGCTCCATGCTTCAGTACCAGATTCACCTACCATTAAATTCCAGGCTGGAGCAACAAACCCATTTCTTTTTCATTCAGTGTATCCCTTTATCCCCTCTTCTGGAGTTACCTGGTGATGTTTTCTATCAGCTCGTGTTGCACAGACCCGAGGCTTCTATGCTGTCCCCAAGTCCCACTGCTCTCTCCCATCACCACTCATCCACGGGGAATGCTGGTGCTGCTTCCCAGCCAACAGGAGCCAGTAAAACTCATCATCCCATTTCCTGCACTGCTTCACTGCACTGGAAAACACCACCGGCTGCTCTGCCCGACAAAAAAGCTCTGAAGCCCGGAAAAGGCGGCGGGGGTAGGGCTTGCTGGCTGTTTGAAATGACCTAATGCTGCCAATTAGGAAGCAGCTTTGGGCAGTTCAGAGGGACACTGGCAGCTGGTTCAAGTCGACAAGCAAAGAAAATCAGGAGAGCCCCGTTGTACCCTCTGGCTCCACATTAGCAAAAATAAAAGGGAAAAGTGAAGGAGTAGCATTAAGGAAATAAACCCTCATGGCCATATGAAAGCTTATAACTTGAAGATAAAGTAATCCAAATAGCTCCCTCCCATTCATTTCTTCACCAGGGAGGATTTACATGCTAGAAATTCTTCTGTACAAATTCATAGGAAATGATGTTCTGTCCTTACCTCCAGCACCAGTTGAGCAACATGCATTCGAATTGGAAGATATTAAATATAACTACAGATTTTTTTCTTCTCAGAAGAAAAACCTCAAACACCTACACTTCCTCTCCAACACAAGCCTCCAGCTCTTACTTCCTTTCCTTTGCAGATGACGTGCTAAAGACACGCCTACAAAGCAAAAACTAAAAAGTAGAAAACCAATTGATTTTTCCTACCTGTAACAGGCTCAGCTCCTGCCAGGCTGACATTCTTCTTCTTTGTTGAGGAACTTAAATCCATTTCTCCATTAAGGCTGGCTCCAGCATCCACTGCAGTCTGGGGCTCAAGCCCCACTTTTTCTGCAGCTGCTAATTCAGGGGCACAAGGTGTCTCTGCTGCAAAAATCACTGCATCAAAACTTTTTACCATTTTAGGAACTTTATCCAGAGAGGAGGCATCATTAGCCGATCCCAAACTCTTCACTCCCACATTTTCCAGTGACTCAACAGCCTGTAAAGGACAGGAACACGGCGAGAAGGGCAGTTCAGGTACAGCTGGGCTTTGCTTTCCATCGGGCTCAGCTGAGCACTCCCCCTGAGCCTCTGTCACGGTGGGAGCAGCATCACTGTCACTGGCGGGACAGACGGTGTCGGTGCTGGAGTCACTGTCACACGTGGGCTCCTCTGCGATGGGCTGAAGAGCTGCCCGGGGCAGCACGCTCTCCGTGTCCTCCTGCTCCTCTGGATATGCTGCAACAGGGGGGATTGGCACCGGCCTTGGCACCTCCTTACCCTCACAGGCAGCACTCGGGGCTCCCACCTCTGAAGCATCCTTTAACTCAGGGATTCGCTGTAGGGTTTGACTGGGGTCTTGCTCTTGGTTCAGCCCCACATTCAGACGAGGGTCACTCTCTGCACCCAGTGACTCATCTGCTGATGCAGGTCCATGCATGGCGCCTCCTGCTGCAACCACCGCTCCAGTCTTGCAAACTTCTTTGGGTTGGACTGTCCCTTTCAGTCCAGCATCCACATCGCTGCTGCCAACCACAGGCCCCCCCCAGACTGCAGGCAGAGGGTTCCTCTGACAAAACCTGCTCCTTGCCATTCACAGGAGCCTCCTGCTCAGGCTCAGCTTTGCCTCCTTCAGCCTGCTGCGGGAGGCCCTGCTCCAGGGAACCCTCGTGGCCGGCATGGTCCCCAGGCCAGGCAGCAGCTTCCCCGCCGTGCTGCCAGGCGAGCTCTGCCGAGCCTGCCTCCGCCACCACCGCTTCCTGGTTTTGTTGAGATTCCTCATTATGAGTTGCAGAGGGTGTGCCTATTAAATTACCCTCAGCACAGTGTGCGCCCTTGGCACATGGAGCTAGTCCAGGGTCATTACCTTGCAGAGCTGCCTCCTGCCCGGGAGGTGCCACTGCAGCATCTCCCTCCTGACTCAGGGCTGGCCCCTCTCCTCTGGGTAGGGGAGAGGGTGATTCCACCTTGCTGCTCCTCCCCTCCTGCTCTGAAGCACTTTCTGCTTTCTCTGCTCCGGTCTGGGCAGGCTCTTTCTCTGCCAGGCCTGTGCTCACATCCTCTGCAGGGAGCGATGCAGGCTCACGTTCCTCACGTTCGCTGTCCTCAGCAGTGTCTGGCTTGGAGCTGTCGCCCATTTCACCTTTAACGCCAGTTTGAGAAGCAGAAGGGTGACAACCAGCAACTTCCTGACCTCCGCCTGCAGAATCTCTGCTTCCCCCATCTCTGCAGCTGCTGGTATCAGTTCCTGCTGGCTCCTTTTCTCTGCTCTCCATGGCTTCAGCCCCACAGTCAGCGATCTCACCGCTCTGCTGGCAATCTGCAGGCTCTGCACCACTTTCATTAGATCCACCAACATCTCTGTTTTCAGATTCAGCATCAAGGCCATCAGTTTCCACACTGCCTTCCAGCGAGGGCAAGCTGGATTTTCCATCTGTGCAGCCTGCTTCCACCTGCCCTTCTTGCTCTTCACTCTGACTGCTGCCATGGATTTCCAAACCAGGACCAGGTTTTGATGCACATGCAGGAACCTTCAGCCCATTCACTGCTGGCAATGCTTCCCCAGCCCTCACAGTGACCTCCTGCCTCGCTGTGACCTGGGCATCACCCTGGCTTTCCATGAAGTCACCGTTTACCTGAGCAGGGCACGAGTCCACTTCAGTCTCTTTGTTACTGCCAGTCTTGCAAAGGTCACCAGAGACACTGCCAATGTCACCATCTGCATTTGCACTGTCACAGGCCAGTACCACTCCCACATTTACATCCTCCCCATCCGAACACTCAGTGCCATTAAAACCACTGAGCAAGGGCTGAGCAGCGCTGGGTGACTCTTCCTTAGCTGGGGATTCCTGTTCCAGCTTTGCAGTCCTCTCACCAGGCTCTGCCACCCCATCCTTTGCCCGCCGCTGGCCCTTGGCCCTCTCAGGTGTCCCAGCACAGTTCCTGCACTCAGTCTGGCCCATGGCCACATCCAGGCCCTCGGAGGAAGCTGGGGCTTCACCTGCAGCTGCAGCCACAGCAGCAGCACTGTCAGCTGGAGGCTCCTCGGCAGCTTGCACTTCCTGATGGGTACTGTCTGTAGTGCCCACGCCAGCTCGATCCACAACAACTCCAGCCGATGTCATTCCAGCTTCCTCATTTGTATTTCCAGAGGATGGGAGGTTTACAGCACCATTTACACTTGCACACGGGCTCACAGTGCAGTCCTCATCTGATACAGTCCCAGAGCCCTCTGCAGATTGGAGCCCCGCCTCTCCTTCCTTTTTACACAACATCTGTGTGTTTTTACTTTCACAGAAGCTCTCTGGGCTGTTTGCACCCCCCAGGCTAACCATGTCATTTGGTGCATCATTAAAAGCTCCCAGACTCCTGCTGTTGCATTTCTCGTCCTCCTGGGTTTGGTCTGAGAGCTGCCCAATGTCCAGGTGAACCAGATCAGATGGATTTTCCTGCCTTCTTTCTCTTGCCATTTCTTCCAGGCTCTGTGAGGTAGTGGCCAGATGACTCTCTGGCTCTGCTCCTTTAGCACAGCTGTCTCCAGAATCTCCCAGTACAGGCTCTGTCTGCTGCCTTAAACTCTGTAAAAAGACACAAATGAAAAAAAAACCAAAACAAAATCCACTTTATTCTGTCACACAGTTATTCAAGACCTGTATCTACATAATCCTATTCCACATGAATCCTATTCCTGAAGTCATCCAGGAGAGTGCTACAAATGTACTGCAGTGGGTGTTTTACGTGTTGGTTTTCTTAGGAGGTAATATTAAAATTATTAGAATGACAGAAACATTGGTTGAAAAGAACATTTAAAGGTCACCTCGTCCTACCACCTGCCTGAAACTGGCCTACTGCCACTGTAGCATCAGGTCAACCATGACTTTATCTTGACAAACCTCCAATGATGGAGTACCCACAGCCTCTCTGGGCAATCTGTTCCCATGCCACACCACCCTCCCATGAAGAATTCTTCCTAAGGGCCAGTCTGAACACCCTGAAGCTGAAATTTGTCCCTCTGCCCCCTTGCTACACCATCTGCCACCACTGAGAAGAACTGTAATCTTGGTAATTGCTCTTTGAGAAGCTGCAGTCTCAGTTCTTGAATGCACTTAAAATCAGTAAAGAGCAGAATTCAGTCTACCAAATAATGCAAATATATATACCAGCCTAGTCCCAAAGGATTTCAAGTAAATGCTGCTCAAGAGCAACTTTAGATCCCTGCCCAGTGGCAGTCCCCAGGTCTTGCCAGCATTCCTCCATTTTCTCAGTATGGATGGAAATGCTACTTCAGACATGGGCATTGGCTGGCAAAGTCCAAACACACCAACTGTCTCCTGCTCCCAGGACTGAACTAATAATCTAATCTACTCCTGAGAACTGCAGGCATAATTAAATATCTGAAATTTATTTCCTAACTGGAAATAAAAATTTCAAAATGATGACATATTATTAAAATTAATACATGCATTATCATGGAACAGTAGGAACATAATCAATTCCTCTCTAATCTTCATTTTCCTTCCA
Organism: Entomyzon cyanotis; assembly: GCA_024500445.1. Classification (NCBI taxonomy): domain Eukaryota; kingdom Metazoa; phylum Chordata; class Aves; order Passeriformes; family Meliphagidae; genus Entomyzon; species Entomyzon cyanotis. The sequence continues at coordinate 13,968,114 of JAKEPQ010001010.1, forward strand.
GAGCATCTGCTTTGTCAACCTTTTATAATTTGATACAATCAAACCTTCACTTAAAAAAGAACCGGCTGTTTCAACATTTCCTTTCATATTCTCTTCTCTGCAGAATAGAACATATCAAAGTTCACATCTTAGAAACAGTGGCTTATTTAATTACTGAGCAACACCAGTACCTCAATGCACACCAGACAGAGCTCCCCACAGGTTTGCTCGGGGTTTTGCATCATAAGCATTCTGAGGTCACACTGGTTTCTCACTAAATGCCTGAGACTCTCCACATATATAAAACTCTAATGAACTATGCAAAATCTGAGGTTTTCTTGGATTTATTTGTAAAAATATTTAAAAAAAAACCCCATGCATACTAGAAGTCTAACTTAGACAGCTCCCTGCAAATTTCGTTTAAATTTCTAGTTCTCAGAGAAACAGAACTTCACATCAGAACTGTCACCTTAAACACTCCGGATTATTAAAGAAGCCAATATGTTAACTGATGCATCACAGGGAACTTCTGGGTACTGCATACACAAATAGTGGCTAAAATCATCACTGCTACCTTGAGGATATTGCATTTACTTGTCTTTCCGCACTGAGGTTTGCAAACACTGAGCAGTGCCACAGACTCACTGAGTCACAGACCACTAAATGTACTTCTGGTGTTTGCCACCAATCTCCCTGCTACTCAAAACAATCCTGCTACCCAACTCCCCTACATGCTGTCACCTATGGCAGAGCTCCCTGGTTTTTGAGGCATCCCAGGACAGGTTAGCAGCATGGCATCTTCATCCCTTGAGTAACACCAGGGATGAGACACAGGGCTCTGGCTGCAGCATTTTTTTTCCAAGGGCAAACAGTGTGCTGAGAGTCTGATGGTTGTAACTCCACAGCAGAGCATGGAAACTGCTCCTGGTTCCCAGCCAGGATGGACAGACAGACAACAGTGACACTGGCTTGGGAACAAGCAGTTTTCAAAAGGAGGGGGCACAGCAGCCCCAGCATCCTCGCGGTGAAGTCACTCTGCTGATAGCCGGAAAAATACAGCCATCACCAAAGGAAGCCAACAGTCTTTCCACTGACCCAAAATAAACCTAAATGAAATAATTACAGGGCTGCTTTCCAAATTCAAATCAGATTAGATGTGAAGTAAAACAGTGGTGGAAATAAAAGTCTCTTTCTGATTTCATTGTCAGGCAAAATGTTCCCAATCTGGTATTTGCATGAGCAAACGAGCAGTGAGCTGGATATGCTGGCCATGGTTTAGTGTGTTTTAATGAAAAGAGAAACAGATTTCACAGTTAGCCTGGATTTGCCACTCAAGCCATCAGTTTCTGTTGAGATTGGGAGTAATTAACATCTCAGGTACTCAGGCAAGGTTGAAAATGGCTCAGGATGGCCCATTCCTCTGATCATCCGCCCAGCCCACTGGATGCAGACAACATCTCTCCGTTCCCTTACTTAAAGCAACAAAAATATCCTGTTTAGATCCTGCACCTCTGCAACAGCGGATATGTGATCTGATGAAGGAACACCCACAGGTGATGCCAGCTGTGAAAGACATGTGGGTGTTTCTGAGAAATGGCACAGAAGTGCTCCAATGTTTCAGCTTTCCATCCCAACTGAGACCCTGTGGCATTGATTTTAAAGCAGCAAGAGGAAGTTCTTCCAAAGCCCCACAGCTCCTGAGGTCCAACCACCACAGAGCTCGAGGTGAGCACAGTGAAGGGACCATTATGGACACAAACCTTGTGTGGCCAAGGCAGGCTTGTACTCTGGGTCCTACACTGAGGTGCTACTGAAACAGCTGTTTTTTCCATCACCTGTCACTCTCATCAGAGACCTTCCTCTCAGTCTCCTCTCTGACCCTAAACTTTCCATCTGAACAGAGATGTCCCCACTGTGCTTATACCCCACACTCCCAGCCTCACTCCTGCCTTAAGCTACCCAATGTCTGCCAGACAGGCAGAGGGTCAGCATGTCTCCAGGCAGGTATTCCAGCCCATCCAAGGGGGTCCAAGAGAACACAGAAGGCAGGAGCTGGGAGCAGAGAGAGGCAAAGCAGAGCTGGCATTGCACAGCCCTGAGCCTGCTCCTCTTCTGAGAGAGAACATTTGCTGCCTAACACAGCTGAATCAGATCTCCCCACGCTCAAATAAGAAGCAAATGGGCAGGTGTCCACCTGGATGCTTGATAATGAATCCAGAGAAAACGCCTAAGGAAATATGCCCTGAGGGATGCCTACGTGGAAAAGTCCTCCCCAGGTGCCAGGCTGAGACCAGCCAGATCTGCTTCTCTTCCACCCCCTCAGCCTTTTGCTTACCTGGTGCTGGTGGCTCTGCATGTGCATCTGGAGGTGCTGAATGTCCCTCTCCCAGCTGGCTGTTGTCCCCTCCTTGGCCTCAGCCGTCAGCAGGTACACGTCGAGCCCGCGGTGGTGCTTCACGCTGTAGTCCCCCGAGTGCACGGTGTGAGACAGGGTGCTCCACGAGTCAGGTTCCCTGGCTCCCTCCCTGCAAAACAAGGCTGGGTTGATGGGCAGGCCAGGAGGGATGCTGCACGGCAGGACACACATGCTCTCCTTCACTCTGGACACTCATCTAATCATCGGAGCGAGCGGAGCACGGCACCGGCTCCAGGGCCAGACAGACAGATACACACACACGCCTCAGTCTTGAAAATTAATGTGATTTACAGCTAATGCCAGCCACAAGCTTTATTTCACAAGGTCATTCTCAGGTAGAGACCAGTGGTTTTTACTCCAGACTATGACAGACTTGCAGCAAAGGGCATGACATCTGCTTTTTAAATGAAATTTATCACAGGTGACGATCACCAAAACAACTGTCACAGACCAGCAGACACTTGGAAGGCAGAGCAGCAAAGGAAAAAGGTGGAAGGAATGAAAGCTATCATGGTACAGATGGTACAACTTCTACACCAAAGCCAGCACACTGCTCACAAACACCCTGACAGCCATCAAATTACAGCAATTTTTTCACTCCTGAAATGAATCTAACTTGCTCTGTGAAACTGCCTCTGTGCAAGATGTTCTCAGTGTTGTAGACTGCTGTTCTTCTGCAGCTCTAGCATGGGCTTTCTTTTTATCAATCCAAAGGAAAGAAAGGAAAAAAGATGCTGTAGATCAGAAAGAAAAATAACTTAGTAGGTGTATGTAGCCAATAGAAATTTCTATTCAGTCCTCTCTTACTGAACATCAAACCTGATTTTGCACCAACTTGTGACTCAAAGCAGTAATTCCTCATGTCTCACTGAGCTGCACAGCAGCTGCACTGGCTGTGTTCACCAACTTAAGGTTCACAGATTTCATTCTGAATCAGAACTGATTCAGGAAACCCAAAATCTGTTTTAGTCACCCCAGACAGAGCAGCTTGTGCACCACCCCACCAAGCCCTGCATTCCCCAGGAGAGTTGTGGAGCCAAAATCCAGGAATGTTACAGGAACAGGGGATGACACTGACCTGTTCAGGGGTCCAAGAAACGGCAATTTCCCTCTCTTCCTTCTACCAGGGACTCATCTACTGAGAGCCAGCCCCAGCTGTGAGCTGGCTGGGGATTGGACTAAATGACCTTTAAAGGTCCCTTCCAACCCAAACTACTCCATGATTCCATGATGTCCCCTCCCTGTTGCAAAGACTAACCATGCCCAGATCTCCCTTTGCTGCACAGCTACACATTTCCTTGGAAGGGGCAGAGTTGTGATTGTTTTCTAATAATTAGGAATTCAAGAAGGTACATAAACAGCAAATGCATGCCATCAACCAGGTAAAACAACACAAAGATTTCAGAGTCTTTGCTGATAGGTCTTGCATTAAAATTCACTAACCTTTCTTAAGGGCAAGTGCCCCCCAGCAAACCCCAGGGCAATCTCTCTGGGAAGCCAAGCACTCTAGAAAGCAAAGTCATAACGAGCAAACACCATGATCAGCAACAGGGATGGGCAGAGCAGGGTGGGGAAACGGTCAGATGGTTCATCACAGGCAGAGAAACCTGTGCAGGCGAATGGTGGTGGCAGTGGCTGCCCCTGCTCTGCCCCAGCACAACCACCCAGCCCCTTCTGTGACTCATTTTGGGTTAAATCTGCAAGGAAATTCAGACAAAGCAAACCTATGGCTTTCCACCATTCACCACCATTTAACTCGACTTGACTTGAGCAGAATTACACTTGGTTTAAGCAGAATCAATATTTCCACAGAGAAACAGAAGGAAGCATCCAGTTTCTGGTAGTGATTGGTATAAATCCACAGAGGCACTGAAGTCAACAGAGCCATTACAAGTAACTAAAGACATGACCTTCCTTTATCAAGGAAACACAGACATTTCTGTCTGGAGTATTTTTCTCTTCAGCTGTCATGTACAAACCACTGTACTCAGGGCCATTCTCAGAGCACAACAAGGCAGTCAGCACAAACCCCACAGTCACCCACTCATGGGGACAACAGCAGCCAGATTAAAAAACTGAGCACAATGAATCTGCTCCACTTTCTCATCAGCTTCAAGGACCCTCACAGGCATCTCCGAATCAGCACCCACAAAGCTGCCTGCATGACTTGTTGAGCCTCAAAGGGCCCTCAGTGACTTCAAAAGGCTCAGTCTGAAGCAAGATGACAGGCAGAGTCCCCTGCAACACTGTGAGTGTGTCCATCCCTCCAGCAATCTGCAACCTTCACACGGCCCAGATGGATCAAATAATCACTTCTGCTTACAAAGACGGCAGTTTCTTTTCATATCCAAGCTGCCAGTCTGTGTTACACTTTATGAAAAGCTTTAAACCTTTTGAGAAACCAAGATCTTTCTCACATCCAGCCAAGTACAAACTCCAAGCTCTCATTTTAATCAGCAGTCACCTTCGTTACACAAAATTAAGCAGGGAGATAACGAATGGCTCAATCTATTGCCTCCTTCAAACCATCCCTGTCACACTCTGCTCCATCCCAGCACTAATGGTCTGAAGCAGAAAGGACAAATGAAGATTCACAAGTGTTAACTCATTTGCACACCACTGTTGCTGTTGCTCAGGCTATCATTTCCAAGGCCACGTAGCTTATTTGAGAAGTCACTCCTGCTCATTTGCCCTCATACACTGAGCTTCACTGTTTGTGCTTTCCTGCATGTCTCACTGCAAGCCCTGGGTTTTACTGAGAGATGATAAAAACACACTTTCTTCCAGGAAAAAAGCTTTGCTGGTAAGCATTTTGTACTTCCTGGCTGTGAAAGATGCTTATTTTGTCCAGACATGGAATTTTTGTAGTGGTTGTATAGGAGTGCATATCCAAGCTGCTCTACTAGGAGATAAAAACAGATATGCAAATACTTACTGAAGATTTATTAGCAAAAATATGTATACAAACTCCAGCCTTCAAGAAGTTTGAAAATCCGCTTTGGTTCAGCACAAAAATCCAGTTTGCTGCAGTTTGCCAGAAACAACGGAAATCTGTCCTCTTATGAGATTTAACCATCCCGGGTCTCATCTTTCTCATCTTCCCTTTTCAACTGTTTCCCTTCAAAATATGTAACAGATACCAGTGAACTGAACATTTTGTAAAAAACATCTCTTAGCCCAGCTTTCACAGAAGAAAGTATCTTGGTTAAAAAAGCAAGGACTGAGTGAGAAAGCTGGTAGTGTTCACCACCTCTATCCTCTGCACAACCATGCCATGACCCACTGAAAAAATCTGGAAGAAGTCCTCCAGCTCTGGTCAGTCTTCTGTCCCACGAAAGTAAACCCAGAAGGGAAATTTTTGGGTGAAATAAAGGACAGACTTACCAGCCCACCCTTCATCTGCAGAAAGGTGGCTCAAAGAAGGATGACAACTTCAAACAGAGAGAGAAGAGAAGCAAAAATACTTCAAAATACTCTCAGGCCATGTCCTGCTCCATCTAGGAGCTGATTAAATTGCTGAAACTACAGGATCACCTCCTGCCCACCTGGCACATCAGATGATAGATCATAGAATCACAGAATGGTTTGGGTTGAAAAGGACCTTAAATGTTGTCTAGCTCTAACATGGGTGGGGACACCTTCCGCTGGACCAGGTTACTCCAAGCTTCATCCAAGCTGGCCTAGACACTGCCAGGGATGGGAAGGTAAGCAGGAAATGGGTGTTTTTTTTAAACTTCCCAGCACTAACCAAGCAGACTCATCCCTTTTCAAGGCAGTACTCGTGTGCTCAATCTCTCCCCAGCTGGCAGGGGAGCAGATAGTGAGCGGCGGAAAAGGGAGAGGAAAGCCTGCACTGTATGGCTCCTGGCTTCCGGCAGATATGGGCGAGAGATTTTCAAGAAGAGGGAAGATAAGTGAGAAAAGGAGAACAAAGAAAAAAAAAAGCCTGATCAAAAGCTCTGCCTGCCCTCAAAAGCTGCAGCAACTGTGCTCAGTAACAAAGGTCTGAAATTTGGTGGTGCTGGTGCTCGCAGCAGGCATGTTTTCCAGTACCAAGAGACAAGGTCTGAGCTGGAGAGGAGAGGAAGAGGAGGGAGGAAGAGATCAGAAGATGAATGAAAAAGCCTCAGTGAATTAAGAAAAGCTTCATGTTAGGAAGATTTATCCCACAGTTTCCCAAAGGGGCAAGGAAGGCAGTGTGGGAACTCAAGGTGTTATTTCCTGGGGATATTCCCTCCAGATTTCTGAGCTGAAACAAAACCAATTCAGTAGCATTGCCAGCTCTTAGGATCTTACTGCAAACCTGACAACAGCTGTGGGTTTATTCTGAAAGCAGCAGCACCTATATCCACATGGTAAAAATAAAAAAAAGGAAAAAATCAATTTAAAAAAATTTAAACAAAGCCCCTACCATTATTGCTGGAGCAGAAAGCTAAGAAAGGCCAGAATTTAGATGCTCTTATCTGTAAGGTAAGTAAAAACTTAACTAAACTGAATTTTAATCTTACATTCTTTTTATTCCTATTATTGTCATATCACAGTGAAAATACCAGATCAGACAGACTGTGGTCTGGGATAAACAAGGAATGGTGCCTACAGGGATTGTAGTGGTTGATTGGTGGTGATTATGCAACATGACCATAGCATGGGCAGTTTAAACCAAGCCAATAATCCCTCCTGGGAAAACCCAGCACCCACACTCAATGCAGCCACCAGCATTTAAACCAGACACCTTAGAAATCTGACCAAACAGAACTTCAGTTATTTGCAGAAGTGTTGGGGTAATGGAGGCTTTGTATCTGTATGACCAACTTTGCACCCATAATCTTCAGTGATATTTAAAACACTGATGCCCCCAAACACTCTCCTGCTCCTCCTCATTTTTACAATCATCCATATGCATTGTATACGAGACACAGAAAACATCTGTAACCAAGACATGGTAGAATGGGTGCAACTAAATCAAACATTTTCAAATTTGAAAGAGATTCAATAAACACAGAATTCATACTTCAGGTTTCCAAGTGTTCCAAATGCCCCAGGAAAGTAGAAAAGAAATATGTTTCTCCTATAAGAAAATTCTACTTATTGCTCACTATTTTGAATAGTTTTGATGTTGAAAGAAAGAGTTAAAAGTTCATCTGATGTAGAAATCATGAGCAACCCCTTACAGTGCCTTGCATAAACATGGACTACAGTGGGTTCTGACACCAAACTGAATTCAAGATTGCATGAGATACCCTTCAGTATCAGATTAAATATTTAATAATTGGGTTCAAAATATTTAATGCTAGCTTCTCACTGATCAACACACCATACAGAAATAAACCATGGAGAGAAAAGCTGGCTTGGCCATTCAACAGTTATTTGCAGAGGCACATATCCTAAGGGAGTATGTCCAATATTTCCAAACACAAAGGGTCTGTGCCCCTAAACCCAAACATTTCTTAGGCCCCAATGTTAATTATACATTAAAGAATATATATAAAAATACAACTACAAACTGTCATCAATTATATTTGCCAAAATGTACAATCTGCATTCCATAAGAATAACTGTTATTAAATGCACTTTTCCATTTGTTTTATTTTCAGAGCAGTAAGTAACAAGCAGGATGCCCTGCTCAGTATGTGCAGCTGTAAGTCCAACACAGAACTCCATGTCCACCTGGAGTCTCATCAGTAAACAAATGAAATTTAAGGTGAATCTATGAAAGGCACTCAAGAGTGAAAACAGATGCCATTTGTTACATTTTAGGTAAAAAGGCACCATCATGGAGACTACTTCAGCAAGCAGTGTTTTCTTTACAGCTAAAAACAGCATCTCAGATCAGGACAAGTGATAGGGAAGGAAGAGTTGTCTCTGCAGACTATCTCCATGTGCTGCAAGCAAATGTGATTGCTGGCTCTGCAACACAACCCCAGGAAGAAGCCATCCCTCTGGCTGCCTCTGACACAACAGTTTATAAAGTCTTCTTCTACAATGTTCTGTTCAAACTCCAACCTCTGCTATGAAGGTCACTGCTTGGAGCAAATCTGCTCCAGAGACTAAATATGAGCATCCTAACTGGGTATCCAGCTAGCCCATGCCTAAGGCCTAAAACCCAGCAGTTCTGGGAAACCACTTATCTACATTTTCTAAATTCATCCTGAAACAGAGCTGGTCTATCATAATCACTTACCAACCACACAAGGCTGTCCAGAACTTATGGCCCCTATAATTTTTGGGAACACTTCCAGATCAGGATTGCTAGGGGAAAGGAAATAATTTTTTCTCATATCTTACCAAATCTTCTCAAATCTCTTCTAAATCTCTCCTTTCTTATACTCACAGGTCTGTTTCCATGATCTCCCAGGACTACAATTTCTGAGTGGGAAATCAGAAACAGTAAAAGCTGTTTCTACCACATGGCCTAAGCCTTCCCTCTCTTCTGTATTCAGAGGTGGCTACATAAAAAACCAAAGGAGAGGAGGGAGCCAAAGAACGAAATACAAGTCTTCATAGACATGTGGGAACACACAAGGAAGTCAATAGAAGTTGGAGAACGATGGGGGTGAGGAGGTGCAGAGAGAGAAACACAAACTCTTCATGCTCCATCACATTCACACCTGGTTGTCCCATCCTCCCACCCCCAGTCTGCTCCTCTGCTGTGGCCAGAAGAAACCCACAGCACCTCAGCATCTTTCTAATCACGATGTTAAAGCTATTAAATGATGGTGAATTGAAAATCCTGAAGTTCAGAAACACACAGCCGCAAAACTAGACCCTGTGGATCACTGCTCCTCCCACACTGCTGCAGACACACTCCTGTCTGTAGCTAAACAGCATCTCCTTAACACACACCTCTCTCAGAGTCCCCTTTCAGAGCCCTTCTAACATTTTTTAATTCCCCTTTGCACATGAATCCTGTGCCATCACCTGTGGAGACAAAGTCATCTGCTCTCCTGACACACCACAGCAAGCCATACCTCAAACCCAGCTCCCCAAACAGCAATCAAATGGATTTGTTGCTTGGTTTAGAGGGGAAGAACAGATGGAGAAACATCAGCACTAATTCAATAAACCTTACAGCCCCTGATTCTGCTTAGCCAGAAATAAAATATATGGATACCATGTGACTGATTTTGACATAATGTTTAAACACTCTGCTGAACATGAACTGGGTATTTCTGAAATCAAACACTTGCTTAAAGGGCCTGCTAAATTGGGGTGCAAAAAATCAAAAAAGACATACAAGGCAAATCCTCTTGCAGCTCTGGCTCAGAAAAGCAGGAAAGTGTATTTAGCTATAAAAGTAAAGTCACTGAAAAAACTTCCTTATTTGAGAGGCACCAGCGAGATTACAGCCCAGACTTCAGCAATTACTTATGTAAAATCAGAACAATAGCAAGTGATAATCACGGATTGCAAAACATCCACAAAACCCTTCTGATACCAGTACGTTATTCCTCATGTGTGTTAATTAAATAATTTAATTTTGGAAATACTGACTTGTACTGATTTACAGTTTCACAGACTGAGCCTCCTGATTGTTACCAGGAAATTTGAAGGGAAGACCAATCCCAGAGCCGTGCAGAAGCACTTTGGAGCAAAAAGCAGAAAAACCGGCAAAAGTAAAAAAAAAGTTTACAGTAAAAAACTCAGAGACTATTACAACTCTTATAACTCTTTGCAGGGATTAGAAAAATGCCCTTTTTTTTTTCTTTTTTTTTACAGGCTTTATTTTTCTCTCACTTCCCTTTTTCAGAGGACATAAATCACTCTCAGCTGTGTAAGAACTACAAGCATTTGGCTAAGCTGGGGAGAGAAACGTTACTAGACAGAAACAAAATCAGCAACCAGATCAGTGTTTGTATGTTTTACAGAGCAGCACATCTTGGAGCCATTTTCCCCACTGCCATAAGAGCCCTGCAGAACATGGAGCTGGCAGGGGATTGTGTTACTGCACTGGGAAACACCAACTCCTGCACTCTGCAGCTGTCCAGTTACTGAGAGTTCCACCAGCCTGTTTAGCGGCTGTGCTGCCTCTGCAGAGCCAGCACCCTGCAGTCAGCATCACCCAGCTCCCGCACTGGGGAGCAACAGGCTTCAAGCACAGACCCTTTGCTCTGGAACCTGGAAATTGAGGAAGCTCAGAGAGGCCTTTGCAAACTGTCCCATTTCCAAAGCTATCTTTATATAGAAATCTTTATATAAATTTTTTTTCCCCTATGAAACAACCGCCCTTCTGCACTATCCTATTCCATTTGCACTGCAGGACACTGTTTATTGTGCAGTTTTCATCTTGGAGATAAAACAAGCTCCCTCAGGAACAATGCATAACCGATGAATGCTCATTGATGATGAATATTTATTTGCTGATATGAATATTTATTAATGAATGCTGCTATCAACGCCCTGCTCTCCATCCCTGCTGACCTACATGGTCTCCACCACAGCTCCTAATCTGCCCACACACCTTTCCTGTCTGAGGATGAAGAGCCAGTGCACAACACAAAAAGGAATACTTCCAGGGGTTGGAAAATTTAAATAGGAAGCTTTTTTTTTTTTTTTTTACATGAAGTACTACAAAAGCTGAGAAGGGAAAGTTCAACAGATAAACAGAAATTCAAAATGTCACCAGTGTAATTAGTTTTTGAGAAAAATATTTACACTGCAGCTGAATCAAGCTACTTTGCAGACAAACCATGGCAAAACTACAGTTTTGTGCCTGCTCTTTAATGATTGTATCCTAATTATGGCAAAATTTCACCCCTTCCCAATGCTGCCTGGGAGAATCATTGTAAAATGCAGGGTTCTCCAAATCAGCAAGCAAGAGAACAATAAATTCCCCCCAAGGATAAAGCATCACAAAAAATGCTGCATTCATTTATTTGGCGAAGTGCAGTTTAATTACTTGTAAAAATAATGACTCCTTTGTAGGAGACTTCACTAACATGCATTGCTGCCCTGTGTTTTGCTGAGTGGGACAAGCTGAGTGCCAAATTTGTGTGCATAGATTATACAGTGTGAGCATAGGCAGAGTGCAGAAAGGAGGTTGTACAGTGTCCTTTGTGTTTTGACAGCATAAAAATGATACTTGCTCTCTTCAGGGAATTTGTATGCTTTTCTGTGTTTTGAAACTCAGTATTTCTTCTCCCGATCTATCCCCAAGGTCATATCACAATGCTCTACCACCACCTCACCCACTGAGAAAGGGAACCATGATTTCCAGCATCCACAGATTTCTGTTTGTAGAGCTTCATGGGAACAGGAGGGTTTTCAGAGTCAGGGGACCTGTGGCATGGCTGTCAGATGTTTATACCTTGTATTTCCACCCAGCAGTCCAAGAGGAAAACAAATCACTAAGAACAGTTTAAGGATATACCAAGAAGAACAGGAATTGGGAGCTTGATGGTAACATTACTGCAGTTGCTTGTGTCTTATTTGCAAAGACAAACTGCAAAGCTCATTAGAGAAATCCCATGGATTGGGCCAGCAGCATCCCCTAAAGGCAATGGCACAGGACAATCTCATGGAATCCTCTTTTCATTCCATTGAGAGACATTCCAGTACTGGAGCCAGTTGTGAAATACTCACCAAATACATGAATAGCTGTTGTAATAGTTTTGTTTACTTCCTGTTTTTATTTAAATTACCAGCTCTACTCACATTTGGGTTGAAGTATGTGCTGTGAGCTCTATAATCAAGTTTTGGCCAGCTTAAGGTTCCTGACAGCATGTAAAGCCTGTTAACATGGTTAGTCTCACCTTGGAGAACTTTGCTGCAGTTAGAGGATGAATTTGCACATCCCATTTCTACAAGATTGCCTGTGAAATAGTGTGTTTTCACACTATGACTGCTGAACTTGATGGAGAAAAATGTAACACTGTCATCACCTCTGTATTAATGCCAGCAAGGGTGGCAGGAGAAGATATTAGAGCATAGGTCCCATCCCACCCTGCACCTTCTCCTTCACCCTCACCTTCCATGTTGCCTGAATTTAAAGATAAAACTTAAATGCAATAACTCCAGCAATACAGATCATATTTTCTGCCCTCCAACACTCTACCCAACAACTACACAAAGCAGAATCGTTTACAATTCCTAACAGGGAATGTTGCGTGATAATGTGGACAACACAGAAGACTCCTAAACATGACTTTGGGTCGCTCAACATAAACCCCAAGTATCTGAGAAGCCAACTGAGAAACACAAAGTTAATAACAAAGCTTAAGAAAGCCAGGCGTCAGAATAACACACATGGAGACCAAATCTTTTCTCCTATACAAACAGCCCCCTCCAGACATTTTTAAGCTCTTTGTCTTCATTAGCCTCAGCTATTAAAGCTAGATCTCCAAACATTTGCTACTCAAAACTAACTTGCCATCTTCCAAAGGATTTCTTGTAAAGCAGTGCAATAAATGCTCATGCCACTAGTTACTTGCTACGTGTTGTAGGACCTGGCTGCTTCTCAAGACCACTCACAAGAGACCTGGTTCTGTTAAATATTCAGCTTTCTCTTAAATATTTGCATTAATTCTTACCTATTTTTTTGTTTAACTTACACTAGTAAAATGCCTATTCTCTACAAGATGCTGCCTTATTTCAATACAATGAGCACTATTTCATTTAACTAAAAATCTTCCTATCTGAGAAGTAAGAACACAACAGTCCACAATGCCTGTTGGCTCTCCTCTTTTGGGCAGTTGTGCTTGCTTAAAGAAAAGCTTTTTCATTTGTGTTTGCACAAGATTTGTTTTAATTAGTCAATATTACAGTGACTCACTTTGGGCTTTATGAGACAGCTGGAAGCAGAACACTGAGCAACAAGAAAATCCCCCCAAAAATATTATTGCATTTCCCCCAAGCCCTCAGGACCTGTCCCCATTGCTGCTAGCAAGAAAGGTAAAAGCAAAATGATACCAAAATTGCCTTTAAGGGTGGAGTTCAGCACTTAGACACCACTGAGTGATAATGCACAGCACAGCCAAGCACGGTAGAGCATGGAAAACCAGCAGAGGAACCACCAAATCATCCTTACTCTGTCAAAAGCTGATGCAGCTTCTGGTAGCCCCTCTCCAAGGCCAAGCTGACAGGCGTTGCCCCTTCGTTGTTGTGGATGCTGAGAGCTCCTCTTCCACCCGGCTGCTGGAGCAGAAACCACGTCAGCCGCAGCAGACCCAGCCTCACCGCAAAATGCATCAGCGTCTCCCGAGGGATGTTCTCTGGGAAGGGAGAACAAGGAAGAAAGAAATGGGAATTTGTAGGCTTGTGGGTTAGGGGAATGTTGAACCCCCACCTCCCAGCCCCACCACACACAGCGGCTGGCATGGAGCTGACAGCCCAGAGTCAAGGAACCTGCAGCACCTGGAAAAACAGCCTGGTTGCCAATATCCAGGAGACACCAGGCTTTCAGAGCAAGGGACACGCTAGGGTGGGACTGGAAGTGCTCAGGACCTCTCATGGTGAGACTGACCACAGAAGTCAATGTGAAAACCTCACCATTTCCTACACAGCCACAGCCACCACCAAGCTATGGCATGTCCAAACAGAAGCAGGGTCAGGTGGGTTTTCCTGGATGTCCAAACTCTCTCCTCACACACCCAGGACCAGGTTTTAGGGGCAGACAAATTTTGTTATCTAACGGGATGCTGATTTGTCCCAAAGCATGAAGAAAAAAAAGCCAATTACATTTGATGCACAAATCCAAAGCAGTTATAAAACAGAGCAGTTTAAAAACCTGTATAGACAAAAATAAAAAATTTAAAAAAAAAAAAAAGAAGCAAGGGTTTTCTTTCCGGGTTTGATTATGCCTCAGACCAGCTTTTCTCAGCTTTACACAGTAGCTCTGTCATTCTGAGTAGCAGCATTTATAAACTACCAATCTTCACTGCTGCTTTTTGTGTTTAATAACCATGACCTTCTAATTTGGTAAAAGTCACTCTTGAGCCTGAGCTTTCATCTCAGAAAAATATCCCCCTACTCCAAAAGCTGCAGCCCTAGAATGATGCTCTGAAAAGCTTTAACCAGAAATGAGCTCCAGATGCACTGCTGAAATCCAGCATTTGCAGATCAAAGCCTGTTATTGCTGTATGAAAGGCAAAAGCATTTGGGTTAAAAAAACTGCTAGAAATAAAAATTTGTTCTTTTAATTAACAAAGGATTTCAGTATTGACTGACAGCAACAACAACAAAAAAGCACCAACTGGGTCTCAGAAAGCCAGGCCAACGAGCACACTTGGTATAAACCCTTTAATATCACAGCAGTGATTTATTGGGTTATTAATTTGGGTGCCAGCCAAACCTATACAACAAGTTTTAAAATGCATGCACATAATGGCTTTAGGATTTAATTTTCTATTTTTTTCTTTAAGAAGTGTGCCCCAAGAGAAATCACTTCTTCAAAGTGCTGCTGTTTTTCTTGCTTACTTATTTTCTTTAGGGACGTCATTAAGACCTTCGGTGAAAAACAAAACAAAGCAAACATGGGCAGTTCTCCCCTGTCTCACACACAGTTTTTCACAACTTTTTGGATCAAATTCTGAAGAACTAATCTGTATTCAAGAACCAAAGGCTTTCTGGCACCATTTCTCTTCCGAATGACTCCAAATTAGGTCTCTGGGCTACAAACCAAACCCTAACCTCCTCTTGATTACCGTAAAGCAAAACCAAGCTGCCCTGAATACATGAGTGTGTCTGAATGGAGACT
Source organism: Entomyzon cyanotis (assembly GCA_024500445.1). Taxonomy (NCBI): domain Eukaryota; kingdom Metazoa; phylum Chordata; class Aves; order Passeriformes; family Meliphagidae; genus Entomyzon; species Entomyzon cyanotis. The sequence goes on from JAKEPQ010001010.1 coordinate 13,983,200, forward strand.
GCAGCTGATTGGAGAAAAAGGGAATGGCTGAGCTCTCTCAGAGACAAATTCTCAGCTTTTGGCTAAGTAATGAGAAGGATTTTGGTAATAAATGTTACAGAGCATAATGATTTAGAAATAGCACAACAAGGAGGTTAATCAATGGTTGCAGCCGTGGATTTAAAGAAAAATGAAAAATACAGACACAAGGGAAAGGGTACTGATGAAGCTGCAAAATGTGGATATGGGTAGGACTTACCCAAAGTGAAAGCAAATGCTCAAAGTTTTACTCAATGAGCTTGTACATGCACAAAGCTCCCACACTACCTGTACACTGGCAGAGTCAATATAATTACTGAGGTGTAACTCTTCCTACAGAGATGTAGGAGGCACAAAAACACTTCTGTTAGAGCAAACAACAGCCACTCCAATAAACAATGTGTTGCACTAGTCTGACTACATCTGTGCTTGCATGGGTCTCCTGTTCAAGCTGCTTTGTTGAAAGGGAAAACCCTCTTCCTTACTAAAATGGAGAGTCTTACACCAGAGGTGACCAGCATAGACTTTCAAAGCATAAGCACAGGACCCTGGACCAAAATGCTTCCTCCTCCTGCAGCAGGGAGCATTACTGATAGGCAGAAGCATCTTCTGCTCACCAGCACCTGGTTCACCATTAAACACACACACCAACTGCAAGTTCTGCAAGATGCAGGCAGATATTTGTCTTGTCCCTGAGCCAAATGGGTGCCTCTCTCTGTCTCCTATGTCCAGAGATGAAATGACCTCTCCCAGTTGTCACAACGCCTCCCCAGTTGTCCCAATCTGCTCATACAACTGCACCTTCTGAGAACATCTTTCCTGTTCTATTAAAACAGTCTTCTTTATCACCAAATAGGGCAGGGTAGCTCCAGAGCTTGGATGGAGGTGTCTACAAATGCAACTGAAGAGAATGCAGCCCTGCCCTGATGCCCTTGGGTGATGGCAACGTGCACACAGGATCTGTACAAGAAGAGGTGGCGTGTTGCCACCAGAGCATATTAAACACACGAGCTCACTCTCCACTTTTGGAAGGCTCTGCCTGCCATGGAACCTGGCACAAGGCCACCCTAACAGATGGGCACACATGATGGCAGCGAAGAGACAAAGTACTGTACATCCAACAACTGCAGGGGCCCCAGGCAATGGCTCTGGAAGGTTCTGGAGTGTGCAAAACTTGCATGGTGACAGTTAAAAAGGCATGTGCCATCTGTGGGCTGGATTAACTGCTAATATATAATGAAAATACATCTGTTGGTGGGTGGTGTTGCTCAGAACTAGACAAGCACTGGTTTGCATCAAGTACGGGTGTTGTGCTGGATGGAGAGGGGAGGAGGACAGACAGATCTCTTCAGACTTTCTACCTTTGAAGGGATGAAGCGTGTCCCACAAAAAACGTTAGAAATTCAGTCAATGATTTTAAGAACTTGTCACGGTGCAAAATGCAAGTCCAAGGAATGGAAGAATATCAAAAGCTTTAACATGCAAAAGCCAGAGCTCCTTCTCCTACCACATGCCAAGCAAGAGCTCCTCATCTTAAAATGGCTGTCGTTTGAATGTCAACAAAAAGCTTCTTGTAATTAGGAAATTGTGGAAATACAAGACATTCAATACTGAAAAGGCCAAGACTGTTTTGTTCATTTCTCGTTTCCTAGTAATAGGCAAGAGTTGAAACATATGATTATTGCCCCATAATGGCAGGGTACTCTAGTCCAGCTGGCAAAACACAAGACTCTGGATATATTATTTTTGTGTCATTTTTTTCTGCTGTGATACAGGAACGGACAGTTTATCTGCGCAACTGAGGACCAAATTTCCATAGAAGATTGTCAGATGTAATTTGCTAATAGTAAAGGATTAAGGTGCTAGTAGCACAAAACAAACAAGCATTGAAGGAAAAAAAAGCCAACTTTCGGTATGACACACCCAAGGACACTAAGTAAAAACTTTCATTTTAATCCTGATTAAATAACAGAAAAAAACCCTACTGTTCCTTTTGTAAAATAACTTTCCAGATAGAGTAACCTACACCTAATGCTCAGTTTATCCTCCATGCCCTGAGACATCTCATAAGCCAGCCATGGAATGGGGCAGCATTGCTTAGTCTTCCTGTGCTGGTACCTTTTACTTGGTTCTCCCCCAAACTCATGTCTACTCAGCAATTTGGAAATCTACCATCAAATCTGGCCTCAAAATCTTGCTTTCTGCTGGAAATGTTCTCACTGCTCAGAACAATCCTTGAGAAAGGAGGGTAAAAAGCCCCAGAACCAAGCTGCCACCTCACGCCGAGGTCCAGGAGAAAAGCTCCAGCAGAAAACTACACTGCAGAAAGGTCAAGGCAAAGATGTTGTGTTTGGAGTTATGAGCTCAGTTAATAAAAAGATGTGTGGGTAATTCCTTTCTTAATCTGATAAACAAGAAATTTTTCAAAGCACACCAAAAGATCTCCATGTCCCCAGTCCTGCTAATATCAAAGTGAACAGCAACATTCTCATGCCAACAATTTCTCGGCCACAGACTAAACGATACATCTCAGTCTTGAGCAGCACATTTCTGATGCTGTCTGAGCAAGAATTGCTTTCTGCTTCCCATTTTCCACTGCAGAGGGCACTAAATTTAGGTATGGAAAAGATTTTTTACATCTTATCTAGGACTGCTGCTGAGCAGAGTACTTTGTGCTGTCGGCACTGAACAGACCATTCTGATTTATACCATACCCTCCTTTATCAGACAGCACAGAAGGTGAGCAGCAGACTGGAAAGGATATGAAACCAAACCAAAAGAGCACCTGTAACTATTACATTGAAAGGGTTCCAAGAGAAACTATAACAAGAGTGCAGCAGATGAACAGATTAAAACTCTATGTCTGAAATAAATCATCGGCAGCATAACTTTAGCATCCTCCCATGGGAAAAAAGGCTAGGTACTAATAACCAAATTCTGAAAGTTTTTTAAAGGTTTTTCAGGATTTTTTCTTTAAAATAAGATGCTTTTTTAATCGGTTACTTTCTCTATTCAGACATTCTCCCCTCCTGAAAAAAAAAAACCCCAATTAACGATATCTAGTCATGGTGACACTCGTGTTGTCCTGTACATTGAAATCCTACTGGTTCTGTACATGAAGCTATTAAATCCATAACCCTAATACATTCAGACTATTTGAAACCAGGACAAAGCATTTCCCTCTATACCCATCTCCTACCTGGTGAGGTCAGGGAGTTTAATTTCCCAAGCAGTACTTACTGAAGCACAGTGTTTACCCCACAGCACTTCTGGGAAGCTGTCCATATTCAACACATCAGTAACTGCAATCAGTTAAGAGTTTTCAGTCTACTCTGATGGTCTCCTGGTTATCTGCTTGAAAATCTGGCTCACTATCTCACAGCAGTCCTTACACTCCCAGGGGAATTGCTCAGTATCGTGGTGATCACAGCAACCCTCTGCCAACATTAACCAGCTCCTAAAGCACCACCTCAGAAACCTCACATAACCAAAAATTAACCATTGCTCTGGGTTTCGCCACTTGCTTTTAATAAGCAAAATGAAAAGACTGTTTCCTCAAAGGGTTTGTCAGAATATTACTTCCAAATGGCTTTGAAAGTGATCTGTTTACTTGTGATACAATTAAACTCTAAGCTTTTCATACCTGAGCCTTAGATCCTCCCTATTTTTTTTTCTCCCTTTTTTTTCCCCCTCACTGCAACATAAATAAGCCATAACCATTACTCATACCTCAAAATATTCCGTTGTGGTTTTCTAGTTAGCTTATTTTCTCTTCAGTAATTTAAAATAGAACATCACAGTCCTGCACTTACATTGCATACATCCTCAGGACACATATTAAATTTTGATTTCTAGACACAGAGTGTAACAATCTGTTCCATTTAAACAGCTGCCTTTAAATGCCACTAAGAACAGTAAATAGCCCTACTTTTGACAGCAGTAACAACTATGTTCTTTAGCAAGTCACAGTGCACTTGTAATTATTAAGACAGACATGATTATACGGCACCTGAAAGAAATGCTGTGTTTGGAATACCACAGTAGCAAGACTGATCCTTAATTATGGATATTCTGAAATTGTGGATGCCATTGGAGTTCACAGAGATAGATGGATAACTAAGAGCAAGGCCCAGCAATTGCTTGCTGTGGAGGGACAGTGAATGGCTGGGGAAGAGCACAGTGGTGTCCTGGGGACTGAGCTCTTCCCCAGCCACACACTGTCCCAGGCTCTCTTCTGCTACCCAATTCATCCAACCAAATGGCTGAGTACTCTCTGCCTGTCCCAGCAAGAGAACAGAGCCCAGGGACCTCTGATGTCAGGAATCCTAGGTGCTCCCATGGCCAGTTCTGTGGCTGTTTACTGATGCAGCAGGTGAGTTCAACAGCCTCAGCAGACAGAGCTGGATGGAACTTTCAGCAGCTTCTCTGCCCTCTGGTTAGTGTGACAGCAGGGAACTCCCTGAACTCTGCTTGAAGCCTGCTCAGGGCTGGGTGCAGGCAGAAGGAAGGAGAAGCCTCCACACAAAGCCACCCTCTCCTCCACATTCAGCTGGAGTTGTGCTCAGGGCTAGATCCTGTACCCAGCTCCTGCCTGCAGAAAGGCCATTACTTCCTGACTTTTGCAAAAGTCAAACTCCTACTTCAGGCCTCTGCAAAACCGACCTTGAAGCGTGGTTGACAGCAGCAGCCTCCTCTGAGCAGCAGTTCCCCATCAGGCTCTCCTCTGGGAGCTGGCAGAGGCTCCCAGCTCGCTCCTGCCTTCCGAGGTTTTGCTGAACAGCAGCGTTTTGTTTCCAGCCCACAAGAGCCCATAGAGACGTGCCAGCTCAGAGGCAGTGCTAAACATCTTTCAAGAAGGGATCTGACATTTTCTTTTGTTCTCATTTCTATAGTATTTTCTCCTTGGAGAAGGTTATTTGAAGTTATCTGGTGCTGACCTTTAGGGAAATGGGAAGCATGAATTGGGATGGCTGTTCATAGGTAGTGACGCAGAGCAGGACAGGGTGTCCCGCTGCAGGCACTGCCCAGAATGTGCCTAATTGTTCAAATGCTCCTGCAGTTCCAATCTCTGCAGTGCTTTTGTCTCTCCCACACACAAATTAACACACAAGCACCAGCAGAAGGGTGCTTGCTGTACTTTAGCACAGAGGTTTTTCTAATTTAATGCTCCATCATAAATCAGGAACATCTCTTCCATCTCACTCAAGCAACACTGAGTTTCGTGACCAAAAGGATGCTTATGCATGCAAATCTTTCCTGTCCCAATTGCAAAAATTCCCCCAAATTCCCTATGTATAAATAGTCACTGCGAAAAACTACCAGATAACTCTGCCTCTAACAAAAAGGGGAACATATTTATAGCACTAACATTCTTGGATGAAATTTACATTTAGTGCCATTACGTTTATTTGCTAACACTTCTATCTACGAAAACCTCACCAGAAGATGCCAAAACACTCCAGAGTTCCAGAATTTGACACTAGAGAGCTCCCCCTTCCCACTGTAGATGCCATGGGTGCTCCACAGGTCTATTAACAGTCCTGCATAGCCACAACTTCCAGGCACACAAGCACATGCTGAGCAAACCAATGTAAATCTTATGGCCTGGTTTCCCTAAGTGCTGATTTTCCAAAGAATAATCAAGGTCAACAAGAGAATCTCAGCCTCCCTGCAAAATCAGCAACAATTCAGAGTTTCTAAGTTTTCGTTAAGATCACTGAGACCATATTGTTATCACTTAAACCAGAAATGTCTGCATTATCACAACGTTTTTCAAATGCAGAAAGAAACATCAGTGACTTCCACACAGAGGAAAAGAATACCAAGTGTTTATCTCCTTGTAAACATGTGACAGCTGCTGAATTTCTATCAAGGAACTATTAAATATGATCAAATATTTTAATGTCTGCTAATATGAGAATTGCCTGTCCTTGTATTCAGGCTTACAAAAGCAGTCAGCAAGCTGGAGAAAAATAAAGCAGGAAAATGTCCCGTGGAAAACCCTGCTGCAGAGAGCAGAACTGAGTGTGCTGTACTGAGCAAGCCACATCCCAGCTCTATTCAAGTGGTTGTGCCACTGCATCCTATAAAAGATAACAGATGTCTCACAGTCACATTCCTGAAGTGAAACTATTTGCCAAAATACCCTGAAAATTTACAGCAAGGATTTGTACATACTGGAACTAGCCCCACAGTATGCTTCCTTGTACCTCTCTGTGACAAAATTAGCAAAACTCCAAAACACAGACACACCACAGCATCCAGAACACCTCAGCACTTCTGCTTCAGAAGCCACCAGTGACTTTGGGCCAGCCTTGGGATTTATTTATAAGCTCTCAGTAGCCCTCACTGCTGTGGTTAAGGGTCAAGTTTTCCTACTCTCCCCTTCCTTTATTTGCAAAATTGTCCAGGTTTATTTTGGGGAACTGCTTTGTTAACCTGTCCTGTGTGCAACCAGGGATGTGATGCAAACCCTCAGGGAAAGAGCCCCAGGTTCTCCAAGAAAAATCAAACATATATTTCACATTACCATCACTTTCCACCTGTGCTGTAAAACCAACATTTATCACAAGTGCCAAATTTGTGGCACAATGATATTTCCAGGAGCATCAGCTATTCTACACACAGGGTTCTTTCAGCACATAGCACTATGCTGATACACATACCATTGTTACACACACAAAAAAACCCTTTCTGGGTATATATGAAAATCCCAGCTGTCAGCTCATGCTATTTCATAAGAGAAGACCCAGAAAAATCATGAATCAGTGCCTGATGTATTTCAAGGTGGTTGAAGGGCAAGGCGTGGCATGTGACAGAGGCCACCACACCTTTGGGAAGATCCATGACAGGTTCCCAAGGCAGGGAATCCTTTCTCCCAGGCTCTTCTACCTCTCTCCCAACCCTAAGTCTCACTGTGCCCCAGAGGTCCTCACCGCTCAGGGACTGCTCTGCTCCCAGCACGTTCCATTCTGCCGGCAGCTTCAGGTGTCGAAATGCCAAAGCCACTTTCTCATCCAAGAAGTCCACGTCTGCAGCAGGTGGCCTTGAGCGGTCCAAGAAGCGAGTGAAATTCAGCGCCTGCTGGTTGCCAGCACAGGTGGCCAGGAACTGGGCAGCATCGTAGGCTTCGTCCTGGACAAACTGGAAACTCTCTTCTGCCACCACCAGAATGGGGTGACCTTCTCTCGAGGCACAAAGTGCCACCTTCACTGTCTCACAGCAGTCATGGCCTGCAAAATAAAATTCAGACGAATGGTAAAAAAAAAATAAAATGGCATGGGATGAAGAAACACAATTGAGAATTCCTTTGACACACACAGTCTTCACATTAAATTGAGTAAGACCAAGTTATTGAGGGTCACAACTGCAAATTAATACTATCTTTGGAATTTTTATGTACCATCAGAGATAAGTATTTCTTATAGACTTTAAAAGGAAAAGATGCAGAACTCTTCTCTGTCCCATTTAAACCAAGAACTATAAACCAGCCAGGCTACTTATATTCAGCAACAAGCAAACTCAAGAGTTTTAAGTAATTTAAATAAAGATTTTGCTAACATACCAAAAGCCAGATTATACGGACAAACTTTTCTTCTCCAGCTCTGCAGGTCTCCAGTAACTCATCAGAAACTAGAACGTGAGTGCTGCAAAACTACATACTCCAACTGTTGTTACAGCACTTGGCTTGTACTGAAAACTTTGAAATTTCACCTAAAACAAAGACCTAAATGGCTATGAGAGCACGACCTGCCTGGGCATGCCCTGTGTGTGCTCACTGCTGCACCTGCCCTCTGCATTTGGGTTCCCATGACAAAACTAAGCTGCTTCTGCTAAATAAAAACATGGAAATGGCCACTTTCCATACTTACAAAACAAGAGGGTTGGAAGTTTGATAACTTTATTATTTATTTAGGGCAGGGGAAACAGGAAAAATGAGGCCCTGGCATGGCAGCAATTTCATTGACTGAGAAACTTGAGGGAGGAAAATATCCAAACACCAAACCAAACCGAACACCTTTTTGGAATTTTAAAAGGAAAAATATACTATGTGTCCAACACAACCAGAACTTGCAGTTGTCAGACATGCCCCTTCAATAATAAGGTTTGTGTTTCAAGTTCACAGTGTGGCACAGTTTCTTGTTCCAGCCTCAGACTGACGTCATGGCTGTTTTTGCCAGAACAGCATGGACCCTGCACTAATTACTGGAAAAGCTTCTTTTTGCCCATGACCTCAGCATACTACCACATTCATGAAACCCTGCTTAATTAAATACAAAATGATGATTTATTTTTAAAGGCTTGAAAATTCAATTTAAGCCCCTATTTGTGGTCAGTGGGAAAGTTTCCTTCTTCTGTTGGAGCCTTTTGCTGTTGATTTCCCTGACAAAAGGGAAAATATGTCCCTAATCTTCATGGTCTTTCAGCCAACCTCACAAATCTGTTCTGAGGCTTTTGGCATCTGTACAGGTTTTGTCTGCTGAAAGAGGCAATCCTGAAGTTAATTGAAAGGTCAAAACTGCTATTAGGACACTGTGGGTAACACCAAAATTGTCAGAGATGAGGCTGTGGCTTCCTAAGGAGAGCAAATGCAGCTGGAAAGGTATCAAAGACAAGTGGAGAAGGGGAGGAAAACACACATGGATGTTGCTGCAACAGCTCAACACAACCAGGATGCTCTGAAGCTGAAAGGTGAGAAATTTTTTTTCCTTCCAGCACCAGGTACCCATTAGCAAGAGGATGATGTGAAAGCTGAAGGAATAGATTTACTAGTTGTGCTGTTTTAAAGAATAGCAGTAGGAAGAACTTCTTCTACTGCTCTTGAAAATACTGCATCTGCATTCTAATGCATTACTTTGTTAGTACTCAGCAGTTGCAATGAAACCCAGTCACAAGTTCTGCTCATCCTCACTGTAAAATCCCCAAATGCTCAAGGAAGAAGTGGAGGGATGATACAGCTTTGGGGGAACTTGCCTTAAAGGCCATTTAGAACTGTACATCACTCCCCCTATGCCTTCTGGCTTTGCTGATCTTCCTAATGATATCAAATATGGAGCAGGTAAGACATTAATTTTGTTTACAGCCTCCACAAAAGCAGTGATCTCTGTGCTGTGAGAAGGTCATGCCAGCCTACAGGAGCTAACTCAAATCCTGTGAGCTGGGCTCTCCCTGCTGCAGAGCAGTGGAAGGTTGCTAGAATGCAGAGTTAAAAAAAACAAAACCATAATAAAAGATTCCTTAATAGCATGAGAACAGCTAAACCTTTCAGGTTTTAATTTTGTTTTAATATTTTCTGCCTATTCCCCTAAGAGTCCCATCTGCAGAATAACCTAGAATACAGCTACTCTGCCAGCAGACTTCCAGGATTGAAGCAGCAGGCAGAAACAGCCCAAGAGCAGCTACAGAGAAACCATTTGGGACAGTCACTTCCTCGTCACAATGCCAAACAACTCTGCTGTGGGACAGCAAAAGCTTCTCCACGGGGACAACAACTACAGAAAGCTCAGTCAAGACATGTGGTCTCCTTAAAGCAGAACATCGTGGATGTACACCAAGTTCCCTGGATGTTAAACACCAGCTGCAAAATGCAGCACAAGGCAAGGTGATAAAAAGACCATCCTGATGTGTGGCCAACAAGGATTCTACTGGAACCTCCCAGATATTGAATGGAGCCCAGAAGAGAAAGTGACAGACCTGATGATCCATTTTTATCTAACAGGATCAAACAAGCATCGTGCTAAACCCCAGGGAATGTCCTTCAGAAGGGTAACTGCTTGCAGTGCTTTGACTGCTTCCTGACATCTGAGAACATGTCAGACATGGGGGTAAGAACATGGGACAGGTTCTGACTTCTGGCAAGCAGTTCAAATGAAAGGGCAGCCAGTACATAATGAGAGCAGACAATACTAGGAAGATTGCTTGAGAGGTCTGGTTATGGTCATGTACTTTGCAATCATCAGGGTGCTCAACTATGGACTGCTGTCACCCACTCACACACCTGCCCAGACGTGGAACAGAAAAATGTCTGACATTAAAAAGGAACAAAAAAAAAGTCTGACACTAAAAAGGAAAAAACCACAAACCCTGGGTGTGTCAGTGAGCTGGTTTTGGTGGGATAGAGTTAATTTTCTTTGTAACAGTTGGTGGGGGCCACTTTGGATTTGTGCTGGAAACAGTTTTGATAATGCAGGGATGTTTTCTTTCTTGCTGAGCAGTGCTAACACAGACCCAAGGCCTTTCCTTTTTCTCACCCCTCCTGACCAACGAGCAGGATTGGGGCACAAGGAGTTAGGAGGGGCCACAGCCAGGACAGCTGACCCCAAGTGACCTGAGAGATATCCCAGACCATATGGAGTCATGGTCAGTGTATAGAGGTGGGGGAAGGAGGAGGAAGAGGGGACATTCAGTGTGACAGTGTTTGCCTTCCCACATCATCAGTACCTGGGATGGAGCCCTGCTGTCCTGGGGATGGCTGAACACCTGCCTGCCCATGGAAAGTAGTGACCTCATCCCTTGTTCTGCTTGTTTGCATGTGGCTTTTGCTTTAACTATTAACCTGTCTTTATCTCAGCTCTCAAGTTTTCTCACTTTTACTCTTCCAATTCTCTTCCCCATGGCACAAGAGGCAGCTGTGTGGGGTTTAGTCACTGGCTGAGGTTAAACCATGACAGTCAGGAAGAGCAATGAGCCCATTTATAAAGGTTTGCATTTTCATAGGCTGAAAATACATATAACTTAATAAATCACACAGATGAGTGCACCCCAAAGAAGGGATGAGAAATCTTCATGTTTTACCACACAATCAGGTGCCCAATACTGCCCAGCACCCTTCCTGACTGCCTTCAATCTTCTCCAGAAATCAGGCCCTTTGGCCAGAATAGCAATCAAAATGATGAAATACTCAATATCGTCATGCTGGTACCATCCAGCAGTATCCTTGTTCAAGTTTAACTCTCCTGACAAAACACAACAGTGCTTCTCACTAGCTGACATCTCAGACTGCATGGCTATGGCTTCTTCACACTTTTCACATTTTTGCCAGAGCACAAAATGTGGTCATTTGTATGCTGTCTTGACTGTGATAAAAGTCAAATAACCCATCTCTTAACTCCAGTAGCATTGCATTTTATCCCATTTCTCCTTCTGCTCCTCAGTTACTTTAAATCCAGCTTGGAAACAACTCATGACTTGGAGCTGTTTTAAGAAATACCAACACAGTGCAGGAAAAATACAGAAATTTAAAAAGTATTTCAGTCTATGAAGAGATGGGTACAGCAACTAATTCTGCTGCAATAAAGCAAATACCTCATCTACCCATCAAACCATGCTTTAAAAATTATTTCAAATGAAACAACAGCCCCTGAATTGAAGAATTCCTTACTGGGAATGGATGGGGACACTTCATGAAGCTTGCTCTGGGGAAAATACAGGAATGAAAAATGACGACATGGTGCTCTGGTCTGTCTGCACTTATCCCTGAAGAGATGAGATGCATCAGCATGATAGCACTGCTTCCTCTGCATGATAACAATGAAGATCAATGAGCAGGAGAACAGGGGAGATTTCTGAGCTCTAAGTCATTAGCAGAAAAGTTAATGTACAGCTTAGACAGGTCCATCTAATTGCTACCTGTGCCTGTGATCTGGGGTGCAGTTAAAAGGGCAGTAGCCAAACTCTTCAGACATTTTCTTGTTAAAGAAGGCCTACATGGAGACAAAACACCCCTAAACAGAGCTTTATTAAAAGATGATTTCATTTCCTACTCCTCCAAAAGTGGAAATCCTGTCCAAACCTCCTATTTTCAGAATTCACATTGGAGCTATCAAACAATGGGCCCCCAGGCTAGGCAGCTATTTAAAGCCCTGCTGGAAGCACATGTTTGGGTTTGCTCGGTAGGTGACTAAAGACAAATTGCATCCTCCCAGTTACCGTGGTGGAGCTGGGTTGAAAGAGGTCTTATAGAGAGAGTTCAGCAGGACAGGAAAACCAGAGAACAGATGTTGTGAACCTCATGAAGTGTCTCAGATTTGCATCCAAGAAGATGGCTGGCTTGTGGAAAAGGATGCCAAGGGATCTCCTGTGACCATCCAAAAAGTGCTTCTTTCCTGCTTCAGAAATCCTGAGTTCTGGTTCTGAAAATCAGAGCCCATCCTTGAAGTGCATTTGTGTAATGTACAGTTACTGTATTCACTCTTGCAACACAGGAAGCCTTATGAAATACCCAGGCACAGCACCAGCAATGGACAGGAGCCTTTGCTTTTCATTTTAAATCTTTCACTGGAGAGGTGACAGAGACTGGAGAGTGGCTAAAGACTTTTTAAAGACCCTTTACACAGCCCTGAAAACCTAGAGAAGTGTAAGACCCCACACATTACATCTTAAATAACTTCAACACAGATTCAATCACTTTTTCCTGTGACTGATGTCATCTAGTACTGGCATCATTTCCTTTTAATTACACTGCCTCAAGCAATTAAATACACCGAAGAGGATGAACTGCAAAAAGTCTTCTTGGCTATGCTGTTTTAGTCTATTTTAAGGGTTTTTTTGTTTCATAATTAAGAGTATTTTCAAATCCACAACTGGTATTGCCAAGTGGCCATTTGTTATGCAACTTGTTTACCCTTCTGGTCTACCAGTACAAAGATTGTAATTCATGAAATACAGCTTGTTCTATGAAGAGTTGTTTCTTAAGGGAAAACACAGTCTGTGGTAGAAGTGAATAAAGCATGACCATATGTAAAGGATTTCACAGTAAAAGAAAAGTTTGAAATGAAGATATTTCCAAGCTAACTGAAATTAATTTTTGCCTATCCTTTAACTAGCAGAAAGAGAGTGGAAGAAAAACCCATAAAACAACAAGTCTGAGAGCTATGGAATTAAGAACAAGTTAAAGACTGAAATTGCTCCTCTGGTTTAGCTTAAGCAGGCAGAGAAAGCTTCCAGTGAGTCAAGGCATTTGGAGTCAACGGGAATGTGTCAGCCCTGTGGAAACTGCTGGCAAGCAGCTACCAGCAGACAGACAGTCTCTCAGACCCTTTTCTACTTCCAATTTTGATTCTCCTCCCCTTTGAAACCCACACAAGGATCCTGCACCTTTTGAGCTCAATGAACATGAGAAAAGCGATTTTGGTATTAACAGAGCTCGGAGTGATACAACACATTGCAACAGTACTCATCAAGGCAATTACATCTCACAAAATGTACTTCTTGTTTTGGTGACTTGGCTCACAGACAGGGTATTTCTTACCCTCCATTTATTTGATTAGGAGCTGCAGTAGCTCTGGATTTCTGGACTGTCTCTCCCTATTTGAAATTTCATTTCAAATTTCCCTCACATCTCCCACACATCACAGACTAGCAGTTGGTAAATGCGAAGCAAAACAGATGCCCAGTCACACAGCTGCTATGGTGATGGCATCCAAACTTGCACTAGTTGCACCACATAAATATTTGAGCTCCCAGCACCATGGCTCCTGCAAGAAGATTTTCCCAAATCTCCCCAAGAGCTTCCCGATGCTCAGAGGCCTCCACTGGCCACAGCGAGCTGTGGTTGGGACTTTGACTCATGTGGACAGTGATGAGGTCATTCCTTCTTCTGCTGGTTTGTTTGCCAGATCATGATTTGAGGATTTTTATTACTGCATTGGGTTTTTTCCCAGTGGGGAGAAAGCTGCTCTAGCAGGGAGGCAGGAGATGAAGCTGCTGTCTTGCAATGAAGGTTTCACTTCCCTGCTTTACACAGATTTCCTTCACTACCACATGCAATCTGCTTGGCCTCACTTACCCTCCCTACCCTGTAGAGATTGTGGGAAGAAAAGAAATACATTAAGATTATGGCAGTCTCAGCTGCTACAGGAATAAGGACTTGCTGAAAAGCTCAATTAATAACCAACACCAGTAGGACAAGCATCTGTAACCTAAGAGGACACATCCATCCCCAACAGTACAAACTCAGCAGCCAAAAACAGTTTAACCACAGCAGCAGAGATGGTATCATTTCTCTGCTTCCTTCCCTGCTCAGACCTCTCATATTTTCTTAACACCCAAACTCCAGTGACTAAGCTTTTGCACTAATGAGATCCACAGTGGAACAGTGCCAGTGCCATTACACCTCCACCTGCCACCTCACCCTGTGTCTGATAAAACAGTGCTTGAAATTGCTCTGCAGAACTACAGAATGCCTCTGGTACTGAGGAAAACTGCTTCCATTAGGGAGAATTTCAACCAGATGATTTAGAAACTGAAGAACTGTAGAAGTGATGGTACAGCAACAGTTAAATAAGATTTTGGTAGCTTTTCACTGAGACAAACAGAAGCTTAGTTGGATGAAGTAACCTGGTGTGTCCTTAGGCTGGCAGAAGAGCTACTGAAAGGACACAAAATATCATCTTCTGCCTAATTCTTGTATCTCTCATTTTGATACTTCAAGTTACGACTGATCAGCTCAGATGAGAATCTGTTTCTTACAAGGGGAAATTACTTCCCTTAAATTAACACATTCCATGCTTCAGAGCAAGTGTATAAATACAGGTAAGTATTTTGTACTTTGAAGGAGTGATGAATCTGTATTTAGTCACATCTTCAGGAAAAAAAAAGCTGCTCCCATAAATTTACAATCAGAAGTCTTTTATTATGTACAGAAATAAAAGCTCACATTTGAGCAGTAGCACGGACTATATGTATTCAGTGTTTAAGGCTGATGATAAAAAAAAGCATAGGAAAGAGGCAGATTGCTCTAGTAATTACATAAAATGCAGCAGTCATTTAATTCTGCAGTGATAAGCTTTTATTTGGGTGAAGTCTTTCAGGATATAGAGGATTTTCACATACAATGAGAATTTATGAGGTATTTTGACAGCTTATATTTCCATTCCATTTTCTCTAATTTTTCACCTAAAACAACTTTACGTTGTTAAGATTTCTTTTTAAATGTGATTTTCTTTGAAAGCTTTGCTAAAACATTCTGATTAATTTTGGCAGCAAATGTAATGAAATCATTTGCCTTTTACATATCCGTACACCAAAAAAAACGCTGAAAAAGTCAAGAAGCAAAAATTGCAAATCTGGGCTTGTTTCTACTTCAGTTTTAACAGAAGCATAGTCACCTCTTTCACCCCAGCCAATGATAGACTTCACCTGAAGTCTTCCAGGGCCCATAAGAAATTCTGAGGACTTGGGACAAGAATGAAGGAAGAGCCTTTAAGTCCAGAAGGGAAGCAGAGGAGGTTCCAGGGAGGCAGAGAGGCTCCCAAGTGAATCCACCCTTCCTTAATCCACCTGAGCTATCCCCAAGGGGCTGCTCTGCTCCCAGGGATGTGCAACACTTCTTGCACCACAAGGACAAATGAAAGATGCTGAAAGATGGCAGTAAAGGATGAGATTTGGGGTTAAAGCTGTTTGCAGGAGGCTCCTTGCAGTGCACTTGCTAAGTGCCCAGGGCTGGGTGTTTAAACAAGGGCTTGGTCTCACACACACCGAGTGCTAGCTCCTGGCTAATCCCAAAGAGAGGTCAAATAACACTCTGAGTCACCACAGCATCGCCAAGGCAACTGCGGAATATACAGAGTAAACACATTATTACAGATTCACTCTGCGTCCAGGAAGGAGGAGGAGGAGGAGGAGGAGGAAGAGCTGCGTTGAAATAAATCATGGTGCTTCCACTGAAATCAGTGTAGCCAGTGCTGAAACAACACTGGACAAATGCACTGGTGTCAGCGGAGGATATGAAAAAATTAGGTTTTTCCCATTTTTACCTTTGCTTTTCCCCAGCACCCCCTTCATCATTGAAGTATTTTTTTCTCAGGTAGTCTCATCCAAATGAGGTATGAGCACAGATGAGAGTGTTATCCACATGGCTGCTTTACATCTGAGATGTCACCTCCTCCTTGCACCACAGCTCTGGACAGTGCAGGAATAAGATTACCTTTCTGCAAGGTCCCTTAAAACTCTGTCTGAAACAAGCTGTATTTTGGGACAGCACCCATCCCTATCTAGCATCACACACCACAAGATCATTACTATACTGGGAGGAAAAAAAAAAAAAGAAAACAAACAACAAAACAATCCATTATTGCTAAAGGAACAATTGAGAGAAATTCCCTTTTTCCTTTTGAATCAGGAACAGAGTCAGATTTCCCAATAACAGCGACAAAGGCAGCCGCAGGGAGCTCTCCCCAGTGACTCAGTGTATCTGGGGCTGGCAGGACAGGCAGTGCCCAGAGCATCACTCTGGTACCACCCAAAGCATCACCTGGCAGCCACCGCCCTGCTCCCATCCAGCACTGCTCCGGGGACAGCAGGGACAGGAAAGCATCGCTCCTGCCCGGAAATCCCATCCAGCACTCTGGCTCCCACATGGGCTGAAGGAACACTGAAGCTTTTCAGTTCCTTTCTTGGCGAAGCAGCCACAGCCCCGAGGGAGAGGTGAAGTCATTGCAAGCAGGGCTGGCAGAGCCCCACGCCCACCACACAAAAGCAGGGATGGAGTCACCCCCTCTTCCTCTTCTGGGAGAAAATAAGCATTAATCTAATTGATTGCACTGCACGGGGCTCCAGTCATCAGTAGCCATAAAAAGACTTCTCTTCCCAAGCCAACTGAACAACATGAACAGCACAAAAAGGGGAGGAAATGACGAAAACGGAGTGGCCAACTTTTAGCCACTC
Organism: Entomyzon cyanotis; assembly: GCA_024500445.1. NCBI lineage: Eukaryota > Metazoa > Chordata > Aves > Passeriformes > Meliphagidae > Entomyzon > Entomyzon cyanotis. The sequence goes on from JAKEPQ010001010.1 coordinate 13,999,883, forward strand.
ATTCCCAAGAGAAAAAAACCTCCAAATTTTACTCCACGTGCATCTCCCATAAAACAATACGTCGGGGGCAGACAAAAAGACAAACCCAAGAAAAACACTTGATGGCCTGAGTTACACTGTGTGTAGTGAAAATGTCAGGCGTTTTTCTCACACTGCTAGCAATGTGCTGCATAGCAACAAGTCAGAATGAAAGGTTAATGGTGAGGACTGCAGCCTGGAACAAGCTCATTCCCACGGTCCCAAAGTCACCAAAGGGAAATGCTGATCTGTTTTGTTTTGTTGGTGGCACAAAGGATAAAAACTGTGGTGGGCTTTCATGTGGAAACCCACCTCATCTGAAGCAGCCACGGAGAGATGGCACCAAACAGAGTATCACCTGTACTGCAAGAGCTCCAGAAAGGTTGTGTGGGCTCTGAGCTGAACAGGATTGAGAGGAAAGGGTTGCATTTCACCAGGAAGGCAGCAATGAACCTCATCGAGTCAAGCAGATGATGAATGTAGCTAAGACTTACTGGACTGCACAGCATTTGGCCAAGAGCATCTGTAACCTCACAAATGCATCTTGGGACAAATGGGACAAACGTATCTTCCACCATCTTTCTTGCATTTAAAAGCTTTTTACTATGTGTAAAAATGACTGAATTTTTTACAAGAGAATCTCATAGTTACACATTAAATAATTGCAATCTCAAAGTCATATCATTCTAGCAAAATCAAGAAAAAGGCTCTCAAAAGGCAAAAGCAGTCATCCAAACCACATGTTCTAATCCTTGTGAATGTGTAAATGAGGAAAAACACAACCAAGAAAACAGCATTACAGTCCAGTCCACCTGTAATAACCAAAATTTCACAGACTGATACATTGATATGCAAAGAAAGGCAATTGTTTACCAGGAGAAATTGTCTCCAGACTCCCAGGATTAATCTTTCTCGTGCTTGTGCAGTGTTGGACAGTTGATCCAGTGAAGACCAAATAAAAAACTACATCATCTTCAACTTTATCTTCCTCAGTCAGCTGCACTGTAATAACAGAGTCACCCTAGGAAAAAGGACAAGAAACAAGGTTAGGTTTACATGACCAAGAACTGCATCATCTAAAATAAAACTACTCTTCCTACAAGGTTCACACTCTCCATTCACACACTCCTTTCACAGGACTCAGGGCCCATCCTGATTTTGAGATATGCAAGTCAACCTTAGCATCAAAGCCAGCCAACGTCTAGGAAATATGTGGAATGCAGCTCAAGGAAAAGACACATAGAAATCTCCAGGGTATATTCAAAATAACAACTTAATATGGTGAAATCACACCAAGTCTAGCAAACACGTGCACACCCCACACAGGGGTTTTTGTATACACACACACACACACACACACATATATATAGACATATCCCATCATATATGCATAGGTAAAACAACAGAAATGTGACAGTGGCCTAAAATTGCCTCTGTCTTCACAAATTTGAAAAAATTCCCTAATTCTTGCTCGAGTAATCACATTTTCCCTGTCCTGCATCCCTGGTTTCAACTTCATCACTGAACACCTCTCTTATCCACAATCCATAAACACTCAAAGATACCTGAGTTTCACATCCACTGAGATTTTTTTCTACCTTCCTTACAAAGAAACAGCAACTGTGGTGGTAGAGACAGTGATAACTCTTCTCATTCATCTATAAGCTCGTGCCTTGGTGAAAACCTCTGTGTGTTAGCAAAAACAGCAGTTCTTAAAGCCTTGACAAAAATACCTCTCTTGATCTGTTGGCTGAACACTCCTGCTTAGCATTATGGAGGCTTTATTGCAGTATCTCAGCATATTTTGTCATTTAGCTCATATTTGCTCCCATGAAAAATTGTATTTATAAAGGGCACACACAGTTATCATAGCAACTCAGCAAAGGATACAGTAAATACACCTGAAATTCACACATCTGCACAGAAAAGAACAAGGGCAATAGTTTTCCATGGGGAAGGGAAAACAAGGAAAGAGGATGGCTTACAGTTACTGCAGAACTAAGTGAAGCATTTTCATTTGCTGAAAAAATCACACTCATTTAGGTTGGAAAAGACCTCCAAGACCATCAAGTCCAACTATTAACCCAGCACCTTCAAGCACATCACTAAACCATGTCCCCAGGTGCCACATCTACACATCTTTTAAATGCCTCTGGGGTCTCACCATACCTCATTTATCAGCCTGAAAAAATTATATAAACAACAAGACACTGAGAACAACAGTCTATGATGTGAGCTTCTGTCCCTTTTCTATCAAGATCAAAACCAGGTGGATGTCCCAGTTTTGTGCTGCAGCTGTGCTGCCAGCTCTCTGCCACCACCCCACTGAGCAAATGGCTACAGCTGCAAATCTGGAAGAGATTTTATTATTATTATTGCAGATTATATAATTCTAATTTGCATATTCAAGAGAATACACATGTCATTTCCTTTAAAACCTCCCCCTTAAGATCACTCAGTTCATCCCTTCTCTTTGTCAAATACAACTATTCCAGAAAATTCCCAGACTTCAAGACCCTCCCGAACATCCGTCCTGCGTTAGCATCGCTTCCCACGCTCTGCCTCACGTCTCCCTCTTTTCTCCCTCAGCTCCTTTTACCCTTCCTCCTCCAAGTTCATGTCCAGTTCTCCCCTGATCCAGCCCATCTGGCACCTCTTGCCAGGGGCAGGACTGTACCTTGTTTTATAGAAACAAGATTTTGCAGGGCAAGTACACTGCTAGCCCTCAGTCCTAAAATCAAATATGTGGGTCAGTGCTGTAGCACAGGAAAGAAAACCATAAATTAAAAAAAAACCCTAACAACGAAACAAAAGAAACCAAACCAAAAACAGAGCAGTGAGTCTATTTTGCATTTGCAGAGGTTGTAGAGTTACAAATGTAAATTTTAGGAAGGTCTCACGCGATAATATCAAACCAGACTTCCAGCTGGGGAGGAAGGAACCATGTAGCAAAAGTCTATCTTGTATAGAGTCAGTGTTAAAATAAAAACAGGTGCAAAAAGAAATAAATCAAGCTTTAAGTTCAAGCATGACCAGTTCACATGCTGAGTTGAAAACTAAATATTCCATTTCAAGCAAATGGACCCAGACTTGAGCTGATGTTCAAAAAAAACAAAACCTCAAGTTTTAACCTAAAAACCCTTTGTGCTTTGGATTTTGTATCTGTCTTTGTTCAAACCGTTTCTTCCCTTAAGGCATGAACGTACAAAGTACTTAAACAGATTTAAAATGCAGGTGACACTTCAGAACATTCATCAACAGCACTGAGCGTTTAACATGTTATCTGTTAAAAGATTTTCCTTCTATTCAACTCAGAAATCAAGTACAGCAAGTCAAATTTTTGTGAAATCAAACTGACATAGAATTTTCATGAAAAGGTACCTGTCTATCCATGCAAATTACTCACATTTCTAGGAAAAGCAAATTAATTTGCATCAGTATTGCAAAAGACAAATTGTGTATTTTGTTATTTACAAAAAACCTAGTAAATACATGTAAGAAAACTAAACACCTGAAGTTCTACACAACCTGAAATCCAAACTGGAACCTACACACAGAGCTGAACTTTTTATACAGATACCTGAACTTATTTTGAAAGTGGAAGGTGGTCAGACCAATGACAACCAGCAGCTCTTTCTGAGCAACTTGTTCCACTCCTTAGATTTTAATTCAGCTCATTTCAGCTATTTTTTAAGTCCAGGGGGAGCACAAATTATCATCAGCTGATACCAATTTAAAAGGCTCTTCAGCTGTGTCTAAGCAGCACTTCATGGTGGGAGGGTCTCCATTACGCTGCTCCCACCTCTCCTGGAGGATCCTCCAGCAAAGACTGTGGAACATCTTATTAACTGTATTTTTACTTTAATTTTTAAGTTATGTCCGAATATCTTTGGTAAGACTGATAATATGCCTGTGTGCTTCAGTTTACTCACAGGTGTCACCTGAGCTCAGTCACTGTGCTGATGTGATCCCAGAAACAAGAGATCCTCCTTCTTCAACACACACCTCTACCTCCCAGTTACTGACAATTTCATTGTTCACTGCCAATTTTAATTTGATTTTTTAATTATTCAAACAATGTATTTATTTGGAAAGGAAATAACACACTGAACAAACCCCTCTCTTTCCAAGATTTTAGGAGTTTGAGAAAATCAGTTACAAATGCAGCCAAATTCCTCCAACCCATATAGAAGACTTTCCAACAGCCCTACTGCATTCAGCCTCCAAAACATTTTAATTGAAGTATGTTTACCTTTATTCATTTGATATTGTCCAAAAAATGTCATCTGTTCAGTATCACTGCCACACAAGGTGGTTATTATAACCCTTCTTTCATCCCAAATGGCTAGAAATGGGAGGTCAGCCTGCCAATATCCCTTTGGTGAAAGTACAGACAGATCAAAGCCATTCTCTGGAATGCTCCAACAAATAAGAATAATTTAATTTCAAAACTAGTTTGGATCGACTAATATTTACTTGGCTTAAAGCCCATTGGAAATGAAAACATTCCATCTTGGTCCATTCATGAAAGAGGCCACCCTGTCCCTTGTTTGGATCTGAAAAATCTCTGGTCTCAGATGTAACAGGACATAAAGAAGGTGGATGTGGCTCTTTCCTCTAAACACATTGCCTTTTTTAAACCAAAGGGAGAAAGCAGGTCTGCCTCCCCAAGGGACAGGTGCAATGGAAAAGCCAAGCCTGATCTTGAACTTTAAACTAGAAAACAGCCCAGAAAGGGATTTTGGAGTGGCTCATCTCGGAAGTTTTGGCTTAATTAAGGCAGCAGAAATACAATTATCTCTAGGAAGACCTAAATGCTGTTATTAGAACTAAATCCCAAAACTATCTAGACAAGGCATCTGTTTGTCAGCATAATTTGCTGGCATTAGTACAACTCCACCTTTTTAGGTATTAGTTTTTCCAACGCTGCAGTTAAATGCATGTGGATTGTGTGTAGGCAAAGCACAAACAACTCTGAGTAAGTCTGTTAAAATAGACTATTTGCCTTCAAAGGCTTTTTTTAATAGGTGACCTCAGCTACATTATGAAGTGACAATGAAGTGAACAAGATCTTTAAGCTCAAAAGAATTAAGATCACTTATCACCTTGAAATTACAATCCATCTTCCAAAAGGAAATAATTGTTGAAGGCATAGAAAGACATCCTTCTTTTCCACTTCAGGCTCTGGAAATGTCTGGTTTGGGGGAATTGGCCATCATTTGGGACCATGAAAACAGCCCTGGCAAATGCAGAAATCCAGACTTCAAGATGAAAACCATGAGTTTAGTTGGCAGTGGGGAAGGTTCCCTGAGGGATATCAGCTCTACCAGAAACAGGTACACTTGTCAACAGTGGACTAAAGAGAAAAAATATTCTTAACATGCTGCCTATCAAATTTTAAGTTTCTGAAAACAAAGATGAAAGAAAAAACACTAAAAAAGGCAAGCTGAAACATGTGATTTCTAAGCTGGTTTTCCCCCCAATGGTTCATACTGGGAATTTTAAAGTATATTACTTAAGCAACTAACCACCCACTCTGACATCCACACACAGAGTATAAAAATACTTATAAAAATGAAGTGTGCATTAGATGGCAATAGTGCAGCACTCAAGTGTTACTTCAATACTCTGCTTTTAATGAGAAAACACCAACAACCAGTAATCATTAATTTGTTCCACCCAGAAAAGCAAAATGCAAAAATTGCTGCTGACCATTGACAGCAAACTGTGGCTGGTTTTTCATGCAGCAAAAACCTACTGCATGGGTTGGATGGATTAGAGATTCACAGGAAGGTAAGAAACCTTCCACCCAATGTTTCCTTCTAAGAGTTGCTGCAGATGTTGGGGTTAGGATGCTTTATTAAAGAGGCTGGATTAGATGAGCAAATGTAACCTTCCCCTGTAACAAGTTTTGGTTTGTTTCTACTGCTCACAACATGAATCAGGCCATCGTTGAGTCACTGTTCTACTGCATTTTTGCTCCTTCCTCTTTGGGAAGCCCTAAACAGCTCCCAGGAGAGCTTCACTGTACCCAGCACAGCACAGAATCACAGCTGTGGTTTCTTTCTCCTCCTCCTCCTTCAGTTCAGGCTCATTGATACCTTTATTTATTCATTTTTAGATGGAGTTGGACTTAGTTCCCCCAGCTCCTGCTCGACACTGAGTACACAGGATCAGGCTGTAATTCCAGCACGAGGCAAGTCCTTTCACATCCCTGTGCTTTGAGTTTCCCCATCAATGAAATGGGACTCATGGTTCAAACACACCGAGTACTTTTCATCCAAATGGCTTTTAAAGGAACAGCTGGCTTTTCAATCACATGACGTTTTCTTTGGAAAGTGTGCAGCACCGACAATAATTAAGCTAGACAGAATCAAAGGGAAAGTTGAGACAATTCCACCTCAAACTGAGAGCTGCAGAGGACTCTGAAAGCAGCTGGAAAATGGAAAAGGCAACTGCAAGGCACCTTTATAACGCATAACAGAAATCATCAAGCAGGAAAAAAGTACAATATAATTGTTTAGATGCTTGGTGATCCATTACCATCTACCTCTGGCAGTACACAACAAGACCAGCAGCTAAACTTTTGCTCCCAGACAGTTCCCATATCTCAGCTGAGTATCCTGGGAGATCCCTCCCATCTAAGGTTACTTTAGGTTGGTGCAAACTCGTGCTTAAACCTCCACTGAATGACATCTGGAAAGGACACATGGACATCTCCATGCAGAACAAAACCAGGCACAGCCACACAGGCTCCTGACTGCAAAAGGAAATGGGGGTTTGGGCAACTATTTTTAGAGCAAACATGACAGTGCTCTCATCTCCTGGAATAACCCTTTTGATTGAGAAAGGCTTAGATCCCAGTTTTTCCAGGTCTGAGTAAGCATTCTGGCCAGTCAGCTGCGACACAGCACTATTTGCTGGCTCCAAAAATCACAGGATGCTCTTCTTCCATGGCAAGGAAATCACCTATATCCAGCAAACTCTTCCAGGCTGCTATTCCCAGGTTAACAGAAGCAGGTGAACAGCTCAGCCTAGAGGGGCAGAACCTGGGGATGGGTCCTACCTTCAAAACACCCAGCTGAGTCCTCCCTTCCCTCTCCACCCTAGAATGGAGTGAGTTTGTTGGTGGATCTCAGTGCTGCAGCCTGGAACATACATCCCCTTTCCCAGATGTGGCCATTTACCCTGCAAGCTCCCAGCACATGGATAGAAAGGGAAGGGACCATGAGAGGAGGTCAGAGGTATCTGTTACAGCGAGATAACAGCAATCATTACAGACATCCTCAATTTCACAACTATGGATTGACTCAGAGCAGCACTTAGTGGGGAAAAAAAAAAAAAATCACATCAAACACAGTTTATTCTGCAGAACTCCAGGTCTAGGAACAAAGGTAGGGCTGTGAAATCTGTCTGAACATGAGCAGCTCTAGAAATCCCTCCTTGCCTGGAGATATCCCCCATGATAAAGGCAGTGACCTGGGTCAGGAGCGTGGAGAAAGATGGATGTCGTTGGGGTGGAGTGTTGCAACCTCCTGCAGATAAAACCTTCAGGGAAAAGACTCCAGAAATAAATAGAATGGCAAGCTGCCAGGTTTTGGGGCAGATTGTGTCCTTTTTCATAGTCAATGACTTCAAACTCTTTGATCTTAAAGCATGAAGCAGAGAAGTTTTCTTAAAATAAATTTTTAAAAAAACCCACACAAAAGAAGACAACAAGAATTACTTCCAAAGTTTAAATGAAATAAATAAATTTTAAAAAAAATCAATCTCCAGACCTAACCTTATTTCCTTTTTAAATTAACAGCAGTGCAATTATTTCTACCAGTGAAAGGTTTCAGGTTAACAGCACAGATGCCGAGCACCTCTGTGATGAGAAAGCCAGATCTGCAAAGCACTCTCTCATTCCTTGGAAAATACAATCACAGACCATTATGTCTTGCCCACAGGCCACCAAAAGAGCAGAATGATGGCAGGTATTTTTCTGCCAGCCCACAGAGCAAATCGAGGTGATACCTTCCATATTTCACTAACACTGCACTGAGCCAAGTGATCTCCTCTTCCAATGCTAGCCACAAAGCCATGACTGAAACACTGACATAGAGACAAAATAACTTTCTTCTCTCCACCACTTTCTTCCCTCAAAGGTGAGAAAGAATTTGGTCCAAAAATAAGATTAGCTTAGCACATTGATGGATAAAATGTTGACACAGAACAAAGTAGGGTTGCAGAGTCAAAAGACCATTTATTCAAGACTCTGGGCAAAAAGAATTTGTGGGAATACAAGGACATTTATGATAAATAGTCTTGAGCTGTTGCCTCCAGGTCCAAGCTGGCTCTCATGGATCCATCCTGAGGGCAACCTGTGCTAAAAAACACAGCACAGACACCCTCAGCTTGCCTGCCTGCAGAGCCAACTTTGCTAGGGCTGATTTATTAACACCATCTCACAGCCACAACCACAACCCAAGCCAGTCCAGGTGTCTAATCCTGCAGCAGGATTTGTTTGCAGAGATAAAAGGTTTGAGGAGAGCAAGGGGTGGATTTCCTACTCTGAACCAGTGTGAGCAGCAAAAACTCCTGTGGAAATGGGTATGCTTCAAGAAATCCATTATTAGTAGCCCACATCCTTTGACAGAGCATGCATCTGTCAGTCTCCAAATCAATCCTCTCAGAGATGAGTCTTTATTGAGTGTCAAGATGCTATTATAACTATTACACACATATTAATCCATGCAGCTCAAAGGAGATCTCTACAGACTGCCAGCAGAAATCCATCAAAGTAACAGGATCTCGTTAGTGCTGAAAGAGACACATGATTTATCTTCATGGAGAGCTCTTCCTGACATACCACTTTGCTATCCAGAGCCAGGCAGGTTATTAGATTGGACTGTTAATGGCTGATTTAGCTGTACCACTGACTTAGCAGGAGCTCCACGTGCTCTGCAGTATTCAGAGTATGTGTGGTGCATCAGCTCAGTGCCAGCCTGTGCTGTACACAGACAGCCCTCACAAAACCCAGCAGCCAAGGTCATTTTGAGTAATTTTTAGCACACAGAAAACCTTGATAAAATTAACAAAAAACAGCAAAATTAGCAAAAATCAAAGTTACAGAGAAAAAAGAGAAATTATAAGAAAAGTGCCATTCATCCATTTGTAGTAAATGTAAACACCCAGGGAAAAGCTGTGATGGGAGCTTTATTGTTTTGGTGAGTTTGCCAGTATACTAAAGGAAATGTTAATTTAATTTTCATTTGTTCAGGCAGTTTAGTGTTAGCCAGACTACTCACTTAAGGATTGTGCACTTTCTGGCCTGTACTGCCTGAATAAGCAGTAGTGACAGTAACCCCAAGCCCCTTGCACCACAAGCCTTGCACAGCTCTGGTACAGAGGAGGAGGAGTGGAGGGACACAAAAGCATTAACACACTGGGGTTAAACTTTAAATTATGCAAGTCTCCAAGTAATGTCACCACATCAACATGAAGACTAGACAAAACACAGGAGGAAATTTCTCTGGAGCAGAACATCTCCTCCCATACCATCCAGTTTCCACAGCAAGCACTTATTTTTAAGCTTTTTTCTGCAATTCTGGAAACTACTTCAATCAGTTCCTAGAAAACACACCCAAACTGATGTGAACGTTTTGCCCCATCCTAAAGCCTCTTCTGTTCTTCATTACACTTACGAGAACCAAACCAGGTAATTTTATTACCAGCTGCTTGAGTGATTGATAGCATTTCCTACTAATTGCCCATCTAGCAATAACAACAAAATTGCAGTGCTTAGAAGCAATAGCAGGCAGTCTGAATGTGTGCAGTGACTAACAGAAATGCAGCTACTCTCTTGGCACCAGAGAGATGGAGAGAGTCACAATTCCTGGAAGATAAAGTACATATGATGACATATTATTAGAAGCAATCTCCTACCACTGGAGTATTTTCACAAATAGCCTTGAGGTGTCTTAAAGAATAGAAAAAAAAAATCAGGTTTGAACACTGAGATCCAAAGGCAGAAGAGAGGCAAAGGATGTTTTTTTCCTGGTACTTCAGCCTCCTCTACAGCACAGCAAAACCTTCAGAGAGACAGAGCTCAGTGTGTTCCAGAGCACTCATTTTCCTGCCAGCTGCAAAATATCCTCACCAGCCTTTAAATTTTTCACAGCTACAGTACTTAGAGCTACTGCAATGACTGAGCCACTTTTTAAAGTGACATTTTTGCCATAAGAGAACAGAAACCATTATAACCATTACCTTACTGAAGAAGTAACCCCCCTCCCACCACAACTGCAGACTGATGAAACTTTTCTAAGGTTTAAAATAAACACCTTGAAACATCAATACAAACACAGGCAGCCCCGAAAATGTGTCCTGCGACAGAACTGCCACTTGATGGCACTGCACAGCATCGAGCTACAACGATTGAGACTTACTTTATTTTCCACTTAAGCACAATATGGAATTGCTTTACCGAGCCAGGTGGAGGACAAGCACTTGCAGGAAGACCAAGTCCAGCACAGCCTTTGGAAGCAATGGGAAGCACTGCAGGCAGAGAGCAAGGGATTTGAGAGGCTATGTGAAATTATGGCTTCATGAAATGATCTTCATGGGCACTGCTCTCACATCAGCTTTGCTATCAGAACTGGCTGCAGCTGAACAAAATGACTGTCAGCACTTTGTGACAGGAAATACAGCAGGGATATGTATCCTGATGAATGACATGGGGAATGTGTTTGGTCATTCTAAAGGCAACATAAAAATATTTATGAACTCTCTATATGAATACATCCCAAAGTGAAAGAGTACTTGAGAAGTATTTTCATTCTCTTAAACCCAAGTGCAGATCTCCATTGCTTATTCCTCCTTACAGGAGAGGAGGCAACACTGGGGATGGGACACCATCTTGATGTCTGTCCAGGCTTCACCCAGATCCCCAGCTACCAATAATAAATAGAAATAAAGAATCCCAAATGCAGAGCCCGAGGTATGTACATTATTTCACCCAATTTTAATGTAACTCCTAGTGTGCTAATATAAGGATTCCTTCTGCAGTTTCAGAGAACAGGAGGAAGCAATCTAACAGCTCCCCAAAAGCAGATCATTGTCTCTGCTTTCCCACCCCTACCAGCTGTACCAGCTCTGGCATCTTCTGCAAGTCATATTAAAGTTCACATGTAATGCTGTAAAGTAGTGGTGAGTCGAGGGCAGAATTTCAGAGAAGTGCTCCAGACATCAAGCCAGACTTTATTGTTTACCAGCACTTTCACACCCACAAAACAGGATCACAGAAGAAAGGTTCAAATAGATAATGAGATGAAGAAGGCTTTGAACCCAAACCCAGCACTTTTGGTTTCAGACAATATGGAAGAAGGGTTGAGAAAAGGCAGCTGAGCTGCAATTTAAGCAACAGCTCATCCTGGAGGAAGATGCTGCTGATGGTCTGGCAGCCCTGTCTGACTTCTCCAGCCTAAGCTGCCTTCAGAAAATGCACAAAAGTGACCATTTCACAAACAGCCCTATGCTAACATCACCCAGATCTCATGAGCTAGAGAATGCCTCACTTAAGAGGAGCAAGCCAAGCACTCAGCCTTATGACAAGGAGACTGTGCAGAAGTCTGCACCAAGGCACGACAGAACCCAGAAGCAGCAGGGAGTTTGCCAGGGGATGTGCTGAGCTCAGGTGGCTGAGCTGCCAGCCAGCCATTTCCACAGAAGGGAGAGCTTCCTGCGTGATGCAGACCGGAGTTTGGGAAGTGGAGGATGAAAAGAATCTAAATCAAAGATCTAAGTGACAAAAACTTAAAAGATGAGGTCAAGCACAGTTTAGTGAGGAAAGTATTTTGCCTGGAGAATGAAAGCAGAGCCAGACAAGCTACAATATGCTCCTCTCAAAAGAAAAAAAAAAAAAAAATCAGTTTATTCAGGCGCCCCAGCTGACTTTCTTAAAACCAACCAAGCAGCAGGTTCTTCCACAAGCAATGCAAGCAAATACTTTATTTGTAAAAGGTGCTCAGAGGCCTTCACTCATTCATTACTCAAAGACATTTTGAAGGTGGAGCAGAAAACTAGTTTGTCATTAGGAAGAAATCAAGTACCCAACAAATAAAAGACAAGAGGTTTATCAGATCCTCTCACCACAGAGCTGAACTAAACATCAAGGTTGGCTGTCCTCTTGCCTAAAGATCTTGAGAGAAACAAAGACAAGGCTTCTTTACATTGACTTTCATGAGAAATTCCCATATCAAAAGCATGTGTGGTATGTTCTACTTTTTCTGCTGGACTCACCTCAGATATTCAGGCATCTCAGTGGCCTTTGTCACCACAGATGCCACTAAACAAACAGATACTGCAGTAGTAGAAAAGTAACTTAACCACAGCTGCCAACCTCATGACAGCATCTTACTGTAGAACTACAAAGGTATTTCATTTTGTTCTTCTGTCCCCTTGGTAGAGACTTCTGAACAACATGAATTGTCCAGCACACAGCAGTGCACAAATGACACCTGAGAGGGTTTCAGCCATGGTAAGAAGCAGGATGTCAGGCACACACAGGTACAACACCTCACTGCACTGATGGACACGAGGAGCCACAGCACCTGGGACAGACACAGCTCCCACAAGCCTCAAAACTCTATGGTGAACCTTCTTCATCAATCCTTTAATATCTGCTCAAAAGAGAGGGGGGTTTATTAAAACATGAACATCAGAGAGTATTGCAATTGTTTTTCTCAGGAATACATAGTGCACTTCAGTAGGGCATCATTCTAAATGAGTATGTAAGTGGGGGAAAATATTATAAGCATTATCCTTTTCTTCAATTTTAGATTAAAGCAGGACACATTGGGAAATTTACAGGAGTCGTTCATTCATTAACAGAAGAGGACCTACTCTACCCAAACCCCAGGTTATATTAAGAGAAGGTCAATGCATTCTTTCTGAGGCTTTTGAAGTTCATACTTCATTAAGTTGCATGACATTTTGCCTTGGAAGTGGGAGCTCTCATCTCTATCAAAAAGTCTCCTTGAGAAACTCTGCAGGTTACACAGCTCCTAAGTGGCAGTTTAGACAAGAGACTCCATCCACAGACCTGATTAAAGACCAAAGTCAATGGCAGCATTTTTATCAATGAAGTGTTTGCCCTCTCATGCAATCACCAGTTATGACACATTTGGGTTTGTCACTCCAAATAACGTGGGCACACCTTAGACAAACCATGCAGAGGAGGAGTGCTGTGATTTAAAACGAGTTTGTTCCTTTTAATCTAAAAGAAAAAAGGAAAAAAAGTTTGCAGCGATACATCATGCTTCTCCAGCTGCTAATCTTTTCCATTTCACACCCACTGATCATTATCACCATGAAAAAACATTCCCGTCTTAAAGGCAGATCTAAGGTTGTAACCTTGGTTGCAATCAAGAGTAGATGAGCTTAATGTTTCCCAATGAGTTCCCTGCATGTCAACCCAGTGCTTTTCCAAAACTTTCATACCCAACACTGCACTCAGGTCACTTTTCTAAAAAAAAACCCAAACCAACATTGATTTCAGAGACATAAGAGATGCGACTGGGTTACAAAAATGATCAATAATGCTACAAAGACCCCACAGGCAGCAGAGGCTGCAATCAGAAGCCAAGCAAGTCATTTTTAAAAGGAGATTTTTCAGGACACTCGCAGCTGAAAATACAACCTTGATCGTTCCTTCACGTGTGGTCAATATTTATTAAAGCTTGGGTAGAAATAAGGACATTGCTTGGGAGCCTTGATCCTTTTGTAATTAAATCTCCTGCTGAATAATCTGCTGGACTCCCAATTAATGATAATGTTTCTAAAAAGATCAACACTTCACATTTGCAAAGCACTCTCCCATGGATGTTAGCAATAATGGAGTTTAATCTAAGTAACTAATGCAAACAATTTCATCTATACACAGAGAATTAATGAATCACAACAATAAAAAGGTCACCTAATAATAAACCTCCATTGTTTAGCGCATTGTTAATCCTTTTTTTCATACTCCTAGATGATCTAAATATTCCAATACAACAGTGACAAGAGCCAGGAAGTACCTTACAATACAGAAGTCAAGATTTTGACTTTTGGTGGCAGGGAGACACCACTTCTATAAAAAGATGATGATCAGTGAGGTCATTGCAAGCACTTAAGAAAAACAAACAAAACTGGAGTTCATGACTTCCCACCTCTCATCCTCCTGTTCCACCCCAGCCCTGCCAGCAAACAGAACAGCTTGGTCCTTCAGCTTTGAGACCCTGGGCTACCCAAGCACAAAGTCCCAGGCAGACCACAAATAAGGTTTGAAACTCTGTCCTTCATCCACTACACAGTGCCTGATAAGAATTCCCATATCGACTGGACAGCACTGAAATACAAGAGGGACGTGAGTAAAGTCAGTTTTGGATTTTATCCAGTATCTGTGCATCAGTAAAGATGTTCCCAACTGCAGTCTGAGGCAGGTAACCAAAGCACTGTCCAGCCATGTCGACTTTTTTTTGCAGCTGAAGAAATCAATGCATCTTAAGGAAGTGGGTTTGAACATTTTTATTTTAAATTCACCCCACAATATTCAGCCATAGGCCCTGCCAAGTCCCTCTGCCTTTTCTAAATTCAGCAATTCTGTGCTGACAGTGGTGGAGGTGGGGGAGCTGCCTGACCTCCAGCCTGGCACCACACTATCGCACCCGAGCTAAATTGGGGAACACTTCCCTGCCCTATCTCTGCTGGCACCAGCTCCTCTGCCCCATGACTGCCCTGCTGGGAGCAGCTCCTAAAACAGCTCTGGGTGACACAGATGATGCTCCTGGGGGACAGGATCCAGCTGTTTGCAGAACAAAGGCTGAGCAGCTGTCCCAGCCCAAACCTGCAGCAATGCCATGCTGAGCTCCAGTTCCTGGCAACCTCATCAACCAGAGAACAATCAGGCAAGGCTTGAATGAGACAAATCACAAAAATGTGACATTAATTATTACAGGATATGTTTTCCACCTTATTTCTTAATCTTCACACTTAAAAGGGCTAGTAGTCTCATCATTACAGGCTGTGACCTCCCAGTGGTCAGAAGCTCTACAGAAGCAGGACAGATGATTTTTACAGAAGAGGCAAAAAAAAGTCCAAGCATCCAAAAGAAAGCACCAAGACAGCAGGTGGTCTTCTTTCCATTTATGCGTTATTATGATTTGAGTAATACAAGAATTTCTATCCCTCTATTAGTGTCTATGTGGTTTTCCATCACCCAAAAAGCTTTGGCCCCAAGTACACTGGACATCTCAGGTTCCCAAACCCCTTTTCTTAGTTATAAAGTATTAATCTGGGCAACCTGGTAATTATCAGATGGGATAAAGTATGCTCTAGCTCTCTAACTGGCTTCTAGGAACTGAACTGGAGACATAATTTTTTTACTTTCTCCTCCTAAAAGGAGCTCAGTAGTGCTGCTGCTGAAAACAACTATCTAATGGATCTTTCAGAATGAAATTAATGAAAGGTTTAGTAAAATAATAAACAAAATTGCATAATAATTATTCTAAGATATTAACTTAAAAGAGGAAGGCTGTAAAGGATGCAAAGGTGTCAAAAACAAAAGGGTCAAGTGTGGGAGCAGCGTATTTTCCTGAGAGTAGACAAATACAGGGAGATCTCTGACATGTC
Organism: Entomyzon cyanotis; assembly: GCA_024500445.1. Classification (NCBI taxonomy): domain Eukaryota; kingdom Metazoa; phylum Chordata; class Aves; order Passeriformes; family Meliphagidae; genus Entomyzon; species Entomyzon cyanotis. Next base: position 14,015,555 of record JAKEPQ010001010.1, read on the forward strand.
AGTATTGCCTGTTATTTCCAGTCATTTACAGAGATGAAATTCCTTATGGAGGAATTCACAGGATACTGCTCTCAGTTATTTGAAAACAACATCTAGGAGTCTGTATGTAAAAAAATGGAGTTGCCATCACTTTGAAGAAGCAATGTGGTGAGGTTTGTTATTCACTTCCCAGAGACCAGGCCACACAGCTGCTGTGCCTGCCTTTAGAAAAACAGAAATACCAGGAAGATACCCTTTTCTTTGTGTTCTGCTGGCACCTGTCAATTAGCAACACATGGAAAACAAAGTGATCTAAAAATGCACAAAGCATTTATACTGAGAACAAACAGAAAGACTAAATCTTAACTTTTCAGACTTCCTTAAGCTAGCAACATTTGTTTGTTTTGAAAGGGAGCTGATTTATGTATATACCCTGGCTAGGGGAGAAGGAGAGAAATGGGAGTCGCTGATGTATTAATAATGTAACTTATTTGCATTGCAAAGAAACACTATACCAAGTGCCATATAATCATTATTTTACACCAGGCTACATTTGACCTCAGCCCAGTTCTCCTCACTATCACGTGGGGATGAGGACTTCTAAGTGTACCACTTCAGTATTACATATTCAGTAAAACCCCACACAAAACAGTGGGAAAATAAACTAATTCAGTAGATAAGACTGAGAAAACAAAGCCTCCCGATTAGCTATGTCATACACTGTTCAAACGACAGAAGGATAATTTCATTCTGCATTCCACCATTCATGTGCTTCTACTGTAGCAATTCCATCATACATTTGCACGTAAGTTCCTTTCTCTCTTAATGGGTCTTAAGTTTAAGTTTCTTCAATGTCAAAGTACATTGACTAGGCTTGAGATTTAACAAAATTCATGCAACATTTAGTTTCAAAAGACAGGATATGGTGTACTCCTGGAAGGCCACTCTCACAAAGTCAGGTCACACTATGTTGTGGTTTAATCTTGCTTCAAGCACAGACTCAGGACAGTGGGTAGAGAATAAATTCCAACGCAAAATTCTAGTTGGTAATTAAAGGTAGGCAAAACTTAAAGCCTCCACGCCATTAAAGGTTGATATGATCCATTATTTACAACACACAACACTCTCCATGATACAGCTCTGATTGTTCCTCCTTCCTTCCCCTTAAAAGCCACATTTGCAAGCAATTTTCCCTTCAAATTTTCCATCCTTGCATCCAGCTCTGCGGGCAGGACCATGAGCTGCAGCAGCTCAGCCTGCTCCCAGCATGGCAAGGCAACGTGGAAAGCAAACAGTTCCAGACCTGGCTGGCAGCTTTGGCACAGATTGAACACACACTCACACACCCCCACACATCCAGGTCTAATTTGACAGTCCCCATGTTCTGCAACAAAGCTGCTATTCAAGAGCCAGAGGAAGCTTGCTCCTTATTAATGGAGCCACGGAGGTTACGAGAGGCTGACGTAAACCATACCCTGCTGCAGCCCAGCCTCCAGGTCCTCCTTGCCACGTCTAAAACTCCAAACAGAAAAATATTATCACAGTGCTTGGGCAAGCCCTGCACACTGGGATGCCCTGTTTTCCACACAAGCAATTTCTTCTCACCACCTCTCAACACATCAAGTCACACGAGCACGGCCAAGCACTCCAGCACGCTTTGGGGAGGGAAAATAGAAGTGGGGGATACCTGCACAGAGACAGCATTATGTGCCTCAAAACTGACTTAAAACAGGCTGCTGGAAAGCCAGAGGAGCTCTGTGACTTACCTGATGTTACCACTGAGCATTTGCAACTGAATTAATACAAATAACCTCCTCAGGGAGCAAAGAGAAAAGAAACACCATCTCCAAAAAGCTGTTTTGTGTGAATAGTAGGAGAGGAATAGAAGTGTTTTAATTTGTACTCACATACAACGGAGCTTGCTGTGGATTAAGTTTCATGACCTCAGAACACTGAAACAGAAAAGAAAAAGCAAGTTTAAGCTATTTTTCATAAAATTTTAAGTACTTCTTTATAAGTTGATTCAGCACTCACACATTCCTTTTTCCAATAATTCTCTTCCCCATCCTGTCCATCTCAGTTCATCTTTTCTCCTAGCAATCCTCACTTCATATCTGTTTTTTATTACAATTATCAATCCTTCCTTAATTGAAATCCTTCGACCAATTCCCCCACTCCCCATGAAAAATCATTTATAAATATTTGCAGTTCTCTCTGCTGCTTGAGAAATCCAACTACTACCTTGTCCAAGGTAATCTGCTGTCATTTTTTAACCCTTTCCCTGGATTATTTGTTAAGAAAGCATTTCACAACAGTATAATAAATAAATGATCAAAAATGCTCTGATGAAAAGCTTCCAGAATATATGATGCTCATGATTCTGCATTAGCATTTTTCATAATCAAATCTAGCATTACTCATCCTACAAAAGCTATTTTAGTCAAGAATCTTTCCTCTTTCAGGTCAGTCCCTGGAATTTCTCTATAACCTGGTGAAAGTTTCTGATACTGAGTTTTGAATCAGCTGAACCAGAATTTCTCTTGCATTAGTTCCTCCATTCCAGCAGAAAATATTCACTCTAAACAAAAGCTCTAGGTTTTCATTTAATGTGTGTATTAAGAGATCCAGGATCCTAAGATGAAGGAATGCAAAACAATTAAAAATGGAATTTCTGATGTTACTCATGTCTGCAGAACTGGTAATGCTCTGCAAATACTTCAAGCCCTTTTTAAAATAGATGAAATACCACTCTGCTTTTCACACAAAAAAACGCAGCATCTTGTTCATACTTTGCTCCTTTCCAAATCCCACAGTTTGCCTTTGGTGAGACAGAAATTAAACCACAGCCTAAGTTCTCTTAGCTGATTCCAGCTATCCTTGCTCCCTCACACCCTCTCCTTATTTTACAAAATGTTTTTGTGCTGGTTGTTTTAAAATACCACAGGAACCTGCCAAGCTTGTGCATCAAAACAGCCCCTCTGCAAAAGGTCCTCTGAGGCAAGTATTTTGCAAGAGTTTTCAATTTAGTCCAATTCATACCTATTTTCAACCTTGAGATTCCCCTTTGTACAGCAAAAATGCCTCGAAATGATTAAGCCTGATAGTTCTCACTGTATTTCAGCTCTTACAAAGACTGATTTACTCAGGAAAAGAGGGGATTAGTAGCACTAGCTGCCTTTTGGGCAGGTGAGCTCCAGGAACAGCTCTGCAAACAATCCTCACTGGCACCCTACAACATGCTCCTGGCAACTCCAGTCCTACTGAGGGCTCAAAATGAAAAGAGAAAAAAGAAACCAAACCAAAAAATGCACAAATGCTGCCAATCTCCCTCATGACCCCCTGAGCCCCTCTCTCTCCTGCTCTGAACCTGTGTGTCCCGAACAGGAGCATAAAAACATTACCCAAAAAAGAGCATTTACTGTATCTTACAGAAATCAAACCATGCTTGAAAAAGTACCCAACGTTTTAAGCTCACTTCACATATGGATTTTTAGAATTTCTCATTGCTGTAGACTAATTCCATGTGAATTCAAACTCATGACCAGCTTTTGTTGGGTTTTTCTGGCAAGAGAAGTGCACAGCAGCAGCAGTGAAATAAGGTGACACTGCTGAACACTTGGTCTTGTCAAAAAATCATGGAAATACTTCCTTCGGGAAGATTTTTTTCCCCCTCTAATCTTACTAGTTGGCCCTTATATCAGTCACTTAGAGTGATTCCTTGGCTCACAATGTACTTGTCATTCCAATTTTTCTAAGGATGCAAACTTTGTTTGCAAGGAGCCAGGCAGGTTTGGAAGATACTTTTTTATCTTGTTAGGAAGTGCTTTGGCAAAAACATAGGAGAAAAACTGAATGACAGATAAGCCTGAATGACTACTCTGCGTCAGCAAAGGACTAAATTTAGGTTTCTAGGCAAGTGAATTTCTCCAACCAATGGACAGGCAGGGAGCAGCCTCTGAAGAACTTGAAAAAACTTTAATCCAGTAAGAAAAGGAAAAACAAAAGGCAGATCATACTGGTCATAACCAAACCAAGATTCATAGAGACCCTAATACAGTCAGTAAATTGGACTATGTCAGTGTGAAAATGAGGAGGGAAGAACCAAACCCAAGAGAAAAAAGGCTAAACTTTGGTTTCTGCTATTATTAGAGAAGCACATCCTTCAAGCCAATGCCTGCTCTGAGCCCAGGGAGACATTTCTATCTTTTTGAGCATGAAAAACTTGCTGTACCAGATATCACAGAATGCAGTGAGAAAAACTGTCCCTACTGTGAGATCAGGATCTGGACTGCACATGAACTGCCCTGGAAGCCAAACTGACAAGAACAGGTAAATATAAATCCCACCTGCCTTGCCCAGCTCCCAGCCAGCACACAAAGTCATGCTATGGGCACCTCATGGCAGCCCACAGATTCTGCTCCAGTAGCAGCTGCCTGTACTTAAAACATTGATGGTATTTCTCACAAATAGCTAAATCTTTTGAATTCCAGTGTCTAGGAGGTTTATCACAAGCTCTTTATACATCCAGACAATTACACTGCAAGGTTTCTGGAACTGTATTAGGTTTTCCACCTTAGGATAACACAGTGAAATCCCTTGCATTTGCAAATTGGAAAGTAGGACATGAAATGAAAATCCAGGTTCAAGCTCTTCAAAGCAAGAGTGGGTTTAGACATTATAAAAATCTGCAGATGTCAGTAAAATAGAAAGCTACTGGAGCCTTCTCAAAATGGGACGGATACCTTCCTGCTCTGTTAAGCACTGAAGAATTAATACAGTGAGTTTTATTAATGTCTCTTCAAGAGAACTTCTGTGTTATTTCACACAAAATTTCATGGATGAGGACAAATGACTGTTCTTCATTTCTCTGGCTATGGTAATATGCGACAGGGAAAGAAAGGAAAAAACCCATTTATTTGCTTTACTGTGGTTCCCAAAACCTCATCCAGAATTAGGGCCCCAGTGGTTACGTGCTGTAAAAATGTCAATGCAAACGAAGTTGCTGCCCTGAAGAGTTTACAAATAAGCACAGGCAGCAGGAAGGGATACAAATCCCTCGTGCCAAAGCAATAAATCCTCTTCATCCAGCCCTCCCAGCTACCACTTAATTTGACCATAATTAGGTGGCTTACTTCTTCTAGGCATGGCAGGCAAAGTATGTATTGTGAGGACAAATCTGACAGGGAGGTCAATGCTCCTCCAGACCAACCCATCCCACGCACGAGCTGCTGGGCTGAAGGACTCTGACCACCATGGAGATGGGAATGCCAGAATGGCTTTTCCATTTTCCCATCACACCCCGTTCAGGATTGCTCTTTTTGGCAGTGGGCTTGCATCACATGCTGGTTTCACTGCCCAGCTTCTGTGAGCTTCCCAGCATCCACTTCTGGCTGCCTGGCTCCACATGAAATATATATAAGAGAGAAAACACAGTGCCACTCTCAAGAGCTGTCCTTTAATAAATTTGTATTTGTTTTTTATCACAAAGAAGATGGGTAAAAACAAAACCAATCTCTCTCACCTTCAACAACTGACCAGAACTGAACAACCAGGAGGATGAGGGCTATTTAATCCATGTGGTACTACCCCACCTACCCCTTCTCCTCTCCCTCCTCTTTATGCACTAAATAAACTTCAGTTTAAAGTGTTTGAGTTTTTCCAGGCTTTTCAAGTTCAGTTTTTAGGTATTTTAAGTAAACTTCAGTTATACATATACTTGAAGTTTAAGCTTTGCTGAACTTTATCTGAATCTCAGCACTTGACCTTTTCATTTATCATTTCAACATTTGATTTTAGAAACATTGATCCTTATTTGCAAAGCTTTACCCATGCACTCCCAATAGTATAAAAAAAAAAAAAGCAAAAAGAAAAACAACACACCAAAAATGAGAAAAAAAAAAAACAAAAAACAAAACCAACTCAATCTTAGCCAGAGAGAGTTTGTGGTTGCAGGCAAGAAAGAACAGCCAAAAAACACACGAAGAATCTGATGGTTACAGACTGCATGGAAAGCATTCCAATAGATAAACAGAAATGCAGAGAAAGCAGGATGGCTTTCCAGCTGTAAGCATCACAGCATTGCTGGGATGAAAGCCAAAGGAGGATTTACTTTTTTTTTTAATGATACAGAATTTAGTTTTTACAAAATTATCCTCTAACATCAGTTTGAAGAGAGTAAATTTTGGCATCAAGACTCTGGAGTAACACTTCACCAGGTAGTCCAAACTACATATAACCTACAGAAATTAGGAAAGCACTACTGATACTCGATATCTGCAAGAGAGCAAGACATAATCAGAATTTCTTTTATACTGTAACAGTGGCACCAGTAAGTATATCCACAGTGGGACAGCTTGCCTTATAGAAAACCCTTTAGGCAAATAGCCCAAAAGTAGTAAAAGAGTATAAAGAAATCCCAGAGTTTCCTGAGATCACACATTCACCTCCCTTGCTGAGCTGCATCACTTCCCTCTATATGGCTGCACTACAAAAGTCAAACCAAGATTCCAAAGCCACGTCACTTCTCATTCAACAGAGCACAGTGTCCTCAAGGGTATTCCTCCACATTCTGGTGGTACAAAATGTTAATTTATGAAGTACTTGGAAATATCAAGAGGGTTGGGTTTCAGGCCCTAGAGAGCTGCTGCTTTAAACTACCCAAGATAGATAAAGATGGGGAAGTGGTAAGTGAGGGGACTGGAGAGACCCACTGCCCATATACAGAGGAATTCCTGCTGGAGCCACGATTTCACGCAAAGAGAACTAAAATAGCAATGTCTTTCACAAGTTTATTGTTCTTCCCCAGTGTCAGGGGAATTACTGAGCTGGAATATCCCCCTTTTTTTCTGTGTAGTATATGACATTATTGTGTTGTATTACCCATCATCAGTCTCCTCATTTTTCTGTTATAACACAATTATTTGAAGAAAGGCCTTTCTTGGTTGGGGTTTTTTTTTTTTTTCCTTTTTCACCTGTAGCAAAAATTCTGAAAATGGAAAGAAACAATGATCAGAGGTGGGGTTTCTTATTTATATTTGCTTTCGTGGTCTTTTTCCTGGGTATATTCCTGCAAAGCTGAGACCTGCAGTAAGTTATGCTCACCTTGTGGTATTAGGCAAGACATGGGTTTGCTCACACACTCTGTTCCAGGAGTTTCATTCAATGTTGAATAAACACCAGGACTCACCATTCTTAAAATGAATGAGCTTTCTAATCAGTGTAATCAGTATACTACTGCCCTGTCCTTAAAACCCATGTGAAAGGAGACTGAAAAAACCCAGGACAAAACCTACAAACAGCTTTGACAGGAGAAACAAACCCATAACCCAGTTCCTCAAGAATGTGCATGGAGAAATTTGTATAAATAGAGTAGCTGCAATTGCAGCAACTAAAATAATCCCTAAGTCAAGCCCCATAATAGCAAATGCAGAACAACTTTCTCTGTTTCTGACCAGATACACAAACTCATGCAATAATGCATGATTTTGTATCTCTGGTTAGAAATAGGAGGCTGGAGGCATTAGAAGTAACCCATCCTGAATTTATTTGGCAAACACACAGGGAAGTGATACCATCAGCAAAAGCCACTGACCATGGAAAGGAGAGGAGGGGAAGAAACAAGAAACCACACTTCAAACACATAACAGCAAACCAGTTACCAGCATATTGCAGCATCATGTTTAGTACCACAGCTGAGCCTGGAACTAAAAAAACCCAGGTATTTGTGTACAATCATCTGAATTTATGTAACTCGCTGAACATGATGTTTTCTCACTAAATTGATTGCTTAGGAATAAAAATACAACCCTCAAGCAGCATTTCCACAGGTGATGCTGCTTCCCAGCTGTGTTCTGACTGCAAACAAAAACATATGCTGCCATTCAGCTACAGACACACAGGAGTTTCTCTCTGGTACAAGGGATAAAAAGGAGGTTTAAAGATGTTTTGTGTTGGCCTGGCCCTACTATCACTCTTCTCTAAAGGCACAGAAGTAACCCAGCAAGCCACTTTCAGGAAAACCAGACACACACAGATTCCTTTCAAGAAAGGAAACTTAACAACCTTCTCCTTCTAGAAAAAAAGAATTTAAAGAAAATATTTAACTGCAAAATCAGCCTGAAATCTGCTGGTTTTTTTCTTAAACAGCATTGGAAACCTCAGTACTGTGGCCTGCACGTACAAGAGTTCTAGAGCTGAACCACTGGCAGAGGGGCTGGAGCCTCACTGCAGCACAAGCTAACAGAGCGTCACTGATTTAATTGACTGATGATTTAATAAAATGCCATGGATATAGATTAACTTGCTCTGCTTAATGTAGCTCAGCTTCCTGGCAGCAAGAACTGGCACCACACTGCTCCTGGGCTGGGAGCTGGGCTGCTCAGGAGCTGCACCCATCCCCTGCTTACACCATGGCTTTACCCAAACCTTTCCCAATCTCCTTCCCAAAATAATAGAGTGTAACAAAAGGCAAGCAGATACACACACATTAAAAAATAAGCTCAAGCCTTACCCACACCATAATAAAAGCCTAACCCAGCCTTGCCAGCCCTGTCTTACTCCAGATATAAATACCTAGCCAAATACCCTTAGTCTCAGCACTTAGTTTTTTCTTTTGCACCATTTTAATATCATAATTCTCAAAAAAATCATGACCTGGATTACCTAATTCCTACCCAAAGCCTGGGAAGGGATGAGGCAGTGTTGGGTTAATAAAAGCAGCGCTTTCCCCATGCAGAGGAAGGCAGAGATCCCTCTCAAATGTGCACATCTGGGTTCCCTGCTCCATCCCTTCACCTATTAGTAGATACAAAAAACAAACCTACAAAACTCAAATCACAGCAGCTATCTCTCTACAGTCCACATGCCCAATTTCAAATACAGAAAGATACTGTAAAAGTTGGAAAAACAGAGAGTAAAAAGGATTATTAGCCAGCTCTAATTATACAAACTGATCTCATCCTCTTGTCATAAGCCTCTTTCCTGTTTCCGGAATCTATTTGTGCAACAGAAAGACCAGCCTTTTGTAAATGTCCATGGGTCATCAACACAGGCTGATTAATTTCCCATTTTACAGTACACACATACTGTCAACCAATTCCCTTGTAATCCAATATGACCCTGCCCTCACTTGTCAATTTTTTCCTTCAACTACTAAAAGCAAACAGTCCTTAAGATACCAATTTGTAAAATCCAAACAACCTTTCAAAAAGGAGCCATCATGCTTCTATAATAAAATAAAAATCACAGACCACATCTTCAGTTCAAGTAGCTACATCCTAATAAAGTTAAGACCTAACAGTCGACTTGAATTAAAGAGCACAGTGTACGCAAAAGCACACATATGTTTATACTCAAATTAAGTCCTCCAACAGGTTCTGGGGCAGCTGTTTCACGTATGCATGAGACTTTTATCTCAGGCTCAAATATTAACTCCCAGAAATTCTTAGCAGACATTCTAGCTGCCTCCTCAAATGAGCAAAATCCAGTTTATACCTTCCAATACATTTTGTCGTTTGAATACACATTTTGGCAGTAAACTGTGGGGAAGCTCTAAGTAATAACAAGATAATGGTTTCTGAGTGATGACAAGATAATCAGCCAAGGGTGATTCTTGGCTCTGGGGGTTTGACCCAGAACTTCATGGAAATCCTCAGGTATCAAACTGTGCAGCTGAAGCATCATGCAAGTTACTAGTTACCTCTGAAGACAGAGATGCATTGCATGGGACAAGGTGAAGAATCATGGGGAGAGAAGCCAGGCTTTGGAGAGTATTTCACCCCAGTGTATGAAAGGATAAACACAGTGGAGAACTGTCATCAACTACAAGATTCCTACAGCATTATATATGCATTGGGAGAGAGCAAAATGTCTAACTATTGATTCCCACACCTCTTGACTACAGCATGTGTCCTAAAAGCAGCCTTCTCCACTTTACCATTCTCTGCCTCACAAGGCTGTGCTGTTTTGGGAACTACGCTGAGTAATGATGGTGTCAGTAAAAGAAACAATGTTCCCAAGCCCTGGAGCTGAGCAGTAAGGCCCTACTTCTCTCTGTGCTTCCCAAACCACACTTGTACCACATTCCCAAAAACACAGGCTTGCAGTAGAAAACGACCCATGATGCCCAAAGCACCACGCACACTTTCATGCTGACAAATATTAAATATTTCCTAGCATTTACAAACCAGGTAGTTACCCAATGGATATTTTAATAAAGGCATGCACCAGCCTTAACTCTCCACAGCAGAGAGCTCTAGCCACGGAAGGTAAGAGTTGGAAAAAAAACGGCATCAAGACCAAGACACAAGACATGTTTCCACTTGCATTTTGGTCTAAGTAGCTTCAGTGCCCAACATTTTCATGTGCTTTTCTTCTCTGAAGAATACATCAGACTCACTTTTCCCTTTAGGCTTCCTTTTGCAAATGCTGTCACTGTGGCCCCAGGCACCACAGACTTACTCAGGAAAAGCCTGGCTGACACTTTATTCCAGAAGAGGAAAACTTCATCAGAAGCTTCAGGTTTCCTACAGGAGTACCTGTGCCAACCTCACTCCCTGTGGCACAGCATGACCACATCTGACACTGCAAAATTACAAACTGCTTCTTCACAATTGCTCTTATTCTTTCAACTCACAAAACTATGGGAAAATGTTCTTCTCTAAACATGTACTTTAGGCAGTGACAGAACATGCTCATTTTGCTGAAACATCCTTTCTGAGGCACAACTGGCTCAAAAAATGCACTTAATTCACCTAGCAATTGCAGTCACTTGGTGTGGCATTCCCAGTGAGGAAAAGTGAGAACTCTGTTCCCAGGACACTGTAATGCTCTGCATCCAGGGAATATCCCACAAGAAGTAAAACCCCAAGCAACAGAAAGTATTACATCCCTAGCCCAGAAAAGAGAGAACACTCATTCAAGCCCCATTTTTAAATAAATTAAAGCATCACATAATGAAAATCCACTGTTTGTACCCAGTTCCCCTAGCCCACGTTTTGCACTTGAGCCTTTCTGCAGCTCACTCATACCAAACCCCCCACATTTTGCAGACACCTGAAATTGTTCCTTTCCACTGCCTGTACAAAGTGGCCTTTCAGGCTGGTCCCTCAGGAATCCCATGGGTTAAGTGCCCACAGGTCCCAGCCTCCCCAGTAAATCATTCATTACCCTGGCTTGGGGACAAGGAGCTCTGCAGAAGCGAGAGCCCACGCTGTGCAGCTGTTCCCAGCCAGGCAACCCTCCACAATTATGTTATAACACAGGATTAAGCATGGGGAGTGGATATCCGTCCCTCCATTGCTGATGGCTTTTTTCTTTTTTCAAGTTATGCAGCTATTTTAAATGTTACAGAGCTCATTAACATGAAGTTCATTAAGCAGTAACCACTTTATGAATGAAATGAAAAGATTGTCATTATAAGTGCAATTATGGAAATACTAGACCAGCAGGCAGAAAAAGCAAAGGGTATGAGAATGCTACTCCTGAACTCCAAATTAGCCTTTCTTTTTTTTCCCAGATCCTTCCGAGGAGGCACACCCAGAAATCAGATGTGAGGCAGAGGCTGGTTCCCAGGCAGGATTTCAGGTGAGAAGCTCTTGCTGCCTGTGCTGGGCCTCCCCAGAGATTTTGCTCCTGTTGCTGTGCAAAACGTCATCCATCCTCTTGGTCACCCCCAGAAAGGGTCTGGCATTTTCCTCAGCAGTGAGCACTGCTTGCTGCAAGCTCACCACGCTCCCCAAATTAGCAGAAAGTTAAGAAACACTGTGACAAATCAAGCCACAAATTGCTTCTCCGCAGCTGGTGTCGTGCATTCCTCCTTTAAACACGATGGACTTGGAGGCCAGCTCTCAGCAAGCCACTTTTTCATTCCTGATAAAGCAGGTTCCATTCAGAATTTTGCCAAGAGCTTCACTTCTTTCTTAAGGTCTGAGAATAGGTATAATTCCCCTACTCAACCCCACTGAAAAAAGGAAAACCCAAATGATTACAATACATACTTGTCTCTCTACAAGTAACAACAGTTCATGATTAATCCACCCAGCTGTTGCCACAGCTCAGTAACGCCAAGCGATTTGGACTCAGTCTCCTTAAAGCACTGCTCTTGTAGGCAAGACCACGGAAAATATGAGGCACAGCAGAAGGTAAACAGGTTTGGGACAGTGGGAGGAGAAAAGAGGCAGTTTTCCTCCCTCCCTCCCTTGACAGAGCTCACACATGGCAAACACCCATTTCCAGGCAAAACTCTGGCAGTTTCTTTGCTTCAGGCTAGCAGTTTTGACAAATTCAAGTCTTTTTGGAGAGAATGGGTGTAACTCCATGAGTCAAAACAGCTCCTGTCAGTATTGCAATAACCATACACTCGCTTTTAGGTCAGATCCATCCCGTGATCTGGTTCACCACACCAGGAAGCTGGTGTTAGCTGAAAAACAAACTCAGAAGCCTCAACAACACGACTGCTCTAGGGCAGACAGACTGACAGCCATGGTGCCGACCGGGAGGCACCTCAGCTCTGATCCTAGCCAGCTCCCGTGGAAATCCTGGGGCTCTAACCATATGCCTGCCCCAGAATATGAAAGCTGTATCTTAAAATATTAGAGCAAAACAGCTGATGTTTTAAGTGTTATTTCATATTGTGGCACGTGGTTGATACAGGAGGCAACACCACATATTCCTTTTCCACTTCCATCACAAAGAGATTGTATTTTGTGGCAAAATAACTGGTTGAATTTGCTTGTATCATTGTATTTGCTTTGATATCAGTATCCTCTCCTCCTGTCAAGGCTAACTTTGACAAATGGCATGACAATGGGGCAAACCCATTCTCCCAAACCCTTCACCTCAATCCTCGTGTATACCTGAAAGAGCTGCCAAAACATTTAACCTTACTTTAACTGCATGAAGCAGTACAAGTGGCTCCAAGATGTTCTTCAGGTTGTTCCCACACCAAGCAGAGAGAAGTAGGGCAGGTCACAACAGTCAGCTCCTGGAAGAGGAAAAAAGGAGAAGGAGTCACCAGATGCAAGGGTCAGCATGGCTGAGAGTGGTCCCAATACCAAAAATGGCATCACAACACCTTCACCAAGGGGGATGGAAACCATCCTCTCCCATGCTAGCCATGCTTCCTGCTGCAGTCCCACATGGTTCCAGGAGCACACAGCATGATGGCCACACATGATGGATAGGGCTATTTACAGACACAAATGGACATCTGGCACCACCTAAGAATAACTGTGCTGCTGAGTTGTATTTGCTGCTGTCCTGCTATTTGGTTTATCCCCAAAGCTGCTGATCTGCTGTCCATCACTGTATCCCAAACAACTAAGCTGGCCTTAAATCCTTTGCATCCATCAACACAGCCCCTCCCAGACAGACTTCATCACACTCTTTGTGGACTCCCTTACAGCAAGGTGTTTTAACAGCAACAAAGGCAGATGATGGCAGGTGATAACCAGCAGATAAAGCCCAAATCTACCAGCACGTCTCTGCCAAACCTTTCTGGGTTGCCTGCACTTTTCCACAGGCTGATTTCCTGCTCTGGGGCAAAATCTGCTCAGTAGATTCATCCACTGGGATGGTCTCCAAAGCATACCTGGAAAGAGCAGCTGAAGTGAATCAAATGTCAAAAGGTGAAGAAGCCAAGGTTGGGCTATAGTTTATTAAATGCTGTGTGGGAGATTTTATTAGCTAAATCAAAGTTATCAGGGTATCTCAGGCCATCATTTGGTTACCACACCAGGAAAGGCTGTGGCTACACACACACACCACTGAACACAAGCACAACAAACCAACTGCCTCCTCCTGTTCTACCAGCCCCTGCACTCCCCCTGTTGGGAAAACATCCATAATCTGGGAATCTCACAGCCTGAGCCAACCTGCAGACCTCAAAGTGTGATTACAGGCACAGAAGTAACAATAGCAAAACAAGCTACCCGCTGGGAAATCAATTGTACTGTGTGAATTAGCTGGGGAACATACTGCACTGCAAGGTGAGGCACTGCAGAACAAATCTCACTCCTTCATCTACACAAGAACAGCATCACCTGAACACCTCAACGCTGGTTTTACACAATGTTTTTTCTTAAGATTAACAGCTAAAAGTCTCTTTTATCCATTCTGCTGAGAAATGGGGAGAGTATTTTGCAAGGCACTATGGGGTACTGTGTTTTACTACAAATCTGTGTATTTAGATATAGACTAAAACAGAAGAAATTTCATCCTCTTATTCCTCTTAAAGTATCATGATTGTGCATGAATTCTTTCATTGCCATGTCACACATTTCTGAATTACATTCTTATGCCAAACTACTGGAGCTGAAAGTGGAATTACCTGAACTCTTAAATCCCAGTTAAGAGCACACAAACACTCTTTGGACTCATTAACCAGTAAAAACCACCCCTGCAGTCACAAACAAGCAGACTGGAACTTTCCTCTGGCATTTTTGTAGCGTTACTTTCAGGACCTCAGTTTAGAAGATGGTTACTGTTTGATAAAGCAATGATTAACTATTTGCCATCCTGTGTTGATCTCCAAGGAACAGCTCTTTCCAAGGCACATACAACAATACAGTGGTTTCACTTGTTATTGAGACACTGATAACTTGGCTTTTAATATTTGTATACTTTGGCAGAGAAAGCAGGGTTTGCTGCTATCCCTTTGAACCAAGGACTGTGGGTATGGCTAACACTGCTAGGGTAGATAGTGAGCATGCTGTGAATCACTGCAGGTTTTTCCTCATACCCACTAAGGAATGAGGGTGTGTGTATGGAAAGCTCACTTGGATGCTCAGGACCTGGAAAGTATGAGCAACTGGAGAAAATAAACTGGCCTAGCAATGAAAAACTAACACAGATCATAACATTCTTCCTTCTAGTTTTTTTGTCCAGTTTAATTCTGTGGGAATTTTTAGATTGATACAAGAAGAAAATAACATTAAAAAGTCTTAGATCTATATTTTATTCTGAATGTAAAGAGCCTGCACTATCAGTAAGGTTGCCCACATTGAAGTACCAATTCTGCAATGAACTGATTTCTGCTTCCCATGAAACTGTTATGGGACAACTCCTGCATGCCTAAGCACACCCATTTCAGAAGGATTTCCCCAGGGGGATTTCTTCTCCTCCTCTTCCTTTACTGGGAAATCATTACCAAGTGTTGATGAACACCAAAATAGCTCCTGTCTTCTGAATCTTAAAAAGATGGTTTTAAAAATTATGCTTCAGGGGTGAGCTCATACTGCTTTACAAATAAAAGCTACCCAGTATTATCAGAGGAAGATTATGACATACAGTAGTTTTATAAAAAGCAACTTGGGTTCTACACTGCTCTGCCAATATTTCAAACCTCTGAATAATTTCTGCCTAAAAGGGCCTATAGTCATAATATTACATTCTAATGTAACTGAGAGTCCTTTTGACACTTGCCTTTACACAATTATTTTGCCTGGGTTTAATAAAAATAGGGGGGAAAACCCCATCTCTTCTGCTAGGAAAGCATTATTTGATAGCTATTTGATGGTCTTGCTCCCTGCAAACTGAGACCACTAAGGCAGAAATTACCCAGGCCACTGATGAATTACTGACACATTCTTTCTGAAGAGAGAGGAAAAGAAAATTTAAGGACAGTGTTACAGCTATTTGCAATTTTAAGAAGACAACATAACTGGCCCTGTGGATTACACATGCAATTGCTGTAGGAGATGAGTCCTTTCCCAAAAAAGCCCAATGGCTTAGAGGTGATCTGCATCTGATACACCCCCAAGAAGCAGAGGAGGAAAGAATCAAAAGGTACTCTTGTTACATTTCTTAATTAAATGAATGGCAGTGAATTACAGAGCCAAAAAAGAAATTATTCTGTGTTGAATATCTATTTGGGAGGAATCACTTGGGGCTCTTAAATATGCTTGGTATATGCCCCACCACATGGACCTCATGGTTTCCAGTTGCTTTGTTGGTTCCTTCCCAGCAAACTCCCACCCTTCCCAAACACTCCCCAGTGTCCAGCACAAAGGAAACCACTCCTCAAACTTGTTCTTTTTTCCCTGAACCCAAACCTATTTCATTTTTCTGAGAAGTATTTCATGTTTTGTTGCTCTGCCATCTGAGCACTCTGACATATCGAACGAGTTATCTCACCATCTGGTTGTAATTGCCATCCTGAAGCTTTCAACAAATTCAAAAAGCAGCACCAAGATGAGGGCACTAATGGTCTAGGAGATGGATGGCTGATTATTTGGGATTATTTGATACAGCTGGAACCTCTTCATAGACAAGACAAGCACAGAAAGTCCCCAGCACCCAAACAAACCTCGGGTTTTCCTGAGTTTTGTCCATTGCCTGCTATAAAACCTCCTCATAATTTCATATCAAATGCTGTCGAGGAAAACATTGCTTCTCCTCCTCATCTCCCAAACTGTTGGGTGTACAGCTGTGAGCTGCTGAAATCTTTCACTCTGAATACACAGCCTATACTTGCATACCATGATATTCTCGTTACAGGACATCCTTTTCCTGCTTCCACTGCATCTCCCAGGAGACACTGGCTCACCAGACCTCTCCAGAAGTTTGGCCCATGGTCAGAACTCTGTTTCCTAATTCCTTAGGGAAGGCAGTCTGGACACACTCCTCGGACAACCAGAGGATCGCACCCAGCCAGCAAGGGTTTAGGAAAGGCAGGTCCTGCTTGACCAACCTGATCTCCTCCTATGACAAGATGACCCGTTTAGTAGATGAAGGAAAGAGTGCAGATGTTGTCTGCCTAGACTTTAGGAAAGCTTTTGACACCTTTTCTCACAGCATTCTCCTGGAGGAATGCTGTGAACCATGGTTGCTCATGGCTTGGATAGGTGTAAGATTCTGCTGGTCACTGGGTTAAAAACTATCTGGATTGCTGGGCCCAGAACGTGGCAGTGAATGGAGGGAAATCCAGCTGGCAGCCAGTCACAACTGGCTCAGGGCTCAGTACTGGTGCCAGTCCTGTTTAAAACCTTGAATTGAAGAAGGGCACTCTCAGTCAGTTTGTAGATGACACCAAGCTGGGCAGGAGTATTGATCTGTTGGAGGGCAGGAAGGCTCTGCAGAGGGATCTGGAAAGGCTGGATCAATGGGTCAGGTCGGGGTCAGCCTCTTCTCCAATAAAACAAATGACAGGATGAGAGGAAACAGCTTCAGGTTGTGCCAGGGGAGGTTTAAATTGCACATGAGGAAAAATTTCTTCACCAAAGGGTGGTCAAGCACTGAAACATCTGCCCAAGGAACTGGTGGAGTCACCATCCCTGGAGACATTTAAAAGATGTGCAGAAGTCGCACTCAGGGACATGGTTTAGTGGTGGTCTTGGCAGAGCTGGCTAATAGTTGGACTTGATGCTCCTAAAGGTCTTTTCTAAGCTATACAATTCTATATATATGGAAGAATAAACTATTATTTGGCTAAAATGTGCTTTGCTTTGGACAAGTGTAAACACAGCATGATCCTCTAGCCATTGCATCAAGCTACATTTGTACCATAAAGAGGGGAGGGCAGATTGCAGCTCATCACATTCTGACACACACACAACATTCCACTGAAAGTAAATGATGGGTTTTGTTTAGAGAGAAGCATCTGACTTGGCATTCTGGATGAAGAAAAGCCAAGAATTTTAAAACAATAGAAAGTAAAACACATCCATATTTCATGTCTATACACATTGCAGAGCAAGCAATAATATTAAGATGTTAACTACAGTCCCATAAATCCAGATTACCAAGAGATGGGAGACAAAAATTCTTTCATATACACTAAGTTAACAGTTGAAACCTAAACTCTTTTGACAGTGTCGCCTTGAACTCGTAAACAGAAATAGTCCCATGCTGGAGTAAAAGGGAAGCAAGGAGCAACAAACCAAGAGCACTTCCCTGCTCCCTCTAGCTCTGGCCAGACATAAATTTTCTTTCCAGAACTTGGAGATCTGCACAAAACTCAATTTCAATATGTAAAAGTGAGCTAAATAGGGTGGTGAAGCTCCATCGCCATAGGAAGGAAATCAAACTCACTGTTAGTGCAAGGCATTCCTGCTCCAGCCTTGAAGCCTGCACAATTCACTTGTTTAATCTGACTTTCCCCATATACTAAACTGTTTTTCCTCTTCATTTCCACACAGTTTATACAAATACTCAATAAAATAAAGAAATAAATTTCTACTGTACTTAGAAGCCTTGTGGCAAGGAAGGGAATGTGTACATGTTGAAACCAAACACCAGCATATAACATGCACTGACATATTAATAACAAGGCTTTCTCCTCCATGTTAAGGAGGTCTCTTGGTATGAAATACAAAGAGCAAATTTATATTCTTGTCTCCCACTGCAGCTCCTGCCAAGCCCGAGCTCCCTCTGTGCTGAGCGCCATGGATGCAGCAAGAATCCCTCTGCCACCATGTAAAACAGAGAAATGCTGGGAGAGGACACAAAGGGACAGAAAATGACACAACTTGCCCAAGGCTTTAGAGATGGCTGCCAGCAGTCTGTAATCTGGCTGGTATCACCTCTCCACCCACGCAGCAGCAACGTCCCCTCTTTCTTCAAAAGCTGTCTCCATCCCCACCCAGTGTGGCCCAGCTCTGCCAAACACCCTCCACGCAACAGGGACATTAAGTCACCTCACTGCTCGAATCAACACGTCACTGGAGCTGCCCAGCACTTAATTATATGAATTAGGAGATCTGTGTAATGGTCCTAAACCAGTAATGAAAGAGAAGGTTTAATGATGCAACAAAAACCTGCAACGCAGCACTCAGATTACGGGTGGGTTACACAACAGCTCCAACAATTCGGCGTTTAGGCTGCAGACTTGCACAGTGCACATCACATTTTCCCAGAGCCATCATCTGATTCCAAGCACGTGAGATCCACTCAAAACACACCCTTCCTGCCTCCCTTGCCCCAGAAGCTCAAGGATGAAGGTGAGGCTGTTTTTGAGCAGCAGTCATCCACATCCAGAAGAGATGCCCAAAGCAAAGTCAGCACTTTTCCCAAATTCACATTCAGATTCAAAAAGATTTATCTGAAGCCTGTGCTAGCAACCACTTGTATCTCACTTGCTCCTCCCAGCATGAACACCCCATTGCACGGAGATGACATAACTCCAGTGAAACCTGTTCAGTTGACAACTGGAGTGACTCTTGCATTGTGCCATGCGAGTTAACTCCCAGCTGCAGCCTTGTTTAAGAAAGTATTATCAGCACAGTTTTAACAGAGATATCACCCATCAACTGACAGCAAATAAGGCAATTTAGGTATTTGATGAGCACTCAGCATGAATTGTTCATATGGAAGAGAATGCTCCTACCCCAAATATTCTGAATGGGGTTTATTACTAAATAAGCTCAAATACTTCCAGATAGTATTGATTTCTATTCATAGCGCTTATGCAGCTTAAGGGAGAAATCATTTGGTTTGAAATACTCTTTTAGAATGTAAGGACCTTTAATGTCAAAAAACACAATACCAAATTGCAGCTTAGCAGGCTAATTTCATCTTTTTTTTGTAAATTGCTCTGATGAAAAGCACCATACCAGCATTGGGGCTGAGAAGTATTATTTAGATTTCAAAAAGCAGTTAAGTGTCATGGTCAATCCACATGTTCAATATCATAGAGCTCAAAAGAAAATTGACAGGACCAAAACTGCAATGGGTAAGGAAGTGTGATAGTATCAGCTGGGAAGCTGCTTACCAATATTTGCACATGCTTGTTCAAGCAAAAGCCTCAAGAAGAGATGCTGTGCCTTATCTAGAAACCCTTTAAAATGTCACTAGTATGTCACTGTTCTTAACAGAAAAATGCCATAGTCGTAGTCCTCTTTCATCTGCAAAATACACTATTAATTCTGTTAAAATCCACAATGGAAACTCTTCACCTCCATTTATTACCATTCCTGCACAATTTTGCCAAGGCAGAAGGCAGCACAGGGTGCTGTTACAAGCCATTTGCAGCTGCAACAGATCTGCATTTCCTACATGAAGGCAGATGGCTGGAAACAACCAGTATGCAACCACAGAGCATCTTTTACCCTGCAAACCCTTCAGCAGGTTGCCAGATTTGCTTTCATATAGCTCAACTTCTCTTTTCCCTCCCTCTAAAAAAAAAAAGAATGTTTTCATTCAGCTGCCCTTTTCCCCCCTCTACAGATGCAGACACCTGCAACCAATTCCTCTTTAAAGAGGCAGATCATAGCAAGGCAGTATATTGTGAGTAGAAAAGCAAGGGGCATTAGCACATGGCAGATTTTTCCCAGTACCCAAAGAGCCCAAGGCTTCTGTAACTCCAAGTGCACACCAGGGTAAGGAGCAAGCTTTTACCATCAGCAAAAAGATTCCTAGAGCAAGTCAGCAAATGCCCATATAACCTCTGTCTCCAAGTCTGACATCAAATATAGCCTGAGATTAACTGAGCCTGCTACTGCTCTGCATTCACACAGCAAAGTGACATTCTGGTGGTGCCTGCATCCTCCCATGTGTCTCAAACACAGGCTGGGGGTGACCAGAGTGAGACCTACTCATTATTTTCTCTGCAAAGCGCACTCCTCCCTGTTAATCAAGAGTTACAACCAGTCACCAAACTAGCACTGTGATGACTTCACTGCCAGCTGCTAGGCATCCTGAAAAAACAAAAACAAATTACATGAGGGTTACCGTCACTTAGCAAATCCTACTGCAGGTACATCAGGCTATTGGGCAACTTTGCTGACGTACCTGCCAGGACATCAGGGACTTACTGCATCTCTTCCCCAGTCATCCCCTGAAGCACAGGATCTTTAGTTACAGCTGTGACAACAGTTTCTGCCCAACAGAACACCCTCCTTTCCTCACCTACCCCAAGCAGGTACAGCAGAGGAGCTTTTTTGCTCAGTGAAGGAAAAATAAGAAGTTAAAGCCAACTAATTGCCAGGGCACACCCTTCTCCCAGTGCATCTGTAAATGACCACTTGTGCAACAGCACCTGAGTGTCAACAGGGCTGTGGGCACTACCCAGGCATGCACACAGCAATAAAGCAAAGGCACTGCCCGCACTTCCACGTGCACAGAGGGTTTTCAAGTGCCTATCTACCTATTTACACCCTGTGTAAGTGGTGATTCACCTCTTGCAAACCCAGCCTCAAACTGTTGCTATCTCCCCCTTCCCATATCCCTGCAATTGTGGCTAATCCTCCAGTCAGACATTACCTGCCTTCTTCAGGACTGGACTGTCAGCCACCACAACACCAAAGAGGGTTAGCTGGTACCAAAACTAAAACAAAAACTTAATGAAAAGTAATTTAAACTCCCTGGCAGTTTTTCCTGAGGTGGGAGGGTGTCCTCAATAGCACTGACAGTCTTTTCAACGCACCATGCATAGCCTCATCAATATTTTTTAGTATCAGGAAAGTTTTTGCTCCTTGCTTTGATTCAGCTGATCACAGCCTGCTTGTGGTAACACATTTGGGTTGCCATCTGACCCAGAACAAGGCTCTGAGAAAGTATCATCTCTGTGCCCAAAGTGCATTTTGCAGAAGGCAGCAGAGGAGTTTTTCCCAGCCATGCACAGATGCTCAGAGTTTGCCCCTACTCAAAAGCTTTAACGCCACAGATTTAATCATCTACCTGCTATTTCGAGAGCATAAGTAAATCTCCTGCTTGAAAAGAGAGAGGAATAACCTTAGCAGTAAAAGCAGTGCTCTGTAAACTATCATTTCACAAGGCAGATACCTGCCCCTACCTGTGCCCAGTCTGACTGGTCCTCAACCAGTGTCTACACCACCGATCCAGTTGCATGGTCTTGGGGCACCAGTTTGCTCAACACTTGTTAGCTTCTTCTGAAGGAGAATATTTTATGACAAGGATCATACCACAGTATTTAATATTATTCTTACCTTGGGTCAATTGCTTTTATTCTCTATGCTTTCATTTGTTGATGCTTGAGTTATCTTTTTCAAGATAATGACTTTACTTCTGTTCCTTTTTTTTTCCCCCTCCAGGTGCCCTGCCCTTAACAGCAACAGACCTAAATCTACACGTTATTCCACAGATGACATCTATTGCTAAACAATGTTTTTCAGATCTGTACTTACAAAGTGCTCCAAAATACATTTAATTAATGACATCTAAGGGCAAGTGCACATTTTCCACAGCATGTTTAGGATTAGAAGGAGTTAAGCCATGGAAAGCAGTGGACATGCTGATGGAAATTCAACTTCCGTGTGTCCTGTGCACAAATAATAAGAAATTATATGCTTTAGAATAAATGAGTAAGTTCTGGCATTTCTACAAACAACAGAAAATAAAAGACAGCAGAATTTAATGTCTGCCCAGAAATCTAAACAAAAAGAAGTTTAGATGAAGAAAAGTATTCTGAGAAAATCACCACACATTCCCTGATCCATTCAATTTTCTCCCTAGCAGTTTCAAATACTCATTCTCACCCCTACCAAAAAAAAAAAAATACAAGGGGTGCAAGTCTACAGCACATGGATTTAGCACTAGAGGTTGCTAGAGATCACAGACAACCCATCAGATCCCAAGAAGTGGTCAGTGCCACAGGTGAAAAAATGCTCCTTGAGAGTCACAGCTTCACAGAAAATCCCAAACAGCCTTTTGAAAAGGGAACAGATCTTGCAGCTCTTGGATCATCCAGGGAAACCTGACACTGATCAATGCTGGGATGACACAGCTAAACTTTAAAAGTGCTCTTCTGCAGGTCACTGCTGAGCCTCCTCCAGCTAAGGATTTCATCTCTGGTGAGGTTTCAACTGCTTTATGCCAGCCCCAGTTACCACTAAGGACTTCTAAATTCCTCAGGGCGAGGCTCTTTCTGACATCTAAACTCTTGGGGGTGACGCAAGAGGAAGAGATCACCTGAGAACTTCAGGTGGAGGAAGGACAGCCAGCAGAAGCCGATTAATTCCTAGGCAACAGAGATCTTCCCATGCAAACCTCCAGAGAGGCCATGGGCTAGGGGGCATGCATGTGATTAAGGAGGAATGGCAAAGGTGGGGTTAGTCACAGAAACAGAGAAAAAACGAAGTTTTTCCAGTGTTTCTAGAGGAGATAAACATCTACCTACTGAATTTTATTTATTTGAGGATGAGAGGTTGTTTCTTTTCTTTTTTTGAGATGACATTAGGGTCAAAAGCAAGCATTAGGATCACTCAAGTCCTATTGCTTCTGTTGAAGGCTGAAGAATTTCACCTTCACATTCCTCTCAAGCCCGTGACTTCAGGATTAGGCCCATTTCTAAATGCTTACAGGAGAAATTCAAAGTTGGAAACCAAGCCAAATAACCCCAAGGGATTTGCCTTCAGTAACTTTTCCACAGCTTGAACTACAGCTGTTTTCCTTTACAAATTCCACCTCTCAACTGCCAGAGCACCAGGAGAGGAAAGCGGCAAAGTGCTATGGTTGGAAACAAAAGCTCAACACAGAAATGCAGCAAAAAATCAAATCCTATTCTGCTGCAAGCAAAACTCTGATCACTAACACACTGATTTAGTTTAGCTACTGCTGTGCACAAACATGTGAGGTGGACTTTGTTTTTCTCATCATCAGGGATACAGAAAGAAATCATGAGCCAACCTGGACTAAAAGGCTTCTTTGCAACCCTGGAACCAGCAAGTAATTTCTTTGACCTATTTTAAAATAAAACATGAGTTGCCACTGGAAGGAAAACCCAAGTTCTTTATTCAAATCTTGCACACCCCACCTGACCACAGTTTTGAAGCATCTCTGCCAGCCTCAACCATTCCTTAAGCAACTGAGGAAATGAAATACAAAACATTAAACAATGTGGAGGGTCAGACTTAAACCAACAAAGACAAGGAAATTGCAAGTTAAGCTTCTCGATCTGCCCTTCATTCACCTTGTTTTGTTCAACTGCTGTTCCCAGACTCTTCCTCTCTCCCAATGCCAAGAGCTACAGGACATAGAAAACAGCACTGTCTAAACATAGGTGCCATTGCCTCCTATCCATTTCTTTTTTATCACCCAAAATCCCAATACAAGCACATCTGGTTTCTTACTTCAGGAGCCTTGCTGGAAATAAGTGCTACAGCACTGCTTGGCTGGAGGTCCAGATGTGCCCCTTCCTCATGGGATGGGAACCCTCTCTGGCCAACATCTCCAACACAAGGGGTTGCAGCTCCAGGACAAACCAAATAAAATGTGAATGGTATTTGTATTCCCAAGAAAGATCACAAGCTGCAGTGGGGAAAAAGAAGCAGCACTGAAACTCTGGCAAGCTGATGTCTTTCCTAAGTAGAACAAAAAGCAATCTTTAAAATAAAGGCCTCCAAGATGGCAATTTTTCTTCACCAATAGCATGTGCTGTTTACAGTCATAGTATGGCTTTGCAGCACATCAGTAATGGATTAAAGAAGTTTCATAAGCTTGTAAAGAAAAGTACTTCAAAATTTGTGCATTAAGAAAGCATATACATTACATGTATATGCAAACATGGACTAAATATCAAGTGCTGCTATAAATTTGGGAAAGACTAAAAGCATCTTTTATTTTCCATATTCTATGGGAAGGATCCAACATAGGATACAACTGCTTAATTGGGAAAAAATGCACATGGCTCAAAGCCTGCAGGCTATCTTCTGATCAGATGCAAATGATGAGTATAGAGGGCTTATCCAGAAGGTTTTATAGAAGGGCCACACTACCAACCCATCGCTGCATTTTAAAGGCATTCACAATATTACTCCATTTCTTCTTTATACAGAACAAATCTTTCTCATGGCACAATGTAAACCTAAAATCTTAGAAAGATGAAAGACAGACAAGAACACCAATCTGGGGACTGAAAATGTGCGAAACATGCTGGTGAACTCCTTGGGAAGCACAGTCATAACACAGGGAATAAAGTCCACTTCAAGGATCCATCAGGTCTCTGTTTTGCTTTTCTTTTCTCAGTTGAATATATTTGCCAAAAGAATTTCTCAACACTTTCCAGCTGCAATTCAAACTCTCTCCCCTACTACTGGATCTTACTCTTCAGGAGTATCTCGCAGTTCAGTCCCTGGTAACAGATCTTCCATCAATAAACCATGGAGATGTCCTTTATTAGCAGTGCTATTTCCACAAGCATCCAAGGTGTTAACAAGCACCACATGCATAGGGATGAGGAGATGGAGGAAGTTCATAAAAAGTTTTGCTCACTATGAAAATCATCTTCAGCTTCCCACGAGTATGGTTCCACAAACACTTGCAGTAAGGCAGGTTGTATTATTCTCTTCTCTCTTGCCCAATAGTTGCTATTACTGGATCTGGCAAAGGAAGCATGTGACAGAAAAATGCAGCTGCATTTTTGGCTCAGAAGCCTCTACAAGAGCCTGTGAGTCATGAACCAAAAGGCCCACAAAAAAGCAAAAAGGAAGAATGCAGATTCAGTTTTCTTTTTATTGTAAGCATCTGTCTCTACTGCATAGTCTGGATGCACATAAATGACAAAAGCAGAGGTCATTTTGAAGTCCTTTCAGTCAGGTAACTTGGGCTGCATCTGCCTGAGGCCATCTTACATAGAAACAGAATGGAAAGACTCCACTGACCACAGAGCATCTGAGCCACACATATAACATGTGCTCAGATGTGCCTCTGAGCTATGCTTTTCTACAAGTCTAGGGTCATGGGGGGGTTTTGCTGTTCTGGTGGGTTTGGTTCTTTTTGTAGAATTTCCCCCTAGAAGCCCAGGATCCCCTCATTCCCAAAGCATAAGGCTAAGCTATTCCACCACTGCTGCCTTGTAGTGAAACATCCCTCATCCGCCTGCTGCACTGCAAATAAAGTTTACAAAGCAACAGTTTGTCTAAAATGTGTCAAATTTCTCTGATTACCTATCATAACACTACCATGTTCATTACTCTCACCTCTCATGACTGATCAAACGTTTCTACCTCTTTTTTTTTTTTTCAAATGAAAGCAATCCAAAGGCAGCCCCTTCCCAGACTGCTTGGAGTGGGTATGATAAACACAAGGCAGAAGGGAGCATGAGAGCAATGTGGACTGTGGACTGCAGAAGAATGTCCCAGGACTTCTCTTTATCACCAGCTCACGGACTCGGTCAGTAAGAAGCTGTTCCCACACCATTTCATGGCTTCTGCCTGCAAGCAGCAGCCCAGCTCGGAGCCAACTCAACAAAAGCAGGCTGGAGGACAGCAATGGAATGGGAAAACGAGGCATGAAGAATTACCCTTTAGTCAGAATAAACAGCACAAGCCCACTGTAGTTTCCATCCTCTGAAGAGGTTTTGTATTGGGTGGATGGAACATGACAGAAATGAACACTAACGGTGCACAGAGGCAAAATCGCAAAATGCTGCTCATGCACCTACCAAAAATGCTGGTCCTCCTCAGTTCAGCTGCTGCATTAATATATAAACACCTTAGAAAAATAGTCCTTTATGTCCTGTACTCCTCCATATAGAAAGCTGAAAAGCCAGCAGCTTGTGTTTCTTCCCATCTAAACTGGGTCCCATCAGTGCCCTAGCTCTCACACCCAGCATCAGTCCTGTTAAAAACCAGCTTTGATCATTGCTGTTGGCCCCACAAACTTACTCCACATCAGCAGCCACCATGATTAACCACCAAAACAAGCCTTGCCTCTCAGGTACATGTCTTGCCTCTCAGGTACACCCTGTTCCTAAGGAAACGTTGTTACAAGACAATGCAAGGCAGAGGTGAAGACTGGAAGGAAAATTCCCTAAGGCAGACATAAAATTCTTAGCGATTTTTGATAGAGAATTTTCCAGCCCTTTCTGAGCTGGAGTGACAGGAGGAAAAAACCACTAAATATAACCCTGCACCTTCAGAGGGCAAGGAGTGGAACATGAGCAGGAAGAGGAAAGTTTCTCAAACAAATGTCACCAGATGCATCACAGCTTAAATGGAAAGGATGAGCATCCAAGTTGCTGGTGTTCAGACGATGCTTATGTGTAGTAGTATTGAGAAAGGTGATCAACACATGCAAAGAACTCAAAGAGTTTGCTCAAACACAGCAAAAAAATATGGGTATAACCCAGCACAGAGACAATCACGGGAGCTTAAGGAATGTACCTCAAAAAGGTTGTTTCGCAACTTTTGCTCAGTTTGAGGACCCAATTCTGTCCAGTTTCCAGTGAGGATTCACTTTTGCTTCACATGAAGAGGTTTCCCCTCTCCAACTTACCATCTCCTAAAAGTACTGCTGCAGAAAGGCATGAAGGCTGACCTTGGATCCTTGGGTCTAACACGTCCAATACGAGGTCTCTTTGGGGAGCAGAAACTCCTGATTCCCCCATGAAAAGGCAACTCCCAGCAAATTCATTCCAACTTCACCACCCTCCTCTATTGCAATACAAGGCTTTGCTACTCCTGTGCATTCCAAGCTATGGACAGAGTCGGGAAGTTCCACCAATGCTCAACCAGCCGTGCTTAGGTTGGTTAGATATTATAACACCACAGGACCTAAAACTGCCCTTTTCAGGCACTCTGTGCCAGGCTGCCCACAAACACCACACAGAAACACTGCTACGTCTTGAAAGACATTATAATCTTTGCCAATGTTCTTTACTACTCTTCAGGAAATGACAGGCTCATTTTTCCAGAGTAGTAAATTCCAATAAATTCTTCTTAAACTGGATGGAAATCTGAAAGTTTAACAGACATAATAAATTGTGTATTATCTGTAATACCAGGCCAGCCTTACACAAACAAATACATCTAAATTGGACTGCAATCTGCAAATCTTCCTCCATGTGAATAGCAGCTCTGACTTTAGTGGGGCTACTCCCATCAAGGGAAGAGGGGTCTTCTCTTTTACACTATGTAAACCATGGGAAGGAAATTCCTCCCACACAAAGCTCTCACATAATCCCTGCTGCCTCTTGCTCCTGGCTCATAGATTGAATATTCATCTCCACACAGCTTCAAAAGGTGTGCACTCTTCAGCATCTGTCAGGCACTTTTTTCTTTTGTAATTTTCTTTCAAAAATGAGGAATGTACTCATAAAATGAGGAATTGAAAGAAGTTTGGGTGGGTTTTTTTGCATTCCCTTATAACAACAAGATTTACATCCCTTGCAATTAAAAAAAATTATAGTCCAAAAGCATAGCTAAAACCTTTAAAGGACTAAATATAGAGACCAACCTGGAAGATGACTCCTTGCCACCATCTCCAACACTAATAATTCTTTCCAGCCTAGGGCTCTAGGTAATGATTGTGCATCAAGGTCATGGTCTTGCCTGGACACGTTTATTTGCTGCATGTTCTTAGTAACAGAGACCACACATCTTAGAAAGTCACAGCGGCCCAGAAGCATAAAGGCTGGCAGCAGTCAGGAAAGAACACCAACTTTTCCAGTATTATCCAGAAAAGTCTGCAAACATCATTCTGCATCACTATCAGAGCCTAAAAAACCTACACCCCACCTTTATGTCTACAAGAGGACTTCTCACATGGCATCACTCATCACACAAAAAAAGGGGACAATGCACAAGGGTCATATTTGCACACTCTATAGGACCTGATCTTTAAAGTTGCTCAAATAGCTCCAACACTGTAAATTAAAACAGAAAAGTCACAGAATGACACCAGCAACCTCCCAACACACTCTCCAACCCTGAGATGACAAACATCTTGTTCATCTCTTTCCCCAGGGCTTGGGGAGAAGCTGGGACAGACAGCAAGCAGCAGCAGATGCAGAGCCCACACCCTTGTGATTTCACTGGAGAGGGGACAGGTTACATCAGAAATCAACTTTTTCTTAGAAGGCCACTTTGATAAATGTCACTCCAGAGCCTCCAAGTGAGTGACACTTCAATTATTCCACGGTGCAATATGATTTACAAAATCTAAGTTTACAAAAATTACAAATGCAATCAATTCATAGGAACACCAACAAGCAAGCTTTGTGGTTCTTATGTTCATCCTTTTTTCTTTCATCTTTATGCATTTAATTTAAAATACCAATATATATTTTCAACCTATGCAGTACAGACCAATGGCCAGACTTCCTAGATGCTTTGATTAATTGCCAGTAACTTATGCCTTCAAGTATCTGATGTTTAATTAAAAAACAAGGATTAAGCCAAATTGGTTTGTTAGTCAGACCAAGGTCAGCTGATGTAAAGAGACTACAATCCTAACAGATTTTCCTTATTGCATTGCAAGGCTTGAGTACTTTGTTTCATTATGCAAATGTGCAGAGGTCATGACAAGAGCCAGCATTCAAACAAAAATTGTTCCAAGTCACTAAATGTATCCCAGGTTCTTGTAATTCCTCACGCAAATAAAAAGCAGCAAATGTTTATCCCTCTGTTTTCCCCAGCGTTACTGGTTTATGTTCCTGTAGCTGAGGCAACCACACCACGCCAAGCAGCTTTCAGCCTTTCAGAAAGATTAACTTCTTAAACAGGCACAAAGAGCCAAGGTTCAGCTGCAGCCAGCCAAGGTGAATGGCAGACACACAGCTCGTGGAGCAGAGCACAGCACAGATCAGTGATGACCTCCTCGTTGAAATGTGCCCCTATCTAAAACTCCACTCACGGCAGCCTCAGCTCTGAAGCTTTTCAATTACCCCGGGGTTGATGTGTTTGCAGAATGTCATTCCTTGCTAAAGAAAATTATGGAAAAAATTTAGTAAAAGAAGAAAATGGTGGTAATGACTGTCTGCAAAGGAGCACAGCAACAAGTGCAAAAGGCATCCAGAACAAAACTTTATCACTGACAGTGTTCATGACATCTCACAGCAATGCCAGGACCAAGGAATACTTTAAATTTGCAAAAAATACCAACTTTCCAGGTCCTGCTGCACACTGAACACCACAAAGACAACAGCAATTCAAATCTAGATCTTCCAAGAGACTGCAACTCCAGGACTCCCAGGAATGCTGGACACAACTAAGCATAAATAAAAGCAACATTTAGCTTTGTAACACATACACCAGTTGAACAAGTGCTAAGTCTAAATAAAACTGTACAACCAACTTCCCTTTCTTCCTCTTCCAGCCCTGGGAAAAGATGTGAAATACAAATTATTGCTGCAGTAGGCAAACATTAATAGTGACTGAAACCACTTAACCATCTATTCTGCCTTCCCTTCATTTTATTTTAAGAAAACCAACAGAACCCCCCAAGAAGGGTTCCAGCATAACAGAATTTTTCATCCTTTGCTAGATTGAGTTCATTCCTAATTTAGGATTAAGTGCAACTCAACCCACACCTTATTTCAAGCCATAAATATCCAAGATTAAGAGATGCTGAGAGAACTGGCTGACAGGACAAGACAAAAAGAAAAACTAAATTTTCCCATACCATCCATGCAGCGAGATCATTGCACAAGGCTAATGGCAAGGAGCTGAACCCAAGAACATGGCAATTGATGGGGACTACGTACACATATTTTTCAGGGATCTGCCAAACACTTCAGACTTCACAAGAAAAACCCTGTGTTCCACAACTCAGCTCTACTCCTTTTCACTTAGCTCAAAGTGTGACCGACGGTAGGAGCTTGATCAAATTCCTTGCTTTATCCATGCCTGAATTAAAGCCTTGGCTCAGCAGACCAAGTTACATGAGCTTTCCCTTTTTCAGAGGATTCTGGCTATTAGTGCTGGTGCCAGCACTGCAGGTAACACCAGCAAGTCCCAGGGAGCTTCAGCTTGGTTACAAAGAGATTTCATCTCTTGGTGAAGCAGTTGGTATTTCTGCATCTCTTGTCAGACACTCCAGTGCTCTGTTTTCATCTGCTGGTAACATACCAAGCCTTTTGAAAAATCCAAGCCTAGTCTGATCTGGGAAGTGGGAATTTCTTCAAAGAACTAATCAAATCGTGCTCACATGGGTGGGTTTCAGCTCTCTAGTACTGATGAGTATCAAAGAAAAGTTTCAAAATGTTTACAGGTCAGACAGAGGCAACACAAGTGCCTCACAAAGGCAGCAGTTGCCATTACAGGATTATTCTGCAGAAGAAGTGCTGCCCCTGGCCAAAACAGCCACATCAGCTCCAAATGACCCTTTCCCCAAATTCTCCTGGAAAAGCACCTTCTCACTGTGTCCCTGTCACAGGGAGCACCTAAACACTTTTGTCTTGCAACCTTCACCTACACACACATCCATCTGCAACCTCAGTCCATGTCCAGCTGCTGCCCTTGAACTCTTCTTCAGCCCCAGGGATCTCCATGACCACCGTGGGGAGAACAGCAGCTAAAGCTCACCCAGCTCCTCTCTGGACAAGCAAATCAAAGTCCAAATGGTTTCCCTAAAGGACAACTGCTAGACCTCTGTGCAGGGCCTGAGAAAGAGACAAGGAAGGAAACGGAGGAAGAAAGAGTTTGTTTGCTGCCAGGAACCAAAGCCCAACCTCATGGGTGTGGGGAAGAGCATTCCTGGAACAGGTCATGGGGTGATAAAAACTTTCAAAGGAGCTTCTGTGGAGATCATAGAATAGGTTGGGTTGGAAGGGACCTTCAAAGACCACCTAGCCCAACTTCCCAACCATGGGCAGAGACATCTATCACTAGTTCTGGTTGCTCCAAGCCCCCTTCACCCTGACCTTGAACACTCCTGGAACAGAACTGCTTGCTTCTCGAGGGCCAGACTCAAATCTGTGACAGGAAGGTGGACAAGGGAAGGGCTGATGCCTTGGGTCAAATGGGAGGAGTGAGCAAACAAGGAGAGAACTGGGTCAGGAAGAGCCTGTGCAACTCAGCCAAGTGCTCGCACAGCAGGAGCTGGAAATCTCCACGTTTAAGAGCGTGCACACGCAAATGCAGTATTTTACAGTCCTACAGCACTTTTAAAGTGTTCCAAGTGCTTCATAATTGTTAATTGAGAAATAGTACTCAGAAAACAGAAGCGTAAGACTGAGATACAGCTATGTCAATTTTGATAGCTTTGTCAATGTATGATAGGTATCATGGTTTAACCCCAGGCTGCAATTCAGACTCACACAAACACTCACTCACTCCAGTCCAGTGTGATAGGGGAGAGAATTGGAAGGGTAGAAGTGAGAAAACTCATGGACTGAGTTTAAAAACAGGTTAATAAGTAAAGCACAAGCTGCACACTCCAGCAAAGCAATACAAGGAATTCACTCCCTGCTTCCCAAGGTCAGGCAGGTATTCAGCCACCTCCAGGAAAGCAGAGCTTCATTACATGATGATGATGTGGGAAGACAAACACCATTTCTCTGAACATCCTCCTCCCTCCTGCCTCCCCCAGCTCTATATGCTCACCATGACTCCATATGGTCTGTGACATCCCTCGGACCATCGAGGTCAGCTGTCCCAGCTGTGTCCCCTCCTAACTCCTTGTGCCCCAATCCTGCTCACTGGTAGGGTGGGCAAGAAGCAGAAAAGGCCTTGGCAGTGTGTCAACTCTGCTCAGCAGGACTGAAAACCTCCCTGTTATCAACAGTTTCCAGAGCAAATCAAAAACACAGCCCCATATTAGCTACCATGCAAAACCTTAACTCTACTCCAGCCAAAACCCGCGGAAAACTTTGGGAATAAAAGCTACTTTTCAGCAGTCACATACCCCCACCTCTCCGGCCGTGCAGATCCCAGGCTGTGTCCCACAGCCAGGCAGTGCAGCACTCTCTGAAAGAGGCTGGTGTTGAGGATTTGAGGGCAGACTCCTGTTTCAGAGCGTGCCCCGATGCCTTGCACACCGCCAGCCATCCGATCCCGCTGCAGCCAGCTCCCTAAGCCATTCCTTGATCGCCGGCCAAGCCCCACGCAGAGGTAATCTTACCAAAGTAACACCGGTATGTGGCTGTAAATTGTGATTTTGTGCTTGACTTGTGTTATCTGCCTCCTCTTGCACTTTGGCTGCACGGATTATCTTCAGCAATTTCATCTTAAAGCTCATGTTTTACAGTACTGATTTCCCTTAAAAGTGTATTTTTTTTAAATTTGCTTTTATTAGTTCAACCACATTTGCCAAGTTTTAACAGACAACTTCTTTCTCAGCTGCCTAATTTCAAATTCACCTTTACATACAGCTTAAAAGGGGGCAAAAAGTCATCACAAGTAAGTGGGATGTGATGCTTAACATCAAGGTTTATGCAAATACACTTTACAGTATCAGTTGAGGGTCAAGAATCATGAATTTACTCTGCAACACAGGAGAAATAAGAAGCAAAAAGGATGAAACCTAGCCAAAACTTGGAAATATGTATACTCCTGATTAATACAAGGCTACTAGAAAAAAGCAGATGTGAAGTCACACCTTGTTTTATTCAGGGGAAAAGCCAAAATGTACAAGAGCCAAAAAGAACTTATTCTATGCAGTGGCAGACACTGAAACACAGCAATATTACTCCTTCAACATTAATAAAACATGTTGTATACAGAGCTTTTTTCTTTTTGGTCCCTGAAACCCTGCCAAGTCATAAGCTTTTTATGGGAACATTGAAATGAATGCTGATCAGAGCCATACCCATAAGAGTTTTAAATTTTACCACCACTTAGAGGCAAGGGCTTCCCCCCCAGTCCCTCACACATCTGCAAATCTGTACATTTTTGAAAAGCTTGATGAACTAAAAAAACTCATACACCTTCCATCTATGAAGATACTGAATTCCCTCTTGGATTACCAGCTGAACTTATGACTATGAACTTCTCCACCCTCTAAAATGAATTTCCTCAAAGGCAAAATTATACATTTTATATACAAAAAAAACCCCAACTATTTGGTAACTGAAATTAGAGCACCAGAGGTCACCTCATTACCAAGAACATTATATTCTATTCCCCGTCCCTTCCCATTTTCATCCGCATCTGCTTTTTCCAAGGCCTAAGCTTTATTTATCAAAAAGTTAACACTGGCTCATAAAAATACAATTAATTTGGAAGTACAAGGCTCCTGGCATCCAGACAAGTAGCTGATCATTTAGCTGTCGCATCTAATGTGATAGAGCTTCAACTGAGTTGGAAAACTTCATAAAATAAGGGGCTTCCTCCTTTCTAATTAACACAGCAATGAAATTTAACAGCCTGGCATGGAAATTTCTTTCCAGCATTATGTTTTTGAAATAACTCATCCACTCCCACAGTCTACAAGACCTTTCACAACAAGCTACCCAGCAATTTACCCTTTTCAGCTTAAGGGCTTCAATTTGGAGTCCTCTGTATCAAACCAACCAGGGTGGCAAAGATGCTACACAGAAAAATCAGAAAAATATCTGTCATCCTTAACATCTACTCATCCTGCAAGCTTTTATGTCTATTATGTAATTTTAGCACTAAAATCTGTGTCCACTGCAATATTTATCCATTTTATCACTAACATAAATTTTAAAAGTATTAATTAAGTGCACAGTGCTTTAAATTTAACAGGGAAATGGACAAAAAGTACACAGCCTGTATCCAAGTAGCTCTGTCTTTCAGGTCCTTGGGCTGGGAACTTGTGTTGTTTGTACACTATCTTGATTTATGTTTGTTTAAATAATGCCAAATATTATTTTAAATTTATAGTGATTGCTTTATAAGATGTCTCCAATCCTATCAGGATAAAGAGCTTATACTAAACAAAACAGTTTGTTTATACTAGTAGTACATCTCATAGGAAATAACTTGGAATCCCACATGTTCAAAGCAGGACAAAATTACAGCCTATCTTTCCACAGAGGGCTGCTATCTCCTGCTACCAAGAGGCCAGAAGGACCACATGCAGATCACAAGGCCTGAAAGTTCCAATCCAGAGAGCCTGGTTTGCAGAACCTCAATAAAGCTCAAAGTGAGTTTCAATGCTACCTTAAAATAACAATTCCCACATGCAAACCAATTACTGGTGCAGGTACTTCAGTGTGAAAGCGAAGGCAGAGCAACACCTTGTCCTTCACTGAAGTACACTAAAAATTTACATGTTCCTATAAAGATGCCTCTGCATATCCAAGTCCTGTACGTTGTACTCTGGAACTGTGTTTGTACAAGGACTAGAAGAGCAAAGTCCTCCTCTACAGCTGATGCCGTTTTGTGCTGGGATCACAAACTGAAAATGGATGAGATAAATTCACAGATCCTTACTGAAATCTCCTCAGCACACTTTACATTTTCTTGTGCTTAGTGACTTCACACATGCTCCTCTCTGTCTACAGACTGAAAAAACATTTCCCCAATTTGTACACAAGCAACAGTGATTCAGTTTTAAAGGAGAAAGGAGAAAGGCAGCACTCAAAACTTTAATCATTATTTACGAACAAGCTGAAACCCTATAAACTTGGCTATTGAAGAAAGACAATCCTCTCTAGCTTATGCCAAGTGGGTCAGACAGAGGAAGAACCTCAGCAGTCTTCAAAGTCAAAGCAGATGGGGAAGTGAATAAGTGCCCATGTGAGCAAAGAGGAAACAAGATTCTATTCATTTTAGCTTGTTTTAGAGCTTCAGTTTTCTAGATACTGTCCAAAATGTCAGACCTTTAACTGATACAAGCAGAGGAGCTCAGTTCTGTAACAAGTATTAGAAATGCTGAGTAATTATTTAACATTGTCATAGGTGCAAAAATATAAAGTGCCAGTGAGTGAAGATTGAGGATGTTGCTTAGCTCAGTAGGAGGGAAGCAGGTGAAGTGGAAAAAAGGTGCTAAGAGGCAGAGAATGGGAGAAATGTTCTTTGCTTTGTAGCTATGAGAAAATCCCTTGGGATTCTTTAGCATTAGTGTTTCAGTATCACAGATATAAATATTTATGGAGCTCTGAAGTAGGTTCTACTTTAAAGCTAATTGTAGCTCTAATTAGAGCATTTAAAAAAAAAACATAAGCTTGCAAGTAAATTTTTTACCCTTTTTGAAATAAAAAAGCAGCAGTCCACACATACCACAGAATGACCATACATCACATTCCTTAAAAAGCTGAAGCTGACCTCTTGGTCCTTTCTCAGGCTTTACATCACCAGACAAAATCTGGGCCAAGACCATCTCCATACACAGGGATGCATCTCTGTCTCAGGCTAACCTCATCATCCAAGTGGTGAAACCTAAAACCAACGAATCTCCCCCAGGGTCATGCTTGTGGAACTGGGAATCCCTCCATCTGCCTCAGCAATATAAAAAGATCACTGGCTGCAAAATAAACAGCACATGAACCACAGAACAATTGCCCCTCCAGTCAGTGCTGCTCATGCCACCCACCAAGGGCTAGTAATTTTCTAACAGTTCCCTCCCCCTAAAAAGAACTTTTCATACTTTGAAGAAAGACCTTGTGCAAGCTGACAACACACAACTTCTTTTGGATCCATACAAAGGAAAGACTCCCTTCCTCTCCAAATTCCTGGGAGTTTTGCAAGCTATCTGCAATCAGAGGGAGCAGACCCTGAAGGACCACAGAAATACTTTGAATCAAGAATTTTTAAACTGAGCTGTGAACAGTGGAAGGAGTATTCAGTGCTATAGTTTGCTAGGGAGACACAGAGAGCCAAGGACACGCTGAGCAGATGCTCATCTTCCAAAGAAAATACTGCTAAGAGAAACAGGCATCCTTCCACCACTTATTTTAGGAGGTGGCTGCTGAGCTCCATCAGCTATTCCACTGATGTCTCCATGAGTGTTTTTTGCCCAAGACTTCTGCTGGAAGAGCCAGAGCTGCAAAACTTGTAAGAAGACTCGACAGGAAGAGGCACTGAGGGGTTGCACAACACCAACCTACTTTGGATACACGTATCTTCACTTACGCAAACTCAAGTGATCTGATATCCAGGGTGAGTTGTGTGGAGCACAGTCAAGATAGAAATAGGTGTATGAAGTCTTTGCTTGTTTTTCTGTGTAACTATACATGAAGAAATTTGCTAAAATGAGAAGTATGAAGGAGAGGAGAGAGGCTGTGTTGGGAGTAATAGCAAGGGGGGAACTTCAAACTACGATCACTTTAGCTTTCTTTCCTATTATTAGTTTTCATACAAGCTGAAAAGTTAACTACCTTGCCTTATGTAACTTTACACCATGACAACTATTCCTTTTAGCATCATTCTCACAGCAGCTTTAGATGCTTTAAGATGCAAAGCAAGGACTCCCCCAAATCCCTCTCCCCACTGAAAAAGCTGCAAACATGTTAACCTTGAAGGACCATGTAAAGTTGCATTTGCTGTAGTCAAACCTTTTCTCTGCACTCCGGTGTAGTTGAGAAAAAAAAATATATACAAGTTAAAAGAAACTCATGTTTGCTGTTTAATAGCATCTCCACAAAAAGGGGTTTTTTTTAATGTGACATGTACAGTTGACCTGGGTTAACACTGCAGTGTGGGGAGTTGAAAAGGGATCACCTGATGAAACAGAAATACCTCCCTCCAAGCTATATTGCAGGAATTCCAGCCAAGCACCCCAACCGCAGCAAACAGTAAGAGCCTTCTGGAACAGCACACGTTCTGTGTCAGCAAAGCAGCATTAATACAAAATTCAATTCAAATAAAGGAGCAGTGACCCTTCAGAAAGGGTAGGGCTTCATCAGGCTTCTACCACACCAAACAAAGACCACCGAAGATATTCAAACCACTGCAAAAAAATTATTATATCAAAAGGAGGAAAACAGTGTCAGCCTTGTACATGTTATGTTGCTGAATAATGACAGTGTTTACCTTCCCAGCCTAACACATTACTGCTCTGGACCCAACTTTAAAACAGAGTATATGGCAGAATTAATGATGTCCTTTTCTCTAAACTACCATTCCCTGGTTATTTATTAGCTCAGTCTGCATATATTCATAGATGTGTCTAACATACAATGTTAAAAGGATTTAAAACTGATGCCTAAATACTTCCCTCATTTGCAGAGTCCTCTCCACCCTCTGGACAGGCAGTGGCATCAATAAATACAGCCTCAGGCTGCAAATTAGTCACTGCTCAAGCAGTTGAGGGAGGCATGGGGGAACCTCAACCACATTGCCATGGCAAGTGTGCCTCAGGAGCAATGCAGTGCTGGACCCCAAGCAACAATCTATCTCACACATGCTCTCAGAGGGTCCTGCTAAGGACTTTTCCACCTTTGCTGGTTCACCCACAGTTTGGAGGCCATCAGCCCATTCCTGTGTGTTTCTGGAAAAGACAAAAGCCGTGCCACACAAAATACCCTGAGTTCAGCACCTCAGCAAAGGAATGGCAGATAAATAAACTTAGGTGAGCTACCCAAAAGGAAAACTAAAGGGAACTCAAAAGCCTCTCTGCAGTTGTCTGTCTTCAGTCTCCTGAAGTCCTCCCTGAAGAGGGAAAAATACTAGGGAAAAGCAGATTGGAAAAGACATCTGGTGTAAGACAATCAATTTTATTTCATATTTGTATGCCCCTCATCTCAAGGAGAGAAGATTCCATGCTGACCATTCACTGGAAGGAGATCAAAAGGAAAGAGAAGGTGGGCACTGCAGAAAGCAGAGACAGAAAAAAGAAAACCCTTTCACAGACACTTTACAAAGAGTAGCAGCACTTTTGTCAGGAGAGATGTTAGGATCCTGTATTCCCATGTGAATACTGCAGTTGCTTTTGGCCTCATCCAAGATCAACAAGCAACTCCAACTAACACATCAAATTAGCTGCATGTCTAGGAATTAACTTCTTGTCTTGCATCAGAGGTCAGTTGAATCTTCTCTCCACCACAAAGGAAAACAGAGTACATTTTGGTAGAGCAGCACACTTAGTTCTTCCACCCATCATCCATGGCACTGGATTTGTGCCCAGGAGAATGCTCTAAAGATATTTAGAAGTACACAAGACCAGGTGCTTGTAGTCAACACTCAGAAATTCTGTCAATCACCAATTATGTGGAATTCAGCATTTCAGAGGTGTAGAGAGGGTTCAGAAGACGAAAGGGGGGTGTTAAATTTGTTCATGACTGTGTTCTCCCATCTGTGAGCTAAAAAAAAACCCCATAAACTCTCAAGCTTTTTATGATTTCTCCATGTCAGAAGCTCCTGCCTGAAGGAAACAGGGAAGAGAAAGGGATGGAGGAAAAGCAACTGCATCTAACAATCTGGAAGCATGATGGTTTCATTTCATAACAAAATGACATTAAGTGATAGCAACAAGTTTATTTTCCAGTGGGAAAAAAAGTGCAGAGCATCTCTTGAAAAAATATTATAAATTGATGAGATTGTGCAGTAATATGCAGATATAGCCTGTACTTCATTATTCTGCACCGTGTCCACTTCATCTGATTAAATGAATAAATGAGGTCCTTATGTCATACTAGAGGCATTATCCCCACTTTTGTTTACAATGTCTTTCTAGCCTTTAACCACAGCACACGCAGCACAGCTGGCTGGCAGCACAACATTACAACCCAACATGCAAAAGAAGTTAGGATAGGGGAAGTGATTCTAAAAAAAAAAACACAGGAAAAAATCTTGCTTCCCTTACCTAAGCAAAGTTGTCATTAGAGAGTTTTCCAGTAATAAAATCCAAGAAAAAAAGCCTGAAAAAAACACAGAACAAGGCAAAGTTTTAGTGCATAGGATATTATTTCACTTTTTTCTTGGAAATGGGAAAAGTCAGTGATTTAATGAAAAAGTAAATGCACTCCATTAGTTGCCTTTCAGATAGTTATTTGTAACAAAAAGGTCCTCCTCAGACAGCAAACCTATCAGAAACAATAGGGCAGATTTTTCACTGCTGCTGCCAGCATTATACCAGTGCAATTCCCCAAATGTCAATCACGTTGGACTGCAATAAAACTAGTGTTATCCAGCAGACGAGTCAGGCCTAAGGCAATTAGCTAAGCTGCCCCATTTAGATTTTCAGTCATCTCTCCCTCCCACTGAGCTGAATTATCAGAAAGTTTGGACCAAGTTGTGGGGTGGGAATCAAGGAGGAGTCACACGTGTACACAAAGAGTAAGGCTGAAGGTGGCCAGAAACAAAAATACTGCTTATAAAAAAATACCCAAACCACCCCAGGGCTAATCGCAAAAGACTGAGGCAGCAAGAAATGTATCAATATTAAGAAAGCTGAGAAAAACAAGACTTCATCATAGCTATAAAAATTCAAAGCAAAGAACAAGTTACTGGCAAAAATGGCATGCAGCCACAACAGGTCCTACCAAAATCACTGCTACCAAAAAAACTCCTCAAAACTTGTTGAGACTCATGAATGCAGACTGGGATAAAAAAAAAACCAAAAAAAAAAAAACCAAAAAAAAAAACCCCACACACCCAAACTAACTGAATATGGATGACTGCAAGCCTCCAAATCAAAGAGGGAGCTGACCACTGTTTAGGAGGAAGAAATCATTGCTTGTTCCAAGATTAAAAACTTATAATTCTGGCCCCGGCTGAAGCACTATCATTCACTAATCTGCTGCAATTTAGTCGGGCTGATCCCCCGCTCAGACAGACAGGGCATTATCAAAAGTTCCTCCATTCATTTCGCTTCCTGTTAGCCAGTGAAAGCCCCTTTTATACCCTCCTCCAGAGGCTGCTAAAGCCAGGGAAGACTTTCCGATAGAGAAGATAAGGTAGTTGGATTTATTCATGAGAGGAGGAAGGGAAGTTGAACAGGCTGATTACGGCTGCTCCAAAGCTGAAAACTAGAAGGTTTGGAGGAGGGAGGTGGAAGATGATGGATTTCTTATTAAATAAGCATTATACCACTGCCATTATTGTTAAAAGTAGCATCAACTCTCCTGATACTCAACTGCAGAATTGAGATTTTGCTCACAAGTTGGCATCACCAAATACAATTGAATAATTCAATTGAATAATTCAAAAATACACGGACAAGGCAGATTGTGGTATATTTTAAGAGACTGAGTAAATAATTTTTTAGAAAATACCTAAGAC
The DNA here is from genome assembly GCA_024500445.1 of Entomyzon cyanotis. NCBI lineage: Eukaryota > Metazoa > Chordata > Aves > Passeriformes > Meliphagidae > Entomyzon > Entomyzon cyanotis. Next base: position 14,056,273 of record JAKEPQ010001010.1, read on the forward strand.
CAAAAGGATAAACTAGACAGAGTCAGAGGGAAAACACTAGAAATGGACTCCAGATTGAGACTGTTCACATATCATTTTCAGGGTCAGCTCTTGTTCTTCTTGTCGACATGAGCACTCTCAGACTTCAATGGGGTAGGATGGTAATTTCCACATTACTTAACATGTGTCAGCAATTTTGAACAGTTGCTTTGCAGATTCTTAGAGCAAACCAAGGAAAATCTCACCAGTGAGAGCCCAGTACAGTATTTGGCGGATGAAAAGCTGCCTGGAAACTCTATCAAGGCTCTGAAAAATATTCCCCCATTAATGTTCAAACAATCTGGTATAGTTAGAACAGTTTTTAAGTGCAACAAGATGGAAATGCAAACAAAACCACATTTCTCAAGTTTAAAAAAGTCGAGCCAAAGCAGCAAAACTCTACCAGAAGTTAGGGCTAACAATGATGGTTACAGGGGTAAACCCTGCCTCTTCCTTCCCCTCTCTCAGACTATTCTTTCCCAAACGAAGGAGCAAAATAAACAAAAATCAAAATATCCACAGCAGAAAATCACAAGCAGCTTTAAGAGAAAGAAAATAACTCGGCTATACCTCATCATTAGTCCATCCAGTCCAAATACACATCAAGTCTTTAACTGTTTTCCCCTCTGACAATGCTAAATGAGATAAATACCAGCAAAAATAATTTATTTCTTTTTTAACACACTGCTATGTGAATGGGAAAACTTAAAGGTACCAGTTTGAATTAGACAAGGATGGAGTATAAATATCTGTTGGGCAGAAAGAGGGAATAACCAAAGCTAGAATGGCATGAAGACCCAACAAAGATGGTTCACAGGTCACCACAGGGAGGGTGATGTATCAATGGCCCTTATGTAAATGGGGACAAAGCTGACTAATTAACTCTTGCTCTGCAGAATACCCATATGCAACCAAAAAGCAATGAGCTACAACAAAATCCAGAGCTTATTTTGATCCAGCTCCTCCTTGAGGTTATTTTACACATACTATACAAAACTTGAGCACAAACTGTACAGATCAGTTTGCTCAGTGGTCACATAATTTCTTCTCAGTGATCAAAGAATCAGGGAATGAGGAGACAACAGCCTCTTTCTATTCTCACCCCAGCCTACATCTCTTCAGACACATCACTCCAGGCAAAGCTCAGCTGGCACCTACTCTCCTCACTTTGTGCTGCAGTGGAATCTGTTGTAACCACCAACTTCAATCACAAACTACAGCAAACTCTGCAAACACTCAGATTTAATGGGTACCTCAGAAAAAGCTGCCAAGTCTCAGATTCCCCCCATAATAAACAAGGTAATATTGCTCCCCTATCTTCACACAGACTTTGCAACACAAATCTGAATGGACAACGAACTGTTATAGATCTACAATGCACAAAAGCAATTTTACATGTTAATTTGCAGTTTCACACTATGAATAAGGACAAATTTATCAAAGCACAAAGGGTGTTTCCTACAGTGAGAATGTCGTAATGGGTTGACAAGACATAGCCTGCTTGTTCTGCATGTTTGGTAAGATTGTTGGGTCTTTCTTGTCACAAAACAACTCTTGTTACACCAATATTTAATTAAAAACAAGCAGAAGTCCACACAAAATTTCCCATTTGTTTTCAGTTCCAAGGAATCCACAGTGGCAAGTCAGAGCTGATACTCACTGCATCACAAGGAAATGAAGAGGCATGAATGAGATGTTCCTTGCTCAAGTCTTCTCAGCCTGAAAAAGACCCAACTGCAGCTGATGCAAGGGAGTGAGACCAAGCCTGAACACTCTTCCCACTCAAGCTGACAGACTACAAGAACACCACAGTGGCCCATGCCCACTGGAACAGAGCTGGCTACAACTCATTTTGTTCAGTGAAAATATGACTTTACACATATGACAATTTCAGAAAAGCCAAAAAAAGAACAGGTTTACTTGGTTCTTACATTTCATTGCCCGCCTTCTGCAAATTCAAGGTTGGTTGTTGTCATGATGCCAGGGTTTGGAGGTCACGTTGGTTTTTTTAGTAACCCCAAAACCTAAAAGTTCCTATTTCTAAAGACCACATTATGTTTCTCATAGCCCTTAGTATGGATATACAGATGCCCAGTTTCTAGCATCTGCGCTGTCAGGAGTTACATTTGGAACAGCTGTGACTGAAGGCAATGGAAGATTTCAATAGGAGTTTCTTTGCCACACAAGCCTGCAATTCCAGATTTCTGCATACACTAGAAGGGGTGTGTGTCATTATCAGTGCTGGAGTTCAGCATGTTCCTGGGCAGCTCTGCAATAACAACACTTAGACTGTTAAAAGGGGCTGCAGCAGAGTTCAGAGAGGAAAATCAGCAAAGAAATCCAAAATTCAGAGAGCCAATCCTGCACATGCAAATCAGGCTTTGCAAACTCATGACGCACTGCAAGAGTAAGGATTTTCCATCTCATCTTCGAGGGAAGCAGCAGCACACGCTTAGCAGTGCCAGGAAGGTTAGAGGACTGCCAGAGCATGCACAGGAGGAGGTTTGTCTGCAAACAAGAACAGCCTTGACTAAATTTGTGTAACCAATTAAACAACAATTCTCCACTGAGAAAATTGCATCTCCCAGTTCCCAGCCTGATCCTCAACTCCTGTTTCTTGAGCTGGCTTTCGATTTTCAAGTCTTTTAATTTTTCTTCAGAGGCAGAAGACAAATGGATGCCAATTCTGCACACATCCTGGTTGCAAGGCTTTCATTTGCCTTTTAAAGACCATCAGTACTTAAAAGTGACTTAACAGTAATGAGCTTTCACCAGCATGGCTGCAGACATTAATACATGTGAGTAGGCATGCTAAATCTACTCAAATTACCAATCTGTGAGGCTCTCCTCCAGCCTGGACTGGACTTCAAGCCAAGGGATGATGAAACCTGGAAGGTTAACTATGGATTTTCTCTCATCTGCATCCCTTTGTTAAGCTACTCAGAGATGCTAAGCAGATGCATTTTGAATGTGCTGCTTCGTCTCATATAAATGGGGGAGAAAAGAAAAGAAAGTCAGAAATAGTACTTATCTCAAAAAAAGCAAATATTTTAAACTAAGTACTGCTACTGTTTGTAGAATGGCCTGTAAGAGAGATATATCTGAAATTCCTTTAAATACATGTGTTCAGTTTTTAAAATGCAAACAAGTCAATCTGACAAACCAGCTTAGTTAGGATTGCTCCAACAAAGCCCAGGGTCCCACCCCCCACCCTCTTCCTAAGTAAGCCAGCACAAGTTTCTGGCATAGACACTGGTGTGTGAGATTTTAACATTCCCCTTTCCATAAACAGTCATACATCAAGCTCTAAAAATTTGCTTCACAGAAACATTCGCACTAGTAAAACTCAATTATTCTAATATTTGTATGACACATGCAGGAGGGGTACATAAAAAGGTTATGGTGAGCTCATTTAAGAATTTAAACAAGTACTTGATAAAAAGGTTTTGAATTATTCACTCAGCTCCACTATTAAATCAGGCTTCCAAAGGAGTCTTTAAACAACAGCCCAGAAGATGCTGTATTTATAACAAAAAGGCAGCACTGAAGCCATCACAGAGACTCACAGCACAAACCATTCAGAATTACAGTGTAAATGCACCTAGGCACGGTATCGTGTCTTGGTCACAATCCTGCCAGATTAACTGGACACTTTGAATATTTATACAAATATCCCTTTCTGGAGAGGCAGCACCACTTCTGTCTAAATATCTTAAGTACTGCTTTTTAGGCTAAGAAGGAGTTATTTCTTCAAGAACATCCAAAGTTGAGAGAAACACTCAGCAACAGTACTAAGCAAGACAGAGATAATCTTTTGCAAGTATTTATTTACTTCTGAACCAGACCATTTGGGCTGGCAACAAGTATTTTTCTATACCCCAGTCCAGCTCCTCAAAGCTTCACAGCCAAATTCAAGTGAAGACATCACCACACATCCCAGTTGTAAACTTCCATGTTAGGTTTACAGACAGCACAGCAATTTTCTGAATACTTGCTGCTCACACACATACCAAACCTTTTTTTTCAAAACCTCAGGGCCCACTTGAAATAATGGCCATCTCTAGAGGGAGGAAAAACAGGGGGCTTGGAAGAGATAACATGAGTGGTTCTTAACTTCTCTGGCACACACATCCTCTCACCACCTGCTTCCTTTCTCCCCATCCCTTTTTCTTCCACATCACAGGCTGCTCTCAGTAGTTCAGCTGAATGAACATGAGCCAAGATTTCCTCTCAAAATAACTACTCCAAGACCGTTTCAGCTATGAGCATCACCCACAGAAACATTCCCATTTGCGTATCATCTCTCCTTCAGCAGCCTGTTCCCAAATAAACTCATGGGCTGGTGATATCAGGTCATGAAGTTGTGAAAAAAAAAGCAGGATACCCTCCCACTGCATCCAGCCATGCTCCCAGAGCAAGGGCAGGATGAGTCAATCTCCCAATATAGATTGTTTCAGGCATTTCTGGCAGCATTATTTTAATGACACTATTTCATTTCCTTCAGCCATCTCATTGATAGAGCTCAAGTTAAGTATTAATGAAGTGCTTGAACACTCTCACTATCTGGAGGAGATGTGGGGTGTCACCTAACCAGCTGCTCAAGACTCACACTTAGCTGCTCTGGTCACCAGCACAACCAAGAAAAGGATTTTTGGATCACACGAGCAAAGGAAAGATTTGGGTGTGAGATGCATGAGCCAAAACTACCATAGTAACAAATACAACTGAGCCCTGAGAAGAACCAGCAGCACATCAATCTAAGACAACCATAATCCGTTAAAAAAAAAACAAAAACAAAAACCCAAACCTCAGGGAATCTTGTAATTTCTGAAGACATGGGGGTTTGGACAGTTTGGTTTTGCTGTTACAAAGCCAAGACATTGTAGCAGTGCCATCAGCAACACACGTCCTGAAACTTTGTTCATATTTTTTAAACCTTTAAATTCAAATTTGCTTCCTTCAAACCTATGTCCCATCTCCTCATCCACATGCTCTTACAAATCTATTTGAAGCACCAGTTTTCCTGGCTATGGGTAAGGCTCAACACCTGCACCACTGCAAGTGTAATTATGGCAAAATACTATGGCTATTTGTAGACTTCCTGTTCACCAAATTATAATATTACTAATACCTTTGCCTTGAGCATTTATTTACAGAGCTGGAAATCCTGAAGTGACACTGGAGATCACCAAAACATTCTGCTGTCCACTCCTCCACTATGTAACAATGCTTTGTATTAGCTTTTGGAACTATTCAGAGGGGAAAATAAAATCATCAGAATAATTCTTTATAAATCTGTCCAATGAAAAAGAGGGGAAAAAATGTAATTCAGTTAAAACCCTGCTTTAGCTTATTCCAGTTGAGACTGGAAGGCATTTTACACTTCAGCTGAATTGGCAGCTCAAATTCAACTTCAGGCTCCAGTGCAGGCTTTAAGTCAAATTCCTCAGCAGAGTAAAACCCTTATTAGTCTGTCTTCACTGTAATTTTAATCTTATTTAATTCTGAGTATGTAATTTATGTTAAGAATAACCCACGTTTTTCAGAACAGGATATATTGCATGCAGAATTAGTCCCCGGCTAGCACAGTTAAGGTTTCCCATAAAGAAGTATTTTTTTACATATTTACAGCAGAGGAAAAAAAACACTGAAAGCTTTAAAAATATGCAAAAGTTTTCATGCATCACAGATGGTTGTATTATCCCTAACCCACTGAAACCTGGCCATGCAGCCTCACTTCAAACCAATGCTGTCCTAGAAAGATGTTTGATCCGTTTAAAAATTGACATTGTGTGTGACCACACACACAATGGGTGGAAGAGAAGAGAAAAATAGTTGACATTCCTACCTTTAAAAAGGGACAAGATCCATTTCTCCCAATTTATGATCAAAATACCAAAACAAAACCACAACAACACCATGAAAACACCCTGTGAGGACAACATCTCAGTTTCAAGTTCCACCAACAGGACAAAATTGATAACAAATTCTCTAGCTGAAATGTAATGAAAACAACTTCAAACCACTATCTGAAGTTTACAAAGTCAGTTTTAGAGTCAAAACTGTCAATGAAGCTGGTACACAACACCCACCCATACCAACACAAGCACTATTTACATCCTGTAGCCAACCTAAAGCTCTGAAGCCCCAGTTACTATCTCTACCAATCATGAAAACATTCTCTACGTATTTCCTGCATTATTTGCATGGTTACTTAGGTTTTGGGGTTTTGTTCAGTTCTGGTTTTGTTTGGGGCTTTTTATGCCCACTAAGTAAAAAGCAACAAAGATCTCCCACCCAAGCTCAGAGGAAACTCCAATGAATTACCAGGGTTGTTTCCCACCCTCCTTCTGCACTTGTTGCTACAATTTTGTGCTGTCCTCTTAGCTCCTCCTAAGAGGTAAAAAACAGTTCAACCTCTATCAAAGCAACACATCCTTTCCAGCGAGGCTTACACCCTGCCACAGCCTATTTGAATAATCTGAATGGGAGACACAGGGAATAGTTAAACCTTTGCCAAGAGAGGGGTTGTGATTTGAGAGTGAAATCCAAGAGATGCACAGACCAGAAGAGCTGGACTGTGCCAAGAGCACAGGTCTGTCCCACATCCCAGGAGGGCATCAGAACACCAGAAACCTTCATGACTTGCACTAAAATACCCACAAAGGGAAAAAAAATTCATCACTCACTTGACCCTCTAGATTTTCTTCCATTTTCTGTGGTGCAGATGTGGAAAAGTTAAGGAGAGGGTTTGCAGGACTTTGCAGCACGTACTGTGCTCGAAGCAGGAGCTGTGCAAGGGAAGTGAACCAGAGAGGCCCTGGCCAGATGTTTCCATTCTCCAACACTGCCAAGGAGCTGGGAATGCCGAGTTCACTACCTTGGCGTTATTTACATTTCACAACATCCAGCAATAATCGTGCCACAAGCAGTTTAGAAAAGGAAAATACCACGTGGCAAGGGAGTGTTTTATCATCGTCTTCATTAAAGGGGAGAAAATTAAACTGATTTTTTAGTCCAGTTCTGAAACTTTGCCTGGTTTCATTTTGCCCACTGCCATCCAAACAGGACACAAGCGTCCTGAGCCTCATCCACTTCAAGGTAATTACCAGCCACTGCCCTTTTGCATTCATGATTCCTTCTGGGGTATCAGAGATGGTTAACTGTGCCACCCCTGAACATTTTCTTTCCATTTTCCAGAATAAACTGGTTTTTGATCTAGCACAGAGGACAGCTTCTCCTTTAGCAACTGTGCCACAAACCAAACGCTCCGAAGACCAAACTTGAAAATATCCTAGGTGGAAGAATGCGTTTCAGAGGCTTTCATCCAAACCTCAATCCTGAGGCCCAACAGGTTTGATAATGAGCTTCCAGATCCAGTCTGGCAACTAGAACAGCTACTCCAAGTGCTGCCCCATCCACCCCAACACACTGGAGCGTTAGACATGGACCACATGCAACATCCCTGCAGCAACAGATAGGAAGGGTGATGGGGAAAACATTTTTTCACCCCATATTATGTTCCTCCAAGTTCCCTCTGAGCTCACAGCAGAGGGACAGAGAAAATAAAAAGCCCAGTATTACCCATTTCTATAAATGTCAGTACTTTCCTGAGCTTTCAAAGGGGTTCTGTATCTCAGCACAGACACTGTATCATGTTTCTCAAGGTTTCGTGCTGGTGAACACTGCCCAGACAGGGCAACTTTACTGGGAGTGAGTGCAAGGCTCCCCCTGCTGCCACTGCCACAACGGGACACCTTCCTTCCCAAAGTAAACCAGACGCTAATGCTATTTATGGATCCTGTTGCAGAACCAGACAGGCTTCCCAGCCACTATTCATCAACGTGCAAATAGGTTTGATTTCATGGCAGGAAGAAGAGATTTGAAAGAAAAAGTCCCGAAGTTCTGTCGTCTTTTTTTTTTTTGAAAAAAATATATTGAAGATTAGTTGGAAATTTAACACAGAACAGTAACACCTGCAAATAAAGGCTGATCACAAGTTCTATGGATAACACTACTTTTTTTTTGAACTGGCAATTTCAAATTACTTCCTAAAGGATGACTAAAGGAAAGCAAACATCCATGGAAAAGGCAGCCAGCTGATGTGCCAAGGGACACACCTCCTGAAGAACATCTGCTCCATCACTCCTCCATGTCCAGAAGAAAGGTAGGGAATATAATTGAAATCTTCCTTAGTTTGCCAAAAAAAAAAAAAAAAAAGACTACATCAGTTTCCAGAGACACACAGATGAACAACACTCACCACCACTACTTTTAAACATTAACACAGCAGACTCCACGGACTTGTCTTCCCATGTCTTTGGGGTTTTAGTGGGAACTACAGCTTTGTTCTTACAAGCATTTTTCATGGAAGCACCTTTGCATTTAAAATGTCAACTGTAAATGCATCTGCTATTCAGATAAAGCACCCACAAGCACTTAATTTCATATGCAAGAAGTTTTACAAAGCTCTTAAAGAGCCCAAGGGCATTTGGAAGGATAGATGCAAGTTCAGAATGAGTCTTAGCATATCATCAACTAAAAAAAAAAAAAAAAAAATCTATTCTTAGATATCTCCCTTTGGTGATTCCTATAATCTTCTTTTTTTTTTCTCCTACTCCTTTGAGAAAGTAAGTTGTTTGGTTATTTGGAAAAAAAATGGAAGAACCTGTTTTGCAAGGCATATAAACAAAGCAGTATCTTCCCAAAAAAGAAAAGCTCATTCAAAAGTATGTAAATATTAGGGCTGGTAACACAAACAATAAAACCACAGGAAACACAAGAAATTAAGAATAGATCAGGACTCATTCAATTTCCTGGCTGCTGGATATATAAGCACTTTTCTGGGTTGGACGTATGAAGCAAAATTTATTTTCTGAATAACAGCCATCAGGGAGTTAACACAGATAATTTAAAGAGACAAACAGAAATCAGTGCCTGTTCTGATCCTGCCTCTGCTCCTTGGCAGGACAAGGACACCAATTGAGGCAGCTACACCCAGAACCTGGCACATCACAGCACCAGAGGTTCAGCATCCTGCACTGAGCAGTGAATTCAGGTTTGCTAAAATCACAGAGAAGGCACAAACAGGATTACTCCTGAATCATCACAGGACACTGCTGAGTGCCCAGCGTGCATCCAAACATTGCTCTTCACCAAGGGACAGCTCGAAGCCGAGCACGAAGCAGAGGTGACAATTAGTTCCCAACGTGCAGGGTGGTCCATGCCATCGCCACCCTGCAACTCTCCCTGGCTGGAAGGCACAATCCCAGAGCATGACTCTGCATTCCCCAGCTCGGGCGTATTCCCAAATTCCCCACTGCTGCTAGCCTTTCATCTAGCAGCATCCCAACAGCTCTTTCTCTCCTCTCCATCGTGGGCATTTTTTTTTCCCACCCAGCCAGAAGCAACAAGGTCACAAGTAGACAGAGTTGTACATTTGTTGTGTGAGAATTTAAAACACTGCTCTGCCAGGCATCACAGCCACGTTAACACAACCACAGTGCAACAGCTCCTGCTCCTCAGTCCAACTTCCACTGAACATTAAACCAAGTTTCCTTCATCCTCAAGGTATCTAGTGGCTCAGATTCAGACTTATCTAAGAATCAAAAAAAACCCTGAAAAGAAAACAATTTATTTCCCTCACTGTAAACACCAAGTGATGTACTTATCCAAAGAAAAACTTCAACAAGACTTAGAGCGTGTTTCTTCCAAAATGGCCTAAGCTTTCTCTTGGCACTGAGATATCACAAACCCAAGGCATAAATACACACAGGTATTTATGCAAATAGTATTTTTCTTCCTTAATTAATATCAGTAGCACTGATCAGATTAGATTTTTTAATAAAAATTGGCAAAGATTTTACAAATTAATTCTTGGGTGGAGGGAGCAGAGAAAATTAAGACTCCTCTAAGCAGAGTATTAAAAAGTTTGATAAGTTTATACTCACTTGATACCTTTTATCAAAATGCTTAATCTTCTTATATAATGCAATTGTACAGTAACTGTTTGACTGCCATTTATCTGCCATCTCACAGTATTAACTGATACCACAGAGGGGATGAGTCCTGTAAATCATCCAGGAAAGAAAGGGTAAAAAGCACACTCATGTCTTGTAGCTTCAGGAAGATGTATACATTTTCAAACACTTTCTTTGCCACAGGTCCTCCGTCTTCCTCAAGTAGTTTTGAATTTTCATTTCAAAACTTGCTCTCCACTCACTCAAGTGTTTTCCTTTTCTCCACCTGCTGTAAGCTGTTGCTGGGATAGGAACTCTTATTAGTCTCAAAGAACCCGATGACTTCTGAACTTTGAGATTATAAAGCAAGAAAGTTACTGAACACTCACATGCAAGTTGATTGGCTAAGAAAAAGTAGCACAAAGTCCTGCCAAAATCCTAGCTAATCTGATAAAGGGAAAACCAGGGAGGTCTAAGCATTATACCCCATGGTTTAAGTAGAGCCAATTCCAGCAGCAAAAGGAAGAACATCACATCCAGAAGAGCACCTCTTCTTCAGAAGTGCCATCTGAAACCACAACATTTCACCACCTCACTGCCCATAGGTAAATTGCAAACTTCCCAGAACAGAGGAAAACATGTGACTTACAGGTAAGTTTCATACCATCAACAAACAGAACTTGAAATCGACTGGAAGGAGGGAGAAACAAATTTACAAGACCTACGTGACACACAGACATGCAGACAGCTCCTAAACACTTCTTTAATTCTCCCACTTTAAATGCACTTCACAATTAATCCTCTTAACACCATGCAAACATATTTATTATCCAAAGTTTTAACTGGTAAGCTCTTCATGCAATGTCTTGTTCTTTTTTCAGCTTAATACACTGCTTATGAAAACAGGGACCAAAGCCTGGTTTTAAGTGTGGAACAGCTCTCAAGAAATCTGCTCCCATAACTCCACTCCCATCAGCATCTTACAGAGAGACAAGAAAGGCACCCACTCAAGAAAATACTTTCTTAAGCTAGTTAAAAGCATTTTATAGTTAAGTGCTCAAATCTCAGGCTCCATGTTACACACACCCTTCTTCAGGCTATATAACCAAAGGACTCTTCCAAAATTAATTAGTAGCTCTGGCCAGGGTGGAAAAGCAGCTTCAAATTTTGGAGACACCCAAGCCCCCACTAAACAAACAGATTAATACTCCTGTGCCAAATTCATCAGAAGCCACCAGCACTTAAATGCAGCCACATATGGGCACCAACAAAACCTCCCACAATGGGTCTGAGGACAAACATGTATGTATTTTCCTGTTGGCATCTGCACTACAATAGAGAAAAACCTGCAGTTAACAAACATGTGCAGCAACATTTCGCCTTGAATCACACAAAAGTGTAAAGAGACACCTGGACCTTGTGAAATGAATGTTTATTACTCAAGGCCTTCTTTTATGACAGTACATATAAAAGAGGTTTAGTCTTTATTTTTCTACCCAGCTGAGACAACCTACCCTCTCTGCAGCTGCTAGGAGAAGAGAAACTATAAACATTTCCATTTAATGCAACAAAAGCTTTGCTCACCACCTCTTGCACTCCACTGTGCTCTTAGACGATGATCACTCATCATAAAAATGGGTGGAGTGGCTGCAAAACACTCAGTGATGGAAAAACTGACTCCCATGTTCAAGAGAGGTTCCTGCACAGGCTAAAAACCCCACCAAAATGGAGTGTTGTCATTACTCCCAGGATGGGAAGTCTTTGGGTCACAGATGCAAACACATCTGCTACACAGCACATGGAGCAGCCTGTTTTACATCATCTCAGAATCACCCTCTGCACCATCTCAAAGACCTTCAGATCAGACTACAGAAACCGTTTTCATCTAGGTCACACGTAAACTCCATCATCTCCAGTTTGGTTTTAAACAATTAAAAACCAGCACTCCCAAGTACAAAGTGCAGACTTGAAGATGTCCAGTGCCGTCAGCACTGCAGCCTTGCTGCTGCAATGAGAGGTTTATGGTAACAGGGAACAAAACAATAGAATTCATCACGTAACACCAGAGGTACATCACGTAAGCCTCACTCCTCGGCTGACTCACTAAGTGATATGAACTCCAAAAAAAGCAAGTCCTGGTTTTGCTGCCATCTTACTTGTGGGTTCAAGATTAGGAAGCATGCTGTGCACACGAGCTCATGAGCCAGAAGAACTTAGTCTGTATAAGGGTCAAATATGGTCATCCTGTCCCCCCTTCCCCCCAAAAATAAATCACTTCCCCCCTTCCTTTAACACCTGCTTCCTCCATCCAAGCATTCATTGTCCCACCACTATTATGGGACCAAAGGCTTCAGCATCCAGAGGAAACACAGGAGGGAAAACAGTGTGTGTAAAGTGACTAAGACTCATTCCCTTCAGCAATCTCACCCCTCAGCATCCCTTATTTTCCCTCTTTTCCTATTGACAGCAAATTCCAAGATTTGGCCGGGTGTTGATAACTACATGTGCTTGGAAGCCAAATATGCCACACATGCTGGTATTGAACCCCACTGTGCCCACTGGCACTAGTGTGGACTTTTCTTGCTCTCACACCTCCCCAAGAACCCACAACCCAACACCACGGGGCAGGAAACAAGGCCAGACAACCCACAGCCTGACCCAGCACAGCTTTTTGTATTGCTGCCCTGACTTCACACAAGCAGCCACTCTGTGCATCCCTAGAAAGTGGCAGGAGCAGAGCAACATCAGAAACATAGCAAAAGGAGCCTTTGGGCAAACCCACCCTCAGTATCAACTTCCACCAGGAGGTTTTTAACTGCAGGAGGTCACTGTGCAGATTCACACTCCCACTTCAGTCTTCCCTGTGCTGAAAACAGGGATACCTGCAAGAACACGATGAGTCGGCCAGCATCCATGCATGACACATGCCAGGTGTGTTAATCCATGGAAAAAGAATGGGTGAGTCAGTAGTTTGAGTGTGAAGACAGTCCGGTTTAGAACAACTGCTCCATGCCAAAATCTTTGTTTGTAATGGTTTTATTAAGTGCAGCATTCAGACTTACAGAACAGTTACACCACTGAGGGCTGAGACACACTGGGAAAAAAACTTTCCTTTCCCAAGTAACTTTGCCAGAAACCTCAGATATGGTTCAGATGAAGATACAAATATGTCACAGATTTTAACATAACTTACTGCTCCAATTTGCATTAGTCATGGGTGATAAAAAGTGCAGAGGACTCAAACATGACACATCAGGCACTTTCTCTCCACAGAAAGTTTTGATCATCATCACCATTATCAAATGACCTTTAAGATGGCCACCTTAAATAATGCTCACAGAGAAAAAGCCTCACCAAAATTCAGCCTCGTATTTAAATACATAATTCATCGCTTATTTTATTTTCCCTTGCACTCAGAAATAAGACCTGAAAAATATCCTTAAATCCTTCCTTTTAAACTGGATCAGGCGGTGCTGTCACACTGTAAATAACATCCCACATTAAAAAACAATTTGGGGAAATCTCTCACCTTGTATTTTGCAAATGTAACATTAAGGTAAAAACAGCTCAGCAACAGGACTAAAGGGAAAGTTAGATCAGCCACCTGAAAATAGTAAAAAAAATACAAAAAGGGACTAGAAGGCATCAGAAGTTGCTGGGGCAAATGCTAAACATTTTGCATAGTCTAATAGAGAATTTCACAAGTGCTTGAAACAAAGATGCAACGGATCACTTGCAACTACCTGCACTCATACATTTTAAATAGTATCTCAGAAGAGCAACCCCCAGGATCCGATAAGCAATCAGGCTCCACCCCATGATTTTCAAGGAAATCAAAAGGTGACCTCATGAAAGAATCAAACCTACAAGAAAACTCTGACAGTTCAGTTGCCACATTCACTGAATAAAAAACTATGATCAGTTTTGGAAAGACAAGAGCAGCCAAATGGGAAAATTATTTATTATGAACAACTTATGGAATACCAAAAATTTTTTAAAAAAGAAAAATTTGACTCAAGAGATTGGATCATTTTAAAGTAATATAAAAGTGAATTCACAGTCTCTATGAAGGGGAAAGAGATTAAAGAAAAATACAAGTGGTCCAGGAGAATTAACTTTGTCAAGTGAACCTGTGCTACAGAATTACAAATTCACTGGTGAAGAAGCACCACTCTGGCTGCTGCAGCCAAGGCCACCATCAAGGTCCTCCACCACCCATGGAAGCCCCCAAGGCCCACACCACCAGCAGTCCTCACCCAGAGGCACCAAACCCAAGCTCACACCCAAAACATGCTCAGAATATACTATTTCAACAGTAATACTTCAATGGTACTGCTGTAGGAGGTGCTGACAGTAGTTGGAGGGGAGATTTTTCCTTATGTTTTCTCCAATGCTAGATTAAATATTTGAGCATTTGGACTGTGAGAACTACATTGCTAGGCCAGCAAAGAATCACCCAGTAAACTCTTCAGCATCGGATTTTTATGGTTCTTTTAAATATATATAAAATAGTCTTGTCAGACTGCCTGACCATGTCACAACATGTAATCCTTTACAGCTACAACAGAATTAGAGCTTACTTTTTGCACGATGTCACACTGCATACTTTTTAAGGACTGTTGACTACTTTAAAATATTTGTGATTGCACTTTCTTCCCATTCCTCAACAACCTAACAGCCTACCTAAAATGGTTATAAAGAAAATTTTAAAAAATATTATTAAAACAGCAGAACTTATTTTGCAAAAAAGATTTCTCTTCCCTCTCGACAGAAATAATTGCTGTCTTACAGCACTTAAAAACTAAACACTTTGACTTTTAACTCACTGGCTTATCTCAGAAACATCCATCTCCCATGTTGTCTTCACGTGCTGTAAAACAGGGATGGGCACTGCAGTCAAATGCTATCTTTGCAATCAGAAAAGCACTTCCAGGAGTTTAGGTTTCCCCTGGTGGAACCATCAGACCCTCTGCCACAGCAGCTGCTTGTGGTAACACAAAGGAACATGAGTCAGGTAACTGTTGCAGGTAAAGAATGAACTTTTTTTCTTAACTGATACACGAATTGTGTAGACTAAACAACAATGTATTCTCAACTGGCATCCATTTCCCAGTCTGGTTTGCTGAACAGACCTAAAAACCCCAGTATGGCCCAGCTGAGGAACTGGAAGAGGCTGCTTATGCCTACATCAACACACAAAAGGGAAGAGAGGACAAAACTGCAGTTCAAGTTTAGGACGACAGTGAAACTTTTACCTACTGCATGTCTCCACCAGCTGTCTCCAGAAGGACAATAAACTGTTTATAGGATTTGTCATGTAGACATTACAAGAGGAGTCACCCTCTTTCTGTGACAAAGCACCATAAATATATAGAGACACGCCGTTCTGAAAAAGATCTGTATAGCTTCAGTGTAGCAACAAGGTCCCAGCATAGCTGCTTTTTTTCTTATCTGCCATATTTTCTTATCAGTAACTGAAGTAACTAACCAGCTAACTCCCAGTGATGGGCTTTGCCTTCTAGATCTGCATAAAGGTCATTCGCAAAGGGAAAAAGGCAGGCTTATTAAATAAATAAATAAAAAGAACCCATTGTGCCACATCCAGGGCTTTGTTTCCAAAAGCCACTAAGAAGTGCAGTGCCAGGCTGAAGTGTCTGACTATTCAGTAAGTACAAGGAGTGGCCGACTCCCTCCCCACAGTGAGATTGTTGACAGCTGTTTCAGAAGAGAAAAAAAAAGTGAAGCATGACTAAGCTATTCATAAAAATCCCATTATATCCAACACCCTAAAAACTAGTTTTGGTTTAGAAAAGGTGCAGGGCTTCCTGGATATGGCTGACCAAGGTGGTGCATGCCAGCCCTGAACCAGGCTCCCAGCTGGATTACAGCCCCTGTGGCAAACCCCAGGGCAGCAAAGAAGGACTCTGTTTACAGCAGAGCTATCAGCTGCTTCAGAACGTCACTCATTACCTTTATCTGTCCTACAGGTGATCAATGCAAGCAAGCACATGAGCACTTGGCACCAAGTAGCACCCAGTAATCACAAGGTGCAGGCTGCAAGGTGTTTTCCACCCCAGCTTTCCACATCCAGCCTCTCATGTGCCTGCAGAGAGGAGTTATCCTCCAGCTGGAAACCACGCCAACTGCCAACTCCCTTTCCAGCAGACTGGTAAAACGTGGGGCCACAATCACACAGGGAGGAAGTATCGTGCCTTTATGGCCTCCTGGACTATCTAGCCTTTTCCTCAAGTTTTTAGCTTCTTTGCAGTGTGTTCCACCAGTAGAGCAAAGCCAAAACCAAGTAGTTCCTCCATACTAATCAGCTGTGTGGTTTAGCTGACTTCAGGCTATTTATTGCCTGTGTGGGGAACCCCTATAGAAATAGCATTTAATAGCACTCAAGTAGATTGCAGAGATAACCAGCTACAGTAATAAGCAGAAAAGCTTCCAAGCTGCTTCAAGGTCGGTTTTATTGGCCAGTGGATGACCACCAAATACCAGGCAGAGAAAACTGATATGTCGGTGTCCTGGAAACAGAGTGGAAAAGAAGTAGGTACAGCAGGCACTGAAGCTTCTACTAACGATTTTTTGTTAAGTAATTATTTATTAAAAGTTATTATTCCAGCAGAAAATTATATGAAAGAACCCCACTGCCTTTGTAACACAGGAGCATGTGAACACCACCAATAAACCTACCAAGGTTTTTTTTCCTCTGGTATAATTTATTGACTGCTGTTCTTAATTCATGCTTTGGATAGAATAACCAGATTCCTTTAACAGTACTTAATCCTCCTCTTAGCACAGGAGTGTACCCTAGACCAGAACACAGCTTACTCACAAGTATATCCTGCTGAGAGATTAGTGAGTTCTGCATATGCCTGAGTCTCAAAGCTGTGCTACACAGACTGTGTTTAAAAACATCCATCATCGGATAGTACCTGGCAGAGCTCTGTTCCTACGAGAAGCTTTGAGCTCTTAACTGCGTTTCCCTCCTTTGATGCAGCGAAGCTGTAAATCAGGAACATCGAGCTCCTGCCTTTCTCTCTGGCTGCAGTCCCTGGCTGGACTCTGCTGCTCTGAACACGTCGTGTCCTCACCTCCCAGGCTATGCCGGCCATCCGAAGCCGCCGGAGCCGGGCAGCAGACCCGGGCTGGAACGCCGTCACGCAGCACAGCTCATCCACACTACCTGCGGGGGACTCGTCATTCAGGCTACCTACAAAACCTGTCTGCCTGGCAGAACTCAACATCCGTGCCCTTCTAGCAACAGCCCCAGGCTAGCCCGTCTGCCCAGCACCGGGCAGCACTGCAAGGACAGACGGGCGACGGAGAGAGGCTCAACCCATAGATGCCAAAGACAGGTATGCACTTGAACTCGTGCCAAGGGAAAACACATGCCCAGATGATCCTCTTGATTAACCTTGCTTAATGAACCCTTACCCTGATATCAGGCTTGTGAAAAAAAAAAGGAAAACAAAAAAAGCCAAACAAATCCAATTTAAAGTGTGAGAATGAGGCACTGGCATCATGTCCCAAAGCACAGCAAATGTCCCTCTAGTACAGGCAGCAGCTCCTATCCACAGGCAGGGATGTTATGAGGTTAACAATCTACTCCCACTACTGAGGTATCTATGCATAAAAATACACCTCCCCTAACACTGTAATAAATGAATCATTAGTATCTTACCTTCAAGGACCTGTGTGGGACTTGGTTCACCCTTACAATTCCACAACAGCTCAGCAAGGGCGTGTAAAACATAAGAAACACACCCGACAAGGGACTGAAGAGAGTCACCACAAGCAGAATTAACGTAGCTTGGCCCTTTAAAACCGATTAGATTACATTAGCCAAAACTCCCAGCACACAAGACATCCATGGATCTCAGACCAACTGTCTAAACTCAGCTCTGAAGCTACATGCTTTACATATTTCTACTGCATCGCATATCTCCATGAGTACCTAAAGTTTTACGGCTGACGGAGATTACAGAGAGCCACAGTGACCAACTGTCCTACAGCAGTACAGGATTTCTAATCCCTTTATCGAATCCCTATCTGGTCATCCACAGCAGAATTGGTACAGCACACTCTTAAAAAAAGAAAACCAAAATACAAAAACAAACCAACTTTTTATAAACCACTTTTTTCCCACTTCCAACCTCCAGCTAACATGAAGCCCTGTAAAGGACACTGGAGCAGAACCAACTCCAGAGGTCAGCAAAATCAGACTGAAAATCCCAACTCCTCTATATGATTTGCAGGGACAACAGAGTCACAGAAGGTGGATTAATAGACCCCAAGAGTTTACAGGTTAAGAAAAACTACCATTTCGCAACCCTCATCCCGAAACTCCAGCATTTGCTTCAGAAGAAGTGTCTGCACTCCGAGAAGGAAGAAAAATAATTACATTTTCAAGAAACGGAGCGAACGCACGAAACTGGCCCCACGGCAATGACCCTCTGAGTGACACCAAAGGCCACCGAGACCCAAAGGTGACACACACCAACACCAGCGTGTTGCGGGGCACTCTCGATACGACTCCGCGATGACTTTCTGTGCAATGAAATGAGAGACAAAGTTGTGTTGCGAGCCTGGAGGGGTGCTCCGAGCGGGCTATCAATGACTGCAGGGGCAGGGAGGCTGGGGGCCAGCCGGGCACAGCGGGTTCGTCCCCGCGGGTCCCCCGGGCAGCAGAGCCGCCACCCCGCCCGGCTGCAGGGGACCGCGCCCGGCCCGGCCCGAGACAATAGCGGCGGGGGGCAGCCGCGCGAGAAAACACTCCGAATAAATGAAAAACTACCGAGAGCCGCAACACGAAAAGGAATAAAGCCACGCGGAGGAGAGGGGCCGCCCGCAGCGGCTGCACGCGAAGTTGCGCGAAGAAAAACCCCCGAGGACGAGGAGGAGGAGGAGGAAGGGCGGGGGAAGCGTACGAGGGCGCGGGAAGGGGAGGGGGGCTCCCGCACACCCCCGTCCCCGGGGAGCGCCCACCCCTCCGCCCCCGCCGGCGGCCTCCCCAAACTTTCCCCCACCCCTTCGCCCAACTCCGGCGGGGCACACTCACCGCGGGGCCCGGCGGGCGGCTTCGCCCCTGGCAGCGGGGCCGGGAGGGAAGGGAGAGGGACGGGGAGGGGGCGGAGGAGGCGGCCGGGCCGGTGCTCTCCGCCCGGGGAGGCGGGCAGGAAGGAGGGGAGGAGGGCCGGGGGCTGCCGCCTCGCAACCTGAGCCGCCGCCTGCGCCGCGCCCGCCCCGCGCCCGCCCGGCCGGCCAGGCCACCCCGCATGCGCCGCCCCGCCGGGGCCGCCCCGGGCCGGGGCTGTGGGGCCGAGCGGGGCCGGCGGAACCGTGTGGGGCTGTGCTCCGGCCGTGCCCGCCGAGCAGCGCTGGGAAAGCCCCGCTCCGTGCCCCGGGGGCATTCCCTCGCCCCCTGCCCCGGCGGCTTCCCCTCGCCTGCGCCCCTTCCCGGTTGCTCGGCCGCCGGGGGAGAGGCGGCTGCGTGTGGGTGACATGGTGGTGCGGGTGTGAAAGCGGGCGGGCAGCTCCTTGGCCTGCGGGTTTGTTTTGATCGGAGGGGGATCTGGGGGTTGCTTCATCCCTGGAAGTGTTCAAGGCCAGGCTGGATGGGGCTTTGAACAACCTGCGCTACTAGGAGGTGTCCCTGCCGAAGGCGGGGAGGTTGGAACGGGGTGATGTTTAAGGTCCCTTCCAGCCCAAACCATTCTAGGATTCTAGGATCCTGCCTTCCCACGTGCTGAGCTCCAGCTGTAGGGCCTGTTCTGGTTGTTGGAGTTGTGGCGTCCCCCCTTCCAGCAGTTAAAGCCTCTCCTGGTGCCCAGAGCACAAGCTGTCCAGCTGTTAATGGAATAATCTGCCACCCATCTCTACCTGACACAAACCCAGCAGCTCCACTCGAGTCCCACCAGCCCAGCTGCAGCCTCCTCCTGCTGCTCGCCCTCTTTCCTGGTTCTCCTACACTTCTGTGCAGTGCATAGGGTTGATGGAGGAACATCTCCCGTACCGTTCCCACGCCGTGCCCCAGAAAAGCGGTGGAAACGGCAACCCACTATTAGCAAATGAGCTCATGTGGTCTGTGGTCCGTGTGTGGCTGGGCTGGAGGAGGCCCTGCCAAGTGAAGATGCCTGATCTCTTGTGGTGGTGACTTGCCTTCAGTCACCATTTTTGTTGGAAGCTCTTTGGAAATGTGTGTACATGTGGTGGCCCAACATTTCCACTTGGCTTCTCCTGCTGCACGTGTGTATCCTGCTAGTCCTGGCAGTGGCTGGATGATCACGTCCACAAAATCAATGCTGAGCTGAACATACATCACCTCGTGAGAACCACCCCAAAACCACTTCACAATACTTTCCAAAGAGACCGTGCTGCTGGTCAGAGCACTGGGCAAAGGCTGCAGGTAATTCCCGTACATCATGTTCCTTCTAAGCAGAACAGAAAAGCCAACACTGTGTACAGTGCAGATTATCTGCTGAAAACCCTGCATGTGAACTTGGCATTGTCTTCCAAATATGCCTGTTGATTCAGTTTAAAGTAATTGAAACAATAAAAATGGTTTCATCGCTTATGCATTTTGGTCCTTTTGGAGACTGGAACATACCAGCATTGTGCACCCTTTAAAACCACATATAAAGCAGTAGCTTTTTCTTATATGGCTCCAATAAAATAAGGCACATGACAGCAGGGACCCTGGAAAGATACTTTTCTTTGCCTTCCTGCTACCTGTACAACAAAGGCTTGAGGCAGATCCCTTGGAACTTCCCAGATCCAAGAAGAGGGGTCAGTCACAGCGATGGCTCAGCAAAGAGCACCATCTAGTGAAAGGCCACGTCTTGACGAAACTGTCCCCTGCAAGGCGCCAACCCAACAATGACTGACGCAGCCCAGCCCAGCCCCACCTACCTCATCTCTTCTGAAGCAATCGTGAGCGAGCTAGCCTGGGAGCAGGCAACACCTGCCTAAAACTTTCCATCACAAGAACACCGAGATTTTTAGCTCTACCCTCTTGGTTGCCCATCAATGGAATTTTCTTTGCTTGTCAGCTCCAGCCTGGCAAATCAATCTCTGTCTTCTGCTGCCTCACCTGGAGCTGACACAGCCCTGGCCTTGCTGTAGGTGCCCCCCAGTCACATTGTGGGGGTCAGAAGTCCCAAAGCAGGGGCTTCCTGAGTCTGTACCAGCTGTACATGTCTATGCATATGGGCTCATATGTGATGCTCCTGCAAAGTGTTTGAAAATACTTTCAGGGAGTCTTTTCTGCAGAAGAGTGTGAAAGTCATCTGCCATCAGGGCTGCCCGGGAGAATTTACCATAGTCAAAATATTCCAAACTGGGAAGCAGGGAAATTAGCATGGAAAATATTGAGAAAAGACAGTGCAGCAGCTTAGCACGTAAGCAGGAGGATCAGCTGGTTGGCCCCAGTCATGAAAGGTGTTCTGGCCCGTGCAGTCACGGAAGGTGAATCAAAACACAGGCAGAGATGGTACAGTTATTCCTAAGAGAAATATTCCCTGCCAAAGAGGGCTTGTCCAGCTGCCCACCTATCCCTGGGGTGCCAGGCACTGGTGATAACTCAGGAAGGGGATTAGCAAAGGTAGAGAGTGCTGTGGGAGTGCTCTGGGAGGCAGCTCCCCAGACTGCCAAGGGGTTGAACAGGGTCTCAGTTTAGATTTTAGCCCAGGTCCTTCTGGCCTGTGGGATGCCCCAGGAGCAGAGACCACCAAGCATCTGCCACAAAAATGCTGTATCAGCCACTTCAGATGCCCAGCCCTTGTTCTCAGTAGCAGTTAACATATCTTTTTAGCTCGCATTTCCCCATGATTAGTCTGCACTCTACTTTAGTCTTTAAATTATCCACCCCCAAATTCTTTATATCAAAATATCCTGTCTGCACCCACATATCACCACAAACCCAAACAGGGAGGCAGTAGATTAAGGGAAATTTGTGCAGCACTCTGTGGCTGCCAACCTCCTGACAAATCATTTGCCTTCAAATCATCTCTGACAATAGTTCCCTGGGATCCCACCCTCTGCTGTAAGTCCAGGTCTGCTTTTCAAACGCTATAGAAAAATAATAAAATATATCAGATGTTCTTTCATTGCCTCTTCCAGGTTTTTAATTTGTCACAGGCTTTGCTGCAGGGCACCCTGCTTCTTGCTAGGGAACTGGATTGAAGTGTGAGTTGCACTCGTGAATGAGACTGGAATTTGGTTCTGCCCAACATAATCTGAACATTTGTGTGTAGAGGCATGAATTAGCAATATGAGCGCATTGTTCCTGTTTGCTGGAAATGAGCTGTCCTTGCAACTGAATAGAAAACAGAGTGCAGTGCAATGATGGAAGCAGCAACTATTAAAGGTTTGTTTTGATTTTATGAAAGATTTTCTCCAAGCAGCTACAAAACTGAGACACTGAGCATTAGTGTGGCTGGCAACAGCGTGTGGTGTTTTCTTTGTGTCCCTGCTTGTTTGAAGCCAGTACCTGGTAGCTCAGCATAACTGCACCTGAAGAGATGTTAATATCATTTTCTTTCTTCAAACTTTACCAATGCCATCTCTAAAGTCCTCTGAGAGGGACAACCTTTGCTGCAGAATTATGGACTGTGGCTGAAAGCAGCCTTCAGGAGAAGTTAGCCCATTCCTGTGTACTATATATATCATCACAGTTAAAATGTAAAAATGCTTAGTGTGTCACGATCATTAGACATTGGAGTTCGCCCTTGGGACAGGAGATAGTGTTGAATGGGTGAACTGCAGTAAAACTCATCCCAAAACTCAAACACTTAATGACCTGCAAAACTAAATTAATGAATTCAAAGCAAGTACCCTGTGTTCTACCCCTCCATGGAAAGTTTGTGGCGCCCTGGTGGGAGGAGAAAGGGTGCAGGCTTGCATCTAGGTGTCATCCACTGTGTACCCCAGCTGCTCATCACGGCTCTTTGTGATGATTTCTCAATTCTGGGACGCAGTGCTTATCAGTTGCTCATGCAGATGTCATTTTAGTTGCTCAATTGGTGGGGCACATCTAGCAGGTCCACCTCTGCAGCTCACAAGGCCCCTCCGTGTGCTGATAAGCTGTGCTAACATCAAGCTCTCAAAACTCCCCCTTACATATATCACTGGAAGCACTGATATAAATACTGTCTTTTCGTCTGCTCAAAACTTTCCTGTTATTATTGTTTAAAGGACATGAAAACAGATAAGGGAGCATCTCTGCTGACAGCCCCAGCAGAGTCACACCCATGTGAATTTGTGCCAGGTAGAAATCATTGTATTTCACATCACACTTTAAATATCCTTCAGACCAAAGAAATCTTCCAGTGAAGTCCATGTGGTACATGCACCTGCTGCCTTGCTACATCTCTGTAACTTCATTGAATCATAGAATATGCTGAGTTGGAAAGGACCCATCAGAATCATAGAGTCCAACTCCTGGCCCTGTGCAGGACACTCCAAGAATCCCACCACGTGCCTGAGAGTATTGTCCAAACAATCCTTGAACACTGGCAGGCTTGCGATTGTGACACAGAAACAAGAAATAAAAGCAAACAGAGAACAAGAAAAGCTCCACAATCACCTTTGCCATCCCACAGGGGTAATGTCTGTGCAGGAAAAAAGATTTCATCCTCTCCTGCCTGGGCTAAGGAATAGTATTAGATTGGTTGGGGCCTTTGAGCAGTCTGGTCTAGTGGAACATGTCCCTGCCCATAGCAGGGGGTTGGAGCTAATGTGATCTTTAAGGTCCTTTCCAACCCAAACCATTCTGTGATTCTATGCTAATAGTAACCACACAAGTAAATCTCACAGCCTCTCACTGCCTCTGCCAGACCTTTGAAGATCAGACAGTGTTTCCTTGTCCCAGAAGAGGTTCAAGACAAAACTGCAGGCTTGCCCTCCATTCAGCCCCGTGGGATAGATGGTAGATAGAGCAGAAAGAGGGATGAAAGGGGACTTGCAGGCTGCAAAAACTGTCTTTAATCCTCCTGGGACAGTTTTCTCTTTCACTTGGCCTTTATACTTCATGTTTCATCAGAGGACACTGTTTACACTCATCTGCTCTGGCCATCCTGTTCTTTTCAATACACCTTTTAATTTAATACAATTTTATTTCTGTCTTCAGTAAGGGTTGTCCAGGTACGTGCAAAGCAAGGGATAGGCAAATCTATGCCAAAAGGCTTTATTGAAGTATCAGAAAACATCCATCAAATCAGTTTATGAAACTGATTATGTGGGACCCCAGGAGTAAAAAATGACAAAAACAGAGAGTTAAATTGATAGCAGACTAGGATAAAAGCTTTTATCAACACAGGCTATAAAATTAATCAAATGCAATATACTCCTGAAAAATTGGAGCAGTTTCCTCATCCCCTGCACTCTAGTCAATTTCAAATCTAAATAACATACAAAGTAGATTAAAACTAATCAATACAGCAGATCCCACAGTAAAGCAACTAATCAAGAAAGTAACACATGCATTTGCAACCAATTATTTAGTGCCATCACCACGTGTGGCCAGGATGTGAACACATATGGCACCCCTGGCTTCTCTTGAATCCATGCCAGAGCTGATGGTGTACTTGCTTTTTCTGTGAGGCAGTAAGAGAAACTGTCAAAATCTAGGTCACTTGACATTATTTGCTTGAGTCTTGCAAATATTACGAAGGGTGAAGCAGGCTGAAATTGAATGTACAGTGTGGATGTGCAACAGTATCTTTTTCTCTGTCTGGGACCTGAGTGTTCCATCCTTGACTTCTGCTGTTCAGATTTTCTCTGCAGGTGTCTATGGACTGGATGAGACCTCAGAAGCTACAGAATGTGAGAGAGGAGAATCCTCCAGGTGCTGGGAACCGTAGGTGATGGCAAATATTTTCAGCTTTTCCAAACATGTCAGCACTTTCTCCCATTCATATTCTTGCATGAAATGTCTGCCCGAACTTTTCCTGCAGATCTTCACAAACCTGCCAAATTAAAAATAAGAGGATGCCTTCTTCAGGAAGGCAAAGAGGGAGTGTGTGTGTTTCACAGAGATCCAAGTGCAGCGTGGAAACTCCCACTGCAGACTCTCCACTTCAGGCACACAAAACCTCTGGGTTGAACATGAACTGCTTTAAAAACTGCTCTGAACTTCCATCATCAGCCACCCACCAACCGTTTTGCCAACACCTGAGTGTTACAACATGTACCTGTAGCAGACTGTTGTAGTTGGCTCTATATCTTGAGAACAAAATAGAGTCCTTTCATAGAGATTTCCATACTAGAAAGCCAGGAAGTTCCTCTGCTCTTCTCAAGAAGCCCCATTTTCTTGCACACCATTGCCAGTCAGCCCAGCTCAGCGAGTTACATACACCCACCAGATGGTCCTCGTACTTCTGCCCCAGAACTGCTGATGTGCACAAGGGTCAGCAAAAATGCACCGTGGTTTTCCTCAGCTTAACACTTCCAAGTCACAGAACAGCACAAAAGGCCGCTGAGCATCTCTGTTCAGCACGAACAGTTGGCCTGTTAACAAGTGCAGATCTCTTGTGGCAGTAGGTTGAAATAACCTCGGTTCTCAAGAAGGGAAAAGGAAGCTGCTTTACCATGTACTGTAAACAAATTCTGTGTGGGTCTTAGGAAATCAAAGACATGTTGCCACAAATCCTAATGCCAGGAAGGACAAGAGGGAATTGGACATTCACTGTAGGCTGTGCATGCATGTGGTGATGGACTATTTTTCAGCATGGCAAGCTCTGAAGAGTTAATTCTGCATATGCACATGGCTTTGGTAGGGTGGTTGTCCTTAGTGCCAAAGGAGGTTCTCAGGGAGAAACCAGGCTCACAGATGCTCATCCCTCCACATTCCCCAGACCAGGAGAGCCACCAGAAAATCATAATTTCTTTGTCCCCCTCTCTGCCTCCAGTTGCAATGGCTGTGGCTGCTGGGACAGCAGGGGCTTGGCTGGCTATTTGCAGCAGCAGGCGTGTGGGACATGCTGTGAGGTGGACACACTGCACGGTTGGCATTCTGGCCTCTCAGGGTCTCCCTTCACTCTGTAATGCTAGACTGCCTCTCAATTATTTCCTAGCAGCTTGGGCTAAGAAGCCCATGTCAAGAATGGGGTACGGCATCTCTGGCATCCCAGGCTGAGCAAGCTGTGTTTTGCAACACTGACGTGCTTTTGTGTGGAAGGGATCTCTTTCACACCAAGCAGCCGTCATACGGTATTTTTGATCGCCACCTGTAAGCAAATCCAAGCAAAGCTCATTCCAAGGTCAGCTGGGTATTTCTGCAGACTTATCTCCAGCCTTGCAGGCTGCAGAACAGGCCACTGCACTGGTCATTTAAACCTCTGATAGATCAAACAGAGACAGAACTGATCCAGACTGGCAAGAAAGAGATTAGGATCAAACAGCCTCCTCCGTCCCTGCAGCTCTTCATTGACAGGTGTCCAGGATGTCATTACAGTAGGCAGACAACTTCAGCTGATGAGGTCTTTGTCTTCACAACTATTTAATTATTTTTTTTGTCAACACAGAGCAGTTAACCCATCCCTAGACATATCTGAGTTTGCTCTTAGTGAAGTTGATGCAGTGTATTGTGGCATCCCTGCCCTGGGTAGCAAGGTGGGCAGGGGCTGTGGCTGTCTTGGGTAACCTGCCAGCCTGGAGCATTTCTTTGTGGCTGATTAAATGGCCGTGACATCTGAGAACTTCAGCAAAAGCTGTGTTTCCCTTTTTATTAGCTTCTCCCTCCTCCCACTGCCTGCCTGGGTTAGCAGAAAGTCACTTCTGTGCTTACAGTAACAGATCGGAAAGTTGAGAGGCACCTCATCAAGCAAGATCACTTAACAAAACAGGAGATTAAACGCCTCACATAATTAAGGTCTCAAATATAAAAAAACCCCCTTTGATGCTATGCAGATAGACATAAGATTTGGTTCTCTTCCACAATTATGTCCTTCCAAATCTTTTGCTTTGATTTTGACTCTCTCTTTTGCACTTAGTTTCCAAAAGCTGGCATTCATTTTCGCATGTTTGTCAGAAGCCAAGAGCATTGGTGCATATATATATTCAACTCCAAACCACATCTGAGAGATTAGTGTTACATGGGTAGAGAATCAAGTTAACATCCCTGAAAACAGCCCCTATTTGTTGCACCAAGATGGGAATAAACGTGCCTGTGGCAAACTTTGTCCTGCAAAGCATTAATTGTCTTTGGGTGGTGTTAACATGACTTTCTCATTGAAGATAGTGAAATTACACTTTTTGAAAATTGGGAATAGTTTACTTAATTGGCTCATGAAGAACTGTTGAAAACCTATATGAACGTAGACAAACAGATCTTTCCATCTATCATTAATCTGATTTACCCACTAATCCAAATATCAATAAAACTATTTGCAATTGCTTTACAACTGTGTAATTATTAAAACCACAGACACTCCTGCCACACGAAGTGTCTCATTCCGAAAATGAAACAAGAGGCTCATGTCTCTGTGCCAGTGCATGGCCCCAGCAGGTTACTCCTGTAATCACATTCGGTTCCTTTTCCGAGCATCTCTAAAATAAAAAAAAAGGAACTGACTTACTCCTTCAGCTGTTGTAGTGGGCAGAAGAATAAAGCAAATCTTGCAGCTTGCACTGAAATCACTGGGCAAGGAAAATAGCCTGGGGTCAGAAGTTTACAGCTGTGCATGAAGACATCTTGCTGTGCATATATGAGGCTATTTGGAAAAAAATCTGGAGTTTTGAAACAGTTTTAAAGCTAAGAATTCCTGCGCAGAATTTTCCTGCTCATTTACTGTGACTGTACATGCGATCTGATAATTACTTCTGCAAATGTTTGTTTAAATGTGTTTACTCTCACACACAATCTAATTGTGCAAGATGTGGCCACCAATGATGGAAGAGCGATTGCTTCCAAATATCAGGGCCTTGGCTGATATCTACATCTTTGCAGGGTGGCAATTTTTCCCATTTCTCCTTGCTTTCAGATGAATTGAGGCAATCTCTTCTTCAATGGCTATTGCATCCTCTCAGCATCAGTCAGGATCAGTCTGGAGAATAACCCAAGGTGTTCCCTGCTCCTCAGATCTGAGCATGCTGCTTTCAACACCCATCTTTTCTAGCACAGGCAGCAAGAACCTGGAAACTCAATGCCCTGAGGGGTTTTCCCACAAGCAGCAAACATCTGACTACCCACCCTGATAGAATTTATCAGGAGGCTAGAAGAGAGAACAAGAGGCAGAAACTTAATGGAGGGTTTAGTTACTTGTGCATAATGCTTTGCTGTGCATTGGAACAGAGTGCTGGGATGGTTATTATAAAAGTGAAAATAAAGATGTAGGCAATCACCTTCCTTTATCTGTAAAGGGTTGTTTTCAGTGGTTTGTTGGTGCATGGGCTTGTGCAATAAGGCAGATGGAACATGTGCTGAAAGGCTGAGTGAGGAAGGGAGCTGGTTGTGTTTGGCAGGGAGAGGCACCTGATATGTTTCATTGCCATGGCTTTGTAGGATCACAGAAGTTAACATCCATTAGATCATATATCAGGCTTCCCCACACCCTCACACTACTTCTGCTGCTCCAGTTAGTTCCCCAGAGTCTATTTTTAGTGTTTTATCAGTTGAACTTGAAGTATCTCAAGCAATGAAGTATCCAACCTCTTTTCCCCTTGGATACTTCTGCCATCTAACACCTTGCAGAGTTGTGTCTGACTCTCATGCCTGAAACCTTTTTCTTGGACAGCCATCTGCATGTGACCCACGCTCACTAGATGGAGAGCAGCACTTTATATTCTTTGCAGCCATTATTGGGCTCTTGCTTGGCTCTGAGCCCCCCAGGGCCAGTCATGATAAAGCCATTACCTCCCTGCACTTGCTCACCACAGCCTTCCCTGGGCAATTTCCACTTTTACTTAGCATCAGCTGCTTAAATCAATGGTTGAAACAAGTACAGGAATTAAAAAATAGGGTATCATGAAGTGCTATTAGTCCCCAGGGGATTTGCTGCCTCCTGAAGCACTAATTCCTAAAGCTTTTAGTGCAGATCTTGCTGCTATTGCTTTTTTCTCCTGCTGTCATAAGGATCCCAATATCTTCTGCACTTTTCCCATTAATTACTTCTTGACCCCTGGACTCCTGTCCAACCAGCCATTGTCTCTCCTTGCCACTTGCTCTAGAATATTCTCTAAATCAAGCCTGCACCCCATACTTGTACTATGCTTTTAGCAGTGCTGGTCAGGGGTATCCTCACAATAAACCTTTGAGCCTACTCTGGTTGAGCCTGCAGAGGATTATCACCTCTAGTGCTTTGATGCAACAGAAGCAGCAGCCAGACCCAGTTCTGTTTTATGGGTTAGAAGCAGCATTTTAAAATTGCATGAGTGATTCAGGCACAGCACTGACAGTGCAGCATCAGTGATTGACGTGAATTCTTCACCCAATACACCCACACTGCTCCTTGGTTCAAACTGGAAAAACAGTGACTGCAAATACACAAATATTCACAAGGAGAAAAGTGTTGATGGTTGCCTCTGGACCTAATTTTCTGTGGCAGGGGACTGAAAGTTTGGACTTATTTTCAAAACAGCATGCTGGGGGTAAGTGAGCTAGAGATCTCTTCCAGAAATGAGCTGCTTGCACAAAACAATTGAGCAGATAATGCTTCTGCTGCTGCACATGTCCTTTCTATTTAGGGATGGAAGAGAAAGTGATAACTGGGGATGGTTAGCTTCTGTGCTTGGCACCACCTTGGCAGCAGGTTGGGAAGTCACACTTTGAGTGTTCAGACTGGGAATGAGACTATGCAGAGTCATAAATGGGAAACGAACACTGACCCACCTATACTAAGAGGAGTTAATTAATACTTGCATTCAGAAATGTTGGAATAGCTAATCAAAGAAGCCAGAATTACTGAACAGATTAGTAAACTGAGACAGAAAGTAGTAAAGCTTATCCTCATTTAAGTTCTGGCTCTAAGTGTCCTACAAGTTTGGTCAGAAAATTGAGAGTACTCCAGGCTGAATCTACACCCACATCTAACAGCTTCTTCATTAGGCAACACTGCTAAGTCAGTGTCTGGATCCCAAAGGGTCCCTTGGGAAGGCGTCTCCCCCACACAAACACACCCTGTGATGACTACATTTCCACTTGGAGAGCAAAAAGAGGTGTAACATCAGCTGGAACAAGCTGAATGTGCTCAGCCACATTTCATTATGACCAAGACAGACTGAGGCACAACATTTCCACATGAGTACACCATGAGAGAAGACACTGCTCCCCCTGGTACTGAGAGTAATGAGATGATAAAACACAGGCACAAGGAGCAAAAATTCATAAATCTGAAAGGCACACCTTGAAAAAATGCCAGATTTCTGAAAAATTAACACCCTCTTTCATCCTCTAATGAAAAAGGCCCTCTGTCTCATAAAAAATAAACTTTTTAAACGATTCTAAAATTTATTGAAAGCTATTTAAAGAAATTAAGCTATTTTAGAAAGAACTGTTGACTTTACTGATGGTGCCCTACTTCTTTTTCCACATTGCTGCCTTTTTTAAGAGTAGTAACTGGTATTTATAGTCACCTCTCTGTTCATTTCACTAGCATAAAGGCACGGCTCTGCTTCCTTTTCCCAGATCCAAGCCATTTCAGGCATCAAAGGCACCTCACATATTGCTCCATCATCACTGGGTATGTTCAAACAGACCAGAGCTGTGGAACTGCAGCAAGGCAGCAATGCTTTTATGGATTTCGTTGTCCAGCGCAATTTACAACATTTTTATGATTTTATCATTGATTTGCTAATATTTTATCGTCTTAATAAACACGTGGAAAGTTAAAAGCTTTGACAAGGGTCAGCCCAAAGCAGCATCATCCCAGCTGGAAGGGAAGGTGCCAGGTGATGCAGAGGGCACAGGCAGAATACTCAGACAGGAGAGCAGACCATGCCCTGGTGCAAGGTGGCCACGTTTTTGAGGTTGCCATGTCTAAGAGGCTCCAGATTTCATCTTGCTTTCTTCCTCATAAAAAAAAAGTCTTTCCATCACACTGCCTTAAAGATGTGTGGTTTGGAGTGCAGGAATCCCTTGGGGTTCTGCATTTCCTAGCATTGGTTTCTGATGGTTTGTCTGGTGACGATGGTGAGTTTGGGGACGAGGAAGGGAGGGATGCAGACACTGACATCACCCCTTTGCAGAGAGCAGAGAGCGTGGCTCTGACCCAGAGCTTTGCAACATGCCTGGGGATCCTGGAGCCAAGACATGACACCACAGAGAAGAGAGAAAAACACACTCTGGAGTGAGGAGCAAGCCTGGGAGTGTAGCCTGCACCAGAGACCTCAGCCTGGAGTTATTTTTAAGCATGCAGCAGTGGCCTCTGCCGGCTCTGGTCAGGACATCAGCTGTGCTTCCTTTTCCTCCTTCTCTCCCTGCTCTGATAGGGATGCCTCAGCAGTGACCAGGCTTTGCAGGGCACAGATCCTCATTTCCCAAGGGGAAAGCAAGATCCTGAGAAGAGTGAGTTTGCAGGATGCACAGTAGCTCTCATTAGGATCCCAAAATGGGACTGAGAAGGGGTTTTGAGAAGCTTGGTCCAAGTTCCTGAGTAGAACCTGCGATGTGCTGCCTTTGGCTGTGCAGTTTTCCTTTGTCTGAGCCCAGCCTGAGCTCTCCTCTGAGCCTGGCCAGTCAGCCCAGGATCAGCACTGGTGCCACAAGGCAGGATTAGGGTGGCAGCCCCACTTCTTCCTCAATGCTCCCTCAGCCCATCCTTGGCAGGAGAGAGGCTCCAGTGGAGTGGAATACAAGGGCTGTCCTCCTTCCATCACTGCTGGATGGGCTGTCAGGAGCTGCCTTCCCTGCTGGACCTGGCTGGTCATGCCATGTCCCTGCCTGAGCTGCCTGTGGGCGCAAGTGACAGGCCTGCCTGGTTTCATAGGGCAATGGGATGTGCAGGCAGGTGCTTCCACATGCACATCTTCAATTTCAAGATCCCTTTGTACCCAGAATTATCAGTCAGATTCACAGGTCCTTTGGGTGTTGAATTTCAGATGGCTTTACAATCTATTGCTGACTTTCCTGGCCTCTTTCTATGATCCTCACAAGGAGCATAACACACTGAGCTGTGTTTCAAGGAGAGGTAGAGGCAGGCAGGTGCCAGCTGCATTCCCCAGGTTGGGTGGGAACATCCCCTTTAGTGCCTTTCTGCTCCTCCCACCACCCACTGTCACCCTCAGGAGCACACACCAGCCACCTTCCCACAGCAGCCACTCCTAAGACCAGGTTTCTGTTGTATTTCTGTATTTATGATCAACACCCAGAGCTGCTGATAAACCCCAAATGCAAGGGCTATGGCAGGCAGGCCATCCCGTGTGGAAAGCTGCCTGCATCTGCTCCCCAGCTGCTCTCTCCTGCAGGCCAGCCGGGAGGATATTGGGTAACGTGGCTAAAGGCTTGTGGGAGAGCTGCAGCCAAGCTTCCCCCTGTATTAAGCAGCCTTTAATTTGGCCCTGGCTGGGAGGAAGTGACAAGGACAATGCAGAGATCAGACACTCAAAATTTTTGCGCTCAGTGTGAATATTTTACATGCTTGTCAAGCTGTGCAGTAAATGATGAAGGGCTGTAGCCAGCTGTAATTTAACACAGTGGGATCAATCCAATATGAAGAGCAACAGACTGTATCTTTCCTCCATATGGACATCTAAACAAACGTTTTATTGATTTAAACATTTCTCATCATTTATGGGAACAATTTTCACCGTGGTCAATTAAAGAGTCCCATTTTGTACTTTAAAGCTGTAGATGTATTCAAGGATCACACAAGCATTTTCAACTTCAAATTATTAAAAATTGCAGCAAAACAGGGCATGGCCCCACTCTGAGGGCATCTGCACAATTATTGCTCTTAATTACTTGCTTCGCACTGAAGTTGCTTCTGGCACTTGATAGGACAAAAAATTGAAGCAGCTCCAGACCCAAATAAGTTGCAATAAAAGCAGGAAAGCCAGAGCAGATCATCCTGTGGGTCTGGGGGCTGCAAGCATTGGGGACATCTGTCCATCCCTCTGACTGTTTTGTAGGATTCCAACTTCTTGCAGCAAATGCTGCAAAATGGAAGATGCTGATCCCTCTCCTCCTTCTAGAGAACTGATATATCAATACAATCCACCAGTCTAGTCTTGGGACAAAGACAAGCTTATCTGCTGAGCTTATTTCCTTTTTTAGGGAGCCTCAGTCTTCATATTTTGAAATTTAATGTTTGCTTCTTGACACAGAGTGTGCATTGCCTTAGCTATTGAACCCACATGTTCTCCCTTTGCTGATCTTCCTGACAGGATAAAGAGATGAAAACCCAAGTCTACTTTCCTCCTGCAGCATCTTCTCAGCTGAGACTAATTTTTTTAGCTCTTTAGGGGACTCCTATAGCTGGTAACAAGTTCTGCTTTCTGCAATATTTAAAACTCTTTCTCCAAATAAAATTTGCTTTAAAATACCAGATTTGAAGTAGATACACACGTTTATTTTCTCTGTAGGTTTGAACCTGTCCCATTCAAAAGCTTTTCTTCTTAACAGCAAGGGATAAAAACTGCCATTAAAATCAAAAGCTGAGTTGCCTGCTTAATCCCATGACTCCAGGAGTTGGGGCTTTAAGAAAGGAAAGCAAACTCTGTGGTGCTTGTGATAAGATTGCAGGAGTTGGCAACAGCACTGGTGCTTAACCGTGGGTGTTGCTGGGAATACTGGCTGCCATTCGGCTTTGTGTCTCGGCAGGGGATGGAAAATCCAGCAAAGCTCCTTTTTATAAAAAAAAAAATTTATGCCTCTGTCTGTTGTTTCAGAAACAAAAGCGTAAATCACAAGTCCTTGGCACCAAGTGGGATTTTGTGCTGCACTGGGTCCTGGTGCTAAGTTACATTCCCTCAGATCGTTTGGTCCCTTGTTCATCAGCCAGCAAGAAACATGAGGCTGGGAAGGGTGTCTGCATGTAGGAGTGTCTGTGTGACTGTGTTTGTCTTTGGTCCCATATCTGACACAGTCAGGTCCAAAACACGTCAGAGAAGGGTTTAAAAATGGTATTGTCCAATCAGGAGTTAAAACATTGATGTTCAAAGGGTGTCCGTGCTGTCTAACTGCTCTCTGTGCCAATCTTAAAAAATTACATGAGCTTAAAAAATCCCACTTGATGTTTCTCCTACTACTGCCTGCTTCCCCCAGGCAAGCTGAGATCCCCTTACCCATCCCTGGTGGCATCCATGTGACATTTCTGTGGGCAAGCATCCCCTCTGCCAGGGCCAGGCAGCCTCACACCTGCAGCTCAGCCCAGTCTGGGTGACCAAGCTACAGC
This sequence comes from Entomyzon cyanotis, assembly GCA_024500445.1. Classification (NCBI taxonomy): domain Eukaryota; kingdom Metazoa; phylum Chordata; class Aves; order Passeriformes; family Meliphagidae; genus Entomyzon; species Entomyzon cyanotis. The sequence goes on from JAKEPQ010001010.1 coordinate 14,090,582, forward strand.
TCTGACCCACCCCCTCCCCCCCCCCCTGCCTCACTTTAACCCTGCTATTCACTGTGTCCTTTTTGCCACGGTTGTGTTTGAGCTGTGCTTTGGTCCCCATTAACATCTGACCACCAGCCAGAGAAGATGAAATCTAAACAGGCTCTGCAAGAACCAACCCCAAACTGGAAGTCCCAGGGGTCCCTGTGCTTGAGCCAGCTCTGTGCAAGGTTTGAAATAGCCACATTTCTCAGTCAAATGCTGCTGAAGACCTGAAAGCTGAGGAAGGAGCTGAGTGCATCTTCCCACTGTGCATTACCTCTGTTCCCTGTCAGTGCCAGAGCCAGCAGAGCAGCAGAGGCAGGGTTAGGGGGTGTGCAGCAACAGTGGCCTGGAGAAAACACCTCAAATGTTGATGCTGGCTGGGATGAGCCAGATAATGCTGCCATTTTTCACCTGCTGACCATGGTTGTCATTTTGCTATTCCTTCAGCTCAGAGCCCAGCAGTGCCAAGCATGTTCCATGGAGGAGAAGAGGCACTGCTGGTGCAGGAGCACCCAGAGCCACAGCAGGGAGTGGAACAGGGGTGTTCCCATGGACAGGAGAAGGGAAGGCTCAGGGATACCTGGGTGAGCAGAGAGCACACCCCTGCACCTGCATTCCCAGTCTCCCAAGAGGAGGCAATTTTCAAACAAGAAAGGCTTGCCAAGTGCCATTTGAGCAAAGTTAGGGGTGCATCCCATGTGTTTGACATCTCTGGCTGTCCCTGTACCCTTCAGACACCAGCAGTAGCAAGTTTCAGCAGTTTTGGAGTTTAGGTAGCACAGATACAGCTTGTTGGGAGCTCATTCCAAAGTGACATCATTTAGCAACAATTCAGAAGAAATAGGTCCCAACTAGCAGCGAGAAGTTGTGCCTGCAGGCAAACAGATGCTGGTTCAAGGCTGTTATCAGGTAAAGTGAGTGGGTGAAAAACCTTCTCTGAAGCTTGTCTGTTGCCATGAGAAGCAAACAAAGCAGGGGCAAGGCTGGACTCTAGACAAATGAGGCTGCTGACTGGCTGGCACCTCATCCCTGCTGGAGAGGAGGATAAGATGCTTCCTTCTGTTTAGGATTGAAGAGTCTCAGCTCTTGGCAGGCAGCTGCTACAGCAAGAGGAGCAGATCCAGGGACCCAGCAGTCCCAGGAAGTTAATTGGTGCTTAGATGCTTACAGAGGGAAAGAAAAGTGCAAAGAAGTTGAACTTATATTTGCTTCACTTCCATTTTCTCTCACAGTGTACACACAGAGCAGCAACAGGAGCACTCGGCACTGCCTGTGGTGGACAGCATCAGCCATCTCTGCTGTGTTCCCTGTTCCTCTCTGCAGTGCCATTTCCATCTCTCTGAACATTCATGCACTGAATTGCTTGAAGCTACAAGCAAGTGCTCAAAAGAAGGCCAGGAATTGAATCTGCAGTGCCTTGGCAATCCCACAACACTCAGCTGGTACTCAGGTGTCTGTCAGATGCTCTGTTTGGGTTTCTGCATATTGCTTAACAAGTCCAGCTCTGTGTTTCCCACTGGACATGGATACTTGGTTGTTTCTAGGTGAGCTTGGGCCAGGAGCAGTGAGCCAGTGGATGCCCCAGAAGCTCAGGGCAGGACTGGGCCCTATCTCTAACGTGATTTCAGATTATGGGATATGAAAAACATGATCTGGGAATCACATGAGAGCCAGCTTTCTCATGGGGTGTCCAGTCACTCCTGCTTCCAGCTGGACAAGACAAAAGCATCTTTATGAGCATCAGACAAGCCTCTGTGCCCATCCCTGCTGAGAACATCTTGCCAGTGGTGTTTGTGGTCACATGCTGACCTGTCACACTGCCTGGTGAGACCCTCTGACACTGTGGTTTTACATGGAGCTGCAGAGGACATAAACATGAGTCGTGCAACTCCCAAACTTTGTGGTTTTTTCATTAACTGCAATGAAGAGCTGTCACACACTTTGCAAAACCAAAATCTTGAGGGTTTCCTTTTTGCCTTACTCTGGGGGCTGTAAGAAAGGAGGACCCTGTGTAATCCCTGCTAAGGAAATTCCTGTTGCACGTGCAACTGGCATTCAGCTGGATCCCAAGGAGAGGGGAAGCATGGATTGGGGAATGGTCAGTTAATCATGGGACTTTGGAGATCAGCAAATGCAGAGTTGCATCTGTGACTTCCTGCAGGTAACAGGAATGCAGACTTGAAACAGATGTATCATTATGTTTGTTTATATGTAACACTGATACTATAGAGCATAGATATGATACCAAAATCAGGCTGGAAGTAGGAAAGTAAATCTCCCTTTTCTTCCTCAAAGTAGTTCATGTGCTGGCCCACACTTGCAGATGAGAACTAAGCAGCTTTGTGAAGGCAAATACAGCTCCTCAGGGGTGAGCCCAGGTGACTGTGACACCTGGGTGCTAGGACAGAACTACTGAAATAACTGTAGGATAAAAAATAACCACCAGTGCCTATCTGCTGCCTCAACAGTGTGATGCTTCCTGCACATCAGCCAGCTGCTGTCCAAGTTCTTTACTCTGAGTGATCTGCAGATTTTGTGACTTTATTTACTCTTTGCATTCTTTTTACCTTTTTGCTGGTAGACAGGCGTTATTAGGAGGCTAATGAATTTCCTGAAGCCTGTGGGGAGTTTTGGCTGCCCTGGCCATGGCAGCATCCCATCCGTCCGTCCATCCATCCGTCCATCCATCCGTCTGTCCGTCCATCCATCCATCCGTCCATCCATCCCTCCGTCATCTAATAATCTCCGTCCGTCCGTCCATCCATCCATCCATCCATCCATCCATCCATCCATCCATCCGTCCGTCCGTCCGTCCGTCCGTCCGTCCGTCCCAGCTCCCTGCTGCCACCTGCTGGACGCGGCTCCGCACTGCACTCGCAGGCTCCAGTTCCTCACTCTCCCTCCCTGTGCTTTCAGAGCGATGCTTCTCCCTGCTCTCCTCCACCTCCTCTTCACTCCTACTCAGGGAAATTTCCCCCTTTCTCTCCAGTTTTACACCCAGTTTCTGCCCAATGACCAGCTCATATCGAGCCTCAGTGGTGGTCGATGATACCAACAACATTATAAACCAGTGGTGCAAATAACTGAAATGTTTTTAGAATCATCAGCAATTCTTTCTTTTCCCACACGATTTCCAGTTGCATTCTGTGAAAACACCTCCCCATCCCTTTCCCCCTCCAGATGCACTGCTGGAAAGCAGCCTGGCTGCGGTGCCTTCTGCCCACAAGGCTCCTGTCCTGTGCACATTAAACTCACTAAAGTCTCTTCTGATCCAGCTTTGAGCAGCCTTGTGCACAGGATGTGAAGCAAAGACATGAGTGAACAGCTAAGGTGACTTTGTTTGGAAATACTTTGTTTGAAAATAAGGTGACTTTTGTTCAAAATACCAATGCTCTTTTTTTCTCTGCCTTTTATTGAAGGCGGGAGAGGCCCCTCTGCTTCCCTCAAGGAAATTCCCCAGAAAGCACAGCTTCAAGAATAAAGGCTCTTCTAGACGAGTAAGAAAAAAAGCTGAAACCTGAGCCTTTGCATCTGAAATTACAGCTTCCTATTTAATTTCTCTGTAATGTAATATAGCACATTTTCTTATCCCTTAGATGCCCACATGTAACAGAGTGTTCCTTGAAAATCACTCAGATGAAATGAGTATTGTACACCAGGCTTAGGCCATTTGCTATAGTTACAGAGTAATCATAGAAATATGGAAAGGCTTTGCAAGTGTAGCATTTACGGGCAATTTAAATTGAAAAACAGCCACAGCTCTGCTATCTGGAAGAACACTGCTGATATCTATTTTGTTCAGGGAACTATCTGTAACTGGCATTACAGTGGGTACAGAGGAAGAACAGATTTAAGATTAATATTTATTTAATATTATATAGAGACTTAATATATTTGTCTGTGTATATAAAAGAGAAGAAGTGCTAATGATGTAGGATTGACATTCTTATTTTACTTAGTTATGTAACTTGTAGGAAATCTGGATAAAAGATGGGAGATACACTGTGGAATGGATATGCAAGGTTGGCTCTTTCTCTGATTTCTCTGTCCTACTGTTCCATGAATAATCATGAGTTTGCAGGGGATGTATGCTGGCTTTTGTCTGTTAGATTTTCTCCCTTGCGTCTCATAGAATTAATATCTGTGTATGTGTACAAGGCAAGAGCAAGTAGGCAATAGCATTAAAGAAATCAGGTAGTGCAAAAAGCCACAGAGTTCCATTGCAGCAGTTTCTTGCATGTATTATACAGTGTCCAGAAATGCAGTTTCTTGACAATTGGGCTGCCACACATAAACACAGTGTCTTTTCTGCTTTCCATTTTCCTCTCAGAGAAATCCCACAAATAATGCTTATTCAATTCCCAGCAGCTTCTGCTCTCCTGACTCAGCCCTCTCTGAATAACAGCCAGGCATGTACATAACAAAGGACGTTAAATATTAATGCTGAGGGGTTTGCTGCTGATTGTGCTATTAACATGTAGGGAACCATTCATCCTTTCCACATAAATAAACTCTGACTAACTCATTAGAGCTCTGCAAAGTCAGAGTTAACCTGACAATATATGCCTTCATTTCAAGAGATGAAAATAGGGGAAGAAAGAGATGTGTGAGCTGCTCTTTAATGGTTCACTGTGGTTGCACTTGGGATTTTCAACCTAGGCTAACAGAACTGATAGAGAAAGAGGGGGAAATAGGGGAAAAAAATTAAAGAAAAAAAACAGGTGATGTTTAAGTGAACGTGGAGGATGCAGCTCTTAAGTAATGCACTCAGTGCAGTGCTGTCAGCACAGGTCTTGCTGTGCTCATTAGCTTGGCTCTCACACCAAGACCTGCCAACATCTCCATGTTTTTTTCACTCAGGACTGTCTTGAAGAATAGTTTCTGCTGGATTAGAGACACTGAAGCACCCCCCATCTCTTTACCTTGAACCCCTTACAGGCCATGATGCTGCTGATGGATGACAGCTGCCATCACATCCCCTGGCCTGCCACAGCAAATGCCAGCAGCACCTTTTCAGAGCAGTGGCTCTTTGGAAAACTGAAGTTTTTATGCCACAAATAGTTTTCAGCAAAGTGTTTACCATGATGGTCATTTTCTATTTTTCTGGAGTGGTGCAGCCTCTCCAGCTCAGCTTTCCAGCTCAGGTAAGTTGATATCACCACGGTGACTGCACTTTTGCCCTGAAATCTCAGCATCAGTGGTGTCATGTGGGTTTCAGGTAGTTCTGGAGCCCCTTTGGCTTGGAGGGCACAAATGCAGGTTGTGTTTTGCAGCTTGTAAACTCACAAACCTCCTCTCTGAGGAGGCAACAGGGCCAAGATTCAGGAGCACATTTGGTGCTGGGATTTCCTGGTCCTCCACAAGCTGTGCAGCCCTTTGGGTTGCCATGATAATCAGGAGCTCATCATGTCAAGCAGAAAGTAACAGGCTAATTTAAGGAAAAGAAGTATTGTAATGCTTTGCAAAAACAGAGCCTTAATCAGAAAAGCTCCGAATTCTGGAGGAAAATATGAAATGCATTGAGGTGTTTTGCCCCATTTCTCCTACTTTCAGTAATTCATCTCTCCTTTCATGCAGCACATTGGTGATGTGGGTGGCAAGGCTGGTGCTGCAGGAGTCGCAGCCCCCAGCAAGGATCTGCTGCTCCTGAGCTGCTCCCCATCCAAACTGGGCGTGGAAAACTTTCACAGACCCAAACCCTGACTTCTGCAGGGTTTCACATTGCAGTGTGCTCAGTGTAAAATCATTTTTTCCCCACTTTAAGCTGGCCTTTTCCCCAGTCCAGGCAGCAGCCCTGTCCCTTTCTGGCAGGAGGCAATGTGGCACAGCCCTTTGCTGGGTGCTCTCTCCTCCTAATTTGTTTGCAGGTCTTGGCCACACAATCCCTTCCCAGCAAACCCACAGCACAGAGCACTGATAGCTATTTTATTGATATCCAGATTGAGTCCATATGCATTTTACCTATGTCTGCCAGCGATCAGGCAGCAATATCAATAATTAGACTTAATGCCTGTATAGCTCTTTGTGTTGTATTTGTTATCTGCATTACTAATCCTGCTTATCAGGTATAATTGCAGGTGCAATCAAATATTGCCTGGGACTCTCTCTTCTACTAAAGCCAGATTCTGGCTTTTGTAAGCAAATTTCATTAGCAGAAGTGGTGGGGGAGGAGGAGTAAGAGCTGTTTGTGGCTGGCCAGCTGTCACCAGTGGAGAGCAGCAGCCACCAGCCTGCTGTCACTGCACACCTTGGAGAGGTGGCAATGCCCAGCTCCTGCTGCCACCACCCTGCAGCCCCCAGCCTCAAATCCTGTCAGCTTGAGGATTTGCCATGACAGCCCTCAGACTGGTTTAAGCCCTGACAGATGTTAAATCTGGTTTCTCCTGGCTCCTGTTTGGACAAGGACACCTCCAGGGACAGGTCTGCTGGGGCTCCTCATGCTGACTGTGCTCCCAGGAGGGCTCAGGGCAGAGAGAGGGACACTCAGTGTGTGAATGTGAGTGTCCTCACTCGTGTGAGCTGAGCTGAGCTGAGCTGAGCTGCGCTGAGCTGAGCATCCCCTGCTCACTCAGCACCCCGTGGTACCAAGTGCTTCTCACAGCAAGTGCCCAGGCATGTCAGCCTTGGCTCTGGCAGAGCCATAAAATATGCATTGTTTGTGTATTTTTAGACTTGTGCTTTCCCTCTAACTACCTTCCTTTCACTGGAAAGCCTGTGAGCCATCCCAGAGGCTACTCCTTCACCACTTCTTGTTTCGCTTTGTATGCCTTCCCCATATCATCTGAGCTGAAGGAGGGTACTGCCCTTTGCCCAGCTCTGCACCTCAGTGCAAGGGTCCCTGGTGTTTGGTTCTTGCCAGGAGGCAAAAGAGAAACCACTGAGGTGGGATAAAAGAGGCAAATGGCTTGATTTTGACTGTGGAGCTCTGCTCCATTCACAGGAATGGGCCAGATCCCCCATCCCACCCTGCTTCACGGTAGGTCTGTGAGCTTTCCACAGAGCTCAGTGAGCTTATGAAGTTAGATCAAGCTTATGGGGTTAGAACTAGCCCTCTTTGCCTGTGCAATCATGTTGATGAGTACACCTTCATGATCAGCCTTTACAGCCTCCTATTTCCCTGGGATAGAAGACCTTATATAATTTTATCCATCTCCATGCCAGGTGCTTACTCACTGCAGCTCTGCTTTGTTTCCCATTTGCTCCTTGCCGCTCGGAGACAGTTGGATTGCTGCAGATTTCATTAATGTGCTCTTCTGAACAGAACCATGTTAGGCCTCCCCATCCTGCTGCCTTGGATGTCAGGCAGCCCGAGAGGCTCAGGTTCCCTGCTGGCACCATATGGCACTACGGAAAATGGCTGTGTCTGGCCGAGGTACCTGGATGCAGGCAGCAGTGATTAACAGAGAGAGCACAGGAGGGTGCAGAGGTAATTAGAAACTCCGATAATCACAGTGCAGTGGCAAAGAATGCCTCCCAGATTTATTGCCTCCCTTTCTGTTCATTCTGCAGTGAGGTTTAATATGAGTTTACCCAGACTAGATCTCTGCTGCATGGGAAACAGTAAGTGGATGCAGGGACTTTTCTGGGAATGGAGACAAGCCCAGCAGGGACACTGGGGTGCTCGTTTGGCCAGCCTGCTGTGGCTAGCACAGGTTCTTCCCGTGGGAACATTTTGCTATATTTCATAAACAAGAAAAAGTTTGGATGTTTTGCAAACAATTTCTCCGGATTGAGTGAGTTCGGGCTTGGCCAATTGGGCCTAGGGGGAGGTCTCGGGCTGACCAATCTGGGGCACCTCTGTAAACTCTATATACATGGAATTCAAAACAATAAAGCTCTCTTCTCCTCTCTTTCCTTGTCTGAGAACTTGGGTCATTCCTCAGCTAGCCGCTCAACAGCGACAGCCTGCCATGTCTCTCCTCTCTTCCAACCCCTCCTGCAAGTGGAAGGTGACATGAGGCAGGGCAGCCTCCTTCCAACAGCAGCAGGGGTGGAGCTGGGGCTGCCCCAAGCCCTTCCCAGGAGAGCACAGCATGAAGGGTGCTGTGCTTCCTGAGCATGACCCAAGCACGGATCTGACACCTGCAAACAGAGCTCCTGTGATTAGAGGAATGTGAAGTATTAATGAGCTGGAGGACTCAGAGGAGCAGTGACAGACAAGCAAGCAGTGCTCAGTGGCACGGTGGTAGACTGGCTCTTTTTAGCTTTGCCAAGGCCTTGATACTTGGCCTGTAATGTGCAGGAGTTCTGGTAATAATTTGACTTCTGAAGTGCTCCCACATCAAAGTGATTGCTGCACTGTACCAAACACAAAATGCAATTAGGCTAATGTACTGTGCAAGGGAGAATAAAGCTGAACCTCAGATTCGAGTTCCAATTTTTGTGAGTGGGTGTAAAAAAAAAAAAGTCTGAATTAATCACCTACTGCGTTTTCCGTATGGCAGTGATGCCACCAGTGCAGTCACAGGAACTGTATCAGCAAGCCATTGGATAAACAGAGAATTTACAGGCCCAATTTGGAATGCTGTTAATTAGTACAGCCATACCTGAGCTGGAGATTCAAATCAGATGAGCTGAGGGGCAGCAGTACCACACAGGACAGGGAAGAGAGGTGGAGCATGTGTGTGGAGGAACCCTGGAAACAGCCAATGGAGTGATATCTCCTGTGCTTATACAGGCTGGGGGGCCAGTAGTGCCTGTGCTGGCTTACAGGTAGGGAAACTGAGGCACAGAGTGGGAAAGTAGCTTTCCAGATGTCACCTGCTGACAGAGGCAGGGTGGGTGGCTGTGTTTTCACTTCCGCTTCTTTGCTCAAGTACAAGGAATTCACACTGCTGTGTAAATCTGCCCTTGTTTCAATTCTGACAAGCCTGTGGATCCATGCTGCTCTTTAGTTCTAGGTTAGCAGAAGCAGCAATAGAAATCTGTCAGTGAAAATATTGCTCTCATTATCTGGACTAATTTGGGCATCTCTGCATGGAGAGATGTTGCAGGGTGTGGACATGTCCCCCATGTGCCCTGAGAAGGCTTTCTGAGGCGCTGCATGTTTTGTTCCTCAGGCACCTCCTCATGTTACTGGTTATCTATTTTAATAACACAGAATGATGGGGATGGATTTCCATGGCAGACTGTGTTCCATGCTGCTGTGTCCACATGGTCTCCTTCCAGCACCAAATCGCATGGACAGTAGGATATTTCCTGCCACTCTTCTGGCAGTGAACTCACAAATTATAAACACAAGGGAATTTTAAACAGAACAGGCTTTTCCTAGGGTTATGTCTGAAACATGCCCCTTCCCTATCCTGGGGAGAGGGGTCTCGAATATAGCAATGGTCTAATATATGAGGTGGAGAGATGAAGGATGCCCAGTCATCCTGGGATTCCCCTCTGCTTTCAGCTAGAAACGTTCCTGTATGTCAGCAATTTCCAAAAAAAAGAAAAAAAAAATCCCAGTGTAATGAAGAACTCCGCTAGAGAGCTGCAACACTTAGACTCTGGGTTGGGTTTTATTACCGTGATGAAATTACACAAGCATCGCCTCTCTCTCCCTGCCTGCTGTGCATCTTCTCGCTCTCCCCCTTCCCTCGGCTGCCTCCGCACACTCCCTCCCTCCCCGCTGGCTCCGCAGCCGGGCCGGGGGCGGCAGGGAAGCAGGCAGGACACCCCGGGCTCCCTCCCAGCGCTGGGGATCCTGGGCTGGGATCCCCGGGGCCGCATCATTGGCATGCGGCGCCTGGCAGGACTGCATCAGCGCTAGGGGAGATGCGAGCGCACAGCCGCACCGCGCACAGCCGCACCGCGCACAGCCGCACCGCCCGCGCCTCGGGCTGCGCAAGGTAAGAGCCGTGCGGAGCTCCTCCGCCCCGCGGGGAGCTGCGGGGACACCTGGCACTGGGTCACCGGGCTCGGGGCCGCGGGGGGAGAGCAAACTGAAACAAAAGATGCCGCTGGAAATGATGATGCTCAAGGGCGCGGAGTGGGTGGCTGAGTTGGGATGGGTCGGTGGGAGCTGTCGGGGTTGGGTCGGTGTGAGGAGGGTGAAGGGGTCAGGGCAGTTGTGGAGAATTTCGACCAGCCCTGTTGTGCTGTTTTCGCTCTCTGCTGGGAGCCCGGGAGCTGCTGCGCTGGAGAGTTTTAACTTGGGCTGGGGCAGTTTGGAGCAGAGTGCTCCTGGTGTGTGTTCTGCTCGCGGTGCACTGGCAGGGAGAAGGAGAAGGAGAAGGAGAAGGAGAAGGAGAAGGAGAAGGAGAAGGAGAAGGAGAAGGAGAAGGAGAAGGAGAAGGAGAAGGAGAAGGAGAAGGAGAAGGAGAAGGAGAAGGAGAAGGAGAAGGAGAAGGAGAAGGAGAAGGACATGGTGTTTGCTTGGGGACAAGGCTGTGATGTCCACATGGAGCTGTGTGGCACTGTGAGGGCAGTGGCACCCCAGGGCTGTGTGTGGCTGTCCTGCAGAGCCAGCACCCACTGTCCTCCTTCCATCATCCTCTCCACGACACCTTAACTGCAGCTAAAGCTCCAAACTGCACTTAGTCTCCTCTCTTGGGAAGGGTTAAATGAAGCCACGGAGAGAAACCAGTGATTTGGGAGCTGACCGGGCTGGATCTCTGAAGGGTGGCTGTGGTGGGATGCAGGTGCTGTGGTGACAAGTTCCCATGTGTGTGTGCCCACAGCACACCTGGTAACACATCCAGGCACACATCTCTGCAGGGATTATTTCTCTTTTAGAGGACAAGTGTTGTTCAAGGGAAAATTTTATTACAGGTGTCAAACTGCAGCAATATGATCCATGACACTAAGATCCCATTAAAAATAATGGGTAAAAAGACAGTCTGCAAGGACATTACTTGTCAGGGACGACCTCGTCTCAAGAAAAAAAGGAAAATAGTAACAGCCTGATGGTGATAATGTACAGGGGAGGAGCATGCAGTGCTCCATGTGTGCCAAGGGGGATCCCTGGCTGTGCTTAGGTTGGACACTTGTAAGCACATACTAGAGCTTATAGTGGACTCCTGCCATGAGGAGTTAGAGTAGAAATTCTTGGGAGGATGAGAGAAAGTAATGTGTCTGACAGGGCATGAAAATTGCTGTTTCATTTCTCCTCTGTATCCCTGATGTTATCACTTGGGGGAAGGGAGAGGAAAAGGGTTAATTCTCTGTCTTATTTGGCCAGATATTGAATATACAACAATGCCTCACTGATCATCCTAGGCACTGACCCAATGCCTGCTGCTCATTTGGGAATACACCTTAGTGCCTCTGCCCTAAATGACATGGGGCCCTAGCTCTTCATGCACTGGGATGTCCATGGTCAGACTCCTAAGGAAAACCTGGAGGAAGGAGTGGAAGCTGAGGGAGTATCTAGGGCTGCTTCTGATTCTGCTTCATGATGGAAAAGCCCTCTTCCACCTCCAGCAGAAAGAGGAGGCGAGCATCTCCCTTCAGTGTAAGAGAGCTACCACAGGTAGCAGCACCTACACTGGGGCCCTGTGTCTCAAGAGTTCTGAGAGGTCCTGGTTAGCTCCTGATGCTTCTCCTCCTCATGGCCCTGCTGTGAAAGGCATGTCCACCACTGTTAGATGAACTCAGCTGGAGATCAGATCTGCAAGGACACCTTAGGTTTTCCCAACACAATTTTGCAAGAGTAATGTGGGTGCTGGGGGAACCCTTTGGGAGCATCAAAACCAGAACCAGAAAGCAGCTGACAGGAGACAGCCTTCCACTCCAGCTTGCCAAATTCTGAGAGGTCTGTCCCATGGAGCAGCTTTTTGAACCTATTTATGTTCTGGAACATCTTTAAATGAAAGTCTCTGGCACCTGACAACTTCTGATTGACAGAGCTGAGCTGGAGGTGGAAGCCCACTCAGGTTCTGAGGCACCCCCAACCTGCAAGTGCAGAGCAGGGTGCTTCCCAAAAGTCAGCCTTGCACCTGCAGATGATTTCTGCCAATCTGGCTGTGTGTCTGCAGGCAGGGTGTGTGCCCCAGCTTCTGACAGCACAGTCAAAGTGCGAAAAATTCCATGAGGAAAGGAGGAGCACATGGGCTGGTGCTTGGTACAGGGGGTGCAAGAGTTCAGTTTAGTTGTACCTGCAGGGAAAAGGCAGGATGCTTAAGATGCATCCCTTCATGCTAATCGTAACTTCTGAGCTGGGAGCACTGCTTTTGGTGAAATGAAGTATGAGAGATGGAAAAGGGAATGAAATCCCCTGTTACCCATAGTGATGCTGTCCCACCTGTTTGATGCTGTCCCACCCAAGTTTGCTGTCCCAAACTTGGTTTTGAGGCTTATCCTGCAATTGGCACAGCTCCCTTCCTTGCCTGAGCCAAATGACAGCCCCACGTCCTGCCACCTCCCCTCAGCTCTGTTGTGGGTGGCCTCTTCCTGGCCACCAAGTCCCAGGGTTGATAGCAGTCCTGCTGGGGAAGCCAAAGCCAGCCTTGAAAATCCTCTTCCTGCATCGCCAAGCCAGCAAATTGATTTTCCAGATCATGAGTTGAACCTCTGAAATTGTTCTCTTCTGAAGAGATTATGGAATTACTCCTGTGCTAATGAATGCTTTAATGTTACGGTGACTAAAGTCCCATAAGGACTTTAACTGCCAAAAAAAATGGCACTGTAGGAAAGAGGAGCCTGTGGTGGCTGTTCAGCACCATAACACTGGTTTCCAAACACCCAGTAAGAAAGTATATTCCCTGACACCCCCACAAAGGAGTTTGCCATTTATTAGGGAGGAAATGTGCTCCTGGGAATGAGTCTGCACTGATCCTGCTGGCAGCCTCACCTCTGCTTTACAAACCATGGTTTTATTTTGCTGTAGCTCCATGGGTTAGAACCAGGTTGTCCCAGATTGGAGCAAGAGCAGAGTTAACCCCCAGGATGGGATGGGGAAGCAGGGAAAACTGCAGGGAAAACGCCTCCATGCCACGGGAGCTGCAATGCAAGGGGAAGGCTGGTCTATATTTAGGTTAAGGGCTCTGCACAGAATGGGTAATCCTCTTTCCATGAATTATCCAGGGGATTAGACAGCTTTAAACTCCCCCAGGCCTCCCCAGCTGCAGCCAGGCTCAGTGGGAGCCAGGGGGGCAACGGCTGGAGAGAAGGAGGGAGATGCTGGCAGGTTGCTGATGACTCATTTGGCTGCTGCCAGCCTTGCCAAGCACTCCAAGAGGTCACCAGGGGCCCAGACACAGAGTGACACACGAGTGACGTGCAAGGCGAAAGGGAACATCCCAATTAGGAAAGAACATGGGGCTTTATAAATAATTGCAGAGACGAGGAGCGTGGCAGCAGGTAGGAGGAGGGACAAGAGACCCGAGGCAGCAGTTTTCCAAAGTGTAATATCCTGGCTAGACTTTTCCAAGCTGTTTCTCTAACCAGAAAAAGGGATTCTTTTGGAAGTGCAGCTGATACATCTGAGGAGATGCTCCAAACCGACCTGCTTGGGCTGGCTCTGCAAATGTGATTCTGGGGATGCAAGTCAGGTTCATCTGTTTGGAGTGTGAATGGATCACTGTCAATACTCCATTAAAATGTTGAAGGGAGGCCAAAAGCACAGCTCAGGGACAGTGAGGGGGTGGGGAGGAATGGGATGTGAGGAGGGAGCCAGGCTAGATTGCACCAAAACCTGAATGTTTCACTCTGTTTTGGAGCAAGTGCCCATAGCAGATTTCTGCTCTTTACCTAATGCACAGCTGGTAGAAAAAAAAGGAGTCCTGTCACTAATCTCACACTGAGGGCCTGTTAATGCCAGAGAGAGACATTCTTGTCACCTCTACATGTGGGTCTTGGGACAAAGCTTTGTTGGAGAGATGAATGAGAAAGTCTCAGCTGTTCACGCTGGGCGGTGGCTGACACCCAGCTCTGCAAGGATGACAAGGAGGCTCTTCCTCCTTGTGCCAAAGGCAGTGGAAAAAACCAGCAGGGAGGACCAGTTTGTGAAACAGGAACAGAGTCCTTGTGTCGTAGCTGATTTTCTGTCCGAGGGTTTGTGGTGGAGCCATTCTCTTTCTCCCCTGATCTCTAGAAGCTGGGGTCTAGCTCAAAGCTAGTATGGTTTACCTTCCATCACTCAGATTTCCAGGCTGTAACTAAGAAATCAGTGCAGGGCTTTGATTTCCCCAATTCCCTTCACATTTTACTGCTGCCTAGACATCTAGCCACCTTGTCCTGGAGTTACATCCCCCTGGACCTGTGGACCCTCACAGCACAGTTGTTATCCCCCAGACTCACCCTGGTCACCCTTGTCTGGACTGTGAAAAAATCAGGTGTATTTATGGCGAAGTTGAATGCACCAAGGCACTTTATTTCCCCTGCATTTAAATCAATTCATTCTATTCTCTACTGCTTATCCTACATAACCTAAATCAGGATTTTGACCCTGCTGTGTTTTCCCCTGCCCAGAACTGGGACAAATTGAAAGCCTTGCTCTGCTGTTCAGCATTCCCTCTTTTACTCACATCATCTAGAGGATGCTGTTTAAATAATGTCAGGGGAGTCTGAGTTGAAGAGGGAATAAAAGAACAGTATCCCAACTCACTGCTAGGATGGGGAATTCTGTGGCTGGCCCTGCAGCTCCTGCCTTGCCCAGACACACAAGCAGAGTCTGTGTCAACCCTGGCTTGTTTCTGCCTGCAAAGGCAGAGCTAGAAATCACTGGAGAAAGCCTGGATGGAAGAGGGAAAGCAAAGAAGGGAAAGACCAGGGAAAGTCTTTGCCTTTAATGTGAGCTAATGTCTTTCCTCCCTGCGTCGAACATCCTCAATTTCCTGTTTAACTTAAAGTCAACACATCTGTCATGTTCGCATCGCCCGCTGCCTGGTTTCCCCAAGCCACCCCCTCCCATCTGCTCTCCCTGCTGCCTCCAGCCTCCCTCCCCTCCCATTGCTCTGAGGCTGGGGGGTGTGTTCGTGCCATGGTGTTTCCTGCTGGCTGATGGACTTTTCCACTGCTCCTGCTTCAGTACCTGGATGTGGTCGCAGCGGGATGATCGGCTTGGCTTGCAGAGCATTTCCTTCTAATCTCCGGCTTGTGACATCCTAGCAGAAAGGGGTGACACTTTCAGGAGCAGCTGCACGGGCTAGAAAGAGGGGAAATGGCTGGTGAACGGCTGTGATGGGATATTTCCTAGTTCTGGTAAGCAATGATGCTTTTCTCTTTGGTCCCTTCCTGGGCAGTCAGTCCAGATGCAAAAGTAATAGGGCTTAACGGGGTAGAAGAGCAAAAGGAGGGAGCTGAAAAAGAGATAGGAAAAAAAAAACCAGTGAAGCTCATTTGGTTTGTAATGAAGTTTTTCTGGGGGTCAGTGATCATCAAAGCCATTCAATTACTGTTAAGTGAGAGGCTGGGAATCAAGCAGATCAATGTGTGCCTGGGCACTCAGACCGGCTCTCCCTCGCAGGCAAATTCATTGCCCACCCTGTATCGTTTTTCCTTTGTGATTTCCTGCTTGGTCTGATATTTTCCATGGGGTAGTCCTATGTAAGCTCCTACTTGAATGCTGCTTTTTCTGCCCTGTGCTTGTTACTGCAGGAGCTGGGGGAAGTCATTCATAAATTCCTGCCCCTGAGTTGATGCATAAAGCCTCTCAACTTTCCTAGGTGAGAAATTATCTGCATCCTGAAGTCTAACTGCATTTTCCACCAATCCCCTAGGTTCTGCCAATTGCTGATATAAAGAGAGGTGCAGATAAAAATGTTTGGAAGGAAGAGGGTCTCCCTGGACACTCTGTTGGGACCATGAGCTGTCTGGTGTCCTGGACATGGGATTACTCTAAATGAGAGGTTTGCAAGTCAGTGTCTCACAGGGTTCTCAAAATAGGTGTCCTGCATCTTAGTCGAGTAATAGCAGAGCTCTTATACCAGGGATGAATTTAGGGCCCTTGTTTAAAGAGGATCAAGGAATAATAAACCTAAGAGCAGCCTTTGCAATCTGGCTGTATTGAATCTGCAAATGTCTGTATATAGCAAAAAAACAAAGAAGAATTACAGTGGCAAAGCTTTGGCAATTTTTCTAATAGGTTCAAAGATATGACCTTCTTGACAGACCTGTGTTTCACCCAAAAATTGGTGCAAAATTTGGTTTGGGGATAGCAACACAATTTTTTTCCCCTAGATTTATTTACGACAGGGAGAACTAAAAACTAGTTCTGGAGAACGTTACAGAGATGACTTGTTTATAAAAATATTCCTCTCATGACGTATTCATGCAGAAACCTCCACTTGCTAAAAACTCACACATTTCCTACTCTTTGATGTTAGATACTGTGACACTTTGAGTAGGGCACTTTGGGTTTTGAGATTATTCTGGAGAAACCTAGAAGTTTCAAGTACCAGTTGTATCAAATCTAAAGAGAAAGATCCTCCTCTCTTCAGCAGCAGGTTTTGACTTGGAGTTTTGTTTCAAATGGGTATCAGGGACAATCTTTTGTACCAATCTTTTGGGTGGTAAACAGGGGGTGGAGAGAACACAGGGAAGTGGAAGGGGTTTTGTGCGACTGAACCCCAGCACTGTGCAAGAAGGAGAATGCAGGAATTTTGTTTGTTGTCTTTGGGGGCTTGATGATTGTATCTGTGAGGAAATCATCTTAGAGAGGACAGCTTTTGTGTCCTTTAACCAAAACACCATGGTTTGTTTCAAACGCTTGAAAATCCTTCATTCCACGTTTCCTGCGATATTGCTTCTGAACACCAGAAACGGCTATAAATTATTTTTCTTGTTCAATTATCTTCTAAAACCTGCAGTAATGTTGATGCCAGAGTATTTCTGCTGTCAGTTTGATGTTGGGTGCACTTCTCCCATATTCAGTCTGAGATGCTGGCCAGTGGTGACTGTGCTTTCCTGTCCCTCTGCAGTGCTGCCTGGCATAGTTAATTTCCCCTGTTTAATTAATGGCTCTGTAATATTTATAAAGAGAAAAACCTCATATCCATCTGTGATAACTTTGGTGCTTCTGCCAAGATGAAATTCTAGGGCCAAATGAATATTAAAATATGCTGGATGTAGAGATGTTTATTATGTCCCAAATTTCCTGAGCCATCCTGATTTGATAATGGGGAAGTAAAGGACTGATCCTGAAGTCTTTGTCTCTGGATAGAAACAGAATTGAATGGACTACAGGATTAATGACTATTATCACTTTAATTGAATTTTAGTCTTATGGACATTTGGGTTATAAAGGATGGATTTCCCTTGTGAAAAAAAATCCATTTGGTGAGGTTAAGGAGTCATATGGGATCTTAAACAAAGAATGCTCCAGATCATTCCTGTGATGGCACTTGGCATCAATCATCATCTCTTCAAGACAAGGTAATCAAGAAGATGGAAGATGAAACCTTTCCCTGCCAGGGAGACTTCCACATTATTTGATTGAAATTGGAATCCTGTCACCTCATGCTTGTCTCTCCAGATTTTTCTTAGCACATCTGCTAAATTACCAGCAGCTATTTGCGTTTGAAATGAGGGTTTCCTCCCGCACACCCCATCTGCTCAGCCTGTTTGTTCTTCCCGTGCAGTCACGACTTAGTGATCACGGTTACGGCAGAGGAAACACACTCGTGTTGGGGGGAGAAGGAAGATGGGATTGATTGAGGTGGCCTGGCAGATTCCCTTGGCTGTGTTGAATTCCAAAGAGGAGCTGGGTTAAAACTGAGGGAAGAACCTCTTATGAGTGAGATTTAAGTCAGGGGGAGGGAGGTGGGAAGCTCAGGCCACTTTGAGGACAATTCTCTTTTTCTAGCACTACCCCAGGGAATCTTCATAAATAGATGTCAGGGTCTCCCATTTCTAAGCTGACACAGCTCACCTGGGCATGTTTTTGACTGCCCTAAGGCCAGGGAGGTAGAAGAAATTACAGCTCTTTTGCTTGGAGATGGTTGAAATGTGAGAGTAAGTATTCTAACCTCCCTCATTAAAGTTGGAGGGGCTACAGGTTTTCAGAGATGTTTTCTGCTCACCTTAGTGTGACAAACCTGGAGATATGACTACAGATAGAGAAGGATGTGATCAAGATCTGCAAAGTTGTGATGGGGAGGAGACAACCAGTAGGGCTGCTGACTATCTTCTCAAATCTAAGACCCAAGTGGAAGATGAGTTTGCAGGGAGCTGGAATTCAGCAGCTCCTGTCTGGGTAATGGATGGATTTGTTCCAGCCCTGGTTCCCACCATGCTGCCAGCACAGCAGGGCTCTCCTTGGCCTCCCACCCTCCCAGGGTGGCAGTGTGTAAGAAGAGTGGTGTCCTCTGAGCACCACTACAACATGGAGATTTTCCCAGTCCTGGCCTGGAGACAATCCCTGTGCAGTATTCTGTAAAATGTGAGAGGGTGAATAGAATCCCTGCAGGATATTTCTGACCGTGGGGAAAGTGCTATGAGAGCCAATTTGCTCCTGCACATGCTATGATTTCCTCCCCTCCTACTCTCAAGGTTCTGCAGTGGTAAACTGAAGACAGGGCCTCTGTCAGGACACAAGTGGTGTTTGAGGGATTGCTCCCACCATATCCCAGGGAAAAACCTGCCTCCTCCAAGGGACATTTCTCTTGCCCTTTATGGCAGGTGGTCAGGCTGCTGCAGATTAACTGCTGTAATTATTGCAGCTTACAGGTTCCTGACCTCCCAAACTTGTATGCCAGCCCTTCTCAGGCATGCAGGGCTCTCCTGGTGTCTCCCTTCTGCCTTGACACTCAGAGGAGATCCCCATGAAGGAGGTAGTGGTGACTTTTTTTGAGAAACCTCAAAAAAGTCCTGCAAGTAGTGGTGATCCTCCATCAAGCCCAGGTTGTTCTGAAGCTCCCAACCTCCTGTGAGTCACACTCCCTGGATTAGCACAGCTGGGGTAGGAGGTTAGGGACAGATTAAATTGGACTTCTCCATGAGGATGGTGGAGGGCTTGGGGGACCAGAATGGAAGTATGCAAAATTCTTCTCCAGCTGTACTTGGCACAGAGGGTGTGTTGCACCAGACACTCCTACTGCTGAATAAAAGTTCTTTTAGATTTACAAACTGTCCTGGTGTTCTTCCCAGGGCTGTAAATCCAGTAAAATAAGTAAAATTCCTCTGGACTTATACCAGAATAATAGATGGATAGAGTACTGTGAGAGAATTGGTACCTCATAATGTAATAAGCACAGAAAGTGACAATTCTGCTCTGTACACAAAGTCCTGGGCTCTCTCTGGCCCTGTAGATGGGAGGTGGGAGAAGAGGAGGTGATTTGGGCTCATGGCTGCTTGGGGCCACAAGAGGTGTGGGCTTTTTACAAAATGGCAACTGGCTCTCAAATGCTTTCAGCCCACTTCAAAGGAGGAAATCTGACCCAAATTCCTCTCATCTGCTTCCACTGAAAGTGGGAGCCAGTGGGATCAGCCATTTCTTGGGGGGTTCATTTGTCCTTCTACAGCCTAAACCACATGCACTTGCAGCCCAGTTCATTTCAGATATTTTATCAGGACTGTTTCATTGCAGCCATTGAGTGTGCATTAATTATAAGCATGTGGAAATGAGGTGTTAAATGATTTATACACAGACCTAGATAGAAAAATCCCAGTGGTTTCTTCTGATGTGTAGCTGCTGTTGAAAGCGTCAGACTTCCTGGCATTGAGGAGGAGCTGAGGAGTCTTTTTGCTTGCAATTCAGACCCAGAATTGCTGGGCTTGGTGCAGGCTGTGACCAGCATGAAAGGAGCAGGGAGCCCATCTCCAGTGGGGCCAACACATGACAAATCCTGCTGTCACCACTGCCACTCACTGTCCCTCTGGGGACTGTGGCAATGCTCTGACATTGGGACAGCCTTGGGAAGATGGGGAATGCCTTTTGCATTCTCAGAGCCAGAGGAGGGGAATTAAGAAGAGGAAATTTAATTAATCTTGTACTTATTATTTATCACTAATTGGATATGCTTTTGGTGGTGTTTTTTTTTTCTTCTTTTAGATAAGGGTGTTTAGGGTTGGTTATTAGTATCTGTTTCATAATTCTAGCATGAGAGGATCCTTTATTATTAAGGTAGGGAGCACTCATGGACCATTCCTGACCAGAAGGCATTCAGTGTTTTGACATGATTTTGGAAAGTCAGGCATGATTAACATGGGTCACTTTGGGATCTCCTTAAGGTTTTATTTCCAAGCAACCCTCCTCAGGCATGGTGGCTACCAACAGTCTGCACTGAGTGCTGCAGAGCCAACCCAGCAGCAGATGATGTCCTTTCAGCTCCTGTAATCCCTCTGACACACAGAGGCACTCAGGGAATGAGGAAAGATTAGGGAAAGCCTAATTTTGCCCCCATGCACACCATGCAAGTTGTGCAAAGCCTTGTCTGCAGCCAAAGCTTACACCCTGCCTGCTTTAAAACCAGAAAGAAATGGGAGAGAGCTCAAGTCCTGCTGACTCACAATTACAGGGCACTGAGCACAGCAATTTCCCAGCCATCAGTAGGAAAGGAAGTAAGATTCACACCTGGAAAGCATCTGGGAATTTGGAAGGGAGGAATGAAAAATAAGGTGCTTCAAAGCCATGTTGTTTGAAAGCTGGCACAGCCAAAGCAGAAGGCTGAAACAGGGCTCCTATTTGGCTTTCTCCACAGCAAATTTGTAGAGGAGGCAAGTTCTGAAGATGGAGAGAGGCTTGGTGAGGATGAGAGCCCTCATCCCCCCTTGCCCACCCTGTGCCAGGCAGCTGCTGCTGGTCCTGCTGTTCCAGGCCACGCAGCTGATTAAATATTGAAAAGGTTGCGTTGCTGCTGCTTGAAAAGCTTCTGTCTGGATGAAAATGAAGTTATGTGAGGACAAGTTTGTGCTGGTGAAATTAGTCTCTGTTTGAATACATCTGGCCATACCATACCATACAAACAGACTCAAAATAGCTTTGTGGGTTTTAAGGAAAAGGCACCATCAGGACGTGGGTTTGGGTTCCTCTTTTTCGCAGCCAAGGTGTGGGAGTGCTTGGGGAGGTGGGGATTGCAGATGGGGGTCAGGCTGGGCTATCAGAGATCCTGTGGCATTCAGAGGCTGTTGCAGGTGCTCAAGGGCTGGTTGTGATGGCAGCCAGCAGCTGAGGTCTGTGTGTTCAGGTCTGTGTGAGGTCTGTGCTCACCTCCCACACACCCCCAAAACCCTGGGAAACAGGGATGGATGGAGGTGCAGGCAGAGAGAGGAGGGGAAGGGATTTGTGATGAGTTATAGGATAAAGGCAGAGGCAGGAGGAGAGTTGGGATTACAGGTAGGGGCCAAAAGTGTGAGAGACTGAGAGGGCTGGTCTGTGGGCTGTGATTTTATGGAGTGTCACAGCAGCACAGCTTGGCCTGAGACATTTAGTCACTTCATGCTGTCAGAAAAGACACTTTTGAGCAGGAAAATAAAGCTCCCTTCATTGTCTGAGTGTCCAAAACAGCCATGCAAATCTGTCCTGCGATCAAAAGAAAACTTTGGGAAAATGTCTCTGATCTCATTAGGGTAAGTATAAACAGGGAAAAGATATCAACTTGATTAAAATGCTGCTGTAATCTGCAGAGATGCTGGATAATCTGTCCTGAAAGCACCAGGCCACCCAGCAGGCAGGGAGGGCATCCAGCCTGGGGGAACAGGATGGGCTGGGTAAAGAGCTGCTGGTGCCTCTGGGTCACGTGGAGGTTCAGACAGAGGAAGGAGAAACAGGATTTCCATCCTTCCTGCAAGGGGAATTTAGTCCTTGCATTGGACTGCACTTGTTTTAGTATATAATCATCACTGCGAATTGGTTTGTTGTTGTTTTGTCTATAAATGAAGTCAAATTTTGTCATAATTTTATTAAATATTTCTAGAGTTTGATGGTAGCATCCTATGGGAGAGAAGTCTGTAGAAATGCCTGTGAGTAAACATGCAAGCAAAGCTTTGCTTACTCACAGTCTGAGTGAATTGGCCAACATTTGCTAAATAAAACAAGGAATTTAGCAGCTAAGAGGTTTTGGGTTTTTTTCCCAATGGTAAGGAAAAAGTGATCATATTTATCTTCCTTGCTCAGATTAATGGGGTATGTCTACAGCAGAATTTGTGTTTTCATTATTCTTTGGACCTAATTGAAACTTGATTTCAAAAATTGCACGAATCAGTTCAGTTTATGGGAGTCATTTAGCAGTTCATAAGTGGTTTTTTTAATGTTTCATGACAATTGTTAATTGCATTTGATTAGAGGAACATAAGCACAGAAGGGCTGATGGATGGATTCTCATCTGAGCAAATCTGGATTAATCTATAGCCCTAAGGTTGTGATCCATAACATATTTGAAATCAAATTAAAAATCAAGACTGGTTCTATTAGAATGGGGTGTGTGTCCATGGTGAAAGTTGTTTGCTATCGTTTTGGCATCTTTTTTATTCTTTCAGAGCATCTAGTGTAGCTGTTCAATTCCAATTATTTTTTCATAATTATTAGAAAAGTTTTTGCACTGGGAGATATTCCATCCAGAAGATTTCCAAAAGAAAATATTTCCTTTGACATTTAAAAATCAAATTCTGAAACGCTCTTTAATTCCTACTAGATTTAGATAAGCCATTTGATTAAAAAACCATCCAGAATTTCCATCTCCCAACAGTGTACTGAAAAATGCAGGACCTCATTGTAATTATTTAATTAACCATTGTTGAGGGGATTTTTCCCTCATACGTGCTATGAAATAATACTGTGATTTTGGCAGGCTTACAGCATTTCAGCCCATGTGGCTCAGCAGAAATGCATGGTGAGAAAGGAAGCAAATGAAATCTGTTTTATTTGTGCTACACAGGTTTTCCCTCAAGTGGGCAGGAATGCCCAGTCTGCCACCCCACAGGTTGGAATTAAACTCCCCAGGTAAATAGGTCAGGGTAAATAGGTAAATAGGGACCTTGATCTCATGTACCTCTTCCTGAATGAGAGAATTTTCCCCGTTTGATGCTCTGGGAAGGCAGCAGCCTGAGGGCTGGATGGAGGCTCAGGGCCCCATCAGAGTCCATGGCACCCAAATTATAGTAGACAACCTTTGTCTTTTTCCAGTTAATAAATGCAGCTCTGGTTCAGCTTCTTCCTTAAATCCCTCTTTCCTATCAGTGTGTGGGAGGGACTCTGTGGAGGGATCTCCCCTGGATAGAAAAAGCTTTCTGGCTGCAGGAGCAGTGGTGTAGGGCTGGTGACCATCTATCCAGAGACACCCCCAGACACCCACCTGCCCCTGGGGAGCTGGCAGGGGCTTGAGTGGCCTTTCAACAGCAGCAAAGCCAGCAGCTCCTTGCCCTGCCTTTACAGCAGGTGGGAGGTGGCAGCTGGTGGATCCCTGCCCTGTGGGGGTACTGGGGATAATGAGGCTGCTTCCCTGATTAACTCTGGCAGCCGCTGCTGAGTTAATTAGTGGGCAGATATAGGATACTAGCCATTACTGATTTGTCTGCAAATGCAGCTTGGAGCTGAGTGGGTTTGGGGTGAATTTCATCCCTGCTGTTAGCAAAAATAATTTTCAATATCTGTTTCAAATTCCTGTTTCATCAGGAGATGCTTCTGCTGTTTCTGCTGTGAGATTCCATCATGAGGTTCAATCTACATGAGATTTTAGTTCAGGGTCTTCATGTGTGGCTTAATTTCACATGCATCTGGCCCTGTTTGCTCATGCCTGCTCTTGTGCCTTGCCCTTGACAGGTGTGGTCACTCAGGTTTCATCTTCTCACCAGGAAGGGGAATCTTGCTTGCTCCAAGTGAGGTTAAGCATGAGAGGTTCCTGAGGGAGGCCTAGAAATAATTCATTTACTGTGGCTGCAAAAGCAGAGGCTTGTTCTGACCAGCCACGCGTGGTTAAAGCACGTAAAGGCAGAGATCTCCCAGGATCCAGCTGATAGAGAAAGGACAGGCAGGACCCTCAAAACCTTTAGTAATTTTACAGGGAGCAGCTGTTCAGGTTTGCCTGAACTTGGAGATTCCCAGTGAGAATTCCTGTCCTTGCAGCTGGAGAAGAGCCGTTAACAAATGTTCATTATGATAGTAACCACTTAGCCATTGGCTTTGTGCCACAGCACGATCTCTGCATCAGCAACTCTATTTCCTGCCTGCTCCAGGTAGACAGATGTTTTCTTTGGGAGTGTTATGGAGACTGCAAGTGGTTTGGATTGGGATATTGTGCCTGTGCTGTGTCTGCTTTCATGAGATGCTCCTTCTGTAGGACATCAGAGATAACATCTTCTGCGTGGTTGACAGAAAGCAGGTGGAGTAAAAAGGGAGAAAGGTTGAAAATGGAGTTACCTGTTGGTTACTACTCAGTTACTCCTCAAAGAGGAGGGGTTTTCTTTCTTTTCTCCTCAGTGGTTGCTGAGTCAAGTGTGCATATCAAACTTTACCAAGCAAGCCTGTTCTGCCTCCTTACACAGAGCATTTCTTGCTTGAAGATGGAGTCAATCACCATGCATGTATTTACCCAGCCCGAGGAGCCTGCCTGGCTCCCATCTATATTTCATCAGCCTCAACCCTCCCTGAGGCTTGCAGCACTTTGCTCTGCCTGCAGTGAAGGGCTCCTCCACTGCAAAGCAACAATGACTCAAGAGAAATGCACAGACAGATGAAGCTCCCTGGATTTACATCCCCTGGCAGCCTTGGCCTTATCCCCTTAATGCTGGGTGGCATTTGGATGGTCTTTTCAGCAGCCAGGTACCAGCTGAGGTTAAATCTACCTGCCATTGGGTGGATGGAGAGAACAAGCTGCTCCTCACATCCTGTGCAAGTCAGAAACCAACAGCAGCACTGAGTGTCTTTTCCATCTTTAATTCATAGAAGGTTTAAAGCAAAAGCCTCTTAAAACTTCTGGCTCAGCTCTACAGTCAGAGGGGCTCACACTTACAGGTTGCTGCCAGCAGTTTGTCTTTGATTCTCAGCAGCCCCACTGATGAAGTTTTTGTCTCTCCCCTCGAGATACTGTCCCTCAGCACCAGAAATGTTGCTGTCAGGAAGGTTTGTCTAAATTTCAGCATCAGCTTGAATTTCAGGCTTTTGCATCTGCTGCAAATGTCCCAACAGTGCTGGGTCCAGCTGGACAGTCCTTTTGCACTAACCACTGAAGCCAATGGAAAAGAGAAACTCCCCATCTCTCTTTGAAGAACCTGTTCCATCCCACTGGGCAAAGAATGTTCGTCCAAAAATTTTATTGTCAAAAGTAAACAGTTCTCTTCTAGACAAATTAGAAATGTTTGAGAGGGAAATGTTTCCTTTTGTCCATTTTCACTGAAAATGACTGAACCCACTGCAGAACTTTGAATCCTCTGGGAAAGCCAGCCAAGTTTTCAAGAAAAATATTACTCATATGAAAAGAAAGCATTATTAGCACCTCTTTTTTTTCATAGAAAACCTGTCTATTTTTTGATGCTTTTTTCCATTTTTATCAGCATGATGAAACAGACAAGCAAAGAGTAGAAAACACTTCCAATTGATTTTTTTAACCTTCACTGTTATTCCCCTGATTTCTAGTAGATTCCCCATTTTCTGGGCTCTTAGAATCACGTGGAAGAAACAATGTCTGTTCCTCTCAGCAGGGCTGTATTTTTAGAAGGGATGCAGAAAAGAGAGGCAAGGTGGTTTTGCCTCAAGTAATATAAGGGCTTTCCAATAGTAATCCCATTTTAAAAATTATTTTTATTTTCCCTTAGGATTGAAACACAGTGGGTCTTGATGGTATTTGAACCCATCTGTGCCCATATGTGATTTCTTTATATTGCTTTTATCATGGAAAGAATAAACAACACAGTAGAGTTAAATCTTCAGTCACTGATAGTGCAGCTCACTTTTCTTGCAGTTGGGCTGAAGCCAAAGGAATAATCGTGTGTATCTATGCAATGCATAGCTCTGAAATCTCCAGCTCACATTGCTTTGGGAGCTGAACACAGGAGATTTTATGACAGTTAATAACTGCTGTAATTAGGAACGTAATTAAATATTCTCTGATCTTACCCTTCTCAGAGTCGATCAGATCAGGGGGCTGATTTGGATTCTCCAGCTCTGTCTTCACACAGTCTCCTACAACAAGTAAAGCAGGGTTGGTTTTTAGCACCCTTTGAAGGCTAGACACTTCTTATCAGCATCCCAGAGCTCAGGGCTGAATACACCAGCATCATGAGCCAATGTCACTGGTAAATTCCTAAAAAGTATATGGAATGTGTTAAAGACATAAATAATGCAGAATGACTGAGCTAGAAAGGATCCAGGGAGGAAAGCAAAGCTGGAAAGCTTGGCCACCTTTGAGCAGAGAAAGTCAGCAGTGCCTCAGCCATCTGTGGCAGCACAGCAGGCGATTTGTCAGGCTAGTGAGGAAACGAGTCTGGGAAGGAGCTGGTCTGTGGCTGGGGGCAGGTGCTGAGGGTGCTGTGCAGAAGGATCAGCAGTTTTGCCTTCACTTGGCAGCCAGGGTTACTCTACCAGAAGAAATCAGCCCTGTCCATGAGCCAAGGGAGCTCTCTGCATGATGTCATGCCGCAGGGGAACCCCTTGCTGCAGAGACCACAGCTAGAGCTTCCCTCCTGCAAAGCGCCAGAAATGGGAGAAGTGGAAAGGAAAGTCAGGCAACACTTCCCTGCCTGTAGCAGGGGCTCTGTGAGCTCAGAGTGGCTCTCAGGGAAAGATGGATACCCCAAATGAGCAGGGCAGAAGTGGCTGTTGATTGCAGGAAGAGCACTGAGGCAGCTGTGGGTTATATGGACAAATATCGGGGGTGAATTTGGGTTCACAAAGCCGTGCTGTGTTTGCAGTCCACTGTAGCGAGTGGCACGACTGTGCTGGTCACCCAGGTCTGGCCACTGGGAAGTCCCCCAGACTTTGCAGCTGTCAGAGACAGCAGCAGATTGGGAACCCTCAGGGAGAGACATTTTCTTCGTTTCCAACAAGTGAGGAGAGTAATTTCTAAATTATTAGGGGGAGTGATTTCCCAGAGAAAGTCCTGCTCATCTCACAGTAAAATCCCAAGGTACATTTCTTGCAGACAGGAAACTTCTGCAATCTTCTCAGCTCTGCATCAAACTCTGGAACCCCAAATTCAGGCACCGTTCAGCTGGTATTGAACAGAGACCTCCTGCAGAACCTTGGAGGGAGAGTCTAGATGAGCACAGCTGAGCAGGGGACACTTAAGAAGCAGGTAAAACTGTCCCCTGCCCTCTGTAGAGGATGGACACACCTTTTAGACACTGACTTTTATGAGATAAGGTCTTAGTGAAAATAAAAAATTAATCACAAGGGACCAAATGCTTCACCTGGAGTTTGTTGTACCTGGCTCAGGTTAGTTTGGAGGTGTAGTGTGTGTTAGGCTTTTTATTGCCCTCAAATCATGTGGAAAAAAGGCTTTACCTGGATCCTGCAGGTGTGAGCAGCCCTGCACAACAGCATGTGGCCATGGGAAGCAGTGAGCAGTGAATATCCATGTCTTACAACCAGGCAGCTATGGCACGGGTGCCATGACTGCCTCCACTAAAGGCCATGGGCCAGCCCTGGAGAAAAGTCTGGCCAGCAGCACCTCAGGGCGTGGAGATCTGGGCAGGACCCAGTCCCAGTCATGGGTTATTGGTAACCATGGAAGCTGCTACCATGTCCTACCTTCAGCCTCCCTACAGGGAATTGAGAAACTTGTTTTATTTGGAAATAGCAGACCCTTCCACAGACCAGTTTTAAAACCCATCTCATCCCAATCCTAGCAGAAAACCCATTTAATGTGGAAAAGAGGCAGGTGGTGCTTGGCCCTCCTCCAGAGCTGAGCTTAAAACACAACAGGCATGTCAATGCCTTCAGCTCTCAGCTCTGCACCCATCTCTAGATCTGTTTGTGTTTTTCATGTGTGCAGGAGCTGTAGAGACTCGGCACTGTCCTCATTCCATATTCATTACCTGGATTCCTCATCTCTGCGCCTCGCTGGAAAAGCTGACAAGGGAATTCAGTGTTCAGGCAAAGCACCAACTCCACAGACCTGAAAACCAGCCTCCCCTACAGCACACAGTTTTCCCAAGCAACAGCATTTTGGGTGCCCTTACACAGCAGAGAGGCAACATTGTCTGCCTCTGTTCCCAAGCATCTCACAGCATATTTGGAAGGTAGAAAGCACTCAATCCCATTCCCAGACTGGAAAATAGAGATGGCAGTCACACCGAGCCTTACAGAAAAAGAACTTTCTATATAAAATGTCCAAAATTGATATGTTAATCATGGGTCCATGATGGTCTCCTACCACCACTTCCCTCCAGGGATGTCATGCAAGCAAGAGGGGGACTGGTCACCTCTTGTCCCTCCTGTCTGGCTTGCAGCGACAGGATCTGTTCCTGCAGGCTTGGCACTGTGGGTTTCTGTGCTCTGGCTGCTTATTCCTGGGTAACCTGAAAGATTTTGCAGCCACCAGACTTTACATTCATCACTAAAGTGCCATCAGAAAGCAGCTTATTGCCTATCCAGTCTGGGTTAGCTGAAAGGCTTGATATCCACCTGCCATCTGTCAGCCATTCCCTGGCTCCCTGTCAGGAGGTGTGAGGTTACACTTTGATAAATAACTTCTGATCATCACCTCCTTGCCACTTTCTTCACCTGGGATATTCTATCCTCTTTCCCCTGAAGAGGCACTAGTGTGATCTGCCTTGAAGTATTTGTTATCCCCTTGAAATTTGCCAGCTAATTCCCCCAGGCTTGTCATCTGGAGGACACCTGCTCTCACACTCCACTTCTTCCTGCCTTCTCCCATATATCATCCAGGATTCCTGCTTCTAGCAGAAGTCTTGAATTTATTTTGTCTTTGGTTTACTCCAGGTGTGATGGACTGTATTTCTCTCTCCCCTGTGGGGAGCAAAAGCCATTTGCCAAGATATCACTTTATTTTCTGGTGTCATTTCTGTGTCAATAGCCCTGGTGTAGCAGGTGAAGAGAAAAATATTCCATAGCCTTCCTATTACTGCTACCCAGGACTGACAGCCCAGGGAACAACCTAGCTTAGGATCCCCTCTCTAAGAGTTGGCACCAGCAAATATGTCCAAGAAAACTTCTTGGTGGACAGTTACAGAGCAGCCTACACCAGAGTGAATTTCTCTTGATGTTTGCCTCATGTCTTGAAGAACTTATTTCTCCCAGTTGAAAAAAAAGTCGTAGAAACTCAAAGGAAACTCACTTTCTTCTTTCCCTCAAATACATCCAACCCCTGCTTTTTAATGCTGCCAAGAGCTTGCCTTTTGTTCCCAGGACCCCCACATATTAGTGTGTAAACAGGGATTTCCTCATGCAAGATTTTAATTTCTTGCCTTTCAAATTTCTTTAATATCCATTTATCTCTTCTTATGAGACTGCAAGTCCATCTCATTTACATTTTCAGGGCAAAGAGACTGATTTTCTTTTTCTTTCCTTCCCCATTGCAAGAGATATCTTCTTGGAACATATCTCATGCTTGGAAACAGAGCCCACACAGGGTAAAAGGAAGGCAAACACTGCATGGAGACCCTCAGAAGCTTCTGTCTTGTCACACCTTCCCTTCCACCTGACACAGGTCTTGGCTGTGTGCTGATCTGGCAGCCACTTGGCCACCAGAGCCATCTGCCAGTGGGTGATTCACTGAGTCCTGACAAGGAGTTTTTCAGGAGAGTTGCCAGCCAGGTTGGGGCTGAAGGGAGGAGTGAAAACAGAGCTCAGTGCAGGACATGATCTCTGCAGCTCAGTGGGGAGCAGCAGCAGCAGCAGCAGTGGGAGTGAGTGTGACAACACATTCCAGGCTGCCCTGCCTGCAGATGCTGCCAAAATCAAGAGCTAGAGGAAAGCCCATGCTCTCTGATCCCATGCATCTGCTCATGGAAGGCCCTGTGGCTGGCAAGGGGGGACACTTGGAACCCAAAGCCTGGCAGCCTGTCCCACTCATGCTTTTTGAGAGCAGCTCTTTGAGGCCTGCTGTGCCTGGCTCTGCAGCACACGGAGCTCAGGCCTGTCACAGTGACACTCGAAAGGACGGGCAGCCAAAACGTCCCCTAGGAGCCTGGCGAGGTTTGATGTCAGCATGGCAGGGTGTGGGTGGGAGCTGGGTGATGACAGTGACAGATGAAACCCTCAGAAGGGCCTCAAGGGCCCACCTGGATCCATCAGCACTCCTGCTGACATGGAGAGCTGTGTTCCAGCTGAGGTGTGGAGAGGCCTGAGGAGCAGAGGGTGTCCTGGTACCAAAAAACACTTGGCAAGCAGGCTCAGGGCAAGTGGAGACCAGCCAGCATGAGGCAGTTCCAAACTCCCAGCGGGAAGGAAGATGATGAAGTTCCTCGCTGCTTAAATTTTGCTGAAAGCCATATTCCTCCAGTAAACTCACTTCTAGGGAGTGTACAGCTGGAATTTCTGCTGTAGAGCTCCTTGAACTGGGTCAAAGGGTCTGGGTTTTGGGATCAGGTAGAGGGATTCCCCTCACTTCAGGATCTGAAAAGGAGCACATTTGGACCAGTCAAAAGATACTTTCCCTCCCCATCTGAAAGCCAGAACATCTCCTTTGCATGGAATGCTCGAGTTTCAGGATCTCTCTAAATTGCCCTCTCATTTTCAGGGACCCCAATGACTATTAGTGTCCTTACATGTCTTCTTTGGCTAGAGATGAAATGAGAGGAACAGAAGGAGAGCTATGAAACGTGCTGGAAATATTATTGATTCTTAGCAGAAACAGCACATTGGAGGTCATTCCCAGGAGACTCTGTCCTTGGGAGGATAATTTCAACACCACACTGGTCTTGGCAAGAGTAATCTGAAGTCCAGTAAGGTGAACTTTTGAGCTCTCCATTAGTTACAAGATTCTCTTCAATTATGTGTGTGTTTTCCCTCTGACAGATAGAGAAAATAAGTTATTACAGCTATTTTGCAGAAAAAGGACTAAACCTAAGAGTAACTAAATGTCTTGCTTTAGGTTAATTGAGCCATTTGTGCCATTAGAGAAAACAGTACACAGTTCTTAATGTTGCCCAAGTCACTAAACCATCTTTCCTCTAATCAAACCTGAGTCCTAACAAATGTCTGCACAGGCATGTATTTTTCAAAATGTTTTTTACTCTTTTTCGTATTTTATAGAGAAACTGCAGGTAAAACATAAGCAGAAGTTGCCTGAATTCAACTCTCCTGGCACAAATTCCCCTGATGGCAGTCTGATTTTAACTCCCATCTGTACTGTCGCGCCCCTACCCACCAGCATGAGTCACACTGAGCAATAAATAACAGCTAAATCCTTCTTCTGCCTCGACAGGTGATGCTGAGGATTTTCTCTCTGCGTACACATGGAGCTATAGTTCTATTGCCTGATGATGTATTGTGGCTGTTAATTTGGGGAGATGAAGCTTTTTCATCATTAATGTCCAACCTGAATGCAGGAATATATTGGTCTGTTTGGGAAGCAAATGTATAACATTCGCTATGAAGTGCTGAACCTAACTGGGGTTTTTTTGTTGTTTGTCTTCTTTTTAATGGCTCAAGGCAACATTAGTTTCCAAGGCTGATATTATTAGGCCTTTTCCTCTCCCTACCTTTCTGACTTTCACCATCCCCTCCCTTGTCCTACCTCTTTTCCTATGCTCATGCTTTGCTCTTGCTTTCTCTCATTTTTTGGCTCCTGCAGTATTTTCTCCTTGTTCCTATGATTTTCTCCTCTCCTTCCCTATTCCACAGAGGCACAAACATCATTGCAAGAGACTGTGAGACAGCAAATGCCCCATGGCACAGCTAAAACCACATAGCTTTGGGTTGTCAGTTTCCTGGCCAGGCTTAAGGCTCTGTGTAAATGAACTGCTCTTGCAAAGAGCTGTTCTAGAGACTCCTGAAGGAACAAGAAAGGAATGAGGAATGCTTGGGAAAAACCTCTGCCAAGCAACCAAACTTTCCATAATGTTAAGGAGCCTATTACATGTGCTCAAATTATCCATACTCCTCCAGGTGCAAAAATACTGCTGGGGGCTCTTTTGAGTTGAAATCTTTCACGAGTTTAAAACACAAGTGTAAATGTAGAGTTGCTGTATGTGAGGTCTTATGTTGCTGTAAGTAGATACCAACATATTCCAGGCCCTATGGCAATTTTAGTTTGTGCATTTACTCAATGAAAAAAAAATCTATTTTTATGACTTTTTTCAAGATGCTGGTTTCAAAAGCAGGTTCTTCAAAGATCTGAGACTCTGAGATATTCAAGGTACAGCTGAGATAGGCTTTGCAAATTCCCATCTTACAGAAGAAGACATCACTTTGTGGCTATGTTTTGTTCGTGCTGCAGTGATACGTGTGGGGCACATAGTGAATTTGATAGCTAGATAATGGAATCTGTTGACTGATCATTGTTGCTACACGGTTCAGGACTCCTCAGCAGTGTTTCATATTAAAAAAAAGGTCAAACTAATCAAAATGCCATGAACGTCAATGGAGAAAAAGCAATAGCTCCAGTATTTTCTCTGCCACTTAACCTTGAAAAAAGTCTCTTTAAATTTGCTTCTGCTTGCACTTGTATTTCTCCACAGGCAAGGTGCATAATGAACAGTGCATTTGCAATTTTGAAAGCCCTTGAGGCCACAATACAATTGTACTGGAGGTCTTATGTAGAAAAGGAAGAGGCTGGATTTAGTTTGAGAACCACCCCTTTTATCTGATCTCATAATAACTGTGCCCCTTTAGGCTTGATCATTGGGCAGCCCTGAGGGGAAACACAGGGATCAAGCCTATTAAAAGGCATGATGGAAGCATAAGGTTGGCTGTGTCTGTGACAGGCTATAGGGGATTTCTGGGAATGAGAGAGAATTCTGGCCTGGCCAGTGTGTTTGCACACTTCAGTGGAGCTGGCAAGCAGCTGTCTCGAGAGACTGATGCCTGAGCATCCTGGGCTGGGAAAGAGCTGTTCCTGATGGCAGGAGCAGTTTCCAGCCTGTGGAAATGTCTCTGCCAGAACTCTTTCTCAACACTCTCCAATACCACAGAAAACAGGAGATAGCAGTCCTGCAAAGGCTGCTGAGAGGTGCAGTAAATTATTTTGTCTCCGTTAGTGGGGAGGTTGGCTGGTGCCCCAGCCATGGGAAGGTGATCATGGGCAATAACTGATGGTTTTTATCAGTACCTGACACACCACAGTCACCTCCCATCTGAGACTGGGGGTGATGAGAAATCCTGGCCACAGCAAAGGGTCATTTTGTGGCACAACATTCTGAAGACACTTTGGCTGCACAGATCCAAAGGAAAGGGAGAGCAAGGCAGGAAGGAGGAAAGGACAAGAGCAGGGAGTGCTGGGGGAAAACAGACACAGCAGACTTCAGTGCTGCTCTGTTAGGTAGAGGCAGGATAAAGAAGGAAAGAGGTATTTAATAAGGTTACTTGTTCAAGTAAAATCCCTCCTGAAAGAAAGCAGTACTTAGAAATCACTCAGGGTTTTTCTGCTTTCATGACTCTGTCACTGGAGCAAATCTATTCATCACAGCCATGTATTAATGAATTAGTTAATTAAGCAGCTCATTATTTAATAATTCAGGTTGCAAGTGTGATGAAATACAAATCCCCTTTGTAGCCAGAGGCACATCTTTGCCAATAAGCTAAGCAGTTTATAGTTAATCAGGGATGTTTGCTGTCTGACACAGGCAGAATCTGCTGAATTGCAAGCAGTTTATTTCCAAGGTTATTGCCTACAGCCCTCTCTGGGAGCTTGTCAGGGCCTCCAAGCCCAGTAAGGTTAAACCTAATAAGCTGTCCAAGGGCAAACACACGTAGAAATGCTCAAATTCATGAGAGGGCACCAGGGCACTGTTGTTGCTGAATAAACATCAAATTTCCTATTGGCTTATGCTGCCAGGTGCAATGCTAATAGAGAGTCTGGTTTATTAATAAGCACTAAAGCCTCAAAGATTCTAGCTCGTTATGATATTTAAAAAGACAAGGAAATAACAGAAACATGTACTGGTTGTTTGGCACTGATATGGCTCCACCAGGTGATTTTGGGAAAGTTCCTTTATTTGCATCTACATTGGGATGCCTTTGAGAGTTCCTTGGTGTCCATGTTGGGGTTTGTGCCTCAGCTCCACATTAGGGAAAACATTTGTGGGGCAGCAAAGCTCACCTTTATCTTGGTCATCATGTGGAGCATAGCTGGGTTTGAAGGCTGGAATAAAGCCTCACCTTGCTGGTCCCCAGGGACCCCTGGAGTATGTGGGACAGCACACAGCATTTCCATTTCAATGCTCAGATACAGTTTTATTCTCTCTCTGCCTCGAGTCATGATGGGCAAAACAAACCTGAGAAGTTTTCCCAGCCTTTGATGGGAGCTGTGACCACTGTAGGCTGCTTAGGTCCTGTGATAATGGGAGAGGAGAAGAGGAAATAGACATCTAGAAAAAGTTTAGAGACCATGAGTAATTTCT
This sequence comes from Entomyzon cyanotis, assembly GCA_024500445.1. NCBI lineage: Eukaryota > Metazoa > Chordata > Aves > Passeriformes > Meliphagidae > Entomyzon > Entomyzon cyanotis. The sequence continues at coordinate 14,124,932 of JAKEPQ010001010.1, forward strand.
CAGCTAAAAAATTGTTAATAAGATGGCCAAATTCCAGTTCAGGCATATGCTTTTCTAAGTTTTCTTTGGGTAAATTATAATTTCCACTAAACTCTGGCACTTAAAAGAAGACACTGCTCTCCCACCAGCCCTCCTGCTGTGATTCTCCTCCATCCTCCACGGTTTTGTTCTTTTCCCCTTCACCACCTCCCTTCTGACTAAGCTCTCAGCTGCAACTTCTCCCTGCGTTTGCTCCTTGAAGCAAAGTCTGTTCATTATTTATTAGCTACCACACTCTTACACCATCTGTCTCAACTCATTATCCATATTCAGCTTGTCAAATTGACCTTTTATGGCCTTTCTCTGGAATCCTAATGTGTAGTCTGTCCCTCCTTATATAGCTTTGTGTTGCTAAGCGGTTGCTTTCCAACTCCTACTGTTAAACATTCCTCTCTGTATATCTATCTCATGAACACCCAACTCGCTAGTCTGTGCCCCTAACTTCAGAAAAGCTGTTTATTCTGCTTGACTGATGCTTGTTCCTTGTTTCATCTGCCCCATGTTTGCTGTGCCAGCCTGCTGGAGCACAAACTGTCTTAGATATGACCTTTAAAGCATCTGCACCAGCAGAGTATCAGACTTTAAGATGTAATCTCCCTCTAACAGTCTGGGGGACTTTCTGTCCCTTAGTTCATAACATAGTGAATTACAAGCTGAATTCAGCCCACAGCCACTTTGCAGTGAGAGTCACCACCACCACCACATAAGGCAATGGCATTTCAGTGTGCAATGTGCTGGAAACCAGAAATCTCCCCTTGTGGGATGGGTGAGAATGAAAAAATGTAAAGGCATTGAAGCAGTGCAGCCAGATTCTTACTCAGCATAAATCAGGACATTTCAACCAAACACAACTGAACTCTTCATGCTCGTACCCTGTCCATTTGTGCTTCCAAATCCAAGGGCTGCTGTAAATGCTTCAGCTTCAAACACAATAATTTCTCCTCACAGAAGATTGTGTAACAGAAGATCAAACAATGCAAGAAGTATTTTCTCCTGGTGGAACAAACACAGCATGCATCTGCCCAGAAATGTGTAAAACCCACCACAGATCAATAGAGATTATCCAGAAACTGTAGGACAGCTTCAGTTCAATAAACTTTCTAGTAGAGAATTTTGAACTAAAATGCTTTCTCTAAATAATTAATCAGGTCTGCTGGTAACACATTAAATTACTCCAGCTCTAGTTTCCCTGCATTTCTTGATATACCAGGACTGCATCAGCACCAATCTTTTCCAAGCTACAGTGTGGGAGCGGTGAATAAATGAGCTCTGTCCCAGAGTCCCCAGCAACATCTCTGAGCAAATCAATGTTTTTTACACTACACAGAGGACTTTTACCCTGTATGTCCTACCTGTGCTGCAGGGGAGCAATCAGGAGGTGCCATCTGTACTGCAGAAAGTTGGTTCTTTGAACCAGATGATTTCAAGTCAATGACTTTCAAATATCTTGCTCTTCTTTACACAATCTGTGGCACAGATAGCTTGCTTAACAAGCTCCATGGAGAGTTTTTGAACCTGTGTTATGTATATATCAAATAATTTCTTAATAATAAAAAAACTTTCAGGAGAAACTAGTTTTTTCCTTAGTTTTCACTTAATACAGTGCTCTCCTCTGAAGCTACAACAAAAGACACCTTTTTTTCCAGATTCAAAGCAAATTCTTTTCAAAGGTATGCTCTGCTGCAGACTTTGATTTTTAAATCTCTTGTTGCCCAGACCCAGTTAGCCTCCTGTGTTTGCTGCCACAGTTGATTGTTGTAGCCATTAACACATAATTTTACACCTGAAAAACATATATTGACTTGCCCTTCCATGTAATTTTGTTGTCTTTGATGGAAAAGTAGTTCCTTTTTGCTTCCAGCTACCACGTCACTGAATAAGAGAACTAGAAAAATCATATACCCTCCTCGATTTTCCTGAACAAGAGCAGAAAAGAGACCTCAGAAATTATATCTGGATCTGATATTGCTCCAGATACAATGGATTTTCAGCCTGGGACTGTGATATAGTCCTCCTTCAAGAATGCTTGATGACCATGGTTTCTTTTGGACATTAATTACAAGGACAAATTGTACTTCCAATCTTGTGAGACTGGAGAGAAATCAGATTTTTTTTCCTAGTGATATATGTGGTGTTCCTTTACCTGTCTAAAATCCTATAAAAACTGGCATCCCAAGGTCTGACTTTTATTTCAAAGAAAAAGAGACCAGGTTTTCAACTGATTAAATCCCACTGATTCACTGGCCAGTGTTCAGATCTGAGAACATCCTCCTGGAAATTCCCCAGGGACTCACTGCTCATCACCAACATTGATTAGGATGTTTGAAGGAAAGGCAAAGTAAGGAAAGTGACTGCTGAGAACCTGCAAGAGATGTGATCTATTTTGATACAATCACACCCTAAAACAATGGTCAATAATTGGTTTTGTTTGGTTTGGCTTGGGTTGGGTTGGATTTTTTTTTGACTGAGTGATGTCCTCCACAGCCAACTTCTTCCAAAAGTGTTTCAGAGTCCTATGCTCTGAGACTTTTCTGTTGTTGTTTTGGCAGTGAAAGAGAGATGCAAAAAGTCAAGCAAGAATTAATAGGGCTTAGGGCTGAGCTCTAACGGAGATGGCACCAGATGCATTTATAATCCTTGGATATGAAGGCAAGAGCTACTGTTATTACAAAGCATTTTTTTCCCACAGTTTGTGGACCAATAATATGTCAGGGCTTCCATCTTTCCCTGGCTATTTCCCCTTTATTCTGAGGATAGTTTGTACCATTAATCCCTTTTCTTGCGCCTTGATTTCTGATTTCACTTGGTTTCTACCCCTTTGCATTCGAAGCCCCCTCATTTCCTTTTTCTGACTTCCCTCACATATAAATTCTTTTCAGATCCTGCTGCTTTTCCCTCTGCAGGATCCTTGCCAAGAACCCAGCCTTGCCATCTGTCCAGGAGAATGATGATACTGCTCAGCTCTCTTCTGGATGTTGAATTGTGTGGCTGCAGCAGCAATTTTAATGTTAGCAAAAAAAAGACCCAAAAAACCCCCCCAAATAATAATCAGAACCCTGTGGAAGAAAAGCCCTTTTCTGCCTCACAGAGGTCAGATACTGTTAGTCATATGCTTATGAATAGCAGGATTACTTTCCCTATATTGTATTTCTCTATATTGTCTTCTTTAAAGGTGCACTTGAGATAATTTCACATCTGTGAAAGCATAATCAAAGCTCCTGGTACAATTTTTGTTGGCAAAAAAAAATGCCATTCTTCCAAACTTGAATTATTTAGGAGAGAAAAAAGTCAGTTTCAACAAATGTATTTAATAAAAAATGGATCATGCATCTGACACATTGGCATTTCTTAAATGAAATATTTTGTTTCAGTTTGAAACAAATTTCCATGTGCCTCCTTTCTTTTTTTCTTTTTTTTTTAATGCTGATGAAAAGGGCAACCTTGTGCAGTATAAGATGAAGAATTTATAATGGGCCCGATCTGGCAGTATTTTTATTGTGAATTATGGGGTTGCAGTCTAATTTTTTAGATTTTAAAATTATTATTATTATTATTACTCATACAAGTTGGAAAGAGGGAAATTTCCAAAATTCTCCTGAAGGAAAATGGCAGTTTTCTTAGTTAAAAAAGAAGATACTACACTGCAATGCTTCATTGAAAACCTGACAAAGACTTGGGAGCACTTTTCCTGGTCCTCAGCTGGGATGCAGGGAGCACAAACACCTCTTTCCCCCAAATTCAGGTTTATTCAAGGTTTAAGGTTTTGGGGACACAAGTTGCCATCTATTCATATATATAGATATAACATGGCTGCAAGGGATCTGCAATTCCCACCAGAGGAAGGCTGTGCTGTCCTGATGTGCAGTCTGGAAGGACACAGAGATGCCAGAAAGCCAAGGGACAGAGCCCAGGATGCTCAGCCTGCAAACTTCCATCTAGCAGCACAGAAATCAGTCATTGCTGCAGAACTCAGCCTGTCTGATAACATTGGTGTCATTGCCTGAAATCCAGGATGCTGCTCCCCTGGGAGCTGGGGTTTGTTAGGCACCTCAAAAATCTGTCCCTCTGTGTGTACAAATAGATCTTGTAATTGCAACCTCATTGAGAGTCTGAGATCGGAACTTCACAGAAACCCATCTGCATAATTATCTTTCTCCTTTCAGCGAGGAAAATTTCTTCTCAGGAATTTTTTTTACAGTCAGCTTTGTGACTGCAGAATGTCCTTATGGTCACTGTAGGATCTGGGCACCTTCCCATTGCTGTCAGCAGAAAGCAGCTCTTGGGGTGAGGATGTTTTGCAGGAGGAGTCGTCCTTCAGGCAGAATATTAAACTGCCCTGCCATCTGTTTCACAGGGATTATTCTGGTGAATGCTGAAGATCCCTTGAAAGCATTTTGATAGTGTCCCTGTCCTGCTCCTTCTCCTCAGTGTTCAAATAACCTCTCTCTCCTGCTGTTGGTTTTGAGTGTTCTCCCTTTCTGAGCCTGCAGAAGGAAAGGCCCTGGGATGCAGCTCCCAGCCTTGGCTCTCTCCCTGCTGGATACACATTTTGGATTTATGTGCATTATGCATTTCTGAGTGTGCACCCATGGCTCGTGTTCCCACAAAGCAGCATCCTCACTCTCTGGTTTTCCAGAAACTCCATCATGTCCCAAGGTGCAATATTTCATAAGAAAACCCTTCTCATATCTGCCCTGCTCACTAATTTGAGATTATTTCTGTTCTCTACTAGAGATCATCTCTCTGACAGGCCCAGGATTCTCTTCGTTTAGTGCCAGGCACAAGAAACTCACCCTTCTTTGCATCCCCTCCAAGTTCTGCTGCCCTCCAGCCCCAGTTTATCTCCTCAGCATCACAGACCTGCCTATGTGCCCTCTTACAGAGGCAAATGCAGGTGTTCATCTGCTTTTCTTAAACATCCCTTTTTCCTAGAGTAGATGCAGTTTCTATTATGAGGATATCCAAGACTTTAGGTTACTATTTTGAGTTGCAGAGCTCAAACGACTGAATTCCTGGCTAAGTATGCAACTTCTCAGCTAACGAAGACCTAAAGAATACAAGAAAAGGTGGATAGTGTATTTTAAAGAAAGGAGGAAAGGAACACAATTCCTGTGTATTCCAGCTTTTTTTTTCCAACACCCAGTTTAATGGGCTGTTTTGGGGAGACCCAGAATGAGGCTTTCCTGCCTCTGCCTTCCCACCCCTGCAGACTCTGCCTTTTGGAACCTGACGTTTGTTGTGTGTTTAAACCTCACTTGTGTATCTCAGAAAGAGAACTGGCAGTTTTAAAGGGTCAAGGGTTGTAATTAGAATCATTTAGATTGGAAAAGATCTCTAAGATCATTAAGCCCAACCATTAACCCAGCAGTGCCAAAGCCACCACTAAACCATGTCCCCAAGTGCCACATCTACATGTCTGCTAAATACCTCCAGGGATGGTGACTCCTCCACTGCCCTGGGCAGCCTGTTCCAACACTTGACAGCCCTTTTGATGATGCAATTTTCCTAATATCCTGTCTGAAACTTCCCAGGCACAACTTTGAGGCCATTTCCTCTTGTGCTGTTGCTTGTTATCTGGGAGAAGAGACTGATACCCACCCTGCTACAATAGGCTTGGTGTGATGTGTATATTTGTCTCAAGCTCTCATGCATCACTGTGAAGGGTAATTATAGCAATCCAGGCCTGCCATCTTTATGACACATCATGATTTCGCATCTAAATGCTAAATGGGGCTGTTAATGAGTGAGTGCAGCTCAGCTTGAGTGAAAGGGTGTTAAAGAATCAGGTCTGGAGTGAATCAGCCTGTGCATATGTGGCAAGGAAAGAAAACAAGTGGTGTGAAATATGAAAAGTGTAGCATTCTGAAGTTATAGCCTTTCTCTGTGCACTGCCCCCTTCTCCTAGGGTGATCCCAGAAAATATCCATCCTACAGACTGAATGAGAGCCCAGGCACTGTTTTCTGCCATGACCTTTTCTCTGAATTACATGTTCTTCCCCACACAGGTGACTGTTTCTGGTCTGTGAGACTCATCAGCTCATGTCATTATTTCTCAGGCTGCCTGAGATGTGATTCCATCTGGTAAATGCCAATCTTTGTGTGTCAGTGAAAGAGCACTGATGCTTCAATAGGTCTTTTCTAAGTTTGTGATCTTTGGTCCTCTTGTTGGGGGAGGCAAAGAGCCCAACTTCACGCCTCAGCAGCTTTCTAATAGAGAACAAAAAGATGTCCAGCATTTGGTCTTTAACAACATACTTCTACCTTTTAAAAAGAGAGATAGGCTCTGTGGAGAATCTGTTCAGTTCTGCTATTGATCATCAGTGTTATTGTTACTTCGTTTCCTAGAATGAGTTTTCAATTCAGTTCTGTAGCAACCAGAAAGGGACAAACACAGTGAGGTCACTGAGCTTCCTGCTCCAACATTTGAGGTCGCTTTGAAGCATGACCTGCCAGCAGATGATTCTTAAAGACTTCCAAAGCAAGGCCTCATGTTCTTTTGCACATCTTGTTCTTTTGGTTTTTCTCTTTAAATGAAAGGATCTTTCCCCTACTTTTCAAAAGAAAATATGTCTCTGTGGAACTACATTTTACTGCCTTGGAGAACATGATGTTCAGTCATGACACAAATCTTTGTGTAATCAAGAAAGTTACTTCAGGACTGGGAGGTTCTGAGACTCTAAAGTGCTTTTGGATTTTTTTTTAACCATTAGAGGTTAGAGGTAACACCCCAGCATTGAAACAAGAGCTGTAGAACTCACTTAAGGGCTTCTGGTGGCTGTCAGATGTGTTAGCTCCCCTGCACATCAACAGCTCTGGTGCCAGTGCAAATACTTCTCTTTACTTCTCCTGTGCACTGTCGTTTCCTGATCATTATAACCTGATCAGAATGACTTTGGGATTTTTTTTTTCAATTTAATTTTTTTTCCATTCCTTTATTGATTGCTCTTTTTGAGCCCTGGAAGAATGACCTACCCTTTTTCACTTCATGCAAAATGTATGATGTGATTCAGCATAAAGAAAGGGAAGAGGAAACATGTTGAGTGTAGTGACAAATAGCTGAGGGGCAGAGAGAAGGAAGAGGTTCTGGCAGGCTCTGCAGAGGCTGTGTTGTAATTATGGGCCACAAATATATAGGTAGATAAGCAGAAATGCAGAGGAAGCTTTTATGAAGTTCCTTGGAGCAGCTCCATGAATAACACAGGCAAAGCATGGCCATAAATCCAGAGAAGTCAAACCTCTGCTCCTTCCTTACCCTCAGCATTTGTGCTGCCAGAAAATCACAGCCTTTGCAGCAGGAGTGATGCCCTTCTGAGCATTTTATTATAGAAAGTGCTACTGAATTTCTCCTCTGAAGTCATTTGAGCTACATATAGCACTGTTATTTACAGTGTGTGCGTTTGCCTGCGTTTCTATAGGTCAACTGAGTGAGTAGGTAACAACACCCACACAGGCACAGGCATGTGCCTGCCCATGTCAATCCAGAGCTCATTTACACTTTATTTAGGCAAGTAGCTCAAGGCTTAAAGCACAGTCCACGTTCTGTGCATGCCTACGCTGTGCTGGCTGCTCTGGCGTGACTCCACTCCCTTTCCCATGTGCTTCTCCTCCCAAACTCTGTGTCTACAGCTGTGTGAGGCAGGGGAATGCTGGAGAGCCAGCTGGCTGGAAACCGCCTGGAAAATAATGGAAATCAGGTGTCCAGAATGAGTATGTGTTTAGATGTGTCTTGACTTCCCTTGGTTTTCCCTGCAGACAGCGGTGGTTCTGTATTAGCTTTGTTTTTTTTGCTCTCTGTGAAAATCATCCCCTGCTGATGTTTAGATATGGGGAGAACAGAGCTTGGTGTGACTTTTGGTGACTTTGTCTTGGCAAATGCTGCATGCCAGTTGTACATCTGGCATCCAGATGGAGAGACACTAGGGAGAAAAAAGAAGCCAATAAATAAAATTAATTTTGGGATCTGGATGAAAAAAAACCAAGATCATATTTTGTCTCATTATGATGTTAGCCAGTTGTAGGGACCGGGGAGGAGTGTGCTCTGAGTAGAGGGATGGAAACATATTTAGCAACCTGAGAGCTCTCTTCCAGCAACCCAGCCCAGTGCTGTTCTGCTCTCTGTGGAAAGCAGGACCACATATGGGAGGAAGGACTTCCAGGAATGACAGAAACTGGGACCACATGGTACTTTACATTCTACTTTGGGTTCTCACTGAACTTGGTACATTTTAATGCTCTGTTTTTTCCTGAGGCATTGGGTTTTGATGATGCAAAAACATTCTTCTGTCGCCATATTTTTCAAAGGAAAAGCATCTATTAAAAATGTTGGTCAATTAACTCAGTGCATGTGTGCTTGCAAGCATATTGCTGTCTCATTGCTATTGTTTCCTCTTTCTCAGGACATGACCTTCACCACCACAATGAATCAGGAAAAACCTGTCAAATCCTCCTAGCTCCCCGGCTGTGCAATTTGCTGTTCCCTCGCTGTTCCCCAGACAGCAGCTTTTCTCACCCAAAGCACAGAAGCCAGCAAGTCACAAATGACAGCTGAAAAGTGAAGCATCACCAAAAGCTGCATGAGACTCTGTCAAAGAGAACCTTTATATATAATTCTCCTTCCGAGCCTGGGAAGCCGTGCATCCCATCAGTTCTAAAGAAAGGAGAGAAGATATGTTCAAGTAACCGACACCAGAAATTGCCCAAATCCATACACATTTTCGAGCATCTGCACACAGTGATCTGCAGCCTTTAGAATCCTCTGTTCAGGATGGATGATGGATATAGAAACACAAACCAGGTCTCAGATGACTACAGGTACCAGGATGGCAACTATGATGCACCCAATGATGGCTACTACCGGGCGGGGATGACCCTGCGCAGGAAGAGGATGCCCAGAGTGATGTTACAGAAGGCCACGATGAGGATGATGAGGTCTATGAGGGGGAGTACCAAGGGATCCCACACCCAGATGACATCAAAGAAAAGCAGAAGAAGCGAGCCCCTGCCATGGATGATGAGTACAGAGACCGTGCTGACCTTATGGCCGAGAGGATGGAGGATGAGGAGCAACTTGCCCACCAGTATGAGAACATCATTGAGGAGTGTGGCCACGGACGCTTCCAGTGGACTCTCTTCTTTGTTTTAGGGTTGGCACTGATGGCAGATGGGGTGGAGGTGTTTGTGGTTGGATTTGTTCTTCCCAGTGCAGAGAAGGATATGTGCTTGTCCAGTTCCAACAAAGGGATGCTGGGTAAGTGCCGCTGGCAAACAGCTCTTCTAATGCAGTGAGCAGCAGCTGGGACACATTTTCCTAGTGACCAGCTGGTTGCAGGATCTTCTCATTACTTCTTGTGTTGTATATTATGCATAGTCGTGCCTGGGTGGATCTGACTCAAGAGGGGTTCATGTACTGCTAGAAGGCAGCTCCCCAAAATCAGGACAATTGTACCAGAATGTGCTGTGGCCCCAGCACTGGTCACTGCAGGCTGGATCTGGGCAAGGCACCTCACAGTCTGCAGGTCCACAGGGCAAAACTCAAAGAGGTGCTCAAGGATAAATAAGTGAAAAGTTAAAGGTGAGTCAAGTGACTCAGAATTCAAAGCTTTTGGAAACAACAGGTTTCCCTTTTCTTCAACCCAAAGTCCCAACTGACAAATCAACTATGCAGTTAGTTCCTCCCGTCTGCTAACTTCTCAGTTTGCTCATATGTCCTGGATCAGATATAGTCAATGGAGGTTTCTTTTTTAGGTCTGTGGAATGCAATTAAAGTGCAGCATGCAGATTAAAGCTGAGGCTACTGGCAGCATCCCTTTTGCATCACTATCAACATGTCCCTGAAGTCAAAATACAAGGCTTAGTTATTGCGAATGAGACTGGGTGGAAAGGTCTGGATGAACAATTTTTTCCCTTGAACAACAGGCAAGCCAAATTCTGTAAGTCAAAGACAGCAAAGCCTCCCAGATCTCCAAGAATCAGGACAGGATCCAGCATGGCCTGTAGTGAGAGCCAGCCACGCAATAGGCAGTGCATCTGGAGGGGAAATAAAGTAGCTCTTGGAATAACTGCTTGAGGAGGGAGAGACTGTGTCTTGATGGACATGTACTGGGATTACAGGCAATCCTCAGGGGCTGTAGGTCATACATGCTGGCCCAGAGGCTCTGTCTGATGCAAGGTAAATGCAGATTTGGAATTAGACCCCAGCCCTTGACTCCATTTTATTTACATTATTTTCATGTGACAAAGGCAATAGGTAATTATCCCTACATAAACTTCTCCTCTTGGTATAGTGAGGTCACATTCACTTTTCTGTTTCTCCCATTTTTCTTTGAACTTGAGGATCAGGATGTTTCTTTCTATAGTTAGCTAGATTTGTACTTTTGTGCCTTAAAGAGTTTAATAAATTTTTCTGCTTCACAAACCCCTTAAAAATTCTACCTTGAAATATCTCCGGTCACATATCTCAAAGCAAACCTCTCACAATTAGATCCTGATTTCAAAGGGACTTTGGAATTCACCAGCTCCCTGTGGGACACAAGGTCTGGTGTCTTTTCAGTGATGAGACCTTTTTTGAAAAGCAGGTCATTTATTTTGGTGACTCTATGAAAGCTGAGCTTTTCTGAAACTCTGACCCCATAAATATCTGCCTCTGTAGAGCTCAAGCTCTGGCAGGCATCTGAATGAGAAAACTTCAAATGTCACAGGAAAATCTATCTTTGAAGTATTTCTGGCCCAACCACAGGTAAAAATGAACATAAAATCTCCCCAGAGAGCTCGTTCTGCTTTTTCCAGCTCAGTATTTGCAAGGCTGAAAGTTCAGGGTGCTCTGATAAGCTCTGAATAAGCAAAGAGACATTTGGGTCTGTATCCAATCCCAGCTCCAGCCTCCTGTGCACTAACAGAGCTAATCTGGGACTGCTAATGAGGGGAAGAGAACTCTTCTTGCTGCCTTTCCTGCCCACTTTCAAACGCAGCTTGTGAGAACCTGATTTTGCAGAACAATTTCTCCTGTCCTTAGCTTGCTTGTTTGGGGGCTCTGCTGTCGAAGCTTGCATTCACACTATTTCCTGACTTCAAAAAAAGGGGGGGGAATAAATTAAAAAAAAAACCAATAAAAGCTGGTTCATCTAAGTTTGGGGCAGGGAGGAGAGAGGGCAGGGCAGGGACATGAGGTGTAGGTGCAGACCTGCCTCCAACAAAGCCTCGTGTCCCAGGCACTCCCCTGCAAGAAGGTTTTGTCTCTTTTCTGAGCAGCTGTAAGGTGATAAGGACAGCCAGATATCAGCTTCCCAAGGGGAAGGCTGAGAAAATGCTACTGATGGAGACAAGAACATAATCATCAAAATCTTTCTTAGAATAGTTTCAGCTCCCATCCACCTGAAACTAGGAAAAAGGTATCTCCCACAAAGCTCAGAGCCTCCAGCCAATGCCCCTCTGTGAATCTATTCCCTCAATGGTCTGTGGCAATGCACGCTGATCTCATTAATATTCAGGGTTCAGTTACACTTCAGGGTTGGTTTGGTGGCAATCAAAGAACCTTCACCTCAATTTCTAATGTGCAGTGGCAGTCTAGCACGAGTGTGTCTGCACAGGATGAACAGAGGGGGATTAGAGCAGGCACAGCTTTCCCTCCAGTTATCCCAAGGTTTTATGGAAGCAGGGATATTACCCACATGTACCAATAAACATTTACAGATAAGCTCGTGTTTAGTCCCAAGGAACCATTTATCTCCCCACATTTTTGCTGAGGAAACATAACCAGGTTTTCCCAGGTGGAGTTAAGGTCACTTGCAGGCAGCTGCTAACATTTAAACACACAAGGTCTCAGCCATAACAAGAGAGGCTGGGAGGGAAAAACTGGGAAATAAGTCAGGTGGGTAATCCAACTCCAGCAGATATAGGAAGGGACAAATAGGAGAGATAAAGCAAATGCCTCCTAAAGACCAATTTAGTGAAGTTCAGCTTCTGTTGAAAGGACATTTTGCATTAAACATTCTGCATATTGCATATTTTTCCTCCCTTGGAAGGCATTCATGGGAAAATATCAAGCAAACTATGGCCAAATTATGCAAAAATTGCAAATAAACAGATGCCCACAGTGTTTCATGAAATGTGTGAAATGGATATGACACATCTTAGAAAACGTTTACATTTCGTTCTGAAAATAAACATCTCACCATCAGATGCAAATTAACAGCTATTTTAGCCCTAGATATCCCAAGTGGGACAAAACACATATTTGGAGTTTTTCAGTTATGAGAAATGCTATTTAAAGATGATTTCAGCGGTATTACAAAAAAAAAAACCCCAGGAAAAAAAAAAAAGAAACAACAGTATATATATTTTAGCAGTTTCATTTAATCAACTTTGAATACAAGTTGATAAGAATAAGTTTGGTAACATGGAACAACGTTATTTTTACATATTCATTTGAAAGGTCAGCTTTGCTGAGCTTTCATCAGCAGTCAAAATAATAATTCAGTTCTTAAATTTACTGAAACAGAATATTTCTTGTCAGTATGATACAGCCTATCAGAAACATTTTTTAATTTGCTAAGGATAACCAAAAGAGTAATAAAATTTCTATTTACTTATTTGCTGAAAGGCACACAGCATCATTATTTGGAGAAATATCTCATAAGTATATATCTTTACGTGCTATAAATCACTTCTTAGAGGACTAAATATTATATTTGCAAGCTGTAAGTATACAAGTATAAAAGATAATGACATAGTAATGTTTTAAACTTCTTCACATCCTGCATTATAAAAAACTCAAGGCACAGTTAAAGCATCAGCTCTCCCAGATCCCAGAGCTGCAGTTGTGTTATTGTCATTTCACAGTTCAGTAAACTGAGACAAGGAAACTTTTAAGGGCTTTGCCCATAACTCTAAAAGAGCTAGACCAAGGCTGAGAATAAAATTGCTTTTTCAGGCTCCCTTTTCCTTTTCATGATTTAATAATAATTTTTTTAAGGAGAATATTGTATTACAGACTCTTAACCTCACAATGTTGGATAAAAAAAACTAGAAAAAAAGATCCTATAAGTAATTATGCATTTATGTAGCAATTCAAGCTTGGCTGTGTGAGTCAGGTTAAACAGGATGTGTAACAACATCCCTGCTTTTAGTCGTGTGAAGAGGATGTTTTATTATCAGCTGAGATAAAATCTGATCGCAGCTTCTCATTGACCCGAATTCACCTGATATGACAGTAAATCCTAATCCCCTCTGCAGAGCTCAATGGCTTTTCTCCACTCCTTTTTTTTTTTTTTCCTCTGTGGCTGAGCACAGACAAGCCCAGCCATGGCTCCCTGGCTCTGCCATGGTTATTTGCTGCCTCTTAGGCTTCTCCAAAGCCATGGACCCTCCCAACACAGCAGCCACCATTTGCTCTTGGGTAGAAATGCTCAGCTCAAGATGCAGCCCAAGGAGCATCATCACCTTGAGCAGTAGGAAAAAAAGCAGTGTTTTCGTGATTTGGGATCACCCCCGCTTTGTGCAGGTCTGATACGGGGATGGATGGCTGTGTCCCCATCCATAAACACGGTGGGAATTCCATCTGACACATTCCAGCGCGAGCAGGTTTTTGTTGGACAGCAAAGGGTTTGTTTGGCCTCATCTGCTGAAATCTTCACTTTAGCAGAGGAGTTGGGTGGGGAGAACCAGATGGTCCCACGAATATTGTGGTGCTGGACAAGTCCCATGGGGAGATGTGGAGCTGGCTGAGTGCAAACACCACCCACACCCCGCTGGTAGCACTGAGCCTGGCTGTGCATCACCTCAGCTGTGCTGTGCCACAGCCCCACGGGCTCACACAGCCCCACGGGCTCACACAGCCCCCCTGGCTCCAGCTGCACAGCCCCACGGGCTCACACAGCCCCCCTGGCTCCAGCTGCACAGCCCCACGGGCTCACACAGCCCCCCTGGCTCCAGCTGCACAGCCCCTGCCATCCCAGCAGCCAGATTCGCCCGATAGCCATGCGCAGATCTCCCAAAATGGAAAGCTGCCTTTCCCATGGGTGATTCACTTCTCAGTGCCAGAGCCGTTGGCTGTGGAAGGAGTGTCACTGCTCGTATTAATCAGCAAGGAGAGGGCAATGGGACAAGCTTTTCCTTTGACTTCCATTTAAGAGGTCGAGTTGATTCATGGGGAAAGCACTAATAAGCCTACAAGGAAGAGCAGATTAAAAATTGGAGGAAAAAAGGGGGAAAGGTCACCAGCTCTCAGCTCATCCTCTGTCAAGACCCTCCCTGTTCCAGGACATGCTAGCCACCACTACAGCACAAGAGAGTCAGGACTATCCCTACTTTATTCCTCTCTTTCAATTGCTTACAGTTGGATCCTCTGCCTTACCACATCCGTCTCCCAAATTGTCCAGACCTGACTCACAATGTTTTGTTTGTGTCCAGAAGGTGCATCCTAACAGATTCTACACCAGTAACATTATTTGAATTTTGGTTTTATTACAGTTTGAACTGCAAGATATAGAAGGTCTTAATAATTTTCAGTTGTCCAAATGCTTTCCCTCTTCAAGAGCCTTGTTTTTACCATAGGGCTGTACTGGTAGTGGCCTGGGAATTGAAGGCAGGTAGGAGCTTTCCTGTTCCTGTGGTTACTGGTTCCTTGTCCTGTCTTAAAAGAGATTATTTTTAGATGTGCCTCCTTTTTAAGAACTTTAATCCCATTAACTAACAATGAGAAAAATTCATGCTTGTGATGCAGATTTAGGTAAACCTTGACTTTTTTGTTTCCTTTCTGAAACCCTTAGAAGTCGTCTTTTAGCTATATTGAAGTAGTAAAAATACAGTTTAGCACACACAGAGCCATATACTGTATCTGCAGTATATTCCTGTCCTCATTCCTAGAACTTCATCTCTTAGCTCCAAATTCCTGTCTAACAGAGAGCACACAACTTCAGTAAAGGCTAATAAATTTCTTAGTGTGAAAATGCTAAATATGTTACCTCTTTTCTAGTGGGAATAAGCCCAGTCAGTGGTCACATATTTTCCTTATAACTTCAGCAATGGATGAGTCATAACCCAAAATTTATTCATAGAATTTCAGCTCTATGGTTTTCCACCACTTTTATGGGAGGCTGCAGCAGACTTTCCCACAGGCATTCATTATACTCCAGGACTTGTGGGATAGTCTGCAAATAATGGCTTATTCAGAGTTGCCCTTAACATTTCATCTGAGCACCTTATGTGTCCATTTGGAAACTCATCCTTCTCAGCACAGTCTAAGTCTGTGTGGTTTGAAGCCAAGTTTAGAAGTCAAGATTCTGGTGCAGACCATTGTAATGTAGAATATCTGATGGACAGAACTAACCCAGCAAAAGAAATACCATGTTGTGATCACTTTTTTCGGTCTGACTCTCCTTAAAATTTGAGTTTCCTTGATGGTTGCTACCTGGATCTTTTTCAGAGGTAGCAACCATCACTGTGTTCTCTAGAAGGTTGTCTCCCTGCAAAGAGGTTGTTTGAGTAACTCCTCCTGGAGTTCCACTCCTCCCTGGGTCTCTGCCACCTTGCTGATAATCCAGGACACAGCAAGCTGCAAAGCAGATTGTTCTGCACCCTGGGTCCCAAGATCCATCAGCTGACAGAGTGTTCAGTAGCAGCTACCCCAAAATTTTAATTATATTGGCCAGAACATGCAGTCTTCACCAAAAAAAGACCTCTCCATGATAATGAAGTGTTCTGTTGATTTTGGTTCAACCCTGAAGCACATATTTCCATAAGCAGGATCCTTCCCCTCCGAACCTGGCCAAGTGGACAGTCTCTGGTTGTCCCTGAGATTTCCTTTACTACAGATTTTCATTGTTTTAAATTTCTAGGGGACCATCCATCAATTGATTTATCATATACAATAACTAATTAACACAACACCCTGTAGGTGAGTTTGTGACATTAACAGCTCTGCTGTGGTTTATGATGCTCACTGATGGATGCTCTGTTGCAGAAATACGATCTTCCCTTCCATCTCAAGTTTGGGCTCCATAGTCAGAATCTGCAGGGGCTTTTCTACAAAAACAGCTCCACTCCACTTCTTGATGTCGAGTTTCAAGCATTGCCACATCCCATGCTGAGCCCACTCTTCTCCTGGCCAGAGAACAAGCTGCCCCTCACCAGTCACTGCAGGAAAACACCAGCTAGAAGACAGAAACAATCCTCTCTACCTCCTCTTGACCTGGGATGTTTTGTGTTACTAAGAGGATTTGGATGAACATCTGCCATCCAGGGATTTTCTCCAGAAAAAAAAAAGAGAGATAAAAAAAATTAAGTTTGGCAGATCATTTTTCCTTCCTCATCAGGGTCTGGCATTGCTGGCAGGGCTGGCTCTCAGATGGGTGACTGTGATGCACCAGGGAGTAGATACAGGGCTCATCATCACTTCCTTCTGCTGGCTACCATCAGAGTTGCTCCATTAAATGTGGCTGAGGAGCCAGGGTAAAAGCATTAAGCCATCCAGCACTGCATTAAGATTCTTCCTTCGGGAAGATATTGGACTGAAACTGTTTCTGCTTTGGCTCACTCTTGTAATTTGCACTTCAGTGAACAAGTTGGAGGTCAAAATTAATAGAAATAGAGATCCCAGACTCTGAGATGTGTCTGTGTCTTCTCTTCAGCTCAGAACCTGAAACCTTTACACACCTTCAGATCACCTCACCAGGACAGCTCAGGTTAGGAGGGGAGGGCAGGGAGTGCAGGGATTGGTTCCATGGAGCCACATGGTCATGGTGGAGGTACAGTTGGCAAAATCCTGCTCCACAGTTCTGGTACAAAGTAGACAAAACCAGTTTTTTTGCCTTTGACACACAAATCCTGCCCATCAGGCATCAAGTGGATCAAAAAGAAAGAATCGCTCATGGAGAGGTGACCCCACTGTGGAAAAGAGAGATTTAAGAAATCCAAACTTTTCCACATCTGATCAATGTGAGACAAGTGTCCTTCAAATGCTGCAATGGATCTCTGCTGCATAGCTTTTAATTTAGTAATGCATTTTAAATCAAGTACAGGCATTTTCAATCAAAAAGAAGACAGGATCAGCTGCCAGATAACCCTGCATTAGCCCTTAGCTGGCTTTGCTGGATGGCACCGAGCTGCCTTCAGCCACCAGACTGATTGTTTTGTTTAAACATTAATGAATTACAAAAACATTCATCGCCACCTTGTTTTCCAAGCGATGTGTTTGACTGAACACAACCTAGGGAAGGTGTTGGCTCTCAAGAGAAGCCAAGCTTGGTTCAAGGTGTGGAGTGAACCTTCAAAGAGTCAACCATGCCTGAAAAATGTTTCTTTTAGCTATGTTTCTTCAGTCAGTGAATAGGAATGTTTCCTGTTAAGGCAGTGTATTTACTTGCTCAGCATCCATTGCCTTCACTCAAGGCCAGGGATGCAGCGAGCACTGCTGCTTTCCTTCAGCCCCTCCTCAGCTAGGTCTTGAACCTGACATCTCCCCAGTCTCCAAACATCCTCATGCATCTTTTTTTTCCCTTCAAGAACTCCCTGCACTGCAAGTTCTGTTTTCCAGCAAGCAGATGTTCTCCATCCTGAAATAGCTCAGCTCACCTGGATCACATCCAGCCATGGTCAGGCCCCATCAGGATCTCCACTGCAGCACTGTGCAGCCTATAGGCACAGACTATAATCCTGTCAGTGGGGTTTGAGATGATGCAGGAGATGTTCTTGGGAGAAGTCTCTTGCACCTCTGTGCTCCCCAGGAAACACAGTGGTTGCCACCCGTTTCTTCTGAACTACATCTGGAAAGAAGTTAAAACAAATGAAAGAAAAACTTCCTGATCATTGGCTCATTATGAGTTAGTGCTCTTTACACTGGTACCTGCATAAAGGAAAAGGGAATAAAATCTGTAGCCCTCCTGCAGCAGTGGCAGTAGAAGAGCCAAGGACAACTGTCAGGTTCTCCAGGAGAGTAGCAAGCACAAAGTGAGCAGGACACAGGGAGACAATTTGGAGAGAAAACCCATTCTCTCCTATTCAGCCTGGCACTAAATGGGTCTCTGAGATTGTCTTTTGAGGACCCCATAGCAGAAGATCTAGTGAAGTCATGTTAAAAAGAAGAATTCATCTTTCTTAACAATGTCAGAGAGGTAACTCTATGGAGAAAACTGTCCAGACAAGCCTTAGGTTCTCCCTTCTCAAATTTTCAGATCAAGACTGCACTCTTGAGTAAGCTGTCCTTTAGTTAGACACCAGATCTTGGCTCAGTAACGAAGGAAGTAGCTGAGCTATACGAGGTGAGGCTGGGTAACAGACTGATCCTTTCAAATACAGCTGAGAAAAGCAGAGAGTGAAAGAGATGAAACACTGCAAAGAGATTTAGCCATGCTTCATCAGTCTCTCTGCTCTCACAGCTTTCCGAGCATAAACAGCAGCCTGACAGAGCCTCTCCCCACACATCCTCCATCCTGCTGCTCTCAGGGGGGTCAGAGGAGTTAAGACATCAGACTTCTGTTGTATTGTTGGTGGCACATAGCTGGGACACGTGCATCCTAAGCTGCTTACGCCTGGCCATTGCTTACGTGCAGAGGATATGTGAGCAGCGACGTTGGGAAGGAAAGATGTGGGTCTGGTCAAATGAGGGTATGTCCATATTGCCTGAAGGGCTGCAAGCTCACAGGCACGAGATGGGAAAATTACTGTCCTGCCAATGGACAGAGTTTCTGGCATCTGAGATTTGGGGTGGATAAGGGTATCTCTAGTGAACAGTATGCCAGGATGACATCAGCTGCCGAATGGGCACTTTAAAATCTGCTTCTACATTGCATACTATTTCCACCCTGTTAACAAGCTGACTGTCTCTCTCACTTGCAGGCTTGATAGTCTACTTAGGAATGATGGTGGGGGCTGTCTTGCTGGGTGGCCTGGCTGACAAACTGGGAAGAAAGCAATGCCTCATCATATCACTTGCAATCAATGCTGCCTTTGCGTTCCTCTCCTCCTTCGTCCAGGGATACGGATTCTTCCTCTTCTGCCGCCTTATCTCAGGCCTCGGGTGGGTACCTGGTGGATCTGCCCCACGTCCTGGTGGATCTGCCCCACATCCTGCTGGAGCCCCAGCACAGATGGGTAGTTTGGTTGTGTGGGGTGGGACAAGGAAGGCTGCTCAGGAGATGAATCCCTCTTACCCAGCCAAAATTGCATTGCCATTTAGGATGTGCGGTTGTGTTACCTCACTCTTGACCTCTAGAGCTGCAGTGGCAGGAAAGTTTGGTCATTGATGCTCTTCTGGTATTGTCCAAATTGTGCAGAAAGGTGGGGGAGACTGAAAAATGCCCAAAACCTCCAATGAGACGCTCAGCAGTTCCCATTGCCTGCCTGTGTTTTGCCTCCCTAAAATGAGTGATCACAAAATAACAAGAGGAGATGTCTGGGTGAGGAGCAGGGCACTACACTGGCTTTGTGCAAACTATACAGGAAATTCATCTTTTAGAGCACGAGAAGTATCTTGTTCATCTTTGATATCTAAGACTAGTCCAGCCAAAGAGAGATTTGCTTTTTTCCCAAGTCTCACTTCTGAGCAGCCCATCTGTGAGTGTGACCTTCCCTCATTATAAATGCAATCCTAGCCACAAAGACATTGAAGAAGACTCATTTTTCCCGTGTGCTGTTTTTTCTCCTCAGTATTGGGGGCACCCTCCCCATCGTGTTTGCCTATTTCTCTGAATTCCTGTCTCGTGAGAAGAGGGGGGAACACCTGAGCTGGCTTTGCATGTTCTGGATGATTGGTGGCATTTATGCCTCAGCAATGGCTTGGAGCATCATCCCACATTACGGTAATTTGTGCTTTTGACTTTCTACACCACCACATTCCTGCACCACTACACAACCCCAAACTCCTGCACCACTACACAACCCCAAACCCCTGCACAGGTAGAGACAGTTCTTACACATCCCAGCATAAATAAACGCCACTGAAAATTGCCTGAAGTGCTCACAGAAGGTCTCATAAGGCTGTAGATAAGACTGATGAGGGCTGCTTTCCATCCAAAGCCTCAAATACATCCCTTGAATTGCACTGCTGGAGCCTGAGCTCTTAATCTAAATGTCAACTCATTCGGGGGAAAATGGACTGAGATTATATTGTAAAAATTGATCCAGTTATCAAAAATAAGTAACTTTAATCAGGGAATTACTGGATGTTATGAATGATAGCAGTAAGGACAGCACATGTACACATTTAGTCAAGTGTCCACACTGTCAGGGATGTGTACCTGGTGACACATCTGCCCAGCATGTGATGGGCTGAAGTCACTTCTGACTTCACCTAAATGGGTGCAGGAGTGCAATGGGTTCCCTGCCCTCAGCTGGAAGTGGGAATGAAAAAGTAGATGGCTGTAATGTACTTGTGCTCTGAGGAGAAAAATTCTGCATGTCACATGGAATTCCTTGTAACTCGTGTATATAACCTAGGAAAACACCAGAAGCAAATATCTACTGGAAAAGATTAATTCCCCCAGTATTTAGTGACACCAGCTGTTTGCAAAATCCTGTTTGAGGAAAGTAGGACAGTTCACAAGACCCATGAAGAAAACCACTAACATTTACCTATCTATCAATCCATTTGTAACACATTTAAAGCACTTCAGCATAAAGAAATGTTCATGCTTTTGACTGATATGACAGACTGTTGGAAGAAATAGGCAAACTTACTGCAGTGGTGCCAGGTAGAAATAATTCTATTTTCTGCAACAACATTTGCTTTAAAAAGCCCTTGGATATTTACATTACAATTATTTTTCAGATGAAGTGTTTTTGTAGGTTCTCTTTTTGATTTCTAATGTTCCACCTACTATTTTGGAACTTTGTGAAATCATTAGAACACCATGACTGGCTCAGATGAGACGGCTGCAAAACCTATTGCTTGATGATTTCCTTACTATGGGAGTAAAAATGTTTATATAAAAAAAAATGAATTAAACTTTCCTTATGAGATTTGAGCCTAGGGAGAGTAAATGGAGCAATGTAAGAATGAGGCTGTACTTTCCAGTTCTTAGCAGGGGAATACCTGATTTGCTCAAACACCAGGAAAAGAAGGAGGAGAGGGAGAACCTCAAATGCAGGATTAGGATTTTGATACTTCTAAGTCTGAAACCCAACTCAGGTTTTGTAGGTCTGGAAAAAAATAAACTTACTTTTCTTGCTCACTTTCATGAAATGTGAAATATATATGTGATGTAGGAGATGGAAAGAAGCTGTCTCCAGTGTGCCTCTCAGATCAGAGACTTAACCTCTGCAAACTTCCAGTAATATCACTGAGAAGCAACCAATTATGGCCCTTATTCCTGTACCGTTTCCCAGCCTTGCTTGCCTACAGCTGCACAGAGCTGTTCCTATCACTGGCTGATTTCTAAACTCAAAGATAAAAGAAGGTTTTTAAAAGGCAGAGCCTGAGCATGTTCCAGTTTCTGTAATGAACATGAACTCGCTGCTATCCACTGAGCATGCTATCAAGCCTCCAAGAGCCATCAGTACTAACAGCAAACTTTCAACCTCTCCTCATCTCACAGAGAGCTGTAAAGTTCAGGGCTGCTTTGGCAGAGAAAAACTCAGAATGCCTGGTCAGTATTTTTACTTGTTGGCTCTTGCTGTTTCCAGGCTGGGGGTTCAGTATGGGAACCAAGTACCACTTCCACAGCTGGAGAGTCTTTGTACTCGTGTGCTCTCTGCCCTGTATCGCCTCCCTGGTGGCGCTGAAATTCATGCCTGAAAGCCCACGGTTTTTGCTGGAGGTAAGATGATTCATCTCAAATGTTGCAGTCGGATTTCAGCAGAGGATAGCAGGTCCCTAATGTGTCACTGTCTGTCTTTCTTTGTCCCATCAAACACACGGAGCACAAGCTCAGAGGCAACGCCACTCCTACATGTCTACAGCAGCCCCACAGACTGCTAAAACCCCAAAGATTACAGACTGTGGGATCAATCACTGATGATTAGTGTGTCACTGCCAGATGGG
The DNA here is from genome assembly GCA_024500445.1 of Entomyzon cyanotis. Classification (NCBI taxonomy): domain Eukaryota; kingdom Metazoa; phylum Chordata; class Aves; order Passeriformes; family Meliphagidae; genus Entomyzon; species Entomyzon cyanotis. The sequence continues at coordinate 14,146,944 of JAKEPQ010001010.1, forward strand.
GTACAGGAGGAAGGGAGTGAGAGATGGGAATTTTGTAAGTCCAACAAAGGCACTTTGAAAACATCTTGCAGAGTTTGGGCATGGAACTACTGAATCCTGGTGGAAAAGCAAAGGACAAAGTACATTTTACTGAGTAAAATACTTAGACCTCAGAAATCTTAAGCAAGTATTCGGTATTTCCACTTCACAGGTGGGAAAGGTAGCAATATCTAGTTCAAGTTAAGCCTGCAAGTCTTTAGCAGAGTTGGGATGAGAGTCCAGCTCTCCTCATCCATCTCCTCTTCTTTCATCTGTTTTTAAAGCTCTATCCCTGACCCCTTTTCTGCCTCAGGCAATTTTAGGATAACTCCTCTCTCCAGCACAGAGATGCTGCACTCTGTGAATACCAACCATGCTTTCAGCTCTTCAGGTTTCATGCAGCCCAGGCTGTCTGTGTCCTTCTGCACTATGCTGGACCTCTAGAGCTGGTTTCTCTCTGAGCTTTGATAAACTACAGAGCTTGTAGCTTGAACACTTGCTTTCCTTTCCTTTGGTGTTTTCAGATTGGTAAACACGATGAAGCCTGGATGATCCTCAAGCAAGTTCATGACACCAACATGCGGGCCAAGGGCGAGCCAGAGAGAGTATTCACGGTGAGTTGGACAAAGCCAGCAGTTAAAAAAGCTGGACATACCTTCCTCAGTGAAGCACAGCAGCATTTTATTCCTCCTCTGGGCTCTTTCAAAGTAATCTCTCCCCCAGCAATCAGAATAAGGACTGTGAGAAACATTTTGTGCATTTAAACTTAGATGCTAGTCTGTTTTTTCAAGAATTAGTCAAGTCTGTGACTGCAGTGAGTACTCTTCATTCCTGGTGTTACTCTACATCCTTTAGACCAGTGATTTTTCAATTACACACGTCCTTAATTGGTTTGCTCTAAGAGACTGAAACAAAATAAGAGCGATATTAGCCATGTGGGAGACCTGAGTCACTCCTTTCTCCATTCTGGCTTCTAATCAAAGTCTGATTAAACTTCATGTATTTTCTAATGAGCTTTCCAAACTCCACCTGCTTCATACCCAGTCTTTAATCTCTCCAAGGGAAAGTGGGATGAGTGGCTATTACTCACTGGTCTGCTGCTTGTGAAAAAGGTCACACCAGTGGAGTTGTTAATAGTAAAATCAGAGGAAAGGTTTCTGCTGGGGTTAGCTGCAAATTACTATAATTCAGTCGCAAAATCCTGGTGAGCCAGCCAGGGAAGAATTCTTGATTTATGCTTTTAAACATGAGAGCACAGATATTTTTAAAGGATGGGAGAAAAAAAAAGGAGATACACACTTGTGTGTGAAACATGTATTTTAGATTGAGAAGGAGAGCAAGGCTCCATGTTCAGAAGGGTTGTCAGGAAACTGTGTCCCTCGGGAGTGAACCTTCAAGGAAATTAAAATTTCATATCTGAGCATGACAACTGTGTGCAGGTTCATGTAGGAACTTAATGAGCATGTGTTATTTTTAGGCTACCAAGCATCACAGTAATGCAAGCCCTGGTAGCCAAGGTGAGAGAGATATTCTGTTTAAATCCATCGCTGGCTTTGCTGTGACGCTGAGCTGGGAAATGAAGCTCAAATATAAATACATTTTTTAATATATATATATATCTCACAAAGTAGGGCACTATGGGAGTCTGAGCTGAGCAGGAGCATGAAGGAGCAGCTGTACAGCCCCAATTAGTGCTCGTTACTCCATCCAACAGAGCCATGGCTGCAGCAGCAGGAGCTGAGCTCGATGTTGCACCTCGAGGTGCATCGTGCTGGCTGAGCTGAGATGTACTGACACCCGCTGGCACAGGAGGGGGATCAGTGCTCCTGGTGTGGCACAAACTGTCAGGTTTTGTGTTTTTCTGATAGGCCAGAAGTTGTCACTTTGTGGTGAGTCAGCTGGTAGCGGGACAGCTCCCAGATCTGACATTTAAATGGTGCCAGGAAGAGGAGCTCAGAAATTCCGCAGCTGAGCCAAGGCACTCGTTCACACTCAGGAATTTATTCAGCAATTTTTTGCCTCCTCCGTGTGTTTACAAACAGTTCTGCTTTCCTTGAACATGTCCTCTAATTAAAGGTACTAAGCAAATATTTGCTGGGACCCATCTGTAAGTTTTCCTGAGCAGTCCAGTTCAGGTATTTAGCACTGAAAATTCAGATTGTTTTGGTGAAGTGAACTGATGGCATGGTGTGGGCTCACTTGACGGCAGGATGCATTTTCAGCTGCAAAGATTCCCATCTACACATTCATTTGTCATAGAAGTTCTGGCAGTGGTATTTAAAAGATGTGGAATGACAAATATTCCTGCTAGTTGTCTTAGAAGAAAGAGATCCTGAGTACACAGTTTGGATAAAAGTGGGTAATCTTGGAAATAATTTTTGCTAGAATTGCCTAGTCCTAATTTGTATTGGAAATCTAAAGATAGAGAAATAAGGTAGTATACAGGAGCATTAGCCAATAAATGAAAGATTGAAGTGGACATGATGCACTTAAAATATTTCATGGAAAAGAGAGAGAGGATGAAGGGATGGATGAAAAGAAGGAAGGAAGGCTTATTTCTGCTAATAGTTTCTTGCTGCAATTAAATCAATTAGCTCAATTGCTAATGCTAGCTATCAAGGAAAAAATAAAAAGGGTTATTAGGTGGAAACATTGCAAAGAAGACAGTGGAATTTAAATCCACCCAAGATCAATTCTACAAACCTCAGTCCGATTTTTCTCCCTTTTTTTCCCCTCCAGGTTTCCTATATCAAAACTCCAAAGCAAGTAGATGAATTTATTGAAATCCAGAGCTCAACAGGGACCTGGTACCAGCGGTGGCTGGTCAGAATCACGACTACTTTAAAGCAGGTAAAGAGAAGAAAAAAACTTCACACGGGCTTTTGAGCTTTGGGCTCCAGTGCCTCATTGCTTCAGGTCATTGCACCTTGAAAGCCTGATTCTCACCTCACAAAATCTGCTGGTTTTTGGAAAGGGCTGTAATCTGACTGCACTTGGTCTGCCGCCTGCTTGGCTTCACCCCTACCTGATTTCATCTCATACCTCCTAAAGTGCCAGCTGTGTTTGGGCTTTGGCTCTTCAGAGAGCTTTGGAGCTCAGTTTGAAAACACTACACAATACATTTATTTGAAAAGATAAAGTTGCCAGAGGGTCTGAGAACAATCTCATATCCACATTTCCTGATATAACCTGAGACAGACACTGCATCATACCCAGCCCCAGTCATGCACTCCAGCTCATTACAGAGGGCTCAGATCAAGACCCTGGCACAGAGCTGAGTAAGTGATTTTTCGTAAGCCATTTACTCATTAAATATGATTTTGAACACTGAATATAAACCACACATCTGACCTTCCCCTTACAAACCCATTTTTCTGACATTAGGTTTAGGATGCACTCAGAAATTAAGCTGTCAAGTGTCTTCTGGGGTTTCCTGGCAGCTAATTCCTTCTTGTGGATTTGTAGGTCTGGGACAACGTGCTATATTGTTTAACAGCCCAGTACAGGATGAACACACTGATGCTGGCTGTGGTTTGGTTTACAATGGCCTTAAGGTAAGGAAGGTACTTATTTAAATTTTTCAGGAAACTAAAGGGCTATTCAGAGTGAATAGTTATTTACATGTGGAAATAAGCTATTATAAAATTAATCTTGGTCTTATTTTAAAGAGTTTTTATGAACTAATCCTTGCTCTCCTACAAATACTGACCAATCTGATTACTTCATATGAGGTACAAGGTGCTTTGAACAAATCAGGACTTGAGAAGTGGTCGGTAGCAGAGTAATATATTGACTTTCTCACCTTTACATCTTTCATTTGATCTTGTCCACACACTCACAAAAAGACACAACCCTACCAGAGTCCCACTAATTGTCTAATTCTCACTTAAACAGCACACTAGCAGAAATCTACCAAATTTCGTTCTGCTCTGCTGATCTCTTGGGCAGCAGGGTTAGCACATTTCTTTGTTCCCCAGCCAAGGGGAACAGAAGTTAATTGTCCTGCTTCAAGTGAAGGGGAACAGACCAATATATTTCTGAGATCAGCAGAGTGCTTAGAGTGGAGAAACACTTTGCTCAGTCCTGTGTCAGAACTGAGCAAGAATTTGTGTCAGACATGCATTCACGTTTGGAGTTGAACAAGTTTAAAGGTATGAAGTAGATCATTGGAGTAGCCTTGTATCCCTGATGTGTCTCCCATCCTGCTCCAGTTACTATGGCCTTATTGTCTGGTTCCCTGACATGATCCGGTATCTCCAAGATGAGGCATATGAATCCCGAGTGAAGATCTTTGATGAGGAGGAAGTGTCCCATTTCACCTTTAATTTCACCCTGGAAAACCAGATCCATCGAAATGGGGAATACAGGAATGACAAGTAAGTGAACAGAGTTTGCTTTGACGTATTCAAACTGAAATAAATTTCTAGAAAGCTCTTCCTTTCTTTTCTGCTTGCCATCAGCTTGAACCTCTCTGTTGTCCTTTTGGACACTCGATTTAAATCTCTCAAGTCCCAAGGGCAGTTTTTGACAGACAACATATCCATTTAATCCAGTTTTTCTGCATACTCTGCCTCAGCCACTGACTTCTGCAGAACCCAGGGGACGCCTGTGAGGAGTTCTGCTTCCAGCAGCCCCGTGTTGGGATCAGGATTTTGGGGTGCCCACCTGGCTGTGCTGGGCAGCCCTGGATGCAGAAGTGACTGCTTTTTCCTTAGCCCACACTGACATCTACTGGGCTTGGGCAGCCACTAGTAATGAAAGTGTTCTGCTGCTGTATTTCTGAAATAAAAGGCTATTTCTCTTGAAGTCCTCCATATGAGTTACCCCAGTGTCCATCCTGCAGCCCATTAGTGCAAGCTGTGCCATGGCCACTCTGGGGTGCTTCTCCCACTGCAGTCACTATCTCTCCACAGATGAGTGTGTCACCTTCTCTTTTAGTGTTTTGAAGTCAGTGAAGTTGCTCCATCATTGTTTTCATTCCTTTTTTCCTCCTATTTGGGCTGGACTTGGTGTTTTTTCCTCTGCATCCAGCCTGGACCCCAATCCCTCTATATTCCACAGCAATCTAATCCTAGTCATTCCATTACTAATTTTCAAAATCCCAATAAAAAGGGTAGAAAAACACCCCTGTGTAATTTCTGTAGAGATCTCATTGCCCCACATAGACCTAGCAGGCTGTTGCTGCAGCTGCCTTGCACCATGTGGTGAATATCCCACTGGATGTTCAGTGTTACACAAAACACTCATTGTTTTCATCTTCACAGCTGAAAACACATCTCAATGCCCAGCCAGGTTGTTCCAATCCCCTCAGAAACTATTTGTCTCCATTTCCTTGTTATATATTTGATAAACATTGGTGGGAGATCCCAACATGTGTCTTTGTGTCCTTCTGTAGACTTTCCCTGCAGCAGGGAGCTATGCTGGATGGTGCAAACCTAGGCTCAAAATTCCTGTTCCCCAAAAGAAAGGGGTGAGAAGTAGATATTGGTCAAATTTAGGGACTGGGGACATTTTTCTTATGCCTGGGGGTCGTGCTGAACTCTCACTGACTTCACTGAGCATTGAGGATATTCAGCGCCTTTCTGGATGAAGACTTAAAATTGTGTTGTGAATCACTATTCTCCTGCCTTGGCCTCTCTATTTCAAATACTCAATACCTGCTCAAGCTAAATTCAAGCAATGCCCAGACCTTATCTCAGATTGTTTACAGCTGTGTTTTCCCTCCAGCACTGGCCTGTCAGCTAAAACTCCATGGATCACCAAGCCATTGCTATCTGACTCTTTTAAAGTTGGGTGTTAAGAAAGCAAACTGAAGGGAAAAAAGGCTTTTAACAGCCTTTGGGAGTAAATAAATCACAGAGAAATATATCACTGAGCAAATGCAGAACAGCTTAAGTTTTGCTGTAACCTGTGAGACCCTCTACATGGAGCAAAACACTTGAATAGTCTTCTTGTGGTATTTTGTGCATTAATAATTTCTGTTAGTAGGCTCAATCAGGAAGCCCTGCAGTGCTCATTTAAAGGTGTAAACAGCCATCATGTTACACTGTATTATAAGTGCTCAATTCAATTAAGCTGCAGAGTATATGTTGGAAGGTTTTTTTTCATCTGGTGACAGTCATGGCCTCTTTAACTAAAGCAATAATGCTTGCTCTTAATAGCTCCTTACGTCTTCCAAACATGCCTGTGCATTACCTAATACATCTTCTTGGTGCTCCTGCAAAATCTCACAGGTAAATCAATATTGTGTCATCCTTCAGGCAGCCAGGTCAGACATGTCATGCTTCCCACCAGAGGAGAAATCAATCACCAGACCCAGTTTATTATTTTTAGTGAAATCTGTTTTCATTACATGATAGGCAATAAACCTCGAACAGAGATGGTTACAAGCAGAACTCAGATAATGTCCCCACTCTCTCCAGAAACCCTACTGCATTTTCACTTAAAAAATCACTTTGAGTTTAAACAACTGTCAGAAACCCTTCAACAAATGGCTCAATAGGCTCCTGATAATGTCTGGTTTTATTTATGATGGAGGAAGGGGGAGAATAAGGAAGGCAGCAAGGTCAGCTCGTGAAGGAAATGCCCTGCAGTGAGTGAAATTCTGTCTTCTTCAGACAGACTAGGACTCAACATGAGAGCATTTGTGTCCCCTCAGCTTTAGGAGCTCATTTTCTCAGATGTGATAGATTTTTTAATAGAAAAACTGCCCAACTCCTAAAAAATCCACATCTCTAAAAATACCTCTTCAAACCATTCTCTCCTACTAAAACACAGAAGGAGTTGGAGGAACAGTTATGCATTCAAGCAACACCTTTTCTGTAAATGACCCTAGAAATTGCCATTAATGCTCTGTCTCTTGACACAGCCACTGCACACCACACAGTATAGAAAATACCTTAAAGCACAGAGTGATTTTCTGCTTCCTGCCCCACAGATTTATTGGCATGAAATTCAAGGAAGTGAGATTTGAGGATTCATTATTTGAGGATTGCTACTTTGAAGATGTGAGATCCAGTGAGACCTTCTTTGAAAACTGCACCATCATCTCTACTGTCTTTTATAACACTGGTAATGGGATTCCTGCTATGGTGTCATCTCTGTAACTAGGAACTATTTTATCAGAAAACTATTTTATCTGTTTTCTGGGAGGAAGGATGGTAGGGATCTGTGTGTTTGGGTGTGTGCTGGGTACTGAGAGTGATGGAAAAAAGAGGGTGATGCATTTAGAAGGAGACCTCAGGTTGCTTCATCACTGATTTTAACCCCATGGCTTCTGGTGTCACTGGGTTCTGTGTGGGAAATTTAAAATTCTGTGCTCAGACCTTGACAGGTTAAAATAATGGCAAAATCCTGTGCACCATACAGCTCTACTCAGTAAATTTGGCTGAAAATATTTTAAGCAACTGGTGGTTGATGATCATAAGCAGTAAAATAGTCATTAATTTATGGTGAAAAGGCTTTTAATTTCTACTCTATAAAAGAATAAACCATAATGCTATGAAAATCGAAGTCTACATTTCCCTGTCCTTTGGCCAATAAAAACTCCCTGCCCATTTCCATTGGATGAGAAGTTCCTCTTGGGCTTTTGGTTTGGTCAGATCCTGGCTGCTGTTGCTGCTGCATGAAGGGAGTTCAGCCAAGCCTTTTCCTCTTTCCCTCACAGATCTCTACAAACACAAATTCATCAACTGCAGGCTCATCAACAGCACGTTCGTGAAGGAGAAGGAAGGCTGCCACATCGACTTTGAGGAGGACAATGATTTTCTGATCTACCTGGTCAGCTTCCTGGGCAGCCTGTCCGTGCTGCCAGGCAACATCATCTCTGCATTGCTCATGGACAAAATCGGGAGGATAAAGATGATTGGTGAGTGGGGCTGATGGGTGATGGGGCAGGACAGGGTGGGAGCACAGCCCTGCAAAGAGCTCTGGTTGGTGTGGAGGGCTCTGGTGGGAAGGAGTCATCCCCATAACAAAAGGAGCAGAAAGATAAAGACTAGAGGGTGAGGAAAGTGAGTCTGGCAGTGGGCAGGTGACCTACTCCTCACCCTGTGTGTCTGTAACGTCCTTCTTTTTTTTTTTATTTTACCTTTTTCTTGAAATCCTGCATGTTTTTCCAGTGCTCAGTACCTCAGGGTCAGAGCTAAAAAAGAACCTCCTGGTACTGTTGAGTTGCTGCTGAAGTCCAAAGCCTCTGTATAAATAAATGAACATTTTGCTTGTAGCAATGAATATTCACAAAGGTTATTTGATGTGGCAGCTTGACAGCCCAGGAGTTCCCTCTTCTGGTTTTTATCTGATTTGCAAATGATTGCACAAACCGCTTCAGAGACCATATGGTAAATTAACTGACCATGTCACAGCCAAGCAAGGTGCCACCCTTTAGCACCATGGGAATAACTTATTGAGTTATCACCTTATCAGCTTTGTGAATACTTTGGGAATTTCTGGTGTTGCTGCCTCCAGGGTTCAGACCTTGCTCTCCAGGTTCTATGGGAATCACATCCTGAGGGATAGCCAAAGGAAGTTAATAAAATCAGGGGTAAGGGATGAATCACTGCCTTGAGCTCACCTCTCTCCTCTGAGAACAGAGGGAAGGTTTAGCTCAGCCTCCCCTTCAGACAGGTAAAAGCAAAGCAAGATGGCCCCACTGATGTGTCAGGAATGTAGACTGAGGGAAAATGAGCATTCATGTGGTGAATTTGGAAAAGACCCAAACAAACCGGAGGGTCTGTGGAAAATGAATTAGAGGAAGCTGAATGAGAATCAGATTGTCCATCCTGCAAACATGTCATCATTTCAGCATTTTCATCTGGAATTGAGATGACAGCTGGAGCCCTAAATGCTTATTTCTTCTGCAAAATGAAGAGTACAGGACAAAAATTAGTAATGACATGCAGAAACGTTTCACTATGGAATTTCCAATTGAAAGAGCCTTCTGGCATCCCACCTGTATCACTCTGTAGAACATATTATTTCTAGTCAGCTTAACAGGAAAACTGAATTTCTCCTTTGTGTTATGTGCCTCACTGGGACTTCAGTTCGGTTTTATCATATCCTGCCAAAACTTTTCTTGTGTAAAACATCTCTTGGTGCCCTCACAGTGGTCATTGCTGGGCTGTGCTTTTGCAGCAGGGGAATATCCACACCACATTGTGGGGATGTAGTTTGGCCTTCTAGCACGAAGGAGAAGTGGACATGGAGTCCTGCACAGCAGCTGTTCCTAGGCAGGGCACTGCAGTGGCAAGATGCAACATAATGTCCAAAGTGAAGCATTTTAGTTCCACTTCTGCATCCAAATTATTTTGGATGGTGCTAAATTGACTCCAAAACCACCAAACAACAGAGAAAATAGTTTGCTTTTCTATTAGCAAATGGAGATATTTCAGTGATAACGGCACATTCTGGTGAAAAATAATTTGATTTTTTAAAAAATTCATCTTTCAGGTGAAAATTCCCCATGGAGTAGAAAGCAGCGATGTAGCTATTAATATTTCTGAATCTGAACTGTGCCTAACTGAGCATGAATGCTCTCACTTTCTCCCTCAGTGATGCTCATAAAATTATGGCTCCTGTGCAAATGTGCCATGAAATCTAATGATGTTCTTATAATTAAAAGAGACCTCAAGTGCTTCATACAAGTGACTGTAAATTATCCTAATTGGGACTAGAAATGTGTCAAGTGACTTCAATACGATATGAAATGCACTAGCTTATCACTTGAAACTCAAGTTGAAAAACCTTCTCAATGATGCTTCCTCCTCATTGACTTTCATGTTTACTTTCCTCTGCTCTTCCTGGGTCCATCTGGAAGTCTGAGATGCTGGAAGCCTGCCTGAAAAAGCCTGTCTTCACAGTCTTTGTACAACAGGACTATCAGCAAGATCAGGTGGTCATTGAGAACATTTCCAGGCTGTTTTCCAGCATCACAGAATGACAGACCGGCAGCATCAAGGTGCTTTTGGATCCTCGCAGATTCAATTCTTATTGGGATGAAACGCCATCACTTGAAAGCCATCTTTATCAACAAATGTGTTTGCTCAGCTGTGGACAGGGGAAGATGATGCCAGCGTTCTTCTGTTGGTTTCTCCCCTCAGGCGGCTCAATGCTGATCTCAGCCGTGTGCTGCTTCTTCCTGTTTTTCGGGAACAGCGAGTCGGCGATGATCGGCTGGCAGTGCCTCTTCTGCGGGGCCAGCATCGCCGCCTGGAACGCCCTGGATGTCATCACCGTGGAGCTCTACCCCACGGACAAAAGGTGCTCACAGTATTTCTGCTTTTAGTCTCCACCCTCTGACCTTATCCTCCTGGTTCCCAATGGAAAAGTCGCTCTACAGACGTGTAGGTGGGGGAGCGGTGTTTTTTAATTTATTTTATTTTCTCCAGACCTTCAGGACTGTGTAATCCTGGATCAGTATTGACATTTGCAAGCATAATTCTACGTGCACTTTGGGTTGAACACAGGGATCACGTGGCCCTGTGGAAATTATGGGCTGATAAATCGAAGAATCACAGAATCATGATTTCACAGAATGGTTTGGGTTGGAAAGGTCTCTAAAAATCATCTAATTCCAAACCCTATGCCAAAGTCAGGGACACCAAATGGGATAGGTACTCTGTCATTTGGATGTGCATGGAGGTCTGGCCTTTCACACTGCATCCCCAGCCTCCTCTCATGGCTCATCACTGTGGCAGCCTTCCCCTCCAAAACCCAGAGACAACCATGTGCACAGACTGATTTGGGACATGGGGAAGCACAGAAGACTTTGGGGAAAAGTGCTGCAGATGAAATCTTTCCTTTCAATATCATTATAAACCCATTTTGCCTTTTTCAGATTGCTGGGGGAAGTCAGAAATTAAGAAGGACTGTGCATTGAAAGCAGTGTGCTTTTAGCTGCTGGGTGAAACAGGATTTGGAGGAGGGCTGTGGTTCCTTCTCTGGTGACAATCCACGCCAGGTAGTCCTTGGAAGGGCTTTGAGGAAATCTAGAGCAGATTTTGTCCTGCTGTATTTGGGGGGGGAAAGGCTGACAGAGTGGACCACTCTAGGGCTAGGGAGAAGGTGAGATGAAAAGGAGAAAAGAGTACACACAGACATTCTCCTCATTCACAAAGACATGCAAAGCAGTTGCATCTATTTATCTACTTATTTATTCTGCCCATCTTTACTTCCTAGAAGCATAGCATGGGCAACATAAGAGCATTCACAGAATTATCCATCCAAACCTTCTGTAGCTATGCCAGAACCTCCCTCCTAACCATTGCTTTCTGCTTTTCCTCCCCACAGGGCAACAGCCTTTGGCATCCTCAATGGGCTCTGCAAGTTTGCTGCCATCCTGGGGAACTCCATCTTTTCCTCCTTCGTAGGGATCACCAAGGTGGTTCCCATCCTTCTGGCCTCCTCTGCCCTGGTGGGAGGTGGCCTGCTGGCTTTGCGCCTGCCAGAGACTCGAGAACAGGTCCTGATGTGAGCAACAGAGGCCAGGGGGCTTGGGGGGGCAGATGTAGAAGAAGAGCAAAAAAGAGCCATGTTTGGAAAACCCAAAATGTTCATTCTATGCTGTTCTGTCGATACCTCAAAGCGAGACGGCAGAGGGAAAGAAGAACCCGAAGGGATTTAAACCAAACCATCGTTTCTGACATTTTTACAGCCACGACTGGTGCATGCAGCTTCCACACTCCCCTTGCAGAGCTTGGGTTCAACCCTGCCTATGCTGGGAGCTCTTCTGTCCCTGTCCATCGCACTGCAAGGACACCAGACACAAACAGGTGACACTGGGAGACACACCCCGACCCCTCTGCCTCTGCCGAGCTGTGACACCCTGCCCAGCCCTCCTTGGCCATCCCCATCAGCTGTGCTCAGACACCCGAGGGCAGGCAGGTAACAAACCTGCTGTAGGGGAGCTCCAGCAAGAGGGCGAAGAGTTGCAGATGTGGCCAGAGGCCCCAGCTGTTTTGATTTTGGGATCACCACTCCAACCACCCAGAAGAGTGAGAGATCTGATTTCTCAAGGATGTGAGGGTGGGTGCTCAGCTCTCTCAGAAGACTCAGGGCTACAAAGCACTTTACTGTCTTCACTTGGGCACAGGGAATCACTGGGCACCTTCTTGGTCTGGAAGAGAAATATCTAAATAATTATTTATTTATATATCTATATATATGTATTTACACCTACCTGCAAACGTACATACACCCATTGAAGTGATTAGCTATTAAAATTTAGGATTTTTAATTTCTGCACCCTTAAGAGGATTTTAAGAGTGACACTAAAAACAAATCCCAGTAATTCAAGAATATCAGGAGTCATGACCAACTTAGTGACACTTCATTCTTAACATCCAGATACCAAATATTTAAATGTATTAGTGGCTGGGAATATATATTTCTATAATGATTAAGAGGGTTTTTTTCCTACAGCTTTCACAGAGGAGAAATTGATATGATATTGGAGCATTCCACAAACCAAATGTGTACATATTATCCAGTGTAAATAGGGGATTTTTGCCTAATACCTAGAGTATGGTAACTGTGAATTTACCAGCATTTTAGCCATATTATTTGAAGAATATGATGCTTGATTTTCTAATATACTTGGGTCTCATTGAAACACTGTAAGCACAGTTACTTAAAGCCATTTAACTTGTTACACAGGGAATGCACACAGCAAGCTTTCAATGTACAGAACATTAAATTCTCCATTAAGTGGCACAGTTTAGTTTGATATCCTGTGGAGAACATTTCTGAAATCTGTGCTCCCATTTTATCATACGAGTTAAGTCCTGTTGCACCTCGAGGCAAAGTGAGTTGTGTATTTTGGGATGTGTTTTCTTGGGAAACCAGAATGAAAAGCATCCTGTTCAATAACACACCAACGCTCACAATGGATGAGATAACACTAATTATATCCTTTCAACAAGCTCAGCAATAGACCAGAATTGATCTGAAAACACCACATAGTGCAGGGAATTTGTCAAACCAGACTATTCTGTGACATAAAAATTTCCTTTGTACTTCTGCTGATGATTTTCTCATTTACCTTTTGTTGGATCCTCTTTGTTGGTTTTTGTTTGTTTGGTTTTGCTTTTTTGGTGTTTTTTTTTAAGAAAACCAAGCAAGGCTAGGCTGAAATCCCACAGGACTGATGTCTCACACCTCTGCCTTTGGCTGCACCAGGACAGTCCCTTGCACTCAGGCTGGCTGGCAGTCAGGGTGGTGCTGCTGAAGGACACACGGAGGGTTTAGATCACAAGCAGCAAATCCTTGCCAATGAGGCAAAAGCCTCTAATGAGCATCACTGTTACCATTGTGTCAGTCAGGGATAAACACTTCTGGATCAGCTAGGCTACAACTGGCTGTTTGGGATTTTTGACCTTTATTCTGAGATTTATGAAATTGATACAATCACAAGCTGCTGTAATAACCGAGCTTATTATGCCTCATTTCTTCATTTTATGGGTAGTTTAGGGCTTTTTAAAATTAATTTTATTTATTTGTCTTCAAAACAGCAAGGTTCCTTCTCTAAGGTAGGAGTGAACATAATTATGTCCTTTGGCAGCAGTTCACAGCTTCTGTTCAGAATCACAACCCAGAATGTGGGGTTTTTTCTCTAAGAAAATCTGATCCTTTTGCATGATGAGAAACAGTTTAAATCTGTATTTTAACACAAACCACGACCTTTAGGTTTAATCTACTTTGTTGGGCTGTGCTTGGCAATTACCACATTGCAACTGGGCAGGGCGGAAAAATTTTGTTTCATTTTCTGGACTATTCACTTCACTTCTATTCCTACTGCTGTGAGGAGCCAGAACCTATTTATTTAAATATTTGTTTTGCATAGCATTCTTATTTACATATCACCCAATGCTCACAGCAAACTTATTTGTGTTCCCCATGACATTTTGCAGTGGCATTAATGCCATCACTTATTTTGTAAAACTTCCCTGTTAATTTTCAGAGAAGGAAGAAACTGAATTCTCCAGGAGATAGAAATGGCAAGGTAATATTAGGAAACATTATGCAGTCTTGGAAACCTTCCTTCCTTCCAGAATGGCTCTTTCACAGGCTGCTAAACCTCACCTCACAGACTAGCTGGGGCAAGGTAAAGAGCAATAGGATCTCATTGTCAATGTCACCTGGAAAGTCTTTGCACCCCTAAAATCCATGGGTTGAGGGCTAAGGGATGTTGCACATGTTGGGACAAGGCTCCTATCCCTGGCTTGACCAGGGAGTTGTGACCTAAGAGCCTTGCCCACCTGCTAGGCTTTGCCTCAGCCACGGATCCCTGAGCTCCAAGCAGGGGAAGACTTTTCCTCAGGCACCTCTTCTGATGGCTCAGCTTAACTTCTGCAGTGAAATCAGCACTGTCTCCGCTGTGCAAGGGCCAGCATGTCTCCTCCTCCTCCCTGCCCAGCTCTGCCACAGTGAACAGTCTGTCTGGGATACACTGGACCATCCACAGAGAAAACTGCTGACCACAGGTCCCTGATGATCTCTGCAGCACTGTTTCCATGGATTCATGAACTTTACTGTAACAGGGACACAGAGGACCAAGACAGGGGACTTGCCTTAAATCCCAAAGATCTCTTCTAGAGGACAGCTGGATCTCCTCATGCATGCATGGCACACCAGTACAGCCACTTAGCCAGGGACAGTGTGGCATGGGAAAGGTGAGTCTAGGGAACCCAAACTGGCCTGCTGTGGCTTTGTGTCTTCAGCTCTGCAGCACTGTAATGGGAGGAGTCCATTGCTGAATTTCTGAGCATGCAGACACGGACATTTATAGGAACACCAAGCACTGTTGATACTATTATTAAAGACCTGTGGTATTATAATAAGAGTTCTGCCTCCTTGTATTCCCTGTTGGTTTAACGGGTTGTTGTATAGTGATCTATTTAATCTGGTTGTGCAGAACAGCTCCTGTTACTGCCTTTGGCTCTGCTGTGTCCTAGTGGTGGTGGCTGCAGCTTGTGCTGGGTGGGGTGATCCCCTCCTTGCCCATATGAACATCACTCTTTGAAATTCCTTGAAATGCTATGGGACTTACAAATGGTGGTGCATGGATCTTTTGGACTATGAAGAGGGTCAGTCTCGGAAAACCCATATCCAGTGCCAGGTGTTCTGCACACTGGGGAGTGCTCAGGCATCCTGATGTCCTTCAGTGACACTGGAGGGGCACTGAGGGATGTTCCCTGAGCCTGGGAGAGGTCTGAGCCCCAAGGCTGGGCTCACACAAGGGCACAGAGCAGGACTGCATGGAGCCGAGCTTTCTGCAGATATCCAGCTCCCTTCCAGGTCCTGCTTTGAGACCTCCAACAGCAGAGTATACTCTGATGCTCCTAAGGAGGCCCTAAGTCCGTTTATGTTCCCTGCTTTTGTCCTTTGACTTTCCAAAGGACACTCAAAACCTGAGAGGATATTTTTAGGTTTATGTAGATTTGAGCCCTATGCATTTTATTTTGCATTAAGTTTCTCCCTCAGTTTCTCACCCTTGTATTAGCAAATGCTGCTTTTAGGAAGAATCAAGCCTGGGAACTGTGAGGGAAACAAAATGAAATAAATTTATTTGCTGTATGTGATGCTAGTGCTGTATAAATGTACACACACTGCAAGTCTCACTGTAAATAACACCCGGTGTTGTGCTTTAATGGAAAGTTTCATTTAGATGTTCTGTCGACTCTGTGTGTGAAATAGCCAATTCCAGTCCCTTGGTTCCTTTTCTTCATTTAAAACCTTTTATTTTTTTTATTTGATCTGTGTCTGGTCGTCACTGGAAATTGCAGCTGTTCCAATGGACGTTTTGTTCTCTCTGTCACATTAAAAGGCTGGAAGAAAAAGAACGGCTCTTGTAGTGTTTGTGTTTAATGTACATTTTGAGCCTTTTCACAAGTGCTGTAGTGGGTAACTTTGTACCCTGACACTGTTAGGGCTTTCTCTGATGTTTGCTGCTTGTTTATCCTTCCTCTCTCAAACAATCCCAACTCAATTAAGTCTCCTTTCTATCACAATCCTTTCACATTGTGGACCTCCAAACACAAGACACGAGAAAATCTTTACCCTGAAAAACTTTCTGGTAGGAGGAAGCATGAAAAATCTTTAAATGCTGTGCAAGACCAAAAAGCTAAACTCCGCTTTGTAACAAGAATACATCCCCAAAGAAGCACTGCTTTTGAGGCTTGGCACACCATTTGACCACAGCATACTCCTTTATTGGATATATTTCTAAGGATGTTAGCTCTTTCTTTTTATTTGCAGCTCTTTGTGTATATCTAACTGTCCAGGCTGTGCTTTCAGAGCAATGATACAGACAGCAGCAACTGTATGGGAAAAGAGCTCATGGCACAAGCAGTGGAGGCTAGCCACCAGACTATGGGGTTCATGCATGAATTTCTTTATGTACAACACAAAATGCAGTGATCCCTCTTGTCCTAGACCCACTGAAGGGTTTTAACTTGAGTCAACTCTTCCTTGTTGTTAAGGAATTTACATACTGAATGGTTGTTGAGTAAATCAGTGATTAGTCCTCTCATCACGTCCACTGCAAAGTGCTAAAGGTAATACTCAAGTGAGAGATAAAGAGCCAGAGAGACTAGAAATGTAATAAAGAAACTGTGAAAGTACCTCCATCATCAGGAGACTAAATCAGAATTTTCCCTCAGCCCAGGTTCAGCTGGGTTCCATAGAACCTGCCTGAGCTGAGGTCCCACTGGGTGAACCAGAGCCAGCAGCAGTTGGGGACTGGTAAGGACTGGTCTGGGGTGGGAATTAGGAAGGGCTGGTCCAGATGTGAACCAGACAGGATTGGTCTCAGGTGGGCATTAGGAAGAGCTGGTCCAGATGTGGAACAGTCAGGACTGACCTCAGGTGGGAACTGGGAAGAGCTGGTCTCAGGTGGGAGCTGCCAACTGTGAATTTTGCAGTGCTCATGTCCAACTGCAGACCTACAGAGCCAACAGAGCCAACATTCCGTGAGCTCCTCCTGTGTGTTCTGCCCCTAGGAAAACGTGCATCAGCAAACACCATCAGAAAGCATTTTCTACAAAGCCAGTTTTCAGATAAAGGTCAGAGATTTGCGCTGAAAGCCTTGGAGGTGTTTTCGAGTCATCCTTACTCCAGGCTAGTTGACATTCTGCATAAGGCTGAAGTCTCAGGAAGCAGAAAAATCCCATATTTGAATGTTCAGACAGGGTTGCTGATAAAAACAGCACATAAAAACCCCTGACTAATTTTAAAGTAGGGTGCAGGGAATTTAAAAGCAGGATTATGTGACACAGCTGCCTGAGATTGCATAGGATGGACTGGCTGGTAAGAAAACCTTTGCAAATCTGTGTTTCTGCTTTTCCACATCGATGTTTCTACCCTGACCATCTTGTTTTCATTATGTGGATTTTCTGGCACAGATTCTCGTAGCTACTAATAAATGACCCAGATTCCCTGGATGTGCAGGTTCATCCAAGCTGTCACAGAAGGTTACCTGGTGAAGGAAGAAGGCTGGGGATGATGCCATTCCTAGCAGCCACAAAATCCAGCAATAGGTCTGAGTGATGCTTCTGAATTGTGAGGTGACTTCATATTAGGAATATGATTTGAGTTAGGTTATGGTAAAAAAGGCACATCATTTTACCAGTGCTACTGTATCTCAGATCCTTGTTTTGGGACTCTTAAAGTAGAGATCAATCTTGGCAATTTGAGTTCCCATTTGTTGGAAAGACAAGGGAATAACAACAACTTGGCCAGGCCCTTGTGGATGGGAAATGGAGCCCTGGCTTTCCAGCTTGGAGAAGAAATTTCTGCATACTGAGCACCCTGCTAATGCACAAACACTGCTATGATTTTGGGGCTGATATTGAGTCTGTCCTTCTCAGACAAGTTTTTTGTAAGCAGATGATAAAAATCAGAAAAAAATATAAAAAGATTTTTACCATTCTTAGTGAGCAAGGAGAATTAGATTAAGAACTTCCAGCTGTCTTCACCCATGATAATGCAGTTAGAGGTATATATATAATTTTTAACATTTTCAGTGTAGAGAATTATTACTTCACTAACCCATGAAGTACTATTTGAAAAAACTAAAAGTCAGATTTAAATTTACTGTTCAACACTTGTTTAATCTATAAAAATACGTGTGTATACATGCATACGCACACATATATATGTACATGCATGTATTTATATGTAAAACTAAATGATTGCACTTGACCTTACTGAGGATGCCTGAGCTTTTTCGGGGTTGAAAGACCAGGAGATGGCAGCAGTTACCCACAGCACTGACTGCTCCCTGCTCACCAGGAGCTGCTGGAGGCTGAGCCCAGGACCCCCATCAGACAGACACAGCTCTCTGGGCTCTGAACACCAGTGAAGTCAGGAAAAAGGGGGTAAAAAAAAAAGCAATTATTAGAAAGTTTAGGGAACAAACAGCCCTGACTAATGCCAAAGCTTTTTGAATGGGAGTTGTGCAAACCTGAAGCAAAGTGAATGTAATTATGGGGGAGAAAATAGGAATTTCTGCTCCAGTAGACCAGTGCAATGGTTTGCAAGCTTTCTCAGCCTGCAAATCCTGAGTGTTTTCCAGTGGAGATGTAGATTTCTTGAACTAATGTGATGAGACTGCAGTTAGAGGAGAAAAGCTGTGGACTGGGCAGTGTTTATCTGCAGGGTTTGGAGCAGGTCTGCACAGTGATTCCTCCTGAGGCAGCAGTGATTCCTGCTGGGATGCAGGGAATGGGCTTTGTAGATTAGCCCAGCTAATCGTGGCAAGATGTCACCCACGTTGGCTCGTGAGTTCCTCCTTCTCCAGCCTCAAGCACAGGCAGAACGTCCTGCAGTTCAATCTGGGCTACTAAAAGGAGAAGTCTCTCCACAGAGGGGTTTGGTGAATCCCTCCCACACCTCTGCAGGAGGAATGTCAGTCGAGGGAAAACACAGGTATTCTAAGTGCTTCGCTTATCACCTCAAAACAACCTGAGACCACAAATCCTTGATGATTTCCCTATTTGGGTGATTCAGCTCAGAGTCCTGATCCTGCTAATTAACCAAGCAACACCAACATTGCTGCTGCTCTGCCCACAGCTTCCAGAACCCACAGAGCCCAGCGGAGGCTTGTGCTCCTGCCAAGCAGGGCTTTACCCCAGCCTTAGGAACTTGCTCCCACCACAGCTGGATACAGCTGTGCTCCACCATGGGTTTTATGGTGATGGTTTCTCTCTGAGAACCATGAGTTCAGAATTCCCTGGAAAGCTTTTTCTTCGCTACAGAAAACAAACAAAGGAGCTATTCAGTAAGTACAAACAGAGCTAATTGCGAGGAGACAAAGGCAGATCTCAAGTGGCTTTATTCCTTGATTTCGTTATCCTGGCAAGGTAAAGACACTCCACAGACGATGTAACTTGCCCTGTCTGGCAGTGGAGTGCCATGGGCAGGACAGGAGCAGGATCCACTCCAGTCCTGGGGTTTCAGAAGAAGTAGGTATGATTTCTCCAGAGGGAGCCCTTTCTTAGCCTTGAAATCTTCTGCTTCAGAGTGGGAAAAGAGTATTGTACTCAGCCCTTCAAAACACATCTTTGAATGATAAACTCAGCTCTTTTATCCTTTCTTATTTAGGATAAGGATAAGAGCTTTGAAATCTTCCTAGCAACCCTGGTCCTTCCCTCAGACCCTGAACAACAAACTGCTCTGCAGAAACCAGCCTCGTACTGAGCCCTTAGGCTATAAATATTTCAGAACTGCTATTTACAGCCCTCTTTTGACCCCATCCAAAGAGACCATGAAGAGTTCACAGTCTTGGCTCAGCCCAGCTGTGGGACCCTGCTAAGTTACTTTGTCCCCTTTCACATCCCACCTGGAAGAGGACAGAAATTGTGTCACCTTTGCATTGGTCTCTGGGGCAGATCTCTTGCTCTGGGTGGGGTCATCCCTAAATTGGGGGCTCAAGAGACCTTCTCTGGCAGATTTTCTGAGGTTTTGGGGTTGGGCTGCCACTTATTATTCAAGGTCCTGAACCTCTGTTACTTTGCTGATATTTATCTCTGGTATTGCAGAATTTCCTTACTCCAGGTCAGTTAAAGCAGATTTTTCTTCTAAATAATACATATTTAACTCAAATAACCAGTTTCCCTGTCTCCTCAGGGCAAGGTTCATTATAAAATTTATGGGAAGAAATGCTGGTTGAAGAGAAAAAAAGAAGTAACCCTGGGTGAATTCCACATCAACCACAGAAGAGTTCAAGGCTGAAGTGTAACCCTAAATCATGAACATGATTATTGCAACCTTCCCATGTCCAATGAGGATGAAATATTGCCTTGATGGGCAATAGAGGTAGAATTTCATAAAGGGAAAATCCAGATGGGAAAATCAAGTAGGGAAATGTTAAAATCCAGCTAGACAAAATGCCCAAATTCAAACCCAAACCCTTTTCTGACCATTATCTTATTTTAAGCAGGGGTACCTCCCAACACAGCAGATCTCTGCTGTGTGTGCAAGCCCCAGGCTGGTAGAGGTGTGGGTGGCAGGTTCTCTGAATGAAAATTAGGGTGCTGGTGTGGCTCACTGGAAAGCTGACAGTTCCTTCTCACTTCAGAAGAAGACTTTCTGAACTAGATCTCTGAGGTGTCTCACGGCACAGTAAAATCTGGGAAAATCACCTTCTGTCTCCTTTTCTCTCTTTTTTTTTCTCCTCTTCAGGTATGACTGCCCCAAGTGTCCTCTCTGGCTTGATGCAGTTGAATCTGGTGACATGATGCAAATGAAACACTGATTTTTGAGCAAGATTGTGTAAATCCAATATGTTCAGTTACTATGGTCCTGGGAATTCCCTTATCAGCAACCTAATCATTGGGAATGAATTGCTCCAGTCTATGAGAAAATGGCAGGGAAGGAATGAGGGCTGAGCTAATCACCAGGGATAACCCAGCCAGGGCTTCCTGGTACATGACAAGGAATGAGCAGAAGGTGAAATGTTTGTACCACAGAGATTTCCAGTACAATCACCCACTCCAACAGGCCTCTTGTGTAACTGCACAGAGCATTGAAGCCAATGTGGAGGACAATCTAGATTTTTCTGTTTGCCACATAGGGATCCTGGTCTAGTTTGATGTCTGCCCTTGAGCTGATTTAGGGATAAAGCACTAAAATTTTTCTGTCCTGAGCTGCTCAGTGTTCATACCCCCAGAAGTATTAGTTCTTGTGTTCCCCTTTCACTCTGGAACAAGAACCTGTTGCTTGGCATTACATTTATGAATAAACTCCTTGGGTGGTGACCTGATTAATTTTATTTCAAAATGAGGCATGGGAGATAATGTTGCCCACTTATATTATGTCCTTGCCACCTTCTTACTACCAATCTTTGCAAGCACAACTCACAAGTGACTGCTTTGTTTTCCTCTGGGCATGATTTAGCTTTATTTATTGACATTGTTGTTATTGCTTTATTCATAAAAGAAATTATCAAGGTAACCTGGCTGATAGACTTCCAAGCATTTGGTAATGACTTCTGCAAATCATGAAGAAAAATGAACCTTTGAAACTGAAGGCATAAGCAAAAGCAAGGCAAGGAGATGATGAGCTTTAAAGAATAGGTGTCCTTTCAAGTCAAAGATTAATTCCAGACTGAAATTATCAGGCAGTAAATAATACACCTGAGTCTTTGTCAATGGGAAGCAAATTTACCCTGTTGCAAATATACTAATCACTAGCCTAGCAACTCACATTATTAGCTGAGAATAATTATTTTCTCCAAGGAAAGTACAGACCTTCAAAGGAGATAACATCTTAAATCACAGCAAATTTTAATTTAAATTGAAGGTGTAGGAATGCACACAATACCCCATCTCTCTCTTATCCATCCAGGATGGTGTCATTACAGTGTTTTAAAGACAACCCCAATCATTGGACTAAATACCTGCAGCCTAACACTTTGCAATTCCATTTTCTCCTTGTCAGACTGTGTAATTGATATTTGTACTGGAGGTATCGAAACAGAAAATGGGAAGGTGTTGGTAACAGTGCCATTGCTGTGTCTTAAACTGCCTGAGAGGTGGGGAGGACTGGGTGACAGTCCTGGTGGATTCTCCAAAGCATCTGCAGGGACAGATGGAGGGAGCTGAAATGTTCACTGCTGACTTTGCTGTGTGTTTTTCCTGATCCATGCTGTCTCGAGGACTGACAGTTCCCAAGGACAGTCATATCCAGGGAAGTGACCCATTCTGTTCCCAGCTCAAGGACAGGGTAATGGGGTCTGTTGTGTGGGCTTTTTGCTCAGAGTGAATTCACCAGGTGAATTGCAGCGATTCTCTTTTGCCTGTGTGGGAATTTTCTTTCTCCTCCCAATGCCTTGGGTTCACTAAGAGCAGTTCTTCTACAGAAGATTGCTCAGAAGTGTCCAACTATGACGAGGGGCAGGTAATTGCAAAACTTTTCTTTGCACAAGGCTCACAGATTCCTGTCTTTGCAGGTGGCACAGCAAGCTTTTCCTTGGCCATCACAGCTCTGAAGCTATGTAAATACCCATATCTTCTCCACGGTTTTCTAATTCTTTTCGTGTTTTGCTTTCAAGTTTGTGCAACACAAAGTGCATCAGGGCTGATGGGTTGGGGAGATGCAAATGCCCTGCAGAGGTGACCCTGAGTCTGAAGCCTTTAAAAGCCAGGACTTTTGGGTTGAAATTGCTCATCAGGAAAACAAAAAAAAACCCACCATCACAACACCCTTCAAACGTGAATAATTTGTTGAGAGTATCTTCCGGGGTGGTAGATAATTGTATCTGTTCCACCTCCAAAGCAGCTCAAATCAGCCCAGTGACATTTGTCACAAGTGGAGGCAGTTATTAATAGGCTGCATACTTATAAAGCTTCTTTACAATGCAAATTGCTTCTTACTGCCTTTATCCCAGCTTTGGGGATGTTTTATCCATGTATTCCTGACTTCTGACTCCCGAGTTGTATCTAAATATCCTTAGAGGAAAGAAGAAAGCCCAGTTGACTCCATGGCTTGGGGCAGCAGCAGGAGCTCTGGAGATGTGTCCAGGGGGGATGTAGGACACTGGTCCAGCAGGAATAAAAGGCTCTGATGCCTCCTGTATTAATAAAAAGCCTACCAGAATAAATTCAGAATATGGCCAATTTGCTTTCTCACTACTGGAGCTGCTTGTACCCATCCACTTGGCAACACTGATTGAATAAGAAGTTTAATTTATTTGGATTTCAGAGATGCTTTGGCAAATGTAGAGCGGGGATCACCCTGTCCTCTTTCCAGCATTACATGAAATGTGTATTTTTAGCACTTGAGATCAGAACTAATTTTTCAGGAATTTCACAGCTTAAGCCTCTCGGTTTGGAAAATAATCAGTAAACATGAAGAAAGGCTGAAGGTAAAGGGGATGGGGCCAGATATGAGCCTTTGCCCATGTCCCGTGTTGATTGCTGTTTTTATCCTCTGTCAGGAAGAAAAACAGGAAAAAGCAAATACAACGCAACCTTCAAGCAGAATATGTAAATGTAAATCAGCATATAATAGTAGCAGTGACCCAGGGGCAAGCAGTTGCTGGAGAGGAGAAGCTTTCAGACTCTTAGATGAGATTTAAAATCAAAGTCCTGAGCTCTTCTTGTCAATAACGGATTAATGAAATGAACAGACACAATGTGCATACTATGGGAAGATGTCAGAAAATTAAGTACTGAAATCCTGGCTGTATTTTTATGCAGCACAGTAGTCTGAGTTGCTCAAAGGAGCTGAATTTTTGCTTCTTTGAAAATGTGCCCCCACTCTGAAAAAATGCCCCTGTATTTATACAGAGATGAAATTAGACTTACTGAAATGTGTATATTGTATAAACAGACTCTGGTAGTTCTTGGGATCAGATATGATTTAGAAATGCAGATTACTGTTATTATTAATAATTATGATGGTGACCAGATGGGGTTTATAACTCAGGACATACTAGTCCAGGCAGTCTATTACTAATGTATGTGTCCTGATCATTATCTTATAAAACAGCCAACCAAAGTGCTACCCTGTATATAGGAAATCTGCACTGCTAAGTGAGCTAAACACATAGGTACCATTAGTCCTCCATTAGATACTCTTCCAAGTACAATTAAGTGCAGACAAGGTCTAAAACTGGGGCCTGTTGTTTTTCCCCTGTGCATCATGTAGGTGGAGTTGGTTTATTATGCCCATTTCAGTTCTTGGGGATTTTTTCTAAAAAGAAAAAAAAAAGCTAAATGGTCTCATTAAAACCTCATAGAGGAAATTTATTCATCCTACTGAAATATTTTTGGGCTCTTCCAAAACCAGTAATCAGTGTCTGAAGACAGTCATCTGCCTTGCTAATGGACCACAGTTACATGTGTAATTGATTAATTAAGGAACGAAAATCACTGCTGAGATTAAGGGAGACATCCACAACTTCAGCAGGCATCGATGTGAAATAGCAGCTCCTCTTGGGCAGAGCAGATGAGATTGTTTCAGGCATTTTCGTCCATTTTAAGCTGCTCTGTCTTCCCTATACAGGTTCTTTTTTGGTATCCCAGTTTTTTCTGTGGGGGTAAGAAACAGGGAGAACAGGAAACCCTCCAGCCCTCCTTTCCCAGCTGGCAGAAGGAGCACAGTGTGGTTGGGTTTGAGCATGTGTGTGTTTATCCCCATGCAGTCATTCATCAGCTTGGTGTGCATGAGCAATCGTGCACATGGAAAAAGGCAGTGAGGAAACTCAAACAAACAAGCTCTTTGGCAAGCTCTGGGTGAGCATGGTGGTGTCTGCTGCTCTTTGCAGGCTGTGTTGTCATGATTTACCTCCTGTGGAGGTTGTGCCTCCTGTCTTACTGCTCATTTCACCAGTTTGGGGCTTCACCAATGCCTTGCAGCAAAGATCTTTCACAGAGTCCTAGCTGAGGAGAGGTTTCACACACAGGCACAGCCAAATATCAACATCCCAGCAGATACTTTGGACAGGGGAAGTGGTGCAGAGTCACCTCTGGTGAGCTCAGGGTGAGTGGACTGCTAGGCAGAGGAATTGTGTCCCACTGGAGTTCTTTCAAGGCGTGAGACTTCCTCAAGAGCAGGAAGAAATGGGACACTGAGGGACTCTGCCTGCAGACAGCATGGCTGGTGCTGAGGTCTTGTTTCTTCCATTTAACACCTGACCTGAGAGATTCCTTGTACTTTGAAAGAACTTCCAGGTGTTTCCAGTGATATCAGCAGTGGGGCTGCATTTAAGAGAAAATAAAAGATAGGCTGAAACATTTCCCATCACTAAATCTATTGTTTTTCTGTGGCTCTCATTGCTCTAGTTTGACCTTCACAGAGCTCCAGGCAGATCCAACCATCAGGCAGATTTTATAGCGGGTTAGAAAGAATCAAAGCGTTGAAAACTGACAAAAAGCCCAAAAATTTATAGATAAGCATCTTGAGCCCTCTAATAGCTGAACCATTGGCAGTTCAGCCTGGCAGCCCAACCAAAACCAGTTTTTAATAGTCAGAGACTGAGCTGCTCAGCTTTGCTCTCTTCACCTGCCCATTATACACCTCCCATTAGGCATCACCACCTAACCAGTTGTGCACTGGTCAACAAACTTTCAGAGAGCAGATGGCTCAGACAAATTTTCTGCAGACCAGAATCAGGTAGTTTTAGTGAGCTGATGTTCTTGAGGATATGCATGCAGTAGGCACAGCTTTGGATTCCTCTCTCCCTGTACTCTGGTGTAAACACCCTCCTCACCAGCCCATTGCACATCCTCCAGGGAGATGTTTCTGCTGCTGTTGATGTGCACATGGAGTGTTTGTGTTGGTGATGAGTTATCTCAGTTGGTCATGACCAGTCAGGAGCATAACTGAGACACCGAATGCTTTCCACTCAAATAACTTTATTGGACAAGGAATTTTCAAGTGTTGGAAATTGTAAGTAGGCAGCTACAAACAGCCCTAAGTTGCCTTCACATTTTGTAACATGTAAATTTTGTTTTTAGGCAGCTAAAATGAAATATATGGAAGTTGTCTGGCTTTTATATCAGTTGTGAGTGATTGCTGTCCTCAAAACTTTAAAAGCAGCATTTTTTGCATTTATTCCTCAGAGCTTCTGTGAAATTTGGAGAACAAATTGAACCTTCTCCTCTCAGGTTCCTTGAACTTTTGGTTATGAGTGGCAAAGATCTCAAGTTGGGTGCATTTCCTTAAGGTATTTGCCACTAAATGCTAGGAACAGCTGTAATGAGGATCTTTTTGGAGGTCACTTATTCCTGCATTGCTATCCAGTGCCAAATAAAGATTTGGCAGAGCACCACACAACCGGGCTGAATTCTAAGCATGGCATTAACTGTGTTTAACTCTGCTTGGTGTCAGTGAGGCTTGCAATGAGTTTTAAATGTTTCACTGAACAAAGACAGATTCAAGCAGGTGCTTATGGCTCAGCATGCACAAAAGCACCTGACTGTTTCAGGACCTAAGAGAAATAATTGGAGAGAGTTACAGAGCAGCTGGTGTCCCTGCCTTCCCAACAGAGCAATTTCCATCCAGGGAGCAGGTGAAAAGGAAAAGGAGAGGGAAAAACTATTTTAAATTAAAGAAGGAAGGGAGAAAAACACTTGTCGGGTCACTGTGGGTATGATTGGAGTGACATGTTGATTCTGACAGACTCCTGGGTATGGATGTGTCCTTTCCTTGTGAGGGCAGCCTGTGTGGTGGTTATGAATGATGGCCAAATGGAAGGATCATCAGGACAAGTGCAATCTTATTCATAGTCCATAAAACAGCAGAAGACAAGCTCCAAGTCTTCTCATTTACGTCAGCTTTGAGACTGAGCCAGAAAACCTGTTATTATGGAGCAACTTGGTATGCATGTGCATGCATGTTGTGTGTCTGTGTATGCAAAACCTGTCATTGTCAGACACAATAATGGCTTTTATTGGATGGAAATTGAACTTGCCTTGTCGTTTTGGGTTATGATTTTGAGAGGAAAAACTGAGTGACCTGCTGCCCCCTCAGCTTCACTGAGTTATGATTGAAGCTTATTTTATTGCAGATTTTGTTTTCTTACACATTCAGATGATAACATGGTTCAGAAGGGAAAGCATAAGAGTGACATCCAGAATTCCTCAGTTTTCTTAAGGATTATGTAGTTTGTCTGTCGTTTGATCTCTCTCAAGCAATTTAACTTCCATCGTGGATGTCCACTTTATTTATAAAATAGATATTTCTCTCCCTACCTAAGAGGCCCCATATAACCACAGCCTGTTTTGAGTTGAAGGGGACATTCAAAGGTCACCTAGTCCAAACCCTCTGTCCTGGGCAGGGACATCCAGCCTGCCTTTGAACAATTCCAGTGATGAGGCAGCCACTGAGCAACCTGTTCCCATGTTGCACATAGGGCAATTCTGTGGTCTTCCTGTCTCCAGGATTATAACAGTAGCTCTGTATTGAACTCTCACTTCCCCCTTTACCTAGATGGAAATCTATTTTGCAGACACACACACACCACTCAGTTCATGTTTTCATCTCTTGGGAATATTTAGCCTTCTTATGAAACCCAACCCAATACAAAGAAATCAATTAATTCCCACTGGTGAAGACAATGATACTGCAGAAGGAAAATAGATGAGTAGCGGATGTTTAGCCTAATGGATGATGAAAAGCTAAAGTGTTTTAAACACTGATTCATTACCGCTGAGACCAACAGTGGGATTTAGAGGGAAGAAGAACTGCAGCTCCTCATTTTGCTGGCACCTCCATTTTTCAGGTTGGAGCCAAAGTTTTGTCCCAGCTGTTAACAGGGACAGAGTTTGTGAGCCGCAGCAGGTATCCTGTGGGGCAGGGTGGCTATATACATCCTACCACGATCCCAGGAGAAGAAAGGTGGCATGAAAGTGCTCATGGACTGAAGATTGAATCAAGGGAAAACAGAGTGGAGGATAAGAAAACAATGAAGGGATAGCAGTGAAATGGAACTGCAGAGCAGCCTCTCACTCCTGGTTTGCAGAGGATCATCATGGCAAACTCTTAGTTCCTCCTCATGCAATTCAGATCTGCTACAACAGAAGTAGTCTACAGTATCCTTGGAGCTGTTCCAGCTGTCAGAGACCAATGTGGTAGCATCCAATATGGAATTGTCTAAATTTGAGGAAAAGGAGAGGGTGAATCCTCGGCTGAATTTGAGGGAAGAGCTCTTTGCTAGCACAATTACAGCTGCTGCAGCTTCTCCTGGTAAACTGGACTCTTAGGAGCATTTCTCCTTCCACTTCCTCTGCAGTGGTAAATGCAGAGGCTTTCTGGCATCTCTCTGTCTCCTGCACAGGGTTATAAAAGTGCAGTTAAGCAGTGAACCATTTTACAGCCCTGACTGTCCCAGCTACAGTGAAATAGATTAGCAATGCTCCTTGCAGATCCATCCAACCCAGGATATTCTGTGATTCTATTATTCTTACAGCCTTCATTTAGCTCCTAAAAGAACAGAGAACAGTCTGCTGGCAGTGATGCTCAGTGGATCTAGGGGAGAAATCCACACGAACTTGAGCACCACAAAGGAATGTGACAAAAGAAGCAGGGACACAGATGACAAAGCTGATGGCTCCAATAATCATTTGGTTATTTGCTGCTGCCTAAGAAATTATGCTGTTGCAGAGTATTTGTATGTTGATGATAACCATCAAAGGCAGAGAGTATATGAAATAATTAAATTTGTAATTACCTACTGCAGCAAAATGCAGTAAAATGCCCCATTCCCCTCTAAGAACTTCCTCGCTTCCCTGTGCCTTGCTCACCATCCTGCAAAGCACAGGAAATCAGCAGCTGAAAGGGTTAGATTATAATAATGTCCTAGGAAGAAAACCCTAAAGCAATTGGTCACATTCATGTAGATACTTGGGCTTGAGCATGAGCTCTTGCCTTCTGCAAATGCAATCTTCTTATACTTACTTGACACATGCAAAATGAAGATCTAGATGACATGCTTAGCTCCACTAAACGGATTTCCTTAAATAATGTCAACTCTTTCCCTCCTCCCTTGCATTATGTCCCTCCCCAAGTCATTCTCTATGGAGACAGATTATTATTTCACAGGTGGGAACCAGCAAAAAAGCTTTTTGAAGGTGTCTGTGTCAAATTTAACTGAGTTTTGCTTTTGTATAGAGAGGTTTGGGCTAGGAACTACCAGAGAGGACACACATTTGTGTGAAATGGGCAGGACTCAGTGCTGAGGGACTGCCTGGGAGAGCTGGTCCCACTGAGCTGTTCCCCCTGGGATCATTCCTGCTCCTCTGAGCTGCATGGCTCAGTTATTATGCCAAAAAACAGTCCTCAGTGATGGCTCAGGAATAAAAAGCTCACATGTCATGAAATGCATGATTAAATTTCACTTGTCAGCTTTAAGCCTGATGCTGGTGTTGCTGCCTTAAAACAAGCTCCTCCTTCCACCCTTTGCTTTAATCTTTCCACAGCCAACTGGTCTGGAGCAGCACTTGGATCATCAGGGACCACAATGAGTCACCTCTTCCATTTGTCCCAAACCAAACAGGTTTCTGGGTTTCTGTACCAGTCCCAAATCTGCCATCTGAAGTGCACTGAGCACCTGCAAACTGAGCCCCCAAAGAGGTACATTCATCTGACAAACAGAATATTTAGTGCCTGCTAAGACAGAGGCTCACTAGAACAGACCATCCACTTAAGCAGAGAAAATATAAGAGATTGTGTTCAATGTACTGTATGCAGGAGTCCCTTTTGCAGCATATATCCTATTAAATTAACCAGAAATGAGTGTTCATCAGTCTCTAAGGGAAAGAGCCTGAAGCCTTTTCTTTTCTCTCCACATCAGACATTCATCAGGCCTTTGATCTCACTGCTCGTGACTACGTTGGCTTCCAGAAAAGGTCAGGAAACAGCTCTGCAAACACAAGTTGGATATCCAAGGGCTAAATCCCTTAGTCTTTAGGTGGGAATTTTTCAATAAAATAATGGTCAAATTCAGCAGGTCAGTCATGTTCTTTTTATTCAGTCAGGGTGTTGGGATTGTATGGAGACTTCAAATTCCCCCTTGCTGCTCTCCAGAAGCAGGATGAGCTCAGAGTCAGAGTGAAGTTATATTATTTTTGCATGCTCAAAACATTCAGGTCTTTCTACTTACTCCAGGCATCCTCTTCAAGAAAAATCATGCTGATGACTGTCAGATATTCTTCCAGCTTTTGGCAAACAGCTATTTACTTTAGAGAAAATGTCTGGCCTTAGCAATTCTTTTGAATGCTTCTTGTTACTTCTGGTGGAACATAAATATCTCCTCTGCTTTGCTAAGGAGGTTAGAGTGACATCTAAAATCGTTTGCTCTGACTCCATTGGCTTATAGACATGGAGATAAAGTACAGGTTTGTTTTTGTTTGAGAGTCTCATTTTAGGGCTTCTCGTTATATAATACTCTACATAACTACTGGGAATAAACCAGATGGTTTTTGTCATAAAATTCTGCTCTGAAACAGATGAATCAGGTGAATCTCACGCAATTCCTTGCCGAATTGGGTGTCAGAGTCCTTCTGCAGAAAGCAGCCCAACTATCCTACTTTTCTTCTCTGATTGTTATTTCTAAAATACACTAAAAACAAACTCCTGAACTCAGGCTCTGGAGAGAAGTTTAAAGCCTCACTTGCAATCTGCACATCCCCAGTTTGGGGAGGCAGAGCCATCATGCAGGCTCCCTGACAGATGACATCTCCTGCAGTTATGACTCCATAAAGGGGCCCTTCTTGTGCTCTGTGAAACTTTTCCAAGTGATTAATGGTGTTTTCCTGTCTCTCCATATCCATCAAAACCCCTTAATGAATTTGATTGCACTCTGAAAGTGCACCCTTGCCACAGAAATGGATTAATATCGAGGGGGAAAGTCAGTTTTCAGCTAATTCACATCATTTTTTCCATTTGTCACATTATCTCCTCAGCTTTAAAATCCCTAATGCTCTGGGTGTAAGCTACTGTTTAATGACACAAACTTTCACCACTCATCTCTGCACTTGTACAAAGCATGAAAAATGCAGGGAGAAATCAGCCCATCCACAGATCATCCCTGCCCTGCCCTTGAGTCTCTGCAGTGACCTGCTCCAGCAGATGTGTTTGGTGGGATGTCACGGGTAAGGTAACAAGTCTGAGCGATTTCAAGTGAAAACCTGTCAGGAAGCTGAAGGAGGAGCACTGCATTGTCAACTCCTTCTCAGAGTGAGGATGAGCTAGCCCAGTTTCCTGTAGCAAAGCACAATCCTGGTGCTGCAGCCCACTTGACTCTTGAGCTGAAGGTTTGCTGTAAGCCACAAAGCCTTCAAGGCAATCTTGAAATGCTGGAAGCATTTGCTGGAGGAGGAAATCCTCTGGCAAATTCGTATTTGCATGAGCTTTTGCCGTGGCTTTTTTTTTCTCACTAATTTCTTGCATGCAGAAATCTGACCAAATGTTTGCAGAAATCAAATCAAAGGAAATAGAAGCACCGAAATGAACATTTGTTCCATGGGAAGGGAGCAGCATTTCCCATTCAGGAGCATTGTGAAAAAGCATCCATAACAGCCCAGGTTTCTGCCTGCTTCCTCCATAGTTAATGCACTCAGAATAGCATCCCAATTTTGTGTCACTGCAGGCCACCTTATTGCTGGGCCATGCTGCTTTTATGGGAAAACTGAAAGCAGAGATAGTTGGTTCCCTTATCAGATGCCTCGTTGCTAAACAGCCCTGTCTTGCTTAACTGCTCTAAATTATACTTCTGTTCTGTCACATTGACTAATGGGCACTATGGCTGCTATTTTCATTTTTAAACTAGAGCCAAACTGAAGTCTCCATGGATGAATAAATGAATTAATTTATTTTATTGCAGTACTCAGTCCTCAATAAAATGTCAGAGGTAAAGTAGGGTTATTTTTTTTTTTTAATGTTCTTGGATAGGAATATTCTGAGCACATGCTGTACACACGCTTCCTGGGGAAATTAATTATTGTTATTTTATTATTAGAACCGTTGAACACTTGCATGGAGTTTTACATCTTCAAAGCACTTTGCAAACATTTAGCTAATTAATTAAAGTGCATTTCATGCAAATCCATTTCCATCTGGATTTACAATCAGCCCTCCTTTATGGGGGAATTATGTCACATATAAATGACACCGAGCCAAGAAGGTGGCTCTGGCTGGGAGCAGGAGCAGTGGGAGGTGGGCAGCAATGATGCCTCTGCAGCTGTCACCCTCGGTGGGGATCTGGCAGCTGCAGGACCCCTCAGTGCTCCAGACAGCCCCTAATACCCAGAAACCAGCAGCTCCCAGCACCACACACACCCACAGCAAGATTTCGAGACAACCCAGTGGCCTTATTGCAGAGCAGAGTTTTGGGAGTGTTGCTGGCTGCCTGTTGTCAGCAGTGTTCCTCCGTCCTGTTTGCATCATGGGGTTGACAGGAGTTACTCCAGCCTTACCCCAAGCCAGGGTGATGGCAGTGACATCCTCTAAACGTCTCTGTCCTGCACATGAAGGTCACATTCATTGCAGAGATTTTTTTACCCCTGTTGGAGTTCAATGAGGCTTGAAAGACAGCGAGTGCGAGTGACTAAATGGGAACATTGCTTTTGACAATGTGGCATTGGGGAACCTGTGGCTTGTTGGTCAGCCTCCTCCAGCTCCCCGTGGCAGGGCTGGCTCTGCCTGCAGCCTGTCTGCCTCCCACATCGAGCTCCTCAAGGCAGAGATCTGCTCAGCCAGCTGAGATTTTGGCACTTTGGCCAGTATTTTCCAGCTGAAAATTAAAATATTCTCCTTTAAGACTCCAATTATTTTTTAAAATATGCCCAGACTTTCAGGAAAACAGACATATCTTTAACATTTTTCCCGCTAGTTAAAATGAATGTTCTCTTAAAAATAGGCTTTAATGAAAAACCTTGATTGTTGTAAGAATCTGTACAGTCATGGTAACATAAGAAGTGTGGTGAATTGTGTCTATAATACCTTAAAGCTATTCTTCTTCTCTGCTTGTGCCACTGCTGTTGGACTGTGTGGTCATACACAGTATAACTGTGGCCCAAGTCCATGAAAATCCTGATCTTTCACTTAAGCAAGAGCAGAAAACGTTTTTGACCCCTGATGCAGTCCAGAGAGCTGTGCTTTCCTTTACAACCTGTTAAAGATGTATAAGATCTAAGAGGAGAGAAGTAAGGATGAACCAGATCTCAAAACAAGCAGAAGCTCGTGGCTGTGTTTGCTTTTTGAATTCTAACATAGAAATTGCAACATTAAATTCTAATGCACATTTTTCTCGAAGGGAAGAAGGATCAGGTGAAAGTTAGCTCTGAATAGGCATTTTCTGCATCATGACTGCATTCCAAAGGGAAGCCTCCCCCTCCTTCTAATGATGTCCTTTGGCTCTTTAAGTTATATCTACTTGGTTTTCCACTTTGATGATCATTTTTCTAAATTGTTGCTTATTATTGTAATATTGCTTCTTTGCAGAACGCTTCAAGCAAAATGTTTTAAAATACAATGCATAAACACTGTTGTAACTACTACTGATAATCTCTACCATGCCTTCAAGGGCTTTCCCAGGCTGGGAAGGGAGGAAATCCCAAAGCTCCTGTAGAAGGGTGAATTCAGACTTTCTCTTCTTTGTGCAGAAAAGTGCAGAAAAGACCAAACTTTTATGTCTTCATAGGACAAAACAGAACTCCTCATACTGAGACCTGAACTAGCTCCAAGGACCACACAGAGCCATGGCCTTGGCTCTTGGAGAACTGTTTATTTTCTATCCATTCCCTCTCCAGCCCCAGTGACAACTGAGTCCCTAATCCTGGTGGGTGACCATCTCAGTGGCATTGAACTAACACGCACTGACCATTGCTCTCAGGAGCTTTCATGTGTGCAAATCATGGCCCAGACTGAGTTTCCCTTTCCCCAACTCCCTCCTCCAGAACAGCCAGCAGAATTAGTCAGGGAAGAAATTCCCCAGCAATACAGCTCATACTTGGCTGCTGGGTGCTGGGGTTTCAAAGTCTGGCCCTAACTGATTCCTTTCTGAAGCACAGGAGGCAAAGCTATGCATGGATTATCTCTTGGCAAACACTGGCTTTAGCTAGAGAAATCAAAAGGGAAGTTATTTAAGAAATTATTTTCATTTTTCCTTTATGCCTTGCTGCTTTCTTGCCTTCCTGAGACTCAATTTCTGTAGCTGAGCTTCAATTTTCAGTTCTGTGTCACCTCTCTGAACTAAAGATTGAATTTAGCACAATCAAATCACTGAAGAGATTGACCCATCAAATTCAGATCTTGCTCTACTTTCATTCTTCATGCTTATGTGTTTTGGGGTAGCTTTATAGTCGAAATGCCTGGTGAATTTTCAGGTTGTCAGAGTGCAGTCCAAGAGGATTCTTGCTCCTTCCCCCTCTTTTTCCTGCTTTTTAAGTCACTGTCCAGCTAAGCAATTTCTTATGTGTGTTGTTCCATGGTCAAATGATCCTAATGAAGAGGTCTTTATCCCCAACAGCATCATATCCTCCCAACCTGATGAAATCAACTTGTTCACGTGGAAGATCAGCTTGAGGTTGCTGCAGGTTTGGAGGGACAGATCCAAGCTGGGCATCAACATCATCTTCTGCTTTGTCCCCATTCCCTTGGTCTTTGCTCTGTTCTTGAATGTTGAACTGAGCAGCACATGTACCTTGTTCACATTTGTCCCCTTTCTAAGACCTTGGGGGAGGCAGAAAAGGAAGATTCTGGTGACCCACACTCTGCTTTTGTGAAAAGACCAGACATCACGTGGAACAGTCTTCAGAGACTGATGCCATGGCTGGCTGGGATCAGCTACACAGATGTACCTATCAAGGCAGCCTTTGAAAAAGGGACTTAGTAAATCATTCAGTCATCACCATCTCGAGAGTGCTCACACCCCCTGACCACAGGGCAGGAGCACAGCAGCTCAGGGGATGCAGAATGTCTTTATTCTGGGGGTTGTTTTCATTTCTTTAGGCTGCCAATATCCTGGAACATTTCAACAGCCAAAGAACTATTTGTTCTTGGGCACCATTTTCCAAACAGGGAATCTGTCAAGTACATTTGCATGGCTGAATTTCAGCCACTCTGTTTGTTTAAGCCCTGATCCCCTCCAGGTTTTGAAAAGTCAGTTTTTCCCCGCATTCAGTAAAGGCTGATTTCTTCCATCCCTCAAAAAATCCTATGAAGCTTAAAATGAGCCTTCCTTTTCAATCCAAAACAAACAAACAAAGTTTGTGTCCTTCCACACTCAGCTGCCTCCCATGGTTTTGGAAGTGGGTCTGTTGGTTTGCTCACACTCCCAGACTGGCTGCCTCTTCTCCTCCAGCACACGCCGAGTGCAGCCACAGGATCCTCAAGGCTGGCATGAACAAGTTCCTGGCAGGACTTCTTGGTGAGAGATGAGGGGAAAAAGAAACCCACATGAATTTATGAAACCTCTTTCCTGCCATTTTGTGTCTGGTATTTGGATTATCCCGGGTTTAATCACCTGGGTTGCAGCTAAATGTGGGCTGGAGGTGTGCCCAGGTGGCCAAAAAGGCTGACAGCATCCTGGCTTGTGTCAACAGCAGTGTGGCCAGCAGGACAAGAGAGGGATTGTCCCTCTGTACTTGGCAGTGGTGAGGCTGTACCTCAAATCCTGGGGTTGGTTCTGGGCACCTCACTGCAAGAAGGACATTGAGGGCCTGAGATTCTCCAAGGAAAATGGAGCTGGTGAAGGAACTGGAGCACTGGTGAGGAGCAGCTGAGGGAGCTGGGTGGGGCTCAGCCTGGAGAAAAGGAGGCTCTGGAGTGATCTTAATGCTCTCCTCAACTCCCTGAACAGAGGGTGCAGCCAGGTGGGGATTGGGCTCTGCTCCCAAGTAATATGTGACAGCACAAAAAGAAATAGCTCCATGTTGTGCCAGGAGAGGTTTAGACCAGACATGAGGAAAAATTTCTTCACCAAAGGCTGTTAAGCAGTGGAAGAGGCTGCCCAGGAAAGTGATGGAGTCACCAGCCCTGGAGAGGTTGGGATGTGTATGTGTGGCACTTGAGAACATGGGGTAGTGATGAGATGTTAATAATCTCATGTTGATTCTCTAGTGTCTAATAAGGATTGTGTGCTCAGTGCTCAGTCCTAGTAGCAGCCTGAATGTAGATACAGATGCTTTTCTACCTGCTGGCCTCTTTCCTTCTGGGAACTGCATACCTTTCAGGGTATTCAGGTTTCTCATTCAAACCAGCCAGTGGACATTATGATTTTTACAGAGGCAGAGGCAGACAGCTGCACACACAGGGTGGATCACATAAACCTCATTTTCCCAGGTGCACTGTCAACATAATAATCCATCAGTAACTGCCTTTTTCCACCACAGCTGTGGCAAGGAAGGGCTGTGCTTAAACCACCTCACTTCTGTCCATCCCCATCTAGATCTACCAACCCATTGTAGTCTTAAAGACTGAGAACCCCTGCCTCCCTGTTCCTTTGGTCTGTGTTTCCAATTCATTCTTAGAACAGCAGCAAATCCCACCCTCCTCAGCCCCCCGGGTCCCAGAGGAGCAGAATGCTGCTAATTAATTCTAATGAACATCAGACAGTCACTCTCTCTCTGCACTGGGACAGGGGTTACTTTTATCTTCATCATTTGCCTTCCTTGATCTGATTTCCCCCCAGCTAAATTAAATCTCTGTCTTCTGTTTCAATTGATTTTTCTTTGCTTGCTGCCTTTTTAACTGAAGTTTACATAAATGTAAAAGTAACAAGACAAGGTCTCGGAACATTCACATCAGCTGTTTAATATGGCACAGGCTGTTGTAAAGCAAGAGCAGTGTAGTTCAATTTGTATTTTCATAACTCATTCAGTTTCACCTCCCCTCTCCCCCCCAACCATGAAAGCTAAATTATATTTAAATGTCATGGGGTCCTGGGAGATTGGTTGAAGCTGCCCGACCCGTTGGATCATTCATTTGATGCAAGAGCCATGTGAGACTCAGACTTGTGTCACAGAAGCAATATTTCTTGTATTGGATATTTATGGATTTACACATATTTTCATTTCTCAACAGTAAATAAAATAAATAACAGGCACCAAAATGCTGGCAGCATGACAGAGATCTTTATAGGATGCAGAACAAGAACAAAATTAAAAGCAGAGAGAGTTAGTAATTCTGTGGAGCTGGTTTGTGACATGTGCATGGGTAACTGCTGCACTCTGTGCTTTAAAGTCATCATTATATCTGTGTGGGGTCAGAGAAGTTGGTGTCCTCCAGGAAGAAGGAGGCTCTTTCTGGAATGTGAGACCACCCTTGCATGGGAATCTGGCATGGGCAACAACCTGGGGATAAGACAGGAAAAAGCTGGAGAACTAACGGGTACTTTTGGTTATGAAAGCTATTTCTTGGAAATAATAAATCTAGTAAACTTGGAAAGACTTGGCCTCGTGTAGGCAAATGTGATGGCTGCCAACAGAAAACGGGCTTAATTATTTGAAGAAAAAAAAATCAAAACCCACAAAACTTTATGGGTTATGGCTAATGAGGGGCAATATTTGTATCTATTTGGACAAAAACATAATTCAACAAGCCTTTAGGATATTGGGCAAAATTCAAAAGTGTTTACACTGTCTGTTGGGTATTACTTGGAGACGGGCAAGGAAAACCCCACTGACTTGGGTGGCAATAAATAGCAATTAATTATAAAGAAGGAATGTATGACCACTGTTACTGTGGGAGGGTCATGAGAACACTGCTCATATCATAAGAAATCAAACCTATTACTTCCATCTTATGCAATCATGCCCATGAGCTCAGAGATCCTTGAAATTCCCTTCCTGCATTTTTCTCGCATTGATTTAACAATCATTCTCACTGGTTTTATTAAACTGGAAGTGTGAATCTTGGCCTGATTGCCTTTGCATCCCAGCCAGTAGGAAATTTTACTTACCAGTGATGAAATTAATGATTGAAAGGACACAATAAACCACAAAGGAAGAGTGAGAGAGAGAGAAAATATCAAGGAGGGAAGAAAACCAACAAAACCCCCAAGAGGCAGGGTTGCATTAAGCTGTGTTTGATTGCAAATACCACTCTGATGGCAGCTCTCTGCATATTGTTCTTCAAGTACTCATGCAATCAAAATGTGGGAACTCTCCCTTTGGAATGGGGATGAACTCCTGTGCAGGGCTGTCTTCATCTGCATTTAAAATGGATTTTTTCCATATTTCAGATGTTTGAATCATTGTGCCTACCCTGACATCCCTGCTCGTACCAGTGGCAGTGATTTACAGGCAGATTTGTTTGCTGGTGAATTTGGCCAAGGAGTGCTGCAGACTCACTCCACATGGGCTGGTGAATCCCCAGTCCCCAAAGCTCCATTTCCTTGACCATTCCAGTTCTTGTCAAATTCATATTTCTGTAGACAACCATGAGTGATACCAGCTCCTGGAAGCCTTTTTGTGCAGCTTCTGCCAGTCACACAACAGGGCTGGGTTTCCCCAAAGCCTGGTAATGAAAGGCTCTGCAATGTATCCACTGAGCCTCACAAGGCCTA
Organism: Entomyzon cyanotis; assembly: GCA_024500445.1. Lineage (NCBI taxonomy): Eukaryota > Metazoa > Chordata > Aves > Passeriformes > Meliphagidae > Entomyzon > Entomyzon cyanotis. The sequence continues at coordinate 14,185,468 of JAKEPQ010001010.1, forward strand.
ATCTATACTGTGATTATATATTTAAAAGCAATCTGATTTTAAAAGGGATGTACAAATATATGAGCATGAAGAAATTCTCTTAAGAATGGCTGATTTCTGAAAACTTCTTCAACTCTCATGGAAAAATTCTGTAGAAATCCAGCGGGAAAAAATGAACATCTCTGAAGAAGTTTGGGGTGAGAAGGTTAATAGAAAAATCATATCTCTGGTGTGGAATTTATTTTTTTTCGGTGCACCTCAGTATATCATTCTGTAGGCAGCTAAAAGGGAAAAAAAATCTATCAGAAAGTAACATTTTCTAATCTAGTTGACTATGGTTCAGCCCTGCAAAGAAATAAAGGCTCTCTCATCCCAGGAAGCTAGCAAGTGTGAAAAGCAGATAGGAAATAATTTGTCAATAGATTTGCAGATATCAGATGGATGGGAAAGGTTAGAGCAGGCACAAACCTCTGCACAGAGCCACAACTTGTCTAACATTTTCTTCAGCAGCTCAGGGAAAGCAAATAGTTTTCCATGAACCTTTTCAGTGGAGGGCAATAAAGGAGTCCCTCAGCAGCTGCTGCCTTTAATTGATTTTTCAGGTGCTCTCAACAGTGGCACCTCTCCCTTGCTGCACACACCAAAAGCCACAGGGAGATTTCAAGTAAGAGCTCAAAACAGAAAAAAACAATCTCCCTGGTTTAGAAGTCTGTGCAGTAGGATTCCTGTTGAAAACAAGGTGTACTTTTTCAAAGTTTGCATTTGCAAGGCAAATGTGGGCATCCTGATGACCAAAATAATTCAGTGTGGGCACTTAATTCCTTTGGCCCCTTGGAAATTCACACTGGGATCACTGATCCAGCAACAAAGGGAATGCTGGGAGTTGGTCCAAGCAAAGCTCTGATTTAAGCTGCTATACACCAAATCACAGCAAACACTCCAGTGGTTTCATCTGCCATGAAAAGAAACCCCTAAACATCAGTAAATGCAGCAGGAATTAGCTTTCCCTGGCAGTAAGGTTTTGTGGGTTTATTTATAGCCTATTAGTGCTCGTGGAAGGCAAGGAACAATAATCTGAACCAGAGTCAGCAGTTCTGCTGCTTGTTAGAAAATATGCCATTTGAACAACCCAGTTTGCTGCTGGTCCCAAACCCTCTTGCCTTGTGCTGCAATCCTGCCTGTCCACCCTCAAACACTTCATTCCGTTTAAATCTGGGCTAAAAGGTCCAGGCTCCAGGAATTTGCATCACTGCTGAGCAATTTTAACCAAAACACAGAGAGGACAGAACTACTGAGAAGCCCCAGAAGCTGATTGTTCTCTCCCAGAAATACTTTGGTAGAAGTAACTATTTTTTTTTTTTTCTCTTCCCTTTTGGATCCAACTTTGCTTTGCAAAACCCTCAACATTTTAGGTGAAAAGTTTTGGGGTTTTTTGTTGTGGTTTTTTTGTTTTGTTTTGTTTTTTGGGGTTTTTTTGGCAGGGGGTCGTTTGGTTTTGCTGGGGTTTTGTTGTTGTTTGTTTGTTTGTTTGTTTTTGTTTGGGGTTTTTTTGTTGTTGGTGGTGGTTTTTTTGTTTGTTTTTTTGGGGTTTTTTTAGGAAAAAGTGTTTCCATAAAAAGGCCTAGTCTATCTAAAAAGCCTGTTGAGAGAGAATAGACAGGTTCTAAGAGATATTCTCTGGGTAGTGACACAGTACTGTCAAAACCCCCCATCCCAGCCCCTACCTAAAAAACTCCCTTTCTCCATGCAGCAGCCTCCAGCTTGTTCCCTGGTTTTCCTGGGAGAGAGAGCAGGGGGGTGTAGGGAAACTATAGAGTTGCAACAGGCAGCACCAGCCTTCTTTACCATAGGATGAAAGGAGAATGCAGTTGTTCTTGGTTACTAATTGAAAAACTGAATTACAGGGGCACCAGAAACCCCAGGACTGGGTTAATAGCCATGGAGAGGCTCTCCTCCTCTCTGTCATCACCTCCAACAACAGAAAGAACCCCAGTTTCCAGCAGTTCTGTGCATGAGCATTGGCTGTGACAACTCAAGGGAGAAAGTTAATTTTTGCAGTCAAGGCTCTGGCAGTGATGCCACTGTGTGTTTAGAATCAGCTCCTCTGGGCAGACATTCTTCCCCCTGCAGCAGAGGTTGGATGCAGTTTGTAAACTAGACCTAGTCATGACCTCCTGTGCACCTCCCAGTGCACCAAGGGATTTTCCTAGGGATTTTTCCTAGTGAAGATGACTCCAGACTGGACTGAAACCTGCTGAAAAAGCTTCAAGGAGAGAGGAGCAGCAGGGAAGAGCTGGCCCAGACCTGCCTTACAACAGGTTGGTTAGAGCAGCAGCAGAAAAAAAGGCAAGGAGATGTGTTCTGTGTTTCTGGAATAAAGCTGAATGCCTGCAGTCTGTGTGCTTTTGGCTGAGCAAGGGGACAGAGCAGCTGGAGAAGGCAGATTGTGAGGTTTCCCTGTTGCTGTTTTTGAAGAATGGATGAGAGGAGTGTCAAGGGCTGCAGGGGATGTGAGGAGAGGAGGCACTGGTGGAAATTGGCCTTTAGCATCTCATCCCTGAGTGTGGCACAAAAGCATTGGCAGCAATGGGCTGACTTACAGCACCACTTCAGTTTGAACAAGAGTAGTCAAAATGGAGTGATTCTTTCCTTAGACCCCACTTCAGCAACCTAAGTGGAAAAACTCCTCCAAGACATAAAAAATGTTTTAAGTTCCTGCCAAGCAAACCTGCTATGAGCATGTGAAGCTCCAGGCTCCTAAGACACAGGCTGACACAAATTACCTGCTGTACAGCAAAAAAAGCTGCTGTAATTACCCTGTGCTGCCAACAGCATTGCAGAACCATATTCCTAGAAAAGAATGGAGTAGATATGTAGAACCATCACAGCAAGTGGATTCATGGGGCAGGACAGAGATGAGGAGTTTTATGTGTAGGGAGGAAGAAGGAGGCCTGCAGGAGAGCAGACTTGATTATTAAAGAAGGAACCACAAGCCCTGAGGTACAAACCACTGTCAACTTCAACCTCCATAAAATCCATCCCATGCATAGCTGGGCTCCAGTGCAATCCCCAGGAAGCAATGTCTCACTTCATGAATTACAGCAGAGGCAGGAGGACACAGCACATCCCACTCAGGCTGAGGTACAGCCCAGAGGCTCAGCTGTGTGCCAGAAAATATTTATACCGCATGCCAAGGCCTCCAAAGTCTTGTTGTTAACCTCAAACTAACCTCTTCCCTCTCCCACTAGTGGGAATAATGCTGGGTGTGTTCCTCTTCTGTACACCTGACTTTTTTTCTTTGCTAGAAATCTCAGATTTGAATTGTTCTGGAGCTCTGAGTTATCTGGCAGATTTATCCATCCACAGGTGAGAGGATGAGATTGTGGAGGAATAATTCTGAAAAGGGCATCAGGGACCCAAATTCTGGTGATCATGAATGGTTTCTGTGGCCCACAAAAGAAAATGGTTTGGCTGCTCCCATTAAAGCAGCAGTGAGCAGCAGAGCATAAGGAAAGGAAATGCAAAGTCTTAAATGAATCCAATTACTCATGCCATTAATTTAGATTTACTCGAGTAGTTAGAGCATGCTAAATAAACAAAAATTGATTAGTTAGATCATGTTCATTTGAAATTTGACCATGAGTGGATGGATATTTATTTTACAGTCTAATGGTAACAGTTTGCCAATACGTTCCTGTGGTATTTAAAAGGAGGTCACTTGGATTTTTTTCATCTTGGATTTGCAATTGTTCCCAGGATGATTTTCATCTGCAAGCCTTTTTTTTCCCTTGATAAGTGGTAGTGCTGTGCTGATGACAGGTGTAGGTGATGCTTTTTTGCACGTTTCAATCAAGCTAGACACACTTACAGAAGAGTGTGTGTAGAATAAACCCTTAGGTTTGCCTGTAGCTCATGTGAAAATCAGCTACTGCCCACAGGGGCCAGCTCTGATTTTTACTCTTGAGGGAAAACAGCAAAATATTACTTGAAACCTGAATCAGTTGCAGAGCTATAGCAGAGGGACAATAAAGTCTGCATGAGCTTTGAAATGAAATCAAGGCAAGAAAGTGCTGGTGTGGCACACATGCACACTGAGGCAGCTGAAGAACAATATTTCATATTGAATATATCACATGTATTAGGAAGTGGGGGAGAAAAAGGATTTTTTTTTTTGTTAGGAACAAGGAATATTTCCCTAGCTCCCATTACCTCTTGATAAAAATCACTGTTTTGCCTGTAACTCAAACATAGCTGGAGGTGGGGACCTGTCCTTCCACCACATAAAAAAATAGATTCAACTTTGCCCAGCACTTCCCTGTGATATGTTTGACCACAGCCTTTTCCCTGTGTAAAACACAGCAAGTATTATCTCCCCTCTGAATTGTTCAAGGTACTCCATCTCTGAGAAGAAAAGAGGGAGAAATAATTTCTTCTGTGACTTAAAAATCTTAATCTGAACCCAGGTAAAATGATTATAAAGTAATGTGCTTCTTAACCACATTACTATCAGCCAACATTTCCTGTCCATTAATACGTTTCTGAGATTGCCTCATGGATGAAAATGGAATTTTAAAAATAATGTCTTCTTTCCTTCCGTGGAAACAGAGTTAGGAAGTAGATATATATAAAAATAAAATATTCACTTATGATTGGGTGGGGGGGTCTACACAATCTTCTCTCCAAAGGGTACATCTTGATTTTAATCAGACATTGGTGAAACTTAGTGCGTATTTGTTCTCTCCATGAATTCTGCATTCAGTTCCAGTCAGTCTGTTTTTTTGTACACTATTTTTAAGATGGAAAGACCTTGACAGTATTGAGATGAAGCCCAGTTCTCCCAGCCGTGGAATATGTGTAGACAGAGCAGAATATTAAAATAAGTTCTGTATTGTGAATTGCAATAGCATTCTACCCATGGCTTATAGAAAAACAACAAAGGTTTAGGTGGCAAAACTGGGCTGTTCCTTTGCAGGTTTTATTTACTTATTTCATTTGATGGTCATAACTGTTTTTCAACTCAGTAGTTTTTAACTTTTTCATTTTCCATGTCTGGAAGTGCCTGAGTCAGTCTTCCTCAAAGAATGTCCTTGCAAATGAAATATTATCCTCTCCAATGCACTTTTAAAGAAATTAAAGTACCCTTCAGTTCCTACTTGGAAAACAAAATCAGATCTGGCAGTTTAGGAATACTGCAGTTGTGTCAGGTTGTATTTCAAGAAGACAGCTCTATGTGCAGTCTTCTAATTAAAATGAAAAGATATTATCAACTTATTAAATTAGCTTCCCATCTGGTAATTTTACTGTTTAAAATAAAATGTTTTCTGCTTAAAAAAAAATCTGAAACCAGCATAACAAATGCTAGACTGATCTTGATACTGTCACTGCAACAAATGTCTTCCAAAAGATGAGGGTGACATTGGTGTAGGAAAGAGAAAAGTTGATAATCCTCACACAAAGTCTAGAAATAAAAGATGAGGGCTACTTGGTGGGGAAGGGGTGACAATGGTGAATGTTTTACTGACTCCAGATCAGGTTTTACTGTAAGAGTTTTCCCTGAAACTCCCAGAATCTCCCTTCCATCGACCTGTGTGTCACATGTGAATGACTCCTACCCCTATTCTAAATAGCACGAGGTGGATTTAGAAATAGATGTATCTCATTAGTGCATATCACATGTGAATATTTGATCTGCCAAAAAGGAGGGGAATTTCAGCTAAATAGTCAATGTATTTCATGCAAAGCCATTCTCACATCCCCAACCAAGGGAGGTGCTGAGAGCTGGGATGTCTCTAGCTGCTTTGGGATCATCATCCACCCTGGAGTGCTGCTCCCCAGGGAGAGCAGCAAGAGGAATTGCTTCTCAACAATTATTCCAGAGTGTTCTGGCCTTTATAACTGAGGGATTGTCTTAATTGGAAAAAAGAAATACAAAGAAAAAAAAATCCAAGGAAACTGCAAAGCAGTGTAGTTGCATGAGTTATCGCTTAAAAAATCCTAAAACAAGGCTTAAGCTTGAATGCTATTTAATTGAATTCATTCTTCTCCATTTCGTTTGCTTGCACCCATGGGAATTTGTGTGTATAGCTCAAAACAGGTTTTTTTTTTTCTTGTTTCTTTCTACTTCTCATCTGGAAAATCACTTCCTGATGCCTTGCAGTCTCCCTAGGACTATCCCTGGGTTATCCAACACTGTTCTGGCCAACCAAGATATTAAAGAAGACCAGCTCTGTAGTCATTCATACACATTTCCACTGCCAAAAGCTACACAGCAGGAACGAAAGAGCTGACAAAATAGGGGTCCCCAATCCTGAATGTTTTATGAATCAGAAGAATTTCTGGGAAAGTAAAATCTAACGGATAGCATCTGCTGTACCTGGCAGCAGTAGCCTAGAATAGATTCAAGTACTTCCAGGCTTATTGCTTATGACTCAAAGCCACACTCCTGAAGGTGCAGAGGCTGTAGGGTCTCAGGGAGGAAGGACTGGAACCCAGAGCACCAGTTCTGGGAAGCAGGGTGACAGTATGCTAGCCAGGTGATGAAGATAGGTCAATCATCTCAGTGTTCTCCCTTCTCTTGGCTTTCCACTGCCTGGAGCCAGTAAATAAGGGGGAAAATTACAAAGGAACAGCTACAGACAACCATCTGCTGGAAGAGAATGGAACACAACAGGAAGAATTACTCAGCTGGCTGTGACAATAGCTTTTGGTCAAAGGTCCTCCCAAACTGCTGTGTTCACTTCTGAGAACAGAGGTGCTGAGACAGGGGAGAAGGACAGAGTGTGATGGGAGAGAGCAATCCCCCCTGGCAGCCCAGCCAGGAGCACTGCCCTGCTCCCTGCAGGCATTCTCCTGTGCTCAGCTGTCAGCAAGGGGCAGGAGCACAAGCTGCACCCTTGTCGTTTACACCAGTGATGATTTTCAGCCTTTTTCCCCCATGAGGAAAACCCACAGAGATTTCTATGGCAGCTTAATGGCCCTTAGCAAAGCCTTCAGTGCGTCAGAAGAGCTGCTGTGCTGTGTTAAGGGAGGGATGGTTTTACTTCAGCTTTCTGCTACACTTAAAACACACTTTTTTCCCTGTCAGTGAGTGCCCCCATCCAGTTGTAGAGTGCAGACTCAGAAGTATGTGTTTCCATCCAGTAATGGGTCTGGGATAAAGACCTCATCAGTCTGATATCCAGTTGGGATTCTGGCTCAGTAGTGATGAGGCAGTAATATTAGTGTTGGATACTAAAAGCAAGAAAGAGATTTTTAGACCTTAAATTATTGTGTTCAGCTCCCTCCCCAACAAGCCTGTCTCCACAGGAATGGAAAAATAAAATCAGAGAGAAGAATTCTGTTAGCAGACAAGGCAAGAAATTCAATACAGATGACATTTGCTTTGCAAAGCAATAAAATAAGCTCCATCTGTTTAACAGTTAGGTACTTTCAGATAGGATTTAGCACAGAACATTTAGAACATTTTCAAAACATTGCAGTGTTAAACACTCAACCCTCAGGACAGATGTGGGGTGGAGATGAGGAATTGGAGGCAGAGAGGTTGAACTGTGGCAGAATTCCAATTAGGACTCTTTGCTTTTGCTGTTTTATCCCAGGAGCAGAGTGTCTAATTCAGTTTTGCTGGGTGAGATATCCAGCATGGCAAAGGATAATCAGCATTTCAGCAGCAAGCTGGGCATCTTTTAACTTGTGTTCTCCAGCACCAGAGGAGTGGGAGCTCAGGAGGTGATCCTATATGTCTCACACCTACCCAGCTGCCAGGATCCCTGGGGTCCCAGGGCTATGGATATCTCCTGCTCCTGTCTCAGCAGTGCTGTGCTCATGACAGCCCCTGTTTGCAGCCCTAACCAAGACCCTGCTGCATGTAACAGTGATGGTCCTGTCCCTGCTGCTCGTTCTTCCAAGGCACAAACACCAGAAATCTGGTTTCAAGCAGGGAGCTCTTCTCTCACTGCAAGGAGAGTGGGCTAGTGTGTAGCATATCAGGGCAAGCCATCCCTGCAGAAGTGCACATCTGCTTTCTGCTGAGATAACATGACATCCCCAACTCAGCCTGTTGGCAGGAAATAATTCAATTGTTTATAATTAAATTCAAAGGGCAGCAGCTCCCACTCTTCTGTGTGGGTCAGTGAGGTCCTAGGAAGGGCTACTGATGAGCCAGAGCAATTAGCATGTGAGCACCTAATCAGCTGCTGCAAAATGGCCTGAAATACAAAGGAGAATAAAGTCTCTGCTCATGCTATTTCCAGCACAAACAAAAGCTTCAATTAATATTGGAGCAATATGCAAAACACCTATCACAGTTTCATGGATATTCAGAAACAACAGCTGCTCTTTTTGTGGCTGTTTGTGGTTGAGACCTAGCAGAGGTTAAAAGTTCATTGTTTCCATTATCCTCTCTGTATATGTATATATCCATAGCAATTTATGGAGGTGTGGTGAGGCTGGGTGCATCTATTGGCATTCTCTTCCTAGGAGGGGGGCTCTGCCTGTGTGTATCTGCATGATGGAAAGATCTTGTTCATTAGCTCAGGATGCTCATATTATGTATATGCTATTAAGCACATATTGAATATGCATCTCATTTTCATTTCAATTAGGATCTGAGGGCTGATTCCATTCATGACTATTGATTCCTTCCAGGCCATTTGCATTTTATTCTGTTCATTATTATTTATAAGCTCGGTGCTCTCTGAGGAATTTAAACATCCCTCTCGTGATTGCCCCCAAGTGATGAATTACACACCGTCCTTCAAAAACCAACACAGCGAGCCCCACGTTGATCCTCTGCTCTTTCTGTGGATTTATGGGGTTTTCTCTGCTTGCCTCTGGTGCCTTCTGTTGGGCTGGCAGCAGGTGATGCTCTGCACAGTAAACTCCATTTATTGCATGACAGGCTGTGGTACCACCTGGGGGTTTCCACTAGAAAGACATATTTTGCCCTCAGCTCTGGTGGGAAGTATTTCCCTGCCCTGTCAGGGCACTGGGTCTCCAGGAGCAGTTGACAAGGTGACAGCTGAATCACAGAAACCTTCTCTCTTCGGAAAATCACTCCCTACTTTTGTCACTGACTCATGAACCAGGACAAACAACACTTCACTCCCAAATCTTCTGTCTCCCCAAGGACACCCTCTTACCTGACATTTCATGGTGTCATAGGATTAATGAAATGTTCTCCCCCTGTCTTTATAGGAAGGCTGTGTCCTTTTAGACAAGATACTGTGTTTTAAGTATTTTAGAGAGAGGTTTCAGTTCAGTGGTTTGCACACACTGAATTTGCTGGTCCCTGAACTCCACGGGGGTGAGTGAAGAACTGGAGATTCTTCCTGACACGTGGAGGCTCCCCAATGCCTTTTGATGATTTGACAGGCACTGCCTGAGATCAAATTTGCACAATCTCTAGCTTGGAATGAACAGACAGGAAACTTCAAAAGAGCCGGAATTGCAGTTTAAATTGAAAACAAGTTGTGTTTTCATTGGAAGAGCTATGCAATAATTAATTACTTACTTAAATGTAGGTTTACATCTGAAAGGTCTTTTGAGTGGTTTAAGAAAGTCTACACATTAAATCTGATAGGAACATATGCTCTGAGATTGTTTTGATCTACCCTAACAGAGCTGGAAGGACACAAAAGTGTGATAGAAATAAAATACAAACTGAATTTTCCCAGATGTAGAGGAAAGTAGCTTGCTTGATAGAATTTTGATGCACATAGATAAAAAGAGGAGAGGAAAAAGACAAAGGGCATTAATTTTTCTTTTAATGAATTAATCCCTCTGTCCACAGTTCAGGTTTTCACACACCCATCAGCTGAAGCAATGGCATCACACCACGTGTGCAGCCAGACAGCAAGAAATGAAACCCTGGCTATCAGGTCTGCCAGTGTTTTTCTCCACTCCCATGAGGAATCCTGTGTGATCATATCAAGCTGTGACAGAAGACACAAAGTCCCAAGACACTTCTCCAACACTCGTGCTAAGGGCAGGCTTAAGCTGGATGGATGTTATCAAGAGATTACATTCCTGACTCTCCAGTGACTGATTAATAATTACATCCTGCCTGCTCCTGAGGGGGATTAACATGGAAGGAGAAAACTCACAGTGCAAGTGCAATTGAAGTGCTGAGGATTCCCATACTGAAGCAGCTTCTCAGCCCATGAATCCTGTGGGGTAGATGGATAGGAGAGAAGGATGTAGGAATGTAATGAAGAGAGGAAATCAGTAAAGCTTTCACAGCTATGCCAGGCATCATTTAACAGAACAGAAAGAATCAAATGTTGGCCAAACTTTTTATTTCTTGCAGCAAAAGATGCATAAGTATATATATACACTTGCAATTTTCCCCAATAAAATTATTGCAAGCAAGATCAGCAATACCTATAGTAACAAAGGTTAAGGTCGATGACCAAAGCAAACCATTTCACAGTGCTCTCTCTGTAACTAGAGTTTCAGGTATTTATTTGTATCTCTAAAACCTCACCTGCCATGTGATTTAGACATAGGACTGATGAATGGCTTTTCTCACCAAGATGCTGAAATCAGCAGAACCCCGTTAGCTGAGTTTTGTTTAGCTTTCTCCCATAGAAAAGAAAGTTTAAAACTCATCCTTATCCCATTGAAAAGGTGGCACAATCTCCACCAGCTTGAAGTCAATTATGTTGTACATCACCCTCAAAAAAAAAAAAAAAAAGTTTTGTGATTATTTCATATGTAAAGTGGGTATTCCCTAACTTGTCTTGAAATAAATGCCATGAAGCAGCCTCTAATGCAGCAAGGCTGATCAAAGGCTCTGGTCCTTGCCTCTCCGCTGAAGATGCCAAAGTGGTTCATGCCTCTCAAAACCTGCTCAGAGTGGTTATTTCCCCCCTTGAGTCTCAGTTGCCAGCACCCTGCACAAAGGCAGAGCTGTGGGCTGTACGATGGAGATAAGACCCAGAAGGAAGCACTCGCAGATGGCAGTCACCACACAACAGCACAAAGGATTCTTTAATTAAGTCTTCCCTTCCCCTTATTAAAATTCAGGAAAGATTACCAAGGAATTTGTACTGTATCTGGAAAACAAATCATAACAATTACAGCAGACTGCCCCAGGCTGGCTAGATTGTAGCTTATTATTCCACAAAGGCTTGATAAATGTGTAAATTTATATAGAAGGCTTCTGCATGTCATCATCGCTGTGCTAAGATTCCCCGCTTGCCGTATCCAGTTTTAGAAGGAAGACCAGCTGGCTAGAGTCCCTTGAATTATTTGCTGTTGTTGTTGAATTTTTAAAATACATATAAATTATGTCTCACATTTACAGTTTATCTCCAAGCTGTCAAACGGAGACTCATTCCTGCTCTTTTTGATGCCGACTGAAAAGCCATCTAACTCACTTAACCCTCTGGCCCCACATCCCTTAAACATCACCAAAAACAATGGCTTTAGGATTCTAAATGTGCATTTTTTAAATGCCACAGGCTTCCCCTTAAGGAAAAAGCAAACTTTACAGCATAATTGTTTTATACCTATCAGTTTATTTGCCTCACAGGCAAATAACAGGAGATGTGCATATGTGTACATCTGTAAGGATGGTCTGTGTTTCCCCCTAATTGATTTAATGGTGGGTCAAGTGGGGTGGGTGAATCACTCATTATATGCATTTCCTCTTAAAAAGGGAGCTTTGAACAAACATCATGGCTAGATTTGATCCTCTTCATCACATCCTTTGCATATGTGATTCCATGGAGAAGACTGGAGCAATGCTGTGTTTTGCTGGCAAGGTTTATGGATTACAGTGCCACAAGGGACTGTCAGAATGATCTAAGCCAACTCCCCTGAATGAACCAGACCGGAATATTCCTCTGAATTAACATCTGGATGAAGATCAGATGTTGGAAAACACGTCCACTCTTAATTAGAACATATCCTTCAGTAGATAATCAACTCACAGCCCTGAGAAAAGGAAGCAGGAACATCATTCTGGGACATGCACCCCCTGAGCCAACATCCATGCCTGGTCCATCTCTCTACTTTTACTATTCTCCTGATTTTATACCTGAGACCTCAGGCTCCAGCATTGCATAGGGAACTCCTTCACCATACTCCTGGATATAGTATTATTTTTCCAAGTTTAAAGTCATTTACATGAAACTGGTTCAGTGTATGTTTGCTCTAGACTGGAGGGAAATGCAGATTTTTGAAAGATAGTGCATCTGTGTTCTGTTTCCCAAATGCAGTGAAATAAATGTGAGATTCTTATTCTGCCTCCTGCCTGGCTGTGGTGACTTCACCTTTTCTTGCAAGGTTTTAAATGTTCAAATACATTCAAATCCCATTTGCAAAGAAAATACCAGGCACTTCCACAGTGCCTGAGAGCTCACAGCACTATGTGAGCGCTTAGCAAATATTTTAAATTCTGCTCATTTTGCCAATGGCACCTCGAAGCCAGGACTCCAGGGTCTCAACCCATCGTGTTGGCAGCTGAGTTTGGCTAAATCAAACAGATCCAATCCACTCCACAATCTACAGGTAGAGGCATGGGCTGGAATGTGATGGGACCAAAGCCATAATGAGAGACTTGGCAAAAGAAAGGGAAGAGCCCTTCAAATTTCCCACAGGAGGGGAAAGGACATAAGGGATTCTGGGTTTGTAGTGTTTTGTTGTTTTCTTCTTTTTGGTTTTAAACTATATTTCCCATTGCATATCTGTGTAAATAATCAAAAGAAGATATTCAGCAACCTTCTCCTAAGCTAGCCTTTATTCTTGCTTTTATTCAAAAACACTCTGGCTGGGCTTGTCCAAGAAATCAAAGTCTTCAGCTGATCATGAAATTAATAAATAAGGTAAAACATTTGCTCTCCACTGCAGATGAGATTTCCCATTTCATGCTTCAGTTGCCTGAAGTAAGAATGCAAGAGAAGGAGATTTTTTCCTGTGCTGGTAAGGAAAGCTGATGAAAAATTACCTTAAAATCTCCCATAAGGGACAAACAAGCAAGAGACAGTGGTTTTTTCCCCTTCCCTCAAAAACAGATAAAAGCAAATAAATAAATAAAATAGAAGGGGGCATACTTTATATTGATTTTCCTGCTCTGCCTGCATGGAGGCATCATTCTCCAGGGACTGCAGGGAGGGAGGAGCTGGAATGAAGAGATGAGCAGATGCCATGGGTGTGTGGGTTGGGCACCAACACCGAGTGTGGCTGCAGTGATGCTCCCAGGGCTGCCCACACCTCGCAGGGCTCCTGCTGGCAACTCCTGTCCACTCAGGTCTCACAGCCCTGGCCCTAAAGATGTGTTAATTTAAAAAGCAGCAAGCCTCCGGTGTTCAAAGAAAGAAGAAAAAAAAGATCATTTTTGGTTCAGAGGGGTTTTGGATGCTTTCGCAGCACCTGGAAGGTTTGAAGCATGTTTTGGGTTTCAGCTGAACAAAGGAGCCTCCTGTTGCTGGGCTGAAACTGTCCTGCAGACTTGCAGGGTGGCACTGAGAGATTGATGCACTTCAAGGATTCAAGAAAGATATTGCAGCCCTGACCCTTGTTCATGGATATTCAGGCACATGACCCAGCCATGTATTCTCTATTAAAATGGTCTCATTGATAAACTGTGAGATAAATAAATAAATAAATAAATAAATATCTCATCAAAGTAGCTGTGGCATTTGTTTTAGTTTATTTTAAGGAAGGGAGACAGGAGGAGGTCTGTGAATTCTGAAATATATTCTTTGCAGGGATGAAAGCATCTGGGAAAAGACAAGACATATTACTATTACTTAGAAGATAACTTAATTATGTTTTTGACAGAATGTTTGAAGTTGGATGGTGTGGTGCATTCTTCAGCAGCGAATGAAAGATTGCAGCTTCCCCTTCAGCTTGATAGATTTGGGATGTCTGTCCTATTAGTACAAGGAGGGAAATATTCTGATTATTCTGTTAAGTGTTCTGAAGGGAATGGGGAACTTCAAAAAAGGAAATTTCTCTTTCCCCTACAGGATAAAAAAATTTGAATATGGTCAGTGTTTCCTTGTTCAGAATACCAAAGTGTTCATTGACCCACAAATCTGTATCACTCCGATATCATTAATTTTTTTATTATTGTTAAGAAATAGTGTTTTCCTTTCAAAATAAATAGCAGAGGAGGGAAAGACTTTGAATGCTTGTTAAATGTTAATTTGTAGATTAGAATATGCACTGAGTGCAAAAGTTTTGCCAAGTCATTTCTGAGAATGAGACAACCAAAGTGATTTTGAAAAATATTTCTGAGACCTCTGTGACCTGAATCACTATAAGAATAAAGAAAAGATGTTACTACAAATGAATTAACTAAGTAATGAAATAAGATATCCCAAAAGTACTGTGGAATAATGGAAAATACATATGCAAATTAAATTATTTGTTTTCTAGAAGAAATTGATTTGGAAGATATTCCCAACATTTTGTTATCTGACCTGCCAGGCCAAAGAGACTGTGAATATGAAAGATTTAACAAAATGTTAGAAAAGCTTTGAGTAATAGTAATTTGAGTTTAATAGTAATTAACTACATCAGGTCCACACTGTAGTTTCTATTTAAAATACTCTTACTTTTCAAATTTAATGTGTTTCAATATAGACCTGCTTAGCGAAAATGACAAGAGTTAATTTATTTTTTCCATTCTCATGCTAACCTTAGTATCAGGAAGAGCCTGGATTCCTAGTCCCTCCTTCAGCAGGGATGCAGGGATGCTGTAGGATTTGCATCCTACAGCAAGAGGCTCATTATCACTCGCTGTGGTGATGAATTCATGAGCTGAACAGAAATTTCTCAGCTGTTGAGGAATGTATTACATGCTCCCAATATACATTCTAGCAAGTTAATGAATATATATATATGCATGTGTGTATATAAAAATGTTAACTTATAAATAAACCTTCCTCTCCTCTATGAGTCTTTATGCCATAGCAAGTTAACCCCATAAGCCTTGGTTGATATTATTTTACAGAGCTTCTGTTTATGCCAAGGGTTGGTTGATGCCACCCTCAAGTCCTGGGCTGGGTGAAATCAGGGATTATTGAGTCTACAATTCATGGGAGCTTTTCAGAAACTGAATGCAAAAGACAAAACTGATTCTAACAACAAGGTGCAGGATTAAAAAGACAGGAGATTTCAAACGTGGAAAACCCCTGAGCTAGACCTGGCTTCCTTGATTTGCAGCCACCACTGGTATTAATTCAGCTCCCCTGCATAAAAACACCAGGCTGCCAATGTGACACTCCCTGTTCCCTTGGATGTCCAAACTGTACCAACAGCTACAGCAGGATTCTTCCATCTGCAGTCAGTCAGGAGACCAAGAGCTCTCAGCTTTAGATAGAGCTGACACCACTCCATCTATCTATATCTGGCATTTCAATATTACTGACTGAGCATTACTCACTGTATCATCTTTTCAGTCTCCCTACAGAGGAAGAGATCAGCAGCACATTCAGGCTATTCCCAAATGATGAAACCCAGAATTGGTCCCTGCTCTTAACTCCTGGCTCCATCTGAACCTTTGCTCCAGGACAAACCCATCTCTACAGAGCTGATGCTCTCCCATTCAGCTGCTCAGCCTGGGGTGAGATCCTAGTAAAAATAAGCCAGTCTACACTTTAGAGCTAAAGCTCCTTCTTCAGACTTTGTCATGGAGCTTAACATGACTCCCTCAGACACCTGAAGCCAGCTCTATCCTCTCTAATAACAGAAAAAGGAGAACAGATGTCTTAGTTTATTACTTTTTCCTTTCCCTGCTTCTATTGAAACCTCCGTTTTTCAGAAAGTAGAGTGTAAATCAATGAGCCTTTTCCCTGTAATTATCATCAATAGCTGTACACTATAATTTCCAGGGCAGAAAGCAGACTCTGCCTTTCCTGTAGTTTGATCCCCTCTCCTCTGCATGCTGCTGCCTGCAGGAGATTCAGAGGGCAGCAAGGCTGTGAAAACTGTGTGGGATGAAACCCTAAACAGGAAAGAATCTGTTGTGAAAGGAGCCTTTTGTCAGCTGAAAATTGCACTTGTGAAAAAAAACACAGGAACCCCAAAGCTTGTGGTTAAAGAGTAACATCTTTAGCTCTAATTTATACTGACAGCACAATAGAGCTATTGCTCAGGCTCTGTCTGCTCTCGCCCCATCACAGCAAGGGTGTTATTAAGTGATAAATCAATTTCTACAAGGCAAACTGGAGATTAAGTCCTTATACAATGTTCATTTGCAACTGAAAGCAAACAGAAGAGCCCTGGGACAGGGGCTTGGTGACCCTTTTCAAGGGCCAAGCTTGAATAAACATCCCACATGCCAGCACAAGGCTGAGATCAGCATTGCAAGTCCTGAGTGTATGCTAGTTATCAGAATCTGATCCACTGATGATTTCTTCTTTAAATTAATAAATTCCCTGGATAAATAATTTGGGTTTAAATGGTCACTGCTGGAAGAAATGTCATTCTTTGGTTCTGATGGCAGGTCTCAGCTGCTGGAAAACCATCTCCAAATAGCCACATCAGCTCAGATGAGGACCTGTCTCCTCTCAGATCCCCTGCCAGGTGAGGGGCAGAGCCTGATAATTCAGAAGAAGACACAGGGAAGCCTGTCAAGGAGCAGATCCATAAGTGATCTACTCATGGACACTCTCTCCAGGTACAGTGCCAGCTCTTTGCCATGTGAGGTAAAAGCATCTCCCTCTGGCCAGTCACTGTGCTGGTTACATCCCCTCCTGCATCCAGGCAAAACTGGAGTGGAAAACTCCCCACAGCTCTCCCCACAGTGCCAATAACAAAAACCAAATGGGAAGAGCTCCCTGTCCAGCTTCTGCCCATCAACTTAACTGGTGGTGCTGTACATGGAATGGAGGCAGGGAGGAAAGATGGGGAAAATGAGAATTTTTCCATTCAGCCTGGCAACAGTTCAATGAAAGGGTCTCCACAATCACCCCTTTTGGGGTGGTATGGAGTGCTCAGGCAGCAAACACAGATGGGAACACCTGTGAGCCTGCAGGAAGTGACACTTCATGGAAATGCAATTACTCAGAAGATCAAGGTGAGCTTGTGAGGAAATGCCTGCTTTCTTCTCCCTGCCAATACCCCTTCAGCAGTGCTGGAGGAAGTGGTGACAGCCTAACATCTCTTTTTCCCTTGGCATGAAGCCAGCTGCTCTAAAGCTGTGATTACCCTTCTCCTTTGGCTCCTCTTTTCTTTGAGGAAGAATTTTGGCACCATTTGTCACCTCACCAGTGGTGCATTCTCCTGGTTCAGTGACCTTGGTAGCATCTCACCCAGCTTAGAAGTGAATGATGCACATCTTCAGCCATTGCAGGAGTTCAGAGATGACCTCTGGGTTGGATTTAGCTCCAGGTTTAATCTTAGAATCTTCCACTAAGGTGAGTTTTTCATTTTCTTTAGGTTTGGTTTTTTGGGGTTTTTTGGGTTTTTTTTTTTTTTTGCAAGGCAGTCTATAACTGATCCATCCTTGACTGTGGCAGCTTTATGAGAAAAGCAGGAGGGAAAACTGTTGCAGTACGGGAGAGTGAAACTGCTCAGTAGCAAAGGGATTAGTGGTTTGCAGACAAAGTCATTTCAGAAGCCATCAGAGGAGAGGAAATCCTGCCTTTCCATTTCTCCCTCCTTGCAGAAGGACCAGGCTTTCAGTAATCCCAGCCTTTGCACACTGGAATGGGTTAGGGAGAGCTCCCAGGGGCTCCTCAGCTGGGATGTGTGAGGAGGTGGCAATCCCTGAATGGAAATTTCCACATCTGGCACAGAGCATGGGAGCTGAGGGCCTCCTGGAGCTGTGGGTGCCCAGCTCCCTGCAGGCTTTTCCCCATCATTAATGATCTCTGAGAGTTTCTGTGGTCTCATTAACAATGCAGAAGCCAGAGCAGCAGCACAGGGCCATTGCTGCAAATGGCACCACTTCAGATCATTACTATAGATTGCCAGAGCATTATTTCTCTCCCAGCAACAGTTTCGTTTGAGTTCCACCAGATTCCATCAAATATTCAAATGCAAACAGATATTTAACTGCAGTGGTTTGCTGGCAGTGAGTCAAGGCTTTCAAATGTTTTCATGTTTTTTCAATCATTCCCTCCATCCCTGAGGTGCTTATTGTGAATTACCAGGAGGGAAGATATTACCCAGCAATGAATGGGGGAAGGAAAAGGGAGCAAACCTCTAAACCACAGCCGAGCAATAAGCAATGCACTTTGTCCCCAGAAAACTGTTTTCAGTGTTTCTGTTTTCTTTAGAGCTGGTTATATTGTGATTTGAAGAACAAAAATGCCATAAGCTGGAGTCCTGTGGCTGGTGCATTCAACCTCTTTTCATCTCACCCCATACAGGTTTACTATGGTTTAAAATAAAATATTTACTGGTCTTCAGCACTTCATAAATGCACACAAACCTTGAGAAAAACCCACTGCCTTCCTCCAAATCTTTGGTGTTTGCATGTTTTCCCACTCATCTGGGAGCTGCCCTTGCTGGACTTATCACCAGCACAATCACCAGGACTTATTCTCAGAGACAAAAAAAAGAGTAACAAAGCTCCAAAAGAGACCAAAATGACACTGGATCCCTATAGAATCCAAAGCACATTTACATATTTTCAGAGCTCACAGTTAGTACAAATGCCAGGTTATCACAAACCTGGATAGAAAAGTACACAGGAGACAGTGACAGCCTGGGAGGACCTGTGCTGGGACAGAGCTGAGGTCAGATCCCCCCTGAGGAGCAAGGAGATGGGGCTGCAGCTGCTCTGGAAGCCCAAGGCCCCTCTGGGCAGCAGCAGAACCAGCAGCATCTGCATTGCTCACCCAGGAGCAACAGCACAGCAAAACCAAGGGCTTTCAGGAAAACCCCTGCACCAGCCAGACTGCACACAAAGAGAGCCCAAGTCAGACAGCACAACTTCTTCTCCACCCTGAGAACAGGGGTGGGTGGAAAGTAGGTCACCTGAAACCACGGAGCTCCTGCATGCAGGGCATGGTTCTTACACCTCCAGCTCAGCAGCAGAAGCAGGCTGAGAAGTGGCAGTCACTCCTGACCTCTCAGCAGCACCCAGCACCCTCTCAGCTGTGCCAGCAGGGCAGAGTCGTGACAGCCTTCACCTTCCAGCCTCACCTCCTCACCTGGGCACCATGAACAGCAATAGCTAGGAGTCAAAACAAGGCTGCTAAGCTGAGGCTGTTCCTGTTGTGGCACAAATTGTTTAGGAAGCACCTCGTAGAACAAGCCAGCAGCACTATCTTTGCTCGTCAAAATGCTTTATCAGAGATCCAGCCTTTCCCATTCACATAGCACAGTAATTTGTTAAACAACAGGTAGAAGACCGTAAATAAAGAGCAGACAGAGAGGGGAAGGGAGAAATGGAGAACAAAGGCATCTGAGCACAGCCCACTGCTGGAAAGAGCAATGTGAGAGCATCCAGTATGAGGGAGATTTAAGTTTTACATCTATATGTCAGAGAATTTGTTGCACAAAAGACAACAAAAAGAATTCAAAGCAGTTTTGCCCCTCATTCTCTTCATGATAGGAATCTGTTGCTTTTGCAAATAAACCATGTTTTCCCCAGCTCATCCCTCTCCGAATGGAGGAGCAGGCAGAAGCAAATTAATCATGCTTACACTGCCTATTTGGTTTTTGCTCATTGCTCTAAGCTCCTTTGTGATCTTTCTCAAAATATTTCCATCTATTTGTTTAGAGAGAAACTTTCCTCCAGGCAGTAATGCATAATACAGTAATACAGGACATTGCAGCAAATTTCATCTTGTGGGGAAAAAAAACAACAAACCAGAACTAGGTAGATTTGGTCTCCCATTTGAATTCCCATTCACTTACCTAAACAATAATGCTCTTATCCCCACTGTGAAAGGAAAGTCAATACGTTGCACTTAATGTTGTTTTTCTGTGGTCTGTCTATTCTCTGCATTCTAATTTTCAGTGTTAACTTCCAGACACATCTAATGTTTCATAAAAGGCAATGATCCATCTCAAATTCCTTGGGACATGTCTCATTTTCTGAAAGATGTGTGTTGTTTACTGCTGGCTGAGGGGAAAAAAAAAGTCTTATTTCTTGCTGTCGGCCTTTCTATCCCTGATTTTATGTCTTTTTAAATCCTGATGGAGAAAACAGAGAAGGTGTTGACCCCCATTTTATGGAATTTCTACCCAATCAGTTTTTCTCTCACCGATTTCTTAGGGTTAATTGTACATCCTGCAAGTGATGTTTTCAAATTGTTAAGGGCAATATTTTAGTAATTGTAGGATTTAGATTGATGCTTGGTGTCTTGGCTGTGTTTAGTGCCTGTGTTTATCTGGTTTGCCATTGCTGCCTGTCTTTGGCTGTTCCTCTGCTGCTCCCCAGCTGCTCTGTTCCATGGATTTAATGAAAAGTATCATCTCTCCCTCTGCACCTTCACTCACTCCTTTTCTGGGAAACATTGCCAGCTCCTGATCACTGTAGGAGCTATGACCTTGGGCTTTCTGGGCATCTTTTCCCAGTTAAGCTCTTGCATGGATACAAAAGCACCCCTTTTCCAGGGACAGCTCTTGGCCTTTCCTGGAGGAAGTGAAAGCAGAATTTACAGCTAATATCTTCCCTGTGTTTTGATATAAATGTCTCGACCCACCTCACTTGTCCCAGTTGAGCCTGAACAGCCTTTCCCACTTATTTCCAGTCCCTAGGGAATACAGCAGAGGAGAAAACAGCATTCCACACAATCCTGCTGATATTCCAGGGAATGCTGATGCCAGGAGGGCCTGAGCTCTTCTGTTTCCCTTGAGCGCAGTGATCAGAGAGCATGGAGGGGCAGGGAGGGCAGATGAAGAATATCCCAGGGGGATTCCCATCAGGAGTGATGCTCAGCACAGCTCCACATGACCCCATGGAGCCTCTTGGCTCTCGTTGGCATAAGGACATCCAGAGGAAACCAGAAACCCAACAGAGCACAACAGCTTTGCCATTACACAGCACAGAGAACAGCCCTTTACACCATCAGTAATGCTCAGACATCAAAGTCAAATAAGTACCAGCTTTATGGAGGGATTTATGTATTGATTTGGAAATAGACAAACCAATTTTGCCTGACTACCTTGAGACATTATTGATATTTTTTGCTGTGAAATCTTCCCTTCTTTTGTGTGTATTTATCAAGGACAAGGCAAATAAATGACAGGAGTCCTGTTTCATAGGGATAGCTCTGGAATGAACTGTTGAGGATTTTGTTTCCTATTTCACTTGCTCCAGTTAGGTTTCAAACTGATATTGTATAGAAAAGAGTAGAATTCTTTTACCTATTCTTTATTGGTTTGGTTAAATTTTTAATTGATCCAGAGCTTTGGGAGTCACTCAGCCTCTTATATGAGTCTCTTGCATTTGCAGATTGTTGATTATTCACACAGAACGTCTCATGAGAAAATACAAATCAGATTTAGAGTACATCTTTTGATCTTTAACCACCACTCTCAGTAGCAGATGGATGATCCTTTGGTGAGGAGGTGCATTCTGGTGCAGGACACCCAAGAAGGTCCAGTGCTCACTACTTCTGTGTGATTCCTCTATTGGCAGGAACCACAGTTAATTAAATTCAGTGAGTATTGAGGGTATTCATTTGCTAAAAAAAAAAAAAAAAGTAAAAAACGAAAAAATTGTCCTTCCTATATTAACCAAATGTATTGAAATCTGTTGTGCCTTCCACAGGTCCTGATTAATTGGGTTTAGAGGAAAGCAAATCCCCTTGTGCTTCATAAGTGCAAGGCTATGGAGGTATCCAAACACACCCAAGCAATGGCTTACTGGATATTGAAATACAGCAGGGAGCATAATTCCCACTGCTCCTGTGTATTAGATTAAACCTGAGCCCTCTGTGATCCTGGCACAGAAGATTTTCTAGCTGAGAATATCCCAAGTGTTTTTACTAATTAACCATTTCCAGAATTTACCATCCCTAAAGCATGAGTCTGATTCCAAGAAAGCACGATATTTTAACTTTTTTTTAGTGCACCTTCTGCTTCCTAAACCCTAGCATTGAATTTAAGCTTTTCTGTGGAATCCTGTCACTGAAATTTCTATCTAATCATGCATCTGCAGGAGACTCAGTGCTGAGAAAAACATGATATATCATAAGAGCCAGCGAGTTTCACTCTGTTTGGCAGTGAAGAAAAATCTCTATTTCCATCAGTTTCCTCCGGGGTGCAAGTTTTGCAATACTATTCCAGGGTATTTCAATGTATATAAAGATGGGGAAGATCTTTGTTGTAAGGGATTGGCACAGGTTATTTCCAGTGCTTTGGAATCATGCAATAGAGATCATCCCACTGACTGAACAGGACAGCAGCAAGCCCTGTGTGGGCAGGATCCCCTTGAAAACCCCTGGGCAGGTGGATCAAACCTCTGTACCTGTTTGATTGGCTCCCAATTCCCTGAAACAGCAAGGTGAGTCCTTTTCTCTTGCTCTTGCCTCTTCTGGGCCAAAAGTAAATGCAGTTACAAGAACCCTAAGCAGCCAAACTCCTCACATCAGAGAGAACATCAGTTTGCAAGATACAGGCTCTCCTTGCTGCCAAAAACTCACAGACATAGTAAAAGAAGGCATAGCTTTTTATCTCCCTTTGGACAATTAAATAAAGCAGGACTCGAAAGGGATGGAGAATTAAAATTCAAATGCAGATGTTCAGCATGGTGTGGGGGCTGTGCTTTTCTATTTCATTATCAGCTGCTTTCTGATGGGGACAAAATATCTCTTCATCTCTTGAAGAGCTCCAGTCCTTTACACACCACCCCTTCAGCTGGGAAGGAATTAAGGACTATTGTGGATGTTTTGGTAGTGATGAAAGCTTCAGTATTCATCACGCCAGCTCTCCTATTCATGGAGCAGCCGATCCACGCTGCTGGAAAACTCCATCAGCTATACCTCTCTCGGGTGATTGTGAAGTGTCTGTGCACAAAATCAGTCCTGATCCATCTCCCTGCCCTGCCCTGATTGTGGGAGACAATTTCTACCGAAATCGAAAGCAAATGCAAAAGACAGGAAATCAAATTTATTGCTGGGGGAGATCCACCAATGGAAAAACTTCAAGTGAGGCATTTTTCATCCACAAAGAACAGCACTCAGGGTCACCCTGTGCCACCTCTCCACATGAAACATTTTTATTGATTTTATCTTTCTCAAGTTTGAAGGGTCTTTTAGATCATTAAAATTCAGGCAAAAGCAATCTGAGCGTGGGGAAGGTGTGGTGGAGCCAAAATTCCTCCCACAGGGCAGCCACATCAAAATGCCTACGTAAAATTGTCAGTTGGAAGTAGTTTCTTCAGAATCCTCGAAGCAGCTTAAAAAATAATGATGACCCTCTGCCCTTCTGCTCCATTACCCTCAACATACTTTTTCTTTCACATGGATACATGCCATACCATGGACAAATACCAGGGAAAGTTAGTCTGCGGAAGAAGTGCTGTTTAAATCCAGGGCTAAGCCATTTCCACATGAACAGGCTAAGAGGTGCAGAGGAATCCGAGATGAGGAGGATATTAGTTATCCTGAAACATTCATCAGCACTGCCAGCACAGCTGTTTGACAAGGAAAGAATCCACTGTCACTCTCGGCTGCCAGTCTGGAGCTCATCAGGTGGAGAAAAAGTAAAGGTGGTGTGTGCAAAACAGATGCGCAGTGACTCCCTCAAACACTGCCAGGTCAGGATTAAGGGTATTTTGCTTTCCTGATCTGATCTCACCCAGGAAAGGGACTGCAGTTCTCCTCACAGCTGCTGCAGGGCTGCTCTTGCTGCTGCAAGAGGATTCCACACCAGGGTGGGCACAATGTTTTTGCCAAGGAGTAAATTGTCTCTTCAGGGTGCCAGTCGTGAACTCAGCATCTGGGCACAAACTTGTATTTATGGGGAAAAGCTTCTTACAGGACCTGGTGCAATAGGACAAGGGGAAATGGTTTTGTTATCAAAGGGGATCAATGTAGATTAGATGCAAGGAAGGAGGTTTTTTTCAGTGAGGGTAGTGAAACGTGGGCTGCCCAATGCTCCATCCCTGTAACATTCAAGGCCAGGTTGGATAGGGCTCTGAGCAGCTTGATCAAGTCAAAGAAGCCCCTGCTCAGTGCAGAGCGACTACACAGGCTTTAAGAGTTCCTTCACTTCCCCTGTTGATGTTCAGAGAGAAACAGAAGCAGGTTAATTTTAAAAATTACCATTTTTTAAATTTCCATGGAAGATGCTGGTGTCCTGCTAATTGCTGGGATCTGTTTCCAGGGGGAAAGGGAGACTAAGACGGATAGCTGCTGTTAGCAGTGCCTGCTTCATTTTCAAAGACAGCTTTTAGCTGTTGTTTTCTTTTGGTTGCCTGTCTAATAAGCGCAGAGCAAGTACCAAAGTCATTACACTCAACAGGAAATGGCTTTGGGCCACGGCAAGCTGGGGTTGTTTTTGAGCTGGCAAGTGAAAATGAGATTTCTGTGTGCTGTTTACCAGCCCTCTGCACCTCCCATTCCCCCCTCTCCTTCCTCCCTGCCTTGCCCTCCATCACACGGTGGTGTGGATCTGTCGTTGATGGATGATATCCAAATCCAGGTCCTGTCCCCACCCTCGAATGTGAATGCTGGGCAGATTGTGACTGCTGAACAGAGAGTGGCCTCAATTTTAAAATGTTGAGCAAAACCAAATTCTCATCCTAGGAAATAATTACTGGAAAGGGAAGAAAAATACTGTTTTATTGCTGTATGTTTGGCTTGCTCCTGCTTTCGTGGTTCCTAACACTGGCTCAGCCACCATCATCCTGATGTTATTGACATCCAGGTTATTGACAGCCTGGGGGTGCTGGTACATCCCTTCTTCCCAAAATCCTCCACTGGGCTCTCCATTTTCCCCATGCAGATCATTCCACCAGCCAGCACAAAGGGAAGAAACGCTATCTCCTGAAATGTAAAGGATCCTCTCTGCAGCCAGAGGCTTTCCTGAGCCCAGCCTGGGATGGGGCTCAATGCTGACAGGGTTCCAGCAGCTCAGTGCAAAAGAGTAAATGTCCATGTTTCTGGACTGTAAGGGGGGACTGGATTTCTGATGTTTAAAATCAGGTGGTGGCAGAGGAGAGGATCCAAAAATCAGTAGGGAGAAGGTGGGGAGGGAGCAGTGTCTGCAGACAACAGAAAGGAATAATGGGGCAATAATGGCTGGAGGGAGAACAGTGACATAAACTATGGAAGAGGACAGGGGAACAGTGCCCAGAGCCAGGCAGGAAGCAAATGGACTGTTCAGAGCCCACTTGTTCCTTTTGGCTCATAATGCAGCTGATAATCTTTTTCTAAATGCATTTTCTTGTCTTTTCATCATTTGCCCACACTAAGAGCCCTGCTTCTAATCCTCAGAAAGGTAACATTTGTGAATAGTTTGCTAGCCAAAATACTTTGGGCGAGAAATTTAACAGGTTTCAGGATGGAGCTTGCTAAATTTATCAAAGATATGAAGTGGTGGATGTGCCTATGAGATTTGGTACCCTTGGAGTCCCCTTTGGGCCTGTTTCCTACATTCCTATCTCAAAGCACTCTGCACACATTTAGCCTGTAAGCCTCAACAACTGGCAAGCTGATATTATCACTTCTATTTTTTATCTAGGGAACATTAGACACAGAAAAGAGTCGGTCAAAAATACTGTTGCCAATGAATTTAGCGGAATTACAAGCTGCTTAAAGAGAACTACGTGCTTCAGTGCTCAGGGTCAGAGCCTCCCTTGTGCTCATTTAGACCCATTTGTGCCTTACAAATGACATCCTCTCAAGATACCAGCTGGCCCCTCCGTTTCCAAGTGGCTTAATGCGTCCTGCCTTCCCACCTCTTCCTTTCACATTCCCAGTCAGATGGCACTGGGCATTTTAATACCTTTGACAGCTAGAGGGGTACAGGAATGCATCACGTTGCTCCTGAGAGTTAATGGGGAGCTAATGAGAGAGCAGCTGCCAAAAGCCAGCGCTGCCACCCTGCACAGCCGCAGTGCCCTCCATCCCTCCTGCTCTCTGTGCCAGCAGCAGCAGCACAGCACAGGGCTGGGGATGGTGCTGCTGCTGGGGGTCAGGATGCAGAGCAGTCCCCTGGCTTTGGGAGCAGAACAGACCTTCACCCCAAAGGATCCACCCTGCAGCTGTGTTGCTTCACACAAATGGGTTTTTCCAGCTTCCTCACAGGGTCTGTGCAGCACTTTGCAGGGACAGAATCCCATGGAGCTCACTGCCAGTTCTACACCAGGCAGGAGCAGACAGTGATATCTACAGCCAGAAGTGAGCAGTGGTTAGTGTGAGCCCAAACACTATATTTTTCCTTTCCTGCTTGCTCAGTGAGTCTTCTTTTGGTTGTCATTCCTGGCATCCAGTTTGGGAAATACAATCTGCAGCTCCATAACTGTTCAAGGCTCTTCACCTCCAAAGACAGTTACTACATGCTGTGGGGAAATGAGCAGTCACAGCCCTCCATTTCTACCTTGTAAAGCAAGAATGCCTGATCAATAAATTTTACTGCTGTAGCAGTAACTGTGGTAGTAACTAAACTAAAGCTCAGGAGCTGACAGAATGGCTGGATTGATATTCTGTCAGGAGGAGAAAGAATTGCCAGATAGGAAACTCTTTAAATGTTCATGAACAATCAACCATATGATTTTTTTTCCCATAGGACATTTTTTAAGGAGAATAAATTAGCGGCACGAAAATATTTGTTGCTCCGAGCACCTGACTGAAATGATACTGTGTAGATGTGTTTCAGCTTCTCCAAAGTCCTTTACTTCTTTTTTAAAGTGGCATCATGCAGAGCCAGAGTCACCTTTGCACAGGTAGCTGGGGTTGGACCATCTGCCTATTCAGCGTGACTGCATGTTCAGGTCTACTGCTAAGACCTGCAAGGAGATGGTGCAGAATTATTTCTGACAAGTTTAAAAGCCAGCTGAACTCGGAAAGCTTGAAGGTAAAGTTCCATGTAATTGTTGCAAATATTGATTCAGTCTCGCGGCTGTTACCAAACCTCTCTGGCACCAGAGCAGGGAAGAATTACACTGAAACCAGACCACTGTCTGCATCACTAGAGTTCCATCCTGGGCAAAAACTGGAGACTTTTGGAGGTGAGAAGTCAGGAGATGAAGTTTGACTGAAGTACAGACTTCTCTGAATCACATTTTGGCAAGTTCTGATAAAAGAAAATCACTCCCTGCCTGTAGCTGCTTATGTCTCTTGAATAATTTTCTGCAAACTCGTCATCATTTGTCAACAGTACTTCAGCTAAAATAATGCATGACTCTCATGCATCGATCCACTGGCTTGGCCAGGGTAAGCCAGAAGCAGAAAGTTAAATTTCCATCATTAAAGTCTTAAATACAATTTACTTCTTGATCGTGGGCAGCCTTGTAGAGCCTCTCTCTGTGAAAACTGGCTGTTTGCACTCAGAACAAGGAAAGGGTAACAACTTATTTAACACCCTCCCCATCTGTCTTGTCAAAGGCCTTTTCTTTTTGTATTTATTGCAGATAAAAGACTCTGGGATAACCAAACAAACTGCTGGTACTTATCCAAAGTGAATGAAATCTTAGGAACTTCCCCCTCTTTTCTTGCAAGTAAATCCTGGCCACACTGAAATGAAAGGCAGGATTCCTGTCACTTAAATGGGGCTTTAGTCATTCAATCCCCATGTTCCCAGCAATTGCTCCTGGGAGTGGGCTTGACACCTTCCCATTGCACATGATGAATTGATCCTTGTTCAGGGCACAGAGGGGTCCTGTTGCCAAGTGTGTGGATGAGCACAGGAAGGGGTGAGCAGGGCTGAAACAAGATGCTCTGCCAAGGCAGCCAGTTTCTGTCCAGCTGCCTTGCGCTGTGCCTGAGCAAGAAATCAGGGGGTTTGTCCTTTTTTTTTTTTTTTTCTCCCAGAAACTACTGGGTCTGAACAAAGTTATTTGCAGGCTGGGTTGGCCAGATGATGGACTGCATATCTCTACTGGGGGCTGGCATCCTGCCTCTCCTAATGATGCTCCAGTGCCTCACTCCCTGTGTAGGTACCAGAAACAAACTCACAATGGACTGGGGAGAAGCACCATCCTGTCACAGATAAACTCCAGTTTGTCACCAAATTAAGCAAAACAACCTGAAATAGCTGTCTAATAAATAGGTGTGCCACATCTTCATAACATTTTATGAGCAGTAATTATTGATTCATTAAAATAACACGTGAGTCTCTTGTTTTTCCGCACCGTGCAACGTGTGAAAGCAGCATCCACCTTGAATATTAATGGATGAATCATCTAAACAGTTTACAGCCTCAGTTCAGATAAACAATTAAGTGCAATCCATGTCTTGTTAGAGTAAATGGAATATTTGGGGAGGAAAGACAGCCAGCATTTACAGCATGACTAGGATGCAGTCAGGGGTATGGGAATAAGAGGAAAAAATGTTTGGGGAACTTTCTGAGTCAAGTGTTTTGAGGAACTTTCTCAGCATCCTAATCAACTGGGTGAGAGACAGTCATCATCCATAATGAGAATCATGGTCCTCATCCCTTTGCTTGTTCCCCCCTCACACCACTGTCCTGAATCCTTCTGTATTTCCCAGTTACAGATCAGAGTCTGACCATCAGCATCCTTGGCATGGTTATTCCAGCTGCACCAGTACAAGGTGGCCAGAGGACATCTACCCCAAGGCAGCTCCCGTGTGTGACAAGCAGAGATGTCCAGATGGCACAGGAATCAGGGAAATTCTAAGAGAACTATAAGCCAGAGAAGTCCCAGGGAAGTGAACCCAGAAGAGGAAGGACCATCTCTAAATATCTGAGACTTTACTGCTGTCAGGAGCAGAAAGGCCACCACACAGTTCAAGCTATGATGATAAAATCTAGGGCATCCCACTCTGGAAACTTTTTTTGCTCTCCCAGGTTATGGGCACTTTGAGGACATGCCAGAAGGAAAACCACTCTGCCTGGGGACACAAATCCTGCATTTCCAAGAAGTCCAGTCCCAGTCCTTTATCTGGACAGAGCAGCTTGAATCATCACTATATTCAACAGTCCTACAAAAATTCAGCCAAAAGATAAAGCACTCTGCACTAATATAAAGGCACATGCAGCAGTGAGCTGTGCTGGGAAAGCTTGGGAACAAACTCACAGCTCAGAGGATGGGATTAGCAAGGGCTGGAATTGCTTTTACAGCCTGGCTGCTGCAGTTAACCCTGCAGTGCACGTGGGTCTGCAGCTCCTCAGCAGCTCTGTATGAGCAGCTCAGGAGATGGTGAACCAGCCTGGGAAAACTTCCTGCTATCAGCAGTGAGGAGGCAGGAAATGCCAGCTTGGGGTTTTCCCAGGGTAAAGTATTTGCCCAGCTGTCTGGTCACAATATTCTTTCTAATCCAAACAAGGTTGTAAAGTGTCTCCCACTAAAAGCTACCTAAACAACCAAGTAAGGAATGGACCTTTATGCACACACACAGATTTGTCCAACAAACCCTTTTTCAGAGACAATAAAACTTGCAAAAATTTATTTAATGTGGTTTCTCTCACCTTCCCTTGCATAGAAGCTGCATGTGGAATTTTAGAGTTCGAGTTCCTTGTGCCTCTACGACAGTTATTAAAAATATTTCATTAATTTCATACTGATGTAATTTCTAGGTCTTCGGCATTCTGTGCAATTGCTCCCCACCTGTTGGGAGGAATATTGGGACATCTGTGTTCTCATATGTGTTGTGCCAGTTCCCAACAAATCTCTCTGCATCCACACAAGGAGATAAAAACTGACTCAATGAGCATTCTGGGTTATTCACTAATGGGATGGATGTTTTTCTGACAGTGAGCAGCTTGCAATAGCCATAGACCATGAGTTAGGACTTACCAAATATTTTTATAAGCAGGAAACCTTTCAAATGAGAGCTGTTTCATTAAATTCAGAGCAAACATTGAAGGAAGATAATTTCTTTAAAATATTTATATTTGCTGTGGCCATTTCTAAGAGAAGTGTAAGACAAAACATTGAAACAATTTTATTCAGTTGTTAGTGGACTAAAATTTCTCCCCTGGTGTCCAACATTTACCAAAACCATGTAAGATCTAGCTCATGCACTTTAGTGGGTCCATGGGATTTGCTGTGGTAGCAACATGTCTG
Organism: Entomyzon cyanotis; assembly: GCA_024500445.1. NCBI lineage: Eukaryota > Metazoa > Chordata > Aves > Passeriformes > Meliphagidae > Entomyzon > Entomyzon cyanotis. Next base: position 14,215,550 of record JAKEPQ010001010.1, read on the forward strand.
GGATTTCCATGTGCTCTGGACAGGTATTGGACAAACAGAGATTTCAACTCCTTATCTCCAGCTCACTGATTTTCATAAGGCAAAATATGTAGTTGAAAAACAACAGCAACAACAACAAAACCTATAATCATATCCAGAAATTTAATTTTTTCTTACATAAAAGAAAATAACTTATTGTCTCTGCCATTTTCAGGGATATCAGCTGGAAAACATACTCTCTCGATTTGCTTTGTTAAGACCAGTGAAGCCATCTGCTCTGTAAAGCAGTTTCAGACTGGTCTCAGGTGCTGCCCCAGCCTTTCTCAATCAGGGAGGAAAGAAACCAGCTCACCCCACAGTGCTTTTAAGGGCATCTCTAATCACCTGAGAGCTGTGAAGCAGCAACAGGAGAGGAGGGTGCCAGAGCAGAGAGCACTGGTAAGTAGCTCCTGCTTATTTTTGGGAACTTTTCCAACAAATGGTGTGTCTTGGTACTTTTGTTCCTCTTCATATCAGTGTCTACTACTTGCCCCCTATGTGGCTCTGTGCCTTAATGTGCACTGAGGAAAGGTTAAAAGAGTAAAAGAAGGATTATTCTCAGCTCAGGCTGGTGCCTGTCCTGGGCTAATTTGGGGACAGCAGTGTCACCATGCAGCTGAGCATTTCTGTGCAGTTACTGGGTGAGCACTGGTGCTGCTGGAGTGCTCTGCCTCACTGGGGTCTGTGTGTGCTCCTGACTGAGAGTCTGTAGGAAAAATATTTAATAGTGGCTGTAATGAGAAGTGAGGGGGTTTTGGTGAATGTGCTGACATGTCAACTTATATCTGGCTTCTCTCAGCCTTCAGCTGCACCAGCAGTGAGAACCTCATGGCATAAAGGGCTTCAGTGGGGTTAGAATGCTGTGCTCAGCCCTGAGCTGCTCTCAGGGCTGGATGCACAGTGCCAGCTTGGCTGTTGCTGTGAGAGATGCTGACATACAAGTGATTTAAACCTTAAACTGATTTAAACCCTGGGATACCAAAGGGGGAAACTCCACAGCTGTGGCTCCAATTTAAGTACAGGTGCTACAGTGACAGCATGGAGAATAGGGTGGCTAAAACCCCTTGGCTTTCCATTGAAGCTGCAAGGTCAGAGGGCTGGACAGCTTACTTCTTCTCCCCATAACTCAAAAGATACAGGAAAGAGGGACAGGCATGGTGCCAGTCCCAAAGAGTGTTTTAACAGTGCTGGTTTAGGATCCTTTCCCCTATTTCCAGGCGAGTTTATTTCTTGCACTCATTTTGCTGTGTTTTGACGTTTTCATTGGAAAGCATCCCCCCTGCAGAGAACAAAATCAGTGTTTAATGTGTGCTCTAATGAAATAACTCAGTGCCTCACTCTGGACATTCCTTCCCTGTAACCCATTGGTCACGGCTAGGGTGAAAACCATGTTTTCCCTCTACATCTGTTGTCCCCAGTAATAAACCATAGAAGATGTATTGCCAGATCAAATGATGACCTGCTGTGAAACTTCAGAGCCTGGCTATTGATTTGTGTGTGCCGCCTGCCTGTGTTAACAAGCCCAGGCCAGAGAGAGGGGTGTGCTCAGTCCCTCCTGATGCTGCTGGGTGCAGTTTGCCCCTGGCAAATTAGACCAAAGTAGCTCCACAGAATGGATATTTTTAGTTTGGAGAGCCAGGGATTGGGAAGAGGATTTCTGTGCCACTCTGAGCTGTTGTGCTGGGGGGGCAGATGTTTGGTGAAGCCATTCTGACTGTCACTACCTTCTTGTCCTCCCAGTGAGAGGGAATGAGCCATAACCTGGTGCCAGGGCTGTGTTTTTACTGTCTCCCCATGGTTCATAATGCTCTAAAGAACTGGGATCATATCTCATGTGTGCCTGGTGCTACAAGGCCATGCAGAAATGCCTCTTTCCCTTCCCTCCTTTCCAAAGCCTGCAGACCTGCTGAGCTTCACCTGTGTTCTTCAGTGTGAGAAAGCTCTTTCAGATTTCTTTATGGAAGCCCTCATAGTTCTTTTGACTTGTAGGGAATAACTTAGAAAAATGAGAATATGAGACTTGGCAAAAGGAATAAATCAGTGTAATGGGAAATACCTAATTTGAGGGAAAAGCAGAGACCTTTGCCCGAGTTATTTATATGCTGTAGCTCTTGAGCATCAATATATCTTTCCTCTTAAGAAGTTGTACTTCCCTGAGGACAGACAGGAAGGCAGGATCCTCCTGGGGCTGGTTGGTAACTGATATGCTGGCTGGCTGCTTTCTGGGCACTTGAGATGGAAGAGATGGGAAATAGATATTTCTATGTTAAATCTAGGCTTGACCAACTTCTGTGCTGAGTGGTTTATTCCTATTATTCCCTTGGAGATTTAGGCATCAGATTTTTTTTTTCTCTGCTTTTTCTAAGAGAATTAGCTTTTGGCTGTGTAAATTTGTTGCATTAAGGTCTTTTAAAGCATGTGTTGCTCCATCCTTACACTAGGTATAACAGCAACGATGGGCCAGTGAGAGAGGATTTATTTGTGCATGCAGGGTGGCTGTGACAATAGAGAGTATTGACAAAGATTTTATCTGAGCAATTGTCCAAGTCTTGTACAAACAGATCTATCCATCTCTGCAGCACCAGGCAGCTCACTTTGTGGTGTCTGGGGAGGGGCTAAAATCAAACACAAAGCAAAATAAAACTGAGACCATCCTGAGTTACACATTTCTGAAGAGGGTTTTGCTTTTTCCTGCTCAAATTCCTAAAGACTAAGTATTTTAAAGCTGTGTGTGCCTTGAGCAAATAAGGATGTGCAATAAAAGGTGAAAAGAAGGTATAATTGCTGCTTCTGGGGGGAAAAAACCCAACAACATTATTTTACGTCTTCCTGGGAGAACATCTCAGCTTGGTAAGTAACTGCAACCTGAGAAAAAGGCAGCATGAATTTAGGTCCAAGTTCAGACCTTGCTGCTGGATGGACTAGAGGAGGCTCCAGTTGCATGCACAACCACACTGATGCACTATTTCTGATTTGGGTGGCTCTTACAGAGCTCTGGCTGCTTGCAGGGCCCTGGTCCAGAGGTCCCCTTAGGTGCAAAAGAATCATGCAACATCACCTTTTCACCACCAGCACTAAGTTGTTCCTTTCTCTCCCCCCTTACTTTAGCAAAGGTTCAATATTTTTCAAAGGCAGCTGGACATCAGTTTCCTATTCCAGTGGCTGCTAGTGTCTAAATGCTTTACTGGTCCTGAGTGCCTAAATCCAATATAGATGTCTCTATGCCTTAGCTCTGCTTTCATCCTTTGCTCAGATTGGCCTGACTGCTTATTTTGTTCTCCTTCCCTTAACAATCACCCACCCATCCGAGCTGTAATCTTTTGTCTTGCTGCAAAGGTGTGGAGAGAGATAAAACAAAAGCACTCTAGTGAGACACAGAAAACCCTGGCTGTGAGCAAGGGTCTGTTCTGTGTTTGCAGTGTATCTATCAGCCATGCTTGGCAGACCAAGAAAATCAGTCTCTGGCCCGTATAAATATGAATGATGCAGAAGGAGGATTAGATGCAATAAAATACCCTGGGTTTTTTTTTTTCTCCTGCCTTGTTTACTTGCTTTTGTTGCTATTAATAAGTATCTTGTGCAGAGGGTTGAAGTGTTGCTATTGCTCTACAAGAGTACATAAACAGGTTTAAACAAAAATAAGGGCTGTTTACCCTAAATTCTAATTAGCTTTGGCCTTTGGCTCGAGGCACATATTTCTGATGTGGTGGCAGTGTGGGTATGCATTAGTTATGTTAACCAGACATGAAAACAAACATGGGCAGAGGTTTAGGATGGCTTGATGCTGCACCTGAGCAGGACCCTGCTATAGAAAAGTGCAGCCATCACCTTTCCCTACCAGCTCTCAGCATCTCCTCCCCCTGCTTCTCTTTCATCCACTCAGGGCAAATTAGATCAAGAAACTGATCTCCTGGAAGGCTTCTTTCATTTTTTTTCTTCCTCCTCCTGTCAGATCAGCTCACTGAACTGCCTCTGACTCAGGGGCTGCATGCCCTGCAATGCTGAAGAGGCTTCAGAGGAGCAGCTCTGCCTCACACAGCCTAGTGCCCTGCTGCAGGGTGGAGAGTGTGCTGAGAGTGATGGAATAGCCTGAGCTGGAGCAGGTTGCTCACCAGGAAGCACCAGCCAAGGAAGGAGCAGGTTGGCTTCTCTGGGGCTACCAGGGGCAGTGTGGTGAGACTTGGACTGGGGTGCAGAGATGTGCTTGGAGGGAAGAACAGCTTCCCCTTGCTCCCAGCATTTACCCCTCGCCTTCCCCCAGGGAACCTGCTGCCCCAAACGCTGATAAACATACTTTATTAGTACAGAATTCCTCGCTGCAATGGATGCATCTCCTTGAGAGCCTCATTTTGCAGCGGGGTGGAACCATGAAGTAGCTCAGAGCATGGGGTCAGTAACTCCCCACGCTGGAGGAGTGGGAGCCACCAGTGATGGAGAGGGAAAAAGCAGGACAAGGTGGCTGCAAAATTATCCCTGACCACAAGAGGGTGGCCTAAGGTGGCACTTATTCTGACGAGTAACATCTTTTGAGGTTAGAAAAAGCTCTGTTTATATGCATTTTTCTAATTCCAGCCAGAAGCACAAGTGCTGGAATGTAAGAAAAGCTGATTTCGCTGTGATTTTCCTGCTGTGGCTAGCAGATCAAAGGAGTTTAGATAGTTTACTTGGACAAGTTTTGCATAAGCTTTCAAAGTTTGTTGGTGCTTCTCAGCATGATGCTAACTCCAGCAGGAATGAAGGATGCTTAAAATCCTAAACAGTTGTTGAGTTGTTCTTAACCTCCAGCTGAGTAACAGTGCCTAAGAAGCTGCATTTGTGATATGCAGAGCTCCAGAAAGTGGGATTTTTTTTTTTACTTCCACATCTGAAAAAAAAAAAAAGGAAGCATAAGAGTAGTTTACTTTCTCTTCTTTGTTTCCAATGAATTAAACTTCCTCAAAACACTTCTGTCTTCTCCTCTATTACCTTTGTTGCCTTACTTTTCAGGCCTCATGAGATAAATCATCTTTTCATGGCCAAGCAGTGAGATTTTGTACACTTCTGCTAGCTGGTACAGGCATAACTGCAATTAGAGATTACTTGGTTTTACAATGAACCAGAGGCTGAAAAAAAACCTTTTTAATGCTTTTTGGTTTTTTCCAAGATAACTGATGTCAATCACATCATCACCATGGGCTTTGCTACCTGTTCCACAGCTTCAAGCTGCAAAGAACATCCTGTTGTCCCAAGGGTTTTTGTGATGGATTGGTTGAGTAGAAATGAGGGGAGGGGGTTGCTGCATTTTTTTTGTATTGAAGTGGTACTTTTCAGTTTATATTTATCCAGGTGATGAACAGTTATTATAGCTGATGGGAAAACCTGCAGAGAGGCAGTTCAGCAGCAGGCAGCCTGAAGGTGAGGTGGTTTTGCAGAGAAGGGAGCTCTAGGTGCCTGGAATCCTTGCCTCGAAGGGGTTACAACAGGAGCCAAGATGTGCTGTGGGATGTCTAAAGATGCCTTGGGTGGGAGGAAACAGTGCTGGGGGGAAATGGAGTCAGGTGGCCACAGATCTGAGTGCTCAATAGACAAATGGGAAGTGCTGGTGGCTGAAAAGAAAATGTGAAAAGACTTAAAGTTCAAAAAGGGCTCAAATGTGAACCCTTTGAGGGCTTCATGGAGGATCCAAGTTCAAGTCAAGCAGATTCACCTTACAAAGCTTCTGAGGCTGATTATGCTCATAATAGTACTTGGCTGTTTCACAAAGCAGGCAAGGCAGATGTTCAGGCCCAGGAACACAGATTTTTCCTGCAGGGGGTTAATTTACCTTCTTACTGCTTTATTTTTTTTCCTTCGCTGGAAAGGTGTTTTGATTTGCAAAGCAGAAAAAGCCATCACATGCTATTGAAGGGGACAGTTCTAGAGAGTGGAGGCTTCACAAAACTGCTCCCCACAAGCAGCTGCAGCCTGCCTGGGGTTTCCATGCCTGTCTGGAGATTGCTGGAGCACTGATGAAAAGAAGCTAAAGAGAACCTGGGTAGCCATTGTATCAGGGAACTGAGCATAGAGGACTAAAGCAGAATGGGTTCTGTTTCTAATTTCCCCCTTCAGTGCTTAATGATTACTAATGGAGAGGTATTCCCTTGGAGCTTGGGCTGGGAGCACCTTCCCTGCAGCTTGCTGGGTTTTTCTGTTGGAGTTGAGCTCTGGGTAACTTCAGCTGCAGTCAAGCTTTGCAAGTTGAACACTCTCATTAGTATGGGTAATGGTAATGAGGAAGATTCCTCTGCTTTTCTTTGCTCATGGAGGAAAGTGAGACAGTGTCATAAGGAAGAACAAAAAAAAAGGCAAGAATTACCAGAATTATTTGCCCATTGTGCTTTTTTTGTCTGGGTATCATCATCCATCACTGCTGCTGTTCTTGCATTCAAATGTGTGATCATGCCTCACACCTCTATTTCAAAGAAACTAATTCAAACCAGATAGATGGTGATTGCTCTGATTTTCATTGATTTCATATGCTTGTATTGACTGTGAATTCATGTTGGGAGAAGTAGAGTTTTTACTCAAATTGTTATTAAATACCTCTGCTGCAACTGCTGGGGTTTTTTCAGGCATCTTTTGGAAATTATTGCCATTATCTCATTAATTTTATTCAAATTCCACATAATTAGCTTTTCCTATCCTATTAGTGAATATATAACAGCAAGAAAAAAATCATGAGATGACAAAAATAAGCCAGTGCCCAGCTGTCTCTTCTTCTCCAGCACAAAAGATCCTGCCTTTTTAAGTAAAGCTTCTGTTTGTCTGTAAGTGAACCTGCCACAGGACTACAATAATGGACTCTTTCAAGGGAAGACAATAAACATGGTATCAGCTGACAGATGCTGTCCTTCCTGCCTGCAGTGTTCTATCCATTATTCAATAAGATGGACACGATGTTCAGGAGAGTGGGAGCGATGAGGTGTAACTGTACCTTTCTGCACCAGGAGGAATCTCCAGAGAGATTAATGGCAGAGGAAGGAGGGGAATATTTTTTTTTTTTCTTTAGGTTTCTGGTGTCTTATGACTGCAGCTTTTGGTTTGCAGGCAGGGCTCTGGAGGAGTCCTACTGGATGAAGAGTGAGATGTACAAAGCTGCTAATAAGTTGGATTTTTTTTCAGCACTTTGGCAGCAGATGTGTTTTCTTTCTTAGTACTATTTTCTCAAAATTTTTCTGCAGAACTGAGGTCAGATCATGTTCACCTCAGATGTTCCTGATACTGTGAGTGAGCAAGAGGCACAGGGATAAATGTGTTATTACTTAGAGCTGAAGAAGACACCTTGGAGCAACTCCATGCTGGAGGTACAGACTGAGGAGATGGATCAGCAAGTGTGACTCACACAAACATCTGCTGTTCTTGGTACAGTGGGGTTTTCTTAGTACTGACTGCAAAATCTTGGAGAAAATGCATTTTGGAAGCTAGCACACACATGAAATGAGAATGTGTGTTCTGAAGTTGGTCTTAATAGTTAATGAGTGGTGCAGGGACAATTAGAACAACAGGCAGAGTCTTTTTGATTAAAGATGCATTTCTTGGCTGTGCTGTTTTCAGCTAGCTGAAATTTGGGAGGTTTCTAGGTTCTGGGGAAGTAGCTGTAGGTCTCTTCTCTAGGACTTGATCTGATACCAGTGGTTTTTTTCCAAGGAGTCTTCCAAAGCAGCTGCTAATAAATTCTGTGAACAGGTGTAAAGCAGCTCTTAGATCTGAAAGATGATGATGCCCCACGTGAGAGACCAAACATAGCAGGTAGTCCCTATGTCTAGGCTGGAACAAGAAATACATATACCAAACCCCTTGGTTCATGCAGGTCAGATCTATTTCAGAAGCAGCCTTTGTGCCTGGCTGCTGGGATAGAAAGCTGATCTGGCTCCCTGCCAGCAGAAAACAATCCCCAACCACCCCTGGCTTTCTTATCACAAGGCAACATACTCCAGGCATGCTGACTTCCTCTGATCTGGCCCTAGGTGCTCAACTGTCAGCAATTAGCCTGCCTGAATCCCATTTCTTGGGTATTACAGTTCTAAGGAAAGGGCCACTGCCTGATTCTTAAGAGGGCAAAGGGTTAACATGCTTAATAAAAATACTGACACTATAAAAAGCTGTATCCTTATCTCTGAAAGCAACCTATTCTATTACCCTGGAAATGACTGATTGGCCCTAATGAAGCTCCATGGGGAGAACATACAGCAATATGGCTGGCTCTGGTTACCTTAGCAACTCTCTCCTTGAGAATTCAGAGGCTAAATTTATATAAAATTGGAGATCTAAAAACACCTGACAATATTCCAACAGAGAAAAGTATTACCCACTGAAATTAACCTTGATTAAGGAGGATGATGTTGCTGTAATTGACACTGTGTGTTCCTCCAGCAGAAGGGCTTTGAATGCTTATTGTAGTCGTGAGTCAGGGAAAGCAACAGGCAGCTCTGAAAGACCCAAAGGAGCATCCAGGGGAAATCAGTGGGGAAGCTGTGGAGTGAAAATCAGTGAGATGGGGAGTAACTGGCTCCAAATTATGTGGAAATGTCCAGCTGTGAGTGTTTTTAGTGCTTGCAATCCTCTATCGCTGTTGGTATACAATCATTTCGGTTGGAAAAAACCCTTCAGATCAAGCCTAGCTGTGAACTTCCTATGACTTCTAGGATTTCCTTTTATGTTAGAAACTCTCCAGTTCTCAGGCAAGGTCTACTGCTCTGCCTTGTGAAGCACTCCCAGGGTCTCCACCTAGAGTAGAACTGAAGTTTATCAGTAGTGAATTCATTGTTATATACCAGTTAAGTCAACACACACATGGCTGTTCGTATTACAAGGGTGCCTGGCTGGTCTTATTTGTGTTTTCCTGGATATCAGTGCAGATAAAATCTTTTACATCAGCCCAAATAATGCTGGATAGTTTTGAGAGAGGGTTCAGAGAATAATGCTTTTAATTCTTTCATCTTTACATTTTAAGCACTTGCAGTCTGTGATTGTTTTAATAGTGCTGCTTATTGTCTTTAATAATTTTAATGGTAATCTGGACTGATGTACCTCTTAAGGACTGAGTCTCTGTGGACTCCCTGGGGAAAGGTGAAGTGGCAGAAGAAACCCTGAGCTCCCATAGCTGAAACTCAAAGAGATGCTGCCTTGTGGGATCAGGGACTGAGCCACTCTGGGCTGTGAAAGCTGTGCTTAATTTTACTTGTGGAATTTGTTGCTGGGGGAGGTCAGCAGGCCAAATACTCCGGTTGGGTTTTAAACAGGGCTGGATAATTTTGTGATGTCTAACAACATTTGCAGCTCTGCAAGGCAAGCTAACGAGGTTAATCAAATCTTATGCTTCAGGGAACTGCCTTGCCATGCAGGCCTGCTTCTGTGTAAACACTGCAAGATGGTGCATCATGGGTGTTTGACCAAAAATATCAAGAGTCTGCATCAGTGAGCCAGTTCTGTCCTAAGCTAGAATGATCAAGGATTTGATCTGAGATGGAAAAATGGAATAACCTTCATTACTCCTCGGTTTATTGCTCCCTGAAATGCAGCTGCACTGGCCTGTTATAAGAAATCCGAGCACATGTGCAGCCACAGAGCCTTGAGGAGTTAGCAGTTACACTCCATTGCTGACGAGTGAGGATCTTGGTGATTGTAGTCCCTGTAGGACTTAACGCCAATGCTCTTAGGGCAGCACTTTCCCACTGAAGTGCAGCTTCTGCTGGGTCAGGAGCTCAACAACAGGTCAGGAAATGGTGCTAGAAACTGAAAGGCTTGCAGAGGTGAGGCAGAGGTGGCTGCAGTCTGTCTGTTTCTTCCCCTTTCACTTAATGAAACCAGAATAATTTCAATTAGATGGCTTCTCTGAGAGTCTTGCCAGTGACCCTGGCAGGCTCAGCTCAGCACAGGGACTCTGGAGGTGTCACAGAGCTTGGGACTGTGCAAGTGGAGCAGATCCTCTGCTGTGTTAATGTGGAGCACCATTTTGGTGAGCTCCCCAGTTGTTTCTGATTTAGTGATGAAAAGAATGGAAGAGCTCATCCTTTTGTTCCTATTTTGATCATTCACAAAGGGATTATAGTGGTATAAATCTATTAACTTGTTTAGGATTTATACTCTGAAAATTGGTGGCAGGGTTTGGCTGGCTGCTTTTGTTTTTCCTGCCACTTGGCTCCTGGATGTGATGCTTGTAATTGAGAGCTGAAAGCAAATGGAGTGAACTTGGCCACCAAGCAGCTTCACTTCTGGTCTCTTTATTTGCACAACATTTGCACTTGAAAGGGATCTGGAGGGAAAATGTTCCTGGCTTGATTGTGGCATTAATCCAGGCTGAGCCAGGTGGGCTCCAGCTAAGTTTGGCTCTTCACCTCTATCTAACAGGTCCAGAGCCATGGGAGAGGGCAGGGCTGGAAGGCAGAACACATTTCTACATATTTACTGGATGGTGTCCTTCCTCTGCCCTTGCTGGTTAAAGTCTCTTCAGTTACACTGAGAATCAGGCTGGAGAGTGCTAATTAAGGCTGAAAAAAGCTCAGGGTTTTCTTGGGCTTTTCAATATTCTGACTGAAATATTTAAAGGCCTGAAAATCTGAAGCAAAATATTCTGGACTTAATTGCCATCTCCTTAAAACACACAACAAGTCAATGTGTTTATAATTACAACATGTTTAAAGGGGGAAACAAAAGGAATTCAAAAACACTTCCCATATACAGAGAAAGTCCAAGTTTCTCTGAACTGAAACAAAAAGTACTTTAGGTTTTTGGGCTGCAGATGTTTTCAGTATATCACAATGATTAGTTCTTCACATATTCAATTATTGCTTAAACACAAAATAATAGATGTAATGTATCTTCAATTAATGGAAATACAATTTGATTGTATCTTCCTTTTTTTGTTTTATGAATAATTGCATGATGATCAGGCAACAAAATTTTGAGAATTAATTATGGAAGAGCATTCAATAAGAACTCCTCTCTGCATATTTATGCCATGCCTGGGAGCTTCTGGAGACAGCAAATGATGCTGATGCTGACCCCTGCTTAACTTAAGCCAACAGAGAAATACAATAACCCCCATAAAATTACACTTTCATTGTGTATATACATATAAATATACATACATTTATATGTAGTATGTAATTGTTGTTCAGGATTGGACTATATTGTCCTTTCAAATTAATGCTGTCTCCAGTGCTGCCTCTTGTGTGGTTCTGTCCCAGAACTTGCTGGATAAACATCTCAGCAGAGTATTGTCTGACAGTCAAGACTTTCTAATACTCTGTTGTGTAAGTATCTAAATACTCCTCAGAACGTTACTCTTGAATGGAATAAATTTTAAAGGGCTCTGATATCTTGGAGGGAAAATCCCAATCTCTAACTAGAGGTTAACAGCTGATTAACCCACCTGATAAGAAGACTTGTTGCTAATCAGGACTGACACAGGGAGGTGATGGCATGTGTGTGACATCTTATGGCACTGCAGTGGGTGATGGTCTTCTGTCAACACCTCAGCTCAGAGCCAGAAGTCTGTCACAGGAATTTACAGAGGGGAGTTTTCTGGTTGTCTTTGAGCCAAGCACAGCATCCTCAGGCTTGGCCTGCCTGGCCAATAAGGGATTTAAGGACAGGTTCACTGAATGGTATAAAGTTGTTCTGGTTGTTCTCCTTTTATGTAAATTATAATGCTGCTTCCTGAAGGAAGGAAGGTGGGCTCTGCTGGGAAGAGATTCTGCAGCCTCCTGTTGGGAGAGTCTGAAGTGCCTCAGCCAGGCTGCAGCAGGAGCTAACCTGTCACATACTGTGGGATAATATCTACTTGGCAAAGATGGGTAGTTTGAAAAGGAAAATGCTCTGGAGAGGCAGATAACAGGGTTCAATCCTTGGCTATCCCTATGACATATTTCCCTTGCCCTGTTCTATCCAGCCAGAGGATGGAAGTAGGGGGATCATAAAGTCCCAGGAAGACCATCAGCACCATAACCACCAACTCTATTTTTTGTTTAATAAAAACTGGTTACAGGGTACTGATAACCTCCCCACACCTGACCTCTTGCTACCCTCAATGCTTTTGAGTGGTATTTTAAATCCCATTTGACAGTGAGATGCCCAGCTCAAAAAAGACAAACCTGATCAGACAATCCAGAAACTCATCAAGATCTTTCCATTTGCAAAGCAGCTTTTGAGATGTTCATTCTGCCACTGGCCACACATGTGGTGTCTGTCTGTCACCTTCCAGCACACGCTTGTCATTCAGCACAGGGTGTGGAGGAGCAACCTGAACATAATAAGAAACCCTGGATAAAAGGAAATTGAAAATGAAAGTCCCTGGCCTTTGGAATTAAAGGATGAAGCAATCACTGGTTAACTCATTCCCCCTAGGGAAGTCCTCAAGCCTCTTGCAGCCTGCACTGTAAAGAAGCTTACAGTAAAATATGCATTTCATTTTATTTTGTTGAGAGGAAGAAGGGCAAATGAAATGACCAAGGGAGAGGCGGCTGGAGAGCAGAGCAGAGTCGACACTTTCCATTCTGTTTCATTTGTCAAGCCAGTTAGTCTTGCTGCAGGAATAATCTCACATTCTCTGGCCTTTTTTTCCTCGAGGCATCTGCTGCCCTTTTGCAGTGGTTTATCTCCTTGCCCCATTCCTCCTTTCTGGGAGGGCAGAGAAGATGGTTTGGGCTTGCTTCTTGTGCAAGGAAGAGCTTGTCTCAGCTCAGAGCCAAGCCCTGTCCCTGGTTTGAATGTGGTTTGATTTCCTTGCTGCTTCTGTGGAGAACCTAGGGGCTTCTCTTTTAGAGGGCTCTTGGCCAGCATCTAGGGAATATCTCTTCTGTTTTGAGTCGGATTTGTCACAGCACATCTCCACAGTCCTGGGTGCATCTCCCAGAAATTGTCTAACATGTTCCTCCTTTTTCAAATAACTGGGTGATGTTTCTATACAATGGAATCTGTGACATAAGTGAGCTAAACCTCTTTCTTTCTCACTAACAATGGCATTTTCCCCTCACATGCTGCCCCCTGCTCGTAGAATTCAGTCTGGGCTTGGATTCTGTACCTCTGAATTCCTCCAAATCTAGTCTGAAGCTACAGGCACTGCAATCCATTCCCCAGCTGAACTTCCTGCAGGTTCAATCCTCAGCAGTGCTGAGCTGCTGTGCTGCTGGGAGAGCTGAGGAGCTGTTGCTGACACAAAAGCTGGCAATTAGCAAATTTTGGTAGGGACACGAAGTAACACTTGTACCTGTGCTCAACTCCCTGCAGGGGCCAGTTTACAGTCCAATTAAACAATTACAAGTCATTAAACTGAATCTTCACAATCCTCTGGGCTCTCTAAATTGCTATTTACATAATTCTACAGCTAAAAATAATGAAGATAAAGTAATCAGGTGGCAGTGGAACATCTTTTCAAGTATATGAAAAGTTAATTGCCTTCACTTTATTCCCTAGTGTGCAAACACTGTCTTGTTTGATAGTGACAAATATAATTTGGGGGGTATTTTACCCATCTGATATTTTGAAGAGGATATAGGCTGTGCTTAGTTGCAGAGTTATCATCTTGGAGAAAATACTATTACTCTGTAGAGGTCCATCACCCTGTGGTGTGTTTATTGAAGAAATGTGAGGTTGCTGAAAGATGTAACTTCTGAATTAGGCTCTGCTTGACTTGACAGAATAAGGAAAAGCTGGAGTGAACTTTCCAGGTTTAAAGCCTGGTAAAAGGGAGCTTTGCTTTTCCTTTTTCTTTCCTGTTTGAGGCTGTCCTGTGCAAGGGCAGGAGCTCTATTTTGATCCTTGTGGGTCCCTTCCAACTCAGGATATTCTGTGATTCTAGGTTCATATCACCATTCAGATCAGAAAAAGCCCTTTGTGTTTACCTGGATAGCAGACTTTCTACAGCTGAATTTGGAACTCTCTTGGTGGTGTTCTTCCCTGCCCTCAAACTTTGGAAAAACCCTGCTAGGCTCACTGTGATTTCACCTCTTCACTTTGCTACAGTAGAAATACAAGGCTGGAAATAAAAGGATGACATTTATCTTAAAGGCCACCCTTGACTTCAGTTGAAGCTTCCCAAGTGCTCAGTGCTTTGGAAAATACATTTTTTCAACTGACAATTTGATGGCTTATCCCATACAGGACATCTTAAGTGCTTTATGAAACAGAATGGCTTAAGCATCTCATTAAATGCCTTGCTGAATACAGAGTTAAATAGCAATTATTTTGCATGACTCAGTTTCTCTACCCACCCAGAAGGAAGTTTTTGAGCACTCTGTGTGGCATTGCAAGGAGATATGGTATAATACAAGTGAACTGTTGTAGAGATACAATTCCTACACTCAGCATTAGATTTGCTTTGGTGTGGAAAGCTCAGATAATTGCTCTTTGCAATCAGTGTTCATGTTTCTTCAGCACAACACCAGTGCAACTGCAACACAGAAGTGAGTGTTTGGAATAAAAAATTACTGGGAACTGAAAAATAAATGCTTTTTCCCAAATACTCCTTATCCAAAGTTCCAAGTACCTTTCATTGAATTTTATGAAACTGAAACTACATTAGTTCTAAATAACAGGGTTGAGGACTGGCACCTCAGCTGTGAGAATGGTATGCTTGTTTTCTTTTATGAAGTATTTCTAGGAAGGAAAAAAAAAGGCATTGGAAAATTGATGTGAAGAGGAAAAATCCCACTGCCCTGCTCTTCCCTGTTTGCTCACTCAGTACTTCAGCAATATCATGATGACTTATTTTTGTACCAAAGCTTTTTTAACACTTTGGAGTTGTTCTTGGAGCCCCTGAGATGTTCTGGATCTGTGCTTCTGTTCCACAGCAGGGAACAAAGCCAAAAGCCCCAGTTCTGGGGGAGAAGTAACCCTCTTCTCCTGATCCAGATCTAGGGAAGGACTGACAGAGGCGTTGCTGTGATACCTCCATATTTTGCTGATTTCATAGTAAACTATATCCTTGATGGTAAAAAAATTAAATCCAGTTGATTGTAGCTCTGGTCTCAAAGCTTTTTGTTCCTTTGGTCTGTGTGTTAACTGATTACTCACAGCATCCAAACTCCCCAGGGCAGCAGGGACCAAGGGCCAAAGCCCCTGCCTAAGTTGTTATTCCCAAAACTGATACCCACTCTGGTCTGTGCAGGAAAGGCATGTGGTACAGGACTAGATCTGACCCTTAATTTCCAACTCCCTTTGCACCAAGGGACACACAAAGAGGCAGAGATGCAGTGTTAAAGCAAAGTGAGAGTGGCAGAGGCAGCCTCTGGAGGTTTAGCAGTGCAGGATCTCTGTTCCCATCACAGTGACACCCTGTTCAGGTGCCCCTGGGACGCTGAGCATCCCAGGAGCTGCACAGGGACCTGTGGCCATCTGCCCAATGCCCACACCTTGCTGCTGATGCCTGCAGGGGAAGTGCAGTGGCTGCACACAGCTCTGCTGACAGATGGCACCTTCCAACACCTGCCTTTGGTGATGGTTTGCTAACCTGAGGTGACCTCTGCTCCTCCTCAACAAGTGACAAACTGCTGCAATTAGATGCAGTTATCACTCCGAAGTGACCTTGACCTGTCACAGCCTGTGAGATACCTTATAAATCAAAAGGCACAGTAATTACCAGCGTTAGGCAAGTGATTTGGGATTGTTTTGGGGTAATGGCATCACTGCAGAGTCTCCTAGGGATTTCTCAACTTCAGGAAAGTAAGACTTCAGGTTCTCTCTGGTGTCCTTTGCTAAGCCTTTTATTGCATCTTTTGGGCATTTTCTATTAGGATCCAGCTTTTCTCAGAGCCTGTAATGACCATGGCTGGCTGGGAATGGCATCAAGAGGCTTTTTTAGCTTGAACAATGTGACATTTTATTTACAGCATCCTTATGCTTGGCTGTGATCTTGAGTAGAGGGACACATAACCTAGCAGGCTGGAGTAAGAGCTATGATTTGAAAAACATGAGGTTTTCCTAATTTCTGTACCTTTTTAGGAAGTTTTGCTGAGCAGAATTTAATTTTGCTATTCCTACAAACACTGGATTCTGCCAACTGGATTTTTATCCTTTAAAGGATAAAATTTTGCCGTTTGGTGGAGTTGCCATTGGGGGGAATTGAGAAACCCACAAGAACAGAGATAAAGTGAGAAAAGGACCAGAACTGCTGGGCAAAATAGGAAATAGCACTTTGTATTTGACTGGTGTAATTCTGCTTGGTGTCACACTTCCAGGTGAATTAGAGCCCTTGAGACAGTATATTACTTGTCTTTTTAACTTATGGAGACTCTAACCTGCCTGTGGAAATTAACGTTTGCTCAGTCTCAGAGATGTAAATGCTGGGGATTCCCTGTGCAGAGACAAGTCAGCCATTGCCCCCAGCTGCTGCTCCTTCAGAGCAGCTCCAGCTCCCCTGTGATGTGCCTTCTGGCCTGACTAGGAGGATGAATTGACACCAAAAGTAATAAATAAAGAAAAAAGTGAGTCGTCTGTAAGAGGAATGGGAAATCCCTGTACTCTCTGAAACCTTGCATGCCTGCTGAAATGCTATCTTTGTCTTCTTCTGAACTTGAAGACACTGTTTAAAGGCTTCCAACATCTCTTCCAAATCAAGGTCTTCAGTATAAAAATGAAGATACTTTAGCAATAATTCAGAAATGGCTTAAGCCTTCCTGCCAAAAAAAGTCCTCACCCCAAACCAGGTCTACTAGAAACTCTTGAACTCATGCAACCTTGAAATCCCAAATTCTGTTTCAACATCCAGCTCTGGGTTTTTTCCTTCAGTGGATCTGTCTGGAGCTGTTTCTACACCCCAGGGAGGATGCTCACCCCCAGCTGGGGATGGATGTCTGCACTGTGGTGCTCCTGTCCTCTCTCATTTCAGGTGGAGCCTGGCTGTGCAGCCCAAATGACAAAGTGTGCCAGCAAACACTGCCTGTGCTGGGTTTTGTGTCTAAACTTACTGCCTGTGCCAGAACATCATCTTGCAGAGTCCCTGCCTCTTGCTGAAGAGCAAAAGGCCAGGGTAAGTCTCACATCCTGCTTTCTTGGATACAATAGCATCCTAAAAAGAACAAAATCCTGAACTCTGTGCCTGACCTGTCTGACTCAGGATGTCTGTCGTAGAGGCCACAGGCTTTTTGGTGGGGTTTTCCTAACAATAGCAGAGCTTCAAATAAAGCCCTTGCTCAGAAAGATGTGTGGCTGAAATTTCTCCAAGCTGTTCAAGGAAGGAAGTCGGGCCTTAAGAGGAAAAGTCTGTCTTTGAGTCATGTTTCTTCTACTTCCTAGGGCTATTTTGGTATTACACAGAAAGGGGAAAACAAAAAAAAAAAAAAACCCAAAAAAAAGAGCAAGGCTTGGGTTGACTTTTTTTTATTATTATTTTTTTTATCTGAGCATCCCCAGTGTCACCAGGAGCTGTGCCATTCATTCCAGTGGGAGCCCTTATTACTACCTTTCATTTCTTCAATTTGCCTCTAGCACTGCAAAGCAACCTGCAGTGTGTTTTGGCTTTCCTGGGAGGTGTGGTTCACCCCCATATCCTCTTTTGCTCTTGTTCTCCCCAGGAACCAACCAGGGACTTTTCACTTCTGAGTTATAAGCTCGATTTGTACTTCATCAGTGAACAGAGCAATTCTCTGCAGTCCCTTCTGTATCCCCACTCTTGTATAGTCATATGTGTTCATGGAGGGACAAAAATCTACTGTCTAAATGTAACAGATCCTCTGCATGGATGTAAAGGACTTCAAAATACTGTAGAGTCATTCCTGTGGTGGTGTGACTGTTTTGCAGTAGTAATCCAAAATCTGTAGGAGTGTTACTAGTACAGGAAAGCTGCAGTGGGATGCACGAGGTCTGTGTTTGAAAGGAAGAAAATTTGCAGTTGTAAATCTCAAGGTGGTTGTTCTTTCCTGCCAAATGTCTCTTTGTTACTTCCAAAACCAAACCCTGTCTGTTCTGCATTGCTGGAAGTCTCTAGGTCATTCAGGGAGGGCTTTCTTTGACTGAGGTTACCAGAGCTGGAAATCTGCAGCATTTCTATCCTGAGCATTGGAATTTGTAGTAGGATCCAACTCCTGGAGTTATGATACTATGATACATTGGGAATGCTATCTCATTAAAAAAAAAAATAGAAAAAGAAAGGATATTTTGAGCACTTTTGGCTGAGAGGGAAAGCTTGCAGTGCTGTCCTGAGGACTCCAAAGGAACAAATAGAACTTGGGAGTTATTTTTAAATTCCAAATTGCTAAGAACTGGAGAAACAAACAAATCCCTGAAGCTGCCTCAGAAATACAGGGCAGATAAGGAGAAATGCTGTGCCCAAGCTGCACCCTGATCCCATCTGTTCAACAGTGGCAGAGACAGCTTTCCCATTTTACCTGTGAATAACTTCTTGACCTCTTGATAATTTCCTGACTGCTAAGGACACATAGAGAAAACTGCAGGAATCAGCTCATTCCCATGTATCATCCAGCACTTTTTTTTTTTTTTGCTGCTGCAATATTTCTCACCTGTCCCATGCAGCACATTCAAAGAAGTCATACAGGGGCCAGGCCTGCAGTTCCATTTACCATTTCAGACAATATAGAAAATTGTGTTGCAACAGAGCAAACTACTAAATCACACATAATTGCTCTGATAACGACTTAGGGAAGGTGACAACAACTGGGGAACTCTTTCATCTTCCAAGGTTAAACATCTTAGAGGTATTTGATCGCCTTCTCTTCATGTGGAAATGTGTCTTTTCATCCCAGATCTTTTCTGCACAAAGCAACTCACAGGCAAGGGAGATTTGCTTATTTATCTGTATGTAACTAAGGAAGGATTTCGTGTCTCATGGTGTGTGTGACACTGAGATGAAGGACCTTGCCCAAGAATTGAAGAAGTCTTTGGCAGATGTGGTTTGGTTCAGGTTGGTCCCAAACCCCTGCTATGAGCAGAGAAAAGCCCCTCATCCCTAAGATAGTTTGCCTCCTGGTTTGATTTCAAATCCAATGTTTTCAGTAACTGAAATCTGTTTGGAAAGTTACAAACATTTTATCTGAGCAGGACTGGAGGAAAAGGCTCTTCAAGCTGTTGACTGCTCCCCCCACTCCCCAAATACCCTTTTAATTGCCCTATAATATTGAAACTTCAGCAGCTAGAAATTGTCATCAAACTGCTAAGAAAATCAGAAGAATCTCATTGCTTGAGTTTTAATGAGGCTTTTTTTTTTTTTCTGTGGCACTCCAGCTTGTAGCAGCCAAAAATAGAGCTGACAATTCAGAAGTGTGCAAGGAATTTGTCTTGCTGCTCACTCCCTTTCCCCCCTGGCAGTGGGTGGTGGGGTGTCACAGGCAAAACCTCATTGCTGCAAGGATTTCTCTCCCCCTGTACACCTCAAACCTTGTACAGCTTCCTCAGAGGGAGCTGTGCTCAGTGGCACTGAAGCAGGGAGTGGGTTTAGGGCTCAGTGGCTGGCTGGACTCTGGGATAACCCTGGGATAAGGCAGTGGCTCAGATATCCATTGAATATCTGAGCACGTCCAAGTGGGGCAGAGGAGCCAGCCAGGGGCTTTCTCCCTTGGGAAATGCCATTCCAAAGGTCAGCACCGAGGGCAGGAGGAAACCCCACCTCAGCCAGGCTGTTTTCCTTCATTGTCTCTGGCTCTGTGTCCAGCTGTGAGGCTTATCTTAGAGGAAAGGGTGGAGGTTTTCTATAAAGCTGATTCACTTCTGATTTTCTCACCCTTGGGAAGATGCCATGCATCCTTGCTGCCTCTTTGCAGCTCTGACTGCTCCAGCAATTTCATAATTGCTCATGAGAAAGTCTGCAGGATGTTGAATGTGGAAGTGGTGGGAGCAGGGATTTCAGGCAGGTGGGGAGATCTAACCTCTGTTTTTCCTAGAGAGGCACAGCCCACAAGTCATTTGTGCCATAGACAAAAAATAAAAATAAAATAAAAACAATCAAATGAGAGAAAAAAATAAGTAGCTTAAGAAAGCAAAAAGATTGCAAAAAAGACTTGGGAAGGGAGAGCATAGGAAAAAACCCATCATAAATTGTTGCTAGGTGTAATGCAATGTCAACACCCAAGTCTGTCACTAAACCCAGGGATTAGGGTCTCTGCTCCATGTTGCAGTGGGTTTGGGAGGATGCTGAGCTCTGCAAAGGTGCTGCATTGCAGTGACCTCCTCAGTAAAAAGGACAGGTGAGCTCCACACCATGATATTTTCCAAAAATGACAGCTAACTTCATGCCTGGGTCAGCACTGGTGCTTCACCCTGTCGTGGGAAGGTCAAGTGGGGAATGTGGCTGCAGAGCCTCTGTGTTCTTGGGTTTTGACTTATTCTCAACACCAAAAATGCAGCACAGGCATGTCTGCAGAGGGTGTGAGCTGATGTGCCTCTTCTGCCATCCGTGGGGGAATTCTTCTCTCTCCATCCCATTTCCAGCACAGCTTCTTGGATCATCACAGTGTATTTGCAGCAAGCCCAGGATCCATGAGAGGCCATGAGGAATAACAGAGTGCAAAGTGGTGGCTGGATGAGCAGAAGTTGCCCTCACTTAGAAACACCTTGCCCTGGGTGGTTCTGCCTAGTTTTAGGCAGTGGGCATGTCAGTGGAAATACAGACTTGTTGTTGACAGGATTGTCAGTGCAGATGGATTTGTTTTGGAGCTGCCTCAGCCATGCAGCTCCTTAGAGGACATCTTTGCTTCTCCCCGAGGAGATCCTTGCACCTTAACCACTACCCCATCCCTCACTGAAGGTTTATAACCAGCAAATACCAGTCAGTTTTGTGTAATGCCCCATCCTCAGCCAGGCTGCTGACCCTCAGGGTAGCTTCTCTGGATTCAGTTTCCTGATATACAAAATAAAATGAATAACAATTCCTTTTCAAGCTACTGCAAATCTTCAGTTTTGCTTCAAAGATGCTCTGGCCCCTTTAGATTAAATTTAGGGATCAGCTGCAGTAGCCTTCTTGGAGTTATTATGCCATTCTTTATTTTGATATTTGTAGTTGTTTCTATGGTAAGATTCTTCCTCAGGCCTTATGAAGAACAGGTGTATCTGTGATAAAAGAATTTCCAGCAGTTATTTATCTGACCCCATGAATTTTCATGGTTTATGTATGGATGGGGAATATTTCTCTGCCTGTTTTTTGCTCTGGGCTTCAAGGATGTTTTTCAAGGCTTTGGTAAGAGTTAGTCTCAAGTCCTACTTTAGTCCTGGAGGTAGGGAAGAGCAGGTTGCTAAAATATGGAATATTTTATGAATAGCTTACAAAACAGACTGTGTAGATTTGTTTCACACTTCAAACGAGAACTTCGCAAAAGCAATAAAAACAGTCTTAAAAATGACCTTAGGATTGCAAGACTGAAAGTCTCCTAAGTCATGATGTCACAGGTGGTAATTCAAAAACCTGTTCAAACATTTATAAAATTCCCTTAAGTATACATATATATGGGGGGATGGGGTGGGTTTGATTGGTGGCTTTTCTGTGTGTAAAGTACACTTTTTCTTTTAACCCTTTTTCTTACCTGGGTTTCATTTATGATGTTGTTTGGTAAGAGAAACTGGGTCCAAGACCTGACACTTCTTTCTCCTTCCTGTCTCACCCAGCCCAACTGTGGATGTGCTCAGTGGGGCTGGAGAGGTGAGAAGCACCTTCTGCTCCTGGAGCTCCTTCAAAAAGCAGCACCAATTTATACCAACAATGGTGGGGTTTTAAACCCTGTGCAATTTGTAAATGTGCATTTCCATGGTAACACGTAGGTAGTGAAGTAATCCTCAATTCATCATCTTCCATGAAATTCCAGCAACTATTCCTAAACATTCATCCTTTTCTAATCCCAGAGCCGTTGCCATGGAAATGATCAGATAAGATACAGGCCTTTAGGCAGATGGGTCTATAAAGGATGCTAAATCTTGGCCCATTGAAATCCTTATTTAAAAGCAACATAGCTGGCAGTGATTTTTTTTCTTCTGATTTGTTTCGAGATTAATTAAATTAACTCCATATTACAAAAGGCTTCTTTTCAAGTGACCCCTGGGAACTGCAAGTGTCTCTGGCCACAGAGACTCAGGTCTCTCCTCTTTTGTGTGGTGCTGTCAGAAGTTTTCTGCTGCTCCTGTCTCCTGATCCTGTATTCCCACTCCTCTCTCCACACGTGCAGAACTCAAATTCTCACCAGCTTTGCTCACAGTCTGGGCTTTAGGCCTGCTTTTCAGATATCTTGCTCTGCAAAGGAGCTTAGATTTATTTTTTGCCATTCATCGGCGCAAAGGACAGCATCCAGGAGATTACATCCAACACCCAGAGGATCACTGCTTTCCAGTGCATTAGATTTTACATTCCAAAAGCCATGCAGGATGAGAGGCTTGCACGTGCAGAGACACCTCCTGAGCAGTTTTCCAAGCTGGACCTGGAGGTGTGTGGATGACTGTTGAAATGGGATTTGGTTTCTAAATCTCTGTTCAATGTTCTTAAGTTACAAAGGTGTGTTGAAAGCTGGATCTCTTCTGTCTTCACCAAGACATTTCAATGCAGGAGGAGACACTCATTTTTGCCTTCTTCTGAAATCAAAAGGAGTTTCAAAGACATGAACCACTCTTAGGCACCAGTTTTCCTGACTTTTAATAAGGGCTGGGGATCCAATTCCCATATATACCTTAGGCATTTTTCTGCAATGTTTCTTTATCTCTCTGCACAAGAAAAAAAAAACCTGTAAATTAATCTGAACAGAGAACATCTGAATACAAAGTGGATTTCTTGTATTTTATTAGACTTTAGGGACAAGAGTCAGAGGGTAAGAGGCACCCCACTTAGACAAGTGCTTTGGAGATAACAGTGATGGTTAAAGAGCTCTCCCTCAACCAGCCTGCTGGTTATCAGATTTTTGGCAGAGGTTCTCACCTCCTGGAAGGTTGTGAGCTTGAAAGGTGGAAGACACCTGGTGTAAAGCATGAGTTGAAGAGATGTGAGTGTTCCTCATCCAGAGCAAAGTCTGCCAGTGCAGGTTTGCTTGTTAAGGAAGGTCAGGTGGATTGCTCTCTGTCCTGAAGGACTAACGAGACATGGAGATAGGATATGAGAATCAGAAAGAGGAGGGCTGGAAACATCAGGCCAGCAGGGATGGTTTAAAGGGACAGGAAGAAAGTGAGTAAGGAAAGGAGAGAGGTCACTGGGCCTGGAGAGCAGGCAGGAGAAGAGGAAGGACTCTGCCAGGAGCTGTTCAGCACATGAAACTCCAGGGAGAAGAGCAGACAATATTACAGCATCCATCAGTGTCTGCACAGTCTGTTCCTCATCCCCTCTGCAGGCTTCACTCTCTGCTCCTCCCAGCAGCAGTTTTGTTTTCATTATAGGGGGGAAATTAGAGAAATTACACCCCCAGAGCCACTGCCTTCTCCCTACCAGAGCTGCTGGCAGTGGCAGCCTGGGGCATGGAGCCCCAAGAGAGCTGCAAATCAAAAGCTTCACTATTTGCCTTGTTGCAGAGGGGCTACTTTTGAAGATTCCCCCATGGATGACCTAAGAATTCCCATTAATAATAAAAAAAAAACAACTCCATGCAATTCTTTACAGAGCTTTAAAAAAAATCAGTATCAGCAGCTCTGCCTGGGTTTAAATCATTCACTGACACTGTTTATTGCCTAATAATAATATTGCATGGATTGCAGCTCCCATGCCAAGCACACCAGAGCCTGGGAGAGAAAAGGGGGAATAAATTCAAGGAAAATGGCATATGTTACAGCCAAGAAGGGCAGCCAATGGCCTCCACCAGAAAATTTGGCCAGTTCAACTTCTCACAGAAGAGGTTAACAGCAATCATACCCTAGATTTATATGGTGTCCTGAATCCAAGATACACATGGCCCCTATTAATATTTTTTCCAGCTTTAGCTCATAGATGGGAAAGGAGCATCAGAACTGCAAAAGCTCATGAACACTGGCAGGAATCAGACCCAGGTGTCTTGGGCTCTGGTCTGCAGCTGTAATTCAGTATATGATATTTATCTAGACACCCAGGAGAGTTTAAACAGGAGAGGCTGATGGAAACAGGACAGCGAGAAGGCAGGGCGTGATGAATGTGCTGGGGAGGAAAGAGAAAGGGGAAAAGAGAGGCAGCAGAGGTGTATGTAGGATTGGGAGGTAATTTTCTAGTGTCTTCAAGTTAGTAGGAGTCAGAGGAAGAAAGGAGGTTGGACCAACAGTGGAGGAGAGATGGGCTGGAAGACAGAACTCCTGAGGTAGTGTGTAGGAATGGTCCTGTACAGCAGAGCTAGCAGATTTCATGCTGTGGTAGCCAAGGGAGAGCTGCAGTCTTTCTATCTGTTCCTGGAGCTCTCCAAGATGTGAGCTGGGCACTATTAGAGCCTCCCACATTACTGCAGGAATGCTGAATCTTCTGCAGGGAAGGAAAATATCCATCTCCAGGGAGACAGTTTGGCTAAAGGCTCAGACAACATCTCAGCCTCTTTCATTATGCCCTAAGTAGCAAACTGCTGTGATTTCAGCAAGACTTAATAAGTTCCCTAAAATATCCCCTTGACTAGGCCTGGCCACAATTCCCTTGATTGGCAGATCTGCAAAAAATAGATGAAAAGACAAGTGTGAAACAGGTGCTGTCATGCAAATGGAAGGATGGGAATGCAGTGAAATTTTTGTCTGGCTCCTCTACTTCCCTTTCCCTTCAGAGACCTGTTTGCAGCACTCCTGTCCAAATGCTGCTTGATGATCTGCTAGGACTTCCAAAGTGGCTGCAACTGCTGCAGATGGAAAATCCCTTTTCTCTTCAGTGCTTGGCCACTTTTTCTCCCAGGGCTTGGAGAAAGTGGCAATATTTCTGATTTATACCTCTCTCTAACCTGCAGGCACTGAAGTTTATCATCAGCTTACAGAAACATTTGTGGTTTTGTCTCCAACTGCTGCCCTCTCCCTCCATCTCTGCAAGTTTCAGGAAGAGCTGCTTCTCCCTTAAAACTTCTGATGCAAAGAGAAGGAGGCATTGTGTCATGTAGAATTAGGGTTGGGGAGCAGCAGTGCTTTTCCCCATGAGGTGAAAAGTGTTGACCTCCAAATGCCACCACTGCCCATGGACTGGCAAGGTGTTTGTCCCCCAGCAGCCACAAAGACATTCAGTTCTACCCACCATATACTTGAGGTCATACTTAATTTGGAAGTGAGGACACTCATTCAGATAAATGTTAATAATTAGGGTTTATAACTGCCCATGCACCATGAGGACACCCTGGAGGGTCCTGATTTCCCTCCTAACCCACAAGATGGGAGAGCTGTTGCAAGTGAAGCCATTTCTCTGGAAAAAAAGAGCCCTTGGTTGTGGGTTGCAGCAGCTTCAGGACTCATTCCTCCTGCAATGATGCCTCACCTGGCCCAGAAATACCTGTCCTGGGAGGGAAAGGAGGTCTCTCCCTCTTCTCTCTCACCAATGCTGTTAGCAAAGGCTCAGGGAGTTTTGCAGGATGATTTTTTACTTTGAAACTTCCAGGCTGCTTGGTTTGAGGGCCACAGGTTTCCTTAAAGGTCTGTCATTCAAAGGCACTTGTTTACAGAAGGGTTTTTGTGAAATGTTTCCCAGGTTTATCCTATTTTCCAATCATCATTCAAAATCAGGGTACATTAAAGAGCCCCTGGTGCTCCTGATATCACAAAGGCTGGCTGGGAATGTAGCAGCAAATGGCATCACCAGCAGGGTCTGAATCCAAAGCCTTTGGCACCATCTCTCCTGCCTGAGCACAGGGAGCAGCATCTCAGCCTGCTAGCTGTTGGAAGTTATTTACTATGCTTAAAAAATAACAAAAGTCCTGCCTTCTCCAGAAGTAAAACACTCTGAGAGTTTGATAACGAGGTCTCACCATGTTATCTCTGTGTTCCAAAGCAACCCATCTGGGTGTGCTCACAGTCAAGTGCATGGTGAGCTGCCCGGAGTATTTTACAAGCTGGGTCTGCAAGCTGAAAACTCTGGAACAAGTAGCTTATCACTTAAGCTGCTTCGAGGATTTAGAGTGGTTTAAATTACTTAAAGTGCTCCAGGGACCCGATCCTGCACCCATTGAAACTACTGGTGGTTTTGTTGGGGACTTACAAGGGACAAGGATTTGGCACTAAAGGCTTAGAGAGCTGAAGTGGATAAAACCCCTACAGCCCTTTAGAGATGGCTAAACTATTCCAAAGCCTTAGACCTGTTCACAGCCCACAGAGGTTGGCCAGGGATGGAAAAGCCTCAGTGCACCAAATGCCTTGCTGGTGTTTGTATCAGGCTCCTCTGATTGCAGCAAGTCATCTCTTTTTCATTTCCCATGGACAGCTGTGGTCCCACCCTGCTCACAGCAGAGTCTGCAGCACCCCTGGGCACACAGACAAATGAGGTGCCTTGTACAGAGTATTGCAGAATCACTCTCTGGCAATTGTGCTCCAAGGTGGTAGTTTAAGTGTTTCCTCCTGTTGGTTTTTGCATAAGGACTCTTCTTTCATATTTTTTGTAGCCCGTTTCACTACTTCACATTACTGTCATTT
This sequence comes from Entomyzon cyanotis, assembly GCA_024500445.1. Classification (NCBI taxonomy): domain Eukaryota; kingdom Metazoa; phylum Chordata; class Aves; order Passeriformes; family Meliphagidae; genus Entomyzon; species Entomyzon cyanotis. The sequence continues at coordinate 14,242,055 of JAKEPQ010001010.1, forward strand.
GCTTTGTTCCTGTTTTCCTTCCACATACCTCTTAGATTATTTCAAACTGTATTTAATACTGATCTTCCTCTTCTTGTCTAAGAAAGTACCAACATGTACTCTGGGGTTTAAGTTATTAGTTAATGTATTCCTCACAGGAAAAAAAAAAAAAGTTAAACTCTTTCAATTTTTCCCAAAAAAAAAAAAAAAGGAAAGGAGGTGTTTATACCCCATTGCAAACCCTGGAGGTTTATTACTCCCCGGAGGTCCAGCCTTCCATTTGTTCATAGGCCTATTCTGCTTTTCATGCAGGAGTGGAATATGATCCCAACAACAGTGGCAGGGAGCAGAGTGTTATCATCTGCAGAGAACACATGGGATTGAGGGGTTGAGCCAAACTCCTCCACACCAGCACCCAGGGACCCTCAGCAATGCCCAAAAACATGTCATCCAACAGGATGTTTTCCCCTGTCCTTCCAGCTTTCTCCCACATCCCATCCTCATGGCAGTTAAGAGTAAAAATCTTAACCTCTTAAGGGAAATTCAGCCATCAACAATATAATACACCAGGGGATGAATTCCTGAGAGAGACCCATTTTTGACAAGATCTAAGAGGATCTGGTGGTGTAGATAATAGCATGGAGATAAGAAAAATTTTTTAAAACTTTCCTGTGCAGCCATTGCCTGCTAAGTTGTTCCTCCTTTTCCAGTTCCCCTCACCATCTCAGCAATCCCCTGTGATTTGGGCTCACATGTCAAAAAAAAAAAAAATTAAAAAAAAAAAGACAGAGGAGCTGTTGCAGAACCAGAAGGAGAGGATTATATTCCCAGGGGCCTTCAGCATATTTTTTCCCAGCAGCTTCCAGAACTCAAATCCTGTCAGTGCAGTAAGGCCAAAAGGGCTGCAGAGAAACATCTAGGAACCATCATACCAATAGAAGTGGTCTTGTGATATTAAAAAAACCCCAAACACATAGTTTAAACATTTTTCAGCTCAGGAGATTTCCCTTGGTAGAACACAGTAATCTGGACAGACTGACTAGAAATATAAGTCAAAGAGACTAATCTATTTTCATATATATACCAACCCAGATGTATACATTTTAGATTTATAGTGGATAGCTCAACAGTGTCCCCTGAAGGATGCACTGTAAATAAAAGAGGTTATGAAAGAGCTAAAAGAAAACAACAAAATAAAGGATAAGAAAGAATAGGGAGAAGTTCATGAAAACCTTTTGGAGAAATAATTCTGGCTAATTTTCTTGTAACAGCTACATAGTGCTGGAGTTTTCCAGGAGATCAGTTTGTTGCTGCAGTGATGTCCAATTAGCTGGACTTCACATAGTTGTGCCCAAGAAACCTCTCTGCCTTTTCAGAGGGCATTTCTGTCATGGAAAAGTGAGTGGTGCACCTCACCCTTCAGCTGAGCAGGGCAGCAGTGGTTTTTGGTGAGGGTGATCTCATTAAAACCCACAGGGGTGTACTCAGTGGCAACCCAGTGGACACTGAGATGTCAACAATTTTGCTGGATGGATGCTGAAGTCACTCAGGCATCGAGAGCCACAGCAGTGTCCCCAGCCATGTCCCTCAGTGCCACCAAGCACCTCTGTCTGGGGGCTTGTTTGGGAAGGGTTTGTTTCCTCAGGATCTTCCTCGGAGCACTGAGGGTCCCTATGGAGGCAGCACTGCTCTGTGCAGCTCTGACCACCCTAAAGCTGTGATCCTGCAGTGAGATCTCTCTGAATTCCTTGTGGGAATGCAGCTCGCAATAACAACCCCAGCAGGATTAGGGAGTTCCGTCTATTCATTTAACACCATTGTGGTTTTTCAAACAACAGCATCAATGAGGTTTTCATTTTTTTTTTTTCCACAGAGGAGAAACAATCTGACCACGATGAGTTCAGCTCTGTAGTTTTCTGTAGGGAATCTATTTGCTGAGCCACTGACTCGGTTGGTGCTTTGCAGTAATGCCAGCACTCGGTAAATATTGGCCACTGTGCCTCTAAGTACTATTAATGAAGTTAATTAGCAACAAAAGTTTTCAAATGTGAAAAAGCTACAGGCACAGCCACGGTTCATTAAGCTTCTCAGAAGCTTTAAACCAATCTTAACTGCATTTCTCAGGGGGAAATGAATGCAACTTTTCCTAAAGAATTGAAAAAATTTAGCAGGTCTTCTCTACTTTATGAAAACAGCATTCAGTTCCCATGGGTATAAGGAAGATTGGTCCTGCTTTTCTTGGGAACACTTCCCTGCAAGTGACCTCCATGGTGTACCCTCTGCCTATTCAGAGGGAGCTGATGGAGCATTTAAGGGGTATTTAGGAAGCAAAAAAAAAAAGATCATAACCTTTTTTATAAGCAATTTGCCTATGATAGTGCTGGTCAGTCCAGCATATCCCTCTCACATAACTAATCAAGACCAAGAACTAGATTTGCTATCGTCCCGTTTCATAGCATTATGGAAATCCAAGATTTAAGCCAGTGCTTTAATGCCCTTGCCTTGTTTAATACCATTACTGCATTATAGATTTCAAGTAGCACTTAGGTGGTAGATTTTCAAAGCAATGCGTGGGATTTAATGTCAACAGAAGTTCCATCACTAAATCTTCTGCTCTGCTTTAAAAATGTTCCTCTTAACCTCTCACCTGCAGCTTAACACCTGAGATAATGGGATACTTTTAGGGTATTCCTCATGTCAATGAATTCCCTGGTGAATCACAGGCTCTGAGAGACAGATTTCACCCTGATGGAGACTTTCCCATGGCCCAGATCTGGGGTGACAACTGATGAGCAAAGATGCAACAGCTTTTAATTTTCATTTGAACTGCATGGCCTCTATCTTGAGCAGCAGAGCAGAGGGTTTGTGGCAGGCTGTAGGAAATGGGGAGAGGGAAGTTCCAGATGCCTCTTCTTCCCTTCCCCATCCAGCAGACACAGATTTGCACAGAACTGCTGCTGCTGCTCTGTGCCAGTGTTTGAAGTCTTTCTGATTCAGGTGTTGAGATTGCACTGACAGCAGCATGTTTTCTCCTTGCTGCTTTCAAATTAAACACAAAATGAGATTTCCTTTGCCAAGCCCTGGAAATGTGTTTTTCTCCATTTTTAGGTCTAAGCTGGATGCAACAATTATTCCTTTAAAATAAAGGGTTATTTTACCACTTCCAGCTGTTTAGTTGAAATGTTACCTAAACCTCTTCTCACCTGATAAGCTTGTATCAATCTCTAACTAGGAGTGAGACTCAATTTCCCAAATAATATTCCTCCTTAAATAGAAACCTAATCAAACACATTCAGCATTTTCATTGGTTACCTGAGCCTTTTTCCCAATAATCTCTCTTTCTGTGCCAGAGTATTAAGTCCAGTAAAGTGAAAAGAGAAATTGTGGAGGAAATTAAAGTTGGTTCACTGTGGCAGCCATCAGTTCTAGCTCAGCCAGCTGCATCACTCCTCGCTGCTGTGAAATTGATTTTGGAAATAAAATTCTGTTATTGCACCCTGGTATTTCCTCACCAGTTCCCTGAAATATATGTGAATAGAGCTGTGACAGGGATGGCAGGGTCAAGCTAAAGATAACCAGAAAGAGTTAATGGAAGAAGCTTTGCCATTCCATGGTCTATGTCCCTTGAGCACTGCATGCACATACAGCCTCCCAGCAAGTAAATTTTGATGCAGATGGAAATGTTTGTACCTGAAAGTAAAAAAAATTCTACATTTTTCTCAGCCAATCGAGAGATAAAGCCAGTATCCTTTTGTCTACAAATCTAGTAAGATTTAAAACCCATTCTAATCCCCTTGCAGATGAATCACAAATAGTTTTCTCACATATGATAAGAACAACATGAATCTTTCACCAGAATTATTTACTGAATTACTTTCCATGACCAGTCATCAAAGGAGAAAGCAAAGAAGTAATGAATTGAGAAAGAGATGATGAGAAGCTAACAAAGTATTCATGTGGTTTTATTCCTTTGGGCAAAACCTTTATTCCACCAAAATCAATGAGAATAGAATAAGATGAGTTATGATTTATTGCTACAGTCAGATCTCATTGTGTTGCATTAAAGAGGTTGTGATGATTACAGGTTTTCTCTGAACATGCCACAAACAGTGACATATTTAGAAAGCATCAGATGTCAAACACCAAACTGCTTCTGAGAGAACTTATAAAATGTCACATCACAAAATGGATCAAAATAGTGCCTTTCCCAGTTTTTACTTTGTTTCCCTTTGGCAAGCACTAATTTCTTAAGGTGCTAATCCGAATTGTTTCTTGATGTGAGGCCATTGTTAAGTCAGTTCTGTGGTCACACTAGCCTGAGCCTGGCAGAGTATGTGGCATGTGGAGCATAAATCACCTGGCTTTGCTTGTTCCCATCCTTGGTCATGTACCAGATAATCAGTGATGACTCAGAATTACTCAAAGACTAGCTATTGCAAGTTCATTTTGTTATCCTCAGTGTTGCCTTGTCTGTGTGTGCACTAATCATGCTCCAGGGTAGCTGGATTTAATGACGGTGTCATCAGAAAGTGGTGGTGTCTTTTTTGAATTTTTTGTGACAATATAAGCCCAGCTGATGAATTGTTAGTGATATTTTTCTGCTTATATCCTTAGCATGGATGGTACCAAGATGAAAGCAACACTGTCAAGCCTTTTTGACTACAGCTAAAATTCCTATTTGCCATCAGAAGAGATTATGTTAAACCAGCCATAGTGGGGCCAGAGGTACCTCAAAGACATACTGCAGTGACAAAAAGCATTACCAACACAGAGATGCAATTGCCTTTCATGGGAGCTTAGCTCCCAGGTATGACTGATTGTTTTAGGGCAGCAGCACTGACAGGCTGTGCCAATTTTATCAGTTGGAAATTTCCCTCTATTTTTATTTGATTTATTTTATTGGAAGATGTTCTCAAAACGCTGGCGTGGGGGTTTTGTATATTAAGTGTTTTTCTTTGCTGGGAGGGAAGTGTCAGGACGCTGAAGTCCATCTGGTTGTAAGAAGCAGGCTGTGACTTTCCCGGGGAGAAGGAAGGTTGTGGCTCAGAGCTGAGTGCTGTTCTCATCAGTTTTTGTTGTCACCGAGAAGCAAGGGAGTCTGCAGGGAGTGGACATGGGGGACTTTGAGAGGAGCTTCCTCCAGGCTGGGAATCTCAATCCCTCACTGCTGCCAATCCCCTGTGCTGCTCCCTCCAGAGCACTTCAGAGCAGCACCTGCTGCCCATGGATGCTCTGGTACCTCTGGAGAAGAAACAAGAGCACAACAGCAGCAGCAAAGGAAAATGCTCAGGAGCTGATGAGTAGCAGCAGTACTGGATGTGAGCAGGGACAGCAGTGTATGATCAGTGCTGGTTTGTGAACCCTTTGGTGCAGCTGGGAGGAACTTCCCAGCACTGGTAGGAATGTACCTCCTGTTAGTTGAGAACTGATGATGCTTGAACTGATTCTGAGAGGCAAAATAAGTGCATAAACGTGTATAGAGGTTCAACCTGAAATAAATTAATGAACAGTTTTATTCTCTTAGGTGGCTATTTTATTTGAAGAGCTGAGCTCTCTTTTATTCTTGCAAACTGTTTACAGGGTCTTTTTGAGCATCTTCCTTCTGTGATTCAGCCAGTAAAGTCTGAGGAATACCCTTGGCATGGTGCATGGCTGGTGGGAAGCAGAGCAAGGGGCTGCTCGTGGGTTGGCAGATGTGGGGAGCTTCTCCCTGCTGCTCTCCTCACAGTTTGCAGCAAATCAGTGGGCAAAGTTCATGGGATGCACAGTAAGGAAAGTTTGAGCAGTTCTTGGCAGAGAGATGTGCCCAAGCCCCACAGCTGTGCACACTGCTGTGTCACCAGTGCTCTGCAGAGGTTGAGGGTGGAATATTTCTCCTCTTCCCTGAGGAAATTCTGCCAGCTCTGGACTGGAATTCTGAACAGAGTGGACACAGTCCTGAGGATGCAATGTCCACTTGCTGGAACTGAGGCCATATCCCTGTTGATTCACCATCTCTGAAACAAAGGCTGTGTCTGTGCCTAGGGTAGAAAGAGAGCTTATGTTTTATGACCATGGCACTGTTTCCCTGATGTTCCAGGAAGGTGTTCAGGCTGTGTTCCTCAAAGCAAGAGCTAATCTGCCAAAAGCATTTGGCACGGACTCACTGACTGTCCTGCTCAGATCAAATACTGCCCTTTTGATCTGCTCATGCAGTGTCTCCTGGATGTGGTAGCACATTTTCCATCATTGGTAGGGAATACCTACTGGTATTTTGAAGGACAGATCCCCTTTGTGATCTTTCAAAGAGACCAAATATTCAGTTGACCTAACTTGGTGCTTCCTAAGGAAGGAAAATACATAATCCTTGGGCAACGCAGTGCAAGGAAAGTTCACAGATCTGCAGTCATATGAGGAAAGAATACAGGCTGAGTGAGGAGAAATTTACTCATGCATTTAATTATCTGAGTCAGCCTAATAAATTGGTCATCCTAGAAGACGGCAGGGATCCAGGATCCCAACCATCACCAGAGGTCCATCAGCAAACATTTGTCATCTTCCAATTAGCGCTGCTCTGCTGGCATAAATTCTCTGTCTCAGCCTGAAATGGTGTCCTCCCTGGAGATCCACTGAAATACTGAACAGAGGGTTATAGTGGGTAGAAAAAGGTATACATGTATAAGGGACTGAATTAGGATTGCTTAGGGAAGCTTAACTCAGGGCATCTCTTCCACATGGAGAACTTGACTGTACTGTATTAATGTCCTGTTAATGCTGTATTTTTAAGGACAATTTCACAGATGAAGAGCAAGGAGTATGAAGAGTTGTGTTCACAGAAGAACAAAGAACAAGCACCAGGTAGAAAGCAAACGAGACAGCCAGAGGCAAACTTTCATAGTGAGAGAAGTCTCAGGGTAAAGCCTGACGTGGTTCATCTGCAAAGGATATGCTCCACTGTGCTGGGGAGAAAGGATAAACTTCCATGCAAAATGAGCTGTTTCTGCTCTGTGTCGAGCTTGATCTATTAAATACAGTGCCAAGTTCAGGTCAGACTATGGAGAAAATACACCTAGATCCTTAAAAAATCTTACTCTTGCTTTTTAGAGACAGATTAATTTTGAGAAGTAGAAGACAGACAATGGAGCAAAATTTTAAGGAAGGAGATGGAGTTTGCTTTTCCTGAAAGCACTGTCTTTCCAAGTCCTACCTTTTGGCATTAAGAATAAACATCAAGAAGGCTGGTGATTACCTGTGGTTTGTAGCTCTCCAACTTCAGACAGCAAGCAAAGATTGACTTTGCTGCATGCTGATAGTTCCAAGACTTGGTTGCATGTCAGCGAATTATAAACTTTATTCTAAACTAACTGAACCATGTTCAATATTGTGCACTTAGAGAGCTGTCAAGCTCTGAAATGAAATTAACAGTAAAAAGGAGAAGTTATCTAATGAGTACAGGAATGTAGTAGGGGTGTGCAACTTCCCTGTCCCTGATGGCTTGTTTCATGAGTAATTGGTTTTCTTCTTCCTTCTGCCATTCTTGGTTATCTTAGGCTCTGATAACAGTGTGATTGCCACATTGCAGCCTTCAGCAGAGCCATGCAGGGTCCCAAGTCAGAATTTGGATGAGGATGGTCCTGCTGCTGTTATTACAAGCAACTCCACAGCAGCTGCTGGGGCTTTGGCTCTGCTGGGCTCTAATGCAGACACAGTCTCTGTACAAGGAGCCTTCTTGGTGAGATGGTTTGGATCAACACGATGTCAAAACCCTTCTTTGCAGTTAGAGATCAAATACAGCAATTTAGCTCAAGATTAACACTGGCATCCTGCAGACTTATGAATGGAAATGGCTCTTTTGGCTTATTCCCAGTGGCAGCTGACTAGCCACAGAGACTTGCCAGTGGCCCATGTTCTAATCCATGGCTTGATGACCAGAGCTCTCTGTGATCTCATGTGTGTGTTTGTGTTCATGTCTGTGGAATGAGGAGCATATAATTTAATTTCTCTGTATCTTGGGTCTCCATCACTAGGGAACAGTCAACATTCCTGTTGCTACTCTGAGAGAAATGCTATTCATTTTTAGGCTGATACCCTAAAGGCACCCATAGCTTGGCTTTATAATTACATATGGCTAAGGGCAGCATTAAAATCTCATGTTCTCTCTCCAATTCTTGAAAGCTCTTCTGCAGAGGAAATTTTTAAGGAAAAGAAAAAGTAATTCAGCTTGTCTCTTTTTGTCTTTTCTTTACAGACATTTCCAACAATGGAAAGTTTCACAAGAGGTACACCCACAAGAGAGCAAGAAGGAAGGAGAATGTTCTAAATACAACTTTTGCCAGCAAAAAAGAGAATTAAGTAAGTGTATCTTAAAAAAACCCAACTTGTATTACAAGTTTTCTCCTTGATCACACTGTAAAAATCTTATTCATTTCAATGGAATTACCCAAGTGTAACTTCAAGGGGGATTTGGCTTATGTGAGATCAGGGCAGGAGGCTCTGGAGTAGAGGCTGCCAGGATGCCTCATTCCCTGTGGCTCCTTTTTCTGGGAAGGAGAGTGAAAGGGAGAAAACCCTACAGCACATGAACTCAAAACATTTCATCAAACAGATCACTCATCCCAGCCACAGTCAAAAAGTCTCTTCTCCAGCTCCTATGATAAACTCACAGAGCTCTGACCAAATGGATATTCTGAGCTGGAAATCTGGGGCATCCCTTGCTGCAGCACAAAATTAAATCCAGTAGGCAGAGACAAGAAAGGACATTTCAAGGAGGAGGATTTCTGTTTGGATTCTGGGGGTCACCGTGCTGCTGATGACACACAAAGCATGGAACCAGTGCTGCTCTCCAGTGCAGAGCACAGCCTGGGCTGCTGAACCAGCTCTGCTCAACAGTGCCTGCAATAAACTCCTGATCTCTGTCCTGTGTGTCAACCAGTGGATTAAACATTCACCACCAGTACCTAGCTGCAGCTAGAAGTTGTCACAGCTTGGCTGCAGATCTGGTTGACTAAACCTTCCCAGTGGTTTTGTCCAAAACTGCCACTGACATCAGCCAGGCACAGTCTGGCTGTGGGGTCACTGCAATGCCCCTGAGGGTGAAAGATTACAACAATCCAAAGGATTAGAGCTAAACCAGTGGTGCTTATGGCACTGGCTCCATGGAAAGATTTATGAAGGGTTGGCAATTCCAGCTGCCAGCGAAAATACATGTTTTAACAGTACAGTGACTAAAACTAATGTTGTATTTCTGCTAGCTGCTGCCTGGGAGTTTGCTGATGTATTTAGTTCATAGGTTCAGGGCTAGAAGACCTTACTCATCACAGCTCTTAATGCTCCTACCCTTCTGCAAAGCCTGGCACCTGACTTGATGAATAGTTACTGGAATTAATCATCAGAGGGGACCAGTTTCTTCGTTGTACATTTGTCTGAAAAATTGCTCTCTTTGTGGAAGCTTTTAATGGATTTCTCAAGTCTTTCTGAACCGTGACACATAATGCCTGAAATTCAATGGAAGCGACAAATGAAAGGGATAAAAACCAAAGTGGAAGCATAATTACTGCATATCAAAATATAGTGCTGTGGTAACTGAAATTCACAGGTGATGTGGGACAGTTTAACACTGCCAGGGGCTGAAAGTCCTCTTCTGCACAGCCATCCTTGCTGACACCTTGCTCTCTCTCCCCCAAACTTAATTGTCTTGCAATTATTGGCCAGGAAAAAACCTGTAATCACCAGTGATTAATTGCCCATCCCTGGAACTGACAGGAAGAATGGTCTCAGGGCTTCTGTCCATAGCATCATTCAGTAGTGAAAATACAGCAAGTTGTTTTGGAAATGTCAGGGGGAAGTTGCCAGCTCTCCTCTTGGGCTTGCATGGCTGCTGGAGCACTGCGAGCACTCTGCTCTTTCCATTACAATGGGGCAAAAATAATCTGATTTTCATAGACAACAAGGAGAAACCATCTCTGGACCTAAAAGAGATGCTGTATTGCATCTCCCCCTGTGGGGACTCAGGAGCAGATCTCACCTTGCTAGAAGTAAAAGAGGGAAATGATGCAGAGCATCGACCTGAGGTGGGACTCTGCCTTTTTTGGAGAAGGCCAGGATGGGATCTTGCTAAACCTGTGTTAGATCTTGCCATTTCTACCTTTCATACCCTGGACTACACCAACATCCACATGCCCTAATGCTCACAGTTCACAGCCCCACCCTTCTCTCCTGAATGACAGGTTGTCACCATGAGCTCAGTTTGACAGGATCAAAGCTGAATCTTTTAGAATACTAGAGAGAAACACCATTATTTCATTTGTCATCCAGAAATAAGGGGGACAGGATTCCTTTCAGGTTATCATACCCACGTTATTTCTAATTCCAGCACAGAGGGGCAGACCGTATTTCTGCAGTATTTCCATACCTATTTAGCTCCATTTCACACCTTACAAGCTCTTCTGTCTTGCTATATGTGGAGCAGTATCCAGCATGTTGTCAGCCACAATTAAGTAATTATTAATACCAAAAAAAAAACCAGTGCAGGAAAATCACCTGTCAATTTCTGAAATCTCAAATGATTGGGGAAAATCTTTTTACAAAATATTTTACCAACCACATGCACAAGGATCCTGTTAGGGGAGTTAGAGAAACGCAGCCACCACATCAGTGCAGCACCATAATTTAGAGGCTGAAATTCTCATTCTGGGGTATGTGCCATAATTTTTAATAAAAACAATTCTAAAATAAAGCTGCTGCCAAGCAAAGCATTACCAGGGCTGCCAGAAGGCAGTCTGAGGAGCCAGCCCAACACAAAACCAGGCAGGGTTTGGACATGGCTAGTAAGAAAGCTTTGTTTGGATAGCTGGTGGATTCGCATGGGAATTTCAGCACATTGAGGTGCTTCTTTTTCACTGAATTGGAAAATAGCTGGGGAATGCTGTGGTTTAACCCCAAATGGCAACTAAGCCCCACATAGCCTCTTGCTTCCACCCAGTGGGATGGGGGAGAGAATCAAGAGTAAAAGTGAGAAAACTTGTGGGTTGAGCTAAAGACAGGTAAATAAGTAGAGCAGAAGCTTTGTGTGCGAATAAAGCAAAATAAGGAATTAATTCTCCCCTTTCCATGGGCAGGCAGGTGTTCAGCCATCCCCAGGACAGCAGGGCTCCATCCCAGGTACTGATGATGTGGGAAGGCAAACACTGTCACACTGAATGTCCCCTCTTCCTCCTCCTTCCCCCAGCTCTATACACTGACCACGACTCCATATGGTCTGGGATATCCCTTGGGTCACTTAGGGTTAGCTGTCCTGGCTGTGTCCCCTGCCAGCTCCTTGTGCCCCAATCCTGCTCACTGGTGGGGTGAGAAGAAGAAAAGGACTTGGCTGTGTGTAAGCACCACTCAGCAAGAAAAAAAACATCCCTGAGTTATCAACAGCACGAATCCAAACCAGCCCCATACTGGCTACTGTGAAGAAATCTAACTCTACTCCAGCCAAAAGCAGCACGGGGAAAAAAGTCTGAAAATTCCCAGCCTGTCCTACTCTATTTTACACAGCAGCTGGGAGCAGCTTTTCCAGATGGTTTGAGGTAGGAAAGGAAAGGAAAAGTGCATTTGCTGTCTGACACTGGAAAGTTCCCAGAGCCAGATGAAAGAGATGAACCTGGTTTGGGGACAGGACTCAACAGTGACACATGGAAAACGTGGCTTTTCCCACAGTACTTTCTGGATCTGTTCTTATAGATGTCTCTGTTGGGTAGCGATTTTCCATGTGAGCCTCTTGTATGAAAGATATCCAGAAAATTAAAACCAGATTACTACAGCACAGAAAATATATAAGCATTTTTTAAAAATGCAACAAGTGGATTGTAAACCACTTAAGTTCTGCAGCTTTTCTTCATGCCAAGCCCTGAAGTAATGGAAACTGGATATTGAACTGATCAAAGCAAGATCCTGCCAAAAAGTCTTTTGTCTGGTACACTTGCTGCTTTTATTAAACACGGAGTTTCTCCTGGAGATCAGAGTAGGTGGCAACAAATCCTGGCATCACCTTCTGAGATTTTAGTAGCCTCTCAGATTGCCTTGTGCACTGGATTTTTTCTCTCACTTGCTGGAGTACCACTGAAGCTGAGTTGTTAGATGACTGAGTCCCAAACACACATGTGATAAGCTACTGGGTCCCCCTTTTGTCTTGATATTTATGTTACATGACACGATTTTTCTTTCTGCTCTGCATCTTGCAAAGGAAGTTCAAAGTTGTGGAGAATTTAAAATTGGCTCACACTGCAGCAGAGATTTCATTACCTACACAGCAGCCCTCAAGGTACACAGTAATTCTCTGCCTTACATTACTGGAATAGTTTGTATCTTTTCTAGGAACTAGGTATTGATCCCTGGAAAATGAACAACCCTTAAAATAAAATATAGACAACTGCAATCCCAGTGGTCCCATTAAATGATGAAATGCTTCATTAACACCTCATATGAACATTTAGAACACGAGTGGAGGGCAGCTTTCCTCTTTCATCACTGGGACATGGTATTCACAAAGGAATGGCTCTTAAACTTCCCAGGATTAGTCTACACACAAATTACTACAGTGTAACTAAGACAGATATAAATTGCAGTGCTCTTTCCTACCCTATCAAGCTATTTTTTCTGCTTTGAAATCGTTTTATCATATTCCAGCCTAAATCAGTTACTTAGCAATTTAATCTTTAATGAAATAGAGGAAAAGTAAACCACAGAAACCATAGTTAGTGTGATAAAACTGGGTTAAATTATCAATTAAACCAACCTATTCATATATCCAGGTGCCCTTGAACTTCTTGACTGTGAAGAACCTCTATCAAATTGTTGGGTGTGATCTCCCTTGAAGTTTCAGCTTGTAGGTTTTGACTGAGAAAAAGCTCTTCAGTCTAGCAGAGGGAGCAAATCTGATTGCTATTTGAACAATGTAGAAATGCTGAGTTCTCCACACACGGCTCCATGGTTTTCTTGTATTTTTTTAAGCAATGCTATGAAGACAAAAATGAGCAATATGAGGTGCCCTGCTGATTTCTGTGGCTCAAAGGTACCTCTGAAAATTAAGTCCCCAAGTGTTATGCAAGTCATAACTTGCACATCAGGTGCTGCCTGCCTGGAGTGGCTGGAAGCACACACTAAATTAGCATGTTTATGAGAGTATAATTAGCTTCCAGTGAGGGGCCCAAGAGAATTTGTCTCCAACATGATTTTAGGTGCTAAATAAAGTGTAATAAAGCCCATGAGATAAGTATTCAGTACAGAGACAGGATCCACCTGAGCTAGAGTCTCCTATGCCATCTCCCAAGCCTGCAAGAGGTTGTAGGGTTTGTCTTAAATCCATCTCCACCCATCCAGAGTGTAAAGGATGCTTGGATCACAACTGTCCTCCTGAGTGGGTGAAACTCTGAAACTCTGAACTCTATCTCAGTCCAAAGAGACAGAAAATGGATCCACCTATGGGTCTGGCTTCCTAATGCCCAGAACAATCTCATTCTGCATTTTCTGCCAGGTTTCTTATTGATTATTTCATCCAGCTGGAGACTCATTATGCTTGAGACATCAATGGTGTTATGTAAATATCTATCCTATACAATCAGTGTTATCTACCTAAGGTTTCTAGTTTACTTCTGAGAGGTCCATGAAGAGTAAGTCAAGCTAATGATCCATGTCAGTTGGCTTAAATTCCTCAGTTGGAAAATGCTCAGGGGGGCTGCAAATCCAAAAAAGGTTGAAAACGGAGGCAGTCAATAGACAGATAACATCAGTCAGTCTGATACTGTTAGTGTCTGACAGGAAAAATATCAATAGCAGGCATGATTGATGGGGAATGAAGGAAATACCACCCACAAACAAAAAGTAAATAAACAGGATTGGAAAGGTCTGTGTTGCATTCATTTTGAGACTTCTTATTTTTCCCTTTTTTAAGCTGATTCAGTTTCACTCCTTGGTGTAATCCTTGGATCCAGGCACACTTTATAATAAAGAATTAAATAAATTCATACATGCATAGTGGCCCTCATGGCATCACCTTTAACTTGAGCTCCCCTCCCACCTGAGTGGAGCTTCTGTGAACTGCCATGGAGAGAGGAATGGAAATACACCTTCTTACACTGAGTGACCTCTGTGTAATTAATAGTGTGTTGCTTAATGACTTGTAAATGTGTAAGTAAAAAAACGAAATAAAGGAAATTATGGTTAATATACTTTAAAAAAAAAAAAACAACAAAGCAAAACCAAACAAAAAAGGTCCTTTTTATATGTGTTCATCTCCTCCTGGTGTTTGAAATTCTTTAGTGTTAAGCCAATTGGAATCATAGACAGCACAGAGTTTTTGGCTGGAATCTGGGTGTTTGAGTTCTGCCAGGCTATAAATAAACACAGACTGATTTACATATTTATTAAATTCATTTTCACAAGGTTGCAAGCACTTCAGGTCTTTCACATAATGTGGTCAAAATGCCAGCGAGGTCATTCTAGGAAATACATAAATTCACCAAGCCATTTCCCAGTGTCAGAAATGCATCAGTGTAGGAGCAAAGAAAGAGATGAGAGAAGGCACTGCATGGGGTCTGTGTTAGAAGTACAGGTGGGGAGGAGCTGAAGGAACTTCATGGAGGTGTAATATCATCCACAGGCAAGATATTGATGGATACCTCTGAGCTGCTGTCACTGAAACAGTGTGACCTAGATTAGTTTGAGGAATAGCAGATCGAATTATGTGGAAGAGCATGCCTGTTGCCCCATGGAAGCATAAAGAAATTTAAGGTGGAGAAGAAAAGGAAGAAAACCATGTGAGTCCAGACATACGTAGCAATAGTTTGAAATGTGCCATTTCCAGGCACCTCTGAGAAAATAAAGCCAGGTGAATTGTGAGCTCTGCTCTTGGCAGCAGCTCAGTACCAGTTCACAGAGCATTTCAGCAGGAGGTTTCAAGCAGGAACTCAAGGTGTGATTTCCAAAGAGACCAGAGTCTCTCTTTTTTCCAAGGACCTGTATCTCTTCTCACATGGAATGAAGTGTTGTGATTTTTCAAGCAATAGAGCTAGAGACTACTTGCACCTTTATCTGCCTTCCATTCAACACGTATTTTGGGGATTGTAGGACTCATCCTTTGCAGCTGGGCAAAGGATGAGCAGGTTTTGATTTGAGCAGGTCCTCACTGCCAACCACACTGTCTCCTCAGTGCCTTGCTCTAGGCTGGAGCAAACTATGGGGCTGGCATAGGTAAAAAACAATTTGGGATATCATGAGAGGAGAAAAAGCCTGGCTTCCCCTTGGCAGGACAGCTGTGAGCAGATCGTGCCACACGGTGTGACAAACTCGAGTGTGTGCTGGCATCTTTAACCAGGACAATACAGACACTGCCAACACGAGTTATGTTGGGAATGAGTGATGCAACTTTTTGTTGCTTCTTTTCTTTCACACCTTCAAGCCTTTTGACCAAGCTGCACCACAAAAAAAAAAAAAAAAAAGTGAGAAACATATCATTCTCTGGAGGGGTGAGGAAATTCTGCTATTCTGAGCAGGAAAGAACAAAGTCAGTCTCTGAGCCAATATGTAGATCACGGAAGAGTTTACATATTGTCATCAAGAATAGATGCCAGAATGTGATGTCTTTGATGTCTTTGATGGCCCATCAACAGTCTAATCAGCAACATGAAGCCATCTCAGATTTGAAATTATCTGTCATGCTCTGGAAGACTGACACTTGACATCTGGTTTGACAGGTTACGAGGCACCATGAAGGCACCCTTGTAAATGAAGAAATTCAGTTCATCCATCAGAGTCTAAAAATGACATTTCTGTCATCCCAGAGGTTTCTGGGATTCAAAAAGGTGGACAGTCACCCTCCAAGGCCACCTGGCATGCTGCACCCCACCCTTCACATCAGGAAAGAGAATTTCTAATTTCCTCTCAATTCACACCTCTGAGAAGACTCTGAAACCAAAGGACCAACATGTATAGGAAACATAAGGGCAGACAGAATATTGACTGAAATGTCCCATGATTAACCTATCAAACACAACAGTTGTGTGTTACAATGTTGGGGCATAAATCAGACATTAATTACTGTTCCACTTACTGCAGGATACTCTTAAATAGAAGAAATTGCCCTTTCAGTTGCAGTCCTGGTGCAACTCTCCATTTCTGAGGGATGTAGGGACTGAGACATAGTTTAGTATCTGGCACTACTGACAAATACAGCAACATGCAGAACAGTGAAGCACTTCACAACAGTTATTAAGAGATAAGGTACCCTGCTCAGAAGCTGTAACTGAGCAATAAGGTCGTGCCAGCAAGCACCAGGACACCCTAACTGAATTATCTTTTAAAGAATGAAGCACTCATGGCAGTCTCCTGGTTTTGTGTGCAGAGTTTCCCAGCACTGCAATGTGCAGAAAAGGCTCCATCCTCAAGGTCATTTCTGATTTTATGCCCAGTGATGTTCAGGAGAGTTTTGATGGGCAAAGACTGCAGAGTTTTTTCCTCAAATCGATTGCCCTGATAAGAAGTTGCACAAATGGCTGCAAGGGATGAGAGCAGAGGTCTGTCTAATCCTGTATCCCCTTCCTCATCATGGCCAAAATCAAAAGATATGCTGGACTCCACCTGACAGCCTTCCTGGAACAGAGACAAACTCAAGTACATTTGCTTTGCACTTGTGCATCAACAGACTCAAAATCTGGAAAAATAACAGGGGACATGTATTAAAAGCTGGGGGCTTTCCAGCAATAACTCCCATAAACCAATCACACCCACCGAAATCAACCAGGCATGCCATTTATTTGGTGTTTTGATAAATTGCAGCCCTGGGGGGCACCGAGGGCCAGATTTTAAAAGCTGTTCAGCTGTTTAACTCTCATTGATTTCAGTGTAATTGATTTCAGTGGGAGTTAGGGGCCTGCATTGCTTCACACTTTGGGCCAGTCCCTCCTCTGGTAACTGTACCAATTAGGCAGGAGAACCATTTATCAGGAGCCCCATTAAATGGAATCAGAGGTGCCCAATTACATCGAAATTACCAGTTCAGCCCCCGTGCTGTTGGAGGGGAGGGGTGGTTGTTGCTGTAGCACAGGCAGCACCATTGACAGGGAGAATCTCTCCCATTGTATCCCACTTACAGCTACCCTCATCCAGGGAAAACATCCTGCTTCCCGCATTAACCCACAAGGGATTTTTACCCTCCCACCAGGTCACTCTGTCATTGCAACAGCCTAATGGTGTCATGGATAGCAGGGAGAAAAGCAGGCTGAGTCCAAACCTAAATGAGTGGGGCTTACATAATTAGAGGGTGAGAGAAAGAGAAATTAGAATCAGAGACACGGCCTTTTCAAGGTTTCCAAGGCAGCCAGTGACTGCTTCTCACACAGCGTGCACCACAATCGCGCTCTCAATTCCACGGCGTCACTTTCCCCCGCGAGGAAGAGAAAAGAAATCCCAACTCTTTTGAAATGTGAGTGCTTTTGAAATAGTAGAGAGGAGGTCTGGGACATGATGCTCCACACGAGTAGTTGTGGTGATATCTTCATTTATTTGATATCATCTTCTGACATTTCGTTCCGTTTGCAGGCGAGTCATTTGTAACGTTGCCTACAAAGGATCCTGGTGCCATGATCTTTAGCTTCTGCCCTGCATTTAGTACTAAAGATCACTCAACCACGATGAAACCAGCTGGATGAAATCCCTCTCCTGCAAGACATGAAGGCCAACGATGGTATGAAGGATGTGGGGCTGCTTTGTCATTTATTGCTTCACATCCCATATGTTTGTCTGACTGGTGAAGGGAAAGGTCCATTTATTAATACAGTAGCTCATGTGAATTGCAAGCAGCTGAAGAGAAAAAAAAGGGAAAAAAAAACCAGCCAGGAAGGCAATGCAATGACTGAGCAGGATAGCTTCAAGGGAATTCCCAGGATGCTGCTGAAAACCAGATGAGAATGAGAAGTCTGGGTGGCTAAGCCTTCCCTAGCACCATATTTTGGGCAACAGTCTTGGGAAAAAGGATTCTAGCAGAGGAAAAAAATATCCTTTTGGTAAATGCATTGAAAATTTCTGTCAGAACACCAACAGGTGAAGCAGGTGAAGAAGTTGACTCTAGGAAGTATAGCAATATTTCCCTGGACAGATGGATCCCTATATAGGTCAAAATTTTATTTTCTGCCAGCCTTCTTTCTCACTCCTAGGATGACACCAGCTGCACCACATTGTACTGCTGGTTCCTCGTTCCTGAAAGCAATTTTTTCCAGGTGCCAAACCAATCAGAACAACGTAGGCAGCTCAGGTGATGACAGAAACCCAGAGAAAATGTACTGGGAAGAGCAAAATCCATGGATAGAATTCCTAGAATCTACACCCTCAGAAGACAGATGTCCTGAGCTACCTGCACCACCAGGTCAAACAAGCTATTCATCTCCCTCCCAACTCAAACAAGCTACTCATCTTCCCAGGAGTGCCTGAAAAGGGTAAATGCTGACTAAAACCACCTCCTTTTTAGATCAGCTGTTGATCAGCTCCTTGTTACCCACAGCCTTGCTCCAGTATGAATGAGGCAGTTAACACACTGATGGTGTGTCACTGCCTCACTGTATTCACAATTCAAGATTTAATGCTTACTACTGTTAAGGGAAAAAATATGAGTAACTCATTTAGCTAAATTTAATTTCCTTATTCTCTGCAAAGTCTACACATTAATTCCTCAGTGGATTTCTGTTCCAGCGCTGAACCTGATCTTTTCAGACACAACAGTGATCATTTCTCAGTTCCTGCCCTATTCTGCAAGAAAATAGCTCCACAATACCCTGCCTTCTCTTATCCACCCTTGGTAGACCTCTCACACAGTCATGCCAGACAGAACAAAAAATAATTCTACACATTTGGGTGGAACTTGCAATACTACAGTGGTTGTTTTTAATCATTAAGAAAAAAAATTCCTTGCTCTTAATGGGACCAAGAGCAAACACTGCCATGGGGTTTCCCTTAGCAGGTACCCAATCTAAGCACTCGTCTAATTCCAGCTGAGTCTGGGGGAAATAAATGTGACTTATTTCTGTTTAAAAAAAGAGAGGGCGAAATTAAAGAAAACATTATACACCTCCGCCATAATACCCCAATCTATTTCTTCTCTGTTCTTCACCCAGCTAAATTGTTCATTCACTGTTGAGTCCAACTGACCCTTTTTATAAAGTGCTGGTCTTCCTAGGTGTGGGAAGGAGGGCACAGAAACTAATGAGACTCATAATAACTCCCAGCCTGTTACTGTAGATCTGGCACCTGGGAAAAGCTTCAATGGTATTTTTTCTTGTGATGATGAAAAAGAAAAAAAAAAAAAAAAAGTGGTGCTGCTTGGCCAAAGGTTTCATGAGTGAGGAAATCATCTGCAGCTCAGGGTGAATGCTGGCTTTCTCCTTCCCAATGAGCTCATGTTTTCACACGTTAGGCTATAAAATTGGTCTGTGGAGTATTAGGGGCTCTGGTTTCTCACTGTGAATGACACAGAAGGGCACCTTCTTGCCATGGAAACAAGCCAAAGACACAGTGCTGTAGCCAGACAACAAACAGAAGTAAGGTTATGGCAGGAGCAGTAAAGGTGGATGGGTTATTAATCAGGGAATGTTATCAGGATACCAGGCAGGGGGAGTGAAAAAAAGACAAAGTCATCAATATTGCCTGTTCACTGCAGAGAATGTGTCAGGACCTGGTGCTTCCATAGTGTTGGAGTAGATGCAAAGTGAGGCTGGGATTGCCATGTGCTGAGGTCATCTCAACCAGGAATCTTGAGGTCTTCTTTCTTCAAATGTTTTTTTAGTATATTGCCTTTTACACTTGTAAAACCTCCCATCCACTATTCTTACTTACTTACAGAATTTCTCCATTTCTCAAGCAGTTGTTCCTACCCCATCCTCCTTAAGACAACACTCACTTGAGCCATCAACACCCCTGTTCAGCCCCTTCTGAGCTCAAACTCCTGCTGCACTTAACGAGCACTTGGCCCAAATCAGGAATGATGCTGGGATCTCTGGCTCAGGAGGTTCTGAGCAAGACTTCAGCCCAGGTTACCACCTTCATTCTTAAATAAAACATATCTCCAGAGCCTCCAACAGAAGTGTGTGTGTTAGCCAGAAGTTTTAATCCTTCCCAAAGGCCTTTTGTAGTTGGTCCAGGCTGGCTAACAAGCCTAGAGCTTGTGCACTAGCTTTTAAACATCTGCTCTAAGAGCACCATTTTAGCCCTTTGAGTTTGGCCTTACACATGCTATTTTTGGCCTGTGCTGGTGACTGACATGTTGTCCTGCTGACTGTGTTATTTCACGTCCTGGAAACACTGCAGGCTGTGAGCTACAGGACTCTTGGGTTGTGGAAAACACAGGTTTTTTCTGTAAATCTCCACAGTCTGAGTGTGTCCTAGCAAGAGCCACCTAGCAGTGACAAGAGGGGAAAGAAATTAAATGGGTGCTGAAAATAATACATAATAAACAAAATAAGGGCATAACAGACAGAATATGATCAGCTGGAATCTCAAATATCGGTGTAGAAGTGGAGTATTTATAGACAGGGGCTGCTCCAGCCCTGTTTAAAAATACTGGCAGAAGTTGGAGGGAGAACTCAGATTACTGTGTAGGGTGGAAATGGCCAACCCACAGTGTAATGTTTGAAGTCTCTAGAAATCTTTGGGATTTCAAGCAGCTTGAGGTGAAGTATACTCCACACACATGGTGCTGCCATGTGTTCAGCCCTCTCAACTGCCAGGATTTGTGCAGCACATGTGAGGATGTGTTTGGATAAAGCATTACTAGAGAGGGAACTTTACACAAACTTCACTGAGGTCACCTGAAAAATTTCCACACTCACCTCCAACACTGAAGTTGTTCTACAACTTGAGCCCAAATGACACCACTATGGAATTTTTAACCTTTGTGGCTGTCCATTTCCAGAGAGGGAGGGTGTTTTTCTGTACTTCACCAGCTCAAAATTCACGCATCAACAAGTTCAAGCATCCATTGCATCTCTTCCAGGTTCCCATTCAGGTGACTCCAACCTGGAGCACACAACAGCTGCAGCAATGGTGTAGAGATTGTGCCATATTGCCACTAAATAGTTCCCATTTCCTCAGACACATGCAGAGGTAAAGTGCTCAGAATATTGGAAGGACAGTTGAGTTTGACACAGGTTTCATTGATTCAGAGGATAACAATCCTTCCTCTGGCAATGCAAATAGTCTTGGCAGTGCCCAAAATGTGTCTGTGAGTGCTGAGGAGGTGCCAGCTGCTGACATGGTGGGAGATTGAATTCAGCCTGGGGAAGGGGGAGGATCATTTATGGCTGTGGCTGTAAAACAGTAAGGGGTGAAAGGAGAAGAGCAGGAACATCCCTCCAGTTACGTTGGTTTTCCCTGAGCTGACCCCTGTGAATATTCTGATTTCTCTGAATTTAGCACTTGTTTGCTGGCTTTTATTTATTTATTTTATTATTATTTTCTCTTTGCTTCTTGTGGAGCTTCTGAAGGTTCCCAAGATCATTCTGTCTGTGGATCCTTACACCTACATGACCTGACCCCAAACTATCTCCAGGCCTGATGGGGCTCTGAATAACCTGGTCCAGTGAAGGTGTCCCTGCCCATGGCATGGGGATTACAAACAGATGGTCTTTAAGGTGTCTTCCAACAACCATTCTATGATTGTCAAACCTTTGGGTCCAATTCTGCCAGATGTAGTTAAATACAAGCTTCAGCTGAAGAAAAGGCACCACCATAGTTTTAATATTTATTAGAGCACTAGGGAGTGTGCTTAGGAAAGAGACAGGAATAGACAGGAGGAGAGTTCAAACCTGCCAAAATACAACTAAATCCAACTGCTCAGCACACTGTTGTAGAAAGCCAAACTCCTTTTTACAGTGTCTGACTTTATTTAAAAAATGCAAATGGCTGCAGCCCCCCATCCATCTGATCTGCCAGAGAAGAGGAGTTTGAGGAGGTACAGCAGAGCACACAAACCAGTGCTTTTGGTACATCTTGTTATGCTGCAGCAGAAAACTCCAAAATGAAGCCTGAAGACTTCATGTATCAATGAACACTGATTCTGCCTTTCACTGAAGGTACAGAAGAAGCTGTAAACACCTCTATAAACCCTGAAGAGAATCCCTGCACAGTTGTTTGCAGACACTGTCTCCCCAGATGATTAACAAACAGCAGTAATGGGTCTGTATTTGAGCACAACGCTGCTGGAGTTAATATCCAGATCCTTCCCTGTTTGGGAAAAGCATTTTCGAGGTGTTTGAAAATGGGCTGGTTAATCATCAAAACTGGAGTCATTCAGGCGAGAGGTACTTCAGAGATGAGACAGTGGGGGGAAAAAAAAGGCTGCTTTGTTTGCTAAAGGTGACAGATTTGACAAGATTTTGTTTCTTCTGGAAGACAGATGCTTCATCTACATAGACATCAGGGAGTATGGTCGTATAGTATTGTGTAGACTATTTTATTGATACTGAATATAGGCAAAAAGTTGTGGGGTTTTTTATTATATTTTTTTTTTAACAGTCACATTTTGCAAGACACTGTCTATGGATAAAAGAAACATTGCATAAGCAACTCTTAACAATTAACCAGAATTCTCACACTAGCAGTATGAGCACAAAATCTCCCCCTCTCATTATACCCAGTTTGGATTTTCCACACTTGATTTGGATTTCTGCCAAAGAGAGCATGGTGCCAACACCATTTTCTTTCAGCCTTTCCTACTAAAACTGCAAGACACCAGTTTCTGTCAAAGAGCACTGACTGGCCTGGAGAGGTGATGTGTGCTGGTGTTTGTGAAACTGTGAGGATGCAGAATGCTTCAGGAATGCTGCTTGCTCTGAATGAGGACAGAACAGGTGGGGATGCACACTCAGAGGCTCGGGGAGGAGGAAAGGTCTGTGGTGGTACAGGAGGTGCAGGGAATTGAGGGGAAGAGCTCAAGGGCAGCGTGGTGAGGCATTTGGGAGAGCAGAGCTGCTGTCAGCCCCCACTCCAAATCTGAATGCATTTGTTACCATGAGGAGGCTAACACTTTCCCTTTTGTGCTAACTTTGGCTCGTAGCAGTGCACATCCTCCCCCTCTCCTTCTTGAGCATCTGCTGAGGTCACATCATCTCCTCTGCTCCCCCTGCCTCCGCGCTTTGGGGATGAGCACTCGGTGTTGCTTACCCTGTACAGCACCCAGCATGTGCCCAGCCTCTCCCCAGCCCTGGGACACATGGAACAGAGTGGGACTCACACTGGGGACAAGGACACTGCCAACCCCAGTGATCCCTAGGATTTTAGCTTCTGTATTTTTCATGTATCTGTCAGTTTCGGTGTGTGACTCAGGACTCCGTATAGAGCGCTAAAACTTCTGATCCCGGCATTTTTTAGATTAAACAATTCCTCTAAAACTCCAGATCCAAGGACACTTTGCTGCCTCAGAGCCTGAAGATTGTAAACAACATTGAACTGGGGGGAGCAAACCTGGGGTAATTGACATCATCACCTGAAGGTGTAACTGGAGGATTAAGGCTCGATATGTTAATGGACAGAACTTATGAAGTATGAAAAATTCATGACTCACCATCCATTTTGGGTGTAGCCTCTCGAGTAGGCTCTGTCTGCCCTAAATGCACCTCGAAGGACTTTAATAAATCTAACAGCTTTTTATTCTCCTAACTTTGTCTAGCCTCTGCTTTAGGTAAGCCTGTTGAGGCATCACCAGCACAAAAGGAGAGCTAAAGGAGCATCCACACTGCATGCTGAGAGGCTTTGGCTGTGCCCAGGCAGCTCGGGACACCTCAGCCCTGCCCTGGGGAGGGACTGGCTGTTTGCTCAGGGTCTGCAGCATATCCCTGTGGCTTTGCTGCCCCTGGCACTCCTCAGCAGCCCCCTGAGGGGAGGAAGACATTGGATCACAGTTGCTGGGTTACATCCTATTTTGTCTTCCAAATTCAGGATGAAGGGACAGAAATTAAGTGAGAGCCAAAACATACTGCATGTCCAAAGTGACAACTGTCAGTATTTTTCTCTGCTGCAAGTTCTGGTCTGCTGGACATTGGGCCACCAGCCTTTCCCTGCTGCTTCATTTCAGATGCCTTATGTAAGCCATTCAACTTCCTTCCAGCACCTGCTTTGGCACCCATGCAGCAGCTTTTCTCTGTTGGTGCAGGGACCTCAGCCTCAGTTCAGTGACAGCAGTGGAATTTCTGTCCTGCACATCATTGCCTGGCTTGTACTTGTCATGATCTATCTGTGGCACCTGCAGACAGGGATTGGCATGTTGGTGAATCCTGCCCTGAGAGCAAAGAGAGCAGGTAGAATCTCTCCACCAGAAAATTCTCACTGGACTAAATCCAAATTAAATCCTTCCTTGTCCTTCCTAAGACCTAAGTAGCCCTTGCTGAAGCTTTTATTTTTCAGCTTAACTCTTCAGGTATCTTACATATTCTCTGCCCAGGGAATATATATTAATAAGGTCTGGGCATACTCTTGCAAGTTCTCTCAAAGCTAACTAACACTAACCTATCCCTTCAGGACTCCACCTTAATTACTATAACTTTACTCCTGGCTTATATATTGCTGGCTGGTGTTCCAGATTGATGCATTCTTTCCAGATGGGGCAGGTTCTGGGATCTGGGGGAGTGGAGATCATCCATGAGACAGGGGGAGAGGAGAAGGAGCAAGAAATGGTGAAACAAGTTAGAAAATTTCTCCAGTCTATCAGCCCCAAAATTTCCAAAAGAAGCAAATAAAAATGAAGACAAAACAGAATTGGAACCTCAGGATTTAGGGGCTCCAGAGAAGGATCCAGCTGACTTATTTTCCACCAGAAAATTTCCCTAAAAAATAGCAACTCAGATGGAGTGAGACAATGCACATGAGCTGACTTAGGCTAACAATAAAGGCTGGAAAAAGTGAGTGCAGCAGTTTTTATGTCCTAACTTTCATGATCCCATTTTTGAAACAACATATTTCAGGGCAGGCATGCCAGTTGCAGGAGTATGTTTTCAAGCTGACAAGACTGGTCTCTTCATGCTGAGACAGGAATTTTTACTGAAAAATTGACCTAGAACTGATTTTTAAAAAGAGAGAAAAGTTTATAATGGTAAATAATCCAAAGGTGAAGAAAACCATTTTCTTGAAATATCCATTTTTACTTCCCCTAAACTGATTTTCTCCAACACTCTTATTTTCTATTTCTGCCATGAAATCCCTAAGTCAGGTTTTTACTGTGCTTCAGCCCTTCAGGCTGTGCTGTTCTGACTCCTCAGCACTCCAAGGGCCTTGCAGGAATTAAGTGCCTCTCACAATAGGACACATTTCTAGGGTGAAGGTTTAATTTGGTTCTGAACTGTGTGACAGAGTGGATAAAAAAGCAAACAAGAACTTCCTCACACCTCTCCATCAGTTCTGCTAATGGGAGCTCTAAGAGTAAATGAGTTGATTTGCTCGGTTATGGGTGGGAAATGAACTGAAGCAATCCTCCACCCACCACATGTCCAGCCAAAAGCAATTTAGCCAGCTAGGAAATAAGGAAAACTGGGATGTCCTGCTGGTCCAGGGCAGCCTTATGCTGTTATCCTCCCCAGCTAGGAAAGTTCAGATCAGTGGGACTCCATGGCACCACACTTGTGTTAGAAGAGCTTTACAGTAACACCAGAGTGTTTCTGCCTTTAGACAGATGGGTTGGTCATGGCTTTCTGGTGCAGCATATTCAATTTATCATTTGTTGAACATACACAGAGCAGCAGTGAGCTACTTCAGCAACTCAATATCCCACAGACTTTCCCTTTCCCCTTTTTTGGGGAATCCCTCAGGGGTCCTTCCACATGGGATCTGTCCAGTGGCAGCCTCCCAAATTCTCCCCCTGGATCACAGCCTAAAGTCTGCCCAGAGCCTGTATTCTGCTGTCAGCTCTGCAGTCCCATGCACAGGCTAAGGAACACCACGAGGCATTCTTTCCTAAAAATGGGGAGGGATTGTATAGCTGGGCTGATGTGGACATCCCAGAGGCACATCCAGGCTGGACTGTCCTGCTGCACAGAGCACAGGGCAGAGCAGGGACGCAGGATGTGACTCCAAATTCACTCTGGTGTGTGCCATGCCCAGCCCACCTTGGGAACCAGCTTGCACAGCACTTCCTTGGAGATCCCAACCATGCCCCCCTGCCTGGTGCACACATTCCCTCTGAGAGTGAGCAGCACAGACAGCAGCACTGCCTGCAGTTCCCGCTGTCTTTTAGTCTTCCTTGTCAGCAAAACTGTACTTCTGTCCTGGGAATACCCCAGTGATGCATAGCTTCTGCTGATGAGCTAGGATTAGAAGGACTTTGCATAAGGCTGTTTGATTAAGTGGCTATTATCAACTAAAAACTTGGTGCTTCCCATTAAGCACTCTCAAATGTGTGTCCTCATTTTACTTCTTTTGTGCTTGCATTATGCTTCGGAAGAGGCAGCCTGGCCTTTTTGCCTCATCCCAGCCCTTTTGCCAGCACCAATAAGATGCTCTGTCTTGTTCAGTGCTAGTTTAAGAAACGCAATGCCCCGATGGAGCCTTTCCTTAAAGGTGTTTCTCTAAAATCAGCACATCACCCTGTGGTTTGCCGTGCAAATTAGCCCAACCCCTGTGAACTTTCTGCTCCCAACCCAATCCTTCAGCACCTCTCCCCCGAGGCAGCTTTCTCCTTCCAGCAGATCAAAGCCTGCACTACTGACAAAGGACTAAAACAATAACACTCTCACCTTTTGTCTTTGTTTCTATTGCTGTGCCAGTGCAGTTTGATTTGCTCTTTTGCAGCATCTGTGCTCAGGCTTCAGTGATTTCCCATAATAGTACAATATACTTTTCATGATCCATGTTCAATTTATACCCACACCCCACTTTAATCCTTTTGTCCAGATCAGTTATTTCATACTTTTGTACATCAAATTGCTTTCACCATCTGTTGGCCCAGTTGCCCTACATAAGCCAGACCCTCTGAAGGTATAATTGCAATATTGTTCATTATTTGCTCATTCCCCTTCCTCCCAATATACATAATGACAGCAAAATGAAGAAATAATTTAAATCTAATTTAAATTCCCTTCAGGTTTTTTACACTGTGCTGATCAAAATAGTAGCTAGGGTCTTCAAAAGAAGAAGCCATCCATCTCAGAAGAGCCTTGATGCCCTTGGATAGCTATCTGTGAAAACAAGTGAATTTTTGGAGGACTGGAGCACCATGTACCAGCATTTAACTAAGCTGACGGCAAATGCTATCAGCACATCAGCATGCTGTTAAATCATTGCACAGAAGAATTCCAATCTGGTTAAACAGGATCTGATTCTATACTGCCACTTCCATGAAATAAATGCACTCAAAACATTATTTCTTCTTGTCTTATCTATTTTCATCTCTATTTCAGCCAGAGCTCGTTGTGCTGGGGCTGTGCATCGTGCTTGGGCAGTTTGTCAGTCATCTACAGAGAAAACTTGTAAGCACCAACCCTCTTCCCCAGGGATAACTATTCCTTGAGCTTTGATTTAATTTTTCCTTCAGTCAGGAGGCCACCCACAGAGCTCCAGTTCTGCCTGACCTGCTTCATTTCTGCCTCACCATTAACAGCAAGGGCGCAGAGGGGCATCAGTTTCTGGCAAGATTCATAGGTTAATTCATTTAGGTTTGCATTTACCTTTAGGACGTCCAGAGGGGGAGGAAACTGCTGCAGAGCTGGGGGAAGTACCTCTGCCCAGCATCCAATGCAATACATTCCACCAGCACCCAGCTCCTGGAGGAGTAACTTCAGTGCAGATAAATAAGACATGTAATTTCTTGTCAGGCTCTCGCATTTCCCACCGCTCGTTTTAACAATTACACTCTGTGACTTTTTTCATTAAACAACCGAAAAGAATAGATTCGTGTAACCCGCGAAGAAAAATTGCCTGGAGAAATGAAACATACCCAGACTTAATTTTCTCTCCTGCGCTTTTTGAGGTGTTTGAAATGAATGTGTTTTCAGTGCAGCAGTCAGTAACAAGACCTGTGGTTTTGGCAGTTCTTTGCCACACTCACCTCTTCGCCAGCCAATTTTGTTACAAACAAACCCAGGTGGAATAAAAAGGCTCATCCAAGCCATGGCACAACTTTCTCCTCCTGAAACCAATGGAAACACTGCCATTGTTTACAACAGGCATTGCCAACATCCCATAATTATTTCATACGCAGCTTTCTCCAAACCTTATTTTTAAAGCAATTAATAGAAGGAGTGATTGCCCTTTAGTGATCCATATCCCAGCAGGATTTGTAATCAATGCTTCTTCCGAGTGCGTCTTTGCACTGACATCTGTACCAATTAGCAGCTTCTTCTACAGAAAGGTTACACAAACACAATTTTATTTCTTATTATTAATTATTTTTTCAGACAGGGCCAAGTTTTAAGTGGGTGCCTGGACTTAACAGGTTCAATATTGGAGTTGCTCTTGTAAAGAACAGGCTGCTTTTAAGACTGACCTGGAAAATAGATATTCAAGGAGCACATATACTAAAAGAGCTGAAGCACTTCTCTTTGCTTTCAAGACCAGAAGGTTGCACATAAAACACACTCCAATACTCATGACTGCAACTTCAGTGCTTTTTTAGACAGTGATGCTTCTGAACTGAAGATCAGCCTGTTGTAAACAGAAAAGATCAATCTGAAATCCTACTTGTTCGCTCAACTTTGAAACAAAATTAAAATGTGGAAGAATAAAACTGAACTTTCTTTGAAGACCAAATAGAGAAGATACTGAGACATTAACCTTCCCTCTAAAAATGTCTATGTTTAATTCCAATGCAACAAGATATAACATGGTATCATGGTCCTGACCCATCGGGAAGGGGAGGAGAACTGGAAAAAGGTAAAACTTGTGGGTTGAGAAAAGAACAGGTTAATAAGTGAAAGAAAATAAAATATACTAATAATATTGTCCAAAATGATAACAATAATAATTATTATTGTAATGAACATGCTAAAAATGGGGAAGATTGGGAAGGGAGAAAGGTTGGGAGGAATAAAGGCTTTTGTCTCACACAATGTGTGAGTCAATAAATTGTGTCTTGCTATACCTGGAATATTTCTCTCGTGAGGGACAGAAATACAATCCCCTTGAAACAGCTATAACAATTTTGTTTGGGGTATTTTTCTCCAGGCAGAACAAGCTGAATCCTCCCTAGCACAGCTATTTCTGCTGGAATTGGTGCCTGGCAGAGCAGGTCCCTCATGACTGGGGCAGGATGGGTCAAGACCTCCAGGGAGAAGACTGCTGCTTCACAAATCAAGGACGTTGATAAAGTTGAAGAAAGACTTGAAGGAGTAAGTGTTTAGTGTTGCCACTAGTGCTGAGTTTCAGGGCAATTCCTAAGGCAACATCTAGGTTATAAACATGAAAATATGGCATTCCAGACTGGCAGCCATCTGAACGTGGCTCATGGGGAATGCTCATTTCTATCATTTCTCACCAGGGTGAGTATTGATTGCACTTCTCACACTACACCAGTCACTTGACCAAGCTGCAATCCAATATTTCATGTGTTAGTCACACTGGCTTGTGGTGGCTTGTGGTCTGTAGTCTATCATATGGTGACCTTTATGGTGACTGGCATAGCCTTAATCATGATAGAAAATGCTGATATAGAGGTATTCACATCATTATTTCTAGCACTGGCAATAGGGTTGTTGAAGGAGCAAGGCATGAGTAGAGTGGCATTTACTGTTCCCTGTGGACAAGTGTAGTGATTTGTTGTACAGTTTAATGGGGTTTTTTTAAGGACAAGGACAAAAAGTTGGCTGTGTAGGCAGCTGAGAGGAGGTAAATGCTCTGGTTTAGGTGAAGGAGTGCTCAAAATAGAGGTATCAAGGCTGAAATTCCTCATATTAACTGCTTGCACAGCTTTTCCCAGCAAACTCATTCCCCTCCCAAAGCACTGAACAGAGAGTTTGTGCCTCAGAATGAGAGAGATGAGCCAGTGACACTGTGAAGCCCTGTAAAAGCTTAGTGTTTGTTAGGCTCAAGATGGAAGATGCTCAAATGCTCTGGGAGCACAGACATTAAAAATGGCCAGGAGAGCCCAGCCCACAGGGAGTTTGCAATTTAAGCAGCTGACCTATGAGCTGGAAGGTCTCTGCTCCCATGAGAGGCCCTAATAGCACAAACTATTTTTCATTGAGACCAGTCTCACCTCTCAATGTCCTCCCTATCCTCTGTAAGAAATAAATGCAAGGGATCGATATTTTTCTATTTTAATCTTGTCATTTGCTAGCCTTCCTTGTAATCTTTGAACTCTTTCCACCTTCCAAACTAGCCTTCCTTTCTATAAACATCATCACCTGTCCAAAATATTTTGCAGTTGTTACATGGGCTGTATCAACATCCTGCAGAAGAGTAAGAAGCTGTGATTGATGGTGAGATCCTCCCCACTGTGAAGGGTTAACCTGAATCTCAGGTGCTGCTCAAGCTCCCAGGCTGACCCTCAGTGAAAATTAATAGCTTGTATCTGTTTAATATTCCTTGCCAGTACATTGTCAAATCGTTTCATCTGTGTTTAAACGGATCAGTGGTTTTCATCTTCAGTGTTTCCTCATTCCTCTTTTGGGTTTTACTAATTCTTTGTTGTTTGTAGGTGTTTTTAAAATCACAGAAGAAAGTTCTTTTTTTCATTTCTTTTATTTTCATTTCATAAGGTTTCCATAAAGTTGGAGGTAAAGTACAGACATCACATTAACAGATCTATGTTGTCTTGCTCCAACTAAAAAAAGTGGATCACATCTATGCCTTTTGTAAGTTGCATTACAGACACAGCAGTGTCGTCATTTGCAGCTAATCAAAACATGCCAGTTGGGCACAGATTTCCTAAACACACGAATCAGTCTTATTTGTCATGCAAGTCATAAATTTAAACTGATGCATCTGTTAGAACCATTGGTGCAGGAGATGGAAAAGATCCATAGGGAGGCTTTCAGCTTTCCATTTAGAGCTAAAGTGGAACAGAACTCTATCAGATGTATTATTATTGTCATTATTATTTAATATCCCCCTCTGCCTCCCCTGTGCATTAGCCACTTAACAGAAAGCACGAGTGCTGCCCTTGTCTCAGACTGCTTGCCATCCAAGTGACAGACTGGTGTCCAAGGGACAATAAAACATATTTCAAAAAGCATGGCCAGGATCCTCCTGGAATGGCAGCATGGTTGCTCAGGAGAGAGGGGCCAGCTGGCTGGTGGACACAGAGGGATTTGGGGGTTGGTTTTGCTGCTGAAATGTAAATATGGTGGTGCAGACATGAGTCGTCAAGAATGGCACTGTGGTCAATGAATTCAAGGGGTGATTGTGAGCACTGACACTTCATTAGCACAGACACCAAAGTGTGATAGAAAGAAAGAAATATAATGAAATACATTGAGGATGCTGAATAACAGAGAGATGATAAACTGACCCAATACTGCTATAAATCCCATCCCTAGGCCTGGCTTTGGATGCTCTGCAGCACTGGGCAGTGTCTAAGCCCTGCATGCCCTCAGGCTTGTATTAGTCATACTCCCAAGCTCAAGAACTTCCTTCTTTCAGCAGTGCTCCTGACACCTCCAGCTTGAAGTCTGTTCTTGTGCTGTTTCTGCAGGACTCACATGCTTGACTTGGAAAAAAAAACCAATCCTTTCTTCATTACACTTTGCAGGTTACAGAGATAACGAGTTACCAAAAAAACCCCTCATGTACATCAAACTTGGGCAAAGGCAGGGGACATTCCTTGTGCTTCCAGGTGACCCCTGGAGCCACATTCACGTGGAGTGATGGCCACATTCATCATCCAGATGAGTTTTCCTCGGAAAAGCACACTTTGAATTTGTTCAGACCTTAATGAGTTATCCACGAATGATCAAATATTTCACATTCCATATGGATCAGCCGAGTTTCCCAAATGACACCATCAGCTAGGGTGGCTGCAAGGATCGTAAATAACTCCCTCAGGGTAATGAGTTACAGTCTGAGGAAAGGCTTCTCTACCAGGTAATGAGTCACAGCTTCACTTTGCTGTAGACCAGCTGAGACATTTGATTTACTGTGAGGGTTACCTGTATTAAAACTAATCAGAGGCTATCGAGGAAACCCAAACAGACCCAACCCACCACAATTTAATCTCCCCACAAATAAAATCTACTCATAAATCATAGCCAGCACGTAAATGTGTCCCTCTAATGCTTCCATTAGGAAACCTAAACCCACAAAAGGCTCAGTAGGATGTGAAAACTGTGCTAATGTCGGTGGTACCAGACTAATTCATAGCACACAAGGAGCTGTAAGATACATGCTGCTGGCTTAATAGTCAAGATATAGAAAGTGATTTGACAGACATGTTGATGTCTCAGTTTTTATTTTGAAACTTAAAATGGACATATTTTTACACTTTTATTGACTTTCCTAGAAAACCACGGAGAAAATTATAGATGAAGGTATTAAAATTGTCAATGTAGTTTTTACTTACTGAAAGGAGAATTCTGATAGAAAATCCAGTAAACAAAATATACTGCTTTTAATAACAGATGACATAAAAAGCTGAGTTTCACAGAAATACGTGTATTTATAATTGGTGAAGCATCTCTCTTGATCAGCCCTGGTAATGAGCTCTTCTCAAGCAAACAACAGCAAGACTTCATGGAGGGTCTGCTCAGCTTGATTGAGAAAAGGCATGTGGATACAATGGAATGACTGTGGTGACAACCACTCTCTTGAATAATCATTATCACATTGTGTTGTCTAGGTGGTAAAACAATCTCCAGATAGAGGAGAGCTGAGACTGAGCCTTTGTTTGGGAGAAAGCAGCAGCACCTCCAGAACTTCAGCCCACAACAGACCAGGTGGGCACTGCTGCAGTTTATGGTAGTCAACAAAGCTGAATATTTAAAAAGCCATATCTTTTATAAAGACCTCAATTCTCATTCTCTCAGCAGATGTACCCCTTCAGGGCTCTGCTTCAGAAAGGTATTTTTAATTTGGTGTGAACAGAGGAAAGAATCAAGATCCTTCTTGTCAAAAGATTGACATATGTCCAGGTGGAGGAGGTTATGCAAGGAAGTTTTGTTGAGTACACTGGTTTTCTTGAGGTGCCATGCTCCATTTTGCTTCAATGTGACGTGCACAGACTATTAATAACTGTAAATTATTGCAGTTGGGACAAAAATTCAAGGAAATAATTTATAACAAAATCTGCATTCAAGCCATCTCTCAGCTTTCACATACTGGTCATAAATCACTGAAGAGACATTCATGATTGATTTACAGGAGAGTTTTATATTACCATAGATATAAAAAAATAATAGTTGCTTTCTGAACAACTGTCCTTCATCCTAATTATGCAGCCAAACATATCCTTAGTAATTGACAGGATGTTTCTGTCAGAAAAGAGACTTTGAAAGTCAGAAGGGGAGCTAAGGTGGAGGTTCAAAGGTAGATACTGAATGATGGTTTCAAGTGTTTGTTGTGAGGCAATGGGAAATAGTTCCCATCCTTGTGGTGTCAATATGAGTTATGGTGTCAATATATATGTCAATATGGCACCAGATCCCTCTGAGCTCCAGGGAATATCCCTGAAAACAATGTCTTAAGGTCATTTCTTTCTCTGGATTAGGTGCTGTCTGTAGCTTTCCTGTGTAAGTGCATATGGTCTCCTCCAGAAAGATGAACAATTTTAGTGGCAGAGTGAATCCCATCTTTTGATGTCCCACCATAAGTATAAGAATCTGGAACTACCTTCTTAATCTAGAGAAGAGGGACATTTAAATGAATAGTGAGTGATTAATTATCTTTCAACCCATTTGAACTGCCAACCCCATTCTCTGCTGTGAGATAACAATTAGCATCCAAATCTCCACTGCTGCATCCTCAGCATTAGCAGAATGCCATTCTTGGCTTGTGGACAGCCCTTCACACTACCAAAATGTAGGAGATAGAAATTGGTCTTTTTCTCAATGAAAAATAACTGCGGAGGGCTCACCTGCAGGTCACTCTACCCGAACAGCAAACATTCATGTGAGAGCTTTCAGGATGTTTCCCTCAACCCAATTATTTGCTTTTTAAAATAGCAGTGAAAAGTGGAGCAGGAATGTAACATTGTTAAGAACCTGTCAGGCTTTGCCTCTCCTTGTTGCTCCATTTTCTCCATGCTTATTGAACACTCTAGAATTAGCATCAGGCGAGGCTGTGTTTGAGAAGCATCAAGATAACAAGCTCACAAATCTCCTTTAATGACACCTTCCTTTCCCACACCCTGACATTTTTTTTTTTACAGGAGAGTTGTTCTGGTACATCAACCAAAATATGGTCTCTTTTTGCTTCACAGTGAGTAAATGAATTGGACATTTTTTCCTTAAGGGCTTTGCTTATTTCAAGGTCAAGCAGAACAACTCTTTGCTGCCTTACTGAGGCACTGTCA
The DNA here is from genome assembly GCA_024500445.1 of Entomyzon cyanotis. Taxonomy (NCBI): domain Eukaryota; kingdom Metazoa; phylum Chordata; class Aves; order Passeriformes; family Meliphagidae; genus Entomyzon; species Entomyzon cyanotis. The sequence continues at coordinate 14,276,466 of JAKEPQ010001010.1, forward strand.
AATAACTTGGTTTTATTCTTTGGCCTCCCAGTGCATTGCCCTGTTTTCATACTGGAGGTCAGGCCAGGAGTAAGTGAATTCCCTTTATCTTTCACTGACTTAGCCAAGTTCCAGTGAGGTCAACAACTCCTCCTCTCCCCTGCATTCCTCCATCCTGCATTTTTATCATTGCTTCAGACATATCAGACTCCTTTATCCCAAATACTATAAGGATCCTTCACAAGGGGCACTTCAGCCTCTAGGACCACAAGGATGAAAAAGATGCAGCAAAACTCTGGTGCTTTTTGGATAAAGTTTGCCTGCAGACCCTCAGGAATCCTCTGCAAGGTCTTCAGCCAGTCTTCTGCAGCTATTTCAGTAAAGGCTTCCCTCACACTTCAGTCTTTGTACCAGATGACCATTGCCTTAAATATCATTTTGTGTACTCAGACATTACTTACAAAGGCTGTTGTAAATATTTCAGTTTCACATAGACATGGTAATTTAGGGATTCTGTTAATTCTAAAAGCCTGAACCAATAAAGCACAATAAACCACCAAACCCCCAATAAAATAAGTTTAAAAACAAAATTCAATTCCGTTCTTGAAGTTCCTACTTGTTTCCATTAGTCTGTGTGCAAACCTTTGAGGACCAAATACTGTCAATAATGCTGAAACTCAATTATAGCAGGCTATTACAGTAGAGTACAAGACAGAAGAAAAACATTTAATTTTGGCCAAAATGCTCACTATATACTCATATTGCTGCAATTTTTCAAAGGCACATTGTTACTCAGCAATATGAACCCAAAAGATTACCACTCAACTCAGGGTTATACATCCAGCCAAAAAGATTGTGACTGACCTCATGGTACCCAGAGGCACTGGTATAGCTAAGGTGACAAAAGGGTGTTCTTTTACATCAAGCTCACCCAACTGAAATTACATTAAGTATATAAGGTAACACCCAACAACACTGTCAGCTGCTCCTGAGATGAACCTATGGAATTGAACTGGGGTCATGCATCAGTTGAAGGGGTGAGAGAACTCAGTTTAAAAAAAAATCTGGTTTATGGGAGTTGGTTTTGTTTTGAGGAGCTGCTCCACAACATCACAATGCTGTCAGTGCAGTTCCTCCCTTTTCTGTCTGTACTGTCCTACTTTGTGTTTGCTGATTTTGCTGATTGCCTTGATTCTTTCACGGACAGCACAGGCCACGATTTTAATTATCATCTACCATTATTCAGCTTCCCACTCTCCCATGAGCACTTTTACCTCAGCCTGGGAGATGGAACACCCTTCACAGTGCCTTGTGCCAGGTCTTCCAGTTGTGACTACAGTGTGTCTTAGAGAGACCCCAGTCCTACAAATTCACCACAAAATCACACAGCGAAAGTTTCTTCCATTGGGAAGAACAGGCTAATCCAGAAAAGCCCTAAGCAAGGTTTTTACCAGCTCAGAGATGTTAATAAAATCTATTCTGCAAAAAGATACAACAGTCATTTCAATGAACCCAGGAACTAGCGCTGTGAGACAAATACATGCTCTACATTATGTCTAGAGAAAAAAATAAAAGAGACTGTGCTGAAAGCACGCAATGTTAGATTGAAAGCATTCATGCCAAGCTGTAAGATCCACTGAGAATGTGGCCATGGACAGAAAATAAAAGGCTCCAGGGGAAGTTGGCCTGTGCACCCAAGGCTGGATTTCAAGATGCCACTGAGCATCTCCGTAAACAACTTCTTTATTAAGAGGACAGTCTGATTTACAGGTACTGGGTGTGTCAAGTCATTATCTAGCAAGGAGTGTCAGGGCACAACTGTTCAGTGTCTGGGAAGAACTTCACTTGCTCACAAAGTGTTTATAGCTCCCTTGGTCCAAAGCACCTCACAAACTTTCATATAAAAGCTCTGCTGCATTTTGCTATTAAAGAAAATTACTTACAGGGTGGACACATAGAAGGAACCAAACTGTGCCCAGCTATCACAAAAAAATCCCAAAGGAAGGGGTCAAAATGAAATCACAGCAATGAACTTTGGCCTGACCCACTAAGACTAATGCACAGAGCTGGGCAGAGATGTCCCTGTGTCACCAGCAACTGTGACTGTGTGAGAGCTTGGTGTGACTTCCTACTCAAAGGATTTCACCATCACTCCTTGTGCTACCCCACCACCTGGAAGATGGATTCTTACAGACTCCAGGGAACACTGCCTTCTGCTGCATCATCAGCCACGGACAGCTCTGGCCAAGAATATTTTCTAGAGTGTGACAGTGAGAGGAAAGCAGAGCATTTGTAATAAGGTGTTACTACCGTGAGTAAATATCTTAGTTGTTTCACAAATGCACATCAATGTGTAAAATACAGATGACATTCCCTTTTTTGACTAGGTAGAATTATATTCTAGAATTAGAGCTTCAAGGTCTCAGCCTGACAATAAAGAAATTAAATATTTTTATTGTATATTGAATTACAGTTTGGACAATCATTGCTTTTTGAGATGCTTATTAATAGTCAGGAAAGCAGCAGTCTATTGTCCAGTAATGTACTTTTCATTTTCTAATTCTGCAAATTAACTTCCCCACTAAATGAGGCGTTAGGCTGATGTCAATATTTGCAGGTACTCCACAATTATACTGTGTTTGCTAAATGACATTGCTTTAATTCAAAAGTCATTCTGATTTCCATTTAGACCATGATCCTGCTGGGTGCCTAGTTCTGCTGTAAAAGTGTCGCATGCCCTCAGGTCTCATGGAGTCTATGGCACTAGAGATTTCTCAGCTGCCTTCAGATCTCAGTCCCATTTTATTTGGGAAACCATAATTAGAGGTTAGGAGCCAGGTTTATGCAATGTGGATTGTACAGAACACCCAATCCTTGCATTTAAGAATCTCCTCTCCTTTTAAACTCTTTTTACAGATTGAGATTTCAAGGTGAACCTTCACCTCTTGTTAAACTAATGTGTCCTAAATTTCTGCAGATTTTAGTTTCAGTGAGGTGTTTTCCATCCTTTCATCAACTGGGGGAAGGAAGAGCTATCTAATCAGCCTGTCTGAAGGAAATGCCTTTTTAATGAGTCCAAGTCTCCAGCAGGACTCAAAATAGCAAGGCAGTAAAGTCAGAAGTCTTTATAGAAAGAAATTGCTTTAAAACTGTTAGTGTGGTGGTATCTTGGAAATGACAGCTGCTGATACATCCACAAGCTGTCCCAGTCTCAGCTCTCCTTACTGCCAGACACCCTTGGCTGATGGGCACATTCATACCCCTGCTCTACACCCATAGATCATTAAAATCCCTTCCTGTCTCCTCCCTCTTGTACCAGCTGATCCTCAGGGTTTTGCACCAGAGAATCACAAAACATCATTTCAAAGTCATCCCAAGGAAAAGCCTCTTGGCTAGAGTCTGGGATCTCTTATTTATTTACATTTTCTTCCCTGTACTTTGAACATATCTGAAGTTATTCCTTATTTTCTTAATATGTAAGCCTTCCCTCAGAGAAATGCACCCAGTAAGACCAGCCAGGGGTGCAGATCTGGTGCCAAGGGGATATGATTTACATTACATGCAAATCTGTTTTGGCAGCACACGAGCTCTCCTTTCATCCAAATGGCTTAAAGCAAATGAAAACTGGCCTGAACATGGATACACTGTCCTGGAAAGAAACCCAAATGGGTGTAGTCTGGTATCTGAGACAGCTGGGCCTGATTTTTAACTTCACTGGTGGGATTTTGAGCAGAGCAGAACGCAAACCTCTCGGGAACATTATTTTCCTGTACCTAATACAGTGCTGTGACATCCTCACAGCCAGGTGAGAGCATCTTCTCTGTCAGAGCAAGGGGCAGAACAAATGTCAAGGGGTAGACTGAGGCCAGCATGCCCTGAGGGCAGCTGATATTCCTCACTCACTTTGCAATTATGTCAGATTAGCAGTGATTTACAGCCGGGCTGGCACCCAAGGCCGTGGGGCAGGAGAGCAGCCCCAAGGGTGCTGTGCTGCACAAATACCTGTCTGGAACCATAGCCATGGGGAGGGGTGAGGATGCAGAGATTTGAGTGAGTGTCAGACTGCAAGAGCTGCTCCTGACCTACAGCAGAGAGAGGACAGTGATGAAGTGCAGCCACCTGTAGAGAATTTTTGGTTTGGTGGCAGAAGTCAATAGTTATGGTCACAGCACTGCTTTGGTTGAGGTTATTTTAATACACACAACAGGTATTCTGTAAGACCATTGTTTTCTCTTAGCACCTGTTTTTGGTGTTTTCTGTTCCATCCTCAGCAAGAACAGGTACACTGCTCCAGTGAGGCTGTACTGGGTGAGGCACACATTAGCTCCCTGGACTGTAAAATATCTCTGGAAGGTTTGGGAATACGATTCCAATGGCAATTGTAGAGATGTTTCACGATACAGCTCAGCTGCTTGCTTTGGCACATTTCACAGGGCTGGTTTCCACCAGCTCTGCTGCAGGGAAATCATCCTCTCCTGTTCCTTCTCCTGTTACCTACACTGCTGATGGTCAAGCTTAGATTTTCAGTTTGCACTTTTGCCCCTTGAGGTGTAAGATACCAGTCAAGCACTTCACTAAGGTCCCCACCCTTCACAGCTCTCTCTCAATTCCTCTGTGCCACACACCCCATATACCCCAGGCAATACGTCTAGACATGGATCAAAAAAGTTATACCTGCCTGCTATCAAGACACATGATTACACAGCTAATTTGCAGTAATATTAACCATGAACAGCAGGGGAAAAATGTGAACTAAAGCAGAAATTGTTTCAGGGTGGTGACAGATTGAGAAAACTCCGCCTGCTAAGGTTACCCAGAGGTGAATGTTGACACAAAGGTTCTCAGCAAGGAGATGTCCAGAGACAAGCTGTGATGAGATGGTCTCAGGGGAGCTGGCTTGTTTAAGATTGGAGTGACCAGCCTTATCGAGGGCAGCACGCTGCCTCCCAGCTATGAATGTTGGGTGTTTATAGAAACCTGACAAGGTATCTGCCAGATATTTAGTACAAATTACTGTGGGGGGAAGTGCTTGCTTTGGTTGGGAAACAGCTGAGAACTGTGTTGGCAAAACTACCAAGCCCTGAGGAGAAGGGACTATTCTAGCTGTAGACTAATTTTTCATTCTAGGCTAATGATAACCCAAGAACATTAGTATTCCACACATTAGCAGTTAAAGCTGAGTCAATTTAGGCCAGAAAAGCTGTTTGGGTATAGCAATAATTAACTATTAAATCCAACCAGGTCACTTGTCCATCCCTGAAGCACTCTGCTGAGATCTCTCAGAAATGTGGGCTGCTGAGAGGTGGCAGAAAGCAAACTCAGGTCTACCAATGTACTTGAGTAAAGATGCAAGACCCTCACTCTTTCTTTCAGCAGAGCAATCCAGGAGGAATTTTTCTAAAGGAAATAAATGTGAATATATAACAGAAAGAAGAGCAAAAAATCCAGGCATTCTGTCTCTCCTGGACAGAAACTGAACTGAAAATTGTACTCTGCTGCAATAAACTAAGCAACTAGATGTTTCAGATAATTAGTATTAGAGTCAAATTTTTCTAGCAGCTGTTTTCCTTGTGAAAGACAAGCAGTATATCAGCCTGGACAAACTCTTCCAACAGGATGTCTAAGACGTGATCAAGACACAAGATGTCATTTGCATATATATATATATATATATATATATATATTCTCAAGAGCTTTAAAGCATCAACTGGAATATTGGTAACTGCAGTAGCACGTGCAAAAGTTTACTTCTGCCTCCAGATATACACTTGGTGACTTATATGGGTTGTCAAGGCTTTGCTGCCTTTAGCATCTAACCTAGAGCAAGCAAAAGTTGACTGGGAAGAGCAGCATGCCTCAAAAATGTATTCTGGTTTTGCTGGGTTTTTTTTGTTGGGGTTTTTTTTTTTTTTTTTCTGGGAAATTTTAAGACTTCCCCCAGCCTAACTCTGTATTTTCAAGTATTTTAAGAGACACCACTCTGGTTTCACCTATTTAAAAGTCTGTGAGCTTGTCCATCCTGTTTATAACGCACTGCAGCATCCACCTGGAGCAAAGCATCTGTCTAGCCATGCTAATTGAATTAGGCTGTGAATTTACCCATCTACCCATCAACAGAGACCTTGCTAGCTTCCTAACTTCAGAATTTTTATAGAAAACAGATGTCCCCAAATAAACATTTTAGGATGGAGATGAGCACTTTCATTGTCTAAAGAGATTTCCAGAAAATGAGTCTTTTTGGGATTTCTTTGGTGGAAGAACCAGTTTTTTCAGGATGGAAAACAAACACCTTACAAACTGGCAGAAACCTGTATGGGAGAGCCAGTTTCTCATGGCCTCATGCAAAAACCTTGGCATTTGAGGCCTCAGGTGGCTTCTAACGTGCATCTTGTGAGGTCTTGCAATGTCTGAAGGACTGATCCGTATCTCAGTAAAATAAGACCACTCATCACAAGCACCAGACTGTTCTCCCCACTAATTATTTGATAAGGATGCCTCAGGCCATAAATGTTGGTGACTGTGTCCCTGGGGTGGACAGGACTATTGACACCTGTTGATGTGGCCCAGACCTGCTGGAAAAGCTGTGTAAGACAAAGTTCAGCACGGGAGGGACCTGCTGGCAGCTGATGAGCAAAGGGCAGCAACTGAGGGTGCCAGGTCTCTCTCCCTTTTCTTTCCAGCAATGGTTTGCAGTTCTGCTGGGGCAATGGGCACCAGCTGGTCTGAGTAAAGATTCATCAGCCTGGGTGGAGACTCTCAGCCTCGTGTTTGCTAAGGTTACTCGCATAAAATATGTCAAAATTAAAAAAAAAAAAAATTTAAAAAAAAAAAAAACCCAAGAGGTGATAGTATTTTGGGAGAAGAAGAAACTCAGAAAGAATATGGGAAGAAAAAGGGGCTCATTTAAAACATCGGTTTTCTTGACTTCCTGGTGATGACTGGTTTACGCCCTGGAAATTAGAATGGTCTTAAGTTCCATTTTCAAAGATATCTTCTGAGATGTTCAGGAGCTTCAAGGCCTCAGCTACCTTTGAAAATGAAATTTAGGATCCAAATAATGAGGTATTTCTGAAAAACGTAACCTATGTTTCCACAGAAAGTTCTTCCTCTCAAAGGCCATGGGCATCCCAGTACTAAATGAAGCATGGATTTAAACTTCCACACAACCCGAAGTTTAGTAACACAAGGAAGTGAAACAGCAGCCCCCAGTGTGGATCCAGAAATGAACTAGAAAAGTGCATGCGAAGAGCTAAACAGATCAGGTTTTGCAATTACGCCAACAAGGAATGCGATCCGTAATAGTAGAAGTGAAGATTAGTGGTTTTTACCAGAAGATATCTCTTGAAATTGGAACTGGAGGTGGGGCTGCCCACCGGGGCACCACGGCCAGGTGGCAGGGACAGCCAGGCTGCACGTGGCAGCGGCAGTGCGACGCAGGGCACCTCCTGTCACTCGGCTTTTGCGGGGTCTCCGCGCGTTCCCCTGCGCACAGGGCAATGGAACAGGGGGAAAGCGCCCGGGCGATGCGGGAGCATCCCGCCCTCCACCCGCGGGCACAGCCGCCGTGCCGGAGCATCCCCGCCCGCTCCGCCGGGGCCCGCGGGGCTGCAGCCGGGGCGCAGCGGGCTCGGGGCGGGAGCTGCCGCCTCTCCCCCCGCGCCGCCCGGAGCCCGGACCGGGGCCGCCCCGCCCGCCGCCGCCGCGGAGCCTCCGCCAGCCCCGGCCCCAGCCCCAGCGCCAGCCCCGCGCCTTCCCCGCCCCTCGCGGCGGATTCGGCCTGCGCGGGGCCGGCGGAGAGAGGCAGCGCGGCCGGCAGAAGGGAGGGCAGAGCCGAGGAGGCGGCGGCGGAGGCGGCGAGCTGGCCATGGCAGCAGCCCGCGGGCGGAGAGGCGGCCGCGGGTTGCCGCTGTGATTGGCACCCCGAGGAGGAGGAGAAGGAGGCGGAGGACGAGGAAGGCGCGGAGCAGCCGCGGGGCCCGCCATCCCGCGGCGGCGGAGCGGCGGTGCCCGGGAGGATGCCGGGGAAGCGGGGCTCGGCGGGCGGCGGCGGCGGCAGCGAGCTCCCGGGGGCCGGCGCGCCGCGGCAGCGCAGGCGGCGGAGGAAGGTCTCCTGCTTCTCCAGCATCCAGCTCTTCCTGGTGTCCGAGTGCGCCCTGATGCTGGCCCAGGGCACGGTGGGAGCCTACCTGGTGAGTGCGGCCGGCCCGCAGCCCCTCGAAGCGGCGGGGCTGAGCGGCGGAGCGCAGGGGAAGTTTCCCGGAGCCGGGGCGGCTCTGCGGGCAGCCCCCAGCCCGGGGGGGTCAGGGCAGCCCGGCGTTGGGCGGCTGAAATGACTCAGCAGTGCCGAGGGGTCACCCACCCGCTGCCGCCCAAGTTGTGTGCGGCCGGTCCGGGGACTCCCGGTTGCCCGGGGCGAGCTGGCACCGCCGCGGCTCCCGGCTGGCCGGGCACCGGGCTCCAGCGCCAGCCTTCCCACTTCACACCGAATAAATACCGGCGGAATACAGCGGGGCATCTACTTCGTGCCTCCCGCGTTGCCGCTTATCCTCTCGAGTGATGCAGCGGTGCAAAGCGCAGCAGCCCCAAAGTCCCGGTGATGGGCACAGAACAATCCGAATAAGACTTTAGCACTAAATCTGCATAGTGAGATGTGGTGTCGGAGGCAGGAGTGTAGTAGAAGAGTTGGGAAGGTGTCCATACGGCTGTGCTTGTGCCTTGAAGTGTGCAGCCTGTGGAAATGTTCTGCTTCCAGCAGATGTAAGTGTGTAGTTGATTTCAATTTCTCAAAATAGCTTGCTGGATTTGAGAATTATAGTTTCCATGGAAAAGAAATGTATTCATAATCTCTGAGGCTTTTTGAGGCCATACACATAATATATTCTACAGTAAATGTAAGATTTCTGCATTTGGTACTTGTATTCAGTATTTAGCATTGCTTCTCTCACATGCTCAAACTACTTATGCAAATTTGTACTGAACGTGATCTATAATTTTTCAAGGTATGTGACTAAACTAACCCTGGTTAATATTCCTTGTTAATATGAAATGGAAATTAGAATCCATCTCCATATAATAAAACATGAGTTTAGTTTGAAACATACTTGTAATTCCAAGGGAAACTGCATCACATCTGATGAGACAAATTCAGCAGTTCTATACCCTAGGTGAGTATATGTGAATATAACTTAATTTGTAGGAGCCTGTCAGGAACATTCCTGTTTTATGTGAGTAACACCTTAGTAAGTAAATATATTGTTTCCGATGAGCTGCTTGCAAAATGAGCTGTCAGTGTGAATGAGTGTGGGATAATCCTTCCTCAAAGTAATAGCCGAGGAAGAGCCCACGGGTGATGTCACCCGGTGGGCACCGGTGTGCTGGCAATGTATGGATCTGCTAGAGGGTTGTGTATCGGCACACTTGGCTGGGGTGTGAGCGTAGGATCAGCAGCAATAGTCCCTAGTGTGGCATTCTCCTCAAACTCCTTTGCATTGCTCACTCCTCAGCAGTTTAGCATTTCTTTTCCTGCCTTCCCCAACTCCTGGCGTGCTTTGTACTGGAGTAGCATCGCTGCTGTCCCTGCTCTGCCCTTCTCCAGCTCTGTGTCCTGAGCAGCATGACAGTGTGCCCCACGGCCAGCCAGATCCACAGGGCAGTGGGAAAGAGAAAAAAAGCAAACTAACCTCAGAACAATCCCCAGCATGCATAAGCAGTGGCCCAGCTGCGCTGGGCAAGCGTTCCTCTGTTCCCTGTATAATTTATCTGCCGTCATTGCAAATACCATGCAGCTCTTCAAACAATGAACAGATGCAAATGTGGAATTGGCGTTGCGGGGTGAATCTGTGCTTTAAAGCGCATCTGCCCGGCGCTGTGCTTACAGGTGCTGCAGGGCAGGGAGAGCAGGAGCAGCAAAGATGCTCAGTGGGAAGCGTGGAGCACTTAATCCTTTTTGCACACTGAGGGTCCTGTGGGGCCAAGTGCTGCTCTCAGGTGCTGTCATGGGGTGGAATCAGTGGAGGCACTGCAGAGTTGCCCAGGATATTAATTTTCTCAGCCCCCTGGGATGAGTGGGGCTCAGCGGTGGCTGCTGGGCTGCTCCCCAAGGGATAAATTAGCAGGCAAAGAGACAAAGCAGAGAGCAAACAGAAAGACAGACAAATAGGGAGATGCTGCGTAGGACAGGCACAGTGTGTAGTTCTGGGCAGTTGAATAAACTACTAATTTTAGCTTGTCAGCAGTGAGGGAGTTCTGTATTCATACTTCTGCTTTCCTTGGCCGCATGTGTGACTTTCCCTAGTTATTTGTAACTCAGGAAGAGAAACCTTTTTTCGCCTTATACGGCGACAAGTTGGTTTCCTCAGATTTTGTCTGTCTTGTTCTGCATAGGGAGACCATGAGGGCAGAAACTCAGCTTGTTAAGAAAACAAGCTTCTCAGGAGTGATTGAAGAGCTCTCTTTGGATTGGGCTTGGCTTTCATGCCAGTGCATTTAGAAGTAGGTATTGTTATTTCTTTTTAGAGATGTAAAAACCCTTTTTTCCATGTTCACGGTACAATAGACTAGCAGCACCCGTTTGAATGTATGTACAAAGTATACATTCATTCATTATGTGGTTTTTAAGCAAGGATCATTCGCTTTTATTTGTTCATAAAACATTGTGCTTGCCAACAGGGCTTTATCAATTATAAATGCTGATAAAAATCTATATAAAGTCCAATTCTTTTCCCACAGAACTCAGCAGTGAAAATACCCCAGGATGCCAGCAGTAGATGTCTGTGTTTAAATAGCGCCATGTCTCTGAGGTTCTTCATGTGAAGTTTTAGGGAGTATTTGATCAATGTCACGTTCCAAAATATTTGTCTATTATTATGCTTGCTTGTTTGCTAAATGCACATGTCCCAAAATTACTTGGTGCCATATCCTGCATAGTTTATGCAAATACAAGCCTGTGCTGCTGCCTTAATTTCTGGGGCTGCTGAATACACCCTATTATTTGCATATTCGCGTAAGGTTTTGTCTGTGCATTTATTTGGCTTCGTCTAATTACTCCTGCGTGCTTTTGGAAACTTGAATTTCCCAGCAACTGCAGTGGGGAGAGAATGCTGCCTGTAGTCTGCAGGCATTGCTGCTGCAGAAGTTCCCCAGGATTTTCACAGCAACTTCTGAAAGCCCAGCTGATTTCCAGCCGCGGTTGCTCTCCCGCAGCGCTGGGCAGTGGATTAAAGGCTGAGGGTGACCGGTGCAGATGGCACCGGGAGGGAAGGGCTGGAAAAGGGCTGGAGCCTTTCTCCAGCTGGAGCCTTGTGCCTCTGGGCTGGATGCAGCAGTGTGATCAGTCATGCCAGCCGTGCAGCGATGAGGATTTCGATAAGGCTGATTCACATACCTTGGCAACACTTTGCTGCCTGTCCACCTCCCTCCCTGTGAATTCCTCCCTGCGCTATATTTTGGAGTATTTTTCCTGGTAACGACGTTCCGAGTGCTCCTGGCGGTTTATCGCTGAGGCTTTTCATCACCCTGCCAGTCAAACCGTTTGCCTAGCCAGTGGTGAAATCATTGCTTGAGCAGAAGGCAAAGAGCTCTCGGTTTGACAGGCACAGTTTGTGGAGCAGGAGCGCAGTTTGATTTCTCTCCCCAGCCTTTAGCCTCGACTCGCTCTGGTTCAAACTGACCTAGTTGTGAGCATCCAACATCTGCCAAAGTCATGGGCTTCTTTGGATAAAGGGCATGCATATGGGAAGCGTGTTGGGATCCAGTTCTGTGGTGTGCTCTGGGGAGCTGTTTTTACAGAGCTTTACTGAGCTGTCTCTGTTTGCTACAGCTTTGAATGCGGCTATTCATGTGTTTTATCAAGTGATAGAGGATGACTGGCCTGAGCATGGGATGGAAAGGAAAATAATTGGTCCCTCCCAAGGAGGGTGCATTGGTGTTTGCGTGGGAATGAATGCCAAATTGTTCCTTGTTTTGCTGAATGAAAACTTTTGAGCCCTGCTTAACTTCCTGGGGAGAGCTTTGCCCATGCAGCAGCGTTTGACTGCAGCCTGCAAAAACTCTGTTAACTAGGAGTGTCTGCAGTAAAATTAGTGCTGTGTGACTCCAGGTGAGAGTGTGTGTGTGTTTATGGTCTCTGAGACAGGCTCCTTCTGTGCTGTTTTACTGCTGCTGGGGTTGGGGATATTAATGAAAATCTTGAAATTCCATCTTCAGGAAGAAGATAAGTATCAAAGATAAATACAGAAGTTAATCACCAAAGGGTTCCTAGTGGAACAAACAGAACTGGGGCCCTGTGTGATGAACACCTGGGAACTGAGGGGTTAACAGCAGAATTTGGCTCTTGGATTTTTAAAGTTTTGGTGGGCAACCCCTTCCCCACCCATGTTAAAGGTAACAAATACATTACAGTGTTCCTGTGGTACAGACCTGGCCAAACCCTCCTGGAAATGTGGTGAGATCTGCATGGAGGATGTCATTAAAGTCAGTTTTTGGGAATAGTGCAGTGCTTCAGGGCTTTCTATTGTGCTTGGTGCTGCACAGTAGAATTTGCCTCTGAGTATTTGCAGTCTGAGAGGACTGGGTGGGAAGAGTGTCACAGGTAGGGAAACTGAGGCAGAGATTAAGAGCTTGATTCTGTTGCTGAAGCTATTGATAAAGCTTTTGATTGGTTGACAGCAGCAGAGCCTGAATGGCCTAAGCATGGGCAGAGTTAACTACAAGACCAGTTTTGCCTTTTTAATTTATTATTGTTTTTAATCAAGTATTTGTTTTCCTAGAATAAGAATCAGCTTTAAAATACTGCTGTCCTTTTTTTTCTCTCCATCCTCAGCAGTGCTGAGTAATAAATTAGCTGTAATGTTCATAATTTATTTGTCACTGGGGTAGTTAAGGGGGAAAAAAACCCAAGGAGTGAAAATAAACGTTTTAGTGGGGAAGAATATTGCCAAGCATTGGCTGGTTATTGCTTACCGTTCATTTTCCCTTAATATATCTTTGCTGGCAATGTTATTTCTGGAAAGTTGTTTCTAGTATGCCTTCCCCATTAGAGAATATTGTCTGTTCTGCAGCTGACTTGCACAGAAAGTTATTCTAAACTAGCTCTTTTGACTACATTTATATTTCTTCTCTAAGAAGGCTTCGGATTTTTTTTCTTTTTTTTTTGGAGGGGGTTTCTGACTGCAGGGTAGAGCAGAAAGCAGATCCAGCTCTGGGTTCTGATGCTTTCAGACTCCTGTGTTGCATGGGTCAGGAGTGTGGCATGGACCCTTTAACATAAAAACTTCATGTAAGTAGTAGAAACAAATTCCAATCCAGGTGTAGGTTGGATTTTTCAGTACCAAGAAAACGTGTGAGTAACTGGCATTTATACTTCAATTAGGGGAAAGGGTTTCTCTTTTTTATCTACTACTAATAGATGAAACGGGGTAGAGATAACATGTTTATCTCTTACACTATCTATTATGTGCAATTTGCAACTTAAAATCTGCTGTCTTCTCGGTTAAATGCATTTAAAGGCAAAATGCACTTGGTGCCTAAATGTGGACTAATTAATTTTAGTGGTTTTATTATTTTTAGCAGAAAGTTTGGCGGTTCTTCCGTTTCTCTGTGAGGGCCAAGTGATGTTTGTAAGCCCTGAAAGAAAGAACAGCCTGTTAGAAACGCTATGGTCCATCACAAAACCAATGTCTCATTTCTTCTGGCCAGCCTTTGCCTCCACAATCCCTGTAGCACTTGCAGGGTGTCTGTGTGAGAGGCTCTCTGGGGTTTAATAGCCTGCAGTATTCCTGCAGCTGAGGTTTCAAGGAATCTTAAATTAGAGCACAGAATGCAGTGGTCTGAAGGGCTGGGCCATGCTTGCTTGGGAATTTCATGCACTTCTTAACTCTTTAGTGGTCCTGTAGCTCCTGACCCAGAGAGAGCTCAGTGGAGCTGTGATGCTTCCCCTTCTCTGTGAGGCACAGCAGATATTCCCTGGTTCCCAGAAAGGGGTGTCTCTCAGGTTCCATGGGCTTTCTTTTCCCTTGCTTTCAGGATATTGTAAAGGACCAAAAGCCAACTTCTGTCCTGCTACAGCAGTGTGAATTTAGTGCTTCCAAAGGGTTACTCTGCAATTCATCAAGCAGAATTTGTCCTCTGTGTATAATAATCCTTACTTGTAGATTCCTTGGTCTCCAGCTATTCCTTCACAGGGAGATCAAACAATGGCAAACTATTTGGTGGGTGAGGGTGCAGCTTGGATGAATTAGTGCAGCTTTGTCTTCTGATCAACACCAGCTGAAGCTGCAAGTGATATATTTTAAGCATCACCCAAAGAAGTTTAAATAAACGTGATACTACTTCGTGCAGTAACTCCTTTAAGTGCTCCAGCGAAGTTTGGAAGACTTAATTTTTCCTATTGCTCAGAAAAATGGGCCACTGATTTTGATTTACAAGGTTTCATTATAGCTCTGCAGCAAAAACCAGGACTGGAACCCCAAGAGTCCCTTCTCCAGGTCACCTTGGAACAGCCACTAGGCTCTCTTTGTAGCTAGGCAGTGTGAAACAAACCCTGAGTGATTTCACACTGCCCTGCTCCATGTGCTGCCGGGAGGATCAATAGTGATTGCAGGTGTTCAGGGAGCTCCTGGAGTGTCCATCACTCTTCCCCATCCATCTGGGAGGGCTCTGCCCTGTAGAGCTCAGAGATGATCCCTGCATCCAAGATGTTGGAGAGGATGGGCAAAGGAATGTTCCTTTCTCCCAGGTGTGAAGCAGGGATGCAGCTGTAATCATATGGAGGTGCACCCTTAGAGCACAGGTCTGCATCTGCCTCTCCTCACTTAGCAAATCTAGGAAATGCCTCAGAACTAAAATCAGATTTTCTAAGCTCTCCAGTTAGCAACTTTTTTTTTCCCCAGCCTTATTCTTGGTTTGATGTGCTTCAGCATTTTGGCACCTGAGTATTCCTTGGTGAGGTGAGGCAGGCAGCTCCCTCCAGCTGTTGCACAGTGCCCACTGCATCCAACTTTAAGGACTTTTACTGAGTTTCTGTTGCAGCAGTGACTGAACACAATAATTTCAGATGACTGTTTGCGGCATAAAAGCAAAATATTTATTTCTTGTTTGCTTGAATATTTATCGTCATTGTTACTTTCAAGAAGAAAAGGAATTTGCTTTGGTTTTTGGTTTTCTTCTCTGTTGCCTTTCCCTTCATAGTAGCCTTCCTCCTCACCAAGCAGCCAGCTGATTTCCATGTATTTTTTTAACAACATCTTGGTGTCTGCAGCTATCCCTTGGATGATTTCTGCATGTTTGCAGGCCCAGTGACTTTTAGATAAGTGGCTGTGAGGGCTGGTGTGGGAGCACAGGACTTGTTATGCCATGCTACAGCTGTTTCCTGGGCAAGGATTGCTGGAGTTGTCTTATTTTTAATATTTAAGTGTCCTTTTAAAACACTTACCGTGCTGTTTACCTGTATAATTCATAATGCCTGAGTTTACTGAAAGTGAAAAAAGTCTTAAATTTAGTTTTATGGTGATCCATTAAATGACAGTGATGTTTCTGACAGAACCTGGATAATTCATTCGTGTTGAGGTCTTTGTGACTCACCCAGTTTCTGAAGCAGGTTTGTTTTTTGGTGCTTTGATGTTTGCATCTGAATCCAACATTTTCTTTAGTTGCTTTTTTTCTTTTTTACAAAAGACAACTACAAGCTCTGCCATAAGGAAACTGAAAGAAAGCTCAGCTGTTGAGGTGTGTGGTGTGGGTGTGGAAGAATACAGAAACCTTTCAGAAGTGTTTCACTTTTCATTTTCAAAGATGAATAGTGGGATATTTGTGGCATACTTTTTTTTTTTTTTTTTTTTTGGTCCCCCACTGAAAGACTTGGCTGAATTGAAATCAGCATTGGGTTTGGGTCCATATAAAAGCAATAGCCTTGTTGCATGTGTGTATTTTAAGGTGGTACCTAACATTTTAATACCTGGAGAACTGCATGAAACAATGTGGAATTGCTTTACAGCTGAGGATGACAGGTAGTGGTGCCTTCTGCATTTCTAAGACAGAGGAATTAATCTATTAATTTATGTTTAAAGTGAAAAGCAAGTGTTTTTCCTGGAGTCTTCTTGGAATTTGTATTCGATGGAGCTTTTCATGCTCTCATGGCCAGAGGACAGCAGTGGTGGGTCTGTTTGCCATAGCAGGATGGAGTTCTGAGTTTTCTGTGGTTTCAGATTTATTTCACCCCTTTAATTCTGCAAAGGAATAACAGGGAGTGAGAAAACATCGTAACTTCACAGCTTTGCAACCCGTCCTGTTAAACAGTGAGTGGTATTTGTTTCCTCTGGTGGAACTTTACCAGGAAGGGCTGCAGAAAGATTGTTTGGGCTTCTTGTTTTTTATTTCTGAAAAGGAGGATGTTAAATAGCTGCTACCCCTTTCCAGTTCTCACGCAAACATAGTTTAGCACATCATTAGCTGGAGACCAGGGATTTGCTTGGGAGTGTTTTGGTGCTGGAATGTGGAATAAACCTCCTGCTTTGGCTTGAGAGGAATCTCTGAAAGGAGATGCAGGAGGACAGGCATGTGCCTTGCTTGGGACATAGCAGGGCAAGTCCCTTGTACCTCTGAAAAATACCAGACCTGTGTGTACACTGAGAAATGCCAAGAGAGAAGAGGGGAAGCATTCAAAACTTCCCAGGAGAGTAGCTAACAGAAAATTATTTTGAAGAACATGAAGGAGGAGTGCCCCCAGTGGCGTCCTGCTGCTTCTTGTGCCCTGCTAAGGAGTTTCATCTGCTGGAAAGATGCTTGCTTCTCATCCTGACATGGTCTGAGTGTTGTATGATGCACTGAGGTGCCAGATTAGGGAGGGATCCTTTCTTACCCAGTAATTTGGAAACAACAGAAAAATAGCAGTATATAACTAGGCTTTGATTTTTAAAGAGGAAAGACTTAAGACTTGCAGTTTTTCAGTCCTACAGCTTGCTTCTCATCATCTCCCTGAGCTGCAGGAAGAGCTGTAATTGTCATGATTTAGGAAAGCTATTTTCTCCAAGTTACTCTTCAAGCTTTAACTCTTATTAAAGGGTATCCATCTCTCTTGGTGAGGTGTTGTGTGTTAACCTTGGTCTGCAGCCAAATGCCCACCCAGCTTTTCTCTCCCTTGTCAACACAGTGGGGGCAGAAAATGAGGTGAAAAAGCTTGTGGGATGAGATAAAGCAATTACTGTCAGGGATAAAACAGACTTGACCCGGGAAAATTAATTTTTATTGCCAATTAAGATAGATTTTGATGTTTAAAACAAAGCCAAAAATCAAAACACCATCTTCCACCCATCCCACCCCTTTTTTTTCTTAGGCTCTCTGGGAGTATGTCTATCATATCCTCACTCAGCTCTGCTGGGAGAGCATCTGCCCTCTCCATGAGCTAAAGTAAACCATTGATCATGTTTGAGCACTGACTTGCTCTTTGCAGAAATGTTGGCTGGCGTTGGATAAATGGTTTTCCCTGTCTGCACTTGGTGATCAGTCACTGGTTTTTGTGGTGTCCCACTGGGCAGCAAGGTTCAGCACAAGGAGAAGCATGTCTGTGTGACTAAAACATGGTGGTGTGCATTCTGTCCTGCAGGCATTGTCTGTAAAATTTGATTTTTTGTGGGAATTAACCTTTCCACAGCCTATGCCAAGTGCTCTAGTTTGTGATAGAGAAAGTGCTGGACATACAGACCCTTTATGAGAAATAGTGGGCAGCGTTTTTAGGGCTTACCAGCAAAGGAAAACTGTGGGTTTTGTTTTTGTCTTGTCCAGCGTACAGGGCTGAGAGCAGTTAATTACAATGGGCCTTTCAGCCTCTGCATGAGATGCACACTTTGTTTCCTGCTGCCTATGGCTAGTTATAATGCAGGTCCTTATGTCTGAAGTCAGTGCAGCTGCTGGCTGAGGGACAGGAGCTTCAGCTGAAGGGATGCCTTGTCTGGGGGTGCTTGTTTGTGAAGGGCAGTGATGGCTGTTGGGGTGATCCTGGAGATGGTCTCATCCAAGGTGTTCAGGGAAGGAATGCCCACTGAGCTCAGCTGTGTTCCTGCAGGAGCCTGCCTTTGGCCCCAAAGAGGGCATGTGAATAACACAAACCCCAAGTTTGGGGTTTTTTAATCAAAATGGGATACCAAAACCACATGGCTGCTTGAGCCCTTGGGTCACAATGCTGTGATGGTAGTCTAGGTTGGGTTTTGGTTTTCGTTAATTCTGTTTCTAAAATCTGTGATATTTAATACCATTAAAAAATTGTATCTCAAGAGAGCTGCTTACTGAAAAGCTTTCCCACAGTCTTTGGGATTCAAACCTACCAGCTTCAGAGAGCTTGAGAGCAAAAGCTGAAAGTATTCAAGTGTTCCATGGAGCTAGATAAACTGTTCGCTTCCATGAGTTAATTTGCTTAATTGAGGCTGCTTCTGCATTGACAGATCACTGTGTGAATGAATGGATTCCAAAATCAGCTTGGGAGTTATTTGATGGCTATTGAAGTTAAGCCACACTAGCAAGCCATGTGCTGGAGGCACAGTTTTGTGGGTTTGCTGTGTCATTTGGCACAACTGCACAAGCTTTCTCAGGTGCTGGCCCTCTGCAGCAGTTCAGTGTTTTCCATGGATTAGGATGCATCAAGGCTACTGTGTTGCACTTAGTCTCAGTTCTTGCTCTTTTTTAGTGAGAAGGCAGAAATTTAAAATTTCTTCTTGCTGCTTTCTTGTGGAAGCATTTGGGGCTTGTGGTGTAGCCTCCCTTTTTTGAGATGGCTTTTATTGATTTCAATTATTCAGCTTAATTCTGAATGCTGGACAAGCTTTTTGCCAGAATTTTTATTTTGCCTTCTTATTTAAATAGATCCCTAATGAATTACTGTAGTTGTAAGATCCCTGATGAATTACTGTAGCTGTATATAATGACTCTTGGGAAACATTGGATGCAGCCTCTAGAATCAGTTCTGTGTGTTTTCAAACTGCAAACTTTTGAAGTCTATCCCTGAACATTACCCAGGGTCCCTTGTTATCTAAGTTTTCCAGATGCTCCCACATTAATAGACTGCATCTTTGGTATCTGTGGGAAGGTATCCAGTGAGCAGTTGGTTAGCAGGATAACAACTTAGAGGTAAATCTGGATGCACAGTTCTCTTTGGGATTTGGTATAAGGTTGTTTGGTCTCATGCATGGAAGTTTCTTCCCAGGTTCTCCTGTAGTGTTTCCAGCTGAATACTTCTGTATCCTCATCTTCAAAATGACTTGCTCTGAGTTGGCATGAACAGTTTGGGGGAGTGATTGGCCAGAATGGACAAAAATGTTCTGCAAATGACTTGTGGCGAAGTGTGGTGTTCTGGTTTAGCTAAGCAGGCCTTTAGACATGAATGGAGTGTGTCTGGTTACCCAATACTTGTACTCAAGTTACTGTTGAACTTGATGAACATGGATTTCTGTTAGGCATAGCACTGAGGCTTCAAGGGATGGGATCTTTAAGGGGTGCACAGAACTTTGCTACGCTGGAAAGGCAAATGAAACTAAAATGACCTTTGGTTTCTCCTTTATTTGCCCCCTGTAGTGCATAGTGCATGGATTCAGACACTTTCAATTCTATTCTCAGCATCCCGATTGCGTTCAGAAGCCTTGGTATCCAGACAGCGTCACAAAATATTATGTTCATGGAGTGGTTCCAGGAATTCTGTCACTGTGTATTTCCCTGACCTCCTCCTCTACCCAAGCAAGTGAGAGATTAAATGATGGAGGAACAGCAGCTTGATTCCTCTGAACCAGTACTGGCAAGGCAGGTTCTGTTGATGGTGGCATCTTGGCAGGAACAGAGGAACATTCCTGCCACATGTGGGTAATGTTTTCAAGCCAAGCTCTTACTTTGCAGCTGGCTGTCCAGACCTGTCTTGTCCAAACTGACTCCCTTCATCAGTCAAGACTGATATTTGTGCCCAGAGAAATCTGGATTTATTCGCATTTGGACAGTGTGACATGTGGCAGACTTGGGAGAGGACAGTTTAGCCCATGGGGTAACACTTGCTGGCTGAGGAGCAACTACTATTTGTATTTTGTGGTGAAGAGGCAGACCAGGGAAGCTTGGGCTCATTTCCTGGCTTTGTCGTGGGCATCTCCAGGCCTTCTTTGGGCTTTCTCTCTCAGTCAGCAAATGTGCTAGCCGTGTTATTGTCAGGTTCCATGGTCATCTTGTGCTGTAGGGTGATGCTAACTGGAATGAAAGAGACCCCAGGCTTCAGCCCTGATCCAGGTCTTTAGCAGTTAACATAATCAGCTGAACTAAATTAATTAATGGAGTGATAATTTTGTGCTATCCTACCTCTCATGATCCTACCTAGATGCAGCCTTGTTGTCAGCTGAATGCTATCCCTGTTTCCTTCACACCTGCCAGAAATGTCAGGGCTGAAACATTTAGCCCTTTGCTGTTTGAGGCTTCGCTGGAAAAGACTACTTGGGGCTGCTTTACTCACTCATGGGCAAGTGATGGATTTTAAAAGAGCCTGAGGGTGTTGTTTTCAAGGATGCTTTCTGAGCCATGCTGTCATTGACAGAAGTGACTTACTCTAAGTGTCTCTTTGAAAATGGGACTCTTGTTCCAAAGCCACTAAAGTGCTTTTGAAAAATCTCCTTCCCTCTTACTGCAGTGAACTTCCTCAGTGATGTCTAGCTTCCTTCAAAGCAGGGCGAAATTACAGTCTAAATGGTATGTGCCTGGCTAATAAACTGCATTGTAATTAGTACCTTGGGGAGGTAGGAACCAGGGAGAAGCTGAGTATAAAGAGAATTAACTTCACCTAGAAGCTGTCTGCAAAGGGTGAGCGAAGAACTGGAAGGAGATGAAAACATGGGATTTGAAATGGCTGTGGAGGTTGAGAGAAACCAGATGGGGAAAGTACAAGGAGAGAAGAGAGAGCTCATGTTGGCTGCAGTAACCATTAGTTAGTGGATGTGTCTGCCTTTGTGTTGAGTGCTGAATGCAAACCCATTCCCACTCTGTAGTGCCTGAATGATGGATTCCTCCCAGAATTTGGTATGCCTCTGCCATAGGAGCAGTGATCCTCTATGGGAGCCTCTCTCCTATTGTGCTATTGCTCATGCCAGACTCTGATAGATAAATACAAGAGCTGGGGACTTCTGTTTTCTTCAAATGCGCTCATTAAAGTTTTTCAGGGTCTGGTGATTCTGCAGTAAATAGATTTAAGATCACCTTCGAGCCCTGACTTGTCTGTTTACACCACAGCCCTCCTTGCTCACCTCCCAACCTGCCTCTCCCTTTAGTGGGAAGTTTGGCAGCAGGCAGCACACGGCCCCTGTTTGTACCCTTGGATCTGCACAGAGACAACGTGGAAGGAGAAATGAGTTGTTTGTGAACAGCTCTGTAGGAGGGTGTTACTTAGCAAACAAGCAGGATGACACGGACAGCGCTTGCGTGGGCTGCAGGGTGCAAGGTGGGGATAAGCAAGCAGCACATGTGGCTCTGGGACAAGCTTGGGGTGTTGCTAGTTAGGTGCTAGAGAGACCCCAATTCCACCTGCAGAAGTTTGCAGCAATTCGGTGTTTCTGAGTTGTTACAAAGTGCTGTGGAATGGCAGCACAATGTGGCCATTTTGTTGTTTCTCTTCTAAATGGCTTCCTGCATCCCAAGGCTTGCTAAATTGAAGCGTTTGATGTACTGGTTGATGAGAAAAGCCTCAAATTTCTCCCTAAGCTGAGTTCCCATTTGCTGTAGCCAGGCATCCTTTCTGCTGGATAGGGAGTAGAGCAGGAGAGATAGCAGCAGAGCCAAAGCAGATGAGGAGAAAAGTAGTAGGACTTGTCAGAAAAGCTCCTCTCCCAGCATATAGCCTTTATATAATCACCGTTGTCCTCCAACCATGAAAACTGATTTCAGCTTCCTTCAAAGCTTTTATTAATGCTGCCTCAGAGTGTCCTGCCTGTGTCACTTGTGGTTCATGCCTGGCAGCTGGGAATGCTTCCTCAACCAGCTCCACAGGCCTTGCTTCTTCTTCTGCACTGTGGTAGAACTTGGATGCAGCCCTTAGCCCTGAGTTCAGCTCTTGATTATAAATTAAGATAACGTGAAGCCCTTCGCATGACAGGTTTCCTCGTCAGGCTTGCATTATGGTTTCTGCGTGGTAAGTGTCCTGTTTATAGTAGAAAGCCTTCTCTGCAGGCATGGAAATGTTGTGTTAGGAAGTGTTTTATTAGATGAACAAGCAAACCTGCATTCAGTTGTGGAGGTGGAGGAGGGAGGGTGTTGCAGTGTGACAGCTTGGGATCTCGCCTCTCCACTGGTAGTACATAGTCCATGTGATAGTGTATAGGAAAGGACTTTTTTCCTGTTAAGAGTCTTCCAGCCACATGAATTGCATCTCCTCCTCTCAGCTGGAACCCAGCATGATGGTGCCCAGTTTGCAGAGTTCCAGACCCATGTATGAATCTTGCTGCCAGTTCTATGTGTGGCCAGGAGTGCTGTAGGAGCCTACATTTAAATTATATACTTCGAATTCCTCTTCATCTGGCTTTGCACACCTACTTGCTGGCCCTGGGGAAAAAAATAAGAGCTCCATCTCTGAATGTGTCAAATATGTTCCAGCAGCTTTCCCTCGGCTGTTTACTTTGACAGAGGGATTGGCTGCCCCTGCTCACCAGCCCCTGCTGCTGCACACTTATTCCACATGGAATTCTTCATCCTCCAGGTCTGAAATGTGCCGGCAATACCGTTCTGTGCTACAGTTTTTAAAGCCTGCAGAAATGCAGCTACAGAGTTGAGGTTTGTGCTTCTTTGCATGTTTATGATGTGTTATTTGGCTGCCAGTGAAAATGACATAACATCTAAAAATAAATAAGGATTCAAATATCTGCTGGCTTCATTGTAAGTGTGCTACTCAAGGAAAGTTTGGGCTACAAACTGATTCTGGCACTGGGTGTTTTTATGTAGATACCTTGTCAGGGACTAAAATACCACCTGTCTTCATACAGGTCAATGTTGGACAGCAGACTTGGAGGCAGAAAGCTTGCGTGGACACTAAGTCTGTGGTTGTAATTATAATAGCACTGTAAGTTTGGACTTTAAAGGTTAAAAAACAGTGTTTTGGCCGCAGTGTGCATCTGTTTCAGAGCAGCAGAAAAAGCCTTTCAAGTTTTGCTAGGCAGTTCTGTGTGGCCTGGCTCTGTACCTGGGTGTTCTCTGAACTGTTGGTGACTCAGGCTGATTTTCCATGATGAACGTGAGGGAGTAGCTGCAAATAACACCCCAGTGATCTTTTTGCTCACACTGCTCTAAATGGGAAGAGCACTGCGCCTGCTCTTCCTCAGGGAGCTGGGAAAGGGGGTCAGCCCGTTGTGTCCCATGCAGGATCTGTAGGAAGCAAATGAGGGAGGAATTGACATTGTTGTTTGCTGCAATGAGCGCCTGGGTTAGAGGTTAGGGTTTTATGCAGCATATTTGGTCAGCGTGGATCCCAGTTTCACTAGAACAGTGGAAAATGCACGTTTAACTTTCAAAGGCATGTGACTTTTTTCTGGTTTAAGCTATTTTGAAACAAACTGTGGCTTTGCACTGATGTAACAGCTTCTGACCAAACAGGATATCTTCCATGGGTGCTGAGTACTCTTTGCTCTGTGTGCAATGTGCAACAGCCTGTAGCATCACAGTGTTTGTGGCATAGCTGTGAAACTGCAAAAAGTGCCCAGGAGCTCTTGTTTTGTGCCTTGTGTTGGCTGAGGGCCAGTGGCACAGGACGCTGTGGCTGCTGAAATGTGGGGAGGAGATGCACAGTGGGCAAGAAGAGATGGCAGGAAAGTTTTCTTGATGCCAGGGAGAAGAGGTTGCCAAAAATGTGTGCCTTGCCTTGACTAGGAGTGTGAGGTGCTGTTTCTCTTGCTGCGTGGTGCAGTACCCTTTCTTCTCAAGCCCTGAAAATC
Organism: Entomyzon cyanotis; assembly: GCA_024500445.1. Lineage (NCBI taxonomy): Eukaryota > Metazoa > Chordata > Aves > Passeriformes > Meliphagidae > Entomyzon > Entomyzon cyanotis. The sequence continues at coordinate 14,300,375 of JAKEPQ010001010.1, forward strand.
CTGACCTTGAACGTGTGCTTAATTTGGACTGTGGCAGTAACCTCAGAGCTGGCCACTAGAATATAAAATGAATTTTTCACACCAGTGAGGCACACATCCAAGCTGCAAGCTCCTCGTGGCACCAGTACAGTAACTTGCAGATTTTCGAGTGCTGGCCTAGAAACAGCACAGGCACATGCAGCAAGAGCCAAGCTAATAACACCCTACTTTCAGCAGGGGTTCAGCTGTGGCATCTATTATCCCTGTCATGTGGATGCAAATTTCTGTGCAGAGATGATTTCCAGACCTCGAGCAGAGCCAGCTTGGGTGTGTTCATATCACCACCTTTTTTTTGCTTTCCCTTATGTTCGTGTGCCCAAAGCCAGCACAGGTGTTGGCATCTGCAGTGAGAACGTATTTTAAGTTTCAACTGACTTTATTGGACCAGGAAGGGTGTTCAAACAGTGATCAGCAGCCTGAGACAGGAGGTCCTGATGTTCTTACTACTTCAGTGGGGTGAGAAGCAGCAAGAAGTGCTTGGGGATGGCAAAGGGTGTTAAGGGTTTTGCCCTCTTCCCAGCCATCTGATGGGGAAGGAGTGGGAAAAATGCCATGGCACTGGTTGGTTTTTTAAAAAGTTTGTCTGAACCATGAGTGATCCATGTCAATGCTGGAATAGTGGAGCAGGGAGATGTCAGAGCAGAGGATCAGCATCATTCCCTTGGGCTGGAAGCCTGAGCCAGGTGGCTGTGCTGCCAGCAGGGAGGGAGGGTGACAGCCCAGGGGGACCAGCTCTGCAGGGCGAGAGCTTGCCCAAGGCAATGCAATCCCATTTGTCCCATCCTGCACTGGAAGGGAGGACAAGGTGATACCTGAAGAAGTGGGTGGAGGCACCTGGAAGCAGTGCCTTTTCTGGCATGGTCCCTTTTGGCCCTTCAAGGAACCTAGTGTTTCCCAGCTCTGTGATGGAGACTGTGGGAGATGGTTTGCGTTTTGTTTTCCTTTGGGAGCGTAGTTGCCAGGCAATTATTTTACACCCTGTAGCACTGCAGACATGTCTCTTCAAGTCCATTCTTTTGCCACATAACTGAGAAAACGTATTTTACATTAAAAAGAAGCCTTTTGAAAAGGCCCTTCAGGCATAAAGTCAATGTGTTTTCTATATATAACTTGGTATTATTAATACAATGAACTTTACTGTAGACTCTGTGGGTGAATATGACTTGATCATTGGAGATACGAACAATATGATATTCATTTTCAATGTACTGTGTCTCTGGGTCCATAATGGTCTTCCCAGCCTTCACTTCATTCCTTAGTGATAAAGTGGGGCAATAGGGTGAAGCAGGTCTGGGAATTGTATTTTTGCTGAGCACTAATATAAAATAAACAGCCTATAGAGAAAACAAATTTACCTTGGTTCAGAAAGGCCAAGGTCTGTAGGTTTGAGACAGACAGGAATGATGAATGTGAGCATGTATTATTGAAATAAGTCCAGAATGGCACAGCATAAGCTTCCATGGATTTACTTACAGGAGTTGCAATATAAGTTGCTTTGGCTGGAAAATTTTGAGGTGGTGATTGATTTCTGTTTTTTGATGTGGGTCATTTATCACTTTATGCATTATGTGAGATATTTTCCTTTTCCAATCACTGAAGAGTGTTTAAGGGTGGTGTTAGGAGGCCCCCTTAGCCAGGTCTGTTGGATGTCAGTCTCCTAAGCCATCTGATCCAAATGCACATGTGCAGCCTGCTGTGGCTCAGTAAGAGAAGGAGATGGTGCAAGCATGGTGTAAGTTCTAATCACTTCTTGTTATTGTATGTCTCAGTGTGTTCACAGAATGCCAGAAGGCTGGGTTGCATGATCTTTTCTAGATGCCCAGGGTGTGCAGGTGTCCAGACTGGTGTGGTTTCCAGTGGTCCGGTTGACTGATGTGATGTAGGCTTAGTCTGGAGGAGCATGAGCTTGTGGAGTAACAACAGCCAGTTGTTGCTCCAATCTCAGTGGAGCTGCTGTTAAAAACTGGATGGGAGTTGTCTGGAGCAGGTGAAATGGGAATCATGGAAGCTGGCAGTGAGGCTGGTGTTCAGTACAGTGCTGCAGTTCAGGTACTTGCTGGTCAGAGCCCCAGTGAGCTGCTCAGGGCTGATGTGCAGGACAGATGTGAGCACACAAGGGTGGCAGGCAAGGCACAGCTGTCCTCAGCACAGGCACATTCCCATAGGAAGCTGAAGCTTCAGTGTTCCCATTACCCTGGGTGCTGGCATGTGCCACAAATAAGTGTTGGCTGTGCCTCCCTCCTTGTGCCTGCTCCTGACTTGCCTGGTCCTGTGGGTGGTTTCACACCAGTCACTTCTTGGGGTCAGACCGCATGATCTGCTCTTTCTTGTCTGCTTGAGTTTTGCTGTGTGTTGTCTTTGCTTCCTGGTAACCGTTTTGATCTTGTGTTAGAAGCTTTTTTTAACTAAATACCCTCTTAGCTGATTCTTTCCATCCCTGGCTAAACAGCTGTGTGAGTTGACAGGAGTCAGGAAGTAGCAGCTTCACAGCTGTGGGCTCCTGGTGTTTCCTGCTGTGTTTTGAGCAGGAGGTTGTCCATCTGAAGCTGCTGCAGCATCCCATGGCCCACATCCCTGCCCCTAAACCTGCCTCCCGGTGGGCTGTGCTCTCGAGTGACAAACCTGGCCTCAGCACACTGGGACTTTTATTATCCTCACGGCCTTTTCACATGGCAACAGTATTTTTCGGGGACCTGTCCTGTCTTTTGCAGAATTTTATGTAACTCTGGATAAACAGAGTTAGTGTCTGGGAGTGGTGATGGCTTATCTGCTGGGGAGCAGGATTGTGAAAGGAAATATGGGCAGGGCAGTGTTTTTATCCCACAGTTACAAAGGCACTGTGAGCATCCCACATGGGAACTACAACTATTTAGTCAGGTTCTACCTTATATGCTGGAAGTCCCATAAAGGTAGAGCTGGGAGAATTGGAGAATGACTCTAGCCATGGGCAGGGGTTATTTTGCATAAAGGCAGGTAAAATCTCTGCTATGCTAATGCTGATTCTGGAGTTGGTCTTTGTAAGGTCACAGCCAATGTCATAGTAAGAATTTGGGCTGAGCTGCAGCCACCCAGGATAAAAAGCAGTTGCGTTCCTGTTGTTCTCTGGCTAAAAATCTGCATGTTGACAGTTTATTTCCCAGCCCTATTTTTATTCTGAGATTTATTTTTTTTCCTCATCACTGTGACTGTCAGTTTAGGAGACTACTCTGCTGATGCTGGTCTCAGCATTTTGTACTTGGATGCTATTTTCTTCTGGATGCTCAAGGCTGGTATGATGGATTTGTTCTTTCAGCATACCCCCCTGCTCCTCATAACCCACTTAGCAAAGGCAGAGCTGGTAGCCCTGGCTAGCAGTAGCCAGAAGGAGCAAACTGGGAAATGCACTATGCTCTGGCCAGAGGAATAAGGAGAACTGCCAGCTTTTATCAAGAGGGTTGGAGTTTGCCCTGTGTTGTCCTCCTCCTCCTGCTTTTGTTTCAGTCTTTTCCCCAAAATAAAGCAAGAAAGTATTAGGGGATGGTGAGACTCTTTTTCCCTACTGTGAGTGGTTTAGCTTTTGTAAAAAGGAAAAGAATGGCTGAAGTCCCACTGAAGTAAGAGTGGAATGAGAATTGGGACTCTAGCGTTAGTTCCCTGATTTATCACCAATTTACTGTCTCTGTCACCATGAATTGCCCTTGGAAATGGTGTGGGTTTTTGTTTCTGAAATCCAGCTGTCCAAAATCTGACCCTTTTGAGATCTGGCACCCACATGTTTCTAAATACCATCCTGCTTTCTAGCCACTTGTATATATGTATGGTAAAAGCCTAAAATTTGGCAGCCAGGTTGAAATGTGGGAGACTTCCAAAGCTAGTTAATACCAGTTGGCCTTGGGAAATCACTTCTGGCTTTCAGTCTTCCAGCCGAAATTATTCCATCAGAAATTAGTTTTGTTGACTGTACTTGTCTCATTAATAGTTGGCTCCCTACCTCAGTTTACACAGCTGTAATTAGTAATCTTGAGATTCCCATCTAGGTACAGCTCAGAAATGGGCACCACAGACATAATTTTGGCTGCTCAGAGCTATATATTGATCTTGGAGAGATTCAGAATTGTCAGAATTGGTGTTCATGGGGCACCAGCCCCATTAGACCACACCTTGCAATACAACCACTCCTGTGTTGTGGATGATAAAATCCTTATCCTCAGTGGAAGGTTTGGAACTATATGATCTTTAGGGTCCTCTGTCTCTGGATGCCTGGTGGAACTGCCCATGGCAATGGGATGTTGTCCATACCCCTCCTCCTTGGCCTGCCTTGCTCTGAAAATACCATCCTCATGTTCTCCAGCAGGGTCTGTGTCACCTGCTGGGCTGTCCCAGCTGCCACAGAGGGCTGGGAGCAGCAGTGTCCCTGTTGGATGTGAGCTCCAGCAGGGACAGGCTGTGCTGTCCCTCGCACAGAGGACACTGCTGTCCCTTGTGAGTCACTGAGCTGTTTTATCCCAACAGCCACCTGCACCTGGTGTGGCAAAGTGGTGATCTCTCCCTCTGACATGCACACCTGGCTCTGGCATGGGGAGAATTACTGCTGCTGCACTGCCTTTGTTCATAGAATTTGATTTTTAGGTTTCTTTCTCCTTGCCCTCCTCAGCTCTTTAGTGGGGGAGGATTACATTGGTGGTAGTGTAAAGTGATAACTGCCTGTGTGAGAAGAAGGCTGAATTCTCAGAAAACATTAAAATAATCCAGTTTTGGAGATCTGACTTGGACACTTATCAGAGCCAGGTTTGGGAGTTTTTGCTTATGCAGAGCAGAAGTGGGTTGTTTCCATTTTCCATTTGTTGCCCATGGGGCTGTCTTTGTCCAACTGTGCCCTGGTGCACCCTGGCAGAGGCAAGCTGCCCTCGGAGAAGAGCTGCTGTCAGAATACTTTTAAGTCGGTCAGGCTGGCTCCTGCTTCGTGAGGTTTATCAGCAAAGATTTTCAGTGCCTCCAGTGGGAGGCTATTTTTATTCTATCCAGGGGCTACCTTCTGCTCTGAGGTCTTTATCACATTTTTTTTTTTGGAATAGAGAAACCTGCCTCTTTTAGGACAGCCTTTAATACCTTCATCTTTTGAAGTCTGAGAAACTAGATAGTTTTTTATTCAAGGTAAAAGTTTTTGGCATTTCTGTGACACGTTCAAGATTTCTTTTGTTGTTTTTTTGTTACTGTATAAGAGGGACAGTGCCACAGACATGAGAATACCCTGTTTTCTCCCTTGAGCAGGGCTGACAGCAAGTGAGGTACTTAATGGTTCATCCTTCATGCTCTGATCAGTGCTATGACTGTTACAGAAAATCCATGTTGTGTTTCACTGCACCATGTAATCAAGATTGGAAGAGCTCCCAAGAGATGCTCTGGTTCATTTTCCTGCCCCATGGCAAGATCAGTCATACCTGTGTCTTTCCTGACAGATGCTGGTCTGTGCTCTGTTAAAGACCTCTGCAGCCTTTCCAGGCAGCATATTTCAGTGCCTCACAATCCTTACCAGTGAAATCTGGTTTCTCCCCACCTCGTATCTAACCTAAATCATCTCAGCTGCAGTTTAAACTTGTCACTTCTTGTCCTGTCCGTTCTGAATTCAAAGAACAGGTCATTCCTTTTTGCAGCCATGTTAAATATTTGAAGACTACTCATGTGCTTCTCTCTTCTTAGAGTTAAATACCCACAATTTGTTAAATCATCCCTTCTTCATGGTGGATTTAAATCTTCTATGTAAATCTTAATTGGTCTGTCTTCTCAAAAATACTCTGTGACGATCCCAGTCATTAACTAATCCACAAACAGTTTAAACCCTTTGATCAGCATTTTATTTATATACTTTAGCAAAAGCATTTGGTTCCAGCCAAGCTGCCTGTTTGTCCATCACTGTCTCTGACTGGCTTGATGGCCTCGTGCTGGTGTGCAAGCAAAGAATCCACGGGGTTTTCTGCTGCTCCCTAACTGCATGTCATTCCAAGGGAAAGCTTTGGTGCCTGGTAGGATGTGAAGCTCCATGTGGTTTGTGCCTTGGTTCTGTGGGACAGTGCAACGGGAGGGTTGTGCCTTCAGACAGAAAGGGAGCTCAAAGGCAGGCTAACAAATCATGGAATCATAGGTGTCTGCAAGCTTCCAAAATACCCTCTGCCAGGGGCGCAGGAATTCGGAAGTGGCCATGTGCTCAGACAGGTGGCAGGCTGTGAAATGTCACTTGGTATTAGGCCCTTCTGAAGTGGCTGTGTTTGAACAGTCAGGTCATGCTTGGAGGTCAACTGCTGTACTGTGGTTTGGATGTCCTTGTTCTGGGTATGGTTTCAGCTCCAAGGAGAAGTCAAGGGAATTTACACTTTACCAGGACATATGGGGGGAATGGAAGGGATGGAGTGTAATTTTCTCTGGATTTCTCTGTTGCAGGTGAGTGTTTTAACCACCTTGGAGCGGCGATTCAACCTGCAGAGTGCTGACGTGGGCGTCATCGCCAGCAGCTTCGAGATTGGCAACCTGGCCCTCATCCTCTTCGTGAGCTACTTCGGAGCCCGAGGACACCGGCCACGCTTGATAGGATGTGGAGGGATAGTCATGGCCTTGGGTGCCCTCCTTTCTGCACTGCCTGAATTTCTGACCCACCAGTACGAGTACGAATCGGGGGAAATCCGCTGGGGTGCCGAAGGGAGGGATGTGTGTGCTGTCAACGGGTCCAGCAGCGATGAGGGACCAGACCCGGACCTTATCTGCAGGAATAGGACTGCTACCAACATGATGTACTTGCTGCTCATCGGGGCACAGGTCCTCCTGGGCATTGGTGCTACCCCTGTCCAGCCCCTGGGAGTTTCCTACATCGATGACCACGTCAGGCGGAAAGATTCCTCCCTGTACATAGGTAAGGCTCTCTGAGTTTCTCTTCACTGAAGGTTTTCCTCCTCGTGGGCTGGCATCTGGCTCTTGTTCCCTGTTTGATGCCAGTGGAAGGGATGCCTCAAGGCTTCTTCTCTGTGTGCTGCTGTGCTTGTGAAGGTAACTTGGCGTGGGTCTCTGCGTCAAGCAGCAGGGAAACACAGTGGTGTTTGCTTGTAATGCAGCAATGGTAAAGGTTGACAGCCATTGGGATTATTGCTGGATGATTGGGCAGATGCTCATTCCTTCTTTGTGTTCGCCCAGATTGCTTTGAATTCTGATTTTGGTGGCTTATGGCTGGGTTTTAGCTGGAGAACTTTCAAGTGGTGTGTGTGATGATGATTAATTTTTTTTTCTTTGTTTTTGTTTTTTCCCCGAGATACCCTAGTTCTCTTCCTGTTACAAAGCATGTGTCTGACTGATCACTGCAGTCTAAGGAGACTGAGAGGACACACATGTCTTGTCACTACCACTGTCACATTTTAGCAAGGAAGTGCCAGATACAGAGGAGGTGCTGTGACCCAGGATGCTGTGGCAGGACCCTTGATAATGTGATCCCTGTAACGGAATGGGATGTGGAAGCTGCTGAGGTCTATTTTCAGCTGCAGTGAGCCTGAAGTAGAACTGATGGTTCTGGTGATCATGTTGCAGAATTCTTTCAGATGGTTAAGCGATGAAATTTGCCTTTGATTACCCAGTGAAACATCTCAGTTATTGGGGTAAAGTGCTTATGGGCTTCAGCAGTCATTTCCCCTCCCAGCAGGTTTAAAGAGGATGTTGTTGGTGAAGTTTTCTTTGAAAAAATGTACCAGCTTGGCACATTCCTCTTTGTGCAGGACTTGTCACTAGATAAGCTGCTCCAGTGCAATAAATCAGTGGAGTGTGTGCTGCCATTAATGAGATCCTTCTGCACGTGTTGGAATAATCCTGGTAACCCAAAGTGTGGACTTGTCCCATCATCCCCATCGTGACCTGACTTTCAGCTGAATGGGTGATCCTATTCCTGTTTGGGTTTTTTTTTTCCAAAGACATTTTTATGGCATTTCTAAGCTGGGTGTGGCCATTGACAGCAAAGTTCCGCAGTCCTGCTGACTTTCCAAGTGCTGTTCAGAGTCTTGGGATAGTGCAGAAGCCTGTTGGAAAGTCGCTACACAGTTGGTGTTCCTGGATGTATTACTGTTTCACTCAGAGCTTCGTCTGTGTATTCAAAACATGCCCCTGCTTTCCTGTAGCTGGCCATAAAATCATAGTATTTCAGCATTTAGCTTTGTCCTTGGATCATTATTCATCTTCACTTGGTTCTGTAAGTGTTTGTGAGGGATCCACTGGACAAAGAAGGATGATGTATAAAATACAAGATAACTGTACAACCCAAAGGTGAATAATGAGACTGAATTCACTTGAGCAACTGTGCCAACACCATAAATGATGAGCTGGAATTAAGAGTGATTCTAAGATTATCTATTATAAATAACTATATAGAGGAGCAGCAACTTTGTTCAGTCTGTTCCATGGGCATTTTTTGAGCAATGCTTCATGTCTTGAGAACAGGCTGGAGGAGGGTGCATGAGAGGAGGATTAGAAAGAGTGATTCTTCTTGTTCCTGAGCTACATTCATCTTGTATGCTAAAATAACGTCTTTAGAGTTGGCAGTTCAACTGTAGCTGGGAAAATACTTCCAGAAAATTATTTCTGCTTTCTGTATGCTGCTTTTTTATTTTTCCTTCAGAGATGAGTTTCTACCCATGTTTGTTACTACATGTGGAGTTTAAAAACAAACAAACAAACACCACACCAAAAGACTCACCACAAAACCCCAAACATTTTGGGGTTGTTTGCTTTCTGGCTTTAGCTGTGGAAATCTGAATTTCTACAGCTGAATTATGGGTTGCAGAAGAGTGCCTGTGTATGCACACTCAACCAGCAATGAAATTTAATTTCTGCCCTGTCCTAGCCTATCCATCACAAGTAGGGTTTCAGATATTGGATGATTAATTCACCTATCAAGTTGCAATCAATTTGGCTAGTGAAAATAAAAGCTAACAGGAAAAAAATCTATTCCATGAATGAATATAAATGGAGAAGAAACTAAAGGAAGTGTCATCTTATGTTTGTGGTATTTGAGAGGAGGTCAGATTGCTCGGTTTAAATGTTGTTTGAGAATTACTTGTTCAGATTTGTCTTTAACTGATTATTTTGGTTGATGTCATCAATGCAGTTTTCAGTGGCCTTAGAAGAAAGCTGGCTGAGCAGCTTACCCACTTCATTCTGCTCTGTTTCGCAGAGGAAATAACTGCAGAGTGGATACTGTCACTGTGCTATATTTATATCAGTTTGCTTTCTCATAATAGCACACTCACTCAGTGGGGGCTGTGTGTGACCAGATGAAATGGTTTTGGGTAAGCTCCCTCAGTTGAAGTTAGGGGCAAATCTGGCATAGATTGTTCTCTCAGGATAGGAACTAATTAATAACAGTGATAATAATCTGGCTGAACTTTCTAGAATGACTGGCTGCTGCTGAGAAATGATGGGTTTGACCAGTTTGTGCTGTTTTCAGTGTACTGCTTACATGGAGTCTGTGTGCTGCATTGGCTGGAGCTGAGGGGTAGAAGCAGTCTCTCAACCTGACAGCTAAGGACTAGTCATTGTTCACCTCTGCAATAAAAACCCTCTTGTGTCCCAAGGCAGTGAATTAGATAGAAATAACTCTGCACTGAGGGTTTTTTTTTCCCCTTCTGAGTTGTATGAGAGTTAAGTGGAGTAATAATATGTCTAATACAGTCACTTTGCAGTGAAATGACAATACAGGAAGACTCCTCTGTTATTTAAAAAAAAAAGGTCCAAACCCCAAGAACATCCCCCCAACCTTCTTCTTTTTATGTTAATACTCATGTGTGCAGAAGAATGCAGATGTGATACCATATGGAGTTTAAAGTGATGCTTTGGCTTTAATCATTAGTGGAACTAATAGCATCTGTGGAGTGCAGTATTTTTCTGGCTGTGAAGCCCATCAGATTTCTCTTGTGGCTTCTCTGCAGTGACAGGCACACAGGAGGATGTGGGCAGTGCACCTCTGTTGGGTATCCTTTGAAGTCAGAGGTTGCTCAGGCTTGTGCTCTGCCAAGGAGGTGGGGATTCATGGAGTTTCTTAATTAGAGAGGCAAGGGTGAGATACTACAGGAATATTCCTCTGCATGGGCTGCTGACTTGCAGTTTCGTGTTTCTTGAACTGATGGCAGATTTTTTTTTTTTTTTTTTGGTGCCTGCAATGTGTTGCTACCAAACTCAAAAAGATTCTGTTGCTGTAGTAACCAGCCTAGGAAAAAGGGCTGTGTTTTAGTAACCCAGGGCAGAATGAATCAAAGAGATGAGTGTGTGAAAGTACACACCAAAGTATGTTCAAAAAGGAACACACTTGTGCTGTAGCAGAGTTAGAAAGATTGTGGCACCATGCCTGCTCTGGCTAATCATAGAGTCATAGAATAGTTTGAGTTGGAAGGGAACTCCAAGATCATCCAACTCCTACCTCTGCTGTGGGCAGGGATACTTTTCACTTGAACAGCTTGCTGGTCAAGTGAAGCCTAATGATGGGGAATAAACTCTCCTCCCATTTCAGCGTCTGAGCACCTGCTGGACACAGAGGTCATAATGCTGGCAAAAGCAGCCGAAAGGTGGAAAAGATTAAGGAATTTTTGTAGCTGTTTGAAGTTGGGAAAAATGTTGGGGTTTGGTGCTGGTTTGCTTGCTTTTCTCTGAGTCTGATTTTGTATTTAATATCTGAACTCCCATCTAGAGCTTTCCAAACAAGAGGATTAATTTTACCTTTGTGCTTATTGGTGTCTGGTGTAAGTAGCCCCTCTGAGTGGAGGAATTCATCATTCCTACAGACCATGCAGGGCTTGTTACTGCTCCATCTTCTCTAGTGTCAGAGGATTCCTTCAATTTGTGGCACTGTTTATTTTAAAGGAGTAAAAGTTGAAGACTACTTACTACACATTTCTTTTCTCCGCCCACTAATGACTCACTTGGCATTTCCCTCTTTAGTTCTTTTTCTGCTCAGTCTTGCTGAGTTCTCTTGAAATAAATGAGGACTTTGTCATTAGGAGGGGGATCAGAGGCATCGTAGAACTTGTACAAAGAGGGGGAAAAACCCTGATCTGACAGAGGTGGTATGGATTTGCTGCCTCTCAGATAAGCAAGAGCTTGCAAGCATTTTCTGGTCACTGGAGTGCCTGTGCTGCTCTCAGCAGTGCCTTGTGAGTTCCATCAGAGCCAGTGCAGTGATGTGGTTGGTTAATGTTTTTAGCAATCCTGAGACATACCTTCTGGCCCTCCTGCTGCATTTCACATTTGCTGATGAAAGTTGCTGCATCTTGTCTGGGACATGGTTGCTACAGAGCAGAATGAATAGCCTCTGGGAGCCACTATTTGATCTGGGACAATTAAGGGCTGTATTAAACAGAGGAAGTTGCTATTATTCTGTCTCCCGTTGATGGAGGAAATTGATATTGATGTTGGAAGGAGCACTGCCAGATCGTGAGGCTCATGCAGAAGAATGCTGTGCTGATCTTTAATGCGTGTCAGAGTTTCTCTTTATGTTTGTTGAAGTTGTCTCTGTGTTTGGCACCGTGGGCACATACCCACTGTGTTCAGGACCCATGACTTGAGACTCCTTGCTGAATTGCAGGAACATGAAGAATGGCTTAAAGGAAATCTAAGAAGGGACAAGTCTTGAGTCAAGGAATTTGTGCTGAGGAATGATGAGTGCTCCTGAGTTAGTGATGTGCAAGGGTGTGTCTGAGCTCTGCATCCTCTGGGGCATAGAGCTGTTCTTGGCAGGGCAGAGGAATGGAAAAATGGATAACTCACCTCTGCTGGATGTGTCTGTTCAGCTGCTTTGTTCTGTCTTAACTCCCAGGCTTCTGTTTGGCCTTTTCTGTTTGTATTTTGGTTTTATCATACAGTTGTTCCAGCTCTTACCCTTGGTGTAAGAGCTGAACTCAACAGAATGGTGTGTTCTTTCCACATCTGCCCAGATGGGACTAAACCATATAAGAAGGACAAAACCCTACATTGCAGCTGCTAGCTTTGACCTTTGTATCAGTGTGGGGTTATTTTGCATCAAAAATACAGTGTAGAGGCACTTTTTGTTTTGTGATGACAGAGAGAAAGCTCAGCCTCGTTTCTGGTGCCTTCTCTCTTGCTTTAAGCACCAACTCAAGATTTGCTGCAGAGGAAGACAAACATGCCCTAGTTGGAATCTTGCTGTCTCCAGGGATAAATTTGTCCATTTGAAAAATCATGGTAGCTTACATCAGTCAAAATTATAGCAGCCATTGTGCTTTGGAGAAGCAGAAACATTTTCTCAACTGACAAGAATTAAATCTGAGAGTTAGTATGTATGGTGGTGAGTTAATGGCAAGTTATCAGCATAAGATGCTGAAATCAGAGTTTGAGTCAACATTTTTTATGTTTGAGGGTTGATAGTTTTGTCTCTACCTGATGAAAAGTCTCTTACATGGAGAATTAATGTATTTTGCTCAGTCTTACCCTTTCCAAATCTCTCAAATTTCCTGACATATGTGCCTGAACCTACATTTCTAAACCACAGCAAGTGGAGCAATTGTGTGTTTATTGCATACAGGTTGTATCATCAGCCTCTTGAGGCCCTCCATTGATGGGTATGGATTGGAATGCCTTTAGCACCCACCTGAGAGGCCAGCACAGCTCTGCCCATCCTGCCTGCTTACCCTTTCACTCATCACAGCATTTCCCACATGGCCACACTCCTTCCTTTAGTGCTCATTTGTGGTCTGCAAGCCACATGGGTGCTTTATTCCTATTAGCCCTTCTTGCTGGAACATGCTCCTCTGAGCTCACCACTGCAGGCTCTGCCAGCCCTGTGCATTCCTTACCCTTCTTCCTTTTAAAGCTTGTCTCTTGTAGTGGATTGCAGCTGACTCCTGTCTGTTGTATTTACTCTGTGCCCACTCCATACCCATCAGCTGCCTGGTGAGTTTTCCACCCCCAGGTGGGCACAGAAGAAAAAAATTGCTTTTCTCCTTGCTGCTGTAGGCAGTTTTATAGGTGTGCAATATTTTTAGCCTAAAGACTTGACGGAATTCTGTAATGCTTTTGTTCAGTAAATGCATCCTCCTACGGGTGATTTGGAGAGCCTTTCCTTTCTGTCACAGTCTCCCATGGGTTGGGAAAGACACAGAATTAGGGCTGAGCTCTGAGCAGTGCTGCTGCCAGCACAAGGGCTGTGATGCCTGTTCAGTACTGAAAGGTGTCTGCATCAGGTTCACTGGGTTGTCTTCCCCGTGGACTAACTGTGAGCAGATTAAATTACATGGCTTCGTGTGGATATCCCGGTATTAACCCACTGATCCATTGATAACCTGCAGCCTTTTGTGATTGTGCCCCTTTGGGGAGAGATGGGTGTTCTCAGCTGCTGTGTGTCAGCAGGGCTGGCTCGGTTACACATGTCCCCTCTTACAGGGCTGGTGGTAATACCCTGGAAAATTAAATGGAAACACAAACAAGTGTGTAGGGTATATTAGAGCAGTAAAAATAATCAATTAATGGGAATAACCTTTCCCACTGCAGGCAGGAAGGATGTAGTGAAAAGCAGTAGCTGAGTGGATGTATTTATTCAATTAAATAAATATATGCACGAAGTCGTAACTGCTGTGGGCTCCATTATGTTACAGCAATTGTTTCAGTTACCTTAACCCTCTGCTAATAGCTTTTTTTTTTAATTGTTATGAGCTGAATAAATAAAGCTTGGGTCCAACACAAATGACTTTGTGTGAAAGCATATTGAGGGTGGGAGCTGTTTCCATGTTAGTCTGTGCTCTCTGTGTACTCTGCAGCTGATTTTTTTGCTTAATTGGGATTTGCTAACTCTGATGTCTTGCAAAAATCACTCCATTTGTTGAGCACGTTGGGCTTTTTCTGTAGTGCACTTTAAACAGTGATCACCTGGGAGACCCTAGTGAGATACATCATTCCTGGGGCAGCCTCTTCAGAGCAGTGCCCTTGTTGTTTAAATGGCACATTTGCAGAGTCCTGAGGCTCATAAAATTAATTAAATAGATTGCAGGGTGATGAGTTGCCCATATCAAAAGCTGAAGGCTGTACTGTGCCTCCCTGATGGCACAAGCAGAGTGGTGTGTGCCAGTCTTGGCTCTTCCCTTGGGAATTTGACTGATGCTCCCCAGCTCGTTGCACAGAAGGAGCTCCAGGTGTTTTGGTCCCAGTTTACACCTGGCACTGAGGACACCTGGAGCTATTTCCTGTGGGGGCACAAGGCACAGAATCTGCCCCTATGCCAGCACAATTCAAGGCACTGGCTGGCACTTGCCTATCTGCAGGAGAAGGTGCACATATCAGTGTATAGGAGAATGCAAAGCTCTGTCACACAAGCTCCTGCTTTCCAAACTCTTTCACAACTGCCTCTCCTCTCGCTGGGTGAGATGCTCAACCAATTTTTTTTGCCCTCTGGAAAGGTTGCTGCAGGTCTGAGCTGGATGCTGAGCAAGCTGACATTTAAACCCTTTGGGTGCCAAATAAGTGCTATTTGAGTAACTTCCTAAAAGTGTTTTTGCCAAGTCCCAAGTAGTGCCGTGGCACAAATGTGCTTTCTGGTCACCTTAGGAGCCATGAGAGGAGCCAGTGGAGTGGAAGCCCTTCCTTGGTCTGGTGAATTTTGGAAATTTATGACTTCATGGATTTATTTGTTTTCCATAAATAATAAGTTTGCACAAATCTGGGGTATTAAACTGGGCACTTTCCCCTTAGCTTTAGACAAATTCTTCTGGCTTTGCTCTCTCACAATTCAGTTGTTTGGTTCAAAGTTGGTATCTGGTCCCAAAATTGTTCCTTCTAACTTTGCTCTTTTGAAAGGACTCAGTCTTTTATCAGATTTCTTTTTGCCAAGGTACAGCCATTCCATTAACTAGGCTGCTAATGAGGTATTTGGCTTTTCCTAAGAGGGAGGCCTGCTCCCACTAAGCTCCCTTTTGATTTCAGTAATAAGGATTTTGTCTGGAGGAGACTATCCAAATTTGGCCCTTTATTAACCAATTAAAATGTGAGATTTAGTTTCTTGGATAGAAGTTAACAACATGTGACGTTGCTCTTTGACTCAATACCTCAGAGCACTTGAGGGCAGCCAGACAAAGCTGTCTCTGTGACAGGGAGCAGGATCTGGCTAAATGCAGCAGATCAGAGCAGTAGTGAACATTCAAGTGTTCAAACAGGTAGAAGAGCAAGATGCTCTGTGCACCAGTTCTTTCCTCTCTGTCTCTCTCTGCTTACCTCACTTTTTTCCTTGCAGTTTTCTGTGCATTCCTGCCTTCAGTGTTAGACAAACCAGTCCCACTGTAACAGTGATACTGCTTATTAGAGTTTGAAAGAAATAATATTAGGGGAGAGAAAAAGACAACTGGGACAACTTTGCTGTATTAGTAATTGCTGCAGAGACCAATCACCCATGTGATGAAAGACCACCTGTATCTTGTTAGCCATCAGCTACAACATATGGATGTCCTAATTCAATCAGACTGATCATCAAAAGAATAATATTTGCTACAGAGAGCTTTTTCTCAGCAGTTATAAACTGTGTGGTGGGGCTAGAGACTGAAGGGGAGTAGCATGCAAGAAGTGAGCTACAAAGTCCCCTGGTGTTGCTTCTGAGCAGTCTTGAGCATTGATTGATGCTTTACTGGCCTGAGCTGTCCATTCCCTGTGAGCTTTGTGCTTGTTTTGGGCACTTGTTGGTTTTGTGGTGTAGAGATGTGTTTGTGTGTTTTCAGTATTCCCCCTCCTCACTTTATATAAAAGCTCACATTCCTGCAATGCAAGCATACAGATGTTTTACAGCAGTTCTGTTTTATCTCCATGCACGTCTTCATGTCCTCTGTAAATGGAAGCAGAATTGCATGAAACTAAATTATTTGCAGTGGTTCTGTGTAATAGTTCTGTGAGGAGTTACCCACAAGTGCCAGAGGGTAAGAGGTTTGTAGGGAGAGATAACATCTATTTGATACACACATGTTCGTGCTTGGTGGATCTTGTTCTGACCAGTGTGACTACTTATACTCGAGAATATTTACTTTTTGTTTCCCAGTTGTCACCTGATCTGGTAAAATAACTTGTCCCTTCAAACCTTGCTTCACTTCATGTGTTGGTGAGAATTCCCTATCAAATGGAAATAGTCTCTTCTGTAATTGTATCCCCCACCTCATTAGCAGCTTAGAGTCCTGGAGGTACTTGATTTATAAGTAGGAGCAAAACTTAAGCTTAGGTTAAGCAAATACTCCTACTCAGCAATGTCTCCAGGGTTATAAAACAAGTTAGCAAGAGGGTGAGAATAGACCCCAGGAATTCTGCCTCTAGTGCTCTGCAGTTGTTCTGAGAACTAAAGCATTTCACTACATTCCTGCAAAGCAATGCATCTTTCATGTGTGCAAACATTCCTTCCTTTTCAGTGTCAGAGGGGTTACAGATCCTGACTTTTTGTCTGCTAGCACTAGCCTGCTCCACCTCTGCAAACTATGTTTAACTTGCCTCCAAGAGCTGCATGATTAAACTGAGACCAGTGCTGTCTTTGCATAGTGCAGAGAGACTATTTACAAGAGCATGTAGTGACAGGGTGAATGGCTTCAGACTGAGAGCAGGTTTAGATTAGATAGTAGGGAAAAAACCTCTTTACTGTGAGGGTTGTGAGGCACTGGAATAGAGAGCTGGTGGCTGCCCAGTCCCTGGAAGTGTTCAAGGCCAGGCTGGATGGAGCTCTGAGAAACCTGGTATAGTGGAAGGTGTCCCTGGCCATGGCAGGGGCATTGGAATTTAAGGTCTCTTCCAGCACAAACCATGCTGTGATAATGGTCAGTGAGCTGCAAGAAGCATTTTGAGGACAGTCAGACACTTCATTCTTCTGTAACTCATTTCCAGGAGCCAGCAGCACATCCCAGACTTGTCCAGCCACCTTTGAAGCTCACTTACACTTGCAGCCTGCACAACAGAAATGTAGCAAATTCCACAATTCCCTGCAACTTTTCTCATCTCTGAGTTAGGTTGTGCATTTTTCTTCCCAAGATTGTTGCTTTCTTGATTGGATGTTTAGGATTTTGGCTTTATGGCCACCTTTGAAGGTGGTGAAGTGGGCACAGAGCTTCTCCTGGAGTAAAGGTGTCTTAGAAGTAGCATCTGACTACCAAAAATCTGCTGAAATAGCAGTCATGACATCTCTCTGGACTTGCAACATCCCACCATGGATAGGAGTGCACTGGGAATTCCTTGGACTGGTGAGAAAGTGCCCCAGGACAGGGGAGATAAGGCACAGGCTGGCACAGCTGGCAAAAATCAGGACAGGCAATCCCATTAGGTGAAAAATACAGTCTTAAGTGGGTTTTGCCCGTGTGTAAAAGACCTGTTGAAGTGAAAATTTCAGATGAACAAAAGAAGTGAAAATGCAGCTGTGCTGTTCTCCAGCATTACTGTGTAAAATGCTCCCATGTGTAGCTCCTTGAGTTCATCTCACACTCTGCACACCCCAAACCTGCGATAGTGTGGAGATGAGAGCAGCTGAGTGAAGATTTCTGAATAAATTAGTCTCGCTGTCCTCTGGTATTCCAAGTCTGAGTAAACAGATGAGACTTAGTCTGTGCCTTAAAATCAGCAAGTTTGGGTTTTATTAGCCCTGGAGGGGCAGTAAATTCTAGAGCTGAGCCAGAGGAGCAGAGGAAGGAGGAGGTAAGGATGTGTAGCTCTGGCTGAGGATATGCTCGAGAAAGTCCTTGCTGCTTACTGCAGCCCAGGAAGGCAATTGGAAATTGAATCTACAGTGCACTGGGGAGCTGTTGGAGGTGGCTTAGGATGGGGTAAGGATTTGGGAAATCTGCTTGAGCAAAGGCTGTGTTCAGCATAAGGGAGGTGGAGTGCTGATGTGAGCAGAAGCATATTAAGGCTGGGGAGAGGGGACAGGTATTGGGGCAACCAGAGATAAAACAGGAGCTCAGCCTATATAGGAGAAACATGGTATGGGCCATCTCCATTATGTCTCCAGAAGCCTGGATCCTCACATCAGAAGACTCCAATATTTTTTCTTAAAATTCAGGCTCCTAAAATAATCAATACCCATGGGAATCAGGTGTCTAAGTGGAATGTGTGTTGCCTTTCTGGATCACAACTGCTGTGGGATTCACGGGGTGCTGCTGTGCTCCTCCTAGACCACAGGGTGCTCACGGTCTCTGTTCTCTTGCAAAGCAGGCTTGTTTTGTGAATAAACTCTGTTTTGATGGTGAGTGTGGGTGGTGTCAGGAGCGGAAGCAAGTGTGCCAGAAGCCCTGTTCCCAGAGAGAGATCCAGTGTTTACTGGGGATGCTAATTGCTGCCTCCAACCCATCGTTATTTGTCTTCTGCCCGCAGCACACCGATCAAAGGTGCTGATAGTGCTTTCCCTGGGTGAAAAGCTTGTAAGAAAAAAAAAAAAAGATGCTCTTGAATCTCAGGAGTACCACTGGCTGCTGCTTTACTATGTGGCTTTTTTTTTTTTTTTTTCTTTTTTTTTTGGGAGGGATTTTTGAGACTGAAGGTTGCAAAGGAAGGAAATGCTTTTGGTTTTTTTGGTTTTGTTTTTTAATGCCCCATATGGCCGTTTTATTAACTGGAAAACCTCCAGCTGAGAATTGGATGATGTTACAGAGCTACAGAGCAAAACTCATTGCCAGCCGTGTGGCAGAGAGTTGCTTGTGCCTTTGAATGTGAGCCATGCCTCCCCCAGCTAGGGTTAGGGTGAAAAATAAAAGCTGCATTTGCCCTGTTTTGCTGACCCAAGAAAAACATTGTTGTTTTTCACACTGGGGATGTTGAGCTTTTCAAACTAAATGCAAACCTTGAACAAGTGAGTTGTCAGCAGATCATCAAAGAGCACCTCTGTTTGAGTTGAGGTTCTGAGAGTGACAGGTACAGCAAATCCATCAGTTTGGGCGTTTTGTGATTGCAGTGAGTTTATCCACCACATAGTAGAATAGGTACATTTTCACATTATTCCCTGCTTGTATGAGTGGGTTTTTCTACTATAGTATGAAAGAACACACTGCAAACTGGACTTCTGTAGCAGTAATCTGCACTTTGTTGTTCAGGCACTTCCCAAAGATTGACTCTTTGATTCCTACCCGAGCAGCATTTTTTTGCATTGTCTGTGGATTTCTGTCCTGTCTCCCCTGCTGAGACAGAGAAATTACTTGCTGTCTGTAGCATCTCAGTTGGCAAATGAGACTGAGAATTTAGAAGTAGCTTGTAGACATGTTTATCATCTTCTGTGAGTGTGTATGTTGAAGTTTTCTGTCCAGGAGACTTGGAAACAGAGCATTTCTCCAGACCTGAAATTTCACTTGTCATTTTCTGTTGTGTGAAGCAGGGAAAAGGAAGGTTGGGACCTCAGCCTTTGTTCTGAGAGCATCTTGACTTTTCCACAGTATCCTGCAGACTTTCTGTCTCAGAGGGACAAGAGAGAGAAATGGAATTTGTTTAAGTGGATCCCTTTAGATTAAAGCATTTGCTTCCCTGGCAGTTGTGAGTGTAGAAATGGGGTTTGATGTTTAGAATCAGACCTTTGCCACTTCCCACTCCAGAAGTCATGCCTCTGGTTCTGCTCCTCACATCCTTCAGAGCAGTACCCAGCACAGCAGAGTCCACACTCACGCTGGCACGAGTTAAAGTTCAGCAGATGATTCATTGTTTTTGCTGCCAGCTTCCCTCTGGAGCTGTGCTAGGTAGCACAGAGCTGCTGCCTGCTTGCCAAAGGTGATGTTTAGGACTGAACAGGCTGGGGAAGTTTCCTCTCCCCACTGTGAGCAGTGACTTGAGGCTTTTGCTCCTTTTCCCTGGAGATGCCTCTGGACAGGAGACAGCCTGCCAGAGACAGAGTGAATAAATAAGCTGTGCTCTGGTTCCAGCAGGTGGATAACCCATCAGCAGGGTCCTCACCGCAGTGCTGAGGGTCTGCTGCCAGCTGGGCCAGGAGCTGAGATAACCTTTCGCTGCAGGAGCAGAGTCAGGGCTGTGTCACACCACATGCCACCATCAGTGTGGCACAGGGGACAGGGACTGTGCTCGGTGGCATTGTTGGGGCGAGGCTGGTGAGCTGCTGCAGTGGGGAACTGGCACACAGCAGGCTCAGGCTCTGTTTTATAGGGTCTGCACCTCCTGTTGTGTAACCTATGGCCACCTGTAGGAACGCATGGAAGAGAAGCAGGAGGTCCAGTACTGACCACTGAGGCTTATTGCCTCCAGCCCAGGTTATGTATGAGCTTCTCAGTCCCAACCTGTCTGTTCAGCACAAAGTGGCTGCAGTTGCCTGAAGGGACCTCTCTTTTCCTGCTGGTCACAAACATGTGATTTGGTAGAGGTTGTGTCCTGCAGCTCCACTGATGCTGCAGGCTGTGTTGCTGCATGGGAATCAGTATCCCTTTTTCAGCCAGTTTTTGCTACTGCTGTGCTATGGCTGAAGGAAGGGGAGATTTGGAGGTCACACTTCAATTGTTGTTATTTAACAGTCTCGTCTGTGCAGCAGGAGGATAAGACTCCTGTACAGAGTTTTTCCTCTATGGGAGAGAGAGTTCAAATCTAACCTCAAGGGACTGGATGGAAGGTCCATGTAGCTGAGTCTTCCTCCCCTGTCAGGTGCATAAAAAACACTTGAATTTTAGGGTTTGGCACCAGGTTTGTTTCTGGTGTCTACTTCTGCTCTTCCTTAACGAGGCTTTTGGGGTTTAATTACATTTACTGCCTAACTTCAAGTCCCCAACACCCTTGGGTTCACAGCAGTCGAGAGGGAGCCTGGCTGCTCTGGAGGTGAGCCTGGGGGCTTTGGGTTCATCTCTGGAGATGCTGCTCTCCAGGAACTGCTCCTTCATCCAGGGATGCTGTTATCTACCCAAGCTGCCAGCTTTGATTTTGAATATAGGTGGTTAGAGCATCCTCCTTACACACACACACTTCAAACACAGATTGTGCAGGATTACCGCTGGATAACAGCCAAATCCCAGGCAGTAGAGACTGTTTAATCACACTCCTCTGTCTCTACTGGATTAACATAATTAATGTAAGCCCTTTTGGATGGGCAACCTGTTATTTGTCTGGTGCAGTTCTTCATTTGTGCAATGCTCTGCATATACCCAGGATGCTCTAAAAACAGTGATGAAGGTCTAATTCCCCTTGCATACAACTGGTAACCAAGCAAATCTCTATTTACAGACAGCAAGTTTACTACTTGCTTCAGGGGAAGTTGTAGACTACTTTAAAAAAAATAATCTGAATGCCAAAGCGAAATCAGAATGATCCTTTTCCAAGTGACTTCAGGGGAAAATAAAATGTTCTTTTTAATTTTTATTTTCAGTGTAACTTCTCTAGGGAGCAAAAAAAATAATTAAAAAAACTGAAGGTTCATCAGTGCCTTATGGGCCTGACCAATTTCAAGGGTGACACAGAGCTTAATGTGCAGTGGAGATAGTAGTGATTGTGTCTTTGCATGTCCAGCCTGAGCTGGGGCAGGAGCTGTGCCTTTATCTTCTGCCCTCTGTGGTGTCTGCAATCATGGCAAGGAGGCAAAAAGTGTTTCCCAGACATACGACATACGACATCCATCCCATGGGCCCAAAATCCTGTTGGCTGAATTCCTCCCTCCTGTTTATCTACACTTCTTATGCAGCTGGACATGATCTAAACCTTAACAGGATATGCTGGCTCCCTTTTATTTCCACTGTTTCAGGGTTTTCTAGCAGCAAATTGGAGGGAGTTTATTTAAGAGAGGAAGAAAACCCAATAAACCAAGCCTTGCAAAAAATGAATGTAACAAGTCAAGCACTTAACTTGAATATTAATTTCTGAATAGAGGAATGCCTTTAGTAGGCTTTTCATGTAGCAGAAGTACTGGCAACATTCTGGTGGGGTTTTTTTAAATGGAAGTCAACTTCTGCTTTCATTATGCGAAGTTTTAACTGTAACCTTTTACATTCAGCAAAATCACAGATATAATAATTTCATAAGGAGGAAAATCAAGTCTCATCAGTTCTGGTGGATTGTTTTCTAGATCTTGGCTGCACCCATCTGCTCAGAAGGCACAGGCGTTCTGGAGCGTTCCCTGAAAAACAAACACTTGTGTCCAAGCTCGAAAATTAGCATGAAAGTGACATTTAATATTTGGCCATGAGCTACCAAGCTCGTTATTTTCAGTGAGGTTAGAAGGAGCCTCAGTTGGGCAGCTCTGGCCCCCAGGTCCCTAAAGCAGAGCTGCTGTGGCCAGCAGCCTCTCCGGCCGTGGGAACTGGCAGCATTCCTGCTGGGAGCTCTGCAGTGGGCAGCGTGTCCTGGGCTGCCCTTCTCCCGTCCTGCTTCTTCCACGTGCCCTTCCAGAAGCAAGAAGCCCTTTGCAGGGAATGCAGACATGAGCTGATCACTTAACAGGCGATCCGTGGTTGTGTGTTGCCTCTGATTTGTATTCAGCGCTAGTAGAATGCACTCGTCACCCAGTCTGTGCTCACAAGCCTTATTATAACTGATGTAGAGGCATTTTCCTATCATTTTTCTCCCTGGAGCCCATGGTGTGAGGAATTTGGGATCCTGTGCAAGTCCCAAATGCACAGACCAGGGGAGCAGATGCCAGGAGCATCAGTATACCTGGGCAAAAACCTGTGGAGGGTGGGGTGTCTATTTCTCAGCTGCAAGAAGCCCAGTCTTGTGAAGTTCATGTAGAGCATCATTTACAATAGAATAAATATCTTGGCATGTCAGGTTTTACACAGCAGAAATGCTTCTGACTTTCCAGCCCTTGGTATCTGTAACTCGCTTGAAAGAATCGCTGACGTCTGCCCAAATGCCAATATCTTCTCAGCCCTATGAACCTTAATATCAGGGCTTAAGCTTTAGTCTTTGAGCTGTGCAGCACAGCTAAAATCAAACTGTGTTCCCAGCACTGAGGGAGATCCTGACTTTTAACCCAGTGGCTTTTTATTTATCTTCCTTCTGTGCTTGCTGTTGAATTGCAAAGTCCATTTAATTCCAGGGCTTCTAAATGGCATATGATTTCTACACCATGATAGCAAATCTCCTTTGGGCTGTTTATACCATCTGATGCTGGTGGCCTAAACAGGGGCAGGTCAGCAGAGCAGGAAGCAGGACACTGCTGTTTTATTCCCTTGTACCCTTTCTTTACTCACAGTAAAATGGGCAGGTCACAGCAGTGGTTAATCTCCACCTTCCTCTTAACCTTTACATTCCTTTGGCTTGCTCTTCTTTCCTTTGCAGCTCCCTGCTGCCAAACTCTCTCCTTTTCCACCCCAAGTGTGTTTTGTGTTCACCCTCATAGCCTTGGTGGCTTTGCTGTTGCCTTCCTGGAGAGGTGCTCCTGGTTGAGGCTCTGGCTCTGCGTGTTTTTTGGCTGTGGATGACTGATGGGGATGTCCTGTCCCAGCAGGACTCCCAGCAGAGCTGGTGGTGTCCCCATGTCTTACTCAGTCAAAAAGATCCAGATCCAGAAGGTCAGTTGTTTAAAGGATAAGTACTGATACGGATTGGTTTGGCAGAGGGCTCACATAGCTCTCAATGGTGTAACCATTGCAGTGAGAACTGTGTTTGAGGGGGTGAGATTGTCTGCTCTTCTTTTCTTTTTTTTCTTGCTTATGGTCATCAGAGATACAGCTTTTGGGACCCAGCTCTTGAGACTGGCAATGCCATGGAAATGGAGACTCTTCCCAGTGAGAGCAGAGGGAGCTGATACCAATCACTGCACTATATTCTCATTTTCCCCTCCCTGAAGAGGACAGTTTGTTTCTTGTGTTTTATTTCAAATGACTAAAGTACTTTTTTACTTAGTAATTAACCTCATTAAGCTCCTAAGCATTTTTAAGACTTCCTGAAGTCTTCTGCCAGCATGCTCACATGTTGTGAATATCGCTCACAGAAGGGTCCTGGCTGTGACTTGTAAGCATTCAGGATTTTGGGATTTGGTGCTGACCAGTTCACCCCAGAGTCTTTGCATGCCCTGGAGGAGAGGGCAGAAATGCTCTGTGGGGTTTGTTCCAGGGGCCTGAGGTGTAATTCCCCCTGAGTCATTCAAGGAATTGTTACTGCTGTTCCTTCCCATCCCACGCACTTTGTTCAGTGTCAAAAGTAAGATCTCACAAAATGAAATTAATTTCATCTTGGTGCAGCTATTAGCGTTACACACTGCGGGAAAGCTCTTTAAGGAGGCCGTCGACCTTCATCCATGTGGAATAAGTGCTGAATAATGGAGAGCTTTCATATTTCCACAAAAGGAAAGTGGCTTTTTAAGTCAACTGGAGATGTTACAGACATGGAGGAGGAAAAGAAAAAAAAAACAAAAACACTGTTTACTGCATTAGTAAACAGTGGGCAGAGTGTGCCTGAGGACAGAGCAGCAGCTCCCAGATGCTGCTGTTTGCAGAGGTCCCTTGTGAGCATGTGGAACTGCACTGACCTGTCTCACCTGCTTCTCCCATGGTACCTGAAGACTTTTATAAGTCAGTGTTCAGCTTCTCCTTCTCTCCAGCCTGGAGACCTCCTTGGTGTCTGCATTGCCAAGCCCTGCCCCAGGTTTTTCTGTCTTTCCTTGAACTGTTTCACATTTCGTGCGTCTCTGATGTCCTCTGGTAACCTGTGGTGTGCTTCAGCCATTTATTTAAGGAAAGAAATGCATCTTGAACGATTTATATATAGCCTGTTTTGTCTCCCCACCTGTTCTTGCTTTGAGGAAATATGTCCTGGGAGCAAAATTCTTGTTCCCTGATGGTCTCTTAGTGAGGCTGTTCAGAATGGCTACTCAGGAGAAGGATCCTTCTCCCTCACCCCATCTGTTCTGTGGGGTTTGCCTGAGCTTCACCACCCTATCGATGAGTTGGGTGCTCAAAGCCTGAGCTGCTCGCAAAGTTTTCCAGATTCAATCCCTGCCTGATCATCAGCTAAATAATTGGAAATACCCATTTGTGCCTCTGTGTCACCCTGTGAGGCAGGAGCCACTAAGAATTTAAGATATTAGATGGAAGTGGTAGTTTTGAAGTGACTACACAGAGCAGCCAAAATCTGCTGAGAATGGATGGAAATTAAAACTCCCACCCAGCCCTTTGAAGCCAGGTTACTCACTATGAGACACGATTGATTCGTGGCATCATTGGTCCTAAACCACTTCCCTATCTGTTGCAGTTGCCTTTTTTTTTTTTTTTTTTTTTTTTTTTTTTTTTTTAAGCTGAATGTTGGATGGTGGGACTTGCCTTTAATCTGGGGAAAAAAAATATGAAAGCCAGCAAACAAAACGCAGTTGTGGTTTTTTTCTGTGTGGCTTTTTGTAGTACTGGCATGCTTCTGGCAGTGCGACAAGAGAACAAACAGTTTCCTTAGTGCACAGTTGTGCTGAAAAAGGTCTGAGAGAATGTAACAGGCTTCCTTGAAAATGTTGAGTGAAGGTACAAAGAGAGGTTCTCATCACATGAGAAGAGGAGCTGATGTTTGGGCCTTGGACAAAAGAAGCTATTAAAATTTTGGCTTCCTGACAAAGTAGCAACAGCTACTATTTCTTTGCAATACTTGAAGACTGAGCAGCACATCCCAGTGCTTCAGAGAGCCACTTGTCAGTGTGTTGTGTTGCCTGGCAGAGGGATCTGCTGTTCCCAGGCATGTGGGACTGGAGGGACTGGTACAGGTGGAGTGGAGCAGGGATGTGAGACATCAGGAGGTCCTGGATGGACAGACAAACTCTGCTCCACTGAGAAGGTAACCAGGAGCAGTTCCTGTGACTCTGCTTGTTTGCAGCAGCAGCAAAGCTGGTTTTGGCTCTCATCTCACAAGTCACTGAACTTCACTTTGCATCTGTTTCCACAATGTGCAGAAAGGAAAGGCAATAAATATTTATTGCTCTGTAGCCTGGATCTAGGTTTTATTCCTCTTACTATTCTTTCACTGCTCCTGTGACAGTTTATTTTGTGGCTTTGGAGTGGACCCAGCATGGGGAAATTGTAGAAGGGCTTACAGGAGGTTTTGAAGAGGATCACTGTCACCCCAAGAATCATTACCAGTAAACCTTTATAATGTTTGTCTCCTGGAAGAGAAGCAATTATTTGCCTCTGCCTTTCCGCTTTGCTGGTAATTACAAGCTCTCCTCTAGCGTGTCAGATGCTAATCTGCCATTTATCATTGCCCAGCTCTGCAAAGCACCTGGAAGGGCTTTCCAGGATGGGAATGCTGCACATCCAGCTGTGGCCCCTGTGCCCTCCACAGTGAGTCACCCTGATCACGCTCCTAAAAAACCCTCTCTTGCAGAGGTTTTAAGGAGGGGGAAGAAAAACTTAATCTTTCATTACTTGGATAATGAGTCATTCTTATGAAATTCATGGTGCATTAGTAGCATCAGTGTTCTCAGGAGAGAAAACCAAGAGAAGTGAAACTTTTTATGCAGTATTGACCTTCTGTCTTTGTTTTCTCGTGGAATTGAAGCACGGTTTCTTCACATCATGTGGAAAATAAGAAAATGAAATTGATGGCAATGAGAAGGAAAATATGGAGTGCTGTATAGCTACCTACCCTTCATCTGTATATACCAGTGGGATTTATTAGTTTGGGTCCAGACCTCTGCTCTTGGTTTGAAGGCTTACACTTTCCTTTTTCAGTTTAAAGAGAAAGGGCAGCATCTTTTGTTGAGTCCACAGAAGCTGCTGCACATCAGTGTTTTGCAGAAAAGCAGTTATAGATTCCATCTTGTTTTTTCCCTCTGGACATTTCTTGGTATCAGAATGAATTTGTTTGTTTGCTTATTTTTCTTATGACAGTGTAATTAACAGTCTGAGCATTGTCTAGCACTGAGACATTCTGGCTGTGAACTTATCTTCATAGCCCCCCAGTTGTGTCATTGGGTGGAGCTGGTTGACAGGAGGGATATTCTCCTTTCTTGTTGGACTCAGGCCTTCTACAGAATGACTCATTTCTTACTGAAACTGTGATAAGTATTTAAGAGTTGCTAAACTGGGATTTTTTTAACAAAGGCAGAGGAATGGAGAGGAAGAAGAACACTGTGGGCAGAGGTCTGCGTGGAGGTGTGTCTCTGAATGAAGGTATTAAAGCATTGTACAGTATGAAATTGGTTATTATTTTGCAATCAAAGCACTGAAAAGACAGAGCCTCAAAACTTAGCCTTACACCTGTGTTCCTGCTGCAGTAAATATTTTTGTAAAAATCAATGGAGGGAGCCTACTCAGCAGTGTAAATTCTGTGTAATTATTGAGAAGAGAATTATAGCTGTCACGAATCGATTCCCCCCTGCTCTGTAAGAGCTTCCTCTTTTCCACAGGGCTGAATTTCAGTCTCAGTGTTGGCATTAGAGAGCTGGGGGAAGGACAGAACACAACACACTGATCAATGTGTGAGCAAGGGGCTGCGTGTGAAAATGCACACGTGTACACAGATTGCTTCAAGAACATCTGACTCACATAAGCAAAACTGCTTAAGGACTGGAATTTCCTTCGCTGACCCCAGAAAGCTCAGCTGCTCCAGCAGTTTGTGTGAGCTAATCTTGAGCCACTGCTGCAGGGACAGCCCTAGAGAGGAGCACTTGTGCTTCTCCTTCTCTGCCACCTCCCCTGTTAAAATGTCACATTCTGTCCTCAGAGTCACACTAGGATGCTTCTGTAGGATGCTCATCCATCTTCCTCACAGAGGTGTTTGCAGTTCAGGAATGGTAAAACATTTCCTGGACTGCGTTGGCAAAGGATAACGGAACCTGAAGGAGAACATCCCCTTTGTGCTTCAGTTTGCTTTTGTTTTAGAGCCAGAGGATTACATGTGTCATCTTGGGATGGCTTGTTAACATCACAGAATCACAGCGTTTCCAGTGATCCATCCTGAGGAGCTACACAGGATTATTCTGCTTTAAAACAAGCAACTGCAGCTGCTCAGGGGAGCGTTTTTCCTTCAGCTGCGTTGTGTGCCAGAGCAATTTAAGTCCACTAAAATGAAGTACTGGCTAGGGATTTGTGACAGAGTAGCAAAGTCATCCTTATTTTCAAATTGTCAGGAAAGGCAGGTGTAGCTTGCTCAGAGAGCACACTGCCCTGAGGTTCAGGTCACACCTTGGTTTTAGGCTGTTCTTTTGGAACATCCTGGAAACACTGGTGAAGTTTCAAACTGATTGGGAGCACAGTAGTTCGGGATAAGGAAGGATTATGGCTGGGGATATGGGCAAGATCAAGCACTCTTACTGAGTAGAAAGTCGGTGTTTCAAGGGTTAAAAAAAAGAAGGGGAGGGAAAAACAGCTTTAAAAGGAAGTATGTCAAAGTTTTGTTTGCTTGGAACATTCCAAGGCAGCAGCAAGGGTTTTCCTGGGGTTTGTTTCAAACTTAAATACGTTAAGCAAAGGGACAGTCTCAGTTAACTGCACAGCAGTTAATGAGGAGTATCTTTAGTCAAGGGATGGAGGGGCTGCCTTGCTGCTGCTGTTCCTCTCACCTGCATCACCCTTCACATGGCAGAAATGTCACCTTCTCCCAGCCCTGTGGGGCTGGAGAGCTTTGCCTCCCAAAGCTGCACCTCTTACTCCAGTTGCAGGGATGTGCTGTGCCTGGTGAGATGGGGACCTCAGAGTCCTCCTGGACCCTGGGGTCCCAAACAGGTGCTCAGGTGGCTGCAGAGCACAATTTGGGGCTGCTCCAGCCTTATCCTGCTGGGATGCAAAGCCAGCATGGGATTGGGATGGGGGAAAGGAAAAAGAGTGCTGCCTGAGGCTTTCTTGTACACCACAGCTTAAAAAAACCCCAAAGTTATCACTTGACCTTGCGAGTTCAACCTACTCTGAAGAAGTCCTGAAGTAGCTGCTGTCTCTGAGGCACTTGAAGCAAGGCTGGCTTGTAGTTGGTAAGATCCAGGACTATTTTAGGCAAGCTTTGCTCTCACAGGCTGCCAGCACAGGGTGGGCTGCAGGCTCTGCTGCGAGGATAAATGCAGCAGCACTCCGGACGGGGGTTTAGCTGAAAGCCAACTCCTTCCCAGAGTGTAGGATGAAGTGGTTATTGATGCAGCTTCTCTCTCTGAAAAGGGGCTGGGGAAGGGAAAGCCTCCTGTTGTGAATGAAAGGATGGCAGCAAACTTCCCAGGGCTCGTTTCTGATTCATGTGCGTGTTCCTGAAGTGGTTGGGAAGGGGAGAATCCTTCTTGATAGCACTTTATGCAGCTCTTTGTTTTCAAATGTAAATCTTGGATGGGTGGAGGAAGTGAATTTAAAAAGAAAAAAAGAGAAATGTAATTACTTAGCTTTTTCTTTTTTTCCTGAGGGAGTAGAAGAAAACTTGTACAGGGCTTGGTATTGCTACACTGAGTACTGCTAGGTGGTTTTGGGAGACTAGGAAGGAGAAGCTTTCTGATGACTGCAGGAAACTAATTTTACCTTGTGTACAGAAAAGCAGGGATAACTTCCTTCCTTCCTTTGATTGTGCCAGAGCAAAACCGTATCACTTGTCTGCCAGTTTCTCGTTCTGCCAATGTGTTTGGGTGTAAGCTGTCTGCAAGAGAGAAAGCCAGGTCAAGGATAAAAATCCCATACTAATCCACTGTCTGTTTAATTTCAGCTAAACCCTCCTGCCTTTCTGCCTTTTTACCTCTGCAGGGTCAGCAGGGAGGCTGCTGCTTTACTGTCGTGAGCAGTCTTGTGCTTTTTTAACCTGATAAAATACTCTGCATTTCTATGACAATCTGGCCACAGATTCTCCCCATAACCCTTGTTGCTGCTGGGCTCCTTCCTCAGGGTCACTCCAGGTAACTGGAATGTTGCTGCACAGGCAAATCAGAGCAACATTTGTTGGGTATTTTTGCTTTGGCTCCACATTTGAATCCTTTTCTCCTTCTGGCTCCTGGCCTCAGCCTAAGGCCGCTTTGCAAGCCTACTGTAGTCTCACCTGTGGCAAGAGGGACACTTAGTTCTTTTTTAATTGCAATTCCTTTTTCTTCTGCAAATGTTATTTAGAGATCTTGTTCCAATTTTTGAAATTACAGCCCTTACATAAGGTCACACGGTTTCCAATCTTGTCTGTGTTTTGTACAGATCAGTGGTACATGCCACCTAAAAATCATTTATGCCTTATTATCCCTTTCAGTTCTTCATGCTCCTTTTACTGACTGGTAATACAGATTTTAATGTATTTAATGTATGTAATGTGTCCAAGTCTGGAAACCTCCATTGCTATTTGATCAGAGGAAAGAAATAAAGATGAGAGGGTTTTGTGTTTGCAGTATGCAGGGTACTATATACACTGAGCATTAAGGTATATTGCAAGAAATACCTTTTTTTGGGTACAGTACTTACATGTGAGGAAATTCAGCTTTGTGCTCTGAGAGCAGAACAGGTTTTGCTACCAGGTTTCCATCCCAAATAGCTCTGAGGCTCTGTCTGAACTGCTCAGCAAGGAAAGTGAAAACATGCTGATGTACATGTGCCACCTTGCTACAAAATGTAAAGAGAAATCCGAGAATAACACACTCGGTGCTCATTTATTGGGCTCTCCTTCCCACGCAGACAGGCATAATGAGCTGAAACAAAAGGATCAGGTGAGTGGGAACAGGCTGGCAGGGAAGGAGCTGCTTCTCCATGGGCAGTGAGAATTGGAGGAAAATTAAACTGCCAAGCTAATGTGTTTGGAGGACAGAAATGCTGCACTCCAGCAAAGCGAGGCAGGGAATTGGAAATGCAAGCTCTCCTCCTGCCTGGTAGATGTTTTCTAAGGCCTCTGTAGCCTCAGGGGTCAGGAAGAACTTTTGCTTTCCTGTCAATTGTTGTAGTTGGCAGGGCTGGTCTCTGGTGCTTTTACAGCTGCAGGAAGCTGTACAGCCACAGGGCAGCCTGGCCACATCACCCCTCCATCCAGGGAGGGCAGCAGACCTGATCCAGGTCTTTCTTGCTCACACAGTGAGCAGCAGAGCTTTTTCCCTGGGATGCATCAGCTTTTTCAGCAGCCCCAGGGAAGCTCTCCTTACCCAGGGACTGTGAAGCACATGCTGATTTCTCTCACCCTGAGGTTCTCATCCCTGCTTGAGCAAGGAAACTGAGTCAGGGATGCTGCAGGCTGGGTTTGTGGAAGTGCTCTCTGCATGTTTAAAAGTGGCTGTTGCCTGAGCAACAGCTAAGATTTATGAAAATCTAGGTCTTGCTCCATGTGCTTCTGACAGCAAATCAGTGTTTGTTGCTTTGTGTCTTGACTCTCAATAGAAGTGTCATTGTCATCAGTTTAATACATCTAATCTGGTTTTGTTTCAGCAGTGAAAGCATGTAAGGCTCTTGCTGAGTAAAAATCGACCACAATTAATTTACTCTTTTCCTCCCCATCACCACAATATAAAACTCTGGTCTAACTCAAAGCTCTGTTTACTTGAAATGCAGGGGTTTTTTTTCTCTGTTGAAAATGCTCAGGCTTTGACTGTTCACCTGTGATTTTCTGCAGCACCTCTTGCAGCTCACACCTGTGCCCTTGTGCTGTAATGCAAAGTCATGCTGGATAATCACACACCAGCCCAGGAAACACAACTTGGCCCATGATCAAACCTGTTCCACAGTTCTGTATACTCTGTACAGAAGGTTTTTGGCTCGTATAAATTAGCCTCTGCTGCCTCTGGTGTACTGCTCATTTTGGGGTTTTATCCTTTCAGGCATTAAGGACTTTTGGACGTGTTTTGAGGTCTTGAAAAAAGAAAAGAAATTAAATTCTTGTTTGTATTTTTTAATATCTAATTCATTTTTCTAGCAGGTGTGATGTTTATTTGGATTTTTAAGAGCAAGTCAATTAAATGTCCAGCCCAAAAACTTCAGTTTGGAGGAAGAAATCTCTTTTGAACTTTCAGAGTTCATTCTCTGTTCACTCATTCATTCATTCATTCATTCTGTTCACCTGCTCGTTTGGAAATAGTGGCTTTAACTTCCTTTGTGTGTTTTAGCTTTGTCATCCATGAAATGGAAATGATCATACTCATTTGCTTACCTCACAAATTTGTTGAGAGGATTAACCGATGTTTGGACAGAGTTTGGAAGCCTTATGCAAATATTAAGGTCACTGTTAATAGGCCCTGTGGAGTAACAGAACTGTCAAAAAAAAGGAAGCTGGAAGTTGAACTGTTTTCATGCTTTACAGCAGTCTGCTCTGGAGGTGGGATTTGTAGGGCTCCCCATGTCCCTGTTCAAAGGTGTGCACCATGGGAGGCTCCTCTGCTTTAAAATACCCTTCACAACCTACTTCTCGTGTCTGTTGCCCAGCTTGTCAGCTTGCAAACAGCTCAGCTTCAGGCATTTTTGAGGAGCTTCAGAAGTGTTTTGAAAGTCCTCAGTTACAAGATTGTTTTCGGTTTTCCTAAATGAAATCTCAGACGGTATTTTTTAGGGATTTTCTGGCTAAGTATAGGTTCGAGGGGGTGAGTTTCCATTTCTGAATTCAAGTTTGCTTGAAATGTGGTGGCTCTTTGGAGAAGCCTTTTTATTTTTTCCTCTCTGGCTCTGGTAATCTAGATATGCCAGGCTTGAACCACTGGCAATGCATATAATATTCTGTAAGATATTTCTCAAACCCAAAATGTGTTTTCAGCTTCCATGCTTGTTTCTTGTTGTCATTTCAGTGTGGAAGTTCTTCCTAAAGGAAGAAGCAGGTCAACATCTCTTTTGAAAATTACTTTATTGTCTTGTTGCAAAGCTTTAAGAACTGATTTGAAGATGCATTTCAGGTCCCTGAAGTGAGGCAGAGAACACATATGCCGTATCTCTTCCCCTTCCAAACATGCAGGGGATTTTTTTTTTTCTGGTTTTCTGCCTTTCTCGCTACTCTTGGCCTATTAAAATAGAAGTTGCTTCCACCCACCATGTTCTGGAAAAAGCTGTTGCTGTTCCAACCATAAGGCTCTCATTAGAGTCAATGGGAGGTATATGACTAACCCTTGGTGTGAGCCACTTTAGGGAAAAATTGTAATTAATAACACGGCTTTTGTGTGGAAAACATTTTTGGCATAAAAAAAGGACTTGGTTTTCTCCTTGATCTATAACATATTTATGGGGGAGTTTTCATGTTTCAGTGTGCTCAGTATATCCTGTAGAAATATACACAGATCTCCTCCTAAAATAGCCATGGAGTTTGGCCAAAGGATGACAGCTCTGGTGCCTCCTATTCAGGATGTTCCACACAGAGCTCCCCCTGGGCAGTGCCTGCCTCCTAAGGGCATTGGGGTTTGCTTCATTCCATGTCCTGCTTGAGCTCCCTCTGCTCTTTTTTGGTGCCCTTCAAGGTGTGCAGCCTGGTTGTGGTTATATGTGATTTTGCACATTTCTGTCTCTTTATTACCCAGGTAGACTTGCCTTGAAAATACGTGAGCAGACTCTGCAGCTGTTGGGATTTTAGCACTGCTGGGGTTTTTGCCGTTTTCACATGGAAGTTCAGGGCTGGCTGGCTTTTTAAATATCTCAGTGCATCAATATCTGGCACTGTGGAGGGAAGAAATAAGGCTTTCTGTGAATGTGAAGTGTGCTGAACTAAAGCCAACAATCTTCAGAGTTTTTAATTACCAAGCCATTCAAAACCTGCCACTTTTGAGAGAGATATTTTGACACCACTTGAAGGTTTTAACATCTGCTCTTTATACGGAGCTGAGGCATGTGGCAGAATCTGTTTAATTTTTCTCTGGATATTTTACTTTGCATTCCTACAACAATAATATAGATTGCAGAATGAAAGCTCTGTCAGCAATGACAGATAGGTTTTTGTGGTGCAAAAATTAATTGTTATTGAATCCTCAGCAACCAAGTATGAGCTCATGTTTGGGGAGGAGGATTAGAGAAGAATTGCTTGGATTGTAGTCCAGTTGATACATTGCTTCTCCAAGGCCCTGGCTGAATTATTTCAATTATGCTTTCCCTGTTTATAAAACTTTGCATGGTGTTAAGGGCTTTGAGAGTAATATTTTCAAAGAGGTAAAAGCAAGAGTTGCTAATAGGATGGAAATGTCTGTCAAACCACAGCTGCTAATTGTTTGTCATGGGCTGTGGCTGGATATTTCCTGTGTTTAGTGGAGGTTTTATTTGTGGTGGTGAAATGCTCTCAATTAGGATACTGTCAAATGTTTTAATGGGCATGGCAATGACTGGCATTCCGTTTATCCATGTGTTTTCTACTTGCAGTCAAGGCAAAAAAAAAAAAATACTGAAGGGCTTCAATATGTGGCACTTCCTTGAAACCAGA
Source organism: Entomyzon cyanotis (assembly GCA_024500445.1). Classification (NCBI taxonomy): domain Eukaryota; kingdom Metazoa; phylum Chordata; class Aves; order Passeriformes; family Meliphagidae; genus Entomyzon; species Entomyzon cyanotis. The sequence continues at coordinate 14,334,587 of JAKEPQ010001010.1, forward strand.
AATGTGCCATTTGATGGGATTTGGAAGACTTGTAAAAGTGGCAGAAAATCAAAAAAAGTTCTGATTGAGGTCCGTGTTTTAAACCTGATCCTTTGCTCATTTGATGCAGGAAGCAGAAGAAAGATGCTCTGCCCTGGGCTGTCCATGGTCCTACAGCTTAGCCCTGCCCTGAGAGGGAGGGAGCCTTTGCTGTTGTCATCTGCCCAAGAGTCACATTCCCTGGTGCCAAATGAGCTAGTGGGACAGTCCACCAACTGGGCATCCTTCATGCCAAAGAGGCAGAGCAGTCCTATTTACTGCTTTTAATTCTGTTTTTATAGCACTGGCACAGAGGGTGAGATTGGAGCAGAATTCCTGCATCCTGCCTGGGCTCGATCAGTTGCTCTGTGAATCTGTGTCCCTGTAAGATGCTATAGCTCTCCCTGAACTGTGTGTTTTATAAATGGGTTTTTTCTCTCCTTGGCTTCCTGCAACTCTACCCAGAGCTGCCAGCCAGTTTGGTTTCACATGTAGGAGGCTGGCTGGGCTGTGGGGTGGGATTTGGGGGATTCTGCCATCCAGGCTGGAGCCTTTCTGTCGTGCTGCCTCCCCATAGCATTACAGCAATCCTCTGAAAGCTGCTCTTCCAGTCTGCTGGGGAAAGGTGTGGGAAAGGATGCCCATCAAGTGGGAGATGATATTCTCCAAAGTTTTCCAGAGCCAAGCTATGTCTAACTCCCCAGGCTTCTTTCTAGGAGGAAAATAAAGCCATTGCTCCTTCAGCTGTCTTATTTTTGCATGCAGGCTGCTTGCTTGCATGTGTTGTCCTCCAGCTCTGTCAGTTTGAGAATGGCTTACTGCTTGATTTTGTTCTAATCTTTTCAGTTAAATGAGGGCTGGCCTTGAAAAGGAGCTTGTAGCATTTTACCCAGCTGTTGCACAGAAAAAAGCAGCCCTTCCTTGCTTCATTTCCAGGCATCCCTCCTCTGCTTGAGCTTTTGGAGACACTGCCAGCTTAACTCTGACCAGTTTTCCTTGGTGTCATGGCAAGACTTCAGCACTACTGTGTGTCTCCTTTCCTGCTATAAAAGCAAGCTTGCTTTTCCCAGGGACCTAGTGATTAATTAAGGAAGTAGGATCATTGTCCACACTTGTGCAATAAACAGCTGATAATCAGTATTTCATAGCCAAAAATAACATGAACCTCCCTGAAAATACAGTCAGGATATAAAAGTAAGTTCTCTAATTGTCAAAACTAAACTTGAGGAACATGGAAATTTGGTTTTGTGTGGCTCCTGTTATGGAGCCTCTGTTTTTAGACACCATCAGTGCACTTATTTCCAGAGATAAGTTTTATCAAGTTTTATCAAGCCTGGCCCTGATCTCAGTTTCTTAGAATGTTCCCTGTCTCCTGCCACTCATGGGCACTAATCCCATTTAGGCATGAGCTGGGGATTAGATTTGATTTGGAGTTGGTCGGGGAGGCTCCAGTCAGGATGGGCATGTGGTGAATTTCTGTGGAAAGCAAGGATGTGCAAAGTCAGGCAGGTAGGAAGCTTCCAGCAGAAATAAGGGAGACTTGTGGCACCTCCTGTCTACACTGAGTTGTGCTCAAATGTCACCTCCCTTTGGGATCTGATGCCCATGGAGTGAAATTATGTTCATTAAAGTCAGGCTACATCTATTTGCATCTTTAGATGTCAATAGAAGAGTGTCAGAATGTGTCAGTGGATGCAGAAACTTCTCAAATACCATTCAAAAGCATCCACCTGCAAGACACAAATGTGATTCCTGGAGAATTGCTGCACAGTTCTTCAATTTCCTTCCCCTTGATCCCAGGGAGGACCTCATGAAGTGCTGGGGATGGGTGTGTGATGAGAGGAGACATCCACCATTGCTGTCAGCAATTAAACTTGGTGCTTTTGAGTTGTAAAGACTGAAGAGAAGTAGATCCTCAGGCTGGAGAAGTGCCTTGTTGACACAGCAGCTACGGGAGAAAACTGCTAGGAATATATATATCTGGAGGGAGGGATAACTCTTCAGGGCTGGGCAGAGCATGGAGGGGTAAAGGAGCTCTTTGCACATATTCCTGCTGTGACTCACAGGCATTGACTTTCAGTTACGACACTAAAAGAAAATCTCATTCCTCTGGGTCTGCAGGTAGTCCTGCAGTTTAACTAACCTTTCCTTTGAAGTCTTGGCAGACTGCAGTCGTTCTAAGAGGCTTTTAATTTTGATTAGGCACAGAGCTGAACTAAGGCAGCACAGCTCCCAAGTGTATTCCAGGCAGAGATGTGACCACAGGGGTAGAGCAGGAGTTGGAACAGCATGGGGTTGCACAGCAGTCCCTATAAGGACCCTATTGAAACAGCATAGGGTTTGCATTGCCTGGTAGACCTACAGTCTCAGTCCATACTTCTGTTGCAAATTTGATCCATTTGTTGTTTGAATGCCTAACCTGATGCAGAGTAGATCATCATCACCTCCAGCAGTCCTCTCCTCCCCTGGATAGGCAGGTGAAGGTGCAGGGGTGAGCTGTGCTCACTGCAGCCATTTCTGCTTGTTGTTGCTCTTTGTCAGAGCAGCAGAGGAGGCCACTTTCCTTAATCTTTTATTGGTGTTAGATTCAACCAAAAGGAGAATGGATACAGGCTAGGCTGAAATTCTTTGGGTGAGTATGTCCTGAGCTTAAGGAAGAATTGTCAGATCCAAGATGGATCCATATCCTAACAGTAGTTTGACCTGCAATTAATGAAGCTGTTGGAAATGGCCATTCTGCTCCAAAATCAGTGGTGATCAGGAGGCTCCAGATTGTCAGTGCTCAGGCACGAGGGGAGGATGTTTCTGGCTGGGTTCTGGGCTGCTGTGCAGCTGCTGTGCTCGTCCCTGCACGTCACACTTGGGTGACCTGTAAACGATGGCTGTGCAGTTATCGTAGTCAGAAATAGGTCATGGGAAGCCAAGTATTTGGGTCAACTTAAAATGCTGCTTATTCCCTTTCTGAGGTTAAAAACCAAACTGAAACAAACATAATTGTTTCTGCCTCTGGTGGGACACACTGCAAAGCACAATAGACATTATCCTCTGGGTCGAGATCAGCTGTAACATATGAGTGTTTAAATATAACTTTGGTTTTAGAAGCAGGCTTAGAAATATGCTCAACTGACGTTACCTTTCTGGGCCATAAAGGAGCTTTCATCTGCCTTCAGATGCCATCATATTTTCCAGCTGAGTCAGTGTAGATGGAGTTATTAATAAATCAGAAGGAGCAGAGTCACTGTGAGTGCCCCTTGGCAAACCTCCTCACCTCCATGGTGTCTCAGGTTTCCGAGCCCCCAAACTGGGAAATGATACAATTTCCCCTGAAGATCCGCTGCTGAGAGCCATCTGTTGTTAATAACAGCTTCTCCCTTTGGCTTTTCAGGCTCAGCTCTGGGGAATTGTTTTCCTCAAAGCACTGCTTAGCCTTGGCTTTGAGGATGCAGTGGTGAGTAGTCCTTGTGCCTTCATCCCCTGAGGTTCCTCTCCCGTGTTGGGTGTGTGAAACCAGGGTGTGCTGGAGCTCTGCTGGGAGATGGATCCTGGAGTGTCAGCCCTCATTTGAGGGAAGAGAACAGAGGTGAAGGAATCACTAATTTGGACATCCTACTTACCAGAAGGATTTGTGCAGGTCGTTCTGGTCCATACATAGGTGACCAGTTTGTGATTCCTTAATGTGGCTCTTCTCTGCAGGGCTACAAAACTTTTCAGTTTTTTGAAGTGGTATCCTGCTTCTAGTATAAAATCGGTCAAAATTTGCCAGAAAACGATATTCTGTGAGAAATACTAGATAAATAATTCATAGAAATATGCCGTGTCTCTGGTTCTTAAGAAATTCCAAGAAATAAAGTAACTTTGGTTACTTTGCAGGCAAGCATGTAGTGCTATTGCTCTTCAAGATTGCTTATTTCAAAAACATCTTGTAACTGGAACCAACTTCTGGGATGAATTTTAAGATTTAGGTGGCATTTCCAGATATATGCAACTAGTTTCTGTGTTTCTGAGGAGATGTATAAACCGAGAATGCCATTTTTGTTCATTGATACTGCAGAAGGGGAGAGAGCAGAAGAAAATTCATGTTCTGGATGTGAGACAGAAAGCTAAATTACTTTTTTTTAGCTAAGGATAAGTATTTACTTCTGTGTCCTGACAGAGACAGAGCCCCCCAACATCTGATAAAATTTTTTTTTAATTGGTTGGGTGCATTGTACACATTTAAAACCCTATTTTTGGGCTCTCCTGACGTACTGCATTTGAAAGCCTTATTCTCATTCATTTGCCTAGGGTCAATTTTGGCTTATATGTCTCTTCCAAATCCCTATTTTCTCTTTCTCTCCAAGCTGGTAATAAGATTTCTTATTATCTTCTTGCTTATGACTCCTTCAAGGCTGCTGACAAAGGGGCCTCAGCTGCTCTCTTGATATTATCTGCAGATATCAGTTGAATTTGAAAGGGTGGATTAAATAAGTGCTTCACTAATGTTGCCAGGCCTAACTTCATTACTGTGATCCTGCAAAGGAGGAGAGGAGAGAGGAGAGAAATGAGCTGTCTGTAGAAATCTGAGTGCCAGGATAGCAGAGTTGTGCGTGCTAATATATATATATATATATATATATATATTTCTATACATAAATATGTGTATGAAGGCATATGGTACCTAAATTTGTAAGACTTTGCCTTCTTTCTTTCAGACACATAAATTATTTATAGATGAAAGTAATATACACGACATTCTCCTTTGGGAGAAAGCACTGAAATGGAAAAGAGAAGTGACTGTTACTCACATATATGCTTTTCCACACATTTCTTCCTGGCATTTATGGTGGAGCTGTCTGTGTGCAGGTATTTGAGCCTTAGCTGATCAGGGAGATATCAGGGCACCTTGTTCAGGGACCAGGGAAATAAATGTCTGTTCTTTGACTTCTCATGCTTCCTGGAAACCAAATTTCCTTTGGCCTCTCCTGTCTGTTTTATGGGGATATTCTGCCCCTGGTATGGGGAGCTTGGCTGTGATGTTCAGTCTGATCCAGTGAGTAAGACTGAAGCTCAGGGCAACAAAATTGGCTTCCTAATCATCTCAGTGGATAATTATATATGGGTTGCTTTGCCTTCATTTCCTCTGATGCACCTGGTCTGTCCAGCCTGGTCAGACCATAGTCTTCAGCACAGGGATGATGCTGCTTTGTCTGTATCAATTTCCTAATGAGGTCTCCACTCTCCTGGGTCCTGCAAACATCAACAAAACAAATGCTCAGTGTTGAGTGCTTTGAAAATCTCAGATGAAAGGCAGAGTATTACTAGGAAGAATTAACATCTCCTTCCCCTCTGCATTTATCGATGGGGGAAGCAGTCCCTGTGGAGGCTGGAGAATGGAGACAGCCTTGTGGATGTACTGATCTGTTCTGCATGATGATTTCTCTTGGAGTAATTGCTCTGTCAGAGTGTTTATCGGCTAATGAAAACCTACTTCAATAATACACAAAAAAACCACCCAAAAAACCAGGGTAAGTGAGACTTGGCTTGTTTTTTTTCCCTCTCCTGAGTGTCTGTTATGCATGTGCCACTTCTGTTCCCCACTCTGGCAGGTTGCAGAGGATAAGGAAACCTCATCACCAACCTTACAAAACCCCATGTAGAACTGGGTATCTAGATAAGGAGAATTGCACTTACCCAAAAGCAGATGGGGTGGAAGGAGAAGCCACAAAAGGAAGTTCAAACTTGAACAAAGCTCTAGCTGTGGAAACTTTGAATTAGCCCTTTGTGCTGTGCCAGGCTCTGCTGTGTGGGCTCTGCTGCTGTCCCAGCCCAGGTGTGTGCACATGGCAATTCCACCTGGTGAGCAGAGTGTGAATCCCTGTGGCACAGGCAGGACTTGGGTGCTCAGGAAGCTTTTTTGCAGCCCTTGATCTTGCTCTGAGAGTGAGCTGTGATCCCAATCCCCACATCCCCATCGACTGCAAACTGCCTGTTCCCTGATCTGTGTTGTTAAGGTGCAGACTAATGACAGTGCAGCAGATCCAAACAGCTAATTACATTATTTAATGAACAGGGTGTTCTGGATCCCACAAACACACAGAGCAGTTAAACAACACAGAAGAAAGCAAAGCAGGATGATGCTCTGAGGGTTACCTGTCACCTGCTGGCTGGGTTTTCCTGGGCAAGGGGAAGAGTGGTTTGCATGGATCCAAGAAGTCACACCAGGCAAAAGAAATAGATACGTTTGGAGAGGGAGAAATGAGTGTGGCAAAAGAAACATGGATGTGTTTGGAGTGAGAAAGGCACTGTAAGGCTAAAAAGCTAAACAGCTCCAGTGCAGAAACCATGCTGGCTAATAAAATATTTCTTAGATGTGCATTTGGGTGGGGTAGGCAGTGGCACCCAGCATTTCTGTCTGCTCCTTGGGCATTGGCACCCTCCTGCTGCAGTGGGAACAGCAGGGGTAGGAAGCAGGATGGTGTTTGGACTCAAACACCAACCCCACAAAAACTCAGGTTGCAGAAGATGTTGAAACCAAATAGATAAAGCAGGGAGTCAGCAGGAAGATGGTGTTTCTGGTGTTGCTTTCCTCCTCCAAAATGAAGGTGCCACTTGGTGGGAGATGAGATGAAAAAAGCAGGTTCCAAATACTAAACCAAAGGTTCTCTTTTTGAATGTATTTACTTCTTAATTTTTCATTTGAAATTTCTGAGCAGAACATCAGACTGGAAAAGATAATATTGCTCATTTTGAAGGCAACTTGGAGAAAATACAGGAGCAATTTAAAAAAAAAATTCCAAACTCTATTTGGAAAGAGAAGGGACTTGAAACTGTCCCTTTCAGTTTGCACCATGAGAAACCAATTTTTTTCATGTGAAAATGGCTCAAATAAATCGTTAGCTGGGGCTCTGCTAATATGACATCCTGACCAAGGTTCAAAGCTGCATGAAGAGTTGGTGTTATCAGGAATCCTGTTTTGTGCCTGTGGGTCACACCATTAATGTTAAGAAATTGGTGTAAAGGGAGCAAGTTTGTATTTTAAATTACAGTGTTGTGCTAGAAGAGAACGTATTGTGCTATGAGAAAAAGTTTTATTTGCTTCAGGAGACAGTTTATTTCCATGTAGAGCTAATTTGGAGGTGATACAGCACAGGGTGGAAGAGATAGTGGGATGTCAACCCATTTCCTCCTTTCCTGGGGGAAAATACACCATGAAACATCACTGCTGGGGCACTAGTAAATGCATGCAAATCACAAAGTGAGGTATTTTATCTTCTCTCCTGATTCTCTGCTCACCTCCTGTTTCTGCAAGTGTTCAGATATTTGCCCACTAGAAAACACAGACTGATAACAAACCCCGTTGTCAGAGATGGCATTTTATTTTTGCACCCATGCTTTTCCCAGTGCTGGGCCGAGGGGAGCACTGCCTCATTTGGTATAGTTTATTTTGCCTACAAAGGCGAATAAGCCCTACAAATGCAATTACAATTATATGCACAACTGCACCCATATTGAGGCATGTGCCTGGCTGAGCAGGATGCCACTCCAACCACCGCAGGCTAGTAAAAGCAGTGAACTTCTAGCATAGGCAAACCCTTAAATTGGATTGCCTGATCCATGAAATGCTAGTGCTCTGTCTAAAATTTCCCTTGAAAGCCTTAAAGCCCTGTACAAGTTTCATCAGGGTCTTAACAATGTGGTGGCAGCGGATTAGTTTTTAAACCGTAGTTAAGGTTTCCTGACTTCTCTGGGAATCTGAGTTCTTTTTCTGCATTGTTGCTGTCCTGTCAGTAATTGAACCTTTAGAGCATGGATATTTCTTTTCCCCTGAAAATGTAATGGAAGTAGGATGCTTAAACTGAAGTTCACACTTCCAAATTTCTTGTCCTTAGTTGGGCAGCTTATGGCTTGCTCTGCCTTCTTCCCTTGGGCTTCCTCCTCCTCTTTGCATGCTGCTGACTTGCATTTGCATGTCCTGTTGTATATGTGGGACTAAACAGAGAGACAAAGCATCTAATTAAGATATTTAAATAAATTTTCCTAAGTCTATGGGCTGTTTGATCACTGCCTGGTGTCAGGCAGGACTGATGATGCCATGTGGTGCTGCATCCAGTTCTACATGTTTGGAGCAATCAGTATTCTACCAGCACCTCTGGAATATAGCTCAAGATCCTGTTTTTCCTTAAAATGTTTCTACCTAAAATGTGAAAAAGCAAATTTTTTCATATCTTTCTCATCAGCTGGGGATGTTTGTTGCTTTGACTTTTGGCATGAAGGAGCATTGTTGTCAGAGCAGCAGGGAGAGGGAGGTTTTGTGTGTTCAGGTCTTGCTCTGTCTCAAGATAACACCAAATCCAGAGGACCAAACCAGGGTGTCATACTGTATGAACTGCTTAGTCTTCCAGTGATGTGTCATCTTCCAGTGCAAAAGTTTAAGGTGAGAAAAGAGGCTGAAGTGGCAAATGCTACTGGGCAGGGAACAAATTCAAACTAGAAAACTTGCAGTACACAGTGTCACAGAGATCTCATTTTAGCACACAAAATCAGGCAAATACTTAGGATTAGGACCTGACTCAGCCTCATCTCCCTTGTAATCCTCCAAATCTTCAAGTTTTTAGGCCTTTCATTTAGCTCTAAGCAGCCTGGTTGATGTAGGTCACTGCTCAGCACTGGACTTTGGAGTGCATCCTGAGGCTCTGGACACATCCCTCCTGCCATAGTGCCCCTGACATAGCTGAGGTCAGGCAGCAGCTTTGTCTGTGGATAGTGTGGACAGGAAATACCACCGTGCCAATTCTGGGAAGCTGCTCAGGAAGTGGAAACTCTTACAGCAGATGTGGAGCTCGAGATATGAATGGAGCAAAGCTGTCTGGCATGGCTGTGGGCTTCTTTGCTGCTCTTGGCCACCATCTGCTCGTGTAACACCTGGCAGACCATAAATCCCTGACCCTTCATCTTTGTCATCATCAGTGCATCACCACCTATTTATATCATCACTGGGGCTGTAATCTTAGAGCTGTAATTTTATACATCCCACGTGGCTGTGGTGTCATTAGTGTATGGATGTGGACACAGAAGCTGGAAGTTTTGCCTGGTTTTATTTCTGTGAGCAGCAGCCCGTTTTAATGTGCTGATCACTGCCTTTCCTAGTGAAGGGGATGAAGCTTTGGGGATTCTTGTGCTGGAGAATTGCAAGGTGGGAATATCATTTACTCTGTGCACGAGGAGTAGTGATGTATTCCCCACTGACTCGCTGCAAATATTTTTCTTCACGGACTGAACTTGCTTTCTGAGTCAGTAGTGTTTTTTAATGATACACGAGTTGTGCAGTGGGTTGATTCTGTGATTTCTCACTTGCATGGCAGCCCAAACCTGTGTGCATCAAGGCAAGAGGACAATCCTTATCCTAAAATATCAAAGTGACATTTTTGTATCACAAATCCTGTAGTGTGGAGGGACTTGTTTTTGTGACTCTGTATGTACAGCTGTGTAAGTCTGGTCTGACTTTGGTCTGACTGGACCATTTCTCCAGTTATTCCTTGGGGTCACAGTGACTTAAAACTCAAACAGGGGTTTTCCTATGACCTCCAAAAAATTCAGTATCAAGGTCATCAGAGACATCTGCCTCTGACTGCCAGTGCTTAAGGCAGTTATTTTGGGCAGCCTGGATCATCCCATGCTTGTATGCACAGACATATGCAAGCAAACCTTTCCCACCCAGAGGAACCAGGCACCTGGCTTCTCACTGAGGCATTTGAGAGTCTAGAGAATACCAGAATCACCAGGGCGAGTTTCCAAATGGCTAATTTAGGTCTAAACTGCAAGACAAACACTTTATTTGTGGATGGCTGAGAGCCTCCCTTCCCCATGGCCACTGCAGCAGCTGGGCTTGTGCATCATCACATGGCACCAGTGTGGGAGGACCAGAGTGCAAATATTCATCACCAAGACCCCAAACAAGAACAAATCTTGCACTGACAGAGGAGCTGCTCAGAGGGCAATGCTGTTATCCACAGCAGAGAGCAAAACTTTGCTGTGTAACCACCTGGCACCCCATCAGAACCCACTAATGCTTTCCACAAGCTTGACCACTTTTAATTCAGTCTTTACATCTGAGACTGGGAGTCACCACGGTGTCCTCAGGCTGTTTTTGGAAGGTGGCATCTGCACTGGGCAGAGATGGTGGGACTCAGTTTCACGTGAAGAAGGGAGCTGCCTCTTCTGTGAAGAATTCCCTGCCTGGGAAATGTGGGCATCTTGTTAGTGCAAACCAGAGATGGGATACTGGTGATGTCAGCCTGGGATTTGAGGGCTTGGGACCTGAGAGAGAGGTTTCTGCAGATGGGGCTGTGGGGAAGGCTGGACTTGGGTTTTCCTGTCAGTGCTCTGCAAACAGTCCTTGGCTGGTTTTTGAGTCATGGCTGTTCTTGGTGTGCAGAGTTTCCGGGAGATGAAAGCCTTCTGGGTCATGATCTCTGTAGATAAGCTTTTGTTTTCTGTTTTGCCAAAGAACAAAGGATTGGCAGGAGTGGCCAGGTGTTACCAGAGCATGGTACTATAAAAAGGCAGGGACTGGAGTTTGCACATAGGCTGGTTTTATTATTTTTACCTATAAAAGGGATGCCATGGAGGTTATACCCATAGGTTGCACCCTGCCATCTGTATTTGCTGACACATGGAGCTCACAGGTGGGAGAAAAACCCTCTGTGCTGCATAGTTTGCAGCATCAATTATTGTAAAAGACTCAGTGTTACTGTACCTGCTGATCTGGCCCAATGTGTGCCCATCAAAACTAGAACAAATATATTTTTATGGATGTTCTTTGGAAATTTAGATTATTCCTTTAAATTACAGCTATGTCACTAGGGCTTTACTCTTAAACATGAACTGGACTCACTGAGTGTATGTTAAGCACCTGCAGTTTTGCAGGTCTGTGGTCATAATTTAACATTTGTTGTTGTCCTGAGCCTGTCCATTTGTGAAAAGGCTGTAATAAGTTTGCTGGTGCAGTTGTCACAGTTTTAAATTAAAATAAACACAAATGCCATATTCAAATTGATTTTTTTCCTGCTTCTTAAAAATAATGATTTATTTTCATTATTTTTCATTTCTTTGGCTTTCAGTACATGTTTGTACTCCAGCTGGGGCAGCAGCAGCCCAAATACCACAAGAAGAGTCTATTATTCTTACACACTGAAGTCTACTGCAGTAGTGCCTACAGGCTTTAGCAGAGGTGAGAGCTTCACTGAACTGCCTTGCCTCTCTTTGTGCAGTTTGCTCCCACTTCTGACTTCACAAATAAAAGAAACATGTTCTTAGGTTTATGGAAAAGTACAATTCTGCTGAATTTTTGAAGCTGTAGCTTTTGATTCTGTTACAGCACTTGGGTCTCCAGGGCTGTTTTTGCTTACAGTGAGAGTTCCTAAAGTGCTCTTTGTCTGCTTCTAGTTTGAAAAGACTCTGTGACCTGCCAAGGACCCTTCAAGTATGATCCATGTTGCTCCTGTTGTGAGGCTTTGGCAGATGGATTTAGCCAGTACCCCTGTCTGCAGAAAGAACTTCTTGTGTGAACAAAACAGAGGAACCCCAAGGTCGCTTATAATAAGGATGAGAGGCAGAGAAATGCATTGTCTGTGCATGAAAGGCAGAAGGAGAAGTCCTTTTTGGCCAGAAGTTGAAGTGTGATGTAAGACATGGGGTTTACTGGGCAAAGAGAAAGTGGGTAATGGAAAGTCTTGCTAGGTTGCAGTCAGAGTTGCTAACATCAGGGGCTGAGTGAAGTTCCCTACCTAAGCAGAGCCTCCTGAGGTTTCCTCAAATCCTGGCTGTGGGTTTGACCAGCTGGCCAGTATCAGGGATGCACATTTTCCTTGTATCTCCATAGTGTTGCCAGGCTGGTGTCATCTGCTCTGTGAACTGTGAGATGCTGATACAAGCTGGATAACACTAATGCTTTGCATTAATTTGGCCTCTTGGAGAAATCAATCCATCACACTAATTGAGTGCAGTGCTTTGGTGCCAGGTGGCTGTCTTGAGTCCAGAAAGTTGGATCACATATGGTCTGCACTGACTTCTAATAAAGAAAAGAATTAGTGCTGAACCCTCTTTATTATTTTTTTTCCACATCCAGAAGTTGGGGATAATACACTGAGCCACAGCCTCTGTGATGTGCATCCTTTGCAGTGGTTTGAATTTGGGATGGAGATTTCAGCAGTCTTATATAGTCCACATCTCAAAAGAAAAATTGCATTTGTGCCAGCTGCCAGCACTAATTACCTGCCCTGATTTCTTTGTCCACTGAGCAGCTGGAACAAAGGCATCTATCCATACCTTTGTGCATCAGCTTCATCCTCTGTGGTGGAAGGAGCACTTGGGATAGAAAGAGAGACTTTGAGCTTGGTTGTTCTCAATAGTGGTTATTGAACAGCCAGTCTGTGGTACTGAGGCCTCCCAGTGAATTGCATTGTCCTCCCACAATGGCACTAGGAAGGGGATGGACTGAGTTTTCTTTCTGCCACTTAAACAGTTTTTTGACAATCACTCTTCCCCTCTCAAATCTCCTGATAATTAATTTTTTTTCGTCTCTTACTTTCTTTCCTGATAAAAACTTCTGATTGAAATTATTTTTTACCTTTTTATAGAAAAACTTCTTTTAAATTAAATAAGAAATGGGAAATTTTTGGCCAACCTGTAGCCTGGTTTCCACCCTCTGTGTTGTCAGTCGGGGTGTCCAACTCCAGTTTGACCATGGCTGGGAGCAGAAAGAGGCTGCTCCAGCATCTTGTGCAGGTGGTGACAGGAGAGGTGTTTGGATCTAACTGCTCCTGGAACCTGTTCACTGTTTTGCAGAGGTGCTGTCTGCTGATGTATGACTTCCATACCTTCCCCTGTGCAGTGAAACTCGAGAAGAGCCTATATATAACAGTGTGGGACAGCTGAATGTATGGGAAAGTCACTTGGAGGAATCCTGTTTGCTGTGAATAACAGACCCTAAGCCAGCCATTCCTTAGTGTGTGAAAAGCTGTTGGGTAACTGAAACAGGTTGATGTATTTGAAAGATGAATCAGCCCTTGTGTTACTTGACCATCAGCATTTTAAACCTGACAGAAGAGTGTTGGAGCTGATTTCTTGGTCACAGCAGTTCCTGAGTAAATAAAAGCTAGGAATGTAATTTGTCTGTGCAAAGTAAAACATTTGATTAGAGGGGAATGACAAAGAAAAGAGCTTCTAAACACAGTGGCTGCAGCCAGAATCCACTTTCAAGGGCTTTCATGCTGAACTGTCAAAATTGCTGGGTTGAGGATCTTTGGACTGGGATCTGGGTGTTGTTGTGGTACTGCTTGTTTGTGACCCTGTAGTTCACCTTATATATGTTTGTGCAAAATTGCTAAAGCTTCTTTACTCCCAAAGCTGTTTGGGGTTCTGCTGAAGTTCTCTAATGCCTGTCAGAATCAATGTCAGCAAACCTGTGACTCAATGCCATCAGTGCAAGCTTGGTCACCAGCAGGAGCACACCTTGTCACATTTCTGTGGCTGCACAAGAGCTTCTCCATGATGGAAAATCCAGGGGCCAAATGCTGAGGCAGTATAAAGCAGCAGAGTACATTTGGGTTGTATAAACTGAGTGTCTGTCTCTTCAAATTCCTACACTGACCAGGGCTGGGATTGTGAATGCTGGTGTTTTGGTGTGATGTTAACTCCTCCTTGAATTGCCTGTTGCCCCATCTCATAGCAGGGGAAGTGAAAGCCTCCTCCCTCCTGTCTATACACACATACTGTGTTACTTGGCAGGAAGAGACATTTCATGTTTTGTCCAATTGCTTTCTGAATCCATCTAAACTTTTGGCTCTCATCACTTGACAGTGAGTTCCACAACTTCAAAATTAATTGGGGCGAGAAGGTATTGTCTCCCATTTGTTTAAGCTCTTTGGAAATACAGTAGTATTATATATACAATAAATATTAGAATTGGCCAAATTGTCCCCTGCAAGCAGCAGCTGACTCATCCCTGCTTAATGACTTGGTGTTTGGTCTTCCTCTCCTTAGTTAAGTGCCCTGTAATACATTGCCAGATACATACCTGGCATTTATTTTTTTTGGGAAGGCATCATTTTGGGTGGCACAGTGAGGGGGGTGACAGGCTGTGTGATCACAGGTGGGGTGGAGGTCATCTCCAAGGCATCTCTTCATCATGTAGCAATTGTCTTTGCTGGTCTCTCCTTCTGAGTGACTTCTCTGATTAGGGAATAAGCATGAGAAAAGTGCAGACTTGTAGATTAAATTCAACAGGTTCACTCAAAGGCTCATTCTGCTAATTGAGGGCATTGCATTTCTGCGGCTTATGTAAAGGCAGTTCTCCTAGAGAGAAAGACCCACTTGAAAACAATCAAGTCCATTATTTTGTAGCTTCTGTTGCATTGTATTTACATTCCAGGATCCTTGACCTGGATGGATCATACTAGGCACTGTCTGCAAGTGGCTATTTTAACTCCACTTGTTCTCTTACCTTTCATCTTTTTAACAGAAGTACATGGAGTGGAACCACAGAAATGAGTGTTTGGAAATATTTATTACAACTGTCCTCTCAGGGTTGAATGCAAGATGATTTTAAGCAGTGTATATACTCATGGCCCATCCAGTCCAGTAAATGACTCTTATTCTGAGGTTCCCTAGGGAAGCTGGGGCTGCAGAATGATATATTGTGATTGACAAAGTGTATTTGTCCTGGCTTTCTCCTGGGAGCTGAAGAAGGGGATTACTCATTTCAATAGTCAATGTGCGGAAGAAAATGGATGCTAACTTAAAGCTGTCATTTTAAACTATTTGAAATTAGTTTAATGCTCACGGGCACCAGATTGTCTGACCTGAAGAGTGTCCTTCTCTGTCTGGTGGTGGAGAGAGCTCCACATGCAGCTGCTGATGTTCCTCTGTGTGGTCCTTCAGTGGCATCCCAGGGCAAACTCAAACTTTGCATCTCTTCAGGGTTTTTCTGGCATCAACACCAAGCTTTCAGCAAAGGCTCCAGTTAAGCCATGGGGGGATTGGCACATGGGGCTGGGGCAGGAGCCCTTTGTAGGCATTTTTACATAAATCCATTAATAGCTGTAGGATGATCATGATCCCTTGTGGTTGCTGATGATCAGGTTCTGAAATCTCAAACTCTCCATCTTTTGTGATTTTCTGAGGCTTTAAGAGTCTTCAAGCTGTCTTTTCCCCTCATATTGTATGTACTCATAAATGTTTGTCAAGGGACACATTCTTGCTCCAGTTACAAATTATTTGCTCTTTTACAGTAAGGTTACACTAGATACTTCACGCAATGAATGGCTGAAGTCAATTGTTGAATCCCAGCACTGTCTAATTGGTGAAACTTCAGTGATTTCAGAATGCTCATGCATCACTTCAGATGTTTCTCTCTTGTCATTGATTTTAATACATGAGTGAGTGCCAATTTATCATAAAGGGTTTAACAAGTATCTTCACTACCTTTTCAGAAGAATATTTCTAGCAATGACACTGTAGGTTCTGTATTACATTTCGGTTAAAAATAATAAAATAGACGGTTGCAAGGTTGGCTGTCAGGCGTTTTGAATGCTCATCAAATTAATTGCACTTCTGTCTTTCCTAGCTAAGAAAATACTGTAACTGTTGACTTATCCATGTAGAAAATCTGTGATTTGAAGTTCGCATCTTTTTCTAAATTCTCAGTTTTATTGCTGAGGACATAAAATGATCAAAATAAATATATCTCCTTTTCTCAGCAGTACAAAACCATCAGCTTAGCTTTACTGAAGAATTTTTTTGTGTTACCAATAAAATTTCATGGCTGAAGTCAGCTCCTGAAGCACGAGGTCAGGAGTGATGAAGCTCAGTGTGCACACTCCAGAGCGAGATATCAGTTGCTGCCATTCCAGCTGAAAGGACTTCATGGATCTCTGGTGTGTAAAATGATTTTGGTATTGTATCACAGACAGAGTCATCTTCAGGGAGGAATGAAAGTATATTGTTTCTGACATCCTTTTTTTCTGACAGTTTTACACTTTGACATTTCGCTATCCCAACTTGTTTTCCTACTCACTGACCCAAAATACCATAATGGTCTGGTTCAAAGGCTCCAACTAGCCTCAAATTTTGTGCTCTGTTGAGCCTTCATTTCAGTTTAGTTTACTGAATTGTCAAGTATCTACCTATGAACGTTGGAGAGAGAGGGAAAGACACCTTTAGAATTCTGATGATTGAGAAAACGTGATTGGGGCAGAAGGCAAGATGTCATACTGCTGCCATTGCATTATTCATGACAAAAATTAAACACAAAGTTTTGACCTTGAAATCACACTTTTTTTTTTTTTCTTTAAATATCTCTTTTGGTTTTTTCTTTCTTTCTGCATTTAGAGCTGGATATATGGGCTGTAGTAATGGAGCCATAGCTGGGAGTTGAAGAACTGGATAAAGCTGTCTTTCCCAGGCAAAAACTTGGCATAATTTTGTAGGTGTCAGTTTTACTGAGTTCTAGGGTCACCCCTGGACTTGGAGAGGTGGGCACAGCTCTGTCCAGCCCAGGTGTTGCCCCTTGAAGGAGAAGTGTGAAGGTCAGAGTGATCAGTCCTGCAGGGCATAACTGGCCCTGCAGACAGTGGTCTGAATGTACAACTGAAATACCTTTCTGCATGGTCTTCTGGCTGTTTTAATAGACTTCCTATAAAAATGGGTTCTAGCTTCAAGCAGAGGCCTGCAGTAGAGATACTGAAAAATATTACCTGTCCATTGCATTTTTCCCCCGGAATTTGGCAGCATGAGGCGCTGTTGTGTTTTAAATCCCCTTACAAAACAAAATAATGTGTTTTGAACCACATCCTAGCAGCCACAGTCACAAGTACAAGGGTTGGGGTCTAGAGTGGGTCAACCCTATTACCCTCAGGGCTGCAACTTGGCCCCTTGGAAAGAGCAAAAGAGAAACTTGTGGCTTAAAGGGATGTTGGAATCTGTAATGGAAGCACATTAGATAAATGGAACACTTTATCATAGACCTGTACCTCGCTTCCCTTATGCGCTAAGTGTCTTGACTAATAAATACATTGTTTTTTCCAATCAAATGCAGGGACTGTGGCCCAGGAATCTGATGCTCTATCACAGTTGAGCTCAGAGCAGCAATCTCAGCCAGCTGCAGGGTTTTCTCCAGGCCAGCCACACTCCTGGAAACCATGCAGAGGAAAGCATAGCACACACTCACAGCGATGGGGTGCATGTGAATCAACACTAAGCATCTATATTTTTGTCCTTACGATGAAGCACAATTTATTTCCAAGCGTTGCAGCGCAGCACAGGGCACAGAGGTCTCTCCAGAGCCCTGGCAGGTGGGTAGTGGGTGAGCTCTGAGAGGGATCTCCCCATCCCACCAGCGGGGAGGGTCAGCCCAGCGATGGGAGACACGTAGGCAGCGAGCAAGGAATCCTTGCAGTGGTGGGAGGGAGCTTTCTCGCCTCCCGGCTCTGCTCTGCTGCTGGCAGGGAAATGTGCTTTCAAAGCACAACTCACAAAAGGGGAGCAAGAAAACAAGATGCAAATTAGAGGAGAAATAAACTTCAGAAGAGTTTCCTTTGTGATTATGACTCAGTTGTTCGGAGGCAGACGGCGTAGCTTTGGAAGCATCAAAGGCATGTTGCTGTATCCTTTAATAAATTCCTTTCTTCCAGTTCCTTTGGACATACAGGGAGGCCACAAATTTGCATGGCACCAGAGTTGCTTGCCCAAACACTTGCCTGTTGCTGTAACCAAGGAAAATAAAGCACGGAAATCTTCTTACTGCTTTTTACACTCCACTGGATATCAATGCCTTATGGTCACTTCTGTCTCCATGGTGGATCTGATGAGCTGCAGTAGGTGTTTGTGCCCACAGGTACAGCACAACCTGTCCTGTTCACCTGCTCTGCTTTTCAGTCTCAAAATACAAACATGGGCCCTCAGTTACACCCATATCCCAGGGACAGGCAATTATTTCCTTTGGTCAACAAAAATTCCCTCTGATTCTTTCAGCTTATTATGCAGGATAGAGGAGTTGCTAAATGTCTCCTCCCACGTGGAGTTGATAGCTCTGGGGTTTTTTCCAACATCATGCAATGAGCAGGCCCTATTGCAGATGTCTTCCTCCAACCTCCATTGTTTGTTGTTCCTGAGTAATCTTTCAGCTCTTGGAGAAAATTGCAATATCAAGTGCTAGAAAGTGCTCTGCCAGCCTGGTCACCAGGGAGCCAGGACATGGCATAGCAGGAAAGCTGTTCATCATTCATCAGCTTTGCCAGCCCTTTTCCCTTCAGTTCTCTGTCATTAACATGTAGACAAACTTGTGTCTGAAGTTGCTCCAGGTCATTCCACCCTGTAAAATGCTAAAACTGAAAGAAAACCCCTGAGGCAAGTTCTACCAGGTGAACTTTTTCTGAGCTACCTCCTGGAGCTCATGTGGGAGCAACAAATAGTGCAAAGGAATCTCTTGTCTACCAGGAGTGCAAACCTCGAGTTCTGGTCACACAGCAGCTCTATCACTGCATGTAGTTTATCTTATTTGTCGCTTGAAGGAGGCTGTTGAGAAAATTGAGGCTTTTTCAGGTATTCCTACTAAGACATTTGAACCAACCTCTCAGCAATCTGTGTGACATTATAAATATAGCCAGCCCAGGAGATAGGAGGGAAAGAAATGCTTATATCTGTCTTTCCTTCCTATTCTGCCAAAGGCTAAGTAGCTATAACAAGAGTTTTCAGTAGCTGTGTTTTGAAAGACACTAATTCTGGTTGCCTTTATACCTTGTGTTTTCTGGAATCCCACCAGTCTTGTAGTCAGGGCTGTGGAGCCCACTGGGAGAAAGGCAATATCCTTTGGGCAGTCCAAACTGAGGGAGTATTTCCTTTTGGAAATCTGTGATGCCCAGTGCTTTTCTGAGGTGTTGATGGTTACTGCATTGGCTTAAAAATAGATTGATACATTCAGTGCTCTTACTTCATTATGCCCAAACCAAGTGGAAAACCAAACCCATAATTTTTAGCTCCTGCTGTCAGAGTCCTGTGGCAACCTGCCAGTGTCACAGCCCGTTGGTTACTGTGGACAAATGAAAAACTGGAGGAATTCCATTGACTCACACATTTTGCTTGGGTGGTCCCTGTGTCTTTATTGGCCCTGAGGCTTCACTGCCCTCATTTTAAAAACCAGTCTAGCTCTTGAACATGCATGGATCTGAAAGATCTTAACAGAGAAGCCTGGCTTTGGAGATTGGGAAATTAGAGCACAAAAAGGCAGATTTCCATGCTGGATCTGCTGGCTCACATTCCCTTCCCTTTCTCCCTGCCCAGCAGTGCAGGTTGGGCTTTCCTTTCTCCTGTGGAATAACAACTTCATTGCTATGCATTAACATCAAGTTTAGCGGGGCAGAGCAATAGAAGGCAGGAATTTGGACATTCATTTAATTTAATCCTGCTCATCCCAGTGTGATTTAGTGGAGGTACTTCCACAGCAGATTCAGCCCCATGTAAACAGTGTCACCCAGTGATCACTGTCTCTGCATTCTATCAATACCCAGCCCTGTGTTAGTGACTCTGCCCTGCAGACCTGCTGTCAGACCAGCCAGCTTTGTACATGCTTTTAAGTACTATATGCATGTATTGTAAACGCTAGCTGTGTATTTTGGTGGCATAACAGCTGGAGACCATTATGGTGTGACAACACTGCTCTCCTACACCTCATAGGAAATTCAGTTTGGTCGACCTACATTCATCCCAGCCTCCACACAAACCTGCTCTGTAATTTCTCGCTTCTGTTGTTGCAAATCTGAAGCACTGAATCAGGAAACAGAGGCTTGCCAAAATTGTTAAATAAGCAGAGGCCGTGTTGTTTGGAGACTGCCACTGTGTTTTCTTGCTCACATGGTGCTGGAATGTGTCTCCTGGTAGGGGGAAGGGAGCATTTGTGAATGTAGTTCTGAGAATGAGTCATTATGGTAAATATTTTATTTTTTTTTAGATTTGTGAGTTAGGATTACGTGTTTCTGAAATAATAAGTTAGGACTGTGCAAAAATCCTGATATAACAGCTGGTACTAGCCAAGAGGCCTGATGCACATGTGGTGTATGAGCAAGGTAAAAAGCATCCTTTTAGGGAAGTCTATTTTTAGAAGTTACAAATCCTACCTCTTCCATGTGCTGTCCTATTTTTAACCAGCAGTGTTTCTGAGCTCTCAGTCCTGCTCCCAGCTGTGGTCTGCAGGAGCCTTCTGTACAACATCACTTTGTTAAGAGCTTGTTGCCTGTTCTGGAACACGGACGTTGTGCTAATTGTATTGTGTTAACCAGTGACAAGATGGCTACACATTAGTTTCATCTCTCTTTTAATATCCCTTAGTGCAGATCTTGGAGGAAGTGGCCAACCTGTGAGCAGTGAGCAAATTTGGATTAGCAGGTAGTTCATCACAGAGCAGCTTGGCTGGAGCTGGCAGATGTTTGCAGAGGAATTTAGAGAACCTTTCTAGGATCAGATCCTACACAACCTTCCCCTGCTGCTTCCCCACCCTCAAGAGCTTTCAGCCTCAGAAGCAGCCCTGACACTCCTGCTTTTTGGGCCCAGGAAGGAGCATCCCACAGACTATAAAGGCAAGTTTTTGGTAAGCAGTTAAGTGTGGGACAAGACAGCCCATGGCCATGAAGAGATGCAGTGATAAGTGATGCAAGTTCCTTGACTGTTGGCAAAGGAAGGAAGGCAGAGGCTGGCAAAACCCATCCAATCTGTAGAAAGATTCCTGAGCAAAAGGGGAGCTTTTTGTACATTATGACTCCCTTTTACACATAAAAGAGTCATAGCACAATGATGCACTTTTTTGCAGGCAGACAGATGTTGTCTGTTGGGAATTGGGTCAGAAAAGGTTGCATCTGTAATGAATGTGTGATTAGGAATTACCCTGAATTGGCCCTGTGTGAAA
Organism: Entomyzon cyanotis; assembly: GCA_024500445.1. Taxonomy (NCBI): domain Eukaryota; kingdom Metazoa; phylum Chordata; class Aves; order Passeriformes; family Meliphagidae; genus Entomyzon; species Entomyzon cyanotis. Next base: position 14,355,540 of record JAKEPQ010001010.1, read on the forward strand.
AACTTGCTGATTTCCCACAACTCCCTATCTACTGGGTGCTATTTAATCCCATTTACAAGGTCTTGAAAGTCTGGCTAACAAAGTGTTTGCAACTGTGACACAATGAGCATCTCTGTAGTGTTGGGATCTGAAGAGATGGGATAGACACAGATCAGGGTGTGATACAGGGGCAGGTGAACAGTGTGTGTGTAAGAGTTGTGTGTCAGAAGGAGCTGGAGAAGAATGAAGGGAGTTTGGCTGAAACCAAGAGAGGAATGTGTAAGATAATGATCCTCTAAAGGCAGCAGACACAGCTTTTAACTTTGTACTCCCCCAGATGTGAGCAAGAGCTTCCCCATCAGTGTTGATGTTGTGCTGCTCTTCCTAATGTTTTTGCTGGTCTTCCTTAACTAGACTGGATCTCTCCCTCTTGTCCTCCCTGCCCTTTCTCTTGGGTTTGCACAGATTAATTGCATCCACACTTTCCTGGAGAAGAGGTGAGGTGTTCACCCCAACATGAATGAATTTCTCAAACCTGATTTCACTTTTAGGTCCTCTCTGTGAAATTGTCCTCAAGAGAAGTTCTCTGAGGATAAACTGGGTGTAAAGAACTTCCAAATGGCATACTAGGCAAAGAAAAAACAGTGTTTTTGAGGGTGATAATGCCAAAGTGTTATGCTTTTTTCTGCTCCATTCACTTCTGCCTTTCCGTTGCTGCATGGCCTGGGAATACAATATGCTGCTCTGAGATGGCAGAGGGTGTTCTTACAGTGTTTCCATCACATTCAGAAATAGGAGGAACAAGATGTACCATGAGCAAGATTATTTTTGTGAGCCTTCAATCCAGCTTTGCAATTCCAAGTGCTTCAAATCTACGTCTGATCTTTGGCATGTTTGCATATATCAAGCAAGCTCTGAGGCTCTGCCCATTGCTGGCTGTGCAATCTTGCACCCCATTTCCCACCTTCTTGTTCCAAAGGTATCTTGCTCCTGACTTCCAGCAGGAAGTTTGGCTTGGCAGTCTCCACTGAGGTTGGGGTAAAGGGTGGCCTTGAGATACCCTCCTGTGCAGGGACAATCTCAAAGTCTGGCACTTTTTTCAGAGCTAGAAGGCTCAGTGTGGAGCCTGTGGGAAGATGTAGGCATTGCCAGAGGGTGGTTTGTGCTTCAGGTGGACTGATTTGCATCTGAGCATGTTTCTTAGTTCTTGGAGGATGGAGTATCTGTGGATATGTCATTTACATGGCTAAACGGGAGGGATGCTGGAGAGACCTAACAGATACTTGGCCAATTCACGGGTCAGTTATATTGGTGAATTCAAAGCCAAGAAGTTCTGTCAGCAGCAGTGATTACAGAAGTGCTGTAGAGTTCTTTGTTTTCAAAATCTCCAAGAATTAGGTTCCTGTATAGTGGTATTATCCCTCAGGAGCTGTGGCTGTTGTCCTTTGTGTGCATCTCCCACAGTAGTGATACATTTTGGTGACATCTCAGCAGAGATGTGGACTCAACATTTTGGGGAAGGTGGCCTCTTCTATTTGATTGTGAATTATCTGCCTGTAATATAGTTCAGACAATCAAGGCTTTATTTTTAGATGCTGATTCCTCTTTGTAATTAGATATAATGGCTGAAATAGCTCTTCAATGACCCAGTTCTCAGGAGTGACACTGACACCAAAAGAAATGTTCTGATCCTCCTTTGTGTTCCCGTATTCCTTTTTCTGAAAGTCTGGGCTGAACAGACACGTGAGTTTTGTCCAAAAGCTGTGGTGCTCCAAGGGGCTGGAGGCACTTCTGTTGGGCTACTGATGCTGTGCCAGGCTAAGGCAAGAGCAGAGCCTTGACCCAGCCTTGGCAGCCCAAGTGCATGGTCATTGTCATCATCATCATCGTCATCCTCATCAGAGATTGCCCTTCAGTGCTCCCCTCCAAACAGAGCACTGGTCCTACTGCCCAGCTGCATTGTGCTAATATTCTTCTTAATTAAAGAGTTGCAAAACTCATGACTCAAAGATGAAGTCTAAGAAGGGGTTTGTCAGCCCTAATGTTTTCTGACTCTGTCTGGTGACCTAATCCCTAAGTAGGAACCTGGCCTCCTTGGTTATAAAACATGGCAAATAATGATGCCAGGAGCTAAGCTTTATCAGCTGCCTCTTCTTAAAAAAGATTTGCTGTATAATGGTGTGTCGGGTGTTATTTTGCTGTGATTTAAGGGTCTGGGTCTGCTCGTTGTTTTAAATATTTTCCAAGAGCATTATGAACCTGGATATTGGGTCAAATTTCTGGCTTGGAAACCTTAATGGTTCAGTAACTCACAGGCTCTTTTTAATAAAAGCCCTCAGGAGAAGAGATGTGCCAGGGTGCAGTGAAATATATGCTCTGTTCACAAAGGCAGCAGCAGCTGCATCAGATGATTAATATTTTGTACATCCTGACTGAAATGCAGGGTTTGGCTGAAGGATCCAGGTATTGTTGTGTCACAACCATATTTTATTACATTTTAAGCTACAGCCACTGAAAGAGCTCGGTTGCTCCCACATGATAAATAATGGAAATAAAAGCTGATTAAATAACAGCTCTCCAAGAGGGGAGAAGCTGCTAGGAGCTGGTTTGCTTTGTCTTGGCCTTCTTTTTTCTTGAGGTGGTTTATAGTGTATGGTAAAATGTTCCCTGGGAACTGAATTATATAACTTTTAGCAGTGTTAATGTGTGATGAAATGAATACTCAGCCATTCAATTAACACTGCACTATTACTTTCACTGATAGACACAGACTTATTAATGGCATCTGCATTGATACGAGGTGACCATAAAAATACTGCCATTGTCAGCAGTAGGAATTGCTGGGTGGATGTGCAGAATAGTCAGCATAAGATAGAATAAAATCCTGGTGGTGGTGGTGGTGCATTCCCCTCCTGCCAGGGGATCTGCTCCATGTTCTCAGCTCTGCCAGAAGAATAAACCTTGGATAGGAACTGTCTGTGTTCTGAGTAGCTACTTCAGCAGCTACCAAGTTCTTCTGTTTGGTTTTTTCAGTTTATTTTTAGAAAAGGAGAGGTCAAAGCCATCATCAGTCCAATGGTCCATCCCTAAAGGCTTCACTACTCAGACTTCAGAAAAAGCACAGGGAGAGCTTGACATTTGTATTGGAGAAAGCAGGAGCTGAACAGGTAAAGAGAAAATCTTTGATTCCGCAGGCTAAGTGGAACAGAGCTTCAAATTGGCTTTTCCTCTCCAAATTTCTATGTGTGTCAGGAAGGAATGAGATCTGTGATAAATACACATGGGATAACCTGACCCTGATACTTGGCTCCCTAGAGCACATAAGGGCTTAAGGACAGCTTGAGTTAGGTAACCTTTGCAGATTTTTCATTTAACATTAAATTCTTCTGCAAATTTTATCATGTTTTCAAGTTCCTTCTTTCTGAGAACAAGGAACAAATTGTCTCTCTGCATTTAAGTACAAAATCCCAACACCACAGACATCTGAAACTCCATCACAAAGGTCTTGTATGGTACACAGTAATGAGCTCCCAGTGGCTGGTGGTTATGCTGGCTGAAATCACAAGTACTTGGCAGATGGAGCAGCTCTAAAACAGCTTAAAAAAAACATACCAGTAGCACTAGGAGATAAACAAAAGGTAGAGCTCCCTCCAAACTCCCCATTGCATGTGTTGTGTTTGCACAGCTCCCACCAGCAGTTTATGTTAGCAGATTTATGGAGCTGGCTTAGATTTATGGCAGGGAAACAGAGCATGGAAGCCCTGGGGGGACAGCATCAGTTCCTGCCCCCGAGCAAAGTCCTGCCCTTATCAGCAAGCCCTGAGCCAGATGCTGGGCTGCAGAGAGCTCCTGTGTGGCCAGCTGCTGATTGTGACCCCTTCCAGCAAGAGCTTGTTGTGCTCCTGCCCATTACCTGAGTTACCTTGGGTGCATCCTGTTCCTGGCAGGGATTGCAGTGCTTCTCTTGAAACCTCACCTGCCCATGATCCTCCAAGCCTTACAGGAAAAACCTGTGGTTTTGCTGAGTTTTTGGAGGTTTTTTTGGTTTGGGTTTTTTTTTTCCCATTTACTTTCTTCAGAAAGTGTTGTAAAAAAAGAAAAAGGGAGAGGTTTGCAAGAGAGAGGTGAGTTAGCTTAATGTCCAAAGTGCTGGCTTTCATCCCTGCTGGTCTGTTGGAAGGGGTGATGTTTGTTTTATCTGGTGATGATTGGACTGGCCCCAAATCAGCAGTTTACACCTGTCAGTGGTTTATGTTGATAACCTCAGTCTCACAGGTTAGGTATTTTAACCCATGCAGTGCATGGATTAAAATTAAAATGCATTTCTCACTAGTGCAGCACCAGCTGCCCACCACATAAACCAGAGACACCACGCTGGGAAACCAGTTCACCAGCAGTTCAGAAACTTTTCATGTGCATTGATTACCTCTCTCTTTGATTACTGGGCTTAAAAGACACCATCCAAGTACTTCAGGCTTTGCAGGAGGTTGGGTGTCTACCTGATGTCCTGTTAAATCTTGGCTCTGCAGTGTTGGAGGTGGATCAAGCAGCATTACAGCTGATTTTGTCCCTTTGCATTGTGTTGGTTTTAGTGCTTATGACTTTTCCAGCTTTCAGAGTTTGACCCAGGGTTTTCCGTGCAGAGTGTCTACCTCAGGGTGAGATTTTAGGGAGAAATACAATTTTCAGTGCAAACAGCTGTGGCTCAGTGTTTCTGGTTAAACACATGTCATTTTATCATGTTCAAATACCACTATTATTCTTGCAGTTATCATGTACTCCCCAAGCCTTGCAATCTGGGGGGAGAAAGTTTTGTCACCTTAGTAGAGCATTTTTAAATCACTTAAGTGTGCTGAACTTTGCAATCTGGAAGACTTTATTTTGTGCTGAACCTCTGAAAGATTTTATTTTGTATATGCTTGGTGGGGGTCTGAGTAATGCATCTTCTCCAGAATCTTCATCTGTGATGGACATGCACATGCCATGGCTGCAGGACCTAACATAGAGTTTTCTTGTTCTTAGTGTTTCCACTCATTTCTCAATGGCTTAGAGACCAGGAGCTGAGTCAAAACTCCATTCATTTCCTTCTGCAATTCCTTTAGTTTTTCGTTTGCATTTTGACCTGAAAAGAACTTTTTTTAGATCTTCTTCATGGTAGGATCAACTTTTTTGAGTGCTGCTTTTTGAACCCAAACTTGTCTTGTTCAATATCACATTTGCCTGACATAACCTAGTTCTGACTAAGCTCCACGGGGTGTTTTTTTTTGCTAAGGACAGAGAAAGGTGGGTTTATTTGGGTTTTTTTTCCTGGTAAAATAATGAACCGTGAGCCGACATGTACGTCTGGACATTGTCTCTGCCATACTGTATTTTTTCTTCCAGTACCACCCTGGCATCCTGCCCATGTAATTAAGTCAAAACGAGTAAGCAACACGTGCTTTGACTGTGCCACGTGGCTCCCTATTGTATGTGTTACAATGGAGCTCCTCAGAACATGCGGGTTAATTAACATCTTTTAGGGACCTGAATAATAGATAATGGTGCACAGGGCTTTTAACGTGTTGGGCTCTAATCAGTTTATTAGAAGACAGATGAAGACAACACAGCAGGGCTGCATTATTCTTGCCTCTAGCCCTGGAAATTAAATTGCATAGTATTTATTTGAAATTAACCAAATGCGATCTGTTTAAAAATGTACCAGGACCCGTTTTGTTCAGGTCTATACTTTACTTGTTTGTTTGTTTTCCGTGTTTCTGGAGGGGAAAGACAACCATGTTCAGCCCCTTCCAGCACAGTGTAGCACTCATCAGGATTGCTTTTGAAAAGTCCCCCTTAGTGTAATTAACAATACAGTCTGTACCCAGGCAGCATTAATTAATCAGTTGCAAATGGCAGTTTTGAAGATGGCAGTGGCGACTACTGTTAGCAGTCTGCAATCAGCTTTTGCTGCCCACACAACAGGGCTGGCCCAGAGGAGCTGTGAGTAAGCAGCAGGCTTTTTGCTCTTTTTCTTTTTGTAATGTCAGAGGTGAAAATCCAGCTTTGTTCTGTACATAGAGCTCTCTGTGTCCGCAGGGCAGAATCCAGTGGTGGAAAGGACAGGCTCTGACACTCCTGCATGCTGATGAGTGAATCTCCTTTTCTTTTTTTCCTCTGCTACCTTGCAGCATCCTCTGCACAAACCAGAGTGCTGTCACACTGCCTGCTCTCCCACATCTGCTGAGCATTTCACAACCAGCTGGAGATACCTCAGCACTGACCCACATCACCTGTCATTTCAGGACACAGGCTGCTCTGCAGTGTGACATATAGCTGAACTGCCTTTAAACTTGCCTGATGCAAGCCAGGACTCACAGGCTGAGAAGAGGGTTTTACTCTCCTCACTTAGGTTGCTCTGGAGATCAGTTCTCTGACCCTTGGCAGGCTGTGAGTGCAGGGATACAAGTGCTGGCAGGCTGGAAGCCAGCTGGAGTGACTGTGCTCTAGTCAAAACTTGGTCACAGCCCTGTCTGTGGTGGCAATATCCTGAACTTATGCCTTTGTCACCCCATCACTGAGATGACTTGCAGAACCTGTGAAGTACATGGTGGTACCCAGTGTGTCCTCATTTACAGTGGCAGCACTGAAACATGAATCTTTATTCTCCTGAAAATAAGAAGGAAAAGTGCTTTCCCTTCAGTTCTTTGAAGGGTTTTACTAGCTGGCAGTCCATTTTTAGGCCTTTTTTTATTGATACAGAGCCTCTGTGCGTGCCCACTCTCTCTCCCACCATGCTGATGCCTTAGACCATGAATTCAAAGTTTCTGCTCAAAACCCTGGTGCTTGCTGGCTTTATCAGAATGCAGCAACCACAATTCTTGAAGGGTTTTAATGCATCAAGTGGAAGTGAGATGCCTTGGTCATGGCAGTGGGATGAGCTTTCATCCAGGAGAGAGGAAAGCATGGCTGAAGGGTGAGGACATCTGTGTGATGGGAGCAGATGGACCCTCAGCTCGGCTGCTGCTGTCATGTCCTTGTAGGAGTAGAGGGAAGATCTAGCACAGCCAGAGATGACAGTAGGATGGTACCCAGCACCAGCTGTGTGAGATGTTTGGTGATGCAGTGCTGGGGAGACCCCAAAAACCTTGGCTTGTATTGTCTCCCTTGCTGTTAGCCAGCAGTGGAAAGCAAGGTATGTATTTTGCACTCAGTTTGTTGTTTCTTCAGAGGGAAGAAAGGTAATATTTGGACCTTTTTTTTTTTTTCCCTCCAAAATAATCTGAGATGAAGGACTGTGGAATGTGCAGCGCCTGAAATGAATGTTGTTACTAAACCCAGGCCACAGAGATGTGACCTTTCTAGCCTCTTCTGTGTCAGCTGCAGTTTATTTCTCTAGCTGGTATTTAGGAGATGCTGACCCTTGATCCCAGCAGGCAGAGTAGCTCCTCTGGTTTTGGTTTCCCTGGACCAAAATGAGCCAGGTGACTGAGCAATGAACAGGTCTGTGCTAATCTGGCTCCTCTGGACTGAAAGGAGGTGGGATGCCTTTGCACTGATGGCTCAGCCAGCTGCCCTGACTGCTAGCAAAAGGAATACTGAGAAGTAAAAAAGGAGGTCATGGCTGCACTTGAGAGGGAATATTTATCTGTGGCTTAAGTCTCAGGGCAACATTTGTTCCTGTTGTTGGGCAGACATGGTGGTGTAGCATGGAGAACCACCCAGCAAACTGTTCCTAAATAGTCTGGGGAGTTTCAGTGCGACTCACATGCTGTAAATACAGCTCCAGGTAGCTGGAAGCAGAATATGATGGAACTGTCTCCTCTCTTCTTTATTCATGCCAGCTCTGATTTTTCTAACAATGACAGGTAAAGGGAGAGGAATTTGCATTGCCTCTGCCCACAAAGATTACAAGGAGCCAACAGGCAGCGTGGAGTCACTTCTCAGAAATGACAGTGCCCTGTTCACATATATCAACTTCTTTTGCCTTCTGCCTCTGGATTATTCACGAGCCAGACAGTGTGCTGCCTAAATACCAATAGTGAGTAATGAGGATTAAGTGTTACCTCTAATTCCATAGTTATGAATATTTCAGAACTTCCTGTTCAGGCTTAACTGCTATTTTGGTGCAAAAAAGGCAAGTCTTGGGAATTGAGCTGCTGCTGGCCGTGACATCACAGCGCTGTGATTTGGGTCTGGTGTGACACATATTCCAGAGAGCTAAGCTCAGTCAAGCCTCTTATGTAGATGTGTCTGAGAACCTCTGTGGAGAGAGAAGCATTGGTTAGTGAAAGGGGTAGATTTTTAGTGTGTAACAAATGTGATTTTTCTGACTGCTCCTGCTACTTTCTCTTCCCCCTCCCTCCCCCCCAACACCCCCCTCCCTATTTTGCTTTCTGAGCAGCAAAATTCAGACCCTGAGCATATGAGTTAGGGAGAAGTTTGGGAACTTTTGGCTTGGTTCCAGTTCTGGGACAGTCACATGTGAAATCTGGGATCAGGTAGGGAGTGGTGCAGGTACTTCCCTGGCAAGGGAAACAGTTGGGATGTGACCTCCTGGAGGCAGATGAGGGAGGAATTACTCTAATATCTGGGCTAGTAATGGTACTATTGCCTCTTCATCCTTTGGTAAGTTGTAAAAGAAGTAATCCTCACTGGGAGTTCTTTCCTGGAAATGCTGGGTGAGCAGCATCCAGGAGGTTTGGAAGTGCAGTTGCTGAGTCTGGAGGGTTTTTCAGGTCTCATGATCACCCATGACAAGAGCTGTGAGAACACTGAAACGAAAGCAAGCTCCCCCATGCAAAGGGATGTCCTTTCTGTGCCCCTTCAGAGCCAGGTGAGGAGATCTGTAGGTGCTTGTACCTGGGATGTGCAGCATGGCTCTCATCAAACTCATTTTCCCCTTTTCAGACAAATTAAAACCTCTCTTCAACTCCAGCACTTCTGTGCAAGCCCAGAGTTCCTTCAAATACCAGAATTAAAGGGCTGTAAAGGTTTGTGGAACGGCTTGTCCCCTCTGTGTACCAAGAGGTGACCTGGTTTCCTCCACATCATCTTTTCTTGCTGTGACAGGACCACAAGCAAGCTGAGGAGGAGGAGGAGGAGGAGTGGCACAAAGTGGTGCTCTGGGGGACAGGGCTCTGTTCACTGCCTGCCATGGCCAGATGGGGAGGTTGCAGCACATTTCTTACCCAGCAGTGTGTGGAAAGCAGGATCAGTGCTGGAGAGCAGTCAAAAGGCAGGATTAAACACACTGCCTGTGCAGTGTTGTCACTCCAGGGTGGATGAAGGGTCCTTTATAAACAGTGTCACAGAGCTCTGTGTCCCCAGAAGGGTTTTAGAGTTTCAGACAGTGTCAGTCAGCACCTGCTATTGAAAGGAGTAGTGGCTTTCACATGCAACATTAAGAATGTTTTTTCCCTATCTTCATTTTCTCCCCTTTTTCATCAGTTCAGTATTAACAATGAGCATGAATTCTCAGTTCATTCCTCTGCACAGTAAAATTGTACATCTGAATGTACACCTGAAAATAATCCCCTTGCAAAACCCAGGAAGGGCAGTCCTACACTGACTGTGGTGACAAAGTAGATGTGACCCAGCAGCTTTGCCATAATACTTCAGAGCAGTGATACACTTAGTGAAGTCGTGAACTAGATGGACTCTAACCTATTTAGACTGTGAAAATTGCATATTTCCTTACTGTCCTTTGTGGCACACACTGCAATTACCATGCAGAATGGCTGCTGCCCCTATTAGTATTACGTGCTTAATGGTCATTCAGTGTCAAAGAAAACTTCTATCTTTCCTAAGTGGAAAGGTGTGATAATTTGCCTGAAGGCTGCTGTTAGTCACTGGAGATGAAAACTCTATGACTTCAGTGCTCAGGTAATTTCCTTTAAACAAATGCCCTGTTACAGTCTTGTGCACAGTCTTGCCAAAATTGCAGGGATTAAAACTTTCTGCTACAACCTCCATGCTGAAGGATATTCACTAAGGTCACTTCTAGATCAGAAAGCTCCTTGTGATCCTTGTACCTTTCTGCTGGGGAAACAAGACACATCAAGTTTGCAGAGTGAACTTTGCAGGGTGATTGCTGGGTTATGTCTGCTGTGGACACTTCTCACAGTGGCAAGTGTTCTAGAAGGGCAATGCATTCAAATTGAGGTGTTTTGCATCAAATTTATCCGAATATTCAACAGGAGATTGTCAACATTATGTCTCTTGGGTGGAGGCAAAATTGAATATTGAGATGAAACAAACTCTGGGTAGCTATTTTTCCTCTTTTTCAACACATAATGCTTCAGTAATTTCAGTGAAGTGTCTTGGGAATGTTTCTTTTGGCAAAATAAATCACAAGGGCTAATGATTTGTCTCGACATTGGACTAAAGGAATTATTTTCACAGGGATGGAAAAATCTTTTTTCTTTTTAACTGTGCTACTTCGCCAAACTTTCCACAGAACAATCTGAGCCTCAAAAGCTGTGAGTGGTGGTGTGCTTTCCTTCTCTTGGCAACTCCTTGTCCACTGGGGAACCTCTGTGGTGTCTGTACATGTTTATCTCCGTATTAAATCGTGGATTTGATCAGGTAAAGGAAAAAAAGTTGTGAGAAGAATTAACTTTAAATGCTTTTAGAGTTGAGAAAAGGAGCAAAACCTGGATAATGTGAAAAACCAAATCCCCTTCTCCTCCCCACGGTTCAGATGACTCTGGCAGGGGCAAAGCATGGAGCTTTCTGGCAGACACATGCCTGCTTTGCAAAGCAGAAATCATCACAATAAATACAGAGTGCCTTCTGTGTGTCTACTGTGGATCCTTATAAACACAGTGCTTTATTAATCAAAACCTCTGGGAGATGATAAAAGAGCAGAGTGAAGGTGAAGGTGGAATGTTCCCCTGGGATGGCCATTTCATTGGTGATACTTTACTACAAAGCTAAGTTTGTGCTTTTCCTGTATCCCCTGCAGGATGCAGATTTGGTGCCATACGGCAGAGTTTCACATTAATTTTTATCAAGGTCCTGTGGGTAGCTTTATTGAGATCTGCTCAGAGGGAAGCTGCAAACCAGCCCTGGCAGCCTGCAGATGCAGCCTGAGAGGCTGGGAGGATGCCAGGGAAAGCCTGGCTGGAGAAATCCTGATGGCTTTGAAGGAGGGAAAGAGTTGTCAGGGAGTTCGAAACACCCTGGACAATACATATTCGTGACCAAGTCTACAAAGAAATCTGCCATTTAAGTGAGCCTAAATCAGCATTAGTGAGGGTTTTGTCTGGGTTTTAGCTGCTATGCAGCAATGCTGACGGTCACATTTCCTTTAAAATTTGGTACCTGTAGAGAATGGAAATTCCTGTTGAGTGTAATTGTGATTACTCACTTCAGGACTGCTGCTTTGAGCGGGTGCCAGGCACCTGTGTCCTTTGTGCCTGTGATGTGTGCCAAGCCCTTGACTTGTTTCTGTGCTCGATGAGTGAAAATAAAATTAAGACTTGATTATTAAAAGGGGAAGGACATACACTTCCACGGGTGACTGCACAAATTATGAGAAGGGATCCATCAGAGCAGACTTTAAAGTATCTAATGTGGAATCTGGGCATTTTTGGATAGCAACTCTGGGGAAAAGAGGTGTAAGATTAGGATCCTCATTCCCTAAAGCCCTGGGAATATCCTTGGTCATATGCCTTAGCCTCTTGGTGACTCAATCCTCTGTCCTCTGTGGTTTAATGAAGGAAATACCTGAAGTGTGTGATATGCAGTGACAGGAGCCTCTTACTTCCCTTCAGCAAGAGACAGTGTGACTTGTCTTCCTGCAAGGCTTGATCCCCATGTGCCACTGAACCATCATTGCTTTTTTTGGAAACAAGGAGATGGTAAAACATAGAGGGTAGAAATTAAAAGGTAGAGGAAATGAGAGGTTTTCTTTAGACTGAAGAAAAGGCAGAAAACCTGTTTTTCTGCCAGGGTGAACTTGCTACATCCTACCAACCCACAGATGAGATTCTGTGCTTTGAGATCTCTCTGTGAGACCCCATAATAAGCATCTACAATACCTCTAAGTACAGACAACATTTGTGGCCGGGCTGTTGCTGCTTTGGAGCTAGCACAGAGCTATTCCAGGACCACATATTCATGCCAGTCATAAGAATTTAGTGTGTTTAAGAGCCCTGCTCTCTGTCAAATATGAATGAGCCCATGAAGCTGGTGGTTTTGGGGTGGAGGCAGTCAGAAGGTGCCCATAGACCTGCAGAAACCCAATGCTTTCAAGCTTCCCATTCCCCAGAGCCAGCTAAAGCACAAGAAGAAAACGGGAGCTTGATATTTGTTGGGTGAAAAAGAGCCCAGATTTTCACAGCAAGTTTTATTTCTGTTTTTAGGTATTATTAGCATTGAGTTGCTCATATCATCTGAAAGCTGCTCAATCCCAGCTGATGTGGGAACAGTGGGGACAAGGCAGGTCCCCACTTAAAAATTGATCCCCACTCATCTACAATTCTGCAAAATCTCTTTGGTTTCAGACCTTGCCAATTTCTGTCTTTCTTGCTTATGGTATTTCCCTGATCTCCTTTCAAGCCTCCCTCTCCCCGAAGCCAGCCTGGTGACATTACCAGAAAGGGTGGCCCTTGCAATGGGTTTCCAGAGCACATTAATGACTAATCAAGGCTGGACTCCTAGCAGGTGGTTAAAAAGGGCCTGTTGGTCATCGTTTCGAGCTCTGGCAGAAAGCCTGCCCTGGAAAATGTAATTACTGTCCAAAAGAATGCGACGAACTCTGCCAAAAATAATGAAAGTAGATCACGGTCCAGAGCCACACCAGCTGAAACATGTGGCAGTTTGTGGGGACCAGCCAAGCACATCCCGCGGGGCTTAGCAGCTCCAGAGTGCAGGAAAACGGGGCAAACTTCCACATTTTCCACACAGAATGTTTGGAGAACAAAGTGTCTGAGAGATGAGTGGTTTTGTTAACTCTTTGTTGTTTGGGTTTTTTTTTTTAATTTGGCTCTGTATCACGCGCTCTGATAATTCATCGTGTAGAAGTGATGATGTGAATTGTGAATTTCTGGGGAGAATTTTCAGCATCCTGTCCTTTTTTTTTTTCCCCACCCGAAAACCAAAGTAAGGCTAAGCAGTCACAGTCTCATAAAGCCTCCTGGCTTCATCCACTGTATTTTTCCAGTGGCACACTGGTCCATCAAAGGCTTTCTGACCAATTCCACTTGCCAGGACTTGGCAATAAAGATAAACCTTGTGAAATGACGATAAAAGAGGCAGCTCTGTTTGCTGGATTGGAAATTGGCGTTTGCAGCTTCCTGTCACAGAGTCTCTAGGATTCCTCCCTGTAGCGGTTTTTTTAGCTGGATTATTTTAAAAGTATGAGTATTTTAACTTGGATTGCTTCACAGGATAGGGCTTGGAAATGGCAGCACTGGCAGTTCAGCTGGCAGCACTTGCAGCATGTGGGTGCTAACAAGCTCTATAAACCTCTGAGTCCAGCTCAGGTCCAGCCAGAAGAGCGTGGTTGTCTGAAAAATTATTTCATTTTCTCAGCAGTTCATTTGCCTGTGCAGTCTTAAGAGGTTAATATCTTCCAGGAGGTGATTGCTGCAAGAGGGGCTAATAAACAGAGAAATGAGAGAGTCACCATGAATTCATTAATAGAGTCACACTGCTGATGAGCAGGAGTGACAGCACCAAAATTACTCTTAGAAATATCTGACTCAAGAGATATCTGCAGCTACTTGGTTGGTTGCAACCCCATTTTTGTCTAAACAGGATGAAGGGATGCTTACAAGGAGAAGCCACTTGAAGCCAAAGATTTGGGAATTAAAATTTAATTTTTAATAATGTTTTTAAACCAAGCAAAAAAAAAAAAAAAAAAGGCAGAACAAACCCACATCTCCACCCTCTTGAAAACATAAAGCCCGTCAAAAGTAGAAAATTCAGAGATGGACATCTCTGAACAAAGTGGAAATTGGGTATTTATCATTGAAACCATTACCCCCAGAAGAGTGACCTTGCAGAGTAACACCAGCTCCTGAAAGGTCACTGAGGAGGAGTAATGGGACCAGTTTTGAACAATCTGTTTCAGTAATAAGAGGGCATAGTGGACTTTCCTGTGTTCATCCTACTTGGATGAAAACACAGAAACTAGGGAAGCAACTAGGGTTGCTTCCCTAAGGCAAGGGTGACCTCCTGCTAAACACCCTTAATTGAGCCATTCTGATATGATTGATTTCAAATGGGATATCTGGGTGCTTTTAACTCACTTCTCAACTTAAAAGGCAGTCCCAGGTCTACTGTGGGAGAATTGCAGTCTTCTCCCAGAGCCTCCATCCAACCCCTTTCCTGGAGGGCTGGAAAAGTGCTTTATTTCATCTTTCAGCTGTGGCTGTGGCTGCTTAATTAAGGGAGACAAGGCCATAATGATAGCAGCAGCTGTTCTCTCCCCTGGGCAGAAAGGGACTCTTCAGGGACAGGGTCCTCCTTGGCACAAAAGAAAACAATCTTCTGAAATCAGCCCTGAAGAGGCTGGCAGCTCCCCACGGCTTCTGACTTTGTGAGAAACATCAGGAAAACACCCATGTGGCCTGAAGTTTTGGGAAGTGGAGGGAGGGCTGTGCTCTAGGGATGAAACGCTGAATAACACTCTCTCTGGAGCATAGTCCTGTGGATCCAGTCTCCAGGGTTTGTGCTGATAGTGCAATTACATTGGGAGTAATCTTAGACTGGGGGATTATCCTGCATCCAGCCAGTCTCCCCATCCCCCAGAACAGACTGGCATCTGGCATCCCACAGACATCCCCACATGGGGTAATTGGGATATTTGGAGGGGCTTGTCAGACTGGATCACCCCCATTGCCCTTCCTGGAAGGTTTTGTGGGAGCATAGTGCTGTCCCACCCATAAATAATACATATTTAAACATCCCAAACTTCTCTTGCTGGGAAGTTTACATAGAGCTTGTTGGGAAGTAGCACTGCTGTGAAGCAAAGCACACACCCCACCTTTCCCCCAGTGATCCCAGTGGATGCTTTGAGGACACCTTGGCATCCTCCTGGCACTGTCCAGGGAAAGCAGGAGGAGCTGCAACTTGTGCATGGCCAAGGGCTGAGCAGCCTCTGGATGATGCTAAGGGACCTCAAAGGGAGGAGATGGGTAGGAAGGAGATGCAAGATACCTGTGTGAAGCCACAGCCTGGCAGGTCCTAGTCCAGCAGCCTAACTGTCTGTAAGAAATATTTATCTGCTGTGAAAAGCAAATGGTGGATTTGATCCAAAGCCAGTTAAGATCAGTGCAAGAGTTCCCCTAAACCTCAGTGAGATTTGGGTCAAGGCAAAGAATGACTATTGTCAAGAGCAAATGCTTTTTTCTGATGGTGTTTGCAGTTTGAGGAAGCGGAACAACACAAGTTTTGTTTTTAATTTCCTTTGCTTCCTGACAGCTTAGCCATGACCAGAGTAGATTAAATCTACTGTGCAGAGGAAAGCACAGCTCTTTCCTAAATGGTTGGTACAGATAACTGTTATCAGCACTGGGTTCCCAGCAGCTTGCCTGACATCATCGGTGATTCCCAGGCCTTGCTTGCTTCAGAAATTTAGGATGAGCTTACCCAATGCCAGTTCCCTCTGAGTCATCCTCCACCATGCAGCATTGTCTGTACCTGTGCAGCAGCCAAGCAAAGGGAGATTTGAAGAGACATCTCAAAATTGTGTGAAAACTGCTCTTGCTAAAAGTGAAAGTTTTGCTGATGGCTTTTGGGAGGGCAGGAGCTGCCCAAGCAGTTCTTAGGGACCTGTTGCTTTTTGGAAACTCTTTCCTCCTGCTTTCCTTCACAGATGAACAAACCACATATTACATTGCTCTTTAATTGTTCTGATCTTTTCCTCCCAGACCTTTTGAAAAAACGTGAAACAAAAGGAGAAAAATAAATTAGGATTGCTTATGTTCCCAGGGAGCCATCAGCTGAGCTGGAAGCACTGGAGCAGGGGTGATGTGGGGCAGTGGGAGGCTTTCCTTGGCACAGAAATGCCTGAACAGCAGGAATATGAACTTTTCACCCATTGTTCAGAGCCTCAGATTGTGTGGCAGGTGTGGCATTCTGCTGCAGTCAGGTGAGAGGTGGGAAGGAGCAGTGGGGAATTTTGCAGGGAAGAGTTTTACAAATGGTGAGGCAGACGTTTAGGAGGTCCAGCAGGGAGGAAACAGAGCTGAACTTTTTCTCCCTGACTCATCATTGCTTAGAAAAGCAGCAAGCTGTCTATATTGACATAAAACCTCAGTTAGAAATGGAACCTGTTCTCATTTAAGGTATGTGGGATGGGAAGGGATACCCCCAAGACTGAGGTTAGAGAGAGAGGGAGGCAGTTCTGGCAGCTTTTTCCTCAAAGGAACGTGTTGTGTCTGTGCAGAACTCAGTACACAGCTGAAAATAAATAAATAAAAAAGGGAAGGTGGTGTTGCACCAACCTCCAAATGCCAAAATTCACATTTTACAGGCTCTGAGAATCATATGTGTGATTGTACTCTCAGTTGTATGAGCTGTTGGGGTTTTTTTCCCTAGTGTATTTTAGAGTGTAAGGAAGTGCTGACTTGTGCAGAATTCAAGTGGTGGAGGTTAAAATGTGCAAGAGCCTCAAAAAGGCGTTCATGTGTGTTGAGCAAACACAAGTTATGCTCACAGGTGGGGTGGACAGCTTGTCTGATCAGAGGAGAGAGGGCTGGGAAGAATTTTGGGAAGATATTTAATGTATCCCTACACTCCCCTTTAGGATGAAAACCACCCAGTATTAAAGGAGACATCAGTCAGTTGCAGTCCTAAAGAGAGAGAAAAATGCCCTAAAAGTGTATTTCCATACAAACCTACAGTTGGCACAATTCCTGGGAAACAGCACAAGGAAATCTGCCTGTCTGTAGCTACAGAGGCATCAGGAATTTGGTGAAACAGGTGTTTGTGTTTAACAGCTGGGAGGAGACAAGCACAGCTCCAAGGCGTGCGACTTCAGCCCTTCCAAAAACCCCACTTGGCATTGGAGCATGTGGCTTTTTTCCTTCCAAAGCCTCTTTGGTGGCTGCCTCCCAAGGTAATTAGCGCGGGGAAAAATCGCTTGCAAGGTGGAAATCTCTGTTTCAAGCCCACGGCTGCGGCTGGGCTGTTGGCACCGTGTGTTGGAGGTGTGGAATCCGTGGCTCGTGGGCTCGTGTGTCGGGGTGTAAATTGCCTGCCCTGGATTTGCAGGCTATAGTTAGGAACGTGCTTGTACCCACTTCTCAAACTGAGCTGACTTCTGAGGTGATAACAAGTGAGTTTCGGGGACGGGAATGTGAGCCAGCAGGGTTGGTGGAACAAGTGCCTTGGACTGATTTTTCAGAGATCGCTCAGCATTGCCTTTTTGTCACACATCTGACTGCACAGGACAAAGATTCATACTCTGTCTGGTTCTTTGTTTCCTTTTTGTTTGGTTCTTTGTTTCCTTTTCGCAGAAAGTTGCAGGAAAATTGACTGTTAAGCTTCTTTTTCAAGACTTCTCCTAACCCAGCCTGAGTCTCTAATCTCTTGCGATGCGTGTCCAAACTACCTGTAAAATCTTTGCAGAAGGAGACAAATCTTTGTGAGGATTAAGCAGTATGCCTATCTTAAGGGATGGTGGTTTATAGAAATAACCAGCGTGAAGATGAGCATTTTGGAAGAGGGTGGAGGCAGCACTGGGAGATGTAATAAATCACTGTGTGGTGCATGTGTTTTCATAGGCAGTGCCTGACCAGGAGGCTTGAATGCACCGATGTGATTCTGCACACTGTTTGTGTGCAGAGTGTGTGTAAATATTAGGAGACAGGGCATCAGAGTGATTGCAGCTTAAGTGGGAAAACACTGCTACAACAATGCCACTGCGTCCATAATCCTCAGTGAGTGTTCACTGCTGTGGTTAAATATGCAAAGACTGATGGAGATTGCCAGTGGATTAGCTCTCGTGTGACTGGTGCCAGGGATTGATTAGCATAAGCAAATTTCTTCTCCAGCTTCCCATCAGTAAGGAGGGAAATGCAGCAAGAGGTCCCTCCGCTGCCTGGGAGGGAACAGGGATGCTAGGGAGGAAAACTGGAGTGGGGAGCAGTTTGTTCCCAGAGTTAACTGGTGTGACCAAATTAATCCCAAGACTTCTGTTGTGAGCACATCCCCGTAGTTTACCTTGCAGAGCTCACAGATTGGCTGCTTTAATTTTTGTTTTGCTTGCAAACGCATTTTTGACGGTTGTGGAGCTTTTCTCGCCATGTGATTTGTTTCTCTGCCATCTTTTTGGTGATCCTGTTTCAGCAGCTGGATAAAGGAGGGACCTAAAAGCCAACAGACATAGGGCTCTAAGCTGGGTTTTTGGTTGATTTGGGGTTGGTTGTATTTTGTTTTGGGAGGGGGTGTTGGCTTTGTTTTGCTTGAGTTTTCCTTATTTTTGTGCTCATCAGAATGAGAGCACAAACCAACTAATGAGTGTGTTTTGAGCTGCCACAAGTGTGCCTAAGTCGTTATGGAAAATTCAGGCTTGTTCTCCTAATGCAGGAGTGCAATCCCTTTCTGTGCCACTCTGCAAACATTCCAGGTGCATCAGGATCCCCTGGGACAGTCAGTGCTTGGTATAACATTGATCCTTTCACCTGTAGCCTTGATAGTGCTGGGGACAGGGATTTGCTGATAAAACAAACCTAAGGCTTGGTAATAATTGAAAATGCATGGTGGTTCACTAGGCAAAATACCTGCTTATAGAAAACAGATTTCATCTCCAAGTCAGCAGACATTTCCTTAGGGAAATCCTGAATTCTCATGGAAATCAATATTTAAAGGGACCTTGATAGTCTGGGGGCAAACCTCCGTGGGAGGTACTTTCAAGTCTGAGCAACTTCTTTAGGGATTTACATCTGAATGTTAAATATAGGCTAGAACAAAAACTGTGCTGAACTAGTGAAATAGTCTTTTCCAGCAGGCAGGAGGAAGGCCACTGCCATGGAAGAATCAAATTAGAAGTTTGTTATATCTGTAGCATGTGTGCATGTTTTTATTGCCTCTTGATAAGTAAATTAAACCCCCCAACCAGCTTCAGATACAGTCATTAAGTCTTGTTAAACACGGGGGTAAATAAGTCATTCTGCAGCATTTCCATACAGCAGTGAGTAGCTTACATTAAACCCCCAAGTCTTCATGAAGCAAGAGCTGATTTTACAGGCTGCTGAAACTGGTTTGGTATATTGATGGAAAGGTTTGATCAGAGAAGAGGGGAGGATGGGAGATGTCCAAGGCTGCCTGATTTCAAACTCTGTAACAATTTCTTTCACTTGGCTGAAGGCAGGGCAGTCAAATCCTAAACCCCCCTGTATTGCTCTCCCATCACAAACATGGAAATAGGAGGAATCAGATTCAATCCAACACTTGTGCCTTGCAGGCTTTCTGGAGCTGCTCCACTGGCCCAAAAGCAGCTGCAGGTCTGTCAGTGAGAAATAGGATGTCTGGGGACTGTGCTGTCGAATCTTTCTCCAGGTGTTGTGCTGCACACACAGATGAAGGCAGTGAGCTCTAACAGTGGAATCAACGTGAAGAGCTCAGAACTAAAACTCAGTTTGTTCAAATACATTTTGTGTCCCTGGTCACTAAAGCACTGCGTGGTATTTGTGCATCTTGCAGCACATCACAAGGAAGGACTAGCTTTGGTTTAAAGGTGGAAAAGTAATGAGATGCAGTAAATGGTCCATGGGAAGGTGATGGCTGAGCACAGATTTCAGCCTCTCACTGCCTTGGGAGTGTCAGGACATCTATCCCTGTCTTTGGCATCATTTGAGCCACCCTAAATAGATGTCTGAGGGCTCTGCTGGTGTTGAGCTCCTGAAGGCAAAACCAGTAAATAATATGTGTGCTCCTGTACAGATGGGATGAACCCCCAGCTCTTCACTCCTGCCCACCTCATACCAACACAGGGCTGCACCCGCTTTGATCCCCATCAGAACAAAGCCTAAACATGACAGTGAATTATCCCCAAGTTGTTCCTCACTAATTGACAGCTGCAGGCACTTGGAAACATCTGTCCAGACTGCTTGAACATTCCCTTCGCTTCAGTGGTTGCACTGGGGAAGCAGAACAAATCAAACACGCTGCTGGTCCAACACCACCTCTTCACCTTTCCTGCAGCCGGTGTGAGTGAGCAGGAGGTGCTGATGGGCAGCTGGCTGTGAGGACAGGGAGGTGAGTGGCAGGAAAAATTATGTCTTTCCATGGCAAATGAGGAAAGCTGGGAATGAGAGATGGAGGGTTGAGCAGGAATGTGGGCATCCTTGCACTCCTGTGGGCACAGGCAGCTTGTGGGCACTCTGTCTGCCAGGGAGAGTGGGCAGTGCCCGGTGGTTGCAGTGGGTTTTGCTGTGGAAAGAAGCCATCTGGGTAGGAAACAGCCTCCCTCTACCCTTACTGTGCATTTTCAAGGTTGCATCAACTAGTAGAAGTCAGAGAAAAGGCTTTACCCACCAGGTGTGTGTGGAAGCTTTTATCCCAAGCCCTTGAGAGCCACTAGCTGATGTGCAGGAGGATGCAGCATCCCAAATCTGTGCCAGGATGCCTTGGCTTCCCACAGGCTGTGCTGGGCTGGTGTCTCTTTAAGGGCAGGTCATGGAGCACATGAATTACAATATTCCAGTAATCCCTTTACATTGGCTCTCCCAGCCCTCCACGCAGCAGGAAATGTGGGACAAGCAGGGTTTTGAGATTATCTCGTGCTTTGCAAAGCCAGTTCCCTTTGTGCTTTTAGAAAGAGCTTGCTCCTGCACAGGCAGGGGGCTGGGGGTTGCATTCCTGGCTGGATGCTGTACTGTGACCACAGCAGCACCCCCAGGACCATGGCAGAGGGGAATGTGAGTTCTGCCCTCCTACACATCCCAGTATTTGTGTTTTGTGATGGTCACTGAACCACCCAGTTGCTGACAGAGTTCACATTCAGGTCCCTGATCCCTTCCTCCACAGGGATGTAGATATTTGATGCAAGGACAACTTTTTGCAGCAGTTCCCCACTCTTTCCAAACTGATCAGGTTTTTGTCCACCAAAGCTGTCCCTTGGGATGGTACAAGGGGAAGGAAGTATTTTTCTGACCATGTGCTTTGCTTCAGGTGTGCTGCTTCTCAGGAGCACAGTGAATATAATCTCCTACACTCTTTATTTCATGGAAATGCCAAGGCAGGAGCAGCCTGGCTTCAGGGGACCCAGCAGATAGCAGTGACAGCTCCATAGCTAAATAAAGCAGGATCCTGTGCTACACCAGGGGTTTGCCCAGGTTGGGAAGCTCTGTGTGAGTCCCTGCTGATGGTTCCTGCCCTGCCGTGGGAGATGCTGCTGTTTCTTCTCCTGTCTCACCTACCCAGCTCCACCTTTGCTTGGCATATTTTGGCAGCTCTCCAAAATAAATCTCCTCATCTGCTCAGCCCCTGGTGAGGCTTTGAAGCAAAATTACTTGGTGTTCTTAAGCTGCCTGTGTGGTTTTTTTTCTGAGCCCTTGACTGAGCTGAACCTGCTCTTACTCTTCAGTGAACTGTACCTGAGATGCCTCCTCCCTGCACCTTGGTGACCCTGGCAAGCCTTGCAGTGTGTCCCTCAATGCCTTATTTCCAGCCAGGAGGGTTTCTCCTGGGAGTTTCTGTCCCCAGTTAATTCATTACAGGGATTGAGTTGATGCTTCACCTGTTTCACCCTGCGAACAACACAGGTTTGCTCATGTTTCAGGATCCTGTTGCTGCTGGAAAGCAGCTTGAAACACCAAGGGACAGCTCTTTGTTACTGAAATACTGGCAGCCTTTATCCCTGTCCCTGCAGTTTGGTTCCTGTGCACTTTGCTTGGCTCACTGAGCATCTCTGTGCCATCTCCCCACGGATGTGGTACCTGCTGCTGCTTTTTCCCTTTGCTCTAATGGGAAACTGCATTATCAGTCTTGGCCCTTACTAGTGATAAAATCTCATCACAGAATGTCAGATCTAATACTACCTCTGTCCCAGTCCTTTCCTCAGCCCCTGGAAAATGTTGGTTGACAGGACAAAGTAGGATTTGGCAAATTGTTCCATTTGAAAAGGTGGAGAGGAAAATATTTCTGATTTCTCAGTGTAGCCTGCACTTGCTGCTTTTTTTTTCCTGCCTTTTTGGGAGGCAGGAAAACTGCTGAAGGGGGTAGAGAGAGTAAATTGAAAATTATTAGCTGTTTTCAAAGTAAAATGTAATTGTGGTCTAAAAGCACACAAACTGAAAGGAAGTATTTGAGAGTTACCAAACAAAACATTTGAATTGTCCCAAGGCAAAGTTGGTTTGTTTTTAAATTTGCATCTCTGGAATATTTCTAAGAATTTCCGTAATTTAGTAAGAATTTAAAAAATAACCCTGAGATTAAAAATAAACATACCATCAAATGTCAGTACCTGCACTGATCACTGGTTTTATTGGCATCAGTGGGAGTTTCCCAAGAGCCTGTTAGAGCCAGGGTTGGACTTTGAGCTGTTTGCTTCTGGTATCAGCTCCTGGTCTATCAAATCAGACTGATCTGAAAGTTAGAGGGAAGCATGGGAAAAGACCAAGCAAAAGGTGTTAAAGCTAGCCCCAAATCTAGCACATCTGAATCCTTAGCAGCAGCCCCAGCACTGGGAAAAAGGCTTTTGCAAGACTTCTTCTCTAAGCAGCAGCTTTGTGGTTGCATGACGAGGTGGGTGATGTGGAAAGTGTTCTCCTAATAACGGGGGTGGTAGCACTTGTGCAGGATTTCTCAAAAGAGGAAGGATGTCTTAAGCTAATTCTAACTTGCCTAATTTCCCCTTGAGTCCTCAATTCTGCATAAATGTTCAACCACAGGCACTACCCCAATTGCTTAATAGGCTGCTTCTTGTGCCCAGCAGCATGCTCCACTGATCCTTGAGCGTGGTCCTGCTCTCTGCAGACCCTGGACTATGCATTGTGACAGTCCATGCCTTGGGTTTTTCCACAATCTGCTTAATCTGTGAATTAAAGTGTAAAATACTATTATTGCAACCGTAGGATTTTGTTGGAGTCTGAAAAAAGATAAAAAGGGCATGAGGTGAACTGCTTGTTTTCTTGATTTTAGGAAAAACTACAGAAAAAGAGAAAACACAATTAACATGGGGTTTTTTTTAAGCTAGCCTAGAGGTGAATAATAATTTAATAGCTTTTGTAAGATGTTAGATAGGTGTTTCAGTGGATGCTCTATCCCACATTGCCCTCTAGTGAGGACATTGCAGAGCAAACCGTGCCTTCCTGCAGCCACCAGGATATGAAAGGTGGTATTTTAACAACTGAGGACAGGGCTTGTTTCTCACACAGTGGGTTTGAGATGCAATAGTGTGAGGAGGGGCAGCATTCATCTGTCACCTGTGCCTGTACCTGCACCGGCCACAGCTTTCTAGATGTTTGCCCTTTCCTGAGCTAATTGTCTCTGCAAGCATCTCCCTGCTGCTGCTGGATCACCAGGTCTCTGCTCTCTTCTGCTTTGGGAAAATATTTCCTGTTTGGTTTCAGTGAAGGAGGAGCTTTTTCCACGTTGTCTTGCACCTTTCTCCATGAAACACACACCAGTTCTATGGTTCTGCCTTTATACACACTAGTCAGACAGCTCTGTGGTTTGGTGATCATCACAGGGCAAACTTCCATCCCTCCTCAACCCAGCACTGGTGCATCCAAAAGTGTTGCCTAGAGGGCAGAACTGACCCTTGTCCTTCTGCCTGAGTGGCTCCATTTGTCATTGTCCCAAATGATACGGGGCCCAAAATGTCCTGATGTGTTTGACCATAGTTATATAGAAATACATAATTATTGTTCAGTTTTCAAAAGTATTTGAATGCTGTCTCGTTCATCACAGGAGCAGCCATGGCAATTTCTACAACGTGCTGTCTCTTTAAACTCTGTGACTAAAAACAGTTACAGAACAGTTTGTCCTAAAACCTGTGATTTTCTGCACGCAGACAGGAAAAGGACACAGTGCATATGGGAGACACGTGGGTGAGGACAGTGACTGTGTCAGTGCCACCCTCCCTGGGGCTGTGGGACCCCAGGAACACCATCGTGTGTGAGGAGCAAGGATGAGCAGCACTGTCACCCAGCCTGCTCCACTTGGCGCTTGTGGCTGAATGACAAACACTAATGCCATCTAGTGACCAAAAAATAAATACTACATGGATGTTTTATTAAGTGCTGTTGGAAATTGTATAGCCCCAAGTGGGGCTGGGAAGGAGGGGAGATGGGGCTGAGGTGTGCTGGGAAAAGAAATCCTTTTTCCTCTGCTCTCCCAGCCTGTCTCTCCCCTCATTTCACATCCCATGAAGAGCTTCTGCAGGTAACCAGGGATAGATCCCCAAAGGAGCAAGGCACAGGCTTCCCAAGCAGCTCTGATGAGCACAAATCCCCCAATTTACTGCTGGATCATGGGGCACAAACCCAACACCCCAGGACAGGAGATGGCTCACTCACAGTCCAGTTGTGACAGGGACATCACAGGCTGCACTGTGGTGCCACTGCTGCAGCTTTGAGCTTGGCTGGGACAGGGCAGGGGCTGGCAGCTCCGACTGCTGCCCTGGCAGCAGTGACTTTTCACTGCAGCTCGTACAACCTGGCGTTTCTTTTCCTCCCACCACCTTCGTTTGTCCCTGGTGCTGCTGTAGGTGAGAGCCCTGAAGGCATTAACACACCAGGCTCGTGTGTGAGCAGCTGGCTGGAGGCACCTCTGCTTTGTCCCTGGTTGTTAATCCAGCCAAGTCCCATTGCCAACAACCTGGAGGAATGAGTTTTCACCCTGCATTTTGAAAATGAAGGTGAAGTTGGTTCTGACCATACCAGTTTATTCTGCTTGGCTAAGCTGGTGGCAGGTGTGGTTTGCCTTGTCTGGGAATTTTTTTTTGCAGCTCTGATAATTTCTCCAGCTCCTGAGAAACGCACAGAGAGGGAACTTGGGAATTAAAAGTTTCCAGATAAGGAGCTCGAGGGCTGAGATAGCTGTGATGGAGTGCATTATGAATGCACTGAAATGCCAGGCAACACCCCCAGAGAGATTAGGAGAGCGAGCAAAGCACCCAGATGCAAATAAACTCCTTCATGGGCCATTTCTGAAGTGTAGGGACAGCAAGACTGGTGCTGGCACAGGCTGGCACATCTCTGCTGAGGTGCTTCCCTTGCCAGGCATGTGTGCATCAGCAATTCCTTGCCCCAGAGGGAAGAAGGAGGCTCTTGCTCTGCTCCACACTGCTCAGACTGTCCCTGCTTCCTTCACAAAGCCATTTACTAGGGTCCTGGGGGGGGACTTGGTTGTTTTTCCCAAATGATGCCGTTATCCCGAATGTGAAGGTACCAAATATGTTCTTATTGTCTAATTTACAAATGTTTTGTGTTATCTTTGCTGCTTCTTTTTGTGGATTATGCTCGTGTCCCCCGCCTTCCTGCCCTGGATAATTGAGAGCTGGCGCTGTGCCTGTAGCATTCCTGTTTCAGGGCCAAAATGGGAGTGAAAATAAATGCTTCTGAATACTGTATGGAAACAAATAACTAATTTCCTCATAATAGCTCTTCTCCTGGCATTACACTGGCAATTTCATGCAGGTTTTGCAGAAAGAGCAAGTAGTTGTGAGAGGCTGGAAGATCCAAACACCTTTATGAATATTTGCCGTGGGGTCTAATGGGGAGAGTGGCTTCATGGATTTGGAAAAGTACTCCTACTTCTGCAAAGGGACTTTATCCAGCAGTCTGTGACAGTGCTCATTTCACAGATTTGCTGTCCCTAAAGTCTGAAAATTCTGTCTACCAGGAATTTAGCTGGAGGTGGCAAAGACAGACTTGCCTATGGGGAGAACTCAGGTCTGCCTTACCTGGTGCTGTCGAGTAAGACATCTTTTAGAGCAGCCAGCCGACCAAAACACAGCATATGTCCACAGTGTCTTCGCAGCTCAATAGAAATCCTTCAGCATTATCACACCTCCATCTGTTCATTTTCCTGGAGAGATATGGAAAAGCAAAACACATTTAGGGTGCTCTTTTGCCAGGAGCATTGAACACAGAGACAATCCCTATCTGTTTGCCATCAGGAAGGTAATACCATCTTACAGGAGACAAGGAGAACAACTTGCAATGAATAACCAGAGCCTAGTACTAATCTTGTCTTTCCTCTCTCCTTGCAGGGATCCTGTTTACGATGCTGGTGTTTGGACCAGCCTGTGGATTTATCTTGGGCTCCTTCTGTACCAAAATCTATGTGGATGCAGTCTTCATTGACACAAGTAAGGAGAACTGGGTTTGGTTTCATATCAAATACACTAAATATGTATCAGCAGGACAAAAATGTTGATGCTGATAAGCAAGAAACTGCCTGTCATTGCATCTTGAGTGTCTCTTGCATGTATGAATGTCACTTTTAGAAGGGTTTTAAGACTGGAATTCAAAAGGTTTCAGCTCTGTCCTGATAAATAACAGATTTGTAGTGGTTAAAATTTGTTCCCTCCTGTAGGAACAAATTTGTTCCCTTCACAAATTCTGTGAGATGAGTTTCAGCCCAGCTCTTAGAGGACACCTTCAAGTACCACTGGAGCTGTGTCCAGAGCCCAGAGTGAAATCTGGGGGCTGCCACCCCAGGCTGTGGGGGAACCATCCAGGTTCTGATGGAGGCACACCAGTAAGACTCAAGCCCAGCACCTTCTGCCCATCACCCTGCTTGGGTGAGCAGCTGCAGTCCCACAGCATTATTGCTTTCCACCAAAGCATTAATTAATTATCGCTCACCTTGACTTTGCTTGGGTTAAAGCAGATTGTTTGTAAATTGTCTTTCTTTCCATTCAGACCAATTCTGTTTGCATTGGTTGCTGCACTATGTGTTTTTTGCCATGAGAGGGCAACATTTAACAGGCTGTTCTCTGCTGCTCCCCAGCCCTGTGGCTACACACGGCAAACCTAATTCTTCATAGTTTTTCCCGTTATTCAGATGCTTTTTCCACACTTCTCAGCTTCGTCGGATCCCACAGACCCTTATGCAGGGTTTTTTCCCATTTGAGGCTGCATTTTGTCTCTGTGATTTCACAAATACACTGTCACAGGGTGCATTTGGATGGAGTTGAGCCTTGCAGGACTCAGAACAGAATTGTGCAAATCTGGAAAAGTGTTAGTGCCTTTTCTTGGTCTCACGTGCACATGGCATCTGAAGGAATTGAAAGAATATCAAATGAGGAAGAAGCATCCTTTGGATGGCTGAGACATTTGGCTGCAGTTTGGTCAAACACCACATGGTCCCTTTTCATTCCTTAGCTTTACCAAAGCCTTGTTTGGCAGAGGAGCTGTTTGAAACCTGATAGATATTTGACCTTTAAGTATAATTTACACTAAAGTATGAACGTAGAGAGGAAAATATTTTATCTCCCAGTAGGTGAAGCTGTGGAACTCCTCACCATGAGGTGCTAAAAGTCTACAAATGGATTTTGAAACAAATGGACAAGTTTATATATGAAAAAAATGAACATGACACGAAATCTAGCTCAGAAAGCCCCCGAGCCACAAGAATAATATATGCTGACTTTATTCTAGTAGACTTTCTGGGCAGCTACAGCTGGTTACCATCAGAGGCAAGACACCGACCTAGCTAAAAAGTTAATTTGATGTCTTCTGGCCATTTTTAACATAAGACATTGCTCAGCATTTGCAGCTCAAAAAGCCCCAGACGAATGCAGAGCCACAGAGGAGAACAGTAGAATGTTGCTGCTGAGAAGCCTGGAAGGGCTGTGGCTCAGCCACTGTGCAGGGAGGGTGCAGTGCTGCCCAGCTCCACGTCCAGCTGGCTTTGGCCATGGTCAGTTGGATGTCGTGCAAAAGCTGGGGCACACACGGCCTCTGTCTATTTTTGTATGGGAAAGAATTCCCACTCTGCAGCTGGCTCTGCCTTGCAGCTCGAGGTGGCACAAGGAGAACAAGCTCCAGGAGATTGAGCCTTGTCCTGCTCCCTGTTTTGGGCAGATGTGGGATGCCAGGGCATGCTGCTGCACTGCCCCCACCCAGGAGCTATTTAAAGAGGAGACTGTGAAGAAGACTCTGATTTACCTGACCCTTCACACTGTTGTGTTCTCAAGAACCTGAAAAAAAAATGCACTTCAGGCAGGAGGAAATAAGAGCAGAAGAATCCAGTCCTTCCACAATACTGTTTTTCAAACTTTATCTGTATTTGAGAGCTACGTGGTATTTTCCCTAAGGAGAAAAGAGTTTCCTTCTGTCTCTGCTTGAGAGACAACTTGATTGCCTCACTTGAGACAGATTTTTCAGAGTGGCAGTAACCAGACAGTCACCATGAGGAGAGGAGCTTGTTATTCCAGCCACGTGGACCTGGGTCTCCCCCAGGAATCTGCTCCAGCTCTAGGCACCCTTGTGGCTGTGGCAGTGAGGCAGCTGTTAGGAACACAGTTTTTCCTCTCCTGCAGTTTATTTTTATTTTCCCACACTGACTCCAGACCCTCCTTATGTCTGATCTCTGCTGAGTGATGGCCTACAGGACACTCTAGCTTTTCCTTTTGCTTTTCTTCATTTTCTGATTATTTCTCTGTTTTCCTGAGCCCATACAATGTAGTGAGTGGGGTTTTTTCCCAATATTTAGGACCCTTTCACCCTTTAAACCAGTCACAGGTGCCCCTAAAGGCCAAATGCTAATCTCTCTTCTGCTGAAAAGAGCTGTGAGTTCAAAGCAGGGGGAGCACTGATCTCCTGGAGGAACAGGGTGAGCAGGGGTAGAGATGCAGTGTCCTTGTTTGTGCAGCTGTGTCAGGTGAGTGTGACACGCTGGGGCAGGGATGTCCAAAACCTCAGTGCCAGCTCAGGGGACACTGCTATACAGCAGCTTCCTAGAGCTGGCAGAGCCAAAAACACCTGAGAGGAGCTCTGATCACAGGGTGTTGCAGAAGCTGGAGGTACCGTCTAGATAGAAAAGGTGATGGGAGCTGGTCCTGAGGATCTCTTGGGTGTGAAGATCTCTGAGTGGAGATCATGAGTGGCTCACACACTTCAGCTGTGGGGTGCACTGCAGGCTCCCACCTTGTGTCTTGTGCCCTCATCGGCCAGCAAAGCCCCCAGCAACCACCTTGCACTGCACAGCATCATCCCCACTGTTCTTCCCCTCCCCATGGCCAATCCCCTGACTCCTCTTTGCTCCCCTCCTAGGTAAGCTGGACATAACCCCGGACGACCCCCGGTGGATCGGAGCGTGGTGGGGAGGCTTCCTGCTCTGCGGTGCCTTACTCTTCTTCTCGTCACTGCCCATGTTCGGCTTCCCGCAGTCGCTGCCGCCGCGGGCGGAGCGCGCCGGGGAGAGCGAGCAGGCCATGCTCCCCGAGCGCGACTACGAGCGCCCCAAGCCCAGCAACGGCGTCCTGCGGCACCCCCTGGATGGGGACAGCAGCACCACCACCTGCTTCCAGCAGCTGCGAGGTGAGATACCCCAGAAAGTCCCCCAAAGCAGCACTAGCCTGAAGTTTCAGCCCCCGGTTGCTAATTATCTATATGGCGTCGTGCGCGTTTGAAGCAGCGACTTGGTTCTGCTTGGAAGCTTTGGGGGGTTTTTTAATACTGAAAACTTGAGAAATTCATGGTAGCTCTGTGGAGTTGGTGAAAAAATGAAGGGGAGCACAGTTGCCAGAGGAATTTGTGAACTTCTCTCCAGTGTACTGTGCTGCTCCCCTCTGCCTTCCAAAAGGGAGAGTGAGCCAGCAAGGACATGTAAAACAAATTGGGAGATCTCAGCATCTGAGCTTCAGCTTAGTACAATCCCAGATACAAAGCAGGGAGTGCTGGGCATCACCACAGCTCTTAAACTGAAGTGGGAAGAGGGAGATACCAGCCCAGAATAGCAGCAAAATGCCAGGGCAGGGCATGATTTGTAGCAAATTAGAGAGAAAGCCTCACATCATGTCCTGCAGTGATGGAAATGGAGGTGACTCTAATTAAAGTCAGCTAAGAATTCAGCATGTCGTGGGAGAATGTGGGCAGATATTCTCTCTGTAGGCTGAACTGGAAAATCCTTCATCTGAGAGGGTGTTTCTGTAGCACTGGTGACTGCTTTCCACTCCCTGTTGCTCTGGCAGAGTGGGTTTCATTACTGCCTGATGCATTTAGATAAACGAGGACAAAATCACTTACTCCCTGTGCAGTCACCTTAATTGGGAGCTGAATGAAGTGCGGGTGGGAAGGGAAAAGAGACTTTGGGGAAAAAAGTGTTGTCTAAATATAAAAATGCCTTGAATAGTTGATGTGGTTTTTCATTAAGGGAAGGTCAAAGATGTGAAATTTGGACTTCACGAAGATGTTGAAGAGAAAGGTAAAGGGATAAATTGTTTGAAACTCTGTCAGTAGAATTAATTTCTTCATCCTTTCATTCTTGTTGCAAGGATTTTCTCTTGAATGGGTTTTTCTCATGGTATGTGTATGTGGATAGTTCTGTGGCTTTTGTTGTGTACACATCAGAGTGTCTGCTTCTGGCCACTGAGCTTTTGGAGTGGACACTGGAAATGTTTGCAGGTTTTCATATAGAAAAATGAAAGAATATGACTGCATGGAGGGGCAGCAGTTCAGTCTGAGGATGGTGCTGAGCATCTTGCACACAGGGAGGCCATGGGGGGTTCACTGAGCATCTGTTGCTCATTGAAGTAGAGAAATTAAACTGCCACATCCATATGCTTCAAGTATTGATTACATCAGGAGGCACCACAGCCCTCCACATTAGCCCTCTCCCTGCAGGTAACCCCATTTTGGATAGTCAGTATTCCAGGAGCCTCTTTGTAGATGGACTTTGAAATAAAATTTACATCACACGAAATAAGACGAGGAATGACCTTTTTAGTTATTCTTTTGAGGCTGTCACAGACGACACGGTGTTGGTAGCTGACATCTCCTTTCAAGTCCCTTGCCACTGTTGTCACAGTTGGAATGTGGTCAGGAGTTGTGTGGCTGAAGTGCCTGCCTGGAGATGTTCAGATATGATCCACAAGGGAAGGCAAACCTCCTCATTCCTCATGAGCAGTGTTTCATGTGATGGTTTAATCTTTCTGTGGGTATACATTTCTTTGGTAGCAGCTGAAATATCTATATTCATTCCTATATGGCAAGTCCTATTATCCTTATTCTATTTGTTGGCTCTCCTTTGGAGAAAGTTGAGGCTGTTTAGGCATTTTTCTAGGATAAAAAGGATTCCTAGTTATATACAGAGCTTAAAAGTATATATGTGCATGCATAGTCATGTCTTCTGTCATAACATGGCCTTGGATTTAGCATTAATTTCAGAAGCTGAACAAAATCCATGGAATCATAGAACGGCATGAGTTGGAAGAGACCTTAAAGATCATCTGGTTCCAAACCCCCTGCCCTGGGCAAGGACACCTTTCACTATCCCAGCTTGCTCAGAGCCCCATCCTGTCTTGCCCTGAACACTTCCAGGGATGGGACAACCACAGCTTTTCTGGGCAGCAGCAGAGGATTTACCAGATGAGGTTGGGAGCAGAGGTGCTCCTGGGGTTTGTATGGCCATTACTCTGACTCATTTTTATCAAGTGCTGTCTCTGCAGCTTGTCCTGGGCAGGGCTGTTCCTGCTGGAAGTCCATGTCTGCATGGAGGTGTGGATTGTCCATCTCTGTGCATCTCAGGGGAGGAAGAGCTGTTTCTCTGGATTGATTATTGCAGACACCCTCTGTATCAACAGCACATCCTTGGAGGCTGAGCTGCATCTCCTTTTTGGCTGCTGAACGAGTTTTATTATTTTTTATTGCATTCTTTCCAAGCCTTGCAGTGACTGCCACAAGAGAAAGGACATGGCAGGAGAGGCAGCAGGGCAGTGTCAGCTGGGGACATGCCCTGAGCCAGGTCATGGCTGTCAGCTAGGGACATGGCACGGCTGGCACATGGGAGGATTCTCCAGACACCACAGGATCTGCTGGAAGTCAGTGAGATGGAAGGCTGGCTGAGATTCCTTGGCTTTCTCTAGCCTTAGCATGCAAAAAAAGCCAGGACTAGTATAAAAAGAACATGCTCAAAGTATCGATCTTCACATCTCTGTCAAGGTCTAAGCAGGAGGGAGGGCCCAGCTTTTGGGAAGCCCTGGCATCTCCTCCTGTGGGGTGTTTTCATGCCAGGAAAAGAAGCGTTCTTAAGAGGAGCTGCAAACTTGAAATGAAAGTGGTGCCTTTGAAAGGCACGAGGTGAAGAGGCAATCAAAGGAGTGGAGGCAGCAGGGGGTTCTGCTCAGGGGCACAGCAGCTCAGGCAGCAAAGCTTTGGGACAGTCCTGGGAGCTGCTTCCTATTGCTCAACTGGCAGGTGAATGCTGCACCACTTTGGCTGATTAGTATTTCAGTTCAGCCAAGCAAATCCATTTGGGAGCGCGGAGAAGTGAAGGATTAACAGCAGTGGAAGTCTGGATAAATGCTGCCATTGCTCTTTGCTCCTGCCTGGCAGGGTTGTTCAGCCCTGTGCTCTCCGTGGGGTCTGTGAGAGCTTCAGGCATGGGCTGTGCAGTCCTTGCTCTCCTGGGGGGCACAGCTTTGCTTTCCTACCTCTGCACTGCCTTGGGGACCTCTCTGCTCTTTGGGGCAGAGAAGATGCTCGGGTGTGTCAGGGCACTTGTTCCTCTGCTTGTGTCTGTCCAGTATCTGCCCTCTCACCCACTGCCTCTGACACACCACCTGCTCTGGGATGTGCTTGGAAATAGTTCATTAAAATCCTTTTTTTTTTTTTTTTTTTTCATATGGAAATGTCACATCTATTGAGTTGAGCGGCCAGTTCTGATGAAATTTGATTTCAGAATGTTTCCTCGGTGTGATCTTTAACACCTCTGAAACGTTCTGCTCTAAATGTGTTCTGTTTTGCAATGATTTAAACCAGAAATGCGTTACATTCTGCCTCTGTGTCTAGCAAGAGAGATTAAAATCCTAAAAGGATTGAAATTGATATGGAATCCTCCAGGTTTGGAAAGAGAAGCTCATTCACAAGGAATTAAAAGAAAACTCACTGTGGAATTAAATGGATTTCAGAGCTGCAAATTCCCTAGATTTGGAAACATTTTGGTTTCTTTCCAGCTTCATTTTCAAAAGTGTAGGAGAGCTGGGATGTACAGCTGACAGCTGCCTTGTCTTCTGTTAATTTCCTTCCTTCTCTGTGTACCAATCTGCTGAATACCTAGGGAGGGACTGCTCTGAATCTGGGATTTCTCTCCCAAAAAGTGCTCTCTGGGAGCAGATGCAGAGTGCAAGGCCAAAAGTTCCCAGCTGTGCAGGGAGGGCCTGGACCATGGGGAGCCTGTAATTCTCAGTGGGAGTTCATAGGATTGGGCAGGATTAAAGGCTCAAAGGAGTAGTTTAAACTGCTGACTCTCATGAGGGATAGTGACAACCTTTTGGAGAGGGCTCCATCTGTACCTTCATTCACAGCCACAGTGGCGGTGCTTTGGCCCAGATTTAGACTTTAATGCCTTTTTAGATTTGAGTCTTGTCCCTTACGAATGTCTAAAAGGCTTGCTGAGAAATCCAGGTCTTAGGTGAAAAGGTGGCAGGTGATCATAAAAGACATCAGGTCCCATCAGTCTTCGAGTTTCCTTTGGCTTGTGTTTCATGAGGTTGCAGGAATTGTTGTCAGGTTCTTCTTGGCTGTTTCCAAGCCAGCATCTTTTCAGCACTTTTGATAAATTCAGAAAATTCAGCCTGCACACCTCGGGGCCAAAGCTGAGCAGCAGCTGAAAGCAGGCAGAGTGTGTCTCTGAAAAGGTACTGTGCTTTTCCATGACCTCTGTGTCACACACGAGGGAGGTTTATGTCCCCCTCTGAAGTTGAGCGAAGGTGGTTCCTGCAGGCAAGATGATGGGCTAGAAGGACTTGCTTTCCATGCTTGAGAGAGTTACTGCTGCTTCAAGCTTGCATCTTGTCAGGAAGGCTTTTTTTTTACTTAGGCTTCATCCTTTTTTCTCATATCCTTCATGAGAATTTTGCCAAGGCCAAGTGGAACTTTAGCATGCTAAACACACCTGAGGTATCTTCAGCACTTCTTGCCTTGCTCCATATTCTCTTTTACAGGAGCTGCCTCTTTCCAGAATGTATTTTCTTCTTGCTGCCTGCTCTGTTTTCTTCATCCCTTTTTCCTCAAGCCAGGTGGAGATTTTGCCTTTTGTTTTCGCTTCAGACCTGAGGCTTGCTGCTGACATGTGTAGTAGAAAGTCGTGTTTTGGCTCAATACTGCATTTTGCCTTTCCCTCACCACACTGTCCTAGGTGGACTGGGCTGTAAACCTCCCTCTAATTTATTACTTTGCTTTCTGTGTTCTTCATCTTTACTGCAAATTGAAAACATGTCTCTGTAGGGTGCTCCAACCAGAAACAGGGGCCTTGGTGATTGTAATGTTCCAAACAATTCATTTCAAGCACCAACGTGATCATTATAGTTTGTCGTTTCTGGAGAGTAGTTAAACCTCTTGTAATGAGGTTGCCAATTATCCCCGGTACTCCCCGATGTGCAGTGACAAATCAAAGCTACTTGGTGTGCATAAGTGTGTGTGTTTGTCAAGCCCCTGGCCTGTCACCCACAGAAGGAAGCAGGGAGGGTGTTTGATGCCTTGGCATGGGTGTTGCTTCGGTGGGAAAAGGTGGGAAGTTGTCGCTGTTGAGCCGCTAGCTGAGGAATGACCCAGGTTCTCAGACAAGGAAAGAGAGGAGAGCTTTATTGTTTTGATTTCCATATATATAGAGTTTTCAGAGGTGCACCCAGATTGGTCAGCCCGAGACCTCCCCCTAGGCCCAATTGGCCAAGCCCGAACTGACCTAATCCGGAGACGTTGTTTGCAAAACATCCAAACTTTATCTTTGTTTATGAAATATAGCAAAATGTTCCCACGGGAAGGACCTGTGCTAGCCACAGGAAGTCAAGGTGAGGGGTGTTGGAGAGCTTTGGGACATTTGCCCGAGTGCCTCCCAGCCTGTGGGTGATCCTGTGAGCAACACTGCACTGGGATGGTATGAAGAGTTGGGTTTGAAGTACTTCAGCAGTGAAAAGAGGTGTTGTGTTCTCCTCAGGGCAGTGGGAATTGCTTTCCTGCTGCTGTTTCTGGAGCATGTCAGGAGCAGCAGGATGAGGATGTTAACTGAGCTCGTCCTTCTGGCAGTGGGAGGCTGAGCCTGTCTGTGCCGTGTCTGGTGCAGCTTGTGGGTTCTCCAAGTAGATTTTTGAGACTCTTTTGACTCCAAAAGATTTTTCCCACTCAGCAAATGGACTTCAATTGAGATTTATAGCTGCAAAGGACTGCTCCAAATTGTTCAGGTAACCTCTGAGCTGTGAGGTGCAGGTTAACATTTACCATGACTCCTGCTGGGTTGGCTCCAGTGAAGAAGCACCATCCTTAGCTGTTCTGTTCCCCAAGGCTTCACTGTCCCCCAGAAGGCATTTCCATTCCAGCTCCATACCCAGCACCATATGCCAGGCAGCTGAAAGCATGTCACTCTAGTCTGTTGAGGGATTTTTAAACTTCACTGCTGACTTTTAATCTTTTTCCCAAAGGTATTTCACCCCAAGAACTGAGACAGATAAGGCAGCAGCAGGTGTCAAGTGATTGATCTTAACAAATGGCAGTAGCAAGATGAAAGGATAGTCAATTCTTTAGGGAGCCTCCTGTCATTTCCCTTAGAAGATGAAAGAGAATGAGCTGGCCCTGGCTGAGGAGGTGGTGGAGGCTGCCAGACACTGCTTGAGTTGTCTGTGCACTCTTTGCACTGGCTTTGGGTCACTCTGCCTGCTGGTACAGAGTCCTGTTGTAGTAGACAGTGGTCAGACTTGCAGCAGAGGACAGGATCTGTCCCAGAAAACTCACAGGGAGGAGAAGCAGTGATCGTGGAATAGCGGAGTCACAGAAAGATTTGGGTTGGAAAGGGCCTCTTGTTCCAGACACCTCACCATGGACAGGGACACCTTCCACTAGACCAGGTTGCTCAAAGCCTTGTCCAGCCTGGCCTTGAACACTCCAGGGGCATCCACACCTTCTCTGGGCAACCTGTTCCAGTGTCTCACACCCTCACAGTAAAGAATTCCTTCCTTAAATCTAATCTAATCTCTCCCTCTTTCCGTTTAAAGCCATTATTCATTGTCTTGTCACTTCATGCCCTTGTCAAAAGTCCCTCTCCAGCTCTCCTGGAGCCCCTTTAGGTGATGAAGTGCTGTGACTTGTAGCCCAGCACTGCCAGGCAAGGCACTCACGAGGGGTTCCTCTCCTCTGTGAGATGCTGTAATAGCTCTGCAAATTTTTTGTTGTCCACCCCAAGCACAGAAGATGGATTTTGACCTCAGTAGTGCATGATGGTTGGGCGCTAACTTCAGAAATAAATGTCCATGATCTTTAACTCCCTTCTGCAAAAGGCAGGCTGTCATCACTATTGTTTGGTGGATAAAGTTAGAGCTAGAGCTTAGTGTCTTTGGATTTAAATTGGCACAAAGCTACATCTCAAGGAATCCATTAATCTTGAGCAAACTGAATTCCCAAGGCACAACAGGCATTAATACCTTAAATATGGCTTTTCAAGCTCAGTACTGCCAAGTCCACCTTTGCATTTTCTATATTTTTCCTGGCAAGAAGGGGAATTTCTGTAGGTGGCCACCAAAGAACTGAAGGAAGCAGCAGGTGGCTTTTGAAATTTATCCATGTTTGAATTCCCCCATCCCCATTCCTCCCACACAGTACTTTTTTTTTCTCTTTTTTCTTTTCTTTTTTCCCCTGTTCTGCTCCTAAAAATTACTGTGCCTCTTGCACCTTAATTATGTTCAGTAAATCCTCAGGAGCAAGAATTTTACACAGAGCTTGGAAAAACATTTCTGATATAACTGTGGCGTGACCTCTTCCAAAAAGGTTAGATCAAATCTAATTATAACCCTTTTTTCTGCTGTCCCCAAGAAAGAACCAAGGGCACCCAAGCAGAGCTTTGACAAAGAGCTGTGCGTTCTCTGTGGAGGCCAGTGCAAAAAAAATCCCTGAGGGAAAACAGAAGCCAGCACCAGAGAAACATCATCTGCCATTCCCTGGTACACTGTAGGGAATGTGGGGGATGGATTTTCAAAATGCAAATAGGGGTCCGTTGGGGCTTCACTACACTACATCAAGGTAATTTTCAAACTTAATGATTTTCACATTTAATTCAGGGAGAAATTAGTCATCAGGTATTGAGACAAAGCAAGGCTCTCTTCTGTACTGGGATGCTCTCCTCTGCAAGCTGTGTTATCTCGACAATAATTAAAATGTTCGCTGGAGTAGAAAGCGAGCGATCTGATTCATTAGCCAGATTTCCCTTTGTAGGGTAGCTCCTGCTTGCTTATGGGAAATTGAGACAGGCTTGGAGGAGAGAGGACACTGGACACTGGTGATTTGGAAGGGGACAGCCAAGGGATCATGAAACCAAAGCCATGTGTCCTACACAGTGAACAGCTCAGCACGTCCTCTTCCACCTTCAGCCACCGAAGTTGCAAAGGTCTCCATGGAAGGCAGTGGTTGGCTGGAGAAGCTTTAGGTTATGGAAAAATACAGACTGACATGCCTGTCCCAAGCAGGAGAACCCTTTTGCCATGGGTATCTATGGGCCAGGCTAAGCCAGAGAGCTTCAGCTTGCTGGAAACACCCACATGTGCTGCAAGAAGGTGACCATCAGAGAGGGAGTTTGAAATAGGAAAATGAAGCAAATCTGGATGGCAGGAGAAGAAAAAGACAAGATGTGAGCTGGGTTAGTTTGTGTCTGAAAGCTTGCAAGAATTCATGCTGAATGCAGCACTCGTGGCCCCCATCAGCTGGCTCAGTGTTGTGCATGGGGAGCAGGAAGGGAAAGGAGAAGGAGAAGAAAGAGCACACCAGGTTTTGGTTGACTTCCCTATGGGGGAAACAAAAGGCAGTATTGGAAATTTTGCTCATTCTTCTGATTTTCAAAATCATCTGTAAGAATAAATAATTCTTGATGTGAAGTGAGTTTACCCTTCAGGAGAGGAGAAAGGCTCCTCCAGCATGTCAAGTAAAGTCTACCCAAAACCACCTCTCCCTTTTCCCTCTCTTCTAGTGATCCCCAAAGTGACTAAGCACCTGCTCTCCAACCCTGTGTTCACCTGCATCATCCTGGCAGCCTGCATGGAGATTGCAGTGGTGGCTGGCTTTGCTGCCTTCCTGGGCAAGTACCTGGAGCAGCAGTTCAACCTCACCACCTCATCTGCCAACCAGCTCCTAGGTGAGTAACCACAGGGGACACCAAAACTCCAGCATCCAACGGGATTTTTAAGTGCTCAGCATGGCTGGTGACTGCTCCAGTCTCACTGGTTGGGCTGCCCAAAAAGTGGATTGTCTGACATGTAGAAATGTGTCTGTGAGTGGGAGGGTTGGGCTTCAGCTGTGCCGTGGCTGCAGAGCCCAGAGCAGACCTACAGCATCCTTCCTCCTCGACTGTGCTCTCCACTGCATCCTGCTGCCATCAGTGGCTCTGTAACCAAGCCAGTTGTGTGGGAAGTGGTATGGGACAGCCAGGACAGGAAAGTCAGTGAGAGCCTTGAATGTGGCAGAAATGGACCATCTGATTGCCCAAGGCTGCAGTTGTTCTCCAGGTGATAGTGTGGCCCATTGAACTGCTTATCTCATGGTTCTGGTGCCCCACAGTGCTGCAGCCCATCTCCAGCTGGGTTAGGAAGCCCAGTTTCTCCTGTTAGTCACTGCTTTCCAAGCCCAGTTTCTCCTATTAATCACTCCTTTCCCCTTGGCCTGGAAATGACAAGATTGCAATGAGCATCCAAATACCTGAGTTAGTGCAGCTTGGTTGTCTTTCAAATGTCCCTTCTCTCTGACCATTCCATGCTGCTGTGATTTCACGTTACATATTTCTCAGTGTTCATTTGTTCCCTGTCAGGACACTGATGGCAGGATCTTCATTTATTTTCTGCTGCTGCTCATCCCAAGGAGGCCCAGCTATTTGTTTTATGACAGCCCTTCTCTCATCAGCACCCAATTAAGATATCTGCAAGTTGATCTTGGATGATCTGTGACCACAGCTCGCCAGATGGGCAGCTGGCAGTGATCTGTCAAAAGCTGGGACATCAGGAAATGGGTGGATCTTCATATCAAAATAAGGAGTTTGCAAGCTGCTCTCCTGACAGTTGTTTATTTTCCTGTAAAATTCATTGATATCTTCTGGTTTTGGCTTGGTTTTCCAAAAGAAACAATCCCCTGCAGTCAGCCTTGCCTCCCCCAGCGACACAGGAATTTGCTAGTGAATTTTAATATGATTTGACAGAAGGCCAGAGGTCTCAAAGTTGTTAGGCTATTCCATCTTCCCTGAAAATTAAAGGCTTGGCAAAGGAAAGTAACTTCACTGCTGACCCAGTGGGAGAAGGGAAAAAGCTGTTTTGTGGGAGCTGGCTGGGCAGTCAGCATGTGAGTACAGCTGGGTGGCCAGCAGAGAGGAGATCACCCACGAGCCAGAGCACATTCTGCCTCTGACCAGGCA
Organism: Entomyzon cyanotis; assembly: GCA_024500445.1. Taxonomy (NCBI): domain Eukaryota; kingdom Metazoa; phylum Chordata; class Aves; order Passeriformes; family Meliphagidae; genus Entomyzon; species Entomyzon cyanotis. The sequence continues at coordinate 14,395,008 of JAKEPQ010001010.1, forward strand.
GTGGGAAAGGAGACTTGGATAGCTCTGTTTCTCACTGCAACTTGTTTTTAAAAAGTTGTTATTAGATTTCTCACATGGCATTTAAGGGAGTGTAGAAATGCCAGGATTGGAATTCTCTTCTAAGCGTGATTCAGGCAGATGAAATCTGGAGTATGACTGGCAGAAAAGGGATAAAAGTGACCTCAAACAAGTGTGGTAATTCTTGTCTGTGCTGGAAAGGGAATCACTTCTGGCAGTGATTTTGTGTTTCACAGTTTAAGAAAATTCTTTTAGGAAGATCTCATATTTTCAAATGCTACTCTTGCCTAGTCTTGAAAGATCAGACTTTCGTGAGTCACACCAGCAGGGCTCATCCAAAACCTCCAGACACCTCGGAAAATTCTTTATTTGTGTGCTGTCTGTTGCAGGAAGCATTAGAGATGCTGCTGCTTAGGTCAGGCTGGGCAAATCTCAGCAAGTCTGACATTCCCTCCAGCATGGATGAGAACGGGCAGAAGGTCCTGGTTCCTCCATGCAAGGCAGCATGCCTGTTTGCATCTGTTCCTTTTTTTGGGCAACCCCAGCTTGCTGCTACTCCAGCAGTTGGTGATTACAAGGTTTCCCTGTGCCAGTGCACAGATCTGGCTTGCACAGATCTTGCTCATACCCCTTGCTAACTGATTTTTCCTCTTGCAGGGATGACAGCAATCCCATGTGCATGTCTGGGCATATTCCTGGGTGGCCTCTTGGTGAAGAAGCTCAGCCTGTCTGCCCTGGGAGCCATCAGGATGGCCATGCTGGTGAACCTGGTGTCCACAGCTTGCTACGTGTCCTTCCTCTTCCTGGGATGTGACACAGGACCTGTGGCAGGGGTTACTGTTCCCTATGGAAACAAGTGAGTGCACAGAGAGTTTCAGGGAGCTTTACCAAATTAAATCTGTGTTACTGTCCATAGAGCAAGCATAGAGAAGGCAGTGGTGTATGAACTCTTATTTGGGATGTTTCCATGCCACTCACCTCTGCAGAGTTGAGTACCTGCAGATGACAGCAGAGTTTCACTAAAATCAGTCAAATTGAGGCAAAAGGTGCCAGAGCTGAGTCTGTACCCACAGCCACCTCTGTAGCAGTGAGTCTGGCTTGTCCTGGCAGCAAGGGACATGCACTGCTCTGTACATTGATTTAAGCGCCTGAGGGGAGTTTGTAGAACCAGGTTTTAGAAATACAGATATGGTGAAGAGAGAGTGTGGCTGCAGGCCCATTTTAATGTGAGAAATGAGGCCTGTGGTACCCTGTAGCACTTGCAGGACTTGGAGAGAATTATTTGGTATTTTCTTCCCGAGTGCTCCTGGTTGCAGTGACAATTATTTAGATGGCAACTTCAGCCTGTCAGCTCCTTACAGTGTTCCAGAAAAATACAGAGCAATCTCCACAACATCTCTGTGTTTCCTTGAGGCTTCTTGTGGAGGTAACAGGGCTGCCCAAGCCTTGCATTAGATTCGCTGTTGCAGAGAGATAGTGGCCATGGCATTTCAGTCTCCAAGAAGAAGCTCTAGCCTGGATTTCTTAGAACTGGAACCCAGCTAGCCTGCCCACTGCTTTTTTGTAATGTGTTTGCCTTAACTCTCCTCTTCAAAGCCATCTTTGTGAGGCAACAATTGGAAAAGCTGGCTGACAATCACACTGTCCATTAATTTCTCTTTCTGTTTCTCTTACAGCTCAACTCCAACCTCATCTCTGGACCCATATTCCCCCTGCAATAACAACTGTGAATGCCAAACTGATTCCTTCACTCCAGTGTGTGGGGCAGATGGGGTCACATACTTATCTGCCTGCTTTGCTGGCTGCAGCAGCACGGTGAGTGGGCTTTGCTGGGGACCTCTGGCCTGTGGGAATGATTCTGTGAGCTGAAGTGAGAGAGGTTAGTGCATGTCTGGTAGAGCAGCTCACCTCACACCTCAGGTGGGCCTGAGCCCCTGTTTTTCCACTCTGCTCCATAATTGCCCACTGTCCCCAGCAGCATCTGCCAGGGTCACCCACGGAGCAGGATGGGATCTTACATCCTCCTGCCCTCATCTTCCTCCTCAGCATGGAAGCAAGGAACGTGATAGGAGATCTGCACAGGTGTCCAGTGGCAGGACAGATCCTCAGCAAGATTCCTCACCCAGGCTGAGGGACAAGCTTCTCTTTTAGCCTGCAGCTCCTCATCTCCCCTCTTCTCCACTTGCCCACGTTTGCCCTGCGCAATGCTTTTAGTCTTTTTCCTCTTGCTCTTTCCCTGAATCTGGTTCCTAGAGAGTTGTGAGCAGATTCTGGTTTTATTCACCCTTGTTTAAGCTTTCCTTTAATTCCTCTAACTTCTCTCTCTTTCCTTGCTTTGCTCTGAGGCAGCAGCAAGAGCAGTTGTCAGGGGAGCAGAGATTCCATCCAAAGACATTCTACATTTTTCAGTTCTCTATATCTAACTAAATCTAAGAGTTTATTTCCCTTAGAAAACTCTTAAAGACCAAACTGTCTCTGTATGAAGAAGATGTGGGGAATTTTTAACAGTATCTTAAAAGCCAGCTTGTTCATTTTTTTGCTGCTGAAATGGTAATGTCTTCTGGGTAACACTGAAAATGAGTGCCTGCTGCTCCTGTGGGTGGGGACTGGTGGGATTCCTGCATCCTTGCTCCCTGCCTGGGGCTCTGCCAGGCATGGTGATCACTGCTCTGTGGTGTCTGTGGAAGGTCAGCCTGGTCACAGGGACTGTGTGCCTGCAGGGACATCAGTGCTCACCACATGCAATTATCCCTCCATGGCTTCATCCTTCCTCTTTGAGGAGACACCAAAGCTCCCTCCCTGCCCTGGAGACAAAGCCCATGTGAGTGCTGCTGAGCAAACCCTTGCTGCTGGCAGTGCAGCCTCCCTGCCTAGATCAGCCCTACAAGTATCTACATCAACAAGTAATGCATGAAGGTGTTACCTTCTGCCCTCTTCCTCCTCCCTCTCTCAGTAAACCAACACCTGAGATGACAGCAGGGTGATTTTAACAAGAAATCAGCTTGTTTCAGACACAGAATTGTGTCCCACCGGTTCACCATGCCTTCAGCAAGTGTACAGCTGGTGTTGGTCTGTGGCTGGAGCGTGGGAGTGATCTCCTCGCTGGGCAGTTCAGGGCAAAGCTCTGGAAGGAGCATGGTAATGAAAATTCAGCTCTGCCCCTTCAGTCTGCAGCTGCCTGACCTCGTGCTCTGCCAGAGCAAACCTCTCAGCAAAATATTCACTCTCGCTCACGCTCTCTCTTACTCGTTCCTTCTTATTTTGCCTTTTCATCATCTTGGGGTCTTTTCATCGCCTTGTTTTGTGGGAGTTTTTTGCAGCAACATTTTCACAAATTAGTGAAGCAATAGCATACTCTGGAAAGGGCATTATCAAGAGTTATGGACCAGTTTTGGCCATGCAATGGCCTTGAGGCAAAGCCAAATTGCCAAACCAAGTTTTAAACCCATAATCCAGGTAATGACCTGTCTGGAGGGTCTTGTGAATGTTATATGCTTGTGATGAGCCAAGGGTTGCTTTTTACTGGGACATAAAATTCTCTGAATGCTTTATTTAACTTTACTACATTGTACATTTCTGACTGCTTCTCTTCACTTTTCCTCTGTGAACAATTTCTAAAAGCAACGTATAGCTCATTTTTTTTTTTTCTTTTTCATTCCTTCTCTCTTACTGAGCTGATTCCAGAGGTGCACTTGTCCAAAAAGCCATAGGAGTATCAGTTCTGGTAGGCAGAGCTTTGGCACCCTCAAGAACTTCTCTTTCAAGCCATTCCTGGGAGTTACCCTTGCATACCACATGTTGGACTGTGCATCTTTTTTGTTTGATGCCACTGACTCTGTCAGCCTTTTGGCTGGAGACACATGAATTCCAGCTTGGAGTTGCTGTGCTGGCACCTCACAGCTTTGCACTGAAGTACCAGCCTGTCCCAGGTACTTTCCTCCTTAAAAAAGGAGTCATTAAAAGCACAGGTAATTTGCATGGATAATCACACCAAACTCAGGATGCTGTTAAAGGTGTAAACTCTGCATCTGTGTAGCCTCACAGGCACACAGAAATCTGGCAGCTGGGCAGCAGAAAGTTCTGATAACGTGTGTTTGTAGGTTCTGTAACGTGTGGTTGAATGCAGTGGAGTTGCAGATAAGGAGATCTATAGCAGTTTGGCAAAACAGGTAGCAAAAAGTTGCCTCTCCACAGGACAAAGTTGTAACTCCATCTTTGATGTCTCCTTGTTTGATGTCTGTGGGTTGCGTAGTGTGTCAGTAATAAAAGATCAAAGATCTCCCAGGTAAGGATGAGGCTCAGTGCTAAGCAAGCTGATGGAGTTGGTACAAACCACTCACGCTGCTCCGGGCCAGCACCTTGAAGCAAAGTGGTGGAAAAAGCAGATTTTTCTGCAGGCAGTGAAGGTAGGACCTGCCTTGTGCTTTGTAAAAAAGTCACAACAGTGGGAGGAGAATCTGCCCCACCACTGCCAGAAGCAGGTACTTGCTGTCCCCTGATGAGAACCCATGGGAAATTCTGTGTGTTTGCTGTGATGGGAATTTTGTCCAAGGATATTTCAGTGCAGGGATGTACTTTTCCAGACTTGCATGGGTTTTGATCCACAGGGCCGTGTCCAGGCTGGTTACTAGCAATGCACTGCAGGAAGAGCTAGGAGCTACAAATTCCTGTTGTCTATGCAAACACCACCTCAGTGGTGCTAATTGTCACCATTCTGGAGCCTTCAGGTGTCAGCTTCTAACTCACAGCACAGGAATTTGTTATGTTAATTATTGCTTGCCAGCAGAAAGGCACCTGCATGTCTCCTCCAGCTCTCCTGGAGTTCTGCACCATGGTCTCTCTTGCCCTCTGTGCACTTAGTTGGAAAAAAATAATTTGACTTACGTGCAGGAAAAAGAGCTTGGTGTCAGAAAGGTTGGATAAGTATCCTGCTGATCTTTAAATTTGGAGGCAGTGAACCAGAAAGTGTGCTTTTGTATGGTCCTAAGGGGACCCCTTTTGCAGAAAAGCAAAGGAATTTCTGCTTGCACATGGTAGAGGGCAAGGGGAGGAGATTCAGCTGATTTTCAGTATGTTATACTTTATGACATTACTCCTCATACAGACATGTGACCTGCAAACCCAGTGGGCTTATGAAGACAAGCCATGAATCATTTATGACCACTTCATTCTGTATTCGTTGAGGGATTTCTTGGTACTATTGTGTGCCTTAATTGCACTGACATCTCCCACTCAGAAATTCAGCAGGGCGGGTTGGAAAATAAGAAAAAAAACCTAAATCCTTAAATCTGTGACTGGCAAACAAAGCTTCTTCTCACATCCTGCACTTGCTGGAGAGATCAAAGCAAAATGCAGTCATTCTGCTCTCCTTCTGATCACATATTGATAAAGTTTATCTCGCTTGACTTCAGCTTTTAGCTCAACACAAATCCCTCTGAAGCAGATGTCACTTATTAGCCCTGGAGTGCACTAACGTCCAGCAGTGTCTGTGCTGCCAGGCTGTGGTAGTTCAGCTCTGGGTGAGCTGCAGCACCCATCGTGGGTGGCTTTTTCCCAGGATTTGAGGTGCTGGAAGCAAGCCACGAACCTGCAGCCAAGAACAGGGCTGCAGATTTACCTGCATTTAATGTACTTCAGTTTAATTGCAACGGCCAAGAGGACGGAGGTAAATAAGAAAGTAATTAGAATCATAATGGGGGGAACTTCCTTGTCACAGGGACACAGATTGTTTCTTTATTCTCCTCCAAAGAGGTATAACTCGGTAATAATTTTGTCGCGGTGACATTTATGGGAGAGGCTTGAAAGGAGCAGAAGAAAAGAAACAAGCCAAGGGACAGCTTTCCCTTGCTGGCAACATGAGTCAGCTCTGATGCTCCTGAAATTCTTTCCAAACCCCCCTGCAACAAGCACTTAGGAGTTATTTAATTGGCCATTAGAGGATTAGGCGTTGCTGCTGACAAGCCCTGTTGCAGAGGGCAGCGGTGGGGATCACAGCTCTCCCTCCTCCTGACTCCTTGTGTTCCTCTGCAGAACCTCAGTGGCTGTTCGTGCCTCACCTCGGTCCCTCCCGAAAACGCCACCGTGGTTCCTGGCAAATGCCCCAGCCCTGGGTGTGAAGAGGCCTTCCTGACATTCCTGTGCGTGATGTGTGTCTGCAGCATGATCGGGGCCATGGCGCAGACACCGTCTGTCATCATCCTCATCAGGTAGGGCTTCAGTCACAGTCATCATCATCATCATCATCAGGTAGGGCTTCAGCCATCATCCTCATCAGGTAGGGCTTCAGTCACCATCCTCATCATCATCATCAGGTAGGGCTTCAGCCATCATCATCCTTACCAGGTAGAGCCATCAGTCACCATCCTAATTAGGTGGGGCTGCTCTTGGCATGGGATCAGGGCTGGAGGGACTGTGGGACACAGCCAGGAGCTGCAGAGAGCTGAGGGTCCCACACAGCTCCAGGCCTCTGCCTTTTACATCAAACTCACTGTCCCCATGTCCATGACTTCGAACTGAGCCACCATTCAATCCGTTTTCTCCCTAAGCCACTTTTTTTCACCTGGTAGCACCACAGCATGGCCCCAGTTCAGGGCCTGCAGTATGGAGGTGCTAGAGAGAAAACAGGAATTGCTTGGGCTCTCCTTTGGTAAAGTGAGGGAGAGAGGTGGAACTGACCTGCAAACAGACAGGAGTCCTGCAGGGATGCCACAGAGAATGGTGGCAGGGGTTGTTCTTCTGGGATTAACGTGGAAAGGGAAATAAAGATGTGCAGTTTCCAGTCCAGGTAGTAAGGAAGTTACAGCTGCATCAGGAGAGGGGCAGAACTGCCACCCCATGTTCTCAGCACATAATGGCTTAGAGAGAGGCTTAGACTCACCTTTAGAGATGGTCTGAAGACCATAGAAACCACAGAAAAATGAAAAGCTGTGGCAGAGGCTGGCTTTGGTGAATACCTCCCTGCCTGGAGTTTAACTTCTCTCACCCTGGATCAAGTCCAAGAACATAAGGAACTTGGAAGTCTGAAGGACATGTCTGAGTTAAACCAGTGTGAATATGTGGGCAAAAGTAGCTTATTCAAATAACTGACCTTGTGATATTTCCAGACATATGGAACACTTCACCTTATGATATACATATATATCTAAGCCCACATTTATCCAGAATTACTTAGCTGTCCAAGCTGTCACTTACTGAGAATAATAACCAGAGGCATAAATAGCAGATCCATTCTGCTGCCTGGAAAATTCCAATAAAATTCAATCAATAAGGTCTGTATTAGAAACACGCTCTTGAGTGGATTTTGGACAGAACAGCTCTGTGAGGGCATGTCTCCCTGCAGGATACAAAATGAGATATTCCACCTACCAGTTCATTTCTCTCTTTGCATCTCCGGTAGCTAAAGGAAAATCAAATTCCTCATGATAAATATTGTGACAAAAGCAATTTGAAGTTTGAAGAGTTCTTTGTTCAAGGAAGCTGCCAGCACCTTTAGGATCCTGCATGGAGATGTCTTAGTGTTGCCTTCAAATGAGATGAGCCCAGCACCAGCCAGGAAGAAGAATACCAGGGATAAGAAAAGCAAAGGGATGAGTAAACATACTCACTTCACAGCTATATGAAATAAACAATTCACACATCCAGCTTTGTAACTTCACTCGGAATCACTGATAGCTACCAAATGTACAGGGGAGAGCTCTGAGCCAGATACCACCTTTGTTCTGTGGTATATGAGTGTGTCCTCGGTGTCCAGAGCAGTGACAAGTGACACTGGCAGCTCCCATGATTATTTCAAAATGGACTCAGTGTCTACAAATTAAATGTCTTGTCCAAGCAAGTCATGTAGTCCCTCATGTAGTCCCTGATGTAGTCAGTGCAGAAAGGAGGTGTCTCCAGGTGGCAACTTTTACTCCACCCTAAGGTGGGGATTAACTTTGGTCCTAAATACAGAAAAGTGGATGGAAGGACACCACCACCAATTAAAAACCCACTGTGAATATTTCATGTGATTATCTGTTTTTTCATTAAAATAAGCTTTTAATATTCTGTTTCCTTCATTTCCCACCCAACTGTAGAATACTATTTGAGCCAAGCCATTAACCATGGGAACATTTTTCCAAAGCCAGATAATTCGTGGCATAATGGCTTTATATAAAGCCTGGGGGTCTGCCTGAAATTCATCCAGAGGTCACAGATTTCATGCAGAACTCATGGCATGGTGTTAGGTGTCCCATGAATGTGTGAAAGGAGGGCAGGTGATCACAACAGTCTTCTCCTAACTTAAAAACTTCCACTGGTTCTGTTTTATCAGCTTCAGCTGATGCCACTCCAGTGAAATTATACAAAGAACCACCCCTGCCATTAATGTTTTTTTAAAGCAGCTTTGAAGGATAGCACTTAATGCAGTAGTGGTTGTGTTCCTAGCAGAAGACACTGTGTTCCCAAGATAAAAAAAGCAGCACACTCAAGTCACATGCATGAAAACTAGCGTTGAGCACCTCCTCATTGGGAGGCTTGAATCAAGGCTGACTGAACCTTTTGGTTCACAATCCTGACTTCCCTCTCTCATTCCCAGTAGTCTGGGAAGTTTGAGAACCAAAAGTTTCCTCTCCCACCAATCCTCAACATCTGGAGCTCTGAAAACATGATGGGGAGCTTGTAAACAGTGATTTAATGAGATGGGAATTCCATTTTCCCCCATCCAATGACAAGATTAGCTGTTGTTATTAATGACTTAGCTAATTCCTGAACCTATCACCAATGCAATTACTTTTGGGGCTGTAGGCAGTTCAGGAGAAGGCAGAAGAAAAGGCCCATTAATGACTTTTTGAAGGGGAGCTGGTGGCATCCTGGCTGACAGCACAGAATGGCCACAGGCTGTGTTAATCAAAGCAGAGCAAGAGGAATCGATTTCTCTCTCCCTCTCTCTCTCTCCCTACAGAACCGTGAGCCCTGAACTCAAGTCTTACGCTCTGGGGGTGCTTTTCCTGCTGCTCCGGTTGCTGGGTAGGTACAAAAGTTGTGTGTCCTCTCCTACCCTTTCCTCTCTCATGGAAAACTCCATTTTTAACGTGCAGGAGTTGATTTCTACTCCCTGCAGTGCTATTGTTGTTGGGAGTGGGGTCTGACACACTGGGGTCCAAGCCTTCCCCTTGAAGGATATCTCATCAAGGCTCCTGAAGGCACTTTTCCTGCCATTTGTGTTGTGCTAATGGAAGAAAATGCAGCGTTGCATGAGAAATGGCTGTTTCTCCCATGGTCCTGCAGAACCAGTTTCTCTTCTGTAGCTGTTATTAACGTGTCAGCAGCTTGCAGAGTTACTGCTGTATTGCATAGTGCTGAAGTGGAGGGATATGGATTTTCAGCCTCCTTTGAGGGACAAAACCTATGTTACACGGTGGGTTTGCCCCTTTTCTTTGGGTGTCTCGGAAAGGAAACCAGGAAAATGAGACAGGCTGAGTCCTTGTATCCTCCTGGGGGTTAATATCCCATTAAAATATAAGCAGCTCCTCCTCTGGACCAGTATGTGCTCCTCATATATTAATTAAAGGGAACACACCAGGCTGTTTGCCTGCTGCTTGTTTCTGGGTGGTTTTGTTCCCTTTTGGAAGAGGTGGTTCCTATTTTAAAGCTCTTCTATTTCAGCTCATTAGTCTCAGTGATTCAGGGCAAAATCCTCTGATCCATCTTTGTGTGGGACCATCTCATGCCCACGGTTTCTGCAAGTTGTGGGAGTGGAATTTACTTTTTTTAGCATGGCACAGGGAGAGCACCTTCCCTGCCTGGCTTCCTTGGTCCCAAAGGAATGAGCTGAAGTGCCATTTTTTAGGCTGCAGCAAGACACTGGGAAGTACAGGACCAAAAATCCAGCTTTGAGGAAGTGACCTCATTTTTTTAACTTATTTTATTAACACTTTATTCCCTGTTAGCTGAAGGGGAAATGGTGCTCCCAGACCAGTTTACAGTAAAGCCAATTAGATGTTAATTCATTTTGGTGAAGTAACTGCAGTCATACAAAAAGCTCCATCAAGTTAACTTACCCAGAGCTCAGATAACTCAAAGGGAAGTTTCTGGGATGACCTGGGTCTGGTTCAAGCCTTGCAGACACAGCATTTTCTTTAGCTGCTGGTGCTGCTCATGGGTTTTGGCCTGTCTTCAGCTCTGACTGGCTGGATGTGAAGTGTCAGCAGGCAAGTGTGCAACGAGGATGGCTGTGGGCTGTTGTTTCCAAAGGAAAAATACTTAAGGGGAGAGATTTTTCTTTTTTCCTTTCAAAAGACAGAAGCCTCCTGAGGTAGCAGCATCCTGAATTCCTCTAAAACCAGGCTCAGACATGTGTGCTTAAGTTGAACAGATTTCTTTTTTTCATTCCAATACAGAAGCCATAGTGAGAATTTAAACTCCAATCTTTATATGTTGCTCTGTCACTAAGGGATTCCCATGAAATAAGACAATACATCCTGAACCATATCAGCAGTGTAGCTGGAACACACAGAAAATGAAGAGAAAGATTCTTTCCATATGAGCAAGGGTATCCAAATTGTGCCCCTGTCAACCTGAGGTTTGAGAATAGCTTTGCTGATTTATTTTAAAAGCTGTTCAGTTCACCTTTAAGCTTTGACTTAAGAAGACAGTGATAATAGCTGCTTCTTGAACCAAAGGAGAGAATTAAATGCAAGAGGTATGAGACCCGAAGGTGCAATCGTTGTTAATAGATTTCAGCAAGACAGAAGCAGCTTTTTTATGTAGCTCTGCAGTTTCTGCAATGAAATATATATATATACATATATATATAGCAGAAATTTTTGCAACGCTTTGCAGCAAGAGGTAAAACATGATTGACTTTCTTTAATATTCACTGTAATAACATGAAACATGAATGAATCCTCCCGGTATCCTCCTGCATGTATTATCTTATTTCAGAGGAATTCTGCTGTGAGAGGGCAGCCTAACAGTGTCTTCATATAAAAAGCATTACTGCAGTTTCCCAGAGAAGAGAGTAAAGCAGTGCCATTGAAGACAAAGATTTGGAATGGAATTATCTGGAATGGCAAAGAGTTTCAGACCTTTAAGATACCTGGATGCATCCTTTCTGGGTGGGGTGCATCTTAGAAAAGCCTCTGCTAACCAGGTTGAGTGTGAGGTTGTTCACAGGTTTCAACAAAAAAAGCATCTTCTAACTTAGAAGCAGAACCAGCCCAGCCTGGAATTTCCAGTCATTGAAATGATGAACAAAGAACTGGTGCTGATTTTTTTTTTTCCAGAACATACACAGGTTTTTAGAGATGATGACTGGGACGAGTATTTCTAACAAACAGATTGTCTTGCTTTTTTTATCATCTGGTTTTATTTACTACATTTGTGCTATTAATGACTGGTTACAATGAGTACCAAAAGCCCATATAGCCTTTCTTAATTCCTGCATTTATCAACATATAAGGAAGATCAAACAAAATCTGCAGAGCTCCAGTCATCAGCAAAATAAAATAAAGAGATCTCAGTTACCACAGGGAACAGTGAAGACAGCCAATTTATTTGTAGTCTTAGGATACATGTCATGAATGTCACCACTTTGCTCGTGACAAGCTGAAGGAAGGTATCTTTTTTAAGCCTGGAAATCCAGGTTAATGATGAAACTGGATCCAAGATTAAACACTTTCCTGTCTAAAAACTGCAGTCCTCGTGTCTGCTTTCACAGGTATTTATAGAGTCTGAGGCATCACAGCACCTACGGATGCATTGATACTGTCAGGGGGGTGTTGTGCCTCCTTGCTGTTGGATTTCTGTAGATGCAATGCTCTCCTTTGCTTGCTGTCTTAACCCACAGCAGTGACTTTATCAATCAGGGGGTTTTTTCTGGGTTTATCTGCTTTGAGCCTCTGCCCATAAATACAGCAGAAGGTAGAGAAATGGTTACATTATGTGGAATATTCACATTTTCTCCCCAGTGCTGCACACTCAGTGCACGTGCTCTGGCTGGGGAGTGCAGAGCTGGAATGTGGATGTCCTAATCACCATCAGGCTAATGGGAAATGGGGAGGGTTGCTGCAGTGTCCCTGTAGGATGGGGAAAAGTAGAGAAGAAAAACATTGCCTTTATTAGTTAAATGGGATTGGAGTGATTACTTTGCTTTAAGATTGCAGCTCTGCTGCAAACTATGATTGAGGAACACTCATTGGTAGTTAGCTGCAGTGGCTGGGGGAGAATCCTGCTGTGATATTTCATTTAATGGCACTCTGAAATTTTCCCTTCTTTTCAGATGCCATCTTTGACATCTATTAGAGGCTGTTGTTTCTTTTCCTTAGACCCAGAGAAAATCTTTTGCTGTGTCAGGGTACTGTCCAAACTGGATCTCAGTGCCCCAGCTGATTTTAGGTGCTGAACTGGAGTGCTGTGAGATCCTTCAGGTGAAAACCCTAAAGTGCAGAATTGCCAGTGTCTAAGCAGAGAATAAGCTGCAAGGCTGTCCTCCTCCTCTTTCATTTACCTCTCCACTTAGTCTCATTAGGCAAACAAGAAGCTTAATAAAAGCCACTCAAACTTGAATAAAATCCTTGCTGCATATTGATATCAGCAGGAATCTCTTCCGTAGATGTTAAGTTCACGCTAAAAGCTCATCCACAGACTTCATTTAGGTTGATGTAGAACTTTAAAAATTAGAATCCCGGGCTGCAGCTGGGACTATTAACCCTGATAAAGCACTCTTCTTCCATTCCCCACAGTCACGTCCTCTCTCTTTTTCACAAGGAGCATAAAAGCATGATTTGTCTCTGTTGTTTTGACAGGTTTTATCCCACCTCCTCTGATCTTCGGGGCTGGGATTGACTCCACGTGTCTGTTCTGGAGCACATTCTGTGGTGAGCAGGGAGCCTGTGCACTGTACGACAACGTGGTCTACAGATACCTGTATGTCAGCATTGCCATCGCCCTCAAATCTTTTGCATTCATCCTCTACACAACCACCTGGCAGTGCTTGAGGAAAAACTATAAAAGATACATCAAGAACCACGAAGGTGGTCTCAGCACTAGTGAGTTTTTTGCCTCTACTCTCACCCTAGACAATCTGGGGCGGGACTCGGTGCCCCAAAATCAACCACATAGGACAAAATTTATCTATAACCTTGAAGATCATGAGTGGTGTGAAAATATGGAGTCTGTTTTATAGTGACTGTGGAGGGGTGAACTATATTAATAATACAAGGGTCCTTTTTAATAAAAACAAGGAGAGAGCACGAATGAAAGAAGAAACTACAAAACAGCAGCGGCAACACAGGAAACTTCCGTCTTTTTCTCAAAGTCAAACCCAACCAAGATTCTTGAGGACAGCGTCTTGTCATGGGATCACTTGTGACATCCTGTGGGGTGCTGGAGAAAGCAGGGAGCCCTTGTGGCTGGGAGCCACCCCTTTGGTGACAGTACGAGCTTCCCAGGAGGGCACCTGCAGAGCTTCACCGGAGAGCTCGGCACAGGCTTGGCCATGGGACGTAGAGAAAGCACGGTGATAACAGCAGGGTGATAACAGCAGGGTGATAACAGCAATAGGATTTTTCCCAGCTGAGATGGGGTGTGGAGCCCTGCAGGGCTGGCCAGGCAGGTTGCTCCAACCTGCCACGTCTGCCATGGCAAAGAGGGAGCGGTGCTGGAGTCCTTCCACCAGTCACACTCTGTCACCAGCCACGAGTCCACGATAAATACCTTGAAAGCTGCTGGAAACCTTCCCGGTGGCGAGCAGTGCTGTCAGGGGTATCCAAGTCCTTCCAGCCCAGGCTTATTCGCAGATTGCAGCTCTGTGGCTGCCTGTGAATAGCTGCGCTCAGATCTCAAACCCAGTAGAGTTCAAGACATTTGCTCACACTTGCCAAACGTGCTGTCATTTTTTAAAGGGGGATGAGTTCCAAATACTTATCTGTGTAGTCCTCTAATAAGATGTTTTTTAAAATTATTTTCGGATCTATGTTAACCCTTAAATCGCTGACACTTTTCCATGAGGAGGATTTATTTATGCTAGTTTGGGGAAGGATCCTGTTTAATTCACCCAAACGTAATGTGACTCAAGGGGTTTGTTTAATCCTCTGCATTTTTTATCCATACGCCTTCATTCTAATATGCTACCAAGCCAATGAAGACACATAATATGTTTTTAAAAAAGAGAATGAATGCACTGTGTCTCTATAAAAACAGTTGTCAGTTGGAGAATTATAGATAATATGATGATTTACATAATATAGTTTTTTCATATTCTATGTGACTCAGTGAATACATATATATGTGGAGAGGCTGTTTATGTTCTCTCCAGTTTTTAAAGATATATATATATATATAATTTGCAATCTAGAAATTGTGTGGTGGATGTTTTCTTTAAAGTGTGTGTGTGTGTGTGTGTGTGTGTGTGTGTAAGAGATGAGAGAAATACTGACCTTAATCCTTCAGCCCTCACAATGGGTATTTTATTTTTCACATGAGAAATTCCACTGACTTTCAGTGGGAGCCATGTGAGGAAGATGAAATAATCTCCTCTCCTGGATGCCACATTTTGCTCTTACATGTGGGAAAAGTGTTCCTCTGGAAGGCTGGGCTATGGGAGCAGAGGCTGGCCAGCACTGAGCAACTCAAACTTCCATTCAGCTCCCACAAAGCATCCATGCAGGACCAGATTTGGCTTGGCTCTTGCAGTGCAGTCTTACCTAAACCTGCAAAAACCATAGGGAAAATTTCATCTGATCACAAGAAGCGTGGGGCTCAGATTTATTTTGCATGTTTTTTTGGGTTTTCTTTCCCAAAACATTCCTGCTGGGAAGCAGTACAAATTGGCAGCATTTGATGAGTTTTTCCCCAGGAATCAGACTCGTTTCCAATGGACTAAATGTCAGAAGGGTTTTAAGGGTTAGCATCATAACTAAAAGTTGCTTTTTTTGTTTGAATTTCAAAGCTGTTGTGAACTTGAGGATGTTTAGAGAAGTAACCTGGCGTGTTGAGTCAAATGCTGGATGTCACTTCCATGCAGGTGACAGAGAGGCTGATCTGCCCCAAGTCCTCGTCCACTGCTGGCAGTGGACACTGAGAGCTGGCACAATTACAGAGGGTTGATAACTTGCCATGTTCAGCACCTTTTTAGCAGACTTTGCTCTTATCCAGGCTTTGCAACGTGGGTGTTGGGTATCAGACTGCGTCCACCTGAGTGATTTTACATGTGTGTTTGTAATTTATGCACAGAATTATATGTTCAGCGACAATAAGGGCAGGAAAAAAGGGTGTGTCAAATAAACTCCACTGTGCCAAATAATCAACAAATATTGTAACTGCAGATATTTGATTCTTGGGTTTCAGCCATGTTAAGAATCAACTGATGAAGGAGTTTAAGGAAAAAAAAAATACTAAGCTATGCAGTGCCATTGTTACATCAGGTGGTAAATGATGCTTTTTAGACCATTACATTGGTTTAGTATATCCTGTCTGCTAAAATAGATACTGCATCCATAAAACAATGAATTCACAAAAGGCACAGGGTGCATAACTGTCTCATAAAATATATATAATTGTCAAGTATAAACCTTTGAAATCATTCTGTACAGTTCTTTCCATTCTGCAGATTTATTACTGAGACTGCTGTCTTTTCAAATGTTAACTCATAATTTTATACTGTACACACACTTTTCAGACTCGAACACAAATGTCACAGAATAGAACCTTTCTGAAAGCCTGATCGCTTGAAATTTCATAACCCTTTTCACAATTTCATGGTTTTCCCCTCTGAAAGTCCAAGGTGAAGGAGAATAGCATGCTGACATGATGTGAAACGAACTCACAGTGCTCATGAGCTGTGGTGATTTGGTACAGTCAAAAGTCCCCCTTGACCGGAGCTATAGAAACAGGATTCTAGGGCATGTAACATGTTAATTTTTTCTTTTTCTTTTTTTTTTTTTTTTTTTTAAAAGCTGTAACTTGAAATTCCTGCATGATTGTTATTTTATTTCTTTTGATAATGGAACTTTTGAAAAGCTTTCCCCCCATCCCACTCTTTTTTTTTTTCTCCCCCAAGGTTAGATCTGATGCCTGCATCGTGAAGGGCTTTGCTGACAGTGCTTTGGTACAGATTTAAGAGCAGAGCTTTAGTTTAAAGAAAATACACACTAGCAGGCATTTTGGGTTTTTTCTGATTTCAGAACCACGAGCCATTTTTGCCTGCAACCCAAGTTTTGTTAGAGAATAACAAATGAAGAGTGTCAGACATCCTCCTGCTTCCCAAACTGCATTATGGGCATTCACCTGTCAGCACTTCCCCTCCATCCCACAACTGCCTTAACCATGCAGGAAACTTAAAAACAAGGATGGAGTTGGAAAAATGCCCATTTCCCACTAACAGAAACAGGGGAATGGTCTGAGCTGTGCAGTCCAGATCCAGTGGTGGGAATTGTTTCTTCGTATTCAAGGGCATTGAAATTCAAGGGTTTCTTGAGGCCTCAGTCTCAGCAGAAATGTTATTCTGGCATTTCCAAGCACTGTGCTCCCCTTGTGGCTGTCTGCTAAGGAATGGGATGTTTGGAAAAATAAACTACTTGAGATTCAGCAGCCTCTCTGGGATTGACCAGTTGCCTTGCATGACTTCAGGCTGGGGTTTCCTTTTCCATGCACAGACCCCACTTTGGCATAGCCCTAGTGGAATCCAAAGGGTACCCCAATCTAAAACTGGTGCAGATGACACTGGAATCTGTTTCTTTGCATCCTTGTTAACAAGGTGATGCATTTCCAGAATGCATGTAGAAATCATTCATTTTTCTGACTTTGCCCAGCACATCTTGGATGTAGAGTGGGACCGAGAAGTCCATCACTTGAATTATCACTTGAATATCACAAACCTTCCATTCTTGGCAATTCAGCTAACAGTGGCCTCCCTCTGCCATTCCCCTGTGGGATGCACTGAACTCCTCAGTGCTGCTGCTGTTAATCTTGGTTGGCTCTCACCTTGTTCAGAAGGTGAGAAGGGAAAGGTGCAAAGAGGAATTAGCTTCCATTATCTGAGTTAGCGACGCTTCAGAATGCTTCCAAATTGGACTGATGATCTGCAGACATTTGGAAAGTGACTGGAGTATTTCCAAATGGCTGAGATGCATTGACTTCTTTTTACTTGAAAAAAAAAAATTAAAATTAAGGGAATGAATGTGATTTGGACCCCCTCCTATCCCCATCAGAGTTTTACGTTCATCACATTGCAGTGTGCTTAAGGTTCACCTTTGTGTCTCAGACAGACCCACTTTTTTTCCCAGTAAATGAGGTCCTGGGACACAGAAAGGCAGCTCTGTCTTACAACCAGCAGTTTCACTCCACAGCCAACCCACAACAACCTGAATCCTACCAGCACTGTGAAGCTTTAGCCCCCCAAATCTGCCATGGCTGCTGCTGCCATGTGAGAGTTTGTCACTGCTGGGTGTGTTGGTTTTGGTTTTTTCTTCAGACTTGGGCATTCTCGGTGGGATGTTTGCTTTTTTCCTGGCAGGTGATGTGGGGAATTGTCAGTATAAAAGACACATGCAAATGCTTCACTGGACTGACGTGAGAACAGCTTTGTTCCTTTATTCACAAGGGTTTCCAGACTTACTCCTGCTCTGCCTTTAAACTCAGCCATGCTCATCTCTCCCCCTAATTTCATGTGAACTGTGTTTGCAGACAGGAGCAGGTTTGTTGTCGTTCTCTCTCTAGATCTGATTAATGTGTGCAAAGCTCCCAAGCTTGCTGTGCACAGGCAGAGCACCTCTGATTACAAGCAATGGTACTGACCTGCTCCCATTTGCATTAGGGGTTCTGCCTTTTCTTACCTGAACCTGGGCTCACCTCTCCCAGCATCCCACACTGCTGCTGGGTCTCTCCTGTTTGGTTGGCAGCCAAGATTGTGGGAATATAGGCTGCAGTTTATTAAGTTGGGAGCCTTTGGTGTGAGCCAGGTTCAGGCACAGTTATCTGATGGTTGAGATTGATCCAGGGAGGAAAGGACATTGTAACTGAGGCACTCAGTGTCCCTGGAAGGATTATCCACCCTTCTGTGCTCCTGGATAGCCTTAGCTCCACCAGACCCATGGTTTGTGGGTGTTTCTTTCAAATTGACCATCAGCTTCCTTTCTGCAGCCACAGTTCTTCCTTCCCCTGATGGCAAAGCACAGCTTGGCTGTACCAAGTCAATACAAGGTATCCAGAGCTACTGAGCAGCCTTTAAATTTGCCTGGCATGCCAGCAGGTCTCACTTAGTTTTACACATGTTCAAAATATTATCCTTTGTTCTGCTTATATACCCTAAATCTGTAACTTCGAGGCTGCAAATTATGTTTTCTATCATTCCATTGACATTTCTAGCCAATCTGAGTCTTAATACAATTCCTTTGCTGAAAAATGGCCTTTCAGCAGTTCTTAGACATGAAGTACTTCTTTATTAACTAGTGATGCCAAATAAAATCTTTGGCCATTGTCTGTTGCTGAATCCAGGGGAGCAGAAGGAAGCTCTGCCTGCCCAGAAGCAATACTGGTGTTTCCTGTGGCAGTGTGAGCATGGACTGCTTTTCTTTCAGCGTCAGTCTTGCCACAGCTGCTTGGCTCTGAGCATCTCTTGGTCCCAGAAAGACACAGGAAATTCAGGAGAAGCCATGTGGATAGAGCAATCCATTTAGATGGCAGCAAGAGTAGGGCTTTAGGATGCTCGTGGTGTTTATGCTGTTTTGCTTGTCAAAGCTTTGCTTCAATCTGTATTTGTCTGATGAATGGAGTGACCCCAGGCTTGGGGTTTTTGGGATGGGATGTGTTTGTGATGTTTCCCCCACTTTATTCAGATTAAGTGTGGCAGAGCAGGTTGTCCAACCCTAGGCAGGAAAAGATTTGGCATACCCTGAATAGTTTAAAATGCTGGACTTGTTCTACACCAAGTTGGTGTCTGCATAAGGCAGCAAGCAATAAGAAACTTGTAGCTCCAACTCAGCAAATAATTTATAGCAACTTCATAAGTGAATTTTTCCTTTTATTTCTTCCTTGCAAATTGCTGAGAAAACCAAGCCAATGCCTCAAGTGTATTTGCAAGGTCTTTTCTGCATATCATCTGTGGTCTGGAGGAGTTGGAAAAGCTTTCTTGTAATTCATACACAAGGGTTTGTTCTGGATGGACATAAAACTCATGGGGGATATTTCTCCCTGAGTTCCCTAGGCTGAAATTTTCTCATCAGTAAAAATATTTAGTTAAAAAAATATGTGATTAGGAACTGAGTAAGAGGATCCTTGCTCAGTGCCAGTGGGCTGAGCGCCACTGGACACACAGTGCTCCAGGACAGCCAAAGTGCTGGCTCCCAACTCACAGTCCACTTTCCAGGAATATTCTCTCACTGATGCTTGAAATGCTCAGCCTCTCCCAGTGTTCCTACCAGCTAACTCACTCATTTGAGTAATTACTGAGAGCAAACACCAGGAGGGTATGAACCCAGACAAATTGGTACTGAGGTGAAGCAGGTGGTGTAAATTTTATTTGCAATGTTTGCACAGCTCTTGGATCAGAAGCAGAAACCTCTCAGGCATCAGGAGAGTTGCATATGGCCTAACATATCTTGGTTCTTCCCAGCTGCATTGCCTCTTGGTGGGACAGCAGAAGGCATCTTTCCCTGCCTCGGGTATCTCAGCCCCCAAAACCCCTTTTCCCTTGCAGTACAGCATCGCACAAACACCAGTGCATTTACCCCTCAGTGCAAACAGTGCTATGTTTTTGGTGCCTCACAACTCTTTAACTGTGAACTTGAAAGGAAGAAATGACCCCTGTTCTACACCTGTGAACACTTCCTGCCTGGTCAGAAGAGGAGGAGGATCCCTCCTGGAGACTCACAGCCGTTTTCCTACAGTCTCACTGCAGCAGGACCAAACGGTGCTCTGTGATCACGGGTGGCCTATTCCCTGTGCTAGGGCTCTGTGGCTTGGCTACAGCCCCACGTTGCCTTCACGGTGTTCTTGGTGCAAAGCATGGTGAGGAGGCTGCCCGTGACTGCCCCTGACAGTGCTAAGGGTTGTCTGTGACCACCAAAGTTTTGGAGTCTCCGTGGTAGCACATTGAAACAGCTTCCCTCACCTGTTTTTGGGAAGGAGCAGTCCCAGAGCAGGTTCAGAGGGAAACTGGAGCAGTTTGGCACTGCACAACAGGGAGCTCTTGGTTCACTTTGGTGCCACATCCGTAGGGAGGAGGAGGTGGGATGGAGCAGGGGAAGAGCTGTGACCTTTTAAAACCCATAGTGCCTACCACTGCAAATGGAACGCTGTATTGTATTATATTATACGTGACTACCATGTAAATAAAGTACAATAAATGTGGTGTTCATTAGGATTTTGATACAAGTCAAATGCAGTCTGCAGAAATGTTTTTTTTTTTCCCTGCTGTATGTACTTATATCACATTCCAGGCACGGGGACATTTGGAGCAATGCATAAATGGCATTAGATGGGGTGTGTTTGCAGTAAGGCTATTTTAAAATTCCTTTTGCCCTGTGCAGAGGAGACACGAGCACCATCTGAAATCAGAGGGGAGGGATTGGGGCAGTTTGCACAGGCAGGAGTAGAGCAGCTCTTGGTGTGGTTTGTGAGCAGCAATGACTGCTGCCCAGCCAGCCCTGGGCCATGCCTCATTCATGGTGGAGAAACAGCAAAGTTTCAGTCTGGCTGATCTCTCTTTGCTTGTTTTCCTGCTGCAGAGGTTGACCAGCAGCACATGCCCTGCCTGTGTAACCTGGTTATCCCCCACCCCTGACAGCCCTTGGTGGCAGCTGCAGATGAGCAAACTCGAGAACTTAAAATTCAAAGCAGATTGAGAAAGAAGTTCTGTTCTTAACCAGCTGGCTCATCTCTGTCTCTGGCAGAGATTGAGGAGCTTGGAGTTTTGGCTAATCAGAATATTAGGAACTGACTTTGTTCCTTAACCCATTCCCTTATCCATCCTTCTCTTTCTCCATGGTGTAAATAAAGAAAATAACACATTTTCACGAGGCAGGTCTGCCATGTGTCCTCCAAATCCTCATGCATCTCTTCACTGGGTTGCTGGTCGGATTTTCTCCAGGCTTCAGAAACTCAGGATTTCTCCAGCAAGTGTTTGCAGCTAGTGTGTGGCTGTGACCTTCCATCTGTGCATGGAGGGTGCTTCCACACTGTCTTGGTGGAGAACAAGACCACTCCAGGCAGTTTGTCACACCTGTGGCTCAAAACTCACCTGCAGAGCTCTGTGCAGAGTCCACAGCCCTGGAGGAGCATTTCCCTGCCTCTGTGCCACACCAGTCCGTGGTGTTTGTCCTTCATGCCATTGGTGTCCTTCACAGGCACCTGGGCAGAGCAGCATTTGTGGGTTGTGGAGGAGGTTTCTCCTGCACAGAGCACCTCCACAAATAGTCTGTAGCAGGGTGTGGGACCTGGATGAGCCCACATGTCACTGCCCCTGCCTAGGGCTGGGGGTTGCTGTTTTCCTGCAGTGCCCAAGGCAAAGTGGTCCTCAGAAAGGTCTTTGAACTGTGCTGGTTTGACTGCTGGTAATTTTTCAGATGTTTAGCAGCACTTCCAAAATAAACCAAAACCTGGTTTGGAAATGTTTCACTGTACAATTGACTTTAGAAAAAGAAAAAGAGAAGCCACATGCTCGATATATTTTGAGTACGGTGTTCTGTATTTTTGCAGCTTATATTTTCCAGATGAGCAGTTTAGAAATATGTGATGTGAAATACATACTGTAAGTTTGCTGTAAATGATATTAAAAACACTATTTTCATTCTTCTCCTGTCTCACTGCATGATCTCTTTGGTTCTCCCAGGTTGGCTGGCTGGGCTGGTGCTCTGAACTGTCCCAGAAAGTTTCCAGCCTCAGTAAAATCAGGGTTGAGAGTTCAGGTTGGAAGTTCTGATGTTGAAAGTTCTCTAGAAATGACTGTGGGGTGAATGTGTTCTGTGCATGTGCAGTGCCTTCAGAGGGGAGGAGCAGTGAAGCAGTGGTTGTGACAGAGAAAGTAAGGCAGGTTTTGGGGAAGGGCAAGATGAAGTTTAATTAATGGAGAAAGGAAAGGGAGAACAAGGGCATCCTGGATTCTTGCAGAACGCAGGAACTTGAACAGCTGGAAGACACTGAAATGAGGAGGAGCTCAGAGGGAACATGATTTGAGCAGGAAAATGCTGGATGTGTCGGTGGTGATGAATGTGTCTCACACTCTCTGTGTCAGTTCAGCTGTGGAGGAAGAAAAAAAAAGCTTTTAGCTGAAATAGCAACAGCTCAGTGAAGTGGCTGAGCCCTGCCATGCACCTTGAGCCCCTGCAGCTGCAGAAGCTTCTCCATCTCCATCAACACTCCCACTGCCATGGGATCAGGCCCAGAGGGTGACACATTCCTCAGGATTTGGTGACACACACTTCCACTTGTTCCAGCTGCTGTACTGGTCAGAATAAAAGTAAGCACTTCTTTGGCCCATTATTTTTAAATGTTTCAAATCTGCTGTATGAAAAGAGTAGTTTTCTCCTGAGCGTCTACAAAATGATTCTAAATGAGGCAATTGCATTCCAACCGAGTTGAATATTCATTTATTCCTTGTTTGTTCCATTTTTTATCCTTCGCTGTTCCAATTCCCTCTTCTGAAAGGCAGTGAGCAAAACAAAGATTAAAAGTCAGAAAACCAAAAAAACCCACTATTTTATTGCACATGAGTTGAATCCAACCAGCGTTGCTTTGAATTCACTTTTAAACAACAGGAGCTTTGGAGAATAGTTCAGCAGGAATGAGGGAGGAAGGCTGAGGAAAAAAATGTTTTGTTAAATGTTGACAGCTAAGAATCTTTTATTTATTTCGCTTGGTTGCTTTCCCTCAGCCCAGCTCCTGGTGGTCTTGCAGTCTGTGCAAGTTCATTCTGAAAGCATGGTTCCTGCTTGCTCTGCTGGCCATTCCTGGCAGGTCCCCTCTGTCCCCCACAGTGGGTGAACACACATCACACATCACACCCAGCATTTCAGTATTTCCCTTCAGCCATCCTAAACCTTCCATTTTTGCTGCTACCTCTGACAGAATCCGGTTAATTGGTTATTTACCGAGCTGAATTCTGTTCTGGATGCAGATTATTAACCTTTATGTCACCTAGAAGATATTACACCTGGTGGAGTTAATGTTTTGAGGCTGGGAGGTTAATGTGTCAGTGCTCAGCCCTCCCTAATTAGCAAGAGGGCTGTGTTTGGCTGTGCTGTGAGCCCTGCTTTAATCAGAAAGGACTCAGATGGGTCACATCAATGGCATCAGTGTACCTCAGGCTTCCTTCAGTCTTCTCTGATCCTTCTCTTCCTTGCTATCCCAGGACCTTGGGTAAGTTTTGGTGTTATTTTGCCCAGCCCAGGGCAAAATGCTGGAAGCTTTCCCAAAGCCATCCTGAGCTGGATCCAAGGCAATTCCTGGTGATGAAGTCTGAGGAGCTCCAGGTGGAGAAGGTTGTGGTGTTCGCAATGCACTCAGCAGCTCTTAGCTCTGCTCCTGAAGCTCTAGATGATCTGTGTGCTCCTGAGCTGGCTGAGTGGCCTGGAGGGGTTGTGAGGGCTTGGGAGGATATTTTGGTGTTGTTTTGTGGTGTTCCCTGTGCTGGCAGCAGCCCTGGGCTGTGTGTGTGACCACAAAGAGCAGCCTGGCGCTCTGGAGTGGAGAATGTTGGAAGGATAAAGCAGATATTAAAACTGTCAACCTCTGTACCACAAACCTTTGAAGAGCCTTGCTCAGCCAGCCAGAGAAGAGGGAGAGATGCCATGTTGTTCATGGCATGGCAAAGTTAGGTGTTTATCCCTTGTTTCTGTTTTCTTGTCACTCCTGTGACAAATAGGCGTCCTTCCACACAAATGCCTTTGGCTGTGCAGGCAAAATGCAAATCCAAACTGCTGCATGCAGACAGTCAGAATATTCCCTGTGAGGGAAAAAAATGTAATTTCCTCCAAATTATGACTTTTTGTGGGAATTCTTCAATTTCAGTGCTGTTTCATTCAAACAAAAGCTGATGAGCTCGCAGTATCTTGTTGAAATTGGACCGTTTAGAGTTTTCTTTGGGAAACTGTAGCTTGGATTCTTTCAGCATATAAAATAAATTGCAGTATTTGGGCTTTTATAAAAATGAAATGTTTTGATTGCCTTCAAGCAATATTTTCTGCTTAACGTTACACTTCTGTGGAAATTCTGAAAATTCAGTATTCTGTTCTATTTTAAAACACAAGCGCACATAAACCTTCTGGAACTTTTCACAGATGCCTCTTGCCAATCCAGACCCCACCAGAAAAATATTTTGAGTGTCTGGTGGTCAGCTGGGACATGGGAGCAGACTCAGCTGCTGGGAGGGAATCCTAGAGCATGCAGTCACCCAGCAAAAGGCCATGCTCTGGCCAGGCAGTGGGAAGATGAATCCTACTTCTAAGCAATTAAAGGTTTATCCATTGCTCTGTTTCCTTTTTCCATTGATCCAGCCTTTGAGAGAATAACTAATGTATTTAAAAATCAAAGCTAATGGTGCGTTTTTTCCTGTTAGCTCGAGGCCAGGATTGGTTTTAAAATTGGCTTTGTGTCTGCTCTTTTGTAAATTTGCATCTTCCCTCCCTGGCCCTCCCAGGAGGGGATGGGAAGAAGCTGGGCTCATCCTCAGGCTGGGAGCACCTTGTTCAGGAGCTGAACCTGCTCCTGTCCCACTGCCTTTGAGCACAGCCTGCAGAGCTCCAGCCTGGGTTTTTCAGAACACACAGTTCTCTGTAGGACAACCCTCATTTTAGGAGTGCAAATCCATAGAGCTGAAGAGCAGCTGTAGAAATAGGGTGTTTTTACTGGCCTTGCAGGTGTGAAAGAGCTGCTTGAGGAGAACAAAGTGCAGCTTGGGGGAGTTTGCTCCCTGCCTGAGGTCCGTGGGGCTGCCAGGCTGCTGTGAACATTAGCTCAGCACAAGGACCTTGCTGGCTGCCACAGTGCTTTTCTGCAGAGCCATTCCTCCATCTCTCAGCCTGTTTAGTCCATTAGTCACCTCGCTGGCCTTAAATAAAGGAATTTGAGGTTTTCATTAAAAGCCTGGAGCCTGGGAAGCAGATGCTCAGCAGAGGTCCCATTTTCACCTTTAGGAGATGGCCAGGAAGAATAAAAATGGTCTCATTATGCAGCAAGTTAGGAAAATTTCTGCTGAGAGGTGGGAGAGCAAAGGGGATGGAAATTTTTGTGTTATTCTAGGGTGGACTGAGGATGGCAGTGAGGAGTGAATGTGCCCCAAAAGGCTGCAGGGTGGCCTTTGGAAAGTGAAGAGAGGTCCTCAGGCTGGTGCCAGCAGAGGAGTGCAGAAATTCAGCAAGAAGAAATCCACGAGTCTCAGAAATGTTTGAGATGGAGTGGAGCCTCATCCTGATTTTCTGTCTTCGAGGTGGTTTCTGGAATTAAACTTATCTCTCCAACCCTCCCTTCACATGCAGGAGGGAAGGGACTGCTGAGCCACTGACATGAATGATTGATATGATGATGTTTTTGTGGCAGCCCTTAGAGGATGCTGAATGCTACCCTTCCCCTTAGATTAACTAGGAATGCTTTCACCTGAAATCCTGGAGACCTTTTCCTGCAAGCCTTGGGTAACACAAAGCATATCTTCTCCATTCAGGACATGTATGAATTCCCCACTGAAAACAGCCCTCATCCAGTGCCAACACCCACACAACTTCCAAAATTCTCTGGAAAGGAGCAGAGCAGCTTGAGAAACATCTAGATTTCTGGATGAAGCCAGAACATAACCAAGCCTTTGTTGAAATTACAAAAAGGTGTTTGACTTATTTTATTTCTTTCCAATGTTATCTAAACATGCTGCTGGACCACAAATGTCTCTGGAGATGTAAAGAGGGTGCTGAGCTGCAAACCAAAACCTCAGCACAGGAACACTCTTTGTAGCTAAAGATGAGGTTTTAGGGCACTCTCTCTGCCCTTGTATTACTTCTAATCTGTTTCACTGCGGGTCATAAAGCCTGGTGTGCTGAGTTTTTCAAGTGCCATTAGTTTATGGGCTTGTTAACAGGAAGGATTTTGTTGGTCTTTCATGGTCTGAATCTCATTGAACCAGAGATCCCTTGGTGTAATTTTGATGGCAGAGGAGAATCAGGTTAATAACATTTAGGATTGTCTTTGAGAAAATATTATTTGAGCTGTTCCCCTTTCCCACACCTCCTTTCCCTGCTCTTCTTGCCATTACTGGTGTCAGCTACCTGTGGCTGTATTTATGTTGTCACAGCTTGCATTAAAGCTTTAGAAACATGTAGGAGAGCCACTTTTTTGGGGCTATGTTCAGAAGAAGGAGTCTGCAAGAAGCATGTTTATTTGGTTTTGCATGTGTATCCCTACACAAAGCTGCAGATGGGAATGTGAGGGTGTTTAAAAGCCAGTAGAGGCAAAACAAGTTAGAATTTTAAAGCATTGTTAGAGCACAGCAGGCCCAGTGACAGTGGAGATGTGAGGCAATAAAAGGGTGAATCAGTTAATGAGGATGTTTAGTTAATATACTGCTACAGTCAAAACTCTGCTGCTGGCAGTGCTGCTTTCCAGTGTGAGCAGAAGAGCTGTGAGACCTGAAGAGGACAAGTGTGTTGTGTGGGTTGGAAATAAAACAGTGTGTCAGCAAGGGCAGGAAAAAATATCCAGAGTAAAATCCTCAGCAGTGTGTAGCTTCCAGAAGGGCTGGAGTTTGTAGGTAGCTCTTGATCCACATCAGTCATTCTGGCTTGGACTTTTCATAATGCTACTGCTGCTGGAGAAGCCTTTTGATGGTTAAAGCTCAGAGAACAGCCTGGCCTGGCATCATTCCCCTTTTAGCACTTTTCCAGTTTTCTAGCTAAGTGCAAACAAGGCTGCAATGCACCAGGAAGAAAAGTTTTGGGTCATTTCTGGGGGAAGCAGTCTTGGAACCTAGTGCCTGCTTTCATTTATCTCCTTTCTCATAGCAGAGAGCAGAGACCTTGCTGATTTCAGGAAGACATTTCTCTTGAAAGGTAACAACCTTTACAGCAGGCTGTGTTTTGATGGGACATTCTAAAGATCTAATGCACAGACACTCAAGAC
Source organism: Entomyzon cyanotis (assembly GCA_024500445.1). Classification (NCBI taxonomy): domain Eukaryota; kingdom Metazoa; phylum Chordata; class Aves; order Passeriformes; family Meliphagidae; genus Entomyzon; species Entomyzon cyanotis. The sequence continues at coordinate 14,422,101 of JAKEPQ010001010.1, forward strand.
CTTTCCTTTCTTTAGAGAGGTGACAATGAGGTTTTGCCTTTGGGAAGCTCTGTATAACTAAACAACCTATTGACTTGCCAGCTACCGAGGTGTCTGCTTTCTCAAGATGTATTAAATGTGACAGACACTCCTCTAGTCCCAGGCAGGGCAGAATTAACCCTGTGTGTGCATTTCCTCTGCTGCAGGATGCTCTTCCCAGTGACCAAACTGACACAAAGGAGCAGAGGGACACTGTAGCTGCACACACTAGATAAATAGGTAAAAAATAAATGCTTTTGAGAACAGAGTAAATGACTTTGCTCTCCTCTGTTCTCCCTCACACGCCACTAACTCATCAATACCTTCCTCTCTATGACAACCCTGAGAAAAACAATGCAATTGAGGAGTAAAAGAGGTTATTTAAACAAGTATGCCGAGTGGCTTTCTGAAGTAATTCTTGTTCATTATTGATCTGCTGGGATGTTTTTGGGAGCACTTTATAGAGCAACATGTTTAAAAAAAATAAAAATGAAAGGAAACCAAGAAACAAGATACCACTCTGAAGTCCTGAGCAGCTCAGCTGGCTTCCAGCTCAGCTTGCATAGAGCTGCAAGTCACCATGGAGGAGCTGAATAAGGTGAGATGGTGGGAACAGGCTGGGGGAGGCAAGGGTGTACCCAGAACCCTTAGAAATCTCTTTTAGGCTTCCTACAGTGCAGATTTTATTCCATCTTTAACAACTGCTGATGCTGGGCTTGAAGGGGCTGTGTTGTTAAGAGCTGCTGTCCCATCAGCCTTAGGGCAGAGTGGCTTTGGCAGAAGGGTCTCCATCCCATAGAGGATGTGCCTCTTAATCAAAACATCTCTGCCCTGAGTTCATAACTGTTCTAGATTAAGTGTTAGAATCCCTCCAAGCCTAAACCCAAGCTCCTCTCTGAGGGTGGATCATGTCACTGCCTCCTGGCACCATCCTGCTGCAGGGTTTGGGGGTGTGGGATACCTTGGGGTCCCTTTAGTGGCCTGGTCCCAAACTTGGGCCCCATGGACAAACTCATCACTGACCTCACCAGCAGAACAAAATGAGAAGTGCTCCTGAAAATGCTCCCCAGCTTAATAACCAGGAGATCTCAGCCCAGTGGAGGTCCCAACCCCAGTCCCACCTCAGTGCATCAGGGCAGGAGTGAGCTACTCTGCAAAGTTCCTCTCCAGCTTAATCAACTTTAGCTTTTCCTTTTTTTTATTTAATGGGCTGTGTTTCAAATGCTGCCACAAGTCCAGACAGGTGGCCATTTCATAGTTACAGTAAATAATTTACATGACAAATTCAGACCTGTCCCTTGGTCCTGTATTATTCATGAATGAACAGGCTTGTTTTTTGTGACAGTGTTCCTTATTCAAACACAGTCTGTGATGTATCTCAGTCCTCGAGTTCATTTCTGTGGCACCTGGCTGTATGCCAGCCTTTTGTTGCTGTTTTCTGCTTTGCAAAATGTATTACCTAGATTGTATTTCTTCAATTTGCTCTCCGAGGGACTGAAACTTTTATACACCACAAAGATTTCTTTGCAGTGAAACCCCACTCAAATGCATATTTCTGAGCATTTTCCTTTGTACGTCGGTCTTGCACACAAAAATATCATTTGTATGAAGATTCATGGCAAAGGGCAGGAATGCCCCCAAGGAAAACACTCAATCCTCATCTCTATAAATCTTCACAAACACTTCAGTGTTGTTTGCTCATTTTGGCTTGTGCAGATCTCACCCCTGGAGTTATAGATGTGAGGGTTTGGCTCCCTGGTGACCTCTGGGCCACCTGTTATCTCTGAGCATCTCTAATCCCGTTCATTCTGTTGGAGATGGAGAGGACAAAGCTGCAGTTTCCCAGCTGCTCACTGAATTTCTGAGGTGTGGATCTTCTAGGGGAGACATGCTGGAGCACAGGAGTCACCTCTCAGTCCTTTTACACCCTTCCACTTGGCCTTGTTTCCTTAGACCTTCACTCTTCACCCATAAAATGGGAGTAATAACAATTCCTCCTTCCCAGGTACCCTTCCCTTGTCCTATCAGCTCACCCTGCAAATTCTGCAAGACACAGATCCAGGGTCATCTTCACACCCATTTGTACAAATTAGCCCTCATCCCAACAATGACAAATAAACATGCAATGTGAGAGCACTGAAACATAAATCCATCCTTTTGTATTAATTTATATACTGCAGAAATATCTTACAGAGGAGGATAATTGACCCCTGTGCTCATATGAGCAGTTTGCTCATACCCAGCTGATTTGATAACTCTGTGCTTGATTGAGTAATTGATGGTGCTTTCTGTTTACATTCATCCCCTGGAATAGAGTGTGTATAAAAATAAATTGTATCTGCTCCATCCCCTGAAAACAAGCCCATTGTAAATTAGTGAGAAATTAAAGATAACACTGTCTATTTCTTCTTCTGGAAATGTGTGGTCACAGCCATGAAAAAGTTAAAATTCAAGTGAGAAAACTGATCAAGCATGTTATTAATGCCCTCCATATCTTGAGAAAAGCATTGATCAATTTGCTACTGAGATCCCTTTGGACAAAAAGGGTCGCAGGTTATTTACAAATAAGTGTTATTTCTCCAGCTGTCATTATTCAAAACTGTGATGGGGGAAAATCATTATTGTCTTTCCATTTCTTTCTGTATTTGAGGAGGTTCCAATTTGTTGGATCTCTGCTTTTGATACAGAACTCCTTTATAAGCCAGAGGATATACCAAGCCCTCTCAGGAGGTGATGACACTGCTGATCTAATTAGGAAAGGATTGGAACATTGCAGCCTCCTCAGATGCCTTCACTAGAAATTGTGGGAGCAGAGATGCTTTTGAAATTCAATCTGTGCATCCTTTGTGTGTCTCTGGTCCACAGACCTCCAAGGAAGCCCCAGGACACTGCAGAAAGTGGCAGCATCAGCACAGGATTAGCAGAATTTATGGTTTCTGGAGATGGTTTTGGCTTTCACAAGACACCAAAGCAAGTGCCTTGATCATTTAACATCATGAGCCATTTCTGCCATTTCTGACAAGTGCCAGGTGCTAATTCTGCCTTAAAATGCCCTGCAGTGGGATCTGAATATTTTATCTCTGTGTACACATTCTTCATTGTACTTTTGGGCAGTGAAGCTACTTTGGTTACAATGGTGGCTTTTTTCTTTTTTTTTTTTTTTTTTTTTTTTTTTTCCCCCATGGAGCTACTGCCGAAGGAATTTGGGGTTGTAAAGTTTGGGTTCTTGGAGGAAACATTTTCTATACATCCTCAACCCCAGCTGCAGAAGTCAGGGCATCCTATGCCTTTAGGTGTTCTGCAGATCAGTACAGCCATGCAGGAGAGCTGAGCTCAGCAGCACTCTCCTTTTGGGCTGAGAAGGATAATGAGGATAATGCAAGTCAGGAGTGAAGGGTATCAGTAGAGGCTTGGAGAGTCAGGTCTGGAGCAAAACTAAGGTGTGTTGATAGAGTTTGTTTTGGAATCTTGGAGTTTAATGAATGTAGCAAATAATTTTGCTTTAAATGAATGAATGATCAGAGCTCTGCTGTGCTCCAGGGCTGGAGGAGAGAGGCTCCCCAAGCCCTCCCAGACCCCAGGGCAGGATGATGGCAGGGACAGCCAGGGGGTGCCTGTTGGGAGCCAAGTACACCTGCAAGCTGTGGCAAGGGGGTGATTTAAACAGACCTTTCCATATTCCAGCCTGTGCTACTTCTCCCTTCATAATCAGCATCCAAGCAGCAAGATCAGCAAGGAGGTGTGTTTGCCCAGGGCCAAATTCAGCTCTGCTCTCATCACCAGCAGTGAGGACTACCTGCAGAATTCCTACCCAACTGTTTATCCACAAAACCAGTGCTCCTGTGGGTTCAGCACAGGAAATCACAACCCCATGCTGCACACGAGCATCTTGTGCTTTCTGCTGCTGCTCTGCTAACCAGATTAGGTTCCCCTGCTGCCTTATTCATTTTGCACTCATTAAATCTAAATTTAGAAACGAAGGCAACTCTTCTCCCCTCTGGGAAAGGTAGTAGGGAGAGTCCTTGTTGCAACAAGCCGTGAGGAGGGAAAAAATAGCATCTAGATTGTCTCTCCTGTGAGATGGAAACGTAAATGTTTCTGCTGAGCTAGAGAAAGAAGCTTGTGCCCAACTCCCTTCTGCACAGAGCACTTGTTGGACCCTGGCTCTACAGAAATTTGTGCAAATTGTTGCAAGCATGCAGCAAAAGGTTTATTCGACCCAAATCACAGGCATGTAGCAGTGGCAAGAGATGTTATTTGCTCTGGCCAGATCTAGAGTTGTAGCTTGCTGCTGAGTTTGGGCTTTGGGCTTATCTCCAGCACTACCCTGGCAGATGGGCAGTAGCTCCCAGATTTCAGCTCAAGAGACAAATGCAAAGATATTTCTTCCTCTCACTGACCTTTAATAATCAATGATTTCAGCTTTTATGAAAAAAGGTAATTGTGGTGTAAAATCTGCCTTCAGGTTCTTTTGGAACAAGAATTGGTGGGCAAGAAGCCCAAGGAGGGCTGAGCTTCTCCAAAACTCATCCCAGCTGGGCAACCCTCCAGCTGTGCACAGCTGGAGAGAGGGGGAAGAGCTCAGCTCTTCTGGGCAGTCAAATGCCATCACAATAATGGGGACCCTCCGAAGGACTTCAGAAATCTGTGTGGATAGGTAAATCTGAGCATCAGTGTAACTGACCATGATGAATGTGGGGAGAAACAATCTGAGCCATCTCTGCACGTGCTGAGCTTGGACTGGGCATGGCTGGATTCAGTTCTGACAGTCCTCCAAGATCATTAGCTCAATGTGCAGTGACAGCCAAAAAAAGCTTGCAAAATATCAGGGATGCCATGGAAAATGAGAGAGTTGTTTTGCCTCCATATAAAACCTTGGGATACCCCCATGCTCAGGGTGGGATACTCCTGGCTGGGTGTATGGACTCCAGATATTTAGCTGTTCCTGGCAGCTCTGGACAGCTGCTGAGGTCTGCTTTCACACAGAAAACTGAGCATTCTCAGGGGCTCTGACCAGCAGAGAGGGGCTGTCACCAGCTTTAAACACAGAAGGTGGAGAAAGCTGCTCAAAAGACAAGCTCTGTGTTTGCATCTGTTCGAGATCCTGGCTGCACTGATCCCTTCCCCAAAGGTGCAGGCTGAGCTCCAGACCCTCTGCTGTCGCTGCTGAGCGGCTAGCTGAGGACTGACCCAAGTTCTCAGACAAGCGAAGAGAGGAGAAAAGGACACTTATTGTTTTGAATTCCATATATATAGAGTTTACAGAAGTGCCCCAGATTGGTCAGCCCGAGACCTCCCCTAGGCACAATTGGCCAAGCCCGAACTCACTCAATCCGGAGAAACTGTTTGCAAAACATCCAAACTTTATCTTGTTTATGAAATATAGCAAAATGTTCCACGGGAAGAACCTGTGTAGCCACACTCTGCCACTGCTGTGTGATGCAGTTGTGCTGTGCAGGATTGCAGGCAGCATCTTTTGGGAGCAAAAATAACATGTTTGACCATCATGGGGGAAAAAAACGCAGTGAGAAGGTCTGACAGCACTTGATTAATGAAGCATTCCCCTGTGGAAGGATCTGTGCACAGCTTTCTGCCAGGCACCCTGGTGATGCCAGGAATGAGACATGGGATCAGCACCTCTTCCAGAGCTGAGATACACAAATCCAACACACAAACACAGCCAGCTTCATGGGGAAGTGCCAAACTGCACTTACCAGCACAGCTTGTTAGGCAGTGAAAGTTAGAGCAAAGGATATTGCAGGGTGAAGGGTGTCTTAAGGTTTTCATAATTTCCCATTTATTTCCTGGTGCGATGAACTTCCTCCTCCTGGTTCATTTACACCTGGTTGGCACTGGGCTGCAAGGTGGGCTGAGAGTGCCAATGAAATTCCTTTAGGGAAAAAAAACCCCTGCTTTGGCTTTCAGGCAGAGATAGTGATTCTATTTCTAGAAAATAGAGCTATAAATTCAGCTGATGCCAAACAAACACTATGGAATGTCTGTATTAAGGTGGGGCGGGGGAGTTATATCAGAAAAGGATGACATTTGTCACTCACCTGTCTGAGTGCTGAAAATGCTCTTGTCTTTCTGTACTGACTGCTTGATTTTCACTCTGCCTGCATCCTGGCCTCACTTTTTGCTCAGATGAATTCTGGTCTCAAGAGTGCAAAGCTCAGTACAAAAATATTTCCTTTTCAGCTCAGCGCATAAGTTTGTAGCAAGGACGAGCTGTGGGCAAAATTGCCAAGCAGGCAAATAAAGGAAGGTGCTTGGGGTAGTTTGTGGCCTCAATAGAGCATGTAGGGCAAGAAATAGAAAGATTAAAAAATCGTATTTTTAACTGTCCATCTACCTGACAGACACCTGGATTGGGATATTAGAAACCTGATGGATAAAATAGGCATGGCAGGAGTAGCAGGCTGCTAAATTACATAAAGTGCACACACAAATTGCAGGCACAAAAAAAAGGGAAGGATAGCTCAAAAATTATAGCTGAAGTATCCATTTCTCGTCCAGTACTTGTGGTGCTTGCAAACAGATATATCATTTGGGTCTGAAAGAGATGAACTATTTATTTAGCTTGAAGATTGCCCCCAGCAATTGTGAATCGAAGGTTATCTAATGTCTTTGCCATAGGCTGTAAGTGTCTGGACAGTTAGCATATGCAAGGGAATTACTCACAGATAAGCATCCAGTAATTTATACAGAGCATTCCAGATAGAAACCTCTCCTGTATCAATTTCTGCCTGCTCTGTAAACTGCTCCCATTTATCAAGCCGGATAAATTCACAGGCGGGCTGTGAGGGGGTGCTGAGACCTGTGTATGCTTTATCAGTTAATACTCACTAAGGTCCCTTTGACATGATTGGAGTAAATCTTTCTCTCCTTTTCTTTGGTTATGACCAGTCTATAATCTTCCAGGCTAAACACCATTCCCATGAATGAAGAATAATACTGAGAAATAGGGGAAAAAATAATACGTAGAGAGAATGCATTTCATCTCACTTCGGAGGTAATGAGGCAGTTTAGTGTGACATGTCATTTAAAACCAGGCTTTTCTTTTTTATAGATTCCATATCCCTGAAGAAGTGACTGACAGATCAGTGCACGACATATTTTTCCCAAGAAAAAAAAAATTGAGGTTGACGCAAAGGGGAGGCAGCAGAGTCACGATGATTCTCAGGAAGACAAAGGGATGAGTCTTTCTCCATCAGGTAAATAACACAGACCTGAAGTTATGCAAATTAAACTAAAAGCTTCGAAACTAGTGTTTGTTGGATCAGGATGTGGCTGTGGTACCTGTGTCCTTTAGCCACCTCTAAGAAGTTCCCTGCCCAGCTCTGCAGTGAGGGCAGCCCCAGCAATGAGCCTTGAGCAGTAAAATCACAAATTCACAGGATGGGTGAGGTTGGAAAGGACCTGGATGTCATCTGGTCCAACCTCCCTGCTCAAGCAGGATCCCCAAGAGCACCTTACTCAGGACTGTGTCCCCACAGCTTTTGAGCATCACCAGGGAAAGAGCCTCCAAGCTCTATCTGCCCCTTCCTTAGGCTTTGTCAGCAGCCTGCTGCTGTTTGCCTGAAAATTCCCACTCCATGCCCTGTTTTCCCTGTGCTGTGGCAGCCACAGGAATATCAGCTGAGGGAGCATTTGAGGTTGTCTTTGGCTGGGAAGATCCACTGAGGCTGGAAGTGTGCTGAGGACTGGATGGATCCCAGCAGCTGCATTTTGTGTGGGCTGCCAGCAGCTCACTCCAGGCTACCCAAAAGGAATGCACAGCTGTTTACTCCAACCAGACAGATGCTGCTCTGCCTTCGAGTGTGAGTGAGGACTGGGGAGCACATCACAGATGAGACACACCTTTGTTAGACAAGAAAGGAGCTATCACCACCATCCCAGATGTGAGAGATGTTGCCACATACTTGGACAGAGTCCATACACAGCTCTTAGAAAAGAGAAAAAAAGAGGTGCATAATGAGTCCTGGCACACATGTACTCAGGGCCATCTGTTAACGTGATCCGGTGCCAATTTGTGGAGCTAGGAACCAGTCTCGGCAGGTCATGGATGCCAAGAAGAGATGGGCTTAGAAAAGGCACTTGCAGGATGTGCTAACTGCCAGCGTTTATCAGAAAAATCTTCCTAGCAATAAATGCCATCAAAGGAGACAGTGCTTCTCTTTGGTGTCTGGGATCACAGCAGCTGATATGGGTGGAGTGTTCCTGCCTTTTCCTGGTGTCTCTGCCCCTGCACTGAAAACAGGGAAGTTCCAAACCTTTGCAAACACAGCAAGAACTGAACTTCTAACCAACTTACTCTATAAGTGGATTCAGTATTTATCCCTCCGCTGCATGACTTGGTGCACAGGGGGAGGCTGGAGGGGAATTGATGTACCTGTGAGCATCCCTAGGAGCAGGAACACAGATTATAGGATGCATAAAGAGACATTTTCCCCGTGGAGAGCACAAAAACCACCCTGGCCTGTTCATCAGCCATGCCTGGAGCCTCACTTGCAGGACACCCTGCGAGCAGCAGCCTTCCCTCCTCTGCTAATTTCCAAAGCACTGAACCTCACCTCAGGGGACAGCCAAATATGGAGGAATGAGCCAAGGTTACAGCCACCAGACACCTTTAAAAAAACAGTGGGTTGTTGATAAAAAAGCCCCTAAGCAAATCAGATTTATTTTCTAATCAGTGCCTGGTAATGTCATCATCATACATTTGCATAAGCAGGATGTTTTATGCATTGTTTTTTCTTTGAGCAGGTACCTTCTCATTTGTGTGCGCTTGCTGATGTGCTCTCTTAACCTGCCACAGGCTTCCCCAAAGCTCCTGTCTGTGAATGCTTCTCAGATAATAATTAGGTATATTCACCCTCTCTGCATCCTTTTCCCAACAAAGACTTGAAAAACGCAACATGATTTTTATATAATTTTTTTTTCCCCCCAGTTTTCTCTCTCTTTGTCCTTGTTCAGGTAGCGGCTGCATGGAGGGCAGGTGCCTTTTATCAAAAGACAAGGAGTCATCTTCTCCTTAGGAAATGTTTATGTGCCTTCCACAGCACCAAATTGAGAAAACAGATTACCTCTCAGAAAGCCATCTGTTTCAGCACTGTGTGAGCTCTCAGGTTGGTTCTTGCGTTTTATGAGACGTTTGAATCCTCCTGTGATTTCTCCCTTTCACCTGTCTGCCTGTTACAAAAATTGTTCTGAAGGCTCAGCACACTCTTTCAGACAACTCAGCGCCTAATTTCCAAATGTTGTTTCAGGGTTGTATTATAAAAAGGCAAACCCCACCTGAAAGACCCCCCTCCTATTGTGCTTTAAGATGGATGAGCACAGACTAACAGGAACTGGATGAGAAAATGAGAAAATGTGGGAAATTGGGAATTTTTTATTATTATTTTATAGTAAACCAATGTTTCCCCACCGCTAAACCACCAATTATGAGAAGAAATTTATTTCCATAGACAAATCTATGGCTTCCCAATGAAAATTTGAAATCTTGGGAGGATGTATTGTGTGGAAGGGGATGTTTGCTGAGAGCACAAAGGATTTTCCAGCCTGACACAGCTCCCATGTCTTACTTGTGTACCCAACTAACTGCAGACCTACAGCCTTTTTCTTGGTGTACAACGTTGTTGGGAAATGTGGAGATTCTCCAGACTCCAGAGTGGTTCTTCTTACAGTCTGCCTTGAGTCTTGAAATGTTCATCTACTCCAATTACACTTTCTTCCATTTGCTCACCCTCCTCTGCTCATGTCAGAGCCACTTAATATCTCCTTAAAATCCAAGTGGGCATAAGATGGACTAATGCCAGAAAAGCACTCATTGCATACCAAAACCACCCAATAAAAAGCTTTCCCAGCTTCAATGCAATACATTTTATGCATAAAAATAGGGAGTGTTTAAAGACAGTATGTTGGGAAAGAGAGTTGTCACAGAGCACGCAGAAATTCCTATTAATTTAACCATGTTTATCTTTGGAGTCATTAGTTGATGCAAGGGATATGATAATGGGATACAAAACTTCTCCCCTCTGGGTCGTGGGTTATGCTGTGATACAGAGAATTAGTGACTAAAGTAATTAACAGGCACTATCTGTTTGGTAGGGTAAGTGAAATCGGATTAAGCTTGTCCATCCTGCTCCAAGCAGAGCAGTGCCTCCATTCCCAGGGCCACCAGCACGTGTAACACTAATGGACATCTCCTCCTGAGGAGATCTGGCATGTCTGCAGCAATTTCTTCGGTAGAAAAGTTGTTTAATTGGTAAATTTTCATCCTGGTACCGAATTGGGTTGCTTTTCACTGCACGAGAGGCTCAGAGTGATGCTCTGTAGTGCTGTGGGGAATAACAGAGGGGATGGGGGAGCTGTGGAGAGGTTTTGGGATCGGGGTGGTCTGTCCTCCCAGGAGGGATGGACATTGTTCCCATCTGTGGTGCACAACCCCGGGCAAGCTCCATCATCACTCCAGGGCTGCTTCCCCTTGTGTCTTTGCTCTTCCCACATGACACTGGCACTTTTTTAGGGGTTCCCCTCACACCCCACACACCCTCACCCCCAACATGAGAACTTTGCAGTTCACCTCCCTCCTGCCTGATCCAGCAGCAACCGCCTAATGGGGCCATTATTTTCATCTCTAATTGAATGATTTCTCTCTCTTCCTTCCTCATTTTTATTTTCCCAAAAGAAATGTCAGTAAAATCAGCTCTTTAAAAAGAAAAATGGATGAACTGCAGCATCCAGAGCAGAAGTGCCAGCACTGCTATTTTTAGCAGGGTCTCCCATGGCTCAGAACCACAGCAGGAAGGAGGTCCTGGGAGGTGACCCTGCAAATCCCAGGGGTGGGCAGAGGCTGCTGGTGGTTTGGCAGGGATAATGACCCATCAGACAGCAGCATTTTACTTGGCTTCACGTACAGAATCCACGGTACCTCTGCGGCCAGGGGAGATGCCAGCACGTCGATTAAGCCATGCTGGGTGGTGCCCACATGATTATCTGTTTTACAGGCAGAGAAACTGCGATGCAGTGAGATTAATTGACTTGCTCAGATGAGGTGAGACGAAAAGAGAAACCCCAGAAGTGTAATTGCCTGTGCTAACTCTAATTGCCAGCACGTACACTGCTGTCTGGGAGAGGCATCCCCAGAACAAAGCACAAAGCCATGACTGAGGGTACCAGAGAGGCAGGAAAAGAGGTTCCTCTGTCTGTGTCACACCATAAATTCTGGGACTGCCTGGTATCTGGGACTGTGGAAAGGGTGGGAATAGTAAAAACCAGATTTATTTATTTGTTTGTTTGTTTTAATTAAAACATTTGGGGACCATTCCCTCTTCCCCCCCCCCCCCCCCCATCAGCCCCCTTTTCTTTCACTGTCATCATACAGGGTATTTTCCCTGTTCCCTTTCCCCTGATTTCACAGTTCCTGCTTTTCAGTCATTATTTTTTTAAGTCAAAAGAAAGTGAGCCATCAGTGGAGCAAGCAGCCCTCACCCCATCCTGAGCCCCTGCTCCCCAGGCTGCATGCACTGCTGCATCCCTTCTGCCCCTCTGGAGCAGCTTCTGAGCCACATCAGAGTTGATCTTTTGACTCGAGCACTTTGCCTCCTCCCAGGTGAAAGAGAGGAGATATTGTTACAGTGGCAGCATCCCACTGAGCCAGAAGTAGCATGAAACCCACTTGCCTTGTACAGATGGCACAGCAGACTCCAGGTGTCTTTTTGAGCCCCCAGCACTGCCCCTGTCACCCAGCCCTGTGTGCAGGGCAGGTTTTAATGCTGCTTTGGCAGGATTAGGAGCTTTTGTCACCATTATTAAGCAAAGCAAATCACTGCACTGCTGAGCATCTCTGCAGGCTGTGAACCCACAGGGTACCCACGTTTACACCTCCACTTAGGGAAAGCTTTGTTCTCCACTGCTGAGTTGAGGCAGAGAGAAAGGAGAGAGAGGTTTTCTCTTCCCATTCAGCAGCAGGTCATGGAAGAGACAAAACTGAACATGAGTCCCTCGTCTGTAGCAATCAGAAGTGATGGAGAGCAGCCCCTTGGTGTCCCAGGGGAGAGCTGGAGTCACTGTGAGTTTCACAGAGGCTTGTCCCCTCTGAAACCCTGAGTTTGGCTGTGCAAAATGGATTTGGCCAGAGCTCTGTTGCTGCAGGGGCTGTGACAATGCAGGAGTGTTGGTTTTCATTGTACACTGTTATAATGAATGAATAAATCGATAGCAATTAAGGCAGATAGTTTATTGATTGACATCCCAAGGCAAACACTACATTTATTGCCAGGAGTAAAACACACTCCACCATATACCCCAATAACCACAGAGCCATAATTTGATACTATTAATGTATGACACAGTAAATCATGGCCCTGCCTCCTGTTCCATCCAGCTCAGTCCCTGCTGATACAAATACACAATACAAAACCTCCCAGAAGATGTTTGTTTATCTGAACACAGCAGCTGAAACTCAGTATGAAGCTCCTCAGGGACCTTCCCAGAGGTTGAAACATTTCATTTTGTCTTTGATCATGATTTTTGAGTACAAGGTTTTGCAGAGGAACTTCCCTTTCACCCTTGCCAACAATTCTGCCTTCCACATCTGCCAGCACTCTGTCTTTCTTTCCCTGTTTGTCAAATAGGATTTTGTCCCTATTACCTTCAGCTTCCATTTCCACTGGTTTCACAGTTCCTGATTTTCAGCCATCATTTCATTTGGACAGCTCTCATCTCTGTGTCTGCATTCCCTCAGTTTCCCATTTATTCACTCCAAAAGCAAACACTCTGATCTGTTGTTTCTTTGGTGTAGCCTTTAGTCTATCCTTCTGACACCTCTTTCTTTTTTATTTTTTTTGTTCTGCCCACTCTCTTTCCTCACTGTCCATCCTACTTAACTATGATATATTCACTTGACAAGCAAATGGAATTCTTCACTTGGGTTTATTAATTGGCATTAGCCATTCATGTAAGCAAGCAGTTTTCAGCTCCAGATTTCTCTGCAAGCATCTCTTCCTCTCTCTTTTTTTTTTTTCTTTTTTAATTAGAGAAACTCCTGGCATTTTAGTTTCTTCCTATTTACATTCTATTTAGTGAAACCCCCATTTTCTACCTGCCAGTACTCTTCACTTCCCACAGAATTTTTTCCCAGAGAGCACTCCATTCCTCTGTCTGTTCTTCCACTGTCTTGCATTTTTCTTGCATTCTTTCTCCTGATTTCAGTCTTCCTCCACAGACAACAGTTTTGTTGATGGATGCTCCTTGGAGCCATAATTTCTTTATCATGTTGAAGCAGCAGGGGTTTTTTAATTAATTTTTAATGGACATATTTGATTTCTAACTTACCTCTAAAGCCTGGTGACTCAGAGAATTTTGGTAATTTCTTATGTTGTGGCCCCACAGCCAAGCACTTGAAATAGGTCTTTATTGGATGTACAGGAGGTCATTTGTGGTCCCACAGCAACTTGCAAAAACTTTGTATTTAAATACAAATTATTATTTGTATTTAAAGAGCAGATGTGGCATATATACCAGTGAAACTCAGTTCTCCCTGTTCATCTTCTCTCCTCTATGGGTATCCCAAACTCATCTGCCTCTGGCTATGTTTTGGTTTACTCTCTCAGGTCAGGGATCCTCCTTACATTCCCATTTCAGCAATAAAAGTTTAGAATAAATGTCTGAGCATTTCCCCTGTAATTCCCTGGGCTGGTTCTTGCCAGCCACGGTGAAGGAAAAAGAAAAAGTGCATTTCATAAGCTTAATGCCAGATTTGATGTGCTCCAACAGCAAACCCCACCTTGAAATTTAATTCCAGTCTCCATCCAGGGTATCCTTTCAAGTCGTGGCTGAGCAACTCCAGCTGTGAATTTGACTCCCTCTCTCCAACTCAGACTGGCTTTGGGGCACTTGTTACATTATCTTAGATCAAAATATCAAGTTATTCATCCTATCCTTATGTCTAAACATTGCTCAGGTTGTAAAACAGATATTCTGAGAGTGTTGAAAAACTCTGTTGGAATAGAAATAGGGCATCACAGTAGAGAACCATTCAAACAGGAACTCTCAGCACAAAGCTGTAGCTAAAGGGACAAATATGAGCCATGAATGAATAAGGAAAGAGATTAAAAGCAGTGCAGAGATGTTACACCTAAATGAAATGTCAGTGAGATGAGTTTGGTTCTTTCTCCAGCTTGGGCACCTAAAACCCAAGGAACAATGCTGGGAAAATTGGAGACGGTTCCCAGAATGATTTAAGACCTTGAAAACCTTCTTTATTGTGAGAGGCTTAAACCCTAATCTGTTCAGTTTATCCACCAGAATGCAAAAGGCTCACTCAGTCACCGTCTGCAGCCTTCCACTTGGGTTAGATTGCTCACATTTACGGCTCTTTAATCCCATCGCAGTGGGAGCTGATCCTGGCTATGCTCAGACTGGCAATGTGGTGTGTTAGAGGGGCAGGTAAATAAGGCTTTCAGCAGCAGACCTGCAGATGTGATGAAGCCTCAGTCGCTGGAGATCTCTAAGAGTTAGCATCTCTTTAAATGCACAGGCAGGACTTACAGGCATGCCTGCAGTGTAGACACTTCTGGAAGAGGTTCTGCGGTCTGGTTAACAAATGCTGTATAAATAAATTAGCACAGTCGTTGCTTCAGGCCCTAAAAATCTATTAATACTTTCAATTTCTGATTTTTTTTAGCCATCATGCCTCCCTCTTACAAACCACACACCCGAAACTGCGGTCAGATCATGAGTTAATTATGCTCGAGTACAGCTCTGGATTGTACAACTGAGAAATCCAAAGCAACAAAACTTAATTGGCTTTTCCAAGGGCATCCAGCAAATCACTGGCCAAGCCAGCCACTGAACCCAGGGGAGCTGGTGCTTCCTCACTGCATCTCACACTTCCAGCTGCTCATAGCAGCGATAGCAATGGGCAGAAAGGGTCCTTTGAAGTCTCCTGAAGGATGCGGTTTCGACTCAGCGTTATCTGATTCTGTGTCAAGGGGAATATCTCGCCGGTGACAGCCCAGCAATGGGGATTGATGAGGCTGGCTCCTGACACATCTGTGGCCGTCTGTGATCGCCCCACCCCTGAACTCCCATTCTGATGGACAGCCTTTTATCTGGATGGAGGAGACAGGCTCACGTTCTGCCCCCTCGCCCCTCAATTTCAGCAGCTCAGTGGACCTGCCATCGCATCCTGCTTCTTCCAGACCATGTAATTTGTTGTGTTTAAGATTGTTCAATTTATTTCCCAGATCCACTCAGTCATTAAAGGTTAAACAGCCCTTGGTTTATCCATTAAAGGTGGCAGCAATTAGTTCCCCCACGCTGACTCTCAGGGAGAGCTGGAGGGAGTGAGGTAACCTTGTCCCCAAAACTGCTGCAAGAGGATGCCACAAACACCCCAATGATCACCCACCTTGGAGAAAGGGAATTTTTCCCCAAAGTGCAAGCAGTGAACATCCCCAAAGGCCCAACTAAACAAGACTGCTTTGGATAAAAGCTGAGGGAAAAAACTGCAAGTTTGGAAAAAACTGCAAGTTTGGCAAACACTGCTGCAGCCCAGGCAGGTGCCTGGGGGTTGCTTTGTGCAGAGACAGTGCTGGGAGCTCGACTAGAGCATGTTGTGTCACCTCTGCCTGGCAAACCCTGCAAGGGAGAAATGTCAAAATGACAAAGCTGGAAAAGCTTCCACGAAGCCAGAGCACTGCAGAAATTCAAGCTGCTGACAAAATGCTTGAAGGGGATTGCTGGAACCAAAGCCCATGAGTGTTCCAAAAGCCAGGCAAGGAAAAGATTGGTCCCACCAACAGCACTTTGTCTGGTCTGGCCAGAGAAGTCACTCCTATAAATTTGGGGCTTTTTTTGTGGTGTGTTTCCAGTCACATGTTGGCTCTTCTGACCCCACTGGAGACCATTCCTCAGCACACCACAACCTCCCTGTTGAGAGGGTAATTCTGCCTGTGAGCCCATAGTTTTCCCTAGCACACTGCCAGGCACCTACCCAAAACCATCCATCTTTGCCCCTTATACTTTATATTTTTCAAATTAGATAAGCACTGATTTGAAATTAAACTGTTTTTCAGGAGGTTTAACCAAAAGCAACAAGCCCTCCAGGGAGTTTCCATGTCTTGGTGGTGGGATGGGATGCTGTGAGGAGGGATGACATCAGTCATGCACAAAGAACTGAGGTGAGCAATGAAATGTCCTGCTCTGTGTTAGGCTGGATGATGCAAAGTTCCTGTCTGGCTTTAAGCACTACTTCTCTGTGAAGCTGCAAAATGGAGCAAGCAACCATCCCTTCCCCACAGGGATAAGGGAAGAATAAAGACTGCCAGGCAACGGATGGCAAAGCAGTCAGGGCTGCACTGGGTATGGGAGATGGTTGGATTGACTGTCCTCGTGGAAACAGCAGAATCATTCTGTGCAAGACTGGTGATAAAGTGAATGAAAAGGATCCTGCAGCCCATCTATTAACAGCTGGCCTTTGCAAGGGCTCCAGCAGACAAATGCTGTTGCAAGATAATTTCTTTTCACAGGGAAAGAACTCCTCTCTTTTTCCCCTCTTTCTATCAAGAACTACCAAAAAGCAAATGCAACACGAGCTTTTTTTTAAAGTGGTTGTTTTTCAGAAATACTGTTGGCCCGCCTGTTGCCTCTCCACCTTGCTGTGAATGGGGTTAAATCTACGAGGTGAAAAAGGAAAAAACAACCTGAGTGTGCCATTTACACCAGGATGAATGAGGAGAATCAGATGGCAAAACAGACGACATCCGGTAGCTCTCGGCTCTCCCATCCATCCTCTTTCCGAGCCAACCCATTCCCTCCAAACGACAAAAATACATGCTATTTTTGCCTTCCTGATTATTTTGTTTCAGTAAATCCCACTTCACAGATAGGCCCAGCTCACTTTAATTAGCTTTGGCACATTGACAAGGAGAGGAAAGAAAACACCGCAGGACAGTGCTGTCTGGACACACATCGCCAAGCAGTGACAAAAATAAACCATTTTGCTACATAACAGCTAAGTGCTTCCTGACTGCCTGCTTTTATCCCTGTAAGCTTCTACCTAGCTGGTGAAATCGGTCTGACCAATCCAATTCTTTACTGAAAAAAACCTATTTTTTCATCTCTTACTAGTAAAATGTTCTAAGCCCAGCAAAATCAGTGCCCATTTGGAGTCGGTTTTATTTTGATTCTTTTCTCCCCCACCCTTCACAATCTCTCCTTGGTTCCCACATCCCATAGTACATTTTATCTCCAGCCCATTCAGGGCAATCTGGTCATTGCTAGGCAACATGTCATCATAAATATTTCATCGGCAGAGGAGTGTTCAGAGATGCAGCCAAAAATCTTTGTCTGGAGCTGCCTCTGTGGTCTCTTCTGCTCACATCCCCCCAGGGTGCAGCAGCACACACCAGCTCAGGATCCCACACAGAGAAGGGATGGCCAGGATCATGCAGGACAGAGGTGTGAGCTTCTCACCCAGCATCATGCCACACCCAGTGCTCAGCAGTTTTTGCAGGCTGTCTTTTAGCTGGAGCAGCTGGACAAAGCTGGCTCCCCCTTGCCCTGTCCTACCTCCAGGGGTTTGGACTTAATACTGTCCCTCAGAAGCAGGTTTTGGCAATTTTTTGAAAATTTTGTGCATTTTTTTACATAGTGGGCAGAAATGGGGTGAGAAGACAGAGGATGGGTGTTTGTAGATGCACACCCTGTTCCTGACCTTGCTGAAGCTGTACTTGGCATCTCCCAACAAAGCAAAATACAAACCCTAACCAGATTTCACATTGCAGTGGGCATGCTCATCCTCAATTCCAGGACTTCCAGAGCTCACTACCCCAAAATAGCCACATCTCTCCTAACTTCCGCTCCCTGCCTCCTTTTCCTTGGAGAGGAATCCCACCTGGAAGGTGTCAGCTGAAGAGCACCAGCAGAAGAAGCTCTGGAGCTGACTGTGCAGCTCTTGCTGGGAAGTTGGAGCATTTTGTCAGTAAAGCCTTAACTGTGTAAAGAGCTCTCCCTCGTGCAGTTGTCTGTCACGCTGTCATTTTTCACAGTTCCCTTATCTAAAATGAACCTGGCCTGCCTGTCTTTTCCAAGGCTCTGTGGCTGATTATTGCTGCTGTGAGAACTACAGATTCAGAGTTAGGAGCCTGACATGAAAATGGGACCACTCTACCTGGTGGGCTGCCTGTTTCTTGACCACACATGCAGAATGGGAGTCCAGATTCCCTGGTGACCCCCAAGAGGGTTGGTGTTGGCTGGTCAGAGCTGTCTGGGACTATAGCAATGGATGTTTCTAAAAGAAAGCAGCCATTTGGTGAGCCCTTCATGGCAGAGGTTACCTAACATTCAAAAAAATTACACACTAGGAGGGTGGCAAAGATCAGCCTCCAGCATCGTGGAGGTCACTACAATAAGATGAAGCTGTTTTTCTCTCACTGCTGGTTTTTG
The DNA here is from genome assembly GCA_024500445.1 of Entomyzon cyanotis. Taxonomy (NCBI): domain Eukaryota; kingdom Metazoa; phylum Chordata; class Aves; order Passeriformes; family Meliphagidae; genus Entomyzon; species Entomyzon cyanotis. The sequence continues at coordinate 14,440,572 of JAKEPQ010001010.1, forward strand.
CAAGCAGCAAAGGGACTCAGCTTGGGCTATGGTAGGACCCAGTGCCTTACACAGAAATGTCCTTTATACTGTATGTAAATCACAGTCTTGCTGCCCTAAACATCAACCTATCCATTCACACCAGCCTGAGCAGCTTTGACTTCACCAGTCCTTGGAGAAAGGTTTTGTGGTCATGGCACCCTGAAAGGTGTGCTCTGCTCCAGAGGAAAATGAGCTCTTTCCTTCCCTGCTTCCAGAAGAGTCCTAGCATGGTCTGCCAGGACATTTCCTCTGGGCAGTAAAGCCTCTTCCTCATCCTCCCTGCCTCACCTTCGAGGCAGCAGCTCGTCCAAGATTTGCTCAATGCATGGAAGAGCAATGGGAATTTGACAGATTAACTGAGTTCTCCTCTGTCTAGACTCCCTGTCAAGCCAAATACAATCTTAAAACAAATGACCTGCTGCAACAGGCTACTGCTCACGCCTGGATGTTAACAAGAAGAAAGACAAGTGCAGGGGGGTATTTTGAGTTTATCTATTTGCTTTCTTTAGCCCAGTGATGTGTACCCCTGGCTGTTTATGTACATCTGATGGTGCAGAATTTTGCCTGCCAGAAGAGCAACCTCATCACTTGGTACGTGCTGCCTCCTGTGGGCGTGGGAAACCCATTACTCAGGCACCAGTGTTGTGCCTCTGACTGGAATGCTTTCATCACGTCTGCCTGCGATCATCAATCAGGATTTTTATTGCTTTGCGAGCCAAGAAATAGGTGATGTTGGAAGAACCCCTCTGGAGATACTATTAGCTGAAAGAAGCAAGCAAGAGAAATATGAATACGATACTAAGCATGTGGGAATGTAATGATTTCAGATCAAAACCTCGGTGTTTTGTAACTCAGTGATGTTTTTATTTTAAATGCTTTAAGAGAGTTTTATTGCCAGATGAAAGTTTCCAACACTGGAAAGACTCTGATGCAAAGCCATGTTTTAAGTAAAAGATATGGAGACAGGAAATCCAACTTTTCCCAGTCTCTTTCCTAAGGAAAATGCCAGTGTTATCTACTGGGTGTCCCATCTAAATGGCACCAGGTGATCTCAGTATCAGTAGGAAGAGCCACCCTTGCCCACAGTGAACATCAGGAGAGCCCTGAGGTGTGGCTAGCACAGGTCCTTCCCGTGGGAACATTTTGCTAGATTTTATAAACAAAGATAAAGTTTGGATGTTTTGCAAACAACCTCCGGATTAGGTCAGTTCGGGCTTGGCCAATTGGGCCTAGGGGGAGGTCTCAGGCTGACCAATCTGGGGCACCTCTGTAAACTCTATATATATAGAAATCAAAACAATAAAGCTCTCTCTCTCTTTCCTTGTCTGAGAACTTGGGTCATTCCTCAGTAGTGGCTCAACAGCGACATCGAGGCTGCCCCAAGCTGTGACTGACCTGAGCTGCAGACAGAGTGTCTCCAAGGGTGGGCTTTGGATGTGGCCAGAAAGTGCTGGCTGGACCACCAAATGCACTGAGCAAAGGGGATGTTAGACCTCACCACCGTGAGTTTAAAATTAAGCAAAGGTGCAAGAGACATCAAAGTAGCCCTGTGGGTAGAAATAATGGTGGGAAGTGCCAGGGAGCTCCACGTGCCTGCTGCTCAGGTGCCAGCAGTGCAGATGCTGCCTGGCCAAGCTGGCTCAGACAGCTCTGCAGAGTGCTGAATTATGCTGCCCAGACACAGCCACGGTGATAGCAGTAAAATGTCAGGGACCTGGGCAGCTGTGAGGCTCAGACAGGCTCCTCTCAGTCTGCTGGCTCCCACTGAGGGACCCTGAGGGTGAGGAGAAGCAGGCACTGCTACCCTGGCTGCATCAGGACATGGATGGCATTGTTAACTATCCTGGGAGTGCTCTGCTGGTAGGACATGACCTTTAGGAGTCCTGGTAATCCATTAGGCTATGGAGGAACTCTTGGATTAATTGCCATCAGCCAAAAACATGGTCCTTGTCCAGCATCAGTCAAAGGCACATTTGATTATCTGATTAGTTTCCAAAATTTGTCAAAATGATAACTGGAGATCCTGACCTTCCCCAGAGAGGACAAATCCATGAACAGAACTTTTTTTTTTTCTTTATAAGGATGTAAGAATGGCTGTACTTGTCTGAACCAAACATCAGCTTTGCTCTGGTTTCTCTCTGTAACAGTGAACAGCAGGAGAAGCTTTTTGTATAGGAAACATCTCTCTGTGTCCTTTCACCTTCAGGCTGTAGTACTGTATGCACTTCTTCAGGCAATGTTTAAATCTTTCTTTTTAATGACTCTTGACAGGTTTTCCTGGCCATGAATATTTTCGGCCCCCATGTAATCCTGTGGCAGTATATTCCAGTTTAACTATGTGTGCAAAATGCTCATTTGCTTGACTCTGCAATTTCAGAGTTTCACTTGATGATCCCTTGTTCTTCTGCTGCAAGAACAGCGAACAATTGTTTCCTACTCACCTTCCCTCTGGCACACTTTGCTACAATTCCAGTTCTCCCCAGGTTTTCCTGTGTGGCTGTGCTGTCATGTGGGCAAGTTGATTTAGCTGTGCTTAATCTACCTGGAGCAGGTAGCAGTGAGCTGTGACAGGGCAGGGATGTGGGTGTTGCCATGGGTCAATAGACTGTGAGTCTGTGTAGCTCACACAGCTGTCTATTCCATGGGACCTCCCCTATTGCTGTTGTCCATGCTGGAAACCTCAAATCTGGATGTGCCTCCCAAGATTACAGCCCATCTCCATTAGATAGGATGGGATTCCAGCTCAAGGAGTCACTCTTTCAGGGGTGGTGTCTGGGATGTGAATGTCTATTAGGGTGATATAAAGGTGTGCTGAAGGCCCAGCTGACATTTGAAGAAATTTTCTGGCTATTGACTGCAAACAGCATGGGAATTGGATGCTCTGAAAACCTCTAATTTTCAGAAGTCCCTGATGACACTGAGCTAACCTCTAGCTGACTTTAAAAATGAATCCAGCCTGGAAGGACTCTGCAAGCACAAAGCCTATTGTTGCCACCACTTTTCTCTCCTCTACAATACCAAGAATTATTAAAATCCCTGGCAGTTTTTTTTGCCCCAAACAACCACATATCATATGTAATATATAGTGCAGGATTGAATTTCTGCTTGCCTGTTTTGATATTGTCAGAAGCACAGCTGAAGTCAACACTTAACTTTGCAGAGCAGAGCCAGCCTCAAAATACTCACAGCAATCTGTGTTGTCACCCCTGGAGTTAAATGCCTCCAGACAGTGAGGGCAATTCAGGGCTGAACCCATCCTGTGTCTCAGCTGGAGAAGCCAGTCATGAATCATCAGGGCTTAATGAATGCTGTGCTGAGGATTATGCATGGATGCAGGAGGCAGCATCCAAATTCTCCACCAGAAACGAGCTGATTGCTTTCAATTTTTCTTTCTTGTTTTCGGTTTTGTTTTTTTTTTTCCTTGAAAAATGCAAATGAAGGGAGTTTTCCCTGGCCTCAGCGTTCAAAGGAATGTTTTTGTGCTGGGACCTTGGTTATGCTATGACATTTGATTTGGGAGGGCAGCCTCACCTGCTAACTTTTTGTAAAGGCAAAATACAGAATTACAATGAGCTCACTATGCACTAAAATATCTGTTTAAATTGTCACCTTGAATTAAATCATTTCATGTATTTGGAGAAATAGCCAGTTCTAGTACAGCCTCTTTGAAGGGATTTTTTCCAAATACGAGACCATTAGACAAATGGTTTCATTTTATGCCAGATGAGCTTACTCCTCAGAAGAAACAAACACAAGAGAGCTTTTTGTTTCTCCTAATTATGGGCATGGGAAGGCAATGGGGATGATGTGGCATCACTGGGCAGGGCATGGCATGTGAGGCAGGCAGCTCAGGAGAGGATGCTGGAGAAGGACATGGTCTCTGACCATGTGGCACCTTTTTTGAATAGAGGAGAGCAGAGAAATTCTGGGTGGAAAAATGCCATTGGTTCTGTGGTCCATCTTTATTCTGGAGTTATCTTGGCATGATCTCCAGTGGTTTTGTCCCTTCTACTTGCAGGGTTATGTCCATTCCCATCAGTTGTAATGTGTGATTCCTTCATTGACTTCTCCCATTTGTCTCAGATCCATTTGATTTCATCTTACCCTGACAGTGATTTTTTCCTTCCTTTCACTAAAGAAAAATCCAAACAGAACCATTTAGGAGCCTATATTGGCAGAGAAAGTGGGATAAGAAAGGTACTACAGCACTGGAATAACCGAGGAGAGAGCTCAAAGCTAATGTCAGGGGAGCAGAGAGATTATTCCTGTGACCTTCTCTCAGGCCATCTCTGTCTTCCCAAATTCCTGTCAGCTGTGCTGGGCGAGTCCCTCATCACTCCTCACACATCAGCAGTGTTTACCAAGGACCAGTGTGGCTCAGATGGTTGGCAGAAGGCCTTGGAAGTAAAACAATTGCCCTCCATCACAGCAGCATCCTGGAGTAGGGGTGGCATCCTCGATGCTAAGGTGAAGTCAAACAACACTGACTTTCACCAGGAGCAGAACGTGCTTATTTGTTAGAAGAAAGAAAAAAACCCCTCTTTAGCCACATCAGTGGAGTGATGGCCAAGTGTTCTCTTTAATCCTCCTTAATCATGGTGTTGCTGATTAACATTTGAATAGAGCTTCTAATTAGAAAGAAGACACAGAGACAATCTCACCCTGCTGAGGAGGTGAATTCTCTGCTCCTACGACTCATTCCTGCATATGCTGCCCTGATTAGGGCTTGAATGGGACAATGATTAAAGAGGCCACTGCCACTCTCTAACCTCTCAGTAGCACAGCTACGTTCAAGGATTTATTTTCAACTGAGACTTGAATAAATGTTTTGCAAATGTGAGCCACTCCTGCGGAATGGGAAGAGCTTTTAAACACTTCTGAAGGACTATTCCATCTTGTTCCTGGTTTTATCACGCTGATCTCCGCCTCTGTAGAACATGCCCTGTTTGACCATAATGTATTTCAATTAGGATTGCAGTTTAAGCATATGTATTTCACTTGTTCATCTCTTCCATTATTGAAAAAGCAGCCAAAGGCTGGTGAAAACCTGGAAAGTGTGCTATTGAAAAATCACTTCTGCTTTCTTGGGTGAAGTGTTTTTTTCAAGTTCTTCCATCCATTATATAATTTATTTTGATTATTAATTTGCATTAGGCCTAACCAGAGTCAGTGCTGTTTTGCTAGGAACTATTTGCATTCAAAGAAGATCATACTCATAGTCTCCTAGGAATTTTTGATGTCTGCTTGTGTCAATTATATCAATCCACTTAGAAAGACAGCTTTTCTCTGTCTAACGACATTACAGTGCTGGGGAACAAAATTATCACAATTGACCTAAGTCTTGCTGGAAATGGGTGTACAGCCACACACTCACCAGGACCTCTGGTTACAGAGCATTGCCAGGTGAATTCCTGCTGCAGCAACTAAACAAATTACAGTCTTTGGCTGTTTTGCTGCCCATTTGCCAAAGCTCAGCACCTCAGCCTCTTCTGCAGTAGGTCTGTCTCTCACACATGGCCACAGTGGCTTTGGAGAGGGATGCCAGAGCCTGCCTGGGTGTAACTGAGGTCCAGGTCCTTGTGCCCTCCTGAGGAGGAGGCAACACCCTAAACCACCACAGCAACATTCACATAAACCCATCTTTCAGGTATAATTCTCTCCCAAACATGCTGACTGAGGAGGGTGGGAGAGCTCCTGCAGCACAATGCATTGTGAGCTTATTCTTTCCCGTAGACATTCAGTTAGATAAAGAAGATGGAAAGTGTTTTGTGGCCTGCAGCAAGTGGAATAGATCTTTTCTAGGCCCCTCTGCACTAAATTCCTTTTGTTGTCCTCATTTTTCCTAAATAGAACTGCAAAATTATCCTTCTTTCAGAAGTAAAGACATTTTCATAAATGGGATCTGGACAATATTTTCCATCCAGGTACCCAAAATTAGGCTTTGTGACAGAAGTGGACTCATTATGAGGAAGGCAGTGAGCTTTTGTATCTCGGAATCATTACCAGGCTCTGTGGAACAGAGGCAGGAGCAAGTGAAAAAGGAGAGGCAAAGCTTGAGTGTAAGATCAATGATCTGATTCAACTGTAGGGGAGAAGCAGACAGATTTTACATAAAGCTGTGGTAAAAAAATAATCTCCAAGAGATGCTTCACTTCAGAAAAGCCTTTTCTGTAGAGCTGGGCCATAGTCACCTAAATATGCAAAAAAGGCAATTAGCCAGGATTGGGGGGGTTTTTTAATTTATTTTTCAGCTCATCACAAAGGCAAAGACTGCTGTAGCACTCACCAGGACCTGCCAGGCACACACTGAGGCTCATCTGAGAGGGAGACATTGGCCTGGTCCATCACTTGGGGCCACAGGATCTCCAGATGGCCTCCAGTGCCTGCAACTGTCAGGGCAAAATGGAAAATGGTTTAATTGAATTGACATTTAACTTCCCATCGCAACAGCAAGGGAGAAGAGAAGAGAGAGAAAGAGAAGAGAAGAGAAGAGAAGAAGAGAAGAGAAGAGAAGAGAAGAGAAGAGAAGAGAAGAGAAGAGAAGAGAAGAGAAGAGAAGAGAAGAGAAGAGAAGAGAAGAGAAGAGAAGAGAAGAGAAGAGAAGAGAAGAGAAGAGAAGAGAAGAGAAGAGAAGAGAAGAGAAGAGAAAAGAGAAAAAATGAGAAAAGAGAAAAGAGAGAGAGAGAAGAGAGAAGACAGAAGAGAGCAGAGAGAAGAGAGAAGAGAGAAGAGAGGGAAGAGAAGCACAGTTTGTTGAAAGACCCTATCTGAAGGGAGAAGCAAAATGATGTGGCACCCTCCCACACTTTGAGCTTATCTGCAGGAGCTGAGTTCACACACTCCTGTAATGATCATCATATAAATGCAAAGACATCTCTGTCATTTAGCAGCTGTTTCCTGGATTTCAAGACAGTTTGTTCCTATGGGCTAGAGAGTGACGGTTCATGTACAAGTACAGCAGAAAGACAAGCAAAAAGGCCTCTCCTCCATCTCTCTCTGTCCCCTGAGAGCTTCCCAACCCTGCTAACTGGGTTTGCACCCAGCTTTCCAGTTCTGGGACTGCTCATGCTCAGTGGCCAAGATGGAAACAGAGTTTAAAAAGACCACAATACATTGGAAACACTCTGACCCCTTCCGGACCTGCTCTTGGGGAGGTAACAGGTATCAGCACCCCACCTGCCCAGAAGATCCTGATACCCTCCTGAGGCAGGTGAATCCCCACTGGGATGTGTGAAGGCAAGAGCTGCTGAGTCCTGTGCTCAGTTCCTGGCCTTCCTCAGTACGTGTGGCTTTGGGAGTCCTGCTGTCCCTGCTTGAAAGTCAAAATCATCAGTGACTTCTTTCCCCTTCTGCTAACTTCCTAACATCCCAGCTATTCTGGGATTATGCCCTGTCAGGACCAAGGGCTATTCTTGGACCATTCTGCTGCTCACACCCAGCAACGGCAGCCTGTGCTGACAGCTCCTGCTGTTCCAAAGCACAGAAGGGCAGGCAGGAATAATTTCCCAAGCCAAGGCAATGTGAGGAGTGCTGAGGCTCTCCCTGTTCAGATGATGTAGCTCCAGAGAGAAGCAGCTCAGGTACAGAAGGCAAAGCAGGGAAAGTGAGTTTGGAGTTTAGTGCCTCTGAAGGCGAAAACAGCAGCAGTTAAAAAATTGATGGAGCAGTGAAAAGTTCCTTGCTTCCAACTAGAAATAAGGAGAGTTTCAGGCATGTGATGAGGTGCAAGGTCTCTGTCTTAACTGTTCTGCACCCACTATGCATGCAAAGACATTTTTACTGACAAGCTTGCTTGCTTTAGTAAGGAATATACTACCAGCCCATGCTAACAGGGAACCAAATTACTGCCCAGGGTAGCAGGAGGAGGTATGAAATAAATTGGTCAAGGGAACCCTTACTTTTAAAAGCCAAAAATAACATGGTATATAATGTAAAGGTCAAAGTTGAGCATTGAGGCTAGGGACTCCAGTGCAGTATAAATTCAGTGTCATAACAGAGCAAGAGTGGAGCAAATTGCTACAAAATGCAGGACCTGGGAGGTAGCAGCAGGGTATTGAAGACAAAGCTCACAAAGTGATTTTAACTGGTTTTGAAACCTGCTGCCATAGCTTGTTTTCAGTTGCTGTGATTTTATTTGGGCTCGTTAGAGTGTCAGATGCTCAGGCTCTCTGTGGAGGTGAGGGGTGTTTTCAGCTTATGCTCATGCTACAACCAAATCAACAATAACCTAATAAATGATAACTAATAAAAAACCCAGGTTTAATTATGTGAAACTGCGAGCATGTTATGAACAGAGCAATCCTCCCAGGAGCAGATGCAGCCAGAGGAAAGATGAAAGTAGAGGATGTGCAACTAGTGTTACAAAGCTGCTTTGCTGCCATTTCATTGAGCTCCTTGGGTATGTGTGTGCCACGGTCAGCTTGGCAAATCACCCTGTACAAGACACTAAAAACACAACAAAATTCCTTATAACGTCTGGATCAGGATTACAGGTACCCCAGAGAGAGAGCAAATGTGTGCACCTCAACACCAGGGAGCATTTTTGGTTCAACCCAAGTGCAGTGAGTTCTCTTGTCTCCAAGCTCTAGGTAGGCTGGATGTGTTTATTTTGCTATGCTCCAGGATGGAGAAGGGCATGAGAGTCCATGCCTCCAAGTCCCAGCCATGGGAAGTGTGATTGCCAGGCTTTGGCATTTTGATATACCCTGTTATGAAGGGGAAAGTGATTAGAGAAACCCCAGCAGGTCCTGCCAGTCATTAAAGCTGATCTAATGGCAGGAGAAGATGGAGCTAAAGTTGTTGTGTCAGGTTTGTGTCTCTGAACCCACTCAGGCCATAGGCTGAGCTTTTCACAAGCAAGAAGAGCAGCTCTTGTTCTTGCTTCATGGCAGCCAGGCTAGCCAAGTGGTCCAGGCTCTCCCTAGTGTGGCTTCCACGTGGGAAGGTAACGTTTTTATTCCCCACTTTACCAGGGATGCTTTCAAACCTAATTAAGCTTAGCGTTATCATTGTTTTTATCACATTAAGATCCCACTTGGCTCGCAGCAGCACAGACCACAAAGTCAACACTGCATCTTTAAACAGAAACAACAGATTTTGGTTCAATTAAAAATTCATTAAAATGTAAATTACTTTGTAAGGTTTTTTCCTTCTAATGCCTGTTCAGTGTGACACTCTAATGGCACAAAGCATTAAGGGGAGGTTAACTGGCAGCACAGAGACAAATTGCTCTCCATATACTCACCTGCTTAAGAGATCTTGGAAAAGAATTTAACCCTTTTCTCTCAACCACAGGGGTTTCCACCTCATCCCAATTGTTTGTTATGATCTTGCTTTGTCATAAAATCATCACAGAATCCCTGAATGGTTTGGGTTGGAAAGGACCTTAAGGATTATGTCGTTCCAGCTGCCCTGCCATGGTCAGGGACACCTTTCACCAGACCAGGTTGCCCAAAGCCCTGTCCAACCTGGACTTGTTGTCATGCTTTCTTATGTCTAAACTGAATCACCTCATCCTGCAGCTTTGCTTCCCCTTTTCCTCTGCAGTTCTCCCACAGCTCTAAGAGAATTTTTCATCAAGATGACCTATCCTGAAAGCCAATCGTTTCCTCCCAGACCCTGCTAGATGTGCCAGAATAAATTTCCTGGATGTTTCCCTTCCAGTGGCTGCACAAGATATGATGATTTAACCACATACTTATTAAGCCATTTGTTGCTTCTAATGCTCTATGAAACCACGTGTGAGCATTATTATTATTATTTCCCTTATCACTGTAAACTCAGTCGCTATTGCAAGTTCATTAGGTGTCGTTAATTGCTAACAACATATTCAGAACGTATGGTAAACGCAATTTAATTGAGAACTAATTAACTTGTTATAGTTATCTCATTACATGCCAATTAAACTTTTCAACATTCCTTTTCAGTAGATAAAGGAACAGTTAAAATCCCAGGGACCAACTTCTGAGCTGGGGTAAGGGGGGCAGCTTTGCTGCCTTCATCTGTAATGCAGTTACTTTGCGTCTCGCGTTTTTGGAAGATTAAGGGAAGCCAAGGGAGTTCAGGTTAATTTAGTGTGTCTCTGAAGAGGCTGAGAACTTGAAAAAAAAAACCTCTGATGGTGGTTTTGTGTTTCATGAGAGGAACTGGAGGACTTGGGTCAGGAATTTCTGCTCTGCAGCTGAATCAATGTGCAGGTTTTGGTAAACCAACCTCCAGCTTTAACTCATCTGCAGGCTGTAGGGGGGAATATTGACACACTGCACCAGATCCAGGGTCCACGCAAAGATATCCCTGGATGACAAGCTTTGGATTGGCATCTTTGCTCAGCATCATTTCAGGGGGCTCTCCCCAAACAAGCTCCAGCTGATTGCACACAAGAGTGCTCATGGCAGTGTGATTGACTCTGCCTGCCCCCCACCAGCTCTGTGATCAAATCACATTTGCCCAGTTTAGGTTTCTCCCCTTTCTCTGCATGAAAGTGTCAAGCAAACAAAGGAGAGGAAAGTAATGGAGGAAAAAAGCAAAGCCATGTGAGTACAAAGTGCTTCCCAAAGACACAAAATCACCAGCTGCGAAAAACTGGGAACTATATTGCCTTTAATCTCTAAGATAAACAGGTTCAGTCATCTCAGATATTACGGTAACATCTGTGGCTTTAAAAAAATGAAATACAAAAATCAACCTGTAGCTGAGCCATTAGGTCCACAGTGTCACCGTAATGCTGGCTTCAAACCAAAATGAAAATCTTTGAAAGTGAGAAGACTTCAAGAGGCTCTTATTAAAGTGAGAGGTGACTATTCTGGCACTACTGAAGTGAAGGAAAAAGTCACTGATAGGACTGATGACTAATTTCTGGTTTATTCACTCACTCACTGAAATAACTATGTGAGAAACTTGGAAAATATGTGAAGGGACAAGTGGGCAAGTTCAGTGGCCAGCTACACAAGGCTTTGACCTCAGCAACTTTCCCCAGATAAAGCTGCATGGGGTGGGGAAAGAATTCCAAGAGTGCTGCTGCCCTGCCACTGGTATCTCAATGCCATGCACTGAGAGCCAGCTGAGATGAATCACCACAGTTTGGGTGCAAAGCAGAGTTAGCAGGGAGCTGATCTTTAATCAGGGTGCAGATTGGAGGATCAGGGTGTTGGTTCCTCCACAGTGAGCAAACCATGCTCTGCTAGAGCAAGGATTTATGGAAAAGTGTCAGGCAAATGAAGCAAGAGCAGGGAGGCAGAACAAGCTGTTTGCATCCTTCAAGTGAAACAGAGGACTGCCTGTGAAGATGATCTTTAATTTAAACCACAGGGAAGAAGGGTGTTAATGCAACACCCACCTCATGCAGCTTTTCCAATGAGGGCTATAATACAACAATAGCAGCTGAAGAAGCTTTCCTCATAGAATTTTCTAACTAACTTCGTAAAGCCACGAAGGCAAAACTCTTCTGGAGATCTTTCATGTTCTTAATTTGCTGAATCCAAACATTTACGTGCATTTTCCATAACCACTGTTGTTTAAATAGCACTCCTCAAGTGGGAAAGGTGAGTGTGATGTAGTGTTATGGAGGCTGTTAGTACCTACCAGAAGCCTCAAGAACTCTCCAGCATTTCTATCCAGGATGAGCTAAGATGGCAATACTTGCATGGTGAATGTGTTTTTACTGTGTGTTTTTATGATGTTTTCATTATATGCTTTTATTATGTGGTTATAAGCTGCTAGAATGGAAACAGGAGCTATAAAGTTTGATTGATTGTTATATTCCCATATATAAACGGAGATTATTTTTTTCCACTAGAATCCATGAATGACAGACAAGTTTGATTGAGATGCAAGTCCACTTGCATTAAGTCCACTCCTGGAGTAATCAAATCCAGCTCCTCAAATCAAGTCAATGCTGATGGAATCATAGAATATGCTGAGCTGGGAGGAACCCACAGGGATCATCAAAGTCCAACTCCTTCCCCTGCACAGGTTAAACCCAGTGATGGTTCTGAGCCTTCCTCAAGTTGTCTGACCCTCAGCTTTACACAGCAGGAGAGGCAGCTGGGACACTTGCTGTTCAGTTTCCCCATAGATCTCCAGGAGCTCAGGCCACCAGGGTTCTGAAATCTCCAAAGCTGAAGCAGGAGCTAAATTCAGAAACCAAAGGGGGTGTCACAGGCTTTTAACATCCTATTTCTGATGAGTTTTAATTTAGATAACAGAGTCAACAGCTCTGAAGTGACACTGTGTTCTCATTTAGGGTTTACCGCTTTGTGATGTGCAAGGTCTGATGAGCGCCACCAAACACCCCATGCTGTCCCCATGCACAGTGCAGCCCCTGCTCTGCTGCTCCAGTCCCACCAGTGACTGCACCATCCTGGTGGAAACAGGGTCCACACCAGTGGGAAGTGAAGGAGAAACACCTTGATAACATCTATTTATGGTGGCCACAGTGAAGGACTTTTCCCCCGGGTTGCAGGACCTGAGCACCAGGCAGCATCAGTGAGAGCAGAGTAAACCTCTGTGCAGCCCCTGGTGTGATCCTGTGCTTTAGAAACCTTCCCATCTGCCAGAGCAGGTATTTGTCAGGCCAGTGAACATTGCAACGGGTTTCAGCTGACACAGATTCTGCATTTTTTTGTGCTATATTGGAGGCCTATTCCCTGCAATGCTCCTTTTGTTGTTCACCTACCCCGGGACACAGCAAATACCTCTGTCAGACATCTCATCCCAGACAGAGCCTTTTCTCTTGCAGACCTGAGAGGGCTATCAGCATCCAAAACTCCCTGCAGAGGCCCTTGAAGTTGCTGGCCAGCCCAAGAGTGAGGCATGGTGAGGTGTGTGCTGGGAGAGGAAACACCCTGGCTTTCAGGGAAGCAGACCCAAGAATCTCCCTGTAATTTATTCATAGAAAGAGGCAAGGGAAATCTTTCGTGTTCCTCCAGATAAACCTCTCCTTTTGCTTGACTCGAATCATTAAAAACCCTGCAAGGAGTGGAAGCATTTCCCCATCCTCTGTAGATTTTGTGCCTTGTACTTTTCCTTGCTAAATATATGCCAGCACATATACACCACTTATTGCAGCATGCAGGCTCATGATCTTTGCATGGCTTCTTCCCCTCTAGGACTGCCATAAATAAATCACTAGGTCAGGGAGGCTGTTATATGCCTGTGGTCTCTCTCCCCCACACTGCCTCTTTTTCTCTCTCCTACATTTGTACAGAGCACTTAAACCTGCAAGGAGTGTTAGAGGCAGCCCCCCTCCTGCGGGTGTTCTGTGCTAGGTGTGATCTGGCAGCAGATCATTCATATTCCTCACCACAGAGGACACTAATGATCCCAGATCAGAGCAAAAATCACATTTTGGCACAAGCTGCACTAAAGTTTTCCCTCCCAGGGAACGTGCTCACCTAGCTGACAAATCAGATTCCCAAAGAGGTGGTTTTCTGAGCATGCGGTGCTGCACGGCCAGGATCAGGTATTCAAAAATCCAATTTTTAAATCCAATTTTTAAATCCAGAAGGGAAATACGATCTTGAAAATATCCTGTCCTGGTGCTCCTAATGTGATTGGGATGTTTGCAATTCTTTAAGAGTCTTGTGGCTCACACTACAGGTGTTTTTTCCTTGGTGTTGGCCACCAAGAGGTGAGCTCTAGCCAAGAAATTCTGTTCTGCCTTCACACAAGGACCTAACCTGGGGGCCATGCTCTCCCTGCACCTTCTGGCTAGAGCTCTTCAGGAGAAATCCTTTTGCCCTACTTTAGTCCTTCAAAATTCCCTTTATTCCAAAGCCTAAGCAATTCTCTCTGCAGCTCTGCCCACCACAAAGGACATGAAGGATGAGAAATATTAGCAGAAAAGAGCAGAAAAGAAAGCATTTATTATTGATGGGGGGCAGAACGACAGTCACTGTAGTTACAGAAATCAAGTGCCTTTCTAGAGCTGAAATGAGGCTTCACATTAAAGGCCTTTTGCACAGCAGTTTTTTAGCTGTTATCAAGAGGTGGAGAGAAGAAAAAGTTACATTCTTAATGTTACCCTTTTAGGTTTTGTCATCTTTTCTAAATGGAACATATTGTCAGATCTCGTGTTTTCCTGGCAGAAAAGTTCTCATTTGCAAAGGACCATGTGTGCATGTGAATTTTTTTTTTCTTTTCTTTTTTTGGTTGTTTTAATTGCTGTCGTAACCTGCACATTTCGCAAATATTTCAATCAAAGATTTCCAAAGCACTCTAAGAAGGCCAGGAAAAAGCAAGAGAGCCTTCTTGCAGTTTTTTTCAGGTGTGCTCATCACTAAGATGATGGATTTTTGAGTGCCTAACAGTCCTGTCTTGGATGGCCCAAAGGAGACTTATAAAGATTTCCCCCTCTTTATCTATTGCTGTGTTGTCATCTCCAGCCCTCTTTTTCACTCTGACTTCTCACAGGTGGGAACAATCTGAAATCTCAAATTACCCTCGCAAGAAACCCCTTCCCACACCTGGCAGTGCCCATACACAGCTCATTCCTCCATCCTACATGTGAGATTGTTTACCCAAACTAGGTAGATTTACCTCCTCACCATGGCTGTAGAGAGTAATCGGTTTTCTGTCAAGTATAGGACAAGACTGATCAAACCTGCCAGCCTGAAACAGGTCAGAACTAGAGTCAAATATGACCTGTGCTTCGAGGGGCATGAAATATAGAAATACTGTGCTGGAGGTGCTGCAGAAATAAACCTGAAAGAAATGCCACAGCTTAACAGCTTTAATCGGAGATAAAAGACAAAATTCAAAACTCATCCAGGTCTCAGTTTGGCATCTGAACCCTATATCTGTTTATCAGCCACTTCAAATCCACAATTATAAGTGAGAATTACGTATCAGTTTGGACTTATCTCAGGGGGATGGGTTGTTAAATTCAAATTATTGCTGGCTGTGTGCAGGAAATGTGCATCCTTCATACACACCGAGAACATGGACATCTTCTGAGTCACTGAAAACACAGCCTTGCTGGGTTAATTATTTCTCCATGAGGTGGGAAAAAAGGGTGAAGAATGTGGGTTAGGGTAGAAGCATGGAACAGGGAGGAGCCTTGTGTCATTTCTGTTTCAGGAATATCAGCAAAAGGCTTCTTTGTTCCACTGGTCACTGTGCAAGACAAACACTGCAAGGATATGTTTGAAGGAAAGGCTGGGACAGCTTGGCTTGTCTGGAATGCCAACCCAGGAGTGACATTTGGGCACTCAAACCTCCTTGGCTGCAGAGCTTCACACAGCTCCATGGAGATGCAGCAATTGTCCTCACTCTCCAAAGCTGAAATATCTTTCAGTCCTTTCTCCTGCCTTCCACCCTGGGCATCACAGTGGCTTCACAGAATGAGCAAACATCCCCAGGTTCACAACACCCCCCCAAAAAAGGGACACCCCATGATGTGTGTATTCAAACACCTGTGCACACACAGCACTGCCACCCAGTGGCTTGCTAACCACAAAGGCGGGGTGCAAACTCGCTTTAGGGTGGGTTTTTTCACCCCTAAATGCCATTAATATGGTGCACAGATTTAATACAAACCCATACCCAGCTCTGCCTTCCCAACCTGGAGGTGCCCAGCTTGGCAGGCACACAGGGCCAGGCTGTAGGAGCGAGCCAGCTGGGCAGCTGCAGGTGGAAATATCAATTCCTTGGCATCAGGTTCAGGTAACAATTTGCAACTGTCACACATATTCTGCCTTTTCCCTTTTTTCTCCCTTTTCCCTTTTTTTGTGTGTCTGTGGTTAATTGCAAGGGGGAGGATGGCAGACCTTATCTCTCCTGACTAGTGGTGGCAAAACTGAAAAATTGTTTTCATTACCAGGTGGAAGGCTTTTCACATGCAAATTGTCGATATCATTGTGAATGTGGCATTTTTATTAATCCAAACCAGCTTATCTGACCAAAAAGAAAAGAAAGATCATTCTTGTTTTTTATCAAACATTTTGCTCTGACAACGGTAAGTCATATTTGATGAAATATTGCATGGATCACACCATTTTTACAATTTAGTGCAGGAGAGAAAGAAATATAAAGGGCTAATGGATGGGGTGGGGTTTGGGGATTTTTTGACTGATTTGGGGTTTGGTTTTTTGGTTTTGCTCTTTTTATCTTTAAGACATTTCTCCTAAATGCCAGTCAAGTGGTGCAAGTTCACGTTAGCATTTTAACTTCTTTTCTTCAACATCAAAGAAACTGATCTGGTTTTATAGATGTATTTTTATCTCTCTATTGTGTGCACTTCCCCTTCAGACACTGGAAAAATAAGGTCACATTCCCTACCGAGTCCATCCTTTTCTATTGATTTTACTTTCTTAAAATCCTAATAGAGCTTGAAATTAATACAGTTTAATTTTCTTCTCCCTTTCTTGTGAACCAGCAAAGCTTTCTTATTGCTGCTTCACCACTCTGGGTACAAAGAAGATAACAGGCTTGGCATCCTCCTTCCAATGGCAAAAATCCTTGAAAACAGAAAATCAGGAGGGTTTTGGCTCTTTCTCCAAGGAAGTAAAGGCTCTACCTTCCTGTCTAGAAGATGAGGACATGGGATGCTTCTTTGCCCATCTCAATAGGGAATGGACCACAAAAAGTTATGCACCCCTGTGATGTGGCAAAACTCAGACTCACTGACTTTAGGACAGGTCTAAATTCCTCAGCTTGGACTGCATCTCAGTGCTCTGTGCTGATAAAAAAACCAACCCTATTCATATTCCCCAGCCTGGGACAAACAGCCTGTCCAGTGTCTGGGAGCTCCTTCAGGAGCCAGCTGAATGCACTTCAGTAGTGAACCCAGCATCATTCAGGATCCAGCTGGAAAACACTTCCCCAAGGGCAGATGAAGCCAGATGAAGAGACTGGAGGCTCTGGAAGCTGCTGGGTTGCTACCAGCATCCTCCATCCACAAGCAGAGCTGCTGGGGTGGTACTCTCCAATCCCTTGTTCAGCACGGACACCAGCAAGAGCATTCCGGAGAAGATGAAGGGCATCAAACCTCCTGAATCAGCATCCTTCCTCCCTGCCAGGGAACCTACTGGGGAGGAAAAGACACTCCATGGCCCTGGGAGTCACCTCTGTTCTGTGGGAGGGTTTGGCTGTGGGAAGCAGCGGGAGGCAGGTTGGGTGTCAGCAGTGATGCAATGGAACATGACAACCCCGGGTGACACAGGCTCCTGCTCCCGTGCCCGTTCATCACATCACAGCAGTGCTCAGCTGTATAAAATGGGCTGTAAACTTTGCTCATTTTGGCTGACAGGTACGATAAAGGTTATGTGTGCTTTACAGCATTACGAATTTGATGGGGAAATGTCCCCTGAGACCTCTCGCCGCACCAGGTCTTAGCATTTGGCAAGGCGTAGCAGGGACCTCATGGGTCATCCTCCCTGCCCTTCCTTTGCCTGTTCAGAAGCCACTACCCACCTCAACGATGCTGTTCACATAGATTAAAAGCATTTTAAATATGTATTATTTTTGCAGTCTCTGTGTATCTGTGCCTTTTATACCCACATCTTAAATTCATCACCTCTCTGCCAGTTGTTTGTAAATGTCCCCAGGTGTTTAACTCTTATCCTCTGAATCCTCTGAGCTATTGCTGGTGAGTGCGGCTATTACATACTCCTAATATTTCTCAAAGGTCAAAAGAAAATGTAAAAATGCCATTTCTTTTCTCTTCTCCTTACAAAACAGAAAATGCAATATTGTTCTGGTGCAGTTACTTTAGCTGTTATGCTAAGATTTTATTTTTTTTTAAGTAGACCTTATTGTATTTACTGCAAATGTTCTGGATACAGAATTACTTCCTCAAATTATTAGGAACTAGGAGATATAATCAGCTTTTATTCTGTTTTAGAACATATTACTCTACCACAACAGTCAATTTGCGACAGTTTGCTCTCATCTTCCTGCAACCCATCTTACAAATGAGACATAAAATTGAGGCTGTGGATGCTTATGGACCCAATCCTGCAACATTTATGCACCTGTTTAAGCTGAATCATGTAAAGACCCATGGTGAATTGAATGTGCAGAATGACTAACACTTGAGGAACTATGGCAATTGCTCCAAAGCAGTCTGCAGTTCTTCAGGACAATGAGCAATGCATGAAACTGGTGCATTATCAGGGTGGATTATCTGCTCCTCCCCCAAATCTGGCCAGGATGCTGTAAAGGATGCACTTGGAGTGAATGCAGAGTAAACTGTCCTCTCTGTAGTCAGTCTTATTATATTAATTTCCTTTTATCACTGCAGTAAGACTCCTGACCGTGCAGAACTTAGCCCTCAGCAGTGCAACAGGATCTCGAGGTTTTCGTCGCAGAGTCACACTTGCTGGTGTTATACAGCCTCGTTAATTGATTACAAAATAATTCCGCAAGCTGCACTGTTCCTGCATCTTCTATCCAGCTTGCTGCCTTCTCACCTCAAATCAGCTGCAATTCAAGGTCCTGGTCCCCATGCCTGAAGCCCAATCAGCCGAAGAATGACCTTTCTTTTTGACCTACATCTTTCAGAGGAATAAAGCAACAGATGACACCAAGTAGAGGATTCGCAGAGCTCTTTGTGTGAGCCCCTAGCAATGGAGCTCTCCAGTGAAGGGCATCAAGCTTAACTCTCAGCTCACCCTGCAAGGAGGAATTTTTTTTTTTTCAATTTCAGTTAAGAGCAGCATTTCCATTGACTTACACAGGAGCAGAGCCAAATCCCAGCATGTCTTTTAGGACAAGCTACTCCTCAGCAGAAGAAGCACCTCAGCAGACAGGATGCCCCTGCCTCTCAGAGTCCTTGTCCAGGCTAACCAACTCCCACCACATACTGAATTATCCCCCCACTTATTGCTCAGCCTCCATCGAGATCTCTGCTCTTGCACATCGCCACTGTGATTGGCAACCGAAACACAAAGATCAGACAAAAGAGGCTGAAACACCACCTGGGATGGAGCTGAAAAAGATGCAGGAGCAGATATCTCCATCTGTATTCTCGAGGATGTGTACGAGGAGAAGCCAGCTGCGGTGTGGTGCTCCCGAATCACAGGGGACTGGTGCTCGGCCCCGCTGCATCTCGGGAAACCCCAATGTCAGTCCCTGCACCAGCAAGGTCACCTCAAAGCCTGTTTCCTCATCCTCAGGCCAGTCACACTGCTGAGAAACTCCAGAACATGGAGGGCGAAAGGAGTCCAAGATGAATAAAACAGAAGGAAAATGAGGCTTTTCTCAGATTTATGCAGGAGGTAAATTATGGGGCTACTTACACCACCTAAAATCACTTTCTCCCCAGGGCCCTGAATATGCTCTATTATGAAAGCTGTATACTGGAGTGTAAATTTGCCATATATAATACAGTCTAATTGTACCAGACTCACCTGTGTTGTATTTTTTACCTATAAACGTAATGGTGATTTGTTTGTCTCCTCTTTTTACAAGAGTTCCAGAACCCCCAGGAAAGCACATTGGCCGTAACACGCTCCTTCCACCATTTAATCCAGCTAAAAAGTCTTGTGCTGAGTGTGCCTTCCCATCCACAATGCTGGTGTTAGGCATCCCTGTACATATGGACAGGTTTACCCTAGTGCAAGGCACCTCGGCAGGAATCACACAACATTGACAGTATATCACACTGTACTTCTGAATTGATGCAAAAAGCCGTGCACAGAAGGGAAAATGGCAGCTTTCCAAGTGGCCCCAGTTAATAGCTCTGTTTTGCTTAATGGTGCCTCCCATTCAGACTAAAGATGCTGTTTTAAATATGTAAGCAATTAGTATCTCTCGCTCTCAACACATCTGTGCTGCTTCTCTCTGCTGCATTATAAATCCATCGTGCCCCTCTCCAGCTCGGCAGTGCATATATCACCAGATATTCTGATTTTCAGCAACTTTCTGGTCTGAAAGAGTTGTGCTTGGATTTGGTGATGCTCTGCCAGTCTGGCCTTGCCTAAACCCTGACACAGCCAGCCTCTCTTCTCCAGGTCTGTGTCTGGACCAACAGATAACAGGGATATAGGGAAGCACCTCTTGGTGGGTTTTTGGTGGTTCTTTGGTCCAGCCAGTACTTTTTTGTTTTTCCCAGCTTTCACACACTTTCTGTGTAGAAACTGCAGCTTTTTCTCTCCGTAACAAAACCCAAGGGTGCCTGTAGCCTGCAGGAGGATGCTTGCAGAGGTTGCAATGTGGCTGAGATGCAGCCAAGCACCTCAGAAGCAGAACACCTTCCCTGCACGGTTTGTGCTTAAATAAATTCTGCCTGCTCAAACTCCAACGGGATTTAGAGTCGTGGCAGGACCAGTGTGGTTATGACGGTCAGTATTTATAGGAGTCCAAGGGATCATTGCTGCTAAAATAGCAATTTGATAGTAATAGAACTGGGTGTGATGAGTTATTCAGCTTTTTTTTTTCTTTTTTTTTTAAACAGAGTGTTTTCCTTGCCAAAAGCTCTGTTACTGCCCGTCCCTCGCAGGGGAGGAGAAGGTACAGCCGCCGCACCGCGCGCTGGAGTTCGCGTGGTGTGATTTTATCACAGTTTTTGTCCTTTCGGGGAGCAGCCGCCCCGCCTGCGCCGTGCCCACCCCTTCCCCGGCCAGGAGCGACCCCGCCGCACCGCGCGGTGGGCGCAGGGGAGGAGGCGGCAGCGCGGCCAGGAGCGCAGCCGGCTGACAGGGGCTCCAAAGGGAGCTCAAAGGGGCTCAAGAGGGCTCAAAGGAGGCTCTGAGGGGGTGGCAGGGCGAGGGGGACGCGGCAGCTCCCGACCCGCCGCGCTGCCCCCCGCGCTGCCCCCGGGCCTCGAGGCGGGCGCTGAGGGACGCGCGGGCCGCGCCGCAAACTTTAGCGGCGGGGGGCGGCGGGGCCGAGCCCGCCCCGAGCGACCCCTCCCCGCGCCGCCCGCCCCCTCCGCAGCCTCCCCGCGCCGGCGGGGCGGGCCAGGGGCGCCGAGGGGCGGAGCGGCCCCGCCGGGCGGCGGCGGCGCCGAGCCGGGACGCGGCGCCGGGCTCCGCACCCCGCGGAGCGGCGCGGAGCGGCCCAGCCCGGCCCAGCCCCGGAGCCATGCCGCTGCCGTGCCGGGGCTGGACGCTGGCGCTGCTCACGCTGCTCGTCGGTTTCCTCATCTTCGCCGATATCTCGGAGATCGAGGAGGAGAGCGGGTAAATCCCCCGTCCCCGCGCGGAGGAAGGGGCGCGGAGCGGAGCGGTGCCGGGGACCGGGGAGGAGGCGGCGGCGGCGGAGGAGGGGGCGGGCGCCCGGACAGTTTCTTTGTCTCCGGCTCTCCCGGTTTCTGCCGTGCCCGAGTGGGAAGGGAGCGCGCTGCGCTCCCGCGCGGCTCCGCGGGGCCGGTGGCAGCCCCGGGCGGGACCGCCCCGCCGCCGGGCAGGATGGGGCACGGGGGGCAGCCACGCCGGGCCGGACAGGGGTGCGGGAGCGGGTACTGCTCCCGTTAGAGACGCGGAAGTACCGGTCCGAGGAGGTATGCTGGGGCAGGTACCGATCCATTTAGGGATGCTGAGATACCTGTCCGGATACGGATGGTGGAGCAGGTACCACTCCCTTTACAGACACTGAGGTACCGGTCCGGGCAGGGATGCTGGAGCAGATACCACTCCCTTTACAGACACTGGGGTACCGGTCCGGGCAGGGATGCTGGAGCAGGTACCACTCCCATTAGAGACGTGGAGGTCCTAGTCCTTTTAGAGATGCTAAGGTACCAGTCCAGGGATGCTCGATCAGGTCCAGGTCTGGGTAGCGATGCTGGAGTGGGTACCAGTCTGATTAGAAATGTTGGGGCAGATCGTGGTCTGGAGAGAGGGATTTTGGCATGGGCAGTGCTCAGGTGCTGATGGACGGATGGAGCAGTTCCCTAAGCAGGGTATTGGTGCAAGTGGTCTGCTGGACAGGGATGCTGGGGCAGGTTGCAGCCCAGGGGACTGAGGTGCCACTGGTGGTCCAGATGGGTGTGGTGGAGAGGTCCAGCTAGTGGGAGTGATGGATAATGGACCAGTCTGCAGGTGGATAAGGGACCAACCTGTGGGATGAGAGAGATTGAGCAGGGACCAGTTGGGTAGGGATGATGGAGCAGGGTGGGAGAGCTTAACCCACTGATGTGTCCCCGTGGGATGCATTAGGGGCTTTGTGACCACCGCCTACTGATCAGTGTCATGGTTGGTGTTTACCTGCAGGTGCCACCTATGGCAGGAGCTTAAGCAGCCCCTCAGTCTGAGGATCAACACCCTACCCACCCCATAAACCCCATCTCTGAGGTCTGCTTGGAAACTTAGGGAATGAGAGGAACAAATGCAGAGAGGAGCGTTTGCATTAACTTGAGGAACTTGCTACAGCAATGTGGGAAACCAAATGATTTTAGTAATGAGGTGTGCACTCAATGTGCCCAAATGACACAAAGTTCTTTCTGTTTGGGACCAGGTGGCTTTGTCCACTGTGTTACACCAAAACAAGCACCTTGATGAAGTGAAAAATGAAATGCAGTGATGTTTGTTTATTGTTTCATTGTTATATTATTTTGGGTGCCACAGACAAGAAGTGCTTAAAGGTCAGTAGCCTTATCCAGAAACATCCAGCACCAGACTGTAGGTTACCAGGGTAGATGAATTGTTGCTCTGCAATGAGCTGGCACTAGCTATATAATAATAAAGGAAATTAAAAGCTTGTGATGCATCCTCCCCATTGGACAGGCTGCTCTGATCCCCTTGCTGTCTTCCCATCTCCTTTTCCGGCTTCTGTTCTTTCTTCTCTCTCCTCACCTATCTGCTAGATCTACCCACTAGAACTTGCTGTGCCCTTATTGAAAATCTATTCTGTTTTGTTACTTACTTGTCCTGTTTCTCACCCTGGTTCATTAGGGATTCCCAGTATTGTGTCTTTTTTCTCTTCTCTTTTCTGTACATTGTATGGAAATTGGCTGTTTGCTGGCTGCTTATCTCCAAACCCTGGCATCTGAGTTTGTTGCTGTAGTTCCTCCAAGGAAGTACTGCCAAGTGATGCGGCGGCAGAGTCAGCAACAGGGTCAGATGAGTTCTGTAGGAACAGCGAGCGGCTTGTTCCACACAGCATTCAGAAATGGTAGTGCAGGAGAGAACTGGCAGAGGAGAGGAGCCCCCTGCACCCAGGGGTGAAGGGGGGTCCTGCATCCCTTGCCCTCTGATACACGTGAGCACCAGACCTTTCACAGATCACTGCCCATGTCAGCTCTGCTTCCCATACGGGCATGAACAGAGCAAAGGTGGGACCCTGCTGTATTAATTATAGATTATTTAATCATGAAGTTGGGAAAACTGAGCCTTTCTCTCATTTTGTCTTCTCCCACACACTTTTCCCTATTGCATCTCTGGAGTGCTTTGGTTTTGATGAGCTCCTGCATCCCAAACTCAGTAAGGGGCCAAACACTGGTCACCTTGCACAGAAGCCTGGCACAAAGGGCACTTCATCCCTGCCTGCTGCCAGGAATGGGGAACACAATGCTGTGACCTGGCTGAGGTGTATTGCCAGGGTGACATGGAAAAGCAGAGTGCCTGGTCTGCAGCAGGTCAGGGCATGATAGAGGGCTTTCAGCTTTGGGAGCCACATAGTAGTATTTTTTGTTAACAGGTCCTGTAGGTAAAGGGAACTGTGTGACAGCAAAAGTGCGCAACAATATAGAGAAGAGACCCTGCCAAAGTTTTCCAGGAGCTGCTCTGTGTGTCCAGGAGGGAACAGCTCCTCTCTGTGAGAGGTTTGGGAGATAATGTGTATTTGTGCAGCTTTCCCCGACATCAGGAATATCTGGCTGTTGGACTGTGTGGCTCAGCATCCTCCTTCACACCCCCACAGACCACCATCACGTTGGTCAGTGCAGCAGGGAAGGAAGGAGCTGCCCAGCTGTGCCCTGGCAGGCTTGTGGCACTGAGGGGGCTGGGAAACACAGGCAGGTGCAACTCTTTTCTTCTTTTGCCTTGGCATCGAAACACTCTCTAATTATTGTGAGGAGCGAACAGCTTGCCCACTTTTACACATACCCTGCCCCCTGCCTGTGATTTGGATTGTCTTTGGAAGAATGTACCTCGTACGGGTGGGAGCGGGGGGAAACAGATTTCTCTCACTTAAAAATACTGAGAAATTTCAGAAAGAAAACACGAAATGTTCGTTAGGTAAAAAGTAAGAGAGACTGTAATACTCCTGGCAAAAGGACAGAAAAACCCAAACCCATGCTGTTTCTCTGGACAGTAAGTTCTCCGAATCGCAGGTGAAGGGAGGTAGGAGCCGAGGGCGGCTGGAGCTGCTCTGCCTGCCAGTGGCTTCTGAGAAAGATGTTTGTGCCTTAAACAGTCCCATCACCCTCCTCTAAACATCCTTATCCCACCTCCCACAGCCAGGAGATGCTGAAACAAAGAGGTGTTTGGGCAGGGATGAAAAATCAGCAGTTTCTCGCTCCTGATGCTGCGTCTCTCATGCTTAGCCCTTTCCTCCCACCCTGCAGCCACCCCTGTGCGCAGGTTTTCACCCTGCTCCATCCTTGTCGCCGATGGACGTGTCACCTACGGATGTGTGTGGATTGGGTCGTGTGCCTGGCGGAGCTGTGGGATGCCGGTGGGATGCCGGTGGGATGCCGGCGGGCAGGGACACGGTCAGCGTATGCTGCACTGTGCAGTATTGCTGCTGTGAGCGGTCTTGGCACTTTGTTTCCGAGCAGCCACCTGGTTCCGGGCTGCTGAACTTTTCCTGCAGCCCGGTGGCGCCTGTGTTTCCATGCAGCGCTCCCGCTCTTTGTTTCGCTGGAAGGAAACAAAAGACACGCTCCCGTCTGTCTTGGGGAGCGCTGATGCCATCGCAGCCATTTCTTCATCCACCCCGGGATAGGGGAGCGGAACAGACCTTTCCCCGCGGAGGAGAACAAAGGACTTGGCATCGAGCGGGATGATTATTGCCGGTGATGAGGAGGAAAATCATGCTGCTCGGGTTTAAGGGGACTCTCTTTGTTATTCTGCGCCTGCTATAGCGGTTCTGCAGGGGTCCGGCTGTGTCCTGATTGTCTGTAGAGGGAGCTGGTGACCTGCTGCCACCAGGTGACTTCTTGAATTAGCGTCTGAGCCATCTTAGGGAGCACTTGACACTTGGTAATGGGCTGGTCTTAATATGAGTCAACCTTTTCCCTGCTAGCCCGGACCACATGCCTTTCCATCTCGATTACAAGAGGAATTATATTCTGCTCTCTCTAAGTGACGAATTGGAGTCTCGGGTATTGCTGGCCTGCCTGGGAGCTTGTCAGTAAATTGCCACTTTTTCCTCATGTGCCCTTTTCTAACGCCTGCCTTTCAAAGGCTCGGGAAGAGAGGTTTTGTGTCCTTTATGGAGGCTGCAGCACTTGCTATGAGCAGCCTGTAGTGGGCTATAGTCGTAATGCTCCTTGTCAGGGTTGGTCCATGGGGTATAAATGTCCTGCTTACGTCTTCCAGGCTGTGATTTACTGTGCCTAGCCCGGAGTTAGTCTAAGACTTGCTCTCTACCAGAAAGTTTCACTGGAGAAAATGCTGTGTTCTACCAATAACCGCTTTTGTGCACTCACACAGTGGGTGTGCACAAGCCAACAATTATCCAGGTTGGGCTGGAGGAGGAATAGTTCTCAGCAGGACTGAAGCCCACAGACACCCTGGAAGTATTCATGTAAATGGAGCCAAAGGAGACCTTTGTACTGCTTGGCAATGGCAGGGGTCTAATAAAAGCTCCGTGACACATCAGGCTGGAGAATAAAAGCAGTGTTGTAGCACTGATTTGAGTAAGAAAATACTCAGGGTAGGCTTTGATTGCAACTCTTCTGACTCAAGCACCCAATTTCAGGTTGGCTGCAGTGTTCCCCCTCCTCCCCATGAAACACTCCCTCACCTCCTGCAGCCCTTCAGGGGCAGGGTGTACTGACACAAAGACATATCCAAATCCCTGTGCTCCTGCCTGGAGCAGGCTGAAGGATGTGAGTGTCCACAGCTTGTTTCCTTAAGCTGAGCTATGAGGGAATGTCAGCAGCAGTGGTACCTGCAGGGTGGGCTGGGAAGCACTCACAGACCACCACGTGAGCCAGTGGACAGAAAGAAAACCCAGTGCTTGGAACATAACTACGGGATTTCAGGTACATCTGTTGAAAAGTTACTCCTCAGTCCAGTTCTGGTTGTCAGCAGCTTGCAAGACCCCCAAGGAGGAAATTTCTGAGCTTGCTGGTGAGGAGAACTCTGGTAGGAGGATGCAAACCACCAGCCAGCCCTTCTCGGATGAAGTATTGCTGTAGCCAGGCCAGTCCACACAACCAGAGCAGTGAAGACAGCAAAGCAGTTCCCAGAAGGGCTTCCAGTTTCCTTTTTGCCCAGGAGTGCTTTTTCTTTCCCACCTCTAACCCTGCAAGTGCACAATCCCAGTCGGGGAAGGCAGAGGAAACCTTTCTGTCCCAGCAGAGAACAAGGAGTTGCGAGCGTTGGCTCATTTAGCGAAGGCTTGTTGAGCAGCTAACGGTGAGTTAAGTGATTCAGCCTCAGCAGTGCTGTGCCTGCTCCTCCGTGCAACGCCAGCAAAGCCCTGGGACCAGGGCCAGCAGTGACACAGCAGATCCTGACACTGTCACCAGCCCTCCCAGCCCTTCCCAGGCATGGATGAACTGAAGGGGTTGGAAGATCGCGTGGCAGATGTGCTTTTGATCTTCCAGGAAAGTGTTTAACAGGAGTGCCTTTATCTTTCCTTGGGCTTTCAGGCTGCCCTGTTGATAAGACAAGAGGAAATGGCCTCAAGTTGTGCCAGAGGAAATTTAGATTGGATAGTAGGAAAAAGTTCTTCACTGAGAGGTCCGACAGGCATTGGCACAGGCTGCTCAGGGAAGTGGTGGAGTTGTGAATCCTGGGGGTATTTAAAACGTGTAGATTTGGCACTTGGGAACATGGTTTTGTGCTGGACTTGGCATTGTTGGGTTGAGTGTTGGACTCGATCTTAAAGGATATTTTCAATCCATATGATTCTATAATTCTGTGATTCTGCAGGCATTTTGCTTTTGAATCCCTGAGAACAGAACTACTTAAATACATCCACAGGCATGGTTGCTATAAAAATCAGTTGTTCCAAACCAGACTTCTTCTAATTGCCTCCCTCATTTGTTTTCCCTGGGCCTGGGTCATCCTCAGCAGCAAGAAATGAGCCCAAAGTGCAACATTAGACAATAATTATTTTGCCATTTCTCTTACTCCCATCCCCATTTGCCTCAGGAAACAAGGAAGTTCCCTGGCAAAGTAAATTCACTGGAGGTGCAGACTTTCAGGTGTCCTTCAGCAAACACCACTGCAGGGCAGGCTGGTGTCAGCTTCTTAGTCCCTTGCAATGCAATAGAAAAAGAAAGAAAAAAAAGAAAAAGGAAAAGAAAAAAAAAATAGTATCTTTACAGTTCCTATTTCTTCATGTTTCCACTGTAAATCCTTGTCTTGGCTGGCAGCAGCCTTGGTGGTGGTGGCAGCCTTGGGAGATGCATCTTCATCACCAGCAGCAGCACTGGCTCTGATTGGGAAGCGAAAGGGTTGATCCAGGGAGATGGCACTGCTGAAACCTGCTGGAGCAGTGACTGTGGTGTGGGGTGAGAGATTTAAGTGCTGAATACTTCTTGCTACTGCAAACCAAATCCTTGCTATTGCATGCAGAAATTCCCTGGGAAAAGCCCAAACAAACAAAACCCACACCACACTGATGCTGAGCACGCTGTCCCTTCCCATCCAGCGCTCTCCACAGGCAAGGCTGCTTTGAAAAGCACATTTTGTCCCAGTTTTGAAGTGTTCTCTGAAGTCATCCTCAGTCCAACAGCACCACAGTGGGCTCCAGGTATCACCCATGCGGCTGGCAGCTCTGAATCCAAGGGTGGTTCTTACTCTGTGACCTGCCACCTCCAGCCCAGACTTTGTCAGCACCTTCAGGAATATCACTGAGCTCTCAGCCAGCGGCAGCAGCAGGGGCCATGTTTCCCTTGCAAAGGTTAAGCATCGTCGTGAGGCATCTCCAGTGCCTTTGCAGACACCCAAAGCACACTCAACTGGCAACCAGCAGCTGCTCAGTGGGTAATTAAACTTCTTGCTGCTGCCTGGATTTCCACAGTGTAGCTTTGTGAGCAGGGGAGGAGAGAGGAGGTCAAGCTCTGAAACCACCATGGGCTTTTCAATATTTGGCAACTTGACATTGTGATCTAGGATCTATATCCCTGTGAAGGTCCTGGGATGGCTCTGGTGCTGGCTGTGGGGTGTAGCTCTCACTCAAGCACTCCCAGCCCTCTTTGAGGAGGCACCAGATGTTATTTTGAGGATGCTCATACAGAAGAACTGCCCCAGGAGGATGTCCCTGCCCAGGAGAGGTCCTCAGCATCTACATCAACAGTGAAAGAAGAAACCACATGAGACCTTCTGTATTCCATTTGCGTCACAGTGCACTGGGAAAAGAGATGAGAGGGGTGTAGGAGGATGAGCCCAAGGGCCCACAGCCCCGTATGATAATGTTTCATGTTGTACCATTTCCCAAAGTATGTGGCATCCAAGATGCTGCAGGAGCTGCTGGGATTTCTGGCTTCTGGGACACGGATGCTCATGGTGACAGGTTCTGCTGCAAGACTGATGTTCTGCTGTTTGTGTTCCCTGAGAGCTCTGCTCTGCTGGGAGAAAAAATTATCTCAGAATAATGTATAGTGTAGACATGTTTTGTAAGCAGTGAGGCTTTTGTCTCAGCTACTTTCTACGTCTTCCCTAGGCTCTTGGGGTTTTTACCCTCTCCCTTCCAGAAGGGAAAGAGAAAGAAAATAAATACATAAAATACACAAACACACACTGCCCAGTCCCAAGCCCCTCACTGGACCCTTTCTGCCTGCTTCAGTGTCTGTTTCTTTGCTGGGTATTTCATGAACACAGCCAGAGAAAAAGAGCTGATGCCAGACATAAAGTTTTAATGGAAGACTTGAGATGAAGGTGGGAATAAGGTCCTGCCAGAACACAGGATGTGGGATGGGGAAATGTCTGACATTTGAGGCCTGTGAGCATGTGAGTATTTTAGAGCAGTGATAAAACAAGATCATCTTGAGGTGATTGAGCACTGGACTGGAACCCCAGCTGGACCAGGTGATGTTTCTGAAAGCCATAATATGGGCACACTTCCCCAAATGCAATTGTTTGACTCGATAGATAGAATTACGCTTGGAACACTAAAAATAGCACCTGATGTTTAGGAAGTTTTTGACACTTGGGCTGCCAAGCTGTGACAATATAATCAAGTGAGATTTTTTAAATACACTGAAGTGCAATTTTGAACATCTCATCAAGATGTATGGCAGGATCTTCTGTCCTAGCAGACAACTGCTTTAGAAATGTCTTCCCAATTAATCCCTTGTTCGCCTGGGGAGTGCAGCTACCACCCAGCAACCACCACTTCTCTTCATCACAGTCTCCTCCATATCCCAGGATGAGAGCCTCCAAAACACTTGGTGAAATGTCACAGGATTGACCTGCAAGGGTCTGAAGTCCTGGCTTCCCCAGTGTGTTATGAGATGGGATGCAGGAAGGTGAGATGATGCTGCAGCCTGGAAGAGCAGCATTCCTGGAGTGGGGAGTGGTGCCAGGAGAATTCACAATGGACTGTTTGAGTACAGGATCTCAAGGTTCAGAAATGCAGCTCTGATCCCATCACTTCTCGTCTAGCTCTGGCTTTTGTTTCTGATTTGCAAGTTGATTTACACGTGGGGCTAACCAGCCCTTACTCTTCGAATTTGTCTCTCCTGGGACAGCAGAGCATTTGATGGATATGGGTGGATTTTGACCCAAACCCCACAGTAACCACAGGAGTGTCTGGAGAGGAGCCTACAAGGGGCCTTTCTGATTAATGTGTCCTTTTTCCATCTTTTCAGCCACACCCTGATGTGCTGGTGGAAAGCCAGGACACAATCTCCAAGGAATCCTGGCTGAGATTCTGGGCTCAGTTTCTTCTCGTTTTGGGCTCCTGAGACACCTTTGTTGGTCCACCCTGCAGGGTAGGGCTGGACAGGTTGGCATATGTAAACCAATTATTTCTCTTTCACAGCCAACTTGGAAATGTGACAATTTTTCCCCAAAAGCCCTGGAGTCGTGTTGGCTGTTCTGCTGTTCTCAACACAAAACCTGAATTTCAGGGAAGGGGAAGGGAGGGTTGAAACCTGTGTCCTGATCCACATTTCACAGCACTGTGAGCATCAGCAGAAGCAGATATATAAAGTAGTTCTGGTCTCGAGGACAACACTGGAGCGGTCCTTAAAAAGCAAAGTAAATATAGGTGGTGATTTATTATTTTTTTTAAATAGACTGCCTTAATGTGCACAGTCTGCAGCCATCTCAGGAGACTATTGGCTGCCTCTGCTTTTTGGGCCAAAACCAAAGCCTTTGTAGATCAATTCCTGTGGTGCTCTGGGCATTCTCACCCAGCAAGAGCCATACCTGTTCTCAGCAAGTAAAGAACAGCGTTTTCAAGAGGACAGGTCTGCTGGAAGGTCACAATGCCTGCTCCTGGCTTGTGGAACTCATTTTTTGGTGTTGAGAGCCCAGCCACTTCACCCCCAGTGTCCCAGCTGTAAAACAAGGATCATAAAATACACCTAACGTAAAAGCAGGTTGTGAAAACCTAATTAGTAGGTGTTAGTCTTTTGAACCCCTCAGGTAAAAATTGTGGTGCACCGAACTCTCTTCCTGAGGAATTCAGGAAGATAAATTCTGCCTAATAATCCCCAAGGGACTGTTATCTATCTTTTATGGGGAGGAGGGAGGAGGACTTGGGTTGCCCAAGGTCAGGAAGAGGCAGAGGTTTTGTTCCACCAGGGATGAGCTTCACAAATGTGGTTTAATGCAGGAGGGTTGGAATGAGATGATCTTTAAGGTTCTTTTCAACCTAAATCATTCTCTGATTTATGAAATGGGTGGTTGGGTATGGCTGAAATTTCCAGTTAGCTCACATTTCTCTTGCCCATTTCCCATGTATATTGCCTGCCACACATGCTGGGGGAAGCAGGACTTGGGGGTGGGCATTGTAAAATATCCGTGGAAAACACATTTTTTAATTGGTGAGCCTGGGAACATGGACACATGAAGTCTGCTCTTAGCCCAACGAGGCTCTGTGACCTACTTGTTCAGTCAAAGCAGCTTTGATTTCACGTATCAAAATGGCTCAAAGCGAGACCAAACTTACCTAGCAACAATTAAGAGAAGCATTTAAGAAGCGAGAAACGATGAAAAGGGAAGCAAAAACCCTAAACAGGCCCATTCACAGTGGGTGAATAGAAGAGTCTTTGCATACCTGATTTGTCAGAAATTATTCATCCAAGAGCATTTGGGTCTGAGCCATAAGACAAGTTTTGTTTTATATCCTCTGATATATATGAATCAGTGTCACTTTACATCTGAGCCCTGAATGTTTTGACCTATATAATATCTTAGATAGTGGCAATGCAGCTTGAAAATCCCAGCAAAAATGAGAAAAGATGGCATAAGTCAGTAAGATGGCATTAGCACACATAGATGCAACTTATCACTGGAAAACATCCCAACAGAAGCTCAAAGAAAAATGTTTTATAAATAATAGGATTAGGAAACAGGTTGGGACTTTGTGGAGCTGGCTATACAATCAAACTGATAACAACTAGATTAATAAGGCAATTCAGCCCAAACACAGTGTAGCACTAGAAGGCTTTTCAAAATCAATGCTATCTGTGCTATTTTAATCGAGGTTGGTCTTCGCTTTTTGAAGCAAAGAGATTTGAAACTCCAGCTCAGGAAGCTATAATAAAATGGACTGATAGTTTTAGTTGGTTTTTTAACACGTGCTTCTTCATTAGTACCCTCCGTTTCCAGATGTTTTCCTCTTCCCAGGTGGGGGAAGTGAAGGCACACAGGGGTGCTGGCTTGCCTGTGTTGGTAAAGAAGTATGGCAGACCTTGGAAAATACTGTTCTTGGCTCAGTTCTGTGTGTTTTGAGCTGGTTTGTCTGGCTGGGACCCACCAGTGGGCTGAGCTGAGCAGGATGGCTGGACAGGGCATCCTGCATGCAGCACACATCACCTTCCGCTGCACAGAGGGAAACTGTATGGAAAACATCCTGGAGTTGTAGTGTAGCACACAAAGCACCAAAAGACTGACAGTTTTGAGCATTTTAAGATTCACTAAACCAGCTCAGACCTTCTGCCAAGTATCATGTCCCAGCTTTGAGCAGTCTCCTTGGAGAGGGAAACCAAGGCTGGCACAGGGAGCAGTGTCTTTGCCAGCATCTCAGGTGTCCATGAGAGCATCATGTGTGCTGCTGGCCAGCAGGGCAGTGATCCCAGTGCCATGGGGAGATGGTTTGCAGAGCCCTGCTCTCCTCCACCACTAAGCTGCCCTCTCCATGTTCATTTATGACAGCAGAATACTTCATACTGCTGTTTGCATTGCAATATTTTTGCTTTTCACAGTGTGTGAGGGGAAAACAGTTACCCCTGCCATTGTCCTTGAGGGGTTTCTCAGCTGGGAACCTCCAGGCAGTCCACTTCCCCACCAGGGTGCACACAGGCAGCTGGGAGAGGTGCTCTCAACTTGTCTTCCTCACATCCAGCATCTCCAGCCCCAGCACGTGCCTCAGTCCCAGGAGGAGACACACAGACCTGTCACTGAGGGCATGTAAAGCCAGGCTGGATGAATGCATTTGAATAACACATTGTGATGCTCTGAATCCTTCCTGCTGCAGCCACAAAATGTGGATGAGGTGGGAACTAACACCTAGGGAGTAGTCTTCTCTACTCCCTAATTTCCATTTTTTTTCCTTTCACAGAGACTGTGAAATAGCGTGTATTCAGGGAAAAAAAAATTCTTTCTCTGAGTTTTGTCTGTCCTACAGCAAGTGTGAAGGAGTGTGAATCCCATTTGGAAGGCTCCTTCAGAGGAGACATCTCTGAGCGTGGTTTGCACACTGATCCAGTCTGCTCCCACACCCTGCAGTGAACCCCATTAATGTGGAGGCTTGTTAAATGCCAGTAGGCTCCAGGAATGAGCCAGCCCTGCTGTTCCCTTGATGCACCAAAAAATGAAACAGCTCTCAGGTCTGTCAAAGGAAAGAGGAGAGCGCCGGAGCAGGAATCACTCCAGCTTGGCCATGGATGGTCTCTGGCAGGAGGGAGGAAAGGGAAAACCATGGTGGCATTTGCAAGGGTTTGATGTTACGTGGTGCTGAGGGCTGTGCTCAGCCTAATGAGGGGATTTGTGTTGCATCCCGCGAGTCTGAAAATCCTTTTTAATGGCACCAAATGCGTTCACACATGCAATTTCTTTTTCATTTTTGTCTAACGCATTTGGGATTTTTTTTCAGAACTGGTAGAAATACATTCTCCTGAGATACATTTTCATTTAGGTATATATTTCTGGGTAACAATATTTCTGCTGGAAGAGAATTTGGTTCTCTTTATGAGTGTGCTCATTGGGATATCTGTGCAATGGCAACAATAAAACAGAGCAATGAGCACATGGCCGTTAAAATGTGTCTGACTGGGAACCCAGCTCCCTTGAGCATCACAAGGTGGGTGGCTTGTTCTTTGTGACCCCTTTGAAAACAGCAGGCTAAAGCAAGAAGGGACTCTGCAGCCAAATAGATGCAGATCAATACTAGTATGTATTTCTTTTTAAGTGAGGATTCACAGCTTGTGTGAATGGTGTGGTTTTTTGAAGGGGCTTGGTCCAAGTTCTTCAACATAGTACCGTGTAGGTGCTGGAAGCTTTGGCTGTTGATTCCCACAGGTCTTGGTCTGGCATCTGTCCTTGTGTGGTGGTGTCAGGCTGTGGGAGTGACACTGCTGTCACTTCAGGTCTCAGCTCCAGCAGGTGAATGACTGTGGTGAGTTGGCCTTGTAGCTTCAGCCGGGTTACACCAATGGTGGGGACGAGGGGCTTGAAGTCACTCACAGGATTGGAGTGGGCTGGCATGGAGCTCTGGGTCTGCACTGGATCCCTGGGAGCTGGGAGAAGGTACACCATGAGGATGAGGTCTCCACAAGTCAAGGAGGCTGGTTATTCAGTCTGGATAAAAAAGAGATAATGGGAGTTCTGAACGAAAAGCCTAGGTGAAGACAATGTGGGAAATCCTGTCCAGATCATTCAGTTCAGTCCCTACCTGAAAACAACAGGGAAAGTGCCTTGGCAGTCTGGAGTTGGAGGAGACCTTCTCTGTGCCCTGCTAACTAACACCTGGCTCGTAAAGAGAAGTAGGGATGTGTTAAATGCAGCTGTAGGGTGCACGCTGCTGAGGCAGCGAGAGCAGATGTCTTTGATGGCTGGTTAGATCACGCAGGTATTATTAATTGGGGTGGCTCAGAGCGTTTTTTGCCGGAATGGTTTCACGGTCACAGCAGGGCAGTGGTGACAATGGATGAAAAGCCCTTCAGAGGCACCAGGACATCTCCCTTCTGGATGGGGTGGGACACGGGTGGCACGGCAGTGTCTCTGCTTGGAGTCCTTTGGAGGAGGATCTCTTGACTGTTGAACAATGCTTGGCAAAAAGGAGCTGGATTTATAAATAATGCATTTCCTTTGTCTTGCAGGAGTTCTGGAGGCAGAGGTACAATCAGATCAGCTGTGAACAGCTTACATAGCAAATCTAATAGGTTTGTAAATTAGATTTTGTGTTCATTTGTTTTTGCTGTAAGGCAGCTATTAATCTGCCTCTCCTCTTCGCTGGATAGTGCTGTTCTTATTTAGCAAATGTATCTGTTTCTTTTCACTTCTGCTTTGCATTTTCTTAATCGGTTCTCCCCCTCCTTCTTCCAGCTCAGTGCAATAATCATTTGAAAATAACCAAGGATCCGAAAGTTGCGGTGATTGAGAGAATGAGAAAGAGTTACTTATTGTGAAAATAAGTCAGTGATAGAGTTGCTATTTTCCATAGTTTTAAGTGCTATTAGAAGAGAGATCACTGTGTTTGGGATCAGAACTCCATTCAGTTTTATTGCAGTGCACTCCAGGAACATCCCTCCGTGGCAGAGTCATTCCCTGGCATCCCAGCCCCATTCAGTGTCTCTCCGTGTTATTTTTACAATGATTCCCTGTCAGCCCAGCATTGCCAAGTGGCACGTTTGGAAAGCTTAGTGACACCATGCAAAAAAAGTGATACCATTCTGTGATGATGTCACCACCCGTGATCAAAAAACAGAAAACAGGCAAAACCAAAAAAATCATAGTAATTCCCAGGATTGCTTTACCCTACTTCCATTATGATTTTTGACACCTTC
Source organism: Entomyzon cyanotis (assembly GCA_024500445.1). Lineage (NCBI taxonomy): Eukaryota > Metazoa > Chordata > Aves > Passeriformes > Meliphagidae > Entomyzon > Entomyzon cyanotis. Next base: position 14,475,826 of record JAKEPQ010001010.1, read on the forward strand.
TAGGTAAGCTTTCCAAGACATGAGTGATCCAGCAAAATGCAAGAAGCAAACAAATCTAAGAGACTGGCAGCCTCTGGAGAGGCACTGTACACACACACACCAGGACACTGGCAGACAGCATTTATAAACACATTTCCTTGCCTTTTTGAAACATTATACAGTATGAGCCACTATGTGTCCTGGGAAGCTCTTTCCCTGGGCTGGAGATGTGTCTCCAGGAGCTGGATGTTTGTCCATGAGCCTGGGCCACCACCTCTGCCCCATCTCTAACTCTGCTCCCTCCTTGGGGTTTACATGCTTTATATAAATGCCTTTATTTACAAAGCATTTCCCAGCTGGCAAAAGCCCTTTGCAGTGGAGAGGGAGATTCCCTTTAGCTGATAGCAAGTGCTTTGGCTGTGTATTTTTCAGAGTGCTCTGAAGTGTGAAGGCTTTTTCGGGGCTGCAGATACACACGCAGCTTCTTGATGAGATGCTTGGCTTTTCTTTTTGGAGGGCAGCTGGCTGGAACCAAATATTTGGAGGCTCCTTCAATTCTTGCAATTTGATTTAAATGGCACAGAAGTGCTGGGGCTGATTTGCTTCTTAGAGCAGGGATTAAACACTGGGGTCTCCCAGAGATCATCTCCAGCATCTGGCTGCTGCTCATTTTGTGGTCTGGAACAGGTGATAGGGATGCTGAAATCCTTTTGCTCAATTCTAAGCAGGGAGAAAGTTTCCAGTGAGCCAGCCTGCCCTTCTTTAGTACAGGATGCTCACAGCCCAGTCTCACAAGCAGCTCCCAGCAGCAGAGCTGAATTAATTTCTCTGTTGGGTGAAGAGAGAGTTGCTTCTCTCTGATGAGGATTTTAATCTCCAGGAGCTGAGCTGGCTCTGCTTTGTGATGCTCATGTGCAACCATGAGGGCCAGCAGCCTTGGCTGTGAAGTTTCTAAGTGAATTTTGGGGTCTTGTCTTCAGGTGGCCATCTGCCAGCCTGTCACTGTATGTTCTTTTGTGCAGCCTTTCTGCAGCTTGATGTGTAATAGTGTGTTTTCTGTGGAGCTGTGTCTGGCTGTCAGTCTGTGTTCATGGAAGTGAGTGGGTATTTAAGGATTTCTGTCTGTCTGCTTAAGTGTAGCAGAATACGAAAAGGCTTTCAGTTCTTGTTTAGCTAATAACTACAATTTTGTTCCTCTGATGAAGTTTGAATTCCAGGAGCCAGAGCTGAAGACAGTGATTAGAAGTGCCATTGGGATGCTAACGGATTCTGTCTCCCTCTCCCCGACTTTCTTTTCTCTAGAGCTGAAGTAGTAATAAATGACTCCTCGTCTCCAGCTGTTGTTGACAGAAGTAATGAAAGCATTAAGCACAACATTAAACCAGCCTCATCCAAATGGAGACACAACCAGACACTCTCTTTGAAGATCAGGTACTGGTAATTACCTATAGGACGAGAGACAGATCTGGTCCTCTCCAGTGCAAGCTGGCAAATTGCCTCCGTGTATCATCTAAAGAAGTCAGGAAGAAATAAAAAGACTTATCTCCTGCTGAGCTAGGCTTCATATCTGTAAGCGATCGCTTGGAAATGAATTCCCAGCTGAACCAGCTGGCCTGGCAACAACAAAAGGAGGAGCACTTGAGCCCCTGATTTTCAGGCCAAGTGGAATTTTTGTGCAGGTGATGGGTCACAGAGGGAAGGAGTCCTTCTTCCCAGGGTAAACTCAGGAATTTATGCTGAATGGTGGGCTGACTATGGTGGCCTGCCCCGGGCAGGGATGAGTGGAGAGGGAGCAGGTTTTTGATGGAGATATCCTTTTGTAAGCTGTTCCTGGAGAGCATTGGTCAGATGGACTGGCCAGAGAGTGAGGGCAGCCAGGAGGCAAGAGCTCATCCTATGTCTGACTCAAGTTATCTCTGTACCTCACCTGATAGGGCTGTTTTCTCCCCTGTCCTCAGGAAACAGATCTTGAAGTTCCTGGATGCGGAGAAGGACATTTCAGTGCTGAAGGGGACACTGAAGCCAGGGGACATCATCCACTATGTCTTTGACAGGGACAGCACCATGAACGTCTCACAGAACCTGTACGAGCTGCTGCCCCGCACCTCTCCCCTCAAGGGCAAGCAGTTCCCCACCTGTGCCATCGTGGGCAACTCGGGGGTCCTGCTCAGCAGTGGCTGTGGCCCTGAGATCGACGCTCACAGCTTTGTCATAAGGTAAGGGGACTGTTTCCTGTGTGAGGAATCCCCCTCTGGGGACCTCAGGGGCCTTTGGAGCAGTGCAAGGGGCTGGAATCCTGGTCACCTGGGGCAGCACAGCCTTGCACACAGAGTTCACTGATGCAAATTTCCTGCTGCAAACCCTTCCACCCATCTCCGAGTGCTCCCCAGTGTTCTTGCAAGTGCACCTCGTCTCTTCTCATGGTGCACCATCAACCTTCCAAAGTGCTCACTCCTCCCACGTTTGCCCTCTTGCAAACCAACCCCATCGTGGGCTCTCACAAACCCTGTTCTTCCCCAAATCACTTCTGCCCTGGAGAACAGGTTGCACCATATGATGCCCTGGCACCACACCTGTGCATGCCCAGGTCTGACACTCCCCTGTGTCCCCTCTGTCCCCAGTGCTGTTGTCCCTGCAGCTGCACTGCCCCAGGGACTTGCAGCAGCACATCCTGAGCCCCACTGGGACACACCAAATTCACTGCTGGAGGTGTCTGAAGTGGAGAGGAGGAGCTCCTGCCCTCGCAGCCCGATGCCCCTGTTAGCTGAGAGGCTGTGGAATCCACAGATGATTTATGTACATGCAGACATTTGTTTTCTGGTGAGTCTATTATGAGGACAGCCCAATCCATCAGCAGCTCGCAGAGGCAGTGCTGGTGTGATGTGGGAACGAGGATAATGTCACCTCTGTCCCCCACTCAACCCCTGCTGCTCCAGCTGCCTGGCTGCTGGCAGCTCCAGCCTGTCCACAGGGGATAGAGCATTATCCTTAACTGGAACCCAAGTGAGCAAAGAGGAAAACTGCTTATTATGGTTCTGGCAAAGTTCAGTGAGGAGCATTCACATCAGGCAGCAAGATAGCAGGAGAAAAGCTTTTCTGGATATGAGGATGGGGATTTTGAGTGACTTCTCCCCGGCCATGTGCTAATGCAGGTCTGGCACAGACACACTTCCCACCATAGGTTGTCTGAGCCACTACTGGAACCTGCAGAAAGGTTTGGTCCATCCAGGCAGCCTTTTCAGCAGGGTTGGCAGGGACCAGTGATTGGGTCTGTGTCAGGGTACAGGTCCAATGTTTATTTTCAGTGAATTCGCTCCCATGACGAGTCAATCAAAGGGCCCCCATGCCAGTAGCTGGATTTCCTTTCCACCATTCCCTTAGCTTCCCCATCTGTAACATAGGGAAAGCAGTAATAATGGCTGATTATCGAGGCGGATGGTTAGGATGCCATTCCTGCTCATTAAAGAATGTAACCTCACTGTCAGACACCACAGCAGAGCACTCTGTGCAAACACATGGGTACCCTCTGGTTTTCACAATGGTGAAGGAGCATCTCTCTGCATTCCACCATCAGCTGGTTCCTGGTGCCATTTGCCTTGTGCCACGTGCATGGCACAGACACAGATTCCCCCCTCTAGGAGCTGTAGGAAACCACTGCAAAACAAAGGTGATTTGTCGTCAGTTTGTCCAACAGGTCCTCAGCCCTCGTGCTGGGGTGACACAGGAGCTCGTGGCATGTGACCTGTGCCCACATGTACAACCTGAGAGGAGGCACCAATGAACTCTACAGAAAGAGGTGTTTTTGAGGGTCACAGCCTGCAGGCAGCCAGGCCCTGTGGAGGCCATGTCCTGGCATCCCCCTCCTGCTGGTGTCAGTATCACCACCGGTGCCACCAGGTCTGCTGCTTGCAGAGACTCACCAGGAGGAGAAAAGGCATTTGGGATAATGTTATTCCAGCAGGGCTGGAATTAAGAGGCAAGCACTTTCCTTGAATGGGCAAGGCTGTTTTGTCTCAAATCTGCTGTGGGAGCAAAGTGTGGAGGTTTGAGTGGAGGCACCAGAACAGCCACCGCTCCCTACAAGCCATCCACCAGACACCACTGTCGTGGCTGACACTGGCATTGTCCCAGAGGGACACGTGTGCACGTGCCATCATGGTGAGGGATGGTGGCCTGAGATGGAGATGGCTCATCATCACTGATTTATTGCAGAGTCATTCTCCCTCCTCTTCCTCCCAAAAGCCAGGGCGAATGGGCACATTGTCACTGGCTTGTGGCATCACACCCTCTCGTGCCTATCACTGCCCTCTCTCAGTGCACTGAACAGGGTTGTTGGGTGTTTCCCCTCGCAGGTGCAACCTGGCCCCTGTGCAGGAGTACTCCCAGGACGTGGGCATGAAGACAGACCTGGTGACCATGAACCCCTCGGTGATCCAACGCGCCTTCGAGGACCTGGTCAACGAGACCTGGCGGGAGAAGCTGCTGCAGCGCCTGCACAGCCTCAATGGCAGCATCCTCTGGATCCCAGCCTTCATGGCCAAGGGGGGCAAGGAGCGAGTGGAGTGGGTGAACGAGCTCATCCTCAAGCACCACATCAATGTCAGGACTGCCTACCCCTCGCTGCGCCTGCTGCACGCTGTCCGAGGGTGAGAGCCTTTCTGCTGCGCTGCCAGCCAGGATTTCCTGAGCTGGGGAGCAATCCATGGGTTTGTGCTGGAGGAAAACAGTGCAGGTTGTGTCTTGGGGTGGTGGATGGTCCCTAGATAAGAACTGGAGACCACCTTGTGAGCAGAGGCTCCACTCTGTGTTCTTTGAGGAGTGTGAGGGCTTTTAGCAAAATCCAATCCTCAGTCTTCGGTGCTTTTCAGGGGTGTCACCATAACTCCCCAGCCTGTGGTTAGGACTTTGCTTGGAGAAATGTGTGTATTGAGCTAGCAGTGAGATTTGTCACCTTGTGCTTGATATGTACAAGTCTCACACAGGTCCTCAAGTCAGGGAGTTTGTGTGCCAGCCTGGCTGGGAGGGGAGTGACGTGGGCTGGTCCTGCTGATCAGATAAATAGGGCCAGGTGGTGGTGAATGGTCATCCTGTGAGGGAAGGAAGGGGTCTTTCTGCTCTCTGCTTGCATCTTCAGGTGTACAAGAGACACAGGTGTGGTGGGAATGGGGAGGTTGTAAAAGAGAACTCCAGGGGTGAAACTTCCATGTAAATGATTTGGGGATGGGGTAGGCTCTTGCTTTTTTGCCTTATTTCTCTAGGAAGAGAGATTGATTCCTCATGATTCCTTTGGCATTTATGGAGTTCAGGCAGACAAAAGCTTTTCCTGGAGATGACTTATGGCAGGAGTTGTCCTCTGACCATGACTATACCCTGTTAATCTCACAGGATGGGAATTGTCTTTTATAGCTGGTGCTTCCACTTCCAAGCCTCAGAATTAATGTTCCTTGATTTCCTTGAGCACTTCTCCCCCCTACCACGCCTGTGAGCCTGAGCTCTGCTGGTCACTTGGTCCCTGCTGGGTGTTTCCTGTCCCCTCTCAGGTTGTGTGTCAGTGCTGAGGGTGGGTAGGGGGCAGGTTTGGGGGCATTTCCTGCAGGACTGAGCCCAAGGAGGTGCTCCAGGGCAGCCTGGGGCACTGGGGGGAGTGAAGGCTCTGGTGCCATAGTGTCTCACAGGCAGCAATAATAAGTAAGTACCACATGTGGCCCAAATGCCTGTGCTGGAGGCTTCCCTGGGCCAGAGAGGCATCCTGCAGAAAACACTGGTTTTGAGATAAAAAAAGGGAAGGAAATGATATCACAACTCACAGAAAGGGAAGACAGGAAGAGAAAAAGTCACACAACCCAAATTCGGAGCTATTTCTAGCTGTAATTGACTTACTTTCATCTGTCAAAATAGAATTAAGCTCCTGTAATAAGCCCTTTAAATCAACAGGCTGCTAATCCTGTGCTGGCAACCATTCCCAGTGCCAGAAACTTCCCATAGGAAGCTTTGCAGAGGAGTTGGCAAGGGTTAGGCATCACTTTCCCACAGGAGAGGAGGATGCCTCCACAAGCTCAGCTGCTGGAGCTTATCTTCCAACTCACAGCATCTTCCTGGCCTTCCTGTGCCACAGCCCTGCAGTCCAGCTGGTCTGGCTGGCATGGCTGGTTGTCCCTGGGCAGCTCCAGCAGAGCAGTGTTGGAGCCACCACCTGTAACTGGCAGGACCTGCATGGCTGGAGGAGGTGCAGGAATTTTGGGTGAAGCCCAGGGGTTCAGTGCTGTCTCATGCATGGAGCAATGCACCCTCTCTCCCCCATGGCTTGGAGTAGTGTCTTCCTTTTGCACTTGTTTTAGTGTAACCATGGACTTCACTGGGGTCCTGTGCAAGGAATGTGGTTTTGGGGGATCCCTCCTGGGGCTCAGAGGGATGCAGCCAGTCAGAGTAGGTGAAGTGAGCTGGTGGTGTCGGGGATGGATGTGGCACCAGCATGTGGCTGGACAGTGGCTGATGCTGATGGCAAACTCCAAGGTCCTGGTTGGAAATACATCCAAGACCTCAGTCCTGTCCTTTGTACTGCTCACAGTGCTGGGGGCAGTGGAGAAGGTGGCTCCTGACAGCACTAATTCAATTATAACCACAGAGACCGGTGTTAATCCTCGTCAAGGATTGTCCTCTAAGCCAAAGGAGCTGCTGCCTGACCTGCCCTCCTGCTCTCACACGTATCAGCAGGAAAACAAGGATGCCTAGTGATTAGCAATTAATCTAATGAGAACTGCAGCCCCCTCAGAAAGCCAGAACTGATGGGAGCGCTTCAGCACTGACCCAGTGTGTTGTGGCCTGGCCCAGGAGCTCTCAGAGGAGTCACTCAGGGCTGGGGGGCAAAGGGCAGTGCAGTTCTGGGGCAAGGCTGGAGTCAGTGTTAATCTTTTCCTTGGTGCAGCCTCCTCAGGTTTGGACTTGGGTGGATTTATGAGTGGTTCAGGCAGAACTGAATGAACAGCTGAGGGATGTGGCTGATGCTCTTGGTGCTGTACAGGAAATCTCTCAGGTACCAATAGGGTTGTGTTGATTATCTGCTCAGGGTAATGGATACAATGTGGTGTGGGGTGAAGAAGTCCTTCCTCGGGTCAAACTGACCAGAATCACTGGGAGTTTACTTATTCATCTTCTGTGACACTGTCCAATTCCTGTGACCATCCCATATTTTTGCTTCTGAAGAATATGGCCTCCAACAACATCCTGTCTCTCCAGCTCTCACTGTGGACTGTGCTGGTCCACAGCACTACACTTCTGCTTGACAGATCTGAGATTTGTGAAACAAATACATTTTGTTGTATGTGGTGTGCAGCAGAGAATCGATAATCCACAAAGCCCACAGCACATCCCTCTGTGCTGCAGTGGGCTGCTGTTGCAGAGATGTCCCATCTTCTCCCTTTCTGGGTAAAACTCCCCTTTATCATCTACCCTGAGTTGATTTGGAATTCACAAAGAAATGAGAAATGGGGAAAGTTTTTCAGCCAAGGCACCCCATTATATTTTTTTTTTCCCAAGGAATAGCACTTTCTACAAAGGCTGACATCCTCAGCCAACTTCAGTTTGGCCACAAAAGCGTTGCCTTTTCTTCCTCCACTACCAGCGAAACAGATTAGTGAGCCCTTGACTCCTCCTTGAACCACAGTATTTATTGTCCTGCTCTGCTTTCCCTCAAACCAAAACACATTTCAGTGGCAATTGAGTGTTTTTCCTATAATTTTCAGTGCATTTTGGGGCATTTGTAGAGTGTGCATTGCTGAGATAAGTAAAAAGCATTTGGTTTTGTTGTCCTTAACAGCATCATTTGAGACATCACCTTTCTAGCTGTGAGGGTGCCTTAAATGTTTGCTGATAGCTTTTTGTGTTGTTGATTCCGGATAATCGGTGCAATTGGACGGAGGCTCTTCTCTCACGGTTCAGCTCACACCAGGAGGGGAGAGAGCCTTCAGCATTCCAATGGAGGAGCTCCTTCAACCCCCTGGGCTGAAGAGGGAAGGAGTTTGGTGGCAGGGAGCCAGCTCCTGGGGACAGTGCTGTGTGTTTCGGGGTGTGTGCGTGCCTCACTGCACAGCAATTCCATAAATTGTCTCCCGAGCAATTCATCTGGCGAGCCCCATGCTCCTCACCTGGCTGGGGAGCAAGCAAGCCCCTTACAAGTCGTCTGTTGGTGTCTCCAAAAAGCCTTGTAATCCCTATTGCCAAGCAGCTTTTGTGAGAGAAATAACATGAAATGCAGGAAGAGAGGGAAAAGAATTGTGTCTGGAGGTTTGTCTGTCACTGCTTGCAGCGAATTCATGGACACGTTTCACTTTGTCTGATCTGGTCTAGCATTTCTCACTGTGTCCATCACGAGGGTTTCTTGGCAGTAACCAATTCCAATCCCTTAAGATTTTGTCAAGGGCTTCTTGAAAGGAAAACAAAATTAAAAATCAATAAACCTTCCAGCTCCTTGGCTTGGGCCCCTGTTAGATTTAACATCCAAATAGCTGTGACAGTTGGCATGCGCTCTCCAGGACAGCAATTGCCTTGCCCAGAGTTCAGGGAGCCTCTCGGAACTGCAGCCTGACAGACCACAGGGTGCATTCATCTTTGCCTTGGATGTCTGCCTGGGTCCTCACACCCAAACAGGGGCTGAGCCTTCGCTGGGTTTTCAGAGCTCAATGCCCTTTCCTATCCGTCAGCTGTGGTGGAAACCTTCATGGTGGGAACCCTCACCTGGTCCCTCCTCGCCTTGTGCCCCCATTATGCCACATCCATTCCAGCGTCCTCTGCCTCACTTGCAGCCACACAGGATGTGTGTGCAGATGATTCACCTGACCTGTTGCTTTGACTGCACTTTTGCATCCCTCTGCAGCCTTGCCTTTTTCTAACACATCAAACCTAAGCTCCTGCTTTCCCTTTTCCCAGCCCTCCCAGCTCAGCTTTTCTCACCCTCCTTGAAATCAGTTCTGATGTATCTGCCAGTGTCTGGCCAGCATCACCCACTTGTGGGTTTTCTAAACCAGCTAATTCATGCTTCCTCCCTTATGGTGTTTCATGTTTCCTCTGAAATACCTGCCCTGGGGTCTTACGCCTTAAAGCCCTTCTCCTGAACATTAAACAAATGGTTTAAGGATTGTGGTCCTGCACTCAGATGAGGGAAAAAGATGTCCAAAGGGTGTTGGGAAAGAAAACAGTCATTCACAAGTGTGTGTGTGACTGGTGTGAGGGAGAACTGTGAACACCCCACAGAGGCATGTGTGGGTTACATCAGTGGATATCCTGCAAAAAAATCCTTGTGTGAGCCATTATCCTTGCTCCTTCTGCACTTGAGGCAGGTTGAACCCGAGCTGTGGTGTCTGCACTGGGGCCCCAAGAGAGTTAAGTTGTTCCTGTTAATCAGGAAGATTTAGTCTTTATTAAAAGAAGCTAAGAGCATGGAAAGGAAAGGTGGGAGAAATAAGCTTGTTCTCAATTATTTTCCTTTTCTGTCTGTTTGGAAATGCTTTAACTTGAGGGTGTTGAGTACCATGTGTGTTTGAAAGAGCATTGCAGAGCTCAAGATGTGGAGGAGAGGAGAGGGAGAGGAGAGGAGAGGAGAGGAGAGGAGAGGAGAGGAGAGAGAGGAGAGGAGAGGAGAGGAGAGGAGAGGAGAGGAGAGGGAGAGGAGAGGAGAGGAGAGGAGAGGAGAGGAGAGGAGAGGAGAGGAGAGGAGAGGAGAGGAGAGGAGAGGAGAGGAGAGGAGAGGAGAGGAGAGGAGAGGAGAGGAGAGGAGAGGGAGAGGAGAGGGAGAGGAGAGGGAGAGGAGGGGGAGGGGGGGGGGGGGGGGGGGGGGGGGGGGGGGGGGGGGGGGGGGGGGGGGGGGGGGGGGGGGGGGGGGGGGAGGAGGGGAGGGGGGGGGGGAGGGGGGGGGGGGGGGGGGGGGAGGGGAGGAGAGGGGGGGAGGGAGAGGGAGGGAGGGGAGGGAGAGGAGGGGAGGGAGAGGGAGAGGGAGAGGAGAGGGAGAGGAGAGGGAGAGGAGAGGGAGAGGAGAGGGAGAGGAGAGGAGAGGGAGAGTCGAGGAGAGTCATTTATCTGTGGCTCAGACCTGCTTTGCTTGTGCCAAGTCACCAAAACCAGAGCCAGGCCACACAGTATGGATCCAGTCTGGACACGGAGGCTGGCTTTGGTGTCTGGGCTTTGCCCAGCCTGTGGATAAAGCCTGACTGACACCAGATCCAGTTTTTGGAGGCAGTGTTAGCATCTGGAAGGCGACATGCCCATTCCTACTTGTCCAGCACAGCTCTCATCACTGTACATGGCTCTTGGCTCTTCTGGTGGAGGTGACAAAGACTTGATACCTGGACTGAAAAGGGCTGGAAGAAGCTGAATGAGGGATAGCAGTTGCTCTCTGGGCTCCAGCACTTCATCTCCATCCCCTCAGCACTGGGATGTGTTCTGTCCTCTGCCAGCACCAGCAGGTCCTGTCCCCACCTGCACCAGTGTCAGTCGAGGCACTCGCTCTGGTTATCTGTGTCTGGTTTTTCCCGGGTGTTACTGGGAGCAGGATGTGTGTGGCAGACTGATAATACACTGCTGCCAGTCAAGGACTAGCACCTCCACAACAGCTTGTGTTTATATCACACTTCTATGAATTAGCTCTTTTAAAAGAGTCTGAAATTGCATTATTTCAGCTATTCCGATTTGTATCATGAAATAATGCAGCTGATACTGCTGAAATTTGATTTCTTCATTGACCTAAGTCTTTTATTCATTTCATCAGGGCAATGGATTTTCTGTTAATTTTATCCTGTGGGTTAACCCTTCCTGGAGGGTCCAAGTTGTTTTAGGTTTTTCTCAGACATGCCAGGAGGTGGTTGGTAAGCAGAGAGCAGCACCCTGCCCTCTCTAGCAATCTTTAAATGCTGTCTGCAGGAAGGAGTTTTGCACCCAGCATTCCAGCCCAAATCCAGACCAGGCTCAGCTCCCCACATTCAGTGATGCTGGGGGAGGATGAGCACTGTCAGAGTAGTGGAGTGTGTGCTCCAGGTGTGCAATGGGAAATGCCACCTTCCCTGGCTCGGGTGGCAGCAGTGGCTTCCTAGGGGCAGTTTCAGAGTTTTGCCTTGTGAAAGATTCCTTCCCACTGGGCTTTTAGGTCCCAGTTCAGCAGCAGTTCTGCTTAGGAGACTTCTAATCATCTCCAGTTGATGATCAGGAGATGAGGAGCAACCAGAACCACCTACCAGCTGTAGGATGAGACTCTCTGAGCTGCTCTTCTTAAATCTCAGTTCAAGAAGGTGTTAGGCCTTGTGGCAAGGCTGCCTCCTAACAAAAGATGGCCTTGAAGATCTGATGGCATTTTCCATCTGTCACTGTCCTGATCTGAAACCAGAGCTGTCTCAGGCAGTTTTTCCCTGACAACATCATGGTCCCTGTTCTGAGGCACATCCCTGCATCCACCCCTGAGGGTTTATTTACAGACTCAGCACCAGCTTCTGAAGGAGGTCCTCGCTGGGAGAACAGCTCTAAGAACAGAGGTATTGGGTTTCAGGACTGCTCTTTGCTCTTCTCTTTTAATTGCTGTCTCTTTCCATAAAACGTTGCAGTTAATAGTTATGGTGATTGGTGTAGCCAATTCGAAAAATAATTACTGTCTGCTTCGAGATTATCTTTCCTCCTAATTAAAATCCTGGACCTCGCATATTAAAGGTGTGCTGTTGACACAGCATCCCATGTGCGCCCAGACAACCTCATTTGGATTTACAGAATTAATTAGGTTTTATTTCCATCCCCAGCTGTTCTCTCCTGCACCAGGATTGTGGTTGCTGTCTCAGGTGGACAGTGGTGGGAGAGATAAGAGGAAGATCTTGCATAGCTCCAACATTCTCATCATAAACCAGTCATTAAAAAGTATTTCCCAGACCTCACCAGAGGATTTCCCACCTTCACTGTCCAGGAAACAAATTGCAGGAGCTGTGGCATGGCCTATGTTATGGATTGGGCATTATGTGTTGTGTTATGTCATGTGTGTGGGTGGGTTGGGACAGCCTGGAGTCCATCACCCCCTCTCAAAACTGCATTGAGAATTTATAACACTGCATGAGTGAGGCTTTTGCAATAGCCTGCCTGCAACAGGGGGAAATACAAAAGAGCCAGTTTTCAGTTTTCATTATAAAAAAAAAAAGAATTGTCGATGCTCCCTTCCTCAATATTACGAAGAGAATGCTTACTAGCTGCATGTGCTGAGGTGGATGCACTGGGCTGGTTTTGGCAGGGCTGCTTTTGGGTGGTAAGTTGTGCACACTTGTTGGTCTTGCTAAGGTTTCTGTGTGTGCTGGGTTGCAGAGGGCAGCGTGTGTCTGTCGGGTGCTTCAGTGTCTGACCCAGGTCATTTTCCTCATTGTTAATATGCATGAAACGTGGTCACATGAATGTCCTGTGCCTGTGTGCAAGAGTCACTTCATCATGCTGTCAGTGTCCTTGGACATTCACAGAGCTTTTACAGCCTCTCAACAAAACATGAACATTAATATTTTGGAAGGGCAAAAGGCCACCAATATTTTTTTGTGTGCTCCAGCTGGTGAATTGATAAAAAGGGGAGTTATAAGGCTAAAGCAGCTGCAGGACAAACTCAGACAGTTGTCCTCCCCCAAAGCCAGCTGGTTAATATGGCTTGACAGTTCTTCCCAGGTGGCTTCCCTGCTGCATGAGGATACCTAATTCACAGTGTTAAATGGTTGTGATAATCTCCCATTTCCCTCTGCACACAGGGGGTCTAATGTGCTTACCCATAAACTCATCAAAGAGGCTGCTTTATGGCTACCTGTGGGAGCAGCTTGCCATGGCACTGCAGCTTTTCCTGCTGCTTTTCCCCCAGTTTCTTGCTCCTTTTTCATGCTGGATGCCAGCATGAGCCAGGCAAAGATCTCCTTCCCAAAACGTAATTTCATCCTTTGCTAAAGCCCCATGTGCTTGAGGACCCCTGGATGTGGCACCCCAAACCACTGTCCCTGTGCCCTTCCTGCACGTGCTGAGGCAGTCGCTCTACTTGCAGAATTTGATTCACCAGAAAAGTCAATTTCTTCTCTTATCTGGCTGAGAACAAGCAAGCACGTTTTGTGCCTTGGTTGCTAAATTTTAATGGCTTTCGTGAAAAGCTAATTTGCAGGATTAAGGCTCAGCTCTCCCAAGGGTTCCTGCTGTCTGAGCACCAGACCCTCAGGAGCCCAGCAGAAAGTGCGAATGAGGAGCAAGACACTTCCTGGGGCTCCACTGCCACAGCAGGACCCAGCTCAGGATCCCAGATGTCTGGTGAGAGGACAGAAATGCCACGTGCTCTGCTCTGCTTCCTCATGCCTGTTATCCAAGGTGCTGCCAGTCACTCACCTGAGCTCAAGCCCTTGGAAATATCTGTTAACAATAATTCAAGGGCTCCGACAGGCTGCAGTACAGCTCGATGTGCTGTCTGCACCAGCCCTGCTTGCTCTGGGGCAGTGCTGGCATGCTGGGGGAGGAGGGAGTGTGCCTGATGGGGGCATCTTCTACCTCCCCAAACCTTTTCCTTTCTCATTTTGCTCCCCTGACAGTGTTTTCCTGCTAAGCAAACCAGATAAATTGCCTTTGCAATAAATACTGGGCGCTGGAAACATCTTCTTACAGGATGTTGGTGCTGCAATAACTTTTATCAGCAGCCCAAAATACCACGGCTGATACCATTTCTGCTGTTGCATCACTACATCCTTGCCCTGTTCTTTTTGCCATCCCTCATAAAAACTAACGTGCTTCCCAGCAGCGAGCACAGCTGACCTCCATATCTCATATTTTATATTGCAGTGTGCCATATTGTGTGTCTGATGGACTCATGCTGCCGAGTGTGCTGATGTATCTTGGTCCAGAATCACAGCAGCAGTCGCTGGGTGTAATGGGAACTCAGCAGTGCATTTTAGCTCTTTCAGCCTGGTGACCCTTTGTTCCAAGGCAAATGTTTTTCCAGCCCTGTCGTGCTTGCTGTCAGAGTAAAAATCTTCATTCATCAATGAAAGTCATCAGCATGTGTTTGACTGTGTCTGCTTTGAGGGCTTGTTGGAGTCTACTTGACATGTGGATGGTTTGGTCTGTGGTATTGATCTCCGGGGTTGATTGGAAAATAATTGTAGGTTGAAGTACCGAAGGCCACTGTTGCAAGCAATTTGTTTTTCATAAAGGATTGTCAAGGCATGAGATGCTTCAGTGTCATGGCAACAAGTGTGATGTAACCAGCAGACAGAGAGCAGGAGGATGCAGTCCCTAGAGAGGCTTTTTCTTGGCTTGGACAACTCTGCTAGTCAGAAACCTCTCACTTTGAATCACCAATACACTTCAGTCAGAGGCTGGAGAGAAGCGTGTGGGACATAAGCTCGGTGTGCAGGTGAATAACAGGTGAACAACAGGTGAATAACAGGTGAATAACAGGCTCTGCTGTCCCTTTGCAGGTACTGGCTGACCAACAAGGTGCACATCAAGCGACCCACCACCGGCCTCCTCATGTACACCCTGGCCACACGCTTCTGCAACCAGATCTATCTCTACGGCTTCTGGCCCTTTCCCCTGGACCAGAACCAGAACCCGGTCAAGTACCACTACTACGACAGCCTCAAGTACGGCTACACCTCGCAGGCCAGCCCGCACACCATGCCCTTGGAGTTCAAAGCCTTAAAGACGCTGCACCAGCAAGGAGCCTTGAAGCTGACTGTGGGGGAGTGCGATGGGGCCACGTAGGGTGGTCCCTGGCCACGTTCCTGCACAGCCACGGGAGGAAGGGGAGGGGGCGGAAAGGACGAGTGGTGCCTGGTGGGGTTGGTTGTCTTTGTTAACGCGCAGGACGGCGACACAAATATATCTACGTGGTACCTATATATATTGACCTGAGTATTATAACTGTTCGGTGTTTCACCAAGGGAGGAGCAGGAGAGATGCAGGAGCATCTGGCAAGAGTGGCCTGGGCAAGACCCCCTTGCCGTGGGGCTTGCTGGACTCGAAGGGTGTTTGCCTTGCATCTGAAAGGTGTGAAGGTGGCCTTGGTTTTTGAGGGTTTGTTAGGTGATGGGTAAACGTGAGCCGTTTGTCGTGAGTGGTCCGAGGTTGGTAGTTAGTTTGTTTGGCCAAGGGCAGCGAGGTGTGTCCTTGGCCCCGTGCTCGTGGCGGGGAGGGAAGGGGCAGGGGTGGGGTGGGCAGGGAAGGTTTGTTGGTGGCTCTCACAGCCCAGGGCTGCCCGTGGCACTGAGCAGGATCCACGTCCTGCCCGCAGGGACCAGCGCCCAGATCCGTCCAAACATGGAGCTGGGCTGGGCACAGCCTGCAGAGCGGTGGGGGAGAATCCTCCAGGGCTGCAGCTGGACTCCAGGAGGTGGCAGGGAGCAGAGCTGAGCTGATCCCAGTGACACTCACACACCTGAGGGCCTCCAGAGAATGAGAGCATCGGCGTTGAGCCAGGGGGATGGTGAGGGGGGTGCTGAACGTTTATTTCCCTTTTCTAAGGAGCAATGTGGGAAGGAGCAGAGATGCTGGAAGGTTGCAGGAAGGAGGTTTGCTGCCACAAACCAGCACCGTTAGTGTTGAGTGTCTCACTGTGCCACAGAGACATTCAACATCTGTCAGGGCTCATGAAAACCATCAATATATCCAGCTCTAGTTCCTCTAATTCCCAACTGCTACCTGCTAAGCAGCCTGCCTTCTCTCCCCCTCCAAAAATAGCTGCCAAAATATGGGTGGTAGCCCTAGACCCAGCCAAGCAGAAAGACCATAGGACTTCAAGGGACTTTTTCAAGTCTAAATAATTTATTTTCAGTTTCTCCCTGAAGAACCAGCACACAGCGCTGAATTCCTGGAGTCCTGCTCTGCCAGTCCTTTCAAGCCCTAATTATCTCTCAACAGTTAAATAGGATGTCAGATGGATCTTGATGGGATGCTTGCCTAGTGATGAACATCATAGAAATAATCTTTTCCTTTTTTTTTTTTTTTTCCCCAGACAGAACCCAAAATATAAAGAATTTTTTATAACCACATTTGCTTTTCTCTGATTTTTGGGGGTTTAGAGGGAAGCAATCAGATTGATCTGATGATTCTGTTTCATTTTCTGCCTATTCAGTTTGTCTCCTAATTAGCACTCAGTGCCAGAATGCAGGTGAGTCCAGGGTTCAGTGAGGGCTGTTTAGGTTAAATTTGTAAATAGCAAGAAATAAATAACATTGCACAGGCAGACCTCAGGCGTGCACTTCACTGCTGCCATGGCTGGGTATCATCACCTTTGGGCCTCCTCCTGCTGCTGTGTTTTTTAAGTTAAAATGTGTACAGTTTGGGGCTGAAATACTTGACATTGTCTCTTTAAAAGCTGAGCACTTCAAGTGGTAAAAGGAAGAGCTCACTTTCATGTTTTGGGCCATAGAAGCTACTGTACCCATAGGAGCCTCCAGCCTGCTAATTAGTGTCAGATGAAGATGGCTAAGATTAAGGTATAAGCAACATTATAGTGGATAAATGTGGGCTAATCTGCCACTGAGGGGATGTTTCTTTCTAGCACCAGAAAATTATTTCTTTCATGTCTATTTTTTTTTTTAACCTGGTCCTTTTTTTTTTTCCTTTCTTTTTTTCTTTTTTTTCCCGGGTGTTATTTTTACTTGACTAATTTCACAATAAAGCTAAACCTGGCTGTGTACCTCAGCTTAAGCTGAGACAGAAAGAGACAGAGTAAAACTGCAGGATGGAAGTAATCAGCAATCCCAAGGAGCTCCCAGTGATTCAGGGGTGGTTCTTAAAGCTGGGTAATTCCCAGGTTTGTCCCCAGCATGGGGGAGGGACAGCAGGGATGGAGCTGCAGGGACTGCTAAAGCCAACTGTTGTATCAAGGGGCCTGGGCCATGGTACTGATTGCTGTTAGCAAACCTTCTTTTTAAATAAAAATAGAGGAAACGAAATAAACGTGCAGGGGTTTTGTTTTTATTCTGTATTTATTTTCATCAAACAGAAGGGCGAGAGGGGAGGCAAGACCATTGGGATTAAATGGGGAGAGCCTGAGACCCCCTTTGCTGGTGAGGGAGAGGGGAAGGCTGGGCTTGTTTGCCCACCTTGGGTGGATGTCAGTGCTGTGCCAGGGAGACATCCAGAGCCATCAGGATGTCCTTGCTGTGCCTACAGAGATTACTGAGCTGAAGCTGCAGTAGCACAACAGGGGTGTGCTGGGGGCTGAAAAGGGGATGGGAAAAGGGTTTTTTTCTGGTGCCCTTGAAGCAGCTGCTGCATCAAAGCACAGGCAAGTTATAAGCAAATTCTTTAGGGGGATGAAATTGCTGGTGATGTTTCTATTCCCAGAATGGGTCTGTTCACCCCTGTTGTAAAAATGCATTAAACCATGAGCAAGACCCTGCAGCTATTGAAATCCCTGGCTGAGCTCCCATTTCACCTTGCTGCCATGCAGGCTGGTCACTGCTGTGTTTATATGCACAAAAACAACAAGAAATTTCCTCTTGCTTTAGTGGGTTGTGTCAAGCCCTCTGGTCTGGTTCTCTGAGCAGCTCCTCAGGTTGGAAATACAATTTATCATCTCAGTTACCAGCAAATAGCTGGGACCTGGCTCCAGCAAGCCCCAGCAGGGCATAAACCCCTTGTGCTGCCCGTGAGCAGCAGGAGCAGAGATTCAGATTCCCCTCCTGCAGCCGTGCTTGGGGTGGGTGGATGATATTTGGGCTATTTTGGGGCAGCTCCCAGCCATGGAGCAGCACGGCAGCTGCCAGATGCTGTGGGGACCCGGAGGCTGCACCAGGCTGCTGCTTGATGGATTTCTTCATGCCCAATTAAGGTTCTTCTGTCATCAAGAGTGAAACAAAAGAGAGTCTTGATGCTGCTTAGGCAGAGATGCAGGTGCACTGTTGCACCGTGGATGTGGTTAGCTGCCCTAAACGGCGGCAGCAGCTCCCCTTGCCCTTCCCTCCTCCATCCCACCACTCCCTCCAGCAGTGAGGCCAGTCTCTGGATGGCAAGAAGTGACTTAAACTCGCAAAATAGAGGTAAACTTGAATCTCCAACTGGCTAAGCGCAGAGTTTGGGGCTTTTTCCCAGTGTGGCTTTTGGGGGCAATGCTCCAACAGCTGCTTCTGGCTAAACACAGCATTCTCACCGTGTGCCCCTGGAGTATCTTCCATGAGCAACAGCTTGGGGATAAGGCTTGTGTGTTGCAAGTTCCCCAGCCCACAGTGAGAAGCCCAGCTGTCTGAATGGCTTTTTATTTTAGCCATGGTTTGCTGGGTTACATCCCAGCCTTGGAGTCTGACACAGCTTTGGCATATATATATCTATATATCTAGATATATAGATATCTAGATATCTAGATATATATATTTAGGTGTAGATATAGATATAGTTAGAGTTTAATAGATAGGTATAGATATATATAGATATATATAGATAGATGTTATAGATGTTATACATATATATTGATGTAGACGTAGATGATACAGATGTAGATAGATACAGATACAGATATAGAAATAGATAGACATAGACAGATATAGATACAGATACAGATATAGATAGACATAGACATAGATATATAGATAGACATAGACATATATATGGATATGGATATAGATATAGATATAGATTATATAGATATAGATGATATAGATAGATATGGATATGGATGCAGTGACATGGCTGTTGCTCTCCTGGGGGAGATCCTGCCCATCTCTAGCCCTGTCACCCAGCACATCTCTGGTCAAACTGCAGAGCCCACAGGCTGCACTGCCAAGATGCTTTATCATTAATACCTGCACTGCCTCGTCTGAAGCTGATGGGGTGATTTGAGTGGCAGCAGCTCCTCTGAACTGTGGCACAGGATCCCAGCTGCTCCCCACACTGCCCAGGCAGGGCTGCCAGAGGCACCACTTCCCTCCCAGCCCCACAGGAGAGGAATGAAAGAGGGACAATCACCTTCCCCCAAACTCCCCACCAGCCAGGGCTTGCTGCAGGTCAATAACCAACCCTCTGCTTCAGTCACAGCCCAGATAATTAGTGAGCAAAGTGCAAATAGTCACTGTGATTCAAATTACCTTTTAATTTCTTTTCAAGCTGCCCGAGGGGGTTTTTTAGTCCTGTGAAAAAACTGAATTCTTTTTGGTTTTTTGAGACACCGGTCTTGCAAACCAGATAGACACAATATTTTGTATTCAAGGTGTAATGAAAGCTGTTTGCATTTTTACATTGCATTTTGGTTACTTCTTGGGAATAACACTGAGCACTACAGTCAGTCTGACTTAAATGATACAAATTATTTCAACTGATCCCAATACAAATTCAAATACAGTTTTTAATTTTATGCAAAATAGTCTCAAAAAGGTAGCATCATCTACAAATCATGACATAGATATTGGTTTTTTATCCACCACTCCTTTTCGAAATTTAAACAATCCAATTTCATGCTAGAGAGGCTTAAAACTATGGAGATTAAAGCTTAAAGCTTTGAGAGACCCACAGGGGATGGCAGGGAAGTGGTTTGGTTTCCTCCAGAGTGTCCCTCAACGTCAGGAAGTAAAAGCAGGCACATGACCATGGTCTCCAATGTAATGTTTTGTTAAACCATATATTTTTCAGCTCTTTTTGTGTTTCGATTGCTTTAGTTTTTAATTTTCTCACATTTATGAATGGTTTCTTAGGATGTATTTTTCATCTCTTAATGTTACTCTATCCCCCTCAGCACGAGACAGCAGAATTTCATTTTAGGGTCCCCCTTTTAACCACATCAAACGCTCTCTAGCCTTCCTCTTCTTCACTATCACTTAATCATATTTTTCTCTATGAAAACAACTGAGCACCTACAGGTTGGCAAATCTCTGCTACTCCAGTACTGCTCATGTCCAAGATGTCCAGATGTCCACACTGGGTCATATCCTCAGCATGGGAACCACACCACTCCCAGCTCAAGCTGCAGGTTGGAGAAGCCACCAGCAGCAGGGAATGGACTCCATGTCTCATTTCTGCCTCCCAGATGGTTGCATATCACCCATGTATGCAAAGAAATTACTGAGAAAGGCCTTGGACAGAGGCCTGAATGATAACCAAAAAAAATCATCATCCACCTAAGAGGATGGAGTTCTCTCCCAGTATTAGCAACATCAAGACATTCAGCATTAAGCTCCTTTTCCAGCTGGAATAGCTCCTGTTTGATGAACTCCTGCTCATCAAACCTAACCCAATGCACGAGCAAAGGCTGGTTCCATTCACAGCCCAGCTGAAGGAATTCATTTGGCTGCTTCACACCATCTCCAAGCCAATCTAGCAGTGTTTCTACAAGAACCAGGATCAGAACTCACTGACCCTTCCCACTGGGATGACTTTGTGCATGAGCTGAGAATTTGTGCATGAAGAAACAGCATGGGTGGAAATATCTCCTGCTTGGTTAATGAAGGAATCTTCAGCCAACTCTAACCCCCTAAAGAAGGCACAGGCAGGAGGAGAACTTACACCAGGGATGGTTGGGGAGATGCCATCCCAAAGGAGATTACAAACTCCTTGAAGATTGCACAGTGCAGGCACTGAATTTACTGCTCACATGCTCAAAATAGAAGTGAGCTTCTATTGTGTTGTATCCACGAGAAAAGCAGAGATTTTGAGCATAGATCAGGAAAAAATACTGTTGTTGGACACCAAAAAGCAGCCAGGAGCATTGTCCCCTCTCAAAGCGCCCGGCCAGAGCAAACCCGCAGCGCTGCCAGAGGAACGCTGCCAGCAATAAAAGTTAAGTCCTCCTGTGCTGAGATGGTGGCAAGCCATCTGACACTAATCCTGTGCCTCCAGCAAACAAAACCTCCCAGGCATTGCAAAATAACCCCAGCTATTTGCTGGCTTGGTTGCCTGGAGAAGCTTCTCCAGCAAGGGCTGATGGAGAACTCGGTGTTCTCGCACGACCCAGGCAGCAAAGGTTAAAGCACATTATAGCAGCATAATGAGGTTTTTAACCAGTGCTCTGGAAAGCCTGACACGCTGCTTTCTAGAAAATGTTGCAATTCAGGCTTCAGCAGGAACCACAGAGCAAGGAAAATATTATGCTTGGACCATCAGTCTTGTGGTGTCTTCCTGCACTGCTTCCAGATGAATTTGCTTAACTCGGCTTGTGTCTGGGAATGACTTTGGACTGGAGATTGCTAGGAAGAGGAGAAGAGGCATGCTCTATTCCTGGACTGCATATTAGTGTTCCATATGGGTGCAGAGCCAAAGCATATGGACCTCCATCTGTTAGGCAGGCCTGGCCTGGCCCCATGGATGGTTTATAATGCGCGTAGATTCATCCAGATTTGGGATTCCTCCAAAGCAAGACGAGAGCCAATGACTCAAATATTGTGCAAAGCCATTGAAACTAATGGCACTAAACAACAATCATTTGTCTCCTGTTTGATTTTACTTGCTGTAAAATAATGAATTAGTTACGGGGGTGGGTGAGTATTGTGCTGTGGATGGAAGCTTTGAAGGAAACATGGTTAAAAGAAAACAAAACAAGAATCATCCTAGCGATTCTGTATCAGCTTCCTCCAACGGTATTATTCCCCAGAAAGTAAGCTGTGTCCTTCAACTTCAATAACATGGCATTTATGCTCCATCTGTGATCAGATTTAAAGATGTTTTCAAGCATAATTCAGGCAACTTTCAATGACAAATTCAAGGAAGCTGGAGAAAGGACTCTTGAAGTTCTTCCGTGACTAAAACAACTCTAGGGAAAATGAACTTTGCTCCTACCAGCTCTTTATTAACCACAAGCCCCAGACTTGGATGTTTTGTTTTCTTTTAAAACAAATAATTAGCCCCAAAAGACTCCAAGCCCTATCATGCTGTGTTGTTTCTTGCATCAAGAAGGCAGCATGTGGTGGGACTTGTCCTGACCTCGCCGAAATCAAGAGGAACTTGCAGCCCAGCAGCACCACGACTTCATCTGCTTCTTCAGGTCACATTTCTGCTTTGAAAGATGAGCCCCAGAGGCTGAATTTCAGGCACCATGCTGGAAACATTTCTGCTGAATTTTCCTGCAGGGCTGTGTGGGACACATGATTAAAGCCATGGGATGACCACCAAGGAGATGGGCTATTGTGGCAGCCCCTGGGAGAGCTCATAGCAGGGAAAAAAACTCTCTCCACTAAATTAATTAATTGCCATGCATGTTAGCTCTGGGGTTTGGGGAAATTACCGTGGCCTGATTTCCTTTAGCACTTTTATTCCTGGCGGGAGACCAGGGGAGTTGTTGAGGTTGCTGACTTAAGTCACCATAACAAATGGCTAGAAATGACTGGGCAGGCGTTGTGATTTGTAACCTGTGCGTCTCACCTGCCTCCAGCATCGGTTTCATGGTACCTTTTCTGGGGATTTTATGGAAGGAGCAGATTTACAAGCATGCCAGCCTTCTCCTGGGCTTCCCAGGAGAGAGCAGGAGGGCACAAGTTTGTTGGCTGGAAACCGTCTGAGAAGCCAGGCAGCTCTGAACATTCTGTGGTTTATTTTTGGGAGAAGCAATTTTGGTAATTGCATGTGTTAAATGAAAGGCAATTAGGGATGGAGGGAAGGTGTTGCATGTGTGTTGGAATAGGAGAGTTTTGAGCTGAAGGGTCTGCTAAAAACGTGGAGCCCTGAGTTTGCCACAGGCCAGAGGGGGCAGGGAGGTGCTGGAGGGATGTTTGGGTATTTATGGGTGTTTAATGTGAAACAGGGCATGGAAACACTTGCATCTGTGATGTGTCTTTTATTGTCTTCCCAAGGTTTTAATTAAAAACGCAATAAAAGCACGACGAGAGGAAACCAGGATGTTTTAACAATCATCTGCTATAAATTGTTTTGTAGTGGGGGAAAGAAAATCAAAGAACAATTGTTCGTGTAAAGGAGCTCGGGACGCTGAGTTCACGTGGAGAAATAAACCCTTTGGGAAAGGTTTTTCTCTCAGGAAGCACGTGCTGCACAGACAATAAAATGCAGGGGGGCTTCCACACTGCTGTGGGGATCTGCCAAGTGTCTGTTTCCCCATCAGGTACATCTGTCTGCCAGAAACATGGTACATGCCAGAGGACTGGGAGAGGCATCACACACCAGGAGGTGGGGTGAGGAGGATGTTGGGTGTGGGCTGGCATGATCTCTGGATGGCTCAGAGGGCTTTCAGCTGTAGTTTCTGAGATGACAGAGCACGATGCATTTTGTGCTTGGTGACAGTAACACTGAAATCATTTTGTGCAGCACCTGTTGCCTCTGACTGAGGTGACAGCAGGGAAACACTGGAACAGGATGGAAGGGAGTTAATGAGGCCCAGAGAGGCAGCTGCAGGGCATGCAGGCATCATCTCTGGCTGGTTGTAATGCATTATGAGGGTTTGGGGTTGCTCATGGGCTTGGAAAGGATCAGGGGTTTGCTGCCTAATGCTGGGGTGCCCAATCCATCTGGAGATGAATGCAGTGGACTTCCCTTCCTCATGTCTCTGTTCACATTCTCAGTGGAGAAGGGAACCCTGGGCCAGCAACCACATCATTCCTGGGCTCTTTCTCCATCTCTTCCATGACCTTGATGCCTTTAGACTGTTTCCTCCATGTGTGTTACTTGGTATTTTGCAAGAAAAGGGCTGCCTGTGCCCCCAGATGGTCCTCACTGCTCCCCCAGAATGCAGAGAAGCGTTCTGGATGGGTTTTCTCTCTGCCTTCCAGATGAACTCCATGAAAGCCCACAACAGCCGTGGCTCCCAGCAGCCCCTGAGGACCACAGTTCCCTGAGCTTGTGGTTTAAATGGAGATTAGCTTCTAAAATTTAACGAGGATCTCTGTGAAAACAGCATCCCAAGGATAAAACAACAACCAAGGAAAGGAAGCCCATTGAATACCCATCCAATTAAGGCTTCCAACTGATCCTCATTAAACATCCGTTCCTGACATTTGACAGCGCGGTTTAGATTAGAGAAGTGAAAAATCCCCTTGAAAAGGCAGATTGACATTTTGCTGAGGAGTGTTTTCATAGTAATACTAATGGCTTCAAACCCCCAGCTTATACTCTAACGTGGAAAAAAAAAAAAAACCAAACTCAAAACAACCCATTTGGCTTGGCAAAGGGGTAAGGAACAGCCAGGCTGGCTGGCAGGGAAACTCCTGGTGACCAAACTCCTGGCTGTAGTGAATGCAGGCAACTCCTGGCTTTGGCTCTCCATCCACAGGGTCCTCAAAAGGCAGCATTTAATAAGATACAGAAGCTGGGTTTTTTTGGCTGAGCTGAATATGAAATCGCCATGGCAACCTTTCTTCCAAGGTGATCTGAGTCAGGTAGCAACAGCAGGGATGAGTTAAAGGTCATCCCTGCAGTGGAAGATGGGCACTGATAAAGCACTTTAACAAGTCCCAGGGGAGGTGGCATTTAAAAGCCACTCAAAGGGCTCAGCCAGATCCGTGAAGGGAGAGAAATCCAAGAGCAGCAGTGATTTGGAAAGCTCCTGGCTGAGAAGGCAGCAGCATCAGCAGTGCCTATGGGTCACTCCCATGAAATGTGTGTCCAGCCCCAGGTCTCCAGGACATGCAGAAGAGCTTGTTTAGCAGCTGGGTAGGAATTGGGGAAAACCTTTGCCAGCAAAAGCTCCCATTTTGGAGAGAGAGCAATAACTCCGTGTAAAGGATGAGACCTCACCCTCCAGCAGAGGAATAATAATTTCAAAAATCACCTAAGACTAATTGCAAACTGATTTTCACCAGGACTTATGCTTCCAAAATGCCTGAGGTTCTTCGAGAAACATCCCCTCCCACCTCAGACAAAGGGCTCAATGTGATTTGTGACAATGAGCCAATGCTATTATCCTCACTCCTCAGAGAAGGAAAACAGAGGCATGGAGGGGATGCTGCATCTCCATAGCTAAATCCAGGCATTTAAAAACACAGCTGGGTGTTCAGGGGTGGTGGGTGCTCTGTAGTTTGGCCAACATTTTGGGCATTGCAGGGTTGGGGTGGCTTGGTTTGAGTGACCCAACACAGATCAGGCAGCAAGGTAGTGCAGGGAATTCTTTTTGAGTAATACCTGTGGGAATCTTCCTGTATACCATCTATTTTTAATTTTACCATGTGTTTTCTGGTTCTCAGGGTCTCTTTTCAAGTTTTTCCCCTGTAACCATGAGGGCTAGAAACTCACAGCTTTTGTTGTATTAATGAAAGCTGAGCATCCCAAACAATCTCAGGTTCAAGAGCTGTGACTTCAAAAAGCCCACAAATCACATGCCCTGTGAAAAAGAGTAGTGCAAGCTCACAGCACTTCTTTTACCCATTCCTGCAAAGTTCAGCTTTCACCTGGAGCTCACATCCCACTCTCACCCATATCTTACTTTCACCTCCTCCATGGCTGAAGCTCCTGGGTCAGCACCTTCACTTAGAAGCCAGGTAGGAAAATCTCCTTGGGGAAAGCCTGCTGGCTGGGAGAGAAACCAGAGGTTCAGGAGATCTCAAGAGCTTTTCTTGCTGCTGTGCTGGTGGGAACAGAGATCCTGAGAGCCAGAGCCTCCCACAGCAGTTTTAAGCAAAGAAAATTTTACTTTACCTAAATGTAAAGTTCTGCCCCACCCTGCCCTGTGGTCTCTAAATTCGATGTTCACATTGCAAATCCTGCTGCACACATTGCACCCCTGGATCTGTCCAAATCAACGTGTATCTCCTTGCAGGAAAAAATGTCTCCCTAGCTTTGTTTTGGAGGGAGGAGATGAGGAAAAGGTGGATCTGAAACGAAGCCCAGAGAAAGGGCACAGGGGGACCATGGTGTGCAGAACACGTGGAGCTGCCAGCCTCTCCAGATCCCAGGGGTTTGCTGGCTCCTGCTGAAATTTCTGCTTCTCTGACCAAAGCCACGTGCTCACTGCTGGCCCCAGCCCTGCCTGCTGCCAACCCATCTGAACACAGCGTTACACAAGTGCTTTGTGCCCTTCCTCTGCTCAGAAATTGGGACAAAATAAACCATTCTGCCCTGCTCACGAGGAGGGTCAGCCTGCACCTTGCTCAGCCTTTGGAGTTGCCATCGACTTGTCATCAGAGCTGCTCTAATTTGAACTAATGACTGGGAAACTCATTGCTGATTACAGGGCACTGCCAGGCTCTGGCTGCCAGCACACAAAAATCCAACTGCCCCCGCAAAGCCTGGTAGGATAACATTTGATAGTATTGCCAAAATGGACTTCAGCCGTTTATTTTGACAGCTGTAGTTTCAATTATTTATGATTAGGTTTCACAGTGTGTTGGTAAAAGGACCACGAGGCATTTCACAAAGAAAAAAAGAAAGAAAGAATGAGCCTTGTAGACCTTGTCTGAGGGCTGTGATAAACCAGGAGGGAGAAATGGGGAAAGGCTGTGCCAAAGGAATCAGACTGGGAATCTTCCACAGACCACAAGGAAAAGCTATTTCCCTCTGGACACCTCAATAGTTATCATAAAGCTGAGCGAGTGGGCAGTTCAAAACTTCAAGATGGGGCACAAATTTGCTCTTTTTTTAAAGCACAGACTTGTTGAAGGGGGCAGGGGACCTGTGAGCAGGAAAATCCATATGCTCCATCCCTCTGCCACTTTACCCATCCCATCCCATCCCATCCCATCCCATCCCATCCCATCCCATGCCATCCACCAGGCAGAAGAGCATTTCCACTGCAGTGCCTCAGTGTTTGCCTTTTTGGGGAATGGAGACAAAAGCCACACAGTTCACAGAAAAGAAAGTGACACAAATGCACATGAGGGAGGGGGAATTTGAGATGACTAAAAAGGTTCCAGCCTGTCCAACATCCACCCACCGTTGGGGAAAAGCCCCAGTGACATCCCAGTTTGCATCCAGCATACCCTGGTTCTCCTCTCCTTCTCCATGGGGTTGTGGGGTCAACAAGACAGCTGACAGATTGGATAAACAAGCCTGAAATCTGCAGGTTGGGTCACCTTGTTGTTTCTTAGTCAAGATCTGCAAAAATCATGTCATTCCCACAGAAAACTTCAGGCACTCAGTACTGAAAATTTCATCAGAAGTACATTTAATGGGAATTATTTCCCCAGTGGTGCTAGGCAGCCCTTCAAATGTGTGAACTCGAGGACATTATTTAGTATATCAGCTGCAGCTCTTGATTTTCCAAAGGAAGAGAGAAACAGTAGCCCACCTTGTTAAAGCTCTTGGAGGCAGATTGCTGGAGAACATTAAATAAAAGCTCCCTGTTACTGTTATACAAGGCAGTATCTGAGGTCTTGCCATGCTTTTGTGAGGCTGAATTTGCACCTTAACTGGTGCCTGATGAATGTGAGCCCTTGGCAAAGGCTGTCCCAGAGAAACTGCAATCACCACGTCAGTGTTAGTCTGACAGGACCCATCACTTGAGAGGTGAATTTAGAGGGGAACATGAAATGAGCTGAGACTTAACACCCACACATCAAGAGGAGATAGATGTGAAAAATAAACGGGTTTTTCAGGCAGGGGGTCAGGCTGATCACCTGCAGGTTCTGTTTGCTTGGGTGTGTTTCCAACACAGCAACCAGTCTCAATTTTTGCCCGTGTTAAAAATATAAGTGAATTAGGATGTCTGAAACTTTGAGAGAGGATTGAGGGGAAATCCTTGCTCTGGTAAGTGCCTTCTGCTGTGATTTTGCTCACATGAAGAGCAGGAGGGATGCTGTGCCATCCCCACACTGAAGGACAGCAGCCACTCCAAGGCCACTAAGCTTCCCTAGCTGGTTAAGCCATCCCTGAGCAGTGTGTGTGCTCATCTCTGCTGCTCTCCATCTCCCATGGCCATTCCCATCAGTTTCAAGTCCCACCAGGTCGTTTCCATGGTCATATCCAATTGATAAAAATGACTGCAGAATATGCAGGGCAGAAGAGACTCAGCTCGGCTCTCGGCAGAGCGTTTTGCAAAGAGGATTAGCAGCTGTGGGGGATGATTATTATCATTAATGATGTCAGAAGGGAGGCAAGCGGAGAATTCAGTATTTAGTATTTTGACAAGAGCCACAGGGTTGGGATTTGCAGTCAAATTCTACAAAAATGTTCTGCACCAAAGGCTTAAAAAACAAGCTTAATGTTTATTATACTAATAATTCTTCAGTTAACGTCAAGGCAGGTGAACAGGGGATGTAACACTTGATCCCCTGCTAAGGCTTTGGCAATGGCAAATGCTGAAAAGCCTGGTAAGACTACACAGGTTGCACAGAGGGAGCAGCACATGCTGCTGGGGACTCAAAAAGAGCTGCTAATTGCCCAAACCTGCCAGAAAAGCGTTTCTGCCCTGGCTCCTGACCTCCACACAGCCTGCAATCCAGCGTGCTCCAGCTCTGCAGCATCAAACACACCCCAGGAGGATGTATTTGGAGCAGGCAGGATAGCTCTGGCTCTCATGTGATGCCCTTACAACCTGAGCACACCTCTTCAGAAGACTGTGATCCTCCTCTGAGCCTCACATGCCTTCAAAGAGTGCTTTTTCTGCAGCTCCAGCTCCTGAGTCTGAGTCTATGCTCATTTTTCACTTCCAAACCCCAAACCAGAAGGCTTTGCAGGTGGCAGGGTGTGGAGAGGAGTGTGTAAATAGCTGTCCACTGAGGTGCTCGAGTTAATTAGGAGACAGCACTATATAAAACACAATAAAGCATTAATGAATAAACAAACAAGCTTCATTTGGGACCTTTCCAAACCCTTTCAAGCCAGAGTTTTGACTTTTGGATGCTTGGGACCCTGAGGAGTGGCAGAAGCAGCAGCAGGGCAGAAAATGGACCTGGAAGAAATAGGTGGGAAGGAAAAGCAGAGCTGTGATTCAGAGAGAGGAGCAGGACTCAGCATTTCATGCTCCCTGGGGAGAGACCCTGGTCCACTTTTTGCTGTGATAAAGACAACCAGCTTGGCCTAGGGCAAGAGTTTTAACTTTTCCCATAGTAGTGAGCCTTGATTGTTGCTGCAGGGATGAGATGGACAACTCCCACCAACACCCTTGGTTCCTCACCCCATGCCTGCTCCAGGCTGCTCTCAGCCCTTTCAGCACAAACACAACACTGCCTTACAAACTGTAATTCTTTCAAACCCGCCCAGTGCACCTCAGTTTTCCCTAAAACTCCATCTCCCTCCCATTCTGGACCTTTGAGGCTGGTTTCCCCCATGGCAGGGACAGCAGCAGGACATCATGGGGCTCGATGACTGTGACTTCCTTTATCCTGCAGTTTCAAACCTGGCAAATGTAGGTCACTGTTCTTCAGCATGACCTACATTCCCAGCTCCAAATAAGCCCCTTTTGCCAATGTTGATGCTTTCTAGCCTCAAGTTGGATCTGGAATACACACATGAGTGCCCTGCTTGGCCTGGGTGTCCAAGGAGGGAAGTTACTGCTGTGCCCAAGCAGATGCTGCCCAGACCATGCATGTCCTGCACACATGGCTGCAGCCAGCCCTGCCTGAGCCAACAGCAACTCAGGTGTCTGTGAAAGCATCTCCTCACTCAGGGCTGGCTGTACTTATGCCCTGCAGGAGGAGGATGGACAGCAAAAGGAATTTTAGCATCCATGTTGTCCTTCCAGTGTGTTGGATGGGGCTGGCAGGAGCAGAGGGCAGTGCAGCCACACGTGGCACCCCTGGCAGAGCTGTGGGCAGGCAGCAGCTCCAGCAATGGTTGTGGAATCACAGAATCACAGAATGGTTTGGGTTGGGAAGGACCTTAAAGATCATCTTGTTCCAACCCCCCTGCCATGGGCAGGGACACCTCCCACCACACCAGGTTGCTCAAAGCCCCATCCAGCCTGACCTTGAGCACTTCCAGGGATGGGAAAACCCTGTGCCACAGCCTCAGCACACTGATAATAAAGAATTTGTTCCTAATACCTAATTTATATCTCTCCTCTTTAACTTTAAAACCATTCCCCCTCATCCTATCACTATCTGCTTCTGTAAAAAGTCAGTCTCCTCTTTTTTAGAAGTCCCTGTTAGGTATGAGACAATGAGGTCTCCATGGAGCCTTCTTTTCTCCAGGCTGAACAACCCCAGCTCTCTCTGAGTGTTTTTGGAGAGTTGCTCCAGCCTTTGGATCATCTTTATGCCCCAAAAAATGTCCTGCCTTGGTTGCCACTGGCAGCCCTCCTGCTGCTGTCTTCACTGGAGGCAAGTTTTTCACTCCAGGTTTCTTCTTTCTTCACCTAGGTGAGGAAAAAAAAACCTGTCAGGTGCTTTTTTGTGCATAAGGGAATTCTTTGTATGCTTCATCTGTCTTTTACAAAAGTGTCATTTTCACTGATCCTTGCAGACCTCGTCACCACTCCATCCATCACATCACCTTAACACCTAGGATATCTAGAAAACGTGAGTCAGACTGACTGGATTTTGTGCACAGGGAGAAAGGAAAAGCTCTTGAATGCCTGCTACCTTCCCTAAGTTTGGGAGGTTATTTTAAATGGGCCTACATTATTATTAGCAATTCATTTCACAAGCTAAAGATGGAAGAAAAGACAAAAAAATCTGAAGGAGGAGGAATGGCATGAGAAAAGGGGGAAAAAAGAAGAAGCAGCATCCTGGTATGCACTGGAGAAAAAGCATGGAAAAAACCCATCATTCCTGGTACCTCCATGCCCTGGAGAAGGCATGTGATAGCTCACAGCAGCCACCCAGGTCACCTAGCTGGGCTTGGTGGCATTTCAGTGACACAATAACATCTGAAAGGACAATAATGTTCACCCTGGGAATGTCTCCAAATCCTGGATAGCCTGGCATCAGGGACACAGCATGGCCTGAACAACTGGGGGAACAGAAATAGCCCAAATTCTCTCCTGAACTGTTTATTTCAAGACTGAGGTGCACTGGACAAATCACTATCGATGCTCCTCTTCTCCTCCTGACTCCACCAGCTTTCAGAGGCTGCTCAGGGAGAGCAGATATCTGTCACTGGTTTCATCCTATTATCAGCTGATGGAAAACAGGTCAGGCACCCCAGCTTGATTCAGGACCAGCACACTTGGTGCAGCACTGATCCCAACACTGAGGGTCCAGCTCAGCCTCCCAGAGCCTTCCTGGGATCCTCACACCACTCCTGCCCCTCCCCAGCTCTTCCATCACTTCCTGTGTGTGTTTGCATCCCATATATCACACACGAATGTAGGTCATTGCAAAGACCATGTCTCAGCAAACTGTGAAATCTCAGCTTGGCCTCTTGCCTTATTTGCAAGAGGATTTTCTCACCTCCCATCGCCCCGGGCTGCTGCTGCACTGAGCTCTTCCTTCTCAGCGGGTCTCTGCTCCCCAGCCAGCCTCAGGAAATCTGGCAGCAGTGATGGCAAATGCCCTGTGACAGGGTGAACATTGCAGGCTGCAGGCTGCCTCGGGCAGGACAAGGGGTTGAGTTGTGACAAAATCCAGCATCTCACCTGAATATCTTCTGTGCAACTGTGGCTAGCACAGGTCCTTCCCGTGGGAACATTTTGCTATATTTCATAAACAAGATAAAGTTTGGATGTTTTGCAAACAGTTTCTCCGGATTGAGTCAGTTCGGGCCTGGCCAATTGGGCCTAGGGGGAGGTCTCGGGCTGACCAATCTGGGGCACCTCTGTAAACTCTATATATATGGAAATCAAAACAATAAAGTTCTCTTCTTCTCTCTTTCCTTGTCTGAGACCTTGGGTCAGTCCTCAGCTAGCCGCTCAACAGCGACATGCAACCACACAGCACCTCCACTGCTGCTGAGACCTCTCCTAGGAGTGTCTCCCTCTGTGCACTGGAGTGAAAGGGAAATCAGTTTGTTTTGGAGGCACTGAATTCTTGCAAGCATTGTGGGAAGCTCCACATTGGTGTTGGTGGCAGCTGGAGCAGGATCCATCCTTCTGGCTTTTTACTGCTGGCTGGGCAGAGTCAAAAAACCAAAACAACACATCCATGTACTGAGAACAAAATAAGGGCTTGTTGCCTGGGCACTGGCAGCACAGGAAATCCACCTTTGTGTTGCCTCAGCAGAGCCACAGCATTTTTGGCAGCAACCCTTCCTCCTTCCCTCACTCGTGGTCACTATGTGCTGCACAGCAGCCTAATGCAGGCTGAATGACACCAAGCAGTGACATTCCCCGGGTGCTTGGAGGTGCCACACCACATTTCCAGACACCCCAGTGACGAGAGCCAGCCAGTGGAGTGTGATGGGGAGAGAGCTGGAGCCATTGAGCCAGATGATTTGATGTGTTGGCCACATTAAACACGCCTCACCAGGGCTGAGCTGACCTCCACAGCAGTAAAAGATTCTTCCCCCAGTGCTTCAAGCTAGGCTGTGTCCCCTGCACCTTCCACCTCCATCCCAACAAGGCTTCCAAGCCAGCAGAATTCATTCTGTGAATAAAGGTAGCTCCTAACAAGGGTTCTTGGTCTCTGACCTAGCAGCTCATGGTTTTTTAGGAAGGTCACAGACATGGGGTACAAAAGCTCAGTGCAGCACTGACTAACCCCATACCTGCTGAACACTTGATATTTGTGAGCTGCATAAAGGTTTCCTCTGTTTGCACACATTTTTATTAGCCCTTCATAGGCTTCAATGGAGTATTTTCAGCTTCTGCACAAAAACAAAATGACAAAGGAAGCCTAAAATTCCATGTTCCCCATGTCCTTGCTCAGATTTCACCTTTTTAGACAGCACATCAAAATAGGAACACAACGAAGCTGCTATTACTGCTAATGCTTTTCACATTATTCAAGGTGCAGGGAACAATTACATGACATTAATGACATGTTGCTACACTCAGATCTGCCGCCAAACTGTGGCTCCATTCACCTTCTCCCCTCCACTTCTGTTCTTCCCCACCTGCTCCCCGTCAGAAGGAGAGGCACAGCCGGTTTGCTCTGCTTCCTCTGAACACCCCATCAAAGAAAACTCCAAATGCTCTGAGTTCCTTTCAGAAAAATAAAATAAAATGAGCAGAGGAAATGTCACCTTTCAGAGGCTCTTGCCCCGGAGCAGCAGCAGCACCTTGATGTCTCCAGCGCTGGGCAAACTGCACAGCAGCTCCCCGTGATGGGAGCAGACCCACCTTGTGCCCGGCTGCCTGTTCTGCTGATGAAGAGCCTGGCAGGTCCCCTCAGTTCTCCTTCCAAGCTTTTATGAGCCAGACTCATTAATCACCTCTCCCTTACCAGGAGAGACCTCGCTGCACACTCCCTGCTCGCTGGCTTTGGAGCGAAAAGAGACAGATGCAGTTCCCAGGCTTTTGACCTGAGTTTGTGGGAGCTGCAGGTTTGCAGCCCTCTGTGCAGGGTGGTGATGCCCTGGCTGATTTGGGAAGCCCTGGTGAAGGGATGGAGCTCTGAGAGGTCTTTCCTGTGGCTCAGGCTGCCCAGGTTGGCACAAGCTGCAAGCCCAGCCTGATGGAAAGCCAGCCAGCCAGCCATGCAGTGATTCCAAGCCCAGCCATGCAGCTAAACGGCTGAATAACTCTGCCCTGGCACGGGGGAAGGAAGAATCATTCATTTTATGGCTGGAAGGAGCCAGGAGAAAGCATCTTCAAGGGGTAAGAAATGCACACAGCACCACTGAAGCTGTTGTATGGTGAAGTGCTGGACACAGAGGTGCCAAAAATGTCACATTCTCCCCCAGTGCCCCAGGGGAAGCACAGCCATGGTGCCATGGTGCAGGCACTGGGGCAGCCTCAGTGTCCTTGCACTTAAAAGGAAGTGATTTGGTGAATCTGAGTAAGTAAGAAACATTCAGCCCAATGTTATGTCTTTACACAAGCTGACAGCTCTGTTTTGGATCACCTTCTTCATCACGATTCCTCCATCTGGGTCTCATGGACAATGACTGGGGTGGGAGAAGCAGCTTTAGAAAGGACAGCATTTGGCAGGTGTTTGGGCCCTTGATGGGATGGGAGGGAGGAAGGGTCAAGACCAGAAAATGATAAAGGGCAAAAGTGGAGCAATCACTGCAAGTGGTACAAGGTGGCTGGGAGATGTTTTGTTAGCTAAGAGCTCATGGAGACCAGCAGAGCTCCACACCTCACCAGAGAGATCTCCAGGGGCTTCCTAGGGACAGGTGAGGTAGAAAAGGTAGCTCAGAGGATTTGTTCTGAGTACACAGAAGGTGTTTTGGTTTTCAGTGAAATAATGGTGGTATCAGAAACCACGTTTGTACTCGTGCTTGTTTGCTCCTGACTCACCTCTCTGAGTGGTTTGATAATGCTCAGGGTGGAGAGGAGAAGCCTGAGACATCCAGATGTGAGACTGGAAATGGGTGAGGGATCTGTGACTTCCAGCAGTAGGGAGCTGATTGATCACCTATATCTGATCTTCAGGCTTGAACCCACAAGGTGAACATCAGGATTCTCTTCAAAATCCTGAAGCTTAAAACACCTGGAGGTGGAGTGGCCAAGGGCAGTAATGCCAGCTTGGAGGGCGAGCTCTGAGTGTATTGAGCCAATACTTTCCCATGACTGAAGGGCTGTGCTGTGTTCTCGTGGGTTTAGAGCAAACAGAGCAGCAATTGATACATCTCGAGTGCTGTGTTCTGCATTTGACATCTCCTGTGAGTGTATTCATCCTTGCAGAGGCTCCTGCCTGTTTGCTCTCACACTAATGAGATATTCTCACTCATTTCTTTGTTATGCCAGCTCTAATTTCCAGCTCTTTGACACGAGCAACCATTTTTCTCTAAAAGGCTGAGATCACATGGCAGGATTATAAATTTACTCCTGCAATGCACCATTAATAAATAATAAAGTGTTTATAAATATGCAAAATAGATTATTAGTCAATTCTACAAAATCTTGGCTACAGGAGCATAAAAGTGTGCCCTGAAGCTTGTATATCTATTATAAAAAAGGGGAAGGAGCTAAAAAGAAATTCAGATTCCCTTTTTAACTTCCAAGCAGTAAACGCTGAATAACTTATTTCTGATTGTGATTATGTTAAAAGCAAATCATTTGTTTCCTCGAACAGCAGTGAACAGTGCACTGCAAATATGTGATTTTAAAAATATTATGTATATGCAGAGGGACAGAGTAAGTCCTTCATTTGAACAGCTCATTAAAAAGAAATTCTTCAGCAAGAGCCTTGCCCTGTCTGTGAGCATCCTGAGCAGGACTATTATTTTATTTAAGCTTAGCAAGCTTCAGGAGTGCTAAGAGTGCCTAAATATTCCTGCCTCAACTAGAGGAGCTCAGACTGGAACCTTGAATCACAAAGTCACAGAGTGGTTTGGATTGAAAGGGACTTTAAAGATCATCCATTTCCATGGGTGTGTGTGTTTGCTCATTGAGTCAGACATGGGAAATGGCAGTTCCTGAGATCTCAGCATTGCTCTGGATAATACCTGTCTTTCTAGCAAGACCTAAATTCATCAGTAGGTTGATGCAGCAATGTTTTGCGTCGTTAGTCCAAAATAAACAGATTTATTTCTTCTAACCATAGCTTTATCCACAAGGGTATTGTTAATCTGTACTGCACAGCAGTTGGGGATGGGAGTCAGGAAACTGGAATTTGGAATTTGGGGGCAGAAATACCACAGGAAGATGGATGGCAAAAGGGGCAGGAGGGGAAGAAGGGCAGGGACCACTGCATTCGCTGCTGAGCTCTGAAAGCATTGCTGCACCATCAGCAAGAGGAACTGGTCTGACCTCAAAAAAATGTTATCACACACAGTAAAGGAAACAGGAGAAATTGCCCAAATAGGCTGGGGTTTTTCTGTTTACCTGAGAATCATCTTAATGCCACTGGGATCTGTGCTGTGGAGTCCTTATGCAAGGAGCTGGAGAGAAGCAGGTAATTTCAGATACTGTCCAAAAGACAACTGAGACAACTCTGCTGACAGCCAGGCAAAAATGAAGTGGGGAAATGTCAAATGTTCTTGACCTGAGCTTAAACCTTTTGAATTGAGGGCAGAGGGAGAGAAGTGTGTCTGTAAAGAAGAGCTTCTCTTCAGATAAATATGTTTGTATCGAGGCACAGACAGCCTGGAAATCCGTGGAGAGGCAACAGCTGGGGAAGGGAAAGGATTTGGAAGTGATACTTCAAGGAATTGATGACCAAGAGTGTATTTTTGCTCAGCAGTGGTTATTCTGGGCTGGCATCAGAGCTGATAAGAATCAGCCACATCAACCCAGGTCCCTTTAACAGACTTGTTCCCTGGCAAGAAATGCACTTCTGAAACTCACAGCTGAGGATTCACTGTGAGCAGGGCCAGCGAGCTTGGAGGGGAGGTTGGCTTCTGTGATCCCAGAGCCCAGAGAGAGCCTCTTTCCAACTTGTATGTAAGAGGGAATTGTGCCACAGCTCTTTCGAAGGTCCTGGGCAGGTATCTGGTGCTAGACTGTTGCTAGGCCAGAATAATAACATGTACATTGAATTAAATTATCTAGGAAGAGCCACTGCAAGAAGGCCAGAGGAGTCAGGAGGAGCTTTAAGCAGATGATGTGTTACCCTTCACAGAAAAGCCTTAAAATAAATTGCCCTGGCTGAGGTGGTGCAGTAGGTCACCTAATCCTTATCCCTCCTCATCCTTCAAAGCAACATTCCCCCATCTGCACATGACAGAGCTGAATCTGGCCAGGGAATCTGAGTCCTTGTTTCCCACTCACATCAGTGGGTTCCCTCCATCTCTGGGAGGGATGGATTGGGCAGCAGCAAGCAACAACCAGGAGTGTGCTCTCAAGCCAGAGCTGGCAGCCTTTGAAGGCTGGCAATTAGGATTGTAACATCTTCCAAGACAGAGATGAAACATGCTGGTCAAAGCTTTGAAGCAGCTGCTCAAGCTCCTCAGGAGCTGCCTTCCCCTTCCTTGTCCATATGCAGCCTAAGTGGGTTCTCCCCATGGAGCAGGGGGAGCTGGGCTCCCCTGTGCTGGTCACCCAAGGTGGAGAGAAGTGAGTGAACAAGATGGCTGGAGATACCAGCACGAGTGGAGAGAAAATCCTAGATTTAAAAAATCTAAAAAACAGCTTTGTGCCTCCCAAGCCATCAAAAACTGCATCTGGATTTTTAGCACCCTGTGCTTCTTAGCTTTAAAAGCAATGGCCACGCCTTCCATGCTGCTTTCTTGAGCTGAAGAGTTGTTTTCCATGAATTAGAAGTGCTGTTTTGAAATATATTTGGCTCATCTAACATGCTGTGAGCAAATGGTCACGGAAGAAGCGAGCCAGCCTGGAGTGGGTGTCTGTTTGAAACCAGAGCTAGAAGAGTTTCTGGCCTCTTCAGAGTTGGTAATTGCCAGCTGATAGGGAGATTAACTATCCTCAGTGTTTCTGTGCAGCCTAGTTACAGACTACTCGGTCTTAGGCAATTAGAGCTATTCCTGTTTCCTACTCTTAACAGAGCTTGTTGTCAGGCATGATTCCAATCATCTCGGAGTTCAGTTCCCATCTCCGAGAGCATTTGCCACACATCACTGACAGTTTTGCAGTTATCAGTATCAAGGCATCCAAAGATCACTGACACTGACACACAAGGAGGACACCCCCCTCCCTTTTCCAGCGTTATAAATGTGAATTAGCTCTGTTCACTTAACCTCACACTTTGGCACAGACTCGCTGATAAGAGCAGCAGCTTGTACGAGGGTGTAACAGCCACCCACGGGAGAGGGGAAGCTGTGTTGTACTCTGGCCCATGCAGAACTCTTCTAGATATTGAGAAATAACTCTTTAGTGGGATCCATTTAGAAAAAAATATATATGAAGGCTTGCCTGAGAATGCCTTTGTTGCAGCTTTGGGCTTCCCCATTCAGAAAGGGTTAAGCTGAGCCTTGCCCTTTCCTCACACAGCCTCAGCTGCAATCACCTTCATCAAACTCAGCTCTTCAGCTCTTACTTAGAAAATAATTTGCACCAGATTTTTGGTCATTTGCTCATCTTCCACTTGAGACCTCATCAGAAAGGTAAGTGCACCAGCGATTGCAGCCTCTGCCTTTTGTTCTGTGACATCCTCACTTTGCAGCCTGTGCTGAGAGCAGCCTGTCCTGCCTAGCCAGCGACATTAGGGCTCACCTTGAGGGGTCTTACAGCTTCCCACATAAACCAGCTTTGCTGCTCAACAGCTGGCTCAAGGCTGACAGCATTTTGTTGGATAGTTTGAATTAGATTGAGCTTTACTTTGCTGGCAGGACATAATTTAAAAGGCAGAGGCGGGACAGCAGCTGCCTCTTGTCTGCAGCACTGAATTACTCTTAGACTACTCCTGAAGAGATGAAGACATCAAGGCAGAGAAATCATGTGGTACATGGCAGAGGAGAGAGGCAGAGCTGATCCATGCACAGGGTGCTGGATGAGTCTGTCCTGTAGCTGCTGCAGAGCCCAGGAATGTCTGTTCTCCATAATGCAGGAGGAAAACAGTCCTCTGAGAACTGCTAAAAGTGTGGAACAAGCAGCCTCTCAGACTGCCCTGATCCTTACCTCCAGCACTTCAGCATTTTGGCATGGCCTGAAAGCCGCAAGGCAAAATTGCTTCAGAGATGGGGAACTTCATCGAGCAAGACTGAAGGGGAAGGAAGCCTTCTGAACAGCTATGGTGTGACCTGGCCAGCCCTGGGAGGGCACAGGGCTTGGCTCAGCTGTGCTCAGAGCCTGGGACAACAGAGCTACAGTTTGTGGGCTGAGGTACCAAACACAGTGGTAGCCAAAGGCACTGAGATCCCCTTCCTATTGCACAGGATTTTGCCTTTTGATCCCAGAAGTAAGCCCAGCTTTCTTGATGGTTGATGGGGACTTTGTGTAATTAAACATATTCCTCTACCATGCTGCTAAAACCAGTTTTTCCCCTTGTCAGGCTCTAGCTCAGCCACAGGACAAAGGGACTTGCAGCTCTCCAACAATGGATCACACAGGTGCTCTCTAATCCACCACTCTCCAAAAAGCAACACCCCTTTCCCATTCCTGCCTTAAACATAACACACAGCACAGGGATTTTCAAGAACACGTTTAATGATGGCAGT
Organism: Entomyzon cyanotis; assembly: GCA_024500445.1. Classification (NCBI taxonomy): domain Eukaryota; kingdom Metazoa; phylum Chordata; class Aves; order Passeriformes; family Meliphagidae; genus Entomyzon; species Entomyzon cyanotis. The sequence goes on from JAKEPQ010001010.1 coordinate 14,514,685, forward strand.
TTCTACTGAAACACATGAAGTCCATTCAAACGCAACCAATTTTTCCTTAAAAAGAAGCTTTGGTCACAATGACAAATTCATTTTTTAAAAAAGTCCAAAGCAATTGCACAAAACTGAACACACGATCCTGATACCTCCTCACACACAAACTGCAGCATCAGAAACTCATCTAACAAGGAAAAATCTTTAACAAAAACCACAGCCCACCACCCTGCAGAGATTATACCATGTAGATGGAATTAGAGGGAACAGTTATGAACGTGTTTGAATTAATTAGTGTCTGTGTGTTCAAGCTTCATTAGTGCCTGTAGACTCCTGCAATTAAGTTTGGCTTTAAGACAAACATTAGGGTATCACAAGGTCAGTATGCTAAACAATTGTTTCCAGTCATCTCTGCAACTTCCATGGAACAAAAGGGGGGAAAAATACAAATACAAAGTTATCTGTGTACTTAGTTCTGCAGGTAAGTATGGCACACTGACTTCTGGTTTCTCAAGTGTAATCTCTGGTGACAGGGCTGTGGCTGGAGCAATGCAGCTGCAGTTCTCTGCAGGGCTTTCCCTCCACATGCACAAAGGGAAAAACCTCTGACTCACTCTGTTTGCCTCTGCTAGGAGTCGGTGGATTCTGTAAGCAGTGAGGGAGCTACAGGCAGACAGCTGTAATAACATTTCTGTTTTCATTTTCTGTAACAAAAAAATATGCCTTTAAAAATGCTCTTGAACAAAGCAAGTTTGACTACGCAACACAAAATAGCAGCAGATACTAAGACACGTTACAGTCACAATCAGATTAAATCTGCAGTGTAAGATACACAGAACATTAAGGTAAAAAACTCATGTAGTGGTTAATGGCTATTTCTTCTCTGATGAACTCCTAGAACTACCTGAACCAAACAGTTCAAATTATTAAAACTATGTTTTAAACTGATTTCTACTATTAAAAAAATATTCATATATATATACTATTAGATGAGTCACGTCAAGTGCTCTTAAAATCTTAACTAAATATAGCTATAGAATATTTAACCAGACACTTTGAATCACATACAGCAAGTTTTGTAGAGGTAAACATTGCCTCACATTTGCAACAGCAACTGAGTATCAGACAGAGCATTCAGAATATTTTCATGACCGTGAGCAACTGGTCAGGTTGACCTTTTATTTCCACCAAGCAGCTGCTGCTTCCCTATAAGCACTTTTCAGCTTATGGCACAGAGTTTGGGACTTTCCCGAGAAGCCAGGAAATCCCAGCAGCTGTTGAGCATCTCCCTCTTCAACATCTGAAATACCTGGTCCCTGTCCACCATTGAGATTTGGCCATGTTGTAAAATAGTGGATTTTTTTTATTTTTTAGCTACAAGCAAGGGGAGCAGATGGCCTTTGTCAGCCTAACTCAGCAAGTGACCTGAAGTTGCTGGAAAAACTGATTTCAAGAACCGACTTGCCCTCAGAAGGGAGAAGTGCCCTTCATGCATCTTCTCATCTCTCTCCCACATAACTTGGTCTTGCCTTTCTTTTGTGCAAAGAGATGGTTTCATTCCCTGTCCCCCACTCTGAATGCCTGATGCTCAGTTTAATGAGTGTGGCAGGAGAGTGGACATGAACACGTTGCCATGGTTCCTGCACACAGAAAAGCCACCTCACCCCGTCCCCTTCTTCCACAAATGCCAACAGCAGCTTTTAACCTCCCTCTCTCCTTTCAGCATCACCACTTCTCTGTCTTCGAAAGGGCTTGGTCTGCCCAAGAAGTTCAACTCCCAGCCTTCAAAATCTTGCAGCCCTGAAGAATCACAGTATTTCCTTCTGAAGCATCCAGCCTAGAGCCTGAAATCTATTTTACCAAGGCAGGGAAAGAGCTCCAGACCTTACCTCAACATGCAGCATCGTTCCCCTCTCTGCTCCCTGTGATTCCCACCAGCCAGAACAACTTGCTCAGCCTATCTGACATGTCAAATATTGCTTGGTAACAGTGGCACAGAATGACTCAAACTGTTCCATGAATGAAAATAACAGAGCATTTTATATTGCCTTGATGACTAATATTAACACAACAGTCTGCTTTGGGATTTTTCCATCCAGGCTGAGTTGGCTGTCTGCAAAGCCTTTGCTGAGTCACGGCTAGGGAAAGCAAGCTGTGGGTATGGCAGCTGCTGGGATGAATGCACAAGGCTGCTGGAAAGGGAAAAAAATTCCCCTTCACCTCCTTTTACTGACTGAAGGGCCAAGGGGAGCCACAAAGAACTGGCGCAGGTTGTGGTATGATGACAGAGCAGTTTGGTGCTCTCAACAAGCCTCAAATCTCAACAGTGCTTTAAAAAAAAGATAAAAATCCCAAAAGTGACAGCCTGCTGCAAGGCTGGTGCTTTGCCAGAAGCTGCAGTCTCCTTGAGGGATTGCAATTGCAAGGCTGGGAGACGGTCAAGCAAACAATGGGACAATCCTAAAACAATTGGAAAAGATGTGTTCCCCAAGAAAAGCAACGTTCCAGCCAGCTTAAAAAACCCAAAATAGAAGGTGTTAAGGAGTGTGGTAAACAGTAAAGTCTGAACTGCATCTGTGGTTACTCTAAAGGAAAACCACAAAGTAAAGAAACTAACCCAGTTAGGTCTGCCCTTTCCACCGCTGGCCTGGAATGCCTGCATGCCTGTGGTCTCCCAAACCCCACCCTTCCAGATGCAGCAATCCAATTCCCACAAGTGTCATCCCACAGCTCTGACCTCTACAGCACAAAGCACGGCAGGAAGCAACAGCTAAAAATGTGTCCTTGAGTTAAATGAGCTTTGTCAAGCAGGTAGTAAGGGAAAACTTCCAGTTTGATAGAAAGATCACTTACATGAAGCTTCCATGAAAAATAAGACGTTCTCTCTGCAATCCAATCATTCCACATGAGGACTTACTTTGCTTAGAAAAAGGTAATATACATGAACTGTAGACAAGTTACAGTCAGCACAGGACAGTACAAAACACTGGTTTTACTCCCAGTGGAAGGGCAGAAAATTACAAAAATATATCGTCTTTAATCCACGATTGTTGTAGTTTAGAGCATGCCTGATTCTTCCTGTTTCCCTGTGGTCTCACTTACTGAAGTTGGTCTGATCAGAGCTCCTTGGGACAATGAGAGTGTCATCATGAAAACTTAGTGCAATTGTTGTTTAAAAAAAAAAATCAGTAGCAAGTCAAGAAAATTTCCTACGTGAGTCAGCCTCCCAACCCCTTCCCACCCAAAACCCTACACCAAACATTGTGTGGCATTTCAGCATGGCTTACATTTTTACCATCTTAAGTCCTAAGTCACCTCTGTAAGGCCCAAAAATACTTCTTGATTTTTTTTAAACACATGATCTGTTTAACAATGACCAAAGTTTAACAGTGACTGAAGTGTTGAATTAGGATTTTAGAAAATAAGTCCTTGGGGCAGCTCAGTTTAATCTTCCCAGTCTTCCTCCTCCTGCAGAACTTATTTAGACTGTAAGGAGCTGCCCCTTGTCATGCTTTGGCGACACTGCAGCCCTCCTAAAGCAAGAGAGCTGAGTTTGCAAAGAGGAACTCTGGTCATTCCAACGCAGCAGTCAGGACACCAGGGAACCAAATGGTGCTGTTTTAGTCAGAAGATCCACAGCCTGCTGTACAAACAGCACCTCGAGGAGGTGAGGCTTGGCTTGGTTGTAATGCTGCAGAGATGAAAGCCTCCCCTTTCACAGCTATGGGTTCAGCAGGTCCCTCGACAGTAGGACGACATCTTGCAGGGCACTGATGCTCCACGGAGCTGCTTTACCTGGAAAGCAGGGAGAATTAGTACAGCTGTAGATTTGCAATTAAAACAGCTCACAGGCAGAGATGAGAACCCACGTGTGAAGTGGGAAAAAAAAAATCCCAGTGGCCACAAAGGAAAAGGCAGCATCATTCACTGGGATTCCCATCAGTCCCCTCCAGCAGTCAGTGTATCTGGTGGCATTGATGGAATGTTAATGCCATGCCAGGAGAAGAGATACCAAGGGAAGACAAAAACAGTGAGATGAGACCAAGCCCAGATGCTGGAAGATCCTGTGGCCAGTCACTGTGCAGAGCAGAGAAGGGAACGTGCACAGGGAGGCACATGAAGCCACATTCTGGACCTCACAGCTTTTTTTCACATCAGTGTGCCTCTGACCCATCAACACACACAGACCATCCTCCTTGCTATGCATGCTCCTCCTGACACCCTATTGCCTTAACTGCTTGAGGGTCCAAAAAAAATCTTAATAGGAACTTGTTCCATTCCAGGAAGGAGGTGAGAGCCTTCCCATAGGGCTGCAGGAGCCAGGAGAACAGGGTGTGCTCTGCAACAACTGTTTGATGTTATTACAGCATCAAGAAAGAACTGGCCTTCAAAACCCAGCAAAAATTGCTTTTTGACTGTCTCTTTCCTCCCCTGCTGTGGTCCTATGGGAAATACTTAACAGCAGCACCAAAGCTTTGGTAATTTGTTGTATTTTTAGTGAGCTGTTGCCTGTGTTGGTGATTTGCACCACCTTCAGATGAGGATAAATGATACCCTTCCATTTATACACAACTTGTCACTGCTGCCTGCTGGGGAAAAAAAGTGAGCTGCTATAAACCCCAGTACAGTTCACCTGGCATCATCCAGAATTGCCTGCAGCTTTCACTGGAAAAAAAAATCCATTAGAGCTGCTCCCTTGAGAGTGAACACCTCGCAGTAACAAACGCAACAATTCCATGCTCCATTCAGAGCTGCACATGCAGTCAGGATCTGGAAAGGATGTAGTCCTAGAGAAGGCACCAGTAGTGTAACCCATATTTTACAGAGACTCCCAAGACTCAAGTACATCAAAGGCTGACCCCTGTAACTGTGCTGAAGATGTTTCTATACAGTTCAATGCTATCAGTGCCTGAAAAAGGGATGAATCCAGAAGCCAGCCCTTACACGTAGCGCATCTTTCCTCTGAAACATCCTGCAAGCTCTCAAAAGCCCTTTAGACCCACAAGGGTTGAATAAATATTCCTGTCCTCTTCCCTCAGCCTGCCACTGCTCCTTACACATAAATCTTTCTCCTTTCAAGAGCACTTTGGAAGATGCATTCCTAAACTGCTTCTGCGTTTTGCTGGTGCTGCTGCTGTTAGAGGGAAAAAAGACAATCCATAGGGAAAACAAACGGAGGAATTTTACTCAGCCGACAGGAAGGACAGAGGCTTCAATCTGCCCCAAGAAAAAACTTTCTATCAGTATTTATTTAGGAGCCTGACATCAGGACTGGCATTTAAATTCCAAGTTCTTTCCCCAGCTCTGGGCTGTCACATGGCACATATCGCCCTGGACAGCTGTGAAATTCCCCCAGCTGGGCTCAGCAAGTGAAGCCAGAGCAGAACTCGCTGCCTCCAACAGCTGCAAGTCAGCAGGGAGAGGAGTCACTGCTGATATCCCAGATTACTGAAGTGCTTTCAAAGCCTTTCATGTGCAAGGCGCCACAGAATTTATTCAGAACTTGTTTTCAGTTTCCTATTGAAGCTGACAAGAAATCCCCCAATGAGCTAGGCTAGAGTTAATAAGCTTAACAAGCTAACAATTTTATTTACCTTTTCAGAAACTGGTTCTTTTCGCAGCTGTTTTAATCTCTTTCCTCTTATTACGCTAAACAAGCAGAGTGCTTTGTGGTGGGGGATGGACACCAGTTTGTTGGGGATGTTTGCCTGTAACCTACTTTACTTCACAGCTCTCTGCTCGAGTATCATTCAGTGCCAAATGCCTGATGAATCAGGGCTTTGCTCCATCACAGAGATCACAGAACCTGTGCAAATTTCCCTTGCCTTCCTGAAAGAAAGCGCTAAAGGAGCAAAGAGGAGAGGGAAATCTTCAAATCAAGATCTATTTGTTGGATGAGAAAGAGCACATTTGAAGGATGGGATTTAGCTTTCCACTAACTCATTTTTGAAGATGTGCAGCAAGTATAATCCCATCATAAAACTTGAAAGAACATCTGACATTTGGGAAATGATGACCAATACAGTTCATATGGTTCAGGAATCAACTGGACTGGGATGCTTTTTGGCCTTCAGCACAGACTAAATTGGTGATCAAGAAACACTCTTTCCATTGTTCGGTTTGCTTTCTTTGTGTTACTCTATAATTATTTCGGAACAATTCCTGAACTTTTTATCCAAATGCCTCTCTCAAAACCAGAGAAAAATACATACAAAAACATACATATTAAACCAGTGGTTTCCATTAAGCTTTTTAAGGAGGTGTCAGTGTCCAAGTGGTCTGGCACCTTTACTCTGTGACAATCTCTAATTTATACTTTCCACCTCTTGTCACACAGAAATTGTGCCTGCAGGATTAGAGAGGCCATTGACAGAGCTGCTTTCCTGCTACTGGAATGAGGTTGCAAAGAGGGGATCTGATCCAGCACAAATTCAACAGAGGCAGCAGTGGGTGACTTTTTCATCCACAGAAAGGGCTATGTTTGGGTAAGATTTTGAAGTGGTCTCATTAGTCTGCCTTGCTGGAGGAAGGTGGTTATTTCTTGTTGCTCCACTGCCCAAGGGAAGCCAGGGGGGGATCTACTGGGAGCCTAAAACCTTAAAGCCTCCTGAAAAAAAAAAAAAGGAAAAAAATAGCAACGACCTTCATCCAGCAGCCCAATTTACACTGTCTGCTGTTCTTTGATGCCTCATGTAAGACTGGAAACAAATCCGCACAAGGACAAAGCATTAAAGGAAAGAAAATTAACTGCACGAGAACAATTGGAGAGGTAAATGTCGCTTCTCCCCTGTTGCTGCTCCACACCAACTGCCTTTTAATTAGAGAGCTGTTTGCATTACATGGGGAGAGAGTACAGAATCTCAATTACTCCCCCAAACACAGATGCCAGTGCCAGCACAGATCTGTCAGTGACGGGAGAGGATCTCAAACAAACCAGCCCAGAGCCTCCCCACACCATGAATGCCAGTTTGGGGGCTAGGGGAGGACTGGGGCCAGGTACCCCAACAGAAGACCTGGTAAAAGTTTGCTCCCAGACTCACTGAGGGCAAGTCTGAGCTGCCCTTTCTGCAGCTTTATCCCTCTCTTCCCATCTGAATATGCAGCTAAGAAGAACCTCCTGACTGGTTTAATGGGGTTGTCAGTGGTCAAATTCAGCAACTCAAATCTGCAAAGAAGCCTCTTTACTGGAGACAGGACTGTTTGGGATATACTCTCCAAGCTGCACAAAGGAACCAGAGAGCTCAATACTTTCTACAGCAAATGTATCCTCCAAGAAGCTTTCCCAAAATCAGCACTGCTAAGGGGCTGTCTGTAAGATGATCTCCCCCTCTGAACTGAGTAGCTCTGTTTGAGCTAAACAAAAGTATGTCTGAAACAACAAGGACTGCAGAAAACATGAAATTAAATAGCTATTGCACTGTGGAAGAAAGGAGGAATTCCCACAGCTGAAAAGAGGACTGGTTGGTCAAGAACAGGAGCCCAGGATGAACTGATACCTTTGGTGAAAGCAAGAGCACAGGGCCTGCTCCAGGGAATCAACATCAGCTAACACCAACACAGCTCTCAATGAGACAAATGGTTTCCAGCAAGCTCCCTTTGTTCACCCAGGATTTTACTATTAGACATCTTATCCTGAAGCACTGCCATGATTGAGATCCTTCTGTTCTCACTCTTCGGGAAAAAAACCTCTGATCCTATTTCCGAAAGTTCACAGAGAAAGCATGGAGTTAAAAGGAAAAGGGCAGGGAGGTGTGGGCTGTTTAAACAGGCCATGGCGAGTCAGATCTCTGCACTCTGGGTTTAACAAAGCTTGATCCCAAAGTACAAACTGCACAAGCTGAAATTATTAGAACAAACACAGGGCAGCTACAGGGAACGGCAAAAGTCAGGTCAGGACTGATAGGAGTCTTCTAAATCAAGAACTAATTGTTTACACATAAAGGCTTGACTCACACCCTTCATTGTTTCATGGCTCCCAACTATTTCCTGATTTTTATGGAGAACGAATGCAGTGATTTTTGGAAACAACCAGTGGAGCATACGGTGGTGTGTGGTTCAGATGTTGGCACACATGTGCTCAGAGCAGATGTGGTGTTCCCCCTTTTCCAAAGTTAGGAGATGGGCAGTGTAAGTAAAGTCTGCAAAATCTCCAGTTAGAAGTTGTCAAGATCTACATTTTTATAATTAGGAGTGCTTATTTCAGCCAAAGTAGGACAGATTTTAGAGTAGGCCTTATTTGGATGAGAACACAACTCGAATAGTGTGGATGGCTTGATGCAAATAAAAATAAGAGATGCAGATACCCTGATGCCATAAATCAACAAGCAGCATCTTTATGTGTTGAGTTGTTGCCATAAATCTTCAGGCCCAGAATAGGCACCAGAAGTTTTGGGTTGTCACACCACTTCCATTTCACAAACATATTTAAGTAAAGTTTGTTGCTAAGGGATAACTGCTAACAGCATCAGTGAGGGACCACAGTCCTCTCTGTGTCATAGACCAACACGGGAGCACTCTGGTACAAACATTGTAGAGATTCATTATCATTTCCCTTCCAGGCTCACAGCAACAGCAGTGCCTGGGAAAGCAGCCCTGGATCCACGACCCTTGATCCACAGCCCTCCATCCAGTGTGATCACACAGGAATGACTGCCAGCAGCTGCCCAAGAGGGGAAGTTCAGTCTGTCAAACCCTGTCAGCTATTTGGAACACGTGTATCCCGTTGTGCTGCTCTACGGGGGAAAGGGGAGGGCAGACAGCCTGGGGGTAGTGGCAGGGTTATGGCAGGGGCAGGGGAGGACAGAGCTGTGTGTGCTGGGAACAGGCCGAGGGGCTGTAAAGGAAAGGGATAATGCTTGGGGGAAGAGGGAGACTGTGACTGCCTCATCCCTGCCAAGTTAGCCCAGCAGAGAAATAAAAGAGCTGTCTTCACTAACGAGCTCAGTGAACAAGTCTAACCAGAGGGATGGCAGCAGTACCTGTATTTCACATCAAACACTGTTGAGTCTTCATCCTCATCATCTTCTTCATTCAGAGGAGCCATTTCTACACGTTCAGCCGGGGTGGTGATTATGTCATACTTCCTGGTCTTCTTAATCCTCTTGCCAGACCTGAAACACAGAGGTGGCAAAGATTGTCTTTATACAGCATTCCTTGGAGAGGCTGAAGCTGTTCCCACCAACTCTGACTCTTTGATTCAGGGATGCTGCAGAACCACCCTACTGCCTCCATCCCCTCCTGCTGCCTTTCCAAGGCCACTGTTTGTGCCTGTCTGTGGAGCAGTTTCTCGTCAGCTGCAATCCAGATCAACGTCAGCTCCACTGCTGACAAACCAGAGATGCTCTGGCACCCAGGGCAGGCACACGAACGCCGCAGCCACCACGTCCTCCTGCTGCCACACTCAATAAGTGAGACGTGGGCTTAATCAGCTGAAGCAGCCACTGGTTTAGTGAGCATGTTTAGATGAGAAAGCACAGGTTAAGCCCGGCTGAGCCACAGGAATGTTCTAGGCAGGATTAGGAGCAAGGAGGTGATGATGTCTGGGTACAAATAGCCTGTTCTTTTTCCTTGCAGTCAGGCCAAGCTCAGGACTCCCACAGCAAAATCCCAGAGTCTCATCTGTGCAGTTTTAGGCTCCATGCTGTGCAGGTGCTATGAAAAATAATCAACTATCGTTCAAAGCTAACTGTACCTATCACCTCTCCTCCCACAGATGCCAGCTTTACCGTCCTTTTGAAATGGAGATGCTCACACACCTGCACATCCCACGGTTTTGAGAGATCTATTTTCTAACACTTGCTTTCAATTAACAGACACTTGGTGTGTGGCTTTTCAACTTAATTCTCTGCCTCTAGCTTGAATTGCGTGGGTCTTTTTTTTTAATTTCACCTACTGTTTTCATGCATACTAGGAAGGTCACACTGTTCATGCATGAATGCATTTTTGTGATTATACATTCAGGAAGGTGTTGATGTGTACAGCCAGCTTTTGGGAAGAAAAGTGGATGGTTTTGCTTAACAAACTGCAGAACTTTCCCCTTCACCTTTTAGAAAACAAAACTGGCACCTGCCAAGCATGAGAAGGGAGCTGGTGCAGCTTGCTGGTGCTTGCACAAGCAAGCAGCCCTAATTTTCAATAATCACAGCTAGTGCTTTGAGCAGTCAGCACGTCACAAATGCACTTTTACCATCAAGAAGCTTTGCCCTGGCAGGTCATGCGAGGCGTGCTGGATTCAACAGCACAGCTTTTGCCTAAAGATGTCTTTAAAAGAGTTATACAGCAACAGGAACTGAGGTGTGAGCACTGCAGAGAGACTGAGACTCCAGTCCTGGGTGTGTATCATGCTGTATACCACAATGGTCCCTTCCAAACTTAAAGTTAAGGAAATTTAAATCAGTGACCAGCTCTGATGTGGAAATCTCAGTGCCTCTGCCAAGTACTGCTTTTGGGCAGTAGTCCAAGGCTGAACAAACAGGTCCCAGCCCTAGGGATGAAGCAGTTTGCATTTCCTCCCTGTTCTGAAGGCTAAGGTTGCATCAGAAGAGAGGAGAAAGTCACCTCCTGGTCTAATCTTTAGAGAGATCTGAGCCGCTGTGTCACACAGAGCACAGGGTGGTTTGTTCTTTTACTACTGTTGTTGAAATAAGCAATTTTGTATCCAGTACAGTAGCACTTAACCCAAACACTTGAAAATCTTTTTGAAACCACTTCTCTGTTCCTCTGCCTGCCTGCTAAAACCGAGCAGCAAAGTGATGCAGGGAGGTCTCCTCTTGCAAGTAATGCATTGTTTTTACAAGAAATATTTGCTCATGCTGGGAAGCCTGAACATAGACCAAGACTAACCTGTGTCTACCTGTCAGAACTAACCAAGCACAGCCTTACCACTTTGCACTACATACAGCCTACAGGGGTTTCCACAGGTTCCATTTAAGATCCTACCCAAATATCAGGCCCACTTTACTGAGACCCATCCTCCCTCGTTTTCTCCATTAGAAAACATAACTTATTCCACAGAGTTCATCTTAAAACCGTTAATAATGGAGTGGTTGAAGAAATTACTGCAGAACAGATATTTTTAGAAATAGGAAACTAGAATCCTTTTGCCTCCAGTCATTAATTAGTCTATTTGGGCTACACTTACAAGAGGACCTGGAGCAGAACTTGCTGCACAGTGATCTATTAATCCCCACAACCTCACTTAATGATGGTGCTCATCTAGGATAGGGAGGAAGCTCATTTTGCTGCTGGTTTTTTGCTAAGCTGCTACAAACCAGTTGTTTGCCACTGATAAGGCAAATAGGTCTTTCCTTGCCACCCCTTTCTCAATCCATTCCTCACCAGATTATCCAGCTAATTTGTCATTAATGTACTTTCCAGTGGTCTGTTTTCTCACATGTGCTCATTTGAACGACTCCCCTAGGCTTCATAAATACGAGAAGAATTACCTGAGCTAACTTTGCCGGAAAGCATTGGGAGTTTCCCTACATGCACACAGAATAAGGTTGCCTGTCAGGAAACTGTTTCACATTAAAACTCCTGAACCTCGGTGGGATCCCTGTAACCATCAGCAACAACAGCACGAAAAGGAAAAGCACTTTATTCAGCGGCTGGGACCAGGCAGCAGAGTCAGCGGAGCAGCACAAGGCAGGAACTACAGAATACAAATGTTTCATGAACTTTGGAGACCTCCAGGATAGGATCAGGACACATTAAACCTCATGGGCAAACAGAGGATCTCTTTCCAGACACATTCATTTTGTGTGGTTTTTTTAAAGCAAAGAAGCAGCATGTTGGAAGCTGTGGTCAGAGTGTGGCCCTTGCACAATGACAATGCACTCCCCAAGTGGTTTAACTAGGGTAAAAGTGGTGCTGGGTAGTTTAGCACAGAAAACCATCTTTAAAAAATCCTGTTGCTTCTGCTGATTCAGCCACCTTCTGTAATTAGGAGGGGATGCAACAGGTCTTGCCCAGAATTCTGAGGTGAAAAGAAAACCCAAGTTAACTGGAAGCAGGGATATTAACCTTTCACTGCAGACCCAGTGCTGAGGCACTACACACCACACCAGGGTCTGCCTTGTCCACCCAAAATCAGATGTATGTCCCTCTCCAGACTGCAGGGAAGGACAACACACAGAGAGCAGAACGCTGACTTTGTGTCTGTGTTTTGACCAGGGGCTATTTTGATCAAGCACCAGTCATATGCAGCACTTCATCCTCCTTTCTGAGGCATCATGTGGTGGGGTAAGTACTCAAATCAACTCACTGGTTCATTGTATTATTTATACTCCTAATCTATTTTAGTCCACAACCCTGACATTCAAAGATAATTCTTTTCCTGACTCAGAGAGAGAGGTCTCTGCATTTCTTACCTCCTGCTAAGAGATGCAGAAGGAGGGGGCCATCCCCTGGAAAAAAAGAAAACTCAAAAAAAACCTTATCCCTTCTTAGTAGGGTGCTTACTGGAAGTTTGATTAGGCCAGCCCCTCCTAGAGCTGCAGCAATGTTATATCCAGGATGGAATTAGGACCAGTTTATTTCCTGTTAATGGACTCCCTCAGCAGATTTAAAAAAAAAAAAAATTACGGAACTATAAACCTCAGGAAACTCCAGGCTTCCTACCAGCTGCTGAATTAGATCAGCAATACTTCATTACTGTTGATCTGTCTGGGTATCTCTGCTGTCTGGATGGTGCTGTATAGAACAAAGTTGAAGCCCTAAGCCAAGCCCTCATGTGTTTTCTGGAGATGGGGCGTGTGCAGGGACAGGACAAAGGGGAATAACTTCCAACTAAAAGACAGCAGGTTTAAATTAGATATTAGGAAGAAATTCTTCACTGTGAGGGCGGTGAGGCCCTGGCACATGATTGCCAAGAAAAGCTGTGGCTGCCCCATCCCTGGAAGTGTCCAAGGCCAGGTTGGATGGGGTTTGGAGCACCCTGGGATAGTGGAAGGTGTCCCTGCCTATGGCAGGGGGTTGAAATGAGGTGATATTTGAGGTCCCTTCCAACCCCAACTATTCTATGATTCCAATCAGTGCTGCTGCCTGCCCACGACTTTCAACGTTAATCACAAAAATATGTTTTGGGGTTGGATATTTGGTTGATTTTAGTTCTTTTTTTAATCCATTTAAAGTAACTTAATCTGAGTTTTTCTTTTCTGCTCCTGGCAGAAGTCTTGTCTATGCTGGTGAACTCTAACTGGTTAGAATACAATTAATTTTAAATCAGTACAACTCTCTGGGGTTAAGCCTTGGATGGCCTGGAGCATTTGTCCAGCTCACAGAACAAAGGGTCTTGTATCCTATGATCATATGCTTGAACCTCTCTCCTCAGTCTCAGTCATTTATACCAGTTTTGCTATTATTGGAAAACTAAGCTTAAAGTGATATTAGAGGAAAAAATCAAAATTGAATAAGAAGCAAATTAACAAAGCAATGAGACACAAAATAAGCAGATAGCTTCTCTCTAAAAATCTAGATATACACCAGCCTTTCCAGCCTAGATTCTGTTTGTTCAAAGGCAGGTCAAGACACGAAGCAAACATTAATAGAGCAGATTTTCCTGTACTAAAGCTTTGGGCTGCTCTCAGCTGGCCCATTGGAGCAAAACTAACATATCCAGTTTCCCTAGAAGGCACATGGTCTACCAGTAACATTGGCCACATCTGAAAAATTGTGTTTCCTGTGAGCTGATCCCAAGAATTGCACTGCAATGGAATGAACCAAGCTGCACCAGAATAGGGCAGAACACGGAGGTAAAAAGGCAAACTCCAAAACACAGATCAAAGGGTGAATTTAGCCACACACAATCTGTTCCAAGACACTGTGTTTCTTGGTAATGCAAACTACCCAACTATTTCATTGAGAATAACATGGATTTTGGTTTGTTGTGGAAATGGTTTTGGGTTGGGAGCATGCAGAGCCCATGGGTATAGGAAAGAAAGCAAACCCAGAACTGAGAGTGCAAAAAGGAATAAATAAACAAATACTATAGCAAATTAGACCTTGCCACATGCAGACAAATAGCAAAGTCTTGGCTGGCCTTCACAGACCCCAGTAGCCACAAAGAGAAAGGAAATTCAGACCACTTTGGGTGATACCACATTCTGAACCACAGGACCATCAGATGAATTCAGAGCATAACATTCCCAAAAGGAACGAAGATGAATCTCTGTCTTGAGTGTTGTCTTAAGAAGAGAGCTGAAAACTGGAGAAATATATCTATTCCTGCTCAAAAAAAGGAAAATAATATAAACAGGAAAATATGTGAAAATGAGATGTATATAAAAAAAAAAGGTATAAAAAAATTAATCCAATGCCTGTAACAAGAGTATGTGGCCACTCTCTGGTTTATTTCATCTCTACAACCCATATATAAAAAGGTAATTTACTTCCAGCCACCCAGAACAATTTCACAGTGAAGGTTTAATCAAAGATTGGATCTCAGCAAAATCTCTTTAATAGGAATCCATGACTCTTCAGGAAAAAAAAAATCACAATGTTTTTGACTAAGTGTGAACAAAGCCCTTATTCTGATGGAGAAAAGCTTTACATTTACTGAGGGTAAATCCCTTATCTCTTCTGCAACAGAATCTCTTCTGATCTGTGTTGTCAGCTACAAGTGTGACACTGTACAAACATACCTGTTGGTATCCTTGTCTCGTTTGCAACTGGGATAACTGTTTACAAACAAGTGCTCTCTCAGATAAAGAAATATACTCAGAAGCCAATAGCTTCATTTTCCACTTCCCCAGCAGGTTCTACCAAAGATATACAAGACATCTCAGAGGGTGTTTATTTTAACATATCTTTAATACTCCATTACCTCTGATCAGCTGTATAATGACTTTGGCAAGGGAGAATTAGTTCATCTTTCCCAAGATGACTTTAACCTGGACCTGTTTTTGCTGATAATGGTATACAGAAGGTCTTTAAAGGTTATCAGTTTGCCTTCTTTGGCAACTAACATTAAGCCTTATGCCAGGACTTCTTGACACAAAATTGCTTTGTACCCAGGAGAAACTGTGGCATAGGAAATAAACTTTCCAAGTTCACACAGAACTAGGAGCAGAAACTTAGTGCAGAATGAAAAGACTTCCTAGTTCATATAACCTCTAACAATTCTGCTGTTTGTCTGTGACACCTTTGTACAGCTGCAAAGCGGATATATTGATTTAAAAAAAAAAAAACCACCTCTTCAATACTTTATTGGGCTCTCCCAAACCACCTCACTTTATGAGCACATTTATTTGCATTGCCTTTGCCAGCTGCTGCAAACACTTAAGTTGAATACAGTTAAATGTCAATTTCCTCAGAAAGTATCAGCCCCGACCATTTCAGTTTATAGACCACACTTTGGAATACTACCATTGTGAACGCTGCCCTTCCTACATGGAACCAGTTCAGAGCAGGAGAAGCAGAGCATTCAGGCATGCTGCCTGAAGACAGAGCAGGAAGAATTTGCCAGCTCCACTTGTTTAACTGCTTGTGTCACCTGAGCCATGGCTTCGCCTCCTCCCGAGCGCCAGCTGTTCCATCTCCCGGCTCTCTGCGGCTGGCCCTGCCCAGCAGGAGCTGTGACACCTCGCCATCTGGGCCTGCATCTTCGGCTGCACTGTGTGTCTCCGCGGATGGGCACCCCATGGCTCCATCCCAGCGACCCACCGCCTGCACTGCCACAACCCCCGCCTTTCCAGATGTTCCAGGGGAGCACCACGCGTTTCGCTCCGTGCCCACTCCAGCCCCAGCGCCCACTCGCAGCGGGTGAACCCCAAGCTGGAAAATCCTCCTTGGAGGCCAAGCGGTGCCCTGATTTCCCGCAGGAGCGGAGGAAGGCGCGGGTTTGCCAGGCCGGCAGCCCCGCTCGGCTCCCCAAGGAAGGGCTGCAGGGCCAAACACACACGGCGTGCTTGAGGCCGCGCTCTGAACGCATCATAAACGGGCAGGCCACGCTGTTATTATATAATATACAATTAAATGTAAGACACATATTTGTCATTTGTATGTATAAATAATAAAAGGGTCATTTGTATGTATAAATAATAAAATTTGTATGTATAAATAATAAAATGATAAAACAGCAGGGCTCCCCCCTCCTGGCCCTGGGCCGGTGCCCGATGCCGGTGTCCCCTGCCCCGCCGGGCTGCCGCGGGCGCTCCCACCTGAAGACGCGGAGCAGGAGGCAGGCGATGAGCGCGGCCGTGAGCGCGCAGGCCCCGATGACGGCGGCTTTGAGCGCGGAGAGGTCGCGGAGCATCGCGGGCACGGGGCTGAGCCGGGCCCCGCTGTGGTTGCCGGGGCCCGGCGCGGCGGGCGGGCGGCTGCCGTTGCCCGGCGGCGGCTCCAGGCTACCGCGGGCGGCGGGCGCGGCGGGCAGCAGCAGCGGCAGCAGCAGCGAGGCCGCCAGCAGCGGCAGCGGGGCGGCGACGGGGCGCATCCTGCCCGCTCCGGCTGCTCCGGCTCCGGCCGTGCCGAGCCGAGCCCCGGAAGGCAGCGCCGGCCGGCCCGGCCCGGCCCCCGCCCCCCGAGAGGCACCGCCTCCGCCGCCGCCGCCGCCGCCGGGCCACAGCCGGGCACAGCCGGGGCGCAGGAGGGGCCGAGCCACAGCCGGGCATAGCCGGGCCACAGCCAGGGCCGGTCACAGCCGCGTTACAGCCGGGGCACAGCCGAGGCACAGCCGGGCACAACCGGGGCAGAGCCGGGCCACAGCCTGGCACAGCCGGGGCCGAGGCACAGCCGGGCACAACCGGGGCAGAGCCGGGCCACAGCCTGGCACAGCCGGGGCCGAGGCACAGCCTGGCACAACCGGGACACAGCCGAGCCCAGGGCACAACCGGGGCACAGCCAGGGCCGAGGCACAGCCGGCCACAGTAGGGGCACAGCCGCCGCCGGAGCAGCCTCCGCCGCCGGAGCTGCCCGCGGCCCCGCTGGGTTCCTCAGGCCCCGCCGCTGCCAGGGCCGGCGCTGCTGCCTCGCTCAGCACGACCAGCTCTTACAAGAGGGATGCAAAGGGCGCTACGAAGGTGGGGAAGGGTCTGGAGGGGCAATAGGAGGAACGGCTGAGGGCACTTGGTCGGTCAGCCTGGAGGAGAGCGAGGGCAGAGCTCACCGCGGGCTGCAGCTCCGGTCTCTGCTGTCTGTGAGCAGCGACAGGAGCCAGGGAACGGCTGGAGCTGGGGCAGGGAGGCTTAGGATGGATATTAGGAAAAGGTTCTTCACCCAGAGGGTGGTTGGGCACTGGAACAGCTCCCCAGAGAAGTGGTGACAGCACTGAGCCTGACAGAGTTGAAGCAGCATTTGGACAACACAGGGTGGGATGGTTGGAGTGTCCTCTGCAAGGCCAGGAGTTGGACTTTGATGATCTTTGTGTGTCTCCTTCACAAAATTCTTCTTTTCTGTCATTCTGTGGCCACTTTTAGCTGCAGTACACAACATCACCCAGCTGCAGAACAATCACAGGGTTCACACTGCCATCAAACAGCGCACACATCTCCCGAGCTGCTGGGTCAGCACGGCCCAGCTGCTACATCAACAATTCCTGCATCAGATTTATGACTTTTTGCCTTTCTGCAGGTCACCGGGACTCTGCTTCCAGGTTAATGTATTTACAGATGTTTCACGTCTTTAAAAATGTGAGATCCATGGAAATCACAGCCATGGTTCTGCAAACCATCTTGAGCAGTGTGCTCAGCAATATAAGTGGGCAAGCCAGACAGGGAGCATAAATCATAGAATTATAGGAATCCTACAACATCCTGTGCTGGAAGGGAATCACAAGGGTCATCCAACTCCTGGCCCTGCAGAGGACAGCCCCCAGAATCCCACCCTGTGCCTGAGAGCATTGTCCAAACACTGCTCTGTCAGGCTCGGTGCTGTGACCACTGCTCTGTTCCAGTGACCAACCACCCTCCTCTGGATCCCCCACTATCTTCACAGCCCTCCTTTGAACACTCTCTAATAGCTTTATATCCTTCTCATATTGTAGCACCCAAAACTGCACACTGTGTTCAAAGTGAGGAGTAAATGAGGGAGAAAAGTGCCTGTGCCAAGATAATGGCAAATACAACTTACTTTTGCTTTCTGTGTTCAGTATTAGCAAGAGTTTCATTGCTGAGGAGAGGGGCACATTGGCACTGAAATCACGTGAAACAAAGAGGGGAAAGATGAAAGCTGATTTCCATCCTGTTAAACTCTATACTTCAGGGCTGGCATGGCAGGGTATCTGTAGGAATGGGTGACTAAGGTGTGCAGGAGATGACAGAAGTGTATTCTGGAGAGGTGGCAGTGAAATAGTGCCTGGTTCTTTGGCCTCCCTGACCAATTGGGAGGCTGTATCAAATGCCACCCACTCAGTAATAAAAGCATCCTGTGTGTTTTGCAGGAAGATGAGGAAATTTTGACGTGGACACTGTGCAGAAGGCCCCCTAGACCGTCTGAATTGGGCATTGTTCCAGCTTTATTTCACTGCAGACTTTTGTGCAGTTTCCCAGTTTCCAACATGGGGCCTCGGTTTATTTCTGTTCAGAAAAAATAAAATAAATAAATCAGTAAAAATTCCATCTGGGCAGGAGGTCAGATTGGTGGTGCAGGCTATTTCCCAAACACTGGTGTGAGCGCTCCTCACATGAGTTATTATTTGTAAACAGTGACCCTGTTGCTGGCCCTGCCTGTTCTGAGATGTTTGCCAGCTGCTGCCCAGCCTCTGGCAGATCCCTCTGGCAGAGCAGTGCTTCCCCATATGATGAGGGAAGACGTGGAAAGGAATTCCAAAACAAGAACAACCTCCTGCAGTTTGAGTGACTATATCGAAGGTGAAGAGCCATTAACACAACAGTTTTGGAGAGCATAATTTGTTTCAAGTGGCTTCAGGATTTTTTTTTGCTTGCTTTGGTTTGGCTTTTTTGGTAGGTTTATTTTTTTCTCCTCAGATGCTTTACTGATATTTCACATGTCATTTGCCTAATTTGGGAATCATTCCTGGGTCCTGGTCTGGAATGTGGGATTTCGCAACTCTGTTCTTCAATGACATCATGTGGTTTGTTCTGAACAGAGCAGTAATAAATGAGAGTGAGGGGAGTTTACCAGCCCTTTTATAACAAACACTTTATCCGACCAGTCATCTTTTGGGGATCTGAACTAATTTGTGGAGTTTAGATTTTACCTAGTAAGTCATGTTTTCCATGTATATAGGACAAAGAGTCCCACTGGAATAACAAGGAAGCTACATGTTGGTTTCATCTCCCCCTTAGCAGTGGCAGCCATGAAAGCCTGCACTCCCGAGAGCTTTGGTAGAAGAACACGACTTGAGAAGTCGAGAGGAAATTCAGCCAGTGAAAAATGCAGAAAGTATTTGGTGTGCCCTCTGATGAAGCTTGTGTTTCATTCCTGACACAAACACACTCCTGGAGGAGAAAGCTCTGCAGGTTGCAGGGGTGGAACTTGGTGAAGCTTTTCTCCCTGCTGAGTTTTCTTCCCGTTTTCACCTGCTCGGTGTCATTACAAGTTGGAGCTCTCGGTAGCAATTGCACTTTCTGTAGAAGAGTCTGTGCTGGCTAAATAGAAGGAGCGAGCGAGTTTCTGTATGAAATTGCTTCTGGGAATGGCAGATTTCTGTATTTATGGATGCCTGTAACAGGAGCAACCCTGTTTGTGGGGAAGGCTCTTCATGCACTGCTTAGCAATGCATATGAAGCTCGGGCTGCCCCTTCCTTTGTGCTCTCAGATGGCCTCCAGGCAGCACCCAGATGTATTTTTAGCTCTCAGAATAGGGAAAAATTTGCAAGAAATTGTGCAGAGAAGGAATAAGTAAAGGAGTTGAAGCTGGCTCAGTTGTCAGATTTAGGCAGGCTGGGTTTGCAGGAATAAATAAGCGTTTCTGTGAGAGAAATGAAATGTGTACACAATGAGGCAAACTACATTCCCAAGGATTTGCTGCAGAAGTAATACACCTTCTGGAAAAGACCAGGGTCCAGTAAGGAAGGAAATAAAATGGAACTGGTAAGATATCAGTTCTCCATTTGCACACACCTCTGACATCTCAAAACCAAAAAGCCGGACTACTAGCAGAGATATAAATTCAAGGAGCAATCACCTCTCCATCAGAGGGTGTTTGAGCTTGGATGTCAGACAAGAGAGCACAGGGTAATTGCAAGATTTAATCATTCTTCCAGTGACTATCGATAGATAACCTCAACCAGCAGTGCAGCAAAACTGCAATGCCTCGTCTATCACAAGTGGTCCAAGGGCTGCAAAGATGTCCTATTGCTAATTAAAGACCAGTGATGTAGAGCAAGCAGGAGCTTCAGATATACTTGGACAAGTCTTTGCACATTCCTAGTTAGCACATTACATTAGCCTGTTATTCCTATAAACCTCTAAAGCATTTATGGCTTTTTGCAGACATTAAAAGCCAGTGTTACTGCTGGAAAAGGCTTGTAATTTAAGTCTATGATAAGCAGCAGATTCCTTTTAAACGAGGTTGGTGCAGTCATTAAGCTGGGGTGCAGAGATTATCTCTTGAGCAGGTTCTACAATATCGCTAATACACACAACGTTGCAGTGCAGCAGTTAATCAGAAAAAAACCAGGGAAAGGAAGGACAGCAGTAAACCACAAATCTTTGTTTAGTTTGGATAACAATAATCAAAGAACACAAAAGCCGATTATGACTTTGCCTCCCACTGCTTCACTGCCTATTCATGCAGTCTGTCCTGGCTGGCCTGCTAAGTGCAACCTGAAGGAAGCTGACAAATAATTCAAGTTGGTTTTTTTTTTTTCTTTTAAGATAATTTGCAAATGGTGTCCTTAGAGTGGTTTTCTTCATCTGTGCTGCATGAAATAAACTCATCAGGGTGGTAGTGGCCAATCTTGCAGCCTCAGATGGCTTTAGAGGTTTATTGATGATGTTAAAGTGATTGCCAAGTAGCAGAACTCCATCCAGAATTGCAAGTGACCGGGTTATGAAATAAACAGAATTGGATTTAACCTCTACACTATCTCCTGGTCCAGCTGAACCATCGTCAGACATGGCACTTATTTTGTCATTGCAGGAAAATAAGTCAGACCAGCTCAAAGGGGAAATATCTGTGCTGTGATAGTGTTTCTCATCCATTAGCACCTACTTACCTGTGTCCTAGCAGTCCTGCACAGGCAGAAGAAGCAGAGAATCCACCTGAGCCCTTGTAGGATGCTGCTCTAACACACTGTGGTCATTGCCACTGTGAAATCAGCTGTGCACAGCCCTCAGCAGCAGACATCCCTCTGCAGTGTGCAGCCAGTCTCCAGAGCAGCTGCAGGGCCCAGAGGAGCCCTATCCCTCACTTGTCCATCCCGTGTGGAGCACCTCACCCTGGCAGTGCCTCTGGAGAGGTGATGCCCTCTCCTGTCCCACACTGTGCCTGTGATTTGGAGCTGCTGCTCCTGGATGCTCCTCTGTAAATCATGAACCACCCCAGAACAGCGAGTTGTTGGGAGCCACACTCCTGGCCAAATGCCTGTTTGCAGCTCCCAGGAATCCCACCACCCAGCAGAGCAGGGAGCAGAGATGAGGCAAATTGCCTCCTGGCTTTCCAACACATCCCCTCTAAGCAGCAGCAGGCTGTAATTCTGGTTTAACTGAGCACTGCCTGTAAGTGTCATCCCAGCACCAGCCTTCTCCCTGGAATGACAGTGATCTTGAGTTGCCTGGAATAATTCTCTGTGTGAAGCAGCTCCCCTGGAAGCTGTGAGATTAAATCCTTGTGGCATCTTGTTACAGGGATCAGCTCTCAGGGGATTATAGATGCGCAAGTGGCACCCACTCTCTGGGGAAAGTAGGGAAACATCTGTTAACATCTGCAGCCAGACTTCCAAATCCCTGGTGTGAACCAGACCTGAGACTGTTTTGTGGCAAGATGGATATCAGGGGGAGGGCATCCCAAAAGGTGTGCTGACAGCAGGAAATCCGTGAGCTCTCACTGCGGTTTTTTTCTTTCTAAAAGGGCTGAACCCTGTGGTTTGTTTGAATTTTTGGTTGGTTGGTTTTGTTGTGATTCCCAGAGAAGGATTTTTCTGGTTTCACTTTAGCCTCATGAAGACTTATCTTTGTATAGCTGGAGGGTCTCTATGGATGAGTGGAGAAATAGTAGGATTATGACCTTACTAGATTTGATGCCTAAAGATAAAAGATAAGCAATCAGGAAAGGAAGGATTATTTCTTAAATTGCTAAAAATTCACTGTTGCTTGTTATCATCTATTTAATTCAAATATCAGAAAGACACCTGGGGTAGGAATCGAGCTGCTCAGAAGATTCGGGTATCTCATCACTGTGAGAAAACCTCACACCTACTTTCCACTCCGTTTAAAAAGCAAAGCAAAAAAAAAAAAGAAATGTCTTGATTGTTCTCCAGTAGCAAACCTGTTTTTTTCAACTGAATTTTGACACAAGAGGAGTGGGTGTAAAATATATTTGTTTCCTTTCAAACCAACTAAATAAATGTCACTTCCTACCACACAAATTGTCACTTAAGCCAGCCTTTGTGAGCTGCAGTTTCTACCCATCTCTTGTTTTTGCTTTCTAAAACACCATTTAAAATATTTTCAGCATCACCCCAAATACAGCTGATGATTTTTGGAAGCAGCCCTTCGAATGAGGTTGGCTGTGAAGAATTTGCCTGGCACTAAACATCAGCTGTCAGTGCTATTATCAGCAGAGTGCCACAAACCCTTCCTCACCTGTGGGATGCTAATAGGTTTTCTGCAGTTCAGGTGAAAGATGTCTAGTCCATAAGCCTATCCTGTTTCTCCCAATTTTCTTTCCCCAACCTAAACACCTGTGAAAGAATGTGGTGTTTATGAAGTTGGAGTCTGATAGCACTATTTGGAGCTAAACATAACATACAATCCTCCCTAAGGATGCGCTGGGGTTCTAGCTATGAAGATTTGCTAATTTAGTCCCTACTCCAACTCCTGTCCCTGCCAAATCTGCCATGTCTCTAAATCCTGAGCACCAAAAACCCTACGAGTCCTTCTCCTGAGCCAGATGTACTTACTGTCTTCCAGTGTACCATAAAATTCATTTAAAATCAAGCCCCTTAAAATTTCAGTCCTAAATTCAAATCCTTACTGGTAGAGTGAACCTTGTTAGAGCATGAAGCCTCACCCAGTGCAGGGAACAGCATATCCATTCTCTAGGAGAAGGGCTGATAGAAAAATCAACTCATTTGAATTCAGCTCAGAAAAATTTTCCACTTTATGTCATGCTTCCACTTTATGTCATTCTGCCTCCTGCCAGCAGAATGCAAAGCCTTTTTAATCAGACTAAACATTCTCCAAATCCCTGGGCAGTGGGTAATAATGTCTACTTCTATAGTGTACTTCAAAGCCTCTCTTCAAAGCCTTCACTACCTGCACAACACCAAAATGACCTTTATTTCACAGAGAGATAAAGCCACGCTGGGCAGCAGTGCCAGCCAGGGGAGGATGGAGTGGTGGCACGGGAGGTTCTGCACATGGATTCATATCAGCTTCAGTCAGTGGCGAAGTGGGAAGGACCTGTAGGTCACAGAACAGTGAAATCATGCAGGCAGCAGCTCCACAGGCAAGTGGGCTTTAGCGAATGCCAGGCAGGGTGGGGTGAACCTACAGGCAAACATCATTCCTCTGCTCCCACCTAGTGCAAATCCTTTAGCACGGGGTGCTCTGGAGCCACCTAAAGCAATCTGGCATCAGGTTCTCTCTGCTCCCAGTTCCCTGGCTGCACTGTTCCATCCTATTTCTCCTTCAGAATATCCTTCCCTGGCTGCTGACATAGTTTCCTGAAGGGAGGGATGGCACAGCGTGGCAGGGAAACTTGCACAGAAGAGCTGCTCTAACAGGCTAAATTTGCCCAGTTTCCCCAGGGCTTACAGATCAATGATTCATTTGCAGTTGAGAGTGTCTCTAGGAGTTCTCTCCCTGCCCTAGTGCCCTTCTCTTCCAACCAAGAGGTGCTTGGAGATGGGTTAAGGGAGCTCACAACTGCCTGCATGCTGTGGCAGATTCCAAGGCCTAAACCTTGTTAGGAATCTCTAGAATCCCTCCTTAAATGCAACCCCAAACGCCTGAACGAAAGGAAAGGCAGTAGACTTTTTCACTTCTAAATTTTCATCTGCCAGCAGAGGAGTGAGTGTAGATTTCAGGGAAATAAGAGAGAGTTAGTTACGCTTCCCTGAATAATCCACTCTTGTCAACAGGGGTTGCTAATAGAGGCTCTGCCTGGGCATTTGGATGGAAATTAATGCATCGAGGAGACAAAGCCGTGTGCAGTTTCCAGACATGACACCAGCTCGGTGAACGGAAATGATACATCGAGTTTCATTAGAGAAGATTCTCGGTAGACATGTTTATCAAATGACCTGCCTGCCAGAAGTGCTAAAGGACTCTCTGTTGTTTTCCTTCTGGCTCGCTGTATCACATCTCTAGGGCTTCAGATGGGGCATCTCCCCACACACAGCACTTTTTAGGCTTTTCACCCCATGGCATGATCCTAATGAGCATCACCTTTAAAGCCCATAAGCATCCACAGAGATGAAACTTTTAATCTGCTCAGGTCTCAGATTCACTGCCCTGGGGTATTTTTGCCCCGAGTTTCGAGTCTATTGAGATTCTTTTGCATTATCTTTCAGCTTACCCTGGTGTTTGTGATCCCTTTCAACTTCGTGTCACTGTGTGAATGCCTGTCATCCTTTTGTTTAATCCTTCCTTAGAGTCATCAATAAAAATGTCAGTAAAGACCAAAGACCTGATCTCTGTGATGCTCTAATAAACATAATTCTGTAACAGAATCACTCCCTCTTTAGTATTCCTCTTTGTCTGCAGCCACTCAGCTGTGATTTGGTCCATGGATTATTGCATTCAGATCATCCAAAGAGCTAAATTTTATGTTACGTTATCAAGTGCTTTACCAAATCCAAACAGCCTCACAGATTTTTAAGATCAGAAAGAAGAATGAGAACATCAAGCCTGCTCCTTTCAGACATTCCTCCATAATGTCCAGAATTGAAAACCCCATGAGATGAAAAAATCAAACATTTTGCTTCATTATTCACACATACTGCTTTTTTTTCATTTGTTTTAAAATACATATTGTTAAATATAATCAGGCTTTGCTTTCTAGACATTGGGTTTGTGTCTTTTTTTCTCAGATTAAAGATTGCCTGGTATCCTGTTGTTTCTCACTGTGCTTATTGATGTTTCATGCAGTGATCTTTGGGATTTTTTTCCTGTTTTTTTTGCTAACACTGCTCTTGATTTTACAAACCCTTCTTTTCACATGTGCCTGTGTGTAGAATTCAGTCTCTGTGATGAGGAGGCCCTGCTTTCATGGGGCAATTTGCAGACTTTGAACTAGAGCTTCTAATTCTCCCCATAAACAAATACCTGTCAAGGCTCCCCATCCTGCACATCTTGCTATTGCCTGTGGGTTCCCTGATGCACTTTAATTTTCATGTCTCCATACATAACTCATTTTCAATCACTACAAAGCTGAGGTAAGTTTCAAGACTATCTTTAAACAATGGTCCAGATTCTCAACTTGTTCAAATGTGGGCAAACACAGAGCAACTGCTTTGAAGTCAGCGTTGGAAAACAGGTATGAATGTCAGGGGAGAGAGCCACAATCTCTTTTGATATCTCTGGAGCAGGTCATGCAGAAATAGAATCCCAAACAATATCTGTGACCAGCTGTTCTGTTCATCCTGTGCCTCCAGTCATTCTCCACATACATCAGATCCCATCTCCCAGCTGACAAGAAAACCAACTAATCCAAAAAATGGAATTACCTAATTTTCTTCCCCATTATCTGAGGCCCATAATAGAAATGTGAAACGACCTGCTCTATTTCAGCAGCAAAAGCAAAGATGCCAGTTGACTCTCAGCTCTCAATTCTCACTACATCATATTTCCATTTGCAAAGGCCAGGGTCAAGCCTGGTGGGGATTTTTGCTCGGGAAAAGCTCCCTACAGATTAAATGGGATTCTTTCAGAGTGGAAGAGGGAAGGGGAAAAAGAAAGAAAGAGCTGCAGGATTTATTTATTGGAAAAATCCTACTTCTCAGGTGGGGGCAGTTGTGCTGACTTAACACCAGTTTAAGACTGGGAGCATCCCCGTGCCTGTGCTCCACTGTCTCACCCCATAAATTGTGGCCAGAATGACCGAGGCTTCACTCTGTCCCTTCACTTCAGCCAACGAGGGCTGTGCCATGCCTTTCTCCATGAGAAGGACAGTGACTCACCCACCACGATGTGGATTCAGGGATTCCCCAGAGCCATCAGTGGAGGAGAGACAGGCAGCCCATCCTCACACTCGTACCTGTGATGGATAGTCATCCCACTGGCAGGCAATCGAGAGGAGGGAGAGATATTTAAACATTTCCTTTACTTGCTCAACCTCTGAGCACTAGAAATACTGGTGTCTGGGTCTAGGCTTCATCTTGTGAACTGTAAATAAGGACCTGTCAGCCATCTTAAGCTTGCAAATCTCCCTGCCAGCCTGAGAAATCAACTGATGTCGTCAGGCAGACCCGGCAGAACACATTTCATAACCCTCATTGCTCAGGGCTGAGAGCAAAGCTAGCACTGCCTGTGGAGCTGGGGCATTGCAGAGCACACAGAACAGGGAGAGCACAGACCCATGCAGAGCTGCTGTCACCACCAAGGCCACCAGCAGGGCTGGGCTGCTTCCTCTCCAAGGCTGGAGCACTGGATGAACATGGCTGGATGCCCTACAGAGCCAGTGGCATGTTCAGGTTCCTGCATGGAGGTTGCCAAGGAAGAAAAGTCACAGGATCTCCTCCGCGACATCTGCATTGTCTCATAAGGCATTAAATATGTCAAGGACATTTCTCCCCTGGGCCATCATCTAGATTGGTGGTGTGTTTGACTTGCATGGTGGTGAAGGTGAGAAGCTCTGTGCTGTGAGCTGAGTGTCACAGCAGTAGGAAATGATTTTGTTCTTGGGTTTGAGTTTACAGTGTCAGAAAGGCCCACACTTTATGTCTGAGCATCAGACCTCTCCATCCTCATTTGTGTGCCTAAAGTAGTGTTAGCCTCAGGCTGTGAATTCAGGCCAGGTGGTTTGGCAGGGCCCTGCAGCAGCTTTTCATAATATGTTGTTCTCAGACCACCTTCCTCAGCTGCTTGGCTCCAGGGAGGTGATGGAGGGCACAGGACCTGCCTGCAGCATAGTGCCAGCAGTGCTAAACACATCCTGTCTTCCCTGGCCTGCCTGCCTTCCTTCCTTCCTTCCTTCCTTCCTTCCTTCCTTCCTTCCTTCCTTCCTTCCTTCCTTCCTTCCTTCCCTCCTTCCCTGTGGAAGCACAGGTTTATCCAGGGATTGTGGAGCCAGAGCGAGCAGCTCCTGAGAAATGAGGAAGGGACAATGAGTCAGGTGGCAGCACTGATCCACATCCTGCACAGTGAAGCTGCTGTACAGCACATCAGGAGCTTTTTGGAGCGAGAGGCCAAGGCCTGGCTGGCAGAGTTACATCCAGACAGTTGCAGTGATGAATGGGATGTGATTCGTGTGGCAAATGCTCTCCCGTGACGGAAATCACTTTGCTGGAGAATTGATGATGCTTGGCATGGGTCAGTTCATCTCTCCCAGTTCCCTGTCCTAGATCCTGCCAGACACAGAGACCACAGCTCACCCTCCACCAGCCCTGAGCATCACTCAGGTTGTAGGAGTGACTCAAGGCATCTGCAGGGGATTGGCTTTTTGGATGGAAATTTTTCAGATCCATTTGTTGGGAGCTTGGGCAGAGTGGCTGAACACAGCTCTGCGGCCCCAGCTGAAAGCTGCCCGTGGCTGCAGGGAGGCTGCAGGGACTTTGACACAGGCTGTGCAAATTTTGAGGGAACAAAGGGGTCTAAAAGAGGGTGTTTCTCAGTTTGGCCTGAAGAGTGGAAGTTGCAATAGGGCAAATCCTTACAGGGAAACAGTAGGAGCAATAAAAGCTGGTGAATTCTGTGCTACCAAGTGAAAAGAGGTTTGGCACCTCAGGGATCAGATGTTCCTCTTAAGCTCCTACTTCATCCTGCATCGGGGTACAGTCAAGAAACAATATGAGACCAGTGATACCACCTGGGGACAGGACTCCAGTTCCCAATGAGTAAATTGTTAAATCCAAGCAATTTTGTAATTTTCTTTTCCCAAGTTCAGGACCATCTTGCAGAACCTCTGGGGATAACAGAAGGAATTTTTCCTCTTGGTTGGAAGCACCATTGCCGTGTGGTGCAGGCCAGCTGGGAAGAACCGTGGAGCTGCATGTGATGGAAGAACAATGTCAGCCTGCCTCTGGGATTGGGGCTGCTGCAGCTTTCTCTCCTGCTGTATTTCAAGAGGGTTTTAGTAACTCTTGGGACCTCTTAAAACAGATTGTCTGATGCTTGGCAGTATATTTTGAGCGCCCAATTTGTTTCATGGCGCAGAAGCATTTGTGGACCATGATGTTTCTATGTCAACACGTGCTTGAGGAGGTATTTTTTTTCACCAGAAGTGGCAGGTGTTAGAATCCAGATCAGAGCTCTCTCCACATCATTATTTTTAGAAAAGGATTTTTTAAAATAAGACGTGTTGATATGTTTTCTCTATGTGGGATTCAAAACACTTCAGGCTCATGCACAGAATTTTGCTTTATAAATCTGTGGGAGTGCAGATTTTCTTCACTCTTGTCCACTCTTGTTATATTGCCTTTGTGAAATGGGAATAATAAACCTTGTCTGCCTCCTGAAGGGGCAGAGAATTAACTCTTTGAAGTTTGTAAGACCATATAAATGCCTTCCTATTATTAAACTTACTACTGCTCGGGGCTTTTAAACAGCTGCCACATTTCACTTCAGAGGAGGTTGCCTTGAACTGGTAGGTGAAGTGAACACAGTATATCAGGGTGTTACGCTGAAAAAAAGCTTTGGGATCTGTTAGATTGAAAGGCCCTATATAAATATGAGTTACGTGCAGAAACAGATTTTATAACCCTATCATTCTCCTCTGGTGTACCTCTTAATCTAAGGGTTTCACTATCCTTTATGAACACTTAACAAGACCTGTATTAAGCTTCAAGCCTCTTCAGAGCACATATTTTACACAGAGGGGACAGACCCATTTTTTTGCCCAGCTTACACAGCAGGTCAGCAACGGACCTGCCTGGCCTGCTCTGGTAATTAGCAATTCATAATGACCTGCTGCACAGAAAACGGTGAGAGAAACACAGGAGCTTTAGGAAAAGATGGCCTCTAACGCTGTCATGTTTTGAAAGATTCACTGCCTTTTCCTCTCCTTTCAGCATTTCTAGGAATGGCTGAAGACTGATGGTCTCGTTTAATGAATGTAGGTTCCTGTTAAGTGGGTTTGGATTACAGGCTCAAGGGCCAGTCCCCAAGCCTGGTGTCTCTGTGTTTGATCTGAATACACCCATTCCCGTGCTGTTCAGGAATGCTGGGACAAAATAATAAGTAAAAGCCAGTGATCATCCCAGTTAATGCTGTTCTGGAGACACAATGGGGAAACTGAGGCAACTCCAGACCATTCTCTATTCAGAGTGCCACAGTTTGGATTGATAGAAGATGTAGAAAAATGGCATGTAAGCATTCATTGAAGAAACATGCATGAAGATTTCACTCCTCTTAGTCTTTATATTTCTTCACTGGGAACCTTTTGAAACTGCCTTGAATCTTTGTTTTAGCAGTGAATGGGAATGATTCTTAATCCTCCAGCTGCCTTCCAGGAGCCTGAGACATTTACTTCTCTCTCTGTCTGTTGTGCCTCCTCAAACTTTTCCCACTGCTCCATGCTGCATCCACTGCCTGGAAAGGAAAAACTGCTTGAGGCAGGGAAAAACCATGAGCTGGCTTGGGCTCCTGGAGTGATCCACCACCCCCTGCAAGCCCAGAGAGCTTCAGGTCATGAGCAGCCAGATGAGTCCCTATCCTGCTCTGGGAGAACTGCTGTTGCTTTAGGATTTATCCATGTAGCAGAAGACAGTATGAGCATTTCCCTCATCCTGCTGCAGGAGCAGTGAGGATGTTTGGAGAGGGGTGCAGGGTACATGTGAAGATGTGTGTGCTCTCCCCTCATAAGACGGGGTTGCTAGAAGGGACAAGGCAGAACATGGTCCCATGTTCTGCATTAGATGCTCAGCACCCTGTGCTCAGTTGCATTTACAGAAATTAATTTAATGTGAATTAGAAATTAAATATTGTGAGACAGCCCCTTCTTTTACAACCAATTTCTTTACAGCTGCCAAGTAAATCAGATTTAGAAAAGGCATCTGAATTTAGGATGTTTCTTTCCACCAAACCACTGAAATTCCCAGACAGGTGAACTGTGGAGCATGAGTGTACGCTGGATGTGAAACATAACCAGTTTCCTACACCTGTTCTCAGTTTGAGCTAAAGTTTCCTTAAACTTTAGCTTCTGTAGTGCTGCCTACATATTTCCTTGATTAAAAATATGTAGCCAGCTATGGATGGAAATTATTTGCCTTTTTTGGGTAACATAAGTCTAAATAATAATAATAAAAAAATGCTCACAGCCTAAGAGCTTCACACCATTTCACCCAGTTTGATGATCAAAGGTGCTTTTTGTTCTTTCTGCTGCCCCTGTTGTTTTACACGGAGAAGATTCAGTAAACAGGGAGCACAGCTGCCCAGGCAGCGGCAGGGAAGAGGATTAAACTCCAGGAGTGAGGCACAGACGGTACCTGGAGGTGACACGTTTTGTACTGAACATTTCATTAGCTCCCACAAGGCTGACGCCTGTTCATTAGCCACAGACATCCCAACCCAATTGCCCATGTAGCTCTGCAAGGGATCCATCCCATCGCTTTATCCCAGCGCTGCCGCATACAAAGCAGGAAAGCTCCGGATTTCAAGCCAGCTCCTCAGTAGGAGATATAATTAGGGACCCTGGTCCATCAATATTTCACCACATCTGCTCCTGATCTGGCTGTGGGATGTTTCTCTGTAGCTCATGTGCTGCTTAAACTTATCTCCTTGACAACTCTTTGGTTTAAACAAAGATTATTTTGGAACAGGAGCTGTCAAAAAAACCCAGCAGCTCCGGGAAGTTTTCTTGTTAAAATATGTTGGCTCGGCAGCACCATCTTCTGTCCTGCCCTTCAAACAGCCTGGGATGTCACACTGCGAGCGGCAGCGTGTGCCTTGGCTAGCTCGGGGCGAAGGAACAGTTTGAATAAGATTGAGTTAATGTTTTCCGTGCTGGGAGTCGGAGCCATAAAGCAGCGATAGCACAACAGATGGGAAGGCCGAGTCCACCTCTGCAGGGACCAGCGAGCCCTGGAATCCACCGGCAAATTGCTCCCAGTCAAGGGCTTTCCCAGGTGAGGCACCTTCACTCTGGTGGTTGTGCTCCTGCTCAGAGGATTTCTCAAGGGCTGTGACCCCTTCGCTGCTGCAGGGGCAGGGAGGGAGCAGGAAGGAGCTCGGTGCTGCTCTGCACAATCCGTCTTGCACACTCGCTGAGCCACGCTTTCCCTGGATTTTTGCTGTTGGGTTTGCTCGGCTTTGAGGTCATGACATTCCTCCTTGCCAGAGAAGTTGCTCCATGGCTGCTCTTTGCTGGTGCTGCATAAATGCCAAGTCTCACTCGGCACAGCCCAGGGAGATCCAGGGACAGCAGAGGAGGAAGGACTCAAAGGAGCCAAGGCAGAGAGAGAAAAATCAACAACGCTGAAAAGCCAGGAATTACAGAAAGAGCTGCTCCGTGTCCCACTCCTCCACAGCACATTGGGATTCAGGCAGAGATTTGTGGCATGAAGGTTAAATTAGGAGGGCAGCTACAGTCATTTCTCATATGTTCCAGCTGGCTGCTGTCTCCTCTCAGCATCCTGCACACATCCTCTGGGCTGGCAGCTCACTTTACCTCCAAAACCAGCTCTGCTTCTTCATCCCACTGCACAGGCAACACCCATGTATATCACTGTAGTGTGTGTGTGAGAAAGAGAGGCAATTTCTGTATTTACCTTTTACTTTAGAGTATTGCTGCAGGCCCTAAGTAATTAATACCTGAGCAGCTCAGATGTTTTTGTGACAATCATCACACAAGAGAAAAGCATTCTTATGAAAAATACAACAAAGCCCCTAAATCTAAGCCACAGCAGCTCTCTTGTAAGAGACACTCTGTGGCAGGATTCTGCAGCACAGCGATCAGTCTCGCTTTAATATACAGATCAGGGGAATGTAAGAAATACTGGGAGAGCAGACACGGCTTTGGCAGCAGCTGCTGCTACGTTTTTGTCAGGATTAAGTTCATTTCAATTATAGAAAGGCTTGTGATCACCTGCTAGGAGGGTTTCAGCCATTCAGGAGGCCAAGGGTGTGTATACAGCTATATTTAAATGGCAAATGCACAGCACATTCTGGTACCACCCCATTTGCAGAGCACTCTGCACACATACCCTAATTAAGCGTTTAAGTATAGATTCCTTCTTCCTTTATAGTGTGATAGGAGTGGATTTTTTAAGGAGGCAATTTAAAGGAAGTGAGCAGAGGGACTAAAATGGACATTATGCTGTGCATCCCTTTATACTGCTGCATTGCTCAGGCTATGCCAGGAGAGGGCTAAACCTCATCCCTTCTGGTGCTGCTGCAAGCCTTCTCCTCTTACAAGGCAGCCATGGAATGTTCTGTCCCAGTGTTAGCACACAGACCCATGGCAAACACTCAAAATGGGAATTTTATTTAGCACTGGGGTTGATGGACAAGATACCAAGAAACCCATGTGGAAGCCTGGAGGGAGAAGAGGTGGGGAGTGAAAGCTGGGACAGAAAATGGATATCCAAGAAGTTGTCTCTGGTAGGAGGAAACGCAGTTTCACATGGCACTTCTGCCAACCACTTGACCTCAAAGGGCTCTTCCATGATGTGACTGGGCCCAAGCAACCAGAGCCCCATGGGTGCAGTGTGGAAGAGAAGAGGCTTACAGGGATTGTTCCAGGTTTAAGTGGGTGTGGTTCCAGCCTTTGCATTTCCTTCCTCGCACCAAACCAGGTGCAGCCACAGAGCTGTGCAGCTCCAGATGTTTAATCATATTAAGACTTTGCCCTTCTGCACCCTTATGTGTAGGAGGTTTGCAGATTTAGCAGCAGATAGTCCCACAAGAAATTCTGGTATCCCTGTGTGACTGCAGGAGAAGGCAGGCAGGGAGAGAGGCACCCATTCACCTCCCACTCCCCCTGGGTGGCTGAAAGGGATGTCACCTTGCAGACCTGGTCAGCAAGGTCACCACTGATGCTTCCCCTTCCTACCATGCCTGTCTTGTCTCATCAGACCCCACAGTCACTGTGAAGGTGGCAAAAAAGGGACAGGAACAATGGGGCCAAACAACTTGACAGCTCAGGCAGAAGGGAAACCTTTCAGGGTGACAATAGCTGTAGGAAATAACTTCTGGTGAGGAGGTCTGGCACCTCATGTTCTCATAGCACTGCTGGCAGGCAAGTCACAGCTCCCATTTGACCTGGGGAGCAATGTGGCTTGATTGTCCTTTCAAAAATAAATTAGGAAATGGCTAATGCCAATTTTTAACAAGTGTCAGAACAACAGGAGCTTCCTAGCACTTTCCAAAGTGATGCCAGAAGGTTGCTCTCAAAGGAATTAATTTTGTCTAATTAAATATCTTCACAGAGCTCTCTAAGTATCAAACCACAACATCAACATGCAGCACTTTGCAGACTAATCGGAGTCACACTGGAATTGGCATTGTGTGCTGAAGTGTCAACAGATGGAGCGGGTGGTCACAATGGAGGAGGAGTGGGATGACAAACCTCCCCTTCCACTTCTGCCCCAAATGACACACTCCATCCCCTGTCCCAGCTCACCCATCTGTTAAATCCATGGAAAATACTTCCTACAGCACGGATTTACCCAGAGGGCAAGCTAGCTATGGCCACGGAGCAGTGCACAGAGCTCTTGAGGGAGCTGAGAGCTTTGGATTTTTTGGATAATGTTCAGATGAGCAGGGTAGAAGCCCCGGTGGGATGTGGGGGATTGCATCTCACTCTGCACTCCAGCAACAGGACCCTCATTGTTTGCACACCCTGAGCATTCAGGCCTGCCCAGGGACTCCCAAATCTCCCTGTTTTGTTGTACATTGCAGCACAGAGACAGCCTGGAGGGTTGAGCTGCAGCCTGGAGGCAGAGGGCTGCTGCCAGCTCTGCCCTGGAGCATCCTCTTCTTGGATTGCTGAGTCACACCAAAAATCAACCAATTTTCCTTCCAGCCTGATTCAGTTACTGTCACTGGCTCCTTTTTTTCCTTTTTAAGTCCCTAGGAGGTGAAAACCTTGTGTTACAGTCAGCTCTGTTGCTACCCCCAATCTGCTGTTCTGGAACTCCTCCTCTTTATCGAGGAGGATTTATAACCATGGTCACATTTTGGCAAGCTGGAGAGGTTTCTGACAGTTGGAAAAAAGAGCTTTTTAAAATGTTCCATACATCAACACCTTCCATTTTATAAAACCAGGACTATTCATTACAAATCAGGTCAAATGAAAAGAAAAAAAGTGGGAAATAGGAAATTCCTCAGAGGCGTATAAATAGCCAGCTGAAATTGCTGGTGCAGCCTGGTATCACACAGCCATCCCATGCAGGCTCAGTTATTTCTCCAGCTGCTCTGAAATCCCACTCGCTTTGCTACCTATTTCAAGCATTTACCCTATTTATAGGAGACATTTGTACACAGTGCAAACTCTGGATGAGATTGGATGTGGCTGCTCCTGGAAAATCCTTCCTGCGTCAGCTGCAGTTCACAGTGCAAACCTGGTGCCTCAGCACTGCACAGGGTCACCTGCCTGCAGACAGGAGCATCTCACCTGCTTAAAACTGTCAGATTACTGATTCCTCACAGCAGACAAAATGATTATTGCAGGGTGTTTTGGCTTTTTTAGTGAAGTGACAGGCTCTCAGATGAATTGTCTGCATGCTGGATGATTTCTGTTGACAGGGATAATCTTGCTGCGGTAGGAAGAAGAATCAAAAAATGACCTTTTCTTTTGCAAATAATACAGGAGATGAACAATATTATCAGTGCTGTGTATCTATATCCATTTAAAGGTTTCTGTTTATGGCATCTCACATTGCCACGGGCCTGATCCCTGTAAATGCCAGGTAATGGAACATCTCCCATGGGTGGACAGGGGCTAAAGAGGATTTTCAGCAGGAGAGGGAGCTCTCTCTGCACCGACGGCTGGGGAGCCAATGCTTGCTGCAGGCATTAAAAATGCCAGGGAAAAGCTGTGCTCACCATTTTGTCCTCATGTGTTCTCTCACATGTTTGCAGGAATTTCACAGGCTGTTTAACTGCAGTGATTTGGGGTTATATATCTAGTGACGCTCTATAAATCTAATAGTAAAACGAGCTTCCTTGTGGGGTGTGCGTTCATTTGGGCCAAGAAGAAATAACAGACATGCTTAAATGCAACAGCTTTTGGAGGAGTTTGGCATTGTCACATCCCTTAGGGATCTACAGGTGGGAAACTTTCCTATTTTTCAGTAAGTTTTCAGAACGCTAAAAGCTGTGCAAGACACAGCCACACTGACACTGAATTTCCTATTACAAAAAATAAATCAGATGGAAGTATTGTTGCCTTTTTGATGTAAATACTTTTTTTGGGGAAGGGAAGGGAAGGGAAGGGAAGGGAAGGGAAGGGAAGGGAAGGGAAGGAAGGAAGGGAAGGGAAGGGAAGGGAAGGGAAGGAAGGGAAGGGAAGGGAAGGAAGGGAAGGGAAGGGAAGGGAAGGGAAGGGAAGGGAAGGGAAGGGAAGGGAAGGAAGGAAGGGAAGGGAAGGGAAGGAAGGGAAGGGAAGGGAAGGGAAGGGAAGGGAAGGGAAGGGAAGGGAAGGGAAGGGAAGGGAAGGGAAGGAAGGGAAGGGAAGGGAAGGGAAGGGAAGGGAAGGGAAGGGAAGGCGCCCTGCACTGCGGCTCGGCTCGGCGCTGCGGTCCCGGAGGGGAGCAGGGCTGTTTCCATGTTCCCGTTCCCTCTGTCCCGCTGCCCCGGCCCGGCTCGGCCTCTCCCGCCGCGCGAGGGCAGCAGCAGCCGTTCCCAGCCCTTCCCGGCCATTCCCAGCCGTTCCCAGCCATTCCCGGCCGTTCCCAGCCCTTCCCAGCGGGAATGCCGCGGCTCCGGCGGAGCTGCCCCTGCTCTGAATCACAGAAGCACGGAATGGTTCGCGTTGGAAGGAACTTTGCACGGGCTGGGACACCTCCCGCTAGACCAGAGCGCTCAAAACCTCATCCAACCTGGCCTGTAATGCTTCCAGGGATGGGGCATCCACCACCTCTCGGGGCAACATGTGCCAGTTTCTCCACCCTCGGGATAAAAAAACCCCTTCTTTATATCTAACCTAAATCGATCTTCCAACAGTTTCAAACTGTCCTATCCCTACAGGTCCTGCTGAAAGGTTGGTTCCACCTTTTTTGTGAGCCCCCTTTAGGAACTGGAAGGAACTCTGAGGTTTCCCTTTTATCACTTCCCTCCATTGCTCCATGGGGGCTTTTGGCTGTGCTTGGCTGAGAATGGGAGTGAGGGTGGGATTTAGCTCCAGTCACTGATAAGGGCAGTGCTGTGTATGACTGGCAGGGTGTTATGGTGGATTAGGGCTTCATTTAGGGGTGTTAGAGTGGATTAGGGTTTGATTTAGGGGTGTTAAAGAAGATTAGGGTTCGATGTAGAAGGTCCCAGATTTAAGGACTCCATGCTGCTCCTGCTGGGTGGTAAAATAGGTCTCTGCTACCTCTGTCCTCTGGGATCCCCAAATGGATCTGTGGGAGCTTGGTTGTATTTTCTCTCATATTTTTTGCTTGATTTCATCCTGAATATTTCATTTTAATATCTGATGAAGCTCAATTATCCTAGCTGTTAACACATTGAGCAAATCAGATTTTAGCAGCCCCTTCATTTTTTTTTTCTCTTTTTTTGTTGTTTTTTTTCTTGGCAATAGGAAAGTCTCATTTCCAATTTACTGCTGTGAACAAAGCAGTACATGGCAAAGATGTATTTCCTTTTCACACTCTGTGTTGGTTTTGGCTGGGTTTCAGGTCTGACCTCTCCCTATACACCAGATGTTTGTGCCCCTGTTGTAGTTGGTGCTGGACAAGCAGATTTTCTTTTTCTCCTTTTCAAGGGGAAAATCCTTGAAAAAAATCCTTATCCTTGGCTCAGAACAGGAGGGATTTAAGTCTACTGTTATCGATTTGATTAAGAAAACACAACATATTTCATTTTGTGGGTTTTTTTTCTCTGTTGGGATATTCTCAAACACTAGGAAATTGCACAATCTGAATGACTGCTTAACTTAAAATTGCAACAGCTCGCAATTGCAACAGCCTTTGGAGTGAGCTCATGCCTGCCTACTGAAATAGAATACTCACTGATAGAATATTTATGTGTTTAAAGAAGAAAGCCTACAATACATACCTTGAAGCCATGACTTATGTTTCAATCTCATAAACAGATGGAGAAAACCATTGGGTTTGTTTTGTTTCTCAGCATAGATGATCCATAATCACTTCTCAGCTTTGGGCACAAAGTTCGTGGCAGAGAAGTGGCATTTCAGGACTGATTTAATCTCTCTGTATTTCATTGTCACTTCCATGAAGCACACAGGGGACCTCAGCATTTCACAGTGACAACAGGACTGAGTTGTGGATCTGCCTGTGCAAATCTCCCCAGGCAACAGCAGGTGAAGGTTTAGGGGCTGGAGCAGTCCCAGATCCAGGTAGAAGAAGGAAGTGGGACCACAGTTGAACCAGTTCTTTAATGGAAGCTCTAACAGAAGCTGGAACAGCTGGGATGAAAACTGATGCACCAGGAGGTCAGTGGTCTCATTAGGTACATATTTAACAGGAATAAATTCCAGTGCTGAGCCAAACCACAGCCTCAGAGGTGAAATCAAAGTCCCCAGGGAAACCCAGTGTCCTCTGAGCACTATATTAATCACTCACCCACCTTTGGTATTGACACTCATTTCCCCATGAAAGGGTTTTTGTTTATCTGGGATAATGTGTCATTCTTCCCTGGGGAGCTGGAATTTTATCCAGGTGTAAGTCATAGCAGAGCTTTGCCAAATGCCCCACTGCACTGCACCGGGTGGCACAGGGAAAACTGCAGCTTTGGGTGGGAGAGGATAAGCCATGGTGCTGGCATTCATCAACACAGCCATGCTGACAGCAGGGTAAGACTGGGGTGCTGATGTTTGACCAGCCTGCTGAGGGCTTAAGATGGAGCACAGCAGCCAAAATACCAATTTCCCCTTTTCAAATGCTCTCAGGGGTGCTAGTTTGGCATTATGTGTGTCCTGCAATGGAATGTGCACCCGTTAGCATATTCTTCCAGAATTAATCAGACAACTGGGATATGACTCTCCATGAGCAGGAAGTAAAGCCTCATTTCCTGTAAATCTGTGTCCTGTATTACTAGACTCCACTGGAAAAAAAAATCTGCTCCCAACAGCGAGCAGGGAGTGTGTGATGTGATGACATGCACACTAATGAGCAGGCTGAAAGGCAGCTGCCGAGTGGGATGGCAGATGGCCACACTCACAGGCTTCTACCCCGACTGTCTGGAGGTCAAGTGGGAGAAGGAGTTTTCAGAAGACACAGAGAAACTTCTCTTCAGCTCTAAAACACATCATTCAGGGGTGGGTGGATGTGGCATTGGAGCTTAAAGTGTTGTAGGAGGTGCTGGCAGAACGTGCAGCACAGCATTCCCATAGAAATGGGAATTCCCATTCCCATGGGCTGGGCTGGACTGAGCTGGCTGCTGTCTCACCTGACTTCACAGAACCTCTACCTTCTGCATCTCCTAAACATCCTCAGCAAGTCTGGAGTTGCAGATGTCATCACGCCAGAACAAGCTCCTGTCACCTGGAGCCTGACCTGTTTCCAGGCTTTGCCTTTCCTGGGGTAACACAGGAATACATGCTGGGCTTAGAAAATGTGTAAATATTGAAACCAGAAGTGGGGTAATTTCTTTGTAAGAGTGAAAGAGTTGGTAGGCTCCCTCTTACAGTTCATCTTCCTGCAGTTCCTCTAACATACCCTGGGCAAGGTCATTCACCCTGGCATTAAGGCAATGCAGAGCAGGCCATGGGCTCTTTCTCCTCCCCTGCTGATTTCATGGTGCACATGCTGTGTGCTGAATTTGGAGAGACAAACCGCCCCAAATTGTTGGTGCTACTGGCTGGAGGCATCTTGCACTCCTCTATCCCAGTCTCCTATCTCCACTCTGTGTGTGCTGGCTCTTGTGCTCAGGGAACTGATCCGGGTAAAAATCAAGAAAAATGGAAAAATATGGAGATTAAGCCTGGATGAACCCATCAGTCTGGCTGGCAGCACAGCCACTTGATAGCAAGTGTCTTCTCAAGAGAAGGGGCTGCTTTCTTCTTGAGCAGCAGCCATTAAAAAAAAATATTTCATAGGCACTCCTGCTTCCCTCCAGCCCTGTCTGCTCTGTCCCAGCCCAGCAGAGCCCCCACTCTCCGGTTGGGTGGTTTCAGCCAAGGCTGAGCTGGCTGGAAGCTCCTGGTGAGTTGTCAGCTAAGTTAACTCCTGCCCCAGCACCCTGGGTGGCTGTGTGTCCCCAAGGGTGGTGAGAAGGACATTTGTCTCTTTCCTTAACACTACAATGGATTTGTGCCCGATTAAAATGACTATTAAGTGTGGCCTTCATTAGTAGGACTGACAATGGAAACTTTTAATCAAGTGCTTGGCTTGCGGAAGAGGCGGAGGAGGGAAACGATCACTTCTCCATTTACCACGGATAAGTTACGATAAAAAAAACCCAACCTAAAAAAGAATTCCCCATGAGTAATTCGAGTGCAATACAGCTGGATTTTAAAATTCATGATTTAGGCGTGGGAGGGAGAAAATGTATTTTAAATCCTTGCTTTCTCCGCCCAGCCAGATAAGTTTAGCAAGGATCAGGTTAAAGTGACTGTTTTCCTTGTTGGCTCGAGTGTTTCTGCCAGAACTGGATTTTTATGTCCCACTTATAAGGGGGCTGGAGCAGGGGAAGGGTGCTGTAATGGAAGTGCTGACACCACTTCAGTGCAGGGCAGCCCTGCTAATGGTGCCCACAGAGCTGGAGGAGCTCACTTGGCAGCTCATAGGAGGCTAAGCCTGACAGAAAGACTCTTTGAAAACAACTTACTGCTCCAAAAATAAACGCAAAAAGCCCAACCTTCTTCACACTGAATGGGTGGCAAAATTGCTCTCAGCTTTATGGGAGTCCCAGGACATTGTCCAGGGCTTCCCCAGCCAGCACTGCCATGGTATGGGGTTAATTGCTTGAGGTGTGGTGGGAATTGTTGGGTGTTATTTAATAACACTCTACATCTAAAAAAGGAGGGAGGAAAAACTAGCTAAGCCGGAACAGCCCTGGCCTTGCTGAGGGTGGAGGCTGAGTAGGGTGCAAGGGTAAGGGTGTCTTATCTATGCTGTGTTCTTCTGTCCCCAAGGAGAAGCCACTGGCCACCAAATGTCCTTCCAGAGCCCACCCATCCAGGACAATCCCAGGCTGCTGTAGTCCCACTCTTGGCTTCCTCACACATTTTTCATGACTGTGATCCCTTTTGTGTGTGTGGAGTGCAAATCTGTTCCCAGGGAGGAGAAACAAAGGTTGGATGCTTTAATCCACCATGCTGTGGGCTTTGGGGAGTTTCTGGTGATGTT
Organism: Entomyzon cyanotis; assembly: GCA_024500445.1. NCBI lineage: Eukaryota > Metazoa > Chordata > Aves > Passeriformes > Meliphagidae > Entomyzon > Entomyzon cyanotis. Next base: position 14,555,361 of record JAKEPQ010001010.1, read on the forward strand.
CTTGGAGGAGCTGCCTTTCTCTTTTCTCCCGTTGAACTGCCTTTTTCTTTTCTCCCGTTGGAATGCACGCTGTGCCACAAACCACAGCACAGAGTAAATCCACTGCAGGTGTGGGCAGCAACCACCCTGCAACACATGGCACAGACCCAGGAGAGCTGGTGCTACAGAAAAGAGGTTGCTGTTTAACACAATGTGAAAGGTTTTCAGCTGAGGACACCACCATTTATCTGATTTTTCAAGAAACCAACTCCAAAACTGAGTTTAAAGCAGTCAGCTGTTTGCAGAGGGGAGAACTGTGCAAAAATCAGGAAGTTCTCAGGGTTGCTGAAGCAGAAATGCTCGTTCAAGCCACAGAATTGAACAGGAAATTTAAGGGAGCCTGAGCCTTTCAACAAGAAATTGTTCTTTTTAAATAATGAGTGTTTCAGCAGGGAGGTGACACTTTGCCAGCAGGACTCAGAGCACTGAGAATGCAAGGGATGCTCAGGAGGTGGGACAGCAGTGAAGTTATCACAAGAGCTGGAAAAATGAATTCAAAATGTCTATTTCAAGCGACTTCCATAGTTTGGAATGGCGTAGGGTTTAATTCAAAAGCAGGCTGTGAAGAGATGTTTCAAACTCAAACCATGTTAAGGTGAAAAGCCCCAACACAGGGCTGTGCCCAGCAAGGCCCCAGCACGGTGCAGCACATCCCTCCCTGCCTTGCCCTCCCTTTCTGTGGAAAGTGTGTTTATTTAGTGGTGGCCAGTGCTGTGTTTACCCACTGCCCTGTGACAACAGTGTCCACTGTGTGGAAACCCAGGTTGCATTAGCAAAGCTAACAAAGCCGAGGCATCTTTGCATTCCCTCCCTTTCTGTGTTGACTGAGATGAAACCATTTTGCTTTCTTTGTCTCAAAGCACAACCTTGGAAATGCAGTAGAAAACTCCCTCGATTCCCTCCAGCCAAGCAGAGGCTGCCACATGGGCAGGTCCATGCCTGACCACCAGTTCAGGTTGGGTTCCTCTGTGCCACCAGATGTCTTTATGTAACCCCAGCCTCAGACCAAGATTAGCTTTCACTGGAATGCAGGTTTGCAGCTATTCCAGGGAGGCTCTGCAGGAAGCCTTGTGTGCTGCTGGAGGGTTGCATTTCATTTCTCTGTACAGCTTGTAAAAGGCTTCTTGGAAACCAGATCTTTGCATTTTACTTGAGTTCACTTATCTGCCAAAAGCTGTTTCAAGTTACTCTTTCTGAGCCATATTAAATGAATCCGTAGGTAAGAAGGAAACAGCAACAAGTACTGTGTGTCTTTGTTGAGAACTCACCGCTTCTTATTACGTTTCCCCCTTATGAGGTTTAATATCGAGGACTACAAAATGAGGTCACCCTCTATTAAATATAATGACTTTCCCTGTGGAGCTTGCCATGAAAACAGCTTCACAACAAAAGTTTCTATTTAAGGGAGAGGAAGTTTCTATTACAAAGTAGTCCCCTAACTTCGGTGCAGGGGCTTTGTTTTCATTTGCTAGCTACAACAAAGTGAAAAGATTTGGGTTGAGGCTTTAACCAGTGCTTATCTGAGAAAAAACAGGCGAGTTAATACATGAAGATAGTGAAGAACAAAAGCGCTGTTGCTGCAGGAGCTGACCTAGAACAAGACTGGTATGCAACATCAGTGATCCCTGAGCCACACCAGGGCCACCGGAGCTGCATGCAGTGAGCAGAAAGGTAAAAGCAAGAGGAACAGGTCCGCCTTTCTCTTTTTGCTGCAGGCTGGACACAGTTCCCCATAGGTGCCCCAAGGAACAGGCAGTGTGGTCTGCTCCAGCAGGAGATGAAATGAAAATTGTACGGGATACAGGAGCTACTTTTGAAGACTGGGAAGCTCCGTTTGGTGCTGTGCCTTCTTGTTGTGCAGCTTCTGTATGCCCCGCGGGCAGATCCTGCCCTGCCCAACCAGTAAGTCTGCATATCTCTGATTTTCAGAGGTGCAGTGGCTTGAACAGGCTGTCTGGTGCTCCTGTAGCTATTTGTGTGGCTCTTTGGTTTGGTATTAAAAGCTAAGTAAGCACAATGCTGTCTTAACAACTAAATTCTCTTTCACACCAGAAACTGGAGGTAAACATCGCCATAATTTTTCAAAACTGCTGTTGCCCTGGTAGCAGTTTAACCACTGGCAAAGTTCGCTCTTTCTTTAAAGGTATTTTTTTTAACTCCTGCAGCCTCGCAGGCAGGAATGCGCCAGGCAGTTGTTAAAACACTGCGCCTGCCAAGCGCAGGAGGGTTATTTTAGCCATCAGCTCTCATCCCGTACGAACTGCGCCGCGCTAAGCTTGCCATGTTCGAGCCGCGCCGGGAGCAGTTCGAGAGCGGCAGCCGCGGTTGTTCAGCTCCGGCTGCTCTGCTCCCCGCTTCCCTCGCAGCTCAGCTCGCTGCTCTCCACTCCTGATCCCCACAGCCGGCTGGAATAGCATGTAAATGATATTTCATTGTATTAATGCCCCGGCGCGCGGTGACGCACTGCAGCCTCCTCGCAGGAAACACAGCCCGACCCTGGGGCTCGCCGGCAAGTGGGATGCGGATCAACCTTCTCCGCCAGCGGAGGTTCTCGCCCTTTAAGAAAAAGCCTGCAGTAATTTTCCACTACCCTGCACGGTCCTGTCTACGTGGCAAGAATTGTTTGTGGAGGCTGGAGCATCACGGGTGAGGCGCAAGCTCCAATCCGGCTGCCGTTGCTTGGCTACGCGCTCGGCATGCCGGCGGCACGCCAGGCTCCTGGGAAGCACCTTTGTTCCCGAGAAGGGATTTGAGTTGTGTTTTCATGCCGAAAGCTGGGGACAAACGCTGCTTTTCTCAAGCAGCCTGGCAGAACTGGGCTTTCCAAGCAGCACGAGGAGGCCAAAATCCTCAGAAGTAATAATAATAATATGTGTGGAGTCCATCTCTTGCGAAGGTTTCTCTTCCTTTGCACAAGGAAATATCTTGTAATGACCTCGTGATGTTTGTTTGCCGTTGCACTGATCATAACACCCACTTAATCAAGGCAGAAATACTGTCAGCAAAATCCTCCCCCACTCTTGTACTTTCTATCTAATAAACCAGACGGATCACTGTTGTCCTGCAACTTGATAAGCAGATTACTTTTTTTAATGTAAGAGCTGGAGTCCTGACAGGAGAGTTGTCTGAAATGCCTAAAATAGTTCAAATGCCGCCAGCAGAATCTGCAGCAGCAGGAGGAGCAGGTCTGTGTGCTGTCCCTGCTTGCTGGGGCTTAGCTTTAAGTGTGGCAGCAATGTTAGTGCAACAGGCATTTCCATGATGTCTGGAGTATGGCTTCATACTCCAGGACAGCTTATTTTATCTGGGTGAGGCTTGATACTGTTATCAACAAGAGTTTTGTGTTCCAGCTAGCAGCCCATGCTGCCAAGGCCTCTTCCATCATCAGCACCCAAACCTACACTGGTAATTGTCACACAAAGTGTCCCACCCTCCATGTGCCCCACCATGTAGGTAATGCTGCCACTTCCCTTCTGCAGCAGCTCCAGGAACCGTCAGAGGTTGCTCCCCACGAGAAATGAATGAACATGTAATTTTGGGGTGTCTGCCTACCACTGGAAACCTGAGAACTGAAAAATTTGGTATAAAGTGGAACACATTGAGCATCAGCCTTAATTCTGCTTCACGGAGTATGAAGCCAAAGGGGAATTTTGTGCTGGCGCTCTGGCGTGCTGCATTTCACAGATGAACAAACCTCACCCAGCAGAGCTCTGGCACAGCTGCACCACATACCCAGCCCCATTCCTTGGGGAGCTCCACATGGATCATGGCTTTGAGGCATCTCTCCTGGGCACAGGCATAGCCTGCCCTGCAGCCCTGTCACCCTGATACTCGTGTCTCCTAACCACAACCTCTCTGAGGTTTACAGTTAAGCGATGTTGGTTTCCTGCAGTTTCTCTCCCAAACTAGCAATGTTCTCTGCTTTCTGAGCTCCTTTTTGGTCCTGTTTCCTCACACCCAGCCTTTCCACAACCTCCTCCTCATCCCTGCTGCTGAGGGCTCCGTTGCTACCACCGAGCAGCTCAGTTGATGCCCTGATCATCTGGGGACCTGCACAGCGTTCCCATCTCCGGGAGAGCCACACAGGAAGGGCATGTTCAGCAGCTTGGCTACATGCCATCCCTCACCTGGAATATGCCTGTCCTCCATCAGTGAAGTGTGCCTTGTCTGATGGGAATGACTGAGCAGACGTTTACAAGGGTGAGTTTCCGCATCCCTAGGTCAAATTTTCCCATATGGGTAACTTGATGGTTAGAAACAGCACCTTGTCCACACTACACACTGCTCGGCTCTCTGCTCAGTGAACTTTTTTACTTGTTTTATCTGTCCTTGGATTGGTTTTTGTTTGTTTGGGTTTTTTAAAGTAAACTACTGCCTCTTAGTATTTAAAAAAAAAGTGGTGTCTAAGAAAAGATGGGTTTGGCTCTTGAAAACTGGTTGTTAGTAGTAGCCCTTTTCCTTTTCAGTGTGTTTCCAGAAGCAAAAAGCAGTACTTGGGAACTCTTTATTTTTCAAGAAGGCACATAAACAGAGAAGTGTGCAAAAGAGGGTCCCTTTCCAAAATGCATCTGCTCTGTGCAGTGTCTGCTGTAACACACCACCACAGCCGCCTTTGCTTGGGATTTGCTCCACACAGGTAAATGCGGAGGATCCTAACTGCCAGGAGGAGGGTTTGCCTCCCCTGTTTGCGCAGCTAGGAATGTGGGTGAGTCACTGCCTTGGTTCAGGAACGAAACCTTCCATCCCAGCGCCTTCTGCTTTTGTTTGCTTTTAGAACTGCAGCGTTGTTGAAGGTAACTCACGCTCCTGTGGCTTCCCTGGGGCTCAGGTTTAACATCTGGTTTCAAGTTTTGTATTCCCTTCTTAAAAGCACAGAGATGGGACTACCTCTTCCCAAATCAATAGGATCCTGAAGACCTTAGGGGATCAGAGCAAACAAGCCCCCAGTCGGTCCCGAGTGAGCCAGGCTGGTTTCCAGCATAACCAGTGCAGTGGGGTGTGGCTCTTGAACAGCAACGTCCCTAATTAAAAGAGGCAATTTCCGACGACAAAATTAGAAGAGGCTTTGAGGTCATTTTGTTTCAGGAAGGCAAGAAAAGCGGAGAAAGAAAAAAATGTGCTAGAAAGACACAAAACGCAGAGCAGAGTTTTCTAACTTTTCTAGCTTTCAGGGATTTAAGCTTAGGGACTTGTGGCCATTTTGTGAATGAATTATCTGATTTCAAAGGTTTTTAATTGCCTTAAATTATATTCCTACTTTAGGAAATTAACTCCTAACTTTATGGGGATGCTTGAGTTTCAGTTCTTTCTTTTATGTTTTGCAGATTGAAAAAAAAATTATAAGAAAGACTCTTCATACATAATTGTGCCATTTTGCTTGACTGCAATTTGACATCTAAACTTGATCTTTTTTCCATATATAATAGATGGTTTCATTCTTGAGTTGTTTTTTTCTGGTTTGGGTTTTTTTTTTTTCACTTTAAGTCTGCCAGTTATTCCCCAAAGCCCAGTATTTATATTTATTCCGCAGCAAGCATGTGACTGTCATGACTGCATAATTATATCAAAATGAATTTGAGTTCCTTTTGTTGCAAAATGTTCCAGGGTTACTGATACGTTTTGAATGCGTAATAAGCTTCGGGTATTGAGATTACAAGACAAACTATCTGCAAAATCCTACGGATTAAGGTCATGCATGAGATATTTAATTCTCCCTCCTGTGAGGTTTGATTGCAAGATAGTCTGCTCCCACTGACTTCTTAAAATGAGAAAGCTTGAAAAAATTGACCAGATTCCGTCAAATTTGCTTTGCTGCTAGAGGAGCTGGAGGTGTTGAAGAAATAGGGAACTGTGAGGAAAGAAAGAAGCAGAGACCAGGAGGGTCAAAATCCCTGCTGGCTCACAGCTTGGAAGTGAGGAAAGACACCAAGATGACTTTATTTTTCTGCCACAATTTAATCCACTGTAGAATTTGCTATATCAGAAGGGGCAGCTCTTCCCTCTGTTGCTGTGACTGCAGCAGTGTCTCAAGGCTGTGGTTGAGACCAAGGCTATGCTGTCTGGGCCAAAGAATGTGTCCTTGCAAGTGAAGGATGCAAACTAAGGACAGGGGAAATGTGAGGAGTAGAATGGAGGTCATGGGGGGAGCACCTCAGTCCTACAGAAATTCAGTCATATCTTTTCCCTCCTGCCTCCTTCCCATGATGTATGTAAGATCAGGCAACAGAGACTCGATGGAGTCTGGGTAAAAAACTGGGTAAAACTGTCTGGGGGACAGCCAGTCCCCAAGACCATTGCTCTCCTCCACATCTGCCAGGAAGTGAATTCAGTGATTTTTTTTTTTTTTTTTTTTAATATAGGTGGCCATTCTTATGTGTTGTTTTTTTCCCCCGTAAACCACTGAAAATCATCTTAAGAAAACACCTTCTAGTAACTGATTCTGTCATACAAACGGGGTGTATCCTTAAGAGAGAATCAACCACCCTGGCTTTAAGTTAAATATAGATCAGCTGCATAGACATAGACCCTTTTGGAGAGGTCCAAAAAGGGTGTGGATGCAACAATTTCAGCCTGTTGCAGACATGATTAGTCACTCGTGTCCTTCATGCCGTCTGTAACTAGGGCATTGCTGCTGCCTCACTGCCTGTCCCAAGGGACCTGTGTGGTTTTTGTGCAAAAGCGATTGGGCTGAAGAAGGGGTGGAGAAATGCAGCTCTCAGCCTAGGATATATTTAGTGAATGCAGCTGTGGGAGGCAGCAGGAACAAGAGAGCTCTTGTATTGCCTGTGCTCTGACAGCTCACATGCCTAAATAATCTCCTGGTTTCTTACCCATATGTTTCCTGCCCCCGGTCCCCAGTGTTTTAAGTTCGAATGTAAAGTTATACTTTAATTTAGTCAGAATCCTTCCAGGAGTTTAAATGTGAGATGTGTTACAGTGTCAGCCTTGCTACAGCCCTTCAGGCGGGGTAACCAGCAACTTTCACAGGCACTGGACTTCATCCATGGCGAGTAGAGAAATTTGACTTCATCTTTTAGGGAGGGTGGTGATGTTCGAATATGGTTTTCATATGCACTGCAGAGCTTGCTTTGGCTTGGAGCAGACCTGCAGCGCTGGTGCAGCCCCTCCCAAGCAAATAAATTCTATTTCTTGCCAGGGCTGCTGAGCTGAGGTGCAGAGCCTGCTTTTGGCACCCTGGGCACTTCATTGAGCTGTACAAACTCTGCTGGTCCTCCTGGCATCCCTGAGAGTCTGATCCAATATTCGCTGGGATGTCATGGGATAAAAAAAGGAGGACAAAAATAGGTTTACTGACCCGCTGGGTCAAGCGGGAGCAGGTTACTGTTGCTGAGCGTTAGGACTGATTGGTCTGTGTGTGCTCTCTGGCCATGTTCAGGCTTGCCCCCAGAGAAAAAGATAGAGGCTGAGAATTCCCTGGGTGTCTTCTTGCCTGGCTTCTTCAGTGGCACACACAACAAGCCACGAGCTGGCCAGCCTCAGGCCTTAAAGGTTTATGACAAATTAAACTGCAGAACATAAAAAAACCCTAATTTTTTTGTCTTGTTCTGATGTGTTTAAGAGTTGAAAAAACAAGACCGGTGCAAGGTAGTGATGTCTGAATGATGGAGACATCACATTTAGAGGAAGACAGACTCTGCCATTCCTTTCGTAGAGCTGTCCCGAATCCCGCGGATTCCGTGCCCGGGCCCGGCTTTGTTTCAGCAGTTAAACGGTTAAACGGAGCACTAATTGGCTCTGAGCGCTGCAGCCCTTTACAACAGATTATTGGCATGCTGGTAGGAGCAGCTCCCTTCCTTCCCTTCCCCCTTCATTATAAAAACATGTACTGTAGAGAAACCAAATACCACATGGCGGCCTGCGCCGAGCCCGTCACCGCTCCCGCTCCATGTTCAGCACAAAAAGTTCTTTTATATTTGGGAAGCGGAGGGAGAAAATTCTGGAAAGGCAAGATCGTGGGGATAGCGGCTGAATCGCCACATTTATTTGCAGGGTGCAGGGGCTGGAGCCCACAGCCCCACTCACCCACAGTGCTGGGGGGGCTCCGAAAGCGGAGGGGAAAGGAAAACGCTCCCCGTCAGGTTTCGGCTTTGCGGAGAGCTCTCGGGACTCACCGAGGGGCTGAATGTAAAGAGAGGCAAATGAAAGCTTTAGGGAAAAACAAAAAAAGAAGTTGCGTTAGTGTTTTCCCGAGGAGCCGTGGGCGTTTTGAGGCAGCTGTCTGCAGAGGCAGGCGCCATTTCGTGAGGCGGCATTGGTGCAGCGGGCGGAGACATGTTGTGTTCGTGCAGTTTGGGTTTTAAGGTTTTTCTCCTCGGTTTAAAGCAACAGGCTTATTCATCCTGCCTTCACCCTCCTTCAGTTCAAAGGCTTTCTTTTTTTCAAAACTTGAGGGAAAAAGTAATCACAAGTGGGGGAAACCAGGGAAAAGGGGCAAAGTTCTCCTGAGGGGATCACAGTGTACAAGCAAAATCAGGTCTCTCTCTCCGGGAGACAAAAAGTCTTAGAGGTGTAACATGGTTCCAAAAATGCTACAAAGGGCATAGGGAGGATAACCAGGATGACAGCCCAAGTGTGCAGGGAAAATGTGGTACACCAGGTGTGTTTTAAATAAAGGATTTTTTTCTGCTATGAAAAAAGGTCTGGTCTGTGCACGCACGAAACCCTTTGTGATTTACACGAGCTGACTTGACTTCCAGGTATTGAGATACTAGTTTTGATCTAAAAGCCCAGACTTTTGCTAGTGCTGCAGAACTGCTCTTTTGATCAAAGGAGAAAATAGGGATTGTGGCAGGAGTTGAGCTCAGGCTGATCCTCTTCAGTGCAAAACTCCTGGAGCAAGCTGCAGCGTTTTTGTTAAGGGCCTTCGGTATGGGAGCTGACTTTTTACCACTCTGGGACCTTTCACTTGCAAAATGCATTATAAGGCTCATTTGTTTAACAAGTCTCTTTGAGCTGGAAGAGGGAGAATTAATGCTGGCATTTGGGAATACAAGTGATAGTGCTGCATTTGATTTTGGTTTCATGTAATTATTTTCTGGTTTCAGAGTCAGGAAAAGCTGCTCATTTATATTTCATGTAGCTGGGTTTTTTTCCCCCCTGGCTTCTTAAGGAGGCAGAGCTCATGAAATCGTGCTGTTAGAGGCCTGGAGCTTTTGATCTGATGTTCAGTTTCAACAAATTTCTGTTCTAGAGGTTCTGCACTTTAGGGGAGACTGCAGGTTATAGAGATAAATCAGTGCATCTGCTAAAGGAAGAGCTACAGAATGAGCGTAGAGGATCTCTGTTCACTTTCCTTGCTGACCCAGCTATCAGCATCTCGTTGCCAGCTGACCAGCCCATAACGTGTATCTCAGAAATGTCGCAGCCTCTGCCAGAATATGGCACGGGATTGGGAATGCTGCAGCAGTGCAATGCACTTGGGTGTGGGGCTGCTGACTCTCAGGAAAGCAGCCATCCTTATTTCAGCTGCTCACAGAAGACCTGAACAGTTCCAGGTATTCATGGTATTCAAATACCAGCTAGGTATGCAGGAGTATTAGTCATATTTAAGACTCCTCCACGTTCTGTGCATTTTTTTTGCAAGGCCTTTGATCTCCTGGCTCTGGGTCTGGCTCTGGCTTGAAAAGGCTCCTTTTCAAGCTTGTCACCTGCAAAGATTTCTCTGAGAGGATGATTCCTTCATTACAGAAAAGCCTCTTTGCAACCTCAGGACCATTCTTCTCTTGATTGCCTTTTTTTGCTCTGCTAAGGTTACATTCCATCTGCAGTTCACATATAACCTGGGTGCAGTGCACCAATCACCAGCAATTAGATGTAGTGGAGAGAGTTCTAGTGTGACATTCATGCACATCCTTGGTTTGTCTGTCTAAGACTGTGCATTTTATAATGATAATATAAAGCATAAAATAGTTTCCATTTATGAAAATTACTTTTCTAGCATATACTAATGTGCCTTTTGGAACCTCTTAATTAGGCTATGTTTTCTACTAAACTTAATTCCATATTATTAACAACACTTGAGTAAACTTCAACATTCCAATTTTAGTTGCAATTTTCATTCTGTTCAGTGTGTGTGTATATATATATGTATATACAAGAAGATAATCCTTTATTAATCTTTTGAGCAGAACAGTTTTCGTTTCTGTAGCAAAAGTCCTGTTCCTGAATGTTCATTATCAGCACCTGATATGCTAGCCTGGAGCACAATAGCTTAATAATTGGAGTTTAAGGGGGAAAAAAAATCCAGTTATTAAAGTCACAGTGTTTCATTTTTGTGCATGTTACGGTTTTAAATTATTCAAGCATTTGCCTTTAGCTCCTACACGTACGAACTCATGCTCCCCACACATTTTTTCCCCCAAAGTGCTGTATGGTTTCCTTTGTCTTACATACTAGGTTGGAGTATTCAAATGTACTGTTTAATACCAGTAGCATGTGTGGCTTGTTACAAGAAAATCTGAGATAGTTTCTCAATTAAAAGCATTTTATTTTGACCTATTTGCTTCTACTTATGTCTTACATTTGCGCTCTTCATAGTCAATATTCTGTTTTATGGAAAGGTTTTAAAGGTGTACTGAAGGAGAGGAATAAGAGCTGAAGTACCTAGCACAATTTATATTATTTCTTTTGCCATTATTAATAAGAATATGAAAGAAAAAGAAATGTTGGGGAAAATACAAGGAATGGTGATGCAATTATACCTGTATGTGCAAAGCTACAACATGCTTGCTCTTACTCTTGAAATTTAGACCTCTGCTCCAGGTTCTCTTTCCCTTCAACAGACTGGATTAGTTCATTTCAGTTGCATTTTCCAAGTACTGACATACATGTTCATTCCTAAATTCACTTCAAATGCTTCCAAGTCCTTAGGACAACATTCGGTTTAGACACCAAGAAAAACCTGGAGTGATTCCATGGGCCTAAATGTAATTACTCAGTCATGAATTAAAGGCACAGGCACATAACTTGTGTCCCATGTGTTTGGAGTAACAAGAAGAGATCAAAATCTTAGCTTTTGTCATTAAGGAAAATGTTTCTAGACTTAAGACACATGTGTCTAGAGAGGTGATAGATTCTTGTTAGATGCATGGTTAAATCTTGTAGAAAATAAGTCTTATTTTGGGCACACAGAACCTTGTTGGGATCTTCCTCTGGGTGAAATGGCAATGAAGGTGGCAGTCAGATTTTTCAGGTGGTGATCAAGCACTGTGCTTGTCTCAGCCAGGACGTCTTGTGTTTCCTCTGCTGCTTTAATTGCACGAAAAACCATTGACCTAATTTTGTGACAGGACTGTACGAACAGTGTTTTCTAGGGCTGCTTACGTTTTCTCACAGCTCATCACCTAATACAAAACTTTGACTATTAAAAAAATGTGCACTGTGAATGGTTTTAAGCTGAGACAAGATTGTCACCCTCAACGGCTTGGTCAGAGAGAGGGGGAGTATTTGTTTCAATGTGAAAATCTCTCGTCTGCAATGGTTAAAGCTGGTAGTTCTGGAGTTTAGGTGCCTGATACGCCCAGAGCTGCTCTAGTCCCTGGACTGCTGAGCTCTCTGAGCTGGGTAAAGCTCTGGCAGGAGCCAGTTTATAATGAATTAACTGTAGGAAGAAAATATAAAAGCTCAAGGGAAACATCAGCCTGAGACAGGAGCTATTTCTGTTCAGGTGACATTCTAATCCAAGTGTGTCAGTGCATCACCACAGCAAAAATTGATTTGACTTCACGTCTAGCAAGTATTGACAAATATGAAGTTTGTTTTGAGCTACTAACATAAGGGGTCTTTTATCTCTGTGGTGCATTACAACAGGGTGATTCAGTGCTTTGTCAGACTGTCTATAAAATAAGTATATGCTTGTAAGATTTCAGAAAAAAAAAGGTACCATTTCTTTTCCCTGCATGTGGCAATTTACTGAATAATGCATCATTTTGTCAACTTCTATATAGCAATCAATAAATGCCCTACAGTGCTACCTGCACATGGGAGACAAGAATGAAGATCGTTACGGAAACAGGCTTGAAACTTGCTTGAAATAAAAATCCCAACTCTATATTTGTGGTTTTGGATGCCTGGGCTGTTTTTCTTTTCATTCTAGAGTAGCTGTAATTTATCTTGTTCAATGTGAGTGAAATTCCTCATGTTTGCAAGGCCAGTATGTAACCCTTTGCCACCAAAACTACAAGGAGATTCACCAAGAAAATATAGTTGTTATATTCATCATCTAAACTTTCCAAAGTCTCCACTAGAACTCAAATGAAGAGTTAGTAAAAATAAAAATTAGAGCTTATAGTAGTGAATTTTTTTTGTCCTCGATTTTGATGTGCAAACACCTATCTGTGCTAAGCCTATTTTCCCTTTTCTGATCATATTCCTCAAGCACTTAAACAATCAAGCTTTACTGGATTATGTTTGCAGCAAATAAGTTTCAAGGATGGACAGGTAAATGCCTTTGGAAAAAGAGCTTTAAATGTGTCCAAGGAAGTAATCATGGTAGAATTTCAAATTATCTAAACTTACAAAAAATATTAATTTCATTGTCTGTATCTTCTAAAAATACAGTTTTGCAGCTGCATTTAAAATCCAAATATTCTGAAGATTTGGCTTAGGAGTTATAAAATATTCTGACTCTTTATGTAACAATTCCATAACATACTGGAAAATGGGAGAACTGTATATATTTTGGAACCTGAGATTGGGTAAGGCTCTGTTAATCGTGCCAATACTTTTTTTTTTTTTTTAGCAGATTCTTGATAAAACAATGACCACAAAATGCTCCTGTTACTCTGCAGATTGCATTTACTGCCAGAATGGTGACATAAAGAACACTGCTTGCAGTTCCTACCTTTTAAAGTGATTTTAAGCCCTATCACAATGTCTAATCCTTGCATGGTTCCAGTCCTGCAAATTTCCAAGCAGGGAACTTCATCAGTGCAGAGCATTTCGACTGTATAAACCAGGTCACAGCACCCGCCTTGGCATGCTGTACCTCTGACTGTACAGTCCCTGGCAAGGTGCACTTTTTTGCTTTCAAAAGTGATTTCAGCAATAAGCAAACTTGCATCATTGTTTTGCATCTAAGGACACTCATAATACCTTGTTAACACTTTTATAAATTCCAGTGTCTAAGAAGGCACAGGCAAAATTATCACTATTTTTTCTACCATGTCCAAGTCCTCTTACAAATGTTTTCCAAGACAAGTTGAATGGTTTGTTACCTAAAAGGTGACCTTGAAAAAACAGATCGTTGCATATAAGAAGCAGGGTCTAAAAAAGGGGGTAAAGAAACAGATTTGTTGTTTCAAGCTCCAGTGGTTTAAGAAGTAATTAAACTTATTATTATCCCATCACCCACATTATTTAAGTTTGAAACAGTCTGGAGATTTAAACTCTCATTAGATTTCATCAAAATAAGGACTACTGTATCTTTTTGACTTTTCGTATAGCTCTACGGCTGCCATTTAAGGCAATAGCTGTGTTAGACATTGACCAAATACAGCATAAATACCTTGACTGAGATGGTCTCTATTTCTTACATCCAGTTAAGATGGCAACAAGGGATAGTTTGAAGATGATCTGTTAATAATAACAAAGAACTTTAAGTTTCAAACCTCCTTAAGAAAAGTGGATTTGATTTCCCAAGAAAAATGCGTGTATATTCCCTAGTGAAGTTAATAAAAAGCATAATAATTAATCCTCTCACTAGACAATAGTTGCTGGTCTGTTATTTGCTTTATTGTATACAGGAACTCATGCAAAACTGAAACAGTGAGGTGTGACAGTTGTAAAGGAGCTCTTAGATCTAAAATTTGAGCTCAGGCCACAAGATCACGTGTACAGTAACAGTACTGATTCTTTGATGCATTGTGACCAACAAGTTAAAAATTTGCTTAGGAGAGACCAGTAAATCCCTCAAAATAAGTTGAATCCATTTCTGACTTCCATTTCATCTTTATACTTTTTATTAACAACTTATTTTTCTTTGAAAGCAGGAATAGAAAGAGCTGAATCTTGGTTGAATTTGCTTCATTTTGAATAAATTGAAAAAACAGTGGGGTTTGGCTTAGACTGAAAGATTTTTTTCTTTACCATATGTTTATGACACTGATAAGAATTTGTTTCTAATTATTCATGGTAATAAATCTTTTTCTTGCTGCTCACAAGGTTCATCATTCTGAATATGAGCCCCATAAAAGAGCCAGCAAACCCCCCATATTAACATAATCTCAGTTTTCAGTGTTAAATCCTAGGAACAAAAAGGGCATATGTGAAAGTTCTCTCTATGTGTGTAGATGTGTTTGTAATTATTCATTACTGGCTGGAGCAAAAGTGTGGATTTCAATTCCAGTTCCAGACTCGGAGCAGAATGTACAGCACGAGTTCATTGCTAGAACTGAGTTTTATCCTTGCTGCTGCTGGGTTTATTGCTTGTCTTGTGACAGTATCAAGAAGCTTTAGCTGGGATCAATACACCGTAACCATCTTCACCAGTCACACAGGGAACCTGGTTCCATGCTTGGAAGGTGAATTTATATCTACCTGAGCAGTTACTGTGATTTTAATAGTGAATTACTGAGGAAGGAAACAGAGGGGGGGGAAAAAAAGCAGATTGTTTGTTTGACCAATATGTTACAGGTTACATACAAAACCTGAAAATAGAACCCCTGCTTGATTCAGAACGAAGTGACAACTTCTATAATCACCCAGTTTACAGGAAGTTAAATGCCTCCCACAAACAGCTCGCTGTGCTCAAAGGGCATTTGATATCCTGTTTGCACATTCTCTGTCCAAGTAAGCCAAACTATTGTGTTTGGCTTAGGGCCTAGGAAATCGGCATTGATTTCTTCTGAAAAGTGAGAATTTTGGTTGAAGAAAAGTTTGGTGATGGTGTACGTCTCAGTCTTGTTCAGACTCCTGTTTTCTGCTTCAAAAGGCAGATACAATACTTAACCATTTTGTCCAATATTTGCCTTTCCATTATATTTGTGTCTCCAAAGATCTGTGGGCTACACTGTATAACAAAGAATAAACTGCTTCATCAATCTTTTGCTGTCCTCTGGTACAGAGGGCAGGTGGGGAAGGGACACTGGCCTGTGAGATCACAGTGTGCGTTTTTATATTGTCCCTAAGGGATAATAACATGGGGCTGGGGGAAGGAAGAAAGGTTTTAGAAGAAAATGGAGTACCAGAAAGTCAGGTTCTCTGTCTCCATCTGGAATTTCAGCCACAGACACAATCTCAGAAAATAGTTCTCAACTTAGTAATGGAAACATTAACTTGGCCCATTATTATCAGACGTGTGGTTCATAAAACATGGCTAAAAGACTTAGTTTAATGATACACAAAGGAAAAAAGTGTGTCATCTGAAAGAGAAGGAATGAACTTTATAGAGGAAACTGCAGAGTAGAAATGCTGAATTTAGAAGGAAAAAAATGGGGTAACTGCAGAGGCAGTAGGAATGAGAATTTTGTTCCACTGTTTCATTAGGAAGAAGAATGCAAACAGACTGATCCTGGTAAGGAACAGCAAAGCTGTGTGAGGGGAGCCACAGCTCTGCAGAGAGTGACTGTACTTGTGCTCACCTCCATATAGCTTGCTTGGGGCCAAGGAACAGAGGATGTGGATACTCGTGTAAGGTTTTTTGGAGCTGCTTCAGATCTTGGTGCCCAGGAAGCAGAAGAGCAACACTGTATAAATTTAATGAGGATATTAGACTTTGAGTAATTTTTTAGTTACATGTAGCAGCAATAGAGTAAGGGACTTCCAAAAACATTTGTCGGTAAATGTACATAGGTAATTTTTAAAAGAGGAACAGTCTATTACACTAGACAGTCTGGTATAGTCAGAGAAAATCAGGTAACAGTCTGAGCACACAGGTTAGGTCTTGTTCAGTTACGGACTTAAGCTCTCCTGGCTGGAATCACACTACTCTTACAAAGCACAATTATGTCTAGAATGCTTGATTGCTTTTCTCCCTTTCATGTGGTTATTGCAAGTGATCACACATTTATTTTTCTAGAAGTGTACTTGTGTTCTGGAAGAAACAATAGAAAGGCTGGAAATTGTACATGGAATTTCTAAACTTGGTCCTTGCTGTGAAGTTTTACCATACAGGATCAGCTGAAAATGCTGACGTAAGTAGAAGTGCTGTTGCTGCACCCTGCTTTCATCTAGATTCTGCCTCATCCTTCCCCCTTTTTTCACTGCTGGTGGTTTTCCAGGGAGAACAGCATCTGGGTTCTGTCCATGCAAGCACCTGTGCACACAGTTACATGTGAGTAGTTCCACTGAGAGCAAGAGGATTGGCCTTTGCAGGAATCTGAATGGGACTGAAGTTGCAAAACAGGCTTTCTGCTATCCATAGTCTCCATAGACCAGAACTTCAATAATTATTCTTGTGAGAGGAAAAAAAAAAAGGCCTTTTGCCCTTCTTCAGTGAAAAGCTGCATCAGCTCTTTTGTACCACCACTGATTCCTTGACTGGAGGCTCCCATGCTGTGGCACCTTTATGTGGGTCACCACCATCCCTTCTCTGAAGATGGCAACACCTCATCCCACTGTCTACAAGTAGTAGATATCCCCTGCTATCCTATACATGAGGTCAGCTTTTCTCTTTATTTTGAAAGGAAATACATCTCTTGGCTCAAAACTGTAGGGATTGATTCTTTTCAGCTGGCCACTTCCTTGTGGCTTTTCCAGGATTCAGCTCAGGAGACAGCTGCCAAAGTCCAACTGCATGATTTCAAGTGCCAGACTGGATCCTGAGGCCTTCCATAATAATTTGAAGTACTGTTTGTTTAATTCTGTCATAATTACCCAGGTTAATTATTATTATGAGAAAGGAAGACCTAGACAATTTCTTTCAGCTTTTAATGAAGTCACCTGGGCAAATGAAAGGTGAAAGGTGTGCATATCATTCAAAGTGACTGCTGAAGTATGAAATTCTGTCATGTTTGCTGCGTGTGCTTCTCGCAGAGGAACACCATAGCTGGAGGTGGGGACAGCATTCATGGCAGTAACAGAAATGTGAGGGATGCCCTTCCATCTTGCTGATACCTGAAGTGGTTTTCACGGCTGTAATCAAAATAGGAAAGTGTCCTGGTGAGGTTGGCACACCAGGCAGTTTCTACAGTGTTGGCTAAAAAAAGCAGGGTACCTGGTTTTATTTGGGTGTCTGAGCAGCAGTAAGGAGGGATTGATGTGGCAGACAGGCAGGTGATGGGGTTGTGCTGGCTCTGTGCTCCCGCTGGGCTCTGGAGCTGAGGGTGTGCAACACAGTGGAGTGTATCTGATCGGAACAGAGAGGTCCGTGGCGCCACTCTCCGTGGGGAGTCTGGCGGGTGAGCTGCCCCTGGGCCCGGCGCACGTCAAGGGCTGATAACAGAGGTGGTGTTTGTGGAATGGAGGCAAACGGGGCCGTGAGACGCGGGGTGCCAGCAGCCAACTCCGGGGGCTGCACCCCGCCGTGTATCCGTGCAGGCAGGCGGAGGCATGAGGTCTGTGGAGTGGGGTCTGGCACCGCCCGAGCCCAGCGGGGCCGGGTCCGCGCTGGGGCAGCACAGGTAGGATGGCCCGGCCAGGTGGGGCTGGAGGGGGCGGCGGCCGCTCCCGCTCTGCCTCCCGCCTCCCCCTGAGGGGCGGCTGCTGCGGCCGGCGCGCGAGGAGGCGGCGGGAGCCAATGGGGAGCGGCCGAGGCGGGGCGCGCGGGCCAATGGGAGGCCGCGACGGCGGAGCGCGCGGGGCCCGGGGCGGGGAGAGGCCAATGGGGAGCGGCGCGCGGCGCGCGCGCAGCCGAGGGCCGGGAGGGGCGGGGCGCTAAGGGGCGGGGCGCGCGCGCGGTGCCGCCCCTTCCCCGCCGCAGTGAGGAGCGACCGGGCGGCCATGTTGTGCGGGGGGAGGGGAGCAAGGAGTTGAGAGGAGACGGCGGAGGCTCCCTCACACACACGGCACAAGATGGCCGGGGAGCAGCCGCAGCTCCCGCCCGTCTCCCGGCGCTCTTCCCGCCGCTCGTACCGGGGACACCCGGCGAGCGCCCTGGGTGCCGCTCCCGGGCGCCAAATCGGGCCCGGCGCTCTGTGGGCTCCGGGGCTCCGGAGGGCGGCGAGCCGGGCTGCCGAGCAGGGCTGCCGACGGTCGGGCAGTAATGGCGCCGGGCTGCGGAGCGCTGCCCGCGCCGCTCCCTCGCCGGGCGGGCGCGGGGCTGCCCTTGACCGCGGCCAGGGTGAGCCGGGAGCAGCGCCGCGACCTCGGGGCCCCGGGTGCCTGCCAGCGGGCTGCTCTTCGCCGGGTAAGTGCAGGAGTCTCCGTGCTCCTCATTGTCCTTTGTCCTTGGGAGGAAAAACAAAATGTCCTTGGAGCCGGGAGGGGGAGGGGGGCGCTGCCTCTCCCTGCCCCCCTCCCCCCGCGCCGCTCGCTGAGGGGACTTGCGGGGACCCTCGGGGACCCTCGCCCGTGCCCGAGACCGGGCTGAGCTGAGGGGGGAGCGGCGGGACGAGGGGAGCCCCGGTGACCCTCGGTGGCTGCGGGCGCTCCCCTCCTTCTCCTGCAGCACCCGGGGGGCTCCACACGCCCCGTCCCCGCTGCAGCACCGGGGGGAGCAGCGGTGGGTTTTGGCTCCCCTGTGCAGCACCGAGCTCAGGGGTGCCTGCAGACCGGTTCCCCCCAGGGCAGCGTGCAAGGGGGGTATCTGCAAACCAGCCTGGAACTCCAATGCAGCAGTGCAGGGAGGGGGGAGAGGTGAAGGCTGTACGACATCATCACTGAAATGTTTAGCCCCGTGTCTGTGTAAAGAGCGTTTGTTGCCCGTCGCTGCTCGGATGGGGATATGTTTTCGTAGCTTTTAAGAACAAAGACGCCATGTCCTTTTCTCTTAAAAATAAAACTTGGAGTGGTTTTTTTGTGGGGTGTTGGCTTTTAACTCTTTGTAAACCATTAAGAGAGAAACAGGCTGCGGATGAGACAGATCGGTACTTTATGAAACAATAGAGAGAAATTGACTTCACTGGAGAAACAGCAATTCAGGTTCAGAACTTTAAAGGAAAACTCTTAGGAATTACGTGCAAATTTGGTTTTGCAGTTAAAACGGCAATATAGAAACTTAAAAGCTTGAGAAAAACAAAGCTCGGTCATGCCAAGTCTACAGTTTAAAGTTGGCAAAATACTACAGTTGTGATTTAGACAACACTACAAAAAGAAAAGAGAGTTACTTAAATATGAATTACACGATAAGGAAACAGGATGAGTTTGTGTCTGACATGGAAAGCTTTTCAAAAACATTTATTGGGTGTCAGGTTTGTTTTTAGTATTCAGTTGATAGGTTTTTCAGAGACCTCAGAGTTACTCTTTACGAAACATTTTAATCGTCGTTTCAGTGTTCTGATAATTTAGAAGTTGTACAACACCTATTGCAAGACTTTATAAAAATGCAAGTTAAAATGGAATGTCTGACGTTTGTTTTGGGTTGGCTCGCATTCGGCAATTACCAATTTAAGGGTAAAATTGTAATTCTAAATGTTATAAAAAGCCTCTGTGGTAGAGCAAGAGGTAAATACTAAAAACTTCAGTTTTAATTGGAGGCTGTGTATGGCCATATTTGTTGGATTTTAATGGTGTGCGCTTGTGCAAGGTTATAAAACTCTATGCAGGTCTTAAGTTCTGCAGTTGGAGTAATTCTACGTTTTTCGGTACTTCCCTTGCAAATATGAATCTGTCATTGCAACAATTGAAGTTAGCCTTTTCTTTTTTTTTAGAAATAGAAATTCAAGTTTCAGCAACCATTGGACTTCTGTCACATTTATGCAAAGTGTTCGGTATCTTTATTTTAGATTTGGATTATGGTGGTTTTATAACCCCAGCAACAGTTCTGCAGTGTAGAACTGGTTCTGGCATACACACTTTGCCCTAAAGAAAGTTCTAGCTCTGGGTGGGTGTCTGCTGGATTTCTCTTTTCTTAAGTATATTAGATGATAATTTTTTTAATAGCTTTGACTGGTGTCTTTCAACAGCTGAAAATAAAATAGCAGGTAATGGTCCAGAAAAGAAATTGCTTGTAATTCACAACGTGTTTTATTTAATAGTTCTGCGGCTTTTTTTTATATTTAAGGTGTAGGGGTTTGAATTTATATGTCATTCTAATCTAGCCTTAAAACGTTTTGTAAAATTGTGTATTTACAGAATGGTTCCACACTTTTAGAGTATTAAGTAGTGGTGGTGATAAATTTAACTGGTGTAAAAAAAAATGTTATGGCTTTTCACAAAAGGCAAGAAAAGTTGGCTAGAGGTAGTGCAAATATGGTGTTCCTTGTGTTAAAGAGCATAGTTTGAGATCTAATTAAAGGTTAAAGAAGCTGAAGGCTTTAAAACTGTTTTCTGAAGGGTAAAAAGCATTTTTTTGGGAGGTGAAGTAACTTAGGACTTAAAATTCAGAGAAGCTGATGACAGAAGCCATTTTAAAATAACTTTGCTATCACTAGAGGTTTTATTTAATTTTGCATAGCCTACTTCTAAAGACTTTAATGTGGGAAAAAAAAAGTAAAAAGGGCTGAGGGATATTGTATGATAAATTACTCAGTTAAAAATTCTTAAATTGGCATTTGAGCTTTAAGTCTCTCAGAATTAAAGTCATGGGAGACAGAAGAGCAGACTGCAGTTATTCATGAAAAACACATATCATGCATGATGTACGTCAGTCACTCATTTCTAGTGGGTTTTTCTTCAGCCAAGAATGTACAGCCACCCGTACTTTTATTTTTAGAGTTCAGTTCTAAAGATACAGTTACTGCTATCATAAGTTTTCCCCAACTTAATAATTACCTAAAGATCGATAAATTTGTGGCAAACGATTTGTTCTGCTTTTCTAAGGCAAAATACTGAAACATTCCATACTTTGTTTTTTCAGGCAGAATTTCATGAGAAAAACCTTATTTCCTGACTGGCTTCCAGAGGATTCGTTCATGCTGTATATTTCTTAGGTAAGTGTGGTTTGTACCTTGTGTTAATATGTTCATTTCCTTGTTGTTTTTTTGAAACTGGAATTTACCTTTTTGGTACTGTACAGATGGGAAGAAGAAAAAAAACCTCTTATATGGAGGGGACACATTTTATAAATTGTGTGGACTTCTAAAAAGCTTTTCTTTGCAGTTACAGGTAGACTGTCTTCAAATAATGTCATGTTTATGTGCTGCTTGGGTATAAATTTTAGTTCACTAAGGCTATTTAATGAGTGGATTTTTTATTTTTATAATACATGAATACACTTATGTATACATTGTATTTGATGGAAAAGGACAGTATTTGCATATAAACGGAATTTCTGTCCCGTTTCACCAGTCAAAACGTGCATTAAACTTTAGAAATGTACTTAATGAGTTTGTGGTATTAATATTTGGGGATGTTTTAGAATTCGTGTGTGAAGATAGTAACCTGAAACTTCAGGGATTCATGGAGAATGCGATTTTTGGGGCCTGTTTCTTGTTTTTGGGGACACAAAGGCTAATGCTTAACGACAGAATATTGGTTTTGTACTGTTGGGAAAATTTGGATTTATTCAAAGACACCTTCATATGTGTTTTCAGAAACTTTGTCAGTCAAGAACATTATGACTTATGGAACTGTCTGTGCCTTGTTTTCAGACAAACCTGGTTTTGTTGTTTTTCTTCCTTTAAAGGCTTTTACTGGATATTGTTCTTCCAAAGATTCAGATGACTGGCTGGGCAAAAGACCTTGGGCAAAATTCTGTACTGTGCGTGCCAGGTATGTTGCACTGTGTTGTGGGTTTTTGTTTGTTTTATGTTTTTTGTGTTTTAATTATCCTGGAAATAATTTTTTTTCCAAATAAACATTAAACATTTAAGCTTCAGTGTTTTACCTTGTTGAATTTATTTTCTTTCGAGCTTAGCATATTTGGAAACTTAGTGTGCAAATACTACAGCAATGTCAACGTCTCCTGCATCTTTGAAGACTTTTATGGTCACTCACAAATACAACTTTTTAACAGTCTACCATGACCATGTTGACACGTGGTAAAGCCAAAGGATTGTAATCTCCTAAGGACATTGTCTAATCAAACTTCAGAAATGCTTTTCCTTAGTTCAAGGTATTGGTTCATTAGCAAGGGACACTCATAAGCTTTTAATTTTCAAGAAATTGTTTATCCAGTAAACTTAAAAAATTCTCTTTTTGATGTAGATTTTACTCTAAAAGCCTAAAGCGACACGCAGTTGTTATGAGGTACCTTGGTCTCCTCCTCACAGTATAAATAAAACAACTTTTTAATGTTTATTTGTTTTTACACTTAAGATTCTGTATTTAGGATCAGAGTAACATGCTGCCTTTGAGTCAGGGTTTCACCAGTCTGTAATTAAAAGTTGGGGATCCTGTTTGCCTGTCTTAACTGGTTCCTTTTCGTAGCTCCCCGTGCTCATGTACTTCAGTGCATACTCAGGACCTCAAAGCATAAGGTGTCTTCATGAAGACACATGTACCAGGATTCTCAAAAATACTCTTGATGATTTGCTTTTTAAAATTACATAATTCATCATGATAACTAAAGAATACAGTTGTGAACCCCCACCTGAGTGCAGCTGTTCTTTTTGGCTTGGATGAAGCCTTCAGCATGTTCATATAAAAGAAATAGTACACAATTTTCCGTAAGTTTTCAAAGATGTCTCTTGAGGTTGTAATAAACCTTTATTTGCAGCGAGTCACTGCTGATGTGCAAGGTAGAGTTCAAATAATATTTATAGATATGGGACATGTGCCACCATCATGGATGTCCTGTAGCAAACACAGCTAAGGAGCAAGGTGATACGTCAGTATGTTCCTGCAACTACATTGTGTAACTGTCTGATGGGAAGTGTGAGAACTAGAAGTTTATGTCAGAAATTATCTCATACCTTAGGAATGAGAGGGCATGTCTAAAATCCCATGAGTTTTCAGTTTGGAGGGTCAAAAATCACAGATACTGCCCTGTCTATTACAATGAAGGCAAGACCAGCCTGAGTCACACAGAAGTCTGATAATACTGATGGGACTGAAACTGTCAGACTCAGCTTATATTCCTAATATTAAATGCTGAAATGTCTGAATCTGCAATTTCTAACTGACCTGGTCTTAAAAAAAAAAAGTAGAACAATAAAAATTAAAAAACTCAGTGCTCAAAAGCAGATCTTGGCCAGCTGGAATATTTTAGGATAAGTATGGAATTGAGCACTTTGATCTTAACGGTCTTGCATCTTTCCAGTATTGTCCTGATGCTGATTGTGCTGAATAGACATTACAATAAAAACAGCTTTCACTGTCCCTTTTGTGAGCTCTTTGAGCTGCCTTTTCTTGCAAGAGCAACTTGTTTTCATCTAGCAAATGGTGGCTTCACCTCTAGGTTAAGTAGACCTCAGTGGGTTAGGTGCTACTGGGGTTTGAGGGAAGTTCCAAGTTCATGGCTACCCTACAAGTGTGCTCATGAGGATCGAGGAGGGCAGGAGAATCTCTCAGGTTGAGTCCTAACCTTTTCAGTAGAGGAAGCTGTTCCTCTATGGGGATACGAGCTTGTATGAAATATTCACATAGACCTGGTTTTTGTAGCATTGACAGCGTACATGGAAGAACGTAGGTGTGGTGATACACATCATCTTTGCCAAAATACTTTGTTAATTAAATAATAAATACAAGAGAAAACGTGATATCAGGTGGTAACTTTTGGGTGTCTGGCCTCACCTCTTGCTGTGAAAGGACATGCACTGTGTGATGGTTAATGGCAGTCTTTGGGTGAAGGAGCCATGGACCTTTGATGCAGAGCATGTTTTGTGTGGTATAGGCTGTACTGTACCTCAAGTGTCTGTAATTTTAAAACAAAAACAAGCCACAGCTATTAGCCTACTTAAAAAAAGTAAAGTCATGTTTATTTTTAAATCCCTATTTAAAAATAAACATGGATTTTTTTTAAATTACCCAGGCTGCAACAATTATGGCAAGTAGTCTGATTAAAAGATTTTGACATTAGATA
Organism: Entomyzon cyanotis; assembly: GCA_024500445.1. Classification (NCBI taxonomy): domain Eukaryota; kingdom Metazoa; phylum Chordata; class Aves; order Passeriformes; family Meliphagidae; genus Entomyzon; species Entomyzon cyanotis. The sequence goes on from JAKEPQ010001010.1 coordinate 14,579,419, forward strand.
CAGGAAATACAGCTGTTAACATGAAAGGTTAATTTTTTTTCGGCCAACTTGTATTTCCAAGCTCTGGTTTCTAGCTTGTGGCGTAAACCTGTAGCTTTGGTGATTTATTCTGTAGTTCGGGAGTGAATGTGTTTTGGATGTTAAAATTAAAAACTCAAAATACAGTGGTATATTCCATAATAGTGGAAAAATAACTAATGTGAATGAAATGTAATGCATTATCAATATCCTGGTGCTCTTTTTACAAAATTCATTGTTTGGTTCATCCACTCAGTTCCAAGAAGAGAAGTGTCACTACTACTCCATGATACCACTCACAAATGTAAGATTCCTTTTGCACAAGTGTGCTGAGGTTGGAAGAACACAACTCTGGTGGAGTCTTTGTAGCAATGTCATTAGAGGAAGATGCTTCGTGGTGACCAGCCATATTAAATACTCTCATTAAAGTTTCTGTCAAACTGCCATAGCTGTGTGCTTGCTTTAAAACTAAAGAAAACAAGAACCAACTTGAAAGCAGTGATGGATGTGTAGCTGTGCCGTGAATTATTGAAAAGAGCTGAGAGCTGTAAATTGAGAATCTTCCAGTCATTAACTTCACCTGTCTTCATATATTACAGTTTTTAAGTGGCCTTTTTTGATTGAAATGATTTAAAGAGCCTAAGTAACTCTGTTTACTTGGTTCATTTTTCATGCTTTGGATGACTGGTGGATGCCTCATGGATGATCAGAGTCCAGCAGCCATGTTGTGTTTCTTCTAAAATGGTGGATGGGCACTTCATAGAAGTTCTGTGCTTCCATTTAATAGCAGCTGCTTGTGCACATTCAAATACATTTTAAAATATCAGTAATATATTTTTAAACCTCCAAATTTCACATTTTATTAGGATATTCTACATGCTTGTGCCAGTCTACTACTTTTTTTTTTTTTGTCATTTCACTTTTTTAAAGGCTTTTTCTGTAATAATAGTTTCAGGTAAATTACATCAACAAAGAAATTACAATCCTGTTCATCCAGTCTTTTTTCCTACGCGTTTGAGTGTAGCTATCAAATGGAAGAGTTTAGAGGATTGCACAGTATGCTGTCACTGGATAGGTTCATTAATTTTTATGTATTTGAGGCTGTATTTCAATATAAGTAGATTCTGAGAGATCACGAGAGAAGTCGTTTGCTTGTATGTGTCGGGAGAATAGACTTGAATGGCTCATTTAATGTAGTTGAAATTCACAGTAAAAATGGAGTTCATTAGTTGTTTAGAGTTTTAGGTCTTACCTTAATTTTCCTACCTTTATGTAAGGTAATTTTGATTAAAAATTTACTGATACAGATTGCCGTTAGGCATTTTCAAAGTCAAATTTTCACATTTGGACTTTGCCCATACATGAGTAACTTTGAGATAGAGTAGATAATTTGTTCCACATAAATGTGTTACATAATTGCCCTGCATCCAGCTGATACCTCCTCTCAATAAAAAGAGCCTTTTACTTTCTATTGTGAAGGGCAATCCGTTTGCTTAAACATGCTTCCACTTGATTCCTGATTGATCTTTCCAAAATTTCAAAGAATATATTTTGTTGTTGTTGTTTCATAATGGATTTGTGTGCAGGACTGGGTCTGAATTTCTTGGGGTGTTTGCAGAGTCTTTCGTAACAGGTTTCTTAGTGGTGCTTTAATTTTTTTGTATAAAAATAACTTTTGTAGCACATGCTGTGATCTGGGAATACTTGGGGGTTTTTTGTTTTCTTTTTCGTATGAGGGCTTTTGTAATAAAATCTAATTCTTGGTCTTGTGGACCTTAAGGTCTAGATCTCTTTTATTTTTTAATTTATTTTAATTCAAGTGTTTTAATATCCCATTTTCCCTACAGATGTGTTGAGGAATTGATTTACTCACTGTAAGCAAAATAGCAGCTCTTGGTTGAAGCACTGGTAAGTTGTTATTCCTAATAACATTTACTTTTTAGCTTTAAAAAACCCCAGCATCACACATGGCTGTAATGTTTAAGTGGCTGAAGGTTTTGGCTGAGTACATTCTGAAGTTCATTAGTGTATGGCCACGTGTGCATGTGTGTTTCAGAAAAGCTTAGTTAAAAGGACCCTGGGATCATTCCTGCTGGGCTCTTAGGAAATGAGCAATACTTGGATAGTGCTCTCTCTGTGTCTGGCTGCAGAACAGCTTTGAGATCTGACTGGAGTTCTGGGGGCTTCTGTGATTTGACTCCAGATTTCACTGAGAACTTTTATATTGTAGTTTTGCTTGTTCAGAAGGGTTTTTGGTATGCAGATGTCTGTCTCTAGAGAGGTACTACACACAATTTGGATAACAAATGGTGTGGAAAGTATAGCAGGAAGAACTTGCCTTAGAAGCATCTTGTGTTGTCCTTATGCTTCTGTCAGGATCAGTGAGATCCTTTGAGCAGACAGTTACTGTCTCCTGCTCTACAATTGTTCTGTTTCTGTTCTTCATTCACAAAGCTCTGGCTTTGCATAAAATGATAAATGCCAGTACAGCTTCCTGTATTTTTTTTAATTTGAACTGCTAGCTGATAGACTTGAAATCATTCCTCATACAGTCAAAACACAAAATTGGCAGGCTTGAGTAGATAAATTAATTCAGTTCTATACTGGATAAATACAGGGACAGAATTTTTTCCCATTTCTTTAACTAAAAGGAATTTGATCTTGACCTTTTGTTGTCTCTGGCACATTTTGTGACTTTCTTGGGAGTTGCCTGTGGAAAGACATAAGTCCTTTTGTCTTCCTGTCTGCTTAAAATTCAGACTTCTTGATTCTGCATATTTAATTAGGGCATCCATTGCATTTTGTGTACATGGATTAAATTTTTTTGTGTGAAGCTCTACTCCTGTAGCACTGTGCTTGGGAATATATGCTTTTCTTTAAGAGACAGATTCTTGGAGCCACTTCCTTCATTCTGGCATGCTACCTGATGGAGAAAGGCCTTCATAGGCTTCAGATAGCTTGGGAAAATGTTCCAAGATGCAAATCCACTCATTTTAGTGGATAGAAGACAGTGGATTCTAGCTGTCCTATGGCTGTGTTTGTTAGCAGAACCCTCCAGCAGCCACTTGCCTTCTGCACTGCCTCAGGTGCTGGGAGGGAAGCTGGTTTTGTACTCCAAAGTCCTGTGTTTCTCATCCACTCCATGGTGTGGAGACTAATGTAGAGCTCTTCTAAAAAGGAAAAGAGGGATGTGGGGGTAAGCTGCAAACCTTGCTGGGCTGTGTTAGTCTGGCTTGCTGCTGCTTCTGGGTCCATTTCATTTTGGACCAATTTTATCACTTGAGTTTTCAGTCCTGAAGAAAAAGAAGTAGCAAAAGAGTTGAGGAACTAAGTTTTTAATGTGTGTACATGAGCTCAGTTTTGATAAATTTTTAATTTCTTCTACTACTGTGGTCTGTAAATTTTAATACTTTGTTCTTTCAGAAGTCTTAAGCTATTTTTCTCACTGCAGATGTGTGTAGAACAGCATATTTCTTGATATGTTTCTTCTCCAGCTATCCCTCAAAACCTCCTGTGCTCTCCACTGGTGCCTTCCTAGCCCCAGTGACCTGCTAGAATATCTAAACATGTGACTCACGTTTCATTTTAATATTACTTTTCATGTGATTCCTACATCTTTCTATGTGCATTTTTGTTTTTTCTTTGGGTTGTAAATTAGCTATTGTCAGATTTGACTTCTTGAGTAGAACTTTGGCTTTTCGGTTGTGCACAGACTAATTCTTCATCCTTTTCTGGTTTATAATCCTTACCTAAAGAAAGGGGTGAATGTGAAACCCTTGAGTGACTTAATTGAAACAGTTGTCTACAAAAGAGGTTGCTTCAAAAAGCAGTTGTGAAAGCATTCAAATGGGTGGATCTTGAAAGATCTGGTATTGCCTTCTCTGGTTAACATTGTGTTTAGTTGAAGCACTGATTTTTATTTTTAATTCTCTTTTCTAAGAGAAGAGAGAAAATACTTGAAAACACCAGGAGCTTTATTAAAGTTGGCATACTTTGCTTAATGCAATAAAATTTATTATTTAAAAATAATACCTGCAAAAGACTGCATTTGTGAATAAAGTCACATCTTATCTGTAATTAAATTTGAAATCTGACAGACCTGCCAAATAGCCTTCCTTAGCTAAAAATACCCAAACCTATATGAGTTGTGCTTTTACTGCTGTGCTTAAGGAACATCTGATGATGGTAAAAGCAGATTTAGGGCTGTCCAGAGCACTTAGTTCCTGCTAAAGACTGTACAGAATAACATAATGGACTTAGCTGTCAATAAAGGAACCCTCTGTTCCTTCCTCCAATGTAAAAGTTACCAGGGATGAGTCTATGAGAATAAAACTGCTTTAATTGCTTGAATGAACTCTGAAATGTAGAACTTGAGGTGGGGTTTGCTCAGAACCTCATTCTGTCCATTCAGCTCCCTCTGTTGGAGTGAACTCTCTTTCCCAAGCAGGTCACCTTGGTTAAAAGTTTAGGCTTCAGATTTCATTCTGGAAAAGTTTGTAAATGTATTGATGTCTTATGCATGGGTGTTGTACGTGTTGGGCTTCAGTCTCATCCTTGAGGAATGCAGGGTTACAATGGACCTGAAATGGCTGAAGCCATGGGTTTGGCCATAAGGGATGTCTTTTAAAATTGCTATGATCTTTTAATAGAGCAACGAAAAATTGAAACAAAGCTGAAGAGAAAAACTTTGTAAACTGAGATGTTTTGTAATTGTTGCCAACCTTTAGTCAGGTTGGGAATGGATGGCATGGAGTGTTAACATGTTACCAGTAGTTTGAAGGAAACTTTGTCAGTATTACATAACTACTCAGGTCCCTCATTTATCGTGGCCAAAATACAGTGCTTGGAAACCAAACCAGTAACTAGTATATAACGGAATCTTAAAAAATGGGCAGATGCCTAATTGATTTTACGAGAAGGAATGAAAGACTCATGTAATCTAGGAAAAAAAAGGGATTTTTCAGTACCTACCTCAAGTGTAGGATTACTGCATATGTCTTCTTGGAGGAGTGTATTTTTGTAACGTTATCGAAATTTCTTAGTAAAATGTGCCTTAATTCATAAGTAAACAAATGCTGTGAAATCTTTTTAAGCAAATGTAGATTTCACTAGTGTAGAAGCTGCTATTAATGTTTTTGCCATTCCTATGGCACCTTTTTGATGTATGAATAACTTAAAGAACAAGAGTGTGTTCTTAAATTATGATACTTCATCAGTTCTGTTTACTGCTAATTATTTTACGAGGTTTAAAGAAGAGTTTAAGATGAACGTCATGGGGTTACTTGCAAAGCTCTTGGTCCAGTCCAACATAGGTGAACCTAGTAGGGGAATTTGCCCTGAAATTGCTTTTGTCAGGTTCTGTGATTGTCTGAGGCAGAGGGCTGACCCAACTGGAAAGAGCCTTTCAAGAGTGACTAATATGTAATTAAATTATCTTTTTTAGAGGTGGGGAAAATTGATGCGAGTAATTGAATTTCAATATGTTAAACTTGTTAAAAATAACTAAACATTATTTTAATGGTCTAATTTATGGAGTTTCCACTCTATGCATGTTAGTACTTCTGAGTGTTTGATTGTGACAACAATGGAGAACTTCGTGGTGGTTATTTTTTTCATGTTTTGATACCTTGGTCAAGGCATTAACATGAAAAAGTGTTCAAAATTTTAATTCATCTTCAAATGCATAAATAGATTTGAAATTAGATTAGTGGGAACTGGGGTAAAAAAAAACCAAACCAAACCCAAAGCAACCCCAAAACCAGCTTAATGTGAAGGAAAAATACCTTTCAAAATATTTAGTACCTTGTCTTAACTGAGGATGAGTTGAATGTTTGAAACAAAGCATTTCTTTAAAGTTGAAAATTCAGCTTCTGAAAACATGAATGTCCTGGGGTTGAATACTCCTGCAGCTACACACGTTTCACAGTGCAAAGTGAATTACCAGATCCCATATTCCACTTCTTTGTGCTGTGCTTTCTTATTGTATTTAAAACAAGGAGGTCTGTAGAACAACATGAAACAGAACCCATGGGTAGTTGTGACAGTCAGTGGGGCTTGATGCACTGCTTCCAGTGCTCCTTGCTTTGGTGTAGCTGTTATTTGGGGATGGGACTGGGGAAGCTGGGATGCCAAGGCAGAGACCACTAGATGGCCCCACTGGTTTTTACTGGGTTGTGGGTAATTTCTGCATCCCTTGTCAGAATCTGCCCAGGATTATCAGGGAGCAGAGGGGTGGTGAAGTTGGCTTTTAGACTAAAATGAGGTTAAACCTGTACATATTTAAAAGAATAAATTGACGTTGGAGCGCAGATACTTAAAATCATGAAGACATTTTAAAACCCTTTTTGCATGTCAGCTCTCCAGTCAGCATTGGTTTCAAAATGATGTTCTTAACACTTAGTAACTTCTGTACTTCAGTTTTGCATATGAGGAGGAGTAGGGTTTTTCTTTAAGTCAATTGAACTAATATTTCTTGGAAGAAGATAGGAAGATGGGAACATTGGGTTTGTATTTATCCATGTGGATGTTGTTTGCTCAGTTTGGTTTGCCATTCACCTGTTGGCTTGGTTGCTGTTACATGATGCGTACAGTTGGGATATGGATCAGGAGTCTTGCTAAAGGCAGCCAGTGTGACTTGTGACCATTTTCATTTGACTTCTGATGTGTCTTTCCCCAATAACTAAACCAATCATTCCATTTGCTTGTGTGTTTGCTGTCGCACTGTACATCTTTCATGAGCTGGAAAACTGGATTAAGATGGTGGAATGTCTTGTCTCCAGTCACCATCTGTCTGTAAAAAAACAGTTTTCATTGGTTTTGATGGATCTGTGTCTTGGAAGAAAGGAGCATGAATAGTACTTACAAATTTTGGCTTGTTACAAGAACCTTGGTGTTCTAAGCAATGTCAGCTTCAGGAGATGGGCCAGTGTAGTGAAAATGGTTGTAAGAGCAAATTACTCAGATTTCCCACCACAGATTTTTCTGGTGGTTTAACACTGGGAAGAAATTTCAAATGGAATTAATGGATCTTGAAAGGGTTCTTGGACTTTTAATAATTTCTCCCTTTTTAATAGTTTTGGTTAAACTTCATATTTTTGATTCTTGAATTGATTATTTGACATTGCTTCTGATAAAAGTAGATATTACAGACGTGTTACATGGAATGAAGCATCAGTTACATGTTTAAATTATCTTCAAGGTACAGTAGTTGAATGTCTTAGTTCAAAGCTATGATGTGTATTCCAACAGCATTTTTCTTCTAATTTTTCATAAAGAATCCATTCAGATGAAGAGTGTCAAAAGGAGTCTACGAATGAGACACCAAGATGGCAGTTCCACTGGGGATTGAGAGGTTGAGGAAATGGACTAATGCATGAGTGCTGGGATGTCTGTCCAAGAAAAGGATGTTAAAACGTGGACTCTCATGTTATTAAACCAGAGAAGATTTGGGTTGTGATCATCCTATCAAAATGGACTTTGCATTTGAATTAATGAATGACTATCCAATGATGGATCTGTTTGAGGACTGGGTGGCAGCATTTTCCTTTTGGGGTTGTGTATGCATAACAAGCAAATTAATTTGCTAAAAGATCTGTTGCTACCCCTTTCGAGAAAATGTAATTCTTAAAGTGACTTTAAATAAAAGGTTTTGGTTTATTTCACACTTTGTGTTTGTCTTTTCTGGCTGAATTTTTTTTTATTGTGTTGACATTGAAGTGGGTTATGTTTTTGGTTGCTATTAAACTGAGAAATTCTTTAGCTAAGTACTGAAGGCAAGGTAAAATTTTGTGCTATACTTGATTTTAAATGTGGTTTTCATTTGCAAAGTACGTTCACTTTGCCATGACTTCCAATGAATTTTTATTCGCTGGCTTGTTCATTCAGGTGCTTAATATGAGGGGTTTTGAGTACTTGGTCTATTGTCAGGGCACTGCTGCTGAACTTTGTGAAGTTATTTTAAGATGGAATTGATACCAGTTGAAGGCTGAGAAAATATGACAATAAAGGAGTATGTGAATGTTTTGTGTAACTCTTTTAGGTATGTTCTTTGGTTGTGTGTGGGTACAGAAACTTTTCAACAGATTTCCTGGACTACAGACTTCCTGAACAGTCTCTTTGGTCTTAAAATTGTACTGTGCAAGTGTCCAATCTGCTTCACTGCTCTTGCATGTTGCCTTAGTGTCGCGATGCTGTACCATGTGTTTGATGAGAAAAAACTAAGTTATTTTTGATATTGCTACAGATGACATGTTAACCTTTGCAAATTAATTTTAAAATGGTTCTAATGTTCAAAGTCGTGATTTCCTTGCAGGTTTTTGGTGGATGTAATAATTTAACTGTAGCCTTTTCTTCTCCATATGTTTCGCCTGAAACTCAAAGTTGTCTTTGTTTTGTGCTGGTGGGCCAAGATCATAAACCTGGTGCTGAGATAACCTTGATACTATCTTTGAAAACCCAAACAAAATCCTATTCATTGTCTGTGTTTAACCATTTGCCTTGCTCAGATGTTTCTGGAAATACCCATTTTTGCCATGATGAGTTGCTCATACCTGTTCCATCCAGCCATTTTGATGGTACATGCTTGCTCCAGTTTGGTTTTGCCATGTGTTTTTATGGTGAAGTTGGATACTGAGACTAACCTGAAGGGTTTCTCATTCAAATGGGTGGATTTCCTTAGTGTTATCCAAAAATGCTTGGAATGGTGTTGCATTGTGGTTTTTTTGTTCTTGCAGTCGAGGTGCAAGGAGTCTTCTGTGAATAATTGGTAAAATAGAATTTTTAAAGATGGCTTGTGGCATTGGAGAGCTTCTTATGAAATCCCTTTTGGAAAGAGAATAGATGGTTGTAGGTGATGAATGGCAGGTTTGTGGAGGAATTAAAAGGGACTATGTTGGTTCTAGTGGTCAAAGCCAATGGTTTTGGGCTGTTGGGATGCTGTGCTGTGGATGTTCCCATAGAACCCAAAACTCGCCCACTGCCCTTTGGTCCCCCAATGGTCCCCCAGTGGCTGATGGCTCTGTCTTCTTGTGATGCTTACGAATATGCAAGATGTCCTTGTGCTTTAAGGATTTGGTTTTGTTCGTAGAAGACAACTGGTAGTTAGAATCAAGCGGTTGGGGATGCTTGGATCGCCTCCATTCCCTTGGTGATACATCCTGACAATGCCAGGATGTTGTGTTGGAGATGTTCATTGATTGATTTGAAGTTCTGCAGCTTGGCTATTGTGTGGTTTTAAGATTAATTTGTTGTGTTAAAATTTGTTAATGACCATGAATGGGTTAAGAAAATGTGTTAGAAAGAAGCACTTGGATGGTGTTGGACTGACTCGACCGTAGTGCCTTGGCGTAGCTGATGGAAATGGTGTGGCTGTTGGATTTGAGTTGTTGGGGAAACCACTAGGGAGGCGCTGTGGAGCTAGAGGGCAATCTCGGCTCTGTGGGGTTGGCTTGGGAGCTGGTGATGCTCCTGTTCCCCCCTGCCAGTGCCAGCACTGGGGGGCAAAAGGGAGAGCTGTTGTCTGGGGATTCTGCCACCGAACTGGGGGGAAGCTGCCCCTTGGGTGGGGTGACCCCCAGGGTGGGCTGTTGCTGCCTGCATGGCTGTGAGCTCCACTTCCATGCCTTCAAAATGGCTTGTAACAGCACCACTTCCTGTCCAGGGAGGAAGTAATTTTAGCCCAGGCACTGAAATATTTAGCAAATCTTTAAAACAAAAGGCACAAATTCCATTTCTTTCTGGCTTCCAAAGGGTGCCTGAGCCACATGGGGTTAAGGTGCCCCTTCAGCTGGGGTAGTTGGAAGGAGCCAGGGCTGTGGGGTAGCAGGCACCCTTTAGGTGGAGGCTCTCTCTTTTTTTGGTAGAAATGAAGGGGTGGGTCTATGGTACATCACCTGAGTTGTGGGGTAAATGTAGAGAGTGTCAATCAAAGGCAGAGCTCAGAGCTGGGAAGGAGCTCTAGATGGCGGCTGTGCCTTAGAGAGAGCGCGCTCAGCTCCGTGCCTTCCCCAACACTTTACGCAACTTTCCCTAACTTTCGGGCAGCCTCAGGGGGCCCCCACAGCCCCTTGCCTCTCCTAGGCACTAATCGGGGGCCGAGCGGACCTTTTTCGGGCAGAAAAGCAGCTTTTGAGGGCTCCCTTTTCGTGCCTTGCTGGAAAGAAGAAGCCGTGGAGAGAGCCCAGGTCGTTGTTTTTCCAGCTTAGAAGCCATGGCGTACCTCCATTTTTGTGCGCTCTCCTAATGAGCTTTTTCCCCCGGACATTTTTATACTAATTACCGCTTCTTTTGCTTTATCGGCAGCGTATTTTTGGGATTAGAATATATCTTTTTTTTTTTATTTTCTGAAATTTGTATTTTATCGGTATAATTCTAAATATTTTGGATCTAATGTTTTTCCACTACCCGAAACTAATATCGACTTGGTCCTGGCGGCGGTGCATGGATCAGGTAGGTGAGCAATTAATAATAATAATTTTTAGATTTCTGCCGTTTTGAGTACTTTGATTTTCGACCGATTTGTGCTGTATTGGGATGACGCAATAAGATACAGAGATTATTTGCATCCAGCGTTACTTTGGGAAAGTTTGCAGGATGCTCCTCTCCTGTGTTTATTCTCGGATTTTTCTTGTAAAAATGATTATTTGTTTTAAATCTCCGGTTTGCCGTGTTGATCAGTGTTGTGTATTGTTATAACAATATCATTGCAGCGTCAGGACTTTGTTCCTGATAATGAAAGGCAGTGAAACGAACTGGGACCTTACCTTTCTTTCAACTTTTGACAGTAAATACCTGGGCACAGGACTTCAAAGCAAACAGACACCCCTGACCCCCTTTTAATATTTAAGAATAAAAAGATGATGAGAAATAAGGACAAAAGCCAAGGAGAGGAAGGTTCAGTCCACAGCAATGCATCGAGGTATGACCTATCAACTTTCTTTTTTTTTTTTTTTTGTAAAACCTGTGAATACCCTGTTTACTTTGACAGCCTTGGGTTACTGTCAGTGCTTAATAGAAAACATTTTACTGATTTTGCTTCCTTTTTAAGAAATGACCTTGAGATTGTTAGCATGCCACACCCTAATTTTTTTTGGTAGCAATTTCTGAAAGTTGTGTTGTGACTTAAGGGCCCATGTCCTAGGCAAAAGGTACTGTACCTTTATTCAGGGCAGCCCTTGCCCCTGTATGATGTTTTTCCAGCTTTTGAATTTCAGTTTTTAGGTTTTTTGTGCTGTGAAAAATGACCTTGTCGGTTTAGCCATTGCTGCATTGCACCATTTTACATACAAGGCAAATTTTTCTTTGAAGAATCTCAGAAGTCTAAACTTTAACTGAGGGCCATACAGAAGCCTGGTGTAGTAGTAAATTATAGTAAATAGGCACAAGAAAAAGTTACATGAATGAAAAAAAGCTTATTTAAAAATATAAACTGGAAAGTGCCTGTTTGTCAGATACCTCTTACTTCAAATTTTTATTTGAGCTTGGGGAACTTTGATTCTGTTGAGGTATTTTAGAATATTTTTATACAATTTAACCAGACTTTGTCCTGCTGGTGGTGGAATTTTGTATTATAAAATATACACTGGGACTGTGAACAAGAGGCACAAAATGCTTTGCTTGTTTTGTTTAATGTATTTTTGCTCAGAGTATTTTTATTTACTTCTGTCGAGTAATGAGATTCTTTACAGATTTTTATTAACTTAACCTTGATGTGGGAAAAGCATGAAATACTAAAAATGTTTGTTTGCTGGGAATACAGAAGTACAATTACCAAATCGCTCATTTTGTATTTAAGGGTCGGCTCTTCCAAAAATTGGAAATTAAACTATATGCATTTTTGTTTTCTAGATTGTAAATATTATTGAATTTTGCATTTTGTTAATTTCAATTGAATCTTGGCCTGTTTCTTTTTCTCTGGTGTTGTCTTCCTGCATTTTTAACGAACATTAATAAAAAAGAACTCTGAACTGTCTGTTGTATCACATGTGCTCTATGAGATGTTCAGGTGTTTGAATAGTATTCTTAATGTCCAGTATTTAACCTTCCTTAAGCACACGAACTTGAAATAGTGTGGGAATATATATATTATCAAATTACTGTAACCTTTTAGCTTAAACTTGGATGGTGTTCTGGGTATATTAAAATTGCAGTCAGATTTTAAATTCTAAAATGGATATGGGTACGTTTGTTTAATTTGAAATTATTAATAACTAAATTAGCCTCAGGGATTGTTGAAGCATTACATGTAGCATTTACACAGAGCTTTTCTAATAATGCAGTTTAGAAATACATCAGATTTTTGTATTGTGCTTTCTTTACTGTAAATGCTGCACACAAAATATTGTGTAAAAAGTCATCATTTATAAAATTTATTTATTACTCAGTTTATATACATTTTTATGCTTTTTTAAAGTGGAGATTATCAACAAGAGCAGCAATAGGCATAATTTGTTGAGGAGATTGAAAGGAAAGTATTTTGTCAGTGTTGGAAAGGAATAGGAGTTAAAATTTGAGCCATGTAGCAGGAGTCCCACAGGGGGTTTTGTCCTTAGGGGTATGAGATTTGCATAGTGTCTCCTGTGCGTTTGGGGTTTTCATTGAAAGCTTATTTATCATAATTGATCCATTTACATTTAACACCTGTTGTGTGAGGTTACCCTTCTCCTCCTTCACATCTTTTTTTATTCTCAAACCTGCTGTGTGTGACACCAACACACCTGAAGTGTGGGAACAGTCAAGCACAGGATATTTGTAAGTGAACCCTGTTGAGCTTATTTGTGAGCTGTGAGTCAGCTCAATGTCATAAAATGGGCTTTACTTCCTGAGGTTGACCTGAAGTAGGGGAAATGATTTCTAGGAAGTAAAGCCACCACGTTGCTGTACTGTAACCCAGAAATGCACCAGTGTCTGCACTTCACGTGCTGCTGAAACCACCTTGCCATCCGTGGAAGGAACTGAACATGGAAGTTCCACAGTCCTGGTGGGAGCTCTGGGTGGTGGATCTGGCCAGTGCCATCCACCTGGGCTGGACAAGGGTGTTAGAGTGGAAGAAAATACAGTTCTTGCACACCTCTGTAGTGTCCTAACTGAGGGATTGACTCCCACCTTTGCATTACTAAGGAAGTACAAAGGCCTGTGCTGAATAAACAAAAGTGCTTGAGAATTGTCCCAAAGCAAGTGATTATTCTTGGGGAGAGAGATGGTGTTAACTCTTCACAGTTAGTAAGCTGAGGATTGTACTCCTGCCTTTCCAGGTGCCCAGCAACACCTGTCCTTTGTGCTTTGGCAGTAAGTTGAACTTGGAGCTGAGTGATTTCATGCAACTTTCCCCAACTTGCTCTGGGTCTGCTGCAGCTCCAGCTGACCCCCAGCTGTGTGCTTGGTACTTGCACAAATAATTGAATGCAATCGAGTGTGTTTTCCAGCATCTTCTGTGCTGCGTGTCTGAAAGGCAGGTGGTGTGAATGTACAGCCCTCGTAGGAAGTGCTGGGGCCCCTATGAAGCCCAGGAGTGACTTTTGCAGGGATAGCAAGTATCAGGCGTGGGATACGTTGTTTTTCTTTCCTTTGCCCTGTATCTGTTGCCATTGCTCTCCCACCTCTGAAATACCCAGCGTGGGAACGGTTTGAGCTGCAGACCCTGCAGGGCTGGACAAGCCCTTGTGTCTGAATCCAGCTTTGGGCTTCTCTGCATTGAAAAACATCTTTTTTTGGGGTAAAAAAGGTTGCGGTGGGTTGGCTCCCAGGCCGTTTTCTGTGCAGAGCTGGAGCTCTGAGTTCTGAAATGGCGTGTTTTTGCTCAGCAGCCACCTCCCAGCGCAGGGCTTTGCACAGCACAACACCCTCGCCTGACGTGGCAGCCATTTTATGGAGATGTCGGTACACACGAACCAGCGTTTGGCGAGGGGGGAGAGGAGGGAAGCGATCCAGTTAAGCACAAACCGCCCTCCGTGCCCGGCGCCGGGAGCAGAGGGCACCTCGCTGTCGGTGGGGCAGCGGTGGAGCGGGCGCGGGCGGCTCGGGAGGCCCGCGGCGGCCGGCGCTGTCACAAAATGGCTGTTCTTTGTGCCGCACCGCTCGGGCGCCGCGGGAAGCGGCTGCGGGGTTCAAAGGCCGCCCTGCGCCGGCCGCGCCGCCATTGGCTGCGCTCGGGCTGCGCGCGCCGCGCGGGCCCCCGGGAGCGGCAGCGGGAGCGGCGCGCCGGGAGCGAGCGGCTGCCGCTGCCTCCCCCCGCTTCCGCTCAGCTGCCGGGCGTGGGCTCGCCGCTCTTGCATTTTAAGGGCTTTTTATTTTAATAGTGCAAGCTATTTTGAGACGTGACTTGAAAAGAACCACGGCTATTTTTGATGCGGATTTTTTCTTTCTTTTTTTTTTTTTTTCTTTTTGTTAACTTCAAAAGGAATTGTAGAACGCCACAGTACTCCTGAAACATTTATCTTTTTTTCTGGTTTTAAGTAGGGTTACAGCCTTCAGTATCCTTAAATCAACAAAACTCGCTGTTTGCTTTCAATGTGCATTTTGCAATTGATTTTCTTGTTTTCTTTCACTTCGTAGAAACATTGAACACATTTGTTAAAATCCTCAGTCTGTGGGTTTCAAGATTTTTATACAGCTGACGGGTTCTTTTTTAGCTGTTGTGGCCATGTGCATGTGCCGAGGCTTTCAGTTTCATTTGCATCGCTGCATTCTTCAACAAGAATTTTCTCCCCCCTCCCTTTTTAAGCTTTAACCCTTTGTGAAACTGTCCGGAGCCTTTTATTGAAAAGGAAAAATGCTCGATCAGTGCAGGACACAAAAGGAATAATGTGCAAGGAGTTCATATGAATCGTGATGTAATCTGTGTGCAGCACAAAGGAGATTGTTCTTGTTTTGCTTTGTTACTTCTGTTTCACATTACCCTCGTGAAGGAAGTGTCTCATCTAATTACGCATGCACAATCCTGAGGCTTTCAACTCCTCTGTTCCGTGTTTTGTGATTGCTGCCAGAGATGGATACAGTATATACAGTGCTATAAAAAGGGCTCACCAACTGCAAGAAGCTACATTTATCTGGAATTCATTGTCTTCTGGATTGTTCTTTTTTTAGTTAAACATCTTGAGCTAATTAATCAAATTTTATAGATCCTTTAAAATGCATGACTTTTGCTGAATAAAAAATTTGGAAATGGGAACGAAGAGCCCATTACTCACCTGGGTAATTCTGTAACCCTGTTGGTGTGGCACAGCCTGTGCTGGGGCAGGGGCGTTGCCGTGGCTGAGCGCATGTGTGTGCAGGTGTGTTCAGGTGTGTTCCCAACTCCAGGAGTGCCTTCAGCCAAGGGAAGGTGACGTGGCTCGGATGGCAGATTAGAGCCTGTTCCCTTTTCTGTCGGGTTGATGTTTCACCTGCCGGACTCTGAGGGCAACAGTTGCCCTTATCTGCACCTTCCCCCACTTCCTCAGTGGCTCAGCAGTGGCATTTCTGAGAATGCAGATCCCGGCTGTGCCTGCCATAACCACATTCGCTTCTGTGTTAAAACAAACACTTCCACTGGTAGCTTAGGAGGGCCAGGAGGGCACCAGTGTTTCCTTTTAATCTCTCCAACTCAGTATAGGGATAAACCAGTTCCTGTCTTTGTTTGCATGAAGTTGCTCATACCATTAGCAGGTTACTGAGCTGCCAAATTTATCTCTGAGGATTTTTTTATATTGGCATGTCTCTTAAATCAGGTTTATCAGTGCTGGTTTTGAGAGGAGCAGGTGAGGGTATCAGTGGCAGATGCAGACTGGCCATGAGGTGAAGTACCTGGGACTGTGAGCAGGAGTGTAGGGACTGAACTGAAGCTTCTGATGCTGTGGACTGGCTGCTTTTGAACTCGAGACAGCTAAAGTAGACCTACTTTGGGTGGGTTTGGCAGTTTATGCTGAAATTGCATCTCCTGATTCATAACCTGGAGGTGTGTGTATCCACTGTTACCTTGTTTCTTGTTGCACACAATGGTCCCAGCAGGAATTGTGATGTTAAATTACGCTGCTAAATTCTGGAGATGGAAAAGGGTTCTAAATCTCTTCTTGCCCCTAGCTGAAATCCAGCGCAGGAAGGAGCAGATAATGGCTGGAGAAAGCTGCTGTTCTGCTTTATCTCAACTTTCCTTCAAGGAAAATAAATACAAACAGCACAGCACTGGGGGGAGGGGATGGCCTGGATTACCATAATTAGATAGAAGCAGCCTTCTAGCAAAGGATGTGCTGTTCTACTGACATGGTGTCTTGCATCAATCTTTCTGGTGTGCTTTTATTAAAAGATGTGCTGAAATGCCATGTCAGTAGGTGCTGGTGTGTGTGTAAAGCCCACTTTCACATCCTGTAAAGGAGCCTTGAAAGCAAAAAAGCCCAGAGGAAAAGTTCACCCCCAGTGACTTGCAGTGAAGTTTTTGTATGTCTGTCACACTGTTAATGCCTCCTTTTCTTAGAGCAGGGAGTATCTTTCGAATATAAAGAGCCAAATGGTGCTGAGTTTTTCCAAATGTGCAGCGGCTCATTTTACATTATGGCTTGTGCAGCACTGGTGCTAAATTATAATTTTCGATCTCCACCTTGCTTTTTTTTTACTTGTGGGCTGAGATAACCTACACTTTACTACATGTGCTTTTCTGGCCTTGAGTAATAGGGGTTAAAAATTAAAAAGTTTGTAAGAGTGATCTCAGATTCCTTTCTGGTATTGTGCTGGAAGTGCTGGCATGGCGTTTGATCTTGGCAGGGCTCAGTGCAGTGTCTGCCAAGCTCCACAGACGGGATGGGGTGGGATGCTGAACACTTCATTGCTCACCAACCTTTACCCCAGCTACGAACAAGGGTGTTGCAATGTCAAAAATCCACTGACTCCAGAACACCCGGCTCCTTAGGAAAAAACTGTGTTGTAACTATTTATGTTTCTTGCAAGTGTTATTGTTGGGTATAAATGACTTAATAGAATTGCTAATACGTTAATTATAGGAGTCGTTTGCATCTCTCTCATGGGGAGGAATCTCAGTGCTTCACTACAGAGTCGTCACCAGTTGAGCTTCGAGAGCCACGTGCTATCTGTAAAACTTAGGCTTACTGATGAGCCTTAAATCTCTTGTTTAAAAACAGCTTTTAAGAGTCACTTGGAATAACCCCCTCAGGCCAGTTCAGGCTCCGTTTTTCTGAACTGCACGTCACCTGGAACCAGAAAATAATTTTTGCACCATCATGTTCCTGTTAATAGGGTTTGGGCCCTAAATTTCCATATACACTACATGACCTTAATCTGAGAGGTTTAAAGGAAGTTTGCAAATGTTAAGGGAGAAAAAGCATCCACCTTTTCTGTACTAATTGTGTGTGCACGCTCCATTCCCCTTCATGCATTCACATCCTTTGCCAGTGGGATGCACCTGTGCGCAGAATCTCCTTTATGCTGAGCTTCAGCCTGGCTCTCCCCAGTGGGACACGGCACAGCGGAGGGCACAGGGACAGCCCTGCCCGCTGTCTCACCTGAGGAAGGTGTGCACCCCTGGCCTCCTGCTCCTCATTGCCTGGGGGTGAGGAGGTGCTGGGAGCTGCCAGGAGCCAGCCGGGGTCCTCCTCCTGATGTGGGATGTGGAGCCCGGAAACGCTTCGCTGCCTCCCGGGGAGGGAGAGACGGGCCTTTTCAAACCCTGAGAACTGCAATTGTTCTCTCCTTTCTGTGCAGGGAAAGGGAAGGATGCTGCCTTGGAGATTATCAATGGCGCTCCTTAATCAAGCAGACAGGTTTTGACTCCTTTTGTCCCTCTGACTGGTTTTTTTCTTTTTTTCCCCTCTCTTCCCACTAAACATCCCAAGCATTTTCAGCCTCTGGCTTAAAGATCAGAGAGTGAGAGAGCCAGCTCTCCCCATCATGAATGAATTGCTCCTTTTGCTTGCTTATGCAAGCACAACATAGTGTCTTTGTAGTGGAGAAAAAAACCCCACCAGCTTTTGGAAACTCTTTATCATTCAGGATAGCCTAATGTGCTTCGCTGAGTTGTGGCAGAGCAGTGAGGGATATATTTAGCTCTGCCTTTGGCATTTGGGAGTCCTGTGCTGGGGTAAGTAGCAGTGGCCAGAATAGGCTGGAAAGCCTCAGAGCCTAGTTCAGATGGGTATTTTAGATAGATACCTGCTGGGTGCATAATCCCTCAGCTGGTACAGCAGCACCACGGCCCAGTTAGTGCTGTGTAAATGCAATAAACACCCAGCCCTGCAAGCCAAGTTTGCAGGCACAGGTGGGAGAAGTGTGGATTCTCAATGGGAACTTCTCACACGCCTAGTTTAAGGGGAAAAAAAAAGTTGCTGAGGTTGGGGAAATATTTTTCTGTTTTTTGAAGGACATGTTAGCAACCTGGAAAAACACAGTGGGTTTTTTTTGTGCCCCTTGAAAGCTGTTCCAGAGTTGGACTAATTATATTTTGAGTATTCAGAGTTGTTTGAGAGTCCTGAACAGTATGAGGAGCCTGGTCGTGTTTAGGATATTCAAGTTCCTGCTCGGAGACAGATCAGGGTTTAAAATAACCATGCATGGGTATGGGGAATAGAGGAGCAGGAGTATATTTCTTCCTTCCCTTCCCCCAATTTCTACTTTTCCCTGCAGGAAATAAACTGGGAGAAGCTCTTTCACTGAATGACCCTTCTCAAGGCTTCTCACTCAGAAAATCTTTGCCTTGGGAGACAGGCAAGCACCAATCACTTTTTAGTAGACTTTCAGAATAAAATCAAGGAAACTCAAAAAGCTAGGAAAGAATTTATTTCTTTTCAGTGTCACAATCTGTCCTTCACTTGGCTCTCCTGCACACTCCATGTGCTTTGTCTGTATGGTCTTATCTATGATTACTGTGGTATTTGCTCATTTTTTCCCCCACCCAAAACAAGGGATAAGATCCCATGCAGTTCTGTGGTACCATATTATCTCCTCTTTATCCAGTGATCCATAGCTAGAATCTATCTTGTGTTCCTCTCCCTGGCTTGTTTAGTCTAAAAGTTAAATTTAACATGCTTTAGTGCCTTTTTACAGCTACCCTGTGACATGAGTGCACACATCAACGCTGATGGTTCTTGTTTGTATTTGCAATGTATGTAGACATTTCATATATGTTTATATAGAAACACAGAACCATTTGGGTTGGAAGGGACCTCAAATATCACCTCATTTGAATTTGCCTGCTGTAGGCAGGGTCACCTTCAACTAGACCAGATTGTTCAGAGTCCCATCCAACCTGGTCTTGAACACTTCCAGGGGAGGAATGGGGCATTCACAATGTCTCTGGGCAACCTGTGCTAGTCCCTCAGCACCCTTACGCTAAGGAATTTTTTCCTGATATCTAATCTAAACCTGTTCTCTTTCAGTTTGAAGCCATTCCCCATTGTCCTGTCACTATATGCTTTTGTAAGTTTCTCCATAAGAGGGAACATCATATTTATAGATCAGATATCCAAAGAAAATGTTTAACAGCAGCACAGTCCCCATCTCAGTTGGTGTGTTTGCCCCTTCTGTGGTTTGTCACCATGCCTGTGTCCCACAGTTTGTGCAGGTCACTTCAGGAAAATAGACCTGTTAAATTGTTTTAAGTTGGTGGCCTGCACTGGCCACTAGCTACTGGCCAAGGCACTGCTCTGTGCTGTGGAGTAAATCTCAGGCTGGTTCTGCTGATGGATGGGAGCAGCTGGTAGCCTGAGCTGAAGAGCTGTGGGGGCCCAGGAGCCTCTCTCAGGTAGAGTTGGCTCTGCCAGACACCCCTGGTCTGGATCCTGCTGTGGTCCTGCTGTGGCCTGTGGGGCTGTGGGGACAGGGTGTGGGGCTGGACTGATCAGTGGCTGCTGCCAGGCTGCTCACCCCTTTCTCAGGATCTGTTAGGTTGGAAAAGACCCCTGAGATCGTTGAGTCTGGTCTATTACTTTTCCCCTCTGCAACTTGCCTGCACTGCCAAGTGCAGTTTATTTTCCAGTCCTCCTGGTTACTGTAAAGGCTTGGTCCAGACTTGGCTTAAGCTGGTGGAGATCTGCTGTTTCTCTGGGCTATCCAGCTGTGTTATCAGGAAGCCTGGCGGGTCCAGCCAGTGCTGGGAACATGGGCTGCAGGGTGAGGAGGGATGGCAGTGGGGAGGGGCTGTGTCCCAGCCACCTCCCTGTGGCATTTCGGTGTCAGTGAGCTGTGGATGTGCACCTGGGTGTCAGTTATCCACAGCACACGTGATGCTGTGGCCAACAACGCACAACAGCTAAATATAACGGTTCCTGATGTTATCCAGCCATGGGATAATCTGCCAAGGGCCTTCTCCAGCCTTCACAGGGTGGTTTAGCTGGTGCCGAATCCCTGCAGAGCTTGCGAAGCCCAGTGGAATGTTGCTGTTCGGATTCAAACTTGTTTAGATTCAAAACATTCACAACAGTTCTTAAAGCTGGGAGGAGCATTCCTTGTGGGAGGGTCTTGAGTTATTAATCCTCCTTTATTCCCCTGTCTGAATTCAAGTTCTGTCCCTCGAAAGCCACATTTTAAACACTGGGGAAAATGGTCCCAGTTAGAGCCATTCCCCGGTCAGTTCTTGGTTTCACAAATGTGTATTTGAGTCATTTTTTCAGCTGTCTTACACCTCCTGGAAACATATCTACTGTTTGTTCTTACTGAGAGCTTATAAAATTATTTGCTGGTTGCAAAGATGATCTCCTATAGAATGAAGTCATATGTGAAATATTAAATGCAAAGTCTGGAGGCTTCAGGCACATAGTAATTGCCGTTTAAACTCAGATGCCTGACTGTAAAAGGTCTTATCGCCGCTGTACAGCTACTTATTTCTTGGAAGGAACATGTCCTTCTCTGTAAGGAATGATTTAGTTTTATTGCCCCTGAAGTCAGGAGTAGGCTCTTAATTAAAACAGACTTACAGCCTGAAGTATTTCTTAGAAGCCAGAGGAATATATTTGGCTGAGTCTTTGCAGTTATCAACTTTTTTTAGGAGTTTCTCACTTCAAGGAAGTTACCAATGGTCCATCTGTTGCTTTCTTTGATGTTCATGGGTGTTTTTGGAGGAGGGTGGTCTGGTTGAATTGTGATTTTTGTGACAATTAATTGTAGCTTATCCCTCACTTACAGTTTAATTGAAAGTAGGTCTTGTTTGGATGCTAACTTAGGCATTAGGCATTAAACCAGGACAAATTCCAAAAATAACTTCTGAAAAGAGGACTTAGGTCTCCAGGTATGTACAGGCCTAACTTGACATCGAATCTTGCTAATACATTATACTCTGTTGGCAGGTAGAAATGCTGATTATTCCAGTGACAGTTAGAAAGCATTATTTAATGAAATAGCCCTTTCAGTTATATTTTTCATTTGATCAACATAGAAATGAAGACAAACACATATTTTGCCTCGATAACAGGTTGTTTATTAAAAAAAAAAGAACTAATTGCAACAGCCTTCAGAAGGACATAACCACTTCTCATCTGTGTTTCTTTCCTTAGTAGGGCAAGCAGGTGTGCATGCAAATACCTGCACATGCAGATGTGTATGTCACCAGAGAAGTCACCCTCTTTTCAGATGACATAGTTCACAGCCTGAAAAAAGGAATTACAGTGTTCAGATTATGTTGTGGATAAAGCACATGAATTATGGCTATTGATGTGCAGAGAGCCTGTGTCCCTGTGTCCTTGAAATAAAGCTTAGGGCTTTGAGGAACAAAGAGCTCCAGAGAGGGAGGAGGACACTAATTACTGTTCTGCCTCTAAACAAATACTGTCAGAGCTGTCTGGCCTCAGTCTTGCTTGGGCTCTTAAAATTCTTTCCAGCAATTGCTAAGAAATCTGATTGAAGGAAAAGCTGTCTTCCTCTTCTGTGCATCCCTGTGGGACACAGGATGCCAGCATGCCTCAAGCAGAGCCCGATGTTGCCACTTTCTGTCGTGACAGCAGAGCTTTGGATGCCTCCAGATCCCTTTCTTTAGGGAGGCCCAGCGGAATGGTGTCCTGCCGAGCCCTGCCCATGGACACCATCTGTCCCCTAAACTGCTGGAGTGCCATTCTCGGGAGCCATGTGGCACCACCACAGGTTATGGGTGTGACACCACAGATCAGGTGTGTGGCACCACCACAGGTTATGGCTGTGGCAGCACAGATTAGGTGTGTGGCACCACCACAGGTTATGGCTGTGGCAGCACAGATTAGGTGTGTGGCACCACCACAGGTTATGGCTGTGGCACCACCACAGGTTATGGCTGTGGCAGCACAGTTTATGGCTCTGGCACCACCACAGGTTATGGCTGTGGCAGCACAGGGCTGCGGTGGACAAGGGGGTACAGTTGTAGAGCCTGCAGAACAAGGGGTGTCATGGGACACGGTGCATGCAGCTGCACCTTTGTTTATCGTGGATAACCTCCATCCATGGACAGGACAGGCGGGAGGGACTGGGCAGCCTGGAATGGCTGTTGTTCAACTTGAATTTCCAGCCCTGCTTGGAGGAAGCAATGTAATGACCCCGTTCCCTCAAAGCCGGGCTGGGACAGTGAAGCAGCAGCTACGGCTGATGGCTGCCCCGCTCCCTGCGGAAGGGGCTCCGTTGTGTCCCCTCAGGCTCCCTGCCGTCCCGTTCCCCAGGGCGGTGCCAGGCGCCTCCATCCCGCACCGCGCACAGCCCCGCGGTCGCAAGATGGCGGCGGAGGGGCGGCTGCGAAATGGCGGCGGCGGCTGAGGGCGCGCGGGTGCTGCTGCCCCCTGCCCGCTTCCCGCTTCCCGCCCTCAGCGCTCAGCCCTCAGCGCTCAGCCCTCAGCCCGGGGTCTGTCCTGGCCGGCAGCGGGACAGGCCGCAGCTCCATCTGGTCCTCCCCGGCTGCCAATCCCTGTGCTGGAGTCGGATGTAAATCTACAAATGTACACGTGCTCGTGCTTTGGGTTTTTTAATTTTTTTTTTTTTTTTAAACTTTTTATTATTTCTTCATTGAATCGTGTAACCTGAGAGCAAAGCCTGTGATGTACTTTGTTACTTTTGTACAAGCAGTAGAGAAAAAAAATAAAAACCTGTTCTCCCTCATCGAAGTTTTCCTGACTCTTCTTTCATAGTGTTCTAAGTGAACCCTTAAATACCACCAACACGTCCAGCTGCCAATGAAAAGCTGACTGGGAAAAGGATGCTCCTTGTTCAAGAAGTTTGTAGCATCATTGTCACTGCATTTTTGTTTGTGACGGTGGGGTTTGAATGCTGCCTTGCCTATACATGTATGATATGGTGTACTAAGATTTCAGTTTGCTTTTTTGGATTTTAAATTAAAAAAACAGATGTTGGGAGTGATTGGGCAAAGGTATTTGAATGTTTTGGCCACCTAAAATATTTTGGCCTCTCATTGTTTTGTTGAGGAGCCTTTATTTAAGGGGATGTTCTCTGTGTTAATCCATTTGAATATAAAGATAGTAAAAACAAAAAGAGGGAAACACACCTATTTGGTGTTCTGCTCTCCCGTTATTGGCTTGAGAAATGCAGTCTGCACAGCACTGGTGTAATCCTTTAAACAGGAGCTGCCCCAGCCACAAGCCCAAATAAGCTTCTTTCTCCTGCTCTGTTGCTGAATTTATCCTTTTTGCAAGAAACATTATATTTAATATCACTCATGGTGTAAGGGTATAGTGTTTGATGCTGGCCTTTTCCAGAAAATGGATGGCAAATTTATTTTGAACCACTGGCCACGCTGGGATGCAGTGGAGAGCCGTGCTGGTCAACTGCTTATTTTTAATACAGCGGGATGGTCTCCGGATGCTCCAGCTCCCACTGTACCTTACTCTTCCTCACTCCAAGACAGCCAGATCCTATCAGGAGTACCTGTGCTGCTGGTACTACTACTGCTTCCCTTCACCTTCCACCTCTGTTTTTGTTCTGGTGATGAGCAGGAGATCCTGGACAGGGATTTTTTGGGCTGCACTCTCACCCGTGTTCATTGCCAGTCCTGGGAAGGAATTGCCTCTGCTGCAAAATTCCACTGCAGGGTGTCTGTTCGGGACTGCAGGGTCCACACTTGCATTCAGGCTTTTCCAAGCCTGTTGTGGCTTGGATGTGTCTCAGGTTTGCTCGCTGCGTATTTCAAAGCTGTGTCAGTGCAGTTAAAATGTAACCTCTTCTTTCTCTACCATTAGTCACTCGGCATCCGAAGAAGCCTCTGGCTCTGACTCTGCAAGCCAGTCTGAAAGTGAGCAGGGCAGCGAGTCAAACAGCAGCTCCGAGTCCTCTGAGAGTCAGTCTGAATCCGAAAGTGAATCAACGGGTTCCAAATCCCAGCAGACCCCTCCTGAAACCAAAGAAAAACCAGCCTCTAAGAAGGAAAGGATAGCAGATGTTAAAAAGGTATTGCCCTGCTGCTCTGCACAGACACGTTACTCCTGTACCTACCACAGAAGGTCAGACAGCAGGACCTCAGTGAAGCTGTGTCCAACTTCCCGGCCACTTTACACATGGATCAAACAGTCTCTGGCCTCCAGTGTCGCCAGAGGCTGTTTGAGTTGTGTGCTGGAGCCCTGCTGGTGTCAGCCTTGTGAGCAGGAGCTGCTGTGTTTGTGGAACAACCCTTGGGACACTAGGTGACGGGGCTGACTGGTGTGAATGAGGGGCAGGTGCCTGTCATCAGCACATGATCCTGTCATTTCATCCTCTCCCTTTATCTTTCCACTCCTGTGTCCTCTCTCTCCCTGAGAAGTAGTAAAGCCTCTGCATGTGATAAATAATCAGGAGAATGTTTGTGTAGGGCTTGAAGTCTGAACCACTCTGTGCTTTTTTACATCACTCTTCCTCTGAAAAAAGTATAGGGGAAAGAAAAGAGGAAGAATGAAAAAGCTATTTAATTTCCATTATTTATTAAGTCCAGAACAGTGGGCTACTCCCTACCAATACCCCTCAGATAGCCAGGTTTCTCCTGCACTTGCTGCCCAGCAGGAAAGGGGATTGTGGGTGTTACTGCACATGGTGTCCCTCTGCATCCCCCAGGGCAGAAGCTGCACCTCAGGTACCTGCTTTACCTGAGTGATAGAGGCACCTGAGTAACACAGGGCAGTATGAGGTGAGAAAGAGGAGCCCACATTACATTTGGAGACATGAACTCAGTGAACTGAGTTCGCTTGGAAGGAGAAAATTCTAGTTAGGCCAGCTTGTTTGTTTGTTTGTGATGTGTAACCATCCTGTTGTTCTTAGCCATGGGTAACACTGGGCACAGTTTGCTCCTGAGAATGATTTTTATGGAGAAAGGTGCTGTGTGTGTAAAGGATAAGGAGGAAGGACAGTGCTTTGAGCCTGCTCTCCCCATGGACCTGCCAGGGAGAAGTGAAGTATTTTGTTACCAGCTTCTCCCTCTCACAAAAGCTCCAGGCTGCTGGCTCAGGTTGCGACTAAATCCTCCAGTGTTCGGACTGGCAAAGGAGGATGAGTTGATAAGGCAGTTGTGGTAACACCATATTAAAATTTCTGGTTTATTGTTGGTAAGTGGGCACCAAAGGAAGTTTTCTCTCCCTCTGAAAGATTCTAAGAGCACATCCCTAACAATAAATGTTAACATTATCCTGTGAGGAAGTGCATCCATACACAGGGTGATAATTAGCATGGATGAAACATGAAAAGGTCAGGGCACCCTCTAATAAGAAAGCCTCTCCCTTCCTTAATTTCTCTGTTAATGGGTGTCTTCCTTAGCTAGGTCTAACCTAGGCGTGTTGATACCTGTTCCCCTTGAATAACCAATGCAATTAATTATTATACTATTGTTTATTTGGTATTTGTCTAGATACACCCATGAAGGCGAGGTTAATCTTTGTTAGGTGCTATTAAGATTTGTCATGGAAGTTGCTCCCACATTCAAAACCCATGCCATTTAATAGATGAATAGGCAAGTTCTTCAAATGGTTTGGGGAACATTTTGATGTACTTTTTCATGTGAATGTACCTCTGTATGTGCATGCCCAAAAGATATACACCATCACAGTCTGTCCCTTATCCCATTACTCTTTTAGCAGAGGCAGAAAAATTGCTGGGCTGCAGCCTTGTATTCATCACACTCTCAATCCCAATCACTGCTGCATCTGGCAGTGTATTTTGATTTTCTTTTCCTGCCAGTGGCTTGCAGAGATAGTTGAGGATTGGAGGGAGGGAGAATCAAAAGGAAATTAATAGATGAGGAGAACTGAGAGGGTAAGCTCTGCTGAGGGAGAGAGGGATTGCTGATGTAGGAGTTTGAGGGGCATGGTGGTGGTTTGTGTCTGCCACGTTACTCTTGTGTCCTGTGTCACCAACACAACTCTGCATTCATCCCACTCAGGGCATCCATTCTTGTCTCCCCCTTCTCCTGTCCATCCACAAGAACAATTGCATGCTCTTATACACAGTGAATTAAACTGGTGAAGGCCTCATTTTACAGCAAAGAGCACAACCATTCCTAGCAGTCACCTCTGCACATCCATGTGTCCTGTGCTGCCAAACCACGTTCCTATCAGTGCATTCAGGAAAGGAACCAGTGGCCACCACCTTGCCTTGCCATAGGACAAGGTATCTTGCTCCATTTGCCATCCAGACTGGGCCACAGAATTCACCTTTGAAGCTGCAGCTGGCAGTGTCTCCAGGCAGCTGGTGGGACTTTCCCTATGGGAAGGAATTGTGCTGGAATCTGTTAGTGACAGAGAATTGCCCTGTTGAGGGGGTCAGTCTGTTCATTCCATGTCCAAGGTGTTGTCTACATACCTTTGGCACCAGTGCTGCAGAGGGCTGGTTACCTCAACACTCTGTCCTTCAGCCTGAGTGAGCTGGAGAGTGATTTGTGGATTTCTCGGTGGAAAGATGGACCACTGTAAAGATAACACTGAGATAAACACATGCTGCTTTAGAGTGTTGCCAAATACCCCAAAATAACAATAATATTTTTCAGCCAGTTTTTTAAACTGTGCATTTACTGGTTGCTAATTCCCTAATGGTTTTCTGTTGAATTTTTTTAAAAACACCATCAAACTTCTCTAAACTGTCAGAAATAATTGGGGTGAAGCAGGCCTTCTGATGGTCTGTTTATTTTGCAGATGTGGGAAGAATATCCTGATGTTTATGGGGTTAGGAGGTCAAACCGAAGCAGACAAGAACCGTCACGATTTAATATAAAAGATGAGGTAAGGAAAAAAAAAAAAGGATGAGGGATTACTGAACATATAAAACCAACCAAATCCAAAGAGCAAAGGGAGGTCTCATCTGCATTGCCTTGTAAACACTGAATCCCAGCTTGGTGCATAGATGTTGGAGCTCACAGTTGAGGTCCCAGTCCTGCAGTTGGATCCGCTTGGCCTGAGACCTGTGGAATGAGTGGGACACTGCGTGGGCTGAGATCTGCATGCACTGATCTGATTGCTGCAATGGGGCATAATGCAAGTCATGCTCTGCTGTAGGAACATCCTGGAGAGGAGTCTGTGTAATGAAAAAAACAGAACAAAACCAAAACCGCAACACAAATCCAACCAGGAATAAAGGAAAGTTCCCAGAAACACCTCAAAGCAACAAAACAGTCATTGTTGCCCATCCTGGAATGGATCCCACTAATAAATGCATTTGTGTGTGTGCAGCTTTATGACCCATCACTTTTCTTTGGTTGAATATTGGGGAGTCTTTTATGCCTCAGTTGAAGGTCAGAGCCTGGCAGCCAAACCATCTAATTGTTCCTTTTTCAGAACACTCTTGGGTTTTTTTCTGAAGATACAGGAATTAGGTGCCACCTTCATTTGCATCTGACAGGTTTTCTGCATGGAGCGTTTCATCTGCAGGTCTTCAGGAAAGTCGAGTAGCTTTAGCAGAGGGGAAAGAGAACCAGAGAGAGGCTTCCATGGAGAGCTTGGGGCTTAGGGCTGGGAATCTGAAGAAAAGCAGCAGACTTTGAGCAGAGCAGGAGCCAAGTGGTGCTCTCTGACTCAGGCTTTTTGTGCTTTGCCAGCAAGATGTGCGTTTGGATGCTCAAGGGTTCACGTGCAGGTCTCCAGCTCCTTGCTCTGGTGCGTCATTGCTGAGCCTTGTGGCACCCCAGTGCCACCAGCTACCCCCCAGCTCCTGTGCTGGCTGTCCCACAGAGCAGAGTCAGGAAGGGGCTCTGGGCACACCATTGACATAGCTTTTGTTTTCCTTTTCAAGTTGGCAGAGGCCGGGCTGGCCGGCCGCCCCTCTGTGCGATGCCCCGGCATGCACTGTGCCGGCGACCTCACACCCACCCCAGAGCTCCGCTGCACACCCCCCTGCCCTCTTAGGGGCCCAGGTAAGTCCCTTCTTTTTTTGTTTTACAATATTACGTGGTTTTGCAAATGTTGTTTTCTTTTTCGATATCTTTATTTCCTACTACCTAAGGTACGATAAAGTTAAAAAAAAAAAAAAACTGAGATGCAAAAACTTTGCTATACCACAAAATATTGTAAAAAACAAAAAAATCCCAAAGGTCCTCCAAATGATTCCACTGCAACTAATGTGAAATGGAAAGCTGCAATTAATTGGAGCACCCTGTCACCCCCCTTTCCCCAGAGCAACACTGACTGGTCCCCACTGGGCAGTTCCCATCTGCAGCAGAGTCTGATGGAGGGTGTGACCAGGCAGGAGCACAGTGCTGGGGCCTCGCAGAGAGCAGGAGGAGATGCAAAGTCTTGCTTTTGGAAGACACCAAGAGAGAGGAAATAGCATAGCTCAAGCCTGCATGGTGCTGAGCACTCCTTGTTGCCGCTGGAACTGGCAGAAGCCCAAAGCACCTCTGAAGAAGCTTTTTGCCTTTGCAGGGTTAATCCTGTCACCAGTGACCTGCACCTGTCTCTTGCTGCTTGGGACTTGTAGCACAGTGTCTGGGGGCTTGTAATTGCCTTCTTCCCTAATGCTTCTCTGCAGATTAGCAAAGAGCATCATGCAGGCAGCGTGCTCAGAGACCAGAGCAAGGATGAGCCATCACAGCTCCCTGCACTGCCCTGTGACTCACCTGCATGGGGGAGATGGCACAGAAGTGGAGGTGGTTCAGGTTTTGGGACCTGCTCAATCACTGTGTCCTCTGAGAGCAGCACTCTGGGTAGGGTTATTTGTGTGCTAGAAATGGTTGCCTTCTGGGGATTTCTGGGCTCATTGTGTAGGTGTCTGAGCTGCGATCAGGGAGGGTGATAACTCGTGATCAATACCCAGGCGTGGGCTGAGCCATCAGGGAAGCGAAAGTGCAGCTTTGCATAGGAGCCCAGAGCTGCTCAGAGGCCCAGAGCTGTCTCCAGGAACAAGAGAAGGTGTGAGTTTTTTAGTAAAAACACTACTTCCCTAGGCATTTTCTTTGCAGTTAATAAATCAGCTTTAGGTTTCAGCCAGGGGATGTGAGGCGTGCAGAGCCAGGTGCCTTTCAGAGTATTCAAACTGGAAGAGGGGAAATTGAGGTTAGATACATGAAAGAAATTTTTCCTTGTGAGGGTGGTGAGACCCTGGCACAGGTATCCCAGAGCAGCTGTAGCTGCCCCATCCCTGGAGATGTTCAAGACCAGGTTGGATGGGGCTCTGATCAACCTGGGATAGTGGAAGGTGTCCCTGCCCATGGCAGGTGGTTGGAACTGTATGATATTTAAGGTCCATTCCAACCCAAACCATTTTATCAATTATTCTCTTATTCTGGGGTAATTGAGAGATAAATGTGCCCCAACCAGACACAATCTTTTTACTATAAAAAGAATAGTTTCAGATTGAAGTTGGTGACAAATGTCAGTGCATTTTTTTCTGTCAGAGAGAGGCCAGAAGTCACGCACCAGTGTGTTCTCAAAATACAGTTGGTTTTATTATTGGAAAAAAAAATCTGCTTATTTGCATTTTGATCAGTTCTTTGCCTCATGTATTTGCTGTACTGGTCTCACTGGGAAAGAGAAGTTCCTAAAACTAACCTAGTGATCTGAGATTCTCCAGCTTTTCTGAAGCACTAGAGCTTGGCCTCTGTTAAGCCTGAAATGAGAAAGTCGTCACTTTGACTTTAGTCTGAAATACTTTTGGCTCTGTTTAAGCAAGTCATTATCTCTCCTAATGTGAGCTCCAGAGGCTCACCTGGACTTCCTCTCCAATGGCCTGGAGTCTCCATTTCTCCTGCCCTGGGCTAGTGGCAAATGACACACATGGATAATCAGTAGGAGCAGAACTTTGAATTGCTCTGCATTGGTCTGCTTGGTGCTCCATGTGCAGCATCATTATGTCTGTTCAGCATTGCTCCACAGAAAAATACAGTGTAATTAATGTAGGAAAAGTGTGTGCACTTCATGTGCTGGGAGACGGAAAGAATTGATGTGAAAAGTCAGTGAGGCATGGAGAGGGAAGGCTGATCCCTTCAGCTAGAGATGGGGAAATTGTAAGAGGCCAGATCCTAGTCCAGCTGGAAGCAGTGGTGCAGGAATAAGTTGGGCATATTTGCAGTGTTTATTAAGGGGGAGCTAGGGAAGACAGGTTGTCTTTCTGCTTGGCCACAGCAGCAGAACCCCAGCAGGGCAGCCTGAGCCCAGCACTGGCACTCAGGCTCTGGAGCAAGCAGTGTGACCCCAGCATCTCCTGCTGGGCTGACAAAAATCCCACGGGGGACTGGGGATGGACTTTGCCAGCCTAGCTTGTGTCATTCAAGGAGGTAATTTATCATTATTAAAATTCAAGTTGCATGTGATTTCCCAACCAGTCTGTTCCTGATAGTGGTGTTGGGCAGACAGGGCCTCAGGTGCACACTCTGGACCTGACATGGCTCTGGCTCTCTGGATATCCTCTGAGCTTCCTTAAACAAGGAATTTACCTCTAGGAGACACAAGGGAGTGGGGAGGAGAGGCTGAGGAGCTGCAGCACTCCCAGCACTCCATACTGGGGTGGGGAGGATGTGGGAGCACAAGGCAGGCAGATGACTCAGGCTGGGGACTGGCTGTGTCAGAGGAGATAGAGCTGGGCTTGACACTCATCCAAAACAGACAATGGTGTCTTTGAAAAATGTAGGAGAAGGCGGCTGAGCTGCAGTCACAAGTTACATTTTTCAAGGTGGAAGAGGGGAGGAAAAGTCGAGTCACTAAGAGATTGTCATCAGCTTTGTAGACACAGCGACAGAGCAGGGGGAGAGTACAGGCATTAGGAAAATGGACACTAGAAACTTGGAGAATGGGATTTTGGCACAGAAGTGGAGTTAATTTCAAAGAGCTAAAGGTTGTATTTGGTTTTCTCCCAATGTGATTTTCTCTGACGCAGAGCAGAAGAGAAATCCACCTCTCTTTACTTGTGGCTTGCCAAAAGACAGCAAAAGTAAACGTGCACTGAGAGACAACTATTAAAATCATGCCCAATTGGAATGGAAAAGCTTCAGAAAGTGGGTAAGGGATTAAAAGAGAAAAGGAAGACTGAAGACTTTTAAATTTTGTGTGTCACAACTGAAATCTGTGGAATGCTTGGCTTGTGCTGCAAGGGTAGGTAGGGCTGTCCATGTTGTTTGCCAGGCACTTGCTTCATTCTTGGTAAATGAGACATGGATTTCATGCAGGGCCGTGAAACAGGTGGATGAACATGTGTTTGTAGTAAGATACGGTGCAAAAGGTGTTATTGTGTCACATGCAAATCTGACACCAAATCCAGGAAAGCTTGTGGTCTGACATGGCATCCAGTATTTTAGTGTGTTTTAATGGATACACGGATGCAAGCCAGAAGGAAATATCTGCTGATGGAAGGAAAGCTGGATAATGGGAATGAAGGATGAATGTTGCAGGTCACACCATTTCACAAGGTCCTTGTGTGCACAGCTGTGTGAGCTCTGTCCAGGAGGGCAGTGAGGGTGTCAGGGGCTGCAAACTGTGGTACCCATGGTGATGGACAGACAGTGCTTGGAGCCAAAGCTGAATATTGTGGCAAAAAGCAGCTAGAAGTGGAAGATTTCCAGTAAGCGTGTGGAGCAAGCAATCTTGGAGGCTACTTCTGTCATTTTAATATTTCTTTAGAAATCTTCAGTTTTGTTCCTGCCTATTTGTGTTTTCTGGGGGAAGCTAAGGAGAAGTCATGTTATCTGTGTGGTGATTTGTTTTCATGGTTGACTAGTTTTTATGAAAATGGGGTTGTGTATAACCGGCATAAAGAGATTATTTTAGCTATTGTGGTCTGTGGGAATTAGTGACACCCACTTTTAAAATAGTACAGCAAGTAGTTAGAATAGCTCTAGGTATATTTAGCCAGAGACACTTCACTGGTGGAGACCATAGGATTAGGAGGAAGGAAAGCAGCAGGACATGGCTCTGACCCAGTCAGGTCCTTGGTGACTTTTGCTGTGGGAGAAAAAACCCAACAGCAAGGCAAGGACACTATTTTGATGAGAGTATTGCCTTTCTATGACAGTATTTTTATTTCATTCCTTGTGGGAGGTTTGTGTAATGAAGGCAGAGATCAAAATGCATTTGTTGGGATAAATTCACATGTGGGTTTGCAATCCCTGGGCTGTTGCACACACTGCAGGTCTGCCTGGCTTGCTGAGGTGACAGTGCCAGGAGGTGGCTGCTCTGCACCCAAGTGTCCTTCAGACTGCAGGGAAAGGACCCACGGGCACGTGTTTCACTTGCATCCTTGAGGAGCCAGTCCAGAGTGAAGCCTACAACCTGATTTTCTTTCTTTTCAATTAAAGGCAAGTAGCGAATCTGAAAATGAGAGCCCAAAAAGAAGACGCCAGAAGCAGTTGAAAAGAAAGTAAGTTTCTAAGGAAAGGGTTTTGAGTGGTGATGCTTTGGTTTATTTTTCAGAACGGTAGCACACTGGATTGTTTGATAGGAGTTGTCAACATGGAGAGCTTGTAAAATAAATACTTTAGTATTTCCAGTAATCATACTTTGGATTACTAAAATTGAAGTATGAATATGGATCTATAGATGGATGCAGGTTTCCAACTTTTGTTTGTGTTTTCCTACTGTGCCTGTGATGGAATCTGAATGAGTCAGGTTCACTTTCTGTTGTCAGTCTTTCACTTTTCCATCAGGTTACTGATTCTCCTTCAGAGATACTTTAAAAAGTTTAATCCCTTCTCCTCCCACCTTTTTGATTAACTGAGAATAAAATGCCAAATTATTATCCTCTTTTATCTTTTACAACTCTCTGTTAAAACAAAAGAACTTCCATAAAGAATGCTTTGGATGTCTGAGCACCATAACTGGGTTCACTTACAATCATATTTTACTGCCTTTTCCCATCTAAGAAGTACCTTTTAGTTTTTCCAAACACTGAAGTAGAGTAGGGAACTATGAGCTGCCTGATGGAGAAAATCTAAATACTGCCACATGATTCTGTTCTCTTTCTCCTTCATCTTGTCTTCTTACTCTTCATTTAGTTGCTCCCATCAGTGCAGGAGGGAAGGTGATAAAGCACAGGGAGGACTGTGGTAGTATGGATCTCTCCTGGGCAAGGGAATGATCCTTGTGGACTCTCCATATGCCCTTGGAGAGAGGAGGGGATCCTCCAAAAGGCATTTTGGAGCTGCAGTTTTGTTCTGAGTTGCCCACAGAGAACGTGCTTCCTTCCACTAATGGTACAATGTGACTTGGCTTCACAATTGGAAACTTTAATTGGCAGGAGAATTTAGATGGCAGGAGACTGGTTATTCCATTTTCTGGCCTCCAAGGAGCTCATGTAACTGTGCATGTTGGGGATCATGCCCTGTGACAGTGAGCACTTCAGATCCCTCCAGTCCATCTCAAAAATACAGAAGTAGAGAAAAAAAATCATCAATCAAAGCCCTTGCCCACCCAGGTTCAAGAAGTACAGCTATGCCACCAGCACATGGTTGTATGTGGTAAGAGCTGCTGTCAATCCAGGCAATCCTGCCACTGTGTGAACAAAAACCCAGGTGACTGAGATGCCCTCCTAAAAGCAGAGAATCACACCATAACATCCCCCATGCATTGCACTGAACAGCCAAGGGTGCAGTTTTGAAATTTTTCCCTGCAGTTATGGCCCTCATGGTTTGTTCAGCCAAGTATTTGAGTAGAAATATCATTGCCCTTCATGACCTACATTTCTGACTGCAGAATTAAGTGGAAAAGAGAGGTCTCTGCTGGAGAAGAGGATGAAGATGGAGGGGAGCAAGGCACCAGTGGAGAGAGTGAGCCTGAACCGAAGAAAATTAAAGCAAGAAGACCTGTCCAAAGGAGGTAAGGAATGGTTGGTTCAGTCTATATTTCTGCCTGTTCTGTGTGGAGAGGAAATCTCTATTTGTCACTAATGAATGTGGATTTTCCCTACAATATTACCCTTGTTTATGACCTAGTAAACCTAGGGACTAGTTACTCCCTCATCTCCCCATCTCATGCTCCAGTGAGCAATAAATAGAGTGGTTTCCATGATAGAGCAAACTAAAACCCTTAGGAGTTTGATATTTCAGATTCACGCTTCCCTAAAGACTTCCTAAAGCGGATGTTTACATAAACCATCCTGTATTATGGCTTTATTAATTTTTATTTTAGAACAGTGGCCAAAACTGGTGTTAAAAAGCCCCACAAAATCCAGCGTGGGAAGAGAAAGAAACCAGACTCATCTGAAGATGACGATGACGATGAAGACGATGAGACCCCCAAGAGACAAACTCGGCGAAGAGCAGCCAAAAATGTCAGGTGTGAAGAAGTGTGGGGTTGCCTGGGGGTGAGAGCTGGTTGGGAAGGAGGGGCTACTGGGTCCCCTGTGTGGTCCTGCAGAGCCCCGTGGCTGAGGTGTGGCTCTTTTGACAGGTTCATGCTGGGAACATCCGGGTTTACCTCGTTTTGCCATCTGTGAAGGAGGGAGTGTTTACCAGTCCCTCTTAGAGAAACGTGAGGAGGTTTGCATAATGTTTCTAAAGCACTCTCAGATGAGATTAATAATTGCAAATAGTAGATGGAAATGAGCAAAGGGGAGCAGCTGTGCTGGATTGGACCAGTTGTCTGAGAGTGGCTGATAGGTAATGCTTTGGGACAGAGTGTTGAGACATGGTGGAGGTAAAGCTTTATCCATTTCCTTCTCCCCTTTTGGGCAGTCCTAACATGGGACTTGCAAAGAGCCATCCAAATGATGTTTTGTGGTGCTTAAACATTCATCAAAGATGAGAAGTGCAGTTCCTAGGGAAGTACAGGCACCCATGCAGCCTTTCAGTGTTCTGCAACCTCCATAGAATAATTCCCTCAACAGTGGAGACTTTCTCTGTTATGGCCTTGCTTCTTCTGCAGAGATTGTTCCACCTTATGAATTCATCTGATGCTGGTCAGAAACACTATGGGCAAAACAGAGGATTAGTCTGATAAAGTGTATCTATCTGTCTTGGGGAAAAATACTGACTGGATGACTTAAGGCATGTGTGTGCTGAACGTGCACTGAACCACAGGATAAATGCTGGAGAAGGTGCTCCAGTCTGAGCCATTCTCTGTGTTGGTGGGCTGGGAAGACTCAAGCGTTTGATATCAGTTTGGTTTTGATCTTATTCAGCTACAAAGAGGATGACGATTTTGAGACAGATTCTGATGACCTGATAGAGATGACTGGGGAAGGAGCTGATGAACAACAAGACAACAGTGAAACTATTGAGAAAGTCCTGGACATCAGGCTTGGAAAAAAGGGAGGTGTGTGGTTCTGGAAGAAGCCTTTATTTCTGATGGCAGTCGCGCGCGCTCACGGTTTCTCTTGAGCTGGTGCAATGCTTTTGCAACTTCAGAGTGGGGCCAAGGGTTGTTTCAGTTCTTTTCATCTTTTCCTCTATGCCTCTTATTTACGTCTTGTAATACGTAATAGCTTTTGTAAAATATAATACTTAAAATCCTAAAATCTCTATAGTTTTTGTGCTCAGCAGCTTTCATTTAGCCTGCACACTTTTTAAAGATGCAGCCATTGTTCTGCAAGTCCTGCTTTTCTCTGCTTTGAAGTATAAAACAGATCTTCTAGGAGAGTCAGTGTTCACAGCCCCATTGACAAAGCCCATGTTTTGTTCTCAAAGCCTTACAAAAGTGTTTTTGTAAAACTGAATGGTTGTGAACATTTTCAAGAGACCTTCGAATTATACTTAAAGAAAAGCTACTCATGACAGATTTGAAAAGATCCTGTTGTATGGAAAACTTTGCCTGGCTGATAGTGTTGCAGAATCTGTCCGATGTTCTTTGTGCTGCCACAAAAGATGTATTAGCAGAGTAACTTTCTGCTCTAATGCAGTTCATGTCCAGTGGTTGATAGTGAAGGTACCAAATGCAGGCTGGTTTTTCTTGCAGCCATTGGTGCTTCCACCACAGTGTATGCAACCGAGGCCAACGGCAACCCCAGCGCCGATTTCGACCCGGAGAAGGATGAGGGGGAAGTTCAGTACCTGATCAAATGGAAAGGCTGGTCATACATCCACAGCACATGGGAGAGTGAGGAGTCCTTGCAGCAGCAGAAAGTGAAGGGCCTGAAAAAGCTAGAAAACTTCAAGAAAAAAGAGGAGGAGATCAAGCAATGGTAGGCTTCACTCCAACCAGTGATTTGGCCTTGGGCAAATACTTTTTAGCCAGAAGTTTGTAGAGTCATTACTGAAAATGTTTGATTTCTTCTTAAAGTGTTTTCATGTGCACAACACTCTGGTTTTTCTTTGCCTGCTGAGGAACATCCTCCCCTCATAGAAATGATGTCTGTGGTGTGGAAGGCTGTGAAATGGAGAGGACAAGGCATGAAATCCACACTATTGCCACTTCCTAGGCTTAAGGATTGGGAGAGCTGAAAACAAATAAATGGTGCACAGATTTGCATGGCCCAGGAGGTGCTGTGAGGGCTTGCAGCCTTATTAACCCTTGTTAATTATGGGCTTCTCTGTGTGCAAGTTTTTGCATCAGTTAATGTCCAGCTTCCCCAGGAACTAAAAGGGGAGCTGTGGTGTGTTTCCAGAGTTCTAAAGCTGCAGTAGCAGCTTCCATCTCTGATTCTGGTTTTGAGACTGATTCTTGTGTCAGAATAATTGCATTTAACAGCGAGACAGTCTGAACATCTATGACATTTGCTTCTCAACAATAATTTAGAATTTTAGGAAATTTAAGAAACATGTCCTATAAGCAGTAGTTTGCTCCAATTACTTGCCTGAATGACAGAACCATATAGTAAAGTAAATTTTCTATATGTAGCATTCATGATCACTATGACATAAGCATTATAGTGGTTTTTTTGGTTTTTTTTCATTTTGGATTATTTTGCATCTAGGCTGGGCAAGGTATCACCTGAAGATGTAGAATATTTCAACTGCCAACAAGAGCTGGCTTCAGAGCTGAACAAACAGTATCAAATAGTGGAGAGAGTAATTGGTAAGTGGAGCCAAGGCTTTGGTAAAAGGTTGAAGTAGGAGTGGGAGCTTTAAACTCCATGTGACAGCAGAATGAGTGTGCAACTCTCTCCTCTCTTGTCCTCCAGTATCCCTGAAGAAATAACTCTGGTGTTTAGTGTATTTAATTGTCTGAAATTTAGGAATTTGGACAGTAGAAATCCAGGTTTACAGATTTGTATTTACAAGCAATGCAAATCAGTCACTATCCTTGCCTGGAGTGTGGGATGACATGCTGTTTTCCAAGGGGTTGCTGAAATTGTTGCTGCTGAAATGCTTTGGCTTCAACCCTTTGGGTGTAAGGTGTCCAAAGCAGCAGTTTAATGTCCTGACTTTTGTGAGGACCACTTTCTGTGGTGTAGTTGAGGATGTGGTTAGAATGCAAGGCAGCTCAGGGGTGAGATTTTCATGATTAATTAATAAATATAAAAACAGAACGTAGTGAGCACTTTGATAATATCACAGTCCTGTCAGTCAGACGTGCCAGCACCCAGTTGCTTTGTGAATTGGCTTGGGGTGGTGTTTAACCTATTTCCAATAGAATTCTTACAAAAACGCGGGTGTGTGTCAGTGGTTGCCTGCCCTGCTCCCTCTGCTGGCTGCCAGCATTTCAACCCTCCTTTCCCTTCCCTTCTTTCTCCAAACACAGCTGTGAAGACCAGCAAGTCTGCCACGGGACATTCAGATTTCCCAGGTAAAAGAACTTTTTTTTTTTGTCTCTACACTTTCTCCACGAGCTAAGACCTGTCTTGTGGCTGCCTGGGGAGTTCAGCCTGCGAACTGCACTTGTGGTTCAGCTGCTCAACCACAGGTGCTGAGATCTGGGGTTTTTGCATATTTTACAGCAAACAGTCGCAAAACATCCTCAAATGACCCTGAATACCTGTGCAAGTGGATGGGGCTGCCCTATGCCGAGTGCAGCTGGGAAGATGAGGCTCTGATCAGCAAGAAATTTCAGCACTGCATCGACAGCTTCAACAGTCGTAACAACTCCAAGACGATTCCCACGCGGGACTGCAAGGTTTGCTGCCTTCTCTTCTCTCCTTTGCTGGGTTCCTCCAAGCTGGGGGAAGATGCAAGCAGTGGGAACACGAAATTTTGTCAGGATAAATGTCAGAGAACATTTTCCCATCCTCCCACCTGTGTTTGAGGGGTTGTTTGCTGTTCTCATATTGTACTTCAGGCAGAGATGTGAGCCCCTTCGAGTTTCATTTACTCTGTGCACAGTGAGAACGTTATGTCCCCCTGGGGAGTGGGAGGCTTAATTAATCCTTGCAAAGTGCTTCCTCCTAAGAAGGAGCTGCAGCAGTTTTAATATCAGTTGGATGAAAAAACAGCACACCTGGGAAAAGAGGAAGCCTGCAAGATGCTGATACAGTGAAGGTGAGAGACAGAAATAATGGGAGAAAAACCAAAAGAGAACAAAGAAGGAAGTGGAGCTGGTTCCAACTCATGTGCATTTACTGCACTCCTGGGGGACTCAGAGCCCTGATCATAGAACCAGAGAGCAGCAGGCAAATCACAAGAAATGTAGACACAGGCACTGGCTAAGAAAACGTGGATGACTTGGATCAGTGAAGAGATATGCACTCTTTACTGAATTCATAGATTTCATTGCTGAATTTTCATCCTTTCAGCTACTGACTGTTTTGTCTTTCTCTTCAATGGACTTATGGCAGCATCTTTTCCAGGTGTTGAAGCAGAGGCCGAGGTTTGTTGCCTTGAAGAAGCAGCCCTCCTACATCGGCGGGGAGAACCTGGAGCTGCGCGATTACCAGCTGGAGGGCCTCAACTGGCTGGCTCACTCCTGGTGCAAGTATGTACAGAGGCTGTGATGTTCATTCTGGGGCTCTTGGTTTTTGTCCCAGGAGGGTTTGGCACTCCTGTTTTCAAGTGAGGTTTTTACCTGTGCTCCTTCTGCAGTTTGAAGGGATTAAAATGTTATCACGCCCAGCTGCACTGCAGGCACTGCAAGCAGGAGCTACCTAAAGCATGAACTTAAAAAACCTTGTGTGAAAACAAAAAGCATTTTCTCTGTCTGGGCCTGTTCATGTGCTGAATTGGGCTGTTGCGTGAGCCTGGTACATATCAGCCCTAGATTTCCATTGATTTAGTGGGAAGAAAAGGGTTTCTGGCTCAGTGTGCTTATATACTCATTGACATCTTTGGGAAATGTCCTTCTAAATTTAAGCCACTGATTCCCCTCTCCCTTTGCCTGTTTTCCTTCAGTTTGGAGTCATCACTGTTAATTTTTGCACGTTATTGTGCCATGTTCAGTGTGGCTTTCCTTGAGATCCACTTGGAAGTGTTCAAATAACTGTTTTTGCACTGCTCCTCTCTGTCCTTGTCGTGGATTGCTGTTCATGTGGAGCACAGTAAATTAGTAGTGGCAGAACCATGCACTCAGACAGCATTTTTGTTTGTTCTCCTCTCTCTCAGGAACAACAGCGTGATCCTGGCTGATGAAATGGGCCTGGGCAAGACAATTCAGACAATATCATTCCTGTCCTACCTGTTCCATCAGCACCAGCTGTATGGCCCTTTCCTGGTGGTTGTGCCCTTGTCCACCCTCACCTCCTGGCAGAGGGAGTTTGAAGTGTGGGCACCTGAGATAAACGTGGTGGTTTACATTGGAGACCTCATGAGCAGGAACATGGTGTGTAATCAGAGAGCACTGGGTGCAAAGCAGCAGCTTGTGTGTGATGTTTGTGGCACATAGCTGGAGAGGCTGGGGGATAGTGCTGGCAGCACTGCAGGCTGCTGGAGCTGGTGGAACTGAGCATGTGGGTGTGTAATTCACTGCTGCAGGGAATTTTCTGCCTTATTTTCCTTCTTGGAGTGAGTGCAGGAGTATTGGCTTCTCTGAGTCTGGAAGCCAGTACTGCTCTGGGCTGAAACATGCAGTGAGGAGTCCAGCAGTGTAAAAGTGCTTTGAGGAGTCCCAGAGTGTATAAATGCTTGTCTTCAGTGTCTGGAACTATTCAGACAATGGAGCACACAAGTGTTGGGACTCTAGTGGTGTCCACAGTGAGCTGATGTGTTCATTAATGTCACAACACCAAGCTGACATTATTTTGTTAACTGTTGAATCCTTTGTGCACTAAAACAAGTTGTTCCTTGGGCACCTTGAGCTCATCAAAGGGCACCTTGAAACAGAGGGTTTTGGACTTGGCTGGAGTCTCTGGCTACAGCTACACTAAAGTAACAGTTGTTACCTCTTTCCTTTTGATGACATTGGTTGAACTTTTGTCTCCCCTCACAGATACGTGAATATGAGTGGATCCATTCTCAGTCTAAAAGATTGAAATTCAATGCACTTATCACAACATATGAGATCCTCCTCAAGGATAAGGTGAGTAATGGTCCAAGACTGTTTTTACTTTGACTTTCTCTCATTTTCAAAGGGGAAAGCTAGTCCTCAGCTAGTGGGTTGCACTTCTTCCCTCTGTGGTGATGGAGAACTACAGTTACTATTTGCTTTTGCTTGCTAGTAATGCACAGGGAATGTGTGACATGTTACAGTGTCTTTACTCTTGTACTGCACCCCTGTGCTATTCTTTTTACATATAAGACATCTGGCAGTATACAGGAGTAGCTGGATTTTTACCTGGATTAGTTTAGTTTAGGTTTGCTTAGAGAACAAACCATTACACTGAACCTCTGGCCACAACGTTAACAGTATCTACATTTTTACATCTAGGAGAAATCTGTCTGCTTAGGAAATACTCATCAGCCCTGTCAGTGCATCACTGAGTCCTAGCAGAAAACAAAAAGCTGAAAAAAGAAAAAAAAAAAGAAAAAACCCAAACAAACAAAAAAAACCACCCCACCAAACAAAAAAACTAAAATAAAAACTCTTGGATTACCTCAACTTTTTAGGCTTGTTCATCTGCTCTCCTGTTGTAGCTCCAGAGGGATTAGTGCTACCCAGGGCCCCAAGGGCATGCAGAAAGAGGGGAATAAAAAGCTGGGGAAGGACTGTGCTTTCTGGGTAAAGCAGAGGAGGATTAAATAGGTG
This sequence comes from Entomyzon cyanotis, assembly GCA_024500445.1. Classification (NCBI taxonomy): domain Eukaryota; kingdom Metazoa; phylum Chordata; class Aves; order Passeriformes; family Meliphagidae; genus Entomyzon; species Entomyzon cyanotis. The sequence continues at coordinate 14,620,743 of JAKEPQ010001010.1, forward strand.
CACTTGCTGCAAGACTACTGAGATACAGCAGGAGTGTTGTACAGTATGGCTGATTTTCACCTTTTCCTTCCTGGGAAGGCACCTTGGTCCCCAAATTTTGTTAGCAAGAAAATCCTGTGAGGGTCCAGCTGCAGGGCTGGGCAGGACACCCCAGACAGCACACACTGCAGGGCTTTCTGGCCTTGGAGAGAGAGACACATGTGCAAGGTGTGGGGCCTGTCTGACCCAGCATCTCCTCAGTGCCTGTGTTTTTCTCCTTCTCTTCCTCCAGACTGTTTTGGGAAGCATTAACTGGGCCTTTCTTGGTGTGGATGAAGCCCATCGGCTGAAAAATGATGACTCCTTGCTGTACAAAACGTTGATTGATTTCAAGTCCAACCACAGGCTGCTGATCACTGGCACTCCTCTTCAAAACTCGCTCAAAGAGCTCTGGTCCCTGCTGCACTTCATCATGCCAGAGAAGTGAGTCTCCTTTTGGGCCTTTTAAGAAATGTCTTGATCCATTCTTGTCTGTTAAGTAGGCTCAAGGGAATGCAGAATGGCAGCAATCCCTGAATTAAATCCATGAATTGAACTCAGTGGTGTCACAGCAATGATAGGAGAACAGACATTAGTGGGGAAAATCAAAGGTTAAATAACTAACACTAGGAGTATTTCTGGTAGCAAACTGAACAGGGAAACCTGATACATGCCTTTCAAACATGTCTGCTGTCTTCCAGCCATCTCTAAAAGGCTAAACTTGTTTTAAGCAATCATCTCAGCCATTTCTGATGTTTCCAGTACACTGTGGTTCAGGCACCTCTGCCAACCATTTCATGACAGCTTTGGGGGTGCTGTCTGGCTGATTGTGTGTCCACAGTGTAACAAATGTTTTGTTTTCTTTAAAATAAATTGAATTGTGGGCATCTCTGAGGCTAAGGCAAGCATGCCCCAAAGCTCACTGAAATTATGTTTGAGTACAAGAAGAGCTGTCCCCCAAATTCTTTTTGTTGGATCACAGAAAGAGTGAAGGAGAGGTTTGAGGTCTCCCAAGTGGAGGAGAGCAGATGTCCACATTTCAAAGGAGCTGTCAGAGGAAGCAACAATCCCAAAAGACCCTTCAGAGCAGGGTAGAACAGTCCAGTTGTCAAAGCCCAGCCTGGGGGAGGCACCGTGGAAAGTTCAGAAACTGCTGCCAGGTAAATGCCAACAGAGCAAAAGAGTGCAAAACTTGGGATTTTGGGTCCTGGGAGTCAGTGTGGAGCTCAAATATAAGATGTTAGGAAGGCATCTAAGCCCAGAGAGCTTCTAGCTTTGCCACCCATGTTTAGTTAACTAGAGCAGAGTGAACCTGTTATCTTCCACTGTGTTTCCCTTAAACTGGTGGTCTCCTGTCTTGCTGTGCAGCAGGTATGTATCCAATTGATGCTGTTGGGTGCCATAAGAGATATTCTGACCCTTCCCTTCTCCTCCTTTCTGTTGCCAGGTTTGAGTTCTGGGAGGATTTTGAAGAGGACCACGGGAAGGGTAGAGAGAATGGTTACCAGAGCCTTCACAAAGTCCTGGAGCCATTTCTCCTGCGCAGAGTGAAGAAGGATGTGGAGAAATCTTTGCCAGCCAAAGTGGAGCAGATCCTCCGGGTAGAAATGTCTGCTCTGCAGAAACAGTATTACAAGTGAGTCACTGAATAAGTTATTGGGAGTGCCAGTAGAAATGGGCACATCTTTCTGTGGGCCTTGGGAATGTGTTCCAGTATTCTATGGATACTGTGGCGTTCAGAGTGCCATCACCTGCAGTATTGGGAGCTTCTCAGGAGGAACCTGAGGTGGGGTAGTTGGTATCTTTCCTTCTGGGAGATGTTTTTGTAGAGTGATACAGTTCAACTGGCCAGCTTTGCAGGACAGAGGTTAAGTCTTTTCTTGGGGAGTGAAAATATGCACAAAATTGTGATGCTGTTCAATACTAAACTGTGATAATATCTATAGGAAAGTTTGGTCAGGGTTTTTAGAGAGGAAAAAGCAGTATCCTGGAAGACAAGTGAGAGATGGAGGGAGGAAAGTAGACTGATGCCTGAATGAGCTGTTGCTGAAGGTTTTGTTACTCCAAGACTCTGCTCTGCACTGAGAAATGATCTGGACTTTCATTTTCCTACCTGCAGGTGGATTTTGACAAGAAACTACAAAGCTCTTTCAAAGGGAACAAGAGGAAGCACATCTGGCTTCCTGAACATTGTGATGGAATTGAAAAAGTGTTGCAACCATTGCTACCTTATCAAACCTCCTGAGGAAAACGAGAGAGAGAATGGCCTTGAGACCCTGCAGGTGAGTGGTGTTCTTGGTCACCACCATTCTTCCTTAAATTTAATCTCCCTTTTGTCCTCCCAGCAAGATAATATCTGGTGAAGCTTTAGTTTCTGTAGCTTCTTGTTTAAAAACAGTGCTCACAGCTGAGCCCCTTGAACCCTCAGCCCTCCACTTCCACTGTAGGCAACATTTTGTGACCTTCTAGAGCAGGAGCTGCAGGCAGTAAAGATCTATCTTGTGTGATTCATTGTGTGTGGGCTCTGCTGTGTAAATCCAGATGATTAGATTAGAGATGTACAAGAAATGCATGACCCCAAAAGGAGCATGTCTATGCTGGTCTCTCTGTAATGTACAAAAGGGTAAGGTTGGAAATGATGGTTATTTCTTCAGTCTCTGATCAGGAGCAGTGGAAAGCTAATTCTCTTGGACAAGCTGCTGACCAGGCTGCGGGAGAGAGGCAACAGAGTGCTGATCTTCTCCCAGATGGTGAGGATGCTGGACATCTTGGCAGAGTACCTGACTATCAAACACTACCCTTTTCAGGTGAGAAACATCAGCATGGAAAACAGTGGGGTCCTCTTGAAAGTGTAGGAAGATGCAGAGGGAGGCTGAGCAATGGGAGCCACTGAGTTTCCAGAGGTTGGTGGCTGGGATTACAGGTGGCACTTATTGGTGGCAGCTAGGATGTCCCTTCATTTCAGTGTGGCCCCATCTCTGCAAAACCCCTCTGACAGGCCCCTGCTTTGGGCTGTGTGGTGTGATAAACCCTGAGGAGAGGACAGTGAGCACAGGGAGCCTGGCTGGGAGCCTGTAACGGGAGCTGCGGTGTCACCCGCTGTGCCTGTTCCCTGAGCATCCCCCAGCCCTTGTGACACAGCTGAGGCAGTGCAGTTATTTTTAATTGGTGGCTATTTTTAACAATTAAACGCTGCAGGCAGCAAAGGGGGCTGTAGGGCTCACAGCACTGGCTGCAGCAGTCCCTCAGGGCTCCTTTACCTTGTTTCTTTTCTCATTATTGTTGATTTTTGCAGCGCTTGGACGGCTCGATCAAGGGGGAGATCCGAAAGCAGGCGCTGGATCACTTCAACGCCGACGGCTCCGAGGTACTGCAGTCCTGGGCAGAGGGTTTGTGGCTGAGCCACAGGTTGTGACTGACAAGAGGGGATTAGTTCAGTTCAGTTCTTTTTACAGGACCCCAGGTACTTTTAAAGACATGGATATGGCAGGTTTTGCAGCTAGCCATATTGCTTGTTTTAAATCTCCCACGTCCAAGGAACGGGGCTGCAAGTCACATCTCCAGAAAGTCCTGAAGAGGCTGGGAAGAGCCAGAATTTAGCAATTCTCTCCCTATGGTCTGGAGAATGAGATGGTTTCTGAGTGATTCCAGTCTGAAGCTGGTTTTGGATATGAAATGGCAGAGGCAAAAGGAAGATTTTAAGTGTTGGCAGGCAGTGGAGTCTGGTGTTGGAGGTGACAGTCTCCAGTGTAATAGGAGAGGGCATCTCAAACCTCTTGTCTGGGCTTGCTGACTCACAGTGACTGGTGCAAGACACTTGTTTTTGTGTCAGTCAGCCCAGCTGTGAAATACCTTTCCTCACCCCAGAAGCCTGGGCTGGAATTCTTGGCTCACCCAGGACTTGTGAAAGATCGTGGTTGTGGGAAAGTTAACAAAAGGAAGTGTGAGTGGGGAAGGAGCAAGAATGCCCATAGAATCTTCCCTTTCCTCACTCCTGAGGGCACCCATGGGGGCTCAGGCATCTTGGCTCTAACCTGGTACAGTCTGTTCCTTGCTGCTCTCACTCCTAACAGGGTTCAGACAACAAATAGCAGGTGTTTGCCTGCTGCCTTGGTGGGAGTCTGGTGGGCAACATGGTCTGACCTTCAAAAGTGACTCCAGGGTGCCCTTGCCTTGAGCTGCTTGTGTTGCTCTCCCATATGGATTCATGCCTGGAGTAGCACACCCTTCACCCCTGCCAGCACTTCCTCACTGTGGGTCTGAGCTTAAAGACTGGTGCTGCTCAGCCTGCATTAGCAGGGTGTATGGGAAGGAAATCCTTCTTCTGCTTTAAGAAGCATGAGTGCAACAGAGCCTCCTCTCCATTTTCCTTCTGCAGCTTTTGAGTCACCATTGCTGTTTTATGCCCACAATTACAAGCTGGTTAACTCATGGATGTTTTTTTTTCTTTCCCTTCCCAGGACTTCTGTTTCTTGTTGTCAACACGAGCTGGGGGGCTTGGAATTAATTTGGCCTCTGCTGATACTGTTGTTATCTTTGACTCGGACTGGAACCCCCAAAATGATCTTCAGGCTCAAGCCCGAGCTCACCGGATTGGACAAAAGAAGCAGGTCAGGAGAGCTGCCTGGGTTGTTTTCCCTGTGCCTTCAGTGTGTGCAACAGGCTCTCAGCTCACCAGAGCTTCTGAAAACATGGGCTTTTTGTCCCAGTCCTTGCTCCAGAGAGTGCTGCCCAAGGGAATCTCATTTAAAAACTAGGAGACAAAAAATCAGCCCAAATTTGCCAGGTGCCAAGTCTTTCTGTTGGCTTTGAACAAACCAAGAACCCAACCTGTGGCATTGCACTTCTCAGCCTAGTTATAGTGGACTCTTTTCTTTCTTGCCCAGAAAAACATAAAAAACAGAGCATCCACCTTTGCTAGGAGTTATTAGATGTGTGAAAAGCTTGGAGGTAGTTTGAATCTAGAGTGATTGTTTCAGAAGATTTTTACTTTGTGCCTAGGCACACTACAAGATCTGTGTTAACCATCCTGATTTTATCTGGATCTCCTGAGATACAAAGAGAATGTGCTTGTTTTTCTTCTGGAAAAGCACATCTGTACATGAAAAGACCATGTCAGCAGCCCAGTGAAAACAGCTGAGGGATGCATTGCTGTATCAGCAGAGCATGTCCAGGAAATAGCTGTGTTGTCTTTTTGCCACTCAGGTGAATATTTACCGCCTGGTCACAAAGGGGACAGTGGAGGAGGAGATCATTGAGAGAGCCAAGAAGAAAATGGTGCTGGACCATTTGGTTATCCAGCGTATGGACACCACTGGCCGGACTGTTCTGGACAACAACTCTGGGAGATCCAAGTACGTGGCTGTGTCAGGAGGCAGGAATGTCTGGATCGTGTGGCATAACCAGCTTCACCTGCTGGCATTTCCTGATATTTATTTGATAGGGTACAGGGCAGAAGGCTAATAAATTATGGCAGCTTCCACTGATTTGGCTTCTGCAGCCATTGATTTGGACACATAGGATAAAGACAATCAGAAATTAAAAACTAGTTTTAGTGCATTTCTTGTTTTTCCTTCTGCCTTCCACCCAGAGATCATCCTGGTGTGAAGGAACCTGGTTGTGGAACAGCTGCATTTTGGCAGGGACCTCAAATTCTCTTCATTTCCCCCAGCAGATGGAGGTGGTTCCCATTGCAGTCTTTGTGCTAGAGCAGGAAAGAGATTAATAACAAAGCTTTTTATAGTGCTGGGTAGAAAACCTACTCCTTGTTTCACTTAGGAAAACTTTGGTATGGTTTTGTGCTGTAGCAGTTCTGACTGAACAGCTCAAAACACCTTTTCCTTCTCTTTTGTTCTTGCAGCTCAAATCCTTTCAACAAAGAGGAGCTGACAGCTATTTTGAAGTTTGGAGCTGAAGATCTTTTCAAGGAGCTTGAAGGGGAAGAATCAGAGCCTCAGGTAGTTTGAAATTGAAATCACATGGCAGTTTGTAGTGCTCTGCAGGTCTGCAAGAGGGACTGTGTGTGGCTGCTCCTGCTTTGTTCTTGCCCTGTGCACGAGAGCAGGTTGGTGAATAGGACATGTGGGAGTCTGGAGAAGCTGAAGGCAGAATCTGGGGTTGGAGGGTTGAGGAGAGCCTTGTTGTTGGGAATTAAATGGTAATGCTCACTAAGGGAATCCCTGGGCTCCTGAGGATTCATTACTAATGACAGCACAGCCTGCTGCAGGCTCCTCTCCCTGCCTCTTCTGAGCACTTGCTCAGCATCCTTTTTGGTGGTTCTGAGCAAGGCAGGAGTCAGCACAGTGCAGTGAACAGGTCGCTCTCTCCTGCCTCAGTGCAGTATTGTTTGAGTTTAGCATTGAGTGTTTTGACCAACTCTCCTAATGGCCCAAGCAGCAGAGCTTCCTCCCAGGGAAACAGTCCACAGTTCCTACATCTCACTGCCTGGAAATTTTCCCCACTGTTGGGAAAAGCCTTGATGGTCCTTTCCCTCTGTTCTGTCACCTTATTTGTACTTCATTGTACCACTTGAAGACAGTTCATCCCTGCCCTGGGGGGTGACACCCTGCAGATATTTGCACTTTATTTAGCTCATATCAGCACACGAGTCTGTTCTCAAAGCCTCTTACTCCCCGCTGTGCTCGGCACCCTCCGCTTTATCCCTCCTTCTCCCTGACTGGCAGGAGATGGACATTGATGAGATTCTGCGTCTGGCTGAAACACGGGAGAATGAAGTGTCCACCAGTGCCACTGATGAGCTGCTCTCCCAGTTCAAGGTATGAACCCCCAAGCTCTGGAGTGGGGTGTGGGAATGTGGCTCCACACATCCTGCCCTGCTGGTGAGGTCAGTAAGAGGCAGGAACACCTTGGAAAAATCACAAGTTTGGATTTCAAGGGACTTTAAAGATCATCCAGTTCCAACCCTCCCCCTCCCCCAATGTAGGTATTAATTTAATTTCAAGTAAGTGGTTTTGAAGGCTGTGAATAAAATGCAGAATTTACCAAATTTGGAAACAAACCCAATAATTTACAAATACTCAGCAGTACTTCTTAAACTGCACGTACTTCCTCAAAAGCTGTTAGTCCAAAGACGTGGCAAGGAGCCAGGAATGTAGTGACATAGGGATCAATTATGGAGTAGTTATGGAAGTGTTGGCAAAATTCCTATGGAGAAGGAGTTGAGGCTCAGCAGACAGCTCTGGGGTGTTCTTGCCAGGGGAGGGAATTGCTAAAACTTCTCCTTTGCTTGTAAAAGGTTGCCAACTTTGCAACCATGGAGGAGGAAGAGACAGAGCTGGATGAGCGGTCCCAGAAGGACTGGGACGACATCATTCCAGAAGAGCAGAGGAAAAAGGTGGAGGAGGAAGAAAGGCAGAAGGAATTGGAGGAAATCTACATGCTGCCTCGAATCCGGAGCTCAACTAAAAAGGTACAGCCCATCTTGAGGGGGTGAGAGGCAGGAGGTGAGAGCTGGCAAAGGGAATGCTCAAGGGAAGCCTCCTTGCCATCTGAGCTTTTTTCCCTCCTCCAAAATTGGTTGGCAGTAAAGCACAGAGGTAGCACAGTGACCTCTTGTTGGCATCGTGCATTGGACCACTGGTTAGGGATGCAGTGTGAGGGCCCAGACTGGATTTGGAGTGACTCATCTCATTTTAGCAGACAAAGTGAAAAGAACCTGTAGTGACCACAAAGCAGAGTATCCAATTGTACTGGATTTTGCTGCAGATTATGCACCTTTCTGGCTGTTTCTTTTCCTTGGGCCCTAGCTCACTGGGTGGCTTTTGCCTAAATGTGGATCCTGAGGGCCAAAAGAGATGGTGCCTTCCCAAGTTCTTCTGTGGGTAATGGGATCTACCCAATCCAAAAGGAAGGTGACTGTGCAAGGATGCTCTGCTGGGACATGGGACTTTAAGGGGTTAGCACTGTTCTCTGGGATGAGCTGGGGAAAAACATCAAAGTGAAAAATACAGAGAAGGATAATTCATGCTGGATGAATCCAGATTAATTTCTGAGATGTCCTGGTTTTCAAAATAGTCTAAGGGACTGTGGCCCAAACCCACGGAAATCAATATTTTAATATCTCTTAGTAGATCAAAATACAATTGTGAAACTGGTGGCTGTAAAGGGAGGATGACCACCAGAGCCTCAGCCAGCTGGGAACTGCAAGGGTGTGCAGCCTCTCTGGGTTGGTTACATGGGCTCCTCCTGCATCTTCAGGAAAGGACGCCAAGGTGTTCTGCAGTCCATTAAATAGTGCCAGTGTGTGGAGGGACAGAAAAGGTGGTTATCTGATTAGATTAGCAGTTGTTAACTGTCCTGCTGTTTCTCTGGTACGTGCAGGCTCAGACAAATGACAGTGAATCCGATGCAGAGACCAAGAGAAGGCTGCAGAGATCATCTGGATCAGAAAGCGAGACTGACGATACCGATGACGAGAAGAGACCCAAGCGCAGGGGACGTCCTCGGAGTGTTAGAAAAGACACTGTGGAAGGATTTACTGATGCTGAAATTAGGAGGTCAGTGCTGAGCACAAGAGACAGTTCAGAAAACAAATATAGAAATCCCAAGCAGGTGGAGAAAATCCTGGATTAATCCAGGGAGCGTTCACCTGTAAGCACGTCAGTGGTTTGCTGGAGCTGGTTCACTGGGACAGCTTCTGCACCTTTATATAATTCAGTCTACTCCCAGCTGATGACCTTAACATCCAGGTAACTGCAAAATGGACTGGGTGCCTTTAGTCAGGCTACAGTGAAGCTGGTACCTTCCTAAAATTAATCCATGTGGTAACTGCCCTTCATTGGCCAAGTGGATTGAGCTAGTGCTGTATAACATGTGAGGTCTTAGGTGCCATGAACTGCAGAGCTGGAGAAGCCAGGGGCTCTGGCCTTCCTGACATTTTTCTGGCAGTCATCCTGCTGATTTAAGCTCTTAGTGAAAGGCAGGCTCTGGCAAAATGACCCCTTGAGAAGCACTGGTCCTGTTGATCTGAGTAGTTGTGTGTCAGTCCCTGATGTCAGCTGGGGGCTGAATCCCAGAACATAGTTTTCTTCTCCTGTTTTCTAATTTTTGGGCTTCTCCCGGATATCTTTGTCTTACAGCTCTGCCCAGATGTTCAACCAAAGATGGAAAAGAGGGGTTTATGAGTTTTCCTTAACTCTCTCTATCTCTGAGCTGGTGTATTTTTAAGCAGGAGATACCAGAGTTCTTGGGCTGTGATTGCTGCCCCATAACCATCTTGAAACCATGGAGCAAGAAGGACATGTTGCAATATGCAATATAACAGCCATTCAGGTTATTGTGATGTAGCAGAAAGAGGCTGAAAGAATACAAAATGAAAAAAATTAACTAATTTTAAAAATAACCTGTAGTTGTAGCCATTCTGTCTACTCCCAGCTCAAGGCAATGTTTGATTGCAGCAACTCTTGCCCTAAAGTTGTGTCAGCCACAGCAGGGATTTTCACAATGAAAATAAGACATGAAAATAAATGGCAAACCTTGTCTGCAAACCTCTGTGATGGATGGAACCACATTTGGCTCTTCTGTGACGGGTTGCTACATTTACAGCCTGAGCTTTAAAATTACCAATGACATTGATTTAATACCCCTTTTCTTCCTGGAAAAATGGAATTAATAATTACCAACATGATGTGAGCCAATGCTTTTTTTTCTTTTTTTTTTTTTTTTTCTTTTCACTACAGTTACCACTATTTTTTGTTCCTCATCTGTCAAATACTCAACATCCATAATAATGTTGTGTTCTTCTCCAGCCAAGGTCACAAAACTCTTTGTAGGGGCTAATAGATGAGGCTTCCCAGTGCTGAGGGGTGCTGAGCTGATCAGTGGGGAATGCAAGGGTGATAATGACAGGCTGTAATTAATACGTACAAGCATATTTGTGATATTGGACCTACTTTTTATGGCAGTTAGTTCAGTTTTGTGATTTTTTTTTCCTCCTTAGGTTTATCAAGGCTTACAAGAAGTTTGGATTGCCTCTTGAACGGTGAGTCCCAAGCTGGCTCTGCTCCAGAGGGGAAACATGGAGGCACAGTGTATTTCTGAGCACAGCCAGACACACATTGCTCTGGGTGTTTGATACAGCTCCACAGACAGCACAAGCCCTTCTGTCATGCCATCAGGACCCCGAGCTGTGCTGTACAGTCCCTGGTGTCTCTGCTGATGGCCAAATGCTGGCCAAAAACCAGCTGGAGCAGTGGTGGCACTGGGCTGTAACCCAGCAGTGTCCTGCTGGCAGAGTCTGGCCCTTGGGGCATTCCCACTCTGCCCAGAAAGGAGAGGGAGCAGCTGTTGGAACAGCAAATGCTACCCAAAACACTTGCCAAGCTTCTCTGTGCATGTTAGCCTCAGGACTGAATTTAGAGCATCTTTCCCTGCTCTATCCCTCCTGAAGGGAAACAAGGAGAGGCACTGTCCTCAAACGTGGATCTGCAGAGCCCTGACCCTGTGCTGGGTCTGGAAAGGTCTCAGGGCTGAGGCAGAGGTCTCTGAATGTATTTTAGGAGAAAAGCAGTGTTTTTTCAGCTGGTTGTACTCTTCTGTTGTGAAACACAAGGCTTGCGTGTGAGTTGTGATGTTACTGACTTCAGGCAGGCAAAAGGGACAGCAGATGGCAGCTTTGGACCATCAAATGGAGATAATATGGAACCTCAGGAAAAGCCTGAGGGAACACTGGAGAGACACTGAGGGTCCCTGTTGTCCCCAAGATAGAAAATTCTCACCTTTGCTTTAGTACTAAAAATTCCAAAGGATTGGATCAGTTTTTCTACATCTGCACTGCAGCTGTCAGACCAAAAAAAAAAAAAAAAAAAAAAACAAACCAAAAACTGGGTTGTTTCCTGCACCAGCTCAACTTGTGCATGTTCCATACATTCATATCTCTACAGCACTGGGCTGTGAAACAATTGATTAGGAAGTGACTGAAAGGTGATATGCTGTATCAAACACAAAACTCTTCCCTTTCCCAGGTTGGAGTGCATTGCCCGGGATGCTGAGCTGGTGGATAAGTCTGTGGCTGACCTGAAACGGTTAGGGGAGCTCATCCACAACAGCTGTGTGTCAGCAATGCAGGAGTATGAGGAGCAGCTGAAGGAAAATCCAGGGGAAGGTAGGCAAGAGAGCTGTTTCTGCTGTTATGATGGTTCTGGGAGTGTTCCATGGAGCTGGTGAGGAAACCATTCCCATGCTGGACAGGGAGGCCACATTGTGCCTTAGAAGCAGTGAACAAGAACACACTTAAACTCCCTCCACCCCATCTCTGTCAGGCAGCTCTCACCAGCAGAGAGAAACCCTGAGCTTTCTGCTCAGACTGGAAAGTGCCAGTCTGGTCTGTCAGCTTCTGCTGGACCTGAGTTTTTGTGGGGAGAGGCTGAAATGATCAGCTTATTTAATGCTGGGCTACAAAGCAAAGCAGATGATATTTTAACTGCTCCTGGGACTGGGAATCAAGCTGGTCCTGTGTACTCCTTGGTAAAACTGGATCAACAGTTAGCAATTCCCAGAGCTGGAATCACTACCCACTCTCTGTATGGCTGTTCTGTGCTGTTGGTTAGGAGATACAGGGTTCAAGGATAGATTTCCTGCTGTGTGCCTGCCTGTTGCAGCTGGACAAAACTGCTGAAGCAACAGCTCCAGTGTACTTAGAAGTATTTTTAAGAAAATTATACTGGGAGGTGTTTAAATTGCAGATCTAAGTGAGTTAGTGGAAGAAAACTTTTATTTTTTATTTTATTCATGTTTAATTATGAGGTTGCAGGCAAGGTCTTGATTACTGTCTGTGAAGCCATTTTACAGACACTTCTTTCTGTAAGAGTTCTCTTAATTGCTGTGTTTTATTGTTGAACAGGGAAAGGACCTGGGAAGAGACGAGGTCCTACTATCAAGATTTCTGGTGTCCAAGTCAATGTGAAATCCATCATCCAGCATGAAGAGGAGTTTGAAATGCTGCACAAATCCATTCCCTCGGACCCAGAGGAAAGGAAGAAGTGAGTGTGGCTAAGTAGGCAATGCAGAAAGAAACTCAGGGAGTTTGGATTTTGTAGTGGAAAGAGAATAGCCTGGATGTGTGGATTTGCTTTATCCTCCACAGCATTAAAAGTAGCTCGTGTTTGAAATGCCTTTAGGTACCGCCTGACGTGCCGTGTCAAAGCTGCTCATTTTGATGTAGACTGGGGAGTGGAGGAGGATTCTCGCTTGTTAGTGGGAATTTACGAGCATGGTTATGGAAACTGGGAGCTAATTAAAACAGACCCGGAATTGAAGTTGTCTGATAAGGTAGGTCGCTTTGCTTGGTGCTTCCATTGGGTCCATTGCAGTGTTCATTGAGAACATGCCTCATTTAGTCCAGAAACAGATGTTTTATGGTTGTAACTGCTCCAAAAGTCATGATAAATAATAATGAGGAAGACAGTGACCTTCATGGCATGTTGCATGCTCAGTGGAAAGCAGAGGTGTGTCATTTGGTGGGCAGTACCAGGTGAACCACTCTGAAATGATGCAGGGAGAAAATGGCAATGCTGGTTCCACGCACAGGATAGAAGAGGATGTTCTGCATTGTTCTGCATTGCACAATGTTCTGCATTGCACAATGTTCTGCATTGCACAGCCGTGACTTGATGTTTCCTTGAGCATCTCATAAGAAGCTGAGTGTGAATTTCTGAGTGGAAGTAATTTTTCACAGATTTGACACTGCTCATGTCAAGGCTGGTCTGTGTTAGCTCGGAGGGTATGGTTACATGACTGGGAATGGCAGCACAGCCAGCTGGAAAGCCTCCATCTAGTTCCTCTGTTCCTCAGTCATCTCCACAAGAACAGTTTACAGGGACCATGCTGAAGTGATCTGGGTTAGAAATAAGCCACCATCCATTGTGTCAGTGTGGTGGAGAGAGCATGAAAACTGCAGCACAGGGCTGAGGAGCACCAGGGATCTCCACACCAGCTTTTCTGCCCACATGCAGCATTCCTGTGACATCCCTGCTGCTGCTTCTAGCAAAGATCAGGCTATGCCTGAGAGCTCTCCCTGTGTGGAGCTCAGAAAGGCATTTTGCAATGGAAACAGCTGCCTGAAACACGCTGCCTATTTTCCAGGGAAGTGTGAAGCAAACCTAGTTGACAAGCTGAGATATTTCCTCCACAAAGTGTCACCTTTCAGCCTTGTTTTCCCCTGAAAGTTGTGCATCTGTGCCCCTGCTGTAGGAGCGTCTCAGGTTACCAGAGTGACTGGGCTGCTTGTGACCAAGCTGCCACAAACAAATCTGAAGTGTCAAGGGGAGTGGACTCAGTTTTGCAACTCCAGATCCCAAATATAGTTTGTAAAGGGTTTTTTTCCTTCAGGAGAACTTAGCAAACTGCCTTGGGATCCTTTAGTTTCTGTGGAATTTCAAGGGGAGGGATGCTTGGTTGCTGGAGCTTTCCTTTGGCCAGACAGGGAGAGTCTGTGTGAGTGAGAGGGGGAAGGAAGGCTTGAGCCTTCTTCTTCCTCCAGAAGGTGCAGCCTCTGCAGCCCTTTGCTGGGCCTGGAAGGGCTGCTGCTAAGGTGTATGTTTTTTGTCAAGCTTTGTGCATGTGGGTGTATATAAATATTTTTTTTCTGCTTTATCAAAGATCCTACCTGTTGAGACAGATAAGAAACCTCAGGGAAAACAGCTCCAGACCCGAGTGGATTATCTACTGAAACTGCTGAAAAAAGATCTGGACAAGAAAGAAAACATGAAAGATGGGGAAGAGGTGAGATGTGGCTGCTTGATTCTGGGGGTTTCGGGAGGAGTGGTTAGCTGATGGTAGGAGACAGCCTCTGTTCCCACAGTGAACATCATTCTGTGAAGGAATATGGACTTGTCTATTGTCTGATTGCATTGTGATATTTATCATTTAAATGATAATTGATAAGGAGCAGGTTATTACTGCACTTGCTGAAGGACTCAGGCTCCTCAGGCTTCCTGCCATCCTGCAGGACCTGCAGCTGTTTGCAGGATGTTCAGCAGATGGGATATGTCCCCAGGAAGTAGCTGTGACTATTTGCTTTCCCTGACTTGTTCTATGGTTTCACCAGGGCAAGCTAAAGAAGAGAAAACCACGAGTAAAGAAAGAGAACAAAGCTCCCAAAGTCAAAGATGAGCATGGGAATGAACTCTCCTCTCCTCGGCACTCAGACAACCAGTCAGAAGAAGGTGAAGTCAAGGTGAGTCAGCCTGGTGAATAGTGGCTTTTCCAGGCTTCCTTGGGCTGTGCTGTCACTGCCCAGCCCAAGCACCCCCAGCAAAGCCCTGGGGAGTCAGGGGCACTGAGAGGGAATTCCCACAGGATTGTCAAACTCACAAAACCACACATACAGCTATCTGTGTGAAAGAAGGACCTTTCCCACCTATTCTTTTAGATCAGTGCTTTAAGACCCCAGAATGGCCACAAACATCCACATATTGACTTGGAGGAAAGGTTGTCTCAGGATAAAGCCTGTTGCCCTTATAAAGGAGAGAAAGAAGAATTGTTTCCCTCTCCTTTTGGGCACGTCAGCCCGTGGTGAAGCTGGAGTTTACCAAGGTCATGCTGTTGCTTAGAAAACGTTCAGTCTTTGAGTGGTTTGGCTTGTAGTGTGAGGCTTTTTGTTCATGTGCTGATCAGTATCTACCTCAGGGGCTGAGTGTTCTGGAGCACAGCTGGCACAGGAGAGCAGCACTGCTCTGCAGCTTGCCAGCTTCTCACAGAGTGGGGCTGGTCTGGTTTTCATACCCTTTTGTCAAGGCTGGGGGGATGGCAGCTGCTTGAGCAGGGCTTGCTGTCTGCTTAAAGAGGTGTGAGGGTAAATCTGGATGGACCTCAAAAGTCGCCTGTGTTTTAAGGATGTAAGTTTTATGGAAGAAAATGTACAGGAGGTGAGAGACTCCAGCTTTGTGCTGTGACTGATTTTCTAGGAGGATGGCTTGGACAAGAGCCCAGTGAAAAAGAAACAGAAGAAGAAAGAGAACAAAGAGAACAAGGAAAAACAGACATCCTCTAAGAAAGAAAAGGAAAGTGATAAAGAGAAAAAGAAGACAAAAGACAAGAAAGAGAAGGTATGTGGTACTTTCAGAAGCAGCTTGATAGGGAAGTCCCTGAGCAGGACAAACTGTGAGACTTAGGATTCAGTAAAGGCCCTATGTGGAGACATCAGTGAAGCACTGTGGGGTAAGGTGGTATCCCTTTTTCAGCCCTTCTGAATTGCCATAAAGAGTAGAAAAGGCAATATGTCCTACAGCCTCAGGGAATGTGATCAAAACGGAAGAGATTCTGTCAGACTGCCTTTAAAGTACAGCTGTTCCTGTGACATTGATATGGCCACTGAGCTGATGTTCAGGAAGAACAGGGAAAGAGCCTGGAGCACTCAGATCAAAGTTCTGTCCAGCTGTGATTTATCACAGGGTTGGCAGCTCCTTGTCTGTATTCCCCTTTAATTTAAGCTCACCCAAATGACCCAAGTGTCCACACTGTCAAGACTGTAAGTTGTCATTGTCACTTCTCAGGACTCACCAGGATGAGTGTTTCAACATCACTGGTATGTTGGAGACTACCAATGTCTCTTGAATTTTGGGTACAACTGCCCTGAGGCTGGGTGCAAATTGGAAGGGGGGTAAAAACTTCCATAATAATGACCTGGAGTACCTGTCTGAGGAACAGGTATGTACTGCATGCTCAGTGTGTTTTGACACTGAGGTCACAAGTGCAAACTGAGAAGTTTTGTTGCCTATATAGGGGAAAGTTTGCTTTCCAGTGATTTTGGTATGGCTTTGACTGCAGATAAGTCATAGAAGTAAAAATTTACATGAACAGGCCATGATTTAGAGAACTAGTGACATCACATAAAGTTGCAGATTCTCGTAGATGTGAGACTACCCTGAGTTCTGTCTTTGCAAGGGAGAGATATTCTCTATTTTAACCTCTCTTCCAAGTCTTCAACATTGGTTTCTCCCCATGAGTGTGAGTATTGTATTCATGTCCAAACTGTTGGCTCTGACGCCTCTCTGCTCCCTCTGGGATGATGTAAAGCTAAACAGAGCCATTGCAGCTCAACAGTTTGAGATTCTGGGAGGAAAGTTGTAGGAACAGTGCCCAGGTTTAGCAGCTGCCAGTAACAATAGTGTGGAGGTTGTTAGTTGGGTCACTTGGGATCCTCCATTCTGGCTCATCGTGTGATGTGTGTAATTTGTCCTTGTAAAGCCTAAAGGTGGTGAGGCCAAATCTGGAAGTAAAGGGAAGAGATCGCAAGGTCCTGTCCACATCACTGCAGGGAGTGAGCCAATCCCCATTGGAGAAGATGAGGATGATGATCTGGACCAAGAAACATTCAGCATAGTGAGTATTTTCCTCTGGGAGATGGGAGCACAGTGCTGAGAGCCCAGCAAGGCAGCCAGGCTTTGCCCAGATGTCATCAAGTGTTTTAGGTGTTGAGGTGTGAACCCTGCTGGTGCCCCACAGGGATTTCCTCTGGCTGATCTGAGAGCAGGGCAGGACAGCCCTGGACAAGAGCTGCCCACCAGTGCTGGTGGCATGTCAGCAGAGCATGCACAAGGGCTCTCTGCTTCATCTAGTGACTTCCCTCTGCTCAGCTGGCAGCCTTGGGTTCCAGAAGATCGTGCAGCCTTACATTCCCTCTCCTGTAGAAGCCAAGGAGCCACTGGAGCTCCTTCAGGCAGGGAAATGCAGGAGAGTTTTGAGGGTGACCTTGTAGGAGGTGTGGAGCTGTGTAAATGCTCTCACAACAAACATGCCTGCAAGGCTTGTTGTAAAAATTGCTTTTCAGTAAAAGTTGTCATGGCAGACTCTCCTTGGCTGAAATACTACTTCTTGAAAACAGTTCTCTCAACGCAAATCTCTGCATTTGCTGCAGTTTGTGTGGGTTTTTTTGTCTTTAACTTTCCTTCTGTGATACACAAAAAGTCCAGGCAGGCAGTCTAAAAACCTGTCTGATTTCCTATCTGTGCACTGTGTTGATGCGTCCAGGCCAAAAAACATGATGGTTTCATCTCATGTCTGCCAGTTTTGGTAAAAGCAAGCATTAAAGTGGCCAAAGATGGGATTGGACAGGATTGAGTTGAGCAGTCCTCCAGGCTGGGGTGGCTGATACAGTGTGTGGTGGCTTGGATATGCTTCCCTGCCTGCCATGGGATCTGTGCAGGGGCAGACCATGTGGGGTTACAGCTTGCAAAGTACATTGTTCCCCCCTAAAAGGCAGGGGCAGTGGAGGTGGGGAGACTCTTGTCTTTTCCTGATTGTTGTCTGCAGCTTGTCTAACAATTTGCTATTTTATAGCTGATTTCTCCTTGCCTAATGGCCAGATAAAGCTAAACGAGCTTCTTTCAGCTCTGTCCAATTAACAGGGCAATGATGTAGAGCCCTCTGCCAAATTAATCACTTTCTCCTCTCTATTGCTCTTTCAAGTGCAAGGAAAGGATGAGACCAGTCAAAAAAGCACTGAAGCAACTTGATAAGCCTGACAAGGGCCTGACAGTTCAAGAGCAGCTGGAGCACACGCGCAACTGCCTCCTGAAAATCGGTGATCGCATCTCTGAGTGCCTTAAAGCCTACACAGACCAGGATCACATCAAGCTGTGGAGAAGGTGAGGGAACATTTTGTTTTCCTTGGCTGGTCTAGGGTATTTTGAAATGGTAGTCAGAGGCTGCTGGTGTTTTTTGTGCATGAGTGTGCCATTTGCCTCTTATTTAACCTGTGAAATCGTGTGTTTTCTGGTCCACTCAGTCTACAGAATCATGGAATGGTGTGGGTTGGGAGGGACCTTAAAAATCACCCAGTTCCAACCCCCTGCTGTGGTCAGGGACACAGTTCACTAGACCAGGTTGCTCAGAGCCCCATCCAACCTGGCCTTGGACAATTCCAGGGATGGTCTTCAATGACCAGTCCAAGGCAAGGGTTTTATCTTCAAGTTGTCCTGGTTTCATTAAAATTGATTTCAAAGCTAGATCAGATAAACCACTGCAAACCTCTTTATTTTGTTTTGAAGAATTTGGTTCCAGCTCTCCTGATCATCCTGTCCTGTGCTGAGACTGTTTTCTAGAGAGGGTAGAATGAATTTGGTGTTGATTTGGAAGCAGTTGGCAGTTCAACTGCTGCTGTAGCACTTAACAGAAAATGTTCATGTCCTTCTAGGAACCTATGGATATTTGTGTCAAAATTCACAGAATTTGATGCCAGAAAACTACACAAACTCTACAAGATGGCTCATAAGAAAAGATCACAGGAAGAGGAGGTGAGAGCTGAAGTGCTTTCTCTTTGTAATCTCTCCTTAAAAGGTGCTTCACTGGAAGTGTCAATATTTTCTGCCTCTTACCATGGGCGCTCTTTGTTGTTGTTGGCAGCCTGTGATTTTCTCAACATCCAAACAGTCTGGTTGCATTTGCCTTCTTTTTCATGTGTCATTTCTGGTCACTTTGTCCTGGCTGTTCTGACCAAGCAAACGCATTGTTTGATGTGGCACGTGATGTTCAGTTGCCCTTTAGAGTGAAAAGCCTGGGCGTGCTGCCCTGTAGAGCTCAGGTGCAGAAGCAGAGCTTTGCCTGTCCTCAAAAACCACATTTCTGCCATTCTCAGGCACACAGTTGGCTCACCAAGTCCTCAAAGAGGCAGCAAAATCCAGAGCCTGGCAGACAAGGCCATTGCTCACATAGTCCAGATCTTTGGGTGGGAGAGCAGCTGAGCTGTATCCCTCTGTTCCACCTTACAGGAGCAGAAGAAGAAGGAGGACATGTCCAGCATGAAGAAGCCGTTCCGCCCAGAGCCCTCAGGCTCCAGCCGCGATTCCGTGATGTCCCAGTCTCATGTGCCTCACAACCCTCATTCCCAGAAGATCCACATGCCCCCTTCCCACACCCAGCAGCAGATGCATGGGCACCCACGGGACAACTATGGCCATCCAAACAAGAGACATTTCAGCAACACAGGTGAGCGCTGGGAGGAACCTTCCCTTCTGAATGAATGCTCCTGGACACAAATTCTTCTGGGGCTTGTGGCTGGTCAGGTTTAAAGGTGATGGGATTGAACATACATTACTGTGGTGTTCAACACATGATATCTATGATGGTATGGTGAGGACACTTTATTGCAAAAATCCAGGGTTCTTAAACTGTTGGTTTGTTGTGAGTTTACATACCTGTGAGGCACAACAAATGTGCTTAACCAACTAGCACAGACCAGGATAGGAACAGCATCAGATATAACCAACCACGAGCCCCACGGTGTGAGCACTGATTGGTTCTAATAATTGTTTTACAATTATGTAACTTGTTTTTCACCTCTAGTTTAGCTGAGTCACTCAGAATGCTTTTCTAGTTTTCCAAAGTAACAGAAGTGAGCAAGGATTTTACGAGGGCAGCAAGGCCCTCACTGTGCAAGGCCTTTCTGCTCTGCAGCACATTACCACTGTAATTACTGCTGGGCTAAAAAACATGGTGATATAGTGAGGAAAGGAATTTAAGAATGGGACAGAATGAAATTTGCGAGTATGATAAGGAAATAGTGATAAAGAAATTCAAAGAATAAAATTGAGCCCACATAGTTTAGGGAGGAGAAAGTTAAAGAGGCATCAGTAGTTACAATTTCTTGGAGAATTCAGGGAAGTAAATGGACTTAAAGCAAAATATGAAAGAGATGCTCTTTCCCCTTGGCAGACCGAGGAGACTGGCAGAGGGATCGAAAGTTCAACTACGGCGGCAACAGCAACCAGATGTGGGGTGGGGAGCGGCACCACCAGTACGAGCAGCACTGGTACAAGGACCACCACTACGGGGAGCGGAGATCGCGGGGAGAACCTCACCGGAGCTCCGGGAACTACAGACCAAACAACCTGTCCCGCAAGAGGCCCTACGAGCAGTACAACAGCGACCGAGACCACCGGGGCCACCGCGACTACTATGACAGGTGAGGAATTGCCCTCCCCCTCAGGCTGGGGGAGCTTGCAGGGATGCACCAAATCCAGGCTTGGAGAATTGATCTCCATTCGTTTGTTTCTCCCCGCAGGCACCACCACGATTCCAAACGCCGGCGGTCCGACGACTTCAGGCCTCAGAACTACCACCAGCAGGATTTCAGGAGGATGTCTGACCACAGGCCACCCATGGGATACCATGGCCAAGGACCTTCGGACCACTACAGGTCCTTCCACACAGACAAACTGGGAGATTACAAACAGCCCCTCCCTCCATCTCACCCTGCCGTGTCGGACCCTCGCTCGCCCCCCTCTCAGAAATCCCCCCACGATTCCAAGTCACCCCTTGATCACAGGTCACCTCTGGATAGGTCATTGGAACAGAAAAACAATCCAGATTATAACTGGAACATTCGGAAAGCATAAAGTGACTGAGAGGGGGAAGCTAACGTCTGAAATACGTGGATTGATGTGACGGTGGCTGCTTTCTCCAAGCCAGCGACGAGAAACTCTGAACATGCTGCTATCATCTGGCTGGGTCAAGGAGGATTTTGAGGGAGTGGGTGGAGGAAGATTTTCCCTAGCTCTTGATTCTGGTTTAGATTCCCATTTCCTTTCCCCTTTTTTACCATTGAACTGTTCTGTCATGGAACCAGCCTTGCTGCCTCGTTCTTTGTTTTTTGTTTTCCTCAGTCCGATGGACCCAAGAGAATTTTCCCCAGCCAGTGTTTCCTCAGAAGGAGAAGGCAGATGGATGCTGCTTAGGATGGTGCAGAAGGCTGCTCTGACTTGATGTTACGTGACAGATGCTGCTTTGGGGTTGGGGATAAACTGGTTGGGCTGGGATTTGTGTGTCACCAGCATGGGGCAATGGGACGATATATTCAAGGAGGGACAGGAAAGTCCCTCAGCAGCCAAGCTTGGTTGAAAGAGGGACTTGATGTCCCTGCAGGATGACTCCAAAGGAGTTGGAGCCATGCTGGTGACAATCCATCACTATCCTGGCCATGTTATCATTTCCATGTCTTTATCCATTTCAAGAAACTGGCTCTGCTTTGATTGCTGTTGTGTCCCTTGCAACAGAAGAGGTGGGGGGATCTTCCTCCAGTCTCCAGAGCTGGAACTGGCAAACCTTGACTCCAGGGATAAGCAGGAGCTGGGATATGGGAAAAAAAGGCTGACTTCCTTAGTGAAGGGTTAGCTCACTTCTAACCAGTAGTAAAGAAATTGGGGTGAGAACAGTATTTCCCAGTGGACAGGGCTCAGGAATTCATAACAAAACTCTTCTCTTCTTGTATGGGCAGCTTGGGTGGTCCAGGAACTAACAGATGCTGGCTGGGAGGTGCAAGATCAAAAGATTGCTCTGGGGATCCTGGAACTCCTAATCTTCCTTCCACTAAAGGCTCTGGTCTTCAGGCAAATAATTTCTCCCTGTGCTTCATGAAGCAGTGATCACAAACCTTTACTATAGCTGAAGGATTAAGGAGGGTAGAACAAAGTGAAATAGGAGTCCAGTGGAGTGATCACTGTTGAGGGAATAGTCACCTTCCTGCCACCTTTCCAGCAGTTGGCAGTTACCCTGAATTACTAAAAGTACTTGCACTTACAGACCTTCTGTCTGTCTAAATTGGAAATGTGCCTGAGGACTTAGCACCTCAGTGAGCAGGGGGAGAATGAGGAATTCAGGACTGATCTGTAAAATTCCTTGGAGCAAATGTCTTAGAGCCCAGCATGGTAGAAGGAAAAGAGGAATGTGCAGCCCAGCTCAGTGGACTTCAGGGCAAACACTCCAAGTCTTCAAACCACAGCATTTGATGCAAACCAGCGTCCAGCCTGGACACTGGTGTGGTGAGAGGGGCTGGTTGTGCACATACTGCTGGCCAGAAGTACCTTGGGTGATTATTTTTCAGGTTGGAGCTCCCTGGAGACGACAAAGCTCTCCCAAGAGCCAGGCTGCCCCAAGTGTGGTGTCTGGAGCTGTGTCACCTCCCAGAGTTCAGTATTAAAGACCAGGCTGTTCCAGGCTCCCCTTTGGTGGGGCACAAAGCTGGGCCTCCTATTAAGGTGCCAGTATTGACCCTAATAAGCTGTGATGTCCTTTCCCCAAAAGACTGAGGGCAGATGGGTGTTCAGGGCTGGCTTCCTGACTCCAGCCAGTGCCTTGGAAGGCGCATGCAAACTGACACTAATACTCCTCCTTGCAGTGTATCCCTGGAAATCTGCTGCCATCACTCCTCCTGATCCCGCTGCTCTAACGGGACGCACGGGAAGTGTTTTGTTCCCCTTTTGTTTTTATATTGCAAGATTCCCACCAAATTCAGGACAGTTTTGTTTCCTTAGGGGCACTTGCTGCCCTGATAAAGTGTTACACTTGTGTTTACCTGTGCAGGGCGAGGTGAAGGCAAGTCTTCCACAGTCCTCCTCAGAGGGGTGGGAGGTGTGGAGAGAGCACGTTTCTGTGGCATTTCCCACTAAGCTGTGATTGCAGGCTGTGGTATTCAACAAAGAGGTCCTTTCTTTTCAGAGGTATTAGCTTTTAATGTGAAAATGGAAGAAACCTCGGAGGGGCAAAGAGAATTGCTCTTTTTGTCACTACGTGGTGCTGTCGTGGTGGGAAGTTTGTGCCATAATCATGTAGCAAAGGCAAAACTGGCCAGCCAGTGTTAGGGCTGGTGCAGAAAAATTTTGGATCCCAGCAAGAGGCATTTTCTGTGTCTAGATGTGAGGGTTTCTGCTTATCCTGGGTTCCAGGCATGAGGTTGGTTGGGATTTCCTTCTTGTGCAACAGCAAGAGCTTTACCCATATCCACTGGAGAGCTGTCCCCACTGTCACTTTAACCTGGTGTTGAAGTCACATCACGTTGTCCACTCATGGTGGGTGAGTCTTTGCTGGGTTTGGCTTTAGTGAAGCTGGAGAACACGATTTGGGAGAAAGTCTTCCCTGAGCACACACACTCATGCATTTATGTCCCCTCAGCATAGGGACCACAACCAGACACCATCACGGGGATGTGGGTGGGATCAGAGGGGACACATCCACAGCCATAAACTTCCCTATGGTGTTTGTGTCAACATCTGGTACAGCTTTTCCTTCTGAACTGGCTGCAGGATTCTCTCCAGCCTCTTCGAAGGAAAAAGCAGTAACTTGCTGGGGTTTTCTTTAATTAAAAAAAAAAAAAAAAAAAAAAAAAAGAGTTTTTCAGCCTGACCTCTTTGGAAATGGTGTAAAGTTATGAGTTCACAAGGTGGAAGTCCTGAAGACCAAAACCTGCTATAGGACAGGCAATGTGGTCCCAACCAAAATGGACATGGAACCAAGCGCTGAAGTCCTTGCATGAATGGTTTGTGATCCACACAAAAATACTATTCTGCTTTCACCCTTTTCCTCCCCACCTCTGCCTCCCCTCCGGGGAGAGAAGGACTTTTACTGTAAAAATACGGACTTTTAAACCTGTTGACTAAAAACAGTAATTAATATTAATTTATATTTGTGAAAGAAATGCCACTGTCCTAGTGATTTCTGATGTAAATATGTTGTTTATATAGTATGTATGAAATTTTCCTACATTGTAAAACTGCTGTACTTTTGATTCTTGTATATTAAAAAGTGTTACTGAGATTTTCAGAAGGGCCCCAGCATGGTGTCTCTGGGGGGTTCTGTGGCAGGTCTGGGGGCTGTTTTGGGGTGACAGAGCCTTTTCCTGCCAGCCACCATGGATATTTTCACCGTGCAGAATAAGCACGTTCTGCTTGGCTGTCTTTACATAGTTTCATAGTCTGTGGTGGTAGAGACTTGGAAGCCTCTTCAGATGGGAATTTCCACCTGATCAGAAGGAGCTGTACATTCTCTCACCCAGATCCACCAGGATTGCACTGGGATGATACTGCTGTTTATGTGTTTATCCCACCTGCATGTTTTATGGATCTCTGAGGATGTGTAAAATTCTTTTTGACCCTTTCTGGGAAGAATTCCCCTTTCTCTAGGAGAAGTGCTGCTCCTGCTGCATCAGTGAGTTCTCTTCTGTCCCCAGCCCTTGCTGGGCAGGATGTGCCTCTCCCCAGGTGGGATGTGATGGCATCCAGTGGCTGCTTTGGTTTGGTCTTTACCCTCCACAGCTCCCACTGAGGCCCACACAGAGCAGGGATTGGAGCCATTCCTCCCAAGTTATAAAAGCTCATTGTAAAAGGTACTTTTCACACCTGTAGCCACTGGGTCCAGCCCTTCCCAGTCTCTCTGCTGCTGAGCCAAGTTTCAGCCAAGAGTGAAATTTCACAGCTGAGTTATATGCTCCTGAAAAATGGATTTCCTAATGGAAAGAGTGACTGGCTGTTAGCCATGGGGCTCGGCAGGGAGAAGGGTTTGGCTGCAGGAGGCACAGGGGCTGCAGGGAGCTGGGCTGGCTGTACGTGCCTGGGGCTCAGTGGGGTGAGTCTACCTGAGACCAGTGATTTATCTTTATTTTTTTAATTTAAGCAGGCGGGTAAGGCTATATGGGCACCCCAATGCTGGGTGTCTCAGCACAGCTCAGCCTGGCATCTCCCTGCCCACCCATGTCCACAGCACCACTGAGAAGAGTTTAATCCTAAGGCATTCTCAAATCCCACGGGGAGATGACCTCTCCCCAGCTGTCCATGCCAGGCAGCTCTGGTCAGTCCCACTGCAGTGTGTCATCCATAAGGACATGGTCCAAGCAAAGCCACTGTGCTGGCACAGGGAGCAGGACCTCCACCACCCCAGTGAGGGGACAGGGCTGTGCTCCACACTGAGCAGACCCTCTAGAGGGCAGCCAGCTCCCAGCAAAAAGCCAGTTTGGTGAAAAACAACATTCTGCCGATGGGGCTGTTCTGGGACAGCCGCTGGCTGCTCAGTCCTGGCTCATCTCGAGCACCCAGCTGTGAAGCTCAGAGCCCAAGGCAGTGGCCCAAGGCCAGGGGATGGGCAGACACAGCCAAAGAGGGGCTGGAAACTCACCCCAGGCCTCAGGTGGTGGCACTTGAGCTGTTGTCCATCTCTGAGTGATGGGATGGGACCCCGGATCCCCCAGGGGCTGCCCTCTCACCAGCCCCGAGCATGGTCTGGAGAGCAATTTGAACCTCTCCGAGGTGCCACAGGGCCACCACTGCCACCGGCCATGTCCCTGCACAGCCTGTGTCTTCCCCACTCCCTTCCTGGGGATGCTTTGATGCCTTGTGTGGTTAATGGGGACAGGGCATCCTTGTCCCTCAGGGGTCACCATGCCCTCCCATCAGCACTTTGTCCCACTGGAACATGCAGGTGCTGCCTCTGCTGTCTCAGGCTGGAAAGCAGGGACAATTGGTGACCTCCTGGCAGAGCAGTGAGTGAGGGACACCCCTGGCCCCTGCACGCTGGGCACTTCGTAGATGAGTTTTCAGGTTTAGCCATTTCAGGCTTAGCTGTTTCAGGTAGCTAAACCCGAGCTCTGGTGCAAGGAGTGGCAGAGGGAGTGGGTTTGACTCTTTCCAAGAGCTGCCAATTCTCTGTGCTCTGAAGGAGGGGAGGCTCAGGTGATGTGACCATCTCTGCTGCTGGGCATCATTGCATGGATTCGCCCAAATAATGTGTGTTTTGAGTCAGTGCTGGTGTCCCACCCCCTCAGTATCTCCCTTCCCCAGCTGCTGTGACAAGGAGTTCCTTCAGATTTCAAAAATGGAAAATTTAACAGAAATAAATGCAATTTTGTTTTTTCTCATTAGAGGGCAGCAATAAACCCAGCTGGGACAGGAGAGGTGCCCAATAAAAGGGAGATCAAAGAAAGGGGGAATTACCATTACTGGGATTTACATCCCAATCTGCTTGGGTGAGTAGGAAAAGGGTGATGATACCCACTTGGACTCCATTGCTGCACATCTCCTTTCCCAGCGAGGCAAGGCTCTAATGGTTTATTATCTGTATTTTACCCCCATCCCCTTTTTAATTTTCTCATTTGGCTGCAGATAAATTGAACTCGAGAGTGAAATTCTCAGGAGAATTCAGGACAGAAATGAGTTCTCCGAGGGTCCTTCAGGTGGAAGAAAGCTGCTTTGGAGTGAGTGCAGAAATGGGGCAGCACTTGCATCCAGTGTGGGAAACAGCACCAGGCAACACACGGGGAACAAACCAAGACCCACACATTTATTGTCAAAAAACCCTCAAACTTTACTTGCGTTTCTCTCAATAAATAATTTACAGTATTTACACGCGGTGACACTCCCGTGGGTCTCAGCGCAGGGAGGAGCTGGGGGGGCTTTTCAGAACGTCCCCCCTTTGCCTATGGGTTTTTTTTGTTTGTTTGTTTCCAAGTTTCGGGTCCTTCTTGGCCACACTTCACCTTTAACCAGAACCGGGTCAAACACAACCTAAATAAAGTGCTTCACTGTTTGCTTCTAAAATAGGGATACCCCAACCACCTCACGCCATCGGCCACCACCGGAGCATCCACCTGGGCAGAGGGAACAAGCCACACCATAACCAGACTTTCCTTGGGTGGAAACTACCCCTAAACCACAGCGTGTCGTGCAGTGGGGTGATTGTTTTTTGAGGGAATTATTGACCTGTTGGCACACTGTGGCTGGGCCAGCTCAGGCAGTTTTCAAGCAGCACTGTGTGCTCAGAGGGAGGCTGCGCACAGCTGCGTTTATCTGTGGGGTAACAGCAAGAAACAAAGTTTCCTCTTTACCCCAAGACAGATTTTGGCTTTTAAAAGGTGTGTTTTGATTTCTAGGGAAGATAAAAATTTGTTTTCTCTAGAAAAAAAGAAACAAAGGTCCAAATCAGCCTGGCTGAGCATTAGTGCACTGGGAAATGAAACTGTCCCATGCCATGGTCCAGTGGCTGCTCCCCTCAGCACCTCCAAACTGTGATATCCTTATTTCAAAATCTCCCTCAAAGAGAGTATCTGGGGCACCAGCAAACAAAGCAAGGAGCAAAGTAGTAAACACATCTTTTTGTTTCTTTTCTTTCCTTAAACATTTAAAAACCAATTACATCTTTTCATCTGTACAGTCACACGAGATCAATGCCAGGGCTCTATATATTAAAGAGACAATATAAATTACATCCATTGACACAAGTTTGCATTTCTCTGCTGCTTTACAAACGGAGCTCTAGAGCTGTAAGGACACAATGAATAGTCATGTTCAGTATTTACACCAGGCTGCCCCTTGGCACCAGTTCAGACTGCCAAACCTAGCCTGTTCCCACCTCTTTTGGTGCTAGCTTGTCTCATCACGCCCAGAGACCTCCCTTGAGAGCAGGAGGCGCCCCCAAGTGCGACACGTGTTTTGGGGCTTTTTTTCTGGGAACTTCCCCCTGAGGAAAGGTGGGGGAAACCCACCAGGAGGTCCTGAAGGCGAAGACCAAAGGTGGTCTTGATGTTTGTTCAGTGAGCGGTGGGGTGAACCACAGAGGAACATGGAGAGGAGGAGATGGGCAGCACTACATGGTGGGGGGAGATTACCGATGGTTTCGAGGCAGGGAACAGACATTTGGAGGCAGCTGGGGGGTCCTCTGCTGCATCCCATCTCCTGGCTGAATTTCTGACATTGCCCCATTTCTGATTCAAGCCCAGAAGGGCTTAAGGTGCAACTGGTCTGCAATGGGGTTGCAAGTCGCGGCCCCAGGATGGGGAGCAGAGCAGAGACCTAGCAGCAAAAAAAGAGCACCATGCTCCTGCTCCATCCCAGGGCTGGGCCACGGGCAGGGAGGGGCTGGAGGGAGGTGCAGGTCAGGTCTCCCACTGAGCAGCCACCCTGCTGCCAGTTTTAGGGGACCAGAGAGCGAATGGTGTGAGGAACTCATCCAATGCTGGGCAGAAGTTGCAGAAACCGCTTGAATACTGGCCAGGTTTCTCCCGTTGCCATCAAGAGTCCACGGTGGGTCCAGGCAGAGACAAGGGAGACAGGAATAAAACTACTGAGTGAATCAGCCAGGTGCACTGGCTAAACAGGGGACGCCTTTGAACCACAGCAAATGCAGGCCAAGGCTTGAGGAACGTGTCCTCCTTCCACCCAGAAGGTGCCTGGCAGCGGCAGCCAAGCAAGTGTGGGATCATTGCCCACCATTTCGACCCCTTGCACCACCAACAGGGCTGTGGGCAGAGCAGGACATGCCCCAAAAACAGAGCCCAGCCCCGGTGAGCAGGACATCCTGCCCTGCTGTGCTGGCCAGGCTTGGCTCTGTCTCACTGCCCCGTGTCCTCCTCGTGGGCTCTGCTCTCCGAAGACAAAGCCACGTTCATACACGCCAGTGTCACAGTCACCATGAGCATTTTTGGGACCAGGGGAGTGCTACAAGGAGAGTAGCTACAAGGGTTCCCCAGCACCCACTCGACTGGGAGCAGGAGGAGGGGCAGGTGAGGAAGGTCCAGACAAGAACAGTCCAGCAAAAACTCCTGACTGGTCCCACTGGCAGCACGTTCCTCCCAGGCAAGAGCTGGGAACGTGGAGGACTTGCACCCAAGAGAGAGACTGAGGTTTGAGGACAACCCATGCGGCTCTGATATCCAACCTCCGGCGTCTCATCCCTGGCTCCCTCCTGCTGCCCTTTCCCTGCTCTCCACGGTGTGAAGGAGCAAACCTCTATAACAAGCACAACCAACACAAACACAGCAGTGCTACCCAGAGGGTGGGATATGTTCCCGTGGGAGCCGTGTTGCCCGGGGTCAGGTCCCGTGTCCTTTCATAGAGGTGCAGCTTGTCTTTGTTGGAGTGAAGCATCTTCACGTCCTCAAAGGCATAGTAAGCAGCCAGCATGAAGTTGACATCCCCCGTGGTGAGGAGGTCGAAGACACAGGACTGGAAGTAGAGGTCCTCCACGGGCAGCTTCTCCCTGCACTTGGCCGTAGCTGTTTCATAGGTGAAGGCCTCTGGAGGGGCTGGCAGGCTGGGCCCCTTCCTCCGGGCACGACCCTCCGTGGCCTGAGCCGAGCGGATGGTCTGGAAGTCAATCTGCTGGTTGAGTGGACAACCACGGAGGCACAGGTAGAGGCCCTGACTGTCCCTGTCCTCCACGGCGTTGACCACCTCCTCGGGCATGCGCACGGCGAAGGTGAGGTAGCGCCCCACCTGCCTCACCACGATGGTGGTGCCGATGTACTTGGCCTGGATCTCGATGTGCTGGCCCGACACCTTCTCTGTGATCTTCAGGCTGTTGGCCCCGTGCTTGTCCCCTCCGTTCTTGGAGCCGTCCACGAAGGCGGCAGGGAGCTCGTCCATCTCTGCCTGGTACACTTTCTGATCCACACACTCCTGGAAGCTCTTGAAGATGATGGTGAGCTGTGGGGGAGGAAAGGAGCATGGTTACAGCCTGAGAGCACACAGCCACCACCAGCAGTGGGGTGGAAGGCGCAAGAGCTGAATGCTCAGGCCACACAGGAGCAGGTCCTTCATCCTAAGAAATGGCCCTGGCTTTTGGCCACCCAGACATGGTCATCCTGCTCCAGCAAATGGGTGAGGACACTGTGTGCAGAGCCAAGACCCAGAGGCTTGACTGAATGCACCACCCGGATCTGCCTGTTATCTCCAGGCCCAGCACAGGAGCTGCCTTGCAGCTGGAGCTGGGTGGAGCATCCCTCCTCTCAGGCCTGTGGCAGCATGCCTGTGCACGCAGCACTGCCTTGCCTCCAGGGCTAGCAGATGGCTGAGGGGATGAGCCCTGACTCCCCTGGAGGTGGTGGAGCTTCTCCTCTGACTCCCATGACATTTACATCCCAAGGGCTGGACCAATTTGTCTCCCTAACAAATTGCAGACCAACAGGGATTTCTCCCATGGGCCCTCAGACATGTCCTGCTCCGTGTCTCAACCCCACAGGCACACATGTTCAGCATGTTCCACTGGGATGGCCCTGCTAGGGGTGACCTCATGGTGGCCTTGGCAGTGGCTGGCTTAATGGTTGGACTCGATGATCTTAAGAAGTCTTTTCCAATCCTAATGATTCTGTAGTTCTGACACAAACAGAGCCCACACGCCTCCTCTCCCTGGCTGGGCTCAAACACAGGTCCCTTGCCAGAGGAAGGACCTCACAGGGCTGCTCTTCCCTTGCTGACCTGGCTTCTGGAGGGAAGACTTGAGGAGGAAGATGAGCAGAATTTGCATGTACAAACAATACAAACTATGTTTCCTCTTTCAGCTCTTGCAGTTTCTGCCCATGAGGGAGAAGTGGCAAAGGGGACCTCCCACCACATGGCCCCCATGAAGGGGGAGGCTGAGATGTGGCCAGAGTGGGGCAGGGCTGGAGAGGAGAGCAGAAAACACAAAGAGCCCCAAGGACTGAGCACTGCCATCCTTTCCAGCAGCACACAGTGCTCCAGCCGTGACCCAGCAGCGATTCCCACAGCTCATGCTGCACATCTCATGACTAATCCCTCCTCACCACAAACCCGTGAGGCAGATAAGGAGTGAAAAGGCTCAATTAAGATGGTGATCCTGCGATCCCAGCAGGTCCTGCAATCCTTAAGGACCACTTTCCTCAAGCCAGACCTCCTTGCAAGCTTCAGCAGGTTTTGATGTCTTTTAGTGGCTAAAGACTTTAGAGCATCATGAAGTATCTTTTAGGGGGTTTACCAGGCACAGGTCAGAACCTCGGTCAGCTCCAGCTCAGGATAAAGGGGTGACATCCAGAGCAGAGAAGCAGCCCCTGTCCTACACATGCTTCTCTCCTCTCCCCACATAAAGGGAGGAGCAGAACTCTTCAACATGGTGGGACAGGACATTTTCCAAAAGCAGACAGTTGCCTCCTGCTGAGCCTCCCTTTTCCTCTGGCACAAAAGGTGCCCTGTTAGCTTTAGAGCTTGTGCACTAAGGGTAGCACACCAGTTCCTCAGGTCCAGGTCCCTCCTGAAGCTGAGGCTGTGACACACAAGTCCTGCTGTATCACAGCAGCACATTCTCATTTGGGTTTTCTGTGTTTGCCTTGTACCTTCAGGATGTTTATTTAGTCCGTCAAAGCACCTCCAGAACAGACTGTTCCCCACAAAATGTCAACTTGGCTGCAAACCACAGAGACAATTAAAAGCCTGGGTGGAAGGGAAGGCAATTGTGAGGAGCTCAGCTTCCTCCAGGCTTTTTCCTGTAAGCTGGAGCCTCCCTGGAGGGCAGTCCTGGGTTTGCTCGGGCCTTGGGGGTTCCCCAAAGGTGCCAGCATCATTCCTGATCTGGCTGCCCACACCAATGTGGGGTGCCAAGGGGGGAGCCCTCTTAATTTGCGATCCCTAGCTCTGCCATGAAGGCCCTTGAGGTGCAGCACCTGAGGCTGGGGACAAAAGAAGGATGGACGCCGATATTTAGGGCCAAACATCCAAATTCAGAGGAGCTCACGCTCCGTCTTACCCTCCCCATGGAGATGTGCAAATGGGGGAAGACATGGAGGAAAGAAAGGCTGTTCTGAAGCCTCTCTGCCCTCGCCCACCTCTGTCCAGGGGGACAAGGCTCACCTTGCTGGTGGCGGTGGCCGAGGAGCCAGGCAGCACCGGCGTGTTGGTGACCTGCACGTTCAGGTAGTTATTGTCTATGAGTGGCCAAGCCCCCTGCACCTTGCAGGTCTGGAAAGTGTCCGTGAAAGTCCTGAGGTGAGGATCCCCAAAGAGCCCGCAGTGGGTGTAGTTGGGGGCGGCCGAGTGCTTGTGAAAGCTCTTCTCGTAGTGGCAGATCTCGGGGCTGTCGGAGCGCTCCTGGCTGTCCCCGGGGGGCAATGTCCTGAGGCGGGGCTGGGACGTGGGGCCATCCTTGGAGCAGTTGTGCTGCACCATGAGATCGTCTATGCCATGCACGGCCGAGTGGTAGGCCAGGTCGCCCCTGCAGGTGCGGGCGGTGCGGCGGGTGCAGTGCGCGTAGGCCCGCAGCGCCGTGCAGAACTCCGGCGCCTCCTCCGCGCCCGGGTGGTGCGAGCCCGACGTGGCCGCCCAGAACTCAGAGTTGCACTTGAGGATCTTGCATGGAGATGTCACTGCGGGAGGGGAGAGAACGCAAGGGGGTCAGCGCTGGGTTGCCCAACTCTACCCCCAGCTTTCCTCCCGCGGCCCAAACCCATGACGGCGGCCGGCCGCGTGACGGGGCCTCGCTCCCCAGACGTGACCCTCTCACATGACCCAAGCCTCATGCATCAAAGGCAAAGAAACCAACAGGATCTGCCCCGATTTAGTCCAAAAAGGGAAAGAGCGCCCAGCCTTTAGATGCGTGGTCATGGGGGGAAACCATGGTGTGGAAGAATGGGACGTATTCATAAGGAGTGACAGGGGAGGGTCATTAATGTGGGGGGAGATGCGATGGGGTTTTTAATGCCTTTTTGGGGTTTGACATTCTAAGCTCTGTGCTGCGTGAGGTACTGGGTGCTGTGTCCAGGCTGAGCTCTACCAGCACAAAACTCTTGCTTGCTCTCTTCCTTTCCCTCCTTTATGAGCTTGGGGAAACCCAGCACTGGCATGGCTGCTGTGCCCAGGTCAAAGCAGGACCAGTGCCATGACCCACCCTGCAGCACAGCCAGAGGCCATCCCGCCATCCCCAGCACCACAGCAGTGACGGCTGCAGCATTCACTTCTATCCCCGTGCCTCCGGAAAGAAGCCAAAAATCCTCTTTCTTGACGCCTGTGTGGCTCTGCTCAGCCCTGGGAGCCCGTTGCCCACCACGGCCCGCTGAGAGAGAACAAGAGGTGGAGGAGAAAAACCGGCACAGCAGGTGTGGGGATGCCAGCGAGCCCCCGCCTCCCCTTCCCACCCGCCGGTGTGTTGCCCAGGCGGAGGCGAAGCTAGAGGCTGCAGGGCCTTTGCCGGGCTCAGCCGCAGCCCTGCTGCTTCCTGGCAAGGTGGAGGAAGGCAAAGAAAATTCAGATCCTGTTTTTTCCCCCCCACACACAACGTCTGCTCCCCGGGGGCGGTGTGGCTTCCCCGGAGCAGACTTGAAAGCAGCTGTGCAAAAAGCACATGGCCATCGCTGAACGTCGCAGACACTGCTCTGCCCCTGCCAATTTGGAGTCTTGCTGGGTGAACCCAGGCTCACACTACTTAAAATTCATGGCATTTTCCTTCCTCTCCTCTTAATCGACCCCCTCGGAGTGCTTGGAAACAGGATGGGTTCAGGCACAAAAGGCAGCAGGAGGAGGAGAAGACAAGCCCCACCATTTCCAGATGCTTTCCCTGGTGCCTCTTGCAGGCGTACCCATATATCCCTGTCTCGGGGCTTGTTCAGAAGGAGCCTGGCAAGGCATCTGTGCCAAAAGCATCTCAGATTTGTTTAGAAAGAAAGTTACAAAACCCAGTATTGTTTCAGGGAAAACAGTATGTTTGACTTTTAAACATCACTGTGCTGGAAACCTAAACAGAGTTGGTGCTGGAAAATCAGAGAGGGAGACTGAGACTATAAAACACTGAGCAGTTCGGCTGTGAGAAACAAGCCTGTCGCCTCTCTGTTTCCAAGAAGAGTGAAGTGCAAATAGGAAACGGTGACAGGTTCCTCACAGTTTTAAAATTCATGTTTAATAAACTCAGATGCTAGCAACAGCACTGAAAACCTGGGAGCTGTTTGGTCTTGGCAGCATCCCACCTAAACCTGCAAGAAGCTCTGTGGAAAGCCTTTAACTCATCATTGACCAGAGGTGACTCAAAAACAAGGTTCTGACCTGGGACATGGAGTACATGTTTCTGCTATGTCTTCTGCATGTATGGGTCAAATTTAAAGATATTTATTATTTCATATCCCTCTCTTGTTCATCCCAGGAGTGTGGTTTTCCAGGACTGCCACAATGGAGTGTGACCAGTGCCACCACTGCTGGTTATCCCAAACCCTTGTGGCATCAGGCAATTAAAGTCATTGCTTTCCTAGTAGTTATGCTAATGTACAGCTTGAGGATGCCTTGGGGTTGCATGTGGCAGAAGGTGCTGTCACTGCAGCCAGACTTGCCTGCACAGCCCCAGGAGAAGCTGGAGGACACATCCCTGGACACGCAGGAGCCACACACCCCACAGCTCAGCAAGGCATCAGGATGAGCTACACAAAGCATCCCATGCAGTGAGCAGCTTGCAGAATCCTGGCTGCAGCATTTCGGCTGCTCCAGCCCTTCAGCTGCTGCATTGAGGTGATTCTTTCAGTAGGAATAAACCCACAGCCTCTTGCTCTTTAAGGACTTGCTTTATTCACGCGGGTGACGAGATGCAGGCGTCAGCCCAGGGTCAGAGAGGACCCTGCTGAACAACCCCCCAACACCTAGTGCTGGACACATCCTGCAGCTGAACATCCTCACCGCCGCCCTGCCCGGGGTCATGCATGACTTTATAAGGCACTGAATTAAAAAATCCCAACCAAACGGCGGGCAGGCAAGCCCATCTCCTTCCTCCCTGGGCCTGAAGGGGGAGCGTTCTGCTCTAAGATGTTATCGCTCCGCTTTTGGCACCCTTCCCCTTCTCGCTGTTTCGCTCAGGGCCCCATATAAGGCCACATCTCCAAATCCAGGTGCCCCAGCGCTGTGTGAGCAGAGTCCTCCCTGGACTAGCCCTTCCCATGGACATTTCCCCAGCCACCCTCACGGCAAATCCCTCATGCTGCTGGGGAGGGATTTGTCTCCTCCACAGCTGACAAAGGCTGTGGAGGAGAGCAAACACGACCCTTACCCCTCCCAAGCAGCCCTGCCTCGTCCCCTCTGGCAGCAGCTTTGGCACAGTGGTGCAGGCTCATTTGTACCCCGGCCAAGAAACGATGTTTATTCAATTTCGCATAATCTATTTTCCATCCACTCACAATGGTACTGTTTTTTAACCACAGATGACTTAGCATGGAAACAAATCGCTCTCAAGCAGGAACCCAGCAAGGCTCTCCTGGGATCTGTGAGACATCCCCAGGTCTGGGTGATTTCTCGTCCATGGCAGAACAGCCTTCATCTCATAGACAGGTGAATTCAACCTCTCCAAGCCACCTCCCAACCTCCCCGTGATCTTCTTTCAAGGCGTTGGTGCCACGCAAACCAGAGAACAAAATTTCCTTTGTTACCTTGAAACCAATGGTTTCGGGAAGTTAAAGCCAGAAAAAAATCAGAAAACCACCTGGACTAGGACAGCCCCCCCTCCATTCCCCGTTGTTCAGGACACTTCCCATCAGGACTCCTGAGGTCTGTGAGGACTGAAAAGCCACCCCATTCCTCGGTGGCTGTTTCAGGAATTTATCACCTTTACAAAACACGGGTCTTGGTTTTAAGTGGATTTTATCTGACTTCATTGTAAGGACATAAAAAAGAACCAGCGATTTTCTCCAAAGCGCAGTAAAAGGTCCGTTAGTAACGAGTGTGTTTCCCACAAAGATATTTACACACTGCAATCAAGTCCCTTGTCAACCCTCCAGATAAGCTAAACGGTTTGCACTTTTAAGTTCTCGCTGGAAGGTGTTTGCCCAGCCCCACCATCAGACCTCCCTCCAGCAGCCTTGTTTCCTGCACAACCTACCACCCCGAGAGGCAACAGGGATAAAGGACATGCTCACACCTTTCGAGGGGACATTGCACTGAGCAGCCAACCAGGTGTGACCTTTTCCTGAGCTCCTGGTTTGGAAAGCATTGGTCCTCCATTCAACGAGCATCCCAAGGACCACCAAACACACACACAGGGTTCTGGGGTATCACACAACCCCAGTCCCACTGCTCTGTTCTAGTCATGGGCACTCTGCATTACTCGATGGCAAATTAAGTGCTCAAACATAGGCACACACCTAACTTTAACAGCATTTAATTATTGGTGCCCACCTATTCTTGCTTCAGTTGGTGTCAAGTAACCTGGATTTCATTAACCCAAATCACGCACTTTCAGAAAACTAGCACAAAATCAACGTTTCATCTATTCTCCTGTAATTCCTGTAACAAAGAGAACTGCTGGAAATTAATGTCTGTAAGCAAAAGACAGTTCTTTTAAGACTCTTGAATGCATGTTCACCAGACCTGTTAATTTTAAAGTGTTCACTGCTAAGCAATGTATTTTAATATCCTCTTGGTTCCTAACGGGCTGGAAAGTATTTCATCACCCACATGTGATGCAAATACATCATCCTGCGTTTTTCCAAATACATGGATTGAAGTGTAGATGTGCAAGCCTCACACATGCAGTAAAGGGCTTTTTTTGGAGAACACAGTAAAACCTAATTACCTTTGGCCTCAGATCTGAGCACCCAGACTTAGGCTCCTAAACACATATTTATTTAAGTAATCTAAATAAACATATTTATGCTGACACCTCGATAGGAAAGGCACAATTCTTCAAGGTGCTAAATACCAGCAACATCTGCCAGCCTCAAGGAGATGTGGGCTGCTCTGCTCACAGGTGGACAGCAGTCACCACCAGCATGAAAATGACCCCAAATGAGTTAAAAAAAAAAAAAATTACATTCCTCCTTAAAAACATGGCACAAGGGATCACTTCCAGCCAAGCAAAACCAGAAGGAATGAACACTGTGCTTTGCATTCAGCCCCTCATGCTGTCCCTGTCTCAGGGGTGTCTACATGAGCCATCCCACACGGTGGCCATGCTGGACCCACATCTTGTTTCCCATGAGGTCAGTGAGATTAGACATAAAAAAGGATTTTTTTTAACAATTAGGGGGGCTGAAACACTGGCACAGGTTGCCCAGAGAGGTGGTGGGTGCCCCATCCCTGGAGACATTCAAGAGGTCCCTGTCCACGGAAGGAGCATCTGACGAGGTGACCTTTAAAGGTCCCTTCCATCCCAAATCATTCTGTGGCTCTATTTTATGACACGGATCAGCCGGCGCCTTGTCACACCAGGGAGAGAAAGGAGCAGCCCTGATGGATGGGATGTCATGGGTAGGGACAGCTCTCCCGCAGCCCCATGGGGCACCGTGGGGTGAGCAAGACCCAAGGGCCACCTGACCCAAGCTTGGTGAAAGGATTTGTGCGGGAAGGCTCTTCCAGCGACCTCCTTTGAACTGTTAATCAAGCACAATCTTGCAGAATAATAGCCTGGTTATTATTGCCTTGTTTGCATAACAAAGAGGCCCAATAAAACTGATTTGACTGTGCTCAGAGGGGGTGTGAAAGATCAGCCCTGAGAAAAGAGCTGCAGGAATGCAGCAAACTGCTCCAAAGCCTCAACCCAGGAAGAAAGACAATGCAATTTGCCATCAAGAAAAGCCCAACAGACCAATAAATTACCCATGTGCAAAGGGATTAGATCAGGTTTCAGTTGCACTGAAGTGGGGGGAGGACCGGGAGGAGGGAACTGAAGGAGAAAAATAAACCTGACTCTCTTAAAGAGCTGGGGCTCATATTTTGCTAGGGTGTGCATGGGGAGGCTGGCTCGGAGGGGCCACCTTCCACGCTGAGGTCGGGGTTTTGTGCTCATTTCCACCGGCTAAAGCAGCAGATGCATTAAATCCAGGCAAAGGCCCTACTTTTGTACGACAAAGTGATTCTAGATGTACCCCAGAGCACACCTCAAAACCATGCAGCTTCGTTTAACCCCATCCTCGTCTCGCTCAAGAGGATGCTGGGGGAAGGAGAAACCAACTTCTTGAAGTCAGAAGAGGAACATAGACGGATTTTTCTCGTTTCAGCCCGTGTCAGTCGCTAAAGCATCCGGAGGACCTGCCACGGCCAACTCCTTTTTGTCCTCAGCGCCGAGTTCACGGCCCCCCATGTCTCCTCTGCAGGCGTTGCAGAGACACGGGGCAAGTACAGGCAGGAAAGCAGCAGAGTCAGTGTCTTCAGCAGCACAGCACAAACTGCTGCACGCTGCCGAGGAGCTCCTGATCGCTCCTGTCACTTAGTCAGCTCTTTTGGCTCCATGCTCGGCTTACGGCTGACCCGGCATGCTCCGCGCCAGCCACGGCAGCTCTTCCCAGCCCCCAGCCGGCACTGCTCCTCCAGGCTCACCTCGGCATCCCTGAGCAGGGAGAAGGGCGAGCAGACACCATTGGAGAGGGCAACAGCCACGGAGCTGCCAGCCAGGGCCGCGCTGCTCTGACAGCCACCAGCCAACCTTGGCGAGCTCGGCAGGCGTGATGGGCTCAGAGGGGCAACCAGCGCCACAGACCATGCAGCAACAGTCACAGATTTTGTTCTTGAATTTTCCTCCGGGAATGTGGGCCTCAGTGCTGCCTTGGCTGCAGCTGTTGAGCTTTTGCCTGCTCAGAGGAACTGGTGCCAGCGGGTGGTTCAGAAGATGCAGGTTTTGCTCCTCCACGAGCTGGTGGATGGAGGATGAGGAGGGAGGGAAGAGATAAGGCAGTGATGTCCTCTGATTCCTCATCTGCAGGAGGGCACCAACAAAGCTGGCTCTCCAGCACAGTGTGCCACGGGCTGGGAAGCCGTTCTGGAGCTGCAAACCTGACTTTCCCCATTGGGAGCACACCTGGATGCTTTCACCAACAGTTCCCAAGAGCTGGTAAATCTCCTCAGGCAAATGGTCCACTTTAGAGATGAGGACACTGTGAAGGCTTTCACCCAAGACAAACGCCATGGGAAGTGAGGTGAATTTGCACTCTCATCCCCCACATGAAGCATCACCCTCAGCTTCCTCCCCATCCACGTCCCCATCCCTCTGGAGCAGCAGTCCCCGGATAAGGTCACCTCTGCCAGCCAGCCACCCCACCGCCGAGCGTTTCAGGTTTCCAGCAGACATCACTCTCCCCACGCCAAAGCTGTTTTCCCAGGGTGCCTTTGAAGGCACGGCTGCCACCCACCAGTGCCCGGGGGCCCCCCAGGTGTGGCAGCGGGTCCCTCGCCCTCCTCCCCCTCGCCCGGGCCGCGGCAGGGCTGGCAGGGAAACGCTTTCTGCTCACAGGTGTGGATTCCCTCTAGGAATAATCATCCCCGCTGTGCTCTTGTGAAATTTCAACCCTTCAAACGCAGAGGTAAATGAGATACAAAACGAGGAGATGGAGAAAAGCCCGGAGCACATAAATCTGGATGAGGCAAATTTATACAATTAAATGTCTGCCAAAAAATTGCGGCATCTCTCAATCGGAGGCGCTGGCTCGCGCAGGGTGAGGAGTGGCAGCTGCCCGGCTGGAAGGCAGCAGCCCCACAAGCCCATCAAGACACCTGACTGATGCTGGAGCCCACCTGGGGACACAGGGGACCTTGTGCATCCCTTCCACAGGCTGGGCTCCCACCCAGCACCAGACTCCCTCCCCATTGCTCATGCCCCATGGAAGGCACAGCATCTGTTCAGCCTTCATAGCCACAGACCTTCAGAAGTTTATTTATTTTTAAATGCTGCCTCTCCTGGACTCAGGTTTTAATTTTAAGAGGAAAAAGTAACTTTCTAACTGGAACCCACTCCCCAGTCCCACTGCTTCCCTACTCCTACACCAGCACAGCGATGTTTTCTCATCACTGTGGGCTGGCAAAGTTCAGAGTCATGTCCTGCCACATGCCCTTGTCATCTCAGAAAGGGCCAGCTGGAGTGTGTCATACAGCAAGAGAAAAAAAGGTAGCTTGTCCAAAACCCAAAATGCCATAGATCATTACTAGGGCTTTGGGGACCAAAGTCAACAGCTGTCCAGGAAGGAGAGGAAACCAAGGGAGGAGAAAATTCTTTGGCCTCAAGTAAAGCTTGCTCTCTGCCTGACCCATAAAACCTGTACAACAGGGACAGCTCTGCTTGCTGGGAATTGAGCAGCCAAACACTTCAGGATGCTCGTGCAGCACAAAGTGGGACTTGACACCCTTCTGAAGGACCTGCTGTCCCTGCAGCTGTGGGGACAAGAGACCCTGGCCACCCCACACACCCCAGCCGGGCCGGCAGACAGAGCGGCTCAGTCTGCGCCTACCAGGGCTGCGTGTGTGTCGGAGCCAGCTTGTTCTCCGCAGTGAGAGCCCGATGACTTCATCAAGGGGATGGCATCTGGTTTTGCAGTTGGCTATAATTCAATTCTCCCCCTTGCTGCAGGAATTTCAGCTGGTGGAGCAGTGATTTACTCAGCCAGGCTGCACTTGAGTGCAAAGCAATCTTGAGGCTACAATCGAACGCACTGTTATTTTGAGAGCTCACGGACAAGGGAATAAATATCCTCTTCTTTTCAACCCAGTAGCTGCCAAGTGCAGGCTACAGAGCTTTTTAAAGGCATTTAGGAGCTCTCCTCCAACAAGTGCACTCTGGATGCTGCGCATGGTCACTCCTGATTTGTGGAATCAGAATGGGATTTGCCACGATGGCCAGAAAGAGGCCAGGGCACCCCCTCACCTGCCCCAAGCAACCCCCATCGTCCCCAGAACCTCTTCCCCATCACCCCAGCTGGACTCCTGGACTGCAGCAGTCCTGAGCTCACCCAAACCCCCTTCAAACCACCTGGGACCCTGAGGCTCTTTTGGTCCTCGGTTCCTACACTCCCCCTTCCTCCAAGTTTGGCGACTGCTCCAACAGCAAAAGCAAATCAAACCAAATCAAACTCATCCAGATGGATCAAAAGCCCCCATCTTTGACCTTTTTTGCTGTCTCACCAACACTTATCCCTTGGGAGCAGTAGGGCTTGGCTTTGGGATCCCCTGAAGGACTGCTGGGCTGAGGAGGGGCTCGTTTGGGCCACACACTGCCCTGCCAGAGCCTACGGATGCTTTATGGGATGTGCTCATCAGGGAGCCAGAAGAGAGACCACAAAACTCATTGTCACTGGGGCCGCAGCCTGGCTCTCCAGGGACAGCAGGTCAGTGCAGAGCCCGAGAAGAGCCCCCAGGTCAGGAAGTTTTTATGGTTGCCCAGCCCTGTGAGCACTTTCATGTGCATATCCGACTCAGCACAGCTGTCCAGGCCACAGAGAAAGAAACCTCAGCTGTTCCCATGATAAACCCAAAGTCACTCTTAATATCACCTTGTTCCCAGTAACCAAGGACCAGGAATTTCACAATTTTCTGTGGAAAAAAGCAACGCATCCACCCCATCTACATTAAAAACAAGGCACCTCCTTCCAGCCCCGCAACGTGCCTTGCTGGCAATGGCAGAGAACTCCCTGTTCCAAGTACGAGACCAGCTCCAAGCTTGCAACAAAACAGGGAAGCCAAAATATTTCCAGGTTTACGTTTGAATCCCTCCCTTCTTCTCTGCCCTGACAACATCCCGCACAGGCGTGTTTCTCCCAGGATGAGCTCCCTGTTCACAACACTGCGGGGATTTTAGCAGCCTCTAAGCCCCTCATCTCAATTTTGGCTTAATGCTGCCATCACCTCCCTGCTGCTGAGATAAAAGCCATTTATTGACTACTCTGATACACCTCCAGTGGTGTTGGATCCTTATCTGGAATCCACTGTGCTGCCTGGATGGACCAAGAAAAAATTCCAAATTTTTATGGCGGCTGGAGTGTATTACAGCCAAAACAGCCAAGCTGGAAACAAACAGGGAATGCCAAAGCAAACCTGAGTCTGCCACACCTGGGGCAAAACCACCCAGGGCCAGATTTTGGAAGTACAAAAGGATTTGCAAGAAAACTCAGCACAGACTGTACCGGGAGGCACAGGCGTGGGTCACCCAGGAAATCAGGGTCTCAGCTTGGGAGGGCAGAGCACCCGTGAGCATCCAACACTGGGACTTGGCACAAGCTCCAGGGAGAATTTCTGCCAAGGAAACTGTCAGCTCTACGCAGACCTCCTTCCCCACGGTCACCCTGCCCCACGGCCAGGGAACCTAAGGGCACTGGTCGGTGGGGGCTGCCCAGGAGGCAGCAGGGCGAAGCCATCGGTGTGAGAGCAGCACAAGCGGGAACCCAGCCCGGGCTGTGAGCGTAGGGGGGGTTAAGCAAATAAATAAATAGGGCAGGACTCGGCGAGGCACTGATCTGACACGCCAAGCGCCCGCTTGGGCAGCCTCCAGCAGCCCTGCTCACCTGGGGCTCCCAGGAGGGGTGCGAAGCCTCCTGAGCGCTGGGAACCTGCTGGGAACCCACAAATTTCCAGCAAGCACAGGGGAAAAAGGGGCAAAAGGATATGCCAGGGAATAACCCCCTCCTTTTTCCTCCCTTCCCACCCAAAAAGCTCTCAAAAAAAGCCCCCAGCCTGCTCCCAGCCCTGGGCACGGGGAGCCCCGTCTCCGCCTGCGCCCCGCTCCCGCGGGCTCTGGATCGCCTCGTTCTGCCAGTTCTTTGCACCTTATTTGACTGCTGAAGGGAGAATCAAACAAAGCAGCCAGCCAGATCTCCTATCAAGTTCTTTCTTGCACCGTAAATCTCACAGCCTCGACGCTTTGCAACTCAACCGCTCCGAAAA
The DNA here is from genome assembly GCA_024500445.1 of Entomyzon cyanotis. Lineage (NCBI taxonomy): Eukaryota > Metazoa > Chordata > Aves > Passeriformes > Meliphagidae > Entomyzon > Entomyzon cyanotis. The sequence continues at coordinate 14,662,874 of JAKEPQ010001010.1, forward strand.
GGGCGTTAAGCAACACATATGGGAGCAGCTCCAGAGTTTCCAGAAAAAAAAACAAAACCAGGGGGTTCGGCTTCCAGCCTGCTGGGAAATTTAATGGGAAAAGTGGGGTCTAGAGAGCCACCTCAGTGCTAAGGGCAGCGCTGGAAAGGTTTTCCTGGAAGAGGGCGAAGAGGGCAAAGATGGGAGGAAGGGCGTAAAGCAGTTATTTATTTATTTCCTACATGTGTGTGCAAGACTACTTCACCTACGGTTATGCAAAAGAAAGGCAGAGGCGATTTAAAAATTAATAAATTTAAAAAAAAAAGAAGTTTTACTAAACTAAAAAGAGAGATAGGGAGATTTAAGCCTTAGAGCTTTTCTTTCTCCCTCCTGCTTTCTCTCCTTTTTTCCCCCACTCCTTGCAAGTGAAAAAAAAAAAAGAGGTAAAGAAACTGGAGAGTTTTGGAAGGAACAAATCCGCCTCTGTGGACTGGGTTTCCCCTCCCCCAACAAAAACAAGCACTCAGGGCTTGAAGGAATTTGCAGGCAGAGATCTGCCAAAAACATTGTGAAAAACTATGGGGGATTCATTGGAAACAGATGGCGTTTTCAGCTGTAATTCTGAAATTCTCCCCTTTTCTGACACAATACAAACAGCGAGGCCGGGGGCGGCGGGGGGCCGAGCCCCGGGCCGGCCCGGGGGTGCCGATGCTGGCGGGACCATTTGGTTGCCATCCCTCCCTCGGACAGCACAAGAGCTCCCGGCCCGGCCCGAGCGAGGTTTGCAGCCGAGCGGGGATGCCGAGCCCCCCGAGGCGCGGAGCGCAGCGCCCGCCCGCCCAGGTGCGCCCCGCAGCCGCGCTGCCCTGCGCCCCCCGCGCCCCAGATCGCACCGCCAACACCCCACCGAGCCCCTCCGACCGCTCCCCGCCTCTGCCCGCCCCGCAGAGCTAGCACGGCAGAAATCGGGCAGCGGGGTGTTCATGTGCGGTGCCCCCGCGGCGTTCCCCCTTCCTTCGGCGGCACCCGGGGAGGGGAGGAGAAGGTAACCTGGCGCTGTCAGGAACACCTCCCCGCTCTGCCTTCGCCGCTTTGATTTCCACCATCTCCTTCCTTGTGGGATGAGGAGCGGGGAGACAAAGAAGATGAGGTCAAGGAAAAAACACCCACCGCAGCTGGGTGGGGAGCGGGGAAGTGGGGGGCACGCAGCAAAACTGAGCCCCACTTGCTTATTTTAAACATGTGGCAAACTGCTGCGAGGAAAGGGAGAGGGAAAGAGGCCCAGGGATAGGGGAACGGGGGCGGCGATCCAAGGGCTGCCAGAAACACAGGGAAAAAGTCTGCAAAATAAAGAGGCTGTTCCTTACCTGAAGGGAAGATGCAGAGAAAGACAGGGAGGATTTGGAAAAGTCCCAGGGCTGTGGATCCTGCCCCTCTCCCCATACCCATCCATCCAGCTCGAGCTTTAACCACTATCCTCTCCCTGGAAGAAGAGTTTAAAAAGGAAAAAAAAAAAAAAAAAAAAAAAGGGAAGGGAATAGAATAGAGGAAGAGGGGAGGGGAAGAAAAAGGGGAAAAATAAATCAGTCGAAAGAAAGAACTGGGGGGGAAAAAAAAATAAAATCAAAAGCCCCACATGGCTCCGCGGAGCGCGGCAGGGACGGGCGGCCCCAGCTCCGGGCTCTGCACTGAAAGATTACAGAGACTTTTTCTCCTTCTTCTCCTCCTCCTCCCCGTCCCCTCCCATTACGAACCAGCCCCAACCATCAATCATCCCGCTGCCTCCCAATGCCTGCATCCTGCTCCGCGCCTCCTCCTCCGAGCGCGCCCGCCTCCCCGGCCATGCTGCGGGAAGGGGCGGGAGCGGCCGCGGCCATGGGAGCCACGGAGGGAGGGAGCGGGGAAGAAGAGCCGGGGAGAGCCGGGCAGGGGGTTATTGCGGTGGATGGAGCCACCAAGCTCTCCCGTGCCCCGTGGGAAGGGGGTGGCGGTGGTTCCAGGCAGGATGGGCAGCGGGAAGGGTGTTGGATGTCGCGCCGTGTCGCGGCTCGGTGGCAATTTGGGAGAGGGGCTTCCTCGCACCCCGCTGGGTCTCAACACCCACTGTGCGCTCCCTGTCCCCCTCCCATGGGCCCACCGAGAGCGCTTTGGATCGCCCGAAAATTGAGCAGTTTGGGGTAAAGGGCCTGTCGTACAGCAGAGGGGGGAAACTGAGGCAGGGAGGCTTTAGGTGGCTGGTGTGGGGCAGGGGTTGTGACAGCGACACTGAGGTCTCCAGCCCGCTGGGGGATAGCATCCCCGCCAGCACATGGGGCTCCTCCACGTCCTTCCAGCCCTGGCACCATGATGGGAGTTTCACAACAGTTCCAGGTCATTCACCCGCACCTGTGCTGGCACTGGCAGTGGTGAAGTAACCCCAGGTGACTCAGAAACGGCAAGTTTCATAGATCCTTATCATCAGACTGGCACTCCTTAGATAGGGGGTACTGTCAGGTACCCTAAATCCAGCTGCCAGCCCGCCAAAGACTGATGGAGATGACTGAACAATACCTACACTCTCTCAGGACCTCCACCACTGCCTCTTCTGCACCACCAGCCCATGTCCAGACCTGGATGTTCAGCTTTCACTGGGGAAAAGTCTCACCAGTGATGTTGGTAGGGTTGTCCTTGGCTCTCACTTTGTAAGCCCCCCTAAATACCCTCTGGGCAGTCCCAGGCAGGCAGCAGCCCTGGGAGAACTCTCCCTGCTCATGGACCATCAGACAGAGCAGCAGCTTGGAGCACACAGGCTTTTGCCTGCTGGGTTTCAAGATGCTGCTCTTTTCCACCTCCTGCAATGCCACAGCGTGGGGAGGTGAGCAGATTGGATCTGCATCCCCACCATCCCAGGGGTCTGCTCCACCCAGGAGAGGGCTAGGCCAGGAGGAAGGCATCCACTTAGCTTGGATCTCTTTAGAATTTCCCTTGAGGGATGTTTTAGCCACAGTGAACTAAGACCACTTCTGAATGAGGGTGCCCACGGGTGTAGGCTTTAATAACTTCCCTGTTTTGGATCATTAGCTCTCCTTTGATGGCATGTCCCCTTGCCATCCTGATGTTTCATCTGCTTTCTTTTGGGGTTCTTATACAAAGAATAAAAGGATGCTGGTTGTTTTATACTACCCTTCTCCCAACTCTGTAAAACCATGGGTCTTTTCTTCTGCAGTTTGGTATGGGCCTGGGATACTCCTTGATTTTTTTTCTAGTTATTCTTGGAAACCTCCTACCTCATAAACATCCTTAAAGGTGCATTTTGAAGTGACAGTAGCTTGAAGTCTCTAACAAGAGTTTGTGATCTCTTCCCTGTCATGGATTGAATCTATGATTCAGTACAACAAATACCCATGGAAAGAGGAAGAGGAGATGGGAATGAATATCCAAGAATCAAAGATATCTATGAACACCTATCAATTTCTCCATGAGGGGAGTGAGCCCCCATGCCTCCAAACAAAGGAGGAGCTTCTCTGGGGCTCTATCCAGACTGCAACAGGAATTAAAACACTGAAGCTTTTCCATCTGGGACCCAGATGGGATCCAAAAATCCTGTGGCCTTGCCTGCCTAATGGAATATCTGTCTTGGTCCTGCTGGTCCTAGAGCTGCACTCAGATGGTGTCCACTAAAGTCAGAAGGAGCTCTGTGTGCCGAGGAGCTGCCAGAGTGGGCAGAGCTGGGCAGGAGATGAAAGCTGGCAGGCCGGATCCAGACCTGTAGCAGAGCAGTGTGGGAGGAACGCCGACTCGAAGCACCTCTTTGTGGGGGATGTCAAACAGGGGCAAGTATGTCCAAACCCTGCCAGCTGCTCCTACCACCCAAGAAGAAATGCCTGCTGATGGGATGTGTAGGCAGCTGGAGCTGGAAGGGGCCTGGGGGGAGGAGACAGAGGGTCTGTGAGCTGGGGAGAGCCCAGGAAAGGGGGGAGATGCAGGGGATGGGGTTTCAGACCTCAAATCCCTTCTTCTTGCTCTCACCCTCTCCCCTCGCAATGCGACTTTTGCTTTTATTTCAAAACGAAAAACATCGTTTGTGCTGTTATCCTGACTGATGACATCTAACATGATCTGTTTAACTTAAAAAAAACCCGTCTGAATTACGAACTTTTAAAGCCCAGCTGTTAAATAGCTGCTGCGAGGCTGCTTTGATGGTTTGACCTAAAGCACCACTTTGGTATTGCCGTTTTGGGGCAGGCTGACACATTGCAATGATAGCCTGGAATCCAGTTTGAGGCATTCTAGTTAAAATAAGACCCTTGATGGAAATTCTGCCTTTGGTGTAGGGAAAACTGTGCTGCCATAAAGCAACGGTCGGATGCCCCTGGCTCCAGTTTGTAAAAATTTCTCCTTGATTTTGCTCCGTTGCATCATGCATTGCAAATGGGATTGCTGTTCTTGGCACCGATCAAAGCAGCGGATTTCGCTGGAGAAAACAACAGATGTGTCCAAACCGTAACTTCAGGGAGGAAAAAGGCCCCAAATAAGGTGTGTTTCTGAATCCTGCTCCCCCTTATACATTTCTGAAATAACCTTCACCTTTCTGCTAAGCTGAATCAAAGAGCTGGGCTTTAAATCACCTACTGAATCAGCGGCTGTGCGAAATTCAGATCTCTGCCTTGCTTAATGGGGATATCTAGGCTTGGAAATGTGGAGTGACTGCGTTTTCCCCAACTTCTTTCCTTCTCAGAGCCCATCCAGCACTCCCTGTTTAGGCAGCATGGAGCCCGATGCTCCTTGCAAACAGAAATGTGGGACACCACCCACCACTGAAATGCAACCACTGCAGCAGCTCAGCTTGGGGCACAGGCACCTCCGTGGTCATCTGCACGTTGATTCCCATGTTTGGGGTCATTGTGGAGGGGTGACACGCAAATCACAGCCTTCTCCGAGGTATTTATTTGCAGCATGAGCTGGGGGAGTCACAGCTCCCATGAGACACCAGCTGGGATCACTAGGCTGAACTCTCCTTTTCTCTGCCCTGCGTCACACCCTGCGTGGCTGTGGGACTCAGTGGGGCTGAGTGAATGTGGCTGATTGGAACCCAAAGGTTTGCAGATGACAGCTCCCCTTGCAGCCTTCCTAATGGAGTTATTCACTACCTGTAATTACATGGCTGAAATAGTAAACATGGGTATTTCTGAGGGCTGCAACTAGTAGTTAGAGGAATGGATGTCAGGGCTCCTGGTCTGCTCCTGACTCTCCCATGAACTTTCTCTGTGGCCACTTTTCACACCACTATCTCCACACTCGTGCCTTTGCCTGCTCTGCCTCAGGACATGGTGTTCAACTCGTGGCCTGTCTGGGATAAGCCATAGTCACTCCTGCAGGAAGCTAATCCTGAAATGCTCTGCAGGGATATGTGTGTGTTCGGGGAGAGCTTGCAAAAGCAAGCTGCTCCTTAAAGGAGGAAGAAAGGAAGTTTGGAATGGAAACCCCCAAGTTGTTGTCTGGAGAGGTTTGACAACTGATCCCAAGATGCTTGTGGAAATAAAACCAAACACTTCTGCTCTGAACAATTCCCTTACTAAAGAAAAAAACCCCTCTGAATAAGGAGAACCAAAAAAAGCCTAACATATTTATGGAGTAACAGTCACCTCTGATGTCTGCAATAGTGAAAAATGCTGCAATTAATTTTAAAGACCTTCTTTTTACTCATCATTCAATTTTTCATAATTTTGCAATTTCCCTGGCTGACCAAGCAGGCACTGTCCCTGAGCTGTGCACCCAAAGGTGCCGAATACTCATCTAAACACCCTTCCCTACCAAGCTGTTTTCTTGCAGGCAGAGCAGGAAAGTGTCCCTCCTAGGATCCCCCTGGTGCCCTGCACTGAACTTTGGCAGTAGCTGAACAGGACAGGCAGAGGGGATGGCACAGAGCTGGGCTTGGAAGACTGACCCAGTGCTGCAGAGCGAAGTGCAGAGAGGAGTTTGTTGGTTTATCTAAATCCTCCTTCCCACAGCTGCCCCTGTGAACGTCAGCCTCACCAACCTGGCTGTGTAAAAAGATGCCAGTTGTGAAAAGTGGGGAAAAATACAGCTTTGTGCCACCAGCAAATAAAATGTAAGGGCTTTTTGTTGACCTGCATTTTTGCATCTGCAGATTAGTTGATTATCAGCAGCCCCTACTGAAGTCACGGTGGGTAACCCTCTCTCCTCAAATTGCCTGCTCCAAGCCCACAGCCATAAAAACCACCTCTAAATGCTGAAAAACAGCCAGGCTGGACAAGGGGAAGGGAAGATGGGCTGGTGGAAAACTTCCAGTGTCACCCATGACAGAAAGCAAAACAAGCAGGGATATTTTAAGGCAAATAGAGTTCATCACATAAACTTTTTTTTTTATTGGTAACAATCACTCGTGTGTCTCCCCTTCCTTCCCTTGCTTGCAAAGCCCCCAGGGGGTGTGAGGCCTAATTCCTACACATGGGAGCATGTAACCATCCCTTGTTCAGCAGTGTTTGGAGGGCTGGCTGGAATTCACCATCTGTATATTTAATTCTCTGCAGGGAGCTGGTCTTCCTGGCCCAGTCTCCTCTTTGGGGTAAATATCAAGCAATATCTCTTTAGTGTATCTTCTTCACATCTGGGCTCCCCTCTAAGCAAAAATAGAAGATGGGCTGGGAGGTTCCCAAGAGCAAGTTCAAATGGCCAAATGTCAGCTTAGCAGAAAAGATGGATAAATCTGAGCTGCCAAAGAATGATGAGAATCATAGAATCACAGAATAGTTTGAGTTGGAAGGGGCCTTAAAGATCATCTAGTTCTGATCCTTCTGCCATGGGCAGGGACACCAGAAGAATTGCAGAGAAGTGGGTGTTTATCAGCAGAGACAGAAGCCAGTCTGTGTCATGGGACAGTCTTTCTCTGCTGCTTTTAAAAGCGCCTGACATCTCGAGAAAGCGCAAACATAGCTCGCTAATGCCCCCCCTGTGACTGACAGGTCAGCTAAGGACATCTCCTCGATCCTATTTAAAGGTGGGAGATGGCATCGAGTGTTTGCAAGTCTACATCTGCAGCCCTTTGGGCAAGGGCTGTTTGAAAAAGCTCTGTGAAAAAGCTCTGTGAAACCCAATCACCTTTCCCAGGTCTCCTTCTGTCAATTGCTGACAGCAGTGGCCAGAAATACAAGCCAGCAGAGGATACCTTTCCTGCGTTCTCAGTTGAGAAACACAGTGACAGTGTCCTCAGCTGATTTAAAACTTTGCCCTGAGTATGTGAGAGACACTCCTTCTTATGGGGAAAAAAATCCAAACCCAAACAACTTTAATCCAGCACTTCAGTGGGTATTTTGGCAAACGAAACTGGGAGATTTTGTGGAGGGGGAGCATCTTGGAGGTGGCACTGGGAGTCCTCCCGGGTGTGACTGGCTCGGGGCTGGGCTGGGCTGGGATTAAGGCTGGGACTGGGGCTAGGGTTGAATCTGGGACTAAGGCTGGGCTGGAGCTGAGCTGGGACTGGGCTGAACTGGGCTGGAACGGGGCTGGACTGGGACTGGGCTGGGCCGGGGCTGCGGCCCCACTGGGTGGTGCTGTTATCCCTGCGCCGCCTGCGAAAGTATCCAGTTTATAAAATAAATGCAATCCAACGCCGCCTTAAACCACACGACATAACAGCAGCTTGCGAGCTCCCATTAAAATCTCAATTTGGGGAAATTGATTCTACCTCTGAGCAATTGCGATGCAATTACTCCAGCAGGCAGCAATCAAGAATCACATCAAAACACCACCAAACTTTCATCTCCTGCCTCTCAACCACCACCACAACAAAAAGCACCTGTCTTGCAAACGCAGCCCGCTTGCCATAAATATATATAATTTTTAGGAAGGGCAACGTGCATGTCCCAGAGTGGAAGCGAGCTTGGACAGGGCTGGTGTGCCTGAACTGTCCTGTCGGGCTGGATTCTGTCACCCTCGTCTCCCGGAGGAGGTTTGGGGCTATTTACGGACTCAGGACATCAGGAACGAAGTCGCTCCCCACTCGAAGTCGCCCAGCTACTCTCCAGTTGCCCATCCTCTCCCTGCGCACAGATGTGCCCATCCCTGCCATGTCCCACATCTGTCCAGCTGTCACCCCCACCTTCCTCCCCTCGGAGCTCCCAGAGTCCCCCAGCTCTGTGCAAGGGGAGCTCGGGGAGAGTTTTGGGTTCCCCGCTCCGCTCCCGAGAACCGCGATAGCCCCAGGATGAACTGCCCAAGGGAAAGGGGGAAATATTGGGGAGGATGTTTACAGTTCTCATCAGTGGTCTGCAAGGAATTACTCGATTGACTTAGCGCAGCGGGGAGCAGCTTTAGTGGCAACCATCAGAAGGGAGGATAAATGAATAACCGCATGCACGCCAGCTAGCGCCGAGCCGGGCAGGGAGCGCTGGGCAGGGAAAATGGGAAGAATCGAGGTTCCTTATAAAAACGGCCGGGAAGGGGGGAGGCAGGGGACCGAGAGCCTCAACAGGTCCGGAGGAGGAAGGGCCATGCAGGGAGCCGGGGGACATGCGGCCGGGGGTGTCCCCAGCCCCCCGCCCCGCTTACCTTGGCGGCCGCATCAGCCTCTCCAGCCCCGCGGGGGTCGGTGCAGGCAGCGGCGGCTTTTTAAATTTTTTTTTTTTCCAGGAGGGGTAAATAAAACAAACAAAAAAAAATCTAAATAAAATAAAACCCAAACGAAATAAAATAGTAAAAGCCCCCAGGGGTCGAGGTGGGGGTGGCCGGGGGGTGGAGGCCGAGGGGCGCGGGCAGCCCCCGCCCTGCGGGCAGCCCCGGCGGGGTGCAGGCGGCCTCGCTCAGCGGGACGCGGGGAGCCGCATCGCCCTCCCGGAGCATGTGAGAGGCAGCGGAGGAGATAGAGCCAGATAGGGAGGTCCCTTCCCTCCTCCCTCCTTCTCTTCTCCCTCCTCCCTCCTTCCCTCCGCACACGCTGAGCAGCGTCGTTCGCAAGGAGCGGCGGAGGGAGGGATGGAGGGAGGGAGGCGCAGTCCCGGTCCCGCGGAGGGGGGTGGGGGTCTCCGCTGCAACACCCCCGATCCCCAGCACACCCTCTCCCTGTGGTGGCAGCCGGGGCTGGGCGACGTGGAGGAGGTTTCAGGGTTTTCCCGGAGAGGTGGGGATGCTCCACCTGCAGCAGGAAGGAATGGAGGGGAAGTGGGGTTTGGGAGGCAACCCCTCTCCAGCCCTGGGGTGTGTGTAGGTGCTGAGAGCATCCTTACATGACGGGGGATTGTGACAAGGACTGGGCTTGGGGGAGGGAGGGAGGACCCTCAGCAGGACTGTGGGGTGGGGAAGGGATGGAGACCCCCGGTTGCCCTAAGAGCCCCTCAGTGTATTCTCCTAGCCCAGCTGCCCCAGCACCCAGCATTGCCGAGAGCTGGGCAGTGTGGCAGCTCTCCCCACCACCCCTGGGGTGAGCACCCATCTCCCAGAGGGACCTGTGGGGGCTGCTTTTGGCATTCACGGGTACCAGGGTGATGGGAAAGCTCTGGGTGCCAGGCTGTGCCAACCCGAATGTCAGACACACAATTAATTACCGCAGCCTCAGAGCCACAAACACTAAATATGCTGTCGCTGTAGTGCATGGATAATAGCAGCCCTTTGCAAAGTGTTTCTTTCTTTCTGCCCTTTCTCCTCTGTGTGCAAGAGACAGCGACTGCAGAGAGCACACAGCAGCTCTCCACTGCTTGATTAAGTCAACAGCAAAGACAAAATGTGCCTGTACAGCTCAGGCTTAAGGAGGGATTTGAGTGTGTGCAAGGTACAAATTAGAAAATGGATGTGATTTAATCACAACAAATCTAAACAGTCATGCTACAGAAACCCTGCCATCAAGGAGGGCTTTTTCTTAAATGTGGACACAACGAGTGTGTAGTCCTGACAAAGGAATGATGTGTTTGGGGATGAGTTGTTAAAGCAGGAACAGAGACAAGACTGGGGAAAGCCTGATGTATACCAGATAAGTTATCAGTTGTAGAAGGAACGGCTTCCTTCCGTAATAATTATTCGCAAAATCAGTCCACAGTTCTGGATACTGTGGTGTCTGGACACTAGAGCAGAGACAGAGCAGCTTCTGTCAGGCTTGGGATGCTGCACAGACAGGAAACCAGGCACAGACCCTGCCTGGGAGAAGGTAAACTGCTTGTTCAGAAGGAGCCCAAGTGCATGCAGCAGACAAAGAGGAGGGGGGAGAAGGGATGGCAAGCCCAGGCCTTCCTGCAGGTGTGCACAGTGGGTTGGGCACGAGTCCCAGGCTGTAAAATACTGTACACTGGAGCGTTACTAATCCCAGCTCTTGGGGACTGTGCCCCCGCTGGCTGGGGGGCATTGCCACCGCAACCACAGCAGCTTTGGCTGTGCTGGGGAAGGGCTGCCCTGAGAAGACAAAGCACAAGACAGAAGAATGCTAATGCACAGGGCACTGAGGTGCCTTGGTAACAGCAGCAGAGCATTGCGGCGGTGGAGGGTTGGTGCTGAGCCCGATTCCTGTCGGGAACCAGGAGCCCCAAAGCAAGGAGGCTCCAGCAAAGCACAGCTGCATTCGTGGGAACTCTCAGAAGTCTCCGCTGGCCACTTCCCCTAGTTCTTATCAGAGCGCCCGTTAATCTTTGGCATCACAACAGGAGTTGGCACCTCCAGTTCCAGGTGCAAGGTGCATGTCTTTGACCTTGCCATTTCCTCCATAAACAGCCTGCGAGGTGGAGGTGTAACCACAGCCCTTCGTGGGCACCTTCTGCAGGAGCTTCACCCCTGTGGGGAGAGCAACACCCAACCAACAGGGCATCGCTGGGGATAACTGAGGGTCCTGGGACAAGAGAAGGACTTGATGGAGGGCGGACTATTGTCCTTGCAGGGAGACTCTAAGAGTACTGATGTAAATTTGGTCCCCATGTGTAAAGTACAGTCAGGTGAAAATTAAGTCCAGCACATTCAGATTGCCCTTTTCTTTGCTTGTCCGGTGAATCCCCAATTTAGTGCCTGTGACCAGTTTCTTGTCCTGGAGGTGAATTCACCACTCTGCCTGTGCAGGAGCCTTCTTGGCCACAAACCAAACAAAGCAAATAGTGCCAGTAGAGTTTGTCCTTCCAGAAATGATTAAGACAACACGAGTGAACAGGCAGTTAAAGGAGGAGCTTGGCCATGGGAGCAGAGGAACAGTGCAAGACCCATTATCAGGAGGCAGGTGGCTGTCCTGAGAAGCAGGAGGGCTCAGGTGACCTGGGGAGCATTGATGGGTTGGGAAATGTCGTAAAATCATAGAATGGTTTTGCCTGGAAGGGACCTTAATGATCATCCAGTCCCAGCCCCCTGCCATGGGGTATGTGGCAGAGATCACAGCTCACTGACAGTGATGGAAATCTTCTTCAAGGGTTTGTGGGCAACACTGGGCTGAGATGCAGGTGCAACAGAAAGTGTGAGACACATGAGCTTTTCATCTGCCATTTTCATCCATGCATGAGGGTTGCCTAAACCTATTATTTTGAAGGCATTTTCCATGCTGCAGCTATCTTCCTTGACCTCTAAAAGATCTGGCTGATCCTGATCTCAAGATGAAAGATTGCCACCTCACGGGCTGTGAACACCCGTCTGTGAGATTAGGCCCTGAATTATTAATACAATCAATGACTACCTCTTTTCATCCTGGAAGAGGCACAAAGGAAAGCTACAGGGGCCCTGAGAGGGAGGGAGGATTCTCGAGCAAGGGGGGAGAAGTCACCAGTGGAAGCTGGTTTTCTTTGGGTGGAAACGCCTCCTGTGTCTGCTCTATTTTGGAGGCAGGAACAATGGCACCATTCAGGAGGTGACAACCCAGCTGTGTTGGTAGGGCTGATGGTGGCACTGGGAAACCTCCCATGGGGACTGTGTGTCCGAGGAGGGACATCTTTCCTTCCAGCCCCTTTTCTGCATTCAGTGCATGATGGGCTGCACTAAAATGGGGTCCCAAAGAGCCTGACCTGCAGAGCTGAAGGATGTGGAGCCATTGAGGAGAGGAGGAGCTGGGGAGCAGGGGGGATGTGTTCATCCTTCCAGCACCACAAAGCTACCAACGCCTACAAACACGGGTGAGACCTGACCCCCAGGCAGGTGGCAGAGCCTATGTTTTGTGGGGTGCACTGTGGGGTTTCTTCACTCTGGGAAGGATGTGGACATCACTAGACTGGAGTGAACCAGGGAATCAGTGAGAGATAGAAGGCGAGGCTGTGCTTTTGCTGCCTTGAGTGCAGTAGCCTTTCCTTTCCCCTCTTCCCAGTGGCAGCCTCAGTGTGGAGGTGCTGTGACCATGTGCTTCTAGGTTTTTGTTTGATCTTTACACTCTTCCTTGGCTTGAGCCCAATCTACCTATTTGGGACATTTTGGTGATATTGGTACCTTTCTCCTTTCCCTGTTGCATTTGGGAGGAAGGTACCATGGCCCCATCCTCATCAAGGACCAGAGAAAACTCCCCAGTTCTGAGCCCCACATAGAAGACGAAGCTAGTTGGAAACCAAAAATAAAATACTATCTTCACTCAGTTTTTCAAGAGATTAAAAAAAAGTTATTGTGCTAATGAAGCTATTCCTTCTGGGTAGATAATGCAAAGCATTGCTTCAGTGCTGGCCAAAATGTCTGAGAAACATTTTTATCCCCTCCTTTTCATTAAAGTTCATATTAACATTGCAAATAAGATAAGAAAAGAAGTGTTCAGTTACAATTATGTAGCGCTTTGTGATCACAAACAGATTCTGTAATCCCTACTCAGGGGGTTTCAGAGCTGAATTTAGCTTATTTCAGAGTACAAAGTTGAGCTCAGCCAAGACTGCTCTCCTACTCCGTATGGTCCTCATCTGTGCTCTGGTCACACAAGGGACCTGTGGCAAGCCAGGCTGCACAGCCAAGCAACATCTCACAGATGCCTCAGCTGCCCTGGCTGGGGACCAAACCTCCTTTTTGCCTATGCAGCTATTTATTAATATTCTTCTATCTATTAGTTTTAAACTGATGCTTGCTGTAAGCATCAAAACCTGATATTGGCTCAGCTGCAGCTGCTGGTGGGCTCATTCCCAGAGATGTGATGTTCTTCACTGTGGCTGAGAGTGAGCATTTATGGGCTCTGACCTGGTCAGTGCTGTCCTCTCCCAAGTGGGGCCAAGGCCCATGGGCAAAGGCAGGATCCTGAGCAGGTGGAAATATTCCTCCTCCCTCACCTGTGCTTCTAAACCATCTGATCTCAAGGTATTTGCAGCAGGCATGGGAGTTGTCCCTTGGGTTCAGCATGGCCATTCTCTGTTTAAATTTAGGCATGAGTTAAATACCTGACTGAGGGCCTTGGAGTGACATTTACAGTAGAGCAACCCCTGTTGCTTAATGGACTTAATAGAGCAACACAATCCGCAGTGAATGTGAAATTCAGTGCCAGGCTGTGCACGGATAAAGCTACAGAGACAGAGAGATGGACAGGAGTCAAGTGCATCTGGACTTCTGGAGAGCAGCCCCAGCTGCTCGTGGCTTCTGCTGTCATTCCTTGACTTCACATCACAAGATGGAAAGAGCAAAGGATAGAAGGTCAGTGGCAAGAGGATGCCCTCTCCACAAAAATAGCCCTTTGCTGTGCTATAGAGCTCTACCTCCATTTCCATGCAGCTGTTAGAGAACATTTTTACACCATTAAGTCTCCAAGAGTGATCCATGCAGAGTAGCTTAGGGAGGCATTTGGATTTTATGTGAATTTAGGTTGCAGTTTGCAAAAGTGCTTTGTTCCTAAAATGCTGATTAGGTTTCCTGCAGACACTGGTCTGTTAGAGGCAAGTCTGGCTAGAAGGTGAGTAAAAAGTCACCTGCCAAGCAATTTGGAGAGCTTAGGCCTCCCCAGAGAATTCAGTCCTGTCAGGTGACTCATGCAGGACACTACCAGAGGAGTCTTCAGTTCAGGAGGCTGAATCTGGAGAGTGAGTGGTGAGGTAAAATTAAATTTAATTGGAAAGTTCAGCTATGGATTTCAGGGTTATTCTGGAGAGATGGTGTTAACTTCAGCATCAGTCACTAGAAATAAAGAGTAATGATGAAATAAAGAGGGCTGATGTCCCCCCTCCCTGGGACAGCCACCCTCCCCTGGCTGCTGCCGGTGACTCAGTGACTCGCTGTCCCTCCCTGCTCTGCTCCAGTGCCTTCTCTCCGGGGGAATACAAATTGGGCAGCACTGAAGCATATGGAGGGGAAGAATGCTCAGCTGTGAATTTCGGGGATGGGTATTATACAAACCCAGCCACCAGCACGTCACCTTTTCAAAGGCTTCAAATCCGCTACAAATTGCTTCTGAATGACAATGGGAATTTCTCGCCCTTCACAAAGCCCCCCATATTAGCATCTTTATTGGAATAAACTAGCTAATTTCTGCAGTCGAAGGGCTGGTCTGGAGAATCCGTGATTCTAATTAGATGGATATTCATCAGCACCCTGATGCTGGCGGGGTGTCTGGTCCAGCGAAGCGCTGCCACCTGCCCAAGTCAGGCTCAGACAAAGAGAAGGGGAGCATTCAGTCCCCAGGGCCAGCAGCAAAGCAGGACATTGCAGGCACCGAGGGATCCTTGTAATCCTCAATTTGTTCTTTGTGCCATTTGTTAATTCCCAGGCACAGGGTGGGGAGGCTGGACTTGCAGGAATAATGATAAATCTGTGCCCTTCGCTAACCGTCAGGTCGCCGTGTGACAAATAAACCTACAGCTAAGCCAGGCTGGCTGACTGTGGCCAGACTGAAACACTTTAGGAGTAGAAGGAGATTCTGCCTGTCTGTCTGTCCATCCTGAACAACTGCACAGCAATCTGTCATTAGGGTCAGCATTTATCTTGTGGGGTTTCTCCAAACCAAGGGCTGTTGCTTTGCAGTTGGCAGTGGTGCACAGATGAAATTTCTTCTTTGTTGCTACCAACAGATTCCATAAAGAGAAAGGCAAAAGAGAAGAGATAAGCAAAAATTCATAAATATAAATATCACAAATCTAAACCTCAATGATTTTGCAGGGAAGCAGACCTTATTTATCACTATGGATTGAAAATGTGAAGGCTTGGGAGGGATTTTCCTGGACACGTGCTCCCTGGAGCATTAATTAATTGGGCAGTCACAGGGCAGAACTGGCCTGGCTCACAGCCAGGATGGCTCAGGACTGTCCCAGGATTATCCCCACAAACAATCCTGATCTGTAACCCAGGTACCAACCATGCTGTGGTAACTGCAGTGTTATCAAGAGGGAGAATGAGTGATGTGCCTTCTCGCCTGTAGCAGGTATCTTTCATCTCTGATTTGTTTGGCCAAAAGTGGCTCAGATCAGTTGCATTCAGTGGCTCTCAGTGTCAGCAGGGCAATATTTTCCCTTTGTTTTTATGTCAAACTCTTGGATTTAACCCACGGGGCATGGCTGTTCAAGAGCATTGAAGTCTCCACGGTGTCATTGGCGGGGGGGACAGATCCTTCAGATTTTATTCTCTTAGAAGGTCAGGCTTGGTGGAGGAATGCTGAAAATGTCTCATCTCTGTGCTGAATAAACACAGCCTGAGGGCAAAGCAGGGCTAGTTTTGACACTGTCTGTCTAATTGTCAGAACAGAGAAGCCCCCCAGATGTGCAGCATCAGAGGCAAAGCTGGTGGCTCCAGAGTCCTTAGAACTGCTCTGCCTCTCCGGGTGTGCTGTGCACCAGGCAAAGCAGCAAGCCCAGGCCAGGCTGCTGTCTCCATGCTTCCCCCATGGATAAATCTGCCCTGTGGTGTGTCCTGAGAGCAGCTCACTGCCCCTCATGCAGAGCACCAACCACCCAGCGTGCAAACCCACTCCTTTCTCTGCCTCCCACCTCTCTGAGGGTTAATGGAAACAGGAGATGGGCTGCCGAAATGCCAGTAAACAAGGCTCAGCTGCTGAGGGGGAGAAGGTCAGAGGACAAAAATGAGAACAAGTCTGTGCGCAGCCCGGCTGCTGCTGCTGCCACCTGCCCCGGCCCCAGGATGGAAATTGCTGCTTGACTCTCCCTTCCTCCTGTTGAAGGTGTCACCCTTCACCCAGGCTCTGTTTGTATTTCAGTGGATTTGCCAGAGGGTTTATTCTCTCCCAGACCCATGGCTGAGGGTCCCATGGATGCAAGTTCTGGGGTTTTCTGAGACAGAGGCACAAGGGTTCCTGCTGAGGAGGGGGTTTGAACCAACACGTGCAGGGCAGTGTGTGTTTGCTTCCCATCACCCAAAAACTACCACCCAAAAAAAATTATATTTGGGAATATTTTCACTGATAGGCAGCCACTGCTGGGGTGGGATGTGGGAGCCTTGATATAGGCTTTGCTATGCCTTGCCAGTGCTCTTATCCCAAGTATCAGCCATCTTTCAGCGGTGCTCTGGTGATGGGATTAACGTGCATTAGGAGGTTTTGTTCTCATCTCTCCCTGGGAGGATCAGATGCAGTGAAATATCTCATTTTGCTGGTTGCTTTTTGAAAAATGTGTGGTATGTGTTAATGTTAGAAAGGCAAGGTCAAAGGAACGGGACCGCAGGACACAGGGATGGAAAAACCCTTTTAGGGCAAGGATTTTGGTCCATGTTATCGGAGCCCTGTTTGCTCTGTTTTAGAAGCAGTGCAGTTGTTTACCCCCAGCACATGTGCTGCAAGGCTGTTCCTGGATCCCAACTGTTTTCTGTGAAGAAATGTGGAAGAAAAGCTGCGGATCTTGTGTCACTTGTCCTTCAACAAGAGAGCAAACCCTGTGCCAACTCAGCACAAGTTCCATCTGCTGCACCCACAGGCATTATTCTGCCTTGGGAGCTTTCTGCTCTACCCAAGGAATACAAGTTGTTTCTGGTATTTGTCCCAGAGTTTTACATTGGCCATTTTGGCTGGAGGAATGTGAATTTGAGTTTGAGCAGTTTCAGCAGAAATCAGCCCTGAAATGAGACTTACTTCAGTTTGTAGAGAACACTGATGGCATGGCTTAGAACGATGTTGAGGGTAACAAATCCAGCTGAAAGAAGCATCGGTGTGAGCAAGTTTAAACACCAAAAGCCATTTAGGCAGCACTTATATGTTGCTACTGGCATCAGGTACAGCTGTTAACCAAGCCCTTTGATGGACAAAGTGTCCCGTGTGACATCCCTGCCACATCCCTCCTGCAGGCTTGATCTGTGACCCATTTCTCTTGTGGGGCCAATGTCCCCAGCTTGACCTGCTCGAGTCAGAGTCATCTCAGCCTGAAACCGTTCCTCGTTTGGAAGCAGAAGTGTTTTTAGCAGTTCAGAACTGCTTGGGGATGATTTGTATTCCTAGTACACTACAAGTATTGAAGTATGTATCTGTACTTCTGGGTACTTCTGGTTTGGTGGGTATAGCACCAAGAGTTCTGGAGAATTCCCTTATAATGATGCCTCACATATTGCTTTTATTGGCTTCTCCCTCCTGAAGTCCATTCTCCTTCCTGGATCACAGCAAGGGATAGGTGTCCAAAGAGGGTTGCACCTTCCTGCAAGCAGATGTGACACTTAGCAACAACACAAGGTGACCACTGAGTGGACCTGCCTTATGGATTTGACTGAGTCCCACACTGAATGGGACAAGTGGGAGGGTTATGAATCCTTTCAGGAAACAGATTTACAAAGACAGGAGTTGTTTTCCAAGCGCTGGAGTGAAATTAGTGGTAGCAGTGGCAGAAACATTGTTTTTGTGGTGAAGAAAACTTTGTGTGGCCAATGCCAATACAGCGTGACCAGCTTCCTGGAAGAGTCTTTGAGCAATTTGTTTCCTTTTGGCTGTTGGCACTGTTCTCCATTCTGTTCCCTGGGGATTTTAGCTGAGCTGGTGTGTTTTCAAAAGCCAGGTCTCCAAACCCAATGTTATTGTTGAATCAGAAGCACATTTGCCAGAAATGCCTGGACTGAAACCTGGCTGTGAGCTCTGTCCAAGCCATCCTGCACCAGAGCTGTTGTCCCATCAAAGTCAGTGACCATGGATGGAGTGGGTGAGGTGCTGTGGTGGTATTGGCTGATATTTTGGCTGCCAGGCTGGGGTGGGAAGGCACAGGTTATGTTTTAGGAGGGATGAATCTTCTCTCCCCAAGACATGAGTGTTGCTGGCTCCAGCTCCCTCATGCTGAGAGTTTTAAAGGTTTGACTGCATACAGAACATGAGAATATCCTGAGTTGGAAGGGACCCACACCTGGGACACAGGATACTTGACAGGCACCCCTGGGCATGGGTATTGGACAGACCCTTCTCCAACATTTCTTATAAAAAGGACATATTTTGTGTGTCTTTTATGTTCTGCATCCCCACAGAAGCCCAGCTACACCATGGAACCAAAATTACCTGGGGTGGATAATTCTTGAGGGGACGTGAGTGGATCTGGGACACCCCAGCACACCATACAGTGCTTTAGGGGATGAAAAGGAGCTGGTGTTTTTGTGGGGGTGGAGAACAGTCCCCCCAAAACCCTCTGAAGGCAGATGGGGCACTGAAGGGCATTTATCAGGATGCTGTGATTAGCAGCCATGACTGTGCTTTTGGGAGATTTCCATTTACAAAGTTAATAATGTGTTGGTAGGAGGGAGAAAGGAACAAAAGGCTGACTTTGTCAACTGTTAATTATCAAGGTCACACTGCATTTATATTGGATTTTCGCACTGTTGTGTTTTAATTTCATTACATTTGTGTTTGTTAGGATAAAATCACAGAGCGATTTGGGTTGGAAGGGACCTTAAAGACCATCCAGTTCCAACCCCACCACATGGGCAGGGCCACCTTCCACTAGATCAGGTTGCTCAGGATATAGCTGGGATGGGCATGGATGAGCATTGAGAGAATTCCGCATGCAAAACATGTTTTTTTTTTTCTTTACTCCAAACAGGCAGTTCATGTATTGCTTGTTTATTAGCAGCATATTTCTGGAAGACAAGTAATTTTCTTCCCTTTGAAAGGACTTGGGGAAAAAGGACCATCATTTCCAGGCAGAATTTTTTCTGAGGAGGATATTTTTGTGCCTGGCTAAGGAGAGACACAAAAAGGTCATAGAAAATTAAAATCACATGCTCAGAACATTTTTTGGGGCAGGTGTTTTTCCTAAGCCAGAATTCAGTCTTTGGAGGGTGTATCCCAGGATTTTATGTTCCTCCTAACATTTCACCTGCTGCAGTAGTACTCCTGGAGGGCTAATGATTTCATACCCCCAGCAGCCTGGTTTCTCTGGACCCAGCTCAGTAACACTGCTCCAAAACTCTGCGATTTCTGCAGCTTGCGCGACGCCTCAGACCAGTGCTCCGGTCTGGCTGCTCATCGCTGCATTTCACTTGGCATGTAGGCTACGGATGAGGAATGCACAGAATTTCCTTTTCCACCCCGTCAGATCCTCTGTCTCGAGGCTGGCCCAGCCCCAAGAGCACAACGGATGCAGCTGGAGAAGGGCAGGTCCAATCTTGCTGCTAAGCCCCAGTGACACTTAACCTCCTCTGCTGCGCGATCCGCTAGCAGCTGGAGGTGGGTGCGAGTAAGTGGCCGAGCATCAGCTGCTGCCTGTTGAAATAGCTCATTTGTGAGGGAAGAGGAGTTTATTTCCCAGGCTGGAGGAGGTGATGGAGCCTAGGGCTCCTGTGGGAGAAGAAAGAGGCGGCCTTGAATCTGAATGAAGGTGTTTTCCTGATTTTGCGCCTTGGCTCCTCCGTTGGTGTTGGGCTGTGTGAGCAGGTAATGGGACCTCAGGCTCTGCCTGCTGCCCCTATCCTGGGGGAAAACTGGCTGCAACTAATTGCAATTCCTTAGTGTCAGCAGCAGCAGCTGGGAATCAATAGGGAGCTTTGAGCTATCAAATAATGAGACCAGTTAATCCCTTGTGTTGCTCCAGGAAAGGTGTTTGGGAGGAGCTTTTTGGGGCAAACACCTCTCGGTGCCACTGATGCTCTGCGAGGCAGAGAGGCTTTCCCACAGGTCTGTTAGCTTGGCCTTTGTTGCGATGGGGGCTGTAAACACAGGATCAAATTCTGTCTTATCTCATCCCTAAAAATTATTTTTCTTGGCCTGGGATGGAACATTAACTGGCTTCTTTCCTAAAGCAGCTGTACAGCAAAGATGGGATTGAATGAACCTCTTTCCCTTGAGCTTAGGAACAACTCACGATGGGTAGAAAGCTGCTATTGCGTCACTGGTACAGAAATAACTATAATTCACACCATGTACAGAGATACCAGAGTCTGATTACTACCAGCCATGGCTGTACTGGTCACAACTCCCTTTATTTCATCAGGAAAGCAAGTTATATCCCAAGGATGATGCTGAGAAATGGAGAAGAGGTTTTAGTTTTCTTTTCTTTTTTTTTTTTTTTCCAGTGGACTCATCCCAGCAAACAGTGTATAAATTGCTGGAAGAAAGTCAGACTTCAAAAGACATTAGAAGGTATTCCTCTTCCTCCCCAGACTATAGATTTCCTTTATTGGAAGAACAGTGCCTTGAAAATAGCCTGTAATAAAATTTGCTGTTTAATTAGACTTCATTTAATTTATGTATTTAATTTTGCTGGAATGGTTAAAGACTACTGATGTTGAGGGAATTTCCTTTTTGTTTTTCCTATGTATTTCCTTATCTTAGAATTTTCAGGACTGTAAAATGTTCTTTTCTGGTTTTGCCAGAGGTCTTCCTTAGCTGTGTAGAGGCAAGTTTGCCTAATAATGTTTATTAACTTAATCAAAATATTAACAAAGACCTCTTTTAAACAAAGTGCTGGCTAGGCCCTGGAATGAAATAACTGTTAACAAAACCTATGAGTTTAAACTGGAAAGGAACTTTCTGCCTTCAGCTTTGTGCTCCTAATGGTGTCGTTATTTTGCTATTTAGAAACCATATAGAGCTCAACTCTCACTTGAATTTTTCACATCAAAAATTAAAGAGAAATGAAAGGTAATTTCTACAGAGAAGTTTTTCAGTCTTCTCTTGCCAGCAAAAAGAAATCTAATCTTAATCCTACGTATTGATATCTCTGGCCTCTTGGCCAATTGGGTTGGATTTAGTTTAACCCAAAGCAATCATCAGGTCATGGTGACTCTGGAAACAATTTTTTTTTTTTTAACTGAACTACTTTGTTCTTGTCTCTTCCCTCCAGTTGCCATAAAGCAAAAGGCTTCAGTTGTCTTTTCTCCAGAGAGATCAGCAGCAGCAGAACAAGTGCCATGCTAATGAAATTCTGTCTTGGTTTAATCTAGGCAGGGATTTGGGATAAACTCTGTTTGTTCAGTGACCCCACAGCCCTGTAGAGAGCAATGGCTTTGCTGGCTATCCCAGGGACAGAGTGGAGGGGAAAGGCAATTCTGGTCTCCTTTATATCCCTGGGAATCACTTTGTAAGATGATCAGCCACCAAAGTAATGCTTTGTCACCCTGCTCCCCGTGCTGGGGATGCTGAGCACTAATGGTGAGGAGAAGGAGGAGGAATGCTCCCACCCTGCTGCTGGCAGAGCATCCCAGGGCCCTGAGCCACTCGTGCAGGCTGTGCATGCTGTACCATCCTGTCCGCAGCAGGCAGGTAAGGGCACAGCCCCACCTGAGCAGTGTGTGGTGTGGAAAATGCCCTCCTAGCCTCTGAATCAGGTTGCAATGATGCAGGATGTAGAAAATGGACAGCATTTGAAGTGTTTCCTTATAGGATAATCAGAGGAAGTCATTGTATTAAATATCCATTTGTGTCATTAGCCTTTTATTTGGTGCTTTGTCCAGACATCCTGTTTGCTTCCCCTTTGAAGTAATGAATATATTTCCCATGTGCCAGGTCCGATCCAAAGCTCCAGTGTGAACTGAGTGGTGCAGAACATCCCCAGACTCACCTCGTGTGAGGAGTTTGGATAAATACAGAGCAGTGTTTATTGGTTGCCCTTAAGCCACACTCCTGCCCTGCCCAGAGGTCATACTACCTACTCCCTGTGCTACAGGGGAGGAGTTTCTGGCATTTGAGAGCTCACAGTGTTGTGCTGGGACATTACAGCAACATCACTGGGTCATCCTGACTGGCCCAGAGATCTGCTGCAGCTCCCAGGGTGCACAGGGCAAATGCTGAACTGTAATTCTCTACATTAGGGGGTGTCAGCTGCAAAGAGTTTTGACCTTTCAGTCTGTAAACTTGGAAAGTCACAAAACTGCTCTCCATCCCTCTCCCTGTCTCCTTCCAGTTCTCACTGGGGAAGCTCCCACTGCCTTTCAGGCAGGCAGGATCAGTGTCCAGCTACTTGTCTGCAGCAATTGCTTCATACCTGCTGCCTCAGCCACCCCCAGGGGTTGGACCTGGCATGTCCCCAGCTGGCAGCAAAGGCCACTGCTTCCAAATTTGTGTCTGGGAAGAGATGGAGGTTCTGTGTATGGAGCTAGGGGCATGATGTACTAATGAGCAGACTATAGCCACATCCAAAATGCACATTGAATGCCATGAGGAATGTTGTGGGATTCTGCCAGGATCCTGCCCAAAAAGCAGCTGGAGGAGCTGCAGAACCCCTCTGAAGACCTGACCAGGGTGGGGAGATCAAGAGGGAGGGAAACCAACCCTTAGTGCCGATCAAACAAGTCCAAACCCCTTCTGCACCAGGCTGGGAAGGGTTAAGCAGGGCAGCACAGCCCCTGAGGACCCAGGCTGTTGTTCTATGCAGATTGGCTTGTTCTTGTTTCTCCTATTGATCGCAATCACTCAGAGCTGTGCCTGTAACAAACTGCCCTAAATCATTGCAATCATAATAAGCACACCTTGGTAAATAATGCATGAGATGTCCGTAAGCCTATATTCATTAGAAGGAAGGTGCATATAGGCCTTGGTGATCATCAGGGCTTGAGAGGGGGCTTGGCTGGTTGGATTGAGATGTAGTAGCTGCTAAGAGTGAGCCCTGCACTGAGCTGGGTTTCAGGAAGGCTCCCCAGCCCCTCAAGATGTTGGAAACATAGACAGGCTCCTTTTCACGTTCATGAATTTTGCACGAGATGTTTAAAATGCCTCCAAGGTTCACAGCATAATACAGGTTGGGCGGAAGCAGGCTTGTGGCAAGTCTCCAAATAGCATAATAGCAAGGCATCGCAATTAATAGTGTTTAATATATCTTAGTGACAACAAAACACACAGTGGGTAACAAGTTTTGCTGTGAAAGCCTCGTAGCCAAGTTAATGGTCTGGATATTAGAAGCCTTTGTTTTAAAATGCAAATTAAAAATGCTCAGTTTTCCATTTGTCTTGAGGAGTGGGGTGAGAACTTGGAGCTTCATTAGGGCAATTTTTCTTGGGCTGGGGGTTGGTGTAATCCTTTGGCTAGACCCCAGGGCAGGGCAGGCTTGGGTGCTGTAGCCTTCATTAGAAGATTCACAGTGCAATTTGCAGGAAAAATTGGCTGTGCGGTAATTTCCACCTCCTTTTCATTCTAGGGAGATGACTTTTTTTTTTTTGTTTGTGTAAAGTGGCAATGATAAGTTCGGCTTTTGTATGGCTAGAGGAGACTGAGGAGGAGGCAGGAACATTCCTGGCTCTATCAGACAGCTGCGGATGGTGATGGGTCATTTCACTCCATTCTGGTTTCTGGCAAGTGAGTATTCAAGGGGGTGTGAGGGCATCGTTTCTCAGCGATGACATCATTTGGCTGTCTAAACAAACAGCCGTTCCTCACCAGGTGCAAAAGGTCCTGTATTTGTTTTTTCCCCTCCATGGAGGGAAAAGAAATGCCTAAAGTTAAAATAGCACCAGTGGGTTGTGTCTGCTGGACTGCCATGGTGGTCCCTGCTTCCTGCAGAGCAAGGGTGATGTGAGCAGGGAAATCACATCCCAGCATGGTTTCTGTTGGAAGGGACCTCAAAATTCACCTCGTTCCAACCCCCTGCCATGGACAGGGACACCTCCCACTAGACCAGGTTGCTCAGAGCCTCATCCAACCTGGTCTCGAAAGCATCTGGGTGTTTACTTCACCACGAATCAAACCTCAGCGATCCCACCTTTCTTTAAGCCAGGGAGCAGGAAATTTAGAAGTGCTGGAAAAGTCCACTGTAAGGTGTCCTTTTTGAGAGTGCCAGGAGACCAGCTGGTTTGGAAGAACACCTCAGCTTCACTTTTTGCTGAACCAAACCAGAGCACTTCATAGATGCAAATAATTTAAACTTATGTCCGACCCCTAAGTAGGCCACATCTCAGATAAAATTAAAACCCCTTCTCTCCTCTTGGCAGCCACTTCCTAGACTTTCATTAAACTGCTTTACCTTCATCTCTAAAGCTGTATTTTCGTCCTTGATACTGTTCCCAGAAGGCTGTTGCAAAAATTCACAGCTGGTGGCTATGGTTAAATATAAGGAAGAATAGCAAAAATTTTCCTCTCTAAAAGTACATTTCTGAGTGCCAAGCTCAGCCTTATCTCCAGGAACAGTCTGAGGAGCTTGAGATGATTTTTGAGTTCAGGGTTGTTTTTTTTCCAGAACCAATTCTTTTTGCTTCTTTCTAGTGTAATTAAAGAAATAAATCCCCCAGCAGCTCAGCCCACATAAAGCAGAGTTCCCCACAGAAAAGTGATGATCCTAGCTAGTTTGTAGTTAAACTGTATTTTTTCTATATTTTTAGCCGCCTCATTTGTCACAGAGAGTTACAAAATGACAAAGAGAGAAAGGATCAGTAAATTTTCAGCTGGCCCAGTTGGACTGGAGAAGAAAGATCAGCAAACCTGAGGGAAAGCAAATAAATGGGGAAATATTTCCCAGCCTGCCTTCACCTTCACAGCCTCGGGTGCTGCTGGCCTTTGCACTGGCAATTTGTAGCCATGAAAATGTCACTCTGGTCAAGTTCCCCGGGAAGTGGAACCCCAGCATGGCCATCCTACAGGGATGTGGGGATGTGGGATGCTGGGTGTGGTGTGCAGCACATCTGCTGGCCTGGCTGCTCGGCAAGGGAGGAGAGCATCAGACTGGCTTTCTTTGGTAACCTGAGCCAGGACTGGAGCCACGGCCTCCAGAGGTGAAAGGCTAATGCCCTGGCCTCTCTCCCTGCCACTGAGCCCCCTTTTGCTTTGTTCAGGCGATGCTCTGACTTTGAGAAATCAGCCTGCAGCCAATGGCTGAAGGGAGAGCACAGGGATACCATGCTGGCTGCTGGGCACTTTGCTCTCTGATGCTGAGCAAACAGCCTGCAAGGAAAGCTCAGCAAGATGCTGGACAAAAGGAGAGGATAATCGAGTGGAAAGCTTGCTGGGTTCAATTATGGGCTGGCTGCCCTCACCCCTAACCATTCCCACCCACCCCCTCCCCACCAAAGTCTGTCTCACAAGTCGTTTTCTCTGAGGTCTGAGCACAGCATGCAGAGGTATTAGGCTCATAAAGGGTTTCTTATTCACACAAAGTCCTGTGGATGCCACGGAAGCTTGCACAGATTGCTCCTGGTGAGGCCACGATGCTGGAAGTGGAAGGGGCTGGGATGTTCTTAAGGCTGGGAAATCCAGGCTGCAAAGAAGAGAGGGGTACTTAAAGCCCATAAATAGTTCTCAACTAATGAAATTGCTGGGTGGGGAAAAGGGGAAAATAGCTCTTTTTTAAAGCAGATGAGGCAAACATGCCTCCCAACATACTTTCTGCTCATAAAACTCGGCCTGGGTTTCTAGGTAACTAGTGGAGATACCCCAGGGAGAAGTTTCTAAGGGCTTCCCACAGTTGCCAGCTTTGAATAACCAAATGCTGGCTATCAAGTTAATTTGGCACAGAGCATGGCTCACCCCATCCCACCCCTCCTGAGACTCACTCGTGTGTGGAGCAAACCTGAAAGCTTGGGGGTTCCTCCACTGTTTGGATTCAATATTCACCAAATGCAAGAGTAAGAAGGACCATCTTTATATGACCCAATCTGACTTCCTGGCTAGCTCTGCCGAAATTCCTGTTTTCTTCTCTGAGTTGTCCTGGTTCCTGGGACTGCTCACCCTCTCCCAGAGCCATGGCCCTTGGATGTCTTATTCACCTGCTGGATCAGGATTCAGAATCTGACAGACATTCAAAAGATTCCTACTCTGGATCTTACTGTTTCTTTCTTTGTGTTGTTTGACTTTTAAATTACTTTATTTTGTTTTACTTCTAAATCACTTTATTTCTAAGCAGCTGTTACTTCCAGGAGCCCAGATTCTCTGCTGGTCTCAGGCTCCCCTTCAGTTTTGCCTGTAGTCTTGCTGTGCTTTGTAATGAGGTAGTGAGTCAAATCAGTTATCAAAGGTATGGAGAGGTCCAGATGTTGGGATGGATATTTTTTCCTTGCTAGCCATGCTTTACTTGCAGGACCAAGCAGCAAAAAGTGGGAGATAAGCAATGAAAAGAGCTCCTTCCTTCCAATGTGAGTGATGGAGCTGGGCATGACCAGCACTCTTATTAAAATTATTTTGAATATTTCTCCCTGACTCTTTGAGATATTTGGGTTTACCCCAGTTAGTGGAAATAAGCTGTTAGATCCTGGCTGAGACTTGCTGTGAGCTGAGGCATTAAAAGCAAATCAAACTGGATGAAGATTTGGCTTACATGGGGCTTTTCACACACTGGCTCCCCATCTTTACTGGGATTCAGACAACTTAATTCAGCGTGTGAATGATTATCTGATACAATATTGCAGTGCAAAGCAGGTTCTTGCTTGTCATAAACTGAATCTCGAGTCCAGAGAAGCCTTGAATGGCAAAGAGGGGAATCCAGATGGGTTAAATGCACTGCTTTGTGCAAAAAGACAATTTAAATCTAGGTAATATGTTTTACGTGTTAAAAAGCAGTTATAGAGAAAGTAAAGAGTCAGCTGATTGATCATCACTGTGATAGAAGAAGATCTTGGGCTGCAGAAGACACAGATCCTTTTCCTGTGAGCTGTCAGGGACAAACAGAGATCCTTTACTCTTGTGCTTGAATTTATTATTACTCAAATGCCCATGCAAATGGGTGATCACACAGTGAAGGTGCCAGGCAGTGCCTGTAGCCTCCCCCTCATGTGGAGAAAAGTGAGCTGCTGATGTGTGGGGGTAGCTTAGGAACAGAGATGGCATCTGCCTGCTTCCAGAGGGCCAAGCCAGAGGCAGGATGGCTGAGTATGACTGCAATGAAATCTGGTGATAAGTGCATTAAAATGTTTTTCTGCAGATGCAGAGGTCAGATGTGACTACAAAGGCTGAGAAAATTCTCAGCATCTCAGGATTAATTAACACAATCTGCCAGTCTTTGCAAACACAAGCTGCTCTCATGTTTGCAGAGCAGGAGGAGCTGTGAAGGCAACAACAAACTTGTGCACTGACAAGTGAAGAGATTGTTGTCCTAATCAAAGTCCCCAAAAGATTGTCTGGTGAATGTGTTCCAGACCAATCTTGCCAGTCCCTGTGGCTGGCAGAGGTGCTGGGCAATCCCACCAGCTGCTCTCACCTTTCCAACGTGCCCTGTGCTGTAGCTGTTCTTTTGGCTCTTGGTCCTCCTTGTTTCATCCTAATGGCCAATTTCTGCTTCCTGACGTGGCTGTCCTTGTCCCTGCTCCCAGCCAGCCTGCTGTCCTATTCCAGGATGGTCTCCATTGTTCAGGGTCTGTCCTTCCCTCCCAAAAGCCAAGGAGTTCCCAGGCTGGTGTGGTGTGATTGAGCCTTTCTCTGAGCTCTCTCTTGCTTTGCTACACTTTCTCGCTCTGTCCTTCCTTGGCTCTTGGCTTGCCTGAGCATCCCTTTAGCACAGGCTTGCACTTCAGTACAATCCCACATTTTTGTTTTCTGGTATTTGCTCCAAAACCAGTTCTAGTTGGGCTCTAACCACTTAGGCATAATTTTCTGGCTTACATGATCGTTTGAAGCCCAGAGGAGCTGTTAATGTCTGTTCAGGTGTTCAGCAGAGGCTGACGTGTGCTGGGAGCGGAGGACTGTACGTTCTGTACATCCCTCCCACCCTGAAGCCATGGTTTTATCCTCAGATCTATTCTATTCCCCCCACTAGACACTTTGGGAGGACAGATATAAATTAAAAGCAAATTATGCAACCTGATACCATCAGTCAACAGACACCTATCTCTGCCCACATACCCCAAATAAATGAAACAACCATGGTGTCTGACTGCAGACTATGGAAAAGCTGAGGGAGAGGTTTGGAGGTCAAAACACTCAGACACTGTATCCGTCATGTGTTTGGGCAGATTTGGAATAGTGCTGCATCAAGCAACTGTCTCTCTCTCTGTGGTTGTGCTTGGAAGTATTGGCTGTTTCAGGTGACAGCTATTGGATCAAAAAGCAGGAGCAGTGGCATGAAATTCCCTTCAGGGGGAAGATGGATGGTGTGCATTTCTATTCACTGCATGGAGCAGCTGATGCAGTCTGGGATCTTCTGCTGTGGGGAATTGTCTCTGGAGGTGCACAGAGCTGTGGAGAGTGCTGGCAGCCAGGTGAGGGGTGCAGGACACCCAGTGTCCCCTTATTGTGGGAGGAGAGTGCAGGATGCCACTTTTCTCTGCACTGTAACCCTCCTGCTCCCCAGGACCTCCGTTCCACCTGTGCTGGAAGTCAGGGTTGGCAGCATCACCTTCTGACCAGTGAGAGATCTGCTGTCTGCATGCATCCCACACTGAGCACTCCCCATCCACCCAGGCAGCCACCACTTCCTCTGAGCTGCAGTTCAGCCTCACCTGTGCAAATGCATTTTCCCATTAAATATACACTTACAAAGCTTGCAAAGGCTCCAGAAATGGAAACCCAAGTGCTCTGGGCTTTGCTACAACCAGCTGGGTGCTGTTTATGGCCCCCAAAGCTCTCTGGAATTGCTGGGCAGGGCTGGGCTGGGCTGGGCTGCAGGCTCCTGTTTCATGGGAGGCAGATGAGCACAGCAGTTATTCTCTCATGCTTTCTTCCACACGAGGATTTTGTGCCTGGCTGCTCAGTGTGAGCTCACAAAGCTTGGCAAGAGCCCCTGTCCCTGCTTCATCTCTGCCTGCCTTTTCCTCATGGAAAAGGTACTGGAGGGGTAACCCTTGCAATGGAGGGATGCTCCAGCTGGTGTCCGTAAGAAATCCCACATTTTGTGTTTCTATCTTGTTCTCTGCAGAGCTGAAGATGCAAATTTTCCTCTGCAAGCCCATTGTTCTGCTGGAGAAGGAGGAGGCCAGACCTGTCCTGATTGATTCTGCTCTCCCATGGTGGAAGGTGAGGCATAAAATGAGGCATTTGGATGGGGGTAATGGAAGATGAGAGTGATCCCAGAGGTTCAGCTCGAGGGGCCCATGGAGCAGAGACCTTGAAATCAGTGTCCTTGGGACAGAGGACAGCCTTCTCCATGGTCAGCTCTCCACTGGCACCTGCCAAACGTCTCCACTCCTGATTTAGCTGATTACACAAGAAGCTGTCATTGTCACAATTTCTGGAGATGGCATTCCCTTCCTCACATTTGCTTCTGTGGCTGTGCAGGTGGAGCAGGAGGGTATTTCTTCTACTTGGTCAAGAAAAGCATCCAGGCTGTCCCCTTGGTATTACTGCATTTCCCAGGAGCACATAGCTTTTGAAATGCCATTTCTCCTGCTATTAGGAGTTCTGGAAGCTGGAGGCAGCCAGAAGATCAGTATCTTTAACCATATCATGAGGACTTCTTTCGGGAAAAGGCAACTCTACGAGGAATTGCCATGGGTGCATGAATGAAGTGTTGAAAATCAGAAGAGGGGCAGAGCTTATGGGGAAAGGTGTGTCTCTGGGTGTGCTGAAAGGAAATGTTATCTCCAAATTACTCATTACAATCTTCATTTTATTGTCCTGAATCAGATCCTGTTTATTCCAGTGCAATCAGAAGGAGCAAAGCTTGTGCCAGGGATGTGGCAGTACCCGGCCAGTGCAGCAGGAGAATTTGGGAGCAAAGGCAATCCCTGCACCTTGGACTTCTTACGGTATTGGAGCTCTAATGCTGTCTCAGAACCCACCCCATCTGAGGGGATTTTGCTGAATGAACACAACCCCTAGCTGTTGAATCTTTGGTCTACCTGGCTCTGTCCAATGGTGAGTCAGTCCTTGGGCTGCTGCTCTGGAGATCCAGTAACGCTGCATTGGCAGATTTTCGAGGCGGTTCATGGGTACTCCTTCAAACGCTGTGCAAAACCCTCATCTAATGAGTTAGCAGCAAGGCAGCTTCCAGAGCTATGCTCTATTCCAGCCAGCTAGAAATTACACTATTTTCCAATTTCATTATTACCTCTGTTTTTTATTATAGCATCATTACAGTGAGAAAACTGGAAAGGAAGTGGGGATTGTATAATGCAGGAAATAGTGAATTAATACCTCTACCATATGATGGAGCGGTGCAGAGCTGTGACTGTGTCAGGAAAATATAAAGCAAATAAAGACCATGCTGGCTGGGTGAGGATGGGACTTTTCCACTTGCTCAGAGGAGTATTAAGTTGCAAAAGGAATGATTTCTCAGAAATGCAAGATCTGCATTTTCATTTCTCATGCACGTGCTCTTGCTTTTGATTAAAGCCATCGTAGGGATATGGAATATGGAGAGGAAAAAGAAGCTTTTATGGTATGTAGATGGGCTTTAGCACATCAGCAACAGAGAGCTGATTTATTGCCTGAGAAATCGTGTCAGGGCATTTTAAGGAGGGGGCTACGTATGGTAATAACAAAGAATTGTCTATTCCTTATCATGTGCTTCCCCAGTGCTAAATCCTGAGGAGTGTTTATTGGCTCTTGAGCATTTATAACTACTGCCTTTGGTGGGATGGGGTCTGAATAGGAAAGTGCAGCTTGTGACAGCCAGGAATGTGGAGGGGTTTGTCTTTTTATTCTGAAAGAGTAGGCAGCTCTAAATAGTGCAAACCATCTTTTTTTTTTTTTTTTTTCTTTTCCCTGACACTTTTCAAATCACACTTGTATTTTCAGGCTCACTGACCTTACCCTGACATTCACAAATCAGACAAATAACCTGCTATTTGCTGTGTACCCCTGAAATTTCTGTTGGAACATGGAAATCTCACTGCTATAATACATGGAAATGGCTTTGCCTGCAGTTTCTGCGGGTGCTCAGCTAAAAGCCTTTGTAAAACACATCCCTTAAAAACCCCATTTTGTTTACAGCAACACCAGAGGGTAATGAAATCCTCACATGTATCATTTTTATTTTGACTCTGTCTTTGGAGAAGTGCACTGATTAGTTGGGTTAACCAGCCCTGCACACAACCCCTGTGTATCTGTGGTGCAGTTGTCAGACCTCAGCAAATGTGCTTTTATAACAGCTTGTTACTCCCCTCGCCGGGCTGCAAATAGATGCAGCTTTTAGAAACAATTTCTTATTTATGTATCTTATGATCATTCCAAACGCCTGACAGCGCCGGGATGAAGATGCCACTTAGCTGAGTTAAATGCCTTCGGAAGAGCTGCAGGCAAACTGATATCGAAAGGGAGAGCACAAATACCAGTCGGGAAGCATCAGTGGGTGAGGAACTATGAATTTGAAAGGATAAAATCCGGATTATACAGTTCTAGAGGCTCTTGAAGGTTTAAACTCTTTACAGCCTGTTGAGAGCAGAATGATCTCTGACTTCCTGCGGGGAGGCCAGCGCCAGGGTGGAGGGCTGCAGCTGTGTGAGCGGCGTGGAACAGCTGGACAAGGCTGCAAGGGATGCAAAGAGGAATTTTGCATCACCTGGAAACGCAAGGAGGAGGTGGAAGGGAGCGACCTGACCTGTGATGAGTCCCTGGAAAGGCAGCAGATTTTGGGCATGTTCCTGCTGCCAAGCAGGATCAGCACGGCGGGCTGGGGCAACCCCCAGCGATGCTTTCAAAGTGCAAGAGTTATATGGGAAAATTATGGGATGTGAAATAAAATACTAGGTGATCGATGAAAAACATGCGTTTATTGAGATGTAACAGTCAATTGCATGGCTGTTAAACAGTTATAACTGCGTATTAAATAATCAGTTCAGCTGGTATTTATTTAATATAATCGCAGCCTATTAAACCTGAATTAAGTACAGAGTTAAGTGTCTCTGGGACACACAGCTGAAAATGGTGCCAGGAACATTTTATGTTGCCTGAAACCCTTTGTGGAAAAGTCCCACAAACACGGACTCTGCTGAACTATCTTTTGCTGCGTGGGGGAAATAAAAGATGAGGTTTTTAATTTTGACCTGGACTGTAGGAGAGTCATCTGCAACTTGCACCTGGACCCAGAATTAATGTAGATGCCTAATTTCTGCAGATCAAAAATATTTGAGTGATTTTTTGGAACTGTTCCTTTCCAGATTTTTGTATGGTTTATTTTGCTTTACTTGCACATCTTTGCTCCCCTGATTGCATGACACTTGTGCAGTTATTCACACCAGCACGAAGCGAGTCCAAAGTAAATGTAAAATGCTGCTAAATCAACACGGGCTTTGCTCTGACCTGGCTGGGCTTACAAACGGGAGATGAGAATAAGGAGCAGCTCACCCTCTGGAAATGCGAGGCTGGAGGACCCGAGGGAATGTGTAGTTCTCACCTCCCAACAACTTCCCTCTTTGTTTCTACACCTCGTGGGGGTTCGTGTCCATCTCATGGGCTTGGGCCATCGCAGGGGTTTACTCCATGAGTGTTCAAGTGTTGCTCTGGAGAGAACTGGTGCCAAACACCTCAGAGTGAGCACACAGCAATACCTGCGATGAAACTTATATCTATTGCTTTGTGGAATTGCTGCTGTAGATATTCTGGGTTTGGGTCAAAGTTTTTTTTCCCATTTTTGCTTATTTTATGCCTCTTTTTTCTCCTCTTTAGTGACAAATGAAACCAAGTGAAGACTCTTGTCTTTCAAAATAAATATCCAGACCGAATGCCACGTAAAGTGCATATGGTGTGGATTATAGATTTATTTTCATGAGAGCTTGCAAAGAAAAACTGCTGAAGTCAGGGCAGACCCTCACTCATTAACCCTCGATGCCAGGGCTGTCTGTGGTGTTTTATGTGCAGATTATTTGTGTTTCTTTTACAGTACTTTGTGTCTTTCCCTGCTTTCCTGAGCCAATATGTCATTTCACCATTCCCGGGGTGTGGAAGTGCTGTGGAGAGCTGATGGCAATTTATTCTTCCCACCAGAGCTGCCTTCCCCGATTGTGCCAAACACAAGTGGAGAGGAGGTGAGTGAACCCACGCTGGGTGTGATCCTGCCTCCCAAAATCTCTCCTGTAGAAAGAACCCGGGATTGCGCTAAACGGGCAGACCGCGGATCCTGCGGAACCTGAATGTCTCTGTGAAATGAATGCCACCGCCCCAATGCCCGTTCCCCTCCCTGCGGCTAATTATCCCGTGTTTAACACCCAGACAAAACCCTGCTGCACCTGCGCTGCCTCGGCAAGCACAATGCCGGCACAGCCAACAAAGCGGCGTGGCAGGGACCCCACCGCCCTGAAAGCATCGCCAGCCCCTGCGAGCACCGCTTAGAGAAAGGATAAGAGAAAAGGGGGGGAAAAAAAGAAAAAAAGAGGAGGAGGAGATTCGCTCGCTTGGACTTTTTCACTGCTGGAGAGAATGGGTGAAAGCCCCACAAAAGCGGCTTAATAAAGAGGAGAAGGAGAACAAGGCGAGAGGGGAAGTGCAGGGCAGGCTGAAAGGAAGGAGGGCTTGCCAGGTTGTATTGTTCCCTCCGCCCTCCAGAGATCCTTAGGCAGCGTCTCAAAAGCTGTCGATGACATCAAGTTGATTGGTTTTTGCCGCAGCGTTAAAAGTAGCCCGGAGAATCAATGTGTGCCTCTTCCACACGGGACCCACTTGTTAGGAGCACAAAACGGGTCTCATTCATGGCACTACAAAGAGGGGAGGCTCTGCTTTGATGTGGTGGTGCTGGATGGCCCCTTCACCTGTTCCTTTCCTTGGGAGGAACCGGGAAAAAGGTATTTTTGTCTAGCTGTCTGGCTAAGTTCTTCCTAAAAATCGCTGCAGTTCAGCAATAGGTAAAAAATGCAACAAAATATCTAATGAGAATATAAATAATTTTTTACCTTCCATCCTAAAGTGTAGGCTTATTTCACCGCGGTCCATATACATATGGAAGAACATACACAGAACCTGTGGTTTTTTACGGATGTGTCAGACAACTATTTGGCTCAATTTTAGGACACAACTCTTAGAAAATGCTGCTGCTTTGCCATAAGTAGTGGTTAAATCACAGATGTGCCATGTGGGGAGATTCAGGCTCCCACACTGAGGTAGGGCAGCTCAGGAGGGATCAAAGTGGGGTGCATTGCTCATGGTGACCTGAGGGACAGCCTGAACTGCTATGATTTTTTGTGTGGTAGGTGAGCTGTGCTGCAGGAGGGAAACTAGAGAGGGCCTGGTTAAATATCTTTCCTGAGATTGCTGAAAGAGTGAGTGTTGAGGATGGCCATAGATGTTAGGAGAGTCTTACTTCCAGGCCAGTGTGGCCATATCTTTAGTCGTCTAATAATAATAATAATAATAATAATAATAATAATAATAATAACAACAATAATGTAAGAACATAATAATAATATTGTCATAATAACAAGAAATTACTAACTGTATGAGATGGAAATAATGGAGCCCACACAACCCAGATGAGGTCCAAGTTCTGTCATGCAAGGCATTTCTCCTCAGCTGAGTTAGCAGTCCCTGACCCACAGTTTGGTGCAAAATTCCTGAGAGAGAGCTGACAGGAGAGAGTCTGTTCCCTGTGAATTAGCTCACTGATGTAAGGATTTACTGCTGTTTGTGTTTAGGAGGTCTGGGACACCCTGAGCACACCCACATCACCTCCATGACATCCCCAGGAATGCCAGGCATGGTGGGCATGGGTGGGCTGTGCATGATGCCCAGTCGTGGGGTGATGCTGTAAGTGGGGCTGCAGGACAGTCCATTAGGAGATTGCCCATAACAGCAGCAGAACAGTCATTAAGGGCTTCAGGCAGAACATGGCTGATCTCGAAACATGAGCAGAATACAATCAGGCTTAAATAGGAGAGTGATCACAAGGTCAGTCCTGACAAGAATCCCTAGGAGTCTAATATGCTGGACATAAATTAGTATCATTAGCTCAAACACCTCAAAAATGGGAAGTAAATTACTTCAGACACTCAAGACAGATGGTATCCATGCACCAGGCAGAGCCAGAGAGCCCAGCTCTCAGGGCAATGCCAGTTCCTCCCTCTCCTGTGGGCAGGGGAGCAGCAGGGAGATGGACTAGTGCTTGAGGCTGATGTGAATTCCCTGAACCTCCTGGAAAGCCCAGAAGGGAAAGGGCAAAGAAAAGCGATTTTCACCTGGGAACAGATAATTTTTCTGGAAGTACTGCTTCAATTCATCCAGAACATGAGCAGCAGAGACAAAAACTAGTTCCCTAACCCAGTCTCCCGCTGCGTCCTCCTACAGTGATATAAATATGGCTGGAAAACGTCTGTACTGTTTATTACTTTGAAGTCAAATGTGCGCCGGTTATTTTCAGAATCATGGGAGAAGAAATGCTTTCTGGCTGGCTCTGAGTTGCAAGGTCATGTGACAAATTTCCCTTTCCCTGTCCCCCTGCTTTTATACACACATGGAGATGCCGACATGGATATTTTCACGTATATGTTAAAAGTAGACCAAACCTTGGTGTGCTGTTTGGAGATGGGTGGCACAGAAATAAATCACAGAGGAGAGCAAGGGAGGAACATGTGCTGCTGCCTGGCAGCTTGGGTTTGCTCACGGCTGCACAACTGAGGAACACACAGCTCTGGAAGAGACAGGTGGATGTAGATCAAACCATGTGAGCCTGTGGGTTTGACAGGGGATTTAAAGTGTGTTTAAGGAGTAGCTGGAAGGGCTCAGCACAACGCTGACAGCTTCAAGTGGGGAGAGGGCTCATGGCAAGGAGAGGGGAGAAGGAAGCTGGTTTCTCTGGTTTTCATGGCTACAAGGTTTAAGAAGGGCTGCAGCCTTGGAAGTGCTGGAGGAGAGGACACAGCAAACTGTGAAATATAACACTGTGAAACTGGGCCAGCCCTCTGCCTCATGCAACCACTTGAAAGTGTCCCACGCCATCAGCTCCAAACAGCCAACCCAAGTAAATCCAGACTTTAAAGAAAGCACAAGGTTAAAGAGGATTATGGAGCTCTTTTGTTTCCCTGCATGTCGGGTTACTGTTATTTGCTGTCTGACCCTTGTGATTAGATAAAAGGGAAAAAGCCCTTGAAAAGGTGACTTAGGTGTACCCAGGGCCATGAAAATCAGAGGTGCTGTTCTCACAAGAATGAGATGCTGGATCCAGTGCTTAGCAGAGGGCACTAGGGACTAACTCCCCTCCTGATGCCACCAAGAGCAAGGCAGCTCTGCCCCACAATTCCCAGATCTCCAGCTTTCCCTCAAAAAGCTGGAGCTATCCTGTCTGACACGGGGGCAAGGCTAATTGCACAGCCCCAGTGCTCGAGAACAGCTATGGGCAAAGCTCCCCGAGAGCAGCGCCTGCTCGTGACACTCTTTATCATCATCCCTGCCTCTCCAGATGGGATGGATGGACAACCCCACGGCCTCGAGAGGATTTTGTGCACAGACCTGTGCTCTGAGAGAGAGGAGAGCTCTAACCGGGAGGAGGGTAGGGCCTGGGGTTGTCTTGATTGAGTGTTAATGGGTCCCAACTGGGAGATAGGCTCAGCTGGGTGCCAATTACCCTAATTGATAAGAAGCTCTGATGGGAGCCCTGGAGGAAGCTGCCTCATCACCGAACTTACTAAAGGGGGGGCTGGAAAAGGAAATAAGGGTTGCTGGAAAGAGGGAAGGTTTTGGTTATTGATTTCTTTTTTTGTTGTTATTTGTTTGGGTTTTTTTGTCATGATTTAAAAATGCGCTATGATGCAAGTGGAAGAATTGAAAAACAAAACCGAGGGAGATATGTTGTGGGTTGAGGTTGCAACGAAACAAGCAAAAATACCCAGAAGAAAGCTTCCCAACAGCAGGTAGGAGAAGACAGCCTTGACAGGGCTTCCTGATGGGTGTCTGTTTGTTCAACTACTCGTAACGAAAAACCAGAGCTGCATCTTTCTTCTTCTGCTGTGGTGCTTTCCCAACAAGTGAATGAGGCTCAGGCTGTGAGAAGATGGTGCTGTGGCTCTGGTTCCCCCTTGCTGAGTGGCAGCTGTGAGATGCAGAGCTGTCTGCAGGGATTTCAGGGGCTGCTGTGATGGAAGATGGGGTCTCTGGGGTCTGCAGTAGGATATGGCTCACCCCTGTGCTAGGATGAGGATGCTCTTTGAGTTCAGGGTGACTGTTTTTGCTGCTGTATCAGAGTCCATGTCAGTGCTGTGTGGGGAAAAGGGGTCAGGGGGAGCAGCTTTTTGTTCTGTGTCTCAGGGCCTGCTGGCAGTGCTGATGTGAGTGATGGCTTTTGCCTGATGGTTTCCTTCCTCCTGGGACCTGGTTATTACCGTTGGAATAGATGGAAATAGGAACTTCTGTTTGTCTTGGAGGCAGAGTTAACCCTTTGTAAATAAGAAGGAAACTGAGGCATGGGGAGGCTCTGCACAAAATGCAGCCCTACAAGCCTAAATTAGTTCTAGTCTGCCAGGTAAGCCAAGACTCTAAACTCACAAGCACATCTGGTGGTGAAGACTCTTTGCTGTTTATTTTGCTGCTGCTTTGCTGGGAGTACCTGAAATTTTCCTTAGCCTGCCAAACTGCTCCATGGCCCTGACTCTCTACTGAGAGATGGTACCTTTGAGTCTCAGTCAGAGCCCTTTAAATCCTCCCCACAAAGGGTTTTCCTTTCCTGTAGGAGGAAGGAGTGCAGCAGGCATTGTACAGCCTTGCTGCAGTGCCAGACACTGGTAATAACCTCATTAGAGGATCCCCTCTTCCTCTTTCTTCCTCTCTAGGACCATAAAGCACTTGCAGATGTGAAGGCAGCTCCCAAGCATGGCTCACCTGCTCTTTGCA
Organism: Entomyzon cyanotis; assembly: GCA_024500445.1. Classification (NCBI taxonomy): domain Eukaryota; kingdom Metazoa; phylum Chordata; class Aves; order Passeriformes; family Meliphagidae; genus Entomyzon; species Entomyzon cyanotis. The sequence goes on from JAKEPQ010001010.1 coordinate 14,700,711, forward strand.
GGGCTTGGGCTTGATGCAGCTCCAGGGAGCTCTTTAGCAAGCCCTGTAAAAGTATCAAAGGGATGTTTTTAAACCCTTGGATTGGGTTTTCTGGCCCAGGCTTTGTAAAAGCTTTGTTTTTCTATGAGCAGCTAAGGTACCTGGGCAGACCAAAAGTGTCTCTATCTCTGAGGCTGTGTTTTGTACTCATTAATGCTGGCTTTGTGCATGGCACTGGTCAGTGATGCACCTGATCTGTGTCACCCCTGCCATGTGCAGGACTTGCTCTGGTTTTTCACTTGCATGCTGAGGAAGCAGGCACAGAGGGAACTGTGCTATTTTACACAACACAGACACCTAAGCCGTCAGAATTAATCTGCCAATATTTTTTTGAGCTGGAAAAATGCATTTTTGTTGAAATAGTGCATGACACTATATTTAAAATTGTGTCTTTGAGCTGTAACTGCACAACGAATTTTGGACTTAATGTGGCATTTTGGAATCCCAGCCTTAGATGATCAATATTAGAGGCTTTTGGAAAGAGGTTCAGAAGGGGGCAAGTAAGGAGTGATTCTCATTTTATTCTCTCAGGTGCTGTTAAGCAAACAATACTGGCCATAAGCACATGAATTTTATCTGTCGCTGCTGGTGAGAAAGGAAAAGCACAACAGACATCAAGGAAAGCGGCACAGCCTCGTCGCCAAGTGCGGTGCTGCTGACTTATCAGCTTTTAAATTGCTGACGAATGACAAGCTCCTGTAATGATCTAGTTCAGAGGGTACCTTCTTGGAGAAACACAGGGATGCTCCTGGCAGGGTCATTACTGGAAGTCGTTAATCACTGATTTGATATTCAAAGCTGATGGCGAAGTCAAAGCAGGTCAGCACGCTAATGGCCATCAGCGGTGGCAACGACCAATTTCCACAGAATTATTGTCAGTGCAGGCAGCAATAAGCAGCTCAGAAAAGGCAATCTTTTATTTTTAAATGGGAGCCAGTATGGGGTGGGCTGTAGGGGCAGAATGAACTGCTGCCTGACAGGAGGCAGATTTGCTTCTAATTGGGAGAGGCGAGCAGTCAGGAGAGGTACGGCTGTAACTCCAGGGACAAGGAACATTTCCCAGCTGAGACCAGCTGCTGTCATTTTTGACAGAAGAATTAAACGAGACAATGCTTCTGGATAGCATGAGGGAGCTGGTGTGTGTCAGGGTTGGGGGTCAGTCTGTCCTGGGGACTGGAGAGCAGCCCTGCCCTGGAGTGGGAGATGGTCAGAGCTGTGTGTTGTCCAGTTTAAAGGTGCAGAATAAATGCTGGGAGTGCTTGAAGTCATTGCTCAACCTTTGGCTGGGAGCACATAGTCCAGGAAGAAAATAAAAATGTCCTTTTGTATGTACAGCTGTTTCTGGCAGCCTTAAGGACACCCCAGGAACAGCTAAGGCAGGTTTTGGTGTGTTTTCCCCTAGTCCCAAGTGGTGCTGTGGAGCTACAATCTGGAGCACAATTGCTGTGAACTGTTGGTTTGCCAATATGGACAATTTGTTCTTGTTTGCATCCCATAGCTTCCTGCTGTGTTAAAACAGCTGAGTCATTTTTCCATGAATGTGATTTTAAAAGCATTTTGATATTTCACTTTCTGTTTTAAGCATCTTAGTGAGTGGCTTTCCCTCAGAAGTTTTCATTTGCTTTCTTTAAAGGAGAGCACTGGTTCTCACTGGGAGCCAGAGCAGTGCTGCCTGGCCATGCTTCAGAGCAGTGCTGGGTTCTTATTCCTGTGCTCCTGGGTGAGGGACTGTTGTGCTAATGGCTGTGAAAAATTGGAGCAAAAAGTCTATCCCTGCCCTATAAATCTCCCTAACTCCATCCTGTTATCTCAGATGGTTTTTCCTTGGAAAAGCAAGATTCCAGCATCATGTTAAAGGCATTGCTCTTGACTCTGAATTATTGAGTTGATGTATGTGAAGCTGAGAAATCTCAAAGTTATTTCTCTGCTAAAGCACATGTGGTGTAGAGAACAATAGCTCTGGAAATGGAGAGAGCAGAACAGGCACTGTTTGATCACCCTGACCCTTGCCAAAGGGGGGTTTCCATCTGGGAATGAGGCAGGAGCTTCCCCACCCCTCGCTTCTCTGCCCTTGTGCTCAACTGGCCTTTAGCTGGTGCAAGTTTTACTGAAGTGGACACACATGTACTAGGAATTGGACTTGAGACCAGCAATTAATTTCACATAATACCTTTGTTGTCCCTGAGTTGGACCAGATTTGAACTACTGACCTGGAGATGAAAGTCACCATAGTCCCCTAATAGTCCCCTGAGGCGGATGGGTGAGCAGCTTTCTGTGCTAAAAACCCATGGCCAGGCTGTTCCCTGCCTCCCTCAGGTTTAACCCTCTCCCAACCCTCTTCCTTCTCTCCACCTTCTCCAGCTCTCTGCCTGCTGGGCATGACCAGGATAAAAGGAAGAGCAATGAGAGCCATATGTGGAGCCTTTTAACCCCTCTGCTGTGGCCTGTGGTGAGCCTGGCTGGGGGTGAGTTGTGCAAATCTTGGGGTCCTCTGGGTTGCTTGAGCTTCCAGACATGGCTTTCAGGGGTCTGCATCAAGTGGAAATGTGTTTGCTGGGGAAGAAATGGGAGTGCTCAGGAGTAGAAGACCTGGAACTGGCATCCTGTTGTAGAGCACAAGGCTGCTTCTGATTCCTTTCATCTTTGTGCAATCCTCATGCATCTTCACCCTGCTCTAGTCCCCTGCATCTCCCCATGTGGTGACAATGACTGCTGGGATGTACTGGAAAGCAAATTCCCAACATCTCTAGTGCTGCAAACACATGCAAACACCCTGTCCCATAACACCATCCTCTTCCTGATGTAGACTAGGAAAACCCCTCTGACCTTGCATCTTTCAGACAAGATGCAAGATCACCCATTTTCTTGTCCTTCGTGTTGCTGAGCCATAAACCTGAAACTCCAGAAGCCAGTGTAAGACTGATGTGCCCTCGGGTGGGGAGGTAAATTGAGCATGGTTAAGTTTCACTCTGTAGCCAAAGGTTTATAGCTGAAGCTGTCTTGCCTCGAGGACCTTGAGAAACAGGGCTTGAAATGCATTTCTGAAAGGGGATTAGCCAAACCTGAAAGTATTCCTGAACAGCTCCACCTGAACGGAGAAGGTAGGGAGTGCCTGTCTTGTGTCTCTCACCTTGTCTCTGGCCTCTCTCCTTGGCTTCTTTTGATGTCTCAGGGCTCCTGCTCTGACTTTGTTGTGATGCCCTGACTGGGATCTAGACTGGGTAAGGAGCAAAATAGAAAACTGTTCCCATCTGATAGCCAGGAAATGTGAATTACCAGTAGCTGCCATCCTCTTCCCAGCTATCTCCAGCAGCCAACTGTGATGAGAAGTAACCTTTCAGCACTGGGGATTGGTCTTGTTCCCACTTGGAGCAGAGGTGCCACGATTTGGGCTGCATCCCCAGTGAGAGCAGGATGTGCTCAGTGCCAAGTCTTGTTGCTGTGGTTGCGTGGTGGGGAGATGGGCTTCTCTGAGGTGTTTTTTAATAAGCCTAAAATCCATGTGAGAGGAAGGAAAAGTGAAGTACACCCTAGTAAAACATGCTGATTTGGTGCTACCCAGGAAGGGCCTTGCTGTGGTCTGGTGAGCACCAAGGAGTGACAGGCGTGCTCTGGCAGCAGTGAGGCTTGTGCTGCAGAGAACTCCCACCCTGGAATGCAAAGGATTTTATGGGCACTAATAAATTAAACCTCATGTGTTGACTCTGAAAATGTGGTGGTAATGAACCAGCCTGGATTTGCAGATAAGGGGAGCAGGGCACAGAGTAATATTCTCATTTCCCTTCACGCTTGCAGGACCTTCCAGCAGTGTGGGTGGGATGACACCCAGGAGCCCATCTCTTCTGCACAATGAGTTTTCCTTCAGGCTTTTACTCCTTGCCACAGTGCACCCAAATATCCTCTTCTAAAATCCTCCATCTGGTTTTCCTCTGGCAGTACATGGGGTACTTGTGACTAGTTTTGGACTAAGTTTTTCAGAAAAACAGGCTCGTTGTTAACCTGGCATTCTCCATCCAGAAATGCCTCACCACTGGATGAATAAAGAGCTCTGGAAATCAGAAAAATGCTGATGACCCCATAGGTCCCCCAGGCTGTGTTTTCCAGAGCTGTGGCTGCTTGGCCATCCCCTTTTCGAGGGCTGGCTGCCAGGTTAGTGGCAGAGTTCCTGAGGAGGGGAACACGTTCCTGCAGGTCCTGCATCGAGGAGGGATCTGCAAGCCTTCCCCAGCTCCTGCCAGCTGACACAGAAACACCAGAAGCACCCTTTCCCCAGCTGATTTGTTTTTTTTCCCCTCAGTCCTCTCCCTCTTTCACAGATGTCTTAAGGACCTTCCTGAGTCTTGCATTCAGCCTCTTGGCCCTGACGAAGCAGAAGCTGCCTGCAGGCAGCTTTTGGGCAGCTGGATGAAGACATCACTCGTCAAGTGTCAGCCCTCTCCAGGTAACAAATCTCTTGCTCCTGTTTCGCAGGAATGTCTCAGTCACAGGCTCACACCTGAGGCAATAAGCCTTCAAAGCCCCTTCTCCCAGGCTGACCTTCTCCCTGCTGCTGGGACAGGGAGGGTGAGCTGTTGTGGAGCAGAAAGGCCTTGCAAAGTGAGGGCCTTGCTGCCCTGGTCAAATCCTTGCTCACTTCTGTTACTTTGGCTAACTAGAAAAGTGTTCTGGGAGTGACTCAGCTGAACTAGAGGTGAAAAACAAGTTGCATAATTGTAAAACTGTTGTTAGAACCAATCAGTGCTCACACTGTGGGGTTCATGGTTGGTTACACCTGATGCTGTTCCTATCATGGTCTATGGTAGTTGGTTAAGCACATTTGTTGTGCCTCTCAAGTATGTAAACTCATAACAAACTAACAGTTTAAGAACCCTGGATTTTTGCAATGAAGTGTCTTCGCCATACCATGGAGGAGATTGTGTTTAATGCTGCAGTGAGTGGTGCACACATGCTGCTCTGGGGTCAGACCTGTGAGCCTGAATGGGCTCCATTCCCAGCCAAGCACCTCCCAGCTCACCCAGGCAGTGGGGAAATCTCAGTGCAGGCCAGAAGGAATCTCATCCCTCAGGAAGGGAAAATGTTTCTGCTTCCATGATGGAAAGGGTCACTGGGATCCAGCACTGTCCCCCTCAGGCTCCCTGCAGACCCCTAATCCTTCCTGCCACCTCCCATCCACCCAGCTGGGTTGTCCCACTCAGCTCCCACTGCTACCTCAGCCTTCTCCTCTACCCTGCTGTATAACAATGATATTAATAATGACAAACACTTTAAACTATTTTTTTCCCCCCAGGGTCACAAAGTGAAATGGGAGCTCACAAGAAAGGATTTATGTGAATGTGAAGGATGTTAGTTCAGGAGGTTGGTCCTGGTCAGTGAATTAGTGTCCCTCAGTGTCTTACTACTGGGTGGTGATGAGATGATAACTTGGCCATCCTGCTGTCATATAGGAGGAAAATTAGAGTGTGTTTGGAGCAGGAGTGAAGGCTGGCAGTCCTGGGAGGGACCATGCCTTCCCTACACTGCTTGACAGCAGGAGATGGGGCCAGCTGTGGAGGCTGTGACTGAACTGCCTGTTTAGATACAAGTTTGGGGTTTAGATCCATGTCCAGTGAATTTTGGCTGGTCTGCTCCCTAAGGGATCAGGCAGGAAGGTCATATGCCCTTTGTGCAACAACAGGAATGTGGTAACAAGGAAAGTATTTTGCCTTAGAAATCGTGTTGCAGTGGATATGATGACTTTGTTCAGCTTTCAGGGTCTCTATAGTGCCTTTGGCTTGTGTCAAAAGCAAACTTTGGGGACTGCCTCTACCTTGTGTGCTGGGTTGGGCATGGGGAATGAGGGCTTTGAAGCACTGTGATGTTTTTTAGCTAGGGAAGCCTCTCCTAGGACCAACAGGAAATATTTCTGCAGTCTTTGCCATGTGTCCCAAAGCATGAATTGCCTCCAGCACATGGGGAGGGTGCTGAAAATAGCAGCATGCAGATCTTCTTTGGGAAAAAAAAATTATATATATATATAAAGAAAGGGACACATGGTAGGCAGCAGGAGAAAGGCAGTGATGGAGCCCTTCCAGGGAAAACAACTCTGTTATGGGTCTTGGAGTAAACACAGATGTCTGGAATTGCAAGTAGCTGGAGGGAGCAGAGCAGAGCGATCTGGTGGTTTGCTGGAGAGGGTTTGCCTCGGGGCAGGCTGGTGGATGCTGGCTGCAGGGTGAGACAGCAAATCCCTGCTTGGGAATGAGCTCTGGGAGAGGCACAGCAGTCCTGTGTGGGTCTCACCAGGTGTCCTGGCCTCTTGGCTGCCTGGGAGTGGGCTTGAGTTTTTGGTAGGGGCAGGGGATCTGTGGAATGGGAAAAAAGCCCTCAACTTGGCCAAAGTCATGTCTTGGGTGTTTTTATGAGAGTGAAGAGCCAAGCTTTGATCTCCCATGTGTCACTGGGCAATCTCACTTTTGCTCACAGTTTTAAACCATGAGAAACAGGACCCTTAAAATAAATCAAATGCATTGTGGATGAGAACGGGGAATGTGCCCTGAGAGGGGAACAGAGAGGATCTATCCTTCCCAGACAAATCTGGGTCCTGCCACTGAGCTAAACTCTGCTGCAGGAAAAATCATTTATATTTCAGTTACTTAGATATGGAAAACAAAAGGAAGGAAAGAAACAGCAGTTATTTAAAAAGAAAAATAACAAAGCAGTGACAGATAGCAGATCCACTTATTCCCTTCTGGGTGAGCAGTTCAGGAGGAGCACCACGATGGGCTGTAAGGGCATAGCAGAGTTCTCCCTCCTCTGCTCTGTGAGCTTCCAGCTCTGAGGGTTTGGCCAGCAGAACTCTGTCCATCACTTTTCAGGAATTCTTTATCACTATTTCTTGCATCCATTGTAGTGACTGAAAAAGAAGGGAAAATAAATCTTGAAAAATACAGGTGAGAAGTGTTACAAGGGCATCATCCTTTGGTTAAGCATGTACTTGGAGATTTATTAGCAAGGTTTCCTTCTGAAACTGAATGTGACTGTATTTCCTAGGGAAGGGAAACCAGAGCTGCAGCTGCTGAAGGGCTGTGCAATGAGACCTGGAGCAGCTCAGCTCCCTGCAGTGCAAATGGGCCTGGATTCTGACCTCACCCGGGCTGCAGGCAGTTGCAGGAGGAATAAAAAGTAAATCTGGGCTTGTTGCCATGAATAATATGATGTCTTTACATCCTGACCTAATTGTATTAATTCTTCATGGCAAATATCATATGGAAGTGGCTGATTAGTAGCTAGCAATGAGAGTGGTATTGGCCATCTGGTGTGCTTGGCTTGGAAGGGAAAAAAAATCAGGATGAAACAAAGCTGAAACACATGAGTCTTTCAGATAATGAATTAGCCAGATTCATTAAATTTCGGTTCAGATTTGTCTCTGCTGACACTTGTGTTACGGGCAGGGCACAAGGTGGTGGTGTCTAGGAGGAAAGTGATCCCTGTGAACTGATGGTGTGCAGTGAATTGTGGTTATTTTGTAAGTAAGAACCCAAAAGAAACAGTGGTGTCAGCTCTGTTTTACCTGAGCTACTCACAGGTTTGCTTTTGTTAACCTTATGTTAAGTTTCTATGAGCTTTACCCAGGGAGTGCAGCTCATTCATGAGCAAAATTAATTAAAATCAACCTGCTTTTCATCCCATGAGTAAAAGTAGAGAGGGAAACTGATCTTTTTCTTATGTCTTACCTTGGCAAAAGCATCTGAGCTTTGTCTGGCAAGGCAGTCATATAAATCCTTCCCTTTAAACTCTGTTCACCTCTGGCTGCACAGTGACAGGCAGCTCAGAGACAAAAGACCTGTCAGTGATTTTTCTCTTGCTGATTTTTAATTTTTTCCCCCTTCTCTGTAGCCCCGGGAAAAGGTGGTATGATGGAATGGCACTCTGCACTGACCTGGGAATGATGCAGCTTCTCTTGGGGTTTGGCAGCAAAGATCTGCCATGAGATCTCTTGAAGCTGAGGGTGCACACTTTACTGAGTGAGATTTGGCTCCACACACTAAGATATTGGGGCTTCTGCTAAAGAATTTGTTGTTGTTGTTGGAATTAGCCAGGAGGATCCCAGCTTAGTTTGGAAAACAGGGTGGGAAGCTTGAAAGGAGTACTCAAGGGCTCCAGGGGGATGATAAAGTGGCCTGGTTCCTTGGCTGGGTGGGGAGAGCAGCCAGCAAACCTGGGCTTGAGTCAGAGGTTTCCATCTGTGTAAGGGTTGGCCAGAGGTGAGCTTGAACTCACTCTTCAGCCAAATGTCCTTGCTGGACTGGTCACTGAAAGACCTGGGCGTGCCAAAAGTTTGCTGTGCTCTGCGGTGCTTCCTCCTGGAAGGCTTTGGGGGAAAAAAAAGTTTATTTTTTGTTACCAGGGAATTTCCTGTGCTGCACCTGTGCGGGCTGGAGACAAGTGAGTGGTGGTGAGTTTGTTTGCAATTGAATCTAAAATATTAGTCATGAGCAACAGCACTGTGAACTGGCAGGAGATCCCTTGGTCCCAGGTATGGTTACAGGGAAGAGCTGAGTGCCTTTGTCTTGATTCCATGTTTATTAGGTGCCTAATGAGCTCTGGTTCTGCTTTTAATTTAAGCCAGCCCTTCTTCCCTCCACCTCCTCCCCAACAATTAATGATCAGCACCATAATCCAACCTGACTGCCCGACAGACAAGGAGTGCTCTATAACTGTGGCCTTTTTAACAAGCTCCTTATTAAATGTTTTTCTGGATAAACAAGCTGGGGGGGAGGCTGCTGGGGGTCATATATTTCCCAAACACTCCAGAGTTGCCAAAGCTCTGGACCCAAGTATGTGTGCTCAGAGCTGTGAGAGTCGTTTGTCAGTGGCTTTACTGACAGATGCTCCTAATTTTTGTGTGTGCCTTTCTCTGAGGGATGAGTCATGGGCTGCTGGGAGCAGCAAGAGGTTCCAGAGTAACTTGGAGCAGTAGATGGACATGATTATTGCAAGAAGCCCATAATTTGTGATGTTATTGGAAGAGCCAGGTTCCTGGGACACAGCCATCATCTGGCCTCCTTTATTAAAGATTGGATTTAAAGGTCTTTTCCAACTTCAATGATTCTGTTTAGGTGGCTGCTGGAGGATCCAACCTGATGATGTTGCAGGATAAAGGTTTATGTGCTGTGGGCTAGGACTGTGCAAACATCCCCTTCCCAGGAGAAAGGATCTTCCCAGTCTTGCTCCAACTTGACTAGATGGGGTATTTCCCTGGATTTATTTCAATTATTACTATAATAATGGATTTCAGACTTCTGTAGATGCCAGAGCTGGTTCCAGGCTAGTATTTCATGTCTGTGGCTGCTGATAGAGAGCAGCTGAATATGGTGACCCCAGTATGTCTTACTTGGACTGCAGGATTTGTTCTTCTCCAAGGGGCAGGGCTGCTGCTGGTGGAAATCTTATTGAGCACTGAAGCACCTAATAACTGGCTGTTGTTAGAGTTGGAGTGAGACTTTCCTATTTATTTTACTTAAAGACACAACAACCAATCAGATGGGAATCACTCTTGATCATTCATAAAATCTGCCTGGGTTTGGAGCCAGTGACCTGCAGGCCAAAGGCCATTTTTTGGCTGGATGATATGATGTAATGAGCAGTAGGTGGTGTCTCACACTCTGCTTCCATCAGCAGCTCTAGGATCACTCTGTTTCCCAGAGAAGTGGCTCTTCCTTTCTATCTCCTATGGACTCCTGCTGTTTGTTCATTACTAACCTAAAAATAAACAGCATATTGCTTGGAAGCAAGTCTTTGCCAGCTGATTATGGGGAACCCAAAATATACTGAACTCTGATTCATCAGGGCATGATAAGATTTGATCCTTTTATAACTGGCATGTGGAGGACTGCTTTATAAATAATAATATCATGTGATTAATATGACACAGAAGTCATAAGTAATAGCAACATCCCTTGTGATGGGAAGGGTAAATGCAGCCAGACACCTTTCCCATCCTATCTGAAACATGTTGGGGCAATAGAGCAAGTGTTAAAAGTACACCTGGCATGGCACTGCATTTAACAAATGTTACAGAATGAGTCACAAATGAAAAAACAAGCTTCCATTGATTAAAAAAATTGGGATAATGATAATGAGCAAGTGACCTCAGCTGCAATGGATGGCACTGTGCAAATACTTGCAATTATGCAAGTGATTTGCTTAGCATTGATGGTTTCTGTTGTGAGGTAAATTCATCCTGGGGCACTGTGGGAAGGTCTGTGCAAAGCACAACAGGGACAGCACTTGCTCGCTTGATTTAGAGCTTGACTGGGCTGTGGATATTCCCTGCAACTGCTCAGCCTCTGGGGACTGCAATGGTTTCTGCTACCTGCATTTTCCACATGTTTGCTGAGACCAAGGCAGGGAGAACTCCCACCTCCAGGGATCACCAGACTAGGCAAACATACACTTGCATCTATTTGATTTAAACAAAACCAACCACCTTACACTAACCTCAATATATGTTTGTTCATTTGTGCCAGTGTTAGCAGGACCCAAATGTATTGTTTTCAAAACATCCTTGCTTCTCTCCAGCAGTTTTACTGCTTCCAAATATGTTCTGTGCCCCTGCTCAGCAGTAGGTAGTTATTTAAAACTACATTTCTCTTCTGAGCAGCACTTTCTCAGAGGTCTTGGCTTGTTGAGGCTTTAACTAGGCTTTAGCATGCAAATTTAATGTGTCATTGTGGCATACTTAGCAATAATTAATATAGAGGGGTTACTTGTAAACTGGTACTGGGGACAGATTTGTGAGGCCAACCCCAGCAGTGGTTTTCCTTTAAAGGCTCAAGCTGATGATGGGTTTGATGTGAGAGTGTCAAGTGACATTTACTAGTGGGAGGAGGCCAGGAGTATTTATATTTTGGATGTGTGTGGTGGGAGGTTTTTTGGTTTTTTTTTTTTCCCTTCGTCACTTTTTTCTCTTCCCAAATTTTGCAGCTGTGCTCTGATTTACATGAACTGGACAAAACTGCAGGTTTACGGTGTTCCAGTTCCTTCCCACATCAGGGACCAGAATGGCAATTCCAGCAACCCCCTGGGAAAGGGGCTGGGATATTGAATGTGTGATATGAAGGCAGATGAATTTATCAAATTTTGGCTGAGATATGGCAAGTATTGGTGTATCTGCTACAGCAGGAAGCCTCTGTTAAACTTGTCACAGAAGGCTGGAAATACTTTGGGGGTGCAAGAGTAATTTCTTTTGCTATACAGGAAAGTTGGCTAACCCTTGTTCACTGCAGTCCCCTTCTGGAAGCACAGTGTAAAATATTTAAGAATTTTTTCATAAAATGTAAAAAAAAAAAAAAAAAATTGGAAAGCTGAAAATTCCCTTTTAAAGCTGGAAGGAGAGGCAAGCCCTCCTGTTCTGGGATGCAAATGGGCTTGTTACAGAAAAGGATGGGGAACAAAGCTTCCCTGAAACAGCTGGGGCTGACCCCCATCAGAGTCAAAATGCAGGACCAGATGGTCAGCTCTCCTGTGACAATTCTATTTTTTATTTACATGAAAACACACTTTTAGTTGGGGGAAAAAAAGGTAGCCAATTCTGCTGTAAAGAAATGTAATGAAAGTGAAAAACTCCTCTGTTCTGAGAAGCTCCCTGCCTGTTTGACTGCAGTATCAATAGGAATATCAAATAAGGAGCAAGAAGATCAAGAAGGGAAAGCATCAGCTCTTTTTTGGCTTTCAGGGACCTGCAGAAATACAGAGAAAAATTGCTGGTAGTTGATATATTGACCGGTTTTCATTATAACTTCAGTTCTTCTTTCAGCTGAAAGAGAAGATATGATATGTCTTGATTAAATGAAATGTCATTTCAGTGTTGAATTAATTACGTAGAACATGGGCAAGGACTTGGTATTGTATTAATTTGGCTGCTCTGGAGAAAACATCAATAGGCTGTTTGTGGATGATAACTTCATACTGTTAGCTTCTGCCTAGGAGCTCAGAGCTCCTTGCAAGCACTGGTGTGTTAAGCTTGGTAAAGGCAGTGAAATCATTAAAATTTCCCTTTTGTGCAAGCTAGAGCAACACTAAGAAAACTTTCAGGCTTTCCCTTTGCAGTTTAAAGGCAACGAGAGTTTGATCCACAGAGGTGTGGAGGACTGGACCCTGAATAGACCAGTGAAAGCCTTTCTTGTCCCTACTGAGTTGTACAAGAGTGGCATAAGAGATGGAAAGAGAAGAACAGATTTCCATGATTTTCAGTACTGAAGCTTTTAACTGAGTATTGAGCTGTTCCCTGCCTGGTGGCTGATTAAGAAATGGCCACAGCCAGGGGTTGGCAAAGATCAAGATCAGTTTTACAAGCAGGAATTGACTCAAGTGAGTTGTCACAGTCTGCTTTTCTGGGAAAAGGCAATTATAACTCAGGAAGTTCTGATGTGAAAATAATTTTGGCAGATATGCTCTTTTTTAATAGTTTATGCATGCAAAAGCAGTAGTGAAGATAAGGTGATGGGAAAGGTGAATCAAAGCAAAACTCTCTTTGTGTGGGGTCATGTTTTGTTTCAGAGATGTGCTCAAAGAAAATCTAAAGATATTCCCTGGATTTGCCACCACATTTAATAGGCCATTTCAGGCTTGAGGAAGGGATTCCTGGCACTTTGTAAAAGGGCTTAAAACCTGCCCTGTTAGAAAGACCCCATGGGCAGAGATACAGTGACTGATCTACCCACAACATCCCAGCCCTGATTTGGGTTATACTTGGGGCAAGGCAGGATAATAGTGGTGCTTCACTGCCTGTTCAACCCTTCACCCTTCCACAGAGATGGCTAAAAACGTTCTGCTCCATATCCAAGTGCAGATCCCTCCCCTCCAGGTAGTGTCTCAAATCCCAGGTGGGGTTACTGGCACTGGCTGTGGGAGGTTTTATAGCACAGACGTAGTTTTATGGTTATTATTTATATTTATGGTTCATTGGATCAAGGCCCCCAATTTACTTCATGGCTCTCCAATGTCAACAATTATCAGGCAGCTGCTAATTGGGGCTGGATCAGAAAATCAGCAGCCTCCTATCGCTGGAAATCTCCGTGGGTGACATTTCTGACACCTCCAAAATCAATGGCAACAAGCCTAACGACACTGAGAAAATCAGGACTATATCCCATTTTCCTACACCCATTCCAGTGACAGGTCTGCAAACTCAGAATGAAACCTGATTTCCACACTGATAAAAGCTAATGAAGCATGGAGGAGCATCATTAAGCCATAAGCAGTTTTTGCATTAGAGACTGCATGCAAGGTGGGAACCATTGAGTGGTTTTTTTGGGTTTTTTGTTAGTGGTTGTATAACTGACTGAGATTGTTCTGGATAATTCAGCCTTTGGATAAGGATGAGAGAAAAGGAGAGACAAACAAAAGATAAGGGGAGAAGAAAGAATGACGGCATCCTTAGAAGGAAAAGGGTAAAAGGATTAACTTTTTGGACAACATTTCTTAAATTTCAAAATCTTGCAAAAGTAGCAAAAAAAAAAAAAAGGAAAACAAAATGTAGACCTAGCCATAATTTGATTCCAAACTTCCACCCCCTCAATGAGGAAAAAAAAAAGGTCAGACATAATTTTTGGTCTCAAAACATTTTAAAGACTTTTAAATTTTGGTTGAGTTTAAGCCTTTAAGTGAAGTTAACCTTTTAAGCTAAATTTACTTTTCCTAAGCATTTTCTATGAGGCAAAATCTTAAAAAAATAGCATTTTCCATGTGCTCCAACAGTGGCAGAGACTAGCACGTGCTCTGTGATCCTTGCTGTCCTTGCTGCCACCTGTCCCATTGCTTCCAGGTGACAGAACCTGCAAACCTCGTGACAGCTGTAGTGTAGGAGGGGCAGGAGCTGGATACATCCAACCTGTTTATTCCGCAGCCTTGGATGCCAGGTCAGGGGCATTTCTCTGAGCTGAGCAAACAGTTGACATATGTGCACTGAGAACAATTTAAAAATGTGCATTTGATAGGTTTTCAATAATAAGACACTCGTGTTTTGTGCTGTTTTTCTGAGAAACCACTAAATCTGTCATGCTCTGCTCTCATGCCATGCAGGGAAGTTGCAACCCCCTACCCAAACTGATTCCCCAGCCCTGTATTTCATTTTCCTTTTGAAGCCTCTGTCATTTTAAGCCTTCAGATAATAGGCCATTATTCTCAGAGTTGCTATTATATTTTATTAATGGGGAGGGGGAATTTATTGTCACAAACTCGGAGAGATTTGCACTTGGAGCAGTCACAGCTCTCGAGAAGGGCAATTCATTCAGCTGCCTTGCTTGATGGATGTAGATCTCATCTCTTCCCCCTTACTTTTCCAGGTCCTACTTGCCTTTGTGAGCCGTGGGGACAGGTCTGGTGGCGGGAGCAGCAGGTTGGTGTCCCAGGAATTGTGCAGAGTGGGATCCCTGCCAGCTGCAGTGGTGGTTCTGGGGGTGGGTTTGGGGTTAGTGCTGGTGGCTGGAGCCCAGGGGAGCCAAGTTCTCCTCTCACAGCTGTGCATGTGGGTGTGTGTGCACGTACAGACAGCCAGAACAAGTCTGTTCCTGTTTGGGAGATCAGTGTCAAAAGTGTATTTTGTAAGAGCTGGCCAGGCTCCTGTTTCCACATTACTAACCAAAAGCAGTTAGATGGTTTTTTTTTGGGTGTCTCTGCTTTTCCAAATCACTGCATGGCTGTGTCTCTCCCTTTAGAAGAGGGAAGGATGTACTCCAGAGCCTCTGTGGAGGAATTGCCAGCAGCTCATCCCAGTTTGGTGGGGCTGGCCATCACCTAATAGGGTGACCAAGGTGTGACTGCTGCAAGAAGGGAAGGAAAAGCCTGTGCTGGGGTGGGGACCAGCTTGCCAGAAAGGTTTCTGCTCCCCTGGTGCTTACAAGAAAGGGATGAGTACAGACATGTTGGATCCAGCTGTGTCTCTCCCTTTGTCTTTGTACAAATTGTACCTTCTCCAACCCTTCAGAAACACAGGACAAGGATGGGTTTATTTTTTTTTTACCCTGAAGTGCCTGAACACCTGAGGCTGAAAATAATTTTCTGTCTTCCACCTCCCCTTTTTCCCCTTCATTTGTTGTCCTCGGTGGGGGGGTCAGCTGCTAATTGCAGTGTCCTGCAAGTATCCACCATTGTCCAGTGAAAAGCATCTTCTGGGGGTATTCTAAGCACCATTATACAGCTGGGATGGGGAAACAAGTGAGGTGTGCTGGAGGAAAGTGGCTTTGTGGCTGGTCTGCTTCTGCTAGCAGGAGGAAGAGGAGGGGGAGAGGAAGGCTAATGCTCCAGTCTGTGCATTAACCCATCCTGCTGCCTCTGGAGTAGCATCTGGGGAGAGTAGGACACAAACAGCAAGAGTTAGCCCTGAGGGGAAATAAGACACCTGTGCTGGGAATCAGCTTTTAGATACTAGCCATTGCCTGACTGGTTTGGGTTTTTTCTTGTCTTTGACACATTTTTCTCCAGCTCACTTTTCTGTCAGACCCAGAACAAATGGTGTTTAATCTGCAGATGCAGATAATGTATGCATTCCTGCAGCTTTGACTAGCTTTAGGTATTTCTCGGGGGGAAAAAAAGTGCTTCCATATTCGTGGATGGGGGTCGTGCATTTTCTGCAAAGGAGGAATATAAATTCATAGCTACCCATTGCAGCAGTAGCAGCTGGTCTTATTAGATTTGTTTGTATCCCAAATGGTCTGTTGCAGTCACCAAGGTGCTGGTTTAGTCTCGAGGAGGATGCTGCAGTCCAGTTTGGGGCAGCAGGAGCACAGGGGCTGGATGAATCCCCCATGGCCGAGCTCTGGGGTGGTGGGTGCTGGAAAATTACTGTCCTGACACCCAGGCTGTGCTCTGAGCTCCAGGGGGTTCTGCCTTTACCTTATGGTGAGCTGGGGGAATCACCATCCCTGGAAGTGTGCAAAAAATATAGAGATGTGGTGCTTGGGAATGTGGGTGAGTGATGAACTGGGCAGTGCTGGGTTAATGGTTGGACTTGATGATCCTAGATGTTTTTTCCAACCTAAATTTCCCATGATTATTAATGCAAAGGCTTCACTGTCATAAACCAACATTGACATATTGATATCTGATATGGAAGGATTTCAAGATGATCTTTCTTAGAAGAAACACTCCCAAACATCATTACTGATGGAGCTGGAAATAGAAGTGGGATTTCTTGACTCCCTGTTCAATCTGCAACCAACAGATTCAACTGTTGAAAGAAATCAATTGGGAAGTCAGTGGGTGCTTTGATAGTTTAGCTGTTCATTTTCAGTGTTTTTAGTCATGTCCTTTTAAATCATGAACTTCAAAAATTCCTGGTTGGCTACGAAGAGTGTGGTCTGGTTTTCAAAGCTGCTGAGCTGTTAAGAGCATTTTGAAAATAAGAATAAGGATGTTGGATGCCCAAATATATTCTCAGGAGCCCAGGTCTAAGCATCTGGGTTTGCATACTTTGTTATCTGCACCTTTAAAAAGAGGAAAACAGCTACGATTGCTGCTCATTACTATCATTAATCCAAGTGATTTGAAGGTAGTTTATTTTGTTATGAATCAGTCAATTAATTCTGTTTGTTAATTTACTCTGTTGCAAAATATCAGGCTAAAGAAATTTTCTGTACATTAACACAATAAATCTTAATTTGTTACTGCTGTTTTCTGAGTAACCCACAGCCAGCTGAAGTCAGATTTATTAATTTTTTCCATTTTCTCTAGTTAAATAAATTTCTTATGCAGTTTCTTGTGTCTCTCTCCTGATTCTTCAATTTTTAAGGTCCCATCACTTCTGTGGATGAGGTTCAAAGGTCTTTGGGGAGAACTGGTTTGCATCCTGAACTCAGGAGCAAGTGTTGCAGGTCCCAATTTGCAAACAAGGAACTGCTGATACTAATTATTTTTGTTGCTTATTTATGTCTTGATAGTTCCTACAATCCAATTAAAATCATTGCTGTTCCTTGCAGGTGGCATGGATCTTCCTTTGGATTTCAGGAGACATAAACAACTGCAGCTTGTGAGGACGACGCTTCTGTGAAGGGTAAATTCACTTTTGAAAATTCACCATGAAATTCACTTTTGTTCCAAAAAATAAAATCAATAGAAATGCAGAGACTATGGTGCGATCACAAGCCTCCAGCAGTGAAGATTTAAGATGGTGAATACTGTAAACCTTTTAATAACCCTTATGTCATAACTCCATTTCAATGATGTCAAATGAATTAGGTGTTGAATTACCAATCATTTCTGAGAAAGCTGTCAAGAGAAAAGCCCATCTAAAAAGGTGCTTCTAGAAAAAAACAAAACGCGCTTTAGAAAAAACCCACTGTTTTCGTTTTTTAAAAAACCACCGCCATCCACTTTCAAATGGTTCCCTGAGAAAATGATCTTCAAATAGCTGAGGGCAATTGGCATAATGATTTAAAGTTGGGCTGGAGAGTCCTGGCAGGGAAATGAGAGGGAATGTAGGGGCTGAGCTGGGAGACTGAGATGGCGCTAATCAAAGGCGTCACGGTGACACCGCGTGAACTTCATATTTAGCCAGTGACGTTTGCACTCCACAAGAACCCAAGGGAGGCAATTAGGAGGGCTGGAGAAGGAGGGAATAATTTTACCTGTCAGGTTTGGAAGTGGGCAGCTCTATGTGTGTGTGTGAATAGTTTTGTGTGTATGTGAAAGATCCAGAAACGAGTGAAAGAAACAGAGGGGCTTGGGAGGGATCGTCAAGCCTGTGGTTAGAGGTGGGGAAGGAGCTGTTTCCAAACCCACACAATTTATTTCTGCATCTGGTGGGTAGGTGGGAGGCAAAGTTAGAAGGCTTTACCCTTCAAGGTTTTCATCTGCTTTAAATTCAGTTGAAAATATTGCTAATTGTAGCAGCAGGCAAAGTACCCATGTACATCTTACAGGTGACTTCATTACATTTTCATTTAAATTTTTTTCTCTGATTGTTTTTTTCCCCCCTCAGTTTCTCAGGGTGTGCCTAAGGAGCCAAGGGTAGAGAAGGCTCCAAATTCAGTACTTGCAGCTCCCAGGCCTCCCAATGGTGCAGTACTGTGCAGAATTAACCTGGCAAACCAGAGCTTTCCTTTCGGGATGGAAAATTAAATGGTGCTAAGCTGGTGTTAAGAGCTGTACAAAAATGGTCCTTGCTCCAGGAGCTTGCTGATAGCAGAACTGGTGCAGTGCATGCACATTTCTGTGCTCACAGGAAAGTTTGGCTCAAGTCTGATCTCAACTTTGTGATCAGCTTGATCTTCAGTGAGCGATGAACCCCCAGACCTTTCATCTCATTGTTTTTGGAAGGAGTGGGTCTACAGTGTTTTATATCCAAGGCAGGTAAAGCTGATGAGTGTCACCAAAACTCCAAATCCAGAGTCCTTTTATTATCAAATTCTTAATGATTTTATATTTGGACATGTGGGGGTGATATTTTTATTTTTCTTTTTTTTTTTTCTCCCCAAACAAACCTATTTCAGTGCTTCTTTTACTGTGGAGGAGGGCACTGGGGACAGGACCGTGGACATAAACAAGATTTCAAACAGCCTGAGCCACCTGAGGTCCCTCCCTGATTGTTTCTAGGACAAACCCCTACTGCAGGGAGGGATTTCAAACTAGTGGCCAAACATCTCAGGAACTCAGTTCTGTAGCCCTGAAGAAAACAGCAGTAATGGATCCAGCTGTCATTGCTTCTCCTCAGCACCCACATAGGCACCTGCCCTGCCTCTGCCAGAAATTATTGTCCAAAACCTGTTCAAAAAATCATAGAATATCCTGAGTTGGAAGGGACCCACATGCTGTCGGTGTGAATAGGTGGATCAACTGCAGCAGCAAAGCAAATTTATCATCAAGCAGTGCTTTGAGCTAACCCACTTCTGTGACTCTGAGGCAGTTATTTTGGGGGGAATATATATGAACTAGAGCTTAAAAATTTGGCTTGAGTTGAGGGCAGAGAAGATGCCTCACTTAGCCTGAGGAATCCTTTTGACAGAGGCATGTTGTCGCCACATCTCTTGGCTGGGAATAAGTTGTACCTTTCCTGCAAATGGAAATATTTCTCTGAAGTCCAACAGCTGCAGGAACAGCAACTTGTCTCTTGATCACGTTTTCGGTTTTAAAACCCATTTCTAGTCCAGCAGTGAGGAGAAAACCCAAAGCTTATTCAAATGAGCTTTTTAATGGAAAAAGCCACATTAAATCTAAACCAATTTCATGATCTTGTCTGAGTCATGACTTTTTAAAGACTGGGGGCTGAGGCTGCAGTTAACATTGCCTTAGCAATGCTCAGTGCTTATCTGTGAGTAGACAGGTAATGGTGGGGAAGGGCTTGTGGTGTTATTTTTCCAAGGGCCTGATCATTTAGCTATCTAATTTGGGAAGCAGGACTATCTCTGGCTGACTCTTATCACCCTTTCAGCGAGGCAGATAGCAGCCAGCACATTACTCACTGTTACCCCGTGGATATCTGGTGTCTGAGTATGTGTTACAAACCGTGGCAGCCAGAACAGTGAAACCTCTCAGCGCTGGGCACAGGGAGGTGGCTCCAGCCCTGATGGTAAAATGGGGATGGATTTGTCCTCTGGACTTGTCCTCACCACCTGAAACAGCCTCTGTGGCTCCGCTCTGTTGTCACTCAATTAGTTACTTCTGGGGACTGAAGGATGGGGAGGGGATACACTGTGATATAGGAAAATTCCCTAACTTGCTTTATAACTGCAAAAATAATATGGGCAACTTTATTTATAGTTAGAGAAGGACTTTCATTTTTTCCTATCGCTTGCTGTCTTCTCCCTGACAGCTGGTTGTAAGGCACCAGGGAGAGATTTAACCTCTTACTGGTACTTTTTCAGCTTTATCTTCCCCACAAGGTTTCCATGTGGGTAGGTTATGTGGGTTATTTTTTTTTTTTTCCTGTTTTGCAGATGGAAAATAGAGACACTCAGTTCAGAGGCGTTTGTAGGGACTCTTCTGACTTGAAACAAAACCCTCAAACCACTCCAAAATAACTTGTTATTCTTGTTATTGTTATAAGAATAACAAGTTCTCTCCATGCCTTCTGATGGACCTTATGGATTTTCAGATGCTTGTGATGTTTAAACATGGAAGTAGTCAGTGCAGAGGTTGGAAAGCCTGGAGAGCCATGGGCTGGTAGGAAGGAGATCCAGGCTGCCCTGGTTGATTGTGATGTGGCACATCCCGTGCTGACCAGGGTGACTGAGAAGCACCTGTGGCTCTGAATCACCACCCTTAAATCTGCCCCAGTGCAAACTGGCCCTTTAACTGGAACCCACTGGTGTGTGTGTGTGGGAGAGGGGAGCAGAGACAGAAAGGAAGTAATATTGAGTCACAGCAGTCAAGAAGGATCAAAGATTGGCTATTTTTGACACACAAAAGGGTAAGTGATGCTGAACTCTCTCTAGACTGATTCCAGCTGAACACAAAGCATTTTAACCTCTTAATCCTCACTTCTGAGTTATAGCCCAGACATTGAGGGCTTTGTGGCTTTTTGGAGATTCTCTGCTGTGTGTGACCCTCGTCCCAAGCAAATAACACACACCCCTGGCTGCTGCACAGCGTGTGTCGAGTGTTGAGCATGGTGTTAATCCTGAAAGCTCTGTGGTTTTTTGCCTTCCTTACTGACCATAAGTGGAATTCATGGGAATTCTTACTGAGAAAAGCAATAGGGTTTGATTGGGCTTGAAGCAACCTGGTCTAGTGGAAAGTGTCCTGGCCCATGGCAGAGGGGTTGGAACAAGATGGTCTTTAAGGTCACTTCCAACCCTAACCATTCTGTGATCTATGAACTGTGGATGTAGTATCTCATTTCCCATTTTAATTTGTGGAGGCAGAATCCCAGTTTCACCTCTGTCTCCTGAGGATGCCTCTAACCTCCCTGAGCTTCCCCTCAAAGGAGCTGTTCTTGGGCTCTCCTCTGTCATGGCCATTCCCACCTTGGCCATTCACTTATCCCCTCACCAAATACTGAAATGTTCCTCCATGCTTCCCAGCACATGGACTGGTGTTCTCTATGAATCCCTATCCACTGATTGTGGATACAAAAATGCTGTTTTGGTTTGAGCCCTGTTCGTATTATTTTTGGTTTGCATATTTGGGCTTGACATAAAACCCAGTGGAGAGAGACTCTTACTTAGCCAAGGCCATTTCTGCATTCACTGCAGATGAGTGTGGTGCTCCAGGGAACCAGTTTTATTCCAGGCTTTGCCAGTGATTCATTTCTGGATGCTGCCTGTGTGATTCCCTCTGGGCCTCAGTTTCCTGTTCTGTAAAATGGAGATAATACCCTTTCATGGCACAGGGCTGCTTTGAAGCCTTTACAAAATTACTCTGATGTGTTTGGATGAAAGTTTCTATAAAGCAGATTTAAAAAAGCATGCAGCTCTCATTGAGGGGTTTGTATGGAGTGATCAGGACCCCAGAATTACTTCCCAGGATGAATGTGTCTGTGTTGAACCCTCAGACAATGCTGAACACTGAAACAATATTCATGTAACTCTTCTAAAAGCATCCACTGTTGGTGCCCATGGCACGGTTTGCTGCTATTCATTCTTTTTGTTTATTTTATGTAAATCCTTTTTCCTTCTCATTGAACACACAAACAAAAAAAGGGGTGGCCAAAAAAAAAAAAAAAAATTTGCTCTGTAAGCCCCATAAAATTGATTCATCTTGAAGCAGTTTTTAGCAGGACCAACCCTCTCTGCCTATCTGTGTGATCTTAAAAGAAACTCTCCTCTTTCTCCTGACATATTATGGGGAGGAAAAAAAAAACCCCAAAAACCCCTGAAAGCAGAAATGAAAGAGATGCAGAATTTTTGTCTCCTCGCCTTTCTCACTCCGGTCCCTTTATGTGCTCTCCCGCCGCCCCCTCCTCCATCGCCCTCCCTCCTGCTCTGCCTCAGCTCCCATTGAAATGTCAAATGCAGCAGTTGTCTGCGAGTGAAAGAGGGGCTCCCTGGTGGGAACAGCCTGCCCTTCTAACCTGAAGGCCTCGGCTGTTCTCTTCTCCCCTTTTGGTGTTTCCCATCCCACTTTCTCAGCAGATGTTGTGTGGGGCAGCACAGGCTGTAAAGGAATGAGTTTCTTTTCACCTGGCCATGTGAATGGGCTGGCACAGAAACCCTGGCTTATTCTCTCAGACTCTGGCAACAGCTTACACAGAAAGAGATTGTTTCGAAGAGCTGTCTCTTTTCTTTGGTTTTTTTTTAGACGAAGATAGGGAAAAAAGGCTGAGAGATGCTGGCTGTATTTTAAGCTTCCTCCTTGGGTGCCAAAGGAGTCCTTGGAGTTTTGTTGCTGCTACTTTTGTTCCTTTTATAGTTTCCATTCAAGCCCCAGGCTTTCAGCTCCCCTTTGTCTTAGTCCTACTTTTCCCAAGCAGTTGACATGAGAATTGGTTCAGAAAGATGGTGGAGGTTCATCCAGGAGCATTGCCCCACTTTCATCCAGGGCTGTAGTTTTTGACTCTTGGGTAGAAATTTGGAAAAGAGTGACATTTCCCATGCTTCTGCAGGGAAAATATTTAGTTTCAGATGAGCTCTGTCTGAAAACATGTGGCAACGGTGTGCAAAAATGCACAAAGTCAATCCTGATGTTGAGTCTTGTCACTTGAGATTGGAGAGGCACCTTAAAGATGGAAGAAATAGGGTGTGCGTGAGTTTTCACCTTTTCTCCCTTTCTTGTCTTCCTGTTTATCTATTTAATGTCCAAAGATATCCATGCAGGAGGTGCCATGGATGCCAAGATGCAAGTGATCCCAGAGCACTGTCACTTATCCAGCTCACTTTTGGCCATGTCTCTGTGCTCTGAGCCCAGGCCATTATATCTAAACTTTTTATATCTATATTCAAGAGAAAATTATGTACGTGGCTTGTGAATAATTTGATTTCCAGCATGAGAAATGCACACGCTGCTGATCCTGAGAAATTGAGCTGTCGTTTGCTGATTTAATGAGTAAATAATGAGTTATTCTGAAATACTGTAGGGATATTATGCCAGTGGTTCTCTTTGGGTCTTTATACACATTTTAACTCCAGTTGGTTTTTTGTTGTGTGTGCGTGTGGTTTTTTAAAAATCTGAAGTTTATTTTTGCAGTGGTGCTTGGAAAGCTGTAAATGATCCACAAGGAATTAGCAGACAAAAGTCCCTGGCTCTGCTCCACCCTATTGAAGTCGATGGCAAAACTCCCATTGAATTCAGTGGAAGTAACAACTAGGGCCTGTGAGAGTAAACAATAAATCAGTTTTATAATCACAATATTTCTCTATGTCCTGTTCTTAGCGGTTTATGTGGCAAAGGTGTCAGGTGCTTATATGATGATGAAAGGCACAGACAAATCACGAACATCTCAGGTGAAATACAGGCTTGTGAAGGTGGAATTTCTAAATTTGAAAGCTCTGGGTAGGCTTCACCTTTCAGGCAGTATTTTGGAAACCTGCACTCCAGTTCTGCTCCTGAGAATCCACACAAAGTGTTTGAGGTGTTGAACTGCCTCTTCATCCATCACATAGCCAGCAGGAGTAGGAGAACATTTCCCCTTTCCTGTTTGTAAAAAGTGCAGTTTTTAGAGACATAGGAGTGTAGGAACCAGCAAATTGAATCTCCTGCCTGGACAAGTGGACAAATGTCCACAAGTGTCCCAAATCCCATTCAAACCCTAAGCAGGGGGAGATGGATCATCTCCTGTCAGATGTCCTGCAAATGTGGTGCTTGGGGTTAGAAGTTTGCAGAACCTTTTATCCCTGAGTCTGCTCTGGTGCATCTCAGAGTTAAAACTACTCTGTTAAATAATAGACTAGAAATGGAAATAATAGGAAGGTATAAATAGCTCAGAGGTTGAGTTCTTATTCAGTCTGTTCTGTCAGTGGACTCCAAATTATTTGATGAAGGAAACAAATATCAGTATCTTATATTTTACACGGGAGAGCCCATGAATCCATGGCACGGCCAGATATTCAAGGATAGAGTTCAGTCTTTTTCTAAGTCCTAGTCTAGCATCTTATCCCCTGCCTTTTAAAGGCTTTATCCCTGAAACGTGTCTTGAGCTAAGGGCTCTGTATTGTAAAGTTTTCCTATTGATTCCTTCCCTGGAGTTTGTGCCTTTTGGAGGAGATGGGGCATTGCTAATTGCTTCAGCTGTTCTTGACTGTTACAGGGCACTTCAGCAGAACTGTGTAGCCTGAGTGCTTGTGCTTTGTAAAATAACCCTTTGGCCTTGCAGAATGGGAGGATTTACAGGTTTAGCCTTCTTGATTTGTTTTGAATTATTTTGTATGAGCTATTCATCCAGGGTGCAACAGAGCTGAAGGTAAGGCAAGGTTGTCGCTAGACTATCCGAAGATGAGAGCCACGGAAATAAAGTGCTATTGTTGCTCTTCAAGCAATGACACTGACTGAAATAAAAGACATCTGGGTAGGAAATAGCAGGCTGCTTCCAGGGAGCATCCATGGTGTACCTCAGCTTGCCATGAATGCTAGCCCTGCTAGGCAACCAGGAAAGGGATCTGCAGGCAGCCATGAGCCAGGCCAAAGAGAGAAAAAGAAAAAAAGCCTAACCCTGAGAAAAAGGGGAGCATTCTTCCTAATTGTGCTTTGGAATGGAAATCTTTTTATTCTTGTCTTTTGTTGCATTTTTCCTCTTCCTTTTCACGCCTCAGCAGCAGCCTGTGGGTCTCAGTGCTAGAATGTGTTGGGTGGCCATACCCCACCCTTCTGGCTCTGCCTGGCCTCCAGGTGGGTTTGGGGCTCTTTGTAGGACAACTGCAGCATCTCTTCATGTTCCTCTCAAAGCGTGTGACCCTGGCAGCTGGGTCAGGCTGCAGTGTTGGCTGTGACCCTTGGGAAGGGAGGGAGAAACCTGCTTGAGTCTGCTGAGGAGCAGAGTCCAGCTGTGGATGATTGCAGAATTGCAGTTTCACCTAAGGATAAACACCCAGCCAAAATTGACAGGATTTTTTAAAGTGGCTGGTGGCTAACATCAAAGTGTTTTGATAGATATCTCTGAGCAGGACTTTGAAGAAGGCAGTGGTGGGCAGGAAGAGGTGAAATAAAATGCCCAGGATTAGGTGAGAAGTCAGTGGCAGAGAGAATTGAATGTGACTCTCCCCTGCCCAGGCTGTCACCTTCACTTCTGGGCCATCTCTTCTCTCAGCAGTTTGTGCAAGTAGACTAAAATTCACTCAAAACCAAAGTGTGAAGGACAACAGAAAGGGGAGGGGGGCACTGCTCAGGGGAGAGAGAAATATCTTTGGGCAAGAGCTGAGAGGAGCTGGGGCAGCAGGGCAAGAGTGGTGGCAGCACTAGTGAAAAATGCTCTGAGGTCATAAGGAAACAGGACCAGGAGCTCTCTGGGTGAGGAGAGAAGTTCCCCATGGTGATGGTCTCACCTCTCACACACATTTCTCATTGTCTGTTTTGTCTTTGATGTTTCCCTGTTCTCCCTTTATTATTAGATGTGCACTGGCAACAAATGGCTTCTCAAGTTTTTATCAAAATTCTTTACTTGATTAATCAAAATTTATTGTATATGCCTCCCTTCTCTAAACATTGAAGCTGTGATACCCTCTGGAGATCCAGAGGTGCTGGGAGTAACCTGAAGCAACTCCTCCCTTTCAGCACAGGCTCAGAGTTGAAATGCTGAAGGAAGGGAAGGCTGCTGGCAGGGCCAGCTGTAGCTCAGGCAGCAGCCTCAAGAGGGAGAGAAGGCTTTCTCACAGGCTTTTATGACCAATGTTCAAAGGGAAATGCCTTGAGAGAAGAAAAGGCTGGGCTTTCTGGCTGTACAAAACTCAGCCTGCAAATCTGTTCTGTGGCTTTGTTTTCCTTGATGCTCCTCTTCTGCTAATCCTTCCCTGTGCTCCTGAGGATGGCTAGGGACTACTTTTCTCAGCCTGGGGAGTTTAAAGCTTAGCCTGGGATGAGCAGTCTCACCTAAATAGATTCAAGTCTGCACCTTTTCTCCTCGGTCACAGATGCATCATCCCCGTGTATGACAGGACAAATAGCCTGGACAGGAGGGGAACGAACTGATTATTTCCCTTGAACTGAGGGATGCCCTGGCACTGTGTGGCTGATCACTGGACAAGACCAGCACAATTGGACAAATGACCAATATAATAGCTAACAAATGGAAAACACAACTGCCAGCAAAGGAGCTGGCTGTTTAAAGACAGCAAGAGGTTTGCAGCAGCAGCCCTAGCAACAAAGACAAAAGTTATCCCAAACATGTGTGTGAAGCAGAGCTTCCAACCACATGAGGCAGAGCCACCATGAACCCACTGTATCATGCTATTAATAGGATGGGGACCATTAATTTCTTAAAGGGTGATGCCAAAGCATCAGAAGAAATTTGTGGTGCACATAAAGATTCAGCACATTGCACTGTATCTAATTGCCAGAGTAATTATTTTCTGCTATGCAAATTACCAAGAGCAAATCCACTGCACTACATCTACGTGTATTTAATTATCATCAAGAGCTGGAGTTGAGGGACTAGATTTAATATGTTCATAATGAAATAGCCAGAATTTGTGTGTGTATTTGCAGAGAACTCGTTATTTTACCACAGCTGGATTTGTTTATTTTAAATAAATCATTATGGCAGATACAGTTTCTGTATGCTTGCCCATTTGCCGATTTATCGTAAAAATTGCGGTTTCATTTATATGGGTGGTTTCTATCAAACACACATCACCCCTCTTGCTTGCAAGCTGCATGTTTCTGTAGGATTTAAGGAGTAGTTCAGTGCAAAGAGAAGGCATTTTGTGCATGGATAAACTGAGACTGGAGTAATAGGAGGAATTAGGATGACCTGAGTGGGTTAAAATTTTGTACGGTTTTGGGTCTTCATATTTACAAGCTTGTTGTGGTTTAAAACCAGGACAGGGATGAAAACTGGAATTCTAGCACCACCCATTTGTAAGCCAAGCCTCTTATTGTTCAATGTCTATTTGATGGTGTGCATGAGGCAAGTTAATGCTTTTGGTTTCTAGGGAATATTTTATATTTTCTCATCATGGCAAGAAACAATAGAAGTGTACACAGGATACAGAATTACCATTCTGAACCTGACACAGTTCTTCCCCTTTTAAGCTTCAGAGTTCCTGGACCAGAGCTTTATTAAAGATACTGGGATATCATTTCAAGGCTCAAGTTATAAGAAAAATATTAAAACTGGGAAGAAATACTTTTGCCACTTTGTCATGTTTTGGTGGTTTTCTGTAAATGGAGCTCTTGGAAAAAAAGATCTGAAAGCCAGCAGCGTAGGTGGCTGTTCGGCCAAGAAAAATCATGTTGCGTAGTCCCCAGGAGCAGTGTGTGTGACCTGATCCTGTTAAAAACTTGGAACCTGCAGCTCTGGAGGAGATGCTCCATATCAGCCCAAGCTCCAGTCAGGAAAAGTGATTGTCAAGGACAGATTTATTTCCTGTCTCTCCCGCCTTGTAGCTTTGCTTACCTTGATCTGGCGGCATCAACCTGGATGCAGTTGGCTTCTGCTTGACACCCAACTGTTTGTTGTGGTCACTGTTTCAAAAAGCAGGAGGGAGGCTCCAGGCTGTCCCGATCCTGGCGTGCCAGGGGAGTGCCAGGTGAAAACGCGGCTGCAATGCAATTAGAAACACAAACCACTGCCAAGCCTTTGTGTTCCTTTGTTTCCTCTTGTGGATACCAACTCGAGTTACAAAACACAATAAGCCAGGGGTAACAAAGGGTCACGAAGGTACCGTGCTGTGTCACGGGCGGTGGGTTGGGGCCAGCTTCTGGTGACATTTCTGTGACAGTGCCCACAGGACCCTTATTCGCAGTGTCCCTGAGCTGGTTTGCGCATAATTGATGGGTACCCTCAGGTTCTGCCTCCCCCTCCTCTCCAGGACGTCCTTTTCTGTGTTAGTTTATTTTTTAAATAATTAACAGACTTTGTGACTGCCTGTCTATCTGTCCCGCTGGAATTCCTCTGCAGCTGCTCTCATCCCTTTCCACAGCCCCTCCCTTTCCTCCCCACCATGCTTTTCCTTTCACTGTATCTTAAAGGGATGTCTTTTATTTTTGCTTTGTGTGATGAAACCTCCGAGCACTTCAGGATTGAGATGCCCTTTGCTGCTTGCTGGTGTCCTGAAATCTTTTCCTGCCCAGATTCCCTCTCTTTGATGGACTGATGGACACCTTCTCTCCCTCCAAAGCACAGTTATGAATCTCCTGTCCCTGTAGCATTAGGGGTGCAGCAGGGGATGGACAAGGGACACTGTTCCCACCCTATTTGTCCCCTCCTGTGCTTGGTGATGGCTGCTGTGGTCTGACCCAGGCATGAGTTGGCGTGGCTGATGTGTATATGAGGTTATTCCATGCATTTTCTGGAGATATTGGGAGCAATGGCAAGAGCCTGTTCCCCCTCTCTTCCCAGAGCATCCATTTCACTATGGTGTTTGGCAGCAGAGAAGCTGTGGCACATCTTAATGCCACTGGGAAAAGCAGCTTTTGAAGGTGTTGGCTTCCTTTCTGCTGCCATGATTGCCTCTATTCCCAGAGGAAAGTCCTCCTGGCAGAAGAAGAGAATCCTGAAGGCACAGTGCAGCTGCTGGAGATATTTGCTGTATGTTTTGGGCTTTGTGGAAGTGGTCAGCAGCAAGGGTAGATGGTGTGACCCTGGTGGAAATTGTGATTTTTGTACAAAAACCTGAGATCCCAGGGCAATGCTGGTTTCTGGGCATGTATTTGGGAGTGAGAAATGCCAAGACTATGCTCGTTGAACTTGAACTTCTTTTCATTGTCAACAGAAGACTTTGCCAGGTTGTTCCTCTTGACCTCATATGAAGCCCATCTACCAATTTTAATAACTCAATAAATAAACTTGCTCCCCATCTCTGCTTGCCTGGGCTTTCTGCTCTCCAGATCCCTGTTTTAATTGACACACAGCTTGTGGTGTGGCTGGGGGCTGTGCCAGCAACACACATATTCCAGGCATGGCAGGCAGATAGGCTCCCTCCCTCTGACACCATCATTCCAAGCAAACATCAGACAAGCATCTGGCTTTGATGTGGCTCCTGGGCTTGCAGCCTCAAAAGAGGAATCTTTGGAGCCCCATTTGCGCTGTTCCTCGTGCCAGAAATCGCAGCAATGTCATAACAGCCAAGCAACTGGGTCCTCAGCATGGTGGAGGGAATATTTTGCAGCTCCTCAGCAGACACGGTTGTGCTGGAGAATAATCAAGAGCAGCCTGGGCCTGGCAGGGATTTGGGCTGTGAAAATAATAATAATCAGGGATGTGGAATGGGTGATAGGGCTGTTGTTGGACCATCTGAGGCACTTGTCAGAGGACATTAGCCCTGCAATTAGGAGAAGCTGAGGAGGAGGGAAGGGAAGACAGCAAGAGCAGTGCTGCAGCAGGGAGGGCTTTGTGTCAGCATATAAAGCTTTTTTCTCAGCAGGGCTGCTGGGATTTGCTCAGGTCTCCTCACAGATAAATTAACTCAGTACAACACCTGCTCCTTTAATATGGCCAGGCTAACTCTGCTGAAGACCTGGCCTTTTTCTCTCTCTCTTTTTTTCATTTTTCTTTCTTCTTCTTTCTTCTTCTTTTTTTTTTAATGACATTGAAGCAGCCTGTGAACTCCCTTCTCCTGTTTTCTTTCCCCCTAAACCACCCTCTCTCTTGGAGGGTGAGAATGTTTTCCCCCATAAGAAGAACTGGAAAAAAAACCCAAAAGCAGTTGAAAGATTTAGAACAAAACCCCACCAAAAAAAAAAAAAAAAAAAAAAAAAGCCCAAGCTGGCAAGAGGTGAAGGGTATGTAATTGCTATTCCTTCTGCAGCCCACTAAAGCTGCATGTTTTAACCATCTGAGGACAGCAGGGAATTTTCTCTTCCAAGAGAGTCAAATGTGGGGTTTGCATTTTCTTTCTTTTCAGGAGGGGTGTGGGGTGAAAGAGGTGGGCTTCATTTTCCTTGGGATTAGCTAAAGCTCCCTCCACTTTTATGCTGGCAACATGAGGTTTCATCAGACCTCTGATCCTGCTCTGAATAAAAATATAGCATTACTGTCAAACTGCAGAGCAGAGGGCTCAAACTTAACTGGATTAAAGCACATTTGAGGCAGCATTCTTGGCTTCATGGAGGGAGGTGTGGGGGCTCCTGTGCTCCCAAATTCAGCTCGAGCACGGGGGAGTTCAATTCGTGCTGCTGCCTGGAGAACCTCAGAATTTTCCTCCAGGATGTTTGACTTGGTGCTGAGACATCCCCTCGCTGCCATTCCGTGGATTTTTCCTTGACAATGCCCTGTTGGCAGCAGGCTCCCTCATCAGTGGGGTGCACCTTGTATTCATGGAGATGTATGCACGAGTTTAATTGCAAATAAATGCCACATTTGCTTACAGCTTGGTGTTTGCCTTTCCCATATGAATAAACATCCCTGGCCGCTCCTCTCTGCCCCGCACACACCCTTGAGAACACTTTCACAGCCTGCTTGCTGCCCTTGGCTCTTGCTTTGCTCTTTGGGCACTTTTCTTGCCAGATTTTGCAGGTTTTTCCTGACCTCTGCTGATGGTCCAACGCGTTGTGGGTTTCATGGTGTATTTTACGAGGAAGCAGAAGCCTCTGAGCATCTTGTGCCATGTTTTGTGTTGTGCCTCCCATCTTGGTGAGCTCCTGCAAGCTTGGATGTATCCCCATATGTCCAGTAATGAGCATGGGCTAATTGCCTAGGCAGATAGAGAAATAGATAGGTAATTTGTAGCTATTTAATTTTACATTAGGTGGAGGGATGTAGGGGCAGAGGCTAATGTTGTTGGCATTTCTTTTCAGGGTTGTTAACCAGATACGCTGCCTCTGGGGCATAACAATGTCTCCCTCGGTGGAGCTCTAATACTTTTATTACATTCTTATTAATTTAGCAATGGCCTAAAGTCTGTGAGGCACCTTCCAAGGCATGATCCCTGCCCTGAGGACCTTACAGACTAATTCCAAAGCATGATACAACCGGGGATTACTCAGTGAGGGCAAGGGCCTAATGGAGTAAGGAATGGTTTGTATTAGATAAATGGATAAGGATGAATCAGTGCAAGAGTTAATCACGCTTTTCCTTACAGGCACGTGGGGATAAAGCAGCTCCTTAGGAGGTCTGTGGTGTCTTTCAAGCAGGGACCATGCTGAAGGTGTCTCCTGTCTCCCAGCTCCATATGGATGCTGCTCTGGGAAGCAGAATGCTCCAAGTACAAGAAGCCATGTGAGTAAATGGTGTGTCAACAAAAACCTTAGCTGTAAGCTCCAAAAGCAGCCATGTCCTGTCCTCCAGAAACACCAACAGGTCTCACTCCATCTCCCCTCTCAGCCCTTTGGGAGCAGAGGGCTGTGGGAGGCTTTTTTATTTGGAGTGAAATTGTAAAGCTGTGCCTTTTTACCACAGATTTCAGTTCTTGGGAAGCCACAAACTGCCGGTGCCAAACAAAAGAGCTGTGCAGGAGGCTGGGGAAAGGGCCAGAGGGGAGCGGGGGCTGGAAAAAGGCTTTACTCAGGGGTGGCCAAAGGGTCCCCCCGCTCCCCCCAGCACCTGTCCTCCCTGTCTGAAGGCTGTGAGCTGCCCAGCCCGGCCAGAGGCTCGTGGGACAGATGGGACAGCAACAGCTGAGGGAGCTCAGGGCAGGAGGGATGAAAGCGAGACGAGGAGCCCTCCCCTCGGAGCCTCGGCAGCGCGGGCTGGTGTGAGCCAGTGGGGAACATTTGGTGTCCATGTGGCATCTGGCAGCAGAGTTTGCTTCTCTGGCATTTCCTTTGGTGAAAGGAAGAGCAAAGCAATTCCTTTCCAAGCAGCTGCTCTGCTCCGCTGGGAGGGAACAGCATCCTCCTCCTCCTCCTCCCTGCCCTGGCCCTTTGGCAGGGTGCTGCATCCCAGCCCCCTAAATTAACACCCCCAGCCCCAGGTAAACATCCTTTACCCTCATTTACTCTCTCGTATTCTTTTACTACCGAGAAAAGAAAACCTCTCTGCATCACTTACTTTAAGAACGAGTTGCTGTGGCAACTGGACGCTGCACTGCAAGTGCTCTGCTCTGTCTTCTTGACATCATTGTTTGACTTCCAGTTGCTGGAGCAACACATCTCTGGGAAGAACCAGCGAGGCTGAGGTTTCTCTTTCTTTCTTCCTTTCTTCCTCCACGTTGCTTTTCTCTGGGGCCTGGGAGCACCAGCAATGGTTTGCTTTTCACTGAAGACACACACACTGTTAACATATGATGGGAAGATGTCAGGCAGTGTTAGAAGAAATGGGGGTTAGGTCAAAGGCTTGCTACAATGGGGGAATTCCTGCAAAACTGAAAAAATGAGAGAGAATGAATGAGCCGTTATGTGTCCTGAGATCAGAGGGTTAGAGAAGTGCCTCCAGCACCCTCAGTGTCAGGCATTTACCATGTAATATTTTTCTGTTGGTGGTTCTGAACTGCAGGTTTTCCCAAAGCAGAGGCACAGGTGGGGTGGCAAGCAGAGAATGTGAAATGCCATCAGATGTAACTGTATCAGCCAACACCACAATGCAGCTCCTTAATTTCCGCTTAACGAAATATTACACTTACAACTTCCTTCCAAAAACATTTTCTTGCTCTCAGTGTTGTCTCTGGCCAAAGAGCAGCTGTGTAACCCATCCCAGATAACTTTCTTCTGCAGTGGGATGCAGGAGGGCATATGGGACAGCTGTTTACTTAATTATTGCTCTCTAAAAGCTGCATATCCTCCATAATTGTTCAGGCTCTGGCTGTAGCCACAAGGGTGGCTGGGGGTGCTGCCCACCGGCTGCACCAAGGCCACCTTGTGCCAGCAGGACATAGGGACCATGTCCCCAGTGGGACAAGGGGGGTCTGGATGATGCACTGGGACTTCAAGAACCAGAATACTGTCCTTTGTCAAAATGCTTACAGCCAGGAATGCTCAACTCCCTTTTCCCAGACTGAGACTCTCTGCTGGGTTTATCCCCTGTGGTGGCTGACAACGTCCTGGTCCTACCTCAGCACCTCGGGTGAACAAACACCACGGGCCTGCACAGACCTCTGGGTGAAATTTGGCTGGTTTTCACAGAGTCATAGACTCCTAGAATGGCTTGAGCTGGAAAGGACCTTTAAGATCATCTAGTTCCACCCCCTGCCATGGGGTGGGGCTTTCCTCTGGGATTAGTGTTTGCAGAGCTTGAGGTGACAGCTGGCTTTTAGCCTGATGCTGAATTCACAGTTCTGCAGATCTGAGTTTTGAATTTCTCCCTGGCAGGAGGCTGACCAGGTGTGGTGTAAAGGCCAGAGCAAGAGAGAGGCTGGAGGTGGGATGATGGATGCATTGGAATAAACTTTTGGCGTTATGCATTAAATTAGTAATAAGTGAAATGTCAAAGGAAGGGTTGCTTTTCAGCAAACATTTTAAGCTTTAAAGACTTAATAATAGACTACTGTTCTTTCAGCAGGTCAAACACTTCCTTGATTACCTGATAATAACCACAGGATTTCAATTTGTATCAGTAAATTAGGAGAGGCCTTAAGTGATGCTGTTGGATGGGCTAGGATGCGTGAAATCTAAAGTGCAGTTTTTAATTGAAATGGATTTGAAGTTAAATGTTAATTTTGAAAACAGAATTTGAGAAGTAGTAATAAAAAACGCTAAATTTGTTGGTGTCAAGATAGAGGTAAAGGCAACTGCCATTAAAAGGTACTTAGACTCACAGAATCATTAAGGTTGGAAGAGACCTCCAAGGTCATCAAATCCCACTGTTAACCCAGCACTAGTGCCAAGTCCACCCCTAAACCATGTCCCTCATTGCCACAAAATTACTTGAAACCCTGAGATTTTCTTGTTCTGAGAGTTCCTGCTAACGTATCTGGCTGTCCAGCTCATACCAGGTTTCCATATATACATAAGAGTGCAAACTTTTTCACAATGAAGTTATGGTTTCAGTATTACACCCTCAATGCCCACAAAATACACAGAATTCAAATGAACAAATACACATGCCTCAAAGTCTACACAATGTCAGCCACAAATATGCAGGCAAGAATGCTGGTTGCTAGAGCTTGGAGTTAGCTATTAGTGAACATTTGTATGGCGCTCAGATAATTTGTTCTTCAATGCCACACATGTACCACATGGTTCAGATGTGGTTTGAGGAGCTATAAAATGGGATTTCAAACTGGTTCTGTCCCTGCTCTTAAAGCCATGGCTCAATTAGGGCTCAGATGCATCTCAGCTATAGGGCTGGCATCCTGAGTCAGGGATTTGTGACTAGCTGGGGTTTGTGGGAGCTGGAAGGCAAGGATGCAGCTGCTTATTAGTGAATTTGTGCACGTGCCAGTCTGCAGTGAAATGTACTTGAAATAACCTATCCTAGATGCCTCTATGAGGATGATGGCCCTGATGATTTAGCTATTTCGGTTCCAGCTTGAATTATTCATGGATCTGAAAACACTCATGAATTATTTGTGTTTTCGCTAAATATATAATTTAAAACCCCAAATCCTTCCGACAAAATATAATATTTATTTATTTCTCGCTGCTCTGATGTGCTGCTCCTACCCTGAGACAGCCTTTCAGCCAGAGGCTCGTGGGGAGCTGTGGAGTCAGGGCATGGTGAAGCCTCAGCATCCCTGCCTTAACCTGTGCCAACAGGGAATCAGCCCCTGCTGCAGCAAGAAAAAGGAAAACTCTTATAAAACTTAGATCTAGCCCCAGCTTGTTTTGTATAATTTCTGGGCACTGGGTTTTGGGGAATGGTGGCTATCTTGCACACATGGGTTTAGGATTTAGAGGCTGCCTTCACAAGCTGACACACCTGGATATAAGGTGCCCAGCAGTGGATCAAAGGACATTGATCCCTGTGATGGAAACTCCTGATCTGGTGCACATTCCCCACCTGGTTCAAATGCATTTGAGGGTTTGGTGACATACCTTGATCCTGGGAACCTTTAAGCCAAGTCCAGAGCTGTGTGTCAGCTTCAGGCTGACATAATGTGGCCAGCTAGCTCAGAGCTGGAGCACATCCCATCATGTGCTCAGGCTAATTCAGCAAAAATGTGTTTGTGCTTGATCCAGATCGAATCTGTCCTGCCACGAAACCTCAGAGTACAGCAGATGTGATATTAATAGATGTGGAACTGCAGCCTGAGCCTCTCCCCCTCCCCAAACATCTGCAGAGAGGGGGGACTGTAGTGCTGGGAGGAGGCATCCTGCAGGGACAGCACTTCTGCTCTCGTTTAACTGTGTGAACTTCCCTGAGCTTACATTAATTTTAAAGAAAGCACTTTGGCATAGCTGACAAAAAATCTCGTCCTTTCACCTCGGGGGATTTGTTTCTTCCAGGGAAAATTTGAGTACCTGCTCTCTAATGAAGCATCTTAATACACCATGTAGTTTTTCTCTTTTTTCTTTCCCCTCACAGCTCTCTCACTGCAGTAAAACTGCTTTATTTAGCTACAGTATCAGTAGTTTTTTAACATCTTTGGGCTTCATATTATCTTAAAGGTCTTGATTTCGGCTGGACACAATATTGCCCTGAGCTGCCCATGCTGAGCTCTTGAAAAATGTCCTTTCTGTTTGGTTGCTTCTGAGAGACCAAGATCTGTGTTTTTCCCTAGTCAAAAAAAACCCAAACCAAACCACCACAACAACAACAACAACAAAAACAAACAAACAAACAAAAACCCCAAAAAAACCCCCAAATGCCCCCAAACCTCAAAGCCTCATAGTTTTCCATGAGATCCCCTAGTCCTTTTTATTCTCTTGCATTGACTGTACATTCCACCAGAAATCTTTCATTTTCGTGGCTTCTGTCATAAGAATTTAGATTTCTCCCCCTTCCCTATTAGCTGATTAATGTGCTTTCATTTTGTCTAAAGTGTGTGTGTGAGTGTGTGTGCGTGTCCTCAACAAAAGCCTTTTCTCTCTTCATCTCTATGTTCTGGGACTGAGGCCAAGTTGTGATTGTAATAATGTAATCTCTCCTGAATACTTGAAGTGATGGGAAAAAATGAGATTTTGAAAATGAAATAGATTAATCTATACAGCTAGAGGGGGGGAAATCATGCATTTTAATTAGCTCTTGAGAGCAATTTTCCTTAAAGTAGTACAAGCCAGGTGTGCAAAAGTATTCTCCTGCCTTAAGAGTCTTGTTTCTCCTTCTGGAGTCCTTGGAAAAGACGGTGACAAGTGACAAGTTCATTTGGGATGCTTCTGTTGAAGGGATTGAACAGAAGGCAACTTGATGGGACCTGATTTTTTAGAGGCTGCACTTAAGGATCTAACTGAAAACCAAGCTCCTCTCCCCCTAAAAATGCCTCAAAACCTGAAGCAGCTGCTCACTTCAGCTTGCAGGAGGACTCTGGTTTTTTGTGTGCTCGTGTTCACAGGGGAACGGTGATTTATCAAGTTGTTTTATTTAACTTTTGTTCAGGATGAGATCATTCCCTAGAAGGTGTTCACAGTTTATTCCCTTGCTGGCTGGGGCTGCTGGCTGTTCTGCAGGCAGGAGGGCAGGGGAAGATGGTGTTTTTCACCAGGCAGGGAAAAACCTGGGGCTGTGTTGGAAAAGGAAAGCTGATTTGCTGTAACTCACTGTTTTCCTGCTGCTGCTCTGCCTGCTTGGGACATGAAAATCACTTGCCCATGGTGTGGTGGCTGTGCCCAGACTGGGGAAGACACCCAGGCAGTGGCCACCCTGTGGCTGGTGAACACCTTCTATTCAGCCAGCATACTCCAGTGACTTTTGATTGTCAGCCAATGCTCTTCACAACCCTTAGTTCTCAAGGCACCTAAAATATTCACCCTAATCTCCCTTTATTAATGGTGAAGGAGCAGTTTTCTGATGGCACAGCAGATGAAGTGTCATGACTGGGGCTGGAGAAGTGTTTTATTCATTGATAAAGCTGTTTATTCTTAGAACTATGGAATGGTTTGGTTTGGAAGAGACCTTAAAGATAATTTTGTTTCAACCCCACTGCCATGGGCAGGGTCACCTTCCACTAGACCAGGCTGCTCAAAGCCCCATCCAACCTTGAACATTTCCAGGGATGAGACAGTTTGGGCAATTTTTGACTGATTGAGTCTGGTCTTTTCCCAGAACCACCCCCACTTCTCCTGTTCCAGCTGCAGAACAAAAATCTCCTATCCTGGAGTGCTAACAAGCTCCTCAACCTCCTCTTTCAGCCCTGGTCTACAACCAGCTGCACAGGACACATGATTTTAGAGAATGTGCTGTTTTACCTCAGTCTGAGTTTTATATCCCAGCCAGGCATACTGAAATTTTTCAAACTTCCTTTTCAATCAGTCACTTTGGCATCATTATGGCTTGGGTTGCTCTTTTCTTAAGTCTGTTTTAATTCTTTACCTTTGTATTTTAGCAGCACGTTGCCTTGAATTTACAGTTCCTGTTGAATTCCTCTATGAATAGCACCTAGGTTTCCTATTCTGCAGCTGCAAACAAGGTTTAAAAGCTTTTGGGATTTCTTGGCAGCTAATAACTCCCAGACTCCAGCATAGTTCATTTTCAAAATGTTTCTCATGCTTCAATCTGGACAGCGTTAGGCAGGTCAGGGAATCCTGTCAGACTGGGGGCCAGGGGAGGATGTTCCATCAAAAGCTTTTTTGGCAAATTAAAAAAAAAAAAAAAAAAGAAAGGCCAAAAGGACCTTTAGGAATACTGCTTAATATCCTTTCCATCCAAAATAGGAAAAGCACCTGTAACTGATGCCAAGCACAGGACAAAATAAATAAAAAAAAATCCCCAAGCAAAGACCTCCAACTGGAAATATTTCCTGAATGATCTCACTGAGAATCCCGTAAGTGGCTGGGTCAGTTTTCGGGAAAAGGGAACATGGACTTGAGCTCCACACTGAAAGACAAGAAAAAGCTTCAGGAAAGAAAATGAGCCAAACCCAGATGCAAGCTGTCAGAGGTGCTGGGAATTTTTTCATTCCTGATTGGGCCCTTGTGACATTTGCACTGAAAATGTCACAGGAATACAGCAAGGCTTGAGGTGACGAAACAGGTCTAAAAATTGACACAAAATGATGCTTGCAGCTTTCAGCTGGTGCCCACCCTGGCACAGAGGCAGAGCTTGAAGGGTGAATGTTGTCTTTCCAGACCTGTATCAGGGTGTGAGGGATGGAGCAGGTGATGGGTTGAGCAGCAGAGGACTTGTTTAGTGTCACCTTGGACTGGAGCAGTTCATTCAGCTGTGCTGTGTGGTAAATGTGGACAGGTTTGGTGACAGAACACTTCCAGGCTCATGCCCTCAGCTAAATTTCAGGCTCCTCTTTATTACAGACTGGCACTTTTAGCAAGAACATCAAGCTCATCACCAAGCTGGGGTTTGTCCTTAACTCTGAGTGGATCTTTGCTTGTGTCTGACCTAGAGTCAGATACTGTCTCTCCTTTTTAATGATGTGTCTGCAATTAGTATTTATTTTAGATTTAATCAGTCAGTGCCTGTCAGCTAAAACCTCAATAATTATGATCTTCTTGTCAGAGAGGAAGGAAATTAAACCTCAGGAGGTCACATCAAGACTGTGTCTGCTCTCAGTGTATTGGGGATGCTGGGCAGGACTGAGTGTATTTAGGGGCATGACCCAGAGAAAAATGGACAAGATTTTTTTCTGTATATTTGGGCCAAACTGTGGCACTTAGACAGATTTGGATTGGTATTTTCACTTAGCAAAAACACCTGCTCAGAGCTGGATTTCACTCTTCAGAATTTTTGTGACTCATGTTCTGCTTCACTTCTGCTCTTCTTCATTTATCCCTGCAAAGAAGTTAAACTGGATGTATCCTGAGACACAAACTCCACCAGGCTTTGCTTCCAGCTGCACTGGAAATGTTGCAAGGTATTTTTTTTTTTAGAATTTAAGAAATATAAGATGACTGGATCATACAGATCAGATGTTTTCAACCTGCAAATTGCAAACGAATAGGAGAGGCCTCCCTCCTATTTTAACTGCCAGGAAAAAGAATCCTGAAATCTTTCTTTTCCATTGCAACATGGACTCGTGAGATAGAAGAGACTGAGACCTGCCAAAGTAAATCCTCATTGAGAGCCTGCTTGGAGCTTTCGAAAAGATTTGAAGAACTTATCTGAGTTGAATTAGTTTGCCTAATCCTAGTGATAATTTGGCTGGAGGTGTTCACTCCCCTCAGATACGCTGCATGCTGTAGTACTTAGGCACAGACTTCACAAGAACAGAGGCTCAGGGAACTTTTACAGCACCATGTGAACACCTTCAGCTCCCCAGGCTGATGCACTCCATCAAAGTGGACTTTTCTGTCACAGTATGATGGCTGGATGTGAGGTACAAGCCTGCAACTGCAGGTCTGCTTGGAAGGAGAAGTAATGCATGTGCCATATGGTAGAAATTGATGTCTGGTAATAGATGTTTCATATATTCCAAGAACAACATTTGCTCCAAATGAAAATTCATACTCTTTAACTCTTTTTTAACCTACAGCTTGGTTTTAAAGTTGAGCTTTCTGCTCAGCTTAAGGTTCTGTTTTCTCTGAGATCCCACAGCATTCCCACACAAATACTACACCCTTCCTCCACAAATACAGGCTGTGGGCTCAGCTTCACATGTCCCTTCAGCCCTGGTGCCCTGCTGGGAGGGCTGCACAGTGCTGACAGCTTTTAATGAGCTGCAGAAACTCAGGGCAGAGAGGGCTGCTTTCCAAGGGGGAGGGCAACCTTATCTCTTAATTTCCAATCTCAAAAATACTCTGGGGTCCTGGGAGATGAAGGGCCTGTGTGTGTTAATGTAAAAGATAATTACAGCAGTGTTTCTGGCGAGTGAAGAGGATGGAAACACCTTGACAGAACCATCCTCTGGCAAAGGTCTGGTTGGAGAGAGCATTTCTATCCTGGGCTCAGTGTGCTCCAGAACTGTGCCCTTCTCATTGAACTCTTAATTAGGAGAAGCAGGGGGAAGAGGCTCCAGCATTACTGAATAGCTCAGTACTTTGGTGCATTTGGAGTTTCATGGTCTGATGCTTCATTTAAAATATATATAAATTTAAAATAAATTATAATATTTCCTTGTAAAACAATAAGTTACTTATTGGGGTCTAAAGGAAACAAAAGAAAAATTACGAAACAAAAGAAAAATTACCAAACAATTTGTAAGCCTCAGAGTAAGGCTGAATGTTATTTTCAGAAGAGATGTGATCCTTAAGTACTTGATAAGAATGACCCTAAGTTCTCTCTGCATAATTTAAACCTGACTTCATTCAGCAAAAGCAATGCTTCACTCTTTTTTTGGTATCTTCAGTAAAAATCACCTCTAAATCATCCTTTAGGAACAAATGTGGAAATGCAGTAATGTCTGGGGTGGAGGATGAACAGTGTTCAAACAATGCTGGCACTGCTCAGCACCGAACTCTCCTGGGCCGGAAATTAACAAAAATATAATATTTCCCTGAAGCTTTTAGGGGCATGCAAGGTACCAGAGTATGCTCAGTGGGTTTAGGAGAAAGCCTGCAGATTTCTTGCTTCATGATCATATAAGCAGCCCAGACTTATACAGGTTATAGATGTTGGCTTCTCAATTTTGATATGATAAAAAGGTGCCTTGGATGACCTCCTTTATTGGAAAAAATGCTTTTTGTAACTGGTAATCATAAATTAATATGTAAATCTCCGAGAAATTGAAAGGCACTTTGAGCTGCCTGAGGAAGACGAGGTTGGTTTTAATATTTTTCCTGACCATACCATTTCATAGAGAGAAGAAGGCTGTGAAGAGAGCTGTTTGTGCTGAAATGCAGTTCTGTGGGACCTATTTAATGTTCTCCCCAAGCTAGACAGGACTACCACCCAGAAACGAGGCAGCAGCTGGAAAATACCTCCTCAGCACCCCAATTGCTGTGTCCTTCTGCAATCACTCCGATTTCCACATTGCCTTAACCAGTCCATCCAGTCAGTGCTGGCAGGTTGCATTTTCCTGCCCCTTTTCTCAGCCCTGGGACGAGATGAGTATCTGCCTCTCAGTGGCCCAGGGAGGAGGAGGTTCCAGGGCTGCAGATGCACCGATAAAGATGAGAGGACATCTGGTGTCGCCCGCGGTGTGTGAGACAGGCTCTTGGCAGAGGTTTCTGAAGTGGCTTCAAGCGGGGAGGAGGGAGGGGCTGCTGAGCATCATCCGCCCTTCCTTCTCCTTTTGAAAACGCAGGAGGGTCCTGGGGAGAGGGTTGGGTGGGAGGGAGAAGCTGCCAGATGTGAAGGGATGCTCAGCCAAAGGAAAACTTCCAAAGGCTGAACCTGATTTTTAGGGGTGTTGCCGTGCAAAGCTTGCAGACTGGTCTGTCCTCTCAACATTGCTCCCAGTCAGAATTATTTTCGGGCTAGTGGTACACTGCCCCACCCTCAGCCCCCACAGCTTGCACGTATCAACCAAAGATATACGAGTTTTTGGCTTTTTTTCAGGTTCTTGTTATTTAGAGAAAGAATAATCTCGAATACGTACAATCTGTGATAAACCTGCAAAGGCATTTCAAGGTTGTGCTGTCTGATAAGCACAAATAGAGATTGACTATCTAAAATTCATGTATCCCCCTGAAGCCCCCCAACTCAGAAGTACAAATATCTCCTACACACAGAATCACCTAGGGTCAAATTCTCTGCTGGTGTAAACTGGCAAAAATCCATTGACTTCTCCCATAAATCAATTTAATTAAAAGTGTCTTCTGCTGTGTCTTTGTTTAGCAATAATGTTAATTTGAGAAGGTGTGATGGCAAGAAAACAAATCCCTTTACATTCCCTCCCTCCAACCCTCTGGCTCAGTTTTGTTTGTAAAGAAAATATTTATTTTTTAAAACTGGAACAATAAATGCATTGTTCACAAGGAATCTTTTGTCCTGCCAATACATTCACTCAGAAGAAGCTTATCTGAGGTTGTGTATTGGAGAGGGAGGCGAGAAAGGGCCGATTCACAGGTATAAATTGCCCATATATGTAAGGACAGTCAGTTCACCTGATAAAATCAGACCACCCTCCCTGCAAAACTATACCTGAAGCATAAAAAATTAGTACTTTTTGAACTTCTGAAATACTATGATTTATGTAAGAACTTTTTTTCCTTTTATCTTTCCTACAAATATGACTATTCCACCAGGACTATCCCATTAGGCTTAATTCAGCAAAATGCTCCCCAGCTTAAATTCACCAGCAAATCACTTAAACACATGCTTAACTTTAAGCAAAAGCTTAAGTCTCAGGCATTCAAACCATTCACGTGTGATTTATTCCTGTCCTTTTGGAGAGCAGAAGGAATGTCACTTGGCCAATCCACAGCCGATAAGGAGGCAAAACCAAAGTGACAGACCGAGGTGTTGGGAAATATTTGCTTGGCTCTGAACTTGTGTATTGGCTGGAACGGGTTCAGATGTTTCCTTGAACTCTGTAGGGAATCCTCATGGGTTTTCTTCCTGCTTTTCACATGGGTTTTAGACAACACGAGGGCTCCTAAGCCCCAGGTGCTCTTGCTCAGCCCTTGACAGCATGTAACACTTCAGGACTGCTTTGGGAAAAAAGTTGGGACAGATGGCCAGCCTGCTGGATTGCTACGGTTGTCAAGGGTCAGCTCTCAAGCAGGTCTCTCTCAGCCTTCAGGGCATCTGTGATTTTAGGTTATTTAAACTGTATGGAATATGTGACATGAACATTTTCTCACATTTATGTCCTATGGAGTCTCCCAAAAACCTGAAATTTCATGTGCCACTATGCCAGTCTTATTTGTCATAGAGCAAGACAGCCCTAAAATCAGCTCATGCTGGAGACTGTCACCTCAGTCGTTCTTTGAAGTATCCTGGTGATCATTTCCTTTCCTCTGGTGAAGGAGCCATCCAAGCTGTGCCCTCAGATCCCAGCTCTAGAGCACCCTGCAGCCAAACAGCACAGGATGTTTGCACTGCACTTTCTTCTGGTTTTAGCCCACCCTGGATCTCTCCCTCCTCATCTCTCTCCAGGAAGGAGCTGTCCCTCAGCCTTCCTTTCTCTGCAGAGCATCCCATGGGTTTCCAGCCCACCATGCAGGCAGATGGTGTCACCAATGGGATCATCCAGTGGCTTCCAGAAAGTCCTGCTGTCCTGGGGACTAAACTTGGGGAAAAATCCAGGCATTGAATACGTATTTTGTTCAACAGACTAAAGACAGAGTGAGCAAGGGTTTTCTTGGAAGTACAGGAGGCTCCAGCTCCCCTGTGGCTGCCTTTGGTGGATGAGCTCCAGTCCTACCTCACAGCTCATCACCTCCTGTCTCTGCTCCCGAGGAGACAAGGGATACATATTCCTTGATCTTCACTTCTGCAAACCTCCCTGAGTACAAGGGTGCAGTTCTTCTG
Organism: Entomyzon cyanotis; assembly: GCA_024500445.1. Taxonomy (NCBI): domain Eukaryota; kingdom Metazoa; phylum Chordata; class Aves; order Passeriformes; family Meliphagidae; genus Entomyzon; species Entomyzon cyanotis. The sequence continues at coordinate 14,744,092 of JAKEPQ010001010.1, forward strand.
TGCGTGAAAAAGAAGCCTCTGTCAGTGCTGCTACAGTGAAAGCATCCACTGAAACCATATTTGCTTTATTAAATCCATTTTTCTCAGAGCTTTCCCCCCATTTTGTTGAATGTGTTGAGCTGATGAGACCTCCTCACTTCCTGAGATGTTTACAGGTTTTATTAAAGAATCTGATGGACAATTTTGTCCTTTGAGGGCAAGGATTTAAATTTTAGCCTTTATTAACTGAGGAGATATTGGAGGGATAGACTAATATTTCTTATGTAGAAGTCTTATTGAATTTGATCCAAAGCACATTATTTTACAGAGTTAAACATTACTGCTGGAAATAATTTCAAATTTGCACAACACTGAATCCTAAGAATAGTTCTGAATTGAGCTTAAAACTTCTGTGTCCTTTTGGGGACTGAAAGAGGGAAAAGAATCAGAAAGGGATAAAAGAGAAAAGACTGCGGGAGCTAAAATAAAGAAAGACAATCCCTTCATCACCTGAATAAAACCCACTAAGTGTTGAAATTAGGTCGAAAGATATTTGTTAAGACTGTGAAGTAGAAAGGCAGCAATTATTTCTTTGCAAAGTCTCTCTTAAGGACTTAAGCAGAAACCTGGAGGGGGCTGCCTCCAGCTAGAAGGAATTGCCCCTGGCTTTACCAGGAGTGAGGGAAAGAAAGGAAGCAATTACCCACTGAACAATGGTGCCTTAAGACCCTCCTTTCTGTTTTCAAACCCAAGCTCCCTCCCCAGTGAGATTTCCAGCTGGGAGAGAGGAGGAGAGAGCCCCTAGGGAGGCAGCAGCTGCAGGCAGGGAGCCTCTCTGCGGGCTGGGACAGCCCCGATGGCCAGGCAGGAGATGGGATGGAGATGGAAATCCTCTGAGGATGCTGGTTCCTTTAGGGATGGGGAGCTGGAATAGGGTTATCCTATAGACCCAGTCTTGGCAAGCCTTTAATCATTCATCAGGCTGTACCAGAGGAGGTTTAGATTGGAAATTGGGAAAAGTTTGTTCACAGGAAGGGCTGTCAAACATTGGAACATTGGGTGCCTAGGGAAGTGGTGGAGTCACCATCCCTGGAGGGATTTAAAAGATGTGTAGATGTGGCACTTGGGGACATGGTTTAGTTCTGGGCTTGGGTTAGAGGTTGGACTTGATGATCTCAGAGGCCTTTAAATGATTCTCCAATTCCTGTTCCTCTCTGCACTGTCCCCTCCACACCTGCTGGCTCCCTCAGCTGTCCTCCACAGCCAAAATTCATCGCTCTGCTCCTCTGGAAGTTAGAAGGAGTTGGGGAGGGTTAGTCAAACATGGATGAAGAGGAAATCCTGAGCCTATTTAGAAAAACCACCACCTTTTTTAACTAAACCCCAAACGAAACCATCTCAGTCCCCCTCTCAAACCTGCCCTGACATCAGAATGAATTGCAGAGCATCTTGCACTCAGCAGATATTTGCTGGGGTTTAAGGCATTGCTGCAGTGAGATCCCTGGTGGGGTGAAATAAATCAGCAGCACACAGGACCCCATGTGAAGGTCAGAGAGAGGAGTTAGAGACAGGAGGTGCTTCAGCCTCCACCACCCTTCCAGGAGCAGGGGGTTCACCCATCTCCAGTATCCCCAGTGCTTGGCTGGCAGGAACAACCCTGGACATCCATGTGTCAGGCTGAGTGCAGGGAACAGCTGGAGCCTGCTCTGTTTTGTGAGGTCTGTAAAGCTCTTGTAGGTGCTGGCAGCCTCTCTGCCCCTCCTCTCCCACTCCAGGCACATCTCCCCCTCCTCCCACAGCCTGGGCACCCAGCCTTGGCCTCTGGCCCCAGAGCTGTGCACAGCTGGACAATATTTTTGGGCTGCTTGAAACAGCCCATTCCCACTGCCTTTCCTAGCCAGCCTCGTTCCTCTCTATATACGACCTTAAACCCTTCTTCCTCTTCTTCCTCTTGCTGCCTTTTTCTTACACCTTGCCTTCCCTGTTTCTGCACTTTTCCTCTCCCCATCCTTTTGCAGTCAGGCCAGAGGGATGCTTTCCCATCTCTAGGACACTTATTTCTAGTTGACATCTGTGAGTAGCGTTCTGCCTCCTTCCTCATGACTCTGTTTCCAGATCCATACTTCTGTCAAAGTTGTATGAAGGCATTTCTGCAGCCACAGGTTGGCCTGAGTGACTGCAGAGTTTTTTTTTTTTTTATCTGGGTGGACACCACCCCAATGTTTTGATGGTCTGTGTGGTCCCTCCACTCCCGTCAGGCTTCTGGAAACTGCTGCCTCGCTCAGGTGTGTGCTGCCTCACGTGTTGGAGAGTGTTTTTCTCCTTTCATTCTTCTCTGGATAGACCTGACTTCAAAGAGATTTTTTTCCTTCATATCTGCAGGTCAAAACACTCGAGAAAATGATGCAAGCAGGGCTGATCCCTGCAATGTCTGTGGGTCAGGAGGTCAGCAAGGAGACTGGTTTTGTTCCCTGGACAAAGGGAATTTGTTGCAGTCCCTCTTGGGGCAGTCTCTGCAGGAAGAGTGATGATGGGAAAACCAGCCAAGGGAGGGCTGCAGTGCCCCCAGGGACCTCAGAGTCCATCCAAGCTAGAAGAACCTGATGGATGAAATGTGGATTTTGAGCTCATCTAACAAAGTGACCTTGATGCTCTAATGGAAGGTGTCCCTGCCCATGGCAGAGGGGTTGGAATGAGATGATCTTTAAAGTCACTTCCAACCAAAATCCGTCATGATTCCATGATTCTGGGCAACAGCCTGGATGGTGGCATGGATGCAGCCACTGCTGGGCATCAGTGGTGCAGGTCCCTGATGTTTTCTTGTCCTTTATAGCACGAGTCTATTCAGCCTATGGGACAATGGTTCTCTTGGGTCCCTTGAGCAGGTTCTCCCCCATTCATGCTGTGAAGTTTGCTCTATTTATCACCTGAGCCCTGCTTTGGGGTTTACTGCTGTAGGGGACCTGAAGCTGGGGAGGACTTTGGGTAGGTCTGAGAGGATGAGAGCAGGTCACAGGTGAACCTACCCACAGGTGGCCCCCCTCTGCTATCTGGTGGGAAGAGTGAGCAGAAATAACATGGACTCACCCAGCTCCTGGGAGGGCTGGTTTGTATGCTGAGTGGTGAGTCCTGCAGATTGTGGCTCATCCTCCATCGATTCACCAAGGTAGGACTGTGCTGTGGTTTTGCTAACAGGTATTTTTTTTTCATTTGGGGACAGGACTGTTGCTGTGTTCTCCTGTCTCACCCCTGTCCTGCTCATATCTGAGAACGAGCAGTAGAGCTCATGTGCAGCCATGCATGGCTCTCCTCTACAAGCTCCTCTGCCTGGCAATCCATAATCCTGATAAAGCACCATCTGGGCTGGAAGTGTGTGAATATCCGACATGACAGCACCTCAAATTCCTTCTTTATGCTTATTAATAACAAGCTGTAAAAATAGCAGTCAGACAAGATGAGATCATAAGGCTGATCGTGGGATGCCATATGCTGTCTGTTTTACTGAGGGAGCCTCATGCAGAGGAGACCTGTGCTCTCTTGCCAGAGCAGGGTGGGGCTGGGGGGCAGCAAGGGGTGTTTGGGCTTTATCCTTTTTAGGGTAGACAATGGGAACAGAGAGGCACTGCTGGAAATGGCTGAAAATCTCCGAGTCTGAGGAGCAGCATGTCTGTGAACAGGACAATTATTCCATGGGTTTTTTGGTGGTTTACCCGGTTGTGACTCCAGCTGCTCTGTCCTCTGACCTTCCAGACCACACATCTCTGTTTCTTTGACGTGATGATACCTTAACAGAAACCAAAGATTTTTATTTTTAATTCTTTTTTTCCTGTTTATGGTGAAGTTAAGGTTTGAAAAAATGCAGAGGGAAAAATCTGGGCCCGTTTATGTTAGTACATGCTTCAAAAAGATGATGTAGATCTTGGCCAGCTGCGGGATAGCAAAATTTTCTGTGCTTAAAGGAATGATATTTCCAGCACCTAGCTGTGTCCCATTTGTCTTTCATAATCTTCTGGCTGAGAAGTGTTAGTGTAGATTAGGACTCTTCAAACTGTGATAGCTCATGGGCAACAATGCCCTGTTGGTGAAGTGTGAAGGGCAAGAACCTGCTCTGGGCTGACCCAGGCCAGGCTGCTGTGACTTCTTTTGCCCAGGGGACTTGCCTGTGTCACACCTGGGCTGTGCTTCACGGCAAACTGCAGAAACAAACGTTCTGAATATTTCCTCTGTTTCAGGAATTCATTTTCTAACTGGGAGTGTTGCTGCCTCAGCAATGCCCTGAGGTTTGCATGTTCTGCAGACCCTCATGCTGGTGCAAGGCTGCCTTGCCAGAGAGGCTGTTTTTGGGGGGGGTGACCCCAATACCCAAACCAGCCCCTCACTCCTCCAGCCTCAACGAGGCTCAGCTGCCAATTAAACCTTGCACCACCAAGAGCAAGAAGGACCTTTGGAAACATCCCTTCCCAAGGCCGCAGGTTCCGCCGGCCCGGGATGCGTGTGTGAGTCATTGTCTGGAAATCCAAGTGGCCAGATGTCCTCCAGACCCCGCTGGGCTCCTCCAGCAGCAGGGGCCAACGAGCTGGGGCTGCTCCTAGCTTGGCTCCCCACGGAGGTGCGGTGCAGGTGAGGAGCTGAGGAGCTGGGGCAGGGAGCCAGCGCTTGTGGGGCCAGCCCTGGGGGAGGCATCTGCGGCAGCTGGGTCCATCTCTGCCCCCCAGCCCGCTGGGAGGAGGGAGGGAAGGGGCTGTTGTCACAGCTGCCCCGCAGCTCTCGCTCTCCAGCTGCTTTTGGCTGCCGCTGGTGGCTCGCAGGGAGCGCAACCAGGGAGCCCCGCAGGCCCCCGCTCCAGACAGCTGGGGAAAGGCTCCTTTGGGTTTTCCCAGTGCCAAAGGCTTTTATTTCTTAGCACAGCATTAATCTGAGGGCTCTGCCCTTCCCTGATCCCCTCTGGCCCATGGGCTGCAGGCTCCATGCAAAGCACAAGTGGGCAATGCTGCTGGAGAGTTTGTGTCTGGAGGGAGGCAGAGTCCTGCCTCAGGCTCTGTGTTGTGCATTGGCTTTGCAACCAAGACGGTATAATTTAATTAAAAAATAGAGATTCTTTTTTTTCATGATTTTCGAGTTGTTGAGAAGCCTGGTGGCAATACAAAATGACGATGTTTTATTGCTTTTAGACAGTGACACATGAGCTTTTGATGACAAATCAATAAAATAACTAGTGTTGAACTTAATAAACTCTTAAAAAGCTGTGAAACACCAGGGAGTCCTCTTTTGAGGAAAATCATTGTCTTTCCAGAAGGAAAATCAGATTTCTGTGGAAAAAGTATGACTAAGTGTGACTAGATCTAGCTGGTAGCTTGTTGGCCATGAGTAGTGGTCTCTCTCCTTGCCTCAGGTCCACCTCCAGCCTTCCCCACAGCCCTGAGCTGAGCTGTATCATCAGTGTGCAACTAAATTCCATCAGCCTTCATAGATCAGGTAATTCTCTACCTTCTTGAAGGGATAAAAATCAGCCAAACTCCTCAAATTCTGAGGAACAGGGTATTGCAAGAAGCAGCTCTGCTTTAGGGCAGCTCCTCCTCATCACTGCAGTTGTTCCATGGGCACATTGTTCCCATCTGTGCCCATTTTGGGGAAGGTATAGCTTAAGGCTCCACAAAGCACTGCCATACTCCAGGAGCAGGGCAGAAAGCCCATTTTTGTGTTTTTCCCTGAAGGAATCTTGCTGGAAGGTGAATCACAGCAATGGCTCTGCAGGAGCCTGCTGTAATTGCCAGATTTAGGATGTTGCTCTCTGAATAAATCTATCCTTTTACTTTACTGGGCTAATTCAGGCTTGAAAACTGAAGTGACAGCTTATAGCCAGGCTTTTCAATTTGGCTTGTCCAAGATTGTGCATGTGTGTTATGTGGCTAAATGCAAATAAGCTGCTCCCAGAAAACACAGTCACAAGTGCTAAACTTATTATCCGCATGGACTGATGGTGTGAGCGACTGGAGACCACATAAATTACCTTTTTTCTGCTCAGAGTGAAAGTGATACTGGTGCTGCAGTCCCTGACAGTAAGGAATGACTCTTTCTGGTTGGACAGGTTTGATTGGCCGCTAATTTACTCTCCCTCCTCTCATAATTCAGCACAGCTTTCTTGATGCGCTCTGCCAGCTCTCCCCAATTTGCTGCTGGAGGATTTTCCTGCAAGTGAATTGTGGATTCCAGTTCAAACATGTACGGAGCACGCTCCTGCTTGATGGCTCCGCGCTTAGATGTCGCAGGAAGAGACAGTGTTTTGTATAACTGCAAGAAAAATACCATGTTCTAATTAGTGTAATTTATAGTCCCTCGCAGGCTAAAACAACAGCTGATGAGTCATGGAAGTTCCTTCTTCTGACACTTGCTGAAAGAAATGTTATTTTAGCTCCCGTGATTTTTGGAGAGGGGGGAGGAGCAGGGTGTGGAGGGTCTGAAATGCCTCACCCCCTCTTCAGCACCTACATCCTGCAAAGTGTTTCCTGGTTGAAGATTTCTGGGGTGCTTGCAGTGCTGTGAGGAAACACTGATTATGGCCATGGCTAATTACCAGCCATGGTGGATCCCAGTTTGAGTGTTTCTGTCTGAACTGGAGCTCCTGAGCCCACTGTCGGCTCGCTGCGATTGGAGGTTTCAGTCATTGCAATGGTGTCAGTGTTGAATTTATAGCTGAACACTCAAGTGCCCTGTGCTCTACCTGGGCACTGGTGTGCTGTGGATATTCTGTGGGCAGATAAGAGCTGAGGGAAAGGTGGGACTTTCAATTCCATTTTCAAGGATGGTCTTGCTACTGAATTTTAACCTAGTCCTACCCCTCTGGCCCAAGACTTTGTTCAAACTGGTCTCTGCAAAGGTGTGAGTCACTTGGATTAAAGCAAAGTGTTCCTCCAGGTTGGTTTTTCCACCCTGAACTTGTCACTGAGGATTGGGTGAACTGAGACAAGCTGCTCAGGACCTGCCTGTGAACAGCAGGACTGGAACCCAGGGGTTGGGGACCCTGCCACCTTGTCCTGGGGACTGTCCCTGGCCATGTAAGTCTGGCTCCGACCATGAGAGGTCAGCAATGGACTTGCCCAGCAGCCAACTGCCCTCCTTGGAGCAAAGCCTCCTCCATTCAGGTACAGGGGCTGCCACAGGGGTGTTTTGCTCAGCATGTGCTGTCCATGCATGTGTTTGGAGCGCTTAGTGACACCAAATAAGCTCTCTGGAACAGTGGTGTCTATAGCAAGCTATGTGAAAGGCTTTGCCCACAGCAAAGCTGAAGATTTCTACACTGAACATTTGTTTTTTGTCTTGGTGGGTTTTTTGTTTGGTCACCATGAGATACAGGCATCCTTTAATTTATGTTGTTGGAAGACAGACTGTTCTTCTGCTAGAACAGGTAAATTGTGACTACCTCGCATGTTTGTCTATGCATTCCAAGAACTTGTGGAGGCTTTTGGAGGAAAAAAAGAATTCCACTGATCTGAATATTTGGGTGAAAATGAAATTGCAGAGAGTTCACCTAATGACATATCAGTTATGAAGTGTCCTCAGACAGCAAATGAAATGCCCATTGCCTGGCTCTGCTGAAAATATGCCAAGGACTATGTTGAACCACAGACCTCAGGCGGCTAGAAGTGTTACTTAAATTTCTGGAGAACTTCCTCAAAATTCTGTGTGCTCATGGCAGAAAAAATCATTACTGTTTTAGTTCTGTTGACAGGCAGTGGAAACGTGCACCTGAGAGTGGGGAGTCAGTGTTGAGCAAACAGAGGTGGCTCTGTGCAAGTGGTTAGGACTGAGCCTGGTGGTATGTGAAGGTGAGAAAAATGAGAATCCTTAAGGAAAAGGAATCTTACAGGGGTAAGGAAGGCCACAAAAACCCACCCAAGCAACTTAGAAATCTGTAGGATTTTTGGTGATATCTGTGTAGCTTGGTGCATCTGAAACAATGTGTGACCTTTGTTATCCAGGTTTATCAAGGTCAGTAATAAAACAAGATTTTAGAAAAGGCAGGAAAAATACTGCTTTGTATCCACATCAAAATGCTCTGTGCCTGTGTTAAAACCCAGAGTAACTCCTGAGGCAATTGATGATCTCAGCTGAGTGGTGCCAGATAACAGGATTTCTGGCAGACAGACACAATTTTAAGGTGCTTTTTCCAGCTATTTTTATGACTGTTCATGAGATGGTATTTAATCCATTACTGATATTTGCAGCATGACTTTAGAAAAACAGTGAAGGATTAAATAATTTCGAGAGGAGCTAATTTCTCAGGAGGAAAATTTCTTTCTTAAGGACTGCACTTAACCTGAAAACTTCAAATCCCCAGGTAAATTTATCAAGCTACTGGCTGTAAAAATATATTGGTTCAAACAGATTTTGGGTGAAAGGATCTCTCAAGTGAGTAGCACTCAGTTAAACTTTGTCTGAATCTCCTCTTTCCTGATGTATTCAGTCTATCTTTTTTCTTCTATCTTTGTAGCAAGAGGCCTAAAATCCTAATTTCAGGTATTTGTGCTGAAGTTTTAAGGGCTGTGACAAAACCAGATGCATTTTAAAGCAACATCTTCAATACTTGATCTGTTTTTTGGGGGGAGACATGATACTTTCCAATATGATTAATGAAAGTTTGCAGATGACTTCTAGCTTTTCCTTTCTTGGTCTTATTCCACTCTTCAGCCTCATCTTTTCTTCCTCTCATCAGTCACTGCTGTGTGAATTGTCTCAGCCCCTCCAGAGCACCAAGTTGGCATCTGAATAGTCCCAGAGAGAACAACTGATTTTTTTTCTCTGGTTAAAACTTTGTATGATTTTCCCAGAAAAATGGGAACATAAGCAGAGATTGCTGAGACAATACTGGAAGAATTAATAGCTGCTTATCAATATTTTTTTTTTCCTCTCTGGGCCTGTATCTAACAGCTGGGGTGACTTTCTGCAGCCGAATATGGCAAACACTTGCTATTGTGAATGGAGATTTTTCTTTCTGCCTGTTAGGAATTAAGGATGGTCTTGATGAAACATCTCAGAAGGTCTTGGTGTGTGATAATGAATTGTTGTTACACCATGTAGCTGTGCTGGAACAACCCCTGGATTTCCCAGGGCAGGGAGGCTATGAGCTGTTGGTCTTTTGTTTGTGGCTTCCTTCCCAGAGCTGGCACTGGCCTGAGGAGCTGCTCTCTGCATCTCTTCTCCCCCTGACATACCCAATGACTCATCTCCACTCTGCAGAGCCTTTCCTCTCTCTGACAACAACCCACAGCACTGATAAGATGTATTTCCAAGCCAGAGCAATCATCCATCACAGCTCCTTCTTCTCTGGCACCATGTCTGAGGCTTAGCCACAGGATGGTTGGTGCTCAGCTCCCTCCACAGCTTGGCTGCCCAGGTGGATTCTGCCCTAGACTAACCCAGCTCTAGGAAAAATAGAGCTAATTAATGTTCTAGTGCTGAAATTTGTTTTCCAGTGTGTTACCTCCAGAGATGTCTCCTGGAAGAGTCCAAGCCTAGGCTTGGATGTCCAAGGGGCTGGTGTGGACATGCCAGTGACTGTTTATCCCTCCTATCACACACCCAGCGATGGGAGAGGTCAGTGCCTTGGACAGACACTAGAAAAATGGATGGTATTTCTGCCTCTGAGGCAATTCCTTTGTGATCCTATAGGCCACTCTTGGCATCCCCGAGTGCCTTGGCGGGATTTAAGCCCTTTATTTTCGGTAGCAATATTGAAAGTTGGTCCTTCATATCCTGTGCCTGTGTTTCTCTGAGTTAGCAGTTCACAGCTGTGTGCCAGGGCTGTTGCAGGGCACCATTCATGGTGCCAAGCCTTGAGCCCTAGATCTTCTGGTGGAACCTGCTGACCAATTGCAAAGATAAAATTCCTCAGAGGGCTTTAAAACTCAAACTCACAGAGCATTCCTGAAGTTGTTGTGAAATGATATTAAGTAAATACCTAAGGCAATGTTTAGATGTAGCAAGCAAAGATGCCCTGAAGATGTCGAGGCTTGCCAGTTACCTCCTAAGCATATTCTGGAACATCTGAAAAGGACTTTGCTTTTGTCAAAAGTGACCAAGCAAGGCATGTGAAGTGCCCCAGGTAAGGTAGCAATCTGCTGCCTGAGTTGGAACCTGGCAGATGAAATGCCACTGGGCAGGCAGTGCAGCTCTCAAGTGAGAACCTGGGCAAAAACATACTTGATGCTCTTAGAAGTGACTTTTTACCACCTGCCATATATCATAATCAGTGTGACTGGGGAGGAAAGGGGGGAATGTGTCCTTTGCTCTGCTCCTTTGTGTTAAAAGAAAATCTTATCTGAAAAGCTTTAAATCTTTCCAGGAGGATAGCCCTCCATCTGAAAAGCTGCAATAAGTCTGTGCTTTACACAAATAACAAGTGAAAGTCACTTTAAAACCCCCCATTAATAAATTGTCATTCTTATACACAGTCTTGTTCTGCTAAGTGTAATTTATAGAGGTGCTCCAGTGGCTGAGCACAGCATAGGGCACAGGGAGGGATAAGTTCAGCAACTTGTAAACACAGCTTGTGTTCCCCTCTCAGGACGTTTGAAGGCATAACAAGAGCAAATTCATTGCCTAGACCATAATTTATTTCAGAGTGTCAAGATCCCAGTCAGCAGAATCAGGTTGATGGAGCATCTGATCAAGAATCTGAGCAAAGCCTGTATCTTAGGGATGAATCCAAGCGAGGTGCATCTTTCTCTAAAGTCTCTACAGAGTCTTGCTGGCAATGCATTTTCCAAGTCTTTTCTCCAGAGTTGCCTTAAACCTGATCAAGGCAGTTTGATCCTCTTGTTTGGGTTTGGTTTATTTTGTTGATTTTTTTTTTCTTTTGTTCCTCTACAGGTCATCAAAGCTCTCCTCCCAGTTCAGGAGAAACTGGGTTTAGTTTTAGCAAAGATGGACAAAATCGACAAGCAAAATGTGTGTCTTGACCTTCATGCAGCTGTGGAAAAACTCATCAATCAAGCCAGAGGCTGCTGTGCTTAGTCACGCAGTCCTGAGCTGGTGTTCAGATGGTTTAGGAGTCAAATCTATTGTGATCAATTATGCAGAGAATTAAAAGTTATTGCACATGTTTTTATACTCCAATAGTGCATCTGGGCACTGGGAAAAGCTTCACTCTGTGCTGACCTCGTTAGATTGCCAGGCAGTGTTCTGGAAGGGAGTGGAGAAACCCTGGGGTTTGGACTGTCAGGCAGAGAAGGGGTGGCAGAGGATAGGTCGAGTTCACTCTCCCAGCTGGGGCCAGAAAAAGGCAGGGACAAAAGGGAAGAGAAGAGCTCAAGGGAAAGGATGTGGTTACTTGTGGAACTGATTGCCGAAAGCTGTGAGCTGGGAATGGGAAGAAAGCTGCTGGATTTTCTAGGAAAGACAGTGTGACAGTAGAAGATGGGCTGCTTTTAATAATCTGTTCAGAGCTATTTCTGCAAGAACAATGAATCTCTGTGCCTCAGTCATTTCCCATCTGTTTTCAGAACTCATCTGAAAACTCATCTTTCCTTCCTTTCCTCTCCCCTTCCGCTCTCTCCACTGTCATTTTCATTTTAATTTTGCCCCTCTGCTCTCCAAAGTTTTTTGTAGAGATGGAGTTTGAATGAGGCAATAGACAAGGCTACATACATTAACCAGCATAGCAAGAGCTGATTTATTTTTATTGCACCCATTTATTTTCTTCACACCCCAAACATCTTCATAAAGGAAATGATTTAACCTTTCGAGTACGAAGCATATGCCAAGGAGTTCTGGGTTGGTGTTGTAAAGTATTGTGAAATGTAAATCGAGAGAGGAAAGGCATTAATCCCTCCCCAGTTTTGATGCAGCTTTTGTGAGGTGCTCCAGGTGATATTGTTTGCTGTGGGAAGGATTCTTGCCTTCACTCCCTTAGTAAATATGAAAAGTAGGCTTTGAATTGATACACAGCTATAAAAAGGATCGAGGAAGGAAAAGGCATTTTTACCTCCAAAGGCAGTATTCCTCCCTCTCTTCCTTAGTTACCTCATGGTGGAATTCAGGTGCTTTGGGAGAGGCAGAACATGAGCAAAATCAGGATATGAGGTGCTAATGGGTTGAAATCTGTTAATGTATGAAACATAGCCTTAGACATTCTCTCATTATGCTTTTCCAGTTCCCCCCACCCAAACTGCTCTCAGGGGTGTGCTTCCCCTGGGTTAGAATAATCATCTCTCTGGTCTTCCATCAGAGAGGCTTTGCTCAGTGAGTATTTCCAATTTTTCATTAGGATAATTTTACTACATAATTTTTTTTTTTTTTCCCCTCCTGCCAAAATACCCAGCCATATGCTATTATTTTCCTGGTGTAAACTGCCACCACTTCCCTTTCCTGAGCTGCTGGATGTCAGGCAGAAGCTAGACAGCTTCCTATCCTGAAAAATGATGGAAGCCTAAAGGGCAGTGTCTCCAGCCAGATCCCGAGCCTTGGCAGAGGGAATTTGGGAGTTCTTCTTGCTGGGGGAAGTTTACACTAAAGGTCACAAGGAGATTCATCGTGCATAATGTTTTTTTTTGCTGCAAAGACAGTACTGAAAAGAGCTGCATGCCAGGAATGGATATTGGTGGTGATAAGGAATAGAAATTTTCCTAAGCTTGTAAAGGGATTTCAGTTACAGGGGTATGAAGTCCTGGCTGGGGAAATGACTGGAGGATTGAAACCTTTCTGCTTAAAATCAAATCAAAGAACAGTGCCTTTATTTTTTATATTTTTTTATTTTTTACTTTTTATTTATTTTATTTTGATATTTTCACATTGAGAAGTTTCCTCTGGACTTCAATCCCTTTAGTTTTCTATTTAAGACCTGCCTCCCTGCTATGTCTGCTAGGAGTGGGCACGGTTAGTGCTGCAGTTCTTTCTCCCACAGTCTGTCTGAAGCCCTCAAATATTTGGGGCTCTGTTGGGTGTTGGGGCATTTGGGAGAGGTGGATCATGAGAGCTGAAGAGCTGTGCTCAGTCTTGGAGCTCCATGGAGCAAAGCCTGTGTTTGTTGTGTTGCACAGCTGTGCTTGTGTCTCCCTTTAAAGCTCCTGAAGTTCTTCTGTGAGCCCTGATGGTGAGGAACAAGTTCTACCTCCTCTGTCCTCTTCCCCTGTTATGGCTCCCTGCACCCCATCTCCAAATTAAAGGAAGAATTTTTCGAGGAAATTCTAAACACTTCTCCATAGATCACCTAGAATAACTCGGACTGAACCTGGCTATGAAGTAACACTGAAAAAGAGGAAAAAAAAAAAAGGCATTTAAACATAAAAGAAAAGGCTGAGAACCCAAAAATCCACTAGGAATAAAGCAGACTTTGCAGCTCCCATAATTTTTAAATCCCTGTTAGCAGCAGCATTGCTATGGCTCATGCCATTTCCCTCCTGTAGTTAGTTTGAAATATTTTATCCTCCCTTTCCTACAGATCTCCTGACTGCTTTGAAAATGAGACCTTGTGTTTTTCCCTTCAGCATCCACTTTCTTCTCTGCTTGTGTTCACAGACCTTCGGATGCAGTGCATGGCAAGGAGGAAAAATAGAGTTAATTTGCTGGTATCTGTTCTGAACATGATTGTTGTTAATTGTCAAGCTTGTCCTCTCCCGACTGCAAAAATAAGGTGGTTGAAAATAATCCGCTGTGTGCTTCTGTATTTTGCTGACAACCTGCCAGCTGCCAACTAGGGGTGTGATAAATACCCAAATGGCTAAAATTTCCAACCAGCTTTCCATTCTCCTGCTTTCTAAGCTGTGCTTTGAGTTTCAGGTTTGTCATCCATGTGCCTGTTGCCTCCTGCACCAAAACAAAATTAGACAATATCTCCAAATTTGCTGGAATTTCAGACTTTGGAGAGCCTGAACCCGGGTCCACTGATACATGGGGATGCCAACAACTTCTTTTCTAGTCATGTTTTAGCAAAATTCTCCTGAGCAAGGTCATGTTGCTACTGAGCCAGCAACCTGCTGGTGAAACAGGCAGCATGTGGATTCCACAAAGCAGGTTTACATTTTTGGGGAGTGTGGGGAGGGATGCTGTGTGTATTCAAAGCTGTTGGACTTGAAAAATCCTACTAAAACATCACGTTTATTGCCTGGCTGGAATTATGCAGTGCAGGATTTCTGCCCATCTCGTGGAGCCAGAGAGGCAGTTGGGTTTGGCAGTTGAGGATGTGGCAGTGCTGTGCACAGCCAGTGGCTGAGAAAGGTCCTCAGGTTTTATAAATCTAGGTCTGACCTTCTTTCAAGGTGTAATAAACCTCAGAACTTGGCTTTGTGGAGATGGGGACAGACCTGCTCAGTGCATAAACTGATTCTGGCTGTAAATATTCCCTCTCTATTGTGTTGGTGCCACAAACAGACCGTGCTGTCAGTGCTTTACTGAAGACCACAGTTGGTGCTTTTGCTCCCCCTCAGGCTTTAAAATGATTGACCACTTATTGTCTGGGAAGGGAGCAGCCTTGTCTCATGTCTCTTTGGGAAGGGATGGACAAATATTGAGGCTGTGCACTTAATAACTTTCACTTGTGTCATTTCCCCTGGAGATCCATAAGCAATATATTTTTTGACTCCAAGGTAGCTCTTCAAATGAGACTTTGATGCCCTGAGAAATACCTGCAAAAGACAGAGCAAGGATCTACTCACCTTAACCCAGAGCTCTTGTTTGAGCCTGAGATATGAAATACAGATGGGAATCTGATGTTTCTTTGAACCCAGATGCAGCTGAAATTAAAGATGTAATTCATAAAAGCTGAAAACATCCTGGCTGTCAGTTTGAGCTTGGTAGTTTTCTACCTGCTGAAGCAGAGAAAGCAAGTGAGGGCAGCACAGGTAGATAATGTGGATTTCTTTTCAATTATGGTTTTTTTAATTGTTTATTTCTTGTTAAAGTGAAGTTTTTAGTAGAGTTTAATTGTGCTCAGAGGAAAGAGTGAGAAGAACATAGCTGTGATGGTTCAAAATAATAATATGAAGGATAATAGGGCAAAGGGAAAACTAATTATGAGCATTTCAAAGGGAAGGCATGAACTGGGTAGCTCTTTGCCCTCTGAGGTTTTTCTAATCCTGCTTGCTTTAATACCTCATGCAGTTTGATTTAAAATGTTCATAGCAATGGGAACTCCAGTATTCCATAAACAAGGAGACCTCCCCATCCTGACCTCTGGCCCAATCCTCAGACTAACATGTCACCACCTTTATTTCATCCTTGTGGTCTCATTTCTTCACCCCCTGCAATGCTGGGACACATTCTATCTCTTTTTTTTTAACAAAGAAAATTATCCTTACAGAAAAAAATCTGCAGCCTTTTTAGATCAGTTTTCTAGGCAATCTTGGAAATGGATCCACGGCAGAATGGTACAACCTTCTCTCACTTTGGATTAAGGTTTGATGCAAATGCCAAGGTTCTGATCTATATAATAAACCCAGTATTGGTTATTTTACATAATTTTATTTTGAGCCAGAGCAAGTGCCATCATTATTTCTGAAAATTCCTCATTGTGTGGATTTCAGGACAGGTCAGTCCAGCCTTTAAAAACAAAAAACCCTTTATGTTATCAGCATGGTACAGTGCAGCAGATGATCACTACGATAATATAAATAACAGGACAGGCTTGTGGAGTAACATGAGGAATAAAGCTGATGCAAGGACTCAAAGATAAACGAAACTAAGAATGAAATCCATGCCATGAGAGCAAAACATCACAGCTGGAGAACATCAGGGCTCCCAGTTCCCAACAATGGTGCTGCATTAGACATATGGGTGAATGCATTTTCCTTTTTTAATGAGAAGAAAAAACAGATTACCAGACCAGAAGGGAACCACAGTGTGGACTGGTTAGATTTCTGACAAACAGCACTGGAGGTTTTTTTGTTTTTTTTTTTTAATGATTTGAGCATTTGATGTGGTATTTCTGAAAGCACATTGGGACCTTTGTCTGAACAGCCATTCCTGAATCACTGAGTGGAGAAAGAGGCGCAGAAGGCAAAAGGACATGACTGAGGTCACACAGAGCCTGGCTTGAAAGGAAAGAAAAGCTTCCTGCTTTCCAGGCTTGGTCCATCTGGATGACTGAGGAGGGCTGAAGAATTCTCCTAGAGCCCTTGCTACCATTCACCACTGCCTTTAAAAAAGGAACATGTCCTTGCAGTGTTGTGGTTGTTTACACAGTGAAATGTGGGGGCTTTTGTTGTTTTTGTTGGTTTGTTTTGGCACCTGATAGAGTTTATCACTGAAAGGAGGTTCTACACGAGTTTATTTCCGCGGGGAAACGGGGCAGGCTGACTCAACGGGTTAATCTCCACTTTATTCCATTGTAGCTGCTTTTCCAATTAAAACTGCTGGCTGGCAGTTTGCATTATCAGGAGGACACTGGGAGCTGGGCTGTGCTGAAGGCTTGCAGGCAGGATTTCTCCTGGGCTCTGGGAGCCACCATGAGCACAGTGGCAAGAGGCACTGGAAATTCTGTCGTGGCCTGGCAGGTGGATGGAAATGTTCAGCCATTTCCCAGCCAGTGTGAGCAAACTGATAGCAATTCCCAGGAGCTGGATCCTAATTACATTTCTCTGCTTGGGGATCATTTGAACCTTTGATGAGAGGTTGGTAAGGAGAGAGGGAGAGGTGGTTTTTCATTACAGCTGAGGAGAGGATAAGGCTTTGCTGCCAGGGAATGTGGGCTCCTTCCAGTGCCATGCTGAAGTCTCTGTCTTTCCCACTCACCATAGAAACAGTAGTTGCTTCATTTTGGTTGAGGGAGTGGGCAGGTTTGGCTCATTTCATACTTCATTTTCTCCACATGTTGCTTTCTGGTAGCAGAATTTTGCTTTGCTGAGATGGATTTGACATGTCATTGCCCATTCTAAAATTTGGTGGAATTTCTTTCACTGTTTGTGGGCAGGATGGAGGGGGAAAGATTTTTTTTTTTTTTTTTTTTTTTTAACTAATATTTCCAGTTTGGTAATGTCAGAGGTGGATCCACTGGTGCACAGACAGTGCTAGGCCAGACAGGATTGTTTTCTCCTTCCCACAGGAACTTTACCAGGATTAGCTCAGAGGTTGCTCCCCCAGTTTTCTTTAGCCACTAATCCTTGACATTGAACATTGATCATGGGATTGTTGGTGCAAAGTCATGGAATGGCTTTTTGGAGTCCAACATGTCCCTAGAAACTTTTGAATCATGTGATCTGGGAACTGAGCCAGTGTCAGACAGTCTAAATCAACCAGACAGAGAAAAATGCTTGGATAAACTGTTCAGGAATGACAGGAGGGACTTCTGGGATGTCCCTGACAAAACAGCTTACAAAGCCTGTGGTGGTTTTATTGAAGTCCCTTCAGCTTGAAGAATAACAAATTGTAAGATCTAGCCCACTCTCCTTTTAAGTTCTGCCGTAGTTGGAAGCCTTTTGATGCTCACTTTGTTTTCTGATTACTTAAAAAATCTAATTCCGTTCTATTGCTGCTATCAGCATTTTGAGACTTTGACCATCTGAGATTTGTCAATATTGTTCTTGCCATTCTGCACTAATTTATTGTAGTTTACCTTTTGCTAAGCGTGGGTTTTGCAGATAGAAGGTTTAGTAGCTTCAGTGAGCAAACGCTGACCACAGCATATGAGCAGAAATCAGCTCAGCTGTGAACGGGAAAAAAGTAATTTGAGGATTTCTTTTGTATCCCGTCTTTTGTGATGCTAAATAAGTGGCTGAGAACCAATGTGAGAAACCTATGGACAGTACAGGCTGCTCCTAAAATGAGGAGTCACCATGTTTTTACAGTACAGAAAAGTTCTACCAAGAATAACACTGAATTTTTCACAGGGGGACAAGATGAAAGTTACTGCCTCTGCTTCCTCTTCAAAGTGTTTGCAGTCGAAATGTCTTAGCTGTGTGATGCCACCATAGGAATGAAGACACTAAACCCTCAGCAGGCCCCTGGGACCCTGTGTCTGTCTGTTTTTCCAGACTTTGGCACTGGGAATTGTTTTTCTATACTACTGAGTTAGTAGTGAGGATGGTATAGTTTAAGCTGCTCATCTTCCACCACCCTCTTTGTTCTCATCTTTACCTTCTTCCATAAGCTTCCCACCTGAGCAGCTTTTTAAATAACATCAGCAGCCTTGAGAAGGATAATCCATAAGTAACTGCTCTTTGAATGGATACTAAAAGGAGCAGGCAGGGGTGTTTTCTTCAAGGTCCCTTTTGCAATGACTGTGGGTGTTGGTGGAATCTGCTGAAGAAGGGATCACACAGGCTTCACATTCTGGAAACAGCATCTTCTGTGGTTGCTGCTGGGGAAATGGCATTGCACTACATGAACCACTGATCTAACTGGGGCTTCTCAGGCCCTTCAAGCAGTCATAGCTGTCCTTTTCTGAGTATAAATTGGAGTCCTGGAAAGCAATCATCACTCTAAAGAAGGCTGGATGTGTCCTGTGTGTATATCTGGCTCACTAACACAACTGAATTTCCAGCTGAGACCCTGGCAGAGCTTGCAGCCAGGTGCAATACTAGCTGAACTAAAATAAAGCCTCTCAAGTCAATCCAGCTGGCATCCTGCTGAGTGTCTCACCTTTTGGCATCATCTTCTCATTTACTCATGCTCCTCATTGTGATAGAGCTCTTGCTGTTGCTGCAGTTCCTTTAGCTCTCATAATTCACACTGATGCCTGGCACCCAAGTGGTTAAATGCATTTGGCTTTGCTGTCCTGCTCAGTCCCTGTAGATTGTGTTGGAAGAATTGAATGAAATTGATAGAGCTAGCATTACAGTGAGCAAAACCCCCTGAAGAAAGAGTAGATGGGTGGATAGAGAGAATGACCCCAAAGAAAACAGCTGTCAAGGGCAGCTATTGGTTTATCTTTCATTGAAAGAGAGACGTAATGAATTCTAAATTAAGAGAAACTAGAAGCAAGGCTGTTTATCAGCTCTCTGCTGCAGCATAAACAGGCACTTTAGAGGTATCGACTGCAGTCTCACTTAATGTACCAGTAGGTGCATTTCCTCAGTGCCTGGGAACACCACAAACCTCAGGTTGGGCTAAAGCTCTGATATTTAAAACATGCCTGGTCAGAGCAAGAACTGTTTTGCATCTTGCTCTCTTTTCAGAGGGTCTTTGATGGTTTTCTTCTGTTTGTCAGCTAAAAGAGCAGCACAAGCATGTGCAGCCCAAATGGCCTTTTGCATAAGGAAGCCACAAGGTACAAATGCAGGTGAAATCCCCAGGGACAGCACTGTGTAAGGATCTCCTTGAAATTATTGGAGGTTCTGAGAGCAAAACAGCTCCTCAGTAAATCTGCTCTGAGAAATTTCAGAGAAAATGTTATCCCACCTTCTTATCTGTTCCCATTGTGAGAATAATCGCCTCTTTGTAACCCCACTGTGCAGACCCTGGCTGAGTATTTATCAACTGACCATTCAAGGGTGGCAAGCAATCTGACAACTGACTCCAAATAATGTAGTAAGGCTGACTGATGAGTTGTGCTTGCCATTCTTGACTGGTTTTTTCTCCACAGCCTGGCTCTGAGATGCAGGATAGGAAAGCTGTATCTGCCCAAAGGTGGGTTTGTGCCATGAGCACAGATTCCCTTGGATTCACTTCTAATTCAAAGGAATTCTTGATGCTGGAAAACATCATCACCTAGACAGAATCCTCAATTATTTACAGAATCATGTACTTCACAGAACATATTTCAGATATTGTCCACAGAAATCCTGTGTGAAGCTTGCCTTTGAACGAAACTCATATTCTCACCATCCAGTTCACAGCAGTGACATCTGAGCATGTGTTTGTGAACAATGTTCCCAGTATTTATGAACAGTGTTCCCAGTAACAAACTTTTAAGAGCTGATATAATATATCCAATTAACTTGTTTGCTATTTCAAAGTATATCTCTTCTGAACTGGTGAGCATTTAGTAAATATTAATTTTTGCTTGGATTTGATGGAATTTTTGGTTCTACCATGTCTCAAGCTCTGGTGTTTGTTTTTTTGGTTTATGCTTAGACAGATGGCAGCAGGAGTTTTCTGCAGCCCAATAACTTGCTGATTCTCTGGCTTTTGCATATCTTCATTATTGAGCTGTAGCTCTTTGAGAGGGTTGAGTATTCATGGCTGAGCCACAGAGCCCAAGGTGTGGAAAGTGGATCCTCCATTCCTTCATCAACACCACTTTCCCTTAGCTGAAGTGTTGGAGATGAATTTGTCTAAATGTGTCAGCTTAATAAGGTCAAAATCCAGATGCCAGGGATGAATATGGCTCATTACATTATCTCCTTGTGAAAACAATCCTCACCATCCTCTGCGGCGCTTTGACTCTTGTCCTTACTTGGCCGTGCGCTCTTTTGTCATTTTTGCACATTTTCATGTCTTTAATTAAAAGAAAAGGCCTTCCCCATGGAAGATTAATTAGGATAAGTGTGCCACCATTAATATCTGCCATGTTTGGAAAGAGATGATTCACCCTGTGATTAAAGCCAAACGGAATCTGGAATCTGAGGAGTAATTAGCCCTCAGCGGCTCGTAAGTCTGGAGGAAGCACTATTTATCAGTGGCAGTGCTAATGCAATTACTTCTCCACTGCAGCCTCCTGGACTGATAAATCATGGCCTGAGCCTTGGGAGAAGCTATCAATTCAGGATTATGCTTCTCTGAGTCTACAATGAGGAAAAAGGGAGGAAACAAAGGGACAATCAGCTTCTCAACAGCTCTGATTGTATCAAAACTAGGGAGGCCAATGGAATCTGAAGGTTTTTTCTGAATCCATTTCCTGCTGTAGAAAGCTGCGAAACTCTTCAAAAATCATTGCAACTGGTTGAGATTATGTTTTTTATTTGGAGTGGGGAGGGAGGTAGAAATGAATCCAAGAAAAGCTTATGTTCAAACTGTGAAATCTGGGCAGAACAGCTTATCTCTGCTGAAGTTGGACGTCTGATCCATCATTCCTAGAGCATTTTAGCTTGTTTTTCCAATGATGGATTTGTTTAGGAGTGGATGGTGAGCAGTGGGTGTTAAGATGCTGCTTCTGTTTTCTCTGTCGCTGGGGTTTTCTTGGGACTGTTCTGCAAAAATCTGGAGCCCATTTCCTGTGGGATTTAGAAGATTATGAATACATTAATCAACAAGAACAAAAATATTCTCTTCCTTCATGTGTATATCCACTCAATCTCTGAGGTGAGGCAGAAAGTGATGAAATGTTATCTGGGCCACTTTGAGAAGCCAGGTGCATCCTTGATGGTTTTCTTCTCAATTTGAGAGAAGTGTGTGCCTCTTTCCATGAGGGATTTGTCCTTGAGACTTCTAATTCCCACTCTCTAACAAAAAGTTCATAAAATGGTTTATCTTGCAGGGTGTCTAACCCCTGTCTCTTCATCCTGGTGTTTCACAGGTGCCATTTTCCAAATCGGAATCACACGGCACTGCACCACACTGAAAGTAAGCTCAGAGAACCTGGGCCATTCCTGGAGTCTTTCCAATGAATTCCATGAAACTGTGCCATGTACCTTTCATTTACATTGCATTTCTCAATCCCTTCCATTTCCTGTGATTCCTGAGGTGGAACCAACCTGCCGATAAAATACCTGGAGGTAATGGATGAGGATATCACATGCTGGGAACTGATTGCTGGCCTGGACCATGGGGAAATAGCTTGATCCATTGCATTATGGTCATATAGAAATACTCTGGATTTAAACTTGACTTCTTATCTCTGAGTGGTGCCCAAATAAACAAGAGCAGCTGAGGGAAGTCTAGTGGGGTTCAGACTAGATGAAATCTTCCTTCTCACAGCTGCAACCTGCTGACAGACTTGCTCTGGGATCATTCTATCCATCTTCTCTGACACAGAGGAATTTGGGCCAGGACCAAGCTGTTTCTTGCGCTAGCTGAAATGGTGACTCTATTTTAGGTGTGCAGGAGCAGCCTTGTTGGAGCTGAAGTCTGTGCAGGGTGGACAACCTGTCCAGTGGCTTTTTTTGACCGCTTGTGTGAGGACTTTCCACAGTATTTCAGATCCTGCTTGAAGCAGAGAAGGGAATAGGGTTAATTGTGGAGCAGCAGTGCAAAGATGGAGCTTATCCTTCAAATCCCAGGCAGGTCTTCCTTCAGGAAAACAGAAAATGAACAATGTTTGGGATGCTCTTGTGGTAGGTGTTAATTATGTTGGGCTTTTTTTTTTTAAACAGATGGGCAAACAAAGCCAGACTGAGATTTCTTGAAGGAAAAGATAACATATAAAATTACACTGGCAGCTGCTGTGTTGCATTTGTTGACATGTTTGCTGAGTATGGTACATGTCACAGTGGAACAGCTCCAGCATCAGGGAAAGAACACTGATTTTTTTAGGGGCTAAAGGGGAAAAAAAAAATCTGAAAAAAAAATCCCCTTTGACTGCTGGAAAACAGAAATCTTAATTACCTATTGCTCCTCTCGTGGAAAAGATCTGGCATGAGACAAACATTTTTCCAAGATGATTTTCTTTAACAAGTGTGTCCTTGACCTAACTAGTGAATAATAGATGCTGTTAGTCTTGTGTCAAACACTTTGATTCTTTTTATTTTCACAGTGCAAATAGAAGGTAGTTTTGAGCACTGGAGAGTGGTTTGCCTTTCTAGGTCCTGTTCTCTCATGTCAAATTTTTAGGCTGGTATGTTGTTCCACAGGCAGCTTGTTAGGTATGATGTTGGCCCACAGACCCTTAGGAAGATCAAAGAGATCAAGTTCAAAATTCATGGAAAATATAGAGAAAAGTTAAGAGCTGTCTTTTTGAGGTTAAAAAAAATTAGTATTTAGACAAGTGGCTCTGCCTTAATGTCATGATAACAACCAGTTAAAATGTTTTTGCACTTTAACTAGAGCTTGGAGCCACATTGTGAAATAAGTCATGGGCTTACATAGTGGACCTGGTAATTCTGTATATGCATTTTTGTATGCATTTTCTACAAGAACACTTGGCTTGGGTGAGGAAAGGTGGTATTATGAAATACCTGTTGATATTGTGTGATATAAAATTGACTCCAGAAACAAAATTCAGGGGAAGAAGAGATGGGTTGCAATGACCCATTGCCTTCTCTGTTCTGCCCTTGCTCAGGTAAGGTCAAGTACATCAATTTTCTGTCTGGAAGGTCAGTAGTGGGAGCTATTGGGTTGCCAAGCAGGTGGATTTTGAGAGACTTCTGCAATGTGACTGCTTGACTGGATCTAGTTAGCCACCCAGCCGAGTTTGTGAAAAGGCTGCAATGCGGAAAAGTAGCCAAGAAAAGTGAAAAGGGACTAAATTTAAAACAAAAAGTGCAATTTTTTCACCTGTGAGGATAAGGAGCCTTTGGTTGTGCTACTTCTATTAGGGGCTCAGTGGGCCAAAGGAAGAGGTTAGCAGGCCAAAGCTGGCAGGATTGCTCCCTGTTATGGGTTCTTGCTGCATAAATCCACATTCTGCACTCCATCCCAAGCTTTGCTTCTCCCTGTTCATAGGAGCAGTGGATAGAGAGGTGCTGAGGATGAAAAGGAAAGTACTCCACCCAGCCCTCAAGATGATCTGCTGGTTGCTTGTTTATATTCTGTGGGTTGAGCTGGTGCTGAAGCTCTTGCTGACTTTGCAGTGGTAAAATACCAAAGAGTTGGATTTATTCTCATAAAGCTGGGGATGGTTAGTAATGTGATGGGAAGTGAGGTGAGACTGGCTTTAGGTGTAATTCAAACACTCAAATTTCTTTCACAAAGGCTGATTTTATTTCTTTTTCTCCCTCAGCCCCCTTTGTTATTTGGGATGGCTGAATGGATTGAAATACAGACATCAAATGTCTCACTCATTCTTCATTCCTAGCTGAAAAGGCTTCTTAAGAAGAAGTGAGCTCCCATTTTAACTGGAGTTAGTTTTTTTCCCACATATTTGGTTAAACACCCAAAGACTCCAACCCAAAGTGAGTTTTGAAGAGGTGCTGGAGCAAAAGTCTGTTTCTGAGAGCAGATTATACATGTGGCTGCAGAAACTCTGTTGATAACATTCAGGGTTCTCAGAAGAGTCAATGACCTCACTTGTTCCCATTCCCAGCACAGTAATCCCAGAATATCCACATCACCCCTGGATTGAGCTGGAATAAGCATTTTAAGAATATTCCAGGTCTTGAGTTGTTTAATTCTTTACTACTAGTGATTAATTGTAGTTCTTTCAGGAAGTAGGAACTGGGGCTTTTTGCTCACTTCTGGTTTTGTTCTTGAGGTCTCTGAAAACCTCAGTCAGGTTTTTTTTTTTTTTCCCCTCCTCTTTGTTTCTTAATGCCTCGAATACTGCCCGTTTCGTCAAATTCTGGCTGTGGTTGGACTTGGAAGTATTAAAACAGCATTTAACAGAACTACCTGAGAAGTCTGAAAAATCTGGGGAGAGAACTTCCTCTTAAGAGATTTGAAGCCCTTTCCTGGAGCTGCAGGAAAGTTTTCATCACGGTAGAAAAGTGCCTTTTGCTTCCTTCTGTATCAGCCTGGGGTTTATTCACCTCCTAGTGCTTTTTCCTGTGTTATGTTTTCTTCACACCTGCAAAACCGCTCAAAATTCACCACTATTTTTCTAAACTTGCTTATTTTCCTAGTTTCTTCAGGGGAGCTTGAAATGTTAACAATCCGGTTTCTTAAGGTTTCATGCCAAAAGCCTGATGTGTGTAAATGTGGGTGTGCAGTTTGGAAGTAAACCACAGAGCTGCTGGCTGCAGGCAACCTCCAACTCAGTTGCAATTGCCACGTGTATGTCCAGTGTGCAATTAATTTTATGTGAACTCCTGAGTTGCACAAGTGTAAAGAGAGGGGAAAAACCCCTCAGAATTGGTTCTGTGTTCTTACAACTGGCTAACAATGGTTCTGTCATCCTGAGATGCCACTGTTTCCTTCCCTTCTTGTATCCCTGCAGCTCACTGTATAGTAATTTTGCTTTGGAGATGACTTTGGATGGGAATGGGGTGTGTTGGTTGGGTGTCAGTGACATCAGTCTCATGCCAGTAGCCCCTGTCACCAATTGGCTAAAGTGGAAATAATTCATGTTCTCAGCTGTGAAGTTACTTCTGGTATCCTCAGTGGCCTGCTGCAGTTTGGTTTTGTTGACAGCCAGAGGTCCCCATTGGCTCTGCCCTTCTTTACTGTCCTATTGAGGGTTTCATTCCATTGTAATAACAAATAAAAAAGCTGAATTAAATGTGCTGCGTAAGGAAATGTTGTGCAGGAGCTTCAGCCATGTGGAAGGTGAATTGCATTGCTTGGCACCTCCTGTCCCAAGAGCTCATGGCAGATGCAGGCAGTTGTGGGTTCCTCACACCTCTCCCAAGCCTGTGCTCTCATCCTGACTTTACAAGTAGCTGGAGGCGCAGGAAGATGTCCCTGAAGTGTTAAGCAATGGAGCCTCACGCCCTTTTCCTTCCCTCCTGTCTCTGGGCACCCTCAGCTCAGCAGCACCTTCCAGCACCCAGCAGCCACCCTGGGAGGGTGCAGCAGGGATGAACTGTGTGCACAAAGAGCACCAGGAGGATCCTCTGCTCACTCCTTAGCAGCAGACACCTGTGATGATGCTTTTCTCCCGTTCAGGAAGCAGCCAGCCATCCCCATCCATCCCTGCAGATGCCTTCCAGCAGCATCCAACGTGCCACAGAGGGGCTTTGAGGCCAGAAACCCTTTGCTGTTTTCTCTTGGAGCAGATCTGGTTGCCTTCATTGTCAGCCCTGCATAAACAGATTAGCAACTGCCCTTTCAGCTGGAGGGAGCAAGGCAGACAGTTCAGGAGCAATGTGATCTGAGTGGGCTGGAAAGATCAGACCTGAAGCATCACTGCAAATATCAGAATTCCCTACTGGTCAAATGACAGGCATGGGTAGTATTTCACTGCTGGGTCTGTTTAATCTTTTTTTTCTATGCCATTGGAAAATGGAGAACTGTGAATTCCCTGCTCAATGCTTCATTCTTTGTGCAGATGGAATCAGAAAAATGTCTTTTAGGACCTAATATTATCCATCACTGTTTTAAAATTTGTTCTATTTGCAGGTGTAACAAGCCTGGGGGAGAAAGAAGATACTTTTACCATCTGTGCTACTCCAGTGTTTCTGCAGCTAGTGGAATTAATTATTATTCATTATTATTATGCTTTGTGATAAATGTTTTGCGTTAGTGAGGAATAGGGGAGGAGTTAACATTGCTGGCTTGCACATTATTTGGGAGGTAAATGGACCTGCTCATGTCCTTATCAGGGATCACCTGTGGTGATCTCTGACCATGGGCTACATAAGGGCATCCCAAAAAGTGCACACTGATCACTTGGGAGGTATGGACAAAATGATTTGTCAGAATGAATTCACTGGGAAATGCTGAGCACTCCAGTGATATCAGGGATTTCTGCTTCTCCATCTTCAATTTTTATCCTATTTTTGTCTCGTATGGAGAGACATGGCCATGTATGCTTCTTCCCACTTCCTGTTACCCTCCTAAATGAACCTTTTTAACAGAACTCTCCTAACACCATATGTGCTGGTGATGACCTCCTTCCTCTCTACCCATTTGCATTAAAGCCTATTAAGATAATTACACTTGCTCTGGGAGACAAACCATTTCAAGAATCTATCCTGCAGCTGCAGAGACGTGAAATTCTGTTGTGCCAGTGATGCCAAAGTATCTGCTGACATTTGTGTCCAACACAGCAGGGGAAATAAATTTTGACCTTGGACTGCTTGAATCAAAGTGAGCATTGAGGGCTCTGATCTTCTTGCCCCACCTTGTCTCCTGGCCCATGGATTTTGTTAGTAATTCCAGCTTGCTCTGGTGGCTTTGCCTGAGGCTTGGGATATGAAAGCTTTCTCTCTCTCCACATGGCTCCAGTAGAAACAGGAGTTTATTAATTTCCACACCTCACTGGAAAATAACAGAGATGAGGCATCTTGAGGAGTTTACATTTAAATGTTTGGCTGGTTTTAGTCTGGCTGGGAGACTGAGAGCTAAAATTACAAGTGGAAATAATGCAGGTTAGGGGAATTTTGGAACTTGGAGAACTGCTCTTGTTGACTGTTTGCCAATCCTCCCCCACGTAGGTACATAATGAAAATACCTATAGCATCTCTGCTCAAGGATCTGTCGATGTGCTATTGCAGTGAAGAGATAGATAAGCATTTACATTAGCCTAAAATACGTGGGTTTGTTATGCTATGGGACTATGGTCAGTAATCTAAATATTTATCACAGCATTTGGAACTGTTTTAAGTCCTTCTTTATCTGCTTAGTGGTTTTCCCTTGTGTGTTATACTTTATGGCACAACTCAAGAGTTAAATGCAGTCAGTTCACCAAAGTTGTACCAATGGGAATGGACACTCTTAAATTTATGTCCCTCATTGCATCAACAGACTGTGTTTCAGATAAGATATTTTGATGACAATTGATTTCTTTTTTTCCCATTTGCTTGGATTGCAAATTCTGTGCATAAGGAAAAGTCAATTTTTCTTCTGTATCTGTATTATAGCATGCAAATTCCTGGGGTGAGCAGGGCTGCTTGGCTTGCTCATGATACAGGCAAGAAGCATTGAGAATTTAACGAAGTTTTCTGTCCCTGGGAATTTGAAGATGGTTCAATTACAGGTCAAAAGCAATTCTGTGCAAACTTCTAATTTGAAAAATGTTACAAGAAGGAAATATACATCATTAGCTCATTTCTGTTACAGGGATAACTATTTTTCCTCTTCATCTTTCTTTCAGCAGTAGTTTGGGGAGTCTGTCCATATAATTAATGATATCTGATTTATGTTAATCACTTATGATGTCTTTCTTGCTATGAAAAATGACTGTATTCAGCACACATGTATCCACCTTTCATATAAAACCTCCAAAACACTCCCACTAAAGTAAGACAAAAGAGTGCTGCACTTTAATGCCTGTGCTTGACAAACAGCAGATATGCTCAGGAAGGAGCTGGAAAATGAAAAGTCAGTTCCTCCAGCCTCTTGGGGATGAGAGGATGGGAAGAATGGGAGATAGCAGAGGCAAGACAAAGAGAGAGGTTACAAAGAAGGCTAAAAGGGCATTTCTCCTGTCCTTGCCCGTTAATGGACACTCTGGCCATTGGCCTCTGGGATGTCCAAGGACTGCATTAAATGGATCTTCTCATTGTTTGTAACAATGTGGTTTGATGGGGTAGGTTTGAAGCAGGCCAGGAAGGAGGTAAGAATTTAATGACTCTGAGCTCTTTCATTGCTGAATCTCTCCTAGAGGCTGCCAGCCCAGAATATTTCAGTGGAGCTAAATACATTTCAATTACTGCTATTTTTAATTAAAAATAGATGTCACAACTCATTTGGCACTTTGCTCTGACTTGTGCCTTGCTTAATCTGCAATTATTTAGAAGAGTGCTTAAGACAGGCTACCGAGATGGGGAGTCTTTGCAAATTGCAGTATGAATCTAATTTCAAATGACATTTTGGCAGCCCCAGAAAGCATTTTGTTTGGAATTCTGCTTCATCTTCCATCCATATAGAAGAGCTTGAGCTCCCAACACAAAGCAGAGACAATGCCATGCCATGGATTGGAACCATGGGATGGATGCTTTGGTGAGTTAGGGCTGGGGGCAGAGAGCTCTGCTCACCCCTGTGCTGGCAGGTGTGTGTAAGAACTTTTGTCATTCACATGTGGCTGTGGCTTCTGTCTTGGGGAGGTGAGGTAAGTGAGATAATGTGAAATAAAGAGAAAAGGAGAAACATTCTTGACCTTGAGCTCTTGTTTGATAGCTGTGCCTTATCAGCTGGATTCTTCTTGAGTGAAGGCTTTGCCAAGCTTTGCCTTCTTGGTGTACCTTTAAATTGCTGTCCTATTTAACGTACATGGGTAGCTGCTTATTAAGAATCTCAACTGCAATGTACCATCCGTTTTTATTTTCTTTCAGTGGGATTAATATTTCTCCCTCAGTTTTCCAGCTGGGTTGACTTATGATATGAAGGGCTGAGCTGTTTTGCTGAAGGCCACACAGCAAGTGGCTGTGCCAGGAGGAAAATCCTGCATAGCCTTTTATTCCTGTAAATGTCCTTTATACCAATATTATTGTGCCACCACTGAGGCAGGTTTCAGTGGCACAAAGTGTCAGCAACTCCTACAAGTTTAAAGAAGTGGGGTAGGAGGAAATATGGCCTTTCAGATGTGGCCTGTCATATATTAAAAAAAAAAAAGTTTATTTCTTCATTATTATTATTAGGTAGATTTTTCAGTGGTCAGTCCTGTTGTATTTTTGCAGCCTGTATGTTGTGGTGGAGAATTTGGCCAACTGACCAAAGCCTACACATGTATCTCAAACTTTCAGCTATAATTCTGAACCTCCCTTTTGGCAGGACTTTTTATAATACTTTTGCATTCCCCCAGTCTTGATTCTCCTGAAAATCTCCTTCCCCCACTAACACCTTAGTCTGGCTGGGATCCTGGAGTTTCTCCTTTCCGAATGAAGGGTCTGGCAGGAGGAGGGATTGTTCCCCAGAGTCAGCTTGGTGGTGGTTTCAGCCATTAAGAGAGCCCTAAATTAAGAAATTTTGCTTGGCGTTAAGGTCAGGATTTCATAATTTTCTGCTTTTATTAGTTTGTTTGTGCTTCCTTAGCCCCTGGATGATAGATTTTAAACCACAGACCTTGCTGCAATCCATCTCTGCTCTTTCTTAACTGTGCTGTTTGGCTCGGTCTGATCCCACCAGACATTCAGCAGAATGTCTAAAAAGCTGCAAAAACTAGAAAAAAAAAAGGCTGAGAGGAAAAAGAAGGAAGAAAACCTTCTTTTCCCCCCTTTCACCTTCCAGAAATTTTGGCTTAGCCGTGCATGGCCCAGAAATGAGAACCTTCCAAGACAAATGAGCTGCATTATCACACCAGACTCCCCTGGCAAGGAATGAATTTTGACAGCCTAAAAACATATTTTTCTGCGGATGGGGGAACAAATAGTTGCAAAGCAAACACTGAGCGTGTTTGCAGGTGCTGTGCTCCATTGTGTTTGCCAACCAGATGTTCTGTGCTGGGACGCTGCCCTGGCCTTTTCTGGGATGAAATGTCACTCTGGATGAAATAAAGCAAAACTCTGCACAGTGTCTCAGAATGAGCTGAGCTTTTAATTTGTCAGCTATTAATATAGCTGTGTCTTTGTATTGCGCAGGGCACCAGGCAAAACAAACATGTAAAATTTGACCTTTAGAAAATTAACTACCATTGGACCAGGGAAATCTGCCTTGCTACAGCAAGCTGTGGTGTACTTAGGTACTGTGGCAGTGCTTTAAAAACTCTCTTGCCATATGTCACTGAGGGGCTGGGATGATTTCAGGGAGTTTTCTCTGCATCAAGTACCTTGACCTGCTCTAGCTGGGTGCTACCATGTGGACCTTGTGGTGTTCTAGGGAAAGATGACAAAATCTGGATTTTTATAAGACACATGTTAAGGATGACTGTGAGTAACTCTCCTAGAGTTGTGTTCTCTCTATTGCTCCTGCAACAGGTTGGATTTGGGAGAAAACATTTCAAAACGTTAGGATGGTGGTGCTGGGCGTTGCAGCCAGTTCCAGATCCAAGAGGGAATCATTTGACAAACAACAGGATTTGAGCAGCTAAGCTTTGCTAATACAGAGATATTTTTTGCTATGAAGGTGAGTCCTTTCTGCACTGAATGACTGAGTTAACAGCTGCTTTGGATGAGTGAATCCACTGTTGCTTCCACCCTTGCTTGAGTGATGTCCAATATGTGTTCCCTTCACTTTCTAGCTTTGTTCTTGCTGGAGAACAGCAGCAAAATTTGTCATGAAAACGAAGCAGATCATATTTAGCCTTCAAAAAGGGCTCTAAGGAAGAGGTTGAGATATTGACTCTCAAGCTGTTTTTCCCTCTCCAGGCCAGTAGATGCTTTTCCCTGTTACGTGGTTCATCCAGCAACATACTGACTCATAGGTTTTCCCTGAATGAACAGAAACATGTTTTCCCTGCAAGGAAACTGGTATGGTGTCAACTTACCCCCATCTCAAGAATTAACTTTCTTTTTCCCCTCTCCCTATTGCCCAAAATTAAGCCACCTACTTTTTTTTTTTTTTCTTGTCACATCTGTCACAAGGGCCACAAGATCGGCTTCTTTGTTTTTCCTGTTTCTTCTGACCTTATTTCACACAAACAAAAATCACTCTACTTGTGCTTGAAGCAGCACTGCTCATTGACAGGGATTTAGAGGAAGCGTACCCATGTCAGCTACTGCCTGCTCTGGGATCTCTGGAGGATATTAATCATGGAATCACAGAATTGTTTAGGTTGGAAAAGACCTTTAAGATCATTGAGTCCAACTGTTAACCCAGCACTGCCAAGTCCTCCACTAAACTGTGTCCCTAAGCATGAAGGAGCAATTCTCATTCATCCTGGCAGCTCTTCTAAAAGATTTTCTTTGTTAAAATACCACAGGGCACACTGTCATGTACACAAAAGCCACGTTTCACCTCTCCAGCAATGCATGGCATCCTAGGGTAGATATAAATAAAAATAGCTTTCAGAGTTCCCTTTGTGCTCTCACAGAGTAACGAAAACCTGCTCAGAATGAGAAATCAGGTCTGTGTGACAGGGAGGATGTTCAGATTGTTAATGGAGTGCTGTCCCCAAACACTTGAGCACTGTTGATTCCTTTCCAGTTAATAAACCATTTATATGTGGCCTGCTTTTAGCTCAGAACCAAATGCCTTTTTCACTCAAGCTGTGATGTATAATTATATAGCTGACATCAAACATGGGCAGATACCAAGTCAAAGGAATGAATTTGGTCCTGTTCCTGTAATTCCATTTCCATGTTAACAATTTTTCTCCCCGTCTTTAAATTATATTTTTATTGAAAGCTTCAAAGGTCAGCCTAGACGTTCAGAGAAAATTTGTAACTCGGATTGTTTAGTATTCTCCCATATAGCACAGCCCTACATTACCCTGTGTCAGCAAATTAAGGAAATGAAAGTTGTGGCCAAGGATTACAATAGTGCTGGTGCTAACCTTTTACAGCACATGGCATACTATCAATTTTAGCCACGGGAGAAATGTGCTGTTCACATGCAGCAAGTGGGTGTTGAAGTTTTTAATCTAAAAATGAAATCTTGCCTCTAGGAGAGACAAGTAAAGCCCATAGATCTTCCTTGCTGCTGGATAAAACTCATGAGCAGCTGAGATCTTTTCAGCCACATGTTTTTCCTTTATCCATTTTTCCTTCCTTTCCTCCTCACTTGGAGGCAGAGGGACATCTATTCTACTTGACTGGAAGGGCAGTGCTGTAGGACAGAGATATGTGGGTGCCCATATATTCACAAGATGGAGGGCCAAGGGAGATGGATGGGTAACCTACAGACTTTTTCTTAGTTGCAAAACCCTCACAAGGTCTAGCAAAGCACATTCACCCGACATCAATCTTCTGTGTAGTCCTAGGGAGGTTAATGGGATTGCTCAGCTGTTTAAGTACCTTGCTGAATGAAGGTGATAATTAATCAGGCTGCAAATTATTTGGGAGAACTGAATTTTAATGTGAGGTTTCCTTTACTCAGTAGTTGCTATATAGTTGTTCAGGGCACCCTTGATTCAGCTGGGCCAAGGAAAAACTGATAGACCAGTTTCACTTAATTGCTATTCAGTGCTGGGTTTTGATTTCCCTGGGAGTGTTTCTTTGCCCTTTCAGACGTGGTATTTTTGACCTGCTTTTCTCTGTCTTCACTCCAAATCACAGCAGCATATACCCTGTAGTCTTGGAAAGGCTTCAGCTTGGTGTCTAAACTTAAAAGGCTAAAGGCAACACATAGATGGTTCTAAACTGTTGTCAGAAATAAATTTCCCTGGAGTGCAGTGTAATAGGGTCAGAGTTTATTGGGTAATGCTTAGTTAGTAGATGGCCCAAAGATTAGGAGTTATTTTAGCTGAGGCATGAATAACTGAGTTGAAGGCAAACTAAAGTCAATGATCCTGCTTATCAGGTTCTGTTCTGTGGGATATGATCATTCAGTCTTTCACGTTCCACAGAGCTGGTGTTGAGTTCAAAGGGGTGTTGCCAGCTGAGCAGGTGAGGAGCAGCCAAGGAGCCCATTGAGGCTGCAATGCCTTGATGCCTGAGCTGGGGAGCCTGTAAATGCTCTTTTGGAGAGAGAGGTGGTCCCTCAGGCAGGATTTCATCTCCTGCTTTGATTTGGATTTAGCGGAGGTTGCTTGTGGCTTGCCTTGCCTGCACAGCATCAGCCCAGCAGTGGGTGGGAGGTTCAGCTTGCTGCTGGGCCAGGTTGGACATCCCTTCCCAGTCCTGAAGACAGATGTGTTTTAGGGGAATTATGGGCATGTCCTTGCCTACCCATTCTTTGAGTGGGTCTTGCTGTGAGGATGGACTGGTGGGAGCAGAGGTTGGCGTGGGGGGCTGTGATGAAATGGAAAAGATCTCATGCGAGAAGAAGGGTGGAACTGGGACATGAATCATGCTCTAAGACCCCCACAAAACTACCTATTTTCTACATTTGTTTTTCTGCTGGTGTCTGTGAGCTGAAGAGGTGTCTATCCCCTGCTACCTTCCAAAGAGCTCCTCATGGGGCTTTTCCTGATTTTAACTCACTTTAATAAAGATGGTCCAGTTTGCTCAAACTCTTATGAGCTCATTTTGACAGGAAAGACTCTGTAACAAAGGGGCTAATAATATCCTAGAGAAGGAGAATTGGAATGCACTGAGGACCATAAACTTGTCATCTCACGTAACTGCAGCCAAAAGAAGATGGAGACTCATAAGAAGGAGGTTGAGTTTGCCTTGAAAAACAGGTCTGCTTTTAGACTTAGCAATTATAAAGTCTTTAAATAGAAAGGTGTGTTGTTTTTTGGTAATAAAATCCTGAAAGAAATAGAATGAATATATTTAAAATATTTTGTAATCTCTTCAGATATGCATAGAAGGACCTAATCCTATTAGTTCACGTGTAAGGGATGTTAATATTTCACATGAACCGTTTTCAAAACTGTTGCGTTCAGCAGAAAATGGATCGAATTTCCCCTGGGCTGATAAACTGGCAGCCATTAATTTGGGAGTCCATCAACCAACACTGGACTCATAGCTTTGAAATAACTGGGAAATGAGCAGGCAGGGAACGGTGGTGCTGCTAAGAGACCATTTCAGGGGTGGATTAATGGGACATTGGTTCAGAAATGGATCCCTGATGCCGGGATAACCAACCTGTTACACAACGTTCAGCCTCCAGACAGCAGTAGGGGTGTTGAGGGATGCAGCAGATGACATCTGTCTCACACACAGAACCCAACAGAGTCAAAGTCAAACTCAGCCCACAGCTGCCAAGACTGGCAGCAGGGAAGTTGTGTCCCAAGCTGGATCTCTGGGATGTTATCCTTCTCTTTCAAACAGATTATGAGGGTCTGGCCTGTTCTTTTTAGCATTACTTCCCTTTTAATTGGAAGAAGAAAGGCTTGTTTGCATAAGAAATACATCAACTTTATGCTGGGCAGGAATGGCAGAAGTGAAGCTGACAGGAGGCGGCTGGACTACAAATTAAAATTGAAGCAGACCAGTCTTCTCTCATTCCACCAGCTCAGGAAAATATTGAAAGTAAACCGCTGGCAAGTCGGCAGTGAAAAGCAAATTAGATTTGGGACCAGATGGTGTAGATCAGTGTAATACAAGTTGATGTCAATAAAGCAGCCTGATTAACGCTGCCAAGAATATCACTCACGATTTCTTCCAATTTCAGGTGTTATTTGTAGCGCAGGTGAGGCACACACAGATGCATGTACAGATCATTTTGGAAAGTGGGATTTAATTGAATCTCTGCTCCGAAGGAAAGTCTGCATCCAGATTTATTTGGCAATGTGCAGGCACTAGAGACTGTCCTGGAGGGGGGAATCTGGGGCTGAGAAGGTAAAGAGCAGCATGGAGGGTTTTATGATCTATGTCTGACCATGAGGCTCAGTGCAGGACTTTGTCCTGAGCACTGAAGGCTTGTGGGTCTGATAATTGGGCAATGTGTA
Organism: Entomyzon cyanotis; assembly: GCA_024500445.1. NCBI lineage: Eukaryota > Metazoa > Chordata > Aves > Passeriformes > Meliphagidae > Entomyzon > Entomyzon cyanotis. The sequence goes on from JAKEPQ010001010.1 coordinate 14,779,067, forward strand.
TTAGGTTTATGGATGTGATTTCAGCATGCTTTATGTCATGCCAATAATTATATAAATTTTATTATTTCTCAGTAAATATGAGTGTATCTAAATAGAGTGTTAGCTCCTCAATATTGGCTTCTTATTGTGAAACTCTTCAGTGTTGGTGGGTATTGTCTGACCATAATATATCCTTGAGACTCTTCATATTCAGAATGCTCTGTGAATTAATTATGAAGAGTGTTTCATATAGTCAATAGTTTTAGTGTCATGGTTCAGCTTCTGATGCTACACTGAAATTCTATATGAATATCTGATAGAAAAATGAGGTTTATGTAAAATAAAGGCCTCACTATTGGATTAGATAGCAATCTGCAAAACAGAGTTGTAAAAGATGAGGTTGATGATAGAATGAAGAATAACTTTAAAAGTGAGTCACATTGTTTTGAGTGATGCAGTTGTTTTCCAGGAAAAGTCTGTTGCCAAGGATCAGGGCATCCTTGGCAAGCTTAGAGGTGCAATAACATCCCTTCCAAGTGCTGAACTCTTTTCTTTTGAATGTTTTTTGGTGAGGAACTTGGTAAGAGAATTCAGCTTTCCTCAGGGGATGAGTATCAGTCAAAACTGACTTTTTGCCACCTTTGCCCCTAGGCAGACATGAAATAGGCCATCTCTGAGGGTATATATAGACATTTATTCTTGTATCCTATATATTGCCATGGGGATTTAGACATTCAAATAGAAAATCTGATCTTTATGGAAGAAGATTTTGCTCTTTGACTCTTGCCTTTGAGAATATATTTTTCATGACTTAATATGCAAGTTCTTCACTCTCTGGATGTGCCTTTTTCAGTGTTTCTTGTGCTCATTAATCACATTAGCCATTCCTAGTCTTTGTAGCACACTGGGAGTTAATATATTCACTCCCTTTTGTGTGTGTTTATAAGCATGTGTCTTCCCTTTGGTTTGTATTGACTCTGAAGGCTGAAGTGACGATCAATGGCTCAGATTATTTCCTTGCTGTCAGCTATTGACTTTCTCTCAGCCTGATATCAGAGCTCCTTTCCCAGGGTGGTGCTAGCAGGGTAGGAATAGGAGGGGGAGCTGAACAAATGCTTCACAGAAATCTTGCAGTTTATCTCAAGGCATCTTTAACTGAATGCACATGAAGATGAGAGAATTTCTGTAATTGCCAGAAACCTGCAATTTAGAGTGGAAAATTAGAGAGGCTGAAATTCTCTATCAATGATGCCAAAACTGGGATAGCTTTTGCCTCAAGAGGTTTATTTATTTATATGATGATTGTTGTTCTGCTCAGACGGTTTTGAAGCTGAAAGTGATTTCTTTAGCTAAACTGCTGTGCAGGTTGGGCAGTGTGGATTCCCTTCACTGCAGCAGAAATAATCAAGACCAGTATATGTGTGGACAAAAAATCCTCTGGTTTGTGAAGAAAGGCTTTTCCTCCGTTCATCTGCTATGCTGTGGGTTCTTGATTCATCATTCTCTACTATATCTGTAATTATCTACATCAGAGTACAGTAGTCACAATTTAATTCCTAATTAGAACAGCAGCATTTTACCTTTTCTGCCAAAGATAATGCTCAAGTGTCAAAATAGAGAAAAAGGGTAGATACTTTCGAGGGAAAGTGAATTTGTTGGAATATTAATAGCTTCATCTTCTACTGTAAAAATAGTCTGTCTTCCAGAATTCTCAGCTTTTCATGGGGAAGTAAACAAATTTATCTGGAGTTCTTTAGGTTTTGAATTAAAAATTATAAACTTGTAGGTGATACTATAGATGTGGAGGAGAAAAGGATGGAGTAATAGGGAAAGAGAAGCTAGAGCATGAGTGAGTCTCTGAAGGACTGGCAGATGTTTCTGGAAGAAGAGAAGGTCCTGTGTTGGTCAGCATCTCTCCAACTTGGCTTCTTTACCTACCTCCACCACTGAGGACTGGGAGATTCCTTCAAGCCAAAAAGAAAATTTCTACTGGCCTCAGTGGACTGGAGTCCTTGGCATTGCTCCAGGGCTGGAAGGCACAGTGGGAGGATGTCAAAGTCTGGGTGCCAGGGTGGGAAGCTGGAGAGGCAGGTGGGATGCCTTGTGTCCCTGAGCCCCAGCACTGAGTGTGAACTGGGATCTGCTGGGTGTCCTGGTGTTGTGGGCAGGGAGGTCACGGAGAAAAGGCTGGAGGAGGGAAGGATGAGCGTGTCTGTGGGCTGAGAGATACCTGGGGTTTGGATCTGGCTTGGGTTAGCTTTAGATACTGATTTTATCTGATCTGTCAGTTGGAGCTGTAATTGGGCAGTTCAGGGTGTCAGGGGAATTTAGAATGAATGCATTGATTAAAGGCAGAGGATGATTTAGGCAGCTGACCACAAAATTGGCACAACCTCTATTTTGCACAAGGGAGATCCTCATAGATCTTCCTGGGATGGGATCCAATCCTCCCCTCCTCTCCCCATGCTTATTTTGCTGGTCAGCTCAACCCTAGATTTTCATCAACACAGCCCATCTTTAATGTACATACCTAGCTATGTGTAAACACAAAAATATAAACTAACTTCAGCTAGGATGGAAAGACAAACAACTGCCTTTAGCAGAATTTCTCCCCTTGGATCTGCCTGAAAGCAGACAGTGGAATTGGTTGTTTAGCCCAATTTAGTTTTCATTTAAGCAGACCAGAGAGTCTATATTGCAAATGACATGTGGCCACCACAGTAGCAAAGTCGCTGTTTACCTAATCAAACATGATTAATGCATTGGTTTTACATTAGGATCTGCTTTTCTCCATTGTGAGAGTAGCCAAGGGATTCTCTTTGTCTGCTAGCAAGGAAGAACATGTTTTTTATCCTATCCTGCTTATTGTGCAGTCGTGTCAGCAGTAAAAAATGTCTTTTACCATGCCTTCTTTTATCAGTGGAGAGATCAATACAGCAACTTTCTGAAAGCATAATTCAGTTACATGTGTTGTGGGAGAATAACGCGAGCTCTCTTGGCGAGAATGCTTTTCAGATAGTCAGGGAAAGACATCATGGACTTTATTTCAGAGCAGGGTAGGATTAAAGGGATTTCAAGTGTGCTTTGAAAGTATCTTATAAGCGAGGATGGTTCAGGCTTGCAGAAGGATTTGTGTTCCAGAATGGAAATCAAGCTTTGCTGCAGATGAGGTTTGCTTTCACTTCAGTGGTGGAACCAACAGAAAATCTCTGCTGCTGAATTGGAGCTGAACCTAAAAATGACAGTGGTGAATGGTGAGGACAGCAGGTAGATGGATGTGTTTGCTTCTGGAGAAAGCCAGCACTGAAATGGAAAGTTTTCACCCAAGAAATAACTGTAAGGACTAAACCCTGCCCTGAGATAAGCAGACAGATTTTAAGAGGCTTTGAGAGGTGCTGGACAGACACATCCTCAGTGAACCTGCATGTGGTGAGTGAGGAGTACTGAAGCCATTAAAGGAGGCACTGAGGTGCACTGTGACCTTTTCTGCTGTTTTTCCTTGGGTACAACACGCTGTTAAAAGAAATACAGCAGCACTATTTGATGGCTTTTCCTGGCAGGAAAATGAGGAGCTGACCTGAGTTAAAAAGTGGGCAACCCCTTAGAGTTCGGCTGGGACATCACTACAGAGGGCTTGAAAAATACACCTCGAGAGTGACATAAGAGGATTTTGAATCACCACCTGTCATAGTTTTCAGGGGATCACTTTCTGGATTTTATTTTCCCATTTATAAACACCAAGGAGGTTTTCTTCCTCCTTTGAAAATGCATGAGTCCTTTTTAACTTCAAAAAATGTTGGGCCAGTACTTTCCCTTGATTGTCATTCACAGTCCTTAATAACCAGCCAGAATAAATTTAATAACTTGCGACTACTTTTTTATAGCATGCTCACAAAATCTCATCTTGAAGCAGAAGAGACATCCATAAAAGCTACTGAAATCCAGAATATTCATCACCTAAGTGACAGTAAAACATTTTTTCCTTCTTCCTGATGACTTTGTTGGCCTAAGCACATTGTCAGCCCGGTTGGACCTCACTACCTCTCTACAGGAATGTTTTAATTTTCAGACAGATTCCTGCACTTGTCATAGTCATTAACATGTAAATACATCTCATAAAGCACAGAAATGAACTAATAGTTACAGCTTTTCCAGCCATTAACACGTGCGATAGTTAAGCCTGATTATGAACTTCACCTCATTGGCAACACTTTTCTGTGGATCTCTGTATTCCTCTGCCTGCTCTGAGCTGGACTAACTTGGGAGTCCATAAAGCTAAAATCTAATTAATTAAATAGCAGCACTAGCACTTGTATTGGGCTTAAGTGTGCCAAGGAGCATTTTTTCCCATTTTCAAATAAATCTGCTTATTGGAAATACCATCCTAGAAATAGGAGTCTCTGACTTTGAGAGGTGCCCTGGAATTTAACAGCCCATTATTTTTATATGGGCAATTTATTGCAGTCAGAAGTGATACAGTTCATGGAAAGCGGGTGGATGGATGGCTGAATCATTCCATCACCTGTCATGACTCATTCCCATCATTTCCTTCTCCTCACAAAGGGTGCATAAACATGTCTGCAGACTTAACCGTGGCCCAGAGCATCTCATTAAAATATTGCCCCTGTTAGGGTCACAAAATTGGCTATGTGGCCACTTGATGAGATTGTGGAGGAGAGGAGGGATTGAGATCTTCACTGCCTCATTCAGAGAAGGGTGTTCACACCAAAACACGCCAAGGGACTTCTGCCTGGGCTTTTTCTTGAGTTTCTCACCTTTGCAGTCAATGTCACAGATATAATTCCTTCAGGAATTTTATAGAGTTTGGTCTGGCTGCTCTTTTCCTTGAGTTCTGCCTGCTTTCAAGGGTCCTCTCATTCTCTGGATGATACTGGATACGGTGACCTCGTTGCTGGTAGTTCTGTGTCAAAATATGCTGATGTAGCCATTTCTCTAGATACAACCAAATGTTTTGGTGATACTGGTGAGCCAGAGGACTCCTGTTGGAACTGTCAGACTGTGAAGTTAGCACACATTTTGTATATATTCTGTCCTCCTGGCTTAATCCACCTTCAAAGTGTGCTCAGAGGGTTTCCCCAGCCTGTTCCTCCCAGCAAGAGCTCGCTCGACCCAAGCTCTGAACTGACCTGCTGTGAGCTGACCTGGCCAAATGCCACGTGGCCAGAGTTAACTCGAGCAGAATTTATTAGCTTGCAGAGGGCACTGCATAATCCAGTTACACAACTTCACTTTTGGAGCTGGTTTGTGTCTGGCCAGGTTGGACGATGGGTAAATGTCTCTGGAAAGTTATTTCTTATTATTTATTAACAATGAAATCTCGTTACTTGCTTGCTGTAATGGCTAGGAAATCTAATCACTGATTAGGATTGCACCAGGGTAGGGATACCTCAAACAGAGCAGCAAAAATACAATGTGTGTCCAAAGGAATTTATAATCTGCATGTCACACACCCTCGATAGCAATGGAGCTGTCAGGCTGAGCACAGCAGTGATAAGCTCATGCATCTGTGTGTGAAAGAAACACAGTGCCAGTGGGGAAAGGAAGGCATTCTGTGGCTCAGAGTGGGTTTGGGACACACAGTAGGTGCTCCCCAATGGATACAGGCTCTGGGAGTGCATCCCTGGAGTGCAGCGAGGCTTGAGCAGGTTTGGGTTTGCCAGCCCTTGGCCCCTGGCAGAGCTCACAAAACACAAGCAATCTCTGTCCTGTGTCTTCCCCAGGTCTGTGCCTTGCAGACATCACCTCAGCAATTGTTTCTGGCTCTTCCAGAGCTGAATCCTTGGCTTCCTGAGCTTCACCCCTGGCTCTGCGTGGCGATGTGATGTAACCGTGTGAGTGCAGCCCCTTTATTGCACCGGGAGCATAATGCCCCATTATTCTCTAGACAAGGGCAGGGGGAAACAGCAGTTTTACTGATTAACTAAATAAAAGCACAGCTCTCCAGTCCTCCTCCCTCTTCCAGCATGCAGAAACCTGCCCAGGCTCTGCATCATCACCATCCCCTCAGCTCCTTGCCCCCAAATGCCATGAGAGCAGGCAGTGCCTGCAGCTGGAACTCTGCCCTTGCCTTGCTCGCTCTGCTCCAAGTGGTTTTGTGAGTCAGGCTCTTTGCCTGTGCACAGAATCCCGGATTCCATCCTGCCTTTCCATTCCCTCATGCCCCTCGGCTGCCAAAGTAACCATGGCAGGGGCGGCGTGGGGGGTGGAGGGGAGGAGAGCAGCGTTGCCAATCTCTCATTAATTTCTAGATGCAGAAGGATGGGGTTGATGCATGTGAGAGTCTAATAATAATGACCTGAGGTCCCAGGCATGGCGAGCAAGGCAAACTTCTTTAGCTAACAACTTAATTATAATAAATTTGAGTCTAAGAGCACCAGGCAAGTAAATCAATCAACCCTCGCAGGCGGGCTCATTAAAACTAGCAAAGTACAGACCAAAAAGGTCATCTTATTAAAAGGGATTAGCATTTTCCAGTGAAATCCTTTGCTGCCTGTAGGTGCTAGGAGAGAATGTGGATTCTGAGGTTCTCTGCTGTTGCAGGGCTAAAGGGCTGACCCTGCACAGCACTAAATTCCTTCAGTCCCCACGGTCAGGCTCTTGGCTCCCAGTGCCAGTGGGCAAGGCTGGATAAATGCTGGTGGACCTTTGCCAGGCTGGCCCAGCTGTGGGTTGCCAACTGTCCTGTGGAGCGAGTGAAACACGATCAGGGCTGAGGTCTTTCTTGCAAAATACGAGTCAGTTTGCTCTCCAGGCTTTTCTCTAGTCCTGTCTTACAGACTGAGACATCACCTCAGTAATTGTTGTTGGCTCTTCTTCCAGTGACTCTTCTCTGGCTGTGTGGGATGTCTCTTCTCCTGTCAGGTTTTAATATATTGTAGCCCTCGAGCAGCATTTTCTAGCTTTGCCTTTCTTTCCTGGCTGCGTGGTGCAGTACTTTGGGCTTTCTAGTGCTTTGAGAGGCAAATGTTCACAGACCCAATTATGATCTTGTTCCTTTAGGAGAGTATATTTACCTTGGAGGAAACATTAAACTGAGAACAGCTATCAAAACAGCTGGCATCCTTCTTCCTGTTTTCCTCTTCTGTCAGATACCGTGTTGATGGCAGGAGAGAGACTTTTTTCCCTTTTCAAACTTTTCTCTACCCACACTTGCATTCCAGTGGCGACCCTCTGTCTGTGCAGCTATTGTGGAAACGTGGTATGAAAATGGCTGTGTTTTCCATGCATCCTGGAGCAGCAAGGCTTGCAGGGGATGGTGCTGGAGGGGTCTTTCCTGCTCTTTCCTGCTCCTGCATTGCATTTTGGATGGAAACTGATTTTTTGGAGGAAAAGACAAGTGTGTCACAACACTGTCTGTCACTGATTGAGCAAAATATCTGGATTTAAGAGGATTTTTTCCACTGAGAGACAACTGCAGTTAGGAACGTGGGGAGGATCAGGCCACATAGTCTCTCCCAAACAGGAGTAATTTTGATGGACACTACCCAGTTCCAGCAGCTCAGTCAGCTGGTGAGGAGAGTGGACACATGGACCCAGACTGAATGGAACAGGCACAGCTCATGGCACACTTCCCCAGCCCCTGCTGTGCCCAGGCAGCACTTTAATTGCACAGCAGTTTACAAATAACCCTGCTTCACAGGCTGGAAGTTCCCCTGCACTATTTTTGATCATTTCCAAAGGTCTTTTTCTTTTAAGCCCTGGGAGGCCTCGGGGGCATGTAGGAAATTAAGCAGAGCCTTGCAGCAGTTCAGGAGTTCATCAAGAACAAGGAGTTATGTGTTGGGAAATATGGTGGGAGAGGTAAGGATGAGAAGAAATGCAGCATCTCTTTTATCCCACTAGGCTTCCCTTTTGCACAGGAAGTACTGAGGGTCTTTCCTGCTCTGCTTGACCTGTCAGCAGAGCACATCACAGAGAGCTACATGCTGCCTGGGGGAGGAAAAAAAAAAGGAAGAAAATATTTATTTTCTACTGTGTTTCCAGTCAGCCAGCACTGTTCTGCTTGAAGATGCTTGTGCTATCTCTTCATTACAGTAAAAAACTGCTGAGCAGAAGGAAGGGGTTTTGAGGTTGTCCTTGATAGGGAAGTGCTGGCAAGTGGCTGCAGGTAGGTGACTACCAGTCTGTGCTCCTCATCAGCTCCAAGAGCTTGCTGGGGAACCTTTGGATATTGTCACTTATTTTCTCTGCATCAGGCTTATCATTTGGAATGTGTAATACTCAACTCTCTGTGTATGAGCTGAGATGCTTAGATGAAAGGCATTGCTGACTACACAGCTGTATTTCAGCTTAATTCAAGAACTCAGACTTCCCTGCTGCAGGTGAATGCAGAGTTTGCAGGAGCTTTTATGCCTCTGCCTTCAGGCACCTTCAGCTTCACACATCCCTTGAACCTTTGACTGGCACCAGCTTTGCGTGGTTTTGTCTTGATGAAGGAATTTCCATGAGGAAATGAGGAGGAGCTCCTTGTGCTCCCCATCTCTTCTAACAATCTCTCCTACTTCTGCAGGGACAGGGACAAATTCAGGACAGACCCAGTACCATCATCACTGTAGGAGTTCTGCCTGCCAGTGTGATCAATGCAGGATTCAAAATAGTACAGTTTAATTGGAATACTGTAGAAAATACCTATTCTTTTTTCTCTTCTTTCCTCATATTTTCCACTCACCGCCTCCCCTTCACATCCCTTTAGCCTTAGCCCAGAATTCACCTCAACCCACAGGCTTCTTCTATTTTTCCCCCTCTTTTTTTTTCCCCTGGGAGGTGAGGGGTTAAAACAATAAATATATTGGTTCCTGTTTTTCCTCTCTGTAGCTCCTGAGCTCCAGCTGGGTGCAGACATGGAATAGTAACAAGTCCATGGGAAAGGCTCATCTTCTCACAGCCCTTGCAGCAGCACTGTGAGCTCAGTGTGAACTTCCCAGAGCACAGAGGCAGAGCTGAAACCCTCACTGATGCTGCCAGGAACTTTCTGCAGGGGTGAAAGCAATAGGGTGGAGATGAAGTGTGTGTGAACACAAACTGGATTCCAGGTGTGTATGAGGAACAGTGTTCTTGGTCTTCAGCTGAGTTTAAAGTATGTATATATACTTACATAATCTGTGGCCATTGGCAGTTGGCTCTTTATCATCCAGAGACACACAGAATGGAAATTCCAGACCTTGAAGGAAAGCACATTTGTGGTGTAAGAGACAAACACGAGGCAGCAAGATCAGCTCAGTGCTTGTTCTGGTTCCAGATACTTAATGATAACTTGGTTTTGGTTTTGCCCTTTCACAGCAGCTGCTCTGTTTCCATGAACTGCAGTCCTACTAAACACTTTCTGTTCCTAAATAATTCCTGATGGGACAGAGGGAATTCTGCATCCTTGCAGATCCATAGGTTAGCTGGGATTGGTGTCACAGCCTGGAGAGTGGCAAGAGGGGACAGACTGACCCCTGCACAAAGCCTGGCATGGTGCAGGCAGCCTGGGTGGTCTCAGCTGGGTGAAATCCCATTTCTATTTCCCTTTGGCTCTGTGTGCTCATGGAGAGTGGCTGGGGCTCAGTTGTCATTGCTGTTTGGTTATAATAACCTGATGGCTGTCTCCAAGCCCATTCCTGACCTCGTGTCAGGGAATGCCAGCTCCTGGGAGGTCTCCAGGGTGCTGGGTATGGCTTATCTCCTGGGAACATCCAGGGGATGGTAAAGCTGTGGCAGGGGACTCACCAGGTTGGCACAGGTGATTTGGCACTGCAGGGTGACCTTAGGTGGTAGAGCTGTTGGGCTTTTGTTTTGCTAAAAGATGCTAAAACTCAGAGTCAACAGTGCTGAAACTGGAGCAGGTCGAGATGAGGAAGCACTGATGGATGTTTGTTATGTCAGCTTAACTGGGGTGGAAGTGCCAGGAAGGCAAATGAAACTAAATGCCCCACAATTGGGCCTGATGTTACTTAACACTGCACTCCTTGCAGTCACTTTGATTAAACATCTTTATCTTCATGCATTCTTGGTGGGAAAATAATAAAGGGGGAAAAAAAAAAATAGAGAGCAATGAGACAGTCTGTACTTCCCCTACCCCTAGCCAAGCAGTAGAGAGCAGTGGGAAACAGTTAGCAAAGGTGTCAGATTTTCTCTGAGGGCAGTCACAGGGCTCTTGTGCCAAACACTATTTGACATTTAATTTAAGACCCATGTAAAGTAACAGCCAGGGCGGGCAGCAGCAGGAGCGTTCCAGTTGACAGACTGGCTCTGTTTGCTTTAATTTCCTTAGTGCAGTGGCCAAGTTTATCTGTGAGTGAGAAATACTCAGAGTATTATTGTTTTTTTTTTGTTAGCCCATCATGAAAAGAGAGCACTGTGCTGTGCTCAGACACCGTTTTGGGCTTCAGGTGGCCCTCATTAGGGAACATAATGCAAGAGAGCTGTGTGTCAGCACCAGAGGAGCCAAAGAAAGTTGTGCCTCTTTGATTAAATTCTGCTGAAGTCAAACACTCTGTTCCTGGCCCTGCCCGTAGCAGAGGGGGTAGAATGAGATGATCTTGAAGGTTCCTTCCAATCCAAACCATTCTGTGATTCTGTTCTCTGTGGTTTGTGCTAGAAGCACAAGGGAAGGAAAGGTCAAGGGTGGAAGATTGCAAAGGGGTTATTTGCATTCTAGTTTCTTTAGTTTTCCTGCTGGAACAGAGAAACTGATCTAGTGTGCTGCTGAGGACGTGGGATGGGAAAAAAACCTCCCTGGAATATGTGGAGGGAGTGGTGGGATGTCAGTGCCCTGTGTGAGGAGGAAAGCAGCAGTGGAAGCTGTGCTGGTTGTGTGGCTAACACTGGCAAAGGGGAAATTCTGCAAGGTGCATGCAGAAATGAGTCAGGAAATGTATTAGTTACTTGATTTTTTTTTTTTTTAAAGAAAACAAATGTGTTTAGTCAACAGCATGAAGTGTGGTACTTTCAAGGGTACCTGTTTGGTGATGAAGATATGGAACTATTATGTTATCTGTGCAGATAAGGAGCATCAGGGGAGGAAAATCTGTGAAACAGGTGATTTGTGGCATTGAAGACCAAAAGCATCTTCAGAATGTGAAGCAATGGGAGCAGAAGGGTTCCCCAGGCAGTGGGACAGAGACAGCAGCCTGCAGGCAGCATTGGCTGCTTTTCCAAGGTCATTAGGAAGTCTAGACTTTCCCATAAAAGGGTCCCATTTGCTGGAGAATCCTTGGGCTACCACTGCCCTGAGGGCTTCACAGAGAACTTAAAGGCATCCAAAACAGCCTGGCTAGACTGAGGCACCTTCCCTGAGTTTTTCTGGGGGTATGGACCTTGGAAGACAACTCAGGGGCAGCCTGGCAGGAACTATTTCCATGCAACATGCAGCCTGCCCCAGCAGAAGGCAGCTCTGGGCATGGCCCACCTGGTGGCTGGGGCAGACTGGTGCTGTTCCAGACTGGCTGGGTTTAGCCAGCAGACAGAACAGAGGAGCCAAAACCAACTGCATTCCTCTCAGAAAGCCAGAAATTTTAAAAAAAACCTGCTCCTCTGTGCTGATGGAGGTATAGGGGGAACTCTGTGTATGCAGTTACTCCTGAAACTCAGAAAGAAGACTCTCACCTTTGCTACAAACCTCTCCTGGGTGCCAGCTGGGGTTGTTTGACCATTTTCTTGTTGCCATCCTATAGCTTTAGGCACTTTAAATACCAGCTGTCCTCCCTGTGTTAGACAGCATCTCTCAGTCTAGCACAACACACCTGGACAGAACTTCTCTATAGCAGAGTTCAGGGCAAATCACAAGTCCAAACCTCTCTAAGATCACAGTGTGCTGTTGTTCCTGTTAACAGGGGCTGCCAGCTCATGCTGCAACTTACCTTGGAAAGGGAAACCAGTGGGAGTTGCTAAAGGCAGGGAAAAAATGAGTGCAGCTTTCTAATTGTGTCAGGGAGAAAAAAAAATCCCAAGGTTTGTTCAAGAAAGGGTTTGAATGCCTGGAAGACTGGCAATTGTTGGATCCCATTTTTTTGCAAGCCCAGCTATGTTATCATTGTCTTAGGGCTCCCTTGAAAGTCAGGGTCAGGCAGGTTGTCCTGGTGGACTGAATCTGTATTTGTCAATGTGAACAGCTCCTGGGAGCAGACAATGGTGTCCACCCCAAAAGAAACCACCCTGGGGGCTGCAGTGGTGGGTAACAAGTGTGGTCAGGCTTCTGCCCAAGGGAAACAGTTTGCTGAATGTGAGAAACCTTCTGGCATCTGCACAAGCTGAGATGATGTCGATTGAAGCCTCGAGGAGTTTGCTGTTGTCTAACTGGGACCCAGCAGTGTGATTTGGACAACCATAACACAGCTGGGGATGATTCCATCCTGGGAAGGTGTGACTAATGTGGGGCCATTGCAAAATGGTTTCTGTGTGTATTTACTGTTTGTTTTTGTGGCAGGGTTTCTTTTTCATAATTGGGTCTTCCTGAACAGCAGTTGGATGTTTCAGCAAGGAGGAGAACGTGTGCTAAAAATCAACCAACATACCACTGAGTGGGGAGAGAAATCCTGGCTAGCACTAGGGGAGCTTCCCAAACTGGTGTTTACCTTTGCTTTGCTTTTAGCAATCCAATTTCTCTTTGTGAGTTGTGTGTGCTGAAGGGCTAATCTAAACTGAGTTTATCACAGCAGCAGAGCTGGAGCAACTCCAAGTACATTGGTCTATATCCTGGAAATAGGAGACTGCTTATCCAATTATTTGCAGCTTGTTTTCAAGGGAAAAAGGATTGACTTGAGTCCTGCACAGGGTGAAATCCTGTTAGAGTGTGTCATTTTCTCCTTTGGAGTGGGATGTAGTCCCAGGTTTCATGAGATGCTAGTTTGCCTCCTGGGACTGTTGAAAAGCTGCTGTGTCAGACTGGGGATCTTTAGTCTTCAGATGGAAAAGTACCTCTGTTGGAGTGAGAGATGAGGCTTAAAATACATGTGATAAGCTTTCTCTTCCTGTTCCAATCCTTTTCACCCACTGCCATGATGACATTTGTGAGAAGAGTCACAGCAATAAATAAACTATACATTATCGAGGGTAAAAACTCAATTCAGGTGGGAGGCATTGAGTGGTTCAGAGATACAGGCACACTTAACAATGAAACAGAGAGGCAGACTTTGGCTGAACATCAGGAAAAACATACTGACAGTGAAATAAATTTGGCTGTAGGACAGTTCCCAACAAAGTAGCAGCAGTCCTGTTACCCAGACCAATTTTAAACACTCCTGTAGGCATCACTACCATCTGGGTGTGGTGAGAGAAGATGTCAGTCATATCCACAGTTTGAAGATGTCGCCTTTTCTTTGCCCCAAAGTTTTCCATGTAATTTTTTTTAAAATCAGTAGAGATAATTTCTTTCCATTTGAACCATTGTCTATGTTTTGTAGCAATTTTAAAAGGAAAAAAGTCACTTTGGTAAGGTGAGGACAAGGGAAATTTTCAGCTGTCTTAATGTGGCTCTTCCTTTAAAGAGGTTTAGAATCAGCCACCTTCAGACCAGATTTTTCCTTTAAAGGGGTTTAGAATCAGCCACCTTCAGACCAGATCTTTGCACTTGGTAACAGAATCAAGATGAGTTGGAGGAAGAGATTAAAAGACACTTCTTTCCAGTCCCTGCCACAAACCTGTATGTTCTGAGGTAATAAGTGGGTCTGCAAAGACCTATCTGGTAGCAACAGATGCTCCTTGCCCTCATCATACAAACCAACCAGAAAGGAATGAGTCAGAAACAATGTTTGATCAGTGATGCAGATACTCCACACAGCCACAGCCTTCTCCAAATTCTTGCTTCTTCCTTCTGGTGCTTTCTTTTTGCTATGGCCAAAGTGAATCTGGTATGAAAGCCCTGTTACTTATTCACTGGGACTGAGCACTGACGAGAAGAGGTGTGAGAGGTGAGGAAAAGATGGTGCCAATGACTCAAGCCCTCCTGAGTGCCTGTGTGGGCAGCCTGAGGGCATCCAGGCTGTGGTTGGGAGGGCATGGTGCTGCTCCCCGGGCTCCTGGCCATCTGGAGGGACTGACTGCATGGTGCTGGATGGTTTTGTGTTTGCTCCCTGGCTTAGCCTCTCCTAACGTGGCTTGCAGCACATATTTTGTGACGTGAGAATGTGCTCTCTGTTCGCTTCTAATGCACCTGTTGGTTCCACAAACAAGGCTGCCAATTCAACCCAGGAGTCAAATCCCACAAGGAGCTTGGGTGCATATGCTGGGAGATGTATGTATGTAATGAATGGTATTATGAGGTATACACCCAAGCCTATTTCTGAGTTAGTGTATGAGAGAGAAAGCATGGTCAGAGTACTGAATAGGCTCAAATAATATCTGGATTTATATGCTAGATCCACCTTCCAACCCTTTGTTTCATCTTGGGCAAGTTATTTAGCTTCTCTGGGCCTCAGATTCTCTGCTGAGTACAGGTGGAATGACAAAAAAAAATCCTTTTCATCTGTTTTGTCTGCTCTGATTCCTTGTGCTCAGAAAAAGGAATTGCCTCTCTGTGCACATACTTGATTTTTTTGGGATTTTTACCAACACTACGTAACTCGGGTGTTGCTATTGCATTTCTGCTTGCTTTCTTGCAGAGCAGAGATGATTCAGGAGCCAAAGCAGAGATCCTCCTTTGAGTCCCCTTTCATGTTCCATCGTTGGTACCTCCTCTCACAAGTGAGCTGCATTTTCCTCAGCAGATCAGAACTAAACTTTGGTTTCCATGGAAGTCAGGCACCTCTGTATTCAGCGAAATCCCATTATTGCTCCCCAGGAGAAGGACAGCCAACACTGTACCTCAGCTGTAGCTGACAGGCAATTTATATGAGACGAATCCCTTAACAGTGGACTTCATCCTTTCCTGAAATCCTATCCCTTGCCTCTCCATGCAACTGGGGCCTCTGGCTTGGTGGAGCAGCTCGTTCCAGACAGATGCTGACAACTGGAGCTGAGTGGTGCTGAGGGAACGTGACACAAAGCTGCAGCAAATGTATTAATTGCACTGCTTGGGGAGGGCTGGATGCTTTCCCCTGCCCCTCCTTTCTCTCTGCCAAAGCTTTGTGTGTGCTGGGAGCCTTGCTGGGTTTTTCTCGTGTATGGTAATTAACGAGCACAGCCCGGAGTTCTGGGCATCTGCTTCCCGTCCCGGGAAGGTGCGTTATTAACCCGAAAGGATTTGATACCCTCCCGCTGTGTCCCATTTTCTCTGCTCCTGCCTGGTCCTTCTATTTGCTTCAGCCTCCCAGGTCCATTAAGATCTTCACAGTTGCCCATGCACAAACCTGACAGGCTCATGGGGAGATTCTAAAACGATGCTGGTTCAATTAGCAGGATATAATTTGCCCTTTGGTGAAACCCTGGGCTCCCCTGCCAAGCTAAGCACTCACTGCCAGGGCACTTAGCATGAGGAGGAGCATTCCCATCACATCTTTCTCAATGGCAGGTCACAGAAACCATGAACCCAAGTAGCTGCGGCAAGAAAGGAATTGTATTTTTATCCCAATTTTATTTTTCCTCATGAAATGAGTGTCAGAGAAAGCAGAAAGCCCAGTTTGGATATTCGATGTGAACGAACCAGCTGGCAGCTGTAGTTTTTATTTTAGCCTGGGAATCCTGCTGGTTATTTTTTTTTTCTTCCTTCCCCATGAGCCCCTCTTGCAATTTGAGTTGTTCTGCCTTACAGGTCACAGACCAGTTTGCTGTACAATTTTCTGTCTATGTGTTGATCAAATGCTTTTCTGAATGATTTGCTGTTTGCTGGGGTTGTTAACCTCCTGAGTACTCAGTCTTGCCTCTCTCTCTTACCTCTGAGACGTGCTGAAATACCTGAAGAGATACCAATATCAGATCATGAATATTCAGAGTGGTTATTCCCCATTCAGCTGCACAGACAACAATTTTCACATGCTCACCAAAAGCAGATATGAGTCAAACCTCGAGTGAAAGTGATATTCAGGATGGGGGGAGGGAAGGAGAGTCAAGATATAATTTGTTTTTTTTCTCAGCCTTCAGCCATTTAGGACAGTAGCTGTTCCCATGAGATCTTCTGTATATCAGCAAAGGAATGGATTTGTGTGCTTTGATGGTGGAACTTCTTACACTGGGGGAAGTCTTCTCCTGGAGAGATGATGTGGAAAAGGCTGGTGGCATCTGCCCCTGCTGGGACAGGGAGGAAATTTGGCCAGAACTGCTCTGAGAGTAGTGCCAGGGTTTGGTCTGGTTGCACTGGGTGTCTCACATGGTGGGAAAACCCTGCCCTTAATTCCAGTCTCAAGGAATGCTTTTTTTTTTTTAATGTTACTTCTCTTTCCCAGGAGACTTCCTTGGGTTTATAAATGACTGCATTTCCCTTCAGCATGACAGCTGCAGCTTCACCTCTTCTCGTGTGAACCTGGAGTCAGGTCAGGCTAAAATGCTGAATCTTTCCTTTCTCCTTCCCGTGGTTCTCTGGCCCCCTCCTTCCTTGCCCATATCAACTGCCTGGATTGCCATAACTTGAGGATTAGCTTTTCCCTGCAGGACTGAGCTGAAATGCAAGTGCTTTACCGAGCAAAACAAATCTCTTCAATATTAGCAAGGCGAAGCAAAATGCTTGAGCACATGTGGTTTTTGTTAGCTGCCTTCTCCCCCAGCCTCATGTTTGGTCCCAGTGTCAAATTCCCTCTTAAATATGCTTAGGAGGTCACAGAAAGCAGGTGAATAGTCATACAATAAAAATCACATCACACCTCTTAAAAATTTTTTTTTAAAAAATACATCCCCTCTTTCCATCTTCCCCTCACTCCACCCATCCATATGCACAGTAGAGGCAAAGACCTGATTATGCACTTAGCAGGAATGAGCTAAAAATGAGTTTTCCTAGCAGGTTGGAGCACAGGGACATAGTTAACAGATCAGCTTCTTGCAAATGAAGGCACAGAGTTCTAGGGTGCCCAAAGTGAAGCAGGTAAATATAGGTCAGACTCTGTGTTCCCTGGAGTGATTCCACAGTTCAGCAGAGTCTGGCTTCCTCAGGAATGTGCTGGTGCCAGCTGGGTGCTTTTGGGAAATGTGGATTGAGTAAGATGCTGAGGAGATGGCAAAGGTATGTGTGCAGAACACACCTCGGAGTGCTGGGTGCAGGTGTGAGCAGTAAAGCTTGGATGGGGTTTTTGAAACCATGACTCAGTTCCTTCAGGAAGATCAGATATTGGGTTTCTGTTGTGTTAGCAAGGGGAGCAGAGCCAGGGCCCAGGCACCCCCAGCACTGCTTTATGGCTGGAAACTCACACAAATCTCTCTGATTGATTTGACCTTGTGAAAGCAATTCTAATAAAACCTTGAGGTCGTGGTAATGAATTTTATGAGTTCCCCCAGCAAGGCAATACATGCACATTGGCAGATATGTGAACTAACTCAAAGAAAGCTGGCTTGAACACTAGAGACAGTGTGATTTTTTTTTCCCCTCCAGTCTGTCCAGCAAAATTGTCCAGGAAGATACCTGCAGTTTTACCTTTTACCTTCAAGAATCAGTTAGTGTTCTGAAATGTTTGTGAGTTTAGTCTCTCAATGAACCCAGTAGCATTGCCTAAAGTATATTCATTCATTTTTCAGCCTAGATAGACACTTGCAACACCAAAGAAGCTGTGGCTGCCCCATCCCTGGAAGTGTCCAAGCCCAGGCTGGGTGGGGCTTGGAGCAACCTGTGGCACCCATGGCAGGGGGTTTGGAAATAAAGGTTTGCACCCGTGGGTTTCATTCAGGTCGGTTTGTGTCTATACACTTGTTTTAATGGCCAAAAGGTGACAGTGAAAAATAGAAATATTGAGGAAACTTCATTGTGTTCAACTCTGTGCTTGGGCTATTTATTTGTCTCAGCAGGGCACTAATGTGTGAAAAGGGTTTTAACAAAAGGTTGTCATAACTCAAGGCCAAGAGCTGCCTCTTGTTTTGCTGAGCAGTGTGTTTGACTCATGTTTGAGGTACCTTTTGAAAGAGAAGCTGTCGTGGTATGTGCAGGTGTGTGAGCTATGAACTTTTGTATAAACCAGTGAATTTATCTGAGTTGAGATTTGATCTCGGAAGTTAGTCTTTGGGCTGTGAAAACAATTCTCCCTGTTACTCTAAGATAGATTTTCCTGGAAATAAATATCCTGGTTTTTATCTTGATTGCTTTTTTTTTTTTTTTTTTTTTTTTTGTTCTCCCAGCCCTGCACTCTGCTCCTGAGTCTTTGGTGCTCTGTGATTTCCAGTTTTTCCTGATGCAAAATAGAGGCTGAAGAGAGCAATTGAAACAATTGCAGTAGAGAAGGTTTTCAACCTCTGCCTGTGCTTGCTGGCATACTGTGAGTCTTAAATAACATGTTTATAAAGTGGTCTGATGTGTGATGTTCAGATGAATGCAAGTGTCGTTCAGGAGTGCACAGCCCTGCAATTTATACAGTAAATACACCTTTCATGTTCAGTAAATTCAAAGTCAATCACCCCATTCTCAGGGTGACAGTATTTTAAGCCATAGCTGTGCAATTCTACTAATTAAAAAGTTGGGTGGCAGAAAGGTCACAACAATTCAGCCTGTATCTCTCTGGGATTCTTTTGGCTATGAAAAAAGAAAGAAGCAAAACTTTTGGTGCAAAAAGGTTTGACCTTTAATTTTTTTTTATTCTTTCATTTGCTTATAAAATCCATGTAATTACTTCTAGGAACTCTTGGTGATCATGATGATAGTGTTTAGAAGCAATTAATTTGGAGCTTTAGTCTCATAAATAGGAGAGAGCAGTTACTGCAACACTTGCCAAACAGTGAGGGAAGCAGTCCTGGACCACTGGATGCTTTCAGGGTGTTCAGATGAGATTGGAAAACAGAGATTTTTGATGTGTTGGGTAAGAGGGTAGATGTGTTTGCATGACATGTGAGCAAAGAGGTATGGGATGTATTTTCTGCCTCTGGAACATGTAGATGGGATGCTTTCTTCCTCTTTGAAGGAAGATGTAGCAGTAAAAAAAAATGGAAGTGATGAGAATGAGTCTTAAAATTTCATGCCCTAGTGAGAAATCTGAGATTATTGCTAACATCAGCTTTTTGAAGAAAATCAATAATCCAGGGCTATCTATTTGAAAGCATAGCAGGAGACTGACTATAAGGGGAAAAAACCCAAAAATATTCACAAGTAGCAGCTGAAAAGCCTGGTTTTAAAAACCAAATTTTTAAAAATCAAATTTTTACAATTTTTTACTAGCAGTTGAAATTTGCTATTAGAGCAAATTGGTTACAGTGGCAATATCCTTGCAGGGTAACATTGCTTATATCCAATGTGTTTGTTTTTCCTAAGAATCTAATTTTCTGTTTCAACCAGGAGCAGAGTGGAGAGATCTGCACATCATTATGGAACAAGTGCCACCCCTGAGGTCACAGTGGAACACCCACTGCAGCCACCTCATGCTTTTCAGACCTGAGAGGACGAGGCAGAGCTCAGTTGCATGCTGTAACAAGAAGTAAAATAAATAAACCAAGATAGTTCACTTACTGAGACAGAGTAATATGCTCCCCACACACCAGGAGTTAAACCATAATGCTGTCTGAGCAGCCTCAGAAGGAGAATTAGGGAAGACTGAGTTGTGCACTTTGGCTAATTCTGCCCTTTGGACTGCAGGATCTGCTCCAGCTCAGGTCTTCTGCGGGCCTGGGATGTTCACCAGTGATGGGGACAGTCAACATGGTGAAATGTACCATCCTGCTGGAGCAGGAAGCTGGCGGTGGAAGTGTTGATGGCTTTGATCCACTTGGGACCAGTCACACAGGATGGCCACATGTTGTTTATTACTTACAGGAGAGGAGCTTGGCAGCAGCAGTTGAGTGCAGGATGCACTGAGGTGGAGAGGCTGGGGATGATGAAAGACAGATCTGCCCACTCAGCTCGGGAGGATGGGGTTGCTCTGGGAGACAGTCCTGTTTCTCTTAGCACAGCTGCTGAGTTTTGATACTGTACTGCCTTATTTTATAATGAGGTTTTGGATTTGGACCTTTCTGTCTCATTGTCTCATGTCATCAGCTTGTCTTGGTGTCTTGGGAACTTGGTGAGTGAGGCTGGCTTTGGAGAAGGACCTGCTGTGATGATAAATAAGGTGCAACCAAGGCTGTGGGCCCCAGATAATAGATGTTCCATTCCTCAGGACGCACCAGTTTGAGCAGTTTAATTTCTAACTAGTTAAAGATTCTTCTTGTGAAAAATGACTTCCCATTCCCAGCCCATAATGAAAGTAAAATAGTGGAAAGACAGATGAGTTAGCGCTCCTAGAAATCTGTTATGTAGCTGGGTGAGAAATAAAACAATTTGTCTCTCCCCCTCGACTGACTTTTCTTACACAGAATAACTGTGTAATTGTCTTAAACCCCAAATAGAGAGCATAGTCTGGAGGGGAGAGGTTCTTATATTTCAGCTGGCTGCCAGCTGTTCAGCTGGGGAGAGCAAGGTTGTGTGTGTGAAGGGAATGCACTGGGAACCCATTTCTCAGAGCTGTGACCCTTTTCCTGTTTGTCAGATGCACTGATTATCTGGAATACATTTTTTTGCTAGGGATTGTGTGAGATTCTGGCAATAGAGCTGCCTCTGAGCCCAGAAGGAGTCCTCAGCTGGCTGAGGCTTGGGTGGACAGCGTGGGATTGTGCACTCCATGAACAGCAAGGGGAGCTGGCTGGAGCCATGGAGCTCAGAGCTGCCCTTGGATGTGACAGTGATGGGGGCAGATGCACTCAGGAGCCAACAAGATATAATAACCCAAGTACTTATTAATATTTAAAAAAAAATTGCATCATTAAAATTTTTACTCTCTATTAAAATTGTTGAAACAATGCAAAGGAATTTGGTGGGAGTGAGACTACTTTTTTCTGGGTTTACAGGAGCTGGATATATTTTAGTTTCTTGTTTACATTGCATTTTGAAGTGCTAATTCTGAATGTTCATATAGATTCAGAAACCTTTCTTACCATGCATTATATAGGCTCAGTTTTAGAACTAGACATGGCAATGTCTTCTCCTCAGTTGAAAAGATGGATATCTCTTCTGATGATATTGGAACTGATGGAGTTTGGATCAGGAAGGGGAAGAGACTTCAGGAAATATCAAGTAGCCAGGTTTTCAGCACTTGCCTTGACTCTTACCTTCTGTGTTGGTATCTTTGTAAAGTGTTTTCCAAAAAAAATGACCAGTGTTATTTGAAAAAGTGTATTTTTTTTCTCTCAGTATGTGGCATGTGAAATTCAGAGACTGTTAGGTATTTAAGTTTTATCCAGGGGCTTGCAGTGCTTTATCTTTCCACCCAAGCTTTCGAAACAATCAGTAGTTTATTGTGTTAGGACAGATTTCTCCTCTTCTGAGAGCAGAAACTGTGTTTTAATAGCAATGTTGATAGTAATCTTTCTTAAAGTTTGAAGTTGTGGTATGGAGAAATCCAGAGCTCTCAGCACAGTGCAAACTTTCACAGTTAAATCAATGATCTCCCCTGTTGAGAAGTGAATGACCAAAGGCTCTCTATCATCTCTGCCCCCTTTGCATAATCCCAGTGGTGTGGAAAGTGGAGTTGCTTCCCAGAAATTAGCAAACAATTCAGAACAATGAAGGCACAATGAAACACGCTGAATACACAGCCAGGGAGGAAGTTCGGGTTTGTATAATTTGAAAGGAGAGAAGGCAAGTCAGGAAGAAACACACCCTTGAAAAAGCCAGGGGTGTGAAGGGGATTTCTGTGCTTTCCTTTGCTGCAGGGGTGAGTTGATGGCCAAGAGCAGGCATTGTCCTACTGTGGCTATTGTGTATGTGTGTGTGAAACCTGCCTGACTTTTGGGACTTGACTTTCAGGGAATGTTGAGTCTTTTTTGTCTCTGGAACCCAGCAGGGTCCTGAAGTCCCAGCTGAAATGTCATCCCAGCTCTGAGCAAAGAGGTCACCCCAACCCATGGCAGGGAGCAGGAGGGAGCAAGTTTGCTTTCAGGAGGACCCAAGGATGGTTCAGGCAGCATTTATTGTCATCATGGCACTGCTTTGGGGAGAGCTGGTCTGTTTGCTTGCATTGTCCCTCTTCATGGATGGATTTCCTCCTACTCTGGAGGTTCAGGAATGAAGAAGTCTTGTTAAGATTTGATTTTGGCTCAACTGTGTGAGACTGAGGCAGGGGAGCTGTCAGCTGAGCATGAGGCAGCAGGACACAAATTCATCCTTTATTGACCTCCTGTGACAATCAAGCTCCTGCTTCAGTAAAACCTCACCAAATGTGTTTGGCCAAAGCATAGAGGGGTGTGTGGAGACATTTCTGTGCCTGGGGTCTCTGCCTGCAATGCTGGTGCAGGAAGGAATGAACACCATGGCAGGTTGTGCACAACCTGTCCTGCTTGGCTCTGGCCTCGCTGCTCCTCCACACATGTGCAAAGTGCAGAGTAAATGAGTGGTTGAGCAGGAAGGAGCTGAAAAATATACAGGGTTTGGAGCCTGGTTGTATTAAAGAAAAGCTAATGACAGATACTAACACAGGAATGTCAATAAATATTGTCTACGTGCTTTTGACTGGGCAACTGGTAATGTATTCCTAATGGAAACAAATGGGGTCGTCAGTCAGCCCAGTGCCTTTGTCAGTCCTGAACTCCACTTAAAAATAACATTATTTTAACATGTTTTTAAAGCACCTTTTCCTAACATGATCCAGAAGGCTGTGTAAAAACAACTTGGAATAATCTTGAAACCCGTAGAGGGCCAAGCCAGAGAAAAGGAGCCAACACCTTTGGGCAAAGAAAACCAGAAAATCTAAGGAGAAGAGCCAGCAAGAAGGGAGGAAATAGATATTAATGGAAAAAACTACCTCTAAAAGAACATGCTCTCCAGAAAAGGCTCATTTTTCCTTGAAAAATCTCCATGTAAAACCAGTGCAATGCTGTATATATTTATTTATTTTTCTCTCTATATATATTCAATCTTTTCATTGAAACAATATCCCATAAGTTGAGACAGTATCTAAAGCCAGCAAGCTTTTGTCTTTGGAGATCCCTCAAATTATGGTCTTGGTTATTCTATTAATGGAACATGAGCTTAAGGAGCTTGGGTTAAATATATCATAAAGCAACAGCAGTGTGCAGCTCAGATTCCAGTTTCATTCTTGTGTGATTTGTTAACCCATGAATTGAGGAGAGCAGGTGTTTAAATTCTACATTCTTGATATTCCTCTAGCAGTGTCTCCCAGTCTGTGGGAAAACATGGCCATTTGAGACCACTGCTGGAGGAATGCTAAGGTAAAGCACAGCTCAAGAAAGAATCTTTTGAGAAAATGGTAACTCTGCAGTTTGTGTCAGCCCTGTTCTGAGCCAGCTGACATCTAAATGACTGACAGCAGCGAAGATAAATATAGCAGCAGCACAGCAGGGGAGCTGAGATGAATAGAGGCATATTCCAGGGAGAGACTCTGTGACATCCTGAACTGATGTCACTGATGAGCATCCTGAGCAGTGAAGAAGTCCCAGGATTTGCCCTGTTGGATTCAAAGGCTCTGAGGGAGTCTCAGGCAAGTTCCAAGGCACAGATTCCTCTTCACTTGAAGGCTGTTCCCACTGGGCTCAAGTCCTTCCTGAAGATTTTCAGGTGTGGTCATGCAGGATCTGGAACTCCTCGTGAAGTCGTGAAGTTGTTCTGCTCCTCTTTTGGTCCTTTGGCACTGTTTTTTTTGTTAATGCTCATCAGGACTTAATATCCGTTTGAAAGTAGGAATATTGAGCTCTGCTCTCCTTTTCTTCTTCAGCGAGATCTGGAGCATCCCATACTTGTAACATACATGCAAAAAGAAAGAACAGTCAGGAAAAAAGTCAGCCAAGAGTTGGAAGGGGAAGAGCTCAGTTCACTGCAATGATAGCATTTTATTGTGCATAATGGTCCACCAGTAGCAGGTAGAATCCACTGCAAGGGTAAAAATGTAGTTTCCTGCCCTTCACTGACTAACACCTGTTTAGTGAGTTTAGTCTGCAATTTTGGGATGGTGGGAACGATGTAGCTTCTGGCATGGCTCAGATTGCTGCATCTAGTAGAGAGCTCTATTCTGCTGAGTCCTATAGGTGCCTGTTCTGCTCTGGGTAAGGATATGGAATGGAATGTGGATGATTGCTGGAGATTTAAGAGGGAAAAGCTTTTATTTCTTTTTGCTATTCTCTTCTTGTTGAATAATAAACCCAAGACTGTTATAAGAGAGGTCGTTTCTGGTCCCCTCTTCTTTTTGGATTATCTGTACATCTAGACAGACTAAGGCAAATCACGTTTTTGAGAACAAAACTTCTCTCTCAGAGGAATTTTATGATGTACCTTTTTATGATATGATACCCAAGCAGAGAAAATATTTCTGGGAGAGTTAACCAAGCAGTGTGTGTATAAATGTGCACAGCCATGAGTGCATGTGGACTCTCTCTGTAGTATAAAAAGCTTTTGTGATGGTTTAAGAAAAATATTGAGCTACCAAGGGGACCAGATAGGAGCAGTTTTCAGAGTACTTGTGCTTTTCCCAGACAGCATTCAGAAATAACCTTTAGATGCTGAGACAAGAAATAAAAAAGCAGCAAATTTTCTCTGATGGGGATTTTTTTGGTTTCTGTATGAGCCTGGGTTATGTGACGGGTCTGGGTTGCCTTAGGAGCAATGCACTACAAATCTCTCTGAGAGTTCTGAATTCAGAGGCTACTAGGCACTGCAATTAGATAGTGTTTGTAGGATAGGGGGATTAGAAAAAACAGTCACGTTACAGCTGCCCTGTGTCTCAAAGCTTGTTTGGAAACACTTTTAATTGGTCTATCTGTCATGCCATTCGTTTGGATTAAGAATGGCTGGTGCTCTATGCTGCCCAGAAGCAATAATCTCAGCAGGACCATGTTCTCTTCACAGCTTCATTAACCTCTACAGTAAACAGTCAAGGCTTTACAGTATAAATGTTCACAGAGAAAATGTTTTGCAGCTCTTCGTGTGGCCATCTGTCTTCTGAGGTAGCCATGGATGAATGCTAGATAGTTATTTCCTACAGAGATCAGTACAAAAATCAAATTTGGATATCTCAGGTGGACCACGGCTTTTCTTGTGCACATCCATTCCCAGAACCCTCCTGTGGGCTCCTTCATCAGAGTCCAGTGTAGCTGGAAAGGCACTCCATGAGTGTGTGCTGGTGATGTCTGTAGCTTTAGGAGGGTGGAAGTGAAAAGACAGGTTGCAGTCATTTCCCTAGAAAATAAACAGTGCTTTTTCACATGCTGCATCTTGCTGACTTTGGCACCAGCCTGCAGTATGCCCTAGCTGGAGGGAAGAGATGGGTGGAGAGACCTCATGGAAAGATCTCCTGGATAAGCTTCTCTTCTCATCTGAGAGAGGAGCAGAAAGGGGAGAATAACCTAACCATGCAGGGACTTGGGTTTATAGCCAAAACTTGGCTAAGTGACCTGGAAATGGGGAGTTGGCTTTGGGAACTACACGTTCAGATGGTCCTCTCAGGCAGAAATGAAACTGGTATTTAAAACAACAAGGTAGGAAAAAAACCCCAAACAAGACAACAAAACTGTAAAAGAATACTCCAAACCCACCAAAATACAGCAACAATAAATATATTAATAGTAACTGGGAAAAATCTCCATGACAAAATCCTGAAATGGTGTGGAGTGATGTGGGGAGAGAATGTGTGGCATTGCTTCTTTGGCTGTCTGCGCTTGACAACAGCAGAAGTGAGAGCTGGTTTATGAAATTAGGTTGAAAGTGGAGTTGAGGGAAGGAATTTATGGTGTTCCACACTGGGATTTGGGTGTGAAGTAGTCCCTCAAGCTTTTAGGGTTATTGCTTTGAAAGTAATCCCATGGTAGTCCTGTAAACCTGCCCTACTGCTTGCTCTGCTAAGGCTCTCTGGGTGATCTCTGCATGATGGTCTGTCTTATAAAATATGCAATATCTGATTGAGCTGGGATTGATTCAGGCTGTAATGAGGTTGTGTATGTGTTAATAAAACCCTGTTAGGTTGTTGATATAGCAATGCTGCTTCTGTCACAAATTGTTTTAACTTCAGCTTGTGGCAAAAGCTTCTGGGCTCACACAACAGATTTCACTATTGGCCTTTGAGTAATTTAATAATGATTGGAAACAACATTTTCAGGGAGACACTGCAAGAGGGATTCCAGATTCTACTTGGCTGGAGCTCCTTTTTAAATCCATCTTCTCTGTGTCTTGTGTTCATCCAGGTACTCACAGGAGTTTTCGTCATCCAGACTTAACTCAGCTGCCTTGATGGCTCTCAGCCTACCAGCAAGGAATGGGCACCTGTCAAGTAATTTTTGGATGGCATGGAATTTTATTGGCACTATGTGAGCTTTTTGAATCTCTTCCTCTTTCCTTTCCAGAAATGCTTTAGGGTTTGACCAGAGTCTTGAGAGGAGCTAGTCCATGGAATAATAATGAGTTGTTTTATATAAAAGTGACTGGAAAGCAGACAGGATCTCTTCATTTAGCTGAGATGGCATCTTCTGCATTCTCTGGGTCTCCAGCCAAATCCATCCCAAAGATAATGGGTACCACAGGTAATTTAAGGAACAAAGAGCCTCTCCCTGCAGCTATGTGCAACTGCTGGTGGTTACCTAATCCTGCACCTGCACACAATTGCTGATGGTTTCATGATCCTATCTCCAGCTATCTCACACAGTCCACTTGCCTCTTTTACACTGCAAAATGTCTTGTGTTATAGACTGTCTTGGGGCTGGACACTCTTACAGGCCATCCATCTCTCTTTGTTCCAGGTCTAATCGAATTTCTCTTGATTTGATTCCCCTCTGATTGTATTTTTTTTTAGTGTACTGAGAAAAAGCTCTTGTGCAAACCAGAGTGGTTGGTGAGGTAGCTGAACCTGATTAGTATTTCTGAGCATCTCCGTGAGATAATCTGCAGTCATCCTTCCTCCCTGTTCCCTCTCCCTCCCGCTATTGCAAGATACTTTTATAGCCAGTGAGATCATGATTTCGGAGATGTTGACTTGATGCAAACTTGTATCTGCTAACATATCTGTGTGAACCATTTCACAGCAGCTTTCGGGAGCAAACTAGGGTGTTCCCATTCCTTCACGTGTGCTGAGTTTCTTTCCTTGTGGAATTTTCCAGTGATGAAATGAAGTATCTATCAGGCAGGAATTATATCTGGGCTGTAAATCTCTTTTTGAATCATCTCACAGTTTTCCCAGCTATTTCATGGTCTCAAACCGTTTAATTCTCCTTATGTCTTGTCTACTTTCAGGAAGATTTTACTGATCTATTAGTTATTGATTCCACTTTCTACCTTTCTCTTAAAACTCTGGATCATGTTCAGTGAATGTGTGGAAACCAGCAAATATTAGTGGTTTGCCAGAGGTCATTAGCACCTGTTTTAGATCCTAGAAACTCTTGGAGCCCTTTGCTCTAATTATGAGAAATAACAACATGCACCTGTATTATAATTTTTATCTGCAGATCTTGAAATTATTCATAAACATCTGTCAAATATTCCCCACTCCTACATGGGAAGGTAAAAGTCTGAGTGAATGGAAGGTCTATGTTACCAAAGAAACTAAAATAAAAAGCTCTGAAAAAGATACCTGAACTTCCAGGACAATGCACTGGGAGAGCTTTGTCAGTGTAGTACACAAAAGCCAGAATATGGACTGGAAAGCAATGTAATCTCACAAAGAATTAGAGGTTTACACAGATGCCTCTCTGGGTGTGGGTGCTTTTAGGTGCCTTATTTGCTGCTCTTGGAAAGGATTTTTTGTTCTCTTCATGCCTAAGCTGCTTTTTTGCATTCTCAGAGCAGATGGCAAGAGAGACAATTAAATTTTTGGCTTGGTAATCCCTTCAGAAGCTAACTCCACCTTTCTGGTTCCCTCCTCTTTTGCTTAAACCTCTGGAACATAATTAAAGTAGGTCAATTAATTAATAAGTTAACTAAAATAGGTTGGAGAGGACTTTAAAAATAATTTTGTTCCACCTCCCCTGCCATGAGCAGAGACCTTCTGCTAGCTCATGGCCCCATCCAGCATGACCTTGAACACTTCCAGGGATGGACCACCCACAATATGTGTTCATGTGGGTCTGAACTACAGCCCTGAGACCATCTGACTTGTCCATGTAGATACAGACATAAATCTGCAAAGTAAAGGTATTTTCAGACCCAATGGTAGAGTTCCTGCAGCTGTAATTAGTGTGGGTACAGCAAGCCACACGAGCAGAGCTCTCCATGTTGAATTGGAGTGGAAAAATGCTCATTTGGAAGAGCCTGATTCATACTTTACTTCATGTCTGAAGCAATTTTCATATTGAGAAGAAATTATTTGCATTTGATTACTAAAACTGTTATATTTAGTCAACAACCATTTATATTTCTGTATGAGGGAGATAAGTAATTTCACTTATTAGTAGGCAGATATATACAAATCTTCATCAGAAGGCTGCAAGGATTTCTATGATGAATTTTACATGAAAGCACAGTGCTGGCTGTATCCTACACTCGTTATCCAAACTGGAAATCAATATTTCTGGGTTTGATGACATTTACAAAGAAAAAAATCAAGCTTGTTAGTGCTCATCATGAAATGAAACAGACATTTTGTTTCCAGCAGAAATCCGGAAGATTTTTGGAAATCCTGAGGCCTGAGGATTTTTTTTTTCTTTTAAAATCGGTTTATCCAAGTTTCTCTTTTCCTGTGTAAAAAACCCACTTTATTCTTTTTATGGACATTTCCTACATGTGTTGGGAACCATGTTTACTCTGTGGGTTCTCATTTTCTCCATAGTGTTTTTTGATATGTAATTACACTGTTTTGGTCACATACAACTCAATTAGCTTATGCTTAAACTCAGGGATGAATTATTGTCTCAGAGAGTGCAATGCTGAAACACAGACATGGTTTAGTCATTTGGCCAATTACACAACTTAAAATCTGACTGAACACTGGAGTTATAGCTCTTAGGGGGATTTTCTCATCTACAGGTTGATTTGTTTTAGTAATTATAATAATAAAAAAAAACCCTCAAAGAACAGTTTGAAACTAAAAAGCCTCTGGAATATTAAATAGCAATCTTTCAGAAATACCAAAGATGAATTGAGGAGGTTTATAATAATTCAGACATTTCTTCACCCATGCAAGACAAACTGGTATCTCTCTACAGACCTTATTCTTCAAATTCTTCTTTTTTTAGTACCTCTTTTCATAACCCTTTCTGGCTACTAGAATTGGCTGGATGAACTGCATCTGTCAGTCATGAAACAAAATACAGGCAAATGCCATTTTTAGATTTAACAGCATGTATGTCTTGGGCCTCTTTGGAAGGAACATTTTTGAGCTGTTCCTTGGCCAGTTTAAATATTGAATTATGGACTTAAATTTTTAGATACATCCCAACAAAATCTCTGCTGTCCTCGGTTGGTTTTTCTCTGTATCTTTCATGACATCTGTACAGCTTTGGGTTGTTGCCTACCTGGGCTTGATTTCTGATGGCTGAATGTCAGATCTCCTCCCAGATGAGGAGCTGCTGTCTCCACTCCTATCTTTCATCATATTCCTCTGAGGACAAGATACATAATAATAAATATTTCATATAGCCCTGTTTGGGCAGTCCCTGTGTGAAAGGAAGGATAGCTGAGGCAGAGGAGCAAGGAATTGGTGGAAATATACTTTTATATGATTAAAAGCTCAAGCTGTCCAAAGGAACTGGCACAGCTGGTGATGGCAAGGAGCTCATGAGCAGGACTGGCAAACACAGAGGTATCTCCTCTTGCTTGGCAAGTCCCTGTAGACATCTGTAACTCAGAGCCATGGCTCACTCCACATTTCTTCAGTCAGAAGAGAGAGCCATGGTTCAGCATGAGGCTCCCTTGGTCCCTCTGCTGAGGAGGGGAAGGTGGGGAAGAAGGGCTGCTCTCTCTGCTAACATTGCCTGCCTCATCTTTCTGCTGAGAAATTAAATGTTCCAGCTCTGCAGTGCTGAACATCCATCCTGTTTGAGGGACACTGAGGTTTGCTGCTCACAGCTACCCATATCCATATCCATTAGCCAAGCAGGGCAGGATGAATGCAACAATTGGTGTTCAGGCTTTTCAAAGAACCAGGAGTGGAATTTTAATTTGTCCAGAAAACACAGGGTAATGTCTCCATTTCTTCTTGTCTGGCTTAGCTAGTGTTCAATATGGGCTGTCTTGCTGAGTTACTGCCAAGAGGAGGTGAAAGTGTGTTGCTGTGAGGGGTGAGTGAGCAAGGACAGCCACCCTGTAATCCAGTAGAACAGAACAGTGTCCTTGCTGGATAATATTACAGTGTCCTGCAAATTAATTTTTTTTCCAAAGCAAATCCTTTGTTGATTGAGTAGCTGAGGCAGATATTTGAAGACCTCTATTTGCTCCCAGTGTAAGTATAAGCTGATGAACTCTGGGCTTGTGGGTTTTTTCACCCATGCAGTGTTTGCTACTGAACCTTCACCATGTTTTTGAAGAATCCTTTATGGTGGGGAGAGGAGCAGCAGGTGAGCAATCTGGTTAGAGGTGCTGTCCACAGTGTGTATTTTCTCTTTCTTCTCTTTCTTTTTCTTTTAAAAATTTGGCTTACTTGAAATGAGAACACTTCCTTAAAAGTCCTTCAGTTACTTTTGCAGGAATAAGTAACAGGTTTGCACTATGGAAAATGAGGATTCCAAGGGGAATGTCAAGCTGAGGAAGCTCTTCTCTCCTGGCAGACCAGTCTGACCATGATTGTTTTCACCTTTTTTATTTCTCAGGGGAGTAGGTTCATATTACAGAGCCCTGGTCACTGCAGGCTGGACATCTCCAGCCTCATCATTGCTGGAAGCATTTGGGAAACTGGGGAAAGCTATTGCACAAGACATCCAAGTGTAAGCAGGGGGAAGAAACACTGTTAAGCTAATGATGAATTTCTTCCTGAGCTGGATCTAGCAACCATCAGCTGGGAAAAATACTGATAGGAGGAGCTGGACATGGATTTCTGAGGCAGCAGAAGTAAATGATAATGTGAATACTGTTATGGGCAGAAGGTTCTGACAGTCTTGCCAAATAGTGGTACAAATTTTAGGCTCCTGTTATCTGTTTTCACAAGGCCTTTCTTTCTGCAACTATCTTTGTCTGCAGGCTGAAATCCTGTGATATTCTGGAATGTAAATACCTAATTGTGCTTGCAAATCAGGTACTTAAACTTCCAAATCCTCGTCATCTTAGTAGCTTTGTTTTCCAGATTATATGAATCCTAAGGGTCAGAAAAGGAGATTTCCATCTGTGAAGCTGTCATCATCACACATTTCATCCAGGACTGTGGCATTTTGTAAATGACACCTTAAAAATCAGGGATGAGGTATTGCACAGAAATATTTTTGGTAAATGAATTGAGGCCCTTTTAGAGGCAAAAATGGAGAGTGTCACAGCAAACATCCCCAGGGCAATGTATTTTCTAGGCTGGACACTGTCATCCATTGGATCAGTGACAGAACACACATAATTTTTCTCTTCTGCTTCACTTAACCTGCCCAAGCAGCTCTTGATTAGTGAGAATTTCTCACTTAGGAAGCTGGCTCCTGTAGAAACTGTGGTGGGCTCTTACCTGCCCTGCTGGAGAGCAAATGTCAACTCTTATATTTTGCTTCCAACTTCAGGAAACACCACAAGGACCAAGTAATTATTTCAGTGTGGTTTAAAATATGTCTACCCTCAGGTAACAGTAGTTTAGCAAAATGAATCACTGCAGTTAAGTGGGATTTGGATCTTCAGATTCTTATTTATAACATAATTTTAGCATGAGGGGAGGGTGAACCAGGAATTTTGTGATAAATGAAGGCTTAAATATGGCAATAAACTGTGGCTTCTTTCTCAGAATGGCAGCCTCATTTATTTACTTTTAAAATAGCGTGAAATTATTAGACTCCAGGAAAAAATAACATTTTATCATCCAGCCTTCTTCTCCTTCTTTTATGAGATGTAATTAATAACACTCTTACTGCAGTTGATGTCCTTTCCAGAAGGAGCCCACATAGTGCAGCAGAGCTTTGTATTTTTCTCTAAGGCACTTGGTAGATGATTGCAGTTATTCTTCCTGTGAGACACAGTGATGCTATTCCCAGTGGAATATTTGTCAAAGTGAAGCCCTGACAGCTTGAAAACATGATGGGGAGAAGAGCATCTCTGGTTGATTGTGTCTGGGCACAGGCAGTGCTGTGGCAGTCAGAGGCAGTCACACAGGCAAAATCATGGACAGAATGGATGCTGTTGTCTCTGTGTGACAGCTTGTCCAACCATCTTCTGCAGACCTTCCTGCCAAACTCAAATATGGGCCTCCAACAGCTCCTTGCCAGTGTCTAGATATCAGGTCAAGATTGTTGGAATTTTCTTAGCTTACAGTCCCAAATGCCTTTATGGTTGAAGCATCACCATCGTGTTTTTGCTCACTACAGATGTCTCCCATCCAGGCAGTGTTTAGATTCCTGTAGCTCTGCAAGTCTGACATCCACCTTTTGTCTAGGTCTGTGTAATATTTGAGGCAGTGGCCTGTTCTATCTACTGGTTTAAATAAAACTTGTGTCCAGGTGGTAGCTTTTATTTCATTTCAGCAGCATCATTTTTCCTCTGACTTTGACAGATGCCATGTGGCTCAGCTGTAGGAACTGAATGTATCACTGTGACTGTGCTACCTATGTACTCATTCCTCTCTCTCTAATCCTCCAAATGGCTTTTCTTCATTTCCCAGAGCTTTCACAGACTCTTCCCCACTTGTCTTGCAGTCTGCATCAAACAAGATCAAAGTTCCTGCCTCCAATCAGCCCATAATGCTGGCCTTCATCACCTGCTCATTACATCTTCAATCACACAGTTCTGCTCCTTTCTCTCAGGCAATCCTTCACTCTTGGAGGAAAGCCACCATCAGCCCCCCCAGCAGTGCCATTGTCAGCCTTGGAGTCCACACTTCTTACTCCACTGATGATAATGATTAGGTCTATGGAAGGTGAATGCTGCAGTCATCAGCTCGATCTCACACAGTTTCCCTGTAATTTCTCCTCTTTCTGTGCATTTCTGTCATCTCTTGCCTTGGGATGGTGACCTCTTTGGGGCCAGGGTGGTCTCTGTACACTGTGTGATGGTGATGCAAAATTAGCGACAATAATATCTGAAGAATTTGGAAAGTTGATGAATATTCATATTCATTCTTTCAACAGCGTAAATCTAGTCCAAACAAAACTTTGAAAGTTAGCTACTTATTTAGCAACTTTTCACTGTCCTGTGAGATAATGAGTTAGATATATATGTCTTTTATTCAGTTTTTTAGTAGATGTGGGAGTACATTCAGTCACAAGAACAGTTACCTACTTTCTCACTAGAAGCATCAGAGCAAATTTAAAGACATGGTAATGTTCTGAAAAGGATACAGAGAAAATGGTTCAAATTAACTAAATCCCCACATTAGTGGATTATTCAAACCTTCTGGGGGGAAGCATTCATGCAAAGTTAAAATTGCCTTAATTCACTTTGGAATAAATATTCAGTTTTAAAATATTCACACAGCACTTGGAGATGTTGTTATCTTTTCTTATTAATTTTTTTCTGGCTTCCTGGTTTGCCTGGGTGGGAAACTTAATACTGGGCTGGGGACTGAATTCTCTCACTGACCTCTCTCCAGCTGATCTTTGGGATATACCAGAGAGATTTGCTTGACTTCATGCCCAGATACATCTCTGGGAGTCTTGTGCTCACCCAGCCACATTTGGAGTCAACTCCCAGGGGCTCTCTGGGTGCAGCTGATCCTGGGGTATCCGTGTGAGCAGCAGGAGGTTTCTCAGATGGCTCTGGATGTGCTGCTGCAGGGAGATCTGGGACTGGTGCTGGTCTCATTTAAAAATGTGATGGAGAACAGGGATTGCAGCTTGCACAGCTCAGTGTCTGAATCCAGAGGAGGTGTGATTCTTTGTCCTTCCAGAGGAGACACGTGTCTATGTTTAACAGGAGAGCTGCTAAATTGAGTCATTCTTTTGGCCACCTTTTATCAGCATCAGAACTGTTCTTGAGTCAAAAACTCACTCAAATTACTCTTGTTTAGGTTTAGTTGTCAGACAATGTGGGAGACTTCTAACACCATCTCTACTGCTTGAATATGTGCACCATGAATATTACAAATGAAAGCCTCCTCACCCCCCAACATTAATTTTATAGATGGATAATTAATTATCCTCCCTATGGCAACTGGCTGTGGTTTTTATTAACTTGCAAATCAAAAGAAGAGCCTGAAAAATGACAAGCTAATTTTTTAATAAGGTATGTCTTCCATGTTTATTCGTATTTTATTACCCAGCAGTCTGTAAAGTTATCTATTTAATTTGGAAAAACACATTATCGCGGTTTGAGTAATCTCCCATGGAAAAAAATAAAGATTATTTTGCAACCACAATGTTGAAATATATTGTACTGCAGTCACGAATATGCTAACCAGATAGATATCTTTGCCTGATTTAAGTAAAGCAGAATCTCACTCATTATAATGATTGTGACAGTAACGTTAATGTTCATAGAACCCTTGCATGAGTTTTCTCCTGATATGTGATGTTCCCAGACATGAGATTTCTGCCCTGCGGTTTCCTGCCACAACTTTAAGTTCTTTTTGCTTTTGAGATAGGCCCAGGATTTATTTCAGCAACAAGTGTTTTGCAATTAGTTTGGATGGAGCCAAGATTTCACTGGTTCTCTCTAGTCCGCAAACCCCAGAATTGTTCCACCAATGTGTAATGAAGTTTGTACAAGCAGCTCTTCCACATGAGGGCAATGAAAAAGCACAAAGGGAACTCCTGCCAGTGCTTGCTTCATATTGAAACTGTTCTGAGGAAGATTCTAAGAAATGAGGATGAAAATCATGGAGAGAGAGAGAAAGAAAGGGGAAAAAACATAAAGGCTGCTGCAACATTTTTCAGAGCTGTTTGTACCATTTCCACAGAGTCGTGTTCACCACTTGAGGTCCTGCTGTTTCTGTGGCT
The DNA here is from genome assembly GCA_024500445.1 of Entomyzon cyanotis. NCBI lineage: Eukaryota > Metazoa > Chordata > Aves > Passeriformes > Meliphagidae > Entomyzon > Entomyzon cyanotis. The sequence continues at coordinate 14,814,065 of JAKEPQ010001010.1, forward strand.
TATCTCAGGAAATAATGAGCTCTGCAATCCTGGCCAAGTTTAGCAAAGTCACTAATTGCTAATTGCTTTGATTTCACTTTTCAGCTTCTTGTCCCATCGAGTGCTGTCTCCTGCCTGGGACTGTGCCTGAAGGTGGTGACAGATTCCTGCTGGCTGGGCTGCTGTGTGTCCTCCCCCTTTGGAGAAAGGCAGCTCTGCTCAGTGTTGCTCTCTATCCTGCAGTTCCATTTATGTCACCAGCAGGAATCACACCTCTGCTCATGTGGATCCAGCTCCTGCTTTGACCATGGCAAGTCCCAGATGTGCTCACAGACAGTGTTGGGTGCCCATAAGGGAAGGGGAGATTTCTCCCTCACCCCAAGGCCAGTTTTTTGAGATGAGCTCATGTCCCCTTTGAAGCTCTGAAACAAATTGCTCTGTTTGTTGCCCTGTTGAAAACTTGGCTGGAAGTCATTGGCTTTCCTTCTGAAGCACAATGGTTTATCATCTCCATATTCCTTTTGTTCTATTGGCATAGTTTAGAGATTTCTTTATTATTCCTATTTATGCATCACTTCTTGGAAGCCTGTGGGGAAGACAAGATAGAGAAATCATACTTGAAAGCAAAAGCTGTCAAGCTTAATCTGCTGCATTTCTCATTTTCTGGAACTGTGGAAAGAAATATTTGCAAGGCAGTTGTTTGGACAGTCTCTGATCCAGCTTAAGAAACCCTGGCACGTTTATAATGTCTGACTAAATAAAAGGTATGAATGTCTGTGACCACTATAAATCCAGGTAAGTGCAGCACTGGGTAATTCAGATCTGCAAGGTGACAACAACAGTGAATCCCCACCCTGTCTGAGGTGAGGGGGCTGCAGCCACAGGTGCCTCAGCAGGCAGGATTGGCTCCTAACAGCAGCTGGGAGCAGACATGAAGTCACAGCAGTTCTGATCATCATCATATTTACAGGTTCAATATAGCTGGTTTGTGTCCACAATGAGAAAAACACAATTTTGGATAGCAGGGCTGTTTTGTCTGCCTGAGTGATTAGTGTTTCATTTAGCACTCTGTTAGCTGCCTGCCAGACTTATAAAAGATGCAAGCTGGTGTGTCATATCTTCCTCCAAGACCGTTAGGATAGTCTTTATTTAATCAGAGGTTGAGGGAAGTGTTGTGCAAAGTACAGCAGTGACCAATGAGATCATATTGGGTAAGCAAGAAACCTACCTTGGCGTCTAGGGGTGAATTGGTTTGTTTTAATTTTCATCACGGGGCTTCAGTGGAGAATCTGTTTGTTGGGCTCTCATGTTGGATTCTTAGAGGATCCCCACTGCTGAGATGGGGTGGAGCAGACTCACTCAAGGCTTAGCTGACTTGCTGGAGTTGGGTCACTGTTCTGTGCTGACCCAGGGAAGGGAGCTGTGTTGAGTGTAGGATTGGCATCAGCTGCAGTGGACCTGACCAGCAGGAATTGCTGATACCCCCATGGGTTGGGCTTTCTCTTTCACTGCTGCTCACACCCAGAAATAAAACTCCACACACTGTTGCAAAGTTCTTCTCAGTTCAGAGACTAGTATCTGGCACAAATAATGAATTTTGAATTCCCTGGGATAATTAGGCATAGTCTGAAAAAGCCAGAAAGGACTTTGCCTTTAATTAGAATTTATGTTTCATAGAAGTAATAAATCTTGCTGGGGTTTAGGGCCATCCATGTACTTCTTTTGCTTTTTATTGAGTCAAACTTTGGTTTCCCTCCTTGGAGTGTCACTGATTAACATCTTGCCTTCCCATATCATGCTGTTTAACTAACATTTTTTCCCATGCTATCCAAAATCTAGATCCCTACCATTAGTAAGCGATATGCAAAACACTTGATTTTTCTCCAAGCTCAGATAATGGAGAAATCCCCACCCTACCAGCTTCCCTAGAAGAATGCAGCAATCACATTTCCTTTTTCTTTCTGCAAATTTTGTTCATAACCTTGCTGTATCGCAAATTAAAGAAACTATTTTTTTCAGCCCTGGCACCAAATTAATTTAATTTCCATATTTTCATTATCTTCCTATTAACCACTAGCACTCTGCGACAAAGAAGCTATTTGAAATATATAAAGCTACAGCCATTCCCTGCTGCAAACTCTCAGGGGCACTTCGATAAATTACATCCTCATAATGAAGAAGTAGGGGGAAAGAGTGGTAACAATAGATTTTTTTTCACAATGAAATGAAATCGGGATTTGATCTGATGCAACATGACTTGCTCACAGCGCAGATAGAATATCAAATTATCCCTGTGAAATTTAAGCCTTGCTAGATTCCGCCCCTTGTATCCATTGTTCTGCTGAAACCTTGAAGGCTGCGTATAATAATTTGCAAATGGGGATTTAGTTGATATAGTTTATTTTTGTCAACTTTCTCAATTTAATTATCTTCAGCCCACAGTCTAATTTATGTGTTTGATGTCACAATTCATTAGCAATACAGATGCAGCCTGGAAAGAGATTGTAAAAAAAAAAAAAAAACTCAACAGTGCAGCTGGGTTCTCTTCTTAAACACACTGCACCAGTTAAATACTGGAGTTGGTTACAGAACGGGTTAGAAACAACACCATCAGAAAAATTACTACCTCAAGAAGCATAAGAATGTGAGTTTGTATAAGTAACGTCTGTAAAAGTTGTAATATCAAAAGGATGGAGTTCTAATTCTGTGCCAGGACACATATCTGATTCATTAGCTGTCACTTAGAGGAGAGACAGACAGACCCTAAACTGGAGTTATGATCTTCAAGGTTGCTGGCCAAATGAAAAACTGGCAATACATTTAATTGTGGGTTACTGTGAAATGGATTTGTTTGGGTTTTCTGTTCCTTGCCTTATATAAAAATGCCTTACACTGTTTTTAAACAAGTCTAAGGTTTTATATATCTGAAATGAAATATTTGGGATTTTTTTTTTTTTTAGGCACGAACTACAAAATGAAGGTCCTTTCCAGCTGAAAAAAGCAGTATATTAAAAATGTTTTTGGTTTCCACTTGCATTGATTTTTTATTTTATTTTAAAAACAAATATTTCCACAATCAAAACAACTAAATGACATTGACAGAAACACGCAGATTAGTTTTGATTAACTGAAATACACATTTGTAAGAAAGTTACAGATACTGGTTTGGCTGACTCTGCTACATACAGTCCCTGAGTTTGGTTTCTAAGTTGGTCAGAGATCAAATCAAGGTGCTGGCTCTGCTGCTCTCCATCTCTGCAGGTGAAACCCAGGATTATTTTATGCCTGCCCAAGGCATAAGGAAGGAGTTTTTCCAGTTTCAGGCAGGAAGACACCTGCTCACGAAAATCTTTTCAACACAGCTTCCTCCCTCCATCCATCTTGTCCCTGGGTAGGGGGAATTAGCAAACCCCTGGAAACAGGAATGCTGAACCCTTTTCTGTGACCTCTCTGCCACTTGTGGCTCCCTGAGGATGAACACTGCTGAGTTATGGGACAAACCGAGTGGGCACAGTCTGCTCTGGTTCCCCTCTAAGAGTGATCTGTACCTTAGGCTGTGTGTCTTTGCCTCCTGAATGACACAGTGGTTACTGGGAAATGAAGAAATAACTCCTTAAAACCTAAAAAACCTCCCATCCCTCCTCACCAAGACCAAACTCCCTGCTGGTGCAGAGCACATGGCGCTCTGCCCGCCGTGGGAGGTCTTGCTTGGTCTCAAAATCCTTCTTTGGGTTTCGCTGGAATCTCAGGTTTCAGGAGCATGGCCTGCTGCCCTTGTTTCCCTGGCCATGGGGCCGAGGAGGAATTTCTCAGTGCCTGACACTTGCCAGCTGGCTTGAGCTGCTGCTGCTGCTGCTGATTTTGGGGGATCCCATGGGCTGCCAACAGGTGCCAGCGGCTTCACCGACATCTGAGAGGGAAGTATTGCTTGGTGTTGGGGTATTTGGAGTCTCCTGAACCTTTGATGCTGCTCTGCTGATTGCTCCCAGCTATCTGAATTAAAACCCACCTCTTACTAGGAAAAATCCAGCCCACGTAGCTTTAAAAATTTAAAGCAAGCGGGTGAATCGTTATATGTATCAATTAAATCAACCCTCCCAGTGACAAGTGAATATTTGATTTTCAACCCCCAAAGGACTGTACATACCATATTACACTACAGTGATATTTTCTAATAAATTATCTAGCTGACATCTTGCCTCTGAGGGGGAGAGGCAGGTTGTTAACAAAGAAGACAAACCCGTCTTTTTCCTATTTATGCCTCATTTCCATTATGCATAAGTGCACTGGTCTCAGTGCTCTGTACCTTGTGAATGATGGCTGGGAGAGGAAGAGTCCCTATGCTGCTTATATTTATATAAATATATAAATATATAGATATATAAATAAATATATATATATACGCAACCGGGAGGAAAAAACCGTTTGTTCCCCCTCCCCTTTCCCCTTTCTCCTGCAGCGGGGGGGGGGCGGGGTGGTCCTTCCCCGTTCCTTCCTCCCCTTCTTCTACTCAATCCTTTATCCTCTTTTTCTCTCTCTCTCCGCTTCTTCCCCCCCCCCCCTCTTAAGACCCCTCCCCCCCCCTCCCTCTTTCCAAACCAGCCCGCGGGGCGGGGGGTCCTCGGTCAGTCCAATCAGGAAAGGGTTCTCCTGCGGGGTCCTTCCCCGGAGTGTCTTTTGGCTTCTTTGGCGTGGTCCAATCTCGAGCACATCCCGTTCTGCGCACTGGTTCTTTTGTCTTAGGGTGCTGTGGCTCTCCTGGGCCGGTGTTCCTGCCGGGCGGCCTTCTCTCTTTGCAGCTTTTTTCTTAATGAGATCCCATGGTTCAATCTTTTCAGTTCCCCTCCCTTTTGGGTGGGGGTGGGGGGTTTTTTCTTCCCTCCTTGGACCCCATGGGGGGGGGGGGCCCCCCCCCCCCCCCCCCCTCTCTCTTGGGGAAGGAGGTGGTTTTTCCTCTCCTCCCCCCCCCCTTCTTTCTTCTTCCCCCCCCCCAAAAATATTATTATTATTAATATTAATATAGAATCATGGAATGGTTTAGGTTAGAAGAAATCTTTAAAGGACATTATGTCCAAGCCCTCTGCCATGACTGGGGACATCTTCCACTGGATCAGGTTGCTCAGAGCCCCATCCAACCTGACCCTGAATGTTTCCAGGGGTGGGGTATCCACTACCTCTCTGGGCAGCCTGTGCCAGTGCCTCACCACCCTCATTGAAAAAAACGTTTTCCTTATCTCTGTTCTAAATTGACCTCCTTTAAATTTAAAACAATTGCCCCTTGTCCTATCACAACAAGCCCTGCTAAAACATGTACAAAGCAGTCACAGAGTCAACCCCAGCTATTGTCTTCCCTCTTCCTTTCCCTACCCAGAAGTAAATCATTATCTGACTGATACTAAAGGAAATATTAAATCAGATCTCCCAGTAATTTTGTGTCAGCATTGCTTCACCTGCACATTCATAGAGCTTCCCCTAGGGTGGGAAATCACACAGCTTGTGCAAGGAGACCACGTGAGGTTTGCTGGCTTGGGACAGACCCTGGCTCTGTACAGGAGCTGGGATAAAGGGAAAGGTTGGGTTTGCTCTCTTTTGGTCTTGGGGATAGCCGAGAAAAGGCTGATTTGTTCCTCAGCATCTCTTTCCTGCTTTGTGGAGATGTTGACCCCAAATTTCCCTATGGGGCTAAGGTTTTGGTGAACAGCCAGAGGAAAGAGTGTGTGAGGAGTATTTGTTGAACCCAAGGGAACGTTTGTGAGGTTTCAGAGAGGGTTTCAGTGGTTTGCAGTGTTTGAGAGAATTACTGAAATTATCAAATTGGAAATAATAAATCCTTAATTAATTCAGCATTTTGACCAAGTAAGCTGGGGGCGAGGGGGAGATAGATGACAGCTGGTAAAATCAAGTTTCGCAAACTTCCATGAGTTTTCACTGCCCAAAAAATCTTTTATTGGTTCCCAAGTTGTTTCAAAACCGTAATGGCATCTGCTAAGAAATCAGGAACCACACAGTGAGGCACGTGTAAATAAACAAGCAAAGCAGGAGTTTGAAGAAAGTTTTGTATGAATCTTCATAAAAAACACTCCTTTGACTCACTTTTCACATATTTAGGAAAGTGCTTCTTGGGACTCAATTTCACTTAAATACAATACACTGACTCATTCTTTTTATTGGCAGCTTATTATGTATTAATATCTATTTATTAGTATTTGATTCAACAGGTTACATGCAATTTGGTTCCAGTAATCTTTTTTTTTTTAAACAAATTTTCATACAGCTTTAGCTCATCAATATATGACAGAACAACCGGTTTGCTGGGCTGTGTTTTCCCTAGTTCTGCCTCTAAAATGGTTTTCACAGCTTTTAAATAGGAGTTGTTGTGGTTTGGTGTCTCAGAGCTGCAAGTAAATGGCAGTTCTCCACAGGGAAGGATGTGTCTGAAAAAGGCTCAGCCTTCTGTAGACAGTGGAATAACTGCAGGAGAAGCCTTAATTGGGTGCAGGAGAGAGGAAGGAAAAAAAGCCCTTGACAGGTTGAAATATTTTTCTGTAGCAGCAGCATTTTAGAGGCACTTGTTAATGAAAATGATTGATTGGAAAATGAGTCAAAGCTTTTAAATCTTAAATTTTTTTCTTTTTTTTCCTTCTTGAAAGTGGATTCCTCATCTGATCAGGAAGACAAGAGAATTTTCCTCTCCACCTCCAAAGAATTAAAAGTTCCTTCAGGCTGAGTGTTTCTGAGAAACACTGCATAATTATGCACGGGACACCTGGTGCATGTGTGTGACAGGCAGGATGAGCTATCTGGTTTGCTTTTGAGACAGAGAATAGCGAGAATAAAAGGTGAAATACCTTTTGTACTAAGTGTTTAATAATGTCTTTTGTCAAACAAATTAACACCAGACACCCTCCCAAAAATCCAAGCTAAGCTAATGAGCAGCTGGAATATTACCTGACATACCACCAAAATTTTTAGGCAATATGTATTGTTGGTTTGGATGCAAAAGAATGAAAATAAAATAAATGACAGGCTGTTTTCAAATGGCTTTATTGTCTATTCTATTCCAGTGGAAGTGGTAGTCTTCAGTATTAGTAGGGAAGGTAGAAATAATGATAGGAATATTAATATCCATCTTCCACTTATGTCACACTTCCAAACGTATGAAGTATATGCTAAGATGATACATGACATCAATGTAACATTAATAAGAGCTCAAATATAAAAAAAAATTCCCAAAGTGAAAGCTTTTCTACCAGTTAATTTAGATTTGCTGCCTATTTATATTTCATAAATAAAATATATCTTTTGCCACCTGCTTATATAGCTGGCACTCATAAATAAAATACTGACCCAGTAGAATTTGAACATTAAGAAAGGGAGTGAATATAATTTTAAGATGTTGAAATTAGGTGAGGCAGAACAAAAGTAGCTGGCAGGCTGCATTGCTTTCTGTGTATTCAGCTTGCATGCATGGTTTATATGCCTTCAAATTGTTTGAGCTTTAATGGTCATAAAGATTAGAAAAAATTAAAATCCAGTGAAGTAGAAAGCAGGGTTCTCCCCACACACATTTTCTTAATTTAATTTCTTTTAAATGGGTCTGCTTCCAGCAAAATATTCGGTTCAAAAGCCCTGACCTCAGCTTAATGATATGTTCTGCCTTTGTTTTAAACCAGTGGGTATTGTCCATGTGCTCGGGGTTGGCTCTGTGTTCAACTCTGCTGATCAAGGTCTCTTCTGGCAGAAGCCCTAAAATCTCCACACCTCCAAGACTTGGAAATGCTCAGGCTCCATGTGTAAGGGAGCAGCTTGTGCTAAACACACCTTCCTGAGGATCCAGGGTGAAAATGACCCAATTCCTTGTTTGGAAGTGTGTGTAACTGCTGCTGTTGGCTCTTTGTGAGGGCTGGGAGGTGTCACAGGCACGGCTGAGCTCTCCTCTCAGATTTGCTCTGCAGTTCTGGTGACTTGCTGCCCACAGCTCTGGGTCCTGTCTGTGCACTGCTCCTTTTCCAGGGTCACTTGTGTGGTTTTTGTCCTTAAATGATGGCAGGAGGGACTGAAATGATTTTTTTTTCTCTGTTGGGCTGGCTTTATCCTCTGAGTACACACGATACAGCTCTGGGCTGCATGCCTGGGTGATGTGTTGAGCCTTGGATCTCTTCACAAGATGTGCATGGACAGAGATAGGGACTGTGCTTCAATCCAGCTCCTGGGCTCTTGTTTGCAGTCCTCTGTGATGGTTCAGTAATCCTAGGAGCTAACAATAATAATATCAAGTGTCATTACCAGTGGCTTTTTTAATCATCATTATAATTCTTATTCTGAATAGCACTTAAAGCACATTTTTATCTTTCGTCGACAATAAAGTGCAGCCTCATAAATATTTAAATTGTCTGATTAAATTATCCGTGCTGAAACAGATAACTGGGCACATTAATAAGCTTAAACTAAAATCTTGGCTGTTATTATCTCCCTGGAGAAGAGAGAGAAAGTGGCAAAGGTTCCCTTGGCCCAGGTGACCCTCACACCATCCAGATCAGCAGCAGGCAATTCTTGTCAAACCTGAAAGAGGCCTCAGAAATGAACAGGAAGTTGTTGATAATTAATAGCAATCATCATTGTCTGTCTTTATGGCTCTCCAGCTGAGGAGCACAAGGAGAGGACAGAAAGCCTGCATGGCTCCTCTGCTCCAGAGCCAGAAATCCAAAGTGGGGAGGGATGCTGAATGGAGTCAGGCTGGATGGGGCTTTGAGCAAGCTGATCCTAGTGGAAGGTGTCTGTGCCCATAGCAGGGGGTTGGAATTGGATGATCTTTAAGGTCCCAAACCCTTCCATACTGGTGGCTGTGCTGATGAAAGTGTCCTATTGGAGAAGGGAAAGAACTGATGCCTTCGAGGCTGATTACCTAACCAGCTTCCTCTGTTTAAAGTCCATTTCCTACACACAGAGACACCTGCTGCAAGCTTGTACTGAGGTTTTTAGAGCCTGAGAGGACTGTTGTGTTCTTCCCTTGAGTCACACTGAGGCATGCCAGCCAGAGGATGTCACCCAACTCTGTTCAAGTTCTCTGGCTTGTAGTTGGATCAGTGCATGCATTTTTTAATTGAGAAATGAAATTATGATGGCAGCTGCTGTTTTTCTCTCTTTGTGTTCCTGGAAAATGTTGAAACAGCCTCTGAGTCACCTGTTGCTGACTCCTGAGGTCATTGCCCTCACTCCAACAGAGGAATCTTCTGTACTTTGTCAGCCTGAGCCAGTGAAAGCTCTGTACAAACACCTGCACTGGGTCCAAACCCTCCCCAGGCATGGGAACATCTCCCAGAGCTGCAATATATTGTGATTTCCCCATCTGACACATGACATACAAAATACACTCTGGGGTTTGGGGTAACCTCAGGGCCTTGCTGGAGAGAAAGATAGAGGAACCAGATGGGAAACTGGGAAGAGGAGGGAAATTTCAGAGCAGGGAAACATGAAGATGAGGGGGAATCATGTTAGAAGCAGAACTTGGGACAAGTCTACCCTGTGTAGGAATTAAAAAGGACCATGGGTGGGAAGAAAAAGAGGAATGAAGATCTGGGGCCAGGATCAAAGCTGCCCAGGATGGGTTGTGTTGTGGAGACACTGAATCTCTGCAAGACCCTCTGTACAACGAGAGCCTCCACTGCAGGAGTGGGTCAAGCTGGTTTTGTTTGTCCCCAGGCCCCAGATCACTTTGCTGCTGAATCCAGTGCCTTACCAAGCCCTTGGCTGTGCTGCTCAGCTATTTCACACCCTGTCCAAAATCCTTGTGCCCCTCCTTTTCTCTTAATCACTTGTACTGCCCATTCCACGTGGCTCTGCCAAGCAGCTGCAGTGAGCAGGGCTGTGAGCCAGAGCCTGCTCCTCTCACCTCAAACAGCATGAGGTGTTTTGAGCTCACTTTGTGTGCTCAGGGGAGCAGCTCTGAGCAAGTGTGGATTGGGTGAAAGCAGAGAGGAAGAGAGACAGAAGATTGCCATTGCTACCTGTTGGATTGGGCAAAGTTGGCATAGAAAATTTGGAGCACAAAAGCAGGAGGCATGAGCTGATCTTGCTTTTAGTCCCTTTAGTACTTCACAAGAAATTAAGCAAAATTTTCTCGACATCAGCAGCAAAAAAACCCCAAAAAACCAATAAAACTCCTACTTCACACACATCTGAGGAAAAAGAAAAAAACCAGATTGGTTTGAAAATAAAAATGAAAAACAGGGCAAGAAATATAATCAACAGACTTATTACCTCAGGGGAAAAGAAGGGTTTGTTTTGCAACTTCACAGGATGGGAAGGATTTAAATGCTAAGTGGGTGCCTGTATGCCTATATCCCTATATCCAGTGCACATGGATTCCTAGCTCTATGTCTGTGCTTTTGTGTCTGAGTATACAGATGGAGAGTTGGCAGGGCTTGTGTTACTCCATTTATATGTAAAATGTATATACTTTATTTATACATTTGATAGGAAACATGGAACAAGCTGTCAAGAGCAGGTGTGGGGTATGTGTGTATGAGAAATGCCTAATATATACTTTCTCCCTCCTTCCAACTTACACAAACACACCCAGCTCTTCAGACCACATTTCCACTCCATTTTAGGCCAAATGCTCCCAAAGTCACTGAGCACTCTGCACCTTTCCCTGCAAATGAGGCACTGGCAAATAACAGCTGAAATCCCACCATCCCCTAGCTGCTCATTCTTTTTTTTTTTTTTCCCTTTAAACCATTTTCCACGATTTTGCTGCACTCTAGTTTTTCAAAAGAGAAACTTCAAGCAGAACTGCAGGTATTTGTCTTGCTGAGAACAGAACACATAACACCACATGCAATTGTTAGTCTGGCAGGTACTGCACAGGCCTCCCCATTAATTAATCTTTAATGCCATTAATTGCTTGTCTGCTCGGTGGCAAGCAAAAAAGGGTAAACATTGTTCACAAATCAATTTAATTCTGCTCCCAACTAGGTTGTTTTCAAGGGGATAAAAACAACTATGAGCACTTCAGAGAGTGGACACCCAGGCTTTGCTGATAACACTCCTGGAACAGCAACGTGCATCAGCCACTGCTGGTGTGGAGATACTGACTGGGTTTCTTTCCTCTCAGATTTTCCTCCTGCCAGAATTGGCCTGCATGGCTTAGTCCCATGTCAAATATACTGAAATACTCTCCAGTTTGCTGATGTCCTCTTCATGTTCTAAACAGCCTTTAGTAAAACTCAATCAGTGGTATGGTAACATGATCATGTCCTACAGCAGCCCTCTGGCTGGGCTCAGAGAAAGGAAAAAGGTTTTCCTGAGCCTTCAAAATCATACTTGGGACTCACCAAAACGTCAGCCTTTGCTGCCCTGAACTTCAGAGCAACTCAAACCACCTGGTGAATCAGCCTGGTAACTCAGGAAAGCTGGGATGAGGGCAGCAGGGAGACTCACAAATTAGGGGGAGGTTATTCCTCTGGTTCAGGGTAGGAGCTGAAGCACTCCCATGTAAAATTGATTTTGCTTTAGGGTAGAAAACACATCTTCCCAGAAGTTTCTTTAGGAGGGATGAGGCCTTTTGGCTTATTTCACATGGCAGGAGTTGAGGGCTGGCAGCAAGGCTAGGAATGAAGTAAAACCAGCAGCTCTAGTAGAGGAATTGGGGTTTATAGGGCACTGAAGGATGATTTCATGGTGACGTTGGATTCCCTGCTTGGCTCCACACAGAACTCGTGGTGTGACCTGGGGTGAGTCTTTCTGAGAGAACTATGGCTTGATAACCTTGTCCTGGCCTTGCTGTGGGTGCACAGCTGGTCCAGAGGAGATGAGATGTGGTGGCACTGAATGGGCAGAAGGCACAGATAGAAATGTCTGGCTGTGCATTTTGCTTTTTCTCACCTACATGCCAGTGCTAACTTTTTCTAAGGAGTTGTTAATTGAAAACATTCTCTGTGTGTTTCCTATCTTTTGCCCTTGCTGAAGGACTTGGAAGGTTTTTTCAGTGATTTGTAGGAGTCAGAAAGGGCTTTGGATTGTAAAAAATATTGGATTGTAAAGAAATTTGGATTGTAAACCATGAATGTTTAACCCCTGATGAAGAGTGTGGTTTGGATGTGACTCTCTGGTGCTTTGGCTCTTGCAGGTGTAGAGGTTGGACTTTTCTGCACTAAGTTAGGCACACTTAGACAAACCTTAATTCCTTCAGTAGAGCTGTTCCCTCAGCCAAGAGCTTTATTTAAACATTTAAATGCCTTGTGGCATTTTCTTTTTCATTGTGACAGTTCTGAAAGTTCTGCTTTTCTTATCTAACACGATGGTATTTATGAAACCTTTGTTGCTGTCTTTCAAGGGGGCTGGAGTCTCTTTGTGTCCTTTTAATCTTAAAATTCCCTGATATGGAGAATATCCTTTGTACTTCAGATATTTTCACAGAAACCCACTGGTGACTTTCTGCTCCTGGTTGAATTTTTATTTTTTTTCTGTTTGTGAAAATTGAATAGAAAACCCATTCTCAGTTTGTGTTAAAAATGCCACATTCACCTTCCCCAAGTGGTTATTCTGATATTTTCTATGTTGCCCTCTCAGGAACTGAAGCATTTTCTAGGATAAATGCTTCTTCCACATAATCTATCAGCTGCTGTTGGGATATTCAAAGATTGTCTGAAGCTTATATTACTTTTCTTTTGAAAATTGCTTAAACTTAATTACTCATAGCAATTCAATAGGGTAATACTCTCTTTGGTTGGGGTAATTAGGAAGCCTTAATTAGCTCTTTAAAAAATATCAAAACGTGGCTGTGTCATTGCTGTAACACCCATTATTTCAATCTGCCAGCTTTAACTGGTGCATTTATGTTTCTGATTTACATATCCTTTCCCATGGTGCTGAACAATATAACTTGCAATAATAATAGTAAAAAAGTTAAGATACTCCAGAGAACCATTACATGAGAGATGTGGGTATAGAAAATATGTGAAGAACATTCCAGTATCTTACAGTTAAACTTGGTTTATTACTACAGCACTTAAAATGCAATTTAATTGTATATGTGCATGTTACTTTGTTCTGTCACTATCCTTGCCTTTGCTTAAATTTTGTGAGTGTGCAGGAACACATTCTTGCTCTAAAAATTCCTTATTTTTGGAGGGTAATAGTGCCAAATGTAAGCTTCTCTCAAATACTATGCTAAAGCTGCCAGAATGTTAAAAAAACTTTTTGCTGGACTCAGCCAAAGGTTTTCTCATTATCTTGAGTAAAGGAAAATGTAACTTTTTTCCTTTTTTTTTTCTTTTTAATATTAATTACAGTACAAATTTTTGGACCTATCAGTACTTTGTCCTAAAGGAGATATAAATTCTTTATGTAAAGGTATATAGTACATTTGTCACTATAAAAAAAAAAAAATAGACTCCTCACCGTGGTAAAAAAATAAACCTTTCAAGCAGTTCTCTAATGAGTAAATAAATACAATTTGACCTTTAGCCATCATGTGCTTCACTGTGATTTAAAGTGATTCTTTAGGTAGAGTCTGGGGGATAGTAGAGGAAATGATGCTTCCTTGGATATACAGTTTCTATCTATCCAAGAGATGCTTCCAGGAGTGGAACATGATTTTGAGGGGCAAAAAAAGGTTGATTTAAAAAGAAAATTTTATTGTACCTATTATTTATAATTTTTTTTTAATCTTTTCATTGCATTCTGTATAGAAAGGTCAGGATTGAATGGCACAGGTGGCCTGAGGGAGCTGCAGCAAATGGAGGTGAAGGTCTGGGGCTGGAGAGGGACAGCTCTGGGTGATTTTAGGACAATCAGAACATTTGGGAATTCACTCTGTAGATAAAATTATAAATAGCCCAGTTAATGCTTCCATTCCAATTCTCTATTATGTATCTTATTTATAGAGTTCTGTATGTATTAAAAGGGGAAGACCATGGGGAATCATTTTGAGTCTGAAAATGCAAGGAGCTGAGAAGTAATTTAGAAGTCACTTATCTGATATATATGAACTGATACATGAAATTGAAGGAAGGCAGATGAGTGGCCTCTTGGAGCTGATTTTATGATGTTGAAGGATGAATTCGTCACATTTGAATGCAACAGTTATTCAAGATGGTTTTAACTCCTAAAATGAATACTCAAAGCTGAAGTTTTAATGTTTTTCTGCATCAAAGCAAAATCATATTTCATTCTGAATGCAACTCAGTGTGACCATCATGTAGGAGTTCTCTGCATTGCTGACAGTGGTTATCTCCCTGCTCTCCTCATCCTCTCGCTGGTCATTGGGGCTCCTGGCCCTGCTGTGATGACCAGCAGATCCCCCAGACCTCCACAACACGTTTGAGAACCACCATGACCTTTATCTGATCTCTCCTGGGAGCTCTCTTTGAGAAAAATCTGATCAAACCACTTTGATCCAACATCAGTCCTGCACTTCACTCCCAGGTTTGATGGCACTGGAAGGTCATGAAACATGCTTTTCTCCCCCTTTAATTTGAACAACTTTCTGCTGTCTGCAGAAATGAGCTCAGCCTTTCTTTCCTGACTTTTCCTTTTCCCCTGGCATAGCTTCCTCAGCAGCAGGATGCTACAGCTCTTTCTCTGTTGCCCTTCCAGCTGTAAGCAAAATGATCTTGCTTGAATAACACCCATGCCACTGGATTTGAAAACTGACCAGTGAGTGGCAAATTCAATAGATATATTAACAAGAGAGCATCTGAATTGAGAGAGAGCCACCAGCAATGATGTAGTCCATCTCCAGTTTATTAAGACACTGGGGGTTTGGGAAGTTTCTAGATAAATCTGGGAACCTTGCTGAAACAAACCCGATGAATCTTCCCATCCCAGTGCTTTTCTCTTTTTACACAGCATTTACTCTCCTACAATGGCTAAGCAAGCATGTTCCTGTGAAATTAGCTGGTTTGTTCTTCTCCAGCCATGCTTACCACTCTGCAAAGCCACGGCACAAACTAATTAGGGATTTGCTGTTTGGAGAAAGTTACGATAAGTTTGCCGACAAGGGCATCGCCTAATCTCATTGCACACACGTCAGTGGCCATACATGTGTGAAATTAAGTGGGTTTCTGCTGATTCCTGCAGCCTGCCTGTTTTTATCTTGAGACAACATTCCCAATCAGAAAATGCATTAACATCTGCTATCAGGGGCTTACTGTAATGTGTGTAACACCAGCAGCAATTCTTTGATATCGCCTTCAAATGCATTGTTGAGGGAGATCACAGAAATGGCTTTGATAGGCTACATGATTTACCTAGTAGAAGGAAAAGCTGATAGGGAAAATAATCCTGCAGGGTTTTTGCTCCAAGTAGAAATGGTATAGATGGATCTGGCTCCTCAGCTGCTGATAGGAGCTGGTCTACCTGAGGGTATTTTGTTCTTTTAAGCTAGTTTTAAGTGAAACAATTGGCCCGCAAAGACCTTAGAATCAAACACACACCTGCAGCTGGGAGGATGATGGGAGGTTTGAAGTGATAATAAAGCAGAGCAGGGAATAATAAAAAAAAGTAAAAAAACAAACTGCCTTCTATGCAGTGAAGAAGGATCATCTTAATTTCTAAAACCTAAGCCTAATTTTCTTCTAGGTCACAATAAAACAATACTTACTTAGCTTCCACAAGATTTGCTGCAGGGAAAATGTGATTGTTGTTAAAGCACCAGGTACACAAGGCCAAGAAGACAATATTCCGTTTATTCAGTTATTTATAGTGTGATTATTTAGTGCTTTTCAAGAGATTTCCAGCCAGTTGAAGCTTTCAGGGCTTTCAGCTGAAGCAGTTTTGGAGGCAGTAATGTCCCAGTGGGGAACAGGTTAAGAATATTAAAATACAGGGTTTATCACACATGCCTGAACTTAACTGCAGGTAGGCTCAATAAAATAGCTCCTCTGACAGTGAGCAATTACTTCTTCCCTTCTCACCAGGGATGCTCCAGGGCTCTATCAGGACTCTGTCTCCTCTCTCCCTGTCTTGAGCTGCTCCAGTTCCAAGTACAGTGGCTGCAGGATATCATCACACCCAAAATGTGGGGCATGGGGAGGGGGAAAGACAAGGGAAAATAATGAGAAACACCAGTTTTTTTCTTCCTCTTGTAGCATCTCATCTCTAAGCTTTTTCAGCTGCCTGTGCTGTCTGCACTGCTGAGTAGAGCTCAGCATTCAATTTGCAGGGAGCAGAAGGTGTTTGGAAGTGAGACAGTTGTGGGTTGAGGGAAGGGTGTAAAATAGAGGGGATTTGTTATTACCTGATGTATAAGGATTGATAATTTTTGTTCTGTCTTAATTCTGTGGAAATATGTGCAGTGGGGATCTGCAAACTAAGAGAGGTTTGGTGCTGCAATGGGAAATCTTTCCTTTTACTTTTTGCCTTTCTTCCCTCTAACCCCAGAGAAAATCCCCACTTTTCTTCCTAACTAGAACCTGCAGTCCTTCTCTGGAATTAAACTGAGCCTCTGTTATCAGCAAAATTATGAGTTATATGGCAGAAGATGGTGAAAACCTTAATCCAGTTAAGACTGGACTGGCTGGATGTGTGATTTACATAGTTAACCTCAGGGATGTTAATGAATGTGTAGTTTGTGGGGAACAAAACCAAACTGTTAGCTGTAAATGGACTAATTGGGATTGCTGAGGCTGCTGCACAGCAAGTAAAAGAACTCAGCTGAATTTGGGATATTTGCCCCATGGTATGCAAAGCACGGAAGAAAATCCAGGGAAATTGCAGGAGAGCCTGACTTAATCAGAAGTCCCTGCTGTAGCAATCAGGATCAAATGAATAGTAATTGTGTTAATCAGCTTGTGAACTTTTGTGCCATGTTCATCATTTCAAATATCACCAAATCCTGTCAAGTGAGCCAGTTGCTGCTGCTATAATGAAATATTGTCTGTGGGAGGAGGGATTTGTTTTGTTGTAAGCCAGTTACTGTGTTTCCTCCAGCAGTTTTTGTAGAAGCCTTGGATATTTTTATTTTATTATTTTTAAGATTGAGCTTGAAGAAATATTCCACAGTACAACTGTGGAGTCTCTGTCCTATTTTTCAGAAAAGGGCTTATTTTTTTGGTACCTCTGCTGAAGGATTGCTCCCTTCTAACTGAGCAGCCTCTGTCAGCTATGGAAAAACCTCAGGAAAATCCTTTTTTTACCTTCACATCAGGTTATGGCTGATCCTGAGAGGATGAGGCTGTAGTGATTGGAAATGCCTAATGCCATGATGCAGCACACGAAACTTCTCCATACTCTCATTAAATTAAAATATCACTTCTCTGTGGGCCCAAATCCTCCTTGCAGAAGTCAATACAGATCCACTCCTCCTCTGGAAACCCTTCCTCTCTCCAGAAAAATCGCTGGCCAAACATGACAAAAGCAGCATTAAAAATAATCTTTACCTTCCTGGAGGCAGAGAGAGAAACAGAAACTGGTGCCTCTTTAATGTCAGGTTCTGTTGAAGCCAAAGGGAATTTTGCTTCAGTGAAAATGGAGTTGATCCAAATGCAGAGTGGGAATATAGGAAAAAAGTGGGTGCAGGAAGTGCAGAGTAGGAAAACTTTCCGAAAAGTTAAATTAGGACTTGAAGTAGCTTGGATTCAGTTTTGTCCACTGCTCGGTTTCTTTTGTCAGTTTAAACAAATTAATTAAGCCGTTAATTAGGGCACAGGTTATGAAACATATATCTTAGAAAGCCAGAAGAGTATATTTTGTTTTGTTTTTTTCAGTTAAATGAGCCTGTGCCTTGCACCACAGGGCTTGGATTCCTTGGGAGCTGCCAAGTGTATCCAAAACACAAACACAGCCTGTGTGTTGGCTTTTCATTTTCTTTTTTTTTTTTTTCATAAGGTCACATGTGATCTGTGCCATAACCGGGGGGAAAGGGTCAGAAAGGAGAGCAGAGGGAGGTGAGAGGGGCAGCCGTGATCACATCCCCACCTCACCACATCAATTGAAGCCTCTGCTGTCAGCACTGATGGCTGAGTGGCACCAGCACCCTCAGGTCCTTCAGAGCAAGGCTGACAAAGCCATTTTATTGCTAATGTCTCATCTTTATGGAGAAAAATCTACAGGAGTCTTCCCAGGCCTGAATTCCTGTCTCGCAGTGCAGGAAAGAGAATAGCATTGTCTCTTAGCCTGTGTTGATTAATGCTTATAAATAATGTGATTCTTTCTGCCTGATGCCACAGTTAAATTTCAAAATGCTCCTCTCAGTCCTGGTGTTGCTGTCCCTGCTGTAAAACACAGGGGTTGTGCACAGGGAGGAGGCACATTTTGGCTTCCCACTTTCCTGACCCCTTGTATGGGGAAATCATATTCCCTTCCTTTTCCTGACAGGAGAACAGGGCACTTCTGAGGTCTTCCTGGAATCTCTGCAGCAAGCTGTGATGTGAATAATAGATGACATGAAAATCCCTGCCCAGCTCAGAGAGAGCAGTGCAGTGTGCTGCAGTTTTCCTGTTGCACTGAGACACTGTGCTGAAAGCATCCAAGCAGTCATCTGCAATTAGAAATGAAATAAAAGCACCTGATAAGAATAAAAAGCTCTTATACATTGCTATGCCCTGACTGGAGATGGTGATGTACCAAATCTTCTCCTTGGAAAATCTTTATGTTGCAGAGAAAGGAGCAACCTGCCTTTTCCATCTTGCTTTTCTCATTCCCCTCCAGCTCCCAAGGAAACCTGTTTGCAGTGCCCAGCCTGACCTGTGAGGTTGCAGTCCCTGCTTTTGAGGCTGTCCCCAGCCTTGTCCCATTGTCCCTCTGCCCCGTGGGGTCTCTGCCTTGAGCAGAATTGAGCTGCTTTGCCCTTATGGGTTTTGCTCCCTCCCTTAAAGCAGGTCTTGGTGCTGTAAACCCCTTCTCCTCGGGGGATACTCAAATAAAAAGCCTCCAGGGCTCCTGGCAGGTGTGGTGGCAGTGGCAGAGGGGCTGAGGATGCACAGACAGGCTGTGGTCACCCACAGCCCCTTCCCTCCCACGAGCTGCTCTCTCACCCCTCCTGCCTGACTCTGCCCTTGAAAATGGGGCTAAAGAGAGGCTTCCCCTCTTATTTCCCAGGCTTAGCTGTGTTAGCTGTTGTGGCATCTTCCTGGAAATTTCAGAGCCCTTCTGAATACTCTTTTTTCTTTTTAGTCATCAATTTAATGATGGAGTCATCCTTGCCTGGTGGGACACACTTTCCTGTCACTCTATCAGATTTTCTTCTGATCTTCCTGAAGCCTTTTCCCCCCTCCTTCTTTCTGGCTTATTCTTTTCACATTGACATGGGTTGTTTGTTTTTTTCATGCTCCTTTTCCCCTCAGGGTGTTCTGTGACCCTACTATCTATCTTTCTGTATTTTCATTTTTCTTTGTGTTTTTCCTCCTTTGGCATCTTTGCTTCACTGCACACCCTGCTCATGTTCCCCCTGTGCCTGATACCTCCCTCTTAGTTTGTGCTCTTTCATCTTTTCCTTATAGATCACCTATGCCTGCTCAGTAATTCATTTCAGGATTTCTAATTTCAAAAATATACATATTTCACTTTATCTTTTCAATTAATTTTAATGTACTTGCTTAGGTGACATCTCGAACCCATCAAATATAAACCCCTCAGCAAAAAAGAGTAGGGGAAATTGCTAAATCAAATTCAGTGGAGAATGGGCAAGAAGTAGCTTCACATCTTAAACAGAAGCATAGCCTTAGTAAAAGTTGTATTATTAAGTAGTCTTTCGGGCTTGATCTTTGTTCTTTGTCTTTGTTCTTTCCTCTTCCCTTTTTTTTTTTTTTTTTTTTTGAAAGCAAATGGGAAAGGGAGTGTGTAAATGAAATCCGTATTTTCTACCTCTCTTGGTTAGGGAAGATTTTTTTCCTTGTCAGCCCAGAAGGTCGCAAGGATAGAGTGGAATATAAATGACTCTAAAAATGTTTAGATTTCATGAAATTCAAGCATGTACACTTAGGATGCTGTCTTTGATTGGACTCTGCATTCCCAAACTTCCTAAGCGAATTGGGTGCTCTGTGCTGCAGGCCTGTGAGAGAAAGATTAGTGACATTTAAAAAGTGGCTATTTGGAGGGAAATACATCCTAATGATGACCATAAGTCTTTTGTGCCTATTCATGAATTCATGAGGTTAGCCTAGTGCATCGAGAATGAACTCTAGGGACAATAAACAGAAACTCAGAAATGCTGGAAATATGAATTGCTAATGAGGTTCTTCAACCCAGGGCTTATGTTGGAGACTCTTGGCTTACCTGGCTGGTGGGTCGGTGAAGGCATTGCAAAGGATTTCACTTGGTGGAGATAAAATAGGTTAAATAGGTTTGGGGTTTTAAGTTCAGCTTCAAAGTCACCATTTCAAATTCAGGCAAAGCATACTTCAGCGCACAGGAAAGTGAAATTGCTGGGTCTCTCTGAATAAGTAGTTTCCTCTTTCTAATTTGTACTTCAGTATCTATTCACGTTTTCCTTCAGAATTTGATATGACTTATAATAGGTTGAATTTTCTTAGGCTAATTTGGACTGAAGCGGAGAAGATTCAGCTCTGCAGATTTTAAGTGGCTGCAATTATGTACATAACTAATCCATCAACCAGAAGTTCAGTGTGGATCATCAGAGGAAGGACTTACAATCTGTTCTGTCTCCTGTAATTTGCTTTTTCCAATTACATAATGTCATTGTTACAATTGATAGCATTAAACATCGATTCTGGTTTTGTCATCATCATTTTCTCTGCTTCACTGTTTTAAATGAGGTTTGGAGTTATTGCAGCAGTGAGCAGGACCTGTGAGCAGCCCAAGGTGCATTTATGTGTTAGCTGCTGCTGCAAACCTGACTTGCCCTCTGCAGTGTGGTTCTGTAGCTGGGATGGGAGGTGTTGTAGTGCAAAACTCAAATTTTGCAGAAATTCAGAATTATTCTCCCAAACTCACACTGCTGAAGTCTGTGGCAAAGCTGGGAAGAGAAACAAGTTGCTCCAGCCAATTAATCTCAGCTCTAAGAAAATCTCCTTCACTGGTTTGCATATTAGCTCTTCAAAGATTCTAAATGACTTTGCATCTTCCCACATTTGGCCTCTTTTCATGGGAGCAGAATTCCTTTTCCATCTTGTCTTGTACCCGCAGGCTTTGCTTGCAAAATCCCTTGAATTCCACCTGCTGCAAACTTCTTGGAAGACCTAGGCTGCTCTGCATGATCCTGGGCTGCATGCTGGATTGGAACTCACCACCTTTTATAGAAAATATAAATACTGGCGGCGGAATAATAATAATTATAATATTGGTGGTGGAACATCATTAATTCTAGAAGTGGTTTAATTGCTTTCCCTTTCAGAGTTCTAGCTAGATTTGCACCTTGCTTATTTCTTGAGCCAACAGGTTTGATATTTTGGTTTGATAGCCAAAGCTGCCTACAACTGGTGTAGGATTTGTGTATTAAAGCACAGGTCTGCCCAGAGGAAAAGGGCTGAAAAGTGAGAAAAGATTCCAATTTCGTAGGTATTCCAGCCTATGAAACAAGTGTCTCCCATCTTGCACAGTTGGGTCCTGTGGGGGAATTGCAAGCACTTTTTTTTTAAATTCTGGAAGAGAAGCAGTGAAAATTTACAGGTGGATGAAAGGGGACAAGGTGGGGGAGGATTATTTTTATAAGAGCAGTGAATGTATTCTTAACTTTGCTGTCGACTGGTCTGGTGATCTTAGTAAGTTTATAGCTCAGGTGGATACAGGTGAGCCATTGGTTAAGAAACCTGGGATGAAATAAGCTAGAAAATGGGAAGACATAACAGTGTGAACAATCCAAATGAAATTAGTGAAGTCGTTCCACCTGCCTAGGGGTGACTTAAGGTTAAGAAAAGATGTGCCTGCCATCAAAACAAGTTAGTTTCTTGGATCTGCAGTGGGGGGAGAGGGAGGGAGAGACAAAACTCTGCTTGCAAAAGGCAGAGCAGCAGTTTGATGCTGCAGCTTTGACACATCCTGGTCCATGTTCTGGTGAGATGCTCCAGCACTCATGAATAATTCAGGCCCCTGAGAAGAGGCCATTAGACACTGCCCCAGCACAAGGCTGGGCCCATCAATCTCTGTTTCTGAAGGAAGCTCAGGCTGTAGCAGCATCCCTTTGAAAGCACCAACACAAGACACTTTTGATTTGCAAGCCAAAGCGGCCCTCAAGTAAGAAAATCAATTCCAACACAAAATGACACGTGAGTTTTATTAAGTCAGCATCGTCTAGCCTGCATTATTTAATAGTATGAGCTCCTCTGACCTCTGTGAAGAGTTGAGCTGCATGAGCAGAATAATGTATGCTGCAGTTTAGCTGCAGAAGTCAGTCAAGAGTTAAGGTAGAAACAGTCTGGCAAAGTGGATTTACCTTCTATTTATGTCCTAGAATAACAAGTAGGTGAAATGTAAAATCTCAGGTCCAGCTAAGTGTTGTAAAGAGGATCAGGTGCTTCCTTTCAGTACATTTGGTTGACATCAGCTCTGTTTTCTTTGACCCACCCCACTATTTTCCCTTTCCAAAACCTTCTCTTCTGGTAGCCTTTTGGCTCTGACTGTAGCAAAAAGTTTGCCAAAATCCATTCTTTCCTGACATTTTGGAACTTGTGTCCCAGACATGAGTAGAAAGGCTGCAGTTTGGAAAGCAAAACAATGTACATAAACACAGTGAGGAAATGGATTTTCTTTTTTTTCTTCATACCATTAACATTTGGAGATTACAACATTTACTATCAGCCCTGAAGATATTTGGAACTTTGAAAGTTCAGGAATGGAGGAGGGGGTGCCATGCTGAGGAGTGGCCAATAGCTTGGAGATATTTTCACCTGTTGTGGGAGACAGAGAGAGATTTTAGTGTCTGCTCTTGGCTATGTAGGATGTGTTTCCAAACTCTCTGGATTTGACTGGAAATCTTGCAGTTGATAATGCATCCTTGACAAGAGTGTCATTAAAACTACTGAAAAACAAGAGTTTTAGCATCTGTTCTTTGTTCTGCTGAGGAAAAACTGAGTATTTGAGTGTCTTTTCTTTTTCTTTCTTTTTTTTCCCCCTGAATTAAAGATGTGTGAAACATTTCAGTCCAAAGTTTTTTTCCCCCCTAAAAATGTTCATTTTGCTAGTTTATTTTGGCTGCAAATATTTTACCTTATAAATGAAATGTTTCAGTATGTTTTCAAATGGGCATTTCATTTTAACGTTTTCTGTACGTTCAGGTGGTTTTTAATTTTTTTTTTGGTCACAGATTAGAAAAAGAAAATCTGTTCTTTCTGATGAACTTTTTAAAAAATATTTTCTATTCTGCCAGGATTATGGAAAATCAATTATTCACACAATTCTACTTGAGTGAAGGCTTAGGTCAGGTTAGTTCTTACTTTACCCTGCCATTCCAATTATTTTATAATATATGCAAATTCCCTTTGGCTCTTTGGCTCTCTGATAGTCTAGCCTGTCAAACCTTGGCTGCCTAATTGCATTAAAAATGAGACTCATCAGGCAAATAAGATGCAATTCTACCCCTAACAGTTCTAATTGTTAAAAAGGCTCGAGCAATTGTTAAAGAGGCCCATCCTTTGATAATATATTTTTTTCCCTGCAGATAATGACTTTACAGTGCACCTCAACTCCTAGGAGAGAGGGTAGTGTTACCTTTCAGCCCCAGAACTTTCCCCACCACAAGTGTGTGAGGCTCTCTAACAGGACCAATCCTGGGCATGGGCAATCCCTGCCGTAACAAAAAAGCTCTGAGCATCAGGATGGGGCTCTGAGTCACTTGTTTCCTTCAGGAGTGAAGCCATTTCCTCAGGGACTTCAGTTTCGCAAGCTCAGCTCCATCCTCTTGATGAAGGGATCCCATGACTTGGACCACAACAAGTTTTTCATTTCTTTCGGATACAATTAAAAGCAAAGAAATTTAGCGTGTAATTTGCTGGCAAACTGCATCCCCTCCACTCCCCCCACCATTACCCCCTAACCCTTATGCTTGTTTTCCAAATTTGGGTAATGATGAGACTCAAGGGAGATGTGAATTATGACTTGTCTGTGGCTTGGCTGATGAAGAAGGAACAGACTTTGTTTCCATCTGGACTGTGTTTTTATTTGTTTTCTCTGCTTTATTTAAAGGAAGCTGAATTTCTTAAAAAAAAATTGCATAAGTAAATTAACCTGAGCTTGCTGGTAGTGGAGTGTGACTCCTAGGCAGTCCTTGTCCACACAAATACTTGTTGCTTATACAAAGTACTGGCAATAGGAGAATATCTTAATGCTGTTCAGAGTTGGGAGGGTTTGCTTACAGGATTTTACATATGGACTCTCTCTGTGTTTTTCCGGCTAAGTGGAGTGCCCAAAAAATTCCTTCTACAGGGAAAATAAAAATCTGTAAGTGTAAGGCAGCCCTGGCTTTGGAGCTGAAAGAACCACAGGAGATAATTTGTGTGGACACACCGTGCTACAGCTGGGAAAGGTGATCACTCCCCTTTGAATTTAACTTACTCCAATGAGCTGAGAGCAAGAGCTGAATGCCCTTGGCAGGCTTTCCAAAAAGATACAAGGGTCTGGAAAGACCAACGTGTGATAAATGGGAATGGAAGCACAGTTTGAGAGGCTAGCAGAGACAAAGTGAGGACAAGCCCAATTAGCAGCAGTTTGCACTAGTTCAGGATTAGTTTCTGACTGTGGAATACTATTCCTGGGGAAATGCACTAGTTTGACATCATCCAGCTCTTCCTCAGTGCTCTGCTGTGCTCCCCTGGGTGCTTAGGAAGGTCCCACATGGGTGGAGATTTCCCTGCAGGCTCCAGGAAGGCTCCTGGTGGCTTTTGGAGCCCTGCAGGGAGGTGTGAGGGACACTTCCACCCTGCAGAACCTCAGCACCAGCTGGGAGATCTTCTTCATCTTCTGGCAAAATTAAAATCAATTTGCAGCTTTGTTGGAGGAGACACAAAAGATCACTTGGATGGGCTTCTTGTGCTTTTCTTCTGCTTCAAAGTGACTGCCAATCTTCACAATATGTTTTGATATGTCTTATATTATCACACTGGATAATGTTCATATGGCTGTAGCCTTGACAGGGATGGTGTCAAAATGGAGCTGGGGTGGGAAAAAGATACTGAAATGGCTGTGTGGAAGAAACAATTTAATATTGTTATGTACCTAGCAGCTTGTGTCCTTTCCCTGTGTGAAATTCATCCCTGCAGGACAGAAACCCACCAAAAACCCTACTGAGGTCCCACTTCGAGAAATCAAACTAGACCTCTCTGAGCAGAAAGCCAGAACACAAGTTCCTTCTTGCTCTCGTTTTTAATCCCATTTAATGTTACTAGAACCTGTTGAAAAGGGCTCTTTTTTGCTTTTCCATTCACTCTTCCAGTTTGCCTTGCTGGAGGTGGAGACCATTTAATTTCCAGCTCCAAACCCACCACACACACCATGTGCTGCCTCTCTGCACACCCCACCCCACCCCACACATGAGAGTGTAATTGCTGGGTGAGGGGGCACTTTTGTTCTTCCTCAGATTGATTTTTCTTTAATCTGACACAAGATGTGCAGACAGAGAGGACGCAGCTGTTGGAGCAGCACAAAACCGAGCACATGCAGTGATGGAGAACAACAACACATCCTGCCTGCTGTCAGGCCTTGGTGTACATTATGTCATGTTTGCTGCTTGCTTCTCTTAGAGGAATTAAAAAAAAATATAGATCCAGGAAAGAGGCATTTTTAACATGCTATCATGAGAAACAACTGTGCCTAACCCTTTGTTGCTATCATGTCTGTGAAGCCCCTCAGGAATTAGATCACATGTGAAGTCTTTCCCTTTTGTTTTTATTTTTATTTTTTCCATTTAATAAGGCGCCAAACAATTCGTCCCAATTCTGCAGCTGATTTATTTAAATGCCTTGCCTCAACTCCTGAAGCTTGCTAAAATATATAATTCAATCTGATCAGATCCTGTTACGCTGCTTCCTTGTTGACCATATGGTGACAAAGTTCAGAGAAAGGAAATAGATTTGGGAAAAAAACAATGAGAATTGTTCCTGGTTCTGAGTGATATATGGGGTTTACTTAGTTCCTACTGTTTCCTGAAAGGGCACTCTGGAGAGTAAATTACTCTGTTAATGGTCTAAAGACGTGTGCCTAAAATAGCTTCTGTCCTACTGTTAATAAATAATCTGCAAACATGTCACACTTCTCAGCTTTTCATTATATTAGGGAGAATGCAGGCTTTTCACAGTCCTGTCCCTGGGTGTGCATTTTGTTTTATCTGTCTTCCCTCATACACCAATAAATAGAACTTTTCTCCCAAACTCTAATTCAATGAAAAGGCTTGTACTGGTCATGTTCATAAGCTTTTTAAAAAAAATCAAGAACCAAAACCACAATGGGTTGTTCCTCAGACCATCATGGGCCCTTTAAAGAAATCATTTTAATTTTTAAAAAATTTATTTTGGTTAGCAAGCTTCAGAAGAACTTCAAAAAACATTCTCTGGGTTTGAGGTCACAGGACCATCTCAGACTCTCAGCTTCTGCTCCTTCGTGAAATGAATTTGTGTGTGGGAGCCACATGTCCCATGGCAAGCACATCTTGGGTGAACTAAGATCAAACTGCCGTCACTTTCTGGCTGACAAACAATCCAGAACTTGCTGACACTGCAAAAAAGGGTCAGGCTGAAAGCACAAGCAAGAGAGGGGATTATCCTGATCTGTGGATGCTTCTCCTTGGGATGCACAGAGAGTACAGATGGCAACACCTTACAGCTAAAGGGGATTTCTGACACTGCTCTGGACTGACTGATGTTCCACTGTAACCCTGAGTCTGTAGCTGCTCTGCCCTGGAAAGGTGGGGTTTGGCTTCAAAGAGCTGTTTCATTTCTCTTTTCCTCTCATCTCTGCTCATTCACCTTTTACATTCCTGCTTTATTCCTCTTCCACTGTCCCGTCCCTTCGTGGCACCTCTGAACTGTTGGCAGAGCTTGCAGGGAGACGAGACACAGGGATGGTTCCATTTCTTGGTTTTCTTTAATTCACGTCCATCCTCTGTGGGGTGTCAGTGGGGGACAAACCCCAGGGAATGACCACTGGGGCTCTGTGTGTTTTGGGGTGGTGAATCCCTGCCTGTGGGGTACAGAACAGGCTGCATTTCCTCCCAAGATCTCAGGGCTGCACTATAAAATCTTCACATTAAAAAAAAAAAAAAAAAAGAAGTGTGTCTTCTCATCTTGTTATTTCTCAAAATATTTCTCATCTGGCAGCATTTATGAACTGATTGTCTTGAGCGTTTTGAGCTACTGGGCACTGATTACTCACTGGTTGCAGTTTGCTTCAAAGTTTCTTAATGGAGACAGAAAACCTTTTATCTGAAGAGACCTGAAAAGTGCTTTGCAAATAGCAATTAACCTTCATGCCATTCCAGTCAGCTGTCAGCTGTTAACCTTGTAAAGCTCTCTCCTGCCTGCTTTGCCTGTGTGCCTTTGGTGCCTGAGCCTTGATTTGACACAGGAGATGTTACCCCAGGGTTTGCTAAAATCTTGTCTTGACCTGGGGAGAAACTGGAGGTTTGGAGGTCATTTTGGTTTATAATGTAAAAAGGAAAAGGGAAGTTTTGTGGACCCCAGGTGGATTCTGAGTGGAGAAGGGAAAGGATGCCAGCATTTGGGGTTTTTTCCCCTAGCCCCTCCTCTTCCTTCCAAACGGTTTTAGCAGTAAGACTTCCAATATATTAAAGGCTTTATTAGGCTTTGCTGTGCAGAGTTGTGATTGATGGCTGCAGTTGAGGCTTGCAAATCTCTCAGGATGCCCTGGCTCAAAACAGAGTGTCTCTCTTGGCGAAATATTTTAACCTGATCAATAAGTGCTCCTTTTGTTTATAATTTAATTACACTGTGAGCCGTGGAAAGAGGCAGTTGAGAGTTTATCTGATAGCTGCAGGTCTCTTCCTGCTCTGCTTTTGAGGAATGAGGTTAGACCTTAAGAATCATTTCATGTTTGCTTCCATGCTGTGTTCCACCAAAACAATCAGCTGCACCAGGATAAAATTGGGTTAATCTGTGGCCAAGCAGCCTCCCAACATGCACATCTCCCTAACATGCATTTATTAGCTGGAAGGACTGCAGTAGCCCTCCTGCCTCAGTTTTATTGTCTCCTCCAACACTAAAATGCTGTGTGATGTTGAGCCATCACTGAGCTTCTATGCACCTCAGTTTTTCAGTCCCAAGGCAGTGAAACAATATTAACCTCTTGTCCAGGGGTGATACACAGGTGAATTAATATCTGCTAAATATTTATAGATTCACAGGTGGAAACTGCTTTTTTCCTGTCACAAGTTTAGCCACAGAATGCCTCAGTTTTTTAATCTCATTTAAGCAGAAAAATAGGTTGTTTTGTTGGGTTTTTTTTTTTTTCTGTAGTCCCCAGGCTGCAGGGAGATATTTTATTTTAGCATGGCACAAATAGCTAACTGGGTATTCAGGTAGAGAAGGTTGGTGAGGGACATCCCTGACTCTGGGCCTCAAACATATTTTTATTTTTCTCAGTACTCTAGAGACTTTTTCCTTCACTGAATTTTATAAGAGAAATGGGAATGGTTTGGTTCTGATAGTGAGTTCAGGAAAGAGAATAAGTTAAAGAGAAAAGCTGATGCTTCTGAAATAATTTTACTAGAAATCAGGGGAACTTGTAGTGTTTAGTGCACCCTGATGTGGGCAATTTAATTATGGCAGAGTGGCAAAGGTGAGAAGAAAACCTGGTGGTGTTGCTGACACGTTAAATAGCTGGGGATGGCAGTGGTGGAGAGTTCACAAAGGCCAGCCCTGCTCTAACAAGCTCCTGTTTTCCTCCAAATATTTAGATGCCAGCTGTAATACAAATAGCTGTTTGTGCTCCATTCCTGTTACTTATTATCCTACAGGTAAAATACACAAGGTCACTGGGCTGGGCCGCTTGCCAAGGAAGTATAATTGCAAAATCTTTATTAAAGAAGAGGAAACACTGACAGCAATGTGTCTCTAGGAATGGATTACATTTTCTTCTAATTACCCAGAAATATGAAAGCTGTGTGCAAGGGAATTACTGCAAGAATTAGCATGAGATTATGTATTCACCCATTTTAACGAAGACCAAATTTACAAAGCGGCCGTGATCTACTTATGGCTTGGTGCCACCAGGGACTGAGCTGCATCACACTTGTTTGGGGGTTGTGTCTGCCAAGGTCTGATTTAGCAGCTTGTCCTCTGTGCTGAGCTCAGCCTGGAAGGGTGAGCAGCATCCTCTGTCAGTGACTGAGCAGGGTTGATCTTTCAGGGCTTCAGATATTCTCACGTTGATGGGACAAGCTCCTGCTGTTTTGAGCCAGAGAGAGTCTTTGATGCTCACAAAATGGGTATTTTAAAGAAATTTATTTTTGTTCTGTTCTGTCTTACCGCTCAGCTGGTGAGAAATTGGGTGTCTATCTTACATATGGGAAAGCTGCAAGTGAGAGAACTGAGATTGTTTCTGTTTCAGATGTTTTTAAAGTGAACGATCTGATTTCAATCAGTTTGCAAATGACCACAAATTTCGCTTTCTACCTGTTTTCAAGGGGTGGCAATGAACTATTGCTCCGAGACTTTTTTTTAACATTTATTTTTTAACATTATGTCCTTGCTAATTCTTGGTTTTTTTTTTTGTATACAAATAGTGTGGGAATTCAGGAGCAGACAAATTTACAGACATCACCTTGTACCACCATCACTCACTAGCCTCTCATTAGTATTTATTTCTTGCTGTAGGTGCAGATATGCTTTGATTTTGCCATTCTTGTAAGAACTTTGTGTCAGCAGGAGGCCATCAGAGGTTACATTTTTCTCCCAGAAGTTTGTTCTCTCTTCATTGGGATGCTTGTCTTGGGACACAGCTGCAGTTATATGGAAAACAGTTCTCTCTACAGATATTCATGAATTAAATCTTGCATATGCAATAACAAATTTTAACTTCTAGACAGGGGATTTCATTCCCCAGGGTTTCATAACCCTGTAGCACAGGTGCAAGAATTGGTTCATTTCTCAGGGAAATTTACTCACCTCAGGGAAACATTATGTGTTACCTGCTAAATCCATCTATCCAGTTTCTTATTCCGAGCTGACTCTGGGCTTTGCAAATGCACAAGCATTTCCTTCCCACGTAGCTTTACATTATCCATTGAAAATGAATTATGCCTTCAACCCTCTAATTCACTTACTCTATTTCCAAAGTTGCCTTATTGAATATTATGATCTTCTGTGCGTTCATGTTTTAATTTGCATTTGATTAAGCTCCCCAGACCTTGTAGACTGACCTTGATCATCCTTGGAAGCAGAAAAAAAATTGCAACCATGAAAGGACAACAAAATACAAACACAGGCATATGTGTGTATCTTTTTTTAATGATTTGAAGAAGAAAAAGGTCCCCATGTTTTAACATAAACACACTTCCGTAGCTTATTTTATAGTGTACTCCCTTTAGAGGTTGTGCTTCTGCCAGAATCTTTGCTTCTCTAACATTTAATTGCAGAGGCTTGAATTCTTCATGCCATCCCATCTTTGACTCTGCTGTGAACACTTTGTCAGCTCTTCTCTGTGCTTCAGTATTTTTGTGTCTGTGGTTTAGGATTTCCCTCCAGTTCTAGCACAAGTCAAGCACAACTTTTCCCTTCCAAAAGGGAAAATGTGGCCACAGTTTTACTGGTGATGGCAAAATGACACTGCTTCAGCTCTTACCAGAGATGTTAATATTCCCAACAGAGTCACAACAGAGTATGGGAAGAGCTGAGCAGTTTGTTTGCACTGCAACCAACCTTTCCCCCCCCATTTTTCCAAATAGAAGTGCTCTGTCCATGGTATTGCAATGCTTGTGGCAAGCAAATGTAACTGTCCACAATCTGAAACAAATAAATTTATTCCTCGAGGGCTGTAGGATTGCCAGCTAAGATTTTCCTGAGCACTTTACAGACCAAAGAGCATCACCTGCTCGTGAAGTAAGTACACCTGTGTGGCATTCATCCAGGCATTTCTCACTCCATGGCTTACCTGTGATCAGAGGGTGATTTAAGAACCCATGTTTTTTATGGATTGCTGCCTATCCAAAATTGCCAGGCTAGTGTGTTTGAGCAAATTTCAAAGCCTGTTCTGCTTGTGAAAGAACTCTGGAATTTCTTATTCGCATAGCCAGTCTGAATTCCCTTATTCCTTCAACAGGAATTCAGTCAACCATTGCCTATGCCTTATTTCTTTATTCTTCCTGCATAGCTTTTCTGAACTGTGGGTGAGCTTTCTTCTCTTGATAAAATAATTTCAGTTTTAAAATGGAGCCAAACTAGCCCATGAATCTTTTTGTCTGCTGTTCGTTTAAATACAGCCTGGCTTGTGAAAAACTTTGCAGAACACACATGGTTACAAATGCTGGATCAAAACCTAGGTCAGAACACATGCAAGCAATCCTGGATACTTTCTGGATTCAAAGATCTGCAAAGCCTGTGGTGGATTTGGGCCTGCAAAGGCACAAAAAAAAAAAAAAAGTATCAACAGAATCTGTTCCCCCTGCAGAGGATTGATATTTGTGTATATAATTCTTGGGGAAAACCCAGCTCCATGCAGAAGCCAAAATGATTTCTTTCTTTTATGTGCTTTTACTAGCAACTAAAAATTATCTAAACTGTGCCATCCATCCCAGAGGATGGATAAACAACAGCTTTCCCTGTGATGAGCCTCTTTGACTTGATGAGTGAACACAGATTTTGTGATACTGGAATGGCAGGAGCACATCAATTCTTTGCTTGCTCATGGTCAGTCATTTAGACCTTATCAGAAATTTATTTCAGTAGGATGGAAGACTTGCTATTTTTTTTTCTGTCTCTTGCAGACATGTGACTGAGACAGGTTATAGATGGATTATGGAAGGATTATGGAAAAGATGAGTTGTTTGGCTCCATTTCGACACCTTGCTGTGCTTTTTGTTAAAACATATTTCTAATAAAATGCAAAGAGGCATTTACATCAGCTGAGAGTTTGACCCAGGGACCTTGTAGCTTTTTGAGGAGACACTGCCCTCATATAAATAGCTGTTTGTTCGTGCTCTTGCTCCTATTCATTATGGTCAGAGTCTGAGCTCATGTCTGTTTCTTAACGCACAAAAAGTCTATAAATTCAGCGATGCTTGAGTCATTCTTGAGTTTCATTAAGTCAGATGTTACATTATGATAAACCCAGACAATACGAATGTTAGCTTTTTAAGATCCTATCTCAGGAAAAAAACCCCCAAAAGATTCTTTAGTTATTTTGAGCTTTGCAATTAGCCACAAATATAAATCCTCACCGTTAAAGAAACACAATATATCCCATTACCAAAAAACAGCAAATGGGATTTAGCTTGTGTTAGAGAAGACACGCTGTCGTTTTTGTTTTTCATTACCAGAATAATTGTAGCAGATTTATTTAACCAATCATTCATCAGCTAGTTTACAAAAGCTCCTGGGGCTGCTGCAGTTGTTGGACAGTTGACAGAATTATTTAGCTGATAAATACAAAGGATAATTTGATTCAAGTATGATTTCTGTGGGACTGAGAAAAACACAGCGGTTGTTTTGTCTCTCTTTGGATTCAAAGAGGATGCAGAATTAGATCTTGGAATAAGAGTAGGTTTCACAGTTGGCCTCTGGAAATATCCTGCTCTTTTAAAAATAATTTTAGTCATTAGTCCTGTTTGTAATTAAATAAATATAGCTACATTTTGCGCTAATTATGCCCTCAGTCCAATAAAGCACTTAACAGGTGTAAGACTTTAGAACGTGAATAATCCTGCTGGCTCATGTGCTCATGGCTGGATCTGTGCATAACAGCCTGGTTCATCAAAACACAATAAATGCTTTAGTCTCACTGGAAGCAGTAAGTTTTAGGTGTGTGCTTGAAATTAAGCATGTGTTCAATTGCTTTGCCTGGCTGGCGATGAAAAATAGCCTGTTAAATTGGCTGCATATTGGAAAGCTTTACTGGACTCTTGGAGAGCCACTTATTTATAATGCACTCAGGGGTACAAATGACCTGATATAAATGCTGCAATTTATTATTGGATTGGGGCTAACTGTTGTGGCGCTTGGGATGCTCAGTAAGATTTTTGTTGGGGGATCAGGTGACTTGGAGAAAGGCAAGAAGATTGATCAGAAATCTGGAAAACGTGAGAAATGGTAAGCTGAGGAGATGTTGGAGCCCTTTTGATTCTTGAACCTGGAAAAAGGTTTTACTGATAAATATCTGAACAGCTCCCATGCCAGTGGCTTTATCATTAAACAAAAAGCACTAGTATTTCTGATATATTTTCTCCCTTTTTACAAAGGAAATCGTACTGGAAATGTGGCACAAGCAGTGTGTAGACTGATTTTCTTAGCCAAGCAAATGTTTGATATTTCTTTTATTTGTCTTTTTGGACTCTTACCTCCCAGTTGCAGAGGTAATCTGTTTCACACAGATTAAAATGGCAATTTATACTGACATGATTTCCTGACAAGAGTCAAACAACTCAAGGGCCACAATAATACTGCCAAGTACTGCTATTTTTTTTTTTCTTCTCAAAAAGCCACACTTCCAAAAGGATTTGGAATATGCTGAATAGAAGAAAACAGTGCAAAATAATTTCATTTTCCAAAGATGCTCTCCTGTAAGTTGCTGTGAAGAGGATCTGACAGCTAAGTGTGTAATAAAAAATCCTTCACTTAAAAATCTCAAACTCATACCTGGACTTTAAATTCTCAAGTCCCTGTGTTATGCAAGCTTAGCTATCTTTATTTAGCAAGGAGAGAACAAGTGTCACTTTTGCAGGTAGAAATCAGCCATGGAAATCTACCAAGGCTATGGTAGAGGTGGAGCCAGAAGATCTGTTGTCATTCACCCTATGAATCTTTTTCCTGCTGCTGCATAGAAAAAAACACCTAAGCAAACTATTCCAGATTTTCCATGCCTCCTTCCCTGCTTGGAGCAGAGATTTAATTAGCTATGATATCTTCCTTTGGCCTCTACATGTTTTCCTGCGCAAGATCTGCTGTTTGTCCAACTCCAACCTAAATTTATATTCCAGTGTTTCACCATTATGGAGCAAGAAGTATTATTTTGTTTCTTTGTTTTGTTTAGTTTTGGGGTTTTTTTTTTCTTCCCTTCCTTCCTGATGAGGTGGAAAAGCCTGTGATCTGCAATCTAAGTCACCAATATTTTCCAGGCTGGCTTACATCAGTACATCATTATTATTATCATTATTATGCTCCCCTTCTCCCCCTCCCCCTTATTAATTTATTTATTTTATTGCTGGCGTTCAAATGGTTTTGTCAAAAGCAACTCTTTACAGACCATTAATGCCAGAGCAGATGATTGTTTTCCACCAAGCCTCATGAATAATTCAGGCTGCCAACTCACAGCCTCATCCTCCTCACCGAGGGCTCTTCTGAGGAATCAGGGTTATTAAAGGTAACAGTCGTGATGAGTCTCATCTTTGAGCAGGATATACTCATTATTCCTCAGAAGCAGCTCTGTCTTGAAGCAAATCAGACAATGCTGAGGCTTCTTCCACCTCCTGCTTTTCTCTCCCCCTTCTGCTACTTGTGATGATGCTTTTGAGTTTCTCTCAGAAAGTCGAGGAATGTGATAAATACTTTGGGACAAGTGGAAGGCAAATGGTGAGGGGAGTGCTCAACAAGCAAGCTGGTTTGCTTTTTTCCCCTGTTCCTCTTTCTAAACTTATTTATTTCACCAGTTCTCATGCCCCTGGCATGCTGGCTCTCTGCAAGCACTTGAATGAACATGTTTTCTGGCAGAAATACTCTGGGATTCGGGGAATGATAAGACTGGAATATTAAAGCAAGAAAAACTGTATACATATTCATATACCAGGAACTTGATTATTAATTCTGATAGTCTGTTCTCAGCTGTGTTTACAATGGTGGTGAAATCTTATAAGTAAATTGTGAGGTTAGTTCTGAAGCTGGCAATTGGTCTTACTCATGCCAGTGATAGAAGAGAACTGGGAAAATGCTTGGAAACCAGCCTATTCTCTTGGATTCACCAGTATTCAAAACAACCATCAAACATCTAGGCTCTCCAAAATGGTATTAATATCATAGTGTGGTAATAATATCACAGTTTTTTTTTGTTTTCTTAGCTCTGAAAGGTGATTTCATGTTAGATATTCTGAGGTTTTGTAAATATATTTGTATAAAAATGCAGGACCAGCCCCTAGACTTATGCACAGCTGAGCTGCAGGTGGCTTATAGTCCAGCCAACTGTTTGCAATTTTAGCAAGCCAGTGGGGTTTAGTCCTCCTCAAGTCTAAGGCAAGCTGTTGCTCTGGGCTCTTTGGATGATAAACAGTGCATTTCTATTATACTGTGCATGGCATAATTACCAGTTGCTTGATATGGTTCTATAGGTTACTGGAATGGACTGAAAAGATGGAAATTTTTTTTGTATACTTTTGTGATGCTTGTGCATTATGTTTGATTTTATAAAAAAATGAATGTGGATTTAAAAAAAAAAAAAAAAAAAAGGCCCATTGTTCCTGCATTTGCTGGAAAAGCCTTCCAAACCCTGTGAGATATCAAAGGCTGTATTATACCAGGAGCCAACTGAAGGAAGGAATCTTCAATAGCTGACCATAAATTTTCAGTAAAATCCATATTTTTCTCAACTTCCCAACCTAGATAGAATGAATACATTTCTCCTGGGGATTGGTACAATGCCTGCCACTGATCACACCTCCATCAGCCCTGTTCTGGGGAGGAGGAAGGACTAGTGTTCTTTCACACCCTTTTGAGAAAGCTGAATGTCTCCTTCCCTTCAATCTATTCAGTTTATTGAAGAGGAGGTGAAGAGGTGATTTGATCCACTAATAGACAGTAGACAGCTCCATTAATCTAGAGGTGGAGAGTAAAGCCAGTCACCAGATCCAAGATGGGAAGGTAAATCTGCCTGAAGTCAAGCTCTGCTGTTTTTAACACTGCAGATAACTTACAACTCACCCAGGACTGCTGTGGGTTTTCCCTCCTCCATGTAAAATAAACTGTCCTCAACAGTGACTTTGATGGAGAAATGGCTGGGTGGAGTTTGCTGACTTCTGTTCTGCTAGAGAACTTTGAAAGAACAGGGGCTGGAGAAGGATTTTTGACAGGGGCATGTGGAGGTAGGACAGGGGGGAGTGGCCTTAAGATGAATTAGAGAAATTTAGATCAACAATTAGGATGAAATTCTTTGCTGGGAGGGTGGTGAGGCACTGGAACAGGTTGTCCTGAGAGGTTGAGGACTCGTTATCCATGGTGGTGTTCAAAGCCAGGCAGGGTGGGGCTCTAGCCCCAACCTGCTCTAGTGGAATGCTCCTTGCCTGTGGCAGGAATTTGGAATGAGATGATCTTTAACGTTCCTTCCAACCCAAACCATTCTGTGCCTCTGGGATTCTATGACCATGCTTCCTTCTGGCCTCAGAGCCTATGAAGGATGAGAGGAACCCCCACACCCCCCATCTGCCAAGTTTTCAGCACTTAAACGTGAGTGAAAAGTCATGATATTATGATATTCTGTGTCCAAAGGACAACAAACAGAATATACCGCTATAACTTTAACTCAGAAGATAAATGTGGCCCTGAAACATCTGTTTGTTTGTCCTAATGATTCAAACCTCTGCAAGAAATAGAGAGGATTTTTGTCATGGTCTTGTTCTATAATTTTCAGGCTCTGCTGTTGTTTCATTTGCCTTAGGAGGGGACATTGGGGAACCACGTTCAGGAGAACAGAATTCGTTGCACAGAATGCAATAGTCAATATTTTTTTCCTTGCCACCAGGACCAACACTGCCTGTGGTTTGTTTTCCTTGTGGTTCTGCTGTAGTGGAAAGTGTGGGCTGATAACTGCTTATATAAAGAATTTCTTTAATTATTTTTTCCTCCTTCCAAGAGAAGCTGAAGCCTAAGCAGGAGGAAGCCACAGAAATAGCAATTCTATCACTGTTCCAAAATGGTTCAACTCTTTCTTCTTTTGCTAAACATGTCAATGAGTAGATGCCAATCAAGCCTCTATTCCTAATTAGTGGGGCTTTAGAAATGAGGCTTATAGAGCTATTTTTCAGTAGCCAGAACTTGGAAAACAGGTTTTATTGATATGGATCTGCTCAACAAGCAGGTTGGGAACACATATGGGAAATACTTCATTTCTCTTTCTAATCCCCTGGGGCTCCTGTTTCCTGAAAAAAAACACCTTCAGATTCTTTGTTTGATCCATGTGACACAGCTGACTGCTCTTTCCCCTTCAAAGCATGTAGGACAGGCCACTTATTGCAGTGGTGTTATTCTGCACTGTGTCATGTTTTTAATGAAATTGGTTAGGAGGAGGTGACTGAGGAATCACCCTCCCCAGGCAGCCCCAGATAATCCTCTTTGGTTTTGATGTCTGTTTTCCTTCAGTAGGAAACAAGTTGTTGTGCTCCTCAGAATGGATTCTCTGCATATTCTGATTCACTTCAAGGTCAGCTGGAGGACATTTGCAGCAGCATTTGATGGAGATTATGCTCTAAAGGCAGGGACTGAAGAGCTGTTGATAAGGGCTTAAAAACATTAAATTCACTTGCTAAAAGCATAAAATCACAAGGTTAAACTTGATTGTGCTCTGTTAGCTTAGGACAATGCTTCTGCACAAATGTCAAGTGATGTGAATATTAATAAATCTTTACTTTAGGAGTATTTTTGTCCTCACTGTGCCTTTTTGTGATAACAAATGAAAGTATTTGTAAAGTTGAGTATCTGGGAATGATGGGTAGATTATAAAGCAGTTCTCTTGAGGAAAGAATCCCCAAAAAGTGTAATATTTAGATTTTAGATATTCAAGATTAAGTGTCTTAGAGGGCTTTCATGCCTCAAACGTTGGCCATCTAACACAGTGAGAATCAATCCTTCTCAAAGATCTGTAACATCTCCAATTAGAACTTCAAGAGTTCAGGCACTAATGAACAATAAAAGGAAGGTACAATAAAAGGAAGGTACAATAAAAGGAAGGCCAGGATTTTAGGGTTTGGGCTTTCTGGTAAGAATTTTAATCTTTGAAATATTTCATATTCAAAAAATCAACTGTAATTCTTTAAAATTTGTTAGCTGGTTTATTCTTACATTCCCTCTGTGAGTTGCACAGAGGTGGTATCTGCCTCCTGAGATATGTCTTCATCCATACTTACACCATGCTGTGCTCTTGAACATGTACTGATTTGTCTTAGCCTCTTACAGGCAAAAAAAGATGAATAGAAGCAGTTCAAATGTAGGCTGAGACTTAGACTGTAAGTACCCTCAAAAGCTGGGATTTTCAGGTCTGTTTTCTCCTTCTGAAAAACCCATCAGTGCTGCTGATGAGGATCATGTGAAGTTGGTGTGAAAAATCTGTGAAAAAGCCTCAGTTTGTCCCAAAGAAGTCCTGAATCTTGATGTAAGCCTGGGGAGATTTATGGTTTCAAGATGAAATCAGGTAATGCTGAAATTCTCTTGGGGTTTCAATACCAGGTGAAATATGTTGTTTATTCTTAGGTTTTCCTTTGAACTTGGTGTTTGAACTCCTAAAAAGAGATTATTTGGGGGGTGGTGGTGTGTAAATTACTGCCAGATGGCAAAGGATAAGTGTCTGACAACTCTTCTATCCTGTAAACATTTAGTCTAGGTGAGTTTCTGGAACTGGAGGGTGGAAAAGACTGCAGGGAGGGCTGGAACTCTGCAGCATTCCTTTCATTGTTTTTTGAGATGGCTGAGCTGGCTCAGGCTACCAAAGGGTTGTTGAAAACGAAGGACATTCAGAAAATAAATAGTGTTTGATTTATTTCATAGCAAAGTGCCAAGAGGTGCAACCCTCACTGCTTTGCTCTGTAAAATGCTGTGTGGCAATGAGTTCCACACCCAGAAGAAAGATTTGTGGAGAAATGTGCTCTTTTAAAATATTTAAAAGCAGCTCCTTGGTAAATTTAAGATTCATTAGCTGTAGGTTTGGCTTGTTGGTGTTTGGTTTTTTATTTTTTTAATAAGGAAAACCTACTCTAGGTTTTGAATGGAATATCTTTCAGAGCTGTAGTCTTGTTTTTATGTACTTCTATAGCAGTCAGTAAAACTTGCTCATGCACAGTAGAGGCTCAAAGAAGTAATAGGTCAGAAAGAAGTAAATAAGAGAAGAACATACACATTTGCAGTGGCAGCTTTTTGGTTTTTCTGGCTTGGAGACATTAGGTCCTGGTCACACTTGTTCCTAGAAAACATCACAATTAGTGAAAACTCAAGGACAGAAGGGACTCAAGGTGTTCTCTCTTGAGCATGGAACAGAATTTAACCCAGCTGTTTGAGTAGGGAGGATGGGGCTGTGCTTAATTTTGTTAGTGTTAAATGTGAGTCTACTGTCTTTAAATGCTCACACTGGAACTTGCTTTATGGCACAGATTAGACCTTCAGATTTGTGTTTCCTTCAAAGTTATGAGGGATGACAATGAGGAAGAAAAGGAACAATCAATGCCTTCTCCTTTCTCTGTGCCACAATCTTCCTCTCTGCAGCTGTAAAGTAGTTTTCTCAGTGCATTATTGGCCTTCTTTGTGTCTACACAGTTATAGAAATCCTGTGAAGGTCCTAGGTGAAATTATTTTAGTGTAATCAATGTTAGGAACTTTACTGTAGTGTTCAGTCCCTTTTATGTCAATCCAGGCAGCACCTGTGAAACTCCAAATCTTATTCCAGCTGGACTTCTTCAGTAGGTTGTCTGACTTGCTGGAACAGAAGATGCTTTACAAAAGTGCATGAGTCCAGAAGTAAAAACCATTGCAACATACTAAAAAAAACAAAGGAGAAAGAAGTTCCCAAACTTCATGGTTCTGACCTGGCTGGGAAGGTATCTCATGGAAACCTGGACTGGCTTCTTGGTTGGATTCACTTCAGCAGATGTGCACAGCTCTTCTTCACCTGCCATCTGAATTATTGTTTTCAAGGACTCTGATTAATCTCCCTTACTAGATTGCTGCCTGAAGGAAAAGCCTTGGATGAAAATCCTTAGAGTCTGACCAGCAATGAAAAATATGTATCAGACCAGATATTTCTCCCACAACAACTCTCTATTTTTTTTCTGTATGTAAAGAAACTCTAAAAACACACACACACACACACACACACACACACACACACATTCATTTTCCATTTACAATTTCAAGACGAACTCCAACACCATGGGAACATTATCTTCTTTTAAAATGTAGAGAACACTGATGTACATGACGTGACCAATGTGGTTCCATCCACATCGTGGTGCAGTTGGAACAATAAAAAATTTGGGCCACCTGCCATGAAAAACTTCAGCTTGTGGCTCGACTCCTGGGGAGCAATTCACAGGTCCCATGGAAAGCAAGGCATGAAAATATACTGTGGGACCTCAGCAGCTTATGGGAGGGAGAATGTGCCTTGCAAAGTCAGGGCTGCAGAGAGTATTTCATGTCTTTGGCAAATGTGGTGTGCAGGATCTGAACCATTAATCAAACACTGACAGCTGGCTTGGGGAAGCAGAGTGTCAAATGGAGGAGGGCTTGCAGAGCCCCATCCAAATGGCATCTGGGGGAAAAGAAGAGTGTGGGGGGAAAAAACAATGAAAGGAATGTTTATGGTACTGGAACGATTTTACTTACGTTTATTCTAAATGTTTGGAAATTTATATTGATCTGAGTGGAAGCTGGTGCTGGGGTGAGTTAAATCAGCATTCCCTGTTGCCCTGTCTGGTTTGATTTATGCTGGGCATCTGACAACCACTCAGTTCAGAAACCTTTCAGAGCCTTCTTTTCTACTTGCTATGCAAAGCAAATGAGCTTTTTTTTTAAAAAAAAGCAAAATGAAAAAATAGCCCACCCCAAAACAACAACAAAAAACCCCTTATCCTGAACTAAATTTAGAGATTTCTGCACATCTGGCGATGCTAATGTCTCTGTGATGTGTGTCCAGATGTCTGCTTAGAGAAGGTGGAAGTGTATTCGGCTTGTTTACATATAGTATTTGCTGACTTTAATTTTGGCAATCTGTGTCATAGCTGCTTTTTCTGAAATAACTGGGCTTTGTCTTCAGTTTCCCCTCCTTTTTAATATTCTCTCTTTCATGGAATTCAAATATCGCATAAGGCAAGAAAGATTATTTTATTCCATTTATTATAGATGAAAATTAAAAAGATAATCTGTTTTG
Organism: Entomyzon cyanotis; assembly: GCA_024500445.1. NCBI lineage: Eukaryota > Metazoa > Chordata > Aves > Passeriformes > Meliphagidae > Entomyzon > Entomyzon cyanotis. The sequence continues at coordinate 14,855,219 of JAKEPQ010001010.1, forward strand.
TTGCCTTTATGAATTCATGCATATATTGGAAAATGCAGAGTTGACCCTTTTAAAGTCCATGTTTTTTCTGCTCCATTTATTTTGGGAGGAGTCCATCTTTGGTTTTCCCAGTGATGAGAGGTACATGTAGTCACTGATGTGAGAAAGGAGGTTTTAAATCTTGTCGTGCTGCTGGAAATTAACAGAAAGTCATTAGCATCACTGGGGTTAGGTTTAATTCTCAGCAATGCCACAGAGGCCAGCTGATCATCAGTACAGTTATATTTACATAGCTCTGCTGGAGATCCACAGCTAAAAATGTCCTGGGGTTTTTGGTGGGTTTGTGGTTTTTTTTCTTTTTCTTCTGATTTACTACTAATTGCCTTTTATCACCAAAAATATTGCTTACCTCCTGCCCATGTAAGGTGCATTCTACATATCTAGAGACATATCATCTGTATTGGGATTGTTTTTCTGAACTGCTTTTAGCATGTTCCTAAATATGCAGGCCCATGCAATATTTCCTTTTATAAAGGACTTTTATTAGGGAAGTGAGGGTGTTGCCTGTGTTTTGGGATGGGATCTTCAGGAATATCTGTTGGGCAGTGCCATGAAGGCTGAGCTCATGGATGTTGCAGTTAGCAGCTGCATTTTGCAACCTATTTTGAAATCGTTTTCCAGAACAGACTGGACTCTCCAGCCTGACATGGCTGATGGGCAGCCTCAAATCCTCATCTGCAGAGAGCCTGTAGGGACCAGGGGCTGGAGCTGGAAATAGAACCAAGAAATTCACCTCTGCCATTCAAGGTGGTGTATAAAACCGTTTTTGTGTCAACATGCAGCCTAAAAATCACCTCTGTCCTGTCCTTTGGTGCTCCAACAGCTTTAGGGACATGAGTATAGTGAAAGCACTTGCCATGGACATTCAGCCTTTTTAAAAACCTTTGGAGACTTTTGCAGGCTTGGTTTTTAGCTGGAATTTTCATTCCACATGTGCGCCGTGGAAGCTGTTGCCATGAGTCACAGTCATTATCCTAAGGGCAGAATTGGAAAATTGCAGTGCAATCTGCAGCCCTGCTGCAGATGCAGAGATTGCAGCAGGGCTGGTGCTTCTCTGGATAAACTGGCTGGAAGATGGGAAAACAAGTCCATTAGACCTCAACAGTTTTTGTTCCCTAAGGAAATGAGCTTTTCTTGGTAAGACAACAACAGAATATAAGATGGATAGAAAAATCTTTAAGAGATTAGACAAGCTAAACTCTGTCATGGACTATCTTTAAAACAGAGACAAAAGAGGAAAAAATAGAAAAAAAAAAAAAGGGGCTGAACTTCCAGTTACCTCTTGAGTGAAAATCAGCCAACTTAGCCAAGTCAACAGTGAACTCTATCTGCTCTTCCCCTGCTGAAAAATTCAGGCTTGTCTTGGGGAGTTTCTGGAGTGCAGTGAGTGTGCAATCAGCTGCACTGGCAGGTAACACAATCTCTCAGCTCTCCCTTCCAAGGCGTTTTAATTTTTACAGCTCGAGTGCTCCGAGGGTGCCAAAATAATCAGCATTTCGTCTTCTTGCCGTATCCGGCCTGGGATCTGATTGCTAATCCCTCAAGGTGGCAGTAGCTTAATTAAAGCTACGTATCGGCGAGGAGATAATTGTAAGGTCCTTTGAGTGGCTGCTCCTAATTTACGCTGTGTACAGCCTGATACAGTCATCTATAATGTATCAAAGGTCCGCGCTGGATTTTAATGTAAAGCCGTGTAAGATAAATGAAGAGTACATGTGGCAGGTGCTCAGTACATGCATTTAGATTAAGCCCTGCTCATTGAGGTGGTGATTAGATGAGTTATGTCGGGGAATTGTGACTGCTCCAGTGGATGAGGAAAAGGTTATTTCCAAGAGCTCGTTTTAGCGGCGTAGCTGGCCCGTAATTCAGATATCAAACAATAAATGGGAAGGGAAAGCAGGAAGGGTGCAGAGTGCAGATGCTGAGCCCCGTGGACACTATGCACAAAGATGCAATAGAACTTCTAGGACAGCTCAAAATCTGAGTGATGCTCTCTCTGATTAGCTTTAAATATCTGGTAAAGATATTTAACTGCAGCAAAAGTGAGCTTGGAGTGTTATTTGTTCAGAAATGGGGGTTCAGTCCGAGGTCATTTGCTCTCCCTGTGTCTCTGTAGACTCAGGAGCACAGAGGTCAAATCCATCAGAGCAAAGGTGGAAGCACAAGGCTTGTCTTCCTCAAACAGTTTTATTATCATGAGAATCATCGCGTTTATCAAACTGGCAGAACTTCTGAAAGAGATAGTTGGGACTTGCTTTTCCAGCACTGCAGCAAGATCATACAGAAAATATGCACTGGTAGGTTTATTAACTCCCCAGAAATGTATGAGAGCTTTTTGTCTGTTCTGTTTCTCCAGCAGGGCTTGGACAAACAGTGGATCAGAGGATTTTGTTGCACTGATAGTCCATGCCCTTCTCTGTAGACCCTGGGGGTGAGTAAAGGGGAGGAGGCAGCTCTAAAGAGAAGAGAACTTGAGGGCAGAGGAGAGAGCTCATAGCAAGGATTCCTAAAAGGAAAATAGGATGAAAGCAGAATGAGAGCTGTGCAGGTGTAATGAGCAGCTGTTGAGATCTGTTCAGCATGAATTTTTGTTTTATATCCTCAAAGAAAACAGTACAGCCTCGAAATAGCAGGCTCTGGCACTCCCTGCCCTCTGTGCCTGTGAACACACTCAAAATGTCAGGAACGTGCTGCTGGGTGTTCACAGGAGCCTTTTTTACCAGCAGCTGGTTGTTGAGGGTATTTTTTCCCCAGCAAGTGCAGTAACATGCTGTGAGGTTTTGCAGGCATACATTAACCAATTACACCTTAATCTTTGCTCTTAAAGGTCAGTTGAGATCATAACCCCTGCTCTGCCAAGTGCAGCTCAAGAAAAGGCAGAGTGGGAAATGGGTGAGATGGAATTCAGCAGGGTGGCTCTCAGCAGGTAAAACTGGAGCCAGGTAGTGCTGGGAGGATCCAAGCTTTAAACCAAATGTACCCAAGGGGAAATATACTTCCAGCTTCTTCTGGTCAGGGATGGAAACTCCGCAGAAAACACTGTCTAATAAGTTAATATTTCTGGGTGTACATGATGAGAAATGGTGAAACACTGCAGGCTCCCAGCACATTCCTCACCTTCACATCAGCAATACCTACTCTATCTAATCCTGTGCACTCTATTAAACCTCACCAGCAAGACAAACACCCTGTGACAAGTGACCAATCTTCCATGTCTTGCTCCAACCTCACGAAACAGAAGGCTCCCCCCAGCCAAGGCTCCTGCAGGAGAACATTAGAGCAGTTGTGTTATCCCTTCCTGTTACACGAAGACTTAGCAAACTGTGCCCTAAAAGACATAACATTCAATTGACCTTTTGCTTATCTATAAACGTCAAATGAGCTACGCAGACCCCGATCCACCGAGGAGCCATTCCTGAGGAATTTATTTCCTTTCTCCAGCCATAAAAATAAATTGCTCCGCTAGAGGATTGGCTCAAAAAATAGCGCTGCTCGCCTATAATAAGATTATTATGAAGGAGATGTTTTTCCCTGGGCAATCGCAGCCAGCCAGTGCGTTATCAAATTTTTATCTTGTCAAATTGCTAGGCACTGCTTAGTGTTCTAGGGAGATTTTGTGTGTTAAGCTGGCCTTCTGTAACCTTCCAGGGCCTGAGTACCCAAAAGTGGCTGAATTCAGGAATTGACTTACATTCTTTGAAGGATGGATTATTCTTTTTGCTTCTGTCCTACTTTTAAGCCAGATTTGCAGAGTCTTACACAGAGCATTCAAAGAATAAAAAAAAGTAATTCTTACATGTCATATCAGTCTTTTTGGACAATGCCTGGCAAAACCATTCTGAAAGGCAATGGGAGGATCAGGCAATAAGTCAGGATTTATCCAGCCTGTTTTTCTTTATGGAGCCTAGGACAAAGAGGCTGGTTGTCAGTCTTGCTAAGATTGTAACTGGAGAATTTGGCTCACTCACTAACAGCCTTTCATTCTGCTTTTCCAATTAATTTCACAGTGGAAAACTCTCCTCCTAATGACAAATATCCCTCTTGAAAGGATAAACCCCAGCACGTTGGTAGTTTGTGATTAGAAGTCAGGTATTATATGTACATTATAAATATATATATAATATATATATATTTTATATATATATTTTCAGGATTAAGTTTTTTTGTGTTCATTTGTGCCCTGATGTGTCAGGTACTGACAGAGATGCTGAACAGGGGGCTGGTGAATCCTAGAGTCAGGGAATGGGTTCTGGTTTTGGTGCTGTTATGTCCTGCTCTCCTTGCCTTTGCACTCCCAGCACTTCATCACCCAGATCAGATTCAGTCTCAGGCTTCCTGCAGGTTGGGTTTTCCACCCAGATACTCCTTGTCCCACAAGCACCATGTCCAGCATCCCATTGTGAAGGACAACACATCACACCTGGGTGGTTGTTCCTCTGATGAATAAAGGGAAATGAAGAATTGGTGTATTTGCCTTGCCAACGTGCTTTGGTGCAGCTCTGTGTGGGGTCTCTTTTTTTCTCCTATCAAGACACTGAAGGGCTAAATGAAATATATTTACTTTAGATCTAATCAGGCTGTCACTTTATGCTTTCTGACTATTTATTGTTTGCAAATGTATTGGGAGTTTAAATCACTCTGGAATGCTGATTAATGTACTATATTGTGAAAGTTCAAAATAGCCTCCTCTGTTTTCACATGGCACTAATTAGGAAAGAGTGGATTAGTAAAATCTGCATGAAATGTGTGCTTAGAACCATGCTTTTAAAATGTTTCACTTGGTTTCTCAGTCCCTACATATCTGTTTCAGGATAAATAGTGCCAACCTCATTTCTTGTTCAATGACTCCTGAAAATTCAGACTACCCGTGGTGCTGTGTCTGATGGTAGCACTATGTGTGTGTGTGTGTGTGTATTTATGGGTGTGTGTATAAATATCTGTAAAATTCAGATCTGCTTCTAAAGAGACTGAATTTTCTCATTCTCTCCAAGATGAGCATCTTGGGAAGCCCCATCTTGGGGCCAGGAGGGACCTGGGTGCTCCAAAATGAGCTTTTGAGCAGCGTTTTGGGAGCTGGCTGTGATTTTAACAACAAGTTTGACTACAGTGCCTCCAACAGATCTGGATGAGTGGCCTATATTTGGCAGGAAGGCTTTATAGTGGCATGGCTTAACCTGGTAAGATGCTGAAGTAATTTTCCTATTAGGAATCTGGCTTTGCTTTGCATGAGTACAGCATGTCTGCAGTTGGGGTTTCTGATGGGAGTGTTCTTAATTTAGACCAAAAGCTCATGCAGATCGATGTCTCTTCAGTTAACCACTTATTTTTGTCAGACTGATGCTGAAAGAGCAGGTCCTGTTGCTTTTAAATCACTCCAGAGTTCACGCTGAAGAAATAAAATCAGCCTTGAAATGAAAGATGACTAAAAGAGGTGATCTCTGTCTGCTGCTAAACGGGGTCACCTCAGTCCAGATATTGAAGAGGGGATTGTGATCAGCTGGCCCTTTCCTTAATGTTTGTGTCACTTTCTTGCTTATGCATATTCAGCTCCCAAAGGGATCCAAAAGAGCTTAAAGTCCTTTGCACGAGGATTCTTTTGCTCACCTCTGCATTGATGGATCTAAAAGTGACACAGAGCTGTGCAAATGGGGTGTGACAGACTGAGGATCCTGTCTGGGATGCTCACAAATCCAGCTCACAAATCCAGCTTTTTTCCTGCCTTCCCATCTCTCCCCCTCTCCCCTCCTGTCATAAACAGCCTCTAAAACAAACACACATTTTTAAGCATTATGTTGCTTCTGGGCAGCAGCCAGGGGATAAGATTAGCACCATTGTCATCAGAAAGAGCAAGGCACGTCTCTTTGATGAATGACATTGGATCCTCAGGATTTGTTATTTTTTTATTCAATGTGCCTGTGTATTTTTGGATACGAATGTCCCCAGATAGCCTCGGGATGGGGGGCAGGGGAAGGAGAAGGGTGAAGAGTGAGTGATAAGAGAGCTTTGCTGTCAGCCCGTTTTCTCATGTCTTCACCTTTATGGGGGGAAAAACCCCCAAGGTTTGAAACACAGCTTGCCCAGCTTGGTCACCCTTGTACCCTCTGTGCCATGAGAGAGACCAAACCACATCAAACAGTTAACAGCACTTGGCTCATCACTTTTTTCTCTCGCCTTGTGAATTTTTCATCCTTATTTAGCTGCCTGGCTCTTTGGAATACCAAAGGTCATGCCAGTCCTGACAAACTGGGAATCATGACATTTGGAGCTGGGCAGTGCTGGTGAGCTGCCATACAAGCCCATGGTGCCTGAAGCCCCAAACCTTTCCCTTCTCTCTCCCCTGGACTGGTTTTCCTCTGTCATCTCCTTTCCAGCCTCTGCTACAGCCCCTGGGATAGAGGCTGCCCATTCTCTGTTCTGTGTTTTTCACAGCATCTACTGCCATTTCTCACAAATGGGAGATCTCAGATTTGGAGGCAGCAAGTAATGGCATTCACATATCTGAAGACTTTCTCTTACAAATGTCAAGATGCCCTTTCAACAGGGAGTAGGGAAAACAAATTCTGATTTTTGGAGATATAAGTCAACTGTAGCCAAACTTGGTGTTTTTGTTGTTTGTGGTTTTTAACTGTAGCCAAACTTGGTGGTTTTGTTGTTTGTGGTTTTTTTTTTTTTTTTCCCTCTCCAGACTCTTAATTTCAAAAGGAATAGGGTTTTTTAAACTGGGGGAGAAAAAATCCGAACACAGTCCAACAAAGAAGTAATTGTTTCTTGGAAATCATTTTAGTTGCTGATTCCACTGCTCAATCCAATGTGATGTGAAGCAAAGACAAATGCTGTCACTAGGAACAGCATGAGATTGCTTTGTGATCTTAACCCCCTGTACCCTTCAGATGGAGCATCTGTGGCTTCACCCACTGTGATTCATTAAAGAGATTATGTATTAAAACAGACATGCTTTCTATTACCTGAGAAGCAGGGAACATCCTCATCACTGTGCCCTGATGGCAGCCTATGCTGATTTCACCTTTTCTTTTTCCCCATCAAGTGTGTCCTCTTGGTATCACTTGTCTGGGGCTGAGGACAAGGATCCTCATTTGCACCTGCATTTATATAATGCCCAGTGCAATGTGGTGCTGTTCATGGTGCCAGAGCTGCAGTGCTAGAAAAAACCCCACAGAAATCCAAAATGAAATTTGAGATAGTAGCCTTTCCTCAGCGTAGTTTCTTCAGTATAACCCCTGCATTTGCTGATATAGAAATTATCAATTCCCAGTGTTACTGGAGCTAGAGTGAAAATCAACCTCCCTCTAATGAAACAATTTCCTTCTTTTCTCTGTATGGGGAAGCTCATAAGCTTTTCTTCTATTAAAGGGGGCTGTGTTTTTTGGAAAAGGGAGAACGTGGTCCCTTAAAGCAGTGAGGATGAACACACAGCACGTGGCAGTGCTGGGATGACTGCAGCCTTCCCATTGTGTGCCCATCCACCTGGGTCTCTCCATTCTCTCTTTCCAATTTATTTCCTTACATAATAATGACCCAGAGGAGGGTCATCACTTTTCAAACACCATTTGGCTGAATTTTGATGAGGGATTTGAATCACTCTGACAAATGGGAACCTTCTGCATGGCTGGCTCTAGAGGTGAGGGATGAGAAAGCTCTCACTCAGCCTGGCCTGTGCTTTGTCCTGAAGGTCTTTCTGTGTCCTGAAGGCCTTTATACCTGAGCAGACACATGCATGAAGGATTTAGCAATATTCAGTTTGGATGATGGAGGGGAGTACTACAGGGAATAGTAGCATTCAGCAAAGGGAAATTCAGATAATTTGAGCAATTACAAGCAGATAATGGATTTATTTCTCTCCCTTCTCCCCTTTCCCTCTCCTTTTCTGTTGCCTCCTTCCCTGCCTTGTACCTGCCTCCTCATGCACCTGGGGTACTTGGGCTGACTGGGGTAGTTAGGGTATAGTTGCAATGTGTTATCTGTGCTTTCCAGGCTTTTGAAAGGTAGTTTTACCTTCTGCTGAAGGTTGGTCAAGCCCCAGGAGAGCTCGTGGTGGGCTGGCAGTGGTGTTTGGAATCTGGTGCTACCTGATAACACCTTGAGATTCAGAGTCTGGCTCTGCCCTGTGTTGGTGACCTCTCAGGCCACCACTCGGGATCCTCCAGCTCCAAAATGCAGCAGGAGAAATTCTTATCTCAAAGTTGAAGGGATTCAAAGTGCTACTACAGAACCAATTAGCATCACCTCGTGTCCTTTTTATCAGCTGTGTCAGATGGGTCCCACCTTTGTTCTGGAAATGAAGATCACCTGGGAATCCTTATGCAAAATGACATTGCCAGTTTATGACCTTGCAGCACAGAACTTGTGTGCATTCTCACCAGGATCTCAGCATACTGGACTCCTATCAGTATCCTGGGATGTGTTTTAAATTAGTGCCTGAGGGGGGAATGGGATTGAGTCGTGCACCACATGCCCAGCTCAGCTGAACTTTCTCTCTATGCTTTTTATTAAAGTTGTATATCATCAGGAGAGTGTGAAAGTCACATTAGAGGAGGGAAATCATCTCCCCAGCACCCTGGCTTGTCAGGCTATTTTGCATAATAACTTAGGGAAATGAACTGGCCACTTGTGATGCTTGAGGACAGGCTGGGAGAGTAAGAGCCCTCTGAGGATTTGATCACAGAACAGCCTGATGTGGCACATCTGGTTTGTTTTAAGCATCTCTGTGTATTGGGAAGAGAGCAGCAGGGGATGGGGTGGGATTGCTTTATTTGAAATCTTTTACAGTGTTTCTGAGTCAACTGTTTGTAATGAGAACAATGGTCTTGGGAAAACTGCAACCAGGAGACAGAGCAGCCGAGGGCTTGAGCCACTCATGTGGAAATTTCGGCTGGATTTCTTCACCTGCTTCACTTCCCTGCTGTCCCCAAAATGGAAATCCATGGGAATGCTGCTGCAGAGGTGGGATTTACCTTGTGGAATGGCTGAAGAAGGCTGAAATTCAAATCAGCCCCCTTAGCTCCAGAGCAGTCTCTCATTAAACATCCCTCTATGTGCAAAATCCAGCTGTCTAAATCATAGCTAATGATATAATTATTCAGCTATTGCCAGGGCTTGCTGGGTAATTTGGGGTAGTTGTGGTGAGCAGCAAATAGATGCAGGAGACTTCTAAGGGGCAGGAGGCAGAGAAGTTCTGGGGATTTACAGCACCTGTGGCTTGGCCCAAGACTGCTCAAATTGCAGTGCACAAGGTTCCCATTTGTAGCTTGAATTACACGCCTGCCCTGGCACACTTTCAGGAGCAGACATTGCTTTAGTCACCACCCATGTGTTTCTGGGCCTTAAACTGAAGAATGAAGCAATAAAGGAGAGTGAAGCAATAGATGACTCTGGATAGCAAAGTGCTTTCTGGTCCTGAGACCTGAACTAACACCCCAAACACTGGGCAGACCTTCTGGGTGTGCAATTATAAAAATACAGTTTTCCTCCCTGTGTCGATAGGCTCATCAGAAAGTTTTCAGAGCTGTTTGGCTCTTCCCTGAGAGCAGATTTAATATTGCCAAAAATCAAATAAAATGTAGATTTCTTTTGCACATAATTAAATAACAAGCAGGGAGAATTTCCCAACCAGACTAAATGCATTGGATTGTCCTTTAGTGTCCAAAGTCTCCCTGCTCTTATCAGCTGCTGTGCTTTTTTCACATGACAAAGCCTTACAAACTGCTATTTTGCATTGGAGATCTTAAGGAAAGAAAACAATTAATTACACCTCAGAGCTAATTGGAATCGATACTTAATGTTTTTAGCTCCCAGTTAATTGCCAAATGATGTATCACTAGTTTGATGATGAAAAATAGATGGATATCTCAGGTTCTTCCTCTAGGGTGTCATTCTGTTGATGGACTAGCTGGCTCCAATGTTTTCCTTTCCCTCCTATCTGACCCTCTGTGTTTTATTTCTCTTGCTTTAAATCCCATGGCAAACATTTGATAATTTGATTGTCAAAACATAGTGGAAAGTTATAAAAACTGCAGGGCATAAGGTGGTATTTATTTATTTATTTATTTATTGGAAGATGTAAAGGGGTTTTAAAGGGGACTCTTGGAAAATGTTTCATGTGATTGTTCTGACTGAGCTGATCAGGTGTTGGTTTTGTTTCTAGTCCATGGAGGAAAGGGAAATACATCTTGGTTCTCACAGAATCACCCAGGAGTGTCTACAGTAATTGAGTGCCTTAAATTGCAGCTGGGGGTTCTCCTGAGGGTCTCAGAGGTTCCCAGGGAGTTCAGACCAGAGTACCTGTTGATGTCCTGCCGATTTTCTCAAATCACACTTCTCCCCTCCCCTGCAAAACTTGTGCTGAACGAGTTATGTGCCAGGCTGGCAGTGAGGAATTCTTGTTCCTGAGGGTCACCCAGAGCCCCTGTGCCCAACCCCAACCTCTGCAGCTCCACAAGCAGCCACAGAGCCTTGATCCAGACAGCCTTGCTGTAATACACCTAAATATCCCCACGCTCTCAGCAGGGCTGACTCAGCCAGCACAGAGCATTTCCACCAATAAACACCAATAACCAGGTGCCAAGTGTTAACTGCTGCCCTTGCCCATGGCAATGTGGACAGCCAGGCTGAGCACCAAGTGTGGCTCTGCTTGTGCCCAGTGGGTCTGACTCAGTCTGCCTAAAGGAAATCTGTGGGTGTTAATGTTATATAGAAATTAACACTCAGACACGTTCTGGTAGTACATCGACACCCACAATTTTTATTTGTGGTATGCAGCGTTATTTCACACTTGGAATAGTCATTTTATAAGCATAGTAGGGACTCTAGAAAATGTTTTGTCATTTCCTTTCCACTCAGCTTCTTCCCAGAGAACCAGGCATGCACAGAGCACTGTTTATGATACCCACATTAATAATCAAATGTGTGTGTGTAGGTGAAAGGATTGCAAATAAACACATCTTAAAACAAGATCTATCTCCCTTCCCTGAGCTGGCATGCTCCCAAATGAACTCAATTGTAAAACTCCCTCATGCTGAATTCAGATTTTTTTTTTCTTTTCTTTTTTTTTTTTTTGTGTATAAAAGCTGATGACCTCACAAGCCCTCCAAATGGAGTTAGGGGAGTGCTAAAACCCTCTGAATATTTGGTGGTGATGTGAGCACTGAGCAAGACAAAGTCCATGCAGAACACAGACATGGAGTGGACTCTTTGCCTGCAAGCTGGCTTTCCTTGTGCTGTCTAAAGATGGCTATAAATGAGTATGAAGAGCAATGCTTTTCTGTATCTGTTCTCAATTTTTCTTTCTGCAGCTGACAGCCCTTTTGCATGGCCAGTTCTGTTTTCTGTCTCTATAGTCCTGCTGTTCTCTGGGATGGTTGTGTGAGGGTGTTTTTAGACAAGTCCCTGAGAAACAAGGACAAAATTCAAGGAAGAGCAAGCAGTGAGGTGCTCCTTCTAGTTTACAAGTTTTCAGGATGTTGTAACCCAGGCCAACACCATCTTTTCAGTCAATACCATAGAAACAAAGGAAAAAGCTGGAAGCAAATGTTATCAGTCCTGGTTTGGGATTGACTCTAAGCTGTGAGGCTACACTTTGGAGAAGGGCTCAGCTAAGAACTCTGAGTTGTGCTGTATTTTTCTCCCCATGATTGTCCTTCTTGTGGAGCTCTCATTGCTGTTGTGAAACTTGCTTGGTTATGTGACTTCTGTGGCAAAGGGACATCTTTAGCTGACCCCTTGTCAGTGAGCAGTGGCTGGGTCTAATATTCAATCTTTCAGTACACACTTTCCTCCTTGAGATGGTTGAAACACATGTAACTTTTCCTTTTTAATAGAAAAACTGCACTTCTCATTGAAAAAAGCAGACCTCTAGAATATCCAGTTGTATGCACTGTGAAAAAAGATTCAAATCTGAATAGTGTTGGATAAAAACAAAATCAAGACCAAAAAAAGCCCTCCCTCCCTTTCTTTTCCCTATCATTATTAAAAAGAGATTAAAAAAAACCCCATTATGAAATAAATTTAAAATAATGTGTTTTCTGGGGAGAAAATAGAATAGATGGATGACTTTCAGCCTAATTTAGTAACTGCCACTCAAGATGCAACTTGGAAAGAACTTTCTAAAGCTGGAAAGTTATTCTAATGACATTTGTGACTGGGGAAGCATATGATTTTCTTTTGTGCTTTGATTAATATTCTCTATTACATTAGGCAGCTTAAAAACTGAAGGCATACTTTATCAATGTTCTTCTGCCATTCCTTTAATGCAAACTAACCTCCTTTTGCAAAATGAAAAAGCAAATTGGCCAGCCAAGGGCTCTGGGCTTTTTCTGACCTATCTGATGCAAAGCTGAATGTGGTAACTCTGAGCTTTGCTTCTGGGGGTGAATGTAAAACATTTTTCTGCATTTTATTCCTTTTCTGAGGAGTTGCAAAGCAGGGTGTGATCGTGTGTAAGCAACTGGGACAAAGCAAAAGAAAGGAAGAGCAAACAAAGAGGAGGAGGAGGAGGTGAGGGAATTTATCAGGGAGTTTGCTTGCAGCCTGAGAGAGCTGCTAGCACAGGTCTAGGAGATGAAATAAGATTTAGCATGAGAGAAACCTGTCTCCCAGTTGTATCCAAGCCCCTCAGGAGACTCAAAGGCACAGGAATCTGCACATGGGTCTCTACATCTGGAAGAGAACACGGGGTGATGAATTATTCATGGATTATCTACTTGTGCTCAGGAATTTTCTCTTTATTCATAGGTCAGGAGCAGCCAAAAAAAAAAAAAAGAGAAAAACTTGTATCACACTTGCCTTTTAATTTAGAAAGGTATTGTACTGCTGTGGGCAAAGTCATGTGGACACAATGGCAGGGTTTGCAGGATGAGGTCTTGAATCACCACAGACTTTCATTCCATATTTTTAGGCAATCTGAAATAGGGTAGAGAAAATCTCTGTGAAAAAGACAAATGTCTGGTGATTGAAAAATATCCCCACAATTTTCCAAACATTTTTAAATCATGTGCAGCTTCATCAAGTCCACAAAGAGCTGAAAAAGGGTTCTGAAAGATACATTTGCAGGGCTTTCCAGGCATTGCCAGTGCCTTTGCTTTAATTTGGAGTTGAATTAATCTTAGTCTTCCAGGCTGATAAATGTAAAAAGTCCTCTGAGAAATCAATTGATTGTTTAGTATCCTTGCAACATCTCAATGTGGATGAGAGGGGAAGATTTGTGCTGACCAAGACAGAGTTGGCTGTAAGGGAAGAGGGCAAAAAATTAATTTCCATGTTCTTGCTAAAATAATCCCCAATGCAATGGGCTTTTTGCAAAAAACTCTCTCTACCCTTCCCAGCTGCTTGCTATGCCCATGGAGCCAAACTCATCCATGGCAGAACTGTAGTTTAATCCTCTGCAAATAATTCTTTAACACATTGGGAATTGAGGGCCCAAAGTTCCCATGTGGCCTGAGGAAATGGCCCTTCCAGAACCATGTGTTTTAATCATGCGGAATTTTGGAGATTAACTTCTACTCCACTGGTTTGTGGCCAGTTGTGTCTCCTGTGCTGTTGCACCAGATTTGTGTGTTAGTTCAAAGCCCTTTTCCTTTGCCAGTGCTTCTTCCCTCCTGCCCTGTCTCCCACACTGAGAGCATTAATAGAGAGCAACCTGGTTACTCAATTTACTTGGTGACACTTGCTCTTCAGTTTTCTATTTCTTCATTAGCAGAGAGAATTGTGCTGTAACTTCCCAAGGTGTGGAGCTGCTCTTCAGCCTGTAAGAGCTTCCCCAATTGAGCAAAGACTTTTATAAAGTCAAGCTGCAGATATGCCCATTGTGTTTTTCTGAGGCATATTGATTGTTGGTGTGGTTAGAAATACCAGTTTTTGTTTTATGTTAACAGCTTCTGGGCTCATGCAAGGGAGTGACACAAACTGCTCTCAGCTGAAAGCAGACACACTGGGGTAGAATAAACTGATAGTTTAAATGTTCATTAACCAGAGTCCCATCTCTGGTTAACAGCAGGGTAAAAGTACAGGAGTAAATGAGCTATTAGGTCTGAATTTGTGCCTTGTGATGGTGCTTCCCTTCCATTGCCTGCTCACTTCCTGAATCCTTGTAAGACCTAATATAGGAAAAGTTTTGCTTTTTAGCAGGTATGACAAACAGGCTCTTTAAGGAGTCTGTGGTTCACATTACCTCCCCCCCTAACACTTCTGGCACATGTCTATATTCATATTTTCATCCCTGGTAGAACTCCCTGCAACTCTGTGTGAAAGGTAGAGCTGTGAGAGGCTGGATTTCCATGGTGGATGAAATGTAACTCTATAGGTTCAGGCTTGGTCAAGAATATACACCAATGTTAATTCAAAACCTGCCTGTCTGGCAGGAAGATGTCTTTGCAGGGAAGTGATCTCATCTCAGAGTTTAGGCAGCACAAAACCATTTCCAAACCTCACAAATGAGCTGTGGTGCCCAGCAGAGGGAAGCTTTGCTGGCTGGTTGGACATTACCTGCCCTGCTGGGTCCCCTTGTTTTAGGGCAGCCAGGTGGGCAATGGTAAGAGAAAACATCTTTCTGATGGAGAGGCTGCCAAGCTGACAGATATTTCTGGGAGCAGTTTGACAGAAGGCAGCAGTGCTGGCAATGACCCCCATGGTAACCCTACACACTCAGGGAAATCAGCTTTAGGCTGGGGAGTGGTTGGAAAAGTCACATCCAAGTTCTGTAGCCCCTAAAGAGGTCTTGTGGATTCGGTGGGCAATCAAGGGGAAGGAAGGCAGATGTTCAGTGTTACCTTGCAGCACAGAACATGCTGGGCTTTTCTAAATGAGCTGGCAAAGGCTGATCTGCCTCAGCCGATGTCAAAGTGCAGATTGGATTTTGGGAATGTTTCTGCTCACAGCACAAATCAAAAGCGCCGTTCCGTGCCAATGCTCTCAGTAAAAGTGACACTTTAAAAGGTCATGGCTGTGGAGTTTGTGTTCATTTCAATTTATCAGGCTTGTAAAATTGTTGCATTCTTCCCTTCTCCCTGCTAGACAGGCTATGGATTTGTTATTCCTTTTATTCCTTTTCTTTTTTGTCAATCAACTCCTAATAAGGCATTGAAAAAATCCAAAGCAGATGACTGAACAACAGCCATTCTTGGTTCTGTTTGAACTCTGGGTTTTCCATCTTTACTCTCTACCCTGGTTGAGGAGAAAATCCTTGAGCTGGCTCATTGGGAACTGGATTTTTCTAATGCTCATAACAGCTATCAGCTCTTTGTGGTAGAAATTAGAGATCCAGATTAGGAGTAAATATAGAGTGATTTCAGGATTAGGACTGGGACTTAGTCTTTACTTATTCTCATCCATTGAAAGGCACAGAATAAATGCCTTGGTTCCTCATACCTGTAGCTGGCACTTGCTTCTTCAGGGGAGTCTTTCCCTTGGGTGTCAGCTGAAAAACTGCTGGAAAAGGAGGATGTTTGAGATCAGGAGGGGCAGCATTAATGCACACAAGTTGTTTCGCTGTTGGCAAAGTCAAGGAAAGACATGACTTAAGGAAGGATTGGTTTATTCTCTGCTGAGTGAGAGTTATTGGCTTTACTGTGGCTTTTCCTGGCTGGGCTTGTTGCTTGAGATGTAGGTCATGTTTCTTCCTGTCCTTTCCATCTCTGAACCTCCTTTCCAGGGAGGTGTGCTCTCACTTAGATCCAGGGACATAAGCAGGTGCTGCAAAAGCTCTACAAAAGGGCTGTCTTCCAAAAACTCTTGGACACAAGGGATGGAGCAAGGGCTGGAGGATATGTGAGCAATCTGGGAGAGACGTGTCTGTGAAGGGAGGCAATATCTGGACTGTCCTGATCCCTGTGGCTCTGGGTCAGTGTGTGCCCACCAGGAGAAGGGCACAGCATTTTAACCCTCGTCCCTGTCTTTGTTAGCCCACACAGATCATGTTTGCTGTGCTGTGAACCAAGGGCACACCCTAAGACACAGTGCTGCCTGCCTGATAAAGTCCCTTCTTCTCACTCCTTGTGCTTCAAGGCATAAAAATAGCAAAATGGAGAGTTAATACAGCAACAACAGAGGGAAGGAGGGTGGCAAGATTACGTTTCAAGGAGATCTGAATGTGGCTGATGCAGAAAGAGTCAAACACTGAAGCATTTGAAAATATTAATAGTTAATAGATGCTGTTTTACACATGCTTGGTTGTTCCTGAGCAATACTGGGGATATGTACTGCTGTGTTACTTACTTTTTACCCTTAACCTGAGAAATTGCAGGTTTGGATATGTACTTCACCTGTTTACAGAGCACTAACTCAACCCTCCTTACTCTACCCTAGGGAAACCTCCATTGGCTGAGTGCTGAAAGAGGTGAAAAGAAAGCTGTGTTTAGTGTTTTGCCAGGATTTCCTTCCCCCCAGTCCATTCTCCAGCTGATTTGTTTGTGCAGGGCTTGCCTGGTGTTTGTGTAGAGGTGGAAGGCAAAGCCTGCAGTCAATGGCTGGATCTCCAAGAACTGAAGTGACTCCTGTGCTCTGTTGTTTTGTTGTTTGCTGTTCCAAGGGGATAAAGCACATTTCAGGGACAGGGATTCATGCTGAGGGAAATCTGCAGCGAAGGTTGAGCTCTCAATAGCGTCAAGCTGAGCTGAGCGTGAGAGGCTTTTGTCTCCTAAGGCAGAGACCTCAAAAAACTTCCCTGCACGCTGGCAAGGGTTTTGTTTTGGTTTCTTTTTTTTTCCCCATTTATCTTTTTTTTTTTTTTTTTTTTTTTTTTTTTGCCTTGCCAGATTTCATTAGTTGTCGAGGAATCAGTGAGGCTGGATTGCTTGGGCTGCTCTGAGCCCTTTCCCCAGAGATTAGTGGGAGCTTTCACAAGCTATTCCCAGGGTAATATTTTGGGTGTTACACTGTGGTTTGCCTCAGTTCTCCAAACTGTGCAGCTATTAATTAGTGAGAAGGCTGTGCAAGGAAGGCTGGCTGATAGAAAGATTGCTGGTGAGAAGTGATGTCACAGAAGTATTTACTTATTTATTTACCTGGACTGACTTTTATTTTTTCTTAGTAGCAAAACCCAGATTACCCATTTCAGGTGGGGGAAAAAAGCAGAGTTTGGATTGAAAATTCCCTGATGAAGCTGAAGTGAGGGAGGCAATTGGTCTGATACCCAAATTCTCTCCTACCCCAGAGGCAGCCTGTGCTTGTGCAGCCTCTCTGCATGTACTTGGAGAAGGCAGACCAGGGAGTTAAACCTGCAGGAACCTGAAATAACGAGTGGGTATTTATTAATTTGGCCAAGTGCTTGAGAATGTGGCACTGATCTCAGATGAAAAAAAAATTAGAAAAGGAAAGGAAAATAAAAAGAAAAAAACATGTTAACATGCTGGCAAGGGGAAACTCGATCTGCAGAGTGGATATATTTAGCTCATATTCTCTACATTAGGGTCTTCTCAGGTTTTGAATCTTAATGTCTGCTTTACCAAAGACCATAGCATCCTGCAAAGCTGCACTGCAGGAAAGCAACACTTCTCCTCGCTGCCAGACTATCTATTATCACAGATGATGTTAAAAAAGAAACCACTGATTCATCTGCAGTGACTGCCAGGAACTCATGCAAGCCCCACAAATCATGCTGCTGGGCAGACTGCACTTCCAAAAGCAGCTATTAGGAGTGTTGGCCGTTTTCTTGCTTTCTGAGTTAAGAATTGATTGGGAAATGACAAAGAATATTCAGTGCTTTCAGAAGTTGCTTTCTGATTAATTTCTTTCTGATTCCAGCTGTCTCCCTGGAGTCTTGCTTTTAAACTTATAATGTATATTTATTTTCACAATCTGCTTTTCACCTGAAAAGAATAATAATCCCCATTTATTTTAATCTTGGCTGAACATGCGCTGGATTCAGAAATTAATTTCTCCCTGCTTTTAGCAGTTAAGCTTTGAAGGATAGATCCTCAGCTGCTATAAATTGTTTAGCTTCACTGAAGGGTATTGCCTGGTGTCTTTAACCTCTGGAAGCAAATCTCAGCCTAGAAACCATATGAAAATTGATTTTACTTGTCATGTCATTATCTTCATTTGGGTAAATGGTGTAACTGATGCACTTTCAACTCAGTGCTGTGAGGCTCTGAGTGCACCCAGGGACAGGGCAAGCTCCTGCCAGGGAGCCAAGGTGAGGGAAATACTTTGTACCTCACCTTTTGGGCTCTGCTCTGGCTCTGTTTCAGTTCTGCCAGACTCAGACCTTCCAATCTCAGACATCCTCCCTGCAGAACTCAGGTGCTGAACTTTAAAGTTCTGAGATGATTAAAAAATAAACCATGTATTGGCTTGCAGTTCTCCTTCTAGCTCTGAAGCCTGGAGAGATGTTCTGATAACAGTTAAAACTATTTTTAATTTGTCAGTTCAGGTTGTTACCTAGGCTCTCAACTCCACCAAACTTTGTGTGAAGCAGCAAGAGCCCTTTTCAGGATTTAGCTCTGTATCTGGTGGATTTGAAAGAGGGCATTCCTCACACTCCAGCCTGAGACTGAGCTACATCTGCAGGTCTGTGGAGCAGAGAGTGCACTGAGACCTTTGCCAGGGTATTTCCTCTAGAAAAGGCAATAATCTGTGGGTCTGATATAACCTTTGCAATTGGAAACGTCTCTCTTGATAAAGGAAGAACCTCTAAAATTGGATTTGAAGGCCATTTAATAAACCAAGACTAAGAATAAATAAATGCAAAGGATTTGATAATATTTAAGGATTTTTTTCTGGTCAGGCAGCAGCAAATGTGGAACAGGGCTCAGAGCTCTCAGAGCTGCTTCTGTAACCTGTGAAGTCATAAAAACTCCATTGGAAAGGACTTTGCAAGGGTGTTTTGCTCCATCCCTCTGGCTGCAGGCAGGATGTCGAACCTGCTGCTAGAAATTGCTGCTGCTGCTGGTTCCATAGCCTCCTCTGGCAATTTATTTTAGTGCTTTAAGTGGCCCTGCAGGTCACACACTCACCCTGCTCTTAAATCACAGTGCTGCCACCACTGGGCCCTGAGGAAGCATTTGGTGCAGGAGGGGAAAGTATCACACAGTCTGGCATGTTATTGCAAAATACTGCAGACATGGATAAATTGGCATCTCTGCCCAGCTCTGCCAGCTCTGGAGCTAAGGAGCTGGCCTTGTCTGCCCAGCGTACTGCAGGATAATTTATTACCATCTAATGGACTCTCATTCTTCCTGTCTCCTTGTGAGAAGCAAAGGGTATTTCTTTCCCTTCCCCTCCCTCCACCAATTCTTTGAAATGCTAAAGCATCCGGCTGCCTCCAAGCAAGGGCAAGCCACAGACACCTGGGCTGTTGGGGTTTTTTTCTCCCCTCACTCCCTCCTGAGCCGTGCAGCTGCAGGACAGACCGTTCTGAGGCTGTGAATGGCACCTTCTCCCCGTGGCTGCCCTTGGATCAGAAACAGCCTGTGACTCTCGTCACTTGATTTAGAGAGTCCTTACTCCACTGCTGACCTGATTACCTCACGATGGAATGATGTGGGGCCGTGACACCGAGGCATGATGTCATGGGCCTTGCTGGAAACTGTGTCACAAGGTGATTTTTGTTCCCTGTGAGCTGATTGAAGGGTAGACAGTGCAATTATCCCATTCATTCCTCCCCACTGAGACCACCAGGAGCACTAATTCTGCTGGGAACCTGGAGGCAATGTGGGTATTGGGAGCAGCACACCTATGTGGGGTGGGAGGTCTGGATGTACCCTAAATGCAGGTGCCATGGGGCTGTGGATCTGTGCACAAGCCCTGCTCATGCAGCAGCTCCATGCTGCTCCCAGGCTCCTAATTAGATTGAAGCCTGAAGTCTCTGGATATCATCCCATACCTTTATTTGAAATGATTTATCGTGCCATCTGAATCAATCCCTGCAGAGAGATGTTATGAGGTTTTGTTTAAAATGCTGTACACACCCTGTCCAGTGCAGAAAATGCTCTTGGCAACGTGAAAACCAAAGACTTGGAAACTGACCTTAGGGATCTTTTCCTGCCTTTTCCTGCACACCAGCTGTGCTTTCAGTGGAGAGCAGTCTGAGAGGTCTTTGTCTCCCTGGATGGACACATCTCCTGGGGAGGCTGCTTTTCTCTCTCTTACCCCCATCCCTGATGAAATGCTTGCTGTGCTCCCTCCTGCTCAGAACCCAAATCTGGCTCCATTCGTGATCACACCAAAAATCCTCAGGAGTTCAGAATTCCAGGTACAAGGCAGGGGGAGCACAATTGCAGGTGGAGACATCCCTGACACAAAAAATACCCTGCTATAATTTATGTCTTGTGTGTTTCCCTAGTGAGCAGAGCAGGATTTTTGCTCCTGATTTCACTGGAAAAATTGGAATCTGAAATGAAAGGTGACACAATGTGCTGCCCAGGTCTATTACTGTCAGTTGTCTTGAGCTGATAGATAATTCATGGCAAGTAATTTATATAGCACTTTTACTTATCCTGCCCTTTATCTCATCTGTGGTCAATTTGTTGGAAGTCCTTCTAATTAGAGTTGTCTTTGCCAATCACATGGTTTATTTGTATTAGCTCATTGGCTAAATGTAGCTCTTACAAGGCATTAATGATATATAACTATTATGAGAATAGGAAGAAGTCCTTTCAACTGGAAATAATTTCTGCATTATTTAAGAAAAATGGAAGTCAGATAAAAAAAGAGAGATTCTTTTTTTTTAACCAAAATTGATTTCTTTTTAATTTCCGAGGCTTTAAAAGATCTGGTATATAAAATTGAAGCAAAAAAACCCTCTAAGTGCAGCTGAAAGCCAGTCTTTTATTCTCTAAATACCAAAACCAAACATTGTTATTCCCCACCACTACTAGCCATTTTCCTGACAAAGTAATTTCACATTAATCAGCCCAAACTTGTGAACTGTTTTGGATGGGGAAAAAAAAAAAAGGAAAAAAGAAAAAAAAAAGTCAAGTCTGTAAAATATTTCCTAGCTCTGTACATGATGATAAATTTGAAAACCATTTTCCTGCAGGATAGCAACATTACCCTTAAATGCCTTTGTTCCTTCCAGGGACCTCATTTGCTGGAGTATTTGCAGAAAAGGAAGCACAAAAGGGAGGTGAACAAAGGGGAAGTGGTTGAAAGATTGGAGTGAATTGGAATATCCCAGACAGCAAATAGAGGGCAAGAGGGAAAATAAAGATAACAGTGCCACCAAGCTTATGAGTGGATCTGTTCAGCCCTTGCCTGGGCTGGGGAAGCGAGCTGCTTGGATGTTTCTTTTCCCTGGTAAAATCAGCTGATGAGTTGTGGGTGGCTAAATGAGAAAATTACCAGTATCTCCTTGTTATGCTGGATATCCTGGTGGATATTGGCTCAGAGCTACAACCTTAGAGCAAACCCGGCAAAGATCCTGCAGGTCTGTGTTGTGAGGTTTGGTTTCTGGGTGCTAACACAGCTCTTTGCCCACTGGCTCTGGGTTGCATGCAGATCCCAGCTCATGGAATCACTGTGAAGAGCAGCCTGGTTACAGTCAGCTGGGATCTGCCTGCTCAAATTATCCCTGCAATCCCTGCAATGTGAGATTAGCATCCAGACCTTGAGAAAAAATTTGGGCATGTGCTTTATTTATTCTTATTTCCCTACCGATCGGCTCCCCGCTAATAAAATACCCTCCAGCAGGTAACTTTGAACCCGATTTTCTTCTCTTCATTTCTGCCATGCTAAATAATTTAGCCTCTGAGGGAGTTTTGCCTCAATAAATCTTGTGGGGGACCAATGCTGCCCGAATTGCAGTTATGCAGATCTGCCTGCTAGGAAGGAAAGCAGAGTGTTTTCCCCTCTGCAGCATCCTCCTGCCACCTGGTCCTGCTATTCCAGACAAAACCATTTGACACACGTGCCTGTGCTTTTCATTCTGGGAACTGAGTGCTTCCCCCTCCCCTCCCCACCTTCATTTCTCTTTCTGCTGAATGGCAGTGTATACTGAAGAAGCAGCTTTTTATTATTTATTTTTAATGCTCTTTGGCATAAATATTCTGCAGGGCGCAAACAGTGCTGAATCGATCCCAGAGCGGTTGGGCAGCAGGAACATTCACGCCCTGAATTTAATTTGGCAAATTGATCTATGGGGATGAAGACAGGTTGCAAAAGACAAAAAGCCCTCTGTGCTCTGCTCTGCCACTCCCTGGCTCTCAGAGCAAGAGGGAAACCAAACTCACCATGAAGATGTTGACTAACTTCAGGCTTTGCATAAGCAATAGTGTTAGAAAAACTAGATGTGAAATTCAGACTTGCTTGGGAGGAAGCCAGGTCTGGGTTTGGATTTGGGTTCTGGCTAGCCACAAATCTCAGCCCTAGATTCAAGCCCCTGGTAGGTTTGGCAGTGTTTTGTATTGTTTGTTTATTGGGACACAAGCAGTCACATTCTGGTTTTTATTTAAACCAGTTAAAAACTCCAGGGGTTCTCTTCACTTTCCCTTCCCCAGTAAGCTGACTGTGGGGCAATCCAGTGCAGCAACAATCATCTGTGCCAGCAGAGAACACAACCCTACAGCTGGAACTGCTTCTTAGTTAGGGAAAAGAGAGGGAAGAAACTTTATTAGGCTTCCTAATCCAGTTCCTATCTGTGACAGGAGGAACCTTCAGCCTCGGTCTGTAAAACAGGCTCTGGCTGCAAGTCCTCACCCCAAGGGACAGATGCATTTGGAGCCTTATCTAAGTTCTTCAGTCACATTGTGCCTTCAAAAAGGGCTGAAAAATCTTTGCTGTGCAGGCTTCCTACTGAGATTTCTCCCAACCCTTCCTGCAGAGCTGCTGAGGCAGGGGGACTCTCCCTGCCACTTGCTGTGGCCACTGCTGGTGCCAGCTGGAGCTCAAGGACAGCAGAGCATGAAAAGGAGGAAATGGGATTTGGGGGTAGCATGGCTGGAGGGTTTTGTTTTACATGTGTGCATGCTGGGAATGTCTGAATCGCTAAGCAACCTCTAACAAACTTTACTTAGAAGATCTGAGACACAAGTGGGTGTTTTCTCACTTTTAAGGTGTTTTCTACCAAGCACAGCCCAGAATCAAATATGGCAAGATCGTGCCAAAAGCAAAGAGATACTTGGAGCTTAGTCTAAACTTCACCTGCTTTCTCCATAAAGTGCTGTTGGATTTATTTCTTTTGGCCCAGGCAGGGCCACTGTGAGCTTTTCTCCTTTTTCCTCTGTGCCAGCTATTATTCTTCTTCTAAGCAACAAATAACCTTATAAAGACTCTTTTAGCCATGGGTTAAACAGTGCAAAGAAGACTGAAGTTTCCTGTGCCTGACTTTTTTCTTCTAAATCTTTTGAGGATGTGGAATAATCTAATTTTCCTTGTCTTCCAGCATTCAGTGCTACTTTCTAGTTTTTCCTTTGAGTGATGCTCCCAACACCTGGCATTTAGCAGTCTTCAGCCAGAGCAGTAGTTTTATCCTCCTCCCTCTGTCACCTCTTCCCAAATGTTCCTTTGCTTACCTGCTACATGTTTGGCACTTCCCATTAGCTGAGAGGTGGTGATTTTATTTTTCTGCCTGGCTGTTGCTTCCTCTGCCCTGTGATGCTCCTGTTCCCATGCACACACAAAAGCCTTTCCACTGATTTCCTCACACCTAGGTTGCCCTTGACTAGCATCAAACAGGAGAACACTGAGCATTTTGGGTTTTGCTTGTTTTTTCTCCAGGGTAGGTTATTCTGTTAGCTATTTATGCACATGGGGTGGAGTGAAACACAATAAGAATAGAGAATATTTTTCCTGTCTGCAGTGAGAAGTGTTGATAGAGCTCCCTGTGGAGAGACTTTTGCTATTGTCTTGAGCTGGGCTTAACCACAGTCTGCTTCCTTACACTCTCCTTTTGACACTTTATTTTCACTGGCTTCAAGGAATATTCCAGGTAGGAAAGCTCCTGAATTTTCAAAAAAAATCATATCCCAAAAATATTCTTCTTCTCATACACTTTTGCATGTATCAGTATCAAATTTGTGGTGTCAGCACACGTTTTTTGCAGGAATGTTTGCCATAGGTCTCACTCTGAGGATCTGCAGCATACTCTAGGAAGTCTGCCCAGTGCACAGCTCTTTCACAGGTCTGAAATTGGGAGGAAAAAAAAAAAAAAAAGCAACTTGCATGTTTCACTCACCACCAAATTTTGTTTGAAAGTGCCTAATACAGAGTTTTCCTGTTACAGCACTAAGAAAACAGTAGGTGAAATTGTAAAATGGAGTAAGTGAAGTAGCAAAATGGAGTTAGAATCCCCCTTTTCCTGGGCATGTCCTGCACCAGCAGCTCTGGGGCTCTGCTCCCAGCACTCTCTTTTTAAAACACAGACACAGTGAGCTGCACAGAATCTTTCCTCAATCCTGCTCTGGTCAAATGCATGTCCCAGTGGCCAGAAACAGCTCTGTAGCAGTTGCACAAACCCAAACGAGTCACAAGCTGTAAAAACAACATCGCTGTGGAGGTGAACTTGACACACATCACAGCCTCTGCTGGTGCCAATCAGATAGGTTTCACACCTCGTGGATCCTCGTCCTTTATCACTCCTGCCATCGTTTCAGCTACACTGAAAGGGCAGGAAAGCATGAACAAACTGTTACACTTGGCCTGACAGACATCTCTACTTTCAATTACTCCTCTGTAAACAGATTGAAGATAACAAGTGCAGCCATCGCGAATGGCTCTGGCTGCTCAGGGGCTGCTTGCACCTGCCTGCTCATCCTCCCTGCACAACCTAATTGCATTTCACCTCACCTCTTTTGTTCCCACCCTCCTTTGTGCTAGGCATGAGATTAGAATTATTTACACTCTTGTTTAATGTCAGGGAAAACCTTCAGGGAAGAATGTGAGGTGCACTGACAGGTGCCAGTCACTGTTTTTTCAAGAATACATAAAATCATCCTTTCTTTCCAACACCTTTATTTCAGAGTTTTCCCATTCAGGTCAGGTAGGACTGTAAGGATTATATTTCATGCCTGGCATTATCTGGCCCATCATTTTTTTGAGTAACACAGCTCACCACGGCCGTGGCTTGCCTTGGTGTCAGTGGCCCATGAAGCAATGGCTATTTGTCCTTCAGCAGCAGCTCCAAGTCATCTGCTGCTGTGATTTACAATGAACTCCTGTTCCTGCACTGGCAGCTGGATGTGTGGCAGGGTGTGAGTCCTGCTGCCCACCACCTTATTACTCTTCTGAATTTTGCAAGCAGCAGATCCGTGATGAAGTGCCTTCATCTGTTGTTACATCATCTTTCATTTCTGTGGCCTGTGCTGTCTGACACGGAGATGCCTTTTCTTAATGTGTCTCCAGATATGTTATCAAAATGCCTCAATAAATAAGGCATAAGGAACATTATATTTCAGCCATCGTGCCAGTAGCTGAAACTGTCTGAGGTTATAAATGAATGGTTTTTTGCCCAACTTAAAACAGGTTTTACTTTGGTGGCTCAGAAGGGAGGTCCATGTTTTGCCTGAAGGCTGCTGAGTTAGTCCTTGGGAGAAAGCAGCATTTTCTGAGGTTCTCTGCCTCATCTCTGTCACCATGAGCTCTGGGACAGCATTCCTGTAGCTTTCCATGGAGCTGAATCAATCCCTTATCACACAGCAGTTGCTGATCCTCCTCCAGCACCAGAGGCCTTATTAGTGCATTCAGACATGATAAAGATTTTGATTTATTCATCAAAATTTTTCCAGCAGCAAATAGAAGTGCATCCCCCTGTTTCACACTAATATGCCTGTACAATCACCCCTGCTGCTTAGATGAGGGGCTGATTTCTATGCCAGGAATCCTGCTTTGTGCCAGATTCCTTTATTCTTCTTGGAACTTTGAAGATATATTATGATGCTAATTAATTCCTTTCTCAAGAAGGGAATAATTGCAAGCATTGGAAGCAACTTCATCAATGTGGGGAATGAAGGCAAATAGATGCTCTTTTTATTTTTTATTTTTTTAAAAAATTTCCCTTTTGATGCCAAAACCCACGAATTGATCTGAGTTGTGGGTTCTGTCATTAACCCACTGGGAATTGGAACTCGCTGCCACTGGTGCCACTCGCTGGGATCTTCCTACTGAGACAGAAGCAAATGTTCATTAGTGGAAGACATTAATCCATTTTTGCTCAACAGGAGCTTCGTGGGCACATGAGGAGTGGATTTGGACCTCTGTGGTTCCTCTGTGAACCTTGAGGGGAGGCAGTAGGATGGCTGCAACATTAACTTTCTGCTCTTTATGGATCCTCCCCTGGGAATCCCCTGACCTTTTATATGCCTGATTTATATAATCCTCTCAGAGGACAGACTAAAGGGGGAATATTATCAGCCAATTAAAAGGTTCCCTCCTGAGAAGGGTGGAAAATCGCAGGCAGATGATCCATTTTTTATACAACATCAATTACCATTCTGTTGCTGGATGTTGCACTGAGGAAGATCTGTGCTGTCATGGGCCTCTCCCAGTTTGAAGTTCTGGGTAGAGAAACCCTGTGGTGGATTCCTAAAGCTGTGGGGGTAATTAAATACTTGATGGGTGTGAAATGGACTTTTATGACAAATCAACCATCAAAACTGCATTGGCTATATCCTTATTTGCTCCTAGCTCTTCCCTACCAATTGAAATTCGGGTCTAGATGAGTAAGTAAATAACGTTTAAAGCCAAGGGCTGTTATTTTATTGCTCTTTTCTAGGAATCTCCCCGCTCACACCCACACTACACAATCCCTATGGTATTTACTCACAGCTCCATCTGATCTCCCTCCTACTTCCCCACTTCCAGCTGCTCTTTGCATCCAGCATGCTGCCAGTTATCTTCAAAAGGGAACGTGTCAGCATGTACTCATCAAGATATGCAGTGCCACAGTATTTACATCAGGGTTTTGGTCACACGTGACATGTGGAAAATAAAAGATGCTACAAATGGGAAACAGTCACTGCAGGCTCCAGCGTGTTAAGTGAAATACTCTGTAAAAGCATCTTGTGGAGAGGAAAAATTTTGCCTTTCACAGATAAAAGTGGGTGTTTCTGAGGTTTCTAGGTAATCCTAGCTCAGGGAAATCTTTGAAAAGGGAGATTTCTACCGTAGCATGTGGAGATTGTTCATCCATGACTGCAGACCTGGAAGAGAGGACAAGAAGACAGTGCAGGGAAGGAATGAGGCAGGACTGGAGCAAATCTGAGAATGGTAGCTGGGAACTTGGTCCCAGGGCATAACCTCAGGGAATGGCTACCTGAGGCTGTAGGAGGAACCTCTCCTTCCAGACAGACACCAACATGCTAGAGGCTGTCTGCTTTTAGTCTTGAGTGGTGCAGATGTATCCTGTGGGATGAAAGCTCCCATTATGCTGTCCTTTTAGCACATGTCTGCCTCACCCCAACACTGCTCATTAGTCCATGTCCAGTCACCCTTTGGCTAATCCATCAATGCCACCTGTGATGGATGTACTTGGGAGGAAGGGCCTTGGTGCCTGGGAGCTGCTGAGTGGTCAAAATGCAGGTGGGACAGAAATCCAACCCACCCTTCACTGCCCTCTGTGGTGCCAATTCAGCAGCAATGGGTGAGGTAGCTGAGGAAAGCAGCACAGCTTTAGTTCACAGTTTATTTCCCGAGTTCAGCACAGTCCAGTCTGCATCAGTCAGGTCAATAGATTCTTCTCAAGATCTTTCTCCAGCCTGTGCTCCTTGCTGGGTATTTCATTTTAGTTGCTCATGAGTCAATAGCCCACGGCGATCCTGGGTCCAAGGTCATCCTCTGCCTGCTGACCCTGGGCTTTTCCATTCAGGGCTGTCTGCAGTGATGTGCTACAGGTGCTGAGCTTCATCTCCAGCAAGCCAGCCCCCCTGCCAGACAGACAGCCCACCTGAGACCTTAAAAGGTGTGTGGATGCTCTAGTGCAGCTTGTTGCCCAGATTTTCTGCCCCTGATGGCTTTGTAGGCCTGTGTGGTGAGGGTGTAGTGTGTACACCTCAAAGTCTGGGTTCAGTTTTGGGTGCCTTGCTACAAGAAAGCCATTGAGGTGCTGGAGTGGGTCCAGAGAAGGACAATGGGGCTGGGAAGGGTGTGGAGCACAAGTGTGATGAGGAGCAGCTGAGGGAGCTGGGCAGGCTCAGCCTGGAGAAAAGGAGACTCAGGGAAAACCTTCTCCCTTCCTGTGACTACCTGACAGGAGGTGGGGCCAGGTGGGAGTTTGGTTCTTTTCCCAAATAACAAGTGACAGGACAAAAGGAAATGGCCTCCAGTTGTGCTAAGGGAGGTTTGTGTTGGATATTAGGAAAAATTTATTTACTGAAAGGGTGGTGGAGCATTGAAACAGGCTGCCCAGGGAAGTGGTGGAGTCACCATGCCTGGAAGCATTTAAAAAATGTGTGGATGTGGTAGTTAGGGAGGTGTTTTGGTGGTGGACCTGGCAGTGCTTGGCTAATGATTGGACTTGATGACCTTAAAGACCTTTCCCAGCTTTAATGATTGTGATTCTAGTGAAGACTTTTGTGTGAGTGTGAGTGAGACAGCAGCACTGCCAGACCCTGCACATCACCCACACATTCCCCTCTCAGTCATGCTCAGACTGAGAACCTCCTGGTTCCTCGGCAGCCCAGCAACTCAGCTCTGTCCCAACAGGACCCACACTGGGGCTGCTGTGTGCCTTGCACTGTTTGTTCCCGGGGAGAAGGACAAGATAAGGTCCTGCTGAGCCCTGGTGATATGATGAGGGTGAGATGTGACAGGCAGAGGGACTGCAAACATCTCTGTGTGCTGCTCCATCCCAGCAGCACCGTGCTAACAGCTCAGCCTCTGCAGAGAGGAAGCAATCACCACAATGACCTGCAGGGAGACAAATTAAACTCATTTTGAGTCCCTGGTATGTTCCATCGAGGAATCTGTATAGGAAAACCAAATGAGAAATCCCAAGTCCTTTTGTAATGCTGCCTCCACTCAGGTGGCACTGAGCCCTGGTGAATTTAGCTTTGTGCTGGGGGAGCAGAGGTGTGTGGGGATTTGGGGAGAGGGAAAACATGCAGTTGTAGTGAGGGATACTGATTTAGGATGCACATGGAGTAGCATGGGCAGCAGGTGGCAAACTAAAGATGCAATATCTTGTAACAAAGCTAGCAAAATAGATTTGCTGCACTTAAAGTCTCAAGATGCCGTGTTGTCACCAACCTGTAAAGTGCATCAAGCTGTGAACTGGGAGATCATGTTTCATTTCTTTTAATTTATACAGCCATTCAATCCTTTACAGCCTCCCTGATGCTGCCCATCCTGCTGTTTGATGTTAAATTTCAGGTCACACGCTTACTGGTAAATGTTCCACCACAGAGCTCTTCAGGGCTGTGCTCTGCATCTTAGTCACTGAGTCACCTTTGGAATAAGCCTCAGGTTTGTGAGGAAAGTCATGGATTTGACCATTGTGATGGAGAAGGAGAGTGGTTTCCTCATTTCAGCACAAGTCTGAGCACTGATTGCACAGTTTGTGTCCCCTAAAAACTGCTGAGGAATGATCTTACAACAGCAGACATTTTACAATTGACTCAGATGGTCCTTTCCCTTAGAACTATAACAACAAAATTTTGAAATAGTCAGGATTCATGAAGAATAATTAACCCACTTTCCTCCCTGTGCATGCCTGTACCCTTGCAATTGAGACCCTGCCAGTTCTCTGAGTTCAAGAATATCAGCATGTTAGGGGAAAAATTAATTTTGAGACCAAAGAGAGGAAGACAGGATGTAAAGGAGGTGGAAGGGAAACCTGAAGTGATGGGAGTTTTCAAGAAATCCAGATGCTCTTGAGCTGAAATCATAAGAAATAATCACTTAATATCTGGGTAATTTGAAAAACAGATGACAAGGATGGTAGAAAACAGCTGTTCCAAGGAGTCTAACCAGGTTATTTCTCAGAGAGAAGGAAAAAAATGTCCTGTCAACTGAAAGGAAGATTTAACTCCTTGGATTCTTGTGAACCCCTGTACAACTGTAATGACACTTGCAGATTCTATTTTCTTGTTCCTCAGGAAAACATAGATCCCACTTGTTTCCATTCATATTTCATAACAGCCAGACTTATTCCCTTATTAATTATCACTGGACCTCAACACAAGTGCAGCTTTCACACCAACAGCCCCATTTATCCTCCATTTCCTTCCATTTCCCTTAACCATGCCAGTTCAGTTTACTGTATTTGGCTTCTCTTGACATGAGATTTTCAACTTGCTCCATACAGTTTACTCATCAGCTCTCACCCTATAAAATTTCCTGGAGCAGGAGAAATTTGGGGGGTGCTGGGGCATCCTTTTACAGCAGAGCATTCTTTGCTGAACTCGAACATCCTTACTCCCCAGATCTGGAGTTTCATTTCTCCTCTGCTTTGTTTGCATTACTTTAAATTCACAATGAATCCCAATAAATTCCCTGTGAATTGCGACTGAAAATTTGGTATGGGAGAAAACCAGCTTCATGTCCTTTTATTGTTTAAAGTGGAGCATTCCCAGTGGGTAAATATCCTGTAGCACCACGGTGGAAGAGCAAATATATGAAAAACCACTTAGTACCACTAAGGATACTAATGTAGTTAAAACATTAATCTTGCTGCAGCTGTTGTCAAAACTGTCACAGAGCTTAAGGTGGCTCTGTACAGCTTCTCAGGAGAGGACAGCATGAGGGTTTTGTACGATCTTAACAGGAGGAAACTGGATCCGGGGCATTTTTCATTTCGATGTACAGACAGACATGTGCTTCCTCCGCAGGATTCCTGCAGGCTGTTCTCATCTGCACAGGATCTGGGAGAGCTTGGACAAGCCTGGGGCTGGAGGCTGGAGAGAGCAGGTGGTGGGAGCTGCTGGGGAAGCTAAGCTGGAGGATTTTGTCAGGATGTTTGCAGAAAATGAGGAAAAGTCCCATGAGAAGGGACCACGAATTTCTTACAGGATGCTTGAATGTTGCTGGGAGCAGCAGCAGATGTGTCCTGTTGAGCTGCTACCTTCAGTCCTTTGTCTTGGGTTTTTTTTTTACCCCTCCAGGATCCTTCTTTTGTGCTGATCCACAACAATCAATACCTTCCCCACATTTACCTTTTGCAGCCCTCTCTGCCTGGTGTTTCAGCATCAGTCAAACTTCCATTTCAGCTCCAATTAATAATAATTTAAAGGGGCAATAAGAGGGAGGAAAGGCCACATTGATCTCTCCTCTTTCTGCGGGTGGTGATGCCTAAAGCATGGTTACCTGAGAGGCCAAGACAAAGTTAGGAGAGTAAAAAGCTGACAGATTTATTAAAGGCCTATATGTACATCCAGGGCAAACAAAACCCCTTTGTGAGGCTACACCCAAAAATGGACACTGAGTCATGAGGTCTTCACATTTTATAAGTTCTGCCTGTTTAGCATATTAGGCCTTATTTCTGCAGTCACACCCTCAAGCAATGATGTCAACCACCCCAAGCCTGCTCCCCCCAGTTCACTGTTGTTTGCAAATTTTGGGGCTCTGAGGCAGCACAGTGTCCTCGGATTTCCACTCAGAGGAATTGTTTTGGCTACAGGTGCTGGGAACAGAGCTTTTAGCATTTTATGGGAAGCTCTGAACTACACCAATGCTACAGATACACGCAGAATAAAAGCTAAAAATTCTTAAGGCATCAGTGGAAAGGGTGCTCTGACAGAGCAGCAGCCTGATGTCTCCAGGAGGGTTTTCTGCATTTCATTTAAAACCCTCAGCATGAACCGGAGCTAAGCACAACATATATTTCAGGCCTTGCTTTCCCCTGCCACTTAGTGGCTTTAAATGGCAAAATATTTTTTGCAAAGACAAATTGCTCTGCAGGTACCATGCTGAGCTGCTGGAAAGGCTCCAGATGCCCAGAGGGATTCCAATGGCTCCCTGCATCCCCATCAACAAGGCGAGATGACTCCGAGCGTTTATTTTCCACATATGAAAATTAGGGGAGTGTGAAATATCCACAGCAAATTGCTTCACTGTTTCAAAATCAAGGCAGCCACGCTGCTGAAAGGCTCAGAGGTTCACAACACCTCGCCTCTCCTAGGATCAAACTCTGAGTATTTTTTAAAAGCAGCAAAACTAAGACCATTTTCAATATGCACAGGCTGTTTCTGAGGAAGAAACAGCTAAAGCAGGACTGTTCTCCAGCAAATATCCTCTGGGCCAATATGATGAAATTTGAATTAATCTGTGACCCTGCCTCAGGCCAAGCCATTAGATTATCAAGCTGAAGAAGAATTTTATATTATAGGTTGATTGGAGACACAGATAAAAATCTGTCCCTGGCTTCTCTTGCCCAGTTACAATCCCCAGTGCTCCCAGTGTGTGGAGATGCAGGGGGTGTCTGCAGAACCACGAACCTGGCAACAGAAAACCTGTATTTGTTCTCCAGTTTCTCACATGGAGATAATGTGGTGACCCCCTGGATGCTGGATATTCCCCCAGGAAGAATAGCAGAGATGCCTGCTCCCTTCTGCAGCACTTCCTTCCCCTCCTCTCTCTGCCAGATACCCTACAGCAGAGGGTACCTTCAGCTTCAGGTTTTTAACCCTTTTTCCCCCAGAAGTGCCGGGGAATCTGATTCACTGGACGTGGGTTCAACATGCATGTTATTTATTAGGATCAGCAGCTCTGCAAAGTTAGGCAAGAAGTTGCTTTTCAAGGCCCTGGGTGGCTCTAAACATTATTAAACATGGTCATTAGAACATGCTTTTCCAACCATTGAACGGCTGTGAACATTAAATATTTTGGTTTAATAAGTGCTTGCTTTTTCAGCTGCTGAGTGGCCTTAATTTTTTTTTCCCCCTCATTAAAAAATGTTGTTTTTCCAGCTCATGAGCCACTGAAAATACTGTTCTGTTTTTTTCTCTTCCTTTTTATTTCTTGTTTTTCCCCCCTTTTTTTTCTCTCCCCTCCTTTTTTAAAATTCACTGATCAGTTTATTTTTACTTAAAAAAAAAAAAAGTGAGGATTTTGGAGCCTTTGGCTAAAATAACTTGTTTTCAGCTACTAGGACAAGTATAGGGCAAGGCTTAAGATAACATAATAATCAAACCTTGCTTGTGTGAACAAGTTCCACTGAGATAAGAACATGCAAACTATCCAAACATCAGCAGATTGTCTTTGGTGTGTGCTCTGACAGGATGGATGAATCACACTGCTGCATGCCAGTTTTCCCACCTGCCAGTCAAACATGTCCTATTGTGTCATCCCTATAGATTCAGGGGGCAAGATATGAAGCAATCCTGGGGTCAGAGGTGAGGTCTGTGTGTTTTGGATTCAGAATGAAGATAATGCCTTTGACTTCAATTTCATTTCCCGTATTTGTTCTCAGAGGGAGCCCAGGTTACATAAGAAAAAGGTAATTAGGAAGAAAGGTCTTTTGCTAAAGCATTAGACTGGAAAAGCAACTTCTGCCGCAGGCTGATTGTATGGGAAAGTAATTTGTGCCATGAGTGTTGGCTAACCATCCCAAAGTTCTTGGGATGCTCAGCATGCCCCACTGACCTCCAGCTGTCTGTCCAGGAAGGAGGATGTCTCCTGTAGGTCCAGTATTCTCCATGCTAGGAGATAAAGTCATGAGAATCACATCTTAGGAGACATTAACTGTCTCTGTTTAGGCAAATAGATGGCAATCTTAGTCGTTCTGCCTAATTCTCCCAAGCTATTAACTCCCAGGAACCTGCTGGATGCACAGGCTGCCTCTTAGGGTGTTGCTACCATTCCTGCTCTCTCAGATCCCTGGTTTTTATGGTGGCCCTGATGGAGGAGGAGACCCTGAGAGCATGGAAGGCTGGTCAGGAAGTGGCCAACACCTTGCTCAGCTGGGGAGCTCTCCCTAGGGAGGCCAAAAGTGGCAGCTTTCCCCTGTGGCTGGGGCATTTGGCTTCCTGCAGCTCCTAAATCACCCACTTGGAATGCTCTGTGCATCAGCCTGGAAGGGAGTCAAACCGTTTTATGAAAGCTGCAATTAGTGGCTTCCCACAAATAGCATCCAGCACTGACAAGTGGCTGCTATGTAATGCTGTTTATGGGCTTGTTTCAGGTAATGGAATTTCATTGCCTTTCAGGTGCTCTCGCCACAGGAAGCACATATATTTTTTCAGCTCTGTGACTTTTTCCACTAAATTGCACAAATCTTTATATTTGAGCAAGTGCATTGGAAACATTTTTACTCTGCGTTTATTTTTGCAGTTCAAGTCCTTCATGAAGGGAAGAATAAATATGTTTTTCTGGGAGAACTGGGGTGAGAAAGCAAAGAGAGCAGAGACAGCGGGAAGCAAAACCTTGTCTTCACAGATAGTAAATCAATGTATCTGTACTGCCTTAGTGTACCTGAGCTGATGGGTATTGGCTGATGAGAGGATCCAAAATTCCCCCTTTTCTCCATCCCCAGCTGTGGCAGCTCCTACCAACCTCTGCTTGAACCCATATCTATCTGTGGCTTTCTTTCACTGAGGATGTGATGTGGAAGAGTTTCTGGACTGTTCTGCACAGTTACATGCTAATTGCTAGGAGTGGAGCAAATCAACCTGAGACATCAAATGACCTCTTTAATTGTGGTTGATTTAATGATATGGAATGATAGAATCTTTACGGTTGGAAAACACCTCTGAGATCATCAGGGCCAACTGTTAACCCAGCACCATTAAACCATATCCCCAAGTGCCACATCCACAGGAGCTCTGAACACTTCCAAACACAATTATGTTGTGTTTAATGTGGGAACAGAAGGTGAGGCAGGTTCCATTGGTTCTGGCTGGCTCGTGTGGCATTCCAGTTTACCTAGGATGATGCATTGCCTCCAGCAATCCACACTCCCTCCCAGTGTGGTCCCTGCCAAGCAGAGTCCTGCTGGGCTGCCTGCACTGGCATTTGATGGGAAAAAAGCATCCCACAGGAATAGCAGTGAACAGAAACCCTGTGAGGTGTGATCACTTACGCCAAGCCTGTCAGGTCATGGTTAGAGGTGTAAAGGGAGTTTGTAAGGAAAGCTGAGCACCAAAAGGCACAGCATCCTCTTTTGTTGTGAGCCCTGCTGAAATCATGAGCCTCAAAGGCAAAGGAACGCCGTGAACCCAAGGAACAGGTGAATCAAAGGCAGAGTAGTTGCTCCAAGGGAGAAAATTTGAAATCAAGGTTGTAGAGAACCAAGGCTCTCCTAATGGGATAAAGCAGGTAATACTATCACACAGCACTAAAACAATACAGACTAATTAGCTCAAATATTTGCTGACAACGTGGGTTTTGAGGAGAGGGGGGTATGGGATTTCATAAAACTTAATTAACTCATAGAGTAAATCAGTTTCATTCATTGCCACAACGGAGCCAATCAAGATAGGCTTACTGTTTGCTCATTTGGAAAACGATTAGGATTCCCATTTAGACTTAATTACAGTGCAAAGGTTGACAATTATCATCTTTGTGGAAGCACTGGATACCACAGTATCTCAGTTGAACATGTGCCTGTAATTATAGACATCATTTTCTTAGCAGAAAATGTAACCCACTTATTACCTGGATTTCATGCCTGTAATTACAGATAGTAGAAATACAAAAAAAAAATTCAGAAGAGGGCTGGTGCTGAGTTACTTTAAATCTTTTCATAGTCAATTACTTTGTGCAACTGTTTGTCACAAATTAAAATGTTGGTTTGTGCTTTATAGTCCTCCCGGGAGGGAATTTGTGGACACACCAAGGAGTCAAACCAGCCCCATGGGTCATATTTTGACACTGCCAAGAGCAGCAGTGCCTCAGATTGGTTTGGTTCATGAATCCTTCCTCACACCTCCCTGAAGCTCCTCGGGTTACACAGGCATGGACTTATCATTGCAGAAACAAACTGCTGAGAGAAACTTGGTCAGGCACTTTGGAAAATCACAGCTTGGTCTGAACCACAACTGAATAGACTCACCCTGCTGACCAAAATAAACCACATTAATAATAAAGTTTGCAAGCAGTGCTTGGCTACGACCATTTTTAACGCTGCCAAACAAAAATGATAAGCAGGTAGAGAATTCCTCCCTTTTGCCAGCCTAAATCCCTCCAGGAGGCTGTTTCAACTCATCACATCCAGGGGCTGCGCCGTGGCTGAGATAAGAGAAAAAGAAAGTTCAAAACATTTTACAGATATTAATTACAGCTAAGGCAGGAGGTAAAATGGGGACATAATGAACACAAGCTTGATTCAGTCTGATTGGTCACCATCCCTGGGCATCAAACCCATGGGCTTGTAGAGATGGAGGGAGAGTTTCCTTTGCAGGGAGCAGCACTGGATCAGCACAGAGCTGAGCACTAAACAGACATCATCACATCTAACAATGAAGATAAATTAGCTTCTTCTCTTAGTTTTAATTATATTTATTTCTAAATTATGGTTAGTGAGGTGGAAGTAGGCAAGACTCCAATTTTCCTGTATTTGTTTCACGCAGGACGTGGCTGACCTTAGATTAATGCCTGAACCTCGTGGGGAAAATGGTCCAAGTGACTTTGGGATCAGGGCATCACATTTTCTTGGGCAGGTTTTTGACTGCTTGCCAGCTGAAATGCTGACTTTGCAACAGATAGAGATGATTTTCAAGGAAATGGAAGGAATGAGTTTCCACCTATATATCCTCTTTATTTCCCACCATCCCTAAAGGAATATAGCATTCAAAATTTTTTCTTACCTTTGCTGTGCTTCTTTTGAAAAACTCTGGTTGCATCCTGAAATGAGCACTGCCCCACTAGGAGGGGAAAAACCAGAGCTTTATAAGTTCAGGTAATCCCAGTGCACCATAATCAATGAATAGTGTCAGTAGAACTTCAGGGAGTGCATTTTTGTAGCTGATTCCTGTGGAAAGGCAGCTGGGAGTCTGGAGGCAGAAAGGCTTCTTTTTTTTTTTTTTTCTTCTTCTTTCTTTCCAGTTTTCCAGGAATATTAACTTGTGTTTTCATTCTGGGTGTGGGGTTTCTTTTTTTTTTTTCTTCATAGGTGTAGATAAAAGGGAAGAAAAGAAAACAAAGTTTTTGAGGGTTGGCTGTGTCCTTTTGAAAATTTAATGTTCAGGTGCTTTTAATATTGCTCGAATGCTGAGCATTTTGTAAGGAGAATAAAAACAGTCATAAAAATAATAAAACAGGAAAAATAAGTCCTTACATTGTTTGAGGTGCTTTTAAAGCTGAAAGCCTTTGCTTTTATTTTGTTTCTCATGCCACATTCACTGGAGCTTTATGTAGCCACGGAGCCTGCATGGTATTATTGTGTTGCTTTGGAAAAGCTGAGAGGGTGGATTTTTTTTTTTTTTTTTAAATTTATTTATTTTTTTTTTATTTCTTGGCTCCCAGCTGCCTTGCAGCACGAAGTTCCTTCAGATGTCAGCAGAGAATTCTGCTCCTCTGCAGGCAAAAGAGCCAGCTAGAGCTCTGGAATGCCAGAGCCTGCCTGGTGTGACAGCAGGAGGACTTCCACATGTGTGCCTCTTGCTCACTCCAGGCAAGTCAGAACAGGGCAGCCATGCCCCTGACACACTTTTCAGTGCAGCATGGAGGAGCTTTTCTTTTGAACTGCTGAACTACAAATTCCCCTCCTGGCCCAGCTGCTGCAGTGGGTGGGACGAGGGGGAGAAGAAAGGGGAATAAAGCACCAATAGGTGTGTGCAGGTGTGGGTGGTGGGAGCAGCTGACTTGCCAAACCCACTGGGGCTCACTCCACCCAGCTCGGGGCAGTTGGGAAATCTGGCAGGGTTTGATTGCCTGGTACCTGGAAAAGCTCATTTGGAATGCCTGGTATCTCCTACCAGCCCACAATTAAGTGATTAGCTGCAGTGATGAGAGGTTCTAGGAAATGCACAGTGCTGAGAAGTACCTTTGCTTGTTTAAAAAGGAAGGATAATAGTTTAATAAAAGTGCCCAGGGAGAGAGGAATCCTCTTAATAGAAAGAAGAAAGAGGCAGAGAAGGGAGCAGAGATTTGTAAGTGTATTCCAAATCAGACCTATTCACTGATTTCATGAAGAACTAGTTGTGCCACTTCAGGGTTTATTTATCCTCTGCAGGAGTCCCAGATATGAAAACAGACACAGAAACTTCTTGGCACACAGGTATTTGTCATCTGGCAAGAGAGACATGTGAGATCTCAGGCAGGAGCTGCAGTGCTGTACACAGTTCCTGCCTTTGGAGCAAACAAGAACAAAAATCCCAAAGATGGGGGTTTGAGGTTCACAGCCAGCACTGTAATGTGTGGTTAGAAATCCCTGACTTTGGGAAGATGGGAAAAAAGATTCAGGAGCAAAGAAACATGTGCTGAAAACAACCTCCTGCAAGATTCACAGAGCTTTATTGATATCAAACTACTTCAGCACCAGAGACTTTGGGTTGCATTTATTTTCCTCCCTTACCCACCTTCAGTATCATCTTTGTCTTTTTTGGAAGACAGTGCCAGAGTTGTGTATTTCTGTCCCAACCAGAAGCAGACTGAACACCCCTGTTGTTTTAACATTTATGAATTAGTTTCATAAAGGGAAGACATTATGACTTGCCAGTGTGAATTTTGAAAAGCAAGTTGATTTTCATATCCTTATCTGAATTCAGCCTGTCTGTGTATGTTAAGTGATTAGTCTGTTTTTGGCTCTTAGAGATGCTGCCAGCTTAACAGTCATCACCTTGCAGAGGTGTAAACACCATGAGGAGTCAAGAAAAAAATCCATTTCATGTTATAAAAATTTTTGGAGGTTAAGGCTGGAACAGAATATAAGTGGGGTTTTAAATTGTGACAATAAGCAGCTGAGACAACTGTAGTGTTACACAGATGTATAAAAAATTGTTAGTTTATTAGAGTATAAAACTGAGCAGGGAAGGACTTTTTTTCTCCCTTTGCTTTTTACCACAGGTATTTTATATCAGTATCCTTAGTTATTCAAAGGAGAGAGTGACTTGAGTGTGAAGAATTCTTGCATGGAGCAGGGATTTGGTGACCAGTAGAGAAGAGCTCAGATGCACACAGGTCTGAGATATATTGGGGTTTGCATTAAGCAAAGATGAGCAGCAATGCCTGAGCTCATGCTAAGCTCCTCCACAGGATGACTGTAAAATTATTTTTGAGAGAGATCCAGGTAAAGCTTATGCATAAAAATTAATCCAAGTGCTCAAACCCGAGTAATCCACTTTTGACACAGAGCACATCATCTCAGTGAGCGGCAGAGACACAGAATTAAAGGTGATGTGGCCCAGATCACCTTGGCTCTGGTGTCTGAGGCTTTTGAGTGCCTCACTTTAAAAAAAAAAGGATAGAAATAAGTACCTCCTGAATATGCTAATAATTTGAAGTATATGAAAAATATCCTTGGGAACCAGTGCTAGACATTATGCAAAGTGAACCTGGCAGAAATGATGGGGAGCAGAGCAGGACTGCTAAACAGGTTTGTTGTGGCTTAACACGTGTCTTCTGCAGGAGGAAACCTCCTGTGCTGGGCAGAAAAAACCCTGCAGAGGATCTTCTGTGGGAAGAGGCAGAGCCAGCTTTGTGTGGGAACACCTCATCCAAGGATGGCATCCAAAGGGACAGGGGATCCAGTGCTGTGCATCAAGATATTTGCCCTTGGCTGTACTCAATAACTTCTCTTCAAGGCCTTCCAAGCATCCCTGAAGGATATCCTGGGGGTGTTCACTCCAAATCACACCTGGTTTGTGAGCAGACAGCTCCTTGCAGGGGAAAAAGGAATTTGGTCCAATTTGTTCAGCGAGGATGTTTTGAATCTCAGTGTAACCTGACTCCCTGGAGCAGGGGAGATAGTGCATGGGGTTTGAGGCAGAAATAGATCCCATTCTTGAAGTGGTTGGGAAAAAGCAGCGATCTGTGTGGGAAAGCTGGAGAAGTGGCGGGAGAGAAAAGAAAAATTACATGCATTAGTGGTTTATGCCTTCCAGACATTTACAAACTCTGGGTAATGCAACTCAGAGGGAATTTTAGTCATTCCAAGGAGGCTGCATGATTTAAGAGGGCAGGAGGGTTGCAGCTTGCTCTATGGTTTAACCCACA
The DNA here is from genome assembly GCA_024500445.1 of Entomyzon cyanotis. NCBI lineage: Eukaryota > Metazoa > Chordata > Aves > Passeriformes > Meliphagidae > Entomyzon > Entomyzon cyanotis. Next base: position 14,895,224 of record JAKEPQ010001010.1, read on the forward strand.
AATAAAACTTCCACCAGGCGGTGGAATATCTGGAAGGAATTTGGGGGTGCATTTTTAGGAGCACAGACATTAATAAGGCATAGCTTTATTGCCTCAGTGACCTATCACCTCAGCATCATCTGGCCCTGTGCTGCTCATGGGGTGGAGAGGTTAATGTGTAAAACACACCACAGCTTCACCAGATTTGGGGAAACAAAGACACTCTTGCGGTTGTTGCACTTCTGATATTTTTTGCAGATGATATTGCTCTTTCTGCTCTGTGCCTTAAAGATGACCTACCCAATCCATTTTCTCTTGCTGACCAACTCTCTGCCTTCCAGGGAGAGTTAAAACCAAGGCCCCATGCAGATGAAGGGCCAGTGCCTATCATCAGGCCATGATCTAATTAAATTAAAACTCTGTCACAAGTCCCTTTAATATAATCTCCTACCTGTTCCATTGAGTGATGTCCTCCAGTCCTTTTCCCAAATAGCTGATACCTCAGGAAAGGTCCTAGAGTGTTCCTCATTGCATTCCACTTGCAGAGGCCACTTACTTTTGTTTGATTCATATTGTTATCTCAAGTTTGGGATGAGTTCTCTCAGCATTTTTCTTAATGAACTGTATTCCACATAGCATTTTCCCTTTTCCATTCCATTCCATTCCATTCCATTCCATTCCATTCCATTCCATTCCATTCCATTCCATTCCATTCCATTCCATTCCATTCCCTCCTTGTATTTTCTGTATTTTTCACATTCCAAAATGCTCTTCTGCCTTGGTTTTTGACATGTAACGATCAGACATATATCAGTATCAATAAAATCCCTCAATCTGTTTTGTGATCAACAACAGATGAGAATGACAGCAGTGAAAAAACCCCAAGCATTCTCTTTTCTTGAAGGCCATTAAAAAAAAAAGGAGGAAAAAAAATATTTGGAACTGGGATGAGAACTTCAGCCTACTGAGGGTTTAATTTTTATCCTGATTTTATTAGGAAAGGGAAACAGAGGCAGCAGGACTTGGCCAAATGAGTCAGTCGTTCAGCCTCAGCAGATGTGCTGGCATGATTCTGGTGCCTTTCAGAAATACCAAGACTCATTTGGATTGTGAAATACTTGCTGAAGTGCATTATCAGAGAGCCTCAAAGGGGTTCATTTCGGAGCCAGTGGTTGGAGCTGATGTGAAGGAAAAGTAGATAATGCCTCATGTTTCAATCAGACCAAGAGCAAGGACCCAGAACAATCAAATTCAGTTCCTTTGCCCTTTGTGCCTTGCTTCACGTCTTCTTACAGCACTAGGAGAAAGTTGGAGCCAGTGGAGCAAACTTGGAGTGTTGCAGCCATGAATGGGACTGAGAGAAACTGGATTTGGACTCCTGGAGAAATTTTAACAGCTCTTTCTGATCTCCTGGGGGGATAGCAGAAGGATAATTTAATTCCTGTCACTTCAGGTATAAAGGGATTTCAGTGATGATGGAAATTTCCAAAGTGAGGAACTCTTGATTTGCTTCCTTTCTGCTGGTCCTCTTGGCACAGCTCATCAGAGCAACTGGCTCAAGGTCCAGGCTGTCATTTGGTTTGTGATTGAAGTCCTCCCTCTCCCTTGTGCTCTCACTGCCCTCAGCCCTCATTCCAGAGGGAATCTAACACAGAAAACTGGTGACCATTCCTAACCCTGAATTGCCATGACAAAGTGTGGAGCTGCAATTGGCAGGTATTGAGGGTAATTCAGCAGCTGATCACAGCTCCATCTCCAATCCAGGCCTTTGGAAAGCCAGAATGAAATGTGTTCTCTGTGGCACCCGAAAGGCAAAGTAAAATTTCAAAATACACCAGGGGCTTGCCCAGCCAAGGCAGCAGAGAAATCAGGGCAAGCTGCTAAATTAGCTTCAGGAGCAGAGTAAGTTTTGGGTGGATGCCCCACAGTCATCTGCTGCTGCCTTGGAACTTCTGGAAGAAGAATTGTCTCCTTCCTGCTGGTTCAGGTGTGCTGCTCTCCTCCTGTGTCAAATGCATGGCCTTAGAAGAGCTCTGAAGGCTTTCAGACCTTCCTTAGGCAGCAGTCAAATTCTGAATATATTTTATATCCTAGTAAGATCTCACAGAGGAGGATATGTGCTGTGATGAATAAAAAATGAGTCATGCAGAGGGTAGTCTAAAAAAACCCCACATTTTAACCAGTTTTGATTTTTCTTATAGATAAGGCTGCCAGTGTTATTTGAAAAATGTGCAAATCAGCTTTTTTAATAACTTTTTTTTTTTTTTTTTTAAGGAGGAGGTGGAGGAGTCTAAATGGCAGGTATTTTCATTGTGACCCTTTTCAGAAAAATGCCTTGCAAACATATTTCTGTAAAGAGTACACAGGGCTTAGGCTCTCTGACAGTAGCCAAAGCAAGCAGCAAAACACATGAATGCCTCCAGACTGCTCCCAGGGTTTTGTTCCACTGCCAAAACTGGAGACACACACTCACAGCATGAGGCAGCAAACTCCTCTGGCTTCATGTGCTCACACATGAAGGGGATTTAACACAAGAAATTGTTACGCTCCCCTCGCTTCTTCCCTTCTATTTCTCCCTTAAGGTCTTGGGCTAAGAAAATAATGTGGAAGTAATTCCGAATCCGGTGATGCTGAAGGCAGATGAAACAGCTTTGCCAGTTGCAGCACATATTTATCAAAACATCTGTGCTTGTGCACACTTTGGAAAGGCCAGTTTCAGTGTGTTTCATCAGGATGCTTCTGTCTCGTGCCTGTGGATGGCCGGATATTGGGAGATTTCTTAGATACTGTGCATGCTTCCTGAGGCTGTTCAGAGTATAGGATCAAGGTGCTGGAAGGACTTTTGCTGTCTGCTCAGGAGGATCTGGATGGATACAGGTGCTTTCCTTTGTGTGTTTTTCTGGCACTCAGGGAACTTGGGCTGAGCTCTGTGTGTCTTGCTGGTGGCACCTCATGCCCTAAGAGATCAGTCCCATCAGCACAGGACAACCTTTCTCAACTTCCCTTTCAACTTGCCTGTTCCCTGAGATCCTGCTCAGCTAATGGGAGTTCATTGTCTCCAGGGCAAGGAAATCAGCTGTTATTTCTGGCTGCAAGGGTTTGGCTGCTTAAATATCATCATTGGCACTGGGAGGCTCACATCAGTTCAGATTTGTTGCCCACTGTTTGGTGAATATAAACTCTGCAGGCAGCAGTCAGAGCTTGCTGCTATCACCCTGGAGGAGGAAAATGCTGCACTTGCCCCTTGAGCAACCATCAGAGTGGCTCTGATCTGCATGGACACTTCAATGGACATAGCCATGAAGCCAAAGTGAGCACTTCCCTCACCAAATCCTGCTTCCCAATCCATGCAACAGCTGGAGACACAGCCCTGGAGTCTGCAGAGCAGGTTTCCAGGATGAGCCTTGAGGAATGTGCCCAGGGTGTATGGCAAACAGAAAATCCTCAAATCTATAAGGATGGAAATAGATCATGTCAGAGAGAAACTTTGATCACCCATGTGTGATTTTTTCATATGCAGATGTCAGCTTTCATAAAGCCTATGAGTTCAGTTTCAGATTAATGTGAGAGTTTTGCCCCCATTTATTTTGTATCATTTAAGAGAGGTTGACTGGGTCCTTAAAAGTTGTCAGCCCCGATTAAATCAACCTTTGGGAATCATCTGGTAGAACCTTGGCACAAATCTGTATTTGGAAATTTCCACTTGAACTGACTTTTGCTCCACTTTTGCTTATACACTAAAACAGGTGGACAGCAATGCTCTGTCATCTGCTATTCTTGGGTTACGTGGATCATAAGAGATGTTAATTAAATGAAGAAATGATTTCTGAAAGTTTATTTGGAGAATTGCCTGTGTGGGTCTCCTGCCTGTGCAGGAGTGGGAGCAAGTAATGAAAGCTTTGGAGCTGTATCAATGAGTTTGAAGCCTCTTACCCGGATCTCTCCACTCTTCCCTCCTTTTTCTGCTTCTGAACAAAGGGCTGCAGATAGAGATCACAATCCTGTTCTAGGAAAAGCTGTCTTCTGAGCACGTCCGTGCTTGTAGAATATTTCCCAGAAGCAAATGCATTTTTCTAATCTCAAGCCTTTGCTTTGTGCATTGAGATCAGATCTTAAGCAATAGAAATTCAGTGCCAGACTTCCCCCCTGCTATGTGCAAATTCTGCATATCAAAGGGGAGAGGATTCATGTGTGCAGAATTGATTTATTAGAATTTGTGTGGCCAGGTTTTATCGACGTGGCACTGCAGGTCAGCAGCATGGAGGGACTGTGTGATGGCATCACTGAAGGGCATTTCACTTGTGAGTCAGAAAAGGGGAGAAACATCTTCAATATGATGACCAAATGGGGGTGCAGTGATTTCTTCCAGGTGTTTCAGGCATCAAACAACTCCTTGGCTCTGTCTGACCAGCTTTGAAAGTTACTATTTAAGATTAAAAAATTTTTAGATACTGAAAGTTTCTGCTTTTAAAAAAATCTGTTGTAGTTAGCACTGAAAGCCATCCTGTACTGCCACTATTGAATCAACCCTCCTGTTTCCAAGAACCTGTATTTCCATTTTCATGAACCTGTGTTTCCATGTGGTACCCAAAGAATAACTCAGTTGCTGTGCAGGGCTCTGAGGTTGACAGCTCTGCTGTGTCTGCTTCTCCCACATGGACACTGTCCCCCTGACAGCTGAGCTGGCTGCAGCACTCATCTTTTAAATGTCCCCAAAGAGATTCAGACAGGAGGAGTCTCCTGGCTGGGCAGTGCTGTGTGGGTGACCCAGAGCATCAGCTGAGGCAGACCTCTGTGCACTGATGTCAATCCAAGTGTCTGCTTGTCTCTGAGCTGTCAAGTTGTCACCAGTAGCTTGAAGAGCCCTTATCTCACCTTTAAGATGATGGAAATCACAAAATCTTTGTTTCTTATAGGCTGACTTCTTTAATTTCAGCTTATACTAGAACTGCCAAACTAAGGTAAATTATACACAAACATGCCAAACCATCAGAACCCAAAGACTTTTGAATTATCAATATATTTGATGCAAAATCCTTACTATTCAATCTTTCCTGCTGTGTGATATAAAACTAGATACCTAATCACACTCTCAGTTAGATTTGATTTATATTAAAATAGTTCACTTGCTTTGCTGAGTAAGCTGCTCCTGTTCCTGGTTCTGATCTCAGGATTTCAGTCACATAACCTTGAAGCAGCTAGAGACCAGTGGAAATAACTTCTTTAAAAGTAGGATTAAACTTCTTTGGAAGTGGAATTAAACTTCTTTAAAAGTGGGCTGAATTCGACTGGCATGAGCACAGAGAGTTGAATCATCTTCTCTCTGTGTTTGCATTCATGACTGTTAAAAAGAGATAAAAGGACTTTCAAAAAGGGATGAAGGAGAGATGTCATGTGAGGAAAATGATAATGATATCCGGGATGTTTCTTTTTTGATTTTTGGAGTGTAGAATATTAAGCTGGTCAGTGAGGGAATGCTACAGGCAGAATTGTGGATTCTTGGGAATTTATATTGATTCAGAGGAAAATGCAATTTAGGATGTGCCCATGTGGAAGGTGGCCTGAATGTCTAAAGCAGATCTAAGAGTCTCTGGGTAATTTTGCGTTCAAAGAAACAGAATGGTCCTCCTTACACTTTGGGGGATCTGTGTAGATGCATTAACTCAATGCTGCTTATTCACAGAATTGCTTTGAACAACCTGAAACACCAGAATCAGTTATTTACAGAGGTAAAAACCATGATTCTGCAGGTGTTCTGGTGTCTGGGTGAGATGGGGGACAATTAAAAAATCTCGTTCACCCCATGGATGTGGAAGGAAAGCCACAGAAGATGAGGATACCCCACCCAAAAGAAGCTGCTGTCTTGCTGCCAGTGTCCAGGAAGCCTCTGTGGTGCAGATGTGAAATTAATAGCAAAATCTCTCTCATTGTCCTGTCCCTTGGAGAAGCTGTGAGTATCAGCAGCCACACAATAGAGGGGGGGCAGGGAGGAGACACTCTTGAAAATACCAAATATTATCTGTCCTTCCTCTTGTAGTGTCCTAGTTACTTGTGGCTCCCACTGCCTAAACTCCATCAAAGTAAAAGCTCAGTGCTGCTATTTGCTGTCTCTCCTTAGATGTTGCAAGTTTAGGGGCTGATCTGCTTGGAGTGGGATTTTTTTATTGTGAGAGTTTTATTAGCTCACTTTTTCATCTCATTGTGGGCAACAGAGAAACCAGTGGTTCATTTAGGCTGTAAAAATTAAGGGAGTTCTTCATCAACAGAAATGTTCTGCAGTGACCTCTGAACACCAACAGTGGTGACAAAAACTGGCCTGCTTTTAAAACATAGGTAAATGAGTGAGGGACTAGGGCTAAGGAGCTGTAATGACCCTAATTAGGGTTAATAATTTTACAAGAGATATTAAGCTTTATTAGAGCTGGAGGCAACTTCACCCTGTGGTTCTTGGATCTGACCTGTGGTGTCGTCCTCTAATAGAGCAGTAGTGGAGCTACACTGCTGTTATTCTTGATTTGCACTGCTAGAGAAGAAGGACGGAGCCAACACATTTTCAGGGTATATTTTGTAATGCCTTATTCCCATTTTATAGAACCCTACTGGTTTCCTCCCTCTTAAACACTTGCAAATTTTCTAACACAAAGTGTTGTTTGGAAGGCTAAGGGAATTCAGGAGGGAGGAGGTGGTGAGAGAGCCAAAGGGGTGTGTGATAAATTAATGTAATTACTCAGGTTTGCACTATAGCTCAGAGACTGCACTGTGAGTGCAGTGCATGCACATGAATGCAGTAATAATGTATCAGCAGAATAAACAGAGATGGACGTGAAAACACCATCTGAGACCCACACTGTTTCTAGATAGCTTGCCTTGCCACATCTGGCCCTGTGATAAGAGAATGGGGCTTTCATGCTATTTTTACTCCAGACTTGCTTTTCATAGGACTTTTGTTTGACTTCCTACTGCCTCTCCCTCCTCCTCTTTGCCTCTGACTGTACTCCACATGTGCTTGGGCATGACAGTGAACGTGCAAAATTGCATCAGCAAGCCAGTCACAGACGGAGAGAAAATGTAAAGATTTCTTTTCCTTTTTACTTTCTCAGATTGCTCCCTCTGACTGTTCCTGCTGGCTGAAGGACTTGGTTTGGGTATTTCAATCTGCTGAAATTGCTGCTGAAACAACCTTCTGAACTTCTTGCTCTGGTCCTATCTTTGGATCCTCCCTGCAGAACCAACCTCTCAATCAAATTGTTTTCCTTTAGATCCTCATATATCTCAACAACTCATCCCCTTATCCCAAATTTACTCCCTTAACTCTCATGCACTGCTCCTGTGCTGAAGTTTTTAATGGCCAATTTGAGGTGAGATATGCCATTCTCTGGGTGTGCCAGTGGTTTCCAATGTTCATCTGTGTCTTTCCACAAATGTTCACTGTGCAAGGATCTGGTTTTGGGGCCAGGTAACCAAATTATAGAAAAATGCATGACCAAGGCCCATGCTTGCTGTCTTAAGTCTTCCACATTGGTAATGAAATCTAAATTTGAGAGTTATTCTAAGAGCCAGATCTTTGATTCTCGACCAGTTGATCAAGGAACTTGATCAAGCAATGCTTTATTCTGCTATGGGATTTCTCAGCCGGGAGATAAACCCCATAAATCACCCCTGGGGAATCTCTGAGAATGAGCATTTTCCTCCCATATGAGATGCTCAGTACAGAGATCCCCATGAGATGATCTTTTCTACTTTCCAGTTGTGCAAAGTTTATGCTCAGGAGGGTGCAAAAAGTTGTTCAAACCCATTTTTTTCCCTTTCCTCCTCTCCTTGTCAGAAGTGTGAACACATCACACTCCCAAGATATTCTGTTAAGAGACTCTCCCCCACCTTAGCAAGTATCTAGGGAGAAGTCTTCAGTCTGCACTTATGCAACATTAATACAAGAAAATCAGTTCTCTTCTTTACAGAAGTGAAAACTCTGGGAAGTGTTTTCAATAGAGTTTTGTCTTACTGGCTGGCTTGCCCTGTGGTGCAGCAATAAGGAGTTATGAGCAACTTGCCAATGAAATATTTCACTTCAAATCTCTGATTCAATATATGTGTGAGTCTATCTGCAGTGGACTTTTTTAATATCCCTTGATCTGCAATAATAACTGTAATTAAAGCCAAGATGAAGTTTCTATTGCTCATTTTCAGGTTTTTTTTTCCTCAAAGTGGCTCTGTGTAAATGTTCTCATGAAATATTATGAGCCTGAATGTTTTCAGATGAAAATACCAGGCCAAAATTGGAGTTTTTCTGAAAATATTCTTAACAAAATGCAGAACCAAATGTTTGATGTCTCTTGGAAGTCCCAGTAATTTGAGTACTTTATGCAGCAGCTTCTTCACAAGTTGTTTTGAGGTAAATATTCACGGCCAAAAGCAAGGTTGTACATCAAAAATATCAGTGAATAAGGGATGGAACACGCTAGAGCATAATGCACATGCTTACATGTAGTCTCTCTTGCAGTAAAAATGAGCACTGCTGTGCTTCATACCTTAGTGTTTGTAATAACCACACTCAGGTAGGAATTCAGTGAAGTCCTGTAACATCTGAGTAGCCCTTTTGTCCATTTCAGATGTTGTTTCCCCTCCCCTGTTGTTTTTATGCACTCTAACTAATGAGGACATTGCAAGTACTCAAGCCTTGAAAGTAAATCTTTTTCCTTTGGAATTAAAATAAACACCATTCAGTCACAACAGCTTCAACTTTTGTTCCCTCTTGTTTTGTCTTCTGCTTAATACAATAATAACGAGAATATAAATCATTCTGTCTTGTTTAGGCATTTCCCGAGTCAGTACTAAACTAAACACAGAAATTACTTTCTATTGGCCATGGAGTTATTAGAAACACAGAGATGTTCCTGTTCTAGGGGCATCTAGAGTGGGGTATTGAGGACACAAAATGTACTCAGTTAAATGGATTTTGACTTTGGAACACCCCAACCCTACTGGATCAATTTATTCATGGGGTCATCCAAGAAGACGTGCAAATTATAAGTGAAGCCCAGCAACTGGAAGAGATTTATTTTCCAAATTCACACATTTCTCTGTCTCCCTATAGATTAATAATTATAAGAGATTTGCTTTTTAATGTAGGCAGGTTGAATGGCATAAAGTGGAATGTCCATGTTAGGAAAAGAGACAGAATCTTGACATAATATTAACTTTTTTAAAGTGTCTTTTCAAAGAAATGATGGTTTCTGAATGATTCTATAAAATGATATGTACCTGTGGTATAAGGGATTTGGCACAGTGTCCAAACAGGTCCTGTCCATTGTTCTGACCACATTCTGTGTAGTTGAGTAGGAAAACAAAATATCTCTAAACCCTGAAGCTTTGGTCTTAAGTTTTGAACAAAATTTGAGTTAATAACTCCTTTATTCATATCTATCCCAAAGGGAGGGAATGTAACCATAGCATTCAGAATCCACTGGAAATGCACTGCAGTAATTTGCTTTCCTTTATTCTCTGCAAAGATTCCTAAGCTAAAACACCTGAATGGGCTAATTTGTTGAAAATGCCTTTTCTTCTTTCTCTTTATATTGCCTTTGGCAATTTTAAGCCTTCAAAGAAAGCTATGGTTTCTTAGCACTCTGCACTACTGAAGTAAGACTTTAATCAAGTTCACTAGCATCCAAATATGATGTGCAGCTGTACACTGTGAAGCTGATTGATTAATTTTTTTAGCCTCCCTGGATACCTCAGAAAAAGTGGGCATACTGGAAAGATGCAGGTATTTTTCATTTAGGTATTTACTGTTCTTTTCCCAGCGTGACCTCATTTGTTCTACTGTGATGAATAGGAAGAGGGTAAATGGACATCCTAAATCTAGACAGTGAATTTCATGCTAGTCAAAACAAGATTTTGGGTTTTTTTTTCCCTACAGTCTTAAGGATTAGGAGCATTTAAAAAAAAAAAAAAAAAGCTAAAAAAAGCGCTAAAAATATTTCTATTAAAATAGCCATTTTACCAAAAACTGGAAAAGAGTAAGTTTTGCAGATCAGACTGCTTTATAGCTATTATGAGATTTGTTTAATTTAAAGGAGGATCTTTAAACTGGATCTTCTGTCTAGAGTACAAAAACATGGCATCAGCCCCTTTTTTCAAATTCCCCCATCGTGGCTGTTCCAGTTTGCTGATCTTACCCACCCAAAAAGCTCATTATTCTGTCTCTGTCTCCTGAAAATTTTCACGAGAATTGTTGAAAGGTTTCATTTCTCTTCCACTGTGGAATGAAAATCAAGTGTCAAGACCATGACAGCTGCGGGTTTGGGGTTCTCTTCTCCCTTTAATGGAATGAGATTGCTGGTTTTAATCTTCTTCCATGTGCTGGAACAACTCCTGTATTCAAATTGGCATTACAGAGAGGAAGATAACTGTAGTTTGGGTATTAATTCTCTGGGAGCTGCAACCTGCCTGGCAAGGAAACATCATCAGGTAGGTTTTAGCTCATTTAAATGCCATTATTCCAAGGATTTGCTCAATCTATGTACCCTGAAGTGGGAGACACACCACAGAGAATGGAAAGATGGATGGCAGGCTTGGATGAATACCCTGGTTAGATTCTCTGTATTAGATTGTCATGCTTTTCCTGGCTCAAATGCTAACATCTAACACATTTTTAATACTATTGCCTGTTGAGATCCTATTAGAAAATGATTCAGAGTCTGGAAAGTTAGGGGGGAAAAAGTTAATTCCCTAGAAATAATATGGTCATTATGTGAACACTGAATTCAATATGTAACTTGGGTTTTTTATGGCCTCTCTACCATCCTGCACTCCAGCTTTTTAAAATTGCAGTCACATTCATTATGAAGTAAATGCCTAATGCAACTGATTCTCAAAACAGTTTGTAATTTAAATTCCTATTGGAAATAAAAGTAATGACCCTCAATAGCTCATTAGTGGCTTTGCAAATGTTCATTATTTCCTTTCTCTTTGTCTTTCTCCTGGTTTTCTCCCCTTTCTAAAAGACAGGGGAGTTTAGAGGTTTAGACTACCTTTAGAGCTATCCATCTCTAATGATCCATGAAAATGAGCATTCGATTCCTGAATGAGGAAATCATCCTTCCCTGGTGTTTTTGAGGGGATAAGTGTGTTCACTTAGCAATCTGTGAGGAAGCTGGGTATTCCAGGTGATTTTAAGGAATTATTTTGTATTTATGCTGAGGGGAATTTTAAAATTATTTTAAAATATCAAAAGAAATACAGAGAAGGCCAAGAAGTCCCTGAAAAGATGGATATGGACAATTTGGATTTTGAATCCAAGTCATTTTTAATGATACCCTGGATGCTGCTACACTACCCAAGATTTGTCTGGCTGTCCATTGCTTGGAGATGCACAAGGAGAGATAATTCCATGATTCTAAGGAGAGGCACTCAGCTCATTTCCAGTGGCTCTCTGTTGGATGCAGACCTAGCATCTGCCATGCAGATGATCCTTGGATTTCTGGGGAAAATGACACAGGAGAGAAGCAACATGGGGTTGCAGTGACATTCTGGGTTGTCTACTCAGACATGGAATGGTGTTATCCCTAATAAGAACTCACCCTAAAAAATCCTCTGCCTTTTTCATCTGGTTCTCTCCCTTCCCTGAAGTCCCCAGTCCCTCAGCACCACTCCCTGTTTGTCACTTTTATTCTGGCTCATGTGGCAGCATTTGCTGTTGCTCTGGAAATTCCATAGTGCTCCCTACCCCAAAATTTCTGTGGGATTAAACCTGCATCCCACATGGCTCAAGCACGCTCTGCTGTAGGGTGTGCTCGGAGAAAAAACGAGGGCAAAATATCTTATTTATCTTTAATTTCCCTCTTCCCCAGTGATTTTTTTTTCCCCTCCTCATTAGCAATCAAGGCTTGGAGGCTGTCAGTGTACTGCTGATTGCTGCTGGGGGCAGGCCTGAAGGCAAACCTTTTTAGAATATAAAGAGATTGCTTGCTTGTAGAAGGCTCTCAGCAGTGCTCACCAGAAGTTAAGTTTCACTGAGTACTTTCAATGTATGCAAAGGCATTACTTTGGCAACACATGCACAAAACAAAACCTGGTAACGTGCTTAAAAGCATTACCTATTGTTGGAATTTGGGTTATTCAGCGCCGTCATTAGATCGCACCCAATAACTCTGTAAAAACTGATTTTTCCATCCTACGCTCAATTCCTTTTTATTGCATTGCTTCAAGCAGGTTTCTCCGAAGCACAATGCTCCTCTGTGAGCCACCAGCACCGCGGCTTGCTGATGTTTACATTAGGTCATCGAAGAGTTAGGTTGGACTGGGTTTGGACAAAACTAGCTCATTTGACCTATGATGCATTGCTTTTAAAAAATAACAAGGAATGTTCTCTCTCAAGCCTCTTATCTGCTTCTTGCCTGAGCTCTGAGATCACTTCTCTCTGGCTGGTGAGGCTTACTGGAAGCAGCTTCTTTTCTGAGCAGGAGAGCATCTGCTCTCAGCCTGTTTCTACCTCTCCACAGAGAGAAACAAAAGGTCAGTCCCCAGTTTCTCATAACTTGCATGCACTGCATTGTTTTTTCTTTTTCAATTTTTTTTAGCTCTATTCTTATTCAGATGTGCTTAACACACCCACTGGCTGCTCCCCCCTCGTTTGGGGTGTACTCTGGTGTGTCACTCCTTAGCTTTGCCCTTCGGGGAGGTGTCAGATGTGATGCTAACCACCCTTTCCAAATCCCAATTTAAAACAATATCGTTCTCACTTTGTTCACTATAAACTGACTACACAGTACCACCTGCTGATGGACCAGCATCACAAACCTGGCTTTTATTACTGTTTTTTTTTTTTTTCTCAAAGGCAGAGTTGTCTGTGATAGCATTGCCTTCTTGGGAAGGGGCCCTGGGTAAGAGGCAGGAATGCTCTCGTGTTTGTGCAGTGCTTTAGACTCTGTCATCTGCTGCCACTTAGCAGAAGGATAATGTTGTGTCAGAAGGAGACTTGTGCCTTAGAGAGAAAGAGTGAATAGTGTCCATTTTTTCAGAGCCTAAAAAGGCAGGAAAAAAAAAAAAGAGAGAGCATAAGCCAGCAGACCTAAGGCTATTCTGATTTACATCAGGATCCCCAAAGGTCCTGTGTGGCTTAGGAAAGCCTAGGAATTATCTACATCTACTTCTGTCACCCACCTCAAAGTTCAGGAATGAACTATCTGCATATCAAGGTCATTATACTTCATTAGTCTTCATTAACGTGAGAGCTGATATTGGTCTGATCTCTTATTTCAAAAGCTTTTACTACTGAGGCACCAAACCCCTTGGCCTCCCCAAAATTCAAGAAACAAACAAGTAATTTCAATTAGCTATCAGGCTTGCACATCTACCCTTTGTCAATACAGTGAAATATTGATTTTAGTTTTTCAGTTGCCGATTCTGAATCTGTCGCTCACCCCAGAATGTTCCAGCAATTTCTGGCTTAATAAAGGCTTGCAGAATCTGTCCTTTCTTAGGGAACAAACTCAGTGTAACCACAGCCAGATAACTGTCAAAGAGAAACAGAGCAAAGCCAAGAAAAAGAGGCGACAGAGCCAGATCTTGGGTATTTTGCAAATCCAGATTCTCGTCTCCTTCAATTATCTGTTGGGTGATTAAGAACAGTCTATTCTATGGGCAACACTGCCACATTCAAGAACTTCCTTTCCCTCCAGTTTGCATGGTCTTCTCTCTCTCTTTTTTTTTCTTTTTCTTCTTTTAAGATGGGAAATACTCTGGTGCATGGGTTTTGCTTTGGGAAGCCTTGCTTTTTTCTTTTCATTTCATCAAGACAGAGTTCCATTTGTTCAGCATCTGCACGGGCCAACATCTGGAGCCCCAGGAAATTCAGCTGCTCTGTGTATGATGCTTAAATGAAATTACTTTTTCATGCACTTCAGAAGAGTATCAAGAGCATCTCTCTGACCAAACAGGGCCTTTTGTTCTCCTCCAGCAAGTGTTTCTCATTAAAAATGTCATCTCCCTAACAAATTGCTTCATTGCCTTTGCAGCTGGGGTTATTGTTTTCATGGTTTTGTACTTGTGTGATTCTCTAAGGGAGCAGAAAGCTGGGAGAAGCAGGGCTTGGTTTCTTCTCCCTTTGCCCTCTGTGTGCCATGCTTTGATTTCTCATTTTTGGGGTGCAGTTTCATGTATTTACCTCTTTGCCCACATGAGGCAGAGCATGGGGCACAGGCAGCAGCATGAGTCAGTGGGGATTGTCCCATCTCTGTTCTTGGGGACTGTCCTGGGGGCTCTGAGCAACCAGGTCTAGAGCAAGGTGTCCTTGTCCATGGCAAGGTGTTAGAACTCCATGATCTTTATGTTCTTTCCCACCCCAAACCATTCTATGATTCCAGCTTCTGGGGCTGTTGTGCTTGCACAAATGGAAGGTGAGAGTAAAGTGAGAAATGTCCATTTAAAGCTGGAATATAAAGGATTGCTTTTAATGAGATAGATCTCATTCTTTTGTAAGAAACACGTGGTTGGGTAATTTTTCCAGGTGTTATTCCCAGGTGGAGAATATGTGGGGCTGAGTCTGCAAGAAAATTTAAATTATCTTTAGGGACTTAGGAAGTTTGTGGTGACTTTTCATGATCAGAAATGAAATTAGAGACTAAGGGAAGGAGCTGGAGGAATTCAAAGGGAGACAGCATCAGTCTGTACATAGTGCACCACATCTAATAGTGCAGAGTGTGTGAAATCCCTCACAGCAGTGAGAACACTGTGCTAAACCTCACCCAGCAGCACAGAACTGAAAGATCTATATAATTTCCCTGAAGAACCACTTAGAAAATGTCAAAACTTCAAAACAAATTTTGCAGGGAGGACATTATTTAAAGCCCAGGCATAAACCCCTCATTTTTCTCACCTCTGACTTCTCAGCCAGGACTGCCTCCTTTCTGTATTTTGAAAAGCCCTCCTCCTCACCCCCCACTGAAGGGAGATATATGCCAAAATCTTAAACTCCCAGAATGTTTTGGATTGGAAGAGACTTATAGAAGTCTGGTTATCTTTGAAGTCTAATTTAAATGGCAAGTTGTAAATATCCTGGAAGCTCCATCTCACTGGCTTAAGTGTTCCCTTCATGCTAGCACACCATCTGCTTAACCTGAGATCTCTTTTTTCTAGGTGACTACAAATTGCTCCTTAATAATTTCACCGGCCCTGTAAACTTGCTGGGTAATCAATTTACACAGGCTTACTGCCCACTTTCACAGTTCTAGTGCTGCTCCCACAGTGTTTGCAGTTTTTCTTCAAGTGTTGATTTCCTGAGTCATGTATTTCCCTGAGAATGCAGGTTTTCAGTTTTTCAAGTGGCAGGAGCTGCAGAGAAATGTTGAAAGGCTCCTGCCTAAAGAATCATAAATGGGAATGTAAATACTATTCCTTTATTTTTATATTTCTTCACAAATCATATTGTTATTTAGACATTCTGATGTTTAAAACTTCAGCTAGTCATTCCAATTTCTCCTCCATTTAAGAAAAAGGTAGGAATAGTTTCAAACAATTTTTTTTCCCCTGTTTTAGTGGGTCGCTTCTTAACGGGATGGTTTTCTAGGTTTGTTTCCCTATTCCATGTGGGACACCAGCAGCCATTTAGCTCACAAACCACAACACTCACCTTTGCTTGTCTGGAGCACAACCGATTTTACCGTGTTGCCTCTCCTCCTCCCACTTGTAAGCAATGAAAACAGTTCCTGTGTGTTAAATATAGCACCAGGCACAGCCTTCCTGTGAGGCAACTCCATCTCAGGCTCTAGCAGAAACACTGGGCACCACACCGTGGAAAATAAGTGGGCAGCAGTTGTAAATATACATGTATATTTAGATCTATGAAATGGTTCTAGAACCCACAGTCTGTAATTTGTGGGTGACCTTTAAGTGCATGAGCATAAATGGTTACAAATGAGGACCTCTGGTCTTGGCTTTGGTAACCTATTTTGTTACTTCTGTTAGTAAATCAAAAAACATGTATATCCACGGGGTTTTTGGAGTGTAACATTTGGCTTAGATTTAAGCTGGGATAACTGAACAAAGTGGAAAACCAAACAAATAAATATGATTATCCTGCAGTGTTTTGTTTTATGGAGTCAGGTTCTGAAATAAGCAAAGCATGTGGGATACTTTAAGGTCTGCAAGACAGACACGTGCTATTCCCATAATGAAATCTACTCCCTGAATTAGGGCTTTGTGCTATTAAGAGGTTTTGCTTGTGTTTATTTTGTTACAAGACTGCATTTTTGCTGGAGTCCAGCAGCATGCTAAGCTTTGGATTTTCACAGGCTCTTGTGTGATGAGGTTGGTGACATGAATCCCTCTTCTTGAAGGACCAATTATGGTTAGGGTATCAGCCTCCAACATCCAGGGTGTTCCAAGGAGTTTGGGTTTGAATGAACCAATAGGGATTATTTGGGATGGGGGATGTTCACAGAAATTCAGGAATGTGATTGAAATAAATGCATTTTTACCAGTAGATTATTTGCTACCAAAAAAATCTGTGTAGCTGGGGGGTGATGGTGACTCTCTGAGAGCAGCAGGTATGGAAATTTGGAAGGAGATGCATCACTCAGAAGTTACAAATGATGTTCCCACTCCCTGTAGCTGTTTTTTTTTCCCCTATCCTTAAATGCACATAAGGGATTTCCCCATTCTGCTCGATCATCACAACACACAGAAATAAGTTTCAGGAAGTCTTCCAAGACCTTCAAGAGTCACCAACCCTCTGGGTCTTGATTTCTCCACCCCAATTTCAGTGGGTTAATTTCTCTGGGGAAAGCTCTGATTGCTATGGTGCTGTGACCTGTCTGTCTTTTTCTTTGAAGACCAGATACTCATGTCACAACAGAAGATAAATGTTGGGCTGCATGATTTTGTTAGCTTATTACCCACTTGCTTCAAGATTTTCCTGAATGGGGAGTAAAATGGAAAAAAACCAAGAAAACGACCCAAAACACAAACCAAAGGTAAAAATGCTGATGGACCATCTGTATGTGGATTTCCTTTCTCTTACCCCTCTTTCATCCTTTCTTCATCTTCATCTCAATCTCCACTAAACTTAATTTAAAATCTCTGCTTCATCATTTGGTCTGTACCATACACCCTTGGGTTACAGAAATTAATTTTTGCAAATATTTCCACTGTCTGGAAGATCCCCAGTCTCACTTCATCTCCCATACAGTTTTAAGGAACTGTGCGCTCTCCACAACTTCCTTGAAGTATTTCTCACCAGTATTTTCCTTACACTTGTACTGAGCTTCCTGATGATTTATCCTTCTGGTTATCACAGCGATTTAATACATGACTTGCTCATGAGAAAAGAAAGGTCAGCAAAAGCAAGGTTGAGATATCTCTGGTTCTCATCTTTTTTATGGTTAAAAATATCTCTCTCCTCAGATGTGAAGGGATGGTGGTGCTGTGAATATCATCCTGCATGTGATGGAAAACATTTTCCATTGTGTCCCAAAGGTGCTCTAACTGGATTTGTCTCATTTCCTCTGCAAGTTTGTTCCACAGCTGCATCTCCAGCCAGGAGATTTTGTCTCTGGCTTTTGCACTTTTTGTTCTGGACTTTGTGATCTTCGCTGTCATGATGAAGAAATAAGTTTAATGGTCCAGCCAGTGCAGAGATGGAGAGCAGGTTTGCAGTGTACCAGACACTGCACCAATTACTCCAAAGATAAGCCCTGAGGACCTCAATTAGGAGGAGGAGGAGAGTCAGGGCAGGTGGAAGTCATGGACTGGTTTGTTGCTAGTGCAGTCAGGCAAAAGAGCAAGTCACAGGGGAGTCTTGGCTTTTGGATTCTATTTCTCTTTATGACTGTGTCTGAATCATGGATACTGTGCACACCTCCAACACGACATCTGGGGATTGCAGGTGCCTTTTCTCTCTGTTATTACATTGCGTAATTTCTATTATTTTGTTTTTAATATACCTTTCTTGTGCAAGATTCATTATTCTGGCTTCTGTGCCTAAATCCTCCTCCCTGAAGAGGTGGGAACTCTCATTTCCAGGAATTTGTGGCTGCCTCAGTAAACTTAAGATTAAGGATTAAACCAAGATTAAGGATGTCTTTCTGCCTTTACCTCCTTCCTTTATTTCCCTTTTACTGTACCCTACATTTGGGCAGACAAGGTGCTCCTATTCAGCTGCAGTCTCCTGGGACTTACACTGATCTTCACCGTGGATGTAGTTTCCATCTTTCCCCTTTGTGGCTCCCTACTCTCACAAACCAGTTCCTCCTGATTTTCATCTCCTGGGGGCAGCTGAACAGGTTTTTTCAGAGTTGCTTATTAAAAACTACCTCCCTTTAGCTCTGTTTCCTTCTGCTGCCAGCTGTTTGCCCCTGTTTGAACAGAAGGGTGATTGCACCTTCTCTGCCCTCCAAAGCCTGGCTTCAGCAGTCCATCCCCAGCTGACCCTGTCCCTTCTCCCTGCTGCCTGGCCCTACCTCACAGCTCTTGGCAGCACACCTTGTTCTGAGAGGTGTTTCAGTTACTGATGGGTGAGCGACTTGGTTCAGAGTTTGGTTTGGATGAGCTCCCATAAATTGTAATGCTCGACTGTAGGTTATCCAAACTATCTGGGCCTCTTGAGACTCCAAGTTGGCCTGGAAGAGCCAGGTTGTTTGCCGAGCTTTTGGCACTTCCTGATCCCAGGGAAGCTGCAGATAGCATGGCTGGAGGCTTTTTCATCAGAGGTCAGTATTTTGGCTGCTTGTTTTAGCTGGATCCTGAAAAAGGAGTGAGCAAGCAAATAAGCCCATTTAGAGCTAGGTGGTCCCATCAACCAGGTGGGAACATGAGGGAGTTGTAAGGAGCTCTCTGATTCCTTATATTTGAGATGTGCATTGCCAGGACCTGCTGGAATTTGACAGAGTGGGGGATGGAGTGACTGTGTATTGGCACAGCATTGGGTTTGGCACCTCAGAGCAGAAGCCCAGGGGTAGGTCTGGATGGAGAAGGGATGCTGCATCACAAAAAGTGGCCACTGGAGCTGGCTTTGTTCAGACAAACCCCCAGAACTAGGGATGAAGCTGACTGACAGATCAAAGAGTGAGTTTTTGCTTGCACTACAACCCCTCATAACGGTGTGTGCACAAACAGCTCCAATGTCATGGCTAATGCAATATCCTGTCTGTAGGGAGAGCAGGAGATTTGGATGTGATCAGACTGAGCAGTTCCTTGGCAGAGCCTCAGCAGCTCCAGCGTGCAGTAGTTCAGTGGCTTTCAAGCCAAAACTCTTGTCCAGATCATTAGCAGCCACTGATGAACCTATTCTCCCAGACTTTGTCTATACGGTTTTTAAACACATTAGCACTGTCCATTTGTAATCACTAAGGCAGGGAGATTGATGGGGAGAGAGAGAAAAATCCTGTCTTTTACAAATCTCTGTAAAGATCCAGCTGTTAAAAAAAAAAAAAAAAGGTCAAACTTCTGGATAGGCTCTGTAGAATAACTACTTCTTCCTCTAACTGCAGTTGTGGATGGATTCCCTACAGAGTTTGGAGGTGGGATAGAGCTCATACCTGCACTGCCAAATCTGTGAGACAGAGAGAGAAGTCCCCTGGCCTGATGATGTCATCTATTTTCACTCACCTTTGAATCCACTCTCTTCCCAGCCCCAAACCACTGGAAAACACAACCATTTTGCCAAACATGGAGGTAAAATGGGAGGTGGAGGAAAAGCTATCCCAAAACCTACATTCCCTTTACATTATAGTTCACTCTTTGGAGTATTTTGCAATGTTCTGGTGTTTTTTGCTTTCCATACTGCAACCCTCCCTCTCTGCAGCTTCACCCTGGTGCTCAGCCTTTCCTGCCCACGTGGTACTCAGCTTCATGTGGACGTCATGAAGTTATTGCTAAATCACAGCTGTCTTGCCAAACAACTGCCTCTTCCTCTTGCCAATTTTGTTCAGCCTCTGAAGCAGGACTTGTGCTGGGCCCCTCTCAAATGATGTGCTCAGTTACAAACGCAAAATAAAATGCAGAACGCTAATAAAGTAGTTAAGTTTTGATTAATTCTGTGAAAGGGTTAATAGGATTATTTTATTTTTGTTCTTTTTTTTTTCCCCTCCCACTCTCTATGTAGGAAAAAAAAAAAAAACCAGAGTGAGAGACCCAAGTGGACATAACTAGAACAAAGCCCCGTTTATGATTAGTATGGCTGAAAATATCCATGTTAGGCCAGGTGCAGATGGCTAATTCCCCCAGACTACAAGCCAATTTAAACCATAATTCCTGAGATAGACCGCTTTTCCCAACATTAATGGGAACCAGCTGCCTCCTATTAATAATATGGATGATTACAAGAAAAAAAAAAGTGGGGGAGGGAATAGTGGAGTTAGAGAAGATATTATTTTCCAGACTGTTGGCTGTGTCCTGCTGAGGACAATATGGAAAGCTATGGAATATGAGTCTTGAAAACCTGTCAAGTTAAATACCCACAGTGTGTTTGCTCAGAAGAAGGATGGAGTTATCAGTGTACTTCTGTGTTTCGGTGACAAGGTTATTTAAGGGGTAGCAATTGTATTTATTTAGTTATTTGCTGGTTCTTTGCCTTCCCTCTGCTGACACTGGATGGTTTTGATTAGCTCCCTAGGAGGGGAGCCCATTGCCTTTGGTGCATGGAGCCTGGGTGCTCCCACTGAGCCCTGATTTCGTGTGAGATTGTAGAGCACATCAAAGCAGAAAGACAACAAATGCTCTGAATTGTTCTCCTGAGAGCCTGACTTGCTGGTTCAAGAAATTTGTTCAGGCTTCCATTATTATTTGTACCAGTGTGAGGTGAAATGGGAAGACATGGAAATTCATGGCGTGTAATAGTAATGTGTCTCAGGATTGGCTTTTTTTTTTTCTTTCCTGTGTTCTTTGTGATTGTTTTCCGTTGGTTGTTTTTGGAAATCTGAGTAGAATTTATTAAAAAAAAGAGGAAAAAGTCACACCATACTTATTTTACTTCTTTGGGAGGCAAAAAGAAAATCCCATGGCATCAATGGTTTTGGCTATACTCCTTGTTCCCTATGTAGACAGGATTTTTAACATATGGATCGTGTCTTTGATAAATAAAGGAGACTCACTAAAAATGCTCCTCTTGCCCCTGAAGGAGATGAAAAGGAGCCAATGCCCTTTGCCCAATTATTCTGCTAGGATTGTGGGGGATTCCTGGAGAGGTTTAGCTCACACAGGCTGCATTTCTTCTTGATCCATTTGGTGATGGTCTGCAGACATGTGCAGCAAATTCCAGGTCATGGCACTGCAAGTCTTGCTGGAGGGTTGTGAGGGGAATTTTTGTGTACCTGAAGAGGTGCAAGCTGGCATTGTCCTTTATCCAGCCTGAGGATGCTAAAGGTCTTGATGCCTTCCCAGACCTCCAAGGGGATGAACAGCAAGAGACTCAGAGCTTTTCCTGCTCCTCTCTCTAGAAGAGCCCTTTTTCTAAGTCAGGAGCAAAATAGCCTCTAGATCACAAACTCTTAGCTGGCAACTCTGAGGAAAAAAAAAAAAAAATCTGTATTCTTGGACCTTCTAGCAAAGTCATGAAACTAAGGACATTCCAGCAGCCTATCCCAGTGGCAACATTTAATTTTCATTTACATGTCTTAGTAGCCCAGACCTAACATGGGTCACCAGAACATCTCTCTGGGGTACTTACTGTAAAGGAGAAAACCTCTGCTGCCCCTCCCCAAACTTCAGGAGTATTTAAAGCAGATATGGCAGAGGTAATGAGAAAGAGATTATTGATTTTTATAAATGTAAATAGAGCATAGCTGGGTTGACAATGTCTCTTTAAATAATTGAAAAAATCAGCTTCAGCTGACAGTAGTTCACTAGATAATGAGGCTGGTGGTGGAGGAACGTGAATAATTAGAGAGTGGGATTCTTGCTGCGTGGAATTGACCCTTGGGGGCTCAGAGAAAGAAGGGTTTGTGGCTGCTCTGAAATGCTAGTGGTCTGCTCCAGCATTCCTCTTGTCAATACGAACCTTGTGTTTTTATTGGAAACACGTGTCAAAACAAAACAGCGTTTGAGGCTGCTGCTGAGGGAAGGTGGGCAAGTCCAGAGACAGCAAACCTGTTCTTCTGTTTGTTGCCAGAAATTCCTCACCACTGCTGCCCATCATGCTCAGATAGAAGGAGAGACAGTGAGCATACTCATAATAAAGTAATTATTTGTTTACGTGTATGGACAGGTAGTAAAAAGCCATACACTGGTGATTCTGCTGCTATTGCCTTCTCAGTGAAGGTATTTACACTCAGAAAATTAGGGAAATCAGGGTGACCAAGGCATCTTGCTTTGATGAAGTCTGGATTTAGGGCTTACATTGCAGTACATCCCTGGAGAAAAGCTGTAGCAGCAATTGAGAACTTATCTTTCCTGGGCAGGCAGAAGGGCATTCAGTTATATGCAATATTTAACTCCCCATGGGCTGCCAAAACATTTTAAGAACTTTGTAAATTTTGAGTATTGGCTCCATTACCTGCATTATAGCAAACTCAGAGTAAAGAGGTGAGAGACGCAGTATCTGGTGTTTGCATAAATAAATCTTTGGGTTTGCTAGTTTTCTTTTTTTTTTTTTTCTCTTAAATTGATAATTATTTTGTTGGGCTGACGTTAACCATCTGCCTCTTCCTCTGCCCTCCTTCAGACCCCACCTCCCGAGATGGTTTTATTTCATGGGTGAATTAAATTGTTTTGGGAGATAAAGAACCCAATTTGTAATGTGCTTTAGGGGCTTTCAGAATGAAAGGCAGGGATTGAAGTGGAGTATTTGGTTATTAGTGTCTCCATATTTCTTTCCCTTGATCTACCTGTCCCATCGCGTTGTCAGATCTTCACGGTTGAGGTTTGAGGCAATAATGGTGAAAGCTGGAACATGTGAGCCCCATTTAAACCCAGCACCATCATATTTCTGGAGTGGATCTGTGCCTAATTGAAAAGGCAAGTGGGTTTCTCTGGCAAAAGAAAATGTGGCTGTCATAGGCTTTACCAAGTTCAGTTAAATGGAGTAGAATGTGCTCTGGCATCTTTGTTTGGTTTCCATTTTAAATAGAAAATTAAAAACATATTTCATCTGTTGGAGGTTTTAAGGATGATTTACAAACCTAAAAAAAATAAAAAAGAACTCTACAGCGTTCCAAGGTCTGGCCCTTGAGATGCCAGGAAATAAGTCTCTCCCCATCTCCACAGTATCATCTCCACAAGGCTTTGTGCAGACTGCCTCACACATCACCTTATGGGCAACGTGTAGAGTTGTGACCATTCCTCATCATCTTCTCATGCATTTCCTATCGCTCTGAAATGGTTCAGGAAATAGAAACTGTTTGCTTCCAAATTCCACAGGATTAGAGCCAAGTTTTGGACTGGAGGTCCATGGAGGTGGGATGAGAGGATTCCCATTTCTCCCCTGCTGCCACAAGCACCTTTGAGGCACTTTCTTTGAGAGGTCAGGATGTCCCAAAGCTTCCAGGCACAGATCAATTTGTTCCTTTCTTCTGATGTCTTTTTCAATCATCACTGTAATTTCAGATATATTTCTTTCAGTGAGTATCCATTTTCAGTTTAGAAGTTGCAGATGACTTTTTTATAGGTGACACTCCTTTTTGCTAGTTTGAAACAACATTTGATGATTGTCATGTGCCCTTCAGAGGAGAGTTTGTGGGAAAGCTTCACCCACAGTAATAGTTTTACCAAAATAATTTCCCTTATTATTTAAGTACACAAACTCAATGAATTCTTTAATGGAACACAAATATCACAAATAGATACCCATTCTAAAAATCTAAATCCACTTGTTGTGGCCTTTGGATCAAGTGCTGTGGGGTTTTTTTGTGTCTGATGCATTTTAGTGTCCCCACTGCTTACTGAGCAAAAGCCCTGCTACGAATCAGGAATATTTTAAGAAAGGTTATGAGAAAACAAAAAAAATCTCACACCGAATAAAGACAGCAGTCAGTCAGCTCTTGGGGGGCTCCTTTTGAAGACCTCATCCATCATTTGGGAATTGGCACTGGCAGCCCTTGGATTACAGAGGAGTTATGTGCACTCTCTTCTCCCAGTGGTGGCACAATTGTTTTGAAACTAGGCAGATCTCGTGTGTTTACCCTTTGGCAGGTTCTGTGTTTTTGGCTGGCAGCCATGCTGAAATGTGTTTAGTTTTAATTGACAGCCACAGTCAACACTGCAGATCCCAGGTAGGTACTGCTAATCCTGACAAGGCAAGGCAGAAACAGACAGGCTTGTGTTCCAGCTAGCCAGAGACTCAAACCTTCAGGAAGCAAAGGCATTTTGCCCCTAGACAGTTCTTAACCTCAGGAGCTCACCCTCCAGTCTCATCTCCTCAGGTGGGGTACTCCAGATGGGGTCCCACAAAGGCAGAAAAGAGGGGGAAATCCCTTTTTTTACCCTGCAGTGGGAAGCCAGGTGCTGGTATCCTTGCACAAGAGATCTTATTAGAGCCCAGAGACATCAATTTTCCTGGGTTTGAGAATTGAAAGCCAGAACAGTTACACACAGACTTCTAGTTTAAAATGTAAGAGGCATTCCAAAAGTGCATATGGTTGGATTTATGTAAGCCACAGTTTGTAATGGTTTAGATTTCACCTCCTAGTCCTTGTGAGAGTTTCAGCCTTGCTCTCAAGAGAGTAAAAAAGGAGCACAGAACATTTACAAAAATAAAAGAAAAAACCATATGCACAGACTTAGGGTGGCTTAGTCATGACATCTAATTAGGGACAGCAATGATTTCTCTGAACCACAGAAATGTTAGCTTCAGTTGGCATAAAATTCCACAGAGTAATACTCGGGACTGTCTCTCAGCCTATCTGTCTCTCTGTCTATCAGCCATGCTCATATGCTTTATTATTAGTGATGCATTCCTTCTCATGTTATTGTCTTCCCTCATGAGATAATTCCACAAGGAATTCTTTGACTTCTCCCTGAAGTGCCTTGCATTTCAAGTAGCTGCTCAGCAGAGCTCCACAGCAGAGGGACTTTTATTTATGGAAAAAAGGTTGTTTCTGGCTATTGGGACAACATCAGCATTTAGGTCTCATCCTTAATCACCTCTGTGTCTCTGACAGAGGACAGACAATCAACAGCATCGAGTTTGATACTTCCAAAAGAGGACACTGAAAGTAGAGATGCAGAGCAGAGGAAGTTTGTCGTGTCACCTGGGAGTACCTGGGATGTTTGCCCCACCCCTGTGCTGTGGGATGCCCCAGTGAGAAAGTAACCCAGACACTGCCAGTGACAGCTTTAAAACATGAGGTCAGTGAGTCAAGGTATTCCCTAGCCCCCAGACACAATTCCTGGTGGTACTTCTGCAGAGAGATATCTTCAGAACAGCACAGCATTTATACATTGTCATTATTTCTGAGTGCTGTTTTCTTTCAATCTGGGAGAAGCTAAAGTGTATCTCCCAGTTTCTCATTTTTAGTGGGCCTGCGAGATTGAGCTGGAGACCTGGCTGTCCCAGACTTTCCAAAAGGCATTTCCAATAGTAGAGTAGCCCTATTTTCTCCTTCAACAGGTCTTTAAACTGTGCAGTACTTGTTCATCAGCCTCAGACTTTGATTTGGCACTGCTATGTCGTGCAGATGTAGCAATCACATTTGCGAGCCTGGAACTAATTAAAAATGGAATATTTTAGATCAGTCATGGTGAGTGTGGCCAGATTTACAGGGAGAATACAAGGGAGCTTAAGGAGCAGAGTGATCCAGTCTTTTTAAAATGTTCTCCCCTCAACATTGGTCCATTACCATTGGTCCAGCAGGGCTGGACCTTCACAGCACTGTCTTTATGCAACCTCTGGCTGGTTAAAGGGGAGCTCTAAGAGGACACCAGTGTTTCATGGTTTGCTGCATTCCAGATGTATGCAGAACCATCTCTAAACTCTGTCTGGCAAGACTTTGCTTTTTTTTTTTTTAAATTCTCTTTTTTTTTTAGGAGGGCATGGTTGCCAAGCCTGTCCATCAATTTAACAGGAGACAATGAGTTAAAGGCAGTGGGGAATAGAAAAATCCAGAGATCTGAACAAAAACCAGATGAGTGGATAGATGTGGCTCTAGCCTTGTACAACCACCCATCTGACAGCTGCACAGAGTGGGGTAGGACCACCAGAGGCAATACTGTTACCTAAAACAGTAATTTGCAAAAAACCCTAAAACTGATTTGCAAAAGCCTCTCCGATGCTGTGAACTCGGTGTGTGAGCGACTGAAGTGAGAGTTTGCCTGCAGACAGCCCTGCAGGGCCTGTGGGGAGGAAAGATTATCCACAGAGCAATTATATGGAGGGTCACCATCACTTCCTCCTCGCTCAGCTCAACATTTTCTAGGCTTTGCTGCTCCTGGCTGCCAGCTGTGCACCTGCTGTGTGCTGAGTCAAGCTGAGGAACAAAGCAAAGCCCCTGTGGTGTCTCTCACGGGGTAGCCAGGGCTTGTGGCAGAGCAGAGATTTTTCCCTTTGCATCTCCCCAGAGCTTGGACAGCCACACACCCGTTAGACCTCTCAGCACAGCCTGGGGGGGACATCGTGCTCCTGTCACCATGGCTCTGTGTCACCTGGTTGTGCCCTGGGCAGCTCTGCAGTCAGGATCTCTTCCTGCCATGCAGATTCCACTGGGCTGTTGGATCAGATCCTCTGAGGAAACAAATAAATAGGATGCCCTAAATTTTAGCTTACCTGTGGGATATTCCTTATAGGATGTTCAGCCTGTTGCTGTATATATGAAGGTGACTTTCTAGTCCTGATTCCCCACAAAACCTTTTGATTTGCAAATCTGAAGATAAGCAGATGATTTAGTATCATACAATGGTATTTAAATTTTTTTTTTTTATTCTGAAAGACCTTTAAAAGTAACTTGTAGAAAAAGTGGTAAAGTGTTGAAGGCACTACCATGGGGAGGTGACTGGGGGTGTCACACCCAGCTTTTCACTGTCACCAAAAGGCCCTGTGTGCTTCTGCTGAGGGTATCCAGCAAAAGCCTCAGTTTATCAGCCCCCCCCCAATAAAGATAAATAAAAAATCAACTTTTCTTAAACATGCCTCGGCTTGCAGTCTCTGCACAAGCTCTGTGCAGCAAGGCTTTTATTACCATTAAAATGATTTAAATGGAGTCTCTGCCCAGCAGCATTGTAGGTGACATGTTCCCTAGCTGCTGTGTATCCAAACAGATTGCTGCAAGGCCTTGAATAAACATTCTGTAAGTCTAGCTCTGAAGCAATTTACATCAAGCAGCATATATTGTGGGGATGCCAACTAGTTCTTGTGTATTCCTCACAGAGCAGACAATGTTTTCTATCAAATCTGTTGGGTGAAAACAGAAAACCTATTAATAATGTGTCAGGAACCTGACTGAATGCAATATTTATGTGGAAGTCTCATAGAGGGCTTGTTTCTAAAGAGTACACGAATTCCGTGGTTGGTGTTTGAAATGTGAGGAGAACAAAAACAATTTGAACATTTTTCTCACAGGTACACCTACCCACACAGTTTCATTCCTCTTGTAATATGAAGGGGTGATGTTTTTCTCAGAATAAGCTGAATGCAGAGCTTGTCAAAGCTGCTCCATGCATTGATCTCAAGAGGTTTAGTCCAGGGTCAGTGCATTGTAGAAAAGAATTAGACTCAAGCACTCAAAAGGAGCAAATTCCCAGGGCCCTTCAATTTTCCTTGTGTGTTACTATGGTGAAATCTCAAGCCCATCCATTGGTTTTGGTGATGAGTTGAAGCTGTGTTGAAAGAGCGCAGGACCAGCTCTTGGCCAGCACAATCCTCATTAGGTGCTGAGTTGTGTGCAAAGCACCTCGAAACTGAACCTCATCCAAACCCCGGGTTTGCAGGATGGAGATGGAAATTTCGTGAAGTGAGGCTTCAGTTGGAGTCCTGCTCCTCTTTTGCTTTCGCACAAATCACCAGAGTTCTAAAAACAGCCTCCAACTCTCCTGTCTACTGGCAGGGCTGCTATTGATCGTGTCCAGAAAGAGGAATGGAAAGACACGACTGAATTGGCAACCATCCTGAGCCATGAAGTTTGGATCTAAACCTCAATCCAAGCTTTGCTAAAGAACAGGAGGGTTTGATTTTTTTTTTTTAAAATTATTTTTTTTCAATGTATCTGGAGGTTTGATTTAATCTCTTGTACTTGCATGGAAAATCCATAGTGCTGGAGTACGGTGTTTCCTCAGTCGATAAGATCTGTTGGATTTGGTGCTCTGGGGTGATTTGGGGAAACTTTTAACCTGGGAAGAGAGTGCCTTAAACAGCCTCAGCAGTGTCTGCAAGGGAGAGGGATCTCCAGCCATGGGAACCAGGAGAGCAAAGAATATTCCCAGTGCTCCTGAACACAGCCCAACTCAAATGTCGCATCTGGTTTTTTTTTCAGAACAGGTTCTTTATTATTTTTTATTTATTTATTTAAAAAAAATTTTTTTTTATTCTTTTTATTTTATCCTGTCAGCTGGAGCAGGTATAGTACTTAAAGCCTGATTCAAAAATCGACTCATGGATAATGTGGAAAGTTTAATCAGCATGAAGGCTTTGGTCACATTGTGATTAATACTTCCCAGCTTTCTG
This sequence comes from Entomyzon cyanotis, assembly GCA_024500445.1. Lineage (NCBI taxonomy): Eukaryota > Metazoa > Chordata > Aves > Passeriformes > Meliphagidae > Entomyzon > Entomyzon cyanotis. Next base: position 14,923,788 of record JAKEPQ010001010.1, read on the forward strand.
CTGTATTTTTTTTTAAATGAGTTGCAAGTCATTAAACTAATTAAACTCATTGATTTCAACCAGATGTTTGTACCTGGAAGTGCATTTATTATCATTCATTATTGGAGAGGGACTCTCCATCAGGAACTGCAGTGATAGGACAAGGAGTAATGGGTTCAAACTGAAAGAGGGGAAATTTAGATTAGATATGCAGAGGAAATTCTTTCCTGTGAGGGTGGTGAGGCCCTGGCAGAGATTCCCAGAGAAGCTGTAGCTGCCCCATCCCTGGAAGTGTCCAAGACCAGGTTGGATGGGGTTTGGAGTAACCTGGAATAGTGGAAAGTGTCCCTGCCCATTGAACAAGATGATTTTTAAGGTCCCTCCTAACACAGACCATTCTGTGATTTAGTATTAATTGCTTTTAGTTTTGAGTTTTTCTGTCTCCCCAGTTAATAAACAGAAATATTAACATGTGATTGAGCCAGCTGGTATCATCATTGTTAAAAACAACTAACAAAATATCATAATGTACAATTTGCAAAAGACAACAGATTGGCAACTTCTTGTCCAAACTGTATGGTAAATATGTTCCAGTAATGAGTGGCTTACCAGAAAGCAAGAGAGAAAAGACCACAAATAAAATCAATATTATGATAAATATTACTTGCCACCAGTAATTTGAAAAGCTCCTTTTCCATCCAAAACATTTGTTTTAAATTATATGTTAGCATATTCTGGAAATAATTATGATAGACTATTTTAAAATTAGTAGTGCACAAAGGACTTTCTTCTTTATGTCCTTTTTTTACATCCACAGTTTCTGGTTTCTGCTGTGCTAAAATAGACTTGGATAAGGATCCATAGATGTGTGTGTGTACATGTAGATACTTTTATTTATTTATTTCCTGTTTTGGACTATGGAATTGTGTGCCTTGGGAAGCAGGTGGTTTCCAACATTTGCAGAGGTCTGCATGTTAAATTAGTTATGTTTTGTATTGCAGGAAAGTATTGCTATGTGTATTTTCATGACATTCCTTTCAGGCATCTTTTTGGGGTTGTTTCCAACATGCTATGAAAAAAAAAAAAGTGATTTGCTTTCAGAAAGGAATTGCTCAGCTAAAAATAATGAATATGTTCTAGCTAATGTGGAAACTCAATATGTCAGAGGTGATGTGGAAAACTCTGGAGCAGACTGAACTGAAAGGATAAATGATCCCCAAAAGGAATCAAATGAAGCTGTTACAGAAAGTCCTACTTCTTCCAGTGTCAGGACAGTTTGGAAACCTCAGATGAAAGACCTCTGCTTCTCACGAAGGGTTTGGGAGAACAGGAGACTTTCTGCTGGTTTTGGTGAATGAGTTGGTTCTTGGCCAACCTATCCTCACATTGACCCTTTCAGGGCAAAGGATCCAGGAGTGATCCAGGGTGATGCCCCAAGCCTTGTGCCCCATTATGGGATGGCCAAGTGTCCCACAGAGGTCTGTGCAAGCAGGGAATACTTATAGTTTCAGTGCCAAACACAGATTTATGTGCAGAATGAGCTGCTTGTTACAGCAGGAGTAGGATTTGAAATCTCAGCTGGGAATGAAGTTTCCTTATTGTTGTCTGAGGAAGCCTGGAGAGAAATGCAAATCAAGAGCTGCAAGAGTATAATTTCAGCAGAGTATAATTCACAGTCCTGGGGGACACCTGCCCTGTCCCCATAGCACAGTGTGTCTCTCATGGCTCTGGGCACTATATGTGTATCTGTTGTTTCCCTGGTTTTACCACCAAATATCGCATTGGCTGAAGGTTAAAAGAGAATTCTGATGAGTGTCAGCTCTGCTTTTGAGAGCATCCATCTTACCAGACCGCTCTGATCAATTCTCCACTTTGACTACCAAAATGAAAATTAAACATCCGATCCACCAGGAAAACTAATTTGAAAATACATTTTAACTCTAGAGCCATCTTTTACCTGCAAACTTAATTGTGTTCCTTTAAGAAGATATAATTAAGTATCCTGATGGCAGACCATCAGTTTTAACAAAGCATCTCTAGAGCACATAGACATCATTACTAATACAATTCTTTGAGGTGCAGGCAGGAAAATAAATTGGTTGTCATTGGGACATCATCAATATAATGAACATCTGACATGTAGACTCTGTTTCAGATGACACAGACATAGATGAGCAGGAAAAATTGTTAATAAGAACTGCAGACAGGACGTTGCAGGCTGTATCTGTCTCATGAAATGTTATTTGCTGCCAACACATTGCAGTAAAGAAAGACTGTTCTACCTGGGAATAGATGAGAAAAATAAAGTGAAGAGTCACTTTCAGGTATGTCCTGAGAAACTGTTCAATAACACAGCTTGAGTCTTTGACTTTTTTTACTGCATCTTGGTAGCTACTTTCGTTTCAGGCAGGAAATTGGTAATTTGCCTGTTTTTTATTTCCATTTACCACCACAGCAAAATTGAACCTTTGATTTTTGGAACCATACCCTCTCCAACAGAATTCAGTAGCTACCACTGTCATGCAGACAAACACAAAGCAGAGCTGGTTGAAGTTTTGCAAAGCCTGCAGGGGAAATTTTGACATGCAGAAGTGAATACCCAAATACCCTCAGCTGTCTTGGGGATTTCCGGCAGTGTCTGCAGGATGTGGGGGAAAAATTCCAGGGTTGAAAACAGCTGAAAATGTTCTACAATGGAGTCCCAGCTCAGCACTCTTCAGTCTCACTTGTCTTACGTGGATTTAAGCATGTGTTTATTGTTAAGGGTAAATGTTTAATCCAACAAGGACCCACTGCTTTTCCAAGCAGGACCATAGCTCCTTTTCTGTTTCATAAATTATTTGGGAAGTGAACCTACACTCTTTCAAGTCTTTTCTCCCAAAATTTTCATTAACAAACTTGGACGGTGTGTAGGCTTTGAATCAGTTGTTTCCTATTCAATTCACATGGTGAGTGAACTGAACCACACAATATAATTCTTTTCCCCAGTTTTAGGTGACTGAAACACAATGAAGGATAAATTTTTCTTTACATGGAAGAGTCTTAGCTCATGTCAAAGGGACTAGCCAAGGGGTTTATCAACATACACAGATCCCCAATTGTCACAATATGTGTGAGCTAAAACCCCACAAGTTGGAGCAAAGTAAAAAAGCAACACCACCAGGAGGAACCTTTATGCAACCAGAGCAGTTTGAAGCACTGTGCACACTCTGAGCTGATCAGGAGGTATAAATAAGCCTCCCCATGGAGTGCATTTGGCCAGAGAAAGCATGGCAGACAGAGAGTTTACAGGGAATGTGAAAGAGATACAGGATCAAAAGCTCAGATAAACATCCTAACACTTAGTAACGTGGATTCTCTCCAAAGTTCTCCAAGCCATCCAGGCCTGGCTCATCCACCTCGTGGTGTCATGAGAAATGGGTTTCTCACAAGGCTGCTGCTGCTTCCTGTTGTTTGACAGGCAGGAAATACAATCCAATGAGCCTTTCTCACCAGAGTTCGTAATTTTTGGAAGGAGAGAGAATCAGAAAGTGCAGAGGCAGAGCTAGAATGTAAAGCAGAGTGCTGGGGTGGGATGAGGGGGGAAGAAGGGATGTTGAGCAGGAAAGTTAATCAAGTTTTCTAATGCCACAGAAGTTTTGAAGGGTATCAGCACACCTTGGTGGGAATGGGATGCTCTGCCAGGCAGCAGCAGGATGAGCTTCTGGAACAGCAACTCAGCCCAGGTAAGAACATTCCCCTGTGACTGGAGAATGCAGCAGGATGAGAGACTCTTTGAAATGAGAGGCTGCAAATGCAGTTCTAAAATGATTTTTCCATGTGAAAATCCCAAACCAGTAACATTAATCTTGATGCTGTTGTCACTTCTCAGTGTATCTGGCATCTTGGAAAGGCTTGTCATCCATTGTTTCCTTTTTAAATTATTATTTATTTTGTTATTTTGCAGGGCTCTAATTAGGATGGCAGTTTTTATCTGGCATTCCCTTATTGCCCCAGGGTAACAGGGCAGCAGCCACTACCCCTAGTGACAGATCCAGCTGTGTACAGCTGTTGTTTTCCTACAGCAAACGGAGCTTTCTTTGTCTGCAAGTCTGAGGCTGTGTACACATGTGTGAACTCTCCAAAAGCAAACAACTCACCTTTAGAAAGCCAAATTCCAAGCAAGAAATGAGCTCAGCAGCTGTGAAAGGTGTCTCTGTGTTTCATTGTTGATAAAAGTACAACCCACGGTGACTCAAACCTCAGGATGTGGTGGGAAACCAAGAAGAAAAGAAAGATAGAGAGTGGGGGAGAAAGAGGAAAAAAACCAGCCTTCTCAGGATGAGGAGTCCAGACATGCCAGATTTCTTTGGCACAGACACTGCTGTCATGAGCCTTGCAGACATTGAGTGTTCGAGTCCCTGCTTTCTTTTTGTTGGCTCTGAGCACCAAGATCTTGAGAACAGCATCACAAAATGTTTCAGGTTGCAAAGCTGACCAGTGAGTGCCATAGACAGCATTCCCTTCACAGGATGCCAGTGCAGGACTGTCACCTGAGGGCTGTCACCAATCTGTCATGGACCTGCATCTCCTCGCTGTGACATAAACATCAATGGTCATTTTCCTCCACATCAGCCCTTTCTTAAACTCTCCTGGGGGAGCAGAAGGCAGCCACAGCAAGGACAGGGACTTGGCAGTGAAAAGGGGAAAGGGAAAATCTAATCTGGCAGCTGAATACAGAAAGTAGGCATCGATTTCCTATCGCAGAGGTGACGTGTTTGAATTCGCTGCGCTGCTTTAGATTGAAAGGCATTTCCCCAGTCACAGGGACTAACAGGTGTGCTGTGTTCTGATGAAATAATGCTTCAGGATTTGTTCCAAGGCCCTGGAGTTCACTCTACCAGCTCCAGCCATCTGGCTCAGGCACAGCTTCATTCTGGAGTGATTTGAGACTTGGTGGCCTCAGCGTTTCTGCTGTGATGCTGTCAGATTTTAAGCTGCAGGGGCACAAGCTCAGGCACGAGGAAGGAACTAAACTATTCCAAACTACCCTGTCACAGACAGTACCTAACCAACAGAGCAGGTCTTTTTTCTACTGAACATGTATATTCTTGACTTGCAGTGGAAGAGGAGTGCAGCTACAAGATGTGTGGAGAGCAGAAGGAATGAAGAGAATAAGAAATGGAGCAAATCGAGAGAAGGCTGTATGGGATGGTCTGTAGCATTCACTAGAAGGAATATTTTAGGATCTCCTGTCAGATCTAATGCAACCTATTGAGGTGACAGATGCTGGTTCAGCACAGAGAAATATTTATTTTAATATTCAGATGTTCTCATTCTCACTTATGTATGTGTGTGGGTACCACACACTTGTAACATGAATATGTTTATTTATCAGTGCATTTCCTGAATGGCTGTGGGTCTTTAACAGCTCTCTCTTCTTACCTCCACAAATAAACAACGACATTAGACCTGATCCCTAGTTATATTCTGAAGCCTAACAGCCCCCTGAAGTTTTATGGATGTCTTTAATTAGAATAAAAGCCAAACAAAGCAATCAAAAGAAAACAAGGGAGTTGATGGAGTCTGTTTACCCATCTACTTGGTGGTGGTTAGGAGCAGAACTGGGTAAATGTTCATTGAAAACATTTTATTTTAGAGTTTTCTAGTTTTTCTCAGTATCCTGCAATGATTTTTTTATGCATTTTTTGCACACATTTATATTCTTTGAAATTTTGTGTACATATTTTGTATAAATGTGTTTCAACACCCTGGTAGTAAAGTAGTTTTTAGCTGTATCCAGGGCTGTTAAAGGCATTTGTGTGACATTCAGTATCCAAGTATATGTTTATACTTGGAGAGCTGAAAACACTATAAAACAGAGGGTGAAAAATCAGAGATTCCTAGGTGATCACATAAGCACTTGCCTAAATTGTTAGAAAGATGCAAGAGTGGACAGCATGACCCATTGTTATTTTAGCATAAAGGAATGGGTGGTTTTAAATTTCTTATATTTCTTATTTTTTGTCCAGATTCTGAGGGAGTTATAGTTCACTTTTAATGACATAATCTGTGTCCAAGGATATTTTACCTTTTCTCATTTCTTCTTCAGGTGATTTTCATAGGAACAAAGTAGTCCCTTGCTCTAATGCAAATGTCTCTGGGATTAAACACTTCTGGTGAACTCCAGCCCAGAAGCAAATCAGATCTGTTTCTTAGACAAAAAGGAAAAATCTAGAGAAGAGAATTGGATAGAAGGGAACAATTTGATTTGTGAGGGATCTCTTTGGAAAGTACCACAAGATCTTAAAGTAGGCAGCAGGATTAGAGTTCCTATTCTTGTGAATTGCCTGAACTGCATGAGTGAGCTTTAAGGAGAGCAGTAATGAAGAAATAAAACAGCTTACAAGCTACATCAGCCCTGGAAAATAGATGCATTTCACAAATGGTTTCATCTTCTTTGACTGGTGATACCCAATGGTGATGTACAATTACTTCTTGTTGTAGTTCTTCTCTTGCATTTGAAACACAAAGCCTTCACTTTAAGCCTGGTTAAAGAGTAAAACAAGAGAATGCAGCAATTTCTAAACTAGCCATTAGCTCAGCAGCAGGGTTTTCTCAGGCTGTTTTGATAGAGGCAAAAAAAAAAATTGAAAAAAGAGAATAATTTAAACTTTTGCCTCAGGGGTTGGAAACCTATTTTTCAGCCTGTTTAACTGTCATTCTCAGTGCATCTGTTCAAATTAGCTTCAGACAGTGAAATAAATAGGAAATATGGCCCAAGGGTCCTTGGTTTTGTCAGAAGGGACTTAGAAAGAAGTGGAGGAGAAGAAGGAAGTGTGGTTCACGAAGGCCTGCTGGGTCTTTTTGCTGACATGAAATCAAAGCTGACTGAGGGTAAGTTCATTCAATCATCACAAACACCCCAGTGGACAAGAAAACCCTGAATGTGATGATACCAGATGGAAAGTCCGAGACAAGATGTGGTGTGAACTTCCCCAGGCTTGAACTCAGAGTTTCAACAAAGGAAAAAGAATGCCAAGGAATGGGAAATGGGTTCAGGGATGGGAGGGGAAGAAAAGGTTATTTGCTGTCAGTACAGAGTGGCAGAGCAGATGTGGCAGATGTGCTAAGGGGGCACATCTGGGCATTGTGAGCCACACATTTAGCTCTTAGTGTCACTTCATGTGACAGGACAATACTGTTGACTCTAGAGAGCAAAATGAGCTTGGGCACTCACCCATTGCAGCCCCAAATCAATAGAGTGCCTTTTCTCAGGCAGCATTTTAAGCAGTTCTGTCCCAATAAACCCTGTTCATGACAAAATTTTGGATACTTGTTCCTCTTCTCTCAGAGAGGACTACCAGGTCATGGAAGTGTCTTTGTTTCCAGACTCCTATTGTTCCGATCTCCTCTCTACTCATTTTCACAAGAAAACCCTTCATCACTGCATTGATGTAAAATATTTGCATGGCAGGGATATGATAGATATATTTATGACCACAGAGAGAAGCAATGGCATCTCCTCACCTTTGTAAGGCTTCCCTCACCCCCTTATTGCCACACTTTGATACCCAGAAATTCTGTTTACCTGTTGTTCCTCTGTAGCCTCCGTGTGCATCAATCAGGCTGTTATCAACAAGAGGAGCTTATCTCTCCCCTTTTACTGGATCTGCAGTTGCTAATACATCCATCACCCTTAGATCACAGAAAACAATTAACAGATGTTTGTGTTCATTTAAGAATCAGTTTCTCCTGGTTCAGTGTTTGCTCCTCAGAGCACAAAGCCTTGCAGAGCACTCCTCAGGTCCAGAGTTCTTCTGGACCACCTAGAACATCCTCTAGATCAAGCATGAAAGGCATTCCTGGAAGCAACAGAATTAAAAATTATATTTTTAAGTCACAAACATATCTTGCTGTCGCTGATGATTTTTCTCTAACGCATTTCAAAGTGCCTAAAATCAGCATGGAGATATGCAGACAAAAGGGACTTAATTAATCCTATTTTTGTCTAATTTGCACCTCCAGGACATTTTGTGAGAAATAAAATGCACTTCAGAGCTCTCTCTGGCATGTACTATAATTACGATCAACATTTCTATGTATCATAATGATGATGATGATGATAATGATGATGAGCACTGTTCCCCACCTCTTTGCTGCAGGAAAAGAGCTGACTGCAACAGGATGTACTGTGAGTTGGATTTGTTCCTAGATTTATTCCTCCCCTCTCTCAGAGGTAAAATAGGTCAATATTCTATTACAGCCCAAATATTATTAACTTACTGTCCTCATATATTTTGATATTCCAGTGAAAAAGCCCCGCAAGAATCAAAATTGAACTTCAGAAACATGACTCACTTCAAGTGTAATTTTTAAAGTTTTCTCAATCCATATTTCCCCATCTTTTTCTCCAGGTTTTCTGTCTGTGTGCACTTTGCTTCTCAACAGAACGAAAAAGGGAAAACAAAAACTGAAGTCTGAAAATGGAAGAAAACAAAACAGGTCTTGGTGCTTGTGGTTCTTTGCACTGGGTGAAAAAAATCCACAATGTGTTTCCTGAAACAAAATAAAGATTGATATTTACATTTTTTGCAATACAAGCTCCTTTTTGAGAGGTGTGTCTTTCCTGCAGTAGTTGGAAGCAACCAAATCCAACATCTTGGGCTTTCTTTTGGGAGAAGAAAAGAAAATTCCAGTCTGAGGGTATTTTCCGGGTAGAGCAAACCTTTTAGTAGGCACCCTCATATATTAAAGCAGAACTACTATAAATATCCATTTATTCAGATGATTCTTACAAGGAGCATTTCTGAGGTTTTGCTGCCTTCTCTGACAGAAAGGAAACTGCAGGGAAGGGAAGAAATTCTGTCTGTGTCCAAGGTTAAGGCAATCTGTAGGAAGGAATGAACACAACACTGAGAAATGAATATCCCATTTCAGGGAAGGCTAAATCATTCTCTGCAACATTTTGGGTGACAGCACATTTCCTGAGCTTATTCTTGCCTCTCACTCCTTTCTCTGCTGTACCTGAAGCTTTTCCCACTGCTGATTGTAGGATAAATCAGGTCTAGGTGGGGTGGAGGTTCAGTACTGGAGAAATACTGCTGTGAAACTGGGTGAGTAGAGACACAACCCTTCCTGGGTGTGACACATCTTCACATCACTGCAAAGACCTTGGGCTGGGGATGAGAGGTCCAGGGCAAAAAATCCACAAGAAACAGAGCTAATTTTTTGGTTAAATGACTGGATTTTGGAGTTAATGACTGGGACAATGAAAAGAACAGAAACAAATATAATCCCATCCAAGCAGCAACTTTCCCTCTTTCCCCAGGCCCAGTGTGGAAATATATTGCTCCTCACTGGAAAATAAAGCTGTGAACATATTGTTAAAAATGGGACAGAACAACGTCTTAACCTTTTGATTTAAACATGAGAACAGAAATTTTAGGATTAAGCATATTAATTATTCCACTGATATGTGACATTTGCTGGCGAGGGTCAAATATATGAAAGCAGTCTCTGTTTCTTTTTACTTACAATCTACTACAGAAACAATTAATTATAAACATAAGCTAGATGTAAGAGGCGGGAGAGAAAATTAACAGCTGGAGTGGGTAACGAAAAGAGAGAAGTGTGAGGAAATTAAATGGAAAAATACACATAACCATATTTGCTGCAGAGATAACAAGGAGAAGAGCATGAACTTGTATTCTTTGAATATGTTCTTGTTGACAGGACCTTGAAATTTTTATTCAGCATAATTTCCTACTCCATTTTTACTTGAAATCTTGATATTTCACATAATTTACATCCTAGAGAATCTTCATTCCCTGCTCTTCCTCCAGATATGTGTGATGAGAGTTAAAATATCCAGTTTTTATAAAAATGGGATGAAAACTCCAAATCTATAACAAATATCACTGATAATCCACAACATGACAAAATCACATTTTCATGCTCTTATCACGTTGGGTTATGTTATTTGTTCATCCTGCCAGTCATTTCCTCTTCCAGGCAGGAGGGCAAACAGAGACATCAGCTAAATGGCTGGAGGTGGCTAGAAATAGCTAATGCAAAAAAAAATAATGATGGCTCAGACTGTCTCTTTATGGAGCTCATGCCCCAGCTCATGCTTATGGAATTAATTATTATCTTGTGGATCTTGTTTGGCAAGCACCATTCACAGGAGTCCTCATTGCCCCAGAGCTGTGTAGCTAAACCCCAGCAATGGAACTAAATTGGCAAACTCTTCAAAATTGCTTGAAAAGTAAGAATTCGGTCAAAGGTACAGGTGAAAAGGCTGAATGGGCTGATGAAAGGTATTCCCCAAATGAAGGAAATCCTGTCCAGCTGAAGAGGTCACTTCATCTGCAAGCCTTAGGCACTGCAGGGATAATAATCCCCAGGTTCAAGCGTTAGCGGGAGAATAAAAGATAAATGGAGCCATTTGTCATTTGTTTCCAAATAAATGCAACTGCATTTTGCACAAAACCTTCACCCTGTCCCACCAGGGAGATCCTAGAGGGTAATTTCAGGGCAGATTTCCGTGCTGTGGGCTCACTCAAGGTTTGAGTGAGTTTCTGCTTTGGTTTTTCAAGGTACAACATTGGGCTGCTCAGAGACTGCCTGGTGCTTTGTATTTTATGATGCTAGTTTTGCTGAAAAAAGCCCTTTAACAATCCCACACAGCTTTCTTGTAAAGAGATGTCCTTAGGTTAAGAGAAAAACCTACATTGATGCTGTGTTTTTACTGCCTTGGCCCAGGCCTGAGAATGATGTGAATGCAAAAAGGTTGAGGTTGAATTAGCGGAAACGAGACCATGAATTGATTAAAGCACTTTGCTGATATGCAGGGAGGGACACATGGAGAATGGCTGGGTCTGCCCAGCTGTGGGCTGCAGGGATGTGCTGATGATTCCCACACCCATGGCCCCAGCCTGGGAAGGGGCAAAGAGCACCAATTAATCTGCAATCAAGCAGCTGAGAGGCTGAGCTGGCCAGAGGGGTTAGCCCAGCAGGGCTGTGGCTAAAAGGAGGTTTGGTGTGCCTGGAGGAGGGAGTTTTAGGCTGTGCTCCCTGCAGGAAAGCTTGGAGAGCTGCTGGGCTTGGACCATCAGCTCTCCTACTCCATCCCAAGGGCAGCTGCTCAGAATGGAGCTTAGAATGGCTACTTGTTTTTAAGGGTGAGTAAATTGGAGGCATAAGTATTATTCTCATCTTCGATAGCTATGATAGAGCCACTTCCTAGTCCTTGAGTTGAAGCCTGGTCTAGGTTTTTTGTCTGCTAGAGGTTTTCCAGGTTGGCTGCTTTGCATGGGGATGGAGCAGCAAAGTGGTCCAGCTCATTTCAACTAAATCCCAATTTATTCCCCTTTCCTGGCAATATTGGGACAAGAGAGAAATAGCAACAGCTCTTCAGTTGCCTGGGCTTTTTGTGAGCTGCCATGTGCCAAGGAGAAGCTGGTGGAATCCTGTAGGTATCTGAGTGTGAACATCTGAAAGCTGTGGAAGTGGGTGAGGTCCAGGTCTAGAACAGCTCGGTGCTCTGCTGAGGAACCAGGCAGCTCATCCTCTGATCACAGATGAGATGTGAGGGGCTGCATTTGGCAGTGAAGGAGGAGCTGGAATGCTGATGGCTTCTTCTGTTCACTTTCCCAGTGCTCCCCAGTAAAGGGCTTGAGAGCCCTCCAGAGGAGAGGGAGAAAAAAACACAAACAGGAGAACCCAAACAACAAACAATCTGGTTTCTGTAGCCCTCTGCTGAAAAACAAATCAGTGCCTCTGTTCTGTGGCGATAAGGAGGATTTGGTACAGAGATACACTCTGGTTTCTGGTTTCCCAAAGAACCTAAAGCAGGGGCCAGGTAATAACTATAAAAAGAAACACACACAAACCCTTATAAAGCTCTAGGCTTGTGGCCTGTTTTGTTGTTTCCCTGCCTCCTCAAGCCCAACACACCTTCAGACATTCCTGGCTGAGGTAGTTATTAAATAAAAAAACCCCATGTCTAATTTGGATTCACAGAGCCCAGTCCTATCCTAAACAAACAATGCTGCCTGGGGTTGCTTGCCAGACAGTTGGCATATCTCACAGATTAGCTAACACTAACAATAACGTGTTTCAAGAAGGAGAAGAGGCTGAGCTTGGCCTCCCTGGCCAGCTGGAATGGCAGTGTGGGGATGTGTGCCCATCTGAGCCCCTCCTGTGCAGGGCAAGGATTGGCAGAGAGTTCCACCCCAGCACTGAACCCTGTGTGGAGGTGCTTTGCAAGCTGAGCGGGGAGAATAATTCCACTACAAATTGCTCCAAGTGTTAGAGCTCCAGGGAGCACATTTAATAGCTGCCTTTGACTCCTGCATTGGTTTGTCAGACTCTGGTTTATGGGCACAGCTGGATGGTGGGGAGAGAAGCCAGCGAGGGGAGGTTATCCTGCTCTTAAATTTGCAGAGAAATTAGTTTGCACTTGTCCAGCCTTTCCTTTGTGTCGATTCATCCCTGTAAGTTTAGCTGCATGGAGGAGAGGTGCAGGCTGTGAGGGAGGAACTCTAATCCAGCTTGCCTGGATCAGGAATGTGGGAACCAGCACCAGCCAGACCCTACACGCTTTATGAACAGTGAAACAGGGCTTCAGCAGCTTGGTCTGGAATTTGGGTGGCCACATGTAAACACCAGCTTAGCTTTCTGGGGGGAAAAAAAAGTTAGGACTTCAAGCTTATATTTGTCTCAGATTTCAAATGGTGAAAGGGGGAGGGTGTATAAATGCCAACTCAGCAGAATAAATGGTTCACACAGAAAACCCAATGTCAGGAGTGAAACCTGACTCGCTGAGAGCCTCTTGTGTACTAAGTGCATGTGCTGTAGTGACAGGAGAGTGTCCCTGCTGCCCTCACCCCAACACAGTCAGAACCCTGCTCATTCAAGTGCTTGGAGATCCAAATGCCAAGAGCAAAGGAACAAAGATATCTCTCTGAAGATGTGAATAAGTGGAAGCTGAAGTTTCAAATAGCAGCTTGGGGAGTGTGCAAGGCAAACAGCAGTGTGCTTGCTGGAAGCTCAGCCCAGCCCATCTGCCTCATACCTGCTGGGCAGTGCTGGCATCCCCCTTTGGGAGGCAGAATCTGAGGGAGTCACCATTCCAAATGGATCTGTGGGGTGGTGCTGGGAAGGAAGCACCTTTTAAGAGCATCTGCTTCTGCCAGCTTGTGTGGAAATGCTTATCTCACCTGGCAGGATTTGCCAGGCCTCACTTAGGAAACACTTTCTTGAGGTTCCCAGTATTTGTTTCCATTTTCTTTCCACCCATCCCCAATGGCAGGATCACCCTCTAGATCCCAAAGCTGGTGAGCAAGGACTGGCAGAGCTCTTCCCAGCATTATTTCCTCTTGCCTCCAGCCCAGGGCTCGTGTGTCAGCCCTCCTTCACTGAGGAAGAAGCAGTGTAGTCCTGTAATATCCACTGAAATGCTCATGGTGCTGGAATGGGCTCACTTTATCAAATTCAGTTCTTAGCCAGACTAAAGCTTTCTCTTTTGGCTTCCAAGCAATGCAACTTCTCCAGGTCCAAATCTTTTATTTGCTCAGCTATTGTTTACCATTAAAAACGGTCAGAAACTGGAGAAATCAAGACAAGGGGAAATATTAGAACATGCTTGCAAAAAAACCCCCCACTCTCAAACCACCAAACAAAACACCCCAAACTGTAAACAGCTTCACCAAACAGAAACAGAGAAGTTTTTCAGATGCCAAAACTACTCTGTGCTTATCTAATACCTCTTCAGACCATTTCTAGCAGCCCAAGGCTGTGCAGGTTTCCACTCGCTTCTTCCTAAGCTTGGCCACACTTTGTGCTCTCCCAGCCCCTGGTCCTGTGCCAGGCTGGGTGATGCTCCCAGCTCAGCTGTGTGGAGCTGCCTGCCCAGGCTGGGACCAGGTAGGGCATCCTGCAAGCCCCCTGAGCCCCTCTGCCTGGGAAGGGAGCTTTGGGAAGCTCTGGAAGGAAACTTGTCCATTACAGTCTGAATGTCGCTGGAAATAATCCTGGGGAAATCTGGAACCTGCCAGAAAGCACTTATTAACTAAAATTCCAAATAATGTGGAAGTTTTTCCAGAGCCTCCTGAGTGCTGATGTCCTTTGTCACAGCAGGTGTGGAGGTGAATTCCCAGAAGGGAGGCAGCGAGCAGGGGAGTGATCCTTTCAAAAAGAAGTGTGGGAGAGGGAATCCTCTCTTTGTGGAGCAAAGGAGGAAGCATCTCCACTGGTCAGCAGTGTGTGTGGAGTCAGAGATCCTCTCCAGAGCTCAGAGCACCTTCTGACTCTTGCTCTCTCTGCTGCTGGCTATTCGTGGTGGGAAGACATCAGTGAACGGACCTTTTAGAGCAAATTCACTTACCTGAGCTGCCCTTCCTTACACTAATTTCACAGTTTTGACTGTTTTGCTGTTGAACAAACTCCTAAGGTAAATGGAGCAAATCAAAGTGAGCATTCCTGACAAATTAATGGGCAAACACATTAGCAGCTCTGAAATGAAATGCCTGCACATCACATGAATTCATTTCACAGTGTTTATATATTTATGGAAATGTCTTTGAATTATACCCCCAGCTCTAGCACAGATGATTTCTTCCTGCATTATAAAGCAGGCTATGTGGTGATAACTTCTAGACCCCTAAGAGCTACTGGAGCATGTAATTATCTTGTTCCACTTATTAATGATGAAAGGTCTTTGCAAGTCCCAGAGTAGATGTATGTACTATGCTCAGTAACCTAAAGAGGCTATATAAATTTAATTTAGTTTAAAATTTACTTGATGACTTTAAATAATCTTCAAATAGAGAGTATAAATGTTTTAGGGCATTTAAAGCTTTTAAAAATTATTAATGGCTCAGTAGGGCTGGAAATCTAAACTTAATTTTGTGGTGCTAAGATATGGAACTGAGAAAGTGGACTACAAGCAAAAGAAGCTGACCAGGCTCCACTCTGAAATGCATATTGCAAAAAACCATAAAGATATTACAAATTAGGGCTCAGCCTTTTAATTGTGAAGTGAGATTATTGGTAACGGAAGAAATGTTAAAAATGAGTTTCATCTTGACATCCTTGGAAAGCAGCCAATGTATGAAATTCTGGGCTAAAGATCTGCAAACCTCCATTCCCCAACCTTCCTAAAATGGCATCACTGATTTGCTGATGTCTCCCAGCTATAATCCTGCTTCTCCAATCTGCCATAATAATGCTAATTAGTTCTGTATGTAAATAAACTATTGTTGACAGGACACTTTAAGCAATTCACACATGACTCATGGAGGGGGAGAGAGAGAGAGAGAGAGGTTTTAAAAATGATTTATCCATAAACAGAGATTCCATATGTCCTAATCTGGCATGGATTTCTCTCCTTCTCTTTATACCAAGGAATGTGTGTTTGCCTGTATAGCAAGGCTATAATGTGACAATTTGTCTCAAAGGGAAACCAGGATTTATGGTACTTAGTGGAGACCACAGAGGTAAAACGAACAGCAGGCTGTATTTAATCATCTGAATTTTCAAATATTTCTTTTGCTTGGGTAAACGTGTCTTTGTTCCTTTTTGGAAACGTGCTCAGCTGCAGGACTGGTTCCTGTAAAGGTGTCTGAAAAAACTGAGGGTACATTTAGTGAAGTCAACACAGGGAGTGTGAGAGGATCCATGCAGGAAAAGGGTTAGATACCAAAATCCCTAGGCAAGATATTACCACATCCTTGAAGAAAATGCATGTGTTAGGTGTCCAATGTACACTTCTGGAAATCAGGGTATCTGATCCCAGATAAATGCCATAGGAAATCCAGGCAGAGGAAAAAAAGAGGAATTCTGAACAGTTAAATAGTATTTATTTCTCCTTCAGGGTCTGATCCTGAGACCCTCATTGATACTATTCCAACCTTGAGAGGAATTGTGTTGATATGAGTATAAGGCAATTTTAAAGGGTTTGGGAATTTCACTGGGAATTACCCTTAGGCTGAAGTACCTTGTATCTGGATTTTATTTTTGCCCTTGTAGTTTGGACTGCAGCACATATTCTTACTGGTGCTACTGGATTTTCTCCCCATTTCTTCCTTTTGCCTCTTGCTTTCTCTCATTACTTTTGGTTTTAGTACAGGGTCACTCCCATTACTGAATGTAATTCCTGTAATTTGCTGATCCTACTGTTATTTTAAATCAAACCCAGGGTTCTCATAACCACAGGATTTCAGAATATGGAGTTTTGGGGAAAGCAAATAGAAATAATGGAATTTTGGTGCTTAGGAAATGGCACATGGATTACCTGAGCACAGATAAGGCAGATTAACAACCCACAAACCAGTGGCAGGTGGTGTTTGTGCCTTCATAATTTGCACAAGACAATGCTGCACATGTGACCCATAAAATGGGATGAGACAAAGAGCTACTGGCAGTGAGTTGTGGTGACAGAACAAGGGAAAAAAAGCTGAATTTTCAGCGTGCAGGGGCAAAGCTGGCATCTGTGGAGAAAAAGGCTGGCTGTTGATCTGTGGCAGAGATGCCAGCTTTGCTGCCAGTGGAATTGGAGCCTGGATTCTTCCTTCAAAGAAAGAAATCTCTCCAGGGGTGACAGTGGCTTAATTGGGATGGCTTGTTCCAGCCTTTGGGCTGTGAGTCCTGCTGAGGCTGCCAGTGAAGTGCCAGTGTGGAGGAGATTTGGCTGCTGAAAATCCATGTCTGCAGAGAATTGGACCAGGCATGGATGCTATGGCACAGCTGTTGGTGGGAAAGGCAAGGCCAGAGCTACTTTTTCCTCCTCTCTTGAATTTTCAATGATTTCCCCCCTTCAGGCTGTGCAGGGAGAAGAAACAAAGGCACTGAGCTGGCTTATCCAGAGGAAGGGATCTGTGAAATCTGGAAGTTTTGGAGCTCAGTTCTATTGCTAAAATACATCACTATCTGTCCTTAACTTCCCACCAAGGCATTTCTGGTGTAAGCAGTGATAATAAAAATGAAATAAAAGCAGATTTCTGTGAGGCAGAGCAGAAATTTGGGTGTGGAGCAGGAGCTGCCTTTGCCCAGCTCTGCTAAAACTTTCCTTTTCCCCCTCTGTAAACACTTGACAGCTTACAGAGGGATCATAGATTACATTTGCACGCTGTTGCCATTAATTAATGCTTGAAAGGTGAAATGAAGAGTTGGGTTGCTTGGCTGCTGTGGATGAGTAATGTGTATTTAGAGTGGTGATCTGCCTGCCAGCACATCTTGGCTACCTGTGCTGGCTGGTTTCAGCCACAGCAAAGAGCTTGGGGGTTACAGTGTGTTGGATCCACTTAAAAACAAAGCAAAGGGAGAGTCTTCCCCATCTCTCTAAACAAATTCTTTAATGAGCAATATCCCCAAAACAGGCTGAGGAAAAAGGTGACTATTTTTGGTCAAACAGGGTAATAGCAACCCAGGAGCCAAGTCATTCTCAGGGAGCTGGGATTGCTGGAGAGCATGGATTTTGAAAGGTGAGCTCAGAGATACGGCTGGGTGGTTCCAGTGTAATTTTTCAGGGAAATTTGAACATTCCTGCAAATTCAGGTGCCCTGTGTCCCCACGCAGTTGTAGCTGCTCCTCACACAGAAATATCAAATATTCCCTATGTCCTAGAAGAGTTTCTATTAAGGGATGATTGCCTAGACCCCAGAAATTCCAGCTGAGTCAGAGCAAGACAAAAGCACAGCAAATCTTTTGCTCCAACTAAGGCTTATATTTTTAATTGTTTTGAGGCAAATAATGTAGCTGCATTTGGAAGAGTAAGTGCAGGATAAGTCCACAGAAAATCTATCTGCTGTATTCAACCCTATGCCCAGTTTTTCTGCTAGAAATATTGAGAAAAAGGCTGCTGGTATGAAAATCTTGTGATATTCTCCTGAGAATCTTTTGTCCCAGAGTCCAAAATGTGAAATTTAAATTTGCCCTCTGCGCAGCTCTTCCATGTGTGCATAAACTCTGAACAGAAATGTCAGGATTATGGCCAAGAATGATTGAATAATTGGTTACAGAATTTTTGCAGAAACACTCTGGAAGAATCCTTCCAAAATTTCTGGGGTTTATGTCAAAATGTAGGTCATGGGGAAAATGCAAAATTTGGTTTGCAGATGCAGCTGGCAGTTTAGTTCTCAGTTTACCTGTGTGTGTTAGCAGATGGTTGTGGTTGCTGCTTATCTCCCCATCCTTTGGAGCAGATTGTTAAAGCCTAATATTTGCAGTGATGGCTGTGAATTCCTCTGGCAGAATCAGAGGTGTGTGGCCATAAAAATGCTGATTGATTCATGTGAATTTTTTATCAAAAGTCCCTATTGAGAGTGACTTCCTGTTCAGGCCTTGTGTTACTGTTTGTTGATCTGATAGGAAGCTTCTACTGATATGAAGTTTTTTTTTTTTTTCCCATGGTGGAGAATTAAGACTTATCAAATTAAGTTTGATAAATCTTTTCATGCAGCATCTACCCAGACCTACAAACACACAGGAGCTGTATTTGTTATCCTACAGAAAGTTTGTGAATTTTCAGAGCTCAAAGGAATGAGGCCAGCTAAGAAAATCCAGTTCACCACAAACCAGACACCACCTGGGTGGCTTTGCAATAATTGCAGAAAGAAGGATGGAGACAAAAGAGATACCAAAGTGGTCTGCAAAGAGAAATTGCATTGGAACAAGTGTGGCTAAGTGATGTAATTCAGAAATCCTTTGGGTTTATTTAATGGCTTCTAAAGATCTTGTCTGAACACAAACTTCAAAGAGGATTAGAAGGTGAGCCTGGCAGGATCTAAATTTACAGGTATTTCTTGAGATCCATACTTTGTTCCAGGCTCTGCTACTGGCCTGGAAGGAAGAAGAAATTTGGAGAAGATATTTCATCTGTCTTTAATTTCCTCTAAAATCAAAGCAGTGATACCAGCTACCATGAAAACACGTGGAGATAAGCTGAAGGAAAGTTATTAATTATACTAGAAAAATCATTTCCATGATTGTCCATGGCAAGTTTCCCAAATTAAGCTCTTGACTTAACTTCTTTTGGTAAATAAAATTCCCCTGTTTATGCCTCCTTCCTGCTCCTGTCCGGAACACAAGAGGGATCTCAACTTTCTGTTGCTTCCACTTAATTGGATTAGTCAACTACCTCCAGAGGTATGTGCCTCAGGTCCAGTTCTTGCTGACAGCCAAACCAGTGGGCCATTACATGAGCTAGATGGAATCCAGCATCAAAGGAAAGAGCAATTTGGGCTGGAGAGATGCCAGGACCTTTTTGTGCTTAACCAAATACCTGCATGCATAGAGATTTTTTTTTAATTTTTTTTTTTTTTCTCATTGCTGCTGTGCTTCCTTCTTGCACGTTGGAAAGGATTAAAGCCTCTGCTCGTGAGCAGGGTTGTGCTACCATTCTCTCCAGTGCCCAAATAAAATGGTGTGGGTTGTTTGTGATGTGGGAGATCACATCTCACCTTCCAAAGCTGGTGGCTCTGGGGAAATGCTGCAAACAACTGCCTACACGTGGGATTTTTAGCAGTGCTTCAGTATGATCATCTCTTCATGTCACAGAACAAAGAAAATGAAAACTTATCATTGTTATAATATGGCAGGGAGTGGTTGCAAGGAGAGGAGAGTGTGGAGTTCCTGATGAGTCCTTCTAATGAAGCTGTTGCTGCAAAATAGCTCCCAAAACATCTGCAAAGATCCTTGGAGAGCCTGCCAAAGATGTGGCACTGCAGTAATTTGTGTTCCCTGGTACAGACCTCCGCAGTGTGCCCTGTGCTCTTGGCTGTGGAAGCTCACAGGCAATGGACAGTGCCTGTGGAAGTGCCATGCACTGCAGCAAGGAGAGGAACTCCTAAACAGACACTGGGAAAGATGGAACTGTGTTCAAAGTCTCTTGAAGAGCAGGAAAAAAAAAGAGATAAATATCCAGTCCAGCATGTGTGAGAAATTAATCCCCTGGACCTCTATGGAGCTGAGTGCAGCTGTTTTGCAAATTCACCCCTTTGGTTTCTACATTGAGCCAGATAGCTCAAGAGAATTGTGTTTACTGTGTTATTTCTATCCTGCTCTCAGTATCCTCCTGGGAAAACGATCTTTGTGTTCCTTTTCTGCTGAGGAGTTTGGAAGCAGTGGCAGAAGGATGGTAACTGGGCTTTGCTTCTCCTCCAAGTTACTGTGGGGCCAAGACAATGCAGAGCTAAGGTAACCTGGAAAGATCTGCTGAGCAAATTGTTGGCCAGCCTGCTTGGCACAGCACATCCCCTGCTCTGGGCCTTAGTTTTCATGTTGAAATGTGGGAGATGATGCTGATCTTTGAATTACTTTGGCTGCAAGAGGAAAGAAATGTTTGAACGTTGCTAAAGTGGGACCCTTCCCTCCTTATAACTAATCTATGGAATTGAGGGCTTTGTTGCAGTAGTGGGCTAACAGGGACAGCAATGAAATCACAGGAGTTTGCAAAAAGCTCAATACTGCTTTTAGAGATGCAGCCTTTCACAGAGGATCTGCTGAAGCTCTGAGAGACCTGAATTAACTTCTTGGGAGCCAAGGTGTTAGGGCTGGGACACTCTTTACAGCCCACAATGTGTTTGCAGCTACTTCCCCAAGTGTTCAATTTTTGGCTTTTCGTTGGTGTGATTGTTTTATTTTTATTTTTGGTTATTTTGTTTTTGTTTTGTTTTTGTTTTTTTAACCAGTCCCTGGCTACTTCCACTCCTCCCACTTTTAACTATGCTGAGATTCAGCTTTTTCACAAGCCTTGGGGCAACTTGCCTGTACAGATCAGGCAGGTGCAAAGACTCCTCTTGAAACTCTTGTCCTGGGGGTCTGCATCTGTTAAAACCTGGCTCTATAAAACCAGCATCTGGGTATGGTTGTTCCCAGCACAGGATAATGGATGAAGTCAGGAATTCCAGTGTTAGTCCTGGGTGTGGATTTGCCACCCTGACTTCTTTTTTTCTTTCTTTTTTTTTCTTTTCTTTTTTTTTTAGACAAGGAGAAGATATCCTTGCTTTATTTCCAGAGGCGAGCCCTTCCAAAGTTGTGAACACAAGAGCTTGCCAAATATTAGCTTTCAAGGTTTTAAGTCGCGCAGTGTTTACTCGAGTTACCTCTTCTTGAAGTCTATATAAAGAGTCATGTTTGCTCAGGCACACTCCTAAAAGCCCCAAGACATGGCTCTGGAAGGAGGTATGCAGCAGCAAATGTAAATATTGCTGTTCTTAAAACTGGAAGCCCTCTGAGTAATCTGTAGAAGGAAATGGGAATGTGAGGAAAAAGACCTTAGGTTTGGGGGAAGCTTTACGCTATTTGGAGGTGAAGATTACAGAGCAGTACCTGGAATGGATAAAATCCAGAAATTTGGGGATATTGTAAATACAGCTTCTCTTGGCCAAGGCTTAGCCCTGCAATCACAGCTGCTCTCTTCTGTTCCCCAGTGTTTCCCCTTGCTGTCACCGAGGCAGCATTTTCCCATACCCCAGCCTGTGAATCAATTGCTCAAAAGCAGTTTTTAGGGATTTTGCTGGCCTCTTGCTGTGGGACAGCAGTCAGAAACAAAATATTTGTTGTACTTAGCCAAGTGATTCCCTCCCACCTTTTGTCAGTAAGTGGTGTCATTTTTCTGAGAAGGTTGTGGAAATGTGAGCTGAGTTTCAGGTGCTCTGTGATATGATAAACAGGAGAGGAATTTTCATGAAGAAGTGCCTAGATACAATGCAAATAGAGAAAAAAAGCAACTGAATTAAAATTCAACCACAATACTTACCAGTAATTTGGTTTCAGCATACCTGCCTGTAGGTGAAGGTATCCTGAGACCAAATTCACATTTTCTGCAGGGGAGACCAGTGAGCAGTGCTGGCTTGGCTGAGGACAATATTTGCCCTTTCCACGCCACTTTTTAAATGTATCACTGAATTTCCACTTCCTTTCTTCCCTCCCTGTCCATAGCTATCACCAGCCTTCCCACAGCAAGAGCAGGGAATAAATAAACAGAGCTGCAGCATTTCTACACTGCAGCAAAAAACCCTGTGCACGAGTTAGTGTGGAATTATTACACTTCTCAGTGTATTTACCTAACGCTGTGCAGCCTCGATGAGTGAGGGATTTGCTGCAGAGCTGGAGGCAGCGGGGGCAGCAGGGATCCTGCTCTATCCTGCAGATGGATTTATGGTTTCCCGGTGCCATCTGCTGGCACTGAGCTGGCTGGTACAGCACAGAGCCCTCCAGCTCCTCTCTCCCTCAGCAGATGCTGCAGCTTTTTGCAGATGGTTTTACCCCAAACCACCTTTTCTGGGTGATTTCTTGGGCTTTGCAAAGCCAACGCTTCCTGCAGCCAAGCACCTGCAAAACCGCTTTGGTCCCTCCTGGAGTTTGCTGAATTCAGCTGGGAGCCTCCTGGGCTTTCCCCACCTCCCTTTCTCCAGATCCAAGGGGAGCTGCAGATGGAGCTTTTTTTGTTACCCAACAGGCTAAACTCTTAAATTCTTGTGGTTTTGAGGGAGAGGGTTTGTGTTCGGTGTGGAGTGATACCAGTAATTCTGCTGAGGTGGGGTTGTAAAGATGCTGCTGGAAAGCTTGGGGAGCAATGGAAGCTTGATTTTTGTAGAAATCTTTGAAATGGCCTGAAAAAGGGGGAACAAAACCCCAAAACCAACCACAAAATGAATATCCATGTGACAGAGGATATAGAAAAGTTTGTCCTTTTTCTATATTGTAAAAAGGACCTGTGGCAAGCAAAGATGAGCTGTGATAACAATATTAGCTGGTGATATTCTTTGGCTTTTGCAGTTAGCACTGTAGATAACCTGGTAGAGCTGTTTCTATGCTTTAAATTAGCACTTTAAATTTTGCATTTTTCCCTACCTCCATCCCAGCATCTGCTCTGGGATGATGTGTGCTGCAAGGGGAAGTGATCTCTTTGTCTTCCTTGCTGCTGGGAAGCACATTTTGGTGTGTGTCAGAGTCCTGACTGTGCCCATGTGCACTGCATGAGCCTACAGACAGGATGTGTGTCAAAGCCAAGTCATTAATTCTCTTTTAAATCCTCCATTTTTTAGAGGTAATATATAATTCTGTGTAAAAACCACCTTATATATATATATACACACATATATATGTGTATCTATGTATGTTTATATATATATATGTGTGTATGTGTATATATATATATATAAACTTGCTTCATGCACCTTGCTTTGACTTCAGTCCAGGTTTGCCCTGGGCTTCCCTTATTTCTATCCATGAGGAACTTGCACCAGTTAGCCACAAAGAAAGTGGAGTTTCTGACACTTAAATTCTGGTATTTCAGGAGTGGGGAGTGACAAGACCTGGCTGGGATCTGTATTAGCATCTTTGCAGATATGGATCAGAGGTTTGAAATCCAGACTACCACGAGGATGAATGAAGAGGAGAAATTGCTAATCAAATTCTCCAGGGCTGCAATGCAATAAACCAGGGTAACTTGATGGAAAATGTAATCAAGCCTTCTAGTCTGTTTTTCAGCTACATCTAGGCTTCAGTTTTTCAGCCCTTCTGCCTCCCTCTCACATGGACTTTAAAAGGAAGGAGGATGTCTGTGAGGGTCAATGAAGTAATTTAGTTTTACCAAGTGAGTCCAGTAATCCTGCTGGACAGATCTCCCAGAGATTTCTTTCTCTTAATTGAGGAAATATTGTAAAAAAAAAAAAAAAAAATTCTCCATCTTCAGACCTTTGCTAGTAGAGATAATACCAAAGCAGAAGCATAACCTTGTAGTGGAAATGGATTTTTTTCCCCCCTCATTGGTCAATAAGTGGCTAAATTTGAGGGTTTTTTCCCTCTATCCTGCACATATGTAAATCTGCTTTTCTGAGTTTCAACACCTGATTTTGTGCTGGGGGAGACTGGTACTTGTGTTCACTGTCATGTTTATCAAAATGATGCGAATCAATTATTTATCAGTAAAAAGCTTTTGTAGACCATACATTATAATGGGCTGCATGCATTTTTTTGAGATGACAATATGCAAAAAATACTGCCCTCACATTACTGGATGGGGGTGTCCCCTTGTTTAGAGACTTCTACCGAATGCAGAATTGCAGATATTCTGCCATTCCTGTAGGAATCTAATTTTCCCAGAAAATAAGCAACACAAGCCACTTGTGTGAGAAAATCCAGGGGCTGGAATCTGTGATTGTAGCTGTGGAGTTGTCTGAGTTACACAGCTTGCCTTGAGTTCTTTGCTCCCAATGGCCACACTGCGGCAGCAAAATCCAAACAGGTTTTCCCCATCCTAAAGCAGGGTCAGGAATGAATCCATCAGAGATTTAGCCCAAGCCAAGTGTAATTCTTGACTGAGATGAATCCTGCTGTGGGGAAAGGCTGGTGGGATTCACTTCTAGCAGTGCTTGATTCCTTTTGGGCTTTGCTCCTGGAGGAACTGGACTGGGTGGGAGTGACACAAACTTTTCTCGACACTTTCAGTAGGTTTTGGTTGAATTGCATGATTTTTCCAGGAAATGGATGAACTTTTTTTTTTTTTTAGCATCTCTCTGAGGATGAATTAAAGGTGGAGTGGAAATGTGCCTCCCTTTGGAGCATATGTGCTTTACTTCAGTCATGTCAAATTGTCATCTACAGCTTCAGGGTCCTGTTAGGCTCTACAAACTCAGTATGAATCCAGTCCTTGAGTCCTGAATAAAAACCCATAGGGAAAGGACCCTTCCATTACAGGTGAGTTACAAAAGCATGGAGGCAAAGGGAAACTTCCATTTTTGAGGCTAAGGATTTCTCTAGGGACAACTAAGAAACCAAATCTTTTTAAAGAGCCTAATTCCCTTGGGATTAAGTCTTCAAGTGTTTTAATGCTTCTTGCCTGAAACTACACTGGAAATGCCTTGGGAGGTGACTGGAAAGCAAAGTTTTATCACAGCCCTCTAGCACCACACCAGCCCTGGTTCCAAACCCACTTGCTGCCCCTGAGCCATAACCAATAAGCACAGACAGGGCTGAAAGGCAATTAATCATTTATTATAAAAGAAAAACAGCACAGCTCAAAATGGATTTTTGCCTCCTGGCACATAAATCTTCATAACTTCTCTGCTTGTCTAGAAGGACAGGAATTTCTTTGCAACCAGAAAAAAGATGTTGGCTGAGTCTGTAGCATGCCCAGCTCAGCAGAAGGGAAATACTTGTTCATTATTTGCAGCCATAATTAGTATAGGACACAAGTTAAAGGAGAAGCTGTTTGCTAAGCAGTCACCAAGTGAGATATGAGCCTCTGGGAGCAGCAGAGGAGAGCACTTGCTCCAAGGAATGTGGTCATACAGGAAAGCAGGGAAAAGCACCACTGGCTGTGTGAACTGTGAAGAAATTTTTTTGCCTTCCTCGTAAATGGATTATAGACAACCTGAATATCTTCCTCAATTAACACCATTTCCTATAGATGGAGTAATTTGCTAGTTTAAATAGGAACTAATGTAGTACAATTTGTTTAAATGACTCATCAAACAGAGTTGGGCTGATTCAGCCCTGTGGTTTCTGCCTGTCCTGTAGGAAAGGTGTCTCGAGGTGCAGTCACAGATGTGCTGCACCCCCAGAGCACAGGCTGCCACATCTGGCTGTACCTCTTGCAAATCACCAGGGGCCTTTTCCATACTCTTGTTGCCTTGTCTTTTCAAGTTTGCCAGCAATGAGGCACAGACCTGTCAGAGTGATGTGGGTGCCAAGGAATTTTGGGGAGAGGTCATCTCAAGTGGGGTTGCAGGACAAGCAGGGTGTGAAGGGCAGGTCCTGCTTGACCAGCCTGATCTCCTCCTGTGACCAGCTGACCTGCTCAGAGCATGAGGGAAAGACAAAGAAGATTGTCTACCCAGGCTGCAGTAAAGCCTTCAACACCATGGTTGGACTAAATGATCTTAGAGGTCTTTTCCACCCTTAACAATTCCATGGTCCTACAGCTGAGATGTAGATAAATTACCTTGCAGCTTACAGGGGTTGGATGCAATAAAGAGCCTATTGCAATTTTAAACTTTTCTTTTGCTCGCTGCTTATAAAATGAGAAAAATACTACTGTCCATAATGGATCTTTGTGGTCTGGTTCATAAATCTTTAGGGTTTCTCTCCTTGTCTAGAAAAGCAGGAATTTTTTTTAGGTGCTATAGATCAAAATTAATGCTTATCTGTGTTCAAGGCTGAACATGATACTGGAACACTGCCACAGCTTCTGCAGATTTTCCACTATACCTAGCAAATGAAATGTTCTAACACAAAATCTGTAGTCATTTCACTGCAAACAGCTCTTGGAGGGCTAGTCTGACCATGAGGATAACCCTGGAAGGTTGGTATATTCTCCTTCTGGAGAAAGGAATTAGAGATAATCCTTACAGCCCCATTCCTAGGCAAGCCTGATGAATCCTCTGGCCACTCTCTTGCTGTTCTTGGGAAGGTACAAACCCCTCTACAGGAGATGGAACAAACACTCCAGACCTCACCTGCTGCATTTCCATGCCATCTCACTGTTTTTCTTCCTCTTCTAAGTGTACCATTAACCTCCATGATAAATCTTGTATTTCCCTCCCTCAGCTGGTGTCAGACTTTCAGCCCCTCAGCTTTGGGGCACAACGGGGTTGGGTGAGCTGTCCATGCACTTCCCTTTCTGCAGGGCCCAGTTGGGTCACCTCAGTCCATCTATGGTTGGGTTTTTCCCCTGGATGTGCCCAAATCCTGTTCTTTGGTGTCACTCCTGCTTGCACACATTCTCTGAACTTTTGCAGGCTGTTTGCATAACCAGGAGCATATTTCCTGGCTGGTGTGTGGCCCTGGGCTCTGTTTATGAGCAGTAATTCTGCATGGGGGCAGTTGGTGTTCAGAGCTGTGGGTTTGTGCTTCTCATGCTCTGCAGGATCTCCCTGGGGTTTCACTCCTCGTCTCACCTAAAGTCACCTTGTGACTTGATTTATTTTCTGGCCTGTCCCCCTCCAAAATATCACTGTAGTCAGAGCTCATGCAAAGATAATGTTCCCAGATGTGCTCCTGATGATGATCTGAGGGAAAGTGCCTGGTACCACATTGCCCAGTTCAGCTCCTCTTAAAAGTTTCTGAACTTTATCCATCTTCTCACCATGCAACTGTAAACTGAGACTGTCTTGGAAGTTTTCAGGATATGGAATCATTTATGGAGTCTGAACAGTAATAATGCCTCAAATGCACTTTGAGCTCAAGCTTTTGATATTTCTGCATATCCATTTGTTATCCATCTGATTTTCAGGCTCAGTGTGGATTTCTTGCAGGCTACAATTCTTCCTCCAAGCCATCTGTCTGTTGAGGGTCAACTGATCATCCTTAGTGTCTCGAGCAAGTCAGAAGACTATTTCTTTGCTTTTCCCTCTTGTGTTTGCCATTTCTATTGCTGACATTTAGTGGCCATTAGGCACCAGAGCTGCACAACTTCACTTTTCTCACCCACTGTACCTTTGGTCTCTTCTATCATCAGAACTTCTATCTCTGGTGTTTGGACCTTCCAGCTCATCTGAGGGTAAAACCTGCAGCTAACGAACCTTTTTAGCCTTATTTAATTCAGGTACAAAGCAATTCCTATGCAGGACAGAGAAGTGGAGAATCTGAGCTTTCTTTTCCAAGAGCAGCTATTTCTTTTCTGTAGAGCTCAGATGCTCTGACCATTTCAAACTGGAAATAGAGTTAATGGTGAAAATGTGTATTTGACACATCCACTTATACATGCAACAGAACCCATGGCCTCCAATAACCAGAAGGAAATAATTTTCTATAACAAGGCTGTGATGTGGTTTCTCCCTGTCAGAGGGAGGCAAAGGAAGAGGGGGGAAAATATTCATTTCAGGGGCAGAAGAAGGAGAGACTTCCATCAAGTCTGTCTTGTGTTGTCAACACTGGAGAGAAATATTTCATGCTTTTTTTATAACTTTACTAAATCATATGGGAACATCAGGCTCTGAATAAAGAAGAGCATGGAGGAAAAGCATGACTCAAAAGTCGATCTGTCTTACTGAAAGCAGAGTTAAAAGCTGGGCACACACTTTTCCTGAAACTGTTTTCCCTGCACTTAAGATTTATCCTTGAAGTCTCTGACTTGCTACAGCTATTGGAGGAAATGAATGTTGGAGTCTGTACAGGATGTTTGTAGTTCTTCTAGTGGTATAAAAATAACTTTCCCAGTTTTGATTGAGTCCTCATAAAGATCATTTTTGGTTTATGTAATGAAATTTGGCAAATTCCTAAAGATATTTTCTGTTTAAATCTAGTCTTAGAAACAAGATTGTCAATGTACATCATTGCTGTATCAGCTGTGAAGAGTGATAGACATGTAAAGAAGCAGCATTTTCCTTCATTCTTAATGCTGTAATTTTGAAAATCATTGTAGTAATCTTCACTTCTAGATTAGATTTCATCCTTTGCTCTTGGGTTTTCCAATTTTTTTTTTTTTTTTGAGGTTCAGACTCTTAAAGGAAGTTTATTTCCTTCTGAAAATGTGACATTTTTGATCCTTTAAATAAAATAGTCCTAGATTTCATTTTTCTGTAAAAATTATGGAACTAAATTTGACACCCATGTAAATTTTCACTATTTCTTCTAAAAGCACAAAAGGTGGTGGTGGTGGTGGTGCAACAGCTGCTCTTTGGAAAGGCCACAAATTAGAGTCAATCTGTAAGATTTGAGAAGGTTTATGCTGTATCAGACTTTCTCAACATTCCCACTCCTTCTCACAAAGGTTTAAAGGTATGTAAAACACAGCCCTGTGAAATATTCATGAAGGCAAATGAAGCAATAGCCCACACTCATGTGGGTTTGTTTCCCATGCACCGAGAACCAAAAAGGGGAAATGTTTTCATCTTGCACCACTTTCAGGCAGACAAATTCAACCCAAATATTAATAAACAATTTTTGGAGAGGAAATTCTCTCCAGGTGGGAAGTGATTTGCTTTGTAAGAATCCACACCTGACCTAGTTAATCTGCTCTGTGTTTGGGAACCAGGGCAAGACCAATCATTTTACTGAGAAGGTGTCATCTGAAGAAACCGTAATGAACCCTGTGGTGTGAGCAGCGAGGTCCTCTCCATTCAGCTAAGATGCTGGAAAAATTCCTGTTCCCAGGTGATCCATGTCACATCTCATTGGAAGTGGTTACCCCACTGGAGGCTCTGGCAGAAGGATCTGATCCCTGCTGGAATGACTAGAGAGAGGAGCAAGGTGCAGGAACATCTGAAGGCTCAGTCCCCTTCTGCTCACACCAGTGTTTAAAAGGCTGCTGAAGCTCAAATTCTCTTTCCCAGCTACAGAGGAGAAGGCTTCAGGCAAACCTGATTGTCAGCTTGTGTCAGCCAAAATAGCCACTCAGATTTATGCAACCAGTTCAGGCTTTTCCAAGTGATGCACAACCAGGCAAAGTGGGAGAGTCTCGCTGACACTCAGGACTTCCAGAGCTGAATGAGGAGCAGAACTCAAAGGCCAGGCTGTTTGGAAAGAGTTTTGTGAGAACTCTGGGATAAGAAATGGCTCTAGAATAGTTTTTTGTCTCCTGAGAATGTAATTGTTTAGCAAAAGGTGGTGAAGGGGAGAGGAAGATGCGTGTTGGGTATTTGAGTTCAGGCTCAGGGGGAGTGGCAGGGTAACCTCGAAGGCATCTCCTAATTAATGAAGTTCAGCTGCACCACTTTGAAAAGGCACTGCAATGTTGTGCAGTGAATCCTCTTGTGCTGTCCCAGAGCACTGGGGCTCTCTGTTCCTTCATGTCTCTGATCCAACAGCCTGGATGCTCAGAGCTGTGTCCTCTCCCCTCTGCCAGGCAGAACAGGTAAGAGTTTGGATGCTGAATTCCTGCTCATTTCAGTTTTGTTTTTTTTTGCTCAGAGTATCTTTGCTTTTCCATCAGGTTTATATCAGTCTTGGAATGTGTCTTCCCCATCTAGTTATGGAGTATTGGCCACAGGCAGAGAAATGGTGTAAGGGGAGCCAGGCTGGGCATGGAGAATAATTCAGGGACTTACCAGAGAATATTGCTCATTTTTGGAGGGTTTGGTACCAATATTGCTATGGACCTTTAGAGTTTCTGTTTATATTCTAATGTGGCACAAGTGTCTGCTTTCAGGGAGTAACTGCTATTTTTACAAGGTTACCATCCTCATGTTTAAAATATCTTCCTGCTAAAGGAATCTAGAAGAAGAGAAAATATTCTTGATGTTTTTATCTGACGTTTTTCTGCAGAACTGTGTTTTCTATACCTTGTGATCTCCTGTGAAATAGATGTAGATTGGCCCTAAGATGCCAAGGGTGTTGTGGGGTGTTGTTGTGGGATAACAAGTAAAAGTTGTGGATGTCCCTCTGGATTGATCAACTATTCTAGGGTTCCTTTTGACTGAAAACCTTCTTCCTAAGCTAAATTTTAAGGTGTTTACCAGTGATAGGGAGAAGAACTTATACTTTACAGGCAAATAAATATCTGTTTCCTTTACCTAGTACATCCTCTCTTTTTTCCCCATGGTTCCCTCTCTAACTCTCCAATTTACTTGCATGTTTTCAAAATAAGAGTCTGGAAGGATTCCCAGTTTGCTCCACTTAGGCATCATTGCAATTATAATTTCACATTTGGCCTTCAGCAGAACAGAGTGTCTCATCTCTTAGAAAGGAATATTCATAGGAAAACAAATAAAAGCACTCACCAGCTGGTGCCTGGTGAATTATACTGTTTGAAGTTCAAGGATCTTGAGTATAGTACGTGCTGATTGCCATTTATGGGGATGTTTGACAGGCATCATTTGACTCTTTCTAGCACCAAATTCAGACAGATATACACCAGTGTAGCTTTTGTCTTGCTGTGTGAAAAATACTTTTAAGCTTCTCATGAACTTTCCTTGCTTCCTTGATTTCTTCTCACCAGCAAATGGTCTAGGTTGGTTCCCCTCTTCCTTGATCCCCCAGAATTGCTCTCTTTAGTGCTTTATAAAAGATAGGTGGAGGCAGGCTGTAGCTGCAGCTGGCTGCCAGGAATGCCTTGATTGCAGTGTGATTCCAGCAAGGAGGAGATGTGGAGCGATTAGCTTGCCTGCTGTCAGCCCTTAACCTGCTGTGTTACTGCTGGACAATTCTCCCCCTTTCCTCCTCCTCCTCCTCCTCTCCCATCACCCAGAAAGTGGCCTGAAAAACTGCAGGTGAGGGTTACAAGGAAAGTGAAATACTCGGGTGTTTTCCCCCTGGTGCAAGAGGAGTTATGTCACAACTTCCTTCACCAGCTGCTGGATCACAGCTTGCAACATGGAAATGTGTTGAAAGAAACTTTTAAAAGTGAACATCCGGGAATACTTTCCCCAGAACCATGGGGGATTTGGAGCCCTGGCTTCTACTGAGCTGGACAAACAATGGAATTGCATCAGTTGCCTCCAGGATTTAGTAAAAGTAAGACATTTAATTGCTAAGACTGCTCTGCAATAGTGATAAAAATCCTGGGGTTTGAAGAACTAAATGTCTCCCAACTTGGCTGCTTAATCTTTCATAATGCTAAATTATTTGCATCAACTGGAGACTTATAAAGAAAATGAACAAGATGCTTAAAAGATACATAATTTTGGAACATCTTGCCATGTGATTTATAGAAATGTCACAAAAATGCATACATTTTGCTATGCATTACAAAACCCTTTAAAAACACCCACACTCAACAGGTTGTTTGTTTCCTCTGTTTTCTTTTGCTGTGTCTTAATTCTAAGTATTGAGGATAGTAAATGTACAGACATAATCAGGTTTGGTCATTCTGTACTAAAACCTTCATCAATATCCCTATGCAAAGCAGAATGTGCTTTTATTCCCAACTTATTGATGCCTGCATATCTCTTATCAGCTGTGCTGAAGCTGGATGTATCAAACACCTGGCTGTCAGCTCTGGCTGTTACCTAGAAACATCACTCAACTTCTAGTGCTCTTTCACCCACCTGGTCCCTGGGTTTATATAAAAAACCTTAACAGTAACCTTTTGGGTTTATCAGGGAGGCAGGGGAAAAGCAAGCTCCAAAATGCTTTTGTTATACATATTTATTTTATATCAGCCTCAAATTGCTGAGACAAGAATTAGGTGGGTTTTTTTCAGGCTGCGGTGCCATAAATCTCTAGACTGGCTCTTGTAGTTTATTGGGGCTGAGTGGCTGTGGTGATCCTCCATAAACAACTCAGACATGTGGAAGATGAATTTTAATGAGTGTTCTCAAAGCTAAGTGCTACCTCTTGCTTCTGCACCTCAGATTCACCCATTTTTTATTTTGATGGTATATCAGAGGCTGCTCTGTGCTTTTTCCCCCCTAATTATCTACACTCAAGCTGGACTCTGTCAATCCCAGAGGAAAGGGAACATATCTGTGTACACAGAGGTGGGGTTCCCACCTGGCCTGACTTATGCAAGGGTTTGAACTCCCAGTCAAAACACCTGGGCTTTTAAAGAGGAGGGCTTAGAAAACTTGTGCCTAGGGATTGTTTCGTTTGGTTTTGCCTGTGCAAAAGGCTTTTGTGTTTCATGTCCTCTCTGTAA
This sequence comes from Entomyzon cyanotis, assembly GCA_024500445.1. Classification (NCBI taxonomy): domain Eukaryota; kingdom Metazoa; phylum Chordata; class Aves; order Passeriformes; family Meliphagidae; genus Entomyzon; species Entomyzon cyanotis. The sequence goes on from JAKEPQ010001010.1 coordinate 14,956,273, forward strand.
AATGTTCAACCTTGTTCTAGGAAAGGCTCCAAAGTAAATTAGAGCAGCCTCAGGGGCTGTTTTAAATCACAGCAGCTGAGGCCTTACCCCAGCACTTCAGGCTCCACCCTGTGTCTCTTGCACCAACAGTCTCTATAATAACCTCAGATCTTCACCTTTTCACACAACTCTTTGCTATTGCATGTAGGTTTTCCTAGGTAGGCTGGGAAACCATCAGATCTGGTTCACAACAAGCAAAGAGAATGAGAAACAGAGCCCACTGGCCTTGCTGGGAAGCAGAGAGTCACCAGTTACTGTAATTCAGTATTCCTGTTTATATTCTGGAGCACGCAGGCTGACGAAGTAGGAAAAACACAGCTACAATAATTGCTCCTGGGTATTGTGCTTTCATTGACAAACATAACCACTCCTGAAGCTGCTGAGGACAATTTCCCTGAACTTCCAGCATTGTGCAATTGCCCCTCTGCCTTCTCTGGGGTTTCCACTTTCCTCAGCTCTGACAAATACTGGTCCCTTACAGGGGAGGGAAATTGATGGATCAGTGGAATGATCCAGCACCAACAAATCCATAGTTACAAAAATAGGCAGTTATTCTTATCATTTCCTTGTTCTGACACGATTTCCTGCCCTCCTCTCAGGCTGTTCTGAAGATGGCCTGGATGACAGATCTGCTTTGAAGCCTGTCAAAGCCCTCTGCAGAGCATCTCTCCTGGTAGGAATTGCAGTTTTGGAGAGCAATGGCTGGGAGCAGGCTGAGGAGCTGTGCTCTGCTGTGCTAGCAGCCTTTGATCACACCTGGCAGGTGCCCAAACAGGGTCTGCTGGTGGGCACTGCTGGGTTTTAACAGTTCTGATCATATCATGCTAAAGTATAGGAACTGTGCTCTGCTTGGTGAGTTTATTATCCTTCCCATAGATTTAGTCATCTCCAGCCTTCTTGGGGCAGCTCAGCCCAGGAGAGGCATGTGGGGACTAGAGATGCTCCTGAACAAGGTAGTTAGGACATGGCAGCAGCAGCCAAGGGAGGAAGGTGAATGGGTTTAATTAAGAGGGTTCTGCTTGTGCAATTTATTTGGACAGAAGAGGATTAATGAGATCTCACAGCTGCAGCCCTGCTGGCAGGTCTGAGTGTGATAATGTTTGGCACAGAGGATAGAGTGCAGATGGAATTGGTAACCTCCTTGGCAAGTGCAGCTGTCCTTGGCATAGGAGGCATGATAGCCTTTAACAATTCCATCAGGATCCTTAGGGATCTATCCAGGGTGGCTCTGAGGATGGATGTGACATTTGGCCTGGCTTTGCACGCTTGGCACACTGAGCTTGTCACTCTCAAACTGTGTTAGGCTTAGTTATGGTAGTTCTCAGCTCACCTTCAGTAATTTCTGTGTCTTTCATATTAAAAAGCCATTGAAATTAAAGGACTGAAGAGTCCATACCCTATCAGGTCAGTGTTTTGTAAAACAAAGTCTTTCTATTTGCTCATGGTGTGACACTTGGAGAGCAGCAGTAGGTGAGGCTCTAGGCAGATCTGTGGTCTCTTGCTGTTCAAACATCTTCTTGTTCATTTTCTGTATGTCTCCAGTTGATGCAAATAACTTAGTATTGAGAAAGACTTAGCAGCTAACATGTAAACACTTGTTCTGATCCAGGAAACTTACCATTGAATAACTCATTCAACATCCAGGAGTACGTGCAAAACTAATATCCCTTTGTGTCAGTAATTCTAAGTTATTCTGATTAAACACTGTACTGGAAATGTGTATTACCAACAGGATAGCACCTGCTGTTTTAGGCTGTGGATTTCAGCTCAGTGAGAGTTTCCTACTACAATGAAGTGATAAAACCCCCCAAAACATTAACAGTAGCAAAAATTAAAAAGCAAGTAGCAATTTTTCCTGATTCAAGTCAGTTGTGAGGAATGTGAAGCTTGGTTTTTAGCTATCAATTATTAGTAAACACAGTTGAAAACTCATGTGTTAAAAACTGCGTGTGTAACTTTTTTCCTTCAGCTACCCCAGATCACAATTTATAAGCAAATGCCAGGTCCAACAGGCATGGTTCAAGGTAGGAAAATACCCTCTTGAACTTGCATTTTTTTCTGAAAATAGACAGAAAGGAAAAAACACCCGACTTGGTAGAGTCTGGGATAGAGTAAAACTCTTTCTTGCCTTCAGCTCCCAGCCTCGTGCTCTATTCTCTACATCTAGGACTAGGTGTGGAACACAATTAATCTCCAGTTTGTCTTTGCATGTTCTTCCTATGAGGATCACTTTGTAAGAAACCAGGGGTGATGATACACCAATAATCTGCTTTAATAACTCTTTACTTGAAGGAATGGGGAGAGGATATCCAGGGGAAATTTTACAAAAATGTTGAAAGATTGTTTTGTTTTGTTTTTTATTTTTTCAAACCCTGTGCTCATAACTTATTTACATTTTTCAGACTCTCCATAGCTTGTGAGGTGTGAGCCTCACCTATTTCAAGGAGCAAATGTTTCACTGCAGCTCTGGTAACAGCACAGGGCTGGGAGCTGAAAACTCTGGGGTCCAGTTTTCCCTTTTCAAGAAGGATGAACAGAAAACCCAAGCCAAAATAAGTCACTCCTCATCTCCCTCCCTACTCCACACTTTGCTATTACTGGAAGGATCAAAATTTCATATTTTATCCCTGAATCTCACTGGTTTCCTGTCTAACCCTGAGTCAACCACCAAACAAAAACTTTGCTCATATTAGCCTTTTTTTCTGACAATGCTTCTGAGATGTATGAGGATGCATTGCTTAATGCTGGTAAATCCCTTGGAGATTCCTGCATACAATTCCTTATTGAAATCCCTCACAACACTTTTGCTCTAGAAGTTGTCAGGTGGTCTCAGGAGCCCACAGACTCAGTTCTGCACTACTCCTGGGATGAATCAGAAGCTGAATTTCTAAATGTTCTAAAAGCTCATTGTTTACACAAGAAATAGTCCCCAGCATTGCTCCTCAGTGGATTGTCAGGGAAATGACTGCAGAGATCCTGAATTACAAATTCTGTCACAAAATACAGCCTGTTTAAATGGCATTTAAAAGCTCCTAATGACTCCTGAGTGGCTGAAACAATTGTCTCACATCTTTGCTCTTTCTCACCAGGTACAGCTGATGGAAATGTTGTCAGTGCTGTTCAAATGGTGAAGCTGCACACAAACACAGGCAGGGGACTGACAAAGAGAGAAGAGGAAGCCTGAGGTTGGGATGGTTTCATTTCTTTGAAGTTGCAGCTCGCGTTTGCCCATGTGGCATTTCCGCAGTTCAGACAAAAAAGTGGTCAGTGGCATTTCAGAGCAGAGAATTCAGCCCTAAAAATAATCACATATTTAGCTGATAAGGTGAAGCATAATGATGTTAAGTCAGATTAAAAATATGTGGTTTTTCAACGTAACCTGTTGGAACTGAAAGTGAGTAGACAAGCCATAACTAATTATCATTATTCATTTTTTTTATCCCAGACTATTGAAATGCTTAAGCCTCCTAAAGCCTTGAGTGCATTTATTTGTGCAATTGCACAGAATGACTTAAACCTTGCAGTTGGTTTAGTTTTTGTTCTGGGAAGGGATTAACACTAAAAGATCTGGGGAGCCAGCACACCCTTGGTCCTGCTCCAAATTCTGCCTGTAAACCAGGTGCTCAGCTGCAGGGAAAATGAGCTGCAAGTTAGGGACTTGCAATTCTGTGGTTTGGGGTCACCAGGTCTCTGGGACCCACTTGTCCAAAAGAAATAAAATGTGACCCTTAACTCTAGCAGGAGATTTCCCTTTGGGGTTTTGAAAAGCCTTTATCAATCTGAGGGGTTGTGTCCCAGGCTCACAAACATCCCAAGCAATCTGTCAAGCAAAGTGCTGCAAATGTCAGTGAAGTTGGTGGTGAACAGGTGGGTGTAAACAGAATAGCTCAAAATTGTGATAAGAGGATCTTCTGTGATAAGAGCTCCTGGTGGTGATTCCAGTGAACACCTTCTACTTGTAGGTGAGATTAGAGGAGGAATTAGTGAAATGCTTTTAACTTGATTGAGCTCCAAAGAGTTGTTACCAGAGACACTACAAACGAGGTCAAGGACAAGGTGTTTTAACCTAGATGGGAGGGAAATTTAGGTTAGATATACATCAGAAATCTTTTCCTGTGAAGAAGGTGAGACCCTGGCACAGGCTGCCCAGAGAAGTTGTGGATTTCCCATCCCTGGAAGTGTCCAAGGCTGGTGATGGAATGGATGGATGGAGCACTGAGCAGCCTGGTCTAGTGAGAAGTGTCCCTGCTCAGGGCAGGGGGCTGGAATTAGATGAGCTTTAAGGTTCCTCTCAACTCACACCATGCTATGTTCTGTGATTTGATCTCCTTGTGCTCTCGTGTCTCTTCCTCATAACCCTGGAGAAGTGCTGCTGCAAACAGGCTGTGCAGAGGCGGTGGGTTGGATATTAATGCTTCACTTGCTGCCTCTCTGAAAGGTTGCAGCTGAACCTGTGATTCGGAAAGGAGCTAAACCCATTATTTTCAGCAGCCTCACATTGTTCCACATTGGCCAGGTTTTGGTAAAGGCTGATAAGGTCACTTTTTCTTTCAGCAGTCAGAATACAGGGTGAGAAAATGTGGGCAAAGAAGAAGAGTTGCAGTTTTTTTCCTTTGCTGAGAAGGCAGCTCTTCTTTCTCTTCTGAGAAAATGAGATATTCACACAAAAGATGGGGAGGATTTGATAACGCCAACTATGGTTCTCAATTATATATTTTCTCTTCCCTCACAGGAATTGATAATGACATCCTTAATAAAATCCAGAAGAAAAACATTTGTGTGCAAGAACAGAAGGTGTACAGTGGCTCCTTCTTGTGAGTATGGAAAGCTAATAAGAAATCTTGTTTAGATATACACATTGAAGTTCCTCCTGCTGAAATGCTTCTGTTTGCTGTATTATTAACTGTAATTTTTTTTTGACAATGTGTTTTACAGGGGGATTTAATTAGTGCTCATCTTTAAGTCATACTTAATGACTTACTGTTGTAATAATGCGTATCTTGGTTCTTGATGACTTTAGATTACATTGGATACATTCCCAGAATATACTCGCATTGGTGTTTTGGTGACATTTCCAAAGTTTCACTTTCTTCCCCTTAGCCTGCCAGTGGTGTAAATTTCCTCTCCCAAGGATCTTCCCAGTATTGTCTTTCCTTTCTTTTCTTGGTTAGCAGTGAAGTAACAAAGAGCTTGATATTCAGCATTCTGTGGCCTTATCAGCATGCTTAATACAGTTACATGATGCCCAAGACAAGAAAATTTCTCAAGCTAATGTTTTGCAGAGCCCATATTTGGGTAATCTTGTAACCGTTAATCAATTTATCTCTTTATTGCCACTAAGTCGTGGCAAGCTTTTCTCATTTAGGTGGATATTGGCTATGAGAATTTAATGTCTGTATCTCTTTCTATTGTTGCATCCAAGGAGCACTGTTACATTTCATTTTGGCAGAGACACACACAAGCTGCTTTCCTTTGCTACTCCAGAAATCAGCAGCCACCTTTATTAGATTGCCTTCAGGCATGTTTACAGTTTTTTCTCTCTTGGCTGCAGCCTTTGACAAAACATGCACAGAACTATATTTGATACACATTTTGTGGGATCACACACCTAAGAGGAAAGTGCCTTAAAGACTGTTGTTTTAGTTCTAAACGTATCTAATTATCTGAAGCTACTTTTCTTGGTTTAGATGAAAGGAAGACAAAGACATTAGTGGCATAAGTTTTCTTTCTTCTCTGTTTTCAGCTCAGGTCGTTGATTAGTTTTCTGTTCTCAGCCAACTTCCCCTTAGATTTTTGATTGCATGACCTGAGTAAAACTATCCTATTCAGCATTTAAACAAACTTTGGGAAGTTTTACAGCAACTTTAGGAGTTGATGTATACTTTATAACACTGTCTGCAGTAACCAGTGTTGTTGAGGTTGTGCTGGAATATCAGGATCTGGCCACTGAAACATGACCTTTAAGTCAGGAGGCAAAATAAAGCATTGCCAGGTTTTTTTTTTTCCTTGTTCCTCTAAAATTGCTCACGTGTTCAAGTAATAATCTTTCTGACGTGTAGCTCCTTGCTCCTGAGCTGATGGCTCCTGCTCCTCATTTTGTGAATCCAAATGGGACTGTGCATCTGTGTGAATCCTTCCTCTCCAGATCTTGCTGGAATAATTGAAGTAATGGCTTTTATGTTTTCCCCACATTTTTATTCAGCGGTTAGCAAACGCTTCTTTGCACTGTGACAAACCCTTACCACATGGCCGTGACAATTTCTGTTTTGCAATGGCACGGCATGGTTGCATCACCAAGTTTCACTGGTGGGGTGAGATGGGTGTCTCTACGTCAGCCACACTCGTGGAGAAGGTGTGATTTCTGATCAGAGTGATATGTCTGGAATGTAAATATGTTCCATCACCAAGCTTGTCTTTCCCCATGTCGTTTCCCTGCACCTCCTGCAGTGACACCACACTCGGGGGATGTTAAACGCCACAGGTGGGAGTGGTGACTCTGTGAGCTCTCGGGGAGGTGTGTGACCCAGGCTGCTCCAGAAACAACCTGGCACTGCTGGGAGATGTTTGCCTTTCCACGCTGTGGCGAACTCATGAAGAAACACGTGTGGGACCATATTTCAGCTGCAGACACGCCAGGTAAGCACAGCACCTTACCCAATCCTGCCTCAGTTTCCTCGCCTGGAACGCGGCTGCAGCCCTTGGCTCCCTTGCCAGGCGCCTGGAGATGCTGCCAACAAAACGAGTTGCGAGATGCAGCCAAGAACAAGTGTTACGTGGCAGCAGCGCTGCTGTTGATTATATTTCCCTTGGCCTGTCGTCATTCCCGTGGTTTCCTTCCTAACTCCACCCTCACCCAGGGCTCTCCAGGGCAGTGCTGCCAGTCCCCTGCCCTCTGCCACCATCACCCCCATGTCCCTGGGGTGTTCCGGGTTTGGTAGGGGTGGGCGGCGGGAGTTCAGTGGTTTGGGCGTGGGCGGGCAGGACGCAGGTCCGGGAGGGGACGGGGGTGGTCCAGGGGATGCTCCGAGTGGGATGCTCCGAGTGGGATGATCCAGGGGGATAGTCCGAGGGTATGTTCCAGGGGGATGCCCTAGAGGGATAACCCGGGGGATGGTCCGGAGGGATGCTCCAGGGGATACTGCGCGGGGATGCCCTAGAGGGATGCTCCAGGGGGATGCCGCCGGGGGATGCTCTGGGAAGCCGTCCCGAAGGGATGCCGGCCGGTTGCGGTTGCGGGCAGCCCCGGCGGTTCGGGGCGGGTTGCGGGCAGCGCAGCGCGCAGGGAGGTGCCGGCGGCGGCACCGCCCCGGGAGCGGGAGGGACGGGGACGAGCGGCGGTGACAGCGACACAGCCACACGTGTCGGGCCGGGGAAGGGCGGCGGAGCGAGTCCCGGGCGGCGGAGGCGATGCGGGGCCGGCAGGTAAAGAAAGGGAGCTGTGCGCTGGGGCTGCCCGGCAGCGCTCCTTCCCCCGGACAGGGCAGCCCGGCGGGCTCGGGGCGGCTGCTTGTATAGTTTGGGGCTTTTTGGGTTGTTTTTTGAGGTCTGGAGGGTGTCGCCAGCTCGGTCGCTGTTCGTGCTCCGCCAGGCACCCCGCAGAACTAACTTTGCCGTGGGAGGCTCGGGGTTTCTTGGCTTTTTGCTGTGTGGCTGCAGTGATGCTGCTCCGGGGAGCACCGCGAGTGAGAGATTCTTTTTGTTGCCGTCGGTGTGAGAAAACGATGCTGGGGAAATTCTGTCCTTCCTCAGCCGCCTCTGACTGAACTGATGCATCCCCATGTGCACTTGCTGGCTAAAATTTACTCGGTCGGCTGTTGACTTTGACTAAATAAATAAGCCACTTAATAGTAATAATAAAACAATCCCTAAACTAAAAACAAACAACAAAGTGAAACAATCTCACAAGTGCATTGACATAGGGAAGTTGCTTTAAGGGTACCTTTAAAGGAAATATAGAATATAGTTTTTAAGACATAGGTTGTTTTTTTTTTGGTTGTTTTTTTTTTTTTTTTTTTTTTGAGAGCCGTTCATACGACTGTAGTGAGTAGTAGTGTGAATTTTCATTGATATTCGCCTAGCACAACTATGGAAACTGGCAAGGATCCAGTTGGTGCCCTTAGTTTTATGACAGTCAGTTGCTCAAAGCACAAGCTGAATAGCTACTCGTAATGCTATAGCATTAAGAAAATAGAAATTCTCACCTGGCTATCTTAGTATTAATTTACTGCGATTAAACTGTAGAATTTGTCATGTATTTTTGCAGTAATTCTCAGAAGGTGATACTGTTGAGTGGGTCGATTTAGCTGTCAGGATGAATGGGCGTATTTGAGTAATAATCTTACTTGTTTGACTTCTTGCTGCTGTTCAATGCCATCATAAAACAGCTTATCATAAAGCAAATAAACCTGCATGTGTTGTAGCCTGAAGTTGGATTCAGTGTGTGCAGTTTCACTTTGCCTTAGCTGTGGGGAGACCAATTTGAAGAAAATGGTGCAGAGAGGAAATTTTAATTTTATTTCTTAAAATTTTTTACACTTTTTTTTTAATAGGAATGGCAATTTTTTTGTTGTTAAGACACAAAATTTAATTTAATTTAACTTTTAATTTTGTCACACAGTTTAATTTTGATTATAATTAAAGAAGCTGTGTGATAGGTTGTAGATGTATGGATTTAAGGTGTCAATTATAAACAAGAGCATGTCAGGGACAGGAAGGTGGGTGTCTGGACAGCCCAGGGATTCCTGTAACCATCCCCTCTTGGGACAGTGCATGAGGCTGTAACAGTGCTAGAAGTGCTGCTAATCATGTCATTCAAGGTAATTAGAACCATAATTCGCTCAGTTTCACTGCAGGTTTCTTTCCCAGTGTCTTTTGCTTTTGGTAATGTAAGCAGCTGCTTTTGGACTAACTGCATCTCTTACTTGAACAGGTGATTATTTAAAAATGTACCTGCTCAGGTAGGAAACACTCCTGAGGAGAATACTGGTTGCACTTTGGATGTTAAAGTTCTTTGGGATTTGGGACATGCTGTGGTGAAGCTGGGGATAAAGTTGGGGGATAAAGCTCACCCCAGAAGCTTCTTGGTTCCTCCCACTGACATTTCCTGAAAATAAGTATCTGCTTTTGCACCTTTAGCCTGCACAGTGCAGATTTGCTCATCTCATCTTTAATTTCTCACAGAGAGCTGAAGGGTGCCATGAGGCCCCTGCCAGTGGCTGTCAAATTCAGGCAGGATGTAACAACTTGTGCTGCCACTTTGTTGTGACAATTTGGAGTTTTATCTGTTTTGCTCACCATCACCTCCACCATGAATTAATTTTTATATGGGGCTTTGAATTCCAGTCTCCCAAGGTGGGGGACAAGAAAGTGGGGGTCTAATTGCTTTTTTTTTTGGCTGGGGTCCCTCTGCCTGGGCAGGGCAGAGAGGGAAGCTGTACCTTAGCAGAGGAGAGCAAAGCATGCCAAGTATGCTCTGCATTTCCTCTGTGTTGTTTCCACCCTTGAGTGGAAAATTGCTCCTGATTTCCTCAGATTTGGAGGATTTACATTGGCACTCTTCCCGCATTCCCATTTTACTTCCAGTTGTAGTTATTAGATAACACGCTTGCATAGGAGCTTGTTTATAAGAAAAAGAACATTTTCTCTTCAATCTGTTCCCATTCAACTTCAGCAGTTAAATGTTCCCTGGGCCCAAAGGATCTGCTTCTTAAGACTTTGAGGGGCTGTTGGAACCATGAGTTTTGAGCTCTGATTTTTAAATTCTGTATCAGCATAACAGCTGAGTGCACCTCTATTTCCTAAGCTGTCAATGATGTAAAATCAAATCATTAGAACCAGCTGGAATATTCATATTCAGACAATTGATGTGTCTCAACAGCAGGGCTTTCTTTCTGTACTCTGCTGTAATCCATGTATGATTTTCTAGAATCCACATAAGGATTAACTCCCCGTTGTCTTCCATGTGAGGATCCTAAGGAAGACCAAGAATGAGAAGAGAAACTGGGCCAAGTCTCCCATGCTAGATTAAATGATTGATCACCTTTTTATACACCTGGCAATTTCTGCCTTGGAGAAATTAGCTTGGGTGTAACTACAGGTTTCCCAGCATAGCCTCGGAGTGGGTTGACTGCTGCGTGGGCAGATGGTTTTGGTCCAATTTAGGGATCAGTAGTAGGGAAGCCTTGCTGATGGAGGCTTTGTTTCTGTTAGATGTTCTCCACCTCCCCTGGATATTGGGTATCTTGTGAGTACCAAGGCACTGTGGATGTGCTGTCTGTCTGTCCTGCCCTGAGGATGTCACCTCCTAAAGGAAATTTGGCTTTTGGCACCCCTGTGGCCACGTGCCTCACTCTGCCAGGGTAAACACTTGCAGGAATATAATTGTATTTACACTAACTCATCAAAGAGCTGCTCTGGAGTGATGTAAAGGAGGGTCTTCCTATGATTTTTTTGAAAAATTTAGGAATCACTAATTTTTCATAATGAAAATATTCAGTCCTTAAAAAAAGTACACAGCCAGAGGTAATTTTGAAACCCTTTAAACTATTCTTTCAACTTAGAAATTACTTGGTAAAATATTTGTAAAGACTTTGTAGAAAATGAGATGTTAATTACCTTTTCTTGAAACATTCCTAGATGGTTTTGAACTTAGGTTGTTTTGCACTGCATTACATATTCAGACAAATCAATTATCTTGTAGGGGAAAACAAGCCTGTGGTGTGTGCTAGTTCAGATGTTTGGATGGTGTAACATTGACCAGGTTCCTTGAATGAACCTTCCTCTCCTTCAATTAAGGGAGATCATTAGAGAGGAGAATGCAGAAGTGGGAACAGTCTGAGTGATGTGGGGTAAACAGTCAACAATTAGTTCTAATTTCACATAACTCAAGATTTTAAAGAGGTGAGAATAAATGAGCAAGGCTCAATAGTTTTTTGGGTTTTTTTCCTAAGGTCCTTTTCAATTAAAAGAAATCCTTCCATAGCTAAATTATGCTTCTGCTTCATGCAAGCATAATTTATCTATGGAACTCATTACTCCAATATCTTCCTGTTGTTAAAGATGAAAATGAATTTTAAAAGTTGTTTGGCAAATTAAGAGAGAAAAGTACGCTGGGGCTGTTAATCACGAAGATGTAGATACAATTTCTAGCTGAAGCAGCTCCTAAATCAGAGATTCCTGGAAACCAGGAGATTGTTTTGCAGGCAGAATCACAGTATGATTTCCTGACCTAACAGTCTTTCCCTGAGCATCTGGTTTTGGTCAGAGGTAGAGGCAGCTTATTGGGCTAAGTGGATATTTGGAGTGATGTGTTCCCCTTGTGAGCTGTATGTGATGGAAATTTGGATGGGTTTTCCTGGGATCACTGCTATTTTATCTGGAATAGTTTCAAGCAGGTGAACATCAGATGCAACGTCAATTTTCACACTTGGGGAAAAAACCTGAAGTAAGTAGTGTGCTTAATGCAGTGTTTCCTCAAGTTTGATTAACTGGCTGCTCATAGTCTGTTAAGAACACGGATGGAGTTGACCTTTTGCAAAGCTGCACTATTGCTGCAAAGCTCCATTGTGAAATAATTGGATTATTGTGGGAAAATAATCTGGAGCACGTTACAATTTTAGTTTGGTTTTCTTAAATGCACACTGCTTTTCTAAGAAGACGTTTTTTTTTTGGTGTTTTATGCACATAAGCAGCCTGCTGACCTTTAGGCATTTTTTTAACCCTTGCTCTTGATTCCTTCACTGCCTCCTGTCTAACCCTGGGTTGGGACTGATGGGGAAAAATTGTGTGTCTGTGCTTTCCTATTGACTCCAACTGCTGCTTTTCTGAGGAAAACAGTCCCTGGAGCTGGGAGTCTGCAAGGCTGCTTGTGGAGTTGAAGCTGGAACTTCCAGTTTGATCATGTAGGTGTCCAACCTCCCCTACACCCAAAATGTTTGATCTTCTGTTGTGGGCAGGTTGGATGCACAGTGTGACCACCTTTGGCTTTAAAGGACAGCCTCTTGGCAAGATCTTCTGGTGGTCTTTAGTTACAATAAATTAGTTTTCCAGCTTGCTGTTGGTGTTTTGGTCAGTGCATGGTGGGAGCTGGAGCACAGTGACCCAGGGAGTGACTTTCCCTCCTGCCGTGGTGGGTGCCTGTTTTGTATCTATTTACACAGATGCTCCTTCTCTGGCTTGTTTTCACTTTCCCACAAAAAACAACAAGATGCAAGCTAAATACTAACGTAGGTTTGGAGATCTTTGTTTGGTTTTGTTGCCCTTTTGGGATGGGGAAAAATAAAAGGAGATCTTATTCATATCCTTCCTTTCTGGGAAGTACTTGTACCCTTGACAATTCTTCCTGTTGCCCACTCCTAGGAACTACACATGTAGTCTGCAGACTAAATTTTCCTTTACTGGAAACTTTAGGTTTGGGGGAATTTAATTGTTTTGGAAATTCTTGGAATTGTATAGCTTTGCTGCCTTGAGATCAGAGCTAATTTAGAAATAAAGCAAATCTGCTTTTGCATAATGCTATAAATTAAGGCACAGAAGCAGCTCTGTCTTTTCAGGATTTGTGAGTGTGCACTTTCATTCTCTCCTCCCAAACAGATAAGCCCTGCTTTAGAAGGCAGTTTCTAGCCAGGACAAGGTATATAATCTATATGGTTTGATAATCTTTCAATGGGGGTGAATGGAAATAAGGGGGCCAAGCTAATTTAATTAAGCAGGCATTTGTCAGTGTTGCCATCGATGTGGAGGTGGTGCTGATCCAGAGCTGTCAGCAAGGATGGGGCAGTTCTGCCTCAGCTCACTTTATCATGGCTGTGAAAGTTTCTCTCTAAAAGTCTGACTCATTTGGGTTTAAGTGAGGAGGGATTACAGAGCTCAGTTCGTTGAAATTTTATTGGATGCAGGTTCCCCTTGAAGTAAAATCTCATTGAACCTAATGGTTTAGACAATTTCAAATAAAAATACCCAAATGAATGAACATAACTCATCCCCTTGTCGTTGCTTCCCTGGGTTTCAAGAGGAACGTTTTTTTGCTGTCTTCCCTCATGGGAAACATCTGCAGAACCAAATGGCAGATCATTAATGCTCATTCAATAGCAGGCTTTGTTCCCAGTTTCTTCGACTTGGAAACAATTAACTGGAGAGTTTTGTTTTGTCTTGTTTTTCCTTTTGAATGCAAACATCTAATTCCAGTTATATATTCTAGTGGATTTTGCAGAAGTCCTGCTATTTGGGATTGCTTGTAATTATTTTAGAATAAATACTTCCTGCCCAAATTCAGATAGTGAGAGCAGTGCCTTTGTGGGTGGGGTGTGATTTTAATTTATTTTATTGTATAAATGGCTGAATATTGTTCAACTCTTAAAACTGTAAGCTACAAATCTCATTACAAGCATTTGTGTTCAGTTCAGGAAGGCTTCTGGTTCCTCACATCCACTAAATGCTTCATGGTTGCATTTAGCAAAAAATCTGTCTGGCCTTTGATAGTAAGAAAATGAAACCTGAAGAAGATCAAACATTCACCTACTTGGGTGCAAAAGTTGTTTGAACCAGAAAACCTCCAAATCTGTTTAGCTGACTGAGCAGTTTGTATTTCAAGACATTTGCCAGATTGGTTGCTCCTGTCCATATCTGCTAGACAGGGGAACTAACATATGAATAGCTCTTAAATCCATTTAAAAACCATAACTACATCTTTAAAGGGTTTATTGACACCTGCTGAAAAATTCTGGATTTGAGCTTTATGTGATTTTTATCCATGAGCCAAACCAGGAAATTGTATAATTACGACAGCTGAATTAAAATACCTTTTAGTCAGCATTCAGCAGAACTAAACACCCATGATTAATAAACTCAGTGTTTTGTTGGTTAATTAAGGGCTAAGTAGTCATAATTTATGCACTTAACATTGACTTTGAGAATATGTGAATGGGGCATGATAATGACAAGTGTAGTGGTCAGCTTGATCTGTTCCAAGCTGTCCTGCCTGGAGCTATGCATGCATGAAAGGAGGATTAAAACCAAAAAACCCCACTGTGGCAGCAGTGTACAAAGCAGCAGCCAGTGTGGCTGGGCAGCGTGAGCAAGAGCTGTAAATATGCTTAAGGGAAGGTCTTTAAAGTTTAGCAAGCTACCCCACCCTGCCTAGGGCAAATTTGCCCCAGATGAATCAGGGCCAAATCATTTCTCAAGAACTGCATGATGTGTCTGCAGGTTTTCACAGAGCAGGTTTGTCCTGCAGAATCATAGAAAAACTGAAAGTGAATTTTAAATCGCTTCATCAGGTGTCATCCCAGCTCAGCAATGCAAATATTCCCGTTTTGTGGAGCTTTTCTGATTAGATCACTTCCAGGAACCAGAATTAACTAAACCAGGCTTTGCTGTAGTTGAGGTTCTCTGAACTTCTGCAGGTAGAATCCTGAACAGCTCACTTTTTATTCACCCCAGCAGAGTATGTCTGTATTTTAATTTTTGACCCTTTTAGTCAAGCTTAAAATAGCTACTGGAATCAGTTTGTGGTTTTCTTGATGGTGGTAATGCCAGTATTTAGGGACTTCAGCTTTAGCAAACTGAAACCCCAGTCTTAAGACTTTGGAAGTGCCAAAGTGTAATTGCCAATGCACATGAGTTAAATTTACCAACTTTACCTGAACTTCTCAGTGGGAAAATTATGCTGTAACAGAACCTGGAGACAAGGTGCAGATTTCTAGTGCCAGGAGGCAGAAAATTCAGATGGTGAATGGAAAGAGAAACATCAAAGCTGGCTCTTTTCTGTGAAAAATAAGTGGCATTTAGAGATGTGTGCTGGCATAGGTTTAGTCTTTACAATTGGAAACCTTTTTCTTTAGGGCTCTTCAGCCTCCTGCCTTTGGGAATTAAAAACTGCAAAAATACTGGTTCATTCCATCTACAGATACACACAAGGCATGTGGAGATGTTAAATGTGAGAGGATATTTAATCATGCAGGTCAATTCAGATTCAAAGCAATCTCAACTCTCCCATGTGCCCAAATCTCATGGGGAGCTCTGAGCCTGGCTTGTGCCATGTTACCGTTGGGAGGAGGAATGTGATGTAGCAAGAAAAAGAAAAAGGCAAACCAACAGCTTTTTTTTGTCCTGCTCAAGTTGTCATCGGGCCATTTTTATGAATCAAAAGTGTTCTGTTTAGGTTATTTTGGTAAATTGTTAAATAAAGAATCACACAGAGCTTTTAATAGATCTTTCCTCTCTAGTCACTGAATTTTGATAAGAAGTGTGACAGTAATAGTAGTTATTTAGGGAGCAATTCTGGCACATGCACAAGTAATTTGCATACAGTCCCAAGCTTCTTTTATTGAAATATATGATTTAAGTGCTAGTAAAAGGCACTGGTTGATTTGGCCTCCAGTGGAAATGAGTCTCCAATTTCCTTCCTAGGTTTGTTTCGCCTGAGAGCTATGGAAAGGGAGGATCTATTTCTGTGCACCTCTTGTTATAAAAATAAACCTTTTGTTATGAGGGAGGTGAGCAGGGGCTTGAGGGAGAGAGTGAGGAGGAGGAGGGAGGCTGCAGGGCTGGATTTGCCCTGGACCTTCTCCTGCAGGGATCAGCACCTTCAGCATGTGAGTACCTTCCTCTCTGCTGGTTTTGTGTTGTCCCAAATGTGAGCCCTGATAAATCTGTTATTTTAGAGCTCTTCTTACCTCATTCTTACCCTGCTTGTACCTTCACCTCTCCTCTTGCTGCTCATCAGCTTTCCCTCTGCTCCTGCTCCAGTGGCACCATTCCCAGGGATCACCTGGACTGATTGGAACAGCAAGGTAAATCATAAAACAGATTTAGTCAAGGGTGAAGAAGCATCCCAGTTGCTGGTGGGATCTCAGCACATGGCACAGTGCCTTCCAAGAGCAGGATCTGTCCCTCCAGGATCTCTCCTGGGGTCTGGTTTGAGGTGCACATCATCCCCTGTGGTGCAGGAAGCAGATCTTTGTGAATAGCTGTCCCTGGAGAGGTTTGATGCTCAGCAGGTGTGTTTGCAGTGTAAAGATCACATTTGATGGTACCATTCTGGTAAAGTCCCATGAATTAGGCTGAAAAGGTTAAAAAGGGCCTTCTGGCTTGCACAGGTACAATTGCAAGGCACAATATATAGAAGGGAGCCGAGAGAGTGGAAGGAACTTGTGAAATCTGTTTGTAAAAATGCACCCAAACACTTCCTCCTTCATTTCCTCTGTACATACTCATCATTTTTCTTCTGTTTTAGGAAAGAGAGAAGCAAAATGAAAGCAATACTTTCACAAGCTGGAGGCAGGTGCAGGGTATTTTCTCAGTGACTTTCACTATCAGATGCTATTTTAGGATGCTTGTACCAGCTGGTCCTTCTCTTACTTCTTGTAGTCACTGTCTGCTCATAAATGTTGAGAAAAAAGCCCTCCAGATTGTGCAAAAGAGCCTCTGAGGAGTTAGAGTGTCCCTGTTCCTCTCTTGCATGATAAGTGGAGGAGGATGTGTGCTTGTTTCATGTGTTTGTGAAAGATGAAACTCATCACGTTTGAGCCAATTAAAAATCAAAAAGCCAACTATGGGATCTAAAAGCCCAGAGCCTAAAACCCAATGAATCTGTGGAAAAAAAAAACCCAAACCCAACCCAAAACAACAAACCCAAAATAGAAAATATTACTTTAGATGCCTTTATGATCTGCATGTAACAAGCAGGCTTTTCTTCAAGCTTTGTGTTTACCCTGGATGTTACTAGTGATCTTCCACAGGGACTGTAGATTTCTTTCACCCCACATCAAGAAAATCAAGCTGGTTTCTTTTGCTTATCTTGTCTCCATTGAGGCATGTAACACAGTCTCTTATGAAGCACTTGTACTAATTTGGCTGACAGCAACAGGTCAAGTTTCTATTTTATTTTATACCTTTACCTTTAGCATCCCTCTACGCTTTGCAAATGAGTCTATTACACAGAGCACCAGAAGAGCAGGATCTGTGTCCACAGACTGGCATCATCTGAAGCCCAACAGGGAAGCTTAAGCTCAGTGGGAAGATTTGGAAGCTGTCCAAGCCATGACCCTGCTTTAGCAGCAAATCACCTGTGTGGTGAAGACTCTACCTGCTCTGCATCACTGCACTCCCTGTGATGCTTGTTAGTGCTAAAAATAATTCTAACACTGTTTTCCCCAGGGTAATTAGCGTGTGCAGAATTCAGATTGAGATTTGACTTTTTTTTTTTTTTTTTTTTTTCTGGTGCCTTATCAAATTTAAGTTCAAGTATTTGCCATATGCTGCAGGGAGAAGAGGCTGTCTCAGTTTCTCTGTATTGAGCTGTATGGGATTCAGTGTCCCTTGCACAGCCAGGGAGGAATGGCCTCAGGGCCACCTACCTCAGCCTTTCACTTTGGACTTGTGTTTTTCTGCAATGGAAGCATGATGCTTGCTTGAAGGTGTTGCTAATCCAAGGAACATCCTGCCCTTGGTAAGGTATTCCCTTTTCTTTTAAATATCATATGCAAGTGTAACTGGTGCTGGGTTTGGAATGCTCCAGGGCAAACTGGTAATGCTGAACAAAGGGCTACTTTATTTGGATGATATTTTCTTATCTCTGTGGCTGTTGGTGCTTAGCATAAAGCATTTCCAGATAAGGCACTGAAATAAGCCATTGCAAAGAAGGAAGTGTTGGTTTCTTTAGAAAAAGCAGTTCCATTCCCAGCAATGGTTTGTATTTGGCTGTGTTTGAGCTACAATGATATTGAAAACCTGGGGTACTTGGTATGTTCTGTTATAGAAATAACCACCCAGCACATACAGTGGTTGTTCAGCCAGCAGAGAGCTATTTCCCTGATATTTTCATTTCTCTCTCAGGGAGGAATGGTTTAATTTATGTCTCCCAGAGCCAGAAGACTCAATTTATAGCAAAAAGATAAAAATATGAAAAAAAGACCTCAGTCCCTTATCCCCCTGCTCCCTTATCACCTTGTTGTCAGCCTTGTTTCTCAGAGCGCTGAATTCAGAAATTATAAACCTAAAGGGGTTATGCTCCTATTAGAACTTTGCATAGCCAAATATTGTGTTGAATAACAGAAATGTAATTAGCTTTTTGTGTAATTTGTACAATGTCTCATGAATTAGGCTTCAAGTCAGTGAATGTGGCAGACAGGCAGAGACTGGGGTGAATATCCTGTGCCAGAAGAGCCAAAATAAATAGAGGTTTAACTCCAGGGGAATTCCATCAGTTCCTTCCAGTTTGAATGGATGCTGATATACATTCAAGTGAGGAGCATCTTCCTCACAGCCTCTGTCAGTAATTCCAGCTGTGGTGGATTTAAATGTTTATTAGCATTTAGCAGAAGCTGAAAACACACTGACTGAATTCTACCTCTGAGGTGGCTGACATGCACAGACCCAAGGTTTTCACCTTCATTGGATGAGCAAATAAGTACAAGGATTAATAGATTTATGGAAGCTAATAGTGGTGGTGTGGTGCTCAGCATGTTTTTGTCATCCTGGCTGACTTTGAGGATGATACTTTAAAAGTATGGACAGGGAGCATCTCAGGATGCTTCAGGGAGTGTGGTGCACTTCTGGGTGTGCAGGGAATGGTTACAGAGGGAAGAAAGACAATTTATTCCATAATTCCATATGTGAGTAAATCAATTTGGGTTTGCTCAGTTTATTTGCTTGGTTATATTGGGCACTTTTATAATGTTTTCAGAGTGTCTTGCAGTGTTTCTCACTTGTGGCTTTGCTGGCTTCCTGTCAAGACAGTAAGTGAAGTAGAATTGCAGGATGATTTCTCTAGGCTTTCAGTGGCATTTGAAATATCTCTTAGAATATCTAAAAAAATCATTTAGCCCTAAATATTATATCAGTTTAAGGGGGTACCTACAGAGTGTTTTAGTGAAAGAAACCAAAGCACATTAAAAAAGTTAAAAAAAAAATCCCAGGGACCATAATTAGAAGATACGTAAGGGAGGATAAAATGCTAGAAATATTTGTTCAATCATACTGAGCTGGGACCAACTTTTGTCACTAATCCTTTCTTTCTTGTCCCTATTTCCCCCAAAAGAGGAGGAGATGGCAAAATAAAAGGATATAATAAAAATGACAGGTGCAATCAAAAGCAGTCTCTCTGAAGGAGGAGATTAAAGTATATGGATTCTTCTGAGCATTTGAGATTTGGCAGTGTATTAAAGAGACGGCTGAAGGGGATAGACTGAAAACATTATTTTTTTCCTTGTTATATAAGAACAAGGAGCCATTCAATTAAATCAAAAACAACAGAGTTAAATTGATAACAGGAAGTGTGTCTCTCTGAATGGTTTCTGTTTGCAGATTTTTGCTACAATGTGCCATTGAAAGGGGAAGAATAAAGAAGCCAAGCCTAGACCAAGAATTTGGCAAAGTGTGTTTTTTCCCTGTGGTTGCTTAGGGAATATTTGGCTATACAGTTGGCCATGAACTTCTGAGGCTGAGGAAGGAAGAGGGAAAACTTCTGGCCTGTGGAGGATAAGGATTGCATGAACAACATGTTGGTACCAAGAACACACTTTCTACATGCAAGAGGGAATTTCTCTCTCTCCAAAATTAAGTGATTCTGTTGATGTTGTTCAGCATGGAAGAGAAAAGCAGAGAAAATTGATGTAGAAAGAAAGAAGAGTTGTAGATGTGAGTATGTGCTGGCCTGGCAGGGGTAATCCTGTAATCCTGGCACCCCTGGCTCCACCTCACACTGGGGATAAGGATGGTTCCCATTCCCAAAATTCCAGTGACCTCTCTAGGGAACAGAGTTCTGGTCATGGTGGTGATCTGTGTGTCTTCTGCTTGGACTGGGGAAGTGAAAAAAGGCCATCAGCAGATGGCTGATGTCAGACTGCATGTGCCCTTCAGACTGTATTACCCTTTTCTCAGGTTAGAACAAACTGGGTATTTATTGTTGATTGTGTATCATAGCCATGAGTTCGGGTTAATTTATTTGTAAATACAATACTTATGTAAGAGAAGTTGTAGCTACAGCATGAATGTGGATGCAAAGGTTCAGAGGCAGAATATGGCCAGTTTTCTAGGCAATCCAGTGACCAGGGATGGGCTTATTTCTTCTGCGGTCTCAGTTCAGCCAACCTGCTGCTCCCTGTGCAGCAAATATCACTGATATGTTGTCCCAGAGTGGAAGCTGTGAGGTGGCAGCTCAGTGGAGTCATCCCTGCTGTCTTGACAGAAGCTTTTCCCCAACTTTTTTCCTTTTTTTTTTTTTTTTTTTAATTTTTTGATTCCAGTCTGTTTCTGCTGGGCTTGAGGAAGACTCTGCTCACTCTGGATTAAATGCCAAATGGGTCTTAGAGACACAGTATAGTCCCTTGCTGAATGGGCATTTCTATTCAGCAGCTGAGGCAATGTAAATTGGGAAAAGAACATTTGCATTGAGGAAAGCAACTGGAAAAACCTACAGGAACGAGCCTGCTCCTTGGAAACAAAATCTGAAAGCAAACAAAATAAAAACAGCCGCAGTGGGTCCTCAGAGTGAGAAGGGTGGAGAATAACAGGAAAGGAATAGGAAGCACTAAATGCCTTAGGAAGTGGATACTGAGCTGGACTCTGCCATTATTTGCAGCATCTTGGCTCCAGCAGGTTCCAGTTCATGTAGGCGAGCAATGCAGAGAGCACCAGCAGCAGCAAAGTTGTTTAAATAACTCCCAGCAGTGTGTTTCATAATGTTTTGTGCAAATGTGTTTAGCCTAATAATTTCTGTTTCTGGCACATGATGTAACACTGCAAAGAAAGACCTGTGGCTGCCTTGTTGGGGTTTTATGGGAAGAGAGAAGAGCTGAAGTGAAAGCTCTCAGCTGATGTGAGCAAATCCAGCCATGTCTTGAGAGCTTGTGCAGGGCATCCCTGCATCCCCAGTGGAACTGGATTGGCATTGATGTCTTTTCTCTTCCCTCCAAAAATCTGCTCATCTTGTGCTTCAGCCTGAGTTCAGTGAGAAAGAAAGACCCACCATGCCTTTCTGTACATTGACTTCTCATCCGTGAGGTTCAGAAATTTTTTTTTACTTCTCAGTGGTGCTATGAGGAGAAAAAAACAATTTCAGTTCATCCATGTGAACTTTGATACTGTGGCTGTGTTAAGCTGATATATCTATACTAACACACCTTCCAATTTGGGCAAATGATGTTATTGCCTTGTGAATGTATGTAATGCTATTAAGCTTATTATTTTATTGTATGGAATATAACAATGCTGGTATTATTTATTTCCCAATGTAAATGGGGGTGGGGAGGATTGTGCAGCTTTAGTTACACAGTAATGGAGTTAGAGATTTTTTTGTAGACTCCTGAACACTCTGTAAGTGTGGAGAGGTTAGTCATGAAGTTATTTAAATAAGTTATTAAGTAACTGGTTATGCAGCCTCATTCAAAGTAATGAATGCAAGAGTGATTTCTTTGAAAGCAGGCAGTAATTTCTCTGTGTGGATTAATCCAACAATTGTATTTCTGTTGCCTGTCCTGGTGTTTTTCCTAGTAATCAGGAAAGCAGTGGGAAGTAATTTTTTGTCAGCTGTGCAATAGTTAGAAGGTAAATATGCTGTGAATTTTGGAAGCAGCCATCATATAGTTAATGGGGATATATTTCTGAGGACATGGCTATATTCTGTAACCTTGCAGTGTGTGACTGTAAAGCAGTAAATCTGCAGGCTTCACCAGCTCTTTCCTTACTGAGTTTTGATGATGATTTGATTACCTCTTTTCACAGAATAAGGATGATTTCTCAGCTGTTAACCAGGGAAGAGTCTGTCTGTGAGGATATTCCTGTGCACAGAGGTGTCCCTGCTCCCTTACCATGCACATACAGTGAGTGATTTTCTTTTAGCTCTTTTCTTCCTGTATAAATGCTGTGTAAATGCTCAGGATGAATCAACTCAAAGACAAGTCCACCACTAGGTTTTCAAAAGTCATCCACCCATCCATTT
Organism: Entomyzon cyanotis; assembly: GCA_024500445.1. NCBI lineage: Eukaryota > Metazoa > Chordata > Aves > Passeriformes > Meliphagidae > Entomyzon > Entomyzon cyanotis. The sequence continues at coordinate 14,978,252 of JAKEPQ010001010.1, forward strand.
TTGTCCTATTTTTCTCTCAATTCCCTTCTTTACAAGAAAAACTAATTCCACAGTTTTCACTGACAGTGGGCTGATGTAAGGGAGTGTTTTGGGGTCCCAGTTGGGATTCCTCAAGTTCAGTGTCCTCTCTTCAGCCTCTGCTGCTTAGTTTGTGGAGCTGTTTCTCATATGTGCCAGCAACACATCCTGCAGGAATCCATGTGGCCTTGGAAATAGCCAACAAAGCCCTACATGGCCTGGAAAAGTGGCAGCAGAAATGTCAGTGCCAGCTTTGCCAGCATGTTTTGTGTGCTTGCGTTATCACGATTTGACTCCCATCAGTAGGCTTTGTACAGAAACAGTTTTAAATTGGATAAATCTCAAGTTTTCACAAATCAAGACTTGACAGAAGAAGGAATGTAATGTCCCCTCTTAGCAATCGTGGAGTAGTGGGCAGACACTGCATTTTTGTGTAGGAATAAATACTTTCTCTGGCTGTTTTCCTCCTAAATAATCAAACCTACCCACCAGATTGTATTTGGAAGCACTTACTAATGTGACACGCTCCGTTTCAAGTGTTCAGAGAAATGACTGAAAGTTTTAAGATGAGGCAACATGAATCATAGTCTTGAGCGGCTGTTCCCTTTTGTGATTGACTTGTCTTCTTCCTACGTTCCTTTTAGTCACCCTGGGAATCGCTGAGGCTGTTTGGTGCAGGAGGCACCGCTGAGATTCCCCTCGCAGCCATGGACTTGGATAAACAATCCGTCTGGGGATCCCTGAAACAGAAAACCCGGCCGTTCCTGCGAAACCTGAGCGTGAGGAAGATGAAGAAGAGGTCTGGAAAAATGCTGGAGAGGAAGGGCCACTCCTTGGACCGCTGTCTGAGTGTGTCAGTGCCTGACATGCTGGAGGTGGAGACTCTCATGGAAGAAGAAGAAGAAGAAGAAGAAACAACTTACTCGAGTGCTCAGGTGCTGTCAAGCTGCTCCCCCAAGAGCTTCTCCAGGTCTGTGGTGTCCCTGAAAAGCAGAAGCACTTCGGTGAAGGCAGTGGGAGAGGACTGGCTGTGGGCGTCGCAGCAGGGGACACGGATGGAGGTGACTGTCACCCCCCCAGACACACAGGCTGTGGGTGTTCACCTGCTGTCCTCCCGAGGAGCTGAGGCTGTGGGCAGCCCTGGGGCCGAGGGGAAGAGGAGATCCAGCGAGGACCTCTTTGAGCTGCTGCAGAGCTCCCGGCTGAGCGCCGCGCTGAGCGACGAGGGGACAGAGGTGGGTGCTTGAGGTCAGCCCAGGGACACCTCCTGTGGGCTCCTTGGGCTTCTCCTTCATTGTCTGGGTTGGAAAGGGATGGAGGATCCAACCCAGGCCAGGTTGGATGGGGCTCTGAGCAGCCTGGTGAGGTGGAAGGTTCCCTGCCCATGGCAGGGGGTTGGAAGATCCTTTAAGATCCTTTCCAACCCAAAATTCTGTGAGGAGAGAGCTCTGTTCAATAAGTGAATGGGGAATAAAATAAGTCTAAGCTTTATATGATATACACATTATTCAAGACTAATTCAGCTATTCTTCCTGTCAGACTGGGGCTGCAAATAGCCCTGCTGCAATTTTTTATTCTTTTATTATTATTCTGTTATTCGTAATGATACTTCAGATTTTTCGAATTTGTTGGAATTGCTTGCTCAAATCAAAAGTTGTTGCAGTCCTCGGAGCTCTGAAATGAGGTGCTGATATATTTGCTTTCTAGTTAATATAGTTTACCAGGATTGCTATGTAGCAAAATCAATTTGCCATCCACCCACTCAGGACTCTGATGAAAGCAATAGGTGAAGGATGGCTGTGAGCAAGGTGAACTCTGCCTGTACCTGGAATTAACCAAAACAAGCACACGATGGAGAACAGAACATACAGCATCACTCTCAGGACTGTCCTTTGGGTTTTGTGGCAATGATTTAAGGAGATGAAAAACCAAAATGTTTTCTCTGCACTCCCTGTCTTGTCCTCCTTTCCTTCCCTTCCCCCCTGCCTCTGTGGTCAGTATTAGTGTCTGGACATAATGTCCCATGCACAGGAGGATCAGTGACCAATACTGACATGAAACTAATTCCTGCCTGGCCTGAGCAGATTGGGAAACCTGAGGAGTTGCAGGATGGTTTCATTACATAGACAGCAGGTGAAGATTTGGGCTGCATGAAACATTTCAGGCAAAATTTGTTTTACTAATATTTTGTGGAAGTATGTCTCCTCCTGTTGAGTTCTCACTGGGAAGGTTAGATTTTGAACTTTTGGAGGCCTTTTTCTCATTACCTGATTGTTGCAGTTATGGGAACTCCTTCTGTAGTCATCCAAGATGCAAAAATGGGAACCAGGCATTCTGGTTTCAAGTCCTCCCTAGGGAATGGAGATTTCACAGGTTAATTGTTTTTTAACTGCATGTTCAAAAGGCAGGTTAGTACTGCTGTGGGGAAAATGGTCCTTTCTGATATAAACTGTTTGTTCTGCATCTCAAGGGCAGATTGTATTCCTACCAAATCGTGTTGGCTTCCATTCTGTTGTGATGCAAAGTGTCAGACTGGTAGCGACTGACCATCACTTGCATTTTAGTGTTGCAAAATCGTTCACAAATTGGCTTCATTATTTTGAGGGGTACTTAAGAAAAATGACTGAAATAGTGTAGTGCTTTGTTTCTGTGCTCAGACTTTACTTAGAAGTTGTAGCACCTCCCTCGGCATATAGTAAATATATGGATTCTCATTCTGGAAGTTTTTCCAGGTTGTTTTAAGGATAGTAGCAGCTTTTTCCTGCTGTTGTGTGGCAGAAACCCAAATCAAAAATCTACCACAATGCACCAAAGTTGACACTGAATCCTGCTTTGATTTTGGGCAAACTGAGTGTTCTAGGAGAATGAAGTACCTGCATAGTGATGAAATAGCTAAACCTCTAGTCAGGTTTCCTACAAAATCTGAATCTGGCTTATTTTTTGCAACATTTATGTATTTCCCTAAATGTGAATTTCTACATTTGCCAGTGTGTGTAAATAGTTTTGTTTTTACTTTTATGGCAATTCATCTCAGGGTGTGAATATGCTTCCTTACTGTAATCGACCTCCAATGCAATTTTTAAAGATTTTCTTCTTCAAAAATAATAGAAAGAGTGAAGTTAAGTAAGGTAGAAATGAATAAGGAATATTGAGCTAATTTAATTATATTGAATCTGGTGAAAACCAGATTCAATACTGGAAGGTGTCCATGGCAGGAAGGTTGGAACTAGATGGATTTTAAGATCCCTTCCAACCCAAACCTAAATATTCCATGATTTTATGAAAACTTCAATATTGAGCTTCACTTGTACTTAATTAAACAGCTACAGGATTTGTGCTGTGTGTGCCTTGGATGGGAACAGTTTGTTTCAGAGGTTTTTGGTCTCTGAGTGCTGGGTGGGGTTGCTGAGAGGAGCACCACAAGAGTTCGCATTGTTCTTGCGTGAGCATCGCTCCCTGCCCAGGGAGGTAAATCAGAAGGGAGGCAGATCCCTGGAACAAAACAAACTAAAAAAAGCAAAAATGTAGGTTGAGCTCCTTTTCCCCCTGAATTGCTTGTCACATGCCTCCTACTCATTTCCTGGTTGTCTTTGGCCACCCAATATCATGAGATTCTCTGCGAGCCTCGCGGGTGAGATCAGCATGCGCTTGTGGGTTTCACATTTGTCTGAGCTCTCAGAGCAGAGCTGTGGGTGCTCAGCACACCCCATCTTCACCAAGGGCTCTGCCCACAGCTATGATTTTTCCATTTGTCAAGAGATTTACTTTCTGTTCCCCATTGCACCCAGCTAGGCAAGCCTGAAGGCTGAAGAAGCAAGTGAAGTTGCACTGCATCCCTCCCTGCATGATTCAGGTTGTACAGGGTTCCTGTGGTGCCATTTTTTTTGCCACGTGTCATTGCTGAAGTGCTCTGACACCTCTTTATGTCCTTGCCAGCACTTTACAGTGAGTCACTGGCAACCCAAAGCCCTGTCCCATTGCTGATGTACCCATTTCCCCGTGGATTTTAAGTCATTCTTCTGCAGACAGCAAGAGGAGGCAGAGGTGGTAAAGCTTGTCATGAACTTTCAGTTTATATATATTCATACATCTACTCTTGCTTGATTTGTTTTCATGCAGATTCATTTGGGACTGTGCTCCTGGATGTGCCCACTCTTGTTTAAAGTTGAGAAGTGTCACCGCAGTTTGACAAAAATCAAGATTTCAGGACCATGTTTTTACCAAGACTTTTACCTGTATTCAGTGATCTCATTGCAATTAGCTACCTAGAATAATAGTAATTTACATTATGTAGAGCTAAAATGAAAAAAACCCAAGCTTTTCTAGTTAAAATTGTAATTGTTCAATATCCGTGGAGGTAATGCAAGTAAACAGAAAGCGGAATAAAGACAAAAATCATAATTTTGAGGGTAATTTTTTTATTATAAATGATATCAAGCCAGCCAAGACACTACTTTAAAATTCTTACTCTTTCAGTGCAGTTCTTTGATCCCATGTCTGTGCCATGTAAAACAAGCTGTAAAGGGAAAGCATTACCAGAGCCAATGATGATGCCTGAAGGAGGTTCCTGTGAAGCCAGAGACTCCAAGAAACACTAAGTTTAATGCACACCAGTGAGATTTTATGCATACTAGTCAGAAAATTCAAAGTTAGGGTTCCCCTAGCAGCTGTAACTCAGCTCCGTTGTGTGAGAAAATTCTTCTGCTGCTCTTTAGGATGATAATTTTTCCACTTTTAATGTGCTTTTGCAAGGTGGCCAATTTATGATTACTGTGGGAACCATAAAGTTAAATTTTGTCTGTCGTGCAAGGGAAATTTTACTCGCAGTGCTGGATTACTTTCTTCCTGATATGTAATATATGTATTTGTGGGAGGAGGAGGAAAAGAACGACACAAAGGGTATTTGTGTTTATTTCAGCATGTCAATAGAGCTAAGATTTATGTACTTTGGTGCAGGAGCTGGTTCACTTTCAGTGTTTCTGTAGTGCTCCACACAATGCTGCTCTCCTCTGAGAGGTTGGGATGTCACCACACTGCACATGAAAACACTTTCACAGGAGGTTCGAATTCCACCTTCTGTGCATTTCTGCAGACCGAGATTATCCTCAGCATAAATCTTTGTGTTTGAATGGGCTCTGATTGCCCTGCTTTAGCCCAGAAGAGCTGCCCAGGCACGTCGGTGCTCTGCAGCTTGAGTGATGCTCGTGGGCTGTTCTTGCAGCCAAAAGAGCATCAGAGGTGTGTTGGCTGATGAATCCCTTCTGGGTGTCCAGACAGACTCGAGGCTTGGCCACTGTAGCCTCAAGTTTTTGGATGAGTCAGTATGTAGGAAGAGATGTTTGACTTGCTCTCCTGTGCTGGGCACTTGATAAAAATCCTTTGGACCTTCCACTTACTCCAGAAAGGTGGGGGAAGTGCATGTTCTTGTATTTTTTTTTTTTTCTCTTTTGTTATGGTTTAACCCCAAAGGCAGCTAAATATTACACAGCTTCTCTCTTACTCTCTGCTCAGTGGGAGATGGTGTCCTCCATATCAGAGTATGGGGGGGAGAATCAGGAAAAGAAAAAGGTAAAATTTGTGGGTTGAGATAAAGACAGGAAAGGACTGAAGAGGTAGTAATTTAAATAATATTTTATATATTATAATATACACATATTATATTAAAACATAAAATTATAAAGAAAATATTTGCATTAATTATATATTTCATATAATAGTTTTTAAATTAATATTTTAATTTAAATGGTGCAATAGTAAAAATATTCAGACAAGTGATGCACAGTGCAATTGTTTATCACCTGCTAAAGGATGTCCAGCTAGTTTCTGAGCAGTGGGACACTCCCTGTCCAGCAACAACTAAAACATCAGTGTGTTATCAGCATTGTTCTCACCCTAAATCCAAAACACAGCGCTGTACCAACTACTGGGAAGAAAATTAATTCTGTCTAAAACCAGGACAGCTTCCCCTTTGACCGTTTATTTTTAACTTTTTCTCTGAGCATTTTGGTTTTTTAAAATCCCAACCAAATAAAAAAAACCATTAAAAAGCCTGGAACTTGCCTTTTGGATGGTAAAGGAGAAACTGTGGTCAAGTGAGAGCAGCCAGCCACCAGACAAAACAACCTTCAGACATCAGGAGAGTTTGTGATAAGAACCTTCAGCACTCAGTGCTGGGGAGGAGAGGAAGAAATTTATTCCCAGCTGGAAGCAGGCACTTATTTTCCTGGATTAAACTCAAGAGACTGAGGGCAGTTACTGTGAAACAGGAAAAAGAAAGGTGTATTTAAATTTTCTGCAAGCAGAAGTAAAAGCATTTCACTCATTACGCATATGTATGAGTAATTTCTTGCCTGATGCTAGGAGTGTTTTCTTCCTGGTATTGTTGTCTAATTCATTGTATCTTTTGTTTTATAGTACCCATGTGGAGAAATGGATTTTGACTCTTCCCTATCATCTCAAAATTTTGATGACCAAATGGTAAGTCCTGTCATTTTAAAACATTTTGAAACTTGATCAGTAGCAGTTTGTTTTAGCTTTGGGTTCTCTGCTTCTTACAAATTTAAAAGCCCATCAGGTGAAGAAGCCATCTAGAGATTTGCCCAGTGTGGGTTTTTTTTTTGGTTTGTGGGGATTTTGTTTGTTTAATGGTGGTTTTGTGTTTCTGTTGTTTGTTTTATTTAGTAGTCCAAAGCCCTTGCTAATGTTTGAAATAGACCCAACCATTCTTTATTTTTGGAAGTATTTAATAATATCTGTATTGTACTGGTAACTGATGAAAGCATCAGCATAAATACTCAAATAACAGTGTAGGAACAAACTGGATTAAAATAAATACCACAAATAACACAGCTGTAAGCTTTGACAGACAGCAAAATCAGTTTAAAGGCAGTGGGAAAAGGCATTGGCAGTTTTGACATGTTATCCTCATGCAAAGCATGTTTACCTGTTGTGGATGAACTTCTCCACCTTTGCCCTCTGCTATCCCCTCGAGTTCTGTCCAGAGCTGTTTTAACTGAGTGCTCCAGCTGGAGGATGATGCTGAGGTGTGTAACCCTGGCAGCACCTCTGGTGAGCAGAAATCCTCTCGAGTTTGCTGCTGTTAAACCTCACAAGCAGCACTGCCTCCCGCTGGCCTTCTCTTTTTTGGAACTGCATAAAGAAATGCTGTCCTCTCATCTCAGTGTCTGTGTGAAATATGTTCTTCATTTTGAGGGTACCAGATGGTGAAAATGATGGTCTTTAGGGGTCTCTTCCAACTTGAGAGATTCTGTGAAAGCACAAGAAACAGCTGGAAAAAATAGGCTGATAAGTTGATAGGATTTGGAAAACCTGTGCATTTGTGATTGATGTGTCACCACTCATTTTCAGGTGTAACCCCTCCTTTGCTGAACATACTTGATGCTGATATTTAGATGCTTGAATAGTTAAGTCAAGCCAGGGAAAGAAATCTTTTCTTCTTCTTCCTCTTTTTTATTTTTTTTTCCTCCTTTCTGTAAAAGATTGCCATAAGGAAAGAGCAGAACTTTGCAATACTGGGAGCACACCTGCCTCACCTGTGCTCTGCTGCAAGAGGTGTGTGACTGATTCCTTTGTTCTCCTCAGGCTCTGGAGGAAGCAAACGACTGCTTGAGTGACCTGCCCAGCCCCTTTGCCTACCTGCTGACCATCCACCTGAAGGAAGGTCGGAACCTGGTGATCAGGGATCGCTGTGGTGAGCCCCACCTTTCCTCTGCCTTCCTTCAGAATTCCCACAGCTCTCCTTTCGCTGATTGCAGTTTGGCAGCCAGCTGGCTGCTTATCTCCTGGATTTGTGTGTCTTGTCCAGCTCAGAGCACTCAGGGGTTTAAACTGATGTGGTTTATCCTTGGATACACAGGGGAGGGAGCTGATCTTTGCTTCCTGCTGCTCCTGCCTGATTGTGCAGCTGTAGAGCTCCTTTGGCTGCACTTAGCACCTGTACCTGGTCAGGAACTGCAAGAAATTATATTTGAGCTTAAAAAAACCCAACAAAACCAAACAAAGAATATTTGGAGGTTTATTAAATGATGGAGCTGCTCTTAGCAGTGCTTTTGGGGTTATCTGCAAAGATGTTAATAAAAGGGAAAAGGCAGGAGCAGGGCTGTGAGCCAGCAATCCTCTCTAATCTGGGGTGTGACTGAGCAATGACACTGTGCAAAAACCCCAAAACCCACCCCCAGATGATGTATCAAATAAATGGTAAAATATTTGGGGAATTCCTGGAAAAATGGTTTAAAAATGCCTGCAGTTAGCCTGGCTTTTCCTCAGGCTGTTGAGAGAGGGAGTGAAAACACTTGCAAGCAGCAGCCACTTGCTGAGGAGGGAAGAGCTGTCCTGCCAGAGGCTCTGTGCAGCCTGTAGGACTCTGCAGCAGCAGCTGCTTCAGGACCTCCTATCTGAGCCTGTCAGAGAGCTCTTCCATGTGTCCAGTCTTTATTTCATATTTTTTTCTGAATGTGGAAACAGTTCTGGTTCTCCTGTGTTGCAAAATGTCCGAGCAGCTTCTTTTGAGGTGAAGCCATGGGGTTTATTCACACAGTTTTAAACAAAATACACCCGCACAGCCTGAAAGCCTGTGAAGGTTTGCACCTGGAGGGACCTGTCTGATGTAGAAATGCTCTCACGTGGGGTGCTCGTTGGGATTTCTGTTATCTGGTATCTCAGTTAACTTTTTCCATGCTGGTTTTTCATGGCTTCACTGAACAGTAACTTTTGGCCGAGGGTGTGCTTGTTTTTCCTACCAGTTTTCAGAAGGGGTGAACAAGTACTTAGATTAAGATCTTTACTGGTTATACAGAAGCTTGTATTTCCCAACAGTGTAGCAGTTCATCAGATTTTACTAGCAGGCTGCACAAGCCAGGACACATCCAACTGCTCCCATGAAAAAGATGCTAGAAATGAGCAATTCCAGCAGAGAAGTATTTCTGGAGAAGACAGAGCATACTTTGCTCTAGGCTGTGTTTTGTTGTGTAAGAAAGCAAATGCTTGTCTTAGTGAAGGATTGGACAACAGAGTGAAACAACATAAGGGGGGAAAAAAAAAAATCCCTTTTGATGAGTCTCTGTTGCTTTGTGGCAAATGACCTCTCATTTAGTAAACTGAGTATGTGAGGTGATGCATCCTTGAGCAAAACTGCTGCTTTTTATTGCACAGGCAGCAGGAGGGGAGAAAACAGCGACTTAATGATTATTCATCAGTCCCCACCACGCTGCAGTGGTGGCTCCTTCAAAACGTTGTCAGCTCTGCTCATCTCTTCAGTGTGAGGAAACCTCAGAGATAATTTGTGGGCTGGGAGTGTGTGACTTCCCTCCTCTGCCCCCACCCCGTGCTGGTTAGAGCTGCTGTGCTGGGGGGATCAGTATACTCTGGATAATTTGAATTTAGGAGTACAACTTCAGCCCATGTGTCCTGTGAGTCAGACTGTGCTTGGGATGAAGGCCAAGTCATCCTCATTCATATTTTGGGAATAGCAAACCCTAGGGCTAAGCCAGCAGTGCTCCCTGACACAGCTGGGAGAGGAAACAGAGCTTCTTCCATTGGCAAAGAGGTGCCAGAGCCCCTTTGTGTCTAAAGCCCTGATAATCCTTGTGGAGCTCTTCCAACTTAGGGTATTTTATGGTTTTATGAAAGCTGACTGGCTGGGTCCTCTGTTCTGAACCCTCCTCTGGTCAGGCTGGTGTGAGCAGCTTCAGAATTGCTCTGGCTAGGTGGGAGTGGTGCAGAGTTGGAGTTTTTAGGTAGGACATTGTTACTCCTGTTTTCAGTCAAATTAAGTGATCATACCTTGCAGTCATTGATGGAAACTAACCCCAAATACTGCGTGGAGTATTCTGTATGTTAAATAGAAAAATATTGACCACAGACTGAGTGAAGAGTTTATGCCAGCATTTTTAGCCTAAATAAGATTCAACATAAGTTTTGTAATTTTCCTAAATTTTATTCTTCAGTTATTATGTTATCAGTGGTTTATCTGGGAAAAAAGTCTCAAAGCAGTCATCAAACTCATAAGTTTACATTCTTTAGTGTGGTTTCTTTATTTGCTTAAAGAAAACGGTACTTAAATGTGGTGTCCAGCCTTCTTCTCATGTTTGCTTTTCCCCTTAATTTTATTTTACAACAGTTTAAATAGCTCAGGCTTAGGGGCTGCAGTTGTGGGTGGGTGATGCCCTCTCCTGGCAGCTGAGTAAAGTCTCTTGTACTCCTTTCAGTCTGTTTCTGCCTCTTTTGTCCCAATGTAAGAAGTATTTATTTCTGTGTCTATATAAAAATAAATCTAAATTGTGTGACCAAGGAGAAATATTTCTGCCATTGGAAACAGCTGTTGCTAAAAAACTCCTGGCACTACTCAGCAAATTCACAGGGTTCTCTATGAATTTACTCATTATATGCTTGAGTTACTAATTAGGAAATAATTATGCTTGGCTGAGTAAAGGTGAGCAGGAGTTCTACTTAGAGCTGCAGGCTGTAATATCACAACTTCACTTTTTTCCAACTGTCCCAGTATTTTTTTTTCAGACTCTTTGCCTCACTAGGTACTGCTCTTTCCAGGATATGTTCCCTTTGGTGTGATAGAAATTCCTCCTTCACTTTACCAGATTTTTATTACACTTTTTTTCCTCTTCATGGTATTAATCCTGTTAACACCTGCTCTTTCCTATTTTTCTCTTCACTTTTTTGCTTCTTGCATTGCTTTTTATCTGTCTCTTGTGTCTCCCCAGTCCCTGACTTTCTGCAGTTCCTCTCCTTGTACTTCTCTCTTTGGAGAAGGTGCATCAGCCCAGGAGACTTGTTCAGATGCATGTGCTCCCTGGTGCTTCCTCTAAATCACACAAAAATGCACAAAAGAAAAATAAATCAGAGCTTCAGTGCTTCCTTCTCCTTTTTTATCTATTTTTTGAAGTGTAAGTGAAAGAGAAAGCCTCTGTACAGCACCACCCAATATATGTGCCCCAGCCAATGAATCCAAGTGCTGCTAAAGCAGGATCTTGGCTCTGGTGGAAAGTGGAGAAGCTCCAAAAAATCCCTCTTTGGGTCTAAATTAGTGTTCCCTCTAGGGATGCAGGATGAGAGAGGTGTTACCTGTTGGTTATCAGCTTGCTTGGAGTCTGATTTATTTGCTTAGTCTCACCCAGTCCCACATTAGAAAAGCAGATGGTAAATTTGTCACGTTACCTGTGTGCACCTTTGGGGTCAGTGCTAAGCAGTGCTTGGGTTCTACATTTATAATTCTTGTAGGGGATGAGCCAAACACTGAAGGGTATGGGTCTCTGTATGTGTGGACACAGCACCAGAAGTCTCGATTTTTATATATTTTTAATAGTATAACGTTACTAGATGATGTGATGTGTCTCAGTGATGGTGAGGAGTTTGTGTCTATGGAGTTTTAATACTGCAAGAAGTAAGAAAGCAGAAATGTATTTTATAGATTAAAAAGTCTGTGGAGCACTGCAGCAGTGTGGCAGAACAGAGAGATGATTATTCTACATCTCAATTGGCTTTTAAAAAAGATCACTGATGTTGTAAGTGTTGAGATCTTGTCCCACCCTTAGTAGTTTTATGGCCTTGTTGACCCTTGTTTTGTGAAGCTCACAGCTCCATGCCTTGAACTGGAAGAGGCTGGAGCTGTTCCCACCTGCTGGTTCACCCTCACAGGGCAGGGTGATGCCTCACCATCGTTTGAGTCTGATAAAATCTCAAAGGTCCTGCTCCTTTTTGGCATGAGATGCTCTGACTGGGCATTGCTCCTGGACGAGTCACCTTTGCACAGCACTGAGCAAAGCCATGCCACAGCTGGAAGGAAGGGCTGCCTTCCCTCAGGTGAGAAACCCAGCTCTGCTGCTGGGACAATAAACAGAAACTGGGCTTTGAGTGCCTGGAAGGGTGAGAAGTCCCTCCCATTTCCAAACCATGTGCTTTTAATGTTTGAGTGTATTTTTCATCTGTAAAACAGTGTGGTTACAAGAAGCACAGTTCTCGGATGTGATGTCACCTGGTGAGTGGCTGTGGTTGATGTCTTTTTCCTTTCTGTTTCCCCTTTTAACCACATTGCTCAGCCTGAATTTTTTCTTTCTCTCTTCTCTACCTGGTTTTGTGTTTTGTAGATTTTTTTTTTTACAGGACCTTTGTGCCCCATCTTTCTTTCTTTCAGGTTTCATTTGTTTTCCTGTTGCTGCACTTTGGTTTTCCTCTCCTTTCTTTCCTCTCATGGTAGAGGCAAATGCACATGCAGAGGGAACCAAGGTGAGCTGCAGTAATACAGAAACTGCAGTCACCTCGATGGGTGAATCCTGTTTTTTCTACCCTCGATGGGTGAATCCTGTTTTCCCTGCCCACAGCACATCACCCTCTGCTCTCACATCTCACTGCCAGAGGGTCCTGGGGAGGTCCTTGTGAGCTGTGCCAGAGATCAGTCTCCCAAGGACAAAATAAAAGGCAAAAACGGTTATAGAATAGCACACACTCCTAACTTTCAGCGGTAGTGAACCTGCAGGAACCAACCACACATCCCTCTGGGCTTTCCAGAAGTTAAACCTTGGTGATCCTGCTGGGCTTTGCCAACTCAGAATATTTTATGATTCTGTGATTCACTGCCTGGGCCTGTGCTGATACCAGAGTGCCAGAGGAAGGGATGTGTGTGTGCTGTGCTGGGTATTTGTCAGCTTAGAGCAAGTAATTGTTTGGAAAGCAAATGCTCAGAGCAATTAGGCTGAATCACTCTCTGCAAACACGCTGATTAATTTAGACTTTCTCTGTTTTCAGGGTATCTGCAATTAGATCATTAGGCCTTCAGATTTATTAATTATTGAGATGTATTAGGCAACTTTTCGCACTTCTTTTTTGAAAGGCGTAATCATGGCTAATTTACAACTGCAGAGGATTTGAATGGTGCCGGCCATTTATTTGGCTGTTTTTCTGGATGCTGTGGGGGGTCTGTGGTGCTGAGAGTGTCTGTCTGTGCCAAGCTAGCTCAGTTTCTGGAAGTGCAGAGTGAAACTTTGCCCTGATGCACAGTGATCCCTGCGAGCATCCTGCCTGCACTGGATGGGGGAAAGGAAGGCCCTGGGTTTGGGACCCCCGGAAAAAAGGGGGGGCGCAAACAAAAAAAAAATTTTGGGGGGGGGGGGGTAAAAAAAAAAAATATATTTCTCTCCCCCCCCCCGGGGGGGGGGAGAGGGAGGGAGGGGAGGAGAGGAAGAGAAGAGAGAGAGGGGAGGAAAAAAAAATTTTTTTTTTTTTTTTTTTTTTTTCAGAATTATAGTTTAGAAAACAGGTTTCTTAAATTTTTCTTATCCCATCAGTTGCCAGGGTTGGGTCTTGGGGGGCACCTGCCTGCATTAACAGCTCACACTGCATCTTTCTGGGACCCTACAAGGAGATTTAATTATTTTCTGAAGACTCAGAATACAAGAAACAACACTGAGTTGGGGTTGTTCAGCGTGGAGAAGAAAAAGCTCCAGGAAGACCTTAGAGCCTCTGCCAGTGCCTAAAGCAGTGCTCAACTGGACTAATTCTTACCAAAGACAATTCTTTATGATGTCACATGTCTCTAATGTATGTCACATAGCATTTTGGTAGGATTTTCTCAGTTCCTTTATTATTTTTTGGTATTTTCTCTGAAGCATCTTGAATAGAAAGTGCTATATCTGCATCTTTCATTCTATGAATGTGAAGTTCAGGTATCTTTCACCTCGTTCATCCTCCCATCAACTGTGGGTTTGCACACTTTCTTCACACTTCTCTGGACTTTTCAGTTTATTTTCTGGCTGGTTTTATTTCCTCCTGGAACCTATTGGGGCTGCTTGTTTCCAAGCAAAGTTTCATTTCCATGTGGCCACGTAAAACTAGCTGGGCACAAAACTTTCCAAAATCACCTGAATTTCCTGCCAGCAGAATACTTTTTTTTTTTCTGGTTTCCCCTTAAAGCCTTGATCTCGGCTATTTCACTACAAGGATGTAGTGGTTTTCCACTTAAAAGGAAAAATGTGTGTTCCATTTTAGAATGCCTTTTACCCCTTGTCGTAAATAACTCCAGTAATTCTATTTCTAGGAAGATTTTCAGGTATTTATTCTTTACATGCATATAAAATAAATCCTTAATTTCCTTCTTCAGATTAAAATTTAGTTTTTTAACCAAAACTTAAGATGGTCTAGGTTATATTTCACGCTGCTCTTTGATTTTTTCAGGATTTTAAGGCAACTTGGTGGTCACTTTTATTTATTTATTTATGGAACGAGACTTGTTTCATATGCTACATTTCCAGTAAGTTTGCTCCCATAAAATAGTGTGTGGCTGGAAATTATATTGGGTCTTCTGGGTTGGTTGGGTTATTTTTTCCCTCACTCTGAAGCAGTGGATGTGATTCCTCTCTCGGTAGCTGCTAGAGGGCAGCAGTATCCATTTAAAAACACCATTAACAGTTTCTTGGGCTGCTAAACCCTCTCCTGCTGCTCTGTCCCAGCAACTTTTTGCTCACTGAAGTTTTTTCAGGTTTTAAGTGATGTCTGGTCTGCCTGCACTCATTGCTTTTTAGGGTTATTGGAAGAAAATAGAAGTGAAATTAGTATTATGCAAAGGAATTCCAGGGAGCAACGCTGTTGAGATGAATGTTCTTTCTCTAATGGGTAAACAGGCCTAGTTGATGGAATGATTACTTTTTGTAGAGGTCAAACTTTCTTTTTACTCTTATTTGGTTTATTTTAGGCTGAGAAGTAGATTATCTTGGGTTTTAATATAAATATATATATATTTATCTTGGGTTTTAATATATATATATATAGCCTATATATTTTACTCTGTAAGAACCTATTTGTCTCACTGCATAATCAAACTAAGCTTAAAGCACCTTGCTTTTCACACCAGAGGAATATTTTTTTGGGGGCAAAATTCCCAGTTTACTTTAACAATAACCCATTCCTCTGCTGATGCTGCTACAGCTGATGTGAGACCTTGCTTTCAGAAGAGCCTGCATGCACGTGCTTAAAAGTTGTTCATTCAGTTGCCTTCACTAGCAAATGGATGCTAAAAAGCTTCTTTTTTTTTTTTTTTTTAATTGGTCTGGCTTCTTCAGAAAATTATCCATTTCTGTCACAGTTAAAAGAAGATTATAAACAAAAAATCCTTTTTTTAGACTGGTTCATCTCTAACATCACCAGGCTCTTTTCAAAAAAAGTTATGTTTTTCTGCCTAGATTGTAGATTGTCTCTAATAAATAGCTTTTAATAGACCCAGACGTCTTTCTGAGCTCCAATCCAGAAGGCTTCAAGCCCTGAATTCAAATGCAGTCAGTAATTTGCAGTCTGTGCCGCTCATCCCATCAGGAGAGGCTTATTCCTCATTCCCTGCCAAGTGCTTTGGTCACCTGGATGCCATCTGGGGTGACTTGAAGGACACCAGGCCCAGACACGACGGAGCTCCCACGTCCGCCGCGGCCATCGCTCTGCTGACCACCCAGTGACCACCACCCCCCAGGCGCTGCCGTCCAGCTGCTGGGTGACACAGAGGTGCCACCCCGTCGTTTGTCGGACGCGGGAGCCGCGCTGACCCCTGTCCCCCACCCGCCTAGTTGAGATGTCACCCCCGTGACAGCCCAACAGGCCGGCACCACAGGACCCCCCAGGCCCCGCCACGATTATTTTCCCTCACAATTAACACCGGCGCTAACTCGCCACCTTTCCCTTGTCTGGCTTTTGTACGGCGCCGTCCCCCTCTCGCGATTAATTCGCGGCATTAATATTTTGCCGGCGCGGGTGTCGCCGCTCACCCGTGACGCCGCTGGAACATTATGGAGCTGTCAAGATAGCGAGGGATTACCCAGGCTGCCTTGCTGGAGTAAGTGACACCACTGAGGCCCTGCTTTGAGATGTTTATTTTGAGAGTAAGCTGACAAGCATGAAGGCCTGATCCCAGAGTGGCAATCTTATTTAATTAAAGGCCTCTTTTTATTAGAGCTTTCCCCCCACCTCGCTGGTTTTTTTAAAATTTATTTACGATATATATTTTTATATAAATAAAGTATATATTCCTTTCCTGCATAGATATATTCCTTTCCTTTTATAGATATTCCTTTATTATATATTCCTTTAATATATATATGTTGCTATATACAAATATGAGTAAATATAAATGAAGAGTTCATTAAAAATAAATATGTGAGAGTGATCACTAAAGCCTGGCTCATGTGAGCAGTGCTAGGCAGCCCCCCACCTCCCCTTTTATTTTCCTTTACTATGTAACAACCTGGAAAGATTTTCAGAGCAATAATGCAATTGGGATGCTTACTTAGCTATAGTCTTCCTGCTTTGCATCCACAGAGAAAGGGCTTGGAGTTTTCTGCTTGTGGGTATCGAACTTGCTGGCTGTTTGCTTTTTTTCTATAGCTCCTATTTTTCTCTTTATTTTCAGGTTTTGCCCTTTTTCATGGGTTTTCTGTGCCAAAAGCAGATGAGTTATGGCCATAGACCACCTGTCTCCATTGCCTCTTCGTGCTTTCAATTTCATCAGTTGCTTTCCTTGTCTTAGCCAGTTGCTATTTCATGCACAGAAGAGGCTGTGGACATTATTATTACTCTTATTTTTAATTATACAGCTTTGTCCAGCTTACCCTGTAAACAAAAGTCAGGGGATATTTTGCTTTTTTTTTTTTTTTCCCTTTTAAAATCTTTTTGAAGTGACACCAAAGAGCTCAGTGCTGTTATTTCTTAATTCTGCATCTTCTGGGGACTGCTGCCCCCCACACTGTGAGGCTGTGATCTATCTGTGTGTTCCACTTCTGGAAATTGCGCTGGTTTTGAGTTGGATGCTTTGTATAAGAGTATAATCATAGTTCTGAGAAATTTTTGGGGAAAGGTCTAGTCCTAACCCATTGGGAACAATGAGAAGCTGCCCTCCGACTTCCCGGGCTTTGGATCAGGCCCTTATTATTATTCTCTCTTGGAGGAGAAGAAAAAGAAAGTTCTATTTAACTCTGCAGTTTTGGGGGTTTTTTTGAGCCAAAAAATAAAAAAAGTTTTTTTTCAAAAATTATTATTCAGGAAAAGGATCAGCTGCAGACATTATTTGAAAACCAACTGATATTTTCCTTCTGTGAATGAAACACATTTTATGTGCAGAGTGGACCAGGTTACAACTCTTCCCTTTTGAAATTAAAGCAGAATAAAAGTTTTCTATAATTCTTAGAAATACGTCTATCTCTCAGGAGGACAGTTCTTTATAGTGCTGTGTAATTCCAAATAGGTGCTAACACATAATTTTTTTCTTTTTGAGTTTAAGTCTGTCTTCATATAACACTGAGCAGAGCTTTGGATGTTTAAATATGGATTTTTCACATCGTCACAGGTGCACCAAACCATTGACAAGACTGAGTATTGCTGGGTTATCCATGTGTTTTTTGGCCAATAGCTCAGTGGGAACCAGGGAGGAGAGGTTCAGATTATTTCTGACTCTGCTGTAGAAATCAGTCTTTTCCACTGGCAGCCCTTGCTGCAGGCTGGGAAGCAGCCAGGACCATCACCTTAGCTGTTACCCTTCTGATGAAATTGAGCTGTTAGGAGGGAAATTTAATCCCAAATGTAACGTACAATACATAAAATACTGGGTTTGACAGGTGAATGGCACCTAGGCTCAGTTAATTGTACATTCTGCTACATCTCAGTTTGATTTTCTTTTTCCCCCCTTATCTGCAGTTTGTGGGATTTTTTGCAAAGTCTTTATGAATAACTAAATCAACCATCATTTATTTAAATCCTCCCTGTACCTTGCTCCCCCTTTTATCTGATGTCCTGCATGGTGGTTGGTGTTAGTGCAGATGCCACCAGTTCAATAACAATAATAAAAAGTTGATTCCCTCTTCTGTTTTCCTTTGACAGATGCAAGTCTTTCTATTGCTGCCGAGTGGCACGAGCCCCACGCTCTTTCCATGGACATCTGCTCCATAAAAATACAGGACATTATTGCCCTGGCAAATTGTGCCACTTGGATTAAAAAACCTGTTACCTGGACAGTGCTTGTTTTTACAAAGTCTATTCTCAGTGTGGTTTTTATCCCGAGCTGGCGAGTAACATCGGTATTTTTTTTCACTGAAACCTCAAATTGGGTTTTAAGTAAATTGGCAAAGTGACACCAGTGATGAAATCCTGATGGGTATTTTAGCTATTGTTACTGGTTTCCTTGGAGCTCCTATCCCAGTTCTGATGCTTTGGAGTTTTGGTCCTTTGAATATATTCATAGTCACAGGATCACATTTTCTCTCTTCCACTGTGCCGTTAGTTGGCCTGTAAATAGTCCTTCAATGCTGTTTCTGTTTGCTCTTTTACCAAATTAAAATTTTAGCAGAGGTACTAAACAATAATTAATGTTCTTTGAGGATAAAACAACAGAGATCAAGCAAACTACGAAGATTTTTTTTTTTTTTGTTGCTTGCTTTCAGAAAACTTTCTGGTTCTGCCTATAGACTTCCTGTATGAATGAGCAATTTTTATTTAGGTAATTAAGTATATGCATGTATATATAAAATAAGTAATTGCCATTAATTATATTTTATTACTTTATGAAAATACAGTTTAAGGTTGTGGAGTTGTATAGCGGCATGCTAATATTTTTTGTTATTAACTACCACAGGTACAAGTGACCCGTATGTGAAGTTTAAACTGAATGGGAAAACCCTCTACAAAAGCAAAGTAGTCTACAAGAACCTCAACCCAGTTTGGGATGAAACTGTTGTGCTGCCCATACAGACCCTCGATCAAAAACTCTGGATCAAGGTAAGTTTTGGTCTCAGATTTTTGAAAGACCTGCCAACAATTTTTTTAAGCAATTATTTTCAACTTCAGAAATAACATATTGATTTTTATTCGCTGTAGCAGCACGGCATAAAACACAACCCAGTTTAAGAGCTTCAGCAATTTCAAATTAAAACGCACATATGTCTTCCCCAGATTTTACTTGCATGTTTTGCTTTCTGTCTGCAAAAACCCAGGTTTGAAATAAAACTCCTTGACTGGATCTGTTTAAAGCCGTGGAGCTGAATTCTGCTCTCTCTCTCTCTCTCTCTCGGTGCTTGTGCAAACTCAGGGAAAGCAGGAGCAGTTTCAGGAGCACATTTTAGGAGTGTAATTTGGCTGGGCTGTGCAGAATTATTACCTGGGATGCAGCCGTGACAAGTAGCAAAGCCTTTCCTCGTTACGAGTAACGTTCGAGTTACCAGAACCGCGAGCTACCAGTTGTGAGCACTAATTGCTAAAACATCTGTAAGCAGAAGTACCTGATTTTTGTGCAGCGTTTCATTATGCTGTCGTGTGGAGTATAAAGGAGCAGGCACAATCCATAGCAGCACACATGTCTCTGTTTACATAATATTAAGGAGATACTTTCAAAATGCTGGTTAAATATTTAGCTAAAAATACAAATTAAAGCAGGGAGATGGAAAGTGATCCCTGAATTATATCTAAGCTTTGATCTTTCAAATACAAAATTGAACTGAAAGGGCTTAAAATATCTGTTCTTTCATCGCCTGGGATAAAACTGGCTTATGATGTGAAAATTGGAAATATTTGTCTTATTTTGCCACCAGGTGTACGATCGTGATTTAACCTCTTCAGACTTCATGGGTTCAGCATCTGTAGCACTCACTGAACTTGAACTCAATAGGTAACAGTTTATTTAATTAAAGGTTATTAATTCAGCTTAATTGGGAAACAGAGGGAAGCAATGAAATGCTTTTTTTTCCGGCATGGAATTTGTCTATTCGTGAAAACTTTTTTTTTTTGATAGAGGAGTGGGGATGTCAAGAGAAATCACTTGAAATAAATCTTCTGCAGGCATTTTTATCCAGCGTTACACACTGGTTTCAAATCCGACCTGGCTGGAGCCCAGTTCTGGGACTAAGAGTTTCTGTATGAAGCATTGTTTGGGGAGAGCCACACCGAGATAATGCATGGAGGGGGAAGAAGGAAGAGGGGGAGAAGGTTTGGGACCTGTTCTCAGCCCCTCAGGGTGCTTTTTTGGGGGGCTGGGGAGCGTTTAGCTGCTGCCAGCTCCTCTTTTCCAGCCTCCCCCCATATCCATTCCTGCCTGCAGCAGCTGCATCTGGCCCTGATTTAGTGCCGAGGCAAGCCTTGTGCCTTTTGTCTGCTGCTGCTTGGGCTCAGTGTGCAGCTGGGAGCCAGGAATTCAAGTTTTAGTTCTTTCTTTTATTCTCCCTTGCTGTGTGATGGCTTTTTTGGGGGAGAATGGGTTCTCCCTGTGCCGGGGGTGTTGTAGCTCCCGTGGCTGTTGTATCTGAATTTCTAGAAATATTAATTTATCCATGAGGTAGTGCCACCAGCTAAATAGCAGCATTCCTGTTTTTAGCAAGGGAACAGAGTCATGGAGGGGGATTGAAAGCAGGTAGAATAAATATCTCTGGAGTCAAATACAAGCCATTGATATTAGAAAATTCACTTGGATGAGTTTCCCTGTCACTCTTCTCTGTGAAGTGAGGAGGTAGTAGTAACTTAATTCAGTGTGGACCTGGAGATGGGGAGTTATGAGTAGTGAGCAGTGCTGTAGGAGCACTGTGCTGCATTATTAAAAGAGGGGTGTATTTTGTCAGAACCAAGAAGGAACTCTCCAGATTTCCCGTATTAACATTTAAACTCAATATTGGGAATTTCAGACAAGAGGCTGAAATTTGCACAGCTCAGCCTGACCTTTAATAATCAACTCGAGTTAACTGCAGTCAATAAATGCACAACTTTTTCTTTTTTCTTCTTTTTTTTTTTTTTTTTTTTTTTTTTGCTTGTAGAACTACTGAACAGGTTTTAAAACTGGAAGATCCCAACAGTTTAGAAGATGACATGGGAGTGATTGTATTAAACTTGAGTCTAGCAGTCAAGCAAGGAGACTTCAAGAGAAATGTAAGTGGCTTAGGAAATCAAATTTATAGCTGGAATTTGTAGGGGGGAGAAAAGAAGAGCTGGCATAATCTGATTTACTAGGAAATGCCACCTTTATTTTCATCCTCTGAGACTCAATATTGAAATCGAGATAGAGCATAACTTTAAAAAAAAAAAAAAGCCCCACATTTAGTTGGGTTAAAGTTGTGTAGACATTTGCAGCTGGATGCTTCTGTCTTGTAACTGTGATGTGCACTGGGCTTGTGTCCAGCACTGCAATGGGCAGGTTGAAGAAAAGCTATTATATTTCCTTTTTTAATTTTTTTTTTTTTTTTCAAATTTTAACAACAAAGCTGATAGTTTTTAAATTTCAAGTCCTGCGCCTGGCTTTTTTGCTTCTGTTTTTCAAGATTTCTCCTAGTGTTTTATACAGAGTGTGAAGCACTCAAATATTGCTGAACTAATCCTACTCCTGGCCAGCAAGGGGTGGAGAAAACCCAAGATCAGGCAATTACTTGGACAGTCTTAGAAACCAGACCTGATTTTAAATATGTGTAATACATATTAAAGAGAAAATATTTCTACAAGTTTTCTGCAGAGTCTAGTATGAAACTTGCTGTTTACAGCACAGTACTGAGTTAAAGGTATGGAATTCCAGCCTGAATGGGATTATTTATAGAAACATGAATGTTTTAAGGGGTTGGAAATCATAACGAGAAGAAACTAATGTGGGATATCTGCTGTTCATTATTTCTTTTTCAAATGGATGCCTTTTTGAGAATTGTAAAATCTTAATTAATAATAAGGTAATTATTCGGTTATTTTTACCTCACTGTGTGATTATTTAGAAGCTTAATGGCAATTTTGAAATAACATTGTATTTAAATATCTACATTATGAGATGGCTTTGATCTGGAATGTGAGCTCCCCTCTGAATTGTACAAGAGAGCATTGTTGGCATGTGTCACTGGATTGCAGGAAGGGCTGAAGCAAAGATTACTTCAGCAGAAAAGTTTAGTCAGAAGAACCTCAGGAATTCTTGGATTTTTAGGAAGGTCTGGGCTAAAGTAGACCCAGCCAGTGAAACAAAGCTTATTGGTTTAAATAGCAGCTTTTGGTACTCTTGGGTGCTTAGTTAACATTCAGAGTGCAGATGATAGAAGAGCTGGTGCACACTGTAATTTTTTTTAAAGACAATGTTTTAAGCCCTCATATTTCAAATGCAGATTGCTCAGCCATTTCCAATGGAGTCAGAATAGTGAAATAGCTCTGTCCACATTAGCACTTAACAGCAAGATGATATTTTTTTTTTCCCTTTTTAAATTAGCTTACTGTAGAACCAGATGGCACCAAAAGTATAAGCCATGTTTCTTACTAATGGCTCTGGGTCCTTCCACTTTTTATTCTCAATTACTTTTTTTTTTATTGCCTCTTTTTTTGGTGCAATGCAGGTATTTTGAGTTTGTTGATTGTTATGTTCCATGAGGCAGGGAAGGTAGATGGAGATGCAGTTGTAGATATATCCCCCTACTTTGTAACAGGCTTTTCTAACTCATTTGACAAACTGCTATTTGAATTGTTTTACTAAACACTTTGCCCATTTTACTCCTTATCTGTTTCCTTTCCCTGGATTCTCTTTGGCACAATAATGGGGACTCATGAACAGAGATGGTCAAGTCGAAAGAAACGAACTTCATCCAAGGTAATCCATTTTTTTTTCACTTAATGAAAAGAAAGGTCCCTTCCCAAAATCTGTGCCCCCCTCTGAAACAGGCTAAACGAAGGAAAACCAGGAAGCACAGATGCAACCTGTCAAAGTGATGGCTGTGATAGCCTTTGCTTTTTTGATTTTTCTGTTCATTGTGATGGGAAATTTCTGCTGTTTTCGAGTTGTAGGTGCTATGGTAGTGTCCAGTGGCAAGAGAAAATAAGACCCCATTCACAAAGAGGTGTAGAAAGAGAGAAAAACTTTCTGTACTGAAGAAATGGGTGTGAATTCAACCAGAATGAAAGGAGCTGTGGAGGATTTGAGTTGTTTCAGAACACCCAGAAGGTGGCTGGAGCTGAGTGAGGATCTCCTGGATCCCAGTCTACCTTTGGGGCTTCCTCTCACCGTGGGAGGAATTCTGTGAGGCAGTATTTCTTCTGAGGGTTTAGAAGTTCCTTTTGTTCTTGGGATGGAGGCTGAGCAGGGAGTTTTCATTGCCTCCATTGTAACAGGATTTCCAAGATTTGTGTCTTGCCACGTGTCCATATAACTTGCTTCCCTTGGTCTCCTGTAGGATCCCTGCAGGCTTCCATTACTTTTATATTCCCGTATCATTTTTGCATTAGATTTTGACTTGTTCAGAAAACAGATTGTGGCTTTTTATGTGTTCTGTAAAGCTTTAATTTGCTATTGAGTAAATAACAATGATACAGACACTGCAAGCCCCAGTACCCAGCTTGAGAGCTGTACAGTCTCACTATCTGAAAAGCAGAATTTGGCTCTTAAGATGTGTGTGTTCTCGTGATATTTTCCCTCTATAGCTATTGGTTTGTGCCTAAATAAATTGAATCATTAACCTCCTCTTGTTTTATTCATTACAACCATGGTGTGCTGTGTAGAGGAGCCAACCAGCTCAGGTATTGTGCCAGCAAGGATGTTTTTGTCAATAGAAGAAGTGCAAAGTACAGTCTTTGGAGCTCTGATTGCAGGGATATTGCAGTGCTTGGAGCAGAGAGCTGCCAGGAATCCCTGAATGTCACATGATAGAAAGTGATGGAATAATTGAAGAGCTCATCACTTTATTTTTTAACTAAAACTCTGGGAATTACTGTGCCCTCGCTCGGTCAGTGTTGCTTGATCCCTCTGTTTCTCACATAGCTGTCTCTGGATGAAGGTTGGCTTTGGGACCTGGGAAAGGGGGTCAGGTTTTTAAACTCGGGTCTTTTTTCCTTAAAAATAGCTAAAATTCTGTCTTGCTTGCTGGTACTGCAAGTTTTGGGGGTGTTTTTGTTGTTTGTTTTGGGTTTTTTGTTTGGTTTTTTCTTTTTGTTTTTAGGCAATATCTCATTGCATTTTGTATCATTTTCTTACATCCATATTTTTGGACCCTTAGCCATCAAGCTCTCGACAATTCTGTCTTGTGCCTTAACACCTTTCAAAGTAAAATCAAGAAATGCGTGGTGCTGATTTAGGAGACATAAAAGTATTGTTTGAAAGGAAAAAAAAAAAAGCTTCAACTCTGTGCTCTGTTCTGTTCCAGTCACTAGAGGGTAGGAGAGCTTCAGCTCTTCCTAGGGAAGACACAGTTCATGCTCCAGTGTGATCTCTAAAGAAAACCTCTGTGACCATCCAAAGGCAGTAAAAAATATTTCCCAGCATGCGCCGGAAAAAATCTGACAAAGCAGTATTTCCTGGTTTATTGATTCTGCTACTGCACTAAAACACTAGTACTGTACATCAATAACCATCTTTAGTTAGGAAACTCTGGTCTGTGGAAGCAGTACTAGCAGTTTGTGGCAGAACATAAAGGCTGGGAAGAAAAATTGTGTGCATGGGGAATATAGGTGTCTAGGGAAGGCACAAGAGGTTATGGAAGAATAGCCAGAGAGTACGATGGGGTAGAAAACAATGTTGCTGGACGAGATAAAGATACAGGAATAAGGAGGGCAGGGGAAATGGAGGGAGCTCTGTAATGGATGCACAAACTTCTCTTTTTTGGCTCCTGAGCTGACTCTGGTTGTTGCAGGAGGAGAGCACAATATACTTTCCATTTGAGCAGCTGAACTGAGACATCTAAATTTCCTCTCTCCAGGTTTAGGCAGATAAAAGTTTTCTATTTGAAATAGCTTTCTTTGGATTTTTTTTAATGTGCTGAACTGCAGCTGACCCCTATTGTAATATTTAGCTTTTCCTCTTCTATAAATACAGGGAAAATGACTTATTTTAAGGATGGACAAAATGAATATAACTTTCACAGCTGTTTTTTAATCTGTATTGCCTACATGAAAGAAATCTGATTATCCTCTAATTTGACCATTTTGTGTTGTCTTAATGCAGATTTGGCACATCAGTGTCCTAAATGAGTCTTTTCACATTAATCACGAGATTCTTGCTGACTTCCCACATTTACCCCAAATGTTGATGGCATTGATACCTGTTGCAGCTCCATGTCAGACTGGCAAAGGGGCTGATGTGGGCTGTTGTGGATATTGTACTCTTCATGTGTGTTCTCTAAGCTCCCTTGCTTTTTGAAGAAAAAGCTGCATTTCAGACAACAGCAAAAACTGTGTCAGTACAAAATCTCCAGCCCTGCTCCAGTAGCCTCATGGTCATTACAAGGAGGATGCAGGAAGGATTCCAGCAACTCAATATGGTCTTTTAAATAATTTTGGAGCAAGAGCTGTCGAACTGGATGATTTAGGTATGTGTTGATTATTATGCAGTATATATTTTTCCATGCTGCTGGAAGGGAATCATTGCATATTTGGGCAGATTCCCAAGACATGGGCAGCACATCCAGATCCCTCATTTTTCATGGGAGCTGAGAACAGCATTGTCCTCCGTGGGAGCTGTTTTGAAGAGTGTGCCTTTCTTCTCCTCCTCATGGAGGGTGGCATTGCAAAGGGAAGAGGATGCTATTAGGCAGTATTAATATCCTCACTCATATCTGTGTATTGACAAGCTCTCCCCTCTGTTCTGTTCTCCTTTCTGGGGCACAGAGGGAGTTGGCAGCTCTCTCTGCTGGAGCCCAACACGCTGATGCTCAGTACCCTTGTTTGTCCCGGGTGGCTTGAGTCTCACCCTGAGTGCCCTGCACGCTATTTCCAGCATTTGTACAGCTGAATAACCTTTAAGTGTTGAACATCCATGAGGCAAATAAGCAGGTTAGCTTGGGGTGGATTGACCTGCAGCAGTTCAGTCCTGAAACAAAAGCGACGGAATTGCCACCTTGATAGCCTAAACTGATTGAATAAATTGGCTGAAAGGCTGACTGGCCCCAAGTGCTCCTCAAGCATCTCATCTCAGAGGAAAATCCCTCACTCTCCTTTTATTTTTTTCCCAGTGTGGGCTGTTAGGTTTCATTTTTGTCTGCCTCATTGTGTTTGGCTCTCTCCCCAATCCCCCGTGGGCAGCAGAGCGCAGGGACTCGCTCGCCACAGGGTCACGCGTCGTGGCGGCAATCTCGTGTTGGTTCACTTGCCTTTCCCGCTGCCCTCTCCTCTTTCCCAGGGGGAAACTGCCTCTGCAGAAATGGTTTTTGTGCCTAATGAGGAGAGGTCCGAAGAGTCCTCCTATTTGTGTGTTGTTGTTTTCTCAAATGGCGAATTACACGGCCCAGTTTTGACGTTGACCTCTTTGCGGGGATTGCGGCAGGCTTTCTGTTGTCCTGTCTCATCCTTTTAAATGAAAGATGGGAGAGATGGGCTCACTTCACACTTGGCCACCTCGCCGTGTCATTTAAATGTACAATTTTTCTGCATCTCTTTATTGCTTCAAAAACAAGTTTGAACTTGGGGCATGTATGTGTGTGTCAGGAAAAGAGACAGATTTGAAAGCAGCCCTGATGCACCAGAGGGGATTTGCTGGGTGCCTATGGAGGGAGATTATATCCAAATGGAGTTATCAGGGAGACTGGAGCTCCTAAAGGATTTTGTGAAGCTGGGTCAATGAGCTGGTTCTTTCCCCTCCAAAGCTCTGTCATTCCTGTTCATCTCCTGTATTTGGCTTTGTGAAGGCAGAATGTAGCCCACCTGCTCACTCTTCTTTAAACCAAAGCCAGAAAGTGACAGAAAATTGAAAGTTGATGTGAGAACCTTTTGTACTTATTTTGAAACCAGGAACAAGATTTTGAGAATGGTGATGTGAGCACTAATTTTTAATTTTTGTATTCAGAGCTGTGGGTTGTTTTTTGGGCAGATGTGATTTCTAAGCAGTAGGGAGAAGAACCATCTTCTGGTCCTCTTGTAGCAGGGTCCTGCTCTATGGCCAGGCCATACTTTTGCTTCAGAGATTACTCATTGCTTACCTGATGAGTAATAGAGCCTAAATCTGCAGTAGACATAGGTTCTTAGACTTAAAAAACATCTAGTTTGTTTTAAGGAACAAGGATCTCTGAATATTTTTGCGCTTATTGTTTGGGGTTTGGTTTTTTTTTTCCTGGCTGGCTTGCTTGAGGGATGTCTTTAGTTCCAGTTGTTATCCATTTTACAGCAGTGAACTGCTCATAAAGGTGACCTTTATGGTATTACTGCTTACTTGCACACAGAGCTCTATCTAGAGACAACTCTCAAATTCTGGTCTCGAGGCTACCTTGCTTTCAGAAATGATGAGGGGAAGGAATAAGCAAGCTTGTCCAATGTCTTGTGCTTGGGACATGTTCCAACTTCAATCATAAATCATGTGTTTCTTAATTTCCAGCCCTGTAGCCTGATCCCAGCTTCAGCCAACTCTTCTGTACCTCAGCAAGGCACCTTTACATTGGTCTGGGATGTAGCCAGAGTGTGAGCAGAGAGCTTACAGGAAAATATAGCAGGAGAGGCCTGAAGGAGCTGGCATCCAGGGTGGGAGCCCAGCTAGGAAAGGCTTGGGTTCAGCAGGGGAGGAACATCAGTAGCCTGGGAGGTAACAGCAAAGAGAAGAGCTGAAGAGATAAAACACTTCAAAGTTGTCACTGATGAAGCATTTACATCCTCATTTTTTGGCCAGTATGGAGAGGGGCTTTGACTCTTCTGGTCTCATTGTGAAGGCAGGTTAGGGCAGTGGTGGCTGCAGGCAGGGAGGGTGTTTGGGGTGGTTTTTTCAGTGCTGGTTTTGCCCGAGTAACTTTGTTGGATTAATGGCTGTGCTCCTCTGTGCTCTGCTCTGCAATAGTTTTGCCAACTCAGAGGGAGGCTGTGAAGTTTAATCAATTAGCTCTGTGTAAATCAGTTTGAAATGAGTAGGTGTGGGGTATCAGAGAGGAGGTAAGGCTTCTAAAATAAACAATGCAATATCATTTTCTTGTCACCTGGGAGGCATTTTCCACAGTGCAGGCATCCCTGGGCAGCACTAAAGTTGACTCATTGAAGGTCTGGGTCTGTGGGTCTACCACACATCTGATTTTCCCCAGACGTGCTTCCTTCCAGAAACTGTGAGTGCAATCTGAGACACTGCCTGTTTCACCGGGATTTCCATCAGGGTGGTCAGAGGAACAGCCTGCCAAATACCTGGGGAGGCTGGAGAGGTGGCCACAGAGCGAGTACAGAGGGGCTCTTTGGTGCTGCGAGGCACAGGAAATGTGCCAGACCTGCTGAGCAGACTCTGTGGGGGCAACCTGGGCATGTCCAGGAAATCCAGAGCATTCCTAGTAGGAGAAGAGGGGCAGGGGTGGTGGCAGGGCTGGGCTGGGGGAGCTGAGGGAGTCACAGAGCCAGTGTGGAGCTGCTGCAGGGCAGTGCTGTGCCCTGAACCAGTCGTGAACATCTTGGCTCCGTTCTGCAGTGGGATGCTCTCGAGTGATGCTGGATCTCACACAGGTCCTGGGAGCTGGAGACCCCACACCCCTCTGGACAGGAGCACAGGGTGCTCTTGCAGCTGCACAGCCACACGAGGAGGTGCTCAAGGCTCTTTGCTCCTCCACCTGTTTTGGGAGGTCGAGGTTGATGCATTGCAGTGTGTTCTGGTAATGCTGAGTGCAGGTGCTGATTTTTCCTGGGACTGTGTGGGATCCAGGCTGGTTTGGGCACCTCCCAACAGTCCTTTGAACTGTCAAAGTCAGCAGCCACGAGGGTGGGGTTGTGTGTGCTGTAGAGCTGGGGTAGGAAGGTCCCCCGACGCTGAGTGACTCCCTAAAATACTGGCCTGGATGAAAAAGAGAAAAGAATCCAAGTTTGATTTGAAAACTGAGTGATAACAACTGTCTTTTGTGTTCAGCCTGGAAGCTTTGAAGGGAGCTGGATGCTTTGTTTTTAAAAGAAATTGTAACGTGGATAATAAACTTCATCTGGATTTTTGGGCTTTTTTTTTTTTTTTTTTCTTTGCGAACTAACATCAAATACCTCTTCCTCCTCCGAGGAAGGAGCAGGAGGGGGAGGGAAAATCCTTGCTCCTAAAGCAGCGAGTACATCACATCAAACATGACTATGTTAAATACTAAAATGTTCAAAGTACAAGCGAGATAGATAAAGGCTTTGATGGGAAGTGGATATTTCCCAGGGACATTACAAGCAATAATCCAGATGTTATGGTGTAATGCAATGAGTGTCCATGGATAGATGGGGAGCTCAAGCCAAGCAGCGCCTGCTGTAGGCCTTAGCCCTCCACTCCCATGCTGTTACGCCATATGGAAGCAATCTCCAGGCCCCCTTAATAGCCAGCTTTGGATTCCATTTTCACAGGGCTCATAGAGCTAAGTGGAGCTGTTTTATGGACAAGTTAGATAGAAGCCTTTCCAAGATAAACATCCAATTTGAAATTAGGACATACCAAGCTGCAAAATTATTTTAGGGCATATTTCATGGAAGCACTGCCATTTTTCTAAGGCGATTGCCAGACTGTAGAATGCCCTTTGATCCCTTGTGGACATTACTCCCTTTTTTATAAAAAGGATTTTGAAATAGTTGCAGTGTTTAGGGAGGAATATATCTGCTGGGACTTTGAAGTATGTCCATGGGAACAGTCATGCTTTAGTTTTTTGGCCCAAAAGACAAACTTAAAAAAAAAAAAAAGAGAGAAAAGAAATTACATTGCAGCTGGATTTATGAATCAAAATCTCGTTTTCTTTTTAAAGGTAGGAATTTTTACCCACTGTGCCAGGAAAGCCAAACGGGGTGTTTAAATAGAAGTGTATTAATATGCTTGTGGGATTCAGAATTCGGTATTTTAACCAGTAAAAAGCAAGTAAAAAAATTTGTGAGTTCACCACCTATGATTTAAGAATTTTGTTGCCGGGTAATTGATCCATAAAAAGTAATCTTCAGACATCAGGTGCTTTTGCAATCGTTTTATTTAGCAACAACATTTCTTACTTGCTTTTAAAGCTAACACGTCCTGTTTTAAAGTGACTTGTGAAATCTTCTCCTCCGTCTTGCTCCCACCTGTACATGACATGATTGAAGCTCCAAAGTGTGGCGAGTTAAAAGTTGCTTCAGGAGAATAAAATATGGCAGGATTTTTACTGCGGGAAGAAAAGTATAGCCTTGAGTTTTAATGTTTCCAGCTCACTCCCCCCCAAATAAAGGCCTATTTAATCATCCTCTGTCCAATAAAATATTGCCAGTTAGCAAACTGTTAGCGCAGCCGTGCTGTGCGAGATGAAGCTGCGGAGGTAACAAATGTGGCTACCAGGTAACCATAACTCCAGATAAAGAGCCTGGTGGTGTCAGTGTTTTTTCAGCAGGCATCAGTATTTTTGATTCGTGGGCTCAGTTTCTGCCCGCAGGAGCAGCAAAGGCAGCGGGCAAAGAGCTAATGCTGGCAGTGGAGGCTGAGTGATGGAGGAGGTGGGAGATGCTGCTCAGCCTTTCACCTGGCCATGGGCTTTATGGTCCTGGGCTGCCTCCCCAGAAAGGACAGACCTGCGTTTTATGGACGTTTTAAGAGTTTACTTTAGTTTCTCCCTTGTTCCGTTCCCCATCGCTCTGCCGTGCTTTTCCCCAAGCCAAGGTGACAGATTGCTCTCAGTGTTTGAGGTCTGCTCTTGCCAGAGCTCAGCCAGGGGAGCTGAAGGTGATTTCTCTGGTGGTTAAAGCAAACCCTGCTGATTTTGCTGTGGCATTGAGCACCATCTCTTCACAGGGCCAGCTGTACTCTATCCAGGCAGAAAATCCATACCATCCTACTGTCCCCCATTGCCTGCTCCCTCTTGGGGGAGCATGGTGTCTCTCTCCCTCCTGGTGCGCTTTCACATCACAGTTTAACGTGAGCATGAAAATGTGTTTGGGTTCTTTAAACATTCCGTGTTGCTGCCTTGCTTTTCAGTCGAGTTTCACGCGGAACATGCGGCTCTCCGAGTCTTTGCGCAAGAACCAGCTGTGGAACGGGCTGGTCACCATCACCCTCCTGGAGGGGAAGAACATGCCCAGGGGGGGCTTGGCAGAGATTTTTATTCTCCTCAAACTGGGGGATCAAAGATACAAGAGCAAGGTAAGTATTAAGGATTTCCTTAAGTTGTCTGAAGTCAATCAGGTACTTGGTGTTTCTTTTACTGGTGTTACGTCAGATGGAACTATTCTTGATACTCCTTTAGATAAGTGAGTTCAAAACCTGGAGACCAGACCAGAAGCATTAACATTTTTTGCTCTGTTTTTATGCCAGTAGAGAAAGTTAGGAATATTGTGTGTTATCTGTGTTTTGTGCATTTAACACACTCATCATGTTGATGGATGTTTGACATTAATATGAAATGAAATAAAGCTACATGCATCTCACATGTGTTTTGTTCTCTGCCAAGATAGAAGTTGGGTTTGCAGTGTTAGGTCTGCTGGAAAAGTAGACCTGAAATGGTTTCCAGTGCGGGGGAATTATTATTCTTTTAAAGTACCTTTCTTGAAAAATATGTTACATATTGCAGAACCTGCCCCCCAAGCAGACAAAATGTTCTGTGGTTTTGATATTAATTTTTATTCTTCTAGGCTGTGTTTATTTGTATGCAGTTCAGTTTCATAAGATTCTAGGAAATGAATGGGGATCCCAAAGATACACATTTCGTCTGCAAAGTCTAATGAGAAGAAAGGCTATAATTAAAGTAATACTCTGTTGAGAGAGCAAAAAGCTCTGCATGTCATGAACTGGAAGTGCAGAGGAGGAGAAAACAAACCTCCTCCTGTACAAAATGTACAGAGCAAGTTCACAGAACATAGCATTTGGATGTAGGCGCAGCTGAAACCTGCACTCTGTCCCTCTCATCAGACCTCAAACCAAGGTCATGATATGGTTTTTATTTAGAAGAGTAGTTTTGAAAAATAACAAATGGCTTAGTTACTTTAGAATAAATAGATGTTACTCCTGTTACAATCCCTTTTTAAGTGTCTCTCTAATGGTGCATAGATGTGTTGTGAATCTGCAAGGCTGAGCTGTTTG
Source organism: Entomyzon cyanotis (assembly GCA_024500445.1). Classification (NCBI taxonomy): domain Eukaryota; kingdom Metazoa; phylum Chordata; class Aves; order Passeriformes; family Meliphagidae; genus Entomyzon; species Entomyzon cyanotis. The sequence goes on from JAKEPQ010001010.1 coordinate 15,010,206, forward strand.
CTTAACACAGAAGGGTAAAAAAATACTGCTTTGGGTTCCTTAATTAATTCAAACCTGTTTCCAGGTCATTTTCCTCAAAAGGGTTATTCTTGATGTTTTTCTAGTGTGTGATATTGAATGATGACCACAATCCACTGGAAGTGGAGCTAGTGGGTCCACCTTGTATTTCAGAATTTCTCCAGCCACTCATTCAAATAACAACTGTGTATTTATTGTTATTGAGAGGGAGGAAAGGGAATTTTTAGGAAGATGAGACTATATGTGATGGGCTGGGGAGCTTTGGTTGGAATGACATTAGTACTTGATGTTCTAACAACTGGCCTTGTTCTGTAGAATTGATTTATTTTTTTTTCTTTTGCTTTACTGTGAAAATAATACTGTTTAAGAAAAGTAAATGCTATAACTGCATGTTTTCTAGAGACTGTGTAAGAGTGCAAATCCTCAGTGGAGGGAACAGTTTGATTTTCACTACTTCTCTGACAGGAAGGATATGTTGGACATTGAGGTGTGGAGAAAGGATAACAAAAAGCATGACGAGCTTTTGGGAACGTAAGTTGGGTTTGAGTTAGATTTTTTTTTGGGGGGGGATGGAAATGGGGTAAGTACAAAAAATGATGTGATTTTAATTTTTTTTTTTTTAAACTGATCAATTTGTTTTCATTTCCAGCATCATAATGTATTTTTCTCTCCTTTTTCCAGTCATGTCCAGGTTATGTTTACATTATGTTTATTAAAACCTGTTAATGGGTAATTAGTTAGCCAAAATCTGAATGCAGAGACACCCAAACTGCCTCTAAAACATGAAATATTGTGGGAGCTCAGTGGCAGCAAGGAGACAGGATTTTTCTGTATTTTTGTGGTGATATTGCTCCACATCCTGATGTGCTCTGCTGATGTCAGCCCAGGGATCTTTGTGCTCCTTTTGACAGTGCCACTGGTGTCCCTTTTTTCCCCCTTGCACTTTGATGCTGTTTTCTTGTTGTGTTCTTCCATGATTCTTTAATTCTATTTCACTCTATCTTAATTTGTAAAGCATTGTTTTCTTAGCAGTACCTCGCTCCTCCTTCCTTTGGCTTTCAGCACTGTCCTGTGCACTCATTTCTCTGAACCACCCCTGCCCTGTTGGGTACAGGCAGCAGCACCAGAACCATTCCCCTCACTGGACACCCTCCTTGGTCTGTCCCTGCCCATCTGCTGGCAGCATCATTGCCACAACTCTGAATTTCCTGGGGGTGGGGAAAGCCTGCAGTTGTTTGCTGCTCTCACCTGGGCAGGCTTTCACAACTTGCTGACTAAATAACAGCAACTCGTAAGAACATTCTCTTACTTTAAGCATTCAAATAGTTTGAAACTATTCACTGAGAAGAACAATGCCCTTTGGCTCTACAAATGTTTGTGGTTTTGCAGAGCAGGAAATTCTTTCTGGCTGAGTGCTGTGGCTCATCACATGGAGAAGGGGCTGAAGATGAATCTGTTCCTTCCATTCTCACAGTTACTTCCATTACTTCTGATATTCTGTTTAGAGTTAAGAAATAAAGCAGTGTTTGCAGCTTGCCTCAAGTCAGTCTCCCTGATGCTGGAGCACTTCTTGCTTAGGTTTTTTTTCCCCCTCTATTTTAATTTTTTTCCTCAGTCCCCGCTCCCCCCTTTCTTTTTTCTATTTTTTTACTGGTTTCTGGCAGGTGGTGTTTAGTGTGGCAGAAACTATCAGCAAAATTCTTACTCTATTCAACACTGGTGAGGTCTGTGTGTGATAGATTTACCTTTACTTCGAAGTAAATCTTCCAGGGTAAATTCCTGGAAGTGTTCAAGGCCAGGTTGGATGGAGCCCTGAGCAGCCTGGGATAGTGGAAGGTGTCCCTTCCTGTGGCAAGGGGGTTGGAACTAGATGATCTTTAAGATCCCTTCCAACCCAAACAATTCCATGATTCGATGTTTAATTTTATTTTTGAAGTCTATGTGGAGAGAATTTTTTTTGCTTTTGTTGTCTTAAGCATAGCAAATTGGCTGTAGCATCAAAACAGGAAAATAAATATACTAATTTTTGAAGAGCAGTTGAAAGAATAGGTAAACACCAAATGCATAATAACAAGTATTGTTTTTACAATGTAGAAACTTTTTGACACCTTATAAATAATATTTTATGAAGGGTTCAAATGCAGTCTAATCTGGAAAAGGGCTCTGTTGGAAAAACAGCATTATGAGGTGCCATGTTTATTGTCTCCCTGATTTCCAAAATAAGTTTTGAGATTTCTGGATTTCACAACATCATTGTAAGAAATATTCTTTAGTAAAATGTTTGTGGGTTATATTCGGTCATTACACACAGCAGTACAGCCAATTGCCCTCAAATAATTTGCATGGTTTTAAGGGGAAAGCAAAATTTTCTGGATCTGAGTTAATAATTTTGTGGTCAGTTTATGAATAGAGTTAGAATTCATTATGCTCCCTTCCAGCTGGTTCAACCTCTAACTGTGTTGGTTAAATGTTTTAATATATGGATGTTTTTTATATTTAAATGAAGTCGGAGGTGCTCATAGCTGAGTCAAGTCTGATAATCCAGACTGCAAAACTTTTGTGGCATAAAGATTTCTGTCAATTCCTTTAGACCCAGGAGTTTAGATAGTGTGGATGCCTTAAGCCTCTGGAACATGGTTCCTCTCCCAGGCATAATTTGGCTTCAAGTTAAAATATTGTTCCTGAAATAGGACCTGAAGTGTCTGTGGAGAGCATGGAACATGCAGAATAAGGAATGCCTTGGACCTCTGGTGCTGAACACAAACACCTGGGGTGTTTGCCTGCTCCTGAATTAGTGAGGAAACATTTCATGTCACCCTTCTATCACAAAACAAACCCTCACTGTCAGTGCACATCACAAGCTAAATTATTACATTCAGCCTACCTGCAGTCTCCGCAGAGTTTCAGCTGGGTCCAATTTCTCTTCCTCACTTAAAATCCTGCAGCCTTGAGTGGTTCAGCTGCAGGCTCTGACACTGAGGGCTGGCTGCATTTTGGTGCTGGATGAAATAATCCCTCTATTTAGTCTGCACAGGGCTGTTAGTAACGTTTATTGAGTGCTTTTTGGGTCCTTTGGGACAAGAGGCATGCTATAAACAGGAGACGATGTTAATGTACATGAATAAACAAAGGTGTTAACGTGTGCAGAATTTGTCCAGGCAGAGTTAAATTGTTTATGCCAGGTTGTTAGAGAGTGTTTCTGCACTGGGGGATAAGTTCTGAAAAAGAGATGCTGCAGAACATTGAAGGGTTTTCCTTCCCATATTTACCTCAAGAAAGAGATTTTACAAAAAATTGCTAAACTTAAGACCGTGAGCTCTGAGACTGGAGTGCATCCAATATCTTTATGATGAATGCCTCCAGGAAACTGTCTTTGCAATAAGAAACAACCCATGTTTTCAAGGCTCTGCTGTTGGGATGGAGCAGTAAATTCCTCATCTATGGCTGCAACCAAAAGCTTCACTTAAATTCCACCAGGCTCTAGGATGAATCAGACAACCAAAATTTATCCATCTAATAAGTCAGAATGAGGCCTTATTAATTGTTTCCCTGATACCTGTGGCATTTGAAATTTCAAATATTAATCACAGATGCCTCTTTCTGTACTCTGTGATAATGATCCTGGTCTGTGATAATGATTCTGATTTCTTTTGTGAAGGGCTTTCAAGATGTCTGCAGGGGGAAAAATGGTAATACTGTGTATGGATTTTTTCAAATATATTTATATGTATTTAAAGATTCCTGTCATAATTTGATTATCTGTGAATGGGAAAATAAAATACAACTCAATGGCTAGTAAAAAGCTAAGCTCAGCACATTTGAGTGAAATTTTAACATGTGATTCCCTGATGGACAAATATTTTCATCCCGAGTTTACTGTGTACTGTTCTCAAGTACTATTTCTCTGCAAAATGGAATAAAAAAGGAAAAATAGAAGCCACAGGTGAGGGCTTTAAGTCAAAAGAACAGTTCTAAATGAAAACTAAAGCTTTGGTGAAAGCCTCTATGGGACTAGAGGCTAATATAGAGGTGTAGACCTCAATATTGATCAGGAGGAGGAAGGAAAGCATTTAATTAATTGTGGGTAAAAGAACAAAAAGTGATACAGTTGTGTGCACAATGCACTTAGCTTACAGAACTGCAGCCCCTATAGACTGTGCATTTAGCTTCTTGTGTGAAAGATTATGTCTGAATTTAACATAGCAAAAGATGACAACAAGCAGAACTGTTCTATCCTGTGATAGGATTGCTGCCAAGAATTTAACTCAGGATATCATTTGCATCACCTAAAATACAAATATTCTGAGAGTTTTGCCCTTTGCATTCAGATCAGGCAATTTTTAAACAAAAGTGGATTACCTCCATTAGTTTGATTCTCTCCCCATCACAATAGTCTCTTACCACTTCCCTGTGAAATAATTATCTGTAATAAGATCTTGCAGGTAGAAAGCTGAGAAAGAAGGAAAGGAAGAGTTTCTGTTTCCAGAGAATGAGGGAAGTAGTTGGGAAATCATTAGACTCGTTTTAATAGTGTAGAAGTGTTTGTGTGGAAATTGCTGAATTTATATAGTAAATTGAATGTCTAATTGTTTTACCAAGCTGTATTCTTTGCAGTCTGATCAATTAGGTTGTATAACCTCAATGAAACAGATTGTCTTTTTTGTTTTTTCTTAAGCCTTTTGCCAGTGCAAATGTGGATTTTCTTTTCAGTTCCTCACAAGAAAATAGAGGCATACCTTGAGTGAACACAGATGTTTTAAGGGAAGTTAGTTTGCACAGAAATCAGACATGATTTGAGGAAGAAATACTTACACTCCACCTCCTGCTGTTTTCCCTTCCACATGTGCATCCCTGCTACCCCCACACCCTTATACTCCATCTTTGCCTTGACCTTATGCAAATCAAATTCTTTTAAGAAGAGAAGAAATTCCAATTTGCCAAAACAAGATAGAATTATATTTAACTTTGCCTTTGACACATGATGGAGCTCTGAGGTTATCTATTGGTGGGAGATGCCCTGTTGTCCAAACAAGTTGTGTTTGCTGTCTTACTCCGTGGAAAGTTTTTTAACATAAAAAACAACTGCAGCTTTTCCCAGTTGTGGGCTGCATTGAGTGGGTGGTGTATGAAATGCTGATGTGGGACACATGGCCTCTATCGCCAGCTGAACCACACACCAGCTGGGTGACCTTGAGATTTCCCCTCTCCTTCCTTCAGTTTCTCCATCTGGGAAAAAAAAAAATCAGAATTAAACTCCAAGATAAGGACACATTCCCCCTTTTGTGCTGATACCCAGAGTATCAGTGAAAATCCTGCAGCCTGAGACGCCGCGGTGTTAATACAGCCAAGGTGATGTTGACCTCCAGAGTGGAAGCGATAAGGGCTTTTTCTCAGAAAGAAATAAGGTCTTTTTCTCTCCCTTTGTTGTTGTTTTGTTTTCCTCTCTGCTGTAACTTTTCCTGTCATATCTTTCTGAAGAGTCTAGGCGTAGCAATGAGCTTTAAATGCAACCTCTCACACTTGGAAACGGTGTTGAGAGGCAGCCTACGCGCCCAGCCGTCTTGGTACTCTGCCTGGTTTATTTTCCTTCTCTTTCAAAGCACTTGAAAGCAGTTAATAAGAGTAAACTTGAAACCTGTTGCACCTCCAGAGCAGTGGAGAGAAAAGAGCACACTTAAGGCAAAGTCATTCCCATTGATTGTGGTCAGAGGAAGCTTAAGGAGTTGTGTTTTAACACGTGGAGCTGCTGGACAACTTAGAAACTCATCAGAGCAGTGGCTTTTACTTCATAACACAGTTTCTTGGCTTCTCAGGCTGAAATGTTTTGAGATTTTTCTTTTTTCTCTCTTTTTTTTCACCCCCTTTAGCATTCACAGAAAATAGGCTGTTAAGAAGCGGAAAGCATGCAATTTATAGCAGATGGGCATAAACTGCTCCAGCTCTACTACTGGAATGGGATCAATCAGGAACACTACATGCACCATTTACCCAGAAGAAACCCACCTGGGGGAACCCTGTGGAATTTTAGCCTATTAAGACAACACCTTAACAAGTTTAGTTTAAATAAAAACTTGTCGGCAGGCATTAAGCGAAGCAAAAGCCCTCACTCTCCATCATCCACTGCCTGTCCCTTTGACAAATGTTCCTCCTCCTGCAGCGTGGCAGAAAAGCTTCTCTTTTCTTATTTTTCGTTGGTTTTTGGTTTTGGTTTTTTTTTTTTTTTTCCCCTTTTTTCATCTCTAACTTTTGTTCAGCCTGTTCTTAAAAGTCAAGCCCCACGGAGGCTCAAGAAAGTTCCACTCCATTTACTGGACTTCTAAATAGAAGGCATTTAGCTGAGCCAAGTGATTAGGCTTTTTGTTGCATTTAACCACTCCCTTCGTGTGTAACTGCCTGGTGATCTCTCTGCTTTAGCCCATACTCATATTTTATTATTGTCTCTTCGTGAATATTTCTTTCTTATCCTCTTTATTTTTATTTTTGGGGGAAGTATCTGGTTAATGATACATATGTGTAAGGAGTGGGTGGGGGGACTTTTAAGACAATCCTTCCCTTTGGGAAATATAACAGTACACTGAAAATGTAGCTCTAGTAAGGCTTGTAAAAGAGATTGGGGCATACAGTATAATGTAGCATAAAATGGAGTATGTGACTTTAAAGAAACTAATCTATTTTAGGCTAATGTTTTAAATTTTGCATTTGTCCCTTTTCTTCTCCCCCAGGTGAAATAAAATTGTGTTTCAAATCCATCACAAAACACTGGGGGATTTTAGAGGGGAAGTGAGGCAGGCCAGAGTTAAGTTTTCCTCCTGTACTTGCAGCCCAAACCTTTTACCTCCCCTTAGCAGTAGACAGACCAGAGAGCAAAACTTGACAGTAAGTGCAATAGAAATTGCCTTATTGGTTTCCTGTGTTTAATTTTGAAATGATTTTTCTTTTTTAATTCTTTCCATCTTGAAGAAGCTAAATTTTGGTGCCTGCCTGCTTGCTACTGAAATCAATATAAATGTTGATATATATATATTTTTTTTTTACCATCTCCATTTTCTCATTAACCCTGGGCAATGTCGTTGCAGGTGCCACGTTGACATTACTGCCCTGCCAACAAAGCAGACCAATTGCTTGGAGCTGCCTCTGGAAAAACATCCAGGGTCCCTGCTGATGCTGATTGCTGTTGCCCCATGTACAGGAGTGTCTATCTCTGATCTGTGTGTCTGTCCTTTGGGAGACCCCAGTGAACGGCAGCAGATTGCTAAGCGTTATGTGAGCTCATTTAATTTTTTTTTTTTTTCTTTTGCTCCTTTAGTTTTGAAATAGTCAAAATTGCAGGGCAGAAGATTTCTCCAGTTGTAATAAAATGTCCCCTACCAAAGAAAACTATTAAATGGAGGAGTTGTTGAATTTAGAAGGACAAGGAGATTGGCAGGGCAGAAAGACCCAAGCAATTTGGCTGCTAGTGTTTGTTGAGTTTTAAACTAATGCTGTTCTTTGCAAACTTGAATTGTATTAAGAGATTATCATGGGGAATGAGGCACTGAATATCATGAAGAGATAATAAAATACTTAGCTTTATTTCCTCCTTTGAGGAGGTTATTTTCTGGACTTTCAAATGTTGGGGGATAAAGCTATGTGATGGCTTCCAGGTCCTCAAAAGCTGGGCAAGAAGGAATAAGTGTATCTCAGGTTGTGCCAGGGGAGGTTTAGATTGGATATTAGGAAACATTTCTTCACCAAAGGGGTTGTCAAGCACTGGAACACTCTGCCCAGGGAAGTGGTTGAGTCATCAATGCTGGAGGTATTTAAAAGGCAAGTAAATGGAGTTTTTAGGGACATGGTTTAGTGGTGGGCTTGGCAGTGCTGGGTTAATTGTTGGACTTGATGATCTTAGAGGTTATTTCCAGCCTAACTGACTGTGTAATATGTTATCTAGTAGGCCAATAGTTTCTGTTTCTTACTGAATCGCAAACAAAATATATCTTTGCGTTTTTCTCCTTGCAGTGTATAAAGAATTCCTTTCGGGACATAAAGGACATTGGCTTCTTACAAGTCAAAGTTTTAAAGGCAGTGGACCTGATGGCAGCAGATTTTTCAGGTATTTTATTTCCATTTTGCAGCATGGGATGCTATAATACATTGCAAATGATAGACTTTGTGCAGTGCTGTCAGTTGATCAAGGAATGGTAAATCATCCCATCATTTCTCCAGCACTGAAACCTGCCTTGGGGAACTGAGATACCAAATGGCTTTGACTGCCAAAAGCATGTGGGACAGTCCAGTGGATGGAGATCTTAATTTCCCTTTAGACCTGAGCAATCTGACAGAAAACTTTACAGCAGCATATCACGCTAAGTGTTTTTTCCACCAGGAATATGTAAAATAAGGGTTGATATCAAGCTATGGTGCCTGCAAAGCACCTGCAAAACAAAGCCTCTCCATCTTCTATCAGGTGTCTTGTGAGTTTGGAGGAAAATTGAAAGATTTTGGGGGTGTCTGACGTGGTGCTGTGTGTGGGTTTGGGGTTTGCAGGCTGTCACCTGGAAGAGAAAGCTTGCCAGCAGCAGGGCTGCGAGTGTGATGCTTTCCCTGAGAGCTTATTTGAGGCTTCAATTTGGGATGACCTTGTTGGTGCTCTCACTCCATGAAAAGTATGGATTTTCCACTGAGCTGTACCTCAAGTTGTGCTCGGTCCTGACAGCAGTGGACACTAACACCTCTTAAAACCACAACTTTATATTGTACCTCCAGGGAAAGTCTAGGAGGTTGGTGCTTCTCTGTAGTGACTGCCTGGATATTATTATTTTTATTATCATCTTCTCCAGGATTCTGGAGACCTTTTAATTCCCCTCTCTATCTGACAGCAGCTCATAATTCACGGGCACAGCATTGTGTGTTGTGTATTTGCTGACACAGTCATTTTTTTAGGATAACTTGTTGATAAAGGCAGGAAAGATGCTAGAGGGAAAACACTCGTGCCCTATTCCCTGATATTTGTGAGGGCATTGTTACATAAGAGAATGTTGTTCCTAAAAAAAGGAGCAAAGGAGAAAGCCCATGATTAATCATGGTACTATTTTAGGGCTGTATTAAGTTCACTGCTTAACCCTGAAGTGGAAAAAAAAAGGTTAGTGCAGAGAGCTGTACTTTAAGGAACTGAAGAACATAATTTGAAAAAAAAATATACAAAACAAAACCTGTCAATAATGAAAGGAAACTTGTAAAGAAATCCACATTGACATAATCGATGTGTCCATGTGGAATTAGGAGGGTAAGTGCACCTTGCTGAGTAATTTAATAAGTTTAGCACAGCAAAGCTACCCCAGCCTTGCCATGTGCCAAAGGTTCCATCTAGAAATATGTGAGGTTTTAATATAGACAGTGTTCGTGCAAAGAGCTGAGTCTGGAAGGTTATTTACCCTCTGGAAAACTTTGCTGATGCTAAAGCAGTTGCATCAGTGATGGATTTGGCTCCCTTTCCCTCAGTACTCAAACAGGAGCATGTGGGTGGATAATGAACATTGGAAGAGACACGCAGGTTCTTGATTCTGCAATTCAAAGACTTTTCATACAGAGTATGTGACACACATTCCTTGTGCATAGCACAGAATGAAATTCTGCTTAAGTAAAAGGTTACTCAGTCTGTCATTATATTCAAAATAACCCAGGCTTTGAGCCTGATTCATGAAGCAAATGACAAATTGTTTTTCAATGGCAGTGCTGAAAATATCCTAGTATTATGCTGTAATAGACCCACCAAATTGCAAAAGGATGCAGCCATTTTAGGTAAAAATAGCATAATTTCTGATCATGAAATGAGAGACATAAAGATTAATTATCTGTTCTGAGCCATTCATAAATGATTAGTGCAGCAATTATGGGCTTCCATAATAGAGCCCTCCTAGAGCAGTGCCATATTTCCTGCATTGCCAAGGAGACTGCTCAGATTTATTGTTATTGATAAAAGTAAATTCAAAGTCCCAGCTAAAAATCTAATAAAGGGAAAATCGCAGAGGGAATCAGAGCTACAAAGATTTCCAAGGGTTAATAGAGGAGCAGGGTGAGCAGGTACTGTTCCCTCCCTGTCCCTTCCCATTGCAGTCACAAGTCTTAAATCCATAAACTCCTGCAGAGCAGTGGTGTAATCCAACCTTATATCTTATTCCCACAGTAAAGACTGGACTTTGGTGTGATTGGCATTTCTGTCAGTTGCTTGTATGTTGTCATCGTAGATTTTAATTGCAAGTTTTTAGCCCGCTGTAATAATAGTGATCAGAAAACACACAGTATCTGCTTTGGTTTTGAACAGTGCTTTGAAAATCCATATTTTACTGTTAGACATAAATTTTGGGCTGGTTTCCAGACAGCTGTATCATATATGTGGCTCTTCAGCCACAGCTAGCCCAGTTTGAGCCTTCCATACTTTTATATTCCTAGATAATAGTTTTGTTGACGTGGAAATGACTTTTTCTGCTTTGTTGGATGTTTTCTGTGTACGCATGAGAGTTCTTCTCAAACACTGCATTTGCTCACTGACCAAAAAATAGCATTCAGAATACCAAATTATACAGTGGGATTGTTTTTGGCATATACCAGTTTGCATTTCAAGCAGTTTCTCTGAAAGGCTACATGCATTTTCCACGCTTATCAGGGAATGGGCATGTAAGCTGAAAAGGAGAAGACAAATAGATTCCAGTAATACACATGGTCTTTAAACTTTACCAATATTGACTAGTTAATACCCATTGTTTACATTCTGAAAAGATTCCTGTTTAGTTTATAAACTTCTCAGAGTAAGACCCTTAAAAGCTCTGCATTAATAATACAGAAAATAAGGATTAAGAAAAGGGCAGCTTTTGCTTAAATATCTTTTTTGTCTGGTATCTAAATCCCTGCATTGCTGACATATTTAGTTGCCTACATAGAAGTTAGGCTGGAGTGTCTGTGGCTGAGTTGTCCATGAGCACTGGAGATGAGATTAAATCAGAGTCTGAGCCAGACATGCTGATAAGGGACCACTGCTCACAAAGGAAACTGCTGAGCTGCAAAGAGCTGGGAGAGCTACAAATTCATGGAATGTGAGTGATCAAAAAATACGTTAGCCAACGTGTCTTCACCTAATAGATTCCATGTTGACATCCCTCCTTAGAGAGGAGGTGGTTTCCTTACTTCTTTTTTTTTTTCTTTTTTTTTTTTTTTTTTTGTTGGTTGGGTTTTTAATTTATTTTGGGGTGTTTGCTCCGTTTGTTTGCTCTCAGCACAATACCTGGATCACGCATGGATTCTCCAGTTGATGCTGGGTTTTGTTTAAACTGTGGCAAGGTGTGGAGCCATCATAGCTTTGAGGACTTGCTCACATGGAGCTAATTGAAGAAATGCTGCTGATTCAGTCAGTGCTGTGCTTCTCTCCTGATGTGGATACTTAATCCTGTAATCAACTGGAGAAGACCACAGGCTCTAAGCAGGGGATAAAATAGGGAGTGTGACTGCACACTGCTGCTTTCCTGGGTCACAGCAGTGGTGCTGCTTTCCTAAGGGCATCTGAGTAACTAACTGGCAACATGAACACATCTTTCTTGCTGTAAAGACTGAGAGATGATCCACTGAAAGTCTCAAATTTCAGGTATTAGAGTGAAGCCCCCTGAGTGAGCTCTAAGGTAAGTTTTGGAGTTTCCAGAGCTGGGGATGAGTTGGAGTTACTGGTTTTCTAGCAAGTCATTCCAACAGAATGGGGCACTCTGCAGTTGTTTTAATGGATATAATTTTATTTAACCAATTATTTCCTCAGCCTAACTGCAAAGAAACTCAGCCTACTAAATACCATAACTAGTCCACTTAATTTTTTGTTCTTTTCCTAGGCAAAAGTGATCCTTTCTGTGTCTTAGAGCTGGGAAACGACATGCTTCAAACACACACCGTTTACAAGAACCTCAATCCAGAGTGGAACAAAGTTTTCACGTTGTAAGTGGATTGCTTTGGAAACCATGCAGCAACTCCAGTCTGCAGCTTAACTAGAAAAGCTATTGACTTTGGGAAAATGCAAAGGTCAAGTTTAAGATATGTCATTTTTTCATAGCCAGAGAGGATGTTGGAGAGATCTCAAATATAACTTAATTAAAGCCTTTTGCCTTTTACTAGTTCTTGCATGGAGTTTATTAATAGAAGTCATTAAGAGAAAAATTACTGTGATATTTATAGGAAGAATCATGACTAGACATAATGGAGTCATAGCTTGATCCAAGAGATAATGTAACAGAAAGTTGAGACCAGATACTCACACCTACATTTTCCGTAACTTAAAATAAAATATGTTTCATTGAACCTTGGTAGAATCCATGGTTAATCTGAAGTAAGCAGAGAATTAGAGCTCATGTTGGTTTTGGTATATATTCTGAATTTAAAGCAGTCAAACATGCTTCAAATTAGATGCTTAAATTTTTATGGAAATCAAGGTGTTCTTTTATTTGCCACTTCATTAAGAAAAAAGAGTCATAATTTAGGCATTGCTTTTAGGCAACCCAATTTTTAAATCTTGCTTTATGCTGACAAAGATTTTTGTGAATAAATGAGTGAGATAAAAGTCTCCCAAGACTGAAGTCTGTGCAAGGAAGGCAACTGCAAGGGCTGGCAATGAGCATTTATGACATTTGCATCTGTCCACAGGAAGAAGTTTGAAATTTATGAACTTTTTATTGAAGCAACATTCATAAATACTAGGCTGGATGAGAACACAAGAAAAACTATCTGATTTCTTTTATAGAAATACTTTGCTGGGTTTCTGTTTAGTTCAGGGGTGCAGCTGAATGCTTGGCTCTTAGAGTCCTTTCTCATGCTTTGTTCTCAAGAAACTTCCACTCATCACTGTTTTTTCTGAGATTGTGCCAGCAGATGAGTCTTGTCGGATGTTCAGCCAAAAAAATAAATCCAATAACAATCCAAATTTATTTTATTTAAAAAGAGAGTTTGTGTCTATACTTCCTGTGGGTCTCAGAAATGTCAGCCATGGACTATCTCTAACTTTCTTACTAATGTTGCCTGCCTAATCCAAGCACCAAATTTGCAGAGCCAGTCAGGCACTTGCACATCTCTTTAGATTTTTGTCCATTAAAAGAAAAATTGAATTAAGCTCCTTAAAAGCTATTGATGTTTAAGATTTATTTTGGAGCAGTGTGGATTGTTTTGAGTGGATGAGTCCATTTCAGCTGGAGCTTTCACTACCACCAGAAAGCCCTCCCCATTATATCCAGGTTTTGTGCAACACACTTAGCTGTGTGTGTCACTGTGCACTTTTAATGCAATGAGGCTTGGGTTTGAATTCAGCCCTTGACCTCTCCCAGTCACCAGATTTCTCTGTTGGAGAGCTGAGTTTTACATTGCTAGAGCCACCAATTAAAAATAAAAAAATCAATGTCTGGTAGTTTCTTCACCTAGTTATGCAATTGAAACATGAGGGGAAAGCTTGGGGAATACCCATCACTTGATTCATTTTGGGGTGGAATTTAATTAAATGCTAGTTATATACTCCAAGGTAATACAAACTTAATTAGTAAAACAGTATTCTCAGATCTTTGTGGAGGAGGCTGTGTGCATGTGTACTGAGTACTACTTTTTATGTGTCTGCACTTTTTTGTTCCAGCCCTATTAAAGATATTCACGATGTCCTGGAAGTGACAGTGTTCGATGAAGATGGAGATAAACCCCCTGATTTCCTTGGAAAAGTTGCCATCCCTTTGCTGTCTGTAAGTTACCTTTACTCATAGTTGGCGGGGAACAAGTTGCATTTTTTTTTCCCCCCCGTAGCACAAAACCCCACCAATTTAAACAGGTTTTGTGATCTGTACATGCCTTAGTTGGCAGTGTTTATAGTTCTCCTTAGTGTAACGAGCATTGTCAACCCATTTTAGTACAAATTTGGTTGATTGGAAAGCAAATTGCAGAAATGTCTGTACTTCATCAGTGCCGTGGAGGTCTGAAAACATAATTGAGTTGTTCTGTGTGTTTCCACATCATCTTCTGAAGGTAACGTTTTAAACGTGTCTTTGTTCCGTCTTGCTTCTTTTTACTCCGAGAAAGTAATTGCACATCACGGTAGGATTGACTAGAGATAGCTGTTGTTATTGGCACAGCTGAATAAAATTACCTAAAAGGGGTGTTTTCCACTCCATAGTGCTTTTAAAGACTGGTGGCTTTTGTTCTGTAAACAAATATGTGAGGAGTGAGCGCTACCATGGGAGTATAAAATCAAAACTGGAAACAAAGCGAGCTCGGGGGAAAGTGGTTGCTCTGGAGATTAGGGAGAGTTGAAGCTTTTTCAGAAATAGCCAAAAAAGGCCAAGCTAAAGGGAGTGGAACATGAAAGGGTCGTTAAAAGACTTTAATAGAGAAATGGGGGGAAAGCAGCTTTGTGTTTGGTAAGACTGATTTAATTTTGAAACAAGACTGGTAGCAATAGTGAGCAAACCAGATCAAGAGGACGTAAACAGCTCCATGTGTATACACAGTGTCACAGAAGGTTCTGGTCGCTTTTACAGTAACGTGTAGGAAGAACTTTTTAGGCTGTGACTTATTAAATCAATTAGTAGATGAGGCTTGAAACATCATGGGACTCTTGTGTCATATTAGTCAAGTTGTGTAAACATGTTTAACTGTAAGCACAAGGGTTTCTGTGAGCTGTGAGGCAGTGATGCTTCACAAGAGGTTCCCTGTGCAGGGGGGAGGCTGTGACAGGTATTTACATGATCGAACCCTGTCCAAATCTTTGGGCTGATGATTTGTTGTACACACATTGTGGTGTGATTCTTGGGGCTGTCCTGAGTGGGAGTTGGACTCAAGGATCCTTGAGTCCCTTCCAAGTCAGGATATCCCATAATGACATTTCTGCTTTCCATGTATAACCTGATTCCAGCCACACAGGCTGGGCTGAGCTGCTTTGGGTAATGCTTGGTGTGATGCTGTGGGTAATAGTGCTCTCAAATAGGCAGATGGTGGATCCTGATTGAAATTACAGAGTGCAGAATTGCAGTCTTGCTTTGAAACATCCCTGTGAAAGCATATTCACCTCTGCAGAAAGGCTGGCACACATCTTCCAGGGGTAAGGCATGAGTTTGTCTTTGAGTTTTAGAGGTTGGCTGCTGCAGGAGAGGCAGTGATGTATTTGTGGGACTCTGTACTAGCAGAGAATGGAGAAAAGGGAGATTTCTAGAGGGAAAGCAAAGGTCCCATCTGATCAAGGCAGGTCGTATAAACCTCACAGCATTGATATAGTTTGGGTAAGGAACCAGTCAAGATCAGAGAGGGAGACTGAAACGTTTGGTATTTCCAAATAAATAATGAGCTGCCCAGAAAACCCTTGAACTGACTTAGAGGATATAATCCCAAAGCAAGGAATGCTTTATAGTGGTAAAGAAATAGGTCTGCATGCTCCAGATTTGTTGTGATTTTGTCTAAATAAATGTATTTCTTGCCTATGTGAATTAAAAGCAATGTGGCTTCTGAATTCCTTCGCAAAAGTGTGTTTGCTTTCATTTTTCCAGTTCCCACTGAGAGTCTGAAACAGGGGAACCCCAGCAATTTGGGGATATAAAGAGCCTAATGATACAGGACGTGAGGAGTAAATACTGAGCTCTTGGTGGCCCACACGCTGTTGTGAGCTTTGAAATGCTCTTCCCTCCGTGGCTCAGACTGCGTGATCTTTTTGGGGATATTTTAGACTGTTCATCTATTTTTGTAGCTTGAGTTGTCAGTATCTCCTATTTTAGAACAATATTCGAGTCAGTTGGGCATGGAGGATTATTTGATGTTTACAGGGAGGAAAAAACCTCTTAACATCTTTTATTCCATTTTTGATCGCTTTGTTAATTTTTCCCCAAGTCCTCGTAGCTCTGATGTTACTGGAAGAGAGTGGCTGGAGCAGCTGCTCTCCTGCAGACCCAGAGCTTGCCAAATGGCCTGCATGATCGGCAGCAGGCTGTGTGGGCTCACAGTGAGAAGATGTTAGATTTGGATTTTCTGTTGATTTTATAGGCATTTGACGAGTATCCCTTAGGAAGCATGTAACAAGGCAGAGGAGGGGAGTGCATGTGTGTGGTAATGTCCAAACTATTCAGTGTAGGGTTTTTTTGTGTCCAAGGTTTGAGACAAAAAAAAATAAAATAAAAATTGTTTATGCTTTCCTTTGCCAACTGATCTTCTTCCTTCCCATCCAAACTTCTCTGCCTCCTATTTCAGTCAAATCTAGTGTAAATATACTCATCTCTGCTTCTGATTAAAAACATTTTGCACCTATTAACTTGGGCTGCTCAGATAGAGAACTGTAATTTTCTAAGCTCTTTTTCTTGAAATGGGAATTTCAATGTATGTTGTCATTTTGACTCTAATTTTGAATGTATCCTTTGAACCATTTAGATAAATATACTAAAAGAGAATAAACGTTGAAGACTCAAGGAAGCCTCACAATCATGTAGATTTAATTTCTCTATGTAATCAGCCCTAATATTTGCCTGGCATTGAATTGTCTTTTGAAAATAGATGAGCATTTGCCTTTTTTTTTTTCCTGTTAAAAATGCACAAGTTTGACTTGTGAGCTGTCAGCACATGAAGTAAGTTTACTTCAGGAATTGTTCATGGATGACTAGATTCTTTTCTTAATGAAAAATTGCCTTGACTAAAGTATATGTTGGAAGGATATGAAATGTTTAATTAATTTGACAACGAATTTTGGGTTAAATGTGTTCAGTGGTCCCACACTGGCATTTTGCAAACATGACTACACCCTCATCATCCCATTAACACTGGAATAATCCTACTGCACAAAAATTCAGGCATAGTGAAATTATGTATTCTTTCCATTCATCCTTGACTGTGATCTAGGATTATTGCAGGAGACAAATAAGAAAAGCGAAAAGCTAGACAGCATGAGTAGAGTGTTAAGGAGTCAAACAATGAATAGAGCAGCAAACTTCACGTTCTGGTAGATGTGATGAAGCAGTACTGGATAAATACTGGCAATAAACTGAATTTGGGGATAGAGGGAGAGAATTTCTCAGTGGTTTAGCTTTAACTTTTCCATGTTGATCAACCTATCTTCCTTTTTTTCCTCCTGTCCTTTTTGTCAAATTACTGTCCTTCTAAAAAGCGTGTGTGGGACCTCATCTCAAGCACTGCTCTGGTCAGCCACATTCACAGAGGCACAATTTAAACTAGAAAGGACACAAATTAGTGCTCCCAGGATATTTATCAAAATGGATTCCTCTCTTGCAAGAGGTGACCCAGAGAGTATGGCTTGGCCAACCCTTGGGCTTACAGGGAGATCTTGGAGCTTGGGGAGTGAAAGAGAAGCCCATGGGCACTGAACAGAGCAGGCTTTTGTGCCAAAAACTGAAGAAGAACCTGGGGAACAGAGAAGTAGGGCAAAAACTTTATTACTTCAAGAAAGAAGTTTGATAGGTTTTTAAGAAGTTTTGTAGGTTCTGGGGGACTTGAACTAATTATCAAAGAAGTCCTTTCTATCTCTGTGCTCCTTTGTGTCCTAGATCTTAGTAAAGGCAACCGTGTGTCTCTTTGTGAGGGTCTGTCTTTTTTCTTCTGCTTCAAGAGACTCCTATCTCCTGGAAGGCTGCAAGTTATTAGAGACATGGGAGCATATAGTGTGCTTCAATGAATTTGAAAGCAGAGTATATCAAATATCCTCATGTAGAAAGGCCTTTGAGTGAAGAGTTGTAGCACAGAATGGAATGTTTTTTATCTGCTGGATTATCAGCTCAGAGTAGTCCTCAGCTGCACCCTTTTTTCCCAGCAAACAGGAAGAGGTCTATGAAATATTTTCAAGTGCCAAGCAAGGTCAGTAGCCAGTGATACACTGAAAACAAGGAGTGTGCCTTTGGCAAGCTGAGTTGTCTAAAGCATGGCCTGGATTCAGAGAGCAGACACCTGATGATTGCACTTACTTAGCACTTGACCAGAAGTGCGGGGTCCTTTCCAGGAGAAAGTTTTAGAGTTTGAGAAAAGTGAAATTGCTGTGTTTATGCAATGGAGGCAGCTGTGAAGTGTGCTGTCTGTTCTGACTTTTATCCTGATCGTGAACCAGGATTTTTGGAATGGGGAAAAATCCCCCATGTCTCTTCCAGGAAAAACAATGTCTTGCTTCTGACATTAAATTCTCCCCCAGCCATGCACTGCTCACTGAAAAGGTACCAACAGGGATGTTGGCTCAAGTATCACCTAGGATCCTTGAACTCCCAGGGTTTTCAGCTCCTCCTCAGACTGGCTCAAAGCCCTTGTATGAAAGCCCTGCCTGCTTCCTTTCACTCCACCAGCTCCGTATCTCTTTGGTCTTTGGGTAGCAATCCTCTGCCAAGAACCCAAATCTCCATTCCACTTTGTATCCCACAGAAGGTTGTTCAAAGTGAAGTGTTTGGGGTAAAGAGTTTTGGGGTGAAGGAACAGCGAAGGAACAGGCTTTTTGTACAGAATTGGTTCAGTGCACATGGCAAGACTGGAGAGAAACAAAACACTCTTTATTCGCATACAGGTGGATCAAATATGTGGCTTTCTTTCATCTTTTCCTGGGGAAATACGTCCTTTGATAAGGGGGAGGTGTGTGTCTATTACCAGACAGCTTTATGTTATGCAGGGCAAATGGGATGACATTGTGCATCAGCAATGAGCTCAAGCAGGAATATCAGAGGTCCCGAATGCTTTAGATGAATTACCCTTGGAGAGTAGCCATTACCCTCTCCACACGTCATGGGTGTTGATGTACAGAGGTTTAACCCAGCGTTCTTCTGTCAGGTCATCAATATATGACATTGAATCTGCATCAAAGCTGGATACACAGGGAAGTTTTCTTAAAATCAATGTGGAAAAAAAAAGCCACTAAACCATATTTCTTTGAGACAAGAGCAATGAAAAAACACGCTTTGCTGCGTAAGGGTCCTGTCTTCTCCGTGTTTTGTGTCATATCAATCTTGGCTTTTGCTATTTCATTAAAATTCCCAAGCGGTCAGAAGGTTGTTGCTTAATAGATTTAGCATTGGCTGGCTACATCAATACTGTGTTTAGTCACATTTGTTTTACTGGGGACATCTGTGCAAAGAGTTTAGCAAATATATTCATTCATTTGAGAGGAGCCTGGTGCACTTTGGACCTTGACTGGATGGTGGTCTTGTGTACCTCAACATTTCCTTCGGTTATGAGGTAACTCCAGGGAGTGTTTTGCCTGAAGTGCCTCTGGAGGTTGAAATATTTATTGCCAAAAGAATTTCAGCTTTTCTTCCAGCTGATAATTTCCTTTGCGTGGTTCTGTATGGGGAAGGGATGTGATATAGAAGGTACAGTTCATTCTGGGAAAATATGGATGTGGTTTTGTCTTTCTGTGTCAACTCAGAAGAAGGAAATGCCCCAGATATCAGAAATGCCCATGGGATGAAAATCTAGAGTATTTTCTGATGGTGACCTTGCAGCAATGTGGGTGTGGCAGGCACTGCTGTCTTCTTGTTAATCCCAGGGTTATGGGCAGTCTTGCTTGGTGGTTGAGCTCCAGTAAGCTATTAAGAAGCTTTCAGAGAATGCAGGCATTAGTATTCAGTGAGGATATAAAGCATCATCAATAAAGGAATAATATTGATTATGTCTCTTTAAGGTGCTTACCTGCAGATAATTTCACGTTTAATTTGAATATCTCTTTCCTTCCCTTTTTCCATAAGTAGATGTTAACATTCTTAGGGAAGATAACCTGGTTTAGACACAGCTATCAGAACTCTTCATGGAGTCAAATCCATGTGAGAGCATCAGGTTTGTAGCAAAAGGTGTTTGGGTGACAGAAGAAACCTGATCTTTCTGACACTGAGGTTCCTCCTACAACCCCAGCCTTGGCTGCTCACTTTTCCACAGCTGGAGAGAGCATTTAAGCAAACTTTGGGAATAGCAGAGCCTGGGGCAAAGTACCCAGAGGGGAGAAAGAAATAGATGCAAAGTGAAATTTATATGACTGTCTGTCTCTCAAGGTTGGGGGAGAAGCTGAACAGAATCTGGACTCTGGCCCAAGAGCAGGGTGCAGTGAAAATGTAGAGTATTTCAGACTCTTTTGCATGTTCTCTTGTGGGCACAGGTGAGATATGCCACCAATGTAACCTCCATGCAGTCGTGGCCCTTAGAGTTACCCTGTACCTTTTGTTGAACCACACTGCTTTAGCATGGTGCCAAAACTGTAAGAGAGTCTTTTGTTTGACTTCTTTTTCAATTTTTTTTCTTTTTATCCAAATGAAAATGCAATGGATTCTGGCCATTTCATACTCTATCCTTCTCCTCTTGTGGTTTTTTTCCCCTCTGAAGAAAGTCAAAAGCTAAAATATCTGTATGAATGTTTAGTCTTGGGCTGAGTTATAATTGCACCTCTTTTTCCAGACAGTTTGAACACTTAGAATTAAATATGCCAAATAAATCTGACTCTCAAACTTTATTTGCACTGCATTACTTCCTGCCCTGCTCAATTTAAGAATAGCAGCAACAATAATAATGACACTATTCAAGAAGTTTCCCAAGCAACCTCTATTTACAAATACAGGCAGAGGTGGAAATTATTTGTTGCTGATTTAAAACATACTGTGTGAAAAACCTGCAGACGCACCCAGAATGTTTGATTCAGCTCCAGCTCTTAAAATGAAGACTCTTTTCCCCAAAGCATTTTTTTTCAGTACAGAATCCCACAATATCAGGCTCAAATACTCAAAACCATTTATTTTCCTTTTTTTATCAATTTAGCTCTGTGTCACTTCTTTTTTTTTTCCTTGTGTGTTATGCTCTTGAAAGATGTAAGAAAGAAATATATCCCAAGGAACATGAAGAGGCCTTCCTACTATCTGTTGCTTCTGGTGGGAGTGGATGAAATGTGATGAGAAATGTGTACCTGAAATACGTGGAAATTCAGCTCCAAAATTAATAACTATGGAGGATCCAGAATTAGTATATTGTGATATATGCTGGGCATCTACATCTCTGCAGACACACTGGCAGTAAAATACATTCTATCCTGTCACAGAAGAATCCATGAATCAAAGCTCTGGCTAAACCTGTTGCTTGGACATCCTCTTGGACCAACGATCTCAAACCAAATCCTTCTGTCTCAGTGTCCCTGCCATCAGTGAAACCATCTATATTTTAACTTGGGAAATCAAACAATAGCTTTAATTTCCAAATAAAATTTTATTTTCATTCAGTAAATTTTAAATTTTTTTTCCTTTTTTTGAAGGGGCAAAAGCAAACCGGTGAAATAGCAGAAACCTTTATGATGGGTTGACAATGCTGTATGTGACAGTTGGCCTGAGGACCTTGTGATGCCAGTCCATTTGGCCCTAGAAAAGGGTCTAATCACTTTGGCAGCTCTTTTGTTTTGTGGCTGGAGGTCTGCAAAATGTTTTTTTCCCTGCCCCTTTCCTGGGAGCTGCAGCATCCTTTGCTGCCAGCTCCAGCACTGAGTGTACTCTCTTGTGGTGAAAGCAGAGGTGCTTTGTGATCAGTTTAGTTCAGTGCCTATTGTTATTATGTATCAGTATTTAATGAATTCCATATAGGTATCCATAACTGGTGAAGCTTTGGATGAGAAAATAAATAATAGCTGGGGTTCCTGGTCATACAGACTGAGGATGCAGAGCTGGTCCTTTTGAGAACCCTTTTCCCTTTCAACCCTTAGGCAGAAAACCCATCTACCCTTTGACTGTTTTGGTATAGAAAAGGTGGAGCAACACTGGGAAAGAAAGTGGCCTTTCCCTTGTCTTGTGAAATCACTTGGTTCCTATTATACCTTGTTTTTTCCTTACTCATTTCTGCCATGGTTTATGTGAATGCCTCTTCCAAATGCCAGAACAGCAATAGCCATTTTAAATATGGTTGCAATTTCATGCCCCCAAATTTCCTCCGTTATCTTTAATCTTTGATCATTACAGTCCCTCAATGTAGCTTTTTGGTGAGCTGCAGTTTTTTATGTTACTGCTGTTTAGAATTAACTGGTCTGCTTCCTAAAAAGCCAAATGTTTAATCAATACATATCCTACTGTGTATAATAAATACATTTCTGCCATCACTTTTGAAGAGAGAATGCTTCTGCTTTGAGCCAAATAGTTTACAAAATGGCAAGGAAGGTTTTTTTATTGTTGGGCTGGTTGTTTTTTTGGTTTGTTTTTTTTTAAAATAGATACTTCATGAAATAGGGCCAACCGGTGGATCAGAGCAGAGAAATGGTATTGAAATTCAGGGTTGGGGTGGGGGGAGAAGTCTTTTACATGAATCAGTTAATTTTGAACATTTGTTACATTAGCATTCACTCCATTTCAGCTGATCCATTTCTTTGGATTGCATTTGTTTGCTGGGTAATAATTTGATAACATTGCAATAAACTAAGCATTAAGAAGTGTTTTCGTGTGCTGGAGTGTGGAATAGGTAGCTAAAGTTGTTGTTTGTGGCTCTTTTCCTAAACTTTGGAAGAAAAATCCCATTTTAAACTTGTAATAACGGAGGCTGATTACTTCCCATCAAGTCACTGGCTTCCAGGGCAGAATTTTCAGGCTGGTTATTGCATGCACTGCTCTACTATAAAGTACAAGGTCTGAAAATTAAAGTTGGACCATAAGAGATTTAATCTGCAATTTTATAGGTCTCTAATCCAATGGTTGTTTTGTATTTCAGGCTCCAAGTATATTATCAGGGTTTGGGGGAAGTTTATTTTTTTTTTTTTTGTGCTTGAGTTATATTTATGTATTTGTTTGCAGTGTCTTTAAATTATATCGAGGATTACAGCCAGGAAAATATTGATGCTTTTTCTCCCCTCCCCACCCCAAACTATAGATTAGGAACGGTAAACAAAGTTGTTACACACTGAAGAATAAAGACTTGGAACGTGCTTCAAAAGGAGTAATTTACTTGGAGCTGGATGTCCTATTTAATCCTGTAAGTTGAAGTATTTTCCTTTTGCTTATCACTGGTGTAAGAAAAGTCCAAATGTGCAAGGACGAGCGTGGGGGTGATGCTTTTAAAACCAGGAGCCAAGCAGAAAAGTCCTGTCCCCACTGTATCTGGTGGTGGAGGGCTGTTTGATATTGTGAGTGAAGAACATTTGGGCTAGCAGAGCTGTGTGTCCTCCAGGTGGGACAGAGAAGGGACGTTTGTGGAGGGACAAATAACAAGAAGAGCCTGAGGAAGGAGGTGCTGATTGCTGCAGCCAAAGCTCCAATTGCAACAGCCAAAAAGGGCTTCACGTTCATCTTATTACACATTACTTTTAACACCTACTTCTTCCCCAAAAAGCTGACCCACCATGTTCTCTTCCCGGGGTGTTGACAGGAAAATTAATGAGGCATGGACACAGTGCTGCTTGGTTTTTAGGTGGCCGAGTCAGTCTCAATCCTTTATGCCCTTCAGCCTTTTACTGAGCTTAACTCCTATTTATTAAGGCCACAGCTCTGCTGCTGCTAAACTGAGTCCAGCCTTGCCCAATTTAACTTGTCTGCATTTTCCTTAGCCCAGAACCATAGAATGGTTTGGGTTCCAAGGGAGCCTGAAGCTCATCTCATTCCAACCACCCTGCCATGGGCAGGGGCACCTTCCCCTACACCAGGTTTGAATCCTGTCCACCTGAACATTTCCAGGGGTGGGACTGTGCCAGTGCCTCACCATTCTCATTGTAGGAAATATGTATTAAAAGCAACTCCTAAGTCACACAGAGCCTGAAAAGAGTGAGAGATGCTGAAATTCCTGATCTTCCTGAGCAGCGCTGGTGGTACGAAACTGAAATAACAAATTTAAAACTACATGGTTGTTTTTATTTTTTTTTTTTTCTAGATAAAAGCAAGTATTAGAACATTTAAGCCCCGAGAAAAGCGCTTTACTGAGGAGAACCGCAAATTTTCTAAAAAGGTGAAAATTGTGTCTGGGCTAAGCTTCTGCATCTGTTTGGGGAAGATTTATATTGCTGTAGCACGGTTGTGAGAACAAAACCTATTTATGCATAAAATGCTGAACACATGTAAATTTAGTGTACTTCTGTATGTATTAAAAGGTTTGTTTGTGTTAACACGAAATTGCTTTCTGATCTAGCTTGCATCAGTAGTTCTGCTTTCTGCTTCAGAGAGGGGAAAATGATAGCTGTGGATTTTGCACAGTTCGCAGCACTTAAAGCTCAACAAGAGCCTTATTCCCTTCTTCAGGAAGAAAGAAACTCGGGCTAAATTCCTTATGTAAAAAGTCCATAGGATTTTAAACCAATGGCCGTTATTCTTTTTAAAATCAAGAAGCCCTATAATAAGTCTAAAAATCCCTGTTTATTTCTGTGGACTAGTCCAAAACACATAGAAAAGAGGTTCAGACAACATTCTGTCTGTCCCTTTCCCTGAGACATTGATGTATTTTAAGAATTGAAAGACGGTAAAGGTAGGTTTGTGTAACAGTTTTATTTAGTTTTGGCATCAAGATGAGCCTGTTTTCTTTTTTTTTTTTTTTTTTTTTTTTTTTCCTGTAAGGGATGAGGAAAATCTGGAAGGTTTGGGTGTGATCAGAAAGCAGACAGGAGCTGGCGAATGCATCTGAAATAGAGGCTTTATTTGCAATATGTGCCCTGGCGTGCATTTGTAGCTTAAATTATCCCTGTTTCTGAAGCAATAGTAGGATATTAGTGTTTGATTAAACTCCTCTTCTCCTCCCCTCCTCCCACTCAATATTTATCAGATCTTATCAAGAAATGTTGATCGCGTGAAAAAAATCACCATGGCAATATGGAATACAATACAATTCCTTTGGAGCTGCTTTCTCTGGGAGTCCACGGTGAAGAGCCTGATAGCGTTTGTGGTAAGTGGATTTCTTCTTTTGTTGCATGAGGCTAAGTGATGTAAGATCTGGAGTGTTCCTGTGCCTTCCTCCCCAGGAGTGCGAAGCTGTTTCTCGTTTGCTGTTATTGGTGCTTTGTGGCCGTGGGGCTGCAGGGCTGTGGATTTCAAGACAGCTTGGGGCACACTGGGCCTGATGGGGATGGAAATTAGACCTTCAGGAATAGTCTTTCCTCGCTTGGAGTGGAGATATTCACCACCTGCACCCAGCTCTGAGGGTGCCCGTGGCCGTGGAGGGTGATGCCGCTGTAATTCTGTGGCGACTCTGGAATTTTTAATTATTTTTAATTGGAAATGTGGCAGCTGGAGGGGCAGGAAAGGAAGGAGGTGATGCAGGGAGATGCTTGTGGTCTGGGTGATGCAGTGTGAGCTGGTGGGTTTTGTCCCTTCCATCTTCCATGGCAATGAGGCATCGCTTCACTGCAGGTTATCAATTCCTGCTCTGCCTGTGTTGACATTGCCTGTTGCAAATTTATTCTCCTGACTGTAATAATACATTGTTTAAAAGAAAAAAAAAAAAAAGGAGAAGGCTGGTCAGCGAGTTGCACTGCACTCTGCAAACAAAAAGCCAAGTTCTCCACCTGCCTGTCCCGCTTTTCATCTCTCTCCTTTTTCCTTGTGGGTAGTAAATCCCCATTTGCAGTTTTCTCATAACCCACTCAAGCACAAAAAGATTTTGCCTGCTCTTTATTCTGCGGTGTGACATTTTCTTCATGCTTGAAATGTTTGGCATGCCATTAAAGGTTGCAGAAATCGTTTTGTGGTGGTCCAGCATGCAGAAAGAAAGTTTCTGAGTTGAGTGTTTATTAAGCAGTGCAACATCCACACCTCCAGGATTTTCTCCCGTGTTTACTGTCTGTGAACAGTACGACGCTTAAAGGCTTTTTTAAGGAAAACACTTCAGTGTATTTGCCACAGATGAGTAAAGTAGACCATTCCTGGGTGAAAGAAGCTTCAGAGCAAAGACAGAGGAGCTGTCTTCACCCTGTAGCTCAGAGGGATGGCTCACACAGAAGAGTGGGTAGGATGAGAGGGTCTTTTCTCTCTAATTTTTTGTCTTCCCGTTGCTTGAAGTTCATTTAGAACATATTATATTGTATACATCATGTGTAATTAATGGCTGGAGAGCTGATGGAGAGAAGAGTAGTTGCTACCTCATTGAAGTGTGGCTGTGCAAAAGAGTTCTGTGCTTGTGTCCAAGGGAATCAGATGGCCGTTCATGCTGGGGCTGGAAAGGGAGGGTAAAATCCCAGTGTCCTTGTCCTACCATCCCTCTACAGCAGGATCTAAGCACATTTTTAAAAGGATTGCTCTTTTTGCACCAAAATACTTGTGAGGTTACAGCTGTCAAGTTCAGTTTTCCAAACCTAGGAAAAGTTTGTAAGGGATGGAGAGGCAGACAAATAAGAGGGTGGGAAAATGGGTCTACAGGAAAAGGAATTTATTCCTACTGAAAAGGAGTATGAGCAGGTTACAAGTTACAGGTTGATAACATCCTTACTGGATGCCATAATACTCCTGGTTTCCTGAAAGGAAGTGGGTAATGGGAAAGGAATAAAAATATTCAACTCTAAGAATAATTACCACAGGCTTCTTTTACAACCCAAAATTTAAGTCTATCTGGTTTTTCTCACATGGAAATAATTCAGCTCAGGCACTAAAAATGAAATGCTAATTATATATCTCTCTCTCACTATTTCCAGCATGAGTGTTCATAGTATTGAAAATACGCACACAGCACTGTAGGTGCAGCATCCTTCCCTGCCCAGTCTGTGTGGAAAATCCACTCCTAGCTTGCTGGTGAAAAGGTGAGGGCAGGAGGATGCACAAAGTTTCTCTACCCATTTTTCAGTTCATGAAACCCTCACTGGTAGCTTCAATGCCAGCCAAGCCCTCAAACCAGAAAATAATTTTAAAAAAAATATTTTTCCTTACAGATGATGTCCCTTGGGCCCTTGGCAATAACCATTTTGACCTCTTATTTCCCTTGGTTTCCCTCTACAGGTAACCCATGCCCCTTCCTCCAAGGGGGAATAAAGTGAGGGAGGAGGAGGAAGACAAGCAGACAGCATAACTGTGGGAGCCTTGTTTCCTTAAGCAATCAGACAAAACCCATTGCCAGACAGATAAAATATTTGTGAGGCTGTCAGAGGACAGAAATAGCTGAGGACATGGCATCTTTCAGCTTCCTGTTCTAGTCCTTCCTCCCCATTAGTGCGACAGCTCTAGTGTGTGACAAGGACACCAACTGCTTTTGGGGGTGTAAGAGAAAAAGAGGGACAGGTGAAGAGGGAGGAAACAGAGGACAGCACAGGCAGGACACAAGTTAATGAGAAAAATGCTCTCACCCTGTTCCCTCATTTATAAGATACGTCATCCCCAGCTGAATTTCTTTATTAGGGTGTAGTGGTGAGAGGAGACAATCCAAGAACCTGTGAGTAGATGAATTTTTTTTTGTGCTGTAAAAATGTAATCACATTTTTCATCAGCGTTCCTGTGCTTTTAATCTGATGATTTTTCATCTGAGTTAATTGTATAGGCACAGAGGACACTGGGCTCTGCTGAAGCACAGGTAAAATCAGGATCTTTTCAAGCTTAGAGGTTTAGGAAAAAAGGTTGAAAGGGAAGTGAGATGAAGAGCAAAATTTCAGTTTTGTCAGTGTTTGCCCTATGCATAAAGGGTTTGGTGTAAATTGTGTTGCACAACTTCTGGAGAAAACACCCTGGGTCAGAGGAGCGAGTCACACACAGGATTTCAGGGTTCTTCATAGGGTACCTCCCATTGCTGGTCTGGTGAGAAAAGTGGACACACGTGGTTGTGTGTGCCTGGGAATATCAGGAATATTGAATATCAGGAATATTCACACATGTGAAAAATGTTGCCTGTGGAGTTGAGAGTGTTCATACACCAAGAGATGCCTGTAAGCATTTTGTGTATTCTTCTCCATCAGTTCAGGATTTGGGGGCATTTGTAGATTTTTAAGACCAAAAGGAGCTTCAAACATTCCTTTCTGTTTAATTTTGGTGTAGCTATCTCTGTATTCAACACAATTTGTTGTGTTTTGATTGAAGGTCTTTATTTTGAGGATACCTGGACACATAGTCCAGCCCATCCCTGTATGGTCCTTCTTGTGTGCCTGACATGCTTTAAATCAGACAATTCTCTACCAGTTTCCAGTCTGAATGTTCCAGTTTTAGCCTGGTCCTCTTCACTCCTTCATCATCACACTTTTCTCCATTGAGACATCACTTCCACACAGCATTGCTGGTATGCAAAAAGCTGGAGCTGTGTGGTGTAATGTGCCTGGGGGAATGTCTGCTCACAACTCAGCTTATGTCTGATTATAACCTGTTTGTTTTTCCCACTCATGCATACAAAAACTTGTTTCCTTACCTTCCTGTTGTACACTGAAACCAAATTTTTGAACTTTCCTTCTGTATGCAAGCACTCCCTGCCCGCTGTGCTTCTCCTTTGCTGATTGTGGAAGTGAAGTCTGTAATAACCAAATCACTCTCACTGTACTATATGTATTTTAAAAATATTTTAAAAGTTAATTTTAGTCACAATGATTTTCATGAGGAATTATGCATCATTGCACATTGTTCTTGTGATTTTTATACAACATAATTACACCTTCTATTGACAGTTTTCTCTGCATTAATGGTAATTATGCCATTTAATGAAATTACAGTAATTGCATTTAAAAAATATAATCTGGTGAGAACTAAAAGGATATATTGACTGGAATTTTTGCTATCATATATATGTATATTTTTTAAAGTTGGTATGATAGTTGCAAGAGACATTGACAGGATCAGGCAAATGATGGGAATTCAGCCACCAGTGCACCTCTGGTGTGACTGGCAGTGCTGCTGCTGAATTCCTTCAGGGTCCCTGCACATCACCCATGCCAGAACAGTTCATTTTTACTGGCAGCATTTCCCTCTATATCAGGTTTAGTTTTTTGCTGATCCAGGCTGCTGCCAGGGTGGGTACAGGTGGGAATGATTTTTCCAGCTCAGCCCTCTCTGGCAGCCAGGTCCAGCCAGACAAGGAATGCAGCAGGCACAGGCAGTATTTATTTATTTTGCAGTGACATTGCCCTCTGTCCACTAATTGTTTTATGATGGCTTAGTACTGGGAGGAAGGGGAGGAATATGTGGTGATGCAGCATGATGTGTTGGAAATGTGGGGCCTCTGGTCAAACTCACTGCAGTTATTTAATGGTGGGTGGCTGGGAAAATGACAGGCATGGGATCATTTGGGAGCACTTTGGGCTTCCCAAAAAGCTGGATGATACAAGAGAAGGAAGGCTCTGGGGGTTTTAGATGCAGTAGCAAACCCAGACTTCAGCTTTTGTGCTCCTTGCTGCAGAGGTGGGATTTTGTCACTCTTCTCCATTGAGATCTCCAAAGCTCTTTAAATCTGGAGAGAGCTCGAGGCTGCTGGGGTTATTGGCAGAGGCCCCTTGGGCTGTGGGAACTGGGAAGTCTGAGCAGTCCCAGGCTGGGTGAGGCTGCAGGTCTGGGCATTGCTCTGCCAGTTTGCTTCAGGTCTCACCTGGGGTGGCAGCAGAGAGAGAGGTCAGAGCCTGCAGCCCATGAACTTCTGGAGATCTCTGCTGAGTGTGATTAAACACGCTGCCCCTTCAGCTCGTGATGCTGCAGCTGGATCTGAGCCCAGCTCAACTCATCTCAGAGAGAAGATACCAATCATCTTATTGGACAATTTTTGATCCCTGTTGAGCTGGGCTATATTTATAGTGGTGAACTATGGGCAAAAGGCCATTTGTTTGTTAACAGCGTCCTCTAAAATTGCTAATTGCCTATCAGAAAGAGG
Source organism: Entomyzon cyanotis (assembly GCA_024500445.1). Taxonomy (NCBI): domain Eukaryota; kingdom Metazoa; phylum Chordata; class Aves; order Passeriformes; family Meliphagidae; genus Entomyzon; species Entomyzon cyanotis. The sequence continues at coordinate 15,039,930 of JAKEPQ010001010.1, forward strand.
GAAATGTTCTTTATTCCCTCAGGAAAGATATTGGTTAACTCAAAGTTTAAGCCTTCTGGAGTTTACTTGGGGTAAATCTCTCATTCTGTATGTGGACAAGTGTCTCCTGCATGTTATGATTTGGCTTTACTAGCAAAGCACAAAATGTTCCAGCCCTGTTTGTTCTGAGCATAATTCAACCCTGGACATGACAACAATATATGGATAAAACGTCCAGTTTAACTCCTGCTTTGTTTTGCAATGCAGTGATTTATTTTATTTTATTTTTCCCTTGATGGAAGGGGAGTTATAGATCAATAAGAGGAAATTCTTGGGATGAAAGTTTCACAGGGAACATGACAAATCTATGGAGAAGGGAGACCAGTAGCAGCTATGAAGTCCACCCAGCTTAAGGTAGAGACTAAGTCACCAAACATCTCTTGGACCTCTGGCCAACAAAGCAGAGGACAGAGGTTTAATTTAACTGAATATTTACCAGTAGATGGTAATCACTCACTCTTCTATAGGGTGGGGAAGGAAGATGTGCTCTCACATGAGCTCCCCTAAAATATTTCTTCTTTTCCCCATGGATTGTCTGCTAATTTTGAGCAAGCAGTTCCCTGATACAAAGCACAAACCACCCTGCCATGACTACATGTGTAACTGATGAGAAGGGTATAGTCTCTTTTCTCCTTTTTTTTTTTTCATCCTCACAGCTGAAGACGAAATTTAAATCATTGTTCCCAAACTGTTCGGGAACAGCATTAAAGTAATGGTAGATTAAAATGTCTCCACATTAGAAAGCTAAATAAAATGAATAGATGTAATCCTAAAGAGAGAAAGAATGAGCATTCTTCAAACACTGAATGGGGGACTTGGAAGAAGAAAAAACTTAAAAAAAAAAAAAGAAAAGAAAAAAGTATTAATGCAAAAGAGATGGTCTTTACATCCGCTTTACTGTAGAGCTTTTGCTAAGGGCTGTTCTCAGCCCATTTGCAGCTTGTGTTTTGCTACAGTTTTAAAGAAGCAGTCGGCAAAGGAACGAAGGCAGTTTCTATTTAAATAGGGGAGCTGTAAAATAACACTCTGCTAAAGAAATTCGTTAAGGCTAGAGCTGGTGCTGGAGGAGCAGCGAGAGGCAGGTTTCAGGAATTTAACCTAGTAAGTAATTCTTCAGAGCCCCCAGCATTTCCTCCCCTCTTTCCCTCTGCAAACCTCTAGCAAAGGCACATCATTGTCCTGAGCTCCAGTGAACAGGCTGGGCTGAAGGTGTGTTTTTATTTCGAGCTGTTACATCCCGGTAAAAGTATTTTCCTAATGATGGAGGAAACCTTTACATCCTGCTTCCTCCTGGCTGCTCGTGGCAGTGCCTCTGCAAACGCACCAGGTCTGCCTGAAAAGCTGTCAGGAGCACGTTACCTGACACAAGTGGCTGCTCAGATGAGAAGCAGGCTCCTCCAGACAATTAAAGGAGATGGTTTCACCCTTTCCCCAGCAATTTTTACGTTTCCACTGTTATTTTTCCCGTGGTTTCTCAGTTTAAGCTTGAGATCCCAGACTTTGCTTTGCTGCAGCAGTTAAAATTCCTGGAATAGCAACAGTGATATTGATGATGCTGAGAGACACACAGCAAAGTAAACACATGTTATTTCCAGCTCTTTCAAAAATGCAAGAACAAACAAGGACAAAGTTAATAGGGAAATAACCACTTAGAGCCTTGACAACACGATAAACAAGATTTAAACAGCAAAGTTTGAAGCTTTGGAGTCAGGGTGAGATGGGGCTGAGCAGAGACCAGTACAAATATCCCTTTTAACTCTGAAAAAGATGGATGGCCTCGTGTTTCCAGCTCAGGAGTTTCGGGGATTTGCTTTTTACCAGTGAGATGTTCCAAAATAAAAATAAAAGCAAAACTATGTTTTGCATCTGAGGAGTCATTTCCTCTGGGTGTGCTCAACAAGGCATTTACCCTATATAGCAATTCCCTTGATTTTGGGGTTGGGGATCCTCCTCTTAAATTATGCTGTGCTGATATTTTCGAGGCTTTCTGTGTCATGCACTCCAAACTGGAATGCATCACATCAGAATGATTTCCTCAGCCCTGGTAATGAGAGACACCTAAATCACTGCCTCTCACTCCTTAATTGCATTTTGTTGGTTTTAATTGATGATAAAGCCTTTTAATACCTTGGCTGTGTGTGTTAAACTCGATGGTCCAAGTGTTTGGGTAAAAGAAGAATCCTGTTGTAGGATAAGCCTCTGTGCAGCTGGTCAGCAGGAATGTGTGTGCAGGCATCCAGTCGAGAATTAAGGCGAGGAGAAAGAAATTCAGCTTTGTTATAGTAAGTGGATTTATCCCTAGAAGGTGTTGGTGCTGAGATAACTAAATAGATATGTGTATCTGTCAGTCTCCTGAACCAGACTGGAAATACAGTTTTCATCTCTTTGGCTATTTAATGACAACACACAAAGCCAGGATCAAATGTGGAAACATTTTATCAAATAAAAAAAAAAAGCAAGTGAGAAAAAGGGCTCTTTCTAGCTAAAAGCTGAACTAACTGCATCCACAAATCCTTCTGCCTGCCTTTGTGCTCGAGTTGCAACCTGTTGGAGAACTCTGCTCAGTGCTTGCATTCCCAGCTAATTTGATACTGACTTTTATTTATTTCATTTCATTTCTTTTTTTTTTTTTTTTTTGGGTGGTTGAAGCTCTGTCATTTGTTTCGGAGCTGTCATTTTTATTAGTCTCCCTGGCTGATCTTTTTGGGCTCTCGTCAGGTGGTGTGTGTTCTCCATTGTCTGCCTGGTCTTGGCAAGCTGCAGGTCCTTTTATTGCCATATGACGTGGGCGTGCTTGCTGCAGTAGCCTGTAATTATACCCACCACAGGTGACAGTTACAAGAGCGCTTTGGTAATAATTTTAGCTGCCTGATCTGATGTTTGTGAAGAGCAAACCCTCCTTGTGGTCTGGCTGGAGTTTGCTATATTGTGTTGTACTTTAGCCGTTTGATTTATGAAGCCCTGTTTAAAATTTTTTTTAAAATTTTTTTTATTTTCCATTAATATATAACATCTTGTGTCTTTCAAAGTCCTGAAGTTTTATGTAAGATTGTTGTTGATCTTATGCTATTTTGTGCATTTTTCTATTTATTTTTGAGTGCGTTGTATTTATTTTGCTTTGCTCAGCACAGTAAAATAATACTCCTGCCTGTTGCTGGGTTTATTTGTGTATTTAACATTGCTGAACTCCTGTATCTAATGCCTCGCTAGCAGACACTCTGTTCTGCCAACTGTGAGAGTAATCACACATTAGCATTTAATTATTATTTTTTTTTTTTACCTTTGACCATTATTTAACTGATTTATAAAAGGTGAAATTCTCTATCCAGGAAGGCAGCACTAGCTCCTTTACTCCCAACAAAATTGCAAAACTTGGATTATATAAAAGGTGAATTTAGCTCATGATTTTTACTGTTATCTTACAAACCTCCAGTCTGATTTTAGGAATTTGCCACAAAAAAATGTGGACAAGGCTGATGTACCCACTGCCTGAAAAGCTGGCTTTTCTCTTGTGCTGCATTTCTTTTAGTGGTATTAAATTCTTTAGAGGAACTTCAGATTAAAACTCTTGGGCATCTTCTGAATTTTTGATTCCTATTGCAGGATTCTGACTTTTAATTCTTCTGGATTGAATGGTAGGTTGAAAACCAAGACAAATTTATTTGTGACCATTTGGCATCTTATCTGATCCTAAAGAGATGATTTTCCACATCAGGATATCCAGTAATTTTCATTTTCCCAATGTGTCTGTTGCTTTTTCTGAGAGTTCACTTTATTCATAGGCTAGAAATCGCATAAACAAAGATGAAATTAGTATTCTAAGTTGAATGAATGTTGCATCTGTGTGAGACTCATTAAACAGGAGTGTGAGACAGAAGCTACTTACCCACCACTATTGGAAATACCAGAATTCGAGAAGCTTATTTGTAAAATTCCCAAAGTTGGCATGGATTTTGACTCTGCAAGCTGTATGGAAAAAAACATACGGCTCAGCCCAAACAAACAAACAGAAAAGGCAGGAAACCCATGGCATGTAGGATGAAAAAGGTACATATTAGGAAGCAAAAATGCCATTTAAATTAAAAATTCTTTTACTTAGTGTGTTCTTTTCCCCCTCCAAAGCCACAGGTGTATTGATTTTCTTTCAGTCAGCATCTGCTTGGGTTTCTCTCATTATTCACATTACTTTGACTTGGCACCTCTTAGAAAGTATTTTAAAGCACTCAGTTTTACAGGAAAATTGTAGACATTGACTATGATCTCCCATGTCATTGGTGGAACAACCCTATCAGTATTTTTTTTTCTCCTTTTTATTTTTTCTTTTAATTTTAAAAAGGTAGATTCATTTTTTTTTTTAAACACAGATGTAAGCTTCGAACAGCACTGCATTCCATTGAAACCCAGAGGATGTTTTTATTCCTCCAAAAGGAGGGAATCAGTAGAGACATGTCTGTAGGTGGTTTAAATCACTGTAACTCCATTAACTTCAGCAAGCCTGCGTTACTTAACATCAGTTAAAAAGCTGCATCCTCGTTTTGGGCAAAACTCCTGTGTGAATGGAAGTATCAGGTTTTCTAGGAGGAGGAAAAGCCTGTAGATGGCGATGGACCCTCAGGAATGAGGCAGCTCTGGCATTCAGGCTTTTGTCAGATTTTTCTGGCAGGTTTTCCTTTTCTTGCCTGAACTATTTTATTTTTAATTTAATTCACCCTTTCCCTCAGTGCTAATGTAACACTAGTTGCAGAAATCGTGACAACTGGAAGAAATTTCCTATTTGAAGGTAATGCAACATTTTGGTTTTATGATGGAGACAGATACACCTTGAGGGATTTCTCTTAAGATGTTCTGCTTGTCGGGGTTCTTTTTCTTTTTCTTTTTTTTATTTTAAATAAGAAAGAGTTGGATCCTTTACAAGTTCTGAAATAAAGAGAGATAAGTAGAGAAGCTGCAGAGCAAATACACTTTTTAAAAAGCCTGTTCTCATTTCACTTTATTTTTCTTCATTAGCAGCTAAGATGTGCTTTAACTTAGAGGTAATTCTTAAATAACCAGAAAGTTCTTGGGTTGTTTGAGGATAGCAGTAATAGTAAAAATACCTTAAATCAGAATATGTCCCTTTATTTATTTATTTATTTTTTATATTCAATTGGAAATAAACCTGGAGCAGTGGGATGACTGCAAAATCCCAGAAATTAGATTAAAAAAAAATCTTTACTATTAATTATGAACAAATTTGACTGCTTCCACAGTAAAGGGTTGCACTGCTACCAATAACATCAATAGAGTTTTGATCTCTTCCCCCACAACTTCATGAAAATTAAGTCTGTTATTCTTAATTGTGGCATCCACACTGGAGTCAAGCTTAGCTGCTTTCTTTTGGTGTTTTTCTGTGTTTTTGTTATTTTTGGGTTGTTTTTTTTTTAAGGTATTGCTGCGATTTTGAGAAGTGTTAATAAATATGTAAAACATGTAGCGTTTTGTACCAGCCTAACATGCTGCTTTATTTTACCTTTAGCATCACCCATGTAAAGTCAGCATGTTTACTGAGAGATGAGTGCCAAAGGTGAGCAAAAGTCCTCACTGAAGCAGCCTTTAACTACTCTGCTAGCTCAGGTTCAGAACTTTCAACTTTTTTTTTTTTTTTTCTCTTTTTTTTGGGAGAAGTCGCTGTCTTCTGTGCTTTCCTTCAGCTTTCATCTTTTAATGGAAGAGCAGCCCATCTCTGTATCAAAGCCAATTGTCAGCTTTCATTAGATGCATTCTATTGTTTGTTCAGATTGGAAATAACTGCATTACACTTTGACTTTAAAGGCTTGCTTGTTTTTAAATATTCTGGGTATATGTGACCTTTTTGTCATTCGTGGGGCACTTGCCTTGGCAAATTTGAGGTACCCATTTAAACAGCAGCCAAACCTTTTTGTAACTCAGGTACTTCACAAAAGGCACTTTTTGTAGGTCTGGAGAAGTAAAACAAACAGTAAAACAAAATCCTGCTGCTAATGAAAAGCATGAATAGGCTCATCTAAATGTTTTTAGCCATAACTGTGCCTCAGATGCATTTCATGGGGGGAGAACTGCCAGTGCTCAGGGAGGCTGCAGCACCCATTTTTTAGCAGGGGGTGGGAATCCAGCCAGCTGCTTTTTTCCTCCCATTATGTGTTGGCCATGTGAGATGTGGCCTCTGTCAGAACATGACGGCGAGACAGTCTAATTCCATTAAAATATTGCACTAAGCAAATTTTCTTAAAATGTTTAGAATATTAAATGGGAAATGCATAATTGATACAGAGATATTAGCTTTTTTTTTTTTTTTAACCGAACATGCCCATCAGGAATGAGATGATGACTTGTTCTAGCAGTTAAGAAAACTTCCCCAGATACTTCCATGTACACATTTGGGAAAATTATTTGCAATGATATATTTCAATTTCCTTAATAAACTAGACCTGTCTTCCTAATTCCCTTTCCCTTAAGTCCCTCTGCAGGGGTTAAGAAATGAAGTATTTTGAAATTATTATCAGATAACTGTTTCTATGAATAAAAAAACTAATCTAAGATTTAAAAAAAAAAAAAATAGATTTATATTCCAAAGCTGGGAAATAAACAGTGGCAGTAGAAAGGAAATATGAGATTAATAAAAATGAAGACATTTTGCAGAGCTACCCTGGATGGTTTTAATCTTATTTTGTTTCTTTTTCTTTTTTTTTTCCCTTCTTCTGGGAAGTAGTACTTCTGCAGCAGCGTGCATTGCAAGGAAAGCAATCCCTGATTTTTTTTTTTTTTTTTTTTGAAAGTTGTACAAATACTGGCAGAGCCAGTGGTCCTTTAGTGCCCAGTGAGTCCTGCCTCACACCAATACCTGCAGTAAGACACACAGAGCGACGATGAGATCAAATGCTCTGGTTAAAAAGCCTTAGGGAAGCATTATGTGTCTGAGGTCTGATCTATTGTCTGGGAGGTCGGAGAGTGTTAATGCACTCTGCAAAGATTAGACTCCCTCTCTAATTGCTCCAACACTTCCTTAAAGGATTTAAACAGTCAGGAAAGGTGATGCTCCTTGTCAATTTTTGTCTTCTGACAGCTGTTGAAGTTTATCTGTCTTTCCACGGAGACCACTAGATCATGCAAAGCGAGCAGTGGCAAAAGCACAGACCCTGAGTTAGGGCTGAGAGCAAGGAATGCTGCTATTTACAACTCATTTCAGCTTTTAAATGCTCTAAGTCCTGGGGCCAGAGTTGCTCCTGCATGCCATGCCACTCACTTTTGGTGACAGCAGTTCCTGAAGTCCCAAGGAAAGTTTAACTCCTGAATGGGATGAAAAGTCACCCTTTTCATTCAGAAGTGACCACGTTGTGGTCTCCATCCCTCATTGCTGGGCTGGTTCTTCCCCAGCACATCTCTGTGGGACTGAGTCAAGTCACACACAGCCACAGCTTGTTTATCCCAGAGCAGTGCCACACCTCACTCCTGAATTTTCCTCTCCCCCACTAAATCTGATTAGGATTTGAGTTTTCTCTTGGTTCATAAAGCCTGAAACATATATGCAAAAATTTACTCAGAAAGCTGGTAAAGCTCAAGGCAGGAGATTTTTTCTGCTTCTGAACCAGAATATCCACAGTGACAAGTACCTGACCCCTGCCACTGTTTTTTTGAAGCCAAATAGAAATTTGCCCAGTGGATCAGAACCACTTAAAAGAAGCAGTTTATTATTTGGCAGTCTAGCTATTTGAAATTGCTTATATTAATGAAATAGCTTATGCTTGCAAAGGATGCTGCTTTTGCTTGGACAGTACTTTAAGGGAAAGGGATGTAAAAAAGGTAAATGTTACTGAGGAAGGAGAAGCTCAGCTCCACCCCAGGAGAACTTGGGAGATTTAATATTTCTGTAACAAGGCTGTGGTATCCTCACATTCACAGCAGGCTAACGTTACTGTAACAAGAGTGGAATTTGACCCATCTTTTTAAAACTGCCCGTTCCTGTTTCACAGACAGATGTTGAGTGTGTCCTGTTTCACTGCAGCTCACACGACATGACAGGTCCTGCCAGCTAGAGAGCCATCCTGTAGTTATTTTTCCTGGTGGATCAGGAGCTTTTCAATTTGATAGTGTCTGTGTTTTTGCTAGTCTTGCAGCATCTAAATGTGTTGGTGTATCGAATCCATTTCACACATAAATGTATAAATATGACCTATATAAATATACATCTATTCAATGCCTCCTTTCTAGACTCTGAGCAGATGACTAATACAGCTGTTCAAAGGAGAAAAGGATTTTTCTTTCTTTCTTTCTTTTTTTTTTTTTTTTTTTTTAAAGCCCTCTTGGCTCTGAATCGGAAATTGAGGAGCAGAATTCATCAAGTGTATTCTGATCGTTCTCACATGGGTAGTTCCTCCTTCCCTTCCTGCATAGCATGTTCCTTTGCACTGTTGCTATATTACATGAAATGTTTCATCTGTATATAAAAATTAAAAATTCAAACAAAAATCTGGCCCACATGAAGAACAGGCCCTTTGGGCATATGGTTCATTATGCATATCCGTTTAATTACTAAAACACTTGGGATGTCTCTACTGCCCTTGCTTTCAACTTGTAAAGTTGGATCTGTTCTGCAGCACAGAATATGTTGAACAGGCATGTGTCATAAAGGACTTCAGTTTTCTCCTACTTCCAACTCTATATAATGTTCTTGGCTGAATCGTTAGCATTTACTGATTATTAGTTCAATCCACTGCATCAAAACAGCGTTTCGGGATCTCTTTTCTCTTAACACCTTCCCTAACCCCAAAAAAGCAAGTTTTACAGTGGTTCAGAGTTGTGTTTAGTATCGAAGTAATGTGAGACTCAGGATTTAGATTTCAGGCACATTCCCACAAAGCACCTAAAGCTGCATGTTGAAGCTGTATAACTTTTATTAGCTAGGAAGGGATTGCTGTGATAGTGTGACTTTAATTGATTTTCAGGGCAAACAGGTGGTGATGGTTTAGGCATCCCCCAGTCTCCTGCCACTCCTAATTTGGAGTTGCACATATAATAGCTTTATTAAAATAAACAATCTTCTGGCTTTAGTTTTACCTGAACAGCTGCCTGAAATTGCAGGAGACTTGCAATTCTTTTTTTTTTTTTTCTTTTCTTTTTTTTGAGATTATTCTGTGTTTTGGAAAACAAGATGCTACAGGTCTGCTGGTGGAAAATCTCTATTACATAGTCATGCTTTCAATATATACTTTGGATTTTTTTTTTTTTTTTTTTTTTTTTTTGCATGTCACTGCTTTTAGCTAACAATGGTAACATATCCAGGGTATAATTACAGTGAGCCTCAGTCAGCTTCATGCATTTGTTCTGTAATGCACTGATTTTGTCACACTGCAGATTAGGAACCTGCTGAAATTGTTTAAGTGTTGTATAATCACACTGCTCCTGGTGTCCTGGGTGTGTGTCAGGTGTGGGGAGGGCTGAGGTTCAGTTAGGAACTGCGTTTTTCCTCTTCACTTTGGAAATCTCTTCCAGGCAGATGAAGAGACCTTCTGGGCTGTGCTGGGGAATCCCAGGTGCAGTTTAAGGACAGAGAATAATCCAAAATTCTTTGCTTGAAAGGATATCATCTTACTGCTTTGTATGTGCTTTAGAAGTGTTTGTAGATTTCTGGGTTTGTGATTCTTCTTTGCTGGTGTGGGGTTTTTTAATTTTTTTTTTTTTTTTTGTTCCTTTGCTCTGTTTCAGTCTGGAAATATTTTTTTAGGACTGGAGGTTTTGGAAAATAAGGTACCAGGCAGGTTTGCACCTAGAGTGTTACAGTCATCTATTTCTCATTTAACTGGGTTTTATTGCTAGGTTCTACAAACCTGATTTTTGATTTTTCTTTTCTCCCCTGTGCCATAGCTGGAGATGCCAGGGAAGTATCTTTATGTGTGATTCTCACCAAACACTGAACTAAGTCTAATTTCATGTATTTCCTTTATTAGAGAACCCTTTTTCCTTTACTCATTCAGCTCTAATTTACACTGTGAATGTGAAGGAGAAGTCATTAAAGTAGTTTAAACACATCATTTAAGACTCCCATTTGTTACCACTTGGAACCCAATTGAGAGCCCAAATTTAAGAGCATTTCCACCAACACTCCTTCCACTGCTGTACAATTACGTCACCATTTGTCCCTCGCTGCTAATGTTTCCCAAAATAAAAAATACATCTCCAAATAAGTGGACATTGATCAGCTCAGCTAATGATAATTTTTTTTCATGACCCTTTTAAGGTGTTCACCTCATCCAGAATAAATAAAATTTTCCCACATTTTTGCCTTCTTTTAAATAGCACAAATACTTTTTTTCTGATGCTTTTTGTAAGAATTATTTGCTATAAGCTCAGGCTTTTAACTTGCATAATGCCTGTCTTTCCTGCAAATAGATTATAACTTTGTGTATGAGAATAATTCCAAAGCTATGACCCCGCTGATAAACAAACCAAAACACTAGAGTTAAGAATGACCATTTACTTTATGTACTATATGAAACAACAGATTTTTTTTTTTCTTTCCTGTCACCCCCTCTTTGTTTTGGGATTTTCTCCAGTTACCTTGGTCTGTGATAATCACCCCTTTAGAAATAGCATGCAGATTTATTCCCTGGCCCATTCCCAGAGGATTACCCCAAAACATAGAAAACTGTTGTAATTTTTTTTTCTTTTTTTTTCTTTTTAATTCTAATTTTAAGCTTTATTGCTTGAGGGTCTTGACTGTATTTTACTTGGCACAGGAAATGTAAAATACGTTAGATAAAAGCATGAGGGAAAAATTAGACCAGTCAGCATGTTGGCAAACAGCTATTTCTTCAGTGTCTGCCGCCTAAAAGGATTTGAAATCTTTTACTCTAAAACTGTTGTACGTACATAAATATAGAACCCAAAACTCGTGTTGTAGCTGATTTGGTTTTAACCTCTTTTGAGGTTAGGGATAAAGTAGCAGCCACAAGGAAGTTGAACAGAGGCACCCACTGGACTCGTGGGCATTGGCTTTGGGGGCTAAATGCACATATTTTGGAGGGCAGAGGTGACACCCCCAGACATGCACCCCTTGCTGCTGGAAATTACCATCCACACTGACCAACGTGCCAGGCAGTCGTAAAGTAGCTGGAATACAATGTAGAAATCTTAACTTACACATAGACTTAATGGGTGATAAGTTCAGTGGAATAAACATGGACTGAGTGCCTCTTCACCGACCTCCTCATTGCAGATACACATCTAAGGCTTGTTTCTACTTTTCTAGGCAGGGTAACCTCATTAACATAACGAAAATACTCAGGATAAAAGAAAGCCGTCACTTTTTAATTAGTTTCGTTTCTGTTTTGTTGTTATCACTTTCTGATTCCAGGCATTGTTCCGAACAAAGATAAATCCATTGAACATGTTACTGACAACAGTAATTCAGGCTCTGAGTGGGGACATTTTGTAAGTGTTTGCAGTCTTGAGTGCAGCATCCCAACCTTCCCTGATGGAGTTTCTGACGGCAGTGTCCCAAGAGGATGGTGGAGAACAGATTGCAATATTGTCAGCTCTTCTGATTCCTCTGCGACTTTTGCAGAACATGCTTCTTCTTAAAGCACCGTTTCTTAAGAGTCCTGTGATTGCACATGAATCACAGCTTTCATTTAAAACACAAATGAGTCTCTACTTCCTACCAGCAGCAAAGAAAATGAGATCCCCCTGAAGAGTCTAAATCAGGCAGTGACAAAAAAGGCCCTAACACATATTGGCTTAAACAGTAGGAGTTTTTTTCACTTGTTTTTGGGACTATTTTTGTTGGGTTTGCATCTCTTTATTTTTGTTGGGAGTGGGGAACATCGGTTTTTCTTTTATCCTTTTGCTTTTGAATGTTTGGTAAAATTGTGACCATGCTGAGCAGAGTTCCCATTCTCCCCAGGCTTTATTCTATTACTCCTTTTCCTTGTTGCATCCTGACGTGTGGTGGAAATTGTCAAGCACAAGTTGGGTATCTCCCAACCAGCTGGGGAACACCTTTCCACCTCGAGCTCATCCTGGGCCATTCCCTCAGCAAGGGAAAAGATGGGATGTGGATATGGCAGCAGGACATGGCTTTGCATTTATGTCATTCAGTCTACGCAGACAACTGAGTTGGGCAAATATGGCCATGTTGTTTGTTACCCAAGCATTGTCTGAAAAAAACAAAAAACCAAATCAACATTTGGTAGATGTACATGGTAACAAATTATAAAAACATATCCTTTATTTGTGCTTCCCACTTCTGTGCAGTCACACATTAGGCAGACTGAAATTTTTTGGGGTGCAATTGGATTCTTTGGTTTGGCTTTTGGGGCGTTTAAGTGGATTTTTTTGTGTCTTTGTTTTTAGATTCCGGTTGTGCTTACACTTGCTTCAAAGAGCTTTTTGCCTCGTGGTACACCCTGAAAAAATTAGTAAGTTGTATGCTGGTGTGTGGAGCAATGCAGAGATAATTTGAGATGTGGCATAAATATTTAAAGCCCTCTATTCCTTCAGGTCATTTTTGATTTTGGTCGTTGCCGTTCGATACAGAGCACGTTTCACGCCGCCGTTGAGATGCTCCACGTTCTTCTGCCGGAGACACAAAAAACAAATTGAATCTAAAGCAAATAGGTTTCTTCTGCCAGTGCTGGTTTATTTAAGTATAATTTCTCTTCCTGCCACGTTCTCCTTTATTGCATTGCAATGAGGGAGTGACTCTGCTCAGAACCGACCCTCCTTGAGCTCCAGTTTGGCAGCTGTGAAGTGCAATAAGAGCACACTCTGAGGTGAGGGAGCATCAGGTGGATGTGGGAAGGAGAGTATCAACCAGAACAACTCTGGAATGCATCTTTGGAAGAGGATCTTCAGTGGGAAATACATCCTACATGGTTTCCTCAACCTTTTTTTTTTGCCGTGCTTTGAGATGGGGTGTATTAATCCAATTTCCATTCTTTTTAATGGCTTCTTTTTTAAATATTCTCGCTAGGCCATGCACAAGCCAGCCCAGCAGCACAAGCCTCGTTGCTGCACTCCCATCAGGCACCCTGATTTTTGTCAGTGAGGACTCAGCCCTGCTGTGTTCCTGCATCCATATTGCCCATATCTGGAAGTGATGCCTCCATATGCGCAGCTACATATGCACAAATGTACTGCTCTGTGTGTTCCTTCTCTCCTCTCCTCTTGTACTCTCCCTTTCTAAGGGCAGGAATAAGTAACTGTCAGAAATAATTTGTTGTCGACAGGCTTATTGCCTCCAAGGGATTCGAGTGCCCTTTTGGGGAGCCAGTATCCTATGGTATTGGCTAATACCCTGTATATTGTTTGGAGCAGAGGGACTGAAAGCTTAATACCCCCCAAAAATTAAAGAATTTATCCCTGAATATTTATTCTCAGAAATTTCTCCTTGTTTATAGAGTTCATTTGTGCATATGTGGCAACTGTGAAACTGTGTAGCCCAGGGATAAATTAAAAATATAGAAATCCTCTTCCCTGTAAATACAGGGAAGCACATCTTTCTGTCTCAAAATTGGTGATTTGGTTTAGGTCAAAACCAAACTTGGGCATTCACAGCACTATCAGCTCAAGTTTTTCTCCTGCCTTCAAGAATTGAACAGAGCGTGTTTATAAACAGCAAGGAAACTTTTGATGAAGCTGTTAGAAGTTTAGAGTTCAGTTAAATTGTGGGTTTTGAAACTTGGAGTTTCAAATAATATTTTTCACAGCCCTGCTGATGAGGCATTTCATTAGCATTGGAGCCTGCACTGGCTGAGAAAATAACTTTTTACCATAGGTTCCTCGCATGCATTGAATCTCCTTTCACTTTTATTTCTTCCATCTGATGGAATGTATCACTCTCCTCCCATCGCTGTTGGTGTCCAAGAGTTATCCTGTCACCCAGCACAGCATCTTTCACTTCTCCACAAAGGCTTACCAGCTCAGAAAGAGCCTGTTTATTTTGCACTTAGAAAAATCGTAATTGCTGTGTAGAAAAATCACACAGGAAAATCCTATCTTATGCTAAGTTTCTAAACCTCTTAAAACTGTTCTATCCCCTGACTGTGGGTTTGCTGGTGACAAATGTTTTATGGGCATATTTTAGTAGACACCCGTCTAAAATCTGGTCTTAATAGTCAGATGCTAAATTGGAACCAGAGCGGCAGAAAAACCAGATTTGAAACGTGTTTTCTAAGGGTTTGTTTTTACTTTCAGTTGAGGCTGCCTTCTCTCATCTTTTGTACTGCTGTCAAAAGGGCCACTCTCATGGTTGTTCAAACTCCATGCTTCTTGACAGGAACAGTTGGACCCCTCTTCAATGATTTTCAGATGAAACAGCTTCCAAACCTCCAGAGCTTTAACTTGTAGTTATTAGGCCCTTTGAAATAGCAACACATTAATCAGCTGAAATCAAGTGGTGCTTTCTCCAAGGCTGTGATATTGCTGTTGTATTTTAGGTAGAGCTCTAGTCTAAATATTAGTTTCAAGAGCTCTTTTTTTTTTTTCTTTCCCTTTAGATAGGTCTATCCCATTTCTGTTTCTATTTTGATCATTGTTTTAGAACGCTGTGAATTAAAGTGCTCACTTCTATAATAGGCTTTTATACTCCCAGATTGCATTAAAAGGAGTGCTGCAGAAAACTTGCTTTCACTTTTTAACTTCTTAGTTTGGAAATTGGCTGCTGTGCTTTTAACTTCTCTCATGCACAGTGTGAAGCCCAGCAGAAAAAATATCAGTGATGTAATGGATTATGTCTGACAGATCTTGGCCTAACAACAATGTGAAACATCGAAAGAAGAAATGGTTTGTTGAAACTGGGTTGTTTGAAACAGGGTCTTAGTTTGTTTCCCTGACTTCTGTGGTATCGGGAAAGTGTTCTGAACCTGTTAATGGATTCCCTTACTAGTTTGTGTGTTAGGCAAAAGGCAGACTGGGGATGACAAGAAATCAAGATGCTGTTCTTTGCATTAGCCATTATTTACATCAGCAGCTGAAGCATTCTTGAGTTTTGCCAAAAAAATATTGATAAGAAAGTAATTTAGGGTGCATAATTCAGGACCTTCTCCCAGGCATAAAGTATCACTGAGGAGAGATTAAAAACATGCATGGTTGAGGACCTTGTAATCTGGGGAGTGGGGATGTGTGTCACAGGGCTGCTGTGCTGTGCTCAGCATCAGCCTGAAAGCTGATTAAACAGGACATGGGCCTGCTTGGGATCTGCTTTCAAAACTGATGCTGCAGAACTGCTCAAAAGGCTGTCAGAACACAGAAATATTTCTATTCGCTCTATAAACACACTCTGAACTTTTATTATGCACTGTATGTTCACAGCAATCATTTCCCATACCTCCGAGGCGAAATAATTTCTGAATAGCTAAATCAATTTATCTCGTGTCTGTGTCGTGTCACAGTAATGAAAGTTCCCTGTACTGTGGCAGTGGCAGCAAAGCAGCTCTTGTTAAGGAGATGTGGGAACTCCATCAAAGCTTCACTGTCTGAGTTATAACTCAGCAGCTGATTAACCAGTCAGCATTAGAAGGAAGAGACAGCATGCCTCAGCTACCCATTGAGCCCACAGTGCGATTCTGTAATTAAGTTTGAAGTTTTATTTGAGGTCTGAAACTTAATAATACACAAAATGTACTGCAAGATCTAAAATCACCAAGGTCTTGATTTCCTATCTTGCCTAAATGACCTGTGATTGCGAGGTTGTGTTGCACTTGCAGCCGAGCAGGGTGATGTTCACATAGGATGGTGACAGATGCACTAAAATTGGGTCAAGTCCTGCAATTGAGTGAATGAAGAGAGGTTCTTCAAGAGTTTCATTGAGTCCTTGTAGGACTTTCCCTGGCTGGCTGCTGGTGGGGTCTTTTTGCTGCATCAAGAGAAGGATGAGTTTGCTCATAGCCCAGGGAGGTGGTGTGGATGCAAGCCCTCCTGTGGGCTGAAGCAAAGGTTTGGAATTAATACCTGGAAATGGGAATTTCCATGAAGGGAATTTACAGAAGGATCAGATGTAGATTTCTATGTATGTGTCTGTTTTTATCTGTCTGTGTGTACCTGAGAAAGATACCTGTGGAGAGATGTACAATAACAGATGCTTGTTCTTTGGAGAGACATTTAGGGCAGGACAGATACTGATGTCACCTTCACTTTGTCTTAAATTATATATATTCATCCAAGGGAGTTGGAATATCTTCAGAGCAACCTTTTCAGGTTGGAACTTTTCATTTATGGGAGATGTTTTAGCTGGGATTATCAAAATTTTTGGAGATTTTTATTAGCTAAAGTTATGCAAGACTCCTGTAAGACAAATCAAGTACCAATTCTTGGCCTGAATTCATGTGTTTCTGTTGCCTTGCTTACATATGAAATGTGGCTGTGTGAATCATTATCACTCCTAATTTTTTAGTATGTTGAAAAACAGGATCAAAAAGGCAAAAAAAAAAATCAAAACCAAATCGTCTTCCACATTCCTGTGCTGCAAATCAATAGCATGGGTATATATTGCCTGGATGTCAGCCCATTTTATAAATGAATATATCTCAAAGATTGCTTTACTGGCCGACAAATGCCAAGAACAGGATGACAGTCTAATTCCTTGCATAGCAACAGCTAACATGAAATCAGGTGCACTCTAGAAAATGCAAGTGCTGTTTGGGCAAGGTTATGGATACAGGCATTGTTTCTTGGTTGGTTTTTAGCCCATGGTGGGTATTAACTGGCCATTTGTCTGATGTCAGACAAGTCTTTTTGTTTGAAAAGAACCAGCAGCTGCTGGTTTTTAGGGGTATAAATTCTCACACTGCTGAATGCAAAGGGAAGTGTTTCTTTGGTACAGTGTGGTTGCACTTTCAGGTCTATAACATAAAATACATTGCCATAAATATCCCATTCTACTGCTGCCAGTATTGTCTTTGTGTGTAATATCTGACAGGCCAAGGATGAGGGGAGGTAGAGCTTTAGCTTCCTCATCACCCATAGAGTTTTCCCTTTGTTGTTGTTTGAGATACTTTTACTGGATCTGACTAGTTTTCACTTACCTGTATTATTCTAAAAAGGCAATTGTTTCTGATCAAACCAGCTTCTTTTGGGGGAAGAAAAATCAGAAAAATGTGTTTGTGCCTTGTCTTTGAAGGAGATTGCTTAAAATAGCTGCAAGTTGCTACCAGCATTAGGCAGTTCTTCTGGAAACACTATGTATGAGTAGAAAAGGAAATGGGATCACAACATACATTTTATGGCAGTTCTGGATTTAGTTTATTAACTTTGCATTGCCAACCCCTCCAAGTTTGCAGTCTGTTCAGGTACTGTTGCTAGTTGTAAGATAGGATTGCAGTTTGGTGTGATAGAGTTTTTAAAAAAAAATCCTATGCTTTTAAAATCCTCATCATGTAATTTGTGTGTTTTGCTGTTCCAATTTGCAGGACAGAACTTCAGAATTTGGCTTCTGGGCTTGCTATTAGTGGGGGTTGTGAGATACCAATCCAAACACACACACCCATACTGCTTTTAATCAAAGGTACTCTAAGCAAGCAGTGAAATCAGAGTGTATTGTGCTGAAAAATGGCAAAAATGTAAGGATGGAGACTAGGCTGACTGGATCCCTTTCCAAAATAATGCATCATGTGCAACCTAAAGCCTTGTCTCCTGCAAGCTGACAGACCTTTCTCTGTGCTGCTGTGCCAAGGATATGGGTGGATTAATGGTGAAGATGCATTTGCTGATCATCCCCTGTGGAGGAACAAGGGAGCTCTGTGGTTCCTGTTGCACAAGAGGAAAATGCTCTTTTCTAGCCTGGGAAAGACCCCCTGGCAATTAGGGTTTGATGAAGGGGAGCAGGTTTACCTTTCTGAGTGCATCTGTTGTACACTAGCACTGAGGACAAAAGGCTTTCATGCTCTAGGGGATCCCAGGAAGGAGTGAATCAAGCTTTTGGAATGACCTTATGTTCATGGCCTTCTCCTTCCCCAGGTACAGAGGAGCAGAAAAGCCAACAAGCAGCAGCCTAATGAACTCACACAGAACAGAGAGAGCAGATTGCTTTGCCAAAACAATAACCTGAATGAGGTTAGCAGAGCTTCAGGGATGAATGTGCAGAGTGATAATGACTGACAGCCTTCCTTACATGTCTTTCTCATGAAACTCTTGTGATGTATTCCCTTCTGCTGTTCTGTTTCTCCCAGGTATTCGTGGTCACTGTCTGGACCGTGGAGCTGTACATGGTGCCCCTGGCTTTGCTGGTGCTCTTTGCCTACAATTTCTCCCTCATCAAGACAGGGAAGGTCAACAACACCCAGGATGCCCAGGCAAGTAGAGTGGCAGGAGCATTTCTGGCAGCCCCAGCTCTCCCCCGAGCAAAGCATCATGGATTTTAATGGCATTAAGCTGGTTATGTAGTTAAACAGCACTTCTGTTTCAAAGTTACTGAAAAGAAACCTCAACCCTCTCAATTTTCATTATTCAATTAGAGCAATAAACCATTCAGAGCAGTAGGAGAAGATGATGAGAGTGTGTAGGAGGAGGATTTCACTTACTAAATAACTACAAAGGTTTTTAAGTTGAAATAAGAAAGGCTTGCAAAGCAACAAGTTCCTAAAAGCCATTGCCCTCCTGCCATTACACTTTGCAACACACTACTGATTCATGTTTCACAGAAGAGGAAAGTCAAGAGAATCCAAAAGAGAATGTGGTTCTTTTAAACCTTGTCCTGTGATCTGAGGTTTCAAGAAGCTTTTATTCCTCTTTCCTATCCCCAGCTCTTGAAAGACAAATGTTTCCCTCCCCCTCCCAGAAATGTAGCCTTTAGTTTTTAACTTGGGAGACAGAAAGATTTAAATGCAGAAATAATCACCAAGTGTGACAAAGTGCTAATGTTAGGGTGTGAAATGCTGTTTGATGTTGACCACTGTCCTTACTCCCATAACAATGGTAATTACAGCTAAAAAGGAGAGTAAATTCGTGAATGTCCATAATATTCTCTTCTTAGAAGTGAAACAAATGCAGTAATGAAGTGTAGGACAAAGGATAGCTTCCTTCTAACTTTTGATAAAAAGATGATTGATGTTGGTAGCCATGAAGAAAGAATACTTTTACCTAAATGAGTCAAGTGGATTTTATACAGAAGCTTAATATCCTAGAATTAAAAAAGTCAATGGCTGGTTTATTAGTTTTAGTGTGAAAAGTTGCTCCTAGTTCAGTTTTCATCCAAGTGGAAAGATTCTTAGAAAACAGGAAATTGCATTATCCAGACCAGGGGAGGCTTAATTTGAAAACATGGTAAAAGAAATGCTTTTCTCCAGTTTCAGCCAAGTCCAGAATAATGCAGAAAGAGAGTGTGTTGTCTTCAGTGACTACTTGATTTCATCAAGAAAAGCAGAACTTCCCATGTAGGAGAATCCCAGGCAAACAGATGTTTTTGTTTTTAATACAAAAGGCAGTAAAAACCAACAATAATAACTTACCCAGAAAAAAAAAATACACAGAGAATGCCTTCCAGCCCCTTCCCTCATCCTGTGGTGAGTTTGTTGCATGTTCAGGTGAGGACAGTGTCACATAAGACAGAAAAATTGAGCAGAGCATCATTTAGGTGGACACTGCAAAAAGGCTATTTCTAAAAATACAGCTAATTGTGGCAATACTAAAGAAAGGTCCATCAGGAATTTGGCTCTTCTCCTGTCACACATTCTGTCAGCAATGCCATGCCATGAAATTCAGGGGTGCATTTTGCATAAGCAAAATCACACATCTGCCAAAGTGCTTTGCAGGATTGGGATCATATGGAACAAGTAGTCAAAGTGCCTTTAATATTACCTGATTCCTTTTTTATGTGTGGCTATGATTCTAACCATCTGTAGGTCAAAAATAGACAATCAGGTGCTAGCCCCAGTCACATCTGTCCTGCAGATGAGAAAAGGTTTTCTTCAAAATACCAATGCTTTTTACACAGTCATTTATTTATTTTTTGCTTCTTCAGGCCTTGGCTGGATATTCACTGCCTTTGGTTTTTGTGTGCCAGCACACACATTTTGTGTATACAGAGGAATGCAAGCAAGAGTCTTTGCAAAAGTGAACCTCAAATTCTCTCTGATTTCTGTGCTATAAAATGTGAATAACAGTATTAACCTTGTACTCCTGAACCACTTGCCAGGAGGCTAAATTCGTGAATATTGGTAAAATGTTTTATGATTTACAGATGGGGAGCTTCTATAGAAATTTAAACCATGATCAGTGTTAATTCAGCTGCTCAGGGTATTCCAGGGAGCCAAAGAATAAATCTGGGTATCTGAACTCCCAGTACCTTGTACATCCTAGATGCAACTGCTTTTCAGAGGAAAAAAAAAGAAATTAAAAAACCCCAAAACAGAAACACCCAACCCCCCAAGAAACCCTAAATCCAAACCATCTTTTTATTGTGATTCTTCACATTCTTTGCATGTTTGCTGTATTTAAACTTGTAGTACACAGCTTCAAATGTAGCTATTAAATAACCAAGAAAAAAAACCGGAGGACCC
The DNA here is from genome assembly GCA_024500445.1 of Entomyzon cyanotis. Classification (NCBI taxonomy): domain Eukaryota; kingdom Metazoa; phylum Chordata; class Aves; order Passeriformes; family Meliphagidae; genus Entomyzon; species Entomyzon cyanotis. The sequence goes on from JAKEPQ010001010.1 coordinate 15,060,476, forward strand.
TGTTAAAAGCTCCGTTTATTAAATACCTGAATTGAAAGCCAAGTGCTCCTAATTCCAAGCCTTAGCCAAGTCTTTTGTTTTCTGTCCTACCTGTCAGCACAGAACTTAAAGGGAGGAAATAATGCTGCATAGAAATCTGACTGGGATTCTATGTGAGATTGATTATGTTCATACTAATGTGTTTTGTAAAGTCTAATGTTTCAGTAATGGCCCTAAAGGGAGGGAGCAGTCATTGTGGCAGTGGGGATGGAACAAGTTGAGTATAGAGTCCTCAGCCTTGACATAGCAGTTGGTTCATTTGCAAGACTGAGAACAAAGCTGTTTACAGATAGTAAAAGCTGGCAATGGATTTGAAAGCCTGTTGCCTTCAGATTACTGGACATGGCCACTAATGCTTTATTTAGACTTAAAATTTGTATAGGGTATTGCATGCTTTGTTCAGAATACCATCCAAAAAAAAAAAAAAAAAAAAAAAAAAGGTCCTTGAATACAAAACACTGTTTTGGCAAGGAGAAAGTGGTGGGGTTTTTTAATGACTTTCAAGAGAAGTGGGAGAAAATTGTGTAGTGAAATGTTGTGGGAGTATCATAAGCTTTTTGAACATTGCCTGTCACTAAAAAATAAGTGTTATGTTTTGTAATATGGACATCTGCTTCTGCAGGAGCTTATGGGCTTGGATGAAGACGAGGATGAAGATGATAAGGTAAGCATATCTCACCAGTCTGTTGGCTAGAATCTGAGGGAAGGTGGGAGAACACAAACAAACCTTCTCTCCATAAATCTTCAGCTATTATCTGTGTTATCTGAGAAACTGTTGTCAGCAGTTTGCTGCTCAGCAGATCTGCAAGCAGCAAGGGTTTGGTTTGTGTGACTTTCCCCAGTGGAGGAACCTGTGTGAGACCTGAACATCAGCTGAGTCTGAGCAGCCCCAAAAAACTGTGCCTGACCTTGCAGAGGCCACAGATTCCTAAATGTGCACCTACAGGGGTGTGTGGGGCTGGAGGAAGTGCAAAAACTACCCAAGGATGGACAATTCCCCCTCCCTGCCTTTCCAAATGCTGGGTGACATTCTGTACTAATGGCTTTCCCCAAATGGTTTGGCATTTCCACTTCAGTAGGCCAGAATTGGTGTGATTTGTGGAGGGCTGGTTAGAATTTTCTCAACATTTCTTTCAGAGCCTGGGAAAAAAACCAGTTTTAGTTCAGCGGCTGAAATGTGGAAAGAATTGGAATTGGCAAGGCCTGTTTTTTATTTTACTGGAACATACTTACTCATTCTTCTCACTGTGAAAAATTCATTGGATTTTTTTCCAAGTTTATCAAACCACAGTGACAAATGATAAAAGGATTAGAGGGCATGACATACGAAGAAAGATTAAGAGAACTTAATGTATACAGCTTGAGAAAACATAAGTAAGTGAAGGAGGATCTGATAATCTATAAATACTTTAAAGCTAAAAGGTGAGGAATTATTTAACGAGCAACAGCATGCAAAGGAACATTAGCTGTTAGGAAGAAAATGTTCACGAGGGGATGTGAAACTTTCAAATTGCATACTAAGTTAATAAGACTCTTCTTGAATATTCTATGTTTTAAAAGTGCTACAGTGAAATTGTTGATCATTAAGGAGTAAATCAATACCACAGCTAGCAAGTGCACCTTAACTCTTCTCAGTCACAGACCCTGGGATTGAAGCTCAGCAGACTAATTGGGGGGAATAGTTATTTAAATTTAACTTGCTCTTCTGTGGTGGGTATATTTTAATGAGCAACCAGAAATCCGTCAAAGTTATAAAGCAGAGTTTAGGCAATCCAGCTGAATTACAGGTTTCTTGCAACACACAATGGTTGTTTAAATGTTCTCATTTATAATTTGCTCTTTGCATCGTAAAATTTGTCAAGTGAATGCACCAATATCTGAAACTCATCAGAAGTTGCTAAATGCAAGTTGCATCTTTTTCAGAGGAATACTGTGTATCTCTAAAAGTCAATAATTTCTGTTTAGTGGGTACCTGGTTCTAGACACCCATAAATATTGACCCTCTGCATATTATTTTTGTGATGCCTACAGGTGTAACTTATTCACTGGAACAATCCCGTTTACTTTTTTCTATTTTAATATTCCTCTTTTCCCCTTTTCAAGTGCTGAGGTGGGAGAAGAGAAGGAAGAATGTATTCAATAGGTATCAAATCCTCTGTTTCCTGTGCTGTGCAATTCATTACAGCAATGTTAAAATACTCTAGGTTACATTTACCCTACACTTAACTCCAGTGACTTTGGTTCTCTCTATAAATACCACCGTGTCACTTAAATACGGATTTAATGACTTAGGGTTTTTGCCTCCCCCCAAACAGCTTCACTGCCATTCTGTTCCTTGGTTTATTTTAACTAAGTATGCAGGTTTGGGAAAACTCCTGGGAGTCAGTGTTGAGCTGCTGATGATTTGGCTCTACCATTTTGTGGTGGGAGCTGCTTCTGTCCCTGTTGCAGGAGCTGGGCTCGGCCTTCAGCCCACTCGGCTCCGGCTCCGTCCCTCCGGACTAGCACCAGTCGGCCCCCGGGGGCACCGCCTGATCCCCCGTATGGGGAGAGGAGGAGTAGGCCGCCCTGTGGCAGAGGGTCAGGCCCGGTGGCGGGGAGTCGAGTCAGCTTCCAATCCCCGAGAGGCAAAGAACCACAGAGGGCGAGAGTTCCAAGGTGCTTTATTAACAGGAGAGCAGGGAAGCAGGCACCCTGGAGGCTCTCAGGCTGTCCGTGGACGTGAGGTCTGGCTGTCAGAACCCACGAGGCACGAACAGCCCAGAGCAACGGCAGTTGGGGGGTTTTAAAGGGGGGTATGGGGTTTCCAGGGGCGGGTCAGCAGGGGCGGAGCCAATCAGCTCGGGTACAGCCTTAACGGACAAGCAGGGTAGCAAATGATACAAAACCAGGGGAGGGATACAATCCAACCAATGAGGGAGCGAGGGAAACAGAACATTCTAGATAGGGGTGGCAGTTGGGGTGGTAACAGGGGCGGGGTAACTAAACTTCTAACCAGTAAACAAAGAGAGAACTTTCAGGGGGCGGGGTGCGGGAGGTTACACTTCATCCTCGGAGTCTTCGGATGAAGCTGCATCCCCTCTGGGGAGCTGCGCCACGTTGACAACTGGAGCCCTGGGCTCCGGGCCGGCCGGTTCAGACCGGTGAACCTCCACATGTCCCCATTCCACACACACTCCATGACTCTGTGACACGGAGAGCTGGTAGCACTGGCCAGAGCCTCTCTCAGCAGACACCTCCAGCAGGCTTTCTCGTGAAGACAGCGCTTTACATCCTGACATTCCAGTAATAATTCATAATTCCTTTTGATTGTTATGGAATTCTTGCACAGATTTGCCAGGAGAGACAATTGCCAGCCCCTGCATTTGTCCCATATCCAGTGCTGTGCAGAATTGCATTAATGTCTTTTTTGTGCCCTGTGTGTACATGCAGCAGCCATGGACCACACTCACACACCCATGACTTGCATCCTTAAGTACATTAGGTTATTCTAAGTCACTTTTCCAAGTCTGAGGGTGGCCAATGCTCTCTGGGGACTGTAAGAAAAATGTAATTTTATGACACTATCTCATGGCAATGTCAACATTTAAACAGACAACTCTACTTTAAAAAGAGGTCTGTGTATTTTTTTTTCCTCCCTAATACAAGAGCTCCCAAAGTTGAAATCTGCTAGTTGGGCTGTGGTGTACGAGGTCACTGTTTCTGTTTCCTGTCATCCTGCTGTATCAAAATACTCACACACAGAGCCCTTCTGGGTTCTGCTGCCTGTTAGACATAACAGACCGTGCTTCTGGGAATTGTAACACACCCTCCAAGAGATGAACTGTTTACAAATTATAAATACACAGACACTTAGTTCAAAAACCCAAGAGCAGATTAACTCCCTCCACCTAGACTATCTGTCTTAAATGACAGGGCTTAATTGCCAACTCCCCCATCCTTTCCCCCTCTGTCCTCCACACAGAGCAGCACGGAGGGCTGGAAAAGACAGCAGTGCTCTGTCCCTTTGGCACGAGCTGTTCCATGGATAAATGCCTTCTGGGATTTGTGCCACCTTGGACACTGAGTTCAGGCTATGTCCTTTCAGCTCTGGGCTCTGTCAGGCAGAGTAAGGATTGTTTTAAAGTGACATCACTGAAGCATCTTTTGGCTGCCGCTAAGAAGGTGTAGACATGTTACATGCAATTCAGTTTAAGCTGTCTGATTGTTAAACAGTTCTATTTATTTTATTTATTTTTTTTTCCTGTTTCTGATAATGACTGTAGAGTTTCAAGAGCAGACAGTCTGTGAATGATTGTTTCATAGCACCTGACTGGAAGGAGTCATGAGTATCCTCAGTTGTCTGAATAAAAGCTTACATCTCCTCCACAACAGATCAAACTTAAGTTGCTACTATTTTCAGGTCTCGTAACTGATTCAAAAGAAAATCAGAGACAAAATAAAATCAACAACAATTCCTGTGCGAGGTTTTTGTTGGTTTTTTGGGGATTTTTGGGAATTTCTATCCTGTGGTGAGCCAATATAGCCCTGCTTGGCTAACTGTAATGTAACAGGGAAGGGTCAAATGATACTGTGGCTTTAAGCCAAGTTATTTGGCAACTTCCAAGAAATGTTTAGTATCTTATGTATTGGAAAAAAACAGAAGTGGAATGAAATCACCAAAGAATAAAAATTCAATGTCTCTGATGTAGGAAATTCTCTGTCAAAAATAGGTACCAAAGATATCCAAAGTTTTATGAACACAATTCAAAAGGACTCCAGCCGAACAAATTAAAGTCAAATTCATCCAGTAGCAAACAGCTGACATTTTCCATTTGAGTTAGATTCAGCATGTGGAAACCTTCCGTATGGATCTTATTTGTACGGGTGGATTACGATGAAAATTGCATTAATTTTCTCCGCAGTAAAGGTCAGTAATTGAAACATGAACCAAGAGTCTATTGTGTAAGATGCTATATCCTCATACTTAGGAAAGGTCATTCAAGACAATATCATCTCATTGTTTTCTTCCCTGGAAGTATAAATAATTTCATTAGTTTTTTCTTTTTCTCTTCAATACAACAATTGCAATATAATATTTCCACATCCCCCATTAAGATTGCTGAAGACAAATGATGGTAAGGGCTTGAAAATGCCCCATGATACACAGGGTATGTCCTGACTGAGGAGGAGCATCCATGTCCTCCATAAAATTATGGACAAGATTGTTTCATAAAAAGACTCAATGCAGGGCTTGTTGTGGTTGTGCTTTGCTCTTTTCCTGTGAGCCTTCTGTGTACAAGAAACTGGAAGTTAAATATTCTCTTTTTATGTCTTGCACTGCAGCATTGTCTAGGACTGGTCTTATCCATAGGCATCCCATAAACTGGCACAGTCCTTCTATCAGTGTCATGAGCCACCCACTCATGGGTTTGGGGCTGATGGGGAGAGGAGTTGAAAGGAGGGACTTGCAGAGGACTCAGAGATATCCTGAGCACTGTGGTATGGCTCTTCTCTCAAGGAAACCTTAGTAGCCATACGGCACTCCCAAATTCTCCCTCTTAGAGAGAATTACCTGCCTAGATGTAGTGAAGCCAACACTGTAACTGCTCTGAATCTCTGGAGAAATATTAGGTGGCACCAGGCAGGTCACAGGACCCAGCACATGAACCTCAGGGAGTTCTCACCCCTTAAAAATTCTGATGGTTTAAAATGTTGTTAAATTTTATTTTGAATTGGGCAGATACATGAATAGATCTCTCTTTTTCCCATACCCCAAATTGTTAAAGATCATTACCTAGATTATAGATGATGAACCAGTAGTTTAAGTCTAATCACCATGTGATTGTTCTTAACTCTCATGTATTTCCAGGAGAAAGCACTTATTTTGACAAAACCTGTTTTCCTTCCCTTTCCCTTTTTTAAATCAGAGATGACTTATGTCCATTCAGGATTGATTCTTGTTGCTTCTTGCACACATGTTCCTCACCTAAATTATGTTTTAGTCCATGCGACTGCAGATATTGCTTGAAAACTTGTGGCAATACCAGTGGATTTTGGGCTACTTTATGTGTCTATGAAAACGTGAGCAAGTACAGAAAATGCTTCTTAAACCTCCTGAATTTCATGCCTGTGCATAGAGAAAGCAACGGAATTATGACCTGGGGCTTTTCACATAAGATTTTTCTTGGGTTTGGCTTAGGAGACTTTTGCTGGTCACCCTGTGCATGGATGAAATTCATCTAAAGTAGGCAGAAAAAGTGTTGGCATGGCTGAACAAGGCGTGGAGTGGTCATCTTCTGCTCCTCAGGCAGTGTTCCCAAACTCTCAAATGCAGTAGGATGATGTGCTATTGCTTTCCAAATGTGTCCTTTTAAGACCGATGCTGCTCTCCTTCATACCAGTCTGAAGTGATTCTATTGGCTCTGGTGGAATTATTCCAGATTTCACACCTTTTTAACTGAGAGCATAAATTGACCTGTATGTGTTGCATTTCCTCTATTTGGTAATTATTTCAAGTACACTCAGATTCGCTAAATTTCCACAGGCAGGCACATTTGCAGCATGGTGTTAATAAACAAAAAGATCCTGTGATGCACAGTTTCAGGGCTGCACGAGGCAATTGCTCAGAGCTTGGCAGCCGTCCTCTGCGGGTGCCCATCCTCCTGGAAGTGCTGAGGAGCTCTCCTGACACTCAGCAGACTTTGCAGGGCAGGGCAGTGACTCAGCAAGGCAGATTGTTGGGCTTCTCTCAGCCTCCTTTGGCTCCCACCGAAGGCAGGATCCAGTTCAAGGTTGCTGTGGTGACTGTTTTCAAAGCTCTGCCTGGAATTCATTTTAGCTACCAAGAGACTGTCTGTCACTCCATGGCTACCACCTCCCACAAGAGCTTCTTTCTGCTGCTAGACTGGAGCTGCTAGTGAAGTGTTGCCTGCAGACAATAGAGGCCAGTGGTCTGCTGTTTATACCCAATAAAATCCTTTTGGTTTCAGAAGTTCTTCATGGACGAGTATTTTGGCCCTAAGATGTTGTTTGGCACAGGTTTTGCTGGACACCGGTAAGGTCGGAGTTTTGTAGTCTAGCAGAGAGCAAGTTGCAAATTAAATCCAACTTTGGCTAACTCTGCTTTTCTCTAAATAACTACAGCATGTTTTGATTTTTTTTTTTTTTTTTAAGCAGAATAATAGTGGAGCAAAAAAGAATGCATGCCTGAGCTATTTTCCTTTCTTTTTTCTTTCCATCAATCTTGTTTGTTGCTAATACACTGAAGAATTAATAACTGGTACATTAGATAAATCCTGGTAAAACATTGCCCTAATGTGCTTGTAGCAGCAGTAGCATAATGAGACAGCTACTGTAAGAAAGCTAATCCTGAAAGTTAGGCCAGCCCAGGGCTAGGCAGACTAATTCTTCCAATCCCTGAAGATATTCAGGATTTTCATTCCTGACTGAGTTGCCCGAGTCCTGTTTTCTTCCTCCTTTTGCATTAATCCCTATTTATGTTTCCTCCTCCCCTTTTCCTCATCTTTGGCCCCAAGTGTTCCTCAGCTTTATATATTGAGTTTCCCTTGGCACGCCAGAAATCTGCTGATGAATACCACTTGTTTGAAAGTTGCATGCAAGACTTCTCCCTGCAAGTGTTTTCCATGAAATCCAAGTGAGCAACCATTATGTAGAACTTACCCGTGGCTTCAAGCCTAACTTTTCGTTGTGTGCATATGATATTTGCAGTATACATCAGAAATACACTCGGGGAACAACAGCAAAAATTGTCTGTGCATTTGGAGCGTTGCTCGCTGGTTTGGATGTATCCAGAGGAAAAATATTTGAAGGATAGATTTTAAAAAATAGGAAACAGCTTTCTGTAAAGATGAAAGCTATTAATCATTGAAACAAATGATCAAAAGAAGTTAGGGGATCTCCACCATCCAAGCTTTGAATTCAGTAATGGATGCTTGGCTAGAGAAGAAGCACTAATGGGTGGCATTTAGTCTTTGTTCCAGAGCAGACGATTGAAGAATTTTGCCTTCCGTGTCTTCCCCCCATAACTCTTAGGATTTTCCCCCTCAAGACCAGCTCTGACTGCTGTAGCTCCCCCGTTGTGAATTGCTGTGTTGGTGCTGGGGACGTCCTTTCCTGGCCTGACCCACATTCCCACTCTTTTAAAGCCTTTGGCATTGGAAGCCCCTCAATGCTGTGGTTGTGTGAAGATTTCTTTTGCAACTGACCCTGAATGTCTCAGAGCAGCATAAAGGAAGGGAGATCAGAGAGCTGTAGTAACCCTTAAAAGTGTGTTTATATCTCCTGTTTGACTGTTACATATTTCAGAAATAGAAAAATCCAGGAGCATCTTCCAGTACGGCAGAGATTTGGTGTCTTCATTTCTGAGCTCAAGTTGACATTTGTTAGCTGGAGACAAAAGACTTAATTTCTGAAATTGCTGGGTCTTGGTTGGTGGTGGTTTTTTTCCCCTCCCCTGACATGCTTAATCTTTTGTAAACCCCCTTTTGTGGTTTTGTTCAGGCAATTAATGTAGAAATGAAGGTTTCTTAAATCAGGATATGCAAGGAAGATTTGAAGTAACACACTGATTATATAATTAATTCTCAGTTGTAAATTCATTCTGATGGAGTTAATTCTTTCCCAAAGGCTCAAGACTGGTTTTGGTCCACCCACAGTGCTGTAATCAGCTAAGAAATAAAGAAGAAAAAGGCCTTGAAGGAATGGAAGCTTCACGACTGGTTTTAGGGAAATAATGCCAGAAACAGGCAGGATATTTCATTTTCAATTCATGCAAAAGATTCTGAGCTGTGATTTTTGAACCATAGGTATCCAAGTCTGGTTTTCAAGCAGCGTAATATATTGGGTCCAAAAGAAATCAGAAAGGAATGATACCTGAAGAGGATGGAGAAAAATTGTCTGGGTGGTGGGACCTTGCTCTGAGGGTGAAGCTTAGTGGAAGATGTATTTTGGATTACTTTTTACATTTTCCATGAGCATGGTAGTGTTCAAATATAGTTTTTCCTATGACAGTTGCCCATTTACTAGTCAACAGCATCCAGTGACTTTCATCCTGACGGACTCTGACTGCTTCCAACAGTGTTTTGTGAGGTGCTGGTTCACAAAGCATAGACAGCACTCCAAAACCTAAATAATTTGAAAAATCCCATTTGTTGTACTTCACTTGTCTCCTTCTCTCTTGCTTAACCAGTGCCCTTGTCGCTGTTGAGCGGCTAGCTGAGGAATGACCCAAGTTCTCAGACAAGGAAAGAGAGGAGAAGAGAGCTTTATTGTTTTGAATTCCATATATATAGAGTTTACAGAGGTGCCCCAGATTGGTCAGATCGAGACCTCCCCCTAGGCCCAATTGGCCAAGCTCGAACTGACCCAATTCAGAGAAGTTGTTTGCAAAACATCCAAACTTTATCTTGGTTATGAAACATAGCAAAATGTTCCCATGGGAAGAACCTGTGCTAGCCACATGCCCTAACAATCCTGTCAATGTGTTTAGACTGCAGGTTTCCAGAACAAAACAACAATAGCAAAGAAACAACGTTGACAAATTCCCAGGATTTTCAAACAACTATGCACACTGTGCATACTGCAAGGACAGTTGCAGCCTATTTTGCTCTCAAATAACTGACTTTATTTACCAGGCTTTCTAATCCCAGTTTGTCTCTGCCTTTGCATTGGTTGGCCATATTTTCTCACCATATTTTTGTATCATAAATTAAAAGCACTGTTGTCCAGGGGTGATTTTAGCATGCAGCCAGGTGAGCATGGGCATGCAGTTGTCCTAACTTAGGGACTGTTAGTTTCTGGTTTATTTCCTGGCTCTGCTTCATGACAGCAGAAGTTGTGTTGCGTTGTGTTGGTTAAACTGCGTTATCACCACATCTCTGAGCTCCATCGAGGACGTGCAAATGAAGTCAGCATGATGCAGATAGAGCTGGCAGATGATCTGCCTTGCAGCTCTGGGCAGCAAGAGTAGGCTTGCCCTGCAATAGCACTTTATTTATTATTATTTATTCTTTACCCCTCTGCCTGAATTTGGACAGAATGAAATTCCCACTGTCTCGTTTTCCACAAGCTGCTCCCCGACTTCTAAGTTTGGTGGGAAAAAAGCCAACTATGGCTAAAGGACTGTTGTACCATTCCAGTGAGCGAATAGTTAAATATAATTTCAATGTGTCATTTACATTTGAGCCTAACGAGATTATAACTGGAGCTGTGTGAAAATGACTTTTTGGTGCTATTTTCACATAAACTGACTATTTATTTATTTATTTTGTTCCGGGGTTATTTCACACCCCAAGGGTTTCATTTTTGTTGGTTGTTTTATTAATGTAAAAATACTCATTTTCACACCCAAATGTGTGATTATTTAAAATGCTGCTTCTATTCATTGTGCACTGACTTGCAACCTAAAGGCAAATATTCAAATGTCTGGAGCTTGATAACTCTGTGGTGGTTTTGGCTGGCTTTTCAAACTCAAAAATTGCTGGGAAGAGAAATGGGCAGTAAGAAATTCAAAGTGGTCTAAGGGCTGTATTCCCATGCTTGCCTCTCGGCATGCAAGGATGGGTCACAGGTTATTCCAGCACACTCTCCAGAGTGCTGCTCTGTCTCAGGAACACACAGACCCTTCCCAGCATGGTAGTGCCAAAGGACTGGGGGCAAGAGTCCTTTGGGTTACTTTAAAGGACCTCTGACCCTGTCCTGCATGGAGAAATAATGTGGATGACAACACAGAGGCAGAATTGCAGCAGTGCTGATGCACATTTCTGTGGCCCTGGCTCATTCCCACCCTCCCTTTCCTCTACCTTGAATGGTGTGGGCCTTGGGGAGCAGGGATACAAAATGCTCTTTATCATCATCTCCCCTCTGTGGGAACAGATTGGTTAAAACACAGCTTAAAATGTTTTGTTTGTTGGTTTGGTTTTTTTCCCCTTTTTTTTTCTTTTTTTTTTTTTCTTTTGCTAAATTGGACTGATTTTTAAGTGTCTAAATGTGATGTAAAAATCAGTGTCCAGGGCTCTGCTTTTTGTAATAAGTGAATGTTTTGCTGATTTCTTGCTAGAATATCTGCAACCACCCCAATTTGCATGCCTGTATGTGTGTTAGATTGCTAGCAAAGAAATGCTGAATGCTGATAATTGTATACTGGTTCTCAAGCCTGATTTAAGTAATTTTGATTTTTAATTCATTCTCTGCTTCCTTTTTATTTCTGCACATGTGTAGTAATGTCCTGTAATGTTGTTGCCTAAAATAAACTGTAAGAAATGAAGTTAAGATGGCCTCTGTAAAGGGAAAATGACATTTTTCCCTTTGATTCTTTTTTTCCCATAAAAGAATAAGTCTCTGTATACAGAATGTTCAAAAAATATTGCATTTGCTATCTTGCTGCTAATTTATATACAGAAAACAGCATGGCTGTGGGGAGCCTACAAAGCTCAGAAAAGTGATATTTAGAAGTTCTACACAAGAATATTTTTGTTCTTGAGGAGCATTGAGCAGCCAGCACTCCACATCAGGGGTGCTCAGCCTCTCTTGAACTTTTGTCATCCATTTGGGTTCTTCAGTGAAATCCCTGTTGAGATCCTGCAGTCGAGTTGGGTTAGAAGATGAAGAAACCTCTGCCCATGTGTTGAGGAAAAGGAAGAAAATATAGGGATTTGTACAAATAATGTGAGTTCTGTGTCATAAACCCAGGGTGTTCATTCTCTCCTTCCTTCAGTGAGATACTTGAATTCATGGATGGAGCAGCAGTGCTGGAAATGTTACTTTCACCACATATCTGAGAACACCCTAGCAAATACTGTATGTTAAAATTTTTTATTTTCTGATTTCTTTTGATTAGGAATCTGAGAAAAAGGGGCTAATTGAAAGAATCCACATGGTCCAAGAGATCATCATAGCTGTTCAAAGCATCCTAGAAGAAATAGCATCGTTTGGAGAGAGGATTAAAAAGTAAGTAATAAATTTTTCTTGCTTAGCCTTGATTTGCAGTGAAGCAGAACCTGGGGGATTAAAGTGGAGTAAATATCTTGTTCCAAAAAATGGCTGCAAGGTGCAGCATAATAACCTGGCCAGTCCATCACTACTTCTTCTCTTACAGTCTTTTATTCCAAAAAAACCTTTGCAAAGTGTAGAGAAGAGGAGAAGCCACGTGCTTTACTGATGTAGCCTTCAGGTTTGCCTAAATTTCTGGCCTTGCTTGTTTGTGATGGAGTGGAGAGTCATGGATGGCACAGATATTGCTTAAAGATGTAGGTACAGAAGCATCAGGCGTTTCTTTTCATCTTTCCATCACAGAAAGCAGGAAATGCTGGTCAGTGTTGCCTTTCCCACGCCCTCCCATCCTGACCTGGCTGCAGGGGTTACCAGTCCCTTGTGTCCCTGGCCAGCACATTGCTCTTCTTCTGTCTTTACCATTTTGAGCTGTCTGCTTCCTGCTTGTGCCACGAGCAAGCCTGAAGGGGATTTTCAGGGTCCCATGGCAAGGGGGGAGGCACAGAGGGTATTCCTGACCTTGCAAAGGAGGGAGGTGAAGAGCCTAAAAAAAAGCAAAAAAAAAAAAAAAAAAAAAAAAAATCCCACACACAAACACACACAAACCTTTTATAACTCAATCTTTATTGGACCTCAATTGATCCATATTGTTGTCTGTTTTGAACACAAAGTGATGGTTTGTGACCGAGCCTCACTTTAATGAGGAGCTGGGTTCAAGCTAAAAATACAGCAACCACATGTGCTGTGGCTCCACACTGGACACCCCAGCTGGGGTGGAAGTGGCCCAAAGATGTATTCCAGGCTATGAACAGGGCACTGTTCTGCCCAGCTGCACGGCAGGAAGACTCAAAGCACTTAAACACTATTAATTTCTTGTATTCATTGTGGTAACAATGGTCTTAAAGAGCACGTTGGGTACTAATGTGGACGCCCGATGTAATTTCAGAAGAATTCTGTTGTAGCTCGGCAGTGATGTGCCATTAAAAAATTGCTATCAAAGTTTTTTTTGTAAGTGACAGACTGAATTGTGCTACAGTTTCCGTCTGTCACTCCAGTTACACAATCATAGGGAGTTTTCATAGTTTAACTGAATTGAGCTGTTTTGCTATTTTTTTTTTTTTTTACTTTAACTTAAGCTACATTGATTGATAATGATGGGTCCTCTCCCACCTATTTTTCCTTAATATTTAATACGTCTATTGAAGCTTAAATGTAATTCTTGAAGCGTCCTATTAATTTTATCTGTCAAGGGAAGTTTGTCTTATTTTATAGCCTGATAAGTGGTCTGGATTCATTCTCTCTTCTTCCTACTCTCCATCATTGTGATATGGTGAAGTTAGCAGGCAGACTGTATGAAACAGAGATGCCCAGATCCATAAATCCACCTATGGACTAACTGGCATCCTTGTAGGCCAGGCATCTCAACATTTGGTGCAGGCCATAGGGTTATGTCCTACTAGGGCACAGGGGGACAAAGTAATTTCAAAGATCTGTAAGCAGTGGCTTCTCACCTTAAGTCCATCATTGACTTGCAGATGAGAGGTCTGAGTGAAATAAAATCCTGCTTTTCACTACAATGTTGCCAAAGTGTGAAATGCTGTAGTAACTGAGCCTCTCAAGAGTGCTTCTCTTGGGAAAAATCTGATGGAGATTGTTGGAATGGAGAAGCTTGGACTTCTGCTACCTTCCTACAGCTTATCCAAGACAAACTCCTGTATAGAGTGTAGTAAAGAATTGTAGGAAATGTAAAGAAACAGAAGCAGCTATATAAATGCAGACAGATTATATAGAATATTGTGGCCCTAATGTTGCACAGAGAAATTCCCCGAGCTGCTCTTTCACAGTTTGGCATCATAATTAACCCAATGCCAGTTCTTTTTCGGGGGTGACTCTGGCTACCTGCCACCCCTGAGCCCTGCACTGACACACAGCTGGTGTCACCTCCAGCATGGCCCAGCAGAGCTGATCTGACAGCTCAGCCCCATCTCCAGATCAGATAATCTGCTCATGAATAATGGAGAGCTGGCTGGTGAGCAGGGATGTGTAACAAGTGCGACACGCAGGAGAAGAAACAAAAACAACTCACTTACATGCCTAACAACTTCACTGAGCTCCCCAGGGCTCCTTTTCTCTTTCCTTATCGTGATATCTGCCTCTCCCTCAATCCATTATAACATCCAGATGTAGGAATCTGCTTATCCACCTTCCAAAGGGTCTGAAATTTACAGCATTTCTGACTGCACTGAGCATTGCAAAGAGGTCATTAAATTATTATTGGGTAGCAAAGCACAAACAGTGCCCAAGAACAGGAATGTTGAGAAGGATTGTGTTTTTCCTTACAGCACATTCAACTGGACTGTGCCTTTCCTCTCTGTCCTGGCCTGCTTGGTCCTGGTAGCAGCAACAGTTATTTTGTATTTTATACCACTGAGGTACATTGTTTTAATCTGGGGTAAGTACTCCGCTGTGTCTCGTTTGTATGAGATAAATACAATATATGTCTACAGAATGAAATCAAACAAGCTTTAAACGACCTGTTACACAGACAAACAAGTGCTGTTGCTTAGAGGTGAATAAAGATGTTATGAACTTCTTAAAATTACCATTTCTCCCCCCTGGGTTATCCGATAATTTGCTTTTCCTAGGGTTCTTTGTATGTTTCCAACAGCACCACAAGAAGAGCATTAGCCTAGATAAGCTACTTTCAGTGTTATTATTCTTCTGCAGGAAAGTAATTAGCTTCCTGGTGCTGGAGCCCTCCAGCTGGGAAATGGTAGGAAGTGGACAAGTTGTGTTTGCAGAGCTGGACCATGTAGATTTGGACCCTGGGAGCCTCTTGGATGTGAATATCCTGGCAGTCAGGAGAGGCTGTGCCCAGTGCCCAGCAGGACACAGTGAGCCTCTGCTTTTAGCATGGGCTAGAAAGTATTTGTGTGAAGATACATCACGCACTAAAAGAGGAGCTTTGAAAAAATAAAACTTTTCTGGTGGTGTTATGAAGAAATGTAGGATCATCTCTCATGAAAGGAGATGGCATTCAAGGGCATAGGACAAAAGGGAATGGCTTTAAATGGAAAAAGGGCAGGTTTAGATTAGATATTAGGGAGAAATTCTTCCCTGGGAGGGTGGTGAGGCCCTGGCACAGGTTTCCCAGAGAAGCTGTGGGTGCTCCATCCTTGGAAGTGTCCAAGGCCAGGTTGGATGGGGTTTGGAGCAACCTGGGGGAGTGGAAGGTGTTCCTGCCCATGGCAGGGGCTTGGATTGAGATGGTCTTCAAGACCCCTTCCAACCCAAGCCACTCTGTGATTCCAGCTGCTGAAGACTTTCTGCATTTCCAAATGGTCTCCTGTCTTGTTTAGGGTGTTAATGTCTTTCTCAGCCTTGGGGTAGAAAGGTGTGGAGAGCACAGTGCAGGTAAATCCTCACTGATCTGCAGGAGCTCAGTCCAGGTGTGGCTCTGGGTTGTAGGAACCCCTGTAACCCCTGGGCTGAGCCATCAGCTGCTCTCTTGGCTGTCCTGGATGTAGAAAAGGGAGGGAATGAGAAAGTGGCAGTAAAAAAAAAGCCATTCTTGGGAAACAGCAACAAAGAAATAAAGGATTAAATCCAACAAAAGAAAGGGCAAAAGGAAAAGGGGAGAAACTGCTGGGAGTAAAAAGTTCAGTAACAAAATATTGTTGTTCTCGTGTGGAAGACATGGTGAGTACATGAAAACTATACATCCATTCAACATCATCTAGAGTGACAGGGCCTTCAAATATGATACATGTTAAACAACTACCCTGTGGCAAGGCCTCAAAAGACCTTATGGTATTTTCTGTTTTTAAAAAATCAGGTACACAGAAAATTGTGTTGTCATTTTGCTACGAGTATATGGCTTAAAAGCTGAATCTCAGATGTGAGGCAGGTACATTTCAGGGAAAGGAGAAAGCTGGAGCAGCCATCACATTTGAAATCACTTTCAGGGAAACCACTGTGAGATTTTGGACAGGGGCATGATGGAATTGAATGCTGTATTATGATCCTCTGAGGCAATCAACATTTGAATTTTTTGCTATTCTTTAAAATGGGTTAGCTGATTCTCTTCACCTAGATGACCTCATGCAAGGCAAGAGAAGACCTTAAGAACTCCACAATAATATGAAAATTACACTCCCATGGATCTTCTCTCCAGACTAGGGACAACCTCTGCCAGCTGTAGCTTAAATAAGTCTGTGGAGATGGACTGCTGTCGCTGCAGTTAATAAGCCAAACATTTCACACAAAGATCAAAATAAAGTAAACCTTGTGATAAAGTTTTGCAGTGTCCCACAGCATCATAATGTGGCCAGTTTGGTAAATTAGGCTCAGCAGAGAGGAGATAAGCTATGAGACAGGATGGGGAAGTAAAGCTTTCATTTTCAGAAGAAACGGAAGGGAAAAAAGCCTTTTTCCCAATTATTTTTGCAGCCCTCCAGTTGCCTGGGCAAGAGGAGAGGGGATGCCTTTGGTCATTAGGCTAGCAGATGTAACAGCAGTCTTGGTTTTCAATGTGTGTTTTCTCCCCAGAATATCTCACAGCCTGAATTCATGCTGCAATCTCTTTTCACCACGTTGTTGGCAACACATGATCCCAAAAGCAGAGAAATCCCTTTATCAATAATGTCCTCTGCTTCCTCCAGGAGGCACTTGTGAGTGATTCCACGTGACAGGGAACATGTGTGTGGCTTTAAGTCTGAGGCACTGTTTTCACACTAATTTTAACTTGTGAATTCCCCTTCCCTTTTTCACCTTGCCTGAACAAATTTAGAGGGAGGGAGTAGAAAAGGGTTGTGTTATTTTGTTTGCCTTTATTTTTTTTTTTTTATTTTTTTATTTTTTTCATCCTAGGCATAAATAAATTTACTAAGAAGCTTAGAAATCCCTATGCCATCGACAATAATGAGCTACTAGATTTCCTCTCCAGGGTACCATCTGATGTTCAAAAGGTAAGTAATGAATGGCCAGAGCCAACAGAGGCAAGGAGTGACACTGAGAGCTGCTGGGTGCTCCGTTTGGGAATACAATGCCAACGACTTTTGAATAACCGAGATAAGGAATAGGGGGAAAATCCACAAAGGGAGGGGGAGAGAGTGTTAGAAGAGAGGGGAGCCAAAATCCTTTGTCAGAAGGATAAAATGATTGCAGAAAAATTATCCTGAAAAGACCTACTTAAAAATGATCTGGAAAATCACTCAGCGTGGTTACTGAGCTATGGTTTTCGTCACCTTTCTGCTCCGGTATTTGTACAGAGGGAGGAGAAAAATAGTCTCTTTGATAGAGATAACCATCCAAAAGGATTTGCTGAATTCTCCTTTCTCTCATGGTAGGGGGGAGGAATGGGGGGAATTATTTCTGTGACATTGTGCTTGAGCTCCAGGCCTCCTTTGGACAATGCCCCGCTCATCTTTTTCTTTAAAGAAAACCTTGAAATGTGTATAAAATACTCTACAGTTGATCAGATCAATCTTCTACCATTATGGAATTATAAATTTTAATCTAACCAGAATGTATCCTCCCTCAGTTTCAGTCAAGTCTTGTCTCTTCTCCCATTTCTTTAAAACAACAACAGTGTCTTCAGCAATCTCGCCTATCTTCCTGGAAATTATTTGAACAATAAGTCCTTTAGAATGTCAAGATCTGTTTATTTCTCTTGGAGGAGGGAAAACTGTCTTGCTGGGTGATGAAGCCACACCATATAAAGGATTCTTTCTTTTGTTTTAATCAACTGGATCTGTGTCCTCAGGCTCTGATCCTGATGCCCAGGATCCCTCTGACATTGTACTTTTCTCTGTGAATTGTGGCACTTTCCCTGTGAGGTGCTGCTCCCTGGGAATAAGGGAATCACAGCCTCACCTGTAGTGACTTTATGCTGTTGGAGACAGAAATTGAATTCCTCACACACAGTGTTGAGGCATCTGGTAGAAACAGGGTTGGAAAAAGCTTCTGGTGGCATTTATCTCAAGAGGCCACCAGACTGGTTGGTGGCAACACTAATAACCGGAAAGAAATCTCACCACGGACTGGTGGGAGGAAAAATGCTAAGCAGGAACAGTCATAGAGCCATTAAACTTCAGTGTATTTTTATTTGTTGTCATTGCTCTTGTAGAGGCCACTGGATTTGCAGTGATGGTTTGCATATGCCCTTTAAGTGTTTATGTTTAAAGATAAGCTGCTTTTCTATTTATGCTTTATTTAACATTTACACTTACAACATTTCCTTGAGTGGTTTCTGTCATATTGGGATCCTTTGAGCTCTCCAGGGAAAATGATAACCATTTTCTATGGGAGGAATGATAAAAGTTCCTCAGATGGGACAAACCTTGGAGTTTTTAACTAGTGGTGAAAACAGTGACAGTCACTCACTTCAGGGACAAGTCATCCATGGCAGCTCCAAAGCCCCTCTGTCTGCTTTGTTTTACATGCTATCAGTGCATCAGCATTTCACTGGGGTGCTGCAGTGAGTTAGGAATCACTCCTGTCTGTACATTACCCATTTACAACCACATGTTGGACAAAAGAGAGGGGAGGAGTGAAGAAGATGGTGTGTTCAGCTAAATTTCCCCCACGATTTCAGTGGGAATACTTTTGTCTAGCACAACAGACAATTTTGAGATTACACCATCCTTGACAGTTTACCACTCATGTTTTAACCATTATATTGTATATGAATTTGTTTTGAAAGGTGGAGGTGGCTCTGTCCAGGTTCTATTTGGGAGAACACTTTTCCTTTTTTGAAATGATTAAGTATGTCAGCATCCCAAGGTCTGTGTATGGTTTTGACAACTGTCATCCTACTGTCTATTGGGATCCACTTGAACTGAGAGTTCTGTGAGAAGTTTATTAAACTTACAGGTTAATGCCAGAAAGATAAGGAAAACAACTCCCAAACCAAAACAAACCCAAAAGATCTACCCTACATTGCTGAAATCAGGTAGAACCCCATGTATCTCATTAGAAAAATCTGCTTTTAATATTTTTTTGTTTCAAGAAATGATGCATGACTCCTCAAATCCTTCCTGCAATTAATCCCCCGTGTTCCTGTGTTTAGAAAATGATTCATTACTTTTGAACCTTCCTTGGTTTCCCTGCCTTTGTCCTGGGGGAGCCATTAACACACACTGCAGCGAGCTAGAGTTACCTAAGTGCAAACGTCATGTGTGTTTGTTTTTACAGGTGCAGCACGCTGAATTGAAACCATCCAGCAGCTCCAGCCCCATCAGGAGGAAGCGGAGTGCTCTCTAGGATGCCGCAGGATTTGGGAATGCAGCATCTCCCTCCCTGCACACACAGCACCCCTCCCCTCCCTCTTGCTTCAGAACAACACTAGAATCACCGCCACAGACTTTCTCTTTCTTGGAAGATGTGGGTTTTGATAAACACCTATCTTGGGTTTCTTTTCTGGGTTGTCTTTTTGGCACGGAGTCCCAAAAAAGAGCAAGGTGAAACGTGTGAATTAGTTTGTGGGGCGGGGAGGAGAATGGGAGAGGATGGTGCAACTGCACCTTTTATTTTTCTTTTTTTTTTTCCCTCCCCTTTGATTGCAGAGACAAGGCTGGATGTGGCAGCACTCCCTGTGTTATGTAGGAAGAGATAATTCTGCTTAGTGTAGCAGATCAGCTGAGCTGATGTGAAGAGATGCTCTGAACCAGTTTTTAACATATCCAACAGATTTACATTAAGATATGAAAGCTATTCTTTTCTGAGTTAAATCACTGTGCCTAGAAAGGTTTAAGCTCTGAATTAACGAGTCTTTGATACCCATCTTCTGTTCAAGCAGTGTACATTTTAAAAAGTTTTTTATCATAATTAGCAGAAAGAGCTAGGAGCTCCAACAGTATCTCAATATTTCATCCAGCACTTGTGGGTTTTTCTTTTTCCTTTTTTTTTTTTTTTCTTTTTTTTCCTTCTCTTTTTTTTTTTTTAAAAGCCCAGCCTGTGGTTAACTCTTTGTATACTGGAATCATCGGAGATCCATTGCTGGCAATGGATGCATGAAAACCTTATGCCATGAAAGGATTAAGAGAAAAGGCTAACTCAGTGACCTGAAAAGACTCTGTTGGCTTGCCTTTTATAATTCCATCTCATCAGATATTTTCAGCATAGCTGTTGTTTTCCTGTCTAAATCCAGAGGGGTCAACACTACAGATCCAAGAGGAGAAAAAAAAAACATTTTACAGCCTTAAAGAAACAAGTGCTTGTGCAGAAAGAGAGCACGTGCCCAAAGAAGTGGTTGTGCAATAGTGTGCAGGCTTTGCTCCACCACTGATGTCTTCTTGCAGCCTTTCCTGGTGGTTCACAAGGAGAGGATCCGAAAGTGAAGTCGTGTGGAAAGGCAGAGGAAGTCCTCTGCAAAGGCAGAGGAAAGGACCCCGTTTTGTGTTCTGAGGTGAATGTGATCCCTTGCTTGCTTGCTGATCTTCTAGCAGTTGTGCATGTGCTTTATATATTTCAGAAAAACAGCATTATCCAGGTTGTTTGACTGGGGAAATGAAAACACATAATCATCTATAAAACCTGCTTAATTTTGGTGATGGTGTAGCCCTCGGTCCTTTAGGTGCTGTGGGACATTGTGGGAGTGATTTGTCACCACAAATCATTGGGAGCTCAAGAGCTGGAGGTGTTCCTTGTGATTCCCAGGCAGGGATTACCACCAGCATTCCCTGGGGTAGTTCACAGTGCAAAGAAATAAAGAAACCTGAGAGATAGGATTCTTTTCGCCAAAAAAAAAAAAAAAAAAAAAGGCTTTGAAAGTCATCTAATAAAAGGTAAAATGGTTAAAACCTTGCTTATGGATTGGTGATCCAGGTGGAGTTGTGTGTGGTCCCACAGCACAGTCTTGTGGGCCTGTTGCAGGAATCTGAAGAAGGAAAACTAGCAGCAAACTATCTTCCACTGGGTTATTAGCCAGATTCAGTAATTTTTCATAAGTTTATTTTTCGAAGTCCCACTGTGCTCTTGAATAAGGACAGGCACATTTTCATATACTTGATTGGCTAAAGAATGTCTTTTGCTCATGCAAAGCTGCGCGTAGCTGCAAATGGAAGGATTGGGGAAAGATTATCCTGGTTTAAAAAGCCACAAAAATGCCTCTTTGTTTGCACGTGTGCTTGTGTACCATGCCTATACAGAGTTGTGTATAAAGAGTGCATGTATAATGTATTTATAGGCGAGTGTGTGGGGGAAAATGGGTGAATATACAGATTTAAAAGCCTTGAAAATGTTTATGAAAAATGCCAAAGATTCTAAAGCTTATCATCTTGCGTCTGTTCTTCTTCATTTTGTATCTTTCCCGGCATGTCTCTCTGGCTGAGCCAGATCTCTGCATGATTTGATTTACTTCAACTTAATGAAGCTGGTTGGAAAGAGCCTTGTAGAAATTACAAAATCTCCAGTAAATCTCCTTCTTGTACATACAATAGATGTCCACGGAACCCTTTTGTTAAACCAGTTTCTCAATCTTCTCTGTAAACAATGCCTCATTGTCTCGCTTAAAACTATCATCTGGTTTATCATACTGTAATCTTGTCATTTTGTAAGGACCAAAGTCAGACATATTTAAGCAGGCGTGTGGGATCTGATCGTTGATTTGAGTGAAAACATTCAACTGCAGGAAAAACTGTTTATTTATTCAGAAATTCGGATTGATACTTTAGTAGCTTGGGGTTTTTTTCCTATAGATTTTTCCACGTGGAACTGACTTCTGTACAGGGGACGGTGATTTTATTTTTTTCTTTTTTCTTTTTCCTTTTTTTTTTTTCCTTTTTTTAATTTTGTGTAGATATGTTGGATTTCAGAGTAATTTGTGTTAATTGTTATGCTGGAGACATACCAAATGAAGGGGTTTGGATGGTCCAGTACCTATATATGTTGTAATGAGCTCTTTGTTTTGATAAATGCTGTTTGAAATGCAATAAACATTTGAGGTTAAGCTGATGCTTTTAATTTATCTGGATTAGGATATATGTTTTGAATTCTTTGTCCCACCTGCCTACAACTCTTTAGTGGGATTTCCTAGGCTCTGCTTAAAGGAAAGGAGGGTTGTGTGCACTTCCTGCACAGTCCACTTGTCAAACTCTCTATTCAGATTTGTCATGTGATTCTTAAAGCAAGCATATCTCTCTGTGCATCCATTTCCCTGTGCAAATTAGCAGTTTTTACGTTTTTAATCTATTCAATGCACAGCACAGAAATTGAAAACTTATATTTTTGATTTAAGGTAGTTATTTCAGGGCATTTGCAGTCTAAAGTCTCTAAGGCCAGAAGCAATTCAGAAATTTCAGCCTAGATTTGGGTCTTTTGGATTGCAGAGTCATGGAGATATGGGAATAAGAAGCATGTCCACTAATTTGGGTTTGGCATATATGTGCAAATGCAGTATGTACTCAGATTTGCCCAAACATAAGGTGCTGCTGAAGGTTGGTTTTTTTAAATATTCATGAATAGGACTGAGGACTTGGCTTCCCTATGAATCATTGTCAGTAATAAGTCAGTCACTGAAATACACCTTGTGGGAAGCAAGCAAACAATGGAGTAAAGCACAGCTGGAAATGCCACACACCTTTCCTTTCTGTCTGCTTGAAAAATCTCTGATTTTAACCTTCAGCCACACCTCTGCTTCCCTTTCAGTTACCTCCTGAGCAGCCGCAGAGCAGAGGAGAGTCCAGGGTTTGTCCTGCTGCCCAGGGACCCCACTGGAGAGCTCTGCCCAGCACCCCTGTGCATGGAAACTGCTTGTCCCTTACAAATTAAATTATTGGCTGCTGCTAATTCCCTGCCTGGGGTAAGAGCACAACAGCTCCCTGGATTGGGCTGTCCTAGAAAACAGAGACTTGCCATTTAATTTCCTGTGCTCTATATGGGGCTATGCTTTATTTTATATTTTTAATTTGAGGACCTGATTCTCCAGGCGTTACCACAAGTGGAACTCGAGTTATTTTCCCATCAGACCAGTAGGTTCACACCAGGAAGGAATTTGGCTTCTCTGATACCTTAATTAAAAAATTGACAAAATACATTCTAACCAAACCTTAACCTCTGGATTTTCCATTCTTTAACTAAGCTGATAGACTGTTTTTGGAAATGTTAGCTTTGGCTTTAGAGACTATGGCAACTGGGACTGAGACTACTGTGTTAGTAGTGAACCCTGTTCTGATTTAATATTATGTGGTGGTTTATCTGTAAAACTCCATGTGTCAGGACCTTGTTGCCTCTACCCCTGAAAATCAGGCTTGATAAGAATATCAAAATATAATATCCTAAAAATTTCCAACTCGGAAGCTGAGATACTCCACGTGGTTGTTGGTTTGTTGAAGATGGAGTGGTTTGATCAAATTTGGGTAAGTTAAGCCAGGTGAAATGTGATTTTGGGACAAAGTATCTGGGTGAGAGTTTATCTGGGGAAAGACCCTCAGCAATACTTGTGTAATTCAAGGAAGACGTGAGAAAGGATATATTTATGTTTAGTGTAAATATTCACAACCATTTA
Organism: Entomyzon cyanotis; assembly: GCA_024500445.1. NCBI lineage: Eukaryota > Metazoa > Chordata > Aves > Passeriformes > Meliphagidae > Entomyzon > Entomyzon cyanotis. The sequence continues at coordinate 15,084,012 of JAKEPQ010001010.1, forward strand.
GAAATAGTGTTGGAGTGAAAAAAAAAGCCTCTTGAGAGTATAGCATTTTTAATCTACTTTTCTCTGTGATGCTTTGACTGAAAACAATGCAGTATTTCAAGAGAATTTAGGGGGTCATTTTGTTTTGCATAAAAGATGTGTTCTTCTGACATAAATCATGAAACTGAGCAGGAGGTGGAATTCAGGTCTCAGTGTTTGCAGCAGCAGCAGCACCTGGGCAGGCATGAGTTCAAATTCTCAGTGTGGCTTTAACCCCAGGGCTGGTGATTCTTGTTAAATTTTACGTGAACAAACTCTGCCAGTCAGTTCCTGTGCGTTGGATTGAACACCTGCAAACTCCCTCTTGGCTGAACAAGATGATGTGCCTTTTGCAGGGGAAGAAAGTATGAGCTGGAAGACTTTCTGGTGTAAAATTTGTGATGTCCTAGTGCAAACAGCCTTCTAAACCTTTGAGGATGTTCTTGCAGAAGAAAGGTAGGACAGGCTCATGGGCTGGGCACATTCATCTGGTTCTGAGTCATACAGGGCCAGGTTTGGATGGTCAGCAGATTTTGCCTCTCACTCTTAATTATTGCCCGCTAGAATGGCTCAGGCAGCACATTTAGAGAGTGGCTTTCAGCCCAAGGAAAAAGCATTAGGCACTGGTTTGGGGGATAGGTGGATGGGGATGGGTAGGGAACCTGTGCTAGAGAATGTTCACCAGGGGAACTTAGGGATGGCTGAGCTGGGGATCTCTCCTCTACACTGGATTTGTTGTGGTCAGACTTCCAGCAGATGAAAGAACAAATTTTTTGCTCTTGATCTCTGCCTGTTGGTAAGTTACTTTTACGGTGGGATAAAACATTAAATGTTGAACTGTGATCTACAAACTGAAGATGATAAAACCTAAGGACTTGGGTCTGACACTTCCAAATTCAGGGACAGACTCTCCTTCAGTCCCAAAGGATCCAAATGCCTTCAGAACAGTGCAAAGTCTGCTCACCAGTAATGATTCAGTGCCTTCAAAGATGCTGGTGGATACTGCAATTTCACACTCAGTGCTGGTAAGTGAATATAAGGGGGAGTGTCTTAGTGACACTACTCTTTATTCCTACCCTGGGTATTTTTTTTTAATGAGATCACATGAAAAAAACCAAAACTAATTATTTTTATTTCTTGAGCAAATGCTGCTATTTCAAGCCAATGTATGTGGAATTTGGGATCTGACTGGTCTTTGATCTCTCACTATCACATAGGGCAACTGTTTCTGCAGGCCTGAATCTAAGCACAGCAAAACCACATATTTTTCACTTGCTCAGTACTGCCACCTCCCAAAGTAAAGAAAATCTCTCATCCTCATTTTCAAGAGGAGATGCACAGTGGAAAGAGCATATGTTCCTACAGACAAAAAAAGCCTGTTAGATGCAGTGACTTGTGTGCTAAATTTTGCTTTGATCATGGCTGTCTGCTTTCTCCCTCCATCTTCTGCCTGCCTGTGGTCAGAGTGAGTATCTCAAACCACACAGCAGCTACAACCTTAGAAGAAAGGCTGGGAGGGGGGAGAAGTCTCCCTCCATCTCCAGCAATAGATGACTTTACTGAAAGTCAATGCCATTCCCTTGCATTTATCACTGCCACTCTTGCTCTGCATATTTTTGGTATTCGCCATGCATTGTTAGCAGTGATTGTCATGTAATTAAATCACTGCTCATCACAAGAGCCTATTTTTATGCTGAGATAAGCATCAGAAGTCTGCTGCAGCGTCCCCCAGATCAATAAAGATGTTCCCTGTAGGATTACAAATAGTCTGGGGTTGTACAGGGCACTAGAATTAATTAGGAATGATTTCTCTTTTTCTTTTTTCTTTCAATACATTTTTAATTGTTTATCCATTTTCGATGGGCTTGTTTTTAACTCTGCCACGATGGCCCAGATGCTGCTGTTCAGACCTTTTGAGTAGGATATGATACCAATTTGGGCAACACCATTTGATGTAAGCAGTCACAATTATCATCATCTTCCCATAGCCAGGTGTGGCTATTGCTTCAAAATATGTTTTTGAATGAGGGATTTGCATCTCAGGCTTTGCACTTGAGATTACAGTTAAATGGGTTTATTAAACGATTGAACATCGAGATCCAAACACAATGAGTAACCTTCAGGTGCCACCCTGAAGATTTTGGTATTTTGATCAGAAGGCCAGAGGGAGAGTGGAGAAACTTCAGCCATTTCCTGAGGAAGCATTTGCCCATGGTCACAGAGTATGTGGCAGAAAAAGCACCTTGGATTATTTTGATTTAGGCTTTCCTAGTCTCAGCTGTCCACTTCCCTTTGCATTGTTTTTATATTTTGTCCTGCTTGTGCTGCAAACTGGTTGTCCCATCCTTCCTGGGCCATGATCCATGGGAGATGTCTATGTACAGCACTGTGGTGAGACAGAAGCTTCTGGAGAGTTCCTATAAACAGAGTGGGAATGTCCATGAATGGATGAGGCATAGGGAATGTGAAAGTCTTCTTCTCCACTGCCCTTCAGCCAAACAGCTGAGTGCCTTGTCCTTCTGATCCAGCATCATCAAAAATGGAAATGACTTCTTCAGCTCTGCTGCTGAGAGTGTGTTTGCCCTCTCTAAAGCACAGGGAAAAAGTAAATTCCTTTCAGGGAATAGAAGCAATGTCAGGATACCTGTAGGGAAATAGAACCACTTCTCTACATGAAAAAGCAATGAACAGTTGAGTGTTTTGCACTTACATCGCTGTACTAAAGTGGTGTTCTTCATGAGCTGCACCTGAAGTGCACTGAAATCAAATGCCTGTGGAGCTCAAAGGTTTTGGACCAGTCAAAACTCTGTGACATGGATAAACAGTGGCCAAATTTGCTACTGAAAAACTAGGTGCACTTAATGCTGAGAGGATGGTGATGCCCTGAAAGAGGATTCCTCCCAGTAACGCAGTGTTCTGTGGAAATTATTCTCCTACTGGCGTTAGGATTAGGAGACCCCATGCCCAGATCCACTGCAGGAGAGATGAAATACTTTAATTTCGACCCGTTAAGACCCAAGCTATGTGAGTTTACTGCATCACAAACCAGCAGAAGCTGCCTGTGCCCAGAGCATGGTGTGATGCAGCTCCTGTCAGGCAGCCAAAACCCATCTGCCTGGGGTTGGCATGGGGCAGCACAGAAGATCTGGCAGCCTCTGAACATCCTAAAAGCTTGCTGAGAACACTCTGAATGAGCCTCTTTCCATAGGATCAGTCAGGAGAAAGCTCCTGCACAGGTCACACTGTAGCAGAGGCTTGTTCTCCATTTCAGCCCTGAGCACTAAGAGTAGAAAGCACCATCATTCCTGCTTGTGCCAGCAGAGCCTTGATAATTTCAGCACTGCCTTACCCCATGTAACAGGAAATTCAGTCTTACCTCTTTTCCACTTGACAGCTCCCTCCTTCCCCAGAGGAAAGGGGCTCTGGGGGATTTTGTTTGTCCCCTGAAGCTCTGCAGGGCTGCTGCTCACCAGAGGCAGTGCCCAGGGGTGCAAGGTATGAATGTGCTCAGAATTTGGCAACTTTTCTATTGCACATGCAGAGTGTTAGGATTCTTTACAGGGAATCTCTTTCCAAAGTTGTTTTCTGTTTTCTCACATGTTCAGTCATTTCCATCATCACAGTGTGACTTGGATTAAGGTAATTCAGAACAGGAGACTCCTGCAAAAGCCTTAGAAATTTTTACAAGAAGTAATTCTTCCTATTGCCAGATTGTGAGGTCAGTTTGTCCATTTTTTTTTTTTTTTGCTGTTATTATTGGAGTTCAGGTGTATGAGATAAATTTGACATTGCCATACATTTTGGTTGACTGCAAATTTTTGGGGAATGGTTGGAATCCATGCCACACCGAAATGCTCAATGTTATAGAAAACTGGATTGCTTAACCAGAGGGGGAAGAATACTGATTTCCAGTGGTCAGTTGCCCTAAATCCAGCAAGCATTATCCCAGTTCTGCTGAAATCAGAGCAACTCTGTCACTGTTCTGAAATTAGTCCTGGACAGCCTTGCTGGGTGGTGACCTCTGAGGCATTGTGTGGTCACCTCATAGATAATTTGCAAATTGCCCATGAACCATGTGTGCAAACGTGTCTGGTATGGTGCTAATTTACTGGCAAGGTCTGGGTGCACTGATCCAGCTCTCTGCTCCAGGGGAGCTTTAGCCATGGCCAGCAGCCACTGTAGAGGTTTGATTTCTATGCAGCACATCAGGGATATCTGATGGATGGGCTCAGCCTCCCTTTCATGTGTATTTAGAGATCTCCAGCCAGGCCAGAATTTGCCAGATGACCACGGTGGGGAAGGCATTAGAAATATTTCCGTAAATATAACCCCTCCACACCCCTGAAAATTTATCTAGTTTGTTCATGGATGTTACAAAACCCTCGTTCAGGGCTACAGGACATGGCTGGACATTTATCTGTCCCGTGTTCCGGCTGGGTTTATTTTGGGATGGTCAGAAAGGAAATCCTAGTGGAGAGGCGGGTGGAACATTTTTGTTGAACTGATGTGAAAAAGAAAAATACCTGGCCATTGGAAAGGGTTTGAACTCTTAGCAAAAGGCTCTGGGAGATGGATGAATGGTCAGAGGGAGGTGACGGGCGGGTCAGAGGTCCTGTGGCATAACTCATCACTGTGAGAAATCCCTATCTCCCAGTGAAAGTCTAAGAGCTGGCTGGCAGCAGCGTGACCCGTGGCAGCCAATTCATCAGAAGGATTTCCCGTCTGAATATGCAGATGTGTGCACAATTATTTTACCTAGCTTCACAAACAGAGCCCGTGGCCCTGCACGCTTAAATAAATCTTGGCACTGTCCTTTCCGGGAGGCATTTGGGGTTCAGCCTGGTTGCCTGCATCCTGTGGAGTTTTGTTCAGCAGAGTCCTTGCAAACAGCCCATCTCCTCTTCCCTTTCCGCTTCCCCTTCCTCCTCCTCCCATCCCACTGCAATCACTGCTGCCCAGACCCATCCTTCACTTGCACAAAACTGATTTCTGTTTATGGAGCAGCTGGCAGCAGCAAGGCTTGAGCACTGAGCGATGACTAAGAAACAAGCCCACTTTTCCCTTAGCTGTCAGGAGCTTTTAGAAATAACACCCTCCTCTGAGGAAGTCAGAATAGCAACAGGAAAATAAGTAAAACCTATTATAAAACAGTTGTCCAAGAACTTAGGCACGGCGCGGGGTAGAGATCAATATGCTGTGAAGGTTAAATCTATTTTCACACTGTGTTCTATTTCACAGTTTAATGGTGTTTTAATGTGTCTGTCACTGAGCCCCCTTCATGTTATGCAGGTAGAGCCTTTACAAAGGAGAAATAACGTTGGCTTTACAAGCTTCACAGTAACATCTTATTTACCAGCTGAGATCTGACGCTTTCCTCTCTGGATGTGCACCAGGGCTATTTTATTTTATTTTATTTTATTTTATATATTTTATTTTTTATTAGTATTCTGTTTTATTTACTCCTTTTTAAAAAAAAAAAATTTAGAAGGCATAACGTGGTGTTGCATTTGCAACAATTTTAGATGGCTTTTGGGGAATGCCTGTAGGGTTGGGAGCAGCAGGAGCATGTGTGTGCCTGTGTAGAAGGGACAGAAATATCTACTGCTGTTTATACACGCTAAATACATGGAGGATATGCAGAATTCCCAGGCTTGAGTTTGCATCCAATTCACAGTAGTGTATTTGAGTGCTTTAGCTTGAACTCAGCTGATGCTGGGGTGTTGCATCAGGTTTGGGAAGAGAATGGAGGACAAAGTAAAGGAGAATGGAGGAGAAAAAAATTTGGGTGAGGATGGGGGAGAAGGAGAGCTGATTTCAGCCTGTGCCAGTGGAAAGCATGAAAGGAGAGAGGGAGCAAAGGCAAAGAAGGAAGCGTGGTATAAAATCCAGGGTATGTGCAGAGCTAAAGCACACAGACCTGTCCTCTGTGCTTGGGGCGAAGAGATTTATATTTCTAAGGCTTAACTCACATCCTTTCTTTAGAGGAAGAAGAAGGGAAAAACACTGTTCTGCTTTAATTATCTCTCTCGAGCTTCACCCGGGCAAGGGAGAGGTTGGGATGCTGTGGTCCAAGGGCACTGCTGGCTCTGTGCTGGGGGAGCAGGGCAGGCAGGTGCTCGGGTGTGCTGCCCTGCTCCGGGGGGATGCTCTGACAAACCTCCCTGCCTGCGGCTGAGCTGGACACAGCCCCTGGCCATTCACAGCCCCTGCCATGAGGCAGGGCTGCACACACCCGTGTCTGCTGCCCCTGACAGGGCTGGCTGAGCCACAGCCCAGCAGCTCCCCTGCTTTTGCCAGAGGAGGAATTTGACTGCCTGTGTTTTCCAGAGGGACTTGCTTCTAGCATCCTTGCATTGTGACTGATGTGTGGAGCTGGGGAGGACAACCTGCTTATTCCAGTGGCTTCTCTTGTGTGATGTCTCTCCCATTTTGCCCTCAGCAGCTCCCTCTAATCCCTGCGAGAGCATTTCCCTTTGCCTCTCTCTTGCCTTCCCACCTCTCTCATCTTTTGCTCCCTCAGTTGCTCTTTACCCTCCTCTTCCTTTGTCTCGCAGCCAAATGACTTAATTCTGCACAGCCTCCTGGGAGGGGAAGGCTGTGAGAGGGGAATGCAGCAGAGGAGGAGATATGATATTAAATCTTCTCAGGAGCAACCTGGTAAAAACCTCACACTTCCCCTCAACTGGTTGCTTTCCCAGAGTCAAAGCCTTTGCTCTGTCCAGGTCTGCCGAGGGCTGGTGCTTGCTGGAGTGTGAGTTTTCAGCCTTGACTTGGCTTAACCTGTGTGTCCCACCACGGCAGAAATGCCTGCAATGTGTGTTTTGGCTTCGATGCTCTGCCTGCTCTGAGTTCATCTCTTCCCCCCTTCCGTTTTCCATTGTTGGAACAACAATCTTCTGCTGGATGCAGAGCTCAGCCATCCCTGTATTGTGGGGCCAAAACAAACTCTCTGCTAGTGTGTTTTCCATCCTCCCCAAGTTGAAATACCAGTGCTGAGAGCAGCTGCCCTCCTGGGTGGGAGCCTGTTGTCCGAAAATCCAATGGCTGCGTGACTTCATGGGGCAAAACTTTTCTATCTTTTCTATCTTTGCTGCTGATAGATGAATTTGCATCCTTTGGAGCTGAGATTGACTCACCTTTGGAGAGCTCCAGCAGTTCCATCCCCAGCCACCACAGCCACCAAAATGCAGCCTGGTGAACGAAAACATCACCAGCATTCTGTGCTGCAAATACAGCGCTGAGCACTTTTTTTATCTGTGCTTTCCAAAGGGATGGAAACATCTGAGAAGGTCAGAGCTAGGGACAGAAAATCTTGGGGAGACACAGTCCCAAAGGGCTGCCAAATATAGATTCAGTCCATTTTTCTCCTGCAGTTTTTCAAGTCCAAGGTAGTTAAGGATGGTTTTCACCCAGTACCCTTTGCTCAAAATCCATAATATGTTCACATCTGGCCTTGTGTGAAATGGTTAGAAAGAAATATTTTCTGCTTGATAACAGAACCTGTTTGAATCTTGTGTCTTTGGGTTTTGGTTTATTTGTTTTTTTCACTGGCCTTTACTCTTTAAGGGTTATTTCGCCTACTTCAACCACTAAACCAAGTCCATGAATATCTGAATTACAAGCTTGAATGTACACGTTGAACATTCATCCAAGTGAGGTCAATTTTCTGAAAAAAGAACTGCATACCTGCTATGGTTCTAATATTTAGGGACCAAATTTGTGCAAGTGTGCCACCTTAATCACAGAGTTTTAGAATAAACTGGAAATTCGAGAAAGCTGCCTGATCAAATGGCTTTGAAGTTTAATGTTCATTTTTAGAACTAGAACTTGGATGCCTTGGGCAATCCAGGGCCAGGTGCCTTATATCAGGTGTTGGGGTTTTGGAAAACTGACAAAAGCCACACTGAAGCAGAAATGCTTCATTATTGTAAACTCAGTTTCTTTCCTGTTTTGTACAGGAGACCTGGGGAAAAAATGTTTGGTGTTTTTTTGTCTTGCTTAAAACAAAATTTTACTGAGGTCATTCATGCAATAATACAGTTTGTTTGAAACCTCGGATTTACTGTAGAGATATTAAAACACTGCAATCACAGATTAGAAGTAAATATAAGGTTAGAGACAGGAAGATATAAAAAAATTTTGTGAATTTTGAAGAAATTATCAACAGATAGGGATATGATAGTTTAGTGTTGGCTAATTCTTATTTATAGAACCTAATGGATGATTTTCCAGTAAGACAGAATTAATGTTTCTGGTAGCTGAGAGAAGAATTTTGCATCTCCTGCTGTGAGAAATTCAACATTCCCTTGGAATTAGAGAGTTTCTCCCCAGGTGGGTGTTGTCTGCCTGTGTGAGTTGTGTACTTGAGAGCTCTCTGGGGCTCATTTACAGAGTCATGGTGGCAGAGGGAGACTTCAGGGATCTGAGCAGCTCCTTGAAAAGAAATGGGTCTGGATGCTCACAGATAGAGGGACAAGAGAATTACTGAGCATCAGGCAGGGCAGAGGTTGTGGTCCTGTCCAGAGAGAGAGAACTGTGCAGGTTTGCTGGCACAGTCCATAGACATGAATAGTTTATGGAGTACAATTGAGATTTTTCTTCTATATATTCTGTTGATTAAGTTTGGAAAGTATTTTTCAGGAATTTTTCAAGTGCATGTTTGAAAATGCAAACTGATGTCACATGGAGACCTTGTCCTGATGGATTTTCATGACCAACCTGAAATGTTCTGGTCCTGGGCTCTGAGGTAAGGAAGTTCTTCCACAGTTCATAGCCAGTTTCACTTGCATTTTGTGTAATTCTCATTGGACCCTTGTGAAGATTTTTGGCTTCTTGAGTACATTTCTGGAGTCATGTTTCTGATACTGATGATAACTTGGGGCTCACATTTTCCAAGTGTCTAAAATTTCCTTACTGCACGTAAAATTCTCTTTCTGTAAAATTGACCCTATAAAACACCCAAGATGCATCAGCACCACTGAGGCAATTTAAGTGAATCCAAATATCTGAAAAACATTCTTTAAAACCCTCACCTAGACCTAATACTTTGTGACATTTAGTGGAGAAGATGCATTTGAGATGCTTATAAGGAGAAAATCAGTTCATAACCTGACAGTAAGTACTGTGATACAAATTTATAAATTGCTTTGAAATGCTGAGACCTTCTTGCCATTTCTAAATTGGAAAGTCACAAACTTTGTTATATGTTTTATTTACATCTCCAGCTATATTTTATTGCAAGACTTTGGAAAATATTTTGTAACAGTGCAATAGTTCTGACAGTAAGTCAATGTAAGATATCACAGAAAAAAAATTCTCAACAATTATCCTTCCCACCCAAACCTTTTCTTAGAAGCAGTATTAGAAAACTTTAATGGCATTTTACTCCCACCGTTGGCAAAAAGATTTTTTTCATTGACTTGAAGGGAAGAAATGTTTAACCCCTTAATTTTTGCATTAGCAGAGAGGAGTAGTTGAGTAGTTGGTGGATTTTGGATTGAAATGTAGTTACAATAAATAAGCCCAGATCCATTTAAGTGGAATTGAGCAGCTCCCAGTTCCCCTCAGCTGAGGTTCTCATCCTCTGCTTGCACCCCAATCTGAAAATATCTGCTCAGGTGCCATTGTGATGCAGTGAAAAATAATAATCCACTGATTGTAAAGGAGTTGCTGCTCTGCTGCAGGCAATGCAGAGGCTGAAATGTGATAGTCCTGGCTCTGACATGATGCTGATGGGAATCCAGGAGCTGTCAGAAACGTCAGGATTTCCATGAAGTGTCTGCATTTCCAGTGCTCATTGCATTCCCTTCTCCCACTCTGTTCTCCCCTCTCCAAACCCCTCTGGAGCAAGAACATCCTCTCAACAGACCTGCCTGGACAAACAAATGTAGAAAATTAATAAATTGGGAAAGTTTCAAAGTCAGAAATCACCTTCAAAGCCTTGTGGGAGGAGGTATATTTTGGAGTGTGAAGGCCACTCTGGATCCTTGAGCTCTCTCCCACAGCTCTCTTTTCCATGCTGAAAGTCTTGTACCTTTTCTTTTTCTAAAATATTTGCTAACACTCTTCTCGTCATCTGTCCACCTGCCAATTCTTCCCACAACTGTTGCATTAAATGACACATTTACAAGGTGTGATTGACCAGGTTCAGGTCTGAAATTCAGTCCATTACACTTAAAACTCTGATTTGTGACTGCAAAATTATATCAACTGAAGTGCAAATTAGATAAACTCAGGATACCAGTTCTCACCTGAATTTCAGCCCTACTTGAGAGCATCAAATCATTACCTACACTTCTGCTGTGAGAGCTCAGTGTGGGCTGCAATATCTGTCTGAGGAGTTGGAGATGTTAACTCCTCCTAAAATGGATCTGACCAGATTGCCCAGGTCACACAAAACAGCTGTAGCATGTCTAGGGATCAAGTTGTGGCCTTCTGTAGCCATGATAGCATCTTTCTGAGCAGATTGCTGACTTTTTTTTGCCACTCACAAACCCATAAAACATTACCAGTGGAGATGAGGATTCCTGTGTAAATGTGAGTCTGTCCAAAAGGGCTTGATCTTCACACCAGATTTTTTTTATGTACATCCATATCTCCCTTCAGGTGCACATTTAATGGTTTGTTTGAAGCCAGTTGTATACTTTTTATCTTTGTCTTTAGTGAAATATTTGCATTTCTTCAGTGAACACAACAAAGTCACAACACTTAACATGGGCAATACATGGAGGATTTTAAGCATTGCTAAAATCAAAAGAAGTGAAGGGCCAATCTCAAAAAAATCACCCTCAAAACATCAAATGGCCAGTAGGATTTTTAATGGCTATTTATTCCAAGAACTGGTAGCCCTGCTTTTGTGTAACCATACTTAGCTATATCATCATGTTCAGAGGGAGAAGTCCCACTCGTAGGAGGAGTGTTAGTAAACCAAGGAAGCCAAGGGATGTGAGGAAAGCTAATATCTTTTATTTGACACACTAATCTCAGCTGTGGGCAGGGAGACAAGTTCCCAAGTATTGAAGCCTGTTGTCAGGTCTGAGACAACATGCTGGTTTTCTGGTAGCAGCTCTCCAGTTCAGGATTGATCCTATCTGATTCTACCTCAACACATAAAACCCCTACAAGGAGCTGCAGATCTATTTTAGAGGGAGTTTCTATGGGAGACACAGCTCTTCCTTTAAATTCTTTAAGAATGAAGAATTATTCACAGCTGCTGAACTGGACACAGCCTAAAAATGAAGCTAACTTTGACTTTCAGTTTGTTTCTTAGCAAGCCAGTCATGTGTTTTCCCAGCAGGATTGCTGGAGTGAAAGTGTCCACTGTGTTCTGGCCCAGTGTAATCTGCATTTCTAATTAAGTCTATTTGCAAGTCCACTTATCTGACATGTGCACAGAACAAATAATAAAGCAATGAGAAAGTAGCAATCTGCAATGAAACCTTTGTTTGAAATTTCCTTCTTTTATCTCTCTCTCCTATAAATGTCAAGTGCAGACAGCACAAGGGTTCCCTTGGCAATGGCACTCACTGCTGCAGAGGGCTGGGGAACTTCTGGTTGTTCTGACCTCTAGGGAGGTTCCATCTCTAGAGGTTTTCCTGTTTGGACCCACAGGGTGTTTGATGGAAATGGCTCTGTGTGCTTGTAGATCCTGCTGGTTTGGGGGATTTCAGCCCCTTGCAGGGCTCTGTCTGCAGCAGCTTGGTATTCATTCACCTCAATGATCCTTCCCTCTTGGAGCTCTCCATGGTTGGTTCAGGGGCTGAGCAGAAGCATCACCATGTTCAAAACAAGATCTTCCTAAATTGCTCACTTCTCAGGTTTCCAGTCTTTGCTCTCTTACCTCTCTTTGAAAGAGAAGTAGAATTTGAAACTCCTAAAAACATTTTACACTTCCAGTCTTTTTTTCTTCCCCCAGCCTTTTTTTTTCCCTCATCACTTGACACATTTTTCCAAATAGTCTCTGCTTTCACCTTAATTCTCACATAGAAACCAACCTTCTTTCACCTGCCTTGCCACCCCTCCTGCTTGGTACCTCATCACTTTGGCTCTGATGCTTGCTGCCCATGTCTTTGCCAATTTTTGCTCTTGTCAAAAAAACCCCATACTATTGAAGTCCCAAGCTGGGTGAAAAACATCCAGCCTGCCTCACTGCTCAGGCTGGTTACCTCTGATTTGGGAACTGCTCTGAGATAGGAGAAGTGGAAGCCAAATCTCCAAAGGTGTGAATTATCAAGGGAAAGATTAATCCCACCTTCCTGGAGTGTGGGTTGCTGATAATTCCTCTGAGAGTTTAACAAAATGAGTAGTTCTGGACCAAAATTGATTTTAATTGGAAAAGAGTTTCCAATGGCCTTTAGTTTTTCTTTTCAATTTGTAGTATAGGACAATGCTTTAAAGGGTTTAAACACCATATTATTTTTGAGTTGCTATGGGAAACTGAGGTTGTCTGTTATTTTTTTTTTCAATAAAAAAGTAAACTGGAGGTAAATTGTAATGTTTATTTTCAGATTTACATTTCCAGGGCTGAGAGAACAAAAACCTTGAAGATGCATTGGCAGAAGAGTGGTCTGAGACAAAACAGCTTCCCCGTGCATCCATATGTTGGATTGAGAGGAGCATTCATTTTGGGGTTTGGTTTAACTCCTGAGACTTCTGCTGCTGCAGATGCCAGTAAAGACATGACCTGCAATGTTAGGTCTCAGATTCACTCCACAGAGCTTCTCTCCTATGACAATTTTTTTTCTGAAACCCAAACACTCAGTCCTTCCTAAGTACATTATCTAACATGATGTATCCCAGTGTTCAGAAGTTGCAACAGGTTTGTTTAAATCATGAATTGCTTTTAAAAAGCGAAAGACTTTCAAGCTGTGGGTTTTTTTAGGCTCCCTCTCACTGCTAAACCTTTAGCAGTCCCTTCTTTCTATTATTCACAATTTCTCCGCTGTTCTCATAAGAGGTTCATGATGATTTTTGATTTTAGAAGACAGTGCTAAAAAAAGCAATTAAAAAAAGTCAAAATATCAATAGACTTGTGATATATAACCACAAGGCTTGGCAATACTTCATTTTCCTTCAAATTTAGTGTCTTCTTCTCATGCACAGGTTTTCTCAGATTTCTTTTGTGAGGCAGCAAGTCTGGAGCTTCAATTTTGCTAGGCATAATACAGAAAGAAGAAGAGAAGAACAGTGGACTTCTGCTGTGATGGGGAAACCTAATTTTTGTCTCAGTTTTTTGATGAATCAATGCTGTCTGGATGGAGAAGCTTACTCTTGTGATCAGATGGAGGAAAGCTGGAATTGGGATGTGTAACCTGAGAGCTTTTGCTGTGAAGAGACAGGAAACATAACTGGAGGGAAATATTCAGAAAAGGTAAATAACATGTGAAGTGCTTAGTCTTTGTCTTGTTTGGGCTGTTTTATCTATTCTTTGTTGTATCATTCTGTCCATCCTTTGTTTTTGTTGCACCCAAAATGTACCAAACACGGCACCATTTGTCCCTTTCATGATTCCCTCTACTCTTTGGCACCAGAGTTTGCAGAAGCTCTTGGTGAACAGGATGAGAGACAGATCCATTTTAGTAATTTCTCACCTTATGCCTCTTTCCATGGTCTAAAATCCAGCAGGATCTCATGTCTGGTGTGATTCATAGCCAGGAAGAGAAGAGCACAGCTGGAGGCTGCAGTGTGCAACAGGTATGAAAAGGAAGGGAGGTATTTTATGTTGCTGCTACCACCCAAAATAGATATGTAAGACCAATGATGGAAATAATCAAGATTAAATACAAATAAGAGAGAGCAGAGGTGAATCTTAGTCTTTTGTTACTTGCAGAGAAATAAATGTTGGGGACATACATGTTCTTCACAGGTAATCCCAACCTGTGACACGCAGCTTTGATTTTCAATATAATCTCAAAACAACAACATGAAAAGGGAGAATTTCCTGCTTCTTTCAGTCACTGCAGAAGCCCAAGCCAAGGCAAACCACCTGTGACCCTTGGTAGATCAGACCTGAGCAGGTCTCACCCTCTGTGTGAGGACAGGGAGAGCACTGGGTGCATGGGGGTAAAGAGTTCTGAGATCCTCCAACTGGGAAAGGTCAGGAGAGCATCACTGTCTCTTTCAGGAGCTCCAGCACCAAGGGGAAAAATAAATCACACAAAGCTTAAATAGGAAACCGCAGCTGCTGTCAGATTAAATCTGTTACAAGTGCATTCCACTGCCTCGCTGAACAGTGTTTTATTTCACACCTCAAAATGTGAGGCCCTGTGCCATGGACTTGCTCCTTTTTCCCTATTCCCCCTAGATGACTTAACAAGCTGAAAGTGCAGCTGGAAATTAATGCTTCCTGTCTTTTTAAATAATGTGACATTGAAATCCTGGTATTTAATGCGTTGGCATTTAGCATGCCACAATATTTCAGTTACTTTGCACTGGTTGGGGTGCAGAAGTGTTATTACAGCTGTTCTGAAATTCTGACAAAGAGGTGCATTTCTCTCTTCTATTTTTTTGTTTCTTTTTTCCCTCTACTCTGTCCCACCATAATTGCTTTGTGCTGCATCTCTGAACCGTAACCATGGCGATCCGCCACATTCATCAGAGGACCCTCTTGTTGTTTTGCTTGTGTGAATGTAAGAAGGGGGAAAAATATAAAAAATAGAAACAAAAAAAGAAAGAGGAGGCATAAAATATTTGCAGAATTTTCCAAAGAAAAAGCACAGATTTTTCTTTTTTAATCCCCCCATCACCCTTTTTTTTTTTTGCTTTTCTTTTCCTAAAGACAGAAGCTGCATTGGAGAAGTGGCCTGGCCAAAAACCAAGGACTTGTTCATAGCCTAAAAAAGGGAGAGGAGGAGTCTGGGTCTGGAGGTGTCACTCTTTGTGGAAAACAGACTTCGATAACTGGAGCTTTCAAGCCATTCCCCCCTGAAAGGAGGAATTGTTATGTGCAGAAAGGGCAGGAAAGGTTGACCCTTTTCCATTTCTGTCAGATGACAAGATGGTCCTTGTTTGGAGAACAAGTTCATGCAGAGCATCATTACCATAAACTCATGGCATTTCTGACTGGGGAAGGAGAAAGTGCTTGGATTTGGACAGGAGCTGCCCTTTTCTGGGTTTGCTGGGTACAGGCTCTGTTCCTCATGCCGTGGGTGGGGAGGAAGGAAAGGGATGTTGGAACCACTGGCTGTGATAAGGCAGGCAGAAGATGAAGGGGAAACGGAATGTTCTTGCTTTGAGATGTTTTTCTGTGTCTGACACCTTGGTGCACTTCTCTTTCACTGCTTCAAGGGGCTTTGAAAATCAGCCTGGAGACTTTCATGCAGAGGGACTCGGGCAGTTCATCTCTGCTCATGTCCTGGAGACATTTAGAAGGGATGGGAAAGGTCTCTGACATCCAAAGTGTCCTTTGATCTGCTTTGCCCACCCAATCCATCACTGCTGGGGGACTCTTTGAGACATGAGGAAAGAAAAGCCAGCAGTGGTTGTCAGAGGGTCTTCCTGGGATCCTGAAGTGTGGAGCACAGGGCATGGCATAATTCCCAGTGTCCAGATGTCACATGAGATGGCTGGGGATGAGGGTTTGGTGTCCTGTAAAACCTGCCTGGTTTAGCTATACAAAAGATTTGTCCCCCTGCAGAGGTAGCACAGCTCATTTCCACGGAGCAGAAACAACTACCTGACATTATTTTGCTATCCTTCGACATGACAGCCTGGAACAGAGTGATGAAGCAGCTGTGCTCTGGATCCTATGGCAGCACTCACAGGGTGATTTTGAGAGGTTTCCTGAATGTCCTTGCTGTGGCAGTCATCTGCAGCAGTACCCAATTGTCTTGTAAAGCAGTAGCTCTTGACATAAAGCTTCATCTGAATGAATAATTGCATGTCCCAAGGCTGTAAGTTGTTGTAAGCAGGGGCTGGGCTTTGTTTTGGCTTTACAGCATTTGGCAAGGGGGCTCTGGTGTCTGGGACTTCAGAGCAGCAGCAGGCTGGTGCAATCCACCCCTGAGCCTGGTTTGAAACTCCTTCAGTGTTGTGTTCATGCCCTGCCATGGCTGGTAGAGCTCATCAGCAGTGACTGTGGAGCTGTGGCAATTAGGGGAGATTTTCTCCTCCTTCTCTGCTCTCCCTCAGCCAGCTGCACCCTCAGCAGTGGTTCTGGTGGATCCAAACCTCTGTGCATGCTGCCAGTGCCCCAGTTCCCAGACTGGGACCTCAGCAGTGGTTGGTGCCAGCTCTCTGTCCCACGCTGGTGCTGGATGGAGCAGGGATGGAGCAGGGATGGAGCAGGGATGGAGCAGGGACACACATCCCTCCTGCCATCAGCACAGAAACCCTGGAGGAGGCAGCAAGGTTCCCCAGGCAAAGCTCCTCACTGACGTGCCTCAGCGTGGGCATTTGCTGGCGAGGCAGAGCCACCAGAGCATTGCTCAGTGACCTGAGAGGTATTTGGTTGGAAAATGTCTGGTTCTGTTCTCGTCTGGGAGCCATTTGATCCGTCCCCAAAGATGCAGCAGAGGAGAGGCCCTGGGGCTCTCCCATGGGTGACAATGGATACATTGGGGTCTGCAGAGCAAACCGGGCTGTCTGCAAGTCAAAAAGTCTTAGAGACCCGTTTGTAGGTGGGATTGTCAATATAGAATAACAAAGCGAAAAGCACTCCGGGCTAAATGTTATCAGCGATTATTTTTAACTTTGTTTTTACTGTTTCTGATGTGTTCTTCAATCTGTCTTGTTGATGTTTATTTTTCCCTTTGCAGTAAGGGTCATATGTCGTGCCTCCCTTGCATCAGGTGCCACACAACCCTGTCCTGTCCTTCCCCCAAACAGTTCTCAAAGTCTTTCTCTGGGGTTGAGCTCTCACTGGCACTGCAGGCACTGACTGGTACATGCCCTTTAACGGGAGTTCCTTTAGAGGGTGTAGGACTCCTTATTTCACTTATGAACCTCCTAACTGGATGTAAAATGGGACATAAAAAGCAGAATAGCATTTCAAAATATTTTCCATAATCAGGATTCATTAGCAACACCTCAAAATCCAGTGATTTGGATATTTAATATAGGGAAGCTTACTTGCCCTGGAGTTGTTTTCTTGCTTTTTGCCCTTTTTTTTCCACATACATCCTTCACATTCCCTAAAAACCTGGGACCTAAATGATCGTCTAAAAATAGGTTTTCAGATATTTATCAACCGTAATGTGGAACTTTCAAAATGCTGAAAATTCCCTGCTGAATGCTGAAGAAGTGTTTGTCTACGGAAGAATGCTGTGTGTTGTTTGCAGGGGGCAGTCAGAGGACAAAAGTAGAACCTTTTTTACGTGTAGGACCTGCACTAAAGCCTGTTCCACAATGTTTGATTAAGGATTCAGTGATGCACTCAGTCTGCAAATATAGAAACCTACTAGTCAAAATATATATTAAGTTAAAGCTGCTCACTGAGTGACTTGAAAAAGATAAATTAAGTGGTGATTAATAAAAAGTGAAACAGCAACTTTTCACTGAACAACTGTCTTAACTTTTTTTTTTCCAAGGAAAATAGGACAATGAAGGAACAATGTAAAATCCCTCTGGACCATGCCAGGTCCATCCTGGGAAGCTGCAGGAGCTCTGGGAATGCAGCATCTCATCTCAAGGAAAAACGGCCACAGGACGAGGTGGGCTTTGGAGATAGTTGTGGATGTGATACAAGCCTGAGGTGCCAATTTAAATTTAACTTTTTCCCCCTAGAAGTGAGCAATGCCTGGAGTTTTCAGTCTTCTGCAGATGAAAAACAATAAAGAGGTTCTACAGGGATGTGTCTTGGTGGGACTAGAAAGGTGCTCTTTCCATATTGCTGATTTCTGAGGGAATTTCTCTAGTCTAAGGTAGGTTCTGAGCCACAAATGATTTTCATTTCTTTCAGTTCTGTTTTGGTTTTTATGGCTGAGCACAAAACAGGGCTCAGCAGGGCCATTTGGTGGAGCTGCCATAGGCTTGAGCTTCACACAGAGCAGCACTGCAGCGGTCTGTGTGATGAGCACCAAACTGTAATGCCAGGTAGAGCAAATGGAGCTCAGAGCTGAAAATTAAAGATTTTTAATTAAAATCCACATCTGCAAGCCGCTTGCTGAGAGCCAGGGTTTGGCTGCTGAGTTCTGCTGCCACGCTGGGATCACCAGAGTCAGAGACAGCAATTCCAGAGAGGAAGCCAACAGATCTCACTGGTTAATATTTAAAAAGGTGTTGGCGCCCGACGGAAGATGTTTTGTGAAATAGCCTATCAGGAGTGATTCTATCTGCTTGTGAGAGGTGTCACAGGTGGGGAATGTAGCTCTCACTCCTGTCAGGGACAAACTTGGCCTTGATGCAGATTCTGAGATGTCTTGAAGCCCTTTTGATGTGATGGCCACTGAATTTGGGGTTATGCCAGCAGTGTGCCGTGAGCTCAAACCAAGCCATCCTCAGAGTTCCTCTGAAGAGCTCTGAATGCTCTTTCTGCGGCTTTGGATAGCATCTCTCGACCATCTCTCTCTTTTTATGCAGGAGGAGGCTGAGCAGAGATGTATGATGCTGGATTTGTCCTGCATGTCCCACATGCCCCACTCTGCTGCTGGCTTGTGCCACTCCACTTCCCTCGTTGCTGCCTTGGCCACCTCACAGCATCCCCTGAGCAGAACTCCTGTCCCTGTGTGGTCTGAAGAAGCACTGGAAACATGTGCCAGGAGAGATTTTTTTTTGCTGTTAACAGAATAACTGAATCAGTCTCATGCCATCCTTCCTCATTGCAGCTACAGAGGCAAGGAAGAGCCAAGGAGGAGTTAATTACGTTCCTCTGCACCTCTTTGTCTGTGTTACAGGCCGTGAGAGAACAGGTTTGAAGCCTGTTAGCAATGATTTCAAAGCCACAGAGTAGAGCAGCATATTCATACCTGGTTAATATGCCTCAGCTCTCATCAGCATTTAGCAACCCCCTACCCTGTCTTTACTGCTGTGTTGGTTTACTATGCAAATGGAGCTAATAGTATGTTTTTCGTGAAAAACAAACAACAACAAAACCTGTATTCTAACATCTTTTAGCAGGAAAGGAATAACCTCAAGTGGCAGATTAAGAGAAACATGCCAGAAATATTTAGAAAGGCTTTGGGGAAGAGGAAAGTTAGAGCTTTCTGTTCAATTCCTAAATTTCAGGTTGGTTGTTTAGGTTTGTGTCTGCTTAAATGGAGAAACACTAGTGGTAAGAGAGAGATGAGAATTCACAGACTTCAAATGTGAAGATCTCTGCAAGACAAAAGCTTGTCACCCTCATATGTCTTCCCAATCAGCTGGGAAACAAGACTTAATCAGCTGAGACAGCCTGAACAAACAGAGTTATCGTGCAGCTTTCTCCAAAAGTGGCCAGATTAATCCTTAATTCTGTCCAGCAAGAAGTGAAGTTTGGAGAAGCCAGCCCACCTTGGAGAAGGGTGCCTGTCGGTGATGAAACACAAATAGTCAGGTGCACTTTTGTTTAAAATCAATCCCATTTGCTCTAACACAACCTGGTTGTGTTTGTATTTTCAGTAATGGCTGGGAATAATTAATTCTCTTTTAATTTAACAGATCTCTCACTCTCTCGCCGCTCTAAAGAAACCCCCAAATTATATAAAAAAAAATTACTTTCACACCAAATTAACTCATGGTTTTAAACCAGTTGTCAGTGTGCCTTTAAGTCAAATCCTCTTTCTACTTATAGCACAGACGCATGAAAGAGGAGGCTGCTGTTCCTCCACGAGCATGGGGGAAGATTGAGTTGTGTGTGGGAGGACAGAACAGGAGAATACTCCAGTTCCTTGGGCCACTCCTCCAGCAAAATTAATAAGTATTGTTAGAAAGTACTTTGCAGAGGAAAAAAAAAATTAATCTCCTAAGTGCAGTCGAATGATGGGGCTGAGCTGGCAATAATAATAATTAAGGGGGAAAAAAGATTGAAAAAAGTTGGCTAATTTTCTCCGCCATTCAGACTTATTCTGGGGAAACAGGAGATAGCGCTTTTGTCGCTGTTTCCAAACTGGATAAATCACCCAATCTACAAGCCATAACAAATCTTTCTTCTGTTCCAGCTCCTTCTGAAATTATTTTTCCTCCAGAGGGAGAGGATTGCAGCCCCAAACTTGATTCTGAAGGGTCCAGGATATTCAAGCCTTCAAAGGTCATTCAGACACAAACTAAGACAGACCATCTAGCAAGCATGCGGGGATTGAGTTCGAAATCAAATCTAGGTACTACAAATACCCTGAAGAATTTTCTTTCCATTTTCTATTTTGCCCCATCACTCATATATTGTACTATTGAGTTATCTAAAGAAATAAAGCGTGTTTATGTCATCTAGGTATATTCAGCAAACTTTATTCCTCTCTCAAGAGTTCATCCATCAGTTCCAGGCTGGGGACATGAGGATATGTAAGTATATCACTGCATCTTTCTACATCCTGTTCTTATGATGGCTGATGAGCAATTTGTGCTCAAAGAAATGCACAAACTGGACCTAGACAAACCCCACAGGCCTGTCAGAAGACAAAAAGGGTGAGGAGGGGATAAATCCTTTTTGCTCTCCAGAAGTAACCACAGAAACCTGATGCGTAAGATAAATACAATGCAAATAAAGAGGAATCCAGTCTCCTTTCAGCCCTTTGGGGTTATACTGACATGCAGGACTCATGTCTCCTTGGCAATATAGTCCCTTTCGAAGGCTTATCAAATTTCAGTGCAGAATCCCTTCTGTTTAATTTTAGAAAATGATAACAGAGTTTCAATACTCAAATAATAAATACTCATTTTATTTTCATAGTGAGATTATTCATGGTTGATCTATAATTATCTGATCTAGTTCCAATAGTGTCCTTCAAGTTACAAAATATTTCTTTACTGTTCCCCTTGTCTCACCGTCCTGGACCCTGAATGCATTTAAGTGTCATCATAACCTCTTTTCAATCTTTAGGTGTTTAAATAAGACAAAGTCCTTTAACCTCTTCATGAGGAAGCCAACACATTTCTGTCAAATATTTCTACCCCCTCTGCACTTGTCTCAGGAAGGTGTCTGTTCTTAAATGCAGTTACCAGATAAAATATTTCCACAAGTTTTTATCAGAGCTTTTAGCATTGATAGGTTTATATCAAAACCACCTCCCCTAACACAGCCTAGCCATTCCCTGACTGACCAATAGACCAGATTCTTTCTTTCCTTTGTGGCACTTACTGGATTACCTTTTCCCAAGGCTTTGACATTTCTCTTTCCAGGACTTGGTGAATCTTTGGAAGAGTACAGATGTGACAATTCCAGTTTGAGGAAGCCACAGCTTTGGTTGTTGACCTTTGCTTGTTGCCTGATGAAATCTTAATACTCCATTTCTCCTTGGCATCTCTTCAGCCATTTTCTGCTTGAAGCAGATCAGGGCTTGTTTCTGTGCCTCAACAGAACTGGTAAGACGAATACAAGTTCCAATTCTATGATGATGATCATAATTGTAATAAAACCTGCATGATAGTCTAGGTGAACCCCTCTTAGCCTGTCTTCCTCATGCGTTTCCAAGTCAGCAGATGAAAAGGGATTTTCAAACACAACAAGAGCATTAGCCATGCTCTAAGCGTCTTTTGGCGCCGAGTTTTGCAACATTACAAATCAAATTTGTGTTGCCTACCAGGTTTGCTAAGAGCCACAACAGGAGTGGAAGCAAATTGTGGGGACTGTGGGAATTGCTGAGGTGGTGCTTCAGCAGCCCCATGGTGGTTCCCTGTGTGTGATCAGGTCAGACCAGTGGAGACTGTCCTAAGTTATAATTCACTTTTAGATCAAAGATCATATTTTGATTCGAAGAATGCAATTATGAATAGTTTATAAACTGTGAGTAAATTATTAATAGAGAAGAATACTCAAGACATGAATAACATGTTATAGATTATTTAAAGCTCATCAGTTCTGGTAGTGCAGATGAATATAAACCTAGCTAATAAGCACAGTATTGAACAACCCATAGCAATCAATTTACTCATTATTAATATATCTATTACTACCTTATTAATGTGTTGTTCACTATTTATGTGATTGCTCTGTCAGTAAATTAATCTAAGCTGATTTCTTTTTAAACGATCATTTTGAAAAGTCATTCTTCATTCTGAATTTGGAATTTTTTAAGAAAACATGTAAACACCTTTTTTCCCTGTAGTAAATTAGAAACATATGATTATTTTTAGTGTCTACCCAAAAGGTGGTATTTCCTCTGCCACCGTTATCAAAACCCCTTTCCATAAACTAATCAAATTAATGTGCAGCCAAGGGAGAGAATTAAAATTATTTTGTTGATCTAGGGCTTTGAAAGGAAAAAAGTTGACAAGCAGAAGTTATAAGGCCTGTTGGAAATGTGGTCCATGTCTGACTACCCTGGTGAGAGGGGAGAGAACTATAGCTCTGGTTGTATATAACATTTTCTGAGCACAGCTCCAGGGATAACACTGAGGAAGGAGCTGGTAGGGTGAATATCAGGAAGCATTTCCTGGCAGTGAGGTCTGTCGGGCAGTGCAATGATGTCCCTGGAGAAATGGAGGAAGTCCTGTTGCTAGAGTCAATTAAAGGCTAGTCTAGACAAACCCTCCATTAGGATATTCTCCTAAGGAGCACCCTTGTAGACGAGGAGGGAAATGACATGAGGGATGGGAAAATGACCTCATCCATCTCTGTCACCTTTAAAATGCAGAGGCTATGTTGGTGTTGGCTACCACTCCACAGAGGATGCCAGTAAAGATATTAATCGTAGAGATGGTTTTGTGATATGGGTGGGAAGGAGACAGTAAATATCAGTGACTCATAAGGACTGGCAAAAATGTCCTTATGACGTGTCTTCTGCTCACTATTTTTGTGGTGAGCTCTGTATAACAATCAGCTGAGCACATGGGAAAAGCTATTTGGTCCATTAACAGTGCCCAGTCAGGTAGTGTTTGGATTTCACCATCTCAAAAGATAACAAAAGAAAAAAAGATTAAATTGCAGTACACCTAAAAACATTGGAGTGTGGTCCACTGGAGACAGTCATCTTGGCTCCATCCACAGCTGCATTCCTCTGGAACTAATGTTGTAGCATAATCAATAAAAGGAGCTCCTCTTTAACTGGGTAATGGCAAAGGGTTTTATTTGATCTCTCGTGGCAGACCTGGGCCCTGTGGTTTGTGTAGCATCTTGGTAGCCCTTGCTGTCACCAAACTGGGTGGGACACCACCAGCAGAAGGTGTCTGGCAGAGCAGGAGGACCCTAAGGACATCTCTGCCCTCTCCATCCTGGTGTCCAGCAGATGGGACACAATCAGACCCCATCTGCCTGCCTGGCAGTGAGGATGTTGGAGAAGCTCCCTGTTGCTTCTGCAGGCACTGTAAATGTGATCAGATTTAGGGGCTGCTCTGATCTGTACAACATTGGCACCTCCAAGACAGCTGGAAAACAAGAGTGGCTTTAAAGCATCACAGGGATTCATCAAATCAGTGCTTAGGTCAAAATCTAGCCCTGTGCCTCATGCAGACTGACAAGAGTCCCTCAAACTCTACCTGTGCAGAAGAATGGGGAGCAGATAATGATGTTTTTTACCTTGCTAAGGTAGGAATTATTTTCATTCTGTGCAATAAAAGCTTAATTGTGTACATGCAAGGCACAACTGTACAGTTCATCTCATATTTAGAATGTTGTAATGAAAATAATATTTTAGTTAACGAAGCACACAGCAATTCTCCTCTTGTCCAACAGCTAGAAGTCCCAAAAAAACAGGTAGGGAAGGCAGGCTGGGAGTAATTTCCTTCCTCTCACAGAACATAAATTGCTTTTGACTGTTTGTTTTTGTTTAGGTATTTATTTATTTTTTTTTTTTAAAGTGAGTTTCCAAGGTCATTAAAAATGAATGTAGGCCTTTAAATTTCTAAATACCAGAGGAGCTCCCATTAGCTTTCATCCTCCTGTCAGTGTCTTTTTCGGGAATATTGAAGCCACAGATGCGGAGGAAATGCGCCCAGTCGGTAGATAACGCCTGACTGGCCTCTGACCCTGGGGTTAAACTGCTGTCTGGGCTGTGCAGACCACTATCCCCCTTCCCAGGGATGGAAAGCTGCCAGCCAGCTGTCAGCATGCCAGGGCATTGCATGCAGCACGGGGACATGACGATACGATATCTTTTTAATGTCCGTTCCTTTCATGCCCCTCTGCGTTCGCAGGGACGGAGGGGATTGTGTGAGCTGAGCTGAGCTCCCATCAGTTGTGTTTTCATAGCTGCCAACTAAATCTGATTAGTTTGTCTGCATTCCCGGGAAAGTAAATCTGCTGTTTATCGCCGGGCCCATCAAATCCTGGTTATTTCGATTGATGCTTGTTAAGGCATATTATTATTTATTTTCCTTATTGTGCAATAGCCACGAGGATTTTTACAGTCTGTTGAATTATAGGTAAATGGATGGTTTATCAAGCTAATACAATGAGACTGGTAAGGCAGAGCCAGGCTCTCTGAGCCTCTGGTGCAATAAGGGAAGGGACAGAATGACAGAGATTCATGTGGCTTTGATTTGGTCCTGATGGCACTAAGGAGGGAAGAGTGATTGTTGCTGTTGGAGCTGGGCAAGCCACCAAAGTGGTTTTTGAGGGGTCTCTGACTGCCCTGCTAGCAGCAGTCCCCCCATGCCCAACTGCAGGACAGCTACTGCCTGAAATATACAACCAGAACGTGCCCTTCCCAAAGCCTGGGTGTGTTACAGCTTCATTAACACCACCTCAGGCTAGCTTGGGTTGGGTATCAGGGAATGGGGGACATTTTCCTGCAGTCCATTATCACAGTGGTGTTTGCTGCTTCTCTGACTTGGCTCCTTCCAGTTCCTCCCTGCCCCAGCATTGCTTGCGTTTGCAATAATCCTGAGTTTAGAGGTGGGAAATTGAATTTGACTTGCCCCAAGACATCCAAAGGACTGAACTGGGGAACCTTAGATCCTGAGCTAACCCCTGCCCATCCCCACTCCATCCTCCTTCCTCCAACCTGAGATGGAAAAGAGAGGTCACGAGCAGGCATGCTTTAAAGCATGGCAAATAATCAAGAGTAGACATGGGACTGAACAGCTTCCAAACAGGATCTTCCTACCTAAAATACATCCGGCAGTTCAGGTGCAGAAAAGACTCACCACTTCCCTCTACATTATATTTATACTCAGCTGCTGCCTACCCCAGTGGTGTTTGAATCTTTGGTGAGTGAAATGCTTCCTGGGAGGACACAATCGAGACAGCTTCCCAAGCTTTGACTCAGAGCTGGCTCCCAGTGGGATGCAACGTGGTCTTTCAGGAGCACACAGGAACAGAAAGTTGCTTGGGCAGGATATTTTGCTCTCAGTGTAGAAGCTCCTAATACTTGTTTTTATCTCTCTAAAAATTATTTAGGAAGTGGGTTTCAAAATATACAAATTTATATACATTTTCCCATTATTGCCATGATTTAATTTTTATGAAGAAAATCCCAGATGTTATTTTTGAATTTTGAGGTGAAGAAATGACTATCACAGTAAACCTTAGCAGGTTCATAACAGATCTTTTCCTTAGGTGGTAAAGGCCTATGGTTAGGCTCAGTTTTAGTCTTGACTTCATAGACTTAGAAATTGGAAAATCAAACTCAAAATACTGCAAGTGCAGCAGTTTTAGTGAGCAGAGTCTCTGGTAAGAACATGGAGGATAGCACAAATACAAATTACTCTGACTTCAGTGTAAACCACTGCATTTGGCTTAAACTCAGCATTGCTTAAGCTTCCTCCAAACATCCCACCAAAACCCCTCACACTCCAAAATATGCTTAAAACACATATAGGCTTGGGAGAGCACATCTGGTGGCAGCACCAGCAGCTGTACAAAAGCACCCTCTGCTTGCTTTCATCTCCTTCCTAATGGAAAGCAAAATGGAGCATAAAGATATTCCGCAGAAGGTTAAGTGCTCCTGTCTAAATGCGGTGGGTTTGGAGGAGTCAATGAAGCACAGCGGGATTGGGGAGGGCAGGGGGGGCCTGGAGGGGATGCACTGGGTTCTGTTGTTTGGCTGCAGATGTGTTATTCCAATTAACTTGAAAGCGGGAATGCGAGGGGTGAGCAGGAGGGAAGGTGAGGAAGCGTTTTTATGGCAGGAGGTGAAGCCAAAGCTGCAGACAGTGATGGAGATGGCCCTGCTGGTCTCTCTGAGGTCATCTGGTTTTATGTGGGGCGAGAGGTGCAAAACCAGTGCATGAAACCCAAACAGGAAGGGTCTGAATGGCACATGTGGAAGAGCTTAACAGGCACATGCTTGACCCAGGGCTTGGATTGCTCATCACCGAGCAGCCCTGTAATTACAGGCTTTGCTGGACAGTCACTATAGTGAGTTACAGGATGAGCCACTTGCCTTAATTTGATGATAAGCACTGCAGTTTGACTATGTGTGGTTGTCAGGGTCTTTGGGCTTGTTGGGTGGATGGATAGCATTAGGGTGTAGATAGAGGAAAAGATATTTAAAACATTCCTGCTGGGTTTCAACACTGAAGGTACCTGTAATTGTGCTGTGGTGAGAGTCTGGTGAGTTAATCAGCATTCCAGGCTGAAAAAGAGGAGGGAAGGAAGTGTGTGTGTGTGGGGAGGACACGATAATACCGAGAATAAAAGTTAATTAAAAAATAAAATCAAGAGAAATGTGTCTCTAAGGCCACTTCTTTTGCAGAGACCACCTGTCAAACACTTCCCCGTCTATAAAACCCAAGATTGGCTTCCAATCTACTCTGCAGTTCTTTAATTTTTAATGCCCCTCCCCTGGTCTCACAGGTGGCTATTATAGACAGAAGCTGTCGCCTGTATAGATACAGATGTGTGTAATGCACGCAGTGAACATGAGTGCTCAGGATTTGGGAACTGACACCAGCCAGGAGCTGCCAGAGGAGGTTGTTAAGCTGCAGAGAGCAAAGTGTCTCAGCATTGTTAGGGATTGCCACGTCTCTTCTTCCTTCTTCTTTTCTTTTTCTTGCCTCTTCAAAATGTCATCTCGGAGAATTTGAATTGACAGCAGCACTAGATGGTGAAATGCAGGCAGGGAATTCAAGGTGTGGGGTTTTTTATGGGATTTTGAGGTAAGAAGTGCTGATTTTAATCCAAGCCTCCTCTGTGCTCCAATCCTCAGCTTCCCTGTTGCAGCAATTCCAGGTAAAAAAGCAAGGAGGTCTAATTCTTTACCTGACTCACAGGGGTGTTGTGAGGCTCAGTTAGTTAATTATAGTAAAGCTTCTGAATAATAATCATAATAACACTTAGCAAATGAAAAGCGAGTATTATTATCGTTAAAGTAATGACAAGGCACCCTGCTGAAGGAAGCAAATATAATGCTGATTATTAAAATCATTTGTATTTAGTGGCAAATGTAGCCGCTGCTTTATAAACTTAGAGATGTAATCTTGTCCCCAAGCCATAACAATAAGTAATTCCAAGTGCTTTGTTGTTAGGCTTCTCAGGATATAGGAACAAACAGGTACCTTCAGTCAGAAGGGATTTTATTTTCAGAATTAAGAGAACAATGGAAGAAAAGAGGAGAAAAGCAACACCTTGCTGAGATGAGGCCAAAGGTTGGTCTATTATCTGAGCCCTGCTGGCTGCTCTGCCCCCTCCCATGGGTGCCAGTGAGCCCAAGGAGAAGGGGAAATTGGCATTTGGAGGATATCTGAAGCCAAGGTTTTGGTACAAATAGCACACACTAATTATTGTCACCACACCCAATGGTAAGCCCCCAGATTTGCTGCTGTGCATGCAGTTCATGTGTCTTTGCTTTGTTATCTGTCACCACCCTTGAGGTCACAGTGCCACAGCCTGGCTTCTCTGGCTCCTCTTTTCTTCCTCATGTTCACAGTTGAAGTTTTCTTCTGGAAAACTTCCCTGCCTTGCACAGGGTATAGCAGGAATAGAACCAAAAGCTGCCAGGGGCTAAAATACAGCAGTTCTGGGATGAGGAAAAAAAAAGGACTTTGTGTTAAATCTAGAGAAGGGAGAAAACAACTTGAGATTTTGAAGTAAACATCCATCTTTTGGGTAACACTAATTCTTTTTCTTCCTTTTTTTGTCATTTCACAGCAGTTTAAGATTTGAGCTACTGGAAGGAACCAGTCAAAAAGTCATTTCTGTCAGCTGCCACCTGGAAAAAATGCCTCTTCCCATCAGAAATAACACCACTGCAGCTGGTCATAGCTGGCTGACACCACAGATGTCATCTCAGAAAAGGGTAAAAATATTGAATGGGTCTCTGGAGGTTCATGTCACTCTCCAAACGTGCTATTGCTGAGTCCTGCTTTAAAACAAATGGTAAAATCTGCAGAGTCACTGTTTGCCCTGTGTATTTTGTGTTGATGGATGGGCTCAGTTACTGGGGCTATTAATCCAGCAATTTTTTGGAACATAAAATTAATTTTTGGAGGAAATAAACTACATAAATAAAATGAGTATAATTGGATATCGCTCTGGTTCCATTGATTCTGGGGCTGTAAATTGCACTTGATGTTCACAGTGTCAAGCTCCGAGGTCCTTAATTCTGCTCCTTAAGGATGACTTATGCAGTCAGGGGTGAGTGTTTGTTTCTGCAAGTTTGACTATCTCAAGGGGATCCCAAAATTGCTGTAAAGGAAAAGGACTCGCTTGTTAACACAACCTATTTGCTTTTGGATTGTAATATTTCACCTTAAAGCTGGCTTTTGATCCCAGGAATGGTTATTATTCGTATAAATCTAACGCATGTGAATGTGGCATAAATATTCAGGTTGACATTCAGGTATTTGTATTTTACTTTTGGTCGTATTGCAGTTGAGGTTGCGTTGTACTCTTGGTCCTGTGACTGCATATCTCTACTTCCAAGGTACTTTGTGGCCAGTTTTGGAGGGTTGAATTATGACCATTTTCATATTGTGGGATATAAATACATACATTTCAGCTTGAGAGCCTTCCAAGAATAGAAGACATATTAGATATATGAATTTCCTTTACCTCTTAGAAGGTGTTATTTTGTGTGGAAGAGAAACAGAATCTATGGAAGTCTCCCTTCTGGTCCAGTCTGACAGAGGCACTTAGGACCTCTTCAATCCTTCAATTTCTTTGTTTAATTTATTACACTGTCATGTATAAACATCTTCAGGAAAATATTAATTAGAGTGTGTATTCCTTGACAACTAACTCTAAATGGATTAAACATGCTTTACTCGATGAAGCAAAGAGGTGTTGATTAAGAGAAATTGAATTGTATCCCTGAGATAATTTTCTGTCTCTGTGTCTGGAGAATATGGGCAACACCAATGCTTGGAGAAGAAACAGAGACACTACACTACAAGTATCTCAAAAATAATAGTCAGGACATACATATTAATTGATTTAATGTAAAAAAGCTTGATGCAAACTTGTGCTGAGACTTTAAATTGAGGTCCTGACCATTCTCTGTGGTCACTAGAGGATCCTTCAAGGATGGGAACGACCTGGCAATTTCCAGTTTGGATAATTATGTTCTGCTTCCTTAATGTTTCCCATGCTCTTTCAATTAGTATGGTAATCATCTCCACTTTGCGACCTACACTGAAGTGTTAGTGATGGTACATGCTGTTAAATAGCTGCTGTGCTCCACCCCAGAATCCACTGTTTTCCAGGAGTGATGCCAGAGTGGGAGAGCTTTGTTGTGTGGTGGAACCAGGAAAGTGAGAAATTCCAGGGCTGTGGTGGAGTCAGAGCTGCCCCTTCTCTGTAAGCTATTTCAGAAATTAGCCTGGATGAAAAGTCTAAAATGCATGGGAAATCTCACTTTAAAGGAAAAAAAGGGAAAAATACATGAGTGTGGAAAGCAGGAGAGAATCATTACACGCAGTAGGATAACAGCAGGTGAGGAAACCTCTGCTGCAGCTCAGGGGTGAATTTTTAGTGCCACTGGTGCAGCCCATCAAGCAGCTGTGGAGGAATGAAGAGGTGCTGCAGCTCCTCTCTCCCTGACAGTATGATTTAAAGAACTGCTCTTTGCTAGCCTGGTCTTGTGCCTTTTGGTTGCCTTGAAAGGGAGAGAACTGTGTCTCTGCTCCCTCATTGGCATTTGTTTTAAAAATAATAAAATAAAAAAATAAAAAGTAAGAAAAACAAGGGAGTATGTGGTTGTGTGTGGGTTTTCCACACTGAACCCCCTGGTCAGCAGCTGAGCAACAAGACAAAAGGAATATTTCACTGGGCTTCACATGATTTGTTTACATTCCCCTTAATGGCAGAGAATTTTTTAGACCAGTGCTACACCTTGTAGCAGAAATGGTTTGCAGCACAACAGCAGTCCCAGCTGCCTCTTGGATAGCAGAGTTTCCTTGCAAGAGATGTGTTGCTATTTTCTATGTTTTTTGATATGCAGCCCAAATGAAGTCTCTGAAGGAGTATCTGTCTTTTGCTAACAGCCATCATTTTTGTATAAAGTCGGAGGTATTCATCTTATGTCTTCATCTTCTATATCTCAACTAGTAACAATATCACAACTACTCCCTCCTGACAACTATATTCATTTCTCATTAAAGATATTTCATGTTTTATTCAGGAATTTAAATGAAGCTATCAGAGCCTGTAATAGCAACAGTTTGGGATAATTGTATCTCATTGATGGCAGCCTCAAGAGTTCTAATTAATATATATTTAGCTCCCTGGTTGTCTTTAGACCAACCGCCTCAATATGAAAGACAGGGAGAGGCGATAAGGGGAGGGGGAAGGGAACAGACTCCAAAATAACAGCCCCTTTTGAAATTCGGATAGGAAAATCTGTGTTGTGAGAAGGAACGGCACGCTTTGGGATTCTTTCTGTTTTTTCCCCCTGTTCAATCCAAAATAACTTCTGCGATATAAAGTCCTTCTCAAGGAAAGAAAATACAAGAAGCTAGCTTTGCTGCCCACTTGTTTAGGGGGGAAGGAAGGATGACAAATATGTGTTTTTCTCCTCCAATGATACACCTGATATCCGAGTTCAGCTTATCAGTGGTCTCTGCTTTTATTAGCTCTTTCCCTGCCTCCTCCAGCCAGAGTGCTCCATTCAAAATTGCTTGGTTTCAGAGATATGATCTGCAATGCAAACAGGCTCTCATTACACTTTTTCATACTAAAAAAAAAAAAAAAAAGAAAAAAAAAATCTCACTTTCGTGTGTGCCTGATTAGCCCACACCACACAGCTCTCAATTTTCTTATCCCCTTTGGGCTTTTTATTCCTTTCCTCTCTTTCCTTCAACACTACCTTCCTCTCTGTTGTATGAAATGAGCTAAAAAAAGATTTGGGGAGGGGGTATTATTCTGTCATTGGAATTCATAGCACTTGTATTCACTTACAAGCCTGAACTATTTTCTCAAATCACTTCAGTCTCTGTGACTTTCTCAGACTGTAGTTTATAAATCACTTTTGTGGTACACTATCTAGAGGGGATCAAGACCCCTGGAAGCTTGAGTCATATTGAATTGCATTGTGTAACGGAGAGTCATTAGGAGTTTACAGTCAGGGGGAGAAAAGAAGTCTTATAAATAGGCTAATTCAACTGGCACTTATATGTTTTAAAGGCATTATTGAGGAAGCAGGATGGTAGTATTATTTGCTCCCAATTTTGCTCTCATCAGCAGCAGCTAAGGGTGGCTCTCGAATAGGGCAGGAATAGAGATTTTATAGACCTCCAGCTTTAAAACCTCTATTTTTCCCCTCTTTATTATTTAAGCAAGTACTAAGGACTGTTTAGAGGTTTATTTAAATGGCTTCCATGCTGGAAGCTGATCCAGCCTATACTGGCTCAAATTGCCTCAGTTTCTCCTGAATAAGAGCTGCTTTTCTCTTACTTCTACCAATTTTTTTTCAAAGGTATTAATTTAAGAGAAATATATTGTGCAGAACAGGGGCTTTTTGACAGTGAAAGGATTTTCAGCAAGAGGTTTATGCAGCAGCTGCATTTTTCCAGTCTGATTCTGACAGTAAGGCTATTCCAGTAAAGCACCTCTTTTTTTCACCTTTTATTTTAAAGCTAAAAAAAGCGTGATGATATAATGAGAAGGTATTTATTTCATCTGGGTGTGTTTCCCTTGCAGATTTGTGACACAAAATGTCAACCCCTGGGTGTTGCCTTGCTGAGGGCTGGATCTTCCTGGCTGAGGTTGGAGCTCATCAAATACCTGGATATCCTCACGCCTACAGGTGTGGTAGATGGAGAACAATGACCAGAAGCAGGTGCCTGGGCTCTCAGGAACTCCAACTCACTGCCAACAAGCTCACTCCAAGCTGAAATTGCTGGTTTGTTTTTTTTTTTTTTTTAAAAAAAGAAAAAGATGACAATTCTCAGTATTGTCTGCAGTTCTCAGCCCCGTGTCATCCACTCCCACCTGCAGGATCACTGTGCTCAGGATTTTCTCAGAAAAACAAAGTGAACCCAGAACGAACCCTTGGTTAAAAACAAGGCTGGAGTCAGAAGTTCAGAGGGTGGAGAGGTGAGCAGGCTTGCATGGCCACAAGCAGCTCTGGGTGAAGCATCTCGCTGGGATTTGCCTGATGGGTTGCTTGGCAGCTCTGCCCCAGTGCTTCCACAGCCTGGGCTGGCATCCAGCCCAGTCCTGAGAGATGGAGGGTCAGTCCAGCTTGATAGGGGAAGGTCAGGGATGGAATGAGGCTGGGATGTCTCGACTGAGATTCGAGTGTGTAAAAGTATAAATCAAAAATAGCAAAATCCTTGAAGGGACACCTTGCAGCTGTCTTGGGAAATGAAAGGTTTAAAATAAGAAGCCTTGAGAACACGAGAATCCTGCAGTCAGTGCAGCTAATAAAGCTCTCTGGCCTCAACTCAGAGAACAGAAAAGTCCCCTCTGTTGTCTGGAAAAGTGGAGGGTGTATGCCAAACCTGAGGGAGAAGCTGCTCCTTAACACAGCGAGCTGCTAGCGTACTGAGGATTAAATGTGCACATAAATACACATCACAGCTTTTATACTGCTACTTCTCAATCAAATACATTGGAAGGCTTATTCTAAAAAGGCTTTGTCAGCTGTAGGGACCCTTCTTCTGTGTCCTTGAAAATTCTCCATCGGCTCAAAGTTCACCACCAAAGTCATGGAAGGAGAAAAGAACGAGCTTTTTTATCCACATTACTCCTGAACGCTGCTGTCTCATTTTTGCTGCAGGATACTCATAATTTTATGCTTATTTAAACAGACACATATCTAGTTTATGGGCATATTCCAGGGGAAAAAAAAAAAGAATCATGTAGCTTAGAGTGCAGTTCTCATGGGCAAACACCTGATCCCCTTTAATAAGAGATAAAAGGGAAACTATTCCCTTGCCAAGCTGCTACATTACAGGGTTTTGCTCGCAGTAACACACTGGTAAGCTGCACATCTGACTAGTGCATGGCACTGCACAGGCTCAGCTTGCAGGTACAGGGACTGCCAGCAGCTTGTGCCACCAAACCAGTGCGATGGAGTGCTGAGTACCAAAAAATCAGGGTGCGGGAGAGGTCTCAGAGTTCAGGATGTGCACATCTGCTAATCAAACAGGTCAAAAGGGGATCTAATTGACGTTTCAAGCTGCATCAGCTGTGATCCTTACTGTTTTAAGGATTTTGGTGTATCTTTTTTTTTTTTTTTCTGGAGCTCCCAAAGGTTTGGCTTTTTTATCATTATTAATATTTCCTTAGGAAAGCGAGTTAAGTGCTGAGTTGTATATGCTAGCTTGTTTCCCCCTTTCCAAGGATATTTTAAGTTTGCATTCATGGTTTTTCTTTGAAATGGTCCATGCTGGTGCTCTTTTATTCTCTGTAGTGTCCTCATTGTTTGCAAACTTTAGATTACCTTGTCTTGCCCAAAGAGATGGTCAGAGCAGTTTAAGAAAACAAATGGCTCATCTGTGTAAAGTGATAAAAGCTGTGCAGGTTAAAATTCTAGGTCTGTTTTGATACATACAGCCACAAGATGTCTTTTCATGAAATTTTAAAGCTGCTGCTTCTGCACCTTTGTTTTTTACAGGTAACACAGTGAGAAAGGCTTAAGACACCTAGCTGGTGATCTGGGATGGCTGAGGATCCAAAACAGGAAAGACAGGCTGATCTCTGTTACCCACTGCACATCACCACCTGAGTGACCAAGAACAGCGCTATAAATCCTTTTATAAGGAGAGGGAATATACAGAGTTTGGTATTTGTTATGACTTAAATAAGGAAGGCAGTAGGCTCACTTTTCTAGTTCAGATTTGGGAATCTGATTTCACTTTTCATCCCTGCTGGATGAAATTTTACTTTTATTAACTCTTTTCCAGAATATTCAAGGGCTGATCTCTAAGCAAAGCACCACTTGGGGTCTCAGATTCCCAGGAAAGCCACTGTAGGTGAGTTTGGTGGTTCTGACATAACAAAGCCCAAAAAGTCCTTTAGTTCACTTTAAAACAGAAAGTAAACATTGGAGATGTCGACTGAGTAACTTTGCAGGCAAACTTGCATCTTCACTGAACCAGAAGGTATCTCTTATTCACACCACTGTGGACACACCAGGAACCTGGGAAGAAACTACATTTAGGAGGAGGTTCCACTGAGCAAACCCAACGTGCACTTAGTTCAGATAAGCCCTGGAGAGTCAACCAGGGAGACCTCAAAGTCCAGTGTAATTTGTGGTCTGATGTATCCCAGCCCAACTTCACCGCTCTCTTTTTATAAATCAGATGGAAAAAAATCAGGCAAAATGATCAAGCACTCAGATGTGGTCCCAGAATGAGAGCAAAGTCTGTTTTGTGGTGTCTGGGTCTTGTCTGATTTCTGCTCACACGCCACTCAAAAAGTCCATGTAGGTTTTAATCCGACATTTAACCTGTGCAGAAGCATCTAGGCACTTTAAAAGAAAGTCAATATTATTCAAGTGTATTTCACTTTTAGTGATGGTGGAAGTGAATTATTTTCAAAATCCTTTCTTTTAAATGTGCTGTCTGGGCAATCTCACTGAAAGACCAGTACAGTTAAATGGCTAACCTGTTTGTCTCCTCGAGGAACTGGTAAAATACTTGCATCTAAAGCTTTATATGATGCTTTTTACAGAGTTATTGAGTGAAGAGAAGGGATAATATTATGGAGGTGCAGCTCATAAATTTCTTCTGATTTTTCTGGCAGCCATGTAACACAGAGGGCACCTCTATGGAGGATGTGTTGTCCCACCAGGTAGGCTAAGGGGAGCTTTGCACGTTATTTCAGCAAATTGCTTGAAATAAATAGATGAAATATTGAGTCTAAAGGTGCAGTAGAAAGAGGAAACTTGGTTTGAGAGAGGATGGAGCAAGTGGGTGTCCTCTCCTTGCCCACTGTGCTCTTCCCTGGCTTCCCCATCTTCTTTTAGGATTTCATGGATGCTATTGCAGCATTTCAACCTTCTGTGGTTTGAACCCATCGCAGTTTTTGTGGTGTCTGACAGCTCCTCCCTTTCTAAACAAGAACAGAAAAATGCACACACTCCGAGAAACCAATGATATTAAAAATCTGCTGAAAGCAGGGTGAGACTGAGAGGAGAAGAGAGGATTAAGGAAAAACCCTGCTCCTTTGTTTTATGGCCAACGCAGCCTTTCCTCGACATATCAACAAGACACAAAGAGTTGAAATCAAACACAAGGGTCAGCGATTAGGAGAGAATTGTCTGCAGCATTTCAACAAAGCCACCAATTGCTTGTGCCATCGTTGGCTGCTCTCCCCCACCTCTCCCTCTCCGTTCCCCCTCGTCACACGATACTACTTGGGAACATGTTAGCAAGGACTGAGAATCAGGCCAGTGGCTGCTGATGTTAAAAGGACATGACATGTGCACAAGGCAGGGCATAGGGGCTGGCTGCACATATTAAAGGCAAACACATCACAATCCAATTAGTAGAAATGGAGTGTGTGTGCTGGCTCTGGGAATTTTTTTTTTTTTTTTAAGGTAATACTTCTGTGCTTTTTTCTATTGATTGATTTATTTTTGAAAGGAGTAATTCCCTTCTAGCTTTTCTTCCTCCTCTCCTCCCTCCTTCTCCCCACCTTCAATTCCTTCACCCCTGAGTTTTCACCTCACCAGAGGAACACGAGTTCAAAGGCAATTGGAGTAGAAATAAAAATAAAAACAAAATATTGCAAATGTGAAGAGTTCTCTGATCTCTTTTTGACCTTCCTGCACAAAGGGCAATTTCTGCAAATCTACTGCAAACTTGTAAATCTTCAGTACTGGGAGGGATAAAAGCAACATATATTTCATTATTATTTCCTATATTTCATTAGAATTTGAGCTGAATAGCTAAATGTGTGTCTGTGCATGTATAAAAATTTCTCCTTGCTATGTTTTTAAAATTGTTTTAAGTATGTTTCATCTTTCTAAAGAGGTTACCTAGCCACCAGAGTTTTTTATTATTTTATTGGAATGCATCTCCTGTAGCTTTCATTCCCTATTTAAGTGAAAAGGAAGGGGAAAAAAAATCCTAAAGGAAAGACAGGTTTTAAAATTTTGATACCTGAAAAGAACGTAATTGTCATTACATTCAGGATGTTTTATTGAATGCAGAATTAAGAATCCAGTCAGAATTCAATATCTACAACGATGCATTCAGGTTCTGATATAATGTACAATACTAATGTACTATTGGATTGTAGTCTTCCTGCTTGTTTAGCTCCTAGTCTAGCTGAATAATTAAACTCATGTAAATTTGGGTATAGTCCCACTGAGAATAAGGGAGTTTCTTGTCTGTCTAAAGTTAGTTTCCTTGTAAGTACTTTGTTGGTTGAAGCCCAAAGTTTTATCTCAAGTCATTGTGCTCAAAGGTGTCCTTGCTCAGCAAATAACTTTGAAACATACTCAGTTTTAAGCACATGCCCAAGTCCTGCTCTTAGGACTCATTTGGAAGACGTGTGGCCATGAGGATGGTCTGAGGGAAAGGTCAAACAGCACAGAAATCAGACAGGCTTTTCTTTGCGCTCGCGGTGGTAAATACGTAGAATTTAACAAGAGGAAAACAAAACCATGGGGAAAAGGAGAAGTTCAAATGAGGTAGGTGGACCTACATGGGCATTCTTGCTTCCTTCCTTCCCACAGCTTCCTCTGTTCCTATAATCTCAGCACAGATGTTTCCTTTTTAATCCCTGGCTCCAGCTGGCAGAGCATCTCTGCTCTACCGTACTTAGTCGCAATTACTGCAGACATTAACTCTGCACATGCTTCGGAAATTGACTGCTTTTTCTTCCTTGGAAATGTTGCTCATCATCAGGTTTTTAACAGCCAGAAATAAAGGCCATTTGTGTAATGATGAATCCGATTCCCTTCAAGATTTGTAAGAGAGATAAAAGGCACAAGAAGCAGGCTTAAAACAATTGCTGGCATGGTGGAAAATTTGGATGTTGAATTTATAATACCTTGCTTTACTAGTACAGAGAGTCTTCATCATGTGATGGAAAAGGAATGGGGAAGATGTCAAGCAGACTCCATATTCACCTGCCTGATGCTACTTTTTCAAATTAATCACAAGTACTTTATTTATTTTGATTAGCAGAGCAGAGACTTGGTATGCTAAGTGTGGGATGTGTCTTCTTGTAGGTGAACTTTCATTTATTAATGGAGTAGGGGTTGATCAAAGTGTCAAAGCTGCAAAACCCCAAGTCCTACTATCCAATCTTTTCCTTGCACCCAGGCATGAGGCTGTGCCACCTCAGGGTCACCCATTTGTGCTGTGATGCTGCTGAATGCCACCAGAGCCTGATGTGACCCAGGCCAGATTTTAACAGGAAAAAAAAAACAACCCAACAAAACTCTGCCCTGGGCTTGAAAGCAACTCAAAATTCCCCAGCTGCTGGATTCAGGGATCCCAATTTACCCTGATCGTCCTGATTGTGTATTTTTTTTCTGTATTCAGCAACTTTCCTTTGGATTTAAAAGTGATCTGAGACAGCCACACTGCCATGAAAGATGGGATGGATGGACAGAGGAACAGTGAAGAATCTGGAAACATCACACATCAGGTAAAGAAGATGATTTGCTTTGGTGAAAATTCCTAAATAATCAAAATAGACCATGTGAAATATATTTAAAATTACCAGGAAACCCTTCAATTTATCTGGTCACTGTCATTTTCTGCATGATGCTCATGGATTCAGATTTTCTATTCTTGATTCTTGAGGGCAAACTGATTTAGTGCATGAAAACCTGTTAATGAAGTCACTGTGCTGCTCACTTTGTTCTCTTCATTCCCCTTCAGCACCTGCTGAAATCACTGGATGCATTCCCATTGCCTTCTCCCCCATTCCTGTGAAGGAGGAGCACGGATAGCACATCAGCCTTCAGGTGGCTGTGAATATGACAAGTACAGCTTCAGACATTCATTTGAGCACCCAGAATAGCAGGATAAAGTTGGTGACAACCCCAGGTCATCTTGCCTATAAACCACCTAACCACTGCCCTGCAGGTAAGAAACTGCAAACCTGTGCTTATCTCTACCAGTTAGTGTTCTTAAGTGAGCAGAGCATTGCAGATTAGATAGATGTGCTGTTACAGACACAAAAACCTTTTAAAGGCCCTGGAGAGCTTTCAGTATGGATTCATAATACCTCTCAGTCAATAAGAAACACAGGATTGGTTTGACTGTGACAGTTCTAGGACTAAAAGGAGAAAGTTCTGGCAAATGATAACAGCTCTGCCTGCTCCTGTGGAAAACTTGCACAGATGTGGGTACAGTTTTCCCAGGAATGGCCTGTAAAATCCAGATTATTGTAGAAAAGGAGAGGTTTATTCACACTGTATTGCCTAATACTCTAGGCAGCCCTAGTATCATTATGTTCCATTGAAAGGGCACAATGATTGAGTATTTTGGCTTTCTACTGCTATTGAGTCCATTCACTGATGGGGAACAAGAAAGGAGAATAAGAAGAAGAAAACAAAACTGAAAGTGCTTGAGGACAATTCAACTTTGAAATTGTTTTTGTTAAATACAGGGAAAGTGCAAAATGAGCCCTCTTTGAAACTTGCTGGATAAAAGCTGTTATGAAAGCTTTCAATTCTTTTTTTCAGCTTTGGCTCCTCTTGCACTCTTCTAAGCTAGATGAAGTGTGTATGAAGGCATCACTGACATCAGCTATTGGAAAGTAAAGAAAACAGTAAGTGCAGCTTGGTTATTGCAGAGAAACTGCGCAAAAATCTACTGTATAAGTAAAGCAGGAAGAAAAGAGAAAGTTAATGATTTTTTTTAGCTCTGTGACTTCTCTTTGATCATATTTCATGTAGCAAGCACAAGAATGCCACAAATAGTTTGATTTCCATGAGAGAAAAAAAGAAAGGGTGAGGGCTTTTGCTTTGAAGGGCTGCTTTCCAGGAAGAACTTGTTTAAGAAATAACACTCACATCCAAAACAAAACCCTGCAGAGTTGTAGAAGTCACTTAGAAGAACTAAGAAAGGTCCACTGAGGTTAGATGGAATAAGACTTCTAGATTGTAATACTTAACATTTGAAACCAGTTCCAGGTGACTCACAAAATAGTTGGGCTTGTGAGAATGAAGATCAGCAAAAAACTGTAGCAATAGTCATATTCCTTGGAGGATGAATGCACTTCAAAGCAATCCCTCCTCACCCTCCCAATTCCTCTAATTAAAACCATAGCAATGACCATTAAAATTATGTTTCTCTTTTAATGAAATTTTGCAAGACTTTTGGCTTTAGCTTTTATTACCTGCTCTGTTTCAGCAGGCAGCTTAAAAATGTTTAAAAAGGAACTAACCAGCACTTACTTATTTCTTAATAAACGCTTTGCGCTTCACGCAGTGTATTTGTTGCACGGAAAGTCAGTGAGGAAGAGGGACTCAGCTCCTGTGTGCAGCTAGCTAGATTCCTAGAAGTGTTTTCCAGCCTCCTTGAATGAATTTCCAGGACCTCAGAACCCTGTTGAGTCTCTCACTACCAGAGGATGCCGGCTGGTGCCATGCAGAGTTGGGAGCAGGGATTAAGGCTCTTGACATGCCCTCTCTCTTATTGGAGCTGGCTACTGTGGCAGAGTTGAACAAGAATTCAATTGTGATGGAAGTTAATAGGATTTATTTTTGTTGCTGAGGTGCTGGGAAGTGGATGAACCTTGGAGTTCACTTTGGCTCCCAAGCTATGTCAAATAGCCCTCGATGGGCTCACTGCCTTTCCCAGTCTTTCTCTAGATGGTTTTGCCTCCAGTGTGACACATGGATATCAATAAGCCATCCATCACCTTATGAGTGCTCCAAGGAGGGAATAGCTGATGCTCTGGGCCTCCTTTCTGTGCTATACATATTTGGGGGATGATTTGTTTTTTGCTTCCTCTGCTGTGGTCCCATAAAATGAATTTCCTTCAACAGTTTGGGCTCAAGTTTTGTTATTTTTATCTGACCTTGCGTAACACTCACCACAGTGCAGACTGTGGGGGTGACTGGGAGATAAAAGCACATTTCTAATCCAAACAGATATACAAATATAGACTCAGCCTACGTTTCCCTCTTCCCAGCTGCCTTATGAGGAAGAGGAGCTGGCTCAGAGAAGAGATCCTCCCTAAATCAGAAAGACTGGTGTAAGCAACAGGGGAAATGGAGAATAGAGGATTTTTTCCCCCTTTCTGTCTTCGAGATATTTACAAGTTGGCAAAAAGCTCTTTGTTTCAACTCATAATTCCAACTTGTTTTCACATAATTTCTGTAGGTGGTTCTGGATGTTGGCTACTTGGTTCAGTTTGGATGGAGAGATTGGGTGATTTGGTTTTGTTCCCTGACTAAATGAACCTGATGTTTAGATTTGTATTTCTTGAACTGATAGTCTTGTTATGAATTTAAGCTGGCTCCTCACAAACGCTCCTAAATAATTGATACGCTTTCCTAGGGAAACAGCCAACTTGTATGTCTCAAAGTATTTGCAAACCCCAAATTTATATTAAGATTTGAATTTGAATTGACATTTCCCCACACAATGTTTGTCCATCTCCATTGTGTTCATAGGCAGAGGTTCTGCTTTTGGCAAGTTGACATTTAATATTTTTTCTGCAGTTCACTCCAAAAGGAACGAAAATTGGCTCAGATTATGAATTCAAATGGAGTTTTTCCAAGTGCGCCTATATTACAAGTTCCCCTTCACCATCTGAAAATTGAGCTGTGCTCCTTTTAGTGTAGCTAAACTCTCGTGATAACAAAGCTAGTAAACATTTTTCATGAAGTTAGACTCATCAATCCCATGTTTTCACTAAATGGAGTTTAGAAGCAAGGAAAAGGAGAGCCAAGAGGGACAAATACCCTGCAATGTATTTGTCCCAAAGGAGTGTGGAAAAAATGTACCAATGTCTCTTCTCACCTACTAAGACAATGTAAAAATCAAATTTTAACAAAAACCAAACAGGACAAAACTGGTGGCTCTATGTTAGCCAGCAAACTAGCTCCAGAACTACTTAAAATCAGACTTCCCCCTGGCACAAAGAAATTCTGCTGCCCCACGGCCCATAATTCAAAACTGTAGGGAGGAAAATGAAAAAAAAAAGAAAAAGGGGGGAAATTAAAAGAAAAGGAAAAACCTTTAAGGTCAGCAAGACCATCCCTTGCTGATCCAGGCATGCTGCTGACAACATTTTCACATCCATGAGTGCTTTGTCCAGGCTACTTTACCTCCATCACTAGGGCTTCCATCTGCTCTCAGGAGAGATCATTCCATTTATTTGTTATGAGTTGACTGTATGGATTTTTTTTTTTTTTTAAGTTTTATTTTTATTTTCATTGACAAACCAAGCAGTAAAGATTGGGTTGCCAGGCCCAAACTTCTCCACAGTACAGGTTGGATTTTTTTTTCTTTTCTGAGAATGGGAAAAAGCTTTCAAAGTAGAATCACCTCCCCCTTGCTGCTCACCATCACGAAACCCTGACTACAGAAGCATCTCATTCATCCCCTGAAGTGTAATCTCTTGAGAACTCAGAAATACTCCATAACCTGAAAACACTCTTTGTTTTGAAGGATAAGAAATAATGGACTGCTTCCACAGTAGGTAAAAGGCAGGAGTTTGTCTTGAATTAGTGTCAGCTTTTACTAGGACATGGGGTTTTATATGTATTTCTGAGCTAGACATGTGTTATGATCCTGTGTGTGTTCTCTGCTGCCTCAGCTCTGTTACTAAGCATAGTCTGCCTGTCTTGGGGTCCACTTTACAGCACCAGACAATTTTGAGCCTGATTCTGATTTTTTTTTTCACACCTCTCTTCTGAATCAGACAGTTGCTCTCAGCAGGATGATTGATATCAGCATGAAGCAGAGGTGGGTTAGGTGAACCTCATGCACTTGCATTTCAGGAAGGAAACAAATTTTGCTTCCCAACTTTCACCTTTGGTGATAGGCAAGCAGTATTTAGTTTTTCAAAGGAAAGCAGTTGGAGGAAGGCTTTATGGGGGACAAAATGCAGCTAGGCTGTGTTCTGCCTGTGAATTTGCAGGCTGCTGTGCTAGGCATCCAGCTCTTTGTACTAACAGGAGTGCTAATATGATGTATTAAATGTCACACCAGCATCGCTGGGTATGCATATCTCTCCTGTTGTACTGCCTGTTTATGCTTATTCAGCTCTTTGAATAATTTAACACATTTCATACTCCAAATTACCCACAACAGTTTGACGGGGCTGCTGGCAGTTTACTTGAAACACTCAGTGTTAGGTCAAAGTAGGGCCCAAGCATCTGCTAAATAGAAGGACATTTCATACTTAGCAAAGCATAATTAGATGTATTCCTGCACACTTTTCTATAAAAAAATAGGTAAATCCATGCTAATCCCAGTGATACCATAGGAATAAGGGTCTATAGTGAACACTGCTATGTACAAGCCAACACCAGGAATGATGTGGACCAAAGAAAAATAATTCTGGAGACCAGTAGTTGTTGAGGACAGATGAAACTAAGTAGGATAGCACAGCTATGTAAGTGTGTCAGTCATGCAGTTTCAGAGCAGAAGTACTGATTTCCTTGGTGCAGCTGGAATTAGGGATTTGGGAAGCTTCATTCCCAGCAGTCCAATATTCTTCATGTGTTTATCCAAAACTTAACTGAGAACAACAATCCACTGGCTGGATACTGAACCTGGAGCACATGGAGCAAGCACAGGGTGCCCTGCATTCACCCATCCACCCATCCACCCATCCACCCATCCACCCATCCACCCATCCATCCATTCATCCCCTGTGCTGCTGGAGCCAAAGACACAAGAGGTGCCCATCTTGGCTGTACACTGTGAATTCTCTCTCAGGCTTCTCCTTTTTCTGTCCTTAATTAGCTGAAGCTCTTGCACTGAGAACATTTCAGCTGGATGGGTATAGAAGAGAGGTGGGAATAAAGAAAATGGGACATGGTCCTTGGCTGGACAGCTGGGGCTGGGAATCCTGCTCAGGATTAATGCAAGTGGTTACCCATAAAATGCTGCTGTTGTTTGGATTAAATTAGGAAGGAGACGCAGAGAGACAAAGTACCTGGTGCTGCACAGATGTGCCTTTCTGGGACTGGGGTGTGTTTAGCCACTGGGGTTGTCATCTCTTTGCTTTTTTTATTGTGAGGAAGATGCAGAATAAGCAGTGCTTTCTGGACATTGCCTGTTTGCCTTTTGGTGGGGTGAAGCTGTGTGATGTCCACACTGGACCATTTCCACTGGACATGGGTAGCCCAGCAACAGATCAGTGAACTTGGCTTAGTGCTGCTCAAAATTGGTTTTGGCAGGAGGTTTGGAACTGCTGGATGCATGTGGCTCTGAGACATGGGGCAGCAGGCAGGGGCTGGGAGGAGGACTGCTCTCCCCCAGGGCCACCCAGCTTTCCTCTGCTCAGACAGAAACCAGAGAAGGGACAGGATAGCATAAAAAGAGTGTTTTCAATTAAGACTTAAAAATCTCATCCCTCACAGTGCATCAGGTGGGAGGAATCTCTCCCCAGCCCAGCAGCTCACCCAGGGCCTCACAAAGTGATGATGCAGGGCACAGTCAGCGGAGATATTTGCAAAGTGACAGCAGGGCTCTGATTGAGTGAACCTCCCAGGTCCAAAGCCCCACTCTGCTCAGGAGGATATGCTGAAAATCTTTCTCAGGGATTTGCA
The DNA here is from genome assembly GCA_024500445.1 of Entomyzon cyanotis. Lineage (NCBI taxonomy): Eukaryota > Metazoa > Chordata > Aves > Passeriformes > Meliphagidae > Entomyzon > Entomyzon cyanotis. The sequence goes on from JAKEPQ010001010.1 coordinate 15,128,117, forward strand.
CATCCTTACAACAACTAAAGGTCTGTAATGAAATGTTTGCTTATCATCCATTTAACCTGCTTTGGAGCAGGCTGAGCCTGCATGGTAACCTCGGGTCAAAACTATTTTGGATAGCTGAAACTCATGATAAACACATGCTTTTGAAGGTTAGAAAGCCATCAGTGGGAGACATCAGATTCGCTTCTTTATTATTAGAAGGGGAGAAAATCCAGGAGTGTTCAGAGCAGCAAGTTTTGTATAAAACATGAAAAGCAGATGGGGGGAGGTGGCAGAAGGAAGGAGGAATCTTTTTTGATACCAAACAACATTGCTTCTGCAGCAAATCCTTTCTCCTTGTAATTTAAGATTGCGCTTGAAATAAGGAGCCAGCTGCACCCGGGGGGAGCAGAGGGCAGCCTGTCCTTTTGGGTGCTTGATTGGCTCTTTCGTGTGTACCTGATAATTACTGGGGCTGGTAGGAATCCAGTTGTGCTGCTTGAACACAGCATCGTATCCACAGCAGCCCTGCTTGGGCTGAGATCTCCAAAAGTGGAGAGAAGATTGTCACAGAGCACAAATCTTTACTGATGAGCAAGTTATGGCCTTGCCTAAACTTCACTCCAGCTGGATCTGCTAATGGTCTGTGCCCACCAAGGGGCTTTCAGTTGTATTAAGCAAGCTGGATAGAGGTATTTCACTTAGAAAATACATCTTTATTTCGCAGGTCCACATAGAAATCCTGCTCTGTGATATGGAGGAGTCCCAAGGCAGAATCTCGAGTGCAGTCTCACGGACATTGCTTTTAACATCATCATCAAAGTCCTGCACTCATGAGTGAGATGAGGGGAGATGGGGGGCTCTCTTCACACATGCCTGCCCTGAGCCACAGCTGACTGCCTGAGCGCTGCCCAGGGAAACCAGAAACACTTCCATTGCTTTTTGAGACAAATCTTTATCGATGTGTGCACTTGTGCCTGACACACACACACACACACACACACACATGCAAAAGGCAAAGATTCATCCCTCAGAATCTCAATCCTTTGAAGCCACCTGTCTCTGAACAGTTTTCTGTATAATGAGCAGAGCTCTGTGCTGTAACTTTTCCCTTTGTCCCCAGTGCCAGCTGTATAATTCCCAACCCAACAAACATTGCACCCTTGCAGAACTCCTGCCTCAGTCCAACAGTGCTGTTGTACCAGGTTTTCTGCCAGAGCAGCCGCCTACAGGAATGATCAGCAAAGCAACAGCAAAAGAGAATTCTTCCACTGGGAGGACTCTGCACTTCCTCTCTTCCCAGGACCTCCACGCTAAGTGGGCTCAGTTTCCAAGTGAAAAGATCCTGTTTTTTCTCTTCTCCCCTAATGGTCAGAGATGGCAAACTCCCTCTGGGATCTGTGCATTCAGCTTTGTTCTTTCTCCCTCCCCTGCTGTCGCCAGTAATTAAAACTGAGCGAAAAGACTGAACATGCTATTTTTTGAATAGATATTTGAAATTTAAAGTGGAAAAAAAAAAGTTGTGAAACTTGTCAGATCAATGATTTGACACATATTATTTAGCTGGCTCTAAATATTCTGGAGTGAGAACTTAGTTAACAACTTGTTAACAAAGCATAATTCGGAATAAAACCCAGCTCTCTCTTTGCTAGCTGCATTTGCAATATGGAGCTGGTTCTAATAACTCTATCTCTTAAATACCAATGTATTTCTTCTGCAGTTTCTAAGAGTTTTTGCCACTGTGGTACACAGAACTGGGATGGAAACAAAACACAGAGGCAATGTTCACCAAATCTTGGTGGTCAAGGTACTGCTGAGCACCTTGGTGTGAGTAACTTGTCTGAGTCACACGCAGGACATTGGTGCTGGGGAGCTCAAGCCTGTCAGCACTTAAAAATGGGTTAATCCTTTTAATTAAGCATGTGAGAATGAATGACATATGAAGAGCAATTTCTCTGAGGGTTAAAAAAAGTAGAGGTAATTTTTCTAATGTCTGTGTTGTCGTTTGCTCTCTCCAGCCATGTTAATATGTCTCACTCTATCTTTGGGCTTCTTTTAAAGAATGCTCTTTAATGAAGGATAAACAGGCCTGTTTTCCCCTGAAGAGCATCCCTTACACCCTCACACCTGTAAACAATGGATTTTTCCACATGAAATGAGAGGGCAAGCACATCCTGCTACCAATTTTGACTCTACAGAGTGGTGTAGCATATAATCTCCATTACTTTTCCTGTGATTTGTAAGTGACTGTTGCTAGGTAATGCCTTTTCCACTAAGCATCAGTGAGCTAATGTGAGGGCTTCGAGAATGTTTCATTATATAATTAAGCCTTTGGTGGTGCTGATTTCTACTTTACAAAAGTCTCGTATCTTTTTCATGTGTGCAAAAAAAGTTTTCATGGCATTAGACATAAGGACACAAAAAGCATCCCTGAAACCAGACTAATATTTTGGCAATGTGACTGATTTCTGCTTGGTTTTTTTTATTATTTATTACACACAGCTATCAGCCACCCATCACAATGACATCTAGCTAGACTCTATGTTGTTTAGAAGGAAAACATGATAAATACATGGAACACATGACCCATTGGAAGTATCACTAGATCCCAAATATCTCTCCAGACTCCATAATCCATTAAACAAATGTGGTCCCTTTGTTCTGACATCTGGACACTTAGTCTAACCATGACCTTTGCTTCCCAGGGACAGGACTGGGATACAGAAGAGCTTCTTCAAGAGGATGTGACTGGTTTGACTGAATATGAGAGCAGAGATTTCCCCAGGATCTTCAGACATGTGAGCCTCAAGGTACTGTGAATTTTGGTTAAAGGATGAGATGAAGAAAGGGGTGGAAAACATGTAAGTGAGAAGATACAAACACAAAACAAAAACAAACCACAGAATATAATGTTAAGAGTCTGTGTTTTGTCAAGCTTCACACTAAATATCAAGATCAGTAACTGCCATTGGAGGGGGAGCACTTGGCCATCACAATACACAGGACTGTGATGCACAAAGCAACCCTGATGCAAATTTACTTAGCATCAAGGATCCTTAGCAAAAAAAAAAAAAAAAGAAAAAAAAAGAAAAAATAAAAGCAAGAAAAAAACTTTACAAGGCAGCTTTGATCAGCCCTGGCACTGTGTGTGAAAGTCTAGCTCAGTTCTAAGACTGCCAGGGTAAGTGAAAGAAGAGCCTTTGTAATTTTTGTCTCACAATTATGTCACTCAGTCCCGTAGCCTTCATTCTCCCCGTGCAATTTGTAAGAGACGACAAGTCATTCAAAGCACCTCTGTTTACAGAGAGCCTCAGTAATAGAACACCACGGTCGGGCAGATTCCATGAACTGCAGACCCCGTGCTGACAGATGGGGTCTGTGAGTGATTGTTTGATGGGCGCCGTGGGTGAGGCTGGAGGGGAACGGCGAGAGAAGAACAGCCCACTGGGTTTTTTGAGCTCGGAGGTCATGTCGGTTACCAGCGAGAGCAGCATTCAGTGTTTTTCTGTTGCATTGTTATCTTGGTGCTGGTGATGAAGTTTTAATTGGGAAGGGTGAGGATGATTCTGCTCTCCTCCCACACGGCTCTACAGATGCTGCTCCTACCAGCAGCTTGGGGCAGGATTTCAGGAGCTGCTCGCTCCCCACCGGCATGAGGCAGCAGAAAGGAGAAATGAATGAGGTGGGGATTGCTGCACTCGTGAGGAGTGTCTCCTGTAGATAATGCTGATCTGATGAGCAAAGCCAAAATGATATGTCTGATGATACAAATGCCTTGTGCAGAATGGATGTAGTATAGACAGCAGCACAAGTGGCCCCCTGCACTGATAATACAGCTTAACCCAATTCAGTCTCTTTCTGTGGCTTGGAAAGTTTTAGGATTCTCTGCTGGAGCCATCTACTATCAAGTTGGTGATAAAATGCATTGCATTTCCATACTGTAATTAAAAAAAAACCAGCAAAAAGCAACTCACCAGAAAACAAAGAAAAACCTCCGTGATCTATTGCCTGAAAGCCACTCAATAGCAATTAGCTAATACCAGTTATCTTCTTGCTGTACAGGCTTCCCGATACTGCAAAGCATAGCTTGACTATTGGAATGCTAACAACTATTTATTAGGTGCCTCAAAGCATCCAGGATCCTGATCATAGGATGCCTTGTGTTTGAGGGCTGTAAAAACAAAGAACAAGAGAAGAGTCCCCAACTAACACTACAAGGCAATTGGCAACAGATGAATACGCTGGGAATGATTATAGCAGAACTGTCAGCATGAAAGGCAGGGCTCATGGAATACCTTTAATCCCTGGTGATTATTCTTTTTCTGGGCAATCAGCTCTTCCCCTCCCCTGCAATATCTTGCAGGATGTAGCAGGATGCATCCTAAGGTGCTGTGCTCTTGCAGGAGACCACCCTCCATCCTTGTCTCCATCAGGTGAGAGACAGATTTTCAAACCTGTTAAGAGTCAGATGGAAGCAAGGGATAGATCCCCAGGCTCCTGGCCCTGGGTTTCTCACCCTGAAGCAGAAGACAACGCTGTCATTCAGAACAGCAAGTTCCCATTCACAGTTATTTGTCATGTTAATTACTACAGACAAATTTCTCCTTCATCTCAATCGTGCAGGTCAAAGCGGAAAAGTTTAGCACTTCAGAACATCAAACTTTGCTTTCATCTGAGTGCGGGACATCATTCTGAAATTCCTTTTGATCATGTAGGAAAAAAAAAAGAAAGGAAGACAATTTGAAAGTTTGCTCTTGATGGGAGTTGTAATTTCTTTGTTAAAGTCAAGGGAAAAGGAGGCTCTCTAGTCATTAGCCATTGGCTGGGTGTGTTCATAAACTCACATCCTCACTCCAGCAGGTAACCCATGACTAAGAGCAATGTACAAATATTGACAAATATTGTCACTTCCCTCCACATCCATGCAGGATCCTCATCATATCATTCCCACTTCATTAATTCCACTCCAAGCTGTTAGCTCTATCAGATCCCTGCGCACTGTGCTGTAGGAAACACCCCTGGCTCAAACCACACCACTTTTCACAGAAAGTGGCTGCATAGCATGCCTGTAATTTGCTGCACAGTGTACCTACGCGCTCCCACATTAGCTGTAATCTCTGTCGTGCTCACGCCAACATTCCAGCACTATTTGGCATTTCACGAGCGCAGTATTTATCACCGAAGTTCACACAAAGTTGCAAACCCCTAACGAGGCTTATCAGCTTTTACAAACCATCTCTGTCCACTGGAGTGTGACATGCTGAGTATAATTCCACTCACTGTGCAGTCACCGGATGTGAAGAGGGAGAAGAAGGGGGGGGAAGCTTCAAAGCAACATTTCATATCGCTTTAAATGAATCATGAAATCGAGTGTCTGTATAGCCCCTAAGTTCCTGCAGGTGAGATGCAACCTGCAAGCTGGGCACTTAGAGCAGCCTTGCAGTCAAATAAAATCTTCTCATCGTTACTGATGTGGCAATTACGCCCTGAAAAGAGCAGTGATGTGGCTGTGAGAGGGGAGGAGGACTTGGAGCTCAGTCCCACAGTCCCTCATGGGTGGCTGGGGGCACATCAGGCCATTCAGCCTCAGTTTGCCTTGCTGTCAGGACAGAAGTCATCACAGTCACTGGATTTGTTTCAGAGATGTATCAGAAAGCGTAATTAACTATGTGAGTTGTAAACATTTGCCTCTGAAATTTCAAAAGGTTGTGGTGTTGGTATGAAGAATGTTGGTAACTTGCTTTGCTGCCAGCCCAGCCCTGTATCTAGGGCTAGAGCAGGCACCAAAAAGCTTAAAAACAGACTTGCAGTGTCTGTATTTCTGTGTATCTACGTGCCCCTGGGTATATGGCACCCAACCACTACCCCTTTCCTGCTCATCAGGCACAAGTGTGACACACTGATGTGGGTGGAATTTGATTGAGAAATGAGCTACTGTTTGTATTGTCATCACAGAGCTTTCTAAAAGCATGAAGTCGGGCTGAAAGAATCAGAATGTTTAAAATGAATGCTATTTTTTCCTTTTCTGCTGTGTTTTTTGGTTCTTCAGTCTGCATTCACGTCACTTGCGTAAGGTGGGGTTGGGATATTCTTTTATAACAAGACCTCACAAATACTCATTCTCTCTTTCATTTAATTCCATGATATCAAGAGTCAGGCTGATAATCTTAATGTCTTCAGGTAATTCCTTAACTATTGTGTAGTTTCGTAGTTCCATTGACTTCAACTGAGATGTTACTGTCTGTGGTTCCCCTAATACCTGGAATTTGTAAGAACAAGACCAGCCAAAGTGTGTGTGCAGAGCACAGCAATCTATCTCCTGCCAGGGAAGCATTTGCAATGCCTGGAGATCAGGATGGGATATCTTATAGAATTATAGGAGGAAAAATGATCCATTAATTGTATTTAAAAAGTCCCGTGCTTCTGTAGTTCTGTTTGCTGTAAATGCATTCTCTTGCTAACAAGTGCTTCAGAGACATCAGGGTGTCCATGTAAGCCACTGTTTGCACCTATAAACCATGGCAAATTTTTCCATTCTGCTTTTTTTTAACCCCCAGGACCCTTTTTGCTGAGTTTTTTTACAGAATTCCAAGTGCTTCTGACTTGGATCACAGCAGCAAGTTCCCTGCCTGCCTCCGTGGGTGACTCATGCTCTAACCTCGGTCAGGTCACTTAGATGGTGTTGTTTTCTCTGTTTCTTAGTCTTTAAAATGCATATTTTGTTCTCCTCACAATTCTGACATTGTAACATCTTTCTGGCTCTAGCAACAGTCTGTATCGTTTTAGATATACATTATCTTGTACAAAAATACCCACCCACATCTCATACCCTGAAAAATCACAGTAGCCAAAACTCCAAATTTAGATTGAAAAATGTAGAGCTGTGCAGACAAGAGGACATTTTTTCCAAATGTGAGTAGATAGCCTTTTCCTCTCCAAATAGTTTGGGCTATCAGAAATTTTTTTAGTGTTTAAATTTGCAACTCAGGCTCCTGCTGGGAGCTCCTTGGACAAGCTGGACCACCCAGCAGGCAGAGTTGTATTTCAGTGGTGTTTTTGCTTTGCCAAGGGTGAGGATGGTTTCACTGCAGATGTCCAATATCTGGACACTGATGGCCTTTCCCTCTTGGTCCTGTCACATCCGCTGCACCCTCCCTGCTTCTCCCCACAGCAGGTTTTCACTTGGTTCTATCTCCTTGCTGCCTCACCTCCAATAACTGAGGAAGAAGTGGAAGCAACAACAGACAAAACAATTTTCCTACTGCGTTTTAGCCTGGCTATACAAACATTTGTAGCAGCTAAAAACAGCAGTCACAAAGAGATTCCTCCTCTGGACCTGTAATCCTGGGCTGGAAAAAGCCCTATTCAGATGCAGTCATCAGTGGATCTTTCTGCTATCCTGTTAATCCCCTCTCCCTTCCCACCTCACACCTGCCAAAGCAGGTTTGCATCAAAAGTATCCAATCCTATCTTTTTTTTTTATAAGCGTTTCTGAGAGACCTGTGAGGAGAGAAGCAGTTAAGGGAAAAAAACCGAAATAAAATCCAGTTTTGCTGCATTTTGGGAGGAAATGAACTTGTGTGTTTTGAAGCTTTCCCACAAGGCTCAGATTTTAGAGCACGATGAATCACTCGCTGAGGATGCCTGTTTCTTCTCCTCTGCCTGCACAAGGTGCCCATACATTTAACCTTTACAAAGGTTAAATGTAGCTAATTCACGGTAAATGTATATCATTCTCATTTACCAAAGCACCATCTTCCTGATCCTCCCTAGATCCTCTGCCAACAGGACAGTGGTGGCATCAAAAAGGGCACTTGATATTTTTTGGGACTTGGATATCCATGGCTCACTGTGAGGAGCAGAGTATGGAGTTGAAGATCCTTTACCGATAAAGCCCTGGCTCTGGATGCATAAATAAATCACCTTTTTAAATAAATCACATCTGTGCTGTCTCAAGCATGGGCAGAGGGAAGCTGTCAGCCTGGGCACAGATCTGCACTGGCACAGAAGGAATAGTCTGGAAGACAGAGAAAGACACATTTCATGCCTTTACTTTGTGCAGCAATCTCGATATTTTGTGCGCACTTATTGCTCTGAGTTTGTCTCCCTTTCCCACCTGTACTTACACTGTCTTTTTTCTGAGGCTTGTTATTATTTCTATTGAGCAATCTTCAGCCGAACTGGGAGATCTCACAGTGACTCACTTACTTGAACATTATTGCCTAGTTCTTTACACAAGACAGATTGGATATGAATGAGATCTCTTGTCCTCATGAGCATTATATTTATTTCACAAGACATTTTCTTCAGAACTCTCCCTGCAATAAATTATGTGGTATATTTATTTTTTTCTTCTACCATGCTATAGCTCTGTCCCTTTTTTTGTTGTTTCTCATTTTTCAGACACTTCTTCTATGATCTGCTGTTGTTGTTTTCTGATTTTTTTCTTCTCACAATCTCTTAGCTGTATCCTTGGAATTTTTTCCCCTTGTGCATTTTTTAGCACAGTGCATGTATTCGATGTACTCAAAATGAGAGCTCGAGATAAGTATTTCAAGTAACAAAATGATTTCCCTCTCTTATCTTTCAGATGTTGTGTAATGACTGGGAAAAAAAGAAAGAAAAAAAAAACAAAAGCAGGTGAAGTGTTTCAAATGAAGTATATAACTGTAAGGAATACAATTGTATGTATCATTTTCTGATTTTCATGATGTCAGCTAAATGAAAGATTTTGGAGGTGCTTTACTTCTAAAGAAACAGCTGGATCTTAGCAGCTGCTTTTGGGGAGAACCTAGAAATGCTGAAAGCCCTGTGTAATCAAAGTAAAGGTGAGTAAAGGATGAAATAGGACTTGAAGGCAGCACATGTCCATGTTATTTACAGGAATCCCATCCTAGGTCTCTGTGTCATTGTCACTGAACATCACCATGGTCCCTTGCTTCCCAGCCCTCCTGCCTGACCTGCCAGCCCCTCTCAAACTTTTTACTCCCCATTGCTTGGTGGAGGTGTGTTAGAAGCCTGGACTTAGCCCAGTTGTGGCCTTTCCCAGGGCCAGTGCTGGAGAGAAAGATGGTTTGAACTAAAACCAAAATGTAAATGGTCCAATGGGTGGTTTTGAAACCCAGATCCAAACTGGAATTTCAATATTGCTGAACCATGTTTAGCTACTAAGGATGAGTGTTCCACTTCAAGGCTGCTTTAATGTCTTATGTCTAAAACTAGAATGAAACTTCTTTACCTGGAGTGCAGTACCACTCTAGGGCATGTCTTTCAGGGCAGTGGTGGGATTTCTCTCCTTGGTGACTTTCAGGGATCACCTACACAAGATCATCCCCAGTCTGATCTGGTGGTGATATTAACGAAGCTCCAAGAAGCAGGAGGCTGGCCTAGAAACCTCCAGAGGTCCTTTTCAAATGTTTTTTTTTCCGTGATCTTACAGTTCTGGTAAGTGTGTTACAGTAAAATAACCAGATGGACTTTTTTTGGAAGTATAGAACAGATACCCTGAGGGCAGAAAACAGTATGTGGAGAAAACACCATGGGTGGGGGTGGGGAGAAAGACACTTATTTCCATTTATGAGTTATAGAATCAGGACTCCTACAAGGAGTTGAGAAATTTGTCTTGATCTGGAGATGAGAAAAACAAACACTTCTTATCTTTTTACAGCGAGGCTGCCTGGCTTGTGATCCTCACCCTGTCTCGAGAAGGGTGGGCAGCGTTTCAAATTCTGGGGTCAGAATGGTTCCTGCTCTAGCTCATCAGTCTGGTGTACATATCTTTCCAGGAGGGATTAAATGTGTCTTGTCTCCTGTGGTTATATTAAAGGGCAGAGAGGAGGCAAGGAGCTTTTTACTTCTTAGAAGGCTGGCTGGGGTATCTGGGAGAGGGAGGGAAGAGCAGCCAAACCTCACTGCTGCCCCTGAGGCTAACACAGGAGAGATCTGTGTGAGACCTGAGCCTTTCCTCCCCTGTGCACTCTGTGTGAGACCTGAGCCTTGCCTCCCCTGGGGCCAAATCGGCAGGAGAGGGGGGCAGGATTAATGTTGGGAAGGGTGAGACTGACTGCGTGCCCAGCATCCCCACCATGGGCATGGTTTGCAGCCAGGGCTGCTGAGCTAAGGACACTCCACCCTGAGATGTGTTGTGCAAAAGCTTCATTTCACCCTTGGGATGAGCCAGTGTCTTTTTCTCCCTTTTCTGTACCCATTCCTCTTACTAGATCAGCCAAAACCTTCTGCTGTCACTAAAACTGATGGGTTTTTTGTGTAAAATGAGACTTTTTATACTTGACAAGGCCAGCTCTGGCTGCTCTGCCAGTAGATGTCCCTGCTCACCTGGCTGCCGTGGATGTGCTGTGTCTTTTCCTGGGAAAACTGACTTCCAACACACTGAACTTCACATCATTCCTGCTGGGTATTGTTCATATGGATTTTAATTTTTCTTCCTCTCATTTGGGCTTCTGGTGTAAAGTTTAATCAATCTCCACAAATATAAAAGCTGAAATTAAAAGGAAAGGTCATTATTCTATTGCAAAGCAGCCTTTTCACAACCTTTAAATATTTTTTTGTTTATTTATAAACAGCACTGACATCAGACAAAGTCCCTGAACTGCTTTACCCTGCTCTGTCCTTCACTCCTGCTCTGCATCATGCCTTCAGATAACTTCCACATTTTTTCCCTTCCTTGCATTGCAGCATTTTCTTGAAGCACATATTGCTTCGGTGCACTGAATTGAACAAAACAAGACAAAATGAAACCAAATAGTGCTGAGCACCAGGTACTCACTGCTTGGTAGGAGTCACTTGGCAATTTTACAGATGCTGAGAGTCTCAACCTTCAGCCTGTAAGGTGTTTCCTGTAATATGAGAATTTATCAGCTGGCTTTCAGAGCCACATAGGTGAGTTTTAAGTGTTTTCTGCAGCTCTCTGTGCTCTGTATTATAATCCTGCAATTACATATTTGCATGCCTCCTGAATTAGCACTAGAAAGTTATCTTCAAAAGTGCAAAGCCTTTCGCTGCTGCTCTTCCTGGGAATACAGGGATGATAATTGTTACGGAGGAAAATTACCTTTACACGGTATTGATTTTGTGCCCTGCTGCCTGTCATCATTGCTGGGGAGGTTTTTCCAGGCTCAGGACAGGGAGCAGCTGTGCTGGGAGCCCTCGCTGGTGGCCATGGAAGGACAGGGCAGTGCTGGCAGCTGTGGCATCACTGCCACCCCCGCGACTCGTGGGGGGCACCAGTGACCCACCCCAGCAGCCTTTCTTTCCAGCTTTGAAGCAAGGGTAGCAAGAGGCTTCAAAAAGCTGGGAGCCACAGCCTCCGAGTGGGGAATGGCTCAATAAATTGGTGGAATATAAGCATTTATTGATTTAAGAGCAGTCTTTTCTTTTGCCTTGCTTTTGTCTTCTAAGGGAACTTTCTTTTAAATTTATGTCCCACATTGTCACATCAGGAGGAAAATACATGAGAAATGTTTTGTTATTTCAAATTTATCACGTATTACGTCAGCTGGCATTGTGGACTCACAATATGTAATGCTTCATAAATTATGAAAAATAAATGTTTTATGGGCTTACTACGCACTCTGTTTGAAAACCGTTGAGCTGGGGAGACTCAGTGACCCCTGTACAAATTAATGCGCACATGATTTTCATTATTGCAGCTCAGATAGGAAGTTTGAGCATCTTTATATATTTATTTAAAGGAAAATGAGGACAGAAGTTGCTTGAATGCAGTCAGTCTTTCTGGCAAGAAGCAGGTATCATTTAACCCAGCTCATAACCTATTGCTTCCCTCACAGTCATTGTTATTCCAGGCCAAAGCTTAAACTCAAAATCAGAGCTGCGAGGACTTAGCGTGAGCTTGCAGAGGTCAAATCCTGCAGTCTTTAGCCAGGCAAACTAAACCTCTGAGTTGGTAGGATTTTGTCTACGCGAGGACTGCGGCGTTTGCAGAACACGAGTCAAGCACAAGTCAGACTCCCGCAGAAGGCAAGGCATGGAGGGATATTTTTGCTGAACTTTCCAGCCCTGCTTTCCCTGAGTGTGATGGAGAGCGACAATCAAATGAGAGCTGCACATCTCTGCTGCCGAGGGCCTCACCCGAAACGAGAATCTCGATTTCAGGGTACCGGAGATCTCAGCCTTGTGGAACACAGCATCCTTCAGCACGGAGCCGCAGCAATCCCAGGGAAATATCCTCGCCCTCCTGCACGGGGAAGTGTGGCATCCCATTTTCCGAGGAGCAAAAGTTCACTCCAACATGTGTTGCATGGGAGGTGCATCTCTGGGGGGAAAGGCCACGCTGACAGGAGGTACCAGCAATGCTGAAACGCTCACAAATTTCTTTTCTCCTCCCCTCGCACCCAAATATTTTGGTTCCTTGCGAAGATGGAGGGTCAGGTGTTGAAGGTTGGTTTTTATATCGCACAGATCCACCACCGTGTTTCTAATAAAGCCATCAAGAGCATAACCGGGAGCTCCCTGCATGGGTTTGAGCAATATAAGTCACTGCTTCAGAGGACTCTCTTAACTCGGGGCTGGATGCACTCAAAAATCTTCCAAGTTATTCTCTCCTAATTCAAGTCAGCTGAGGCATCAAAATGTCGGGCAGATGGACAAGATCTCTGGCTGCAGCCAGCCTGTTTTCTGCTGTTACTCTTACTGCAGTCAAAACTTAGAGACTTTTATTATAATTGCTTTTTATTTGATCAGGGAAATTTTGAGAATTTAACCTTTACATGAGCATTCTAAAGGCAATTCCTGTATGCTTTCTGGTGTAAAAGACTGTGCTCTAAGGATTCTAACTTGCCCTAAACTGGATTAAACAGTGTTATCTTAAACCCGTAGTTTTCCTTCTTTCCTTTTCTTTTCTTTCTCCTCATATGGCTATTAAGAATTACTGAATTTCTACACAGTGGTTAAGTACAGTCATTATTGCAGTTGCTTCATCAAGAAAGTGAAAGGATTTTCTCGTCAGTTGTATTTTCTCAGAGTTATTAACTTCAATTGTGCTTCGTGTTAGGGAGACTCAAGAGAAGAGATAAATAGTTAAAGTACGACCCAACTTCTTACTTTCTTTTTTATTTTTGCTGAGACTTTAATAGCTGAGAAGAGCCCCTGCCTCTGCCTCTCTCCTCCAGTGGATGGCAGTTGAGTTCCACGGAACAGAGCAGAGCTGACTTGCACCTCGTTGAAGCTCTCTCAAGGAGGCAACCGCTGATTGGAATTAGCTGCTCTTTGCCTGTGTGAAATATCACTCAGAAAATACCTGAAGAATTAGAAAAGGAAGAAATGGAAAGCTTTTCAATTTAAACTGCTTTGTTAGTAGAGCAGGAGCAGATCTAAAAGTTTTGCTTCAGCAGCTGAGGGGGGAAAAGAGAGCCTTATATCCATATACACACGTTTCAAGTGTTTCCTTTTTATATGTTAATCTGAATTTTCAGTATATGGATGCTAATGAAAAAAAGTTCCTGATTTTCATTTTGCTTCCTGACCTCTGCAGTCTTTAGGTTTTATTACTGTACTCATAATTTCAGCACGAAGAGTAATTTTTAAAGGCAAATTTTCCTTTCTTGAAGTCTCAGCTGTACCAGAAAGAGTAGGACAATTCCCAGGGACTGGGATTGCGATGTGAATTTAGTCATCATTGAAACTGTGACTAGTTTTGAAATGTTCCCCTAAAAGAAAAGTTTAAAACAAACATTCCAATCAGAAACAGAAACCTAACCATGTTCCTCTTAAAAACGGGTCTCCTCCAACTCCTCCAGTTTATAGCACATACCCTTGGGCTATTACAGTCTAGAAAAATCTGAAATAAAACCACACAGTTTTCTGGGTCTGATCATGCATCACTCGCTCAAAAAGAAGTTTAGGGTCTCCCGAGAAATACAAGGTTTAGGCCTTCCTGACACATGTTGCTTCTTTTTAAAGAAAACAGTCTAGTGCATCTTTGTGGAAAATACATCCATTTTAGTTTTATTCCCTTTATAAGGAATCACAGATGGATTGAAACAGAAAGCTTAAAAAAAATATTTGCAACTCCAGTTGCATATAAATAATATTGTGGTCAGCATCCTAGTTGTTTTTAATATTAGCAGTTATTTACTTTTCAAATTTTATTTACTTCTACCTCTAGTCTCATGCTGTTGCAGTATAAGATCAGACACAAATAACTGTTTACACCAAAAATTAAGTTTCTGTAAGTAACTATTTTAAAATGTTTGCTTTTATGTTTACTGCTGAAGGATCTTGAGCACTCCTGCCAGAAAGGAAAGTATTTATTATCTCTCTTTTACAGATGAGGAAACTGAGACACTGTGAAATTAAAAGCTTGGGGAAATTAGTACACAGTAAATTACGGTGTGAATTTACTATGTACCAACCACCTTGCACGAACTCATCATGTGGACTGGCAAAGAAAAAGGATTAAACTCCCTTAAATTATCTCACATTTGCCATGGACAGACAGTTACCATGGATCAGCTGACACGCAGCAACTTCTCAACCCACAGTGAGCCACTGGCACTGAGAATCCTCTGTTGGGGAAGAGCTGCTCATGGGGCTGTGCTGAGGAGCTAATCTGCTCCAACTTTAGGAAAGAGTTCATTAGTCACTAATTTCCCCAGCTGATTTATCTAAAACTCACAGAAGGAAATCTCTGGCAGGACTCGAAGTCAGTCTGGAGTATCCTTGCAGCAGTGAAAGCAGAAGCTGTGAGTTAAAAGCAAAATATGGGGAGGAGATAAATTTTGTCCTTTTGAAGGATGGAGCATCTGCAGGATTGTCCAGGCAGTGTGTGGGTTAAACTGGTGACTTAGAGTGGTGGAATCAGAAGATGAGCCCTGGAATTTGAGAACCACTTCTGGACACCAGAGCCACTGGGCATGACCACTGCAGCCCTGGTCAGTGTTCTCTGGTCCCACAGTGACCTCTGGGCTGCAGAGGCCACCGGCGAGGATCCAGGGGTGACCTCCTGGCCCTGCAGCAGGCTGAGCAGCTGATGTTGAAACGACTTTGGCAGGAGCACTTCCCATTGTGTCTGATCCAAGCTGGAGAGATGAGCACGTAGGGAGCTAGGACAAAGGTTGGCTGGTGGGAAGAGAATTACTGACAAGTTCATTCCACTAATAAACAAAGACAGAAATGATGATGCTATAAAAAAAAAGCAGGGTTCTCTGGAGAAAACTGTAGAGAGACTGAGTAAGGAACAGAGATGTTTAGACAACAGTTTTACATTATAGCGCTTGGTAAAAAATGTTCTATTTTAGCTCCAAGCTCGAGTCTAGTTAGAGCTGCACCAGTGCTTAGGAAACAGCATGTATTTTAATGCCCTGTGAACAGGAATAACTGATAACTAGTACATTTAAATGTGAAAAGTAGAACTTTTTTCTCTGAGGGAGGCGTTTTTTTTTTTGTTGTTATGGATTTTGTCTTCATAGTTTACATTGCAGCTATAGCATTCCACAAGCAGTCATTTATCTAATGACTTATATCTTTTAGGCTGTGGAAAATGCAGGATAAAAGAGAGAAAGGAAAATTGGTGGTAAGTTCTTTTTCATTTGCATTTCAGGGCTGAACTTTAGAGCATAAATATACAGAAGTTAGCACCTCCCTCATTAACTTATTTCCAGAGTGTTACAATATGAAAACAATGGGATTAGGACATATTTACTTCAATTCCTCTCACCCCAAGGTAAGTATAAATAGAGGTGGGTTTGCTTTTGATATAAGTGAAATTAAGACAAAAGGGTATGTCTGAGAAAATATTTCTTTTTCCCCTGTAAAGCTTAACCTCGGAAAACACCTGTTTGTGCTAGAGAAATGGCTCATGTGGAATATGACAGCTACTTTTATAGAGTCAAATCAGACTCCCTGGGCTGTTCTGCTGTAAAGGAAAAGTTTCATAGATAAAATTAACCCGTGGAATGCCCTTCCATGAGACATTCCTGATGTATTGTCACTAACACTGTCTGTCTTCATAACTCAGGGCATCATGGTCTTGTGGGGGAGAGCAAGAAGCAATCCAGTGTCCCTTTGTGACATGTCTTCTCTGAATGAATCAGGAGGTCATGGTGACTCTGGTAGTGACGGTCACTGCTGGAGTTGGGGGAGGTTGTGGCTTTGAAGGGAAATTTCCAGAAATGAGCAAGAGGTGCAGCATCATCCCTGTGACAAGGACAGCCCAGGCTGCTGCTGTGGGTGAAGAGGAGAGGAAGAGCTGTACTCTCCAGGGAGGCTGGCCAAGGAGAAAGGTGGCTCTGGCAGGGGCTGCTCATATTTTTCAGCTCTCAAAATACTTGAAGTTACTAATTGAGACAGTGGTGGGCAAGAAGGAGGCCCTAGTGCCTCAATGAATATTGCTGATTTGCAAAGGAGCAAAAGGGAAGGTCTAAGAATGTCCCATTGCTGGGTCTGAGTGATAGTCTTGAGCCTGGAGGAACTTGGTGTTCAGCACAGCTCTGCTTCTGGAGCAGAGGGGAGGCAGAAATGCCTTCTCTCTGCTGAAACACCTCAGGAGTTCATGCACAAAACCTTTGAGGGTGATGGCCCAGGAACTGGAGTTTGTCTAAGGGTTGGTGAGTGCACATGGGGTGGCAGGAAGGACCATCAGAAACCTGAACCTGTTTCACTAAAGATTCCTCTGGAAGGAGAGAAAAGTGGAAGCAAGGATGTGTGAATGAAGGATCTCCAGAGGGATTGTCCCTGGTTTGAGGAAAATGGTGTTTGGAGTGGAGCTGAACTCCTGTTGTCTGGTGCTGTGAGGACCTTTTACATTGGTGCACCATCCAGAAACTCTTGTTCTCAGAAACTTCCATACCAAAATCCTGGGAAATATTTGAACTTTGGGTGACTCCAGACTTCAGTTGCAGTTTAGTAGGATTTTAAGGCTGGCGCTTTATATATATATGACATATATAAATACACACACACATGTAAAATATGTATATATATATGTGTGTGTGTATTTATATATATACCTTAGGTTGTTTTGATTCTGTCAAATAAATTCAGTAGCTCTTGTTTAAGGTAGAACTGGTAGAGACTCTCGTGCAGGAAGACGTTTGATGGAGCCATGTTAAGCATCAGGGAATTTGCATCAGAGGTTCTTCAAATGTTTCATTCAAGGCCAGCTTGTCGTTAACCTGAATTTTTGATTTGAAGTCATGCTGGTTTCACATGTCAAGCTACCCTGGCACTGTGTGAAAGTGGTGGGAGGAGAGGCTGGATGGGGGGAATGAGCAAGTAGGGAAGGATTTGGTTATCAAAGCAGAGGACTTAGATTCAATAGTAATCGACAGAAGGAGATTACTTTGGCTCCTAGTTCAGACAAGGGCTCTATCCCAACACATCAGGCCACCCCCTCACACAAACAGGACCTCCAGGGCATTACCAGCCTCATCCAGGGACAAGGAGGTGGTACAGTGACTTTTCTGCCAACCCAGAGAAACAGCAGGTTCGCTAAAGCCCAACTCTCAAGAATATTAATAAAAATAAATGATTTTACCCTTTCTGGTCCTTCTTATAGCAGGCTGCTAATAATGCCTTATGAGGCTGCCACACAGTTCAATCAATAGTTTGATTTTTCTGCCCTAGAGCTGCCACGAGCATGAACCCCACGCTGAAGTGGCTGAGTAAGGAGTTGGCTGCAGAGATGGAGTGAGACGGCGAAGGGGGAATGCAGGATGTGGCACCTTGTGACTTCTAGGAAACTTGGGGATGGAGCATTCCTGCTGATGCCCATCCTCTGTGGCCACTGCCACATCCCACTAGCCCATGGCTACTCCTCGATGCTGCTGCTGGTTATTTATATATTTCCACGTCGCCTATGGAAACATTCGGCTTTGACAAAGGGAAAAAGCAATTCGAGCGTCCTTTGACTGAGGAAGGTTGATTTTCATTCGAGACAGAATGGCTCATTTTTACCTTTTTAGCTCCTGGAAGAGTAAAAAGTGAGAGGTCAAACCTGCATCACCATGACAACCCCTGCAGCGAGGGTTTTTGAGCAGATGAAGGGGAGTGATAATGGAGCTGAAGTTTCTGCCCGTTCATAGTCGCTGGGCTTTTTGTTTTGTTTTCCCTTGTTTCTTTCCTTTAGGCCCTGTAAGGTGTGGCCCTGTGCATTTTTTGAGGGCTGAAGGACAATGCTGACCAGTTTAAACACAGCCATGCTCTGTTTGAGGTCAGTCCTTGGTGCTGCAGTGCCTGGATACACATGGTGTGTGTATAAACCATATAAAAAAGGGGTTTGTCAGAGATACCATGGAAGATCAAACATCCCCTCAGATGCATTCCCCACACTCCTGTCGGTACAACACGCCAGCAAGTGCAGTTGGATTACCCAGTTTGTATCAAAGAGAGCTCTCCTCTCTGCCTTTCCTGACAGCACCTTTGGAGTCCAAAAATCAGCTCAATAAAAGAGCAATTCTCTGGGGAGGAGAGGCATTGCACAGAAGAAGAAATTCAGAATGGGGTGGGGATCTGAGGAGATGCACTCAGGAGGGGCTGCAGGTGGAAGCTGATTTGAGTTGCTGAGTTCATCCCCCATTTCCTAGAGCTGCACAAGGGGGAATGTGTAGGAACAGACTGCAGACAGCTGAGGTCACAGCTATGGGGCAAAACCAAGTCAAAGTGAAGTCCCACAAACAATCCCTCTGATTCCCTTTACCTAAAAACTGCTGTTTTGAGGAAAAACAAGAAAAAGAGCAGATTTGTCATTATTGGAACATCTCTGGTTATTGTAGGTATCTACTAAATCTGGTGTTTTCCTGAGATGGGAGGCCCTCTCAGTCTGGAATATGCCTCATTTGACATGAAAACATAGCTCCTATGTAGGGTTATCCTCAAACCCCATCTAGAGCTTCCAGATATCTGAATGTTATACCTCTTCAGAAGTTGTGAATCATCCTTTTTTTTTACCTTGTTGTGGTTGCAACAAAAAATGAAACAAAATAAGAAATATTAACTCAGGTATTAGAGTGTCAGAAAAGTCAATTTTGTGGGAAGATTTTCCCGGAGTCAGGCTTTAGTAGGATCTATACAGTCATCAGAAAGTTATGGTGGAGGAGAGGAATAGTCAGGGTTAACACTAGAAAAGTTTTGAATGGCTATAAAACTTCGAGTTGAAGCAATTCTCTGTGCCCAAAGGATTAGGTTAAAGCTTTTGCAGTGCAGTGGAGATGAATTATTCCACTTTTGCCTAGTGAGTGGTTTCTCACATCTTCTTCCAAAGTGGTGGGCCTGTCCCTTCTGTCAGGATGGAGTTACACAGCCCACTCATCTAGAAAAGAAAACTGCAAAGAAAGAGCACAGCTACATTCTCTCTACCAAACAATAGCTGCATCAACCCAGCAAGAAAGCAGAGCTGGGCTGTTGGGATCAGCCTGCAGATAAATCAAAGTGAATCTGAGTGATAGTGATGTGATGTTGCAATAATAATTCACTCCTCATGCTGATTTAGAAGAGGAAGCCAATTCAGAGCTTCACAAGCACCAGGGCCAGACAGAGCCCTGTGGGACAGAATGAAAGAGAATAGTCAGTTCATATGGAAACAAAGTGGAGGTTATCAATTGCATAAAATGCATACCTGGCAGGAGACAGAGGAGAGAATTTGTGGAAGTGCTTTGGATTATAATCTGTGCTTCAGACAGCTGATATATGAAATGCTGGATTCTTGTGTTTTATTCAACCAATCTGAAACATTATGTTAACTATGAAGCCTCTGTATGTGAGAGGATTGCAGCAACAGTAATTTAAACAGGATGTTAGACTATGACACAAAATGCAATTTCATCCTTACAGTGATGAGCCAGAGACCTCAATTTTCCTCTTCCTGTGATGTGACTCTCTTGAGTCAGACTTGAACTTTAGGTATGATCTGAGAAGGGGGTAGATTGTCTCTCTGCTGGTGCATCTCAGGACAAACACTTTTTGGGAGCTCAGTCTTTGAGGACAAAATAAAAAATGCCAATCACATTGGCATCAGACCATTTGGAGACTTTAATTAGATTTATTTGGTTTTTATTCCTCACTGCAACTCTACTCATCCATTTCCAGGCACAGTGGAGTCAGTGAAACCTGATGTTGTTTTCAATTTACCAACATCTCTTTGGAAAACAGACTCATCTCACTGTGGAAATGTTCTGAAAACAAATTGTAACCATTCCTCCTGCCCCCAAGTAATCAAGTAATCAAGTAATCAAGTGCCAGAGCTTTATTTTACACTTTGCTTTGATTATATTTGTACACAAATGATACCTGGCAATTGTATGTTTATTGACATTGTATCTTTAACATTTCAGGTGATTCAGCTGGACTCACAGACATTTATTTAGTTTTTAATTTTAAGAAAACACTTTCCCACGGCAGTGGAGTGCACGGTTTCAAGATGAAATCCAGCCCAGGAAAGGCCTATGGAGTGGCACAGAAAGTGTGAAATACCACATGAGCTCTGCTGATAAATCAGCACAATTAAAAGAAGTCAACGCAGCATCAGCTGACACCTGGGAGAAGAAAACCACAGACAAGATGTTTCTGCCTGCAGAGCATTTCCAGCACACCTCAAGCCTGTGAGAGACGCTGGCATGGTGAGCAAATATTGCTGTCCCTGGGTTAAAGTTCAAATGCATCACTTGAGCAGATGAGGAGTTCAACCAGGGCAGAACAACTTGCCATTTCCTTCGGGGAGTGGTGGCTGTGGGGTGGGAAGAGATGTGGGTGTGAGAGTAGGATGCAGGCAGTCACAGCCCTTCTACAGCAATTACCATAAAGATTAAATAAATACAATAGCCTAATTTCACATGGAAGTACACTTTAATTAAGTCTCTGCAGAACAATGAGCTGCTTCCGTAAGAGCTGTGAAAATCATCACTAGGGACTGTCCAGAGGAAGAGAGAAACAAACAAGAGAAGGCCTCTTTGTATAGAAAATATGTACAGGAAGTATTTTGAAAAGCTTGTCCCCAGTTAATTTGCCTAGGAAGAATTAATGACAAACTCCTGGGTTTTGCTCTGGTTTTTTATTAAGTTGCCTATCCCAAAGGCTCATGGTGCTTCCCAGACTGAGGGAGACAATTCATTTGCAGACTAAAGATATTTTTTGCATTTCCAGACTATTGCAAGAGCATCACAGCTCATTGTGTGTGGTGTACACCAGTGGGCTTAGCTTGGCTGAAATGCTTCTGGGAGGCAAAGCTGTGCAAGGTAAGCTCCAGGTGTATAAAAATAAATATCTCTTCTCCCAAGTCAGTTAATGATGCATTCCCTGTGTTCACATGGTCAGAGTTCAGTGGGAGGTGCTAGGAGAGCATCACCTGAAGAACCTCCCTTCTCTCAAAATGCATTTCCCATTATTTGCTTTATCTTCCTGTATTATCAGGGTTCCTAATGCACAAGAACTGCATGAAAATGAACCAATTTGCCATTACCATTTCTACAAACACTGCCTGAGCACAGGGAAGCTTGGCCAAGGTCATCTCTCTTCCTGAGACTGGGATGTCCAACAGAGAACCGTTCAACTATTGGCATCCCATGGCACCCCATGACTTGTGGTGAGTTTGAGCTCAACAACACCTACAGAAGAGGCACCTTCATTGCAAAGGCAGAGTTGAGATGTTCCCTAAATTCCAGCCAGATACAAATCTTCTCAGAGTGCAGGTGACAGGGCAGCTTGATGGGCAGCTTGGTGTTTCTGAAGGAAGATTTTGCCTTGAAGCTTGGATAGGTAGTGGGTGTAAATTGCAAATGACTTTTTTCCCCCTCAGAATATATTATAGACTGCTTTAAAAATTAATATTATTGCTTTAGAGAGTGTCAACTGGTAGCTTTCAGCTATCAGCTCTGCAGGGCTCAGGTGGGTTAGACCTGGGGAAGAACAAAATCACTTTTGTCCTTGATGCTCATCTTACACTGAGGTTGTGGAGGTTTTTGGTCAGGCACTGCTTTTGTTTGCTTTCCTTGTTTTTATGCAGCTAAATAACACAGCTGGGCCCAGCTCCACAGAAGGTATCTTGGGCATGACTGCAACCCAAAAATCATTACAACCAGAAAATCAGCTCCCAGATCATGCCAGGGTCTGCTTTTTCTTTGAAAGCGAGTTGAAGCACTCGTGGAGGTTTAATCGAAATCTGAATACATGTGACTGAAATTGGCTCCCTGTGATTATTTATACAAGTAAATCTCTGCTTCTCACAAGTTCCCAGAAATCAAATGCCAGACTTGTATGATCATTTTTTTTTAAGGAAGTAAATATTTGTTGAAAATTCTTTGCTGTATTAATTTTCCTCTGCCTTCTCTCAGGCAGCCCTGACAGCGATGGAGAGACTCCTGGTGTGCATCAATCAGCCTAGGGAAGAGGGGCCAAAATAGATGGTTACTTGGTCCATAATGTCTTACCCTCAGAATGAAACCAGACTTTTCACTTAGCTTTTAGAATGGCTTGTTGTTGCTCCTATATGTGCATGCCCAGCTAAAATCTTCCAGGAAATGATCCTTATTTCAACAGCAGGTATGCCAGGTACAGGTATTTTGAGGAGGAGGCAGTTTAAGCCAAGGGCTGCATATTTCCATGTTTTCCTAACCCCCAGTCAAAAGCCCATCTGCCAGTAAGTGGTTTATAACTTGGTTTATAAATTCAGCCACCATTATTTTTTAAAATGTTCTATATTGTTTATAATGTTGTCAGTCCCTGTTGCTAACCTTTCTTTTTCTTTTACTTTCTTTACTTTCTCTTTTTTTTTTTTTTTTCTGGTAACCCTTTTACCTTCTTTTTCCCTGCTCAGACCCATTAGCAGGATGTTGTGCAATATGGTGCTTGTCATCTGTTTCAAAGACACAGTGATGAGATACAGGTATGCCAGATGGATAAACCTAGTGTGACTAATTATTGTGTATTTGCCTTTAATTATTATCATTTATTACCAGAGAAAAGACAATAGAGGTTCCCAGACTCGGAAGGGAATGTCGGCAGAAGGGGAATTTTTGTCTTTTTGGGTTTTTTTTCCAAGAGACTGGCACATCAGCAAGAAAAGTTTACTTCTTGGAGAGAAATACTGCAAAACATCCGAGACGAGAGGAGTCAACATGACCCAAGCAATACTTTCCTTTTCCTGGCACATACTTGAGGATCAGATCTCTCACAGGTAATAAATAGGTTTTGTGTAACTATAGAACAAGCATTCTCTTGGCTGAATGTCCACTCAGGGCATGAGGAATGTATGGATATCCCTCAGTCATCTCACAGAGAGAGGTTTGAGTTCAAAGCGACCTCCAAAAATCACCCAGCCCAACCCCCCTGGAACTGGCAGGGACACCTTCCACCAGACCAGATTGCTCAAAGCCCCATCCAACCTGGCCTTGGACAGGCAGAAATGTGGCATCCACAGTTTCTCTGGGCAGCCTGTGCCTGTGGGCAGGCTTCAGACATTTACAGCCCTGGCTCTGCCCTTTTGGCACCAGAAAAACGACTGAACCATAAGAACATTATCTCCTCCATTGAGAGGTGAAACCTGAGGTCCTTGAGCAGCAATTTGTGACAAAATTAGGCTGAGGGTGGCAAACATTTACAAAGGACTCTGTGCCATCACACTGAGCCCTCAATCCTTTAAATGGAAATTGCCTCCATATCTGGCCCTAATGAGCAACATTTCTACACTGTTTGGCAAAAATTTAGATTTTTGTCTTTTCAGTATTATGACCTTATTTTCAATCAACCCCCTCACAAACACACACACTTTTATAACCATGTGTTGTTATAAAACAAATATTTTAAAACAAACAGGACATTTCTGTTGCATTTCAGTAGATGCCCATTCAGGACAGACATTTCACTCAACTCAGAATCTACAACCTAGCATGCTGGATGATTTCGAAGGAGTCTAGAAGGTTGACAATGCTAAGAAACTTTTTGAAATGTTTAATACTGTGGTCCCAAACGCTGCTTTCAGGTTACAGCTGAATCAGCTGCCATTTACAAGTGCAAAGTAGGTTTATGATGGCTCATAAGTCTGATCTTGCTTATGGGGCACTGCACTTTAATTTGAGAGCAGCCGCACTGATTTGGTAAACAGATTGAGGAAGAGCTTCAGACTCCATGCTTTAAAATTCATGAGGATCTGATTTAGTACATTTTACACTGGTATTTTAACATATTTGCTCTATGGCTCAATTGCAGCATAACCCAAAGGACCAGTCATATACCACAATCTATCGGAGATAATACAACATATAATCAATGTCACCAGGCTGCTGAGCCATTTCTATATTTAGTATTTGTCAGACAAATACATGCAAAGGCATTAAAACAACAAAGTCCGTACATGGATGATTTGTGAACAGGAGAAAAGGCTAAATTTGCCACTGTTTGCTCTGAATAGCTTACCCAGATTACAGGCCAATTTTGTTTTGGACAGAAATATTTTCCATCACAGAGTCTGCTGAAGTCAAGAGAGTGCTGCTCCTTTGGCCGCAGGATGGGCTGAAGGGCTGGGCTGTATTTTGGGATTGGCAGCTCTGACTGTCTCCCTTTAACCCATTTGAACACAATTTGATTGGGACTTGACTGAGCACTTAATAGTCTGTGATTGCCTTGATTGTGGACTTCTACTTTTAAACCAAATGCAATGTCATTATTATATATCAAGAAAAAACGGTCCCTGATAACCAAAAAATATTACATTAAATTGGCACACTGAGAATTAAATATGCAGAATCAGCCTAATGAAATAACTTGCCTTTGGTTGCAAGAGCCTTCATCATTCTTAAGAAGATTTAATGCTAATCTGACTTGGAGCTGTTTCAGTCCAATTATTTTTCGGCAAATTTTTGAGCTTTATTTTTCTTTTCAACAACATTATTCAGTCTTGACAGTTTTTATTTTGTTATTTTTGTGGATATTGAGTAAATGGGAAACCAATTCAGAACCATTCTTAAGTAGAAATGAAATGCCCTGTAATCCCATTTTGATCAAAATTCATCTTTGCTTTTCGGGGACCGAGCAGCCTGTGCAGTTATCTCTGCACTGCACAAGTTGATAATAAAGCAAAGCAAAGCTCACATTCTTTTCCTGTTGCACGTGGTGGGAACTGGGCATTGTTCAGCTGGAGAACAATGCACTGCTCCCCCAGCGTGTGGCAAAGCAGCAGAATGGCAAGAAGAGGATTTCTCCCTGTGCTTCTGCTTCTGGTTCTCTAATGTCTGAAGCAAACCTTTCTTCCCACCTGTGGGTGGGTGGCTCTCTTCCCTCCAAACCTTCCTGTCTCCTTCTCCTGATGCCCTGAGTTTGCAGAGGAGAGCTCACTACTGCAGCACCTTCCCAAAAGCACTTTCAGGGAGCAGAGACACACTCAGCTGTCATCACAGACCTGGTTTAGAGCTCCTCTGCCTTCCACTTTGGTATCCATGCCTTTTGGTTGTGCACAGACACAAAAGCCAAGATTCATCACAAAAATACAATCCCTGTCCAAGCAGTGTCTGGACAAAGAGGCCTCATATGTCTCACATGGTGCAGGGAGGAATTCCACACACCACGGTTTTTGCTTTATGTTTGCTTCAATGATTCCAGCTGAGTTCTTAACTGGCTTTTATTCCACTTTGCCTGGCAGAAGCAACACCTCAAGGAAGGCTTTTCTGGTGCTACATCAGCAAAATTGGCAGCTTTGAAATGGCTGTTTACAATCAAGCAAAGCTGTTCTATTCCTCCTAAAAATGCCCTTTCTCTCTTCCCACCACTCATTTCTTCACCAGCTCCTCCTACCTACTGGCCAAGCTTTTTTTCAATATTCATTTCATATAAAATTCCATGCTGTATTGGAATGGGTGTTTTCCCAGGATGAGACAGAACATTGAATATCAATAAGTTTTATCAGCTGATAGAGCTTATTTTTAATGCATACATCCACATGAGCCACATGAGCTTTTAAGTCCACAGGATCCTGTGAAAGGTCATAAAGGAGGGACACATCATTAAATAATCATCTCAACATTATCAACACCTGCCACCTCTCCCCAAAAGGAAAAGTTAGGAGAGGTAACACATCAGTATGAGAGATTATCAAATGCAAGTCTCTGGTACTTTCCCAAGACACATAGAAATGCCTTGTTTTCCTTGGTAGCAGGAAGCTCATAACTAAAGGATAAAAACTTTTTAAACAGCTTGAGTTGCCTTTCCAAGGTACCTTTATGTTCAGTTACCCTTCATTAGTTATCTGGTTGTTTGTGTCTAGTCTTCTCATTATATCTTGAGATTTCTTGCTACTTCACTCATTCTGTTTCCTTACTATCTAACCTTAGAGCATTCCCTCTCTTTCTTTCTTTCTCCTGAAAATCTGCCTGCTGGTATTTTCCATGAATCCATCTGCATTGAATTATTAATAGATACAATAAAGTCCGCTTTTGTCTAATGTTTATTTTCTTTAATAACAAGAAACATGGGGAAAATGTTCCAAAGAACCTAAAAAGGACTTGACTTTTCCTGGACTCTAGGCAACAGTAGCCAAAAAGTACAAAACAAGTTGTAGGATGTTCGCAAGATGCTTCTAAAAATAATAATCTTAGTTCTTTGGTATCTAATATGTTCTTTGAATTTGTTACATTTCCCAAATCTGAGCCTGGGTTTTAATGCTGTCATGGCACGCTGAAGGGTTTAATGGACAATGAGTCACTATGGAGGCAACCAGGAGCAATAGCAGATGGATTATTCTGCTACCTGTTTTCCTTGTCCTGAGTGTTTTAAATAGGTCACGGAGGTCTCTTATGCTGGTTGTTCCAGACCACTGGATTTATCTTGTACCTGGCAAAAACTAGAACAAACAATATATCTTGCTAAATGAGTCATCACTAGTCCTTTGTTACCTTTCACTGTTTGTTTGAATTTACTTTTCACCATGATTTACAGGCTTTTCCCATCTCCTTCTCCAGTGGAGGGTTATGTTCATTGCTTCTTTCTTCCCTTCAATTATTCGAGCCATGCAAGCATTTCCCCTTGAACACTTTCCAGCTCCCCCCACCCCGTGCCTCACCCACTCCATGTCCTCCTCCTCCTCGTTTGCACAGCTCCGTTCTCCGCCGTGTTTCCTGCACTGCCTACACTAATTGCACTTAGCATGGATGTGCTGGGGGAGGGAGGGTGGAGAGGGAGAAAGTAAAGAGAGGAGTTCTGAGGAATCTGTGTGAGTTAAAACTGGAGACTCCTCTACACGTGGGAAAGATGGAAGACATAAAACAGGCAGCGGGTGGAAGAGGAGAGAGGAACAGATCCAAGTCCAGGTCCAGAGTGACCAGAGACAATCTCAAGGTAGGAGCATGTTTGTTCTCACCCTTTTAGAGGGTGCAAGGAAGCACCTGGACACTGCAGAGATGGGAGCCCAGGAGATCCAGTCCTGCTCTCCACAGCACCCACGAGATGCAAAATCCAGAGGGTAAGGCTTATGGAGGTAAGGCTTACAGCTTCCTGCCACCTCTCCTGGCAAAAGGTTCTTCAGCATAACCTGAGGTTGCTTTGTTTCTTACTCATTCTCTTTCCCTCTCTGTTCCATACCCCTTGACCATTCCCTCTATTGCAATTGCTCATCCCAAAAGCTGTTCACTGACTCTGTCCCCACTCCAATTCCAAAACCACAGGTAAAGTAGGATGCTGATGCTGCAGGACCAACGTGCTGTACGTCGGGGCTGTTCTTGGAGGCTGGGGATGAAATCTGCCTGGAGGACTTGCAAAATTCAGTCCCTGCACTCCTCACAGTGGGTTGTGGATGTGAACATTGCCTGTTTCTCAGAGCAGCTTTTAACAGTGAGTATTTGTCTCAGAAAGAACAAACACACACCATCAAACAACAACCCAACTAACAAGCCCTTGGAGACCAGCAGCTCCCAAAAATCAGCACTCAGTATTCTCTGAAACTCCACTCATTTGGATTCAAAGGTACCTGGACGCAGAACACTTGAGCTAGAGAAACTGCACATCTGTGGCATGTGTTTATTTATTTATTTACCTGTTTTCCAATCTTGCACCTGCCTACTTTAGCTGATCTCTAGCTATCAAATTGTGATGGAGCAAAAGTAATAAAATGCCTGCAGGATAGAAAACCCCTGTGTGAAGTTCTCCCATAGCTCAGCCAGACCTAGAAGATGCACAATTCAATTAAAAGAAATATAAAGTTTTTCTCTCTTCACCTTGCCATTTTCCCCCTCTTCTGTTAATTTTAAATATCCATCCATATATATATATATATAAAAATATAAATAAATGCACACACTCACACACACGCACACGCACACACGCACAAACCCACCCCCTCCCCTTCCCAATCCTTCCTTTAAGGTTTAATTTAACAATAACATTTGCGATCGGGGTCCTGAGCATCTCAAGGGCATTGCGCTTGAAATTGCACACACTCCGCACCATTTATCATAGCCTGACATGTGTCATGTTCCAGACTGCAGCTCCAAGAGGTTACAGCTCACGACTGCTCCTTTGTTGATCAGCTGCCGAGACAACTGAGGCACCTTTCTTTCTTTTTTTCTTTCTTTCCTTCTTTCATTTTTTTCTCTTTTTTTTTATTATTAAAGCTGCACCGTCCTGTTTTCAGAGGGACACAATGGAAAAAGAAAACGAATCCTTCTCTTCTCTGTGCAGATCTTCATAATTCTGATCACATTTTATTTGGTTTGATAGCAAAATCTTGGCTGGTAAATATGACTGCTTAATACTGACTGTAAGAGGGATAAACTGTTTTCAAGGTAGTTCTGTGTTTGAGGAGAAAAGCAGGGTGTATAGCTGCTAAGGATATTGGGGACAGTGCTAAGGCAGTCCCAAAGTGCTTTCCTGTGGCAACATCAGGGCTTGCCAGGCCAGCGAGTCCTTTCCATTGCTCAACTTCAGTCCTGCAGCTTTGGGGAAAGGATTTTTTTCTTCTTCAAAGCTTCTGTTTAATTTACTGCACCTCTCAACTTCCTTGGTGCCTTGCAGATTTCTTGCACTTGAAATCTTTGCAGGAATGATCTGTACAGCAATCCAGCAAACCAGGCTGTTTATAAACAAGAGCCACAGAATTGCATTCATAAATCACTTGTAGATCCTACTTTTGCCAGTCTTCATCCTGCCAATCAACATTTGTATGGGGTATGGGCAAGGGTGTCCCTGCAACTTGATGTGTAAAGGATGCAAGGTGCTAATGACAGAGAGGAATGGGGTTTGAAAACTGCTCTAAGATCTGAACAAAAGCAGACTTTGTATTGTATTGCATTCTCAAGAAGGTTGGCATATGAAGTGAGCAAATTATTTTTTAGCTATTTATAATTGGGAGTTCTTGTAGGCAGGAAATGCTCATCTGGAGCCGATTTCTCCATTTCCTCTCCCTGTGTTCATGTTCAGCTCTGTCCTGGAAGACCTCAAGCCTGAAGGTTCAGGTCCCAAAGCCTGTCAGTGTTTTGGAATGATACTTGATCTTTCAGATTCCTATTCCCCTCTGAGCTCTAAATCATGCAATGTTCGTCACCACCTGTTAGCATCAAGCACAGCCTCTGCCGACACAGTTGGAGTTGTCTTACTTTCTCTCACACTCTCAGCTCTTGTCGATGGATATTTTCGGAGGTTTCCTCGGTTTAGAGGCACTTGATTAATCAGCAGTGCCAGATGGGAAGGCTCAACTACTACCACCATGTGTGTGTCACACGCCTATTAGATTCACAAACAGAGGGTTTTCTTGCCATTGGTGAGAAAGATTTTGCACTTTTCCTTCTTTATGTGTTTTTTACCCATGTCAGAGCACTTTGCCTTTCAGTTCAGCACGCTCCGCTCTAGAAGTCTGAGCCAAAGAGCACTTTGCTGCCTGAAAGATGCCTCTTTTTCTCCCTGTTTCTCAAGGAGAAAAAAGCCCAGTTTTGTGGCAGTAGCTGGGTAGTCCCACACTCACAGCATCCTCTCCGAGCCACTCCCAGGCTCAGCACGGAGCCTGTGATGCATTTCCCCCTTCGCTGCTCGTGTTGCTGACCCTGACTGGTGCTGTCCCCCTGCCCTCCCCCTTTGCCAGCGTCAGGACACCTGCCTGGCACTGCGGGGATGATGGAGTGCCACCAGCTGGGATGGCGTAAAGCACCACCGGGACTCGGCCACCTTCCAGTGCCATCCCTCTGCCTGTCCTGGGGAGCACAGCCACCTGCACAGCCTCGCCTGCCCCCGCACTGAAAGGTGACAGTTTGGCAAAAACAGGGCGAGGCACAGAGAGGTATAAGGGCAGAGAGCACTATAAATGCTGTTTTTCCATCATTTTGCCATCCTAAGCCACCACCTGACACTGGCACTGCTCCTCTGCCCCCAAGCAGCGAGGAAGCTGCCTGACTGCCCAGGCTGAAATGAATGTGATGTCTCCCTAAAACTCCTAGGGGGGATTACTGAGGATATTTAAGAGGGCTGGAGTTCTGTTATTTATAGAGGGGCTGTGCCCAGGGTGTGCCTGTGCCTCTCTCCCTTTTTAGGACACCCGTTCCCATGAAAGCTGCTGCGGTGTTTTAATTCCTCACTTCAGACTGCACAGGGGCCAGTTTAACCCCCAGCAGTTTTAGATGAAAGATGAGTAATTTTAAGGGTGTTCTGTGGCTTTATAAGGAGGAAATAAGACATCTACACAAAGGGAAAAATAGCAGTTGATGGCAAAAATATTAAAAATAACTAAAAACCCACTAAAAATGAAAAGGCCCCTCAGCTTTCCCTCTCCAGCCATGGATATTCTCATTGCTATACCACTCAGAAATGGGGTCTCTCTGGGCTGGGAGTGAAAGTGATACACAGATACTCTGAGTGCAATAGAAAAGCAATGAGGAAAGAAACACACAGTAATCAGGAGAGCAGTCAGCATTCCAGCTGAGACCATCCTCTAAATATCTCAACCATGGAGCAGAGCTAAGACTGGATTCAGAACTGGCTCAACACCGTGGTCTCCCTGTGTCAGGAAATATGGCTACAGCAGCCTCTATTTATTGGGATGGCATTGGGGGATGCTGAAAATTAATTGACTCCTCGGATATGAAGAATAAAAGTAACCTTGGGTGCCTCTGCTAAAAAGGAAAGGGGATAACCACCAAACCAAACAAAATATAAATAATAGGAGAACCAATAATGACTTTAAAAAAGTATTTAAATGCAATCAGGCGGAGTGGAGGAAAGAATAATGACATGTGTACAGTAGACACAATGTAGATTACAATTTATAACAGGATACAGGATGGAGCCAGCACTTGATTAGAGGACCATGTTACAAATTTTTCAGCATATGTCCTCTGTTTTTCTTTGCCTTGGCATTGAAGGCTGGGCACTGCCGGTAAGTAAATCAGATCGTCAGAAAATGCCCATGTTGATGAGAATTGCAGGATCCAAGGAAATTAACTTGACTTGTATTTTAGACAATTCTGCCATATCCATTCCTTGCCCAGAGCTGTCAACTGGGAAAGACTTGTGCCTGCTTACAGCTTTAATCAGAGATAAAAATTACCCCTAGTTCATGAATATGTTTATCATGGAGATATGTCAATGGCAGAGAATAGATTCTCAGCACACAGTTCTGCATGTCTTGCACTAAAACATGTCATCATATACTGATGTGTTTTGCTCTACAAATAGCACCCTCATACTCCACTCACTGTCCAGACACAGACAGAGCCTGGGCACGGAGAAGTCCTCCAGAAGGAAGCACAAGGAGATTTTGCTGATGAGCTTGGAGGGCCTTAAAGCTCCTTGGGTGTCCACTTGCTGTGCCTCGGGCACCACCTGTGAACCATTCACCTGACTGCCAGGGGAGAGGTGAAGAGGGCAATTTTCCTTTGGTCTGTTCACAAAGGCTGTTGGAGCTCCTTTGATCATCCTCTGTGTCCTGAGGCTCTGTGTCCCTCCTGGATGTGTTCCCAGCTGCTCTTGTCTGGACCCAACACCTTGGAATGGCTCTTGACCATCGACACCAGTAAGTCATGCTCTGTGGTGGGCTGGGAGGAGGCTGTGATGTGCTATTTCTTGTGGATAGTCAGGCTATGATAAAAAGGAAGCTGTATTCATAGAGTAATTTTTTCCCACTTCTAAAAGTGTTTTTCTTCCCAGTCTGGTAACATCACAACCCTCAGAGTACCCTAAATTAAAGAAAGCAATACCAGAACAACAACAAAAGCAGGAATGGGAATGACACTGCAGCAAACCAGAAAGCAAATGGCTGATGAGGGATGTTTCTATGCTGCACGGTGTTATTTTGGCTACTCTGCTTGTCCAAATTGCCCTGGAAAACAGAGCACAAGCAGCTAAATGAGGGCTCCTTGAAGCTGGGGCTTTGCTGGATCCTGATGTGTGTGTGGATTCAACGTGGGTGTGTTTGTGTGTGAGGTGGGGAAGAGGGAAGATTGTTATTGTGGTCTCTTTCTAGACAGCCATAAACACCCCTGTTTGTTTCCAGCATGCCATCTAAATTCAAAATTAGCATAAGCTGATGGTGTTAATTGATTTATATTCATGCAGGCAGTGGTTTATCAAAGGTAGAGGGACATAAGGTCACTCCCTTGAGGGCCTCCTGGGAGCAAGTATCCATCTGAGATAATATTGAGATTGGCATAGTTGGGAATATAACTGTGGCCAAGTATGAAGAAACTGAGTTCTTTGTCATTAGCAGCAAAATAATTTTCCTATTAATATTGTAATTCTCCTTTTAATAAAGGCTGCTCTCATTGAGGTCTAGCAAAGTGCCCTCCAGGTCTGCTCTGAGGTGGCCCAGGCTGCAGCTGGAAGGCTGGCTGCCTTCCCAGAGAAGGGAGAAGTCCTGTCCAATTTGCCATCTGAGCAAGGCTCTAGGAATTTTGTTCCCTCCAGGTCAGTGTACCTCAGCCATTGTGGAAATGCCAGAACACTTCCTTAGAGGAGGTCAGCAATGCCACAGGGACAGCAGGGACCGACAGGGAGTTCTTTACTTTCTGAGGAAATTTCATGAAAATATTTCCCCTGAGCTGTACCAAGAGCAAAGCCAGAAAAGGGCCTTGGCTTGCAAGTGTCAGAGGAGGAAAAATAAATACTCTCTTGCACTGCCACCACCCCAGAAGGGAGGAAAGGAGAGCAGAACGTCCCTAAAATGCTGTGCCTGAAACGTCTCCTATTGCTATTGGTTTTCACTACTTATTTTAAAAAACCTTGCTTTTACCCAAGCATGAAAATGGGTTAATCTGAACTGACAGTTGATTCTTCTCTTTTTCATTTCTCTCTCTTTGTTTGTTTGTTTTTCTGTTTGTTTGTTTTTCCCTTCACCTTTTCCTGGGTCAGTTTGGGGAATTCAGATGTGAAATCTATCTAAAAAAAGCATATTCCACTTGTAAGCAAACCTCCCCTGCCTGGAAAATTGGGAATTTCTCCCTCTCTAGTAGGAGCTGCAGTATCTGATTGCTCTCTGACTAAGTAGGAGCTCAACAAGGCCACCTTTACCCTGAACAATCCCATACATCACAGGCCACCCCTTTGAATTCAATGGCTTTACTGGTGCTCAGAGAGGATATTGGAAACTTAGTCTTAAATCACACTTTCCAGGTAATAAGCAGCAATGAATAGAAAAGAAAAGGAAACAGGAGGCTTATAGGATTTCAGGAGTTTCTTTTGAAGACAGGAATCCACCCTGCTGCTGATGGCCAGACGCTCATATGGGTGTTGGGATGTGCAAATAAAGCAGCGTATAAAGCTGTTAGCAGTGGTTCACAGCAACAGACCAACTCCTGCCAAGGAGAAGCAGGTTAGGTAAACTTTTCAGGTGTTTGGAGGTGAATCTTTTCATTCGTGCACTGCGCTTGTTTGACCCAACGATTTCACATCATTACCAATTGCTTTGTTCGTACATATCAAACTTCCTTCTTGTGCTTTATTGGTTTCTGCTCTTGCTGACCTCTTCCAGCAGTTTACTTTCTAACATCCTGAATGCTTCATCATGACTGTTCAGCACACCTCGCCGAGGGCTGAGATTAAAAGTTAAAAAAAGAGAAAGAGCGAACACAACAGGAGAGAAAACAGAAGAGCTTTTGGCAGCAGCCTGGTGACACTCTGGGGGGAGTCAAATGGGATGAGTAACCACCTGGAATAATGGCAGAGGGGAAAAAAGAGAGAAGAGACTCAAACAGCAGGGCCTGAGTGAGAGAATTAGTAGGAACATCAAGCTGAGCAGGGGAGGGGAGGAAGGTAAAGTCTATTTCTCCATCTCAGCTCTCTGTTCCAAAGAGAGACACTGAGCCCTGTTAAAATAGAAAATGGGATCATTTTGTTTAGCACACTGGGCCCAGATATCTTGTATTCAGTGGCTGCTTCTCTCCTGGGCTAAAAATCTGCTCTGCTCTAAGGTATAAGAGCAGTCCCAGGAAAATCTGCAGTGAGGACAGGAAGGGGAGAAGGTGGGAATTAAACAGAGGGAGAGCAGATATTGTCAGACTCACCTTCAGTGGCTGCAGGACATTGGTGCAGCACAGCCAACACAGCATCAGCAATATCCTCCCTCCACAGGTGCCACAGAGCTGCATTTCTGTCCCCTCCCTGAGCATGAAGCTGCAGGGACACCGGGAAGGTGAGGGGACATCAGCCTGGCCAGGGCTCACTCTGGCTGAGCCCAGGACCTTCTGCCTCCCCCATGCTGGCACATTGCAGTGGGGTTATGTTTAGCTTGATCAGTACTTGGTGGAGGATAAACATTTCATTTAACTCAGGGAGGTTGAGATTTGGGAGCCTGGCTCCCTTCTGCATGGAGTGACAATGGAAACAGTCGGTATTCATGCCAGGAAACATCATATGAGTTATTTGGTGTCAATAAAAGAAAGAAATGTTTTGACAAAACCAGAATATTTTGCTTGGGTTTATATATTTTTTTAATAATTTTCTCTTATATGATAGAAAATTAAAATGTAAAGTCAAATAGTGTCACGTCCCCTCAAAAATTTGGCATGGGTTCTGCAGCACAGTGAGAATCTTCTAGTTTTTCTCCAAAAAGAAGCAGTGTCAAGATCAGTTTGATGTTATGAGTGTTTCAGTGTTGATGGAAGCACCTAACTAATAGTCAGGGCATGTATGGCTGTCTCTGCTCCTAGCATTACAAAAATCCTGACCTCCAGGTGCTCGTCTCTAAGGCTTTCAACTCAATTTGCAAAATTCAGGCTTTGCTTTAGGTTTACAGTACCATGATGCAACACAAAGTTCAGTGATGATTGGATTAGGTTTTGACAAATATGAGAAAAACATTGAGATGTAATGTTGAAGCAGAAGGAATTCCAGGAAAGAGCAACTAGAGGTCTATTTTGTGAACATACTGAATATGTGGCTGCAGCTGCAGCATATCCAGACTGCATAAAGTCTCTAAAAAAGACATTATGTAAACTTTTCATTTGAATAAGAAAAAGATTATTTGACCTGCATTCTTTTCTAATTAAGTATATTTTTCTGTGCACATTCTGCTTTTTTTTTTTTTCTAATGCTAATGAAGAATTAAATTGTTACATCTTCAGGCTAATGACTCTCATCAAGATTATTTTAACAATTCCTTCCCAGCCTTTCCAAGTCCTGTTTCATGCCTAGGAGACACATAGAATTTTAGCTTCCATGTCTGCCTTTGGTATTTCTACCAAGTGTAGATTTGTGACATGTGCTGCCATGTCCCAGGGTACATAAAGCTTCACTTTGGTGTCCTTGACATCTTTGGTCCTTTTTGTGGCTATCTCATAATTCATGCAAGTGATGCCATACAACTGTAAGTTTTTCATGAGGTCATAAAACTGATTTATAGAGGTTTTCCCATAATCTCCAAGCAAATTAAAGAAGGTTGATGGAGCTATGCAACTCACTGTTGCCTCAACAATGGTCTCATTCAGAAATGACACTGAGCAAGATTGAGGTATTAAGATATCAAGAATGTCCTTAAGAAGCCTTGTCTGCCTGTAAAAAAAATGTGATGCCTACAAACCAAGAAGGGCTGTTTCTTCTACACACTTAGTTGATTTTACCCATGACACCTACCTTAAGATTAGTCAGATAGTTTCTTCCTGCACTTTCTGCTTCCAAATGGAAAAGTCTGATTAATCCATTGCAGATCAGCATTTACAAAAATAATTTGAAGTTATTCTCCTTTCCCTTCTGAGATATTTGAAGTTTTAGATTATCTGTTTTGCAAACAGTGTTTTATTTTGCTTTTCAGCTTTTAAGAGAATTTTACAATAAGGGAAATATTCTAATAAAGGAAAATTTGAATTAAAAAAATGTCAATAAAGGAAAATGTATTTATAGATACATATCTATATTTGCACACTATATATATATATATACATATCAATCTATATATATATACATATATTATATAAATATATATATAAACCATATATATCAAACTATATATTTGTATATCTAAAACTGTGGGTATTTTACATATATAGATATTAAATGATTTAAAATACATAAAAACTGCACACAAACCTCAAACTCTATTTCCAAACTGTTAAAAGTGGACATTTCAGAATCGTGGGAACTTTATGTTCTTCCATCTTTATTTCTGAAGCCGTTTGTGAAGCGCTTGCATTTTGACAGAACTATATAGTCCAAGAAAATGAGCTTTCACTAAACTGCCTCCAACTTCAATATCTGCCCTGTGTCAAACTCAGAGAGAGCTTCGATGTAGTTCCAACCTCTGACTGGGGCAGAGTGCCAATTACACTGCACCCAATGGCCTACAACTGTCTTTTTTGCTTCTGTGAACATCACTTTCCTTGTTAAAATCTTCAGGGCAGCTTGCAAAGTATTTGCTACTATTGCTCTGGAGTTAAAAGTGACCTTGCAAACGTTTCTCCGTGGTAGTAATCGAGGTGATTCTCCCATCCCTTCTCAAAAACGGCAGTATATCGTTCCTATCTTTCCTCCTCAAACTCTCCCCAGCAGGTTTCTGAAGACCTTTTTAAGGGAGGTGTTATCCTTTTGATTTTCTTCTTATTTGAATATTTCATCTCAAACTTCACAGGGAGATGACTATCTCCCAAGTGCATGAAACCAGCCAGGAGTGTTTTATATGTGTGTTCTAAAGCATTTGATGCAATCTGTTCTGTGATTATACATAAATAAGTAAAGAAAATCTTTTTTAAATCACCTTTGTATTGGAATGAGTGAGCCTTTACCAAAGAGATCATACAGAACTAAGAGAGTTCCAAAGGTGAGAAATTCAGGTCCTTGAAAGAGTATTTGAAATAAAACCAAGGAAGCATACACATTATAAGCATTAGTTCTCTTATTAGAGTGAAGAAATAATTGTTAAAGTGATTTCCTGAGTGATTTAAAAGTGCTAATAGAAGTATTGAGCCAACTTCTGGTCACATAGTTTTGTAAATTGGAAGTAACTTGATGATATGAGTTCATTAAAAGGGAGATGGCATCAGCTTTGCCATGTTCAGACACAATACAAAGAAATGTAAGTATTTAAATAAAAGACAGACACATTACAGAACTGTAGTTCAAGGCAATACTGGCTTATGGCCAGTGTATTGCAACAGGCTGTAAAAGAAAGTAATGAAATCATTAGATACTGTGGCCTTGCATTCTGTTTTCTGTTTACATGATAATAAACCCTTGTTAATATCATCATCCTTATTATTGTTTTAGTATTGTGAATTCTTGTAGTTTTCTCATTATTTTCCATAAAGCCTCAGATGCTGGAATCAGGTGATCATCAGGAAAATTTCCAATTCCTTTTTCTTATTTAAATGTAACATCCTAGTTTTCCTAGCTGGGGAAAGGAGTTCAAAAGCACATTTTGAGTGCAACTCAAATCACCTAATTTTATGTAACTACATCAGATGAGTCAAAGCACAAAATTTATAAAATCCAGGCAGTGTGTGAAGCACAGAAGCTGCCCTAAAGGTCCCAGCATTTAAATTAAACTAACTCCGTCGTCGCCAGTGCCAGTAATTACAATAAGCCTGGCATTTCTTGTTACCCTGTGAAATTACCTGCAAGGCCTTTTCATATTGTTTCCATGCTGTTGTTTTCATGCTCAGCAGAGCATTAAGAGTCAATGATGGGCAGCTCTTGTGTTAGGCTGTGAATTGTGGGGCATTTTCCTTTGGACTCCACAGAAAATCCTCAAGGTGTTTATTGACAAATGCTTCCTACAGGCTGCTGTAATAGAGAATTCTCCCCTCTGCCTGCTCCCCAGTCCCTACAAGGCCAATCTGCTCCACATCCAGGCATGCTGTTGCAAAAAATATATTTTTTCCAGCGCTCTCCGTAATGTGCCTTCAACAGGAGCTATGGATCAAGCGTGCTCCAGACCAAAGGCACTCAGTCCTCCAGCTCAGAGCTGTGCTGCCATTTCCCCTCCATTTGTTTCTATGGAGCTGCCTGTGTGTGCGGTCATCCATAAGGGTGCTGAGATACCCTCGAGAGGGGAGGAATAGCTGCAGCTATTTTTCATTATTATATACTTCACTTCGTAATAAATGAGATCCATAGCATGTGAGCACTGCTCTTGTAGATCATCATATCAGCAAGCACGAGGAACCTTCTGTGCCACAAAGCTAAATAAAATAAAGTAAGTAATCCCGAGAAAAATAGGCTGAGGGGAGGCGGCTGAGTGTTCAGGGCTGTGCAGTGCATCCTCTCAGCCCCAGAATGACCTCAGGACTTGCAGCAAGTAGAGAATGGGTGGTTTTAAAGCTAAAGCCGTGGCCTACATGCCTGTCTCATCTCTGTCTCTATCTATATATGCAGCAGGAATGTATAGCCTTGCACTTCCATTGTCTTGCAGGTGTCTTTGGGATAACGGGACCAGAAAACAACTTGGGACCCTAAAAGGAAATGACAGCAGCAGCAAGAGGACTCTTCTTTGATGCTCTTGGTGATGGTGAGTGTTGAGTGTCTCTGTAAAGCAGATCAGATCAGATGTGGAATTTTAAGGATGAGTTTATGACAAATCTGGTTTTGCAAAACCCCCATGGTCGTGCAGGTAGGGAGGGTATCTGTCTGCAATGCAACACAGCAGAGCTGGATGGTCCTGCTGAGAGTCCAAAGTGAATTTCTAACCTTTAATATATTGCCCAGTAACCCAAAGATGTGAACTATTGAATAGCTAGTCATTGGTTAGAAAATTATAGATATCTATTTCCTGAACAGCAGCTATAATTCAGGAGAGGAACTTTGGTGTTATTTACATAAGCTGGTAAAGTTTTTGTACCTTCTGCCTTTGCAGAGTTATTGGGAGGCATAAAGATCAGTCCCAAAGCTGGGTTTGGTTTTATGGATGTAGACAAGTGTTAGCAAGAGGCTCCAAAATACCACAACTTAGTTCTGAAAAACCACATTCAGAATCATAAAAAGAATGAAAGAATAGAGATAGAATAAAATGTAGCTCTTTTCTGGAGGTGAGAACTTTACCTTACAGTTTCTTTGGCATCATAACATTTGTAAAATCACAAACAAAAATTTACACATATACACGAACACAATTCCCCCACTGTTTCAAAACAGAGTGGTTTTCTTCACTGTTTGCCTTGGGTGTGAGTTGAGAGAATTCTGGTTTGGTTAAACTTTCTGCCTCTCAGATAAAAAACAGCAGCAATTTTCTGCTTGAATTTCTCTGTGACTAAATCCATTGATCATCCTTTCTCTCTGTGAGTGAGGAGTGTGTTTTCTCTTTAATAACTACTATCCTTCTCCCTGAATATTTTTTTCTCTCCCCTTCACTTGTTTGTGTGGTGTTGGTCAGTCCACTGCACTATTCCTCCGAGAGACAGAGAGAGGCGCAAAATTGAAGTTATTTTATGCTTGGTCTCCCTCGGTCCCAATTTTCAAATCTTCATGTCAATTTTCACACATCAGTGTCATATGGCGAATGCTATGGAAATTTCAGTGGGGTCCTTGGGAGACGATTTATACATGACCCCCTATTCCCTCCCCCAACCAGGCTGCAGACCCTGCCTTTACAAAGAGTAAATGGATTTATAATTAATGTGGATTTTAAAATAGAAGTACATTCAGAATTTTTCCCATTGGTTTGCCTCTGTTGCAGTATGAGTTCAAAGGAATACAAATTCTCTCCCTCTCTTTCTCCCTTCTAGCCCTAAAAAATTGGTTCAAGCTAAATTAATAAAAATTACATCATGTTGAAGTAAAAGATCTTTACTTTTAACTTTACTTTTTTCTTCAAAGTTGTGTTGATGAAGTTTTATCAACCAACTAATTTGGTAATGACCAGATAACAAATGTACTCATTGCCACCTGCTTAGGTGAGCAAGGTTAGGAGGAAATGGAGCATTGGATGGGTAATTGTATCTTCTTTTAAACTAATGAATGTGCTTGGTCTTAAAGTAAAATCCTAGGAAAGGATACAAAGGCTGAGCAGAGCATTTCAATCATTTACCTTAAAATGGACCCCTGACATCAGAAAGGGGTACACATCACTTTCTGCATTTTATGGCATCAATTATCCTCTCTGTGGGTGAAAAAGGGATGACAAGTTTTCCAGATTATATCTCAAAACATCTTAAAACTTAAGCCATTCATGGGACACCTAAACTGCACCCAATCCTCACTCTTTGGATTTTACTTAAAGATGGTACCAAGGCATCACATGTGCCTGATTGTTTGCATCATCCACCACCAGATCCTAAAGAAAGACTTTCTAGCATTATCAGCCATGAAATTTTGGATTGTTTACTTTAGTTAGTTCTTTTTTTCCTTGACAAAACCAGCAACTAGTGAGGGGGAAAACCTAACATCTGGCTCTGAAAGAACTCCATCTTTCCTCCCACTGTTTGTAGATGCTCAGTACCTCTTGCAGGTCCCTTGCTCTACCAAAAGGAATTTTTTGATCCTTTAGTCCCTTATATATCATTCCCCTCATCTTTGTCTGATGTTTTTCAATTTTGGAAAACTGTCTTAGGAATTGCAGTGGCAGTAGCATGGTTGAGGGAGTTTTTCTTCTGAAAATTCTAGGGACCAGGTTTGGGCTTTGCAATGCAACATCTCCTCCAGGAGATGTAGAAATCAGAACCACATCATCCTCCAATTTGCTTAAGTTGCTCCAAAGCCAGCTGCAATGTGTACAACAACATGTTGAAACCCTCCACCAAGCCACCTTCCTGGTGATTTCGTGAGCAACCTCTGGATGAGATAATTTTATTGGAATTGTTGTCCTCCTGCAATTGGGCCAGAGGAGAATGAACTGGATGAGCATTTTTCTGTGCCACACAGAGATCAGCCAATGCACTCCACATGTGTGCAGGTAACAACACACTGTAATTCTGAGGTAACATGACCCTTGGAAGGGCTGTAGAAAGTTGGGGTTTTTTGGCATGCTGCCATTTTACTGTTGGCTTCAATCTTATCGCCTCTCCCCATCTCAGTCAGGGGAATCCCCAAAGAACAATTGAAGAGGGGAAAAAGAGCATCCTGTAGGTCCTGGGGATGCCCCATCCCTTAAGGTGCTGTTTTCTTGGAGGCACTACTCAGGCAGAATCACAGTTCCTCTGAGATACTGAGACCTGCAGTGATGGTCTAATGTGAAGCTGAAAGCTGTAGGAAATGTTCACTGTAAACCATGAGAAAACCTCAGTTTCGTGCCTTGCTAGAGAAATTAATCTTGGAACAGTGACCAAGATTGTCCCAATTTATCCAGGACATGCCCATAGCACTCTTCTAACAAGGCTTATGGTGTTGGATGAGGTGCAAACTCTGGGACAACTTTGCACCACACAGTCACAGGACCATCAGTTGAGAGCTGCAAACCTGCTGTTCTCACCAGCTCTGCTGAAAATGAGAATTGCCTGTATCTAGGGTTAAATGAGGCATTTTCACTGCTGGAACAGCCTGCCTTACGCTGATGTAGCTGGCAGAAGGATAGAGCCCTCAGCTATATTGCATATATTCCTGTAAAGACAGGGGTAATCCACCAAATCAAGGCACTGTGGCACATAACTCACAGATTTGCACGTGCCTCCCTGTGTGTGTGTGTGTGTGTGCACCTGGGTATGTGAGAGACACACAGAGATGAGATATATGGGGAAGTGCGTGAGAGATGAGACTGGAGAGATAATTTCCAGAAAATACAGCAACCATCAGAAACTCTGTCTTTCCAGCTGGAGGGTTTTGCAGTGCTGGTGCTTCTCTCTTAACTTGACAGCTCCACTCTTAGCCCAGCTCGTAGTTGCTGCCTATAAATTTAATTAGAATGGGGGTAGGGGAGGAACAAACCCGCACGGCACTTGGCACAGCGCTGAAAATAACCAGCTTTAATACCTTTGACATTGAAGCACCTGCTAAGGGCACAGACTGCTGTGCAGCTGACCCACCCTGCTCTGGTGACAGGATGTGTCACTTCACTCGCCCTCAAAACGTGCAGCTCACCCCATAACCTGAGGGATCACACCATGGCTCTGGGGCAGGGCATTTCCCCGAGCACCACGAGGCAGAATTTCACCCTGGAGGCACCAGGGAGGGAGGCTGAGCATCCCTGGCCATGTGAGAAGGGAGCTGCTCAGGCACTGCGGTGGCAGCGTGCCTCACGTATTTCATTTTTCTCCCTCTGATGCAGTAAACTGTTTTCTGTGTTTGCAGCTAAGTGCTGCACTGCAGCCAGCCGTGAACATTTCTGTTGGCCCAGCTGGCCTCTTGTTTTAATGCTGTTCTCAGGGCTCTCCCTGGGTAGAGCGGGGAAGTAAACAGATTGGAACTTTGCCCACACATATATATTTAATTGTGAGCTGATTTTATGCTAGGGAAATGTAATAGACCTATCACTTCAGGAAGACAAATCCCAGCTGAGGCGACAGGTTAGAGATTTCCCCCCACTTCTGGTGTTTCCTGAGATGGAGCAGCTCTTATGGATGTAGGGAGTCCTTGACAGAGATTGAACCTTTTGTACTGTTTCTGATAAGCTCTAGGCAGTGTGGAAGCAATTTAGGGATTTGAGGGGATATTTGACCTCTTTCCTATGCATGCTGCAGGGATCTGCTTGTGATCGTGGCTTTGGGTCATATTTGGAGATGTCCCAGCTGAGAAAAGAAAGTCCCTGAGCTCCTCTCACAGAGTCCAGCAGTGACACAGTGTCAGGATGCAAATGAAACCTCGGACCACATCTGACCTTTTTGCCACCATTAAGTGGCACCGATGCTGCTGCTAGAAACACTTTTCAAAAGTGTAATTTGATTCTTATTTTTAATTGTGTTTGAATCTAACCCAATTTTAGTTCAAATCAAGTTAGCCAAATTCAAATCAAGATCAGATTGAATTCCCCTCAAAATCTGAGGGTATTTTCACATCCTTCAGGGAAGGACTCAGTGGACCTGAACTTAACTTGAGCAAAAAAAGATTCTAAATGTCTTGAAATCATCTTCACAGAATCATGGAATAATTTGGGTTGGAAGGGATATTTAAGGTAATCTAGTCCATGAGCAGAGGGACATCTCCAACTAGACCAGGTT
This sequence comes from Entomyzon cyanotis, assembly GCA_024500445.1. Lineage (NCBI taxonomy): Eukaryota > Metazoa > Chordata > Aves > Passeriformes > Meliphagidae > Entomyzon > Entomyzon cyanotis. The sequence continues at coordinate 15,171,538 of JAKEPQ010001010.1, forward strand.
GCTCAAAACCCCTTCAGATCTGACCTTGAATATTCATCCACCTCTTTCTTTTTTGTGTCCCTATACCCTGCACCTCTCTGCCTGGCTGGATTGCTTTGTTCCAAAGCCCTGGCAGGAGCTGCATTTGCTCAGAGCTGAGGATGGAGCAGCACAGGCAGCCCCTGAGCAGGGCACCACGCCAGGCAGTGGGGCTCACACAGCCTTTGCACACACCGCGCGAGACCTCAGAGGGCAAGACAAAATCCGTTCTAAATATGCAATTGAGTCCTGCAATTTTCAGCCCATTCAGGCTTAGCAAATGCCTTCAAGGGATCAGACTACCAAGCACCACAAGTACAGTCGTGACTATGCAACAGCCTGTAATGCAACAGCTCTGATGTGAAGTTATTACCGGAGGCACAGTGTTGATACCTGTGTTAAGCCTCTGAGCATTGCCCAGTGTGAACTATGTGTTTCCACAAGACTGAGCAGACCCAGACAGAGCTGATTGCTCTTGCAGTTAATAAAAAGCACTGCACTTTCTCTCTTGACAATCCCGACACCTGAGTGCTTCCTACGTATGACAGTTAGCACATTCTGGTTGCTCAGTGGCCTGTGAGAAATGAGCCTCTTCTCAATTTAGTTCCTATCATCAGACAAGCAGTACACACAATAAAAAACACACCTTGACAGTCAGCCCCCAAAGTAGCCCTGGGGACTGCAGGTCTGAACTTCCTTTTCTCTCCTACGCAAAGCCATAAACCAGGCGGGATTTATCGGGCTGGAGTCTGCTGTTTCCTTTGGGTAAATCGAGGTAACTCCACCAAGGTCAAAGGAGTCACTCTGGTCAGTGCAGAATAGCCTGGAGGAGGGGAACCTCTGCTTTTCTTCTCTCGATGGAGCTAGTCAAGCCCTCCTGACTGGCTGGTGGCCATGGTTTGCCACAAGGTTGCCTCACTCAGAACAAGGTAAAAGCCCTGCCTCCCGTCACTAGCTGAGCATTTGGCCCAGGATCTGACCTTCCCACAGCAAAGAGCACTAGGATGGGCATGACATCCCTTTTTTCCAGGAGGGTGAGGAAGGCACAGGGCAGGGGGGCTGGAGAGCTGGACCAGAAGTGGGTGGATGGTGGCTGCTGTGACAGGCTCTGCTCCAGCCAAGCCCAGCTCATCAGGTCATGTCAAAGAGAACTAATATAAATGTCAGTGTGCTGCTTTCAGTTGTGAAATCTCTGTTTGTTGTGCTGCAGTTCATTTTCAGTCTTCCAGCACTATGGATGCTATCAGCTGACATGTCTGGCTGGTATCCTCTGCCAAAAATACATGCAAGCTCAACATTTCTCAGGAGTTGGGGTTTTTTTTCCCCTCCCTGTGACATACTGATGTAAAATTTCTTTCTGGCTCTGTGATACACAAGACTGTCCACACCTACCAGATAATGAGTTTAACATTTCAAGGACAGAAACTCTCAGTCTGAGGGAGACACGGGGTGGATGTGCAGGCTTGATTTGGGGTAGGTGCCAAAGACAAGGACTCTTCTAAGCTTCTTTTGGCTTCTTTGTTCTCTTTTAGGATAATCCAACCCAACAGAAACAGATGTAAGGCTCAGAGTACCATTGGTATTCTTGTTATGGTTCAATGTTCTGTTGTTATTAACAGTAGCCTAAATTCTTCTCCCATTGTTCCTTGCCCTTAGAATAAATTCAATGATGTTTTTGCAGGTGAAGCTGGATCTGGAATCTATTGTGCTGCCTTCCCTCAGGTTTGTCCCATCCTGGCCCTCCACTGGTACAGTTATCAGGTCCACTCCATCTTCACTTTCTCCTCCACTGAGTTATCTGCTTCCTCTTTCCTGGTGATGCCTTCTCTTTTCTTCTCTTCCAGCCCCTGGTCCTCATCTCTCATATCTTCTTCCAGATGCATGTTTTACTTCCTCCTCAACTTCCCTCTTCTCCTCTTTGTTTACAGTAGTCTACAGGCTCTTGCTTATTTTTGTGAAGAGATAAATGAATCAGGTTGTTTTGCCCTTCTTTCCCCCTTTCCTGTCACAGTCACAAACATTTTCCTCCTTTTCTTACCCTTTTAACCCAGAGGTTTAATTTCATCTCTTGATCTTTAGTTTCCCCTCTCATTCCAACTCTCACGCTACTGAACCTCTCACTCATCTGTGTTCTCCAGCTCTCATTAATACAATGCTCTATTCCGCTTGAAATAATTTGTCTCTGTTTGCCTCTCTGGAAACCCTGCCCCCTTTCCTATCTAGGCTTGTTCAATGGGATTTCTCCACCTTCTTTGTACATCCCACTGAAATCACTCTCAGCAAAACCTTTCTATATTTCTCAGGCAAAACTTGACAGCAATTTGCCAGCTGCAGCCTCTTGACCCATTAGCAATTTTTGGCATTACTGCTTAATTTTTTGAAATCTGTTCTTCTGAGCACCCAGGTCTCAGTCTTCTATTGATGCTGCTCTGGTTGACTGCAGGCTCTTCATCATCTCCCCATCCTCTAATTTTATGTTGGCTTCACAAATAAAAATCCTTACTCCCATTCTGCTCCCATAGCGTTCTCTTGGCAGCCTTATCTGCATATCCAAACTCAAACATCACTGCTCTGACAGTGACTCACAAGTCTACCCTGGACTTGTTTCTTTTTGTTCAAAGCTGAGATTTTATGCAGTGCCTTTGACTTTTACTCACTCATAGTGAGCTGTCATCTTAAGCTGACAATGAATTTCCAGTTTTCCCTTCACAAAATCTTGCCCTTTTGCCTCATTCTCTTTTATTTTCTATCATGGTGTGGAGTTCGTATTTGTTACTAGGGCTTCAAATGTAAGGAAATTTTTCAACTGGCTCACTTCCTTCTAAATTATTACCTGCAAAATGTGCCTATATCTTTCTGAGTTTTAGTTCTAACAAACAGAAAAGATGCTGAATTTCCTGGTGCTCCACACAACTGAAACTCTTACCGAGGTTTAGAATTACTTGGATTTTATCTGTGGAAACATTCTTTATTTTTCTGAACAAATTGGATCACATGCATATTTTTCAAAACTGCTCTGTAAATGTAATTTTCCCAGCTTATCAGTGTGACCAATGTGTTGCTGTTTTGGCTTCCTTCTTGGAAAGGAAGATTTTTCTTCAGATCTTCAGCAGAAAGGGACAGGAACCAGAAAAAATGCTCCAAACCCTGTGTTTGAGACACCATGCCTAGCCCTTGATAACTGATGGATCAAACAGGAGTTGGCCTTCTATGATCCTTGTGGTTCCCTTCCCACTAAGGATACTCTAAGATGCTGTGGTTGTTACACTAATGTTTGCAGAAATGTAAGGTCACCAAGAGCAGAATCAGTTCCTCTGGCCCGTGAGTGACAGCAGTGCTTTTATTTTGGCAGGCCAGCATCATTCCAGCCACCAGCACAGGGGAAAAACATGCACACACAGCACCCTCAGAGCACCCTTCAGACATCCCACCTCACCTGCTGACACAATCCTTCAGCGCCCACCAAAATCAAATGCAGCTAATTGGAAGGTGATGACAGCCAGGGCACCGCTGGATTTACATGCTAATTCCTCTATTTTAGCATCACACAGCCCAAGTCCAGGTAAAATGAGACTGTGCAGTTCATTCCAGACAATTTCCTGCCTTCTCCACAGTACACATGAATACACACACACTCTTTCTCTCTTGGGCTGTCCTGAAGCCAAAAATCAGCTGGAGATTGCATTACATGTGCTTTCCAAAAGGCTGGCCAACAACTGCAAGGGGCAACATGTTTTTGTCCTCCTGTCAGGACAGCAAACTGCAGCTGTAGAGGAGTTCAGAAATCACAGCAACCCAGCTCCCAGTGGCAAGAACAGAGCTCTTTGCACATGTTGGGTTACAGCTTCCTCACACTTTTTATGCCAGGGCTTAGGATGGATTGCTGGCTCTTGTATCACATGATATTTGAGTTTTGTTTCAAGTGCCCAACCTCCTCCCCTGTTCTACCACTGGCTTCTGCCCCTGCTCTAAGTCTACCAATTATTTCCTTTAAGTGTCAGCAGCACACCAGACACACTGAGATATAACCTTTCTTCTAGTTGATGCTGTTAAACTATTACTTGAAACTGAAGTCGCAGTTGACAAGTGCTACTCCAGTCACTAATAACTACTTCAGACGTGCTAGTGGTGTCTTGGCTCTTAAAGCTGTGGCTCAGGGCTCAGGGAGTGTCTTTACAGGTCACTTAGAGCCATCCATCTGATCTGAAACAAGATCACTCAATCTCTCCTCTGGCTCTGTGCCTTGCATGCCAGGAGGTTCTCTCTCTGTCCCCCCAGGGCTGCAGCAGTGGCATATCTGGGTGGCTGTAGGGGCTGAAGGTCCCACTTTGGGATGTACTTGTGAGCCACAGCTTGAGTTTTTCTGTTTGCAGCAAAAGAAAAGTGAGGGCTCCAGTTCCTTGAGGTTGAATGCAGCCCTTTCAAGGGAGAAAGATCTCCTTTACTTGACTGCATCACAATTTATTTTTTGTTTTAATTTTTTTTTTTTTTTTTAATGCAGGTTGAACACCTTCCTGAGAAAAACAGGATTTCTGCGTGGAAGTAGGATGAGCACTCACACACCTGAGTTCTGCAGCAGCAGGTAAGGAATAGCTTTCCTTTCCTTTCTCACTCCCCTTTCTTCAGGCTCAACTCCTTCAGTCTAATCAAAGCATCTGAGGTATCTCAGACACAGAAGATTCACAGTTTGGCAGAGCCCACAAATATTTCCTTTATATTTTGGCAGGTTTTTGGCACAGTCTTAGGATAAATTGGGAACAGAGCAATATAAGGCAAGGCCAGATCCTCTGGGGTGCTGATCTCTATGCCCTGTTACTGCAGACAATCCTGTAAGAGATGTTAAATCCAGAAAAACCTCCACTTTTCCTTTGTCTCCTTCACATGAGAAGCTACAGTGTGGTATAACAAACTAGGTCTGGCTTTTCAATAGAAAAAAAGATATGTCAGGTTTTAAGTCTCCTTGACATGACAACATCTTCATCTAAATCGTGAAGCCATCCTTTGGATAGCCCAGCCTTGGTCTAATGTCTTTTAGAAAATGATGCTCATTTAATTCCTGAAATGTGAAATCTAGGTCTCAGGTCAAGAGCATAGATGTTGTTTAGCTGAAAAATTTAGATCCATCAGACTGTCTGCAAGAGTCTGCAACTTTTCAAACTTTAGATTGCAACTAGACTCTTACTGCTATATATAGTCTTTTGAAGTGTAGAATCTAAATAAAAATACCCTTGAAGCACAGGGCATTTTTTATGCTCCCACCCTCACAATTTTTTAGGAAACAAAAGACTTCTTCAGGGCCACAACTTGTCTGCACAGAACAAATAGCCAGACTTTGGCTAAAACTTTATTCCTTTTTCCCTCTATATCCAGCCCTGAATTCTTCCCTCAGGCAGGATTTTGATGGGACTCGATGGGAGAATGCCCTAAGACAGGCAGGGTCAGATCACAGAGATGAAGGGACTTGACAATATGGGAGATATGGAAGCACCTCAGGCAGAGCAGGGCAGCTACTTCATGGAAAAATAAACCAAGTCCTTATCTTAGTAATTGTGCGGACAAATTAAATCCAGTCCCAAGCAATCAGGAGTCACCCCTTCACTGTTACGAGATGACAGACCTCCGGCCAAGCCACCCATCCTTTGGTAGAAGAGTGATCAGTTGAATCTTTTTCCAGGGAGATTTCTAACCCTCAGATGTGTTGGTTATGGACAGGATATTTCTACAACACAGGGAAATTTTTGTCCTCAATGGGAAACACAGCTGGGCCAAAGGAAAGCTTGTGTGGCACCTGTACCTAGCACAGATCACACACACATATGAGCTTCCAGAAGGCAACAGAAAGTCCATTCATATGGCAATTGTGTCTTTATATCCTCTCTATGAGTATGAATTTATGGTTGTATGAACAGCCATATCCAGTTATTGAAGTATTTGATGATCCAAAGTGCTCAAGGCCTTCTTATTCCATCTCATTCACCGTTAAAGTTCTGCACAACCTTTTTGCTGGCTTTCAGCCTGCAATAAATACAAATGACTTGCCAGTAAAAGCTGGTATCTCCCCCTGTCAGGAGGACTATAGCATCGTTGTTATTTAAGAGGTGGCAGTTTTGACACAATTCTTATTTAAAATTTGTAAAAGGCAAAAAGATGATGTAATAAATCTGCATGTTCTTCCTAAGCAGCCATTGAAAGAGGATGCTCTTCCCCTTTCCAAAAGCATCAGCCGTTTAATGTTTCCTAAGTTGTTTTTGCATGAATTAGGGCGTTGGAGTGAAGCACTGTCAGTTACAAAACCACGCTGTTGTCTCCAGCTAATTTTGCGCTAGTAGCTCTTTTAAACTGCTAAATCTAGTTTTTAGTGTATGATGATTTTGTTTAGCGATGGTGTAAAACAGCTGCTACTTTTCTGATGAGTTGCCTGTTTTCCATTTTATGTCTCTGCAAGATGTTGGGTTTCATCATGGCCCCATCTGACAGGCAGCTGAGAACAACCTGTAAAAAACCCCCAAAACACAACAAAAAAGCAAAGATCCCCAAAATGGTTCAACAACCCATACAGAACAATTTCAGAGTGATCAGTCATCTGTCTTTATTGGTACCCTCAGACCTTCTCGATGCTCCACCAGGATGACCTGAATGAGAAGAGGAAAGCAGGGTGAGCAGGAAATCAGGTAACTTGCTGCTCTAAGAGGATAAGTGAGAGGCCATCCAACACCCCCAGGCTGTTTCTGGGGGGTCAAATTAGGATTGCTGTGCTTTTTGCATCCTTGCTGTGCATGCTGCTTCTCCCAACCCTCTGCCTGGTTATGGCCAGAAGGATGAAATCACGGCTTGGGGTGTCTTTCCAAAGTAATTAATCACTCTGCTTTCCTCAGATTCTGCTTGCCAGCCACTGCTTTTTGAATGTTGTTTGCCCCTGAATTTCTTGGGTGCCAAACTCTTCCCAGGATGTGGCTGCTCAGGGCCATCAGGAGAAGGGGACAAGGGCCAGACTGACCATGACAGCTTCCCCTCACTCATATTTCAGGGGGGCTCTCCTAAGCAAAATCCCTATTGCTTTTGTAAAAGGTGTCTTGCACTTGGTGTTCACCAGAGGTTCTCATGAGGAACCACTTAGTGGTCACCCTGTAGATACTTTTGCTGCTGACTTTCCCACACAGGCAAACAGCTCTGCTTTATTCAGTGGCAGAAAGCTGAATGATTTTTTTTTTTATCTTTTCTTATCCCCTGTATCCTGTGGGCTGGCATTTTGTTCAGTGTGTTCCAAGCAAGAAAATGGCAAAATGCATTAAGGAAGCACTCAGAGAGCTCCTCAAAGAGGTGAAGACTAAGATCTTTCCAATAATAATCCACACCCCGTAAAAAGATCTTAGATTTTGGATAGACAAATTGGAAGCAGCTTGCCTGCCTGATTCTTCCTTCCCTTTGCTCCTCCCCAGGCTTTTCCAAAAGCAGTGCAGCCCATGGAACAGCGGTGGTCTAAACTGTTATGGAGATCTTAAACTGCTGAATTGTTACAAGATAAAATTGATTGCAACTGAGCCTGTGAACTGAAGTGCTGGAAACAGCACAGAGAGAAGAGGGGAAAGGCTACAAAAGATTTTGCTTTATTATTTGGGGCTTCTTGCTTTTGTGTGCAACACCACCGTAAGCTTTCCAAACATTTTTGCCTTGATGAGTTCTGCATCTGTCTCAATAATCATTGGACAGTTTTTGCTGGTATTTTCAACCATAAAGGTATTCTTGGTTTGTCTTCTAATTTGCTTGTTGCAGCATCGTTTCTGAAGAATTCTAAAAGTCTGCTTCAAAGTCAGATCCAGAGGGAAAATCGATGATGTGAGGTCCAGAGGGAAAAATAGTGTGATACTTACTCCGCCTCAAGCTAAAAAACTCATTTTTTACCTTTGCAAAACTAAAAATCCTTTCTTAGCCTGTTTCACTCTATTCTGCCTTGATTTTATTTGCACCCTCATCACGGGAGCATCTGAACACCTCCGAGTAGTACATTAAGCAATGTGACTAACATCTGTCACGTAGAGTTTACTCGCTGTCTCTCAGCATCCTTAAGATGAATTTAGTGCTTGTGCAGGATCGATAGTGCTGGAGACAGACAGTCTCTGCTCAGCCTCAGAGATGGCACAGTTTGGGTGAGACCTTCATGGTGAGTCCCCCCAGCCTGCTGCCCCTTTGTCCAGCCTGTCCCCTCTGTCCCCTAAATTCCAGTTAACGGACTGGGGAGCGCTCATGGAGAAGTGGCTCTGCACCAAGGTTGTTTCCAGAGAAGTCCAAGTAATTTTGGGGAATCAGACAAGGCTGTCAGTGTTTCCTGCTCTCTGAGGGACTCCTGTATTGTCTTGGGTGCCTGCAGTACTCAGGAGCCCAGATGTATCCAGCAACACTGATTTTCCAAAGTTTTCTGCCTTCCTCAGGTGGCTTTGTTGATTTTTTAGCACCACTTACACCTTGTAGCTATTGATGGACAAGAATGTTGCTTTTTCTCACCATCAAAAGCTTCTCTGCCAGATTTCTTCAGCAGAGAGAGTGGTCTAAGCCACCTGAATTCAGGTCAATCCAGGTAGCATGCTGAACAGAGCTGAGAGCACTCTCCTCCTGAGCCAGCACCAGGAGCAAGATCTAGGCATCCTGGGGCACTGTAATTTCAGGCAATGTGTTTTCTTAATGGGCCAAATATGCTTTGCCTAATTTTGCTTTCGATGCATGGGATTGTTATTGCTCAGTGGCCCCACACAGGTGTTTAAGCAGTTTTGTGGCAGGATTTTCCAGCAGCAGCATAAGGTTTTATCGACCGCTACCTCAAGAGTAACTTCAGAGGAAACATCCCCAGCTGCTTGTGATGGATGCATGTGGAGCTGTGGCAGAAAACTGAGGAGCCAGTGACCTCTCTGTCATGGTCGATCATATTTTGGGTAAGAGTGCAGAGCAACTGTAAAAGGACACTGCTTTTCATGCAGTGAGAAGAATTAGGAGGGATGAAGTTACTATTTTAGTTGTCTCCCCTGAAAACTGTTGGCTTGTCAGCTCTGACAGTATGAACATACTGAGGATAGGTCAGCAAGTAAAATAAATTCCATACCTTGTGAGGATTCTAGGTTGTGGAGTTTAATTTGGTCTATAAGTGTGCATTAAATGGTAGACTAGAGGACTCTGGTCTCTGTGTGGTAACCTAAATTATAAATTACACAGCTTTTGACACCTGAGAAACATCTGACCCACAACTTGCCCTTGTTCCAGTTCCATAGTAGGTCAAAGCCCAGGTGAGCACCACTCATTTCTCCTCAGTGCCACCAGCCTGTACCTTGCCATCCAAAAAAAGCAGACCCAGGTACCTGGGTGTTTGAAAACCCAGCAGAACCCACCCAGGATGTGTTCCAGAGCTTGTTTCTCTGGGTAATGTCTGAGACTGCAATGGAAACATGAGCTATCTGATGAAGAAAGATAAATACATCTATTTCAGAATGCATAATCTTACCACATATGTGAAGTAGTTTAATCATTAGCAAGTTGTCAAGCATTTATTGAATGGAATTAGCCTCTTTATTTCTGGTCAGGATCAATCTTTTTTCCCCTTCCCAGTACAATGAATGCTTATATGTTACACATTGCAGCATCTGGGGCAGATGACACTTGCCAAAGGGTTTGATGATCAATTCTGATACAAATCTGACATGAAGAAACAGGAGAGAATCTGCATCAGATGATCAGTGGGAGAGATAAATTCCCATTTAATGCTTCTAAATGTCTGTGAGTGTTGTATCCATCTCAAACACAGTATCCAAAAGCAAGCACAGTGCACAAGGACAGTGTTTGGATGAGGACATGGACAGAGCACAGGGCTGGGGAAGACATTTCACATGCCTTTCTCAGTGGAATATTGTAGAAGAATGAAGTATGATATTAATTTATAAAACTATGGGGCAGAGAAATGGCCTCTTGTCCACCAACTCTGTGATGCAGAGGCCATGGGCAGAAAAAAAGACTTTCCATATTTTTTATTCACTAAAAATCTGTTATATTTGCACCTCCAATTTGGAGATGAAAGAGAGACCTATTACCAGTCCCAGACCTTGCAGCCAAGCCTTCATTTACCACCAGTCTGCTTTGCTCCTCTCCCTTTTCCTTTCCAAACAGGGCTGTATATGAGTATTCATGAACACTCATTATTATTTCTCCCCTCACAGTTGCTTTTTTCTTCCCACACCTGCCAACATTAGCTCCTTTCTTTGACTCACGCTGCTGTACAGCCTTAACGCATGTGATCTCCATGCCAAGATGTTATTTAATTTCCCAACAAAGTTCTTTTGGCATGGAGTGAGCTGAGCAGGAAGAGCACAGGAGGGGAGGCAATAGGCAGGGATGGAAAGGGGAAGGAGGAAGAACAAGGGGCTCAAATTTGTGTTGCCTCTGGCTGCACAGAGCCAAGTTGTGCTGTGTGTGTCCAGAGAGCAGCGTGGGTGGGGTGGAGATGGCAGCAGGGGGTTCATCCATGGCAGGTTGCTGAATCAGGAACCCTGACACTTGTGAAGTACTCTGTCAGGAACATTAAGTATCCAAAAGTGATAAAGCTTCAATTTGCTAGTCCATTAGACTAATTACTGCAATAATTAAGTAACTACTTGATTAGAACTAATGGGTACCTAATTATCCAGGAGAAAAGTATCAGGTGGCAATTATCAGGTGGCAATTAATAGACTGGAGTTAATGTCTTAGCACTGTCTTTGTATGAATTCATAAGCAAGGTAAAGAAAACAAACAATAACTTATTAATATTTATTGGTGCCACAGTGTTTTTCAGCTTGTTTCATTTACACAGAACCAATTAGTGAAAAGACAGTTAGTGTTGCAAAGATGTAAAGTGACTGAAGCAGGAGTTTGATTTTAAAGGAACAGGATCACATTAGCACTTATAAGCAAAGACAAATGGGTATCAGCCAGGGACTTGATTCTGGTGCTACTAATTCATCAACAGAAGAAATCAGAGTAATTGAACTCAGTATTAATAATGAAACACACAGGAAGGCAGCTCCTGTCTTAATGGGGTTCACTTTAGTTTTGGTCCCTCCCTGGGTCTTCATCAGCTTTTTCTGCATTGTCTGGGAAATGCAGAGACACCTCGGGGATGGAAAGGGAACTCCCCTCTGACAGGGTGGGAGACAAGGCAGTAAAACCCTCCAGATCAATGCTGAGAGCTCTCCAGAGCAGACAGATTTCCTGGACAGCCAAAGCCTGGTTGCAACACAGGTTCCATCATGAAGGCAGGCTGGTAGAGCTGAATTCCTGCCTGTCACCATGTTGGTGTAAAGAAACCACAACCATTTCTGCATTCCTGGTAACTCCCCCTTAGCTCAGCACGCATTGGAAATATCACTGAGAGTTCCTATGGATGAAATCTAAAAGTAAATTTAACCTGCTTTAGAGTTCAGATTTGAGTGAGGTTTTGTAGTTAGTTTTTGGGGGGGTTTCTTGTTTTTTATTTTCTTAATATTTTTTTTTCCCACATCCTGCAAAGGTCCAGCCTCTCCAATTACATAATTTGCTGTGGTTTCTTTGAGGTCAATCCAACTGTTTTGATTTTTGCAGAATGAAACTATGGCATAGGATCTACTTTTCTTACTCTCTTCTCCAAATTCAAGAAGCTTTAAATTTCCCAGCAGAAAAATGAAAAATCCCAGGGTTTTCTTTCCTACAAATCTTTACGATCCTAATGATCCTCTTAAATGGCTTCAATCCAAAAATAGTTGTGCATGCAAGTTGTCTCCTTGTCTCTCAATGGGAAAGCTCATATTAGCCATAATTACTCTCCTGAGTAAGGGTTGTTAAAGTGTGATATACAATGAACTTGTGCCTGATTTTAGAGCACAGAATGAAGAGTTCCCTTACAAGCCTCAATCCTTTGAAATTCAGCTGTTAGTAAATGAGAGACCAAATTCTAAGATGGCTTTTGCAGCTCTGCACAGTACATGGTTTTATGGAAGTTGAGGTTCTTGCCTCCACAACAGCTATTCCCCCCCATCCTTTTTTCCATGTTATAAATAAATGAAAGGTATCCTAATCATATTTTAGACTGTGTGCAGAGTCAGACGCTAAACCATAATGTCTGTATATTAGAACATGTGGAATGATAAATGGAGATAAATCTAAAATTTATAGAACATGAACATTTGCATAAACTGCAATATCCAAACACATAGGCTGTTAAGTAACAATTGTCACAAAGGGCATAAAAAATTCAACTTTGTTTCATGGAAAGAACTCAAATTCCTAACATGATTAAGATAATATATCATTTGTTCCTATCTTATTAAAGGCGTAATTGTTGTTAGACACAGAAGTGGCATTAACTGTAATCTGGCTTTATATATGTACAAATAGGAGGGGAGGTGGATCTGAAAATTGATGCTTTTGGTGATCCATAGGCATTTTATTAATGTTTGAATAATAACTGCCTGGAGGGCCTGTTATAAATTAAAGGGACGAATTGAGATATAAATTTTTATGAGGACTAGTTATACATTTCCATTATGTGTTTAAAAATGAAGGAATTACTGTGAACACAGCAGAACTCACATTTATTTGAGGTGATTTGGATGGGAGGGAAGGTGCAGTGAAGGAAGCTGCATGCTGGCTGTAAGAAAGATGTATCTGTCCCTGTGAAAAGATATATCATATGTCATGCATGAACTCTCTTCTACAGCAGACTTTTCTCTGCAGCTGATTTCGCATGATTATTTATTTGACAACAGCAAGTGATGATATAGCAGTGAGTTTTAGGCCACTTAGAGAAGAATTCTTATTCTTAAATCATAGAGGATTTCCCAAACCCAACCACTGTCAAACCAGAGTTAATCTAACAGAGAAACCCAGTAATCTCTTCAGCATGTATTTCTCATTATTCCTCCTGCCTGGCCATACACATCTTCATTTGCAGTGGGTCTTTGGGACCTGCAGTATTTCAGAGCTTCCTGCTGCCCTTTGCTGAGGCTGCTTGTGGGAGCTCAGCTCTGGTACCTGAGAAAACAGCAATTTCCCTTTGTTCTCCAGCAGCAGTGATGCCCTGGGAGATGGTCAGACAGTCCCATCCGTGTGACAGCACAGGGGGTGACAGCCCAATGCCTTCACTCAGGCAGGCTTGGCCCAAACCCACGTCTGCTCATCAGGGAGAGGAGGCAGGATGCCAGTATTTAGCCAGTCACTTCACACGTGGGGACATGTTTTCCATCCCCTGATTAATTGGAACTGACCGCCGAGGGCAAAGCCTCCCAGATGAAATTCTCCAGTGTTTGACCTCCGTTTAGAGGCTTGATTTCTCTGGACTTCAGTGGGTGCCAGCAAACTGATGCCTTGGAGGTCTTTCGCTAGATTCTCTGTGCCTCAGCTCCCTGTCTGTAAAACAGAGAGGCTCACAGTAGTGGTTTGAGGAGGAATGTGTTCACTGGGATGATATCCAGAGAGATGAAAATGTTGTATCATCTGCAGACATCCACACCAATGCAGCAGCTGTGCAAGGGTGTGCCAGGGGAGCTTTATTATAAGACACACAGCACAGGGGCTTTCCATTTTGCAGCCTTTCATGTGAGTCAATTAATCAATTTAAATTTTATAGGCTTTTTTTGCTGTTGTTTCTCCCAACCCTCCCTTTAATTAGACTTACAAAGGTTGGGCAAGTACTTTCTTTTTGGACAAGGCTTGATTCATTGGGAAATAAGACTTGAGGATGCTTTTGGCTTGCAGAGAGCCTGAAGCATTAATAAAGTTGATAAAACATTGAGACCTAGCTTAACCTCATTTTCCATGTTTGAAGCATCACCCTTGGCTCTACCATTCATGGAGATCACTGTGCCCACTTGGAGGGGAGTGGTCTGCAGTGCCTTTTGATCTACAAACAGTGTTGTTTTTTTCTTCCCAATGCAGAAATGAGGTGCTCTACAAGAAAATGACATGGTTCTCATTAAGGTTCCTACTTTTAGCAGTTTTGAATCTGGCTGTACACCCAGGCAACTCACTCTGTGTCAGTAAACCTCACCCTGTGACAGTGAAAGGAAGGATCAGCTCCACTTGGTTCCTACACATTTGGTTCAGCTTTCTACAATCCCAGTGTTTTGTCTCCAATCTTTCAGCTGACAAACACAGTTTGTGACTCTCCCAACCTTACTCAGATCAGCCTCCCAGTGTCTGTAACCTTCAAGGATAGTACCATGGTTGTGTCTCTCTCTTTTCCCCATAAAGTCATACAAACAAAGTGATTGTTGTGAAAATATTATCTAAGAAGCATCGAAGCAGCAAAAATTATTCTCCCAGTCAACTGGAGCCTTTTCTAAATGCACTACAGTGCTGGACAAGTGACTAATTAGGCAAGACTTGTACTGTCTGTTTTTCAAAACTATGTTTTTCTGTATGTGTTATTGAAAGGACAGATTCACAAGAGTTTCTTTAGGGAAGATGCAGGGGAATGTTATAGAGAGTAAGTTCTATGACAGAATTAGCAAATGTATTAAGTACAGTGCCAATCTGGTATAGCAGAAATGACTAAATACCCATCAGGGCCTGTCACTCGTCAAGAAGTGAAATCTTAGACCCATTTAAGTCAATGACAAATGTTCACAGAATCTGGCTGCAAGTTAATAAATGTTTGGAGCCTGTAGAGCTCAAACTCTGATATTTGTCAGATTAATTATTTGACTGATCTTATTGTGTGTCAAACAATTTCTTTGTGGAGTCAGAATGCTTTGTGTTGTATTATCTATAATTCTGATTAACAAAACATCATGCAAGTATGGAGATATATCATTTCAAGTTTTATATTGAGTCACAGACAGTTATTATATATAATATTAAATAATATAACTAAATGTGGGATTGCAAAATGTTCAAAATGGGCCGTAGTTGAGGCTGTATTTTCTGCCTTATTTTTTGACACTTCCTGATTTAGGAGTATTTTAATATTCAACCTGAACTTTTATCATATTCGTCTCCTTAAGCTACGTTTATGTAAAAGGAAAGAAAATAACTCTACATGTACACCAATTCCTTCAGCTTACCCTTGCCTTTAATACAAAACAGAGGATTTCAGGACTATATACATCAGGTGTTTTCAGCAAAGTAGCAGCAGCAAATCATAGACATTTGTCATTCCTTGGAGCTGTCTGACAGTTCTGACAATTCATTAGGCTGGGCTGAAAAGAGGTTTAGAAAGTGAAGGAAGGATCACAGGTAGTGGAGTTGCCTTTGCATGATCCAGTAATAGCTGATTTGTATCATTTTTGGTGATGGATACACTCTTCAGATTAAACTCAGCTGAATTTTACCCCTATATTCTGTTCTTTTTTCTTTCTCTTTTTCCTTCAACAGGAACTTCTGGGCACATTAGTCTAGATTTAGACCTCGATTTATACCAAGGAATAGATGTCCAGGAAATTCTTCCTCGACCTTCTTGATATTTGTGGCTTACCAGAGCTAAGGAGAAGTGAAGTGAGTTTTCTATTCAGTTTCTGCCCAGTAGGGCTTTGCTTTTCCCTCCTTTCTGAGTTATATTTTTTGCTGTGGCCATACCATGACATGTGCTGTTCTTCACAGTCAGAGTCATTCCTGCCAGGATCTATGCAAATCAAACTTGTGACTTTGTTCAGAGATAAATGCCTCCATTATCCCACTCCTTCCACTTACTGATTTGCTTTTGAGACTTGTACACAAGGCAATTTTTTGACTTTGAAGGCAAACCCTTTGCAATAACGCTGAATCTGCAGAACAAGCCACCTGGAAAATATGTGATCTTCCATTGGGAATGATTTCCCTTTTCCACGTTGGTGGGCTGTTCCGAATCACGCAGCCATGTAAAAATGCTTGGGTCAGGTTCTGAGTGGGTGAGGCAATGCTGTCCAGCCAGGGAGCATCCCTGGGGTCAGGCAGATGATGCTCTCCAGGATCAGCAATATCAGGGAGCCTGCTGAGCCCTGCAGAGGATGAATAGCTTTCCATCTTCATTCTGTCTGTTTTATAGCTGCCAAAGAAGAAGCAGTCTGAGATTGAGCCTGACCCAGTAGTATTATATGTAGGTCTTACAAGAGCAATATTTGCTCTCGATGACCATTGGAACATATTCCTTTAAAGAACTCTAAAATAGCCCTAAAAGAAGGGCTTGTACACTGGCTTTTTGGTGAGTTATTTTTTTAATGTGAAATTTTTCAGACCCTCCAAACCATCAGTAAATTCTAAGTAAATCCTAATTTGTACCTTTTTTTCT
The DNA here is from genome assembly GCA_024500445.1 of Entomyzon cyanotis. Lineage (NCBI taxonomy): Eukaryota > Metazoa > Chordata > Aves > Passeriformes > Meliphagidae > Entomyzon > Entomyzon cyanotis. The sequence goes on from JAKEPQ010001010.1 coordinate 15,187,814, forward strand.
TCTCTAAGGTTCAAAGTGCTGACAGCACTGCCTCACTGTCCATCTCAGGCACAGCTCCTTCTTCAGGTTAAAGCTTCCTACCTGTCTCAGCCACATGGAGAAACTCAAACCAAGATTTTAGCTGGACAATCCCAGAAGTGCACATTATGCCAGCCTTCTGCTTCTTCCAGGGTGTCTTTATGGGCCCAAAGTCAGTCTCTTTCCTGTGGAAATAAAGGTATTTCCCTGTAATCCCACATGCAGGACTGGTCAGTATGAAGCAAATAAATGACACTCCTGGATGTTGGATCCTGTGTCACCTTGTCTGATGTGCCTCCAGATTTGCTGGGAGGTTTTTGGGGGTTTTGCAGTGATTTTTGCAGTCAATTTTGAGTGGCAGGCTGTACATGTTGGTTTATAATTCTGGAGCTGTGAGTGTGGGTTGAACTGTTGGCATTAATTATTTTCAATAGTGAGTCAGAGGCTGAATTACAGGATCCTACCCATGGATATAAGAGCAAACAAAGAAACAAGCGGCCTTCCTCTCCCTCCCCTGACATAAGTCATATTTTGTCTCCTACGACCTCAACTGGCCCTTTAAATTTCATATCAAACATTAGAAAGAAAGAGGTCAAAGCAAGAGCCCCGTCGAAAAAAACCCCACAGCCAACCCAGATATGAACTATGGGAACTTGTCATCTTATCATCCTAATTGAAGTCATTCTGCAATGTATGACAGTCCATCATATATTCTGCCAGTCAGTGTGTCATACATGATGTGTAACAAGAGAGCTCATAAACCCAGAGGGGAAGCCCCTTCTTTTTTATTACTTTATTTGATCATTTTCATAAAAAGTCCCCTTGCTCAATACACAGGGACGTGTTTATTAGCCCCATTAAAGCTTTGTCCATTCATTTGACACCGTGATTTACACAGCTTTACCACAAAAGAATCCCATTATTTCCAGTCTGGGGAGGTGTCTTTTTTTTTTTTTTATTGTGTGATGAAAAATAAGTATTTAATTCCACAGGTGAAGGCAAAGAAAGGGGAGGCTGTTGTCAGAGGCTCAGAAGTAAACAAAAGGATGCTTTAGGTATAATTGACTCAGAGAAAGAAAACATTCCCAGTAAACATAGAAAAATAAATAAATAAAGATGCTATTCCCATGGAGTGGGAATTTAACTGGGCTCAGCTGAACTTTTTCTTCCCCTGCGTGCCTTCATTAAAAACAGCAGAATTTGGCAAAATTTCCCTCTGTGTTCTACTCATGAATGTTTCTAGAAAATATCAGCTTTCATACGCAAATATTCTTGAAGTGAAATTGGTGGCTTCCTTTGAACACAGCTAGTGCCTCAAATCCCATCTGCTTTTCCTACAACACGCCCACTCATTATCTAGCTTATTTGGCTTTATTTTATTTTTTTTTAAATGAACACAAATTAAGCTATTTAATCAAATATGTACATGATTACATGGCATTTTTGCATAAGAGTTATACACCCACGGAAATCATTAATCACAGATAACAACACTATGTTAAAATTAGGCATTTTGTTTTCTTTTTGTGTGTGTGTGCTTTTTAACATAATATCCTGCGTAGCTCTAATTTCACCTCTACTTTCATTTGAATAAAGCAGGATTGTTTTACAACAAATTATTCATTTGTCTGTAGCTCTGATAATTGGTATTTATGTTTAGACTTGATCTCAGAGGAATAAAAATACAGAGCTTGAAAATGAAATTGGTATGGTTCAAATCCCTCTTTTTCTTCTTTATTTTCCCCCTTTTTGCTTGCAGAGAATGTCACCATGAATGTCCATTGGCAAACTGGATAAGAAAGAGTGTCACAGTGCAGGACAACCTAGAAGATGACAGGTATTTCCAGGCATAGCAATGATGAGATCAAATTCCCCTCAACCTGCCTTGTTTGCTGATCTTTTAATCAGATTCAACTTCACTGCAGCTACAGCACAAGGTTCCCTGACAATGTATGACAGCATGTGACAGAATTTTTTTTTTTCTTTTTTGGCCATTTGATGCTATTCGAGATAAATCTGAAGCCCCAGCAGCATCTGGTAAATCTACCAAACTACTTTAGTGGAGGTTTTTAACTATGCATAATTGAACTGGAGGGTTTGGGGTTTGTGCTCGTGTGTTTGTAGTGGAATCCAAACTGGAAAGCTGGGAAATGATCTAAACCCTTTGAGGTTAACCTGCCATGAAAGAGCATCAATGACAGAAGAGGACATTACTAAAAAGCAGCCAACCTCACTCAAAAAGAACCACTGTGTGAAGAAAGAGCCCAAAGAACATCACCCAGGGCTGTTTGTGGCCCCACAGGGATATGTATTTCATCCCCAGTCTTCATCTCTCCAAATCTCCTCTGAACTGCTTCTGAGCTGAATTCTTGAGAAAGAAAACTTTTGAATGGGACTTATCAACCTTTTCCCTATAATCTGCTTCGTATTCCTCTCACACCCGTGTTCTTGCAGTGTCTTGGGGAAATGCTTGGATCAAAGATAAGAGAGAACAAGGAAAGGAATGAGGCAAGAAACAAACAACAAAACAAAGCTAGCACCCCCCAAAGTTTTTGATGAAACTCCTCTGCGAATCGTGTGCGTGATTACAGCAAAGTTAAAACTGCCTTCTTCTTCACCAGTACTTAATTCCTGCTTTTAAAATCAGGCTCCCTTTGATCTTGAGGATTGAAATGATCTGGAAATGAAACAGCCAGTGCTTTGCAGAAAATCTGGAGAGGGTCCCAGACATGGCTTTTACCTGGAAGGCATCCAAAACAGGATGAAATCTCTCTGGTTTCAGAACAAATTGCAAGATTTTTTCTCTATGTCTAGTCCAACTGTGGAACTCTAGCCCTGATGTCTGCTGCTTCCCAAAGCACAGATGTAATAACCTCTGAGGTGAAATGAGAGCATTATTCCCCCATCATCTCCCCTCTGCCTCCCCTCCGAGGGTTGAGGGCTGGGAAAATTTCATTAAAGTGAAGGCTTAAAGTTTGGGGCAAACTTAATTTGAGGAGACAGTTGGTTATAACCCAGGCTAGGTCCATCCATGTGAAGGCTGGAGAGGACAGAAGACCAAGAGCATCTGTGACATCTGGATCCTGTTGAAGGCTCAGAAATATCTGCCTGGCTTGGCGTGACCTGGCTCCAGAGCCAAAAGGGCTGAGAAATGTGGTTAAGAGACTGCAGCAAGCTTTGCCCTAGCAAATGAGTCCCACTGAGAAAGCAAGCACATCAATATTTCTTTGAGTCTGTTTCTTTTAGTGAATATATTTCCATATGTTGCATTAATATTTCTTTTATTGGGGCTTGTGAGTCCATCTGGTATTTGTATTGGGAGGGCTTGAGCTGGCAGATCCCTGCACTGTGCTGTTACACAGGGATCTGGACAGCCCAGCAAGGACGGGTAGGTGGTTGGATAGGGACAACATCTCCTCAGCTGCCTTTTTAATTGGATAAACTTCTCAAATCAATCAAGATAACCAGGTTACTTATTGTCAATTAGCTCCCACTGTGCCAATGTTACAACATAAGTATGGGCTGAGTATAAAGTGTAGCAGTCCACAGTAAAGAAACCTCTCAGATGCTGCACAGTGCAACAACCCTGATCTGGGAGGTGGAAAGGAGAAAAGATACCTGGGCATCAATATTAAGCAGAAAATGTGCTGAAATATCACCGTTTGCCAAGACAATAAGAATCACTTTCCTTTGCATGTATTATTAAGGAACTGGGGAATAATTATCTGCTTTAATACAAGCTTCTTCCTTCTGCATGATTAACTTCAGTGATATCAACAGAGAGTGTGATGACTCTGAGATGACAGCTCCTGGTAGCACGTTCTGGGATGAGCAAAAACAGGTTGTCACTTTACCCCAGTCAGGAACAGTCGCTCTGTGCTGAGTGCTGGACAGAAGAGCTAGCTGGGTTCTGCAGCAGACATCTGACAGCCCTGGTGGGCAGCAGGTCCAGCCTCCTGCCAGGTGGCTCCCAGGTCAGGTGTGCAGGGCTTTGCTCCAGCAGGACATGATTTCCTGAGGCAGCAAAGTGTGATTTTGGCTGCGTGGTTTTCCAGACTGAGAGCACTCCACGCTCCTGGTGCTGAGCTGCGAGTGCTCTTTACAGCAGGGCACAATGCATCAATTTAAAATCTTAAAATTTTAAAATATTGTGTATTTTTAAAATGCCTGGCTCTAATGCCAGTCCTGTGTTTGGCTGCTCAACGTGCAGAGTGTCAGCAAACACACCAACCCCTGCAGGGGATGGAGAGAGAGGTAGGACAAACAGGCCAGAGCTCTGAGTAATGGCATGAAATGACCAAAAAAATCCTTTCATCCTTACTAAAGTTGTAAAAAGTCTGTCATGGCTTCTGTAGAAATTAATCAATACATGGAAAACTGTATAACAACTGTGGGGGCAGCATGAATCTGTCTATAAATTAAAATATTGTGAGTTTCTAGAGCTAACTGGAGAAAGCACTGGGGTGACTAGCAGGGCTCTGGAGCCAAGACAGAGTCCATGGAATTGGATCCTTCACTAAAGTCCATATTTTGTCAACATCAGGATACATAGGAAATGTAAAACAAAGCAAATTTTATGTATGGAAGGAAACAGAAATTTAGTCCTGCATCACATTCCTTTGAAAATTTCATAATAATTAAAAAAAAAAAAAAAGATGAAATGTCCATACATTTTTAAAGAAAAATAGGAGGTGAAAAGATTAATTCTCAAAACCTGTGAAGTATACAGTGATGAGTTACAGAGGGTTGTGGAGAGGGGGGTGTTTTTGTAATTCTGTAGGCATCTCAGTCCTCTGGTGAAATGATGTATGGGGCAATCGTCTGGTAGGGGCTGATGGGATGTAAATGAAACTAATTAAGGAAATGTCAAACATAATTAATAAAACAGGTTTAAGTTGCAAAAGCACTGTCAGCTGAATGAATGGGTAAGAATGCCTCATTCCCATTGTTTTGGGGCTTGCTTGCTTATTTATATATTTATTTATTTATTCCTTGCTCACCCCCTTGCCCTCCTAGCAGCTTTTTCAGTTGCACCATTCAATTAGATCTCAGAAAGCTCTTGGTAGCCTCTTGCATTTTCACCTTGCCCCCCTTGCGAGCTGGGGTCCCATAGAATAGGAGGAATATAAATTTGCCTTGTCGGCTTGCAGCCTGGGAAGAAGAAGGAGGAAAAAAAAAAAATTAATTGCTAACTCCTCGTCTTCCCCAAGTACTACAGGACATTAACATAACCAATTTGCTTGAACTCCTCACTGGCTGCTTAATAGAGCATCTGACCAGCTGATAAGACCTGGGTGCTGCTGCCTATGATACCTTGTTATTAGCATTTTCATAATATTCAAATTTACAGCCCCATGATTCACTAGCCTCCATTCATTATTGATAAGTACAAAAAATAAATAAAAAGGGTTTATAAATAGCAAAGGGGGGTGAGCGACCTATAATTATGGCAAGCAAATTAGGGTGCATGGTGGAGTCAGTTACATTTGCCTAGGAGTAATGATGCTCAAGAACTTTTTCTCCCCAGGGAGCAGAAAAATAATGGATTCCCTGGCAGCTGCAGATGGGCTAGGAAAGGCTGTCACCCAGGACGCTGTTTATATAAGTTAGGCTGAGCATATGGCTCTGTGTCCTGCCTGTAGCCACCTCCAGATATTGCAGTTTCAATGGGAAGAAATAAATACATAAATAAAAATAGCCCCTCGCTGGAAGGTGGTGGTGCAGGGATACGATGAGGAGAAAAGCAGAGGGGAGGAAAAAAAGCAAACAAGCAAAGGGAATCTGCTCAGAAGTTCCTGTCGAGGGCAACCCCAGCAGCTCAGGGATCAAATAGGGGTGATAGCCTTAAAACCAGTGGCTGTTCAGCTGCATCACTGAAGAGAGAAAGATGAAATGTGATTTCTGATAAAGGAAAACCTTTCTGTGTTGCAGTCCAAGACAGTCAAACACCAAAGCTTTGAGCCTGAGATGATAAAAATCATGGTCCCAGTTGAAAGTAGGACCTACCAGAAATAACCACTGGATACTTTATAATTTAGACCCTGTGGTTCTATTTCCATTAATCCAATCAAAAGGCTTTTTTTCCTTTACTAATGAAACTAGAATGAAACACAAAAGGGAGGCTGACCTGTTAGCAGGTGACTGTTTCTTGTAAGTTATTCATTAAAAACACCCTAATGCTCTGGTGCTGAAGGAGGCTGTACCTATTTCTGTATAAATTAAACATAAGTGAGCTGGTTGAAAGATAAAAAAAAAAAAAGGTATTTCTCCTGACTCTAAATCCTTGTTCAGGAGGCATGTAGAGTAAACAGCTCTTGCAGATATTTGCAGTGGGTTGGAGACTAACTCTTATGTACCAGCTGCTCCCAAAATTTCAGTTCTAAGTAGGTCCAGTTTTTTGCTGTGACCATAAATATTACCAATACGGTGCAGTCAATACCCTCTAGATAAGATAGGAATGAGTCTTGGTTTGGCCTTTCTTGACAGGCTCAGGAATAAAAGGTAAGAACTTTGGCAGAAAAACTGAAGCTTTGATTTTTTCTTTATTAAATTTAATTAAATTATTAGTGAATCTGTATTGATTGGCATCATTCAGTCTTTCTATTGGGAAGTTTAGAGAATGTGCCACTGGCATTGCTTGTAAAGACACTATCTGAAAACACCAATTTGCCTGCAAAATTCCCAACTTTTTCATTTTTTCCTGTGGTATTTTCAGATTGTTCCAGCACTTCTGTTATGCAGCAGTATTATCAAGTAACCACTCTGGAATGCATCTCTGTCTGAATTTACAGTTCTTGAGGACTTTTCTGCATCTTAGCAAAAAATGAAGAGATTATATTTATTAGAGCAATCTTCCAATTATCCCACCTCAACAGCCTGTGCCTGGAGCCTTGTCCATTTTAATATATGCAGCAAGAAGTCCAAACTAAAACTTACTCATCTTTGAACTCTCTGAATTCTGGCAAAGTTTACAAAGTGGACTCAAGCTCAGCAAGGAATCACTCCTGCAGCAAACCTTCTCCCCAGACCATCCCCAGTCCTGCAGAAGCTCACACCTGGGCCTGAGCTGCCCATCTTCCACATATGCATCCATCTTCCAGAAACATCCTTAGGCATCCTGTGGGCTCTGCTCTGCCTTAAACCTCACATTAGCATCATCGAGGGAAAATATAAATTTAAACTGACACAGACTTGCTTGTCTCTTCCTTTGTGTTTAAACACAGATGGTTGCTTTTGTTGTGCCGCCGCATTTCAGCCAATGCAAGCAGCAAAGTACTTAACCGGAATATATATCTCTTCCCTTTTCCAAACATTCACAGGGTGATTTTTTTTTCTTTTTTTGGTGCGTGAAGTATCATTCCTCAGAATATATACAGTGTTTTCATGCATCTTAATCTAATCCATTAGTCCTTGTAATTTATTGTTAACTGCTTGGATGTAGGGGCCATGACAGCTTTGAGTAAAGCATTTAAGCAGGCATCTGCTTTGTATAAATTATAGGAAACTTGGTCACACAAGGTTTCAGACAGAGACAAAGGTCTCTTACCAGCATCTGTAGCCTTGGGGATAGTGATTTTTTTATTCTTTTTTTTTTTTTACTGTAAGAAGCTTTGGGTCTTGGAAACAGTAAAACTATCCACAGACTTATATTTACTTTTGTATTTGGTATTGTTAACAGCTCCAAGGCAGGAGTAACATGATTGACATGGGGTTTGGGAGCTGGAAAACACTTTGTTAGTCTCAAATCAGCTCCTTGGAGGCTAAAGCCCTGATTAACTATAGCTGGGGTGGATTGTTTTAATCTGACTGCTGTAGTATTTTATGTCTGGTCATTTAGCCTTATTTCTATATATATTTCAATACGTCTGAATCAATTATTTCAATGTCTCCCTTTGTCTCCTGCCCTTGGAAGTGGCATGGTGTCACGACAGAAGTAAGCAGAACTGCATGATCAGGACAATGATACCTTGTGCCACTGAGCAAGGAATATATTTGTGAACAGGAGAGCAAAAACCAATTCTTCGTATTAGTTTCCCAAAACCCTTTCTCTCCTCTTTTGATCACCCTTCCTGGTCTGTGCCTGGACAAGGTTTGTGAAAGGACAAGAAGACTTTTGTTGGGGACACACAGTTGACTGGAGCTCTGCAGTGCAAATGCTCTTGTTGTGTTCCCACTTGTGCTGCTTAGATTAATTTGGCTTACTCCTGAAGCTTTCTGCACTGCATATTTCCTAACTAGACCAGAAGCCTGCTGGAGCAAACTAATTGAAGCAGAGTACTCTGCATCTCACTTTTGCACCATCATTCCACGCCGCAGACACAGAGTTCAGAGTTAATAAGAGTGCCATGTCAGGGATGCCACTCACCAAGGTGAAAATGCAAAGCAATGCTGGATAAGCCTGGCAAGTGGTTTTCCTCTCCAAAAGCAGCTTGGAGACTTGGCTTCCCTCTCCTTAGTACCTCTGGCTGCACAAAGGCATCTCTGTGAAGGTGATGGGATCACAGCAAATCTACCCGAGTGCAGAGCTTTGGTTTAATTTTTTTTTATATCAATGGCTGGTCTCAGCTCTAATTAACCTACTCCCCTATCAGTCCATTCCCTCCCCACATGGCGTCTTTTCCCCTTCCTCCCTGTGATCTCCATTTCACTGCAGAGATGGCCTGGCAAAGAGACATTATTCTATTTAGAAGCCGAGCACCTCACTAGGGGTGACAGGCCTGTTTTTAGGTCATTTATCTAATTGCTCTTTGCAGATAAGAATTAATTAGCCCGATTATTTTTCTTAGTTTTTGGATGGGTTCCCCACCTGGAGAGAAGAAATTCCTCCATGTCAGTGATTAATTGCTGAGCCAGAAGCTTTCTGCCTTGCATTTGTAATAAATGCCGACTAGTTCTTTAGGTCGCGTTAGGAACCAGGCAGATTGTGGTTCAAATGCACAGGATAATAAAGCATTCCTACAAACAAGATCACTACCATTAGATTTTGATTAATTTTAATTTATCTGGAGGTTGAGGGACTGAAAGAATGAAAAGGTTTCCTATTCCCAGCACTTTCTGATGAGAATCGCCCTATAGCCCTTTGATCTAAACCAGATGAACCTCATGGCAGTGCTTCAGCTCAGGATTTGGCACAGCTGGTTTGTCTCATACTGGTCTGAGTGCTCAGAGGGCTGTGAGTGTGCAGCCAGCTCCATTCGGTTGTGACAACATTTTGTGAACTACAGGAGTCTGGTCGAGCTGAGGGAGGAAAGGTTAAGATTTGTGTGTGAAATTATGGCAGGCTTATATCCAGCTGGCTTTAACATAGTAGAAGTTATTTTCATTTCCCCTTTTCCTTCCCCTTTTTTCTTCCCCTTCACCTTCTCACTCCCCTTTTCCTTTCCCTTCCCCTTCCATTTCCCTTCCCCTTCCATTTCCCTTTTCTTTTTGTTTCCGTTCCCTTTTTTTATCCTTTATTTCCATAAGAATTCTGAGCATTCAGCCCAAAAAAAATCTTTTTTTTTTTTTTTTTTTGAAGGACCTACTAAAGAAAAACAGCGGCCTTGATTCACAAGTTGGTCAGCCTAGGACAGATCTCTTTTCCAGGATTATAGAGCAAGCCAGGCAGTATGATCTCCCGTGCCCTTAAAACCTGATTTCTGACCTAGAAAGTTCATGGAAGAAAATTGGAGTCTTGCCATCTATTTTGCTGGGCTTGTGAACTGTTCGAAGCCCCTGATGTCCCAATAGGAGAAATTAATTGCTGGTGTTGGAGCAGCTTGTCTGATCACAAAAGACGTGGAGCTGCCTACGCTGTGGTGATCATTAGTGCCTCGGAGAGACCAGGGCTGGAAAGGCAGAGGGATGAGATCCGAATTCTGCCTCCCCCTGTCTCACAGCTGAGAGGTGTTAGGAGGGCAGGATTAGGATATCTGGCACCAAATACCTTTGCTGTGTCTGTCGTCCAGGAAAAGAGTAAATCTTCCTTTTGCTGAAACACTTGCACTACCTTGATGTTGGGGAGAAGTAAATTAGGGTCCCTGTGTGGACTTTGTTAGTGGCAGTTATTTTACAGGGGATTTTGTTTGTTTGCTTTTTAATGGAAAGGGGGGCAATGAGAAAAACTGAAAAAACATGACAATTTTTTCTCCTGACAAGTGGGCTAAAGACAGACGGGGAGAACTGATATTTCTCTAATGTATAGGAACAATATCGCATTGTGAAAAGTAACTTTCTGTGGAACTTCGATTCTTACTCAACCGCAGTATTTTGAGAATACCATTCCCAGCTGTGATTTAAAGACAGAAAAATCTAGTGCTGCACTGATGGTTAGTCAAAAATCAATGCTTAAAAATTGCTCCTAACTTCAACTTTGAGCTATGGGACTACAAGAGCTATTTTGGCTTTGAGTATTGAGTAAAGCTCATGTGTATCAGGTACAGCTAATATTTCTCACTACCTACAAAATGATCAAAATTATTTTATCTTTTCTTTTGGTAAATTGAGGTTTAATTCTGGTCACTATTGCTGCCTATATTTCATAACTAGACCAGAATACACATGCAAGACAGAGTACCTACTTTTTTTTCCCTTACCAGATACCCAAGCAGAGCCAGATACTTGAATTCAGTGGGAGTTGAGGTGCTAAAACCTATTTTTGATCTTAGCAATTGGACCCTATTTTAACTAATATATTACATAATAATTTGGGAATAAAAACAACATCTCCCCATGTCACTGGGAAATTACATTACAACCCAGTTTTTGGATGTGGAAATGGAGTCCCTGTGAGCCTGAGCTTTTTCCATAATGCCACAAAATGTGTCACTGGAAAAACTTCACACAAAACCTTAGCAATATCTGCTCTTGTTTTAAGCCCACACCGAACCATTTAATTTAAGTAAGATTTACCTCCCCCACCTGCAATGCCATTTCTGGCACTGTACATGAGGAAATTTAACAATATCGAGTGGCCTGAGTTATGATAATGAAAGATGGTTGCTAAGAAAAAGCATGATGATAGCCAAGAAATTAATATTACAGAGATGAAAATCTTCTTATAGACTCAAAATAATAGATGTTCTGTATCAATATATGACTAATCAGCACTCAAGGATTTATCTTTCAAATTACAGAACATGGTGGAGACATTTAATGCAATATGGTCTCCCTTCAGAGAGATACAGTATGTGACTAAATATCTCCAGTGAGTAATATTCACACTTACTCAAGTACTGTAAATATATCCCTGATAAATCTGGAGAGCGAATTCTTGTAAATTCTTGTTTAACACTGCAAGGAAGCTTAATAACTTTCCAATCTATCAACATGTTTTAATTTCCTACTGTGCAGTTCCTAACTGAAACAAGGCATTTAACAGAAGAGATTCAAAACTAATGGATAATGGACTGTCATGTACTAAAAAACCTTCGTACCAAATGTGACACTGAATTGTGTGGGTTTGGGCAGGACATTTCCAAATGGGAATGTTTCATCGCTGCTATGCCTAATTATGCATGCATTTTAATGTAAAATTAAATGCATGTGCAATGTGCAGATTAAAACAAGGAAAAAAATCCTCTCTACTAATAAGAGGGAATGGCTAAGAACCTGAGAGAGAGCTGCAGCCAGGTGGCTACATCAGCAAGTGCCACGTGTGTTTCCACGTGCTTCCCGAGGTCCAGGATCCAGGCTGAGCAGAACACTCTGTAAAAATCATGCCACACTTAACAAAACCAACCTATTTTTAAGTGGGGTTTAATAATGTTAACCTACATGTGTTTTACAGGGCTTGGAAGGGTGCAGATTGGCTGATGATGTGATGTTTCAAGACTCTAGTTTTGTCTTTTTTTTTGCCCCCTTTATTTTAAGCAGGTACCTCAAAAAATTAAATCCAGCTAACTCGTTGACACACACAGTGTCAGGCTGGGCTTTTTTGTGGGGTAGAAGAATCAGGCTAATTTCTGTAGCCTCTTTTCTGGAAAAGCAGACCCTGAACTGGTGCTCAGTGGAGAATGCCTGTTGCAATGGTGTGTCCACAAGCTTGTGCTGGTCAGAGGAGCCAGGGAATTTTGTTTTGGGATTGAAGGGAAGCAGATTTCAGAGTGAAGATGCCATCACAGAGACACCCTCAGGATAGGGTTCAATTCCCTTAAAGCATATTTCTGCCATGAGAGCAGAAGAATTTCCAGGCAGACCCTTGAAATAAGTGGGACATGGGCCATGCAAGGCTGTGAGGAGCACTAAGGAAATCAGCACTGCTCCTTAAAACCTGGTGTTAGCAGCCACACCACCCAAAATCTGAGCTGCCTGGGAGTCTCCAGATATTGCCCCAGGAAGAAAATTCAGAAATAATCAGAGCTGTGATAGATGCCTGAATCGTAACTGCTACTTTTGTGTGTTACATGAATCAATCTTTACCAATAAAGTGAAATTATCTCAAACATTTTATTCAATAGTGGTAATTGTCTTTAGCTATCTACATTTTCCCCCCTAAACACTGGGACATTTTCTAGGCAGAGATTTGGTGTGGTCCTTTACATGAGCAAATGCAGCAATACCTGTATACTGTTTTATAGTATGTGCAAGGTTGTTTTTTTTTTTTTTAATATAAATTATTCAGTTGTTATGTTGCTGATGCTGCTGCTACTGTGTATATAAACGTTTCCAGTCCCAGAATGGACATAAAATACTTACTCTGAATAGCAAACATGAAAGAAAACAACTGAGCTGAGAATTAATGATTCACTATTTCCTTTTTTGTTGTGTTTTTGGTTTGGGATTTTGTTTTTGTTTTTTCCAGCTCTGGGGGTCTCTGCAAAAGAAACATCTTCCTACAAGTGATAATATGAAATCTTCTTCTTCTTCCTACTTGCTTTTTTCCTCCCTGAGGTCTTTAAACTTACTTTGAGCATTTGAAAAACTTACTTAATTTTTCCTATAGTCTTCCAAACCAAGCTTCCACAGTTAGTGGAAGATGTTTTAATCTCCTGCTATGTCACAGAACTATCCAGTATTCTCTGTAAAATTGATAATATGTGATTTTTCTTCTCTTTTTTTTTTCTGCCCAAAAATATTAGATGGGGAAATAAACACAGAAAACCAAGTACTCAAAACATTACCAGACACCTGCAATAGGCCAAGGAATGAAATTGTTATTTCCTGACCCCCTCAAGTCACCTTTTGCCTACCACAGTGCCAAGAAATTAGGAGTACAGAAAGGTACCTCTTTGTCATCTGTTATTCATGTGATTAGCAACATTAAAACAATTCACAGTAGTCTTTTAAATGTCAATATTACCAATATCAGCACTTCCATTTGAATAATACATTCCCAGACATCTCTTGTTATGATTCACAACTGTCTGGTGTGATCGTGCCTCTGGTAACTCTCTCAAAAGTTCTTGAGACTTATATTTATTTCCGTCATTTCAGGACACTCTTTGTAAAGATGAATATCTTTTAATACCTCTTGCCTGGGTGCAAGGGGTGACCCCGATTTTTGCAAAATCTCATTTTGCAAAACACATGCTGAGTATACTAAGGCCCTGATGAGATAGAGTGCTGGCAAGAGAAACCTTCAAACATTACTTTTTTTCTCCTCCATAAAGTGGAAAACTCTAAATGATATTGTTGATTAGATCCAGCATATTGGTAAAGGTCTTGCTAGCTCTCCTGAGCGTGTCTGCTTGACTTCTAAATTCACAGCACTAAAATGTTTTCATTCCCTTTCCCTTCACTCCCCACTTAATCCTTAAGCATTTTCACCTTAATCCAGAAGTTTTCAAATGCCCTGACAAACCAGCTAAATGTAAAGAAATAGCTGCTTCTCTTAGCTTTTTTTCCTGTCAATCATTTAAAACCCAGCGGAATGTGTGATGAGGATGACTCAGTTTGTAGAAAAGCAGCAACTTAGCAGTTGGCTAATGTTTTGTGAGCTGCTCAGCTTAAACAGATGGAATACTTGTATTTCATATCTCAGCACCATCCCTGATTATAGTTTTTTAGCAGTCCCAGGTACTAACTACCTCTGCATCAGAAGAGATTGGTGGCAGGCTGGTGTTCACAGCTTACTTGTGATTCTGGAAGGTTTTCTTATTATATGCAATAGTTCTGTCAGACAGGTGTTGGAGGGATGCAGCTGTGCTTTGGGGAATAGCAGGTAAATTTATGCATCTTTAAAGGACTGGCAGATTTAGCTGCCTACATATGATTTAAGGGCCTGATCCCAAACCCATTAAACTTAATGGGAGTTTTTCATTGACTTAGTTGGCTTTGGATTAGCTCCTAAGTGAATTTCCAGTAGAAGGCAAAATCCTAGCCAACAAAGCTGTCGATTTCTTGGCACCCTCATCTCCTTTTAGTGAGCAGTGACAGAGCTAAACCTTCCAGAGCTGCCTGGTGGAGGTATTCTGACAAACCCAATGTTTACGTGCAGACACTTTTATCCTGTACCTGGAATCACCAGAATATTTGATAAAAAATTGGGAAAAAAAAAAGAAATGTAGACTTTATGTAAATAAATTTGCCTCTGTTGCCTTAGAGCAGAGAATTGCTGCACCATGTTGGACCTAAGAGCTGTATAACCCTGTGTGCTCTCTGGATTTGGATATAAGCAGATATCTTGGGAACTATGCAAGCATATTCTTCTAAACTACTGTGCTGCTTTACAGAAAAAATCCCTGTGGCTCAGAAACTCCTCAAACAAAAGCTCTCTATGCATTGAATACCTCTCAATGTGTTTTTCTTCCATGTATTTCTCCATAGATTGTTTTTGGAACTGTACAACCACCTCTAAATCTTGTTGCAAGGAATTTTGCAAGTTGCCTTTGTGCTACAAAGACAGAAGTCTTGTTAATTTTGAATATACCTTGTGCTAGTTTCCTTTGACGACTTTTAAATCTTGCATTACTAGAGACAGTGAACACTCATTATCTATTTGCCATTTCCAGGCCAGTCAGGATGTTAAAGACCTATCTCTGACCTCCTTATCCCTCTTCCAGGTTGTTCTTTTACAAGATAAAAAGTCTCGATCTATTTCGCTTAACTCAGAAACTATAATGTAACTTTTCCTAACCTCAAATAATTAAGGACCTGCAATTAAATTTTGTGGTCAGCTTGGATTCAATCAATTTGGCTTACTGGACATGATGATATTTGTTCTGACTTTTTTTAATACCAAAATTAGTCTGACTCAAGCTCCCTCATGAGATATTGAAGGGGGAAATAGTGGTGGGGGTGGGCAGGGGATCTGTATTTTGAGGATTCCTGACATTGCATTAGTTAATAATGAGGGACATATTAGTATTCTTTAAGTTCCTATAGTCTCCATGCTTCATACAGAGCTGTAAAATAAAACAGCCATAGCCATTAATATGCTAATGTTATATGCTATGACCATGTTGCTCTCTCTCTTGAGTATCTCCCCAGTCTTCCTATCTCTTTCCACATCATATTAACACTCCCTGGGTGAAATCCTGACCCTGTTGAAGTCAATGGCAAAACTCCCATTGACTTCACTAGAGGCAGGATTATCTCCTCCGAGGAGCTTTACGGCTTCACTCCTGACTGCTTTGCTATTTTCACATCCTACCGTATCCCCTACTTGCTCTCCCTCTTTTCCAATAAATGCTCACCCTCTTGCTATCATTTATTTTGGTCTTACACTCCTGCTTCTGCACCTTTTTGAAATGAGTCTGCCAGCATGGAAAAGTCTTCCTGTGCTCTGCCTGCCCATTGACTCCCTCCTCCTGCTATCAGATCCTGCTTAAATTTTGTATGCTAATCTTTCCCTGCTAGCCACTGCGTTCTCCTCTCCTTTCCCTGCATCCCATCATGATATAGTATATACTAACACTAAGAATAGGTGAAAATTGCCTGTCTGCCTCCTCAGATGACTTCAGACAAGGTTTTCGTCTGCAAGACATCTATAGCAAGGGAAATGCTTCCCAGGCATTTTCTTCCTCTCATTTTTCCACCTTGTATTCAGTCCTTGCATTAGATAGACCTGTAATATTAATTCCTTGCTGTCCAGCCTTATATTTTTAATTTAATTTTATTGGAGTTATGCACAGTTATAGAAAAAAATAATTTACCCTAAATTTAGCATGCGGAATAGGCTAAAAGAGTATTTAGAAATGAGCAGAGGACAATGCTCTCTAGATAATTTATCATGCAGGCAAGAAGAAAGAGTTGCCGGACTAAGGACTTCAGATTCTCCATGAATATATAGTGTAATCAGTAAAGAGTTTGCATGATCAAGTACAAACCAGAAAAAATTTGAAATACAAAATTCATTTAAATCAATAGAAAGTCTCCTATTGTCTTGGCTAAAGGCCTAAGGAAGGATTTCAGGGTTTGACCCATTGCACAGGATTGCAAAGAAACCTTGTAATGCATTGTGTGTTTTGTTTTTTTTAATTTATTTTTATTTGATTTAAGTACATAGGCTGAGCAGCTTTATACTGTTGACTTTGTACAGTTATGAGCCTAAGCTGAAAGATCCGAGAAACTATTAATACCCTCCAGAGAAATATCAGCTTGCAATAGTGAGTATGGATCCCTCTTGTTGACCTAGTTTATATCTACAGAATCAACCTACACAATTCCTTTCACCAGCTGCTCTGTGGCTTAGGGAGATGGGGTGTTAATTAATGAGACATTTGTTGAAATTTATAAGGGTTTTTCCTATCCAGGTTAGACATAAATTATGAAGGCTCTGGCAAAGTGGGCAGAATATTGTTGACTGTAACTGTTCTGCTTATTTTAGCCAGTACTGGAGAAAATAGGTCTTCAAAGAACGATTTATGTGCTGGAGCAAGCTTGATGAGAAAAAAGAAGAACATTAAAAAAAAAATAAAGTCACAGTATGAAGTGATTTGTTTTTCTTATTCACTGTACTATTACTTTTTGAAATTTCTATTTTCAGTAAGGCCTTTTAGTCCCTGATTTGTTAGGAAAAGCATAATCGTATGGTGATGAGACTGTGATCTGTTTGAAATGCATATGATGTCATACACAATTCAGTATTATCTGCTACTTGGATTTTACAGAGATAAATATACTGGAAATGCACACGCAGAGAAAAAATTAGATAGATTTGCTTTGATTATGTGTAGTCTCCATTTTAATGTTAATTTCTAACAAATATTCTAGCATGGGAATTTAACAGCAGACGTGTTGGTAGAAATAGATTCTTTCAAGTGAGTGTTGGAGTACAGTGGTTTTCTTAATAATGAAAAGCAAATTTCCATTTCTGAATCATAAGCATTGTCATCGTCAAGCTAATTCAAAGCCTGACATTTTATCAGTCAGGAAAAGAAACATGTTACATGCATTTAATTAATATCTCCCTCTGAGGGTTCGAACACGCACAGGAGTCTATAATAGCTGTTCATTTAGGAGCTTTTCAGTTCAAGCAGTAGATCCAGATCTGGAGGTCCCTGTTCCCATTCACCCTCAACCCTTTTCATTTCTTCTGACATGTGCAGGATTATGTGCCAATGGAGCAGACATTTTGCAATGAAATGTATTTTCATCAGAAAATGCTGATTCACTAAAAGCAAAATGTTACTTGGAAACATATTGCTTCTGAGAAGCTTCTAAGAAAATGCAAGTGGAGTCTGCTGCTTGTTTCTGTTTTTTCCATTCAGCTTGCTTGTTTTCCTAATTTTTGGGAAAAAAAAAAAGTTTCATTCTGAGACTAAAAGAAAAGAAATCCATCCATGGTTACTTTTTTCCTGATTTTTCTTCAGAATTTCTCACAAAATCACATCTTTTTTGTTCATAAGAGCTTTGTTCATGAGCACCAAGCACAGTAACCCCACAACCCATTCTCAAGATGAGAATCCAAATTGAGTCATCAGATAATTCTAAAAGCTAAGAGCTGCTGCAAGCTGAAAGAAAAGAGCTGAATACATCAAACAAATATCTTTTTGAACAACTACTATGGCAAATTCTGGCAGGAGCAGCTTTCTTTCATGGTTACTTAACCATTAGAAAAAAAACCCCACAGTCTATGTCCTGTAGATAATGGTCCAGCCTTGGAAGACATTTCATGAGCTACTGCAAATGTTATTTTCCTGAGAGTCCACAGGGTTATTAGAGACTCAGAAATCAAAAAAGACCGGGTGCTCAAATTGTTTAGATCATCCTTTTCTCTTCTCCCTGGCACTGTGTTTCCCCAGGAGCCATGAGAGCTCCTTGCTAGCTGTGATCTGTGGGGCAATCAAAGAAGCCATTTCATGTTCCTTGTCACTCATTGGGCCTCCTGATCTCTTATCAATTACCTGTCAAAAGAAGAGGGTGTTCTTCTTCATTAACACATTGCAGTGTGGTAATTAACAACCAGATAGCACAGGGCTTAGAAAGTGGCCTCTCTTGACCACTTGTTCAATAAATATTGACATAAGCACCAGTAAAAGTATGTCGTACCGGCCTTTGCTAAAAACAACAAGCAAGAAAAGAGTAGAAAAGCAAACAAAGTGTATCACGACTTGTTTTTTGAAGAAACCTCCACCAGGTTTTAGCAGTAAATGGGAGCAATTTGGGCATTATTCAAGCCCAAGTTGCCTTGTTTCTTGTTTCTCTCCTGATTGAAGATGTGTTCCCCTCCCCCTGCTTTTGGGTGGGGGGCAGAAAGGGAGGTTACCTTCCCGTTGAAATAAGCCAGCAAGAACTTTGTCAAGGAATGAACTCTTACTGTAACCCACACCTCATTTGTCACCCTGATGGGCTGAGGAAAAGTGACATTTACAAACTGAGAATGAAAGTACATCCATTTCACCAGTCTGACACCCTGATATAATAACTATTTACCTTGAGAAAGAGGGACTGAGATTTCCGATTCTTGTGAATCTTCTCACTTTGGCACTTATTTTCTCACTCTGTCAAACAGCCCCAGATTAATGGAACAATTTGTTCAACAAATCATATTAGCAGAAAGCGCACAGGGTAAAGAGAAGGAGGCGGGGGAGCAGGAAATTTTTACTCATTCATAGCAGTGGTATCTCTGCAAATAAAAATGTAGTTATGCCTGACATTTACAGAGGTACAATGTGAAAGGGAAAAAGTGTAATGACTTTGGGCAGTTGAGAGATCACTTTGCAAGAACAGTAGTGCTCAAAAGGGAATAAGATAAAGTTACACATAACATCTAGATTGAGCTTCTTTCTGGAACATATTTGTCAAACACAGCAGGATCCGTCTGTGTTTAAAAAAGAGTTTTCCATTAAAATTAAGCACCGTGTGCTTTCCTAACTATAAAGAAATGCACCCTTACAGTCTGCATTTCAGAAATGTTAGGTAAAGAATTAAAGTAATTTGGAGCCACAGAGTGAATGCTATGAATCTTTCTGGCTGGCTTGATAATGTTCAAGGGAGTGATATAAACCCCATCTAAGCCAATGGAAGATTTTCCATTGACTTCACAGGACTCCAAATTTGGCACACAACAATCAGAAACCCAAATCTCCTTCTGCATTTACTCCTCATTTACATTTATAAACAGACAAACAAGGTTCCTGCTATTTCCCTATACACAGATATTTCCTACCATGAAGTCAAGAGAATAGAAGAATTCAACAATAGTTATTCCAGACTTACAGGGTCACAAGTATAAGTATAATCAATCCTGAAAAATTATCTTGCATATATGTTTTGGTTGGAAATTGGTTATGAGTTAAGACTGTATTGATGAGTAATTCACTGGGCAGCAAACCATACTTCTTCCTCTCAGCTCTTTAACCCAGAGCTCCTTGCAAAACTGTGTGTTGGTATTTATAGCATATACAGAGTAGATTATCTTTAAAAGGTGTTTCTTTTTAAGTCTGAGCTGCCTGTTTCTGCTAGCCATGAAAATATACAGAGCAATGCAGCATCATCCTGCTGCATGCACACTCACACACTCACAAACATTTTAAGAGGACACTCTAAATTTGCCATCACATTAATTTATTTCTGTTAGCTTGGTACAGCAGCACTGTACCCTGTTCTCCAATGAAAATTGACGCTCCCTTGTTTCACGTTTTTTTATGCCATGACCTTGGGTGTCAAGAGAAAATATTGCTTTGCATCCTTGTGTTGCTTGAGTCCTGCTTCTCTCTTTATAGCTTATTACTCGGCACACTTCAGAACCCCATGTACTGCAATGAGATATGCACTGTACAGCTGGTAACACTTGGAATACTTCAGGCTATGGCGATAAGAAGAGCTGAGCCTGTTTTGCACGTAATGTTTTGTCCCAAATTCAAGACTTTTAATGAATGGTTCAAAGGTTTCTGGTGGAAAATTGTTACTTTCTTAATAAAAGGAATCAGCCTTCTACATAACTGAAAAAGAAAAGAAAGCTGAACTCCGAAAATCATTATTTATTAATTCAACTGAGTTTTAGCTGTGACAGTGAATGAGATACATGCACAATTTGGTAAGGATCTGGACAAAGGGAATCTAGTACAATTAATGCAGTTGGGATGTACAGCAGCACCACAGAGAGCAGAATCTGTCGTCTTCAAAATACAGTGCGGGTAAGGGTCACTGGTGACATTTCCTGAGCAAGCACAGCAAAGGAACTAAAACTAACCTGATTTTAAGTGGCTCAACCTCTTCAACCTATTTCAGTAAATGGAGAGTTTCTGAGAAAACCTTGCCCTGGTCCACCCACCCCACTCTGAACAAGCCCCAGACATTTGGTAGGCTAGTCCCTCTGCTGACCTTTCTCCTCCCTTTTCCCACTCACAGTTTTACTCTTTATTGATTTTGTGAATTCCTGAAGTTCCCTGCTCTTGATGGCGCTGAGGACAAAAACACCACCATCCCCTATGGCTGGAACAGTGACCAAGGGTGAAAGTAGTAGAAACTTGGCTGCTCTTCCATGGACATCTCCAGCCTAGGACGCACATGAGTAACAACATAATTAGCTCAGAACAAAAGAGGCTTTGTACACTTTAAGGTTTACACCTCACTGATCCTTCTGGATGCTTCCCTGTTCCACGGAAAGTAAATTACAGCACAAGGACTCGGCTGCAAGAAGACCTTGGCACATGTCATGCTCAGATGGCAGGTTCTCCTGCCAGTCTGCAACCCCCAAGGTAAAGAGAGATCAATCCCAGCCTGGAAGGTGGAGTTTCTGGGTATTTTGTTTTGATTTTTTTTTAATGACAATCTCTTATTTTATTTTAGAATGCTGCCACAAGGGGAAAAATAAAACCTGTTTTTTTTATCTTGAGTGTTCCAAAAAGTATTGGATTTTTTTGGCAAATTTGAAATTTTGTGGATGGAGTGTCTGGAGAGGTTTTTTTTATGTAGATACTGAATTAATCTTCCGGTACAAGCTAGTCTTCCTTACAGAAGCATAAAAAGAAGGAAAGAGGAGGTGCCAAGGTGGCTATATTGGAAATATGCTATAGGGAGGCTAAAACTAAATTAAGAATAAAAAACAGCCCTCCCTCTCCAGAGAATTGGAAAAGAAATAAACACAAAGCACTGATTGTTGGTCTGTCCTTCCCAAAGCATCACTGTTTGCCAACATATTTGTATTCCAGAAGCAAATGCTTTCATCTTTTCTCAGCTGGGGATTCTCCATCTCTCCAGGCCTGTTCACTCCCATTTAGTCACAGATGTGAAGATGGACTAGATATGTTTAATACATTTTTCTGATTTTATAGAAATTACCGGTAAGCACAAGGACCCTATTTCAGAAAGGGGCTTCACAGCAGAGGTCAGTTTGAAGGTATATCAACAGTGAGGGATACTACAAGACACGGTCCTGAACATTAAAAAAAAAAAAAAAAAGAATCTGAGAAACTAAAATCCACAAGCTATGTGTGTGTGTGTAGCACTTTCTTTGTGAAGAGTAAATCATGTATTTTAATTTTGACCTCTTTGAATATTTCACATTTTTATTGTCATGGCAACTGGTGTTTTTCCTTTAGAAATATCAGCAATTCAAACCATAATTCCCTTTCTCTTTCTGGTTTCTCCATATCCCTGGATTATTTGCCCTAAAAGATCTCCAGTAAATTGTCTGTTCTCCAACTGTAACAATGAGCTTAGGCAGTGGGTACATGGGTAAAAATGCCTAACGGGGTACTAGAGTAACTCTCCAAGTCAGAGATGGATTTTGGCAGGAGCCAGGACTTCTCCAGGTGCAATCACAGCTGTTTGAGTTGGATTTTCTGTGTAAGCAACACCACAGCCCAATTCTTTGCTCTTTGTGTGATCCCTAGTGCCAAGGTTGTGTACATATATATATAAATATAATAATGATCCCTAAAGCATCAGGAAAAAATATTAAATCACGGTCCTATATTAAATATCATATTAAATCCTAAGTTCATAATTGGGTCTTATGGGGTTTAATCTTCATGGGCTGTTGCTGAAGGAGTACTCAGGTCCATTGACCTGAGACCTGAGAAGTTGTGCTAATCAGACCTTACTCTGGAGTTCTATTTTACAGAGCATGTGGGCTAAAGACTCCTCTCACACATCACTCATGAGTGTTTGGAGGGCAACTTTAACTCCCAAATAGAAATATTAGTCCTTGTGTCATGTGAGATGGTTTGGGTCATGTGGGAGTGCAATATCCTGAAAGCTGAGCTCTGCCCAGAGCTGCAAACCTACTTGTGTATAGCCAAGAGGAGAATTTAGTAAAGTGAAAAATAAAACCTTTAAAAATGTACACTTTGCAGTGAAAAATGTAGCAGATTAATATGAAACATGAGTAGCATTTTTCTTCTTTGGTGACTTCTTATTCAGAATAATTCTTTAGATATGGAGTAAACAGTTCCACGAGTACAGGATTTAATAAAGCCTAATGAAGAATTTTACTGGAGACATGTCGTGTAGCTGGGTTCACTCTGTTTCTTTAAGGTGCAAACACTGCCAGCAGCTATTTCTCCAGGAAGCTTTTCCTGGCCTAGGGACATTCATAATGCCTCTCTCCTGTGTAAATTATCTGATGTCTAATGGTGACAGACGCGTACACACATACACAGACTGTGATTGCATAAGCCTGGTTTCCTGAGCAAACCATGCTGAAAGAACCCATCAGGAATGCTAATCAGAATTTGAGACCTTCAAATACCATATGAAGTAACGCAGCTACTGCTTGTCATGCAAAGTTGCAAAACATCTGTACATAGGTCCCATATAGGTGTGCATGTAGAATTTATAGATAGATGTGTGTATATCTGTGTATGTATCTATATCTGCAGAGTTTCCATGTGCTAGAAAGTCCCTCCTTCAGGCAGCACATTATTGGTTTTGTTGCCTGTGCAACTGTGAATGAGTATTAATTTGAGATGACTCAGTTTGCTGCATGATTCATCCCAAATGTGAAAGGGGGCAGACTGGGTGGAATCTCATTTCCCCATAATACAGCCTGGGGTAAATAGGCCCTGGACACCCACGTATTTAAAAATCTGACATACCTGTGAAACTTTTTTTCACCCCTCTGAGGAATATGGAGACACCAGTGTGAGTTTTATAGACTCTGCTCATCAGGCCAATGTACAGAAACTTGCTGAGCAGAGACATAAATATGGTCTAATCATCAAATGTGGATTCAGGTCTCCCCTGCTGAGCAGGTAACAGTCTAAAGTGTTTAAACTGATACCTGCCCAGCATGTGGTATCTTAATCAGCATCACATTCCTGCACTTCCTCCCTCACTTTGGTCTACAGAGACAATGACCTCAGGAAGACAATTTTATTTTAGTGTTCAAATTTGTCTATATGAATATATTTTTAACTCCTGCATTGCCTGGTTGGTGAGCTTTGCATTCACTGTGCAGAAGGAAAGGTCGCTCATATGAAGGGAATAATAAAGATGTTCTCAGATGGAAGGTGGAAAACTGAGAACCTTAATGAGCAATTTAAGAGGCCTCAATTTTATTCAATTTTCAGAGTTTTAGACCAAAATCAGAACATGGGCTGATGTGGAACTGGGAAGTTCCAGACAGGAGGGAAAATTTGGTTTTCCTAGTTCTACTCAACTCCTTCTGGGCACAGACAGGGTGTATATAAACTTAAAAAGAAATCAGTGGCTTTTTTTTTTTAATTTCAACCCTGTTTATTGTGACTAGAGACATATTTCTTTGGAGGAGGCCTGGTGTCATATTGGCCAAAGGCAGGGACCAAACTCCCAAAACCTTCGGAATTCATATATGTCTGGAACAGCCCATTTGCATCCCAGTTTTCAGACAGGCTGGCAGATTAGGAAGGGGTGTGAAAATTTCAGTACTTGAGCCCAGCCTTGAGCATCCTTGCTCCACATTCTCCCTGGAGGCTGGAAGATCTCAACATATCCCCTTGCTCCTGTCCAGCGATCTGCTCACTGTGCCCTTCCGAAGATTTAGAATTTTGCCCAGAGGATTTAGATATATCTAAGCAATTTCCCTCTAATTCCCACCACAGTGTTGGAGTCAAAATCATTTCAAAACCCTAGCTGGAGACACACACAGTGTAGGTAGGAGAGCTCCTGGAAGAGCCTCCCAGGCGCCTTGGCCTCATTCCCCACTTTCCCCATGGCGGCAGAGCCTGGTGGCAGCCGCAGCAGGAGCAGAGCTTATCACCAGCTCCCAGCACTTCCCCCGGCATGCGTGTGGGAGCCGGCGTGCCACGGCCTTCCATGGTCAGGGGGGAGAAGCACGGCCAGGCCAACAGGAAGGCTCCCTCGCCGCGCGCCGCATGGCCGGGCCTGCAATCGGGCGGCTGCAGGGATTTCCCGTCCCTTCCGCCCGGGCGGCTGCTCGGCCGCGCCATCTCTTCCTGCGAGGCCTTGCAGCGCCCGCTGGGCCTCAGGAAGCCGTGAGCGAGCGGCGGCGGGCGGGCAGGCGGCGGCCGGGAGGTGACACTGGCCAAAAACCATTTGTTTGGTGGCCGCCACGCCGACACGCGCTGGCCGGGCTGGGGGAGAACAAAAGCGGGATGTGTGCTTTGAAAAAAGGCAGGAAATGGAGCAGTGCGGGGGACAGAGAGATCTGTTGGGACTGGGCTGGGGCTTCTCTCTTAACCTATTGTTTCATTATATATTAAAAGAGAAAAAAAAAAAAAAAAGAAAAAAGAGAGGGAGGAAAAAAAAAGAAAATAAATTGAACACATCCTGTGACCTCTTATCAAGCCATCGGGAAGGAAAACAAACAGCTCATTCATCTAAAGGCTCAGGGTGTTTTTGATGTGACTGCTGGACTCGTTAAATCCGCCAGGCCAGGCGGGCACAGAGGGGTCGGGACCAGCACCCTCCCTTCACTTTTTATGACTTTTGGGCCAGGCAGGAGCTGTTTGTTTGCCAGGGTTTCTATAAACAGCATTAGGCATTTCCCAGCTGGCTCTGGCCCCCAGGGCCTCTGTTCCCTGTGTGCAGGAAGTCTTTCATTCCCCTCTTATCTGCAAACCAGAAGATTTTGATGGCTGATGGTTCTGCTTCATGTCCCCTCCCTTTTTTTTGCCATACACCTATAATTTTCCACTTCTCTTCTTCCAAAGAAGGTGACATT
This sequence comes from Entomyzon cyanotis, assembly GCA_024500445.1. Lineage (NCBI taxonomy): Eukaryota > Metazoa > Chordata > Aves > Passeriformes > Meliphagidae > Entomyzon > Entomyzon cyanotis. The sequence goes on from JAKEPQ010001010.1 coordinate 15,213,303, forward strand.
TGAGGGATTTGAGCCATTGCTTTATTTAGCTCTCACCTATGATACAATTATTTTTTTTAATTATTCTTTTATGATTGCTGTACTCATAGAGAAATGGACTTATGCTCTAAAGTGCTACAAATCTGACCTAGCAAAACCTCAGAGAGTCCTGGTTCACAAAGCATCCACATAAACCTGTTTACATCATGCCTATAAAAAAGCTGTATTCACTTCTTAGATCTTTGGCTAAGCTTTTAGATTTTTAAAGCCAGGGAGGGCCATCAGGTCACCTATGCTAAGCTGCTTTATAATTCCAGTCTTAGTATTTCACCCATTTCCCACTGTAGTGGGGCTAATAAATAATTTTCTGCTAAACTACATCTTTCAGAAAAGGCATCCACTCCTGATTTGAAGGCTTCAAGAAGTGGAGAACCCACTACATCCACTAGAAGCCTGGGTCATTCAACTTCAGCAAAGCACTTAAAATATCTTCTGAGTAGAAATTAAAGTGCTGTTCTGAGCTGTGATGCAATCCTATGGACAGGGTGTTTTCCATCCTGAGAAGAGGAGTTAAGTGAATAACTGCTGAGCAGAGCTACATAAAGGACATAGTAAGGAGTCATGTTATCTGATTCAACCAACTTAAAGAAAACTGAAGTTACCAGAAATACATCCTTATTTTTTTTTTTTTTTTTGGTGGTGTGCAGCTTGGCTGGTGGCTTGCACTGGCCTCACTTGAAGTCTCTACAATATCCAAAGAGAATGGCTCAAGTATTATTGATATCTCAGGTACTGGGAAGGTCCTATGAGTACAAATGGGTAGACTGTGAATCCAGCAGTTTGGAGGAAGGGAAATTGTCCATCCCAAATCTTTAAAGAGAAAGGACAATGTGTTTTCATACTACTGTATGTCTGAGAGGAAAGCCAAGTATTCTCACCAGTTTTACTCCCTGGCCTGCTCCAGGCGGGTGGTAGGAATTTGGGCTGTGCTGACTTAGTCCAACACCAGAAAATCCCACAACCATACTGTCTCCATGCTATAGCCAGTCCACTGAATAATTAAAACATCAGCAGGTGCCTGCAAACAATTCCCCACAAGTGTAGACTCTCTTGGTACTAACACAGATTTAAAATTTCCAGCAGAGATAATGATTCCTACAGAAAATTTAAATGAAACTTATAAATACATAACTAAAAATTGGACCATGACAGAGTTAAGATAATTTCTTTAGGTGCATCACTGCTGCTGGTGCTTCATTTTCTAGAAAGCAGGACATGGTAAAGTGCAATGATACATCATTGTGAAACACTGTTTGGAAGCTCACTTGACCTTTCAATCTTGGTACTTTCCATATTAATCCCATGCTGCATAAATTATAAGAGGGAAGATAAATATTTAGTTTCTTACTGTTCTGAACAAAGTCCCACAATGTTTTCTTTGCTGGCTGGAGCAATTCAGAGCAACCAGGAAGGAGGCAGGCAGCCTGGTTGTCTTCCCAGGATACTGGTAACACAGACTGCACATCTAATTGCAAAAACAGAGAATAAGGAATGGAATTGCAGTCAGGTTTTTTTCAGATTTTCAGAGAGACATAAATATAGGAGACTGGAGGAAGAAAGGGAAGTAGAAGACCAAGCAAAACTACTTTATTTAATTCACTGACATTGTGGTACCTAAATTTGCTGTTGATTTATGGAAAGGCTTTCAAAGCACCCTCCCTCAAATTAATATTCAGTACAAATTACTCTCAGAGGCTTTGAACATTTCCCCACCAAGTACTTCAGAAAAGAAAAACCCAAAGATCCTTCCAAATCAAAACATACAGCTCAGAATCTGATTTTTCTTTTTTTCTCTGATTTATCAGCCTAAATTAAGACTGTTTGGTATGAAAATTTTGCCCAGAGGATTTAGATATATGTAAGCAATTTTCCTCTAATTCCCACCACAGTGTTGGAGTCAAAAGCATTTCAAAAACTTGATAAAGTTCCCCAGTAGGTCTAATGGTTAACTCAAACCAATTACCCTGAGTAACACTGGTGCTTTCTTTAACTAATTTATCCTTGGCTATCTTCAGTGAGCTAAATCTGTGTCCTCAAGCCTCTTGCAAGTTCCCATGAAGTTTAGCTCCAGTTTTTGGTTTCAGCAGAAGCAGAAATTTCACAGAGCAGGGACTGTGAGTTAAATCACTATTGCAGATGATAATAGATCTACAAGGGAAGAGGTCAAGGGTGGGTCTTTATATGTGTAATGTTGGTAACACTTGTGAAAGTGGAGGGACAAGTTAAAGCAGAGAAGGGAATTGGGGGACAGCTGATTAAAAACTGATAGCTTGTATTTCTAGGAAGTTTGAAACTGTTTAACTGTCTCTGGGATTTTTTTTTATCTTGCTGGCATCTTGAACAGCTGATGTCATAGACTTAGTTTCCAGATTCTAACACAATTGACACATATCAAATAGGCAATCAATTTTTGTATGGAGCAGATTTGGAATTTGTAAGGTGTGTTCAACTTCTGAGTTTCCTGGCCTCTTACAACCTCTTCATTTCACTAAAACCACAATAAACTGATGGTCCTGAGGCCAAAAGGACTTCCAGAGCCTTTAGAGGGAGTCCTATACAAAGAGTAAGTGTGAAACTCTTGAAGTCTATCTTATCCCCTCATCGAGTGTTAATGGGATTTGTATTGATTCATTGATGGGAGATTACACTCCTTAGTGTCTTTGTCATTAATACTTATTGGTAAAATGTACAACATGTGGAACGTCAATATCTCATCCATATCCTTTTTTTTTCCTTCTAATTTGGTTTCTAGTAGTTGGAAAAGGGTCTCTGAGATAACAGCCAAGTGCAACAGGGGTTGTTAGAGAGGCCCCAGCTACTAGAGGAAATTTTCAAACATTGATTTTCACGAACAGATTGACTTCACTTCTTCCTATACATACAGTACCAGAATGATTAAAAAAAAAAAAAAAAGTTAGATAAATATTTATACATGTGGCTAATGAGAACACCTGGCATAGCAGGCAAACAAGCTAATGGGAAAGAGATGGAATGGATATGGATCTCACGGGGTGTGTTGCATCCCAAGCAGCTTGTTTCCACTACTGATGTCTCCTTCAAAGAACCTTTTGCTCCAGAGAATGAACATGCTGGAGCTGCTACCCTTGAAAGCAGTTGGGTTCCTACTCTACCTCAGGACAAAAAGGAAAAGCCACACCTCTTTGGAGGAGGACACATGAAAACCTTCAGGTGCCAGTGCCTTTGCAGGATGTTGAGCAGGCTGGTGATGGCGTTTGGACAGAGACATTTGTCTCCCAGGACCTGGGCTGGCACCACCAATTTATCTCATGCTGACCACAAAACAACCATCACCTGATAAAGACTTTCATTTATTGCCAGTGACTGGTGAACCTCTGGAGGTTTGCTTGGGACAAATACCAATTCAGCTGCCAAACCTTATCTGAACTATCTGAACCTCTTGTGTCTAAAAAAATTGGGCTGGAAATCTCATCAGATAACGATTTACTCTGTGATTGACTCTAGTTATTGCTTCCAGATGGGTTAGAATTACTGACATAACTGCCCCTTTTGCTTGGTATTTGGTGTACCCAATTCTGCCTCAGAACATGGGAGAAAAGTGTAGGTGACCAAAAAATATACATAAATTTTATATTGTGTAAATTTTGATTGTTCTTAATTTTGTAGCTCTTATCCTCCAGTCTCCATTTCCTGATTGTTCCTTAACTGTAGACAAATCTGTACTTTTTCAGCAGGGAGACCTCTGATTTCAATGAAATCTTTGATCACTGACCTGTCTTGTTTTGGTAAGTCATAATAAAAGTAGGTAATCAGGAAGGGTGGGAGATGATTGTACCACCTCATTTAGGACAGATGTTGAATAAAAAGCCAGTATACATGCAGATAACTGAAATGCCTGCCTGTTCTTTTATTTTTTTTTCCTCCTTACATAAAGAAGCCAGATCAATAAAGTATTCTGTTTGAAAGATGCTCACAACAATTTCATTTCTAAATATTTCCTCTGCTTATTTACATTTTTACAGTGTATTCACATTTGTAAGTGCAATGTTTCATTCAATCAACTAGTCCTTTTTTCCCCCCTAATTTCTTGATTATCTGACATTTTTAGAAATTGTTTCTTGGTGTTGATTGACAACAGTGCCCACTTCCTTGGCCAGACTTTTTCTGAACAAGATGAAAGCTGAAAATGCCTTTATCTTACTCTTATGGAATAAGCCAAAGGCAACTATAGCAGTAAAGAAGTAACCAGAAAGACAGTATCATTGCTATGAGGAGGGAAAAGTCAGTGTCAGTGCTGGCACTGATAGTGGGCCAGGAATCTGTGAGAATGAGAAAACTGAACTTTACATGAGAAGGCATCCAGACAGGAACCGAAGTTGTTCAGATGTTCAGGTTTTTTAGTGTCAAGACATTGCTTGTTTGGGGCTGGCAGATGCACCAGAAGGTTTGGGATAAAAAGGGAACAGAAGCTGGTAGGTTTGAAAAAGCAAAGTTTACCTTGAAAAAGAGAAGAAAAAGTGTCCATTACTGTAAATCTGTGATATGTCCACAAGCATCGTGAGATTTTGATGGTGCAGCATCTTCATGCAGGGTCATCTAGTGATTAGGAAGGGAGGAATTCCCAACTGTCTATGGGCCAATGGTCCCTCTAGTTCTCTAGGCTGTCTCTGACAGTGCCAATTTTGAAAGATGAACTGTGGAGTAGTTTCCCAAGGGAAGCAGTAGAAGTCCCATGTCAGGGGACTTTTGCAACTCGACCAAACACTAGGAAATATACTGTAGCTGTAGCGAGCAATTCTGCATCAGCAGGGAGATGGGTTGAATGATCTAATATGGCTCTTCCATCTGCAATTCCTGTGAGTCTATGAATCACATTTCTCTGTGGCAATGCAGCCGAGTAAATACAGTGCAGAGCAGTAGCAGCAGCTATCTTGGTATCTCTGTAACAGTAACATGAGTAAATTAGGCAGACAAATTCCAAAAAGGGATATATTTGAGTCTCCAGTTCTAAATCCATCTGTTCAAACTGGCTATAGCACAGTATGCAACTGCTAATTCCTAAGTGGTTCAGGCTGGATAACAAGATATTTTATGTCAGGTATGCTATTAGCAAAGAACTAACCCATAATTCGTTCCTGTTTTGTTGGTCAGAGGTAGTGTTCCCTAACTGGGCATATTTTGGATTAATACAAAGACTGACCCAGCTATCTATAGCCTCCATGAATTTTAGCTTTAACCATATGGAAGTATCTTACAAAAGTAGACTATAAAAATTGAAAATATGTCAGTTTAAGATGCAAAGTGCCTTCTGACTGGGAAAGCAAGGGTGGAAGGATTGAAACATCTTATTAGCAGACAAATGTGCTCAAGCTTTATCCTGGTCCTGTGCCTAGATGATCCAGACATAAATGAATTCATGGACAGTTGGGTGGGTGTCAAAGCTGACCATATGTCAGACTAACCAAACATTTCTTTTGTGCTTCCAACCAAGTCCAGGGGGTCAACTAAGCTTAGAAAAAAACCTCTAACTTTGTTGATTGATTTGGGAAAGGGAAGTATCAAACATATCAAACTCCACTGTCAACAGTAATCACCACTGAACGGGATTACGTGGAAAAAATTTTCATGATAGCTCTGTGGAAATAAAGGGCTTTATACAGGGATGTTACACAGATGTTACACAGTTGACAAAAAGTCCAGTGTTTCACTGATTACTTCACAGGAGAAATTTCTTTAGCAGCCAGGAAGACACTTTTTCATAAATCAACAGGAAAGGAAGCGTTTATGACTTTTCTTGTTCTTTTTATTCTGGTTGCAAACTTCTACAGTCCCAACCACCAAAGGCTTCTGTTTTTCATCACTGCTCAATCCAATCCCCTCACAGCCATGGTCTTTCCGTAGCTCTTCTTAACGATCTTCATTTAGTGCTACTCCATTTCCTGGGATTGTAGTGTGATGTTTCTGCCACACCTGTGGGATCGTATTTGATGACTGGTGATCCCAAAAAGTCTTTTCCCCTTAACTGGCTTCTGAGAGTGCAAGAAGGTCACCACATCCTGTGCATTACTTTTAATGGGGACATTTTCATGGGACATCATTCCATACTGTATACATACATTTATTTGTGCATGTGAGTATCTCATCCACAACATGGAATATCCAAGTTTTTACTCGTCAGCAGGCCTCCACGAGTACCATGACTATTCATAAAGATACTGAAGAATTCAGTTTTGTGACATCTAGACCTGGTGATTTATTCATTCTGAACTGCAGCATCATTTCTTCACTATTCTTCATTCATTTTTCCCTCGTTTAAAAAGTTTCATTCACCCAGTCATAAATAAGTAAATAAATAAATAACCAATTCCACACCTTTGTGGAGAATGAAATTGAACTGTTTATAAATAAACCATAAGCTGAAATGTGTTTGCATAAACTGTTTGATAAACACTTAGGAAAAGAGCTATTGGGGTAAAAAATCCATCTTTTTATTTTTTCGCTGGGAAAATGGAAACCATTTTCAGGTAAGCGAAATATTTGCACCTTTTCCCCTATTTTTGAACTGACTTGGTATAAAATCTGTCACCAGAAAATGTTGAAATTGGTAGCAGATTACTGCTTGAATGAAACAGTTAAAAAGTTTTCCCACTAATACTTAAAAAAGACTTGCGTTTGTTTATTGCTGTTCAGGGAGAATGTCTTGTCTGTAGCTGTCTTAAGGTTTGGCACCTGATCTGGACAAATCAGCCAAATCCCCTTGACAGCCAAAGGAAAGAAACAGGCCTCTTTCCAGCCCAGCCCAAGAAAGACATCTGCAGTAGGTGCTATGAAGAGACAACCCGGACAAGTAGCTTTGACATCTAAATTTTGGCTGGTTAAAGCTGGATTAGATGAGTTCCCCCATAAAGTCCTCTCAAACTAAGAGAGCATTTGTTTTGGGTGCTATTTACAGTTGTTATTCAATGGCCAGAGGACCTGTAGGCATCAGATGAACTACATCTGTATAAACCCAGTAATAACAAAGTGCAGAATGTTTGCCACAGCTGTAGAATGAATGCCAGCATTTAATAATTAAATGTGTATATTTACATTATATCTGTTTCGTACCTGGATTTACTAGAAAGAAACCTACAATTACAACAACCAAACTGCTTATAAGACTTCAGAGCAAAATAGAGTGCAACTAAACTCAGGAAGGATTATTATTACCTGTAGGTTTCTGGATGAAGAAAGGTATTCACCAAGAGGTTTGTATTACAATATAGCCCCAAACTTAAATGTTGTGACATTAGCAAGTAGCTTATAATTAAAGTATGTTGCCATTTCACCAGGCTTTCATTTATAGGATAAAGTGCACATTCTATTCTCTGTGAACTTTAGATACGTCCAACTTTTTTCTTTGTTCTTTTCTTTAAAGCTTTGCAACAAATGCATCTCCATATGCTTATATTAGTTAATCTAGTATTAAACATATTGGCTGCGCAAAATGTTGGCATGCATTAATAAATGTTTCCATTTTTTTATTCTTTTTTTTTTCCCCCTTACTTTAAATTCTTCCTTTGACTACACAAGCAACAGCTGTCTAGCTTCCTGTTCAGTACTGGATCTAATGCCTCTACAGAAATCTAGGTCAAAACACTTGGAATGCATGAATATCAAACAGAGTTTTCAAAACAGCAAATGAATACATCTTTAACTGGTGACATTTTCCTGTAGCATATGGCTGCAAGCTCAGGGGACTGCATGCTTTTTTGATGAATATGTTCCGTCAAAAACTAAGGAATGGCAGTGGGCTTATATCACCTTCTGTTTTGCCTTATGAAATGATAATACAAACTCATAAATGGATACTACTATCACAAGACTCCTGCCTTTTGTCCAATCCCAAAGTAGTACAAGGCCTACTGGTTAAGAGCCTCACTCTTTGGTCATGTTAAAGTATGAAAGATAACTGTCAAAGATGCATTTTTGTAAAGCACTTGCCCATGTCACGGAGGGCGTAAGATTACCTGCATTTCCATATGAGTGGAAAACAGCAACATACGGTACCAGGAAAGAGGCACACATTAATTCTAGAATTCCACTAAGACATTAAACCCTGCATATAATTTCTGCAAAAGAATGGCACAGTATAACAAAGGTAATATTAATATAGTTTAGCTTGACAAAGTAAATATGCAGGGAAAGTTGTACATTTTTAATGACAGAAATAAAAGAATACAAGAATAAAGAAATAAACTAAAATTAAAGTGCTGGCATCTCAATAAACCCCGTATCAACATAAAAGTGCCAGTCCAAAGAAAGCTGCTCTAACAAGCTTGTCTGCTCCTCTCTGAGAAGAAAGCACCAGTTTGGCAGCAACACCAGAGCCTGTTGAATAATTAATTAACCAACTACCAATTCTGACCAGTAGGGAACGATGGAGCAATTATTTCTGGTCATGTATTCATCTTCTCAAACAGTAGAAAAATATTCCTGTCTAATACCTCCTCAGGTTGATGAAACAGGTAGAAAATCACCTAAATACTCTTGAATATTCTGTAAAACCTAGGGTTGGAAATGCATGTCACCTGGAAGCCTGCTGGCTCACTTGTGGGATTTGCAGGAGATTGTGCAGGGGTTTAAAACAGGAATGTGGCCAAGGGCTCTGCAGGTTCTGACCTCCAACACCCTGTGAGATGTTGTGGGGCAAACAAATGCTGCATTCAGGTTCTGTTTAAAGCAGCCAACAGGGTTTTTCTGTGTTGACACTCACAGAGCAAATGTGAGAATTGAACCCATCTAGACAAACTGATCATACAAAACTGTTTTCATGTGAAAGTCTGATTTTAAACAGCTATTTGAGTGACATAAAGGCTGTGTGCTGCTGATTATGCATCAGGACTTTTCCTGTATTGTGAAGTTTCTTTTCAGCTATGTATACTCCCCCCACTTTCTGCCCTTCTTCATCTCCCAAGTGCCATACTAAACAATCCAGAATGTAAATTTCACTGTTCCTCTCTGATACTTCACTAGTTTCACACCACCTTGCTGGCTCAGCTTGTAGCTCCAGGCAGAGACTGAGGGAATAGAGTCTGAGAGGGAAAAAAATCAGAATTCAGTGGATTTTGAGTTAGTTCTTTTAACAGTTCTTGTAAACAAAGCCAGTTCACTAAAAGATGGATGGATGAACAAAGGAAGTGATCAAATAAAGAATGGTTATCATTAGCCTCCTAGGCACTCCTCAGGATGTTTATAGGAAACATACCTGTTTTCAAACCTATTAAAGATAGATGCTTTACATATATTTTGGGGGGAAAAAAGTAATTTGTTAAATAAAAATGAAAAATATCAGTCATTTTGAAATAGATAGTTTTATTATCCTGCATTTTTCTACTATTTCTAAGTTCAGCTTTGCAAACATGCATTCTCTTTTTTCCTTCCCTCTTTGTCTCCCTTGCTGTCTTTTATATATCTTATTGTCACTCAGGTGAAACTTCACTACATTTAATCCTACAAAGGGAACAGCAGGTTTAACCTTCACACTTTGAGCAAGTGTCTTTCTTATAAACACCCCTATCAGCATAATATTTATAGTAGGGGTAAACTGATTAAATTATGGATGTATTTACTTACTGGTGACCCATTCTTTATGTCACCCAGTGGTCCACTTAATATCTTCTCCCTGGTTAGAAATATTCAATTCATCCCATGTTACCCACTTGAATGACCCTTCTTTAGTTCAGCAAAATAAAAAATAAGGCCATTTTCACAAAGCCTTTCTGAGAAACTGGATAATATATTTTAAAATGTTATTTTAATTTATGACACTTTAAATTTTTATTGTTTCAGTGGCTTAACTTATGTACATTTTTTCTATCAGGAAAGGAGTCAAATTTACGTTCACTCAATGTTGAATTAATGAACCAAAATGTCTGGTTGGTACAGGATGTCAACTAAAAAAATTAGATTATTTCATTTTGAGGATGAAGATATATTTTCTCTGAAATCAACAGGAAAAAAATAGTACAGCTTAGTTATAATTTCTTTAGTTCTAAAATTCCTGTATTTACATTAAACAGAAGGAACTGTATCAGTCCAGCTACAGGAAAGAGAAAGCCAGCAGAGCTACACAGCCAGCTGAGCAGGGACAGTAATGTTTGAGCTGTGAAAGCAAAGCTCATTTATGTTCTAAGCTTATTTTATTTTTCTTAAATCAACATTAAGAAGGAAAAGTTGAGATATTAATTACCCGTTTACTGCCAATGTAGCGGAAAATGTAATTTATAGACCACTTGCAAAAAAAGTGCTTGCTTAATTTAAGAACTCAAATTATTCAAATAACATTTTGAATTTGATTATTCGTATAATTGAAATGTTGCTCTCGCTGCCTGAATTGCTTCTCTGAGTTACAACGTGAGCAACAGTTAACTAAGATCACACTCACTGTGGAGATTGTCATAAATGTGAGCAGGGAAGGGAGGGAGACTAGGCCTGTGTACAGCACTTACCTGGAGAAATTTATGGGCCAAGCATCGAGGTTTAATTGGAATTTGGTGTTTTCACAGGCTCTCTCTGCACAAAGTCATTGCCACACCCTTAAGTTTCCCATATGGGCTATATTAAATTAATTTGGACCAGCAAATCTGCATTCCTGAAATGAGTGATGTGCAGAAACCAAATTGTCTATGTCTGAACTGTCTGTGCCTTCAATCAGGCATTGTCCATTGCATTGTGACCAAGGCACAAACAAATTTATATTCTGGCTCACCAAGCCAAAAATTTTGGTACTGCAGCTGTACGGATGTTGAAACTCTAGTTTGTCCAGTCCTTCTCTAAGAGCCTCATGAAACCTCTACAGTATATTGCCACTGAATACAGTCTGTGGAACATTTGCCCTTAAAGCAGGGATCCCACTGCTGAAATTCCAACATGGAGAATATGAAATGTATTTCCCTTTTCTGCAATGCCAAGAAAAACAGGGTAGAGTCAATACACCCTGATACAGGCTACCAATTGACTACAATCTTCATTTTGCTTAGGAAAGAGACTTTTGAACCCAAAAATATCTGCCTGTATCTGTGCAATTTCCAAAATAAGTGTTTCCTATCCATAGCAAGAGGGAGAAAGAGATTAAATGGGATGATAGACAAATGCAACATTTCATACTTGGCACCTAACACACTCATGGAAATAAACCTTGGAAGCACAGAGCACATGAGGCTTTAGTTAAACTGGAGAAGACCTACTTTATATCTCAAAAATGGATTAAGATATTTAAACAATCTTGCATCCATACAGAAAGGGTCTCAGCTGGCCTAGTGCAAGTTTGATTCCAAGGCACCTGGACTTTCTTAGTAATAGTGTCTCAGCTTTTCCAGGATTTAGAAAAGAGATTCAGACAGATCTAACACTAATTTTAAAATTCTCTACAGCAAATGCATGTCAATTACTTTTTATTTAATACGTAAAGGATATTATAGTTATTTATTAGTTATAGATCAGATATAATCATTAACAGTAATTTATTATTCTTGGCACAATTTCCATTATATTATCCTCCTCTCTCTACCTGGCTGTCAGTGAAGCCAAGGAATCCTCAGGAGAAGCAGAAGGTCATGTTAGGGACTATAGGAGAAAAACATTAAGATTTTCTTCCCAACAAAGAAATAAGCTGAGAACATGACAAAAATTCATAATGGAAGATAAATCCACAAAAGTTTCTCAATTCCCAGTGTGTCTAGGTGGAGATGATGGTGCATATTCTTTAACTAGGGCAAGCAATATAAACTCTTTCAGTCTCCCCAAATTACTGAAAACTTTATTTTACTGAAAAATATAAACAATAAAAATTAATATTAAAACCTGAAGTTTACTCAGAAACACTTAAGAAGTGTTTTATAAGCAAGCAAAAATAAAGTATTGTAATAAAAAGGTGCCCCATATCTTTAGGTATAGGGATTTTTGTTTCTGTTATATATGACTTGAAGTTCTCAAGAAAATATATTAGTCCATTGTGAAAACTTTTTTGGCCCCTGATGTTGTTATTTCAAATCTAATGACATTCTGCTAAATCCAACAAATCAAAACAGACCCCAGACTGTGGGATTTTCAAAGGAAATGTGACGATTCATGTCTCATTGAGTTTAAATACCTAACTTCATCAGAATCTAAAAATCCTATCCATAGTCAAAGACTTGGTGTATAACAAGTTGGAAAGATTTTAAATGACAGATGAGCTTTGAGAATTATGGATGAAATTAAGTAGAAGCTTTTTTTTTTTTTCCCAAATTCTCAATGTCTCCAACAACTATGCTTCATACTTTGCTGCCGAGAATATGAAACACTTGGACAGCCAATGGCGCGATGCTTTCTGGGTTTTTTTTCACACCCTTCTTTCCCAGCTTGTCTTTTCTTGTCTAGTCTTTTCTTTTCTAAACAAGTCTAATTCACTCTTCACGTTTCAGCTTCCCCATCCTCCAATCTTTATTATTCTTTCCTTCTAGTCAGATTGCCTTTCAGCTAGGAAAAAGAGGGGTTAATCAAGCCATGATTAAGCTGTAAAAGGCTGACATTTAAATATCAACTATGAATCAACAGCTGAAGTATTAGTGAAATGATTTTGTAATTTTTTTTCCTTTAACACAGGCACCCTGTGCTGCAGCTCTTCTCTTATATTCCACTTTTCCAAGGTGCGAAGGGACAAATCACAAGTTGTGTCACTCCATCCATGGCCTTGCCCCGTTGTACACTCGCCTGCCAAGTCTCCAGGATAAAAAATCAGAGTTTTCCTGCCCTGAAAAACTAAAGGTGGAGTTATTAAACCCATCAGAGCATCTTATCTTCACCCTGGCTCACAGGCAGCCAACTGAGGCGCGAGCCAAACTAGACAGAGAGAGACGGAGGAGAGGAGAGAGGCAGCTCAGAGACCCCATTAGCGATTCCCCCGCTGCAGTCTGAGTGGCAGCTGGGAACAAGGCACTAACTGTTTGCCCGTTGCCCATTCTTGTGTTATTGGGTAAAATAAAAGTTCTTTTCTCTGAGAATCTTTGTACAATAAAACAACTCTCAGTCATTCGCGAGTCAGGGGAGAGGAGAAAAGGGCCTCAGTGTAAAGTGCTGCAAACTGGCACATTGTTTCCAGTCATTTTCTCACTATTCACATATAAGGGGAAAGAAGAGGGGGAAAAAAAAAGGGCAGAGGGATGAGAAAGGAGGGGGAGGGAGGAGGGGCGGCTCAGGGTATCTTTTGACAGAAATGTCAGATGTGCGGGGCTGCCGGGGGAGGAGAGGGTGAAGTGTGTGTCTAAGGAGGGCAAGTTTTGCCTGAAAGTCTCCAGATGAACTCCTGGCCACACACTTCCCCCAGCCCTGACTCTTTGCCCGTCATCTTTTTCTCTCCTTGGCTAAGATGGGAGAGAAACCAGCTTCTCTGAGACCTGGAGGTCGGAGTGATCCAAATGCTGCTCTGCAGAGAAAGGACAAGATGGGCACTTCTCTCCCTCCCCTTGCTGCATTTCTCATGGTTTTCCTAATAACAGACACACTTAGCAATTTAATTAGTAGAAACTCTACAGAGCTGAAGGTCTGACTCCTGCACATGACATCTTCTATTTCCAGGGACCAACAGCATAATAAATAGCCACACAAAGGTTTTTAATGAAATCTTTTATTCAAGAGACTTGCGTGAACTTGGCTCATATTAGGTGTTTCCACAATAATAATAATAATAATTAAAAAACCAAAGAGCCACATGACGCTTGTCAAATGCACAAAGTAGGGCACAATAACTCCCTAAACCACAATAGCAAAACTCCTCTACCACTTGGATGAACCAGCACTTGGAACTCCTGACTGCAGGTTCTCTACTCAGAAGTTACATACTAAGGTCTGAAATTTAGAGAAAAGTATTTTCTCTAGCCAAAATTCAAGACCCTTCAAACAATTGTGAAGTAACAACACAAGCAGAGACAGGATTAGCGGCACTAAAACAAAGTTTCTGGTATTTGCCTCATGGTTCTTCTAAAGTAGGAAAGAAAAGCATCCTGAAAGGAACAATTTAAGTCTGAATCTGAAAGTGAGGAGAACTTAAAGGACTGATAAAGAAGTGGAAGGTAAGAACAAGGCATGTCAGCAGGAGACATGGGAAATTATGGCACAGTATAAGTTTGATGACTAATTTATTCTCACGCCAAGATCTGGGTGTAGATCCAGTCTAAGCGGGGAAGCTGCTGGATTTCTTGAACATGCCCACATCAAGCTACCCCTGGGACACGGTCTGTGGGGTTTGTACCAGTGGGAGGCTGCAGCTCCCCAAAACCTTCCACTCAGAAATCCCATTTATTATTATACACATCATGGAGTCCTCAGTGAATGTCCCATGCCAGAGATTCACTGTGCAACTGCAGTTACCATGGGATTTTAGTTCAGTAGAGGGAGCTGTGGGTGAGAGTGATGCAGTTCCAGCCCAGGGAAGATTGATTGTGTTCATTCAGCCCCCACAGCCTGAAAATGCTCCCTATTTATTTTATTCAAGTTCTTGTTACAACACATCCCTGAGTTGCCAAGTCAGTTTTTTTCTCACTAGCAAAAGTCCTTTCCTTTTTCCCTGTTCACTTCTGTGATACAATCAATCCAAAGAGCACTCTGGTATTTCACTCTGGTTTTGCCCCCCTAGTGCCAAATCTGTTTTGTGATGGCTTCATATATTAAACCACAGAGAGCTGAATATTTTAGAGAGCTCAGAGACTTGGCTGCCACTTGTTTTGTATTTAAACAGGGTACTGACCTGGATCAGATAACCCCAACCTTTGGGATAGCCAAGACCTATCATCTGAGCAATTCAATCTAGGTTATGTCCAATGCCTTTGGCAAGCTTTTTTATGTAGACCAGTGTTAAAAACAACATTTACAGTGATTTTGCATCATGATTACAATGATTTCATAGCTTTGTGGCTGCCAGTGAAGCTCTACATAATGCTAGAGAAATAGTTTTATCACTTGAACTGTCATCCAGTAAAAATAAAAAATTATTGGCCAGAGACTAAAGGATAAAGTAAGTTCAAGTACTGGAGCAGGAGTTTGTGAGCCAGAACTGATCCAGCAGAAGCTAGAAGTACATTTGCACATAAGCTACTAAATTATGTATTTGTCCCTTTAGTAAGTGTAAAAAATGCCACTCCACTCAGCAAGCAGAGAGTGTGCTACAAGAAGTCAGGTGCTGCTCCCTTCAAAGCACCTGAGGAGTCTCTGTCTTTCCTACCTGTCATGGAATTGGAAAGGTTTATTTGAGCACAAGCTGCGCACTGTATTAGGCCAGGGCTTTTACAGTTCACCTCTCAAGTCTCTGCTCAGCAAAATTGAAGTCTATTTCTCTTCATGGGCTCCCTAAAAGTAGCTAGTTTTCTAATTTCAAATTTGGGCTGAATAAATAACATTGTCATTAATGAGCTTCATAAAACTTTTGTACAGACTGAACTAAACCAGAAAATAAAAAATGGCACAGGTCCAACAGTTTATTTGCACTACTTTTCCACAAGTTTCCATTTTTCCTTTCCCCTTACTTCTCATCTATCAAGACTGATAGACAACACAAACACACTAACTTGCTCTGTGGGTTCAAGACAGTGATAACAGTTGTCAACAAAAAATTGCAGAGTAATGGTATATGTAAGGACACCCTGTCAACTGATACTACTTTTTGTCATGTTCAAATTTGGAAAAAATGCTTTGACACTGAATTTTCTTGGTAATGTTCCTGTGTTGCTCCTAACTTCTACTTGAGCTAGAAATGAGTTCTGGAGCAGTGGAAATAGTGGCAGAGAGAGCATCATGCTCTAGCTCTGGGGCTGGAGGTGGATCTACTTCTCTGTAGACAAGTAGAACAGATAAAACACAGGTTTGGAAAAGTTCATATAGTTGCCTGTGGAGCAGAAACACTCATTAATGATTTATCCTTGTTTAGTGTCTGATGAAGAAGATCCTTTTCGTTATAGTTTGCAATGTATTTGAAACTGCTTTGTCCCATTAGCCCAGTCGACAACCACTTGCTTATGTGAGTTACGAGAAATCTTTATGTTCATAGGCAGTGCATTTAAAAGTAGTGGCTGAACATCCACAGGGATTTATTCAGTCTAATTTTGGGCCACTAAAATTATCACTCCCGTCATTTCTGGTTTTTTATTATTATTATTATTATTATTATTTAGTGTTGCTCTATCATGTTTTCAAAAGGCTTTATAGCTAGATAAATAGGAAATTTGAGAAACACTTTGAAATCAGCATGCACCTCTTAGAAAAGTCTGTAAAACTTTATGGTCCTGTTAATGCAATGTTTTGTGGCAAATTTCTTAAAACCGTTTTTCTTGCAAGATATCCTGATGAGCACACAGGAGGTTCAAAATCATGAAAGTATGGAGAATGACAAAAAACAATGTGTGGCCATTGGACTGAGAGTGTCAAAGACTTTCCAGTGTTAAATTTGTACATATATTTAGCTGTGTATCAGCATGACCTTCAGATATTCTTTTATTATAGTTATTACTTAAGCATTTGCTTCATTATTTAAAGCTGTACAAAACTCTCCTTTTCCCGGGAGTTTGGAGTGTAGACAGAGTGAAATCCACTGGAGGTGTTGAATCTGTGACTAGAAACCCTTGACTGCTGATCCTGCCCCTGCTGCTGATTGGAAACCACTGCTGTATCTTCCTTAGGAATAATCACCCTCATCCAGCAAAAGTAGTGGTTGTGTCCCTATTACTCCCATTACTTCATGCAGCAACTTCATTGCATGAAGGTACAGATGATAGACAATTTGTTGTGATTTTTTCTTTGCTGTCCCATCTTCCAACTAGTTAAAATTCAAAGGCCACAGATAAAATATGATGGAAATACCAAATTCATCTTTTCAGTGTGAATTGCAGCAGGCAGAGATTTTTCCAAAGGCCTTTGGATTCCAGCACAACTTCATGATTTCAGAGGCTTATAAATGACAGTAGCATTTTAACCTTAAAATGTGTCATGAAAATGAAACTGCAGAGTTTTCTCTGCAATTCTGACTTCAGAACATATGCTATATGGAATAACCTTCCAGCTCAAACTTCTTTGCTTTTAACAGCCACAGCCAGAGCCGTGACTGAGGGAAGAAAATGTGTCAGTGCACCCTTGAGCAGGAAGTTGAGGAGCTTCATTTGAGTTCCCAATGAAAATATATGTCCAAAAGCAAATACAGTATTTTATGCCACATGTAAATTAATTTTTATCGACGTGATATTCACATAAAAATTATATTTATAAATGTGATCATCAAATTGTCAAAGTGGTTCAACCCTGTCTCCTTGTAGGTCTTCAGGAAGGTTTTCAAATGAGTTCCATGTCACCTGAATGAAACTTTAAACTCCAACTTTCTAGTGATTTTCATTAATATCACTACAGATGTAAAAATGCTGATGTTCTTTTGTCTAAACTTGACATCTGAACCCAAAAGGAGTCATTTAACTGAATGAAATTAAAATCACTTAGCTGAAAAGCAGCTTTTGAAGGCTCATCCTTCACCACCACTTTAAAGAAAAATAAGTGTACACAAACACACATCCATGCAGCTCCCCAAATCTCTGAATAAACTCCTAACTCTCTGTGTACAGTGTTACTTGCCAGAGCTATAGGGCTGCATAATTACCCCAACTCCTGCATCAGGCAGGGAAAGTTGGTGACATGTTGAGTGAAATGCTACACTGTGTTAATAACGGTTTTGAAAGGAATCAGAAAAGTTAATCATGTGTGGACACAGGGTTAAGAAGCAATGTAACAGACTATTAAGTTTAATATAGATATGTGATATAAGCATATGCAGACAGCCATTAGCATAAATTCATGTTACAGAAGAGCAGTGCAGCATCGTGCGCGATGGATTTATTGCACACGCGGTGTGCAGGGCGGGCACCAGAACGAGGGAGAAATGGGTCAACAAATTCATAGGCAGGTCTTGAGTCAGATTGGCAGAACCAGGGCAAATGCAACCAGGCTGCTTTTCAGTGCTGATGTTGTCTCTGAGTGACTATCTATCACACAACAGTCAAATCGCTCGGCTGCTGTTTTCTGTGGGTTTGAGCATGAAGACGTCAAAGTCTGGAGTGCACATGAGGTCCTTTGCTTTGCATTCTTACTGTGTGATGAGGACAGCTCTCACAGATCAATTTCTGCTCCCTGATTCTGTAATGGATATACTGACAAACTCTGCAAAAGCAAAAAGTCTGATGCTGCTCACCAAGAATAGAATTTCAGAAGCCTCCTTATATTTGTGCCATTTACCTGATTTCAGGATCCCTCATTCATACTGTATTGATTTTGCCCAGCTACCAACAGAGATGAGTGAAGAATCTGTAACAAGTTCTGAGAATTTGCCTCCTTTTTCTCTTCGCAGAATGTCAAAATTATTCATTGCACAAATCCACTGAAGAATTCCCCCAGTTTGCAAACTGCCTGCACTGCTATTTGACATTATCTAAATATATGTGGTTAAAACTGGCTCCTGCTAACTATTCTTTCCTGAAAAAACTTATTGCAAGCACATTTCTTGAAGATGACTAAAAAAAAAAAGTTCAAAATAATTTACAGCTAAATTGGCCACAATGAATTGTGTCATATCCCAAGAGATTGCAAGATGGAACAGTGGGAACTCCTAAAGTTTGTTTATAACAACCAGCATTTTCCCTCCTCCTCTCTGGTTAGTGAAATGCAGAGTAATTGGGAAGACATTGCAACTGGACTTTTGACAACATTTACAGCATATAAATTGCACTGAACCATTTGTCCTTCATAATCCCAGAAAGATCTTTTACACTCAAGATGCTTCATGCATCCTGTATTCCTCCTAGTAAAAAAAGCCCCCAACAAAATAGTGGTAGGGCCTGATTCAATTTAATAGTGGTGTCCTCACAGTACCTACAACTGTTTAATGTTATGTATACTTAGAGTTATGTTACTTTTTCATTAACAAAACAAGGGTTACAACCTTCCCCATGTACAATGTTTTTATTGTATTTTGCCTTTGGGAATTGCCAGTCCAGTTGAATCTCTATCTAATGATGTGTGAGGGAGAAAGCCTCCCATCAGCTCAAAGAGTCATTGATATTCAGGTGAGATCCAAGCAGTTTTCCAAAGTTTGATCATTCCTTCATCTTCAATGGCTGTTTGGCATTTTATCATTCCCATGTGAAATGTTTAAAGGTGATTGTCCTTTGTGAACTTCAGTGTGCATCCAAATTTTTCTCAGCATATTCGCAAAATTCTTCAGATTTCAGATTTTTAGCTGTCCTTAACATGGAGGAATTTGCAGCTTGTTTCAACATATTACTCAGTTAAATAGTTTCCATTCCTGCTGTAATCCCAGTCCCAAAGACTGAACACCTCAAAATTATCAGTAGTACATCTTATTAGGACTTCTCCAAGAAGCAAATTTAAAATGAGGACAGGAGCCAAATGTGCAGAAATGTGAGCTTCCACTCTGGAACACAAGTCTTTGGCTGGAAGAAAGTGGTTTTCATGGATGCAAAGTTGTCAATAATGATTTTATGATATTTGGCCCTTCCTGCATTAAAGGTTATCTGCATCCTAATGTACTCTTAGGTTCTTTATCCTATTTGCTGACTGAATGCTGGTTCTACCACTTGTACTGGAAGGAAGAAGATGTGGAAGAGCTATCTAACTAAAAGGACACAAATTACTGGACTAACCAAGAAAACACGTGCTTTTGGTGCCAAAGAGCATTTTGAAGGCAGTCTTCTTTAGGGATGGAAATGCTGGAATGACTTTTGGAACCACTGCTGAGCTGCTGATTATAGGTCATTCGCTAAAGATGATAACAACAAAACACTGGGGTACTGAAATCATGGTGATCTCATGGACAAGGTTAGCATACAGCAGAAAAAGCCTTCCCATTTTGGAGGGGAAGGAGAGGAGAAAGAATGGAAAGATACATTCTCAGGCATTTGTTCTAGATATCTTGAAAAATAAGAAAAAAAAGGGAGGAGCTGAGAGAAAATGCAACCTCTACACTGGAACCAAATACAGTTTATGTACAGATTGATTTATACAGCGCAGATTCTTCATAGAAAATTTTAAAGCTGAATTCTAGCTATGATATTTACAATATAATATTTTCTTGCTACCACCCTACTGTGCCACACTGGACATCTCCACTTCCTTCTACCATGCCAATCAATATTTCAGTAAGAAAAGAAGGTAGATGATAAAACAAGGAAGATTTCCAGTGAAGTTCAAATGTAGGTTTCATAGAAAGAAAGCCTGAGCATTGTCCTTGCCTTTGAGTGGCAGAAGAACTGAGCTAACTGCTCTGTATTCCCAGCCTGGCTCCTTCCTCCCCACCTTAAATAAAAAGCCCTCCCATTATGCCTATTAACATTCCAATTCATCAAAGCAATTGTTAAATTAAAAAAAAATAAAAAAGAGAAAAAAGAAAAAAGTTATTTCAGCGCTGATGGAAATTATCCTAACATTACATTTCAATAAAATACCCCCTCCCCTAGTCCCTCTGTGTATAAGCAATCAATGGGTTAAGTTTAGATCACTAACGTATGTTCCATGACCCCAGAATGCTTCATCAAATGTACTCATTACCAACTGAGCAAGTGAATGAGTAGTTGTGAGCCGCAGTTTAAGCGCTGATGGGATTGTGTGTGAGCCCCAACGTGGCCGAGGTATTTAAATTTTGATTTTTGTAATGGGCTTTGACATGTTTCATTTCCTCCGAGGGAGCACTCAAGACCTCTGAAAGTAAATGTTGCTAAAAAGTCATCAAGGCAGAATATTAAAATGCCATCAAATGAAAATTTCACTAATGCAATCCGGCTAGGCCTTCAGGTACCCGAGCGAAAAGGGGAGTGTCAAAGGTCCCGCTTCTTTTAGTGAAACATTATTTGTTCCTCTTCACTGACTGTTTCTCCAAAATAAATTATTTAAAGTCTTATTTCTTTTTTCTCCTGGGCCTTTTAAAGTTCAACTACGCTGAGAGGAAATGTGGGGAGGGCTGCCGGGGGAAGGAGGTGTCATATGTGGAAATTTAACAAATTGCTGTGCACGCATCACGCGCTGGGAAGATTGGTTTACACTCGCTGGATGTCTGGAGCCTCGATACGGGCAGGGGACAGACTGACACACTCTGGTGCAGGACTTCAAACAAGCACAAGGGCACAGACCCACATGTGCCACAACAGCATCACAGCTCAAGGGCGGGGTTCAGCCTGGAAGATATTAAGCACATTCCCTAGGAAATGGGAGGGATTGGAGGGCTGGAGAGCTCACTCAGCACCTTCCAGGGTTCCTCTGCTCCCCTGGAGACAAGAGGGCTGTTGTAAATTTTTCAGACCCATTCCCCATTGAGATGGTAAAGCAAGAAGCATTCAGAGGAGAGTAATGAGGTGGTAGGAAAGCAATGTGGTGGTGGGTGTAGGGATCTTTCTTTTCAGTGGAAGACAGAGCAAAGGCAAAAGGGCATTGTGTTTGGGATAAAAGAACTGGAGACTCTGGTTTCACTTCCAGTTGTTTTATGCCTGTGTAAAGCTGAGATTTGCTGGCCGTTCCTCCTGACTTACAACACTGGGCAAGACTTAAGCCCCTTGTTCCCAGGAATCTGGAGGCAAATCAGGAAAAAAAAAAAAAAATAACAGACACTTTATTTAAAGAAGCGTCATTCCACTGAACTTCATTCAGACTTTACGAGAAGGATGAGACAGAGGCACCCTGACCTCGTGCAGAATCCCTTCCCGGCTGACTCCACCAAGGATTTTGGAACAATGAACTCAACCAGTGGAACAGCAAAGAGGAGAAATGCACCATCAGGCCAAACACTGATTGACCGAGCACAGGCAGGAGGTTTGCTGTGGTCAAATTTCATAAAGCTGATTAACACATCTCTGCCTGATGCAGACACCACCAGGAAGAGGGCAGGCAGCAACTGTCGGGGGACAAGCAACTATTAAAAGATGGTTGAAAAACAAAGAGTTTCCAAATGATTCGTAACTACCCTTTGTAACCTTCTTACTGACATTTGTTTCGAGCAAAGGGAGCCAGTGGGGTTGTTTTCCCTTCTCTCAGCCATTTGTGCATTGCTCTTGACTTGATGTAAATTCTGTACAATGTAGTTAATAAAAGCAAGTGAAAAGATATCTGAAGCAATCTCCCCAGCGGCTCCCCAAGTTCAGGGGGAAAAAAATCCCCTCTGCACACCCACAAAGTAAGCAATCTCATTTCAAAACCCATTCTACCAGCTCCTGACATTGTCTGATTTCACATTAGCACAACGGATGGAAATGGCATTCAAGCTAATTATCTACAGGAGACTGAGCAAGAGGTTGAGGTGAGCTCCAAAAATTAAATAGGAAAAAGAAAAGAAACTAGAAAAACACAAGAAGCACTCCCCCAAAAGGCCTTGTAAAAATCCTTTCCAAAACTTTCAAGGCAGAACACAGAGAGCATGTTTTTTGGAAAATCCCCTAAAAACTAAGCCCAGCCTGGCTGCCTGAGGAGAGAACCAGGAGGCTCTTTGTCACCAGGGGCGTGCTGGAGTTTACAAAGCATACACAAATACTTCCCACTTTTGGGGGGCATTTTGCAAACACCTGATTTGTGAGCCATCTGCCAAAGTAGTGGCTCAGATGTGTTTCATCTCAGCTGGGATTAGGGTGAGTGATCCAAAAATGTGTGTCTCAATCTAAATGTCGCGGGTCACGTCCCACGACATTGGTACCTTGTCTCCTCTGGTATTCAGTATGCAAATGGGATGCAGCATGAAGGGATCCAACAGGGAGATGTGATTGGGAGGCAAAAGACAGGACAGTGTGGTGGGGAAAGAGAGAGAAGTAGCAGGATGCAGAAGAATGGAAATGAGGGATTGGGGCAAAGCTGTTTTAAGGAATTGAAGATTGCAGTGCTGTGTGATTGGGAGATGCGATTGCTGTTGGGAGAGAGTGGCTGGAAAATTATAGAGACTGGAGGTGACAACATCACATCCAAGGTGGGACCTCAGGGACAGAAACCTGAAGTCAATGGGAATATTTTTCTGAGAAGATAATAGACCTGAAATTGTGAAAAAAAGGGTTATTTCCAAATAATGCTACTTCTTTTTCTACTTGCAAGGGGTTCTCTTTGCTTGTTTTCAGAGTTTCAATTAAATTTGAAAAACTAGAATTGCATTAAAACAAACAAATATAGTCCCCCTTAGGGTACTCAAGGTTGCTCAGAACCCAGTCTGTATTTTTTTTCAGGTCACCCTTAATTTCAATATATTTTGACATTTAAATTAAGAGCTCAAGATCTGATAGGAAAAACCAAAGGCTTTAAGAATAACAGAAATTACAGAAAAGACAATACTCAATTTCTTCACACTTGGCAGTCATTTTCAGCAATAGTTAGAGCTAGACAAATATTTTGGTTGTAAAAGCTTTTTTCAAAATGCCTTTTTGGTTTAAGAGCAAAGAAAAGAAAAAGTCAAACTGACCAAATTGTTTCTTTTGAAGAAGTCTAAGAAAAACTCAAGTGTTTTGTTAATTTTCCTTTTCAACTTGAATCACTCTGTTCTCAGTACACTTTAAGTTGATTAAAATTAAGACTTCCCAAGAATAAAATATTTCACTGTGGATTGTTTTTTTCTTCAACTCACTGAGGCATTCAGGACATTAACAAAGGCTCTTTTTCAGCTGGCCTTTAAACAGTCTATTTACAAAAAAAAAAAATCACAAACAAGCTGAAAAATCAATTATTCACACAAATCTAGTATTGACCTTCTCTATAAATTACTTAGCCATCCAGTTCTGCCCACAAATTCATATGTAAGTCACAGTGAAACCAAAGGAAATTGTAAATATGAAACCAGCTGTAACTAGACTGTTTAGCAAATCTTACGAGAAAACATGTACTCAAAAATAATCTAGCAAAGAAAACATGAGGACTAGCAAAAGAAGTTACATTTTCATTGCTTTTGAAGACAATTTTTGAAACTCCTGAAGAGTTCATTGGCAGGGAGCAAGAAACCCCAAATTCCCTTCTGCTTCACAGATAACTCTTCTTTATGGTTTGTATTTTAAGATTAGATTGAGGGACTGAGAGCCTCTGTCCTCTGCTGATTTCTAGTGTGATTTTTAATATGCCCAGAAAACAACAGGGAGACATCTGGAAGCAGGATAAGATGAGGAACAGGACATGCAGCCTGCAGGTGAATTTTAACCTAGCTGATCCAAGCAGACATTTGACCTTTGCTAAAGCCTGGTAGTTCCCATCTTCAGAGTTTCAGTGTCACAGCACATTCTCTGGGATGATGGCAGAAGAGCAATGAGGGATGCTCAAGCTCCATCCATTCGCATTGTCCAATTCTGTGCTTTAAATTCCACATATACTTGGAATTGCTTTGAATCTGAAACAGTTGGAAACCATTTGGGACTTTAAAGAGAATCTCTGTTTCAAAACCAATCAAAACTTCTTGCTGTTGTTGTTGTTTTCTCTTTGTGAGGTTCTTGCTTCACGGCAAATGGCACAGAAAAGAAGCAAACCCTTCTAGAGATACCATTTTGGGAAAGACTTTCAGTTGTCAAGGGGAGCTTTTGACAAACTTCTCCTGTAGCAGAAAATCCTCTGGCCCTGTTTTATCTCACTTGGCACAATGAAGGTATGATGCTTACAGAATGCACTATGTTTACTTTAGCTTCTCTTCCAAAAACTCAATCAATATTGCAGCCTCACCATCTTCTTTTGTAATTGGCAATTACAGCCTGGCTGCCTTGACACCCAAATATCTTCGTGTGTGTTACTCTATTTCCTGCACAGGCAGCCTAAAGCAGGGCAGCAGTGTGTCTGCATCAAGGAATAGGGTCAGCAGTTTGTGTTTAAGCCACTGACTCCACACATGAACTTCCCCCACATTTTTTGCCTTTCTCTGACCTTCATGTATCTAACTGGAATATGACTTTTTGAAGAAAGAAGTGCTATTCATTGGAGAAGATTCCTGAACAGCAACAACAAAAGAAGGGTTAATAAGGCCTTCCAAATTTTCCATTGGGACTTTTGACCTAAAGCTTGGGATCATGAAAGCTTGATTTTTCTTTTCCCCTCTGGTTGGATCTCTGAATTTCATAGCACAGCCTCACTGCAGTGTTATGTGCATCCATGCAGTTTGGAAGCTGCTTCTGACTGACAGCTCCTGAAAGGCCCATAAGACACACCACGTTGATTGCCTCAAAACAAAAGCTTTGGAGTCTCTTCTGACGAGCCTGCCTCCTCCACTTAATATCTGAGGTCTGCTGAGGTGGGTTCTGGAAAGAGCATTATTCAGGAAGAACTAACAATGTGCTTTAATTTTCCTCTGGACCTACTTGCTGCTGAAACACTCCCAGTTTGCTTCTGAGAAAACTACTTTCTGATGAACGTTGTTTTAAAAGTTGGTGCCTTGTCCAGGAGAAAGATGAAGACAATTAGTTCTGGCTAATAATGAGAAAAATACTCAACATATTATTCGTACAGATGAAATGTTATGGTGAACTCAGGTTTTGCTAAATAAAGAACATCATTACATTCAATCTGCAAAAACACTTTGCTTTGAAAAGCACAAAAAGACCCCCAAAAAAACAACCAAAAACCAACCCCCAAATCTGCAGCTGTTGTAAACCTTCATGTTTGGTAAAAAAGGAAATCCCAGATAAGCACATAGCTCTGATTACATGGACCTGTAGTTTCCAGAGTTCTTTGTATTTATAATCTTTCAAGGGAGAAGAAAAAGATACAGCAGTTTTGGGTATTAGGAAAAGGAGAATAAAGCCATGGTTAAATGTATAGCTGCAATGAAAACAGCAGAAAAAACCCCCAGTATTTGGAATAAACCTGTTAAATTAGTGGTGCTAGTATACTGTATGAATAAGCAGTTTATGACCACTTTGCAAAATTATACAAGATAGAAATCTGTAGAAATGCCAGAAAAAATAAAAATCTGTAGTGAAATGCTTTCTTAAAATCATAAATGAAAACCAAGAGGACCCTTTAGCACTGGGAGATGGTGAGTCAGAGAGAAGAGGAGTGAAAGAGTTTGGCAAAGTAATGA
The DNA here is from genome assembly GCA_024500445.1 of Entomyzon cyanotis. Taxonomy (NCBI): domain Eukaryota; kingdom Metazoa; phylum Chordata; class Aves; order Passeriformes; family Meliphagidae; genus Entomyzon; species Entomyzon cyanotis. Next base: position 15,239,404 of record JAKEPQ010001010.1, read on the forward strand.
ACAGCTTAGAGAAGTTAAATCAAGGAATGATTTATCACTCTTCCTATAACCCAAGAACAATGAAGTGCATTTAAATTTGATAAAGTAAACAGTTTCCTTGGTGTTGCTTTTTTACCCAGTGACTTATTAACCTATGAGATTCATTACCACAAAACCTCTCTGGAGTCCAAAGCAAGATTGAAAAAGCCATTTGACATTTATTTTGATAATGACAAAAACTACTGCTCATTTCGAACCTCTTCAGCACACTTTTTCCAAGGGGTTGGGATAAACCCTCAGGCTCCCCGGCAGAAATCTACACTCTAATTATTGAGGGTCAGGAAGAAACTTCTTCTCCTGGCAGGTCATCCCAGAGTTGCCCACTAGAGGGTCTCCAGGGCGTTCCTTGAAGGCATCTGGTCTTGGTCATCATTAATAGCAAAGAGAGGCCTTATCCAGGATAATCATTCCCATTTTCCCATGTGTTGGTGAATTCCCGTATGCAAACCCTCTGCAAATGTCTGCGTTTTGCAGAACAGCCCTTTCACTGGGGAGCTTTCCTGCAGGAAAAAGGGAAGTCTGCTTGTCCCTCTGCCTGGTTTTGCCTCCCCACTCCTCCAGGCTCAGACCAGAACAAAGAGCAGTGGGGGAGCAAGGGGAAGACATAAACCAGGAGTAACAATCCTGCATCCCTTCGCAGAGATTTTAATGGTATATGTGTGGAAAAGTAATAAATGGGACATAGCCCATTAGGCAAGAACAAATTTTCTTCCCATAATTTTATCTTTGTTTAATTGAATATTTAATTAGTATAAATATGAAACTAATTTTTTTTTTTTTCATGTGTTCAGTACATTTAGCAAGAAGTGTCGATCCCGGTCTGCATCTTGAGAGGCATTTATGCAGACACGGACAGCAGCCATGCCCTTCTTGTCCCCTTCTGTGTGCTAATAGAAGTGAGCGGGTCATTTGGCATTAGCAAAGGAGTAACTTAGCATTTGCACTGAGCTGAATCTTGCCAGACTGTGTGCATATTGGAGCCAGTAGACAGCGGCTCCTTTCACGTTGATGAATGGCTTTTTTCAAGCGTTCTGCTCCCTAGTTATGAGAAGGGTGACCCGGTCAGGAGACGACTTTATGAAGCTATAAAAAATGTATGTCACTTCGGACTCTCTAATGTCACAGGGAAAAAAGAAAAGGGAGAGAGAGAGGGAGAGAGAGAGAGAGAGGGAGGGTAAAAAAAAAAAATCCTGTGCACAAAAAAATAGCAGGGTAATAAGCCTGTTTTCAATGCTCTAAATAGCTTTCTGTCTACAGCCCCTGTGTATCCCTGTGAGCTGGGGCTGCCGCTTGCCTCAACAAAGCAGCAAGGGTTTTGTGTGTGTTTAAAAAGGTTGATTCTCTTTGCCTTCCTATCACAGTAAATGCTTATCATGGTGACAACAAGGCATTGGGAACGCAGGTCGGGTGGCTGTTACGTCGGCTGCTGCGAAAAAGCTATAATGCACTTTAAAAAAAATAAAAATGCAATCCACTCAAGGTGCCTCTGACTTTTAAGTATGCAGAACAGCTCGAGAGAAAGGCACCATAAAAGCAAAGTAGCTTTGAAAGGGCCCTTTCATCTAGTATTTTATAAAGTATTTTCTCTGTGTCACAAAGAATAAAAAGTAAAGGGTTGCCAGGTATGTTTGCCCCCATGCCTTTGGTTAATACTCTGGAGTTTAAAGATACCGCCGTGTAGATTTTAACAGATGACCCTCTGTAGATCCATAATTTAGCATTCATTGAATTTCCCTATTTCTTTTTAGGCTTTGATATGCATATTTCATTGCATTAGATGCTTCCCCCTCCCTCATGTCCCCCTCCACCCACCTCCCAGAGATGTAGCACATTTTATAACTGATGTTAAAATGTTAATTTGCACAAGGTAAGTGGCCCGGAGGGTTGAGGGCAGAGGCCTTTTCTTTATTAGGATTTCAATTAGTCACGGGCCAAGTTGGGAACGCCCAAGTTCTGGGTTTGAACACCGCCCTTGCCAAAGCTGAGATGCAAAAGCTCCTGAACTCCTAGACCCAACCACTAGTCTGCTTTCCTGTTTTTCCTGGTGGGATTTCCAGTTCTCACCCCACCCGGCACTGGAACAACTTGCATCACGGTAGGAACAAGACTGAGCTGTGAGTCGAGTGCCAGGCCGAGATAAATCATGGACATGTCTTTGTAGAGACTTGGAAACCTCTGTGTTTTTTTGACAAGCAAAAATTGGCCTGGGAGGAGCACAAATCAGCAGGATTCAATAACAGCAGCGTGCGAGTCAGGGAGAATGGGCGGAGGCGACACAGAAATGGAACTTGCACCTTTCTGGGATTCTGTAGGGGCACAAAAAGGATGGAGCTTTAATTCATTTAGAAGCCCCTGGAGACTGAACTGAGTCCTAATGAAAGTTCCCACCGAAGTTAATGGACCTGATTGTCTTCTCATTGCAGGGCGGAATTCTAATTAAGTCAATCGAGTTACACTAGCATAAAAGTGGTGGATGTGAGAGGACTAGCAGGTCTTGGGAGAGTTGAGCCTCCTAATGACAGGACTAAAATGGAACCCTGAAAATTCCACACACTCTTGCACTGAAATAAATTCAGTGTAATTACATCAAAACACATCCAGCAAGCAGTGGCCTGAATTCTGAGGGATTGTTCCTTGGTTGTACCTGTGTAATCCCACTTTCTTCCTCGTGGAAGCAAGATTAGGATTTTGCTTTCAGAGGTTGGAGAACAGAAAGGAATACAAGTCCAGAGAAAGGAAAGCTTTTACTTTGATTATATTTTCATTGTTCTTAATTTTAACCAGTATATACTTAAATCAATGGCAAAGCTCTTGCTTCTTCCTCACTGAAGGAGACAGACCCTAAACAATAAAGCAAATGGAGGCAAAGCAGTCTCTAGTTCCAAAAGCTTTCTATCTATGGAAATACCTTACAAAGTATGGGATGGAGGGGGAACTTACAGTGACCTCTAGGAAGGTCTAGAAATTTGTGACAGTGCTGACTGTCACCACCACAGCATCCTACCTTAATCCCAGTGGCACTTTTCATACCATGAAAGAAGGAAAAGCATCACCTGGCATTAACTCAGTGCCCCCCTTCTGATCCATCTGGAGAGCAGATGACCCCAAATCACCAGTGCCTGAGATGGAGATAGTGCAGCAAATCCCAAGAGAGCTATTTAAAGCCACACTCTTTTTTTCTCCCATACTTTCATCCGCTGAAAATATTTAAGCTTGGTAATGCATAAAATATATATTTTTGCAGGAAAAAAAAATTTCCCTCCATTTAAGAATTTATTAACAATTTACATAATTGCTTAAGTAATCTGCATAATTGACGGAAAGTTTAATTTGACCCTAGTTCAAATGCAACACTTATGGTTTTAAATTGAAATGGGTATAATTCATTTATGAGAGTAATTAAGCCATAGTGTCTAACAAATACAATGTATGCTGCCTGAGGCCTTCAAGGCCAGAACATACTATTAGGATGTTTTATTTAAATATGTCAAATCTGTTCATCTGCAAAGCTGCCTGTGTTAAAATATATCAAATGTCTTACTTGACCTTTAGTGTGCCCTACTGAAAACAGGGCATTAAAAAAAAATTAAAAAAAAAAAAAAAGAGAAAGGAAACACAAAACCACAGGCTTTTCTGCATGCCTGAGGAAAGGCAGGAGTAGTGGAAGGGAGACCAGGGGAGGAGTGCTCTGGCTGAGATTATCCTGCCTACCCAAGGTCACAACTGTCCTGTGAGGACAAGGTGCACCAATCCTTCCTCAGTCTGACCAATGCCTTCTTTCAGCTTTATTCCTGTTGAAATTTTGGCTGCCAAAGTCTCAGGCTGTCCTGATATTTGAGTATGTGGAGTCTGATCAGCTGTAACCATTTTGTCTTTAGGATTGGTAAATGAAAGCCTGATTACTATGGCTTCTGAAAAGCAGGTCCCAAATCTGTGGATGTGTAGCACTCTTTTTAATCAAGTCCACTCTTCTTCTCTAGGGCCATGGTCAGAAGAGTGGAGATTTGTCTTGAGAAGACCTGTGAGCTGGAAGAATTTTTATTTTCATTGTGGAATATGTTATTTTTGCCACGTTGCTATGCTGAGATCCCCTTCTGGGCCTGTAATTTCCCAGGGTTTAGGACTCAGGCTGTGAACCCACGCCTGATTTCATCTGATCCTCCGTGTTGGACAGCTTGGCTGACTCATCCTCCAACTGCAGTTCCAGACTTGCTGGTGTACAGCAAAACCTCAGCTCCTCAGTCTTTTCAACAAGTTGCCAGTTAGGTACTAAAATGCTGATCATTCTTTCTTGAAAGGACATCCACTGTCATCAGGTAGAAAAATTCATGGCTATGTGGTACATGCTATAACTTCTGATCCTTCTGTGGTCAAAAGAAATGGAATATGGAACAGGACTTTCCTTTTTTTTCCTCAAGAGGCATGTTCCTAGTGTATTCCAAGGCAGACCTACTCACTTTTCTAATTAAGATATGATGTGATATACATAGGAGGGAGAGATGAGATGCAGGATGAATGTATGCCAAGCAGCAATCTCAATTACCAGCCACGTAGATTAAAACTGCCTGATATCAAGGAATTTATTAAATGCCTTCCATAAGCCACAAGAATATGCAGAAGAGCAGTTTTGCCCACTCTTGTGGTTGTGCCACTAGGTTGGTGATGGATATTTTTTTTATCCTAAGGAGCAGCTTCGGAGAATGAGAAGCATGAAAAAAATTCCACTTTCATAAAAAAAAACAAAAACAGAAGAGATGATCAAATCCCAGCAGTTCAACAAGTTACCATGAGTCAGCCAAGCTGCAGCTACCATTCCTGGTCATGGTTTTATCTGAAAGCAAAGGACATCTTACAGGGTAAGGCTCAGCCTGCCATGAAAGAGGGCAAAGGGATATAATTTTGCATTTTCCCCAGGCAGAGGAATGCACTTGCAGGAAATCACTGCAGCTCAGCTGGCACATGGTAACAGTTCCCCCGTAGCAGGTAGGAAACATGCATTTTAACTTGTTCATAGGCATGATGGATAATTGGAAACGCCACCCTAATTAATCCTAAATAAATACGGCCCATTAATGGAAGCACATGCTGATTGATTGATTTGCTTAATTTAGATTAAGAGCTAAATAGCTAGTTATCTTTTCCCACCCCTAAAATGCAACTTATGGTTTCTGAATGATTTTCTAGGAAATCAATATTAGGACAAGGAAGGAGAAATGTCAGGTTAGTTGATGAGCTTGGATGACCACACATTGTTCCAAATTGTTAGGAGTTTTACAGACCTGATTGACAGAGCCAAGGAAGCATTTATGAGGACAGAGACCGGACCCAGGTTTTAGAGAAAAAAAACCTAAAACCTCTTAAAATGTGGTTTATTACATCACTGGATTTTCCTCAGCTGCACTGATCCTATATAAATGGGTTAAGAATGTCAAAGCCAGCATCATGTAAGGGAGAGAGTACATTGTGGTTTTCAGGAAATGTTGCATTTAAATGTCAAAGTGAACACGTTTTGGGCATTGTGTTCCTAACAAATGAGTGGGATTACTAAATTATTTTTGAAAAAATTATATTCTTTTGTTGGTGTCCAATCCCACCTGAGAGGAGACTTTCCCCATGTCTGGGAACTCTCCAGGTGATGTTTAGAAGGAACATTCTTGGACTGGGAGAGGAGAGCAGTGGGACAGGATTGTGATTGTACTGGGGCAGCTCTGAGGTGATTCCCATCACAACCACCAGATCAGCCCAATGATTCCTCCTGGAATGTCTGCCAGGCAAGCTGACCTCAGCATAAAAACCAGGCCACTGTGCAGATCTCTCTGAACATCTTTGATTCCAGAACATCTGCCCAGAATCAAGCACCACCAGCGAATTACTGATCATCATTGCTGATCTAATAATAATCTCATAAATTATACATCACCCTCAGCTCCAGGCAGCCAAGGCAGCAGCATGAAGTACCACTAACCCTGGAGGCACAGATTTCTTCTGAAGCGCCTCAACTGAGCTTGTACCATCAGTTAAAAGTGAATGGGCTTCTCAGCATTTAATTGCCAGATTTGGAGTTTCTAGGTAGGCATCCAGGTAGCAGTTGGACACCAGGTAACACAGAGTGCTTTTATAACTGTAGTAGATAGGCTATTTCTATAATAAAAAATATATTACAAGTGATGCATAAAATATCAGATATAATTATTACATGGAAAATAAAATATTTCTTGGTTTAAACAAAAAAAAATCGCAGAAATAATTTCCTAAAATGTGAAAGTTTAACAAAGTTTTGATTTTTAAACCTCTAGTTTAGGTTTAATGAGAAGAGAAGAAGGGCAGTGATTAAATCAGTCATTCATTGATCATTAATTGATCCTCATTCAGCCCATTTCTTTCCGAACATCATTGCCTATTCCAGCAATCTGTGTTTACCACTTTAGCCTGCTTGGAAGCACTGAGGGAGCAATTCTGTATGTGAATTTATACTCTGTTGCCCTACATAATTAATTCTCCACCTTGCCATTCTTTGTCATAGAATCATTAAGATTGGAAAAGACCATGCTAAACATCACTGGTTTTTTCTTTTTTGGTTTTTTTTTTCCTAGGATAGAACCAGCATAAACTAAGATAAACTAAGTGCAGACTCCCATGTGAACATAGGTTGAAGCCTCACCAGCAATTCACCAAGGAGCATTGCAGCTCTCTCAAGGAGTATCCTGTCAGTATCTGCCACGTTTTCCAAAACCTGTCAGTTCAAACAAGGTAGAGATTAGTTTTGAATACTTATCCAGACCAGTCTGACATAACCCTGAAATATCTTTAATGCTTTAACTCTCACCTCAGTTGAAATCTGAACAAAGGGCTTCACACCAAGGTTTAGAATCACAGTGGAAGAAGTTAACTTTAACTGTATTTCAAAAGCCATTTTTTTAAAATTACTTTTATTAACTGAGAGGGAGATTCTCCTACCAGAAAAAACTTGCCAGAGCTCTTGGAGAGCTTGGACAATGGTGTGATTCATGGGGCCAGGAGCTGGACTTTGATGATCCTTCTGACTCAGGATACCCTATGATTCTACCCCATTTTCCATAGTGCATTACTCCAGAAGAAATGCACTGGAATCAGTAGGGCTTATAAGGATCAGATGTCATGTGGTAGGAAAGGCAAGGACAAACTGACAGGGGAGAGGGGAGGGATGGGTCCTACAAAAACTGCACTCATTAAGTAAAATTTCAGGAGCAAATCCCACAATCTAAAGTTTGACCCACCTACATTATTTTTTTCTCTTTCATTCCATGTTTTTATCATATTCTTTGCTCAGGCCCTGGCACATTATTGTGCCTTCCCACAAATAATTGCCAGGGCAGCTGACGTCATTTAGACATCAAAACACCTGATAGGGCATTTGGATGTACAAGTGACCTTAAATACACCCACTGAGAGCACAGAAATGGAAGGAGGGCTTTAAAGTCTGGCCTCTAGTGTTTAAGTGCAGGTGATTCTGTATCATTTCATTTGAAGTGGTTCTAGCTGGGCTTGGAATTTGTGTCTCTGCACCATCAGAATGGCCTGGAGTTTCTTAATTACCAAACAAATGGAGAGTAGCTGCTTGATTTTGACAGCTCCTTTGTGTATCATTCTTCACAGAACATGAATGATTAATGGAATTTTCCCAACACAGTCAAAGTTGTTTACTGATGGAATTAAAGCTGAAATTGGCAGTGCTCTTTAGGGAGGACTTTTTCTATAATGTCACCAGACCTGCCAAGCTCTCCTAAAAAATAGGAACAATTAGTGATGGGTCAGAAGGATTCTGGGTATTAAAAGGTTTGGTTCTCTCCGGTGAAAGAGAAAAGGGGGGTGGATGGGTGAAAAAGGAAAGAGGATAAATGAAAAAAACTAAAGCCCCTTATTGATTATTTCCTTCAGGGAGTAATATCCTTGGACCCAAGTCCTATTTTTGAATTAAAAGGGAAAAAAAGTTAAATTTCAGAGGAGAAGACACATAAAAGAAGCCAACGTTCAACATTTTCTGGTTAAGCCCTTCTCATAAGATAAACAAACATGAAAACTACTTGGTCCCAATGAGCGTGAGCTTCACATCATCAGCACAAGGTGACACTTCATGTGTCAGTGTCAAATGAGTTGAGGCGGTAACTGCCAAGGGGTGGAAGAAGAACACAACTGCACAAGCAGAACAGCTGTGTTTAGGACACAGCATTTGTGGCTTTGTTGCCACTTTGAGCCTTAGAAATGCCTGGAGGAACAGCTGTCTGGTGCAGAAGGCAACCAATACTGGAGGACATGGAGTGTCTTGTGCATCTTGTCCTGTAGGGAAGGTTAAAGGGCTCTAGGATGGCCATGGAAAAGTACCAGTGCAGCCTCTGGGAATGGGAATATGCAGGTGAAGGAGATAGAGAGCACTCTGGGGGTCCTGATATGTTTTGAGAGCATGAAAGGAAGCAGACCGGAGTGAATCAGGCATACCTGTAAACTAAATAATTTGGAATTATTCTGAATTTATCCATAATTATTGTATTTCCCCACATATTTTCACCGTTTGCCTTCTTGTCCCCTTGCATTGCCAGAATCTACAGGCAGAAAAATTTGTGGGAGTAATATCCTCCCATCAGCAGTGGTTCATCTGGGACACACTTACAAAGTTCATAATAAAGGCAAGCCCTACAGAGCGTGCTCAATGTTTAAAGTGTTTTATGAACAACTTCACACCAACCCCAGGAGATAGTTAGATAAGCATGTGATTTATTTTTATTCCCATTTTCCAGATGGAGAAAAAATAGTGAAGTGACCTTCTAAAGGCCGCAGAAGGAGTTGAAACGGAGATGAGATCAAGGAGTTCCTGACTACCCTGTGTGTGGGGAAAACATCAGATTATTCTGCATCTCTCTTCTGCATCTATTGCACTGACAAAGGCATTTCACCACACTCACGTGAACATGTCCACAAGATGGATTTTTATGACTGTAGTGGAATCTGGTAGAGGGCCAGGACTTTTTGGTTTTTAGCTATCCCTTATATTATTTGCCTGACGTGCTTCTCTTTCTCCTGCCTCTAAGCATTTTTCAATAAACAGGCAAAATTATCCAGGAGCAAGGCTGCAAGGGCCAGCACAGAGCCAGTGGAGTCACATGTCTCCTTTACTTGTATAGTTAGCAGCAAGTATATATAACACAGCCCTGCCCTTCCTCTTCTAATGAAAGTGGCTCACCACCAGGTAGGTGATCAGCTGCCAAAGGAGATTAATCTCCCTTTTTAGCGTGTGTTTTGGGGTTGGAAGGGATATCAGTTGCTTTAGTATGTTTTTAACATCATCTAAAGCATAGCCAAGGGTTATAATCAGACCCTTGGGAGAGCAAAGGTACAATAGATAGCTAAGTGCCTCTAATCCACAGCAGCATGATTATCTATTGATAACTGCCTCCTCCCCTCTAGCTGTCCCACTGATCCAGAGTTTGGTTAATAAAAACAAGTGAATTCAGCATGCTGTGGTCAGTAAAGAACATGCATTGGGGGTGTCAGGGCAGGGGAAGGTTAACTGTTCTCTTTGTTTGCTTTTCTTTTAATGCAAAACCCAACTGGCTTGGTGATGTCCAGATATGCACAAACACCCATGCCAGATATTCACTTGCACAGACAGGAGTAATCCAAGTACAAAAGGGAAGGCTGGGCTGGAGGAAGGGGAAGTGGCTGGGGCCAAGCAATGAGAGCCAATTCTTGCCGTGATGTACTCCTACTGCCTTTGTGATCTTGGGCAAGACTCTTGGATTCAATTTGATAGCTAGGGCTGGATCCAGTGACTGATTTTAATTAGAAAGCAAAAGGCCCTTTCACCTTCTGCTACTAAATTTGACTTGAAGTTAGTTATCCGTAGTTAATTCTGTACTATTACGCCCTAAAGTCGGACTTCAGCACCAATGAAACTGTAGTTTCTATTGACCTTTGTGGGATATTTAGTTTGATAATACTGGTCCTGATTTCCCCACATATCATTTTCACATATAATTTTCATTTTCTGTGAGAAAGGAACAGCAGCAGACCCTTTCTTTTACATCCCCCTGACAAATTTATGGGGAAGTATGCAATTTTGTAGGGTTTTCAAGGATTACTTTAAAGAAAGCACAGCATAACTCAGTGTTGGAAACACATTCTGAAAAATCTAGTGCTGAGTCTCCATAAGCACAGATAATGGATTATGAGTGATGTGCCTGAGCCTGGTCACACTTTCCATGGGGCTATTCAGAGTTATTTGCATCACACCATAATAATGTGACAAAAGAAAGTTCAGCACCACAAGATAGTACAGATCCAAACCATGTATACATCACACAGCCCATTGGCTTTTGCCATTCCCTCACTGGGAATTAAACTCTGAGGGTTAAACATGGAGAAAAATGAGTGCTTTTCCCATGTTTGAAAAGCATCTGCAGAAGGTAGAAAGTCTTAGAAAACAAAAGAGCCAAAAAAAAAAAGTAATCCCCAAATAAAAAAATCCAACCCCCAGCTTATTTGTTCATCCATCATATTTTCCAGGAAACTGATCTCTTGAGAAACCTCCAAACAAATAGCCAGAAGTGAGTGGTGGGGAGAGGAAAGATATATATGAATTCTTTCAAGCAAGGCACGTCATGGAGCTACCTAGATTTTCTACTGGAATGTAACCTTCATGTACTTTCCTGATGCTGGCAAGGGTGGGGTGGTGGTTTGACAGTAAATAAGTGTACCTGCAAAGACATGGACACTACCAGATGAAATCAAAATTCCTTTAAAGAATGGTCTGTCCAGCCATTGCAGATGTCCTTGAAGTTCAAGCACTTGTATAACATTCATTTGATCATAATACCGCCTGGTCTTGTGCTATTTTAAGAAGTTGAGAGGCAGATAAACATCTGCTACAGAAAAAAAGAAATTAAAAAATCAATTGATCACATGCCCAGGCAATGCTTACCGTGGAGTGTACTTATTTTGGCTAAAGACATACATGGGAGTTTTCAGAAAAATGCCCTGGAGGGAATAAACAATTATCAAGACAGTCGAAACAGCAACCACAACACCCTACCTTAATGGAGCCATTGCAGAAAAAAAATCCAGATAATTTAATCTCTAACAAAGGAGGGCCTGTCAGGTCAGTAACCCAGATCTGAGGTAGTGGTTTCATGTAACAATGCTGCTTGACTCGGTATTCATTTCCAACGCAAAGTTCAGCCTAACAGCAGCTGTCAAATACCTTTGGTTAATCCCCCTGTAGCTGCTTTGGTACAATTTTGGTGGTGTAATACACAGCATCACCCGACCCCAACAAGGCCACCACACTGTTAACACTTTGCCCTGGGGAGGCACTTGAGTGGGTAGGAGCAGTTACAAAATTCCCCTCGGGTATTTAGGAGAAGGACCTGCTCAGGCTCCTGACTGCATCTCTGCTGTACTTTGTGCCACGGTAGTGCTGAAATGTGTTTCTTTCCAAATCATTAAAGCCTGGCATTTCAGAGCTGGGCTCCAGGGAAAATGTCCCTGGCTCTCTGTGCCTTTCCTCCTCTATTTTGAAACATAGCTGCTAAGCTTCAGTGCACCTTCCTGCTGGATTTTAAAACAACTCGGTGTTTTACAGGCTTCGGGGTATTATAAATATTGGCGCTTTTTTTTTTTTTTTCCCTCTAACTGTGTGCTGTTCAGGCTTTTTTATTGCTTGGATTGTGCAACATCCTGTGCGTAGTAGGATGGAAAACCTAAACATTCTATTGAGCTCCACCTTTTCTTCCTTCATCATCTGTACCTGCACAGGCTTTCTCTTAACTCACGCCTGAACAATTCCTCTCGAATCTTCTTGATGAACTCTTCCAAATATCTTGAATTCAGACTGGGAAATGAATAGAAGCCAGGGGTGAGAATTTTCCTCTCTCATCATGGCACTGCCCATGTCCTGAGTCTATGCCACCTTTTGGGGAGAAGAAACTCAGATAAAGCAGATGAATGTGGCCAACAGCCTCTGCATGTCTAGACAATCTGCATAGTTTTCCTTTATCCAAACAGGCAAGTCAGAGACATTAGAAGAAAAAGATCTTGGGGTGAGCTTCTAGTCCCTTACAGTAGCTCTTCAAGTCTCACCTTACTCTCAGTCTTCATCTCTTTGGATATTTCTTTGGATTTGAACCCTTAATTAATGGAAATTTCCAAGACTGTGCTTGGCACAGGGGATTACCTGTATAGGCAAATCACCGGAGGGTGAAGTGTTTCCTAACTCCATTTCACGTCAATTTATCTGGGAATACCTGGCAGCCACTTTTTCAACTATGAGCATGTTTATCTTATACCCCAGAAAAACTAATATTCTCTCCCTTTGGAGATCTGTTTGCTACCTAACTTCACACCTCCAGTCTTTTAATGTTCTTACATTGGATTAATTGATAGTAATAATAATAATAACAATAATAAAAATCCAACCTTTTTTTCCTTTAAGGCACAACTTTGTTCCACATGACTGGCTGTAACAGACTCAAATTCTTTGAAAGTAATGGAATTACATTGCCAGCACAGCTCACTGGTCTGCCTCATTTCAGAAAATTCATCTCTTTTAATGTCTCAGCCATACTGAAGCTCAGCATCTATTGCTCAGCTGTGGGAGCTCAGGATTGCAAACCAGCAGTCCCAAATCTAAGCTATGCCCTGAAAGGACCCAATAGTGAAACTGGGAATCATGGGGCCAAGGATCTGGTCTGGACTGCATGATCTGAGGCTTTCTTTGGAAATGAAGTGGGAGGTGATATGACTGAGAAAAGAGAGAAATGTTTCATATTGTTCTAGTGGACAACACCCACCTATGTCCTCATCTCAGAGATGTAGCCACTCATGAGTCTTCATGGAATGATTTATTGATCAGTTGACTGGACAGGATTGTCCCTGCTTGTATGGATTTTAGGCACTCACAGAAAGCAAAAGGAGCCTGTTAAGTCAACTATTCCACCTTTCTGCATCACAGTCCAGGTATTTGTATCTCAAAGTTCACAACCAGATACCAGCAGATGTTGATAACAATACTGTATTCACTGGAAACAATGCATCATCTGTACCTGCTGATAAAATCAGTATTTTCACCTGCAAAACATCCTAAAATGAACATCCAGGCTTTACAAGCACAAACTCCAGTGCCACACCCACACACACAGTGGATGATTTCAAGAGCATTTGAATTTTTAACAGGGACACAGCTCTAACACTGATTCCCCAGGCACAGAGGACTGAAAAATTCATTAGCCAGGCTGGGAACATTCCCCCATCACAACGTGCATGCCCTGGGAAAGGAGTTGTATTTAGCACACTACAATTTACCTGCATGATTAACCAGCAATGGTGTTTTCGGATGTCTAATCAGATTATATTGGGTTTATGTACAATTTCCTAAGCAGGCCGACTGATAGATTGATCAAGGGTAGATGGGATCTGACAGCAGAATATTATGGCAGAATTCTCCCAGTGATGGATGAGCCCACCTTGACACAAACTCCAAAGCTTTGCCTCTTAGTAATAAATCTCAGCATGAAGTCATCTGTCTCTGACCTGAAGCTTGAAATCAACGACTCAGGATACTGAAGTTTCATCGTCTTTATGAACATTTAAGTTGGCTCAATGGCATAAATACACACCTCCTGCATTCAATCTCTTTAATAGTGGCAGGCCTTATAATGTTGGGGCTTTTTTGTTTGGTTTTTTTTTGTTTGTTTGTTTGTTTTATAAAAGTTAGCGATTCATAACCGATTTTCTCACCAGCCAAGGAGATTGCTGCTAATAGATTACATTCTGCATGATGCTTAATGAGCCATGATTGGGAAAGGAGATGGCTAATGGCACTTCAGATTGATTTAGCAAGGATTCAGTGGAGGCAATGCCACGACTCCACGAATAGCAGTAGGTTTTATGTGGTGCCATAGAATTATATAACAGGCACCTCAGCTAAAACCTTCAAAATGCCTTGCTGGCTTGAGAGGTTTGCTTGCATTTTCAAAAGCTAGTTGAAGTCAGATTCTGAAAAATATGCCTAGTTAACCAGAGGGCTTTTTCAAATCAATGTTGTGAGTCACTTTCAGTAGGAAATGATTGAATAGACTTAAAAAAAACAACACCCAAATTTTCCACCAAGCCCACCTGAAAAATCCTCTGCATGATCTGGAACTCTAAAAGTGGAGATAACTTGTTCCTTGCTTGTAAACTCACAGGATACATGATGGTGCAATATGGTGCTCACACCATCCAGAATTAATAATCTCATTTGCCTGGGACTTAATCCAAGGCCATTTATGAGACTGTGGCCCTAATTCTTAATGGGATTTAAGCACCTAATTTTTATCAATTTCAGCAAGAGGTCAAGGTTTAGTCTGTTTTTGAGTGTTTGGGTGCACAAGAACTCAGGTCATGTTTACATGCACTCATAATGTAAAAATGTGAGGGTGTGTAATCGAAGTCCTCCGAGCTCCCTGAGCTTGGTCAACACCCTGGGTACCACAGCAGCTCTCTGAATTAATTCAGTAATGCCTTCGAGTGACCTACTGCAGACATTCTCATCTGACGGAGCCAGGAAATGGGGGAGCTAATAGACCATTTTGGAGTATTGTAACATCACAGCAATCCCATATTTTAAGAGGTTAATATAATACTAATTGGAGCCTGGGTGAAGAGTTCATAAGACAGATGAACCCACATTAGTTTTGAGAGTTTGAGCAGCCAGATTCTTAATCCATATTCACTACTGCTTTGGAGTGGTTTTGCTCTTTAACTAAGAAGGAAAAGAAATATCAGGAGATTTCTGTAATTGTCAGCTTTTTCTGACTAACCTTGTTGACTGCATCTTCTGGGTTCATGATGGCTGATAACATACCAAAGTCATGGCCATTGAGAAAAATCAACTTGTAGGACCAAATTCACCTCCTGACTGACTCTGGTAGACCTAACTGCACTCTGAGATTTTATTTCTGCTAATATCAAAGCCCAGAAACTGACAAAGCTGTGTTATTGTCAACCCCTGTAGTGAGGCTGGGAAAGTAGGAATAACAGTTAAGTTAGACCTGTGTGAATAATTCATAGGGAATAATTTATTTGATGAATTGACCTCCTTTTTATTTTTTTTATCTGTTCATGGCCCTGTCCACAAGCAGCCTCTGATTTTCTCTCTTCCGTTGTTACTCAAATTGAAAATATCTGCTGAATAATTTCTGAGGATAATTCTTGTTCTGCAAATTTGTCCCTGAGCAGTTCACTGTGAACATTTGCTATCTGAAATCCGAGTGCCAGCTAGAGACATGGATCTCATGGTGTTATTTCTGTTCCTTGCATAAAGGGCACATACATTCAAAACAGTGTGTTTTCCACTCTGGCTATTGGTAGTTCTGAGTCCTTTAATGTAGTGTTAAGCTCTGCAAGGTGTGTATTTGATTGTAAGGCCCCATTTTTGACTCATGTGAGAGAAATAATATGTATTGTGACAGAAAGCTCCTTTTTCTTCAGGGATTTTCCTATAAACCTGCAGGTGCCTCCCAGTCAAATCCTCTAGCTGCTCAATGAGAGGAAAAGAGCAGCCACGAAGGGGAGCAAATTCAAGTTTTAAGGACAAATCTTAGGCACTGCCTACATCACCCTCCATGGGATTCCCATAAAGCAGGAACCATCCTGACCCAGATCCTGCCTCACAAACACAGGAACAACAGGCACAGGGGAGGCAGCACAATCCACAGGACATGCAGAGGACAAGGCAAGCAGCCCTGGCTGCCCTCCACAGCTCTGGAGGGACAGACAGCCACCTCCACACCTCCCATCCTGCTTTCCACAGGCTGTGGTGCTGAGCAGCTCCTCAATTCCCCTTGCAGCACAGTTGATTGTTTACTCACTCCACTCATTATGTTCTGCACTCACACGGCTGCACATTGACTTTCAGGATCAGGAGGAGGGGGAAAAATGGGAGCAAGACAGAGTTAAAAGTTTCAGCCATAAAAGCTTTTGACACATCTTTCTGTCTCTTTCTGTCCAAGTAATCAATCTTCTAAGTTTCCAGGAGAGGCTGAGATTTTTAAAAACAGCTGTAATCTGTGGTCATTGATGGTGGAGTAGATTGTTTGCCAAACTATTACCATAACTGTCAACCGAAATCAGAAAAATAATCTCATTGTGCTGGACAGATGCCTTTCCTGCATTATTGATATAGTCACTCCAGAGTAATAGAGAAATATAAAGCATTGTTCTATTTACAAAAGGAGATTGGCCAAGTCCTTGAGAGTGAGCAGGAGGGACAGGCACTTAAAGGAAGTGAGATATAGTCAACTCAGTAAAAGTTATGTGTCAGGGTCATGTGGCCTCCATAGTCAGCAGTAGAATCTCAGTTTTCAATAGCTTTTCCTCTCCTTTCTCACTTTCAGATTTAGCTCCAGAGCTTAATCTCTGACTAAATGAGCTTTCCAGGGTTTTAATGCAGCACCATGGAATCTACCCAGCTTTTCCCCTTTCCACCTCCCCTCTGGCTGCCAGCATGACAGCCCCAAATACATCTCTGGGACCGCTGCATTTCCCAAATTTACAAAAACACTGCACGTTCCCCATGTTGCTGCTGGTGGCGAGGATAAATCAGGTCAGCTCTGCACATTATAATACAATGCAAGAGAATTTTGTCTGCTTGCCACCGAGATGTCTCTGACAGCACTTTGCAAAGCAGTGCACTAAATATGAGCGTCGCAGCAAATCTTTAGGCAGATGGAGCAGCCAGCCTGCATTTAGCCATAGCGCCCACAGAGTCTTTTGCTGTTACAAATGTTTGTATATAGAGAGGGGCCCAATTTTGCATTGGAATCTGCTACAGTGAACCCATAACCCCAAGTTCCCCATTTATAGCACAAATGAATAAGTATCTATACAGTCAGAGGACTGGAGGTGGGACTGGAGCTTCTATTTTCATTTGAACACCATGCAGGGGTCAGGCACTGTGAGAGTCCCGTGATCAGCTGAGGACAGGCTCTGGGAGATATGTGGTCTCTTGTCCTTTTTTTTTTTTTTAATTTTAAAATTGCCTCACATTTCACTGCAGGAAAAAAGTTTATTTTCTCATCAGCCTTTTGAAAACACAGAATTTGAATTTTTTTTTTTTTTTTTTTTTTGGTGGGGGGGGTGAGCTGGAATTATCTATAGACTTAGTCCTCCATTTAACTTGAAAAGAGAAATTAGCTTTTACAAAATGACAGCAGTTTTTAGCTTATTCTTGCTCAAAAGCAGATATATGAGCTGCTAGCCTCATTTTGGTGGCAACAAAGGAACTTTTCGGCAGCTTAATGCTTCGAGGCAACACATGGCTTTTTTCTTTCTTTCTTGCAACAAAAACATACAGATGCAATCTTTGTCTCAGTAGAAAAAAGATGGAAATAAAAATCATTTCATCAAATTTGGTGTAATGAGAATTATTGTCATACTATAATTTAAATAACAACAACAACAACAACAAAATTGCTTTTACCCCAGTTTTACTGAAACGCCTGCGAAAGAGCCATTCTAGGGAAGCAAATGTATGCTCTGGTCTGAAGTGTGAAAATCAGCAATACACAGAAAAAAGCAGGGCTAATTGAAGGACAAATTCTTGCTGGGTGACCACCAGTCAGTCAACAGCTCAGACCCATTGCGCTGAACAAAACATTCGTAGCTTTCAAACAAGAACAAATTTTTGTGAGGAAAATGCCTGACTGCCTTCATGCAGAAGGACGAGCAGTCTGTGGTCAGAAATGAATGCAGGAAGTGTCCTTGACACCACTTTTGCCATGACTCCTCTGCTCTGAAGTTGTTGTACTCTGGTCATCAAGATGTTCCCAATTCGTGAGCTCATGTTGGGGACATAAAGCTTGACCCAAACCCTCCCACGTCACACCCCAAACCCCACAAACTCACACCCATCTCCAGCACAGCTGAACACACACACAAGCACACACCAAGCCCCACAGTGGTTTTAATTGAAAAGCATAAATTTGGCCTGCTAAATCTATTAATGATTTGTTTTAATTAGGAACCCAGCTGCTTCCTGAGATTCTGCAGTCTGGGTTTCAGAACTTTAACCACATTGAAAATGAGTCTCAAGTGAGTTGCTTCGAGTCTTTCAGCTCAGCGCTTTTACAGACTTGTTGGAAGGGAGATGTTTTGAAAAGTTTCCACCGTGTGCCCATCACCCCTCCTCTCAGTCCTCAGATGATACTGACTCAGGGAGGGTAAAACCAGACCTCCTTCTATCCAAGTGCTCCTTAAATCCAGACGACATTTTCCTTTCCTTACAGACAGCAGTTAAAACCCACTGCCCATCACAAACATGGTTTTCAGAGAGAAAAACATGGGACCAAATTAAAGCATATTTAAGATCTAAGAACCCTATATAGGGACCTGGTGAAGCCAGGCAAGAAATGTTGCCTTTTCTTGGAACATTCATTCATCAGATCACACATTAATGAGCTTCTGGACATTGGGGCACTCAGTCCTGCTTGGTTTGCATTGCCACTGCTGCCCGGAGGAAAAGCACTGGCTGTTGGCTGATCCTCTTGTGGACCTGTGATGATTTTCAAAGCCTTTTCAAGTTAGTGGTGAAGATATTTTCCAGCTTCCCCTTTCCTTCAGGGGGTGTGAGCCTGTGCCAGGAAGGAGCCATTTGTGCACTGGTAGGCAAAGCTCAGTGGGAAATGGAGAGGAATTGTTGCTTGTGCATTTACAACTCCAGAAGGCATCAGCCTTTCCTTAAAATTAACTTAACTGACAGAAACACACTCATCTGACAGGGCATGGTTTCTAAGCTCAAGGTGTCCTCCTGAGGACCCAGGCAGAACCTATATAGCTAAAGCTTCACCAAATACCATTTAATATTTCATGAATGATTCACTGATCATATTTCTACCCTTGCTCCATGATCCAGACCTTGTCTGGGTGGAAATGACAGTCATGAGGTTCAATGAGATATGTACATAACCTCTTCCACCTTCACTGTTTTCTCTTAGCTTTCCTACCTTGGTTTCTTTTGATATTTCCCTCCTTTGTATAAAACTTTTATAATGGTTTTGGAATTTTTTTTCTCTGGATTAATGCCAGTTTCAGGGTATCCACACAACTACCCAAGACTCCAGCCCATGGAAAGCTCTAAGAGAAGGAAGGAAAACAAAGAGAAGTGAGGTATAAATTCATGCCACCAGGACCCAGGAGAGCTCTGATTTCACTCACAGACTGATGTTGGCTTTGTTCCTTTTGGATGCCCAGTATTTCTCAGTGTCACTCTATGGGTGGAGAGGAATTAGATGTGTGATTGTCTTTTTCCATCCAGCCAAGAGGTGAAAGCTGGCATAGGTTATCTTTCTCTTCAGCTTTGCTCCAGCTACTCAGAAAAAAACTTTTCAAATAGCTCAACTCTTGACCACATTAGTTTATTTTATCAATCAAGCTTTGATTCACTGATAATAAACACATCAATATAACTCTTGGACGTGTTCACTAATAATAAACAGAAAACTAAGCTCACACTGAAGCTGGTCAGAGAATGGGATTCTTTTTCTAAGAGAAAAAAAAAATATTGTTGATAAAGTATAAAACCCAGACTTGAAACATTTTCATATGTGCCATTTAACATTTCTTCAAATTAATGAGAATTCCATCTCCTTCCAATAGAAGACATCTCAAAGTCAGAACAATATATAACAGAACATATAACAAATCCATGCAAACCAAAAGCAGACAGGGTCCTTGGACTTTGCAGAGTTCCCTTAACCAACAGACACAAATTTAAGGTTTCCAAGCCCCATTTTTTTCATGATTCTTTGGTGTTTTGTGTTTTCCTCTGCTTCTGACATCATGATATTGTGTGAAATTCGGACTGCATTAAAGGTACTCTGGTCTGTAAACAGGAAAATGGAAGCTTGAAACCTGAACATTAAATGAGAAACCCACCAACAATGCTCCTTTGCTAGCTACTTGTTTAACTACTTTTTCAAAATTATGCAACCTCATTATATTTAAACCAATCTTATGCTTTGGGGTGGGAGGATATGCTTTATGATTTTTATGTACTTCAGCATGTGTTTTTATATAAATCTGAATGTTGCATTTCTCTTTAAAGTATGACTTAATTTTCCCAAGCCCAGCCTAAAATTTTCAAAATGCAGATGATTTTTTTAAATTTTATTTTTATTTGACATTTCAAATTCTTCATCGAATAACAGGGAAAAGCCCAGCAGGAATACTGTTATTTCCTCTTCTTTTCCAACTGAGTTGGACCTTTGGTTTCAACAGAAGCAAAGCTCTGAGTTACAGCACTAAGAATTAAATTTAAAGCTTGCACAAGTTTTCTCATGCAGGGAGGGAAAGGGTTTGCACAGAGAAAATTTTCACAGTGCCACTAATGAGAAGTTTCCCAGTGACTTGGGATTGGCTAAACAATCCTTTGCATAGACATAAACCCATGTCTGGGGGTGCCTAACTTACAAAAACCTGCTGATTTTAGGGTGCTTGGAGGGAGAGCCCTCATCCCTTTCCTTGCTGTGCAGCTGAGTGATTCCCTCCTGCTAACATCCTCCTTTCCCCCCTTCCCCCAAGGGGATGCTCAGCCCCCTTAAGTCTTTTTTGGCTTGTTTACTAAATCTTCAGTCTGCTCACTCAGGATTAAGGACCCTCAACTTAGGTATGATCCTCCACCGTGTGCTTTGGTTCCAGAGTTGACTCATAAATAGAAGAGTCCTTAAGCCTCAAGAAGCAGATTGAAAACTCAGTAAACAAGCTGAAGAAGAGAAACTCAAGATAAGAAGTCCAAGTCTCCAGCCAGAGAGGCATGAAAAGCACTTTATATAATATATTGTTACAAAGAGGTTTTTAGTGACTTTGTAATGATTTATAGGTTGCCTTTTGTATTTTTTTCTATTATTTTTACTCCTCCCACAACCCTTGCAAGTCAAAGCTGGGTTTATTTTGTACCCATTTGTCCACATTTAGCTCAATAATCTTCTCATTCAAATACTGAGAAGCAGTATGCAGAATTGCTTGTTTTTATCAAAAAGAACAAATGCCAAAGAACTTTAAGTAATTTCTTTTTTAAAAATGTGTTTCTGCAACCTAGCAATATAAATGTTCTGGAGATATATCGGATATAAACTTACATAATCTTCGGTATATTTAAAAGTTTCCATGGAAACCATTTCTTTGTCAAAAGAACAACATTGCTCTGGGCTATTTGTAACCCACACCTAACACTGTCCAGCTCAGTATGGGGATCAGGAGGTGACTCTGATGTCAGAAAACAAATGGTCCTGGCTGGTTTTAGCTTTTTAGCCAGAGCAGAAGGTGCTAAGTAGCATTTCTGCCTTATCCATACATGAAAACAGCGACAGTGAAAGAGTTGAGGCAATCTGACCCCTGGAAACATCCGAATGCAAAGACACCTGCATTCCTTTGCTGGGGCCCTTCTGGTTACACTGAGTGCTTGTGTGAGAGGGAATGAGAGTGCAAGGTCTCAGTTCTCCTCCAGCAAGGATATTTGTTCTGCATGCCGCAGGTTTTCCCTCCAGAATAAGCTGCTCTTCTAATAAGCAGTGTTTTGACAGCAGCACTGCAGCTTGCCAGGAGCTGCTCCCAATGCAGTGTCTGTCTGTGCATCTGCAAAGGCATCTGCAAAGTTGCAGTGGTGATTCTCACACCATTCCTCATCCCCTCTTTTATCCAATTTTTTCAAGACGAAATGGGAGGGGGAAAGGAAAGGGCAAACAAGTCCAGTCTGACCTTCCTCCTCCTCCGGAAACACTCCAGTTTACAAGAGCAGTGAGGTGGAGCTGGGTTTCTAGCTGTCAGCAGCTGGGAGTCAACAGCAGCCCATCTTATCCACTTCAGAAATGAGCCCTGGCTGATTGGACAAATATTTCCTATTTACCAGCTTCTCCCCCCTCCTGGATAATTCTAGGGTTAATCCACCACGCCACCTCCTCAGCCCAGCCCCGTGATATTGACACTTAAGAAACACAGAGCTGTTTATATTTCATTGGAGAGCTCATACTATCAATTTTCACATTAGTGAGTCCAGCTATTGCTCTCTTCTATCGGGATCTATTGAGTGGTGGCAGTAGAGATATCCGCTGTAGTGAAGGAAAAAAAAATACTTAGCTGTCTGATGAAATGTTTTAAATGCATAGGGTTCACCTTGGGGTTGGCTGCTGCTCAGATTTTATCCATTAATAACACGCAGGGCTGCCACACTACTCTCCAGGGCTGATAGGAAAAATAGTACCACTTACAGATCCCCTGGTTTGCCTCGGGGAGAGTGCACCAAATGCAGCACATATCATACATTTCGGGGCTGAAATTTACTCCATAAGAAGAAGGAGAAAAAAAACAAAACAAAACAAGCCCCGCCCCCCCCCCCAAACATTCTCTATATTAAAAAACAAAACCCAACCCTATTCCTGAAACACAGACAAAGAGAAGTTGCCATGTAGGCCAGCAGTTGCAGACCTCAAGTGCCTTACTTATGCTATGAAACGCCTCTGGGCAAAACAGGGGTAAGATTTCAGTGTAAACGGCCTTTTTTAGCTTACTGCTCTGCAGGTTGACATTTCACCCAGCAGGGAGAAGAATCTGAATTGTTACAAGGAGCCAAGCAGTAAAGAGTAGGCTCTTGGTAAGCCATCATCTTTCCAGCGAGAAAGTCTAATTTATTTATATTTTCTCTCTTTTTTTTTTTTTCTTTCCTACCCCTGAAACAATTCACAGGAAAGTGATCATCAGAATAAGAATTGTTAACTGATTAGATTATTGTCGGCATTCAGGACAAGAACATCGCCAAGCGCTCAAGGGTAAGTATTATTTTCATCTACTGATGAGGCTAAGAAAGGATTGTGCACCCAATTCCCTGTGCATTAATGATCTGAAGATATTTGGGTTGGGTTGCATTGTTTTCCCCTCTCTTTCAAAGCAAGCCACAGAGCTCTTTGCTGCCAGGAAGTGTTATTTAAGAATATGAGCTACTTCTGTAAAGGGAAGGGCATAATTAGATGTTAAGAACTGATTATTGCATTGTTCTCCACAGAGATTTCCAAAAGGAATGGCATTTGAAGAAAGAAGGGAAAGTATGTATTGTGCTTGGAAAGTGAGAGGTATCTACCTTAAACATTCTCTGTCTACATATCTGAAAACTTTACAGGAGATTTAACCCAACTTCCCGTTGCACATTATCTGCGAGAAGCCCAACAATACCTGCTGTGGGACTAAAGCTCCCACCCAAAGACCCGAAAAACCCCCCATCTCCTCCAGCAGGAATCACTTGGAACTGAAAACCATGATTTTATTTTTTTTAAGGACTTGAAACAAGCTGAACTTGCGCCTACACACTGCTGTTTCCTGCTACTCCAGCCCCAGGGAGCTGACGCACCTCGTGCTTCCTCCTTCAGGCACTCCGAGGAGCAAAAGGTTTCTGTCAGGCAACTCTTAGAGAAGCTTTTGTAAGAAAAAAGCCCTCCTGAGCAGACAAGGACTCATCCAACTCATCCAAACTCTGAGGCACTTAATGTAGGGTGGACAACAGGCACTGATTCGTGGTGCACACACAGGAGACCCAGGCTTTAGTCTGATTCCCACTAAGAACACCCCTACTCTGTGCCCTCCTACACAGAATATGTCTCCCTAGGTGCCATCTCCCCCAAAAAGTGTTTAAAATCAAGCAGACAAACCTAATGCACTTCTCTGGAGGGTCCTGGCACAGTCTCTGGCAGATTGGTCAGGGGGAACAGCCAAAACAGACTTTCAGCTGCTGCTTGACCTCCATTTGATTTTCAGCAGAGGCAGCTGGGAGGAGATGCCCACCTGACTTGAGCATTCACTTTATTACTCTTCTCCCAAAGGGAGAAGTGCTTCAGCTTTGCTTAACACCTCCTGAAGCCAGAGAGACATCACCTTCTCAAAGCTGCCTCTTTCTGCTGCTGCTTCTTCCTCCTCAGCCTTCATTATGTGTCATGTAGGATATGGAGCTCCTCTAAAATACACCTTAAAGCTCAGGCTCCTACCAGGAAATGCCCTGTGCTTTAAAGGCTGCCACAATGACCTGGCCACCCAGCAGAACCTCAAGTCTGTTTCCCTTCACTGCTGGACTCTCCAGAAGTTCTGATGAGCTGTGAAATACTGCAGTTTAAAAGCACTGGACTTCTTTCTAGAAGTTCCCAAGGAATTTTCCCTCTCTTTCTAGGAAAGAAAATATCACTCAGTGTTACAGCCTGCTCACTATATCCTCACCATTTTCCAAGATTCCTTGAGGTATTTCATTATTAATGTCTTCAAGGCCCATTTTAAAGCTCATTTAGATAAAATTTTCCTACTACTCTTATCAGAATTTTGCTCTAAAACCTCTTGGATGTCATGCTAAAAAATGCTCTAATCCTCAAAAGATGAGATTATATGAAAGAGGAACACTGTCTCAATCTTCTCAATCTATTTTCTATTGCTACATGTAAACCTTATCCTGTACTACCTAAATATTTGCATCAAAGTTACATATACAAGCATAAAGGAGTAAGAGCATCTCAGCCTTTCTGACCTCAAGCAAAAGGATTCGCATGGCCCAGTCATGATTTTATAGCCCTTTTCTCTGCCCTTTGTTTTTTTTTTTTCTTGGTGGGACCAAAGATTTACCTGGATTAAAAAAAAAAAAAAAAAAAAAATTAAAAAATTAACCCCTTACATACAAGAAATAGATAAGTTTTACCATATTTTACTTTACCATACTTTATCAAAAATGGACAGGAAGTCCAGGCATGTTCTTGGGACCAAAGCCTGAGCTGAAGTCACCACAGCTTTGGGGACAGGTGTCACAGTCCTTTTTCTTTTAATCTGCAGTAACAGCCTTTGGCTGTATCACAATTAACACGCTCCCTGTGCCAAACTGTAACGAACCTGCCTGTTCTCTCTGGACTTGCTTCCAGTCTGAGGTGAGAACTAATGAATTGTCGGGGCCACAGGAGGAGGACAAGGACGTGGAAGCAGAGGGGAAGGAATAAGGGTACAAACATCTGTGTGTAGAGGACAAAGCTCCTCGCTCTATCCCAGGTTATGCAGCCACTTTGTAAGGATTTGGCAGCCAAGCCAACCCTTTCCTTGCAATCACTCTGTTTACTTAGGACCAAACCTAAATTCAGTTTGCACCGGAGTTGGTTTGAACACATCCCTTCTCTTCATTGTTGTGATTTGGGATTTTTTAAAATTTTTTTTTTCCCCTTTCCTTCTATGCATCTTCATCCTTCATGGTTGATTTGGATTATGATGTAAACTAAGCGAACATGACACAGCTGCTCTCTCCAATAACCAAGGAGACGCCGGCTGCCACTCACCCCGGCACTTTGGTGGTTCACAGCAGGGCTGGTGGGCTGATGGGGCCTCTCTTTTGGCATCTGTCTATGCCATCCTCATGCCGTTTGCTGAGACAAAACCAGTGATGTTAGCAGCATATGGGCAGCCAGAACAGGGGTCATTTACCTTATTTGCCAACAAAGTAAAGGACAAGGCCCAGTGGAATGGGGATGTGCAGAGAAGAGCTGGCAGCACAGCAGCAGGAGAGGAAACCACAGGCAGGGAGGATCCCAGGAGTCACCTCTGCCCATACGTCCCTTCCCTGTGACATGTGGAGTCCCTGAGCTTTGTATGGACTGTTTGATGCTGATTTCTGTGAGGTTTGATCAGCTGAGCTGCCTCTGCCAAACCGAGCTCATCTGGCTGAGGTGGACACCCCACCTCAGACACAAAGCCTGACTCCAAACCTTGCTGAAAGCTGAGAAGGATTTTGTTGACAATCAAATTCGTGTAACAGCTAAGAGAAAATAAATCACTTCCATCTGCATGCTCTTGGACTAATAAAGGCTTGGTCTGAAGCTGGAGGAGCCAAGAACCTGTCAGGGATCCAATCTAATTGTATATCTAACCTGACCAGAAGTAAGAATAATTGGAAACCTCTCAAGTAGATTGTTCTTCTTAACTTACCGGGACAAGCCACACACCAACAGCTTGCACAATCTGACTTCTGCAAACAAAAGCAGTCTGGATAATTTTGGAGAAGACACTGAGCATTCAAACTTCCAGGTTAGCTGTCTCTGTTTGATGCCAGGAAAAAAAAATTGGGCACTTTTTCCTTCAGAGTAGTACCTCTAGGCACAAGGTTACAGCACTGGGCATGTTTTAACTTATAGGCTGTGCTGAAACAGAGAACTTGAGGAAGAAGCTTAGCGAAGAAAAATAGCTCTAAATAGAGCTCTAAATAGAATGATGTCTGCAGAAACCAGGCTGCAATATGAAAACATATGTATATGGCATTGTGAATTTAAAAGGTGCCCTGCATGTAGACATAGCTCAAATATTTATTAAGACTCAGATTCATGGAAAATGTCCCCCTTTTTGTTAGCAATTTTTTGCCTTCAAAATTAAGCTCACTTTCGTGTGCGCTCATAATATGCAATATTCTTCAAAATTGCTACCTCTCTTTCTATGTCTATAGCAATGCTTATCTAAGTTTCCAACCTCTTTTCAAAGTATCACTTATAGTATCTGAGAACCTATATATTTTTATAAAACCCTTCATTTTGGGAGTTCACTATTTGCTAAAATTGTCTGGTAATTACAGGCTCAGAGGGTGTTATTTCTATCGGACAATTTTACAAAAATCTTTAAATTTTAAAAAGTACTTTGGTTTCTTGTGTGATTATTTTAAAAATAGTGCTAAAAATTGAGAAAATGCGATTTTATATCTTGCTCAGTTTAAATAAATATAATCCCCTAAAAATATTATCAGACTTTTGAGTATTTTGTCAGTGATATCAGGAATATACATTAAAATGCATGTTTCAATCCATGACCATGTGGCTCTACCTCATGATTGAGTAAAATGTTTACCAAAAACCTTGAGTGTTTTAAAAAAATGAGCAGAGTTGTATCTATGTATGAAAAGTAAAAATGTTGTAAATAAGGGAGTTGGCTTTTTTTTTTCCTCACAGTTTCAAGCTCCACTTTCTAACTTAAATGCATAAAGATTTTTTTTTTTTGTCAGCTTCAGTGCAGAGAAACATTAAAATTCATCTCACCCCAAACCTTTGTCGGGAAAAAAAGATGTTAAATATCAGCAAATGGATCTGATAAGCTGCAGACTATTTCTGCTGTCAGAGAATGACTGTAGGACAAAAACACATGTTCAGGATTTGACATCCCTTGGCATCTTGTAAATAGCCTGCATGAATCCACACCTAAAAACTGCCAACACAAGCAAAATTGTGCCCAAGTTTCTTGTAAGTTAAGCAAGCAAAGCAGAGACATGAAACGTGGTTGGATTGAATATAGAAACCTAAAGACCCCCAAAACTGACCTTGAGATCATTTTAGCGAAAGATCTTCTCTGCACTTTTGCAGCGCCAGCCTGATTTTCTCCGTATAAAGAGCTCTGCGTGTGTGTGGATGGGCGAATGTGCAGGACTGCGTGATAAACACGTTATTAGGGAAAAAAACTAACAACTTTCCATAGAAGAATGATAAGAAAAAAGAACTGCTGAGTAATACAAAATAGACTCTTCCTTTTTCTTTTTGTTTTTTCTATTTTCTATTTTTTTTTTTAAGGATTCATTCCTTAGGAGAAATATGAAGTAATCCCTTGGCCTGGTTTTCTTCCACTTCAACTCCACCCCCTCACTGAAAGAAAAAACTTTTTTGTGATTTGTAATTCAAAGGACATCTTTTCCCTGTCTGGATGTGAATTTTTTTTTCTCCCTTTTCTGTAAAAAGAAGATAAAAAAAAGGAAAGGAGGGATATTTAGAAAGAGGAAGAGGAGACTTGTTTCAAGAACCAATTTCTTCTGATACAACATCAGTGTTTGTGCCACAGATGCAGGAGGAGATCACTTCCTTTCTTTTCTCCAATCCCCATTTTTCTAAATCTCTCAATTCTTTTCAGAGATGTTTGTCTTCCTTTCTTGGATTCAGGTTTGCCCACTGCCAGCAGGCTATGTCAAAGCTCCTGGACTCAATGGAGAAACTGCTTTTTCCTAAAAGCCTGGGGATTGTCTCAGCATTAGAGGGATGGATTATTCAGGGGATATCATGATGGCATCTGCTAAAAAAAAATCCACACTGTGGTGGGAGATGTCACAGCCATACGTGTCCCAGTGGCCTAAACGGGATCACTTTCCAAACTTTCCCTGGGGAAATAAAATTATTATGTCTTCTTTATAGAAGGTCAACATCTCTGCGCTCCATGCTGACTTTAATTCCGAGTTCAGGGCCAAAAAGGACCATGAGGATGCACCACGGTGCAAACACCCAGATACACCAGGCTTTTTCCAACCTGAAAAGTGAGAAGGGAAATAGGATGGGGTCTGTGGAGCTGAGAAAGGTTATGGAGCAGTCAAGTGCTGTGTGCCAAGACATGGTCGGGCTGGGATCCGGAAAGTGATTCTCTCCAAAGGACGTGGAACAGCTGGCAGCATGCCTCCTCCCCTCCTCTTCCTCTGAAGCACCCCTGGAGTCAGGATGCTCCCTTTAATGACTCAGTAGTCTGCTTGGCAGTGGCAGAACTTGTATTTCTGGAGGGAATCAATATAAACACTTTCTTTTGTATTTCTGTTTTTTTTTTCCTTACCCATTGTAGTGCCTCTTATTTCACTGTCTGCTGTCTGTCCCCAGCACCAAAGGAAACTGTGATCCCTAATTCCCAGTGCTGCCCAACCTGCTATAAAACTGCTCAGTGTGAAACGTAATATGCAAAATTTCTTTTTTTTCTTTTTTTTTCCTTTTTTTTCTTTTTTTTTTTCCCCTCCTTTTTGGCAGGCTCTGGAAAAGGCCTGTTTCCTGGCAGGAGAAAAAGCCAGCCTTGGCTTCAAGCAGCCACTGACAATTCCCAGCATATGGTAAGAGAGGGAGCTTCCGCCTACCCCATCAGGTAAGTGCCATCTTCCTTACTGCAGCAATGATCGATGTCACGCCTGGACAGCGCTGGCTACTGGGAGAGGAGCCAAGCGGCCAACTGGCCAGAACAAGGGAACAGGTCAGCGTGGACAAGGCCTCTGGGTGAGGAGAGCATGCTAGCATAAGCATGCAACCAGGAAACGTGGTGTCTCAGTGCACCGTCATCTGCCTTGGGCTTTTGGCTCCGCAGATGAGTTCCAAAGGTTTAATTTGCTTACGCTCACACTCGGGTTTAAGTGCTTTACAGAGGTGGATTGGAGGGTTTTTTTGCATGTGCCTTTCAGCATTGCTTGTGTGGCATTCCCTCCCTCCTTTCCTTCTCTTTTTATTTTCTCTTCCAGTGTCTCTTCATGCTATTTTTATAATGAACTTTTCCTGCTTGGCTAGAAGAAGACCTGCTCCCATATCCTTTAGAGCTCTCCTCATTGACTCCCTGTTATTTTGGAGAAGCCCACCACTGTGCCAAGCACCAGGGAAGTTTCCTTAGAGCAGCCCCAATTTTTCCATGTTTAATTGTGGGCAATGGTTCAGCCCCAGTTTGGCCTCAGGATCTCCTTCTCCAATCCCATTTCACATTGTGCTCTGCAGCATCAGAGGGATTTGGAAAGCTCAGAGCTGCAGAGGGAGGGCTGTGCATGGCTGCAGTGTCCCTGGGAGGGGGACAAGGCCCTGTCGTGGTGCCACCCTCCCTACAGGGTCCATGGCACGAGGAACAGGGTGTTCCCATGGGATGAGCTCTGTCTCTGCAAGGCACAGCCTCCCAGTGCACATAAGCACCTTCAAAACCCCATGGAGCCATTAACACCAGTTCCTCAGCAGTAAATCAAAGCAGCTCCATAACACTTTTTTCCTCTCACCTGAGCCCTGACCTGGAGGGACCACATCTTGTGGAGAGAGGGTAATTCATTCTCCATGCTCACTCAATCCATAGACCCTCGGCCAAGGATGCTGATTATTGCTAACCGGGGTGCTGTTTTTTATCGTCCTGGCAGGGCTGAGAGAGCCCTAACTCATTTCACATGGAGCTCTGCATAGCCACTGCCTGGGAGGAAGTTTTGGTGAGGACCAAACTGAGCTGCTCTCCGTTTATCCTGTGGAGGACTGTGCACTTTGCAGCTCATTCTCCAACACAGAAATAAACTGTCAGTGGCTTCTCTTCTGGCACAGATTGATCTAATACAACTGCCTCAGCGCACACTGCTTGCGCAGACAGTTCCAGTGCACATTACTGTCATTTCTGATGCTCTGAAAGCTGCTGCCTTCTCCCTCCCATGCTCTTAAATGCCTTAAATGCTCTTAAAAAGTGTGGTGACACTTTTACGGGTGATGGGGCAAGGGTCACAAGCTGAAACTTTGCACGCCAAGAGATGCAAACAACAGATTCCCATCTCTAGGAGGGAAGCAGGATCTGATTTCCTTTGTCAGTAGGTTCATTCTTTGTGCCACATAATTATAGATAAACAAAAAGAAACACGCAGCATGCCTTAAATTAAATTCAGAGTTTTCTGATTGCCACATTAATGGGAGAAAGGTTATCCCCAGCAAGTGCATCCTGACTGCTGTAGGAAATCAAGCTGCAATGGGAAGTATAAAGTAGGGGGTTACTTTCTAGAATCTGTTGTAAAAATCTGAGCTGAGCCACAGCTTTGCCAGTCAATGCCTGAGTGCCATCAGTGACCAAAAGTGCTACAGGGCAGTAAATGAGGAGTAGAGCCATGTCCATGAGTTTATTCACCTAAACTATCAGGTAGCAATGGGTGCTGATAAACAAAACAACAAATGAAACTCATTTTCAGATGTTTGTGTTCATGGTGAACTGATTTTGTGCCCTTGAACTAGTGTTCATCCTGCAGAGGTATTTTAAAATGTTGATCAAAAGGCAGAATATTAAAGTAAATGCTACAGGTAGACCACTGCTTCAATCCCAAAATTCTGGGTAAAGTGTCTGTTTTAGAAAGGTTACCATATAATATTGCATTTTGCTTTTCAGATTTTTTTAAGTGGGTTTCAATTTTTAATTATAGGGTCTTTTCCTTTTATATAATTTGTTTGTTTTATTCTATGATACACAAATCAAAGAGCATGACAAGCAGCATATACTTTGATGCAGAAAAATAAAAAATCTGTTATAATGTTATAACGTATAATCATCCTTTTGGTTTTGAAGTAAACTAAATAAGATAAATATTTCCAGAATTACATTTTTAATGTACTGCTAATATAATTGGCACAACATGAAACATTTATGATTAAACTGGAGAAAAAAGGGTCAGTATTTAAAACAAACAAATTCCATCCCATCATGTTTCTACACAAAATATCCACTTAGCCTAATTAACTACAGCTCCTGAGCACCAGTGAATGGATTTTCACATTTAACAAGTTCCGTGGAGTTCAGCAAGAATGATTATTTCTTTTGAATAGTCATGCTTAAAGAATATTGCTGCCCATCATGCGGGATTCATTACTGCTTGGTTTCAAGAGTCTGTCATCCACAGAGGGAGCAGGAATGATTCCATATGACTTAGGTGACAAATCACAAAACATAAAAAATGAATAGCTAACAGCTGTCTGGACTTTTCCTGCTGCAAACAGTTTCCTTCAAGTTGATATTTCCTCATGCTCCTAATTTTCCAAAAAAGACAATCCAGATGTTCCAGCTGCTCAGTACAGGTATCTCCAATGCAACCAGCATCTAGAGAGAGATCACCAAAGGGCTTCTCTGCTTTTCTCTTCTTCCCCTTGTCTATTCTTTTCTTTCTTTCTTTTTCTTTTTCCCTTTTAGTTTTTTTATTTCTCCTCAGCAAGAGTAAAACTTGAGCGTGGCCAGGTGTTTTCACTTCAGAGGCTCCAACGGCAGCAACAACTCCAGTGCTTGGAAGCTAACAAATTTGTTGTGTCACAATTGATAATCAACTCTAGTAAAAGAATGTCCAAATCAATTGAGCTTTAGCAAGGGCAAACTGACTGGACACAGCCAGACTCCCAGCAAAAGTAGGCCAAGCTTGATAAATTTGCCCTTATTATAGCTATTGATGTTTAAATTTCTTCAGGGATGTTGTTACATGGGTGCCTAGTGGTGACAGAGGTACGATGACCTCCTTCGATCCTTAATCTACACCTGTTAGTTGGCTCCCTAGTTGCTTGTGAGTATACTCAAGCTTAAAGGTTAACAAAAGAAAAACAGGCCAAGTTTACGCGACTGCAGCAACGGATCAATGCAGAGTAAATAACCTTCTCTGTCTTATTTCCCCAAGCATTATTGATCCGAGTTCTTTGTTCTTTGTCATGTTTCTGTCTTCTAATCCCAGGGGACACTAAACGATCGGCTCATATTGGACATGTTAACTGGCACATTATGACAGCTACCATTTTGTCACTCAATGTGGTGCTATATATAAAGAACCCTCAGTTCAGGGGTTTCTGAGCTGCTCTCTCCAAAACGAGCCTCCCACACCTGCTTTTTTCTTTTGGCT
The DNA here is from genome assembly GCA_024500445.1 of Entomyzon cyanotis. Lineage (NCBI taxonomy): Eukaryota > Metazoa > Chordata > Aves > Passeriformes > Meliphagidae > Entomyzon > Entomyzon cyanotis. The sequence continues at coordinate 15,271,883 of JAKEPQ010001010.1, forward strand.
TCCTTTGTCTGCTACCCCTGCCCCTTAGGTATTTTATCTAGAGGTCTACTGTAACACTAATCTTTTTTTTCTTTTATTATTATTATTAATTGCACTCCTGAAATTTCCCCATCCTTAAAGATGGACAATAACCCAACAGTTAAAAATAACAGACACTTTCGCAGCATTCAGTGCACGGCAGGAGTTTCAGGCAGCAGCAAATGCTGGTATCAATTCTGACCTGTCGGGGCTTGTTGTTTTTTATTTAGGAACAGGAGCCCTTTCCTTTCATTATCAAGGTTACATTTAAAGGATATTGTGCTTTCCTAAGTGTTCTCAATGGATTTCTATGGGATATTACAGATATCACTCTATCCACACTGAGCCCAACCTCTGTCTTTCAGCTGAGAGGATTCTCCAAGTGCCTTATAGGCTCTATAAACTTGCAGATTTGTGGTGGAAGTCTGTGTTCACTGGGAGACTATTGGATTTCTAACAAAATTAATTGGATTTCCTTCCTTCTGAATGCTCCCTCTACATGCCTATCTCCAAATAAAAACTTGCCAATACTAACTCCCAGAATTATACAGAAGAAAAAAGGGGGAAAAAAAGATGTGAACTTGGAAGGCATGGCAACCTACTACTGCTTATTTAGCCTTCCTCACACTTTATCTAGGACACAGAAAAAGCCTATTCTAAAAGAAAAAAGCTTTTCCCTCCTGTGCCAAAAAACTCCCAGCAAGGGATCCAATCACTGGAGGAAGTGTTGCGTGCCTTTCTGTCATGGCAAGGAAAAGTCCATTGGCTGAATTTTGTCATATGGATTTTGGACTCCAAAATTCATAAGGCATTTCTGGGTCTGTCTGGTGCTTAATGGACAGCATGATATAGATAGAGGCAGTAGGACTACATTTTAAACCCAAAAAGAGAATTGATAGTCAGGAGGCAAATTCCTGCCTGTTTCCCCATGTATAGCATTTCTCTGTATTAGCCATCACTAATCACCGTGCAAATATACTCTGTCCAGTGGACAATAATAGCATTATGACTTTCCTGCCACAGAATCTTATCTTTCTCTGAGTCACAGCTGAGTCAATCTGTGCTTTGAACAGGTATTTTGCTAATGCAAAGGAATCCAGGGGAAAAAAAAGCCGCTGTATATTTCAAATGAATTTTAAGTTCCTTCACGTCTCCATAGCTGATAATTAAACCAACTGACCTGCTTCTGCATCGAAGCCTGCAGGAAATTAAGCAGATAATTCTCTTTAGGTAGATAGGCTTTGGGGGATAGTTTATCAAAAGAAAAAGGAAGAGCCCCCAACCAAACAAATAACATTGAACTGTGAGTCTCGGAGCAGCCTCATCACTTGGCTATGGGGGTCTCCTCCTTTCTATCACTGATAGAATTTGGAGAAATGATAGTGGGAACTCTTGAAAGGAGAACCAAAAAAAGACATGTGAAGAATTTGTCCCTGTTAGGCTCAGTCATTCGAGCCCAAACCCTGTCTCAAATATTTAAATTATTCCAATATTAATCTTTCACAGATGGCATGTTCCTGTTTTTCTTTCTTTTTTTCTTTTTTTCTTTCTTTTGTTTTTTTTTTTTTTTTTAATTCAAACCGCTAAAATATGCTAAAGCCACAACTGGAACCTGCTTTGGTGCCTATCTACAGAAACTTATTATTTGATTTGAAATGGTTTTGTTTTCCTTTGACATGCTGGAAATACACCCTTAAAAGACATTTTCATCTCCATAAAACACTTGTGGTTTTTTGACTTGCTGAAAAACTGAAAAATCCAGGGGTCAACCAGATTTAACAGTTAATTTATTCATTATTTGTCTTTCCAGCTGCAATTACTTTGGGGCGAACCCAACATATGCTAATGTTTTTATAGCATGCCTAAAATGTCATAATAAATTCAAATTATTAATAAATCTGACATGTAAAAGTGGGAGATACCTTGTATGTGGGCAATATGTGTTATTCTAGTTGAATATTTTGTTCCATATTTCTAATCAGCATGAGGGTCTTTTTCAAATATGAGAAGAGTTATGGCATTTTTATCCTTAAAGGGCTGGCTGGCTATGGAAAGGACACATATACATTGTCCATCTATCCACCAGAAATTTAACATTCACTAGAATGAAGACTTTCTTCTCCTAGGTGAGGTACACAAGTAATTTTTTTTCATAAAAGTTCATTGTCCCTGTCCTGTAGGTGTCAAACAGTATCTCTGTTTTGCATTCCTATAATACTGTTAAAAGGGTTTGAATTTTCCTATTTGTTATGTAGCCAGTTCACCTCTACTGCTCAGTAGGATGTTCTGCAAACTGATCTCACTGTTAGGGTGACATCACCATGTTAAAAATAAGCCAGGGTGGCATATCTGTGATAAAAAATAATATTATTATTCAAATAAAATTATATTTCAACTGTGCAAAGCTCCCAGTGTGTTTGAAGTGTATATTTAGAGGAGACAGCCCAAGCTCCGTTGCGAGAGAAAAGTTATATTTTACTATAATATTTTTATGTGGCTATAAAGAACGATGAAAAAAACCCTGTCAAATGGTTTTTTTTTATTTATTAATTTAGCTTTTTCAGCTGTCAGCAATTGAATTCCCTTAGATATGTAAGAAGTTCAGCTTTCCTGATCCTAAATTCAGTCTCCTTTCAGGAGACAGATCACAGGTTGGGGACCAGGTGTGCATCCCAATATTTAGAATTTCAGCTCTTCTCTCCCTTTAGATAGCCAGATCCTCTCCTAGATGTGGGAGCAGACTAAAACTGGGTTTTATAAAGGTTTTCAGGGGGAGGTTTTGTTTTGATTTCTTGTGTTGCTCTCTCAGCCTGGCCTTTGCCCCTGCATAGTGCACTCTTATCCTCCAGATAGGGAACAGCAGCCAATTCCACAGTTTCATACCATTTGTGCTTTGATGGGACAGCAGTCATATTCTCAGAAATCATCAGGGAATAGGACTGAGCAGCCTGGACTCTCTTCTACAAAGGGCCAAGGCACACAAACTGTGAGAATTCTCACAAAACTGAATAGCAAATTGAGGTTAAGTGCTCAACGGATTAAAGACTGGAGGGGGTAACAGGTATGTTGGTTCCTAAATCACACAAGAAGGTTCAGAATGTTGTGTTTGGGTATTTTTAAAATTTCTTGAGAACAGCTGAGAGGATTCTTCATTTCCTTCAGGTCATGGTTTCCTTCAGGAAGCTCTGGGGAGTTCAGCTGACCTTGCAAAGGTTGGTTTCAGAGTTTTCACCTGGCAAGTGGGTCACTGGGTAAAGGACTAGAGAGACAGATGTGTCAGAAGCTCTTAAACGTGCCAGAAAAGATACTTTGCTTTTTCCTGTATGAAACAACTGTGTTCAGTACAGCATAAGATATTTCTGATTTTCCTTATTGAAATAATGAGACTCTGTCACAGTTCTCAGCTGGGGTAAACTGATGTTAATTCCATCAAATTTCGTATACTGAGGCTGACTTGCTCTAGCTGGAAAACTGGTCCAGGGTCAGAGGTCTACATTCTAAAAAAAAATATTGTTTGGTGTGTGTATGCACGTGTAGGCTCATGTACAGCCTGGCTGATTTGGGATCTTGGACAAATTTTGACATTATTAGTAATATTCCTCCTTTCCTCTCTCCTTAAAAAGGACATTACCATAAATAAAGCTTTTAGGCTGTTCAGCAGATTTACCTCCTGCCCTCTCAGGCACACCCTAACCTCTTCTAATAATACAAATGTTATCTTAGTCTAAAAAGTTATTCTTGTCCTTGATGTGCATTTTGTACTCCTGTCAAGGGCCAGAAGAGAAAGAAATCAGGGGCAATGCAAGGAAGGGTCAAACTGAGCATGAAAAGATTCCTCTGCCTTCATGTAATGTACAAATCAGGATTGTTAGAGCAAACAGCCACCAACGAGCCACATTATTCATAACACTTCACAGTTTTCTCATGGAAGCCGACAAATGTGCATTGCCTGAACATATTTTGTTAATTCGTTGGGTTTTTGCTATGAATACAGCTGAATAATTTCAGAGCATTTTCCTGACAGTAATGAGTGGTGCTTTGTACCTTCCCTGGGATGCACATTACTGCTGTTTTGCTCATTTTATGGATGGGCAATCTGAGGCACAAAAGAGAAAGAGCAGGTCAAGTGCAGGATTATGGGATGAAAAGGAGCCTTGACAATTTTTAATTACTACCTAATATTCTAGAAAAACTCTAACATTAATCTGGGTCCTCCTTTATTGGAAGCATAATATTTTAGAGAAGAGTTAATACATTTAATTAAAACATGGCAAAGTATTTATTGAAAGCATGAGATTTTGGGGAAGAGTTATTACATTTGACTAAAACATGGCAAAGTATTTTTGTATTGCTTAATGAATCTTTAGATGCTAGAAACCTTTGGACCATTTGTTTGATCTTCATATTTAAACATGATTTTAACAGTAACAGTTCACCCATGGCACTAAGAGACATCAGTTGCAGAAAAACACACTAATACGGACCAGAGCTGAATTAAACTGTGTTGATGGAGATAACCAGTTGCATATGTTTTTAGTTAGCAGGAGCCAAATCAGATAACCACCATACAGAAACACTGGGCCTGATGGACATTTTTTTTTAAATATTTTACTGAGAAAAGACTGGATTGCAGCCTGAGTCTTGGTTACCACGGTCATCCGTTTGTACTCGGGAATCAGGAAAATGAAATTCTGGATAAAGTGAAAAGATGACTGGAGAGGAAGGAAGAGCAAAGTATGTGAAGGGCAAAGACATAAACATTGGTGCTGTTCTCTTCGTGTTACCAGACAAGGACCTTCTATTGATTTCTCGGGGCATGCTTGCACTTCCTTCCTTCAGTGACTAATGATACGCCCTTTGGGTTATGATGACACTGCATTTCATGGGCCTGCAGGTCGAATACCTGATGTATTCTCTGCCTGGCTCTTACTTTAAGTCATTGTCCTGCTCCAAGCCAGGCTCTCCTCAAACGTGAGGCAAATAAGAAAGGGAGATAATTTACGTTGCGCAACCCGGGTTGGGGAATAAAGCTCAACATTTCAAGTAGGTCCAAAAATTGCTGGATATTGTCTGAAGCCTCATTTCCAGTCCGTGGCATAGCATCGAGTCTGGTGTCTCTAATGTTTTTCTCACAACAGTTTCCAGAATTCTGTTTCCTTCTGCAGGAGCCCCAAAGTGCATATGTGTTAGGCACACATTTCCTCGCCCACCTCTGCGTTGGAAGACAGATTTGTTTTAACTTTGATTAACAATCCTCCACAGAAATTTAAAGAAAGAAGTGACTGATTCTTCTCTCACTTTCAGTAAATTAGGAATAATTCCCCTCTCCCTCCCACCCCTAGGCCACGGAGTTAACATAAATAATGTGAAGCTGGTGAAGGTGACAGAAGAGTTAGGCTAAAAATGAAGAAACCTACTGCCTTCAACACCGAGAATATGGGGCGCAAATTATATCTCGGCCTATTTAATTGCCAGGCAAAATGTGGGACAAGAACTCTTGGGGGCTCCCAGTCACCAGCAATATGAAGGATTTGATATAAGTAGCCCGTAATAGATGCTCTGGACAACCTTCTTCTCATGTTCAAGAAGCAAAAACAGCAGGAGGTTTTCAGAAGCGTGAAGAAGAAGTAAGCATCTGACGCTCACTTACTTTTAACAAAACTTTGTCCTGTGGCAACCCTGAGTGCCTTTGAACATATCAACCTATATTCCACCACCAAACTAGCTTTTGTGTAATGAACTACCCAAGCTTCCTTAGCTGCCACCTGGAAGACCAGTAACACCACCAATGAGAATAAAATTAATGGTGTGTAACCTTGAAATTACTGATTTGACATAGACTTTTTTTTGTTGGTTTTTTTTCACAATACTCAACACTGTTTCTACCGTCTGGAAGAATACTTTTGTGAAGCCAGAGATCCCATCATTTAATGTGCAAAATTTAGGTTGTCAATCAGGATGCCTAAATAGCTCATGTTTGTAACAAAACGTAGCTATCAGGCTTTTTCTTGAGTGCCTCATGATGTAAATGGGAATTACTGATCCAGAGATTGAGTTTACAGCTCTGATTTGAAACTTCCAGTCTCTCAAGAGAATACTGTGACTTGAGAAAAACTTAGAGGGCATAAAAATACATTCCTAATAGTCTAAAAAAACCACCGACATTGAGAAGCCTCCAGACTTTTTTCCACAATTTCCTATTCTTACAGACTACTTAGCACTGAGAACAGTTTAAAAAAATGCAGATACACTGCCCCTGTCTCTCCTTCATTTGGTGCTAAATCCCCCAGAGAGGAGACAGCTATTTCTCAGCTGAAGCCTAGGGAGCTGCCTTTGGTTCAACATTTCTTGAGTTGCACAGTGTTGAAGCTGCTGTTCTGCCAGGTGTTGATAGGAGAGGTTGACTCTTAGGGCTTTCTCATGTTTAATCATTGCTCTGGTCATTGTTTAGGGGGATTCGTGCTCCTTCTCCTTTCCCCCTGTGCCCAAACACATCAGCCAGGGGAGCACTGGGTAGAAAGGCTGCAGACCAAATGCTGTGGTCCCATTTGCTCGCCTCGGTAGTGTCAAGAAACGTCAGTTTGGCTGAACACCACAAATTTGTGTCTCAGGGCAGACAGACCAGCAAGGATAGGGATGGAAAGGGAACAGGGGAGCTTTCCAAACACTCCTCTGGCTGTGGAACAGGGGAGGATAGAGCCTGGTAAAGCAAAATAACCACCCATGTGAGTTTCCAGTGGCATCCCAGGCACTGCTGGAATGAGCCAAGCTATTCCAAGTGGTGAGGAGTCATGGCCAGGCACCATGAGCCATTGCCCAGGATGTGTCCTGTCCTGCCAGCAAGGCCACATGTCCCACCCTGGCTGGCAACAGCCAGAGCAGCTGCTGGTGCTGCCAATTCCAAGAATGGGAGGACGCCTGGTGCCGGAAATCTCAGGGAGAAAATTTATAAGCAGAAAATAGACTTCTTTTTTGTCACTTCATGCAGCCAAATTTGATGATCCAGTATATTCCTTGGAATCTAAGGAAGACATAGGGTAAGCTAAGACAGGGCTTACATCCACAACATGTGAATCCCTCAAAATAACCTGCCAGAGGCCAGCGAAATGAAGACACACAAATCTGAAAGCAATTTCTTACTCTGTCATTCCTGGAACTGTTTTTCCTGTTTCATTCCTCTTCCTTTTGCTGCCACCGTTAGGAGGTGCTGGCTGGATGCTTTCAGTGTGGCATTCCAGTGCAGAAATACATTGCACCAGCTGAGAGAGAAATACGTTCACACGCTGGGAATTCCTGAGCTGACTGCTAGTTATAGAAATATTATTCAAGAGCCAAAATTATGTGATCCTTCTTGGAACAAAAAGACCATGAAAATCAGCAAGAATTTTCCTCCATTGAGGATCTGAAAATCTATGCCATCTCTTAATATCCAACAGACTTCTCGAGTATCTGGTGTGATTTTTTTTAAGTGAAACATATGATAGAAATGGAAAGCTTAATCAAGTTTCCTGAGCTTACTAATTACTCATTCTTTGGGTTTATTTTCTTCCGTGCTTTGCCTGACAATTGAACATGGCAGAGACGTAAATCTGAGAGGTTTGTTTTGCTTTCAACTAGCTCTTAAAACACCTCTTCTATATACACACAGAGATTAAAATAAGAAAGAAAGGATGTCAGCCATATGATAACAATGAGGAATGGCTGGACAGAGGATTGGACTCCTCAAAATGAGTATGTTTACCATCCCACAATTGATGAATTACCAGGGATTTTAATTGTAAAACTCTGGCTGCTATTGCCATATTTCACAGACCAGGATCGGCAGCTATTTCATCTACCTGTAATTTTATTTCTTTACCAAGTGCCTGATCATGACAAACAATAACTGTCAGCAGTGTAAATTCCCACAGGACTTTGAAGATTTACTCTGACTAACTACAGATCCATCCAATATCTCACAAGATCAGTCTCTACCTGTCCCAGACTGAGATGTAATGTGGCTGTAGACTGTAACTGTTTACAGAAGTGGGAGCCTTCAATAGATCAGTGTATGAAATCATTCCTATTCCTCCACAGTAGTTTGTAAAGTTTCCGAAGAGCTTTCCAGGGTTTCTGGATGAAAACCACTATATAAATGCAAGATGCCATTATTATTTATTGTTTCACTTTGACAGAAAGATGGAGGGTTTCATTTTGACTTTATATTTCCACTTCGCCTTTGTTTCATAACTTTCTGACATGCAGAATTTCCCTTTGTATTTCTTGCAAGCCTTACAACCTCCCTGTTAAGGCAGAGAGGTTGGGGATTCTGCAGCCACAAATAAGAATTAAATCAGAGCAATTTTTAATTACTATTTGTATTCTCATGACAAAGGAGATCATATTAAAGGCCCCAATTTTCAGTGTCCTATATCAGAGGCTAGCTGGTTCAGGATTTTCCAAAAATGAGCAAGAAATCCACTTGTGACCAGCTCTGAAAGGCCCTTACAAGAAGGGAATTTTTTTCACAGCCTTACATACCTGCTAACACTAGCCCTTAGAAATACTATCTTATATTGCTGTGAAAAAGAGTTTCTTTGCAGTCTTTAATAGCAGTTAATTTTCTTTTTACAGCTCTGAAGAGGATAAATGATGGGAAACCCAAATGGCAGGGATTACCTGCTGTTAATTTGAATACCACAGAATATAGCCACAGTTTGTACATATCTGAAAAGTGAGATATTCACCTCATTATTGCCCATCTCACAAATATTTTCTTTTCCTTTAATTCATCCCATAGTATTTTCTGGTGAGAAATCCTCTTATATAATTATGCTATGAATATTATTTCTTCTTGAATGTTTAATTTCATAATTTCTAATAAGGTAAATGTTATTTGCCTCTACCTTGAGCAATCCACTACTTTGTTGACCACAGGAAAAAAACTGCTGCTCAGTATGGCTATTGTGCTTGAGCCACCTGGAGTCTCAATCCAGTGTCATTTTAAAGAACCTTTAGAACAGTGGATGAGAGACTCAGCTCTCATCCCATTACCAGCTTTATTTAATCTAAAATGCCTCTGAGAGAGAGAGACTCCCTTATCTCTGAGTTGTGCAAACACACCGCTGCACACTGATACAAGATCTGTTGTGAACTGTGTAGGAAAGCTGGTGGTGAGTGGAATCCTAAGTATGGCAACCCAGCAGGTAAAACAGGACTGAGGACAAGGGCTGAGATCTAGGGCTGTGTCCCAGATACCGAAGAAGACAACAGTTTTTGCAGTGCAAAGAAATGAGAGGAGCAGAGGTCTGGTTTGATGGACACCATCACTGCATTGCTAACACTAATATCTTTAGCACAGCACAAAAAAGAAATTAAAGAAGGCGTGTGCTGTCTAACATATTACTGGGCCATGTAATCCCCCAAATGCTGAAACACTCATGTAGACATTTTTGGTGTTGTTGTTTTAGTCATAATTGCTCCAGTGTCAAATGAGATTGTAATGAGAAGTGGAGCTGTTACAGAAAGTTCACTGTTCTGGAACTTCTGTGAGATGGTGTCAAATAACAACTTTTTTCCCCCATGTTTTTCCCACTTTTGCAGCTGCCTCTTCATTCCCTGGTTTGGAGACTGACTCAGAAAATAAGACATTAAGCTTTAAAGCTAGCTGAAAAATAAAGGGTGGAGATGTGAAAAATGTCAGGGACTTGGCATTCTTCTTTTCATTAGCTTTCAAACTTTTACAACATTCCTTAATAGTCTTGTCTAATACTGGTTGTTCCAGCTACTTTTAGAAGATATTTTGGAAGACATGAGGCCTAGATATGCAGACAAGAAGCCTGATGACTTGAAGCACAGACCAACTAAATATTAATTCCAGATGGTCTGTATGCATCTGATAAGGCAGAACCTGGTGTTTCATTAGTTGGGAGTTTTTTCCTAACTGTCATGAACAGCAACATATAGGCTGAGATTATCTAAGCTGCAGACTAAATTTATATGAACAAAATTGTAAGAATAAGATAAGAATATTTTGGACCCATTTTTCAGCACATTTGTTTGCACAGTGTGTGGTTAATGTGGGCTGTAAGGCCCCTTTCCCTTCAACACCACACTGAGATGGTTTCAGTTGATGACCATTTATAGTTATTATTTTATTTGCAAAGCTCAACTCATCCTTGCAGGTCCAAACAGGAGTAATTTCAGCTCACAGGAATTCACTGGTACTGCCTGTCTTCTAGATCTACTCTATGATCTGCGAAGAGCATTTAATGTTAGAATTGGCCTTTTCTTCTACTGTCTTATATTTTTGCTTGATTTCATCCTGAGCCAAACAGGAGCTCCTGAGCTCTTGCACAGAGCAATGAAAAATCTAGCTCTTGCTCACTTTTGAATACTTAAATGAAACACCTGAGTTTGGAGACCTGGCTGTAGGACAGAGGGACAGTGCCAGGGAGGAAACCATCTCTAAAGATCATTGTGGGAATTTAATTTAATATCTGGATGTGTTGCTCTTTCTCTGTCAGCCCAGAGGACCCAAGGCTAGCAGATTCCCATCCACTTCAGCCCACTGCCTCAGGTTACATTAAATGAATCCAGACCTCAGATGAGCTGTCTCAAGAAGAAAAAAAAAAAGAAAAAAGAAAAAAAAAGAAAATCAAAACCATACAATAATACATCAGTAAAGCAGCAAAGAAATAAAGGGAGAAAAAAGAGATAAAAGTACCTGTAGGATGAGAAGTGCAGCTCACTGAGAATTCCATCCTCCAACTGCTCCCTCTGCTGCCTGCAAGACAGTGAGAGGGCAGCCAGGAAGAGCCGTGGTCTCTGTATGGCTGCCCAGGTGGGCTCTGCATCTTTCTTCCTCTCCCTGCTCTCAGCATTAGAGATTCCGACAGTTCCTAGATAAAGTTAAAGACTCATGTAGTGATCTTCACACTAATTGGACTGTAATGTATAGCCTCGGTCAAGCAAATCTCTCCCAGCACTCCTCTCCACAGACGGCAATCAAGCCATTTACAGAAGATGCATCGGCTGCTGGGACCCTGGAGTAACCTTAAACTGCACTGGCCTTTTAGCAGAAAACACAATTAATTTTGATACTGAAGGGCAATTAGGACTGGGGTTAAAATAAAAAATCTTCTGAACAGAGAATGTCAAAGACTGGGAAGGAAACTCTTTCCCTGTACGCAGTGTGTTGAAGGTCTGTAAGCACAGCAACTGTCAGCTCACAGTAATTCAGGTCACTTTAGAAACCCCTTGTTTCCATAGAAGAAATGTAAATTCAGATTAATAAGCACCACGCTCAAACCCCACTAAGACTGATTGCCACTTTCTTTTAGTCTTTGCTGCCAGAGTGAGCACAGCTTCTTGTTGTTCTTGCTAAAGAAACCTGCTTTACATCCCAGAATTTAGTGAAATGACCAAATGCATTTATTTTGTACTGTTTCATCTCCAAAGGAAAATGTTCTCCCAGCTGACACTCTGCAAATCTCGACTCGGAGCAAATCATGTCAGCAACTCTGCAAACTTCTTTTTAGAAGCACAGAAGGTGTTTCCAGAAATACATATCTACATGCACCAACATGCCCTGGCATACGTGCAAGGCAGACAGAATTTTGGCCTCACCTGTGCAAAAGGCTTAAGTCCATGTCACTCTCCGTAACTTTGCTGTGAAGGTGGTGAGACTCTGGCACAGGTTTCCCAGAGAGGCTGGGAATGCCCCAACCCTGGCAGTGCTCAAGGTCAGGTTGGATGGAGCACTGAGCAATCTGGTCTAGTGGAAGGTGTCCCTGCCCACGGCAGGGAGTTGGAACTAAATGATCCTTGAGGGCCCTTACAACCCAAACCATGCTATGAATCTTTTTCTATGAACTCAATCAAATGCACCAGATTTGTTGGTTGTGGGTTTTCTTCATTTTTTTCCTCCCTGGGATGATCAACTGAGCACTCAGCTGAAGTCCTTGAGTGTCACTGATGCAACTCAAGCAACAGAAAAGCCATTCGAGCACAGAAAGGAAGACAATGTTCAGTGTGAAAATCTTAATTCTGCATTTTTTTAAGGACAAGGGATAAAAGATGAATGCTTAGGAATCATATGTGAAATCCTGATCCAGCAACATCTAATGGGCAAAGGGAATATTTCCATGTATGCACTCACAGAGCATCTGGATATAGGTGAAGGAGGGTGAGAAGGAGTCTCCATGTAATAAGAAAATAATCAAGATGCTACTTCCCTTGATTCTAAAAAACCCACTAATTTTTCTTTGCATTTCCAGGGTTCTTTTCCATTTACAGTGAGCTGATTTCACATCTGAGACTTGGTCAGCCATCCCAGAAGCTGAACGAGGGAAACCACTAACTGACGTTAGATTTACACAGTGGGTAGGTTTTGTTTTTCTTAAAAGCAGCATCCTGGGGGAAACTCTCAGTGGCAAAAATGGCATGAGAAGCACTAGCAGCCAATAGAGCAACGGAGTTCACAGGGTTAAATACGTTGTTTTCAGGGATTAATTCAATCCCTGCTTTGTCAACCAGTTTTAGTTCCAGAGCCCCATTCCCACTAGCTACAGGGAAGGGTAAGGAGCCCAGAGTAAACTCATTTGGGCCTTTTAAGTACAACATGATTCATATTTGTGTGCAGCCCCTGTCATGGCTTGTGCACAGCCCACTGCCAGAACCCATGTCACCCTCTCAATCTTGCGCCAAAGGGGGCAGGTGGACAAGATAACTTAATAGCTCTTATTCATTTGGAATTTCTCTGGTTATGGGGTAGGTCACCTTGTTCAGTGAGAGAGGGAAAGCATTTAAATCTTCAGCCCAAACTTAAGCTTCAATGTAAGCAAATTCCACAGGAGCTGAACTTAACATTTCTTCTCTCTCTGTCTTGCAGTTTCTCGAGGTGTCCCTTCATGAGGGTGATGCAAGGGCTCCAGTGGTGATGAAAATAACAATAATCCACTGTATTCCTGCCACTGACATGAAAATAAAAATTCTCACCAAGTGGCTTGCATGAGGGACAGGAGCAGATTTAGTGTCTGAAAAGATGTGACTGTGTGTTGGAACCAGACTTAACAGGGGTTTCAATGTCCACAGGGATGAGGGGTAGGTGTGCAGAGCAAATCCCATCCATTCCTGCAGAGACTGATCTACATCAAATCATGCAATCAAACTACTTGACTGTTAATTCAGTTTCAGTTGTGGTGAACACTGAAAACTGGAAAGGATAAGATACATGGGGTTTATTATTATTGTTGTCTTCCTGGGTATATTGTAATTTCCTTTTCTAGAATTCTAAACAATTTCTAAACATGGAATCAGAAATGTTAGTCTGGATGAAAGAGAAAACAAACATCTCCATTTGAAAACAGCTAGTATCAAATCTTACAAAGGTATTAACAAATTCTGATGACATGAGTGCCCTGAATTTTTTTACCCTGAAGTACGTGAGCATCTGAAGTACTATTTAAGTGTTGTGGGTTTTTTTTTGTTTGCCTGTTTGTTTTCACAATGCTTCCCATGCTGATCCTTAGCTGTTCTAGTTGCTAATACAGGCATCATCATGTGTTTACATGCCAAAATGGACAAAAAAAATTGCAAAACATTCCCAGATTTTTGAAGCTCAAACTGAATCAATATAGCTTGAAAAAAAAAATTAAAAATTGCCACATTGGCATTTTTCATGCACACAAAAAAATCACCATGAATTTCTTCACTGCGAAAATTCAGAGTTGTGATTTTTGCACAAATTTCATTAATAAACAATACATCTGTCACGATTTTCATCCAAAGAAGGGAAATCACCTAAAAACTCTATTTAATTAACCTTTACAGCCCCCTTGTGAGCTTGGCATTATTATCTCCATTTCACAAATGGGCACATTGAAACACAATGAGCTTAAGTGACTTCCTTACAAGTAAAACTACATAGCAGGTCAATGGCAGAGCTTGGAATAGATCCCAATTCTCTTGGGCCCTGGTCCCATGTTTTAAGTGCTACAAACCTTCTCTTCTTAAAATGGGTGGTGTTTCAGATCTTTATTTTTTGTTTTACTGAGCACAAGGTGCTCACGTCTGGGCTAAAACTCTGGAAAGCATCGAAAAAATGCTGTGCAATTTGAGCATCTAAAAGAGCGTCTAAGAAGGAGAAACAAGCTCTTTCATTTTGTTTAAGGGCTGTACACAAATGTCTCTGGTGGAAAATAAGGAGTCTTTAAGAATGATGTGTGACTTCTAGTGATGGAGCCTGGGTTAGCAAGGGTATTTATTTTTCCCTTCATTAAGAAACAACTTATCATTCCAGTAAAGGAGCTGTTAATGAGTTTGTTCACACTCGCTGAGAAATGACTGCAGGATACTCCTCAGAGAACTTACTCTGAATGCATACATAAACCAGCCAGAGCTCTAGGTACAACCAACAACCTGTGCAGGGAGAGGAAGTGCTTTTGGATTTCTGCCTTTCCGTCTGTTTGCTTCTTTGTTTGTTTTTCCTCCCCCTCCAGCGCTGTTCCACAGGTCTGGGAGGAAGCTGGCAGATTTGGAGTGTGCAGGTTGGGGTGTGCATTCCTGGACTGCCACCAGATCCGTGCAAAGGGCATGGTGTCAGTGTGATGTTGCATTACCGGCTTGTAGGAATATGAGGCAGACAGAGCAGTAAAGGGAAAAAGGGTATTTTAATAGGATTTTAGGTGCACAGCTTGTCAAAGGTGAAAATACACCAAGAAGCTCAACCTGTACAACATGTATACAATTTCATGGACTTTGCAAATTAGCATATCTACCTAAAATCCCCCAATAATAAACTTAATAGATGAAATAATTGTCCCTCTATTCTAATTAAACCCCCCTAAATGAGACTACAGCTTAGTTTACAAAATGTGTTCCAGGGAGAGAGACTCCATCCAAGGTTGGAGCCTTTAGTTCTGAGATACTGTAGAGCTCTTGGCTTCTTACAGGGAATGTTTGATTTCCCATTCTGCAAAACTTCCAAACTAAGCTAAATATTAGACTACAAGAATTACAAATATGTGGGGCTAAGGTACAAAGAGTGTGTGTAAAGAGTACAAGGAAAGGGAAAGGATATGAAAATGTATAAAAAGACAAAAAATCATGAGTCATCATTTACACTGCCACTCAGGCACACATGGCTCCCTGACGGAGGAGGATGAGGCTGGCACTGATTTTTTTCTGCCTGTGCTTTCAGCATGGCCTCAGGGTGCTGGCTGGGAGTCTGAGCACTCCTGTACAGAGCAAAGTTTGGGATTCCCCAGTACAGGAAACATTCTCCTGGCATGATTTCAGTCACCCTTTTGATGGTAGAGGTTTTCAGTGTGGGTTAGTACATAATTAAACTGTGCAATGCTATAAGGGAGTTACTGAGCAAACAAGACAGCCTGCCCACTTGGGCAGTCCAGAGATGATCCTCAGAGATGATCCTGATGCTCCTCATATCTCCAGGCTGTTTCCAACAAAACTGGATGTCTGTCTGGGCTATATATATAAGTGTATATATATCATCTCTCCTCACCATCCACCTATTGTCCTCCTGTTCTTTTTTGTCAGCTGTTTTGAGAAGTATTTCCGACTCAGCAGCATGAATAATTGTTGGGGTTTCTTGTTTGTTTGACAAAATATGGATAACAAATGGCAGCATTTGCTCTTCAGGCTGCAGTCCTACCCCGAGAAGACCCACCCTGACCTCCAAAACGAAATCAGTAACTTCACTCCTCTTCATTTCCTCATCCTGTGTCTAAACCCAGGGGAAGTGGGTTGAGACCTTTTGCACATAATCTGACACACGGCACGCAGGGCCGGAAGGCAGAAAATCATTTCAACAAAAGGCCAGGGCTCTGGGTTAGGTAAATTCAGGAAGGAGAGAGATAGGAAATGGCAGTAATGTCGCCAATAGACAAGAGGATCCTGGCACCAGCCGGGGTGTGAAATATGAGGTTGTGTCTAACAAGGACTGAGTAAAAAAAGTTCAGCTCACTTGGTAACATATGACACCAAAGACATTTACAAAAACAGCTTTGGAGAGGAGGTGGGAAGACATTTATTTTCCTCAGGGAAACTGCCCTCAAAGAAAAGAATCGTGTTTGATATCCAAGGGTAGGAGAGCAGGTAGGATGGCCAGAGGACTCACCCAGCCATGTGACATAATCCCAGGAATGGTGAGTCCACCACTTCCCTGGACAGTCTGTTCCAACTTGGCTGTCCTTTCAGTAAAGAAATTTTTCCTGATATCCAATCTACACCTCCCCTAGGGCACTTTGAGGCTATTTCCTTTTGTCCTGTCACTTTTTACCTGTGAAAAAAAGACTGACCCCCACCTGTCTACAACTTCCTGAGCTGGAAATAGCACAACAATATCCTTTGCTAACTACTTTGGCAGCTCCTTGACTGAATCAGGAAGTTCAGAGGTAGACTCAAAGGAAAAGGAAAAAAAAAAAAAAAAAAAAAAGCAGAAAAAACCCCAACCCACACACCAAAAAACTGGGACCCAGATAACTTGATTTTTTTTCCTGAGACTTTAAAACTTTCTTGATATGAGCTTGATTTGTTTTGTCAGCAAAGGGTTAAAGTTCTCACTTTCAAACAAGTAGGTGGATGTTCTATTAAAGGCAATGACAGTTTTGTTATTAACACCAATGAAAACAGGATCCAGCTCTTCATCACCCATCTACCTCCCCATAAACCCACATATCCTGAGAGAATACAGGTTCCTTTTGACTGCTACATGTTTTGCTACACTGTCCTTGGACCCCATCTGCGTCCTCTACCTGAATTAAAATGAACCCTCCTTTCTTTATCCTCCCCCTGACTTCATCCCCACTGACCCTCTATTCAGCTGATCTCATTTAAGACTGAGTGTATTTTATTTCTTTTACGACTTTGTCTCCTGTAAGAAACTCCCAGTCCTTCCAACCTCATGCCACGTGTGACATTCTGTCCCCATCAAAAATCAGATCATTCCTTCAAAATAAGAACTGGCACCAGGTCAAAGTGCTGAAGATGAAAGGAAGGGTTAAGTTTACTTTCAATATTGGAGGAGGGTTCGGAAATAAATGTTGAGGTTAAAAAGTCCAGATGGTAATTCAACTGTATCCCTGCTATAAACATGATTTGATTTATGGGAACCACTAATGGTATCTCAGTTTAGATCTGGATGGCTTTGCTTTCTCTCATCTGTAGCTTGAAATTCATCGGATTTTTTTTCACTCCCACCATGAATCTTTCACTACAAAGAGATTCTCCTATCAGGAATTTGGGAGTTCTTTAAAACCCAGCAATTGATAAACGTTAACCATCCTAATCCATGCAAATTACCGTCTGAAACCTTTATTTATAACACCGAGCGGATGTGCTTATTCAAAGCAGTCTAAAAGAGCGTTGACAAGTTCAGTCCAACAGAACTGTATCTCCTATTGCTGTTTTCTCTCTCCTGTCCTTCGGGGATCAAACTGAATCAGTTTTCACTTTTTTTCTGACGTTGCGATTATTAGGTTTCTCAGTTTTGTCAGAAAAATCCATCAGAAATGTTTATCTCATGGGGCAAATAGCAATGGAACAGCATGTTTATCACTTCGAGGGCCATAATCTACAGGCAGCAATGGCCCCAATCTGGTTTGTTTTAAAACACAGAGGCAGAAAAAGAAAAATGCCCATGTCTGAAATGTGTGATGGAGATGTGCAGAACTGCATTAGCCCTGACACCCATTTCTTTATGTCTCTATATTTCGGCTGTCAGTCATTACATATATGTTGCCTGAAGTCCTTACAGTTTACTACTTCCAGCCTTGAAAAAGCAAAAACAGTTGGCCTCAACCGTTAACACCTAAGAAAGGTAGCTTTTCATGGTGGACTTTGCAGAAATCTGTGCTCCCAAAGGAGTTACTCTAAATTGCAGGCTCCTGGGGGAGGTAAAAGTCCTGTTTAGGAATGGCAAGAGGAGTGCTTTGAACACAGTCAGCACGGATTGTCTCTGTATGACCACATTTGTGTTATGTCTGGGTACCCAGTCTGTGTTTAAGACACCTAAACTACAGATAAATGTCCATTTTTAAGGCTATCCAAACAAGCAGAATAATAAGTAGATCAATGTTTACAAGATACATTTTTTTCCCTTTATGTGTGCCATGGAGAAATAACACAGAGCACAGCACAGAGTGAAAAATGAAGACTGCCTTAGGAATACCCCGGCCTCATTTGTTGGGTCAGTGCATAATGAAAGAGTAACCAGGTATTCAAGATCTGAGTTTTACAAGGATTTATAGATGCATTGATTGGCTTTGAATTGCTTGTCTCCAAAGAGCTGCAAAGCACTTCTTCCAAACTATCAGTGTTCCTCCTAAACTCCTCAGGCTGAGGGAATGTGGGAGAGAAAGAGAGAAAATCAACCACATGGGACAGGTGGCAACTAATTCCCTATTGTGACTTTCAGCAACACTTCAGTGATGTGGTCAGCACAGGCAAGGTAAGAAAGGGAAGGGGAAAGGGAAAGGGAAAGGGAAAGGGAAAGGGAAAGGGAAAGGGAAAGGGAAAGAACTAAATAATCTTTGAAATCTCTTCCAACCCTTCTATGACTCACTGTAAGAGATCAGGGACAGACACAGACATTTCAGCCATGTTATTCTTATAGAAACTTCTCCTTAACAGATTGGAAGGAAACCAATACGTAAACTGGAGTTTTCAGGCAATCCGAGCCTGTTGATTTTCAAGACTTGTAGTCAAATTTGCATGGTGGCTCTCTGTAGAAGTCTGCTCTTATCTCCAGCTGTGGCACTGATTTGCTGTGGGGTATTGAGTAAATCATCCTGTTTCATTATAGAGCTGGTCTGCACACAACCTCCCGCCAAAATAATAAAAGATGAGAAGTCAAAATCAATTTCATTTAGTTGGAATGAGTCCATATGTGGATGCTCTATACTGGGAATGGGAGTGGTTCAAAGTCAGCACCTGAAGTGTAGCTTTAAATGGACAAAATAAAAGTCATCAAAATAGGAAAATTGATTTTGGGAAGTTAAATCAATGTGTGTGCCTGTTACAAGTTACACACCTGGCTAAAATACTATAAGATATATGCTTACAATCACTAAGTATTGCTATTATTACATGAATGTTGAAAAAAACCCACTGACTTTCCACTGAAGGTAAGTGCCGAGATGTCTGGTCTGAGATTAAGTAACACAAAGGCCTCATCTGCACTCAAAATAGTCCTGGTTTCATTTATGTGGTGCACAGCTTCATGTAGCTCTGTGTAGCATTCTTGTTTTAGTGTAGCTGAAAACTGTTCTTCATTGACTTATTCTGAACTGGAATGAGCCTGCTTTAACATGCCTTAGGACATCCATTGTGCTTTTGTGCTGGTAGATCTAAACTGGTATCAAATTAACACTTCCATTTAAATCAGTGCAACTCAGTGTGTGATCACCAACAGAACCAATTCAGCGAGCGTTGTCTTTAAATGAGCATTTCAAATCTCTTTGGCTGCAATCTGAAGTGTCTACAGGAGCCATCAGGATCAGCTCTTTCCATACTTATCAGCTATATTTTCCATGATACGTGCAGGGTATTTGCAGAAATAAATGGGAAGATGTTTTTCCCATATGTGCATGAACTCTGAACTCCAAGAGTTCAAGTGGGTTCAGTTGTTCTCCTCAAACTGTCATTCTAGTCCTAATTAGTACATGGTGCCGTGAGCAATTTAAATGGAATATATTAATAGAGGAGAATTCAGAGGAGGAAAAAAGAAGCCCTCCCCCATACCCCTGCCTGCAAAAAAACTCTTAAATAAACAGGGGATTTCTTAAGGGTGCCTCACACCCTTCCCACCTCCCCCTTTCCCTCAACAATAAAGATTGAGGGTGGGAGACGGAGAAGGTCCGGATGCTGTCTGCCAGGGAGGGTTTCCCACAGGAGGAGATAGCTGCAGACTCCCACTGCTTCCAAGGAGTCGTGGGGGATGGGGGGATGCTGAAACTGAGCCATGATGGTTCAGGGAAGTGCTGTTTTATTTAAACCCTCAAATGGCTTGACATGCCCCTGGTACTTTCACTGCCTAATTATAAATGAAAGGAAAACGGCAAGAGAATCCCCTCCTGTTGACCATCTCCCACTTAACAAGGCAGTGCATGTCGCAGTCTCTACCTTTTTAGCTCTGTCCTTGCTTTTATCCTTCTGCAATTTAATCCTAACTCAATTATATTATTACAGCGTGTCACTTTGAGTCGCTTTCCCCCTTATTGGCATATGGCTCTTTTCAGTTTCACTGCTAATTCTTTTCCAGTGGACTTGTTTAAAACGTACTCATTTTCTGCTTAGACTCTGTGTTATTCACGCATCACATTTCTGCAATGCCTGGCTAACTTCCTTGGGAGGAGGACGGGAGCTGAGGATCTTCACTGTCTGCATATATTTGCTGGAGTTTCCATCCCGAATTGTCAAAACACAAACTAGATGGCAGGAAAGGTGAGCAGCATGCCCTGTCTGTCAGAGATGTGGAGAGGAGCCTGCCCTCCGCTGGGTCTATTCCAAAGCCCTGGGCTGGAGTGATGGGGAGAGCTGGTGAATACTGAAAACTGTTTTCTGTCTCTATTGTTTTTTGCTTTTTCATTTTTTTGCCCCCCGTTTAATTTTCAAATGCATTCGCTGACTCTCTGTACTTCTTTTGAGTTTACTCCTTGTGTCATCCACAGCGCAGGCTCTTCCTAGCAAGATGATCCTGCAGGTTCTGGTTTCCTGGGGAATATTCCAACTGCCCATCCATTCAAGTTGTCTTCATATTTGGATATGGGCTGCTTGACTGATAGCTAATTAACAAATGAGTCTAAGAAGTCACTACTGGAGGTATTTATATGTAAAGAAAAAAAAAAGGATGATTCTGTAGTGCTTCACAAGCAGAGAAGGAGGACAGTTTTGAAAATATACACATTTTTCTCCCCTCTCAGCTAGTAAGAGGAGATGGTAGCTGCTGAGACAACCACAATGCTGCCAAGTCCCAAACACCACTTTCCTAAAAGAAAAAAAATCCCTTTTAAGTTTTCATTCAATCCCAGAATGGTTTGGTTTGGAAGGGACCTTAAAGATCATCTAGTTTGAACTCCCCAACCAGGGCAGGGACACCTTCCAGTAGACAGGGCACTGTTTCCTTAATCTTGTTTACAAATCAAATTGTACTACAATTGAGAGATACTAGAGAATTTAGCTTCTTTTGGCATAAAATATCCATGTTTCCTTTCCACTTGCATGCACATTTTTTTCAGGATTGCCTTTTACTGACTGAGTTTGTAGGTGGAATAAGCTAACTAAGGGAAAAGCTTGTTGGTAAACATCCAAATAGATGAGCCCAGAGAGGAATTTCCTGTTTGGGAAAAAAAGAGCAAAAAACCCAAACAAGCACGCAAAAAAACCCCTGAAGAAACAAACAAACAAACAAAATTAATGAAAAATAAAAGTCAGGCCTCCTTTTTCGAAAATCTCATTTACATGCAGGCAGAGAAACACAAGCAAACCAGTCAGGATAAAATCCCTTTACTGCAGAGGCAGAGACAAAATTAAAATCAGTTTGTTCAGAGACAGATACTCTCAGATAAGGAGAGCAAAACCTTCTGTCTCAAGGTGACCTACAGTTTGCCCAACATCTTTCTTCAGCTCAGCAACTTCCTTGAGGGAAGGGGCTACATCCCTGATTTTCCCACTTCTCTACATGTAGCTCTGGAAATGAGTGACTCAAATTCAAAGGTCAAGATCTGTTTTCACAGGCAAAATACATATCTCTACACTGACTTTTGCAGTTAGATAACTTGCACACCTCAGTGCTGAGATAAGGACCAGGTAGGCTGTTTACAAATTCAGGTTGCTGTAAGTTGATAGTGGAGTGCCTACTGCACATGATATGAGGTGTAGAAAATGACACGTGGGGCTGTGGTGCTAACAGCCATACAAGCAAAAAGGTTGTCAGTGGGGTTGATTACAGATCTTCTTTCTGAGTTAAATCAAATGTAATAATTGTGGAAATTCTGCGAGTTGCTAGTTTTCATTTCAAAATGGAATCACACGAAAAGAGGTTTAAAATTTCTGGTGACAGGTTCTTAAGCCTCAGGTAGTTAAACACAAAGACATTGCTCTCTTTATCCTCTAAGTTTTCCTTTCCTTCTGCTAGTACACTTTAAACTTGGTAGCTACATTGCTGAGCACTGTAATGACTCTGAGGTTACAGCTAGCAGTTAAGATAACATGATGTTATTATAGCAAAAATCATGTCCACTTCATAGCTGTCCCGAGTGTGCTCTGTTTTCAGACTTCATCTGGGATAAGAGGCAGCTAATTCTCCATCCTCTTGCAGGCCATTGGGTCAGGTTGGCCCTTACCATCATATCAATTTCCCTAAATCCCTCAGTCAACTTGTCTGTCAGGGATAAAATTTAGTCTATTTATTCTAGCTCCTCCAGCTCAGCTTCATGTAAAATAACTTCCCTCCACAGTAGATTGTAGTCCATGCACCATAAAACTTCCTTAGAAGTTACACTCACTGATTAATTGCTAGAGGCACCAGGGGAAAGAAAGAACCTTGATAGATTTGGGAGGAAAATGTAAATACTTCTTTTTGGAAGAAATGTAAATATAGGACAACTGTTATTTTTTGTTCTGGATTTTTGGAGGTTTTTTAATAGAGGTGAAAATAATTAATTGATTTCTTACACCAGAGTATCTGTTGTATTGTCCAACACATTTTGTGAAGAGCCCTCTTTGAATTAGGTAGTTCTTAATGATTGCTGAGCAAATAAATAGGAAAAACAACAGCCCTGGAAAGCAATTTAAGGAAAGAAAGCATGAAGAGGAGGTGAAACCTAAAAAAAGTTACATCTGAAATGAGTTTTGAAGGAACATATGCTCTCATGCAGCAGATTTTTCAACCTCATAGGAAATATGGTGCTGAAATGAGAATAGGTTGATGAAAGGATGGATTTGTTTTCGATGCAATTTCCTGTACATTTACATGTGAGTATTTCCCCCCTTTCCCCTGTGAAAGTCTTTGACTTAATGCTTGCAGAGGGTGTGGGAGCCAGGACACCTACATTCCCTTCCCAGTTTGGAAAGGATTCACATTTATCCTGATGACTCTCTTTATCTTGCTGCTCCTCTGATGTTCGTGATAGGTACAATAATGACCATCTTTGCCTTAACAAGCCTGTGGTATGGCTCATCAGATGAGGATATTGTGATAAAATCCCTGAATTAATGCTAAGAGTGGTTATTATTTTGCAAGATGGATAGCCCACAAAATGCCACTTTGCTATTTCTAGTGACTGGCACTTGTTTAGCAACACAGAGCACAGTTTAGAGGAGGCTTTCCAATTCCTACTGGATGGGATCAATTTGACAGAAGCATCAGTATCAGGAGATCCTCTGCTAGGAAAAGAACTATCGCTCTCCACTGTCTTTGCCATTTACAGGAAGGATTGGTGCCAGCAATTTGACTTTCATCAGCAATAAAACAGAGAAGAAAAAAAAATTAAAAAAGAGTCGCAAATGATTCTATAATGTCCTTGAAATTAAATTAAAAATAGCCATCACTGCCAAAACTCAGAAAAGGACTCACAGCTTTTTTACAGTGCCTACTACAATGTGGATTTACGATTGCAGGAATACTGCTTACTGTATAACAAGTATAGTATTAAGTGCCATATTGGACTACCATATGGCTACTAACCTCAGAGGTTGGTAGCAACTATCAGTGTAGAAATTAGTGTGCAGAATGAGCCTGAGGATAAAACCAGTTATCACTCAAGCATGCTATATAATTGGCTGTAGCAAGAAACTAAAAAATGTCTCGGAAACCAGATGGATTTGAAATGTTCCATTATTCATAAACACTTTTTTTTTTTCTGCAGCAATACTTGTTCCTTTCCCAAATATTCTGTTGTTAAAAAGAATAATTACCATGCAGAAGCAAAAAGTGAGGAGGATAAAAGTCCTTGCTGCTGGGAGGGGGGTGGCATGTGTCTTGTGTCTGCATTTTGGCCTGGGCAGACCCTGTGCCCACAGTGCCTGGGCTGGGGAAATCTAATTTGTACCAATTTCTGCAGGGACTTTGCCTCTCTCCTCCCGTGGAGAGTGACACTGGTGTGGGCTTGTGTGGTGATGTTATTAACAGCCCTCCACAGCTGTGGAGACTCATCCCTCACGCAGTGTTTCCCTCCTTTTGATCTCACAGATGACAACCATTGTAATCTCCCTGGCAGGAACTGCCTCCCCGGAGGACACCACGTCCCCCCATGCACACACCTCCCTTCCTCGCCCTCCATTCCATCCCACTCCTCCCACCTCATGCCTTTTCCCACTCCTTCCCCAGCTGGACCCACAGCTGAAGCAGGAAAAGAAAAGAAAGAAAATAATAATGAAAAAGACGCCTTTTTTTTGTATGTGTGTGTGGACAAGAAAGGGCAATGATCTTTGTATGTAATATCAAGTGGGAAGAGAAAACAGAACTTCAATATGCAGGAAAGGGACACTGAATAATCCACCTAAACTCAGATCATTCAGGAGAATCTCTCTGTGGGATGAAGAGCAATCCCTGCCTCTCTTGCCCCACAGCCAGCCTCTTGCAAATGGCTTTTCCTCACTGGAATAATAAAAGAGACAATCCAACTCTTATTGGTATGAAATAGAGGACACATGGGGAACCTCCTCTTCCCATCGCTCAGTTAGCTTTCAGCGTTCCTCTGATTTAATTCTAATAATCCAGCTATGTTTGGAAGGCCAATTCCAGCTGAAGAAGGAAGCCAACCCACAGTTTCATCTAACAAAGCAGGCTCAGTGTAGTAGAAAAAAAAATCTCATGCATGGTTTGGCCTTTCTCTGAGCTGTCTGTTGAGATCAAAGACTGAAAATAAGGATGCTTTTAACATTTGATTTATGGCACACATAGGTTTGTGGTAAAGAGGAAAATCAATTTTTTTTTCTTGATGGATCTGAAATTTATTTCCATTGGATCCTCAATAAAACCTAAAAGTTGGATGTTTTCCATGTTTGGGTTTTGGTTAGGTTTTGGGGTTTTATGTTATTGTTGTATGAGAAAATACACTCTTGTTCAAGTGAAAACTATTGAGAAAATGAAAATATTTTATTATCTCCTCCAGTTTGAAAATGGTACAATCAAAATATAAATAAAATGTAAGATAAATGTTTTAAAATCAATGGTACTTTCAAAGAAGCCACTAACTTCCAAGTATTTCATTCTGAAAGGAGAATATCACAGCACTGTTACACTTACTGAAACCAGAACCATTTCCTCTTCCAAAAGCATTCAATTCCAATAAAACTGCAATTACCCAAATATCTTTTTCCATCTATTGAGGAAAGAAGGAAGGAAACAATCCCCATGCAGTGATTTGTGTTTCATGGTCAATGGACCAATGGAGCGCTCGTGTAACTGCTGAGTAAGAGAGAGATAAAAGATTTACTCAAATTACTAGCCTGACCCACTGTAGGTTGTGTTACTGAGTCATTACTGAGACATGTTTTGGACCTGTAACACATTGAATTCTTCACATGGAAAAGAATTATACCGATAAATTTGTGACTATGTAAAATAGAGTATCTGCAAGGGCTGGCCAGACGTGGGAAGGGGGGAAACCTTCCCTAGGAGGGTGATGATTGGAGGTGGGACAGCTGAGATCCCTGCTGCTGACATATACATCCTACCTTCTGGTATTTACATTGACAAAGAACAGTGAACAGGTAAAGTTTTTTTCATAAAACAAATTTCAGAGGTGCAATACCTCCACCAGAGCCAAAATTACGCTCAGAATCAAAGCATGGATACTCCCTTTGGCTCATACCAGTTTTATTCCCCAGTAAATAATTTATTTGCTCTGCTTCCCTAAAAAAAAAAATTGGTACAGCTCACCTGAAATGAACAGAAATGCCTTATATTTTCCACTTGTCCATTGCCAAGGGCCCATTGCCTTTTGTTGCTTAAACTTGGTTATGATTTAGACTCATACTTTATTATTAAAATGTTAAGACATTAAGATCAACATAGTGAGACAAAAATTAATTAATGAGAGATTTGGAAGATGAAAGAATGGATGATAAATAGTAAGTTCTATGACCTCTATGGGTTTTCATGGGGCCATGGAAGTTTCCTTGTGTATCAGTGTAGATCTTTTTTCTGTTCACTGTCAATAAATGTGTTTAGCCAAATAATGCATTAAAAAAACCCCAAAGACACAACTTACAGTGTTAGGCCCTGCACAGCCAAAGCAATATCTATCCATCTATTAAATCTGTAGAAAGTGTTTTAGACTGAAGTTATGGTGTTGCACATACAGGACATTTATTTTATGCATTGCCAGCAATACCGCTGTAGCGTAAAACACTTATTTTATGGTGTACTGGGTTTGGTGGAAAGTTGCATGAATCTACTAATTCCAGGTCAGCAAGAGAGTTTAAAAGCTTCCATGATCAGCCTATGTCTGACCTGAAATGTGCTTTTGTCAAGACAAGCTATCTAGAAAATTTAAAAGAGAAAGAAATGTGTCAAGGAAGCATCAAAAATTTGTGGGGAAAATGGTGGTTTGGAATGAAACACCTCTAACAGACAAAGTCCTCCCAGTTTCAGACACCTCACACAATGGTTTTCAAGAATAAAGGTTCCTCTGGCTATGATATGGAAGGATCTTTCCAAGTTACCACAAAGAAAAGTAATTTCATATTAAACTATTTCTTTTGGCATTTCTTCCATAATTCATCTCTTTTAATAATTTTGTCTCCTAAAACTACTGTGGGAGACTACTAGCGGAAATTTCTAAGAGAAGCAGCAGAGCTGAGGGCAGCAGATTCTGATCAATTCATTGCTTATAGGATATTAACCACCCAATCCATTAAAAAACAGCGGGTGTGGCAACTGGCTAACAAAACAGAAGAGTAATTTTCCTGTTTGCTTCTGAATGCTGGGAAATCTAATCTAAAATTTAATCTAATTAAAAGAATGTGATAAAGAAAGAGGAAAATATCAGCACGCGGGGATCTTCATCTCTGGATGTGATGTAGAGTGCCAATAACCATATTAAACGCCTGAGTCTGGCATCCCAAACCATGAATGTGTTCAGGAGAGAATGAGCCAAGCCAACCTCTGCAGTGCGTGAAGGTGAAGGAGATGCCTAGGAGGTGAGGGCGAACAGATGGGAGAGAGAGAGAGCTCAGAGTTTGAGCAATAACTCTATTGTTTAGATCTACTTCTTTCCTGGCTCTCCTGGAGCCCTTGCTCACGCGGCAGCACCGGCTGGCCTGTCCCCTGAAATGTCATGGCTGCTGGCAAAGCCTGCCCACTCTTCCGTGGATGTGCAGTGGGGGACAAAAGCACACAAAAAGTGCTGGAAAGTGAAGAGCTCCCCAAGCCAGTGAGTGCACAGACCATGACCTGGCAACCCCTGTGTGGAGCAAGGAGAGGGGTTGTGATCTGTGAGCTTCTTCCTGAGTGATGCATGCATCATGTCCACTCTTCCAAAATACAACAGCCAATAAATTTAAATTCCCTGTCTATGCCTTTATGGAGCCATGGGATAGAAGGGTCAGCCTGAGACTTTGGCACTGGGTAAATGTGTCGATATTAATTTCTTTTTGAGATAAGATTTGGCGGGGGTTTTTGTTTTTCCTGCTAACAGACATCATAGAGCTTTGGGATAAAATATCTCATAGTTTTGAAAATCATGCATCAAAATCAGGATATTAAAATGTTTGCTGTAAGACATCACAGATATAAGTGTCTCAAAATTAGCCTTGCATTCTTGATCTCAAGAAAAGGACAAATCGAGTCCATTTGCCCTGTGGAGATGAAAGAATTGTAGGATTTTAACACAGATCCCAAGGGCACATCTCAAACCTGCCTCATGGCATGATGATTTTCAGGTGTGCATGAGTTCTGATGGATATTTGTGCAATCTGCATTTAAAATCTTGATGTCTGATCAAATCCCTTATACTGGTCCATATGCACAAACGTTATTCCCTTCTCCTCTCATCCGGGAGTTCACAATCTGTCATGATAGAAGGTTTCTTGTACCTTTGGATCCATGGCCAGACTGTTCTTTTAATATAATATTCATCAGCTTATAGACTACTGTAGGAAAAAGGAAAAAAGTGGATTTGTGGCATAAAGGGGAGAAAAAAAAAAGAAGGGAAACAGAAAGAAAGAAAAAAAAAAAAAAAGAAAGAATGGCATTCGGAAAAAAAGGACAACCCTGTCAAAACATGACAGCTGATCCACTGCCTGTTTTATGCTATTCATAGAAAATGCCAAATTCTGCAAATAGTAACCACATGTACATCGGCTTCGCAGACTCAATGTTCTGCTGCAAAATGAGACGTTCTGTATTTTAGTGTGTCATCAAAGGCAGTGAAAATATCACTCCAGCCTCCTAGGCTTAACCCTCTGGTCTCTCAACTGTTAAAAGTTTAATTCGATGGTGGTGGGAGCGAGCAGCGACACATCCAGCTTTGTGAGCGGTGCTAACGGAGCTGCCTAATGTATGCCAGTTGCACATAAAGTCAATTAACAAATCTGTTACCGCGCCATTTTTATTCATAGCCATGAGACCATTAAAGCGACAAGACTGCATCTGACGTTTATGATCTTGTTCGCATTGCCAGAGGAAGGAGGGGTGGGGGTGGAAACAACTTTGTGGCTCTGTAGCATGAGAGAAATAGCACCATTCAGAGACATAAGGGCTCTTGAGCAAATGCCGGAGCTTCTGAAGTCTTTTTCTCATCTCAGTCCCGTCCCTCGCCTGTGTCCCCACACTTTTTCCTGGTCCCTCCTCCCCTTAGCCCCTTGCTTGTGCCTTTCAGGTTCATTTCAATGCAGAAAGATTGGCTTTTTAGTTCAAAACTGTAACGTAATTGTCCTTTTTTGTGGCTGGCT
The DNA here is from genome assembly GCA_024500445.1 of Entomyzon cyanotis. Lineage (NCBI taxonomy): Eukaryota > Metazoa > Chordata > Aves > Passeriformes > Meliphagidae > Entomyzon > Entomyzon cyanotis. Next base: position 15,300,803 of record JAKEPQ010001010.1, read on the forward strand.
GATATTCCCTTTCACTAACATTTAAAAGAGTACTTATGCTGAATTGAATATGGAATGGGAACAGCTCCTGGCGCTTTTGTGTGTGATGGGGATGGCTTTGCGAGGAGAGGCTTGGGCTTCAGTTGGCTGTGTCCTTCTCCAGGAATGCTTCCAAGATCTTCTAAGTGACCACGAGCTCTGAATAGAGTGTCCTGTTTAATCATCTTCTCAACAAACAGCCTGTGCAACAGCTACAGTAAATTGCTTTCAGCCTGGAGGAGCCAAATCTTGGGAGTTGCACCATTTCTGCCTTGGATTTTCCAAAATTTTCCAAACTGTGCTGGCCTGTGTGCTCTTCTTTCATTTTTTTCTGAGTGCCAGGAGTGTGAAGATGAGGAAAAGAAGCTGTCAGTAGAGCACTCTGACACATCAGTGTCCACACTTAGCTAAACTGTTAGAACACTTCCAGTATAATCTACATTCCCTGCTAACAAAAGTAATTTCTACATATGTCTCCTGAGCCTCACTTGGTCTTTTTTCAACAGTGGTAAGAGAAAGAAGATTTAGAAATGCTAGGGACAAATTATTTAGTAGAAAATATGCCATGAAGTGTCCTTCCTTTAAACTCAGCCTCACATTGGTAAGAATACAGCTGGCTGGACTAGGACAGTTGATGGCCATTTAAGTGGGTAAGCAGGTAGGTAAATAGTTAAGTGGGGAGACCAACAGGTTTTATGGCTGGGTGAACTGATTATGATACAGAACCGATAAACTCTGAAATTGTTTCTAGTGTGCAGACAGGAAGGTTGGAGGCCAGCTGTCTTGAGAATCTCAGATCACAATATTTGTCTGCTGCAGAGTGCCAAAATTCAGTGGCTGACATCCTGGCTCCATTAAAGTTGCTGGGTAAAACTCCAGCAGATGTTTTACCATTAACTTTAGCTGGATCCGTTTCACCAAATAGCTGCAGGGGCTGTGTGAGATGGCAGGATTCTCTCCAAGATTGTAGCAGTGGGAGACATCCTTGTGAATGTTTCACAGCACTGGACCTCTGGAGGAATTTGTCTCTTGGGGATGCTTGTTTGGGAAGAGGCAGGAAAGAGTGTTATCGGGGAGGAATATTGCATTTTGGTTTCTGCAAAATGAAAAAGAATAAAGAAAGCATGAGGGAAAAGCAGTTTCATGTTTAGCTAAGGCAAGGGAGTTACTATGGCCAAGGTGGCAAAGGCTCATATATTACAAGAAATAACTCTTGTGTGTGCCAGCAAAGCCTTCCAGTCAGATCAGAGCTGTGTTTTGCTTGAAACTCAACTTTTTAAAATTTTTTATCAGAGAGCAACACAATCTGAAATCATCAATAAAATTCCTCTAAGTCCACAGGCAAAGCAGAAGAGGGAGAAGGAGCATTTATAAAAGCTCAATATTAATTTCTGTAGGCATTTCTATCACAATAGATGTGAAGACACTCGTGCTAAAGACAGAGGGGTTGCCACTCTTCTCACCCACAGAGTTTCCACTTGACCCTTTTGAATCATGGCATTGAAAGTGCTCCCATTTAACAAGAGCTGAGGAAAGGAACAGGTAAAATGTTCATACCTATGCTACATTTTTTTTTTATTTTCTAAAGAAAAAAGTAATGAATAAAAAGCTGAAATATTGACATAGTCTCACTGTTCCAGTGTTTACCCTGGAGTGGTATCTGCCTCTGAAGGAGACCCGTTGAAGCCACTGGACACAGATATGGCTAAAACCTGCTTTCATGAAGGATTATCTTAGTTTGTGAGCGTGGCAAAGTGGATCCTGAGTGTCAGATCTAGCTCTCCTTTTGTTGATGGAAGCCTTTCCACTCATGCTGGATCTTTTCCCAAAGGATAAATCCATTATCTTGCAGTCCCAATGGAAGAACCCAGCCTTCAGCTGTCCACTGCTGCTTTCCTCACCCAGAGATCAACAAGGTTGACTTCACCCACAAGACTTTAGAAACTTAAACAAAGTTCTTACAAAGTTCTTACATTCTTACATTGTGTCTAAATCCCACTAAAAAGCACTTCTGAGGACCTAGACTTTAACATTTGTCAAGCTTTCCATGAATACACGACAGAAGATAATAACAAAATTCCAGTGGAAGCCAAGAGAGGCAAGAAAGGAGCTGCAATTAGACTTGTTTTACCACTGATGCCATTAGAAGTTCAAATAGCTGCAGAGAATATGCTGAGAGCACTCTCCCTCTTTTCCAGGAGCCGTGCATCCCTCTGCACAGCTCAGTGCTGTGTCGTGGGGGGAATGGGTGCTCTGGAAATCAGCCTCGAGCATCTGAGGGAGAATAAATCATAGCCCAGCGAGAGAGGGGAGCCTATGCCAACATTCCTGCACAGAGAAATGGGCAGCAGGCGAGATCCTGCAGCTGGTGTATGCTGAGTACAGAACACCAAGGCCTTGAACTTTTTCCCCCTCCTGGGTCTCTTCCTGCACTCCCCCTCCCTTCTTGCCATCTCTCCCTTGAGCACCAGGGAGAGGAAGCAAAATTTATACTGCTCTGCCCTTAAAATGCTGACTTTCCATGTTTACAGGGATTGTTTACACAGAAAATTAATCAGTTACGGTTTTAAATTTTAATTAAAGAATGCTTTCCACTGTTATTGCAAAACAGACAAAAGCCCATAAAATGTATATTTGACTGCCACGCTGTGTTGTCTTTGGATCGGCAAGCAGCCTTGAGATCAATCATGCGTGGTATTTTTTGAACTTTTTTTCCTAAACACAACACTCTTCACACAAGTTGCACTATTTTTTTTTTTAAGAAATGTCCTTCAAAATAAAAGCCAGACTGCACAACAATATGGAATTCTCCTTCATGCCTTTCTTTTTAAGACCAAAAATGAAATCCTTAGTCTCGAGCTGACCGTGGGATATTTTAGCCATTAAAAAGCCACAAACAGAATCACAGCTTCCATAGTAAAGGCTTCAGACTTGCATACTTCAAAGCCAATAACAAAACTCCCACAAACTTTGATTCAAGTGTTTATTACATGCTGTTTGTTCCCACAGCTGCAGTTCCTGGTTTGAAAATAAAGTGTGGTCGTTTCTTTCCCCAGATCTCATGGCCATTAGCAGAGGTTCAAGATCACTTCAGGGTTAGCCATTCAACCCCTCTTTCCTGAAGCGCTTATCCACGGTGTGTGGATGTCTCCTGAAGGTCTGTGGTCTAAGAAACTGAACTTAACCCCAAAATTTTACAGTCATGATGAGAAACTACTATTAGGTCTGCTATGCCTGTGCCCTCTTGGCAGTACAGTTAGGCATTTTCAATTCTCTTGAACAGAAGTAAATTTGGATTAATAGATCATCAATATGAGTGCTACTGGCTTAAATAAAAGAGACTCCTATTCCTCTAGCAATATTTTACTGGTCTAAGTTAAATCAATTTTTTTTTCTGATCCTTCTTCCAATTTATCCACATACCCATGAAAATCTGAGAATATCGTAGCAAAATGAAGCTGGATTAAATTAATATGAATGCTTGGTAGTCCAAACCTCAACAGAGTCAAACAACCAGATGGAAATCACCAAGCTTTGAAAGCCACTTTGCTACCCACTGGTCATGCTGGGGACCTCATTGTGTCACACGAGAGATGCCCTGTGACACAAACCTTTCCTGCTCACTATGACACAACGAGAAGAGACTTCCCTCACTCCATGTGGAAGATGACGTACGTATTAGCATGGTATTTAATTTATTTCCAAAGATAAAAACACCCACAGGTCGGGCAGTGACATGAGCATCTGGACCACCAAATGTCAAGCAAAGCTGCAGGTTGACTGCTGCACACTGACAGGAAGCACAGGACAAAAAGGAGAAAAAAAGCTCTCGACAGGCAGTCCAAAGGAAACAAGAAAACATGTTAAAATGATAAGGTAAATGATCAGTAAGAAGCTTCTTTTTACACTGATGTCTGTGGCAGAAATTACTTTGAGTTTCTAAAATAGGTGCAGATCTAAGAACATGGAGGAAATAAGAAATTTTGCCCAGATGTTTTATCTGTTGCAACAACAGAGGTGACAAATCATCAAGAAGTTCAACTGTGTTCCAGTACTGACAAGCAAGCAAACATCTATGAATATTTTATCTGACCTATATCCAAATTATTTTAGCAGCTTTGGTCCATGAAACTCCTCTGGAAACATTGCCAGAAAGATAACAAGTCCTGGTATGAAGGTCACAGCAAGAACAGAACTTTGAAGGAAGGTGTTTGGACAAGAATAGAAACATCTGTTAGTAGAGATGCCCTAGAACGGTCACTGCAATGTATGGGGTATCAGCTTTCAGCCTGCAGCCTCTGAATGACAGATTCATGGATGTTAACAGCAAAAAGACCTTTGCAGTTCTCTCCTCTGATAGCCTGCATGCCAGAGGTCATAAAATTTCTTTGAATTCTTTCCTTGCCTCACGTCCAATGGCTGAGGATAACTTAGGGTTAACATGGAAGGGGAATGGGGGAGAGATTATTTTAATCTGAAAACTTCATTTAGTAATAGGCAATGAAAGCTATAACTGGAGTAAAAGTGATTATTCCACTTTAAAATTTAACTTCATTGCAGAAGTCTATAGACATATATACTTTCATACCATATACGTGTGTGTATATATATATACACACATATACGTATCGTGTTTCTGGTCTAAATTTGTCTATCTTCACTCTCCAGCCAAAGTAGCAGTATTCAGTGCTTGACAAAGTACTTACACCCACTCACTTTTTGACTGAGATCAAGTCAATGCTTTATCTCTTCTCCAGCAGCTCCTTCAGAGGCTCTGTCTCAAAAATGTTTTTAATCCTTTGTTTATTCATGGGCTGTTTTCTAACCCACCGTCACCCTCCTTTTATCTTTTTTCCAGCACTTTCAGGGGGCATCTATGCTCCTGGTTTTGTTCTGATCAGGAGAATATTTTTGAAGGAAACCTTGTGATTGTCCTCTTTTATGCTGCTTTAGTTTACACTGTCAGCTATCTCAGGTGGCCCCACCTGGAATTATATTTTTGAATAGAAAATAGTGCTCCAACCCCAATGAGCCCCAACTGCTGAAGGGACATTGGGTGCTCTGCATTCATTTCTCACTGTACAGATCCTGCACAGACCCTCTCTGATCACTGTGAACTAGTTCTTAATGCAGACACAACCTCAGCTGTGGATGCCAAAATCTGGATGCGATATTTCAGGAGTGGCAGCACAAGTGCCAAAGAGAGAGCTATTATAAACACGCTCCTACTCTATACTCCTTAATCTAGAGGTACACGAGTCTTTACAATCATAACCAATGAAGGAGGCAATGCCACATGGGAAGAAAATATGTATATAAACAGCTCCCTGCTACTGAAAATTATATGGAGTACTGAGTTTGTATGAGCAGAGACCTTCTGTTAGGCAGTTTCAAGTGGGAAGAAGGTTCCTAAAATGGGAAATACTGTATCATCCCCAGTGGTTTTTTTTCTTTTATTCTTTTAAAAATCTTATGCTATTAGGCAGACCCTGGTTTGTTGAAAAGGTAAAATATTTGTTCTTCAGTTGTGTTTTTACAAGCTCCTGCTACTGAAAACTTGCCAATGAATTATTTGACTTCATGGGCAACGAAGTCACCTTTGGGATTCCAGGAGACCTAGGTTAACTTTCCTTGGAAATGTTTATTACTGGACACTTACAGATGTGTCTGATCCTCAATTAATACATGAAATATTGTCTGTTTCTTTTCTTAAATGTCTTCTAAGGCATTTCATGGACACATAAAATCTTTGGCTATTATTTTGAGGAGTACCCATGGTAGCAATTGAACTCACTCACTAAGTGCATTTTTGTGCTAATTAAATATTCCAAACTTCTATCAAGATTATTGTCACCTATTTAATGGTTCATTGAGTTTATGGGCCATGCAAGTCTCTCTTTTATATTTTCACCAGGATAGTTATAGCAACTATTCTAGTAATGACAAATTAGGGAACATGCAGAGGAGATGAAAGAACCTCAGAGCAGTAGGCCCAGTTTTTTTTCCCAACTTATGCCAATTTTATGATGTTGTAATGGCATTGACATTGATGGAATTATTCTTCATTTTCCCTGGTGTCAGTGAGTGATAACTAGACCTGCTTAGCTGATACTGGGATATGGTAAACATGGCACTCCATATATTTGACCATTTTCACCTTTTGACCCCTCTCCAAGAGTCTGTAGTGAAGGTCCCGTCTTTGGACAGACATGGGAAGATTGGAAAAATATTGTCCTTCATTTTATCAATAGGAATTTTCACCTTTTGGTCTATTTACCTGCTGGTCAGTGGGAGAGGGCATCCTGACAATTTGCAGTCAGAGAAGACGGTGAGTGCAATTTTGCAGGCACAACTCTGCAGTGGAATGTTTAAGATTAGATGTAAAAGTATCATTACTGGAGAAGGGAATGGCTGTTTGGAAAGACTTTTAGAGAAGTCTTGCCTTGCCTTCATGAGACATCTTTGAACTAAACTGAAAATAAACTACATCTTAAGGACTTTCTATAAATTAATTACTTTTGTTTCAGTACCAATAGGGCTCTGCTCTGATACTTCTATTAGTGAAATGTTCTCTAATAAAGCTGTTCTTTTTGCTCTTTCTAGTTTGAACTTCATGAGAGCAAATGCACTATTACTGCTAATAATAATGCAGTTGGATATAATGAATAATAAGTAAAACAGCGTGCTGATATTGTACCTCTCACCTCCAGGTGCAGGATACAGAATTTACAGAAGAGTCTACATGATTTAGGGTCAAAAATCTAATTGACTGACAAGCCCCTGCCTCACTTAGGGGCTAATGAATGTTGTATTGTGACTGTTTTTCTTAAAAAGTAACATCGAACTGCTTTCTATTCATAATAAATTAACACATTTTAGAGACTTCTTAATATTTGCCTCCACAAAGCCATGATTTTTGTCTGAACAGACCTGCAAGCACCTGTTGTAGCCAGTTTTAAAAATGAGGTCTTCTAGCTTTCAGTTAATACCTCATAGAAATAGCAATGTGATTTCAGTGGCACTGATCTGATTTCTTCTAGTGCAAGACATTCACGTTTTCTCTAAGTATCCCATGCATAATTCATGTGGGGGCTCATATTTGATTATTTATAGACCTTTCTATGACACCCCCTCAGTGAATATTTGCACATCTCCAAGATAGCAGCGCGAAACTTTTTCCTGAAGAAAATTTCCAGCTAAAGACTTAACACCACTTCACTTTGCCTTAGGTCTTGAAACAGCTTTAAGTACAACATAAGTGTCATACACATTTCATGTCAGTGCTCTGCGCAGGAGAGTATTTCCATCCCCAGCTCCCTCATTCCTCAGGCAGAAGAGCCAATCCCCACGCTTGGTGTGTGTGTGGAGAAGGTGAGTCAGCTCCTCAAATGTCACAGGGACAGTCTGTGAGAGTCAAGAAGGGAATGCAGGCCTTCCAGTTCTCTATCTCACCATGGCAGGAGCTTTCTTTCATCCATGATCTGAAATATAAAATCCCTCTGCCTATTTACTGGATGCTTCACAGCAAGAGCATGGAAAGGAGAACTGAAAAGACACTCAGAGGATGTGTAACTCTGTCCCAGCCAGGAATAACTAGGCCTATATCCTCCAGAAAAATATTTGTGCAGATGTTTCCAAAAAGCTTAGAAACTGCACAGCAATTAGCTCTAGTGTTTGACATATCTTAATGATAATAAACTTTTTTTCCCAACCTAAATCTTCTATAGAGCAATTCAAGCCTGTTATTTCTTTTCCTACCCATAGTGAAAACAAGATAAGCCTTTTATTGTTTGGCTCCCTCCAACTGTTCTTATATATTGGAAGACTACATTTAGACTATACTTAGGTCACTTCTCCTCCAGACTGAGCCATCCCAGCTCCGAGAGCCACCCAAAGGTGATCACCTACTCCAAGAAAAGCGCTGTTCCCATCAGGTAGGATAAAGAACACAGGCTCATGGATGGGTGAGTGCTCCTTGGAGCTGTCTTTCCTAGACACTGCTTTTGCGTTTCCCTCATCTTATGATCACAGAAGGGAGCAGCACAAGTCTGTCTGTCTTGCAGCTTCATACAGGATCCATATGTCTGGTGCTCAGCATGCAGTTCTGTCTCTCCATGGAATGTCAGCTCTTCCCTGAGCTCCCTGCCCTACATGTCTCTTGCTTCCCATCTTCCTGTGCGCCGCTTTTCCTGTGAGATTTTGACGAAAGACTTTAGAAGACAATACATATGATAAATGTATATGTGCGTGTTTTTTTTAAAGAGAAAGTCATAGCTACTGATAGAAATGCTCTCAGAAGCCACAGTGTAGAGAGTGGTGGTGTGAGCCTGAGTTTTGTTCTCGTTCACAGGGATTTTATTCGCATATTTTACTGTCAGTTTCTTGACATTTTTGTCAGCTTGGATCCGGAGGCCATAGTTGCCGCCAGCAGGTCCTACCACATTTTTATTCTCCATTGTATTTGCAGGGAATAAATAAAAACAGAACAAGAGTGAAAGCAAGAGAGAGACATGGCGAGAAAGAGTCAGAGGTTACTGGAAGAACTGCTTTATGCATTTTTTCCCTGCTAAAGAACATCCACCCAGAAAAAAAAAAAAAAAAGCCAAATGACCATGGAGCATTTTGCACTGAGAAATTTCTTTCCTCAGTTAGCCAATGCAGACTTCAGGCAAAGTGGTTAATATGTTTGCATAAGAAATCACTCATTCCCCCTCACTCTTTGTCTGCCTTTTCCCTTTTTATTTTTCTTACTTTTTTTTTCCTTTTTTTTTATTTTCTTTCCTGTGTGTTTCTGGGGTGCTGTGAGATTTCCCTCACAATACATCTATTGTTTCCCAGTCACATCACCGCTGGCTGTAATCAACTCTGATTTCTTTCTTTCATTTCTTGCTATAACCATGAGATTTACACATGCAACGAATAAACATAATCTACCGTAAGGTTATAAACAAGTTGACTGTAAGAGTGTTTTATTCCTCAAGGCTTTAGATGTTGTGAACAAGAAGGAAGAACAAAGACCTTATTTTCACTTCTGAACTTACAAATTAATGTTTGATTCCCTACGCTTGGTTTCTGTTTCTTCAAATGTCTGAACCACAGTATCTGGAATTGACACTGTTTGTGTCTTTCCTGCATATGAGTCATAAAAAGACAGAACAGCAACACCTCAGGTGTGTCCAAGATTCAGTGCAGTCTCAGATAAGTGAAAATTTCAGTCTTTTTGGATGCCCCAGCATCCAGGCTGATTTGATTCCTCTCTTTGCCGATATTTGGGATAGCTTTAAATCAGTGTCTTTACCATCAGCTTTTTTAAAGCTGGTACAAACTTGTCTCCAGCCTGTTCAGTCTTCTTCTGTGCCATCTTTTCACCCCCGAGTGCTATCTCTGGCATGAAGGGCAAAAATAAATTTAAAAGAAAAAAAAAACCATAAGGATAAGAAAATCTTCTATCTCTGGGCTCTTCCAGGATGCAATACAGAGCCCATTAGTAATGAGAACAAACGTCCCACCTTCACTTGACTTTGGATAATGCTCCATGGTCTCAGCCTCATGTTTCAGACCTCCCAGCTATTGCAGCAGCTCCTGGCATCCACTCACTCACTAACAATTGCATCAACACCATCAATTTCTTTTCACGTATGCAACTCTCACAGCAGCCACAATGGTGTTCAGTCTCTTATGAAGTAGATCAGATCTAAAAATGGTGGCAGGGAGGTTGAAAGGCTCTTTTAGTCATCAAGCTACTCAAGCAGGTGCTTTCTGAAGTATAAAGAAAAAAGTCAAGTATTAAAAGTCAGTTGTGGAGTAAGTGCTGCATCTCTTACTTCAGACAAAGGGAGTTTTGTAGAGTCCCATCATCTACACAAGTGAATTGGGAATTGGATATTAAAGAGGAAAAACAAAGAGATATCTGTCCTGTAGCTTGGGGCACCGATCAAAACACAGCGTGGGAGGGCAGCTGAGAGGTTAACCCTTCCTGTAGCCTTCAAACTGCACTAAAAATGGCCTTTGTATGACAGAGAATAAGCTTTACAAACCCCAAACTCATGGGTCATTGTGGTAGTGAAAAGATACCCATTGATATGGGAAATGGATCATGTTTTTGTTTCTTGCATATAAAATTGTTTTCTGAGACTTTCAAATGACCTTCCCATGGATGCTGAACTTTCCATCATTTACCAACACTCAAATGTACAAGTGGTTGCCCAAAGGGACTACCACACATGGCAAAATAGATCTCATCCATTAATTTCCTTTTCATTGAAACATTGAGAAAGTAGCCAGATAATGTGGGTGAACATCAGATACATTTGAAACATTGTGAAGGCCTGAAAAATGTGAAGCTGAAATAGGGTTGATTTAGACTATATATAAGGAGGAAATTCTTTATTGTGAGGGTGGTGAGGCCCTGGCACAGGCTGCCCAGAGAAACTGTGGATGCTCCATCCCTGGAAGTGTTCAAAGCCTGGTTGGACAGAGCTTGGAGCAACCTGGTCTAGTGGGAAGTGTGTCTGCCCATGGCAGGGATTGGAATTGGATGGTCTTTAAAGTCCTTTCTAACCCAAACCATTTTGTGATTCGCTGATCTAGCCCTTCCTTACATTGACATCAAAATAGAAATCAAGTCTTTAATTTGATGAAATTCAGGTACCTCATTTAGTCTAATAACCAGTTGCAGCTTCATATTAGAACAGTAATTAGAACAGACCCTGCAAAACAGCTTCAGGATAGAACTGGTTGAGGACCCTGTACATTGCTTTGGCTAAATTTAACTCCAGTTTGTAGGTCTAGTTCCTGTTCAGACTTCAGCTGAATGCCAAATATTCCACAGTATCAGGCCTTGGCTGAGAAGGAGGAAAAAAGACATGTCAGCGGGCTCAGATGGACTTAAAAGTCAAGTTAAATCTTTCTGAATCAGGACAGGTCAATTTTCTATTTTTATTGTTCCTTTGTGATTTTTTCTATGCATATTTTTTCTTCAGTTCATTTCTTTAGTGCTGGCTTTCCTACACAGGCCACAGAAAACTGTCTCCAAGGCAATTTCTATGTATTTCTATTTCTTTGTAGCAATGCCTTTGACTTGAAATCTGGTCTTGTACAAAGACATCACCAGGCTTGAAAGTGCTAGAAAATTAGAAAATGAGCTCAATATTTCCTTTACTCATTGTTAAACACAGGTGCAAACCTCCAAACTGCACTGAGAGACCAATTACATCACGGTAGTGCTCCCAATGCCCTCACTTTGCCTCCAGGTCCTTGAGAGCATCACTGTAGAGCTAAGTCCAGGTAAGCACTGCTCTGACAGCCCCTGGAAGCACCTGCCCATCGTCACCAATGCACCACCTGTGGCATTCCTCTGTTTTTGGAGTGGCAGAGTATGGTCAGCCAGCAGCTTTGGTGCAGATGGGGACAAGAGGGCACATTGTGCAGCTGGGCAATCTCTCCAGTATTTCACGTCAGTGCTGAACAATGTAATAAAAGTTTGCAGATGAAAATACTAAGCTGGCTGGAAGGCAATAATTCATGTTGGGTTTTATGACACTGGCCATTTAAGAGCTGTAGGAGTGTTTGAAGCAGAACACAGCCCGTTTTCTAGTCAAGATCAGCTCCAGCTCTACAACAGCAATGTTTGCCACACAGAAGAAGTTTTCCTAAGTCTGATAACTTGCCATTGCTGTCTGGGAGGGCTGTGTCTATCTTTGGAAGCTAATGATGTGCAAAGCAAGGTGCCCGGAGGAGTGATGTAACTGCATCATATTGTGTGTGATTTCTGCCTACTGCAAAAACAAGAAGGAGAAAAAGTACACACATACATATACATCAACTATTCAGTTTATGAAAGGGTGAATTCATAAGCAGCTGCATCTGGGATAGAGTAAGATCTATCCTCCACTCAGTTAATAATAACAAGACCCAGAAGTCACAAGCGGGGAGGTTATAAAGGGGTTTATAAAAACATTTAATATGCAAGTAAAATGGGCACAACCCATTATGTAATTTTAATTATATACATTTGCTTTAATTTCTTTACCATGTCTTTTGATTGAAATTATTCCCCTCCAAGATGGGAGCTGTTTAAACATGTAGTTCTTTGGGAAGCATGATGATAAGCAAGTGTTTGCCTGGTTTTGCTGGTGTGTGGTGGGACAGGCTTTTTGTGTTCAACTTCTGCGGAAAAAGCCAGTGAGATAGAATCTTCCCAGTGTGCTTTCCTCAAGCAAGGTTTGGTGAATCAGTGTGGAGCTCACCTTGGAGCCATAAAACAACTTTCCTGAATACACTGGTAGGGCCACAGGGTATTATGGGGTGCTGAGTAACACTGTTCATAGGTTCCTGCCTGTTCCAGTAGTGTGGAGTATGTCAGTGAAAAGAGAGTCCTGCTCTGTTAAGGAGCAAAAATTCAACCCAAATATATCCCCACTCTGTTGATGAAGCCCCAGCAAAACTGACCTTGCAAGAAGTTGATATTACACAAGGAAGGGTTTGGTGACTTCTTGGGGTATAAGTCTTAACAGGCATATTTGGGGCTGCCCTCCAAAAAGCTTGCTTGGGATTTAGAAATCAAGGCATTACCTGTGGATATGAGCTCAAAACCAATCTCTCTATGACTGTTTGCTTTCTAACAGCTCCAAACACACACACATTTATATAGTTGCAACATATAAAACGTTCAGAGAGATAGGAATCCCATGGTGATGAGCATGCAGGGGATATGGAGGAGCAAAGACACACACGTGAAAATGTAGGAGCGTGGTTTGTTGTTGGGACTGCAAGAATCTGTAGTGGAATACAAGAAAAAATAATAATTTAAGTAATAAAGGGGAAAAAGGCACTTTCCCACAAAAATCAGACACATGCCAGTGGTACTTTCCCAACCTAACTGAGAGGAAAAGCCCTCTTGGCTAATTCATTGCAAAGCTAATGAAAACCAGACAAGGGATCGAAACCAAAAAAGCTTTATGTTACAGGGAAAACAAAGCTTTCCAATGGAAATTATTCATTATAAAGAACGGGTTCACTGAAATTAACAAAAAAATATGTGAGAGAAACACCATACTGAATGTGTTTTTGGTGATAACAATCTTACATTTATATATAGCACATTTCAGCCAGATGGACTCCAAAGTGCCTCACAAGCTTTGGTACTTGCACAAACGAAATGTAAAGAATCACTTTTATTCCCCTCCATTGAAATGTATCTTTTCTGGATGAATCACTTCAGTTGCACAAAAAAATGCATTGTGTCACGCAATAGTTCATTATATATGTAGGCAGACAAGTTGACAGAACTTAGCTATCCAGATTTTTCCCTAGCCAGGGATGGCTAAAAGGGTTAACACCTCGTGGGAAAAGAAAAAAAAATTTAAAAAAATGTTACTAATGCCTGAAGTAGCCAGAGCTCATTTTCTTAAGATGGTGTTGTCCTAAGCAAACATGGAGCGATTGTCTCATTAACGGCCCAGTGGGAAGAACGCCTATTCCAGTCATCAATCACAATGCAGCACTTCGTGTTTTCATTAGGAATCTCCAAAATTGCATTGTGCCTAACGTACAAACCCCGGATGTGTAGCCACTGAAGGCATCCTGGCTGCAGTTGCTGTATGTTTAGGGAAAGCCACTCTCTGCTCTTGTCAAACTCCTCTGACAGCCTCGACACCTGAAGCACAGGGCGGTGTGGGGAGAAGCTTTCACACGGTGACCGGGAGCTCCATCTTGCAGATTTGCTTCCCCTCCCATTCCTTTATGAAAATGGATTGTCAGAGCAGCTGGTGAGACAGAAGTGTCTGCCTGTATCTCAGTGTGGCTGGTACTGTGATCCACCACCAGTACATGCTGAACCAGGCTCCAAACGGGGAGGGGGAAGGGGGCAGTTTCATTTGCTGCCAAATCCCTTAAGCAGTTGCTTGTTTTGTCTCTCTGTCTGAGCAGATTTTTCTTTGCTTTTCTTCTTACTCCACCTGCAACGTTTTCCCCCACTCTGTTTTCTCATAAAAGGCGAGTGAGACAGGCAGACACTTACAGAGTGGTTTTATTTTTATTTATTTATTATTTTGGGTGCAGAAGATGCCTGCCAAGAGGAAGCCTGCAGTTACTGAGCTGCGCAGGAGGGCGGAGAGGTTGGCTGCTCTCGGCGGTTCTTGGCGCTCGGAGGCTGATTGGAAACACCATGCGTGACAGTGCACAAAAGAGACGCTCGACAGATCGCCAAATTTCACAGTCCCACCTCGGTACCTCCAGAGGAGCGAGGAACGCGCCCTGCCGAGGAGCTCCTTGCTCATTAGCCTGCTCCATTATTAGCAGATGTTTCCCAGCCCATGCACACATATGTGCTGCTCTGTGTGCAAGATCTGCCCCAAGAGGAGGTCTGGCAGTGCTGGACCAAGGACCGCTGGAAACACAGAGCCTTTTCCCACTGATTGAGCATCCCCATCAGTGCCATGCAAGCCTTCAGCTCTCTGACCCAAAGACATGCAAGGAAACCTCACTCCAAGACAGAAATTCCCCCCACTCTCTGCAAGCTCCATATTAACAGGAGCTGTGAGGATAATTATCCTTCATTTGCATTCACAAAACAGGACTGGGGCATCACCATGTTGATCCAAGCACAGCCATCAGAGCACACATGGCCAGGAGCAAGAACTCGATGACTTCTGCTGACAAGGTTTATGGCACAGACAGAGCCTGCCTGGTTGTGCTGTGAGGGGCTGAAGGTCTGGTGCTATGTCAAATGGTAAAGTTAATAACCATGGTAATAAAAGAGTAAAGCAGGGGAGCAGAGAAAACACATGAGGGATTTTTTTCCCTCATTGACATGTAAACAAATTCATTGTTGTTAGAGTTTTCAGTGAAAAGAATGGCTTTCTATTGGGAAACAAACCCAGAAAGATTGAAAACTGCCAAAGCAGAGGAGTTTTCAGCCAGATCTATTATTTTTATATACTCGCACACCTGTAGGCATGCACAGAACACAATACATTTTAAAAGAGAATTCCACATGGAGAAGTTATTATTAAATCATTTCCCAGTCAATCATCCTCGTTCCAAACTTGGAGACTTGGTTTATCTGATGTTCTGACTAGCAGATGAAAGCTTTTGGTCTTCCAGTGTTTCCAATGCATCATCCCTAACACTCCTGAAAGAAATCAATAGTGGTAAAAAAAAAAAAAAAGACTTGAAAAATAGAGAATTTTCCTGGTATGGAGAGAATTAATAAATTCACTTTGCGAGATAAATGGGATGAAAAGGATAATACAGTGTTTCCTATCCATGAGGGTCTTGTACCAATTTAAATCATACAAAGTTGGATGCACTGGCACAACGAGTACTGATTTTAACACTTTAATGGACTTTTGTAGCGTTTTTGCTCATTTGCTAAGAATTACAGCTGGGAAGTGCAACTGATAGGTCCAGTCTGAGTTTGCAGAAGGATACATGTGGTCATGAAGGTGCATTTAGCTTTGTATCCTCTAAATGTGTGTTGTATGGATGGTAATTTAAATTTGAGGGAAGATATCACAAGGCAGATGGGAGATAAACTGGCTTTATTTCTTGGATCTCCATGACTCACAAGCATTCTTCTGGTTAAGTATGTTTTGTTGATTGTGCTGGTGAGGGAATGTGGCTATAAATTGACCAAATTCCATCTGTTTAAATTTGACTTTTGAAATGTGTTTTACCTGAGCAACCAGGTATCTGCTTTCTTTTGATATACCTACTCTGGAGGGTAACTGCTCAATTACATATTAGCTGTCTCCAAGGATCCCCTGCCTTAGCTCCCAAATATGTTTTCTGGTATCCATGGTCTGCATGAATTTTATACATCTCCTTCTCTGGGACTTTATAAGTCAGCTATAAAAGTTTGTGATGGGGTGGAACATAGTGATGTCCACAATCTCAGTCTGGAAAAATGGTTTATATAAAGTGTCTTTAAAATGGATTTGGCAATTTTTTATTTTTATTTTTCAGCAGCAAGCAAAAAACGAAAAGGGGGAAGGAAAAGAAAAAGCATTCAATGCTGGCTACTTTTTTTTTTTACTTCTGTGATCAGTAAAAGAAAAGGGGAAGCTTTGATTTCTTTAACTGTGCATGATTCTAGGAGTGAAGGGGGGCTAAGCCCCTTTGGAAAGAGCTGAACTGCTCGTGTATTCATATTATTAATGGCTTTCGATAATGATTTCACTGCACAAATTGTTATGAGACTGTTACAATGCAAATGGGATACCAGTGAGATTTTCTATCTGAAGACCCCAACCACAGACCACTGATATCACTGGAAATTCTCCTATTTAATAGATTTTGGATCACTCTCTACGCTCATAACAATGCAGACTACTTATTACTTAGTGGCATTCATTTTGTACTAGGACCAGAGTAGATACTGATGTTGAAAAAGCCTTTTTTTTCCCCCTGTAACACTGTCTCCTCAAGAATTGCTGCCGAATGTCCTTGAAGACATAATAGCTTCATAAACCCAGGTATGATTTTTCACAGGTAGTTCACAGGGCTGTCAGTTCCTGTGCTTTTTAATTCATAGTTTGAGGAGTCTGCCTAAAAGCCCATGCACCAGGATGCATGTGATGACAGGAACCCCCCATAAAAGTCTCCAGACATTTCAGCTGAGGACAAAGGCTTGCAGGGATGACCTGGGGACATGCTGAAGGCTGGGGAAAAAAAGAGAAAAGAAAAGCAGCAGGCAAATAAAAAGAATATATTGCATATATTGTGGGGTTTTGCTGGAGAAAGGAGTATCTGTGAGTAATCTGTACTCAAAATCATGGAGGATTTAGGGCAGCCAGATGCTTTAGAGCACATGCACCTTAGGCCAGGCTTAGAACAACCTTGCCATACTGTCAGGGATGTCTGGGAGTTTCCTCAGGGCCACTTGCACTGCGTGTTAAATCATCCAGCACTGCAGTCACTGCCCTGGGTGAGGGCATTAAAGCTGAATTCTCTCCTGAGGCACAGCTGAGGCAGTGCTTGAAAATCTCCAAAGCCTGACCTGTTGCAAAAACCTGGAGCAGTTCACCCATCCTGCAGTCTATCCCTGCAAAATCCCTGAGATTTAGCAACAGCTTTGTGAAAGCAAAGGAAGGAAGCAAACGGCTCTGCAGGTCACAAACTCTCCCATCCCCATTTTCAACCAGATCCTACAAAGTTGCTCTCACAAATGAAATGTCCAGCTTGTGTGGGCTCATCCCTAAGAACATGTATGGTTATCCCAGTTATCCTGGCATGTCAGACGTTTTCATGCACACGTCGTGCCTCGAGAGAGCTTGAAAGAGTTAAAGGCAATAATGTGCTCAGGAATGGCTTGTTTGCAGCATGGGCTGATATTTTTTTGTCAGCCTTGTGACCTGCAGGCACACACCTGGTCCCAGGGTCAAGTTACAGCCAGGATCCCTGGCCCAGGGTCAGGACCTGGCTGATGATAAGAGAGGGAGGCCCTGCTTTGGCAAAAGCCATCACTTAAAGAAACAAGAGAGTATTAAGGAATATTAGATGTCACTCCGTCTTCCTTTAGGGTTCATTTCCCTTCCTTTAATTATCACAAAAGGTAAACACTAAATATTCCAGGGAGTCACGGTCAGGGGAAACTCCATGAACTGCACATTTATTATGGCCTGGCTGTGAAAGCTCCAGGAAAAAAAAGAGAAGTTGTTGGGCTGCCCTTATTAAACTTCACTTAGCTACTGTTAATTATGAACCTAGATTGAGACTGAACAGCTCTAGATTGAACATTTCAGCTCTCCTCTACTGTAGCATCATTTAAAAACTGTAAGAAAATGTCAGTGAGAAGAGACCATCTGTTTTCTGAGTGGAAGCCCACAGAATGAAGAAAGAAAGGAAAAAAGAAGAAACAATGCATGTATAAACCTTCAGCTAATGCTTATCTTTGGAGGGAGTTGGAGAGAATTTAGGGGTATTTATGTAAATCATAAATGATAGCTACAGACTATATATATTTTTAGCAATATTGTTTTATTTATTTCACAGGCAGGTAAAGCAGAGCACACAAAAAATTAAATCCCTTAATTGTAATCATCAAACAACCAGATATTGAATACTGATGCTCTTTCTTGTGTTCTAACCACTAAACAAAACTGCCAGAGATGTCCCAGAGTGCTTAATAAATTGTGCCCAGGGGGTTATTTTCCTATGACTGAAATGCAGCTGGACTGAAAGGTTGCTGTCACTCTGCACAGACTTAGCTCTGTAAAATGGGGTGTTGCCAAAGGAACTCATAGGGGAAATTTTCGGTACAGTTGGCAAGGTGTGATTACAGGCTCTGGATCAGTGCCAGGATCTAATGCAGACCTAACACCCTGCTTCCTGGAAAAAGTGTGGGCTCTTTAATAGCCCTTAGTTTTATGTTTCACCTGCACGTAAATGAGTGGCACCAACGGGAGATGGAGGCAGCCACAGTGCTGTGAGCACCATTAAATCTTCCTCAGAGCTGAAGCATCTCATAGTGATCAGTATTAGCCATTGACCTGATTTGTCAGCCTATCAAACGGGAACCACGTTCCTGGAATTACCCTTCTCTCTTCATTCCCTGAAAATTGTTCACAGCAAGGATTAGTCTGTACCACACTGGTGCTCAAGTGCCCTGGTGCAAATGGAGAAATCTGCACTGGGCATGGGACTTTGTCTTTAGTTTGTTGTGTGGGGTTTTCTTTTTTTTTCTTTTTTTTTCTTTTTTTTTTGGGTCATTGGGTGTGTCTTGGACAGCTGGGTTCAGAAAGTTCACCTTCTTAGAAGGCATGAGATGTGATACTGTCTAGTTTAAAATGTCCTCTTTGGAAAGACAATGTGAATTTAAATCTCTCTTGGCCCTTTGTAATAAATGTTATAGTTTAAGCAAGCAATGTCTTTCCATTAAAACTATAAACTTTGCTAGAATAATTAAGACTGATTTAAAGTAAAATTAAATTTGACATGTGGCAGGTGAAGCAGTGCTATTAATTTCGACTGCATATTTGGCAACAATAGATGAGGGAAAATGGGGGGCATGGGTAAAAAGGGCAGAGCTGTAAGTCCTTTCAGGCTCTTGGTCAAGTTGAGGGTGGAGAATGAAGCATATTTCAACCCTTTGTGAGCTGTCATTTGCCTTGGAAGTTGCAGACAAGAGCTTGTATCTAGTCTTGACTGTTCTCTGGATGTACTGGATGCAAAGGAAAAGGGGAAAAAGTAGAAATTAGTATTTAAAAAGTTGTCCCTCCTTTGGCCTTTTCATTTTCACCCATAATTTTTGGCTTCTGTATATTTTTTTCTTATTATTTCTATAGTTTCTAAGCTGCCCAGCTTTGGAATTCCTGTGGAAGAAACTTATCTGGTCCTTGCAATTATTTGAGGGGAGGTGTTTTTCTGGTTCTGGATGGAGGCACAGATGACAAACCCTTTCCAAACTGTCTGTGGCGATGAAATTTCATTCTAAGGGCCACTTTAGGATCCAGTCCACTTTCAGGCTGATTTCTGATTTCATATAAAATTCCAGCTGAAACCCAAACCTGAGTAAGCCCAGCCTGATCTAGTGCCCAGATCTAGTAGAGACTAGTTTGGGTGTGAGCCTACATTGCATCCTCCACTGAGATTATCAAAAAGGTCTCGTTATTATAGTCATCAACCATCTCATTTCCTGCCAAGGAATATTGGCTTGAACCCTCTCCAGAGTCCATCAGTGCCCTTGATCCTGAGAAATTACTGTGGAGAAATAGAAATAATTATGTTCTCCTCCTCCAACCCAGATGTGGTATCCATATCTTGACAGCTTTTCCTGTCCAACATCAGCCAAGGGAGTGAAACACAAGTACCCAGGGAAGGATTTCCTTTTTTTGAAATCAATAAATTCTAATTGCCAATCATGCAAATAAATATGCCTTGCTGGAGCAATGTTATAGTCCACCAGGACCAAACGGCATTAACTCATTGAGGAAACTTCATCCTCTGATTGCAGATTGAAGTGAACGAAAATGTCTTTTAGGGGACCCTGCCACCCTGGTTCTGATGATTGAATTCTAATTACATACATATTACTTTTACCATGCTTATTAATGACAAACATATCAACCTTTCTACCGGAAAGTGAACTAAAAATCCAATTTGAATAAAGAATTGTAAATGCCTTGTGTAAAAGACTGCACACAAAACAAACCAGATGTTCCAAGCTGCATTGAGAGAGTTTTACAGAGCAGCTGGGAGAATTTTTTTTTTTCCATCAGCCATTGGTAAAAGATATACATTGCCAGCATGCAAACTGCTTCCATTTTTAATACTCATATAATTGGTTTACTCCTGTAACCAATGCAATATTAAGTCAGAAGGGAGGGGTGAAGGAAAACAATGATATTGGTCAAAGTTTAGAAAGGTCATGGGGTTTGTGGATGGAGAGGAGAGTGGAGGAGGATAGAGGTTGTTTTTCCCCATAAAGCTTTCTTATTTACTGCAAGGTTGTGAAATTTGGAAAAAAATACTAATAAAATTTATTGCCAGGGGTTGTAAGAAGATCATACCTTGGTTCTATTTTCAGCTCCAAACAGATTATAGGACAATGGAGCATAAATGGAAATTAAAACAGATTTAGAACAGACGTTAGCAAGCACTTTTTCACATCGAGGATAATAAATGTGTGGAATGGCCTATCAGGCAAGGTTGTAAAGGCAAAGACACTGGGATCATTCACGCAACAACTTGGGAAATAGCGCACTAAAATGGAATGAGTCTGGATGGTGAGGCGGCCTCTGTTTAGATTTCTGGGATGCTTCAAGTCTGCAGGTTCCCTTCCTTTCCTTCCCTTTTCAAATGATAATTTCATCTATGATTTGTTGTTTTTTCAGGGAGGTTTATCAATTGCTTTTCCTGCAAGGTGCAAGTTCGTTCTTAATTCCCATGTCACCTGCCTTGATCGCTTCTGACAGGGAGTGCAAGGGAAGAGAACTCATTTGGGAATCAAGTCCTGCCTCTTGCAAGGTCCTGAGCACAAAGTGGATGCTTTTTTTTCCTCCTGTGAGTGGATAGATCTACCACCACCTCACATTCCTGGAGGAGGACATCTTAGCCTTTCCCACCAGATCTATCCTTCTCCATGATGCTGGCTCTCATGGCACTCCCAGTAGAGCAGCTCACCTCTGCTCATGCTGTGTATCCTTAGATTAATTTCAAGATACTCAAGGAATCCTTTCATCTAATGGAGAATTTATGGGAAAGAAATCCCCAAGCACTTATATGGGTTCCAGCATGATCTTTCTAACATGCATGGGTCTCTACTACTCTCATCCATACCTAAACCACATAATTTTAGGCTAAAAGGATGGTGTGGCTTGCATGAGTGCCTCATTTCAACATTTATCCCCATTTTATCTCACTATTCATGTACTCCACAAGGGTCTCAGAATAAAAGTGGGGATGTAGTGGGTAGGAGAAGAGAGATATTGAGTCACAGACCAATCACTTAGTGTTCACCTTCTGCTTTTCACTCCTTGGGGCACCTGCATCTGTCCCTGGCACATTTTTCAACCACAAAAGGCACAGTAGCCAACATCTTCACAGGGTTCACCTGCCTAACTGCGCACCAAGCAAACCCTGCTGCACCTAAATACGAGGAAGTCTGTTCCAACAAGATGACCTATAATGTTCCTAAAGCTGAGAGTCTCTCTCTGCCTTGCTCAGGACATGCAAGATTTGGCCAAGAGTCCATAAAGTTCAAAAGCTTTGAGGATCTCATCAAAGACCATGGTGGTGAAGCCTTTGAGGATTGTGTGTGCAGAGAGGTGAATTCAGGAGCTTAAAATCTGACCAATACCTACCCAAATTACCTCATATCTTGTCAGTTTTCCAGAAATGAGTGGGCACATCGCCTGGCTTGTTCTGCAATGCTCTCAGTCTGGGCAATAAATGGAACTCCTCAAATAACATTACAGCTCATAAACACAAACACTGCAGGTCACCATTTCCTGCACAAGCATGCTGAGCCTTTAGGGCACTTGCATAGACTGAAGATGTGGGAAACCAAGGCAAGGGAGAACTGAAAACTCCTGAAAGCTCACCAAGTCTGATCACTACCCAGTCAGAGAGCAGCTAAGGATGTCATTTGCAAAGCCTCACCTTGAATGCTGTGACAGGTCAGTGTAAATGTAATCTCTGTGTGCATACCAGTGTTCTCCACAACCATCACAACAACAGTTTGTTGCAGCTTCCTTGGGCAAGGTTATTAACCAGAATAAAGATATTTTTTCAGAGTGTGGCTTCACAGGACAGCACAAGGAAGTTACCAAATATGAAGTGACACACAGAGAGTCGTAGCCTGGGACACTCATGTCTATTATTGTCTGCATGCACTCTAATAGTATATTCTAGCCAACGATTTCAACATGCTTTGAAACATAAATTATCTTGACAAAGCTTCTCTGAAGGAGATAAAACTTACACGAGAAGAAGGTCAGAGCCAGAGAGACTGAGGGATTTGCTCAGGGTCACAGGACTGGTGAGTCAGTTGGTTGCAGAGCAATTATAGGAATCCTCCTCTGCAGCCTGTGCACTAAACATCCTCATCAAAAATAAGGCATGAAAAAAAAATTGCATTACTTCCCCACTGCATGCACTGCAGTGTAATCATATGTGTGATATTATTTTATTTGTTTAGGATAGGGTATAGCATGAATCTGACTGAAGAAATCACACCTCTGCAGAAGAACTTGAAAAAAAATACATATTGGCAGCTTCTTTATTCAAATCAGCAAGGATGCCACTAGAAATGCATAAAGGTATGAGCTTTCTGTGATCAAGGTAATCAAACTGGAAAGTGTCTCTCCCCATGGCAAGGGGGACTGGAATTAAATGATCTTTAAGGTTCCTTCCAACCCAAACAAGCCTACAATTCCATGAGATTTTATTAAAAAAAAAAAATAGGGAGAAAAGGGTCTAATGATATCTCAGCTGTTCTGGAAGTATGACACTACCAAACTTTATTCAAAGGCACAGAGTGTGTTTATCGGGGATTTATGACAACATTGGAATCAGAAACAAGTGTATTGATCACACCAGAACCAGAAAAATTGTATTGTTGTATTGATGACAGTTTTAAGAGAAGTAGGCTGACTTACCTAATACCTGTATCTTGCTGGGAAAAGCTGTCTCTGATAAATCAGATCTTAGTGTACACACCTTTTGCCAGCTTGATCAATAAAGTATTTACATGCACCAGTAAAACTCAAGGTTTTTAGTCTCAGTGTAAGAACTTGTTTTAGATCCAGGACTGGGATTCCAGAAAGTGGCAAATCACAGTATCCTATGTCACTATAATTTTGCAAGAGGTTACCTGAAGGGTAATCCCAGCAAATACGTTCCTTATAAGTTTCTCTTCTCAGGCAACATGCAGAACTGTAACCAACCAACATCTGACCAGCTCCAGCAGCCATCCTGCAATAGCCACAGGACTCCAGGGACTCACCAGCATGGCAGAGGTGCCCATGCCAAACTCTTTTTGATCTGAGGTGCCAGGAGCAGCATTCAGACCCCAGCCATGAAACAGAGACTGCTCCTGATCAAAATGCACAGTCAGTTGTCAGGGATGATGATGTCCCTTGTGTTGAAGGGACATTTGGCCTGAGTGGGCAAAACAAAGTGGGATTCTCAGGGCTGGTTACAAACCTGACTCCTCAAACCATGGTGGCAAAAGCACGAAACGCCTCTTTTCTAAAAAAATCAGGCCTAAAATAATCCCACATGTGTTTCTTGTTTTCAACCCCCCCACCCCTTAAACCCAGATTTATTTATTTTTTCAATAAAGCCATCCCCTGGGTTTAATAGTAGCTATTCTAGAGCCTGAAGTTCGATTAATCACATCCCACCAGCAGCATTTTAGCCGAATGCAAGGGAGGCCTTTTTGCAGAGCATCTCCTGCGCTGAGCCCAGCTCCCCCTGTGCCATTAGAGTGGGGCTGCTGCCCCGTGTTTACGGCACAGGAATGTCGATGAGGGGCTGGAAGTCCTCATTGTCAGCCTGCCACTGACTCTCTGTGTGACTTTGGAATTAAACACAATTTCCCCATGGCTCGCTGTGTCCCTTTTTGTCAAAGCTGAGCCGCGCTGACAGAGGGTGATGTGTGGGGGAGGTTTACACTACCGCTGCAATTTCATGTGCTATCCGTATCCTGTGGACAAATAAATACATTCACTTCTAAGGACAGTCAGTCCACGCCATCCATCATCACTATAGACACATAGAGGGGAAAAATGATTGTGAAATATGCCCAGGATTTGAGCTGGTTTTGATACCAGTGGATGAGATGCCATTTTTTGGTATAAAAGAGCTGAATGAAAGGCTTGAAACTGCGTGTAATAATTATGAGACTAACAAACAGGGTTTCTCTTTCAAGACCATTTACACATTTACTATGTTATCATTTCTAATTCATATTAATCAGAGGGTTCATGAACTCGTAACTGAGAGCCATTTGCAGCATAAATAACTTTATCTGGCTTCTAAAAATACACATATTAAATATGAAACAATAGGGTTAAATATAAGCAATATGTTTAGGTAATTAACCTGCTGTTTCCACAGATTAATTTAGTCTATACAGGTGGCAAAACAGCACCCATCACTGTGGCATGAAAACACTGCTCAGAATTTAGGAGGCCGAAGAAGGAAATGAAGCTCTATAAATCGCGTTTCTTTCTCTGCCCGGTAGGTAGTTATTAAAAAGGAATAACCTCTGGACAATTGCACTGCAATAGCATGGTAACTACAGCATATTTACAGTCAATCTCTAATAACAGATAACTCACATAGTTTTTATCCCAGTGATTTGCCAAGTGGAAGCAAACCCAATTTGAATCCTGCGTTTGCAGCTCAGTGCAGACTCTTTGCCCCGTTATTACTCTGCTGCTAACAGCGGCCTCGGACTGTCAATATCTTCCCTGCCACGGTTTACACTGGTAGTTGTTATTATATCAGACCATGAAAATTGATGGTGATAACACACTCTCTAGGAAGGCTCTATACATGTCAGTTATTCAAAATATGTCTCGTTAAATAAATATTTACAAGACTTTCGTTATTTAGCTTATAAACTGTTTGGACTGAGGCAGCTTTGGAGCAGTTGAAGAGCGTTCCAAAGAGTTACTGCAGATTAATCCATGTAAACCACACCAGTGTGCTAAAAATTGCTATGGTGGTTTCTAACTGCCAAGTCTATATCCTTCCAGTCTAAGAAATACAGGACATATTTTCCTTTGTAATAAAATCTCTCGATAAAAGCAATAAAAAAATACTAGGCCAGAACATGTGATTATCCTGGGGGGGGTGAAGGGGAATCATACCCATGGGATGACAGGGAAGTTGGCTTATTCTTGCAGCTGGGAGAATGGATAAGGGTTGGGATTATCTGAACTGCAGAAAGAGGGGGAACCTTAAAATGGAAAGAGGGAAGAGGAAAGCTATTCAGTTAATAGTAATAATAACTATTCTGTTAATAGAGTATTAAGAATTCCACAATAATCAGTCATTCCCAAAGCAGGCTTAATTTTGTCCTGGAGAAAGCCAAAGGACACTAACCACAAAGCAAAAGTAGGCAGGAAAAAAAAAGAACCAGTCTTGTTTCTCAGCTTCAGATGTCTCTGCCTTTCCAAGTCCCCCTGATCAGTGCCATACAAGGATTTCGGAACAGCCAAACTAATGAGGCTACCTCAGGCAATAAGGATGAGGCTCTGGGAGGGCAGACACTTCTCCCTCCTAAAGATTTCTGCTCAGCAAGCCAAGTTTCCTGGCATAAAACCCAGAGAGCAGGAATGTTTTCTGTGCTTGCAGGGTCAGGCTTGTGAGTGTGTGTGTGTGAGAGAGAGAGTCTCTGGGTTTCACACTGTGCCTCAAGCAGAGTCATCCAAGAAACAGCTCTGCTTTCTGCCGTGCTGGATGGCTTTGGGATGCTGCTTTTCCACGAGAGGGAGCAGCTCACCAGCACAAAAACCCCCTTTTCCCAGACCAACCACCAAATTCACTTGGAGCTCTCAATTTACTCAGCTGACAGCAACCTTGATTTTTATCAGTTCTACTAGATTTGAGAATCATATACCCATTACTGATTTTTCATGCCTAAAGTCACACTGGCTGCGTGTGTATTTATGCATATCAGGGGAGAGTTAAAATGGACATCACTCATTTAGAGAAGTGATCCTTTCACTAAAAAGGAAACATTCATGTTTCCAGCTTTGCAACAGCTGTTGGGCTAATTATTAGGATGCAAAAATGATGGATTTACCAAAGCAATCAACTGAAGGCTTATTCTGTTGGTGCTGAGTGAGGGGGCCTCAGCCCACTGTGGAATTGAAGCCAGGAGAGAGGTAATTCTAGATTTGCCTGAAGTGTGCTGCCCATGGAAGGTACTGGCTGCTATTCAGGCTTCTTTTCCCTTCAGCCACCCCTTTTCCTCCCTAACAGGAGACACGGGAAGCAAAAACAGCTGTCAAAAGGGGTTCAACGTTATTGATAAGCCCTTTGTGTCAACTGAAGCCTCTCCACTGGCAAGTCCAAACAAAACAGCTCAAAATCTGCGTGTCGGTGGAAAAACATGTTGGGCTGCATGTGGAATAAAGCAACAAGAAGAAAGTGAGAGTGTAACAGTCACAGTCGATTTTTACAAACGACTGTGCAATCCACAGAGGAAATCCCTGGAGGGACTCAAAGTTGTAGTCTTGATCCCTTCCCCTGCCCGTATCCCCCTCCCTCTTCCAGCAGCCACTGCAGCTCCTATCCCATTTACAACTCAGCCTTACCAGAGCTGGCTTTTCCAGTGTTTCCCCTGTTTGTTTTTTTTTCTCTCCTTGCATCAGGAAAGATATTTTGCTCTCTTCTTTCAGACTGTTGCACTTTGAGCATGTATGTTGAACTGCTGGAGAAAGGGAAGAAGTTCCTTCCCCACTGCCCATTACCCATTTACAGGGCACTGAATACAGATGGAGTAAGATTTGGTTCCAAGTTTCTATTCTTGTAAAGAGTTTTGTTCCCCATCCTGGCCTGATGGGCTCAGGCTTGGGAGTCACAGCTAAGCCCTGTGTTGGATTCCAGAAATCTGGCTTGTCTTTCCACCTCTGTGCTTTATATTTCATCAGGGAGATGATTACCTTGGTTGTCCTGTGGCTTTCTGTTGTCTTGCCTCCAAGGTAGGAAAGGGCTGAAGTAACACAGAGCCAAACAAAAGCTGACCAAATTTGTGATGCTGGCTTCTTTGTACTAGGGAAAAATGGACCAGTGAGCTTGGGACTTTATTTAAAGGATATATCCAGCACAGATGGATTTGGGCAGGCTTCTAAAAGTCAAGTCTTTCTCCCCAAAATGATTGGAAGCTGTGCTGATTTGGAAAAGGTAACTTTCCTCTGCAAGTAATGTACATTTTCATATAATCTCAACCTGACCCAATCTGTAGTCAATGCACATGTCAAAATATATAAGAAAGTGTATTAGAACATTTGCTTCCCACTAGAAAGTAGAATAGCTCTGCTGTCTCCCAAGAAAAACTGGAAATGTGAAACTCTTGGTCCTATTTTGCATATGACATTTTCTCAAACTGTTGCTTTCAGGGAAGCAGTGTTGTGATCTTCAAACCAATAGCCAAACTACGTGCTAATTTGAAATTTACTTTACATCCTTTGGACTTAATAGCTACCTTTCAGCATTCGTAATTCCAGGCTGGAAAGTCCTAACAGGCATCTGGGGACAATCCCAGCCCTGTGTGCGTGTCTGTGCATTAGGGGTCACAAGGCATGTCCAATACATTAAGACCATGACGGTTACAGCCCAGCTATGTAGGTTTGACTCCAGTTCAAGCTACAACAACAGCAGTTCTGGAAGTCTGGAGTTTAATCACTGGTGTGTCAGCCAGGATGGCAGATGTCACCTTGCCAGCAGTGGAAATCATGTGTCCCTTTATTCTGTCGCTTATTTTTATCCTCCTTTCAGCATTGCAGTATATGGCAGCACAGTACATTTGCAGTGCAAATTCTGGTCTGTGGTGAGCAGGCTGATGCAATCCAAACGCATTTGACACCTTTTATCCTGTGCAGTGTCAAGTCCCAATGAGATTTGTCACATGCAAAGTAATTTATGAATCGTCTTTGTTACTTTATGTATCGAGAGCCATTCATAGAGTCATGCTATGCTATGAGCTTAACTGGGTTCCCCCAACAGAGGGTTGAGACCTAAAATAAGTGCTGCAAATGTCTTGCCTTCAGCTTGTGTTGATATGAAATAGCTCAACCAACCAGGAATTGATTCTGGGAGTGGAAATCCCCCTTCAAAAACAGAGACCTCCAAAGAAGGGCACGAAGAAGAGACTGTGCATGTAGTTGAAACTACTCTTATAGCCTGATTCACCACAATTCACACCAATGACTGCTACAAAACAGCATCTCAGGGAACTATATTTGGCTCCCATGTCAGTGAAGTCATCCTGCTGATTTTAGGGAGAAAAGAGTAGAAAGCTGAGGGGAATAGATCCAAAAAAACATGCAGTGTCAAAAAACCACCAATACATTCTGTAAGTATAAGGAGTCAACTGCTGAAATATTTGTAACAACAACAGCTCAGTTTTCCTCACCAGGAAGATGTACACCCCACTGTCAGCAACAAAACAAGGTTCAGGGCAAGCTCTAAAATCTTCAAGACCTCACCACTTGCCCTTGTAGACCAGGAAGTGCATTTTCTCCCTTTCACAGACAGGGCAAACCTGTGACTGGTTCACAGCCACAGAGGAGCTGTGTACTAGATACTATACAATACTACAATACTAGAGCTGATATGGACTATTCCTAAAGTATTTAGGTCCTTCAGGTCTCAGAAGTGCCTCAGTGGAGCTCCTGTCATTGTTTCTTGATCAAGTGTCCAACATCTCAAATTAAATTTTCTACATTTAGGGCCAAGAACTTCTATTCGTCATAGGTGAAGCTGATTCTGTGTCTCTTCAAAAGCAGCCGCAACAGCTGTTCCAACAAGAAGGAAAAAATTGACTCTTCTTTTTCTTAAGAAAAATGAAGGTCATCTGGGAAAAGCCTGAGTTAACCCTCAGGAAGAAGCCACCACCACAAATCTGGCCAGACACCTGTGAGATGCTGATAGAAGGAAAGAATTTATTTTGATTTTTCTCAGTCCACAGTTTCTACCTATTCCAAGCTCCATCAGTGCCCTGCTCCCAGCCCAAGTTTACAGCCAATAGTAACTAATACTCAAATGGCTGCACAGATTAGGTTGATGACTCATCTCAGGAAAAGGTACAGCCCTAAAATATGCCTGAAAGTAACTAGTGACATGGTAGCCTATTTTCACAGGTGGACTTGCCCCATTTTTGTAGTGTTCCCAACTACCACTATCAGACACAAGATACTGGACATGTGATCTTACTGGTAGAGCTCTTCTTAGGCTATTAAGAATTTTACAGAGAAGGAGTGGCCTTATTTCTGCTCTAAACTAAGTTTTAAAACTTTTGAAAATCCATCTAGGAAAAAGCCAAATGCAATGGGAGATATTCTGAGGTATTTGTGGTGCCTAGTAAATAAAACCTTTTTTTTTTCCTTTTCTCACTTTCTCTCTGGTGAAACTTTGCACATGCTTTAGCTCTATATTGTGCACTGGGTGTAAGTACTCTATCAGAGCTTTCTTGGAATTTGGAAATAAATGTGCTTAAATCAATAATGATAATAATGACTCAAATGCAGTGTTTTTCAATTATGTTATCTATCTTGGAGAGAATAGGGCTGTGCATTCCTGAGTAAGCACAAAGGAAGGGCTGGTTGTATGCATACAGCTATGGCTACCTGACACATTATCCCAGAAAATTAATAACAAACTATTTCAGAAGTTCTATTCTAAGTTAAGTCTGCACATTTGTAATGTGTGGTGTTTATGTGCACATGCCTGCTCTGGAAAAGCTGATCCATAATGCCTAGCTTAGGAAAAAATAAAAGCAAAATATGACATTGAGTATATGGAAATTACCCATTTATAATGTTTGGGGATGTTCCTACTTAAAGAAGAGGGAAAAAAAAAGACTAACAGAGTGTGCTAACAGCTGACATTACCTAAAGGTTGAAATTATTAAACCGACAAAGGAATGGGTAGTTAACGCAAAGGTCAGAATAATGTATTTAACGTAATTAATCTCCCCATGTCTTGATAGAGCCAGGGCAGGGGCCCTAAATCAATGTTATGTTTGAGGTGTGATGTAACACAAAGGTACAAAAAGTTAAGGATGGAATGTCAGTCTTAACTTTAAACATCTTTTTATTTGTTGGACTGTATAACATAGCACGAACTTTACTTAAACATTGCTTTTGGAGTGTTACATAAAACCGCGGTGTGTAAAAGGAGGTAACCCAGGAACATTCAATCAGCCACACAAACAAAGACAACTTTCTTGCAGTCTTTGAAAGGGCTTTTGGACACAGCTTTGTTAAATACCAGTAGCAAGGATTCAAGATTGGTCTACCTGTATTAGTTAATTCCCCACGCCCAGACCCCTCTGCCGCCAGCCTGCTTAGATTTCGGATAAGAAATGCACTCCTCACTTGTGGCTCAAAACCTGCATGAATTTCTCAGCCTGTGGAAGCTGCTTGTAGCAATAACGTTTAATAAAGTTCCCTTTTCACACAATCTTGGAAGAAGGAAAGGACAGGTCCCAGCAGCCCTTTTCGCAGCCTCATTTGCATATTGGGTTAGGCTACTTAATAGTCTCATTAGCACCATCTGTTGGGAACCCGCTAATAATGCACTGCACCAGGTAACTGGAGACTGGGAAATCGCAGGGATAGACCAGGAACATGTTTGTTTCCATGCCAGGAATAGCTCAGAGGGCACTGGTTTGACTATACAGTGGCCTTCCAGCTCCATGACCAGTTGCAACTTAGAGCACTTTACTAGTTCTGCACTCCCCAAGGTACACAAAGCTACCACAGGACTTTGATTCAACAAATTCCTGGCACACAGAAAACTGCTCAATTCCTTGCAGGAGCTGCCCAGCACCTCATGGCATGATTTTTGGATGAATAGTCCCAGACCAGGAATGGGGTAAAAGAAACCCTGTGACATGCAGCAGCTTCCCAAACCTGGTGTTTCCACACACCAAACGTGTGGGTCTCTTCTGGAGCTGTTAGCTCACTCACACACAGGTGTTGGAACATGGTTTAGCAAACTGGAAGGGTAAAAGAGCTGAGGTTTTTCAGGGAGTAAAACCAAGCATCTCTTACAATAACAGCAAATATATAAGCTGGGAGACCTCTGAAAAGGTTGACATTGCCAAATTATTATTGGAGTCCAAATTGAATGTCCCTGCTTGGTTTGTTTTTACAGTTGGCCAACCTCAGGACTGAGATTTAAATATCAAAGGCAAGGCTGGCTCCTCAGCCTGATGTAAATTGGGCTTTACCTCCTGACAGAGGCAGCAGGGATGCCCTGGGCATAACAGACACACTGCGTCTGTGGAGCTCACCAGAGTGGTTTTGCTCTTTATCCTTCCACTTCCAGCTCTCTGCAAGCCCTACACCATGTCCAATTCCATATCCTACAGTATTAAGTTACACGGGACAATCACTGAAAATATTTCACATTCATTCTCTCAATACAGGTGGTTATGCCATTAAATGAAAATTAATACAAATTAATATGAAGCAGATGAATTCCTTCCTTTTACTCTGGATTCTTTCCTTTCTAGCAAACCCCATTCTCTCCCCTCAAACCTCCTGGATTCCTATTATTTTTAGATAGTGTGTTATTAGGCAAATTCAGAATCCAAAACCTACCCCTGGAGTATTCATTTTTCTGGATCAGTTTCATTTTCCACTGAATAATATACCAGCCCTGTTTCTGCTTGCACAACTGGCCTGAGCTCAGGTGTGTCAGGAGTGGAAGCCTGAACTTCAGCTTCCAATGCTGGATTTAAGTCACACATATTATTGCCTAATAATTTTTTTTTCTTTTACTTTTTTTCTCTTTTTTGCCTTTTGGCAAAATGTTTAGTGGTTTCTAAATTAATCTGAGCATGATGTTCAGTTCCAGGGCCCATTGTTGACTTCTTTCCCAGCCTCTCTTTTTCTGGAATTCTCCTTTTTAGGCGAGAACAGCTGTGCTCTTATATCTCTGCAATGTGGCCGTGTTACAAAGGTGAATACTTGTGCATTTGTTCCATCACTTTCTGTTTAATTCAAAACTAATTGCTGATACATTTTTTGTAGGGCTTCTGGGGCTTGGAAATTATGGGATGAGGTTAGCACAGTAGTTCTGTTTTGTTCATAAAAGACTGTAGAATGGATTTGTTTAAAAAAGTTATCTGAATTACTCACAGAAGGTTCAGTACAGGCTATTTAAGGCCTCCATCCTTTAATAGGATTCATTTGCATTATGGCAAGGACTAAACTGTTCTAATCTAGACTGATGCCCCTCTCTTCATATCCCTGTATAAAGACATGAAAAGATATTCCCTTCCATGCAGCTTTTTCGGGATAAATTTATGAGAGAGGTGGAAGAGACTGAGACACAGAGGGGTGAAACAGCTGGTGCAGCAAGTTGATGGAAGTTGTGCAGCTCTCTGGTTTGTGGTGTTTTCCCTGGATTAGCTTGGATGAGAGGAGAATGTTCTGGGCACAGTGGTACCTTTGGGATGATTTCTGGGAGAGGGAAAGAAGGCACCATAATCCTTCACATGCCCTGAAAGTGATGAGGCTCTTCTTGGAGAAAGCTGTCTTGGTCATCAAAAGCAAGTAAATCTGAAGATTCCCACTGTTATGGCCAGAATTCCATGGCCTACAGTCTTGTATTCAAAGAAATGTCAAGCAAAATAGACTTGTATATGTGTATGTAAATTACAGGTCCTTCCAATGAGGGGAAAACCTGAGAATTCAGGACAAATTCCATTTTGGCTCGGAACAACGGGAAAATGTTATTTGGGTACATCTGAACCATTGATCAAAAGCATTTTAGGAAGGGAAAGGTGAAAGGAGAATAGATGGAAAAGGTCTTAGATAAACTTTCTCAACTTTTTTCTCTGTCTCCCCACACATACATATGCATGACTTTTTTTTCCCATAAGCATGGGGAAAATGGTCAGAAATTTAAATATTCCAACTCTAGGTGTACAAAACTACTTCAACATTTTTAATTCCCTCTTTCCCATTTTTTTTTCTCAGCCAAAATAATTTATGAAATATGCCCTGAACTTGCTTCTAGCATTAGTGTCCCTGGACCTTAATTAGCCATCATGCACCTATTACCCACTGAAAACTCCTTGCCCCACTTGATATACACTGGCAAATTCCAAGCCAACTTCCACAGAAGAGGAAGGATTCTGAAATAAATTTTTGTTCTCTTCATGGAACGAAACTTTTTTTTTTTTTTTATATTTAATGTGCTTTACTGCTTAATAACATATTTATAAGAGCTCCCCTACCTGTCTCTTTCTGGAATTATAAAACACACATACCCACCTGCAGTCTGCAATACCAGTATTTACAAGCTTATATAGGGATTGCAATATTTTCCCCTACAAGTTTGTTCTGTATTTTTCATTTCCAGCTGTTAATGGCTCATAGAAAGTAGAAGATCTAGAGGTAAAGGTGTTATTTAACCACCTACTATAAAACTCTGAAAGTCCCCACTGTACTTTAATGTAAAGGAAATTCACCTTTCCCCAGGCACTATAGTTTATTATATTTGCATATTATATATCTGCATATACCTGCATGCTGTATCTGGTGACTCTGTTTCGGTGACAAAACAGAATTAGTGGCATTAGTAGAAACTGCTGGAGTCAAACACTGCACATTAACTATCAATGTAATACACCCCCGCTGCAAAATTGGAATTTGAACAATATGTTTCTTCCCTTTGCTTTTTTCTTAGCTTTTGGAATTGTCCATTTAAACTAATTATTTAATATTAAATGGGCAAAGAAAACATGTTTGGCAGAAAGAAAGATAGCGGAGAGTGGAGAATAGGCAGATTTTTCCCCAGAAATTAAAGCTGATAGGATAGATTTCCACACTGGAAATTTTTAAAATTTTATTAATCTCTAAAATGGACAACTCATTAGCAGAATACAGGGTAAAGATCAATCTATTCTGTCAATATAGGACAGACCAGCAGTTTTATTTCTTATTTCTAGTATAGTTAAGTTCATGAACTTCAGCTGAGAAATTTCATTGAATTTTCTGTTGAAACATAAAAAAGGTGTAATGTAGGCTAAGACAAGTCTCATGCTGGCATTGTCAGAGGAAGCTCTTAAGCAAACTGGATTTGTCCTACATGATGTTTGTTAGGCAGGAAGGCAGGATAAGCTCTGTCACATCCCAGGTCTCACCAGCAGCTCTGACCACTCTGGTGAGTCCATCATGAGAGACTTCAACAATCTCCATTTCACTCTGACATGGAATAAAACTCCTCTTTTAATCACAAATGTAATTGCCTGAAAGGAAGATTATCTCCACTACTGCTGTTTTGGAAATATTACCCTCAATAAAATGAGTATAAGTTAGTCCAGTGTTATGAAAGAAGCCTGACTGAAATGTGTAATTTAAGAATATAAAATTTTCAGGAGAACCATTGCTAGACAGTTAAGCAAAACATTTAAACACTTTGACTTAAGCATCTTCTTCATATTCCTAGAATGAATACGTTCCTTGAATGTCAGAGGAATCTCATTAAAATAAATTTCTCATTAAAATAAAGTCCTCCTAATTCCCATTACACATTTAAGTATCTATGTGTGTTTTAAATGGGGATGTATATATATATATGTGTGTGTGTTTACATATATGTATATATATATATAGTGAAGTATAAGGACAAATACCAAGATAAAATAGTGACTGCAAGATAGAATGAACCTGTTCTGCTACATATTAAAAAAACCCAAGACTGTGCTCTCATTTCTGCAGGTGTACATCCCTGGGAGCTCTGCTGGCTTCCAGGAGAGCAGAGTCTCCAATTCTCTCGGTATTTTATGTGTTCTAGTTTCACTGGTCCTTCCTAATTCATATTAGAACAGGTCATTATCAATCCCTGATAATGCTTCAATGTTTTGATGTGTTTCATGCGATTTATGGTATCGGGTTTTTTTTCTTCTTTCTTA
Organism: Entomyzon cyanotis; assembly: GCA_024500445.1. NCBI lineage: Eukaryota > Metazoa > Chordata > Aves > Passeriformes > Meliphagidae > Entomyzon > Entomyzon cyanotis. The sequence goes on from JAKEPQ010001010.1 coordinate 15,335,928, forward strand.
TGTCTCAATAGTTTCTAGTTTAGTAGGTGGCATTTTTTCTGCCCTTTTAGGATGATCACATTTCCACATTAATTACTAATAAATTTTCCAGTTTTCTTGATCGTATTTTCAAAATTTATTTCTCATGTTAGGGGACAGAATGTAGCAGACTTCACAATTTTTTTTTCCTTTCTGCATGTATAATATAATCTTTACGTATTATTTAGTCCAGCTGACTCTCCAAGAGAATTCTGACCTTTGAAATGCAGTCATAGATTTCTTCTAGGCCATGGCAACATGATTTGGGGCTTTTTCAGATCCATGATATTCCATAGCAGCTGTAGAAACATTGTTTCTGCTCATCATATTTTTTGCTATATTATTTTTTTCCTTTTAATATTGAAATTTCTTACAAGTTTGATTGGATCTGTACTAAGTTGGGTTTTTTTTGGTTTTTTTTTAATATGCCTTTGCACATTAAAATCAATGTATTGCACCTTTTTTTCATCCACTTAAAAAGTCCAGTGCTTGCTGATAGCCTCAGGTCTATAAAAATGGAATGTCCTTTCTGATAAGGTTAATTAACAGCTCTGCTTGAGTGGCTTAATTGAGTATAAATTTCCTATTATTCTTACACAGCTCCAAAGGCTTCAATTTCTTTTTCTCTCCTTTTTTTTTTTTCTGGGGGGAGCATTGTCTTACATTTTTGTCTTTTTCTTTTTCTTTTTCTTTTTCTTTTTCTTTTTCTTTTTCATTTTGTCCTTTCCAATTAATTTGAAATCTGACTTAAGTAATAGGGCAACAGCTCAAATTCCCTCCAGCATGAATCCCACAGAACAGTTTCCCACTGATACCGTAAAGAATAAATCTACATTTTCGGTTTGAGCTCCCAAAAATACATGCAGTTGTCTCCTGATCAAAAAAGATACAATTTGTCTCATTGCAATGGTACCACATTTGGACCAATACTAGACCTACAGACTTCATTCCTACTGTTGACCATCATGGTCATAAGGATATTAATGTGAAAAGAGCTAGATGGGCCCACATCTAGTAGGTTCAAATGTCAGTTTGACTCCTTCATATTCTCATGAAACTCAGCAGGTTGGCTGGTGGCAGAACAGTTGGATTCCATTCCTTTTTTTACCATTATCACAGAATCATGGAATGGTTTGTGTTGGAAGGAACCTAAAAGATCATCTGGCTCAAATCCCCCTGCCATGGGCAGGGACAACTTCCACTAGAGCAGGAAAACCATAAAAAATATTATATGGACAGTAGAATTATGTGTTCCTCCTTTCCCTTCTAAAATCATAATTAAATCCCACAGAAGTAGAAAGACAGCTGAGTAAGTGGCTCACTCAGGCTTGCTTCACATCCCAACACTGCCACCCTGTCACAGGCTGGGCCAGACCTGACCTTGTGGATGACCATCACCACTCCAGATGGACACGACCTGAGACACAAGGATCCCACTGCTCCTGCAGGGCTGCTTCTTCCAACAAAGTTCAGCATCCACTGTCCAAAGAGACAGCAATGTAATCATCCATGCAGTCTGGGAATAACCCTCAAAATACCTATTCACTCAGCTAAGGATTTTAAGACCATGCACTTGATTGTAGCTATCTCAACTTCCACTGATCCCTTTGAGCTTAGATGACCTTAGCAGGGTTACAAGGAAGCAAATGGCAGCGCAAAGAATTAACTTCCAGGTTAACAGTTTTAATTCTGAGCCATCCTTTTTCTTTATCCCTTTCCCCGCAATGTGTAGAAGCAAGCTCTAGTCTAAAGCAGGATCAGACACAGTCGCTCCCCTAAAGCTGTTTTCTCCGTGCATGTACCAGACTGAAGAAAAATGCACCCAACTGGTACAGAAACAGCATTTTTCTTCAGGGTTTCTTGGTGCAAGTATCAGGTACAAGGATGAAGCTGAAACAGTTTTCACATGTCACCCGACTCAGAGATGAAAGCATATCCTTATCAATATGCACAGTTTGGGTGTATTTTATTTTTCATGATGTGGCAGTGTAAACAAAAAGCCCACAAACATGCACCAGTAATGTCAATTGGAACATTTGTATTCACTGATTTTCATAACTGACTTCCTTTCAGGAGGCATTTGTATTAATATATGTTTGATGTTTAGCAAATCTTCCTCTCTGTTCTTCTGATGAAATATTAAATCTGGGTTCTTTTGAAGACATTTTAGCTGCAGTCTAGTATCTGGCATTCTCTGCAAGCATTTGCAACCCTAAGCATAACATATAGATAATATCAGTTCTGCCGTTGCTCCAGGAAAAGAGGTAGCAAAGCTCCCTTCTACTCCATGGGAGCAGGACTTGGCTCTTACAGGGAAATATATTCAGCATAAACCCTCTTCTGATCCTCTCAGTTCTTCTCAAAAGATGTGAGTTATTTTCTGCAAGTTCACAGAGGCTTTTAATTCATGAGGGAATAGTTTCACTGCAAACATTGGAATTACTTCCCTGGGTTGCACGAATAACACAAAGATTATTATTAAAATTTTCATCTGATCCTGAAGATACACCAGTTTACACCAAGAACAGAGCTAACAGAGTTTTGTTTAATTCAACGTCCTTATTTCAGGTCACACAATTGGAGAGTTCTATACTGAGGAAAAAACCAGCATATAAATTTGGAAGAAGTTCTGCCACTGCCATGAACTATGGGAGCTATGAGAAAATAAATAAATAATAAAAAAAGAAGCTGAAAAAAAATTGAGTTGGTCCACAGAATCAACCCTGAAGACCTGGCATCAACCCTGACCTGGAGTAAAAATCCACTAAGCACACTGTCTTAACATCAGCCCAGAAAGAATAATTGTGACTTGTGTCAGCAGCAAATTTCATCAGGCATGACTTCCTAGCAAAGGGGTGAGTGGATTTAGATCAGGCCTCTTACCCAAACTTTCCAAATTAATAACCATCGGGGTTTAGTTTATTTCCCTGTTGTTTTGCATTGCTGACAATTTGCACTTCATTTTCTGAACAAATCTATAGTTTGACCAGAGTACCATCTTTAGCTTATTATAGAAAGAGCGTTGTGTAACTGAAAGGAGAAAATGAAGTTGAAAAGACAGACCAGAGAGGCTGCCCTGCACACACAAACATTTTCTACTCCTGAACAGCAGTTCTCAATCCTGGTGGCCTGGCTTCAGCTAAGTCAAATATTAAACCACACTTGCTAGTTTACTGACTGGAGATTTGTCTCCTTAGCATCTTTCCTTTTTTATTTTTTTTTAATTGTTGTTACTCTGCTTTGCCTGAAAGCTGCAGCATCTCACTGTTTATTATTCCCACTTCAGTCAAACCCTGTCCAAAATTAACACGTTGCGTTCTGCAGCTGCTTTCCAGATCCAGTTATGCCAAAATGCAAGGAAATGTAAAATAAACACATGGAAGCTCTTTCAATTAGCACGGAATTTGATCCTGCAAAAGAAATTAAGCAGATAGGCAGTTTTACCCTGATGAGTAAGCCCAACTGAACATTTATGAAGTTAATCATCTGTTTAAAGTGAGTGCAGGATCAGGTCCGAGGCGAAAATGAAAAAGCTGCAGTAACAAGTGTATTTATGTTCTGTATTCCTTCTGGACTTTTATTAAGATCAAAGAGCTCTCTGAAAAGCAGAAAAGCAAATAGGTTGCAGATGAATGAACAAAAAAAAAGTTTCTAAGCAATTACTGATTTAAAGCATCATTTTTCTTTAAAACTGCTAGTTCATGGCCGGCACAAACAAATAACTGCATAAAACTCAACTCTCCCTCCTAATTCCTCAAAATTCGTAATAAAAATGAATCAGTAATTGAAAGTCAATGGGAGTTAGGCACCTTTTGTGCCTTTGAAAATCTCCCCCAAAGCCTTTTCATCTATGCCTTGCTGTTCTCTGCCTGGTTTTTATGAGGGTTTATTAAGAAGTAGCCATTTGAGACTCCAAACACAAAGCAAAAAAAAGGAAAAAAAAAAAAGAAAAGAAAAGGCAAAAGTCAATAAAACCAGAAAACTAGTTGGTCTGATCAGTGTCAAGTTACATTGTTTTCAACTTGAATTAACTGTAGCCATCAATAAAACTATAGAAATGGGGAAGTTGCTGTTATAAATTAATGATTATTTGCCATGAGCTTTAACAGGGCTGTGTGTGCCACATTTTATTGTGATGGTTTATTCTTATTTGGTACAACAGTAATTGGGTCTTAAACATGATAAAGCATCCTAAAGGCTGCATTGGTAGCAGAGCTGTCTGCTGCAGGTTTTTAACTCTAGTTAAATAAGGTTAATCAAAGCTAATGAATCTGTTTTATCCATTGCCACAAGCATATAAAAAAAATGTATCACCAGGTGAAGGAGCTAAAATATGAATTGTTCAACTGTGAACATATATTTTCAGCATGGTAATTCTGCCAGGCCCTTGTTATATATTGGATATCTTAATAGTTTACTGCACTTCTACATTTGCCACTGGGAGAGCAGGGTAGAGAGCTGACACTTGCAGAGAAATAGGGAGAACTCTCTTACAGCCTTCACTGGTAGAATTGCATTGTTTATTTTCCATCCTCAGCAGCTTGGTGTTTATTTGGATGCTCAAAGGGAAGCCCAAAATAAGCCCAGCTCGTTTGACCATGCTCTCATTACAAACAGTCCTCAGTCTCCCACAGCACATGACGGAAGATACCTGAATTACCTTTGCAGTGTGCAAACCCTGCACAGCTTCTTTCTCTGCTCCCTTTCCACCTTTCCCCCTCCCCAAGCACATCTTAGCATCTCTTGTAGTTTGGCAAATTTGGGAATGGAGTCAAGAAGAAAAGGACCAGATTGGTGTATCTCCATTTTTGCATGCATGGGGAGAGGGAAGATTTCTGTTCTGGTCACAGCAGAGGACTAGAGAAAATTAATTAGGGCAATTGCTGCCATCCCACCCTGTCAAGATCTCCCTCCTCTCTTAGTAACCCCATAGATTTGATATGTGAGCCAAGGTGGAGAAGTCTGGCCCTCAGAGATGCTCAGGAATTCTCCCAGGTGTCCTCCAGGCCATCTTTGCCAAGGTGCAAATGCTGCTGCTTGAATTTTGAAGCTAATGGCAAAAGAGACAGAGCCCTTGTTCCTCCTGAGATTCCTTTAGAATTCCTTTAGAATAGATCAGGAGGGAAACACCAAGCACAGGCACTCGGAGCTGGGTCTAGCTAGCACTCAGGCATCAAGTAGTGGAAGCAGGAAGCATTCACTCTGCCTCTGGAATCCTGCAATCTCTGCAACTGCAATCCATGCTTTTTTGGTTTTCCACCTTTTTTGTCCCCTTTGGGTGAATTTTCACCTCAGACTGGGAAAAATGGTCAGAGCTACTCAGCAAGGTCAGGTGTGCTGGGTGTGTAGAGAAGGCTAAATAAAAGGGAAAATACCAAAACAAAACAAATTAAAAAAAAAAGGCAGATTCCTCCATTCTCATCTGCCCCTGACCAGTATCTTCCCAGTTTCAAGATCTGTGGGTGGGGGAGAAGTTAGAACAGGGCGGCTGATATAAAGGAAGGCATAGATCTGGAAACGCTGAGGGGGGAGAGACCCAAGGACTAATTGCAGCCTTGATGAGGGAGAGGTCCAGCACAGGTTTTGGCACAACACCCCTCTGACCAGCCCCCCTTGTTCTGACAAACCACAGCACCTCATCTCCCCCATGGTTGATTTCAAAGGAGGAAAAAAAAGAGGGAGGAAAAAAACCAAAACAAAACCAAAACTAGTTGCAAAATTCAGGGCCTGTTAGGCTTCGGCTAATTAGAAAAAATGGGTTTCTTCCCCCACCCCGTCCTGCTCCCCCTCTTCCCTTTCTTTCTTCAGCACCTTTTCTTTCAAACATTTAGTCTCAGGAGGGGGAATCCAGCCTCTTGGCTGGGCTGTTTTCAAAACACGCCTTTGAATGCTTCTCCCTAATTCACGTCTTTTGTTTTTCCGCTTTTGTGTTTGCCAGTTTGACCATATAACGTTATACATCTGGTGTATAGCTTGTTGGGGGCTTTCTTTCTCCCAGGGATCCTATGCATTCCCTATAGGACCCTCCTGGGCTTCCATTCGAGCTATCGTGTAACATAAAGGGGGCTAAAGCAGGGCCAAGGGGATGAAAGCGGGGAGGAGGGGAGCGAGGGAGTGAAGAGTGCGCCCGACACACACCACACACACAAAATAAAATAAGGCGGGGGCCGGGGCTTGGGGGGGGGAGAGGAATAAAAAGAGCTGAAAAGAATTCTTTTGCTCTTTCCTTTTCTTCTCGCGCTGTTTCGGCCGGACCCTGCGTCAGGCAGGCACTGGCCCTCTGTGGGAAAGTGAGGCGGCCACAGAATAGATAACTCATTTGGATTCCGGCGACATATTCGTAAATAAAGCAAAAGTGGCGAAGGGGAGAGGGGCTGGAGCTGGGGGGTGTGGGGAGGGAGGGACGGGGAGCTGGAGGCTGTGGCTGGAGAGATGCAAAGCTGCCCCAGCATCCGAGGCTGGACCTCTCTGCCATGCTGTCTCATCCCCCGAGCCCTCAGAGCAGCAGCCCCGACTCCAGCCTGGCCTTTCCGCATCCCATCTCTTTCTGCTGAGAAAACAAGAGTTGGCTGAGCAAGTTGGATTCTTGCTGGTTTTGGCGACATGCTCTATCGCAGCCGCTGCAGCTGCTTGTGTTTATTGTTGTGGCTGATGCTCCTCGTGGAGATGGCCATGGTGGGGTGCAGGAGAACGTCCAGCCAGCCTCCCCACTGCCCCAGCCCATCCCCTCCCCTGCAGGGATGGAAGAAGGGGGACATGGCACACCTCCAGATTGTCACCTCAGGGGCTCAACTGCTCTCCCTGTGCCCATTTTAGCGACGGGGAAACTGAGGACTGAGCGAGGTTAAATAGCTCAGTCAAAAAGCCACCCCAGAGATGCTGTGCTGAGCTCCAAGTGACAGGAGAAGGCTAATCAAAAGGAAAAATACCAAAACAAAACAAATTTTAAAAATCAGATTCCTCCATTCTCATCTGCCCCTGGCCAGTATCTTCCCAGTTTCAAGATCTGTGGGTGAGGGAGAAGTTAGAAAAGGGTTTCTGAAATAAAGAAGGCACAGTCTGCTGGGAACACTGAGGGAGGGGAGGCCCAAGAACTAATTGCAGCCTTGCTTCTTCCCAGCAAGCTGCCCATCTCTTCTTAAAAAAAAAAAAAAAAAGAAAAGATAAATTTTTGGGCTAAAGGAACTTAAAATCTGGGGTGCAGCTCAGCTTTCCTCTGTGCCCTCTTTAAACATTTGCCTTTGATCCTGGTGGAAAGTGGAGTATTTTGTGTTTAAATTTGAAGTGTATGCAGTCCTTACATACTTTTTATTTATTATATATATATCAGATGGTCGCGATTTATGGGGCATTTTAGAATTCAATTGCATACATAATTGCCTATAATAAATTTATAGGCAGCTGGACAGGTGCAACCAGTCATACTGTAAACAATAATTGTATATATAAATATATACATGCACACTTGTAAATATGCATGTGTGCACATACACACATATATAAAGGTAAATTATGGATGGAGCATGTTTTTCTCATCTTATGCACCATGGCTGTTGTGAGTTGTGCAAGAAGTTTTAGGTGGCATTTATTTTCCTATGCATTGACCAGACACTTGCAGGACAGAAGCATAGATTCACCTCCACATCCACACTGAAATTCCTCCAAAAATCCTAATTAGCTAATCAAGAATAAAAGTTCTACACATGTATTTATAACCAAAGTATTTTCCTTTTTTTTTTTTTTTTGCTAGGATTCTTTTTTTTCCCAGGTTTCTTTTTTTTTCCCCTCTTCTTTTTAAATAATTCTAGACAATGAAAAAGTCACCCTGACATAAAGCATCTGTAAACTGCACAGAGACTGCATAGGTTACAGAAATTACAGTGGGGACAGTTTTCTGCCAAAATGAAGTCTGCTTCTGTCACATCACTGTGTGAAACCACAACACTCCAAAATGGAAATTAGCAGAGATTTACAGAGATTCCCCTAAGCCAGCATCATTGATGTTCGTAAGGGTAGGCTTTGGCCCCGAGTGAAAAATCTGATTTATTGAGTCATTGTGACTGAGGAACTTGCAAGCAACTGGAAAACATTTCCCTTTAGGGACCACGAACCCAGGCCTCTTTTCTGCTTCCACCTCTGCATTAACTACACTCTCAAAGACCTTTTTCCTTCCCTAAAATTTTGTGAGCCTGCCAGACTAAATACAGCCCATCCAAACAAGCCTCCAGCAGCCTCAGGAGAGGGCAGGGGCTGCAGCTCCTCTCTCGGGGGCACAGGACTGCCCTCGGCAGGAGATCCACAGCCTCCACCTCCTCCAAACATTTGCAGGTCTCGGGAGCAGCGGCAGCAGGTGAGAACATGGTGGCTGCTTAGAAAAATAGCACTTTGCCAATTGAACAACACCCTTTAAAATTTCAGCTATTAACAAGTCTTTACAGAAACAGGAACTGCCAGTAACAAACTTGATTTCTAATGTCCCCTAGGTAATAATAACTCTCTAATTTGACTGTGTCCCAACTGGCCTTGTACTGCAGTTATTGCTTGAAGGGATTGGAAGGGATTTTTTTGTGTTGCTGCCTTTTATTTTTGTTATGAGTATTTTTTTCTCTTTTTTATCTTTTTTTTTTTAAAGTTGTGTTTTGTTTTCCAACACAGAAATCTCTTTTTCAAAAAAAAAAAAAAAAATTGAAGGGAAGGTGGGGAAGGAGAGAATGGAGGGCAGCAGGGGGGGGGACACACATGCGGAAATTTAATGCGAGAGCTGCTCCTTGGAATGAAGATGTTGGGTTTGGCATGAAGATTGCAATCAGCTGGTTGCTTTGACACTGCTCGAGCCTTTCAGTGACTAAGACAAGCCTGAAGGATTAGGATGTCAAGCCTGTCCTGTCATCTTCGGGGAGCAGGCGAATGGAAGGAGTTGCCTTTTTTTTTTGCTTACGTCTTCACAAGGCCCAGAGGACAGAAACCTTGCTGGTTAATTAAGGCCAACCTCAGCCCGTCACTGATCAACAAAGTCCTGCTTTTTAAGACAAGCTCTGCAGCAGGGCTCCACGGCTAATCACCCTGTGTGGGGAGGAATTCATCTCCAGAGGCTTCCCGTGCAGCCCCCGCGCCAGCAGAACGGATGGCTGCACACTTTGGGAGAGCCAGTGGCCTCCACAGGCAGCTGTCAGGCAAAGCAAAAGGACCTGGAATAAGCTGACTTAAGCAAACCATATTTAACAGGCTAAAGGTAACACCAGGAGTGCGTTTCCCGGCGTTGTTGGAGCCGACGGGAAATATTGGTGCTTATCAAGCAAGAGTTGTGCTGGTAAAAAGATGTGGTTTTTTGTGTGTGTTTTTGCTTCTCCAATTAAGTATGTTGTGTTCCCAAGTGCCAGGTAAAGCCTGATCGGGCAGTGGCAACAGGATCCTGGCGCTTTGGTTGAGTTTGGAGATGCTCTGATGCATCAGGAGTTTGAAAATTAAGAACTGCTGCAACCACCTGATGTAAATAAAATTGACCAGACTTATTTGTATGACAAAAAAAAAAAAAAATTAAAGCCAGTCAGTCTCGCTGCAAACTGGCAATGAGGAAATCCAAGTGTAGAGCCAGCAACCCTTGCTACAGGCAACCAATGTCCATGGGATGTGTCCACTCTGAAATATTTTCATTTCCCAAATGAATGACCTTTGTCAGGAGGATATAACACAATTTCCCAGAGAATAGGCTCACATGCAAAAAAACTGTTCCTGAGTGGGAACACAAATACTGGGACAAGAGTGAACTTTACATAAACACCGAGAGCAAAACTACTCTGGTCTGAACAGCCAGGAAAAAGAAGGCAGTGGTAGAAAATGAGATTCACTGAAGTAATTTGTATGAATATTCAGTGATTCTTCCCAGATACATATTTCTTCCAGATTCCTCCATAGTAAACTTAATATCTAAATAATCCAATGCTGCCAATTCCTAAAAAAGCTCCTGGAGTCCCAGCTCCTGGAATTGTGTGATTATGTGGGAAATTAGCTTCCATTTATTTTAAAAAAATACATTTCTAAACCTTATATTTCAGGGAAAAGATAGGAACATGATTTTCAAGGGTTCAAAATGCAAAATGTAGATTAAAAGAAATTCAGTGCCTCCAGCCTCATAAAAATAATGTAATATTCAAAACTTTACTACTCAAGTGTTACAACACAGCTCAGAAGGTGGCATCATACAACATATGGAAACTTTTCCATCTTATTTATTCTAAGGTTTTAATCTGACAGCAGAAAGACCACTGTAGTGAGTCTCACCTTTGATTGTACAGGGGAAAAAAAACCCTACAAAAAACCCCTTCTAACCCTTCCTATTTCTCCTTGTTACCATTACACAGTGTGCCCGAAGTAATCCCTAGAAACAATCAAAAATGGAAGTGGTATTTTTTTGCAAACCTCCCTGTCAGTGTTACAGCAAATATATTTTTTCTTCAGTTTCTGTTACCCTTATTTCTATATTCTAGATCTTGCTGTGTCACAAAAAAAAAAAAAAAAAAAAAAGCAAAATGTGTAGCCTTGCAATAAATGAGGTGAACTGCAGAAGCCTCCTGTTCAGGGAGGGAAATTGCTTCCAGTTAAACAAAGAAATTTAGGGTCTTCTGCTTTTCATGAAAATACCATACATATGGCCTTTGAAATTTCTCACTGAAGAGTGTTTAGCTCTACAGGAAAATTCAGCACTTTATAGCATTTTAGCTGCAAGACTCTTGCTTTTTTTTTTTTTCTCTCTCTCTCTCCTTTTTTTTGGCCTGCAGCCCAATGTGAATGTATGATCACTAGCACAATAGTTAAACATCTGAGTCGTTTTGAAGTGCCTTCAACATTGCAGTGATGTGATAGGGCTTTTTTTTTCCCTTCAACTAGGCAATTTATGGAAGAAAATCCAGTCTCCCCCCTAGTGGTGGCAAGGAAAATCCAGCAGGAGCTGGCTGATCGATCCCTAAAAAGCTGCTTTACTGTAAGTGTAGTGCCTGGAGGTACCTGTTTCTGCAACCATTCCTGGTCATTGCCAAGAGTTAGAAGATTTGTGGTACACTTTTTGTTAATGTGAGAATAAGTTACTCCGATAAATTTTTCATGAAGACATTGATTAAAAAAATTTAAAAAAAAAGAAAGAAAGAAAGAGCCAAATAAAAATAAAACATATGTATAAATAAGATAAAATAGCCCATAAACTAAAAAAGAAAGCAAAATATTGATAAAAAAGAAAAGGGCTCAAGGCACCACGCATAGACCAGGTTGTGATAGACCCTCATTGCAAATGGTTTCTGACTGTAACCACTCACGTGTGGATTTTCAGATGGTAAAGGGCTCAGGGGTGCAAGGAGCCATGCTGCATGTCAGTCTAGTCCACACATATTTCTGCTGCAGATGGATGATGGGCAGTAGCCTGTTTCCTTGGGACTGCATCACCTCTGGAATGAGACAAAGATCAGATGCATTTCAGGCAGTAAATGACAGAACCACCCTGGAATCACAAACCACCCAGGAGCTGAGAAGCAAACCTTTGGCAGAATGAGTCAGGCAAAGGGCTTCCACGAAGGCACCTGGCTTTTGGGTGGGTGTCTTGACCCCTGGCAACTCCCTCACCTCAGCTCTCATCTCTCCTTCCCTGTTTGCTCATTAAAAACCTCTAAAAGCCTCATGATTCTTCCCAGCCCAGAACAGGAAAACGCTGGAATTGCTAACATTTTCATGGGCTGAGAAAGATATTTCCCATTGAACTCCACCCAGATGTGCAGCCCTTTGCTCTGCGGGGCTGACTAAAGCTCAGCGGAGCCACTAGGAAGAATTCCACAATGGCTTTGCCCTCCCCAAAATGTGGCACCATTTTTGTTTATCATTGGCTGCATCCTTTTGCAATTATCTTTGCGAGAGGCGTAACCTATACCCCAGGGGGCAGGACGGAAAAGCCAGGCATTCCTCAAGCAGCAGGACCTCGTGAAGCCTTGCCTCAGGGACATTCCTCTGCCCTGATTCTCTGATGTCTAATAGAGGTTGTGCTCTCAACCATCTCCTCCATCAGCAGGGCTTCTTTCCTCTGCCTGGTGGCTGATCCTCGCCGTGGTTGTGGCAATGGAAGAGCTTGGAGGGCACTGCTACACTCTGCCAGATACCACTGAAGGCAGAGAGAGGTTTCAGAAATTATTGGGGAGGTTTAAAATAGAAAAACGGCAGTGAAAAAACCAAAAGGATTCTGGCCACATAGATGCTCTTTCCTAGGAAATGAGGCTCAGGAAAGAGGAAGAAAGAGTTTCCTCTGAAGCTGTGGTCTGAATTTTTAATTTTGTTGCTGTCAGCCAGCCTTTCAACACCTAGAAAAAGCTGGTGGAAGGACAGGTAAATGTACCAAACCCTGTGGTCTTTAGCTGCTGGGTGAAATGTCCCTGTCCCTTCACACTGGGAGAAAGGGATCACACCTTTTGTCCTTGGTGAGACAAGCCTAAGTGGCCAAAGCTGCCCCTGACTGTCTTCATGCTGCAGGAGATGGAGCAGATGAAAAAGAGCCTCCCCCAGCTCATAGGATAACCCCAAACTTTCCTGCTCTGTGAAGCTCAGTGCTGCTGCTACCAGCTGGACTGTGCTACCGTGCTGCTCTGCTTTCCAGATTGAAACCATGCTCGCAGGAAAGCCATATGCAGAGTGTCAGCTCATTCCTCTGTCATTGTGGTTTTGATATTTGGAGGTAACTGGAGCTGGGTTGGAACCCTGCAAAATCCACCTGCCTCGGTGCCATAAGCTGTGAGAAGAAATGTGAAGTTTTCCTTCTGCTCACCTTTGGTACCCAGTCTTTGCTATGCATTTGGCTAAGTCCTGCTGGTGTGGCATGGAAGACTTGATGGAGTAATTTTCCCTCAGGAATTTCTGCCTGGATTCAAGGCTCGCTGGGTGCCATCAACACTACATGAAACTTTCAGCTTCCCTTATCTTTTTATATACATAAAAAACCTATTCCAGATATATGTATATACACACATATATACATGCAGTCCAGATCCAAAGGTAGGCCAGTAATAAATACAACTACATTTTTTAAAAAAAGGTATTTTATATGCGTATGTATAAATATATATACACACATATGTACATATATATACTTCAGATCAAAAAGGTATGAGCTAGTAATAAATACCGCTATATTTTTCAAAGAAGGTATATTAAATTGATTTGATTACAATAGAGCTGACACATACTGTGCAAAAAGAACAAGCATTGGGAAAATTCATTTACTGGCTATTATAAATGAATTTCCCCGCCTGTTGTTCTTTCTGTGCAGTATGTGTCAGCTCTATGGTAATCAAATCAATTTAAAATATCATCTTTAAGAAACATATAGCATACATGAGACTTATGTTCTCCATAAGACAAGAAAAATACCCCAGCTTTAATCAGAGTTCTTCCTTCTTTGTCCAGCTGTCTTTCAACTGCTCTGTCTCACAAAACTACCTGACTAGTTCCAAGGCTGGGATGGACTCTCACCATGCTGGCATTAGAGCCAAAGCGGAGGTGTGGGCCTTTTTCACCCATATTTCATTCCAGAGGTGTTTTCTGCCGTAGGTGCTTCAACGTGACATTTCATTTGCCACCTCACAGAGCTCAGCACAGGGGATGGAACTCAACGACACCAGCAAGCGCAGCCAAAGTCTGACATGCAGCAGACTGGAGAGCAATGGATCCATACACAGCCTGGATCCATGATTCCTGCTGATGGAGGCAGATAAAGCAGCTTCTGGCCCACAATATTAGGTGTCCTGCAGTTCATATTGTTCCATTTCCCACAGACCCAGATCTGTGTTAGTTATTCAGAGAAGCTCACAGGTGACCTGTGGAATCTGCACAATGATTTCCTCCCACGTCTTCCCCAAGGTGGTGCAAAGTAGGGTTAATATTTCAGTAACCCTCCTTGGATTGCAGTTGAATATACAGCATATTAATCCTAGATGTTATCACTTCTTCCTCCTTGTTAATCTCTTATCTTCTTCCTTTCTTTTTTCTGGTCTTTGTCTTTTCAGATGATTTTATAGTTTGTTTGAGGCTTTTAAGTCTGCTTAGTATGTCATGAGTCATCCAAAGGAGTGTTTCTAGCAATACATTTCACATGTTAAATATAACCAGAAGGGATTATCTGGTGATTAAAGAATAAAAAGTCTGGCTCCTTTTCTTAGCACTATCATTAGACTAATTGTCTCTGATCTCAGGCAGGTCATTTCACCTCCCTGCTTTAGTTTTTCCTCCTTTAAAATGGTAACAAACCCATATACAGCATTTTTGTCATATTTAATCTGTTCAGGTTTAGCTTTTCAAGACAGAAGCTTTGAGTTTATTTGGGTTTTTTTCTTTCTTTCTTCCGTGTTCTGAGAGATATTTAATGGAGTTATGGGAAAGTAGGGAGGGGTTTTATATTTTTTTGTTTGTTTGTTTAGTTGGTTGGTTTTATGAGAATCCAGCCTGGAAGCAGCTACAGAAAGGAGCAAATGAAATGAATACACCCATCCTGCAATCCACCAGTTCCACAAATAGCCTAACAAAATCCCAAACTACCTACCAAGATTCTTCAAATGCCCATTTCTACCAACCAGAAATGCAAAGGGCAAATGTCTTTGCTCCTTGCCATGAGGTTTCAGTACAGCTCATGTGTTACCATGTAATGAAAGAATTCCTGAAAATAATGCTTCAGAATAGCCACTCATATTCCCATGGCATGGCTAATCAAGATAATACTGTTGCAAGAGATGATTAACCACTGTAAATCTTTTTGGCAACCCTTTCTCAGAAACCCCTTTCTGATATATGTTTGGTGAAAAATGACACCATGGACAGTCCTCCTGTCCATCTAATCAATTAGATCAGGAGAGAGGCGTTTTTATTTACTCTGTTGCCCATTGTTTCATGGCTGGAATCTGATGCCAGAGTTTTCATGGTTTAAAAACACCCGTCTTATAACTTCCTGCTTCTCAGCTATATTCCTAGTTTTTTCCCCTCTATGCATTGTTCTCTAGGTAGACAGCATTCCCTTTGCCTACATCCTTCACCTGATTAACTACCTCCATCTGCTGCAGATCCCTGTTATTAGCCATGTGTCTTTCCCTTCTTTTTTTTCACCCTTCGGGCAGACGATTTCCGATTTCCATGTATAGGACAACATATGTTCCTTAGCTTTGCTACCTCTTGTCAGCCATGGTCACTGCCAAGAATGCCTGATGTGCCCTTCTCCAACTTCTTCATTGCTTATTCAGCCTAGAGAGATAGTGTGCCAGAGCTCGATATAAGACTGTTAACATGTGTTTACAGGGCCATTAAAGAGCCATTCCACACTGTTATAAACCCCCAGTGTATTTGACCTGGAAAAAGTGACTGCCATGCATTTAGCTGTTTCCAGCTGAATGAAGCTTTATCTCAATGACCAAGAAAACAAAGAGGGGATGGGAGAAATGGGGAGTGAGGCAGGGAAGAGGAACACACACGCATGCACACAGGCACTCACCCCTCTATTTGTACCGTTTAACTGCAGAGGAAGAAATGCAGAAAACACCTCTCAAGTCAGGAGAATACTCCAGCCAGCCAGGGTGTTATAAATTAGAGCCTGTCAGTATTACAATGTATATTAATAGTCACACCTCTTTTTAATGAGTTTGGCATTGGCAGCTGAGAGGAAATACAAGTCATCATGGCTCTGCTCATGCACACCCCGACAAAGGAATCCGTAATAAATCTTCCTAGAACAGCACTCACCATAAATATGTATCACATAAGGCATCTGTTTTACATTCTGCATATAAATCAGCATAGCGCTGAATAGCAATGAATCAGCTTCTCAATGCCTGATTTGATAACAAATCGACTTGGATCTTAGGAGAGAGAATTTACAGCCCTCACCCTGAAGACAGATAGTCAATACTTAAGACGAGTGCCAAGTTAACTTCTCTTCAGCAAGCAAGTTTACACAATGAGACGCCTTGGCGTTGGGGGGGAGGGGAAGGGTGTGAGCAAGGGGGTGAGAGCAAGATATTTTTGAAGGTTTTTTAATTAGTGCTTGAAGGACACTGCAGGCTCCGTGTGTGTGCTTTAGCCACAAGCTGCTGCTTTGTTCCAGGCTCTGTCCTCCGAGTCCTGCAGGTATCACTTCCAGAGAGCTGAACCTCATGAGGCTGAGCTCCTTGGATTTCAGAGATGACCGTGGGATGGAAAATCCAGGGGACAAGAAGAGACATCCCTCACCTGCCCGTTCTTGCCTGGCAGGGCTCTCCAGCACCAGCGAGGAAGCGAGGATCTGACCCCTTTCCTTAGAGTCATTGATAATAACTTCCTGGAAAGGCCTTTTATTCCACGTCTGCAAACCAGCTTGGAGTATTTATGGCGCATTTCCAGTATTGCATCGCTGAGGGGATGGGGTCAAAAGGGGAGAAAAGGAATAACTGAGGGTTTTTATTTTTCCTTTTCAAAGCAATGGCTCGCATGGAAATGTCCCCAGTCACAGGAATAAACATTTCAAGATCCTCTTCATAGTCAGCTGCAATGTCTGCAGTCAGCTGAAGAGGACTCTAAGTCAGCTCCACAATTTTTCAAAGCTGGCTGAAATTCCTCAACAGAAATATTTTCTCAGCAAAATGTAGGTTTTCCAGGAAAGAAAAAAATCAACCTTCTTACATCTTTTTGTGGGAAAATGTCAAAACTGGATGAAAATTTCTAATTTTCTGATGGGAAAATTCAAAAGGAAATGTTTTATTTTCAACTGACATTTTGACATTTCTACTTTTGGAAGTGTTGAAAAATCTCTAAAATGTCGACATTTTGAAATGTCCGAAATGTCGACATTTTGAAAAGAAGCATTATGTTTTCTTATTTGACATTTCCAGGCAAAGAGTTTAGTTTTGATTGAAAATGTCAAAAACATTCGTATCCTGGCTACATTTTCTTCCTCAAAGACTTTTTTTCCTTCATATTTCAACTTTTCATCCCATTTTAGAATAAAAACAAACATCCTGACTTCCCATGGAATTGAGATTGCATTTTTCAAACAAATGGTCATATGTACTCTGTAATCAGCTCTCTGCTGGCAGGATTGCTTAGCTACAAGGCTGGCCTATCTTTTTGGGGATTTTTTTTGAGGGCAGTGGGTGAGGGGGAATGAGACTCCAGTAGATGCATTTCCCTTGTCTTCTCTGTACACTTATATATCAATTACATTATGCTTCCTACACGATTATTGAGCTCAACAAGCAATCATTTGTCTGATTACCCAGAGAAATCATGGAAAATAAGGTGGGGAGGGACCTCCAGAGGTCATCTAGTACATCCCTCTGCCTAAAGAAAAATCAACTGCATTTATATAATTCCTTACGCATTCTTGTCCAATCCATTCTTAAAGACCTCCATGATGGAGACTCCACAATCTCTCCAGGAAATTTATTCTGTTGTGTTATTGTTCTTACTGTAAGAATTCTTTTCTGGTGTAAATTCAATCTACAATACACTGTGGTATCATTCACCCATGTTCTTTCCTCTTTAGAGCTGTCTTGTATGTGTTTGAAGATGACTTCTCTGGAAAAGGGCTTCTTCTAGTACTTTCTCATAAACTTTTGCTGCTTTTTACTCAACATTATTTATTTCTCCTCATGGCACAGCCACACCTATTTACTAAAGTAATTTTTTTTTCTATCCTTGGGTCACAGTATGTAGAACGATTTGCTTTCAGAATCAGATTATTGCATTAAATGAGCTATTAGTCTCTTAGAGGCCTTCCACTAGTTGACAGCATTCAGTGGAGATCAGTCCTATCTGGCTGCTAACAGCAGGATCCTACTCAGGCCTCAGTAGGAGCAGAAGATGCTGAGAAGTGTAAATCACACATTGGGACACTCTGGATGTGTGACCCAGAGTGTCCCTTTGACCTCTATGTATGCAGCTGGCAAGATCATAAACTGGAGTTCCTGTATATTTGAGCCCAACAGCATTACCCACAGGACAGGGACAACCTAACAACCAGGAGCAGTGGAGGGGCAGTGCTTGTCAGACAACCTCCATGGCTCAGCAGCCTCTCCACTGTGCAAAACCACACATACCATAACATCTCGGTCTGATCCTCGCTGGGGCTGGGACTTGCGATGCTGCAGGAAGAGCTGCAAACATGAAATAAAGCACCAATGCCCCTCCCTCACCTGCCCTGCAGATGCTGGAAGGGCTATGCTCTCCCAGGTGGGTACTGAGCTAACACAGCTGTGCTGCTCTGTGGACTAGAGAGCCTGCTTAGACTTTTCTCCTCATTATTGTCATTCCTGGTTGTGTCCCTTCTGTCCCTGTGACCCGGCACAGGAGGAGTGTATAAAGCACTTGGACAGCAGCTACCCTACAATGGAGCACACAGCTACCTGAATATCTGAAGGCACTGTTGAGACTGTAAAATATCTATGGGAAAAGCAGGAAGAAGATTGCACAGAGATCCAAGGCAGAGTTTCCTAATATATCACTATTATTGTCTGCCAAAGCTGAGGCGTCTCTGTTCAAGCCCGGAGATATGATTTGTTACCTCCCCAAGAGAAAAAAAAAATTAAAAAAATAATAATTACGAGAATTGCAGTAGCCAAATGGAACACCAAACTTTAAAACAGAGTTAAAAAAAAAATTTGCAACAACAATAATAATAATAATGGTCAATCATAAACTGATATAGTGCCGGCTTTCCCTCCCTTTTCGCCACCTTACAGGATATCCCGTCTAGCAGCAGGAACAAAACGTGGAAATGAATCAGTCAACAGAGCATTTTCTCCCATTAAAGCTGTTGGCAATTTTGACCCGTGCAGGGGAAGTTGCACATTAAGATGGATATTCCTAATCTGTGGGGACAACTGTCCTCACTGTGGGATGTAGCCTTTTTTTTTTTCCTCTCTCTTTTTTTTTCCTTTTTTTTTTGCCAAAGGATGTCATAGGTGAATGCATTTCTGCTGTGCACAGTGCGAACACACACACAGCAGAAAGGCCTGAAAATTGTTAACCCCTTCTTATTTTAGCTGGCTGTGCTCCTTTTGTTTCTCTTTCCCCTCTTTTTTTTCATTCAGAGTGCAGGAATCTACTACTTCTCTGGTCTACTACTATTTACCTTAATAATGCACAGTAAATCTATTTTCCAGCCTTGGGTAACTTTGGCTTTTATTTTCTCTTATAATCCTAAAGCTGATACCCAGTGATAGCAGGAGAATATTAAGGTGCTGGAAGAGATTCGCTTTCCTTTTTAACATTCACAGGAGTTCTATACATGCAAGGTGGGAGAAAGTGAGTTTTTTGCCTAAAAAAGGACCAGGAGGCAGAATTGAGGTTTTTCTTTCCTGATTCAGTAGTGACTGGAAATAGAGATAGTTCATCATTAACATTTGTGCCTCAATTTCCTTATATCAGTGCTATCTAGTAAAATGGTCATGTTGTATCAATCAAACCCCAAAAGAACGAAAAACCAACAGAACCATGATCCCTCTTTGTGAATAAAAAGTCTCATTTTTGCTCTCTGGGGACTAAAACAGTGAGGAATTCAGTGGTTTCCCTATGGTCATCTATGAGATCTGTGGAAGAGCAAGGTCCTGAGACCAGCACTGCCTGGTATCCCACTTACATTTTATACCCTGGTTGATTTTTCATTACTGCAGTTGTTACCTCCTAATCTAATGACAGTTACTCCACTCACCAGGGGCGTGTAAAGACCAATTCATTCCAGATTGGAAAGTTCTTTGAGAAACCCTGAATGGAAGGTGCTATAGAAGTGCAATGTGTTATTAATAATCTCTCCTATCTGCATAAATCTCCATTGAATCCTCCCAGTATCATTAAAAGTAAAATAATCCCTCAGCACAGCTGAAGAGCTCAAACCTTCTTTTCCCTTTGTAGGTGTCTGGCTGTTTGCTAAATGGAAAAAAAAGGCCACACAAAACGCTGACATCTTTTTGTGACCTTTGCAGAGCTACGTAGAGCTAATGAGTTTGTTTTCACTTTTGTAGATGAAATTTCCAGGGGCGGAGGGAATCCGGGGTGGTGCTGGGAAACCGCGGCGCGGCTCCCCGGGAACTTGGCTGAGACCACCATACTTGTTTCATGTGTGGCCTCCCTTTTTGCCTCATTGGACCAGAATTATTTAATGAGCCCTCTGAGAAACCCAGCTCTGGTCCCTTAAGATGGAAAAGGATCATGTGGAGCTCTGCTACCGGGCCACACAATTTTCAGGCTCCCTTCTTTGCGAGAGGTGGCAAACCGCTCCTTCCCTTTCTGCAGCTGATGGTGAAAGTGGGGAAAAAGAGAACAATAACAAAACAAAATTGCTTCCCACAGCTGAGAAAATCACCCTCCCTTTATTATTTTTTTTTCCCCTTTAGGAAAGAAATAAATAAAAGGGAAAGAACCCAAATGGGATCTCTCCCTCTTCAAACATACAAATGATCTTATGTTAGCAGTTGGGATTAAACATCTGTCTGGTGGTTATGTGATCATAACAGATGCTGTGTGCAAACGTTTCCTGCTAGCTTTGTTTTGGTTAATATTGTTTGTGTAGCGCATTGGGTTATATTCAGCTGAAGGGATACAGAGTCTGTTTTTCTTCCCCCCCCCAAAGTTCTGCTGAACTTCAAGCAGCTTCATAATCTTTTTAAAAAGAAATTGGAGGCGGGGGTGGAGGGGAAGAGGGTCATTGACTGATGTCATGTGGAAAGTGATGTCACACAGCACTGATGAAATGGCAATCCACCCGGGTTTTGAGCCGCTTTGATGTTATGTTAGGCCTTTTTCCTCTCTGTTAGGTTGCCCTTGGGTCCACTTGGCCATGCAGCTGGAAATAAATACAGGGATATTGTAATGAGTTTTGCTGTGCAACTGGAGGACTCCAGAGCTCAACTGCTTGGGATTTCCATTGTTCTTTCTGAGAAGCTGTGTTTCCAAATGGAGCCACATGGATGCTGACACTGCACTCCTTGAAGGCATTAAGGCTTTTCTTTCTCCAGGGTATTTTGATTCTCCTCCTATGGCAAGGGAAACTGAGGCACTGAGTGGTGTCCTTGTCAGTGAGAACATCTGCAGCAGGACAAGGAGCTACAAGCTTCCCATCCCTTGTCTTAACCTCTGTTCCAGTAAGTCCTACATGTAGATGTGAGGCTGACCCACTTGTTTCTTCCTGGCTGAGGAACAGATGCTGTATTTCCACAGTTTTGCCTTATTGCTTTCCTGTAGTGGCATCCAGCTGAACAATTCTCCTTTCTGCAAAGTTCCCTCAGCTGGTTTGACCACAGCTGTGGCTCAGCACAAAGAGCTTCCTTCTGCAAAGTGATGCACCTCGCTGCCCAGATGCCACACACAGCAGCACTCACCCTCAGCCTATAAAATCAATCTCAAGAGGTCTTTACATTTCAGCCAAAAAGAATAACCATTAATTCACGTCATTGGGAATAAATGTCCCTTTTTTCCTGTCATCATAACCTTGCAAAGCCCTGCTCAAACAGTCACCCTGGCTAGGAGAATTCAGCATCCAAGGACAGAGGTTGTGGGACTTCTTGCTGGTGTGTGAAGGGAAAGAACCCAGATTGCAAGGACTGCTTCATCTGGCAAGCGTGTGGTGGCAGGTAGAGCAGATGAGTGGATGTTCAAACCTACTCAGCCTGAGGAATGACATCTAT
Source organism: Entomyzon cyanotis (assembly GCA_024500445.1). NCBI lineage: Eukaryota > Metazoa > Chordata > Aves > Passeriformes > Meliphagidae > Entomyzon > Entomyzon cyanotis. The sequence goes on from JAKEPQ010001010.1 coordinate 15,357,617, forward strand.
TCCCTGAGCTCTGTCCCTTTCCCAACAGTTTCACTTTATCGTCTCTCGAAATGTCCGGTTGTGGTTGTTTCTGTGTTAACATTTACCAATCATTTTGAGCCAAGAAAAAAAGAGATTAACATGATTCATGTTAAATAGCTTCTGGGCAGCCTTTTGCAACAGTGAGGGACTTGGGGTCTTTTTCACTATAATTACTTTGAAATGTGACTTCCTTTTCCTGGAAAGGAGGGCTGGTCCATTGAATGAAATACCCAGCTGGAGGCTGTAAAAGTTTTTGTTCAGTGACTGTTTCAACCACAAACCATTCCATATAAAATCAAGAAATTTATTTTAATTCCCTTGTGCCTCAGTTTCCCCAGCCCTAATTGTTCATGATTGCCTTTTTTAATAAATAGTTTTGATGAAACAACATTCCTCAGTGGAAATTATTCATTTAAACACCCTTCTTTCACCTCTTTGGAGCACCCATGCAATGCTACCATACTTCATTGGTTTTTTTAGCCGAAGTGATTTAATTAATCTCAATGAGTTACTCAAATATCATGGTGATGGGGGTCACATAGGGGTAGTAGCTCTATTTTAGTGAAGTTGGTGCCTTCCTAAAAATACCAGTTTTGTTCTTGGGGAAGGCAGGGACTAAATTTAAGAGTGCAAAGCTCTTCGGGCAAGAGGAGACAGAGTCCCACAGCCACCTTTTAGTACTAAATAAGAGGATAAACTGTATGAATGCTGCATTTATGAGCTCCAGCTTATCTCATGTGTGATGGGAGTCAGTTGGAAATTAAAATTCATCCAACTGACTGTGACCACACACATAGTCCATTGGAAAGGAAAAGTATGTTTGTGCAATTGTGTTTCCATGTCCAAAACAGCCTTAGCCTTAGCCAAGGTCAAGAGTATCCACAGGCGTCTCCTTCTGGTCAGTGGGGAAGGAGATGGGGACTCTCAGGGATCTCCCACATTGCTAAATTTCCCTCCTCACTTCCAGCACTTTATAACTGAAATAAGGAGGCACGGGACTGAGGGAAGAGCTGGGGCTGGGCTGTGTTTTTATGAGTTTGGAGGTTGTGATGGGGAGAAACAGAGAAAACGCCTTGGCAGAACAGCAGGGGGGAGAAATTTCCCCTCCAGGACTCAGGACTGTGGCTCTGTGACCAACCAGTGACCCCCTGTATCCAGAGCAGCGCCTGACCAGTGCTAAATCTACTGAGAAATGGCTTTAGCTAAGTCACCTGCAACAACATACCGGCCAGGATACCCTCACAACTGGCTATTTATCGTGTCACCAAGCATATAAAATTATTCCACATGTTGGCATCCGCTAATTCAATAATCTAGTAATATAAATTTAGATAATAGACATTAATACCATGTTTCAAAATACACCCACAACATTTATTTCTCTCTCTCAAGAAAGAAAAAAAAAAAAAGAAGCACACATTGAGAGGGCTCTCCTGATGAAATAATAAAACCCATTCTCATCTAGAAAAAAGAATCATTATAGGAGGATGGTAATTTACTTTATATGACCTTCAATTGATTATTCTGGGCCTGCTACACAAATATCACAGGAGCTATTGATCGTAAAACCTACCAAATAGATCTCTAATAGCTTTTACTGAGGAAAAATAATTATGCCAGCGCTGTGGTCAAACACACATAAACCAATGTGGAGGTATTAATGTATAGTATTATTACCCATCTGTCTGAGAAGTATGGGGAAGATGCTTCGCAGTAACATGCTCTGTCTAAGCACCATGAAGGCTCAATATCTGGCTAACGATTACAGCCAGTTATACTGAAAAATTGATTACTGTAAGTAAAAGCTAAGACTGGAAAGCAGAGGCTGGGAGCTTGCTTAATAAAAGTAGAATAATAACAACCATCATCCTAATTGTGGAGGAGTTCTGCCGTCGTGTATGCTTGGAGCTGGAAATTGAATTCCCCTCCGGTGCCTGTGGCAGGGCAGCATTTCAGAAGCAAAGGTGTCCACCTTGGCTGGCCTCGAGACGGGGGATCAATGCCTGGGAAAGGCCAGGCTGTCTCACTCAGGAACAGATTATTTCGAAGGGAAAAGATCACCGAGCCAGAAACTCATCCCCCCTGCCTCCAAACCCCACCCCGGGAGCAGCACCTTTGGGGGAGTTTGGTGGTCTGGCGGGGAGGGGTGTTGTGGGTGCAGATTGTGATGAGCCTTGTTGCTGCTGTTACTGCTAAAGGAGACAATTCCCTCGTGGGAATCTGGCGGCAGTTTTGCAACTGATTTCATTGGCAGAAGGATCAAAACCTGAATGCTGTCTCCGTGCCATGATGAAAACTTTAGATTTCCTCTCTCTCTTTCGCCATATGCATGGATTTTAAGGCATGTCAGCTTAAAAATTAGATTGATTTTATAGAAATCTTATTAAAATGTAAGTAAAGTTATTGCAACTCAAGGGAATTAGGAGGAAAAGTATATTTTGCTCTATTTTTTGAAGTTTAGTTCCCTTGAGTTTTGAACAGCTCGATCTACTCTTTCTGTTACAGCAACTTAGTTCCACTTTCCCCTACTTCTCTGGGACTCATTCCTCAGCATAGGGAAATTAAAGAAAAAAACCCACAAAACCACCACAGAACTTTCTTTTTCCTAATGGGGTTATTAAAATGCAAATTTTTGAATAAGGCTTTATGATTTGGTGTTTTATGTACAGTTCTTTTAATGTATTAAAAATTACCCAGTTTCAAGTTGGCAATGTCCCTTAGAAATTACTGTTAAATGATATTCTAGTATTCTGAGGTAAAGCCTGAAAGACAATTTATAATCAGACCACTAAAGCAATTGATCAAATATTTATTTATCTGGAAAACAAGTAATAATTAGTGGAAGGCTAGCATAGAGAGCCCATTCCCTATTTTAATAAAGAAATGCCCATGCAATCAAAAATGTGGAATGCAGGGATGCTAAACTCAAGGGATCCATACTAAAGAAGAAAAAAATGCTAATTGAAAGAAGTGCTGAGAGAGTCAGAGGAATGTTTCTCATTCCCAATTTTGGTTGAAAAGCAGACAGATTGCACAGTATCATCCTCCAAGCAAGGCTCTGAGCCTGAACTGGGGGACCAGAGTTCACCAGAACCTCATCCCGAGCCAGAAGTGACATCACAAAGGCAGAGCCAAGGCTCGCAAGGGCTCTCCCAGCCCTTCAGAAACAATATGGTTCAAATGTTAATTTCTCTTCCTTTTGGTTTGTACCAGTTTGTGCTGTTAACAAAGTAACACTCAAAGGCTGGAGTCACTACTATCTTTGTGAATGATTTATGATTTGCACTCTAGAGATAAGCAATTTCCATGCCAAAAAAAGGGCTTTTTTTTTTTTTTTCTCCTTTTTTTTTTTTTTCCTTAGAAGCAGACTGTCAGTGCTATGGGGGTGGGAAGAAAATCATTAACAAGACCTCTGTTGCTTGTTGGGATGTTTCCCTTTTGCATTTGCCTGGGCAGGTGACGGAGGGTTGATGGGCCAAACTCCCTGGATTTTCATCAGTAATGATTTTGGGGCAGAGTGGATGCACATCCCACTCCTGGAGAGCAGTGCCTAGACCTCCTTTGACCTTGAAACTACTATTGATTTAAAATCAATAGCATAGCTTAGGTAAGCTGGTGCTCACCGAAAGGAGTAGGTCCTCTGCAGGGACGCAAATGCCATCATTTCATGCAGACAATGAATGATTCCAGCTTTTCCCCATCTCCCCCTCCTCAAAAACCTGTTTTTGTCATGTTTGCTGTACACTGCCCAATTTCTGCCTAAGAGAACAGCCATTTCTTGGGTATGATTAGAGATAAGGAATACAGTCAGCTGTCTTTCCTGGAAAGGAAGGTGCAGAACAATGTGGTTTATCTGCACTTGAGACATACTTTTCTCCTATCTCCAAAATGTTTTCTTGGGTTTGGACTATTTTTGTCCCAAAGCATACAACAGCATTGGAGCTAGTTGCACTTCAAGATTGTGTATATTCTTTTTTCCAAAGATTTGGACAGGTTTTTAAACTATTAAATTATTCAGTATATGAATATTAAAGGTATGTATATTTTAAGTTTCATTGGAAACTAATTATTAGTCAACTGACAGCATGTATCACAGTCACTGACTTTTTTGCTTCAAAATGCCATGAACAATTGCACTATACCTTGTAACAAATACATCTCTAGTATAATAATTAATTTTTTTTAAAAAGCAGCCATTTACAATTTGCATATGCACAAAATAGCTAATTTTGTCACTGTATGAACTAAAACCAGCTAAGTTTGTTCAAAACTTTAATTCAGCTCCAAACACAACATTGTCCTGTCCTGGCACATCCTAATCTGCATAACATTTAATGACAAAATCACAGATGCTCTTAGTACGATGCAGCTGAAGGGCAAGCCTCACCAGGAGCTGGAAATAGCAACTTAAAAAAAAACCCCAACAAACAAAAACACCTAAAAACCCCCTGTCATGTTTAAAAGGAAAAGATGAGACTCTTCAGGAAAGCCTGACCGAGAAGTTACACTTCAGGAGAATTAATATTCCAGATATCATTAACAATTGACTTTTGCTGCTTTCATTGAGCTATTTTCAATAGTCCCTATAATTTACAAAGAGGAATGAGACACCTTTGGTAACAATTGTATGGGCTTAACCCTGAGCTCAATGTGTCGATGGGTGTCTTTCCACTGTTTTTTTTCTCTCTGACCACAGGGAAAAATCTCAGTGTCAGGGATGGTGTCCTGCCACATATGGGCTAAATGGGCAGACACAAAAATCAAATGGCAGCAGTTAAGTGAGGCAGCAATTTAGGTCCATAAATTGAGGAAAAGGGTTATCCCTTTTCCCTTTCATACAAATATGAAAGTGTATCAGGGATGATGGGGAAGAAGGCAGGTATTGGGTAGGGTAAGAAAAGCAGGAGGACAGAGGTAATGAGTGTTTCAATGGCCATGTGCCTATGGCAGGAGGGAAGGTCCTTGGATAAAGGCTCTCACATTGCTGCCAGTCACCCCATTTCAGCTGTTAGGTACAATTAACCAGGTCAGTCCTTGGTAATTATTTTGTCACAAAACTACCTCGCTGGCTCTCAGATGGTTTTGGTTTACAACAGGCAATACATGCCGACCAAGGCAAATTCAGTTCTCAAACAGGAAACTATCACAAAGTCACTTAGTTTTTCCCACAATAGGGGCTGGATTTCAACTCTGCATTTCCACGCTCAGAAACAATGACAGAGACAGAGAAACCTCGACCTCCCAAAACCACAAAAGCAATACCTGTCCGTCCGCGACTTTAATACGCTGAGCTGATTACAAGGACACCGTGAATGGTGTTATTCTTACTCAGCAACGAGAGGGGCAGAGGAAGGAGCACTCCGGTGCCAGGTCAGGGTGCAAGGCTGTCCTGCCGGCCTGCGTCCCACCTGCCCTGGCTGATTGGTAATGCTGGCTGTCGGAGCCGCCGAGCGCTCGGCAGGAGGATTTGGGGATGATTAATTGCCCTGTCTTCCGAGCAGAGAGTTGGGAGCAGCAGGGTTCTTGGTGTATGTAAATACACGTGGGCTCGGCGCTGCACCGGCACTGGCTGAAATGAATAAAAGGACTTAACAAAAGGACTCGGCTCGAAATGTTTAGATGTCGAAGATTAGTTTCTATTATGTCCCAGTGGGAGAAAGGGATATGTCATATGGGAAACTGGATAGGCTTCATGTTGCAGAGAGTGGAGAAAACCCTCTTCCCCAGCATGGCTCGGCTTGTGCTGCCCCTGCAAGAGGCTCACAGACCCCCAAAAAAGCCCAGGTGCTTCCACTGGGTATAATATAAAATATAACTCTGCCAATCTGTGAGTTAAATTGTGATTGCTGCTGTGACCAGGGCACGGCGTGTAAAAAAAAATAAATAAACCCTTCAGAATTCAATCGCCTGCTTAAATAGTCAGTTTCTGCTTTTCTTACTTATATCTTACTCCCGTGTGCACAGCTGTTGTTATATTGTATTGCATTAAAATCATAATAAGCTTTTTTTGGTGTGTGTGTAAAAATGTCGGCTCAGAACCCAGCAATCAAGGAAGTGTCCTTTAAACGGCAAACTGCAAAAAATAAGAAAAGTTTGGGGGGGTTCGGTGAATAATAAGAAATGAAACACTCCCCAGCATTCTTCTTTCCCACAAAGATTATGATTTTTCTTTTTTTTCCCTACATTCTAATTTTTGTACTCATTTTTGCACTCATTTTTGCATCATAAAACGTTTATTAGATGGGAGTAAATCTTCCTTAATATTTTCCTAACTTCTGTATGTTTAAAAATCACCTGCAATTTGCTAGACGAAATATTTTCTGTGGCACTGTGACAAAGGAGGGAGACCAGATGTTTTCAGAAAATTCATTTTTTAAACTCTTTGGGTTTTGGTGTGTTTTTTTATTCTCTTTGCACACTTGTAGAACAAGCTGTAAAAACAATACTTGAAGAATGAGCTGATTTTAAAAAAAATAGAGAGTTAAAGAATTTGAAATAGGAAAGATTTTATTTTGGATATCCTTTCACCAGAGGAGATTATTATTTATAGGCTACATTATATATCTTGCTTGGTAATCAGCAGTAATGTATGTCTAGCAATAGTAGAAAAATGAATTTCAGTAGTATCTTGTAGTTTAGAAAAAATAAATTATGAAACACTTAAGAAAAAATGAAATAAAACCAGTGATGAATCTGCAGCCTCAGAAAATCAGATAAACAAAATGTTCCAGTTAGTTATTGCCACAGTCAATAGCAGTACATGAAATTGTATTACAGGCTGTGAAATGAAATAATCCCACCCTGTGACAAGCTTGACAGAATTTGCCTGAAACTCCTCAGCCTTTTAGCAGAGCTTGATCCCTCCAGGGACTGGGGTTTGGGGTTTGTGCTGAGTCACGGAGGCAGGAGATTCGCCACCTAATCCAGAGATAACAGAGAGGTGGTGGCTGAACCCAGAGGATCAAGGGAGTGGACTGAGCCATTCAAAGCCGAAACTTAATTACAGCTGAGGTTAGATGAATGGTTGCTGTGAACCTGCCATTGTTTTATTGTTAATGTCTGCTTTAATACCTCCAAATTTCAGTCAGGGCAAAGTTGGGTCACTAACATCTGAATGATGCTAGCACTTGAGGAGGGTAGGGTTAAAAAATACAAAGTCACTGCAAGGATAGGAGATTTTTAATTTATTTTTGCCCTCAAACAGCCTTTCTCTCTAGAATGAAAATGTGCATTGCTTTTCTAAACCACCAAGTATCATTTAAAAATGTATTCATGTTTTCTTGCACCTTTTTGCAAGCGCTCCAGCACCCAGTAAATAAAAGTAGCAGCCTGTGTCCCTTTTAGCAAAAGCCATATATCTGCTCAGACTTGTAATTTGCTCCGTTTATATCCTTTGCCCTTGAACTCTGGTTATTAACGCAATGTTTCTCCAAATGATGCCATATAACTCTGCTCCAAGCACATTCCTACTGACACCACGCAAACAACAAAGCCAGCTGAAAAGAGGAAAAAAAAAGAAAGGAAGGTGAATTGCGTGTGATGGAGAACATTACTCAGAATGATATAAGTTACAGAGTTTCTCATGTTACTGGGGTAGAATGTGGGTTAGAGACCTTGCCTGCCTGTGACCAGCACTTCTCCAAAAATCCCCTAACTGGCCTTCGGCAGCCAGTTATCTGTATTCAGAGATAACCTCTTTATGCTGAGCAGAGATCCTGCTAAGGGGCTGTGTTGTGCTGGAGAGAGACAGACTGTCACACTGGTAAAAACTCCCACCGCACTGCATCGGAATTATAGACCAGGATAAAGAACTTCCAGCACGCTGCTGAAAGCAGAAGAGAACCAGAGGACAGAAAAATAAAATAGAAATGGGTATCAACAAGTGGCTGGTGTAAAACATTCTTCCAGGAAGAAATTAAGTATCTGTGGCAATATTTGCTCTGTCATAAAGCAGCCCAGAAATCTGAGGCACAATTATTGTTGTTCAAAATACTTTGTCTTAAGCGTTATCAGGCAGTGAAAGAAATGCTCCTTGTCTCAGTACTTCCCTATTCATCTTCATAAAGGAAGGATTCTGCTGAAATACAGATCTTTAGATGCATTGCGTCTCCTTTCCTACTTTCCTACTCGGTTTCATTAAATAATAAGGTACTATGGCACCATCTAAATATTGACTGACTTTTATTAGTCCTTCCATATCTGTTTGGCGAGCTGACAGTAAGGCCTCAGGCAGAGAGCTGGGCTTACTTTGGTGCCAAGGAGTTCTTTAAGAGCATGGACAAATCATTATCCCTTAATGTGATTCCATTTCTCTTCTTACCTTGTCTGATCTGTTTAGATTGCAAGGTCTTCTCAACAACAAATGTAGAGCTGTGTGTTTGTAGGACTTTGGCTGGGATCTGAAGGTCCTGCTAGTGCAAAGAGCTGGAGATAAAGGGCATTGCTAGGTTGAGAAATTGTGTGGGAAAAGAAAAGGTGTAAAATACCTCGTTGACACCACAGATATCAAAAAGAGGTTTAAAAGGATTCCCTGTGGGTTTTGAAAACACAGGAAATTATAGGATCATAGAATGTTTTGGGTTGGAAGGGACCCTAAATATCATCAAGCTCCATCCCCACTGCCATGGGCAGGGACAACTTTCTGCAAATCTTGCAAGGAAGGTCACGCTCGTGAAAATCCCAGCTTCATTTTTTTAGGATTGCTTTTGTGATCCGTCTCAGGTAAGCCTTTAATCTGCTGAACACCCTGTAAGAATACACTCCTGGCCATTCTCCACTTCCTGTTCTTGTGGCTATTTGGCACAACTTCTAAAACCACAGATTGCATGGTGTGGCTTCCACGAAATATTCCTTTTCCAGCTGAAAAACAGACCATTGTTTTCGGCAGGTTTGGGCTTTCTGGCTTTTGTTGGTTTTCTTTTTGAGGAGGAGGGGTTCAGTAGGAAATCTCTGATGCCACTGCTGGGCTACATGAACTCTGGATTTCTCAGAATTTGCTGTGGTTTATGACAGTCTCCTGGTGCCACAGCTTTAAGAGTATAGAGAGATTGATCACTGAAGCATGAGAAGCAACAACCAGAGCAGAGCAAATACCAGAGGAGACAAAATGTTCAAGCAAAGCCCTGTGAAGATTTATTCAGTTTTAAATACATTTGCTTTGAATGTATTTTTTCCCCTTCTGCTTCCAGGAACCAAGTTCACTGTCAGGAATACTCATAGACCAGCATGGGTATTTTATTTTATTCTTTTAGTTACCTTAGAGAAAAGAGTAGAGAAGATTCCCAGAAAACTAATTCTGACATAATAAATATTTGAATTGGAAACTAAATTCTCAGAGACACTTCAGCAGTTAAAGAGCAGCAACCTGACCAACTGGTACCTTTTCTCAGAATTAACCACTTCAAGGCTGAGCTCATTTCTGCTACTGATTCAGTTGCAGAATAATTTTATATTTTAATATTTAATGCCATAACTATTAAATTAATATTTAATATAATAATTTTTTTGCAAGCGATCAATGTACACAACAAACCATTTCTTGCAGTTGACTCTTGTGAAAGTTTGTAAATAACTTTTTAAAGTAATTGTTGCTAAAATAAAACAGTATTAAAGTTGTTATAACAGCAGGAAAAACACATTTCCCTGTTGCTGCTCTTCATGGCTCTTTCCATTCCTCTTCTACTGCAGCCATTTCCCTTTTCCTTGATAGCATTGGCTTGACTCTGGGCCTTCATTTTTAGGAAAACAGTAAAATTCAATTTTGCCTGTACTTCTGAGGAGCTGTGAGCCAGATCATGCTGTTTCTTTTTGCATTTGGATGAATTTTCCATTTTGAGCTCTCTGCGTGTGAGAGGAGAAAGTGGAAGCAGATAGCTCAGCACAGTTATGATCTAAAAAAGAAATCATCAGATTTTAGACCAAGCTGGTAAGCCTGACAAAAGCTCAGTGCAGTATATTTCCATGTTAGCCAGGTCAATACAAGATGACAGATTGAAATACTGTACGTGACTCACAGAAGACATTTTTGGGTAAACTGTTATCCTTGGATGAAATTAAATTAAAAGACACCTCACACTGGGTCATATCTTTATTTTTTTTTTCTTTTCTTCCTTTCTTTTCTTTTGGTTCCTTTTTTTAAACTGGATTGTTATCTCATTTTCAGAAGACTATCACTTTTATCCTGACTTGTCAAACAGCTATTACCATCAAGATGATGAGCTTGATATGCTGCAAGTACTGATTAAGGGGATAGTGCAATTGCTCTTGCTCTACCTTGAAGGAGTAATTTTCCTGTCTGTCTAGTAAGTGGAGTAAAAAAAGCCAGATTTCTCCTTATCTGTGGAAGAAGGAGGTTGTCTCATCTGTCTCTGAGCTCTCGTGAGCAGTCAGCTCTGGTCAATACCTGGCTTCCATTCCTTCTCCAATGCGATGCAGATGCTCAAGCTTCAAATGCTGCAAGCAAGCAGTGGCAGATTGAAGGAGTGACAGTCCTTGGAATCACTGAATTGCACCTAAAGTGCGATTTTAATGGCTTTGTGTGGTAGGAGTAGATAACTTTTGACCATGAGGTAAACCAGCTTGTAGGTGCTAACGACCTGTGGAACTTTTTGCAAGATAAAGACCTGGAATGAAAAACCTATTCAGTGACCAAAATTCTTCCTGGTGATCGCTGTCAGATGCCACGTTTCAGACCTGGGCCTGGCTTGCTGTGAAGTATTTCTGTCTTTAATCACACAGTTGCTGTATTTCACCCCAAAATGGCAACACTTCTGTGGTGGCAGAGATGATTCCTTTGGAGTAGAGGCAACTCCAGCTCAGGCAAAACTCATGAGGAATTGAATCATAGGGAGCTGCATCTGTTGGTGTATTTGGACAGAACATTATGCTTTCTTTTGGATGAATAAAGATCACTGTAATTCTCTCTAAAATAATTGAGAGCAAAATTGCAATGTATCCTGGTCAGCATTGGTCAAAGCCGACCACACATCTTGGTAAAGGTCTTGAAAGAACACATATTTATATATATGCATAATATACATACATCTAAATATACATATGCTTTTCTGTCTTTCTCTCTGTGCCTTTATTTCTTTCTTTCTCTCCACATATGTGTGCATTTGTACATATATATATTTATGTTTTGCAAATTTGACAGCCTTATAAATCTTCTGGAATTTTTACTGCCTGATATTTAGAAATACAGCTAAAGCTACAAAACACATGAAAATCTTAGCATAAAATAAAAGACAAAAACACCTCATTGCACCCAAGTTTTGTCACCTCAGGGAGAGGGGGCTACCAGCCAATTGCCAGTTTTTCCAGCTTGGGCAAAATATCCAGAAGGAATGTCAGAGCTTATTAAAACTGCTTTGGCTGCAGTGGTTATATGGAATTGCAGATGGAACATCTCTCCTCCAGCTGCCTGTCCCTCCTGGTCACCAGTGACTTTGTGCTGGGAATTTGTCCTGTTTCACCAGAACCGTGGCTGGTTGGTGCCAGTTGGCTGCATGAAAGAAGGGCAGGGAGGCTTACAACATTTTGGGAGGTGTGTGTGAGTTTGTGGAGGATGGAAAGAGGGTGAAGAAGACTTTCAAATCTTCAGTGAATGTTGGTTTTGAATTCTTGTGTTGATCCCCCAGCCAAGGGAGTTTAACTTCTGCATAATCCAACCCAGATTTACCTACAGATGCCTGTGAGTGCCGTCTCTGTGTTTTACCATCAATAAAACGAAGGCCCAGCCCATTTTGCCTGTCAGGGAAGAGTTCCAAGTCAGTGTCATCTGGAAATAAAGGAACTGCAGAAAGATGCATGTAAAATCCCTAAAAAAAGGCGGAACTATCACCTATAAAATAAATTATCTGAGAAACGAGATTTTTTTTTTCTCCTTTTTTTTTTTTGTTAACATTCTAAAGGATGCACTAAGAGCCCTCAATTGTGGAATATCCATCTCAACGTGGTAAATAGATGCGTTAGACACAGAGTGACATATGGGCAGATAAATACAGCCATAACTGGTAGGCAAAGTAAGTGCACGCGGCATGTGTCAGTATTGTCTGGTAATTCAGAGCTGTCATAAAACTGTCCCACTTATGATGTTACAGCATTTTTAAGAAACATGAATTTGCAATTTAAACTCTGCTAAATGAAGGCAGGAAGTTACAGGTTACAGAGCTGCATGCAAACGGGAACCAAGAGGGTTTTTTTCTCAAATCTGTCTCAGCAGGTACAAGCTGTGAGGATGTCCTGAATACTTCAGTGTTGCCAGGGATATTATGTGTATGGGGGTGATCAGCCTGGAAAGCAAATAAGAGCATTCTTAATCTAATAAATATTTGGGAAACATAATCCTAGTTCTTCTAACGGGAATTTTGACATAAATAAAAATCTTATTATTAAAACTTGGATAGTCACCATCCTTTTAGATCCCTGGGAAATGTTCTTTCTCCTTTCTTCACGTCTTTCTTTCCTCCTCATTTGAATAACATATGCCCTAAAGACATGTCTGAGTGGGTATTTTTGTTGTTTTGGATTTGTTGGTTTTGGGTAGGGTTTTTTTTACTTATACAGAAGTTTATTTGGCAAAGTGTTTCAAAAATGTCTTTGGTTCCAGAGCCAGGCTGCGGAGTAAGTCTGCTAGCTTTATCTCATATACTGTCTCCCCGGGAGTCTGAACTAAATGCATAATTTAAAGAGCCCTTAATCTGCAATGTCATTCCCATTTGGTCGGAGGCAGCCTTCACTTTATGATGTTAACTTTCTCAGCAAAGGGCAATGGCAGTTTTTCCGAGGATGCACTTAGAGGCAGCATCTCATGTAAAGCGTTTATTCAAGGTGTCCTGACATCCCAGTATAACACTGGGTGACAATGGATAACCTTCATCGAGTTCTCCCATGGGAGAGAGGCATTCATGGCAGTGAAAGTGCTGCACAAAGCCAAGGGTAATTTATAAAGGGCTGTTGAGGAGGGGTGGGAGATAGGAGGAGGAAAATGGCAAACAGAGATTTAAGCCACATTCTATTTCGTTCTGCATGTTATACGTGATCCAGGTGAGCATCACTTCTGCTGGAGGTAGATCCTTGGGTCAGGTGCCCGTGATATCTGGCATGCACTGGCCATGTCTCTCAGCCTGCTGGCCCTGCCTGAGAAGAGCTGGACAAGTAGCAGAGTCTGCTGCTCTCTCTTATTAACATGCACCGTGTGTTGATTTCAGTCCCGAGTTCTTTTTGTAATTTAAGGGGTGCAAACCGACCTTTAAATGGGGAGGGCTGTTTCCTTTTTAATTAAATCTCCAGCCAAGCAATTTGCCTTTCCCATCCTATTGAGTTTTTCATCAATTGTTTTTCTTCCCCTTGTGCTTTAGCAAACCACAAGTGCCTTATTACAGTAACTACCACGCTGGTCCTGTGCTCTCTCACCCTCAAGGTTGCTTTTAAAGTGCAAACACACTTCCAAAGATATGCAACAAGCTAATACCCCAGGATGTATTAAGGACAATTTTGTTTTATTTTCACCACAGGATGATAACACCAAATAAGGGATATTGAGATATCAGAGTCAGAATGGTGTTATGTGTGATAGATGCAAGTGTAAGGAGCTTTGTACATATCCCTGGTCAAACCATTTATTCCTCTTTTTCAGTACTTATTCCTAATATGTCAATCACCAGATACATCTTCATGGAAACAAGCATAAGAAGCTGTTACCCTTTAGAAACACCAATACAGCAAATGCCCAGCAGCTGCTAAGGCAGAGAAAGGTCTTTCACTGCAGGGTCTACCTCTCATCCTTCAGCTCTGTCCATGCCTGGGCTTTATGACAGCTCATTGTGCAGCAGAACTGACCAAACTTCTTATGGATGATTGATTGTGATCTCCAACTCATATTGAAATTCCTTCCAGAGCCAGGGCAACACTGAGCAAGGGGGATGATGAGAAGCCCTTGATCCCCTCACGTTTTCTGATGTCTTACAATGTATAAACTCGGGCTCAGACTTTCCCCACCGTCAGGATCCATAGGGTCTCCATCCTTTACCCAACTGCTCAGCTCAGTGAAGCTCATAGGAACCTAATTGTTCATGAGTTGTAACCTAAAAATAAACCTCACATCATATGTATCTCTATCTACAGGACAATTCTAATGTGCATAGAAGGAGAGCAGTCAGTTTGCCTCAGGTGAGTCCCTAACTCAAGAATATTTTATTCCTAATGCTGCTACTGATCTACTGAGACAAGTTAGAGATATCTCTAACTTTATCTCATATCCTTATGGTTCCTGTTCCTACTGCATTGTCTCCTAAATCCATTTAGATTGTAAACTGAATTTTGTTAGGAGCTTCCTTAGCAATGTGAGTGCATGATGGCCAGTTAAATATGGCCATTCCTACTGCAGCCTTTCTAGGGAAGAGGAGTAGGCACAGGAGACTGGATGCATATTTCTGTTGGGCATTCCTGTGTTACAGAGCCAGGGAAGCCTGAGCTCACTCATGTGCAGATGCACCCCCTGTCCCCATGGGCTGTGGTGTCAGGGTCTTGGGAAGGTCAATGCACAAGACAGAGAAACCCAGACTGACTCTTACAAGAGATGAACTTTGTTGGAAAACCTTTTTTTTTCTTTTTTTTCTTTTTTTTTTTTTTTTTTTTTTTTTTAACTTATTGTGGTTTTGTCCTCTTCCTTGCTTCATCTTTAGCCTTTGGAGGGCGACAGGTCCTGCTGAGCTCCTCCTGCTCCCCCCACGCTGGCAGCCACTAGATGGGGAGCTCGGCTAATGGGTCCAGCCCTGCTCAGAGCCTGGTCACCATCTGGCAGACAAAAATCAGAGGGAGGGGACTCCTCTGCAGCAACAAAGTAGGCCGCCCCGACTTCAAATTGAGGATAAGAACAAGTGATGGAGTCTCCGGCCACAGCTTGAAAGCAACCCATCAATGTCATCTTGAGTTAAGTACCTGATGCTGGCACTTTGCTGCAGTTCTTGGGGGGATAAGGGCTCTGACAGGGTCATTGTTTCAAGTGGAGTTCAGTCTTTTGTTTGCCATAAACGAAGAAGACAGGAAGTCAGCTGTGAGGTTTAGGAATAATATTTAGATAATTGTGAGATATCTCATCTTAAAGTTCAAACTGATTGAACCTGAGCTGAGTTTTGAGTCAAACTTTGTTTACAGGCCCATCATCTTTGTGGCTGACACTTGTAAAGAGGAAGAGAGAGAGAGAGAGAGAGAGAGGCGATGGAGAGGGAAGAGTGAAAGAGAATGAGCCAGGACTTACGGTTTCTTTCTGACCTTGGCAAGAGGGAAAATCCATACGGAAAGTAAAACAATAAATAATAATAAATAATAACACCAATGGCAATGCCAACACTCCAGGAACCGGAAAATAAAAAGAACACTCCATTGTGCCCACATTCTTAATAACTCTGCTTCTGACTATCTAAATCCAGGCTTGTGCAAAAATCAGCCAGGAAGGTGCTTGCACCAAACACAGCGTGAGCCTTGCATTTAATCGGTTACTGTAATAAACATATAAAAAAAGATTTTTTTTCCACGAGAGGACAGAGCAGTGGCTACATAAAAGGACATCAAATGACACATCCTCCATCTCCCAGCAAATAAAAAAGCCATCAGCTCATAACAAGGCGGTGATAAAAGGTGCTGAGGCCAGTAAGATTAAGACTTTGTAATAAGGTTCGGGCGCCAAAACTGACAGCCATTTTCTTTTATATTTATCATGTCTTCACATTGGGGTGAGAAGCCAGGAGTCTGTCCCATTGCTGGCTAGAATTTATAGCAGCTCCATTATTAGGAGATTGCACTGAAATGGGGCAGAGGTATGGTTTTCTGAGAACGCTACAATAGCCTCCTACATTATACACTTGACAGGTTTGTCAGCGCTTAGTAACAAGCCTTGTAAAGTACTTTAATATCATTAGCACTATTTTCTTAATGTGTCTGCTCTCCTAGCAGCCTGAAAATATCATATATCATGGTCTGGAGGAAGGCATACATAGCTATCTCTCTCATTCTCCCTCTCTTTCTTTTTTTTTTTTTTTTTGCCTACCCCCTGAAATTTGATTTTATTGCCACACATTTGGTTGATGTTTTAATCAAAATAATGTAGCCATTTTCCTTTATTGATTAACAAGTAAATATGTATAAATATGTAGTTAGGGGTGGGCAACCCTTTTAGGGGATATTGAAAACAACATAATTAATGGCTTCCTCATCTAATTACAGTGCACATGTTACATCTCCCCATTGTTTTTTCTGGTATTCTTTTTTACTTCTCTGCCCCTCCAACAGGAGAGGTCTGTTGCCAGAACGTCTGTGGATTTGATACAAAAGGGAAGGGGCCATGAGCAGGAAAGAAAAACAAAACAAACCCAAGCTCTTGGTCACTCTTCTGAAAATATTTGTGATATCGCTGCTATTTCAAGTGACTTTGCGCCTGTCACCCCAAAATTCATCATTCCCGGCAGGTAATGGTGGCCTGATTCTTTGTATGCTAACTTTGATTTCTTTTAAATATCCAAGACATACCTGTGTGCATTTATTTATTTAGAGTGCTTCCTCGAAGCCATCAAGAGATGAGCTAAAGCACCATTTGCAATCCAGGGTGTCACAAAGCAAGGGGCTGCCCTCTGCAGACAGGGCTGGAGGTCAAAGCACCTCTCACAGAGTCACATCTTGCCTAATGGATATCTCCTGTGCTAATGTCAAGAGATGTGAAGTCCACGTCCTACCGCAACAACGCAAGAATTGTTTATAATTGCGTTTGAAAATAAACATTTATTAAGTGCTCTACAAATGCATGACATTATAAGCAAGGCTTGGATCTCATTTGGGAACAGGATATGCTTCTTAAATAGGAGTTGTGTTTATTCCTGACGTTGTAAATATTCTCATGTATGACCTTAATCATAAAAATTCCAGCATTGTAAACAACTGCACTAAATCTATACAAAAAAATGGGCTCAAGCAAGGAAAACAAATATGTAAATGAACCTCATCAAAGAGAGTTTTATTATCTTAAGTATGACCTCAGTCAAATGGCTTTATATCTTGGAAGATTGTTAAAGTCAAGTACACAATCTACTTCCGTACTGATGCTGGGACTAAAACATCAGGGATTTTTCACCCATATTTGACTGACTTAACTGTAAAGCTTCAAAAATCAAATATTCTCCTAGCATCACATGCTTTTGGTTTTACTGATCTGAGGGATGAAGGGGCAGGAAAAAATCTGTGAGGGAGAAACAGAAGTGAAGGTATATTATGGCCTTAGAGTGCCAAAAAGAAAACATACCACAGGGTCACCAGAGTGTCCCCAGCCAGCCTGGACACCTGTGGGGTGGGGACATTGAATCCATATATGTAGGTCACCCCTACACCATGAACCATGTGTTGGAAAGCTCAGCAGAGCTACACCAAGCTCACAGTTTGAGAACAGGAATAATCCAGGAATAATCAGTGTTCTAGGGAGGCAGAGGGACAGGGCAAAGAGCAATTCTGGGCATGTTTCTTGTCCATGCAGCTGTTTGGATTTAAAGTGGAGCTGCTCCTGATTTCTCTGGTGGAAACAGAGGAAAGGCACTGCACAACCCAGCTTTGCTTCCTTGGAAGCACTTCTCATGGTAACCAGCAAATAAAGGAATCCTCAAGCAACTCCTTGCTGTTGTGCTTCTCTTGAGCATTTGCACAATGCTCTCTGGCTCTGCGTGCTGTTTTTGGGGTGTCCCTGACCAGGGCCAGGAGCTGGAATTCAATGATACTTATGGGTCACTTCCAACTCAGGATATTCCACGATTCTGTGGTTATATGAAGGGCTGCAATATGCAGCAGTATATTCTAGGCTCTTTTTAGGAATCCACCAAAAGTGGATTTCAAGAAATATTTGAACTGACACTTTTTGCATAAAATTGTCTGACCAGATTCCTTAATAGATTTTCCTCAGCAATAACAGGTCTGTTTTATAAATATATAGTTTCAGAATTCATCATTATTTATTTTCAGAATTTCATTCATTTATTCCATTATTATTCATTTATTTATTATTCCATTATTATTTTCAGAATTCATAAAATGTATTTATTTATTACAATTTTTTTTAAATCCTCCAAAATATGGTTTGAAATATTTCAAGTAGCTCTGTGTACTGTGAGAGGATAGAACAATCACTTTCTGGGTGTCTGTTTAGATAGAGTCCAAAATAAAACTTTTCTCCTGACATTTCAGACATTTAAACAATTTTCAGTTTGCCTCATTTTGGGACGTTTTCCACCACAATCACTTTGCTAGTATGTTTTATAAATCATTAAGGAAAGGCTCAAAATAAATTAATCTCATATGGAGGGATTTGTACTATCTATATTACTTATTGCACACTAAAAGAAGGTGCAATAAGCTAAGCAGCAGATATATACACAGCTACATTGTCTCTGGCATATGCCATATGTTTTACATTACTAGCAATGGGCGAGGAGTCTGCTTGAGCTGAAATTGTTGAGACTTTTTCTAAGATCTTCGTGGGAATTGCATCTTCCAGTTTCTCAGCGTTGCATAATGGCAGCGAATATAGAACGAAACTCCAAAGAATCAATCACATGCATTTCAACACTCTCATCGCCAAATAAACACGGACTGATTCACACAACTCGGCTTATATTTTCCGAGAGCTAATATAAATCCAGATTAATGTTCAAATACAACGTGTAATATCTCTATCCGCAGGAATAAAATGTAAGCCAAACGCGATGACAGTGTCCTTTTAACTGCTAACCAGACATGCTTTGTGAATGGCTGCCATGTATTCCGTTTGCATCGAAAATGCCCATCACGGCAAGTACCCCGCAGTTGTAATTAGTGAAGATGCAGAATGTTATCGAATATCACAACATTTTGACTGTCAGATTGCTCTAGCCGAGGAAAGTTACTCTGTAAAATGAGAGGCTGATGTTGCAGTTGTATTGACTTTTGTGTCATGTTTGTTTCAGTTTACTAGTCAAAACAACTTTCAGAGCTCTTCCTTGTCCAGAAGGTTCAGGCTGCCTTATGAAAATGAAGCTGTCTTGTTTTCTGCTTCATAAATCATTGTCAAGCTGAGCCAGATAACAGAAACAAGTTCAGATTCCAAAATGATTATTCTTAGAGATGATGTATTAAGTATACAGAATACAACTTGATTTTCATAAGCCATGTTGACTTTGCAGAACTGAGGCTAGAGGGAAAAAAAATTAATGAGTAATTGGAGGTGTGAGAGCCTGCAAAAATCCCAGGAGAGAGGGAACAGAGTGGGTGGGGCGAATTCCCTTTCTGAGAAGCTCTTGAAGTAATTTCAAAGCTGCCATTTTCCCCTCATCTCTGCCCTTGTGCTATTTCACTGTTACAGATAACCCATTTGGAGCATCCTGGAGACCTATTTTACTGCACCCACTAATGTGGTTTTATAACCTTTGCTGGGCTTTGTATCCAGGCTCTGGAGTAAGAGTCTATCCGAAACTATTCCACTCATGAGCACCAATGAAAGGAGTCAATGGCACTGGGAATTTGCCTCCCCTTCACTTCTCTCCCATCTTCATATCATGCACATTTCTTGATTACTCTGGAATCATTTCCTAGCTTTCTGGGTCTCTTTTTTATAGTACAGAAAAATAGAAAGATTATTAATGATCCCTTTGTCATTGGGTTAGAAGAGTCACAATAAAATAGCATCCTGTAGGTAAGGTCAGTTCTTAAAACACAATTGAAAGATGTGGCTCTTAAAACACAATTGAAAGATGTGGCTCTGCATGGGACAATATGAAGAGGACAATGGTCAAGCCTCTTGCTCCTCTACAGAAATCCTTTCAGGGAGAAGGAGTAAGTAGGAGGGATAAACTGGGGTGATAACAGAAATTTAAAAGTGAAAAGAAGGATCTCATTTAACAGAACTTTTTATTTATATGATATTATCATATGCTATGGGAAAAGGCTGTGGATCCGAACTGTGAAGCAAGGTCTGAGGCTGTCAGGCTCTGGAGAAGGTGGGATTTAAGACAGCAGCACTAGTGCACTTGAGTGTGAAAATCGTAAAAGAAACACAGGTAACCAGACCTGCTTTCACCAGCCAAGTCAAGCAGGCCCTTCTCTCATGTGGCTCAAACACATGGGTTTTACTTATTTTCTTCACTTGTTTTACTTTTACCCACCTGCAAAGCAGATACCACCAAATTAGACACTGCAACAGCACAATCCCCACCCAGAGCCGAACACACATTGAACTAAAGCCCCTCAGCAAAGGCTGGGGATGAAGAACTCACACCAAGGTCCACCACATGCTGGATGACCAGCATAGCCTGAGACTGTCTTTCTTGTCAGAAACATGTGTCCTGTCTCTGGCTGCATCACCTCCCCAGAAGTTCGTCTTTAACACTAAACATTGTAAAAGAAAAAAACAAACATAGGAAATTTCAGCTGGGGCTGTGAAAAGAAATCATGCTCAGGGCTCCCCTCAAACACGTTTCTTCATTCTTTTAACGGAGAAAAGGAAATTAAAATCAAACAAACCTATGTTTAAGGAATGTGAAGGCTGTGAAACAAACCAACAAAAGCCAGGAAATGTTCAAGTTAAGGCTGTGACACTCTGTCCTTCACTCAAGCTGTTCTGACTTATTTTTTCTAAACAGAGGGAGTTGAGATCAGCATGTCACCCTCAGATTTGAATTTCCTGTTGTGAACTGGTATGTGCCTGTGCCTTATTAATGTTATTAGATATTGTTTATTGCATTTGTGAATGTGATGCAAGTGCACACATCTAAATTTAAATACACCCACATCCCTATGCATTATATCAGTGCAGAGCACTGTAACTATCAGAGCTTTTTGCAAGTGCTGAGATTTGTCTCCTTAACAACAATCAAGCCAGAAAGTGTCTGTACTTTAACGAGCCGATAGCCACCTTGGAAAGTCACGCTTGTCACCACAGTGAGCACAAAAGCCTTTGGAAATGTCATAGTGGCTGTAGGGATAGAGATCAAATCCACATGCTTCAAAGTCACTCAAGCAAGAGGAGACCCTTAAATTTGGGCAGCACTGAGCTCCAGAAACCTGGACACAAGCTTGTGCTGCCACTCAGTAGAGGGCAGCAGTAGGAGGGGATGGGGGATGTTCGCATGTTCCTAGCAAGTGTCTATCAGAAAAATCAGATTTTTCCTGGATATGACAAAAACAACAGACAGAAAAATCCCAAGCTAAGCAAGTTGGCAGCCACGTAGATGAGTGCATGAGTGAATAGATGGTTCCCATGCAGCTCAGGAACCGTTTGTACCATCCCCACACTCCCACCACATCTGGGATTTCACAAGGCACTGGAAGCTCAGTGGGAAGTGGGTGTGTGGATCATATGCTATTCTTCCTCCGGACACATGAGGGAATTGGCGCAAGTCAGAGGCAGGATACCAGACTAGATAGACCAAATGTCTGGGCCACTATTGTGAGAATAATGTCAATTTAATGTTAGTCTATCATCACCTATTTTGAACTAACCTTTGTCACTGGCTCACTTCTGATCTCGTTTGGAGTCTGAGCACTCCAGCACTGCAGCAGCCAGCACTGGCTTCCCCCAGAACAGCTTTAGCGCTGTGAACAATAGATTTTAACCTTTGCCACTTTCATTTTTTTTTGGTTTTATTATCAGTCTGTGCTTCCACTACAAACTAAGCGCACAGGGCTTTGAGCTAATTACATTCTGTACATCTGAGCCAACTCTCAGTGCTTCATGCTGACACTCGGATACATCTGGGCCTGATAACAATTACAAATACTCTGGGCATACTTTAAAAAAGAGCTTATGTTACAATGTGAAACAGCATGTTTTACAGTGCTCATAATGGTCAGATAAATACAATAGCTTCAAATCCCCTTTCTGAGGCTTTAAAAAAAAAAACGCCTTGCAATAATTCATTTAGATCAGGAACCCATAAGGAAAGAACCCTTCCCCTTTTCTCCTCAGGCGAGACAGAGCAAAATACTTGAACCTAAGAACAGGCCAAAATTTTTGTCACAGGCAGGGAAAAGAAATGAAGAGAGGGAGGTGATGGCGAGTTTCTGGTTCAGTGACAGCAGATAGCAGGGCCTGGGTTCCTCCCAGCTGGAAGAGACCCTGAGGGATGGTTCATCCCTTTTGAACCCCTCTTGTTCTCTCCATGGACTGCAGAGGAAGAACAGAGTGATCTGGTTCATCATTTCAGTGCTTTGGGTATGTGATGTGGGCTGAACTGGGCCTTGGATTCCCTGCTGTGTAAATGTCTGTGGGGTGGAGATGGGAGAAGGCAGCACCTTCCTCCACAGTTTCCACTCTTCTTTCCCCTTCTTTCCCCTCTTTTCCCCTCCAGCCCCACTCTTGGAACCCGCTCTGGGAAGCAGCAAGGAGCACTGCTGAAGCTCTCTCGTGTTGCTGTCCTGGTGCTGTGACCCCAGCAAGGATAAAGAAAGCACAGTGAGCTCTACACCATCTCTCTCAGATACCTGGAGCTCCTTTTTTTAGTCATGGTAACGAGTCAGATGAGAGAGGCCCATGTGCTGTGTTGACTCTTCTTGTGGGTTCCTTCAAACCCATTTCAGGGCAGCCTGATGGCAGCTTTGCACATCTCCAGGGAGACACAGGAACACCACCTCCTCTTAGAAGCCACTCTAGGAGCTGCTAGCAGCAAAATAGGAGCTGAGAACTATTATAAAGGTATTTCATGATGTTTTCTGCAATACTTGGGTAGGGAAGGGCAGCATGAACTTGGGACTTACATAGCCCAGACAGGGGAGAAGCTTTAAAAAATTTTCCTTGGAAGAACCAAACCAAATATTCTGTAAGAATAAGAGAGAATGATTTAAACTTCTTTAGTGACTGTCTCATGGGAGTGATACAAAACACTCAGGATGCTTTGCCAGTTTGCTTTTCTAAAAGAATTGTTAATGCTTTGGAATGATGGACAGAGAAGAATTAAAAGAAAAACAACTCCCCAGGCCAGGTTTTTGCATAGGGCTGCAGCAATTGTCAGTCACAAAGAGCTCCCAAGCAAGCCCTTATGATAACACACAGAGTATATCAGCCATCATCTGTCTTTTCTCAGTAAACAGTTGTATAGTAATAAAACAGAGTGATACAGCTGACTCTAACCTGGCAAATTTCCCTGCACCTAGTGTTTACATCTCTTTAAGTGTATCTTTGTCATATGGTTGCAAGGCTATTTCATGCTCTCAAGTTTAATTCTTTGTAAATATAGCTCTCTTTGTGCGTGTGAGGCGCATGTGTTAATAAATGTTCCATTCGCAGCCGTTCCTCTTGCTCAAATGGAAAATTAAGAGTCCTTGATTGAGCGGCTTCAGAGATTGCTGGAAGTCTCCGTTCCCATCTCGCCGGAGTTGTGATGATTGCTCGGGAAGTTTCACACTTTCAAATATTTGTGTGAAGGCTAAATCTTGCCTTCTGCTAAGTTGTGGGGAGCTGCTTTTTTTTTTTTTTCCTTTTTTTTCTTTTTTTTTTCCTGCTAAAAAAATAGGTTTTTCTGGAAAGCCCTCTCCCCGCGTTCTCAGGGGTTATAAAAATGGGAATCATTTTTATTGGCAATCCACTGGAATAGTGCTGAGACAAATGGAAACTTGAAGATAAGGATCCTCGGAGGTGAAAACATACAGCTGTTGGGAATTGCGAAAGAATCTGGCCAATAAAGGAAGTCACTATTTTTCCAGGCCTGAAGTGAGTTATAGGCTGAGACGGGTGTTGTATATTTATGTAAGGCTGCAGCGGGGAGCTCGAGCGACCGTATATTGCTGAAAGAGCATCATTCACATTCAACCTGAGACAAAAGGTGGAAATGAAGTAACATCCTGACCGAAGAAGGGCTCACGACAGAATAATAACATTTGGGAGAGGGGGGCCGGCGAGGCTGCCTGTGGGTAGAGCTCCAGGCGAGGAAATGGCAGAGGTGCCTTGTCAGCCTTCAAAAAACACACACACAAGGCACACACACGTGGCCTGGCCTGTGTCCTTGGGAAGAGGCATTTGTCTTCCCCAGGGACAACAACATTTAATGGATGGACATGGATGGGTGTGCTGTGACAGCTTGGCTTGCAGGACATGTTCATCCGGATGCCTTCTCCGCCTCATATCAATAGTGACCCCAATTAAAAAAAGGCACTTGAGAGGTTGAAGCTTTTGGAACTTCCCAGCCCTTTTTATAAAAAAAATCCCCAATTTGTCTCCCTCACTCCCTTTTCATTATTTTGGCAAGGTTTGGTTTCAAGCTGGCAGCATCAAAGCTGAGTTACATTTCTCTGAGAAGCCAAGAGACATGAGTCCCTCACGATATATAATCAGGTATTGTCATAAATAGATGTCAAAATATAACACAAAGACAAATAAACAGTGTTTTCATGAGTCTGTGGAAAAACGAAGACTGTAGGTAGAAAAACTAAGACACACAAAGGTTTAATGGACTTTTAAAAGTTTTAACACACATTTGGTGGTTCAGACTGGGAGGGAAATTGCATCCTAATTCAGAGTGCAATGACACAGCCACAGACATAACCAGGACTTTGCATGAACCTTACCTTTTCTTTCCAAAATATTTGCATAGGTCTCATGATTTCTTGTTACACTTTGTCCATCATTCTGGTTCAAATTGCAAAATTTAGTTAAGGCATAAACCTTCAACAGATTTTGAGGGAACTGAAGTGGCTTTTTTAGGTGCTCTGAAATGCTGACTTCCCTTTTTAAAGACATAGGGTGGCTTAGAAATCTGAAGCTGAACCTACTCTAATGTGGGTTTGGAATCTCTGAAATGATGATGGATGTTGAAAACATCAGGCTTCACCCAGGGCTGGTTTCAGTGACAGGATAAATTACACCAACCTGTAGACCAGAACTCCTGTGGCCCAGATGTAGCTGTCTGTATGCTAAGTGTTTAGTTTGGAACAAGCAGGACTACTGGACACCTCATGCATCCCCACATCAGCCTGGGTGTGACCATGACCCCCTTCCACCATGCCAGGAGCCTCTCTGCAGTCACTGAAAAGATGCATTTTTCCTGCACTGTTCAGAAACCTTTGCTCAGATTGAAATTTTTTTTTTGGGTGCTGTTCTCAAAAAGACAAAACATTTAAACTAACAAAGAAATAGGTCCATTTAAATTGAAAGATTTCACATCCTCAACAAGTGGTACAATGCTGTCTTATCTATTAAATCCTGGGGTGTTTTGGAGAATACATTCTCCACTTGTGCCCTGAATCTCAGTGCAGGTGTTTTTCTCACCCACAGGATACACAAAGTGTATTTGGAGCTCTTATAAAATACCTAGTGACTACTTTCTTTTTTTTTTTTAATAAGCATCCAGAAGGCTTTGAGCCACACTGAAACAAACAAAACCTGTCATTCCCAGACAAATGTCCAACTTGCTCTGCCCTGTGGAATTTGGACCCAGCTTAAAGCTCCACTGGCAAAAAAGACACTGAACTGAAAAAAGTACACCTGGGCTTGAAAGAATATCTTCCAAAGTCGTTAAACTTCTGAATAATTCTATAATAACTGATGTGAAAATGAGAGTGTCTTTTTTTTTGTATTTTAATTATTCCTAAGTGATACTCATAAAAATATATTAGCTTATAAGGAAACTGCTGGAGAATATAATAGGGAGGAAACTACTGGCTTCCACAGGATTTTAAAGCACTTTTCTAGAAGTACACCTGAACAACTTCAGGGAATGAATGTTTAAGCAACTTGTAGAATTCTCCACTTTGGATTAAAATAATGTAGACTATTCCATAGGGTTCAAAATTGCCTACAGAAAAAGGCAATTTCTTCCTCCTAAACCTAAAGGAATTTTAAATAAATGAGAAAACATCCTAAATGCTGAAATCTATTGTTCAATAGTTCAAGTGAAGTTAATGAATCACAGACTCTTCAGATTTGTGTTATTATTATTTATTATCATTATTCATAATAATATTTTGCCTAATACTATAAAACATCATTGATATCAATCAAATTCAGTTTAGGCACTCGTAGATGCAGAATGAAGATACTTACACAGGCTGTATAATGCAAAAAGTTAATATTATTGAGGGAAAAAAATCACACCATGTTGTGATTTATCCATTTAAGTGCTTAAACTTAAACATAAGATACTCCAATCACATGCAGGTAGCCCACACAGCCTTCTTGTTAAAATGCCCTTCCATTTAAACATAGATTTTAACCTTTTCACCTTCGCCGCTTACATTTTTCTTTCGTTTTGTTCAAAGCATTTAGGTAAATTAGGATGAGGTCCCTCCATAAAAATGCAAGGGGATCAGTGAAACTTTCATCTCTAATTTATTCATGAAGGAGAGAGGTCTTTTCTGGTCATGCTGTGCATCATCCTGTCAGAATGACTTTCCTTCTTCTTGAGAAGGGATAAAGGGAGATAGAAAAATCAGGGGTTTGGTCTTTCCTACTAATAATCACTGGAAGAGAGAAAACTGTGCACTGCTTTATTCAGTGGTTATTGTACTGGAGCTGAATTTAATATTACATATTATGAGGCCATGTTTCAATATTAAGGGGACTGAAGTTACTAATGAGTGAAAACATAAATTATTTATGTAAGATAACTAGACCGTCTTTTCATATGAAGTTCACACATAACTTCAAAAATATGAATTGGTGGGTTCTCCTACCAACTCGAGCAGGTAGGATAGACAGCTTTCTGCCTGGATACAGCAGAAGGATCCATGTGCTTTGGGAAGGTGTTGCAGGCACAGCACACCCTGCTTGTCTCTATTAGCACAGATCCTGCCAACTCTAAGCTGTGCACAAAAATATTCCTAATTTCAGCTGTGGATAGGCAACTACAGCTGAATAAAGTTTTAATTATAATAAAAAGTTATTTAGTATTAGTCATAAACCTGTTTTCTAGCTAGTATTCCCCATCCTTTCCAAAACCTTCAGGTTTCAGATTGATTTCTTTCACTTATTGTTGTTGTAGCAAAATTCCGTTTTGCATCCCAATCTGTCGGAGGGGCAAAAAGATTTTTAATACAAATGGCCTTTATCCCAGCTGATGAATGAACTATTCTGTGTTCCCCCAGCTTACAAAAATTATCATCTTTTATACATGCTTTAAAAAGAAAAGGGTGGGGGCTAGGGAAGCAAAGCAGGATCTGGTATTAGTCCTTTTAGTCGTCAGGAAATTACAAAATGTACACTTGCGGAGTAAGCAATTTTCGCAGTCTGCTGGCACATCCATCTTTTTAATGAGCCTTGTTTATAACCTGACGCCATGTTTCTAGTCACCTACCCTGTTTACATCTTTGGCCCCTTTAATTAAGAGAAGAACCAGTTAAAAGAAAGTAAGAAGAAATATTAATATGATCTGATTAATTCAGCTAGCGGGAGGTTATGGGGTACCAAGGTTATTATAACCTATAAAGGCAACATGAGCAAAGCTGTGTTCATTTGTAATTTTATTAGGCAGAGCAAATTAGTGAGCCCACATGGCAATGACAAAAGACCCCTTCCTATTCTCTCTTACCCCCCACCGAAAGGGCCAGGCGCCTAAAGTTAGGCTCCATATTAGGCAAATGAGAGCTGATAAATCTCAGCCAACAACTAATGAGAATCTCCAGAGTTGGAGCTGTGCTAATTTGAAAACATTAGCTGGGTTCTCTTTTTCTCTTTTTGGTGCATGTGCAAAGTCTGACTATCTCAACCCCAATCCTGTCATGGGGGTCAGTGGGGTGAAGATGGTGAGGCAGGAAGGGGAGAGGAATCTGCAAGGGGTTAAAGATAAAACGTGGAGTAAACATAGGAGGGGGCTGAGAGGAAATGCTGATAATATGTAGATCATTAGGCAGAGCATATATCATTGATAATACAAGGGGGGATATAATTACATATAATTACATGACACTTGTTCAGGAGCCCCTCCCAGCTCCTCAGATAAGAAAATACAGATCTTTTCCTGACACTCTTACCTTGCAGTGTCCACGCAGCAGCATTGGCATCATGGCAACATCAAGCCCTTTTTGAGGCTTTGCAGTGCTGCATCTCTCATGATGTAACTTCAACAAACTCAGGTAAAACTCCTGGTGAAAAGCAGAGGTGGATCCCAGCCCTGGTGCAACCCACAAAAATCACTGTCTGATAAAGTGGTTAATCACAGCCAAGCCAGTCCAGACTCAGAATTATTACAATGTCTTGGTGGCATGCAGATAAGAAAATAAAAAGAAAGGCTTGACCTCACAAAATGCACATTTCCCAGTGGCTGGGGTGTGAAGGGAAAGTTCACAAAGCTTCTGAGAAGTTTCATCCATAAGAATTTGCTGCATGTTACACATAACAGAGGAGCAGCCCTATCTCCCAGCATACAGGTGGTTAAACAGATCTATTTTAAGAGTAGAGAAAAGAAAAACAAGCATTCTGCTTCATTCATATTTTGGTTTTGTCTCCAACTTTTTTTTTTTTTGGTGGAACTCAGTCAAACTAAAGGATTAAAAATTCATGAAGAGTTCAGATAATATTGCTGAAAATGAGACTGAAATCACATAAGTCCTGAGGCTGAGCAAGCAAAAAAGTATCTTGGACTGTGGTCTAATGCTTCAGACACTCACTATGACTTTTACCTATTGCTGTGTCCTACCTCTATCTTTTAATTCTGTTGAGATTTCAAAATGACACTTTTTGTCAAAGAGACAAGTGAGTGAACAGAAGGACTTCAGAGCAGGGGAACTTCCTGTTTAGTGTACAGCAGGTAAACCAGCCAAAATAACAAGGTCCCTGATAGCAGTAAAGAGAATTAAAATAGCCAGAAAAGGGGAAAAGATGGGGTGTTATTCCAAATTTTTTAATTACTCAATTGATTAAACTAAGGTTGAAGGACTTAACAGAAATAAAAACAGAAGAAATGAGAAATGTAAAAGTTACTAAAGAATTACACTTGACAAAGTGGGGGCTTTTAAGACAGAGATCATCTTACTGAAAAATCAATTTTAAGAATATTATATTTCACACTTCATTGTTATCTCAGTTAAGGTAGGAAACCTAATAATACTGAAAACTGTTTTTATGTGTATCTAGATCATCCACCCCTCTTTTTTGCTTTTTTTCCTCTTACCTAACCCCCAAATGTTTTAATTAACACACAAAATGCTACAGTCCAGTAAGACATCCGTGGTGGGACTGAAGTCCTCACAGCATCATGGTCTCTCTCTCCTGCACATAGAGTTAAGTTGCTCTTTTCACTCCTGTGACACATTTCATTGACTCCATTAGTCCCAATTTTATTGAAATATATTGAAGTAAAAAATTTCATTACCAAACCCTAGCTACTGGCAGAGAAGTTTAAAGCATTTTAGTTTAGCTGGGTTTTTTTTTTTTCTTTCACACATGACCTTGGATTTTGAGAGTTTGTGCCTCCAAGACTTCTGCTAAGCCACAGCTCATGGCTTTAACAGACTACTAAGGATGGTGACTGACAGGTTCAAATCTCTCTTTCACAGTAGTGCCTGTAAAAGTCAAAAGGCCTCAAGAATTCCAAGATAGATTTATTGTTCAATTTATGCACTCTTGGAAACATTTTAGCAAGTATTATTAGGTCCTATGCATTATCAATCACTTATGTTTCTGGTCAGTTGAATTCTCCAAGTGGTTTCCTGGTGAGGAACAAAGAGCTGGTTTGGGTCATGCAAAATTGTGCCAAAAAACCACATTATTTCAAACCAAATCAGAACCTCTCTCTGGAAAAGCAGCATTGCTGTGAGTCCCAGATTTCTGGAGATCAGGTGTGAAAAGCATTACATTCATTTGTTATTTTGTCTCCTGTTTCTCTCCACACCATCAAAATCTGGGTATGACTAGAAAACATCAACATGCCAAAATGAAAAATATAGTTTAAAACAATCTGACACCTCAATGCTGGGCCCCATGCCATTTTAGCACAAGCTGGGATGTAGACTTGAAAATGCAGAAGAAAATTAGTTCTAGGGATATCTTCAATTCCTATTTTGCACTTGCAAGGTGAAAGACAGGACTTTTCAAAGGAGTCCAAATAATTTCAGGGTCCAGATTTTGGCAGCTTTCAGGGGACACAACCTTTCAGGTGGGGATGTCAGCTGTCAGCCTCAATGCAAGGTGATTCTTTGGTTGTGAAAACCTCCCTTCTACCTATTCTCCCTCTCATCCCGTTCTTCTCATCACAGGCTGGTGAGACTAAAAACACATGAAGGAGGATCTACAGTGGTCTGTCCTTTCAGTGCAAAAAGAGCAATTTTATAGCAAATTTGCAGCTGCTTTGGGTTGCCATATTTCTGCCCAGCTCTAGGTCTTCTGGTTGTCACCTTCTGTTGATGACACAATTTGTTTTTCTTAGAGGAAGATCCTCCATGTTCTCCAGCTCCTTCTTTTCAACCACCAGGGACTAGAAAGCTGGCAGAGCACTTCAAGATCAGCTTGATATTAAGGAGAACAAACACAGGACCAAAAGCCAGGGGGGGATGATGAAACGATGCCTCTCGAAGAGAAATTATTCCTCTCTCATTCTTCTCCACCAGGTCTCAAAGTGGACTGATGAAACATAATCTGAACTGCATGAAAATCTCTGTGATGTGTGAACTTTCATATGGAAATAGGTTTGTGGCTATTCATTACCTGTTTATATTTGCAAGGTTAAAAAGTTTAATTGATCGTTCAATAAATTATCACTTTACAGATCAGGTTAGGCTCTTAAACAAACCACGAATCACCATGTTAACATGCAGATATAAATGAGTCTTTCTCAATAGGATAAACACTGTCCCCCATGTACGGTAGGTGTGGCAATTAGATTATTGATTTTAGGTAAATGTCTTGTTAATTATGCAGGAGGCTTCACTACTCGTGTTAATTAACTTACTGCTCCTTTGAATCAATACACTGTGGCCTCAGGAGAAAAAGCTTTCTCCCCCTGGTCTTTGGGGCAAAAAAAAAAAGAGAAAAGTTTTGTTCATCTCCTTTCCTCTTTTTATTTCTGAAACTACAACTTCTTAATTAAAGTGAGAGGGAAAAAAAAATTAAGTGAAGAGTGAGAAAGTGTTGAGAAAACACCAGGTACTTCAGCCAATGGAAATGAAATCCAGACTGTTCTCAACGACAGATAAAAATAGTGTTCATCCTGTAAGGACTTCACCTCAAACTTCCCTCATCTATTACCTTTTTTTTTCAATCTCACATCTTTATTTCCCACTGAAGTTACCCATTGCCACTTTCTTCCTTTCTCTGCATCTAGTCTTGCTCTGTGGGCAAGAGTTAGAATGACCTACAACCACTTTTACACCACTATCCCCAGAGCTGGCTACACTTCCAAAAAAGTATGTGTTTAAATGAATTCTCAAGTTCAAACATGACTATCTTAAATGTATCTTAATCAGCACAGGTTTAGATCAAATTACAGACCACTGTCAAGGAGAAAAAGTCAGATTCATCCGGTAGAGATCTACTTTAAAGACTTATGTAAAAGAGATTTTTCCATTTTTGTTCTTGCTGTTGTTTTGGTTTTTAAAAAGCTACTTTGATCCCATATTATCTAATAAAGATCTTAAGTCAGAAAATCCTATATAAAACTCTCCCAAAAATTTTAATGCCACTGTTGGATTTTTGCAGCTCAGAGGAACACAAATTTACTCCAGATTAACACTCAGGGATATGAATTTTCACATGGTCACTGTTCAAATCTGTATCAAAGCTCCCTGGAAGCAGGTGGATCTGCATGTCTGGGCAAAAGGTCAGTCATTTCCTTTGCATCTGCAATAAATGAAATAAACTGAAACAAGTTTCCTACTTGGCCTTTGGTTGTTTTCATATTTTCTCCTTTTCTCGTGGTAAATTTGCAGCTCAAATCCTGGGGTGGTTTTTTTTGTTTAGTTTTTTTTTCCCCCCAGTGTATTTTATTTGTGTTTTTTTGGTGAAGAGTAGAGATGAACAATGAATACCACGACCCCCTGAAGATACTTGAACATAACTTTATTCATATCAGCAGGCTCGATACGGAGCAAGGAGCTTTTACATGAGCAAAGTTCCTCACATGACTTAAGTGCTTGCAGGATCAGGACCTTAATCTTGTGTTTTATGCTATTCATTGACCTTGGTCATGTACACGTTTATTACTGGTATGAAAAAGTACAAGGTAGAGTGAGTGACATTCCTGATGCAGGGAGAGATGTAACAGGGGAAAAAGAAATGTGAGTGGTTTTTTTAACTGTTCTAAAAATAGCCTAAAAAAAATCTTGGTAAAAGTTTGAGACTAGCTTGCATTGATGTTTACATGAAGCCTGTTATACATAATTTTCCGAAGCTGTTTTCAATCATGCAAATGATTTTTTCCTTTGCAATATGCTAATGCAATCTGATTTATTTCAGTTGTAAAAGTTAATTACAATGTGTTTGTGAGTCCCTAAAGATGATGTATTAAATGTTTATAACCAGGATTATTAAAATGTCCTGTCTCGATTACAGTGCTTCTCTTTCAAACACTAGAACTAATTGTAGCCTTAAATCACAACAACCTCACCGTTAAAATTAACACAAGGGCAACATTGCATAATTTTAATTAATTTTAATTTGGCCAAAGCAAATTAATTTTTGTTTTCTAGAAGGACAGCTAAACTCTATTCCAGCCAGCTTTCGTTAGACATGGAGTTCATAAACTTCCTTTTTTCAACATTTGTATCTCTTTAATGATTCCATGGCTGCATATTTACACTTTAAATGTTATTTGTTTTCTCATGCTCTTTCTATTTTCACTGAAATTACTATATTCATGTCTGAAGTACTTATTACTGGGCACTTAAAAGAAGAGAAAGATACAGTGGTGCAATATCCAGTATTTCACTGACTGTGCATGCCTGTGCAAAGAATTGAATTATTCCTTAAAAAAAAGTAACTCAGAGCCCCTTGAATCTCTTGAACCTTCAGCTTTTCCCTACTGAACATCCCTGAAACACCTCTTGGTGTCTGATGACAAAATGTCCTTGCAAAAAAAAAAATATACCTTGAGGATACTTAATTTGCACACCCACACCCTCTTTGCTTTGGTGTTGCACAAAGGATTTTTGCAGGAAAAATGGATTTCTTCTTCTTCTTTCTATGTCCAGCTGGCACAAGTTGTCCTGTGAATTCTCTTACTGAAACCCACATGCTGTGTAATGTCCCAGCTGGCTGTTGGGGTAGCACAGTGACATCACAGAGTAGTATCTTTGAGGTGAGTTTGGGATTAAAAATGAGAGAAAATGATGACATTAATATTCTTATCCTTTTTATTGTTACCATTTTTTTTAAACACAACCAGAACTGTCAAACTCACATCTAGAGGTCGTTCTGATGCAGCATTTCAAAAAACCCTTTTTTCCCTCATGAAATACCAAATCCCCATAATGATGAGTGTGGGATTTGGCTGTACACAAGTAATTTGTTGCCAGGGAAAGAAAGCAAAGTTTCAATTCAGGGAGTTTCCAGAGCTTTTTTTCCAGAGGGAGCTGTGGTTTGCCTCTCCCACCCACAGAAGCAGCTGTGGGAGCAAGGGATGGGTAAGGAAGGGCTTGCCCTTCCTTATGTGCTGGAACAAGAACAAGCTCAGTGCCTTGCATGAATAGAAAGGAATCACTTGTCCCTGTGCAGCACTTGGCAAAGACCAAAAGTCCATGTTTTTCATGACAGACAGGAACAGCATTGATAGAAGGATGGCCACACCGAAGCAAAACAGAATTCTATCTAGAGCAGGATCCTGTCTCCATGGATGGCAAGAGCAGTTGCTTAGCCAAAAGTATAAAATCAGGTCAAGCATATCACACCACCCACCCATAACTCATGATTTATAAGTATTTATTAAGATCCTTCAATTAATTTCACCAGTCTTCCCTGGACACATGAAAACATCCACAACATCCACACAGTTCAGCTCTGTGTTAATTATCAAAAGCTGTTCAGCACAGTTTATTCCTAATTGTCCAAACACTTTGAAACAATCACAACAACAGATAAGGTTTATTCTCTAGCTTCTACTTAGGGAGAAGCTGAGGTAGAGCAAGTCTGAGTTCTCTGTCACCATCTTCATGGAGCCACACCACACCAAAACTGCCACCCACTTAGTGATCAGACTTTAGACTTTGAGCAGTCCATAAGTCTTTGCAGTGGCTGAATACATCTTTCATGCCTTGCAGGAGAAAAATTACATCTGTGTAAGCCCTTTACTGTAATCCTATGTTGCTTTAATTTGTCTTTGGATAAAGGAACCACATTTAAGTGCACACAGATCATCAGACTGAAGTCAGTGAGGCCTCCGTTGCTCGCATCTCTTTCCATAACGACCTGATGAAGTTGATGCCCAAAAGAGAGAGCAAACATGGACTTGGTGCATGCCAAATGATTCAGTCCTGGCACAAGTGTCAGGGCTGCAGCTGCCTTGAAGTTGAAAGCTGACCTGACTCACCCATGTTTTTTAACACGGGTAAGACAGAGACTTTAAATCTCTCTGCTCCTCAGCTGCATAGATGAATGTAGGCCTTCTGCAATGCAGCAACAGTTTTTTAGTCCCATTAGCCACACCTTGGCTCTGAGGGACATGGCACCTGAATGACCTAATCAGCAGTTTTCCCTTGAGGCTTGTGTCCCCTGTGTCCCCAGCCCCCATGCTCAGACTCTTCCTGGAAAAGAAAAACTTCAAGAATGATGCAGCTGCACTTGGTTTAGATTCCCACCGATGGAGATATAAATCTTACAGTGGACAAATATGTCAAATAGTAAAACTGCTGTCTTTAAATAGTTGCTCTGCCATCTTCATCCTTCTGGTGGACAAATGGCTGCTGCAGCCTCACAATTCAGAGAGAAACACAGGGCAAGGTGATCTATCTTCTCCGTGGATCATCTCCTCGCTTGCAAGAACATTTGCTTTAGGTTTGATTTACATGATATTGGCTATCTTTAGCACCCTGCTGATTTCCAAGGACATCTCTCAGCACAGACATGAACTCCTCAAATAAAACCAGACAGTGGCTGGGCAGGAACCCTCTGCATGGCAGCTGAAAGGGACAGAGGTTACAGGCTAGGCTGGAGAGCACTCACTGAAGAAAAAGCATATGAGGTTTGTGTGGGTCTGAATGTTCAAACTCTGTACTCAGACAGACTAGAGGTGAGAATCACCACAGTGGGAAAATCACAGCATCGCCTCAATCATCCTCTGATTCTGTGGTTTTTCTACTGTGGTGATATTTCCTACTGACATAGTAGAAAATAGCCTTTCAATTAATTTTTCTCCCATGACTGCCTTCAGTAGGTTGCAGATGAAGCATGGACAGAAGGGACCAAAGACCCAGATAACAAAGTGGTTCTCATTTCTTGGATAAAGATCAACCCAAGCATCTCTAAAACAGATTTTCAGAGTTGCTGAACAGCTATGGACATCACAGGTAGGTGCTCAGCAGCTCTTAAAACAGGACTTTGCTGTTTGGAGACTGTTTCAGCCTATGGGCTTTCTTTCAGAGATTTTTTTACTTTAAAAGCAAGAATCTGAAAGAAAGTCATGATTAAATTTCCTTCTTTCACCCTTTATAACTGAAGGTACCCAGGCAAATAAGAGGTCCTTTTCTGGCTGGACATTTTCCAAAGCCCATAAAATATAGTGAAAGTTTACACAGATTTACCCAACCAGACTTAATCCTAAGCCTTGTCTTTCTGCACTGCTTTAACACATGCTACAAAATTAGTGTCAGACTGTCCCCAGCAATATTGAGTGACACTCAACCCTTCCAAACAGCTCTTCACCTTCTTCTTCAATGGAGATTCAGCAGCTGAAGGCACTGAGACTGCAGTGAACTTCTGTCACCCACAGTGTTAATGACTGAAAGTCAGCATCAAAGTAAGAAGCATAAATAGGAATTCTTTAATTATAATGAGTGGCACATTAACCTCAGCATGAATCTGTCATGACTTTTCAAAATGGCACACATGTGGTTCTGTGCTTGAGCTAATGCCCTGGGCTTTTCACTTGTTCACTTTAGATCTGTGTTTGCTTTTCTGACTAGATTGGCTCTCATCCAGCTGACTTCAATCATGGGGAGATGCCTCTGTGTCCAGCAATACAGAAGAACCCTGAGAAATATTGACAGTAAAGAAATTTGCTCTCTGCTGGCTGTTGTCTTTCTTATTCTGGGGATAAATAAACTTGTTAACTCCCAAGAAATGGGATTAGGCATTTATCACTACAGTCGCATCCACATACAAGAGGCCAGATTCTCTGCAAGTCATCAAAGCTGAAGTCCATGAAATGATGCCAATCGTTACCAGCTGAGCCCCTGGCCAAAAGACTGTGAAAAACCACAAATATATTGCTTTCTGTGAAACAGAAAACACAAATGTTATGTTGTGATGGAAGCGGTTTCATAAAGCACGCTGCTATTAATGGACCTTAGATATACTAAAAATATGGTTGCTGTTTAAAATACATGGTAGAGCAACCAGTTTATGAACAAGCCCCGATGGTACCTGCTGTGCTGCTTTTCCAGGTGCCAAAGGCAGAGTGATAAACACTGCCATCTGTGAGAACTGCAGACCTGTCCTCAGACCGTGGAGATCTGGATATACTTTGATAGTCTTCCAAGCTCAGGCATGCTTCTCCAGGCTGGCTTGGAGCATAGCATGTCATCCTATGTCAGAGCCACACAGAAATGAGTTATGGTGGGATTATGTGAAGTAAAGCTAAGGGTCAGATAACTTTTCACACCCCTGCAGAGATCTGACATAGAGACAGAAAAATCCCCCATCTTGCCATCTGGGTTTCACTAAGTTCTTAACAACTTTGGAAAGTCCTGTGGTGTTTTCACAAGTCAGACGTCATAACCACCAGAGTGGCCCGAATGCCCTATGGCAAGAGCTTTGATTGACCCACTTTGATAGACACACATTTGTGGGGTTTTTTGTCTGTTGTCCAAATACCTGTAAGTTTCCCTTCGTGTGCCTGAATATTTTGCCCACAGCTGTGCACGAGGAAATGGTTTGATTCTGTGCTGACCGTGGTTTCTCTCTCCTACATGTAAAACCTTTATATGCTCAGCTCCTTCACATAGTGCTGTGGCAGGGCTGTGATTCACCTCAGAGTCTCAGCCTTCTCAAGGGCAATTCACTTAGCCCAGCACTCTGACTTTAGGTTAGCTGGCTGTTCCTCTGCCCTTCTGGCTTACAGCATCATTAACTTGAAGGGAAGGGTGAGCTTAGCCGTCACTGGAAATGCAGAATATAGTAAAAGTCAAAGTGATACAATGGCACTGCTCTCTGCCTGCAGACAGACACAGTTGGCTCAGCCAAGTGAATTGCTCAGCTCCAGGACCTCATGGTTGTCCAACTGTTTATTTTCCACAGCCCAATACCTATACCCCATGCTGCCACACATCCCCAAGTCAATGATGAGCTGGGTGTGTTTATCCTGATTTCTTTTTGCTCATCCTGACCAGAATTAAAGAAGACTTTAAAAAACAAATTGTCTTCTTCCTGCATTTATCTCCAGGATTCCACTCAGTGAACAGTACTGGAGCTTTATTCAATATATCAATGCAGCTTACACATCAGTATATATCATTACTCTTTTAATGATGGGGAGGCTGAGGACAGGTAAGAAAATTGGCTCACCTTAAATTAAGAACTGTTCTAAATTAAACACAGTGGATGGGTTAGAGGAAAAGACCAAATCTTCTGGAAAATACTAAAAGGTGGGTTTTTTTCCTATGCCTGTTTTTGTTTTGTTACTGGTTGTAAATTATTGCATGGATGTGCACTTCCTAATGATGGCCACAGACAGTGAGGGGAAATTCCATACAGGCAGGGGAAGAAAATACAATTAATTTCACTATATTTTCAGCACAAATTAATCAAAAGAAAGACCTACAGTTCATTAGAATCTCTGTTTTCACGTTTTCAGCTCCTTGTCAAGTATCTAGGTTATATGTAGACCAGAATGGAAAGCCCAGATTTTAAAATCTGAAGATTAGAGCTGAAATACTGTAGAGCCCCAAAACTCAGGATCAAGCCCACTTGGGGTAAATCCACAGAAGCTTTTGGTAAAAGTTAACAGTCCCCATGTTTTTGTAGGTGCCAAGCCTCAGAGCTTTTTCCCCAGCTGCTGTCTCAGTCTGGTGTTACTTCTGGCCAGAAAATAGATCCAGAAATTTTATGTGTTGGGGTATCGTCAGCAGAGAAAATCATGTCAGCTATAGGGGATATGAATCAACTTGCACTTCTGGCCTGATTTCTTGAATGCAAAAGATATCTTAGAAGAGTCTTCATTGCTTCAAAAAATAAAACAGCATCAAAAAATGAGAAAGAAAACAAAAAGCAGCCCTTAATAGAAACACCTGGGCCACACCTTCATTACAGTTCCCAAATCTCTCAGAATCTGATTTCAGATCCTCTTCATGCTCAAAGCTAGGTTTGATCAAAACTAGAGGTGTTCTTCAGGCAGCCCTTCAAAAACCCAGCCCTGCTTTGGAGCAAATACACATAAGACCCATCCCTAACAGCTTTCTGTTGGGTTTTCTTTTGGTCACAAAATGGTTTCCTTCTCTACTCAGTGGGCAATGAACCTTTCAACATTTACCCCCATGGCTGCAACAGCTTCATTTATCTTCATCTTTGAAAGCAACTCTATAATTATATCTTGCATTGTTCTCTGCAAGTCGCTCGCCAGTTAAGAAAAATATGTAATCAGCAGCCTTCCTCTCTAGGCAAAGGTACGTGTGACCAGTGAGACCTTTCCAAACTAGGACTGTAAAAGGAGTTAGATGTTAGATAAGGACTATTCTCCAAAAGAGAAATATATGCAAAAAAGGGAAGATAGACATCTTGCCAGAGAGTAGCATTTCTAGATAAACACTTCTGGTTATAGATGATTTCAGATCACGTATCTGTTTTCCTGTGTTCCTTTGATTATTACTGCTTGTCACTGACACTAAAATTGGAATTTGTGGCTGACCCTCATTCCCTATTGGCAAATGACCCTGAAAGGGTTATCAAAGCCTTATACCCAGTTTTTTCCTCTTCCCGTGGCTTTAATTGTACTGGCAATCTCATACAGTTTGTGAATTGTGAGAAGAGAGGGAGGGGGCAAAATTGCAGAAGAAGTTGGGTCGAGAACCATGGAATTATGTCATAAACACAAAGTTTCTCATAGGAAAGTCTCTGTCTCAACTATGCAGGATGGGGCAGGGGGTGGGAAGGAGGAGGGAATTCTCCAGGAAACACAGAAAGAAATAGACCTCTCCTCTTGTCTCTCACGTTTTGCAGAGTAAATGCTTGGCATTAAAGTAGCCATGGGCTCCCTTGTCAGGATGAATCATCCTCTTGGAATCCACACAGAGCATAGGATGAAGAGGCAGTATATTGCAAAATGCCAAATGCATGTGTTGGAATCACAGCCCATCGCTTCCAGCACAGCCCTGCAGACTCAGCCCTGCTCACTGCCGTTCCCATTTCTGGTTTGTGTCTTGTCACTTAAAATATAAACAAAGCCGAGGAGCTCACGGAGAGAAATGAGGGGGTGGAGGAATGAGGTGGGGAGAGAGAGAGGATGAGACAAGGTTTCCAGTGAGACCCAGCTCTTCCTTTCACTGCCCACAAGAATGAGAACATTTGTCCTGCACAGCCTGGTGTGTGGATCCCATCCACATCTCTAATAACAGAAACCTGCTGCTGGAAGACAGCATCCCTGGAATGCTCCTGGATATTCCTCCCAGCATCCTATATTTGGGTTGTGGCTTATTGCTCTGGCAATATCAGGCTCTCCCAGAAAAAGACAGCACTTCAGGAACACATGGAGCAAAGACAATGACTCCCAGTGAGTGCAGCCCAGTTAGGAAGATATCACAGTGAAACAAGGTATAAGTAACATTTGCCATAACTTAATTCACTTCAATGCTGAGCTACAAAAGCATCTAGGCCAGAGACATGTATGAAAGGATCATGTTTATTTACTCCACATAATTTCCTTTGAAGTAGAAAATAGTGGTAATAACGACAGGGAATTACAGGTGAAATACAATATACATGAAAAGCTTTTGAAATGCTCACTCTTAAAATTTTAAATTTGTATTTCCCCTTTTTTGAGTACGTTGTTGAATTGTCTTGTACAATGTACAAAATGTAATGCAGCAGGATACAGTGGTACTCCAGGGAAACTGCAGAAAAGGGTCCATTTCCATGATTCCCACTGTTCTAATAAATAACACTATTTTATTCCCACCACCTCCTCTTTCCCACATATCTCTGACAGTTGGCAATAATAGAGTTGCTGAATTCATATGGAAAGAAGGAAATGAAATATTAAAATAACAAGACAAAGATAAGATTTGCATTTGTACTTATACCATTGGCTTTTAAGAGAGTTTCCCCTATTAATATTAGATTTTGACAGAGGGAAGGGGAGGCCAAGTTTCTGTGCATTTCAAGTGCTGACCATCATCCTGCTGTCATTAGTAGTGTGTTTCTCAGCTAAGTGATCGTTCAGCAGTAACAGCTTAATTCAGATTGGGCAGATACACACAGCTCCATCTCTGTCGAGAAAACCAGGCTGCACAATGTGGAGTTTATGCCAGATTTACACTGGATGTGTCTAGACAGACAATATCTGATCTGGCTTAAAGGTAAGAGTGGCATGAACAGACAATATCTGTGCTGGCAGAAGGCCTGGCAGGATAGAGTTAAGCTGGGGCAACTTTTTTTTTAACAAACTTAAGTCAGTGAGGGTAAAATTTATGTAAGAGCAGTGTTTAATATTATATAGCCACACAGCTTTTCACGTGGTACTGGGGGTCCTTATGCTGGACTATCACTGAAATGCAGCTGCAGCCTTTGTTTATCCCTATGCTATGAGCTCTGCATCTTCTTTGTTTTTACTTCAGTGTCAGCACAACTCTTAAATGAGGTTTGGAGCTCATGGAGTGCTTGCAAGGATTTGTTACAACTGGGGGAAGCGCTTTCTGAGGACATACCCAAGCAGTTTGTGTAGCAAAGCATTTAAAATGTTGACCATATTTGGCCCTGCATTGAATGTTCTCACGAATTCTCCCAGTCTTCTGAGGAAATAAAGCTTTCACATATCTGCTGATCTCTGGTTTATAGCATCTTTAAAACTCCATTGATTTTTTTTTGACTGCCAGAGACCCTTCTTTCCACAAGAAACATCTCCCTCACTTGACCATACCAAGAGGTTTGACCACATAGCAGTTTTATGCCTTCATGGCGCATTTGCAGGCTGTTTTCCAGCCGAACCTCGTTTTCCACAAGTCCTTTGGTAAGCTTTGCAGAACTGCCACAAATAGATTAGAACAGTCCCG
Organism: Entomyzon cyanotis; assembly: GCA_024500445.1. Lineage (NCBI taxonomy): Eukaryota > Metazoa > Chordata > Aves > Passeriformes > Meliphagidae > Entomyzon > Entomyzon cyanotis. The sequence goes on from JAKEPQ010001010.1 coordinate 15,398,984, forward strand.
ATTCCCATCTCAGCTGCAAAAAATGTGCAAGACATACCCTGAACGAGTCCAGCCACCGGATGGGAGGACTCAACTAATTGGTGGAGTTGGCTCAAGTACTTGGCCACCAGCTGGCTGATACAGCAGCCTCCAGCCCCAGGGAGTCAAATGTTCCACCCAGAATAAAAGCTGGGTCTCTTTAGTGGCAGAACAGAGCAATAACCTCTCATACCACATGTCTCAGGCCATTTTTTAATTATTATTATTATTTATTTTGAAATATAAAAATAGCATAAACCCTTTTCCCAAAATTTAATTTGCATTTTAAAAAGCAGAAAAGAAAAGAATGGAAGCATATGGTATCAATCATATTTTACAATACTTGTAACTGCAGTTCGGAAACATGTGTTTCCTAACTGCTCATTCAGCAGTATCTGCATAATTTTTTTAAGCAAAAAACAACCCTCTAAACAAAGCATTTAAACTAACCAGCATTGCATGATATTGTACTTAGCTGAAATGAACCATTTTATTTGGGTGTAAGCTGAATAGAACCAGTGGTTACTGTTGCTCTGTTACCATTCCAGAAAGCTTCTTTCAACTTAAATTAGATTCAGGGAGAAAGGAAGAAAAATACAATTTCTTCAAGTATCACTGAGATTGGTACTCCTGTAATGGCAACTACTCAAAATGTGGTGTATCTTGTTCGTGCTGTTGCCAAAGGCTCTGCCTTAATGGAACAAAGCAATGGCTCATCAAAACAGGTTCCCTGTCTCAGCAGTGGTCTTTTAGCTGATGCTTCCAAAAAAAACCCACAGGATCTGCCTCATTCATTTCTCCAGTTGATGCTGAGAAGCAAAGTACTCCATCTTCCTGTGATTCCCTAATTCTGATCGTGATCTTCTGTGATCATTAATTAGCATTTGGATCATCTTTCTGTTATCATTAAGCATGGCTTAAAAAGTAGGGTCATGTATTACTGTGAGAGCCTTGGGATGCCCAACAAACAAACATCATCAATTCAACTTATATATTTAATTACCCTTCAGAGATCCATCACACATCATCATGGAGGAATAACAAGAATTTGTTCCAGTCACCTCTGCCTCAAAACAAATGTAACACTTTTTTCTCAGATCAGATCAGTACCTAATTTCCCCCCTCTCCACCCACCACCCCTCCAATATCACCATCATGTCAAAATCCATTTTCTCTGCTGAAAGCCACTAGGTGATTTTTTTAGCAGATAAATGCACCACCTTCAAAATTCAACTCTATCACATTTTGTTTGTTTGCCTGTCTCACTGCCATGTTCTGTGCACCTTCTTGCAACAGAGTGATAATATAGTTATTGCCAGAAAAGAATGGATGGACATACCTATTCCTCTCTCAGTCACACTAACATCCATTCATTTTACACTGAAATAACTCCATTGACTTTATTGTACTTGTTCTGACTTGGTATTGGTACAAGCCAAGAGAAGGACAAGGTTCTATTTTTATTTTTCATTTCCTATGTGCAGCTGATGTCTGAGACCCTGCAGCACATCAGCCTTCACTGAGAAACTTGATAAAAATCCACCATTCTCTCAGAAGATAAAACAAGGGTTTATCAGCAAGAAATTAGCAAAGCAATCAACATGCAAGAGGATCCTCATTTAATAAGTGCTAACTTTTATTTTCCTAATAGGCATTAAAAACAATAACACCACGTCCATGATACAATTTGATTAAATTGGCTCCGATGGCTTTGGGAGCAGTAATATGATTAAATGTCTAACACAGAACATGTACTTGGTGGCTGATCGGCAGAGTGCCTGGCTTTTATTCCACACACACTGCAATTCTTGGTGCTGATGGCATTAACCATTTCCTATTCAAGCCTGATAGAAAATCCAAGTGTTTTCCGACAGAAAAGCTTGTGAGATGCCCTGGGGCACCATGATAGAGTGAAGAAATGGGAATATTTTCCAAATATTCTTACCCCACTTCTTCTTTGTATCTTACCTCCAGCTCTTTGGTCACTGCTTGACCTGTGAGAGGAAAATTTTTTCCTACTATCTATTTTGAAACACAACCACCAAAGTAATGATCTTGACACAACTCCCAGTCTGACCTGCACCGTGTCAGGGATTCTGTCTTCTTCATGCACACAAGTGGGAGAATTCATTCCACATTTAGAAAGTTAGCATGTCTCCCACAGCCACACTGTGCAATTGCTCCTTTCTGACCTGTTTGATGGCTAAAATAACTGAATGAAATTTAATGCCTAAAACAAGAAAGATTTCTATGATGTGGCATGTTTTGTAAGTGACTTAAATATGATTCCTCTGTAATACTTCTGCTAATACTTCTTGTAACTTCAAGAAAAGTTTTTTATGATAAGAAATTATGAAGAAATCCTAGTGTGTGAGGTACTGGAACCAGTGGTCTCTACACACCAAAACCAAGATCCTCTGCAGCCCAGCTTGGTTTCAAGGGGTTTTGCCAAGACCCCAATAACACAGCTTCCAATATTACCAAAAATAAACTATATAAACCACTCAGCACCATGTTTTTTACTAAGAGAGCAGTTTACAATATCCCATCACGCTGGCCAACAGGTGAGACATTGTAAGAAATTCTTCTTTCTTATCTCAGTGACCTCCACTAAAGGCCCCTGGCACTAGGACACAACGAAATAAAACCAATCAAGCTCAAGAGACAGAATAGCTGAATAAATTGATGTTGCTCCATTTCCCTATTATATTCTACAGGCTGGTTAAAACAAACACAAAAAAGCCCAGGTGGATTTGTCAACATATTTGTAATGGACAGACTGGAACAAAGTGTCTCCAGTGCTTCAGAACAGAACATTTCCAGGTGCACAGTGTCATCCAGTTAAATACAGAGGTCAGCGTTGAGACAAAAGGAAATAATCATTTCAACTCCTTTTATCAGACCCCCCACATCATGCACTTGTTGTTCCAAACCCACAGCAGACCTCACTATTTTTTGTATTTCTGAGAGTTTTTAGCCATATGCAGACCTGTGTTGTGATTGTTATTGTGTAAGGAGATGCCTTAAGAGAGCTTTTGATGGAGACAGTTAAAGAGGGAAAGAGGGAAGAGAGACTCATGTCCAGCTTTTTTTAACAGATGTGGAGAAAAGGCAGGGCAAAGCCAAGCAGCTTCTGCAAAGGATGCACTCGCTACAAGCCCAGGTCCTGAGCTCAGTACCTACATTTCTAATTCAGGAAAAGTAATCTGTCCTCTTGTCTTCCCTGAACAAGATGACTATCTAATAGAAAACCAGGAAAGTTAAGCTACTTTGGGGTTTAAATAATTTACAATGCAGCAGGAGAACAAACCTTTTTTTAATTAATCAAATTCTATAAAATCTGATAATCTAACAGAATCTGAAGTACCCATGATGATGTAATGACATATCCTGAGAGAAAGTCCTATACATTTTCCCTCTCTTTTTCTCTAAATCAGTAATTACTAACATAATGCTAAGTAAGAAAAGACTTAGTCTCCAGTCATGGGGCCTTTGATGTAGCGCATGGCTTTTTTGTTCTAATTCCCTATAGATAAAATAGCCACAGATTACTCCTTTGTACCCTAACAGCTTTCTCACCATGCCTTCCCGCAGCACAACTTCTTGCTCAGTCAGGCTGGCAATATCTGTAGTGACTTACGCTGCTTATTTTTTGTTTTCATGCCTGCAAAAGTTCACACAGCCAGGGGAAGGCTCATTTCTGAAGAGGAATAATGCACTGAGAAGCCTCCTGGACCTTGTTCATGGTCCTTTCCAGGAGAACTAATTGCCAAAACTAATTAAGACTGAAAACTGATGGGGTTCTCTCCCACATAGACTTTACAGGATTAGGAACAATACTAGTTAGCTGTAAACACGGTCTCTTGAAAAAACTACAGATTCTCTTTGCCGAAGGCTTAGAGTGGGCGGGGATCAGAAGCTTTTTGATATGTAAGTATACCCAGCAGTAATAAAAGTCTTACACCAGGTTAACTACACAATTTGCTAATAACATTTGCTGACACAATCCATGAAAATCACTCTGGCAGCCTGATTTCTGGCAAGTGTACAAACGTTTTTATTGAACACATGCTGCCTATGAAACATGGTCTATGAAAACACGGCCCCCCTATTCACAAACGGGCAGCTGAGTAACATGTGAATAAATACCTGCTCTCCATTCCTCCTGGCTCAGAGCAGGCAGGAAACCTCCAATTCTTTTGCACATATTTTGGAGGGAAAACAGGAAAAGTTGCTCAACTAACTTCGGTGCTGGAGAGCAGAATCTCCGTACAGTATGGTCCATAGATTTCCTCACCAGCGAGTGTCACTCAAGGCAGGCATCCCACGTAAAAGGAATTGCTATTTTCACACTGTTTCGAGCTGAAATGTGGTCTGCTTGTGTTCTTCCACTCTAAGTGGAGCTTTACAGGATTCAGTGATGCATATTATAAGCCCAAGTTTTTTGGGGACAGAGGCCTGTCTTAGCCTCACTGGGAATTGCATGCAAGAATCTCAAGCTTTTTCCCCAAGTTTGGCCCTGGCTGCACAGGAGAAAGTCCCAGGGAATATGACTAGAAATATAAAATATAGATCCAGGCTGACCTACCCATTAATTTATTAAGCATCAATTCCAACGGCAGACAGAGAAACACTGCCAGTCACCACCATGGTGGCACTTCAGCATCACCTTGCACTTAGGGCTAAACCAAGGGAACACACAGTGCCCCCAAGTTAAATTGGATTCCCTCTTCACCATCACCATCTCTAAAGCATCCTATGGAATGGGACCACATGAAACTGGCATTAGTGACCATCTGCTCAAGGGCAGCTGCTACAGGTAAAGGGATGGAATTTTTCCCCAGGCTTGAGCTGAATGGCTGTCATGCTTTTGGGGCAATAATTGAGACCAGTCAATAATAGAGTAATTTTTTCTTTCACTATTGACAAATTTATTTCTATGTAATGTTGATATGTCAGTAGCAGCTATTTGTTTGTCACATCTCTTGCAGCATTCCTCAGAATTGTCCAGAAAGGGGAAAAGTCCTCAAAATCCATTAGTAACTAGGTGCCAATAAAATGTCTGGTAATTGGTAGTTGCTGCTAAAAGTTCTTCCATTTTTGTTCATATAGAAAAAAATGACACAATTGTATCCCAGAAGTAAATGTCTTTGGGTTTCTTATTTTGTTTTAATCTTGAAATTTGAATTTTCTATTATTACGCACAAATGTAGAGAAGTAAACACCTCTGAAATAAAACATTAAAGAAAGAGAAAAGGAATTGCCTGAGGCAAAATAGAGAAAGAAGCATTGGTTTCAACACAACATTCAACAGAATAATAGAAGTTTCTTAGTATATCTGCTACTGACAGATCTTATCTGGTCATTTTGATTTTTCATCCATGCATTTCAATCCAAGCACACGCATATTTGGGAGAAGAATTCACAAAATGCATTGTGCAAGCCTGTCCACAAATCTGGGCCGTGTTGTGAGACAGCCTTTGCCTAATTTATAGCTTTGAGAGGAAATTGTGAAAAACTTGTGGTTGGCCTTAGAGGTGGAAGACTTTGTCAGAACCAGAAAACCTGATTCAAAAGGATTCTTCACAGAATCCTATAAAGCAAATTCTTACAGGTGCTGTGGGTGCTCACCTGCTTTCTCCTTGATATTTCAGGAATTATTTACTAGAAGAGAGGGACACTTCTGCATGTCCTGCCTGGTTTTGTGCAACCATTCTTGCACAGCAGTTGCCATGTTTGCAAAGGTGAAAGTAATAACACTGGGGTATTTTTATGGCAGGGAGGAGCCTTCTACTTAGACACTATTAGCATTGTATTAAATTTTTGGCTTTGGAGAAGATGCCTGTCAAGTTTAACAATGAGAACAGTAAACTTCTCCTTCTGAGGAGATGTGGGATGTTCAAGCAGCATTGCCGGCATTGTTTCCCCTCTTCCCTGAGGCTATTTCTTTTTTTAAGCTTGGCTCAGACCCAAATGCAGTACTTTTGGAGTGGCTGGCCTGTGCCAAATCTAGTAGTCTGAGTTAATGGCTCTGTATTGCTACCATTGTTTGGTGGCCAGAGTCCTCCACTTTGGCCCAGTTGGGGTGGTTTCTGCTACACTGCAGACCATGAGTTGTATGATTTTGATAAGTGCAGAATCAAACATGCATGGCATGTAGGAGGATTTCCTTTACTGACTTCTAATAATAATGCAGAAAAAAAACCAAAACACAACACTGCAGGATTAATGCCACCATATATTAATCTTTCCAGTCATTATGTCCACAAGTGTGGAACAGTCTGAGGGATGCCAGATCCTTCCTGTACAAGAAATGCTGAATTCTGATAACCATTGAGTGATCCCTCATTTCTTCAATGTGCAAAGCTGTGAAACCCCAAGGGTTATTTTTTTCCCTTTCATTTCTCTGCTGACAAGTGGCATGGGAAGTGTAGAAAGAGTTTAAAAATTTAGCTTTGAGAAAACATATTCCCAATGGGACCTACTTTATACACTGATTTCAATGGAAAACTATTTTCCTAAAGGGTTTTTTTTTTCATCCCCTTTTCCAGCTTGCTTCATGAAACCAAATGTTTTACATAATATTGGAAATCAACCCCCACCCCTCACTTACTCCCTCCCCTCTCTCTGTCTGTCTCTATGGAATAGGCAAATCAATGGAGAAGTGTTCAAGCTTTTGTTAAAATGAAAGAATGGAAAATTAAAGGAGGTTGTTCAGAGTAACAGTCACATAAAAATGTACAGCCTGTGGTTCTTGACTCTCTTTGACTGTGGAACTGTTGCTCATTTCTCTCCAGCTGCCTGTGATAAAGGTGCATATGCAGTCTGTATATAATTATATGAGGGTGTGCAGGCAAACCCCTGCACAGCCAGGATGATGTGAGGTTTCTCTGTACACTCATTATGTTCCTGGACTTTCAGATTTTTGTAGACAAAATAAGATTTCTTTCATTAAAGTGGGATTTATTTGTGGTTCAATAGCCCGAGGCTGTAGAAAAACAGGGAATTTCACCATTGTGTCATTGAACACTGAACTCTTGCCTTTTAATTATATAGGTTTCTGACACCCAACCAGACTTCTCTTTTTTTCCTCCTCCCTTCAAGGGAGATGACGCAATTGTGACATAGCCAGGCCTCAAATAAGAAATTCCTAACCCAGATGGACACAGTATAAACATTCAGATGCGGAGACACTCGGTTTAGTATTGCAGCAGGACCTGCTTGATTTGAACCACACTTTTCAGAGGGCTTTGCTCACCCCCAAATGAGAAATTATTGATCCAAAAGGAGTAACATAAGGATTCTGTCATGCAGGGATAGCTATGTGAAGTTTCCTCCCAGGCAGATGGACCAATTGAATAGTCAGTGCTTTCCCTGGTGAGAAATGAAACTAGAGCAGGTTTTTCATTTTTTTTCCTGGTTGATGTGAATCCTTACTCAGTGTTATCTGAATATGAAGTATTTCTTATCCTAAAGTGAAGGAACTAAAATGTTCTTAATTATTCAGAGGTAATCTGACCTGATGAACAGGTCAAATATAAAGAAACACAATCCAGCTTCACAAAGATCAAGGAAACCTTCAATCTGAAAATGACTAGTGCTCAACTGTCCTGATTCCTATGAAAATTCAGTTTGTGTTGCAGCTTTTTAACACCTCTGAGTCTCAGACCATCTGGGTTCTTTCACATGTGTGAGCCAGACTTCCCAAAGGTCAAAAAAGTCTGATAGTGTAGATCTAACACTCACATCTGCAGGTCACAAAGTCAGACTCAGCCATGAAAAATCATGAAGATCATTGGAGTCTGTCTGGTCCAGAGGCTGACACCTTCAGTAATCTATTTCACATAGCAGTGAATAAGCAGAATTTACAGTTAATAAAGGAGCTGTCTGAAACTATGGAGTGAACATGTAGGAAATGCACATGTACATATATGCATTTATATATATGTATATTCTATTATTTTCTTTCTTGATTCAAGATACCCATTCTGGGAAGAGAAATGCAGAAATAAAGAAAAAGTCCTTAAATGTTAATACCTTACTGCGATTCTGATGGTAAAAATGTCGTTTCACTGACATTACATTTGCAATGAAGTTTATAAAATTATATGCAGTAGAACATCAACTTTTTCAGGCACAATTTCACAACAGTTTTCTGATTCAAAAGGCTCTAGAAAAAAGATAAGATGTTTGATTCTTCTTGTATTCAGATCATAATATAAAGGACCATGCCATCCTCACAGAAAGACAAAGAAGGAATCAGCTGTAGATTGTTTCACTGTGCATTCACAGTAATATTTTTTACTATGGTATTATATCACATTGGGCACAATGATCTGAAAGGATCTTAGAGGGAATTCAAATCAAAAGAATTCAAAGCATCAGAGTAGGTGAGGATTTAATCCAATTGAAAGGCAAGACTGCACACCAGTATTTAGTTTCCAGGCTTTCTTCACATATCGCTATTATCGCTCAACAATTAGATGAACTAAATTTTTGCAACCAAAGGAAGGCCTTGCTCTCCCTTGGACCTAATTCAATATTTCCTATGAGATCAGGAAGGCTTTTTTCAAGCTTTTCCACTTTCTCCAAATACTCCTGCAAACACAAACTCAGTAGGAAAATGATCAGTTGAATGGAACAGTCATTTGAATGAATGGCTAAAACTTTATGGTATGATCCACATGATGATAAAGAACTTCCCTACTAGCACAAGCTCTCTAAACTCTTTAGATACAAAACCTAAGCACTGTACAGCCAGGAAATGTCCAGGTAGCATCTTCTGTGGGCTGCAAGGTAAATCTTCACAAAAGCTTTCCCAGTCATGTGTCACCTACTGCAACCAGGTATTAATGATGAATATTAATGATGTCACTGCAACCAGGTATTAATGAAGAACACTCAGGAATTCACCATGGCAGCTCTTGATGTGTTATGTACTGTCTGATCCCTATGGCTTCCTAAAAATCATTAATAAAATTTTGGCAGTGTAAAGAGTCTCGAGGAAAGAGAACAAGGACCTGACAGGGCTTCTCTCCAAGGCTTGTCTGCACACACTCTATGGGATGGAAGCACAACACAAAGCACATCATGAAAACTGGTCACAGCTCTGTAGTCTGCAATGAGTGTGTTTTGGATGGGGCTGACAGCAAATAAGAGGGTTTGTGCATTTCCAGGTGACTTAAAGGTACTATACAGAGCCAACAAAAGCTTGGGATGAGGGGGCAGAAGGCAACCTAACCAGCTCTAAATAAGAAGAGTAAAAAAATTTGTGGTGGCCCATCAGACTCCTTGTCCTTTGTGGCATTTTTCTCTAGCATGTTCTCCATGTCACTGGAAAATATCAAGAGCAGAAATTGAGTTAAACCTTGGCTGAATTAGCCCTTTCATAAGGCTGTGTCTTCAGGTTTTTTAAAGTAAAGGTTTCCTTTATTAATTTTGCCCAGCTAGCATTCACTTAGCATTTGCTTTGAGGGATAATTGACAGGTTGAGGCGACACTCGCCAGAATGAGATCCATAAATCAGAAATAATTTCCAAAATTGGCTGAGGGGCTGATATGTTGAATAGGCAAATACAGGTAAAAATCTCTCTATTACGCCTGACAGGAGCAGCAAATGTCAAGCAAGTGCTCCTTAATGCACCAAATTAGATTAATTTTGTGGTCCTTTCTTTGGGTGATTTTGTCTTTGGAATGCCACTGTGCTCTGAGAATGCTACCAGACTGCTCTTCTCAAAGGGGGGAGTTTCTACTTTCCTCTTAAATGAGGAGTAACCAAAATCGCTGCAGAAAAAAAGATTTTTAATTCTATTATGCCTTTAAAGTAAGTCTCTTTCATAGCCCCATCTGTAAAGTAAAAAACAAACAGACAAAAAAGCTTTAAAAATCCCTTACCCCCAGAAGATTAAAGCCATGAGGAAGTGAGGAGGTGGGAATTGCTTGCTCATGTGGGACAACTTGGTGTCCATTCTCGAAGGTCATGGTAAAATCCTCTCAATTGAATGGCATGGGATGGTTAGAAAGGAAGTAGAATGGCTTGGTATAAAATTAACTTCCAACAGTTGGGTTCACTCAGAGCTTTTCTCTCAAAGCTATCAAAACATTTTGCTAGGAGCAGTGCAGTTAGTAATAACTCTTACAAGGAAATAGGTAACTACAATATTATTTGATAAACAGAGAATTCTGCTGGTGATGTCAAAGACAGTGATTAGACTCTAATTCCCACACCCAGAGTCCACAATGGCAAGTTTTTGAGTTTCATGTTTTTCCCAACCAGGCAAAATAATCAGATTTATGAAAATGGAAGTGGTTTTGTTTGGTTTGTCCAAACCTTTTTCATGACCCTCTGCTAAATAAGAGGTGTGCTTCCTCCAGGCCTTCTGAATGCAGGCACACACATAAAAAACATATATGCTGCAAAAATGGCCAAAATTCAGTCCCAGAATAAAACTGTGAAAATTCACAGTTTCTTCCTCTGAGCAATTATTTCAGTTTTCGCCAACAGGAATGGTGAGATTTTAGCATCAGGTTTTTTTGTTTGCAACATAAATACTTGTAAAGCAAAAAAAACTGGTAGCTTTGCAAACTCTAGATGTATTTAAGGATCTTCTGTGAAATATGATGGATGAGGGGGAAGAAAAGAACAGCTCTTGTCATGGGAAGCCAGAAAGAGAAAAGTTCTCTGAGCACCCCGAGACTCAAGACCTTGAGAGATAACAAGGTTGGGGTCATGATACGAGAAGGATTGGAGCCGATAGCGATGACTGAAATGCACAAAGTGTGGGCTGTAATCAGGCTGACAGATCGCAGTATTTCCCACTACTCCAAATTTACTTCTTCCCTAAAGTCATAAGCAGGTCAGCTTCTCCATTCCTCTGCCTCAGATTTTATATTTGTGTATAACTCGCTGTACCAGAGTTAAAGATGAAGTTCAAAGCTGGGCTCCACCCAAGCCTGATTACAAAATCTCTCCCCATAAAACAACCTGTGCATCTGTTCTGTATTTTTGGAGGTTGGAAAGCAGACTGGCTGCTTCCTCGAGACAGCACATTACACCCACTGCAAGGGACTTAAGATGTTGTGTAGGGACATCTCTTTTTATTTACTTCAAATCCTAATGGAGAGACCATCTTCCAGCAGGATAAAGGCAATTTTGGTTGTTTATTCCCATAAAAGTCCTGCCTGAGAATGGGTATAATCACTCCATAAATGCACTAAGAAGAAACTGATATGAGGGCAAAGAGTTCTATAACCAAAGAGGCAACACTGACCCAGTAACAAAAGCCTGTAGAGTAACCTTGTCTATCCTTAGGCTGGAAATTATAGGAAATTTCTTGGAACAGATTTCCAATAAGGGGCTAGAGGAGAAAACTACAAAATCAGCTAAAAAAAACCCCAAACAAACAAACAAAACAAAAAAACCAAACCTGGTAACTCCAGGAGTTTTTTATTATTTATGAATGTTGTCTGTAGTGGCTGTGAGTTGGACTTAACCCAAAACACCCCTTGTACAATCACACATTGCTGGTGTAGAAAAGGGGGAAAAAGTATCTAGTACAACCTTTAATTTATTTATGTTAGGAAAGGAAAGTGATGACACTTGTTAATCACAACTGCTACCTTTACACATGGAGAAGGTATTTCAGCATCTTAATTTGAGGCAAATGCACAGGGAAGAGAATGGCTGGATCTGCACAAACAAGTTGGGGGGCAGTGGAGACACTTCAAAATCTTATTAATATTTAATTTCATTTTATTTTATTTATATTATTTTATTTTATTTTATTTTATTTTATTTTATTTTATATAAGCATACAAGTAGAAGCAGCTACCTATTTATCTTGGACTTTGATTCCCTCATCTCCACTTGGATGTAGCAACCCCTTCTTGAAGATCTCGTCACACTGAGGACTGTGAGTGAAAGCTGCATCAAATCTGGCACTAATAAAACCAGACTAAGCCTAGGATCAGAAGGAGGCTCACCTAGGAGTACATTTCCTATCACAGGCACCTATGGTTTGATGGGCCACATACATTGATTGAATGCAGCTCAGAGCCAGCAAAGCTCTCCAGGCTTGAGGTCTGACTACCCTCTCCTAACAAAAATTTCTCAGATGTGGGAAAAGACTTATTGGAAAACTCCTCACCCTAGGGAGGCTTTTCCCCCTCATTCCTTCCCAAATGAGAGGAGTATCTAATAATACAGTAGCCATAACTGTTTGAGTTTGGTCTGCTCCAGTCTGAACACCCACCGTGTATATTTCTAAACCATTTGCCCTTCCCTAATTCTTACAAACCACTTTACAACTCAAGTCTAATCAATAACAACTGTGTGAAACAGCACTCAGACAGTAAAGAAGTTGGAATTCCCCTTAATAGCCCTTTAAAGGAGTTTTAATTAATACCATGTGCTTCTGTAGGATTATCAACTTTACAGTACGACTGCATGTGAAAGCTTTAAGACATTTCGCTTATGTCTGCAGGATGTTATGTTAAAAAAACTGGTTTTCATGGCTTGTCACTGCTCCCCATTAGCTTCTTGATTAATCCTAAAATCCCACTCCTCCTTGCTTCTCCACTTTAACTAGCCATCTCTGCAGTTCCTCCTTTTGGCCCCTCTTACACTCCTTGTAAGGAGCTTGATCCAGCTCCCAGTAAGGGAAGCAGAAAAATTTTCACAGATGGTAATGGGAGCTTCACAGGATCATTCCCTTCATTTTCGTTACTACTCAAAGAAGCCATTTAGCTAATCCCATGCAACAAATCCATTGCACAGCACCAGTTGGAAGCCAGAAACTCTAAACTTTTACCCAGATGCCTGAATTTTTTAACTTTCTTCAGTTCCCCGTGGGTATTTCTTATCTTTCATTGTCTCCAGGTTCCTCTAAACTCCTGGTCCTCTTTTCACTCCTTCAATTCTCTTTAGTCCTAATTTCCATTCCTTCCATTTCCTAGCTCATGACCTCTTTCCAGGATCTCTTGATTCCTTCCTTCCTGCACCTTTTCCTCTTGTGCTACTGATCCTTGCCTCCTTCCAGTTCTTAGCACCACTGAGCCATTCATCTCATCTCCATTAATCACACAAGACTTGTGCTAATTATTGTTCAGCCGAGAAGATCTGAAATAGCATCAGCAATGAAAGAGAACAGAAAGAGATGAGGGCAGGAAAGATTTGCTTTTTTCCCACCATCATATTTACAGCCAGTGACTTTTCCTAATGAGCTTAGGAAAGGAAGGCAAGCGATGTGAGAGCAGGAAAGCCTGAGCCAGTGTGCAGTTTGAGGCTAGAGTTCATGAGCTGTCCTGAGCATGTTTTATCAGGTCACCGACTCAGACGCACCATAGGGCAATTTCTCTTTCTCAGCATTAACCCTCAACTCCGAGTCTCTGCTGGAAAGGCCTCCCCCTTCACAAACACTCCAGGATAAGATGATAAGAAGATTACAAGTAAAGCCTCTCTTTAGCAATTCCACATCTCCTGTCAGACACAGCAAGTTAAATTACAGTGCAGGCTGCAAATGCATTGATCATCCACTCAGCTCCTACAACCCAGGGGTGAAAAGATCCATGCCGAGGATAAGTGAAGTAATCTCAGGAAAGTTTATTTTAGCTGGGAGGGGTTAAACAAGTTCAATGAGGCAAGGCTTTGGGAGGGCGCTGGAGCCAAGTTCAGCAATGTCTTGTTTGTTCAGGTACAGGCTGCAGGTCATACATGCCACAGCTGTTCAGGTCTTCTCCAGAGCACACAGGCTGCTCCATGCCAGCAGCAATGTCTCACCAATGGGATGGGGAAGTGCTCCAGCCTTTCCAAGAAAAGCCTCCACACATTTGCCATAAACAGAGACCCATCAATACCCTAACTACCTCTTTATTGCAGTGACTTTATGCTGCTGAAACAGAAGAGGACTTTTTATATTCACGGGAGCTCCCCTTTTTAAATAGGTGGCAATAGCATTCGTTTTACCTATAAAATCTATACTGTGTTTTATGACAGAGGAAATAAACCTCCCTAAGCAGTTTTGACAGAGAAGGCAGGATTGTCCATTTTAAAGATAAAAAAAAAGAGATTATAAATCATTAGGAGTGCTTATGAATTCTATTCATGACTGTCTTCTTTATTAAAAAGACCCATTGTAAAATGGAAAGTTCAGAAGGCTTGGTGGTGAGCGAAAATGAATTATAATGACATCACTGGGTCATGAACTAGGCCCACTGGCTACTTTCCAGAATAAAATTGACTGGAAAGATCAGATGAGCCCATTTGTACTGAGAGACATCTGGGTGGCAGCCAGAGAATCTGGGTTCAAGCTCCCTATTTACAGAACACGTTTCCCTTTCCCCTTTCATTATGAGGAGTAATCTGGATTTCCCAGGCATGAAGTGTGGGATAGTGATGTCACTCAATCGACATTCCAGCAGGATTTTCCCTAGGAAAGCTCTTCATGCTCCTCTCTGGGTGAAGGACCCTGTGAAGAACACAAATGTCTCAACACCCAACTGACACGTACAGCACGTTCTCACTGTGCTGCTGATGGGAAGCATTTTACCTTCAAATACGCAAAATTCACTAGAATTTTCTGTTGGTTTTTGCTCAGCATGTCTTTCCCAGATAATAAACAGTGTTGGAATCCCAAGAAAAACTCACTTCTGCTAAGAGGTCAGGTCTAAGCCTTTAAGGGCATTTGCTGAAAAAATGAGGGGATACCATTTTCCCTTTTTGTCTTAATTTTTTCAGTTGTTTTTCTAAATGCAAAATGACATCTCATTTGAAGCTTTCCAGTGTCATCTTCATCTTTCCAGTTCTACAATTTATACATCTTTGATATTGTTTGGGACTTCAAGGAAGCTTTTACCTAATACTCTAATACCTATTATCTGAAATATTTAGGTGCACATATACTTGCCAAAGAGCAATAATGCAGATAAGCTGGATGTCAGCAGTCAAATAAGGTGGAATAGTATATTTTCTGGGGAAGAAAAGATTTCTAACCATCTGACCTTAGCTCTGGCAGCATCTCAATATTAATATATTTTATGCATGCATGTGATAACTTTATACCTTCCTTATGGTCCTGCAGGGAAGTTTCCCTTCTCCCTACTGAGGATTATTACCTATTCAGAGGCGGTTATGATTATAGATACTTACTAAGACAAGAATAATTGACCATAAAAACCCTTTTATATTCCCACAATTATTTTTGCATTGACTAAAAGTATTGAGAAAATCTAATTTTATTAGCAGGTCCCTAATTTTGCTTTCGTTTAACGTGTGAGTAGTTTTCCTTCCCCACCCAAAGTATGTTTTCACTTTGAGGCATTTGTCAATGCTGAGAAAGAACAATTTGCCACAAGATTCTTACTGGGAACACATGGATCAAATATCAAAGTGAATATGATATATCTACAGGAAAAGGAGCAGGCTTGGGAAGGTTTTGAGAGCTGCGTACATGGAGGAGTGTCAGAAGATATTTCTGTGTAGATTCCAGCAGTCATAAACAAGTCCACATACAAACAAGAGTCTGACAGAGATTGAGATGGAGCCAAAAAAACATTTAATGACAGTTTTGGGAGAACAGAAAATCCAGTTCTGCTCACAAATATGACATGGAGGCCATTCTTTAGTAAAATTTGAGCTCTAGAATCCTATGAGGTTACCTGAGAAGATGAATGAACTGAAATGACATAACCATAGCCCATCCATGAGATACAGAGAGTTAATAATATAGATAAGAAGAGTGACAGCAGAGTGACAGATTCTCAAGCACAACTCTGTTAACTGTAGGTGAATGAACAGCTTTCTTTTAGCAGGTCTTCAAAAAAAGCAAAAAGAAAACCCAAAACAAAACACATTCTCATTTCATTCAACCAGAGATGGCAAAAGAGAGACCCAGGAACCCTGGATCCTGTCCTGGTTTGAGGGAGTGGGCTGGAATTCAAAGGAAAAAAAGAATGGATAGGTCCTCATGTTGCAATTATTATTATAAGAGCTTTATTTGTCGTGTCAGCCTGAATATTTTCTCAAATCCAAATTTCCAAGGCTGGGATTTTGAAAGGCACCCACCAAACTCTGAAAAAAGTGTGGTTCACTTAGGTACTTTTGAAAATCCAACCCAAACAGGTTTACAGGCCTCTTTCAGAAAATGCCTTCTCTATTGCAGAGATTTGACTGCAGCCCAAAGCTCATCAGATGAGGGCCCTTAAAAATTCATCAATACCCAGCTCCAGGTTGGATCTGGATAAATAAGAGGCCTATCCTCTGTAAAGCACCGTGGAGGCTCTGAGAGCAATCTGCATAAGCATTTCCATATGTGACATGGCACCATTAAGGAAACGTGACTTTTTCCTGATCCAGACCTGAGCTTTGTTCCAGGTGCATCTCTCCATCTGATGCCTACTGAGTTCACTGTAGAAGCTATTTTTCCATATTTTGTTGCTCTTTCTACCTGAAAGAAGGATTTCAGGACTTGGCCTGATGTCAACAACGAGGCTAATTGGAAATGTTTCAGTAAAATATGCTCTTTTTAAGCTAAAAATGATTTGTGGAAATACGTCAGCTTTAGCAGAGACTTTATTTGCAGGACTTCTAAGAGGAGTGTGGCAAATGTCTCTGCCTTGGAAGGTTTACTTTCTGCTTCCACTATGGGTTTTCAGTGTCATTCAGGCCAAACTCCTTTACTATGTCTACACTTCATCAGCACTTGCCTTCATAATTTGCTATCCGCAAAGACAAAGAATTCACATCTTTTAAGTTTTGGATATTTATGAGTCATTGCAGAAAGCACTCATAGGTGCAGGATGCTCTGTGGCCCAGCACATGGATGAAAACTGACTTCCAGCTGCTGGGATTGTTCAGTATGGAAAAGCACATACCCTCTAAAGAACACCCCTGACTCTTCCTGAGGCTAAGCTTGAATGTTTGCCAGGCGAGCCTTCAAGTTACCCTTGGATGGGTCCTTGAGATAAAGAACAGGTGTACCCTTCCCCTTTGCAAAACAGAGATAAATATCCTTCCCATTTCCAAGAAATGTTGCTCTCAGCTAAGAAAGTGCAGCTGCCAAAGTCTCCACAAAAAGGAACTGCTGCCTTCTCCCACGTAGGGACAGAATGTGGGTTAATCTTGAGAGCTGCTCTCCTATGGGATTTTATTTCCCTGAAAGATTTGTAAAGCTAATGTGAAATATTTTCTTCATCAAGAGGGGGAAAAAAAAAAAAGTGACAGAAGAATTCCATCTTATTAGATTATATCCATGAATGAAAGTTTAATTGTTTAGTTTAAAACTGTTTAAGGAAACCTGCACATGAATAGGAAGTCAGGCTTTTAAGAAAGGCAGCCATAAATATAAACAAAAACGTGATGCCAAACAGCAATTAGTGCTTTGTTCCTTTTTTAAATGACAGCATGCCCTAAACTCATTTATTTCCAGTTCTGACTTGCTGCAATGTGTAAAAATACTACTGTAAATCCACTAAATAAGCTTTGTCTTTTTCTCTTGGGGTTCTCTGGCTTTTGCTGACTTTCTATGCAATGTTTTCCCTTTATTGTGCAAGATACAAAGGTCTCCCACCTCTTTTTGTTTTTTTTTTAAAACTTTGTTTGGAATGGCAATTATACATAACCGACTTACCTGGAAATGTTTCACAGATACAGACAGAGATTGTGCTCAGCAGTGGGAGTGCTAACAAACTGACTGCCAGGATTTTAAATGCTGTGGCATGTAGAGTCAGTGCAGATCTAGATGGTTCTAATTGCTTGCAGTTGTTGAGGGACTGTCAAAACCATTTATTCTTGCCACTGATGGTAAATTTTCGGGGAAATGTCACTGTAGACAAGAAGGTAGATTTTTCAAAGGCACAAATGGTAGTCAGGCATCTCACTGCCATTCTCTGCTTTGAAAACCCTGCCCAGCTCCTTGGACAAGTTGCCTGGCAAACAGATGTGTAAGGATGGATTGGACATTTAGGTATCAACACCATCTTTGAACTCCTTGGATGAGGAGTCTGCCAACGTTTTTTTTGGCCTTTCCTCTAACACTTAATGTCTTCTAAGATGAAACACTAGCAAGTTCTTTAAGCCCATGTTATTTTAAATACAGGCCAAGACCTTTAACGAATTTGCTTAGTGGTGGCAGAGGAGGGAGAAAGATTTGGTCCTAAGTGTTGTTCAATAGCATGTCTTGGTTTTCTCTGGATGGTAGCCAGGACTGATATTTAAGAGGTGTTTTGCTGATGGACTATCCTACCTCAGTGACAATAACAGAGTAGCACAGTCCCCAGCAGCCTATCCATCTAGCTAAAAATCTAAGAATAGATTCATAAAATCAGAGAAAATTCACAGAAGAGCCTGCAAGGATTTAACTCGCCATTATCAAAAGAGAAAGGAATATAATCCTCTTCTAGAGCACTGGTTCTCACACTCTGGGGGCAAACAGAGCATTGTCAGCACTCCAAATTCGTCATGAACCACCAAGCATAGTTAATCAAATGTTTAATTGAAAAAACACTGAAAAGATAATAGAACTTTGACCACAAGGATAATAGGACTTTGAAGACAACCTGTCAGAACCTCAGAGACCACTGATTGCCCTCAGACTAAAATCTGAAACCTGTTGTTTATGCAGTTTCTCAAATTATCTGCACATCACCCTAAATTAAAAAAATATTAAGAATTAGTAAAACAGTAGTAAAAAATCCACATTGACTGTTAAATTTATATTACTTTGGATACCATAGCTTTAAAATTGTACATTTAGTAAGAAAAAGTTTTTTCCCATATATTTTCTCAGCAGAAGCCCAGAGCTGACAGTGGGAGTTTATATCAATATCTAAAAGAAAAAGAAAAAAATGAGACAAACTACCCAAATAGTTGTGAATAAATGTAACATGCTAGAGATATTACATGGAGATCAACCTATTAGTTTCAGGATAGGAAAATTAAATTCAGTCATGGTTTTATTTAATTTACTATATGTGTTGAATTTTGAAGATTAAGTAACTAAGACCTTGTAAAAAAAAAAAGAGCTCTAAATTTTCTTCAGATTGAAGAAGCACATTTCTTCTAGAACATAAACATTTGAATTTTTAATGTTAATTACAGAGCTTATGATAAAAGTCTTGCTAATCACTGATGAGCTTTCTGAGGCCGTGAAGAAAATCTTCCCAGTTAACTGAAAATTAGAATGACCACCCATGAAATAGAAAGTTACAAACAGTTTCAGTGTTTCTGTTTAAAAAAAGGTCCCAAACAAAGTCATTGAAAGCTTGATGGAGAAAAAGTCAGTCTTAGATCTAGGAAGATAGATAGAATGCAGAAGCATCTTTAGGGTACTAATAGTGGTTTTTCATCAGGTGCTTTTGACAATTACATAGGTCTGAGGGTCTGAAGAAAGTTCTGAGAGCATCATCTGAATGATAATTAAATATAACTGACATTGCAGAATAAGGTATAAAAATCAACAAAAATGTGAAAGTACAGAAAGCTTTCTGGTAGAACTTTCAAATTTATTTTAACTGGAACTCAAAATCCTGGGCTTTGAAAGAGATCTTCATTTTTACCAACCCTAAACTTTCTAAAATGATACAGAATTTCATCATTGAGACAAAAAAAATGAGGAAAGCTTAACCTACAATTACTCATCTAATAAAATCCAGAGCCTTATTCTTAAGCAGCTGAGATAGCCAAATTTTATCTGCAATAAGCATCTGAACTTCTGGGACGACCTCCAAACCTTTTATGATATGTCTAAAATACACCCTTTTTTAACAGTCCATATGCTCCTTGCCAGTCTTCTACCTCCAAATACAGGCACTATGCAGCCAACTCTTAATGTATGTGAAATCCCCTGGTAGACACTCTTATTCAGAAATAAAGTGCCCTTGATCTACTGTAGCTTTACTCTCCCAGCTCAGTCTCTCAAGTGTGAAAGTTCACCAGATTTCGTAAGTGCAGCAGAGCAATAACTTATGTTCTGATTTCTGCACTTTTTCTCCATTTTCCTTAACTCCCCTAAGTGTCCCCATAAAGAAAAACCTCTTGGGGGGGAAGAGGGACTCACAGTGCCCTGAACTGTAGGAGCAGGGCAGCAAGAGACCTTTTGCCTCTGTCTCAGCCCTCTTATGTTTTATATGCTGCTCCATTCCCCTTCATGTAATTAATCTGACAAGTTTTTGAACAGCTGTCTAACTTTTTCCCTGAGCCTCGGGTAGAAAATTTGTATCTCTGCAAAGAACAGCATGGAAAACTTCTCCAAGTCAGTTAACAGTTTGTCTCACTGTGGGTTTTTAAAGTCTGAGTACAGATTTACAGCATGTTTTATGTATATTTTTTTAGTCCCAAGGTCCCTTCTCTTCACAGATACATACACAACGTGTCATGTAGAAAATATAAATTGTTGATTGTACAGGCACTTTCCTCCTTTTTAAACCTTTCCAAAGGTCTTTTTGTTAAATACACCCAGACACCGTTTGACAGATGAGGGGCTAATTGCTCTGTGAATTACCTCTATCGATTCCTGTTTCATGTTGAGCCAAACAAACAAAAGATATTAATGCTTCGAAAAAAATGAATGATGACCTTTCTCTGCAAACACAGCTTGCGGCCTCTGATTATTGGTGATTCCAAAGAGCAGCGGTCAATCGCAATAGCTGTAACGCTATGATCACTATAATAAGCTTGCCTGACCTTCTCTGCCATGTTAAGTGGTTTAAATTTATTTGCCCAACAACACTGGAGCTTTCATTTAAAGTCACAGAACATTCAATTCTATCTGAAGATCCAGGCTATTTTTTTAAAGGCTTTGCCTTTTTTTTTTCTCCCCTTAAAAAAAAAGTAAATAAAATAAAAAAGGCGTGCCTCACTTGGCAGTGATGACAACACTACATACAGGGCATAGCCAAGGAGTTATTTTAACCTGGATAATCAAGAGTCCTTGTTGAGGCTCCAACAGTGTGGATTTTTCTTGAGCATTTTGCCTTCCCACTGCTCCACTCACCTAAGAAGTGTAATTTATTTTTCACTCACTCTTCAACAGAGTTGCAGTTGGGCACTATCTTTGCAGTTATCCCAGCTGGACTAAAAGAAAATCATTATCATTGAATGCAAATGTGGTCCTAAAATCCAGTCCCTGTAGACAAGATTTCCAGGGAAGTGGTCAATAGCAGAATTTGGCTACAAGCAAAACTCCTGCAAGCCCTTCTTCAATGTTCTCTTTTCATTCTTCCTACTCAGGGTTAGTGTGAGGAAAAAGAGGTAGAAATCAGGGTGAGGCAAACCACAGAAGATGAAGGGCTTATCTTTTTTGCTGGAAGCAGTCTGCAAATTTGCTGGAATTGTCTTTATCTTGAGATTTCCACCTCCCTCCTTGGTTTACTATGGACAAGAAGTACGTGCAAGACAATCCTTCGTCTTGATGTCTGTGATAATATGACACTGTATCCATAAACTGGGAATAATAATCCTTAGTCCCCTCTTCAAAGTGCTTTTCTAAGAGTTGGATACAGCAACCTCAGTAAAGTCCTTGGGAATTCAATGTTCATTTTGCTCTCTGTTGTAAGGCACTGTAGCCTGGTATCAAATGAAGGCTGAAATACAGCAGCAGGAAAATATGGTCTAAATTTCTCAGAGACAAAGATACAGGATCAGAAATGATTCCTGGGGGAAACCAAAGGCAGCAGAAAGCTTCTCTCAGCCTCATTTTTAAAATTCTATTTACCTTCCCCTCTGCTAGGGAGCAAACCCACTCTGGCTTGGGAAATTCCCTCTCCTTCCACACATACCAAGCACCAGCTCCAAGTAGCAGGCTCTCCCCAGCTCCACCACCTCACACAAGGTCTCACTCACCCTCCTGGTCCTCCCCAAGTGCTCAGCATGCTCTTTGGGTGGTGCCATGTGGATTCAGCCAGCACCAGCTCTGGGAGCCCCACTTCCAGCCTGATTGTTAATTCCTTTCTCTACTTCCCTAAAATATGAGTGAACTCGAGGAGAACTGACAAAAAGTCATCAAAGTGACTCTGCTATGAACCCAAGGCAGGATTTAGAGGGGAAAGGAAGCTCAGAGGTGTTGGCAGGCTGGTGGCATCTTTAAAGGCAGATTTAAGTGGTGAGGTAGACATGCTTAGCTTGAGGAAAACTTGGAAGCACAATAAAGCTGAGTCAAGTGCAGGACAGCAGTTCCTGCCAAAAGAAGTGGTGAATCAGGTAGTCAAACCACAGACAAGAATACAGGAAGGAGAAATGTGGGGAAAGTACCCTAAAATTTTCTCTGTGGATATATTGGCACAGAGCATGGCTGTAGAGGATGTTCGTCTCTGTGAAAGAAACTTCTTCCCTAAATGAATTTATTATCAAAATGCCCCTGAGGCTGGAATTTAATTTCAAATAGAGCTTAAGTAATCAGACATCTATGTCTTGGAGCTGTAAAAAGCTGAGGCCTGTTGTGCTCTGAGAGACAGATATATCTTTAACATCAAAAATTAAAGTTCTGAGAAAAGAGTGTTTCAGGCTTAACAAAATTCTGATGCATTTATATATCGGTATCAGTCAAGGAAGGAACAGTGCTTTAAACCTTTATGTGAAAAATAGATTTGAGACAGGAGAATGGTGTAAAGGATGACATTTCAGTGGACAGACCAAGCAAGAAATTGTCCTTTCTCCCCAGCTAAGCAGTCATATCTTCATACAGGTACTGCCTAGTTTAGCCTTCATGGAAAAGGGAAGTTCTTTACTTGGAAATTGTAGTGTAGGAGAGAGCATCACTGTGCATCAATTTACCTATAAATTACCTATAAAGGGTAAACTGAGGCACAGAGCTGGAGGGAGTCACACAAGAAAGAAGAGGAAAAAAATGTGCATCAGATCCCAGAGTTTCAGGGTTCAAAAGCAGGATTGCAATAAGGAACTTTCACTAATTCTTCCTGCTGCATCTTTTTTGCACATTTTAAACCCAATATATTAAGCAAGCAGGTAAGTATTCACAAACCTTGAAATAAAGAGGCATCTGGCTAAGGACTGAACAGGTGTTGAAAATATGTTCACACAGTTGTCAGGGGTTTTTTCATACACTGATATTATGGAGACACTGTGGGGTTTATTTTTTTGTTTGCAGTGGTTGATTTTTTTTCAGTGAATATACATTCAGCATGTTTCTGCTGAAATGCTGCTAATATTAAAATCTCTGACAAATATTTTAACCAGCTACAGGTCCTTCAAATGGTATTTCTGACCCCAAAAAGTAGATGCTGTGTGAGCTTTCCCCAAGCCTGCCAGCCCCTTGGATTTCAAATAGCTTCACTGTGTTTGGGTAGAGCAGGATATATTTTGGCCTGGAGATTAGTTTTTGTAGCTCCACCAGTGCATGAGGCACTGGGATGAGTTTCTCACAAGAGTAGCTCTTCTGAAGCACCATTCCACACCAGCTGGGGATCTGCTCCTTCAGAACAAAGGAAACAAATTACAGCGAGTCCCCCAGGACAGGGAGCTGGCATTTCCTCCCACTTGTGCCTCCACCAAGCCAAAAATAGCTTCAGTTTGGGAGACATCACACACAGATGAGGATACGAGCTCTTCCCAAACTGAGGATATTGCTCTTCCACTGTTTCTCTGAGAACAACAGTAGGCCACATTTCTGGCTCCAATAGGCTGGATGTGATAATATATGGATCTCCAAGTACTTTGGATTTTATAGGACACCTCCCAGTGGAATGTCTGCAGTTGTTAGCTCAAGGGATGGAAAGCTTGTGAAGCTGAATTCCCACAGCCAGATGGGATGTAGGACTTTCTCCCTCAGCTGAGAACCTTGCATTTCAAATCCTGTCTAGGTAAATTACCTTTCCAGGGCTGGGTATTTCCTTTTTGGATATTCCTTGGAAGTAACCAACAGGGAATTTACTAACTTCTTAATGGCTTGGTCAGACAAGAAGGAAGGAAACTTGCACTGGTCCAGTGGGAGGCACCACTTCAGGCATCAGCATCCTGCAATTCTTCCAAGTCGGTGAATCATAGCAGTTTAACTCTCTTTCAAGGGCAAACTTCTTCCTTTCAGATAGGCCCAAGGTAGCAAAGGCAGGGCCTAAAATAGTTCCAGCCAACATTTGGCTTTGAAAACAATTTCAAAGAGTTGCTGATGACTGCTAGGAAGAAGTCTAGCCTTGATCTAGAAGAACTGGACAAAGAATATCTCTTTCAGTCTGAAGTCTGGAAAACAAGGACCTATTCAAACAATGAAAATCATTCATTAGATTTACTCAGTATCTCCATGTAGCATTCCAAGGAAATGCACAAGTAACAAGGCTTGCCCTTTCTTGTGCTTGCTGGAGATTAGAAATAATCAGATACCTGCCTAATTCCCTTATATTATATTTTAGTATATTATATAATATTACACCAGAATTAAAAGCAGCTACAGACCTTTCTACAAAAAAATTCAAGGTAGCACCTTCATCTTTTTACTATAAACAGGACCATGGCTCCAGGAGCTATTGTGTGCTTTTCTTTACAAAACATTGCGTTACCTCCTCAGTCAGTTGGGTTTACATTTACATTTCTCTGGAGGTTCTATTCCCAGTTCAAAGCTGTGCTTTTCCAGGTTAACTATAGCCTGCAGACTTTTTAGAGAAGCTAATGTCTGGTGGTTAGACATTCACAAAAAGTTAGGGCACCGAATGCATCAGGAGCTGGATCTTGTATAATAAACGAAGAAAATGGGTGGATAAATGCTTCAGTACTTCTTCAAGCTCCTTGAAGAGGGGCTGAATATGATAGTGGGTCAAACTGGTTTCTGTAGATAATAACTCATATAGAATGAAAGAAACTTAAAAAAAGGTTAGGTGATAAGAGTTTGAGTTGCAATTCAGATGCCAGAACTAGAGAAAGGTGTCCATTTAGTTTGACCTCCCCATAAAAGGATACTTTGGAGTCCAACCCTGGTGTGTTAGTATGGTGATGACAAGCTGGAGTCAAAAAAACAAATGGGAATAGTGTTTTGCACTGCCCTCACACAGAAATTTTGGGGGTTTTTATCAGAATTATAACAACATTTCACTTAAGATGGAATCCAGATTCATCTTTTCTTAGGTAGTTACATCCTCTGGTAAAGTTCTGTGAAAGGTTTTCTTTCCTTCCCTAGACTCCAGTAATAGTGATAATTGATTAATTGGTTCAAGATAAAAAAGCTGGGTTGTATTCCTGGCAGAAGTCATTGTGAACCAAAACCTTTTTATACAAAAAGATGTTTAAAAATGAATTACGGGAAAAGATCAGGAATTACTGCTCTCTTTCTTTTAAAAAAATATATATATATTGGGTTAAAACTCAGATGTTTGAAACAATTTCCTTGAAGATGTTTTAGGTAATATCAGTTAATAAAATCAAAAGGTTTTTAAGAGTCAAATATACTTTCTTACATTTATGTGGTTTGTATAACCTTTTGCACCTTAGCCCATCTCAGAAGTAAAGAGGTTTTGCTACAAAACTGAACTGTCCAGCAGCCAAACACTGCCCCACTGTTTAATAGGCTGCAAGAGTAACAGGCTAGTTAAGCATTAAAAGAAAATACAAAAATGGTTGACATAAGAAACATTTTTCTATAGCAATGTTCATATGAAATTGAAATAAGTATTCAAGATAAATGGCTAACCTTCACACATATGGCTCATGCAAGAATTAAAATTTATTCTATATGAGCAGAAAGAGATTTTTCATTCTTTTAAAATAATTGTTTAAAAAGTATTCCAGTCCAAATTATGAACGTCAAGCCTACAAAATGTTATTTTTAAACATCAAGCTGTTTTCTTTTACTTAGAGAGAAGCCAAGGAATAAATTGCTAAATATAGTTTATATGTTGGAAAAAGTGACACAACCTTCATTCTCTTGGTGCTGTAAAATATGTAACTTTAAATACAAATTTTACAGAACAGTATTTTGCTCAACAGAGATTTCATTTCACTGAGTGAATCACATTAATAACACTTAGCTTATATGGTGCTTTTCATCTGTGGATCTCCCAGCACTTTACAAAACGTAAATTCATTACCAATATTTTACAGAGATTCAATAAAGGGATTTGCTGAAGGTTACACAGTGAGTAGTAACCCAGTTGCTGAAGGAGTGAAGGCCCAAAATCTTGTTCCTTGCCTATCAGAAGACAATGTCCTGTACATTGGGTTTTTTTGTTATTTTTTTCAGAATGTGTCACTGGAATAACGCCCAGAGACTCTGTTATGGTGAAGCAAATCAAATCAGGTATCCTGCAACATTTTGTGGTCCAGCTACCCCATTTCTTTGCCCTGTTTATTATTGTGGTGTCTGCATTGGCAACTGAGAAAACCACATCTACACATAGAACAGTCCTGGATGAAGGAACTTGAACAAAATCAGGGAAAAAAGGAGAGAGGTGTGACACTGAGCCTTTGACAAGTGTCCAACTGAGTTCATTAGATCTCTCTAATTTTTTTTTTTTTTTTGTGTCTTACCTTGAGAATAAACAGATTGGTGGAATGACAAAAGGAGGAAGAGGAGATGAAATAAGTGGATGGAGATATTTTGGAGAGGTCCAAATAAAACAAAAAATACCATGAAGGAATAGTCCAGTGGTACATCCAACTGTGGTGAGGGCTTTCTGCAGGAATTTCTGCAGCATATGTCTCAACATGGCTTTTCCTCCTTTCTAACACTGAGGCTGCTCCATCCTGAAAATAGAGAGAGACTAGGAAGAGTTAGACATGAAGCCATGAAAGAAATTCCTGAGTGGAAATGCTCTGTAGCCACTCTCTCCAGCCCTTCACCAAGTGGCACTACCTGTATTTGTTATTCCCTGCTGGCTGCTTAGTGGGCTCAGGGAGATAGCCTGGGGAACCCACACTATTTCCCAAAAGATACTGATCTTCCTTGTTAAAATTATCTGCAACTGATAGGAATTTAAGTGGAGATGGCAAACAGCATCACCCGCAAGTTATCTGTATTCTGCAAAGAAACAATATCTCCAGAACTTGGGCCTCAATATTTTCCATCAGAAACCGCACTTTTTTACAAAATATTTTGGAAGAAATAAAAACTGAATGTGGCATAGTAGATAACAGAGAATTCATGATCTTGGATAGAAAACAAATTATTCCTCAGGTAGTTTTCCAAATTCTTTACTTCAATGGCCAAAAAACAGTATTTTGGCCTTTCCAAGCTCAAGTGGCAGAGATATAAATTTGGAGGAAGCATTTAATTCAGGAGAGTCATTCTGGCTTTGTGTGGATGGAATTGGGAGCAGCATCTGAAGAACCAACATATCAGAGCACACTTGCATTGCTTCCCAGAATTCTTGAGGGGGAAAAATAAAAGTTTTCTCTTACTTCATTTACAGTGGTGCTTTTAGCAGTACAATAAAATCCTACATATCATACCCTTGACAGATGTGGAGTGGTGTGTCTCCACATAAATAGAATTAATTAGATCATTGATTCACAGCAGCTGAAAATCCGACCCTCCATTCTACAGCACGTCAATGTTATTACACAAACAATAAGATTTGCTTAACAAAAATATAACTCTGGTCTTTTCAGGTAACACTGATACTTGATTGTTTCGAGTATTGGCTTTCTGACAGGGTTTGGAATGAAGCCATTTTTATTAATTTAGTTATTTTTGCTGATATAAAAGGTCGTCTATCATGTTAATGATGTATCGGTCTGTGGTACCACCGAACAATAATTACAGAATGTTCCTAATAGTAAATCATTTGTCACAATCAGGGCTCACTACAACAACCTTTTGTTGAGCAATAGAATACATTAGGTGAATGGCAATACACCTTTATGCTTACCAATTAAAGGATCCCACACATACAGCATTTACATGAACTTTACAGCGAAGTATCATGAATTATGAACTGCTGCTCACCAAATCGTGCTAGGTATAGAACTCGCTGCTAATTTTTAACTTGTCAAATCATTTATATGTATCTTTTCAAGTATAATTGGAGCTGCAGACAGATTTCCCAGTCTGTCAAATCAGAAGTGTTTGGAAAATTTCAGAGGATCAGGGACTTTGAAAATAGACACAAATAAATATTTAAAAGACCAGCTAATCTATTCAGAATGCAAATATGTCCTGTCACTCTATTACTCCATTTAGATAGTGATAAAATTTCCTCTTGTTTTATCCATTTGGTGAAAACTGTAAAAAGATTTTAGTTTAGGAAAGAGGATTCCAAGCTGTAATGACAGGTAGTACACGAATTACTGGCTGGTCAGCTATGAAGAACAATTTGATCACACCCTGCCAGAACATCGATTTTACTTCCAGCTGCTGAATGTCATTAACATATATTAATAAACCAGAGGAGAAACTTTTAGTACTCATTTTCACAGAGTTGCCATGTGAAGTTGCATGATGGAGGTGTTTCATGAATTAGTCTGCCCTTAAATGGATATCAAACAAATAGATTTAATAATGTCTCAGTTTGAATATTCCCTCCATGTGGTTTTAAGGGTCCAGGCTGTGTTCAGGTTCAGCAATCCTGCCCCTCCCTTTACCCTGCAATACCCTGCAGAAGGGAGAGGCCATGGCTGTCACTGATGTTATGCCTCTTACAAGCTATTAAGCGTTTGGCCACATGAGCCCAGTAATGCCTAGACTGGAAAAATTAACCAAAGCTGAAAATAGATTTTTTTTCAGCAGTTCAGAGGTCTCATTCTCACGCCAACTCTCGGATTGAGTCAGCATGGATTTTCCAGACCACCAGGACATTGTCCTCTTCCTTTGCAAGGTCCTCATGTGCTTCCAATCGTGGTCATCTGCTGGATCCTTCTCCACGCTGAGCTCCTGAGCCCTCTGCCTCAGGAGAAATGAGACACAGGAAAATGAGAGAAAAAAGCAGATGAGCTGCCAGAGCAGAGCTGTACTCCACCCATATGCCTCAATTATCTCTCCCAGGCCTCTGCAACACCGCACGCCACATCAGGAGCAGCAGAGGGACTACCAATGAGTAATTAAACCTCTTATTGCTTTGCATGGCTGAGTAGTTTTCATAACAGCACTGCACAAAACTTGAGATTCGCAGATTTTTATATAAGCTCCTCAACATTTCTACTTGCCTCTCTCTCCTTTTTTAATTTCAACCGTTAGAATAAACTTTATTGTGAACTGCTGGGAATAAGAGGATTTGAGCAGGCAAATGCTAAGATGATTGTTCATTAAACCCAATGACTTTGAAACTGCCTCTGTGTCAATTAAAATAAAAACTGTCAAATGCTCTAAAAGAGCAGCTTTGTATAATAGGAACTCTGTTGAGTTTATTGGCAAAGAAAGAGAGCCGTTCCATGCGGAGGAAAATAATACTCTGTGCTCAGGAATGGTGTCCCAGTCTCTCCTGATTCATCTTCAGTAAGGAAAACTATACATAACATATGTATTAGCATACAAATACACACATACACACTTGCTGGACAGCTGGAGGAAGAAGGGGTTTGGCCTTTTACTTTGTTTTTCCAGTGGATTTTTTTTTCCCAAGCTAACAATTAGGATTAATTGTCAACTTATAAACCACCGGGTTTTGTTTTGTTTTGTTTCTAACTGGATGCAGATTTAACACTTCGTATAACTTTAAAATGCCATTTTGTTACAGTAGCCAACCAATCCGACAGGGGATCTTCACGCCTGCGTGTCAAGTGTCAAACATAAAATAGCTGTAAAATGGGACAATAAAAAGCGTGTTACTGTAGGATTCTGACAGCCCCCGCACTTGGCAATTAGGAAGCCTTCATAACAATTAGCAGAATTGAAATCAGATTGAAGAAGTTAGCGTGGGTGCGTAGGATGGACGTGATGGAAGTGACTTCCTTCTGCAAATGTCCTTCTTTCCCCATCTAATGGCACCACGTGTGTGCAGTGGCCATTTCTGGTCAAGGAGAAAACAAACACAAGGCAAAATATCTGGATCCTCTTGGAAGAAATTACACCAGGTCCTCAAGAGGGCAGCGAGGAGAAGGAGGGGGGTTTATTAAAAAAAAAAAAAAAATTAAAAAACATTAGAAAATTCAAATATCTCTCCCCCCATCCCCACGAACACCACCCACCCCTCACCATGTTCTGTCCAGAAGAAAAATCCCTCAGCCGCAATGGTTGTTTTTATTAAATTCTCCTCAATAAAAAGCTCAGGCAGGATTTATTAGGTACTCAGGGCGGACGTTTAGTATTTCGCCAGTTATTAAGTGAAAATCAATAGAAAGCAAAGAAAATGGAAGTCACTGCACTGTTAGCACGCTGTTGTCGCCCAGATATTATGTCGGCTGTCTTGTAGATTCATGACAGACGAAAGCGGCCGGGAGAGAACTCTTTCTGCTTACATTGCAGGAGCCAAAGTGGGGTTATTCATTAGATCAGGCAGCTGGCCAGATGGATTTCCAGTTCAGTTTTACCATTTATCTTAAAAACGCCTGTATCGAGTGAGAAAGAACACTGATATTATGTGATATCGATGGCAGCTTTATGTATCTAAATCAGGATTTATTGTTATTTTGTTCTGAAGACCTTTTTTTCTCAAGAAATACCATTTCACTGGAAGAAAATAATAGCTAAAACCTTGTCAAAGATAACCTTTCATGTTGTTCGTGCACCGCTGGCTGTAAAACAAATAGAACCCAGGGTATAAATAGGTTTAACCACATCCTTACAAATCATTCCCTTTAGGATTTTCTTTCTTTTTTCTTTTTTTTTTAATGGTACAAACGTGGGGTTTGTTCATTAGCTGTTTTTCTTGCCAGTAATTTAACTATAAATAACGTCAGCATTTGTTTTAATTGCATTAAAAAGCTCTAGAAGTTTAATGTCTCTGAAAGGCCAGAGCAGAAGGGGTTTTTTCTTTTAAGTGGCTGAGTTTGGGGAGGAATTTTTTTGAAGTTTTTTTGTCTTTTGCTTTTTTTAAAGCCTCCCTCTCTGTTACCAAACTTTTCACCCAGATCATCACAACAGAAGCAACAACAGCTGTTCTACCATAAAAAAATGTGTTTTTAAGAGGCAGGACCAGATCTCTGAAAGAGATTAGCTCCTGCTCAGGCACCAGAGGAGAAGTGCGGCTTTTCAAAAGTTTTCAGCGTTCAGCAAGTTCCATTTTCTCCAGATCTTAGACCCCTTTTGCAGGATTGATTTATTTTTGCCCTAATCAGGAACAGAGTGCTGTTCCTCCTGAACCTCATCTCCTTTACCAATGTGTGTTTGGAATGGCTGCAGCATGAGGTGCTTGTAGCTCCCAAAAGCACTGTGTGCTGGATTTGAACCTCTTCTAAAGAGACACAACATTCAGCACCCTTTGATAGTTCAGTTGTTGATGGCATCAGGTCTGATGAGCAGCACAGGCACACCACGGGTTGTGGTAATCCCAGCATTGTTTACTGAATTTTTTGTTTGCTGGTCCACAAATAAAGCTCCATACTACAAAACCCAATAGCTGAAAAGGCAAACCTAGAGTAAAAAAAAACCATGTGTTGCCAGCCTCTAAATTATTTGGAAACTGGTTGTGAGAGGTGGCAGTGGAATTGGTGTTCTTTCAGATGAGAACAATAGCATTAGTTTAAGGGTGTTTTGATTGCCCACAAATACAATTGAGAGAGACCCACTGGGACACAGGAAGAAGCCTTAGAGATGCCACATCTCCATGACCAAGGCCATCTTTATGCACCTAGATTTTCAATTCCTTTCCTTCCTCTTTACCATGCTGTTATTAAATATCTTGGCTCTTGATCAGACAGCCAGTTCAACCCATCCAGATCTATCCCTGGCCATGGTAGCACCATCCAGGCTGTCCCAACTGGATTTTGCCCCCATCAGGGTCTCTTTAGGAGACTACAATATGTTTGCTATGACTCAAACAGCAACTTCAAATACAACATTTAGCCAACCTTCAAAGGGTGTGAAGCCTGTGGAGCACAGGAAAAAATAAAAAAAAAAAAACCACTTTGAGTCAGGCAGATACATACAAGAGGACTTAGAAAGTTGTAAATAACATCACAACCCTGGCAGGAAGAAGCAAAGTGCATTGCTTTTACAGTTCTTTCCTCTTTTCCTTCTAAAAGTGTCAGCCCATCAACATTTCATTGACATGCTGGACAGTTTCCTCTAGCTCAGATGTTTTTCTAGGATCTCTGAGTGTTTAGCTTGCCTTTGTATCCACAGTACCACGGGAAGAGGAAACCATTGTGCCCAGGATGGAGTTACACATGTGTGTTCTTCCCCCAGTGATGGCTCAGCTCTTGCTATCCTTTGATTTAGCACCAAATCTCTTCCTGCTAGAACATCTCTGAGTCACTTGCAGGCAAACTGGACGTGGTGAATATCAATAGCTGCTGAAGGACACTGGGACCCTCTGTTTTGGCAACCATTCACACTTCAATTCTTTCAAAAATGATATTTCACCAAGCAAAATTAGGGCCCAGAGCATCCACCCAGAACATTTGCAATAGGACTGTGTGAATACAGGCAAAAGCCATATAACTGTGCCTTTTTTAGGCACTTAATATATATATTATGATAGAGATCCTGGATAAGGTTCTTACTGATAAATAGACACAGCAGAAAGCTGAATCTGGGGCTCCTATGTCCCAGGTGAAAGCTGCTGCAGTGGTTTCAGTTTTATATAGCCAGAGGCAGTGTTTCGATGCAACTCTGCAAAATATTCCTGTTTATTTGTTCTCATCATCACTCAAAATACATTTCTATCTAGGAAAGCCTCACATGGAATAAAACTAGCCAAGAATTCTCTCTCTAGATAATAAAGGAACAGAGTCAAGTCTAAAACTGTTTTGCTTAGTTTCTTTTTGAATTTGTGTCCCCCATATCATCCCAGAAGTTTAACAAGAAGAAGATATTCATTCCTCCTTGATGGAAATGCCTTTTTCTCATTTTGACCAAAGTGACATGTAATGGTGAACTACCTCCTGAGGGAATTTTTTAATGTAATTATGTATCTTTCACCAAAACATCTCAACATTTGCAAAATGATGCCTTAGCTGCTTAGTTTAGTTTGATTAGAAAAAAAAATCTACAGTCTTATTTCTTGGTATGCAGTTCCAGTGTTCTCTCGTGCTGGCAGTGGCAATTTTGTGACTGTGTACAACAACCTAAGCCATTTCTGTCCCAGAAAAATTACTTTCCCATATGTGTTTAATCTCTAGTGAATTTCTGTTGTCTTTTCTTAAATTTGCTGGTAAAACACAACATCTATAATAAAACCAAAGAAAATAGAATGCATTCCCTTTAGCTCAAGGTAGAAAAGTTGCCCTCCCCTAGAACACTATTATGGGAATATTTTCCAGAAAAGACTACTTTTTAGTAGAAAATATGGAAAACATATTTTTTAGCATTTTGCAGCACTTTGTTGTTGTCTGGTGTTGAACCCTCTCCAGGTCTGCCTTGTTTCTTCCATCCAATGTCATCTCCACTGCCTCTCCATCCCCTTCTCTTCTCCCATGGGCACCTCTGTGGTTTGTGCAGACAGCCAGACTCACACTACAAGCTCTACCAGGAGATCTTTGCACTCTATAAAATGTTGGCCAGTTTTCCACATCACTCCCAAGGCAGGAACTCAAGTTTTCTTTCTCCCCACTCCCTACCTTCTCCAAGCCAGTTTACTAAGTAGTTTTCTCAGTGAGAACATTAAAAAAACACTAACACCTGATTTGATTAGATCAAGGCTTGCTTTCCTTTTTTTGAGAATTGTTAATAAAATCACACTTCTGAAAAAAAAAGCCAGGATGGAATGTAAATGCTGCACTAATTTAATTACACTTTGGCGCTGGGAGACACTAATGTAAATATTCTGGTGAGTAGGCCTAAGACACTTGAAGTAATTACTTAAAGGCTTCCTTTCAAAGAATCTCCCCCTTTTTATTAAATGCCTTTTAACATTAGCACTTTCTTCCTGACAAATTAAATGAAATTTCATTACTCTCCCTGACTTAATGGCATGAGGCTGCCTGCTGCAAGTGCGAGTTAACCCTCTCTGGATGGAAGACACAGAGTTTGTGAGCTCTGGTTGGCTCTGGGTGTCACCACATTGCCTGAGCATCCCCCTGCATCCCCAGCATCATCCTCAGGTGTGCCTGCAAGTTCTGCCTTGCACCCCATGTCCCAGAGTATCCCAAATATCAGCTTGTAGATGTATCCAGCTCTTCATTTTCTCTAGGTTTAGGGGAGCACAGGTTGAAGCTCAGAGCTGATCCTATAGGATCATTAAGAGACATGCCCATAAGATTAAAATCCCTGTGAGGAATTTTGTAGAATTTGTAGAAATATAATATCAGATCCATATTTGTAATGATCATTGAACTTCATAGACTAATATTCCAACATTTCTTGACACTACAAAACTTCTAAAATATCACAATTCTGGGACCACAGGCACCTTTAATGCTGCATTCATGTACTCACCAAGAGAATTGAGAAAGAAGCAATGCTGATCAATACCTGTGTGAGCAGATTTACTTTTTGATCAAAGCCCACTTGACCAGTCCGTTTTGTAACTTCCCCCTCCCCATTGATTTCTCTTTAAATTAAATAAAAGTGGGGTCAGGTTATCTCCTGTTTTATTTACACACCTCCATAGAATCCACAGGTCCCACCAGGCCAGCATCCAGGCAAGGGAGCTGGTGACAAACTCTGTCCTGCTGTTTAAATATTGTCCCCACAGCCTTAGGAGCTGAGCAAAGCTTTTAAAATAGCTGTGGGAGCCAACACTCATAAGCTGGCAAAGAAAGTGAAGAGGCAGCAAAACAATAATCCATGGCATTCCCAGCAGGGAATCCCATCCTGTGGATACTTCCTAAAATGTGACTCCCAGAGGTGGGCAGAGCCTGGCAGGTCAGGATGCTCTCAGCCCTCTGGAGGGTTTGATGTTAAAGGCTGCAACAATTTCACCCCTCAGACTTCTGACCCTGCAAGGCTGTCAGTGTGGTACCTGTTACCCACATGATTTTGCCCCTCTCTGTTTCTTCTTCCCCTCCCTTATAATTTTGAGATTACTGAAGGAGCCCTGCAGAGTCAGCCTCCCACCAGATGTGCCTCATGTTGGCACAGAATCATAGAATGGTTTGTGTTGGGAGGGATTTTAAAGATCATGTATTTCCAATCCCCCTACCATGGGCAGGAAACCTTCCAGTGGACTTCTCCTCCAGTGTACATTCCCACTAAACCCCTCTCTCCTGAATTATTGTCCCACGATGGAATTGCTGTGTGAACACAGCTCCAAACAGAGATATTGCCCCTTTGCTGTGGGGTTCAGCTGTTGCCCCCAAATGGAGCTGATGGAGGGTGGATTGCTCCAGTTGAACACCACAGCCACCTCTAGCCAACATCTCTCTGTCGAGGTTCAAGCGACTCAGCAAGCTCTCCTTGTTTTACTCCAGCTGAGAATCTGGCCTTACATATAAATAGAAAAAAAAATTGAGCTGCTGTATCAAAATCAATCCTGTCCTGCCTCTTGAAGCTGCCAGAAACAGGGGAAATTTATGCTAGGTTTAATAATGGCTTTAAAAAGTTCTTTGATGAAAAATTACCTCTGGGTCTGCCTCTTTGGAGCATGCTTCACCCATAGTACATGAGTTACCAGTGCCAATTTCCATCTTATCACAGATGTCCTTTCTCAGAACGCAGAGTATTTGGGACTGAAAACAAGGGCCTTGCAAACTCAAGTTCACATGGAACATTTTTTTTGGCAGGGTCCATAGGTCAGCCTATAAAGAAAGAAAATATCTCTGTTTTCTTCTGCAGAGTTATCAGATTTTGAAAAGAGAGCTTTCTCCTCTTGTGAGGTCCAGGTAAAAGTTCACCCATTCCCTGGCTGCCCGCTTCTGACAAACAAAAATTAAGGACCTGAAAATAACTGTTTTATCTGAAAAAAATGCTAAACATCCCAAAACAAACATTCGGCTGTGCCGCTGCCAAATTCCACGAGTAAGAGAGCTGCAGGCCAAGGCAGCTCTCGTCTCACTGGGGAATAATGGGTAAAGTTTGGCCAGCTGCCCCTTCCAACCCTTCGGGGACCCACAATCCAATTGCAGTGTCTTAGCGGATGTGAATTTCAAGGTTACACCTGGGTGTTCAAGGGCAGGGCCAAGTGTAATCGGCACTTAGATCATAGATTAATCTTATTTGCCATCTATTAGGTTTGATTCCTGCTTCCCGCTCTCCCTCCCTAAAGCCAGGATTATTGTGATAGTTTAAGATAATGGATTCTAACGGAAGAAAGGTCACGCAGGCATTGAGATTTGGAACCTTAAGATAATATGATTAATCTAAAAGCTTCTTTCTAAAAGGGGAGGGTATACTCTCATAGGTTTAATTGAGGGGAGAGAGAGAGAGAGAGAGGGAGGGAGGGATGGAATTAGCAACATGAAAGGAGGAGTGAAGGATCCTACTTTTTGTCAACTACAATTAATTAACATAGTGAGGAAATGCTCTTCATTCATTTTCAAGCTGGTAAAACCGACCTTTTTTTTCTTTTAAACCCTTAAAAGTGATAATCATTCTTTATTTAGATTTTTTTATTGCAAGTCATTAATTGATAAAAACATGCATATTGATTTTCATGGCATACATGACAAATATAAACTACCTGGGGTGCTTGCACATATGCATGTAAAAATTCATGTGCTGAGGGATGGAATTTGATGTATGAATGAGATATTCTAGTATCAGGTGCTTGGATTTTATAGGCACTGTAAGAAAACTCCACAGTAGAGAAATACATTGTAATAAGTTTATAGGGGTAGCCAAAATGTTCTGGGGACTGTGGAGAGAGACTTGCTGTCCCAAAGAACCAGCAATATTATATTGCTGCACAGTGTGACATAATAAAACCTATCCTTAGTTATTTATACTGCCTGAGATTATCAGATAAAGGAATTTGAGAACAAAGAAATAGTCTCTTTGTCATTTATGCCGTTTATTTACTTGGGCATTTGGATAACCAAACATAAAAGAAAAAAAATCATGTCCTTATGTTCTGCACATGTTGTTTCAATACCGCAGGAATTTTTTCAAATATTTTTTGAAAAAATGTCTGTCATATTTCTATTCCATTTTTAAATCATGAAAATATTTCCCTTAAGATTTATAAACAACTACTGAATACCAATAAACATGTTACCAGCCCAAGTCAGGATTGCTATTAACAACCATTTAAGTATGATGACCCTGCCCACCCACCGACTTAGAATAATAAAGTGGAAATACTTTTTAGCTGACTCCTGGCTTTGAGATCTTTTGTCCTATCCTGGAAATGTACAAATCCAGGCTGGATGGGGACCTGAGCAGCTTGATCTGCTGGGTTGCATCCTTACCTGGGGCACTGGTGGGAGCTGGAACTAGATGGTCTCTATGGTTTCCTCCAAGCCAAACCATGGTTCTGTGATTCTGTGATTTTATGGTTCAAATGTCATCCTTTCCTCGCTGATGCTTTTCCTTCTGTCATAAAAATTAAAGTGAGATACACACACAACATTGTTCACACTTTGTAGGACTTTGTGCAACCACTTAAAAAGTGTAGGCTAATGGAAAAGGCCACAGGAGCTGGGAATCCTGTAGGAAAATGGGCTGATTTGTGTTTCTTGTTTCTGGACTTGTCAGTTCTGGGTTAATGCTTGGACTCACTCATTTTAGAGGTCTTCTCTAACTGCTGTGCTGGGTGGATTTAGAAATCTTTACTCTTGTATTTCTCGGGGGTCACAAGACCAGCCCCATAACCCCAGCACCCTAAAGTGCCCCCACATGTCTTTGTGCAAATCCCCAGAGCTCACTGCCCAGGGTGCCCACCCTGCCTGGAGCAGAGCCATGATGCTGCCACTGTCCCTGAGAGCATGGAACACACTGAGCTTCTCATTTTAATCCCCTTCATGACCAGCTTTGTCTCTTCCCACAGTACATCCCCTCAGCTCCTGCACGAAAAGGAGGGCAGGAGAATTTCCCTTCTCCCTGACCTTGCAGCCTGATGAAGAACTACTGGTGAGATTATTCCTAGAAACTCAAGAACCAAACCAAGTGTTACTGCTGCTGTGGCTGAAGGGTAATGTAATTAGAACTTGAGCTACGACTGCTTAATACAACCTGTAATAATAATATATGTCTATCATCATTCAGAGCTATTCTAAGACTCAGAGCAGTATTAAAAGCCATAGGAAATAATTAGTAGTGAAGAGGAATCATGAGTTGCTGGGTGCTGTATTCACACAAGAACCAGCTGCATATGGCTTTAAAAATGACTGTCTCCAACATATGCCATCCCTGCAAGAGCATCTATAGATAAGTTAATATAAGAAAAGATAAAATCCCAGGAATGGATTAAGCTATATATTAAGCTTTATAATTCTGTGGATAACTGAGGGAAGGACATTAAACTGAGGATAGAGACAGAGAGGATGGAGCACTTAAGAGCTAAATGTGGGTATGCACAAGTCAAATGGTTGCTGCAGTTTTTGCACTCAGTTTGTGAAATGGTGAGTTTTTACCAGATTACATTGCTCTGTAAAGTGTTTCAGAGTATCATATGGAACAGAAAATAGAGGTTTCCTAGGGAATACAGCAATGAGAGCAGCTGAAGCTGCTGCAGTGGCTGGATACACCTTTGAGAGGGGCTGAACAAGAGTGGGTGAAGGTATGGTTCACTCCTGATGGACAGACACACAGATCAGTCAGGAAATCTCTGTCCTCCTTTTCAAGGTGCAATATTAGCACACAGTTAATTGAGCATAAAGTATTTGAGAGCCTCTGTGTTGTTCATTACAGTTCCAATTTGCCTCCACAGAAGTGTCATATTTTTGATGGTATTTTAGCCGTGTTGTCATCACATTCCTTCTAGAGACTGCATTCAGGGAACAAATTCTGATGGCAGAAAAATAAATAATTAGGCTGATCCATATTTTTTTTAAAAATGCTCTATTAAGTTGCAAAAAAAGGGACATTTAAGTCTGCCTGAAATTCATTGCTTGGGACTGAAGGACCTGATCCTCCAAAATTCCTTGGCCAGGGGCACCAGACATTTAAACACATTTAAACACACACACATCAAGTGCATAGACAGTTCTACTGGCCGTGGTATAAAAGCAAAGATGTTTATGCCTCTTTTGCTGTGTCAGTACCCAAAATCTGGTGGCTCTGGGGAAAGCAATTTTCAGCCATCTCTTTCAGAATCAGGGCTTGTGTTTTTAGAGAAGAGCATCTCCACACCTAGCTTTGAGCTTCAGGTTCAAACAACCCCAAAGGTTCGAAAGTAAAATGCTAAAATCGCTGTTATTTTGCTTTTCCTCCCCCAGTTTTTGCAGGATTTGTGACCCACAGTGCTGCAAGGGTGAGGGGCACTTGGTTAAAGAGCCACAAAGGGGACTTTGCTGTGACATTCACCAAAAATCCCTCACTGTGAAACAACATTAGCAAATCTCCAGGCTGATGTTCTGCATGTTGGTAGAGCAAAAACAAATATTTCCCATGCTGGGGTCCTCCAAAATTGCCCAGTACCACATTAACACCTGTAAACAAGAGGCACTGCATCATTTCCACCCTAATAACAGGACCAGCACTTTTTGAAGCATGCAGGCAGCGCCAAAGCTGATATCAAACCTAGAAAAGACCTCAAAATGGAAATTAGTGGAATAAATGACAGAATTCATTTTGCACTCAGAAAAATGAAACAGAAAAGGAAAGTCCCCCTAGGGCACTCTGTCACCTGCGGCTGGGGTGTTGCTCAGACATGTAAAAGCTCCCCATGGAAGGTTTCTTTCCTACAGGACAGAGTTGCATCTGGAAGTGTTGATCCCCATTTGCCACAGATGAGTCCTAAAATCTGCTCTCACACCCTAAATGCTTTCAATCACTCCAACAGATAACTGAGAATATTCAGCAGAATATTCCCCCACTCCTCCTTCATTCAGCTGCTGGGATGGGTATGTTTTTCACCTTCCTTGGAAGGAGTTGTCAGCTCTCCTGAGCCTCTCCAGAGGAAAAGCCTCTGACTAATATATGATGTGCTTATTCATCCCAGACGTAGGGCATATCATTCTCGAATGACTGACAAGCGTTCTAAAATGAAGAGAGCTCCAAGTGTGCTCTAATAGTGATGGGAAGCATTTCTAGTCAAACATAAAGCAAATTAATGTGAGCCCCCACTGCACCTTTAATCTGGAAATGTCATAAAGTAATAAGCAGAGTGACCCTGGCAATGTCTAAGGTTGGATTTCAATAGATTTACATCTTAAAGGGCAACTACATATTTTTAAGTAGTAGGAGACCAAATTCAGAGCTCCTCTTTCACCAGTGCAAGTCTGGGGGGACTCCCCCAGTCTCAGGTACAACAGGGATCAGTGGATGATTTTATTTTATAAGTCTTCATTACAATAATACTCATCTCTGTATCAGTGGGCAGCTCCCTCATCCAAAAAAAAAAAAAAAAAAAAAAAAAACGGGCCCCTCAATATCTCTCATTAACTTCAGAAAGGGCAGATTCTGGTCTGCGTGTCTCATTGCAAACTAGTTTCATCAGAAGTATATTTAATTAACACACTCTTTTGATTAGCATTCAGAATGAAAAGCTGTTTTGAGCAGCTCCCAAAACAGAAGATTCGGTAATACAGATAAAAAGCAATAGACTACAGGTCACATCCCAGTGCAGAAGAAACAGTTTTCTTCCAGAAATGAAGTATCAGTCCAGACCTGAGCCTTCTGTTGCCTTAGCAATGCCATATTTTCTAGGTGAATAAATGAATAAATACATGAAATACTCAAAGCAATGACACCTGAGGAAATTCTTTAAATTATCTAATTCCTCTTCTCCATCAGTCTTATTTAGAGCCCTTTGTCTTCCTTCATAAAACCTATTTTAGAAGGAGGAGACTAAGAAATCCATTTCCTAACTAGATAAAACATTCTTCAAGAAAATTAGGAGACCCCAAGGAGTGAATATTGATGATGAAGTGGCAGTGACTCCCATGAGCTCTGACCTGACACCAGATCCTGAAGGAGAAATGTCCACTTGGTGGGAGAAAGGCCATCCTGGGACATCCACCAGCTTTCTTCAGTGTTTGTTATTATTATTTGTATTCTCTGGATGGCCTGTGATGGGGTCAGCCCCCACCAGCTGGTGCAGAGCCTTCTCCCACTCTGGTCATGATCCTACTTCATGTTATACTGAGCCTTCCCTGCCTATAGGGCATGACTTTGGGGAAAAATCTCTTCCAGCCACAGCTGGGCATCCTCTCTGAGTGAATGCATTGGTTTTCTCCCGAAGGGCACCCAAAGTGGAAGCATTTGTGGCTCAGGAATCAAAGCTGAAGGAGCCAAACGAGGAGTGAAGGAAAATGAGAGCATTGCCACACAGTTCCACCTCCTGCCAAAGCAGAGCTCTGCTTGAAGAGGCAGCACATGCTCAGGGGATGGAAACTCAGTGAGCATGAAAAAGTTAATACAAGTCAACAATTTACAGCAAGATTTCATGTTAAAGACATCTATTTATTTCTGCACTAGGAAAAAAAAAAAGAAAGTTGTATTTTTGCATTAATCCCCTACTCTACCTGCCATTTTCTCTAAAACATGGGAAATTATCAAGAAAAGATTGATAAAAGAATGGGGGAAAGGCATCAAGTAGCAGGTATATCACTGTATTTGTGTGCTTTCACTCAATACAGGATTGCATTTCATCTTAAATCATTCCAGGGATTGGAAAATAAAAGGAAAAAGAAAGAAAAAGAAAAAAACATATTGTAGTGGGTTGACCCTAGCTATATGCCAGGCACCCACCAAAGATGCTCTATCACTCCCCTACTCAGCTGGGGAGGGGAGAGAAAATATAACAAAAGGCTCGTGGGTCAAGATAAGGGCAGGGCGCTCCAACCTGGTAAGGTTTTGCTTCTTGAAATTCCAGTCACTGGTACCACCCCACTGAGGAAATGGAAAGGCAGAGGTGTGCAAAAGCATGGTCTGTCCAACAGTTAGAGCAGGGAAGGGAAGACAGAGCCTTTGGAGCATCAGGCACAGCCTGGCCATGTAGCCCTGAGGCGGTGGCAGAGTGCCCAAAGCTCAGAAGTGTCAGGGATGACTCCAATTTAAATTCCTGGGATCTGCAAGAGCCAGGCACCTCTTGAGGAGAGGGGGACGCCAGGCTCTGAAATGTTATGGTTTCCCCCAATGTAAAATGGGGTTAATCATACATCCCTAACTCACAGGGGTGTTGTGAAGATTGATCAGTTAATGTTTGTACAGAGCTTTGGAAATGTAAAGTGCTATATAAATGCTAAGGATTATTATGTTCCACTCTTTCTCTGCAGCTGAACCCTTTGGGGAAAAGGAAGAAAAATCTATTAAAAAGTGCTACTTGCATTTTATATCTCTGCTTCTTTTTCTCTTCCTTGATGCTTTTAGTAACTTGGGGGGGATGATCTCTAAAAAGGATTTGTGGGCTCATGTTCTGAATCCTCTGTCAGCCTCCCTTACCAGTAGCTAACTTTGTTTTCATTCATACATATTTAAGGTGGGATATGACATCATTTAACACACACCTATATTCCCACAGTCAGTGCTTGAGTTCGCAGCTTCTAGTGCAGGATGTGTCCCCAGTTCTTGCTCAGTTAGAACATGGTGGCACTGGCTGCAAGGCTCATGGGCCAGATCTGCTTGGGCTTTGGCTTCCCACAGGAATTGGCTGCTGGATGATGAGCCTGTTATGTGGTCTAATTCATCCTGAACTGAACGTTAAGGAACATATTTATTTTGCCCTGTGAGAAGAGCTGTCTTGCCCTTGGTGACTCCTGTCTGTGAGCCCTAAGTGTAGGTTTCATGGGCAGAAACACCACTGGAGGATACACTAAACTTAAAAGTATTAAAGAAACAGGATGCACAAAGAAAATCCATTCTGTCAAAATCAAGAGTTGTTGGGACAATATTTCTGTCTCCTCAGGCAGGAGAACATTGAGGCTGTTTAGCCTGGAGAAGTTTGCATGGAGATCTCAAGCAGCCTTCCAGTGTCTGAAAAGGACCTACAAAGAAGCCAAGGAGGGATAAGACAAAGTGGAATGGTTTCAAACTGAAAGAGAAAAGATTTAGATTACATATTAGGAAGAAATTTTTTCCTCTGAGGATGCTGAGGCACTGGCACAGGTTGCCCAGAGAAGATGTGGATGCCCCATCCTTGGAAGAGTCCAAGGTCAGGTTAAATACAAGCTCTGAGCACCCTGGGATAGAGAAAGGTGTCCCTACCCATGGCAGGGGG
This sequence comes from Entomyzon cyanotis, assembly GCA_024500445.1. NCBI lineage: Eukaryota > Metazoa > Chordata > Aves > Passeriformes > Meliphagidae > Entomyzon > Entomyzon cyanotis. The sequence continues at coordinate 15,442,229 of JAKEPQ010001010.1, forward strand.
TTGGAATAAGATGAACTTTAAGGTCCAATACAACCCAAACCATTCTGTGATACGATCAGACAACACAACTGTACCCAAAGAAACTATACCTTGTCCTAGAGATAAATCTCCTGCCTGCCATATAAAACCTTTAAACCACACAAACATAGGGTGTCTGCAGGTGTGTGTGAACAGTTCAGTCACTCTGGGCACACCCTACAGGAGGGCTGACTCCTTCCTAGACATAACCCAAAGCTTCAGCATCTCCTGCACAGTGAGCATCATCCTGCACACCAACACACAGCACAGAGCCCCTTGCCCTCCCTCAACCTTCCCTGACAGGATTAGACCAGTACTACACTGAAACCAGTGGAAATATTCCTGTTGGCCACTGGTCACGGTAATCCCTTTAGATGCAAAGCTGATTAAGTTGCTTATGATCATACATGGAAATAATGGCTGAACACAGGCAGGTGGCACTCGCCAGCCCCAGTGCAATTCCCAGCAAACATGTTCTGCCTCCTGGAAAGATGTGGAACAGCAAAGCAAGACCCAGGATAAAGATTTTCAAATCAGGAAAAGTCTCAGGGTGGGGAATTAAACTTTCATCTGAAACAGTAATTCAATCAGAGGATTTTTAAGAATAAATTAATTAAAAGGAAGACAAAATGACAACACAAATGGTATCATTTAGCCAATACTGATGTTGCTGCAACAAGGTTTTAATGAATAAATGGTTCCTTTTTACTTTTTTTAAGGAATAACCCCCCTCAACTAAAATCCTCTTCAAGTAAGAGCTTTATTATCTCCAATTTCTTGGCAGCCACTAGAGTAAAGGTCACTTAATAAAGTGCATTTATTCCTCATTGCAGGAAAACAATATGTCATCCCTGTGTTCATTATTTACCAAATTGTCTTCATTTTTTTCTTCACCTGCTGGGCTTTGGGTTATAAAAATAAATAATATTGTAAAACTAAACCAGGTATTTTCAGAAAGGATCAGAATTTGTCAAACATGCTCAGTTCACAGAGTGTAAAGGAGACTGGAAATCAGAGTGGTGCTGCTGAATGATTCATCCTCAGGAATAAAACACAGAAACGCAGACAGGGAGAGGGCTGAGTTTAAATAAGCTGAGGAGTCATAAACTATGAGTGTAATCACTGCTAATAGCTCAAAATGCATGACAAATAACAGCTGAAAAGAGTCATTTCAGGATGCTCTGACACTGTGTTAATACTTGACCAAAGAAAAATTCAGATCTGAATTTTCTTTTTGTGAACCAGAGCCCAAATTATCATTTGACCCAATGAGTCCTTATAGATAATAAAAATAAATATTTCAAATCTGATTACAGATTTCAGAATCTTCAGTGACAATACCTGAGAGCACAAGGAGTCAACAGGTTTTAGGGCGCAAACATTGCAGGCACCTAAAAAGATCTCACACGTTGGAGGTTCATACATTCAAACACTCTGGTTCTTTTAACACTGCTTTCTTCCTCGGGCCTCTCACTTTCACCTGTGCCTCAAGCTGAGCAATGACACAAGCTAAAGCTAGAATGAGGTTAAAATCTTTACATATCTCCACACCTTTTTTTTTTTTTTTTTTTTTAAGCAACCATTTGAATTTTTATCCCTAGCAATTTTTCAACCAGCTCTAGACAAAACTAATAGGATATGCGTCTACCACATCTGCGACTTTTTAATTTGTGTATGTTGCATCCTATTTCCCTGCTCTCCATCTGCTTGTTGTCTCTTTCAGCTACGGTGGTGCAGCAAGTCTCACTCAGGAGGATGCTGAGGGGCTGCAGGCTGACTGCCTATATATCCCATTTTCAAATCTCAGCTTTGCTCCCCAGAAAAGGGAAGTGTCCCTCCATCCAGTGCCAAAGTCCATGGGACCAAGCCTAGAGCTGGGGGGAGATCTTATGATGACAAGGCATTATTTCAGATGCATCAGATGTAAGTGCAATAAAATCATCTTATTGGAGTCTCCGTGAATTTCTGTCTTGACCTAAAATGCTTTAACTGGCAAAACTTTGCTATAGTGCCTTCCATCCCTCCACGAGTTAGGGGAGCACCTAAACTGTAAAACCAAGCCTTTAGGGGGTTAATATGCCAGCTGGAATAACTCCTTTGGTTGAAGTTTATTAAATCCAGCCAGCAGACTGTCTGATTGCTAATAGGATTTCCAGTGTAATATCTCCTTGTAAACAAAAATACTGCACTTATCTGCTGGGCATCTCAGTTGCATGCGTGCGTGTGTGCAAATGGATGGCCCCACGGATCCCTTTTCTGCATTTATTAAGCATCAGGAAGTAATCTCCACATGGTGCAGCCAAATGTAAAACAAGAAAACTCTTTAAAGTGGCCTGTAGCATGCAAAGCAAATCCCTGTAAAAAGCAGGTCCTTGGTGTAAAATTTACTAAGTTCTTCAGAAAGCATATAAAGATATTTAGCCTCTTGTTCACAGCCAGAATGGAGTTGTCTTTCTTTTGCGTTTCTTTTCCTTCCATCCGCTCTTCCTTTTTTCCCCCACATCCCACAAATGCAATTTTGATCCCCCATTTGATCTCTTGCCTCGTGCTCTATTGTCCCTATAATATCTCCCTGGACAGTGTCCCTCTGAGGGGAAGTGTGCTCATGGTGTCACCCCCAAGCAATCAGGATTATCAAACGCTTTTATAATTTTGATTATAAAAATTCTCTCATTCACCTCTTCTTGAGGCTGAACAGGCCCACCTCCCTCAGCCTTTCACATAAGAGTGATTGCCCAGACTCTTTATTAATTTCATGGCTCTCCTGGACCTGGAGCTCCATGTCTCCCTCGTGCTGAGGAGCCCAGAACTGGACAGCACCCCAGATGTGCCCCAGCAGCACTGAGCAGATGGCAGGATCACCTCTCTTTCTAATGCATCCCAGGATATCAATGGCCTTCTTAGCCACCAGGATACTCTCCTGGCTCATTAGTTTGTTGTCCACCAGGACCAGGAGGTCAGCCCCCAGCCTGTACTGGTGCATACAAAAAGTTATATTTTTGGATAATAATCTTTAATATGTCATTTCATCTAAAGTTTATGCATTTGTTAGTGTGAAAAGTCTCTGTCCTAAGTTTCCCATAAGAATTGCAAGATGTAAAACAATGACAGAAATAGAATACTCATGTTCTGATATTAATATTGGGAAGTGATGCCACCTGAGCTGTCACTGAGCTCCCACAGGTAACCTCATGCAGCTTTCCTCTGTTTCTTCCCAAGGTTAGGACATGACCAAGTAGCAGAAGCAGCCCACAGCCGTGGTGGTTCTGTGGATGGGAAAGTCATGGGAACAGCTGGTGCTTTAATCCAGACAATTCTCCCTCCACACTTCAAGTCTCCTTTGCCACCAGCTCAAACAGCAAGGCCTTTCCTCCCATAACTTCTAAATGAAGCATTTGAGACACAAGCACTAAAATAAAGTCACCTGAATTCTGCAGAACAAATGCCTCCAAAACTGTTGCCATCACAAATTCAGATATTTTTCTTTTTAGTCAGCAGAAGTTGTCCAGCAAAGAGCACTGCAGGAGTGAAACAGAGAAGGCACAAGCAGGCAAATACTTTTGAGTTGAAAAACGTTTTGTAACTTTGCTGGCAACCTCACAGACAAAGCTGGCATCCCTTTTTCCTGCTCACAGAGAGTGACCACAGGGGCTCTGCCTTGCAAGTATGACCACAGGAACCCACTTTTTGACACCTGAATAAAACCACAGACTGGATAGGCCAAACTCAAATACCTGGCATGTTTCCTGGTTGCCAATTCATACTGCTTGAGATACCTATTATACAGAGAAAAGTAGTTTCCAATCTTAGCTTAGAAATCCAGAGACTTTTTTTTTTTTTTTAAATTAAAAGCAAATAAGACTCCTAAATTGCAACCCTCACTTATCAAATGGCTAACGTTATCTCATTCTGCAGTTTTAGCCAGCTCTCCCCAGTGGTCTGCCAAATAAATACCATTCTTTGTTTCATCCAGATTGATCTTCAAATCAGTCTGCCCTCCACCCAGCTTCTATCTTCTGAAGACACTAAATGTATCATTCTAGCACATTAGTGTAATTGCCTATAATAGAGATGTGCAGTTAGAGGTAATTTACATGCACATATGCCTAACAGTGCCCTCACATCCTCATTGAGCATAAGGGATGGCAGGTAGAACCTTGTGAATGAGTTAGATGAACACTTTCTCATTATTATTCTCTATATATTTCTTTTTTTCTTTTTTTTCTCTTTTTTTTGAAGAAAAGGAACAAAAGGACAGAGGTGACGTCAACATTATCTCCGTGTACTTCTGTGAGGCACCACATTTTTGAAACAAGTCTCACTAATAGCAGAAGCTTTTCTGACAAATCAGAGCAGTTGTGTATATTTACTGCATAGCTAGAATCCCACTAGGACAGACCCTGTCCTTCATGGAAATCTGAAATTATGGGAGTAAAAGAAATATTAAGGCTTCAATAATTGCTAAACCTGATTGTCATGTACTCACTCCACAGTTCTTTATCCAGAACCCCAAAATTCAATATAATAAAAAACTTCATGTAATTTTCTGCATCAATATTTTCATAAAATTCTCACCAATACTGCCCTTGAGTCCCTCAGGATAGCTGAATCTCAAAGACCTGTCATGAACTGAATCTAAAGGATATGTTTTGAGAATTCCTATCTCAATTGGAAAGAAAAAAAAAGAAAAGGAACAAAACCCCTTTTCCACCAATTTCCCATATAACTTTACCTTTATTTTTTCAAGAAATTCCTATGTATTGTGTCCCCTCTAATAGAAACAGCTTTTGCAAGAGACTGAAAAGGTATTCCCTCTGAAAAACACAAACAAGATCCCACTCTTACCTATGTTTATGGCAGCCATACATTCTTTGCAAGTAAAGATTTCATTTTGAAAGACTTTGGTTTTTTAAACAAGTAGAAACTGAACTTAAAAGCAAAATAAATTGGTTGAGGATTCAAATTTTACATTTTAGTAAATAATTCCACTATCCCTTAATATCCTATGCTACTTTTGTATTTTCCACATGCAGGGTAATGCCCATTCCCACTTTGCCATGCAATGTTCTGTGGCACCCAGGCTCAGCTTCAGCACATACATGGCATTTCAAGTTAAAGAAAAAGGTTACTTCATGATGAGTTAAAACCCCTGAACTGGATTTTAAACCTGGCCAGATTTTACTTTCAATGCCATAGAGAGGATCTACCCCATTGAGTCATGAAGCTGAAAATAAACCAAACCTAACATTTAAATTATGATTTTGCGCAGCTGAGATGTTTCTTTCATACCTCATTGAGTAATTTGCAATGTAAAACTGCTGCCATAGAAGATCTTCATTCAGTGATTTTTATATGGATCTTGCTATTTAGGGAGAAGAAGCAGAAAGAACCAAGAGCCTGCTCTAGAGGAGGCGTAAATCAGACTATTTCTGCTCAGGACCCAGTCTGGAGTGTCAGAAGCTTTTCTAGTCAAGTTCTGAAAGTGGAGTGTTTTCTTACGTGTCCAAAATGATTTTAAAACTTGCCTTACATCTGATTTTTAAACAACCTTCCTACCAACAGGACTTTTGTAGCTGGAACCCTTCACCCTCAAACTGGAGAAAATCCCTTATGCTGCATTATTGGGGAGGAAACCTTTGCAAACCACCCTTCAGAGAGTTCCATACAGCCTATAACTCTGGAGGGAACAGGATTTGAGTCCCTTTCCTCATCAGAGCACTAACCCAGGCCACATGGAGAGCACAACTGGGGAGTTTGAGCTCCCTTGTGAGCACCATGCCAGGCAGAGACCTCCTTGCTTCTTGTTGTTCCAAGAATCTCATTTTTTATGCTCTCCACAGTGATGAGACTCAGTGGGAGGCTTCAGGCTCAGTGTTGATGACTTTGGTGCCAACACACTTACACCCTGAGCTTGTTTCTTCATCCTTCTGCTGCAGGAAGTCTCTGTGGAGGAGACACATGGGTGGGAGAGCTGTGGCAGGAGTGAGACCCTGGCTTGTCATCACAGGGAGACACAGATCCAAGCATGGAGATGCATTGCAGAGCAATGGATCACGTTTTTGTGGCGCAGGTTTCTTTTCATAAACCAAAATGCTTGTGTAAGTAATCATTGACTTTTAATCGGTATTAGTGGTATAAATGGATTGGACAGAGGCAAATTTACACATGCTTAAATAAGAAGCTTCCTTGGGGACTTCCCTCTTCTTTGTTCTCCAGAGTCAAGTACATTTTCTCTGCCTTTTTCTTGTAACTTTATCTTTATTGATTTTATAATAAACCACATGTTTCAATGATCAGCAATTTTTCAGATACAATGATAATACTTTTGCTCTTATAGAATAATATTTTGCACTCCTGGCTTCTTCCATTCGAGTATCTCAAGCACTTTGCAAGCTTCACTTACTTAATGCAGATCAATTACAGGCAGCACCTCTTTTAATAACTCTGCTTTTCCTTCAAGGGAATTACATTTGGCAAACCTGAATCCCGGCTCAGTGTTAACATAAACACACAAATAATCCAATGTAAACACAAATGACTTCCCTCGTTTACAAAAGGCAGCATGGCACGTGGCATTAACCACTAATCCGAGCTTCCTAAGGTTACTTTTCCTTTGGATTCCCCAGAAATGAAAGTGTGTTCTGATTTTCCTCTCGTCATTTGTTGGGGTGGAGAAGTTGTCACTAGGAAGCCTCAAACTATTCCCACCTCTTCCCCTCTCAGCTGTCATCAAGTCCCTGGCAGATGAGGTAGCTGAAGCAGGATACCTCAGTTTCTTCTTCATCCCCACACTTGGGGTTTTGAGATTAGGGAAAACCACCACTGTTCCACACATTATAAAACTTTTAGCAAGAGACTAATGAAATGCAAAGCTTTCTATAAGGCCAGCACTAGCCTTCCTATCAAATCATCTGAAATATTTATTTGCCCTCTTGAATAATTGATAGGGGCATCAGCTCTCCCGGTCAATTGATTTATTAAGGGACTGTTTGGAATTAAACAGCTTAAAGATATTAGATTTAGCAGCGACCTTGCTTGTTAGCATATTCATTTACCTACGGGAGCTCCCATTAGATATTGTTAATACATGACGTTCCCAGTCACGGCCTGGATCTCCTCAAATTGCATTAACACTGGGCTGTTTAGCCACAGAATAACAGGTTTGATTGAGTGCTTGGGCTTGGTGTAATTAGATTTTCCTAGAAAAGGGGGGACTATTTTAATGCTGTGTGCGTTAAACTAGATATGTCATCAGCATTACTGTAATTGGCAAACAGGAGCTTTGGAGACCTGGCTGTGTGTGAATGTTTGTGTTTATGGCTTGTCCTGCCATTGCCACAGATGCCATATAACAGCCCTGCTTATTTACATGTGCATGACACTGACAGAAAGTAGCTGGCCTCTTTAATAAGCATCCCGTTTGAAATTGGTGGAATATTCTATACTGAATAATGGGATCAATTTATTGTTAGTTAAAACTGCCAATTATTTCTCTCACAGAAAAGGTCATGAAAGTGGTTAATCGATGATGGAAACATAGCTTGTGTTGGGGTGTGTGTTTTCATCCTATGGATTTGTTAGATATACAGAAACGTAGAATCAGAATGGTTTGGGTTGGAAGGGACCTTAAAGATCATCTCATTCTAGCCCCTGCCATGGGCAAGGACACCTTCCGCTATCCCAGATTGCTCAGAGCCCCATCCAACCTGGCCTTGAACACTGCCAGGGATGGGGCATCCATTGAGAAAGATAACTTTCTCAAATGTGTGACTCTTTCCCTCAAACTCTACCAAAACTTATCAGAGAACACATTTACACCCCTCTACACCACTTCCAGCAGGGCACAATCCTGTTCATTTCAATTATTCCAGGATGAAATGGAGTAGCAGTGGCAAATGAGGCACTTCATATTTAATTATATGCACCTTGATATAATTAAAGGTGCACCCAGGTAATGCTTGCTGTCCATGTCTAACCACAAGCTTCCTTGAGGGTCAAAAAATGTCTTCTGATGCAAATGCATGAAAATGCCATTGGCTTTAAAAAGCTCTGTCTGCCAAAATTTTGTTATAAGTGTACCTGAAATTCTGTGCTGGACACTGAATTAGCAGGAACATGTGGGTGGAGTCCAGGGAAGAGCTAAAAAACCATAAAATAATAGAGCATGGAGGAATTATCATAAAACCGAAGAAAGCACAAGTGTTGGTTGTGACTTTAAAAGGCGAAACCAGAGAAAAGTGGCTGGAAGACATATTCATCTGGTCTGTAAAGTTCAGCGAGTGCTCAGCATGGTCAATGGCAGCATTGTCTCCACCACCAGTTTGATTATAAAGATTTAAGATGGCTCATGAAAACACAGTTGTTCACAGTCAATTCAGGAAGCTAACAACGAGCCTGTGTTTCAACAAGTTTGGAAGTTAGTGATGCAATTACAGAGGGCAGGGAATGTATTTATTTATGTGAGTAGACATACATGCATATATTAGAGCAACTTGTTCAGCAGAAATGGGACTGAAGTTACTACAGGAGAGAAGAGCTGTGGAAGTAAGGAATGTGCTGCAGTGAGGAGGCTGAATGTAAAGCAGTGTTGTCAATATAGAAACTTTCATTGCTTAACAGAAGAAAGAGCAAAGGGAAAAAGAAATAAAATAAGAAAAAATCGGGTTTTGCCTCCTTCTCCCCCAGAATTTTGCAAAATGTCTTGGAAGATACACCCTGATATTAAAAAGTCTGAAATACCACATTTTCCTTAAGTCTGTGTTCTCTTTAATGAACAGATTTGTCCTGCCAATTCTTCAACAAGTGAGGAATCCAGTCTTCCCTTGTTTCGGGGTTTTTTTTCCCTTCCAGTGGGACAGAAATACTGGAAATGTTGTGAGCTGGTTGCTTTTTTTCTAAAAGCCAAATTATTTCAAGTGCCAAAATACCATACTTGGGAAAGAAGAGATTTCCAAGAAGGGTTGTGTGTCCAGCCAAAGCAGTAAACAAAAAGGAACAACAAAAGTCACTTGTTCCTCAGCAAGGGCTAAGAGGATTTTAAGTCAGAGAAAAGGACTTGAAGTAATAAACTGGCAGGTGACTGGCAGAGACAGCTGCCTGAATATTTGAAACTAGGCTGAGTTTTGTAAAATGTATTTATTTTAATTGAGCTCAAACATGCGCTCATTAGTAATGTGATCCTGGTGCTGAACGCCAGGTCAGGGCAAGGGTGCTCAGAGCCAGGGCTCCAGAGCTGGAGCCCAATCCCACACAGGCAAACCAAGACTGGAGAAAGACGACTCTTGGTTACACAAACAAAATAACAAAACAGCTCTGAGTTTCCCTAAAAGACAGGCACGAAACCAGAATAGAATGACCCACCCTCGGAGTTTGACTCGGGCCCAGAGATGTCAATACGCCCATTTATTTTTGCAGGGCTCATGCAAATTGTTTTTCTTGTGACACTGCATTTCCCGGCTCCAGCTGACCCTGGAGCTTCTCAGCCCGTGTATTCCCTTTACAAGACAAGTTTCTTGGCTCACAGGCACAAGGGTCATCAGCGTGCAGCTAAAGTTCACCAGAGTTTGCCATGCAAATTTCTAAGTGCTAACAAAAAGTAGCTTTTTTTATTTTGAAAGCCTCTGGCAAATATTTTAAAGGCAAAACTTGGATTTTTTTTTTTTTTTAATGGGACTCTTGAAGGGAAAAAAAATAAGAAAACAAAACACACAAATAGAAGTAAATAAATCTCTCCTGTTTCAGTGCTGGGAATCCCAGGAGGATCAGTAAGGAAATCTAATCATAAATGCAAAGTGCAAGTGGCAACCTGACTCCCCCCTCTCACTCACAGAGAAGCAAAATAAAATCACCACTATGATTAACAAATAAGTGAGTAGATTTTATATGCAGTAACTAATAATCTATAAGATTTTTTTTTAATCAACAAATCCTCTGCTAGTTTATATTAATTAATGGAAATAAAAAAGGTAAAACAGTTTCCAGAATCTGGAGTTCTCTGCAGAATAACCCTTAAAGAGGCACATGTTCCCACACCATGGATCAAGCCTTTACACAATCCCTCTGCACCCAAAAAAGCCACCTTCCCTCAGTGACTACCACAGTGCCCAAGTAGTCCCACACTAATAATCAAATAGTCCCTTACCAGCAATCAATTCTGTTCAGTGGTAAAGAAATCCTTGCTGTAAATAAAAGTAGAATAAACTGGAACTAATGATTTATCCCACGTTTTCTGTGAATTGCTATTCCACTAGGCATGACATTGAACCAGGAAAAAAAGAAAGACAGAGTAGATGTTGAATATAAACAGAGTAGAGTTTGCATTCCTGGCTGATGTTTTATTTAAAAAGGCAATTCTGGTTGCCATTCCTTTTTTATATATATAAGGAAGAAAATGAATATTTTCCAAGTATTGCTTTTCTCTTTCATTCATCTCACGTGTAAGAAACTACTCCCTAAAATAACTCGGAGTTGGTTTTTTTTTTTAATGCCTGAGGAAAAAAACGTGTATTCAAGTAACAACAGCAGAAAGCACTGCCCAATCCTTAATCACTGCTTACTGATTTAGGTCCATTTTATTAGCAGGCAGTCCTTTTCCAGAAAGCCATTTTCCTGGCAGGGAGCAGGCAGTGTTTGTGGGGTCAGAGGACCTGTCCCCCCGTGGCTGTGCCCTCTGGGGCTGGGCAGGCAGCGGGAGTTTGAGTGCTGGAGTTTTGTCTGACAATACTCATCTCTGGGAAGTGTGAATGAGTGTTAGGTATAAAGCAGGAGGCCGGATACAAAGGACCCAACAGGGCATAAAAACAATACATATTGCACACTGTGACTCCTCTGATGGGCAAGGACAGAGAAACTGAGAATTTCACTATTTGCGTTGAGACATTTTCTTGGTTCTGGGCTTGTTTGCAGTTGTTTGTGTGTCAGAGTAAAAATAATGGATTTGGGGAGAACGACCTGTTAAAAACCTGCCTTGTTTTAGAACAGTTTTTCCCCCCTCCCTTCCCTAGTCACTATTTGTCACAGTCAACTACTGAAATCCTCTATTAATCGCTAAATCCAGATAATAGCGGAGGTGGGTTGGCTGACCTGTGAAATTAGGTCTGCATGTAAAAAGGAATTGAACTGTGCGAGCTTTGGAAATAACTCTGTCGGTATTTACATTAGCATTTGAACATCAAAGATCTCCCCTGGGCTCCTGTAGGTGCCTCTAATCCAAGTACCAATCAACCAACTCAGCTTTTCCACCCAGCCAGCCCGGCTTGGAGACCCTTGGAGATATATCCCAGCCAACCAAGAGGCAGGTGAGAAGCTTCTTGCTGGCTGTCAGCCCCCAAGTTTCCATGAGAGTGGGGCCCCAGGAAACATGCTAACAAAAGAGATGGGAAAAAAATTAAAAAATCAGCATTTTTATTTCGCAGGAGAAACAGCCTGCCCACCTCGTGAGCAAGCATGTGCACAAATTGTAATTACCATCTTAAAAAGAGACCTTTAAATACAACAGGCTCAGCAGACTATGGGGAAATAGAAATTAAAAGGAAGGCTAAAAAATTATTTCCTTTGGTTATTACTAGCATTATTGCTATTGTTTTAAAGGAGCCTTCACCTCAGATTCCTGCAGAGCTCTGCTTCTATGATCAGCAGCTCACTTGGGTTTTTTTGGGCATGGTTGCTGCCATTGCAGCTGCAGAACTCAAAGCACAGCTCTCAATTAAATAAAAGTCCCACAGTGACTTGGCCACAGAGATATTCTTCTTTCTGTTCTATAGATGGGTCAAGAGAGGCTTCCAGCAAATATCCACCACCAGTCCCAGCTTCTCTTGCTTCATGGCATCATAGATGGCATGGGTTGGATGGGATTTTACAATTCATCTTTTTCCCACCCCCTGCCATGACCACGGACACTTTCCACTACCCCATGTTGTTCCAAGCCCTGTCCAGCCTGGCCTTGGACACTTTCAGGGATGGGGAATCCACAGCTTCTCTGGCAAACCTATGCCAGAGCCTCAGCACCCTCAGTGTAAAGAATTTCTTCCCAACATCTAATCTAAACCTACTCTCTGCCAGTTTGAAGCCATTCCCCCTTGTCCTGTCATTTCTTGCCCTTGTAAAATGTCTCTCTCCCTGTAGGTTCCCTTTAGGTACTTGAAGGCCACAATGAGGTCATCCCAAGTCTCCCACACTACCTGCAGAAGATCACTCCTCTGAAGTTCTGATAATTTGGAGGCATTTGTTCTCACCTGCTCCAGTTCAGTCCCAAGGCATCCATTCTATTCCATTTGACAATGAGTTTAAATTTAGACAAAAGTATTTTCAAGAGGAGCAGAGAGCTGTGTTCTCTCCCTATTAGCTCCAGCCTCTAAGGGTGTGGGAGAGGGCTGGGAGAAGGGGAGGAATCATTTACCACCATTTGCTAATGGGGTAGGTGAACTGCACAGCATCAAGTGTGCTCCTCCTGAGATCCATTCTCAGACACATTAGCTATTTAGCTCAAGAAACCCAAGGTGAAGGTTGATCTCACATTTACCTTTGGATATCTTAAAGAAACCTTAAAAAAACACATATTGAAGAGCAATCCAGGAAAAAAAAATCCACAATGGCCATATAAAAAAGTTGGCATGATTTTCCTGATTTTTTTAAAGTTGTCATCATCATATAAGGCTTCAAGAGAAATCTCTTACCTTTGGACTGCTCTACCACCTCTTATTTTTTATGAACCTTTACTAAATTTACCCAGAGAGAAAGAAGAGGTAGAGAAGAGATCACCTTTAAGGCTTTTCCTTTCTTTTCCTATCTTTTTTTTTTTTTTTTTAAATGACAATAGAATTTTTTTTTCTAAAGTTGTATTAGGGATTCACTTAAGCAGAAATGAACTGTAATATGCAAATAGTTCTAATTGGACTGCTAATAGAGCGTGTCTCTGTTGTTTTTTTGTAGGGAGTTTTATGCCTATGTAATCAGTGCAGACAGCCGTTAAGTAAATGAAGAGGCAACTAACAATGTCAGAAAAGAGACCGGGCGGTTCCAGCTGACACTACCCTAATCTTCCAGGACCCATTAAATGGCAGTTTCAACGCATTACCTACCATAACATCCTTGAATATCACTGATTTTATTTGCAGTATCAAACATTCCATTTCATGCCCCATTAACAGTAGGAGCCTGGGCTTTTTGACGCAGCTAAACATTTTACTAACTACCTGGACTAAGTAACCAATTAACTTTTGGAGACAATACGGCCAATTAAGCGCGAAAAGGTAAGGCTGTCATCCCCCACTAAAATTGAATTTCCTTTTCCTGATGGCACTTATTGTCGGTGTTCAATTGTTAATGGAGATTTGGTCCCTATTAAAAGGATGAAGCCGAAGGATAATGGGAAAGTTCAGAGGACTTGGTTCCTAAAGAGTAGGTCAGAAAATGTCCCAATTGGCCACTAATTCAGTCATCTTTTCTTCATGCCAGCTCTCTTACTGGAATAGGGTTGGCAGTGTGGCTCCAATCTGACCCGCCATGGCAGCACATTGTGCAATATGGCAGCCTTAGAGTCACAGCACACAGGGGCAGTTAGGGAACTTGCAAATAATCAAAAGTATAAACATACATACCAGTTGGATTTTCAGTGCTGAAATATCAGTCTTCTCACACATTGAGCTGTTCAGCGCAGCGCTGAGCCTTTGGGAGAGCTCTTGAGCCCAGGGAACAGGCGCTGTCGTGGTGTTCCTGGGAGCCTCCCTGCTGCTGGCAGGAACCCTGCAAGAGATACACACTTGTGCAGACTTAAAGTGTTCATCTTCATAGCCTACGTAGACTTTTTTTCAGTCGTTGCCATCGGGCTGAATTCTTCTGCCTTGTTACCAATATATGGAGAAGGTGACACCTTAGATGCTCTCATAAATATGTTTTTCTTCCTCAGAGGACATAGCAATGTGCCCATATATTCTGTATGAAGATAGAAATAGAAAAGTTTAGGGTTGATACCCTCTAATTTTTAATATTCTTTTTTAATGTTATATGTCTGCTCTGAGTAAAAGCGTCATCCCCTGTCATTGAAAAAGTTTCCACCAAAAACCATGGCAGCAACAAGCCAATGGGTAAGATAAACGTCTCCTCAGAGACATGCACTTCATGAGATCTTTCATCAGGTGATCTCAAAGCACTTCACATGCTACATCTTGTTAGAATGACTCTTTTATACGATTTAGGGGATTTTTTTCTTCCCCAGAAAAAAGCTGAAGGAGGAGGCAAAAGACAAAGTGAGCATCCGGAAACAAGAAATGGCACAAATACAGAAGGTGGTGTTTTTTACAAGCACTTTATAAACATAAATGCATGGAAAACATAAACAATGGGCTGAAAAGTTTGCCATGGGTCTACCGTGAAGCTGCTTTTTGGTCTGCAGCCAGACAAGTCTGTGTGTTTGGCTCTCTGAGTCAGACAGAAGGTGTGTGCAGATAATCCCCCATCCCAAAGAAAGCATCCTCTTTGATAAGGAGAGCACATATCCTCCAAGGGCACCTGGTGTCTGAGAGAGTGGCAAGCCAAGTGTGACCAAAGCACAATATTTGAAGATCACATTTTTGTCAAACTCTGTGCAGCCCCTCTATCTGCCGCAAAGGGATGTGTTGAAAAGTACAATAACCAAAATATGAGTGTACTCTAACCCTTGCAAGGAGGTTGGAAAGCATAATATTTTTGAGATTGGATAAATCTCAGTGCTGTGTTTGTGGCTTTCCAGACTTTGTGAACATTTCCATCACAGAAGACAAAACCCACATTAAGATGCAGACCTACTCTGCCATAGCATATTTAAAGATTAGCCCAGCCACCACATAGTCAGCTTAGACTGTTATTAATCTAATCTCTTAAATGCATAGAATATCAAAACAAGAAAGCAAGTGAACTGATTTCTCTCTGCTCTAATAGCAAAAATATGACTTTGGCTTTTCTCTGCAATGCTTTACACCATTGAGCAATTACTTGTGGGCAGAACCTCAGGTCCCATATTGCTACTTTTGGTTTTGGGGATTTTACTGGTTCACCCATTTAGCTCTCCAATTAAATCTGTTGTCATTAGGCTTTTTTGGGACCCTGGCTCATATCACAGCCTGGAGTTCTCATTACCTTTAGTGACCTGCCAGCCCAGTTCGAAATACATAATACCCAGGTTAACATATGAAACAAGGTTTAAAACAGTTATTGAAGCACCCCTGAGATCAGAAATGTAATTAAGAGTAGCTTCCATCTCCTTTTTGACCATAATGCATCTTCTACTCTTCTCCTAGTTAACTGTCTGTTGCATCAAATCTGCAAAGGAAACAGCTGGAGTTTTTCTGTCTTGAACTGCTGAAATTCACTTGACTGCTGAAATGACACAGAAAAATGATCCTTTACTGAAGTAAAAGTTTAAATATCTTAATTTTTCTTCCTCTTTCATCCTGGCAGAGATCCCTGGTTGAATCAGATGCAGAAATTGTTACACTTTATCCTTCAAGATCCTTGAATTTGCCTTATGATTCAAATATAAACTACCCCAACCCATTTCTGTTTTTAACTTTGGCTTGTGGGGTTGATTTTTTTTTAAGTAAATAGATTTTGGCATATTCTCAGCTCCAAAAATATAAAGATTTGTTGCTTGGTTATAAAAATGGAAACACATTCATTTTAATTTGAAGAAGAATGTTTCATGAAACTATTTAACTTGATATCAATTAATATTCTTGTAATGAGAAAAGTTGAGGGAAGAAAAAGCTTTTTAAATGAATTGTTTAAAAATATTTAAAACCCTCCCTCTCCACACCATTGAAGATATATGGAGCTAAGTTAATGGCATAGCACAGGGGAACCTTGCTCAATGGGAATTTTCCATTATTCTAAACAAAAAACCCCTAATGCCCATGGGTACTGACAGAAACCATAGTTACGAGAAACATATGTCCTTAATAATAAATTAAATATTTGGTCAAAGATCTAAATTGCTGTTGTGTAAGTGAGGACAGAGCTCAGCTGGGCAGCAGGGCTGGAGGCAGCTATGGCAGTGACAGGGGTACTCAGCCCCTCTGCTCCTCCAGGATTGTACTACAGCCCTCAGCTCCAGCCGCCCTCTCCACCCCAGGAGCACCAAGAACCATCTCCTGAGCATGTGCAATTCAGACTCAGCCAGCAAGAGATATAATTTTCATGTGGTAATGGCAGACACATTTTCACAGAGAACCAAGCCCCCTCCTTCCCCTCTGAATAGCCCCCTGTACAGCCCAGGCTGCCATCCAGCCTGGAGACCCAGGTCCCACAGCCAGATTCTCCATCCACAAGAGCTGATTTTCTAGAGAAAATGCAAACCTAATGAGATAATCCTCATCCAGCTCTAACCGTGCTTCAGCAGAAACTCTTCTATCTTCCATTCACTGTAAGTCTTTGCTTCTAGCTCCCTGGCCAACAGCACTACAAAATCAAGTGATGGGGAGAGAAATCTACCAATTCCTTCAGCCCTCAGTGTATCTTATCTGGTGTAATCAGAGTCACCTGTGAGGTGAATTTCCCACACCTGCAAACTCCCCCAAATTTGTGGAGTTTATGTAATTAGTAAAATACACACATTTTTTTCACTTCTCCATCACAAGGCTGCATCTTAGCACGCATGAAGCATGTGAAGAGACAAATTTTACACAGAAACATGTCCTTTTGTTCTAGAATTTTGGCACAAGACTAGTAGGACCTCTGGAGGGTCTGATTCCCTGAGCCAGAAACTCAGCCTCACTGTGGACAGTGCTGCTTTCTACATCAGAGCACTTTATAAATCCTGAGTTTGTTTCAAAGTTTCATCGATAGAGAAACCAACTCTGTCCCTGAAAGATTGTCTTGTAGAAGGGCACACTTTATTCACCCTGTGCTTCTCCATAGGCTCCCAAAAGTGACCAGTGCTTCACAAAGCAGCTCCTTGTATGAACTAAGCAAAGAAAATGTGCAAGGCTTGATATTGCAGCCTCTGCAGATTTGTCTTAAACACCTTGCACTTGTCTTTTGATGCTGGCTAATGTGTACCCCAGGTGTGAAATTCTATATCAGTTGCAAGAGCACCACGTAATGTGCTAAGAATTTTGTGAGGAGTTATTCTGGTTTACGCTGCAGATGATCACTGTTCCTCCCATTCACCCGAGCTGAGATCCTGACCCTTCACAGCACCAGCAGCTCCTCGTGAATCCTTCTTTGCAGGACCACAGCTTTTCTTTCTTTTACCTATATTCCCTCTTATTGCCTTCCCCTCCCAGCTTTCCCTGTGCTACACTCAAAGCAGACACGAGCCTTATGCAGCAGAACAACCTGAAATACCACCAAGGGGATATTTTTCACTGGAAAACTCCAGGTACAAAATGGACCACCTTCTGTGGGGCCAGAGGGTAACTTCTTGCCTGCCTGGTAATTATCAGAGGTGTAGGGTTGCATATATAATTATGGAGAGGTTGGAGCAGGCTGAAGTTGTAAATTTTCTCCTGTCTGCTCGAGGAGTTGAGCACTGAAGCTGCCTGGGTACAAGTTCTTTGCCAGGTTAAAGCTGTTCCTCCTCATGACCTTGATGCAGCATATTTGTCTCTGGTAGGGAACATATCTCAGGCCTTCAAAATTCCCAACTGGAAAAATACGAGGGAAATTGGAGCTGGGACCCAATAAACACTACTGTCTTGGGATCACAGAGAGCACATGCTTGCCTGCACTCAGTTTCAAGTCACTTATCACTTCTGAATGTCTGATTAATCCATATTTCCCCTACTATTTTTGATATATGTTAATTTGCTGAGAGGTCTTCTATGTAGTTTGCAGACTTACACAACTTAGGAAACTGGCAGAAACAAACATTTCATCCCACCTAGTTTTGAGTTACTTTCCTTTTGCGTCTTTCCTTAAAAACAAAGGATTGGATTTTGACAGCAACCTGTTAGATATGTGGTTGGCTTTAATTCATCATCAAAATTATACTTTTGATAGCCATAACCCAAATGAAGGAGGAGAAAACACAGAAGAAATTTACAATTTCTTAAAGTAATTTTATTCCACGTCTCAAAATCATCACTAACTTCTGCAACACTTAATGAGTTGAAATTACTGTAGCTGTAGGAATCTGTGATGAAGAGGTCTCTAACAGTTACCTGCAATTCAGCCTGGAATTTGAGCTAAAAGATACTTGAACAGCATTTTCCAAGGAATGAAAAATAAAGACCCTGTTGAATTTAATCAGTCGTCCACTTATTTTTATCCTTCCTGTTGTTTTCCCTTGAGGGTTTGCTGGACATAACTCTTTGTCAGCTGATGTGCACAAAGCACCTGCCTAAGCACAACTTTGGCTTTGAAAGAAAGATGAAATAACATATACAAACCACTTGTTTTGTTATTCAAGCTACAGAAAAGTCAGTATCATTAAAAATCCTAACTCCAACCCACTCTAAAGTGTCCCTTGGCTGATGACAATGGCTCATGTAATAGCTATAAAGATGACAAGCTCTCTGTGAGAGACACTCCCTGCTCATTCATATTTATGATAGCAAATTGTGATATCCCAGCCTGATTAATAAAGTTTGTGCTGCACTATATTTCTCAGAAAGGATTCCAGCTGATTTATCCAGACAGACTCCAGCAACTGCATGGGAATTGTTTTATCCATGGCGGAGAAATGAATGATTCAAATGTAGAACTCACCCATTTTTGCTGGAACCAGTAAGAAAGGACTCTGAGGTGCAGGGGGAAACATAACTGAGTGCAAATATAGGAAAGAATAAGGTAATCATGCAAACTATATCTGGTCAGAAGAAGGTTCTAATAAATCTTCTTAGTAATTTAAAAGGGACATAGCAAATTCATGAACTACAAACAATCAGAGGGATTCATTAATCCAGATTGCTGTATATCCTGCATCCCAAAACTAGGGTGCTCAGGGAGTCAGAGGTTACTAACACCATATTCTGAAATTGCTATCAATTTTTCTTTGTACTTTCTGATTGCTAAAAATCCCTAAATTTCTTCAAAACCAGCTGGTGCTGTAGTCATTCCACAGAGCACATCTTGTAAGTCACACTATTCTTTTGAGTCTATCCCAGAGGATAAGGGGGAAAGGAGAGGGTGAACAGTAAAAATCCCAACACACAATTATACAGGATGCTCAGGCTTTCCTGGATTTTGTTATGAACCACATGTGAGACAAGGACTTGAGGACAGAGTTGTCTTATCCAAACTAACACTGCAGCCTGCAGAAAAGATGTCACAGCTGTCCAGTCTGACTGAGGGGAGACCAATGCAATTATATCAAGGTATGCTGAGGAACCCTCGGTGCTATAAATAATAATCAAGGGTAAATAATAAAAAAATAAAACAGAACCCTCAGAAGTGAGATGTTTTAAATGAAAGGTGATGCACTGTGAACTTAACACACTGGCCCTTTAGCCTTTCTGTTAAAAAGGTAATCTGATTGCCATTGATTTTTTTCACCTCTGTTACTAAGAAGGTGATGGAATGGTGTCCACGCAGATGTATTGAATCAGATACTAAACAGAGAGCAACATAAAGAACAATTATCAGCAGCCTTGCCTTCAGCTTGCTGATTATGACATTACTGAAAAGACAAGGTCTGGGTGACTTAAACCAAAAGGAAAAAAATAAACACTAGCTAAAGAGAAGAGGGAAGAAACTGATACACGTTTACCATCTGTCTGGGTACAGACAGTTCTTTGCCTTTACCAAAAATATGTATTTCCCCTTTGCAGCTTGATAGGTGTCAGAGTGTGATCAAGCTAATTGGTTTGATCATGTTGCAGAAAAAAAAAAATAGCACAGCGGCAAGGGCCAACCTGTAGTTCATACATTTTATTCTACCTAGAAAATTCTGTATGGAGAATTTAATCTTCATGGTTCTGTCTGCTTGAGTATTACTGGGCTTAATTATTGCCTGCATGATCATCAGGCAGATTTTCCTAAGGGCCTGTAAATACAGAGGCTGTTATAAGGCTCAGAGTAACTCAATAGGCTATTAATAGGTGTATATATAGCCACATTTAAATGACGTACAGAGGAATGGTTGGCCAAATTCTCCCAGGGCATAAAATGAGAAAACACCATGCTCCCACACAGCTCTTGATTTCAAAGCAGTTGGACCAATTTACACAGGGTGACAATCAGGCCTGGATAATGGGAAGACTGGTGCTGTAAACTCTAACCTTGTGGTATTAAATTTCACTCTGTCCAAATGGCACAGGCTGTTCCACTTGCATTTCCAGAGGCACAGTTTTACCTGACCCAGCCTGTGTGAAGAGTACAGCCAAGTAGCTCTGGTGCTTGGCTGCCTTTATGTACTAGCAAAAGTAATGACGCCTAGTATGTAGTATTATTATTTTATGACATCAGCATAGTATGACATTTTCTCAAGGGCAGCCCATATCCCTTGCCCTCCTCCATATTGGCAACCATCACTAATTGACTGTGAAAGTGGAGAATTCAACGGTTTAAGGTGATCTCTTCTCTGAACTCCAAAACAGTTTGTGGATGGAAATCAGCTGAAGCAAAACATTGGTTCAATTACACTGTCAGGGGATATAGCTCCTGTACAACAAAGAGGTAAACACTTAATCCAGCAGTACGTATTGCTGATATTATAGTTCTATTTCAGATGTGAGAATCATGTGAATCAATAAAAGCCAGCACTGACATGACCTAACTAAAATAAACCCTGATGAGCTTCTGTTGCTGTAAGGAATGAGTATTACATGTTTGGTCTGGATAACACCTCAGCACCCTTGCTGGGTTAGCAGCTCCCATGTCCAGCTCAGGGTACCTTCCAAACTGTCACTCACTGAGAATAAGACAATTTTATCCTTGAAGTTCAAAGGGCGAAACTGTGCTCTTCTTTCACAGATGGAGCAAAACTTATTCCCTTCATTCCCTTTGTTGGTTTATTCAGGGCATAAAGCACTGACTAATAGGGATAAGGAAGACAAACTACTTGTCTATTCAGTGTATATGTGGTTCTGAGTGTGTATTTTTTTCTGTGCAGTAATTAATGAGACCTTCCAAAGGCAGCTTAATGGACAGGTACATAGACTGTAGAAATCCAAATGGACATACCTTAAATAGGATCTTGTGCTGCTCAGACTGGTCTCACCAAACACATTATTGAAGAATATTTGCCTTTCCCTATAAGGGGAAGAGCTGGTTGATCAGATATGGATGAGAACATTTAACAAAAATTTACTATGGCTTAAGCACAGTATGGACTGTTTTTCTTTACAGATTAATAGTATCTAGTGGAAAATTAGGTTGCAAACTTTCACATCACTGAGGGAAATCTTTGGCATCTGTTAATGGTCCTATAATAAGTATTAATATCAATTTCAGCAATAATAAATTGGTTAGTCATTTTTTCAGCCTATGGAAAACAAATTAAACTTCTCAAATGCTTCTGCAGTCCTCCAAGAGCTCAGCATTTCAACTTTCTGATCATCCACCACAGAATTAATTGGACGTTTTTCCTGAGGATAAGAGTAGAAAACATCAGTCAGGTATTATTTTAACTACTTTGTAGAGCAAATCACCAGATATACAGGTGACTGGATGCCCACGTGTCAGCTTGTTTCATACCTCCCACCTCAAACACCATCTCTACCACAAAAAGCCCACCTTTGATACAACTGTGAAGGCCAAGGCTGCAGCCAAAGTCCTACCTGAATATGTCAAAGGACATAAAATCAGCAGCAGCTGCAACCAGGAAGAAACAAAGAAAGATTTAAAAAAAACCTTCCACCCTTTCTAAAGGAGACCTAGAAAGCTTGCAGCCCAAGCTGCTGTAAAAGACAACATCATACCCTAGAAGAATTGCAGGAATTTTTTTATTTGTTTTTTGGAGACTCTTTCCGTGTGGGAAAATGTTTATCTTTTTCCCCAGAATTTAAACACATTTTGATCTAAATAAATATATGAAGGGCTGAGAGAGTGATCAGAACTCCATGAAAGGAATTATTTTATCACATATGAAGAGAAAAGCTCTGTGTGATTTCAGGGGACAACAGTCCAGGACCTACATTTTATGTTGAAACACAGTGGGGAAAATAGGATACAAATTGCTATTCTTAATGAGTTGCTCAGAAGGGAAGAAATCCACTCTACATATCCTTCTGAACACCTGTGGAAAGGCAACAGGCTGCAACAAAGTTTAAAAAAAAGCAAAACTGATGTCACACCTAACTTAATCTGGAGACTCCAGAAAAGTACTGGAACTATCACATGTGTAAATTGCTAAAATCTCAGATTGGCCTTGAGCTCCTCCATAATCACCTTTGTCACCAAACAGCCACGGCTTGCTTGGCTGGCAAAAGCATAAGCAGAGATTTTGCCAAGGGATGGCTCTTTGAACATTGTTCAGTGAAATGGACTGTTTGCTTGGATCATGAAAATATTCAGAATTGGATTGCAAATCCAGGTCAGGTAATTCCCAGCAGTTTTGTAGTTGAAAGACCTTTGCCCATAAATACTGGGGGATCCATCCTCATCAGATATGGACTTTAAGCAAAGAACTATACTGGGAATAACTGATAAAATCCTTGCCTGTAATTCCAATTCCAAATGCAGCTGCTGTTTGTTGATCCAAAGTCAAGGCTTAAACTTGGACCTGAATTTACAGCTGAGAACTGTTTAGAAATTGAGAAAACAAGACTTTTACAAAGCAGTTTTGCTTAGGGCATTGATTAAACATTTTTCCTGATTTCTACACTTCACTCCTAGCTTCTGTCTGTGACCAGAGACATAATTACTGTAATTAAGGGTGGTTATTGGATCCAACCCAAGATGTAAAAGGATATACCATGTATAAATATATAGTTCTTCTTAATTGTCTTCTATTTAAGAATTTCAAGGTGATTTAAATTTAATCTCATAGCACTTTTGTGAAATGACTATTATAATTTTAGTTGGACAAATAAAGAAACTGAGGTAGAGACAAGATTTATGTATGGTCAGAGTGGAGATATGAAATAAATCAGGCCCTGGAAATGAGCTTCCTATCATATAGACTTGTCCTTGTTCTTTTTCCATTAGTATAGCTATTTTCTCAAACTTTTCAGCTCATCACCAACAGATTAAAGTGATTTGGGGATTCATCCAAGTCTCTGGACGTGATTTCCAAGTAAAAGCAGAGACAATAAGTATAACAAAGCCAAACTTCTACCAACACTCAAAACTCAGCATTGGACTTCAGTGGAAGGAGAATGCTTGGAAGGAGGTGACTCTGGGAGAAATGTGGTCCAGAGGTGAGGAAAATAAATAAAGTACCAGAGTGGAAGGGAGAACCTGACCAGAGATAAATGATTCCTCTCCTGAGATGTGTTTTTGTTTTATCGCAATGACCTTTCAGAGGAAAGATGAAGCCAGCCTCAGGTAAAAAGAAATAGCCACATTTCATCTACAGTTAGCCTTTGTGACCTCTGAACTCTGCTTTTCTATCTGAACCTATTTCCATGCACCATTTCTCCTCACCACAGACAAGAGACTTCCAACTGCCAGGAAGAAACTTAGAGCTCCCACTCAAAGGTTAGGCAGCGAGCATGACTACTCTTTAATTTGGGAAATTATCCCCGCCTTGATTTTTAATATATCTCCCCTCCTCTATGCCAGAGGAATCTGATAAATGGTGCAGGAGGGATGGGGACACAGGGCATCTCTGGTTGTGGGCTGGCACAGGCTGTGTGTGTGTGTGTGTGTGTGTTTGTACAGCATATCTCATTATCGTATCATCACTTTTCAGCTATCTCTAACATGGGAGTCAAGGGGTTTGGGAGCACACACAAAAAAAGAGAGATTTCTAAGAGAGCAGGAGATTGGGCCGGGGTCATCCAAAAGGGTAATTATTGTTAAATGTCAGGTTAACTCTGAAGGCCTCAGCTCATCCAACTGAGAGCAGATTAGCCCAGATGGAGACATTTTCAACACGGTTCTGTCTGACCAATCAGCGACAGATGGGATTAACCAAATACCTTCTCTCATCTGCTTGCTCACAGAAAGGTCAGTTTCTGCTCATTGCTTCCCTTTTAAGATGTGCCTTTCTTTTATTTTTTTCCCCTTTTTTTTTTTTTTTATTTGTGGTGGCTGTATGCAGGAAATCAAGGTCCTTTTATCAGTGAATTAAATATTCAACATCTAAAACCCTTTTTTTTTTTTTGAGAATCAACTTCATTCACTTTCAAGAGCTCTTTTATCTTTTCTTTTCTTTCCCTTTCTTCCTGTAATGCTGCATACAGATAGATAATATATATATGTAGCTATTAGACCCCCAGCTTGTGCAAAGTGGTGTTGTTTCATGGACTTCACTGAAGGTATATTGATTTCTACCCACTGAGAATTTGGCCCAGTATTTCAACACCACTGCATGACTGCTACAGGACACAGATTATTTTTACTCCTTCTTTCCTTGATTTGCCTTCCTTCCTAGAAAGAAATCTTTGGTAATTTTATTCTCAGCATTCATCTATTTAAGAGCTACAGTTTATGTCTTCTATCTAAAGTCTGAAAAAAACCCCAACAACCCCACCAACAAGTTAAAACAAAACAAAACAAAGAACTCTCCCTCAAACCAACCCTGGAGTGCTTTAAAAACGAATCATCTTTTATGTACAGCCTCTTTTCCCAGACAGCTTAAATAAATGCAAACATAAAACTCAGGGATAAAATGAACAGAAACTGGGGAAAAAAAAATGCTCAGAACATATTTCCCAATAATTTGACTTCAGATCCCTAGAAAGTTCTTTCCTGCTTTAATTATTCTGATTAAGAGGGAGATCCTTTTGGTCTCTTGTTAATTGTGTTGCTGGGTTTCTGATGTGGGTTTCAGACATAAATGGCAAGGGCTAAACTATCTGAAAATTTTGCTGACTGCTGTTTTGCTTTCACTAACAGTCTGATGGTGCAAAGGGGCTTTTCCAAAGCATATATTTACATGTGCATCCCCTTTAAGATTATTTTTCCTTTCTATTTCTAGGACTCTGTAAAAAAGGCCCAACCATTGTCAGAACCAGGTCCTAATCACTGATGATGCTCTAGTATGATTTTTTTCCAGGTAAGTGAAAGGGAATATTTCCTCCTAGGACAGAAATAATTTCCACCACTCAGAGAGCTCACCGAAGAAATTACATGGAATTCTGGGCACTAAACAGACCTTAAAACAAGATGGGGGGGTGGAACTAGATGATATTTAAGGTCCCTTCCAACACAAATATTTCTGTGGTTCTAAGCCTTCTGTGATGAACAAAAGTATGGGTTAACATCCAAACAGAAGTTGGAGAAATTGTCACATTTAGGATATTTATTATGGAATTATAGAAGAACCCACAGGCACACAGAAACAACTGAATAAATAGACATATCAAGAAAGTGGTTTATAAAGTCCTTTCCTTCTGTTTTTCCAAGCAGCATCCCTGTTCCTCTGGCCTGGAACTAGGTCTAGCTGGAAATAGAACCTTAAATGTGAAAATAATGAAATAAGACTCCTGGTCTGGAACAGCAGGAAAAGTGCAGGAAAGTCTCAGGCAAACTGCAGTGCAACTCTGTACTCTTCAGAGATATCAAATGCATGCATAAAATCTCAGTAGCTGATATGGGCTAAATCATGTTTATGAACATAGACCTGTCTAGGGGCACAAAGGAATGGAAGCTCCAAAAGTTATCTTCTTCATAAGCTGTCCAGACTTTGAGTCCAGACACAGACAAAAATACCTGCTGGGAACTCATGCCATGATAGACCTTCATCTCCAGGTGGAGCAGAAAGGAGCTGCTCAGAAGGAAAAAAAACTACTGGTTTAAATATTTTCCCTCTAATATCCATGAGGTTTCACTCACCCATTCTATCTTCTAAAAAGACTATTATTACAATATTAATTGGAAGGGCTGAAGTGAATAACTCAAATTTGCAAAACAACAGAACCAAGCTCTGATTTCCCTGATCAATTCTTTTTTGGCCTATGGATATCATTGGTTCTCTGCCTGCTTCAGCACAGTGGCTTCCTTTGCAGCATATAACCTTCAATCAAGCAGGTAATATCATCACAATCAATTACTGTGTCAATTAAATAGCCCTGCCCATCATCACCACAAATTAAATGGAACTACTAGGCAAGTTGAAGCCATTTATTCATTTAAATAATGTGTCCACCATTGCTCTCTGTGCCAAGCCTTTGAGCTCTGCCATGAGTTTGTATCAAGATCTAGTTGGGCTTCCTACTTCTTCCTTAAATATAAGGGCTCTAACAGGCATCCATTATCTGTGAATAATGCTAAGTTTTTACCTCTCAGACTTTTCTACATATCAAACTCTAGTGTACCATAGCGACACAAAACTGTTTTTAAGGTAAATACAATTTTACTCCTGATCATTTTGTGGATAGGAACAGAAAAGCAAAGGGTGAAATGATTTGCCCAGTGGAAAATAGTAGGTCACTGACAGATTTCGGAGCAGAACCCAGGTGTCTGGAAGCGTCGGCTACTTGCCTACCCATCAGACCACACTAATTCCCAAGAAGAGCTCAGCCTTGTTATTTTGAAGCTCACTTTCCTACACAGCTGCTCTTGCACTTCATACGCTGTGCTTCTAGGAAATTAACATACTTAACAACATGTCACATACAAAAAATAAACGTCTTTGATAATCATTTGAATCAGGCGTGCAGGGAGTCCAAATTCTTTTTAGTATTCTGAGCAAAGCATCTTATCAGAGATCTACTTAAAATATGACACAGCTTCTTTATTTAATTGTATTAATTCAATAAACCACTGTTTCAATAGCATGGATTTTTTTTCCCCCCAGAATTCTGCCAAGAGAAAAAAAGAAAAACAGGAGAAAGCTTTTAGTAAACTTGGGAACAACCTATGCTAATCTGAATGTCAGACCCAAAAATACAAAGAACAAATCAGTTTATGCATGAATCAAGTAGACTAATACTTGAAACTAAATTCTAATCTACACATGCTTTTTGCTTCGTGTGCACAAAAATTTATATCTGTCTATATATAGACATATAGATATATCTCAAGTCAAGCAGAGAAGATTCAGTGAGGTTATGAAAACAAGATTCCACAGGAAACAGCTGAGCTCAATTCTGTTTCCCAAACCTCCCAAGTTGTAAAGTTGTTTAAGAAAATCATATTAATTTACTGCAGAGCTAATTTAATAAATGAAAGTATTTGAGCAACTGACCTTCTTAGTACAAATATAAATCACAGTGTTTGAATTCACATGGAGCAGGAACAGACTCCACCAGAGAATATTTACAAAAGAGTAGGATGAACTTTGGGGTACAACATGCAACTGAACTCTGTCCCACCCTGTGCTGCACATCTTTTCTTGACCAGGATTTACCTCTAGTCCAACTCATATGAGTCTTGCCCAATGTTTCTTTGACTGTTATATCCAACGAGAAGAAAAGGGTCTTTTGTGTAAACAACGTGGTTATAACAGGTAATGCTTTGAGATCGCAAAGTAAAAAGTGATGACCAATTCTCTATCTGAGGTAAAACCCATGGAAGGAAAATGTGTGTCTCTGCTCAATAAAAGTTATTTTGTCTCTGCTCAAATCAGGACAAAACCCACACGAGTTTATTAATATTTTAATTTACAACTACCAGGCTCATGCTGCAGTGTGAGTGCAGATCATGATTTTCCACTAATTTTTTATTTGTTTTAATAACTCTTCTGCTTAACTGCAGGCTTTGATAATGGGAATTAAGGATTTGCCTTGAAAAGATCTTTAGAAACCCCAGAGAAAGATCTACACAAGGTCAAGCTTGGTTCTTTCAATCCATAAATAAAAATATTTTTGATCCAGGCTCTAATTATCCCCTAACTACCATATTGCATGAGAAAGATGAAGAAAAAGTAGGAAGTAGTTATAAAATGGATATTATAATTTTTATCATTTTAAGGAAATATTTAAATCACAAATCAGGATCACACTGTTCAAGGAATTATATTAGAAAAGCAGACTGATGAATCAGAAGGAATCATATCTGACTTTAAAAGGAAAGTGTTTTCTGTGCAACAACTTTATTCCTTGGAGTGACTAGAAGAGGTATATCTTAGCCACCCAAACCAAAAGTATCCCAGTACTAAATAGTTAATATTTATAGGTAACTTTGCAATCATTACTATCAACAGACAAAAAGCTACAATAATCCGATTGCCATCACTTTAACCAAAGCCCGTGTCGTAAACCTTGTAATTTTCTGCTGTCATGCTCAGGCACTTTCAACACATTTAAATTAGAAAGGACTATGCTAATTTTGCTTCATAGCCAGGGTAATTGTTGTAAGACATAATTATCTTTTTTTTTTTTTTAAAGGATCGTTTTATTCTCCAGAGTTGTTTAAATTCAGTCTCAGTTACTGCTCGTCCTTTCATCCCTACACTGCATTCTGGCTCCCACCTCCATTAAATTATTCTTTTCATCTTCGTTAGCTGGAGACAACTTAACCCTCCTTTCTGATGGACATTTCAGGCCCTGGCATAACTCTATTAAAAGGAGGAAAGTATGCTAAGGACAAACCTAGTTCTTTGTTTCCTCCTGACCTTCCAGAGGAGTCATCAGAAGGTTTGACATGTTAAGTCATCTTTGATGCCAATTTAAAGTTATAGCCCAGCATATAGCCTTCTTGATTATTGATGCATCAGAGCTTTGCCCTTATATAAGCAATGAGTTTAAGTTGAATAATACTGAAATACAACCAACCACAAAGAGAATATGTGGATTTTCCACTTGAATTAAGTTCACCGGGTAGGGCACTCCCTATTGCGTATTTCCAAGACTTTTAAATCAGGATATTAGTAAGAGTTTTGACTGCAGTAGCAGGCAAGAGGCACAGACTGTAGGTCCAGCCAGCAGTTGGGTGATTCTGCTAATTTACCAGCTCTGCTGTCAGCTGCTCCACCCCTTGGCAGGTACAACACATTGGATCTCCCTTGCAAACTCCCTGCCCTGTGCTGCAGCTGAGGATATCCCATGGTGTGTCCTTACAGCAGGTAAATCGACTGCTCCCTCCGTATCAGTGGTTGTTGCAGGGCACCTGGAGCCAGAGCTAAAGGAAACACCCCTGAATGAAAATAACAGTGATACTAGTTACTGATTAAATGCTGGGAAGTGAATGGAAGCATTGTGTGCAGTCCAGGTGGACTGACATTGGCACCATGACATCTTCTGATGCCAAATGGAAGACCTGAGCAGAAAAAGGAGAAACATTTAGGCTTGATGCCAGCAGACCTTGGCAAGTCGTATACTCTTCAGAGCATGTCAGCAAGTCAGTCTCTGGGCATGTTAAAAGGTGTGCCTTGGTAATTGAGAATCTGATGCCTCATCAGAGCTTCAAATGTCTCCTGTGGGGTTGCTTGGAGGAGTTTCCAGTGGACAGTTTTTTCTTTCTCTTGCATGTTTTTTCTCTGCTAGAAGTTCAATAGGGTAACTGAAGGGAAAGGGAAGAAATTTGAGTGATAAAGTTTCAGGTCTGTTATAGCAGTGCCTGTCACCACACATCAGCTGCCACAGATAGGACTCATTCAGGAGCACATTCTCTGTGCTGTAGTGTTGGTCTGAAGGAATGAGGCAGTGAAGAGGCAGTGCTGATCACAGAGTAAACCTCTTCTCCTTCTGTCTGTAGAGCAAAAAGTTGGTTTGTGTTATGGCAGAATAACTTCTTGTCCCACTCTTTAACTGTACATGATGTGATTTCCAGCTGTAGGACTTGACAGTCAGCTCTGCTGTCACCATGATAACCCCACTGCTTCTTTTTGTGGCCTTGCTGTCACCTTCTTGTGTCTTTTTTCTGTACAGAAAAAAATAAGTCTCCACAGACTGGGTTTTGGTGATTATTTTTTTTCTGTTTATGTCCCTCTGCTGTCTTTTTCATCATTGCATCTTAACTCTTTCTAGTTAGCAACAGGACTATCAGCTACCACATACCTCTTTGCTCTTCTGTCATCTCCCCAAGGAAGGATATTTGTGCAGTGAAATGACATTGCTGGTTACAAACATCCTTTTATTGTCAAAATAATCAATTCTGCTCGTATGTAATGAAATGATAACCAAACACTCGCCAACTCAATTGCTAATAGTAAAATCTGCTTGCACCATTCAAATGTACTAATATGTAGTTAGTGGATATCTATGACAGAAATAATGCCATTAAGGATAAATCCATTGCTTTCCCTAGAATGACTGGACCTTCACAAAAGCACCAAACTGAGATCTTTACAAACAGCCTTAGGGGAATGTCTGTGGCTGCAGTCAGGTGAGCCACGTGGCCCTTGAAGAACTCCCCATGTTACTGAGCAGCTGATGAAGAAACCAGGATCTTCACCAACTGCAGTTTGACTTCTTGGCCACATTCACACCAAGCTGAGATTCTTCAATGGGGAGAATCACAAAAATCATCTGCCTAAAAGACAAACTAAAATATCTCAGGATATTTGTCTGTGCCAGCACTGGCGGAGGAGGAGAATGCTAATGAAGGAGAATGTTTCTAATTAGGAACCTCTGACAGTGTCCTGGGATGAACGAGGAGTGAAAATTGTCTCCCTGGAAGCCCTGAATTCAGATATTTTGTTTATGCACGCACACATGTGGATACACACACACTCACACACTCACACACCACACCACTTGGTTTCCAAATGCCACAAGTCATTTATATCACTGTTAATGACTCTGATGAGTTACATGTGCTGTCACCCTCCAGGCTCTGTGTTTCCATGCTCATATGGCATCAGGGGTTAAGTTAATTCCTGCTGCAGTTGTCATGCTGGAAATGCCCAGGGTTAAGCAGAGATGACCGGGACCAGTGTAAGTGCTGAGTCTTGTAACACTGTACCAAGCAGCAGATCTTGTCATCTGCTCAGTCACAACCGATGCTTGGAATTGGTGCAGAGAGCCAGACCCCAAATCAATGTTCAGCACTTAATCTTTTGCTCAGCAGGAGAACTTGAGGTTATTGTGGTCTCTGGTAAACTTGGACTTTCATGAGAAACACAGAAAAGCTTTACAACAGCCATAAAATGTTCACTCAAATCATTTCTGCAGTGGCCTGAGAACAGTCTCATAGGCAACATTCTCTTCCAGAAGATCCTCTTCTGTATTTTGGGGAAAATAATAGGTTTTCTCCCCTTCATTCAACACTGAGATGCCTATCATAAGAACCATCAGTGAGACAGACAGATGGACTGTCTGTAAGGCATTGCAGAGGTGTGTAACAAGAGACAGGCACAATTTCTTCCATCTCAAATCCTTATTTCCTCTCTTCGGCCCCACCTTGATCCCCAGTGCTCTGTACTGTCAGGGCACCCAGGGAGGATCTGTTTATGGACATCCATCAAGAAGCAAATAAACCCTCATGTTATTTGTAAGCATGGCATTTTCAAGAGGTATCTTTGGTTGTTTAACAACATACAGTGTTTTTGTAACTGCAGAAAAGGTCCTATGGGCCATTAAGCAATCATTTATTGGTTAAATATCTCCATTCCCAGTAATGAATTGTTATTTTACAAGAACAAACATTCCCTTTCAGTTTAATTTTCAGATTTTGAGGTCGCAATGGTGTGTGCTCTGGAGAGCGAATAAAGTCTGGGACCATGACATTAATACACTCCCAACTTTTATTTCCTTCTCCAGCTGTGACTAGACCTCCAGTACATTAATTTTGCTGTTTTTCTTAAGCCTCCAGCCTCTCAAGGAGTGATGTGTATGTCTTCACTACTCCTCTTGTCTGCCTAACTCACTTATCACTGAATATTTACCTGCAGTGAGATAAACATTGAATTCCTTTAATTGGGTGTTAGTAAGCTCTGTCCTTACTGATTTCTGAGTACAGGAGAGCCACCAGGTTGGTTTGCTATATTGCTTTAGTCTTCTGTTGTTTAGTTTGGTTATTTTTTCAATTGAAGTATTACAGTCCTGGATTAAGGATCTTGGAAAATTTATTTCGTTGTTTGTTCCACCACAGGGACTCGTACAGATTTTACAGAAGTGTCTTAAGAATAAATCATGTTTTCCAATGCGGGTTTTTGTTTTTTTCACTTTTCTGAAGAATGTGCTTTTGAGGATGAGGAGCTAGCTTCTGCAACCTTTATAATCCTTCTTTTCTCTTAGAAAACTCTGGATCTAGCCAGTGTCAGTGACTGATTTTTTTGACCCCAGTGAACTTCATGCCCTGCAGTTTTCCAGGAGCACCTCAGCCTGTTCCGTTGACTTGAGAAAATTATTTTTAGCCTCATGTTGCGAGTGGGAAATCTGAGATATGAAGATCTGAAGTGCTGGAGGCTGCATGGCTGAGCAGGGAGCATGACTGAGCAGAAGGCAGATTCATGGTCCAGTGTCTGACCCAACACTGCATGGATGAGCCCAAAGACCCAACCTGAGACCTGGTTAAGGATGAAGCTCAGCTTTCCCTTAACCTCCTGAAGTTATGAGATTTTTTTTTAATATATGTTTTTATATACATATATGCTGGAATGGCTGGGATCATTATAAAGATTAAGGAAAATGTGGTCAAATGGGCAAAGCAGGTAGCTTTGATTCTATCCTTGGCTCTACCACTGAGTTTCTAGGATGGCCTCTGGCAAATCTTTTTGTCTTTTTTCTCCCTCAGACTGTTAATTTGCAGTCTCTTTTCTTGCCTGAAGGCACAGTGGGGCAGTGACAGTCTCTGCAAAATGTTAGTCCAGTTCCTAGCATGATGGCTTACTGCACAGAGCAAAAACTATGAGGCACAACCATAATATTATTTTTGTTCTACTATTCATTACATTCACTGTGAGCACCCTTGCAGCAGCCCTTCATTATTTTACTTTTCTTTTAAGAGAAAAATGAGCAAACAAGTCCTGGACTATTCACAGGCTTTGCAGGCATGTATTTGTAATTTTATGGGCTGGAAGGAATACTTAAGGCAGATGTATGTTACATGGAGGTGAATATGACCCCACTTGTCCCTGCTATTAAAGTCAATCTTATCTCAAAGGGGGAAAAGTGAGCCCAATTTGACACAATTCCTGCTAGAATGAGTGGATATTGGCCAGGTTATATACCTTCAGTATCTAATTAAAGCACCTGTAGTAACAATAAGAGTTTTAACCCTTGCCACATTAATACTTGCAAAAAGCAGATTCAAACCATTTTGGAAATGGAACCACTATCATTCCCACCTCTTTCCAGTGCATTCAGCATGTGATTCTGGAGCCTGGGCTCAAAGTGACTGGGAGCATGACAGGTCTCTTCCAGGGTCTGGGTGTACACAGCCCTCCCTGTGCAAGCACATCTGGGATGGGAATCATTGAGGCAATCAGCACAAAGAAAATATCTCCTAGTTATCGGCTGCCAGCAGGACCCTAGCACGCTGGAAGAGGGAATAACAAAAACAGGACTTGCACCCAGATGAGCTCTTAATAAGCAAGTGCAAATCCAGAGTAAATAGTCTGATGGAGCTGTGTAGATGTGGCACTACTTTAACTCATTGGCTGTTTACTCAGAAGTTCTTTTGCTGTGCAAACGAGCATTGCGAAGGCCACCTATTGATTCTCTTCCTTCCCTCTGGACACTCACAATCTATCACGCATGGAGAGCAAAACAGAGGGAGTGAATCCTCACTGTGGCACAGCACAAGTTGCTGAGGAGAGAGAAACTCCTTTCTGCCATGCTCAGTGAGGGACATTCCTCTGCATTCAGGCAGCACATCTGAATAATTCCTCTCCTCCCTATTAAGTCATCGGAAGGGGCAAGAGCCTGTTCCAGCCTCCCTGCTTGGATTTAACCTCAACGGGTTAACTTCATAAAACTGCAGCTCTTTATTCCAGCCTGTGATTTCCCATCATACTTTAGGACCAGCGAACCGTCCCTTCATTGATGGCACCTTTTGGCTTCACAATAGAAGCCAATTTGTTAGAATTCTTCACAGGTCAGGGGCTGCGTGAAGATGTGGAGGGCGCAGCAGTGGCCGCTGGAAAATGAAGTTGTATTCGCTTGGCAAATTATACGTCTGCTGCACTTTATGGGCCTTGATTTCCTTTCCCCTCTCTCTCTCCCTCTGCCTTCCCACCCCCCTCCCTCCAGCCCCTCCCTTATCCTCTCTTTCTTTTTTTTTAAATCGGAGAAGCGTGTATGTGAGCTATCGTCACATATCCAGTTAATGTAGGTTAATAGATTGATTCCAGTGACACGGATCATAATGAACAGTAAATTGTTTTATCTCTTAAGTCTTATTTGGTCAGCCAGGAAAACATATGAGGTAATATGGCTTGGACTAAATGGACCGTATAATAGATCTCCCTCTAAAGAATAAGGACAGGGGTGACAGCGCCTCTTATGATTAATGAAAATAATAATGGTCCTGAAATTGAAATTTTTCTAATTTTTTTTCCTTCTTCTCTCTTGGCTGCCACCAAAAACTTCAGCCAGCAGATGATTTGTGCACAATAACCACCTCTGACTTCTCCCTCAACTCCTAATACAAGTTTAGGGAGTGCTGGGGAGGGAGAGTTGAAGAGGGATGGATGGTTCCTTACACTTCTAAGAGCTTGGCTCAGCAGTAGAGTAGCATATAAATACAAACTGTTTGTGTTTAACCCTGGGTTTAAAGCAGATGCTTTCAGGTGCCTGCAGCTTGCCCAAATACAGGATTTCCAAATGTGTCCAAAGGAGTTCCATTATTTAAGTGCTTTGGAAATATCAGAGTAAAGTCTTAAACCTTCAGACACATCTGTTTGTTTATGCAGAAGCCCCTGCATTTAGTGGTTGTGCATAGCATTTGGAATGATTTGTCATTATTAATGGAGATTTACACTTGCTCTGTGTCAGTGCTTCTTTCTGTAATACATGTATAAGAAGGTTAGTTCTGCAGCTGAAAAAAAGCAGTTTTGGGCAGAATCAGGCCTTTCACAGACCACTTAAGTCAATTTTTTTCTTAGGGGTTTCACCAAAGTGCTTCCATTTGGCTCAAAAGAGCTTTCAAACAAGACTTATGGACATTTATCTTGAACAGCATCAGATGACCTGGCAGACAACATGAGATTCTTGTCAAAGAGGAAATCTTTATCTAACGACTGTTAATAAGAGTGGGGAGAACAAATGCAAATGGGATCATGTGGAAGCATCAAACACTGCAACCCAGTGTGACCAGAGGAGTCACTCAATGGCTCTGGAGAGCATTTGTGCAAATGTGTGTGGGTGATTCCCTGGTCTCCTCCAGTAAAGCCACAGGGGAACAGATAAATCACACTGAATATGAATTTTATCTTCGGGAGATTCATACAAAGTAAAACAAAAGCAAGGATCTAAAGAAATATCCCATGGAGCATCTTCCCATATGAGGATGGCAATGTGGATCAGTGTAACGATGACCAAACCTGGATTCTGCACTCCCTCACTACTTTTTATGTTGCTTGTCTTTTTTTCTTTCTTTTTTTTCCCTACACTTAATTCCTTTTAAGACTGTAACAAACAGTAAGTGCCTTGTCCTTTTATTCCTCTTTTATCTTTGTGCTTTACAGCTTCTGTGTTGTATCTGTTTTCATTCTTATAGGATCAATAAAATGTTTGTCACTTTGCAAAGTTTTGGAAACCAGAAATTGCACTTGAGGAGTGGGATAATAGGGGTTGTTTCCTGATCCTTCTGCACAGCTGCATCCTTTTTTCTCTTTTAATTCTTTTTTTTTTCCATCTTCCAATATCTAATCTCAATATCTGCAGTCATGCTTTTGGGTTTTACACTGGCTGTCAGCAGGCAATCAGTTCAGGCATTCAACTTCTTTGGATTAACATCAAGCTCTGCAGTTTGGGTATATTAGCAGCAGGGTCAATCATGGCAGCAGGAAGCAGCCTGAGCAATAAAAAGAAAAAAAAAGGAAAAAAGGAAGACTAAAAGGAACCCTCTGAACTTCAAGAGTCTGGAAAACCCAAACTGAGACTAAACTTCATAAATATCCCTAATCTCTGGTTTAGAAGCCAGGATTGTTTATGATTCATGGCATTTGATGACATTTAACAGCATGCAACCCATTACAGCCCTTAAGTCATTACACAACACGGCAGAAAATGTCATCAGGTGCCACAACAACAAGGCAGGTTATTGGAGGGGCAGGGTTCAGTTCAGATTAGTTCAGACTTCTGACGGATGCTAGCCTAGTTCCAGACTGAACCCAAATTCTCCTTGTCACGCTTATCTCTCTAACAGATCATCCGTGCTTCTCTTTATGTTGTACAACTTCCTCCCCCACAGCTCAAAGTCCAAATTCCCAGCTTCTGGTGGAGCGCTGGCAAAAAGTAATGATCATTCTTACCCAGGGATTGCATTAATTATTTTTGGAAGAAGAGCTGGGGTCAGTCTGGATCCTCTCTGAGTGTGCAGAGGGTTACTTATATCTGACATTATGTCTTAGTGATCTGCACCTCAAGATATTTCTGCTGGTCCGAGAAGATTACAACTTCCAGGGATGAAATCAAAGTGTTAGGCATTGGTTAGGAAATCCACAGGATTAGTGAGCTGCAGCAATGTGTGTGAATAATGTGCTCTGCAGCCATGTTTCAGGGCACTACAATTAACCTTAATAAAGTTACCAGCATCTGGAAACAAATGGGGCATTAAAAATCTGTATGAAATATTTAGCTGGAGATCTTCCCATAAGTGAGCAGAGATTGACACACTACATCCTAATCCCCTGCACCAGGGGAGAATTTCCTCCAAGATAAGGAGAGTTTACAGATCCCCAGCAATAAACAGCAATAGGTGGAAAAGGAAAGAGTTTTGATGGTGCTGTGCTGGTTTAAAGAGCTGGATTCAGAAAAAGAGCATTTCTTAAATGTGAGTTTGACTGCCAAGACTTGATGACCACCAAGAGCAAAGTCCACACCATGCAGGGAGAAGATCCCAAACCTCCTTGTGAACCTTCAGTGCCTAAACCCTACCAACCTATCCAACCCAGACAGAAATTTCAGAAAAGTGCTGTGGGGCATTCTGAGGACCCTGCTTTACAAATGTTGCTGATGTCTTTATTTCCAAATATTAAAAATATTTGAAGCATCCATAGAAAGGCAGGAGAGTGAGTATTAGGGGTAAGTAAGTGGTGACCAAAAGGAAAAAACTTTGGCTGTTAGATGCCATTTTTTGTTTCCATGTGATTTATCTGAACCAATTTAGACTCTTTGTCACTAATTACAGCCTGGCTATATTTTTGGATCTTTTAAGTGGCCTAAAGCTATATAAAGAAAGACACAAAGGCAACATTTTAATCTGCTGATATTGTGTCTTGTCTGGTCAAAAACATAGCAATCATATACAATTAACTTGTTTATTTTGGGGAAGTCTTGGGGTGCAGATATTGGATATGATGCATATGTCATCCATAATAATAATATACATGCATCCCATGCATCTGAATATCCTTTCCATTTGATAGTGAGGTGTGTTTGTATATGAACACATTTACATGAAACCCAGCATTTCGTTATTTTGTCTCTTATAGAAGAAAAGAGATATTAAAAAATCCAATGACTGATTTTGCTTCTTGAACCAAGTCAAATATTTTCTTGTCAGTATGCTCATAACTTCAGACTGCAGAGGTCATGGCCTTGACTTTCTCCTTCAGATGGTTTGTGAGTGGAATGTCCTTGAGATTAAGGTTCCCTTTGTTTTCCTTGGGAGGGGCTTTGCTTACACTGGCAAGCAGCTGAGACTTGCCAAGGTCCTCCAGACTCTGTTTATTAGATTTTTATCTTCTTATCAGAGTCTTCCTCCTTAAATCATGTCAGCATTTTACCACTCTTCAGGGATTCCTGGTGTTTTATTGTCTCTGAACTGCTTGGGGGTGGGGGTAAAGGAAGATATCCTAGCAAAAATAACATTTATATAATGGCAGTGATGGGAAAGATTCAACGGTCTCCTTAAGATTCTCATCCTGACCAAAGTGACCAATAACTGGCCATCTATGGTGGATTTAATTAAATCTATATTTAAACAAACTCCCATTGATTTTGTTGAGAGTTTTGTGCCTGGGGAAGGACTTTATAATTTGGTCTGGCATTCCTGCCCAACTCTGACATGAGAAAAAGCCAACCCGGTTGGTTACTGTCATGATATTGTTTTTCTTGGCAAAGAATAATCTCTTTTTGTTATTATTTTCACATTAAAAGGTACATTGTAACTTAATAAGATAATACTGAATAATATTCAATCCACTGGTTCCAATTTCTACTAAAATCAGCCAAATCTATTATTTAAACCTGATACATGTAAGTCTATATATAATTAGAGTTTAATGTGTGTATACAAATATATACTCTAAAAGATACGCATCTCTATTTTATCTTAAATTAAAAATCTCAAAGAACTCCGTAAATCTTAATGTCTAGCTCCTCCCAGATCTGCTCTGGAGTAAACCAATTATGAAAAAATTCCTTTTCCCAAGGCCTGAGCCAGGGAGTGAATAAATCCTTATCATACACAAAGCAAGTGTGGGGCATCTCCAGCTTGAGTGCTTTATACTGTGCAGAGGAATGTAAATGATTCCTGATAAAGACACAAGCAGATCACAGTTTGTGCCACCTGTGCCTACAGATGAACAGCAGTGACTATCAAACAGTTTGAAAGCACATGAGCCTCTGGTGTGAAGGTGAAGGCTCGCTTTGAGTCCTAAGATGTTGATGAAGAAGTTCATCCTTTTGAGATGACCTGGAGTTGAAAACCAGAGAGAAAATTCAGCCACTGCTTCGAAATATATGAACAGGTCCTCACACAGAGTAGAACACTTATCATTGTTAAAGGTATCTGCCTGTTGGCATCCGTTAAAGATGTGCTCAATCTGGTCATACAGCAATAGCCATATTACACACAGAGACAGACAGACCAAATTTGTATGAGCCTTTGAAATATATTCATCTTGGGATTGCTGTCACCCTCTGTCAGGAGAATGAATCGGTGGTACTGTTCATACTTTTCTGCTTTAGGTAACTACTCTTTTGATAATGAATCTTTAATGATAATTGCTCTTCTAAGGAGAGCGTTTTCCACCCTTGTTAAAGCAATAGTTTCTTGTGGAAATGTGTTAACATTAACTCTTGAAGAGTGGTGTACTTTTCCAATTGATGAAGATCTCCATGAAGGACAGAGACCTGAAAATTTTGGCAAAGTGTCTAAGAAACAGAAGATAAAAATTAATTGTGAAGAAAGATGTATGAGATGTTATTTCAGATGCTCTCTACACCATGTGAGAATAATGTCTTTGATCCTAATGCTAAACCTTACCTCAGCTAACATACTATACTTTATAAAATGAGTGAGAAAAATAATGTTAACCTTATTCTTTTATACATATCTTATAAAACCTCAAAATAATTTCTGTTTAGGGGGAACTACTAACCATTCTACGGTTTGGCAACAGTTGTCTTCACAAACTCAACACAGATATGGCAACCTTACATACAATTGCTTTAATTTTCCAAACAGAATTTAACATTTCTTCAGCATTATGTCTTGGAGAAGTTTTTATGGCAGCAAAACTCAGTGTAGCTATGGTTAAAACAAACCCTATTTTTCAGAGTGGTTTAGTCACTATAAGTCCTAGACATGCAAGTCCACATGTTCATCCAGCCTTTCAGGAGCACACTCATCTTCCCTGTGCTGCCCGGAGGAGAAACAAATGCCTGCCAGTGCTAAATGAAGGAGGAACTCACATTTTAAAGGAAATAAACACAAATTGCAAACCAACAAACATCAGCGGAATGAGGTTTTGTTATTGCTGGAACAGAAAAGGTGGAAAGTTTTGGGCTGTGCAAGACTAAAGGATTGGTGCAGCTTGTAACTACCTGATTGCAATGACTCCAGCTTTTCTTTCAGCTAAAATGAGCTGTACTGAAAAAAAAACAAACTGGGTATGTGTGCCAGGGCCAGCCCTCAGCTCCAGATTTGATCCAGAAGCAGCAGGAATGGGAAAGCAAAACGAAGGAGTGTAACGGTGCATGTGGGCAGATCTCTGTGCAAGTGTGAGCACGAAAGGCTGCATCACAAATTCAGAAACATGATGCTACTAAACTTATCTGGCAACTGAAAAATATGTTAGGGCTGTTTTGGCGTTCGTTTACTATAAAGGCCTGAAATGACAGGGAGGAATTAGTGTCCAGTGAGTTTCCTCCCCTGCCATTGCTCCAGGAGAAGGTGCCCTCTGTGTAAGCCTGAGGAAATGTAAATATTTTACCAGCAAGAAGCTCCATGACACTTAGAGCCGCGTGCAGGAGCTGCTGCAGCACGTGCCTGAGATGTGACTCTTTCAGTGGAAGTCTATTTACAGGATGGAGCATGTGATTTTAATTGCAAGTATGCTCCTTCTTCCTTTTAAATTCCTCATGTTTTCTCATATACCATTAAAAGATTGTCATGCGAGCTTGCATTGCATTCTTTGGCATGTCTTCCAGAATGAGAGGAGGAAAAAAAATCCCTGTTAGTGCCAACAAAATCACATAGCAAATATGAGATACAGATAAGACAGCAGATTCAGCATGAAGCAGAGTGGGAGAAGGCAGATAAGAGGAGATCCAAACTCTTGGGCTTTCCACACTCTGCTCATTCTTTTACAGGATTGACTTTGCTCCCTCTCTTCTCCCTGGGATCATCTTCCTAATCTGACCTCACCCCCAAAAACTGGGAATTTGGCTTCATTACCTGGGAAAGCTCAGGAAAGGACTGAGAAAAGAACATGAGATTCAGGAAGGGTCTTGTTGGCTTCAGCACACACATTTGAGAAGGAAAATATTTCTGGGGACAGTGGGCAGCTAAGTTCTGCCTGTGGAAGTGCAGAGGGAACAATAGAGCACATTTCAAGGCATTAGGCTTAATAACACTCAATAATTCAGGCTTTTGGATTTATGTGCACCATATAAGCAAACTTTAAATGATTTTGCTATTAAAAAAATTGACTGTATTTTTAATGAGCTCACTGTATATTTCAGTGGGAAACATTCACAGTCTCCTCATTCCTGCATCAGGCTGGTGGATTTCACTAGATCTATCTTTAAAAAGAGACTGTCATTCTGGTAAAAATTAAAAAAAAAAAAAAAAAAAGAAGACAAAAACCAGGCAAACAAAGAATTACATAACTACAATTTGGATTTTGTCAGTTATTTATGGTAGCACTTGGTAGTTTTGTACTTCTTTTGCCTTTGAATGTATTTTACTTCTTAACCAGAATTGTTTCTGTTCTTGATGAGCCTTTTAACAACATTTTATTTCATTTTTGTAGGGCAAATTAATATTCAAAAAACTCAAGGAAAAATAAGGAATGTGATATGTGCTTCATAATACATTAAAACCCCTCAAACAAACCTGACATTATCATTTCTTTGTGTCAGTGTCTATCCACATTTTGCAGAACTTCTGTCATCATGACATCTTATCAGAAATAAGGAACATCAAAAATTAATCTAAACCAAAACGTCCTGGTATGGGATCAGATCCAAACTCCCCTAAATGTTGACAGGACTTTGGTGTTGGCAGCTACAAAGATCAGTTGTTGAGTACAGCCACAAGGTTACAATTTGTATTCAAAACCACTCAAATTTTCTGTTCAGGAGTGAGAAAGATAATCTCACAGGTTGTTTTACTGAGAAGAAAAAAAAAATTAAAAAAAAATCAGCATTATTTGACTCTTTGTGATGTGCAAAAGTATTATTTGAGGGTCAGAGTCCATTCCATAATGAGTATGATCCTGGGGTTTTGCCCAATTTAAATTGTATTTTCTTGTTTTGTTTCCACTGTACCTTTTCTGGTAAAAGCATTTAGATTGTCAGATCTAACTGGGAAGTAAGGGACAGATCAACCTAGCCAATACCAGCGCAGCCTGCCCTTGGCAAAACTGTAAAACAAACTTCTCCAACTGGCAGGATAAGTCTGAAGAATCTTCACATTTCCTTTTTCCCAGTCTTCTGTGCTTTGAGGTGATATAGGAGAGGCTAGAGGTTTCCAGCCTGAAGCAGCTTCTTCACAAGCAGTTTTCTATAAGAAAATCTTCATAAACAACAGTAACTCCCCATACTCATATTTTCTGTAATTACTTTTATTTGTACAATTGAGGATGCAGTTGGCCATGGCTGGATGGGAGACCTGAGACCTTTCAGGGAATTTACAAAGGTGGGAAAACCTGCTGCAGAAGCACTAAATTGTACTCTGGAAGTCACACATCGAGCATGTTCCTGCACACACACCAGTGATGACAGAGATGTCTTCTTCAGCGGTGGTTATGAGAGAGAAGCTTTCCCTGGATTTGAAGTGGACCTTCATACCCTCCCTGTAATGCATCTCTGCTTTAAATGGCTCTAAATGGCTCTTGCTTCCAAAACCGCGTGAGCTGAAAGTTCAGAAAGTGACATCCTCTGAGTGGTAGCGAGTTGTAGTGTGTTTGCTTAAACCTACTTGCTGGGATTAGCTCTGTCCCACTTTGTACCTTCTGGACTGGAGGTTAGACAAGGGTCAAGTAGGTGATTTCAACACTCTCTGATACAGGCTTAGCCCCTCCAGCAAAAGGGAAGCTTTTCAGCCCATCCAGTCTAATGCTTCCATCGCAAACCCCGCTTTGTTTTGCTTGTATGTGTAAGGAGGTTTGAGGGCAAGAGGGCACAATTTTAAACCCCAATTCTCAGTTCCATAACACCCATCATTATCTATGTGAGGCCATTATTGCCTTCCTCACAAAGCCCACTGTTCAAATACACCTGATTCTGCAGAAAAAGCCATGCTCAGCTGCACTGTGACATGGCTGAAGCCACCCTGACTTTCTCAGTTATGGTTACAGGAAAGGAAAACTCTCCTACCTTAGTCTGGGATTATCTAAATGGTCTCCAAAACTGACAACATAAAACCTGCAGACACGTCATGGGAAACAGACATGGAACATCTTAACTAAGTAACCTTGTCCAGTTTTTTAAAGACCAAACCTCACCCTCACCCAAAGTTTGATTTGGTGCCAGTGAAGAACATTGAATGAGAGCAGCATGATCCACCCTCTAACTGGGAGCCTTAAGGGATGGCTGAACAGAGAGGTAGACACAGACAAACACCAACCTTACCCTCTCACTCATTTAAAAAGCAGATATAAGTCCCACTATAAGGAAACCATGCAAAATGAGGAGGCTGTAAAGAATTCATCGTTATGGCCTTAAATTTGATTAGATCGTTTCTTTGGCCTGAAAATAGCCATGGATCAAAATGGGCCTTTTATAATATAAAAAATGAGTTTTGTTCAAGGGACAGAGCTAAAAGTTGCAGTGCCAAGGTATATTTTCTTGCTGAGGTTCTTCTTTAGGTATGCAGAAGAAAGTGAGTTTAAAACTCCCTATTCCTGTAGTCTGTGCAAAGCAAATTCTCTGTGGCTTTGTTCAGGTTCACATTGGGCACCATGGAATTTAAGGCTGTGCTTTGAACCCCGATGCCATCTCCTCACACTGATTCCTCAGCCTTTTTTCTCTCAGGGTTTCATTTATCTGCTGTTTCCTTCCAAACAGACTAAAATTTCAAGTTTGTGGGGAAAATATCAACCTTAATTTAATTGTACTAAGGTTTAGCTTATTTTCTTTCACTGACGAGGAAAAAAAAAACCAAAAAGAGAAGGAAATGGAAAGAAGAAGGAAAAAAGGAAAAGAAACATGACCTTCCTAGGCCAGGGAGAGCAAAAGTACACAAGCCACCTCTTTGGAGGTCAAACTAAAAAGATTGACTGGTCCTCAGAGTAATGTGGTGGCCCCTCGACATTTAGAGTAAGTAGTTGCTGAGGGAGAGAATTGAATTCTGACCTCCTTAATTCAGCAACAGAGGTAAGAAGTCATCTCTAGCACAGTGGAATTACACAGCACATAAAGGAACTCCCCCTTCAACATTATTTATTTGGTGAACTCTCTCTGTATCCCAGAAAAGGCTACAGCATGCTTATTTTGCAAAGGGATCATGTTGTTTAGTTCCAAAGCAAGCACATTAGAAGAATTCCACATAGACTTCATAATAAATCCACCCAAGGCCCAGCACCCAGTTGCTGTTGTGTACAGGGCTTTTTATTTATTTAACCGCCTAAAAAAAAAAAAAAATTGCACACATAATGAGAGAATGTCCTTCCCTTACGAGAGGAGAGTTCAATAGTTTAATTTTTGTTAACCAAAATCCCTTGTACTAAGGTAAATTACATTGCATTTTCTATTACTAGCTCTGTTAATTGTCAGGCAATAAGAGTTTATGCACTCATCCAAAGCAGCAGAGAATTTCCCATAATGTTACAAAATAAAACCTGACAAAGCACAATAATCTTTAGTTTATTGATGTGCTGCTAGGCTGTGGAAAGAATCAGATCTGTAATGTGCTTTTGGTTAGGAAATTGGGGCCTAGAAAGATATACTGGGAACAGCAGAGGAATTTCAGGTTCCAAGAATATATATACATATCCATGTGTGTGCATAAACTAGGGTGCTTTTTCTAAGGAAAATGATGATGAAAGACTTTAACATCAACAGTGAAGGTTCAAAGACTGAAA
The DNA here is from genome assembly GCA_024500445.1 of Entomyzon cyanotis. Classification (NCBI taxonomy): domain Eukaryota; kingdom Metazoa; phylum Chordata; class Aves; order Passeriformes; family Meliphagidae; genus Entomyzon; species Entomyzon cyanotis. Next base: position 15,486,792 of record JAKEPQ010001010.1, read on the forward strand.
GAACAGCAAACAAAGAAAGTAAAATGTGTGTGAATGCAAACAGAACTTGTTAGTTTGTAGTGTTTCAAGTAAATAGGATTTCAAGCCAATGTGAAAAATAAGCAAGGACAATACCTCGTACCTTGGATGGAATATTTCACTGTGTTCAGGTTGGCCCAAACATCTGCAGGAAGTAAATTTAACTCTAATAATCCTGAAAGAACATCTCTCCACATGTACCTGTATGCACCCAAAACCTGCTTGGTTTAAACTAAACAGCCTCCCTTCAACGAATGCTAGAAAAACTCTTGGGAAGGTTGAAAATATTATTTGAAAGCTATATTTAAAATACCAAATTCAGCTTTCAGAGAAATGCCAAAAGAAAACCTAAACAACAAATTCATGGACTTTAAATTCCAAGCTCATGTTTGTCTGCAAAAGAACATGTAGACATATGATTAGGGAAGGTTCTCACCTTCTTCAATGTCCTCTTCCAGGGTCTTTCATGGGTATGAGATTGCAAAGTGCAGGCTGTTTCTGGCACCCAAAATCTGGGCCCATCACCCTGACTTTTGCTTTTTTCTAGTTTTGGTAGAAAATATTTGTGCCAAGGACAATGAAACAGGGTTTTTCCCATTTTCATAGGAGAGGATTAAAGGATACTTAATTTCTCTATCTGCCGTGGTTTGGTGGATAACTGATAGTGCACTAAGAGGAGGTTCTTAGCAATGCAGAAGTGGCTAAAATTTGGACTTTTCCTGTATACTTTCCAGTAAGAACCAGCATGACTCTTGCCCTTTAACAGGCAATGATGGAGCGTGATAATGTACATTTCTGCTTCTCAGAGCATTTATTTTAATTACAAGGGCTTATAAACAAATAGAGGGAAGAGAGGGAGGAAAGGGGGGGGGTGTGTCTCTCTATTGTCCTGATTTTGCATTTAGAAAGTAGAAGAGAAACAGAGAGAGAGACAGACTCTCTACCTTGCATAAAAGATGGCAAGGTGATAAATTAGTGCTCTCAACTGAAATTGATTACTTTGTGTTCCTATCCAGTTCATACAGCAGCAACACAGATGCTCTGAAACACGGTAATGACACATTGGAGAAAAACCAATCAGGTTGGTCTGGTGGAACATTTTTCCCTTTCTCTCCCACTGGCTCAAAGGATAAACCACCATGTGCTCTGCCTGCACGAGGGAGAGGTACACACACCCAACACCCCCAAGACTCCCACTTGGAAACTTTTCGGCCAGCCTGAGGAGATTAAATGATAAAATTACGAATATCACTGATTTTTTTTCTCTTCTGTGCCTGGATATAGCTCTACTCGAAGGGAGCTGCTTATGTAGCAAAAGGTTGAAGTAAATTTAGTCACCTTCAGGAAATTATACCTGAGATAGTGCAAAGAAAACAAGAAACAGGACATGGTTCATCAGCCTTCCAGACTTCCAGATGATACATTCAGATGCAATGGGTATCAGGTTTTAAAATAATAATTTGCACTTCTGCAATTGTTCATCTACTTTGTAACTACTACTATTTCATCTTTACTAAGACGGGAATTGACTGCTTTCATGGCATAAGGTTTCTGACCACTAGGTCTTTCAGTAAAAGAGAGAATCCTGCTCACATGCCACAGGATTATTTTTGAGGTAAGAAAAAAAAAAGAGGAAAAAGTGCTGAGCTATTTATTTCTTCTCATTTGTCAGATCTCCATGTACTGAACGTGTAAGGAGAGATGCCAACATGATGGACCATTCAAGAGCTGGAGGACATCAGAATATCACCCTAAATTTCTACTTCATATAACTAAACCTTAGAACTAGTGAGAGAATGAAGGAAGACCCAAGGAAGAAGATGAGATTTAATGTAATTATTAAAACTTATAAATGTTATGAATTTCCAAAGCTATCCCTCTGGTAGAAATGTTCTCTTCAGTGTCAACCTAGTCCCTCTTTTCTTCATTTGACTTCAATAAAGATGATCAAATAAAGTCAAGAGCCTTTCCCAGAGAAAGTCAGCCAAAGGACTGAGTCCTCTTTACCCTCTCACATTGCTGTACATGCAGTGATGTCTCCCCATTTCCACTGATTTAAATCAGCTCAGTCTTTGTCTCCAAACCTTTCATCCTGGCAAAGGAAGGACAGAAGACCTCAGACGCCTTTGATCACCTATGAAAAATACCTTGTAGTCACTGCAACTTGTCCAATCAAGTGGCCTCAAACCAAAGCTGTTCATAAACTTCAAGTAAAGGAGAATCAGAGTTGTCCTTTAAAAGGAAGTCTTTCATTTAGCACTGACTGTATAATTTAGATGAATGGAGCAAGCCACATAAAATTATACGTACAAAAATTTAAGCAGACTCTTGTTGAGGTAGTTTTCTTACATTTCCCTATATTGTATAAAATAATAAATTATTTGAATAGTTCTATTATCTGTCCTTAACTGAAACGTACAGTGCCTGTCCTAGTTCCTCAAAAAGCTTGTTAATATGCAATCACCTAGTACAACTGCTAAGTTTTTAAAGGTCACCTATGTTTTATTCATAAAGGGTGGTTTTCTGGAGGGAAAAAGGTTACAGTGTCATGTAATATCATATTCTGATAGAGGCTCAGCTTCAAAAATGTATTTCCTAACAGTTTGTAGTGAAGAAAGGTAGATTTGTTTGGGGGCTCTTAGTTTGACTGAGATCTGCCATGTTCCACAAATTGTTTGCAGTGTGGGAACAGCGCATCATTTCTCAGATGTGCTGTTTCACATATTTAAAATATTTAGACATTACTGGTGTCTCTCTTGTTTTCTCATTACCCCAGTTTCAGGACGAGAGTTATAATGGCCTGATTGCATTTGTTTGTTTCCATTTAAAACACTATTTAAAATGATAGCAGTGGGAAACTGTGAACAAATTTTGGGAATTTAGTATAATAACTGCAGTCTAGTGGAAAAAGCTTAAGCTCAGAAGTGATGGGTGACTGTTCAAGCTTTGACATCAAAGTCTGATCTGTGGTTTCTGTCTCTGTGGTAGGGTTTCCTATCCCTGCTCTATTAAAATGGGTGTTCATAAATACCTCTTTCACAGCACCCTGCACGTTTTGTACTATATTGAGCATTTAACTTTCATTCAAGAATAAATTCTCAGATCAATGCTGCCTCCAACATATGCACTAAATGGCAACTGTTGTCTTTATTCTAGAAAACTCAGTTCTGTCTCTCAGGGGCAAAACAGAAAATGACTGTGTAGCTCAGACCCAGGCTGTAAATTAGCTTCCACTCTTCCCATGCTGCAGCGGAGTTTCCATCTGGATAAAGATCCAAGCCTCTGCACCAAGCTCCCTGGCACAAAGGACCAAAACCAAATTTTGTGGAAATACTGATCCATAAGACAGAAACAAGAGGTATGGTGTCCACAAAGCAGACACTGTAACTTTCAGGGAGGAGTATGATGGACATACATTTTATTTATTTGTCCAAGTGTCCCTTATTTTGTTTTACCAGCTGATATATGCTTTCCCCCAGGAAGGACTCACTGAAATGAATTAATTAATTTGTTTCTCATTGCAGATTCTTGTTTGTCACAAAATGGGTGGTAAGGCTGACTATTAAAAGCAGTTCATATAGGGAATGTGACCTGAGTGAGTTAATTGGCCCATTTCAATGAAAAGCTCCCGATATGAAATTTCCAGCACTACTGGCAAGGGTGCCAAATTCAGCAAGGTTATGAAAATAAATGTGAACCCTTCAAAACACTTGAAACACAGGCAATTGATGTAATAAAACCATTTTGCTTAGGACAGAGTAAGCTGACTGTTGTTATTCACTCTGTCTCCAGCTGAACTCGGAGCTAAAAGCCACTTTACTTGCTGATCTGGGGATCTGCTGTATTATTAGCATTTTATTCAATTTTGGGAAACGTGACATTGCATTTGTAAGTGGATGTTGAGCCTCAGCCTTTTTCAAATGGACGAGGTCTTTGGAGTTATTAAATTATTGAGGAAACAGTTTGTCCCAATTTTCAGACCTAACTTGGCTTACTAAACAAATTTCAATGTAAATAAGGTTCTAAATCTATGCATTCATTAGTACTGTTTAACAGCAATGACATTTCTTTGGCAAGAAAGCTTTCTTTGAGAGCCTATTTAGCCTCAGGTCACTTTAGCTGAGGCCCCAATGGCAAAGAGAGAGAAGGAAAAAAAGTGTTCATGTCAATAAAAGTTTTGCTTTTGCTTTTTATTTAATGGCCCAGTGCAAAACTTTAGTTTGGCAACTGATGGAAAGAACAGGGCCAGAGTAAAGAATGTGTAAGGCAGAATTGTATGGAATTCGGAGTGAAAAATAAAGCTGGTTTATCCTCTGTTTTCATTTCCCATACCAGAACATCATCTTAGCCATGACAAAATTATGTCAGCTGGAAGATAGAGGCCAAGATGTGGTGGCTTTGGTCAGAATCACCCTGAGTGTACCAAGTATTTTGGCTGATAAGGAGACTGCAGGTTTAGGTATCTCCAGTGTAGACATTCTCATGCTCCAGTGGAAGTCTGCAAACACCCAAAGGTTTCATTTTGGTGATTTGCTGTGAGCTCTAAGAGCAATTTCTTACCTCAGAAAGCTCTCCCCCCCACCAGAAAACTCAAGTATTCTAGGTTTCCAATGAGTTGGAGGATTTTGTCATACTTTTTTGCCTTCCCAAACTTCTGCAGAGTGTGTGGTCATTGTCACTGCCATTCTGCCATGTGCCATGCCTTATGCACTTCTCCAAACTTCTCTGCCTCTCCAGGTGACTATAAAAGTTGAAACACTTTTCAAATGGCCACATTGCAGCTCCTTGGCAAGGGTAGCCTAGATAAATAATCTGCTACATATTTCATAAATATACATTGGTATGAAGTTTTGGGTCACAGGAGAATGTCTTTTTGATGTGTGACCTGTCACTCAGAAATGCTGAACTTCTGTCTCTTTTACTTTAATACTTGTACAATCTTTAATTTATTTTTTCTTTAAAACTCTAGTTTTAAACTTTAAACTGCTTGGATATGGAAAAGGACTATTTGCACTCAGATGGGTAACAAGAGACTAGAGGGCAATTCCAGACTGAAAATCAGGCACTCACATTCCATCCCTAAAATAGTCTTATTTTTACTTTCAATGTATATTTGGGTTAATAAATATCCTTGTGCTTCTGGTCTCAAACAATCAAATCTTTGGTGCAATATACAAGCAAGAACCAATAAAGCTGGATGGGGCTGGGAGTAATCCGGTCTAGTGGAAGGTCCATGGCAGGGGGTGGGAATGAGATGATTTTCAAGATTCCCTTCCAAAACAAACCATTGTATGATTTTATGAAGAACAAAGGTTTGAATTCACATTTATCAAGGTCAGACTAGCAGGCTAATTGCTAGACTAGTCTTCATTTTTGTTATTAGATGGTAATATTACTGAATATTAGGGCTCTGAGACCCACAGAGTACAGTTCAGCCCTGGGTTGATGTCTTCTACCTCTCAGCAATGAAAGCAAAAATATTTCAAACATGAGGTGCTGCCTCTTCCCTGTGAAAATTATTTTGTCCCTTTATCTTTTCTTTTCTCTTCCTGATTGAGAAGCCAAGTGCAGAGCCTGTGGTTGGCAAACGATGAAGGAAAAAAAAATAAAAATAATGGAAAGATCTCTCCAGGAATGTTTGCTTCACTGTATTTTCTTTCCTATAACTAATTATTCTGGCTGGACAAAAAATAAAATATAACACAATAAAGCACAATAAAATCCTGGATGTGCATCGGAATCTCAAGTTTGCTAGGAGCCAAAATTTTAGGCACATGAAGAGGAAGAAGAAATGATCCTCTTCATCCCTCAGCCAAAACATCAACACCTCACTTGCCAGTTATTCTCTGCCGTGATTATCTGATTGACGCACGAGCCGATAATTCCCATCCTGCTCAGAGCGGAGCACACACACACTTCAAACAAACTATTCCCTGGTGCTTGGCTTTATCAGTGCCTCCAAACAACAACTGTAAAACACGGCAGCGAAATTTCCCCCTCAGGCACAGCTGTGCCCAGGTTTTATGTGGAAAAGAAAAGGCAGCGCAATTTCCAAGGGTTACTGCAAGGCTGCTGCAGCTCCTCCAGCTTCCCAGCACTGTTCCTTCCTCTCATCTTCCAGAGCTGCTCCTCAGCTGCAGCAATGGGGGAAAACCTGGAAATGACTAAGAGCTTCGTGGTTTTCCACAAACCCAACAGTTTTTTCTCTGTCACTCTGGCAGGATGTTCTGCACTTTCTATCTGATGGCAGAGTTCTTTCCCTGTTGAAGGACAGCAGATCTCTCCAGGTGAGGGAACTGGTGGAACCACGATTTATGGAAGGTAGCTATGGCCTTCAGTTTCAGGAGAAAGCCTAAGAATTATAAAAAGTCTAAGAATTATAAAAACATTCTAATTTTTTTTTAATTATAGTAGTCTGAGACATTTACAAAATTTTAACAGGAAGGAGGAGAGAAAAAACACTAATCCTTTCTCTCCTGTATAAAACATGTGTCCAAATATCAAAAGAAATGTATTTCAATTATATTCTTGACTGAAGACATCATGCCTATAAGATAATAAAATTCTCTCTCTTTCTCAGAAGAACTCTGACTTTTGCTTACCTTGTGACTCTGAGCAAGTAACCTCTGTCTGAGCCCAGCCTTTGGATTTACCACAGTGTTTGGCAGAAAATAAACACAGTCCAAGATTCAAGTAGGGATAAGTATTAGAAAATTTGAAATAGAAATCCAAATATGAAAGTGGAGCAGGGTTTATTTGCGTGTTCCCACATTTCTGACTATACTGAAAATTCTGCCCTACCATTGTTTCAGCTTTTCTTCATCTGTCTGACTGTAGAAAACTTAAATCTCTGAGAAATGCTTATTTTAAGGTGTGCACCAGGTTTTTGTAGATGCTGAGATCAATAAGACCTGCTGTCCTTTAAATGAGCTGCCTGACTGCATCCTGCAGCACAGGGGCCTCATGCAAAGCACAGCCTCACAACCCACACTCAGTGCCTCTTGCCTGGAGTTCTGGACTGTTTTCCAGAATAAAACTATTCAGGTAAAAATGGATAAATATGTAGATCTTTATCTCAAACTGTTCATGTCTGTTTTCTGTTCATTTCTACCTTAGGAATTTCAATGTTACAGCATACAGGATTTTCTCTTCTCTGTACTTTATTAAAAAACCCAAAATAACAAAAAACCCAAAATAACAAAAAACCCAAACCAAAAATCTAAAAGAGCCCATACTTTTTAAAAATGAGCTTCTGTAATATGGCAGGAAACCATTGCAATGAAGATGCTGTTTTAAAATCCGTATTAATTATTGTCGTGATAGACATTTCCAAGAATTTCAATTTCAGAAGCCTCTACGGTCAACTAATAACTTATTAAATATTACTCAGTCATTAAATATCTTCAGTTTAAAAATGAATATTTAGGGGATAGACATCTGGTAATATGTCTTAATCCTATTTTTAGATTAGATCCTCTTAAGAAATTCCCATATGCTTTTAGATAAAGCTTGAACCCTGCTAATCTTTCTGAAAATTCTCTGCCTGCTGCTATGTACACAAGAGCCCCTAAAAGCTGAACTTAGGGGTTGTGTTTAGGTTCAGATTTCACAAGGTAATTGGGCTCCCTCATTTTCATGTGTTTTAGCACTAAAACCACAATGAAGGAGGAAGTGGAAGAAAAAATCAGGGGGAGCCCAACAGTAATGCTTGCCTATTAATGAAATTACTACAAATGGACTAAAAGTCAGAATCAAAAATAACCCTGACATTAATGGACTGCTTATTTGAATCAATTGGATAGGAAACTGCTTCGTGTGTTGGGACTAACTAACAAATACATGATTAAATTAATTCCCAGCATTTAAAAAATGCTTGAAGTGATCTCTAATATAAACCAATGGTGGGTGGTGAGTGTCTTTAGCAATGTTCCCTGGTTTTAACAGCATTGCTTTATCTAAATATATTTCTTAGAGTCACAAACCCTAAAAGGTATAAAATAAAGTAGATTGAGATGGATTAGGTTAATTAATGGGTATGAACTGGCCTTTCACCTCAACAATTGTAGACAAGTTCAACCTAAGAGCTTAAATCAGAGTTTGCTGTTCTAAGCTCTAGTAGACATTAATTCACATCATATAATTTGGCAGAGTTGGCCCAGAAATGAACTTGCCATAGATTTGACCCTCCAAGTCAGAGATGGGGCAGAAAACAAAGGGAAAAAAGAAGAGGGAGGGAAAAAAAGGAAGAAATCCACAATGTCTCCCAGCTGCTCCCCTGACTTGTGGATAAAATCTGAGCATTTTTGAGGGTTTACACAAGGGCAGTACATACTTTTGTGTGGAGATGAACAGTGGGGACCCAAAAGGAGAAACAAAGCATTGAGGGGAGTGGTGGAACATTGCACTGGGGAGTTTTAATTGGATACTGGATTTTAGGGCATTTTTGGAGGCACAGGGGCCAATGTGTGCTTTGAGCTCAGACTGATGGGTTTGGTGTGTTCAGAGAATTTCTGTGCATTTGCAGGGACAAAACAACAGCTTAGCAAACACACCCAGTCACACAGGAGTTACAGCATCAGACCAATTTCTCTGCTCTTTCTTGCACTCCTGCAGCTCTGCAGGAGGTCACACACACAGAAAGGGACGAGAAATAAATAAATTGCACTAATCCTTTTGTTTTGTTTCGTTTTTATTATCTACCTGGAATTCAGGCATGAAACCAGCAGATCATTATTCACTGATAACTGCACAGGCAACAGCAAACTGTTCCATGAATAAATCTCTTGCCTGAATAAAGCCACGGCAGCGGTAATACGCGTTTAATGGATTTATCAGTTTTACATTAAATGCCTTTTATTTGAAAGCACCAATTAATTTCATAGATGTTCCCTTTAGGTCTAGGCAAGGCGGTTTATGGTGGTCTCCTGGCACAGGCTCCTTCTCCTGAAGAGCACCAGGAGTTTGCAGGTGCACTGAGCATCCACCGCGTTTATTTGGTTATGAAAAGCAAACATAGCAAGCACCACGCCAGGAAAAGCAACTGTGGTTTACAAAATGGAAATATCCATGTGTCTTTCACATTCTTTGCTGGTGTCCCAGTTGCACTCCCAGGATAAAGAGCAGCAGCAGGACTGAGTCCAGTGGGCTGGGAGGAATCCAGGACCAGGGAGAGAGTGGAGGACAGATTTAAGGGAAGTCCTCTGTCAAAAACCAAGCCAGAAGAGTAGGATGGAGCACTCCTCCAGGCCTGCAGGATGGCAACTGCTATTAGCAAATATTTGTACATTTGGCAGCAGGATTATTGTCTCACTGCTAATAAGATTTTCTTTTTTTTTTCAGGCCTGGGTGGTTGGAATATATATCACAGCCTTTTCATGAAGGTTATGTTTTAAAAGAAAAAAAAAAAGAAAAGTAAAGGAATGTAGCGTTCTAAAAATAGGTTTGTGCATTTGGAATTGTGTTCAGAGAGCAGCAACCATCGATACCATCACAGCCTGACTGCTTTTAACTTTTTACATACTGTAGGCTCTGCAGGCCAGCTGTAGAAAATATCCTCTATTTCTATGGATTTTGAATATGCAATGACAACAAAGGGAAGGTATGTAAGAGACTGACAATTTCTGGATAATTGCTGCAGTTTAATCTGTCAAAATGCGTTGCTTTAATAAATTTTGTCAGAAAATAGGGCTGGGCAAGGAAGAAAAACATGGAAAAATTAGTTATTACTTTTCCATCTAGTTCTGTTAAATAGTTTATACATTAATAATGTACCTGAGTTCTTTCAGTACTTTCAATGGGACCTGTACCTTAGAGGGAATTTCAGTATGAAATTCTGTTAACTTGCCATTCTTTAGCCAACTTGAATTAAATTCAGCCAATGACTGTTTCACAGTTCAGTTCATGTTCTTTCTTTTTTGTTTTATTTACTATAATTATGTACATAAGTCTATTTTTCCTTCTGTCTCAGTTCATCTTCTCTACACCTTTTCCACTCAAGACAGGGTTCAGAGATGCCTGTGAACCTCATGCTGTCCTACAAAGAAAGATTCCCCCAAAAGTCAGTCTTTGCATGGGGAAGATGAAGTCTGCTAAAGCAGAAGAGGTTGTGGAATTGGGAGGCCAAATATGCAGAGTTTTCATGCTGTCACCAACTCTGAATAACTGCATTCCCAGAGAGAAGACATTCCCCTGCTTCATTACACAGTGCTCCTGCTGATCAAAAGAAAGCCAGGCAGATATTATCAATGTATGAAGCCACTCTGCCCTCTTCCCTCCCCTCTTTTTTTTATTAAACGTGGCACTTTTCCAGTTTGCTGAAATTCTCTCGTTGACCTGGGTTACTATTCACTAGTTTTGCAAAGCACAAGCTAAATTTGTACTGGTAAGGTTTTGCATTCCTGGCTTCAGGAGAAAAAAAAAAGTAAAAAATCAAAGAATACCAACACTGATGAACTCTCACAACCCAAGTTCAGCTCAGGTAAAGCAGAAATCCAGGTCAAAATCTTGTCCCATTGGACTCCACAGAATAATCAGAGTAGAAAGGTCCTAAAACACCAAGATCACTCCATTTTATATTCCAAGGGAGTGAGCAATTAGAGAAAGATCCATAATTGCAATAACCAAACACAAATTTCTCACTGAAACTTTTCACTGGGGACTCTTGGCATTCAGCTGTGATTGCTCTAAGAAGTATTTCCCTGTGCAAAGTGAGATTCCTCTCTGGATGAGGTTTCACACATACCTGACATGCACTCTGGGATCTATTTGCCACACTGTGCTGTAGGCAAAGCTTCCTAAAGCTTGCAACTGGGCTGAATTTTATATAAATACAGTTTTTGTCATCTATAACTAATTTCACAAAGAATGAATAATCCATATGGGTAGGAATGAGTACTGGGAAAAGCACTGGCTACTGATAGAGGGCTGCATGGCATGAAAAATTGGGTCATTGACTTCTGGCCTTTGACAGTCTTGAGGTTAGATCTGGCTTACATCACAAGTGAAATAATCACAGGGGTTTTGCTTCAAAAATTAACACTCAGTTTGATTGAGTTTGACAGAAATAGCACACAGATGCCAAGGACCAAGTCAGACAGAACTGGGTTGTTTGGTGGTGCATCTGTTGATGCTTCGTGCTTTCATTTGCCCTGAGCCAACAACAGCAGAAAACCAGCCTAGTTCTGGTCTGTGACATAAGAAACTATTAAAAAAATAATGGTTTTGACAGTATCTGCAGCATATAGAATACAAATTGTGAATAAGTTGGTGGGACATAGAAGGGAAATATACCATTTTATACAAATTAAAGCAAGATTTACTTTCAGATTAGACCAGCCTAAAATCTGCCTAGTACAAAAGTCACTTAGTCTCACACTGCCATTCTACTTGTCTGATATGATCCAGTGAAACTAAAAACCTCAAAGTCCAGCTAGGAGCCAAACTTTCGATATTTGTGTGGTCTCAAAATCAGAAAATGTCTGGTCCATCAGTCAGAACACTTCTTTTGTCATAAATCAGGGGAGACACTGAATAAAAAACACAAGAGCTCTGTGAGGATTTTAAATGCATTCTCCTGTTTTCAGCCAGATCCAAATTACCATCAGGATAAGAAGTTTTTCTCATGGTATTTCAGCCACCACGTCTGCTCCAAACAGGAAGCGCTGAAATGTGTACAAATAACTTCATAAAAAATAATTTGAGACACCACAAATAAAGAGAAAAACATTGCACTAACTTTCTCATCCTTTTAAACGACTTGAGCTCCATGAGAATGAAGTAAAAGGAGCTCCCACAGAACAGCTCCCTGTTCCTTCTCATGCAAGTCCTCAAACGTGACCTCGTGGAAGGTTGAGGAGTTTTTAATGCTGAAAGGAGGGGTTCAAATCCCTCCAGATTTAGTCACAAAGGCAGGGGCAGTTTAGGTAAAAGACTGAACTCCTGAGTCAAAGGAATATCCATTAGGTGGGGAAAGTTAGCAACATAACTGCATAGTGAAAAAAAAAAAATTGTTCTGGCCCCAGCTGTACTTTGAGAAGATCTGAAAGAGTTTACAAGACTGGCACTGACTTCCTGAGGAGCTGGGAAAAGCAATCTGCTCATTCCCAGCAAGACTGAAACGTTTCATCCAAACAGCAAAAATACAGCCTGTTGCTGTAACTAGCATACTTTTATTTTATTTAAATGCAAAATACTTTTCATTATGCCAGAGCTAATAAAACTTTCCCAAATGTTTCACTGTAAGCCCTCAGAGATGGAACCAATTCTTTCTGATTTTGGTTTGGTTTATTGCTGGATCACTACTATAATGGGAGATCTCACAAGAGTTCCAAGTAAAGGTCTGGATTTTTCAGGGTTTCTCACCAGACAGTAAGTAGGGGCACAATGCCAAAAAGACCCCTAATAACTCCCTCTGTATAGAAGCCTGGCTATGACTTTCATGAGAATTTTCAGATGCAGAGGTGGTGATCAATTTACTGATTCTAATCAGGTATATAGAAGGAATAATTCAGGGGGAATGTTCCCTTGTGTGTTTTTGTTGATATGCTTCTCAAATCAATTCCAAAGGATGTCCCTGAAACACAGAAGTGAAAACTAAACTAACATATATTCATTTTCCCATGTAGACGTTGAAGGAAAACACAAAAGCTCTTAGCTGACATGTGCTGTGAGACCCTGAAAGCTTTCCAGAATATCCTGTGAGTCTGAATGAAGGGCTCCACTCACCAGAAAAACAAACCAAAAAGAGTTTGTCCTGCGCAAGACAAGGGAAATTGCTTTGATGCCTAGGGTTGCAAATGCAGAACCTGGAATACACACATAGATCCTGGTTTCTCTTCCCTCTGCGGATTGTGAAGACTTCAGGTCCTGAATGGTGGTGGCAACATCCTCTTTTCTCCTGTCTGTGGATGCTTCACTTTTGCCCTGGACTTTGAAACCTGGAGGATTTGGGCTGGCTGGGAATTATTCCGTCTGTGGCACTAATAATGATCAACCTTGCCCACCCTCCTTACCTAAATCAGCACTGAATGGTAAACCCAACTGGAAAAGTCTAAGCCAAAATGCTCTTCCAACCAAATAATTTCCTTTTTCTTTAAAGAGAGATTTTCCCAAGGAAAGTGTCCTCTTTGCCAACAAAGAAACCATAATCCACTGAGGAAATCCAGCCTAATGGAAGAGGCTTGTTAATGGCACTTGTTAATGAGAATTATATTTTGTGGACAGACTAAAAGGCTGCACATAAAATACTATGCATTCCACACCTAATCTCACTTGCAGGGAATGTGAGGTTGACAAAACCTTCCAAGAGAAAAGCAGTCCAAAGCCAATGTGTTTTCTTTTGATTCTTCCAAAACCCAATGTTTTCTGGAAATCCCTACCAGAAAGAAATCACAGCTTTGTCTTTTCACACCCTTTTTGGATGGGAACAAGTCAGAAACATGGAAAAGCCTTTACATCACATAACTCTAGCCATATGATTTAGGATTACATTATTATAATTAGGATAAAACAAACTTCAAAGTGTTTTACAAAGTATTTTGCTCGTTCTGTTGCGTTGTTTTTTTTCTTTTAGGGAAACTGAGGCATAGCCAGGAGAACAGATTTGAGTGGGAGAGCTGAACTGTTGTGAATACAGTGCAGAGCTCCCAGTTTCTGTTCAGCTCTCTAAATACAGGGTTACAACAGGGAGAATAATCCTACTGGAAACATCCACACTGCCTTTACAGCAGAACTTGAAAAGGGAATGAAGAACATCAGGCTCAAGCTGGGGGCATTTGTTTGCTCCATCCCATATGGCACCCAAAATTCAGCCACAGGCAGACCTCAGTTTGTCAGCCCTCTCACATGTCCTTCTCCCTGCACTTTACAAGGGTTTCCTGGTACTTTTACACTATTAAATAACCCAAAATTAAATAATAGGCTATATCAATTTTTAGATAGTTTCAACTTCTTTAAGCAGGCAGAACCCATTTCTCTGGTGGGATGTGGTGTGAGCAGGACTTCAAATGTTACCACGATTTGGATTTCATTCTCCAAAATAGATTTAGGTTAATTAGATGCATTAACAGGTCCCAAAAAGTACTGATCATTTGGGGGTGTTTTGAAATCACTGTGCATTTAATACATCTACACAGCAGATGTCTGCTGTCCAAAATTTCTGCTTGCCCAACAGCACAATTTTCTAAATGCTCAAAAAATTGGGAAATAGCTACTCAGTAGAGTTGCCCACCTCCCAAAGTAGTAGGAGCAGCAGGTGTGATGGAGTTATATTTCATCAGCGTGACATAAAACATGGCTCACTGACTTTATTTTAAATACTCCTCTTTCTAAAGCTTTCCTTTATAAAACTGCAGGCATGGAGCTGTCAACTGGGGGAAAAGGATACCTTTAAATCTAGCCTGGCATGCATGTGTATATTTATTTTTGTAAGTGAAATATAAACGGACATGCTGAGTTCCAAGTGCTTGATGGATAAAGGAATTAAATGATTTCATATATCTCCCTGTATAAATATACAAAAAACTTTCCCCGATGGGTCACAGAGGATTTCATGTGGATTTGAACTCTGTTTACTGTTAGTATTAGGGAAATAGTGGCTTTTTAACAAGTTACTCATGCCTGGAAAAAGTCCCAGTATTGCAAGTTGTCCTAGATTCTCTGCCAATTGTCCGTGGGAATCGTCAGGATGGGAAAAGTTCAGATGTGTTTTAAAGAACCAGCTTAATGGAAAATGGGAAGGAGAAAAAAAAAGCTACTGTGTCAATCTCTTGGGTAAGAAGAAGTAAAATGTGATTTGACTGTTTTATTTCTTCCTTTTTCTTCCATCTTTTTCCCCCCTTTCCTCAATGCTTTTGGACTTTATTCTCACCCATGCAAAGCGTTTTGTTCAGGTCATTTGCCCTAGTGAAGAATTGCTTCAGCTCTTGAGCAAAATCAACCCCAGAGTGTCTCTCTCTATCACTGGTGTGCAATTACGAACTCTCAGGGTTCATTCTTTCAGCCTGTCGGGATGTTTAGTGCTGTGCAGATGCCCTGGGGAGCCCTGGGCTCTTCCTTCAGGGATTTTGCAATTCAGAAGTTGATCCCACATGCTTTTCCTGCTTGTCTTTTCCCCAAGCCTGGGAGGAGGCACTCCAGCATCTCCCGTGGGGCTCTTTGGCCAGAAAGAGTCAACTCCTGCAGGATTCACTTTCTCCCCATCCAAAAAAAAAAAAAAAAAAAAAAAAATTCTTCAATAATCACTTGTTTCCTATTGCAACCAAGACTTTTAAAACTCAGGGCATTGATCCTGTCACTCTGGAGACCACCAAGTGACTAGCAGTGCTGGAGCGAGAATCCCTCATGGATGCCACATTTCCAGAAGCATTAACCCACTGATTTAGCTTTAAATAGCAATGGTGCTACAGAACATGTCACTAATTATTTGCTTTCCAGCAACAGTGTGGTGCCTTCTGGTATGTGCACACACAAAAAGATGAAGGTTAAGTAGGGGGCTTTCTTCGCCTGCAAATAGACACATTGTGTCATCATGACACCCAATAAATCCACCCGCCATGGGGGGGAAGGACCGTGCTCTTCCACTTTAAATCCCCGGATTTTCTAAACTTACCTTTTTTTTTTTCCCCTTTATTTTTTTTCTCCCCCAGCAGCTTGCGAAGATCCCTCAGCCTGAACTTTGCAAAGTGGAGGGGGTAAAAAAAAATCTAGAACCTGCATCTGATCGCTGTGTCACAAAACCAGATTCAAAAACCCGATTTTGGAAACCAAAAGGAGCATCCAATATCATCTGGAAACAAGCTGTTAGTCTGGATACATTTTTAAGATACAGTGTGGGGGAAAAAAATATGGATTTTGTTGCTGATCCAATATTTTTTTCTTCTCAAGACCTAGCCAAAAATTAGCTTCATTTAAAATAAGATTAGTCATTTATGGGAACTGGTCGTACAGTTTGGAATTTTTAAGGGAGTAGAGAAAGCAGCTTTTCAGTATCTTAAATATTTATATTTGAATAAAAAAACTATTGAACGCATCTAGCAGCTACAGAACTCGACATCAATGTTTTTCTTACATAAACTTTTGCTAAACACTAACACTGCATGTTCAATGCTCCCCACACCACATCACCCCCTCACACCCCGGCAGTGGTGTTCCCTGATTTTGGGGGTTTAATTGCCTTGGGTTTTTTGAAATCCCTTTTTGCATTTGCAATGGGAGGTGCTGCCAGTCCCACTCAGCATATTTCCACATGTATAAAACTGAGCTGGTTTCTTGGGGGTTATTTTTGATTTATAGAGCTAAGGGGATGAGGGGAGTGCTTACATATCACTGGAACCCAGAAACTATTCATTTCACTGGGGGTAATTTTATTATGATTATTGTTGTGATTACTGTTACTGTTATTAGAGCAGGAAACTAATTCCTCATGTGAGAGAAATCCTGTTACCATTTTCACACACACCCTAAAAAAAAAAAAACAAAAAACCCTGCTGTCAAGCAGCCCCAGAGTTGGTGTCATTCACATTGCAGAGTTTTTATTCCCTTTTCTGGCCCCGGCTGCCAGGATCACTCTGTGATGTTTCTCCTCTGCACATGCCACTGGAGTGAATAAGATGCTGTTTATGCCACTGCTTGAGAAGGGACATGACAGAGCAAGATCATGAAGCAGCCTGGTTGTGCAACATCCCCTGGAATGGGGCTGAGCAGGGCTGGGATTGCTACTGCTCCTCTGCAAAGGGATGGACTCGCCAAAACCTCTGTGCTGCCAACGCTCAGAGCATCCTCCTCCGAGCAGTGGTTCCAATTAACACAAATATGAAATGCTGGGAGCCTGGAAGTTTATTCCCTGGCTACACACAGCACCAGGCTGAGATGTTCCCAGAGGCTGCCAAACAGCAAAACCTTCCTTAGGAAAGGGCTGTGGGTGCTGTGTTGTCACCTCACCTCTTCATGCCACACTCAGGGCAGAATTTTCTCCCACTGTGCTACTTGGGGGGCACTTTTGCCAATCATTTCTGCTATTAAAAAAGTGACATAAAAATAGAGCCAGGCAGATAAGATGGATGGTGGTAAATCTCTCAGGAGTCAAAACCCTGAGAAGCAGGTTGCCAGTAAACTGAATATCTCTTTTTTCCGCTGAAATTTTGATTATTATTTCAGTGCTGCCAGATATCCCGATTATTTGTTATTTTAATGCATTTGTGAAGAGGAGCAGAGCCACAGATGAATAGTACTCAAATTCCAGGGAATTTCTGTGTCTTCCTTTTTATCTGGTTTTGGTATGGAATGAAAAAGCTATTAGTCTGCAAAAAAACACACTTTCAGCAAGAAAATATGTGCAGCTGGGTGAAAAAAATTTACTGTGAAATATCAAAATATTTTCTTTGTATTTTGCTTTATCATTTTACAGTTATGCTTCATTTACATCATGAAATTTTCAAACCCTTTTGCCTGTAAAATGGGGAAATTTTCTACCTGAGAACATCAAAATAGATTTTTTTCTTCTTTTTTTCTTTTTTAACCCGAATAAGATGTTTAGACAAAAACACTTTCCCTTCCCCGCTAATCCTTTCCCACTAATAATTTGACAGCTTGGAACAAAGAAAAAAATTGTTCAGTGAAAATTATTGCTGGACATTTTGAAGTCTTTTATCTGGATCAGGGACCTGCTGTGTGGGGCGCGAGTGTGAGAGTCTTGTCTTGAAAACAAAGCGACCTGTTCATCAGCTGGTGTTTATACAGAAAATTTTCAACCCAGGGGTCAAAATCAGAAGTACATTAGAGTCAGCATTTGTTTACTGGCAGAAGATCAGTCTGTGAAGTAGCGGCTGTGTGGATTTTTAGCAGGTTCAACTATTCTTTTGACTTCTATCCAGACTAATAATGGGTGTTCAGGTTTCCAGCTGAGTGTTCAATGCTGGAAATAGTTCTGCTCTTCAGCAGTGCTGCCTTGCCTGCCCTGGCCAGAGAACAGCAGCTCCCAGGCATCTCTCCCAGGAGGAATTCCAGCTCAGGACAACCTCTCTCAACAAACAGCAATTTCCAATGGCAAAAAATTCATAATTTTCCATTAAAACGCCTTGAAGCATGAACATTCAAATAGTTTGAACAGGGGAACCAAATCCCCTTTTCACTTTGCAGGTGGCAGGAGTGTTCCCATCACAACCTGCCTAATAAAACCCCTACCAAGGCTTTTGTGAGGCCCTAAGATTAATATTGATATAATGTCTCTATATTTCTCCTTGGCACCTGTTGAATTGTTGTACTTGCCCATTAGCACTCCATTTAACATAAGAAGTCAGTTAATAAATTCTTCCTTCCTGCATAGGAAATTGACTAAAAGACACAAAATTAGCTTTTAAATTTTAAAGAATTAAGATCTCTACAACTCACTTTTTTCCCTTTATTACATTACCTTGAAAATGAGTGTCAGGCTGCATTCTCAGCACTGCTATAACCTGGAAAGGTCCTTTTGCCTTTCAGCCCTCGCCTTTAATGGATGGTGCCATGAACAATGTGCATCTTTTCTCAGCCTTTGCCCTCGGGCAGTTCTCAGGAAAAAGCCCAGCTTGGCCAATTGTCCAGGCTCGAGGCCTGAGAGGTCAAAGAGTTCAGGCTTTTGTGCTGGGATACTCTTCTTGGATTTCTTTACAGTCTTTGTCTGGTAACAGATAAATAACTGTTGGTTTGGGTTTTTTTTTTTTGCTGGCTTCTGCAAACAAAAAACTATTATCAGCCAAGGAAATGGTAACAGAGTAGAGAGGCAGATTTTTACCTCTTTTTTATCATCTTCGTTTTCAGATTAAAAAATTCAAATGTTCATTAGAAACATCAGTTAGCTATTTTGGCATCTTGCTATCTAATTCTGGCTTTGCTTGTAAAATCTTTCTGAGAGATGAGTGTAAACTGGGACCCCAAATCACACATTTATGGCTGTGTATGAATTTCAGATCTGTTCCTCAGCCCTACCAAGAGATGCTCCATAGCTGCAGCATCAACATCAGCCTCAAACTGCAAACAGAGATGAATCAAACTTCAGGCTTGGTGCCCAAGTGACTTCCCAACTTCACAACATGTGCCCATTCCTGTTTCCACTGCAGAACAGTTATTTCAGAAATATTACTACTGTCAGTCGCCCTGTCTCTGATAAGATGTTGCATATGCAAACTTCAAAATGCTTTCAAATGTAGCCATTTATATGAAAAGGAACATTTAAAAAGCAGATATTCACTGTTTGGGTGGAACACAGAGGCTGAGGAGAGGCTATAAATCCAATTTAATGCAGAGTAATATGGACACATACACATAATTTCTTCTGGTGGACATAATAATGTCAATTTTATTTTTATCTCTTTTTGTTTGGTTGGGTTTTTGGGTTTTTTTTGTTTTGTTTGTTTGGGGGCTTTTTGGTTTTTTTTTTATGTTTTGAATATCCACCTGTCTTGCAGAAGATATCTCTTTCATCAAGAAGCTTTTGAGGATATAGGTGAATCCCAATTGTCTCACTCTTGGAAAAAACTTATTTATCATTTACACTCTGAGCTCCTGCTTCCCTTTAGTCCAGCCAAAGGCTTGGGTTAATGGGGAAAGCTCCAGCAAACCCTCTTTCCTCCACGGCCTTGTTGTTGAAATCATAGAAGTCCAGAACCAGGGTGCGGAAAGCCGTATTGTATAAACACCCTAATGCATGACACATGACTAAGTGATAAATCCTGACACGTTTACAAAACAAAATGAAAATCTTCATTTGTCTTTAGGAAAGGGAAGTGCTCCCACGTGTTTAGACATCTGCACACTCAACATGTGGCAATTACTGCGCTGAGGAATTGGAGCACTTAACTGCTGCGGCAAATTAAGGCTCTAGTGATCAGTACCTTCTCGACACCACAAACAAAGCAATTGGTGGTTTTAGGGCTATTCAAGTCAAGGGATGCTTCTGAATGGCTTAATCCCATCAATATAGATTTACCTCCAGCCCAAGGAGTATCAGTTGTTTCCGTTTTGTTTCCGTTTCGTTTGACTGTACATAACCGCCGTATCCTAAAGCAGTTTGTAAGCCCTACTTTTGTATGTTTGCTTAAGTGCTGGAATTAAATACACATAATGAAGCCATCTGCAATGAGCAGAATTAATAACTGGCATACCATATTGCTCGGAGATTGTTGACTATACAAACACGTAGTACACACACACACACACTGATCTCCCAAGAACTTGGCATTTCTCAAAACTTTACAGTGTTTGTTTGAATGGATCCCAAAATTCTTAGTTCCCATGGGATTCTTATTTACTTGGACTGGAAAACTCACCATTAAGTTTATCGCGTAAAATAATATTTTAGGCTCTGTAAAAAGTCTTCTATTTAAAACAAAAAATTTAAATGCAATGCAATATACCCATTAAATTGTTTGGGAAAATGGTCAAATGTGGGTTGTAAAATGCAGAGAGTGATATATTGCAATGATGATTCCTTGTGTATACCTTTTCAGAGTTGCCAATGTTTGTTTGTGGGTGCACAATGCTCAGTTGTGATGACCTGGTATTATCTCCCAGGATTTCCTGCAAAAGCAAAGAGAAGCTAAGAAGCAATCAACACTGGATTGTACCTGTCTTCTGTACAAACATGTAAGGATCGGATTATTAATGCCTCCTCAGGCAAACCTGTGTTTGTCTTTATTTCACAAGCAATTTTCATATCAGACTGAAAAATCAGAAGGAAAAGCTCTGCTGAGCCAAGGTTAAACTGAATTTAGCCTTTGAACTTTTACCAAGAATGTAAAATTAAGTTTAAATTCACTTTTATGGAGTGACCTCTTTTGACAATTTATGGCATATATGCATGCACACACATGCACACGCAAACACAAATATACTTACATAATCCAATCAAAACATCCATTTAAATTACTGTGAATGGATTGCACATTCCCACATTTCCTTATAAACTGAATGTCACAGAGTGATAGTGCTTTGGCTGCAATTGTATTATATCAAGTTTCTTTTCAGGTTACCAAACACCAGAGGAAATGTAGGGTCTTTCAGTATATTTTTAAAGGAGAATGGAAAGGAAAATTAGTCTAAAATTGACATTTGTTTATTTTTTCATGATTACTATTACAGTGACGAAGGGGTAAGTGAAAGTGGGCCATATTGTAATAGGAACTCTACAAAAAGAGTTTGACTCCATGCCCTGAAAAGCCCAGAATTTAATAGGAAGTGATAAATAACTCCAATTAAATGTGTCCATTCAGGTCCTTTGTTTTCTGTATTAAGTTGATTATTTTAATTCTTCTGAGTTAAGGGGAAGTTGTTTGTCTGTTTGTTTTCTTCGAGTTAAAAAATAACTTGTGAGAAAGATTACCTGGCTCTCCCAGGGGTCTGAAAAACAAGCAAACAAAACCCACCACTTTTATCCTCGGAGCAAGAAAATCACAAAGAAGAATAGGGAAATAAAGGAAAAAGCAAATTTGACCTGGAAGGTGTCGAAGTTCTCATGAGAGGAAACAAACAATGCAGAAAATTACAGCCATGTTTGTGAGTTTTCTTCATTCCATCATTTCAGGGTCTCAGTTTCCTTTTGTTGATGTGAACTATTGAATGCCCTGGGCATGCACTGGGCACCTGTTGCATTATCAGACTGGCAGCACCATCTGACTCCATGAGAGGATGCCACTGACACCACTTCCCCCCACAACCAGGAGGAGGTGTGCTGAGATCAGCATCACCCCAGCCAGCCACCCACCCAAAAGGACCCTCAGTACCTTCCCAAAATAATTTAATATAATTTTTGATGTGCAGGAGAACCACAGCAGGCCTGTCAGAAGCCTGAGATCAGACCTACTTTTTGCCAAGTGGTTGGGAAGGATTTTTATTTCTCACAGCAAATGAGCCAGATTCTGAGATTTGATTTTTTTTTTTTTTTTATTATATATATGTATATATACATATAATGCTTTGGGGCTGCTACTAACAGCACAGAAATAAATCACTTCTTCTAAACCCACTTAAGCCGCTGGCTGGGGAACAATTTCCTGTTTGTCACCGCTAATGATCCTCACGGGCCTGAGAAAGCCCTCTTTGGGGCTGCTGAGTTATTTCTCGTGGCAGAGCTGTGTCACCGCTGGCGCACCGGGCTGTTCCTCCCGCGAACATCTGTGTTCCCTCTGCCCTCGCGTGCCTCCGCGCCGCGCCAAGGAGCACCGCCAGCCCCGCCAAGCAGAGCTCTTAGAGAGCAACCAGGAGGTCTTTGTACAGCAGCCACAAAGGCTCTTTTCATTTGGAGCCCTTCTCGGCACAACCAGCTCGTTGCTGATGCTGCGGCGATTGCAGCCTTTCCTGCAGGCTGAGCGTGGCCCTGGTGGGGTGCAGCGCAATGTCCCTGCAGGTCCTGCATCAAGGGGATGCCTTGCTGTGTCCCTTCCTAACAGTGGCATGTGAGCAATAGGGTCAGGAAAGGGAAATCAGGAGTTCTCAATGCCCCAGGGAATCCCTTGGCTGGTTCCCATGTGGAAGCCCTATGGTGATTTTATTATTTTTCTCACAGTGGGAGTGGTAAAACACTGGCACAGGTTGCCCAGAGAGGATGCCCCATCCCCTGGAATCATTCAAAGGCAGGTTGAGGGGCTCTCAGCAACCTGGTCTAGTGGAAGATATCCCTGCTCATGACAGGACGTTGGACTAGATGACCTTTAAAGGACCTTCCAACACCAACTGTTCTATGATTTTATGATTCTGTGATGCCCTGTGAGCAGAACTTTGAATCCCCTCCTCTAAGGAACACATTTTTGTGGAGCAGTTACATTAACAGCTACAGGAGGTCATTGATACTCATTATTTAGCACATGAGGGTATCCTACACAGGCTAACATGAGGAGATTCCTGTCTTTATCTAGAGTGACGCATGGTGGGTAAGCTTTTTCCAGATGAAAAAAATATAAGAGAGAGAAGATATAAAATCAAACACCCAGACTAAGAAAGGAAATAAAATCTGTGCCTTTAATCTTCCTAATATGGGCAGAGTATTGACAGAATTTCCCAGCAGCAGATCCTTCACATACATGTACAGCAGCAAGTGAATTGGGATGCATTTGCAATACTGTGTGTTCATCATCTCTGCACTTTGGGTCCCCTGCCTCCCTCCTTGCTCTGTTTTTCCATAGGGGAGAGATGGAAAATACCAAAGAGCTTGCCCGGAGCATGGCTACAGGAAAATAAAACCTGCATCTGTAAAAATGTGCTCTGCTTTTTCACCTGAGGGTTGCACGGGCAGGCAAAACAACCGTGTGCAAGTTGCACATTCATTATGTTGTGCACAGAGCCACTGCAAGGATGAGCATGAAGTGCAAGCCAAACAGGGGATAAGTGCTTGATTTGCACCCATATTTGGGAGTTTCACTAAGTTTAAGTAGCCCAGGTTGACAAAAGTTTTAGCAAAATCATTCATTTACTTAGGAAAACAAAATGAATTGGAAATTCATTTAGCAAATGAATTTTTAGGGGGAAAAAATCATCCTTTTGCTTACTCCAGAATAAAAGAAAAGTTTAACTAAACCGAGCAGCACCAATTTTAAAGCAATGTGAGGAGAATCAGGCCCAATGGTTTTAAAATTTTCTATTAAAATGCTTACTTGCACTTCCTCAAATGCAGCCTGTTTTGACGCATGGGAATTAACCTCTTTAATGGGGCGTGCTTCCTTCTGGTTGATGTGGGAGCTAGGTATTGATGTGTGGGTAAAGATTATGTTCTTGCCTCCATGGGACTGGAGCTGAGTACAGTCTGGGGGGACTGCTGGGAGCTTTATGGCAAGCAAAGAAATTCCTCAAACACTCTTCACTATATTGAGGAAAACCCAATTAAATCTGACCAGGGACAGCTATAATTTGCTGTCCTGTTCTTTTGATATTATTACTGTGCTATATTTTTTCACTAACTTCCTCCACCTCCTGCCCTCGAGGGTAGCTTGTCTATATATTTCTGTTTTCTATAGTTACACTGTGTCTGGGACATTTGTTCACCCCTTCTTCCTGGAATAGCTGGGTATCTTGGACAAAAGAAATTCTAAAAAAGTAAGAATATAATATAACCTTAACAATTAGCAAAGCTTTGAGGGTCTCAGTTTTCTACAAAATTCATTTCAATTTTCCTTCAGTCAAACAGGAGAAGACTACAGGACTTAAAAAGGGTGCCAAAGGTCTCAGTCTTATTTGTGTACATCTGGAATAACTTCTGCAATTCCTCCCACGATGGATCAGACCTGCCATTTTTTGTAATGACTGAAAACAAATCTGGATGGCCAGACACACAGCTTCAGATAAAATCATACATAAACCCTAAAGAAAACTGGATTGGCAGCTAAATTTTGTATGTGGTCTTTATCTCCATCTCGCCTCGTGTTTTTGGACTTGTAGGAAATTGGTGACACTTGGAAGCAGATGTGAGTAGAGTGAATTGGCCTTATTTGCAGTAATACGAAGGAAATGTGTGAAAAAGAGAACTAAAAGTCTTTCCTAAGCAATCCCAAAATAAACCACTTGACTCTCTCTCTGGGGGAAAAAAAAAAAAAAAAAAAAGAGATACATGACAGATGCTGGCTACAATTTTAGTCACATCACTTAATGCAGCACCAGGACAGAGTCAGAAGCTATGAAGACAAGGACAGCAAGCGATCAGCAGAAAAGTGGGTAAGGTGGCTCCATTGCCAAAATGCCTGAAGACCCAGGACCATATTTTAGTGAACTTGTTTAACATCACAGTGAATGCCTTGTGGAAAAGTAGGTTTTCAATAAAATCACAAAGTTTGCTCTGAAAACTTGGATTTATTCAACTCCAAAGAGGTCCACTCATAACAACAAAAAGGAAAAATATTTTATTGGGCACCAACTCTCCTAAAAAGTGCAAATGAAAGGCAGGAGATGTTTCCATCTCCAGTGTCCCATTTTAATTCTTACATTTTTCTCTTGGCAGTTTTAGCAAAATGGACTTTAACCTGCAGAAAAGAAATTTGTTTTCTGTCAAAAGACAAGTTCAGGTGTGTGGATTGATGGTGACACCATACCTGCCCTAACACAGTCTCCCTATGGCATTAGGAACTTTTATTCCTCCATGGTAGGGGCTGTTGAGGTATTCAAATAAAGAATCTGCTAAAGACCTTCACATGCTCTTTCAGGAAGAAAACTGAAGGTCCTGTTTGTTTAGAACGCACCAATTAGAGATTTGTACACCCAGTTTAAAGATATTACCCTGATAACTTTCCCAGACTTTGCATTTCCCATATTAAATGGGACCTAGGGCTCAGAATTTAACTCACCAAAAACCCCAGTTATAAACAACCAGTTAAGTAATTTTGGGGTAAGAGGAAGAAAAAACAAAGAGAAAAACCAACAGCAACCCTGCACATTTGATTGTCATATCAATTCACAATAAAATTATTGTTTTCTTCCTTTACTTCAGGAAATCTCGTTATGTTTATAGTTGATGCCACAGTGAAAACTTTTACTGAGAGCAGCATTGATTGAAAAAATTCAGCCACACTAATTCAGGTGATTGGAACAATAATAAAACATCCTCCCTTAAATATTGCTAAGTTCTCATCACATACCCCAGGATTAAGCTGTGTGAATGGGCAACAGGAAAAACCCAGGAGTATCCAATTACAGGAAAGAGCTGCTCTTTATTTATTTAATTTCCCCCCTTCTCACTATGGAAGGGAGGAAAAAAAAAAAACCTTGAAACTGACTCCAAGAACTGCCCCTTCTTGGGAGTTTGAACACAGGAGGAACAAGATAAATTCCTCAAAATTCTAATTGGGGAACAGTTGACTTAATTGGTGGCCATTTGGCAGACAATGGGAAAGGAGCCCTGGCTGGCGCTGATGGCACCCCAGGGGGATATAACCTTGCAACAGGCCAGAAAGCTCTCAGGGACAGATTGTTTCCAGAGAAGAAACCATGAGACCAAGGGTTGGATTAACCCTCCAACTGTCAAGCTTTATTAGGAGTAATCAGGCTAGATATAGCAAGGGTTAAACACAGGAAACTGAACTGGCAATGATGACATATGTCTCTTTAAAAACAAGGAAAGCGAAGAGGGGATGGAGAGGGAAGGATTCAGGGAAGAAAATACCTCTGAATGAACCACAACACTATTCTGTCTGGTTCAGGTGGGGAATCTGCTGGCTCTTGGGTTTGCTCACTCTGCAGTTGCACCTACTTAGAGTTTCTGGGTTTCCAGGCTGTGCTTAATTCCTGGGAGCTTCTTTTCCACAAGTTGGAATTAGCACTGGAAAGAATGCTGTTGGTTTCTGATGGCCTGATCCTGCTCTGTGCAGAGCAGCCAGTGCTTAAAGCCAAGAAATGTCCAGATAAGATGCACACAGAGCTTTTAAAAGTAGCTCTGTGCCTTACTTCCAGGATGTGCAGAATCACAGAGAGAGGTTCTGCCTATTAAAACAGCAAATTAATCAAAAATTAAACCATCTCCCAAGATTTTGGGATTAGCGACTCAGAGGCATCCCAAAGCACTTTTAAAAACTCCACTGGGCACTCCTGTTCTTTCCACACTCCAAGTCAGATGCTTCTCCTTCCAGCTGGGCTCTGGGTCAGATTTTCTGGGCTGCAGGAGCAAAGTGCCATGAGAATATCTGAGGTACCTGAACTTTTTAGCAAACTCATCAAGAACATCCCAGCAGCTGGGATCTCATATTTTTTGATACATAAAATGGCAGTGTATTTGTAACACATGTGTACAGCAGAAAAGAAGGAAAGGGGGGTCTGTATATCTGTATATTATTTTTGTGATTTAAAATAGAAACAATTAACCTCAGGGTCAGGCATTCCCAGGCAGTTAATGACCACCTGGATTAAAAGCCCTCAGCTTTGCCTCAGGCCCTCAACTCCTGCAGTCAGTCATTAACTGCTGGAGATTCCCCTCCTGTCAAAAATCATTGTTTAATTATAAAGATGGCACTGTACCCAAACTTCCGCCTCTCTCTTGCCCCTGAATTTTGGAAAAAGTCAGAATTTGAATTCAGATCCAAGCGTTGCTGTTCAGGGGCATCTCTGCTTAATTATAAACCTATCAGTTAATTACTGGCTATAAATTTCTGACACCCAATTGGTTATTTGACAGCTTGCTCACAAGGCAGCAGAGCCCATATTTTGGTCAGAACAGAGTGTCCATGGCAACCCACTGGCCAACATGGGGAAAAGGTAATTACTGGAGTTATTTCTCCAGTTTCTTCATCAAAGTCACTGCCAAATCCTGTTCAAAGTAAGCAACGTTGCCCTCCAGTTGGGAAGTTTCTTACCTGCTCATGTCTCTGGTTTAAAGATCTTCCTTTTCCCTCAAATGCTGCGACAGGTCATTACTTCCAGGAATTTTTCTCACTCTGATCTGAGTGGGTTTAGGATGCCAAAGGAAGAAAGGAACATTTCTCCAGTCCCTTCTCCCACCGTATCTGGTCAGAGGACACCGCTCTGCAGCAACGCCAACAGCCTAATTAAACTTTTTATCCATTGAGCATTTAAGAAAGAAAAGACCAAAATAAAAATGACCAAAATAAAAAGAAAAGAGTAAAAGGTACCTGGGCAGATGAAGGATTTCACCTGTGCTGGAAACCAAGGGAGGAAACGCTGGCTGAAAACCACTGCAGAGGGCTGACCTTTACAATGGAAGGTTGCAGAAATCCAATTTGATCTGTAGTCACCTGCCTGCCTCTGCCCCTTTCCTGAAATGTCAATCTTGTGGGGAAATTTGGTTATATAAGAGAAGAAAGATCCTCGTAGATGAAAAAAAAAAAAAAAAAGGGAAACTGCTCTTAAATATAGTCCTTTCAATTCATATTCATTTCCAGCTTGTGCAGCAAAGCAGGCCACAAGTCTTCTCCATCTAGGAAATTTGAATGGAAGTTGCTGTCATGGATGTAGTCAGCAACTGCGTAGTTCAGTGGAGGTTTTTAATTTAGGACTAAGAGAGAAATTGCCAGCAACAGATGCAATGCAGCGTGCAACACGGAATTTAAAGGGGGAAAAATGTGTGAATAGCACCGGATATCATTTGGAAAAAAAGAAGCAAATAGTGTGTTTGATTCTCACTCTATTTCAGCAGTGTAATTGAGCAGACATATGCTCATAGAGGGACTGGGTACCAAAATAGTACCTCAGCACTCTGCAAGCACCAGAGGCTGAAACCCAAACTTGCAAGATGGGAATCCCTGTCCGCACTGGGATTGAGTTGTCCTGAAAATCCCCCAGGAGCTCTGTTGAGCCCCAGCCTGAGCCAAGGGGGACTCAGTCTCTGCCCTGATTGTTGCATTGCTCTGGACAAAGTCAGAAAATATTAACACAACAGGAACAGGATTGGGGGCACTGGATCCTGGCACTGAACTCTGTTTGCTGCCCTGACTCAGGTTATCTCACCACACACCTATTCTTTGCCTTTCCAATAATTATTTAACTAATCAGCAAATTATTTGACCAGAAGAGCTTTGAATTAACCTCCTGAGAGGACCTGAATTTCCCCAGGGCTTTCCCCAAGTGCCAAAACCTGGCTGAAACCCCCAGCAGCCAGCAGCTAAAGCAGATCTAAAAACCCCCAGGATTGCACCCAGACTGACGCATTGTCTTTGTTTTCCTCTTGCCTGACAGTCCAAGCAGAGTGGGGTCCCTGAGACTCAGTCCTTACCATTTGCATTCTCCATGTACAATCCTGCCTGGCATTTCGCATCTAATAACTGTGCCTTTTGTTTATCTATAATCCACCCCTGTCACTGTATACCTGTAGTGCACCTTTATCTCTAGGCCTCCTATCTCCTGTACAGAGACCATTCAGCCCTGGGGCTTGTCAGTTTTATGATTCATGGGTATATTGTACCTAAGATCCTACAAAGAAGGTCTTGAAGTAATTTAAAAAAGAAAAAAAAATAAGGAAAGAAAACAGGTATTTCAGATGGCATGCTGTGTGAAAGAAATCCCTTATTGACTAGTCTAATCTTGTATAATGTAATCTAATAATAAAGCCTGTTCCCAGAGGTACTGCTCAATAGTTGTTATAGTGTTAAAACATGTTTTATGCTGTGTTCTGAAACATATTAAGTGTAACAAAATTGTCCAGCTACTTCTTACATACCAGCTACTAAATATGGCACGAATGCTGTCAATAAAGTAAGCAGTTACTATATTTTAGATTTCTCCCAGGCATAGGATTCAGTTATACTTCCAGTAATCAATTAATTGGCTGCTCATTACTGGCCCAGATTGCTTGCAGCCTTCCAGGCTGTGGTTCCTCTCTGTGCTGGGTGTGGGATTGCTCAGGGCATCCCACCCTGGTCCAGGGGATGCTGTGCCACTGCCTGCTCCTGTGGGGCCACATTGTCCCTTCAGGGCTGGGAACCACCTACGTGCAGGGCTGGGTAGGAAACACCCTGTGCAACTGTGAAAGGCAGTGCTGGGAGGTTTGAGTGCATGGATTTTCCACAGCATGTTGGACAGGGTTGAATAGGATGTTCAGTGATTGAGGTTCACCTCATCCTCACCTCTTGGAGCAGCCTTGGCCTCCAGCTTCATACCAGCCTCTTGCCTTGGACCTAAAAACATGCAAATGTCGTCCTGGTGACTCCCTCCAGAAAGAAAAGGAAGGAAAACTCTCTGTTCCCAACCCAAACTCTTGCCATGGTGAAGGGCACAGAGATACCACAAAAAACAATTTCCTGACCAAAATCCCAGCTGCAGAGCTGGGATAGGCTGCCAGGATGGGAAGGATACACAGCCAGAAAAAGGGCAGAATCCTCCTCATCCAAGCTTGGTGCTTCTGGAAATAGCTGTGGAAGAGCACCCAACCAGAGCCTTTCCTGAAAGGCACCAAACAGCAGCAGAAGAGCAGCACTGCCCTGCACAGGGAGGGCTCGTTGCACATTGCACCCTCCCTGAGCCCCAGCCCAGGCAGAAATTTCCAAGGGAATCCAATAACAAAAGGATCTGTCTTTCTGAGATGCTTTTCAAATCCAAACCCCATCCTCTCTCTCAGTACATGAATTTTCTTTGAACAGCTGCTGTTTTTTTCAGTGTAGTCATAGATTAGAAATTATATGTCTGGGGTCTCTTCCGATTATTTTTTATTGGGCGTGTGAATCACACAGAGTTGTTTCTGTTCCTTGATTAACTGAATGCAACTCTCAGAACCAAGTTTTTAATAATAAATGTTGTATTTACAAATTCACAATTTGCAAATACTCTCCAGGCTCCTTTTAAATTGCTGTTTTCATGGAAACTTCTCTTGGCAAACTGGCTTGTACAAGTTTGGTTTGATTTGTAGAAAGCAGACACAAAATGAGAGTGAAGGCAAGAAAAGATAATGCTGTTGGATTTTCTCCCTTGAATGTAAATTCTTGGAAGGTTTGTTGTTAGTTCTGCTGTAGGTATAGGGAAGATTCAAAAATAAATTTATTGTTTTCATATAAAATGACAAAATAAATCTAATACATTTGGGCAATAGCAACACCACTCACACTAATATTGTACTACTGATAGGCTTTATTAGCAATAATTAGTAAAAATATTATTGGTGATTTAGCTGATTGATCTTTTTATGTATATATATATATAGTACACACACTAGAAATTAGCAAAACAGAGACCAGAATTACATCCTGACATCTATATTTTCATGTAATCAACATGACAGCATGCATGGTCTCTATGTGAAAAGGCATAAATGCTTTCCTGAAAATTATGCCAACATTTGTTTTGAAGTGTTAAGATATGCATTGTTCCTTCCAGACCTGAATAGAAAAGTACGGTCCAGGAACAGATATGAATAATTGAAACAGATTCTCAGTGTATTTTGTATATGCAGTTGCTATTAGCATAAGAGAAACATTGCCTTAAAATAGGTGATCTATCATGACACAATTAGCAATTATTTATCACAGTAAAAATCCAAATTGTGTCTTCAATATGCTTCATTGTATATTTAAATTAAATACAGGCAGTCCATGTAAAGTAGAAATCAATCAATATATTGTAATTAATATAATCACATCTCTCTAGGGGTCTAGCAGGTGTGTTAGACACAGACACAGATACATATTGTGTAGCTTTTTAATACAACAGGACATTCGTGTGGTAGGAAAGCCTGAAATTCAGATAATAAATACCGATATATTAAACAATATTAAGCACAGGTACATCATTATGGCCATGAAATCATTAGCCTTTATGTAGTCCCTGCATCTTTCCAGAGTACAGTAGAATTATCACTCTAGGAAACATTACGTGTTGACATCCAATTGGTGCTTAACAATAAAACAATTGCCTTATTAAATCTAAATTAAATCCTGCTCAAGATAAATTTAATTTCAAGTGTAGCTTAAATGGCTCAGGAGAGTGATGAATACCCAGAATGAAGCAATCCCAAATCATTTGTACTGCTTTACTTTTTTCAGCCAGAAAGCTGTTTATTATTTTTTGCATTATTATTTTAATTTACTGATATCCCTTCTGCTTGCATGGAGCTATTTGAACAACCAGAGCTACAGAGCTGTCAGATGCTTTCTAATTCTAACCCAGAGCTGCTAACATTCCTCAGAAACTTTCACAAGCAGACAGAGTCATTAACATCATTTGACCATTTCATTTCAGGATTCATTTTACACAGCTGGAGCAGAGCTGTTCTGTGAATAAGACATGCCTATAATTGACAAAACACAGGACCAACCCTGAGCCAGCAAATAAAAAAAAGATAATGTGTTACATCAGCTAAAGGTGTTCATACTTCTGGAGTTTCTTGTAACAGATTTTGTTTTCTATGTGTTATTGTTGGATTTGTCTTCTTTTTTCTGAAAAAAAGAATGGCTGCAACATAATCTTCATCCAGTGTACAATTTAAATGATATCAAACAATAATCTTAAATTGATGCAAGCTCGCTGGGCATGGTTGCCATTATAATATCCTTTTAGATTCTTCTAAAAGCCTAACTTTTCCTTCTTAAGCAGAAAATTAGAAAGGTATGGTCTGCATTTTATATTTCAGTGAATGGAACCCCTCAGCAGTCCAATTCCCTGAAAAATTTCCACATTGATTTGTAACCTTTGGGGGAAAAATTCTTAATTCTCCATGGTTTCTGATCACTTAGGCTTTTCTGGGCTTGGGTAACACAGCATGCCACATGTTTTCCTAACAAATTGCATTCGGACACTTTCCGACACTTTCATTATTTTAACTCAGGTAATAATTAGTCACTGTCAGAGCTAAGACTTAGGTTGTGCAAATCAGAATAAATTTACCTCGCTGTAGCAGCAGTCACAAATGAAGCAATAAATTAGAAATAGCAAATTGTTACGGACTTAAGAGATCACAACTCAGAATCGCTACCTGAAATCCAGGAAATGTTACAGCCCTGCCAAGATTTCCTTGAGAGCTTAATTTTTCCAGATAACTTCATGTTTCCAGAATGTTATTGCAAAAAGCCCTGGAGATATTATACTCATGACATTCCCTAAGAAAACACGACGGGACTTTGCTATTGCAAAAAGGGAAAAAAAAAAATAAAATGACCGAAGACTGTTTCTTATTAGTATGAAATGCATGTCTTTTGAAGGTCTTCAGGGTTCAGAGTCTCTCCCCCTCCACAGCTTCCCTCTCCCTTATCCTTACAGTTTGTATAGATTAAATGCATAGTGCAACCCCATGGGTTCTCTGTTGTAAAGCTATGTCTAATATGAGGCCACTAGACACTGTCACATAAAATCCATTAAAGTCCATCAGATGCACTGTCTTGGTAACATTCAGCTCATTGTCATTGGGCTGCTGCAATGAAGCATAGAGTGCCTGCTTTGAAACTTGATTAAAACAATTCATTAAAAGTAAGGCGACTAATCAGAACACAAGGGTTGTCTTCATGGGACTTGAAAAGTTCATTAGTGCCCCCACTATGAAAAACAGGAGTGGGAAAAAGAAAGAGGCAGGAAAAAGAGAGAAAGAGGAGTCCTCCTCCTCCTCCCCTCCTATTTGAGCTGTTATCTAGGGGCTGGGAGCCAGTATCCTTCCCCAGTGCTTTAATTGGTTTGATCTGATCCTCCAGCATCATCCCAAAGCCTCTGCTTGAAATTGTTGGTCATTACAGTTTGATATCTCTTTTTTTTCCATTTTCTTAAAGAACTATAAAAAAGCCATTCCTAGCAGAGTTATTCTCAGTTTCACCTCTCCCCAAACCCAGAGATTTCATTATACAAATACCCTTCTGTATGAAAGCCCAAGAAACAATGAGAAACAGCATCTCAGTCTCTTTTACAGTGAACACTCAGCTTGTTTTCCTTCAAGATCTCCTCCAATTTAATTTTTAAACCCCCAAAATAAAATCATTTAAAATTGAAAATTGATTTGAATTTGTCAAAACAAAGCCAGTTCTAGAAACCAGAATTTACGCTTTTGAATTGCCAAAAAAAAAAAAAAAAAAAATTTTTCATTTTCTTCCCGAACAAATTTTTTTTTAAGATTCCTCAAAAATAAGAAAAAAAAAATACCCTCATGCAAATGAAATATATGTGGGGAAGCTGCTTTCTAGCCTTCTCACATAAAGATTGAAGTTGGAAGGGGCTGCTGCAGGTCTGGCACATGATGTTAGCTGTTTGCAGAGGTGCATCCCTTCCTAATCTGAACAGGTAAATAGCAGTAAATTCCCAGACACTATTCCAGGGGTGTTAATGTTCTTGTGAATAGTAATAGTGGAGCAGCACTGCAGACACCCTTCAGGAGGACTGTGATTTACGGGACGTGGGAAAGGTCTATTCTCTTTGTTCAATATAGACCATAAACAAAATTCGTCCAAATGACTGTTATGAAAAGTAGCTGCACAACATTGCATGAATCTTTCCACATCCTACGCCTTATCTAAAGTTTATGCCTGGAAGATGGACTACTTGCATTGCAGGAACTCTATAGATTATCTCCATTACCGATTAAAGAGAGTGTCTTTTTCCGTGCCTCCTGCCTGCCCATTTGTTACCTCCTTAAATGAGTGAAGGGTCTTTTGATTAAAGGGTTCTTTGCTCAGGAAACCACCGTATTTGCAAACACAAATGCATATATACACTCTAATGAATAATGAAGGTTATTTATTGCTTGTGCTTGAAATAATGGTTGATTTTGGAGTGCCTTTCATAAAACCCACATCAGAAAGTGTGTCATGTCCTGACATTTTCATTGCAGTTCAAGTAAAACAGTCCTCGGAAATTGTCTTGCTACCAAATTGCAATCATAAAGGCATGGCTTCAGACTCTGAGAATCACTTCAGATTGTGAACTTCTGGATAATATATAACATAAAGAGTTTAATTGAATCAGCCAGTTGGGTTTTTGCCCAGAAAAGTAGAAATTTAAATGCTGATGCAGCTTTAGCTTCCAATGACACCAGTCAGCACTCCTTAGATTGGATTGTAAATAATCTTATTTGAGGATATGCAGTATGATGGGGATATACTTGTCTGTAAACTTGCTAGCAAAAGTAATTAAATAATTCCATTGTGTACTAAGGCATATGAAAAATCACTGACCCCAAAGAAAGATTCGATAAGTATTTACCAGCAGCTAGAAGAAAATACTGACTTCTTAGTAATTCTTGTCTTATTCTGGAGTTACTAGGACAAAAGAAAACAAAAAGAAAATCAGAACGCAGCAACAGCAAAACCTGTTTCAGCCCCATGTTTGAAGACCTTCGAGGCAAATGTTTTTCAGTCCACCTGGATGTGAATTCACAGTCTGAATGCACACTTGGTTCACATCTCAGTGTTTCAAAGTTCACCTGGATTAGTGTCCTGAACATCTCAGTAAGTCAGATTTTGCAATCTTCAGTTACAGCTGACAGAAACAGAAAAATAAATACAAATCTCCCACCTGATACGACATAAAATATTGCATTAAATAAAGACAAAAAAAAAAAGGAATATGGTGAATATGGTCAGTGTTTTTTACTGAAAACGATAATTAGTTCCAGCTTACAAAGGTCTCAAATTCTTTTTTTTTCCAGAAGTTTCACACTTACTTAATGAGAAATGCTAAAAGTGAAAAATTTAACAATTATAAGCTGCACATTTAAACACTTGCAACACCTTTAATGTTTCCTTTTCCTTTTTTTTTCCGGAGACAATGTGAAAATGAAAATTAACTTCTGAAAGCATTAAGTGTAAACAGAAGAAAGTGAAGCAAAAGTTAAGAAAAGTGAAAGCATTTGTTTAGTTTAAAAGCCACAGAGCTGCACAATTTCAGGGTTGTGGGGTTTTTACAATTTAAAATAATTTTCTCTCTTTAAAATAGGGTTATCTGGTCTTCTGTGAGGTGCAGCTATTCAATGCAAGAGGCACCTGAGCTGAAGAGGAAAAACTCTTGCCTTAGTCAGAGACAGCTTAGGACAGCAAATGATCATCCTTTTCCATAGCTGTTTGTGTGGAGAAGCTGAAGGATTTGTATTAAGCATGAATTAAGAATTCACTCTTCAGGTGTTCTTGTTTCTCCACCCAAACTCCTTACAGAGCTTAAGTGCTACATCTGCCTTCATCCATTCTGCTTCAAGCTGTGCCATCATCAGTCCATGCAACATCAGTCACTGTGTGCTGGACTGGATCCTTCATTTAGCTCCTCTGGATCTCTAAGAAGAGAATTGGATGAAACCTCAGGCATTTCACAAAATGATGCACAGCTCCTCTAAGTCATTGAATCTCTATCCTCCACCAGTAGTTTGCTGCCAAAATTATTGCTTATGGAAAATTGTGACATCAGAGACTGTTGATTTGTAATTTCAAAGATTGTGTTTCACATAGAAGTACAATAGAGGCAATTTTATGGATCTAGTCAAATTCCAGTTGGAGTCATCTTCCCTTCCTGGCACAGTTAGCCACGGTGGCTGTTGCAAAACAGAAACTTCATTCTACTTGGAAAATATCTCCCTGTTGTAATAGCCAAGAATATGTATCCTTGGGAGCATCCAATCTCTTTTCCTTATCTTCATATTCATTAAAAAATAACAAAATAGCAGTTTGTCCCTACTCAAACTCTTTGTTTCTGCTAACTGCATGGCGAGATCTCAAGATATCTCATCAAGCTTCATTTTCTAATACCTTTGTTTTATTTCCCTGCTCAGTCTTTCTGTTCCTTTTCCCTTTGCCTGTTTTTTCATGACGATTATCACAATGCCTACAAGGAAATCATCTCTAGCTGGTGCAAACCTCAACGCACGTTTTTCATCCCACTGAAGATATGACCAACTGTGTCTTCTGCCAGAAACACTCAAGATGTCTCCAAAACATTATACTTGTTAAGTAAGATATGGATGCATCTCTTTTTTTTTTTGTCCCCCAGTTTTCATCTTATCAAAAGCAGCATCTGAGGGCTGAAGATGTGATACAATGTGGTTAGGTCACCTTGGTCACTGCATGATGTAAAAGCTACCTGGCCAAGGCAGTCTTGCTGCATTGTGGTCATTTTCTTAGTGGCCAGTAGGAACCACAGATTTTGGGGATAATTATACCAATTCTGCACTTCCTTTTGGTGCACAGTTAGGAGTGCTTTCACCTGCCTCTGCAATGCAACACTGATCCTCATTTTGCCACAGGTTTGCATCATAAGTAGCTCAGTGAGTATGGAGAGCCAGCAGCCTCTTTCTCCCCAAAACTTATTAGCCACCAGACCTACTTCAGCTCCAAAAAATGTCAATATGTATCCAAAATCAACTTTGCAGATGGATTTTACTTCCATTAAATTTCATGGGGAAAAAAAGAGCCATACATAGGGTTTAATTTAATTGTGGGCATACAGTACTTACAAAAAAACGAATAGCTTCATATTTGGATTTATGGAATTATTTTACTGAAAGAGAATTACGTTACATATTTAAATCCCTGATGGCTACTAATGTTTTATTAAATACAGTGTAAATCCAGCTGCAACCATGCAATAAAACCTCCAAGGGGCAAAAAAAGGGAATGTTTTCTATCTGATTTCTGCATGCAACAACTTGGTCTCCTGCATACTGCCCATATGCCACTGTGCTCTCCTTGACATTGATCTTTAATGGGAGCTCAGTGTGCTGAACTTCCACTTCAGTGTGCAGAAGGAATATGATAAGATTATGCACCACCTCCAAAATTTCACATATCTGATCCACTCACAAAATAAAATCTTGTGCTAAGCTGTTGCACAAAAGTATTTAATGTTGGATGATAAAATTCACAGAAATTCAGTTTGTACTAAGAGAAGTTTCATTTCATTTCACAACTTCAGGAAACAATGATGTGACTCTGTGGACAGTCACCCACAGTAATTAGCTGGAGAGTAAATCCATTTGTTTTCTGCATTTTTTTTTTTTCCATCAGGACATGCATTTTCACTCTCATGTGCCCAGGGTTTGAAAGGTTTACATTACATAAAATTAGGACTATATAAACTATGAGCTTCATCTGTTTTCTAATATGATTGCCCCTTCCCTTCAGCAGAGTAGCTTAATTGATAGCCTCCATCATATGCAATGCACGTCAATAAATACTGAACATGAATGTGAATCAATATTGTGTTAGTACTGGGATTAAGCAAGCTATTTTCTCTCCTTTTTTTTTTTTTTTTTTTCTTTTTCCAGAAGAGATGAATATAAGTAAATAAAATGACTGTTTGTCTGAAATTCTGCCTGGGGATTTAGTTTTGCATTTCCCTGTAGGAGCACAACATCAGAAGTCAACCTGGTCTCTAGTTCTTTGGTCCAATGTGGACAATAGAAGCAAATACCTCAGAAGAATGCTCAGAAGGAAGAGCTGGGAAGCTCTTTTTCCTTTTACTCTGAAAAAACAAGTGCAGTTGTAGAGGCAAAGCAATTTGACTTCTGATATCTTTTTTTTTTTTTTTCCCTGTCTTATTCAAGCCACAAATTAGAGGACAATTTATGAGAGCCCAGCCAAAAATTTATAGGGCCAATATTGACTGCTCTTGACCCTGTGTGCTATTTTGCAGTCTAAACAATGCCAAATCTCTGAGATGACCCAATGCCATGCCAAAATCCATAGACACCTGATATATATTGCACAAATTTTTAAAGCATGGCAAAAGTACAGCACAGTGATAAATGAGCACAATATTTTAGATCAGTCCTCACAAATGCAGAGCACAGAGTCAGTGAGACTCAAAGGTTTCGGGAAATGAGGATTGGAAAAGGAAGTTTATAATGCTGGGACAGGTGAGCTGTTTGATCAAAATTCGGATCTAAGCCCAGAACCACAAGAGATTAAAAAAATATCTGGACGAGTCATTGTGTGTAAAAGCTCAAGTGCTTCATTTGCAGAGGAGCCTTCTTGCTAAAGTGCTTGGCATTGTTTGCCATGTCCCCAGGGGAATTGCCTCTGATGTCCAAGGGGTCAGAACTCGTTATCCCAATGGTGACAAGTTGGAGCAGAACCCTCCTGTCCCCCCTGCCCCCTCCACAGCCACTGTTGTCCTCCTTGTGCTTATCGCCTGCTTTGAGACCAATTGGGTTTGAGTTTGGTTTTCCAAAAGCACCCAAGTAAAAATAAGTGGATCTTAGATATTTAACAGACATGAGAATTTAAAGTAATTTTTTTTTTTTTTCCAGAAACGTTAAACTATGCAATCATCTCCAAAGACCTGGTCTTCAAAAGGGCTCAACACTGATGTAAATACAAAGGTTAATGGATAAATTTTCTAAAGACTCTAAGGCAGTGACAATGTTTGGCTTTCTGAGAGCTAACTTTTGGATTTAATCTGCTCATCATCAGCATATTTAGTTAGAAGATAGAAACACTTCAATATAAATCCTTTTTATCCCAATTTTTTTACAGAAGATAAATCTATGCCACATAGGAAACAACCGCCCTAACCACAGGTTTTGGTAGAGAAAAAAATCAGTACTGCCTTTATAACTCTTATTTTGTACAGAATAGTTTTATTAGAGGAGAGGCTGGAACATGGGTCTCCCATTTTCCTGCCCGAATTACACAGCTATAGAACCATTCCTGTACTTGTTTTAGTTGAGGAATTTTTTATTGCAGAGGAATTAAATAATTTTCATTTATTCCTAACTAGATGTATGGGGATTTCTATACTGAAAGTTAGCAAAAACTTTTATTATATTTATCTGAACATATGTGTGCTCATTTGAACATGAAAATCTGCATTTGGTAAGGCTGTATATTGTGTATGCAGAAATGCATCGCACACAGCAGGTAAAAAATCATTGCAGTGACCTCTTAAAAATGTGCTGCACTTCCTGCAACTGAATTTATTTACCTTAACACATTGAAAGGGAAAAGTACCATATTTTAAAGATGTGTTTTGCAGATTATTTTTTCCAGCAGCAGCAAACCATTTCTGCACAACTACTCACAGTAGATGAATTATGGTTTTCCTACCTTGAATCTACAACAGTTAATTTAATCGGTGACTTGCGGAGAATGTATGGCTAAATCAAGCCTTCAGTTGAGGGCTCAGCTTAGTTTTCTGTGGCATCTTGTGTCACAATATGTCACATCAGTGTGGCTGCATGGGTGGATGGGTTACTCTTAAAGAAGGCATCAGTCTTAAATGGGTTTTTTTTCTGAAAAGCCAAGAAACCAACCAAACAAAAAATGTTAATGAACTGGATCTCCATGTGTCAATCTGTGCTTATGGTTAATTACTGTACCAGTGGAGGAGTTTGGGGAGAAAAGAGGACGCAGGTTTGCCCTGCCCAGTCATTTCACGTGGATCTTTTGAATTCCAAACTGTGCTGACAGGATCTCTTAACCTGGAGCACCATCCGAAAGTACCTGGTACATTAACAAGACCACAAATTCCAACTTTTTTTTTTTTTTTTTTTTAATTTGCCTCCCACCCCTTTCCCCTTTGTTGCTATAGTAAAAATGTTTCTACTTTTCTACATCTGTCTGCTGTTGCCAACAAAACACTGGAGAACAGGAGGTGATCTTTCTGTTTTCGTTCCAGCAGCCTGGCCCTGAATGAGTTTAATCGGCTGAGAAACGCGACTGAAAAGGGCTTTGCTACCCTTTCTAACTTCACTGCGCTCAGGCTTTCTGTAGCCTAGAGAGTGACACCCTATGCCTTATTTCACTGTGGATTATTTAGAATGCCTCAATTGTGACTTGTCAATGTGGTCCGGGGTAGATCAAGGCAAAACCTCCGACAAGAAAACAGCAATGCGAATATGATGTGACTGACTGCCACACAATAGACTAATACCTCTTAATTTGGACTTTTAGCAATCGTTTACCATCCTTATGCACTTGAAGATTCCAAATCCACTCTTACAGAGAAGAAAAAAAGTCTTTTTCTTCCCTCTCCCTCCTTCCCCCCTCCCCATAACTCGAGTGTATCGATCAATGTCTCTGTGTGCATTTAATAGCTTTATTTCAAAGCACTTTACTCTTAAAAGCCCCTCTCACCAAGGCACACTATTGAAATACTGTGCAGGTGTAATTAAATGAGCCAATTTTTTGGCCTGGACTGCATCCCTGTTCTGTCTTTGGCATTAGAACTCCAAGACGAGGTTTGGTCATTTCTTATTTCTGTGCAATACTGATTTTGGGGTTGCCTCTCTTTTTTTTTTTTTTCTAATTAAAAAAAATAATTAAACTGAAATTAATTGGTTAAAGGTTAATAGATGTAGAGATTGACATCCTTAGCAAAAGTACTCCACCTGAAATGACAGTGCAGGAGACTTAATATATTACTAGCTAGTTATGCCTGTACTACACCCATGAGTACTATGGCCAGGGCACCACTGAATTCCAAATATCCAGTGACTTTGCTGTGGAGACTCTTTCAAAATTATTCAGCTACTGCTGGATGCTCTAACTCTATTTACAGTGTTCACTAAGAAATGGAGGGAAACTACTCATTTATTTCACACAGGAATTTTTCACACAACAGTTTTTTGCTCACTTCAAGATCTACAGAAATAGTTCAAAAATAGCATTTCAGAACACCAGCGTGAATAAATTTCATACATCCCTTACTTCTGTTCTTCATCAGGCACTTTTCACCAACACTTGTCTGCATGAAATTTTGCTCACAAAAAAAAGCTGCAGGAGAGCCTTGTGGGCACTCGTGCACATATATTTTCACCAAAAGGGTTAGAAGGTCAGTCGAAAGCTCTTTGCAATACGGGTGTCATCCAATGAAGACAGAGAAACAGAGCTATGCATCTTAATCAGGCCTCGTGAATAGGAAATACTCAAAGCAACAGTCATGGTGAATAGTCTGTGATTAGTTCACAAGCTGAAATCAGCCCCCATAACCCACACGCCAAATCATTTTGGATTGTGAGCGTATTTGTAAAAAACCAAAATTTGTCGTTAGATAAGTCGCAAGCAAAATAAAGGTATAAATTTCTCAGATGAATTGTTCACAAAGGATAGAGTGCAGAGCTACAACCTGGGATGGTATTGAACTCAGTGACCTAGAGGTGAAGGGCTGAAGAAC
Source organism: Entomyzon cyanotis (assembly GCA_024500445.1). Lineage (NCBI taxonomy): Eukaryota > Metazoa > Chordata > Aves > Passeriformes > Meliphagidae > Entomyzon > Entomyzon cyanotis. The sequence continues at coordinate 15,528,273 of JAKEPQ010001010.1, forward strand.
CCATAACCAATCACCTTTGAATTCGGTGTCCAGGATTGTCTTTTTGAAAATTAAACAAAGACCCAACTGTAGTAATTGTGTCACCTTATGTACTTAAAGTAATTTCCCCAGCTCAGCTCAATATCTGGAGGAGCAAATGGAGAAATTGCCTGTTGTGCCACTTCTCTAAGGCTTTATATCTACTCAATTTTTTCCTCAGTGCTTTCCTACTGCTCTTCACAAAAACATTGCAAAGTTCCTGAGAACAGGCAATAAAATGCACAGATGTCTGAGCCAACAGAAATAAAACAAGAATAAGACCTTCACACAAATCTGTAAAGGTGAGACAAAAACCCCCACCTTTGCAAAGCTGTTTTCTTTAAGCATTGGTCCGTTTTCACTAGAATTACTGAGAAAATATTTTTCTTTGTCAGGTCACTGTTCTAATGTATTTAATTTACTTTTTTAATTTAAAAAATGAAAGAAAAATGTGCTGTGATGGCTGTCAGCATGTGGCATAAATGTGATCCTCTAATTCTGTGTGGTTACTAACTGACTAAAACCTCAACATGTCCCAGAATGGACTAAGAGCATAGTCACCCTCCTCTGCAGGTAACAGAAGAGGTTTCATTCATAGCTCTCAAGTTCAGTGTCTGCTTAGGGAACCAAGCAGGTTTTTCCAGAAAATCAGACTTAAAAAACCTCTCTGGCCCCAAACCTGTGAGAGTCCCCTGAGCTGCTCCCAGATGAAATTCCAAACACATGAGATGCCTCAAGGAACCCAAATCAGCAAGGCAACAGGGTTAGGGAAACTACCTCCACTGATTCACAAGCCATGGGAAAACAAAGTCTCTGATGCCTCCTACTTCACCCCAGCATTTTGGCTTTGAGATCGCTTCTGTAAGTAGCAGGTTCCCATCCCGGAGGAACAGATTAATAATGAGGGCTAAATTCTGCTAAAAACACCATTAGCTTCTTGGAGCAGAACCATTTCCTTCACTTTGTCTCTAGAAAACCTCAGGCCATCTCCACCTCAGCTGAACCAAGTGCTCAGCCAGGGTAAGCCAGTGTGAACTCCACTGAACCTCAATGGATGCAGGTTGATTTACAACACCTAAAACACTGCCAGAAGGCATCATTAGGATAAGAGCAGCTTAAAAAATAAGTTTCCCTATTAGAGTTACAGAATTATAGGATAATAGAATCACAGACTCATAGAATCATAGAATGGGCTGATTTGGAAGGGCCTTTAAAGATCTGACTTAAACCAGAACAGAACTAGCTTTAAAGTCTCCTGCAAGACTAAAAATAACCCTTCCAGCTAATTATGCTTATGTTACCTCCTCCAGCAGCAACTATTTAGTTTCATCCTAACCTTCCTACTTACCCATAATTACCACCTCCTTTGCCATGGCTAACTAAAAGTGAGTATTAATATGGATTTAATGTTGTTTCAGAAATTGGTGGGGGACCGAGGGTGCCAATGACCCTACTTTAACTTTGCACTAAAAATGTGTTGATCTGTGGGTTTTGGCTGCTGCTTGAATTTGACTTGAAGGCTGAAAGTAAACACATCACTCAAGCACATGGTGCATGAATTAAGGTCTTTCTGTCACCAGCCTCTGCTTTTTTTCCCTACTCTTGGGTCACTCACCCCAGAGTCCCCCCCTTTCCCCTTTCCTCTCATGGGACCCTGGGGAAATATTTCTCTTGACATGAACTCCTGCATGGCAACACCTGCATTTCTTTCAGAGCACATTTCCATGGGGGGAGGTTTGCTTTTTTCTTCATTTTTTTTGCCTCCCCAGAAACTTTTTCTCTAAGAGTGAGCAGATTTTCCTAGCCACTCCACAGAGACCTGTTGCATTTCCACCAGTGGAAAGCACACTGCTTGAATTTGAATTTCCACACAGGAGGTTACCCTCCAAAAATATGTGCTTTAAATGAACACAGTCCATTTTTTAATCTTTGGTATTATGGATTGTGATAGAATTGGACACATAGTAAGGCCAGAAAAATTAATAATAATGATAATAATAATAATAGTAATAGAATGCATTCAAGACACCTTAAACAAGATTAAACCTACAAGGGTTTGCTGTGTCAGAAACCTCTTACTTAGAAGATGCAGTTTTTAAGAGCAAAAATGGTCATTTTCTATAGTTGAAGTAGTTCCTTAACAAAATAAAGCTGTCCTGTAAAACAACTTTTCTCAAAATGACTGACTACACCAGGGCTGGTGCTGGTATAAATGTGTTAGTCAGGGTGTCCAGGAGGGAAGATTGTTCTTTTCTTTTTTTTTTATTTTTACACACTAACTGACATCTTTATTCTGGGGAACAAAATTAAGTGTAAACCAAGCATTACTGTCTACAGCATTTTCTTGAGGTCAGGGTTTCCAGGGAATAATAGAAGGAGAAAGCTTCCTAAAGACATATCTTTGTGGAGTAGGGATGGGGGTTCCAATTTACTAGTCTTCATCTTATTGAGGGCAATAATTTCCCTGAAGACTTTATTGGCAGGGCATCACTGCAGAAAACGTTTGCTGCCGGCAACCCTATTATTTTCCATGAGAAATACAGTCCCGTGAGAAAGCACGTTCTCACTCTATTTCTGTGGGAAACACCAGGAGAAGAAGAATTCCAAATCCCGCGAGACCGAGCAACTGGAAACAACACCAGAAGCCCTCTTGTTTGTGTAACTTATTGCAAAAATATCAAAGGAGCAGGGGGGAGGAGAAGGGGGAGAGGGAAGAACATGTTTTCATAAAATTTTCAGTTTGCAAGAGCTCTGTTTTTTAAAAAAAATGGATTTATATTTGACAGCCCAAAAATCCCAAGGATGTTCAGTCTATTTCAGTTGTCAATTTACGATCTTTAAAACATTTTTAAAATTGACTGAACCTTAACTACATCCTACCTCATCTTGTACTAGCCAAGTTTTACAGATGCCATCTTAAAAATCAATTCAAAGAACAGCCATAAACTTGAAAGCTTCCTATTTGAAGTGTATATGGCAGAATGCAATTTTGTTTAATTTTAATTGACAGAGATGTCAGCCTAAGAGAATATTTTAGAATATTAGTAGGAACAGTAAACTCATGCCTTGACACTTTTATGATATAATGGTATAATTCTCAGGAAAAAAATCACCACTGTCAGGATTTACACAAAAGCGGTACATGTTTTACTTTTTCCTCAGTAAAGGAGTGACAAATGTATTACTAATTACACAATTACTTTATTATGTAGAATCAGTAATAAAACCCTTGACGTACCCTCAGAAAATCTTAGTTTCATTAAAAAAGACAGGATTCTTTATTTATTATTTTTTTCTAATTAGTATTACACATTTTCTTGGGAGGTTTCAGCCTGTGGGAGGTAGTTCAGTTCACTTCCCTGTGCATTTTACGATTCAAAAAAAATATTTGTGAGGCCTGTTTGCTCCTAAGGAGACAAATCCTCAAATGGTGTAAAACTGGTGCTGTCACTACCTATTTGAGCAAGCTGAAAGTTAAACTTGAAGTAATATGATCACTTACTGCAAAAGATCCAAACAAGTGATTTCTTTTGATTTTCTTGGATACTGATTTTTATGTCTTTCTGGTTTTTGATATGATAAAGCAACATCGCATCAAGAAATAAAAAGTGTGACAACATAAACTACTCGTGAGTCAAGATCAGATGACACAGAGCATAAATAGGAAACCTCCCTAAATTTGAAGGTGTCTAGCTCTGAATCTAACTCTTTTTTCAAAAGTCTACAAAACTGAACACTAAGTTCTCAATCCCACACTTTGGGAGTGGATGAAGTCCTGCTCCAAACTACACCCACTGCCTCTTTGCTCCACTGCTGTAGACAAAATTCCTAGGCAACAACCAGGACCAAAGTGGTGCAAAGGGAAACTAAGGAACTTGGTACTGCTGTACAATAAATATAAATGTTCCCTAACTCCTCAAGGCCTGATCTAGAAAACTACTTCAAAATGCAGCTGACTTTCAGCACATGAGTAATCCCTTTGACTTTAAAGAACTAGTCATGTGCTTAGTTTAGTGCCCTGCTGGATTGGGACCCAGCCTCCAAAACAAAGTATGGCTGCGATTCAGTGATTAATTATAGCCCTCAGATGGACAAGCCAGTTGGGTGAAACAAGAATTGGCCCAACCCTTTGCCCTTCTCCGAAAACAATCCTGAATAAAGGTCAAAAGAGTTTGGTTAAGGATGTACTTACCAAACTTTCAAACCTTTTGAGGATCCATCCACCACTAGCAAAGGCTCTGGCATTGTGTCCCTCGGGGAGTCCCATAGGCGTAGTCAGTTGTAAACTCATTTTCCTGTATGGTCAGGCACGCGTGTGGGGACAGGAATGAATGACAATGTGGAACGGCCAAAGCTGCTGTCCTGTGACCATGGAGCTTTTAATATGGAGGCAACGGAATCAGGATTAAGAATTGCAGCTGCTAAGATGCTAAACCCCACATACAGCTCCTATGGCTCAGATGTTATCAAGCGTAAAATCTTTTGAATAAAGCCTTACATGGGGGCACCATTGTAAACTGCTTTCCCAGTTAAAGCCTTTGCGTAGCGGTAAGAGGGAAAAGGTTGTATTTTGCCGTATTATTTTCAGTAATATGTCAAAGGCCATTGAAATCAATTCCCATTAATTCTGAAGGGCTTTCCATAGTAAAAATAATGCCCAGTAAAAGCACTATAATGAAAACACTGTTTAAACTGTTCCACTCCTCTAAGGATGGTCAGCAACTGATTTTCTTCGGTGAGATGATATTGTAAAAATTCCAGTGTTCATTTCTACTATAGAAGCTAAAGTCAGACAGGTGTCTGATGAATAGACTCTGAAGGAGTGAGTGTGATTTTGGAGTAGTTTTTGCTTTAGTGTCTGTTTACATTTGCTTATATCTAATCCAGATTTCCTCTCTTTGGTATTTATGTCAATCTCTGTATGACATGGCACCAAATTCTAATCCCAGCACTGCCACTAACTGGAGCCATGGTTCTCATCTTGGAAGTGACACGAGGGAAAAAAGACACAGTTAATATTGTAGCCCATTTAGGAAAGAAGTGATGGAAGTTATAGACATGTAGAAAAACAACACAAGATTTCTGTGTGCCACAACCAAGCCATTTTCCAAGGTGAGCAGTTACTCCCCGAAGAAAAATGCTGGTTGTTGATCCAACACACAGATGACTGACTAGATTAACTACAAACCTTGCATTAATTTATAGCCTGTGGTCACCCTCACTTATATGCATTTATCCAGAACACAAACCATGATAGAAAACTTCCTTCATACAGATGAGAATCATACATATCATGCATCATGGAAACTCAAAAGACAGCACAGCCTTCAGTATTTTCTCCTTAAATAATCTTGCCCTTTTTGTTGTTCGGTTTCCTGGGAGAAATGTGTAGAATTTAGCCCCATACACAAATAGTAAAAGTGATTTCAATTTGAATGAGTTTATACAGTCTTGTTGACTGAGGAAAAACAAACCAAAAAAAAAAAAAAAAATCAAGGCCACAGGTTTCCAAGACTGAGACCACAGTATATAAAACACCTCTGTAATGAGCAGGATAACACAAACTGCAGTTTCTGACTCCTTGAAAAGTTGGACTAGGAGCAACCATATGCATGGAAAAACCTTCAGCAAATATAGACATTATAGGAGATGAGAAATGGACTGGCAAGAGTAGCAGGAAGGCTGGAGATGAAGAGATTTAAGACACCAGAAGAAGGAACAAGGAAAAGACAGGATTTTTCTTTATTTTTGTGAAAGAGATGGGTAGGAATATAAAAGTCTCCTCCATCAGCTTTTGCCCCTCCTCACTCACAACAGGCACTTGGCCCATGTGAAGGATTAACTGCCTGCTTGTAAACTGTCATGTTTTGATATTAAAGCCATTTTTAGCAGCAACTTGGCCAAGCGACGTGTGTGCATCTGCCACCCTGTAACTCAGCCATGGCTTCCGTCATGCTCTGAAGAGAGCACCACACCTGGGTTGGCTTCTCCCATGCCAGCTTTCAGCCCTCTGAGGCTTGCATCGAGTGTGGGGGGATTATCACAGTTTAAAATGCAGGCTTTGTCAACAAAGAGTAAAAATAGTCGTCACTAAAGCAGTATAGCCATGTTTTGTGCTGCTGAAAAACAACAGTGGAAATGCTTGGTGGCACACCTTTCTCAGGAGCTAATTTTAAATGTATCTGGTATTTTTTTGGACAGTGTAAAGGGTGTCAGTTCATGGTGTTGACTAGTGGGCTCTAAAACCTCAGGTGAGATCAAAAAAATGGAGCTGATTTTTGTGATCCTTAAAGGGCTTCAAAGCTACTAGAAAGAACCACATAAATGCCCTTTCCTTGATTGTCCAGAATTTTGTGTAGCTTACTAGATAGACACCCTGGAATCAAAATCTGTTAAAGTCAATGAAAATATTTCCATTGGCTTCAATGAAAGCTGCATTTGGCCTAAAAATAATCCATTATATGAGGCAAATTTGCCCACTGAGTTCTGGCCAGATCTGATTTTAGAGGAGTTCAACTGGAAATCATCACTCATTCTTTTGGATGCTGTGAAGAAAAAGGCTTCTTTATTCCTTACCTCAGACTCATTAGGTTTAAGATCTACCATAGGATTTACCACATCTAACTAGCAACTATTAAGTAGCCTTCCTTTTTCATTATTTTTGTTCTCTGCACTGCCTAAAATCAGGCTCTTTGTGTTTGGGGATGGGTTGGTTGTAGGTTTTTCTAAAATCACACTAGTATCTTATTCTGTTTTATTGGCTCCACATTTTTTCATAAGATGCTGCCAGTGTGGATACATGACAGCCAAGCCCTTCCTAAGTCATATCAACATTACGATGTAATACAAAAGAAAAAAAAAGGGGGTAAATCCCCCCCCACCATCTGACTTCTAATAATATCTGGAGTGATATTTTAAGGTAAGCAATAACAAGAATATGTTGTATAAACATATAAAAGAATGCAATTCTAAAATCTGTACGAAAATCTGATTTGGACAGCAGCTTTAACACAGATTATCTGTTAGCTTCTATTTCTAACAAACCATGTTATGAGATCATGCTTCTCCGTCTCATTTATCAGCCAGTTTCAATTTTGATGACAGGAGGAGGAGGGAAAAAGTCTGAAAAGATAATAAAATCTCTCACAAGTCTCACAGATGCTGAAGTTCACAGAAATGAGGGTCGGTTAGCAGAATAGGACTTAAATTGGAGCCCCCACCACAGAAAGGGGTGAAGCAATCTGTGTGTGGTTCTACAAAGGACAAAGCTGTGAAAATTCAGTTCAGTTCCTTGCATTTGGCTTTTGCTTCCAAGCAGTGTTTTGGGAGGCTCACATTATACAGAACAAACAAGTACAATATTGAGTGAATACACATGAGCTGAGACAAATTTATTTTGCCATGATGATCACATCACAGCAGAAGTAGAGGCTTGCTGATAAAGGCAAAGTTTTGGGAATGGCCAAATGGTTTAGAAAGACCTATCTCCAAGCGATTCCCACTCCCCTTGAAATGTGAGATTCTCCGTTGTGTATAAAAACTGGAGTGGTTCATGGGCTTTGTTGCTTGGAGGCAAATCTCCCCACACAATGACCTTCAAAGTATATTTTTACACCCCCATGGGTTTTCAGAATCAAAAGCTCCTGCAAATATTGGTAGGGAAAAGGGATTTGCAATGGAGCTAAGATGCAACCTGCCTTCTGCAATCCTTGTCCGTGCTAAATAATAATGTGCTCCATGAGGATTTTGCTGAGGGAATATGACTGACCCAAAGCCTAGATTGAAACCCAAACCATGGTTCAGCACCACCCTTCTAAAATAATACTCTTTTGCCCACAGAAAAAAAAAAAGTTAAAAATGGGGAAGCCATCCAATTTAACTGCAGATGACCTAGGGTCTGTCACTAGTCTTCTCAGTGGCTCTGGACAATTCACTTTGTTTCCCATGCTCTCATTTCCTCAGCAATAAGTTGTATAAACCTCCACCACGCATCAGTACTAGATCTGAAGATGGAAGTCACTGCACAAAGCCCAGGTGTTATTAGTTGGGTTTTTTAATAGAATATGAAAAGTGGTCTGTAAACCCCAGCAATGGGAAGCACCTGGGAGAGCAGAAGAGTAAAAATAGATAAATTGGATCACTTAAGCAGTAGAAATAGAAAACCTTTCTTTCATTTTTATGTGATACAGAAGGTTCATTATGTGCTGTATTGACAATATAGTATTTTTCAGTGTCACCTGTTCATTAAAGAGTCATTTTAAAGGCAGTTGATGGGTTCCAGTATCACACAATTCATCTAATAAAAGTATTCATTAGTTTGCATATTATATCTCTTTTCCTGCTGTTCTGGTAATCCTTAAATAAGATGTCCCAAAGGTACTGATTCTGATCTCAGATCAGTGTGTATTAGTAAATCCATTAAAGTTAATAGGTTATTGTCCATTGATGTAAGAAAATCAAGGCTAATGAGGCTACTTGAGTATGCAAAAATTACAGGATCGGAACCCACTGTCGTTAAATATTTTGGAAGGTTATGTGACTTCTCTGGATAGGACATAATTTTCCTTAACATAGCTTTCAATAGAGGTGCATTAGCCTCTAGTGGCAGTAGAGGTGATATATTGTATTGCTAATTTAAAGGATTATGCATGAAAAGTGAATATATTGCAATAATTATGAAGTCTTGTTTGACTTCACTTTTCCACAAGCGCACTTTGTCACACTTTAAATACTTCACGGATCTGAAAAGCACGATCAAGATGCTGCAAATTGGGGCGAAATAAAACCCCTATTAGCACGTTCTTGGAGCAGATTTGGGCTCGGAATATTTTCTGTGTGGCTGCCATCATTACTGCATTTATACCCCAGCAATGCCTCCACCTCTTTGATTGTGAGCATGTGTGAGGCTGTGTGTGCCCTGCACGTGCAGGAGGGGTCGTGACATTTATTAAAGCAGTCAATAAGGCACGCACAGGACAGGCGTCTAACCCTGGAATATATTTATATTTATACTCATTTCTGATATGGAAACTAAAGAGGAAAAAATCAATCGGAGTCTAACGTTTCATTGTCCTTCACCTTGACTCTTTGGTTTAAAGTAAGCAGTTAAAGAATAAACATTGCTGGGGAGAAATAAATAAATAAATAGATGAAAAAGCCACTCTCTAACATTATTAGGACTTCCAAAGTAAATAAAAAGTGGTAGAGCTGAGAGCAAATTGCTGCAGTGGTGCTAGGGAGAATCCTGATTTTAGCACCGCTGTACCAAATTTGTCATTTAGGAAAGCTCTTGTTCCCTTTATTGAGTTCCACTGTAGTGAACAATTTCTGCCTGCATCCCTCGTGTGTCCTTTTGGTTTATTATCTTTCACTGTGAATTGAGCATCCACAATCAGTTTCACAGGAAGCCTAATTTCACACACTGCTTATACATATGATGAGGACTTCCCTCTCCCTTCCCCCCTTCCCCATCCCTTCTCCCAATGTTCTTATCAAATGAAGAATTGTGGATAAGGGTTAGGTGCAGATAAACATGAGTGTAGCACTTCCAGAAAGGTCATGATCCCCCCATAAGGTGCTTCTTGTTATGCCTGACCTTCAGATTTTCATCATCAGCCCGCCTGACAACTTAATAATGCAGAGGTGCAGGATTCATTTCTCCCCTCTGAGAGCGCCAGTACGGGACGCCCTTTTCCCTGATTATTTCCCTGCACTCCCGGCTGCCCTTTATAAGCCAACCAGAACTCCATCAATCATGCTCTTCTCTCCTTTCCTCCTCAGCCCCCAGTCCTGAGAGCTCGCAAGCTGCAGTGTCCCCTTTTGTCTTGCGCTGCCACACAGCTACAACAACAGGGAAGGCTCGACGCCTGCAAACTGCCTGTGCAGAGGCAGCAATCCACCTTCCCATTTATAACCCAGAGTCTTTCAGCCTCCCTCCATGCTGATTATGTTATCTTGCAGAGCAACTCTTTGCAGGCTCTGTGAGTTATCGAAGGAGGGGAGAGATTTGAGTTGAAATTTCAAGTTTTGATCCTGTTTTATATTTTCTTTTTTTTCTCATTTCCCTTTATTTTCCCTACTTTTTCTTGCACTTCTATTTCTATAGTTTAATGACAATGAAAGGAAATTTTAAAAAGCTTTCTAGAATTATTCGCTCACTTTTTTTCCTTTCTAAAGATAAGGGAAAGGCAAAGACTCAATATTTTCATGGTATTGAGCATGTTGGTTTATTGGAATGAAATCACACAGAAAAGTTTGGAAGAAAGTCATCTTAGGATAGGAGGATTTTGGTTCAGATCAGACTGTAAATACTGCAATAAACTTATGCTATAAAATATGTATTCACTTTCCCCCCAGCCTTTCCCAGTGCTTTTTCAGCCAATGATTCCTAGAGTGAAAACGGGATGATAACACACCATGAGCATCTGGTGAGAGCCACGTACAGTATGTTCCCTGACAGAGCAGGGATATGCCAAGGCCATCTCCTATTGCCTAAAGCAGCTGCCATTTGTACCTCCAAGAGGGGAAGTATCCCCTGGTAAGCTACAGCTCAGCTGGGGATGAGAGCTACACCATCCCCAGCAAGCAAACTCAGATCCTACCCTGCCCAGCGGCAGCAGGATGCAAATCTGTGCCCAGCTGGATGGAGGAGTTAATGCGATAGCCCAGCTCACCCATTAAGGCACTGTGCTGGATCTGGGAGGATAAATAAATAAATAACAGAGCTGCATGAAGCACCGTAAAACCACTCGTTTGCCAAAGATCAGCATTGAGGCTGAAATTAAGTTTTCCTTGCTCCTCCTGTGCCTGGATGCACTCACATAGTGCTGGTGCATGAGAAAACCTAAACTCATGGCTGTGGGGTTTCTTAACTGAACCATCACCTCCCCATGGAAAGCAAAAACCTGCTTAAAAGCAGAGAAAACAGCCTCAGAGCTCTCCAGTCCCCCAAACAGGTATTGCGGGACTAATTGGGAAGCCCCTGAATAATGTTTTACCATCTGAATTATTTCATACATCATGGGTCTGGAAAATCCCAACACAGATTTAGAGCCTGTAGTGAAATATGGAATTACACTAACTCATAGTGAAGGCTAAATATCTCTTCAGAGCCTTCTTTTTCTTACTAAAAATAAGGAAAAAAAATAAAAACTTTCTATGAAGATTTTCCTTCAAACTAATAACATGTCAAAGATTGCAGACTACTATCAGCAGAGATCTGGAAAGACTAGCAAATGTTCAGGAGATTTGCTGAAAGAAAGAACAGGGAGTTCACCCTAAATCCCATTGAGTCAATTAGTGTTGCTTCTAACTCCAGTATTCTTTGGACAAAATCCCAAAGGATCTTCTGGTTCATTTTCAGGCTTTTCTCCAGTTCAGTCAAGGGTCTAAAACAAGTCTAAAGAACATCTTAGAAAGAACAGAAAACATGTGTCAAAACTAATCAGCTGGGGGAAAAAATCTCAACAAACAGATGAAAGAAGGAAGGAAGGAAGAAAGGATAGAAAGGATGAGGCACAGTAGAGGAAAGGGAATGATCACAACGAGAGGCTGGAGAAGAAAAATGGATAAGTGATAATGATCTACAAGTGAGGGAGAACCTGTCAGAGGGAGAGGGACAGGTTTGATCAGTGAAGGAAAGCACAAACAAATGAAACAGAAAAACAGGAAGGAAAGTGAAGCAAACTTGTAGATACAGAGGAAAAGCAACAGGAAACCTGCAGTGCCCAGTATCCTTTCTTGAGCACTGGGTGCAGGAAGTCACACTTCAAAAGGACAGCCATGAACTGGGGACCTGATAAGAGTGATAAAGATGCCCTTGCCACCAGATCAAAGTGTTGGAGGGAGGAAGAGAGGGAGGGAGGAAAAGAGGGAGGGAGGAGATAGAAGGAGAAAAATAAAGGGAATAAAACACAAGAAGTTGATCTTAAAAGAGGCTGGAGCAGTCATGGTTGTTTTTTTCAATTTTCATCCCAAAACATTTCCAGCTTATGTTTCCAAGTGGGGAGCAGGGCTCCCTGGGATATTAAAACCACTCCCAAGCCAAACTCCATTTAAGCTTCACAACCTACAGCAAATGCAAATCCTTTGTTTGGCATCTCTTCATTTCAGTCTTCATCAGCTGCAGCAGCACTGCCAGCGGCTGTCCAGAGCCCCTTGGCAAGGATTTCCTGGCTGTCCCTCACCTGGGACCTCAACTCTCCCACCCCCTCCAGCCCCCAGGATCAGCAGGAGGAGCTGCCAGAGCCTCTGGGTGACATCTTTGTGCAGCCCCACACCAACGAGGCACAAAGGGACACGCAGGGTCAGCCTGTTCTCTGGGTTTGAGTTTCCCTCCACGAAACCCTGATTTTGTAAGGAGGAGGGAGGTTGTCCTCTACTAACATTTGCCAAGGGAAAATGAGGAATAGCTTGGATCCCGACCAGAGGGCCATGGCTACATCCAAGCCCTTGCAAATTGACTTGGCAAGAGAGGATTCTCTCGAGAAGTGAGGAAAACCAGAGAGATGTCAGTCAGAGAAGTAAACACCATATGCTTGTCTCCCAGCATCTGACGGTAGTGAAGTGGACAGAGCAGAGAGGCTGGCAGAGCTGAGAAATAGGGCAGTGTAAATCAAGACACATTCTCCTTCCTCTGCTTCCCAGAGGAGTTGCACAGGCATGAGCAGAGAGTTCCTCCTAAATCCAGGGGCTCTTCAAAGCTGATTGGTGTTTTCCATACTGATTATTTACGCTAAGCCTTGATTGAATGAACTGTAGGTTACAGAGAGGTGACTTTTTTTGAAATGTATGAGATAAATCCTTCTTCGTCTAGAGGGCAAAGAGTTAGTGAGAGAAAGGGAGAGACTTTAATATGGTCTACTTGGTTTTAAATTAAAAAAAAATCTTCTCCAGCTGGTTTTTTTTATTTTATTTTCTCAACACTGAAAATTTTGCAGGCAAAGGTTGTCCATTATCTTCAATTTTCATAATAAAATGTTGTCATTTGACTCATGTGAGGGTAGCAAAGGTGGGAGGTGACCTCTCCTTTTCCACCTATTGCTTCCTTCAGTTTAAATTTGTATCAGGGCCATGATTCCCTCTCTATCCTTCTCCAGAAATGCTATTAAAAAGAAGATACAGCCTGCAGAGACACCAGTGAGACTCCAGTCCATGAGAAAGATGCATTCCTGAGGTCTATTTGTAATTACCCATCAGGTTGCTACTGTTTCAAGAATTAGTTTTAAGCATTTTGAAAACATTTTCAAAGCACAGTGCAAAGGTTAGAGCTATGGAAATAAAGAGTTGAGAAGGCAGCCTGCAGACACAAAGGTAGGCTGTTGATAAGACAAGTTGGTGAGGAAGGAAAAAAAGATTGCTCTAAGAAATGATTGAACTTCAGGTTAGAGCAAACGCTTCTGCAATGTGTAATGTTGCATTAACTTATCCAAGACATATTTTGACAGCTCTGAGAGGAAATAGCTGAATTAGAAGTTTTACAAGTGTAATCTCTGACAGGTTTTACACCAAATATTTACTTTTTTATTCATCAGGTTAATAAACTCATAACCTTCTCTCGCACTGGTCATTTCCTGATGGGATCCAATTTTCTCCTATCTGGCAGCAACATGCCCATGTGTCCAAAGCAAGTTTCAAACACAGGAATATCTCCAGAGCAGACATTCAGCTCAGAGGAGGTGGCTCTGAAGCCACCAGCTTTTTCAGCTCATCACATGATGATCAACAGAAATTTGAACTTTTCAGTAGTGTCATTCTGTTCAGCAAACCTTTCTATTCCTCCTCTTAGCTTAAGCCAAGCATTTCCTGCCTTTTAGCTTAAAATTAGGAAAGTTTCCTGGGTTCTGACTGTTCTGTCTCAGTTCCAAGCTCTAAAAAACTGATATTGAGAGTAAAAAATTATTCCTTTTCCTCTGATTCTGATCTTTTATTTCTCATGTATATAATGCACACAATAATTCCAGCTATCAGTAATGACTCAGAAATTACATTCTAGGACATGGATTTTGTTTTGTCTGACAAAGCATGTTCTCTCAGTGTCTACCATGAACAGCCCTTAAAAATCTCCTAACTCACTGTAGTAAGAGGAATGGTGTCAGTGAGTAAGTGGGTAGTAAGCAATCACAGAATGTACCAAACTGGAGAATCCTTTTTTAAAAAAACAAAAAAATAAATACATTGTCTTTACACTTAAAAATTATTTCTATAACAAAAAAAAAAAAAAAAAATCGAGGAAAGTTAATAAAAATAAAAGCAAAAAAAATTATTGAAAAAAATTTAGGTCAGTAACACATAGAAAACTTCTTTCCTTTAAATACACTAAAAGTTCTAAAAATCCCAACTCCTTTCATATCAAGTCTAACTCAAAGGCTCTTCTTTACTGTGTTCTATTTTTGATTTACTATTTTAAAGTTAAAAATTCCTCCTGACCAAAGACATATGGAAAATCAATCTTTTGTCATTTTATTATTTTTATATTCTTTTTTAATGATATGGTATAAAAATCCAATTCTAATAAAGGACATATACAGCATAAATATACTAAGACACTTTTATATCAGTGGAAAAAATCTGTATCCATTTAATACCCTGATATGATGGATAAGGGCTTAAAAAAAGCTTCAGAGGAGCAACCTTTTTATTAAATTAACAAAAATAAATATTAACTTCTGAAATATGTGATAGAAAATCTTTAATGCAAAACCCCCAAAGTATTCCTTCAAAGAGATGTATCAGTTCCTAACCCAACTCCATCAAAAACAGTCATTTGCATCTGCTAAATATTTTCCCGGGAATAATCATTATAGTTGGTGACAAGTTGAACAAAAGATAATGGGCAAAGTTAAATTTGTGTGAAAATAGTATATCCTACAGGAAACTGAAATATCAATTTCCATAGGAGTCCTTTATGCCTTTTTGCTAAAGCTTTTCTTTTTCAGTTCTTCCTAAAACACTTCATCCAATTTTGTCATGTCCCAGTTGAGTGATCAGTTCCATCATGATCAAAAACTACTTTTTTTTTCCATGTTGGACTATTTTATGTCTCTGCCCTTTTTTTTACCAATATATTCCAAGCTGTGCCTCTTTTGTAAACCAACTTACATTCTTGTTTAAAAGCAGAACTAACTGAAAACTATTTTTCCATAAATAATACATTATCAGTATTTATGTTCTAATATTTCACATTAAAAAGTCAGAAAAATAACATTTTTAAACTTCTAATGCATTTTTCAGTCAGTTTTTAATTACATCATTCTACCACTCCACTGCAAAATCTTCCTAACACCTCCCAGCGTGATTGTTTCCTGCTAACAGAGACATTTTGCAGACAGATTGAGTGTCAATATTATTAGCAGCAAATTATTCACGTTGCGTGAATAGCCTTATAATCCCTATTTACTGCGAATATTCAGGAGCCTATTGTTTTTAAAACAACTTTTAATAAGTTCTTGTGGTTCTGGTGGCATCTTCCAGTTGTTATCAAGCTTTTAGGGCAGCAGAGATAAAAATGTCATTTTTTGATTCAAGGGATGACCATGACCAATTCCAAGTTTGTCCCTAAAATCCTAAAGACTGCAGAAAACATGCAACAACCTTGTGTCTGTACTATCAGGTGTTTGTCTGCCTGAGTGGTACATAGATAAAGGTAGGGAATGAGTAGCTGTATCAACCAGTTTGCTGCTAAAATAGCCTTTCACTGTTTATTTTCCAGCTAAGTCAATTAGGCAAGGTGGTGCATCAACATTCAGTATGTGCTGATTTCAGATATATTGGCAAGGTTTTAAATAAACACCAATGAAGGGAGTATACATCTGTTAAAAAAAGGCAAGCTCTTAGGGAAATAAATACTAAAGATGGCATGCTATAATCCAAAAACACAGGAGCTGGAAGACTGTTTTGTTGTTGTGTGGGCAATTTTTTTCTGCAGATGACTTCATTTCCTAAATAGCGTTGGTTTTTTTTAAAACACAAGACTTTAAGCTTTCTCAGTTACAACGCTGTCTTGTTTGAATGCATGCATAAATAAATGTTGATCGTCTGCTTCAAATCTAACTCCATGTGAAAAAATCAAGAGGTAGTTGTGAGCTGCCTAATTAAAACACTGAGACCTGCCCCATTAATGATTCCAGTTCTTTGTCAACATCGTGCTGCCGTAATTCAAAGAACCCAATTGTCCTAATTCAGGTCGAGGTTTGTATAAATTTTGGAGGAAGAATCTGTAAATATATTTTTGGAAGGAGACGCCCTGAGCAACAGGGTCATGCTCTGCAGGCACCTCGGCCTGAAGATGTGTGGATAAAATAGAAGGGGAAAGTCAAGTGCTCAAGGTCAGACAGCCACATATGACAGAATCAAGAACAAAGCCTGGAGACCCTAATCCTCAGATCAATGTTTTGCTCACTGTATCTATAAATCAGTAATTATCCCAGCGTAACACATAAACAACAGTTTTTATGCATTTGGCCCATAATTAGATGCACACCATTCTCTCCCACTCCTGTCTTATGAGTCAAAGCTCCATACCATGGATTTCTTCCTGCCACTCCACAAAGGGTTAAGAGATGCAGCCCACCAGAACAATGGCTTTTATGGAAGGCATTTCTCCTCCTCATCCCCCCAGCCTCTGCTTTATTAAACACTTGATCAGTTGGCTTAAAAATTAACCATATGGTGCTGTTTGTAGGGTATGGATTCAAGGCTCAGGAAGGGCATGATCCATTTAGCTTGCCTGGGCAAATGATTTCAGTGTGCACATCACTGTCTCCTCACTGTCATCAGTGGAGAATGAGCAGGAGAAGACTGGAAAACTTTTAGAACCATGGACCTACAAATAAAGAAACAAAATTCCCCTAAGAAGTTGTCTGATGACTGAGGATGAAGCATATGGGAAAAGCATGAGGAGCTGTGAGTGCATTGATTTGTTTCCAGTGTGTTACTCTACTTCAGTCCATTCACCATCATTTATTAATTGTACAGTCACTGGATGTGGGTGAACTACAACATCCATGAGCACCCATCTCAATTCAGAACATTTGTCTTACTCATGTTCACACCATCCTATTATTTACTTTATGAAAACATACAGGCAAGCCATTTTTATGCAGATAAATGTTTGGGAGATAGATATTCTGACCAGGGAAGTGGCTATGTTCCCACAAAGGTAGTGCTGCATGGATTGAATATTAGATGTTCTTTCTTTCACTCAAAAGATGTTATACTAATCCAAATCAAGACATAACATGGGGTCCAGGTTACTAATCATCTGCCACCTAACAATCCTGGCATTAAATATGTTAACACTTTATAGCATGAAATGTGCTGGTGTACAGTCATACAATCACTAAAAATTAATAACTCTTTTAAAATCTGCATAAAGTAGAAAAAATATTCATCCCTGAAGTCACAGTAACATGAATAATTTAAGCAACTCGAATAAGCAACATTAAGCATCCTTTGCAATGTCACTGAAATCATAGAAATGGCAGCCAGAAATCTTGTGTATTCTTCTGACTCTGTGACTCAAGTGAAGTCATGGTACCTCTAGGTGACCCAGGAGTTTGTCAGCCCATAAAATGTGTATTTTAAATAATATGAATCTAATCTCAAGGCTGTTCTCAGTTCAGCTAATTTTTGGGAAGTGTTCTCAGACCAATGGATAAAAGTGCTATATTAGTTCAAACAACGATGATGATTATCTTTCAGGGATTTTTATCCTCAGTGAAAAGCAAAAGGAATTACTGGCCAATTTTGCCTAGTAAATGCTGAATACTTGGAAGACTTCCCATTCGTACTCATTCTGTGGCTTTCCTGTGTCTGACTTATGTTTATCTTCATTAAGTGGAATAATGCAAGTCAAAATAGCTACAAGTAAACTGTCTGCTGGATAGGGAGCAGTTGTTAGTTCATGGGAAATGGATCGTAAAAAATGTGCTACTCTGACTTCAGAAAAGAGCTCTAAATTGATCCATTTCCAGTTCAAAGCTCCTTAAAACGCACTGAGAAATCTCACCTGATATTTCATCACCATCATCGCATGTCTTTCTAGTTCAAGAGGGGATGGATTACGCTGAAAGTTTCTGCCTCTGCCAGAGTTCACCAGAAAGTTCTGATTCACACGGGGAGGCAGGGAGAGCATCTTCAATCCTCACTGGAAGCCTGTTTGGATAAGCAATTGTCCTGGGTTCTTTGAACTTTGGAAGAGGTGGGGATGCAGTCATATAGAAGACGAACTACTTCCCTTGAAGGAGTACAGCACATATCTGTGCAGATTGATGGAGTCATAAGTCACTGGGAGCTAACCTGGGTACAGCCTGAGGTAAAGCTGAAAGCTAAAGTCATTCCAGGTGCGCTGGTGGAAGGGAAAAACAAATCCTAGACATTCACATATGGGGTCGTAACTTCTGTTCCATTGCAGCCCACGTATAAATATTTGAGATTTATATTTTAGAAGTTTTAAGCCTCTCTATAAAGTGCATTTAACTTTGGGTTTTATTTTAAAATGCCTCCCGAGTCAGAGAGGTGCCACGCTCTCTCAAGGATTTCAGGCAAATCTCTCTTGACCAATCCAAATCCATAAGCCAAACCATCTGATTCCAAAATCCCTTCAATTGCCTCCTGGATCATATGTCCACATCTGGAAATGATGGATATTCTCTTCCCAGCTGCAGAAGAGGGAAATTCTGCATTAGGCTAAAAACACTGTGTAAATTGCAAGGGAGAAGGGTCAGCTTTCTGAAATTACAGTGGTCAAGGCAAGTCAAGCACTTTAATGGCAGGCTCAGGTCCAAGATCAAAATCATTTTACAAATCTCCAAGCAATTTTACCTAGAAACACGCAGAACCTTTTTGGTTGCTTTTGTGGTGAAGAGAGACAATGGGCAAACAAATTCCCAAAGCAAGAGGGTAATCTCCCTTCACAAGGGACACAAAGCAGGTGCTCTCTGTAAGGATGAATCTGTGCCCCAAATTTGGTTGACATAAAGCAGGAGAGAACTTTCCGATGGGAAATGGTTGTAAATCACAGGGAGATCAATAGAAAAGAACAATTCAAAGCTGAAACTACAGTTTTGAACTCACCTTGCTGAAATCTCTCTGTCTAAAATAGTCTTAAAACATCAAAGAATTTGTTGGTCAACAGCAACAGGAAATTGTTAATAAAGAAACAATTATAGAATTTATATTAAGTATGACTGAATTTAAATTGGTTAGTTATATTACCATTTCTTAACTTTTTATGTATAATTATCCATGCTGAGATGTCATCTCTCATAGTCTCACTCTCACATTAAGTGATACACAAATAAAGGAGAATTCATTGGAAAATATGTCATCATATATTATTGTTAGGATAACACCACATAAATAATTAAGATGAAACAAACAGTCCGCTTCTCTGTCTGTGCCTCTGAGTCATTATTCCACTAAGTCTTGTCTGGGAAAAGCTTATTATTTCCTAAGTTAAGCCTGTTGCGCCAGACCTTAGGTAGAATGAAAACATTCTCTAGAAAGGACCACACTATAGACAACATTTCCCAGAGGAAAAAAATAGGGGGTGGAATTTTCATGTGTTTTCATTTTTCTTACTTTTCTCCACTCAGGTAGCTTAGAAATATATGAAAATGGTGAGGCAAAAGGAAAAATGAAAAATATGTTGTTTGAAGGCCTCTGAAACGCCAAGAGCTCAAATCTGGGGTATGCAAATCCAAATGAATTGCTACTAAGGCAAAGAAAACTATGCTGAAGTTTGAGGATTGGTATAACTGCACATTCTTGTCAGATATCCATCTCAAAACCCTTGAGTGGGGAACAAACCTCACTAGATAGCTTTCTCACAATATTTCTAATAGCTTCTGTTTATAGGGAGGCTAGAGATAACAGGAAAACAGTGCATATCCATGCTATTTTGACTCTTGCAGCTAAGTGCTGGCTGGAATACACAGGGCTAATTCCAGAGCTGACGTAAATAAGCTCCCTCAAAGACAGTGAGACAACATCGATTTACACAAACCGTGGCTCAACCCTGGGAAATTCAGATCCATGCAGAAGTTTAGATAAGATACATCTAGGCAAATATTTTAGGTATGTACACAAATCTATGTAAAACACTTTCTAAACCACTTTAATCTCGATCTACGTACGCGAGCTGCTAAAAAAATAAGAATCTGCTTTTGGGAACTGAATTGGAAGGATGAGAGATCAGAGCAGCTGATTTATTTCCTACCCACATGTTTAGCCCCACAGTGCCCAGTGAAGGAGGCTGCTCCCCCAGCACCATCACTGGAAGAAGAAGAAGAAGAAAACAAAAAGTCCCTCTACCAAAGGGCAGTTCAGAGATGCTCTGCACTGCACTCTGGGGGACATTTATCCCACATTTTCCAAACAAGACTCCTTAGGAATGACACACACATAATTTAATACTCTTAAATAACAAGTTTCCCTTAAATTATGCCATTTGATAGCCTCAGAAAAATCAAAAGTATATGAAATGGAGATGATCAGATTAAGCATAAGACTAAACATTCCTGAATTGTAATTCCAGTTTGAAGAGCGCACATACTTCTACTGCTCTGGTCAAGGGGTAAAGTTGTTTGACTCAGTTCTCCAGTCTTTAAATTGGGAATGGGCCTATCTCCCAAAAAACCACGAAGGTTTCATTAGTATTTGGAAAGCATGTCAAAGATGGATTCTTCAACGTGTTTTACTTGTCCTGGTTCCCCGTCTTTCTCAACCTATTTCCCATGCCTCTAGCAGAGCAACATGAAACTAGAGCATTGCAATACTGTGCATTTTCCTTGGCAAAAAAAATTAACCACAAAGTCCAGGGTTTGTATTTTTTTAAACCATATTCACACAGGGCTCAAATTATGCGCATAAACATTGCTAATGTGTTTGCTATTAGTCTGTGTGACACCTTATTCCTTTAAGTTTGCATCTCTTGGCACAGGCTAGGAGAAGTCAGTGCTCTCTGAGAGGGCTAGTTAAGATGTATCTTGCTGTTTCCCCCTATCTTTAGTATGCAGGGAGCGCAGAGATGGAGATAAAAGGAGAAATGTCTATCTTTGAGTCCTCTGCAATACAGAATAAGTTATCAACCTACTAACATGCATGTCTGAATAGACTCCTTTGGCAGGAGGGAGATTTTATCTGTCCTGACATGTGAATTCCTCCCTCATGTCAATCCATGAAAGTACTAAAGAATAAACTCTCTAGTAAAATGAATGTGGCATACCACTGGGACTTAGAGAGCACCATATTTTCCCCCAGTTACTTTTTTTTTAATTTTCCAACTGAATCCTCGATATCCATATAAATTAGTCACTCTGAAGGGCTACTTGAAAAATCTATTCCTTTAATCTCACAGGCTTGGGGAGAGTGCTCTCTCCACGAAGGCTCAGGAGTTTGTTGTCTCTATTTTCGCTCTCCAGCCGAGCGCCGCGCCGTCACATCCAGCCCCGCGCAGAAGCGTTCGAGGAGCATTTGTGCTGGAAGCTTTGCAGCTGTGCAAGTTAAATGAGCAGGCACTCCGCTGCCCTCAGATCTGGTAGGCCCCAAGGTACAGATACGAGCAGTCAAAATGTCCTATTTAGCATCCTGAACTGCCCACCCATGCGCGAGGGAAGAGGATGCAGCGTTTTGAATGAAGCTGAGCGCAGCTGCGGTTCTTACATCGCGGGGGCATGAGAGGGAAAGTCACATCAGTCTGTTTGCAGATGAATTGTCAATCTGGTCTCACAAATACTTGTTTCCGTGCTCATCACCAGTGCGAGGACTCTTCACTCACCAGTCTCTATAGCACCTCAAACAAGGCTGCCTGGCTGCTGAAATGGATCCCATACTCTTCACTTACGTCATAATTTCACATCGATAGCGGTCGTACGAGGAGAATAATAATCATTTTTATACAGCAAAACATAACTGAAACAGTACAAAAGGCAACAAAAGGAGAGGTAAAATAAAAATGATCCATCTTTTCTTCTTTTGGTCTCCAGTGTTTATCCCTAGATATTTATGATGTACTACATAACAACATATTGGTTCTCAATGTATTCTGTTGAAGGAAAAACTTATACTTTGATTTATGTTTTGCCTGAGCTCCTGTGTCTCAATTAAGGAATTTAAACACTAGACAATTCTTACTACTTTTTATTAACATTTTTTAATTAGTCTCTTTAGAACGAGGCATGCTCCAATCTGTAATAGTCTTTTTCACTTTCCCTTAATTTATTTGCACTGCATACATTATTTTCACCTGTTCTTTTCGTGTGGTGCATCTGATGCAAGTTACAGTCCATGGACTGCTTCTCTTCCATTCTTTTTCATGTCCTATACATCTATAGCTGGAGTTCTGATTTCAAAACAAATGTAAAAACTCAAAAAAAATCCATCAGGTACTTAATCACCTGGATATGAAACCACAAAATAGTCTCATGGGTAATGACAGATCTTCTTTGTGATTTTCCAATGGATATTCAGGTATTTGATAGGGACCTACATATTGAAGTCATTGACAGAAATCCAAAATTTGAAAAGAGCCCAGCTGAAGGCTACATAAACAAATATAGCAGCCTAATAATCATACAGAAAGTACAGGAATCAGGTGAAGATACTGGATTCAGATGAGAAGCATGCTGGATTATCAAGTAGACTGTGTCAATTTGTAATTGAACCAGGGATGGAAGGACCTGGAGAACAACCCTGACAAGACCAAAGGATGTGCTACCACTGGCAGCACGTGCTTCTGCTTTTAGCTCTCTAATGTGGAGGAGTTTGAAGATTTGCCACAAAAATAGATTTATAGCAACAGGTGGTAGTGGTACCTCACTCATTGCTTTATTAAAAATCATTTGCACCCAGGATGACATTTTCAAACTTCTGTTTTCAAGTCTTTTCGGTTAAGCTAAGCTAAATCTTATTCAAAAACTTACAGAAGAGAAAAAAATAAAATAAAACACAATCTTCTTATTTTATGGATCAAAGGATTTCCCAATAAAGTAAGACTTTTCCTTTCTAATATTTCGAATTTCTCATTTTGGGTGCAAAACTAGAAAAAAGAAGAGGCTCAAGTGTCAGGTTTGGAGTCTGGAAAAGTGTTGGTGGGGTTTTCCTTGGACCTGAAAACTAGTGAGGAAAATAATCATTCAAAGCACAAATACTTGTCCTCTAAATCTTTCCTTTACCCCAAAAACCAGCTGGAAAAGTCAAAAGCCTGGATATTTAAGTACCATTGAATGAAATGTTGGCATGAGTGTCAAAGGAGGAGGTCCCACATTGGGTTAAATCCAGAGCGGAGAAAGAGAACAATAGTAATCAGCTGTTTGATGGATATTTGCACATCCATCCACAAACACAGCAAATGTGCCTGATCCTGACAATTCCACGCAAGAGGGTTTCCCAGAGCAGGTGATAAATCATCGCTTGGGCATGTGCACACAGAAGCCAGTTGGAAAAATACAAGGAGCAGAGGAATTGCCATATTGAATCAGCCTATTGGTCCATCAAGTTTGGTATCATTGCCTCCAGCAGTGGCTAAACCCTGATACTTCAGAGGAAGGCAACCCTCAGAATCCACAGAGCACTTAGCTCGGGAAAAATATTCCTCCTAACCCCTGCAGGCAGTGAATGTGTGTCCTGTAGAGTGAGCTTAGGTTTTCCCCTATGCAGAGCTGCAACTGTAATTATGAGTTTGGAGCAGGACAGCAGAGCACTGTTTGCAAACATTCATTCACATAAAAAGCCCCTAATTCACTTTGACATCATTTGTGACCCTTTTCCAGGAAGGTTCATTGGAGCAAGCAGTTTTGTTTATGGAAAGCAAAAGTTTGCTAACAACCCTGGAAGTGCTTCTGTGAAGGTTTGTTTCAGAAATGATGCACTCCAACTGTTCATTTATCTCTGTGTGACCCAGGGGGTGGGATCAAGGCTGGCAAATGGAAAATACTCAAAGATTAAAAAATTCAAAACAGATCAAAATGGTGAATTCCTGAAGAATTACTGCTTTTTTTAAATAGAGAAAAATACAGAGAGTTACTTTGTCAAATAAACCATCCCGTGACCCAAAGTGTCCTTGAGGGACAGCCTGACATTCCTGGAAAATCATCCAGAGTATTTAACCTGACTTCCTGTGTCAGCAAAATTCTCAGGCTGGATACATACTTCTGGGCTGAATCCAAAGTTAGCATGACAGAGAGAGTCCTTGTCACCTGTTTCTGGATCAATTTAAATATGCCATGTGCCACTGCTGCCTTAAACATTGGGAAGAAATACTTTCCTGTGTCCCTTCCTGTCCACTCACACTCACATATTTGATTGCCCCTGCTCCTTGTGTCAAATTTCCTCGTGCCAAAAGTCATCTGCAACAGAATCCTTCCACAAACCCCCAGTTCCCTTCCTTTTTATGGCTAAGGAGGTAGCAGGGAACCATGGATGGCTTTCACAAGAAATTGGTGTCATATCTAGTTTAACAGCATGTAAAAGTTATATTGAACTTGTCTTTCTTGTTCTTAACTAGAAGTGGGTGTGAGGGACAGGAGACTGTGCAGATTGGAAAAGATGCAAAAACAAAGGATGGGTTCAAAGAAAAGTTAGGTTAAGAATGACTGCTGCTATGCTTGCATTATAAAAGACATAAAAAACTATCTTAATAAGACTGTAACCATCAAAACATATCAGCTCAAGTAAGCACTGACCTGGACAAAGAGGTTTATCCCAAAACATTTATCTGCTTTAACATATCTGCTTTTTTATCCACACTATTTAGACTCCCAGTGCCCCCAGGACTGCAACCCAAATACTCAATTTCACAACTAGATTTGCTGAAATTTAGCCTAGGCAACCTGGCCTCCAACAGGTCCGTGTGTCTCAGGGAACTCATCAGTCTGGTTGGCTTGAACTGGGAGATATCAAGTCCAGGTTAACTTCATTAAAATGGAATTAAACTTTGGTAGGTGGGTAACACCTGGGTGTGTAGAAAAACTGTAAGAACATCATGCTTCTTCCCCTATATCCTCTCAGCCTGCCTTCCCTCTTCCACCTCTTTGGATCAGCCTTGTCAGCATGAACTGCACAATGGAGGGAATGGAACTCAGTGCAATGTTCTTCTGTTAAATCCATTCCTGTTACAGCTATAATCTGTTTTGTAGCTTCTTTAAAAATAAAATTAAAAACAAAAAGGAAAACGTTTCTCCTGTTGTGATTTTTTTTCTCCCCCTGCTCCCTATCTCCTCCCCAGGGCCTCAGCTTGTTCCTCTGTGTAAGTCCTGGGGTCCTGGGTGTCAAATGTCAGGCCTTGTACAGAGCTGTCAAAGAGGAGAATAGGCTGAGATGATTGATGACTGCAAAGCCTGAAATCCAAACCTCTGCTGCAAATGCTTCTTTTACAAAAAAGCTGGGGCAACCCACAGTGGCTATATTCAAGGTCAGCTCGCATACCATTACACCCACCGCTTTGGGCTTCTAACAAGCCAACGCATTCATGGAGGATTTCTCGTCTCTCTGTCCCTGTGTGCTTCTCTCTCTCTTTCTCTCCCTCCCCTTACTCTCCTGGCAACCCCCTGCCAAAATTTTCAAGCACTTAATCCCAATAAAAAAAGGCATGCCCCTTTTTTTTTTTTTTTTTTTCCCCTCCTCCCCTCCCTCCCTTTCCTCCAGGCTGCTTTCGCTACGAGGAGCCACGGGCTGAAGCTTAATGCTGCACAAGTCAGATGACAAGATTATTAATGGGAGCAGGGGAATGTCATATCTGATTTCATGCATATTCATGAACAGAGCCATACAGCTGGGACCATGCGCCATGAAGAGACAGAGCAAGAGAGAAACTTTTACACCCCCTCCTTGCCGTGAAGAATCTGATCCTGGAGATTGGAAGTCCTGCCTTGCAAAATTTAATTGTTCTCTTTGTATGTTGACAATGAATGGGAGCTGCCTGCATGATAATAATGACGTTGTGCCAAGTTGGTGCCAATATCTCTTTTTTTTTTCCTGTCACTAAAGTAACTGCCCTGAAGCTGCTCTTGGCCTGGAGAACACTTTCTACAGGAAAAAGGACATATGCTCTCACTAAAACCAGAATGATTTCCTAAAAATCCTGGCATATGGTAAAAATAAAGGATCGAAAATGGAATGAAAGAAAGGTTTTCAAACACCCCTGCATGCACACTAGGCAAAAAGGGAGATGCTGAGTGCAGGAGAACTTTATTAGGGTTCTGATTTGTACTCAGAAAGTGCCTGTTTGAAAGAGGTGAGACATGAGGGTTAAAGTACTAATAGTATTTTACTCTGTAGCTTTAACTCTACAGACAGCTCCTTTAGCTTTTTCAGTAGTGTCTTACAAAACATGAGGAATTTTATTCCCATTTTACACCTGGGTAAATCGAGGCATAAAGTTGTTCTGGTTTATTGGCCCCATATCTGCCTTATCAGAAAGGATCCCATTAACTTAGCAGGATAGGACCTGTAGGCACTTGAGCTGAAGTCAGGAAGTGAATAGCAGAGCAGTGATGCAGCCATTCCAGGTAGCTAATTCCATCCTCTGTTCTATGTGGAGAAATAACACACCTTCCTACAGGACACCAGAACAAATAGAAAAATGTAGGCACTGTGAAACTTAGCAAAATATCTACAGTATTATTCCCTTTTAAAAATCCATCAGTCCTATTGCTGAGGCTTTGTGAGAATTAAACTCTGTTATACCTGCCTTGCAAGCAATTTCTAAGTCTATTTTTGCAGACACTTAAAATATTCAGTTCAGCTCCACAGCAGCATCTACTTATGAAGAGACAGAGGCACCCCGTTTCCTCAGACAGGTGAGGACCAAAATAAATAACAGAAACAGCGTGTGCAACTGTGAAATCAATTTAGAATTTAATTGCTGAAAACCATCTGACAATAAACTATAACAGTGCATGAAATGGTCCTGTAATGGAAGTGGTGGCTATTCCTGGAGTCATTTAGAATTAGTTGTGGATAAAGCACGAGATTACAGTAGGGGACCAGACTAGATACTGGCCCTAGCAAATAGACAGATGACTTCTTTGCACCTTTAATTGCTATCATTCAAGACCAGCAGCATATTCTCTCATGAGGATGCCAAACAACCCCCGTGATCCAAATGCTCTTTGGTACAAGCTGATCTGAGTTGCCCGTAGGGCTATCACAACAGGCTTTCTGGCACAGAGTGACAGAATGGGAATGCCTGGGCAGATTCAGGCTTTCTGAAAAGCACTGGGTTTATTCTGGTTTGGGGAAAGGGGAGGAAGGCAGGGATTATTGTTATTTTTCCTAGATGGCTCATTTCATAACTGTACACAGATACATCCTCAGCTCTGCAACCCTTGTTGTGAAGAATATATAGGGAGGGAGACAATCCATACCTAGACAGGAGCAGGAAATAAAACCAGAAGTATCTCTGGTAAAAACAACTGGAAACTTGCTGGGCTGTGGCTCCAGCAGATACAGTTTAGCATGGGTTGGGAAAACTGGCCTCAATAGCCAGTTATAGCTATGGTGCAGCTAACCAAGTTTCACGGCAAATGTAGGATAAAGCTTAGACACATCACAGGAATCTGGCTCTGCCACTGGACTAGGAAATGGCCTCACATGACTCACTTAACTTCCCCATCCCTCAGTCTCTCCATCTGCAAAAGAACAGCAACAACTACCTTCATTAAGTGCTTTCCAAGCATTTCATAAAAGCAAGTTACTGCTCTTATCACTATGCAGATGGCCACAACCGTCATAATCAACTATCAGATGATAGTGACACTCTTAAGGATTCCTCTTCAGCCCATACTTAGCATACGGTTAAATATCAAACCATGTTTTAATTTCTATATTTGAGGATGTCACTTCCTATCTCTAAGCATTTCTCAAGTAGGGGTTAATTTAAAGGGCTGAAAAAATGTCATTTTTCTCATTCAAACAAGCAAAGCAAAAAAAAAAAAAAAAAAAAAAAAGCCCACAACTGATAGAGATTAGAGCAGTGGGAAGAACATGACAGTGATATCAGAACAGAGGAAATAACATGTTAATGACATTCAATATTCTCCCCGTGTCAAGTCATCAGCATTTTTATTGCCACTTTTCCTCCGAATACAGTATCAGAATTTATTGAGACAATCTGTCTCCATCACCTGTGATATAATATATTTTATTCAATAAGATATGGAATAATATTTATCTTTCAACTCCAATGACTAGTTTTAAGGGCAATAACAGCTTTTTACACAACACTTACAAGTGTAGAGTTTGTAAGTTTTTATGCCAGACCTAAGGGCTATGAAGCCTTCCCAGCAGGTAGAGAACAGTGAAACCAGTTTTCTGATTGTTTGCCCTTTGCTATGTTTCTCATTCATAAAATTGCTGGTGCCAAAAGACAAAACAAATGGTCTGAATGCAGCTCCTGTGGGCTGCTTTTTAATGGAAACTGAGGCTAGAAGAAGCTGGTCCTTGTCATAAATTCAGGAACTCAGCAGTAGAGCCTGTGTTTGATCTCCAAGGGGGAAGAGGACAGCCAAGGAAAATGTCTCACGTGATTACAGAAGGAAGGCAAGCAGAAGAGAAGCTGGAAGAGTGAAACGAAGAAGGCTGAGGGTTTATCATCTCTGGCATGGAGGACATGTCTGCAGTTGAACCAAACCAAGCCAACTGTTCACCTGGCCCTCCAGGGTTTTCCTCACCGGTGGTTTGGCCACCTTTTTCTGGTCCTCAGTCATCTTAGGGCCTCTACTCAACTACTCTGACATTCACAGTATCCCTTAAACAGCTGGAATTCACTCCACAATCAACCTTAAGCAGCCTGTAAGAAACATGTAGGGGGCTCTGGAGGGGGAGGAAGGATTCTTTTGTTTGTTTGGGGGTTTGTTTTATTATGGTTTTGGGGTGGGGTCTTTTTGGTGGGGAAAGAAAAAGCAGTAATGCAAGAAAGGAGATGGAAACCAACTTTGAAATATAGCCACAGCTGCTCCTGTTCTTGCTCTCCTCCTTTCCCTCAATCACTCTACAAGAGAAGGCAGTGTACTTCAAATCATTTCCTGCCTGCAGCATCCTGATAAAGGCAGGCTTCCTGCTGCTTGCCCAGCGAGCTGGCACTCTGTCCTGTGCTTGTTCCCCTTGACATGTCCTAAGGCCTTCAATCAACCTGCTCAGCAGATCCTGTAGCTAGCTGTGTTCAGAGACACCAGATGCTGTAGAGGCCAAGAAGTAGCTTTGCTTGTGCCTACAACAGCATCCACCCCCTAAAACCAGTGAATCCCTCTTTTTCAAGCAGGTCCAGCTTGGCTGCCTGGCTAAAGCTGCCTTCAGCAAGTACTTGCACTGCCTGGGCAGCCCTGGCTCATTCTTCTTGAGTGGCATTCCTGCTGCCTGCCAAAAAGAAAAATCACTTGGCTAAAAGTGAGGGCAATCACTCCCCTGCTAGCCAGAGCCTTGGAAAGGGGCTGAAGAGTTCTCTTGCTCCTTTTGTGCAACTCCCAGCTCATCAAGGACAGACTGACACAAGGAGCCTTCTTCAGCTGAGGCTCTCAAAAGCTGTGCTGGAGGAGTGAGGAAAATATCAGGAGAGCAGGGAATAACCTGACAGTGTCAGGGTAGGAAAGCAGTCAGGTTTTTATAATGCAGGTGTCTGTGCCTCCATGCACGCTTCCAAGTTAGAGATTTTGGAGTTGTGGACACACATCTGCAACCCTAGAAATACTGATCTGTCTTCTGCTAATAATACTCCTCAAAAAAACCCACATGTCCCCATGATGGATTTGAAGTTCAGTGGGTGTGGTGGAAATGGGATCAGCCATGGGCTCACCAGGGTCCTCTCCCTCTGTGCTCCTGGCCCTCAACTCCTGTCCCAGAGCAACAGGTACAAGTGGGCCACATCTGCTTGGCAACAGGCAAATGTCATTTTCAAGCACATCATGTTAAGCCTTTGTCCCTGTGGTCACATCCATCTCAACCTACTGCCAGTTTGTACCCTTTAACTAATCCCCTATTAAACAGCCAGTGGCAAATAGAAACCTTGTTTTTGAAGTTGTCTTTCACGGGCTGATGGAAACGACATGGCCACAGTCAGCATCAGAGCATCAGAGCCTGTTCTCCAGCCAAGCTCTCTCCAGCTTCCCACAGATCACAGGGGTTTGGGATTTTCAGTATCCAAGTGCTTGCATCCCGCTGTCTGCTCCCACCCAGGTGTCCAGGTAGGGATCTGATAGAGGGGCAAACATGGAAGTTTGGGCTCCTGCCTTCTTGGGGGTTTGCAACTAGGAGCCTCCTGCTCCATCCACAGGCAATGCCAAGGAGACAGGGGCTGGTGCTGCCCAAGGACCTCACCAGGCCCATGAAGGTGTGCTATCCCTGCCTCTCTCCCTCCCCTTTGCTCTCTCTGTCTCTCTCACACTCCTCTCTCCCCAGCAGTGTGGCTCCTTGCCAGCACATTGCACTGCCTCCGGGTATCTCTCACTCCCGTGCTTGGCTGACTCTTTACTCACCTGACCCCACTGGATCTTTCTGATTTCATTCCTGCCTTCCCTTTAGGCACAAAACTTGTCATTATTACATTTTCCACTCCCCGCTGGGCTGTTGCTTTGCCTTCCTAATAACTCAGGATACTTTGAAGTAATTTGGGGTGTTTAATTTGAATATTTCCTTTCTTCTCTCTCAGTTCAGAGGGAGTAGACAGGTATGGAGAGGAAAGGAAACTATTACTTCCCTCTCTGCACATGTGCACACATGTCATATGCATGTTCTAGTGATAGATATAGGCAGTTTATATGCATATAAATACATGGTTTGATCACTGTGAAGTTCTGGCCACTCCCTTCTTCTGTGGCATTGAGACATGTTGGGCTCCCATTGCTTCCTTTGCACATTTTTTTTACTTCAGAAAGGAAGACAGAGAGGTCTTTTGTGACTAACTTGCAGAAAGTGCTTTCCTTACGTCTGCTGCCTCCCTCACACACCTCCAACAGCATCAGCCTGGTCAAATGAAAGAGGGAAATCTTGAGGGAGGGGTAGGAAAAAATTCTGCTCCAATTATTTGGCATCCTATGCTCATTTACTGTGCACACATTATCACAGTCCCAACTCATATAAGAAATCTGGAGTGAGCAACACAGGCTGGATTTGGCCCATCATATTTATTCCAACAGAAGTACCAGCAGAGTTTTATGAGGTATCAAATATTGCAAAAGCAATAGAAGTAAAGCAAACAGGTGGAGTTTTACTAAAAGCAAAGAGACCTCACCTTTATAAGCAGGTAATAGCAGATGATTTGCATAGGGAATGTAAAACTTGCATGGGGGGGCAAGCAAGCACTCATCAAACTTCCATATACAACATAAGCTCCCAGTCTCATGCCCGATACATAAAATTGGACTGTTATTTCCCAATGGGGTACTGAGAACAGCTTGTTCTCTCTTGAGTTTCCCATCCTGCTGGACATGGTGAGAGGCCCTGAACCCGATTTTGGATGTGACTGTCTGATGATCTGTTTCCTTCCCCCTCCATCACTGCAGAAGTTGTATTTTTCCAGTGGCAGCAGTCAGTCTGGTTCCATGTCACTGGAGAAGTGGAGGTAATATGTCCTTTGACAGATGCAATTAATTGTCCTGTCAAAGGGCTCTTTCTTCCCCATGGTCTGCAGAGAGAAGCCCCAAAACTGGTAATGACTGAACTAGAAAACTAACTTGGATCAGGATAAAATTCAGAGGGGAAACCCACCTTTGTGGCTCTGAATCTCCAGTGAGATTCAGCTCACAATTCCACTCTAGAGTTGCAGTGAGGCCAGGGATGTGGCCTCACATATATGAGGGCATTTCAAAATACTATTAAAACATCATGAACCTGAGTGCCAGGCAAGAATAGCCTAACAACACATCCAGGGATGAGCTTGGAGCAAACCTCTCCTCCCTGTGTGCACCACAAACAGCAGGGATGCCACCACCTGTGGATATTAACATTTTCCTGCTTCCTAATTTCCTGTTTTCTTTGAAGTAGGACTAATGACACCTTCCAGGTAGCTCTGTGGCACGTGGTGGTGGAGAGGGTGATGTAACAGACCCCTGCCACTGCCAACTGGCACAGGGACACCAAGAACATGTTAAATTCACTAATCCCTTTTCAAACGAAGCAAATTGCTAAGTCAGTTCTAATGCCAACCTGCCTGCTTCTCCTCAACCAAAGACTTTAATATAGCAGAAGTCCCCTGAGAAGGAAAAATAGATTAACCACCCCCCTAAAACTTTGGTAGTTGGTTTTACATACTGTGAGCCTCAGGGCTGCTACTTGAATTTCACTTCAAACATTTACTGCAAAGTATCAGCTATTTTTTTCCTATCCGCCTGGTTACTCTTTAAAGGAGAAAATTTCATTAACAAACCATGGATATAAAATATGAAATCAGAGATCAGCTACTGCAGAGAAGAAGCCAAACATCACTAAAAAGGATTAGTTTCTTTCACTGTCTAGAAATTTCTCATGGAAGACCTTGGCTGCCCTTTTGATATTAAAACTTCCTAACAAGTATTACACAGGAGTTTTAAATTAGAGCTTGCTGTCATTGGGACAGTTATAAACTCTTAAATATGTCCCTTTGCAAGTTGAGCTCCTCCAAAATGCATGTATTCACAGTGGAAATCACTGGGAAATGGGTGTGTGTTGGTGGAAAACTGCCAGTCGGACCCATTAATTACGGCAGGAGTTCTGCCAGCTGATTTATAAAATGAGCACCCAAGTTATTCCAATTAATTCCCATAATTCCACTCTGGATAGCAAACCACTAGTCAAAGCAAAATAAAGTTTGCTCCCAAGTGTGACCTAGGAAAACCAATTTTCTTTCCTACGGTGAATTCAGTAAAGTTCCTCTGGTTTGTGCTGGGGGAAAGGATCATTGCTTCCCAGGTTGCTTTCTAATTAATAATTATATATAGTGCAGTTGGGCAAGGTTACAGGCCCCCTCCAGTGCCAGTTGGCACAGAAGCACCGGGAACATTTGAAATTTATTAATCCTTTTTTTTTTTTTTTTCAAAGATGCAAATTGATTTCAAAAGAAAAAAAAAAAATCAGAGAGGAGAGAGCAGTGCTGTGAGTTTTAGGCACAACCATGAGTCAGAGGCAAAGGCACCTGCCTGCTACTAAGAAATATTGTCATTTCCATTTTCATGGCTTTCTTTTGCCCTTTACCTTCTGATATTGGCCACATTCCCAGCCATCACCTGAAAGCCTAAACAGTGTTCCAGGAAGCTGTAATGTGCTTGTGTGTGTGTGTGTGTGTGTGTGAGTAAAGGACTTTTGGCTCCCTTGAATGTCTCTATCAGGTCTAGGAATACATGAACTGTGACTAGCATACCAATCACTAGAGGTAACTAGAAACTCTATTTTCCATGGAAATTTAAAATTTGTATGTGAAAAGTCAAATCGTTTCGGTGTTTGAGCATTCTGTTTCAACGGGACATCAAGGTTTTTCTGCAGAGTTAACATTTTATTTCAAAGGGGGAAAGGGGAAGAGTATATTGTTAACTCAGAAACACTTTCAGACTTTCAAGAGAAATTCCAAGCAGGCTGCTAATAACACTTCAGTGGGATCTGGCATAATTGAAAACTCCACTGGAGCCAATCAAGTTAAGCCAGTGTAAAAATGGAATAAGTGAAAAGAAGCCAGTCACGTTAAAATGGAACAAATTTATAAAACCGCACTTCCTTTTCACCTGTTGTAGAGGGTTTTCCCCCTTCCTGGGGAGTCAATCTAGTCTTCATTCAACTTCAACTCCATTTTCTACTTCATAAGCCCACGAGCAATGTGGCACTCTCTGGCTTTGAATGCTTTGTAAGAACAAGTAAAAAAAAAGAAGTACTGAGATGATATTTTCCTTGAAAATATTTTTGTTCTAAACATACAACTTCTGGTTTGGCCTGTAAGGGTTTGGCTTTCCATGTAGGAGAGTGGAGCCAAGCAGAACCTGACTCAACAGCCTGTTATCCAATAAACTGTGTGGATTTTCCAGATCAACTTATTACATCTGTTCTATGTCATCATATGTTGTGTTCTTCACATTCATGATGTCATAGTCTCTCCCAAAGCCACAAACAAGATAAAGTTTACTCAGGTCGATTTCAAATCTTCTCCTCCTCCCAAATTTTTCCTTTGTTTGTTTTATTCCATTTCTGACAACAATAATCTCCTTTAATTGCCGGTTCTGCCAGCCGCACAATGGACCTTGCCTTCTGTTATCTGACCAGTAGAGCTCATAATTAGTGCTTAATTATAGTTTATAGAGCCACTTTGGTCTGATAGGAAAAATCTGCTTTGTTACAGTCAATGAAGTATTTAAAGCTACGTCCAGGGTTGGGATAGGTTTATTAAACACTTGGGTAAGCAATAATAAACTAACATTGACTGAGCAACTCAATAGCTTTCTTTTATGCATTGGTTTAAAAAAAATTTTAAAAAACCAGATAGAATTAAAAATAACTTGGCATGGTAAAGGAATGTCTCTGCTAAGAACACACGGCTGCCAGTGGGGTCTATCACATTGGATGTAACTCAATCTCAGCTCCAGAAAAGAGCACTTTGCAAAATATGTGGCAGCATCATTGCTATTATCTGCAAAGGAGGAGGGAGAAAGAATTCACTAAGGTCCTTCAGTCTGTTCAGAGCTAAATAAAGAATGATACTGCTGAGTATGGGTGTGTTTCTAGGGGAAGCTGCCAGAACTAATGAAAAAGCATGGAGTTGATTTTCTTTTTAATTTTGCTTCCCCGCTTTCCAAGTCGTTCAGGGGAAATTGCAGATTGTCCTGAAATCATGACAATTTGGAGTTCTCCACAGCAAATTCTGATACCAACAGAAACACATTTTATCTGCCTGCAGGTGCCCTCACACCTATCAGCTCACTGAGACAATATTATTCCAGGCTTGGTTCCAGTGGGTCTGCCAGGCCACACAGACTGAAAAGGGGAAAAGTGGAGTAAAATAACAAATTCTGAGGAGCAGAGGAGGGAAAGGATTGTGCAACATAATTTTTTACTAGTTTTCATGGCAGGCAGGGGCCTGTCTAGCCACATCATTCACCCTTTATATCAACAATAAGATTAAGAAGTGCCTTTTAAAAGACACAATTACATTTTTCAGCAGGTATGATTTTCTATAAGGGAAATTATTTTAGAGATCTGCATAGGAATTTAGTATTTCCTTGGGGTGATGATGACTGTGGAGTGACAAACCGCCAATTATTCCAGTTATATCAGCTCCTCT
Organism: Entomyzon cyanotis; assembly: GCA_024500445.1. Classification (NCBI taxonomy): domain Eukaryota; kingdom Metazoa; phylum Chordata; class Aves; order Passeriformes; family Meliphagidae; genus Entomyzon; species Entomyzon cyanotis. The sequence goes on from JAKEPQ010001010.1 coordinate 15,563,524, forward strand.
CCTCAACCAGGTGTTTTTCTCACTTCTTTCCTTTCTCCTGAAAAAGTGATGCACTTGTCCATTTCAAAACGAGATCCTCTTTTTCAGAGCGGCATGGGTTTTTGCAGCTGTTCTTGGAAAAGAGAGAAAAAGAAAGAAATAAAAAAACTTGCCAAAATGAAATCGCCAAAGAAGCTGGGTGTTTTTTTTGGAGTGACAGCAGCATCCTTCCTTGTTTAGCTGTGGACAGGATGGAAAGCCACTGAAATGTGCAGTTCCAGTCTACAGTAGGTTTATCCCTCTCATAAGTTTTATTTCTTTGTCAGGGAGAGCTATTTCATCATACTTGAAATAAACAGCTAAACAGGTGATTTATTCACCACACAGGGTAGACAGGTGATTATATTTGACCTTTTACACACCTGGTCGTGGTTATTTAAACTGACTTGGATTAGAACAAGATTGGACATCTCTGAAAGTTGCATCTCCCTGCTGCTATTGAGTTTTCTTCTCTCTCTTCCCAACTGATGAAGTCATATTGTTATCAGTGGTGTATATAGCACTGTAACATGGTATCACCACATCTTGGGGAAATGGAATTTGCACAGGATGCCTGTGCTGAGCTCATAGATGAATTTCTATTGTCCATTATCATTTATATCTAATATGAACCGTTCTACACAGCTCGTCTCTAATCCCCATGCTTGTTAAGGAGCTTAAAGAGTAAAATCAGTTGATTTCAGGGCCTTTTGGAGTTCAAGGTCAAAGTGATTATTTCCCTTTTTTTTTAAAGGAATGGACTCATCACAGTTTCCAAAGTTCAGTTCTTTCCTGGTTCCCTAATTAGAAGCCATACCAAGAGCATATCTGGAGGCTTTTATACATGAGATCAACCCCTTGCCCTGGGACCAATTATGGAAAAATAGCTTTACACATTTCACTGTTTGAATGCCCCATGATCATACATGCTGTAGTGAAACCACGATAAAAATCATGCCATTAGCTGTTTTGGTCCATATCACTACTCTAGTTTAAAACAAACATGTGCACACCAGAGCATAAGCACATCAAACAGCAATCACAAATACAGAGTCATGATAGACACTTGCATGTATGAAGTCACATCCATTGGAAACTTAGAGAATAATATTTCTAAATTAAAATCAAAATCAGACTTTCGTCTCTCAAACATCTCATCCCTTCCCTTCGCAAAATGCACAGGAAAAGATATGAATTTATAAAATAATCTCAATTTTCAAGGAAAACCAGATATTTCCACAGAAAGTATATGTTTTCCATTATTTTTTTGTTTGATTAGTTAAAACCTGCTCATCCTTAGGAATACCAACAAAACTGGGCAACAAGCAGGTGAACCCACTGTCAGAACATGTCCCCATGTCTCAGGTAAAACCTCCTGCAACCACTGTTTTCTTCCAAATTTAAGCAGTACCCAAATGAGCTAAAGCAAGGGTCAGAGTTTAGGAAGGATTGTTTAGGATTCAGAAGACAACTTTGCATTCCCCTTTTTGAGACCTGATAAAGCATCTAATGCAGAAATGTCCCTGAAATGCTCTTATTGCTCCCTCTGCCCATCAATGCCCTGGTCCCCAAGTTGTTGGTCATTGACCTCCTATTTACCTCTGTAGCAACCCAGAGATATTGAAATGAAAGGCATGGGGTGATGCCTGAGCTGGTGAGAGACAGAATTAGCTCTGCTAGTCTCAAGCCCACAAGAAAAGAAGATGGTACAGGAGAAACCCAGGGAGTCCTTACTAAAATGTTCTTCCATGCCGTGAGCACTGGAAAACTCTGCAAGGCCCTGTTCTGTCTGGAAGCATATTAGAAATTCAGAGCAGGCAGTATCAGCATTTATCAGACATTTAACTTTTAAGAAAGTGCTGCCTAAGCGTGACTTCATAAGTGGCTCCATCCTCTTGAAACGCTGCTGAAAACCTAATGGAGACGGCTCTGTTACTTTCACCAGCTTTGCTCAGTGCTTTACCCCCAGGACGAAACACTTGACTTCCCTTTTTTTTCTTTCTTAAAGTCCGTAATGAAGACCAAATACCACTTCTTCCATTAATTAGCATGGTTAGAGAGTCACAGACCCCCTTTGATCCTTTCAGCTGGTGCTGATGCTCAGAGCCTTCTGCATCTAAGCCCCTAAGCCACTCGCAGTATCTGTCCTCCTCCTCCTCCTCTGCTGTGCCCAGAAAAGGGTTGATGCCAGGTCAACAGGGTCAGGACCTGCTGTAATCCTGCAGGAGAGTTCAGGATGGAACCTAAGCATATCAAGAAAAAAAAAAAGTTTAGATTACCTCTCACACAGATGTTTTTTTCTGAAATTATTTACCCCCAGGTTTCACAGATACTCCCAGGGCAGGGCATCCCAAAGGAATATCAACAGCATTAGACTTCACAGGCATATTATTTCCTTGGAATATTATTGAAGGAAATTCAACCTTGTAAAAGGACTTAAGTGGCATATAAGTGGTCCAGGCCCTATTCAGTGGTAAAAGTTTTGCAAGATAAAAATGAAAAGATGTTCTGTGAGTGGTGGCACTAATGATTCCAAGTTTGTTCAAGCACGTCCTACACTTTGTCTAAATCACCATGACACAATAATCCACCTCTAAACAGTCCAATCTGTATGTCTGCACTGCCTGAATTGTCCTTTCTTCCAGCAGGAGAACTCTCCCCTCCACCAGCTGTAAGTTCTCCAAAAACATTTAACATCATGATGGTAATAAATACCTCCACTCCTGTGCCAAATTTTGCTGAAACTAACCAGCAAGTTGGAAATTTATGGGGGAGAGACTGGCAGATGGATGGACAGAATCAACAATACGTTACCAGATATTAACAGGTTCTTCCCCAATGCCATTTTAGCTTAATTGCTCGTATCAGCACCTTCTCAACTAAACAGATGAGCTGCATCATGGCCAACAGATCATGAAATAGGACCCTTGTTGAGCCAATAAGGGGAAATGGGTAAAGGAGTTCGTGACCTTCAATTTGAATCAATCTTTACCAGCTTTCTTAATTCAAACAGCCATTAAAAGTAATTCCAAACAGATTTTATCTGCCATAATAGTGACTGGCTTGCCCAGAGATGGTATTTAAAGTACCCAGTCACTAAATTTCATAGTGTTTCATAAATCAGCATCAACACTGTGAATTATTTCAGAAAGCAAACTTGGCCTCTTACAAATTCTGGAACCAATTCTGAGAACACAGAAATGTTTCTACCCACTTAGAGCAGCCCAGGAGCAAGGTTAACCCAAATGCCTGAAATACTTACTTTTATAAACCCCATGGAAAAGTAATTCATTGACATTCCAAAGGGAAGGAGGAAATGGCTATCAAACCACTTTGGTTTCACCTTGGAATAAGGGATGCATGTCCTTGCCACTCCATCAGTGCAGGTGCAGAAGAAAAATCTCTGTTCTCAGTGTGCCAGGAGCACACAGCAGGAGATGGGAATGTGAGAGATGCTGTGCAGAAAGCAATGGGGAGAGCAGGTTGGTTGGGATGGTTAAAGGCAAGAGTCCAACCTAACAAGGCAATGAACATTCATCCAGCTCACATCAAAAAAGACATATAAGGCCGCAATGTATTGACAAACCCCTCACCAAGCCAAAATGCAAGCTGCAACTTGAAAATGCAAAGCATGCACACACTTGCAAAACAGACCCTACAGCACTAATTCCAGCCCTACTCAGCCAACTCGGATTCTGCTCCTTTGCATGAAGCACAGATAGCTTATTTCTGAGAACTCATCTCCCTGAGCAAAAATGCAGAGTTTCTTCCCAGCTCTATTAAGGAAACATGCCAGTTTCAGGCTTCCAACAGGGAAAAGGAATAATAAAAAAAAAAAGAGTTTATAAATTATGAAAAGCAAGTTGACAGTGTGTCCTTATAAATATGAAGATTACCTATGCTACCCTCATGAATCTGAAAAGTCACAGTTAAAAAAAAATGGCAAAAACTACAGATTCAGCAAACTGAAAAATAATGGGCGAGTTTTGCTGACCAGGGAATAGTCTGCAATTTAGTTCTTTTCTTGTTTAACATTTACTGTATATTTCACCATCCAGAAATATTATTATGTTTACAGGAAAAGCCCCATTTTCCACAGAAAGGTCCCACTATTGACAATAAGAATATCACAGTGAAATACAGTCGGATACTCGAGAATATCCTCTGAATCTACTTACAGTCCCCAAGGAAAATCCTCTTATTTCTAAAAACAAAAATATTTGTTATGTCAGCCAGTATATATTGACACACAGATATATAAGAATGCATGAGCCTGTATGAAAAAGCTCCAGGTACAGTTTCATGCTTACAGGGTTACTATTTCTAATAGGTCACCAAATCACTGGGTTAGAAAGCTTATGGATAAATCATGGACTGATTGGTATAAAAAAAGACAGACATGCAGATACTTGTGTGTCCTGATTTTAGAATATGAACCACATTTTAGACTATATGTTGATCTCAACTGAAGAACCTGGGCACTGCTGTTATTAATATTTATTCTTGTTCTAAGCCATAGCAAGGACTCACTTCATTTTCATATTCACTAAAGTTGCTGCAACATGATGTGTCCCGTCCAATAAGAGGTTTGAAATTTCTAAAATTTCCAAAAATTTCAAATCCATGGCTCTAGACTGAAGTGAAAGCTTCCAGTCAGGAAAATTTTCATAGATTTAAAATAGATAAAACACTCCATTACCAAAAGTCAGTTTTAAACTTCAGCATCACTTAATTTGCACAAATTTTGTGACTGCGTATTTTGATTAGGAACACAAACATTGATATGAGTCACTTAATGCTTTTAAAGCTTCCTCCCTTGCAATATTGAGGGGATGAGAATTAAATTGAAGCTGGCCTTTTGTGGCAACAGAACATAGTCAGACTTCCCTGAAACTCCCCCTGATATATCTGCTGAACCCAGCTTTGGTTTTCTTGGGAATTATTTTTTGAAACACACAAAGTTTTCTCTATTAGTGCTGTATAAATATCATCTCCAGTGCAGAACCTGGAGGGAGTTTGGGACTATGACTTAATCTGCATAACTAACATGCATTCAGAAGTTTGGTTTGGAAAGTAACTGAGAATACTGAATAGACTCAGCCAGTCCTTCACATTTCTTTGATTACACAGCTTAGTACTCTGTGAAGAAGAAAGTTTTCTTCACCATAAAAACAGTCTTTGCAAGCTGAAAAGGTGCCTGTCAAATACGTGTTCATCTTCAAAGTCCTGTTGAATTTTGGAAGCAGAGAAATAAAGAAATGTTGTAAGAAAATTTAAAAAGAAGTAATAATTTTGAATTATTAAGCAAGGTTAAAATTTACATTTTCAATTTAGGAGATGAAATATTTTGTCTTAGAAATATTTCCTACTGGAAAAATAAAATCACTTTTCCTGAAATAGACTCTTCCTATAGAAAAAGAAAAGAAAATCTACTTTGTTCCCCAAAGTTTGATTTTCTGTCAGAATAGCTGAAACGATACTTTCTGTAAGCCAACATTGAAAGTTTTTGTCCAGTTTACGCTAATGCTTGTGAATTAATCCCACTATGCTGGAACTATAACATACTGAGAGAGTTTTTGGTCTGTCATATAAATTTCACATGCAGTGATCAACTGCAGAGATCAGGACTGGATAAATCAAGACTGATTTGCAGCCCAGTTCAGCCTAAAGTGGAGAATGAGCACAGAGAAGTTGTGAATCAGCAGTGGCAGCATCTCATTATCCCTTTGCAGGTCATTTGGTTTTGGTTTGCTATGAAACATCCAAAATCAAGTGTGGGTTTTCATCATTAAACAAAAATATTTTGTTATGAACAACTTAATAATAATTTTCTCATTCACGTTCTGAATGGAAGTTTTCCACGGCATACATTTCTCCTCTAGGAAGCACCTCAGCTTTTCTAGCCCACCTCTTAAAAAAAAATATACATTATTCCTTCTTTCACAGGAAATTTTGGTGTCAGTTCTCCCCTAGAATTGTCTTTGGCTGCAGCCAGCTTCACCCCAAACTCCAGCATTGGATGGAATAGCCAAACTGGGATGCTCTTGCCATCCCACTGGGGCAGCTCCACCACCGCTGGGCTCACGGCACCCCACCAAAATTTGGGACCTCTCTCTCATTTCAGTGACTCTCCCAGTCCTGGCTGCATCAAGGCCTTGGTTTGTGCTGTGTGAATCCAGAACAAATCCCTGGGGATCAGCAAATGGCTTTTAAGAGCAACTCGATCGGCGAGCTCAGTTTTGCTGCATTTGCCGCACAGCTCGGAAGGTGACGTGTTTAACGTGGCATGACAGAACCCAGCCAAGTGGCTGGGCTGGGGACAAAGGGGGTGATCCGGGGGAAAACTCCTGCCCTGCCACCAAAACCAACCCAGGCTGTGCTCCTTCACCTCCAGCAATTCAACGGGCTTTGACCACGAGCTGGGGGAAAGGAGGAAGAAGTCAGACTCCCAAAATTGATTTCATTCCAGGTAATACTTCTTACACAACAATCTGTTCCTTTCAGAAGGACACAGATTAGGGAAGTATTTGGTCAAGGGGCAGTAGAGGGCACTCCAGGCCAGATCAGGTTAAGTTTTGGTCACTTTATCTCTTCTTGTTGACGTAAATGCTCGAGGCCATGGCCTGGGGTTTTCCTGCAGAAATGTGTTTACAAGCAGGTCAAGGACTTGCAGACAGATAACCATTAGCAAAACAACTTTTCTATTGACAAAAGAGCACAGAATAGCGTGTTGGCAGATGAATTCTCTTGTTTCATTAAATGAAATTTTTAAAAAAAGAGAAAGCAAAAGAGAAGTTAAATCAAAGGCCTGCTGCCCATCTGATTCTCGCAACCAGTTTTCTCACTAGAATTTTTAAGAAAGTGACTTGCTTCCTGTCCACTTGCAAAATGACACTGAGGACTTAGGCCAAAGTGCTGTGTTCAGTAATAAATCGAGCTAGGAGTCACTACTGGTCAGCAAGGGTGTGAGGCTTGTTAGCACATTTGTAAACTCCAGTTTTGTTTCCGAATGAGAATTGCTTGCATGTCTCCAGCCTGAGGAAAGAGTTTGGGAATCTCACCTGGTTTCAGGTTTCCTTGCAAACCTCCCCACACTGGCAGTCCTGATCCCATCCCTTGCCTCCCCCTCTCCAGCCCCCAGCAGGTTCATCAAAAGGTTTTGCCAAAGTTCAGGAACCTTTTGAGCAAACCCGGCCGATTTATGGGTTTGTGGACAAAGCACAAGAGAGCTGCAGCTGCGGCTCAGGGGAACCCGGATGGGTCAGGCTGAGTTTTGCCCTCATGTTCAGTGTCCTCTCAGAATTCCCAGCCTCAGAGCTCAGTCAATGGATGCTGATATTTCCAGAAAAATGTGACCAACCAAGATTTCTGTAGCCACGTCTAGCCAAAAGCACTGCTCTGTATGCATACAAAAAGAGAGGATTTTAAAGAGCCATGAATTCAGCAGACAAAAATTTTTTAAAAAATAGAAGAAAAATCTGCCACTCAAAACCCCATGGTTATTTGCTACCTGCCAGTCAGGGTTAGGATACAATCAGAGGAGGAAGTGGCTTCTCAGAAAGCCTTGTTCAGTCTTACTGGAGGAATTTGTGGTCTATTCTGTTTACAGTCTGTGGTATGTGAGTCACAACCTGACTCCAAGTCATGCTGGATCCTAAATGACAAACGCTGTCTCTCTGACAGAGGCTGAGCGTTAGTCAGAAACCAAATGTGTGTGCACTTGGGAGAGCTGGGACGTTTAATGCCCAAACAATAAAGCAAGCTAAACAAAATGAGCTAAGCCAACTGGAATCAGCAGAAGAGGGTTCGTGTAACTCATCCACCTGTACAAGCAGATTAAAATTCAGCCCGAGGTGTGAGCAGCTCCATACATGAGCTGGAGGAAAAGGCTGGTGTGTGCCTGTGGGGGACAACCACCTCTGGGGCTTTGCACAAAATGCAGGAAAAGTGAAACTATTTTCCAGTTGGAAACTGAAGGGAAAGTACAGATGGGGTAAATCCCAGTTCTTTTTAAAATACCAACTCTCTACTCATTTTCCTTTTAGTTTCTTCTTTTCACCCTTCTCTCACTCTCACACACAACCAGACTCTGTGCCAGCAAAGGGTCAGGAGGCTCTCGAGAGCTTCTTCTTGTGGAAGCTGGACAATGTGACAGTACAGGGTTAGCATCCAAATATCATTCAAAACCCCTGTTTGTGCTGCCTTTTAAAGCAACAGCCACTGTGAAAGAAGCTATTTTTTCAAGGAAGAGCTGCCTTGTCTTTATTAATCAAGACACTAAGCGCCACTCCACCACAGCAGTGTTCCTGCTGCCCCAACACCACTCACTTGCCTCCAATCCCATTAATACTATTAAAAACTCAATAACTTTTTCTATCGCCTTCATTTAAATAATATTCCTCTATGAAGCGTAGCGATTAAAAATGCCTGTAAACTCTTCTATTAAAATGACATTTTAAAAGGCTTGATTTGAACATGGCTATGTCACTTAAAGTGGAAAAGTTTCTGTGAGTTCCCTTCCAAGCTGTTAAAGATTAGCTTGATGTAGATAAGACTATTCCCCAAACTCATTATCTGTCTTCAAAATGCACCTTAAGGACTACTTAATAAAGTCAAGGTTACGTGAAGAGTATTTCAGTGAAAACCAGTGAATGACTATTAATAAATCTGCATTACAGATTGGTTATTTTGTCTCTGTCTTTCATCTGAGCAATAGATGATCCTTCTGTTCGTTTTTTTTTTTTTTTAACAATAAGCATGTGTTGCCTCCTTCTACAGGTCACCAATGAATCAGAGGCAGGAGAAGTAGCAGAGACCATTTCAGCATGTTTACAATTAATCAGATCTAAGAAATGTAAAATATTTTGCAGAAAAAGATCACATATCTCCGACCAGTGAAAATTAAATTATAAGGATGCCTGATTGGGCCAAGCCTACATTTAAAAGGAAAATCATCATGCTACTCTTTGTATAACTGCATTTTTAGTGCTCCAAAATCACGTTTCCTATTTCTTTCAATGTTATGGGTATGAAATGTTAATCCCATGAGCTCTGGTGCCAGCTAGCAGCAGGGCCATCCAGAAGGGAAGCACTGCAACTTCTTGAAAGAGGAAAACTATTTGGCAGGATTTCTTCCTAAGACCTTCCCATCTGTTGTCCATAGTGCTGCAGAGCTGGTGTGTTAAGGGTTAGACTGATGTGGGGGCCAAGGACTCTCAAAGCTCCATCCTCACCTCATTCTCACAGAGAAGATTAGGAAGTTTCTGATGTCTAAGGGCTGGAATCTTGTCCCTCAGTTGGTCTCACATCCCACTCACTCAGTGAGAGGTCTGTGCTGCCCTGGGTTCCCTGACCCTCTCCGTGGAGAGCATCAAACTGTAGAAATATCAGGTTGAATTCAGTCTATATCTCAGTGCCTCTAAGACTGAAATACATTTTTTATTTTTTAAAACTATTTCCGGTTTCAGCTGAAAGCAGGCAACACAGAAGCTCACAGCTGTGTATGCATCAAAAGGAATCCTGCAGATTTTTGCTCGTCTGACTAGCTGGAAAGTGTTGATTCACTCTACCTGGAACAGCTCCAAAATGCAGTGAGTTACCTGTCATTCAACCATTTCAGAGGAATTTGCATAACACAGATGTTTCCATATTGGCCATGCTCAACCTTGTGCAGTAAAGATTAGCCTGATTCAAGGCCAGCAAAATAAAATAAATGCAAACCCATGTACATAATCACTAGCTGCCCCTTACCTTTAAGTAAGTCCATGAACTCTGTGATTGTTAATTCTGGTCCATGTATTTTTGAGATGGGTCTATATTTTTGTCATGCTTTTATCTCATGTGTTAAGCCCCTCTTATACAACTTTTGGGCACATCCAGAGGGATTTCTTCCAACTGAAGTCCTACTCAAGCTCATGCTCTAGACTTGCCAGATGGAAAGCAGCTCTTGTCCAAGGGCCACATAGTTTATTAGCATGATGTTGAACCTGAGCCTCTCAGCAAGGAATTTAGGTATTTTGCCTTGATCAGAGTAAAATTAAACCCATCCACACTGCCAGCAGAGACAAGCCCACCACAGCCTGTATGTGCAAGCATAAACAATAAGAGCAGCAGCCAATTGCTCTGCAAAACCTTGGATCTGCTTTCAAACCACAACACAAATTTTAATGTTGTGTTTAGGTTCTTCACTTCAGGGGATTTACATATAAGTTTACATAAGCTATGGAAAATCTGGTAATTAGGAGAACTGCACCTTATGAATCTCCTTGTTCCACTCTACAGATGAAATCTGCTTCACCCTATGTTTCACCTTTCAGAAATCCTTACTTCATGAAAGTTGCTGCACAAAAGCAAAATCATCTCAGCCCTTCCAGTGCTGCTCATTACTACTCCTGTTTAAAACATAGAAATGAGGACAGAGCAAATGTGGGCACAGCTATTGGGACTTGTAGGGCAAAATTCCTCACTACAGAGCTGGTGGATCCAAGGAAGAGATCATTTTGTTACCTGCAGAAAGGCCTGGCAGGAGCCTGGGAGAGAGCAAGCTGGAAAAAGGTGTAAATCTCCCAGAAAATCAGGAGCAGGACCTTGCAGAAATGCTGGGAGCAGTTGTCATTGCTGCCTGGGAGGAGAGCTGGGCCACACTGAATTATCCTGAAGGAGAACTCTTCCCATATTTTTTCCACAGATAGCAAAAGATTTAAAACAGGTGAGTGGCATCATACAACCTAAACCTTTTATTGTGTATTTCACATCTTCCTGGTTTATCTAAAACTCATGCTACATTGAGTGAATTAGGAGGTTGATTGAAAAGTACATTATATACTAGTTACCTGTGAGATGTGCACTTTAGAAGTGAAGGTTTAGGGGCAGAGGAAAGGCATATAATAAAGAGTAGTGCACTTTGAAAGGTCTGGGCAATGCTGCAAGAAATAGCATTACTTCACAGTTGTCAAGGCTCAGAAGTTTTATTACCAAGGAATTTCACTTTTGCCTCTTATTCTTAACACATTGACCAGTTCTGGGACTGAGAGGATTTGCTGATCTAATATAGATAGTGATTCCGTAGGTTTGTTCAGATTTATATAGACAGCACCCTGGGATCAGGAATTACATTTAAAATGTAATAAAATGTTCTTGTGCACTTTTACTCACAAATACTGTACTTAAAAAAGTAAACATCAAATAATCTCAGATATCTTTCAAGAAAATGTTGACATAGCTCCAAGAGCTCATACAGATGACTGCATAGTTTTCTGAGTAAACTTAATAAACTCATATTCTTATTCTTTCAGTGTACCATGAAGTATCACATCATGGAGAAGAGAGAAAACTAAGCCATATCATTTAGCAGAAATCTATTTTAAACACATATTTCAACATGTGAAGACAGAATATAGACATTTATGTAGGCATGTTTTTACACTACTTACAGCCTTAGTGTTTAAATAATGGTAGCAGTTGAGAGTTTCGCCCACATAAAGGAATCAAGTTCCCATAGCAGAAAATTTGTCCTGATCCTAAAATGAGACCTCAGTTCTTTTCCACTCAGCAGCAATGTTACAGTGATCTCAAGGGGCAGGATTTGACCCCTAATGTGTTCAGAAGGACTTTGTGTAAGTTAGGAGTTTTAGCACAATTGCTCCTCTAAGTAGTCAAAATGATTCATCTACATTATCTGTCTTTATTAAACAGCCATTTACCCTAGTGAGTCCCACTCAAGGGAATCTTTATTATTCAGACAAGCCCTTCCAGTCATAATGACACAAAATATATATAGGAATAGTTAATAATACTGTTATTCCTATGTCTGTGGATAAACATCAGCTGATAATTTTATGTCAACAATCCATCAGAGCAGAGACAAAAATCTACAGTTAACATGAGCAGGAAACCCATAACAACATGCCAGAGATCTGGTGAATACTATTAAGCAAGAGAGACCACTGGGAGACAACAAATTTGGGTTCTTAAAGTATTTTGCACAATAACAATTAAATGGAGAATTTCTTACCAATTTTAACAAAAAAAGTTGTAACACTTATGCCCTACTGGAGTCCAAAGCTGTGCCAAAGATGGTGACAAGGCTGATATTATCAACCTAAAATCATTTAAGGAATTAAAAAAAATTATATTCTCTGTTCTAGAGGAGATAAATTCGTTAGAACCTAATAAAATCATTGATGGGGCAATTGTTTCTCCCTCAGAGAGTGTACTTGGACAATGCAGCTTAATAACCTTGGCGTGTCTCTTGTCAGAATCCAACATTAAGTCTGAAGAAAGGCCTCAGGGAGGCCTTTCTGTGTTTGGGAATATCTACAACTCTTTGAAATTTCCATAATAGTGCCAGTCAGGGCCCCCTCTTCTAAGTCAAGGGAAGGTGAAAGAAGGGAGTTTCCAATGTAACATCAGATTGGAAGCTTTTCATAGGGATGGGTGAGTGTTTGCACCTCCAAGGCACTTGTAGTTTCAGATGTGTTGGATGCTGAGAAGCTCTTGATCCTTCAACTCTGATTTGACGGGAAAATGCATATTTTTAGGATTTTTATATGACTTCTTATAAAGATCTGATAATGATTTGTTACAATCTTGAGGAACTGGACCATGAATGTTGTGGGCTTTAATCTAGGGAAGGACTGAAACATCATGACTTCTTAGGTTTTGTCAAGTCATATATTTCTATGAAACTGTTTGGTTTTTTTTTTTTAAGAAAAGGAAAAACTGATCATCCCTCATAGCCTGCTTTAGATAACAGAGGTCTTTGGGCAGCCTCCAAAGGCACTGTCCTGCTTCAAAGCAGTGCAAAACACTTCATCTTCAACCCACAGCTGAAGCCGCTCAAATGTTTGTGTGAAATAAACCCCATTTTTGTCTCTCCATCAATTTTGGATGTTTTGTGCCAGCCCTGTGCGGTACCTCGGCCACGTGCAGGTGAATTAGAGCTGCAGGATGAACAGTGCAGGACTTTATGGAGTATCCTGCTCTTTGATCTGCCTGGTTCCTGCCCAGAGATGAACACAGCCAGCTAAGCACAGCAATTAGCAGTAACAGCTCTTAACAGGCTTCACAAAAGACACAAAAGGACACCGGTAGGTGGTTTACAGCTTGGCAGATAAAAACAAAGTGGGCACTTTCTTTTGCACACCACACCTCCAGCAAGTTAAGGACGAGGGACCAGGGGGCTAACTGGCAAACAGTTCAGTTCTGTTAAACAGACTTAAAAAATATAAAATATATTGTATCTGTGGGTGTTCTCTGTAGTGGAGGAAATATATTTGGGTTACCCTAAACAAAGTCCTTTGTGAACAAAATTTTGGGGAAAGACCATTTTTTAGTTCATTGTTTTCTGAGTTAAAACTAAAGTCAGCAAAGACATCACCACAGACACTTGGATTTCAGTGCATGAGGAAATGGAAAGGAAAATCAAATGCATGAGGAAATAGGAAAGAAAATCTACTGCCCTGTAGAAGCACAGCAGTTTCCATTGACGCTGCTGCCCAAGCAGAGTGTGCAAACAATAAAATTGGTTGTATTTCTGGACAAAGTTCACAAGCCTGTCCTCTACCCCAACCACCTCCCTGAAAAGCCAGGGAGAGAACCTAACCCAGCTGTTGGTTCTGGGCTCAGACCTGGACCAGAGGACTGAGTTAGGTGATATTTCTCGAGGTTGTTCCCTGCAGATCACCCAGCTGCTTCTCCCAAGGTGTGCCCATCACACCCCCTGCCCTCCCAAAAGCATCCCCCACTGCCTGGGAAACTGGAGCTGCAGGTGACACTTCTGTGCTGTGGCTGTGACAGATCACCCTGACTTTTTGTGCTGTTTTAACAGCAAAAGTATCCTCCCTCCTGCCCCCCACAAGTCGGTAAATGATGTGGCCACATTTGCTTGTAGTTGTTTTGACAAACAACACATGCTGGCTAGAGTACCCCCGCCAGATGATAGATTCACCAACGTGGTCTAACAAAAACCCATTTTTCTATACAAATACCAGTCTTGAGAGACATCTCATAATAGTATTGCATCAGGGATATCTCTAAAGTTGACAGATTTCCAAATACATAAATATATATATATATATATATAGGAATAAGAAGCTGGAAAGAAAAGGGAGGGGAAAGATAGAAAAGAAGATGCAATAAGTCAGAGAGCATCTAAGGATTTTTAGCCATAAGCTATTTCTTAAATCAGGAAGCAAAACATGCATTAATCAGAACGTTAGCTCCAGACAGTGCAACAACATCAAGAACATCGCTACTGTACAGAAAGTCATGAATCTTTATAGACCAACAAAATATTTATATAGCTTTATCATCATTGGCTTTGATCAATAATATAACATGAGAGCTAACAGGTTCATAACTTTCTCCCCCACTATGAACTCTGGATGTGTAAAAATCTATAAAAATAACCAAGAAAAAAAAGGGGTTTTTTACTTATTGTCCTTGAGCACCATGTGTGAGGACACTTCAAAACAAACTACAGACAGTCTCTTATGTTCCATATGTGTCTAATTCCAGTATGGTATCATCAAAGTAGACAAAAAGTTGTGCTGAACAGCCTGGCTGATGCAGAGAACAATCCCTGCATCCTGACCATGTCCTCCTGCCCCTAATTTTGGATGCATCCTGAGGAAAGAGTGAGTGAGAGCAAAGGTTTTGGCCAGTAGAAAAATCCCTACATGGACCTCTGGGGGAACCTCTGGGACTTTTTAGATACTGAGGCACTCTGGAGTGTGGAAAAAGGCAATTCATTGCCAATTTCTTTCTCACTCCAAGCTGCACCAAAAGTCAATCATTATCCAACTTTGTTAAATGGGGAAAACAAGACGTGAAGCAAAGCATGGTTAGGAACACAATGAATTCAGCCATAAAAGCCTGAAATCCCTTTTCTGAAAACCAAAACTCTGTTCCTGCTGCTTTTCATGACAGTCAGACTACACGTGTTTCCTCACTTTATCCACATCCATGAAAGATCAGGAGTTGTTAAATTTCCCTGCTACACTGCTGCTTCCTCAGGCTGAGAATCTCCTCAGGCTGAGAATCTCCTCTGAAGAAAACTTTATGATCATTTACTTTCTTTTCAGCCACTGACTTCAAGTCCTAATTCTGAATAAATGGAGAACAGAACACACGGATGCAATACAAAATGTGGAGCTACGGAATGCCCTCTTTAATGTCCTCCTCTCTTCTTTCCAATTAATAACTCTAGATGTTGTAACTAATCTAACTTGGACCTGGAAAAAGCACTTGGCTCGCTAACCCTTAATTGGTATGTCTAGCATGGTGCAGATGACTGTAAATTATCAAAAAGTCTGTTAAGTCTTTTCAGAATTTTAAGTCTTAAAAAAGACCCTCCAGCTGAAGGAGTTTCCATGGCCTTGCTACGTGCCAGTATTTAAGATTGAGTGCTTCGGTGAGGTGGGAGTTATATTTAAAAATCCTATATACATTTATATCAACTTAGCCTTAAAGGGACATTTTATCCTTTCCTCGCAGGGAAAATGTGTTCTTGGCTTCAGCTGCATTTAATCACCTTTTAGTCCAGCTATTGGTGAAATTTCTTATGGCATTCATTGCTTGAGGTTGGCTTTAATTCCTTCCTTCAAGAATGAGTGGTGCAACATATTCACTATTAAGGCACGTATTTGAGGGCTGGCTGGGGAAACTGATAGAAGTAGATATAGCAAAAAGATAAATTTCACTTTCTCCCCCTCTTGTCCTGTGACTGAAACACAGAGTGGGGTTAAAACCCAAGAGGAAGTGGGCATGTTGTTGTAACACCCTTTCTTCACATCTAATCTGTGGAATTGGATATCTGATCCCAGTTCTCCTGTTATTGCAGTGGGCACAGCACAGATTGCAATCCAGTGCTGGGATAAAGAGAACATAAAACCTTCAGAAACATTTGTCAAGATTTTCCCTTCTACTTACAGATGTTAAAACCAGAGGCACAGAAGCAGAGAATTCAACACATGCTAATGGATACCGAGAACTAAAATGATTTCTAATATTAATGCCTATAAAATAAAACTGATATTTCTACAAGCACATTTCTATGGCACTTTGTCCACCATAAACTCTCCCTAATGCCTGTGCTTTTCTGACTTTATCTTCAAATTTTCAGAAACGGAATCACTGATCTATCTGCCCGACAAAGAATATAGCAAATATATCCCAAGTTGTATAACAGTTTTGACAAATACTTTTCTTTGTTTGGAAAGTGCTCACTTTAACCAATCAACACTCGTCATTATGTGTCTGGACATGCTAATCACCTACTATTTTTTCCATTCCCTGATTGGAAGTGTGCAAGTTATTGTAAGAAGATAAATGTGTGATTATACATGTGTTTGAATATTTCACAGATTAAAAGTTACTCTTGTATACATTCAGTGATTCAAAACCATACGTATGAGTATCCACTGTCTGAATATTTGTGATAATTAATGATGTGATCTCCTTATATATACTAAATAAAAGCTAGCACTGGTATTCACAAAGATATCTGGAAATTTATTTTTGTTATTACTTAATTGCACTCTCAAAATTATTTCTCAACACAAGAGTGAAAGCCATTAAAAAAAGATATATTTACCTTATCATGCTTAATAGATCACCATATCTTAATAATGAAAAAAGATTAAACAAGGAAAAACA
Source organism: Entomyzon cyanotis (assembly GCA_024500445.1). Taxonomy (NCBI): domain Eukaryota; kingdom Metazoa; phylum Chordata; class Aves; order Passeriformes; family Meliphagidae; genus Entomyzon; species Entomyzon cyanotis. The sequence goes on from JAKEPQ010001010.1 coordinate 15,580,198, forward strand.
AACCAAAGGTGTGAGATGACTTTTCCAGCAGCATTAATGTATCAGTTTCTCAACTGTGTAAACTGGTGTAAATCAAGTTAGGTCAACAGAACAAAACCAGCTCCAGACCTCTGTAGCCTCTTAAAAAAAGCACTTACACTTTCTGATTGTGAGTCTCAAAATACAGCAGTACTTGCAGTTCTGGGAGGTTTTCTTTTTTTTGTTTTTTTTTTGGAGGTAGACAAGTGAGAGTTTGGAGAAGGATTTTCTTTTTGTTTTTAATAATTCTCCCTGAAACAGCTCTCAAATATTTTTTTCCTTCTAAACAATAAAGTGAAAAAGGTCAAACACCTCAAGTCAAAACTCTACCTTTAAAATTCTAAGCAGTGCAGCAGGGCAGACTTGTGGCATGTTGGTTTATTAAAACATATATATTAATTTGGTTATCAGTCATAAAGGCCTAGAAAATTCACTTAGTTCTTCAGACAGTACAGAAATCAGTGGACCTCAACTGTCCTTAATTACTTTCTTGGAATGTGATAATTCTTCTCAATGGGTCTGACACCCAGAGAAGTCAGAGTAAGTCCAGTCTTTAATACTTTTGAACTAAGATATATTCTCCCTACCCTTTCCTCTGCTTTTCCAAAACAAGAGAAAATTAAATATTCTGTTGACAAGCCCAATAGACTGTTCAATATTGGCCCATTTTAATTACTGACTGAATCAGGACACAAAATCTGTATATCTCAGTTTAAGAGAGTTTATGGTGGCATCTGTTCTCAAATTTTAAATTAATAATTCCCTCTTAAAAATATAAAAAAAGGATCTTCAGCATGACTAGAGTTACTTTCACTTGAATAAATTAATCATTGAACATAATTATTGCTGAATTAAAACCTCTCCCTTTGTCTTTCCAAATCTTCCACAGTCACAGTAAAGTTTTAGGTAATTCTGAGGTAGGGGTGAGCCAGAACTATGTTTTTTCTTTAAAAAAAAAAATTACTTACAACAGAAGCAGCTCAGAGAGCCAGCCTCTCACACACTCTCTCCCTCCCTCTCTCTGTTAGGCTTCATTTGATAGCTATGAACTGTGGATAAAGAATAAATATGGCTTTTCAGTGCCCTAGGACTCTCACCTGACTTATTTATGTCTGACCTGGTAGAACACCACTGACCTTGGAAAGTTTAATTGAGGCTGGGATTATATGGCACTGCTTGAGGCCACCTGAATTTAGAGGGTGTGACACACACTTTCTCTCTCTTGCTGGCTCTCATCTGCCAGGGGGATGCACGTGTGGGTGCACATGTGTGTGTGTGTGCACATTTCTGCACCCCAAATTCAGCCTGGCAGTGGGGAAACACCCTGGTGGGAGATTACAACACGTTGTATCTTAAGGAAAAAGATTAGTAATGCCAGGCAGGCAGCAGGAGTGTGTTAGGGTTGTTTGATTTTTTTGGTGGGTTTGTTGTCTCCTTTTGCTTTTTCCCAGCATGTTTTTTTCCGAGATCTGATTTTTACAGTTGGCTCTTAACTTTTTATAACCTGATTCTGCCTACAAACAGAGAAAGCATGAAGGAGGAAGAATTACATAGGCACTGATTATACACTTGTACATATTGTTTTGACCATTCTTTAATTCAATTTAATTAAAGTGTATGATGAATGCTGATCCTTTTCAGTCCTACTGGTTTTCAAAAAAGTTATAGATACTTCAAACTCCCCACATTTAAGTTAAATGTAAAGAGAGAGTGAGAGGAAGGAAAAGAGGCAGAAGAAAAAGATCCATAAGTCTGAAAGGGGGAATAAAAGGAAATGGCACAGATATCCTTTAGATAGGAACCATCTTTCCTACTGGAGATTGTCCCTAGATGGATATAAACAGCTCTCATCTGGGTTTCTTCAAGGCAGAGGCCAACAAATATGACGTATTATGCATGGAAGCTTTTTATGGCACAGACTATTGTCCACTGGAGACCAAGCAGACACCACTAAGCAAACCTCACCTGAGGCCACAGACAAACGTCAAGCCCCAAGGGGATCTCTCTCCCATCAAAAACACCTCCCTTTCCCAGCCTGTAACATATATTTTCCCTGTCTTTCAAAGTTTATCTGTGCCACAGCCCTGAGACAGCCTGGCTTGAGCCACACAGGTAGATGTGAACACTGAACTGTTGGAAAGGCTAAAATATTCCTAGGTGGAAGTAGTCTGTGAAATGTCCTCAGAAATAAAACAACTCCATGGTGCTCTCAAGGCCAAAATTATCCATTCTGTGCTTTATTTCTGATGTGCTGCCTGGACTGGAGCTGTGACCGTTTTCTGTTTGTAGGCATCATAGGAAATGAAATGAGCAGAGGGTTGCTGTTAAGAGCAGCCACAATTCCCTTACCTCTCTCCAACAGGCTTTGCCATGAATCAGGATGTATTTTATTATTTTTATAGTTCTATGCAGTGATGTAAAGCTTACCTGAGTCCCTAGCAAGGTGATACCAAGATCTGGACACATTAAAATCCAGGACAAGCTGCCAATTAAATATGTGCTGCTAGCAATTCATGGTGTGATTCCCTTTCTCTATATTACTAAATCCACAAAAATTGCCAGTGAGGGATAATTACATCTGCACAGGAAAAGATCCAAGATGGTGAAGAAAGCCTGACAGTAAAGCTCTCTGTGCCTGTCCTCCACTGGGACATCCTACAGACATTGCAGACAAACTGTACTTTTGGAATTCTCCAGCAAACAGAAAAGATTTTAGAATGAATAACAAACCTCTTTCTCTCTCTTTTTTAACAATTCCTCTCTTCCCACTTGATGAAGCAGAAGCTGAAGTGGCAGAGACCTCTCCACCAGCCAAGAATAACATGGGTTTGTGTAGCTGAGCTGCTTGCACAGAGCCACACTCTGCACCACAAACCAATTCAATCCCTGCTGTCGCCATCCCAGAGCCCAGCTGCAAACATCTGGGAAGCTGAATGCTCCTCCAAACCCACACCCTGCCACTGCTGATCACATGAACATTTACACTGCTTTTAGCTCGTTTCCTAACCAATTTGTCAGCTACCAGCTTTTATCAACTCTCAGAACTGCTGGTCAAGATTTCAGGATCACTGACTTGCTAATACTAAGCCCAAGTCCCTAAACAGGCTGGTAAGGCTGTCCCACAAGACTGTAATTAAGTCTATAAATTAAATATATATAAATATATAAAGTTTCTAATCGTTATTCTGAATCTGACAGGCCTTGAATACAAGATGATCAACATTTATTTATTACAAATGGGAAAACAACACTAGCACAGATATACTTGTGAAGCGCTAGAGACAATAACAACAACAACAAAAAGTAGTGCCAGGAAAAAAATAAGATTTTTTTTCTGTGATCCTTATTTATTACATTTTTAATAGAAAGTCAGTGGAGGTCTTATCTGATGTCATTTGGTTTAGGTTCCATGGTATTTTTTGTATTTGACCAAATTCCCTTATCTTCTCATTGCTTGTGTTCTGCTCTGCCAGCATCCAGCAAACTGATATACTTATCTTCAGTTTTATAATAAAGTTTTAGCTTCCACAGGATAAAAAAAGAAAGAGAGTGTGGAAAGGAAAATTGCATCCAAGATACTGAACATAGCAGGCATGTGTGAGTGTCAAGGCATCCAGCAATTAACCTTCTTCTTATACAGAATCTTTAATTGTTAAAAGACATATGATTCATAGACCTATGACTTTTTCTTTTATTTAATTTTTTTGTTATATGGTCAAATTGAGAAAACTGTTATGATCTCAGGCACTACCCAGTGAATATTTTGAAGCAAGGCTGGTGATCATTAGTTTTCTGTGATTGCAGTTAATAACCAAAGGTGAAAAGATAATTAGAAGTGACAATTCTGAGGCAAGGAATATAAACCAAGGGCTAATGAGAAAGTTATTTTGCAAGCATCCATCTCCTCTTAAGAGCTTTATTTCCCATTCTGTCATGACATTTTTCCTTCTCTTTCTTCCTTAGTTTTCATGCTTCCTATAACTCTTCCCTACATCCTCACCACTCATTCTCTCCATAATTCTACCACAAATTATCTGAAATCATTATGATCAGATGGGTCCTTACTTACTCTGCTTGTTCATTTCTTCTGCTGATCTCTTGGTAGTTGACTTACCTTGGCTTGCTGTGAGCACATCTTTTCTTGACTTTACCTCTTCCTCAGAACTCCTGTCTTAAGCAGAGTCTCTTTCCTGTTTGTGGAATTCAAGATCAGATTTACAAACAAACCTCCTCAATCATCCCTTTGCTTCTTCATCTTCTAACTGAGGCACATTTGCTAAAATTTGAGAATAAAACCATAACTTTTTTGTCGTTTTTGTTATAATTTTAAAAAAAAAAAGTAGAAACCCAAATTAAAGGGCTAAAGAAATGGAAGGTGACAAAGAATATGAGAGGCAGAATCCCAGCTGAACTAAGTCTGTCTCATCAGCCAAAGTGGCTCAGCATCAATTTTAAGCATTTCAAGATCTGCTCCAAGGTTGCTTTAGTCTGCTTTGATAAAAAAATGCATACTACAATAAAAATAATACAAATACACACATCAATAAAACTGGAAAAACAAAGAACATGGCCTCAGTAGCTCAAGTTGGGCTGGATCTGGAGCAAGGGAACTGCCTTATTGTATAGATGTTATACTTTGACAAAATGCGACAACTACACCTTTTCATTTCCCCGGTGGCCTCCAGGAGACTTAAGATTTAGTATCCTGTAGAACACTTTAAACTTGGGAAACTTCTTCTTATAGTTTCTTATGAGTCCTGGAGGCTGTGAAAGAGATTACAATGCTTTATATTAACTTCCCTCAGCTTGCCAGAGATAAGCCAGTGGCCTGATACCAAAGCCTTCTCCTTGTCAGTGATCTGCAGAAGTGCCACATCTGAAACTACAAGTCCTTCCCCACCAAGCCAGAAAATGAGCCATTTGCAACAGCAGCTCCACATTTTTTTTTCAGAGCCCTGCCAAGTTCCAGGCCAAAAGTGTCAGCATTGCCACGGCTTCTGCTCCTGTGCAGCCATCGGTTTAAAATGTGCAATTTCCATGCACATCTCCGCTGGGCTCAGTGCAATTTCAATCCCCAGGACAGCCAAGGCATGGGGAGATCAAGTCTGCTTACTCTGTTTCAAAGTCAGGTTGACTGAAAAATAGGAAATAAAAGGGAGAAACTCACAAGGCAGAGCAACAGCAAAAAGTTCTTGCATTTCTCCCATCCTTTCTTTTTTCCCACCTGACAGGGTCTGGTAAAATGCATTGGAATATTTTGTTGTGGGGCAGTGAATATAGTATTACCTGCACACCATTCTGCTGTACTCAGAGGAAAATATATGTGATTTTTGATATCTGAGCGCACAGTGTAAACAGATTCAGGTCTCCCCAATGTTCCTCAGAGGAGACAATTTGTTGTGAGTCATCTGAGCAAGGGAGGTTTTGTCTCTGCCACACATTGTGCTCTCTCCGTTGCCCAGTTTCAGCTAAGGAAGGAATATTGAAATGTACTCCTTGAACCCGTTTTACAGAGACTCACCTGGAGCCTGGGGAATCCTTCACAAGTCAGAATGAAGTGCTTTGAGCAATTTGCTGACTGCTCCTGAATGATCTGTGAGCATTGAAACAATGCTGATTTCCCCATATCCAAATGTCAAAGATTGGTCCTGACATATTTATTTTCTTTGTCATAATATCTCTCAAAATTGTGATGTTCTGGGAAGAAGAAACATCACCAGATGCTCTTGATTGGTGAAATGATCCACCCACAATGTCAGTTCTTCCCAAGATTCTATAGGCAGCACCAGTCTGGAGAGAGCTGGAACCACTTTAGCTCCTGATTCATGACATTTCTGAAACTTTTTATACCTACAGTGAAGACAAAATAGGGATGTCTGTCCCTATGCAACAAAATCCTCAAAGGATGAATTGCCACTGCCTACTGCTTACTCAAAAAAAATCACACTTTTGGTAAATCCTTCCCATAAATTAGAAGTTTCATATTTTGCAGATATGGGAAAATTTAGTTCTGGGTGGTGTCTGGTATGGATGTTCCATACCTGAGCAAATTTAAGTCTTTGCATTAGTCTTTTAGCCTAAGGATTTTCTTTTTGGGGAAGTAGAAAGTGGATGAGAGACATGTGGAGCTGGAAGACCACAGGAGAAACACAACACCATGGAAGTGTTGAAGGAATGCAGAGCAATTCCTGGTTTGTGAGGCTGTGAGCTGCTCCTGCTCTCCTCTGAGGATAAAGTGCTCCAAAGAAATTGGGCAAACAGGTTGGGGATTTTTCATTAAGTCACCTCTAAGTGTGTTTACAGTGTGTCTCACATGGAGGATAATATCTACCTGGGCCAGCACAGATCAGGGCTGCTTTTTATCCAGATCTTGTGGACAGTTAATATTCTGCAGTCAAATCTCTACCATGCAGAAGGCCAAAGCTACTCCTAAAGACTTTCTCACTTTTTCTTTTTCTCATGCCATGTAGAAAAATGTAAGGATTTGCTGAGCATCTGTAGCACAGATCAGATCAAAGACTATTTTTTTCTCTCGGGCTAAGGAAGACAAATTACAAGTCCACAGGCTGAATTTCCTGGGGGCCTTCAGTGCAAAACACTTCCATATAGTACTGCCAGCTTGAATGTTAAAATTCTACAAATTCAGCCAACATTTTATGTGACTACTTGGTCTGAAATCAGGTCAAAATCTTTTGGAAGATCAGGTGGTCTTTCCTTATTCCCTGTCCTTATATTTTCTCATGCATCTAAAATTATTTCAGTCCAAGAAAATTATTCTATTTGAAATATCACAAGAGATGTCCAGTTCCTGTGAGATTTTCAAAATTATTTTGGATTGGGATTGGAACCTAATGATCTTTAAGTTCCCTTCCAACCCAAACCATTCTATGACTGTGATTCTGTGATCTGAAGTACATTCACCCAGACATGTATCAGATAAGCTTTACAATTTAAATGTCTACCAGCTTATCACAAATACATCTTTTTACACACATACTCAGATCTTTGCATGGGAAAATAGGAAAAAAATAAACACAGAGATGAAGCAAAACTCTGTACATCCCCATGCAAACAGTTACTTACATGTTGTCAGATATAAACCCAAAGGGCATCATTCAGACAAAAAATGTGTCAGTCATAAATCCTGTTCGCAAATTTTCATCATATTAGTAAAATGGAATATTTGTGTTTGAGTGGCTTTACTTTTCAATGACTCTTAGACCTTGAGGAATGTTATCCTGCATGTGTGTGTGAGCACATGGACATCCAGCTATGCACATGTGTCTGTACATAGATATACACTTCTGTATTTCCCTCTCCAGCCTTTTATTGGGGTATTTTTTATGCTTATTTACCATTTCCCCCAGCCTGCTTTCTTTCCTCCTCAGCCCACTAAGAACTTCAGCTTCAACTGTGTAAGAGATGCAATGTGATTTACAGTGTAAAGATTTTAAACAATACATTTAATGCCGCTAGGGGCCTGAAGCAACATCCTGAAGCAACAGGCTATCTCTCCCTAGGCTTAAAAATTAAGATTCGCTGGAGTATGAAGGTCAGTGGGAGACTCAGGAAAGGGCAAACGGTCTGGTATGATTACACCATGTCTGAACCAAGCTGGCTTTCCCCACAAAAATGTGTCAAGTAATACAGACAACTCCGAGATATGAATTTCTTCTCTGTGCTCCTGCCAGTGCTATATTTGAAGAATGCTGCCAAGGAATTTATTCCCAAACCTTGTGTTTTGTATTAAGTAACGGGATTTAATAACAACTGTTTATATTTTCATGGCATCAGAAAAATGTAATATTGACCTGTGGCAAAATCCTCTTTCCCAAGCTTGAATTTTAGCATAACTTGAAACAGAGAAACTGTTTTCAGGTTAAACCACAACTGTTACTGACAACCCTCAAGAAAAGGTCTATCTGTGGTTCCTCCTGCTCTTCTCCAGGACTCTGCATCCAGACTGTGGCTCCTTCCTGGATGTTCTTTTCCCCTCAGGACAGCTCACAAGCACACAGAGGATCAGAGGAGCCAGCAGTGGTCATTTCTCCATGTTTTGGTCCAGTTTAACAAATCTAAAAGACCAACCCACATGATTAAAAGCAATTAGAGGTCAGATCAATTGAACTCCAAGCTGCAATGGAAGGTTTTGACTGATGAGAAGAGACAGCTCCATTTGGGACATCTGATGAGTTTACTGTCCCAGAGTCCATTCTACTCCTCCTTCCACAGCTTTGTGAGCTGTGGAGCCAACCAGCTCCTAAACCACTGAGGTTTACCACACACTGTTTGAAAACCAGCAGAAATGGGTGATGATTTACCATAAAATGCTATGCTGTAAATGATGGTGTGTCAGGGCCTGGCTGACAAGCAGTAAAAATATCTTTGCAGAAGAGGCAGGGCTGGAGGCAGTGGCCTCATCAGACGTCCCAAGAAAAGTCATTTTGTCAATCAAAGCCTTTGTAAACAGACTTACAGAACAGGATTTCAGCACATGAAACTCACTGCTGTCGAGTGATATGACAAGGCCTCCAAAATCATGCAGACTTCCTTCAAAATATGGCTAAGTGGGATGAATATGTTGTGCTGACCCCTTTCAGGGTTTTAGTCTAAGGTAAATCTGGTCAGAGACAGCAATGCCACCCAACAAAACCCCTGAACATCCCTCAAAGCCTTTCTGCAAAGGGACAGAAATTAAAATGAGGCAATGAAAATAGTTCTTTCCCACTCTCTCACTGTTTTCTCCTTCGCTGGACACATCACTCTTGACTCAATTATGTAATAAAAGCAACAATATAAATGAGGGGTTGGGGAAAAAAAGATGTATCTTATATTTTTGAAAAAAACCCCCAATTCTATCATAATATTAGCCACATGTGGTCCAATGTTAGCTACCAGACCTTGAAAAAGAGGAAAAAAGACATAAATAGGAAGGTTAACATAGTTCTGGCTGGGTGGGGAAATGAGAAGGCCAAATGTACATTAGTCAAAGAAAGAAAAATAATATCCCAGAAAATGAATAAGAGATAACTATCCTCAGAATAATACTATATAAATACATTTGCTGTAGGTCACATAAAAGATTCATGGCACACACATGTACAGGTCAAATTACCTTTAAATATTAAATTTCTTTCCAGCGAGGAAGAATTTCAGATTTATGCTGTTTTCATAAAGAAAAAGGATGCACCCCATGCATTATTATTTGCTGACAAATGATAGCTTCTGGGTTTGCCTGCAAAATGCAGGTTACAAAATGTCTTCTTCATGATTAAAAAAGAAAAAAAGGAGTGAATCATCATGAAATTCATCTCTTCCCCAAGAATTTTCTGCTTTCTTTTGGCTCATTAAATCAATATTTTCCTATAGTGTATCTATAGAAGTTAGCATTGGAGACCACCTATTAGGTTACTAAAGCACTCCATTACACTACTAATGTAATATTATTTTTCTGCACCACATTTTGGCCAGTCTGACTTTTCAAAGATTCAGCAACAAGGTCACGCTGTTCCCTGGAGATGTGATTCCACCCACACCTCAGTGTTCAGACATTTTCATATTAACAGGTCTAAGCAGGAATAACAGATCCACAAAAACTTACAACAAAAATAAGGTCTGAACTCAAAGCTCGGCATGAAGAGTGGTAAATGTCTCCAACAACTGGTAGCAAATTATTACTACTTTATTATGGTTCCAGTTTGGTCTTTATCAGGTCCTATCAGTCCAGGTAAGACCTATCTGCAAAGGTGGTGGCAAGATCCTCCTCAGGCTCACCACATCCTTGGTGGCATCACCACCAAGGCAGCACCAATCCAACCAGCACTATTTCCTTAGGCTCACTTTCAATTATGGGATGTCCATCATTTGCAATTAAAACCCCGTTGAGACTTCTTGAAAAGGACTTTTTATACCAATTTAAACCCACAGAAATAATAAATACTTTGAAGTATTATACCACTTCAGCCAGGAATTGTCAGACACTGGAGCTGAAAATTCACAGCCCTCAAGCCTTCATTAGATGAATAAAACTCAGTGGGTGGAGAGACCCACGGAAGGCAAGTACAAAAGAGGTGTGTTACACACAGGTGTAAATTTGTTTTCCTTTCTCTGCAAGTGAGCGCTCAGGGGAAAGCATTTGCAGCATGAGTCCAGCTCTAATTTCAGTCATCCCCACAGCTTCTGCTGAGGGCAGGAAAGCCATTCTTTCCATTCATGGCATTGACTTTTTGTTGCCTCCATGCTCCAGCCAGTCCTGCAGACCATCTGGCAGAAGTGAACCAGCTAACCTCATTTTCCAAAGTGCACACCTCACCCCCTTGCTCCAGCCGCTGTTCCTCTGCCTCAGGACACAGACACAGGAGATTTCTTTCTCCTTTCTCTTTCTTTTCTTCTCTTTTCTTAGGGGTGACGCTTTAAGAGGGATAATGTCTGTCTTTCTCACCACAGCCCCTTGATCTCAGTGTGCTCCCTTTTCCCTTTCTTTACCCCCACCCCTCTCGCCGCCTGCTTTGTGTTTTATCTCTGCCTGTAAAGTTGTGTGATTATGGATAGAGAAGTCACCACACAAACAGGATAGAATTTACCACAATGGCTGTTTTGTTCATATACATTTCACTGTCTGTCTCTCATCGGAGCATGGCTATCATCTTCTACTAACAATATCCCTGGGTAAATGATAAAGTCAGCTCTGGAGTAAAGCTAGACGTTTTATCAGCATGTTCAAACTATCCCCTTACAGCTCTGTACTTGCCAACTGCACATCCTTTTCCTACACAAAGACTCAATGCACATTAAAAAGGCACTTATTGAAGGTGGTGTTTGTTTGCAGAGAGGGTGTGGATCCTGCTCACCACGGCAGTCACCTTCCATGTTTTTTCTCTCATCACCCAGAGAAAATTGGGTGATGCAGTTATGCTCTCTGACAAGTTCTTGGCTCAAGTTTGAGGTTACTTTGCTCCTTGCCAGGTCATTCTTCTTCATTCCTCTGCTGATGCTAACTGATGGATTTCCCCTAAGCGGGCGACAGAGTTGATCTAATGCCTTGCTGCAGGAGAAAGTCACCGCAGACACAAAATAAAAGATTGGGAGCTCTGGGATCTCTGTTGGCTGGTGTCCTGAAGCCACAAGAAATTGATGACAGGGGACCCTAATATACTCTCCATACATCAGCAGGCAGAGGATGATAAACCTCCAAAAGTCTTTCCCGCTCTCAAATTTGGCGATCACATTAACGCTGGGAAACAACCCCTTAATAAAACAATTGCATCCACATCTTGCCAGGCTAGGATTAGCAGCCACCTGTATAGATAAAGCTTGACCTGTAACAAAAAGTAGAGTTGTGAAGCAAAGGTGGTCCTTAAGTTCATTTATTTCTCTCTACAACTTCAACAGCAGTTAAGGTTAGTGGGTTTGGATGCAACTGCAGGACTTTGCCTGGAAATGCCCTTAAATTTGTCTCTCCAAAGTTGGGATCTGAGAGGATTTCTCACCAACTTAATTCTTTTTTGAGTACAGTATCCCTTTCTCTCCATCCTTTTTTTTGTGTGCCTTTAAAATAAAGAGCCTTTTGCAGAAGAACCTCTCTGTGTTCTGAGTTTATATAGCAGTTAGTGCAACAGGACCCTAATCCTGGCCGGATGTTTAAGAGATTAGGAGGAGGAGGAGGATGCCTGTTTATACAGAAGGCTTTCTCTTGTTAGTCAAATAAAGAGAAATTTTCCTATTGGTTTAATTCTTAACTGTTTTGACCTCTCACATTAGGGTTAAATTTTCCCCTTTGTTCTATTGCAAAGTAAGACACTGTGAGAGGAGATGAGCCAACTACTTAATTTAGTTTCATAGGGATTGGTGCAAAGGTTTGCGTTGCTCACAGTTTCCTGCTTCCTACATCCCAAGCTAATTCCACTTCAAGCCCGATGGGAGCTTAGCACCTGAATGAACATAATGTCTCAGAAGTCAAATAAATAAGAAGACAAGAATGAAAGATTGAATTTAAAGGGAATGAAAAACATTTTTCCTTGTCTGAGGATGTGAACCCTTCCAGTTCTGCCTGAACTTAATATTATTGAGCAGAAAAAGAATGCACTGTAATGATTGCTTATCTCTCTCTTTTCTCTATTTCCCTCGAACAGTGGTTGGGAGTTTTCATTTCCGATGTCATTTATAATGTGCTGAGTTTTGTATTTTTGTTTTTGTTTGGCACGTGCGTTGTGAAAAGAAGGAAGGCATGGTACAGATTGCATCACTCTTTTTCATGCCAACCAGCATTAATGATAAATCCACCATTTCTCCTCAGAGTGCTCCATATTCTGATCAGGGCTGGATGAATTGAATAAATATATACGAGCTATAAAGCTCTTTAACACTCGGTCGCAGATCTGAATCCAGTCTTTATCAACAGTAATCTCAGACAAAATAATGTCTCTAATTTTGAAGGCATACCCACAGTGAGAAACTGCTCCTAAAAAGCTTATTTTATGGTGATTTCAGCAGAAAGACTGAGTCATAAATACAGTCTTTCTCAGTCAGGGTTATGGCATATTGGCAAACACATGTGTTGGATGTGCTCAACAGTATGTGCCCTGCTCTGTTCAGTATCTATGAATGTCCGTCTGGAATTGCAGAAATTATCACAATTTCTCTTTTTTTTCACCCTGGTCCTAATCCAATTCCCAACAATGTCCTATTAACCCCTTGGTGTGACAGTGACCAGGATGTTGAACTTTCCCCAAATTTGTCCCAGTGAAAATTTTTATTTTTCATTTACCATTTTATCCTCAAGCCAAACCAGCTCTTGGCTAAAATCCTGCGATTTGTAACAATAACATTTATAAGAACCTTTTCCACTGCATCACCTTTTTAACACTTATAACAAATGCTGTACCATAATTGCCTGGCTGTCCCAGGTCATTCCTCCTGGGGACATTAGAAAAAGTTTAGATTTAAGATCCACACTGAAGTGTTCCCATCAAAGCGACATGAAAGGTTTCTGCAATGTTAGATGCTCTTCTGCCTCTGCCTTGCCTAACAAGTGGCTTTAAGACCACTAAGCAGCTGAACACATCTGGCTTCAGTCACCTAAGCTTGCAGGTCACTGGATTGCTCTTTCTGTTGTCTTTTGCCACAAGGATTTTTCCCAACCAGATCGAAAGCTTTTAAGTAGCTGTATATTTGTGCCAAACACTAATTGAATGAAAGGGAAAGATGTGAGCCACATGCACCAGGCTAAATTCCCTCTAGAAGTTAATGGCGTTGCTTCAAATTTAAACCAATGAAGCTCCAATGGGGACCTGTCCTGGATGTTTAGTCCCAAGAACCAACAAGATGTATTGAAAAATTTGTATAGCCTTGTCTGAAGTTGGAGAAGTAGCAGAAGAATTTAAGAAAAATATGATATACAGATCAATCAACTTTTGATTAAAGATACTTATTTCGTATTACAAACAATACTTTTTATTCCTCAGTTCTGCTAATGAGGGGAGGATTTTGCAGAAGCCAAATATGTATTTTGTTGGACATTCTTTGGTTGAGTGTCTTTTATCTGATTTTTTTTATATCAGTAGATTGACAATTTTTCCCCTATATAGCAGCTTATGAATCTATGTTTATTGGTTACTTTCCTCACTGTCAGCAGGTACATGGATCACTTCTTAAGGATACATTTCATTGGAAGGCAGCACACAGAAACAACGAGGGCTCAGTGAGAGAAAAAAGAAAATATGTGGACTTGAAATATCAGAGAGATTTCACCAACATTATGATCAAAGTTAAATCTGCAAAGAAATAATCTCCACAGTGGTTGCTATTTTCCTATAGTGTTCCCAAATTAAAGGAGGGGCCCATTTGAATGCATGACATAAATTTGTCAATCAATGTATAAAAAATACATGGATTTGGGCAGGAAGATTTCCTGTGCTTAGGAAGGACTGCTATTTTATGTTTCCTTTCCTATTTTAAAGTGGTTTGAACATGAACTGCCATTTCAAATTAAAAGTTTGCTATGCGTCAAAACAAAACATTTCTTCTGCGTAACATCAGAGTATTCATTCCAGGGTGATCTTTTAAACTTGAGAGAATTGCACAATAAATACTGAATTGTCTTTCACAAAAGTCACTTGAAATGAAAAAAATCTGTGCCTCAGCATAGACACATGATATTTCCGCATTACTGAAATACTTCATTGCACTGTTTTACAAAATCAAACGTCATTAGAAAGGACATTTTGCACTAAAATAGGTGATTTTCTTAAAGTCTGAATTCTGACCCTCCAAAATTGTTCAACGCAATTTTTAGCTGTCTCGAAATCAGGTTTTCTCCTTTTGAGAAAAGTGGAAGTGGAGGCTGTGAGCAAAAACCTGACCACCCGTGAGAGGTTTGCTGTTGACTTCAATGCAGCCCAGGTTTCCCCCACGGAATTCAACGGCGTCGTGAAATTTAGAAGTACTGGCTCCACACTATTCAATGGCAGCAAGAGATTAAAGAGGAGTTACACAGGATGGTGATAGTAGAATGTAATGTATATGGTTCAGATTGAGTACATATCACAGAATAGGCCACAGAGGTGAAAGGGGAGCTGGGCAGGAATTCCAGCTGAACTAGCTCACTTGTCCCTAATCCCTGCTATCTGATGAACTGCCCTTGGCAAGGACCACAGTAGTACAAAAGTTATGCCAGTGTTCAAGTGTCAAAGGTGATAGAAAGCTAAAAATCACTTTGCATCAGATGGCTGTAATAGATTTCCAACGTTTGTCCTGGATCAGTTTCCCCAGCCATTGAAGAAACAAAAGTAGAGCTCCCTTTCTGTGCATATCAGCACTAATTCCTGTGTATCATTTCTGAAAGGCTTCAGCTCTGAGGCTCGTTTTGTCCATCAGGTTGGCTCAGAGGTGTGTCAACAGGGGAATATGAAGTAACCAGGCTTTAAAACACTGTCTGGATTGGAAATGAAAGGGAGGGAGGAAGAGAGGGGACCAGGGGTGGGGGTGTTTGATAAAAGCACACACACAAAAAAAAAAAAAAAGAAAAGAAAAAAGACAAAGGAAATTCTTTTACATTTATGAGAGTAAACTGTAAACTAAATTCCTCTGGTCTGACAGATGAGCATAACTGTAGGTCTACCTACAGACTTTGATAAGCACTTAAATGTAAACAAAAAGGATCAATTTACATTTTCCTTTCCGTTGCCAAATGCAATGCATCATTTTACAATTGCCATTAAGGATTATTGCTATCCTAACACAGCGCCGTACACAGTGTGTGCCCATCATTTGTTTTCTACCCTGGCAGAACATCTCAGGCTGCTGGCAGTTTTGCACTGATGTTGTCTTTGTCCTGTTTTAGTTTTCTGGAATGTGCTTAGTCCAAAAAGGGGGGTTTTTTAATCCCAAAAACTGTCTTCCATGAAAACATGTCACTCATCACCTCCTTGTGCACTTATTTAAGTGCTGATGGTCTCATCTCCCATGCACAAACTCACTCCATTTCTGGGGTGACCAGGCTTATAAAACTTCTTTTTACCTTATTGGAGTAACCTGGGCAGTGTCTTGCATTCCACTTATTCCATAATCAACATCTAAATTAGGAAATTCTTTTCTAATCTATGCCCTCCCTCCCCTCTTCCTCCTTTCTCTCTTTTTTTTTTTTTTTTTTTTTTTTTTTTTTATAATTCCAGGGAAAGGGAAACAAGCCACAAGCATTCATTAAGCAAACAGCTGTGGACTAGAGGAGATCAGAAGTGCAGTCTGGAAACCATGTGTGCTTCTCATGTTACAATAATTGGGAAAGGATGATCAATGGCAGGTATGGAAACACAATAGTCTCAGGTATGCTGAGAAAAAGAAAAAGTTCATCCAAATCCTGCTCAGAATAATAGATCCACTGAGATCTCCTGATCACTGCAGAGCTGCTTTGCAGCCCAGGGAGCACAAACAGCAGCATGTGAAACTGCTCAAGTGCTGACAGAATCCCCTCCCCTCAAAAATATATTTATGCAGAACATAACGCAAACGTCAATTAAAAAGATTGTGTTTAGCCACCACATTGTGTTTTCTGCTCAACCTGTGATGTAATCTGTTCAGCTGTTAGCTGTTCCCTACATTAGGGACCCATGTATCATCCCAGCAATCAATGTGTCTCTGAGTGTTGTTCTTCCTGGGAATTACCTGAGCCAGGCAACTTTACAAGTTCTTGCTCCTCTGCCCAGCAAAGCCTTGCTGCCTCTCAATGCCATGGGGCAGTTTAACATGGGAATCACTTGAACAGTGTCCACAAATCAAAATCACATGTCAGCATGCAAAGCATTCAGCTGTCCTCATGTTTTGAACAGAAAAAGCCTTCTTTGTATCACAGACTTTTTTTATTCATTAGAGGCACCAAACACTTTGACTTGCTATCTCCACAATAAATTTTCCTAAACCAGCTGAAGCTATCTGGTCTATATATCACTTAATATTCCTAAGGTGGCTCAAGTAAAAGCACTTTTGGTTTTAAGTTGCATGTTTACACCATGGCCATGTTCCAGGGTTCATCAGGTGGGCTGTGGGACAATCCTGACAAACATTCTCCTCCTCAGAGCTGAAATTAGCAGCACTGCAGATACTTTGCAATTGTTATTATCTTGTTATAGCACTATGCTGAATTGGAGGAATATCTGTTAAGAAAAAAAAATCTCATTTTCCACTCAGTCATTGACCTCCCTGTTGAGAACACACACATGCACTCATAAAACCAAATTATATTATTAAAATACATCTGGACTAAGAACTTGGATTAAGACTGATGACCAGGCTTTCACAGGCTCCCCAGCTGACTTTGGCAGTACACTCCAATCACAACTGGCCAAAGCTGGCTTCACTCCAATGCTCAAAGGTTTTACTCCTTAAGATGATGTTTTTTAACAGTGAGTTCTCCACCTGTTCTTGTACTAAGAGGAAAACTGATTAAAAGTGGATCTTTTATTTTCCCATTCTCTTTATGTGAAATGATTTCCCAAGAAGAGGATAGGCAGAGAAAGGGACAGTTTCAGTGTTTACCCTCATTATCAGACTCAGAAATACTTCTTTTCATGTAACCATCCCATGCAACTGCTCTGATCAGTGTAAATATTTCTACAGCACTTTAGCCATGGACCTTAATTACTTCTACACAGAGCTCAGGACAGACCCTGTCCTGGGAACAGGTCACTGCCTGCTCCAGATTTGCTAGAACAACACTGGAAATTAGTGAAGAACCACAAAATAATTACACCTTAAAGGAAATTAATATATGCTGGTTTTCTTTCCCTTTTCCCTTTCCCTTTATCTTTTATTTACAGCCATCCTTTCATTACAAACAAGGTCATCCTAAAAATTACAAAGACACAGTCAAACATATGCTTCGGGGGTTTAGCGCTGACCCTGTACAGTCAGTCTTTTTATAGGGAAACCCTAAAATTAAAAAGGATTTTGTCAAGTCCAGAGGCCTTCCCAACGTATTTCCACAGAGCAAAAAGGCTGCTCTGGTGAATGAGCACCCTGTTATAGTGAGCAATCATTTGGCAGCATAGGTTATTTTAATGGACACATCACTTTAAACGGAGCCTTCACCATCTGTTCTGCCCTCTAATTACAGATGCAAAAAGAACATAATTCACAATTGCATCATAAAAAAGTAAGATATAAGTGATTTAAATGCATGTGTATGTTCTTTATTCAATGCAGCATGCAGCTGTTATGTTGTTTTCATGTTTCAGACACAAATCAGGATGAAAATGGCTCTCCTTTGATAGAGTGAATTCCCTCACACAGGACATTTTGTGTTCAGCAAGCAAGAATTCGCTAAGGGCAAAATCCCTCCTTTCTCACTGAAAAACCAAGTCTGGACTCTGTAAAAGGAAGATGGAATTGAATCCCACAGCCTGTGGATGCTCAGGACTCTGAGGCAGCCTGTTCACAGCTACTTCCCTGGAGTACTGACAGCAAGAGCAGCAGAGATGCTCCACGAGGTTAATCCAGAGGGTGGCCAAGTCCTGGAGGGGTTAATCCATCACTACCTGGGGGTCAGAATGCACACATATACAGAGAACGTCTTTTCTCTTTTTTTTTTTTTTTAATTTTTATTCCTTCTGTGTTGCAGCAACATCTTTCTCGCTGCATCATCATTCCTTCTTCCCAGTTTGGCTTATTTTGATTCCCTGGAGAGCACAACCTTGTGTTTGACCTGTAACCCAACATTTCAGCCCCCCTGAGCACCTTGCTGCAGGGCAGGAGTCACGGCAAGCCTCTTCCTCCAGCCCATTGCACAGGGCTGGGTTTCAGCCTAATAGAAGATTTCACAGTAGCTGCACAGTATATAGCTCAAAAAGAGAAATTGGAGAGTTCCTGCTGAGTAGGAATTCATCCATCAGCAGCAGCAAAAGGCAGGAATATGCAAGCAAATAATCCATTCTTAAACTTAAATGATGCCATAAAATGAAAGAAATGCCAATTATTCTCAAGTGAGTCAAGATAGTTAAAGTGCAACCTTTTATTGGACTAACAAATGGGTTAGAAATGAAGCACACAAGCTTTCAGGATGAAAATGTATTTTCTTCAGGTGTTGGCAGCTTTTAAATTGAGCTATGGTCTAATCCAAGTTTTTCTTAAGGATCAATATGACTCCAGACATTTTATTCTTTCTTCTTTTTTTTAGTCTTTTTGATCCAATAAGTTTTCTTTAAAGATGGCAGTTATTTTTTATCTACTTAGAAAAAAAATCAAGTTCCAAATGAACAATATTTTATTTTTTCACAGGCCCATAAAATTAGGATGTTTTTCTTTGCAGCTTCAACAGGAAAGCTAGTTTTAACAGAACATTATTCTCTGTGTAGTGCTTCTTAAAATAAATTTTTAAAATCCTTCTCATTTCAAGTTGGAGATGCTTCTTTTAGAGCTCTGCTTGTCTTGATACAAGAAGTTAATAATATCTTGATTTAGCTCCCCATTTAAATAAGCATCTAACTTTAAACACAGAGCAGTCTTGGATTATTTCAGGAAAACTACTCTGTGCTTAAAGTTAGAAGTATGTTTAAATGTGTATTGTCAATACACGTTGCCATCTCAACTTAGTTGACTCCAGAAGATGTCTCCAACTCCATTTCATTGCTGTGGAGAATGAACTAAAAACCAAAAGGCCCTAATATCTTCTATGGCTTCTCTTCCTAGACTGAGCAGTCAGTGATCCTACCAGAGACAAGTTTTATAAGATGACAGAGGTGATTGTATAAGGTGAATGTGAGGAATATTTTTGTCTCACCATCCGTAAACAGGGAAACAAATGTTACCATCTTTCTCTGAAATGTTCTGGACTCTGGAATTTTAAAGAAATTCCACATGTAGCCTTCAAAAATATCCTTTTATAGGTAAGGCGAGTGAAAAAAAAAATGAAATTGCAAAATTCCCATGAGCTATTTTTGTCTTTCCCTCTGCAGTCAGTTTATGAGCTAGTCAAAATATTTCATCATTCAAAATCCTCATCAGAACTAATTTGCTTTGCTTTTTTTTTTTTTTTTTTTTTTTTGCTTTTTTTTCTATCCCCCAAATATTTTCTGTTCCTCATCTGTGTGCTGCAGATGTCAGCTCGGAGAGAGCTCACATGTGGTGGGGATCAGGCTGCAGGGAAGGACAGGACACTCCCAGCAATCCTAAACAAGGCGTTGGACCACTCTCCCCATATGTCATGGTGTTACAACCACTACAGTCAATTCCACTTGATAGCTGAGCATATAATATGAAGTAAAAGAAAATTGGTTAGGTATGTTGGACCTCAGACAGTTAAGACTTAAATGTAAGTCAGAAAACTTCAAAATCAATGAGACTTTTTACAAGGCAACAATTCAGGGAAAGAGTTCACAGTGCCAAGACAGCTGTGTACTGGGAAGAATCCTAGCTGCTTCTTTGGAATAAAGCATATACTGGAAATAATGCAATCAAGCAACTCCTTAAAATGAAAAATTACAGTAAAACATCCCTAAAATAACAGAAGTCTCTGCCAGCAGTTCCAGGCTTGGTATTGGTAGTGCGCAAGATGCTGCATTTCTTCTGAGTAAGCTATTACTGTCAATTCCCAAGAAAAAAAAGTATTGACCAGCGTTGGACTTTCCCAGTGTCATAATGTTCAGCCAACATAAACAGTTCTGATCGAGTCATTATTTGTCTCATTTCCAAGACAGTTTTCCAACGTATGCTAATTTGTTTAGAGAACAGAATTGTATGGAGGAGGATGCCTATTTAAGCTCAGTATCAATGATTTTCTCCAGGCAAACAGAAGGGAAATCTTGATAGCAGAAACTTGCAATGTTTTAAATAGCTCCTACAGAAAGACTGGCTCTGGAAGGGATATCAAAAGGCTATTTTTTTGGGCTGAGACGAGCTGGTTTTGACCTGGGTTTGGGATCGCAGCAGGGAGTGGGAGAAAGGAGACACATCTTCATGTTCTTCAGTCTGCTTGTTCATTCTTGGGGGAATCTGTCACACCCCTAGGGATGCTCTGATCCCAGCCAGCTGGAACAGTCTTACGACAAGTCCTGCCAGCCCCGACTGTGAGAATGTCCTGAGCCTTTTTCAGCCATGTTCTCAGCCCTCCACTTTTCACAGGGCAAGGAAAAGGTGGCACAGACCCAGCTCTGCTAGTTTTATATTGCACAAAGACACCTCTGTGAGAGAGGACTCTTGTTTTGGCTGCTTGGGACCATTTTACTCTGCTTGAAGGAGGGGTCTGCCCAAGTTCTTCAATTTTGCTACTGAACATTTCTTAAACTATTGAAAAATAACACAATAATAGCATTTGGAGAGCAGGGAGAGAAGAAGGGGGAGAGCAAGTAAACCCTTCTTATCCTGGCTATGATTCAGAGCTGAGGATCTCTCTGCACATTAGGCAGCACATCCCCACAGGGGCTGTAGAGACAAGTTAGGTGAGGATGAAAGGAAGATCATATCACCAACTTTCTGTACATGCTCCTGTGCAGATCAGATAATCCTGTCACGCTAAAGGATTGCCCCTTCCAAGGGTCTGACTCCAGTTCTATGGGGGAAACGTGCACCCAGCAAGGCAGGGATCTCTAAACCACCTCCCCACAATGGGGCTGAAGGGAAAGAGGTGCTTTTAGTCCCCTAGATGATTCAATGCCTCCCCCACCTCGCAGACATAATCTATACGCTGCTCTAATTCCAGCACCTACTTGGCCCTCAGCCCAGCGAAAGGCTCGACCTCTTTCCAGACCTCAGACACG
This sequence comes from Entomyzon cyanotis, assembly GCA_024500445.1. Taxonomy (NCBI): domain Eukaryota; kingdom Metazoa; phylum Chordata; class Aves; order Passeriformes; family Meliphagidae; genus Entomyzon; species Entomyzon cyanotis. The sequence goes on from JAKEPQ010001010.1 coordinate 15,601,461, forward strand.
CATTTACATACCCTGCAATGTGTCTGTGTACGTTAGAGGACCTGCTGTATAATTTTAGTGCCTTTCCTTTCACTGAGGTCATGGAAGTATGGGCACCCTGGGAAAAAAAAATGAAATGCTAAGTATAAGGAGATGGAGTCAGATTTTTAAAGATACTTACATAGGTGCCAACTGGTTTTCTAAGCTGCTTTAGCCCCTAATTTCAGCTGACTTCAAACAGCTTTGAAAATAAGACTGTAGTAGCCTGAGTTGATTTTGCTGACTGTGAAATAAATCTCAATTGATTTCTGGAAGTGTGAGTGAGCAAAGAACACCCTCAGCAGCCTTTGACTTCAGATGATGCTCAGTGCCCCAGAAATTAGGTCACTCAGTGCTCAGGAGGATCACTGAAAAATGCAGGCACAGAAAGAAGTGGGCAGTGTTTGCTGGGGTGACTTGGGAAAGCAAGAAGTTAGTCCCTGGCCAAATTGGCCAGGACTGTTCCCAGGGGACAGGTTCTGTCCCATCCTAGTCAATTGGACATTGTCACTGACTCCTTGGGGTTAGCAGTTTTGCCCAGGACTGTTTTTCCTGCCAGAGAGTTGTCAAATCCACTGGGTCTTTTTTTTGTCCTTTCTATTGAAATGCATTACACAGTGATGGGGTACTCAGTTATAACATTTGCAGAGGACAAAGCTGAGGCCAAAAAAGCCTCTTTTCCTGCCTTGCCCTCATATCTTACAGAACTGAATTTATTTTTCAAATACATGATTTCTCATCTTCTGTTTAGTTTCCAAGTCCTAAGGGCTGATAGAACTCAAAACAGCCTGAGAGAGCTTGCCTGTCTTTATTTTCTTAGATTTGCCGACAACTTATTAAACAGACACAAACCCCACTCTTTAAGCATACAAGGCAGCCTTTCAAGTCAGTCCAAGATCACAGGTCAAGGAAAAGCCAAGAAACAAACTCAACTAAGCAACAAGGCCTGAAAAACTGAAAATATTGTTACCTCAGAAAATGGAAGCAATCCTAGTCAGGAGGGACCTTTTCTTGAGGCTTTGTTTCCACATACTTCTGTACGAAAAAACAGCTACAGGTGCTCCTGGCTTTTTGACTTTTTGCACTGGGGAGATGCCTAGCTCAGACTGAACCAGTCTGACTTAAATACCGAAAGCAATCTAGCATAGATCATAGGCCAGATTATTTTGTTTCTCCACAGCCCTCATGTCCCAGGTCTAACATTTATTTTTCTTCCAAGTGTAGAATTCCCCTTAATACATTTTTAATTAGCTCATTCATCCTCTGTGGTGTCGTTACCACCAGCGCACCGCAGAGAAGGAAAGGGAAGGGTCAAGCTGGACAAATACGAATGGCTTGGGATGTTCTGCTCATTGTTGAAGGAGTGAGTCACTGTACAGGAGGGCACAGACACATCCAAAAGGGCATTCCACAGGCACCGAGCATCATGCCAGACTGAGAATATCCTAAACAGTTGAACTTGGCTATGGCCTACTGAATTCCATCATGAACAGAAGTCCCCCGGTTCCTAAATTTGCTCCATTGCTGTCTGCAATGGTAGAGTTGCTACTATTTCAACTGCCTCCAACATATATTTTGATTCTATCCACTTTTCCAGGTGAAATACTCATGGTTCTGGCTACAAGGCACTGAAGGAACTAATGAATGACCACTTTGCAAGGCAATTGCTTGCAGACACATTCTCACAAGCTTTTCTCCAGGAAATTGCCACAGAAAATCCAAGCCTTCTTCCTGGTGTAGATCTTGTGGGAGTATTTAATTTTTTAAGAGGTGGTGGGTTTTTAATTCATACATTTTTCAGTTTCTTTCCAAGCTTTTCAGGCCATTTCCAGCTTTCCCACGAGAAAGAGAAGCAAGCCACCATAACAAAGCCAGAGAAAATTACAGCCCACCTCGTTGCTGGGGAAGAGGTACTAGGGCTTGGGTTTCATCTCTCCTCCCTTTGCCCTCTACTACCTCCAGCCGGTCCCCACCCCCAGGGGAAGGAAGGTGGTTCTAGCTGCTCGAGGTAATAAAGTAAGGCCTGGGAGGAAATGTTGTCTTTTGGGAAAAGGCAAAATTGTGTGACTGCATTAAAGTCAACACTATTTATCTTCACCTCTTGTCCTGTGGGACGACAAAGGGACACAACTGTTAGACCCAACCCCTCTGTGCAGCTGCAATGCAAAGAGGGTAGGGACTGGTACTTTCAAGTGTCAGACCTTTTGTGCCCAACTACTAGTTTATGAGGCTGATGTCAAGCATCTCACTCAATGAAGTCTTTGTCCTAGGTGTATAGGGCAGGACAGTGGAAAAACTACCCTGTCTTATATCCCAGGCTCATCCATCTTCTGCTCACCCGGTTGCTCCATTTTTATTTTTTTTTAGGCTACCCGTTGCATTGCTAGTAAGGATTCCCCCCTCCCGGGTTAATGTACTGGAAAATTGCTCTGCATGTTTATGTGGGGGTCCCTTCCAACTGAAAGAGAAAAGGAAAGAGGAAAAAAAGACTATTTGGAAAGAAGAATATTTTTCCCACTGAACTCACAGGGCAGACCCCAGCTTGTGGGTTCTGACCCTGATTAACAGAATTTCAATGACCTGCTAGGAGGTTTATTGTGAAGTTTGGCAGAATGCACTTCCGAATGAAATTTTTTATTATTTATAATCACAAAGGTGGATTTGAATGGTCTACATTCCTCTCCTTCACCAGTCTACTCACTTCGAGACCCCAACTTCAAACTACCACAAGATCACCTAAATCCAGTGTGCTTCAGTTCTCCTCCAGCTCCTGGACCTTAGCCAGATTCTCTGTTTTGAACCAGTCCCTGTTGTGTTTTCTTAGGGTTTTTTTTCTTCTCTTTTATGCATTTAAAACTGGGTTGCACAACACAAATTTAACTGTTGTTGACTTTGGACCCAAGGATAGGGCAACACAAGTGACAGCACGATATGAGATAACTGGTAGCTGCCGCTGGATAAAAATAGCCAAAATATACGCCTACAAACAAAAAGTTTCCAGGGTTGAGGCTGTTTTGAGCTGAAATTAAACTTCACGTGGTCTCTGGGGTTTGAGTTAAGACTAACTTTGGACAGAAATGAAATACCACAAATGTCACAAACAGTGTCCGTAAACAAGTTAAACATCAACAATCCTATTTTCCCAGGTCCAGAAATGCAGCCACTTGCTGTATGTTCATAGATACTCACACTCATGGGTTAAGTGACTGGGATAAAGCCAGGCACTAAAAGGAACTTCTTAAGGCATTGAAAATACTCAATGCCCAGTGTTAGTGCTCAGGTGCTTTTCTATTCCCTTTAAATGGGGTAGTATATTTTGTCTCTTGCTCAATGACATAAACATAAGAATAAAATCCTTCATCAGAGTCTGCCTCCCCAAAACTCGTGCTGAGGAAATATCCACAATTGCTTATTGATCCTTATGTCAGCAACAGTGTGTCCCACTGCCTAAGAACCCAAGTCCTTCTAGTTAGTGGGAAAAAAGAAAGGAGACTTTTGTAAGTAAAAGATCATTAGAACATCTTTCTCTGGTTCCACGCAGTTGGAAGAAGACCTTTCCAGTTGTGGATTATAGCTCATAAAGTGATGTCATTTCTAGTTATTAGTTCTCAAAATATATATTCAAATACAGCTGTGAGGGGGCATTAACGCCTCCTCATACACAATAAGGAATTTCCATATATGGGGTGTTCTGGTCACAAAATCCACTACAGAAGTTAGAGTGAGGTCCTACAATTTGCATGAGCTTCTGGTTACATCTTGGCATTTGCTCTTTCATTACTAAATAGAGATGCAGGCAGGGACCAGGGGCTTAAGCCAGAGGTTTATGGCTAACAGTGTGCCCAGACCAGGGGGTGGACAGAGCCTCACCTCCCAGAGCAAGGGCTTCCACCCTTCCTTCCCTCCTTTTTAGGACTCAAGTGACGTCAAACACCTCGTGACCCCAAACCCTGGCCAAACCGTTGGCATGGCTGACCTGTTTATTTGGGTAGAGCATAAAAGAATTTTGGCAAAACTGACAAACCAGGCTCAGATAAGGGGAAACCTTCAAGTCAAACACAAACATTAATATGAACACCCCTAATCTCCTGGTTTGTCCCGTTCCACAGGCAAAGGTCAGGAGCATTTGGTCCCCACAGACCCTTAACAAGCAGATGTTACTGTAACATGCCCAGGGAATCAAGCATAAATACGACCCCTGACCCCGGTTGTCAGCTGATCCGCTGAGACTCTTAGAAATATACTCTTAACTTTTATAAATTCCCACTTTTTCCCACCGTCCCACTCCATTCTTTCCGTCCCCTCTCCCTTGTGTCTCCCAGACCCAGAGCTGCTGAGCGGCGCTTGCACAGTTGCTCGCAGCCTGACCCCTCTCTTCACCCGGGTCAAAGGCCTGAGACCCAGGGCAGGGCTCTTTTCTTGCCAAAGGCCAGCTGATGAATCATTCCCAACTTGAAGGGAACAGAGGAGAGGGGAGGAGTTTGCCTCTCAAAAGGCCCTCAAACAACTGTGGCCTATATATCAGCATTTACACTATTCTGACACTCTCAAAAATTCACTTTCCTTTCTGGGCATAGCAACAAAAAGTGAAGGGGGAAGGGATGAAGGAGCTGAGAGGCTCTCCCTGGGCAGCCTGGGGGAATGCCAGAGCCTGGTCCTGATGGCAGAAAAGGGGTCTCCCTTTGTCTGAAGGGGGATGCAAACATGGGCATCCTTCATTTCAAAAAATGTTCCTGTTAAATCAAAAAAAAGTGGGAGGAAGGACAAAGGAGTTTTCCAAAGAAAGTTTGGGCAAGCTGCAGCAGACACACCAGCTCCTGTCAGACAGGGCAGCTTTGTCCAGAGGTGGGAGCTGTTAGTGTTTCTCAGTACTCTGGGGACAGCCTCTTCTCCATCCTCTCAGCCCCATGTGGGGTTCAATTTTTCCCTCTAACATCCAGCCTCTCCTCCTGCCAGCTGATCCACTGCAGACCAGCAGAGCTCATCCGCACAAAAACCCTTCAGCTCTGGACTCTGTCACACCGTCTACCACGGAGGGACTCTCTCATCCTAAACGAGCTGCAGGAATCACAAAAAACCAAACCCAGACACCTTCCAGCTCCACCGAGACGTTGCTTGGGTTTTCCAGCGTATCCACCTCGGCATGTGTGACTCAGGCCCACGAGCATCTGGAACCGCAGGCGGAGGGATGCGGAATGCTCCCGAGATGGTGTTTATTTTTGTTTGATTCCCTTCACCTTTATAAAATCACAGAGACATTTTTGGCCTCGCACCAGGCTTTGAGTTGAAGTGGGGATTTCCCCGTGTGGTTCACATTCTCTCTCCGGACAGTTAAACAGTAACTGCGAGGGATGACTTTTACCCCTGGCTAACAGGATGCTTGGGCAGACAGGGCTGTGGTTCCACAGCACCTCGGCTATGGCTGCCTTCCCAGCTGGCCTTTTTGTCACTCCCATCCAATTATTTGATCCTAACATGACGTGAAATTATATGGGTCTTCCTTTATTAGCACCAAAAAGGTTTAAACTGTTAGTTGTCCCTCATCAACACTGGGTCCTGGTCCAAAGAGAGGGAAGGGAACTGCACTGTCTCACTGCTCCCAGTGCAGTTCAGTTTTGGTCAGACTTGTTTTCTATTTTTTACCTTAAATACAGACCATTATTTTCTCTACAGCTGTTCTTTTGCAAGTATTTTTTTTTTGCAAGGTGATCCCTTTCATAGTTTAGAAATGTTAAAACATCACATAGAGCATTATCCAGGTCTCTTTCCTGCAGAATTTTGGCTGGATGTATGTGCATCAACAAGTCTCAGTCTCCACCACACATTTGATTGCCTCCTAACAGAGTTATGATCATGGTGGTATTTTGGATGGTTCTTTCTGAAGTAAAATCCTTTTCTTTGGTCTCCTTGTTTAAGTGGATGTCATTATAGTTTCCCAATTCTTCAGGGTGGAGTCTGCCATTTACCCCACACCCAAACTGGTTTTAATGGCTTACTTGGTATCAATGGCAATATGGGACTTAACAACAGCAAGTCATCAGTTACTATATATCTTTCATGATCATATTAAGACAGAAGAGCCGTCCTTCATATTCATGTAACAGTTTGCCTATTGTATTGATTTTTTTTTTTTTAATTTGTTCATACATGTATTAGGGTAGGAGGTTTGAGGATGGATGTGATCTACATGACTTAGAAAAAGAAAGGAGCTTAAAATTTAAAAATACATATGAGTGTAGCTGGGTGATGCATTTTATAAATCACAGTCTTGATTTAATAGTCTATCTAGTGTGGACAAGTAAGAAACATGGGTTTTGTTCACGCAAAGACATTGCATCCTGGTTCCAGAAAAGTCAGTGAGAATTTTACCATTAACTTTAAGTGGGAACCAAGGCTTCACCTCAAAGCTTTTAATCAAAAAGTGTGAGCTAGCATGTTCAAACAATGCCTTCAGATCCCAGGCAAGGCAAAGTCTCAGACTCTGGCAGGAAAGAAGGCTCTTATTAAAAAGCTTTTCATGCAACCTCCTGGCTGCAGAGAGATGGCTGCAAGCCCCAGCTCTGACCTGCTGGGCTGCTGGTCATTCACAGCATTTCTCCTCAGCAGCACCAAGCTTTTTGGTTTATCCTGCAGTGGTCTTGCAATAAAAGAGAACATCTGCATGAACCAGAAGCTCGGTTACTGTCGTTATTCCTCCTTGGGACTTAGAAAAATCTGTTTTCTTCCCCCCCTTCCAACTTGCAAAACTCAAAAAAATTTTCTTCTCCCCCCCAAAGGTTACACTTGCTGTGGGTGTCTCTACAAGTACACTTATCTTTATCAGGACTCTCTTGATATACAAGCCTTGATGGTTATCCTTGAGAGGACCCTATTTTGTCCAGATAGGTGCCTATGCTTATCTGTAAACTATCTAATAAGAATCCCATCATCATGTACTAGATCAGCAAATTATTTATACTTCAAATCTTCACCCTTCATTGTAAATAAAGAAATAAGCATTTAGGGGAATACAGTAAGTAGACTAGGAGAATATTTGGTCTCAGCATGGTCAAAAATCATTTTGGTGCATAAACATCAGGAAGAGAATGAAAATCTCAAGAGTTCAGTGGACTGGAGGTTGTTTTCTGGTAGTCTGACTTTGAAATCTTAGTGGAAATGAATTTTCTCAAGACTCATTATCCCTCCAGGGGCATTTTATCACTTTATAAAATCTTCAGATGATCCAGGAGCATTTGTTTTCCTGGGACTGGTTTAGTCTGTGCCGGGTCCAGCCCATGATGTAATTTCGAAACTGCATACAGCCCTAATGGAGAGAGAATCCACAAAAGTACCCACAACATTTCCGTACACATAACTCACCATTTAGATCAAGACAGGAAATGTTTTTTCCATTCCATGTGTAAATATGACATTTAAAAAAACCACAACGTTCCTATCTCAAGTCAAGACTAAAAGGTTAAATAGCCTATATTTTTAGACACCAAAATTCCACACATTTACCAAGGAGGAGAAGATTTAATTTCTTCTCTAATTCTGTATTTTCTTTCACATGAGTTTCCCTGTAGCTAACTAACTTATATTGCAAACAAAACAATAGAATTTGTTCCAGGCAATGGAAGAATTTTTTGAAAGTACTGAAGTGGAGCAGTTTACTAGTTTCATCAACACTTTTTTTGAACAATTTGGCATCTCAGGGAAGGAGCACTGTTCGTTTGGAAAGGATTTGCTGACAAACCTCCTCTGATGACAAACCTTGTTTGCCTCCACTGCAGATACATTATTTGGGTTCAGAAATACTTCTAAGTACATTTGCTGCTGTATGCACATCTCTGAGTGAGCCTGTGGGGAACTCACAAAAAACAAGTCCATTTGTCCTGGGTGAACTCCTGTGGCATGACACAGGGCAGAATGACAGTGAGCTGTGGGGAAAATGTCATTTCTGAGCACAGCCTGATCCTACAGATCTGCTCTGGCAGACAGTGTGGTGTAAAGCTTCGAGACTTGTCCCCAGCTCAACTTCGAGAATTGTCCCCAGCTCAGTGGACAGAGTGTAACAGATCCCCTCCTTATAACAATTTATAACAGCTGAGATCCAGATCCTGTGGGTTCTCCCCACATCAAACTCAGTCTTTGGAAAACAAAATTTTCCCATCAGTGTATTTTCTTACCATAACACGGTTTCAAACTTGTTTCCTGCTTTTTTCTCTGTTACTTTTTGTAACACAGTCCCCAAGGTCTGATTTATTTATTTTGCCCAAATCTCATGCCTAGACCACTTTTATGAACTGAAAAACCCTTAAATTAGATTGAACAAAGCTGCTAAGGAATGACAAACCTTTTTTTCCTACAGATTAAATAACACTTATGGGAAAATAAAAGCTGCATGTATTTCAAGTTTCCACATTTTTTCAGACTTCTGGAGTTTTCTCCCATCTACGTTTACTTACCCTCTTTTAGATTTCTAACCTCAGTTGCTAACACACTACACAAATAGCAGGGGTCAAGGTTGAGGGCAGAAGCCTAACAGGTGAAAGGTTGAATAACTTGAAAATCAGAAAGTGCACTTTTCAAGGAAGAAGTTTAACAGGTTTAGGACTTCTCAAACACTCACAAGCTGTTGTTCTCTACTTACTTGGCCAGGTCAATGCTGACATTACGGTTTTGATGGTCACATGCTTTTTCTTTCATTGGCTTTCTACAGTGTCTGTCTGATTTTGTCCTTGCCCTTGGAAACCTTTATCTTTTTACTGAGGCACGTCACTCTTCTCATGCTTTCCTTTGCTGTTTGTCCTTCCTTTTTTTTTTTTTTTTTTGTTTGGTTTTTTGAGGGTTTTTCCCCTCTCTTTTTGCCTTTGCCTTTTATATATGTGCAAATGCTAAAAGAATTAGTATTGGGGGTTATGTAGTATCTAGAATACTGGTGCCACTGTTCACCTGTGCTGGGAGAAGCTGCACTAAGGCAGACCACACTGACTTTTAAAATCTGTTCTGAGTCCTTGAAAAAAAAATCTTCCCTTAGCTTCATTATTTAGATATTTTTTGAATCTGATTGCAGTAGAAAAAATAAAACAAATTTTCCCAGTTTGGGTATGTTAACTGTGAGAAAATTCTATGACTTCCTGTCTAAACAAGGAGTTGTTTTGTCCTCTCTGTGGCTTTCTCTTTGTTGTTGTGCTTCTTTTAATTTGTTAATAAAATGGGGTTAAAAAAGACGAATTCCAGCTATAAAGGATAGAGAAAGTTTTGAATTATTTCTGTATCTGTTATATATACTGTATCTGACATAGGTAATTGTTTAGGGGTTATTTACTCAACGTCATGAATTTTAGTGAATTGTACCAAAAATACCTGAATTCATAGTTAAGGTAGCAGCAGCTAAAATACAGAAAGTTTCTCAGAGACATGACAAAGTTGGGAAAAGCTGGTTCCATATATATCAACAGGATTGGAGCAGGAATTTTGTCACCAGGACCTGGACTATTACCTGTTGAAGGCCTTTGCAAGAAGGAAGGAATGGTGGAACAGCAGTGACTGAAGACAGATAGATACCGAGGCAAGGTTGTTTGCAGTTGCATTTGATTCCAAGATATCCAAGGAGAATTTCCACATGCAGGCCTCCCTCCTTCATTTGGTTTTCCCCTACTGCCTAGCAATCATATTTCAACTCTTCTGAGGAATAGAGACAGTCCAACTATTGCTACCAGAAGTAAATGGTGTTTAAAGCTAATGACCAAGTCAAAGAGCTCCTACGTGAGATGCAGAGCTTATTCCCAGGAAGAAACCAGCAAGAGGCCAAATGGACACATGAGGCCAAGCACAGCCTGTGCTTGACCCCTGGAAAACTGTCAAGGAACGTCAAAGATGAAGAATGCCAAGCATCTAGCAAACAGTCACTGGAGCCTCAGTGAATGCCCACAGGAATTTTGATCCTGCCTTTGCTAAAAAGCCCGTTCTGACCCTGTTGCAGGAGAGGTGGGTCACTTCCATCTGAAAGGTGGCTGAGCTGCTGTGCTGAGAGGGACTCATGGATTGCAGGGATCACCCTCCAGTCCTAGGCGGAAGCTCAAGTTGTCATCTGGGAAATCTCAGTGCAGTTGAGAAAGATAATTTTTCTTTTCCCCCTCCGACTAATTGCTAGAGTTTTCTTTTTGCAGTAGCTGGAAAGCAAACATTCACAGAACAAGAAAACTTCCTTGTGCCACAGAACAGCATTACCACAGAGGAACAGCAGCTTAAGCTGTGCTTCCCCGTGTTCAGGATATGTACTTTGACCATAGACCATTCATCATGCGTTCAGCTCTTGCTGGTGGTTAGACCACAGACATCCAATTGCTCAGAATTAGCTCCATGACATTCTCTGGTTAAGTCAGTGCACATGGCAAAATACATCATATACTTATGGTTAAACTGGAAATGTGACTCTCAGGAAGTCCTTTCAGCAGGACTCCGTGGAGTCAGTCAGCCACCAGCTCATCCTTTCAGCATGGCTGTTTCCAGTGTCTTTTCTCCTGGTCTGATGGAATTAGAAATGCAAGCACCTGGAACAATGAGAGGAGTAGTCTTGGGCCTGATGGAAATGTAGGGGCTGAGAGCTGTGATCATGTTACTGGACAGACAGCACGTGTTGTTTTGACTGATGCTGGAGTGGAAAGGCCACATACAGTTAAGCTACCCAAGGGCCACAAACATTTCAGCTACCTCTGACCCACCAGTGAAGTCAAAGCTGGTCATTGCAAACACCAGAAGCATCCTTCAAGGCTTTAGGAAACACCTCAGTTACAGTAAAGACAGATGAATATAAAGCTGTGTTTTTATTGACCCTGCAAACAAACACTCCTGTGGCCATGGGGTATCTTCCAAATGTGCAGAGAAGGCAGTGCACTCACTTCTGAGCCACAGAGACCCCTTGGCATTGCCTGCAGTTGTTTCCTGAAAAATAATCCCTCTCATAACAGGGAAATCCTCATCCCAACCTCTCTGTATGAAACCACTCCAAGACACACTTTGTGTTCCAGGAAAACTGGTCTGCACTCAGATGGTAGACTGAAATTCAAGTTTTCAGTGTAACCACAGTTTGGTGAGGATCTGTGTGTACAGTTATAATTTAAAAAAACCACAATGATACTAATATTCCCAACACCCTGTAGGGAAATGAAATACAGTTCCTAAGATAAACTAAGACTGTATAGAGCAAAGAGCAAAGGAGAGGGCTTGGAATGGGGCAAAAAAATTGATCTTTTTAGGTTTCACATTCAGTTGATCTTAAAGACCTTGTTCAGCTCTGGTGAAGCGACATGCATTCACCCAAACAAAAATTTGTCCAAGAGGATTGTTTGTTTTGGGTTTTTTTAATTCACTAAATGGCTAAAATTATCTCTTATGCTGCAAAGAGTCAAGAGAAGTCACATCCCTGTATTTTTAATTTCACCCCAGTATAAATATTCATTGCACTGTCTTCTTTCTGTTAAGTGAAATTTCAGGTATGTGAAATTACCTTGCCTCACAAAATTCCCTTACTTTCACAACACTAATTATAAGTAATTACTTGAGCTGTTCCTTTAAGAATAAGAACATTACCAGCCAGCCCACCTCAGGGAATAAATATGCATCTCACTTTGATGAAATTTGCACACAATACAGGTCAGGTAGTTAATGAAGCCATAAACCATAATATGTCTGAGGCACTAAACATCACCTTATTCATTTGGCCTTGGTGTTTAAGAGAGCAAGAGATGTTTATTGCCATGAGACACCCTCCTCGCCTTTAGGATCACCATTCATAGCCAGCTCTTTGTAAATAAACATATAACCTTTGCAATGGTAATTTAAGACTGTGCAGTAAAGAAGATGCAGTGAGTGCATGGAGAGTGGAAGAGAAGATAAAAAACCTCATGAATAAAGTCGGAGGCTGCAGGCTAAGGTGTTTATTAAGTCCCAAGCTGTTTTTTCCCCCACTTTTCCTCTCTACTGAAATAAAAACAATGATTGCTATGATGCTCTAAAATTAGAGCACATTTGTCGTTTTTAAAAGCAGCTAACAACTGAACTTCAACTGTGCAACAGCATAATAGGTGTAGAAAATAGATCTGCCCCAGGCCTAGCCTCTTCTGTTGTGTAATCAGCCAGTAAGAAAGCAGGAGATCGGACCAGATAATGTCAGTTTTCCACTTCAGAGTGGCAAAGGTATAAAAGGTATACATTAAAATGCATCAATGAGATGCTGCAGTCCATCAGACTGACTTCCTGGGACAGAGAGAGTTCACTTTCCAGCCACTCTGCCATATCTTTAGCATGTGTCACTAAAAAAACCTCCTACATTAAAATGAATAAAGCCCTGAATCATAAAAAGACTTTGCATTTCAGCCCCAGGATGTCAAAGTGTTTTGCAAGGAGGCATGAATTAAACCTTCCAGTGTCCTGAAAGGTAGTGAAAGAAGATAACCCTGTCTGGTTTATGGTAAGGAAACCAACACACAGGGCCCTGACCAAGGGCACATAGCAAATGTGAGACAGATAATAGATCTGATCTCTGCTCCTGTGCTTACTGCTTCTTCTTCTTCCTCTGAAAAAGGTTGTCACAGTTTGCTTAAAAATTGTCATTATTCTCATTAATCACTCTACTAGTTCTACAGCAGAATGGGTCTCCATGCTCGCACATCAGAGAGGTTCAGAAAGTACTGGAAATCATCTGTTTTACCTGTGACCACCAAATCATGAGGAAATCACATCTCTAGGTGTTGCTAAACACTGCAGAAAACATGGGTGATCCTTTAGCTTCCCAAACAGCACAAATACTGACCCCATCCTTGCCTTGCCTGAAACAGTGCATGCAAACACAGACATGCACAGTTTGTGACTCTAAATTACCTGTTACTATCTATGGGGGAAGGACTTTTTGATGCGTGGAGATGTTCAGCAGTATGATGGTGTGTGAATTTTTCAGTTATATCAACTTGTTGAATCACAGCAGCTTTCAAGCAAACTTTGTTTCACCCAATCAATTTATTTGTGGCAACTTCTAGAAACCTCAAGGCTGTCCTACTTGTCTGCCTTGAGAATCGGCCAATGGCAAATACCAGGAATAGGATATGATCCCTTTCCCCTTCATCTCTGTACACAGTGCTCAGCAAGGTCTATCATCATTGTCACTTCAACAGCTCATGAACCAGAGAATGCCACACCATGGGATAAGTGACTTATGCAGAAAAATCAATTACTGGTTTGCATTGGGATCGCAGAGTAAATAGCTGAGGAATTCTGGAGAATATGATCTCATCCCTCTCAAATATTCACATGGTTTGGTACCTCCAGAGGACTTCTACACCCCATTTCATCCAGAGCAGGCATGGGCTGTGGGTTAGAGCATGAACCTGCCCTGCTGGGACTGGCTGCTAACAGGGAAAGTGGATAGATCCAATAATAAATACTCTATAATGACATAATAAAAGTTTGGGAAATTGCAGGAGTCATGTTTCTCGTTCAGAAGCAAAACTTAAAATAAACTTGAAAGCCTGCAAACATCACAATTTTTGTCTGATGAAAAAGTCCCGACTGAACAGCCCAGTGAAATGACTTTGCAGGAGTATATGAAAGACATACCACAGGCAAATTGAGATACAAAGTTTGAGTTTTTGATCCCAGAGAGAGAGAATAATGTGTCCCTCCATTTATCCATGAACTCTGCAGCTGGCAGGGGCTGAGTTCTGTTAGTAATTACCGTGAACAGATGAGGGAAGATTTTTTTTTTTCCCCTTTTATTTTGACCTGCAGTTAAAGAAAATTTGCTTGTTTTATTTTAGGTTTAAAAATGATGAGGCAGCATCAACCTGTGTTTCACCCCAGAGCTGTTGATTTTCCCCTGTCTTCTACCCCTCCCTTCCTTTCTTCCTCCCCTCCAGCCCCCAGCATCTTAATTTATTTCAGACTATGAGTGTGCAGATTCCCAATTTAGTGGGAAAAGTTTGCTGCCAAGGCCCTTCAGGGGCTTTCTCTGCAGTTTATTTTCTTAACTACAAGCTTCAGGTTGTTTTGTGTGTGCGAGTGGTGGGGAAGGAAGGAGGGGACTGCATTCCTTCCTCCAAATTTACAACATGAAAAGTTTGGATTTGCTTTTAGCCAAGTAAATTTTGCCCTTCCTTGTCCTGCTCTGTATTTTGTTGTTCTCTTCCTTCAGCTAACACCCAGCTGGCAGCCTCAGTGACTCAGGGAGGAAAAGTATTAGACACATTTCTTGCTGAAATAATTATTTGTCTCTGCTCCCTCTTTTTCCCTGTGTGAAATAACTGCTCATAGAAGGGTGACAGGGACAACCACCTTTTGCACAGCTTCACTGGGAATATCTTGATTAAGATGAGCTTCTTTTTCAAGGTGGGATACCATGGGAGACCTGCCTGAATCCTTAGTAGGTGGGACCACAGGTGTACCTAAAGAGTGCTCTGGAATTACTCAAACAACTTTGATTCTAGCAGCAAAACCAGCAAAATATCCATTTTCTTGAGCAGCTCATGAGCCACCAAGCTACTGAATACATCCACCCCCTTTTTTCCTAATGGGAATTTTGTCAGGACAAAAATATTGCTGAATTAGTCAGTCAGCCAGGATATCTGAACTGCATGCCTGGAGCAAGGGGTGGCCAGGCAAAGACCCCAAGTGCCCACGTGGTCCCCATGTGTCCCATGGCAGTGTCCCATGCTGCCAGAGCCTGGCCAGCAGCGGTGGCACCCAGCATGATCACCCCATGAGCCCCAAGGGTTTCCCAGGTGGAAACACAAGAGGCCTTGCCTCACTCCAAGTTTTAAAAGATGTTGGTTGCTGTTCAAATGGGAGGGAAGCCAAAAGGATAACAAAAACCAAACCTGTTTCCTGCAAACTGGGACTCCTGTGTTGTAGCAGCCTGCTGCCTTCCAGCCAGGGGACATCCCTGGAGAGGGACAAAAGGTCCCCTCGGGTGATGTTCCCCACTCAGAGGAGTTCCCCATTCCTGTGAGCAAAGGAGAAAGCTCTCTCAGCCTTTTCTCCTTGCATCACCTTCTCCAGAGCTCCCTCCAACAGGAATTATTCTTGGATTTGCTCTGTTTCTGGGATCCCCAGTGGCACAGCCCTTCCAAAAGGGACATGGAAAGGTGAAAAGTGAAGGAGTCTGTCACAATAACTGATAGAGCTCCAATGCCATAAAGGTATCAAACACTCATCCCAAACTCAGATCAATCTTTAGAGGAACAAACATATATAATTTCAAGCTGTTGAACAATTAGAAATGAAGAGTAAGCACAGGAAACTCCAGCATGTTATCAACAGTCTTTGAGCAATAATAACAGAAGGTCCATTTCATGGAGGAAATTATTTAATACAAACTATTCACTCAACTCCAAACACAGGACAGCAATATAAGAGGAATATGGAAGTAGCTTTATTTTTACAAAAAAATAATCCTGAGCAGGTTTTCTTTAGGGAAAGCAAAGCTTCCCTCCCATTAGCCCACATCCTGCAATTCCACAGCGCGATTGTGTGTTGGGAATATACCCAAATTTATTTTTATGCAGATTACCATGGTCTCAGATTTCCTTAATAGAGTTTCGTAGCTGATTTCCTTTGCCCATGTTAACCCAAAACTGTTTAACATATGCCTCACAACCAGCCATTGTCAGGCTCGGGTTAGCTTAGGGACTCTTCTTTTTCTGGTTTGTTTTAGAGGGGAATTGGGCGTAGTGCTTGTTGCAGGAACTTTTTGTCATGCTGTTTCAACTGATGGTCTTTAAAGTTATAAAGAGCATTTCTCACATTCCCAGAGATTTCCACACATGGCAGTTTTTTACTCGTCCCTTTCCTCCTTTTATTTAGCTCCCACCTGGTGGTTACCCACTGCTTCAGGTGATTGCAAGGGATTTGTTTTAGTCTTTTCAGGGTTACAAAAAACCAAAGAGTTAAAAATGAAAAGGGTTCTCATGGGACTGATCCAGAACACACAGGTGAAGGGGACTTCCAGCAACTGGTCACTGTGCTGGCCTAAGCCATTCCTAAAGGTTACTCCTCAATTCTATCAGATCATGCGAGGAGGGGGAGAGGTGAACACAAGTAGCAGTGAGATATGTGTGACCTATGGCAAACCACCTCTCCTTCAAGCCTAATGTCATCACCTCTCTCAGACTCAGTCTGCCACAGGACTGTGGCAATAGATCCTACATGATCTGCTCTCCATCACCTCAGGGGAAGAAAAATAAGAGAGGCTGTTTCGGGGGGGAAGAGGAGACAGACAGCAGATCACACTGAGAAAGGGAAAATTCTAGCCCAGAAGAATGGAGGGACCAGATCAAACAGAGAGGAAAAAAAAACCCTCATGTGCCATCTGCAAGTCCTTTGTGGTCAAGTCATGGAACAGTGGGACACAAAGCAGGAGATGAGAGAAAGAGATATTTCTGCATTTGTTCCCCTCCTTCTAGCGCAATGTATATTGGATCAGTTCACCCAGTTTTTCTAACTCAGGGAACAGATGGTGTCATATTTGAATATAAAATGAGTTTTCATTTGCTTTGCCATTAAAAAAAAAAAAAAACAACACAAACAAACAAGAAAAAAAAAAAAGGAGCTCACCCAAAAATGATGCTATAGTTTTTTTTACAGACCTATGGTCTCAGTTACAAGCTGAGCTTATTTCAGTTCCCGGATCTAATTTGTGGTCTATTATGGTCCTTTTATGCCTGCAGATGTACAAAATGAAAAAAAGTCCCTTCTACAAATGGAAATACTTTTCTACTTAGACAATGTTCATGTTTTGGGGAAAAGTGAAAAACTGTTTAACCACATTTGGCAGCAAAATTCCAACTGTACAGGCACAGAGTTTGCTGTTGTTGCTCTGTGCTGTGTAGCTTTGAATTCAATTAGAATTCAAACCCACTCATTTTTTTAAGGTTCTGTTATGTTACTGGAAAGAGCTTCCGAAATGAATATTTTTCTCATGGTTCCTCTTGTCAGGACCTGTGAGAAGGACTAAGAAAACACAAGAGAGAACGTTTTCCTATGGCAGTCCCGGGACAAAGATGAAGAAACCAGATTAAACAAAACAGAATTTAAGAGATGAATGTCTGTGGCTTCTGTTCTTCTTTTCTGAGCCATGGGTTTCATCCCTTGTAGGTTAAACCCTCCAGCTGTGTGCCAGTGAGACTTCCTAATGTCATCATGGGAATCAGTGGAGTTAGACAGTCATAAAAGTAAGCTCGTGTAGCAACAGGGGGAAGCCAACAGGTCAGATGAACAATCAAGACCTTTTTTCTGAGTCTATCTGCAGTCTTTCACTTGCATCACTTTTCCCCTGCTATGATGCTTATAAAAGTTTTGGGCTGCTTGCAGGTGCCAAAATATTCTCAGAATAAATTTGCACTGAATTTGAGACAAGCTGACTGAAGACCTCTCCTGAGTCCCTTATTTTCTCAAATTCCACAATTACGACGTTATTGCAAGTAGAGCCTTTTTTTCCTCTTTAATTTACACTCTGCTGGCTTAGATATTACCCTCCAGCACATCTATAAAAGACCTTGGCTGCTGAGGTGGGGCAGGAATTGAGTGGTTTAGGATTTGGTAAAGGGATTAAGGAGTCTTTCATTTCTAGGTCACTAGTTCAAGACTGTCATGACTGTAGGCTGTCTACTGACCTGTGTTAAATATATTGGTGGATGTCGCTTATTCCCTATCAAAAAAATCACCACCACATTTGGCATTGATTTGACTTTATAACAGAGTAGCTTTGGTATGCATTAATCAGAAATGGGAGCATGTTGGAAAGCTCAGATCAGGATGTGAAATCTCCCAAGGTTTGAGAATGGATGTGTTTGGGGTTCTGGTTTGACTTCTCCAAGCAAAAAGTCAGGCAGTGAAATGTGGGTTTCAAATTGTCTAGTAATTTAGGGTTGTTAAGAAGCAAGTCCTACTTTTAATTTTAGCTCTGCTGTTTTCTTATGAAAAGCAGTTTCTTTCCCTACTTCCCACCTGTCAAACTGCAGAAAGGTTCACAGTAAAATACCTTTTTTCTTATTTAGCTTCCAGAGGTCCCTGAAGACAGAAAGAAAGGAAAACAGAGAAATTAGGAGATTATTAATCCCTCAGTGGCAAAAGGGAACTGTTATCACTTCTGGTATATTTTGGCTAAACATTGGAAATTATACTGGAATTTTGAAGCCTTAAGTTCATCCAAATTAAAAACATGGAACTTTATTCCCAAACAGATTCAAATATTAGACTTTCAAATAGGTTTTCTGCAACACCTTAGAGGGTAAGCTCCCCTACTTTCTCTTTTTCTCATACAGACTCACACTCTTCAACAGCCTCTTTGACCTTAATGGGATGCTATTTGCTGATTTGGAGTCTCAGTCCCAGCAGTGAGTTCGTAATAAGAGTCAGCTGAAGAAAGGCTCTTTGCCCACCTTCCAACAATTGCACATTTTAAAGCATCAAGCTCTGCATTGCTTCTGCCAGCTCTCAGAAAGATGTCAAATTGAGTAAAAATTCAAAAAGCAGAAAGCTCATTGAAAGCAAACTCAGATAAAATGTTAAAATGCAGCATTGTCTCTGGTTGGGAGGCAGCTTCCATAAACGGCACTGAAAAACAATCAAATTAGAAGATAAATACAACCTGGAAACAGCAGGAGAAGTTATGCCAGACATAAATCTGCTTGTGATACTTTTAATTAAAACTGGATGTGATACAGTGCTCAATATGATATTTCCTTCATCCCCGTTTATTATTGGGATTATATTTTTGTATTCTGCTCAGTTGTAGGCCTGCACCATCAAGTCCAAGGGAGTTCAGAAGCAGTTAGCCCAAAACAAAGGCTTAAAGGAGGCAGGCAAGCAGAAAATATTGGGGGAAGGGGAAATAAAAAGAAAGAAAAAAAGGAAAAAGAGAGAGAGAAGGAAAAAAAAAAAAAAAAAGGGCTGAGATTCCCAGTTGCTTTTGTAAACCTTCACCTCTTGCAGCCTCCAGGATGCTGTGGTGACCACATGTTCCATACCTGACCATATTTTGGTTTGGGACCTATTAGCTCTGAGGAATTTTCTCCTTTGAAGTTTGAGATTAAGCATAGGCCTGGTTTTGCTGGTCTGCCTGAGCTACTGCCTCCCCCCACAGTGTTTCTGGGTGCTGTCAATAGGTCTTTCTTTTTCCCTAATCTCCTCTTGTGGCCAGGTGTGTCCAGAAGCTGAGCTTGCTCCTTTTCCCTCATCTCATTTTGGGCTTCAGCCCTCAGTGGACATGACCAGCCTCTGTTCTTACCCTCCAGCTCAGAAAAAAGCTTCAATTCCCTCCCCAAGGGCTGGCAGAGCCTCTCTGCCTGCCTGTAGGATGCTGGATGTCCATCAGCCTTCAGCTGCACTCAGCACATTGTCTTCCCACTTAAATATTTTGCCATGTGTCCAGAACAACTAGTTTATCAAGCCAGCAGCAGCAGAAGGAAGAATTTTGTTTTCTGGTGTTGTGGGGATAAAAATTTCTATCTGTTTTCTCCACTGGGAGAACATCAAAGATTCTGCCATTTTCCAAGTGATCCAGAAACCAAAACATGGTTTTGATTATTCCTTCCCTTCTTTAGGCATCCTTGACTCCAGGTTTACTAGCAGTGAGGATGCTATGCTGGTGTGAGGGAAAGAAAGCAGGAATTTGGAGATGCTGCCTCACTCTTGAGTTGAATGCACCAAGCTACAGCTTTTCCAGGTCTGTTTCTTCCAAAATCACCATGGCCAGCATTTTCCTTGCTAGCTAGAGAAAGTTTAATTTTCAGCTTCAACAAATTAGTGTTCCCCATGGAATTATCTTAGCATGGAAAATTCCCATTCCACCCAATTATAAGTGCAAGAGTAACAGTCATATGGATAGCTACAATACATTACATAGTCCTGGTTCTTGATTTTCCAAGGGGAAACAGGGAGAGAGTTTGATGCTACACCTAGTTTTACCTACCTGATCTAGCATGATCTGTACCCCAGCACTGCACACTTTGACCTGGCTGAGGCTTTGCCCTGATGGAATTCAATCCTGATGGACTGTAGGAATCCAGTAAACTGGATGGAGATATTTGTAGGTGACTGGGGAATGGGAAATTTATCTGTTTTCTCAAAGAATTTGCTGACAGGCCAAACATTTTAGGATTGTGTGCACTGGAGAGAAAGGAAGACATTTGACTGTTTATGGGAATCCTATTTCCCTTGTCTGGGACGTCTGTGCCTCAAGAAATGGTATCATCACGGGCTGGGGATATCTGCTTACAACTTTTGAAGGAGATCTTTAGTCATAATCTATCAAAGCTTTAAATGAACATGAAACCAAGGAGACAAAATGAATAACTCACCCTAATGGAATAGCAGATGGTGAGATCTCACAGCACATCATGGTAGTGTTCCAGCATCCACTATATAGTGTTTCTTTTTCTGAGTGAGAATAGTGCTCATTCTTGTTGTTTAATGTCTACAAGGTCTAGTAGAGACTAAATCATGATAAGAACCACAGACGTTTTGGAAAGCCTGAAATTGGATAAGTGTCAGTCACTATCACCTCCATCAACCTTAACTTCCTTAGTCACAATGCAAACAGCTCCACGTAGTTTTATTTCATCATTTACTGAGACGGGGGAAAAAAATATATCCTAAACACTTCTGGACAGCAGCTGTGGGTGGAAAATATATAGGATGGTGAAGCTTGTGAAGTGTGCAAGAAAAATAGTGCTAGTTATACATGCCTGAAGATTGGGAATCCCAGGGCATTCATGTGCTCCGGCTCAGAAAAGGGAGGGATGCTGCATTTCACAACACAGAGTCTTAAAAAATAAAATAAAATAAAAATAATTGCTTTGGGGACCCGCGTTAAAATGCAGGTGTTTTGAGGGGAACATAAACATTTTTTCCTAAATGAGGCGTTGAGGGCTGGGAGAAGGGCAGTAAAATTAGTGGAATTACTGCCTGATTTTAACCAGATGATTGCTGCACTTGGACACCAGGGCGGTTTCATTAGGGACTCTAATTTACAAGCCATTCGCCGCATTCCAGGGGAATGCAGCAACTCCCCCCACCCCACGCTCCCAAAGAATGCCAGCACTGAGCTTTATGGCAGCAAAACCTCACTACTCACTTGCTGGGCTTGGTTTTGGCGTTGTTGCTATTGTGGCTTGTTATTTTTAAGGGCAGATTGGCTGTAGGGCTGCGGCCAAGCTTTTTGGGGAGGGAGAAAGGGAGTCACAGTGCCTTAACCCGGGCAGGTAGTCCCAGGAATCTGTGTAAATCTCCACTGGCGTGGAAAACATATGGTCCTTCTACTAAAGAGCTGTCCTGATTTATACATAATGTGCAATCAGATATATTACATCATGTTGGCGTTGGATGCTAGTATATTCCAGATATAAAATGACCCTTTTCCTGGCCTTCCATTAGATCCTAAATTGTCATTAAAGTACAGTCCTGAAAGCCTGAAGCAGGTGAGGTTTTGGCCTCGTGTGACCTAGCTCAACATAAATTTGTCTGATCTTTATAGAGGCAAATGGCCTAATGAACACTGTGGATAGAGGAGATTTCCATGTAGCCAGCCCTTGGGATCTGGTATTACTTTCAGAGGTATGAGATTTCTGCCTCAACCCACCTGGCAAAGCAGCAATAACTCCTTTTCCCTAACAAATAGCACACAGCCTTACATTCCTCCTGTTCACCCTGCTTAGCCATCTTCTGGATATACCCACACAACATTATAACCTTCCTGTGTATCCCTGAGTTTTATTCCTCTGCCACAGTGCAAGACACCAAAGCCAAAAAAGGGTGATATGAATTCTTTCTTTGTTTCATGGGTGCAGAGCCCTCTTTGTAGAGGATAAGCATCCTTTTGACATGTCATTATTTTCTGTTTGTCTCTTATTCCTTCTCACTATTGCTTTTTTCACTGAATTTCACCTTTTCTAACGGGAGCTGCAAAAATTCCCTATTTTGTCCAATCAACTTCCTTCCCTGTGCTGTTTGCAATTTTCTTTTACATTTTCAATACGTCTGAGTTTCATTTTCCCCCAAGGACTACTCTCTTGGCTAACTCACTCTCCAGTTTTGGTGGGCTCTCTGAGGTCCAGCAGCCATGGCTGATGTTTGCCTGCTGTTAATCCTAACCCTCACACCTAAATTATAATTAAAATAGTGAACAGAATCCTAAACTTGGCAGGGGTTTAGAGTCTGTCACCAAGTAGTTATAGTACATGAATGTTACATATTAAAACACACAAATGCAGAGACTGAGGTTTCCTTTCAGTTGTAATATTTGTCTCCCATTTTTGAGGGCAGCCATTCTGGTCTGTCATTCCTCTGCTCCTGTCTCATCAAATTCTCACAAATTCACATCTCACAAATTCTGGTGGGTTGCCTCAGATATCTATTTCAATGCAAAACCTCCTATTTAAAACCCAAAAGAGATTTATTAAATAATGTCCTTCCCCTGAGGCACGAATGAGCTGGCAGAGCAGGAACTGTGGCAATGAGGAATAACCTCACATATGAGAGGAAAAGAGCAAGTCCCCCTGCATTAATTCATTCTTCAGGATCTTGTGTTCTTGAGATACTGTGCAGGCCTCTTCTTGACCAAATTCAAATCCACCTGGCCTGCTTGAATCATTTAAATTCCATCCCTGGAAGTGTCCAAGGCCAGGTTGGATGGGGCTGGGAACACCCTGGTCAGTGGAAGGTGTTCCTGCCCATGGCAGGGGGTTGTAACTAGAGGAGCTTTAAGGTCCCTTCCAACCCAAAACATTCATGACTCTAGCAAATTATTCTTCAGGGGTTTTTTCAATTACATTAAATTCAATTACACAATTGTGTTTGTGCAGGTAAAACTGAAAACCTTAGCTCCCTTCCAAAGACACTTTGATTGAGAAGATGTGGTTTTCAGACTGCCTAAGAGCAGTTCTAATTATTCCCTTTAAATATGACTCACTGAGTATTTGGGTATTTTTTTCTGTGCCAGAAAGCATTTGTGAATGAATCAGGCATCCTGTCCATGCCTTTATTAACCATAAATATTTGCCAACAGCCTATATGATCAACTGGCAGCCTGCAGCTGTTTGCAACTTCTTCTCTCAAGGAATATTTGGAGATCACTATTCTTGTCACTGCCTGAATGAGAGGGAGTCACCTGAGCTGCAGGGTGATGATGTTAGTCCAGAACTGCCTGAAGCTGTATAAACTGCCTGATGACTTGTGGCTAGAAGTTAATGGTGAAGGAAAAAAAACATTTCCTTTTCAGATTCCATTTTAAACTATTTGTGCTACTATGAATATGCACCAATTTGCAAAATGACTCAGTTTTGCAGGTGCCTGAACTGGTGCAGCTTCCCAAACAGCAACCATGTGCTTTCACCAAGGGCAGAAGTAACTTCTTCACTCTCTGATAGAAATCTAACCTCAACTTTTAAATGCAGTCATTTCACTACTAGACTTTATTTGCAAAGGTAGATAGGTTTGACCAGACAGCTTCCATTTTTCACTTTGTTACATCTGTAGACTTGCTGGAAATATTTATGAATGAAAAATATTATTATGATAACTTGGTCGGGTCTCTTCCCATTGCTCTATGGCTCAGAGGTGGCAAAGGCCCTGACACACATCTTCCTGCAGTTTATAAAGCAGTAATTTAGACCATCAGACTATCAGATGAGTTGTCATGAAGCCATTTTGATTTCTCTCATCTCACCCTTCAAAAGATAACAGACTTCATAACTTCGAAGACCTCTTATTTGCTTGGTTGATGTTACACAGTCAGCATTCACTGCCCCATCGAGGCATTTTCAAATGCTTTGTAACCCAAATATTTTATTCTTCATTGACTTTCCTTGGCATTTGGGCTTCTAATTCACCTGTTTTTATCAGTTTGTAAAACCAAAGAAACTATTCTTTAGGCGTGAAGAATATGCATCAGCTCTCTGTGATTCTAACAGTCTCTCTTTAGTACTAACAGGGGACAATGTGGCATGAATTACTTTCCTTTGCTATTCAGAGACCTTCCAGGACTTTACTTCTTGTTTTCTTAAGATCACCTTGTGTAATTGAGGGCTAAAATGCAGGGCAATTTCTTCAGATCCCTCCCCAGTCTGCTTATCATCATCTCATGGAAATGTGCAACTTTCATGGAAAAAAAAAGTTGAACAAAGGGAGAAGCTGAAGTTTTTCTAACACCAGAGGGAATCCAGGCAACTTCTGGAGATCAATTTGTTAAATAATCATTCTGAGCAAAAAATTTTAAAAGAAAATAAATACTTCATGTAGCTAAAAATCAAACTTTGAAATTTTGCTGGTTTACTGAGGAAAACACTATTCTTTTACATTATAATTCTCAAATATTAATAAAACTCTGTCTCTTTATGAAAAAAAAAAAATTCTTTTTTCTCCCTTAGAATTCTTTCAAAAATAAATATGTTTGGGGGTGTTTGGACAACATGAAATCTGCATTGACAATGTCTTCTACAGGACTGTCTGATCTTGAAGGGTTCTTAGGATAAGATCACCTGCTTTATAAAAATGGTTTTTACAGAGCTTCAGATAAGGTTAAAAATCAAAGCATCATCACTGATCCACAATACAGCACAAATCTTATGTCTCTTCATAATTCATATCAGTGTAATTGAAACAAGTGCCCTTTATGGATTTGTTTATTAGATGTATGATTAATAATTAGAGAAGCAGTAAGACTAGAATTAATGCATAATGTATGTTTTATAAAGTTACAATTCACATTATAAGAAAATTGCTTCTGCATAAGTCACTAAAAAAGTAATGTCCTCGCTGGCAAAATGCAAAACTTTGTGAGGCAGAGCCAGATGCCTGAGCCAGGAGGTTGATGCTGGAGGGAAGATCTGCTCCATCTCTGCTGAATGGTCCTGAGGAAGCTCTAAGGTGAGGCAGAGCACAGAGGTTGCACTCCAGAGCTCTGTGGTGCAAAGAGGATAAATGACTAATAGCTTTCTCGAAAGGCCAAACAAAGTGTCATAAGCTCCTCAAAGCTCCTAAGATGTGTTTCAGCTATTTTTTTTTTCCTATAATTATCTCACTTCTAGCCTAAACTTAACAGGAAACCCACTTGGTTTTGTAAGAAATACTCTTGTTGCTTAAGAATGCAGATGTTGCCGAGACTCAGAAGGAAGTCTATGTCCATTTGGCCAGCTGTGTCCTAACAAGACATCCACAGACTCTTCATTGTGCCCTTAAAACTTAATCCAGACAGAGAATGACTTAATGCTAGCTCTTGACACAACTGCACTATATAGAATAAGGCTGAGGCCATCAAAATAATTCTCATTTGAGAGCAAAAGCAGCCCGAACCCAAGTTTGGGAGTCTGCTGAGTAAACACTAGCAAAGGAGAAATAAACACATTCTCTTGGCCTGAGCTACCATAACTCTCTCAGCTGCAGAAAGAAAATACAGCACAAGAGAAAGAGGAATGTTTAGATATGACTTAGAGGATGGAAATTTTCTGTTCATGTTTAGGAGATCTCACAATATCTGACCACAGCCATGTGTGGTAGCTGAAGCCTACCCCTTACCCAAAAATATGCTCAGGCAGATGGAGAATGAGATTTCTGGGATTTGATTATCAAGAATAAAACCACAGACCTGGATGAGCTAATGTTGTTCCAGATGCATTATCTTATGATCTCCATGAAGAGAGAAGGGAATATTGAATCCTCCCTTAAAGAGGTCTTTCAGCAGGCTTAATCTCCCCATTGCATAAGAAATTGCTGCCTGAAACTGGAGGGGATCTCTGCCTGAGCCCCAACCAGAAGAAAAATCAGATCTGAAGGAACAGCAAACAGGGGAATGAACCACAATTTTCCATCCATGTGCTATGACACAAAGATCCCTGGATCATTTCTCTGCTCTGTATTGTCCAGAAAATGGACCTAGATTGATGGCCTATTATTTCACTTTTCTTTTTTTCTTGTCCCAGACCACCTTTCCTCCTTCCCCAAATTCCTTTTGTCTTGCATCAAACCATTTCAGAGCCCAGCCCAAAGAAAACCCTCCAAAAACATTCCTGGAACAGCATCTTCAAACAAAATCCTTATTTAGACCCTTAAGCCATTAGCAGAGTGGTTATTTTTGAACAAAATTCACTTCAGAAGCACTTGCAGGATGATTGTGACCCCTTCAAAGCCCTGGGAGGAGTTGATGCACACTGTGTGACACTGGGCACTGCAGCAGAGCCCAGACTGGGATTTTGTGTGACCCAGGGGCTGCTGAGCTCACTGACAAGGTGGCTTCTCTCCAAGGAGACACCCAAACCTCCAGGCAGATCCCACAGCAATCGCAGGCTCAGCTTTTTTTGCCACATACGGTGACCATTAGCTGCAAATGTCAGAGACCAAAGGTCGCTGCAGTGCCCTGGCAGAATTTATATGCTTGGAAAGTACCTGGATGGCCTTGTGTATCCCAGTGTCACTGCTCCAACGTAAAACCAAGGATTTGCTTCTGAAAACAAGTTTTCTCTCTCTTGTGCATGTCACATACACTCTCTGCCTTCCAGAGAGTTATCTCGTGTTTAAAATAATGTGATGGGGAACAGAATTCCTCTCTCAATCAGCTGTAGGGGGAGAAAGCTGTAAAGCAAAGGATGCTCCTGCCATTGTTTCTGCATTGTGAAAAGGTGAAAACCTCAAAAAACAAGGAAAAGGGAAAGGAAAAAAAAAAAACAAGGAAAAGGAAAAGAGACAGTTTTAAGGGCTTTTAAAATATCTAATGCTCTGGGATCTAAATTGGCAGGGAGCCAAGCAGTGTCTTAAAGGGACAAGCACTTTATTATACTTTCTAATTCTTCCAAAGTCTGTCCGTAGGATATATGAGCTGGCTCTAATATGACTACTCTATTCTCATCCTCCAGTGGTATACTCTGGTCTCAGCTCATAAATTGAAAGTGGAAGATCAGTAAATCAGCATGGACTGTTTCAGAGGGACATTGTGAATTTCCACTCAAATCTTCTGGTTTATCTTAAATATTTCATCTTAATGTCACCTTTAGAAAAAAATCTTTCATTCAAGTAAGTTACAACATCCAGTTCTAAACTGATTACACTCCCCCACTGACCTTCTGCAGCAAGGCTCCCACAGCAGTGCAAATACCACATTGGCAGCTCTCTGCTACAGCTTAGGAAGGAGAAATTCTGGCCTGGTGGAGATCCTAAAAACATTCCCAAGGCATGTTGTGGTGCATAAATAAGGTGGATTGAGGTGCACACTGCTGTAACACAACATGGGCACCACCCCAGCTCTTGGCCAAGGTTCCTTTCCATTTCTTTCCATCAGCATGACCAACACACTGGAATTCATTAGCATTTACTGGACCAAACTATTTTCTGTTAGGTCACAAAATTCGGCAGTCTAAGCAAGGGGAGCTGTTTTTTGAGGCAGGAGGGGATGCAGTAGGGAGAAAGATTAAATAAAGAACGACACAGATGAATACTCTCAATGAGTCTCTCAGGTGCAGCCTGGCTGAATCTCCTTACAATAATAATAGCAACTTCCTTCCCTGAGGAGGAGCACTTCCCCAAAAGCTTGAAGAAACACCTAGAAGGGAAAGATTTAACTGAAAAAATTGTATTGTGAAATGCACTATAAATGTCATTCATTCCAACCAATGCTGGTTGTACTGGGCAATAAACAATGGACCCTGGAAATACAATTTTTTTCTGTTTTCTGCTTTTAAAATAACCAAGGAGTTACCTGAGAAATACATGCTGATAAAATTGCTCAGAAATCTTGGGTTTGTCCCCTTTCCTGCTACACTGGCCTTATTCTTTTTTTCTTCTGAAGGGAGATAATTTTGTTTTTCAGGACTTTAAATGAAGCTGGGAGTTTCCATGGCTGCTTATTTATACAGGGCTATACACCACAGTTAATTCACCCTGACAAGAATGATGTTGAGCTTTCTTGCCATATGATCTTGTATTTAAGATCCTGTCAGTTTTGAGGACTCTAAATAAACCTTCTTTTAAATATTTAATACCCTTCAGTGATATATGCCTTTAGGCTCTGAGCCTGGTCCAACCATCAAAACTTAGAGTTTTCTGTATTTCCCATCACCACACTCTTACTCATATAAATTAAATTTGCACTCAAAATTCTCTGGTGAATTTCAAGTTGTTTGCTTCTCATTTGCCATTCCCTTATATCTAGATAGAAATAAAAATCTACTTCAGTTCCTTCTATAGGACTTTTAAGCTCTCTGTATAGTAAAGTCATCCCATCCCAAAAATAAATAGCCATAGTATTTTGTGATAATATCTCTGATGATGGGAATGATGTTCAGGTTCTCTACATCTTCCGTCTTTTTTATTAGGGACCTGCACAGGGAATGCTAAAAGAAAATAAAGAAAGGGTGATTTCTCTCTCTACTTCTTGGCCCAGTGACTTCCTCCCTTTTGTTGTGGTAACAACAAGAGTAAGAAAAACTCAACACAGAATGGAGATGTTCATGGAGTAAATAAAAATCAGTTCACAACACTGACCCAATGAGGTGTTGAGGGAAATGTGAGCCTTGACCAAATCAGCCAACAATGTGTTGCTTGGGGACTTCACCCAGACCACAGAGAGAAGAAGCATAAAGCTCCTGAATGAGCCTGATGGAGGTTGGGACCTCTGCCTCAGTGGCTGTGCCAAGCTGGTTTCTATTTTAACCACAAGTTCCACTGCAGACCTGGAGGGATGTCCTTCCAATTAAGTATATCAAGTAGTCATGCCTCAAATCAATGTAGATCCTCATTCAGGTTTCTTAGCACCACGAAGAAAAAGGGGGTTGAAGGAGTTGGTAGAGCAGAGGTTTTCTCTTATCCTTCCTCTCCCAGCCAGCAGCCTCAACCATCAACACATTTCTCAAGCACATAAAGACTGGGTCCTTCCCAGATTTATTTGTTCCTTGGTGCTCAAAGTCCTGCAGAACTTGTCCTTTCCCCGTATCTCCCCCTTTACACTTCTGGATGTGTCACACATGTACACACACCCCTGCTGGAAAATCTGAGAGAAACACAGCAAAAAGCCTGACCCAAGGATCCCAGCATGTGCTCCAAACAGAAACCCAGGCGACTGGAAAGCCTGTCACATGCTCCAGCCACGATCAATAGCAAAGGCAAAAGAGCACTAGCAAGAGCCTTCATCAAATGGAAACAGAACTAAAACAAACAAAGAGTGTGTCGGGCTCAGTTCAAGAGAGGTTCCTGGAAGCTAACTCGTAACAGCTAGGACAGAAATTCCAGCTCTTTGACAGGAATTGTCCCTAACTCTGAGTAAAAGTGTTTAGACTTCACAGAACTCAGCAAAATTGCCTTTGAGTGTCAGCAGTGAACACTGTATATTCTTCTAAGACTTCACAGCACAACTGTCAGCTGTCTGTTTTCTTTCTGCTACATGTAGAGTTTATACAGACACTCCCAGAGGAGCCTTTAATTGCATGTCATGACAAGTCTCCCAACCTCTTTGCAGCTCTTCCACTTAACACGTAGTGTAAACTCACCCAATCTCCCTTCACTTTCTCCTTCCCACATTTCTCTCCTGGAGCTCTGTGGAGGTTTGTGTTGAAGCTTCATTATGATGGAGTGGACCCAGTGGAGAACTCTGTGAAAATCATCCGACCCATTTATCAGGACAGATCTCTTTAGCAAGTCTCTATAAACCTCATGTGTTGAAGAGCCATAACCTGTGACTCAGACACAAAACTAAAACCTGAATAACTCAGAGCAAGACTCGGGGCTTTTTTCCAATTTCCTATTCCTACAGGGTTTTTTTATTGCGCAAGACAGTCGCTAGATTTTACTAACGACAGCACTGGGCGATCCCAGCACAGAGACAACACCATTATGGAGAGAGCTATGCAAACACTGAGACTGTCCCTGCCCCAGAGTTCTTATAATATAAATAGTAAAGGCAGTGGGAGGGAAAAGAGAAGCACAGAGAGGTGAAACATGTTGCTCAAGAGGACACGACAGCTCAGTAGTCACTACAGAGTATTGCCTCTCAGGGTGAGTGTTTTTGTAAGAGGTCTGGCTTTGCATTTGAAAAAAAAAAAAAAAAAAGTCAAAGCAATTCTCACGGCAAAGATTGTAAAGTCTGGTTACACTTGTAAAGGGATTCTGTAGAACATCATGCCCCAGTGTGCCATATTATTCCCTTTTTGTGATTCTCAGAACAAATTTCCTCAATTTTCAAGTCTAAAGAGGCTTTGTTTTTCACTGCTCCTGCCTCAAACCAGTATCCAAAAATTAAGGTGTGATAGTGAAACATTTATATTTAAGGCACTGTATGTTTTCCCCAAATTCCTCCCCCACCCATTATGGCCATGGCTTAACTGCACATTTCAGCACATGTTTAACCACACGAGCAGTGCTACACACATCAATGAAACTACCTGCACTTAAAATTAAGCACTTGTTTAAGGGCAAGATATAGAGAGACACATAGTGGGATTTTAAAAACCCCTTGAGCATTCAGTGGGAGTTAGGTGCTTAATGCGCTTAAGAGACATTTGAAAATCCCACTGAGATGGTGTAGCTGCAGCTGAATGCCTCTGGAAATCTGTCAGTGATGCTCAGAATGATACAGTGATTGATTGCAGTGACAATTACACCTCTAATGAAGTCCTGATTACACAGAGAGTTTACAACAGATATGTCTAAAATTGGTGCAAGGATCATCTTTTTCTGGAGCACCACTTAGAGCTCCATCCAAAATAGCACTTGGGTGATGTGTAATTCTGTGAGCCACACGAGCAGCCACTCTCAGAGGGCTCACAGGACCAGCCAGCCAGCTTGTGGCTCATTCATGACTTACCAGACTTCATCTAACCAGGTATTTGTCACCCTATATAGTGATCAAAGACCCCAGTCCTCTCCTCCCTATCCCACCTCAGCAAATCCTGCAGCAGTGGAATCTCCACTCTCCTTTTTGCTACTTGACCCTGGACTTATCCCTAAAACAGGACCCAAAACACCCAGCCTGCAAGCTCTGACAAAATCAACACTCACCCAGCAACACATCCAAATGCCTGGGGACACTCAGGAGCTGAACAAACACCTCTAATGAAGTGATATAATTTTTCTAAGCTAATGAGAAGAAGGTGACCTGAGCCCACAGGTATGAGCCCTAATGGACAACAAGCCAAGGAGATAAGCCCCTGCTTTCCACACGAGCTAACAGAGGTCATGCTGGCCAGAGTTTGAATCTTTCTGGCAAGCAGCTCACTGCAGCTCTACACCTGGCTGGGTTTAATTTGTTATTTATGTCAGCTTTGCATATTTGTAAAGTTCAAGGGTTTATTGCCCTGGCCTGACCTTGCCAAGTCAGAGCTCACATGTGGTTCTCTAGTAGCAATTTCTTTCTAATAAACTTTACTTGAAAGAACATGTGTGATAGATTTTGTTGATGATTAAAAAGAATGGGGCTATGTTCATTGTTAGCCAAGCTGGTTTTGAAGTTTTGTTGGAAGTCACCTCTGTGCTCATTTTTTAAAAAATGTCCCCTTCCCCCTCACCCCTTTATTTTACTGCACACCCTAATTATGTTGCATGTTGAAACATGTAGCATTGTTTGTGTCTATACAGTAAAGACAATTCCCTCATGTGCTTATTATTATCATTAAATTAAAGAACACTGTTTTTAGAATTGGTCTTTAATCAAAACATGTACAAGCACCAGAGCCCTGGGCACACACAAGAGCAGGAAAATGCAAGTCTCTGATGTACAAACATGCAAAAAGCAACTAATACCTGGCATATTCCTTGCCAGACCCAAAGACTGTTGCTTCTAATTTTCTTTGTTTTCCCCTATTAGCAAAGGAAACAAATATTTTCTGTCCCTACAGTCTGTGTAACAGGGTATGATCTTTGCTCCATAGGAAGCAACACCAAATTCCCTTCACTTTCAAAGGGCTGAGAAATTCACTCCCTTATGCTCAGGAGCAAACATGCCAGTGGTTCCCTGGGAAGTGGAATTTCTAAAACCTGATATTTGACCTTTCTGCAGGGTAGGTGCTCATGTTGTGCCTGTGTTGTTTTACCCCAGTGCTCCACCGTGAGCAGCTGGGTACCGTGAAAGCTCCAGCACTGGGGGCATTTTGGGGACTGGATAAACTGCAGGCTTTGTGCTTCTGCCCACAGACCTATGTTTAATCCAGAGCTGCCCATCCTTCTGCCAAGGGTGATTAGCATTGTCCAAGTTTAAGAGTTGTTGTTGGTAGATTGACAGAAAACGGGATTGCATAAATCTCATTTTCTTATAAAACCTGGCTGAAAGTGTTCCAACACTGCTAGTACATCCCAAAATCCTCATTTCTCCTACTTTATTTTCCCACAGCTTGTTATGTTTTCAGCTCAGGGCCAAATTCTGGGCAGAGAGCACTGAAGGAAGTTTTCATCTATGTGTGACAGCAAGTTAACATGTGCTTTTGTGATTCCTGGAAGAGCATGTATGTACAAGTACTTCCCTGAATCAACAGTTTTGATTGTAAATCATTTTAGGCAGGATTGTCATTTATTAAATATGTGTACAATGGCCTGCCTGAGATCCCCAACACTACTGTAAAATGACTAAATAAGTAAATAATAGTGACATCCATGCTCTGACAGCAGCTGTGAGATTTTCCCTTAAATTAAGAGCTCAAGAGGCAATTGCAACTAGTAGTCAAATCAGGGACCAGGAAACTGAATTTCTGGTTGTCACTCATGGAGCAGGGTCAGGATCCCTAAAGTATCAGTTCCCTGCTCCCTCTGTGAAGAGGACACTGGATTAAGGAATTGTCAGCCTGGCATAAGCCTCTCCTTTCTTTGCTAAGTGGCAAAAGACACCAGTTTGAATTATTCTTAGCGTGGGTTGGCTGGGAAAAGCTGCAGGGCAACCAGCAATGATCAGCCCTCTGCCAACTGATTATAAAAGCTCAGCCTTCAGTCCTGCCTGAGATTTCTTTTCCCACTGCCTGTAAAACAAATCTTGAGCCTTATTGCTCGTCTTCTTTTTGTATGGGGTGATTTTCAGAAGACCTAGGCAGTTTTAGCAAGCCATAAGAGACACACAGGTTTATATGTATATATATAAAACTTCAAATGTTTCTTGTTCTCTTTTCTTTAGCTTCTCTGTTCCTTTGGCACCACTCCTCTTTCTATGTCCTATTTCTGATGTCTTATCATCATGTTCGCTGTCCTTACCTTTCCCATCTCTTTTTTTCCTTCAAATTCTTCCCCCCGAAAATTTCACATCTTTTTAGCTCTAAGTGTCCTTTCCTGGCCCAGCTAACACCACACATTTTTATTCAGATAATATCTGTTTCTCCTCTTACAAAACTTGTTTATAGTGTTCTCACTTAAAATGCAGAAGATAGTTTGGCAGGAGCACATTTTTGCAAAGAATAACAGAATTAAGGAGAACCAAAGCCAACCACAAAACCCCATGTAGGCAAAGAGGTACAACCAAGAGCACAGCAAAACTGGAGTTTCCAAAACAAACTGGAAAAGTTTCATCAAAGTCCCAGCCCTTACTCTTAATTGGACACCCTGGTGTTTGAAGGGGCTTGGTGGAAAATAAAACAAATGTGCCTATTGTTCTTAGAATAAGTATTACAATAATAATCATTCTTTAAGCATCAGTAGTGCCTTTCGTCTAAGGACCATAAAGCACAGTGCCAACATGAATGAAAAGCCTCTCGGTGTTCCTATAAACAACACAGACATTTCAGACCCATTTTTAACAGAAGAGTGAGGCCCAGGTAAGATAATAACAATTTTATTTTAACATTGCTGCTGATTACTTAATTCTGTGTATATTTAGGCCCTGCAGTATTACTTGATTTTCACAAGTGATAAACATCCCTGGCTTCAATGGCTCTTAGCATGCAGCAACTCTCAAACTCAAGTCCTGCTTTAGTTGCTTTAAAAGTCTGTGCTTCTATCCTGCTGTCTGCAGATCTCTGCCAGCATCAGACCACACATTTGTGCAAGGGCTGGAGGAATTTAAGGCTCCTACACCCTTCATCTACACACGATTTTCATAGTATAGCCAACGTCCTGTGAAGACCTAGGCATAGTCTTCCCTTTCAGCATGAGCAGTTCTATTCAATACCGTACTGAACACAGTGAATACAGTTGATTCAGCAGGCAGAGATTTGTACAGGATTGGGTCTCACATATTTCCTTTCTAGTCTTTAGAAGCTCTCAGATGGCTTCACATACTCAGCCAAGGGTTTAAAATATGAAATGTAGCTAAATCCCCACAAACCCTTGTTTTATCAACCTTTGCTATCTCCTCGGCGATTGGTTAAGAAATTTGTAAGCAGCATTTCCCAGGCATTGGCTTAATCAGAAGCTTTCAGCCTCCCTCACAGCCAATCCAAGTGCTAAACACAACACTGCCCAATTTATTTTTTAACAAGGTTCTCTACTATTGAAACCAGTATGAAGTGCAATTATGGGCTTAACATTCAACTGTTAAATTATCCTCCCGACATCTTTCCAGGCCACTCTCTTAGCTCTTCAGAAGAATATTTTATTGGAAAGGGTAAATGTATAAAAATCTACTGTTAAAACACTCAACAAATCTCCCCTGTCAGGCCAGTAAACTGTAGTCCACCCACTCTGATCTGAGATTGCTGTTTCTCTGCTCCCCCCTTCCCCACCTCCCTTTTCTTTGTTTAAAATATGCTGACCACACAGTGACCTCTCGTAACCCATTGGTCGAAAATTACAACCAGCCACACAAACAAGCAGCTCGAGGTCAGAAAGAGCAGGGTCTGCTAAAAGTTAGTAATCATACATTAATTCCCTGACATAATTAATCAAAATGAACCACCGTTATCTTGCGCGGAACCTTTAACCTATTACAAAGGGGTCAATTTGCAAACCACTTGAGCATGGGAGTTTGGTACAAATAGCATACTCCCTTCATCTGGGATGCCCTAAGTAGGCAAAAATGCCTTTGAAGTCCCAAATCTACTAGATTTAGATATAATTTCATCAATCAAGTTAAAAGGCTGCCTTCTCTCCAAAAAGGATTTCATGTAGATCTGTCATCTAGCTCTGTTCAGCGGGTGACTGAAAATCCATTTGTTAGGCTCTTTTTGTCAGGATGGAGTAGGCTGCAGTTGGCTCTACATGTCAAAATAGCTGAAAGTTTATCAAATTGAAGGCTAAGAGGCATGATTTGTGTTAGAACCTGCGCTGGTCTGGTGAAGGAAGCAGTAAATCTCAGCTTTGTTATGCCAATCAGCTCCAATTCTGGAACTTAATTGTGTTTTCATTTGATATGACTATAATTACATCTATATAGTGCATGCAGCTATTCACGGGGAATCAGAAACAGCACTTCACACATTTGTACAGCTACCAGGACCATGCTGCCTTATGATCCTTTATGCTCTCATCCAAGCAAAGTCCCTGTGAAATAGCAGGATCTCCATCTCAGTTAAGCCCCTGAGAAACTTAACCCTGATCTTTAAAGGGATTTTAGCACTCAGTTCCTTTTCAGATCTTAAATTCCTGCTGAAATCAGCATGAATCAGGCATCTTGTCAGGAATCAGGGGACTAAACACTTTCAGGATTTGGGTTTAAGCAGCATGCCCAAGGTCACACAGGAGGAACTTGCAGCAGAGAGGGGAGCAGAATCCAGGTCTCTGAAGTCCACTGAATCAACCTTCCTCCATCAGCTTTAAGATCCCTATAGTCCATGGAGTCTCCCTTGAGTGTTTTCTAATCCACTTTCATATGCACCAATACAAACCCTCATCCGTATGTATATCTAATGTATTTATTTATTGCATGCAAGAATGGATGAGCTGTAGTGTTTTAGAAGAATATCATCTTATCAGTGATACCATATGTCACACAGGTGAACCTCAAGGGGTTTATGATGTTACCAAAACCCCAAAATAGAATTAATTTTAAGCCATTCACTGAATCTCATTTTCTCTGCCATATAATATATGAGAACAACGAAGGTGTCAAATATATTTTAAATTACTTTATATAAGCATTAGTGCAACAACTGCATTTGGAAAGTATCACACCTACTTAAAAAGTTTCTGGGAAATGTAAAACAAAGTCATTGTTAAGGTCAGCGTTTTAGCAGAGGTCACTTGAACTACAATTCCCAATATGCACATGGAGTTGACATGTCTGGCTTTTAAAACAAAATCACAATTCATCATCTGAACGTCAGATCTGTGGCTTATGAGTTCCTGGTGTCTGAATGATTATGACACTTATAAAGTATATTTTATTATTACAGCCCACTCATTGCCACTCTCCATATGTGAAGTGATGGATATTTTAAATGTAATTCTACTTATTTATATTTATATCTTACTAGTGACAGGTAAAAAGCATCAACAAATCACTGCAATTTTTAACTAGTCAGAGACAAGATTTATTTTTAGTATAGTTAGCATGCACACTGTGGTTATTAGAAAGAATGATTCCCACTCAGAGGATCATTGTTTAGTCATGTTTAATTAAAATAAACAGTAAAAAAAAAAAAAAAAAAAAGCAACCTCAAAGCATTCAAAAATATCACAGAAAGGTAAAAGGGATAGTGGCAGAGACAGATATTAAGATAAGTCTTTGTGTGCAGACAAGGGGCCAGACTGTGCTCACCTCTCTGCCTTGATCTGATGTGGTCATAGTCCAGCCAAGAGCCAGGAACTGCAACAATTTCCAGTGCTGGAAGTGACCACTGGCAATTAAGAGGATAAAACTGTTTTTAACAAGAAGAGATGAGATTGCCTGCAACAAACTGCTCCTTCAGATTGCTGCCTCTTCCAGTATCTGGACAACACACCAGACAAAAAGCTGGAGTTGTTCAACGTGGAGATGAGAAGGCTCTGGACAGACCTTCCAGCACTTAAAAGAAAGCAAAAAATAGAGAGGGAGAGTGATTTTACACAGACAGACTGTGGCAGGAGAAGAGGAATGGTTTTAAGCTATAAGTGGACAGATTTAGAATAGATGTGAGGAAGTTTTTTACTCAGAGGGTGGTGAAATATTAGAAAGCAGTTGCCCAGGGAAGCGGTGGATGCACCATCCCTGGCAGAGGGGTTGGAACCAGATGATCTTTCAAGTCCCTTCCAAACCAAACTCCCTCTATGATTCCATGAAAATAGGGGATGTCGTGGTTCTGCAGCTCTTCTCCTTCTGGATCTAAAATCACAACTCAACACCCAAAGTGCAAATCTCTCTGAGGATGCTTCCTCTTCCTCCTCCTCCTCTTTCAAAAATCCTTTTGCACCTCAGTTTTGCAGCTGCTCCTGCTCACAGCTCAGTGCATTCCTCTCAAAAAGAGCAGTGCTAGGCATGCACTGAAAGATGGGCTGAAGGGCCATGGTGGGAATGCTGGCCAGCTCTGTGCCAGCTCTAGGAGTGCTGACAGACTTTTGGCTATGAAATTGCAGATCTCTCATAAGAAAATTGGGAAAAAATAAAATTTCTTCTCCCAAGAAAATCGGATTCTTTGCTCCATGGCCAGTCCCCAAGTACATGAGCTGAATGGCTCTCATTAGACTCTTCATAGGGAAATTTTGTAGATTAACAGAAAACTTTGAGGCTTATCTCTACTTCACTCCGCTTGACTCCAGCAAGTCACCACATGCTGTAGTACAAACTACTGAAACCCTCACTTAGCATGTGTGTAAAATGAATATAACTATAATTAATGACCTCCAGGGTCTCTGGTAAAACCATTTAGCATTTGTCAGGCACTTTGTGGGCTTTTGGGTCAAAAACAATAAGTGCAAGGTAGCATTAGGAAGAGTTTCATCCTCAAGTTATAATAACATATAATAGCAGGATCTTCGAGTTACAAATAAAATCAGATTGCAGGAATGTGTAATATAGAAAATGTGACTTGACACATCACACATGGAAATAGACTTCGGGGTGTGTAACATGTAGATGTTTTTACACCTGATTGTGCACAGGTAACTTATGTTGTTATCAGATGGGAAACAAGTGTGAAAACACCAATTGCAGCAACTCCCTGACAATAGCTGGTTGCTCTGAGCTCTGAGTTACCTTGAGCTGTTTCAGTGATGTAACTTGAAGGACAAAGAGGTTGCTGGTAGCTCGTTCTGCCAAACTGTCCGAGCTACAAAGGCTTGTGAGTCACACTCCAGAGCATCTGCAAGGAAAAACACATTACATTTTCCAGGCCACCAAAGCTCCTGCTCAAAGTGGGAAACTCACACATGTTCAATCCATTCCCTCCCCCACACCCCCTGTCTCAACTCCTATGGGATAGGGAGTTTATTAGTTAATACTTGAGCTTAAATCTTCGTCTGAGGAAGTGATGAGCATCTAAGTCTCTCCTCCCTTCTTGCTCAGAGATGAAAGTTTCTTCCCTGGCCTGTTCACTCCAACCTCCCCCTTCCTGGAAGAGATGAATCCCTGCTGAAGAAATCTGAAACCTCTGGCCACCCAGCATATCCTTCAGAAATAAAAGCATCTTCTCTGAGAAAATGCATGCATGGAAAGGAGCACAATGCAAGGCAAGCTCTGCTTGCACAGAGCTGTAGGAAATGAAAGGTAAAAGCCAAAAAAGCCAAACGGAGTTGTGTTAAGATAACAACAGGACATTGTTTTGATCCCAGGAGATCCTGTGGTTTTTCTTTTTAATAGTGTCACTTAGAGTAACTTATAAGGGAGGCAGGGAAGGTGACACAATTTTATAACTCTGCAGGGGCTTCACACCATGGGACAAGATTCCTATTGTACTGAGGAGTATTGGAAAGAAAAGGGGGAAAAGGAAAAAAAAGAGCTTGCAAAGCAGATCTAAAATTACACCTATTCTCAAGGAAGATACAAATCTAGGCCAGAAGGATTGCTCATTACAATGAACTCCTAGGAACTTTTCCAGCAAATGCTTCACAGGTATTTATCAACCTAGCTGAGGGCAGGTGAGTGGGAGCAGGAAAAAAAAATCCGCCTGCTTTCTCCCCACAAAACCCTCAGCCTAGTTTCCACACTGGATCACGGCTTGTTTTCTATTTCCCCTGTTCAAAATTTGTCAGCATCCCCCAGTTAATGGGAAGGATATGGCAGGGACACGACAGAAAGACAGGAAATTTCAGATGTAACTAATTCGCATGACTTTCCCACACAAGATCATGTTCAGGCAAACACAAAAACAACCTTTTAGCTAACGAGGACAAAGTAAAAACAGCAGAGAGAGTTTGCAGGGGCTGTCTGTGCTTTACACACTGGTCTGGATCAGTCTCTTGAGGTGCAGCCCCTGTACACTTCTCCTGATCCAGATCCCTGCATCTCACATTGTTTACTGCCATCACTCTCTGCTAGATGTTTCTCACTTCAGCAACTCCCTTTGCCCAGCTGCACCCCACATGGACACAGAACAGTCCTGAAGTTGTTTCTTTATTTCAGAAATACAAAATCGTGGAGTCAGCAGTATCTTTTCAGCTCTTCTTTCCTCTTTCCTATCAATTGCAAGAGAGGTGGACACAATCCATAGGATCAGTGAGCTCTGGACCAGGTGAGGCAGCTGCTGTACCCCATATAGGTGAAGACACTATTTCCAGAGTTGGGCACTAACAAAACAGTTGCAAATTTTTATCCACAAAAGTTGGAACAAACCAAAGATGTTGCTGTCCTCTTACAAGAAAAAAAGTCATCAACAGTTAAACACAAAATAACAGAAAACAGGCAGATTCAAAGAGAGAAACAAAATCCAACAAACCTGTGTGGGCATCCATGATTTTTAAACTATAATATAAATCCATGACAATAATTACAGTGGGATGGCCCTAATGTCTCACTGTTATTACTTTGAAGGTCTTCAAAGATCTTTATCAGAGCTAATTTCAACTATTGGATACAGAACTTCTTTTATTCCCTTCCCACTCTGCATCACACAATGCTCTTTTTGGTGTTTCCGTTCACACAGCGGGCACTGATCCCTGCTAGGAGAGGTGTCAAAACTTCTAATAAAATGACTGCTCACGCAGAAAGTCTCACAGCTGAAATTTTGGAGTCGTACAAACTCCCACACAAAGCTGGGCTGTCAGATCAGATTGCAAGGTGTCAGTTTACCCAATTCAAACCTGAGGTTCTATGAAAAAAAAAATGCACAACAACCCCCCCCTACACACACACACAAATGGAAAATGTCAATCAAAAGTAATTAATAGTTTTCCTTCCTCTTTCGCACTCCAAAGAATGCCACGAGACAATATTCTGTGAGCTCAAATGACTGATGAATAACAGTCACTCAAAAATCACACGCGTGGTAAAATATTCACAGGAGTTGTCAGTGGTACCTGAAGACTTGTATTCCAGACACACCACTATCCCAAATTCCTCTGCAGTTTCTGAGCTGAAATGTGCTGTGCAATGTAAAGTTTGGGAGGTGACAGAAGGAGTCAGTACAGATGGGGAGGACAGATGTGGGGTTAAGCCAGATGTGAGGGAAAGAGCTTGGGGGCAGATTTGAGCCTTCAGCACCTCCCATTTACGTCAAGCAACTGTGAATGATCTCATTTCCCGAGTCATCTGGGGCAAAATATGGCTTTGTGTAGAAGAGCCAATACCTATGGGAACTTTAAAAAAAAATAAAGAATCATATTGAGCTTAACTAAGACCTGAAGAGCTTTAAACCAAGCTACTTCAAGCTAAAAGACCAAGTTCTGAATTTATCCAGCAATACCTGGATAAAAGGGCAGTAGTACACGTTGCTGGCTCTTCAGCTTGATGT
The DNA here is from genome assembly GCA_024500445.1 of Entomyzon cyanotis. Taxonomy (NCBI): domain Eukaryota; kingdom Metazoa; phylum Chordata; class Aves; order Passeriformes; family Meliphagidae; genus Entomyzon; species Entomyzon cyanotis. The sequence continues at coordinate 15,642,209 of JAKEPQ010001010.1, forward strand.
CAGACAGTGCACCAAGTGCTGGAAGGCTAGTTTGTATTTTATTCTCAATATTTAGTTCATACTTGATTCTCAATATTTAGGTACAGATTTACTCACACACAGTTTACTCACAGGTTGCCTCTCTAGCTGCACATCACCCTCTCGTGTGAGCTCTCCCTAACTCCCTTCACTCAAACTGATCTGACTTAGCCTAGAGAGCCTATTAAAAATGTTTTGCAATTTTTCCTTGCCATTTCCCATTCAGTTCTCTGTGTAAATGCATGATCCTGCAAAGATTTATGTTTAAGCATTACTTACCCAAGTAATCTCCTTAAAGTCAATTGAATGGCAAGGAGGGGTTTCTCAACACAACCTGCTGGAGCCTTTTTGCATGATTATGGGTACTAAATGCCTCTGCATCATTCCCTTTCCCCACACAACACCTGCATCGTTTTATGGACAGATGCCGTATATATGTTTTGGATTTTTCCCAAACTTTTTTTTCTTTTTCCCTCCACAAGTTTTAACCTACTGACTGTAATACTCTTGATACATCCTTAATCTCCTCTGAATGGTAAGCAGTGTGGGACACAGGTAGCTCCTCCCAGCCCACTTGCAGGCAATCTAGTGGCAAGAGGACCACTATGGATATCTTTAAAGCACCAGGTCTGTAAGTTGTTGCTGCTGTTGTAACCCCATAAAGCTCTTTTCTTTTGTTCTCTTCTTGAGACTGGTTCCTAGTACCCTTCAGACATTTTATTGATCTTTCTCCCCCTCCAGCTCATACATGCTAATTGTACCTCTGTAGCAAAACAATCTTATTATCATGTTAATTAGTGGGAGGGTTGTTGAGGGTTTCCAGTTCATTACCTGCTAATTTCAAGATAAATGAATCCACAGGTTACTAAGTAAATAAGGTCACCTATCAAGTACTTGTAAACGTGTTTGTAAACAAGGAGGGGAGATGGGGAGCGAGAGAAAGGGAACTGTGTTTAGCCTGGATAGTGGGAAGAAGCTTTGGATGCGGATTTGGCATCCCATGCTGGGGTGACTCCATTTCCCTTGAACTCATTTGTAATGGAAAGCGAATGTTTGCTGTCCACCTGGTTCCCCAGTGGGACGTTTCCTCCTGCAACTACTTTGTGAGCTCAAAGGGCTCTTTGTGAGCAGATTACTCACTCGGAGGTTTGGTTGATTGTTGCTGCCTTTTGTGGTGAGAGCCAGGAGTGAGGACATGCACTAGGAAATACAGCACCAAAGGGGGAAGAAAAAAGCATGGTAGTGTGAGTCACAGAAACCTCCCCCTCCACATGGCTCAGGGTTATTCATATTGCTTTTATACACAGGGCAGCAGCACAAAGGAATTCAATGGGAGAGGGGAAATAAACAGTCAGATCCTCTGCTGGGGTAAAGTGACATGGGGCTTTGAAATCTGTGCCTTTGCACCACACCCCAAATCTCCAGGAAAATTACTCTCCGAGAGGGGCAAGTGGATGAAAGGACCACGTAGAAAAGCATATCTGAAGCATGGGGATTGTAGAGGTAATGTATCAGGGGTCAAAATGGAAAGTGATACCCAGCAGGGTCCCCTGGGCTCTGTCCTCAGACCGTGTTCGTTAAAGTCAGTGAAATAAAGAATTTGTGTATTAACTGTTCAGAGCACACTGGGCTGGGGAGGGCAGCAAGCTCACTGAAAAGAAGGAGAGAAATTCAGAGTGATTGATATATTGGAGAGGGGGAAAAAGTAGCGTACCTGTCCCTATGGGAAATTTCACAGTCCAGGTCTGAGTAGGAACAAGGTACAAAAATACAGAGTGAGGCAAGGAAAGTGGTGATTCCTCATTAAAGGTTGTGAGGAGTTGAGCAGATCTCAAGTTAAAGAGAAGGGAAGAGGGTCAGGATGCTGTGGACAAAGGAAAAGGAGCATTAGCACACAGAAGTAGGAGTTTTGCCTGCCAGACTCCTGGGTGACCTCCAGCCCATGCAGCACTGGCTTGGGACAGGTTTGGAGGGAGAGCAGAGATCCAACCTGTGAAACAAATGAACACAATTGTTTAAACTGAGGGATCCAGCAGATTCCCAATCAAAACCATCTCAAGTCCTCCTTATTCTCACCTACATTCTCACCATGTAGGTGAGAATTCACCAGCAAACCCATTCTTCTGGCTGTGGTATCCTGGATTCAGCTATTTCAGAGGCTTGCAATGGTTCACAAAACCTCCAAGGGTGGTCCAGTGGGTTAGACCTGAGCGAACAGGAGAGCTTGGAAAATTGCAGAGACTAATTCATCTGCCCCATCCCACCTTTTTCTCCGAGGGAGATATCTGCAAACACTGTCTGTTTTGGTTCAAATTCCATTTAAGAGATACACTTGTGGTAAATTTCCTTTTCCCTAGTTGCTTTTAAAATTTGTTATTTGTGCCAGGATCTCTGCCATTTGAGTCACCTGATCCTCTTCCACCAGCTGGGTGAGCATACAGCAATTTGTATCATCAGCTTCCAAGGGTGAACGATCATGAAAAACAAATTTGAAGTTGCTTTTTGCGAGCATGCAAGATAGAAATAACCATATGAATGTTTGCTAAAAACAAGCGCAAAGGCACCACAAAAACAGCCCAGGCGAATCCATTTAGGCTTCTTTTTTTCCTCCCTTACATTTTATTTGGAGAGCTAAGGATTTTTCTATTTTACACAAATTAGAAAGTAGAAATAGCATTTTTTCTTTTTTGAGTAGTAGTTGATATCAAATGCCTGTGAAACACAGCAAACCTTTCTCTGAACTCTGAATTGCTTGTGCATTTATTTGTATACCAGAAACTCATGGATTTTAAGTTTCAAGAACAGCAGTTATAAGGAATATTCAGTATGATCTTAATATTGTAACTAAGCAGCTAAAATATATGCATGAAACATAATCAAAGGGGCTTCTATATATGTGTTTATTTCATTTTTACCTGCTTCACACAGGATCAGAACAGACTTTGAGAAGGGATGCCTTCTGTGTTAATTTTTTTAGTGTGTTTAGGAATTTTGGGGTTGTTTTTTCTGTGGGTAACTGCATAATTAATCCAGTGTTTACTAAGATAGGCTGAAATGCTTGTATCATCTGGTTTTGGCTTCCCTTTCACAATACCTTTAAAGTTTCTGACTCTGTAAAACATAGATACTCCAGAGGCATCTGGTTTAGCAGTCCAACTGGCTTCTGAAACACTGAATTCTCCCTTCTTCTTATTTTTAATTAAGATAATAAATTGGTCTTAAATTATCCCTGAAATCAGACCAGTGTTGATTACAATGGGTTTCATGCTGTGACAGCTCAAGATGATGTTATTTTTATTCCTTTTCAACGAGATCTTAATCTCTCCCTGCGTGTAAACAAATTGTCACAGTAACCTTGTTCTTTAATCTCCCAGCTGAAGACCTTTAAAGCATTGGGAGATAACAGATCTAACTGAGATTTCATCAGCTTTCAGGCTTTTACAGATATGCCGCATGCCTCTCCCACTGCTGCAGCCTTTAAATGTTGAAGGAGAGAAGTGCACATTACACTCAAAAGCTTTCCTTAAACGTTTGAAAATAGTATCCGCCTAGCAACATGCGATCCAGGGCTCAAATCCACGGAAAAACATTCGGATGGAGGCACAGCAAGCCAAATTGCTACCTGTTGTAGCTGGTGCAGGACTTTCCCACTGCCTCCCCTGGATTGCTCTGGCTCACACCAGCCAACCTTGCCAAAAAGGTCAACGCATTTTAACGCTCAGAGGAGCATTGCCTGTCAGGAAGGAACACCAGCTTGCATTTGTTAATCTTCTCCCTGCAAAGGAAAGCAATTTCAAGGGGCAGTTGGTAAAAAGAGGAGTGAAAAGACCAGAGGTAACTTGCTCTTTTTTTTTTTTCTCCTCCCTCCACCTGCTCTGCAAATATGAACTAATCTATCTCCTAAAGCAACAGATACATAATTATACCCAGTCAGCACTTACAAATGGGGTAAAAGAGGCAACAGGCAGCAAAGTTATTTGCCTAAGGCCCTGCAGCCTGTCTCACAGGCAGTGAGCAATTGCCCACCCTGGGGAATCCAAATCTTCAGCCTCCCTGCTCTCCCCTGAGTGCTTTGGAGCAAACTCCCAGGTTTAGCCAACCTCAACAACTGGCTTTCTGCTGAATCCCCAAAATTCTTCCTTCCACTGGCACATGGCTGGGATAATGCTGTCAACTCCACCTGTGAATAGTTCTTTAAAAAATAATGTCAACAATCTGTATGTCAGGCTATTTCAGTGCATTCAGATGAGCATTTTTCATGTTTGAGGGCATGTAAGCATCATTATTCACAGTGGTAGGACTGGGAATACTCAATAGCATCCATAAACCTGGTGTGCATTTCCTTACAGGTGAACATTATTTGTGAGTAGACATATGGGTACATTTTCCAAACACTATACAGGAGCCACTGCACACACACAAAAAAATCTGCTCCTGTTAAAATAGCTTTTGCCCAGGCATCTATTGATGTTTGGGAAATGTGCTCCATTTATTTACTGGCATGCCAGTTATTTGTCTATATAACAATGTTTTCTGTCAAGTCAAAAAATTTACTGTTCCTGTAGTTTAAATTCTTTCGTTGAAAATTCAACCAAAACTATTCTGACAGAAAGGCTTCTCTGCAAACAACAGAGATATCTGCATCAGGTTTGCAATAATGTTGTCCCAGATTTACTACTGGCTTTCATTTGTTTTAGTATCTTTCCACATCAAATTTAAAAGCACTACGTATATTTCAGAGCATTTTAAAGTTCTAACAGATATGTGTTAATAGCATATAAGTGCCAAATAACTATATATACGTAGATAGATTTTAAATATAAACTGGATTTTATTTATTAACATTGCTGTCAACTGGGAACTATTTCTTTACTTCTGGATATTTGGCTTCCTGAGAAATCTGAGTAAATAAGAAACTTTCTGTAGGACAGTAGGCAAAACTCAGGTAAAGAATCTTAAGTTGATGAGGCATATTAGACCCAAAAATTCCTCATTGGGAATAACAAAAAGAGTCAACAGTAATAGCAAAAAAGAATCAAATTCCTCGATATAAAACTATTCTGCAAATGTCTCTCAGGTTAGTCAACCTAATAACCAAGAGGAGAAAGTGCCACAGAAAAATTAACCTGAGGATAAAAGAAGTTGCATTCAATACATTTGAAACCCCTAATTTTTCTTCACAATTATTTTTTTATTCTGAAATTCCTTCAACTTTATTTTTATCAGATTCTGCAATTGAAAATGTAGGTAAATGGTTATAACCACCTCAGGAATGCTTCCATGGAATCAATTCCATGTAGTTCTCTGAAAGTATTTTAAGAAGGCAATAGAAAATATTTACTTACTCATCTATTTGAGGGGAAGCTGATAAAATGACCACTTGCAAAGTGGATTTTGGGCATATTTACTAATGAACTTTGAAAGTAAGCATGCAGTAAGCACTGCTTGCTTGCAACAGGAGGAGGAAAATCATTACTTCTTATTTTTATATTTCGCAACTTCAGTAGATTTTAAAAAAGCAATAATGAAATCCACAATCTTTGCCACGGCTGAGAGAGGTGTGATTGCTCTGGAGGCACATTGTCCCTGTGACTGTGAAGCTCTGAGCACTCTGAGCACTTGCCAAACTCGACTGCTGAGTCTCCCTGTTATCTCCACCCTCTCCAGTGACAAGAGGAGGTTCAGCCAAAAGCAAAACCAGCTCCATGTGAAGCCAGGGCAGGAGTCTGGACTTTGGCAGCTCTAAGAGAAAACTATCAAGTTGTTCCATTGCAGCAGAGCAAACTACACCTCCCTCAGGTAGGGATAATTCCTACCTGTCCTAGGCACATGTGGAAGAGCACTTGGGATACTTGTGCTGTCACATCAGTTTGCCTCATCACTTCTATCCTTACTAGATCCACAGGATGCAATGCAAGATAACAAAAATACAGTTTTCTTCTCTCCTCTGAAATTATCTCCCATCCTTTCTCCTTTTAATCTTTCCAGGAAGAAGACCTCCCTGGTAAAACATCATTAAAAATGAACAGTGGTTTTAAGAGCTAAAGGGAAGGCTTTAAATGTGAATACCAGTGAGAGTCTCTGTTTCAGTTTCTGCAGCTGCAGTTCAAGTTTATATACCCAGCACCAACTATTTCTTATCCTAGGAATAAAAATACCTAGGAATAATAATAGGGGCTAGCAAAATACCACAGCCTGAACTTGTCTTGCAACTTCTGTAAGAGTGAAGATCAATTTTCTCCCTGAGCAACAGGCTAATTCATCAGCAGAGACTAAGACGTGGCAAGAACAAATAGCAGGGAGCAGAGAAGAGAAACAGAGAGAAAGGAAGGGAAGAGACTGGAGGGAAAATGAAGACAAAGTAATTTGCTAACTAATGTGGCTCGATGGAGCCCCCAGTTTTGTGTCCCCTGGAAGGGATGAGGCTACACCTATGTGCAGCCCCACGTTACTATTTGCATAGCTAAACCCCAGAGGTAAAGCCTACCAGAGGCTGACTGCAGTGCCAGGAATGGGGATCTGTCATTCACTAAACCCTTGGCATTGCTTTGCCTTCCTCATATAAACACATCCTTCTCTCTCACCAGTGTGTTTTGAGCCCCCTGAAATGAGGAGAGCCGGATATCTCCATCCACCATGCTGAACTGACTTTCCCCGTGGTGCTGCCAACACAATTTTAAAGCAGATAGTGTGGATGATTACTTAAGTGAATTTACACATGATGGCAAATAACTATGCTTAATAAAACTGAGAGAGCCTTAATGATTTCATTTTGGTGATTTAATTTATAAAAGAAAAGCTTAATCATTTAATAGCATCATTAAGAAAACACCACAGGAAGTTTAGAAATAAAGAATCATCCATATCTCCTGAGAAATGAGTTTTCTCCTAACATTCCGCTCATGACAAAATAAAACGGAAAGCTTACAGCTTCCTAAATAATTGCACTTGAAATATAAGCAATCCCTAAAGAATCCATTCAGCCTCATCTTCTGCAGCACAGAAGAACTACATTTGTGTTCACCACAGTGTGAAAGAGGCTTCACAAGTAAAAGGCACCATCGGTGATGGCGTCGCTTGTATTTTTTTTTTTTTTGTTAAAGAATGCCTTGTGAACAAAACGCAAATTAAATATAAATGTTTGTTTCAAAAGCAGTAGGTTAAAATAAAATCATAGCCTGCCACCCCATTTGACAAGGGAAGCATCCCTTGCCAGCACTGTGTGTGTCTGTGCATACATGTGCACACACAAGTGCTCCCGAGTTCCACTTGGATGGAAATCTCCAAGGACTGGATTAACCAAGAGTTTGCATTGGGGTAATGGAAAATATGACCTCATTAGCACCAGGTTTGTCATTTGCTCCATAATACAAAAGTAAATTACAATGTATTAATGCAGTTAGTGTTGTTTTTAATGTGCACTGGGATACAATAAAAGTTTTTATTGGGGAAGTGTGATGGCATGTTTTCACTATGGCATTAGCACTGGTCTTCTGATAGGGCAGCCAGTCATATTACCCAGTGGAACACTCCTATAATGATGTAGTAAAATTTGACTCTGATATAGTAAAATCTGTTTATGGTAAAGCTGCTTTTTCACACAATTGGGCTGGGGCAGGGAGCAGAGAGGATGGAGCTAAAAGAATTATTTTCTAACTGTATTTTCATAGAAAGTGCACAAAACCAAACCAACAGATATTGCCAGGCTTCAGGCCTGTCCAAAGGAATTACCATGCCACATTCTCTGTTTTCCTTCGCCTAACTCCTTCTCTTCCTCAATTCATCCATAGCTTTGTGATCCAGCAGCTGCCATAAATTAGTGCCCACATCTTGGTGAAGGAGCCTAAACGGGAGCATTGAAATTTAACACACTTTTAATAGGCTTGTCGTGGAGTTTTGCATGTACAACCCAGGCAATGTAAAACAACCTCAGGCACATTTGTGGCTTTGGAGCAGGAAGGTGATGGTGGAGAGCAGGGGTGGGGTGGGATCCTGTCCCTGCTGAGCACAGAGCTCGTTTGTGTGGGCAACCTGCACCCTCCTGCTCCTGCTCCTTTATTGTGTTACCAAGAGCAGGTTTGTGCTGCTAATGAAGGCTTGCAGGTGCTATGCTTAAGCCATGATTTTGTCTTTCATTCCTAACTGGACAAAGAGAGTTTCATGCGTTTAAACTCGTTTTCATTAGGTTTGGGCCCTGGCTAGCAATGGGCAGCTCATTATCATGCCCCAACCAGACTGCAAATAACACCAGTCATGGTTGTCTAGCCAGCTCCCCACCCCAACAAACCATGGTCCACAATTCCTTGACTTCCAAACTGGTGTTTCTCAGCTTGTTTAAGAACCGACCTGAATCTGGGTTTCTGTAGCAGTAGCTCAATGCAGGCTGAACCTGGGCTAAGGTTGCATCATGACTGATGGTGTTGTGCCTCAGAGCCCTCAAAATCCTCCTTCACTGATGATGTTACTGCCCAGAGTGGAAAATATAATGGAGGCAAAAACAGGCTCATTGCAACCTCAGTGGTCTCTGTTCCCATCCCTCCCTGGAAAAACATCAAGAGATTGAAGGCAACAGCCCAGATCCCATTCATTGCCTCTCTGCTCCTTCTCCTTTCCCTACCCTCAATGAGACCCAGTATTTAATTTGTGGGGAAGCTAACCTGGATTTTGCTTTTGTTTCTGAGGTGCTTTTGTTTCTGAGGTGCCTTGAACCAGGTTGAACAACCCTTTGGAAGGATAGATGAAAATAAGAGCTGGAAAAGAGTATTTGCTAGGACAGAGCTGTGAGAGGCATTCATTAAAATAAAAAGGAAAAGATATCCATAAAGGCCTGAATAAGGCTTTGTAATGAATGGACCCAACTAGCCTGTGCCTGTGGTTCTCTCACTAGACTAGTGACAGTAGTTGAAAGTTATTTATTTGTTTGTAATATACTTTTCCACCGAAACACTTTAGTAATAAAGAGACATGAGGGGAGACACATTAGAAAGTGTGCCATACATCAAAATGAAAAGTACCACATAAGCTACATGATAAACGTAGGATAAAATGTACTTTGTTTTCCACAAGACAAAGCAATAAGGAAAATGCTGTGTCTGGAGTAATTCTGAGCTTGGAACTTCTGCCGGTTATTTATTTTTATTAAGCAAATATACAACCCTGTAAATGTACCTGGTGCTAACTAAACAAGAACATCACACAGTCCCAGGTCTGAGAAGTTCACAGCCCATAATGGAGAAGACACAACAAAAGCCGGCAATTCAGGGAAGCACTGAGACATTTTCGGTGAAAACAAGCAGAATTTATAAAAGAAGAAAATCACACGGCTCTCGAAACTCCACATAATCATTAACAGGTATAAACATATCTCCTCTCCTTTCCATTTATTGATTTATTCCCCGGTGGCATATTGTCTAAATCCTGCACGGCGCGTACCGAGGCAAGGACAGCCTTTGTGTTATTTGTACAGTGCTTAGCACTGCTGGGCCCCGATCTTTCACGGGGTCTTTTCTATTTCTTTTTTCCAGCATAGCTAATATAATGAGCAGATCTGAGGACAAGAGTGAGGGAAGAAAAGCATCTGCGAGGCAAGAGTCAACAGAATCTGTGAGTGACACCAGAGGATTCTGATTGTGAAGAAAGAGGGGAGGAACAGAGAGTTAAAGCTGGGGCAGAGATGCTGGTTACCTGCTTTTCTTACTTATTTGCTTAAAAGCTCTTGCAGTTTTACTTGAAAATGCACAAGGAGACAAGGAAAAAAAAGTTATTTTGACTTACAAAAGCGTGGAAAGGTCATTAGGAAGACTTGAGAACCAATAAAGCTCTTTAAATCCTTCCTACTTGTAATGCATAGAGCAAAGCTTACAGGAAAGCTGCAGCTAAGAAAATTACAAATGGTAATGCTATTATTTGGCATATAGTTGCCAAAGGCATTCAATATAAAGATTTTACAGAGGTGTCAACTGATATATAGCAAACACACAAACAGTCTCCAGCTCTGCAACATATGCAAGGAGAGCTGAGACTAAATATTAAGCATATGAATTATATATTCTTGCAATGCAAGGCTGAGAAAATGCTTGCTGTGCACCATAGTTAAAATGAGCAATAAATACCAGGGTTAATGCTGGCAATGTCTTGTTGGGGAAGCCAACTCTAAGCCCCCCCTCTCCCAAGTTTGGGTTTCAAACCATTTTCTGCTGTGTTGGATAATGAAGTGATTAGACTGCTCCTTTCCGAGACTGTTACATATTTAAAACAGGTTCCACCACTGCCTCATTTTAAACATCAGAACCTGTTTTGGGCGCCAGAAATGTGAAACATGAACATCAATAGCTTTCTCCTGCCAAGATAAGAGCTTGCTGCAGAGGCCAAACATATGTCTCTCCTTCTTTCCCTGAGGAGGTTTCTGGACAAGGAAGAGGTGTGTCGGTACCTGAGCTGCTTAAAATGACTCAGACACATATGGGCCTTTTGTAAACTTCCCTTTTCTCTTTCTCTGTGGGACAGCAAAAGATTTCAGTCTCATTGTTGCCATCTGGGTTTGAAAGGCTGGGGCTGCCTGACAGTGGCCTTCCCAGTGAAAGTGGCTTTAACTTCCAGGCTCTGACCCCCTTGGTAGGTGCAGGACCCTATGGAGGCAGCAATGTGGGAAGGGTCATCCCAAGGCTTCCACTTGGAAAGGAGCAGCAGGACTGGTGATAAAACACTTTGGTACCTGCCTGGGCAGCAGCAAAATTCAGGTGAGGGAGCCAATATGAAGCACTGCTATTTTCCAAACAAAAGCTCTCAGAGTGGGCCAGGAAAATCAGGATTTTGCTTTGCACATCACTCAAGGCAAGCCCTTTTTCACCTCGGAGGTGCTGGAGGTGCTGCAGTGCCTGATGCGCTGGGCGAGCGCCCGAACAGACACATCGAGAGAATGGGACAAGGCACAGCTTTGTGTTCAGCAGCCTTGCCCAAAAGGCAAATTAGTTCTTGCAGCTCAAGTTTAATGAACAAAAAGTGCTCGTAGTAACCAGACCCTTGCCTTCCTCAAACAAGGTGGGGTAGTGTCAGGGCAAACTCAGCTGGGGACCTGGAGAAAGATTTTCCTTGTGTTTTGCTCTGCTTGACCGACTTTGTGCAACCAAATGCAGACCTGAGCCACCCTGGCTGCCTTCCCTGCTGTCTGTGCAGAGAGGAGAGACACCTGAGACAGCCTCTCAGCCGGTGGACTGGGATGTGTGCCCTCCCACAGTGACTGCCACTGTGTTTTCCTCCTCTCGGGCGCAGAAAGCATCAATTTCATGTCGTGCCCTCACAAGACAGGAGTGACATAACTTAGCAGCTCCCCACCCCAGGCTGCTGGCTGCCAGCCCTGGGACACTATCTGGAGACAGAATTGCAGCCCTGGTGTTTCCCAGCCAAGCCAGCAGCTGAGATTTCTCCTGATCCGTTCCAGTTCACCACCGTGTGGGGAGCTCTGCCCTTTCCAGAGCCATCTCTGACATTCTAGGCACTTCCTCATGCCTTGAAAGATGCAGCCCAAAAAGCCACAAGAAAATATGTCAGGCAAACCCAAGGACTCCGTCTGGGCGTGAAAAGTGTCAGTATTTAATTTTTACTTCTTCAAACATATGTCATCAAAATCAACACTTCATCAGGCCACCCTTACTGTGGGGTCTCATGGGGATTCACACCTGGGCTGAGGGATGGAGGACATGAAGCTGCAGGGCAACTTCAACTTCACCATTTCTTTAATATTTAAAAAGCCTTAAGCATGGTCTGGCCATGTGTATGCAGCAAATCCTTCCCCAGGCACTAAAATACAGCCACCTTTAAAGTGGAAACGGCAGTAAAAGACTGTAGATCTGGACAGACACAGCAAACGGCCCCCAAAATACAGGCAGTTTTGGACAGGGAAAATGATGGTTTCTTCATGGGATTTTGGCTCTGGTGAAGAGCCAGGGCTCCTAAATCTTCAGAGTCAGCACCATCCAATTTTTAAGCAGTTAGGCAGTGACAAATAAATGCACCATTTAACTGCCTCTTATTGAAATTAATAGAAATGAATCATCTTGGCATTTTTGAAAAATCTTTCTGAAGCAGCTTAGGTGCCTAAATATCTTTAGCAGCCTAGACCTAAGCAACTTTTCAAGTACTAGTTAGCTTCTGCTTCCTAATGTGTCTCATAGCACTAAATCACACAGAATAAATGGAGTTTTTAATGAATGTGAGAGGATGGGGCTTCAGCTGCCAAATTCCTCTTAGCCTTGAGCAAAGAGTGGCAGTAGCTGTGAAGCTGGCCCTCCCTCAGCCAGCTGAAATTAGTGCAAAAATGTTGCACCCTAATTCTCCCAGCCTGTTGGTAGCACATGCATCAGTTTTACTGCAGTGCTGCTCTTGTTGCTCTTAATTCATGAGGTTTCCTGATGCTTTTTTAATTTTTTCCCTGGGATACTGAGTATGTAAAAAGCTCAGCTTTCTCTGAGGGAATTCTCATTGATGTCTGATATCCTCTCTCCCATGGCACAGCAGCACACAGCAAACCACAGCCTGGCCCCTAAAACCCTGCCAGACAAGGTCCTTCTTCACACAGGTCTCCTCACATTCATCTCCTAAGCTCCTGATGAACTTGAAATAGCCACTGAAAATCCAAGCTGCTGCAAACAGACATCAGAGGGAGATGGAGAAGAGCTGCTGGAGTTAGAAAGAGCAGCCAAGTCGCTGCTGTGGTCTTAAGTTTGTTCTCAGTCAAAGGCTTTGTCCATTGGAGTTGCTGTGAGAAGAGAAGTGAAGGGAAGGCATTTGGGAATGCTTTGCATCCTTTTGTGTTTGATTTTGGATAGTTTGGGAGGCACAGCACATCCAGATCCCAGTGTCATTGTTTAGGGGTTGTTTGTTTTCTTTCCTCTCCTCCCTACACTGAAAATTATATTTGGCACACAGAGACCAGCCACTGATGACTCTTCAGGGATAGATTTTTATTACGTTTAGGAGACATTCAAAATAGTTTTTGACATTATTTTATTCTAGGAATTATAACTGAGACCCCAAGGAATGGAGGCATGCAAAGCCCACAGTAAAGCAGTGGGATATGCTGATTGCCCAAGGCTCCTTTGAAATCCCAGATTATGATATGGATATAGTCACAGAATTGAAAGTGATCCCTTTGCCACAATTTAACCACTTGCTGCCTGCGAGATGAGGCATGGGAACCACTGTCATGGTCTGAGCACACGTGTCAACACCCAGGTCGTGGTGCCTCAAGAACATGCATGGGTTGCTGTGGCTCTGTGCACAGCAATATTTTTAATTCTGGGAGGTTGCTGGTGCAGCAGAGTCATTCAGCCACCTCAGCCATGTGCCTGTCTCTCATGGAAAGGACACATTTCTCCTGTCAGACAGCACTGCTGAGCTTCAAGCATGTGGTGGCCTCTGTCTGCTGTGGTTCCTGTGTGTACAGCTCATGATGCTGAGAGCAAGAGGAACAGAGAGAATGATCAAACCAGTGGGTGAAGGGCAGAAGGCAGTAGTAGTACTGGGTAGAATTAATAATAGGTAAAGAACCCATTTTCTACAACTGCTGGTTACCCAGAATTGTGATTCTTTACTAAATTTGAGGAAGAGGAACAGCCACTCCACTATGGACATACAAATGTGGTGGAGGATTGCTCCTTCAAACTTATTCCAGTTTTATTACGGAGAACAAAATCTTTGCCTCTTTTTGCTCATGGTTGCAACTCTGCCTGTACCAAAAAAATTTCTATATGTAAAAAATTTAGAAAAACTGAAAACGTGAAGTTATATTCTTTGAGAAACTTGCATTGACTAATCTAACATTTGGAAAATCTAAATCAAGCTCCCCATAGTTTTGGACCAGAAACTTCAACTGGCTGCTTGAATTCAACTGGCCAGCTACACCTTTTCCACAGCACTGTACTCAGTTAATAATAGTAGTACTTTGAAGTTAGCCAATTGCTTTCCTCTAACGGTCTCTCAGTGCTTTTGAAATGGATCTAGATGTTATTATTCCCATGTATTGGCACCGAATAAACGGTGAAATAAATGATTTATTGAAGGCGACAGAGTAAACTAGTGGCAGAGCCTTAGTTTTCCATGTCTTAGTCTATTCCTGTAGGCCAATGAGATCCAGTTTTGGGGTCCTCAAATGGTATATATTCACTTAAGGGGGCATTTTAATGCTATTCACACTTTGTTTGCCACATGGATATTATGGAATTGAGCTGGAGGTGTCCCCATCTGATAGGGCCACATGGTAGATGTGTGTCCCACATCATGTGAGGCAGTAACTGCTGTGGGGCTCAGGGAAGTCAAAAAAAAATGTAAAACAAAAACCTGCAGGCATTGACCTGATCATCACGAAATATGGCCAACAACTCCCTCCCTACCCAAATCAAAATATCAGCCAGAAAAGAAAGCTGCAGAGAGCAGGCTCTGAGTGGGATAAATTGTTGTGATGGGCTGGAAGCTACAGATATGACACTTCTTGCTAATACACCCACCATCACTCACTGTGTTCATTATCACAACGGTTCTTGTATTTTTATTCATCAGTGAGAGCAAAATGACCGAGCCTCTTGATGCCTTTGTCTGCGAAACACCTTTGTCTGCTGTTTTTGTATCACCTTTGCCATCGCAGCTATAACAAATCACTTTGTTAATGTTACATTGCTTGTTCTTGTGGCCCAGGGTGATCCCGGGTAGGCTGGTGGGCAATGCTCACAGAACCATAATCCGCCGCATTTTCATGCAATTAGTATGCGGCAGAATTGCTCTCGGATGCTCACAGACGTACAAAAAGATTAAATAAAACCCATTTAATGTCATGAATTGTCCTGTTAGGAGTTAATGAGGTCTGGTAGGTTGCCAAAGTCCAGCACACAGAAAGCTCAGGCAGGCCAGGAGGGAGAAAGGGAGGAGCTGCTGGGTTCAGCCAGATAGACCTTGAAGTGCAACAGCTGTGCCTTGTCTTTGAGGAGAGGATCAAGTAGAGAATATGAGATAGGCAAACGTTGGCTTAAACTTTCTTCTCTCTTTGATTGTCCTTGGACATCTGCCTCATCTCCTGTCAAGAATGTTTGGCAGCTGTGAGCCCAGAATAACAGTGCCGCTCAGCCAGGGCGCTATCGCAGGCGTCTAATACTTTAAGCCAACTACTCTGTGCTGTGTGCCTCGCCCGATCCTGAACTATGCTAATGCCTTGAGCTAACTGGGCTTTCTAACAGCCCGGGCAACACACACAAGTGGGCTCTGCGGTTTATTTTCCTCACGTGCTAATTGGCTTTAATTGTTGGCCAATTGGATTTCAAGTTTAGAAAAGGGTGCCCCAGACAAAAGGAAAAGTGTTAACTTAAGACCGTGGGAGAGACGGGACGTTCTGTTCCGTTTCTAATGTAGCAGACTTTATGCAGATGCATAAGTCTCAGGGCAATGGCTGTCCTAGAATGATTTCTCAAGCATAACCAATGTGGTTTCCTATAAAATATATGCTTCCATACCGGCTGAATGTCATTAGTGTTCAGCTATTTCCTGGAGTGCAAATTCCCATCTTTCGCAACCAAGGTGTTTGTGCTCATTTTGCCTCAAAGAAAGAGGGGTAGGTAAGAGGAATACCACCTTAATTTTGATATTTAAACTGGTTTACATAATGGCTTTAGAAGTTTTTCTGCAATATCCAGCCTTCATTTGTCTCCACAGTCATGGCAAAAGAGAAGGAAGAAGGGGTTCCATCCTCATGTACCTCAACACTTGTCCAACAGAAAAAACCTCTCTGAATAAGAAGACCCTCAGTTCTGCACCTATTTCTCCTCTGATCAGCATATCACATCATAAGATTCATTCTCTGGTGACACCAGTTTTATGATCACTGCATTTCCATTTATTTCAATGAGTTCATGGGAACAGAATTAAGCCATGTAAATACAGCTATGAGATCAACCAGCCTAAATTATTTCTATGTCATCCTTAATGTACATGTGCTCCCGACATCTCTCCTAGGTAGGGTTGTGCTATTATCCATCTTTTCCTAAAGGCACAGAGGGTCAAATCCTCAGAGGTTGTTGGGATCATAAATACCTATGAAAATATGTGCTAGAGAGACTAAAGGCCAGCTTTTCAAAACTAAATTAATAGGATTTGGGCACTTAACCTGCTTAAGCACTTATAAGAACTTGCTGAAGAACTACTGAAAACCTGATCAGAAGCTATTTGCCTAGGTCATATTGGCTGGTTTTTGCAGAGGAGGAATCCGTGTCCTAAAATCCTGACAGGAATTTAGTGCCATTAGGACCCAAACAAGCTCCCGAGCAAAACATCAAAAAAATCCTCATCATTATCACTACATAAACCATCCAGAAACAGGAAGGGATTATGGCTTTGTGAAGAACTGCTGATCAGCAACGAAGTGTTCTGCCACCTTTTATTTTTCTGGTTTTCTGGAGTATATCCCTTACACAAATCTCAGCCCAAACCACTTTCATTTGCCCATCCAGAAGAAGGCAGAATAATGCTGTTACACAGAGGCAGCAGCTTGTTCTTAACTATGCACCATCCATTACAAGATGCTGATAAATCAGGCTTCAACCTTGCTCTTTCACATGATTTTTCAAGTTGTTAGAGATCATTCTGTAATAAAGGCCCAGATTTTTTTTTCCATTACTTCTTGTTAATTAATACTACCCAGGCAGTATGAAAAGATGGTGTTTGGCTCTAAGAAGCAACTGGAGAATTCTCACCAGGGAGGGATTTTAACTGAGGCTGGGATTATTGGAGATGATCTTGGTCGAATAACATATGATATTTCAATTTACAAGGAGTCTTTGAAGGGCTATAGCTACTGACACTACATTTGTCAGACTGCCTAATTTAGATCTGTAAACTGAGGTTAATGCACATGCATCAAAAGAATTAAGAAAAGCAACTTTTCTGTGGAGAATCCATGCTTTTTTTTTTTTTTTTTTTTTTTTTTGTGCAAGCTACACTTTCCTAAGGATAGGCAATAAAGGTATTCAGGCACATGCTCATTCTTATGCAAAATTTAATGAGTTTTTTCCTATCCTTTGAATTTTTGGGTACTCAATATGTCTTCTCTATGCCTATATCCTGGAAGTCCAGGACTGCTTTATTAGAGTAAATATGAGATGGTTCCTGAGAACCCTTAGCTCTCAATCTCTGGTGTTGTGGTTCAGTGTCCTGAAAAGTTCAGTAAAAGTGTTTCTGTCTCAGGTGCATTTTACTCACTATCTCCAGATGGGAGCAGAGCTATGTCAGACCCACACGCAAAAATCTTCCAGTGGTGGTTCCAGCTGAGCTGAGAAGTAGAAGTGTTATAAATCTCCTGACTCATTGTCCTAACAGAAGCAGAGGTAATTTGGATAGCTTCAGAAAATGGGCTGTTTTATCCAAATCAAGCTTGAGATATGAACATCTTGAGCTCTTCCCTTGTAAAAAAAGGTTTTCAACAACTTTGAAAAAAGGGATTTGAGATCTATCCTATCTCCTTACCCTGTGTAAACTGCTATAATAAAAGCAAAAACAAGAGCTATGCAGGGGAGTGACAAATTCACCAAATTCCTCTTCGTTAAAACTAATGCCTAGTGATAATATCATGCTCTTCTCCACGAAACACGATATTCTCTCCCGGTTTACAAAGCACCAGGGGGGAACATGCTTGGAAAAACTTCCAGCCACGGTGAATCTGAGTTGAAGCATCTGTCTTTAGGGGCCAGACCTGAGATCAGTCTCCTTGGGAGTTCAGAGACTCCATGGGATTAGCACGGAGGAGCTCCACTGGCTTTTTCACAGCCCCATGCGAAACACTGAGCCAACTAAACTAAATTATTTGCTTCTCTTTCAATGCTTCGAGAGCATTTCAGCATCCGCAACACAAGGAAAAAGTGGTTGATAGCAGCCCTGGAGGTGGGACTATCACAAAATACTTCCGCTGCCTACGTGTTTTCACTTGGGATTGTCCCATTTTCTCTCCTTTTGTGTTCTACACTGCCAGAGACCATCCAGCCACCCCTGAGGAAAGCTGGACACTAGACACCTTCTGCAGCTAGTCATCACATCCCTGGGGTTTGTCACTGCAGGCTGACTCCAGTCCCCTGCTTTCGAGGCAGTGAAGTGTGCTGCTTGCCAGGGCTCAGCAGCTCCCGGGGAGCCGCAAGTGGATGCGAGTGGCAGATGCTAACAGACACCAGAGAGCCTGGATCACCAGCCTGGCCTCCCCCTGACAAATTGCACCTTCCCCGTGAACATTTCAGCGTGTAACTTATCTCCCAATCACAGGGCTGGCCGCCCCTCCTTGCGAGGGCAGTGTCCTTCCAGGTGGATTATTTTCCACTCAAAGACTGATGCCTGCAACAGCAATCTTGAAAGTCTCCTGCTATCTGCTTCTCACTCTTCACAAGACAAGACAAGACCACCCAGAGATTCGCCTGGAGAAATATTACACCAGCCTGTGGGCTGGCGTGCCTGAAATTGGCCCGGGGAGCATATCGACACCAGTTACCCAGCTTAGGGAACACAAGGGGATTAATAACTTGGACAGTGTGCGGGATAAAACTAAACTCAGAAACAATTCCCCATCCAAACCCCATCAGAATTTTAATCTTTACAGACTTTTAGCTCCATAGCCCAATAAATCCTTTCCATAGTGACTCATTGTTACCCTGATCTTCCTTATAAAACACACGGTGCAAACAGTGTAACAGTTTCCTTTCTTATTGCTCTCCTTTGTAAAATCATCTCTCCTTGTATCTCGCTGCCATTTGCCTGTTAGTCATGGGCTTCACTCCTGAATGAGCCACTTAAGAAATGTTACACTGATGTCAAATTGATACATGTCTTGTGAATACTTTATACTTTCTCTTTATTTAATGTGAAAGGACAGTGTTCGGTACTGATCAAAAACTGGGGCCGAAGTTTCAGCCAAAATGCAATTTTTCCATTTTTAAAAAAATAACCTTTAGCAGAAATTAGCATGTAAGAGCTCAACCAAGGCCATAAATATTTCACGTTTCAGATTTTTCTTTTCTTTTGATCCTCTTGAAAAAATTTAAATTCCTCATAGAGGACATTATTTACATTTCTTAAGGAGCCCTCAAAACACATTTTCAAAATAACTCTGTTGCCAGGTCTTGAAAGCTGCAACTGCAAATCATTGGGCTTTGCCTGTGAACTCCAGCCTGGTAAAGTGTTCTGCCAGGTATTTCAAAATTGGGAGTCTAGAGTGACTGGATTTCACACAAGTTCTGAGGAGGCAGAGTGGCAACACCAGGGAGGAAGAACAAAAAGAATATAGCTCTGTAAACTAGTTATCTATCCAAGGCTTCTCCCTTCCCTTCCACAGGATAGCCACAGGAATAGCAACATCCACAGAGGACTTCACAAAGTCCCTTTTTCCAGTCTACACGTTGCCTTTTCAGGATCAATGTGCCATTTATGGTGAGGTCACAGCAAGTGAGTCTTAAATTCATTCAAGTTTCTAATATTTTAATTGAGTGAGAACATGAGGACATCATTACAGACCCCCAGGAGCAATGCAGGGAAGACACTGAGGTCCTTGTTGAAGCAGGGCAGCAAGGTGTGCAGCCCTGAGCACACGGTTGGCCTTAGGAGCCACTGTGTCATTCCCCACAAGCTTAAAGCAGTCAGCTCACATTTTGAAATCCAGCCTTCAACACATAACAGAGTCCTTGACCACCCTCCTATAGAAAACAAAATCCTGCTTATTTTGGCAGATGTTCATTTTTCCTTTCAGGCACTCCATTCTGTCTTCTTTCTGGCTGTTTAGGGTCTTTTCCCTAAGTACAACGTTATTGTGGGTTTAGCCTGAGACGTGAGTCAATCCCTTCCTTTAAAGCAAACTGATTTCTTCACTTCTTTCCCTGTGATATCTATTTTGGAGGCTCTCAACTCCCTGGTGGGCCAGTGGGACATCCCGCAGCCTCTTTATGGCTGGTGGTCTGCAGGAGGGAAGGGGATTACATCTCTCAGCAGCCAATGGTGCTGCCTGTAGGTTCAATAAACAGGCTTAAAAAAAAGAGACACACACACACAGCATGTCCTTCTTACTCTGCTTTGCGTGGTGTGACTGAACCTGCAGAGCCAGTGGGAGAGAGTTCTATAGCGATAAGGGTAACCATTGACTTTCCCTCTCCTGATTTCACCTCTTTCATTATGTTGGAGAGCTTTGTTCCAGACTAGGAGATTATGCAACGGTCTGAGGAGGAGATGTGACTTCAGTGAGATATAGCACACAAAAAAGTGTGACAAATTGCAATGACAGGGGCTCCGATGGTAGCTTGTGATGGAGTGAAATTAAATCCCTAACCCAACAATGCAGCATTATGCTATATTCTATAGGCACCCTTGTTGAGGGTAGATTGAGAGAAAAAGAGATGGGCAAAAAAGAAAGATGCATACATACTTTCCCCATCCATGTTCCCAGCTTTCCCCCAGTGTTGGCTTGGGGGTAAATAAAAAAAAAATCCTTAATGCTTGGGCCCAGATGTAAGAGATGTGTGACACAGGGAGAGGTGGAACAGATTGAGAGGATGCCCAGCGAACACCCACAGCCTGCAGTGCCATCCCCTGCTCTGTCCCCCCGGGACACAGGCCTGGGACAGCCTGTCTCCATACCTCCACACACAGCATCCCAAGTAATTTGCCCTCCTTCCTAATTAAAGTGCTCCCCGAGGGGCTGTGGAGGAGGAGGATGTGTGTACACCTTTGTACTCAGCTGCTCCAAACTTCCTTGGGCAATACCGCGGGGTGATCCTGATGGCTTTTTTCATGCTAAATAACTGACCTAGACGCCCTTACTGCCCCATTCATCTCTTCTACATAAACAAACTATTCATTCCCTAAGGAATAGGTGCATCTGTTCGCTCAGGCCCAGATCCTGAGGGAAGCCAACAAGGAGCTTGAAACTATTTAAGGAAGAAGGGAGCACAACACGCTGTTAGAGTATCCTCGCTGTCCTGGGGCCATCCAGGTGTTAAATCTCTCAGTGGCCTCTGAGAGGTCCAAAGCCAAACACTGAAACAAAAGGCAAAGATGGGGAAGGAGAGTGCCAGATATCACAGCTCACGCTCCTTGAGTTTCTCTCTTGCTCGCGGAGGTTTTCAGGAGCTGCGTATTGACAAGACAGAAAATGAAGTTGGCTGTAGGAGGCTTGGAGCACTCAACACGGCTGCCAACTTTATGAGCTGGTCAGCATTACTAATGTTCTCAGGGTAACACTCTTGTGGGACCCCTGAGCTTAGTTTGCACTGGAAAGAAACAATAGTTTTAGCTGTGAAATGTTTTACATTCAACTTCCACCTCTCCCCCCTTCTTCAGAGGAGTTGCCATGAGCCCAGACTTTAAAAACATTTCAGACTTAAAAGGTTAAGATTTAAGTGCTGCTGATTTTATCTGGGCTTTTAACTAACATAGGCAGGTGGATTAGAGATATGTGTACAATCTCCACTCTAGACACTTGGGTAAATATGCACAAGTGCTGAGTGAGCCAAGGAAGGAATCTGATGTTATTGTCTATTAATTTGAAAGCAGAGATTAAAGAAAGTTCAGAAATCAGTAGTGTAAATATCAAAAAGGATTTCCATTTATATGTAAGAACATTACTCTAGCAGTCTGGCTATTTCGAATAACATGAAAGCTTTTTTTTTGAGGAAAAAGAATTGTGAATTTGTTTAAATTTACATATTTTCCTCTCTCTTTGTTTGCAGGAATGGTCGCCATGCTTGCAGCTAGGAAGCAGTTTGCTCAACAGGGCTGGGTTTTGTTCAGAGCCTGCATTTGGCTGGAGGACCTAAAACCAGCAAAAGTATTTCACAAAGTTACATGACAGGCAACCAGGCTGGGATTTCCTCCTCCTTGCCTTCCTTTCTCACAGTAATATTTGTGACTATTTTTTACTTTTTTATTTTCACTGAAAATCAGCTTGGAAACAGCTTATGATTTTCTACTAACATTTTTTTTATTCAGAAATACTCATGGGAACTTGGCAGAAATAATACGCAGGTGATGGGGCATTCCGAACCATTTTGGCTGTGGCTACTGATGGAGTCAGTGATGTGTCTGCTTATCCAGTTCCTGTGGATCATTTCCACCTCCTCCTTAGATGCCTACAACCAATTTTTTAATTAATTATGATAAGAAACAATGAACATCCTCAAAGCAAATTAAGTGCTTGCACTTTCTCTGAGAAAAAAAACAAAAAGAAAAAAAAATTGTATCTGCTCTGTTGATATAGCCTATGATTTTAATACTGGAAGCAACAATATTTTCTCTAGAATTGGAATTAAGTTGTGTCTGTATGAGATTGGTGCTCTTTAAAAGCATACTTCGGGCTAAAATATCAAGAAATTCTCTACTTTTATGAAAGCTTTACAAATTCCTGGAGGTCATCTGAATACTCAAAAATAATGCATAATGTGACCCCATGAATCAAATAGGCCAAGCTCAGCACTTTTTATTAGCAGAAATATTCATGAATCTTTTATCCTCCTCCTTAGTCCACCAGCTCTTATTTTCACCCTGTTCTCTCCTTAATGCAACATTTCATAGGAATGCCAAGAAAAAGGAACCCAGCTTCAGGTTTAATTGCTAATATTTCTAAATTTAGTCAGCATAAAATCCATCTGAGGCCCCAAAGATTTTCCTTGTAATCTGCACAACCTGAGTTTGAATCTAGCCCAAGAGAGCACCACAGCAAATAAATACCATCTGATCTCCACAGAAATCTGACAAGAGTTCAACTGTTTTCCACCTTGCCACGAGTATATCAGAGCTGATTTCCCAATGCAATGCTGTAAGGGAAAAAGTCAATTAAAATGCAACTGTCCCAATTTCAGTGAAAGTTACTGATCAGCAGGAATCTCTATACATGTGGTTATTTTTTCTTCCTTTTGAATTAAGCAGGCCAATACATTCTGTGATATTATGTTCTTATGCTGGCTTTCTTTCTGATTCATGTAACGCTGGACAAGCAGCAGTGACTGTGAGCCAAATGACCCCAGTTTTCCACACAGCAGTATGGGAATTGCTGGGCTAGGCTCATTCCTCCCATCTTTCTCACCTGCTTCTGTGACCATTAGAGATACCACAGTGAAACTCTGCAATATTTGGCTGAAGGCACATGGATGGGACTGCCAGTTTTGTTATATACCAGCACTCTCCCTATCAGTGTAGCCTAAAAGGGATTAGGCTAGACAGAAAGGAACCAATTCTGGATGCTGGAAATCATCCAGATTTGGTTATCATTTCATTCTTTACTTTGGTCCATGTTAGTGTCTTATGGAAGATGTCAAGTTTTAGGAACCAGAGAAAAAGGGAAACATTTCCAGCTCTCTTTCTCTAGTATCACAGGTTTGACTCTGTAGGTTATCAGCCTCAGCAAGTTGTCCCAACTCTTGCTGGCATCATGGAAAGGTAGAGATTATCTGATTGAAGACTGGATTTGCACATTTTTATGCAGAAGCTATTAGCTTTAAATAGAAAGCTTTCAATATTTCAGTGAGAAAGCCTCAGATCCAACAATGATTCCGTTTGGAGTGGCTTTTGCTCAAGATTACAAATTTTTGTTTGTCAGATCATTTTGCAACTTACATTTGGAAAATTTTAACATGAAAAAACCTGCTAGTTTCCACTCAGCTCTGACATTAGATGTCCACAAAACACAGAGGAATCTCCTCAGTGAAGCACTTAAAGTATCAGATCTTCCTAATCCAGTCAGATTAATTATCATGTATAAGTAAATAGGAATTGTTTTTAATTCATCTCCCATTTCCAGATGTAGGATGATTATGCCTGCAAATTAGTTTGTTCCAATACTGAATACTGAGACAGCATCAATAATTACTGAATAAAAAGCTGAGCCCTGGGGTTTGAGCTCCCCTGAACAGTTTGGATCAAGAGTTCACTCACATTATGTTACAGATAACAGCTCTGCACAGCATTTGGCTCAGGTTCAGTTGCTTTGAGTCTAAGGCCAGGATAGACCTTCAGTTCATCTCTTTCGACTCTCTTTCTAGCCCACACAATTATATTTCACTCACATATTTCTACGCTGAGCCCGGTGACATTAATTAAATGGGAACATTTTAGAAATCAAGAGACAGGATTGCTGCCTGCTCTAGGCAGAGAGCAGGAGGGAGAGGCAAACCCAGCCCTGGCCGTGGCAAAGAGCTGATGGAGGTTTGTGCACCTGGGATTTGTCTCCTGGAGCTTTACATGTCTGTAAGGTGGATGTCTACATCTGATCTCATCGTGCTCACACCCCCGCTGCAGGCAGATAAAAGGGCATTTCCAGGGCTCAATTCATCTGCTCTGACTGCTTCAGGGTGAGACTCAGTGCCCCCTTTCCACGGAAGGGTGACCACCTCAGATGTGGACAGGGATCTGAAAGCCACACAAGAACACCCTCACCTTCCATGGCCACACCACAAGCCCTAAAAAAGAGCATCTCTCAGACCATTAAGGATCTGTGTTGGTTTAACCAAGCAAAGTTTCAGATTGTCCTTCCCTCCTGATGCAGGAGAGCAATGCAGGTTAGGATTTCTAGTTTGGGTTTGTATCTACCACAAAGGAGAGCTGTCTGTCATGCAACATCATCTTCAAGGTTAAGATGGGGCTGACTGCATTCTCTTGCTTTATGAAAGCGAGAATTGGTATTATTGTCCTTTCGCTCTCGTGAGAGACACTTAATTTGAAAAGAGGCCTTGAATTTTGTTAAACATTATCAGTTCCTATTTTATTCTAGATTGATATGTAGATTAGGCAATGCCTGACACTCAAAATTAAATATGAATAACACAAAATAAGAATAAATTAAAAGACGGCAAGATGTCCTGGCTAACCCAGCTTTTGTCATAATATTCCTAGTATTACATGAGTAGAGGTGTTGGTTAGGAGAATTCTGTTTGATCCCTATGGAAACATGCTACAGAGGAAAATAAATTATAGAAAATATGAATTTAGGAATTAAAAACCGTACAAACCATTGTCTTATGCTTATCTAGCCAGGACTGGAAAACACCCACTAGTGCAGTGCAATCTTTTCCAACAATTCAACTCAGCTATCATGTGTTTCAACTCTCTCCTGAAAGAATAGCCTCTAGGAAGAGGCTGAGTGCAAAATTCACAGCACATAAATTAGCCTCTTTCTCCAGCTAGTGGGTTATTGAGAGGAGATTGGAATTGCTTTGTTACTCAAATGTATTTGACATACTCTTTTGCCATTTTTTTAAACTCTGTTGGCTACTCAATGTTTTGCCCTGGATAGTTGTGATCCCTATTTAAAGGTGAATTGCTTTCCTTAAATCTAATAAATGAGCAACTTGGCTTGTGTGAGCAAACGTAGCAGTTCTCAGTAGAACTTGCATCCACACTGGTGATATTGCCATTTGAGAGCCAGAGCATGAGCAATCACACAAAATTAATGGAAAATTGGAACAAAAGAGGGTCAAGCAGGGTGAAAACGAATTCTTCAGAAAATCTGAATGTCTGTGGATTACATAAGCTTAACTCCACACCTTCACATAGGCACAAGACATCCTGTAGCCCACTGGAGAGTCTCAACTCTGAACATTACACATTCAGCATGCAAGACACATTAAGAAACTCGATATTAGGTTTCCCACTGATTTCTGAGTGACTGGATGTGCAGTGGACTGTCTGCCTTTTCCCTTTTCCCAGCACGCCTGGATACCTAGTTTTGCTGTCATCAGTCCAAACACATGCTCTATTTTCCCCTCTTTCTAAGCAAAATCCTCTTTCCCTCTCCCCTCTCCATACATTACTCTTTCCTGTCTCTTGTTTCTCCAGAGCGGTGGTGCCTGCCAGGAATCAGAGAGATTCAGTGTGTGTATAGAGCAACCTGGGAAAGGGGCACTTAGGACAGAATTGCCTGGTTTGGGCCCAAAACATGAGGTTTTCAAACTCTGCTAGTCCCATGAAAAACCAGGAATTAGGAGGAGCCGATAAAACATCTTTGTGTGTGTATATGTGTGTGTGCAGCCTCTAACCTGGAGAAATACTGGTGATTAAATGGTCTTTAAATCAAAGCTGATAGATAAATAAGGGAACTATTCCAAAACCAAGGGGGTTAAAAAACACTCCACATGCACCTGCTGGAGACGCTGTGCTGCTGGCTCTACATTTCAACTCTAACCTGTATTTGATATGGTGTTGTTGCAGCTGTGGGTTGGGGTGGTTTATTTAAGTGGCTCCAAATGCTTGTCAGTGTGGCAACCAGCTGAATACATAAAACAGGCTCTCCAAACCCTTTATGGCCCAGGGTCAGAGTAAATGGAATAATAAAATCCAAATGCTTTTGTCTCATTTTCCATCACCCAAGCCTTCCGCATAAATCTACAGCTTTGCAATGACCTTCGCATTCAGTGTCGGGGATGAGGCCGCAGGTCTGAGATACATTTGGTCTTCATCTTAGGTCTTTAAAAGCTTTTTCCAATTAATTTTAACTGACTTCCATAAGGATCAAGTACAGTTTCCTCCTCCCAGCCCCCTCACTCCACATCCCACTCCCTTTTTCTCCTGCCTGGCATCTTCTTCAACCGGTCAATTGGGGGACCACTAGAGAATAAGACTATTGATCATATTAAATGGGGTAGCACCAACAGCAAAGACATTTACAAAATGAGTGATTTAGCAAATAGGAAGTCGGAGATTTCTTTAAAGAGTTTTAATTTGATGTCTTCCTCACCGCAGGGTGTCTGGTTTTCTTTATTTCTCCCGTGCCACATTATCCCTGTTCAGATGTCATCGTGGGGACCCACATGTTTACAAAGTGTAGGTCACTGTGAAACTAAAATATACGTGTTTGGGTTTACTGAATCAAAAATCACCTTGTCTGGAACTGCAGAGGGCTACTCCTTGCACCTTCCCCATCTGATCTAAATTAGATGTAAGGTCACTTCTAGGTGTTTCAATTACAGGGAAGAGCAATTCAAACCTGTGTCAAAAGAAGTCCTCAGGACACCTCTGAACATTCTCACCTTAAGAACCCACAGATTCCCCTCTCCGAATTCCCAACCAGGTTTTTAACAACCAGCTAATAAACTGGCGCCTAAAAAGCGCTCATTCCTAGTTTTGCACTCAACAAAGCTGGGCCAGGCTTTGAGAGCTGTAGTGAGTGTTAGGGGACACATTCACAGCAGAGTTTCCACGTTTATTGTGGCTCCGTTGACTTCTGTACAGCTGAACAGGTCTGCAGGATTGGAAGGCTCAGCCCATACTGTGCAGATGTGGTCCATAAAACCAACAGTCAGGTACCTCGCTACTGGGGGCTTGGGCTCAATTAACTTCAGAAAAAACAAAGAAACAAAAACATCCATAAGATGAGTACTTTCCCATGGCCTGCCCAAAGGAAAACAACAACTAAATGTCATCTCCTAGGAAAATCCATATTTCCTGAGTTTGCTGTCAAAAATTTTAAACATTTTAAAAATCAAGGAAGTTCTGACCGTGTTGTCACAACACTGGAAGAAGTCCTGTCTCACTAATCAATCCAAGCACTCCTACCTGATGCTTTATGGGATTTCACCATCACTGATGCAAACTTCTCTTTCAGCTCTGACAGGAACATCAGTGAAGTCTTAAAACACAAGGCTTAAAGTAGTAAAATCCTTCAGCCTTCACTGCATGATGATGTGTGGTGAGACCTGATTGTGTTATTAATGATAATGTGAGTCAGTAACCATTGAAGTTCATGGAGTTGTGCCCTGCAAACTGTTGACAAAATAAGATTTTTTTGGTTGGAATCAGCTTCCT
This sequence comes from Entomyzon cyanotis, assembly GCA_024500445.1. Taxonomy (NCBI): domain Eukaryota; kingdom Metazoa; phylum Chordata; class Aves; order Passeriformes; family Meliphagidae; genus Entomyzon; species Entomyzon cyanotis. The sequence goes on from JAKEPQ010001010.1 coordinate 15,670,028, forward strand.
CGGGTTTTTCTTGCTTGGTGAAACTCTCCATCCAAGCAACGAATAGGCCAGTGGCTAACAGAAGTTGAACCACTGGGTTTCCTGTGGCATCAAAGGCTGTCCTTGGAGTCTCTGACATCCAAGAAGCTGGAAATATTAGCTGAAGCTTTGCCTGTGAGCAGAGCATTGGCAGTGGTTTTCTGATGGGAATCAGTACTCAACACATTTTATGGTCTTTTCCTCAATGGATGCATTATCAGAACCTCACATCTCTGCCTATCTGCTTCAATCAAACGTGAAGGATTTAAACAGTTTTCTCTTTTAAATCTGTCTGAAATTTCCTGACAGATTCAGAATTACCAAGAATGGACAGACAGAGGAGCAGAAATGCCCATCCAACCAAATAGGCAATGGGAGGTCAGGTAAAAGTAACTCCTGTGGGAAACCAGGCTAAGAATGAAAGCTATACTGTCTCTTTCTTCCTCCTCCAAAAATGAGAAGAAACCATACACCTGACCATGGAAGTTAGATAAGGAAGGGCAGATCTATTCCTTCTTGGAGTCTATGGGATTAAATGCATATTACTAAAGGTTCACTTCTGTACCCTGAAAACAGGATGTTTATGTTAATTAATTTGAATGTATGGATTAGAGACCCTAATCTTTCCATCCCAAATCACGTTAAGTGAGCCCACAAATGTCCAGCTTTATATTTGCTATGCATGAAAAATATTTGTGGCTCTATCAAAAAGTCCTGAATAGATTTAATTAAAAAAAAAAAACCCAGAAAACTCCAAAACAAAAAAACCCAAAAACCCAAACACAGAGTAAGTGTTTAGCCACTTAATTAATTTACATGTCTTCTAGCATGGCACAGGGCATTAGCACCCCCCAGCAGGGTGCCAGGGTGCATGGCTGGGTGTCGGGCAGGCAGCAAGACATACTGTGAATTTTCTCCCTGAGCAACACGATTACAGAAACAACTGCAAATAACTTTGTGCTGATCCCCAGCGATGCATTCAGCAGCCCCTAATCTTCCAAATGTCTGCCTGTGTGGTGGTATGAAAACCATGGCATTCCTGCAGACCTCACCTACATAGACACATCTGGGCTTTTCTATCGATTCTTTATTTATGGGTTTCTGTTTGAAAAGAGAGTTGAATGAAGACCACTAATACAGCCCTGAGAATTCAAGGAGATACTGAAACACTGTCAGTACATACAAACAAAAGACACACTACACGTATTTCCACCTGGATTTTTAAAAAGTGCTTTTTGGGCATGCACGTTTATAAGAAAAGGAAACTGAGGCATGGGGTGAAACAATATGACCATTCCCTGTAGCAGGGGCACAAACTGAACTCAAATCCCATGCCTCAGCCCTCCACACGAGCTCTAGGACCCTCCATGCCTTGGTTTCACATGTGAAACTCTAAAAGCTTTAATTGAGAGGCAGCATTTCCCCTGGAGTGGAATCAAATGAAACAAGCTAGACACTCAAGTAGGCTTCCTGGTTTAATTTAAAAGCGAGGGGGACTGGTAGCAGGGAGCTCCCAGTCAGGGGTCATTTGTTGTGGAATATACTTCTCACCTTTGTGTTCCTCAGCGCTGGGCTCTGGCAAACTTAATGACATTTGGCATCTCCACCTGCTCTATCAGTTTATCCTTGAATTAGACAGCTCTGCCTAGAGTGGCTTGAGAGCTTATTTGAGGCTTGAGATTTATTATTTTTAGGGGGTTTTTTTTTTAAAAAAGAAATCTTCAGCTTTTAATATCAGATTAGTAGTAATAGTAGTAGCAGTAGGAGGAAGAAGAGCCCACAAAGTATAAGGGGGGAAAAACAAATGTAATGGATGATGTAGTTTGCCTGAAGGAATGACGTTAATTTGGACCACTTGGCTTTACCCTGGCATCTGCTTTGTGATTGTACAAAAATAGGAATTTCACAGGATCTTGATCCAGGACATGAAGCTGACTTCATTCCTGTTTAAGTCTGAGGATTTCAGACCGAACATCTGTTTGAAACTTGAGATGAAATTTACATGATTTAGACGCAAAGCCATGAGTCAATTAGATGTCCAGCATGCATGGTCAATACCCTTGGCTCGGATCCTCTGAAAAATTAGCACGTAAGTAATTTTATACACACAAGAAGGCCCAGTACATTCAATGGGATTACTCTGGGTTATTCAGCTTTTTCCCAGGGCGGGGTTCTCAGCTGGAACCAAACCTCAAACCACATCAAGCTCATAGAGTTCTCATACAGATATTTTACACTTCTGGAACCAGAATAATTTTCTCTTCAAGGCTCTGACATCACCACTCAGCAGCAGGGACACTCCTGATGGACATTTTGGATGCCTTCAGGAGCAAAGATGAGCTGAGAGGTGCCAAATATCCCAACCAGCTCTGCTCTATTTGCACTCCACATAATCCTTTATTAAAATCCTCAAGACGGAACACCCAAAGCATGTTGTTGTTGAAGCTGAACTGTTTCCAAAATGAATGGGTTTTTTTCCGCAAAAGCCTTTAAATATTGTCAATATATGTAACATACAGCTTTTTCCATGGCATAGAAGGCTTTTCACAGAGCGATTTCTTCCCCTTTGCCCCTTCTGATATCAGGAAAAGCAGTCCCATTTGGTTTCCAGAGGGTGACCTGATCATCTCCATGAGCTATGGGGATGCTGGGAGAGGAGGACCACCCTCTTAAATTACAAATTCTTGTCAGACTCAGTGGGTGAGAGACCCACGTGCCCTCATCTGGTCACAGAGCACAGCACACTGGCACATTAGCTTCTGAAGCTGCTTTTTCAGTGCTGACCTTTATATTAATGCTAATAGGGTTTGGAGAAATAAAATGTAAATTTTGTCTCTAAATGGATTAGTCTAGGCTGGGGGTGGGAAAGGAGGGTGCAGGAAGGGGTATTGCTTGGAGCATTCGCACTAAAATTAAAACATTTATGTTCCAACACTTAATTTTATTAGTGGCACACTGAAGTTGCCTGAATGCGTAATACATCTCTCAAGTCCACTCCGTTCTCACTCAGACTCCAAGTGTGTGTGCATGCACAGTGCCTCCCCAGTTGAACACTGTACTTACCTCATCCTCTTCCTCTCACATTTTGTCACCAGGGATGTTTGTTTGTTGTCACATCCCAAATTCACCAGGGAAAGATATAAACAGTCTTCAGCTCTGCCCTGGAACCATAAAACTCCAATCTGGGTCCAAAAGAAACCCTATTTTTTAATTTTTTTGTGTATCTGCACCTACAGTGTGGGTGCCCACTTCACATCAGCAGTGTGTTTGCACACAGGAGTTGGGTAATAAGGTTAATTGGTGCTTACCAGTGCTTTATGTAAGAGGAGATCTTAAGAAAGGTGAGTAAGCGGCAGTATTTGCACCTTTTACACAGGGAAATTGAGCCATAATTGGCAAAGGTTGGTGGCAATGTCTGTGAAGGAAGAGTGAAGAGGACAATATTAACCCAACAAAGCACAGTTTAGCATTTGTTAAACCATTAAAGCACCTTCTTGCTCTGCTTGAGCCCCAAGAATTGACTCTCCATGAGCAAACTTGGGAGGATTGGGAGTTTATTTAGATATTGGTGATAAATACCTCTTCAGTAGGAAAAGTCTGGGGCTCTCTCACATTGTGAAATTTGTTCTCTTTCTTTTTACAAAATAATTTTCAGTGGGAACTATACAGTTTCATCAAAATCAAAACATTTTCATAGGAGTGGATCAGCTGTGGCAAAAGCTGGGTGAGAAGAAGTTATCTCATTTCACCAACATCAAAACATCTCTTTTAATTTCACCTCAATGTTTACATTAAAATATGAACTTTCATGTTCTGTGTTTATATATAATTTTTTAAATTGGCAACTAACTGGTTTTTAATATTTTAATACCATGCACATTTTTCAGAGCACCTTCTTTTTGGCTTGGAAAATATAAAAATTTCAGCTATTCATTCTGACAGGGACCCAGGTTTTCCAAAATGTCAGCATTTCTTTGGAATAGAACCTCTGGGTCGTAGCCAGGTCTAAGTCCTCCTTATTGTAAATGAGGCCATATTCATTAGACATCCAGCCATGGCACACTTATCTTACACCAACATATATCTCCAGCATCGTGGCTGGGCCAAGGCAGGGATCAGAATTGGCACATGGGGCTGACAGAGATTCATTCTTGATGAAACACTTCTACGTAAAAGTGATTAAGCCAGCAGCGTGCCAGGAAAATGACTCTAAAATCTATTGTTTTCAGGGAAGATCTGATCTCTGGAGTTGTATCTAAAGCCACTCGTAGTATTCTACATGCTGACAGACTCTTATAGAATGACACAAAGCCTTTCTCTTTACATGAAGTCCTGTAGGATTTTTCCATAACTGGATAACCACCAGGTTAAATTAATCAAGTGATTCAGCACAGAAACAGGCAAAAGTCAGGCTGGGAGAGTGGGAGGAGGAAGGAGAGCAGCAGAAATTTGTACTCCTTGTGGCTGCCTGAGCTGAGGCTGGTAGCTGTGCATTAGCTACGGCTCAAAACATGATGCAGATGTGGAGAACCGAGGTACTGTATACACACACAGGGTCCTGTAAGGTGAAAAAAGCGAGGGAAAGAGCAGATCATTCAGTAGTTGAAAAGTATCTGATTGCCTAATGTAAACTGTGATTAGTGGCTCGGTGCCTGGACAGTGAGTACTTCACGGGCCCCCAAATACAGTCCCCAAATCAGCGTGTGTGCTGCCAATCTGTCAGGCAGCCCAGCTGTAACACTTTCTGGCATTGCAATGTCTTCAGCTGGTTTGTGTCAGAGCCGGCCAGTGCAGGGGGAGGTTTTCCAGAAGTTGGCTATTGAGTGTCTGTCTGCCTGGATCAAGGGTGTTGCCAGTTTGACATCCCAGCGTGGGGCCACCACATCTGGCCGTGGAGCTATTAGGGAAAAGGAAAGGTGGGGGTGCCTGGGAGGGGGGCAGCCCTGCAGGATTCAGAGCTCAGAGATACCCCCAACAACAGTAAAAGCTCCGAAAACACGGGACTTGTGGAGAAAGCTGAGACCACGGCATGGAGAAAGGTTTTGAAGTGCTCAGAGCACAGCCTAAAATTCACAAGTGGCATTAAACTCCCGAATCAAATTGGGTCTCAAAGCCCTAAGCATGCAGACCTCTCGCTGAGCCTTTTCCTCCCTGTTACAAATTGATATTTTATTAGCTCAAAGCCAGATGCTTCCCCTTAAAACAGATTAATCTCCAGTTCATCATATCACCAGAGACTGAGCGAGGCGAGGGGTAGCAGCCGTGCCAAACATGTGTGAAGTGAACAAGACCCCCAGGTACTGCGGGAGGAGAAGAAGAGAGGAGAAACAAATATTTTTCTTTTTTGTTTGTTTGGTTTTGTTTGGGTGTTTTGATTTTGGTTTTGGGGTTTGTTTGGGTTTTTTGATTTTGGTTTTGGGGTTTGTTTTTTTTTGTTTGGGTTTTTTTTTTGGTGGTTTGATTTTTTTTTTGTTTTGTTTTGCTTTTGGTTGGTTTCTTTTGTTTGGTTGGTTTCTTTTGTTTTTGTTTTTTTGTTGTTAATAAAACAGACTGCTGCTTTATGTGATACCTTCAGTTTTCTTCAGTGCAGATGGGGTTGGCCCAAAACCCACAGAGGTGGTTGCTGCTGCACAAGCCACAGCAATCCCAAAGGATAAAGCTGTTCCCATGCAAGGGACAAGGCAAGGATGCAATGGGCCGCAGCAGAGAAGAAGAGAGCCTGGAAAAGGATTCTTTAAGAGGATCTTGAATCAAGGGTTAATTGTTTCCAAATGACCACTGTGTGGGAGACTATTATGGGATGGGACCCATTCAGGATTGGTTTAACGCTGCTGGTTAGGTACCTTAAAAGAGGGCTAAGCAGCAGCAGCTGTTTTACATTTAAAGTGACTGAAGTGAGTAGTGAATTACTGCGGGAGACAAATGAGCCCATGACATGATTGGACCTGGGACGGCTCTCCCAAGTGGCCACTTGTTTCATGAGAACTCCCACCCCCAGGCTCTGCATTTGAGTATCAAAGGCACAAATAGCACCAATTAATTCAGATTAGCCCAAGAGAGAGCAAGCAGACAGGTTAGCTGCCTCTTTATGGATGCGAGAAGCCCTGTTGCTGTCATCTCTCCTGTCTTTGGGGTGCCCCTCTCCACCTCAGGTTCTTGCCTTGTTGCTCCAGGTTGTTTCTTGAGGAACCCACGGGGAGCATCAGTGTTAAATCAGAAGTCAGCAAGGCAAGAGGAGTTACCTTCGTGTAAACTATCCCCTAGCAATGAGAGTTAGTAATGAGGCAATACTGTGGGTATTTTGTTTTATGTCCAGGAGTTCAGGGCCCTGACAGAGTTCCCTTTAGTGTATCCTAACAAGAACACAGTCAGATTCAACTTTTGTTGGGGATAAGTGTGAGGAAAACCTAAGATGATCAGAATAAGGAGTCTACAGGTGGGATAAACTGTCTGGACTATGTTTCAGCAGTCAGATGTCAATCCAAAATCCAGTTTCTGACAGCTTTGCCAGACATGCAGGACTAACAACCTACCCTTTTCTCCTTTTTTTTTTCTTTACTCTTACTCTATATCACCCTCAATTTGTAATACAAAACCTTTATTCTCACTGCTGGCATGCAGCTGCAAAGTGCCCAGAGCCATCTGAGCACCCACTTTGAGGTTCAACACCCAGGTTGGTGACTTCCTGGCGACTCCAAGGGCTTGCGTCAGCTTTCCCAGAATCGAGAGGGAGAAACAGTCCTGCGTGCTATTTACCAACCTGCATTAGTCAAAATACTGCATTTTAAAGCCCCTTAAGTTGTTATACATCATCATATAAGTCATCACAAAATAGTGAGCGTGAATTCCTAAGAATTATGTTGACATGGAAATTGTCAGCAGAAGTGCTGGAAATTTACATCTCCTCATATATCTGTACTCCTATCCTCCATAGAAATTAACATATTATAACACTAATATTTCAAGGTAATGTTTTCTCATGAGGATGCCATATTTTATCAGTTAATATCATCTGCGTAAAGACTATTCAATTACAGTATCAAGCAACGTGTGATTAATACTAATATCACTAATGTAATGGCAACTTTGTAAGGTGTCATCATAGCTGTTCCAGGCAGCTGGAAATGGCAGGAGGAGAAAAAAAAAATCATTCTTTTTAATTAAAAAAGAAAAGTTTGATATCCATGAAAATGAATGGCCAGTGATATCTGGAGTCTTGTCCTACCCTTCCTGGAGAGTGGAAGTTGGGCAACAGAATTTAGTGGGACAAGGATTGCACTCCCCAACCTTCATGCTGATGTGTTCAGCCCTGAGCTTCATCCCTTATATCCCTACATTATTAAATGTAAGCATGGGAGGAACTCAAGTCTTCTACCCAACCAGCAAGGAAACCACTCCTGAAATTTATATTTTTTATTATTATTATTATTATTATTATTATTTCAGAGGCGCTGTTGAAAAGCCCTTGGATGCTCATTTCCCTCTGGTTTTACCTACACACAGAAGAGCACACTGCAGGAATGAGGGACCTGGGGCAGAAGTTGTATTAGGACAAGGATTATCAAGGTGTGAGCAAACCTGAGCTGGACCCTGTCTTTCCTAGGGAACACAATATTTTTTTAAAAAACAATAACCCAGCTTTGTCCCTCTGGATCCTGAGTCCTGTGAAGGACAGGGTTCTCAAGAGGGAGAATCTTAGAAAGTCTCCCAAAAGGCACAGAAATGAAGTAACAGGCAGGATATCATCAACTGTTCACAGAGCTAAAGCTTCCAAAATTGAAAATGCCTGTAATACACCAATACAGATAGAATAACTCCCCTTCTCCCTTAACCTGCAGATTTGTTGCCAAAGCTGAGTAGTTCCATAATGAATAATTTATTCCAAATCATTTCCTTGTTCAGGAATTGTCAGAAGGGGACCATGAATTTTTTTTACATGTATATGTTGTACATACCACTGACACTGTCCAAGGGAGTCATAGGAAAGCTGTGGGACTTGCACCTCACATGAGCAAAGTTTTCCAAGCTTTTCCCAGCCTTTTGCCCAAGGGTGAATTGCAATCTATTCACACAGATATGCCATATCATCGTGTGAATCCTTCTGGGTCTGTAGCTCATCCACATGCATATTCACAATTTCAAACTCAAGCTGTCTTGACAAGATGCTTAGGTCACATGGGCCATATCTGTTCCCAAATTGGAAATGGGTGATTTGGAATCATCTTCCCAAAACCGCCCCCACATCCCAAATCCTCTTCCCACAGAAAAATCTCTAGCATGCTCCTGAAGTTCACTCTTCCAGCCATGCTCCTGTTCATGTACATCGAGGAGAAGACTCATGGGAAGTGCTGGAAGTGATTCACCCAAGTGAATTGGTTTGAATGTTAGGATAGTACAAAACCCAGTTTTGGCAGCATTCCCCCTAATTTATTTCACCAATTTAGGCAGATTTTACAAAGGCAGCTAAGCACAAAATGAAAAGGGGACTCTAACAATTCTGAATCGTAAACACATTTTGAGCAGATTGTGCAAAGCAATTCAACCAAAATTAGATTATGAAAAGTACACTAAGTAAAACTGTATTATGGAAATGTTATGAAATTAATTAATCTAAGAAGCAGCATTGCCACCAGCATGTGCTGGCCCTGTAAACTCCTGAGTGCATTTGTTCCACTCTCAGCCTTCATTCCAGCTGAAGTTAACACGAGTCAGAGACATGACATTTCTAGGTCTGTGACCCCAGTGAATATTGTGACCTATTACAGTTTTCCATTTGATCCTTAATTTGAGCCTGGTCAGTGACACTTGCATCCACTAAGAATTGCTCTGGTGACCACAGAGTGACAGCTAGTTACAACCAGCACAGCATTTCTTTAATGGGTTTAGTTACCAGTGTGGGTTGTTACTCAGCTAAACCAATAAATAATGTATTTTCAATTAATAGACAAATCTTAGAAGGATTTGTACAATATGTAGGACTAAATGAAGAAACACATTATAATTATATGGTAATTTGTTAAAATGATCATTAATACTTCTGATGTTAATTATCTAATGGCAGAAAATTACTGAGGGTAAAAGTAATTTGCCCTTTGTAATTGCTTATTAGGTTGTAGGATAATCATTTTGTTTTCTTTGCATAGCACTATTTATTGCCGTTTTCTTCTGGCAGTAGCTGAAGTATGTGAGGTCAGAAGTTATTATACATTTTTCCAAAGAAACAAGACCACATTTTTGGTTGAAGATCAACAGAGGACATCAACCACGATTGCTACATACAGCCCTCACTTTTGAAAAAACAAAGAACACAACACAACACAAAGTGAAAATTATACTTTTGGTTATAGACTATCTGCACATGATTATTTAAAACAACCATTTAGGAGTGGTTACTACAGATAGCAAGGACCCACATGTAATGCACTTGTACTCCTGGTTCTGCCAGAGATTTTCTGTATGACTTTGGGTAAGATACACAACATAATCTGCAGTTCATCACAGCTATGTACGTGACTTTGGAAAAAAGAGCTTCTGTGCCAAAAAATATTATGGATTTCACCTCTGTTCATTTTTCCCACCTTAAGGGTGAGTAAATGATTCCTCAAATGCAGGGGCTCTGATTCACCTCTTCCCTCATGTTAATCAAGAGTAGATTTTAAAGGCATTTTTTTCTGAGAAACATATTCACAGAATATGTGTTAGACTCTGAATAATTTATTGGGACCACAGAAAGAAAAAGTCGGAATCTTTTGGTTAAATGTTCTTGAAACAAATAATTCTTTTTTTTTTTTTTTTTGTTTCAAAAGGATATTTTTAGAACAAAGTAAAACTTACATTTTAAAAGTTTAAAATAATAATAACTTTCATGTAAATGAAACATTTCATGTAACGCACGGGGGTTTTTTCCAGATTTAATTTCAGTCAGAAAACTGAAATTTCTCTCCAATTTCTTTTCCTTCTACTTCACAAAGAGCAAACAGAAAAAAATTTAGAAAAAAATAAGGAAAAAATCAGTTAGCTTGCTCTTTAGCGTATACTGAGTATTCCTTAAAAAGCATTGACATTTGAAAATGCATCCCCAGATGGCTTCTCACAAACCACACAGAATCAGAGGTGAAGAGGGCAGGGCAGAACCCAAAGTAGGGATGAATCTGAAGCAATGAGACTTGGGGGTAAAGGAAGAGAATGGGGGAGGAACAAGAAGCAATGGGACTACTGGGAAACAGGAGGCCCCAGAGTAAACTTCCCCTCCCATAACTTACATGCGCCTGTAAACCACACTGCTGACGAATCCCAGTTTTTATAGATAATCCGTGGGTGATGCACATGGAAATATGGTATTCATCAAATTCCGATCAGAAACAATCCCACTGAAGTCCATGGGATTGCACAAGCCAGATGTGGAGGAAGGAAGAGTCAGAATCAGGCCCACTGCAAATGCACACAGGATGCCAACAGTGCAATGTTTTGATATCAGTTTGGGAAAGGATCCCCCATTAAAACCTGGAGTTCAAGCTGACTTAATACTGAGACCTGTAAATATGGAAGTTGTCATCAGCAAAGCTCAGTTAGCATGTTCCCAGGTGAAAACTGATGTCTTGTGAGGGTTACGGATGAATCTCTATCCAGCAAAGCATCACATGTTTGCCATCACGACAGCAGATATTCTTGCAGAATGATGCCCAAATGCAAGTGATTACATGGGGTGCAGTGAGAAGCAATAGGGCCATTCACACATAATCACAGAGTAGATGTAGCAGAGATGGGTGTCAGCCAGCCTGCGGATCCAAGTGCATTTGGATGGGAGAGAAGTTCAGATCTTGATCCAAACTTTGTTGTTCAGACCTGCCTCTCGCTGTCAGGAGGTGGCTTCTGGCCAACTCCATCTTCCATGAGTGATCTCACTTCACCAAACAACAGGTGGGATGTCCATTTAACTTAACTGGCGGGGAAAAAAAAATCCTCATCCTTCAGTGGATGCTATTTTTGGTGGTCTTTAATAGGCGCGCAAGGGGAATAGGAAGATAATTAGCCCTTTTACGCCACTTCTCCCCATACACCTCAATTTTCAAGCTTGCTCCCTTTTTCCGTGGCTATTCCCCCACTCACTGTTCAGGGGGATGTTGACAGTCTCCTTTTTGGATGCTCAGCCTTCTGGAAGGCTTTGCTCTCTGCAGGCGGAGCTGTCTGGCACACAGCCATCGACAGCGAGCTGGAGTTTGCTCTGAAGTCCCAGTGCAATCATGCACTGTCTGCTGCCTGCTGCTCCACAGTGCTGCAGGAGCTTAAAAAGACTCCTCCGGTCCTGTCAAAAAGACAACCGAATTATTAAAGCAGCAGCTCTTCAGGTGTTGGGAAGGACTGTGGGAAGCAGGGGCAGAAAGTGATGGCAAAGAATGATCTGCCCCTTAAAATGCGGTGGAGTAGGAGGGATGTGGATATTGCAGGAGCAGCAAGACCAAATAAAGCTGTCTGAATGGTGTCACTGAAATATTTGAGTGGATTCAGGTCTGTTATATTCCTTGCTCTGCTGGCTTTGGACTGTCCAAGTGTTAAAAATATCCACTCCTAGCCTGTGTTTAGCCTCTCTCTTTCCCACAGACCCAGGAAAATGTGGTAATCCTTGGAGAGAGCCACATTAAATTAAAACAGCATGCAAGAATCTGTTTTCCCAGTTCTACCCCGTGAGATGGAAGCAATGGCAGCATCCATAAACAGCAACTTGAAAATCATCTGACACCTCTGGATCCCCAAGGATCTTTGGTGAGGTACAGAGCCTCATGTGAGAGCAAAGTTAATGTGTGACTTGTTAATGGCAGAGTGAGGAGAAGGACAAAGGTCTCTTGGCCATGTGCCTGTCCCACTCTCCCCCCTGTTTCTCTATAACTCAAAACTTAATAATATTTGCTTGTTATTAAGCATTAACATCTTAACCTTAGCAGCCTCATTCCCTACTCACTTCTGAATGCTCTGTGTTATATTATATTCCTATATTAATTCTGTATTTTTTGAAATACCATCAATTTCAAGTGGTTGTCTTTTTAACTAATCAGTTTCTGAACTCTGAGACTTTCTATGTGGACGACAGCCAACCTTCATCTTTCCAGAAGTCAGACCCTGAACTGAGAACCAAAACCACAAACCAGCCCTGAAATCTTTGGTTTCCTCCTTGCCTAGGCATGTTGTTGACTAGAAAAGGCTTAGTCACAGCAATTTCTAGGTTGCTAAACTTCCCACTGTCTAGTTTCTTGGCTAAGGCACCAGAATTCTCTTGTTAACAACTTATGGAGCACTTCTCTGTCTATACGGGAGCATCCTCTTTAAGGTGGTGACATAACCATACGGTCAAATACTTCTTTTTTTTTTTTTTTTGGGGGGGGAAGGGGGTGGAGAGAGCTCTTTTCATGTCTGCTCTTCACAAATGCTTTCCTTCAACCCTCACAGCTTCCACAGCCCCCCTGCACTGCCCTGCCTGACTCTGAGCATCCTATTAACCCAGCAGCTTGGCTTAAAAAATGGCAAGTCAGCATTTTGCTTGCAAGATGTATTATTTTATTAATAAGAAATATAAACTCTTGCAAGCCTGCAGTGGGCAAGAGAGTAGAAAAAGCCAACTAAGTCAACGAGAAGCACTTTTTCCCCAGCTCCAGACAAGCTTGCTAGGACACAAGGCAGCAACACATCCCACATTATCCAGCAGCCTTCTGAATGAATACTTTCCTCCCTGTGACAGAACGTAAACTGCTTTAGCCTCACTCTCTTCTCCTGACAGACCTTCTAATTATCTCAGCTGTTTACAGCGCTCAGGCCCTCTGCTACCAATTTCTCCATTATTCTGACAGTCAACAAACTAGACCTATTAGAGCACAGCACAATTCTTGCCCAAGGCAGGAACTTTGTGAGACCACAAATCGTCTCGGTATTAAAAGTCGGTGCATAAGAACTGCCCTCAGCTTTAGCGCTAAATTGCTGGTTTGGAGACATTCATTGCTGTATATTGTATTTCCACTATATTCCGCTTTAATAGACTTCGTGCTGAAGTGTGTAAGAAGAGTTTTAAAGCCGGAGGTGGCAAGTAGGCCTTTTTTTCTTTTTTTTTTCCTGCAGTTTATATATTTTTCCATCTTTTTTGTTTGTCACCTTATATTGCGAGGTTGGCTCACATACATAAAACAACGCTGCAGTCATGCAAGGAAATCTAGCAGTTAGTGGAAGGCACAGATTTTACCCCTAGAAGTTCAACAGCAAGGTTTGGGCAATACAAGATTTGTTATTCCTTGATTTGTACAGGGCCTTATATTCAAGATTATTTCTTTTGTGCTTTGGAATATTTTATTTTCCTATTTGGCGAAGCTAACTGGGTTTTGTTCTTCTAATCTGCTGGTATCAAAGTAGTTAGGGCCCAGTAAGAATAATAGTCAGAGAGGGAGATTACAATTTCTATTAATAATTTGCGTCCATTTGCTTAATCAATGTTTATTCAAGGTTCAGAAAGCTCTTAGAAAATTGTGTTTATTAATTAGTGTACACAACACTCCATAAAGTATTTATGTACGGCCTATCTCCAGATTTGTCTTCTTTTGAGTTAGTACAGACCCAGGGATTTATTTTGACTAAACACAGAGGAACCATCTGATTCGGGGCACTTGTATCTGAGATCTGCAATAATTTTCAATATTATCTTAAATTCAAGGTGTCTACAGATACATATTAGGTTCCAGTCTCTCAGGTTACATACCAAGGTATAGAAATAATTCCAGATGTCTAAGATACACATTATTATCAAGCTGATATTAATGACTAATGCCACCAATTAGCCCAAACCACAAAAGCTCAAACTATATTTTCCTGAGCCATTCAATTGGTTCTAACTCAGTTAGGAATACTCTCACAGTAAATTTCATTCAGCCTTCTATTTGCCAAGCAAAAGTGGTTACACTTATGAAAAATTAAAGCTTGTAAATTGAAAAAAATCTTTTAAAGACCAAACCAAAGAGAAAATACATAAAATGTACATACACACCATTTCATCTAAATGGAGTGTTGGAAGGAAACGTGTGCTTTCACTGAACTATGTTACCTCTGCCTGCCAGAATGCTGGAATATAAAATGACATGTTACATTAGATTCTACTGAATTTGAATTCTTCCTTCAAGGCATTTATAGCGAAATAAAATATTTTCCAATGAAGACTCCTTGAAAAGTGACATTTCTTTCCTCAAAAACTTCCTGAAGATGACTTCCAGTTTAGTGACACAGGGCTGGGTGAGTTGTCACCTAGTCTATCACATGAAGTTGTGCACTGGACATGGACATCATGGAACAACAGAGGGAAAGCCTTAGCACAGGATTTGTGGTAAAGACTGTTGCATTCCTGGGAGATCAGTGTCAGTACTAAGGCAAATCTAACTCAAAAGCTGACCACTTAATAGCTTTAAAGTGTTCAAAGTTCTTAAGTTCTTCCAAACACAGCTTTGAAAGAGAAATGTGTCTGTGTTGCGCTGCGGTTTCACATTTCGTCTTGCAGGATGTACTAATTTGGGCTAAATACTTCTGTGACTTAGTAAAACAAAACCTAAACCAAATTGTCAGGCCACATTGCTCTAAACACAGATAACTTCAGGAGAACTGTGAGAGATCTGAAGTTTTGCTACTGAGATTAGGAGCAGCTCTAATGATTTCCACAGAACTTGCATGAAATGGAAATTAGCAGAGTCTAGAGTCATTTGTCATCCTTTGAAATCTGTTTCCAAAACTTGATTTCCTGTTCAGAAGAAGGGCATGTTCCTGGGTCAAAGACAAGCTGAATGCAGTTGGACCCTAGATGGCACTTCTAATTGGCTTTGGATCAGATTCTCCAGTGGGATACCCTGAGTTTCCTCCTGCCAGAAGACTTCTCTGCACAGAATCTCCACAGTCTTAACCATGTCTGGAGTAACTCCAAGGTAACAATGGTATTTTTCTCTACCCTGACAGAAAATATAGGTTTCTGCTCTCAGAACCGAGAGGGAATCAGAATACAAAATGAAGATGTCAGAACTCCTTGGACCACAGTGGATGGAACTGGTGTCATACAAAGGGAAATAAACAGAATCATTGAACTTTAACATGAAAGTAAGAAAGATTGGTTAATATTAGTTTTAGGGGGGCTGTATGTAAACAAATGTATTAAAATATATTTTAAATAGTCTATCAGATGTTGTACTTTCATGTTTGCTTTATTTTCCAATCTGAAAGAAACCCATGTTGACGGGGCACACAAGCCTTTTTTTAAGTTGACCTTAGTGGATTAATTTACTGGTAACTATTTTCAAAGTATGCCTTAAGTAAATAACACATGAAGTAATTGAAAGAGAATTTCAGGCTTGCAACCACAACTATTTGTAGTGTAGACCTAAGTCTAAGCTTTGGGTTCATCCAATTATGGTATCAAAATCGTTGCCATATATACGATCAGCCCCAAGCGTGTGGGATGACAGTCAACATATCAGCCAGAATATTTGCAGGCAAGTCATTATGCACTGCAATCTTTTCAGCTCTCAAAAACTAAGCAAGAATTGTTTGCAAATCTTGGCAAAACAGGCAAGCTGCTTAGTAACATCATTTGGATATCAAAGATATGATGAGCTTTCCTCTGAGGCCATGCAGAGCACCAGGGACGTGCTGGCATTGGAGGCTGTTTCAGACTCAGCCTGTCTCAACTCTTGGTCAAGGCTCTGTGGCACTTTTCACAGCTGAAATATTAATTTTGGTGACCTAGCCAGCAATGTATTCAGAAAAATTGTAGTTTTTCAATACAAAATTGCTGCTTCAAAATATAACTGGAAAATATATTAATTCTTCCCTATTTCATGCCCTAGACCACCCAGAGACAGTTTCAGCTTTATGATTTCTGGTCTGGACCCTACTCTAGCTCCAAAATTAATTAAACCAAACCAGTGGGATAGACTTAAATTCATATTGGCTTCTGGAAAAAAAAAGAAAAGTAACCCTTGTCTATTATGGGAGGCAGGCAGCAACAGACTACATATTTAGGAAGCCTTGTTCCTGGTTGTTTCTGCAGCTTTCATTAAAAAGATATGCATGTTAATCGTGGAGATGGGAGGCAACCTAGAAAAGAGATGTATTATTATGAGAGGCTGGGACATTGTATTTGTGCATACAGCAGGGAAAACTATATTGAAATGAGTGCTAAAAACAGCCCAAGAGCGATGTGGGGAACGACGAGCTGGAAAATCCAGAGCCGGAGCATCGTAAGGGGAGCAGCGGAGTTGGAGTCAGAGATGCAGAAAGGAGAACAGGTGAGGGTCAGAAAGATAGAAAGGAGAGAGAGCAGCACTGGGAGAAGACATGAGAAATTAGATCAGAATCTAAAAGCACTCAGGAGAGCAGGGAAAAAGGCAGAAATTAGAACAGGAGCTAAGAGGAGAGCCGAAGAGGCAATAAAAACTCAAGGAGGAGAAAGAAAAACTGCAAGATGAAGAGAGGAGGACAGGAAAAAAAGGGCAGGAGATAAATATGAGGCAACATAAAAGGGCCTTGATCTCCAGTTTGTAAAGATGACGTGATCTGTGGTGTGAAAGAAAAGAAATACTTTGCATTTTTTGAAATGGCCACGAAGAGAGGACCAGGCTACATCTCAGAAATCAATATCACATTTTATGCCTGCTGCACCCTTCACGAAGAATCAAGACAACATTGATTCAAGTAAGTAATATTTCATTGAAAACTGATCTTTGATTGCATAGCTGCAAGGGACTGGCTCTGAGCGTCCCTCGGTGGTGTCTGTGCCGAACAGGTGTCATTTTTGGGATTGTGTCAGAAGTGATGTGGCTTCACTCCTGGTCCGTGGAACACGTGGAGAGCAGAGGACACGTCACTTTAGTCTTTGAGAGCAGATGATGCTGCATCAGAAGGGCTGGCCCGCTCTCTAGGGTCATTAGTCTGTGTCTGTTAGTGTGTGGCGAGCAGCCTGGAAGGTTTGCTGTGTGGCTGTATTCATTTCGAGCGGCGAAACGATTATTTTAAGATAATTAGAAAAGCCTTAGACTGATGTTTTAAATCTGCTTTCCTGATCAATTGGAGCAGGGTTAGAGCTGGTGTGCAGTCATGAGGCACAGGACCATCTCCCCAGACTGAAAGGCCAGGCTCTTGTAATGGAATTAACTGTTTCCGAGACATTTTTTCCTACTGTTTGAGAATGTAAAATCTCCCCTTCGTTTTATTTCCCTGGCCACTAATTCCCTTGGGAAAAAAGATTCACTGTTTGTTTTGCTAGCAGATCTTGCTGTGTTCCAGCTTCTTTATACCATGAAGGGTGACAGTGAAGCAATTTATAGCAAAATCTGTGTCGGAATTCCCTTTTGAAAAATCACTTTCTTATCTTGGTAAAATTGAAACATGCATGCAAAATGCTGTGCTGGTGGGGAGGGTGAGTCACAGAAGATTTTTAAACATAAACCTCAATGTATCTCATTGCAAACTGGCTTGTTCCAATCAGGATATTTAGACATTTGAATTAACCTGGAGCACTAATGCTGTATAAACTTCCCAGTGAGCCATGTCACAGCCTGTTCTGTGTGTCACACAGCCCAGGGACACTGCAGGAGATTTACTTCTGCCATTTTTCTTGGTTCTTTGGGAGAAATGTAGCCTCAAGCCTCTCACTGACAAATCCAGGTGGTAATTTAACACCAGGAAAACTGCAGTGCAGGATTTCATTGTCACAAAATGGGGTGAGTGGGGCCATCTCAGAGAAGACAAATTAAGCAATCCTGTTTCAACAAAATATTTTGTTTCAATTGAAAATGCTCAAACAAAACATTTCCACAACTTTTCAAACTGCCATTGAAGAAACAAGGACTCCACATCCCAACTGGGGATGAAGGCAAATGTTGAGATGCAGATTGTGGCTCCATAAATCAGTTCTTGTGTGAACTCAGTCCTCCATTGGTGCAGTATCTCAGAACTGCAGAAATACAACTGAAAATCCATTTTGAGAGTCAGGGAAACAAAAAGCCAATGGAGAGGCTGATAGGTGAGGTCTGTGAACCTGCTCTTGAGGATAAACCTTTGTTCAGGAGTGTTTGATGGTCCTACCTCCAACCAAGCTGGTCTAATGGAACACAAGTGGAGTCATGGCCTTTGCAGGAAACTTTGACATTTATTTTGGGAAGCTCTTTGGAGTGCAACCCTCAACCAAAGCTGAGGCAGTGCATTACAATATGGCCAAAGGAATCACTGATAATTCAGACTCTGAATGTTTATCCCCATGGTCAGGAGAGAAATGTGACATTGGAGAATGTGTTATTGTGAACAGGGCAGTTTGGCTGTGATGGTATGAGTGAAGATAATGGGGAAAGTTCACCATAGTTAGGTGGTGATGCCCAGCCTGGGGCTTAGGAGAGGAAAGCTCCTCATTTTTATGCAATTTCAGTCAGCAAAGGCTGCAAAGAGCTTCCAGTGGTACAGTCCTGGAGTTCCCTTGTCTCGGTAGCCAGCATGACCACTGTGAGGAAGCCTGGCTTCTCAGCAGCAGGAAATCCTGAACCACAACCTCCTTGTGATAAACTTTTTCTCTCAGGCCTGGAATATCCAAGGACTTTTCAAGTTTGTGTATCAGGAGCTAGTCTACCAGAGAGCAGTGTCTCTTTAAATATATCACTCCATAGGACAGGTAATTTCCTTTTCAAGTGAAATCTTGAGCTTCACATAATTTCTCTCAAACTAAAGACAGAGTGATAATATTATATACATATATTTACAAATAGTGCATTTTTCTCTCTTGTATGCCTGCCCCCTGCATTCTTCCAGTCTTCCCACACCTAGGTAAAAAAATAAACATTTTGGGTGTTTTCCTGGTATTCAGTGTCAGTGCAACTACTCAGATGTAGATACAATGAATGAGTTCAAATTTCACAGTAGCACTGTAATGGAAGCAGAACAAAAATATAATAATATCCAGGTTATTATAGTTTTCTGAAACATATAACTCTAAGCCATCTAACTTGCTCCAGAACCTGAAAATTGTTCAGCAAGCAGAATTGATAACTCTTAAAAAATGAATAATAATATCGAGTCAGATCCTTTGAGCATAGTTACAAGACAATGTCAAAAACTAATGTATGGTTATTGTTCAATAGTCATTCAAAAAATAGCTGCAGTATTATTTTGAAAACAAGTGAATTAGGAAGACACTTTGCAGTTTGGAAAAAAATGCAAAGGACTCATGGCCTAAGAAAATACCAGGTAAAAGGATGCTGCATATGTGTGCACATGCAAGTGTGTTGTTTATACATTAAACAGACAAAAAATTAACAACAATTGCAAAATATATTCAACAAATAACGGGGGAAAATGTAATGGCTATTTGTCATGAAGAGAGGGTACTGATGAAAAGTGTTCATCATATTTCTGACTTCCCTAAGCCTAATACAAATGTGGAGAAAGTGGCATGACCCACTGGGCTGACATTAAAAGCTTTAAATTGAATTAAATTGGCAGAAACCTTCAAAAATTGTCTTGGGAGGGGAGAAAAATTTCATGACAGAGCATAACAGATGTATGAAATTAAGAGCATTTAGGATACATTATCTTTTCTGTATGATGGGAAATGTTTCTAATTGCACTCACAGGGTGCCTTTAAGATGTGTTTTTATTTGAGAAGTGTTCTTTATGATGTATTATGGATTTTCAGCAGAAATATATAGGCAAAAGAATAAAATGCATATTAAGATATATGTTTTTTGCAACAATCAACCCATTTGTTGTCATTGTTCAGTGAAACGAACTGTAAAGGCAAAGTTACTGAATCTATAGGAGTGGAATGAAAAGAAAAAAATATTATTAGGTAATAATATATTATTATTACTATATACTGATGGACATATACTCAAGTGCTCATGAGTGATCTTGTAACTCATACCAGCATTGGGCTGTATGGATTTCCAGGTACATCTCCACCTTACTCCATGTAAATGTTATTGCTCTTCTTTTCCTGGCTGCTGGATGCTCATTAAATCCAGTAATTGAGATGCAATAAGAAATACTGTACGTGGATTTCACCATTATTAATAATGTCTGTGCTGCAAGGCATCCCCAACCAGCATTCAGTGTTCAAAGTCCTGCTCAGCACCTAGTGAAAACTGGATTAAAATGCAATGGAATTTCTTTTCTTGTATATTGCAGAATCTCAATTAGTTCTTGCTGTGTCATTTACTCCCGCGGATTTAAAATGTATTGAATCAAATTTCAGTAAGAGGTATCTTCTAAAATTATGGCACTGCCCTTTTGTGTTCACCAAGAGGTTCACAAATGGAGTTTTTCTAATTAATAAATATGGTGTTCTAGGGTTTTTGATGCTTTTGATGCTTTCAAGCTGCATTGAGTCTAGAACTTTCCAGATTCTTTTCACCACATACCTTAATTTCCATTATGATGTGACTTCTCTGCTTGTATTTTTTTTCTAGATGGAGGGAAAATTTCATACTTGCACATTAAAACTCGAGATGTTTCTGGTCTGATCTGGTACATTTGAGTCTAAGTTCCTGTGCATCACATCCAACCAGAGCTTTTTGTCTCATTTGGTCAGGTCTTGTCAAGCACAGCTCTTCCATGCTATATCAAATTTCTTTGCTCTGTCCCAAAATATAGATAATCATAGAATCATTTAGGTTGGACCAGACCTTTAAGATCATTGAGATAAACCATTATTCTGACACTGCCAAGCCCACCACTGAACTACTTCCCCTGTGAACACATCTCCATTGTCTTTTCTTGGTTTGCAGCATCCTTGCCTTAGAAGTGGAAAAAAATCTAGGCTGTGGTTATTTTCTGGTGACCTCATAGATTTACTCCTTATCACAGATCATGAATTGGGAGTTACAGATGTAAAAACCATGTCAATCCATTTTAAGTAAATATTCAAAACCACATGGCATCTGCTAGGCTTAGATGGAAATAGAATAAACTCTTTCTTTGTTGTAACCACAAGGAAATCAAATGTTTACTAATATCAGAACTGGTTCAGCCCCTTAATAGTGAAAAGTGACGAGAAATAGATTATTATCTCTGACATAAATTTGAGCAGGAAAAGGATTCTTTGCAATGGAAACAAATGCTAATGGAATAAAAATGACCCGAGTTGTCCAATGGATGTCAAACCTAGTGGAGTCCAGGAGGACTTAGAACCATTCAGTTTGCATCAGAGAAAACAAACTGGCTGAGTGAAATAACCTCTCATTCAGTTCTATATTTTTGTCACCAGCAGTACAAATAAATGAATAAAACAGTACAAAACCACTTTCCTAACTTTCTCCAAATGAAATCATCCAACTGTGTGAACGTGTTTCAGGTCCATTGCTCAAACTCACAAAGGGGAAAATAAATCAATTAAAAAAAAAAAAAAGAAATTACATTGCCTTACTCCAAATTAGTATTTTTCTATCTCAGCCACATAACCTGCATTGTAAAGTCTGTGTTTTAATTTTTCTCCTGGAAGATGTCCACCAGCAAAAAGGATATGCAATGAGTGAACAACCCACCAAATATTGTACATGTAAAAGATGAGGAAGGCAAGTATTTGTTAGAGTGAAAAAATGGTTTCAAAAGCAATACTAGAAAGAAACTGGTAAAAACCTAGTCAGAAAATGGAACAGTTAAACAGAGAAAAGGCTGCTAGCTGGGAACAGAGATCTGATTGCTAATTCTATCATACAATGCACATAGCTCTGAGCTGAGCTGTGAGGAGCCATCAGGAAAAACTGAGGAAGAGGAAAGTCACAGGCCAGAAAAATCATCCCAGAGTGTAGCAAATGGCCCAGAGGCTGTAGGTTGTGGAATGCAGTATTAGTTTAGAACTTAATGGCCTCATGAAGGCTACACGTGCAGGTAATGCATTAGACCCAGGAGATCTCGGCCCAAACTTTCCTTTTATTAAGGCTTACCCAGAATTGCTTTGCATTTAAAATGATTTAAGAGTACAGTTTTTCAAACTGGATACGCATTAAAAAAAAAAAAAAAAAAAAAAAAGAAAAAGGGAGGACTGATTATTTTCAATTAAATATTTTTATAGTTGAAGCAGTAAATTATGTGATCTGTTGGAGAAAAAAATACTATGTAGTATAATTATATATAATATATACCTAGGTGCAAATAGTTGTTTTGCTCTGATAAAACATGAATGAATCAGTGTTAACATGTAGCAAATTAAATCCTTCTCATTCCTTGAAAAAAATCCCTTTCAAATCTGTTATTTCTATAAGCCATTAACTTCTGGGTTAGGCTGTGTGTTAAAGTGCCAAAAAAGACTCGTTGAAAAGGATATATTTCATTCAAAACAAGTAAACTTAGAGGGGAAAAAGAAAAAGAGAGAAAAATAAAGAAAGCACAGAACCCTACCTTTAGCCTGAAGAAATCTTTGGATTTGGAAATCCCTTTAGATTGGAAAACCTTTAGTTAAAAATTATACATTAATGTTTTTTATCCAACATGTTGCATTTTAGTAGAGAGCAGACAAACCCACTGAGAATATTTCCATCATCTACTCCAGTGGGTTCAGAAAACTCTCTGAATATATGAAGAATTATAAAAAACATGGAATCACAGAATGGTTTGGGTGGGAAGGGACCTTAAAGCTCATCTCATTCCACCACCTGCCATGGACAGGAACACCTTCCCCTATCCCAGGTTGCTCCAAGCCCTGTCTAGCCTGGTCTTGGACACTTCCAGGGATCCAGGGGCAGCACAGCTCCTCTGGGCAACACTTCCAAACCTTCATTTGCTCCAAATCTGGTGAGCACTCGGTGCTGGCAATGAGCCCAGCGATTACAGGGTCCCTGCAAGTGCCACCAGCCCTGCTGTGCTGCTGGAAACTGAGGCACAAAGGTTCTGGGCAATGGGAGAGCCACAGTTCCAAGAGCAGTGACATCTCACAGCCACCCCTGCCAGCACAAATAATTGACTCCTGGTTATCCATGGAGTTCAGCAGGATTTGCCCTTCCAATGCAGTCCTGCTGCCTCCAGAGCAAGTAGAAAAATGCCCAGATTTTTGGAAAAGAACCTCAGACCTCAAATCCAGTGATAATGTATTCTTCCCAAGCATACAAACAGGCACCAACCGCTGAAATGGATAGTTTAGAGTATTACAAAGTATTTATTTTTATCATTCTTTTTTGCATGACTGAAATGTAGAGAGAATTCTTTCATTAACCATTCCCCCAGATTGCACACGCATACATTTGACACTAAAGCAAAGTGCAGTGTGTCACTTGGTATGCCTCCCTTTAAACCACAAAGTGCTCACCTCCTGTAGAGAAGTTCCCTGGGGAGCTGGCAGCTAATGAAGCCAAAAAATATCGGGGTTCATTAGGCATGCAAGCATTCTGGTAAAATCAAAGATCACTCTGGAACCCCCTCGAACATATTATAGTTACCATTAAAATCATCATCATAGGATTTGATGTTAGTAAAACATATTGCTTAGGCTATAAAACATTCTAAACTAGTATCCCAAATGTCTTGCCTCAAGCAAGCACTTAAATTAAAGTTTCAGACAGCTGGCACTAGAATCAAAATAACAGTTTTGCACAAAGAGATTGGATAAACATGATTATTGTTTTCATAATTTATTTTGTCAACGTGCAGTATTGTGCCTTGATCCCTCCATTGTGCTTGGGCACAATTTCTTTCACTTTTCAACAGGTAACTATATTTCACTGAGGTTTTTTTTGGTTTTTTTTCACAGAAAGCAATCCTAATTGATCTACTGCTCTTGAATAATCTAATCCCTAATTAGTTGAGCCTGAACATTGAGAAAGGCAGCATTGTGTGCTTTAATTAATTTCCATAATCTGGAATTTCTGTTTGCTTGCCTCATAAGATCTTTGGGTTTTTAAGGAGAGGGTAGCAGTACAACATCACTACTTAGGGTTTGAAAAAGGGGGCAGTGTTCTGGATATTTGATACAGAGCAATTGCAACAGCTACAAACACGTAGTTCTTAATTAAGACTAAACTCATTTCCTGTTTACCTTGAGTAACAATTTTAAGAGATGTTCTTCCTGCATTTATTCCAGTTCAGCTGCTCCCTGCCTCTTAGGTACAGTGAGGGTGATGTGCTCTCCTTTAATTTCAATTTAGTCCAGACATCCTCAGCAAGTAGCTGTTGAAATGTGGAGAAATAAAGTGCCAGAAATGTGAGGCAGCAATCTCTTGAGCAAATACACATTTTCATAGACGCATACCAAAACATTTTACATTTCAAACCCTCTTTCAAAGGCAAAATGTGGCTTCTTGAACAAATCTCAGCCATTTCCACATTCTTTTACCCAGCTGGTGAGCCAAGAAAAGATCTTCCCCCAAAATGCAAACCTCCATCCAACACTTAGAAAATTCCATGCACACAATTAGAAAAGAGGGTTAAGAGAAGCTCCTGCTTTGCAGACACAGGGAAACATTTGGGCATTGCTGAGAGTGCAGAGCACTTTAATTATTCACAGTGCTCCTTTGTACTGTTTTGTAGCCTGTGCTTAAACATTTCTCAATATTAAAAAATATTCTCATTTTGGTAAACAGTTTTCTTGCAGGCTCCTTTGAATATTATCACTACAGATTTTTCACTCAAATGGGAAATTAAATGATGATATTGTCAGGAGCGGAAATCTCCTGCCTCAGTTTACACACTGCATATTGGAAATATATAAATATATATTTTTATATGCAGCATTCTACATATATTCTATATATATCTGCCTCACAGGGAGGTTACAGAGTTTACGAAGAGCTGCTAATGACATCGAGTCATTCTGTTGGAAGTATTTCATGGACAAAACACAGCCCTCTCAGAAATATAAATTAGGAATTACCCCCATCGAATTTACTAGATCAGTATAAATTTATTGCACATGTGGGACTGAAGAGCAAAACTCGTCTCTGTTTATGCAAACTAATTGCGTGACGCTTGCTAGCGTGAAAAATGGCCAGTCATTCCCACATTTGTGAAAAAGATTTATCAAGCCAGCACAGACCAAACAGGTGCTGCTCAAGGCTGCCCTTTGCTTTCCACACCTGCACTAAAATAAACTTTCTGATGGGAAGTCCACATGGAAGTTTGACCACCAGGGCACCAAAAGCTATAACCAGACCTTCAGCTCTGGAAGGCCACCCATTGACCATCACCTGGGGCTCAGAGGGGCCGTGGCTGCACTCAGGTCTCCAGAGGTCAGCGTGCTAAGACACTGCATGCAAAATTTTGGATAATGATCAAGGCAACACTGAGACGTTGAAAATCTAAGGGAGTTGCCTATAGTGGTGTTCAGCCCTTTTCTCTCCTTCCTTGGACATGTCTCTGCTGCTTTTAATTAAGCTCTCAGATTCATAGCTTGGAGATCTTTAATAACTACAGAAAGTGCTTGCGAGGCAAATTTTTCACTCCTAAGAAGGATCCTTAGAATAAATGCTACCTTCTAATTTATAGGTAAACTTAACCCAGTTTTACCTTTATGGCAATATATTGCGTGGCCATTTGTGTGCAACAGCCTGGTGACATGAAAGATTTTAACTTTTACTAAATGGTGAAAATGTTGGATCACACACCTCCAAGACACTGTAAGCATAGTGCCTGCTGATGAATTAATCTAATTAACAAAGGTGAAGGTTTATAATTGGGGTTAACTAGAATTTAACTGGTCATTGTTCATACCCCCCACTGCATTGTCCCCTAAGTAACTCACTCTGGTAGCCCTCCATGGTCCCTCGACCCCAGCATCAAGCTCAGGGATCAACCAGCTTCAAGGAAAAGTAGATACAATCATATTTCCAAGACTGTAATAACAGCAGAATTTAATGGTGTGATATTTTTATACTGTTTGGGAAAGAGACCCTATTTTTTCTTACTCATAAGCCCAGAGTATTTTTAAATAGTTCAAGTCCCTGTAGTACTTCACAGTTTGCAGCGCAGTTTAAAAAGTAATACATCTTTTCTTAGATGTACCCCAGATTCTGCCTTTTAATAGACATGATAATGAGATTCTGTGTCTTCATTTCCCAGTGTGCAGAAAGCTCAAATAAATCTTTGATTGTTCACAACCCTGGAGAAGGCTCCCAAGCCCAGGAATGTAATGATGTTTCTCTAAACAATCATTGCTAATGAAATTTAAGTGTATTTAAAATATATAGATGCGTGTGTGTTTATATATTAGTAGTATCAAAATTGGGCTTTATTCATTTTGCTTTGTAAATCTGAATCTGATTGCAGTAAACTGAGCTCTCAAGAGATTCATTTCTAGGAGAAGGAATGTCCTGAGTTATTTGTATGACCTGCAAGACACACATTGAGCTTCTGCCTTTGAGTGAGCTCCCTCTAATAAGGAAATCAAGGGATGTTTGAAAGACCCATTCAGTGACTTCTTCATATGATTAGGGACCATGTCCCCAGACCACTGCTGAAGGCATCATGCAGCTGGCTGCAATCAAATTGCTGTAATAACTTGGAAAGATCAGGGTGTCCAAGTAACTTGAAGGAACAGTAGAGGGCAAAACAGGCAGAGAGGACACAGGAATCCATCATAAAGGGTTAAAAGGGGGATGTTTCAGTGTGGAAACAGCGATATTTTTAACAGGTTTTAATATCTGACCAGTACTCTAACGCTTCTAGAAGGAGACTAAATCAAAAAAGTCCTTCCATATCAGCATCCATCTTAAGGAGTATATATAAAATGATCCACAGAGTGACACCTCTCTGCACCCAGGCTACTTGCCAGTTCCTCTGCCAGGGTGTTACACACACAGCCAGGCTCCTGCAGAGTCCCCTGCACTCATGACACTGCTAATGGGAATTCCTTCCCAGCAAAGGCATGGGAAACCCCAGGCTGTTAATCATCAGCCCAAAGAAAAGAGTCCTAAGACAATACTGAGAAGATATGGCACTCAAGACCAAGCTGTGGCAGCCAAACTTGGCTTGGTGGTTTATTATAAAATCCAGTCTTGGCAAAGTTCAGTGAAATGTTACTATCAGCCAAAAGCATGAATAAACTTGGGATTTGCTTTATATGTTCTGGACACCTCTAAACCTCTTTGTCCAAAGATATGAAATACTGTGGTCTCCTTTGGGTGCTGTCAGACTTGTGGATAACTGAATTCCAAGATAAAACCCAAAGGGAACCAGTTTATATGAAGTTGAAGAGCCATCAGCTTTCACCTGTTGAGTCATTGCTCTGCATAGCTTGATGCAGAATACAATTATCAGAATACAATTATCAGAATACAATTATGCAGAATATAATTGTTGAATACAATTATCCATGTTCAACAAAGACATGCATATCACACTTTTCCTCAGGAAAAACCCAACCTCTTACCCCCTCTGGGTAAAATTTTTTTTTAAAGGGGGGGGGTCTTAAATCCCCCCCTCCTTTTTTTTAAACAAATTTGTCAACACAACTTCCAGTTTATCTCTATTCCTTGTATATTCTTATGTATCCCAGCCATTTTAGTGATACTAATGATCATTTACATTTTTAACTTTTACCAAAACCTGATGGTCTTCAGAAACACTGCAGGAAAAGCATTTTGTTTGTAATGCTCCCCATTTCATAAAGAAGCATGTTAGGGCTTTGGATATCACTGACTATTAAAGGTAATAGGATAGAGAAGCTGACAGAAGAGAGCACCTCACAAGGCCATAGATGGGATAGAAATCTCACTCCTAAGTAGAAGAGCCACTTGAGTGTGAAGGGTAGGAGAAAAAAAGAGATAGGAGAGCTGCCACAGCCTTCCCTTCCCCTGAGATTTATGCAAATCCCACAAAGTACCCACCTGGGACACTCTACCTGCTCTTGGATGCTCAGAGCATTTCTGGTGGAGAATAGTAACCTAAAATAATTAATAGCCTCATTGCCATTCAGATTTCACCTTTTTTTTTCCCCCTCCCCTTTCCACTTTGACCATAATCTTTAAAAATCTTACCAACAAACATCTCCATGACTGGGAAAGAATTCCCTCTGCCCTGGAGAAAAAGGGAAAAAAGAAAATAAAAAGAAATAATAAATGCCCTGAAAGCCATTTAATTATTGGAATGGTGCTGGATAATCAGGAGAGCTGTGGCTGACTCTTGTTTACAAAGCCAAGATGGCCTGAGAACCTCAAATTCAGATACACTAAGACAGCAAAGTTAAAATCTGGCTCTATCTGGCAAACAGCTGCAGCCCCTTTTTTAATTAACAGCATATTACTGGCTTGGTTCAGCCTGTATGGATGGAAAGGTGTTTCCCAAGGAAATCAGAGTAAAGACAGCATAGGGAAAAAGGGGTGGGGAAAAAAGAGACAGGGGGAGGGAAAAGGTGAGTTCAGGAGGGCAATGAGGTGGGGGTTAACAACGCTGCTGAAGATCAAGGGCTGAAGTGCTGAGATGCTGCCAGACTTGAAAACTTTAATTTACTGTCACTGTTAGCCCCCTTTGAGGTTTATGGTGGTATTTATACACACAGCATCAATCACATGAAACAAGGAGGGGATTTATAGTTTGTTTTAAAGACTGTAAATGCAATGTAATGCAAATAGCATGCCTCATGGGCATTTACATTTAATGGGAAAATTACAGATGCAAAAGATTGGTAGAACAAATTTTAAATTGACTTTATTACATCTAGTGCTTTTCAGAGAATACTATTAAAAAAAAGCGAGGAGATATGGTAATGGAGTTCTACAGTGTAGCTTGACAGCTTAAATTCCACTTAACTGACTTTGCTTGCATCTTTCTGTTTACATTACTTCTTCCAATAAGTTTGGTTGGCAAAATCTCTGGATCATAAACTGATTAGAAGCTTTGATTCTGTTTTGTTTCCTTTTTGGGGTTGGGATATTTAATGTGTAAAGCTGATTGTATCTCGATAACAGTTTTTAACTAAGGTTCATCATCAGAATTGCTTCATCTAGACACAGTCAGGAGCAGCTCTTTGAATCTATTATCGCCTTAATATGTGACCATACATTCATTCTCCTTAATTTGTATAATCTTCTGGTATCTCCCCCATATCTCTATAGATACAATAGAAAAAGTTGGCTGCATTACTGTTCTCACTGATGTAGTGAACATTCAGAACTAATCACAGCTACTTGTGGAAAGCCCATTCTTTCTCAAAACAGGTTTATTTCCCTGTATTCCCGTGTGGCTCTCTGAGCACTTCTGGAATGAGGATTGTTTGCTGGTGGGGTTGAAGGTTGTTATCATCTGTTGTTGGCTTATGGTAGATCCATCTGAAAGGTGTTGGTGGGCCTCAAACTCACCTTCAACAGACCAGATGAAGCCCTGCTTGCAACAGGTGCAGCTCTACTTGCTTCAGGGGAGCTGTGCCCTATTACATCAGGACTGTTTTGTTTTTAACACCCTGTAATATTTGCTGGATTCCCCTCCCATACAAGCCTCAAACAATCAAAATAATTTAAGGGTTTGTTGTTTTTTTTTAAAGCCCATTTCTATTGAGCAAAGATTGAAGTACATCTGTTGGGTTTCAGTCTGTTTTAAAGCCACCAGCACAGCAGCCTCTCTGTGTGCTGAGATCTGCATCTGTCTGGCAGGAGCCTTCCACCCTTTGTTTCTTCAGATTTCCAAATCTTTACTGTCACCATAAGATGCTTGAAACATCTTTCTGGTTCTTCTCATTGCACTGTATTTTAGTCATAGTATAAGTAAATGATGTCCTGACCTTTGCGGGACATAAAGCACCAGTGTGGTCAGAGATTACTAGATCTTAACCTGTTGGGATTGTGTCTGTCCAAGATTTCAAACCTCCCTGAACTGCCATCCTCTTCTTTTGTTTCCATACATCATGGCATATACACCCTTTTAACTTGTTATCACCAAAAAGCCACGAAGGAGATGGTTTGCTATTCATTAGTGATTCAACAAAGGTGACTGAATTCAGTGGAATAGTTATCACCATGTACAAATATCCCTCCAGAACCTTCTGCTGTGTCCCTCTTTGCAGACCCTGTGGGTTTCCCTTTCATCTATGAGGATCTACCGTGTGAGTAAACTAATTACAAACTCTGTGGCATCTCAGTGCATTTATTAGCGTGGAACTGAGTCAAACCCATGTTTATTCTTCACCCAGTCCTGAAAGATACATTTTCCAGGTGTTGTCACCCATAACAAATACATAATGGCAGAGAGCAGCCCATATTAACATTTGAGCTAACACAAACACGCGCTGTTTAAGCAATTCACCTGAGATTGAGTGCCTCGCTGCTGTGACTTTTGTTTAAGGTTGTAATCCCGTGTGATGACATTCTCTTGTGCAGAAGAAGTGCGTTAGCACCACGCTTGGCGATGTCACGATGATGAGGAAACCATGGACTCAGGAAGCAAGAGCAGAAGGGAAACAAACTTTCACACTCAGGAATTGTTAATGAAGTAAACACACTGCAAGGCTGACAGGTAACTCACAAAGCTACCTACCAGTCCTGTCCCAGACTGGACCAACAGATAACAAAAAAACAATCCTATGTGTAAGCAAAATTTAGGATAACTCTAAAGTTAGATTAGGTTGTGATAGCCAACTAAATAATCCCTAAGCAGACACAGCAGCTTCTAAACAGAGCAAGAAAAGGCTTCTTTTCCTCCTGTGCAGAAGGCTGTGCTTCCGTTTTATATCTGTTTCTGATGATCCACAAAGAAACTAAATTTACTGCAAGGGTGAACATCAGCATGCAGAATCTTAATCCTACAACACTGCTGAATGTTGTTACCTTACTTTTAGGCACTGTAAGTATCACTGTTTTCAATAAACTACTCACCAATTTTAACTGCACTCGGAAGAATTTGGAGTGTTGAAACATACAGTGGTTCTTGGGAACACACATGTCATGTAACGATGGGTAAATCCATGTGTTCATGTGTGATTAGTTATCAGGCTTGCACAAAACTAGTGCATTGTTTCTTGGGAAAGGCTATCTAGATCATGCACAAATCACAGTATTTGGATCAGTTTCACAAGCCACAAATGACACGTTTCCTCCAAATTTATGGAAATGGTAAATTAAATCCCCCCTGCCCCAAACCATCTTTCCATGAGAATTAACATTTCTTCTGAAGCTAAAAAATTACACTGACAAAATTTGTACCAGGATGGAACAAAATAATAAAACATGAAACCCCTTAAATTCCAGGTACTTTTCTCTTTCTTGGTAAACTTTTTCCACATCTCCAGAAACAAACACTATTCATAGTTTAGCCCAGGCTTCTGAAAGACACCAATTACACTGCAGAACCCTAGCACTGTCATGTGAATTTAAAGACAAATACTGTCCAGATAGCACAGACCAGCTGCCAGTTACTGCATACTAGGATATTCCCTCACCTTCTGTTTTAGTTTTATGAAAGATTGTTTTCTTTTAAAATGGCAGGTCCCCTCCACTCCTTCTCCTCTGCTCACAGTGAGACATGTCATCTGATACTAATTTGTACTTGCTTTGTGTTTTGACTTAATTTGATTAATAACTATATCCTTTAATGGCAGTGTGACTTAACAATATGCTATTATGTTGGTGCACTGCACTCCGGCATCGAGGAGCAATTCGTCTGCATCACAGCAACGTTTTGAAACTAATTCAAAGAGGCATTATTCTGTACCTCTTTACCACAGGGTAGAGGTCTGCTCTTCTACTGGAATTGCCAGCTTAGAGCTGGAGGCCAAATCTGTGTTGAATTTGTCCAAAGACTTTTCTTAGCACTCGCATTCCAGCCTGAATATCTATGGAATTGTTTTACCGCTTTTTTTTTCACCCTCATATTATTGATTGTGCCTTGTGTCTTTTTTTTTTTTCTTTTCTCTGTGTCTTTTTTTTTTTTAGAAAGTTCCCTTGTGGATTCATATTTTAAATATTTTACAGAGTTTAAATAGTACCATACTTCAGGCAAGGACAAAAATGTATCAGAATTGTAAGACTTTATCAAAGAGTTTACAAACACACACCCAAAAAAAAATTAAAACCCTATGAAAGGAACAGAGAAAGGAAAGAAAAAGAGAACTAAGCAAGCAAGAAAGAATTCATCACATTACACCCAAAATTAAAAGTATAATTGAACTTTATGGTGTCTTAAGAAATAACACATCTTTTCTGTGTATAGGATGAAACTAGTAAATAAGGTTTAGCAGGTCTGCAGGGACACAGGGAGATCCAGTGAGTTCCCAACAGCTCCAGATAAATTCAGGAGAAGGTGTAATTGCACATGACCAAATGTATTTTGTCATCATCAACACTGAAGAAGATCTCAGAGAAAAAAAGGAGAGAGCCAAAGCTTTGTCTATGGCAGTGGTAGGTTCTTCTAGTTTAAGTTGTTGTAAAGACTGGTGAGTTGGGAGGAGAAAAAAAAAAAAAAGGAGAGGGTTCTTAAAAGATTTCAGGTCTGTGGGAATGGGGCAACTCAAAAAAACATGCCAGAGAAGCCAGCACTGGGGAGAAAGAGGAGCAGAATCAGGACAGAAAGAGGATGTATCAGAGTTGAATTTCCTTTTTGCTGACCTAGTCAGTAAATGCTGTTCAGAATTCTTGGTTCTGTAAAAGAAAGACTTAAATGAATACCCATGGTGCCACAAAGCAGCCCTGAGTATTGTATAATTAAATGTTTTTTAAAAAATACTTTAAAAAAATATTTAAAAGGCAATTGCCTTTACAGTGGAAACAATGGCACTAAAGTTTATACACGATGGTTTGCTTTGTATCAAAGCAATGCTTTCCACATGCCAAAACATAAACCAGATTGCATAATATGCAGGTTTTTCATAATTTCCTCAGATTAGGTTTTTATTAATGCCTGTCAACAGCAAATGACAGGCATGTGTTGCATTAACAGCTGCTCTAAGCCATGCCAGCACTGACTTCTCTGCAAATCTCAGGCCTGGAGGAAGCTTAAAAGCCCATTGATTGAAGAGGAATCAACCCCATTTGCATTAAATATCTGAGGTTTTTACCTCTTCTCTTTTTTAACCAACTATTAGTTTCTTTTACATTTTCACTAATAATGGTCAATAATTACAGGGTTATTAACAATCACCTGGAATGACCAGATCTGATTATCTTCTCCAATGTGTTTCAGCCACTTTTGGTTATTTTTGAACTTCCTGACTTAAATAATCTCAAGAAATTATTTTTTTTTTATTTTGCTGTGTGACTAGTAGAAAAAAACTCCCTATCTCCAAGCCTCCAGCCTCTCCCCATCCTGTTCATGAAAATCTATAAAATACATTCATAATAAAGGAAAAAGGCAGAAAGAAAATAGATTCCATATCAGTAACTGGCATGAGCTAGAACTGAGACATGTGTGTTATCCAGTACTAAAATCTACACAAGCACATATTTTATAGATTGGAAAAAGACACAAGGCTTTTAATGTTTCAATTTCTGGAACAACAGGAGCAAACATGATTTACAGACCCTTAAAAAGAAATCATGACTAAAATTTTTAAATGGGAAGTGACTTGTAAAACACCAGGTTCTAACTGGTGAAATAAGAGCTCAGAATTGTTTTTCCTATGAGATAGCATTACCACTATATAATAAAAATGATGCAAAAGTTTGCAAAATTCTTCAATTAAAAATGGACAGACTGTGTTCTCCCTTTTTTTTTCACCAGATAACCACTCACTTCACTTCACTCAAGTCCCTAAAATCTGAGCATTTATCACACCGAAATGAATTAATCCAAAAAAATAGTAGAAGGAATATCTGGGGTTAGAAGAACATCGTGAACATTGATAACATGGTATTCAGGGAATTTATTAGCAAGGTCTACAGCTGTTGGCCTGCTATTCAGCTGAGCTGTGTATTGCTCATATACATTTCATGGCAGGAGCATTTAATTTTGATGAGTGGAAAGTCCATGAGAGTTTGGCCCAGACTGCACAAATGTAAAACAGAACTCCTCTGTGTTGGACTGCATATTTCTGGATTCAGATTAATTAATGTTGCTGACACAAATCCAGGTTTTCTGTGAATGTCCATCAACCTCAGATGAATTTCATCCAAGGACGAGAAAAGAATTAAGGCAAGAATATATGGGTCAGCTTTAGGAGAGACCCATTCTCTGTGTATGTGCCATTCTTTGTCTGGTAGAATATATTTAACAAAAGAATTTTTTTTTTTTTTTCAGTTCTGGCCAAACTGAAATCAAAGTCAATATTCTGATTGGCTTCAGTATGAATAGGAGCTGTGTTTCTGTGATGTTAAATTTTTAAGGTTATTTTCTTTTAGCACTTTCTCTCTGACTGTGGAGCTGGCTGGGCATTTCTCTCCAGCTCTGCCCATCACAGTAGCCTGGTACTCACTCCAGCACAGCTCCTGTTGGCAAAAGAGCAGACCTGAACCATGTACACTTAAAACTTGGGTCAAGATTCCAAAAAAAATTGATCCTGTTCCCTCTGAATCAGAGCACTCCAATACAGGACAACAGCCTCTACATATATTTAAATTCATAGGCTCAGAAAGGTGGTATAACCACCATCAACAACAAAAAAACCCCAGTGTGCAGAAAAGTCATGTCCATTTTTTGTTCAAGGCAAAATTCTTGAACCTACAACAGACAATAATTGATGGGAGGGGAAATTTCCAAAAAAGGCCACTTTTGCCTGTTTTCCCTTATATACAATGTCAGCTATTTTATCATTGAAAAATTAATCCAGCTGCCTAAGCGAGTTGCCATTTTGCCTTGTGTGCAGCCAAGGCCTCCACATTTTTTATTGTGCTCCACGACCCACGCAGGGGGAGAGAGAACTTTCCAAAAGAAAAGCTGACAGCTCGCTTGGGAAAAGACTGAGTAAATAGATACGACGTGAACGGTGCCTGGAGGTCAGCAAACAGGCTCCTGAATTAACGGCAGATGCAAATTCCATCCTCAAAGTCCCACTCTGACAGCTCCCCTCTGACTCCCACCCCAATTAAAATGGCCAAGCTGATTCACCACCCAATCCCCATCCCTTCCTCTCTCCTGCAGCAAACAGAACATCTCTTAATCCAGACCTTAGAGATGTGCCCAGGTGATGAGCTGGGCATTCTTTTTACCCCAAAATGGTAACCAGACTGGTGCTGTGGGAATCCAGTTCTGGGATATTAGGGTTCCAGGATAAGATATTAAGACCTTTGTGTTGGCAGGTGGTGTGCCAGTGGTTGTTACTGCAAGTGGAAGACTGTTGGGCCATTATTAAGAAATAGTGACCTGCATTTCAAACAAACCCAACTAATCAGTGGCTAAGATTTTGCACCAGCTGTTTAATAATAGTTTGTCTAATAAAATATTCATATTATCATATATTTTCCATCTTAGAAGATGATCAGAATGTCATTTTAATATTTTCCCCCTACTAAAATAAAATTTTAATTAAGCCTAAAGATATATTGCCTACGGAAAGCTAAACTGTTTAAAATTATTAACTGCTTGAATACTTGTTGCTATACTACAAGCTGCCATAAAAGAAAAGAAATTAAGTACATGGGGGATTAACGCAATTTTGAAAGCTGCGTTCCCCTCCCTCCTCCTTTTAGATACGCCTAACTGAGCCATAACTATTTTTCTCCACTCAGCCAGACTCCAGCTTTGTGGCTTTTTTAATAACCTGGCTTTTCAAGCTTGTGCCCCCGAGAGCCTTTTCATTTCTGCCGCACTACCTACAAGCAAATTTCTTCCAGTTGCTCAACAGCCTAATGCCTCCCTTTCTTCGTTGTTGAAGCATTTCATTGCAGTTTCATTGACGGGGAGGTGTTCTGTTACAGTGGAATCAATAGCTCAGGGCTTCCCAGCACACCGATTAGCTTGTCAGTCAGAGCCTGGGGGAGGTAGTGTAAATCCCAGAATACCAGGGGCCACCAGTTTGAAAAGTAAGGAATGCAAGGAGCCCGCATGGGTTTTTCTACCACCTGTTGCTCTGCAACATGTGCAAAGTGTATTAACTTCTTTGCTGCTACATGCCTTAAAGGTCAACTGTGATAGAAGGTTTAAGCTTTTGGAATATTTTAATTCATTACAGGAATCAACTTTTACTGATTTGCAACAAAGAGTGCCTTACAAAAGGCGTGTTTTTTCGGTGGTTGGGCTTTTTGTCGGGGCTTTTCGGTAGGTTTGCATTTGGCAACATGTTGGTTTCTCTTTCAGCTTTTTTTTTTCTTTTTTTTAAAGGTACTTCATCTGCTTCTTAATTGTGTACAAATACAAACCAGTTTCTATAGCAAATGTGACTCCTTCCTGTGCCCTCCCTTCCACCACAGCAGTAGTATCAGTTTAGATGATCCAGACTGTTACAAGGGGGATATTTCTTCTTTCACCAGTTTAGAATTATGAAATATAAAGTTGGAACACTTGTGCTGTACATATGCTCCCAGTGAGGGACATGTCCCCCATGTCCTGGAGGGACAGCAGAGCAGGACCAGCTCCTTCCAGCCTATTCAGGCACTTCTGGTATTGACCAGGAAAAAATACAGAAGCTCAAAATTGCTTTTAACTGCACATTCAAAGGGCCATCAAGCCACTTGAAGCTTACTTCCCTTCACCTACCTCTTTTGGATGCTTCTGCTGGATAGAATCATGTCCTAATCACTGGCCAAGGTAATTCAGAGGAATATTCTCTGCATCTGTGGTCTGGTGTGGTGAGTGAGCAATGTGTCCCTGGATCAGCCTCTAGGTCATTAAATGCTGTCTCTAAAAGAGCTCAAATTCTAAGAAAATATATGTAACCAAAACTCCTCCAAAGACAGCCATTAAAAACAGAAGCTCAGGCCCTGTGAGCCAACCTAAGGAAACCTTATTACAGACATTTATTATCCAAAAACCACGTCACACACAACCACAAAAGGAAATTCTGTGCTTAGATCATAAACGTCTGTGCTTTGGAAAGGTTTTGCTGTCACCACATTTGGGTTTGCTCACAAAACCTCTACAAACTCACCACAAACCACAAAGTAAACCTGCACGGTGCAAATTGTGCTTATTAACATAATTCTACCAAATTAACTCAATAGAGCTTTTTTTATTAATTTTGTTTTAAAAGCATGGCACTTGGATTTTCTAACTAATAGCATAAACAACAGCTGGAAGCTCTGGGCTGTCCAAGTGGATTTCAAAGTTTGGATTGAAAATATTAATCTTTTCAGTAGAGATTAATCTTAGATTCATGTCTTTCCAAATGTGAGGAATAAAAAAAAGTTTACATTAATTTAAGGACTCTTAGTGAAATGCCCTCTGCTTTAGAGGGAAGAAGGAACCCACGCTGTTCTTCTAACTTTTTCTCTTTAACCACTAATTGTAAAACTCCTTTAGTTTTAAAATATAAATATGCACCTTGATCTTTTAATTGTGTTACTCCAGATATTTAGTTGCTTAAAGAACACATCAAACTTTTTGTGATATTGTAGACTACATATCTTTCCTATCACCTGGCAATTAATAATGCTGGGAATGTCCATACCAGATCTCTCTTCTTTATTTTTTTCCCCTCTTCCCCTCCACCCACTACTAGTCATCCTGTTAATTCAGCAAAATTAGTAGTCTTGTGTTGTCAGAACAAATCACTCCCACTCAGTTATGAATGTGGTTACTCAGCAAGACTGCATGTTGAGAATTTAGGGGATGTTTTTTCTCTCTGTTTCCATCTTTCACTTCTTTTCCTCCCCCTGCATGCATTGTAGTTGCAAACATCTGATACGGGTAAAATTGCACTGGGTGATTACTTAAATTCAACCTTTGACTGCAGAAAAATACTCTGTGTCTTGACACTTCACCAAAAACCCTCCCCGTGCTGAATCAAAGCTCTCTCAATAAAACCTCACTATCATATATCATTTCCCCCATTTTAACCAGCGAGTGTAATTAATTATTTCTTTACCTTGCACCTTATAGACAGTTACCTCAGGCATCTGAAAAACAGGTCTGCTACTTGTAACCACTTGAAGCTTCTGTCATCGGAAGGGGATTACCCTTATTACTTATTACACAGAGGCGCACGCGGGGACACACAGACATTATATTCCAAAAAGGAATGCGCGACCGCCCAGCCACGAGCTATCAACGCCAGGCTGGGCCTGGGGAGCTGCAAACCCGCAGGCAAGGCAGGACCCATCCAGCACTGAGGTTTGCACTGACCAGCAGATTTGCCAGGCAGAGATCAGGTTTCAGTGCAATTAAAGGTCTCTTGTTAGCTGTAGGTTGGAAAAGATGGAACCGTGCACGGTGAGTGGGTATGTGTGTATGTTCACTCCTGTGCTGTTAATGCCCCAGGTTTAAAAAGAGTGAATAGACCAGTAAACACTTTCACAGACTGCTTGGGAAAACATATCCAAACTAGGGAAAATTTAAAAAAAAAGAAAGAAAAAGAGGTCATTCATCGGTAAAGTGGTATTGCCTTTCAGACATATTATTTTTGCAAATTATCGCTATTTATAAAACTCATTAATGGATTCATGAACAAAAGCTATAAAATATTCATGAGCTTTCTGTAGGCATGGAAGTTTTGTCTGAACATGAAAATACACGTGCAGAATATACACACCCAAACAAAAGCATGTATACAAAGAGGTATAAATGTCACACATATCCAGCTGAGAAGCCTGCTAGATGAACCCACAAACACAGTAAATTGGAATAGACTCTGAGGGCATGATGTCCAAATGATTATGTATGTGGGCGTCCAAACACATTTTTTATATAAAACACTTCTGCACATCAAATTGTTTGTTAACAGGATAATATCCGGTCTTGGGCTCATTCTCTCTGCCCCTACACCCACAGTTCTCCCTGCACTGTGCACTGAAAACTTGTCTCTGTTAATTGGGGCTGCATAAGCTAGGTTATACATTTAATATCCAAATCAACACCTACAGCCATCATGACTTCATGTGTTTGGATTCTGTCCTAACTGGCAGTAAAAGCTGTCATTAGGAGCAGGAAACAGTATGAAAGACCTTTCACGGCCTCTTTCAGCATGCAATGTCATCTGTTACCATGGGTTGTATAGTACTGATAGCTATAAATGCCACTATGAATGATGCAATCTCCTATGTGATGATGAACTTGAAAAAACCTTTGTTGAATTTGTGCTTAAGGTGCTCATATTCCAGTTATTCATGAGCATCCAAAATGTTGATCACCAGCCGGGTGTTTCAGCAACCCCAGAGGCAATGCTACCAAACTCACGCACAGCCCTTCCTGTAAAAGATGGCACAAATAAACTCACGGTATAGATTCCGTGAGAGCTGCTTGTCAGGCATGTCAGCTGTGGCTCATTTCCCTAAAGTCCGCAACCTTTCCTAGTGGAAAGGTTTAGAAATTAAATTTGCAGTTCCCCTTCCTTTTTTTTTTTTTTCTTTAATGATAGCACTTCTCTGTCCAGCCTTCCTGCAATCATTTTGTTCACATCTTTCTATAAATCCATTTTGGATACCCAGTCATGCCTGTATCTAAACTACCTTATCTACCAGGGGTAAAGCAATTTATTTCCCAAATTTTAGGTGTGAGGCAAAGAGCTGGGTGAACCCCAGGGATGTGGGAGGCTCCCAGTGCTCCGTGTGGTTCAAAGGGATGTTGTGGGCAGATCCCTGTCCCCGACTGCCAATGTCTCTCCATCCCAGCAGCTGCAGCTTTCCTGCACAGCCACGGGCTGCTCTCAGGAAGCAGCTGCCAATCGTGCTGCATTGTGCAGTGATTTTGTGCTGCCACAAAATATCCCCACCATGGGCTGGGGCGAGCTCATCCCACATGTTCTTCCCTGTAAATTGGTGGAACCTGAGCCTCAGCCTCCAAGGGCAGTGATGTCAAGTTTTAACCCACAAGAAACTAAACTTCAGGTGTTGAATTTGCTTTGCTGAGAATCAGATTTTGCAACTCCAGAGCAGTTGCTTGTTCTTGTTGGTCCTCCATCCTGGATGACCGCTGTTGGGGATTTGCATGATGGAGAAAAGTCCTCTGGTGGTTGCAATCTTCTTTATATCTCCAGGCCTTCCTTCTGAAGTACATGTTATGAATTCAGCTGTTATCCTTGAAAGATTTTAATGTAAAAGGTGCAAAAGTGTAATTAAGAAGACTGGAAATGAGTCAGAGGTGTAGACACAGCTAACACAGCCTAACTGCTGCAGAGAACAGGGGGAAAAAGAGCATTTAGCTAACAGAAACACTGAAGAAAGTAAAAATTCAGACACCTTACACTACCTGACATGCAAAATCATGAAGTTAAGGATCATGGCCATAGTCAGTAAGGTCTGTAGTCAAATCAGACTTTCAGCACTGACTTTGGAGCTCCACAGTCCAATTATCTGTAAACTGGGAAAAATTATTTCTGGAAGAGTCTAACAATGTGATAAAATATAGCAGTTTATAATCTAATTTTATTTTATGCTCATTGTATGGGATATAAGCAGTTAGGAATCTGCACTCATGCATTTTCTAAATATCCTTCTTTTTTTTCTAACAAGAATGACTGACAGGGTGTAACAATTTATTAACATTAACTATCTGTAAGATAGTACTAATTTTGAATAGCAGAGTATCTTGAATATGTGGGAATTTGTAATAAAGAAAACTGGGACACATGGGAAAGAAAACATAGCAAAGAAATAGCGTGGAAAAAAAAAAAAGAAATGTGAAGTGAGAAGCTGCATGAGATGAATGTACTCTAATCAATTTTGAAGCAAACATTAAAAAAATGGGAGAGATGAGTGAGCTACTGAGATGCAAGTAGCCTTTTCCATGACCCAAGAGCACACAGCTAAACCTGGGGAGGGCTTGAAAGCTAAGGGATCATACCACTCCCTTTTCCTCCAGGACCTTCCATGCTGGGGCTTTGGAATAGTGGCTGTGATTTCAGTCCTTCTGAGTCAAATGGGAAAATCTCAAGACTGACTGCACACAGACTAGTCAGGCACAACTTCTCCTGTCCCTATGTGCTAAATATGACAGCACAGCATTCACAGCCTTTATGCTGTTTAAGATACACTTGCTTCTAATTACCTAACCTTAGAAATATCCCATTCTCTACATTGTTAGCCAAATCAGCAGAGATGCTCACCATCTTCCTTCCTCTTTCTCCGTGTACAAGGAGATCATGAAAAAAGTAGGTCCATGGAATTTCTTAAACTTAGAAACTTCTGAGCATATGCTTGCCCAGAAAGACAAGAGATTTCCCTGTCAGAACCTGGGGCTATACAGAGAAAAATAATAAAAAAAAAGATTAGGGAAAAGGGGGTTTTCAGGTCTAGAACCAGAGCCTTGTAACAAGGATAGCCCCTTTTGTTCTCATCTCTTTTAACTTTCTTTTTCCCTCGTAACAGTTGCCCGGTGGTTATGAAGAGCTTCAGCCCTGCATTTCAACTAAGGGGCCCTTCTTTATTCTCTCAGAAGAGGGCTGTCTCAAGAGCACCATGCTAAAGTGCTAAGTTATCATCAGGCTGGGGCTTTCGTGCAACTGTTTGTGTGTGTGTGAAACAAGCTCTCAACATGTTAGTAAGAAGCCTTTAACCCAGATTACGCCACCTCTCTTTCTATAGTGTTCTTTTAGGGCAGAGTGTGAAAGGTCACCCTCTCAGGCTGGATAGCAGCACTCAACCAATTACAGTGCACCAGTGTTTCCACAAAAGAGAGTTTCGAGCCCACAGCTACAAAAGATTTTACGTGTCTGATTTTCAAAAACACAATTACAAAAGGAGGAGGCTCGCTTATGTCTATTTTCGGGCCCTGAATGATTTTTTTGTTTCAAAAAAAGGAAAAAAAAAAAAAAATCGATTCTGCTTCTCCAAAGAGGTCTGAAAAATTGCGGCCAGCCCAGCACCTATGCTGTTTAAAAAGCAAAACCTCTAATCCCTCAGGTTCAAGTAGGTGTGATTCAGGAGTCCTGGAGCTGCGAAAATAATAGGATGGGTTATCTGAGTATATGATTAGTCTGGCTTTATGAAAACAATATTTACAGCAAGTGATATGTAATGACTTTGAATTACACCTCTCGTTCTTGACACTTTGAAAATTGTGTATTTCGTTTGCACAGATACATTTTCAGGCCTATTACACCGACTAAAGTTTTGCCATTATCCTAAATGTGAGTTCTTCAGAAGTCTGCATGAGAATGAGCCAGCAACCAATGTCCTTCCACAGTGATGCTGAAGTCAATGCAATGACATCCATGTTGTGCATTTTATCTACAGAGAACTCACTGTAAATTAGAGGAAAATCCTTCCCTGAGCATTTACCATCTTAAAAGTCCTAAGGCAGATAGATCTTCATTTAATGTGGAGACTCAGTGTCTTCCTTTACTCTCTGTAGCTAAAGGTTTCTCATTATTTGGGGGAAAAAAAAATCTCAAATGTTTTAAAATTGCATGGCTGAGTATTCAACAGACAGAGGATTTAGGCCATCAGCTCTTCCTGGTTAGTTCTCAGGGAGCACTCCTTGCTTTCAGCTTAATTGTTAAAAACATTACAATGAATATTTCAAAGCTGTCTTGGAGTGTTGAGTACCTGCTGCAATCAAATCAAATAGGCAACCTTGAAAATCACAACCTGGAAGTCTTATTTCCAGTAAGTCCATCACAGTGGCTCCTAGTCGCCGACGTTTGGAAATTTTCGTATTTCTCCCTAAGAGAGCAGTATATTCTCTAATCTTTTTCTTCTGGACCCCTTAAAAGACATTAAAACCAGAGAAATTAAGTGTCTTTGGTAGACAAGGGTGACAACTGGAAGAATTGAAAAAAGCATGATATTGGCATTGGCAGCAAAATATTCCTGGGATCACTAACTGTAGATTAATTGCTACAACAGCATTTATTTGAAAAATTAGGACAGGAAGGCAAAGTTTAATTGTAGGTCATGTAGAAGACTTACAAAGTCAGATAAAAAACCCCCAAAACTGGTGCTATTTATGTCATGGTAGAAAGCAAAGTCTATGGGATTCCTGTGAAGCTCCGTGGAGATAAGAGCCGCCCATGCTGCAAACTCCTTTGGTGGTTCTGGGAAAACTGGTTAA
This sequence comes from Entomyzon cyanotis, assembly GCA_024500445.1. Taxonomy (NCBI): domain Eukaryota; kingdom Metazoa; phylum Chordata; class Aves; order Passeriformes; family Meliphagidae; genus Entomyzon; species Entomyzon cyanotis. The sequence goes on from JAKEPQ010001010.1 coordinate 15,713,033, forward strand.
AATTCCTGTACCTCGTTGTATGTATCTGCAGAATGATTACTGATGTAATTCTAAAATGTGTTGTGAGGTTTACTTGCCAAGTTTTGGGGATTCTTGAAAGAGAAGAGCCAAGTGAAGTTTCACACCATCTCACAGAAGATATATGCAAGATTTTACATGAGCCTATCTACGTGCTCCTATATGGATTCCCCACAGATAAAATATAACAGTGCTTGCTGCACATTTCCAGCAATGGTCCCATGTCTTTTTCTCCTCTTCCTCCATTCAACGAACTGTTAAAAGGCCAAGAAGAACTGTTGTGCAGATGATACGAAACTAAAGAACTTGTGGTAGGTGTTACACATTTTGGTACCATCTGTGCTATCTAATCCCAGCCAAAACAGTCTCCTGTTCCTATGTAACTCTGAATCTCACTGGGAAAGGGGGGGAGTAGTGTGACTGGCTCAAACCTTCCTGTGTAGGAGTATTATTATCAGTGTTTGCAAATTTTTTCCCTCTTTATAACTACCATAACTCTTCTTTAAAACCCCTCATCTGGCTGCTGGCCTACTACAGAAACTGAGCTCTCTACAGAAAAATGGCTCATGGTGGTTGGTTCACTTCTGGTGTGTTGGAGGGAATCCTCACCCAAGAGAAATTCATCAGTTCGCACCCAAAAAAATCTTGTTTTATTTCCGTACTTTCTCAAATTTTGCCCTCCTTTGGGTCAGGAACACAGGCAGCATCGTGATGACACATTTTTTAGCATAACTCAAGACAAATATTTCCTGGAATTTGTTCAGGATTGAAACCACTCATGGCACATGTTTCCAGACACTGATGCCATTACAGCTTCTCATAAGACCTGAAATTAATTTGGGGTTTGTTTCATTCTTCATTTTGTTTTTAGATTCAATCCGTGCCCTGATCTGCTCGCAGGGAGCTTGCTCTTCCCCAGCAGTCTATGAAAAAACCTGTTTGTGCAAGGGTTTCACACATGTACACACATTAGTCATCCTGTGTGTGACATACCCACCACGTTGTCATGGCTGTCAAACATAATAAAAATAAGGCTAAAACACTTAGACACATATTGATCTGCTTCTGTACCTTCCTTAGTGTAATAGGGTCTTTCCACAGAGCTCTAACGTGGGCAGCAGCCTCTTTCCTGGAACTGTTTCCTTTGGAAACAGGAGAGGATGCATCTGATCTCAAACTTGTCCATTGTTCTACTCTTCTGCTGTTGCCATACAATCTTTAGGATCTTGTGGCCTTCACCAGAAACACAGAGGAGAATGATTGGGCTCCCATCACTCTTCACAAGGCCAGTTTGTCTTGGAGGTATTTTCATATGAGAGAAATATTTGAAAGGATCATGCTAGATAGGGAAAAGAGAAAGGAGTGATAAAATTAAAAGATTATAAATTCCCTCAGTCACGAAGTCCATGTCCTGCCCAGGGTGGAATGATGATGTGTTTGTCATTTTGTAGTGCTGTGGCAACTCCTAGCATGGAGCATTCCTTCATGGATAGACAGGGAATAACCCTCTTTCCCAAAACTTTACATTTTTGTGTTGTTAGTATGTATTTCCATTTTAGTCCAACACACCTGTGTGTACTGAAATCCTGTGCAAAATATTCTGTGCGATTTCATTCATCTACTGATTTACTGATTTTTTTTTTTTAAATTGCTACTGAAAGACGGGAACTCTTGCAAATTACATAAACTTGATTACTGTAATTGCTGTCAAGACAAAGTTTGCCTTGTAATGAAGCAATAGCTGTAGCACTGTAGTCTTTCATTGTGCTTCCGAGCAACACTTTTTTGTATTTTATTGCCCTTGAAAGCTGGCATCTGCAGACTGAACTTTTTCACAAATAATCAGCATGTTTGGAACAGATGAATATACAGCAGCATCACTAAAAGAATAACTTCCAACATCTGCTTACTAATTCCTTACCTTCAACCTACGCTCTTCCCTTTAGTTGTTTTTTTTTTCATCTCTGCACTTAACCACATCACCTGGAGCAGATAAATGCATGCTCTGTTTAATCTTATTAAAGCAAAATCCACTCAACTATCTTATAGTTAAGTACAAAATCTTAGCTCCAGAACATTGGTTTTGCCCAGGGATATGGAAGAGATAGAAGTGCTTATTCAAGGGTAGATTGGTCTCTTTGAGACATGTGGTCAACCTGCTAATAAGTTTGTACAATGTGAGATTGTACAGTCCAACTGCAGGGGAAAAGTTGAAGCCTTTTATTCTTTGTTCTTTTTTTTTCAAATGTAATCACCCAACTTGCAGGAAGAGAGGTGTTTACTGCGCTACCTTGAACTTTTTTTCTCTGGTGAGTCACGGGAAATATCTTGTTTTTCATCACATCCATCTTCACAAAAAAGAGGTGAAAAAGACATAAACTGTTAATCAAGGATTTAAAAAAATTATCTCTCCTTTGGTTCCATCATCAGTAATCCTTTGTATAATAAAAACAGATCAGGTACCTTTAACAAAATGGTATTTCTAAATTACCCCCGGCTAATTCAGAATGGTAGGTATTTTAATCTCTCCAATCCCTAGTATGTATCTATTTATTTTCACTGGCTTTTGGCACCCACCTGGCATGAATCCAGTCCCCACGGCAAGAGAACTATCAGAAACAACAGGAACATCCAAGAGGAACACAGACAGTGAAAAAATGATCAAATTAACTTTTTTGGGGGGGGTTTAATTTGGTTTCTGCTGGCATCTAGCTGGCATGGGCACACCCATAGAGATGCACACAACAAGCAATACAAGGCAAGAAAAAGCAAGGGAAGAGGAAGAGGGAGTGAAACTGGAACACGATACATGTGGAGAAATCCCAACAGACCCACTACATTTTATTCAAGTTTTCTTGTTTTCCCAAGCCTCTCTAACTGGTGTTACTCCACTGCAGAGAAACACAGACGATAAGAAAAGCTGAATGAGAACAGCACTGCCCTGATTCCAACATGCACTCTGTGTGTTTAGAAGTCACTTTGCCACCCTTTTGCCAAGTACTGTGTGTGTCTGCATGAGTGAGAGAGCTCATAAATATCCAACGTCAGAGACATCAGTGACTGGATTGATTAACTTTTTATAAATCTCAACAAATTGTTTATAAATCTCAACAAATCATTCAAATTTTTGCATTGTGGTCGTGAAATTGGTCAAATCCCCAAAACTTCACAAATAACATTTTAATGGTTGGATAATGCAGTTGTTCAACTAGTAGAGGATTCTAAACCAGAAGGATTTGCAGACAGACTGGGGAGTAACATTAAATACAAAATTATCTTGGTTAATTGGAGGAACAGTCTTAAGTAAACCAAGGGGTTCAAGAGGGGCTGACTTAAACTGCTGCATCCTGAAGGAAAGCCAGGGAGCATTTCTGTGGAAGATATCAGGGAGATACCATTAGTGACAGATTAAACTTGAATGAACAATCTTAGGATATTGGAGAGGAAAAATGAAAATGTCCCACTGGCATGATGTGCAATCTCTAGAGCATCTGAAGCTTCCCAGAATCAGCTACCAGCTGGAGGACTGGGATCTACCTTTGGTACTGCAATGCAAAAGAAGTTTGCACCAAATAGAAAGGGTCCCCTTTCCACCAGCATGGAAATATTGAGGACTTAGATTTGCTCAAATCTCAATAAGAGAAGGAAAGGAATGGCAGCAAAAATATAAAACTAGAATTAAAGGTGAAAGGAATAACTATTTCACAAGTCCATTCAAGCTAATAATATTTGGGGTAGATCTCAAGAAGCATTTAAGGAAATTTGATATAGTTGAGGGCTAGAATAGACCACAGAGGTACCATGGCACTAGAAGCTGTCAAGAAGAAGAAGGACAAGAAAAGTTTGCCCAGACTATTTCTTATTCTCATCCTAGAACAGAAAAGGACTAGATAATCTCCTGAGGTCCTTTCCTGGCTCACTCCTGATGGTTCCACGGCAAAACCTAGGAAATGTCAAAATTATGAGTGTCCATTCCTCATTGTCCTCCACACAGCATAAGCTCCAGATGGGAAGAATTAAGCAGCAAGAAAATTATCTCTGCTCTCAGTTCTGGCACCCCATCAGCTCTCAGAGAAGAGGAGGGCTCCATTCCAGCAGAAGTGTGGCTCAGTCCCTCCTAGCCCAGACATGAAAAGGTTCCTGCTCTTCTTGGTCATGGTACAATCTGGTTATACACAAAAAAATCTGGCACATAATCAGTGCATGCACTACCTGGAAACTTGGCTGCCAACCTCCAGCAAGTTTCTGCTGACCATGAGTCAACTGGCTTTTTTTTTTTTTTTCTCAGAATCTTAGTGTCTGGATGAAAAGTGGGGCAAATTTTCCATAGGGCAGCAAATTGCACAAAGAGAGCTACCCTGCCAAGTTTCATTCCCACCCTCCAGAGATGGAAACACTAAATCTTTTCCATTAAGCTGGTCTGCAATGCATGAGCAAAACAACAAGTTTTTCTGTGACACACACTGATAACTTCACTAAAAAAATTTTAGGAGGGGAAAAAGTGCTAATTTCCATGCTATAAATGCAAAATTTCAACAAAAATATTTGAAGTTTGGGTAAGTTAGAAGAGAAAACTGAAAAAAGGTCATGCTGAAGGTTAGTTCTAAGCAATAATTAGAAGGAATAATGTAATGTAAGACTGGAGAGAACTTCCAAGGTCACTTAACCCAGCTCTCTGCTATGCATCTACATTGTGTAATCCCATTTATAAATTCATTGAACTCCAAGTTAAAACTAGTTTCATTATTTGACTTAACTGCACCTATTAGAAGGCTTTTCAAGAATGTCAGTCTCTGACTAGAAATCTTCTTCTAATTTCCAATTTAGATTTATTCACCATCAGTTTATCCCATTTGTTTGTGTGCCAGCACTGTTTACTAATTTAAATAACTCTTTTTTCTCACTTCTTTACTTCTCTGATGTATTTCTAAGGAGAATCATACCCCATATTCAGCAGTATTTGTACTGCTAATGATATTTAGCTCATGAGGTGTTTGATGTTGGCTTTGTACCTCAAGAAACAAATAATGCCTAAATTTATGTGTGTATCCATTCAGGTGCACCTACTGCAGGCTGAATGCAAAGGGACAAACCTAGGGAAAGCAACTTTTATATGGGCAAGTTATTTCATAATTGACCCCCACAGACCATTTTTCTGAAGGTTTAAGTATTGGTCATTGCACCTGGCTGAGTCTCCTGTGATCTTCCCATTTTTCTGTTCCTACAACAGTGCTGACACTCTGTGACAGCAGAACTGCTTTTAGTAAAAAGAACCAAAGGTGAGCCCTCTAGCAAACAGCTTCTGGGAGCAGGAAAAGGACATCAGGAGCTTATCATAAACCTCATTAAAAGCAATTCTGCTCCGCAAGGCTATGGAGAGGGAATTCTGTATGAGAGAAAACAGACAGGAGGGAGTAAATGGGTCTGAGGCATTGCTCAGTGCTCCCAGCTCTATCACTGTGTGGTCCAGTCAGGATAGATGCTCCTGCACTCCGTTACAGATAACAGAGGCTCTTTATAGCACAGATGAGAACAATCCTTGAAACACAAAGAGGAAAGTGTTCAAAGAGACTGAATTTCTTGGAGTACCGAATCCAAACTCCAGCTAAGAGCAAAAGAAGGGCCTGGGGAATCTGGGGGCTTTGCAGTGATAGTTTAATTAGACGAGCCTTATCTGTACAACAAATGTGGCAGCTCTCTGAAAAACTCAGCTTTTTGTTCCTCGCTTAAAACTCTATCACTTTCCCCAGCGCTGGAATAGCCTTTTGCCTAGTAACAGGCACACTGCCTATGATCCAGACAACATCCATGCACTGAAACTTGAATCATTCACCCCTAAATGTGCAGCATTTTTCATGTAAAACTAGAAAATGTTCTAGCATTTAGCCAGTAGATAAAGGGATCCTTTCCAAAAATGCTTAGGAAAAGCTGTACTTAGCACATGTATTTATAGCTTATTATTTTACATATTTGGTACCTATCTGTCTGGACTTTCTTTTAAAAAATGTCTTATCACTATTAGTCTAAATAAAGTCTCTCAGATTACTTCCCATCATCTGTATTTTGTTATCCAACTGAGTGCTCTTATCTGTATATTTTTCATGTTTGTTTAAAATTATTAAGATTTCTTTGTGAAGTTTCCAGGGAAAAAGAAGAAAACCCTTAACTCCACTTTCTCATAGCACAAGAACAAGGGAAAACCAGTAATATTAACAAGAAAAGGAATTTTTTTTAAATTCAAATAATTTAATAGTTTTACCATCAAAAGATATCACTGAGGTCCAACATTAAAAAAAAATTTCACTTAGGAATGGGTATCCTCCAGGGATTCATGGGAAGAATGAAGGAGTGCTAGATTTTATATAGTCTATATATTGAGGTCTTCAAGAGGTTTTCATAGAATCTCAAAAACATGGAATAGTTTGGGTTGGAAGGGACCTTAAAGGTCATCCATGACCTTGTAAAAAATCCCTCTCTGGCTTTCCTGTAGCTCTTTTAGGTACTGCAAGGCCTCAACAAGGTCACCCCAGAGCTTTCTCTTTTCCAGACTGAACAATCTTAATTCTCTCAGCCTTTCAGTCAGTCAATTAGCTGGTATTTAGCTGTAGAACCTTAATTCCAATGCATAGAACTGAGATTTCTTTACCTAGCATAGGATTTTCTTCACCTAGCATAGGATTTTCTTCATTTTTAACACGTCATGATCAGTGACATCAACATTAAACTCCAGAGTTATCAAAAGTGTCAAAATCAGCTACCTGGGAAACATCCTAGATGAACATTTTGTGAAGGATAATGCTTTACAAGCGAAGTTTAGATATTTTAGGCAAAAGTAAGAATGTTTTATTTTCCAGATGATCATTCAGAAAGGGGAGAAGGAGAGAGCTCTTAAGTTGGAGTAGATCATTCTCAAATTGGAGAGGGAGGTTACTCCCAATTTGCCCATCTTTTCTCAAAGGAGAAGAGGGGACCAGGGTCAGAAACTTTCCTCCTGCCAACAAACAAACCAGAAAATCCAGGAAGATCAGATGCCTTTTGTCTAAGCAGGAGAACTATTTGGGGGAAACCAGCAGGGAAGTGCCAGGTCCAGGGTAGACAAGAATAATACGCTACACACAAGGTTGAGAGAGAAAAACCTTCTTGCTATAAGTAATAGCTTCCTATTCCTGGCTGTCCTGTGTGTCTGGAGGTGGGAGCAGCCCCAGAACCTCTCTGCACTGCACAGCCTGACACACTTTTACAGGACAAGGCATTAAAGGCCGCCAGCGGGTGGGAAAGGCCGGCAGCACAGCCAGCCTACCCACCCTTTTTGGAGCCCAGGTGAAAGCCGCCTGCCAAGGTCAGGCATTCAGTCACCAGGTGGTGTATTTAATTTAAAAGGAGTGTTAACCTTGTTTACACAAAATAACACCAATATGCAGAGAAGCAGTAAATCCATTGTCGTTAAACAGCGGGGAGGCCTGGCTGTGCTGGCAGCCTGCCCGCCATGAACTCGGCTGGCACTCGCCGCACGCCGCCACCGCGGCCACCGCGGCCAAACGCTTTGTGGTGTGCCCTTTCCACCCTCCAGTTGACTCTTTACATTCTTGTCAAATATATTTAGAACAAGAGGTGTCCACTTGAAGGGAAACATTTGTTAATCACTTAAATGCAGGAGTCTGGCAGGGCTCCAAGTTTACATTTATAAATATGTAGTATCTGTTTCCAGCTAAACAAGGAACTCCTGACCCCCCTCACCCGCAATCCCGCAAATATATATACATATACAGGAGGGGAACTTGCAAAGGGCTGGGGGCAGAGAGGGGGAACTGGAAATGATGAACAGAACCAGCCTGGCTGAGGCAGGAACGGTCCAACCTCCCTCCCCGCTGTCAATTTGTTCTCCGCCTTTGTCTGCGAGTGATGTAGATAACAGCGCAGAAAGAGGATGATGTATCTTTAAGTAATGAACAGATTAAAGTTAAATTCCTGTTGACCGAGACAGTTGTGTTGACATTCCTGTTGTTTACAGGCAGCTGTCTCTACTAATGACACTTTGATAACTGGAGTGAGGCTGCTGTTGGGCAGGGGGATGGGGGCAGGCAGAGTCAGCCGGGTTAAAGAATGCTCTGTTTAAAACCCGGTCATCCAATTAAACATTAAAGCTGGATCAGAGATCGTCGGCAGCGGTGCTATTCGGGAACGGGAAAATTCTGGGCTTCTTTTTTAACTTATGCTCAGATTATGTGGCTTAGAGGTCAGCCTGCCCCAGTTTGCTAGAGGATGCGGAAGATTCCAAGAGTACTTAAAATAAGCCAGAAAGCAGTAAACTCTGTCAAGCCATCCGTGCACTGCCATGACATGGACAAGCACACACAGAGTTGCCGGCGGCTGGTTGGGACTGGGGTCACGCAGAGGTCCTGTGGGGCAGCCTCCCTCTCCCACAGCTTTTCAAACAGGCAGAGAGAAAGGATCTGTGAGCATCCCACAGCAGCAGCGCCATTCCTGTGATCCTCTGCCATCTTCTTCTCTGAAATAAGTTGCTTTGCAGGGCACTGGCTGCTGCTGGAGCTTTGCTTACTGCTTCCTCTTGAATTAATATGTTTACCATTAACAGCTCCCCTGTTCGGCTCAGGGCTTCTCACCAGCAAGGGCTACACTGAAATCCTGGAGCCTGCTCCTGAAGTCCTTGCTCAGGTCAAATTCCCAAGGGGAACCTGTAAAGCCTAAGATCTGCCAGGTGATAAACTTTAGACGTGTAAATAGTCTACTAGATATCCTCCTCTGGTGAAAATTAAACAGATGCTTAAGCACTCTCCTGAATCAATGCCCAGCAAAGATAGCACAGCCCATCACTCTGGGACATTTCAGCCCCACCGCCTTCGTATCAGCAAAGTTTGGTCCAGCTCAGACCTAGAAAGCAGCATTTCAGCTGCTGAATGCACCTGACATTATGGAACTGCCTCAAAGTTTCCAGCACTCCAGAAATCCACTTAAAATGCAGATGCTCCTTCCCCATCTTTTTGTTAATGAAGCCTAAATTTAAGGCCTTTAAAACAATGTGATAATGCCTCTTTAATTCTAAATCAAATGCCACATGCTCATTAACTATAGGCATTCATAGAAATAAATGGATTTATTTTTGAATTTATGAAGTCACTTTAATGGACTTCAAACTCCAAATAAAAGTACTGAATAGGCAGCATTTCCTGCCATCACTAAAAACATCACTGCTGCTGTAGTGGAAGCACATCTCATGCAGCAAGAACACTTACAGTAAACACAAGTTAATTTAAATGGGTATCAATTAGAGGGAATGTACCCTGCTAAGAAATATTAGCTACAGATTGATTTATCCAGACAATTAGAAATCCAGAAAATTGATCTTTTATTGATCCAGACAATTAGAAATTGAATCTGTCTAAAGGTAAAAGCATCAGTTGGTTTGACATTTTTTCCTCAAACCTGTCATTTGGAGTGGGAAGAGTGTAGCTGGCTGAAATATTTGGTAGAAGGAAAGGCACAGATATTTCAGCTAAATTCCCCACATGCACGAGAAACAGAACCCCAGACTTTTAACAGCACAGAAAACCACCACTGGTCTCCAGGAATAAAAGTCCGACTTCAAGAAGCATCATTTGCACACATGCCTGACTTAAGCTTAATCCACTGCAAACAGCAGCCTGGGGGCCATGCTCGAGTCAGATCACACCCAATTCCACCTTTACCAGACAGGCAGGGTCACATCAGCCCAATTTCCAGTGGGAGAAGCTCAGTAAAACCTGGAGCTGCTCCAGGCAATCCCACTGGGGTGAGGCAGCAGTGCTCCCCCGAGACTGTGCTGTACCAGAGCCTTCGAGTTCCTGATAAGGAGCCAGACCAGCTCTGACTTATGGTCACTTAAAGATACTATAGCACTTTCCACTGCGGGAACAGGAGTGTCAGAAGCCCAGAGCTGGCTGCAGGCCAGCCTGGTAATTACTCTGTGCATTTCTAAACCTTGCTGGTGCAGAGGTTATTCCCCACTCTCGGCCACAAAGAGCGGCCAGAAGAGGCGGCTGAGTCTCGCTGGGAGTGGGAGAGATCTCTGCGGTCTCTGAAGTGTTTTGGGATGCTTCAGGATGAAAGGTTCATTAACAATTGGAAGTTAATATTAGCATAATAATCGGTCATAGCTCTTCTGGTAAAACCTACTCGAGAGATCCCACGCTGCAGGTTCCCATTCCCCAGAGCTCGTTTATACATCTTTCCCAATGTGCAACGAGCAGAGTCCAGCCAGAGTTTTCCATTTGAATGATTTTCCAATAGGAAATACAGGTTTTTCCCCCGTGGGGGGAGGAGAAAGTTAACTGAGCCCCAAATTGCTGATTTTCCATTTGGTTACTGGAAGACCAGGATGGATTTTTTTTTTATTTCTTTGGTCTGAAAAAGCATGTACCAATTTGCAGACATTATTGCAAGGTAAATCCTGTGTAGTCAAAGCCTTTTAGGAATAAAATTCAAGAAATACAATTTTATTATAAGAAAGGAGATTTAATAGGAGTACATACATTCTTGGAAAGAATCAATCTATATAACGTGGAAAAAATGCAAAAATAAAAAATCATACTTTCTAGATTAAATGTTTCAGTATTTCTGTTCCAAATAACATTTTTCTTTTGGAATTCAGTTCTACTCAGAAGATACTAAATAATGCAACTGCTCAGAGAGCCACACAGACTCAGGTCAAGGCAAACTTTTTGCATTGATTCAAAACAAAAATTGTGCTTGTCAAGGTCTGAATAAATTCATCCTTCAGTGATTCTAACACATAAAGGTGATGATAGTTACATTATTTCCTATTATTTGCATCCCATGTTCTTGTCAGGACCAAACACACAATATCCGCAGCAATCTATGAGATTTTATTTTTCTAGCAGGAAGTGAATTAACACTCACTGTATTGGAATGGACTGGTCTTCGATCAAGAGTGATTTTACCCCTTGAAATCTTTTCAAAAACAGATGGGGGGAGTTTGAGAGTCAGATACAAGTTTGAATAAGAAAATGAGTCATTTTACTTTGCAAGAAGCTCCAGTGGAAAAAACTCATTTACCTACACTCTTCCACTGCTGGGCTTGTCATGCTGCCCAAAGAGGTACAGTCAGTAACATCATCAGTCTCTTTAATGAGCACTTTTTTCCTTGCAAGAGAAAAATAAAGCTGAGCCTTTTAGGAGGGGAAAAAATCCTGCAGATAATCCACAGGGTGGATTTTTAATCCTGTGTTCTTGTTTTCATTTGCTGAGGTTGTTGGGGTTTTTATGTCTTGGAAACTTAGACATCAAAGGCAAGTCAGAATAGTTGGACGCTTAACTAATTAATTAGCTTTGGTCAAAACTGCAAAAATATGGACAACAAATTTCTTTCACTCCAATACCAAAAGCAACATTGAAAAACCTGAGTGGCCAATTGAAATAAAGCAGACAAGATATTAGCCCTTAAATAAAATTTGAAGTTCTGGAGGAAAAAGCAATTTTTCAGTTTATTAGCAGGGTGAGATTCTATAGCAGTGGAGGCAGAACCTTAATTCCAAAACACACCTGGAATGGGAAAACCAGCAAATTTTATAAATATTGTGCAAGCATGTTTTTCATTTCCATTGGTAAAACAAGTCATTCTCTGAACAATATGTTGGAATTAATACAATCATTCAAGAATTAGTCACAAGTTTGATGCTCCCTTTTGCTGATCAGTTAGATTTCAAAGGCTGAGGAGAAACCAGACGACAGCAATTTCATCTTAATTCAACTGTCAACCTTCTCACTGAACCCTGTACATTAGTTGGGGTGTTAGTTAGATTTATTGTGCTACAAGACAGACTTTTCACACGAGAAAATGGTGTCTTGATTAGTACTGAATGTGCATCATGAGAGATTCCTTGGATTACAAAATAATGACCAGTTTCTAACCAGCACTCCTGTGTCTTTTACCTTTATAACACTATCAACCAACTCAGTTGACACAAATTACCTCATTTTGCCTCTGACGCATCATTTTATTTCCATTTACCACTGACTTAAGCACACATAATTACTAACTTAGGTCACAAACAAATGTGATGGACAGGTTTCACACTGAGCAAAATGTTTTATTACACGGCATTACTATCCACCTAAGTTAATTAATTAAAATTAACATAAGCTGTTGGCTAATTGCAGCCCAGGAGAAATTCTACTGCACCCGATGGTATAACATTGGAAGATTATCACAATATTTTAGAGCTTGACAAGTTCTAGTGAAAAGCTGAACATTATTAGAAGCAGGTTATCATGGTAAATAGACCAGTGCTGACTTTCAGCATGGAAAATAGATGCCTTCAGCTTTGCAGTTGGTGCAGAAGCATCAGCAGCAGCAATGCTGTTCTGAACATTTCTGTGTTTGCATTGCAATTCAAATCTCTTCTAAATAAAACAGATTCTTTTTCAGCAGTCCTCTGGCTACAGCTGCACGCAATAAAACCTTCCTGATGACAAAGGCCAAAGAAATTATATTAATGGCAAAGAAACAAATTATGTAAAACTCTTCTGTGAGGAAGTGAAGAAGGGGAAAACCGATCAGTGTGTTTCGTGTATGTGACTAAAAGGCCCAAGGGAGACTGGCTTAGTGACATTGCCTAAACACAAAGTGGCAGCTCCATAAAGGTATTTAGGAACTTAATTCTTACCCAGGTGCCTACCTGCCCTTTAAGTTGATGGGAATTTAAATCCCCCTGTGACCTGCTTTCATGTTCCTCCTTGGCGATGGTGGCATTTGCAAAAATTAGGGTTTTTCCCATTTACTAGGAGTTTTTTTAAAGAAATAATTAAACAAGAGATGGATCCACTTACAGCATTTTCAACACCCAAAGTTAAAGAGGCCAGTGAGAATCCCATGATCACCAAAACCACCCAGGAGGTGCAATGATGTGCAAGAGGAAGATCCTGAAATAGCAGCACCTTTGATGGTCATGAGACACCACAGCAGGTGGATAGATTAAATATAGCTGTATTTTGAGATTCCCACCCCAGGCAGTCTGAGCAGCCTCCCCTCATGCTGTGGTGCTGCTCCAGACAGGATAATGGGCATGTAAGGATAGTTTAGGGGCTGTCATGAAAGACAGTGAGTGCAAGCAGAGGAATTATGTCTTTACCTCCTCAATAGGTGTTTGTGGCACTTCTCTCTTCTGCAGTCACAGTGAGCTGCCAGAAGCACTGACCTGGCCAGTCCCAAACTCACAACTGCTAAGGAATGTTTTGTTTCATTACCAACAGAAAATCTTGGAATAATTTCTTTTAGAAAGGGTCTCTGGAGTCCTGTGGCTCCAACCCCTTCATTCCAGACTGGTCCAGTTTCCAAGTTAGATCCAAAGCACCAAGTTGCAGGACCTGCCTGGATATGTAGCCACAGGGTTTATTAAAATTTCCAAGGCCATTTTGCTGGAAGCAGCTTCTGTTTAAGACAGGCACTGCATTTTTGTTCTGCTAATGCAATCTTTTAGTTATCTGCTGTCAAATGTGTAATAATTCTGGCTGTTTATATAGCTGCTTAAAACTAGCACATAAATTTCAATTAAACCAAAAAATGCAGAGGAGGGGGAGGCTGTGAGGTTACCAAGTTTATGGGAATGTATTAATCATTGACCTGGGCAGTATTTAATGCAGTTCCTTCTCATTTTCAGTCCACACTCACTGACCAGTACACTCCTACCTAAATGTCTATTCCTACTTACCCCCAAGTGACACTAAACAAAGCAAACTACTGTCCCTTTGGCTTTATTTGTAGGCAAAAAATACCCAGTATTGATATGCTTTTCTGTATTTTTATTTGCTGTTTTACAACCTTATAAAAGTCTCTTTTTCTACCTAATACTGCTTTTTAAATGAGTTAATGCTAGAAGAAATCAGAATGCATTACCTATATCATCTTTATTACCTCCTGGTGTTTTGGTATTCCTGGGATGAATTCACTTCCTAATGAACCTCCAAGCCTGAGACAGTTGAGCCATCTAAGAAATATATCTTGGTTTGGTCTCCTACCCTCCTTGGCAGGTTGTAACTTGTGGCAGCACTGAAGCACAGCAACACTTGGGGAGGTAACCATCAACCAATTCTGCTCACAGATTTTCCCCCTTATTTGTGTCCCTTTCCTCTTTCTCCCTGTCCTCAGCAAACACCAAACTTTATATGCATTTTGTCAAGCCATTTTTGCAGGGTGATCCCAATGCACAGGGGGAAAGGTTTGTCTTGCCTGGACCCCACAGCTGTAGGACTGACTGACAGCTCCAAAGCTTTCCCCTAACCTGGCATCACTCCTGCAGGGTGACCCCAAAGCTCCCACACCACATCTCCACCCTACCAACAAAAACAGGGGCAATGTCAGCTGCCTCCTAGAACAGGTGAAACAATCAGGCCTTTCTGACAGCAAAGAATTCAGGAGCAATCCATTAGCACCACGAACAACAGGGATTTTGCATTCATCAGGGTCACTGGCATCCTCATTGCCCTTTGTTCACCACACCTTGGCAGAAATTCCAGGCTCAGGAAGGCTGATGGTTCAATATCCACAGCCCAGATACTTTCTTTCACTTTTATTGCATGGCAGAAGATTAAATTCATGTTTGGTCCTGTTTTGTCCAGAAGTGACAAATGTCATGAGAGTCATATAACAGTTCCTTAAATTAACCCTTAACCCTCCAAATGTCCTGTGCAATGAATGCTCCTGGGCCAGCTGAGTAGGGAAGAGTGAGTGTGCCAGACCATTCTCTGATGCTTGGGCTGGTAGATGCAGAGCTCTGTTGTTGAAATGTATTGTAGAATTTTCCACTTAACACTGAAGATTTACACCAAGCCTATTTGTTCTCCCAAAACCCTCTAGATTAGGCTGCTGCCACAAGCTCAGGTGCAATATGAGGATGTGAAGGTGAGGAAGAAAGACTCAAGCAGAGAAATGAGAAGTAGGTTGTGCTGTCTAATGTGTTTCTAATTCTAATTTTTGTTTCTATTTGATTTGGTAAATCCCAGAGAAAGCTAAGCATGAAAATAGATAGATGATGGATAGATAGATAGATAG
Organism: Entomyzon cyanotis; assembly: GCA_024500445.1. Taxonomy (NCBI): domain Eukaryota; kingdom Metazoa; phylum Chordata; class Aves; order Passeriformes; family Meliphagidae; genus Entomyzon; species Entomyzon cyanotis. Next base: position 15,728,118 of record JAKEPQ010001010.1, read on the forward strand.
ATAGATAGATAGAGAGAAAGAATGAGCAAATAAATAAACAAACCCCACCCTGTTTGATTATTTCACAACAAAAAATCTGAAATATTTTATTTTAAGGGTTGATATATCATGGTATTTCTGTTCTGCTCTCTCCCACTGTTGGCAAAACTAATCCTGCATGTTGTTGTTTGAGAAAGTAATATTCTTTGTCTTTCTAACAAAGGTGTTAGTCCTACAATGTTGGGTCAAAGGGTTGCATACTGACCTGTGAAGAGAAAAAAAACTGCCATAAAATTAATGTCTTTCAGAGTTACAATTATTTGCAATTATCTAATTCAGCACAAAAGGCAAACATGATGTCACAGGGCCTTTGATACCATAAAAGGTTCTTTTTTTTGAAAGGCCTTTGATCCCTTCTAATCCACAAGCCAGGTATTGCTGATTTAATTGCCTGAAATGTAAATATAAATTGCTGAAGACATCTCTGTGCTAATTTTATTTATTGCAATTGGGTTTTTAACAGATGTTTTTTGCACTCTGAAGTGTTCTTGTAGCATTTCTATACTATTTTAATGAGCTGTGCATAGATATTTGTAGCTATATAGAAAAAGTAATAACTATCATGAATTAGATAACATTTACTTAGAAACCCATGTGATGGAGGGAACAGTTCTGACTTCATCATGTGTTTTTTGTGTGTGTTTATATGCATGTGTGTTCTGCAGGAAAATGAATTATATCTTCCTGAATATGTCTCAGGAGTAAGATTTTTCACTTTTAAAACATATGCAGGCTTCAAACTTTTAATGCCTGTTGAAAAAATGAGGTAATGCATGCTATTGGTAAAATTCATTTTCTTAGACCTTCTGTCCTTTCAGTCCTTTTAATTCTTTGTCATCTTATTTAGTTTGGAGCCAATGGCATCCCTGTCTTGCCAGGCAAGTGTAGCTTAAAGAGAAATTGAAGTTGATTTTCTATGACAAAAACTTAATATAAAACTGATGTAGTGGAATAGCTAATTTAGGGCTACATGTGTAAAACAACAAAAAGAGGATCATGAAAGATAATGAATAAAAGTTTCTCAAATTTGGTTTTTCCCAAGCAGTCTTTGTGCAATCTCCTCTGCATCTATCTGCTCTCTGCTATGAAATGTGAGCTTTACTGCTCTGAATATTTCCTCATCCACATCAGCATTTCTTGGTAACCCTGGTGAAATAAAACAAAGGGGCACTGGCTGCAGAAAGCTTTGGTGCCTTTTAATTTTACATGGTATTTTAGTGTAGCCAATTCATATGCATTCTTCTCACAGGAGTCTAAAAAAATGAGCAGGAAGCAAAAGGAATGATTTTACCACCCTAAAAAAAACCCTGAGCACAGATTCACACTAAAATGACAACCTCAGTCTAAACAATGACAGGCATTGTCTTGCAATAACATCTGAAAATGGAGAAGTTGTTGGCCTGAGGTGAATCTCAGGGCAGTGAAGACAACCAACTTTCAAAACATTATTAGCTAACATCAATAACTCTATCTTATTAAAATCTCCAATGATAGCACACATGAAATCACCTTTGTTAATGGAATACAAATACAATTGCTGAAATCAGGTTGGCTCTTGCTTCAGAAAACATCAAGGAGGGAGTTTGGGAGTGGGGGCACTCAAATATTAACACTGGTCAATGACACTCGTGTTGGAAAAGAAAGGAACAGAAAGAAGGAAAAAGAAAGGGTGGGGGGGAAGAAAGGAAAAAGAAAACTCCAATTAGAAGTATCCTGGGGTTATTAGAGATAACTCTGCTCATATCCAATTAAGATGAAAACCATTTTACCAGTTTAATGTGCCACCTCTGGCAGTTTTGGTTTATTAGTTTTATCAGACTTCAGAACTGAAACTCACGGTGATATCTATGCTGTGTACTGGAGAGATAAATGTTAAGGCTTAGAGATTAATTAGTACGGAATAAGATGCTTGAAACGTTGTCCCTTAAACTACACTTTCTTGGGGAAAAATACTCATTTCTGAGGCATTCCTTTCAAAGGGTTACTTTGGATATTGCAGCAGGAAATTACCCACCTGGAACAAGATGCGTCAATTTGCTTTGCTGCCCATACCTGCAGGTGTGTCAGGTACACAGCCAGCCCAGCACCTCACCACCTCTCCGTGCTGGGGAGAAGATGCTGAGCAAAAAAGATACTGGTGAAAAGCTGAGAGCTGGGTGCTGTGGAGAGTAGACACTCTCAGCCCTCTGATTCACCTGTTGAACTCAAGATCTTTTTAGTTTTGCCAGTTCTGTCTCATCTGGGGACCCTGAGATATCAAGCAGGCAATTAACTAAATATTATTTAAAAAATCAAACACAGATTCTTTAATACATGGTGTTGCATCAGCCAAAATTATGAGAGAATACTCATGTATAAGCTAGGAAGCAAAAGGAAACTCTCTTACACAATTTGAACCTGGACCTAAGAATAGAGATTAAATGGATGAAAAAAAAACCACCAGAATTTGGTCATTGTGGAGATGAAAACTGATGATTGCTTTCATAGTGAATAATCACCAGAATGACTGTGAAATCACCAGAGTAACATCTGTGCTGTACAGGCCTCTAAAGACTAAGAAGTTGGGGCAGAAAATTTGTACAAAGCAAATTCTTCCTCTAAGAGTACAAAACTCTCCTACAGCATTTCCACAACTTCCCCCTCTGGGTGGATCAAAAGTAGCTTTTATTAATCCCACTTCCTAACCAGGATAAAATTAGCAAGTTTGAATGAAATATGGAAATTTAGAACAGAAGTCTTTCCTTTTTTTTTTTTTTTTAAAACTGAATTTTAAGCCAGAGAAAGCACTAAAGATTGTTTGAGCTCTCATTAATTTAAAATACAAAACACAGCACAGTTCTTAAGTCTATTCAAAACAAATGTCCAAAAATGTAATTATGTGAAAAGCAACTGAAGAAGTTGAGAAGCAAATGGTCTGTTTCAGTGTCTGTTTGCAGTCACTACGCCATGCCCTTGCTTCATTTAGGTTGCAAATCTCAGTTTAACAACAGGAGAGTTGAGAAAAATTTGTTGCAGTTTTCAGGAAATAAACGGAGAAATGGATTTGGCTTCTTGATTAGGTGACTATGAAAATTTTAATGGCTTAATCAAAGTGAGCTATAACAATGGGATTACAATAAATAAATAAATAAACAGCCTAAATCAGGGTTGCTAATATTATGGAAAAACTTGCTCCTGCATATCAAGGGAGTCACATCATGAAGTTCTCACAGGTAGTGTTTGTGCACAAGCTGAACTTGGAGAAACTTTGCTGGGTTTCCAGCAGTGAAACCTTAAATTTGATTGCAAGGAATCACAAGCAGTGAGGTTCCTTTTAGACCACTGCATCTTCAGAAATAAACACCTTTACACACACATATATATATACACATATGCAAACATAGAGATATGTATTGTTATTACATTCCTTTATCAGAATCTCTATTTCATGTATTTATTTGCACTCGACTTCCAATATTTCGTAAGAATTTAAAAATCTACCGCAGGACTAGAGACCAGGTACAGCACAGGTCAAATCCTAGGCCACCAATTTTCTGTATAAGTTGGAAAAATGGAATCCAGAACAATGAAACTCAGGTAACATTCAGTCATACAGTCTAATGGCAACTCTTACACAGTACTTTGAAAATATTTCCATTATGAGCATTGACACGATATATTTTATCAATTACTTACTATGTTCTGATGCTTGCTGCTCTTATGGTTTCCACTTTTAGATTACTACAGGTCCAAAGTTTGAGAAACATTTCCACAAGTGCATTTTCTTTCCCTGTTAGGAAAAACATACCAAAAGCTTATGATTTCACTGCATTGTTAATCAATACATTTAATAATTTAAATGGCCCCTCTGATATCAAATTAGCAAATAAAATTTTCACTCCAGGATCACTTTTATGGATTCTCAAAGCATCTAATGAGTTAATTGTGAGATTGAAACCATCACACTTATTTTCACCACCTTCAGTACTTGTTGCACTGTAGAATAGGCTGGCCCTTCTTCAGAGCCACATGGGGGAAAAAGAAAGGCCCTGAAAAATATCTCTGCTTGTTTAGTCCCTGTGATTAATCTAGTTGAAGGTACATGAACAAAAAGAGAAGGGTCTTGAAGTCAAAAGGCCCACAGAGTAGCTGAATCTCTGATTGACTTCAAGCAATGTATCCAATTAATGTCCCCCTTCTGCTAAAATCCCTACAATAGTTTCCCTATTTCTCAATCTATTTCTCTCTGAAAGAGTTTCATGTCCACCCACATATAAGGCCCATAATTTGTGGCTAAATGGCAGCTGCAGCTCAGTGCTGGAGGCCTTTCCTCAAATTGGTCTTTAATTGGTATAATCAGGAGCTTGAATTATTGGTTCAACCAAAGGAAAAGTATTCATTCGAACCAACAGGATCGCTCTCTCTTTTTCTTTTAAATTAGCAATAAATTAATGACTTTTCAAGATGTTAAAGAGAAACTAAAACCTATGCACAAAAGATGGGATTCATTAATAAAAGCCAGTCAGTTTCATTCTCATTAAGAAGAGCATTTAGGCAGCGACTTAAAGTCTTAAAAAAAAAATAGCAAGGGAGAAGGAGTACAGACTTGGGTGGGGACAATTGAAAATCAAGATAACTTGAACCGTGACCTGAAGAGATCATCAACCTAAGAGGACTTTGGGCTGGCTTCCTTTATCCCATACAGCCTCTTTTCTTTTGCAAATTCTGCTGAATTGTGACAGGTTTTTTTGTTTGGGTTTTTGGGGTTTTCGGGTTTGTTCTAAAATGTCAGGCGCCACCTTTTAATCCTTAAACGTAGCTTGATAAATTAATTCCAGAAACTGAAAGCAGTTGACGGGCAGGAATTGGATCAGCCATTCCTATTATCCTGGAATGGACTCCACCTCAAAAGCGAGCTCCGGTAAGGGCTCAGGTTGTGTCCTTCCCTCTGTTTATTTTGTGCCTGGTTTTAACCAAAGAACTCATCTTGTTCAAAGCCTTCAGTCTTTAAAAATCTTGATAAATATTCAGTGTGTCAAAATCATCTGCTTTGGTCAGAAACCCAGAGTATATATGTGCTATAATCCCGGGACTTCTGGGAGCTGTATCCTTTTCCAATAACCATTATTTATTTGGGACAGTTAAAATTTAAAAAGATGCTTATAAAAGGCAAGGCCCATCACCTCCTCTAAAGATTTGTAAGCAGGGCTGCTCCTTTCCCTGGCCATTGATTTGGGTAAAGATAATTCAAGTGATGGCAAAGAAACATTCCCTAATAAACACAAAGTTACAGCTGTGGACATCAGAACCATGGCCTTGATGTCCTACACCAACACCCACCTATGCAGAGAGGTCAGAAGGAGAACTCAACCTTCAGCAAGTGGGGAAATAGCAGAATTTCCCTTCTTCCTGTGATCATCAGCAGGGAGGGAGCAGGGCAGCTGCCAGTTCCCTCTTTGGAGGGCTTGCAAAGAGATGAAATCCCATTCAGACTCATTTTCTAAGCAAAATCATGACTGTAGAAACACAAAAATTTTGACAGCTTCCCACACTTCCAGGTAGATCTGGATCAAGGGCACAGAGTCGAGAAGAAATCACCACAAAAGGTCCCATGGACTCAAATGTGCTTCCCCTTTAAGCATCAGCTCCTCCAAATTGGCTAAGCATAGGGCCAACTCAATTTCTTTCATGTAGTTGATGAAAAGAAGAGAGCTGCCCTGTGCTCCAGTTCTGCGGAGCAATGGAAATCCTATAATCCTGGAATGGTTTGGGTTGGAAAGGACCTTCAAAGGTCATCCAGTCCCACCCCTCTGCAATGAGCACAGACCTCAACCTAGAGGCAAGGTTTGCTCTTCTCCTCTCCAGATGGGATTTTGCTCCTGCAAAGAGCTCTGCTACACCAAGGAGAAGCCATGGCCTTGTGTCTGGAAGTCTTCAGCAGCTGTTGCTGCAGACTTCAGCAGTGAATTGGAGCTACCATCCGTTTGCTGATTATATGGGACAAAAGAAGCAAAATTACTATCTACAGCTGAGTCATGTGCTCTTTTAGCTTCCCCCTTTGGAAGAGCAATTTTTCAAGCACTTCTTGCCAGGTCTCAATCAGAGCTCTTCTTAGTTGGAATTACAACAAATAGGAAAATAACGGTGCTTACAGCATTTAATTATCATGGCTGAAATACTGTTGTTGTCTCTCTTGGCCCTGACTTGGGGCTAGAATTCCTTAAGGTGATATTTCCAAGGCACAGTGAAACATGTTTTACATGAGATTCCTTAAAACCCATCAATTATGCATGCTACAAAAACTTGTTATTGTACTCCAAGGACATGATCCAAACACCAATTGTGGTTATTGGAGATCCACAGGACTTGGATCACATCCTAAATCAACTGTATGGCCAGCTATCAAAGTAATAGCTTTTTTCCTTTAATTTCTGACTACGCTCTTCAAAGGTTGAATCTTTTTCCTTTATTGTCTTAAAAATACAGATAAAGTCTCTCACTTTATGAATGTTTTTACACTTTTTTTTTCCTACTTCAGAAAATTAGCAAAGTTTAATAATTTCTATAGCTTAGAGAGGTTGAGTACATGTGTGTGCACATGTGTAAGTCATCCCCAAATATGTTTGTAAAGTCTCAAAAAAAAAAAACCCTTGTGTTTTTTACATTCTTCTTCTGTTTTCACTAATTAAAACCAGGATACTTTGTATTAAAAAAGTAAAAACCAAGTTTTAAGAATATTAGCCGCATGAAGCACCTTGGTACATGTGTTTTTTCCCTCGTGTTTTATTAAAATCTGATTCCTGTCCAGAGTAAAGGGATGTAGTGTCCTTTCCTTCAGTGAAGTTTCACCAACTTGCTTCAGGTTTTCTCCACTCCTACGTTACCACCAGGAAATTATTTACAAGCCTCTTATCAAAAGTTCTTTTGACACCTAAGAGAGTTGTGAGTTATGTTGACACAGCCCTTCCACATTTACCACCTTGTCATAAAAGTTAGAATGATTGGCAGAAAAACACCCAATAAGGGAGAAGTTTAGTTAATGCAGTGGATTAGCCATTGCTTTTTTTTTTTTTTTCCTTTTCCTTCCCCTCCCTTTTTAAATTTGAATATTTAACACCAAGAGAGAAACCCGTCCTGGTTTTCGGCTGGAATAACAGCAGTTTCTGTTTCCAACCTGGGAAGAATGTGATGGGGATTGAAAAGCACCCCTGTCCTATTGTTAGACTCCCCCAGCACTGATCCTTGCTTTTAACATCATAATGAAGGATGCTCTTTAGTGGATTATCTTGAGAAGGGATTAACTCCTTCAAGACTTCTTAGGAGGCAAGGTGTTTTGAGCCCTAAATACACACCAATTGCCTGCTTAACTTTTCATCTTATTTTGAAAACTGCCCAGCTGGAATTCAAATTCTTTTCCATAGAGCTGAATTTTCTTAGTAGCAAAGTTTGAGTCAGGGGCAGCAGATGCTAAAAATAAATACTGTTCATTTAATCGCGTGCAGCCAAATGTTTCGGATACTTTGCCGAGACAGGCATGGCAGGGTAAGACTCAATCAAAACTTTTGCTGCAAATTCAGCAAAGCTTTAAATTCTGTCTCTGTCGCTCAGGCACATGAAAAAAGCCTCCGTGGCCTAACCTCTCTCACAAGGCTTTCTTTTTAACAAGACAGAGAGACATAATGTAGTCAGATAGATGGATATAGTCCATGACACTCATATAGATTTCTTTTTTAATTTGTATTAATATATTACTTCTGTAAGGATTTAATAGGAGTGCACTTGGATGTGCCTTGTGATATTTATGCTGTAGTCAGACATCCATGAACACCCACACAAATGTGCACACACAGAGATCCACACACACCCTGTATGTCACTCACAACCCTATTAATAAATACACATCTATATACATACATATATGGGATTTGGCCACTCTGCCTTGGCTTTCTATATCACTATCAGCATTGTTTTATGACACATTTGCTGCAGAGCACAAAATGCCTAGTCAAAAAAAAAAATAGCATGGAAAAGAGGACTAATTGCTCTATAATTTATAATCAAGTGACTTCTTCAACCTATGCTTTTTTATCTTAATAACCATTCATTTGTGTCTGCCTAATTTATTGGAAGTGAAATCTTGTATTTGTTCCCTCAGCCAACCTTGTCTCCATTATTAACCTGCTTCTTTGTTTCATGTTCCACTAGGCAAGGAAGAAGGGAGAGTCGCCTCAAGTTTTTCTTTCTTTCTTTCTTGTTACTTTTTACTTTACTAAAAACTTGTGTTCTGCTAGGCCTGAAGAATTAAAAGTCTTCTTATTGACAAAGTTTTTTCCCATTTCTGTAGAATTGGCCAAAGGGGGTGGGATTTGAAAAATATTTTTCACTGAAAAGAAAAAGTTTTACTTTGGAAATTTTTTTCCCCTTTTAGAGGAGGGAAGTTCTCAACGTGCCTGTTTTTCTCTCCCTGTTTTTTGTCCTTTCCTTCTGCACCTTCTGTAGCTACAACGTAGATAATTTGCTACTTCATAAACAAGGTTTTTCAGCTGGATTAGCCAGACTGGGACTTGAGAAAGAGTTTGCTAAAAGCGACCAAATAGATGATTCTGAGGGCAAGTGAGTTTTCTCCAGTTTTAACAAATGGGGAAGACCCAGGTGCACCCTTATTGTGAGCTAAATGAAATACCCTCTTATTCATTTTTGTAATAATAACTGTATTCCACAGACTATGCTTTAATTGTAAATAATCCCCCACATTCTTTCAGTGTAAACTCTTTAAGGAGTCATGAATTTTATTTATACTCTCTCACTCTTTGAGAGTCTTTTGTTTATTTGCTGTTTAGTTCTTTGTGAAATAACACTCCCAGAAGAAAATCCCCCTCTCTGCTTAAGGAATTAGCCCAGAGACAAAAGCAGGGAATTCTTTAAGCCTTGTTTTGTGCTAAGAGAAATGTTTGACATTTCTGTGGAGAGGTGTTTAGTTTGGATTCATTAGGTCTTAGGGACTCTTTTCTCTTTTTTGGCCTTTCAGTTTCTGTCACTGTTTTTTTTCTGTGTTTGGTAGACTGAAGAGAATTTACCAATGTGTAATTAGGTTTCCTACATTTGAATAGCAAAATCCAGTTGTGTTTTAAATAGGCAAGCTAAGCATTCCCCTCAACCAGCAGGCCCAAACCTGAAACCTGCTTTGTGAGAGGACGAAAGGACGGCAGAAGGAAGAAAAAGGCTTCCCCAAGGTTACTTAACGCTTGAAACAAACACCAATAAGGCTCCACTGGTGCAATGCTGTCAGTTGTAGCAAAGGGGGAAGCTGTGGTCTTGGAAAAAACAGATTTTCCCTTAAAAGTGGGCCTTACAATAGCAAAAACATGTGTGTCACATGCAACACGCTGCTGCTTCTTCCTCGGGTTTGTGCAGCTGGGAATTTATCAGCATCAATTGATATCATGCAATATTACTTTTAGTGGTGTAGAACAGCTTTATAGAAAAGCTCCATCCAATTAAAATCATTGGCTCAGCCCAGTGTATTTAAGCATTTCGTCAAAAGCAACAAAATAGTTGATCTGAGGGCAAAAATATGAGGAGAATTAGCTTAAAGTTGCATAGCTCAAAGCTTTTGTTTTGGTTCTGAAACACAGGTAAGGCTGTTAGGAAGGAAATGGGACAGCAAATCTAAAACACAAAAGTAAAGCATGGGTTTGTAATAAGAGATTAAGAGGAAGCCAGCCACTGAAACAGCTGTTTTGACCATTTTGAACTGTTTGTGTAGGTACTAGAGCTGGGCTGCTTTTCTTTTGAAAATGGCAGAAAGGAATGTGCTGGTAATTTCAATTTTTTTTTCTTCCCAGATTCTTATCAAAGTGGGAAAATCATCCAAACTGATCGTTTCTTAAGCAGTTTCCATTTTCAAGCAGTCAGCAAATTTCTAGTGAATAAGGAATTTTCTTGAAAAATAAAATCCCAGCAGACTACAGTTTGAAACCTTGTTCTTAGCCAAAGCTGTGCTTGTAGGTAAAAACAGCCTGAAGTTTTCCATTGGGAGTGTGCAACACAGTGGAAAATCAGAAGGTTAAAGACCAAGCAGAGTACAAAAAAAAAAAAAAAAATCAGCCCTTGAGCACACACACACCATCTCTGGACATTAACATGGCAGTTTAACCAAATTTATCTTTGTACAGAAGCTTTACCTCATTTCTCAGTCTTCTTCTTTAAATGTAAAGGGCCTGTTAAAGGACATTTTTAATAATGAGTCCCCTACTTATTTAACCATTTCATTCAACATTGCCCAAATTTATTGGCTGTTGGAGCTTTCTTCCTTTTCTGTTTTCTCTTGGACTTCCATTCTGGGTGAGGAATGTCACTGCCGAAAAACAATGTTATTTAGCTGGCTTTTTAAAGCTACAACAGTTATGAACTCCAGATCATTCTTTATTTACTAACTGACTGCTGCCAAATACACCCAATTCATCTGGTGGAAAGACTTTGTGCAATAGCTGACAAATCTGGAATATTCTTCATTGGTAGATCTGGCAGTAACCACCTGTTGCGATGCCAAGCATACAGTGTGAAACATATCTGGATGTTGACAGACTTCAGCTTCATTGCAGAGCATCGCTGCTAGAACATAAAAGTTTGCTTTTCTGCCTTTCAAATATGCTGAACACCTGCTCCTCTCATTGTTTTCCTACTTATTATTGCCTTTTTTATCTTCAATTCAAGTCGTAGTTGTGCTTTCTGGTGGATGGAAGAGCTCTCTGGAGTTTTTCCATGACTTCAGTGGTTTTGATTCTGGTCCCAGAGGTATAGGTGGACAGGCTTTTTTAACAAGCTGGGTATTCTTTGCACAGCCTTCTGCCTGTATGCACCAAAATGCCATTGCAGACAGTACAGTTTCCCCTGTAACACATGCAGGGGTGACCCAGAGCTCATGACTCCTCTCCTTGAGGAACAAAAGATGCTGGAGGAAGCTGTTGAAAGATATCAACCTGTTACTGTGAGGCTGGATTTCACCATAAATGTCTTCTTTTCCACTTAAAACCCCAAATATTGTTTGTTTATTTGCTTTCCTGTTCTAAGACAATTTGATGCTGAAAATATTTTGGTCCAGAAATAGGTCAAGGGCGATTCAATCCCATTCAATGCACTCTACACCTCTGTAGGCTGTGCTCTGTCTTATATGGTGCTACAGGATCCTCCTCTTTGGCTGGGAGAAGAAGAACCAAAAGAAAATCTTAAGAATCTAGTGCTGATCATATAATATCTTCATTCAAATAGGTGTAAAATCAGCCAAAGCAATGTCCTTTGTTCCTTATTCTAATTGAAAAAGAAAATATATGAACAACAGATGATATTCAGTTCATGTATGGAAGGAGGCAGGAGCCTGCTTCAAAAGCCTCAATAAGTCTTAGATTAATTTTTCATTTCTCATTCTCAATTTTTTTTTAATAAAAGACTGTAATACTTACTATTAAGGTGGGAAAAAATAAGACATTTTCTTTAAAAATAAAAGAAATCATAACTCCATTCTTTTTCCTGTATTTCCTGTATTCCAGCATTTCCTATAAGGCACTATCCCATTCATGACAGCGCTCCTAGTAGAACTTTCAGAAAAGGTGCATAAAATCCTGGATAATTACGGAGCGAATTTCCTCCTTAACTCTATTAGTCAGTAGTTGGCTTCTATCCTGAAGCATAATTGTTTATATCCCTAATGTATGGTTTCATCCTGTGTAATGTAGCTGCGGATGGTCTCATTATCCATATAAGTGTTTAATAAATCCCTTTAATCCCGCTAAACTCATGCCTCAAAGATACTGTATTTTGTGGCAGTGAGTTCCACATGTTAATTAACTGCTATAAAAGAATGATCCTAAGTATAATTTTTGGATAATTTTTTTTTTTTCTTAGAAGGTTCACATAAATTCACGTTGACACCAGTCTTTGCTGTTTCTTCTGTTTTGGTAATGATACCCCAGCCCATCAATCAACCAGTAAAAAACTGGTGTTTTCCAAACAGTTCATTTTAATTGAGTATTTTAAAGTATTCACAGAAAATGGATGCTCTGCCTTCAGCAGAGATATCATCAGAGACCAGATTTTTTTCTTATCTGCTTCATTCACTGAAACTGAAATGCAACCTGTGAGCCCAATTCAGGTGGGGTGTGACTTCTCAGGCACCTGGCAGATGGTGCCCCAGGAGAGGGGACATCCTGCCTTTTTGAAGGGCAGCATCTCCCAGTTCCTCAGCAAGTTTTGTTTCCAATTTGGGACACAACAGCTCAGCCCAGGAGACCATCCTGGAGAGGCTGTTAACCAATTTTGTTCCTCAAAAAGGACGTCTCCTGCATGACCTTAAACCAGCACACCCTGTTCTGGCAGTGATCATTCACCTCCAAGCAGCAATATAATGTTCTCCATCCATCACACCTCTGAAAGGAGCTGACACACACTGAGGAAAAAAGATTTCAACATCATATACAGTAGATCTGACACCACTGGACAAATCCTTAGGACACTGGTGAGGTTTTGGGAAGCAAAGGAGTTCAGGGTGTTGGGATCCAGTGCTGAACCTTATTCTGTCGTTCTTCAGCTCTGCTTTTCTTCTTTTCCCAAACTACCATTTTCATTCCCAATCTAAGCCTTACCCCTCCCATGAAACTAAATTATTTGAAAGTCTAAAGATTAAATGTAAGCTTTAAAAGGTGAAGCACTGACATCTAAAGCACTCAGAGGTACCAGAAAGAATATAGACTGATTTCTAAAAGAGGATGGCAGCCACAAAAAAAAGCTAAAATACTTTGGATATTTGCACTAGGAAGTAAAAATTCCTCAGAAGCTCCCCAAAACATACAAATTGCTCCTTTATTGTTATTGAATGCAGTTTATTTATACCTTCCATTGCAGCATGGGCCATAGCTTTTTTATGGGAAAGAATTAAATTTAATGTTATATTTTCCAACAATTTAAAATGCTGATCCTGCTTTTCTCCATATATCAGCTCTTATTACTCAATAAAATGTTGGGGTGCTGTTTCTTCTGAGGTGGACAACATTAAAAAAATCAAATATTGTATTTACAAGATGAACCAGAGAGAATCTCTGGGTACTGATAACAAAACCTATCCCACTTTTCTGTAATGGAAGTCGAATCTAAGGGGACTTTTAGTTTTCATTTGAGGATATGGTTTCCATTATCATTTGTTGGTTTTCTTTTGTTGCAAAATGGACTATTTTGTGAAGTTGGCTGTCACTTTTGAAATGGAAATCATGATGAATTATGGCCCATTTTCCTTACTATGCTTTATCAAGCTCATTAGAGATGATGCATGGTCTGAAGTTAACGAAACAAAAGACAAAAAGCAGCATAGGAAGATCCTCTTTCTTACAGCTATTGCTTGCACATGAAATTAAATAATCCAGTTTCACTTGTTGCACTCAATGGCCACTTCTTATTGGCATATTGAGCCTTCTCACTGTGCCTGCAGCTCTCCTGAAACTAGAACACAAAAACCCCCTGCTGCAGAATTTTAAGGGCATAAGTTGCACCAAAACTTTTGTTCCTCCTTGTCACTATCTCATTCTAGATTCATTTTAACAAGAAATGTGTGCGCCAAGAAGCTTTTCATATTTTTACAATGTTAAACGTGAGAAATGTGAATTTGTTCTGGAAAATAAGGTTTCGGAGAATGTATTTCCACTGAAATAACCGTGTAGCAAAAGATGTTTCCTAAATCTCATGGATGGTGATGCATCTTATACAACAAGCCAAGACTTTCATCCAAAACTAAACAGCTGTGGTGTCATTCTCAGGCACTTAATATTTGCATAAACACATTTTTTTCCCTTGCAACTTGAATTAATCTTTATATCAATAACAGAGCAAACCTCCAAACAATTGTTTGAAGGGAAGAAATTCAGTAAGTCTTTTCAATATTGGAAGGAACTCTGCTTTATATATTTCAAAGGAAACCTAACTCCTGCAAAAGTTGGACACTATTTGAACTAGCTGGAAATGTTTGGTAGACATGCTGCCTTATATGGGCCCAGATTCAGAAAAGCACTTAAGCACACGCTTAACTGTTATCACGTGTTAAAGTGCTTTTCTGGATAGGGATCCATTCTTAAATCTCAGGCAACAGGGCTAATCCGGCACTTCTGAAGAGGCCAGTGAAATGATGCTCTTTGATTTCTCTGGACCTTGTCTGACCACTCCACTCAATCAATAGCCCGGTGCTAAAATATGATACTGGAAAAATGGGAAAAAACATTAAATAGGAGCGTGGAAAGACAAGTGTGCTGTCAAAGAAAGAATGGCTGTTACTGGCAATGTAACTTTTAATTTGAAAGGTAAAGCCCCTCGTATTCTGTCTAAAGTGCATTAATTGGTACAGTGCCCCATGACTATCTATTGTAATTATCCACAGGCTGAAAAACTGGCATTTAATCCAGGAAAAACAGGATTTAATTGCTAAAACATGCTGGAAATTGTAAAGCAAGAACATACATCTGGCAACATTGAGATGCTGGTGTTTTGCAAGCCATCTTCCAGCTTTTTTCTGGAGTAGATGGGCTTGAAAAGACTCTGCTACCTGTGACCTTTGCTTAAAGCTGTCAGGAAGAGGCAGAGAGTGTGCTGCACTTTTCTACTAGTTTAGGTTGTATCCACATTTTCCAAGCTCTGCTCCAAAATGAAGCGAGACTATTATTCTCTGCAGTCGCTGCTGTGGTTTTATTTGGATTGTACATTTGCCTTTGTGGACCCCTGAAAATAAAACATCTCGAAGCTGGTGAAAACCGGGGGAAAGAACCTTGTTTGCGTTGGACTTGCTAAATGTGCAAAACCAGTGTGGTCACCTTGATGGTTAAATAATGGGAGGAACTGCGTGAGGAGGAAGCCAAGAAATTTTTTTTCTCTCCTCCCACCTTTAATGCCACTCCCACCTTCAAACCACGAGCCTCCTTCAAACCCATGATGTTGCCTTGGTTTTGTCTAGACTGTGGGGATTAGGCTTTGCAGCACAGCCTGACAACACCCAGCCCTGCCTGCCAGCCCTCCCCACATGAGCACTCAGGGCTCCTTCCTAGGGAAACCAAGGTCCTGAGGGAGAAAGAGCCTGGCTGTTGCCCCAGCACAGATTTGGGATGCGGCCAGGGCACACACCTGGAACCTGGATGCTGGGAAGGATCTGCAGATCTCGCAATTCCAATGCATCCTTCGTTCCTCGACCTGTAAAATGGGCACCCGAGCTCTCATCAGAGGTCAGGAGCTCTCACCACCTGTCAGAAGCATTGAGAGGTTTATTTAATTAATGTTTATAATGCTGGTTTGAGATGCCAGATGCTGCAGCACTGAACTCTCTCTGTGTAGCTACATCAATAGCTGAGGAGGAGGGAAGGCACTAAAGACATGCAAGGCATTCTTAGCTTCTTGCTGATGCAAATTGCTGCAGGTAATTAAGAAAAGCACTACAAAAGAAGGCAGTAGAAGTGAAAGCTTAAACATGAAGAAATAATGACTTTTTTTAGAATTTAAGTGAAAAATTAATCAACTAATAAAAGGAACTTAGCACATTATAGGCTAACTCATTCTTTTATAATTGAAACACATGGGCTCGCCTCTAAATTGCTATGAAAAATAACCAATAATATTTCAGTGGCTTTATTCCTTTAGACCTATCATGGGGTATAATCATCTTCACATGTGCCTCTGAAGAGTGGAAGTTGCTAAATACAGATTTGGAGAATCAAGCTATCAAAGTGCCTCTTTACTCAGCTGAGAAGCAGATTTTTTGTCTACTGGGCTGGGAGGCGTCATCTGAAACGTTCAGAGCCAGAAACTCTGCCAGGATCAGGACTCAGCTTTTCCTATTGATTGCTGCACAGCATCCTACAGACACATTTTGCAGGCATAAAGGATCCCATGAGGATATATATAAAAATATATATGGAATGTATATAATAAAAAAAACCAAGAAAGCATGGTGTCAGGTGAATGTCTTGTAGCACAGTATCAATGGCCTCCAGCTTCTCTCTGAATATTTCCAAGCCCTGCTCAGCCTTCTCTTCATCACAGTGTCAGGCTTTCTTAGCAGTAAATCACCATTTTTCTCTGTAATTCTCCACTCAGGCATAGCCCCATGCAGACTTGTGACATGTCCTAATTGTGCTGAGCGATATCACACCTTAATGACTGGCAATAACCTTTGTTTTATGTCCAGGTTGTTAATCCCTTTATAAAGGCCATAGCAGCTGTCAGATGAGGTCAGGCATGAGTTCTCATTTTCCACTGCTGCATTTTGAGAAATAGTTTTTAAAACTCTTGAGCAATTCTCTTTTAGCAAACAGCAAAGTGCAGATATTTCCCCACTATCACTCCATCACATCCCTGTAGAGGTAAATAGAGAAGGAGTGTGTTTTCACATATTAATTTAGCACTCATACAATTACATAGGGATATGTACATTACAAATCTATATTACACACAATGGGAATAAGGCTAGAAGTGGCTTTCAGAAGTTGTTTGTCCAAAGCGCTGCTTTGAAGCAGAAGCAGATCTGAAACATCCCTTACAAAGTTTGTTCAACTCATTCTTATGAACCTTTATTACCCAGAGAGGCAGTGGAAATTGCTAATGTGCTCCAATGCCATCAGAAAGCTTTTGAACCGGAATCCTCCTCTTGCAAATTAAAGAAATTCCTAATTTCTTGTCCAATCCTTAGTGGACATGAATAATTGATCCCCGTCCTCTTTATAACAACCGTTTAAATATTTGAAGTCTGTTATCATGTACCTCCTCAGTCTTCTCTTTTCCAGACTAAACAAACCAAGTTCTTTCAACCTTTCCTCATAGGTCACTTTTTCTAAACCTCTCATCATTTTGGTTGCTGTCCTGTGGACTCTCTCAGATTTGTCTGTGCCTTGAAATGAGGTCCCTAATGCCAGATTCAAAATTGCTGCCAAAATCTCACCAGAGACTCAGGAATACGTGCCACCCTCCTGTTTCATTTTGGGATGGAGCAGCATCCTACCATTGGGCTCACAGTCTTTGGTCCAGCTCTAACCTTCCAATTTACTTCTGCAGACCACCAGCAGCACCTTTGGATTCCCCCCTTTTTATTGTAGCCCTTTCAAGACATCTTTATTGAATTGCAGGTCACTTCTGAAATTTAATAGAATCATTGTGAATTCTAATCCTGCTCCAGAAGCTCTCACACCCCAGCAGCTCAGTGCCACCTGCAAACTTGATAAGGGCATGCTCTACTGCACAGTCCTGCAGCCTGGTGAATATTGAACAAACCAGGCTTAGGATAAACCCTTGTAAGATCCCTAACGACATGACCACCCAGTTTGATGGCAAAGAATTGACAGGAACTCAGAGGAAGGTTTTCCAGCTAAAACGTGGTTAGGATTCTCAGCAATCTTGGCCAGGGAAGGGGTGAAATATCCAGAAACAGCAAAGAGTAAAAGATAAAACTTTGGAGCAAGGATGCTATAAGATCTTAAAAATAGTAAATTATCTTGCATCTAAATGACTATAATATGTCTTTCTTATTGTGTCTACTGCTGTGCAAGCAAAGCTTAATGTGATGCTTAGATTACTTTAATAGCTTTTGTTAATAAGGCAGTTTTCCCTGCATTTTTTATTTCATTTTAGAGTGAAAGCAGTCCAACCAGTGCAGAGGGGATAAAATCATCTCATGGTTGTATCTCTTATGTCTTTTATGTAACTTAGATCTCTCTTAAGTAGGAAATGGTGGAACATTTGTGCATGGAGCTGTAGATGGAACCTTAGAGACTGAAGTGCTTTAGCCTGACCTGGGCTAAAGGAAGATTCTTCCCAACAGGCAGGTTTCAGTTTAGCCTGGATTGCATGGCCTGTAGAAAAGAAAGCTTATTCCAGCCAGTGTTTTACAGCTCCTTGTCTCATTTTATGGGGTTTTGCTGAATGTTTAATGTTCCAGACACTAGTTACTTAAGTCTGCAAGAGAAACAGTCTGTGGCTGCTGGTTTAGATGTCAGGAGTGAAACCTGTACAAAATGAGATGATGAGCATCACTTAAAGATGCTTACAGGCTTTCAGTTCCATGAAAGAAAATCTTTCCCCTTCTCCTTGAATTATCTATTCACTTAGCCCGTTTTTTCTTGTCAATATTGTGCTTTATGGAAGAGCAGCTTTTTCTACCTGCCCACAGGTCTGAGAAGTCAATTTGTTTCAGTAGCTCTGATTACTTCCAGCAACCTTCCTCCTGGAAATTCACGGCATCCACTGAATTTCAGTAAAGCACATCTTGGACTGCATTTACAGCATGCCACAATCTGGTTCTGGATTTAAAGCACCAGGAGCATTTTCAGACAGTCAAAAACATAAACTGAAAATGAAAAGGGTTTGTTTGTCCACTCAAGGTACCTGGTTGAGGAAGGCATCCAGTAAACATTACATATACTGATGTTCTGCAGTCATGAAGACTGGGAATTGCCTTGGGAGACAGAAGTTCAGGTGTCCATGTCAAGTCTGGAAGTCAGTGAAAAGCAGGTGATCAATCCCAGCCACTGGTGTATCATTAATATGTATTATATATTAAATTAGTATTTGCCCAGAAAAATTAGGAAATCACAAATTTGTCTGCAGAAGAGAGGAAAACAGGAGACATTGTCAAGATAGTTTGTTGTTATTTTAATGTGGTTTTAGGTAAGCAAAAGTTTCCTTTCTTTATTTTCTCTTTATTGGGGAAATTAGAGCCAGACTTTCTAAAGTAATCAGGAGCTTACAAATGAGGACTAATTGGTTAATATCCTGAAAATGTAAGCAACCCTGTAAAGAGTGATTGTAAGGAGCCTGAAAATGTTACCAAACAAACATGTTGTATCTAAGAAGAAAAAGTGGCTGAAACAGTGAACTTCCAGAGACATTTTCTGGGCTCCTTCTGCTTTGAGTAACGAGAACACAATCTTCCTAATCCGCCGCTCCTGCTCTGACATTCCATCCTCATGCATAGCCATTGGCAAACTTGGAACGTGCATCCGGTGCATTTTTTTGGTTGAAATGCTACATCTGGCTTAGCTGGCAAGTGTTACTATGCCTCTAGAAAGTAAGCCAAAGTGGGAAGAAAAAAAAAAAAAAAAGGAATCTTAACTACATGCAGGAAAAGATTACTGAAATATACTGTCCTCTTTGTTTCCTGGAGAACTGAAACTCCATTTATGGCCTCTGACCTTTGGAAAGATGGCCCCAGAAGCAATCCAGCTACCTAAGAGTTAATGTATGCAGTGTACTGTAAGTATTTCATTAATTTGCTTATTAAAAACATGAAAAGCTTTTGCCTCCTTGACACCCAAACAAAAGGCAAGCAATTGGGAGACTTTTGACCCGAGCTTATCAGATGACTGGTGTAATGCTGTCAAACCTTCCCCACTGCATGCAAGTAGGGTCACATTTTAGAGGTGTTTATGACATCCTGAGGTTCAGAACGCCTATCTTTGTCAACACGAGAATGATGCAGGTCAACTGGATGGGTTAATGAGGCTGAGCATGTAAGGAAAAACATACAAGGGAGATGGATGTCTAAATTAAAAATCCCAATCTAAATAACCTGTAATGCAAACATGTTTCTACCAAAAGATAGAAATATCACAAGTTGCTTATACTTACCATAAACTTTGGTGCCCACTGGTATAAGTAGATTTAGGAGTTGGCTATTTTCAGTTGGAAGGCAATATCAGACAACTTCGAAAACCCAAGGACAAAAATGTTGTGACAAACTTATTCTAATTCTTGCAATATCCTTTCGTCCTTTTTGAGAGCAGGAATGTATATCATCTTCTTAAATATCTCCATAAACAGCAATTTCAATGAAAATGAGGGGGGAGAAAATTGCCCAAATGGTTTCACAGTGCAGCATGATCTTTTGGGGGAAAAAACCCTAGGTTGATCTTAAATTTTGCAACAAAAGAAACAGGCACAAGCTCAGATCATTTCAAATTCATTTAAGAATATTTGCACCAGATCCAAGGAAAAGAGAAGTGAAAAACAACTAACACAGAAAACATTTGTAGAATCTGGAATACTTTCAAGATGTCATAGGCTACATCTACTTTCTCAAGGCAGCTGTGGCCACAGGAGCAGATCAATAGATTGGAGCAGTTGGAGCAGTTGGAGCTGAGGGTTCTTTATCTGCACTCTGGGGGAGATACAGGCAGGATTGCTTTAAACTTGATTTAGCCCAAATCCCACAACTGAAATAGCCCAGAGTGTGATTCCAAGCTTTCAGGAGGTCTAGTCATTGGTTTGGGCTCTTATTCCTGTAATAGGAGTTGGAGAACATTTGGCACATGCCTGGATCAAAGCCTCCAGTTTAGTTTTCTCCAAACAGAATCCAGATTATGTGCTGCAAAACCACTCTGGGAAGGGAACTACTGCACAGTAAATGGGACAGTCTGGGGGATGTGCTTCAAAACAGCATCACTGCTCTGAATCACTGCACTGATGTGGATGCAGACATAAAAGCCTCCCAAAAGGCAATTTAAAAACAAGCATCCCAGAGGAGACATTACTGGCAATTCCTCATTCAGTGATAAGCCTGTTTTCCAGGATGGAGAATTTTTCTCTAATAGCCTGAATGCACATATTCTAAACCACTGGACAATGTGTTGTTAGGATCTAGGCTAAGTGAAGCACCTAAAGTCGTTTGACTTCTCATTCCAAATTTCAGCCCCCTGGTTGGTTTTTTTTTCCCTTCCAGTAAGCATCAGATAAAATGTACAGAGAATAAAAATATTCTTTGCAAACATTTTAGGGATTTTCCATATATTAAACACAGAATGTACAGCAGAATGTCATCCCAACATTTTCTCTGCTGTAAAAATGTGATGAAATAGGAAAACAGGGAGTTTTCCAATTCTTCTACATCAGTGCTTCTGAACATTAATGCAAAGACCCCTGATTTTAAACTCCTAGCAATGGCAATATTTTGTTCAACCCAACGTGTCTTCAACTCATTTTGACTGAGGAGTGAGACTTTTCTGAGAGACTAAGACAGGAGAAAAGTTACATGAAAAACAAGATGTTGTAGTAATATGAAAAACCAAGATGTGTATTCTTGTTACATTTTTTTTAACCTTAGGAAACACCAGTGCTTTAAGACAATTGAAAATTCAGAGAGATTATTTTAGTCCCAGGTTCAATGATGGTTGCTTGGTTGATAATTTTTTTTTTCCTCAAGATAAAGCTATTATTATGATGGTATTATTATAATGATTGTCTTAAAAGCTTTCTTATTCCCACCTAGCACTTTCACAAATTCCTTCCCTCTCCCCCTCCCCAGCATTAGGGCTTCTTGGAATTTTTAGTATTATTTCAATTATTTGTAAGAAAAACACAATGTCATTACATTTAAGTTTTCCCTCACAGTGATTTTGGGCTGCAATCATTGCTTAGCTGAGGAAATGCCAAAAATAAAAAGAGTACATCTTAAAAAATAATAATGATAACTTCGAGTTAGTCTGATCACATGTGTGGGAACTATTTTTCAACATCTTTTTGATGGTGTCCGTGTGATATCTTCTGAGATGACAATAGATCCACAGAGAGGGAAATTTAGCTTTGCATTTCGGATTAGCACACACTCCTCTGCCTAAATTTAGAATTTCTACAGACAGATCTGCACAGGAGAGTGCAGAAAACCCCCAAAAGAGGAGGAAGGCTCCCCCTGCTTTGGCTACTCCAGCAGGTCCCCAAACCCATCTGAGGAGTTAAAAGATGGAAGTGAATCATGTTGAACCCATATCAAGAGCTGGATTTGATGGTTCTTGTGGGTCCCTTTCAAGTTAGGATATTCTGTGATACTTTGGGTTTAGAAGGGCTAAAAGTAAGATTTCATTTTGTCACCCTTTCCTGGCTCTACCATCCCCTGCCTTGATATTCATAAGCCTCTCTACACCTGTATTTTCTTGGCAATTACCAGCATGCCAGTGATATCTTTGGGATCATAATTAATGACTCAGATGGATCTTCACATGCCAAACAAATATGTACCAATATAGTACACTGTATTTCAAAGGCATGCTAACAATTTTTTTCTAGTCAGGAAACAGGGCCAAGTAGGTATCCATACAGATAAAATTATCTATTCATACCTATATTTATTAATTTTTGTCTTGATTACTGAAAGTTTTTCTGTTTGACCCAAATTTTCTTTTTCTAATTTCTCCCTTGCAAATAGCAAGCTCAAACAGGTGATTTTTTGGTTATGTACTTCCATGAATTTTGCACATGCAATCGGACATTTTCAGAGCAAAACCCAAATTCTACCAACCAAAACTGAGCATCACCAAGTGAGATTAATACAGACCAGTGGAAAGTTATGGAAATTCACAGAGTTAATGGTGAAAGAGACCATATGTCCTCTGACACCTTGACTTGATGGAATGCCTCTCCATAAATGCTTCCTTAATGCATCCCGTTGTGCCTAGGTGTGGGATGACGTATGGTCTGCCTCCGTCCTTTCATGAGCTTTCATCCCTTTCATTTACAAGCCCTGTGTTCTTATAATGAAGATTTTTCTGTTAACCAGAATATTAGAAAAGGGCAATTAGGGCTAATTGTCCAAAACCTTTGTTAGATGCACGTGCAAGCCTATGGGTAATATTTGGATACTGGCAACTTTGGGAATGGTTTTTTCAGGACGCTCTATAAATCAAAATATAACAACTTTTGTCCTTTCCCTTTCTCAACACCAAAGTTCAAAGCATTTGCAAAGGTGATTACTACTCTACAACCACTTTTAAGCACCCTACTCTCTGATATGTTCCGATAACAAGAGTTGCACATTTCTTTATCAGGACAAAAGAATTCCTAGCAGAATTATTTTTATTGTTACAATCACTCCCAGTCAGTTCCACATCCATAACAGCAGGGCCTAAATAGAGCAGCAATACACAGGAAGACATGGTCCCTGCCTCAAAATGTTTATGATCTAATTTAAGACAAGACACAACAAGTGAGTATAACAAATGTTCAACACAGATTCCAAATGTAAACATACGGTAGATAGGAAAATGGCCATAAATTCCTCTATCAAAGATAACACCTCTCAAAGTCTCTCACACAGACTCTGTAACATGAAACATGTCAAGTGAAACAAGGAGGGAGGGGATTGCACATGTTGGTGCTGCTGCTGCTGAAGATTGAAGTGAAAAGTAGAGCAAACTTAAAACTTTTTTTTGTGTTACTTAGGAAATACATTCAGCCCTAGGAAAATAAAATACCCACATGGTTGTGATTCAAACAGTTGGAATTTTTCTAGTGTGGACACTCCTATAGAAACATTTTCTAGCTGATACTAAAACAATAAATAGAAAAATGTGTGTGTTTGCGGCTGTTCTTTGGTTTTATGTTATCTAACATAGGAGAGACATCTGGAGTGTTGGGTTTATGGTTTGTTTATTGCTTTATTGTTTTGTTTAAAAAGGTAATCTTGTCTCCTTTGGATCTGGTAGTGACTATGAGCACGACAGACGGTGATCCCTTGAGCAGAGCAGTGGAGCTGGATGAATGTGGAATCCAGGGAGGGACAACCCTGAACTTTCCCGTAGTCAGAGCTCCTCTGGGGCTGTGCTCTGGGTGAAAACCATGGGCAATTCCAAGAGCAAGCAGCTAAGCTCTCTCCAGTCACCCTCATGCTGAGATTTAGCTCCCAAAACATTCAGACAGTCAGTCCACCACCAGATCCCTATTCCAGCCAGGGCTTCTGAAAATGAACATGACAAATAGTTCTAGCTATACTTCGAGCCATTTGCTCCAACAAAACTCAAAGGTTGCACCCTAAACTGGCCTCAGTAAACAAGAAGGTGCAGTATTTTTCTCCAGCAGTTTATTTGGGCTGTGTGATTCTGTCTGAGTCACCTTGGAAGGTCCTGGAATACCTGGTTGTTCTGTGACCATCCTTCCCTCTCCCCCTTCCTCTTGTCTAGGGAACAATCATAAGCCTCAAAATCAATAATTACAGAGTCAGTTTTACCAACAGGTAATATTCAGACTCACAGGTTCAAAATGTAAACATAATATAGGAAGCAAAGCAGCTGTAAATTTATCTCCTGAAGATAACGCCTCTCAAAGTCCCCTTTGCAGACTTAATAAAATAAAACAGACTGAGCACCAAAGGGACTGCATGGCAGTCTAAGAAGCAGGTTGGAATTATCCAGGCTGCCTGGGCTCAGCTCTGCCAACCAGCAGGTTTTCCTTGGACCTTCCCACTCCCAAATTATCCTGCTTGAGCCCCACAATGTTTCCAGTGAGATTTTCCTTAGCTGAGCCCCAAGGTTCATGGTCTTTGTTGGGTTGGATATTGAGATTAGAGATTCTGCAGCTTTTTTACTGCAGGGATTATTTCTGCTCTTGGCTAGGACTAAATTCCCCCTCTGCTGTTCCTGGGCTCTCTGCTGTGAGGCAATTCTCTGCTCAGCTTCCCTCACCTGCCTCTAGCAGCCTCTGCCATTCCGTGTTTCATATATAGATATAAAACCCCACTGTGCAAAATACTCTATTCACCCAGGCGCTTGCATGCTATTTGTTATTGATAAATATCAATATTATCGTCATTAGCAGAGCAGAAAAATTACCATTATTATCTACTTAACTGGCTGCACATACAAAGGGATTTGGTTTGTTGATTTGGGTTTGTTTTGTTGTTGTTTTTTTCTGGTTTTAAACTCTATTATGAAAAGACTGTGAAGGAAATAAGGAAAAAAAGGAGCACTCTGCCATATGAAAAACTACATTCAGCATCTTCAAACAAATTAAAATCACATATGGAAAAAGTAGCTTCCACAAGAGAGAATTAATGAACATGCACAGTGGCCCAAGTTCTGCCCTTAGGTGAAGTCAATGAAAAAAAGTAAGAGCATATTTTTGGCCCATTATGTCTTTCCTTACAATGTTTTCTTAATATAAATCCAAATCTAGGGACCTGATCAACTCCGAAGTTTCTCAAGTTTCCTCTTGAGCAATATGAAATCTTATGGAAAATGATTTCTAATATCACAGAAAACAGAACACGTTCAGTACAACTGGGAACACACTTATTTCACACAAATGAAAGAAATAATCCCGCTCATTCTAATTGGAGAATATTTTTCTGGGGCAGTGATTTTGTCAGCTGTAAAAATGATTAATGCTGCAATTCAGCAGGATACTTAAGCACATGTTCAGTCAATTCCTATTCAGCAAAGCATTTAAGTACTTAACTTTACGCACATGCTCAGGAATTTCAGCATGTGCTCACGGGCTGGATAGGGGAACGTGGAGCATCAAATGACACAGTGGCATTGAGGAGGTTTCCAGCCATTGCCCAGCAGACGTGGAGTACAACACACTGACCTTCCTCTCGCCACGGGCTGCTCTCAATGCTCTGTTAAATAAGTTTTGACTGGGAAATGGAGCCTAAGGCAATATTTTTGTTATAAACCTGATACATGGCGTTTTCAGCGCCAGTGGTGACAGAGACAGCCCTGTCCCTTTGCTCAGGGAATATTTTCACACAGAGCCATGCTCTGCTCCAAAGCAGAGTCAACATGGATGGAGAGGCAACCACATTGCACCTCCCAAACCACCCTGGGAAGGCTCAGCTCCCCACTTGCACAATCCCATCTCCCACCACAATCCCATCTCCTCTCCATACTGACTGCCGAGGTGGAAACAGCTCTGGTTGGAGTGCCAGCAGGCAGGATGGGTGCTGGCAGAGCTGGGGGAGCAGAGCAGGTCACACACATGGCAAGCACAGGCACGAGGAAATGTGTTTCTCCTCTCTCTCAGGGACAAGTGCAGACACATGCCTGTGGCTGCAATGACAATGTGATGTAAAACAACAGGATTTGTGCATGCCCTATGGAAAAAACACTATTTGAGGAGAGCACAGGGGGCAGAGAGAGCAGTGGAGTGGTTTCTGTTGCTGGAGGAGAGGAATATCCCCACTGGTGGTGAAGAAGAGTGGAGGCAGAAAGAACTGAAGGAGGATGGCCAAGCATATAGTTAGCAAAAAAAACCCTCTGAGCCACCATAGAAGGATTGAGCAGGGACAAGTGTACTATTTGCCAAACTGTTTGGTGGCAGTTACCATCTTACCCAGATGTTCAGATGATCATAACATTCCCACATCTAACCAGATGGATCCAAATGTTTCACTGTATTTTTTTTCCCCAGTTCCCTTAAATGTGGGGGTTCAAAAAGAGGAGTCCCCAGTGTGAAAAAGTCTTCAACTTTCAGCTGAAAATCAGCCAATACAGCGAGGGCATTTCTGCATGAGGAAAAAAGAAGGCTTTTTAAAAGATAAGTAGTTTTTATAAAATCATGAGAGAAAAGCACACGTGTGTTACCACTGACCGCCATAAAAACTTTAGCATGGGAAATCTGGAAGCAGATGATGTCTTGTTACAGGGTGGGGGTTATTTTTCCCCTGTTGTTCAGACATCTGTTGAAATCAGAGCTGGATAAATACTTTCAATTCAAGTTATACAGTCTAAGCATTTCACGACATCTCTATGAATTTTTGGAGAACAATAATTCCAAACAGTACCCAGTTTTTTCTTATATTCTGCATATCCACGTGTATAGAATTGGAAGCCATCTAACATCTTTAAACATGTATGAAAACACGTCTTTGATGCTGTTTCTAAATATTTCTCTGAGCAGAATTTGTAGAAATCTGTAATCATAGAAATATCTGTCAAGTTAGCAATCGATAAGCTGCTAGAAACTCTGGAGGCAAATTTCTTGCTATTGAAACCACAATCCTTTAGTGAAGGTAAAACAGCACTTCTCTCACATGATGAACTTAGAGTAGCCCACAGCTTCCCAAAAAAAAAAAAAGTGCTTTTGATTTAGAATACAATTCAGTTGGAGCTTTTTAATAAAAACAAGAAAAATAGCACCTTTAAGCAACCCACAGAAAATGCAGCATGAAATTTAGTGCAGAGGACTTTTGGCATGAAAAGCTGAGCTACATATTCAGGATGGGTGGCCCAAATACAGATGCACATAGAAATATTTGTCTTTGACATGCCTGATGGAACACCAGGAATGAACAATTTCCCAGCACCTGAGAAAAAAAAAATATGCAAAAGGCCTGGTTTTAAGGGAGCAGCTACAGATTAATAAAGATAAATGTGTCATTGTGATGGAAACTTTATGAAGGATCAAAATTCTACCCTATAAATGGTGTCTCATCTAAACCATGGAGCAGCTCAGTTTTCTCTTCTTTCCCCCAACACTGAAAATAAAAATACTATTTCACAGAGGACAAAAAGGGACATAGCAATATTTTTAGTTCTGTTTAAACTTTGCAAGTAACTTCAGGAAATATTTTTAATTTCACTTGCAAAACTCTTTCAACAAGTTATTTAGAAACCTTATATCATCAATAAATATGTGTAAAAATCTATCATGATGATAATCACATAAATTAGAAAACATTTTAAATGTGTAAAATCAGTCTCTCCAGGGCAGTTTTTTTACCCTTTCACCAAGCGGAAAAAAGGTAATTTGGCCAAAAAAGAATCCTAAACATTTGTTAAAATCAATCACGGAGCAGAAATAATAATTACAGTTTTATTAAACAGAGTAAGAAAAATAAAACAAAACAAAAAAAAATAGACAGCCTGAGGTATTTCAGATGGGATGGGATGGTCAGGGAAGCAGCAAAGTACAAGATCTTGGATGTGAGGAAGCAGAGCACAGTAAATGAGGAGAGAGATGGGAAGAAGGTGCAGGGCAAGAGTGGAGGAGATGGAGTACGATTTCCTGCAGGGGATATGGAAAAAAGCACAACAGAACTTCTTTGTTTCAATTTTATTTTAAAACCACCATCCCGTCTGGGTCACAAGTTAGCACACCCTCACAACTCAAACTGGCTCTACAAGTTTTTCACTCCTTCAGACGGTGCTGCTGTGTTGTGCTTTAAAACCTGTTTTTCCTGTGGTCAACAAAAAGTCAATGAAAAAGAACAATACAGCTCCAAGTGCATTTTTGGCCTGCTGTTGATAACATTGCTTGAATATATTTGCACAGAACTATTTCTGGTATACTTCTGTGGTCATACTCAGATTCAAGTTAGTGATGAGAAACTGCAACACTGAGAGACCTACCAGCAATAGTCCAGTTGGTTGTTGTTCATTATTATTATTACTATTATTATCATTATTATTATCATCATCATCATCATCCTCATCATCATCATTATTATCATTGTCATCGTTATCTTTCCTAATTTAAATTCGGATTAATTTGGTTCCTTTTAGAAATCAGTTTCAGGGCAATTTCAAGTGTATCCAAATCTACTTTACCTGGAGATACCTGTCTGAAGTCACACAAGCAAGAGGATTGTTAAGAACAGATTTTAGCAAATTCCTTTCAGAGATTCAGGCTGAATTAATTTTCATTTTCATGGTGTTTATTGCACTTGTAACTAACTAATTTCTTAAGAAGACCAATAAGGTTGGTTGACCCAGGTGAACCAACCCAAGGAGTTTGCACAGACTGTTTGCAGAAGTGTTTGTTTAATAGACTGAGTATGGACAGGAACTTTCCAGAGCCCACAAAAACACACAAGTCTATAGTAAAGTCCATTAAAACTCAAGAAACTTTTCTTCTCCCCTGATCCTGGCCATCCCTGTGTGCTCATCATACATTTCTTTCCTGCCCAGTGCTAGCAGTGCCTTCCCCATCCTCTCTCACTCTACACTTCACAACTCTGTGCCAAAGCTACAAGGCCTCATACAACACTTCTATTTTTAGCACTTAACTGCTTGTTCCCATCGCATTTTCTGAGCAAGATAACATCTTTTTCTGGAGTTTTCACATTTGTTATTATTTCCGAAATGATAAGCCTGGCTAGGATTGGTGGAATCACCTGCGGATAGCATGGACTGTAATTTTTGGCATTTGCTGTAACTGAGCAGTTATTTACAGATATTTTTTCCATTATGAGCTAGCTGAGAGTACACCTGCAGCATTAGCAGATAGATGGTTTACTTGCTGTGCCAGTTACAGGAGGTAGCAGTTAAACAGTGAAACACAGCAGGTTCAGCTTCTTTGTACTTATTCCCCCACTTATTTTCCACCAGTCCCAACTGGTGTAGTGCCCCTCTCACATTTAATATTCCTACAACGAATTCTGAATGAATTCCATTAAGTTCTCCTTAAAAAGCCACTCTCAAGGATCATTATCGCAGCTCTCTGTATTTATGTACAGATGGAGAACCAAATGGGAAGCTTAGGTTCTTTGCATGAATTCCCAGCATATAAGGCCTGTTTGAAATACCAGGCTGACAGTGCTCTGACCCTAAGGCGTCCTCAAGGAGCTTCCCAAGGGTCCCACCATGGCAGAGTGCCTTCAGCATGGGCAGGGCCTGCACCTCACAGGTGGGAGCAAACAGGAGGCTCTTTCTTTTCTGCTCCATCTTTTTCATGGACTTGTAAATAAATATATATTTTTGTGTTCACATCCAGCCCAAAATAAAAACAAAGCTGAGTGATGCATGAACCCAATCCTATTCCCTAAGTTAGGATCAGGTCACAGAGCCCTGTAGGATTCTGCCCTTTGAGAGAATTGGTTTGCTCAATAATATTTGAATTTTTCCCATTCCCACTCCAAAAATCTGAAGAGTCCTGCAGCCCTTCTGACAGCTATTCCTCCTTCCTACACATTAAAGCTCAAGAACCCTCTCCCCTCCCTGCCCCCTCAGCTGCCACTGTCCAAAACAATCTCCTGGAGGATAAATTCTTCGAGAATAATAGACTTTCAAAAGGCCATGAAGATAAAACTTTGTAAAGAAGGAAGGAAAACCAACAATGGGGCACTGCCCTATCTAGGTTAAATACATATTTTGGTATATATACTATTTACGCAATCAAGCCTAATGGCTTCTTCAAAAGCCATTAAGGTGTATTAAGTAAATACATAATTTGGTACAGCAGCTAATTTTGAAAGCACATTATTCTGTTTACAATACATTCTTTCAGGTCTGAAATCTACTCTTGTGAAGTGCCTGAAGAGTGACTCACAAATGGATCCTTAATCCACAGCGAGGAAATCACCTCCTAAAACCAGACTGGCTGTCTTAAAGTTTACATAGATGGTTGGAAAGAAAAGAGAGAAAAGAGTCCATATGAAATATTAACCAGCTGAGTGCTCTCCATGGACTGGGTCCATGGGATAAAACACACCACCAGTGACACTCTATCCCCATAATTCACCTGAAATTCCACTGCATGTGAGATCCACATGTGAGGGCACACACTGTGCTGCAGCAGGAGAAGGGTTGGAGGAACTCTGCCTTTCACTGGGAAGTAAAAGATATTAAATGAAAAGCGATGTTTCAGGAAAGATCTATTTCGTGTAGCACAGTACGTGAATTGATGTAATAAATGACAACAGTAATTCCTTTTTAGAGATTCATCCAAGCTGAGACTGCAGATCCAAATGCTCAGACTTTCCAAAAGTTTGGCTCCAGGTTTGAATTTTTCAGTTTAGGTCACCTGTAGTAGCAGCAAACATGCTGTTTGTCTCTTATATAGAAGATTGTGACAATGCTGGGACCTCCATGAACCTCATAAATATTTTTGAAGGGAAGACACAAATATCCTTTCTTTTTACGGTTTGCATTTTGCAGCAGGAATTCTCATTTTATGATTACAAATGCACAACTTGGCCCAAGCCCCAGCTGTGCCTAAAGATTTAAATGTCAAATCAAAATAAGGATAATCCATAGGCATTTCTGGGGAAGGCTGTGGACTTCCACTGCTGGCAGCACACATGGCAGTAGATTTTAAATTGATTGTAGACTGAGGAATGACTAATTTTTGTCTGCATTTTATGACAGAGGGGAGCAGTATTGGTTTTTGAAAGTCCTGATGTGGGCTAAGAGATGTAACACTTTAACCTGATCTGTCTGAGCACAGATTTGGGAGGCAGGATGTTCTGTTCTCCAAATCCAATTATGCACAAATATTGACCTGTCCTCTTATACAGATGACTCTGGCTATTTATTATTTATCCTAAAACCAAGTCACACAGGAAGTTGTGTCTCAGTTTTGCCCCAATTCCATGTTACAGGGCATTCCTCTGAAAGGCCTTTCTGGTAAAAAAAACAGTGTATTCAACCAGATGTGATTAAACTCAATAGAAATGATACATCCTAATAAAACAGATTTCTTTGTCTGAAAAACAGGAGAAATTTAAGACAAGGAATGGGGTGGGAGGACTAGATTGAAGGAATAATATTCAATGTTAAGAAAATGAAGTCATAAAATCTTTGTCAAGCATTGCTCAACTCTTCAAACCATATGGAGCATGACTGCTGGGCTTCATATAATGCCCCAAATGTTTTTCATTTTCTATTCCACCATTCACAGCAAAGGCACAGTGCTGTAATCCCGTCCTTCCGTTAACTACCAATTGTTTCTTTTGCCAACCTTTTTGCTTTAAAATATCATTTTTTATGAAGGATAATGTTATATAGTGGAAAACTGTAAAAATTTTATGGATAGCCTTGGTGCTGAGAAAATGCATTCTTTCAACAGTTTTATTATATATATATTTTTTTGTCCATTACACATTTACAGGGTTTTCTTCATTGTATATATGTGTGTTTTATAGTTCATTCTAGACAAAAGGCATTATGTTAACAGTCCTATCATTTAGAACTCTAATTCACTATTATGTTTTTACCTTTTTTGCGGAAAGAATATTATTTTTTTCCTTCTCCTCGGTAGTGCTCGCTGCTGTTAATAAGAGTAATGGGTGATCCTAAAAAGGGTTAGGTGTGAATAACCACTCAATGGTTCTCTGAGCCACAAGAATAAGTGTGGAGATCCAGCTCCCAGCACTTCAGAGGGGATGATTTAGCTCCAATATAAGGCAGGCTTACATATAATGTGTCCTCAGTCAAATGTTAACCAGTCCCCCCATCTCTGTGCTTCCCCCGTGTCCTTTCAGGCATCTGTTAACCAGCTCTAGCTCTGGTGACATTCATTCACAGGTAAATCAAGAAGAAACGTGCTCATATCAAAGGAATGAAATACATTTGCTTCAACTTTAAGAGATTCCTATAAACTCTCTTTTGACATTCCTTCCTACTAACCAGCCCAGTCCGCTCTTTTAAAGATTGACATTTCTTTGCTCTACATCAGGCCTGGAGCCTTTAAATGTCAGCCTGGACTCCAAAGGTCTAGTTATAATCTCTGCTGGTTCACAACCACCCCACTGCAGCCCTACCTTTCTTTGAAGCTGAGCTCTAAGGCAGGGTTGAGCTGCTGGTGACACTTCTGTCCCTTCTGTGCTCTCCTGAGCAGTTCAGTCCCCAGAGAGCCCAGGGAGGATTTTTTTTATGGATTTCACACTGGTGACCACAGCCCAGCCCAGAGACAGCCAGGTTACCACAGCCAGAGTGAAGCCAGAAGATGAGAAACTGAGACAGCAGAGGGTCAAGGATGCCAATCAGAGAGCATGACCTCCTGGAAACCTCCTGTTATCCCAGTTCTTCAGCCAAGTGGTTTTGAAACCTTTACAGTGATTAATGGGGTCCAATTTGAGAAGAAAATCAAGAGCAAGTTTTTTTATGCTATGGGATTTTGATATGATATGGTCCTTAAGCTTCCAAGCAGCTAATCACATTCTCAAGTGATTAAATACTGCAACTTGTCTTCCTTCTTTTTCACCATAAATTGATATTTGCAGCAACCCAGAACGACTGGTATAGTTATAAGGTTGGGAGATATTTTTAGCTCCATTGCTCATTGTCTTTCATACATGCCAGTTTATGGGCAGTGCCTGAGCACCTTCTTTCTCCCTCTAGCAGAAAGGGGTTTCAGAAAATTTCTACCACAACTAGAATAAGTTGATCATATGAGACTCAGACTCAGAGGTAGCAAGGAGGCATGAATCAGATTTCCTACCTGGAGGGGGTTAGATCATCCAGAAAAATTAATAATAATTATAGTAAAAGTAGCAGTATATTTGGAAAGACAGAACCCTAGATTTCTACTTGCACAAAAATGACTTGCAATACTCAAGTCAGACTCTAGTCCTGTGTTTACATCAGTGAAGTAGCAGGAGTTATAAATTGTGAATACTCAAAGCAAAGTGTTCTCAAATAACCTGCAAGCCAGATCAGAAATCGTTTAACTAATAATTTGAAATTATAAACAGAACCAAAGAAAAAAAAAAAGAGCAGCAGATTATTTGCAGACCATTCATAAACAGGAGAAAGAGATTAAATATCAGATAAACAATTCATTATGGATTTTTCATTCAGCCTATGTGTGAACATGTGACCAGAGAAAACCAGTTATATCCATTCCCTGGATTTTTGCTTTAAATGAGCATGCTCGGTATAGGCTATTGTTCAGTTGGATTACAGAAGCATTTCATAAGAAGGGCTTCCCCATTTATCACTCAAAAAAAATTAGAATTTAAAGAAAAAAAAAAAAAGAAGTGAGGACAACGACCCTTCTGGAGTCTGAGTATACATATGTTCAAAGTAACTCTGCTGCATAAGCCAACAGAAAATTGGCCCCCAAAATGACTTATAAAGGGATTTTGTAAGACATGAACAGAACAGCATGGGCTCTGGCTAGGCAAAGTATTCAGAGTTGTAATAGAAAACATTTATTTGGCTACAGCTAAACATCCCAACACATGTTAGCATTTGCTGCCAATATGCTTCCTAATTAAGAACAACATAAAATCATAGGAAATCCTGTATCCCTGTCTTCATGCACTTTCCTTGTATCTTCAGTGTCCTGGCTCTGTTTCTCAAGTAGAGCCTGCACAAGAGAAAGGTTAATTCAAAAGTAATGTTTTGCCAGCCATTAACTGTGTTGTCATTAACAAGATTAATGTACATTCCACTATGCATCACCAAGTGCATTCCCCCTCCCTCCCGCCCCCCACCCACCCCTTAAACAACTGCTCCTATTAAAACCTAATGAGCACAGCACAATTTAAAGAATAGCACCATTTCTGTTGGGCAAAGTGTCGTCTGTAAACCATATAAAGCTGCAGGATTATTATGGATCTAATTGAAGGGCAGCCGAAAAAAAAAAATCTGTTCTCTCTTGGACTACGAAGTCCTGGCCATGTTTATATATTTTATCACAATGAACAGATTTCAAGACGAAGGACAGACTAGTATCTGTTTTTCTTCCTAGCCCACTCTTCCTTCCATCTCTACTCTTTCTTCATCTGAAACCATTCAGAGACTCCTGCTCTGCTCAGTCCCACACCCAGCTTACCTCCAACTCATCATCCAGTGATTACTGCACAGATAAACAGTTGACTGGATCCTTCTAAACAATCATGAGATACAATTTTTTATAAGCTGCTCTTAGAGGGCCCTAATTCATCAGCATGGATGGAGTCTGGATGCTCTTGCCCAACCAAACTCACTCTGATTTTCCCAGCGGAAGCAGCAAACAAATTGCTGGGTAATTATACATAGTGCTCCTCCTTCAGTTTCATATTGAAAGGGCCACCAGTTTGGAGATCAAAGCTCAGCCATGAGACACTTCCAATTTTTCATCAGATTCTCGAGAGTTCTCAGAATTATTTATTTTATTTCCAGAAAATCCATACTCCCTGCCCTGCTCTTTTCCTGCTTGGTTGCTTTACATTTCTGTTCCCTCCACAACTTTTTTTTTTAATCTATTTATTGCATGTTTTTCTTGGCTCATTCTCACTTTCCATTTTTCATTATTAGTTCTTTATGATCTTCTGTTTCCTTTTTTTTTTTTTTTCCTCTGTCATGGCTGCTCTCCCAGTTGTTCTCCTCTGGGGCCCTGAGTTTCCCTTAGCTAATGAAACTAGAGCTGCCTACCTCCCTTGCTTTTGCAATCCAGCTGTTTCCTTTTTAAAATATAAACTCATCTTTATTCAGTGAAGTTCCTGTGCGGGGTCTGATCCTTTAAGAGGAGATTGCATTTTGTGACAGCAAGTGGGAGGGGAAAAAATAAACTTTGCTGGAGGAAAAGCCCTTTGGGTAGAAATCCAACCAGCTCACTCTTGGAAGGCAGAGCCTTCTCCAGTAAAACTGGGTTGTTATTTTACTTTGGCACCTTGACATTGCAAAAGTCTCCTCATCAGTCTCCCCTCCCTTTTCCTCCTAAAACCTCCCACCTTGAAAGCTTAACGTTTCCTGGCCTCTGTGAAAGTGTAGTCCAACTAACACCACAAACCTGGATTTTATATGATTAGTCAGTGAAAACTTGCCAACTTTAGGTGCTGCCTGCCAAGTCAAGTCAATTTACTGTGATGCTTTGACTGTGCAAGTAGGCCTTAATCCCCCTTTAATCTCCAGTGTACCCTTGACATCATGGAAATTACTTACAAAGCTAATGTCATCAGATGATCCATGTTAGCTATTTCAGTGAATGTTCTTCTGCACAATAGAGCAAGTTTACCTTGCAAGACACAGGCCCCAAAATATTTTCGTTTAATGAGCCCAGCAGATATCATCTTACAAATGGGGAATGAAAACTCCTTCTTCTGCACTGTAACTCCCCAAACCTCATGTGACTTGGAACTTAGATGCTAGCCAAGCATCAGGTCAGTGTATTTAATTTCATGTCTGATTGATTGGATAAAGAGATTTGCATAGTAGCCACAATAGCCATGAGTTATTAGGAAGGCAAGTTTCCCTTTCCAACTCTGCAAGGCCCCTCTTGTGCTGAAAACATTTGTCCAGCATAAAAATTTCTGCAAGAATCACTTTTGATAGTGAAGCCATCAGGAACATAACAGAAATAGAAAAATCAGGCCATGCTGTGCATGTGGCAACCAAGGTGAAAATTAGCATGTCTGACAGCAAGGAGCCAACTCTGGTATTGTTCATTGATGTAATAATAAAGACTTCCATTTATAGAGTCTTCTTTATCTCAAAATGACCCATAGAGCTCCACACACCCCCAAAAATTTATGTGCAACCTATGTAAAAATATCATTCCAGCCACGAGAGGAGCAGTGCCTGTGCTGGAAGAGGGATGGGACACACAGCCATCTCCCGGACAGCCTGGGCTGAGGCTGAGGCCAGGGTTTCAGACAGGAAGTGGAAGGAATGCTATATACCCTCACATCTATAGGATGAGCTCATGATTTGGAGAGGAGCAAGGTCAGCGGGGTCAGCTATCTCCTGTAAAAGGAGGAAAGCCTAGAGGGCTCATTTTAAAGGTCTGCAGAGGTGAAGCTTGTCCTTGTGTCAGGAGGGCAGTGCTCTGCATAGGCAGTTTGTGATTAAGGACTGACTCATTAGTGTCTTAGAGGGAAGAGGAGCACTTAGAAATGCTCCATCCTGGGTCACTCAAGAGGCTTTTAGGAGTGCCTCATCCCAGCACCATCCTACCTCTCCCTCATTTAGGTTTGACATTGCCCTTTGAAAGCCAAGGAGATGTCTAACATTCATTTGCTTGGGAACAGAACCAGACACTTCACTTGTGATACACGATGAGAAAATAACACATGGCAGAACCTCTGTGACCAGGCAGACCCTGAGAAAAAAACCCCATATGCATCCATCAAAATGAAAGTGCAAAAGATTGAATGTGCTCTGTATCAGTGTGCAAAACTCCTTCTTCACCTGCAAAGTGCAAAATTGGATGTGCAGAGCCAATATTTACAGAGTTTCTTGGCACATTTGAGAATAAAACACCAACTTTCCTTCGGCATATGTCTCCAGTCAACTAAAACTTTGCTCACTGTGAGAGGAGATCTCTTTTCTTCCCCAGACATGTGACCCCTGGGACAGCAAACGGCGGCTCCATGTCAAAGGACATTACAACAGTTGAGGGAGAGAGTAAGATACAAATCCAGATTCAGAGTTTACACGGTGAATAGATGTCTCCATCAATGGTGCTAATCTGTGTCAGTGAGAGAAAGGAAAAATAAAAATTAACCTGCGCAACAAAAACTGAGAAAGAGTTTAATTAAGAAGGTAAAGCACAGCCACCCTGTTTGAGATTTCACTAATACACTGAGCTCGCAGCCTGCCGAGCTCTCACAGCAATTTTTAACCAACAGATGCAGTCAAGCTTTCCGTTTTATATTGCCCTCATAACTCATGATACACAATCTTGGGCTGCTTTCAGAAGGTCCAGCTTGCGATTTCATTCCGGAGCTGTGGCGCTGCTCCGCTGCCAGCACCTGTGCCCGACATCTGATCTTAGGGCTGCAGCACATCCTCTCCCCCCTCTTCCCTCTGCGGGACTGCCTATGCCAAGCCAGCTAAGAAGCATTCCAGCAGATTATGAAGTACGGCTCTCTTGGCCCTCACTGCTCAGAAGAAACTGGACCTGGCAGGAATTTCGCACGCCGTTCTCATGGATCTAAAGCGGGATATACGGGTGGCTCTGCACGGCAGTTTGTGTCCATGTGCTCATCCGTGACCACGGGACACGCGGATCCCGAAATGCTATGATTAGGTCAAGGATAATGGCAGGGACAACTGCTGCGTTGAAACATGGGATCAATGAAATGAACACATTCTCAGAAAAGGTGGCAAAGACGTAAATGGGAGGCACTGGTGGTTCCAGGGGATGGTTTGGATTACTGGATCTAGAGGCTGGGTGAACCAAACAGGAGGGAGAGAGGAAATGGGAAAACACATCGTGTTGAGTATTGCATCAGGAATATTAGGGCCTCCTAAACAAAGGCCATTATCTCTGAGCTGGTCATTTGGACAGAGGGAAGTATGAGCCTAACTCTAAGCTTCAACAACTCTAATCCTCCTGGGACTGTGACAGGAATGAAACAGAAATCCCTCAACACTGTTGCTCTTTTTATAGATCCCAAAGCAATGCAACGAAGAATGGAAAAGCGCTTTGGTGTCACAAAGTGCACAGGAGGGGTCACGACAGATCAAATGATTGAAAAGGAAAATATGAAATTCACCTTCTCCTGAACTGTAGAAAAGGGGGTGGAAAAGAAGGTTCACTACTCTCTCTCTCACATGAAGGATCCAAAAGGGCTTCCCTCTAGTCAGGGCTTCTTTCCAGAATATTAGAATTCCCACAAAAAATCCTGCAGCTGTTTTAACAGGAATCAGTGGGCATTTCCCATCAGTTTTGAAGGCCAGAGCTCTGACTCCTGGCTGTCAGGCAGGTGAGCTAAATGGGGCTAAGGCCAGTCCCACAAGAGGTATTGAGGCACCTCACTCCTACTGAAGTGCCTAAATATCTTTGTGGGTATGGCCTTTAATCTTTGCATGAGCTGTGACCCCAGCAGAGAAATCTGAGTCCTCGAGATGAAATCTTCACTTCTGTCTGATCCAGGGTAATTCCAAGGATTACTACTCAGAATATTGGGAGAGTCGACTGTCATGCTGTTTCCAGGCAGACGGCACTTTAAAATACCCAGCTAACACTGGATGCACACCGGGCTCCTGTGTCAAGCTAAAGGATAGGAATTGCAGTGAAATCCTATTAACCAAGGGCATTACAGTCATTAAGTGAAGCACTGAGTGCAATTTTGTGTTGAGGAACAAGGGGAAGGAGATAAAAAAGGAAACTACATCTCACGAGGGAAGGGAATTCCCTCTCCTCTCAGAGGTAAACTTTGGGCTTTGGAGACATCTAGAAGCTTCAGAAGCAAGACATACAACTGACACATGCTATTTTTTTAATCTCTCTTTCTTTAGTGCAAGACTTCATGCTTGGTCTTGTTAGTAATCCTGATATTTTATGTTCCCCTGTGCCCTTTAATGCCAAGAGAACTGATAGGATTTATAGCCCTGCAAACAGAGAGCATTCCACCTGCATCCGCCAAAGCATTTAAAGATTTTATTAATCTGATGTCTTAACTGTTTTTGAGATTAGGAAACAGCAGGGCCTTTGTTGCGACAATCTGAGTGCTCCCCTGGAGAAGTGGCAGAGGTTGTTTGGTTTTTGTATATTGAGGTTGTTGATAGGACAGGGAAAGGAACATGACTCAGTGCAGGTGATTCATAAGGATTACAGAGGAGAAGGCAGCTTTTCTGGAAGCTCATGACATTTCACACCTCAGGAATAAAAATGTTCTACTGGGTTGTCCCTGCACAGCAGCTCTGTGGCCATAGAGCCCCTGTTTCACCCATCTATCTGCTGTTGTCTGCCAAAAGTACAAATCACGTTTGCTCACATTTCAGGGCTGCTCAGTTAGGAGCAAAGGACTTTTCCTCTTGGATTTTATGCCAAGTGAAGTAGGACATTTAGACTGATTGTAGCTCTTTCCAAATGTCAAGGCAGGGTCAGAGTGGGATGAGAATGAGATTACCAGAGGGAACAAGAACAGAGAGGGATTGAAAGGAGAGAAGGAAATAGTGTTGGGAGGAAAATGGGAACCAAAATTGGAAAATCCAGGCTACCAAGTCTCTACCAAAAGTCTCCACTGGGCTGCTGAGGCAAGAAGAACAGACATTATTGGACAAGATAGTCCACAGCTGTTGAGTAAGCAGTGTCCCTGCTAGTCACCATTAATGTCCTGATGCAAGCAATAAAAAGAAAAGGACATGGTAAAAAATGTCACACAACTTGGACAATGCCCTACTCAAACCAGAAGAGAACAGGGGGGAGCCAAGGAACTCCAATGGGAAGCAATAATAAGATCTGAATATCTGTAAAGCATTTCATGGAGAGGTAACTCCCAGCAAAGCTTGGATGAACCAGCAATTATCTGGATTTAGGTCTGAGGGGATAGAGGTGAATCACAGCAAAGAAACAGCCTTTCCATATACCACCTGGAAAGATCAAATAGTACAAGATCAGATCTGGCAGCTATATGGACTCCACCTAGATGTACCTGTGAGCTCCAGGGAAGGTCCCTGCTTTTTCCATGCAGGATAGTCCAAGCTAACAACATTTGGAGTGTCACCTCCCACGTATACATGAGTTTTGTTGCTAGAAATGCCCCTCAGCCATTAGCCAGCCCCATAAGTTTCGCAGCAGGGCAGACACTTTATGGAGTGGCACAGCCAGCTCACCCTGTTGACTTTCTAGTGGCAATAGATTTTTTTCCTTTGCTTGAGACGCCTATGAGCTTATTTACAGAGTCAATTAACAAAAGATAACCTCCCATTGTGCAATCATCAATAAATCAATTGTGTTAATACTATCTTGGAATGTCCTCCACTATTTACTTTAATATTGTTGACTGTCGGCACTTAAGAAAGGCAGCACCTTCAAGTTTCACTTGATTATGGGCAAATGGATTTTGTAGTAGCCATTAATAAATATAAATTGTTTTGGAAAATATTTAAGTTTGTCGAATTTAACCCCTTGCTGAGCATTAAAAACTATCCTTTATTGAACAAGTTTGACAACTATTTCAAGAGAATCAGTCCCACACTCTAAGACCATACCACTGCCCCTGTGTGCTTTGGTGGCTTATCATTCTTACAGCTCCTTCCAGCTGTGAAATGTAATTATTGACATGAATATATAAGTTAAGACTTAATTAAGCCATCCAGCTCAGTAAAGTGCTTTTCTATCATTTGGCAGATCCCTACCCCAAGTAGTTTACTTATCCACAGCTGAGGTGTTGCTGCATTTACTCACAGTGAGTAGCACTTTACTCCATGAGCAGCCCCACTGCTTTCAGCTCCACGAGGATGTAGGATGCCACATCCATTAATGTTCATCAGCACAGAAGGGTCCGTTAGTCACGCTGAATTGTGCCTGCTTCCCCAGCAGGATGATTTATATCTACAGGGCTGCTCAGCATGAGCAAGGACACTGGAATGTTTCCCTAAATAGACAATATATAGGCACAGGAATGGGGCAGGGTCATGTTAAGGAAATCCGATGCCCTCTGCTCACTCTGCAAGGACCTCCACCCAAAGCTCCAACAAGAACATGTTGCTTTCAGGGCAGAATACAACGAATGGCAAAGGGACAGTTGGGATTTTGTTGCAGGCTGTTTGCAATCTCAGGCAGACAAAATAACCTGGTTTTTGGTAGCCATGTATTTCAGGTTTTGGGGTTTTTTTTTTGCACCCCTGACATATTAAGAAAGAGATTTTTTTCTATGGTATGGCTTCAAGACAGCCTTAAGCACTTCTACTTTTACAAAGGACTAATATAGGATCCAGAAAGTTGACTAAAAAGAGACAATGAACATAGCTAGTGTAATTCTTACGCCATATTACCTTTGAGGTAAGAAATCAATTATTTCACTTATTCTCCTATTGCTCCAGAAGTCAGTAGCCTTGGCAGTAAATTGAATATTATGCTGCCACAGACAGCATCTTCCTTGTCAAGCATCTATCTCCATTCTTCTCTTGATGATGATTGGTGACTTTAAAACTCACATGACTTCTAGATAATAAATGAAAACTGTCATTGTTCGGAGGCTGCTGGGAATCATTTTTTTCCCCTCTTTCCTCTGCTTTGACCTCATTGTGATGTATTGTCTACTTTAGGGTGTTTGGAAAAGTAAGGGAAACACTAGGCAAGGACTTTTAAAGAAAAAACAGACCTCTAATTAGATCCCTCCAACAGACCCTACAATGACCCTGTTTAGACAGACATTAATGGATGGGCCTAGTTTCCATGTCTGTAGTGCTGTCCTGGTCAAAACAGCCCTGACAGAGGCTTTTTGCTGGTGCCTGAGCTGCTGCCAACCTCATCTTCATCTTCATCATCTTCATCTTTGTCTTCATCCTCACTGTGGGCTTCACGTCCCTGAAGTGCCCATGGTGTGACAGTTGTGTGAATGCACACACAGCCAGGTCAGGTCACTGAACAGTCTGAAAACCAACCTGACTGAGGGGTCAAAAAGACAGTAGCTCTCAGCCAGGTTAACCTGGCCAGATAGCAGGTGTAGATGTGAATTAAATTGCAAGAGTGGGTAACGAAGGTCAGAACTGCCTACTATCAGCAACCTGTGGCTAAATTGACCATGTAAAAACTCCTGTAACTATCTGCACACCTCTGCAGCTTAAATATTTGATATTCATCTTGATTTTCAATCAGGAAAAAATTTTCTTTAAGTAGTTTTGTTCAGAGAATGCCTTTGGCTCAAACCCCACACTAGACGGTTCCAGAACTTCAGGAGATTTCAGTTCTTGTAACTCAGTATAACTTCAAAACCCAAACTGTGTTTCACTGTTCAAATGCTTTTTGAATTGCTCATCTGGGATATAAATCAGAATTCGGTTTCTGGAAGAAAGAAAATATTTTGTGTTTTTAGAGGCCTGTAGAGGAGCTGGAACTGAACCAGCTGACTATGGGGAGGCAGGAGCAGAACATGACAGAGGACTGAGAACTTGCTGACAGGGCAGTTTCTTTGAAGAAAGGGGCTGTGAGAGAAAGGAGTCGCAGAGCCGGATGAAATGCACAATGTGAGAAAAAAAGAAATTCAACAGTTTAGTCATCCTGCAGTTCAGCCATCATCATGTGTAGGTGAAAAATACAATCACACCATGCAACATCTTTGGTTAACCTCTGAAAGGAGGAAAATCATGTCTACCAAATCTGGTGTCTACCTCTGCTTCTATGTATGGCTGCATATTCACATGCTGGCTAAGGGAGACACAAAGTCTGGAAAAAGAAGTTAGAGAAGGGTGTTCCCTGATGGATCATATCTTTCAGCACAAGAGAAAATGGTTTGGATATGTTTGGTTCTTAGTGCTGCAGTGACTACATTTGACTCTCTATATCAATTCATTATAAAACAAAATTATTAAAAGAAATGAAAGGAAGAATAAGACTTGATCAAAAATAAAGGAATATGATGCAGATAAAATATTTCTTTTAAATGTGGGCATTAAGGACAGGAATTAAGAGATATAAAAGGACATGTAAAATGTATATAAATGCCATCATTTAGCATTAGGGAGCCCCAAGCCAATGACCACTGATGACTCTGATAGTTGTAGTTACTAATTTTGCTTGCTGGGTGAATCAATCCCAAGGTTTTTAAAAGTCTAAGGCAGCATTGCCCACACATGAGGAAACCACTGCAGCAGTAACACCTCCTTTATACCACTAGGAAGTACTTCTAATTATACTCTTAATAAGTGCTTCTGAACGTGTATCTCCTCTGCTGCAGTCCTGATGGTATCAAGCACTCTGCTGGCTCTCCAAAAATAATGAACCAAACAGTGCCTATCCCTGCAGTATGGATTTATGCTCCTGCCTTCTGAGGTCTCACAAAAATAAAGCAGGAAAGCAATAATCACATGGAAATGATTCTTGTGCTTTCTTATATACACACACACCTATACATGTATATAACAAAATCATGCCCTAACCACTCACCTTGTCAGCATACAGGCATTTAAAATATCTCCCACCTGCACTGCACAGAACACATGGCTGAATAACCTGCTCTCACACCGAACTGGAGGGAGAAATGAGTGATATATTATAAATAAAAATAGTCATGGGAGCAGTGGGTTCTTAATCTCTTCCTATTATCTCTAGATCTGCAACCAGAGTTTCAGAGGATGATGGGCTGTATGAGACAACCCTTGCCCCTTCTACTCACTCACCCAGGTGATCCCCATCCACTTGGGTACAAAATAAGTAATGCAAGCAGGATCTGCATTTAAATAATTGTGGCATAATAGAGGGAGTAAAGGCTAAGAAGGAGCTGTTCTGGTCCATTGGGTAAATATTATGATCTTTATAGTGGAAAATAAATGCCCAGCTATCTATGAAACCAATAGAGCTGTTCCCGTCTATCAAATTACACCTCGTGTTTTTAAAAAACAATTTTAAATGGAGTTGCTCTGATCTATAGAGCACATTATATGGTTTGGAAAGACTCTGAATACATATTTATCTGGAAACTTTAAACAGCTCCCTATAAATAATAAGCACGGTGGGGGGGGAGTGGATTAAATGATTAAATATGCCATTGCTTTGCACATAGAAGCAGATGAACAGAGAACACCCCTTGCCACAGGAATATTCCATTTATCCCTTGCCTCACCAGCTAAGATGTGTCGAGTTAGGTCAGCTTAAGATGAGACACCTCCAAGGAAGCCCTGGCTCCTGCAAGGAATGGTGCTGACAATTCCAGTTCCTGCACTGTCCTCTGAGTCAGCCCTGGATTCCTTTCCTCGAGGATGCTGAGGTGTGCAGAGCTGTTGCCTTCCAGTGATATCTAAAACAAAAGCCTCCCCTCCACAACTGCAGCTCATTAAAGTTTCCACAGCACACTTGGCGAGGCTGGGGTGCCAAAGCCAATGTTGTGAGGAAGTTCCAGCAGAAATAATTAAATTCCCGCTCAGGTCTCCCTGCAGTTCCAATCGGATGTGGAATGCTTCCCTGCATTCTACCCTGGTGTGCAGTGTCACTGTACACCATTAGACAGCTGTTGTGCTTGAACCTTGGGATAACTCCCCATCAGCTAATTCCATGCAACACTCATCCAGCTCACGAGGCTTTTGGTGACTTAATTAAGGTGCTGGATAAAAACAGTCTCGAGAAAGTGTAGCCTGTTGTTGTTTCCCCCTCTTAGTCATATGTTTGCGTGTTTAACAAATAATCCATGTGGTTATCACGACAAAAAGCAGGAATACAGCATGGATGAATGCCTGCAGCACCACTTGTTCATATCTCCTGGCTAAGATGGATTTGACCAAGTCCTGCACCTCAGTCCTTCATGC
Organism: Entomyzon cyanotis; assembly: GCA_024500445.1. NCBI lineage: Eukaryota > Metazoa > Chordata > Aves > Passeriformes > Meliphagidae > Entomyzon > Entomyzon cyanotis. The sequence goes on from JAKEPQ010001010.1 coordinate 15,772,757, forward strand.
TAAAAATGCACGTTTTAAAGAATATTTTTCTTTGTTTCCACAGTGCTGTAACTCCAGGTCAAAATGTCAGAAGAGCTTGATATTCTTGTCTTTTTTCAGCTTTTGTCATACCGTTATTTAAACATAGGTTTTTGGATTTAATTTGACAATCTTTATGTAGTTGCTGGCATGGTAATTGAGTCTACTTGTCTTTTTCAGGACACCAGAAGATCTAACTAAGTCAGAATGTCTCAGTTACAGTCCAGATTTCTATTTATTACCTACCTCACCGAGAAAGACAAGGTGAGTTATCATTCAGTACAGAAAACCTGAAAGGCATTTATATGCTTGAAGTACTGTATAACCACCCTGTACAGAAGCACAGGGCTTAAGTAAATGTGTTACAGCACAGAAAAACCCCCTTGAAACAATACTATTGAGCCCAAATTGTCTCTGCAACTGAGGGTACAAATCTAGAAAGCTTACCTCCCAGCCAGGACCAAAACAAACCTTTTCAGAGATTATTGATACAATGGCTTATGACAGATTGCTCCTCAGCCTTACAACTCACATACTGTATGATAAATTCAGCATAAAGTGACAGTCACAGCAAGTGTTCAAGGCTGGAACTAAAAAAGAAAAAAAAAAACCTAATTTTTACTGAAGTTAGAACTCCAATGAACGAGAAAATGTGAACATATACCTATGTATATATCAAAGCTGCAATCTCTGTAAATGCCATCACCATTACTTATGGCTGGGATGATGCTAATATTTGAAAATATTTCAATGGGAAGCCAATTTCAAACCTGCAAATTGTAATCACACAGACAATATTTCAAGGCTTTTTCTTAGGAAAGGATGTCAGTGGACCAAGGAAAAAGAAACCTTCCTGTTCCACTTCTATCTGTAGCAGATTGGATGAGGGCATCCCACACCTCCATCAGTTGGGGTGGGAAGGGCACTCGTATTCTTTTTCATCCCAGGCTACTGCTTGTCTTTTTAAATTAGGCACATTTAGTGAGCAAATATATACATAGAGTTTGTTATCATGGGTAAAAATTAGTGTCACCACTTTCAGTTTTAATCCCATTGTGTCCCTCATGTGGCCTTTAGCTATTAGTAGAACACATGGAAAAGACATCTTACTTGTGTTCAGGTTAATACCAAAATTTGAGAAAAAAAATGAAGATTTACCTGCAGTAATTCTTATTGTGGAACATTTTATTATGCCTGCATGCTGGACCTACACTTTTTCCTATTGTAATGTATTTTAAAACAAAACCCTAGGTAAGGAATTTAAGTAAAGATTTTATTTTTCTTTTACTTTCACTGTGCCATTTCACTGAAAACCCCTTGTACAGATGTATTTGAATTATAAGCATTGTTTAAATTTTGTTTTCCACATTAAAAAAAAAATTAGGTAGATAAGCTATGAAGAGTATTTTTTAGGTTATTAAAAAATGTTGACATTTACTGGCCAAGTGCCTGGCATGTAGTTGCAAAGGTCATCAATGAGTAAACAGACATTAATGGTTAGCTGGATAACTGGTACATAAACAGGTCATATTAATAATTAACAGAGAGGAAAACTGGCAGTTTACAGCAAGCTTAGGAAAATAGCTAATAGAAATAACTTTGGAAAGGGCAAGGATCAATACTTTAAAAGCATCAGAAAATCAAACCTAGAGGAGCCTGAATTTTAAAACACACATTTCTCATTTTTTCTACTCTCATCTTATGAACAAATTATTTTTTAATTCATGGAGAGTAAATTTATTTGAATCACTGAAAAAAATACTGCACAGCTGTTCATTCTGCAATTGATTCTCAGACTGATGCTGTCCTGTTGACAACCCTGCAGAATATAAAATATTTAAAGAATTGGTTTCATCCCCAAACATATCACTAGTCCCTTTGTTCATTACAGGAAAGATATTAGAATATATGAATATTTGGATTTCACATTCCATCAGCAGTCACTAGAGCTGCTTATTAATCCTAAATATATTCTAAATACACTTTAAATTGCCAATGGTAAAAGTTTTACCAACACCTTTTTTTTTTTCCTAAAATATAAATTCTCAGCATTTCTCCCCCACATCCTAAAAGCTGAGATTTTTTTTTTTTCCCAATTCCTCTTGGTTTGTCAGCTCAGCAGCAGTTTTCCTGTGCAGACCTATCTGTTTATTCCAGATGAATATCAAACTCACCATGAAGCCAAGCCTCGTTCTTAGGTCCACAATTAGTCCTAGTTGACTTGGCTCTAAATAGGTCCCTGGTTGTTCAGGCTGGGAAATAAAGGCAGCCAGGTCTGAGACTAATTACATCTCTCCTGCCATGTTTTCATTGTGAAAATTTCAGTGGACACAAATCAGCTGGTTTTTACCTTAAATTATTATTTTAACCCAAAATTATACAAAGCACATAGAACTTTATGTTTGAGGAGGGTGGAATTTACGGTGTTTCAACAGTAATCATCATGGTACTCACAATATGGGAAAATGTAGAATATCTCTATGGATAAATATTACACTCTTCTAGTGTTTAAAAAACTGCTGGGTTTGAATATTAAGTAAATCAGTGCTATCTGAACATTGAGTAAAATTGCAGAAGCATCTAAGATGATCTAAAATGTGCAGTCAGAAAGCAGAGGGAATTTTAGGTATGCCAGAAGAAAAGTAAATGGAATATTTTGTGGTGCAGCTGAAAGGGTTTCTGATGATGGACTTGGAGAACCAAAAGTCTGCTGTGGACCTGCAGATGTAACACACATTCATGACAGATTGGCAGAAGAAGAGCCTTTATCCCTGACTTCCCTCAAAATGTAATTTAATAAAGTTTTCTTAATGATGTGCAGAAGTCATCCTCTCTGTGTGCCAGCACGTGGATTTTGCATGTGTAGAAGTATTTATTTTTTATATAGTTTATAGGCAGTCTCGGGCTAAAAATGCAACTCAGACTAATTACTTGGCTAAAGGACTGAGAATTAACAACATTTCTATCACCTCATGAATATGTGACCGTTTTATTTTGTGATTCTTGTTCCCTCTTTGTCAAGTGACATCTACTCCATGATTCTGAAAACTAGTTAAAAATAGAGAGTTGTTAATCAATACCTGTTCTACCCACCCAACAAAATAAAATAGTAAAAATATTTTTAAAATGTATCTTGTTGCAGCAGAATAAGAGGAGATGTTTTTACCCTCGATGTTTTTAAGATGCCTCACCTTTTGGCATCCTGTTTGGGATCACAGAATCATAGACTGGTTTGGTTTGGAAGGAACCACAAAGATCATCTTGTTCCAACCCCCTGCCATGGGCAGGGACACCTTCCACCATCCCAGCTTACTCAGAGTCACATCCAACCTGGCCTCAAACATTTCCAGAGATGGAACATTCCCTGTTCCTCTGGGCAGCCTGTGCCAATGCCTCACTACTTCCACAACGCAGAATTTTTTCCTAATATCTAATCTAAGCCAGCCCTCTCTGAGTTTAAAGCCACTCCCCTTTGTCCTATCACTGCATGCCCTTGTATGACCTGAGGTTCAATTCCACCTAAAGCACTTCACTCCCTCCCTCTGCTCCTCCCATGAGCTCTGGTTCTGTCCAAAGACCAGCACAAGTTTAGAGTTACTAAAGACCTCTAGATTTGATCTAGATTTGAAAATGCATCTTCACACAGTAGAAATCTGAGTGAAGGATGCAGAGCCCTCCATTTGGTGTGGGTGTCTGGTTTGTTAACTGCTTGCTCCTGTGGCTCAGGAGACTCACGATAGCAAAAGGTCAATAGTTATTGATGTTCATTGAAACAAAATTCTGTTTCATGTTTTTAGAAAAAGACCATCTTCTGTTTGTTCAAATTCCTTATTCAATACAGCTAAGGTCCTCAAGACATTTAATGTCTACACTTTAATATACACCTTATTCTTATTCTTGGACAGCTGTATTTATCCACTTTCTTCTTCCTTTATATGCACGTTTTTCTCATAAATTTACCTTAAAAAAATCTATCTATAATTAGCTATGCCATTTTTTAATCCTTTTCACTCAACTAAAATGTACACTGAAGAACTTTACAGTGGAGTCAAAAGGGCATTTTGGCAAAAAGAACATTGCAGCTGCGTTGCCTGAAACATCTTAGAAGATAGTGTCCACAGGGAGCAGGAGAGCTGGGTAAAACACTGACAGATGTAAATAACAGTGTCACATTTTGGGATGAAAACCAGTTCATGGCTGTGCTCATTAAGAGCAATTTCTGTGTCTCTGCAAGGCTCCACGGAAATGGGGAGGTCTGCACCCCAGGCAGCAGATACTGCAGCAGCAGAGAGAGGAGAGTCGCTTTGCACCACTAATCCAGTTAATCCCGGTGATTTCAGGGTTCCCTCTGCAGCAATGCAGGGAGAGATGTGCCTGGGAGGAAGGGATGAGCCTGAAAGAGATAGTGGGCAAGGGCAGAGCAGCAGATTGCCCCTGGTCCTCCCGTTTTTCCAGGGGAGAGAGGGCATCCAGCCTTTTTCCAGGGTATCTCCAGCCATCAGGCCACAACAGCTAACATGAAGTGACACTTTTGTCCCCTGAAAATTCTACTGCTCAGCGGAAATAACGAAGCTGTGCGTGGTGGACACGATTTCCCCCCAAGGCCCTAATTTGGCAGCTCTTCCTGTGCTAAACCCATGGAGGAGATCCAAAATCTGGAGGATGGGAGGAAGGAGAACAAACACAGGTTCTGCTCCACCATCCAAGCTCCAGCCTGCAGTCTCCATCAGCAAGGCAGGAAGCTGCAGAGTGAGCTGGAAATGGCTGTAGAAAAACGTGTTGGGGATTTCAAGGGAAAATAAAAAATACAAAAATAAAAAAACACACCAAGAAAATAAACTGAGAAATAAAAATGTGAAAGCCATTAAAAAACGTGGTTTAAACTTAAGAATAAATGCAATGGCATAGTCACATTCTTTAAAAGCTTTGCTCTGCTCAGAATGGCTTTGTTATTAGTGATTCTTAATGCATGAGATAGTGGTTTGGAATAAATCTTTAAGTAATTCAAAACAAGGATTCTTCAGTAAATAGTTGAAATTAAAGGGGGAGTTAGAGTCATCTGGTTTCCATTAGGATGATAAAATAGTTCACTTGAAACCTTTTACAAGATGCTTTGTTACTGGGAGGTGTCTGTGCATCTCACTCCATCACTAGCCATTTGACACAACATAAAAGGCTTCAAAAGCCATGCTAGGCTTCTTAATCAAAAACTAATTGTAATAGATATTGGGGAGTGTTAACACTGTGACCGCTAGGTTGTATCTTCAGTATATAAGCAGGAGTGAACATTAAACACAACCCTGAGTTGATAGGGCTTATCAGAATTTCAGAGTTAAGTGCTAAGTACTGCAGCCCAGTATCTGAGCGCCGTTGCTTTGTACCACTTTTGGAGTTAATTGCCCTGTAGGACTTCATCTTCCCAACAAAATTTATAGCAGTGGCAGAGGAATTGGAAGCCAGCTGGAGAAGCTGCTGCAGTTTGCAGGAGTTCTGTGAAACCACGGGGGGAAAAATTGTGGTTTTGACTTCAGCATCTAAGAAGGGTTCCCTCTGCTGCCCCTTCCCAGTTTACCCCGTAATAAAAATGAATTGTTTTTCCCTCTTGAAGCTTTACTTGCTGCTAGTGCTGCAGCAGAGGAATTACAGCACCAGCTCCCCAAAACAGTGCTGGCCCTAAAATTATCACTAAATTGTCATACATGCATGCTTTCCGTTCCCGTATGTCTTATTATGACTGTTGACATGAATATTCACAGTGCTCATGGAAACAGCTTTATTGATTTTACTGATACAGTGGGCTCAGAGTTACTGATTTTAACTTAATTCATGCATTTTTCCAGATAACAGATGACCTTAATATTTACACACAATTGCACCATAATAAACCCAGGCCAAATCCTCTCCTGTTATGAACTGCTGAAAATGAGAGTTGCATTTTTTTTGGTAAGCCAGGGGCTCAGAACCAGGCTGTTGTACAGTGAGGAAATCAGAGATATGGCAATTTACCCCAGCTGAGAATGTAGCCCACAGTGTAAAATTCTCTGTTCAGTGCAGTAAAGTGCATTAAAGAGACTGCTATGTTATTTCTCATGAGTTCATTATAACCTGTATGCTATCAAAATCTCCAGACAGCTGTGTTCCTTTTTACTCCAATTTCAAACAATATAATTAAAAAAGCATTTGATGAAATGTAGACACTTTTACCATTTACACTGGAATGCTGGCACCATCCAAAATCAGCCTGTCTGTAAATACCAGATTAGGATCTGTGTAGTCAAGGTTTTTATTCTAGGAAAGTATATTCAAAAGAAAGTCTCAACCTTTCTTGGTGAAGAATAAGCTTTATTTGTAAAGCCCATAATTATCTCAAATGTTCTGAGAAGCTGAGAGAGCTGCAAGTGGTAAAGCAAAACATAAGAAAACAGTTTTGGGCATTTAAGTGAAGGTAAATAAGGATGATGTACTTTTTCCCTATTAGTTTACTATATAAATGAGAAGACATTACAGAGTGAAATTTAATTAAAGTAATTGACCAAATTGCATTTTGTAGTAGTTATTGTCGTTAGCAGCCCTGACTCCTCTGTCAAAAGGATTTGCTGAAGATTATTTCTAAGGGGTATTTATTATGAATATTAATCTCTCCAGTTAGTACCATCAACATATTAAAATTCACTTGAAGCACTTTATGGAAGACTGCAAACAGAAATGACTGGTGAAAAACAAGGTCTCTAATCATGTTAACTTGGTTCACACATGGTTAAACCAGAAGTAGAACAGAGAAAGGAAATATAATAAAATGTATATTGGTTATATCATGATGAAAATGTGCTTAAAGGGTGCCTGATTTTCAAAGGTACACAGCTGCACTACCAGGAACGCTGATGACTCTGCTGTTTAGGGCAGGTTTTTAAATAGTCTTGAGCTGTCTCACTGGGGAACTCTCATTCTCAGCCTGTGTGTTAATTTCTGTTTGATCTTTCCAGCAATTGTTTGCAGGAAGTATATATTTAAAGAAGACTATAACTCCTGTGGTTATAGAGAACTTGGTTCACAGGTGCCACCCATGCTACTGATACCAACAACAGTCAGCTTGGGTTTGGTATTTCATACCCCAAATTATTTTGGTCAAGTCCCTCTCTTCAGCAGGGGGAAAGACACAATTTTTAATTACAGTGTATATGTGAAGGGCTGTACAGAGTTTCCTCACTTTCTCTTCCAGCCATTAGATGATGCAGTTTCTTCTCTTCAATGCTGCTCGATCTTGCTGGTGAGAAAAAGAGAAAAGTGGAGGGAAGATGAGAAAGCAGGGATTGGCACTGAAAATAAAAGCACAAAGGGAAAAAACCTAGAAAATCTTGACCCGCTCTTTTCAATTTTCCATGCTCTGGAGACTGGGTTTGAGGGCTGATGGCTGTATGCTGGAGGAACAAAAGGTTTATGATGTTGCCAGGGTTGCAATTTGCAGGTTGGGTCAGCTCAGTCCTCCTCAGCCTCACCTCATCCTTCCTCTCCTTCACCCCTTTGTGCTCTGAATGTTTTTTTCTCCCCTTTCAGCGAGGCCATCTGCAACTTTCACACCACCTGTGTTTAAAATAAACACCTGGCATCAAATAAGCCCTAAGTAAACACAAGTTGGGCATCCCAAGCTCTGTTGTAGCTCCGGATGTCACATTCGCTTGTCCTTGTAATAGAGGCTCAGATCCACGTAGTCTCAGTGCTCTGCCTCTGTTCTGCCAGGAGGCATTCCTTTCCCTTCCTTACGAAACAGGCTGAACGTTTTCCCCATGTAAACATCGTTCCACATCTGTTCAAGCTGAGGAACATCAGAGCACCACTTCCCAGAAACCATTCTGGCTATGTGTGACCAAATGTACCGCGGAGGAACCAGCACGAGGTCAGGAATTTGCTCAGAGTTGAGGCTGGGAAGAGTCGCTTCACCACAATGCCACAGTTACTAGGATAACTTTTTTATAGGTTTTGTTCACCTATTAGCAGCAGCCAGTGAGGCTGTGGCTGCACAGTCCCTCTGCAAAGACCAGGGCAGTGGAGGCCACTGAAGCACCAACCTGAAAGTAAAAATCCCAAACCAACTCTGATCCTGAATAGAGTGAAAAAGAGAAACCATTTCAATTGCTGAATGTGACAAAAATCCTTAAGGGAGTCCACTGATTACACTACTGAGATTTGCATGAACTAACTAGGGTAAATAATTAGTCTATATTTTAATTAATATATCAGTGCCTGCTAGCACAATATAGTTAAATTTGTGCCACTATTAGAGCTGAATGAAAGAAAATTGTCCTATTTGTGATGGAATTATAATCATAACCTTTCCAAAAAAAAAAAAAAAGAGAAAGCAAGAAAAATCCTGCAACTCTTTTTGTGCTGAAAGAAGTCAAAAGGTGCCTTTAGCTCACCAAGTGCCCATGTGCCTCTTCTCTAGGTAGCAAACCTGAATATGGCAAAAGTGTCTCTGGTGAACAGGGAAATGAGCCACACACACATATATATATGTGACACAGATCACAAAATGAGGGCTAAAAATACAGCTCAATTATTCAAAGTATATAATTTTTTTTTTTTCAAGCTTGACCTTGTTATTACATTGAAGCACCTGTGTCACTCGAAAGGGGCCCTTCTTGCACAAACAAGAAAAAAATATCTGAGCATTACAATGCAGGCTTTTCCTGACACTTTGCTCCCTGGATAACATTGTAGGCTTTCCCCAGAATTTTGCTCCGTGGATAATTTTGCAGTTTTGGGTAACAAACAACTCCCCATGGCATGTTATGAGTGGTTTTACACAACCAAATATGATCAAGCCCCAGAATGGGTCTCTTTTCCTGCCTCTACAAATCAGACTTTCTTCCTTCCTGCCAGAGGAGGCAAATCCTCACCCTCTTTCCATCAGGAGCAAGGATGGAGGGATAATGATTTGATAGGAGAGGGGGTAATGGTTTTAAACTGAAGAAGGGTAGATTTAGATTGGATATTAGGAGGAAATTCCTTTCTGTGAGGGTGGTGAGGCCTGGCAAGGCTGCCCAGAGAAGCTGTGGCTGCCCCTGAATCCCTGGAAGTGTCCAAGGCCAGGTTGGACAGGGCTTGGAGCAACCTGGGACAGTGGGTGGCATCTCTGCCTATGGCAGGAGGTAGAACAAGATGATCTTTGTGGTTCCTTCCAACCCAAATAATTCTTTGACTTGATGATTTTATGATAATTAACCCTTGGGATTTCTCTGTCAGAGGTGGTCTTTGCAACAGCCAAACAGGGCCATGTGCCCAGGGCAAGGCTGGCACCCAGAGCTCTCTGACAGTCCAGGGGAACTGCTTTATCCTGAGGACCAGCAGGAGCCCAGGGTGTGGAGGAAGGGCTCACCAGCAGAACAGAGTGATGGTGGCTGTTTCCTGATGGCACTGCTCTGATGGCACTTGGAGATTATCCTGGCACTCCCCAGGCCTCCAAAGATGTCAGGGAGGTGCAGCAATGGGGGAGCCTGAGACAGGGAACTGCTTCCCAGCAGCCAAGAGCACAACTGTGCAAAGGAATCCTGCCTGTGCTGGCTTTGCAGGAGGAGAGGCTGTCTGGGGCTTCTCTTCCCAAGGTGTCCCAATGATCTCTGCTCAGTGGCAGCCAGCGCGAAACACGAGGGCTTGATTTTCAGAAGGTGGGAGGCTTAACACTCGCTGAAAATAAGACCCATGTAAGTTGTCAAGACAGCAGTCACCTTGAAAGATTTAGGCCACACTGTCTGGTTAGTTGGTTGTTCCCCTCACTCTGCCAAATTTATCAACCCCCCCCAGCTATTCCTTCCCATTAAAAAGTCGCTTGGTTTTGGTCTCCTCATGGAAGTTAAGGTATCACGTTGGTTAATGTGATTGTTCATGCAGAATTTTCCCACTTTTGGCCCACACAAGGCTGAGGATAACCCCTTCCCTTCTGCCCCAGCATCACTTATCAAAAACACAGAGTGAAGGAAGCACCACACAATTCAGTTTTAACATTAATCTTCCCACCGGCTTCTCATTACTTGGCCAATAAGATGATCTTCCTCACACCACATTTCGATATATTTGACATCTGTCATAAAACTCAGGTCACACATATCTGTCTTCTGGTAAAATGAGTCATCCTACAGAGACCCATACTACACTGCTCAGGTCTCACCAGAAATAATTATTGATATATTGTCAACACATCCAGCCTCCAGTATTAACAGGAGCCATAAATTACCAGCCTTTTTTTCTACCCACTATCTAGCAGGGAAATGAGGGAACATGTAGCAGGAAAACAGGTACATGTCAGCTGGGTGAGGGTTCCAGGCATGGCCTTCCACTGTTTCCTAGAAGCTTTGCACAATTTGGTCGTATTTAAGCAAGTAACTAGTTTCAGAAATCATTTAAAACCAGCAAGAACTTTCCCTTTGTTTTGGTGCCTTTAGATATCATACAGGTCATGGAGTCTCATCAAACCAACCAACCACAAACTCGCTAAAACTTGTAGCTGATAGACAGCAGTTATTTAGGGAAGAATGGTCACAGACAGATAGAAGCTGAACTATCCTCAGTATGATGTCATTGACTGCATTGAAAAGTTTAACCTGTTCTTGGTACTTCCTATGCAACACAAATGCATTTTTTTTGTTACATCACATATGAGATTCTCCCCTGTTGATTTCATTGGCAACTTAGGCATTGGGTTATTATTCTGCTCTTTTTCTTTTAAACTGTAAGCTCTCACAGCTAAAGGTGAAAGAAGGGAGATTCCAGCCATAGGTGGAAGAGAGGAATAGCCTTTCCCACAAGCAGTACCTCCTGCAGAGCAGTCCCTGGGTTAAAACACTGCTGGAGTTTCCTTTTGGGGTTGCTTAAGTGGTTTCCCACCTCTCTACAATTTAGGGTACCAGGGGCTCCCCTTGCTCCAGGTTCTGGTGTCAGAGGCACAAGGTCAAGGTGGTTACAACATCTTCCTGCAGACCCAGAGAGAGGAGCACAAGCCTTGCTTTAAAGCCAGGACTGAGCTGTAGGTTGTACCAGGAAGTCAGTGATAGACATCACATGATGTTCTGCTCCATCAGCTGCAGAACAAGGCCATTAGGCTGCTGTGATTAAGGTGTGCTGGGCTGCAGCCAGGCAGGCTCTGACCTTGACCTTTAGCAGGTGAATACATGGCTTGCAGCACTCCTCCTGTGCTGTGTGGAGTAGGGACTGTGATTGTTAGAAACCAGACAGAGCCAGGGCCACCTCGGGGAGGTTCTCCCTGGAAAGGACATTCATTTTGTACCAGCAAACATCCCAGGGCTGCTGGGCTGGAGAACATGGAGCACTCTCTGCTAGAAGGCTTTGGCACAGGGTTTTGCTGAGGATAGGAACAGGGCAGTGCAAACCCACCAAATATCACATGCACACAATGGATGTGTTGTGGGAGAATATTCCTTCTTGCATAAACCCAGCACAAATCCCAATCCCTGGCCTCAGGGCCAAAACCTCAAACCTTTCTGTGCAACCTTCATTTGTTTTTGTGAGACCTCAGCTGGGATGACACCAAGGGTGACTTACCCAAGCAAGGGGGCTCTGCACATCACAGGAACACTCCATGGGCCCAGCAGCAGCAAAAATGTCACCTCAGTACTTTACTTTTTTAGCCCTTCCAAATATACAGGAGCGCTGAGAGCACCTCACACTAATTAATAAGCTGCTCTGTATCTTTGTGCATTACCTTTCTTTTCCCCCTTTGATTCACGTACGAATTATTTTTAGAAAAGGGAGAAAGGTTTTGTGGGTTTTTTTTAAGAAAAAGCAATGATGTGAGGTCTGGCACTGCTCATCTGCTCTGTTCAGTGCCTCAGCAGTGTATTAGGTTTGTGGGAAGGTGGAGGAGGGAGAAAATGTGGAGAGTCCCTTCACTCCTGTCACCTCCTTCACCCCAAAACCTCCCAGGTACTCAACAAGCACCAACTCCCTTCCTTCCTCCCCCTCAAAAAGCCCTGTGGTTTTACTCACAAAATCCTGGTATGAATCTTTGAACTGTGCTCTGCCCACTTTCCATCATTTCTGTAAGGGAAAGCTGTTGTTCCAAGACAATTTGTTTTTCTGGAGTGCCTGTGGGTGGCACATATCCAGGTTAACTGCCTTGGTGGCACCTCCAGCCTTACCCTGTGGGCACCATGTGATGGCACAGCCACCTCAGATATTCGGTTCAGGTGTCACATTCTTGGACAATTCTGGGCCAAGAAAAGTGACCTGCAGAGATCATTTTAAATCCTGCTAATTACAGTATCCCTGAATCTGCTCCAGTTTTTTTCCAGGTTGAATTTAGCAAAGATAGGAGTGCAGAAAGGCACTCTTGCTTTTCTTCTTGGGCACTGAGTTCTGACACACCAGAGGATGTCGTCTTTCATTATTAACTTTGGCAGCATTTAAATTAAGTAATATCTTGACAGGGGAAAGGAAGGGAATGAAAGGCCCTGGGAATATTTTTTTTCTCATGTTTAATTGTACTGCATTTGATGTGTTCCAAAAAACACTAGAAAAGCTGCTCTTCAGAGACCAGAAAAAAAGTTTATAAACCCCCACCAGTTGAGGTAGTTTGGCAGCACATAGAAGGATGGAGAATTATCATCTGTCCAGAGAAATCCACCCCCCACTCCTCCCAACCCTCTTTCAGCTGGTGCACGCAAGATGTTCCTGCTCACTTCATCTTCAAACATTTAAACACTTTGAGGACCACACACCTACAGTGCGTTATTTGCAGGGCTTTCTGAGCTGAAATCCAGCGTGTGTGTGTATCTGTGGGTGGGAATGGCTGGATAATGTTACCCTGATAGTTGATGATAATATTTCTACCAATTGTTAAGCTTCCTAAGTCTCCACTTCGCCAATGTTTCAGCGGATCGGTTTCCGAAAAACGCACCTCTCCTTGCCTAGGGAAAGGGACAAGTCAATAACGTGTTTGTGCAGATTATCTCGGGGGCTCTGATTTATTCCAGAGGGGAAAAAAGTCTCCCTTACACAAATGCACCTTTCTAAACACTTCAGGGGTCGCATGGTTCACTGCAGGATTGTGTCAGTGCAGCCATAAAATGAGGCGGCCGTTTGAGCTGTCTGGGGCTGGCAGCAGAGCAGGTCCTGCAGAAACACAGATGTGCTGGGGCTGAGCCCTTCCAAAGTGGCTGCCTGCTTGTGAGCTCTCTGCCTTGGGTCCAAATAGACATTAGGAAAATGTGTGAGTGTGTTCCTCCAGTGTTTCGGAGGGAAAAAAGCGTGGGAGGAGAGATAGTTTTGTTGAGTCAAATTCCTAATTCCCTTCAGACCTGTAAACTCAGTGGGAGTTGCTTCACTTTCATCTTAACATGCAAAGAGGAGTGAAGTTAGAACAAAGGAAGGTGAAAAAAAATAAATAAGCTCTTTTTGATAAAGTGAGTTTAAGGCAGACCAAAAGAAACAACAATGTTCTCGGTGTAAGGACAAAGGCAAAAGAAAACTACTATTCTGCATAACATACTTTTATCTCATAATACTTATTCAGGTCCTGGCTTCTGAGAAGTCCTCTGCTCATCTTTTGTCCATTTCCTCTGCTGTGGTGACCCTTCTGGGCTGAGCATGCCTCACACAAAGCATAATATCTTCAGGGACTTGGTTAAAATACTATGTAAGACCAATTTCAGGCCCAATTCTTCCTACTTTATCATGTCTTTGCTTCATATTTTCCATCAGTGTCTCCTCTTCATCCACTGCACTAAGGCACTAAATTCTCTTTTTATGCAAAGATATTTACAAGTTAAATCTCCCACAACCGTCTTCTCAGCTCTTTTTGTCCCCATAAAATCAAACCTGACTGTACATTTCTCCCCCAAGCAGTTGCAGTCTCAAAATTTCTCAAAATCCACAAACAATTCCTCTTGGGGCAGGAGGGGTTCATTTGCTACTATCGCAAATTTACCTTAGTTATAAGACTGAGCAGTTTTGCACACCTCAAGTTCTGCATAAATGATCTGTTTAGTCTTGAGGCAAAGAACATTTTAGAGATCTGTGGGAGGCGACTCATATAGGTAAATCTGTTTGTTAGAGTCTAAATCTGCCATAGAAGACAAGAATCCTATGGATTCACAATTCAAAATGAGTTGAAAGATCACAGTTTAGATATTTGTCGATTTCCTGATACTATAAGGTTCTGACTTTAATAAAACCATCCGGATTCTACTGTAAAATACACAATAAAAGCTGCACTATTCCCATCATAGTGCTAGGCTCCCAGACTCTTATCCTGAGAGCTCCCAGGCTCTCTCTTTCTCCTGGAGAGTACTGAAGGAATAGATTATACAAAAAGTCTGTCTGTGCACAAGGGGCAAAAACCGAGCAGCCAGGCTAAGCTAAGCAATAGCAATGAATCATGCATTTCATTCAGGAGGCAGAGAGCTCTAGTTTTGTTTATCATTTGTGTGGACAAGTCCCCTGGTCTGGGTCCCTATCTTTTTTGAAAGTCCCATCCCCCATCCAGCCCCAGCTGACAGCCTCATTGTCCCCATGGCTGTCGTGGGAAGTCATGATAAATGGTTACACCCCGACCCTTTTAGGAGGTGAGTTTTCATGTTAGGCTCAGAGACCTCTTCTTGATCAATAGTCATTTTGAACCTTTTCACTCGTGGAGACACACAAATACATTTATGTTTATGGTAGATGTATGTATAAATAAGTGGCTGGAGAATTGTTAGGATGAGCAAAACTACTTCAAGAGGTTTCAGCATTTTGGAGCCCAAAGCAGTTGTATCTCTTGAGTAAATGTGGTCATTTGCAGTGTTTGCAGTATTTTTTTCCAATATTTTAGTCAAAGGAAGAGCAGCCAGAATACTTTCATTGTGGGGAGCACAGAGACTTGAAATAACTAGGGTTTGATACTAGCCATATTGCACTTCACTTTTCCTCAGCACAGAATGCCAGCTTGTTTCTTCAAATTAAGACAATATGCTTATAGTGATGAACCTTATTGGCCATCTATCTTCCTTTTGTAATCTGGCTCTCATCAAGCTGAAATGAAGCCATTTCTTCTGACTGTGGCTGATTAAACACAGAGTAAACCTAGATCTCTGAGGAGGCTCTAATGATTCTCCACAGGCCTAGTGTCAGCCCAGCACCTGCAGCATTCAGCTTCCCCATTTCCATCATAAAATGAAGCATCTGTTAGAGAGAAGTGTTATCTTTTTATCATCGATGGTATCTTTCTGTTTGAATTCACCTACCCCATTTGGTATAAATTACAGCCATTTCATATGTAATGAATGGTCACACAGGATGCACTCTGGTTATTGGGGGTTAAAAGGGCACAAAATCCTTTTACTAAACCTTTATTTAACTTGGTGAAAGTTAAGACTACATGGCTTGTGTAAAACCTTCTTTCTTACAACAAACAGGAGGAAATACTTACTGCAGCTTAATGCTGAAGCATTTTGATATTGCTTATCTAAATACTGGCCTTTGAGTTTTTTGGAAGCGATTCCTGGAGAAACATTATTAGTTGCAGGGAAGAGAAACAGAGAAACATGTTCATGCCAAAGACATTTCTGTCTCAGTAACTTGATTAACTATAAGCCTGAGATGTAAAAGTAGACAAGATTTGTTTGCTAGAAGGGGTAGTTGCCAGCTTAGAACCTGCTGCAAATCCCACAGAAGTCAACTGGCATATTTTCAATTATTTCAACAGCATTTGTTTGGATCAGGCCAAAGATCAGCTGGCTGTTTACATTTTGTGTGGTCCACATGCTCCTCTATGTTTTACCTTCTCCAGTTTTCCGTCTGAGCTGAAAGAGGCAACTTAATGTTAGAAAAAATTTCTTTTCCTCAAATGGGGATTTGGGACATGACTTTGCCAAGCATTTTGCTATTTCCAGCCTACAACACGGATATTCTGGACAACTTCACATCTCAAAGTAGGAAAGAAAAACTTCCAAAGATGCTAAGGAAGTGAAACTTTGCTCACTGAAGTAGTAGTTTAATTGATGGTAAAAGCAGCTGTAAAACTGCTGAATAATTCCACCTATTAACATGTAGCTACAGGATATGGAGGTGGGGACAACAACTGCACAATGGCCTTCCTGGTCACATGAATCTGAAAGACTTTAGAACATAGCAACCACTTTGATAACATCTAAAGATTGCAAATAAGAGATGGTTTGCTGTGTTTGATGTAAGTAGAGATAATGTCCTCAGTGAGCCAAAGAGCAGCACAGAGAGGATCTAAAGCTCCTTGCTCAGGTATTGCTATGAGAATATTTAAAATGTCAGCACCAGCTCTTTCTTGGCAAATTCTTGGGGTGTTGAACCACTGAGGTGTTACATTAATCTGGGACAGCAGAGGCAGTTAGAGTCCAAAAATTTCATTCCACTCGTTGGCCTATGCCACACTTTGAGCAGGGTGTGCCACCACTGAAGGCACTGTGACCTACAGCCCAGCACAGCTCAGCAGCCACACCAAGCACTGCTGTCCATGTTCTGTTGAATTACAGAGGCTGAACAACCAAAAAGAAAAGTATAATCACCGAAAAATAACATAGTCACAGCCCTTCTGGTGGATTATTTGCCTAGGTGTTTTTCGTAGCACTCTATGAAATAATTTTATGTAGGTGAAATAATTTTATAGCATAAAAGCAACTTAAAATACTGTACTTTATTGTCAGGTTTAAACTTCCAACTACCTGTTATCTACAAAGCCAGGAATTGCTTAATGGACTCATTAGGGGAGGAGGGGAAAAATCATCCTTGTGAAAATAATGAACAATTTTGCACCAACATGCATTTTCATGATCGCTTTGCTAACCTGAATTATGTGGCGACTTTCTGCTGATCCATTTTGCAGCAAGCAAAATCATATTGTCCTACCACAAGAGCGCACTTGTTATTCAAAATAATTAGGGCGTGAGTCATCTTGGTATCAAAGTTGGCATTGGTGATATATGGCACTGATGACTGATGAGTCCAATGAACGTTTGACTCATGTAGACTTAAAATATGCAGCTGAAAAGCTCAGTTAATTCAGAAGAGACACAGCATGGCTGTGATAGCATCTTGTAAAAGCAAGATCCAAGACAAGGAGAAATGCGGTAACACTAGTGATGAAAACAGCTGAGGTCTTTGGATTTCTCAGAACAGCTGAAAAATGGAAGAACTTTTTCATTAAAAAATTCAGAACTCCATTGTTTTCCCCTTGACAAGGTACAAAACATAAGAATTTTTTTTCTACTGTTTACATGATATTTTTGCAAGTGCTGGAATTATTTTTGTTTTCTGTCCATTTCCTTTCATTTTTCCTTTTTGTTGCTTTAGTTGAATAAGTGAATAATGTCCAAAATTTCAGTTTGGTTTGGAAAAGTTATAACAGCAGAAAGAAAAGTGACACTAGTTTAACCACTTTAGAGAGTTTCAGTTTTCCTTTGTTCTCCTCTGTAACTTCTCCAGAATTAACAATTTGTAAGGATTAGGCTGAAAATGGGAAAAATGAGGAGAAGAAGGATGAGAAATGCAAAAGGAAGGGAAAGAAAAATAAAGAAAAAATACAAACTACGACTTATTATCTTAGAGGCAAAAAAAAAAAAAAAAGGAAAAATTGGGAAATAGGTGTTTAATATTTGTTTCAAACCAAAAAAAAAGGAAAATCTGAAAAGAAGCTTTTGTTTTAGTCTTTTCTTGTGGATGCCAACCATTTCCTTGTCAGCAACTGTGTAACTGACTCATCCAGTGAACATGTGGCAACTATTTTCAGCTGTATTTAGCCATGTCTGC
The DNA here is from genome assembly GCA_024500445.1 of Entomyzon cyanotis. Lineage (NCBI taxonomy): Eukaryota > Metazoa > Chordata > Aves > Passeriformes > Meliphagidae > Entomyzon > Entomyzon cyanotis. The sequence continues at coordinate 15,790,547 of JAKEPQ010001010.1, forward strand.
TGCTGTGTTTCAGACATAATGAAAGCTTCCAATGCCCAATAGTTGCTTTTCCAGCTTTATTATGGGATTTAACAAAAGCCATCACACCTAACAGCCTTTGACTTAGTTGAAAAAGTAGCAATGTTTGCACCCAAATATTATTTAGGATAGTATCAGGTGATAGATCTGTGTCTGATACAATTAATTTTGAAGGCCAGCTCTTGTAAGGACTTCCACTTGGTACCCCAGTCAAGGTGTCCCAAAATCAACTATCCTCAAAGCTGCTTCATGGAGCTGTAGAACTATTAAAAGCTTGAAATTCAGCAGCTGGACACCCTGAGGCAAGCAGAAAGCAATCAGAGCCAGAAACTCCAGGTAGTGTTTTCCTCTTCCATGGGAGAGCTCTGGGTGACATGAAGGTGTTCCCCAATTTTGGATCCAAATGTCACAGGAGTTAACAGGCTGTAATGCAGTGGAGAGCTGCTTGTTTAACTGGGGACTGTAAAACTTAAAGGATTTTGTTTCTACCTGACACCTCACAGGGAAATCTGCTTTGTAATGGGTCAGAAATGGACATTTGAAAACTGGGGGAAGAATAGATTATTATCTCCCCATCAATGGCAAACATCAAAGCATCTCATCACAAGCTTAATGTTAAAGGATTTGAAATCTCTGGAACCAGTCTTAGGTTTATAATTATACTTAGGGAGTACAGTGCTCTCATAGATAAAAAAATAATGGTTTCACTCCTCTTATTCTTTTTAAAAGTGATGCTTTTTCACATTTAAAATCTACAAGTGACACAACTATATTTGTGATCAAGTGCCTTCTTTGCTGTAAGATTTTTTTTCTTCACTGATTCAAATGCCGTAATATATGTAGCTCATATATAACGGTGTCTGTAGAGGCTCCATTAATGGACTGAGACCATTCCATGCTTTATTCCAAGCCATCAAATCATTCTGTAGTTATTCTGGGGGGGAAAAATTACTCGAACTGGAATGAAATATCAGAGGTGGACACCAACTCACGTGATCGTGAAGAACAATATGTGAAAAACGTTGAGATCGCGGCAGATGAAGAAACTTTGAGATGAAATTGGTCTTTCACAGTAATATCAGTTCTCTTCATCAACAACAGTGTGGCTGGACAATGCACCAGTGTCATTGACTTTCACCATTTTAAAGGCCTTTAATACTGATTACTGCCCAGTGAACAAAAGCTTTTCTTGTGAGGAGTCTGAAAAGGTTGATTATATGTACATTACAGCTGAAAATGGATCAGACAAGTAGTAAGTTATGAAAGTACGAACACAAGAGAATAAAACCATTCACTGGGCTTGAATTACTTTAGTTTATCTTCTTAGGCTGAATTGTGGCTGTGGTCTTTTGCAACTCAAATAAAAAGCATAGATCAAGATGAGATAAAGATAACGGAGTATTGCCAGCATTAGGCAATAAAATCAGTAGCTGGAATGGCAGAAAATTTTGATAACCTCGCAGAATAAATTTTAAAAGTTACAGTAATAGTGGCAAAAGTCCTCTGCAGCTACTGCAGTTGAGTAAATTAGGCACTGAGACAATAAAAAGATACAAACATCTGCTCTTGCATTTCTTCATGAAGATGTTTGGAAGTGAAATTATTCTGACCAGCTGAAGGGACTGTCTCTGAGTCAGTTCCAGTTAAACATGGTTTGAAAGCTTCTAAAAGTTGAGAGTGGTAACAATTTTCATGTCAGGGCCCACACAGCATGGTAATTGAGATCCAAAATTCATTCGAAATTCAAAGTTCTGCTTTACACTGGGGAAAAAGAAACAATTCTTTTCAAAAGAGTAGCTTGATTCTTGAAATCATTTTCCAAGGTGCTTTAAAACCATGTTTCTTTCCTTATCTTGCAAAGAAAATTAAGTTTTAATTACTTGATGCTTGTTTTAGCATGAAGGAGGCAACAAAGCCATCATTGGAAGAATTCGTGTTGGTAACAAGAGCTCACACCTCAGGAGAAAACACAGCCTGGTCTCCAAGGTTGAGCAGAGTTTGCAGATTGAGCAGTCAGGGGAAAAAATGTCATAATTTTTTTAAAAATATGCATTTTTGCTCTAAGAGTCACAATAAAGACCATGGAAGCCCCATTGTTATTCCTGTGCAACAAAAACGCATACTTTTTAAACCAAAAGATCCTAAATTAAATTTTAGCCACTGTATTAAAGGGTCATTTCCAAAAGATGAAAGTACATTCTGTGGCAGTGTAAAAGGATAATAGAGGGCAAAAAAAGAATTACAACACACTAGTATTACGGAAAAAAGAGCGTGAGTTGTGATATCCATGAAATGCTAGATTTTCCGCTATTCACAAGGCTCTGCATTCTTAATATCTGTAAAGAATGGTCATCTCGCTTGCTAAAATATAACCCAAATGCTCAAGCCACAAGGCTAAAATACTCTGAAGTAGCCACTCCATCCAGCTGATTCTGCCATTTAGCACTTCTCCTGTAACATCAGCAGTGTAACCTTAGTCCCCAGAAATTGGAGGGCGAGTTATGCCATTGACCTCAGCCTGATGTGGCTCTAGGACAAGCAGCTGTGCACTCCCTTGAGGCTACGAGCCATGGGGAAACTGCAGGGCTCTGGAAGAGGAAAACAGCCCCACATGCCTCAGCTGAAGGGGGAAGTCAGAGCTGTAGCCTCTCCCTGCAGCTGCCAGGAGGCTGCAGTAGTGGAGCCAGGTTTTCAGGAAACCACAGAATGGTTTGCATTGGAATGGACCTTAAAGATCATCTTGTTCCACCCCTGGCCATGGGCAGGGACACCTTCCATGTTCAAAGCCCCATCCAACCTGGTGTTGAGCACTTTCAGGGACTTGTTCCACCCTCACAGTAAAGAATTTCTTCCATATATCTAATCTAGCCCTGCCCTCTTTCAGTTTAAAGCCATTTCCCATTGTCTTGTAGTGACATGCTCTTGTCAAAAATCCCTCTCAACTCTCTTGAAACCCTTTAGGCACTGAAAGGTGCTGTGAGATCTCCCCAGAGCCTTTTCCTCTCCAGGCTGAATAACTCCATCTCTCTCAACCTGTCTCCAGAGCAGAGGTGTTCCACCTCTTGGATCATCTTCATGGCCTCCCCTGGACTCACTCCAACATCCTCCTTGTCCTGGGAGAGAAGTCCTGCAGAGAAGTGGAGTCCCACAAGGGTTCACCCTGTTTGTCTCAGCTTAGACACAGAGAAATGGAGAAATCCCAAATCAGTGCCCAGCTGGTGAAAGCCTGGAAGGTGCTGAGGGAGCCTCATATGTGCTACATTCATCACAGGGAGAAATTCACGTGTCCGTGGCTTTGGACACATTGCTCAGACACCAAACCACCTTGCATTAAATACTGGGGGACACATGAGACCTCTCCTGCTGTCTCACCAGGTGTCACACACTCCAACGTGCACATCCATGCACACCCCTGCACGGACACTTGCGTGCAACAGCTCTCCTCTCAGCCACGGACAAAAACTCGCTAATTAATGTTTGTTGAAATTAATATTTTTGCCAGTCAGAATTAGTCACACTTGAAGCATCCTGAGCTTCGGGTAGGCTGTCTTAATTAAAGTTTTATCTGCCACTTAATGGAAGAACTATTACCAATTTTGATCACTCGGTTTTTCTTTCAGATAACAGTAGTGCTGTGTCAGACTTTGCACCCTTGTATACGAAGCAAAATTTCTTTCAGATTTCAAAGGCAGGCTGATTTATTTTGCAATATTTTACTGCATCCTGGGGTGTCTTGGATCCAATGCTCTCACCCCACATTGTGCAGAAACCACGCAAGCAGGTGTTCCCACAAAAGGAAAGGATGCTCTCCACGACAGATATTTTTATGGAAAGCAATACCATTTGCACAGCTTTGTTTTCAACAGTTTCAGACATTCTCAACAGCAAAAAGCCATCAAAGTACTGCTTTTAGTGACAACTGAAGGTTCTTTCTCTTTTTTAATCAAATAATAACTCAGAAACACTGATTTCCCTAATGCATGGTCTATTGCCCTTATACAAGTCTGGAATAATAGCACCGACATGAATGGAATTCAATCTGGAGCCATTCAGGAGCAGCTGAGATCCAAATTCCCCAATCAGTAACATTTTGTTCCAGATTGCAAAACTTCTTGTTAGAACACAAACACTCTTTTTACGAGAAGAGTTTAAATGAGTTGTTAGTGACGTCTTCACAGAGAGAGATGGAGAATTTATTTGTACTTCACAAAGAACCTCTTCCTCTCCTTAAAAGCACCAGTTGTTTTAATTTAAAGTATTATTAAAAGTTTCTTGCCCTGAGTCTGGTGTTGGTTGTACAACCATACAGCATCTCTTTATCAGTGTAAGAATTCAATGGCATAAAGACCATGCAATGGAGTGAGACAGATCCCTGTATTGCTTCCCTCAGACTGCAAGAATTAATCCAGATTTACACGCCACTCATCCGTAAGGGATGGTTAGTGTCTAATTCTTTCCTCATAACCATGGAGTTGATCCCAACTGCAGGGCAGACAGGAGGCTCTATATATTTTAATTGAAAAGAATGGATTGGTGAACCAAAATCTCCCTTTTTCAGTCACAGATTCAGAGCTGGATCAAGTGACAATATGTCCTAGAAACTGCAGAGTCACCAGCACAGTGGCCTAAATCAGGATTGCTTTGGTGGCACTTCTAAGCATTTCTTTTTCTCTTAAAAAAAAAAAAAATAGCAGCCAATCTTCCTCTTGTGCCACACTGACGTCAGGAAACACAGAAATCTACAGAATTCTCTTTAAAGTATTTTGGCCGCATGCAGTGGAGCTTAAATAGGATCAGCTCTTTCCTGACAGGTCACAGTATGCTGACTAAGTTTAGTTACACTTTATGATTTCAAAGGCTTCTCCCCAAAAGATACTCCCCTCTGTCCTCTGTTGTTTTTTTTTTTTAACAGTGCAATGATCAAAGTGCTTTTCAACATGCTATTCATGGCTACTTTGAGCTAAAAAATGAAACCTAAAGTGATTCCAAGCAGCATTTCATTTTAATTTAAGTGATGCATAAATTTTGCAGGACTGCTCAGCTTCCTCCATTCAACCACTATAGATAATAAAGAGTTATTTAAAATATGTGGGAATGTGAATAGTTCTATTATCATGAAATGATACCATGTACATGGCAAAAGCTGAAGAGATGCCCAAGAACTCTAAAATGCCCAAGAACTTTAAACCAGCACAAGGGTGCTGGGTACCATGAAGAATTAAGGCAACAAGATACAAATGAAACAGAGTCATCACCTTTGATTTAATTGCTGTCATTTTATTCAAGCATTGAGTTATATGGAGCAAAGTTTAAAAAACTGGAGAGCTTTATTATTGCAACTGAAAGGGAGAAAGAGGAATATTTCTGCCACTTGCAGAGAGTATCTCAAGCATGTAACATGAAATGCAGCCTTGTGCAGGACTTCAGCAGAGATGAAAAGCACTTTAGTCTCCACAGCAAGTTGATGTTTTTATGGCTTTATCTGAAATAGCCACTCCATGCAAACTCCACGCTTACCTTGGGAGGAAAAGCCAAGCTCTTTCTGCCAGGATTTAAACACACTGTTCTTGGGAAATGTATGTTTTCCATGCTCTGACTGCCAAAAGTCCTGCACCAGCACTCATTACATGGTCCAGTGAGAGTTAAGGGCAATCTACTTCCCCCAAAAAGCAGACCTTTTGCTCATTTCACCATTTTTTCTGAAATATAGGGCTTCTCCAGGGGACCAACTCCAGCTCCTAAGTAGGTAGTATATAATGACATAATATTCTAGGCACGGTGTCTGCAAAGGTACACCCATCCCACGTGAAAGGCTGTTACCGGAAAACATTGCCACCCCTTTGCTATCCTTGGAGGAAAATGAAGGGGAAAAACACATGAAGTGTGAGAGCAGGGAAGGGGGAGCCACTGGCATTTGTGCTGTTGATTCTCTCCAGTTTGGGGGCTGAGAAGTTAATGCATTCAGCTCATCTTGAACGCCAGCCTTGCCTCACATTATTCACACAACTTAACTCTGGCTGCCTCCTCCTCATCCCTCCTGCTTCGCCTCATGCTTCTCAAAAGGCATTTCTCTGCATGGCACATCAGAAACTAAAAATCTAAGTTGCTATCTTACTTCCAAACCAAGCTGTTGTCAGCATTAAACCTACACAATGCATTACAATATAATCCATTTACAGGGTGTCTTATCATGCAAATAACTGAAGGTGCCTCACAATAAAATAAAAAGGACAAGAGGAATAAACCTCAGCCATTGGAACACACAAAAAGGAAACCTTGAAATTTACTTTTAAACACACTAATGGCTCTTTTCTCCCAGTGAGGCATGAAGAGGGACAGGGAGGAGGATTTGACCAAGGAATTCCTATTAGCATTTGATGGGACTTAAATGTGCAAATCCAGCCCAAGATTACTGGGAGACCAGACTCCTTAAAAGGACAAACTTCCTTGACACCTTAAAGAGAGAAGATTCATAAAGACACAGATGTTAGAAGAAGCCTTGGTCACCTTTGGCCTAGGTCTAAATAAGAGTGAGGCCTGAATTATCTGATTTAGGGCACAAACCATGAAAGCTCCCCATAACACAGAAGCAGAAATAGTGTTTAAAAGTAAGAATGGCTTTGGCCAAGGCTTATTTATGACTCATTTCCAAAAAGCATCCTGGTTTAAATTAATGTTCCATTATCAGCATAGAAAGAGCAAATAAAAGGTGCTTTTTTCCTTCCTACTTAATTTGTTTTCATTTCCCACCATTTTTCCTAAGACTCATAAACTGCTCATTGGAAGATGGATTGGCAGTTTCTCCCTTCTCCTTTGCACCCCTGGGTTGAATCACACTTTGAGTCAATGTTCTCCCCCTCTCCCAGCTCGTTATTTCCCAAATGAACTTTACCAAAGTGACACTCAGAGGATGGGGCAGGGCAAAGCAAATCATGGAATGGTTTGGGTTGGAAGGGACCTTACAAGATCATCTCATCCCATCCCTCCAAGCCCTTCCCACCTGGCCTTGGACACTTCCAGGGATGGAGAGTCCACAACCCCTCTGGGCGACCTGTGCCAGGTGCCTCCCCACCCTCACAGGGAAGAATTTCTTCCTAATATCTGATCTAAGTCTTCCCTCCTTCCCAGACACCACACATCTCATATGGCACCCAGAAATAAAACCATCGTAGGAGAGGCGATAATTGCAGTCACTGTCTTCCCGCTCCTTAGAGCCCAAACTTTAATATTGCAGAAATGCCAAACACTGGAGATCAAAGCCAGCACTAGGAATAAACGTGTGAAGGTGCCAGCTCTGGTAGCACATCCCAAGTATTTCCTTTATTTTCTCTTCACCGTTGCTCAGATGTACCTGCAGGTTCAAATTAAAAATATCTGGGGAATGTTCAGCTTTGGGGCACTCAGGAATGGAGTGAGGAGGACTGGAGCACCTCAACCATCAGGAGAGAATGGAAAGCACAGAATTCAGTGTAAAATGGAAAAGCTGTGGATATCCTTGTAGAGTTGAACAATTCTTCCTGCTCCCAAAAAAACCCTTCCGCCATTCAAATATATCCAGTATCCAAAATTTGCTATATTTTTTTTAATTAGTGGGCATTAACACAGCATCAGAACCACAGTGTAGCTAGTATCTATCTATCAAATTCTAATTTGGCTGAGGAATGTATAAACTATTTCCAAATCTATACTAGCAGCCATTACAGAATATTTTTTATTATTATTATTATTATTATTATGCACTAATATATGCTCTACTGCTGGAGCTCATTGCAGCCAGCCTTGCCTACAAGCTGAGTTAAGTCTACAGACAAATTAGCAGAAAATTAAATTGCAATTTTACATTTTTAACAGCACTCCTTTTCTTTCAAGGTCAAAATAGCCATGGTTTCTGTGTTGCTGAACATTGGCTCTACTCAGATTTGAGTGATCTTTTTTTTTCAGGATTTCCATTTCCACATTCATTCCCACAGATTTAAGTCCAGAGTAATACTTAAATGGTGAATGATTTTCCACATTTCTAAATGCTATCAGATATTTTCCTATAGCCCAGGCTAAGCAGTAATGAACTCCTAAAGTTACTCTAAGAAATAAAAGACTAAAGTCAAAATGCAATTTAAATTGGAAAGCACTGTGTTGTTTGACTTCTCTTGCTTCAAAGTAAAAAGGCCAATTTATTTGCCATTTGAAGAGGATGAAAGCCTTTCTAAGACACTATTCCCCCTTCATCTATCATATACTGCTGGACATGTATGGCACCCATGGTTTGTGAGAGCCCCTCCTGGGGGATCAGAGCTAATTTCAGAGGAGACAGAGGGATATGTATCATCTGCCTTCCCAAGATCAGAATCAGGTCTGCCTTGGTAAGCTAAGCTTTAGCTTGGAGAGAGTTTTTATAGCTGAGTTATAAAAACCCTGGAAACAGGGGAGTTTATGACAGAACCACTGACAGACCCTTAACTGTGGCAGTATTCATGGTTACCACTACAAGACAGGCATTATGTTGGAGGGCAGTAAAGTTAAACCTGCCCATAGGGCATTCCCAAATGTTAACTGCTGGTGCATATAGTAAAATTTTTAGCACAGGTGCACTCTCCAAATAAACTTGACTTCCAGAAACCCTCTCTTTCTTTTTCTTTTTTTTTCTTTTTTTTTTTTTTTAAGAAATGGAAAGGAAAAAAAAAAAAAAAAGGGTTTTCATCTGTGCCGCTGGAAACATTTCTATAGTTGTGAACAACTACATTTGATTAAAATCTGTCAGATTTATCTTCTTAGCAGGAGGGAAGAAATATGTGTTTTCCTGGGAAAGGAAATCAATGTGTCTTTATGACAGATGCAGAGTGAAAACAGGGATGGTGTCACTTTAAATGGGGAGGGAGGAAGGATGGTGACCCTCTGGATGTGACCATTAGCTGCTGCATAATCATTGTGAGGAAATGCTCCCGTTCAGATCTTATATTCTGCATTTATAGGACTGCTTTAAAGCCATTGACCCAACAGTTTTTACTCAGACTCTTAAGGCACAGCATCTTCATCTGACTTTTTTTGTCCCCTTCCCATTCCTTAATTATCACACCTTAATGAAATCTCATGGAAAAGGCCCTTGGCTTTTTCTTTACTGATATTATTACTGCTAGAGTCCAACTAGTTTCTTTAAAGCCACAGAATAAAAGCAAATTAATTTTACTTGAAACAACACAGAATTTTTTATTTGGGCATGCTGGTTGATTTAGTAGCCAAAACAAATATTCTCATTGAGATAATGTATCACCAAAATTTTTAAAAATATGTATTAACTGAAAGAGTGAAATGGAGCTTGATTTAAAACAGTGACTTAATGTCCTTATCAGACTGTTTGACCTCAACAAATGCATTATCAGCTCGGATTGTGACATCATCCAGAGTTGCCAAACAAAATGGTTTAAAGAAAAATCAGATATAAATATGCTGCCCCTAGCCTGGAAAGCTTAGAAGCTAAAGAGAGAAGAAGGAAGAAATAAGTAATGATAGCACCTCTGAGCAACTGCACTGCAGGAAGGTGAAACAACTTGCTCAGTGAGACAGATTTTTGGCAGAGAAGGAGTACAACCTGTATATCCCAAATGCCAGACCCCAGTCTTAAGTAGAAAAACAGTCTCCTTTTGAAATTATTTTAAATTTAACCAAGCAAAACCACCACGGCTTTTAATGCCAAGTGATATTCAGAACCATTCCTTGCTCTGCCCAAAGTCCTTTTAATGCAGTTCTGCCAAAGGAATCAGGAATTTCTCCTGCATCTCCAGCAATGCACACAGATTTTTAGAAAGACTTTGAGAAGGTTCCACAGCAAAGTGCTTTACAAGAATAAATACCCAATTCTCAGAGTGGGGCAGTCACTGAGCAGGGTCCCCCCAGGAGGATCACCAATTATGCTGATCATATATGGATAAATGATAGAGAATTAACACTTCCCAAGCTAAAATATCTCTGTACTAAGTGCCAGAGTATTAGAAAAACAGGGGAAATTGAATGTCACTGGGTGGAGAGTAATAAAAGTGCAATACAGACACACACAGAGGCTGTAGATGCATCTGTGCCAGAAAGATCTCTGTGATTGTGAATAATTCACTGTAAAGCATCAATTCAGTGCCCCTACAAAAGGGAAAATAAGATACAAGAATATGAGTAGAGAATGAAAATGCAGGAAATATCTTCATGCCACATATAAATCCATGGTAGTTCTGGTAATTCTGACTCAAAATAGATGCAGAAAATTATGACATCTTCCTTCTTCTTTTAAGCAAATAATATCTGAAAAAGAGAAAGGGAACACAATATCTGGCCTATAAAATCTGGAATACAGAAGGTAAGTAGGGAATGATTATTCACTCTTTTTCATAATACAATATAGGGCACCTGCTACAAGAAAGTATTTTTCTCCTCAGCATGAATTCGATGATGGAACTCATTTTCAAAGATGTTGGAGAGAACAAAAGTATATATGGATTTTAAAAACCATGAAACCTCACTGAGTAATATTAAACATCAGGTTTGGATGTCTTTTAACTGCTGATTTTGAAATCAGGGAAGGTACAGAGCTCTCCTTCCAATAATCTTTCCCTAATCTGTCACAGGCTATGGCTGGGTCAGGTTTTACTTTGGTTTGACACAACTGGCAGTTTATAGTACCATGAACTTTATTATGAAATTTTCACATAGTACATAAAATTGTGCTAATAAAATCTGGAGATGACAGGAAGAATTATTATTTTAGCAAGTGATGGGAGAGGATGAGATTCTGATTCAGGGAGGTCTGTTACGCTGTATTTTCTGCAATGTAGCTAAACAGAGCAAAAATCGGGGAGCAAGGCAACTTTTATAGAGTGGGAAACTGTCTCAAAACATTTGAACCTGAAGTATTTAATCTCCACCTCTACTCAGCATAACGAGGCCAAAACTCTCTGGAGTCCAGAGCTAGAATGAAAAAAAAAAAAAAAAAAAAAAAAAAAAAAAAAAAAGAGACATTCAAGTAGAGACCAGGAAATTATCTTGTTCTGACAAAAACAACTGCTAATCCAAATCATTAGGCAGCTGGGTGTGACTTTATTTCAAAAGGGATACATACTAAAGTGAGGCCATTGAATAAAATAATCTCGGTACTAGAAACAAGCACTGCTGTGCAATATATAAACCCAAATTCCTCAGCTGAACAAAAAAGGAGGAAGAGGACTTGATTTCTAAGCAGGGGGACCTCTGCACAGGGAGAATATTGGATAACATGGGGCATTTGACCTTGCTGCCAACAACATGACAAGATGCAAAAATGGAAACAGGAATTACAGAAACTCAGCTTTGAAGTAAGATGCAGTTTCCCAGTACTGCAAACTGCTAAACTTTGAGACCACAGGGCTTGGGCAGCATGGAATTTATCTTTTTCATCGTCTGGCTTGGAAAACTCAGCAGTTTATACACCCTCTTGTTTGAGAGGATATGGGGAAAGGAGGAGGATGTTTATGCAAGTGAGAGTAATGCAAATGCTCAACATCCATAAACCAGAGTCTTCCTCTTACCACTCTGTGAATTTGGGGCTTTGCCTTGTCCCATTTTATTAACCTTGTGGTCCAAAGTACTTGCAATGTCAAAAATAATTCTCACACCTTGGTGTATAACTCAGCTTCTGATCTTGCTTTATTCTGATATTTTTTCCTTCAGCTACATCCAAGATTTTGCAATGCTGAAGAGGTGATCAAAATCTGGGGGGCAATGAAGAGGTCTCACAAGTGGTACCTGGTCTGTTCTTGTCATATTCAGGATTACAGTGAACAGCAGTTTCAGATCCAAAATGGAAATCAGCCCAGATCAGATTATCAGGGACAGTGAGGGAATTCTTACTGTGCAGGAATACCCAGATATATTCCAGGCAGATTTTCTGGACTTTAGAGTTACCTTGCTATGACCCATTCTGTGCCTACACTTAATATTTGAGGGAGAACGGCCAGAGTAGAAGGGAGAAAAAAACGTCCAGAGTTTTAAATAGGTTGCAATCTCTGCTCTTATCATAGGTAATTTGTAGTATTTAATAGCCCTGATATACAGGAGGTCACATGAAATCATTTAGAAGTCCTGTCTGGATTCAATTTCTAAGAATGTATTAATCTCTGCCTGGCACGGGCAAGATAATGGCATTTCCTTCAGTGGAGCCTCGGTCGGTGCCAAGAGCAGGAGCCCGACTGTCATCGGATCAGCCAGTGAAAACAAGAGGGGCATTTGCTTGTTTATTTATTGAGTCATTCCAGCTTGATATTGGCTTTCTGCCAATGCTTATAAGTTCAGAGATAAAGAGTTATTCCTAACGATAGCAGGACAATCCATTCCTCCCCATCGCGGCGCGGAGACCCAGCGCCGAATTAAATCCAACCCCAGAGAGGCAGGTAACCTGAATCTCGACTTTCAGAAGGGAGAAAAGGTTCAGGAGACAAGTTGGGACACATCCAGAGAAGGGTCAGAAAGGCACAACCAGCCAGATCCCTGCATAAACCTTTTGCTGTCTTTCAACAGCCCAGTGCAGATCTGAACTTGGAAAGGTCCAAAGGAAACTATTTAAACCCAGGTCCCAGAATGCAAAGGGAGCTGGTGGGGTTGCTCAGGAGCCTGAAGTGGCATTTTTTTAACGAGCAAACAATATAAAGTAAATAAAGGAGAATGACAACCCTCTGTGTACTCTAAAAGAAGACTAAAAGCCCCACTGGTGTGTGCTGCTTGTCAGAGAATACAGGAGCAAAATGCAACTGTGTTAAAAGGCTCTAGCCTGGAAAAACCTCCTTTTTTTCCTTCTTCTTTAAAGTAATGAAATGGTTCAACAGCCTTCTGAGAAGGTGAAAAATCTTGCCTGTTTACATTTGTAAGAGAAGCCTGAATTACCTGCCTTTCCCTTTAAGCATTTTCAGATACAAATCAAACACAGATGGCCCATTATGTTTATGACCTCACTGTCAATTGCTCTAGATAGTGCATGCATTAATTATTGAAATATTTTCATAGTATACAACTTTTTAGTGTTCACATTGTCACAGATAATTTCAACTTTCTGATTAGGAGATATAAACAGTGTTATTTATGAGAATTAATCTCTCGAATGCCATAAAAGTCACAAATATACTGGGGGAAGGGAGGTAATTTATATATTTTTATATATATATATATATATATATATATATATATATATAAAAGAATCCAGCCAAAAAAAATAAAATTTAAAAAAAATTGGCCTCAGTCCTGAAAGTCAACATTATGTTAACATTCCCTGCGATACATAAACGATGCCAAAACCTATTACAATTGCAGTAAATTTTGATTACTGGAGTTGTTTGTTATTTATGTCTAGAAGATAAAGATAATATTGGGAATAGCTCTCTTCTTTTCTGCTTGTAAATTACATCCATAAAATACTGTGTTTTTTAAAGGGTAAAAAACCTGATTGAGGTTTTCAAATTGGATCTCTTCTGCTTCAAGAAAACCACCTTTGGCGAGTGAGCAGGTAGCAGCATTTTTTTAAATTCTCATTTACTTTCATTAGTAAAAATTGAGCAGCTCTAGATCAAGTCCAGAGGATTCTACAGAGCAACAAACAGCTCCTTGGGGTGGCAAAGGGATCATTTTCAGCGTAAGGTCATTAAAAACACCAATTTCACCAGAAACAGCCCAGTGACACATGCTTGCTAATCACTACATCCCTTTAAAAAATAAAAATAAAAATAAAAAATCACCCATTACTTCCAATACTATTTTTCGCCTCCCAAACACCTGGATTCATTTTGTGATAAACTTTTCTAGGCAGCATCTGACTTCCTCCAGCAGAAAAGCATGGCATTTTTTTCTCCTGGCTGCTATTTCAAATGAAAGAAGAAAAGGAGATCACCTGGTGATTAAGTTTGCAGAAGTATATCTATGCGGAAAAAACTTTTCCATTTCTTTTACTTTTACTTCTACTGCCTTAGTATTTCTGCCAGGCAAAACTGGAGGGGAAACCCCCATATTTCTGGGGTGAAGAATTCAAAGAGTTAATCCTCCCCAGAATGTTCCAGATGAGCAAACAGAAAACATGCCTTTTCAATATTCCTATTTTCAGCAAACCCCCTCCAATCAGCTGATGGCATCCAAAAGAGCAAAGGTAGAACGAGGAGGGGGGGAAGGAAGAGAAAGAAACATCTCATGGAAGTAGCCCAAGGGAGAAATAAGTTCATGACTAGCACATTTACACCTTTCTTGATTTATTTAAAGTTCAAGAATAATGTAACGTGACCTGTTTGCTTCCCTAACAAGCATTTCTATTTGCAGCAGATCAAGTCCAGACCCACTTCTTGTGGCACAGGCACTTCTCCCAGCCCTTCAGGAGCTTGTGAGCACAGACCTGAACCCTCTGTAACATCCCACAAACACAGCTGGAGGAAAAACACCCCCACCCCTCCTTTTAAACCAAATTTTATAGTGAGGCAGCATTATTTCTTTTAACCACAGCCCCCAGCTTCACACAGTCTCTAATTTTTCCAGCTAAGTGGGTTTTGGGGTTCTTATAGACCCCAGATTTGTTCCCCCACCCCAAGGAAGCACCACACCTGACAGTGGAGTGTTTTCTCAGTGCTTCCATGAAAACCTCCCAAACAAATATTTCCTCTCCCCTCACTTTGCTTTCCTCAAAAATATCTATTGTAGATTCTCTGATAGTTAAAATAACAGAAAAAGGGAAATAGTTGGCAAATAAGAGCCTAAATTTTCCAAGACATCCCTTGTCTCGTGATGGAGATTTCTGCAAGGTCTCAAAATTCCTTTGGTCCAATTTACATCCCTTTAAATTCCCTAAATGCAACTTCTTCCCTTGGGGAGTCCTATGCATTGTTAGAATGGACTTGGGAAGGAAAGGAGAGGTTTACTTCTAGGTAGAAGTTTTTCTGACCTTGAAGGAAGGAAAGATGTAGGTTTTCCATGTTCCTGTTTCTATGCAAAACTGCTCTTAATCCATCCTGCTGATTTTATTGATTCTGAAATTGTTAGCGCTAGGTTTGGCTAGAGCTGAGAAACAGGAGAAAAATTAGGTTTCCTGCTTCGTTGTGGGTCTTTTTTTCATTCTGTAGAGAGTTGTTAAGGTTTTTCTATGTCTTGCAGAGCTAAACCTCACACTTGTGATCATTTCAAATGGGTTGTCCCTATCAACTCTTCCAGGACTAGTGCTTACGAGAGATAGTAAATATTAACTCTTTTTTCCTTTCCTTTTTTTGCTTCTAAACAGAAAGCAGAGGCCAGGTGAAGCTTCTGTCCTGATAGATAACTAGGAAGTTTATTGTTTAACTCTCGTTTAACAGCAGCAAACCTTTCCTGCTTTTCTTTCCTACATACTGTGAGAAAAAGTGGATGTTCAGGAAAGGACAGACCCTACTGGAACATGTTTGGGGCTGATAGATGCAGGCTGGCTGTGCAAACAGATCTTTAGGGATTTATGATGATCAGTTTTTCAAGCATTAGGAAAGCCTGAGAGCACATTATTTTTAAATGAGTTATATATTTAGCACTATGCCCACCATTCTTTCAGTTCTAATTTTAGAGGGCAGGGGACAACTCTGGCACTATTGTAGCCTTGTCTAAATTTAATATAGTTGAGCAGCTGATGATTATCAGAGAGATTGGCTTTTTGCTCCTTCAGGAATTTTTCACTCAGGAAAAAAATCACTGCGTAGTACTCTGCTTGGGGTATTGTACAAGCTGTTGTAGTACATGAGAAGAAAGTGTATTCTGAAATAGTCTTTTAAGCCTTATCCCTTACTCCAGGTAGGGACTTTAGATACAAGAGAAGGGGATGAGGTTGGTTTGGTCAAGGTTTTCCTTTCCCTTCCGTGGGAGGAGCAGTACCTCATGCTGTCATGTACCAGCAGAACAGATCTTTCCCAATTCCAGGTGAAACTGGATAGAAAACAGAGCTCAGGAACTCCCAGTTCACCAGCTGTCCTGTGGAAACAGTGTTGTTCCCGACTTCTTGCCCAGTGCCCAGGGTCAGGTTGTCCATCCAGAGTTGTTCAGACAGAGAGGTTGAAGACCAGAGGAGGAATTTTGTAATCCTTCAGCTCAGTACCCTGTAAATCCCCAGTCCCACTCCTGGGTAAGGGTGAATTTTAACTCTTATGTTGGCTGCAAGACAGTGCAGACCTTGTGTTGTCCCTCTTGCTGTGGCCTTAGGGAGCAGTGTCACCTCAAGCAGTGTCTCTGAATTTGGCAAATGATGTGCCTGGCAGTTTGTGGAAGCAGGGACACCATGCAGGGAGGGTGTTTGAGTGTTTGTAAGTGATTAAAGGCAACATTTACAAACTCTTTAGTATTAGAGGCAAGCTCAATCTGCATGACTCTACTCAGTGTCAAAGACTCATTGCAGACAAAGGATGTTTAAGGAAAACCTCTGTTAAAAAGAGGCCTTGCAACTTCCTATAAATATTAGGCTTTCTGCCTTCCTTCTGAAATATATTAACAGCCTCAAGAGGGATTATTGATGCTGGCAAGTTTAAACAGCCCTCAGAAGTCCCTGACACTGTGTACAGCATTAGATTTTTGCATATGGCTCCCCCAGCAAGCCCCAAAGTGTTTGAGGTTGGGGTGACTGCAGGTCTCTGAGAAAGCAAGATTGATAAAGCAAAGCAATCGGAGTTATTTCCTATGCATGAAATTGATTAAATGCTTCACTAAATGGCTTATAAATTTGGCTCTCATATTTCTGTCACCCACTGCAAAGATTACAGAAACTCCGTCTATAACCATGTTGTATACAATACCAAATTACAAAAGGTTGTAAAAACTAATGTTTTGTTTAAAGTTTTGAGCAGGACCATATGCCTTCGGTGACCTTGAGTAAGCTATTTTAATTCAAAACATTTTAAAGAGTAGAGGAAAAGGAAAAAAACCCATCTGCATAACAAAATTGAACTAACAGAATTTAATACTTAGGATGCTGCATATCATTTTTTGTTTCTTGCCAGAAAAAAAATGTTGACTCCCCTTCTACCAGAGTATTCTAATTTTATAGCTACTAAATGTACATGGCATGAAACCTAGAAGCTCAGGTTTCCACAGATTGAATTTGCTTTTCTTATTTTATGAACTGTGTTATCAAATCTACCTGGGAACTTACATGGTCCCCTCTACTCTTGAACTCATGTGCATCAGGCACTGGTGTTTTCTTGACCTCATCAAACCCTTTAAAGCGAAATTTTATTGATTTTTGCCTTAGCATAGAGTTTCATTACCTCCCAAAATAGGGTGAAAAACTGAACCACAGAGACACTGAGGATCTCTAGATGCCAGAAACAGGTGTGAGTGTAGTTTGCACCCAGATCTGCTTGTTTCCCTTTCCCAGCCGTGGCACTTCCTAGAGTTTGGGAACAGCTCAGTGAGCATTGTCAGCTGCTGAGATCCACTGGTACAACACGAATTTCCTGGCTGTGCTCAGCCATGTGCAGTGTCCTGCACACATTTGGCAGCAGCTGCTGCTCACACCCAGCTATGCTCTCAGTCCACAGCAGAATAAACTTTGGAGCATCTGAGTCTTCTGTTATTTTAAAATCTCGTGTTGGCTTATGCCTTGGGTGCCCTTGTGTAAGCATCTGACCTGGAAACCTAAGCTCTCCCAAGGGGGCTAATGGTGGATTTCCCATCCCTGGCAGTGCCCAATGTCAGGTTCGACAAAGCCTGGGGAAATCTGGTCTAGTGGAAAGTTCCCTGCCCACAGCAGGGGAGTTGGAACAAGATGATCCTGAAGGTTCCAACCCAAATTATTCGATGATTCTAGGACTGTAGGAAAGGACATTACTTAGAAAGTTACAGATGTATAGTTGGCCACACTAAAATGGGTAGATTGCTTTGCAAGCCCAATGAACACTGTACTTCTGACAGTCACAAATAAAATTTTACAGGATCCTTTTTACATGGAGCTCCGTTTTACAGATGAGAAAACCAAAGTTCAACAGGCACATTGCCTTTGCCCAGCTGCACAGTGCAAGTCCTTTGGCAAACCTTGAGGCTGAGCTCTAGCTCTTCTGCTCCCCAGTGCTTCAAGAGCTCAACCATTCTCTCCTTAGCTATACAAATAAAGACCTTAAGTGATTAAATGCAAGTACTGAAGCGAAGCTCATAGCAAGCAAGAGTGAATTGGCATGAAATGCAAACATAAGCATGAGAAAACAATCCATGTTTTAACCATAAATGCCTGTTTTCTGCAGGAAAAGCTATGTTCTCCCATAACATTTACAAGCCATCTTGTCCCCAGCAAGGATTAACATTTGGCATCGAAGTACTGATCTGGCAAAGGGCTGCCAGTAACATAATCTTTTTTACAACCAACAACATGCTTAAAGTCTTGACAGACTTGACCTCTGCCCATTGCTAATCCCTAACTTTCTTGCCCATTCAGATGTACATCTTGAAAGAGATGGCACCGAATGTATAGCAAACAGCTAAACTTTAACTGATGGTGAAACAAGAGCTGCCCAGGGAAAATCATTGGGAGGAGGGAAATCCAACTGGCTGGGAGTTTGACCCACGGTGGGTAGAGGTGCCTGCTCAGTTACACGTTTGTGGAGGCTTTGTTGCTGCCCAGATGGGAGAACACACCTTTTGGCAAGAGAGGATGTAATGTATTTGCTTGGATTACTGGAGAGCCCAAACTGTAATCAGACTCTTTATGCTCAGACAGTCTGAACAGTCCTTGATCCCAAAGGATAAAACTAAACAAAGCAGATGAAGCTCACACATGGAAAAATGAGATATAAAGAGACCTTATATTTTACGGAATCAGTTTCTCAACTCCCAGTTCAGGCATCTGGTTGAAAAACCAGAATGGTAGATTTACATTATATTCACAGAAAATAACACTCAATCCAAAAAGATTCCAGCTGTCTTTTCTTTCATTTGTGTGACAACCAGTCCTGGGACACATGCCAGCTCCTCAGATATTGCTGCTCCACAGTCTAGTTATTTTAACTTCTGGCAACTGGTTATTTGACCTCTTGGTGGCTTGTCATTTTAGTATCACTTTCTCTATGTGGATAATCTAGTGGGAATCCCTCCTTTATAAGGCAACAGTCTGTACGTGGTAATTGGCCAGAACACTGAAGTATTGTGCTGTTAAGTCCAGTCTTGAGCTGCAGCTGAGGAGCTGTGGTTGGGAAGCACAAAAACTACATTTCAGTGGCTTGTTCATGAATCAGTGATCATCAGACACTGGAGGAAAACTAATTTTTTCTGTGCCATGTGTTATGTACCAGGGTTGGATCACTCCCTAAAGCCATGTGATGGCAATCCCTTTCTCCTGGACAAGCACAGCCCAGACTCCAAAAGACACACAAAGATATCAACTGAGCAGCATCACCCTCAGCTTCCACTGTTTTGTGAATGCTGAGTTAGGTCACTTTGGTGTGACAAACCAGCCAGGTGTAAGAACTGATCTACCTCAGAACAGCCTTCTGTCTGCAGACAGTCTCATCTGCTGATGCTGTACTTGGTGAAGAAAGCATGTGAGCAATGCAAACAAAAGAAGCAGCCATATATATTTAATTTAAGTCAATATTCCTTTGTCCACCTTGAGCAGTCAAAGCACAGCCTCAGATTTTCCACTAGTCTGGGAATGGGATCTTAGAAAATGGTGTACTCAGTCTGACATGGACTTAAATAGGTTTCAGAATAATCCATTATGCATCAAGTGTTTAATTGACATAATTAATATTTTTAAGGGGAGCCATTTACATTGTAAGTTCTATACACATTATTTACAATTTCAACAGTAACAGTTAATGCTCTGTGACAAACTATATTGTTTCCAGCTTGTTATCCATTCATAACAAGGTCAATCTATTACCATTATTTTTGTGAATGTAGCTGTTACCTTGAGGCAAAAAGTTAATTGTAAATTACAGAGGGGGGATTATTGAGTTGGTTTTTTTAACTGTATTCACTGCAATGTATGGTAATGGTGCTATTTGATGAAACATTTACATTTAAAAACATTTTGTTATTCATATCACACACACTGGACAAATTCACTTTTAAACTTTTCAAGAACTTATTCAACAGGAAGGGAAGAGCCATTTGGAAGGATCCAGCTGAACACATCATGAGCCACTGCAGTTAAAACCAGATGCAGCCTCATCTATTTTTCCCCTTTCTCTGAGGCTGATCCCTCTGCCATCACCATTCCACACAACTCTGAGAAGTGCTTAGTGCTCTGAGGAGCAGGAGCAGATTTGATTGTAATTTAGGGTAGCATCACATAGTGATCTGTAAGAGATGTATCTCCAGATTTTATTCAGCCCCTGACACACAGCAAGTACTCAGGGCCACTCAGATGTCTGAACTCTTCTCCTCCCTACTTCTGCACAATTTCTACTGCTTTGGTTGATGCCCTGGCAGACAGAGTTAAATTTTATATTTACACCCTGCTTTGTTTGCTCCCACCTGAGCAAAAGTCAAAGGGTCTGTGGCATTGCTGCTTCCCAGATGGCAGTAAAATTGTCATTCAGAGACTACACAGAAAAGGATGGAGAACCATCATAAAACCTGTCTTTACCACATCATTTTAACAATGCATCTCAGGGCAAAACCCATGAGCTTTCCATTAGATCATGGACTTCTCTATCTTAATGGAGAGCTGACACCATTTAACTCCAATCTAGATCTGCCTGCAAGCTTGATCTCCACTTCAGCTTTCTTCTACATTGTACTTGGAATTAGGTGACTTATATAATCCCATTCTGTTCTGGCTTCAATTAAAACAGTCATTTTATCTTCACAATCACTTCCAGAATAAGAGAAGACAAACTCATAAACACTGAATATTTTGAGCACGCTAAAGAATGTAAGAGACTGGTCCAGTGCAGAAATGCATTTCCAGTCACACAGAAATTAAAAAGCATGTTAGGGTTTTATCTTCCTTTCTCTGCTTAAGAATAGGCAGGTGAGAACTGTTGGGATATTTTCTTAGCAGACCTGTAAGAGATATGTTCTAGCTCCTCAGTGATGAAATTTGTACAGTATGCTGGGGGTGCTAGGGTGAAATTTCATAGAGAACAATAAGTCTGTTAGAATCCATGGCTTCAGTGCTCAACCACTCACTTGAAAAAAATCTATTCCTTTCTTCCTCAAGCCCTAATGAAAAATAAATTTGTCAGGCTGCTGTCTTACATTTAAAATGTTTAATGTGCTATATCTGACAAGTTTTTTTCTCCTACCTCATGCTCTCAGAAACTCCAAGGCATCATCAGGTATTAGCATCTCAAGCTTGGAATGGGTTAATTAACATTATTTCTGTGGTCTACCTTGCTGGTAGCATGTTCAAAGTGCACAAAGCTCAGGACATGTGCATTCTTCGTCCAATAACTTGTCCAGTAATTGGTATATTGATTGCTAATGTCATCATGTTTTAGTATATATAAACCCTCTCACTCTATCATACAGCCGCCAACAATCCAAGAAGTCATTGTTTATTCATTGTAACTCCCCAACTGGCCATGTCAGATTCTGCTTCAGGCCTTGCTGATAAAAATCAGCAGATGATTGGGCACACACATTCTTGACATGGCTGACCCATGACATCTTAGGGCCAGCAGGGAGCCTGTCATTATGTGTACAATACTCTTCTTTCTTCCCCCTTATCTATTCCCAGATGACTTTGAGATTTTTATTAACTCATTAATGACTGAAGATGTCATTAAAGAAAGTGGGGAGGAGGGGGGAGGAAGGACGTTTTGTTTGTTTGTTTAAAAGTGGGGAGCAGCAAGCCATTGGCTCCACTTGGACAAGGGTGAGGAGTCCTAAAGACAAAGCTGAAGTCTATCCAGAGAAAAAGATCATTAGTTCATTAGGATGACTAAAGCCAAGCTTTGAACTGAGGAAAAAAAAATGTTAGGTCATATTTGAAACAACTAAAGAGCAAGGGATGAATTTCTCCACAAAAATAGCCAAAAAATGTTGGTCAGGTTTATTTAGCACAATCAGGATCCCTTACAAGCACATAAGGACATTTCCCTGGCACTGCCTGGGTGTTCAAACAATTCAGTATTGACTCAGAAGGAGTTTTGTGTTCAGGGTGGGCATTTTATGATGTCTTTAAAAGTGTGCTACTTTACACAGAAAAATAGTATCTGGTTTTCTGATTTTTTTTTAATTTTCTTGTATTTATGTCAGTCGAAAGGACATTGAAGAGCATTAAATAGTAACCACACCTGAAGATTTTTTCAGGTTTTTTTATTCTAAGTTTTTGAATTCTGCCTGTAAATGTAGAAAACTACTGCATATATAATTTTGCAGATTTTTACTATATAGTCAGAATTTTATTTCATTCACATATATATATATATTTAAGGCAGAATTTTCATGTGAGTCTAAGAACAGCCTATTTCTGATCCTACAGCACTCAGTCATGAAAATTCCCCTAAATTCAGGATAAACAACTAGTCCCACCTTATAGATTTTTCTTCCACTTCACAATATTGCTTATATTTCTTAATTTCTCAGTGAAACAATCTCAAATCTGATGGTTTTATTGGAAGCTGGATTCATATGACAATGAAAGTTTCCTTTTCCCCCCTGAAATTTGTGTGTTTCCTATCATTAGAGTCCTGTCAGCTTAGAACCAAGGACTTAACATTTTAAAGATTGCAATTATTCTGTTTTAATGGTTGCCATTTGTGGGTTGACAGAGGAATAGTGAACATTTTCCTTTCCTGGGCAGCTGCCCTCCATATGGCTGTGGATCTCAACCTAGAAAACTCTGATGTGAATCTGTGATTCCAGAGGTGCTGGGTGCTAAAGTGACACATTTGGGTGTCATCTGAATTGGCCAGCCCTTAATATTCCTTGGTTTGAATAATATTCCTTGTTAGCTGCTGGGTGAGGTGAGTGGAAGAAGGATGAGCCTGTTTCCCAAAGGGAGCTGCAAGTATTGGTATAAAATAATGGAATAAGCTCCATAGATAGGACCTGTGAGTTACTGCAACCAACTCAAACAGGAATCTGCTAATTCTATCCTATAAACTGCAGATAATGGTCTGGAAATCAGGTGTACCAGTCTGACCTTATAGACTGAGTACAGCCAGTTTTAGTACTCCTAATAGGAGCTGAATTAAAATAATTTAATTAAACCACATTGTTTGTGACAACTCTCCATTTTCTCCACTCAATAGGTGATCAGATCACCTGGGTCATAGGGCAGACATTTATTCTCAGGAATAATGATAATATTTGCTGTGTACTGAGTTCTTGCGAAGGCAGTGGGCATTTTCTGCAATATTAGAAGTCTTTTCTGGTTTGCTTCTTTAAGAGTGATTTCTATTCTTCTTTTGTCTCCTGGTAATTAACACAACATCTTTTGTATTGTAGTGGGAGCTGGAGCTCTCCATCAAAGGTCAGGGATTTGTGCAAAATGCTGCCTGGGGCTTTAAAAAACTGCACATCCATATATTTTTATATATCTATATTCTCCAAAGGAGCACAGATGGGTTTGAAAAAGGAAAAAAAAAAAAATGGCAAGCGTTTGCTGGCGTAATCAGCTATGCCCTGATTATTCAAGGTGTGTCATTTCCCAAATGCATCTTTTTGAGAGGAAGCTTTCCTGTCTCCTTCCTTTCTGACATCCTGCCTCTCTTGCATGGTGTAGCAGAGTGGGAACCTGTGGTGAATCTTGGGATAATGGACTGTTGCTTTGACAAACTATTCCTAGTGAAACACGTGCCTGTCTTGGCGACAATAATAGCAAAGCGCGGATTTTGTGGAAGAAATAGAGGTTTTGAGGGCTACAGAGCCAGACTTTGAGTCTATAAATTGCTGGCCTGGGATGTTAGATGCCTTTTAATATTTTCAAACATCCAGTAGAGTAATGAAAGAACTGTAGGGCTACCCTGATGTAAGACCTCGGGAGGGTTGTTTTCAGAGATCATGGGAGCTCACAACTTGTTTAAGAACATGAAGTCCTGTCCAAGTAATAGCTGGAAATAAGTTGCTTGATTTTTCTATCCCTAAAGACAAATTCCTGTAATAGCAAAAGTGTAAAATCCAACAAAGAGGGGCTTGATACTTTCAGATACTCCAGCCACTTCACAGAGGGAAAAAAAAAAAAAAAAGGCAGACTGACAGTGAAACTATTTGGGGTAAATAATGAGGACAGACTTCTCAGAAATAAACTGGCATGGATTTGGCCATGAGATGTCAGATTCATAACTTGGGAAATGAAAGCCTCTATATACTAGAGAGCAGGCCCTAGCCCAGCAGTGGCAATTCAGCCTTCTGAGCCACAGGGATTTCTTTATAAGCAGTGGTATATTAAATGTGGGATCGGGTAGGCCAAAGGGACAGCAGTAAAACAGAGACAACGTGCAGCGACCAAAAATGAGCTAAAGCCAGACACTAATTACTTCACAGTAATTTTGTTTTCCTGTAGGGTTGACTGATATTGCTTGCTCCTGGAAGGTAAACGCTTTCCCTATCTCTTAGGTTTTACACATGGTATATTTTTTTAGTTGAAGTGAAACTGGGGAGAAAGAGGTTTTTGTTTATTTATCCAGTTTTGTACCTTTCTCCATGTGAAGATGAAGGGTGGATTGTTACACTGTGCACATAGCTGGAGTGGGCTGAGGAGGAGCACTTTTAGACAGGCCTAGGTCAACAAAACAGATTCATCCATCACATCTGCCAGAGTGGGAAAGATAGTTGTCTTGGATGCTCGGTCAATCCGAGACCTTTCTGCTGAGTCAACTGACAAGATTGCAGATACTTGTGACAATGAGGACACTTACCCACTCATAGTGGGCTGAAGACCACCAACACATTTTTTGGCGGTGGGTCTTTAGCTTGGGAAGCTCGAAACTCTTGAACACCAGCATTTGCAGCCCTTATCTCCTTACCACCTGAGAATTGTTGCCAAAAAGCAAGATGGAATAAGATAAAAAGAACAAAAGGAAGGGATTCCGAGGTGCTAATGGTGGAAGGTGTGAGAGTCAGTAGAAAGTACAGTAAAGAAACCCATGACAAGTCATGATAAATGGGTCGTTATAAAATTCATGTTTAGGCTGCACCAGTCTGGGGATAATGCCATTCGTCATGGCAACACTGGGGCACTAATGAGCCCTCATTGCATA
The DNA here is from genome assembly GCA_024500445.1 of Entomyzon cyanotis. Classification (NCBI taxonomy): domain Eukaryota; kingdom Metazoa; phylum Chordata; class Aves; order Passeriformes; family Meliphagidae; genus Entomyzon; species Entomyzon cyanotis. The sequence continues at coordinate 15,815,704 of JAKEPQ010001010.1, forward strand.
TTCATGGCTTTGGCGCCTCTCTCCTCTCTCTGCCTCCCTCCCACCCCGAACCAATGCCTGGTAAATATCTCCACCTCAAGCTGAAACTCGACTTAGGCTGCTTTTTTTTTTTTTTTTTTTTTTTTTTTTTATTTGTTATGTTGCAGCAATTACACTGTAAAAGTGCTGCACAAGATTGATTGCTCTGATCTGTAGTTCAATTGTAAATTAGAATACACATCCCCCTGGGGACACACGGCCCCTATTTGTGATTAAGAAAAAAGCCCCATAATAGACTAATAGCTAAAGTTCTCTCTCTTTTACTTTCAGGCAATTAGCTTGATGAAATGGCCTCTTTTTGTGTACCCTGGAAGTGTAAACCGATATCATAATGAAGTATATGATGTTTATTCTATTATTTTCACCTTGCCATGTATGCAGGAATGCATAAATAATGGCTGCTTTGTCTAGTACATTTACTGATTCAGAAGTAAACTCTGACTTAAAGATGCAGCATGTGATCCCATAGCCTTATGTTAAGCTGGACACTGTGGCTAGTCCCTCTAAAAACTAACATTCTGCCCCAAGAAGTTGGAGCCCTTTTTTAGCCAGGCGATTAAATACTGTTTGCAAGACACTTTCATTTATGACAGACCTTAATTGGAAAATCCTCTTAATAACCTTGTGAGAAAAACGAGGTATCTCCACTTTACAGAAAGCAAAACTGAGGGGGAGATGCTGAACGCGTTGCACAAGCCCACACAGGACCTTAATAAGTGCTTCAGCAATCCTACCTCCTTGAAGGTTTTTTCAGGCAACCAGGAGCTCCCTTTCCTCTCCCTTGTGAAATGTTTTTATGCTGTCATGGAGTGGCTCTGCCCTTAGTCTTCCTCAAAGACATCCAACCCCATGGTGTCACGGTTGCCTTCATCCCCGTGTGACACACATGGCTGGAGCTCTTTCACCTGAATCCGAGGTGGATGTGGTCATGCCCATACTCAATATCATGTGTTGGATGTTGGCTTTCCCAAGGCTCAATTTGAGCTGTCAGTCTGAGCCAATGAGTGGTGTTGTGCAATAGCCTTATAACACTGGGATGGTGTTCGTGCAGTTCAGCTCCAGATGAATATCTGGGGAGAAAACTGCCATGTGATGATAGCTCTGGGCATAGCTGCCTGGTGAGGAAAGGTGCTTCTGCATTAGTCTTTCACTTTTGAGTGCACTCTTGAAGTGAATGCTCCAAATGACCCTGCTTGCCCCGTCCCACCAGGCCAGGCAGCCTTGGAGCACGCAAAGGGAATTCTTTAGTGAGGAGTCAAAGCAGGTGATGTGGTCTGGGAGCCCCAGCAGCTAACGGGAATTCAGTCCAGGGAGCATGCTGGGGCTAGTCTGAGCAAACCTCTGTCATGCAGTGACCTGGGCCAGTCCTTGCTCCTCAGAGCACAGTGTGGATGGACCTTTATTTGCCTGTTTGGTGAGTGGAGCTGGGTTCCTACCCAAGGAGTTACAAGAAACATGGATAGAATGGCAGGGAGGACATGTGAAATGGCCTGAAAATCCTCCCTGAACAAATGCACTGCTTTATGGATAACCCCATGAGTTTGTCTGCAGTAGAAATGTCTCCACTGAGTTTAAATTCTCTGTGAGAGGGGTTCTGTAAGGGAACATAACAGAGCTTGGAAACATTTTGTTAAGAAGCACTACCAGTGCAAACCTTCAAAGGGTAACTCTGTACATGGCTACAAAACCATATTCTGTTTAAACTTGTTCATCATTGTCTTCTTGCATGACAGCCCTGGCATTTAAAATATGTTAGGGGTGACACAATACTTTCACCTGGTGCAGACATATATCACTGGAAGGATGTTCTCATAAACAAAGTGCTGCAGGCTATGATCTTATCATTCTCCTCTTCCTTCTTCTCAGCTCAGTTCAATGACAAACACGTATTTCTCTTCTCTGCTCCAGTTTCTGCTCTACAGGAGCCTGGTGTTGGAGCAACAGGTGATGTTGCAAATCAGGAATGACAAGCGTTGGTGGTGGCCTGGTGGGGGGAAGCATCAGAGGGGACAGAAAACAAATGCAACCAATTTGATCCTTGTTCAGCTGGTGCAACATCACGGGGAGAGCAAAAGTGTGCTCCCATGCATGCCTGCACACGCGTGGGTTTTCTGAGAAAGACAAAGCAAATTAGAGTGTTCGTGTGTAATTAGCTGACTATTAGCGCGGTTCAGCCAAGGCAATAGGCAGACTGTTAACTTGGAGATAGCTCGCAGATAAAAGGGCTGAGGAGGGTGTTCTGGAGAAGGCTGGAGGTAATGGTTCAGAAGATAAAATCCTGACAAATTGAGCAGGCATCTCAGAACCTTTCTTTCCCCACACCATTAGCAGAGTGAAGCTGCACAGACCTTCCCTCTCTGCCCTACAAAGCTTAACCCTTCCCAGCGTCTGGGGCTCTTTGTCCTGGGATAGCTTACTTCTAAATTATTTAAGAATTATAATTTTCCGTTTGAACACATTCTTTTGGACTAAAACTGTGAAATGTCCCTGTGATTATTAGCCTTGTAGAGGCTGGAATACCTGCAGCTCTTTATCTGAGAGTGTGGGTGACCAGGTCTATTAAAAATATTATCATTCAACATCACACCTGGGGAGAAACCAAAAGTGTGTCCGAGTTCAAGTCTTTGCAGCTTCTGTAAAAATGTGGGTGTTTTAGTAAATCTCTGTGCTAAATGAAAATGTCATTATAATTTTCTCTCATTTTATAGCTGACAGGGAAGTGCTTTTTTCTGTCCTTTGGGAGTTTTCAAGATTTCATTTTTTTTTCAGCTAATTCTGTGGCTAACCAATAAGCTTCTAAAAAGTGAAAAATCTCACTGAGCCATTTGCTTCAGTAGTTTCACAATATTTCATTTTTTTACATTCACTTATAAATTAAAAATTAAAATCAAAATATATTTCAAAGCAAATATATGTTCACTTAGAAAAAATATATATTGGGATACTTGGAATGATTTTGAAGTCTTTAACATCTTTTTTTCAGCTGAGAAGCTTCATGAAAACTTCATAATTCAATCTGAACCTTTTTGCTTGTTTGGCATTTCTCAGCACAAAGTTTTCATGCAAAAACCTAGATATAATCTACTTTTATCATCAATTCAGTATATCAAGGTGTTCTTGTTTGGGATGACTTCTGGGGAAGAATAATTGAGAATTTCATGCTGAGTTGATCCAGCACTTAAATTCTCAAATACTGCTGAAGTTATCCCTATTTCTCAATATCCATTCATGGAAGATTTAAATTTCTCAAGGTCTATATGCCTATGGCCCCTTCCATTCCTCTCGAATAGGATTGGTTAATGGTGATTGTGTTGAAGTAAAAATTTGTCATAGGTTTTGCACAATTTCTAATAGTGTGCTCTACTTCTTTGTTGGTGTGTAAACCCTATAGAAAGTCTGTTAGAACTTCATCCTGCAATGAAAATGCACTCTTGATATTTCAGATTAAATGTTCTCTTTTTCTGTCATACCAGACACAGAAGTCACCAAATAGGAAAACCTGCACTGTTGAGTTGTATAAAACCACATTCAATGAAAAACATGCTATTTTTCACAGGCAGTAAATCACCTCTCAGCACAGTTAGCAACTTTGGGTTCACAGTTATTCTTTCACCCCCAAAAAGAAAATTCCCACTGCCACCTTTAATGCTTGTTTGTCCGAGCCTTGCGCAGGCATTTGTCGTGAGCGGAATTCGGAGCAAATTCCCCGCAGAAGAAATGTGGAATCAAGAGTGGGCAAGATTGTGTTGGTGTTTCTGTTCATCCTGAAGGAGGGAACCTTCTGCTGTAGATCTCAAGTGATGCTCGAGGGGAAGAACAGCTCGTACAAGGAGGAGAGCCAAGAGCCTGCCACTAGAGAGAAGCCCTGGGGACAGTGTCAAGGTAAGGGCTCTCACCAGGCACTCAGCAAATGCTTGCTTTGTGACTCTTGCTGCCCCACTCACCTTCTTGCCACATGCTGTCATTTTCCTCATCCCACTTTGCACAGTGAGAGGAAAGCCTGAGGTTTTGCACAGGTTCCTGGAGAGGGAAGCAAGCTTTCAAACGGCTGCTTGTCTTGCCTAAAAGGGCTGGCTGGGTTACATCAGGGGTCCTGCAAGCCTCTCAGCATCTCCTCTGAGGAGCAGCAGGGAGCTGGGGGTGTTCAGCCTGGAGGAAAGGAGGCTCAGGGAGGACCTTCTCACTCTTTACAACTCCCTGACAGGAGGTTGTAGCCAGGCACAGGTCAGTCTCTTCTCCCACGTAACAGGCAATGGGACAAGAGGAATCAGCTTCAAGTTGCACCAGGGGAGGTTTTTATTGGATATTCGGGAAAATTCCATCACTGAGAGAGTGGTCAAGCATGGGAAGAGGCTGCCCGGAGAAGCAGTGCAGTCACTATCCCTGAGGGTGTTCAAAAAATGTGTGGATGTGGTGTTGAAGACCAGGGTTTAGGGGTGAACCTGGCAGTGCTGGGTTAATGGTGGAACTCAATGATATTTGAGGTCTTTTCCAGCCCTAATGATTCCATGGTTCTATGGCCCCAGTGGCAGAAACCCCCACCACACATACAGAAAAATGTCAGAAGTCAAACTAATTCTTCTCATGAGGTATTTTTCTTTTTCCTATCATTCAGTGCATTAGAGAGTGACAACAGAAGTTGCATAAAACAAGAGTGCTTAATGGTATTTTAAGCTGATTATATATTTTGTATTCTTTTGGCAGAAAGGCCTGCAATTTAATTAACTAATTGTGCTGCTTGACAATTTTATTCACTTTAAACCTCCTTTGCTCCTTGTATTAACATAGTCTATAAATATTCCCCTCCTAAGAATGTTCTTCATAACATTTGCCATGGTATAAACCTCAGCCTTCTCCTTCCAAAGAGTTCTAAATTTGTCTAGTTTATCCTTGCATGGAAGCAGACACATACAATTACTGACAAGACAACCACTATCAAACCCAACTGTTGTTACTGAGACTGAAATGCTTCCAAAAATTAATTATTTAAAATAATCCAAACGGTGCAAATATCCAAAGATCAGGCAGATCTATCAAACTTGCCTGTAGCAAAATCATGCAATTAGAATCACGCTCATAAGTGTTGCAGTCTTAAAACATTAATAGAAGGAGTTATTAAAATTGTATTTGATTTGCATTATTACAACACTGAATGCACTATGGAAAACTGAATCCAAGGGTAAGGTGCAGCACAAACCTGAGCCTTATTATCTGAGTTGGAACTTTGAAATAGACCATGTTTTACAGTTCTGCCTGAATTTTCTTCAGTTTCATTGCTCTTCTAAATTGATAAGGACTCCTGTTTTTATATTAGAAATAGAAAATGAGGAGGAGGATGAGAAAATAGTTGGAGATTGAAACAAAGACTCAGAAAAGCAATTTGAGGAAAAAAACAATCCTTCCCAAAGTAAGTAATTTTTATCAGAAATGAGATGTGTTGTTGTGATCATAAATGCTATCAAAAGCCCCATGAATTGCAGGGTTTCTGCAGAAAACTTTGGAGAAAGTTGCCCCAAATGTGGAAGCAATTATAAAGAAATTCATGACTCATAGTAAGCATTCCTCGTTTTATTTCCGTTACAAATGGATTGTAATTTGTGGATCTCTATCTGACATCTTTTATTGGACACTTACCCTCCCTGACATGTTTATAAAATTACCTGTTTCATTAGTGGGACATCACCAGCAAATCTGATGCACAAATATCTCCTTTAATCCAGTAGGAAGCAGAGTTTGTTAAAGTCAATGGAATCATTTCAATCATTTCCAACAGAATTAGGAATAAACCTGTGAGGGTTAAAATATATATATATAACACCACAATTACGAAGTGAAAGAAGGAATACAGGGAATTTTCTTTGCAACTGAGATATTTTTAGGTTTTTTATTCTTTAGAATCCCTGTACAGGCACGTCCCTCATGCACAGTTGTCAAAAATAGTGTTTAGGCATTTAGACTCTAGTTGATTTAATCCAGTACAGAAGTGTGCTCTAAATTTTTCAGGGCAGTGGAAATGTGTAAAAATGGTGTCTTCATGTTCAAAAGCTCCATTTCATTTAGAAGAACTGTGCCAATAAATTAAATAAATGAGAGTATTTCTATTAAAAATAGAAATAGTGTCTTGTAGAAAAAATACTGTGTCTTCTGGACTTAAAATATGGTTTAAAATTCAGTATTCAGATCCTTAGCAGGTGTAAATCATCACAGAAATTATGCTGTTACACTTTACATGATATTACCAAATTGTCTTGCTGGTAATTAAGAATATCCTCCATGGAATAAGGACCAATGACAGGAGAAAGTATAAGTTGATATTGTCTCAGCACGCCTAAGTGGGAGACAGAAATATTCATGTGCATAATCTTACACCTTCCCTACATGATACCCAGTGGGCTAAAGTAATAGTGTACAGAATTATCTTGGAAAAGGCAATTCTCAACAGAAACTAAAAATCTTATGAGTTGTCTGTGTTTCTCATAATTATACATGGCAAAAAAATGAAGATAAAACTAACAGGCATGCTCTTGGAAAATGTTTCTTTCAAATTGTTTCTTTAAACTTTCAGCATATTCTACTCAAATGTTTTTCAAGCCTAAATTTCTGTATTTCATTCCAAGAAAATCAGTGTCCCTTTCTCCATTTCTTTTCTTTCAATGGGATTGGAATTTCAGGTGTTCATGAAGAATGCTCTGACCTATATGCTCAGCTCATGGCTCTCCCCAGTATGCTTTGGGCTTTTGAAATTACCTCTTTTTGAATTCCAGCTATGAGGATGTAAGGTCTAAATTCCATGTAACAAAGCATACAGTCCCTGTTTTCTCATTTTGGATATTAAGATCAATGTTGGTTTCACTGTCCCCCAAAAAATTTGGCAATAGTCAACTGAGGGAGGAAAAATACAGTACATAGTGGTGAATGATGCTTGGATTCATGAGTTTAAAATGTCCTGTAAGCACAGAGTAACCAGAACAATGATGTCAGAAACATATGGCATTAAAAGGCCAAATATGTGAAGACCAAAAAATATTCAGTATAGATTACTTGTGGATATCTTTATGGCAGATACTGAGAGATATCCTAAATTCTAGCAGAAATCAAGAAAGAATTGGCCATATATGTATATATAAGACTAGTCTTTGATCTCATATAAAATGTAGAAACCATAAAATACTGTGCATTAGAAGTCCCCTGAGCAAGAGCTGCTATCTGGGCATCAACTGCAAACACATTACCATCAGAAGACTTATCCCAAGGTATGAAAAGATTTCACTAACGTCAGGAAATAGAAACATTTGGAGGATTTCTCTGGGAGCTCTCAGAAGCAAACCAGGACACCTCTGGGTAAGGAAGGCTCCAGCAGCACCATCCCTCCAGGAGCTCTGACCAGGCATTCCCCTGATCTTCATGACTGCACACTCCTAGCAGGGACAAGCTGAATATTAACATCTTTCTGAAATTGTTTAATGTGTGAGGTTCTTTTTTAACCTGTTGATACGCTGTCTTCTCGTGGAATGCAGACAAGTGTAGGTTTTTTTTTTCCTTATTAATATAGAACTTACAAGTAAAACTTCTCCTGTTGTAATACAGGAAGTATTTTGCACAGAGGGAGAATTCTGCAGCCTTCCTACTAAATGACAAGTCCAAGCAGCTCGTTATGCATGGCCCCAGTGATCACATCCCTTTTTGTGCATGTTGGAGCTTTTCAAACCTCCAGAGTTCTGTGTTTAGCAAAGCAGATGTGCAAATGGAGATCCTGTGACCTCCCCTCTGAGAACCAGCCCTTTGACACTCATTATTCCCCTGCTGACAGCACGAGAAGTGTGGATCAGTTGGCATTTCACACCTGCAACTAATGTAGAAGTTGTAACAATATGAGTGAGCATTAGGGAAAGAAGAGATTCTTTGGACATAAACCAGCTACATTTAACAGGAAAGGTGCAAATCCACATTATGACTCAGGATGTGTATTAGCTGCAGCCCTTCTTTAACCTAGAAAGAAAGAATTATATCCAAGGGAACTTACCTCAAAGAGCTTCTCTTTCCTCTGGCAGAAGTGATGATTAGGCTAAAACTGGCCATTTGTTTTATCTGTAGGTGGGGAATAGACAATTCAGTCCATGCAGCTTCAGCTGTCTTGGCTCAAGATCCTGATCTACAGTAAATACCTCTTCCAATCAATAGAGCAATGAACTTGGAGCAGAGCCCAGGACCTTTCCCGGCAACTTTGGCCTGGACTGAGCTGACCTGGTAAATCTGCAGGGCTTGGGGAGAGATCTCACTGAAGATCCCGTGTTCTCCAAGTCCCCTCTGCCTGGGGAAGTCTGTGACTCCAGTTAGGCTGCTGGGGACAGGAATTCCGACAGCTTTTCACAGCTATTTTCTTGTTGGCAACAGATGCTCTGCACTGCTCCTTGGGCCTTTTGGACTTCCCTGATATTGCAGCAGATATCCTACAACATCATCACTGACCAGGGCTCTCTTCACTACAGCAGCTCTATCAGCTGCAGAGCACTTGGTGCTGAATGTATTTGCTCCCCCATCACCCTTTGCACCAGCTGGGAGCTCTTCTCCTCTGGATGGGTTTTGGAGGTTTCTCTGTCAGTGTCTGAAGGTGGTTTCTCTGCTACCTCCCTACAACCTGATGCTTTCTGCCTTTCTTCCTGCCTGAGAAATGTCACAGCTGTAAATGAGTGGGTTCATCTCCTCCTGCCAGGGCACAGGGTGGGAATGGGTCACACCAGAACATCTGTCCTTGGAGAGTCAGGGTGTAACCCCCACCAAAATGGGCCCCTGGGCAGTTACGTGACATGGCTTGAGAAAGGAAACCGGTTTGTCACCTCTTGCTTCACGGTGTCACCTCAAGGCAGAGCTGAGGAGCACCTATGGGCACGAGAGATGAGGTTGCATCATTAACACTATATTCATCATGTCCTGCAGATCATGGGATCATAGAAAAGCTAGGGTTGAAAAAGACCTCAATCATCCAGTTCCAAGATATTCTATTCAAAATGTGATACAACGTTAAATATGTGGTGGGATTCTCACTTACATAACTACTAATTGATAGGTTCTCCTACCAAAGAAAGCAAAGCATCTCTCCCTACTCATCTTTCTGATTTCTCTTAGAAGATACACAGCTCCAAAGTAGGCAAGAGCTATCTAAATCCATGAGCCCTTGGCCAGAAAACTGTATAAAAACACAGAAAAAATATTCTTAATTCATAATATTGTAAACTATAGATGATGTGTGAATACTTTTGTGTAAGGTGATTGTATGTATGTACTCTGCAAAATGCATTTTGGGTGTAGTTGAGAATAGTCGTGTATAAAATTCAGAGTTACTTGGAATATTAAAACAGGTAGGAAGGGCACAGGAAAGACAAGGGAAATCATAGACATGGGCAGGAAAAAAGGAAAGATGATAGATGTGCAGACAGCTAAAAGGAAGACAGGTGTGACAGGCAGGATCAGGTAGGACAAATCCAAATGGTTCATAAGATGGAAAAATGCCTCTCTGCCATTGTACCTTTAGTTTGTTTCTCCACAGTGGTGTTACAGTGCTTTTTCTACTGCAGCTACAAATGCAGCACTGAAGTTCTCCTGATTACTTTTTTCCCCCCTGTGGAAGATGTCCTTTATGCTGTGATGAGATCACTGGTGTATTAGTTCATTTTAATCTTTTCAGAAGGAATCCAGGAACTGCGGTGAGGTCATGATTGCAGTAATGTCTAAAAGGATGGTTTTATGGAGGAGAGGAGAAATATTCCTCTCATTTAGCAAAACTGTAACAGAATTTGTGGCTCTCAAGTGTGTTGGACAAGTTAAGGTTTGTTTATTTTTCCGTTGCATGTGTTTGGAAAGGACAGCCTGCTCCATACTCTTGTTTTTTTCCCTAAGTATTGCATAAATCTAGTAAAGGCTGCAGACAAAGCACCTGAGCAATCCTCTAGCAGCATCCCAACCCATGGCACCTCCCAGTCTTACAGTGCAGCGAAAAAAAACCCAGACTCCTCTGATGGCCTGAATGTCCTCACTTTGGACCTTCTGTACCATTGAGAAGGCAGATGCCTCACTGAGAACATCCTCATTCCCATCTCTTTCAAGGAAAAAAAACCTCCTGGGGGCATCCCCAAGGTATCACTGTTTAATAAGACATATCTGTGCCTCATGGATCAATGGAGCAATAGCAGGCATGAATTTGGACCGTGACATTTCAGGCAATGACCCAAAAATCAAAGTGCCAAAATTTCACTGTTACTCAGATTTTTACCTCCAGTCTTTTCCACTCTTTGTGGAAGTAACAGGACTTAATGATATAATTCTGAAAGGTCTCTGGATGGATTTAGTACTGGAAAGAGACAAGTAGACAGATGGAATCATGTGCCTTGCTTTACCGTGGCCAATGTATTATATTTTAATGTGTTCTAATGAACTTTAAAATTACTCCCCAGCATGCTTGCTGCCCGGGTCAGAGGGGTTATTTCAAGTGTGCCATTTTCCTGGATTCATGAGGGAATTCCCTCTGGATTTGTTGGGTCAACAACAAAGCGGTGGTAGCAAATACACTGCTGCTTTAACCCAGCACTGTGCTTTCTCCCTCCCTGCAAAGTGGATTTGTGCAAACCAAGAGTTACTCTGCTCCACTTTTAGCAACTTCAGCCCACTAGTGACATGAACAAGACCAGTTCCCCTTTCATATCCAGAAACCAAACATCTTGGATGATCCATGGCATGCAGAGGATGCTGCAGGTTTAGTTTTGCTCTGAGGGTTGAAGAGATTCAGTTACCCAGAGAGGAGTGGGAGATTAATGATGCTCGCTGATGGTGACAGAGACCTGTGTGCTCTAAATCCCATCTCAAGCAGGGACAAACCCACCTCTACACACGACTCATATGCATAACTATGGAAAGCCTTTCAAATAAAAAAGGACTAATTAATAATGCTTAGTGGTCTAGGTGTCTAAGTATGAATTGTCAGGGATTTCTGCAGGCTTAGGGAGGTGGGGAAATGGGTTAACATCGCATTGTTTCAAATTACAGGGTTTTAGATTGTTTCGAACGAGAAGCAGAGAGGGTTTCCACGCCAGATTTGAGACTTTTGTTCTCTTTTATTTGTACTAAAATTTCGGCTTCAGCTCACATTGTCATTCTACCCAGGCTGCTTCCCAGACCAGCTAATTTGTCTACCTGTGTTCCATTTTAGGCCTTGGTTTTAATTTGAGGATGATTCCTGCTAATGCCAAAGACTGGATAGGACATCCATTAAAAGTCTACACAGCAATTGAAATGGAAAATTCCAAAAGAAACCCTATTAGAGTTTTTCTCCATCAAATCAACATTACAGACTTCTTATGCATTTCTTAATTAGACATTGATATTAACTGGACTGTTGCATGATTTAAATCTAGCTCTTAATCTCAGCTATTCTATGCTGCTGTAGTTTTTATGACATCCAACTAGCGACTGCTTTATGCATTAATCTATCTGGAAAACCACCTTCACTTTTTTTTTTTGTCTTTTTTTAGAAGAATAAAGGCCCCAAGAAGGAAATGAAAGCTTTTGGGTTCAGCCATTAGTAATTTTCTGCTTAGTATTTGAAAAATTGCTTATTTTAATTGCTTCATAGAAGAAAAAGATATCAAAGCCAACGTTCTTTCTCTCCAAACTTTGTAATTATTTCTCTCAGAGTCTTATTTGAAATGCCTTGAAAGGATTTTCATTGAAATGTAGATTTCTTCTCTTTCAAAAGTACTTTTATTCCCCCGTGCTTCTTTCCCTTTTTTTTTCCTAGTGACTTCCTCTCTAGATTTAGAGCAAAAACCTAGCCTCCAATGTCTGGACACTGCAGCATGTGTCACACAGATGTCCCTAAAGTGACATCTTCTTTAAACCTAACCTTCCCATAGCCTATAGACTGTGCTGACAATTGCCCTTAGATCTTATTCTGGTATCCTTGGGCTTCCTCCAGGGATAGTGAAGAAAAGTCATAGGTGTTACAGGGGATTGCTCTATCAGACTCCACTCGTTATGCAAAGTATTGTGTGATTTGCTAATTAATACCTCCACCAAAATCAGGGGAATCTAATGGGAAAATTCTATATATATAGAGTGAGGATGTCAGTGAGCTGAGGTTGGTGATAAAGCCGAGGCACAGTAAGCCTTGTATAGTTTTGGGTTGTTTTTCCAGCAGTGTAAACCCTGAATATCCTAATCCACAAAGGAACTTGCTAACCAAACCCTGTAGTTAATTCTGCATTGTATTTAAATGTCAGTAGCACAAAGCTTTGGGATCATGTTGGCCTCCTCAGTAATCCTTGATACCAGTACAGCAAGAGTAGCAAGAAGTTCTTTATTTCACCTATACGTTTTCAGAGAGCATTATTTACTAATAGATTATGATCTGGTCAAAATGATCTATACATTCATTACACCTGGAGTGGGCTTTCATAACTCACCGCATCTCAGAATGAGGCAAAACTCCCACTTGTTTATAGTGCTGCAATTCTGCTCAGCAAGAAATGGTGCAGGGAAAGCACTGTCCTAAGCACTCGTGATCTGCTCTGAGTCCCAGGTGATTTCTCATGCCAGCTCCCAAACATCTTTAAGAGCCTCAGAAGAGTGGGGACCTGGCTGCCTCAGAGCCACCTCGAAATACTCTGCAAATAAGCCACCCCACCAGCCTCGTGCAGGCATGGCTGAGGTTATCTCACGGGGGGAATCTTCCCAGTGGAACAAAACATTTGGAGAATAGAAGACTGAAATGAAGCTGAAGCATTCTCGGTATCAGATTTTGCACGCATTTTTTCGCAATAACACAGAAGGAAGAAAGAGAATAAGAAAATGAGTTAGAGGGAGATGGAGAGAGAGATGGTCTATTAAGCAAAGCTACTTTTTTACTCTCTGAATTTACAGTCCTGATAGACATCTTTATTCAAAATTACTCATTTTTTATATTCAGATACTACAGCTTTCAGTACTAGGTCCTAGATTTGTCTGGACAGATTACCCTCTTATTTCCACAATGAAACTTAATTATCCTTTTTATGTCTTCAGATACTTCTAGTTATTTCCTGAACTGTTTCTGGGGACAGAGAGCAGCTGATGGGTCAGTCGGTAAAGTAAATACTCTGCATCCCTACTGTTTTTAAGACAAAAGCCCTTTGGCCCCAGGTCTTGTTAGAAAATTTGGAGGGCTAGTTACATATAATTTGCTCAGATCTACTTTTTCTGAGCTTTTTTTTTTTTTGTGACTAGGCAGAGACTCATCATTTTCTCAGCACCTTTCTGTGTATTACTTGGAAGCATCTAAATGTGACTAACTCACCTGGAATCCATAGGAGGATATTTGAATGCGTCATCTCTGAGACAAGAATAACTCCTCGTGAAATCCAGGGTGGAATTGACTGCATGGTTTCAAACACCCCTTCCTGTACCCCTGCTGTTGCAGCAAGAAGGAATGCATCTCAGTAGTTAAAGCCCAAATGACTGAATAAATTGGTTCAAAGCGACAGTAGGAGCAAAGAGGGATGTGGAAGTTGCTGGTCTTGAGTAGTTACTGGATTTTAGGACACTCTGTAGGGTTCATCTGTAAAGAAACCTATTGCACATTATCCATTATCACTGCCTTCTGTCTGAGCAGAACTAGCACAGAGTAGGCAGCATGAAAAGGTTGCCTAAGATAACCCAGGACCTGCAAGTACTGAAGAGAAAATTATAATGACTATCCATTCAGACTTCGAGAGTTATTTTTCAGGTTGTGGGGTTTTTTTTTAGTCTCATTTGTTCAAATAAGAAAATAAAGAAGTGTTACTACTAATTAAAATATGAATCGGCTTAGGAAAATCACCCAAATCATAGGGAAGAAGAGAGAGAGCACAACTAGGCATGTGTTATAGAATCCTTTATGAATGAAATGCTAAGTCCTGAAGGGCTGATCTGGTAAAATAATTTTAATATAGAAATAGAGCAGGTGCTGCTGTGATACCCAGGTATGCTTTACTGGGTCGAACAAGTAATGGTCAATTGCAGTTTGACTAGGCTGTGATGAGCAGGCTTTGCATGGACTTTACACATTGTATAAACCCCAAATTAAAATTTCTCTTACCCTGGCATAGTATTCACACTGCAGTCACATCTCTGCATGGAAGTTGCTTCTTCCAAGTTCAACTTGTGACCCCAGCCTGAAAGCAGAAACCAGGATGGTTCAGTATTACTGAGTCTGTCAGACCAAAACCAGAAATTAAAATGTCACTGCAGTATAAAACACAAGTTTCTCTGTCACACCCAACCTACATTTTTTCCTGATGAGCTCATCATACTGAGTTTCCACTATCCTGAGAGAACAGATAATCTGTTTCCTATAAATACAATAAAGAGTGCTTCAAATGACATGGCATTTGTTCAGTTCATCGTTTCAGTGATTCAAAACTAATGTGAAAGACGCTGAAAGCAACAAGCAGCAGGATCCCAGGATTGGCGGCTTCAGGCTGAGTCCCCATTTTTGCTGTTGATGGGTTCTCCCATCTCAGACCTGTCACCTGAACCTTCAGCCTGGGTGCATTTATTTGCCTCCACAGGGCTCTGCAGCTCCGTGTTCTGCACAGTGCACAGCAATAAACTGGGTCCTGATGCCATCTCTGCCCTCACTCCCTGCAACTGGAAAAGGAGTGATAAAAAATAATAATAAGCTGTGAATAATTATGTATTGTCTTTATAGTGAAGCAGGCCTTGAGCATTGTGAGCTCTCCACTGGGAGAAGTCCCATTTTAAAAAAATCTCCCTGGCATAAAAATGAATTGGATCCTGTTACATGAATGGCCTGCATTTACTATTCTTTTCACTTACCTTCTAGCTGTTCATTTTCTGGGCTGACTTGTGCCTCTTGCCTGGTTGTCAGTGGGAACTGGGTAACAAGAACTTGCTGGAAATGGAGTAGTAAATAAATAAACAAACACAGAAAAAAACCTGCTGACTTGGCAGATGCACTATTACAACCGTGATGTAAAACTATCTAAAGACAAATGCAATTTCTGAATGTCTCACAATTCACATCACAAACAGCAAGGGAGGAAACTGAAAGAGGAGTTTATTCAATGATAATGAATTTGGAACAACACTGGATTTTCAGATCATGAGAAATTCAGGACAAGTCTGGATTGAATTCTTGGTCTGAATCAGATATTTTTCTTCCTGTAGCCATTGTAGCATCAAGCACTGCATCCAACATCTGTAAAAGGGCAGCACTTGGACTATCCCAATAGCAATGACCACTCTCCTAGAGCCAAGAAAACCAGTCAGCAGCTTTCCTCTAGGTTAAGGAAAATATTTGGGCACTTCAGGAGTATTCTCTTCCCCTCCCAAGAGCCCGACACCTCTAAGTGCGATACCAGAGCTCCTTGTTTCATCTGTTTCAATTTTGAAAGTCTTGGAAAAGGTAACGTTTCATAACTGCTTCACTGGTCTTGCCCCAGGAATGGGACATCTGCCCCAGGGAGAGGAAACAAAAGAGAGCAGGGCAGAGGCAGAAACATCACAAGTAACCTAAGGGATGTTTTGTTGGGAAAAAGGGGAGATTAATTAAAGGGGAAAATCTGCTGGTCATTAAGTGTCCTGGAGCAACTATTGTGACACTGAAGCAGTGAGTTTCTGTGTGGCTTTAAGACATCTGCCCTGAGGAAACATTTGACTGAAACTGTGTCCTCTTTTTCCCAAGTCTCCGATTCCCATCGGCCTGCAGTTGCCTTGCTAAATGAAATGCTTCTTTAGGGAGACTGGCTGGCCCCAGGGATTGGTAATGCAATATAGAGCCTTTCATCTCTCACCCATGAACCCAAGTCAAACAGAGTTTGGTAAATGGCCAATAACCCCTACCATCCCGGGGCTGTTTGGTGACCTGTGCCAAATGAGGAGGGTCATCTCTGTGTCTGTTTACTAGAAGGCAAGTGTCAACTTCACCATAAAAAAGGACACAGTTACCACTCATTATCACCCAATTTAACATTCTGAAGACAAGAGAGTGAGCCTGGAAAACTCAGCCATCTTCTGACCCAACCACGGCGGTCCCAGTACATCAGGGCTTGAAGAACATTAATGAGGACAGTTGCATTGTAGCAAACCAGGCTGTGCCTCTCCTGCCAACAAGAAATCCAAGTCTGAACTACTCTCAGCGGCATGTGACTGCAGTTCCTCCCAGATCGACATGGAAATCCACAGGATTTGTTCAGTTTTTAGGTGCAGCAGGCGCTAAAGCACAACCATGAAGTTAAAGAATGCTGCAGACTTCTGCAAATCTGCATTTATGGTCTTAAATGGACACAGGCAACTTGCAGAGGGACCCAGCATCCAGCACCGACAGAGTTAACCCTGCACTGGAAGGCTGTGTTCCCTCACCCATCATGAGTACACTGTTCTGGTTACCAAAATAGCTGTATTTGGAAGGGTTGAAGGCCAGAAGCTCACTGCAGTACCCACTCTTGCCCTATGCACTGCTCATTTTAAGGTCAGACCTTTAGCATCAGGAATCTGTTAGAAGAAAGAGGAATCACTTTAAGAGTTGTTGCCACTCTGGGGATTACCCTGGAAGGTCTGAGAGGGTAAAGGAAAGGGCAGGGGCAGATAAACACTTGGCCACATGAAAAATCAGCTGCCCCTAAATTTCAGTACATCTGCATAAACCTCCCAAAAGCACAGCCAGCTTGTCCTTCCTCACGTTGTTCCCAGCCACCACTCTCATCCTGCAGCCCTTCTCATGCCACAGCAATGCTAACAGTGTCGTTGTCAGCTGTGAGTTACTGTTTAATCCCTCCTATCTTGATTAATTGCATTAAATTGGTATACCTATGTTAATTAAACAGGAGATGGCAGAGGCAGCTTTTACTTCTTGTTCTTTTGTGTAGATCATTTCCCAGGGCTTCCCAGGTTGTGGAAAAATAACAATACAGGCACACCACACATCATATTTCAGCACAACTGATAAAGCTATTTTACTCGTACAGTGGTCCATGATTCTTTTTTGCATATCACAGTATAGGTTTAATTACCACGCTGCTGCCTCATGGCAGCTCCTTTCACTTATCCTTTTTTTTTTCATTTGTATTATTTGCAAGCCATAATCATGTTTTGCTGTCATCCCTGAGCATTGTGCATGCGTGAGTACAGGCAAATGCCAAGCCTGGAAAGGAAATTTGATGCGTGTCCATGAATTGGAGTTTTCAAACTTTGGCTGAAGATTAGTACATGTAAACATAGCTCTGCCCCCTTCATCTTGGATAATTGGTCACAAATGCTACTTGACACTTCTCAAATCAGACACTTTACATACTTCTGAGCATAGCTGAACTTTTTTGGCAGGAATTAATTTGCTTTGCAACTTAGCTGCTCATTCCTGGCCCGATCCCTGCTCCAGTGATTTCAGGGCAGTGTTCTGCCAGTGTGAGGAGCACAGAGGCAGGACCAGATCTGTTTGCTAGCACAGACGAGCCCGGCTTCGTTGACTCCCTCAGAAAAACAATTACTGCAGCTAACGTTCTGCCCTTTGCCAGCCTTGATTAACACTGGGATTTTTACCTTCAGGTCCCTCTTTCTGTTCCAATTACTGTGCAAGTTGCAATGCACCAGGGGACATCTCAAAAGAATGGAGAAGGCGATGTAGCATCACCAGAAAATGCAAATTCTGACACGCCAAGACCCTTCCACAGCTTTATGGGAGATGGTTACAGACACCATCCAAGGAGACTCTCTCACTTTTTTTCTGCCCCTCCTGCATGCTCCAGCAGAGAAGGGAAATCCATTCTGGAGTGCTGATGGAGTTTGAAGCAGGCACAGAGTTTCATTCTGTTCAAGAGCCCCGTTTGCTCTGACAGTGTTTACTCACTGTGCACCAGCACTGGGAGAGCTGAGCAGACCATATGCTCTCTTAGAAAGGCTGCCAGGTCTCAGGGAGCATTGCTGTGCCTATTCCAGGAGGGGTTCAGGGCAAGAGCACATTCCATAAAGGATTTCACTAGGAATATTGTATTTTATCTGGTGATTTATTTCTGTCCAGCCTCTGGACTAAATGGCAGTTTATCAGCATATCCATGGAGGCCTATGAATAACCAGTGGAAAATCTCATTCACCCTTTATTCACTGGGATGTTGATATGCTGGATATTAGAAATGTTTGTCAGTTTGTTCTTTTCAGCTATCAAGTGGGGTGTGTGCCAGCATGCCCTCCTCACACTGCTGTTTCATCCAGAAAATGCAGAGAAAACGATGAAACAATGTCAGTTCTAGAGGAAGGCAGCCATTTGCACGAGTTATTTTAGCATCATTGCCTTGTTTCTCACTAAAGCTAAACCTGTAAATTAGACTGAGCTCCTACCTGCAGAAGCAAAGGATGGAACTTTGTGCTGGGCTTCAGGGAGAGACCATGAGAGGAGCAAATCCCTGGTGGTTCTCAGGGCTTCAAAGCACTGGTGAGGAGTAGCCAAGGCAGAAAGAGTCCCCAGGATGTTTCTCTGGCCTCTGGTGCCATGACCAAGAGCTGACCCACTGCCCAGGGCCAGGCAAGCAACTGCATCAGCCATCTCTCTGAGTGCTTGGTCCCCACCCTTTCCAACCATGGGCTCGTAATGGTTCAGCCCTGAAAAAGAAATGTAGCTCATGTTATCAGAAATATGGCAGATTCACTGTGGAGAAGCAATAACTGCCCCTGAATTTGCCACAGAATAATTCAAGGGAAGACATTGCATGTCAGTATGCGTTGGGTTTTCATAGATTCCTACCTTAAAATAAACAAACAGTGACGTGTTTTGCTTCATGCTGTTTAACTCTGATATTTGAATCATCATGGGAGTGGTGGGTATGATATTTCTAGGTGAACAAGGCAACAATTGGCCAAGAGATACAACACAGCTCAAAAGCCTGGGCTAAGGAGGAGGCTTGGTTTCCATTGCTATTACCTATCACTATAAATTTAGCTTTCAGGTCCTAGACATTTTAAAATAACATGTCTAGTGTTAGAATAGGAGACTATCAGAAAAAGTGAATTACAGGTTACAGGCTCCTAGTATTTGCAGTAAAAGAACTGTTACTGTGATTACACCTGTGGAGTACACATTGATGTTGTTATTAGGGGAAAGGGATGGTAGAATTAGGATTTATGGAAAGAAAACATTGCAGAAGGAGAGCCAAATAGTTTAGCTGGGATAAAGAACTCTGATGGCTACAGGACACAGTTCTGTTTTCAGCACATGAGGTCACCATGTGCTTGTGGACTTGCAATGTCCAGGGATTTAGGTGAAACCACTCTGGATCACCAATGTCTGGTACAAATGGAAAAAAAACACAGCCCACAGAAAGGCTCAGCCTCACTCTCAGCCCCCAATTAGGAGCTGATTCCTTTTTGCACCATTGAACATCTCCGTGGTCATTGCTGGCTGCAAATGGGAATTGTCCAAGGGACTCCATGAGCTTAATTCTTCATAGACAAAAGATCTTCCCCATCCTCAGAAAAGATCACACACAGATTCTTGAACACATGAAATGAGACTAGAATAAGGAAAAACAAAATCTTTTTTTCGGGGGAAAGGTGAATCTCCACTTTGGTTATTTTGTGGTCAGGGCTAAGTGGCCATTATTGGTCCATAGGTACTTGCTGGTGTAAATCCACCACCTCACCTCCTGGATGTCATTGCTTAAAGTCAGCAAACTCGTGCTTCAGTGGCTGAAGATTTACTTGCTTAATGGTGTCATCAACAAATTCAGGCTGGCAATGACATCCTGCTTGTCTAAGCTGACATACAGCCTTGCACGGTCCTTGTTTTCCTTCCCATCCCAACTTAGGGCTCAGGGTTAGAATCTACCACAAACCAACACCACAGCTGAAGAGAATGAAGTGGTGAATGAACACGAGGTTTGCATGTAGATAATTAGAAGTCTGGCTGAGTAGATCATATTATTTACTGTATCATCATCATTTTTGTGTTTAAAAAGCGTTTAAACTGTATTATTTCCTCTATTACTCCATCTCTTCAGTGCTCTGACTCCAGGGATGAATTGTGCTGCATGTTTTGGTAGAGATTTGTTTTCTAAAATATGATGGAACCATGTGGAGCTTAAATCATTGCTGTAATAAGTTAGTAAGTTGTCCCTACTTGAGAAAACTCTTATGTCAGGAGTAAAAGCCCTTGTTTGGCTGTGCTGCAAGAAGCAGGATGATATTTAATTATGACAGTTGAAACTCTTCTCCAAGTGCAGACAATATTGATTTGTTCTCATACAGAAAAGGTGGAATTAAAGAGCTGGTTTATTTAGAAATTTACTTATTGCTAAAAATGTCTGTTCAGCTCGTTTTTAAATTTGATTTCTTATCCCAGGTGAATTACACTGCATTTCTGAATCTCAAGAACTGCTTGTGCCTGGTAACAGCTGATCGAAGTACCAGCATAATTCGTTTGTTTTGATTGTAAGATTTTTGTTTGCTGCTTTGGTGGACAATAGTATTTTTAAAAGAGAGGCTACGAGCACCAGAGGCAGAATTACAGCCCACAGTTGGTCCATGAGACTTGATATTAGTATAGGACCACAGTCTATAGATCAGTGGCAAATGATACCAGCTTGCAGGCAAAATCAATGTTTGGTTCTGGGGAAAAAAAAAAACAGTGAGGAAATTCTGTGCCATGGTCCCAGCATGACAAATGAACTTAGGCAAGTTGAAGATAATAATGATTGTTTAATATTCCACAGTTTTACAACTTGATTCTCTGTGGACAAAAGATCAGAAGCCTGCTGAATCCAAAGTTTTGAATCTTTGGGTCAATATGCTTCTCATGTCTTCAGCATTTAGTTTAATTTAGGAGGAAACAGTTCTGAGCTAAGATAAGATCTCAGACAAAATTGACGTGGACTCACAACATGGCCTAACATAACAATTTAATCTATCCTGTGCTTCCCCTGAAAGGAGGCTTAATAACTGTGGTATGATTTCACCTGCTGCTTCTAACATTTGCTCATTCTTTTTTCCTGAGCAAATTTGGATTATCAGATGGCGAGCAGCTTTGTTCATGGTAGGCAAACTTGAATTCATTTAGGATTAATAACAATGGGTTCAATCTTGGATTCAATGGCAGTTCTTAATGAATGGAGTCTTTGGAAGACAAATGTTTGTTTGTGTTAAAAGAAAAATAATTAATTCTCCATTTTTCTGAGTAGGAGGTGATTATAGCACATATCACAAAATGTTTTCCCTGTGTTTCCAGCCCTGGGTATAAGAACCACAGGAATGTTCCCCAAGCCCCAGCATTGCAGATAAGAGCCACTTTGACCTTGTCATTTCAAAACCCGGAGTTTTGCAACGAATTATTCGGTGTGAGGGAAAAAAAAATATTTATTTCTTACTCACAGCACTCTCAGGTCCTGCTGGTGATCTGATGCAGGGCAGGGAGGAGAGAGGAAGGTCCACATCGCTGCGATCCATCAGCAGTCCTAGGTCAAGACAGGGTTACTTGGATGAAGGAATCAAGGCTGGATGTGGATTTTGGCCCAATCCTCAGCATTGTCTCAGGCATTGGCATCTTCCAGATTCCTGTGGGAAATGCTGCATTCTTCACTGCTGCCCCTGTCCCTTGGGAAGCAGCTGGAGCACACACGACCACCGTGTCCTGCCAGGAAAGGCTGTGCTGCCCAACACCAGCTACCTGCTGACCTCGGGAGAAATTGACAGCCTTCAGGAAACGTACCCTGCAGGCAATTTTACCCTGGAAAAACATCGCCCACATTGCTAGAGTTTAGGACAACAAATTAGAGCTTTTAATATGCACTGGCCGCTTTTTTTTTTTCCTTCCCCATACCCACACAACCACCATCCCCCCCCAGCCCAGTAACATCCAGTTGCCTAATTCCATTTGAAATCAGCCGGGTTAGGCACCTAAATAATCTTGTCCTTCATGCCTGTCAACATCTTGAGGCACCTAACCACCTTTAGAGATGTGGTGTGAAAGCTTGTGAACGATGCAATCGAGGAGGGAAACAAAAGACAAGTATCCCTATTTGCTGCCCAAGAATCCACAAAGAATGCTGCTTCAGCTCTGCTCTGATTTCTAATTAGATTATGAGTGATGTAGGACTCTGAAGCCAAGCTGGAGTTTGTGCTAGCACTTTGCATGTATGAATGACAAAGGGACACCACTTTCATATTGATTTAAGCAAGCCAGTGGAAGAATGTTTAAACATCAAGTGCTTGATGTCCCAGTTTGCCAGAGCACCTGGAAATATCAAATTAATTCCAGGTGTTCTGCCATTAAGACAGGCTTGCTGCTTTTACAGCCACACATACAAAACGTGGCTCCCAGTTCCACAAATAAAAACAGAATGGTTTCTGCTCCTAATGCCTCGATAACTCCGACATATTGCAAGTTCTGGAAAGAATTTTAATCTACATAGTTTTTTTTTTAAATGGGGAGGGGAGTGAGGGGGGAGAGATTTTAAATATGCTGCATACAATTTGTGATGGTCATCTCTAAAATGCAGCTCCATTATCCTTTTCCATTTGGAATGAATGAGGCTAATTAATTTCAGGCCATACTTGATGAGGTCAGCACCATACGAAGGGTGCGTGCTAGACATTGCTAATCTCTTTCAGCTGAGAGTGATGAATTAAAGATGAAGCATTCCTTTGCAGGCCTAATTTAGAATGTATATCAAAAACCTACAGCAAATAATACTATACCCTACAACAAAGGAAAACTTGTTCTCTCAGGCTCCCATGTAGGGTTGATTTTAAAGGCATTTTCATTTCTCTTTGGAATTCCAGCTGTGGATGGGTGAAACAGTTCAGAAAATTCAAGCTTTCTCTCTTTCTATTGCTTTTATGGACAAAAGTAGGAAAAGGGGGGGCTAAGGGGAGAGAGAAACTGGTCCGTGTTTGATGCTGTATGTCCTGTGATTCTGACTGTACACTCAGCATTTGGGAAACCAAGTACCTGGGAGGTGACACCCCCACCACAGCCCACACTCTGATTTTACTGCTGGGGCTTTTTCAGTCTGAGGGGAAAGCAGTCAAGGGTTCCCTTTGGTTCAGCATCATCCCAATGTTTTGTTGGACATTGCAGGCAGGAAAAGGAACAGGTCCAGCAGTTCTGCTGGGTCACCCAGCAAGGACATGACCTTCCAAACCCTCACAGAGATGCATTTCTCCCTAGGAATAAACACCTTTCTGTGCAAAAATGTCGCATCACGTCTAGAAGTGCAGATAGCAAAATTTAATGGAACAAGTCGCTGCAAAAGCAAGCAGGTTTGGGAGCAGGACAGATTCTTATATTGCTCCCAAATTTGGTGGAATTGAGGCTCAGCCAAGCTTTGCCACCTTTCCCTCAAGGCCAAGCTGCCCACAAAGTCCACAGGGGTTTCCCCCGAGGGGACAGACCGCAGGATTTGACCCTGTGGGCAGCAAGATGCTTAATTGTCATTTTGGTAAAATAAAGACTTATGAAATCTCAATCCAACCCCAGAAGGAGGCTGCAAACAATAGACCACCGTCTTCCCCACCACCTCACTGCTCAGTACCTGGCAGTTCCTTGGAATTCTTGACAGGTTGCTGCAGCAAGTCGAAGTTCCCAACTGGTGGCCATAAGCGGCTGCCGTCTTTGTATCCCAGTAGTCCTCATTAGAACAAAGCTGCTTCGAATTAAATCCAATCTACATGCCGAATCAATCTTTCAACCCTTTGATTGCTTCTGAAAATATTTATACTTCTTAATAATGCACATTTTGTCCCAAAGCCTGTGATTAAACCCAGACAAGGTCCGGAGAAGCCTGAAGTATATGTGGAAGGGGTTATTTTGGACAGGAAAAGAAAGATAAAGACACAGGTTTTTCCTATTGTGAAACCATTAGAGTGTATAAATCTAGCAATTGCAGTTGTATAAGCATCAGAGCGGGGTTGTAATAAATACAGATTGGAGTATTATAGTAACCAAATGGAGTTTATGGATTATGTTCACTAGTTCATATTTCTCAGCTACTATAACCTAACTAGCATCATGCTGCACTCACCCCTGTTAATATTCCCTATTAATATTCTCTTTACGTGTTTGTGGGGGGGAAAAAAAAGTTAGGATTCAACTGCTGCTCTGTGTAAAACAAATATATTTAAAGAATCATGCCCTCCAAAGAAAAAAAATAAACACAGGGATGCTGTAAAGCGGCTGTGTTCGAAGGGCACGGGCTGTGCCTGCCTGAAATCAGCCCCATTCTGCTGAAAGTTAATAACTTCCATCTGAGTGGAACCTGGTCCTGATGCAGGGCATTTGCTGCGTGAAAATTAGGGTGCAAAAACGAGGCAAATCACTTCTGCTATCCCTTATCCCAGTAAATTTTGAAGGTGGTAAATAATAAGCTTTGGCTGGAGATGAGAAAACACACAAAGGCTTTGAAACCGTGCTGTGTGGTAAACAGCGTATTATTGGCTTCTCAAAAAGCAGCATACATCACAGGTGAGATATGTGGGGATGAAGGGAAGGATACATTCCCTGGCTAGGAGGAAGGCCAGATCCTCCAGAGTGGGAATCTGCCGTCGATTCAGGAGGTAGTGGAGGCTGGGGATGCAGATCAGATAAAGGCTCTGTACCTGTCTCCCTCCCCAAACACAAATGACTGCCCTTGTCTCTAATAAAAGGGAAAAACTGACTTTGGAAAACACGCTGTGATAAATCTCCTTGGAGAAAGTATGCAGCG
Source organism: Entomyzon cyanotis (assembly GCA_024500445.1). Lineage (NCBI taxonomy): Eukaryota > Metazoa > Chordata > Aves > Passeriformes > Meliphagidae > Entomyzon > Entomyzon cyanotis. The sequence continues at coordinate 15,840,456 of JAKEPQ010001010.1, forward strand.
CCTGGGTGAGAGGGAGAGAAATCCTAGAAATTAAAAGTATGTAATGCATATTTAACATCATTGTCATCAGCAGCATCAGATGGTAAATGCAGGTAATATTCTTCAGCAGTGGGTTGGTAAATGCTTGTGGTAGTTTTGCTTGTGACAGTTTCCCCTTTCATAAAGGAGAGAAAGAAATATTCTCAGTTTAAATATTATTCATTGACTCTTTCATCACATAGTTCATTATATTAAGCTGTAATTTCCTAAATATGTTGGGGGGTGGTATTATTATTATCCATATATATCCTGACTCATGATGGCTATTTTGCATTAATGTATGATTTGGATGCTCAGTCTTTAAAGTAGAGAGAAGTGGGGAGTTTATCATCACAATAAATAATGGGAGAAGAGAGATTTAAAAAATAGGGATGGATAAATAAATAAATAGGGATGGATCCAAAATTTAATGACATGCATGAAAATCCATTTTGGACCAGGCCCCCAGCAGGACTCTGTATTATATAACCAGCATTTTCTGAGTATCTTCTATTGTTTGACAACCCTGATTTCACACAGAACTTGGAGTTCATTTCTGAGCAGAAGCTTTCTATATGGAAACTTTAAATCATATCCCTGAACACACACATACCATGGAGGATATTGTCTTATTAAAGAGTTTAAGCCTAAAGGTGTATGCCTATTTTTAAAAGAAATTTTCTGATTGTAGATAACTGCTCAATTTGATTTAGTGTCCAATGATAGTGATGGGGTTGATAACTGAGCATTCATCGGTAATTCATCTTGTGCTAGTAGAAATTTACAGAAAAGCAGTGCTTTCCCAACACTGACAAGTCCTATTAATCTTCTTCAGACACATTTCAATAGGTGTCTCCATCTGTGCCCAACATCTAAACACTCTGGCATCACTGGGGACTTGGAGACACCTTCATTTCAGGTTACACCAGTGAAAATGTGATACTAGATTGTACTCCATTTTTAACCTAATTCTCTCTTTTCATTCAATTAGCCTTTCTTGCCTGCATTTTTCTACTCATGTGTAACATCCTTTTCCCAGGAATAGCTTAAAAATGAGATTTAGCTACTTAAAGAGAGAGAATCTGCCAGGGTGAGAGCAACCAAGAGCTTAATACATAAAAACAGAATAATAAAGCTGAGGGACAGAGTGTGGAGACAGAATCACCAGTCACCAAACACATCCCGAGCAGCATTCCCACAATATTCTCCTCTGGATGCACCTCTTGCAGTCACTGCTGGGTTAGGACAGGTCTGAAACCAAACCCCCCAAAACTGAAAACAATTGCAGGATGTTTGGGTGTGGAAACCCAAAACACCTCTGTTTGTTCTGCCCAGGGATCCCCAGCATCCATCCCCGCTTCACTTTACATCGACAGCTAATGCATGAACAAACACAGAGCAGTCAAATTACAGCAATAACATCTCTGGGTGGATTATGTTCCAACTTCCTCACTTATTATTAAAAGTGAGTAAATTGCGAAGCACATGGGAGAGGTAGGGTGCAAATGCAGGCGAATTTCCACTCCGAACCAAATGTTGTTTTTTTTCCACTTTCAAAGCTGCGATGAGTTTGCGAGCAGACGCAGCACAGCTTTAAAGCTTACTCATTCAAAAATGTGTGTTTGGGTTCCTTTTTTTTCTTTTTTTTTTTTTTTTTTTTTCCCCTCCCTCCCCTCCTTACTCCATTTACGTTTGCCTTTCAAAGAGGAGCAGATGCACACCATTTGGGTTTGGGTGGCTCCTACTTGCTCTGAACTTTCTTCTGAAAAGAGCAAACCGTGAGCCGTGCATCTGCTCCGCGCCTCAGAGGCAGCTTCAAACTTTGTTTCTGGCTCTATGAAGTTCTCTCGTGAGTCGTATTATGGATCTAAATGACCTTATTGTAGGTGGCAAGTTTAAATGTGCCATATTAATAACTTGTTATCCAAGACAAATTAAGTCCTTATGTGTCAAAAGCACTCTGTTCTGGATTACCTACAAGACAAGTATTTATTGAATAAACGTTGGATCCAATTTCATTTTAATGTGACTGACTGTATGCTGCAGCCCCTCAGAACGAGATAAAAACACTCAAACCTACAACTGTGTTGCAACATTACACCTAACTTGTCTATTTCTATTATTGTCTTTTTAACATGGGATATCAAAAGTGTTTGGGGGGGGTTTAAGGATTTATTATTATTATTATTGTTATTATTTTTTTCTGAAGAGCAAGGAGAGAGATAGAAAAAAAAAAAGACTGGCATTCAGCCTAAAGAGAAATCATTGAAACAAATTAATCCTATGCCGTTTAAATTGACATGGTAATCCATCATCAGCAAAGGGAAACTCTGAAAGCAATCTAGAATCTGCAGTGTTCTTTCACTGGCCCTCAGGCACAAAGACAGATAGTAAAAGAGGAAGGGGGGAAAAAAAATCATAAAAGTTAGCAGCATCTTAGCATAGGGAAAGGCTAGAGAGAGCAGCTTTCACTTTTTGCTGCTTTCAAGCACCCAGCTCAGAGAGCAGCGCTGATTAACCTCCAGTCAGAGCCTGCTTCAGCTGCCTGTGTCAGATCATCCTCGGCTCTGGATGGAGTCATTTCAAACAGCTCAGAGCCCCCGTCCTGCAGAAACTCCCCTCTGAAAACCCTGCCAAACATCAACTGGGGCGTTTCTGCTTACAGAGGGCCTCTTATTAGCCTAAACTTGATCATTCCAAATGGACAATAAATTCTATCTTCACAGCCCTGGAGAAAGGAGCTGGGCTATCCTTGGGAGTTTAATAGCCAGGATTTTCATAGAGCTAGCATGAAAAAGCTGGGGAGGGTTATGTGGGTTTGGACTCAGGGTATTTTTTTGTCTCTCCCCTGCTTTCTCTGTAGGGCTATCCACCGTAATGCATGTTTCCCAAGAGATTTTTCAAGCTAGTTTTAAATATCTAAAGTGATGAGACTTTGTGCACCTTTAAAATTTTATTAGACTTGTGGTCAGAAGAAAACATAAACCTCTTGGGCCTTGAAAGCCCATTGCAATACAGCCATTACCCCTATAATGTCAACAGAGCTACAAAATTCTCTGGAAATAAACCTTTTAAGAGCAGCTTTCCCTGCTTCATGTTTTCTTTTAAGGTCAGTGGTGCATCACTTTTTTGGAAAACGTTTCCCCTCTCTGGCCAGGTTTAGCAACGTGAAGTAGAATGTATATTACTAAATGAATAGGTTTAATTTTAGACACTGAAAAAATAAATAGAAGAAGAGAGCCAGGGCAGGAATAATACCTTTCAGTTAGAAACAGACATAGTAGAAAGAAAAAGTCAGAACTTTAGTGCCAGGGGCAAAGGGGTGAAAGGCTGGCTAATATGAACCATATCCAACATCTGCCCTATTTTAATTTAGCAGGGATAAAGTTTCTTCTTTTTTATTATTAAGAAAACTTTATGTGGCAGAGAAACCCATGAGCTATGTTATCAAAACTGTTTTATTGTCACACTGAAACTTAGAACTATTAAGAATTGGCAGGGCAAAGAGATAAAAACTCCCCTTCTCTCTCCTTTTATGCTCTGTGACAAGCCTGGGCTCGGGTCCTGCTGACTGGGATGTCCTTTTCATGTCTTTATGAAGTACTGCACTTGGGGCTGTAATAGAAAGGGGAGGTTAATTGTTCAGGATGGGTCCAAATGATTGATTCTCCAGGTTTAAAAAAAAAATTAAATTTTTAAAAAAAAAAAGTGAATATTTAAAACAAAATCTGGATGCTTTGGTCGCCCTCAGAGGTGAGCTGAGGTGGTGATGCACAACAAGTGTAAAGAAGGGCTGCACTGGGGACCTGGATGAGAAAAAGCCCAAATTGCCAGGCTGGAACATGATCTCATTCCATCAAAAAGTTTTCCACCTCGGTAGTGCAAATTCCACTATAAAATAACAAAGTATACTAAACCACATGTCAGTAGCTGTAGGAGTAAGAGAGCAAATTGGTTTCTGACAAAAGAAGGATGAATACCTTTGGATAATCTAAAGTTAAAATTTGATTGAAAGCATAACATTCCTCTAAGCATCAATATGCTTAGGATCCAAAATATGGTTATTTTATTACCAGTTAATACTTAGATCAAAGCAAAACACTGTAGCTGGAAGGGACATTCTCTCTGGAAATAAAGTTCCATGTAATTATTTCCTATTAAAAACTAAAACTGGACTTAGATTCAAAAATTTGGGCTCCCTTACATGCGATATAATTCAAGCTTGTCAAGAGAGAGCAGATGTAGCATTTTTCACTGTTTGCTGGTATCTCTTTGCTTTAAAGTTTTCGGTTTAGCTTTAACCCTTTGAACGTGAAAGATTCTGATCCAATTTGCCTCAATCAGACCAGGGGGACTGTTTTGGATTATATTGACTAATTTCTTGTGATAAGAAATTAGAATTTGATATAAGCTAACATCGTTTTAAATAAAGTCTGGAAATGTAAGGAGGTGAAATCTAAAGAAAGTGATATGGCGATGGGGAGGCAGCTGAAAGTTAAACATTAAATTGTAAACAAGGGTTTTACTCTTGGGCAAAACAGCTCATCTTAATTCAATTCAAGACATGGAGTTTAAAATATGCACTCAAAATACTTCCAAGAAAGCTGCAACCTTTCAGAGGAGAGAGATAAGAACGTATTTTAATTATGAGGTTATAAATATGCGATAGATTTAATTTTTTTTTTACCAACTCCTAGTGCACTACGTAACATTGTTCAGATGCAGTTTTACATTTATCTGTCTGTCTCTATTCCAGTACAGGGTTTTGCTTTTATTTTATTCTTTCTCTTTTTTTTTTTCCCTTCCTGATAGCTCAATCTCTATTTATGGCATCGCTGAGGCAGGCCCTGGGAAAAAAAAATAGAATCTATCCTTCTGTATTTATAAACCACCACAGAATAAATAGAGAATGGCTCCTTTTTACAACTGAAGGGCTGGTATAATAAGTAGCAATATGAAATATTTAGACACATTATTTCAAGCTTCCCGGCTGCTTCTGATTCTGCTAATTATTTTTGATCTGTCACTCAGAAATAAAAAAATAAATAAATAAAACTTTAAAGAGTTCATTAGGACTGTGGAAAGGAAGAAGAGTCAGATATAAGGCAGCAATTATAATTTGGTTTTAACATGTTTTTTTCATTTTTTTGCTGACTCCTCAGCTATATTGTTTAGTAGAAGGATGGCTACAATATTCTCCTACATTAAAGCCTGCTAAATAGGGAAGAAGCTGAGACATTCAGCTGGGATATTGTTTGCTAGCTCAATTAGTATCCCAAGAATTTGAAAGTACAATAAATGTATCTGAAGATCATATCTAAACATACTTACCAAAAAGGACCCACCTCTCTCAGCAGTTCACATATTTCTGCCTTCTAACTGGGAGGAAAAAAAAAAAAAAGGCAGTTCGATGTGTAGGTTAAGATTGGCGTGTGGCAAGGTTTGTGTGAGATACAAAGAAATCTGTATTTCACTCAACAATTTCATTGCTTAAACATATAGTTTAGAAGCATCTTTTCCTTAAACATGTGGTTCAATAACATTTTCTTCAAAGGAACAATTCAACGTGTTAAAAGATTTAAGAACAAAGAATGTGCTGCAAAATGCAAATTCCTCCAGTGTTATACTGTGTATGCAATTATGTATGTAGGCAGATAGATATAATTTGAGAGTTATTAACTTTCAACATCAATGATGTACCCTGAATCAATACAATGTAACTACCTATTAAAATATAAACCAGGTGTGTTCCCAGGCAAATACAGCCTGAGAAGCTTTTCTAGATTATTTTTTTTCTCTTTAAAGATTGCAGCTCTACTGTGGACAAGAAGCTCGAGAGATTGGTGCTGGTCCTAAAGATGGAGATTGCTTTGCTTTTTGCTGATGGTACTAGAGAATGTTTCATTTCCTCCACCTTTGGAAAAAAAAATAATTCAAAAATATTAAACAATAATGAAATGCTGTAAAGGGGATAAATTGCCTCCCAAACATCCGTGCATTTATGCACCTCCGGATGCATGGCAAAGAGAAAAGTTCCCTATTTCCATTTTTCCTTTGGCTCAAGGGAGGGAATGAAGGGAGCAGAAATCATTTTAAGCTTTGCCCTGCCGTCGGATCGACCCCTCTCGCAAATCCCTTTCTCCTGGCCGCCCTCCCTCTCTCCCCCGAGCACACAGCCCGGCGCAGTTAACCTTGGAGCGGCGCCGGGGACGGAAGGGTTAATGAAACCCAGCTCTTTACGACCTCCAGGGTCAGACTCTTCCTATCTGCAATCTAAGGAATTAGGTAAGGAGGTTATAAGATTATAGTGAAAGGAGTTATAGGCCCTCGTAGCCTCACACCTGAACATATTGGGCTAATCCACTGGGATTCTTAAAAATCGCTTCAGCTATGGAAAACTGTTAATTAGGCTGAGTCTGTCCCGAGGTTTCCTGTTGCATTAGTGATCCAGCCGAGCTGCCTGCACTCCATGGGCTCGCATGAAATGCTCTGAATATGCCTACACTTGCTGTCCCTTCTCCACCACCGAAATCAACATCAGCCCCTGATTTCGGGGTTAAAAAAAAAAAAAAAGAAGCAAAGCTGGGGGAAAATTCAGCCCGAGAGATGAACAAAAGTCAACCCCCTCCGCTCCCTGAGCCCTGGGTGCCCGGCAGGCTATTTGCAGCTGTTTCTAACTTCAGTGTTTGTTTACAGTAGCAAAATTAGCACTTGGAGGAGAAGTGAAAAGCTGTTTTCACATCAGTTTTACTCCTCGGTTCCTAGCTTGAGATGCCTTTCCTCCCTCCCAGCAATCAGCATCATTTAAAGTGCGGTTCAAACTTTCTCTCGCTCCTCTGACTTAGTTCTCTGCAGTCGCATCCTATTTTCTGCTAGAGAAAAATACGCGGAGAGAAGGTAGCATGTGAACACGGGCCAAACATCTCGGATTAGAGGCAAAAAAATAATCATAATAATCCCGAGCATCCCTACAGAACGTATTTTAACATCGCTTGGCAGAGCCCTGCCCTACTGCCAGCTTTCTGCCCTTTGGCACTCAGATATTTGCTTGTCTCCAGCAAAGTTTCCTTTAATCCGCCGAGACACCCCAGGGCTGTACCTGAGCCACGGCTAAATTGCTCCCTACGACCGATAAAATCCTGCAGCAGCAACTCCCCAGCTTCAATATTTAAAACAAGGGTTGGTTTTGGCCATTTTGTCATTTGCAGAAGTGCTGGATTTTTTTTTTAATTTAATTTTTTTTTTAATGCCACTTGTGGTCACCCTCGAATGGCAGTAATCTGTAGATTACATATTACGAGCCTTGTCATTACGTGGCTAAAATGAGGTGGTTAAACGCTAAAATCCATTTTACTCACCACATTTGCTTGTGGGGAGGGAGGGGGCGGGAAGGAGAGGGGAGAGCAAACTTGGAGGAGAAGGATTTAAAGCCCTCGGATGGGAGCTGGATGTGCTCCTGCTGTCAGAACCCTCTCTGCCTGTTGGCCACACGGGCTGGGAACCCCTCAACTTCACCTCCAAGCCAGGCGCCCGATTACTCCATCCCTCTCCCTCGCTCCTGAGCCTTTTGTCCCCATTTTCGTGGTATCTCAGCTTTGCTCCACACAGGCGACTTTTCTCTGCCTCTCCTGGATTTGCTCTGTAGCATTTCTAGGCTCCTACTCTCCAGCTCTCCCCCCGTTTGCCTCTTTCATGTGTGTCCCTGATCCCTCTCCAGCTGATGTGATTCTTTAGAAATGTGGGTCTTATCCCGTCCCTACCTTTGCCGGCTCTGATTAGATATTATTTTTTCATTGGCTCTGCTACAATGGGTTCCTCCCTTTAATCTCTCCGTATATTTTCCCCCTCCCGGTATAACCAAATCCATGAAATTCACAGCCTCTCTCTTTGACACGACTGGTTCGTCTAATCACTCCATATCGATTTCCCTAACTCTTTTCATCCAGCTGAAGACACATCTTAAAACACTCCAAGCCAGAGTGTGCTCTTTGCTTTATACACACTAATAAAATGATTTACCCTTCTCTCTCTGCTCTCCTCACAGGAGAAAATCGTTCAAGTCGCGGCTATTTGTGTGTGATCAGTAAATATTTAGTGTGGCGACATCCTCAGCTCCTCTCCTGATCAATACGCAACCCAACAGGAGGTGGACTATTGTCCGGGCAGTGACTTGCTGAGATCTCCTTTAGATGAATTCTTTGCCCCCCATACTGTCTGTTAGGATTTATCCTCGAAGGTAACCAATAAAGAAAAATTGAGTCTTTAAAAACGTCTGTTTCTAACCTGTTTACCGTGCCATTAAAGCACCTAAGCAAGGAATGGCTTATTCATCCCCGTCTCCCTCATCCCTGGGATGGGCTGACACACGCAGAGCGCTGCTGGAAAATGGGGATCAAAGCCCCCCGCACGGCTGCTCTGCATCCCTGACCCCCTCGATCCCCTCCTGCCCGACCCCTCCAGCAAAACCCCGTCGGCTCTCTGCAGTGCAATGTCACGGCAAAAGGGCGATTCGCCGGTCGCACCCTGCAGCATCTTCGGGCACAGGGTTCGCTCCCAGCTCAGCCTCAGTGGGTGGGAGCGATGTGCCCAGGGATGGAGGGTGCCCCAGCAACTTCCAGCCCACCTCCCTCCTCCTCCTCCTCGTCGCATCCCGCGGCTCTGCCTGCCCCAGGACCAGGCTGAGGCAGGGCTGGGGGCTCAGTGGTTTTTTGTTTGTTTGTCTGGCTTTTTGTTTGGGTTGTTTTTTGGTTTTTTTTTTTTTTTGAACGGCATGGCAAATCTGCAGTGAAGAAAAAAAATAATAATAATAATGGAAATGGAGAAGGGCTTAAAGCCCGTTTCCTGTGGTTAACCATAACGAGAGCTTTCCCAGAGTGATAAAATGGGCAGAAAGAGAAGTTCGCGTGTGCCATGTGTGTGTTTTACCCTGATCTGCTATTTCCCTCCTGGGAAAGCCAATGCCTCCCCTTGTGATCACCCCAGGAGAGAGCTGTGCCCGGTGAGATGTCTGAGCAGCAGCAGTGTCTGCTGTGTGGGTGCCTGTCTGCTGCAGCCTGGGTGCCTCCACACAATGGCTCCACAGTTCCATCTGCATCGTCTCTCTGTGCTCACTCCCATCATGTCCTGCAGCCCACAGAGGTGCCCAGATATTTATTTTATCCCCGTGCGTGTGCACCTCAGCTCCAGGTCTGAGGCGTTTATCTCTGCAAATGGACACTGTCTGCCTGGGCGCTGCATAAATCCATGGCTGTGTATTACAGATGTGCGACTGTTATTCAAATGTAAAACCAGCTACATCCACCTGTTAACTTTGTTTAGAAACCACTTTCCCTAATGGCTTTTCGCTAACTTATTCAGCCCGTTACTCGAGTATAGGAGGCAATGGAGGGGAAAAATCCATATGAAACCCTGCTCACAGCCTCTCTTCGAGAGGACACTTTCCACACCTTGCCTAGACAGGGCTCCCATAGAGCGCTTATCTCTCGAATATATCTTTATACTAATGCATACTTAATTGGTCTGTCTTGACTGTCCATATAAAACAATTTAATTAGGGTGCTTTCTGCTTTGGAAAGAAAGAAAAAAAAAATCTGCCCAGCATTTATTGTATTTAGCACCAATACAGGCAGAAAATGTTGCACAAGTTTTTGGTTGAAAGAGCACCTATGTGTCCATTGAAGGGCGTTGATCCGAAAAGACAGAGAGGACAAGTAAAATCGATTTGAAGCAACCCTCTCTGTCCCTTTCACACCATTCAGACACTCCATTCCTTCTAAGACAAAGACCCAGCGCCTTGGGAATGCTGGCAAGGGGGGGGAAAGAAGAGGAAAAAAAAAAAAAGGAAAAAAGCTTCAATCCCCCCAAGCAAAAGGGAGAGCTCTGAAATTCCTTCATATTGCTGTTATTTACCCCCGAAGATATGTTCAGCTCCAGGATTTTCTTCAATTCGGCGTCTAACACTGCTGCTGCGAGGAATGTCCCTGGAAGGGGAGGAGGTAATTATGGCTATTAGTGCTGCGAGCCCAGCCGCAACCTTGGTCACTCGCAGGCTTTTAGGGTTAAAATAGCCCTCACCTCTGACCCCTGCGGAGCAAAGTTGTAGCTATTGCCACAAGTTGGGCCAAAGTTTTCAAATCCAGGGCTGGGCAACACCGGAGGGGGCAAACTTCTCCCTGGAATTATTTTTGGTTGGGATTTAAATCATCTTTAGTCTATTTAATTGCCTTTCCCTCCTCCTTTGGCCGAACAATCCCTTTCGGAGAGGTGGGGGGGATTTCAAAATGCCCTGCTCTCACTACCTTTCCCACTGCTCTTTCCATTTAGGTTTAATTTGGCAGATTGTTTTCAAGCATGAAAATGGTTATCATCAAACTGAATTACTGGGTCAGCCTTTCATCCAGAGAGCTCAAGAATTAAAGGGGGGGGGGGGGTCGGGGAGGGGGGTCCCCCCTTTAGGCTTTCCCCACCACGACCCGTTCAGCTTTACAAAAAAAGGAGCATTTGGAAAAATGAAGAAAGGACGAAAAGCTTGGGTTTGTGTCCTGTGCTTTCTGCACACCTTCACGATCCTGCTCTGCGAGGGGGATTTTGGCAGGGGGGCGGAGGGGATGCTAAACTGAGGAGGGGAGCGAGCCCACAGATGCAAGTACCCCTCTGGCAATAATAAAAATCCATTCAAGTGGGCTATGTCTCCATCTTCCATGTCCTGATTAGACTTAACAAGAGTGGAAACTTGTGTAGACCATATTTATGGTATTAACAAGCAGTTAAAAGATTTATCCTCCTTCTGATCAATACTGTTCGTGCCCGCTCCTTCCCCCCCACCCCCCGGGCCCTCCCCGAAGGCTGCAATGACAATCGCCTTCATACTTTTTCATCACCGATCGAGGTGGCAAAACCCTTTTGTAATTTTCATTAGCCCAGTAAACATGCAATTAACATGCAGCACTGTGGTTAACTTAATTCCTGTTTTAAGGCAAGGACAAGCAAGAAATGGAAGAGCGTTTGTTCCATTTGTCAAGTATGACACACTCCCTACCCTAACAGTTTCTTAAAATAAAAGCTCGGCTCCCCACCACCACGACCACCACCCCTCTTTCCAGAAACCCCCCACACTGATACACACACACACACAAAAAGGAGCAGGAATCCATTAGTTGGAGAGTATTCTCCTGCCAAAGGCGGTATAATGTATTCCAAATTTTCCCAAGCCCTCACTGTACCGGGGTCCCGTTCCCCCGACTCCCCCCTCCCATCCTGGGGAAGGGGGCTGACTCGCTGATATTTCTCGTGGGTGAAAGATTCAGCCCTTTTCCTAACCGTATTTTTTTTTTTTTTTAATAAAATAAAACTAAACGTGCTTCCCATGTCTAAAAGTTGCCATGTTTGTGAAGGGGGTGGGGAAAAATGTCTCCAAGGGTTTCAATTAGCAACAAATGATTATTGCAACGGATTTTTGGTAATGAAAAAATGTGGAGTACCTCTTTCGAGCTGGGATCTCAGGGGCAGTGAGAGAGAGAGAGAGGGGGAGAGGGAGAGAAGGAGAGAGAGAGAAAGAGATTGCTGATTAGCTCGGATTCTTTCCCAACTTGCTTTAGCGTGTGCTTGCGTTCCCTGCCGACCCTACACAGGACACTATATATTTTTTCCCCTTCGGTGCATGTGTTGATAGTTCAGCCTGTAGTTGTTTGCGGTTGGCTTTTTTTTTCCCTTTTCGGTTTTTTTTTTTTCCTGCCGGGGAGGGGGAGGTGGGAAAGGGGGGAGGGGGGGCTGAAATCCATTGCATCCATCCTACCCCCACAGTCATTAACTTAGGAGATTTCCCTCTCTTATTTTTTTTTTTCTCCCCAATTGGAAGGGTGGGTTGTGAATATTTTTCTTTTTTTTTTTCTTTTTTTTTTTTTTTTTAAGTCTCGCCTATCCAGCTCCAAACAAGGTGTAGCGAGACGCTCTTCCTTCTAAGGAATGAAATGAGACAAGGATCATTCAAAGACATCTCCTACCTTGGGCTTGGGGATTTTTTCTTAAAGGCAAGGCGCACATTCCTAAGCAGCTGTGTACAAAGCCCCCCTGAAATCTTGTCTGTGTAAAGTTAGAGTGTGTTCAGGGTGTTTTTTTTTTCCCTCTCTCTCCCAAGGCTGATCGCTAATAATACATCGAAAGCACTTCCCTTTAGGTTGTGGGAAATCTATTCCCTTCACCTTGCTTCCTTTTTTTCCCCCCCTGAAGGCTGTAACTTTACTTTTTTTTCTCTCTCTCTTTTTTTTTTTTTTTTTTTTTTTTTTAATCAGTTTGCACAATCGCTTAGATAAACACCAAGAAGGAGACTTCTCTTTAATTACCCAACGCACATCTTTCTGGGGGGCAAACAGCGGTCTGATTTTTTTTTTTTTATTTGTTTGTTTCACCTGCCAAACTAAAGGAGAGGTAGAAAAAGGAAGATGCAAGCGATTTGGGACCTTGAACAAGGCAAATATGGTTTTGGTATGTTTACTTCTAGTTTTTTTTCTTCTTCTCTGACACTTTTTTCGGGCAATGTGTTGTGATTCTTGTGTTTCTCTTTTAAGGAAAACAAAAAATCCAAAAAAGCAAATGTTAGCTAACGTGCGTCTTAAACGATCGTTTCTAAGGTTACGTGGGTTGCTCTAAGGAGGGGAAGAGGGGAGGGGGGCAGACCCAAGTATGTGTAATTGCAGCACCATCAGTTAGCACGTCCTTTAGCTAAATAAAGCAAAGCAGCAAACAAACAAACAAGCGAACAAACCCAACGACCGGACCCGGCTCGCAGGTCCGAGGCAAAGCGCCTGCGAGTCATTTCCCCAGGAGCAGCGGCCGGGCTCTGCCGCCCCTGCCCGGCGCCGGGGCTGCTCGGGGGGAGCACGGAGCGACCTGCTCCGGAGGGTGGGAGGGCAGGACGAGGCTCTTTAACTTAAGCGATAGGTATTAAACTGCCCGGGATCGCGTCGCCGCGTGCAGCTGGCAGCGTTTATTTCGCGGGGGGGAAGGAAAAAAATAATAATAAAAAAAAAAAGGTCGGTGGTGGAGGTATAGCGCTGAGATCCCCTCTCCCCCGCCGGTCCCTTCCCTGGCTAAGCAAGTACAATTGAAAGAAGCTGGAATATACTCACCATCCGAAGGTGTGGTTGGCAGTTCGGCTGAGGCTTTAAGGCAATTATTTATCCTTTTTTTTTTTTTTTTAAGTATTATTGCAAAAGACGTAGATCTGACTTTAAGCAGCAGAAGTGTTTTGCTCTGACAACAGCAAGCGAGGCACGGATCCTCGTTAAAAAAAAAAAAAATCACAAAACAGGATCTCCCCCCCCCACCACCCCTTACCACTATCCCTTAAAAATACCTATTCGGCACAGCTCTCGCAGAAACCGTGATGCAGAAATCTTATAGTCCGGTCTAGGAGTGCCCAAGCCAATTAATTTTAAATCCTTAGGAATTAATCAGATTAAAATGTACAGAAGTTTCATTCTCGTATGCATACGTGAGCCAAAAGTCGTTTCCCTTTAAGAGATCCTTTTCTTTTAAAGTTGAATTTTAGGCAGATAAGAGACTTACACTAGGGGGCAGCCAGATACTGTACTTGCTCCAATCTTAAGCAATTTTTTTTCCTCTCTCACAGCATATGCTCTGATTTAGCACTGTAAATTTTTCAGAGGACCCAACTCTGACAGCCCCTGGTGATTTTCAAAGTACCACAAGCCAGTGGTTAAAAATTGCATTGACTTGGAAGTTCAGAGGCACACAATAGGAGCCACTTTCCCTATTCATGGAACTTCAGTGTGGTGGAAGAGAAAAACACACACATACTACATTGAGGGAGAAGAGGAATTCATTGAATTCTGTTAGACGTAACTGCTTTCCACTGAGTTCAGAGCGAAACTCGGTATTTGTTCGATGCTGTATTCATATTGCGATTTAATCTAGAAAGAATTAGAGGACTGTTAGGCAGCTTTCTGCCAGGAAAGCAGCTTCCCCCTCCTTCCTCCTCTCTTTTTGAAACCTAAAGATTTACACCGGCTCTATCCCCAACTCTATTTTAGCAAAATAAATCCTTCCACTCCCTCTCATTAAAATAAATTTACATCTGCAGTAAAATGGCAGGAGGGATGCGTTTGTTTATTTGGAAAACCAACACGGTCTCACTTTTAAACCAGAGCATTTCTATTGTCATTAGCCTCGGAGAAGGACAGTGGAGAATCTCCCCCTTCCTTGCGAGGCGCTCAGGTTTCGAGGATTATTTAGCGAAATTAGCTGCAGTTCATTTTTACATTCATCTGTTCTGTCTCAACCCACTCGCAGGGGTGTTTTCAAATAAATAGCAAAGCATCTAATGGTGCTAATAGATAGTTATATCGCTGCATCCCTCGAAGAGCAAATAGTTAATCTGGGGCATTCTTCATTAATGCTTGAGCAATCAGCGTATACGGCGGCTTTTAAGCGTGTATCAATGGCTTTTTATTTTTACGATCATACGTTCAAACTATTAATATTGTGCGTCCTGTTAAAACCGCTTTCTCTTCTGATTTCTGCATTTGTTCGGACGGCGTTTATGTTTTTTCACATGGTGAATTAATCCTGTTTACTTTGTCAGATTCGAGACAGGAAAGGTTGGTGTTGGGTTGTGGTTTGGGTTTTGGCTTTTTTTTTTTTCCTCAGGAAATTCAACATCAGCAACAATCTGTGGCTATTCTGTATTTTGAACCCCCACCTTCTCCTACCCTTCCCGAAAGGTGACCTCCTCAGCTCTGGGTTCTTTGGAAATCATAAGGCAGTTCCCCACATTTTAACCAGGAAAGATTCCTTTCCCCCTTCCTGCCTTCCCAGTCCCTGCTGGTCCCTGTTTCGGGTAAAGGTTATGTTTTGCTCCGTGAGGTTCAATGGGAACGCTGCAGCCTTGTCTTTGAAAGTGAGCCGCAAAAACATCTGCGCCCGTGGGCTCTGAACACACCAGCTTGCCAGGCAGGACACTCTCAAGTCGAGGTGCTTTTTACAACTTTCCAACCATCTCCGCACCTGCGGCTTTAGCCACGTGTGTTATTTCTGCGGCAGGAGAGGGTGGGCATGTGGCAACATGAAAAAGTGTGTGTGTGAGGAGGTGAGGGGCAATTAATCCCTTCCTGAGCTGTGCCCAGGTCTGCGTCCCCGCGGCCGTGCTTGGTGACCGGCTCGGATGTGAGCGCTCACACACGCGGGCGTTCGCAGAGGAGGAACGGTCCGGCCGGGCTTTTCTCTGTCTGTGTTAACATGTTTTCTATTGTATCTCTCCGTCCCTTCGCTTGCTCGAGTGTCTTTTGGCCATTTGCACCGGGATACGGACTCGAGTCCCCGCTCCGCCGGCCGGTAGCTCCATTCAGCGGGAAATAAACACATCCCCGCGCTGTGCTCTGTTACCTGCTCGTGGTACGGCACGGAGCTCGTGTCACAGTGTCAGGGTACGTGTGGTCAGGAAAGCCCCGAACCCGCAAAACCCCGAAATAAAGTTAAAGGGGTTCAGGCGAGCTACGCCGTAGCGATGCCGCGCGAAAGGCACGGGTGTCACGCTCTGCGGAGCGGCGTGCCGGGCTTCGGCGGTGTGCGCAGCGGAGCCGCCGTCCCCTCGTTCGGGGCGAGCGGGGACGAGGAGAGGCCGGGCGGAGCGGCGGAGCCCCCGAGCCCCGCCGGGGCCGTGCGAGCGGCCGGTCCCGGAGCGCCGGGAGCGGGCACGCTCGGCTCGCCGCGGCTCAGCCCGGCTCGGCGGGGCTCGGCGCGGCTCCGCGGGCGGCCGGGGCACGGCTCGGGAGGGCGGCGGGACACGGGGCGGCCGCGGCGAGCGCAGGTGCCCGGAGCGGGGCCGGGGGGCTCCGCCGTGAGACCCCCGGCGGGCTCCAGCCCGCACCGCGCGCCCCGACCGCTTTCGGGGAACCTGCGGCCGCCCCTTCCCCGCGGCGGCGGCGCCGGGGCTCGGCTGTACTTTATTCCGTGGAGTTTTACCTCGCTTTAGCGCCTGCTTTCCGCTTCGCGCCCGCCGCCCCCTCCGACCCCCGAGGCCGCGCCCCGGCGGGCAGCCCCAGGTGAGGCGGCGGCGGCGGCGCCGCGCTCCGCACGCCGGGCTCGCCTTAACCCCTGGCCCCGGCGGGGCGGGAGGGCGCGGCGCGGGGCGCGGGGCGGCGGGCGCGGGGCGGCGGGCGGCGCTAGGACCGCGCGGGCGGCGGCGGCGGCCATGGCGGGCCGCGCAAGGGCGGCGCGGCCCAATGAGGGCCGGTGGGCGGGGCGCGCGCTCCTGACCAGTCAGGCGCCGGCCCGGTTGCCTTATAAGGCGCGCGGTCGCCATGGCGACGCGCGCTGAGTTGCAGCAGCCGTGTCAAAGTTCACTCTCCCGCCAGCGGGGCGAGCGGCCGGCGGGGAGCGCGCTCGCCGCTCCTCGGCCCACACGCCGCCCGCACCGCCCGCCCGCCCCGCCCCGCGCCGCCCCTCCCCGCCGCCGCGAGGGGAGGGGAGCGGGGGGAGCCCCCGCTTCTTTTTATTTTGGGGCGGGGGGCGGGGGGGAGCGCTGGCGCGCTCTCCCCGTGGTGATTTTTTTCCCCTCCTCCCTCCCTCCCCGGCTGAGGAGCGATGCTGCGCGCTGGGTTATGATCCTTCCCTCTCTCTCTCTCCCTCCTCCTCCTCCTCCTCCTCCTCCTCCTCTCCTCCTCCTCCTCCTCCTCCTCCTCCTCCCGCTCCCCTCTTTTATCATCCTGGCTGGCTGGGCGCTGCTGCGCTGGCGAGTTGACTCCTTCCCTCCCCCCCGCCCCGCGGCCCCCTCCCCCCTGCCCGCGCCGTGAGCACCGGCGGCGCGGAGGCGAGAGCCCACTTGCGAGGCGGCAGAAGCAGCATAAGGCAGCGCGGCGGCGGCGGCAGCGGCGGCGGGAGCGGCGGCGGCGGGAGCGGCGGCAGCAGCACCCGAGCGGCGGCGGGAGCGGGAGCGGCGGCGGGGACGCGGCGCGGCGGGAGCGGCGAACCGGCGGAGCGGGGCAGAGCGGAGCAGAGCAGAGCAGAGCGGCGGCGCCGGAGAGGAGGAGGAGGAGGAGGAGGAACAAATAAACAATCATAATAATAATTCATAATAATCGTAATAATAACGATAATAAGAATTTTTTTATAAAACAAAAAAAAAAAAAAAAAGAGCGAGGAGGAGGAAAAAAAAAAAAGCCAACAGCCCCCCCACACCCCCGAGCCCAAAAGAGGGAGCGAGAGAGAGCAAGAGCGCAGCGGCCGGGCGGAGCGGCGGAGAGGAAGAATTAAAGCGAGCGAAGGAGGGAGGAGAGACAGAGCAGAGAGAGAGAGAGAGGAGGAAAGAGGAGGAGGAGGAAAAAAAAAGCCCACAAAAACAAAGCGATCGCAGTTGATGTTGCTGCTGCAAGCTGGACTTCCAAAAACTACGGCGAGACCGACCGCTCTCCGCGCCGAGAAGAGTCTCCTCCGCTGTGCGTGTTTTTTTCCGCTGTGTGTGTAATCTTTAACCTTTTATTCATTCTTATTTTGATGGCTTTCCTGAATGGCTGACTGCGAGCTTCCCTGGACCTGGCCCCCAGACACCCGCCTCTCCTCCTTCAACTACTCTGCTGCAGATCAGCTCTAAGAGAGAGAGAGGGAGATCTTTGAAGAGATTTTTTTTTTTTTTCTCCTCTCTCTCTCTCTCTCTCTCCCCCTCTCTCCCCCACCCCCACCACCCCTTTACTTTGCTCTCCTGGAGCCCAGACAATCGACTCGCACCTCGCCCCCCCGCACACACACCTCCATCGCCCCGTGCTTCTGCACCTTCGCCGGTACCGGGAGATCCCCCCACCCCGACCCTCCTGAAAAAAAAAAAAAAAAAAAAAAAAAAAGGCAAAACAACAAAAGAGAGAGGGGGAAAAAGAGAGAGAGAGAGAGAGGGGAGGACAAAAAAATAAAAAGACTGCTGCAAAGCTGATCTGAAAAAGCAAAGCAAACAAACTTTGAAAATAAAGGGGGAACAGGAAGTTTGGCAACGGTGTCCAATAGATATGGCAATGGTAGTCGGTGCGTGGCGAGACCCCCAGGACGATGTGCCCGGAGCTCAGGGAACGCAGCCTTCGCAAGCCCCGCCGGTGCAGGGACCCCCGGCCGGGGCCCCGCACACCCCACAGACCCCGGGGCCCGGGGGCCCTCCCAGTACGCCAGCCCAGACCAACCCGCCGAGCCAGCAGAACCAAGGAGACAAGCAGCAGCAGCAGCAGCACATTGAATGTGTGGTTTGTGGGGACAAGTCTAGTGGCAAACATTATGGCCAGTTTACCTGCGAGGGTTGCAAGAGTTTCTTCAAGCGGAGTGTAAGGAGGAATCTCAGCTACACTTGTCGTGCCAACAGGAACTGTCCCATTGACCAGCACCACCGCAATCAGTGTCAGTACTGCCGCCTCAAAAAATGCCTCAAAGTTGGCATGAGACGGGAAGGTATTGGGATTTCATTTGTTTTGCAATTTTTTTTTTCACTCGCTGCGTTTTGGGGTTTGTTTGGTTTTTCTTTTTTTATTATATTGAAATGATATATAGAATTACTCGTAGTATTTTTAACCTCCCTCTCCAAACCCCAGACCCAACCAGAACCTTTCCTCCCCCCCACCCACCCCCCTCGAATAAACCAGGCAGAAACTTTCTCGTAATGAAAGAAAGCGGTGTTGGGGAGGGTGGGCAGGGAGGCAGGGGCTCTCGCATGCTTTCTCCTGCACTCGTAATTGATTTGTGTTTGTTTTGATTTTGCTGATGGAGGTTTATTGAAAGTGGATTTTTAGTTTCACGCTGCTTAGGAGCGAGATGATGATTCTGACGTGTGGTTACTTTTCCTTCGTGTTTCCTCCTGCATGCTCAGCCTTAGCCCCCGTGCCCCGAGCAGCCCTGTGTGTGTGTGTCTGTGCGTGTGTGTACACACACACACGGAGCCTCCCGAGATGCACACACACTAACACACACACACACACACATATATATATATATATCCTCCAGCACCCTGCCTTAGATTGCAATTTTACACAGGCGGTTCAAATTACTATTACAATGGGACTCACCCTACCGAGGCTCTACAGCACTCCACTGTGGATTCCCAGCCGGATTTT
This sequence comes from Entomyzon cyanotis, assembly GCA_024500445.1. NCBI lineage: Eukaryota > Metazoa > Chordata > Aves > Passeriformes > Meliphagidae > Entomyzon > Entomyzon cyanotis. The sequence continues at coordinate 15,859,577 of JAKEPQ010001010.1, forward strand.
TCCTCCTTTAAAAATATATATACACACACACACATGTCCACGCGTGTGTGTGTGTATATACACCCCGCCGTGTGCCTGCCTTTCCTGCTTGTTATTGCCTCACTTTTCTCTTCTTCCTCTTATTTTCTTGCTCCTCCGGGAGAGGCAGGAGGGGGTAGAAGGGATGGGGTTGGGGGGACGTAAGGAGCAGTCCAGAAGTAAGTGTGGGGTGCTCGGATCTCTGCAAGTGGAGTCTTTGTGATATAAAATTAGACGGGAAATGTGAGCCTGCAGTTTTCCAGTGCGTGCTCTGTGTCTGGACGCTGCTATGTAGGTTAAGGGTGAGGGGGCTTGGGACTCGCCGGGCTCCTCTCTTTGTGTTTCTGCAAGAGTAACTAACCTTGGAATACAGGCGATAACAAATATAAATCAAGCACATTTTTAGGCGTTCTCCCTTCTTGTCGTCTCTCTGCCTCTGAGCCCTTTTTCTCTCTCCTTTTTCTCTCGCTGTCACCGTGTAAATTTATTAACAAAATGAAAGGCCCACTTTCCATGGGCAGCGGGGGAAGGTGCCTTTGGATAATGCCCTCAGCCTCACCAGGGGACCTGCCGGGGATGTTGTGGGGTGATTTCGCCTCCTTTGGTATTTTTTACGAGAGGGGGGGATATATAATACCAGCAGCAACAATGTATTCAGTGGGCGAGAAACGCGTGTGGGACCAGAGCCGGGGATTTCGAACTGAAGTGTTTCTTCCTTCTCCCCTCCTCCCTCCCCATCCCGCTCCCCCAGCCTCAAACCAACGAGCTGGTTTAGGTGAAACGGAGAAAAAACACACAAAGACGTATCCTGCATCTCTTGAAGGAGGGGGTGGCGGTGCAGGGGAGGGGGGGAATAACTGGACTGTGGTGTGTTTTGGGAAGTGAGGAGCTGAGCTCCCGCAGCAGCCCTGGCCGAGCCCACAGCGTCCCTCAGCTTTTATTGTTGCTTTGACTTGACCCGAGAACTGCGGAGCCTTAGAGCGGGGCCGGGGCTGAACTCTGGCTGGGAAAATGCATGTTGCCCCCGAAGCTGGCCGGGTCCGGGGTCACACAGGCACGCACAAGCACACAAAGCAGGCTGTATTTGAACCGATGGTCGCAATTCAGATATTAATAGCTGTAGTTTCTTCTTTATTTACTGCAGCGGTCCAGAGGGGCAGAATGCCACCCACACAGCCAACTCATGGTCAGTTCGCCTTGACAAATGGGGACCCTCTCAACTGCCATTCCTACCTATCCGGATATATCTCCCTTCTTCTGAGAGCAGAGCCCTACCCCACCTCCCGCTTTGGCAGTCAGTGCATGCAACCCAACAACATCATGGGCATCGAGAACATTTGTGAACTGGCAGCTAGGATGCTCTTCAGCGCGGTGGAGTGGGCCAGGAATATCCCCTTCTTCCCAGACCTCCAGATCACAGACCAGGTGGCCCTCCTGAGGCTGACCTGGAGCGAGTTATTTGTCCTCAACGCTGCCCAGTGCTCCATGCCCCTCCACGTAGCTCCGCTCCTGGCAGCTGCTGGCCTCCACGCTTCGCCAATGTCTGCTGACCGAGTGGTCGCCTTTATGGACCACATACGAATCTTCCAAGAGCAAGTAGAAAAACTGAAAGCATTGCATGTCGACTCTGCAGAATATAGCTGTTTAAAGGCCATAGTCCTCTTCACCTCAGGTAGGCGGCATTTCTTTGCTCCTTTTTTTTTTTTTTTTTCCTTCCCCCGGGCCCCCCTCGAGAAGTGTTTGCTCTTGCAAAGTGTTATTGCCTGCACCCCTTCCCCTCTCCCTGCCCCCCGAGAACCAGCGCGGTCTCTTTTCCTTTTAGGAAGCGGTGCCCTGTGCTCTCCCCTTCAGGGCCTCGGATCCGAGCATCCCATCTTCCAGGGAGCGCAAATCAGAAAAATACAATAAAAATAAAATACACACACGCACACACACACAATTTTATTTTTTTTTTTAAAAAAAAAAAAAAAGACAGCCAAAATACACCCCAACCCTAGTTGAATAATGCTGGGGACTGGGAAAGAAGGGGCCCGGGAAGAGGCACCCATTCGCCACGAGAGACTGCGCTCTTCCCATTGAAAATAATATTTTATTTAACAGTATAGCTCTGGGTTGTTGCATTTAATGACACGCATCCGAACAGCAGCAAAATCTGTTTGATGTTGTTAAATACAAGTCGTCCTATCAGTGAAACCACTTTAAAAAGAGGATCATTTTATGGGCAGCCAGGAAGGGGAAAAAAGCCCTGCAGGATTAAAAATTGAATTAAAAGGAAAAAAAAAAGTTAAATGCGCAAAGCTGAGTTTAAAATATGTTCCCTGCCATTCCATAAAATAAAATAAATCAACTTTGCAAAGAGCTGTCTCTGATTTAAACAGAATGTGGCAGTGAGCAGTTCTGTGTCATTTAAGCTAAGGGGAAAAGTTTGCATTTGTACCCAGCAGGAACTGCATAGTCCAAAGCGAGTAGCGGGTGCGAAAAGATCATTACCATAAGTAGACAGGGATAGTATGGAAAAGTAAGAGGAGGCTGAAGCTGCCGCTCCGCAGTGTAATTCCGGGGTGGCACAACCATGACTCTCCCGAGGAAAAGACCTCGAGGTGTTTCTTAGATAATCAAAGAGGGGAGGGAGGGGGGAAATATGTGTCAACTTTTGCTGCCTAGAAATAGTGCATGAGTTATAAAGCAATAATTGAGTGCGTTGTGAAATCTAATTAGCTTGCACTAGAGTTTAACCTGGGTGAGTAATAATCCTGATATTAACTCTGGAGGCTAAATTTTTTTTTTCTTCTTCTGAGGGGAAAAAAAAAAAAAAAATGTGCTCGCTAATTTGTGCAATACGTTATCTCAGATCACTAACTTTGAGGCTGCACCGGCAAGCCAGTGTGCTGGAGTCCTCGAAGTTTGGGGATTAAATTTAAAAATACATATATTTCGTCTGTAACTCATTTGGACGCTTGGGAAAGTGGCCACGCGATAAACATATGAATGGAAGCAGGACCTGCAAAATAATTACTCATCAGAGTTTTTTAAAGCCTGATATCAGGAAACAGGAAAAAAATGTAGTTTATGTGGGAAAAGAAGGGCTCACAATCCGTTCCTTGTTGTGTTAAAGGGGGTCTGGGGAACGAAGTCATTTTCTGGACTTTGTCCAGGTTCTGGGTCGTGACCTAAACTTCCTTTTATATATTATTGCTTTACACATAAAAAACTTCTCCTTTTTTTTTTTTTTCCTCCCCCCCAAATTACTCGTGCTAAATCCTAAGGTGATCAATGAGCAGGGCGCATCTAGCCACAGGGAGACAGGGATCCCGAGTGGGAAGGGGTGTCCGTGGGGTGCTTATTTTATTTTTCTATCGTTTTTCTAGGATGCATTTTCCTCTCCCTCGCTCAGCCGCTCAGCGAGGATCCCACACACACTCACATCCCTCCCCAGCCCCTGCCCAGCTCACACCCACACCGAGGAGTTTATTTCCAATCCTGCCTTTTCTCCCAAATCACTTTTTTTTTCCTTCTTTTTTTTTTTTTTTTTTTTTAGCCTTCTGAGAAAACAATCGTCCGATCCTGTCGTAACTGTTTAATTTATGACTATTTTCAAAATGTGAGGCCTGGCGTGTAAATTGCCTCCCAACTAGATAAACGTTTCTTGTTATCTGATTCTGGGGAAGACAGCCACATGCAGAAAAATATAGGGTGATGCTTGCAGCTTCTGCAGCACCCCAATAACCCTCCCTGATGTAAAGCAGACGCACATAGATGCATATAATGTTTGCTGCAGCCTCTTTTAAGAGGGAGGGGGAAAAATCTGGGTTCTAATGACTCGCAGAATATGCATGTGTTAGCCCTGTGCCTAGGAAAGCCACAGGGAGGTCAGGTCACAACCTGTGCTCTTTCAGCACAGACGTCTCTGATTTAAAGGGAACTTATTGTATTTTAGCGTATCAGGAAAAAAAAAAAAAAAAAAAGAAAAAAATGTCCAGACCCTATCAGGGAGTTTTCTTCTTGTAAGGGCCTTTAGGTTTAAAAAGAAGAAGAAGAGGAAAAAAAAAGAGGGGGAGTGGAGGGGGGGGGAAGAAAGAAAGAGAAAAGAAAAGAGGGGGGAAAAGAAACAGCTCAAATGAACAGAGAGATCACAGTTTGCATGGCTGCCTCTGAATAGGCTAAACTGACAAGATCAGTTTTAAAGGGCCACTTAAATCAGTTTCAAAGACTGAAGAAAAACGCGTTGTCTTCTTTGGGGGAGAATCTGTTGCTGGATCCGGGGCGCCATTATCTTTGGCTGGGCCAGTTTTTTATTATTATTATGATTTCTATCACTCTGAGTAGTGTTCCTTCGCATTGCGGGGTTAGGCTCTCCCCAGTTCTTTTCCAAGGAAGGGGGGTGTGGAGAAATAGCAGCTCCCTTTCCCCCCTTTTTGACTCAAGCCTTCCCCACCCCCCCCAGCCTTTCCCCCAAAAATATCCAGATCTATGAAATTCAGCTTGGCCAGCACCTCCTTGCCAACCCATCAGGTCTGTTGTGCCATTAGAAATCTCCACTCTGGGAGCTGTGCTCAGTCCTAAAGGAGACCCTCTAGGAGAGAGAGAAATACAAACACACACACATGCACAGAGAGATTGTCCCTTTTGGTAAAACCCACTTAAACTCTGGGGGGCGAGGTGATGGCGCACGATCGACTCTTAAACCTAGAAATCTACAAAAAAAAAAAAAAAGAGAAAAAATCAAATTAAAATTTAAAAAAAAACCACCAAAACCTTTTTAATCTGATGATTGCTTTCTTTTTTTTTTTTTTTTTGCTTTTCTTTCTTATTTTTTCTTTTTTTTTTTTTTTTTTTTTTTAATACACTTTCTTCTAGATGCCTGTGGTCTCTCTGATGTAGCCCATGTTGAAAGTTTACAGGAGAAGTCACAGTGTGCTTTGGAAGAGTATGTTAGGAGCCAGTATCCCAACCAGCCAACACGATTCGGGAAGCTATTACTACGTCTCCCCTCCCTTCGCACTGTCTCCTCTTCTGTCATAGAGCAATTGTTTTTCGTCCGTTTGGTAGGTAAAACCCCCATAGAAACCCTAATCAGGGATATGTTACTGTCTGGCAGCAGTTTTAACTGGCCTTACATGTCCATTCAATAAAACATTCGAGAGAGAAAAAGGAAGAAAAAAAAAAAAAATTTAAAAAAAAAATTTTAAAAATTGAGAAGGGAGATGAGAGTGAAAGGAAAGCAAATGACATTTGGGTTCTGGTTGTTTCTTAAATTTCCTTCTGCTAAGAAAGGATGTAAAAGGATGTTACAAGTTTGCTAAGAGAAGACAGGAAAAAATTAATGGACTGTGAATTTAAAAAAGAGACTGTCAAATGAACTTTTACAGAATGCATTAAAAACTCCCGTGTTGTTCAGAAAAAATCTTGCTACTTATCATTTTTTTTGTAAAAAATAAAAAAGAGGGAAAGAAAAAAGAAAGAAGAAGAAAAGAAATGATGGTGGGCTTTTTCTTTTTTTCTTTTTTCTTCTTTTTTTTTCTTTTTTTGGGGTAAACTTTTTAAAAAATCTCGCTTAAAGTGCATTTAAAGGAAATTTGGAGAAAATTAGCAGAACGGAAGAAAGTAAGTCTTTTTTTTCCAAATTATTAATTGTCCTATGTGTCTATGTACCTATAGCTGTTCTTTTTTGTATTTTTCTGGTTTCAAACCAGTTTATTCTGTGGTTCTATAATAATTTTTGATATAACCTTGGCTTCTTTAAAAAAAAAAAAAATAAATAAACTGTGTATCCTTAAAAATATATGTTCTGAAAGAATTAAAACTGAGTCCACGAAAGTATCATAGGAAGAAAGGAAAAGAGAAAAGAGAAAAAAAAAAAAAAAACAACCCTCAACAACACAATGATGGAAGCGCACTTAAGGTGGTGACCCAAAAATCTAGCTTGAAGCTGAGAGAGCTATAATTATATAGACCCAAATGAACCACACGTGTCATATAACTCCCCCCAAATCTAGGTTTTTTTGATATTTCGGACAGAAAATGAACTGTGGGGATTTATTATAGGTAGAAGGATTTTGTGTCCAAGACACACTACGGTTTTGATTTAAAAAAAAGAAAAGCAAAAAAAACAAAGCAAACGAGCAAAGTGAACTTTTGTAATTTGAATTGGGTTCCACATAGTTCATCATGAATTGTTATTAAACTCCTCTATCTGTTTGTATATTTGCAAGCCCTTTGTATTATAATAATTGTTGATATTTTCCCTTTTTAAAAAATACCATTGAAATCAGCATGACAAAATAACACTGTTGGCACTTATAGATAACGTGATTGATTCAGTATCTTAGAGTTTACAGTTTTGTGTTTAAAAAAACTGAAGGTTTTTTTTTTTTTAAGTGCAACATTTCTGTATACTGTAAAAGTTATAATAACTGAACTGTTTGGTCGAGTCTTTGTGTGTTATATTCCAAGGAAAATTGAAAGTATTCAGAAATTAAAATATTATTTGATATCTGAAACTTGTTTGGCTGTCATAAATGTCTTTCAGAAACCACATTACTTCTCTATAGTTTGCAGTCATTTAAGTCCATAGGCGGTTGATTTGTTTACTTGTCACAGTAAGTTTGTAGCAGATGTATTGTAGTGTATTTACCTGTTTAATTCCGGGATGGGGGTGGAGGACTTAAGTTCGTGGTTTATCTCTGGTTTTAGGAAGTACTATGCTGAAATGGTAAACCATCAACCCCCATTCATCTAATCCTCCTGTTAATTAAAAATGGATTTTCTGGGAAAAAAAAACAAAAAAAACCCAAAAAAAAAGGCCCTTATTTTTGTCACACTTAAGTGCCTGCGTAGGAAAGGTATTGTTGTGAAAAAGTATTAGAAATCTGGAGATCAGTATCTATTTTATGATCAGAATGGGGCGAAAAATCTTTTGTAAATGTCTGACATACGCGCACAAGATCATTCAAGCAAGGTAATAGCAGTATTGTAAATATAGGTCAGTTGTTTGCAATGAGTTTTCTTTAAGTATGTGTGATTTTTTATAATACTCCGTAGTTGCCATCTATCGTTGTCATTGAGAGGTCTTCAAATGGAGTGGCTTTAGCTTCTAGCACTGAGCAGTTGGTTTTTAAGGTATATATACTCTCAAGTGGATTTTTTTTTAAATTTTTTTTTTTTTTTTTTTTTATTTTACCTTAGACTGTGAAAGCATGACCACAGGTCATCTCTCTCTCTCTTTTACATATGGGCTCCATGTCTGTGTGTATCCTGGCACGCAGACACGCGTGGGCGTCCATGGATGTCCCCTGTGGTGGCACAGGGCCCTCTCCTGCAGCTCCCACCGCCAGTGGGACCTGCCTGGGCGGGTGGCATAGGACCGGACACACCACTGGGGAATTGAGTGCTATCCCGAGCAGGCAAAAAAAACCCAAAACCCCAAAACAAAACAAAAAACCCAACCCAAACCTGAAGGAAGGCAAGATGATGTGGTTTTGCGAGGGGTTGATATTTTATTTTGTGTGTGTGCGTGTCATTTATATATATTTTTTTTTCTCTTTTCTTTCTCTCTCCCCCCGCCCGCCCTCCCCTTGGTCTATAGCAGATGCTTTGTATGTGAAAGCTTGCAATTTTGTTCTTGTCTGAGGCTTCCCCCTCTCCCTTTTTACCACACGTAACTACACCATGTTGTGGTTTCACAAAAAGAGAGAGAGGGAGGGAGAGAGATCATTCTGTAAAGTCGATTAAACCCTGATCTTTAGTGTGTTCCAGTTAGACACATCTGTACTGGGGGCTGAGGGGCGTATGACTGTGAATTTGAGCAGAGTTTTACATCTGAATCATGGCTCCTTTTCTATAAATATATAAATATATATAAATATATAAATATACTATTATTGCAGGGGAATTGCTGACCTCTAGATTTAGCTTTTTCTATTGCAAGTGCTATCCATGTGAGTGTGTGTGTGTGAAGTTTTTATGCTTACTAAGAACACAGGATCTTGACTTGTTTGTTTTGTGTTAGTTTATTGTAAACAACCATTTGTTGTAAATTGTTATTGGCATTAAATTATAATTTATGATTTTCAAATCCAAAACATTCTCTGCTTTTTATGTTTTAAAGCCTGTAAGCTATCTCTGTATTTATTAAGTTTCTTGCAGCGAGCTTTGGTTCACAGAGAATAATAGTAAACAGAAAATGCACCAGGGTTAAATAAAAACACACACACACACACACACACGCACGCACACACACAAGCCCCGTGTATATATGTTTGGAATGCTCAGAGGAGGATTTGTTTAGGGACTTCAGTTAGTTTTAAGTTTATAGCATTTAAAGAAAGTTTTTCTTTTCATGCTGAGTTAGAACAAAAGATCTATCCAAAGATTGAATTGGACAAAAGAGGAGGGTTGGGATCGAGAAGCTTGTTCTATGTTGAATTGAGGAGATCCTTTTTTTTTTTTTTTTTTTAAGAAAAGGAAAAAAAAAAAAAGCTGTTAAACATGGCGACTCTTTCCCTTTAAGTCTCTAATTTATTTTTTTTCCTTGCGGTTCCCCCCTTCTCAACCCTCCCTTTTATTATATTTTCTGCTTTAATCTGATCTTAGCTCGCTCTATTCCTTCCCCCCCCACCCCTGCCACCGGGGAAAGACCCAAAGGCGACCCGGAACGACAGCGAGAGCTGCGGAGCCGCCCGCGGTGCAACCCACAGCTCGGGAAAGGTCTTCTTCACCCCCCCTTCCCCTTCCTCCTCCTCCTCTTCTCCGCTCTCCCCTCCCCGCCGCCGCTCTCCCAAACCTCCCCCGGCCCCGCCGGGGGGGCGGCGGCCCCGCGGGGCGCGGAGGGGGCGCGGGAGGAGGCGGCTCCCCAAGTTCAGACAAAAGCGGGGGCTGGGGCCGGAGGAGGCGCCGGGCGGGCGGTGCCAACCCGCGCGTGTGTGCGGTGTGTGTGTTTGTGTGCGAGCGTGAGCGCGTATGTGCGCGCTGTGTGTGTCTCCGTGTGTCTGTGTGCGTGCGCGGTGCCCGCGCGGCCGCGGGGCCGTGCGCGGAGCTCACCCGCGGGGCCGCGCCGCCGGCGGCCGCGCCGGGCCGGTGGGAGGTTTGGCAGGAGGAGCGGAGCGGGGGGCGCGCCGCGCTGCGCGGCCGCGGGGGCGACGCGTGGGAAAGTCCGCGGCGGCGGTCCGATGAGCTCAGCCAACATGGCGGCCCCGCCGCTCGCCCCGCGCAGCCGGCAGAGCCCCGCGGCTCCGCTCCGCGCCGGGCGCAGCGCTCGGGGCCGGCCGGAGCGGCCGGGCCGGGCCGGAGCGGGAGCCGCGGCGGCGGGCGGCGCTTCCCCCGGAGCCTTATCCCATCCGCATGTCAATGACCTGTGGAAGCATCTCCCCCGTGCGAGCGCGGCGCGGTGCAGCGGGGTCACACCGACCCCGGGTGGGATAGCGGGGTCTGCGCCCGCAGGGAGCGATGCATCCTCGGGATGTGCTGGGAGGAGAGGGAAAGGGGGGAAAGGGAAAGAAAAAAGGGGGGGGAAAGAGGGATAGCGAGGAAAAGGCGAGGAGAAAATGGGATGTTTCGAGGCGCTCCGTAACCGCCGCCGCTGATAAGCGAGCGGGATGTGGGAATGGAGATGGGTTTTAATTTTATTTCTTTCTCTCTCTCTCCCTTTTTTTTTTTTTTTTTTTTTTTTTTTAATTAAAACTTTAGTGGGTCCTGGGGATCGCGCTCGCTTCGCTTTGCTTTGTAGAATGGAAAGAGATACACGGAGAAATGCAGGCCTTGTCAGGATTTATTGAAGTTGGGTTTAAAAAACGTGCTTCAGATGATTTTTCCCATTTTCTCAGATTTCAAAGGCTCCCCGCAGTGCGGCTGCCTAATTAATGGTGAAATTCAACTAAATCTAATTATGCAGTAATTTTAAAGCAGTTAGTCCTGGGCGCTGCTTTGTAATAGGAACCCAGTTTTTAAAGTTTGCTTAATGTGTTGGTTTAGGGAGCTGGGGACGAGAGGGGTGTAAGGGACAGAGCTGTGGGGTTTTTTTTCCTTTCCCCCTTCTCCCCTTTCCCCCCTCCCCCGCCCCCCCCCCCCCCCTTTGTAAAGCAAAGAAATGCAAAATATAAACCCAAAACAGCCAGCGAAAGGCAAGGAGAGAGGCTGTGCTATCCCCTCGTATGTGATACGGGTATTGAGTGAGAAGCACCAGCGAAAGTGTAAATAACACAGTAGTTAATAGGGACCATAAAGGTATTCCTGGCCTGTGGATTTCCAAGTGCCGAGCTGTTTTAGAGAGGATCTTGAATCCTGCGGTAATAAAGGGGCAACGGAGACACACAGCGTCTCTTCTTGGGAAATAGAAACCAGATTTCTGCTATTGAACATCTATTGTCATTAAGAGGAGAGGCTTGTGCTCACGAAGTTATAAATCTTATCACCCTTTTGATAACACAGTTGTAATCAGTTAGCATCGCATTCAAACCCAATTGTAAAACTGCCTAATTTAATATGTCATACATGTCATTAAAACTTTATTTTTCCTACTTCTCTTTTTTTTTTTTTCCCCCCCCCCCCTCTCTCTACCCATCCCCCCCAAGTAAAATGTCAACAGATCTGGCTGGTAACGTGCAGCAGGGAGAGCCCGAGGTGGCTGCGCTGCTCTGGGGGCGAGCCCGGTGCTATGATGAAGAGGGTTTGCTTTCTTCCCATCTAGGTAATCGGAAGCGTTTCTATCATATTAGAAGTATAGGGGGAAAAAATAATAATAATAAAAATAGAGGGGGGTGGGAGGCAGGGGAGAGGAAAATGAAATCCTTCTCCTTCCTTCAGAAATTGCCATCGCTCAATGAAGTTCTTTGAAAGAAACTTGTCTTATGATTAGCTAAGCAAACACATCTGCTTTCCTAGTTTGGGCTTAGCTAATTATCAAAACAAAGGGGCCGTTTCTTCTTCTACCTTGCTGGAAAGAAGATGTTATTTCAGGAGTCCTGTCCCTCCTCCCCCCCTCATCCACACACACACGCAGCCCCCGTCCCAGCCCTTCCCAGCGAAGCACCACGCTCCTTTTATTGGGATTACCGATGGGGAAATGAGCTTGCGCACTCCTCTTCCTAATGTTAAGCTTTATCATTACCTTCCTTGGAACAATATTTTTCCAACCAAATGTCCCTGCGGCAGGGCGGAGGGTGGAGGTGGGAAGGGGAAGGGAGGAGGGGGAAGGTGGTTTTGAATTGCGGACCAACTTCGCAGCTATTTGAATCAAGGCTGCACTCGGTTGATTTTAGTTGACAGAGCGTGTGTTGAAGCTGAACTCTATAATTTGCACTTCTGTTCTTTTATTAGACTTGGACAACGAACTAATGAGCTTTCCCCCACCACAGTGTCACTTGTATTTATTTTCTTTCGGAAACTTTTAGATAGAAGAAGTGTTCTTGCAAGAGGGCAGAGGTGGAGGGAAGGTTTCGCGTGGTGGCTATTTATTTATTTATTTTCCTGGAGGTGCAGGGATCAACCCTGAGCTTGTGCGGATGTGTGTGTGTGTGTGTGTGTGTGTGTGTCCCTGTCCCCGGTGAAAGGCGACCCACGGGGTGTTAGAGGAGGAGAAGCTCCGAGCTACATGTGTTATCCGGGCGATGCCGCCCTTGGAGTGACTCGGATGGTGGGAAGGTAACGCGGAGGCGATCCTTGCAAGACACCCGGAAAAAAAAATTTTATATATATATATATATATATATATGTATATAAATCATTGGTCCTGAGGCAGAGGATCCGCGGTGCGGGCGCGCTGTGGAGCGGAGGGCAGCGAGCGGCGTGAACCCGAATTTGATCAGATCTCTGCAGGAGCGGGTTAACTTTACAAAAGCGAGAGGTGGCTTTAAACATGTACCTGAGAGACGGCGGAAGATAGGATTTTAGAAGAAAATAGAAAGGTTTAAAATATACTTTTATACATATATATATATATATAAGAAAGGGAGAAAAAGCCCAAAGGAAGGCTTTCCACACACACAAAAAGGAGGGTGAAATGTTTGTCACTACATGCCCACCAACGCATGAAGCCGTATCCATCGCTCGGAGCCTGCTCCATCCGTGCGAGTCGTGAGATAGTTTGAATTTTGATTCCAGCGTGTTTTCTTTGAACTGGGCCTTTCGGTTTATTAAGGCAGGAAGAGGAACTCAGCAATCCTCTTTGAAACACGCTTGGTTTAACTATTTTACACAAGTTTGCCCAGGTCCCTGGAGATTCTCCAGTTGAAGAAGATTGAAATTAGAGTTAAAAGCTGGCGGGGGGGGGGGGGGGCGGGGGGTGTAAGAGGGGTAAGGGGGTGGAGGGCGAGTGTGGAAGAGGGTGATGAATCTATTGTAAATGCTCTCCTGTATTCCTGTGTGTTGGGGAATGGAACAGAAATCTGCGTCGCCTTGTTTGATCCAAACGCGCGCATCTGCGGGTGCGAGAGCGTGGCTCATGCTCTATATGTAGACATGCACACACATCCACAGGCCACGATTAATATTCCCAGAAATGCAGGAGGAAAAAGCTGGTATTTAGCAGCCATACGGAGAGGCGCACGCTGCCTGCTTCCCAGCAGCTTCACTCCCAAACTTTGCCTTTTCTTTTGTTTTCTTTTCTTTATTCTTTTTTTCCCCCCACTCTCCTTCTTGTAAATTGCTGTTAACGTGTGTCTTTATGTTCTGTCTATAACTAGGATGTAATCAGGCGCCCCATGTCTCTCTCTGAAAGCATTTAATAAATGTCTATTAAAGCGCTACAAATGTAAGATAAATTTAGTGGCGCTGCTGTCTCCCTGTATCCAAACGGTAATGATGGATTTATCAACAGGGATTCGCCTTCAGCGCGGTGAGAGAGATTTACTCAACAAATAAGTCGGAAAAGCACCCACCCAAATACAATCATTTATACGGAAACTGATTTCTTTACAGCACCACAGATTCGAGGGAACATACAGCTTATTGCCTTTTTTTTTTTTCCTTCCCTTTTTCTTTTTTTTTTTTTTTCACCCGTACTCCTTTTATTTCTCTGCTTTTTAACATAATCAGTGGAGCCGGGAGCGTGTGTCTGTCCCTGTTTTGGGAGTGTTTGCCTGCTTATTGCTAGGGGAAGCTCCCAGACTCGATCAAACCCGGATCAATGCCTCATTTCTCGGCATCACCCTCTCTCTTCTCCCCCGTACTTTCAAGTGTTTGTTTTCCTTCAGCCCCAAAATATCGACGCTGTGTGTATTCGGTATCAAACCCCGTCGAGTCTCGAAGTCCAAGATGAATAATAAAAGGGGGGAGAATGGTCCCTGAATTATTTGCGAGTCGCTTCCTAAATGCTTGCGAGCGGCTCTAAGGAGCCACACCACCTCGCAGAGATGCTGCCTACCTCTGCTGAAATTTCTCTCTCCTTTTTTCTTGGCCTTTGCTTTGAACCCTACCCGATAGCCTGTATGCGAATAAAAGGAATGAACTCAGAAAGAAGCACCATTCATTGTTGGATCCAAGCACTGTCAAAAAAAAAAAAAAAAAAAAAAAATTACTGAAATGCAGCCACATAGCGCCCTTAAGATTATTTCCCTTTCCTAGAAAGTAGCTCCTAACCTCAGATTTCTCCCCCCTCCCCCTTCTTCCCTGGTTTTATTTCCCTCCCCCCCCAAGCACACACACCCTTGACCACATCTTTCTCCGATTCGCCTTGGAAAAAAAAAAAAAATTGCATGTGCTGATGTGATGGAGCCCTTTAAACAACGGGCATGCGAGAGCTGTATTCACCCTGAAACATTAACCCTATTTTCTGAATTTCGTCCCTTTCAAAGAGCTGCTCGTATCTTACTATCCTGGATCCCTGATTTAAACATCCGCACTTCTAGGAGCTTGTTAGATGCATCTATATTTTAATTTCATTTAATTTCGGTATTGTACTTAAAACAACAATAAATAAACCCGAGAACTTGTGTTTTCCTTTGCAGAGAGTTTTTTATTCTTCTCTAGAAATTTCATTGAGATGTCTCTGTACTTTGTTTGTCAGTTATCTTTGTTCCTTTTAAATAAAGGGCTTTTAAATGGACTTATTGCTCCCAGCGTGGGTTCTTCTCTCTAAATGTTAGAAAATTGTGCCATCTACCCGCTATTCTAAGTACTGTCACACTCGGAGACCTCCAAGGACCTTCCAGCCCCAACTTCAATACAACTGTGTCAAAGGGTGCCTAGTAGCGAGAGGAGAAAGGTTTGCGTGGATTTTACAGATTTCCAGCCTGAATCGCTCTCTGAAGCGCCAAAATGATCTGCAAAGATGCAGTTGGCTCCCTTTGATGGCTGGCGCTCCGGCCCCAGCTCCAACCCAAGCCTTTGCAGCAGCTAATGAAGCCTCCCTGCCTTTAGCTACATCGCACTTTCTCTCCAGTGCATAGTTTTCCTGCTAATTTTAGACACGAAAAGTGTGGGTGTGCGGGGAAAGGGGGGAGGGGGCAGTCAGTCTTCTGTCGTAATTTTTTTTTTTTTAAGAGAAATAGTCAGATATTTATAGCCATGGCCTCTAATGCTGAAAATATAGTGTTGTTAATTGAGAGAAAAAAAAAAAAAAGTTCGCTCGCTGAGGTTGGTTCTGGCTGATTAGCTGGGGATGCTGCTGGCTGTGTTTCCAAGGGAGGGATGAGGAAAACAGAAATGTATATAAACTTTACAGGCCTTTTTATCTCCACCCCAATACTTTGCACAGTAACCTAGTTCTACCTCATTAGCCCAACTGGAACATTAGTGCTCAGGTTTAAAATTAGATTTCAAAACCTTTCTTGCTCGTGGGTAAGTAGAAATAGTTGAGAAGGTGTCTTAATTTTTTTTTTCTTTTTCTTTTCCCACTAAAACTTGAAATCAGAAGTGCCTGTTAAATCAGATAAAACGGATTACCCACATCCAAGTTCATGTAATGGTGTAGTTACATGTCTTCGAAAATTTTTTTTGCACCTCCTAGGAGTATCAGGAGAGAATTGAGGGTGTTGGACGAGTATTTGTGTGCGGGGGAAAAAAGAGTGATACGCTTTATGACTTTTATGACTTGTTTCACACTGCTCGAGAAGTGGAGTTTTAAGCAATGTACAATTAAAACTATATTGCTCTTTGGACAAATTCCAAGAAATTTCAGAATCAATTAGTTTAGATCCTTGAATACTTGTTGCTAATATATACAAATACATATATATATAATACCAAAGAACAAGAACGATTTGCCAAGGACAGCTCTGCTCCAGATGTAATTTTTAAGTCCCTGCTATATAGACCAGAGAAGCTGCACGACTCGCTTCTCCAATTTCTCATTTTGCATTTATTCCTGCCGGAATACCCAGTCATCACCGAATCATTTTTCTCTCTCTCTCTCTTTTTTTTTTTTTTCTCCCCTTCCATTCCCCCTTTCGTGCCCTTTCGAGTTTTCCGGGCAGTTTCGCTATTTGGTTTTGTTTGTTTGTTTGTTTTTCCGTTTGATACTTCCCAGTGTCTTTTGAACCATTCCCGTGATTATTTCTATTTGTCAGGTAGTAGGGTGAAAACTTTATCCTTCGCTACCCGCAAACTACCACCCCGCAGGCGAAGCCAGATTCAGCCACTCTTAATTCCCAGGTTTAAAGATAATCCTAATTTTGAAAGCGGCTTCACCAGCCGCTCTCTTCCCTTGATCACAAACTGTTTAGTCATCTTAAGTGCGATTCTCCATCCTTCTCCAATTTTTTTTCCCCTTGCCCCAGAGCCTTTTGCAGACCTCATTTCTCAGGGCTGGGCTTGGCGGTGGGAGCTGCGCTGCTCCCCATCCTCTGCAGAGCTCTGGCTTTGGGGCCGCAGCGGCTGGGGCTCAGCTCCGGCCATCCCAAACCATCCCTCCGTTTCCTCCTGGCAGATCATTGTCTGTCCCTATTCTTCGCCACGTTGATTTTTCTGGACAAGCAAGTCGTCCCCCCGCTGCAGTTGTAATGGATTCCACTGGCAGGTTTTCCTTCCTGCAGAATCTAATCTCAGCCAACAAGTTTCTGCCTTGACTCCCGCGTCGTTATTAGGGAACGACCCCTGGAAATTAACTGCACGGTGACCTCAAATTTCATCCTCTCGGCAGACAGTCTCACTTAGCCTTAAAAAGAAGCTAAAAAAATATTTTTAAGCTCACTGAAGTTAATAACGGCAATAATAATAATAATTATAATAATAAACAACTCTGACAGAAGCATATGCAAAATATCTTGCGGGAAAAGCCTTAAATGAGACATTTGACATCCAGACCGGTTTTTGCATTGACAATGCGTGAGGCTCAAAGGAGGAGAGAGAGAGGAAGGGCTGCCATCCAGCAAAGTTTGCTGGACTTTGTTCAGATAAAAGTCGATCTTTCCCTCTCTGAAGCCAGTGGCGAACTTGTACAATAGGAGGCAGGTCAGAGCACATCACACTGCCCATATTGTCTTCTGAAACATGGGGAGAACCCTGCCACCTTTCTCAGCTGCCTTGAAAAAAATATATTTTTATTGTGTTCCACGCCTGATAGACACCCCCTCCCCGCTCGTGTTTTGTATTTCCTACTCCCTTTATAGGAGGATGATTCATTTTACACTGTCACTATTTTCAATTTTGTGGGCTTACTGATGTCTTACTTAAAAAAAAAAAAAAAAAAAAAGTACACTTTTCCTACCCCAAAGGTCTCATTAGCCTCCGCTGGCTGCTTTTAAGACAGCAGCTCACTCTCTCTCTCCTCCAGCTGAATTTGTCCAACCCCTTCATCTCCTCATGTTTTATTTCGAGGTCTCATTGTAAAAAAAAAAAAAAAAACCCCAACATTAAATCCCAAAAAGGTCAGCCTCTCCGCGCTCTAACATCCCCGCAAGCCTCCCGCAACCCCGAGGCTCCATCCCCGCTCCCGTTGCCATCCCCGGCAGCGGCGGGGCAGGGCAGCCGGGCGGGTCGGGCTGAGGGGCTCTGCATCCCCGGGACAGCCCGGCTGCAGCCCCAGCCCCGCGCTAGAGCTGCTCGGAGCACCTTCCGCTCCCTACCGCCTTGCACGCTCTGGCGAGAGCTTAATGTTGCTGCTGCTATTATTACTATTATTATTATTATTATTATTATTATTGATATTCAAATGGGTGCCTGTTTGTCCCCGCCACCAGCGCGTCGCAGAGCGATTATCTCATATCTTTCCTGCAGCAGTAAGCTATCCCTCAGCCCCGGGTCAGGCATTGATCTCTCTGCAATGTAACAAACGGCCGGGTTAATTTTCCCTCATTACCATTTCCATAGCTCAGGCTCCACACGCAGGACGGAGCCCTCCAGCCCGCAGCCGCTGTGTGCGGCTCGGGGCGCTCCCGGACACACACACACGGACACACGGACACGGCGACATGTGTCGTGACAGCACCCCAAACCCTCCCGGCCCGCTCCCAGCACCCCCGGCAGCGTGGGGACAGCTCGCTGCCTTTCTCTCCCGTGTCACCTCGCCTGACCCCCCCCTCTTTGTACGGATTTGGGGTTTTCTTTGGGGTTGTATTATTTTTTTTAAACGTTGTTCTGCTCGCTATAAATTAGAAGGATTTTTTTTTTCTTTTGCTCACCCCGTTTACTTCTTAATCTTTTTTTTTTTTTTTTTTTTTTTTTTCCCTCGAGTCTTTTCATTCACTGGTTGCAAAAGAAAAGGGGGTTGGTCAACACCAAAATGGCAAAGTTCAGCTTGGAGAAAAAAAAAAAAAAAACCCTCCAGCTACCTACAAAGGGGCTCAGGGCTTTGTAATGGCAGAAAGAAACAAAAATGAAAAGAAAATTGCAGTTGAGGCTAAAGTGTGAGAGTGTGTTTGTGTGTATGTATATCTGTGTGTATTTTTAAAGGTTTCTTTGAACTGCCTTTGTGCTGACTAGGCAAAGCTCCTTGCCAATGCTAGTCACGGTTTAAGGAACTTTGAGTTAACCTCTTATATCGAATGAATCTTTTCATTTGGAAACCAATAAATCTCAATCTCTAGCCACCTTTTGTAGAACAGGCTGGGGCTTACCAAGGCGAGGCTGAAGCTTATAATAAAGAAGAGATAAAGTTTGCCAAAGTTTGGGTTGCCTTTTTTTTTTTTTTTTTTCATCCTTCCCCTTCTTCTTCCTCTTCTTCTCTTGTAAATAAAAGTTTTGGAGATGGCAGCATTTGGAAGCAATCCGGAGAAGGACTTGGATCTATGCATTGTTTCACAGTAAGCCTATTTACTTAAATAGAGTCTTCAGGGATTGAAACACGAAAATGATTTATAGTTTTCCAACAAGTCATTATTTTGGTCAGTTGTTGAGGGTGGGGTTGTGGAAAAGGAGGGGGGGTCCATACAGTCTAATAATCAATGTGTGTCTATGGAAGGTGCAAAGGGAGGGGTGGGGAGGGGAGGGTTCTGTAGATAAGTAGGGTTAACACTATAAACATTGCAGACAATTGAGTTTTCCCATCTGAGCGGGAGTTGGGGAGAAAAGGGGTCTTCACATTTATCAGGCATTGAAGAGGGGCAGTGTGGGTGAGCGAGAGAGAAGGGGGAAAAATACATTTCTCAAATCACTCTGGACTCACTCCTTTGGTTTTCTGACTTGCACTTTTGCATATTTGGGATAATTTCTTTGAAGTGCTTTGAAACCCAGCGTTTCGTCTAATCTTTGGATGGGAGACGTGACCACGAGAATCAGTGTTTTGATTTATTTTTTCAGTCTTTCTCTCCCGTCCAGTCTCCCTCTCTCGCTCGCCTGATTATGCCATATTTATACTTGTGTATACATTATATACATATTATATATATAATACCCCTGTAGACATCTTTTTAAAAAATCATTTGCAATTTCTCTTCCACGGAGGCGCAGTTCACTTCTCAACCCCTCTCTTTATCCTGCTTTATTTCAAGACGCTGTCTTCTTGCCGTCTCCAAATTGTTCCCATCCAGGAGTTATTAATTACTCCTACAAGGCGGGAGATTCTTAACTAATAACAAAGTTGTAAATTACCACCTTCCCTCAAATATTTCTCATTTGTCAACCCTGATTGATTTGATTAATATTCCACCGGCTGAGATCATTTCAAGTTGCACTATATAATCAGCAGCACCAGGCTGCTCAGCAGAGCTTCTGCTTGCGGAGAAGGTTTTTCTCCAGCCCTGAAGCTGAAGCGTATTTTGCATTTGCTCCAGAGGAGGTATGAACGTGGACCTATCGCTTAAAGGACTTTAAGGCGCAGAGGCTGAATATGGTGTCGGGAAATAAAATTAACAAAGCGTATCTCTTTGGTTAAAAAAAAAAAAAAAGAAAAAGAAAAGAAAAAAAAAGAAAAAAAAAAAGAGGAAAAAAATCAGTAAAGAAAAAGAAACGAGTGATAAGCTCTCATGTAAGCCTGGAAGAAAAAGAAGACACGGGTTTCAGCCCTGCTCGCGGGGCTGGTTCAGCCCTCGCCTGAACTCTCCCACAGTCCCTCCTTGCCTTGCACCCAGACTGCCACACCGCCCGGAATAAACACCCAGCACCTCGGTTTATGCTTTGCTTGTGGCCTCGGACGCAGAGAAATAATAGTAATAGAGCTTAAATTACCACCGCCACCCCCCATGCCTTGAAGTGATAGACAATAAACTTGGCTTCAGCCCCTCTCGCTCCACCGCGAGTGGGACCGGGATTCTGGTTCGAAACCATCATACTGACTTAATTACGTGGCTGTAAATAACGGCGCGGAGATCATCTTTCTCTGCTTTTAAGAGGGGAAAAAAGGGAAAAAGGTCATCTGGGTGAGCTTTCCGCCCAGTGCTAGAGCGGAATCTACGCGCACCGCTGCGCATATGCGCTGCGCGCACCTACAGCCCAGGATATGGGAAATAAGGTGGGAATCACTAAATAGAAGTGACCCCTGTGCGCCTGAGCCGGGGCAGCAGAACCCGCTGCTGTCCTTGCCACCCAGCGCCACCCGCTCCCTCCGCCACCGCTTCAGTTTTAATCTTAATTATATTAAGTGAAGTAGCGGGCTGGCCGTGGGGTTGAGCGTGCTGCGTGACGGCTGCCTGGTGAACCACCGATCGCGACTATCGCCTTGCTATCGCTGTTCACAGCACACCTTATCTGCGGCCGGGGAGGTGGCGCTGGGTGGTGGGCTTGTTCCTTTTTTCTTTTTCTTTTCATTTTTCCTTTTGTTGTTGTTGTTGTTGTCGTCGAGCGAGCGTAAATGTAAAAATGAGAGACACGAGTGAAATAACATTCTGCCCAGTCACCTGCAATTCAATATGCACACCAGAGACGCCGATGTATATGAGACGATTTTAATTATGATTAGAAGACACACTCTGAGCAAGAAAATAGATTTGGAGGGAGGGGAGGGGGAAAAGGGGGGGGGGGGGGGGCTGGAGAAGCATTAATGAAATCTTTCCCCGCGATACTAAAAGAAACAAGTGGTTGATACAACGGAGGTGATTTGTCACCCAGCCGCAAAGGGGGGTGGGCGATGGGATCTGAGCATCATTCCTTTCCTCTCCCCCCCCATCTTTTGAAGCACATGATATGCCATGATGCCTCGCAGGCTGAGCTCGCATCGCACCACGCCTTTGCCGGGCTCTCCCACCCCGGCGCTGCCGGAGCTCCCCCTCCCCGCCGCGCCCCGCCGCCCCCCGGCTCACCGGCACGGAGCGGCCGCCAGCCCCGGCTCCGAGCAGCGCCGTGCTCAGGCCTGAAGGAGATTGTGTTTGTGCGCACGAAACCTTTTGTCTGGGCCCGCGGATCGCCGGCCTTTTCACAGACAGCCGGGAACAGTTCAGGGTCACCGGCAATTTCCAGCCCCGGTGGCGGCGGGGTGGGGGGGGACGCGGGCAGAAGGTGACCCCGGCCTGTCGCCTCCCGGACAGTTGTCGCCTTGGGAGCCGCAGCGGAGGCGGTGGAGGTGCGGGGCGGCCCGGGGAGCGGACAGGACCTCCTCTCCCCCCGGCTGTGCCCTCCCAGCCCCGCCGCCCCGGCGCGCCCCCCGCCGCAGCCCCCGCCCGCCCCGCGCCGCCGCTGTGCAAGAGCCGGCTATTTTTCTCAGGATGTGACTTCCAAGTGGCATAATCTGTAGGAGTGTGAATCTGTTCTCGTTATGTTTGTCCCCTTCGGTT
The DNA here is from genome assembly GCA_024500445.1 of Entomyzon cyanotis. Classification (NCBI taxonomy): domain Eukaryota; kingdom Metazoa; phylum Chordata; class Aves; order Passeriformes; family Meliphagidae; genus Entomyzon; species Entomyzon cyanotis. Next base: position 15,880,672 of record JAKEPQ010001010.1, read on the forward strand.
TTCTACAGGCTCTTTTATTTTTTCCTTTCTTTCCTTTTTTTTTTTTTTTTTCCCATTTCTCTCTCTCTCTCTTTTTTTTTTTTTCGGTATAAATTAACTCCGACTGAAACCACCAGATTGTTCCGAGGAGACTACCTCCCTAATGACTTCATCTCCAAAAGTTGACTGACACTCTAGCGAACTGCCAACACCTGTTTCCCAGCACCCAGACTCCAGAACCCACCAGACCTCGTAAATTTAGCTTCTCCCTTCTCCCCACCACCCTCCCTTAATAGATGACGTGAATATCTGAAGGGAAGGGGGAGGGGGAGATGGAAGTAGGTCACATTTGAAACTTTTTATTTTTCATCTCTTCGGAGCGCAATCCGGAGATGAAAGGGCCGGAGAGCTCCCGCCGCTGCCCGTCCCGGCGGGGTGGCCGGGGCTGGTGGCACCGCGGGGTCGGGGTCGAGCTCCGGGGCTGGGAGCTGCCCGCGGGTCCTGCTTCGGCGGGATTTGGGGGCAAAGCTCATGCCTGCCCGGCAGATCTCAGGGGCTGTAAGCATGACCCGAGCCCTTTCCTCGCCTCTGCCTTTTCCCCAGGATGCTGCAGGTCTCGGGCCCTTAGGTCCCACCTGGCCCCGCAGGTCCCTCCGCAGCGCCCGCCGGGCCTGATCCAGCCTGGCCGCGAGGGTGTCGCCAGCTGGGCCGAGGGGACAGGGATGGGACCGGACAACGAGTCACCCCGAGGAGAGGGACAGAGCCGGAGGGGCTGCCCCTGTGCGGAGGAGTCGGACCGCGGCCAGCAGCGCACCCTGAGCCTGCGGGAAGGATGGAGCTGGCTGGTCACCGGGGCAAGGGAGGTGGCAATGGTCTCCCCGCCCGGTTCCCGACCCCACGGGACGCCCGTCGTTCCCTGCAAGGGTTTCCGAGGTCCATTCTCAGGAGGAAAAGGGAAAAAAAAAAAGAGAAAGAGGAAAGAAAAGTATCTTGTCAAACAGGGAAAACCTTTTCCACCTTGCTGGAAGGCTGCGGGGAGCAGGAACCACGAGCAGCCCGAGCCCGGCGGTTCCGCAGCCCCTGCTCCGGCCGGCCGACCCTCAGCTCTCCCTGCTCACCGTGCAGGAGGGCTCTGCGCCCTGCTCTGCTCACATCCCTCCTCCCAAACCTCCCACCCTGCCCGGGAGAGCCTTTGCCACCGGGCCTAGAGCCCAGCGCAGGAGGAGGGCGAGGAAAGCCCCGCAGCGCCGGGTGGCATCTCCGCAGGATGCTCCTGAATCCCGACATCTCTGCTTCCCGCCTCCCTCTTCATCTCCCCAGGGGCTCTGCACACCCCGAGAGGAGAGGTTCCGCACCCGGAGCTGCCAGGGCACGGGTTTTACACATCCTGGGCCGAGGGGAGAGATTTTGGGGGGCAGGGGTAGGGGAACTTTGGAGCGCTCTTCATCCCGAGCGGAAATCCCCAGCTCCTGGAGCATCCCGCCCCCCGCACGGATACAAAGTTGGAAGTTGTCTTCTCTTGAAAAGAACCTCCTGAAATTAATAGGCTGCGAACATAATTAATAGGTGGAATATGCAAAACGTTTGCGGTGTTTAAAAGGCTCATGGCAGGTCCGCGTGTCTGGGCGAGATACTGAGATGTCGCAAGGGCTGGGTATTAATGGGCAGGTTTTACGTAGCTTAAGGAAAAAAAAAAAAAAAAAGAAAGAAAAAAAAAAAAGAAACCAGGTTTTCTTTTTCTCACTTCTCGCTCTCCCTCTCTCTAATCCAGGAATCATTAGCAACCCCCTCTGGCTACATGTTTTGCATCAGTGAAACATTATGACATAGTTGTAATACAAACTCCGCTGACTTGCTCTGCATCTTGTGGTAGGAAGTGCAATAGCAATAAAGGCATTTTTTAAAAAAGACTCCGGGCATTAAGTTGTCTACCTGAAAACACTCTTTTCTTAAAAAAAAAAGAAAAAAAAAAGAATAAAAGGTGGAGGTAGGACTGGCAACTTCTCAGCCTGTGGGATCCGCTGTCCGCACCGGACAGGAGGAATTTCTTCCCAATCTTTTAACCCCCCTGTTTTGTTGAGGTTTCTTTTCCTTTTCCACAATTCTGAGTGTTTTCCATAATTTCTGGGTGTTGCTGCATCCCCCGCGCTGCCCCTTCGCATCCCCGGGCTCTTAACAAACCCCGACCGGGGACATTATCTCCCCGCGATATTAATTGTCAAAAGCAGCCTTTGCTCAATTATCTCTCTTCCACCTGTCGCAGCTGTTGAGTTATATTGTTCCCGGCTGAAATTCTCGCTGGAATTAAAAAATAGAGCGATTTTTCTCTTCTTTTTCTGCTTTCTTTGAAAGAATCCAATTGTGCTGGGGCCGGCCGGGGGCCCGCCGCCCCGCACCTCTCTATTTTCTCCATTACTCATTAACTAATATTCGCTACTTTCTGGTAAAGTCAAATGGCTCTTAATAGCTCTTTACATTCTCGGAATAACATGTGGATGCTCTTAATCAATACTTAATAGCACGTTTCGTGCTAAACAACTGCCATGTGGGCAGGAATCCTCGGTAAACGGGAGGGCGAAGAGGATCCGGGGGATGTCTGCCCTCCGTTGTCACCCAAAGCCACCCAGAGCTCGGGAGATGGACACTGTCCTTTCCCTCGCTCCTTTCCTCCCTGTCTGTGCCGCTGTTCCCTCCTCGGTCGGACCGAAAGGGATCCCCCAAATCCTCCTCCCCGCGCATCACCTGCCGGCCAGCCGGCCCGCGGAGAGATCCGCGGGGTGCCTTGAAATGCGCATGTGACACTGTCCCTATTGTGAGCCTGCAGGGGCCTTCTTTTCTTTTTTTTTTTTTTTCTTTTTCTTTTTAATAATTTCCCAAATGAGTCTTCCAAGTGCTGGAAGTATTTCGAGACTTCGCGTTTTCATCATGTTCTTTACATTGCATTATTCACTGCTTCCTATTTCATTATTATTATGATTATTCCCTTAAGCGATGTGGGAATTTCGGACTATATCAGCTAATGCTGGTGTTTGGGGGTTTCACCATTTAATTTTTTTTTCCTGGGGAAAACAAACAGATTAAAAAATTTGAAATTATCTTGAGAAATACCAGTTGTACGTGCTCCATAAAGAAATTACTCTGCCTGCTAAGTATCATTTTGATCCAAACAAAGTAGTTAATGCCTTTTTTTTTTTTTTTTTGGGTGCAGAAATTGCAGCAGGCTCTGCCTGAACGCCCGGGCCGCAGCGGGCAGAAAGGGCTCCTTCGATTTTATTCTTTTTAACTGAATGTCCAGCCCTGTCTCAGCACTTTGTGCTGCGGGACACTCCTGAGCTCAACCTCCCTGCGAGGTCAGGCAGCACCGCCAAGGGAGGAAACAACAAAAAAAAAATCTTGCAGAGAAAGTGAGAAAAACCTTTTCTTTCTTTTCCCGGCTGGCCTGCAGGCGGGCGGCGGGAGTTCCGCGGGGGGCTGTCCCCTCTTTGCTGTCCCCCTTTGCTGTCCCCTCCTTGCTGTCCCCCTTTGCCATCCCCGCTCCTCCTGCCCACTCGCGCTCCCGCAGGTGCGTGGGCTCGGCGCGGCTGCGCGCCTGCAGTAGCGCCCAGCGCAGCGAGGTGGCGCTCGGGAGCGCGGCGGGAGGCGGCGCGGGAGCTCCGCGGGTGCGCAGCGAGGTCACCCCGCCAGAAACCACCATCCTGACCCAAAATGTATATTTCTATTAAAACGCGGCCCGCACGTTTTAATAGAAACGGCCTGCACGCACCTTCCGCACCCGCGCTCTCGGCGCCCCTGCGCACCCCGCCGCCTGCCAGGCCGGCTCTCCCTGCACCTCTGCCCCGTTTTTAGGGTGGTCACTATTATTTTAGCGCTCACGCACCCGGCGTTAAGAGGGAGCAAAGGTAGGGAGCAACCTGTCTGCTTTGTTTAAAATAATTCCCCCCTCTCCCACAGCTTTGCCCCCTGGAAGCAGCCCTGGCGCGGATTTATTAATAAACGCAGGTTATTGGCAATAGTTTTACGGAGCCAAACACACTGCGGGAATCTGGACGCTCGGGGAGCAGAACTCCCACAAAGGTGAATTCCCAGCATGGGGAGCAAAGGCAGAGCCGCCAGTTTTTATGTGGCCAGGGAAACTCCTGAGAGCCTTGACGCACACTGTCATTGAGGATTGCATTTCTCTGAGTTAGATTTTTTTTTTGTTTACTGTTTTAACGTCTCTAAAAGAGGTGGAAAAAAATATTCTTTCGTGGGTCTAGCCTTTCCCTACAATACCTGCAGCCTTCTCCGAGATGATCGCTCGTCGCTTTGAAAACAAAAAGCCTTAATAGTGTATGAAAATTACTCAGTGAGCTCAAAGGATCCGAGATACCTTTCCTTTCATGTTTTTTTATTTATTATTATTATTATTATTATTATTGTTATTATTTCCCCTCCAAGCCCCCCTCATATTTTAAACATCCGCGGTAGGAATGGGAGGAAGAAACCGACAGAAGAGAATTATTTACTGCTAACCCAGTGCTAACTTCCACATCTCCGTGCGTGGGCACATGTGTGATCATACATGACGCTTCGCCAGTGCGAGTGCAGACTCTCTGTCCTGCTTTTCTCGTCCCCACTTCCTCGCCTTTCCTGTAACTTTTGGTGGCTGGTGGGTTGATGTTGATTTTCTTTTTATTATTGTTTTTAATCTCGGCGTTAGGCACACAGGTTCCCCGTGCAGGTCAGGTCATTAGGAATGTTAACGCCGAGACAAAGAATTATAAACACGATCTCCAAGTCTCTCTCAATTCATTTCTTCAACCGTTTATTCGGTTTCAGTGATGAAAAGTGACAGTTCTGAAATAGACAGCTTTTAAAAGTAATGAAGTCAGATGACGCTTTAACCTGTCGATTGCTATAAATCAACTTCGAAAAAGATGAATGAACAATATTATTTGCTGGCTTAACTAGGAGTTAATACAGTGGCGCAGTAGGAGCTGCGGGAGCGCAGCGGCGTTGGGTGCTGCCGCCTTCCCCGAGCCTCAGCCGCCGCCAAAAATAACAACCTTAAAGCAGCAAAACCTTCCTCCTTGGGCGGAAACCAGTGTCATTTTCACCGCTTTTATTACGGACCCTCGAAGGGAAAAAGGGGTATTTAAACGATCCCCAACATCCAGCTGGGAAAGGGAGGCATCAGCTATTTTCTTCTTCTTCTTTTTTTCTTTTTTTTTTTTTTTTCCCCCTCGTCGTTTTTAGAGGCCTTTCGAGCAAAAGGCTCGCCGCGTTACTGGTATTTAAGGCCAAAGTGATCCTTGTACCGAACCCACAACCTCCACCAGGAAGGTTTTCAGAATAAATATGGGCCGTTTCCTCTCTTTTACCTGATTCATTTATTACCTGCATGCTTGTAGGCAAAGCGTGGGAAAAAAAACCAAAAAGGGAAAGAAATTGGAAAAAAAAATAGTGAGGAGTAAGAGAAGAGGAAAAGGTCGATTCTTTCCGAGGGGGAAAAAGACAATTTTCGTGGGCGAAGCAAGTGCAAGTGAGAGGAGGACTTCGCCAGTCCCTTCCCGATCTCGCGTGCAAGGCGAAAAGTACTGCAAAGGAAGGAATGAACTGCTGCTTTGTAGTGAATTATTAGGAATGAATCAAAGAGCGGTTGTATGTGCTGAGGGTTCCCTCCCGCAGGATTTCCTTGCGCCCTTCCCAAATCTCGCTGCGGGCTGCAGCGCCGGGATCCCGAGCGGCCCCGGGACGGGATGAGCAGCCTTTGCCTCTGCTCTTGGGAAATAGAAATACCTCCTGGGGGGTTAGAAACATTTTTTTTTTTTTCTTAGCCTGTAAAATGGTTTTTAAATCAGTTGTAAATAGAAAAACAGACGATGAGAACTCCGCCTGGGCTTCAGGGCCGGGATGGTTTTTTTGCAAATTGCCTTTTTCTCTCCTTTTTCTTTTCCGAAGACAATGCAAATCAAAGCGCTGCTCTTCCTTTCCCAGCACTGCTAACTGTCCTTTTTTTTTAGATTTTTCTCGTCCTCCTTTTTCCCCCCAAGGTGGCGAGGGGCAGAGGGGAGCTCCCGAGCCCCGAGCTCCGCGGGGTGCGTGGGGTGGCCGCGGCCCCATCTCGGGAGCAGTGGCCCCAAACGCGGGCCACGGGCTGGGAATTGGGGCTGGAGGGGTGTCTGAGATGTTACCCGGGCTTCTTTTTAGAAAGTGTTATCGATTTTAGGCAAGGCTTGGCGCCCTCACCCCCCCGAGAAATGTCAGAGCAGAGAACTTGAGAGAGAAGTTTCTCTGCTGCTCTAAAGGTGACCTTTGGGAAAGTTTCCGCACTTTCTCTTTCACTGCTCGAGGACTTTATTTGAAGTTCCTTGGCTGACTACACTCTCTCCGAAGCTGAGGCTGTCTCTTACTTTGCACGTCTCAAGTCTTCATCCTTGAAAAATATGGAGACGCAGATACATTTGTCTTCCTTCTTTTTTTTTGTTTTTTCCTAAGAAAAAAAACACAAGAGATCCTCTGCAGGGACCTCTTTCCCTCGGGGGAAAAAAAAATAACCTCTTTCTCTAGAGAAGAGCGCGGGAGAAAGGTAAAACACTTCTATACCTGTTGCAAGTGCAGATCGCCCCAGGAACTCCCCGTCCCCCCAGTGTGAAACAGCAGCTGGTGGCTGCGGGAAAGGCTGGCTCTGACCGGAGCGGCTCCGCGCTCGGCAGAGGGGTCGGTGGGTGCCAACCCCGAGTGCGCGGGGCACAGAGGGGACCCTGCCTGTCCCACAGCCCAGCCCAGCCGTGCCCTGCCCCGCCGCGCTGGGGACAAGCGCTTCCCTCGCCCCACACCCGGCGTGCACTTCCCAGGAGCTGCGGGGAGG